>CM077588.1:50659516-56656023 GCA_039657365.1 Stephania yunnanensis | reverse complement strand
CTAGGCCCTGAGCCTAGGCCCTGGAGCCCTGAGCCCTGGGCCTGGGCCCTGAGCCCTGGGCCTAGGCCTAGGCCCTGGGCCCTAGGCCCTGAGCCCTGAGGCCTGGGCCTGGGCCCTGGCCTGGGCCCTGAGGCCTGAGCCCTGGCCCTGAGCCAGCCACTGGGCCCTGAGGCCTGGGCCTGAGGCCCAGGCCCTGAAGCCTGAGCCACTGAGCCCTGAGGCCCTGGGCCCAGGCCCTGGGCCCTGAGGCCTGGGCCTGGCCTGGGCCCTGAGCCCTGGGCCTAGGCCTGAGCCCTGGGCCTGGGCCCTGAGCCTGAGGCCCTGAGCCACTGAGCCTGGAGGCCTGGCCTGGCCTAGGCCTGAGCCCTGAGCCCTGGCCACTGAGCCTGAGCCTGAGGCCTGAGCCCTGGGCCCTGAAGGCCACTGGCCCTGAGCCCTGAGCCTGAGCCACTGGGCCACTGGGCCTGGGCCTAGCCCTGGCCACTGAGCCTGCCACAGGCCCTGAGCCACAGGCCCTGAGCCTGAGGCCTGGGCCAGCCTGGCCTGGGCCTGGGCCCTGAGGCCCTGGGCCACAGGCCCTGAGCCCTGAGCCCTAGAGCCACCAGGCCCTGAGGCCACTGGCCCTGAGCACAGGCCACTGGGCCCTGGCCCTGGGCCCCTGAGCCTGGCCACTGAGCCACTGAGCCACTGGGCCCTAGGCCACTGAGCCTGAGCCCTGAGCCCTGAGCCCTGGGCCACTGAGCCAGGCCCTAAGAGCCCTGAGCCCTGAGCCCTGAGCCTGGGCCTGAGCCTGAGGCCTGGGCCACTGAGCCTGAGCCCTGGGCCCTGGGCCAGGCCTGGGCCCTGAGCCCTGAGCCCTGGCCACAGCCCTGAGGCCCAGGCCCTGAGCCTGGGCCACAGGCCTGAGGCCTGAGCCCTGAGCCCTGGGCCCTGAGCCCAGGCCACTGAGCCCCCTGAGGCCCTGGGCCCTGAGGCCCTGGCCTGAGCCCTGAGGCCCTGAGCCCTGAGGCCACTGAGCCACTGGGCCCTGGGCCCTGGGCCTGAGCCTGGGCCTAGGCCCTGAGCCCTGAGCCCTGGGCCTGAGGCCTGAGCCACTGGCCCTGAGCCCTGAGCCACTGAGCCCTGAGCCTGAGCCTGAGGCCCTGAGCCCTGAGCCACTGAGCCCCTGAGCCCTGAGCCCTGAGCCCTGAGCCCTGAGCCCTGAGCCCTGAGCCCTGGCCCTGAGGCCCTGGCCCTGAGCCACAGGAGGCCTGGGCCTGAGCCTGGCCCTGAGCCCTGGAGGCCACTGAGCCACTGAGGCCCTGAGGCCCTGAGCCACTGAGCCCAGGCCCTGAGCCCTGGCCTGAGCCCTGAGCCCTGGGCCTGAAGCCCTGAGCCCTGAGCCTAGGAGCCAGCCCTGAGCCCTGAGGCCACTGAGCCACTGAGCCTGAGCCCTGAGCCCTGAGCCCTGAGCCTGAGCCACTGGCCACTGGCCTGAGCAGGCCTGAGCCCCTGAGCCCTGAGCCTGAGCCACTGAGCCCTGGCCCTGAGCCTGGGCCCTGGGCCCTGAGCCAGCCCTGGCCCTGAGCCTGAGCCCTGAGCCCTGGGCCCTGAGCCCTGAGCCCTGAGCCCTGAGCCCTGAGGCCCAGGCC
Organism: Stephania yunnanensis; assembly: GCA_039657365.1. Lineage (NCBI taxonomy): Eukaryota > Viridiplantae > Streptophyta > Magnoliopsida > Ranunculales > Menispermaceae > Stephania > Stephania yunnanensis. The sequence goes on along the minus strand of CM077588.1, from coordinate 56,654,392 downwards.
CTGAGCCCTGAGCCTGGCCTGAGGCCCTGAGCCCTGGCCCTGGCCCTGGGCCCTGGGCCCTGGGCCACTGAGCCTAGGCCCTGGGCCCTGAGCCTGAGCCCTGGCCCTGAGCCCTGAGCCCTGAGCCACTGGCCTGGCCCTGAGCCCTGAAGCCCTAGGCCCAGGCCCTGAGCCCTAGAGCCCTGAGCCCAGGCCCTGAGGCCCTGAGGCCTGGGCCTGAGGCCTGGAGCCCTGAGCCCTGAGCCCTGAGCCCACTGGCCTGAGCCCTGAGCCCTGGGCCCTGGGCCCTGAGGCCTGGGCCCTGAGCCCTGAGCCTGGCCCTGAGGCCTGAGCCTGGGCCCTGAGCCCTGAGGCCCTGAGGCCTGAGGCCTGAGCCTGAGCCCTGAGCCTGAGCCCTGAGCCCTGAGCCACTGAGCCACTGAGCCACTGAGCCCCTGAGCCCTGAGGCCCTGAGGCCTGGGCCACAGGCCTGGCCTGAGCCCTGAGGCCTGAGGCCTAGGCCCAGGCCCTGAGCCCTGAGCCACTGAGCCACTGAGCCCTGAGCCCTGAGCCCTGAGCCCTGAGCCACTGAGCCTGAGCCCTGAGCCCTGAGCCCTGAGCCCTGAGCCACTGAGCGCTGAGCCTGGGCCCTGGGCCCTGAGCCCTGAGCCCTGAGCCCTGAGCCCTGAGGCCCTGAGGCCCTGGGCCCTGAGCCACTGAGCCTGAGGCCCTGAGCCCTGAGCCCTGGGCCCTGAGCCTGAAGCCCTGAGCCCTGAGCCACTGAGGCCCTGAGCCACTGAGCCTGAGGCCTGGGCCCTGGGCCCTGGGCCCTGAGCCCTGAGCCCTGAGGCCTGAGCCCTGAGCCCAGGCCTGAGCCCTGGCCACTGAGCCCTGAGCCCTGAGCCCTGAGCCCAGGCCCCTGAGCCACTGAGCCCTGGCCCTGAGCCCTGAGGCCCTGAGCCCTGGCCCTGAGCCACTGAGCCCAGGCCACTGAGCCAGGCCCCTGAGCCCTGAGCCCTGAGCCCTGAGCCCTGAGCCCTGAGCCCTGAGCCCTGAGCCCTGAGCCCTGAGGCCTGAGGCCTGAGCCACTGAGCCAGGAGCCCTGAGCCCTGAGCCCTGAGCCCTGAGCCTAGAGCCCTGAGCCCTGGGCCTGAGGCCCTGGGCCCTGGGCCCTGAGCCCTGAGCCCTGAGCCCTGAGCCACTGAGGCCCTGAGGCCCTGGGCCCTGGGCCTGAGCCTGGCCCTGGGCCCTGAAGCCTGGCCCTGAGCCTGAGCCCTGAGCCTAGGCCTGAGCCCTGAGGCCACTGAGCCTGAGCCCTGAGGCCCTGAGCCACTGGGCCCTGGGCCCTGAGCCCTGGGCCACTGGCCAGCCCTGAGCCCTGAGCCCTGAGCCCTGAGCCACTGAGCCCTGGGCCCTAGGCCCTGGGCCACTGAGCCCTGGCCACTGGCCCTGGGCCACAGGCCCTGAGCCTGAGCCTGCTGGGCCTGGGCCCTGAGCCCTGGGCCCTGAGCCCTGAGCCTGAGGCCTGGGCCTGAGCCCTGAGCCCTGAGCCCTGAGCCCTGAGCCCAGGCCCTGGCCCTGAGCCTGAGCCCTGGCCCTGGGCCCTGGCCCTGAGCCCTGAGGCCCTGGGCCCTGAGGCCCTGAGGCCCTGAGCCCTGGGCCTGAGCCCTGAGGCCCAGGCCCTGAGCCCTGAGCCCTGAGGCCCTGAGCCCTGAGCCCTGAGCCTGGGCCTGGGCCCTGAGCCCTGAGCCCTGAGGCCACTGAGGCCACAGGCTGAGCCTGAGGCCCTGAGGCCCTGAGCCCTGGCCCTGCCACAGGCCCTGGGCCTGGCCCTGAGGCCAGGCCCTAGGCCCTGGGCCCTGAGCCCTGGGCCCTGAGCCACAGGCCCTGAGGCCACTGGCCCTGAGCCTGGGCCCTGAGCCCAGCCTGAGCCTGAGCCTGGGCCCTGAGCCACTGAGCCCTGGCCCTGAGCCCTGAGCCCTGAGCCCTGGCCCTGAGCCCTGAGCCCTGAGCCCTGAGCCCTGAGCCCTGAGCCCTGGGCCTGGGCCTGAGCCTGAGCCCTGAGCCCTGAGCCTGAGGCCACAGGCCACTGAGCCACTGAGCCCTGAGGCCCTGAGCCCTGAGCCCTGAGGCCACTGAGCCCTGAGGCCTGGCCTGCCTGGGCCCTGAGCCCTGAGGCCAGGCCCTGAGCCAGGCCCTGGGCCACTGGCCCCAGGCCACAGGCCTGAGCCACTGGCCCTGAGCCACTGAGCCTGAGCCACTGAGCCACAGGCCACTGGCCCTGGGCCTGGCCCTGGCCACTGAGCCCTGAGCCCTGAGCCCTGGCCCAGGCCCTGGCCCAGGCCCTGGGCCTGAGCCCTGGCCCTGAGCCTGAGCCCCTAGGCCCTGGGCCCTAGGCCCTGAGCCCTGGGCCCTGAGCCCTGGGCCCTGAGCCCTGAGCCACTGGGCCTGAGCCACTGAGCCCTGAGGCCACTGAGCCACTGGCCCTGGGCCCTGAGCCTGAGGCCACTGGGCCTGGGCCCTGGCCACTGAGCCAGGCCTGAGCCACTGAGCCTGGGCCACTGAGGCCTGAGGCCCTGAGCCCTGAGCCCTGAGCCCTGGGCCACTGGGCCCACAGGCCCTGGGCCCTGGGCCCCTGGCCACTGAGCCACTGGGCCCTGAGCCTGAGCCCTGAGCCTGAGGCCCTGGGCCACAGGCCTGGGCCCTGAGGCCTGAGCCCTGAGCCCTGGCCCTGAGCCACTGGCCCTGAGCCCAGGCCCTGAGGCCCTGAGCCCTGGCCACTGAGGCCCTGGGCCACAGGCCACTGAGGCCCTGAGCCCTGAGCCCTGGCCTGAGGCCCTGGCCCTGGCCTACTGAGCCCTGGGCCCTGGGCCTGAGCCCTGAGCCTGAGCCCTGAGCCTGAGCCCTGAGCCCTGAGGCCTGAGCCCTGAGCCCTGAGCCCTGGGCCACTGAGCCTGAGCCTGGGCCCTGAGCCCTGGCCCTGGCCCTGGCCACTGGCCCTGAGCCCCAGGCCTGAGCCCTGGGCCCTGAGGCCCTGAGGCCACAGGCCCTGAGCCACTGAGCCCTGAGCCCTGAGCCCTGAGCCCTGAGCCCTGAGCCCTGAGCCACTGAGCCCTGAGCCCTGAGCCCTGACTGAGGCCACTGAGGCCTGAGCCCTGGGCCCTGAGCCTGAGCCTGAGCCCTGGCCCTGGGCCCTGAGAGCCACTGAGCCACTGAGCCCTGAGCCAGGCCTGGCCCTGAGCCACTGAGCCCTGAGCCCTGAGCCAGCCTGGCCCTGAGCCCTGGCCCTGAGCCCTGAGCCCTGAGCCCTGAGGCCCTGAGCCCTGAGCCCTGAGGCCACTGAGCCACTGAGCCCTGAGGCCCTGAGCCTGAGCCACTGAGCCTGAGCCACTGAGCCTGAGCCCTGGCCACTGAGCCCTGAGCCCTGAGCCTGGGCCTGAGCCTGAGCCTGGGCCAGGCCCTGAGCCTGGCCAGCCCTGAGCCCTGAGGCCCTGAGCCCTGAGCCCTGAGCCCTGAGCCCTGAGGCCCTGAGCCACTGAGCCCTGAGCCCTGAGGCCCTGAGCCCTGGGCCTAGGCCCAGGCCACTGGCCACTGAGCCACTGAGCCCTGAGCCCTGAGCCCTGAGCCTGGGCCCTGAGCCCTGGCCCTGAGCCCTGGCCCTGGCCCTGAGCCCTAGGCCACTGAGCCCTGGGCCACTGAGGCCCTGAGCCACTGAGGCCTGAGCCCTGAGCCTGAGGCCCTGGCCCTGGCCAGGCCTGGCCTGAGCCCTGAGCCCTGGCCCTGAGCCCTGAGCCCAGGCCTGAGGCCCTGAGCCCTGAGCCCTGGCCCCAGGCCACTGAGCCTGAGCCCTAGGCCCTGGCCCTGAGGCCACTGGCCTAGGCCTGGCCTGAGGCCACTGAGCCCTGGGCCACTGGGCCCTGAGCCCTGGCCCTGAGCCCTGAGCCTGAGCCCCTGAGCCCTGAGCCACTGAGCCCTGAGCACTGAGCCACTGAGCCACTGAGCCCTGAGCCCCTGGCCCTGAGCCCTGGGCCCTGAGGCCTGGGCCTGAGCCCTGGCCCTGGGCCACTGAGCCTGAGGCCCTGAGCCACTGGGCCCTGAGCCCTGAGCCTGAGGCCACTGGCCCTGAGGCCACTGAGCCTGAGCCCTGAGCCCTGAGCCCTGAGCCCTGAGGCCACTGAGCCTGAGGCCTAGGCCTGGCCCTGGCCCTGAGGCCCTGAGCCACTGAGGCCCTGAGCCTGAGCCTGAGGCCCTGAGCCCTGGGCCCTGAGCCCAGGCCCTGAGCCCTGAGCCCTGAGAGGCCCTGAGCCCTGAGCCACAGGCCTGAGCCCTGAGGCCCTGGCCCTGAGGCCTGAGGCCCTGAGCCCTGAGCCAGGCCTGAGCCCTGGCCCTGAGGCCACTGAGGCCCTGAGCCTGAGCCTGAGGCCCTGGGCCCTGAGCCACTGAGCCCTGAGCCCTGGCCCTGAGCCACTGGGCCACTGAGCCTGAGCCACTGAGCCCTGAGCCCTGAGCCACTGAGCCCTGGGCCCTGAGGCCCTGAGCCCTGAGCCCTGAGCCCTGAGCCACTGGGCCTGAGCCCTGAGCCCTGAGCCAGGCCTGGCCACTGAGCCTGGGCCTGAGGCCTGAGCCACTGGCCCTGAGCCCTGGCCCTGAGGCCACTGAGCCCTGGGCCCTGAGCCCTGAGCCTGAGCACTGAGCCTGAGCCTGGGCCCTGGCCCTGAGCCCTGAGCCACTGAGGCCTGGGCCCTGGCCCTGAGCCCTGAGGCTGAGCCTGGGCCACTGGCCCTGAGCCACTGAGCACTAGGCCCTGGCCCTGGGCCCTGAGCCACTGAGCCCTGAGCCACTGAGCCCTGAGCTGGGCCACTGAGCCAGGCCCTGAGCCCTGGCCCTGAGCCCTGGCCACTGAGCCCAGGCCCTGAGCCCTGAGCCCTGAGCCCTGGCCCTGAGCCCTGAGCCTGAGCCCTGGGCCCTGAGCCCTGAGCCCAGGCCCTGAGCCACTGAGCCCTGAGCCCTGGCCCTGGCCTGAGGCCAGGCCCTGGCCCTGGGCCCTGAGGCCCTGAGCCCTGAGGCCCTGAGCCACTGGCCCTGAGCCCTGAGCCCTGAGCCTGGGCCTGAGCCCTGAGGCCCTGGCCACTGAGCCACTGAGCCCTGAGCCTGGCCCTGGCCCTGAGGCCCTGAGCCTGAGCCCTGGCCACTGGGCCACTGGCCACTGAGCCTAGGCCCTGCCTGGCCCTGGGCCCTGAGCCCTGAGCCCTGAGCCACTGAGCCCTAGGCCACTGAGCCTGGCCACTGAGCCCTGAGCCCTGGCCCTGAGCCCTGAGCCACTGGCCACTGGCCTGAGCCTGAGGCCCTGAGCCCAGGCCCTGAGCCACTGGCCCTGGGCCCTGAGCCCTGAGCCCTGGCCTGAGCCCTGAGCCCTGAGCCCTGAGCCACTGAGGCCTGAGCCCAGGCCCTGAGCCCTGAGGCCCTGAGGCCCTGAGCCTGAGCCACTGAGCCCTGAGGCCTGAGCCACTGAGCCCTGAGCCCTGAGCCCTGAGCCCTGGGCCTGAGGCCTGAGGCCCTGGCCCTGGCCCAGGCCCTGAGCCTGAGGCCTGAGCCCTGAGGCCCTGAGCCTGAGCCTGAGCCACTGAGCCCTGAGGCCACAGGCCCTGAGCCTGAGGCCCTGAGCCCTGAGGCCTGGGCCCTGGCCTGAGCCCTAGGCCCTGAGCCTGAGCCTGAGCCACTGAGCCCTGAGCCTGAGCCCTGAGCCCTGAGCCACTGAGCCAGCCTGGCCACTGAGCCCTGAGCCCTGAGCCCTGAGCCACAGGCCTGAGCTGAGGCCCTGAGCCACTGAGCCCTGAGGCCCTGAGCCCTGGCCCTCAGGCCCTGAGGCCCCTAGGCCCTGAGCCCTGAGCCCTGAGCCCTGGGCCCTGGCCACTGAGCCCTGAGCCCTGAGCCCAGGCCCTGAGCCCTGAGCCCTGAGCCTGGCCCTGAGCCCTGAGCCCTGAGCCCTGAGCCCTGAGCCACTGAGCCCTGAGCCACTGAGGCCTGAGGCCCTGAGCCACTGAGCCACTGAGCCCTAGGCCACTGAGCCCTGAGCCACTGGCCCTGAGCCCTGAGCCCTGAGCCTGAGGCCCTGAGCCCTGAGCCCTGAGCCTGGGCCTGAGGCCACTGGGCCACTGAGCCCTGAGCCCTGAGCCCTGAGCCCTGAGCCCTGAGCCTGAGCCCTGAGCCACTGAGCCCTGAGCCACTGAGGCCCTGGCCCTGAGCCCTGAGCCACTGAGGCCCTGAGCCCTGAGCCACTGAGCCCTGAGCCCTGAGCCTGAGCCCTGAGCCCTGGCCCTGAGCCCTGGGCCACTGAGCCCTGAGCCCTGAGCCCTGAGGCCCTGAGGCCCTGAGCCCCTGAGCCCTGAGCCCTGAGGCCCTGAGGCCACTGGCCCTGAGCCCTGAGCCACTGAGCCCTGAGCCTGAGCCTGAGGCCACTGAGCCTGAGCCCTGAGCCTGGGCCTGAGCCTGAGCCTGAGCCCTGGCCACTGAGGCCTGAGCCACTGAGGCCTGAGCCTGAGGCCACTGAGCCACTGAGCCACTGAGCCACAGGCCCTGAGCCCCTGAGCCCTGAGCCCTGGCCTGAGCCACTGAGCCCTGAGCCACAGGCCTGAGCCCAGGCCTGAGCCCTGAGCCCTGAGCCCTGAGGCCCTGAGCCTGAGCCCTGAGCCCTGAGCCCTGAGCCCTGAGGCCCTGAGCCTGAGCCTGAGCCCTGAGCCCTGAGCCACTGAGGCCTGGCCTGAGGCCTGAGCCCTGGGCCTGAGCCCTGAGCCCTGAGGCCCTGAGCCACTGAGCCCTGGGCCACTGAGCCCTGAGCCTGAGCCCTGAGCCCTGGGCCCTGAGCCCTGAGGCCTGAGCCTGGCCCTGAGGCCACTGGCCCTGAGCCCTGAGCCCTGAGCCCTGAGCCACTGAGCCCTGAGCCCTGAGCCTAGAGCCACTGGCCCTGAGCCCTGAGCCCTGGCCACTGAGCCACTGAGCCACTGAGCCCTGAGCCCCTGAGCCTGAGCCCTGAGCCCTGAGCCTGAGCCTGAGGCCTAGGCCCTGAGCCCTGAGCCCTGAGCCCTGAGGCCAGCCCTGAGCCCTGAGCCCTGAGGCCCTGAGCCCTGAGCCACTGAGCCCCTGGCCACTGAGCCACTGAGCCCTGAGGCCTGAGGCCACTGAGCCCTGAGCCTGAGCCCTGAGGCCAGGCCTGAGCCCTGGGAGCCACTGAGCCCTGAGGCCTGGCCCTGAGCCCCTGAGCCCTGAGCCACTGAGCCACTGAGCCCTGAGCCTGGGCCACTGAGCCTGAGCCCTGAGGCCTGAGCCCTGAGGCCTGAGCCCTGGGCCAGCCCTGAGCCCTGAGCCTGAGCCTGAGCCACTGAGCCACTGAGCCACTGAGCCCTGAGCCTGAGCCCTGAGCCCTGAGCCCTGAGCCTGAGCCACAGGCCCTGAGCCACTGAGCCCTGAGCCCTGAGCCCTGAGCCCTGAGCCCTGGCCTGAGCCCTGAGCCCTGGCCCTGAGCCCTGAGCCACTGGCCCTGAGCCCTGAGCCTGAGCCCTGAGCCCTGAGCCCTGAGCCCTGAGCCCTGAGCCCTGAGCCCTGAGCCCTGAGCCACAGGCCTGAGCCCTGAGCCCTGAGCCCTGAGGCCTGAGCCTGAGGCCCCAGGCCTGAGCCTGGGCCCTGAGCCTGGCCCTGAGCCCTGAGCCACTGAGCCCTGAGCCCTGAGCCACTGGCCCTGGCCTGAGCCCTGAGCCTGAGCCACTGAGCCCTGAGCCCTGGCCTGAGCCCTGAGCCCTGAGGCCCCAGGCCACAGGCCCTGGGCCACTGAGCCTGAGCCTGAGCCCTGAGCCACTGAGCCTGGGCCCTGAGCCCTGAGCCTGGGCCCTGAGCCCTGAGCCCTGGGCCCTGAGCCCTGAGCCCTGAGCCCTGAGCCCTGAGCCACTGAGCCTGAGCCCTGAGGCCCTGAGGCCCTAGGCCCTGGCCACTGGCCCTGAGCCCTGAGCCACTGAGCCCTGGCCACTGAGCCCTGAGCCAGGCCAGGCCCTGAGGCCCTGAGCCCTGAGCCACCACAAGCCCCTGAGGCCCTGAGCCAGGCCTGAGCCCTGAGCCCTGAGCCCTGAGCCCTGAGCCCTGGGCCTGAGCCCTAGGCCACTGAGCCACTGAGCCCTGAGGCCCTGAGGCCTGAGGCCCTGAGGCCTGAGCCACTGAGCCCAGGCCCCTGGCCCTGAGCCACTGGCCTGAGCCCTGGGCCTGAGGCCCTGAGCCCTGAGGCCCTGAGGCCCTGAGCCCTGGCCACTGGCCCTGGCCCTGAGCCCTGAGCCCTGAGCCTGAGCCACTGGCCCTGAGCCACTGAGCCTGAGCCCTGGAGCCACTAGGCCCTGAGCCCTGAGCCCTGAGCCACTGAGCCACTGAGCCACTGAGCCCTGAGCCACTGAGCCACTGAGCCACTGAGCCCTGAGCCCTGAGCCCTGAGGCCCTGAGGCCCTGGCCCTGAGCCCTGAGCCCTGAGCCACAGGCCCTGAGCCCTGAGGCCCTGAGGCCTGAGCCACTGGCCCTGAGCCCTGAGCCTGGGCCCTGGCCCAGGCCACTGAGCCCTGAGCCCCTGAGCCCTGAGCCCTGAGCCCTGAGCCACTGAGGCCCTGAGGCCACTGAGCCCTGAGCCACTGAGCCCTGAGGCCCTGAGCCCTGAGGCCTGAGCCCTGGCCCTGGAGCCCTGAGCCCTGAGCCCTGAGCCCTGAGCCCTGGCCCTGGCCTAGCCTGAGCCCTGAGGCCCTGAGCCCTGAGCCCTGAGCCCTGGCCACTGGGCCACTGAGCCACTGAGCCCTGAGCCCTGAGGCCACAGGCCCTGAGGCCACTGAGCCCTGAGGCCCTGAGCCACCTGAGCCCAGGCCTGAGCCCTGAGCCACACTGAGGCCCTGGGCCTGAGCCCTGAAGCCACTGAGCCCTGAGCCACTGAGCCACTGGCCCTGAGGCCACTGGCCACTGAGCCCTGAGCCACTGAGCCTGGGCCCTGAGCCCTGAGCCCTAGGCCCAGGCCCTGAGCCACTGAGCCCCTGAGCCCTGAGCCTGAGCCCTGAGCCCTGAGCCCTGAGCCACTGGGCCACAGAGCCTGAGGCCCTGAGCCCTGAGCCCTGGCCTGAGCCACTGAGCCCTGAGCCCTGAGCCCTGGCCACTGAGCCCTGAGGCCACTGGCCCTAGGCCCTGAGCCCTGAGCCCTGAGCCACTGAGGCCCTGAGCCTGAGGCCACTGAGGCCCTGGCCCTGGGCCTGAGCCCTGAGCCACTGGCCACTGGCCCTGGCCCTGAGCCCTGGGCCCTGAGCCACTGAGCCCTGAGCCTGAGCCACAGGCCCTGAGCCCTGAGCCCTGAGCCTAGGCCACTGAGCCACTGAGCCAGGCCCTGGGCCAGCCCTGAGGCCTGGGCCCTGAGCCACTGAGCCTGAGGCCACTGGCCCTGGCCAGGCCTGAGCCTGAGCCTGAGCCACTGAGCCACTGAGCCCTGAGCCCCTGAGCCACTGAGCCCTGAGCCCTGAGCCCTGGCCCTGAGCCCTGAGGCCACTGAGCCCTGAGGCCTAGGCCTGGGCCTGAGCCACTGAGCCCTGAGCCACTGAGCCTGGGCCACTGAGCCAGCCCTGAGCCCTGAGCCTAGGCCCTGAGCCCAGGCCTGAGCCCTGAGCCTGGCCCTGAGCCACTGAGCCACTGGGCCCTGAGCCACTGAGCCTGAGGCCACTGAGCCCTGAGCCCTGAGCCCTGAGCCCTGAGCCCTGAGCCCTGAGCCACTGAGCCCTGGCCACTGAGCCTGAGGCCTGGCCCTGAGCCCAGGCCCTGAGCCTGAGCCCTGGCCCAGGCCACTGAGCACTGGCCCTGAGCCACTGGCCCTGAGCCCTGAGCCCTGAGCCCTGAGCCCTGAGCCCTGAGCCCTGAGCCTGAGCCACTGAGGCCCTGAGCCCTGAGCCTGAGCCTAGGCCCTGAGCCCTGAGCCTGAGGCCCTGAGGCCCTGGGCCCTGAGGCCCTGAGCCCTGAGCCAGCCCTGGGCCCTAGGCCACTGAGCCCTGAGCCCTGAGCCACTGAGCCCTGAGCCTAGGCCTGAGCCACTGAGCCCTGAGCCTGCCCTGAGCCTGAGGCCCTGGCCACTGAGCCACTGAGCCCTGAGCCACTGAGGCCCTGGGCCACTAGGCCCTGAGCCCTGAGCCCTGAGCCACTGAGCCCAGCCCAGGCCTGAGGCCCTGAGCCACTGGCCTGAGCCTGAGCCCTGAGCCCTGAGCCCTGAGGCCTGAGCCCTGAGGCCACTGAGCCCTGAGGCCCTGAGCCCTGAGCCCTGAGCCCTGGGCCCTGAGCCCTGGCCTGAGCCCTGAGGCCACTGAGCCCAGGCCTGAGCCCTGGCCTGAGCCCTGAGCCCAGGCCCTGAGCCCTGAGCCCTGGGCCCTGAGCCCAGGCCCTGGCCCTGAGCCACTGAGGCCCTGAGCCCTGAGCCACTGAGCCCAGGCCCTGAGGCCCTGAGCCACTGAGCCACTGAGCCCTGAGCCCTGAGCCACTGAGCCCTGAGCCCTGAGCCCTGGCCACTGAGGCCTGGCCCTGAGCCCTGAGCCCTGAGGCCCTGAGCCCTGAGCCCTGGCCACTGAGGCCCTGGCCCTGAGGCCTGAGGCCTGGCCACTGAGCCCTAGGCCACTGAGCCTAGGCCACAGGCCCTGAGCCACTGAGGCCACTGGCCACTGAGCCCTGAGGCCCTGAGGCCTGAGCCTGAGCCCAGGCCCTGAGCCCTGAGCCCTGAGCCTGAGCCCAGCCCTGAGCCTGAGGCCCTGAGCCCTGAGCCCTGAGCCACTGAGCCCTGGCTAGGCACTGGCCACTGGGCCCTGAGCCCTGGGCCACTGAGGCCCTGAGCCCTGAGCCACTGAGCCCTGAGCCACAGGCCTGAGCCTGAGCCCTGAGCCCTGAGCCTAGGCCCTGAGCCCTGAGCCACTGAGCCCTGAGGCCCTGAGGCCACTGAGCCCTGAGGCCACTGAGCCTGAGCCACTGAGCCACTGAGCCACTGAGCCACTGAGCCTGAGGCCCTGAGCAGGCCCTGGGCCCTGAGCCCTGAGCCCTGAGCCACTGAGCCCTGAGCCCTGGGCCACTGGCCCTGAGCCAGGCCCTGAGCCTGGCCTGGCCCTGAGCCCTGGGCCCTGAGCCACTGAGCCTGAGCCCAGGCCCTGAGCCACAGAGCCACTGAGGCCTGAGCCCTGAGCCACTGAGCCACTGGCCACTGAGGCCAGGCCTGAGCCCTGAGCCACAGGCCACTGAGCCACTGAGCCCTGAGCCTGGCCCTGAGCCCTGGGCCTGAGCCCTGAGCCCTGAGCCACTGAGCCCTGAGCCACTGAGCCACTGAGCCCTGAGCCCAGGCCCTGAGGCCCTGAGCCAGGCCCTGAGGCCCTGAGCCACTGAGGCCCTGGCCTGGGCCTGAGGCCCTGAGCCCTGAGCCCAGGCCTGAGCCCTGAGCCCTGAGCCCTGAGGCCCCAGGCCCTGAGCCACTGAGCCTGGCAGGCCTGAGCCACTGAGCCCACAGGCCCTAGGCCCTGGCCCTGGCCACTGAGCCACTGAGGCCTGAGCCCTGAGGCCTGAGCCTGGCCTGAGCCACTGAGCCTGGGCCCTGAGGCCCTGGGCCACTGAGCCCTGAGCCCTGAGCCCTGAGCCACTGAGCCACTGAGCCCTGAGGCCCTGAGCCCTGAGCCCTGAGCCCTGAGGCCCAGGCCCTGAGCCCTGAGCCTGCCAGGCCCTGAGGCCCTGAGCCTGGCCACTGAGCCACTGAGCCCTGGCCACTGAGCCACTGAGCCCTGAGCCACTGAGCCACTGAGCCCTGAGCCCTGAGGCCACCTGAGCCTGAGGCCCTGAGCCTGAGGCCACTGAGCCCTGGCCCTGAGGCCCTGAGCCCTGAGCCCTGGCCACTGGCCACTGAGCCACTGAGCCACTGAGCCCTGGCCACTGGGCCACTGAGGCCACTGAGCCACTGGGCCCTGAGCCCTGAGCCTGAGCCACAGGCCACTGGCCACTGAGCCCTGAGCCACTGAGCCACTGAGCCCTGAGCCACAGGCCCTGAGGCCACTGAGCCCTGAGGCCCTGGCCCTGAGGCCCTGAGCCCTGAGCCCTGAGGCCCTGAGCCACTGGCCACTGAGCCTGGCCCTGAGGCACTGAGCCACTGAGCCACTGAGCCCTGAGAGCCTGGGCCCTGAGCCCTGAGCCCTGAGCCCTGAGCCCTGAGCCACTGAGCCTGAGGCCACTGAGCCTGAGGCCACTGAGCCCTAGGCCCTGAGCCACTGAGCCCTGAGGCCAGGCCCTGGCCCTGAGCCCTGGCCCTGGCCTGAGCCCTGAGCCTGAGGCCTGAGGCCCTGAGCCACTGAGGCCTGAGCCTGGCCTGGCCTGAGCCACTGAGCCACTGGCCCTGAGGCCACAGGCCCTGAGGCCCTGAGCCAGGCCTGAGCCACAGGCCACTGAGCCACTGGCCCTGAGGCCACTGGGCCTGGCCCTGAGCCACACAGGCCACTGAGCCCTGAGCCACTGAGCCCTGAGCCACTGAGCCACAGCCACTGAGCCAGCCCTGGCCCAGGCCACTGGCCCCTGAGCCACTGAGGCCTGAGCCCTGAGCCACTGAGCCACTGAGCCACTGAGGCCCTGAGGCCCTGAGCCCTGAGCCACTGGCCACTGGCCACTGGCCACTGAGCCCTGAGGCCTGAGCCCTGGCCACTGAGCCCCTGAGCCCTGAGCCACTGAGCCCTGAGGCCCTGGGCCCTGAGGCCACTGAGGCCACTGGCCCTGAGCCCTGAGCCCTGAGCCCCTGGCCACTGAGCCTAGGCCCTGAGCCACTGGCCCTGAGCCCTGAGGCCCTGAGCCCTGAGCCCTGAGGCCCTGGCCCTGAGGCCCTGGGCCCACAGGCCCTGGCCACTGAGCCCTGAGGCCCTGAGCCACAGGCCCTGAGGCCCTGAGCCTGGGCCCTGGCCACTGGCCCACTGAGCCCTGGGCCCTGAGCCACTGAGCCCTGAGCCACTGGCCACTGAGCCACTGAGGCCCTGAGGCCACTGGCCCTGAGCCCTGAGCCACTGAGCCCTGAGGCCACTGAGCCCTGAGGCCACTGGCCCTGAGCCTGAGGCCTGAGCCACAGGAGCCACTGAGCCTGAGCCCTGAGGCCTGAGCCCTGAGGCCACTGAGCCACTGGCCCTGAGGCCAGGCCACTGAGCCCTGAGCCACTGAGCCCTGAGCCACTGAGCCCTGAGCCTGAGCCAGGCCCAGGCCACTGAGCCCTGAGCCACTGAGCCACTGAGCCCTGAGCCACTGAGCCCTGAGCCACTGGCCACTGAGCCTGAGCCCTGAGCCTGAGCCCTGAGGCCCTGAGCCTGAGCCAGGCCTGGGCCCTGAGCCTGAGCCCTGAGGCCACAGGCCCTGAGCCCAGGCCCTGAGCCCTGAGGCCCTGAGCCACTGAGGCCACTGAGCCCTGAGCCCTGAGCCCTGAGCCACTGAGCCCTGAGCCACTGAGCCAGCCTGAGCCCTGCCACAGGCCAGGCCTGAGCCACTGAGCCCTGGGCCCTGAGCCCTGAGCCACTGGCCTGAGGCCTGAGCCACTGAGCCACTGAGCCACTGAGCCCTGAGCCCAGCCCTGAGCCCTGAGCCCTGAGCCACTGAGCCCTGAGCCCTGAGCCACAGGCCCTGAGCCAGGCCCTGAGGCCCTGAGCCTGGCCCTGAGCCTAGGCCCTGAGGCCTGAGGCCCTGAGCCCTGAGCCACTGAGGCCCTGAGCCAAGGCCTGAGCCACTGAGCCACTGAGCCACTGAGCCTGAGCTGGGCCTGAGGCCTGAGCCCTGAGCCACTGAGCCACTGAGGCCACTGAGCCCTGAGCCCTGAGCCCTGAGCCACTGAGCCACTGAGCCACTGAGCCCTGGGCCCTGAGCCACTGAGGCCCTGAGCCCTGAGCCACTGAGCCCTGCCCTGAGCCACTGAGCCACTGAGCCACTGAGCCACTGAGCCTGAGCCACTGAGCCCTGAGCCCTGGCCACTGGCCACTGAGCCACTGGCCCTGAGGCCTAGAGCCTGGGCCCTGAGCCTGAGCCTGAGGCCCTGAGCCACTGGCCCTGAGCCCTGAGCCACTGAGCCACTGGCCCTGAGCCACTGGGCCCTGAGCCCTGAGCCCTGAGCCTGAGCCCTGGCCCTGAGCCCTGAGGCCACTGAGCCCTGAGGCCCTGAGCCCTGAGCCCAGGCCACAGGCCCTGAGCCAGCCCTGGCCCTGAGGCCCTGAGGCCACTGAGCCCTGAGCCTGAGGCCCTGAGGCCCTGAGCCCTGGCCCTGGGCCACTGAGCCCCTGGCCCTGAGAGCCAGGCCACAGGCCACTGAGCCACTGAGCCCTGAGCTGAGCCCTGAGCCCAGGCCCTGAGCCCTGGGCCCTAGGAGCCCAGCCCTGAGCCCTGAGCCACTGAGCCACTGAGGCCACTGAGCCACTGAGCCACTGAGCCCAGGCCCTGAGCCCTGAGCCACTGAGGCCCTGAGCCCTGAGCCCTGAGCCACTGAGGCCCCTGGCCCTGAGCCACTGGCCCTGAGGCCACTGAGGCCACTGGCCACTGAGGCCACTGAGGCCCTGGCCCTGGCCCTGAGCCACCAGGCCACTGGCCACTGAGCCACTGAGCCCCACTGAGCCCTGGCCACTGGCCACTGGGCCCTGGCCACTGAGGCCCTGAGCCACTGGCCCTGAGCCCCTGAGGCCCTGAGCCCCACTGCCCTGAGCCACAGGCCCTGATGCCCTGGCCCAGGCCTGAGGCCACACATGCCCTGAGCCCTGAGCCACTGAGCCACTGGCCACTGGCCACTGAGCCACTGAGCCCTGAGCCACTGAGCCCTGCAGGCCACTGAGCCACAGGCCACTGACAGCCCTGAGGCCCTGAGCCACTGAGCCACTGAGCCCTGAGGCCCTAGGAGCCACTGAGCCACTGGCCACCAGCCCTGGGCCACTGAGCCACTGAGCCCTAGGCCCTGGGCCCCCTGGCCTGAGCCCTGGGCCACAGGCCTGACTAAGGCCCTGAGCCACTGGCCCACCTGAGCCACTGAGGCCCTGAGCCACTGAGCCACCAAGGCCCAAGGCCTGAGGCCCTGAGCCTGAGCCCAGGCCCTGAGCCACTGAGGCCGCCTGAGCCACTGAGCCCTGAGGCCACTAAAGGCCACTGAAGCCACAAGGCCAAACCTACAAGGCCACAAGGCCACAAGGCCACTGAAAAGGCCCAGCCAAGGCCAAACCCAACCAAAAACCACTGAGCCCTGAACCACAACCACTAAGACCACTAAAAACCACTGAAGCCACAAAGCCACCACCAAACCCACAGACCCACAAACCCAAACCACAGGCCTAGCCAAACCCAGACCGCCCAGCCACTGAGCCCTGAGCCCTGAGCCCAACCCTGAGCCCCTAAACCCAAACCCCCTAACCCCTAACCCCTAAAACCACTAAAACCCTAAAAACCTAAACCCCAAACCCTAAAAACCTAAACCCCAAACCCCAAACCCCAAACCCCAAACCCTAAACCCCAACCCCCAACCCCTAAACCCCTAAACCCCTAAACCCTAAACCCTAAACCCCTAAAACCCCTAAAACCCCTAAAACCCTAAAACCCTAAAAACCCAAAAACCCTAAACCCTAAACCCTAAACCCTAAACCCTAAACCCTAAACCCTAAACCCTAAACCCTAAACCCTAAACCCTCAACCCTCAACCCTAAACCCTAAACCCTAAACTCTTAAACCCCAAACCCTAGACGCCTACCCCAAACCACTAAAACCCTAATCCTTCATACGCGAGTGACTGCAATTCGTACGCGAATTTCACAGTAAATTCACTGTTAATACGCTGTCATTACACTGTTAATAGGCGGTTCATACGTGGATTATACGCAGTAGTACGCCAATTATACGCCTTAAGTCCGCTGTTAATACGCGGCAAGTCCGCGTTTCGTACCCGGATTATACGCGGCTGATACGCGTTTCGCACGCGGCTGATACGCGCTACGTAGGCGGATTATACGCGTCGCATACGCGATTCGTACGCGGCAGATACGCGCACCGTACGGGGCTGATACACGACTGATACGCGAACCGTACGCGCACCGAACGCGGACCGTACGCGCACCGAACGCGGCTGATACGCGCACTGAACGAGGCTGACACGTGCACCGCACGCGGCTTTACGGGGACCGTACGCGTTTCGAACACGCCTGATACACGGCTCATACACGGACCGTACGCGGACTGTACGCAGCAGATACACGTCTAATCGCGAACCGTACGCGAATCGTACGCGGATCTGACGCGCATCTGACGCGCATCTGACGCGGTTCTTACGCGCATCTGACGCGGTTCGTACGCGCATCTGACGCGGATTTGACGCGGGTCGGACCGGGTCGGACCGAACCGGTCGTAACTTGTCCGGTTCGGCCTTTTCTCAATACGGTTTGGTTCAACCGGGTCGAACTTTTTCGGCCGGACCGAACACGGTTGGGCCGGGCCGGGCCGGGCCGGGCCGGGCCGGGCCGAAATTAATTTTCTTCTTCCTAGGCCTGGTTTGAATACCTCTTTCCTGTTGCTTTTTAATTGGGCCGGTTAAATTGGTTTTAGGGGCCCAAAATATTCACATAACAATTAAAGGTTAAAAAATGAAGATAAACAAAAATAACAATTTAAAATACATAAAGATAAAACATTAAGATATCTAAAATATTTAAAATCATCTTTACCTAACTAAAATAACAATTACGTACTTCAAATAAATTATCAATCGATTGCATTTTAATTAAAGAAAAATGTTTTATGTTAAATTTTAGTATTTGTGTTAAACTGGCAACCAAATAATATTAGTCCATATTTTTTTTTTGGATAATCAACGATAACCAAATAACATTATAGTCCATAACTAAAAAAAAAATTGAAACACGCCTACTACCCATATGAATAAAACGGTTACCAAAAAATATATATATAACAAAAAATATATATATTAAAGAAAAAATGTAATATACCTGAAAAGATTTTCTTAGCATTGAAGATATTAAGCCACCAAGATCGAAAGTCATAGTTATTGAGCACCTTGCCATGAAAAAATAGGAGTAATGAATAGTAAAAATGCGAAATAGCAAATAAAGATCATTAATTAGACGAAAAGAGAAGAAACATTATATTGGAAAGGAAAGCAAAACAAAAATCTATGAATAAAGATTCAAGACTCACTTTAATTGATAACCACCCAAATACTATGTAAAACAAAACCTTAGCTTTATAACAACACCAAACTGAACCTAAGCTTTCTATGATGATTATAAATTAAACCCGCCACAGAGAGAAGCGAATCAAAACAGTTCCGTTTAAATCAATAATTGACAAAAATAATTTAAATTTAAAACAGTTCCGTTTTATTAAGCAAAAAAAAAATTAACAGAATGAAATAAAAAAGATAATACAAAAAATAACACAAAGAATGGATATAGAACCAAAACACTTAAAATGTTGTTTTGACAATTTCAAAGAAAGAGGTCAATACTTGGCTTGTTTTTGATATAAATACTTGGCTTGTAAAACTCGTTTTATTGTTTCATAACCTTCAATATAGACACAAACAAACAAAAATACTCACTTGGTATTTCATGCCTCGTAGCCCCCAAGCAACTTCCTAGTGAAAACAATACTCAACGTCAAAAACTGCAACATTAAGAGAAAATTGTGAAGTCCATCAACGCAACCAAATTACCACCCTAATGACAAACCACAAAACTCGAATCGGGAAAAAAAAATCAGACACCCCAAACCTGATGGCAACTGATATACGAAGAACATCTAACCTTAAAGATCGAAAACCAAATCATGTATGTACCGATCTCAAAAACCTCAAACGAAAAACAAAGGAAAGAACGAAATCTGCATTTCTACAACTTCATTACGAACATCAAACCCTCGAGTAACAATGACGATAAAATACTAGGATGAGACCCCAATAGTAAACCACTGAGATAAACAAAAGGAAGCATTGTGGAAGAGAAGGGTTAAGAAAAAAGCACCACTGATAGAGACCAAATTGAGAAGTTGGAACAGTTTACTGGAGTGATGAAGGTAAAGTAGGCGAGAAGGTGAGCAGGTGAGAAGATGAAATGAAAGGATAATAATGAGACAAGACAACTCACACTCAGTCATGTCGTTTGGATGTCTTGTTTAGAAAAGTCAAATTGAATGCTACAAACACAGAAAATAAATGTTCAAGTAAACACAAGTAGCTTTAGCTTATGTAAGCTAAAGCTTATTATTATGAAGTTAATTATTATCAAAAAAAATTATTTGAACTTTTTGAGTTCAGACCTAAAAAAAATTTTGTTAAAAATTTAAGATATCTAAATAAGTAAAGACTTAATTACCCTCTACTCCCAAACACTAATAATGAATTTAAATTAATGGTATTTATGTCATTTTGATTGTTTGAGTCCAGATTTTTTGGGTCTATCTAGCACTACAATGAAGTTAATTATTTTTGCTTTTGTAATAAAAATCATAGAGTTCTCATCTCTAAATCCAAAGTTTGTTGGCGACTTCGGCATTACCGTCGATTTGTTTCAATCGAGTTAAAAGAGTTGGGACTATGTATACTGTCACTCTCTGTTTAATTTAGTTGGCGTTGCTCGCGTGATGGAGAGACATTTCAATCGTCTCAAAATTGATATTTTTTAAATAGGTGTTTCACGTATGTTGTTGATCTCACTCATGTACCCATTTTTTTAGTATGTAATGAATTTGGGATTGTTTGATAAATTTATGGTTACTTGAGGTATACATCGAGCTACACGTTGATTTGATGTGTTAGTCAGCACGTGTCCTTCATCACGCAGCCTATCATAATGATGATATGTTACTTCTCTCAACGTACATGTTATCCACTTCCATAGCATGCAGTGACTAGCTAGTGAGCGGCTCGAGAGTTTGTACATGTTAAGAAGTGATTGATTTTTGTTATATTTTCCAAAAAAAAAAAAAAAAACAAGGATTTTGTACAAGGGAAATGCTAGACAACGGATTGCGGGGTGGCCCCCACAAAAATAGATCTCTCACACTCTCTCTCGTCACAGCAACACTCCTTCCTCCTCTTTCTTCTTCTTTACATCATGCTTTTCCAAATTTGGAAACTCAGAAACTGAGATCTCAAATGTGTTCAAGTTCTGCACTGCCAACAAAATCTTAAAGAGGGTAGATTGTGATCAATCCAAATATAAGAATGAGTCGCCTATAAGAACAAATTTACCTCACAAATTTTACTAAAAACATTACATTCAGGTCCAACTTCAACAACCCAATGCCTTATCTTCTTGTTACATCACTTCATGTTTATAGACCTGAAACAGAGGAATTACGGGGGCAAAGAAAGTCATTTCTAGATTACAATATGAGAAAAAGTTGTTTATTGAAATTGGTTGTTAAACTGCTAATCTTGAGTATGCTCATACTCTTGAGGAATATTTGATATAGATGAAGAGATGGGAGTACTGTTGCAGGCTATCTGCCAAGCGTCCCATCCCATCAACTGCGTCCATCACTCTCCATCTACCTCAAGCTAGCTCTTCACACTGCTCCACTTGCTTGTAGCAATTAGTGTTCAGACCATGTCATACTTTGGTCTTTGCTTCCCAAACCCAAACAATCAAGCACGTTTACCTTCATCATGTATGTACAACCTAGAATGCCTCCCACTGTATGCATCACTCATTATACATAAACATACATTCCAAAGCCTTTGAATCGCTTTTTTTTTTGTCAACTGAATCGCTCCTTACTATACAACATTCACATTCAAGATACAACTGAAGCCTACATCAGAGACTTCGCATTCGAAAGGTGTGAACTCTGTCCTGATTCATTCGTTTTGACGAAAGGATTTCCAAAAGCATCCACATCAACAACTGCAGTGTCGCCGGGCTTGCATTCGTAACTTTTCTAGATTTGTTATTACACCCTAACCTTTCTAAATTTTTGATTTGTATCTTAGACTATTTTAGAAATTCAAATTTGATGATGTAGCTCTTAAATAATGACTTTAAATGTAATAATTATTTTAATTATTATGAGTAATGAGGTGGTTTTTTAAATTCATTATTTAAGTGTCATCCTATCGAATTTTGATTAAAAAATTAATAGTATATAAACTAAACAATCTATTACCAATCAAGAATTCGTACTCACCCACTATGCTATAAAAATAGCATTGACAAGACTCGTCAACACCACAAATGTAATTACACCATGATCATCATTGCGTGTCTATGAACAGTAACATCTCACTGCGTCACTTTTTGAAATTTCCAATGACACCATTCACTGCGATCTCGAGCCACTCAAACATTAATACCTTCTTCTCTCCTGTATTTAATGCTAAGTGAGGTCACCCATTATGATTTTGAGATGAGAAGCAAACCATGTTGATAAGCTTGAACTTGTCACCTTATAGCTAGATATTTTGAGAAAGAAAACTGTATTTATTTGATAACTTGTTAGGTTTCAATACCACGTTTTTTTATTATGGTCAAATGACTCAAATTCCATATTTTAAGAACTGCCCTCTACATGCATTTGCTAATAGGCCC
Organism: Stephania yunnanensis; assembly: GCA_039657365.1. NCBI lineage: Eukaryota > Viridiplantae > Streptophyta > Magnoliopsida > Ranunculales > Menispermaceae > Stephania > Stephania yunnanensis. The sequence continues at coordinate 56,633,801 of CM077588.1, read as the reverse complement.
GTGTGGTCTTAAAAGTAATATGGTAATGTAAATATGAAAGAAGTACCCTTTTTTAAAGAGCGAACAAATTAATGAATCTTTAACACAACAAAGATCTTTTAATTCGAATAACCTCAAATGAAATATAAACAATATAGAAAAAGTAGTATTTTTTTTAGAGAAAAATAAAAAGTAATGTTATGTCATGGGATGAACGATCTTAAATTTTTCAAGTTCTAACTGAAAAAATCTTTAACACGGCAAGGATTTTCTAATTCGAAAACCCACGTATAGTACATCAAACGCTCGAGATCATAATATATAGAAAATAAGAATTGATCTGACACATCTAACAAGAGAACCGACCAAGTCTCAAAAAAATCTAAAACGAAACAAAGACAACACCTTCGAAGAAGTCGAAGCCTTTGTAATGGAGGACTTCATAAATTCTAGATCAAAATAAGGGGATTGGTCTCCACAAAACCGCCCCAACTGTGCGCTTAGTTTGTTCTAATTTTTTTAAATCGCGATTTGAAGGTTGTTTAAAAAACTTGAAAATCACAAAAATCACTCATAAACTTGGAATATATTGAAATGAAGTAAGTCTTTTCTTGTTGTTTTAACTTTCAAAATGATCTTAAACTCATAATTTTGATTGAGTTCATGTGTATTATTGTATTTTTGGTGGATGGTTATCTATGAACATATATTTTGTTGATGAGATTGTATGAAATGTATGACTTTTTCTTGCTGAAAATGTGTCGCTAAAAAACTGCAAAATCAAATCGATCAAACCAAATCGCGCAAACCGCAGTCGGTTAGTTGTGATTTTGAGGTTTCGAGGTTCGATAATTTTCGCCATTTAACCGCGGTTTTCTCAATCAAAACTGAAATAAAAAACAAGCCTGATGAGAAAATCGATCTCAATCAAAAAACGAAGATGACAGCTACCGAGAGACAATAGAAAGAAAATATCATTTGTTGTCCTTCGCTTCATGTTTATAGCGAAATAACATATTAGAGTGCGCGACGTATATCCTATATATGCAAGGAAACACAAAAGTTTATCTGAATTCATAAAATAAATTTATCTTTATCAACTATCCAGTTGTTCTTCTCGCAAAATTGATTTGGAGTTCTTGATTTGTTATACTTTTGATACATCTGCGTTTTTGTTTTTCTTTTAAGTGATAGGTTTTGATACATAGGTTTTCTACATACATTGTTAATCTAAGTTCATTTTTTCAATTTCTCGGGTGATGATTAATCTACATTGGACAATGTCAATTCTCATATAAGGCAGCCATCTCACTTTGTTTCGTATTAAGCGATACATATATACTTAACATATACCATTTTTATATCAGCATAATGAAGTGAAAGTTACAAGCAAAGTGTTAGAGATGGAGTTGGTAAAAAATCTTAACTGTTTTCACTTATGTGGACTTGTCAACAATACATTTGAATTCGCCATTCCAAAAGACCAAAAATCTACGTACTGTAAATAATACTTAAATGTAAAAAATGTTACGTAAATAATAATTACGGAAAAGTTTTTCACAATGGTCCAGATTGATGTTGTCAAAACCCTTTAACAATAGGCAACTGACGTTGTGAAATTTTTTTTAGAGAAGAATGTAAATAAAGCCCCAAAAATTGCGGAAAAGAAGGCACACACAACAAGAAGCATGGATGCCACTGATTTATAAACTATGAAAGCAACTCTTCAAAACCTACTACATGTAGCATGACTAATATCGATATAGATGAACTTCTAATCGATGGCAAAGCCAACAAGGTGCTCGTCCTCTAGACTCGCAGCATAAAAAGCGTCCTCTTGCAGCTAATCGCGAAGTTAATTAATACTTAGAAGCCTGGAAGATAGGAAAGCCAATACGTTAGCTAGACTGAGAACTAAATGCTAGAAATAGCAAGTTATATAAATAATAAAGGATCTCGTATTCATATGCAACGCAACTAAGCACAGTAAACAAATACACAGTTTTGTCCTTAATATTCCCGACAGGATTTGCCATGGATCAAAATGAGATTCAAGGGCTCACATAGCGGGAATCAAATGTCATTTCAATTTAGGAAGATAAAACTCTTACTGGCAAACCAAAACCCAAAACCCGAAAACCCGAAACCCGAAAATTCGAAACCCCGAAACCCCTAAACCCCTAAGGCCAAACCCCATAACCCATACCCCAACGGCCAAACCTCATACACCATACATTAAACCATAAACCCTAAACCCCTAACCCAACACCCTTAACTCCCCAACCCCTAAAACCCAAAAACCTCAACACTAACCCCAAACCCCCAAAATCCCTAACCCTTAAACCCTTGAACCTCAAACCCCTGTACCCTATACCCTAAAACCCCAAACCACATAAACCCTAAAAACCCCAAACCCTAAACCATATATCCTAAAACCCCATACCCTTAGCCACTAAACCTTAAACCATGTAGAATACACGCAAGCCTAACGCACGCCATTTACATATATGGTGCGTAGTGTACGCAATTTGTACACCTAACATACTCGGCAATTTGTACATCTAACATACTCAGTTCGTATGCTGAAGATACACGTAATATACCCATATCGCATGATGTAAATACATGGGCCAGACAATGATTATACGCGGGTAGTACGAAGGAAATACACGTGCAGAACGCTCGGAATACGAGGTTCGTTGGCGATAAGGACGCTGGAATAGAGAGTTCGTACAGTAATCGTACAGGATCGCAGGCTCATTATTTGGGGCTTGATCGCGGACAGGACGCGGAAAAACACGGTTCGTAGACGTATCATACGAGGATGGTAACGGTAAACACACCGTAGGATGCAATTCGTACGCATATTATACACGGGAACTAAGCGGTTAGGACGAGGTTCGTAATTAAAAAATACGATGTTCGCACACGTGTAATACGAAGTTCGCACGCGGTTCATACGCATACGATACGCGTTTGGGACGCATATAACACGCGGTTCAAACGCGTATAATACGCGAAAGATACGCGGTTCGCACACAGGTCACAGGCGGCTCAAACGCGTTTCATACGCGGTCTGTACGCGGTTGATACAGGGTCTTCACGCGGTTGATATGCGGTCTGTACGCTGTTCGAACGCGGTTTAATCACGGTTGATACTCGGTTCGCCCGCGGTTTATACACGGTTGATACTCGGTTCGCACGAGGTTCGTACGAGTATAATACGCGGTTCGCACGCGAAAAATACTCGGTTTGTACCCGTTTCAGACGCGTGTAAAACGCGTATGATACGCGGTTCGTACACGCGTAAGCCACGCGGTTCGGACGTGTAAGATACGCGGTTCGGACGCGGTTAATACAACTATAATACGCGGTTCCGACGCGTATAAGACGCTGATGATACAAGGTTCGCACGCGGGTCGTACGCGGTTGATACGCGCTTTGTACGCTTCTTATACGCGGTTGATACGCACGCTGCTTGTACGCTGTTCGCATGCGTAGAATAAACTGGGTTGGACCGGGTGGACCGAACCGGTCGTAACTTGTCCGGTTCGACCTTTTCTGGTTTGGGTTCGATCGAACCGGGCCGAAACTTGTTGGGCCGAATCGAATAGGGTTTGGCCGGGCCGGGCCGGGCCGATTATAATTGTCTTATTATTGGGCCTCAATTGAACACTTATTGGCTTTAATCGGCCTGTACAATCGGGTTTAAGGGGCCTAAAATATTTTTATTTTCAGCTGACAGTGGAAGAGAAAAGCAAAAAAGAACACCACTAAGAATGACAACTCTTGGGCCCTATTGGGCCCGTCACTGGTAATGAGGGCATAACGAGCCAAATAGTTGGGCTTTACCTGACACATTAGGGAGCTGGTTCGATAATCATTCAAACAAAAATATGATGATACATCGCTTATAACAGATTATAAGAAAAAGACGGCAAATAAAAAAAAAATTGCGAAGACTTTTTAAAGGTTTTCACTTCACTTTTCCAAAACATTAAAAACAATTTTAAAAGAAAACGAAATAAGCTAAATTGTCAAATTTTCGAAAAAAAAATAATATACTATACAAATACATACGTACTAGCACTCATAAACTGTAGTGGACAAAATGATAAAATTATGTAACATGAAATATACGCATTTGTAGTTAAATAATTATTCATTTAAAAAAAACACCAATTGTTTGCTTCGAACCGATTTGGAAACAGTTGATTGCTCCAAGTACAGAAGAATCTAATATGGCATGAAATTGGTTCGAATGTATTACTTAACGACTATAATTTTAGAGTTCTTTTATTTAAAAAATACCATAAAAATTGTTCTTCTTCCAAAGTGTATTTTTTAAATAAGTCAAAAGGAGTTAAGAGGTCCGCCTTCCTAAATGCTGATTAAATGGATTGTGTATAATACTTCCACTGAAAAAAGAAAATCTGAAAAAGGTTACCAGGAAGGTTGTCATTTAAAAAATGTGCACAGCTAGTGATTCAATGGATCGGACTTAGAGGAAAAAAGCTCATTTAACGCACATTTAGTGATACAATAGATTGGAGGAATATAAAGTGGTATATGGGGGCTAACCAACTAGCTGGTCGACTCCATATATGATATAATAATTGTTTTGTGAGTGAGAGAATAAAATGAAAGAGACAAGGAAATGAAGAAGATGGGGAACTACCGCTATGCTATGGTGATTCGATTCTGGGTTCGGTTTTGGAGATTCAGAAATATTTAAAAAATACTGCTTCTACCCAAGCAAGAAAAATCTGAAAAAGGTTACCCCTTACCAGTTACCAAGAACGTCATCATCAAAAAAACTCGCATGCAACAACTGAACCGAGAAAGAACTTACCAAAGATAGAGCTGAAAAAAGTTGACAGCGTGCAAGACGCAAATCCACCGAGGTCTTGGACAAAGGACTACAAAATTGAAATCCCATCTCGCACGAGAATGAGCTGTTGCGCACCTAAGACCCAACAAATACGATGAAATTCTTTTCAGACATTAATCGAAACAAAAAACAATATCAGATCTACAGATCGAAGTGCAAAAAAACACTTATAGTGAGCAACCTATTCGTCATATGCAAAACTTAACAATTGGAAAACAAAAATTCTATGTAATAAAAACACCCATCCCGACATCTTCAAATTAAAAACGCAATAACAAACATAAATCTACAAACCTACCAATCCAAAAAACATGCAAAGAAGAAAATCTACCGCTACTCATCAAAAACCAAGTCATCTAAAAAAAAACGATAAATGCCACGTACCATCACAACAATCTCAACCATAAATCGACAAAAGAAAGTGAGCAACAGAACTGAAGCAAAAATCCCTCCCTCAACAAAACTGAAGTAAAAGTCATTCGCAAAAGGAACACACGTAAAGTAGACAGCTACTCATAGTCTCCAAGTAAACCAAAGAGAACAAAAATGATGACGCTCCCATACCACCAGTAGCTCGGCATCAACTAGACATCACAAGCCACGCCCCCATACAAAGAAGAAATGACGAAATGAAGAAGAAGAACATTATCTCCATATGGCATTATATTTGAAGCATAATCGAGCAACTCAAATGTCAAAACATCAATCATCAAAGTATCCCATGTCTCAAACTCTCCGTGAGTAGCCACTGTCATACATCACCACACGTTAGCGTCTCTCTCGAGAGTGTAAGATGAGATCTCTGCCCGAAGTCTGTCCTCAATCTTCAGTATCCTATGGAGCTTCTCTCGAGACATAATCCATTTCTCTATCTTTTGGAAATCTCGTACTCCATCGAAGTAGACTGGCTTGAGCTGATGAAGTCCTTCACAAGCTAAACTTGTAACGGCCTGAATATAATTCGTCGTTATTTATGATATGTTTGCAGACGTGGCGGACAACTCAGACGCTCGTGGGACCGACTTTTAGGCTTGCGCGCGTTTGGAGTTAGGTAATTAGTACTTTTGTGCGCAGAATTGCTTAATTTGTGATGTTTATCTTGAAATGACGTATATGGCATTGCAATGTGTGTTAGTATATGACATTTGACGGGCGAGATCGAATTTTACGTATTCGCCTCGATATGCGTGTCGATGCGGGTATCACGTAGTTTAATCAATTTAACACTAGGCCGGGGGAATACACAAAATGAATAAAAATTGGTGAAATACTTAATATGGAATGTCTAATTGGTGGTTAGGGACATGGTAGTACGCCTATATCGCGTTTTGAGACGCGAAATTGGGCGTCAGAACGTTCAAAAATGGACTTTTTGAGTTACATACAAGGGTGAGTGTACCAAAGGTGTACCAATTGGAGTCATGAGGGGTTAGAATAGGAGCAAATGGAGAGAATTGGATCTCCTAGAGATGCACTGTGAAGGTACCCCGGAGAACGAGTTTTGCCCGACCCAGCGCGAGCCCTTGGTACCTCCAAGGCAGTGGGAGCTTTCTAAGGCCTCCCACCATCCATGTCCCCCCCCCCCATTTATATAAATGGGCATGATTTTTCGCCCCCCAAAGTTTGAAACCAAGACCCAGCGCGAGCCCTTGGCACCTCCAAGAACGGAAATTAATTCCGCACCCAACTCAATTGGTAGCGGCTCTATGAAATCAATGCTTAAGACCCCTAGGGGCTCTATGAAATCAATGCTTAAGACTCAAAGCCGCATTCCCTACACCCTACTTCAAACTGTAAACCCTATCACCAACCCCTTTAACAATACGCTGAAAATAATTACAACCAGGGTCCAAATTGATAAACATAAAGGTCTTTCTCAACTCGTACGCTATCGCCCTTAATTTAAATGTCGGTTGGTCCCGATAGTTATTAACTCTGTGACAAGTAAATAAGTTCACGATACACATTAATAAAAGTGCTCGAGCAGGAATTAGGCAAGCCCATTGGTCACCATAATCATTGGACATGAAATGCAAGTTTGAGAAACATTGGCCTTATACACAGTATACACGCAGGACTAACGCACAATTTTACAGGTATGCAGCGTAATGTACGCGGATTGTACGTGGAACATATTATGTTCGTATGCTAAACGTACACATGAAAATACCCCCATCGTATGACGTAAGTACGTGGGCCAAACATGATTTACACGCTGTTCATATGTGGGTTATACGCAATGTACGAGTAATCTACTTGGTTCGTACACGAGTGTTACGCAATCGTACTAGTAAATATAGTCGGCTTTTATGCAGATTATACAAGATTCGTACGCAGAAAATAGATAGGGAGGACACGGGAAATACACGGCCAGGATGCGGCTTAATAGAATTTCCTACGTAAAAGAAGTATACGAAAATACGTAGTTCGTACACAAATAGTACAAGGTTAGAACGCGGGATATACGCGGTTCGTACGCAGCTAATACGCGATTCGTACGCGGCTGATCCGTTGTAAGTACGCGGATAATACACGGTTCGTACGCGGCTTATACGCGGTTCATACGCGGCTTATACGCGGTTCATACGCGGCTTATACGCAGATGTTACGCAGCTGATACGCGGTAAGTACGCGGCTGATACGCGGTAAGTACGTGGGATATACGCGGTAAGTACGCGGGATATACGCGTGAAATACGCGGGATATACGCGGTAAGTACGCGGCTCGTACACGGTTCGTACGCGGCTCGAACGCGGCTCGTACGCGGCTCGAACGCGGCTCGTACGCGGGATATACTCGGTAAGTACACGGTAAGTACGCGGGTGATACGTGGCTCGTACGCGGGATCTACTCGGTAAGTACGCGGGATATACTCGGTAATTACGCGGCTGATGCGCGGGAAGTACGCGCGATCTACTCGGGATATACGCGTGAAGTACGCGAGATATACGCGTGAAGTACGCGGGATATACGCGGTAAGTACGCGAGATATACGCGTGAAGTACGCGAGATATACGCGTGAAGTACGCGGGATATACGCGGTAAGTACGCGGGATATACGCGGTAAGTACGCGGGATATACGCGGTAAGTACGCGGGATATACGCGGTAAGTACGCGGGATATACGTCGGACCGGGTCGGACCGGGTCGGACCGGGTCGGACCGGGTCGGACCGGGTCGGACCGGGTCGGACCGGGTCGGACCGGGTCGGACCGGGTCGGACCGGGTCGGACCGGGTCGGACCGGGTCGGACCGGGTCGGACCGGGTCGGACCGGGTCGGACCGGGTCGGACCGGGTCGGACCGGGTCGGACCGGGTCGGACCGGGTCGGACCGGGTCGGACCGGGTCGGACCGGGTCGGACCGGGTCGGACCGGGTCGGACCGGGTCGGACCGGCGGCGGTTGGACCGGTCGTAAGTGGTTCGGTTCGGCTTTTTTCGTTACGGTTTGGTTCAACCGGGTCGAACTTTTTGGGCCGGACCAAACACTGTTGAGCCGGGCCGATATCAATTGTCTTCCTCCTAGGCCTAGTTTGAACACCTGTTTCCTGTTGCCTTGTAATTGGGCCCGTTAAATTGGGTTTAGAGGCCCAAAATATTCACATTTTCAGCTGTTTTTAGGTTTCTTTGCAATACTTTCACGTTATGCCCGACTTTCCTGGGCAAATACTTGAGCTTTACGTGGCACGTTAGGGACTCATAAATGGCAGAGGACAATAATAAAATTATGTACCACGAAATATATGTTTCTGTTGTTAAATTAGTCATTTATAAAAAAAATAACTAATTATTTCTATTCGGACAGATTTGGAAACAATTGATTGCTCGACTGGTCGGACGTTGGATGAACGGGCACCAAGAACAAAATCTTATATGGTGGCATGAAATTGGTTTCAATGTAAGGAGAAAGGGACTGTAATTTTATAGTTCTTTTATTTAAAGAGTGTCATAAAAATTGTTTTTCTTCAAAAGTGTATTTTCCAAGTAAAAAAGAGTCAATAGGTCAGCCTTTTAAAATGCGACAAGGAAATGAAGAAAGATGGGGAACCACCGCTATGCTATGGTGATTCCATTCTGGGTTAGGTTTTGGAGATTCAAAAATATTGAAAAAAATACTACTTCTACCCAAGAAAGAAAAATCTAAAAAAAGTTACCACTTACCAATGATAGAGCTGGAAAATACTTTACAGAGCGCGAGAATGAGCTCGCACGAGAATCCGAAATAAATCAAGCAAATCCACTGAGGTCTGGGGCAAAGGACTAGAAAATTGAAATCCGATCTCGCACGAGAATGAGCTGTTACACACCTAAGACGCAAAAAATACAATGAAATTATTTTCAGACATTAATCGCAACAAAAAAGACATCAGATCTACAGATCGAAGTGTAAAAAGCACTTGTAAAACTTAGCAACCCATTCGTCATATGCAAAACTTAACAATTGGAGAACAAAAAATCTATAGTTTTTTTTTTTAAAAAAAAAAAACACAAATCTTTACCGATAAAACTTTTTTTCCATGAAAATGAAGGTTTAGCAAAACTAGGATATATAAGCAAAAAGATCGGCAAAAAATGGCCTAGCAGCCAAAATAAATCAAGCAAGAAAGCACGAAATTAAAGATCCCCAAACATAAGGCAAAACGCAAAAAGCTTTCTAACACATAAGGCAAGCCACTTAGATTAGAACTCTTAACCAAGATTGAAAACATCGAATTTCAAACCTAGTATCCCAAGGCACCAATTCCAGCACAATGCAGAAACAAGAACAAAATGACGAAAAAAAACTCTGCATAATTACATATTCTAACGAAATCCAACCCTAAAATATCAAAAGCCACATCTTCTATTAACCGATATATACATGTATATATATGTACCTTCCATCGAAATTATAAAAGGTTGCATAAAAATCTACAGATCTACGACAAATGAAGAACATCTAATCCTAAAGATTCAAACACAAAATAAATCATCCAAACACCGATCTCAACAACTTCAAACGAAAAATCCAAGGAAACAAAAATAAATTTTTAGATCTACTACTTTATTCGACAAATGAAAATTAAATCCTAGAGGTCGAAAAACAGGTTATAAAAACACTCATCCCGACATCTTCAAATTAAATACGCGATAACAAACATAAATCTACAGACCTACCAGTTCAAAAAACATGCAAAGAAGAAAAATCTACCGCTACTCATCAAAAACCATGTCATCTCAACCAGAAATCGACAAAATAAAGTGAGCGACAGAACTAAAGCAAAAATCCCTCCCTAAACAACACTGAAGTAAAAGTCCTTCGCAAAAGGAACACACGCAAAGTAGACACCTACTCATGGTCTCCGAGTAAACCAAAAGAGAACAAAAACAAGTAGCTCGGCATCCACTAGAAAGCACAAGCCATGCCCCATGCAAAGAAGAAATGACGAAATAAAGAAGATCATCCCTACATGGTAATTCTAGTGGTCGAGCAACTCAAATGACAAACATCAAAACATCAAACGTCAATATATTTGGCGCATAACAGTAGTAAATCGAGCCGCTCAAACCAATTTAATCTCTATTGCATTTAATGTCATCTCGAGCCACTCAACATGCATTTAATGCTAAGTGACGGCTTGTCAGCTAGCTACTGGTATGGGAGTAAAATAGTAGTATCATATATATATATATATATATATATAAAGATTTGAAAAGCCCACCAACTACTTTCGAAGTGACTACAAAGTGATTAAATCTTTTTTTTATAGGAACAAAGTGATTGAATGTTAAGGTCTTATGATGACATAAAGATTGTAAAATAGTAGTGTCATATATATATATATATATATATATATATATATATATATATATATATATATATTAGTTTCAAGACGTGATATGCACGATTCCTCCGCTTGCTTCGTTCGCGGGAATTAATTTCTAAAAATTTATTAACAAAGTTTAAAATTGTAATTAAAATTTAAAAATTAGAAATACAAGTATCTTTTTTAGCTTATCAATATTCTCTAATGCGATTGAAATAAGATGTGAATGAAAAAATAAGCTAATCATGCTAGTACATTACTTCATCAAAAAAAAGTGTATTGGATTGATGAGAATGAGTTCATGATTGATTTGGAGATAAAGAAAAAAAAAACGCATAATGGATTGATAAGGAGTTAGAGTTTGATTTGGATACAAAAGAAAAGGTTGATTTGGAGATAAAAGAAAAAAGAAGTATAGGCAAATAGGTAAATTTCACTACTACTCAAAAATTTGTGATTCGTGCTTTTATATATATGATAGATATATATATACTAGTTTGAAGACGTGTTATGCACGATTCTCCCGCTCGCTTCTCTCGCAAGAATTAATTTCTAAGAATTTATTAATAAAATTTAAAATTGCAATTAAAATCTAAAAATTAGAAATACAAGTATCTTTTTTAGCTTATCAATATTCTCTACTGTGATTGAGATAAGATGTGAATGGAAAAAAAAAAAAGCTAATCATGATAGGACATTACTTCATCAAAAAAAAGTGTATTGAATTGATGAGAATGAGTTCATGATTGATTTGGAGATAAAGAAAAAAAAAGGTGTAGTAGATTGATAAGGAGTTAGAGTTTGATTTGGATACAAAAAAAAATGTTGATTTTGAGATGAAAAAAAAGAAGTATGGGCAAATAGGTAAATTTCATTACCACTCAAAAATTTGTGATTTGTGCTTTTATATATATGATAGATATATATATACATACATACTAAATTTAAAGGTTGAAGTCATCCGAGACAAAATAGGAGGTCGATCGGAAAGTACTTAAAAACTACTAGATCTCAATAGAATATATAATTCTTTGCCTAAAAAAATAGAAGTTATTTCTAACAGAAATCCCCTGTTTAAATAGTTGCAATTTGCATGTATGAGATGAAGTTAGAATTTATATGAAGGAATATTCAAGTTAGAATTTTTTTTTATTTTTAAAGTGTTTATGAGTGAGTACTTTAGAGTAGCACTAATTGATACAAATATAAAATAAAAAATATAGAAATTCAAAGACAAGTAGGTGTATCGCCAATTGATACAAAGATTAGGGAATGGCGGTTGCGATGATTTCGTCACCGCAAAGACGGCCTACAAATTCTCCAATTAGAAAACTTGACTCAATAGAAACGGTAGAAATTTGACGAGGTAGGGGCATATCAAAATTAACATGAGATGCATTAATTAATAGGGATTTGAATGGTTTGCAAAGCTCATCATCAATTGCACTTAATCAAGCACAATGGAAAAGTTTGATCCATGTAGCCGACCCCAGTTAATTTGGGACCGAGGCTATGTTGTTGTTGTTGTTGTTGTTGTTGTTGTGAGTACTTTAGATTTAAGGTAGCGGCTTTACCAAAATGCGAAGGCAATATAGTGCCCATACCCCAACTTATAACCCACTTAATACTCACTTGGATACATGATGTGCGACTATCCTTAACACTCCCCCTCAAAGTCCCTCTCGCTTGCTTTTTCAACTAGCTCAAGATCACGAAATAGTTCGACTAGTGTTGTTTGTGTTTGGGGACCAAGGAGAGTTCGGTAGAGCTTGATCAGTTGGTTTCACCGCTTAGGTGTACATTTTCAAAATCAATAAATCTACTTAGACTCATAAGTCCGGATTTATAAGGAGGTTTTTAAATATTTTGTAAATATTTAAGAGGTATAATAGAAATTTTACAAGTGATTATGGTTGTTTCATTAATTGCTCGATGGTGTATTTAAAATTAAAAAAAGTTTTGAATACGGACTCACGAATTCAAATAGCACTACCCTTTCAAAATATGCCTTCAATTCAAGCAAATAATTGTTTAGAGGCAAAACGTCTTTTTGAAGCGCATTGATATCGTCCCTTCGATTATTATTATGTTTGTCTTGATTACCTCACGTGGTCTGCTTGCCTTGATTTGCTCACGTGGCCAAAAAGTCGTCAGTTGGCAAATTAAATGATATGTGTATCAAAAGTATAGAGCGTTGGTCACCAAAGAATTGATGAAAAATAAATAAAAAACCATGCAATTTTTAATGCAAAATCCCAAGATTTCTATGCTTCCACAGTTTTGAACATGCCGTAATATTGATGTTCGAAATGTATATTGAAGATTGATAGCACCTATGTAGCAAGCCTTACAAGACACGTGTATGTGCACCTCAATTATTTATAAAAGTACCATAAAATGCATATAAATTAATACGCATTTTAGGTGCCCTCATAAACAATTGGGATGCACATAACACTGCCTTTTTTTGGCAACTCATCATTTTATCTGTAAACTTAGTATTTTTTTTATGTTTTTAGTCCATGAACTTTTATTAATACACATTTAATCATTGAGCTTTCACAAAAATTTACATTTAGTCATTCCACAATTTAAAGTATCGAATTCTAGCGATGCGAGTAACAGAAATGCAGCATGACTGGTCAAGAAGATTAAAATGACTTACATTACTGAACCGAACAACTTATATAAACTAACAATAGCAAAAAAAATAATAATAATAATTTCCCCTCAACACAAAAAAATTTAAAGTTTAAGAACCAAAAGCATAAAAAATTTAAAAAATTCAAGGACCAAATGTACAACAATGAAAGTTAATTTTTGGGAAACCAAATTTATACTAATAAAAGTTCAATGACTAAAGCATAAAAGACTCAAAGTTCAAAGAACAAAGAAAAAAAAAAAGGTTTGCCTTTTCTTTTTCTTTTTTTTTTTTTTTTCTGAAACAAGACACTATATTATGTACAAAAATTAGCCACAGCTCCATTTCATGTCATAATAGCTGCTGGACATACAATCTTCGCTATCACCTTTGAACCACTTCAATGACTATATCATGAAATGCCATTTAGCATCCTTCTCTCATCTATTTGAGATACTAGCAAAAAGAATGGTTCCGAACCGTAACTCAACATTTGGTAATTGAATTTAGAATGCTCAAATATGGCGAGATCACCTAGGTGGCCTCGAAAGCTCCTCCCTCTTCTAGAATCGACACTCCATCATCTGTTTCACACCAATGGCCAGGAAAGAGTCATAATTAGAGAACAAAAAAGTCTTGCACAAAGACAACCATAAACAACAACAACAAAAGATGAGGTTATTTCACCTAAAAGCGAGACCCAAAGTAGCTACCAAATAATATTAAGCATAAGTGTTTACAAGAAAACAATATAACTTTTCTACCCAAAAAAAAAAAAAAAAAAAAAAACAAAACAATATAAACTCTCCAAACCCAATGACATTAACTACATTGAAATGATTATTTGTTAAGAAAATAACAACACTATTTTTACCTCAATAGAGGCTAACAGTGACGATTGGACAACATGAATGTCAATTTCGCGCTCCATAGTGCCACTCTTCACCCATAACAACACTATTCGTGTTGTTTATTGTTGGAACAAATTTTTTCGGACAAAAAATACAATATGAGAATGGAAGAACTAGCCAAATCTTTTAGACAAGATTTCTCTCTTCTAGTCAAAACCGCGAATACACATTGAAAAAATCAAAACTTGCCTTCAGGATACAATTAAGTCTCTAATGGTTGTTGGAAGATGTGTTCGTAACGCAACTCCAACTAAGAACACTCTTTGAAGAACTTTAGAGAGAATGATGTTTTGACTCAAGAACAATCATAATTGACTCTTTGATTCAAAGACTTCGTGATTTCAATGTTTTTCCAATATGTTTAATGCATTGTTGAACTCCTTGTTTTATAAAAAAAAAAAAAAAAGGACTTGGAGCATTCCAACCCAACAACACTAAAATAGTGTAACACTAACACTATTCATGTCTATTTTGATCTAAACAATGACACTAACACTATTCACGTCTCCAACCCTTCAACACTATCTTTTATACTATTTACTTTTTGTCATTGTTTTATTCAATTTAATTTTTAATCTAAAAATAATTAAATTATAAAGATGACTTTAAAAAATATAAAAACAAAAAAAGAATAAAAAAATAAAGAATAATGATAGAATAGGCAACGCCATCCCTGCCATTCCACAGGGATGGCGTTGAAGTTTTAGCACTCCATCGGAATGCCAAAACTTTATTACTATAGCTCCACCAGTGCCAAAATAGCGTTGGTTGGAATTGGTCTTAATGTTTATCCACAAAGAGGTGACTTTTAGTGCGAAGAAACAGACAAAAAAACAAACTAAAAAACACCCAAAAAAAACAACTTTTCATTTTAGGCGCTCAGCGCCAAGAGACAGAAGCTTCTGGTGTGGGCGCTAAATCTGGCGTTGTAGCGCCAAGCTCAACGCCTAACAACATTGACCCTTTTTAAAAAATCTTATATTTTTTATTCTTTTTTATTTTTGTACTCTTTTATCTTTAAGAAAAGTAAAATAAAATGATCATAAAAAGTAGAAGTGTAAAAGATGGTGTTCAAAGATGTAAATAGTGCTAAAGCTTCATAGGTTGGAGCTACAATGATAGCATGAAAAAAAGTGCTAAAGTTCACATCTTATAATATTGTTGACCTTTTCTTATTCTTTTTTTTTTTTTTCAATTTTTTTAAAGTTAGGTCCTCTTTATAATTATCACACCAATTTGGTGAATAGTGTAAAAGACAGAGTTAATGGTTGAAAATGTGAATATTGTTAGTATCACTGTTTACACCAAAATAGACGTGAATAGTTTTTAAGTTGCTCTATTTTAGAGTTCATTTGTAGGAGATGCCCAATGTCACTATTTACAGCAAAAAAGTGTTAGTGTTACACTATTTTAGAGTTAGTGTCATCTCCAATCCATCAACTCTAAGATATAGTAACACTAACACTATTCTGATGTAAACAATGACACTAACAATATTCTCGTATCCAATTCATCAACTCTATCTTTTACACTATTCTACTTTTTATTATTAAAAATTTTAGAACACCTCCTACCCATATGTGTAAAACGGTTACCAAAAATGAATGATGTAACAAAAAAAATATATATTAAAAAAAAAAATGTAATATACCTGAAAATTTTCTTAGCATTGAAGATCTTAAGCCACCAAGATCGAAAGGCATAGTTGTTGAGCACCGATCAAGAAAAACAGTCTCTACCTGCAAGGGGAAATAAAGATATAAAATGTAAAGCTTCGAACAAGAACATAACAACAACAACATAGCATCAGTCCCAAATTAATTGAAGTCGAACAAGAGCATAATGACGACTAAATATCAGTAATGTAACTATACAAGTTTACCAAGCTACTGGTTTCTTTTTCTTCTTTTTTAACCCAGCAAAAGCATTTTCAGGTCCATCGGAAACTGTTTAACAAGCCACCAACATGATCACTCATCATAAAAAGAATACTTAAAACACATTATTCCTTACGGCAGCCCACTTCTAATCACGTGTAGTATAATTAAAAACAGAAAGAATAAAAAAATGAGCGCTTAAAATTAGAAATAATTAAAACCTTCTAAGATTGATTCTCCTTCTTCCTTCTACATAAAGAACCACAAGAAAAAAAATATATAAACAAGCATATTCCTGAACAATGAGATTCTAGGATTAAACGCACGACGCACAAGCAGAAAATAAAAACTCAAAGCACATGGTAAATCAAACGCGTGTAAGGGAAACACAAAATGAATCAAACCAAAAGCGTATGATAACAAATTCACAACTAATAAACCAATTACAAAATCAACACGACTAATAAATTGATTACAAAAGCAAAACATGCAAGATCTAAATAACTTATCTTCACATACTTCAACTATAAAAAGAACATAAACCAATCTACAAATGCAAACAACACAAGCCCAACAAGATTTGAGAAACATTGTGTCACAAACCTCAACAACCAAAGGAAAAAAACACATCATATCTCCTACGCACTAATCCGCAAACTTTAAACCAAAAAAACAAAGAAAATTAATGAAACGACCAAAAAAATATAACAGAGCAGGCACAACTTGAAGACAGAGAGACATATAATAGTAATTTGTAATTCATTTGCAATTCATCTAACAACTACAATTCAACAATCACAAACAACCACATTACCGATCCAAAAAAGATAGCAAAAGTCAATTGAAACATATAATTAGATAGAAGGAATTCGCTGTAATTGTTAGCAAGAAAAACCAAAATAGAGTCTTAAAGTTAAATTAGATTTAAACATAAAGGGAAAAGGCCATTAAAAGTTTGAACACCATAATCCCTCCAACTCGAGTTCCATTCTAGCCCGGAGGTTGGAGTACCAATCCCCATAAGGAAATCGACGCAAAGAGCCTGAAAAAATGTAAAAAATAAAATAAAAATAAAGACTACGACAATTCATACACCCATGGGAATCCTAAGGTCACACTTCACTCAAGTCCGGTATTTCTTGTTGGGCATAGAACATGGAAAGAATCAGGATGTCATGCAATAAATAATAGTAATTTGTAACAACCTCACTTTGGCTCCTTACATAGAAACCATCTAGACATGCAAAAAAACAAGAACTCTTTACCAAAAACAGCAAATTCTGTAAAATATGACACTTAAACCCGAAAACAAATAACGAAATTGTAGTGATAAACCACAGAGGAATACCCAAAATCACGGTCACACTGATTAACCCAAAGGAAATCAACATGGAAGAAAAGCATAAATATTCTTCAAGTGGTTAATTAAGCCTCCCTCCAATAATATTCAATATAGAGTACTAACTTCAGTTATCCTTATGGACCAATGGTGGTAAAAGTCACATGTATGGGAAGGAATCAAAGCTAGATTATCTTATTCTACAACTAAACCGCATAGGTTTCAACTCCCAATATGATGCCAAGAGTGTCGAATCAAGCAAAACCAACAAATTCTCCAAGAAATTTATAAATCTTGCACATTTTTGAGCTTTTAACAATCATCAAAACACCAAAGTCGAAAGACTGCCAATGTGAAGTTTATGTCAACACTATCGATTTTCTAAGGATTTGTCCCTAGCTCCCCAAAGACAAGAAAGAGCCAAATCTTTCGTTGCTAGTTAATCAAGCAAGGATTGAGGAAGGCCACATAATGACAAAAAAAGTAGAGAGGTCAACTCCTTAAACAAAAAGCATATAATCGCAACAGAAGAGAAGAGTCAGAAAAGTAAAGAATGATTCAAGTTTCAACACTATGAACAGTATCTGAACATTCAACAAGTAAACTGCATAGGAATAGAAGACAACGTGTTCCTCTTGCAGGAATCCATAATACTTCCGCAAACAATGAGAAAATGCAAGGAATAAGTCATTTAGAGCTTGAACAAGAGATATTAAAAAAACTCACTTAGCCATAAACAGACGTGCATACTTCAAATGCTATCTTACGTATTGAATAAAAGATTAATTACCAATAAAGAAAAAAAAAACACAAGTCTCAATATAGGAACAATGAAAAAGATGCAATAGGAATTGCAAATTAAAGGACCAAATGTCTAACCTGATCAAGTGCAGAAACAAAAAGATCTAAAACATGCCTCTGGCTGACTAGCTGCTTCGAAAGATTTTCGTAGAACTTGACAGCTTTATGGAAATGTGGTGCAGCTTCTTTTCAAAATCTTTACGAGAACGTACAGGTTCTGAGTTCTACTATTCATTTTAACTCCACCTATGCATAACATATTGTATGAGGGTAGATATAGGTTGACTGACAACATAAAAACGTGTCTCTTTTATGAAATGGATCAAACACATAAGTGCAATTAAAGAGTTTGATATATGAAGTCGACCGCAACTAATTTGGGAGAGAGGCTCCACACAACAACATGCAATTACATAGCATTATTTCGCAATAAAACATACACTTCTCTTTTAAGGGAATGGGAAGAATTGCACATGGAAAGGAGTCAAGTGTATGAGATTTATGTCGAGAAATGAAGAGAATAGTAATCAACGCACGATGTGAACAAAAGTGATCTGGCCCATCAACGCACGTAATCGACCAAATCACACAAAATCCAGAACAAAAATTAATAAATCAAACCACAAAAGAAACGGGGATCTCACCTTCGAAGCCGGCGAAGCTCGTCTAACGGAGTAATTGACGAATCTCTGAAACCAAAATGAAATGGAACGCAAAAACGAAACTAAGTCGATAGCAAAGGAAACCATCCGATTGACGATGAGAAGTCGACTGCATTCAAGAGCGAAGTCAGATCTGGCGACTGGCGACTGGCGACTGGCGACGTGAGGAGCGAAGAGAGAGATCTGACGACTTCATTAGAGTTTTGGTAAAAACTTTTGATGGGTAAAACTAAAAAGCCCATTGGTACATTTTGGCTTGGGCTTCAAATTCCAGCAGGTATTTTTTTCTCCTCTGCGTTTCATTAGAGTTTTAGTTTATGAAGAAAGTTTCGAAGCGTACAACCGAGAACCTATTTTTTGGGTTTTTTTGTAATTGTCTTTGTACATTTTGGTTGATTATAATGTTACACTTGTTTGTATTGCAGGTAATGCCGTTATCTTGTAATTTTCCAGACTACAAGGACACTTTTACACCTTCTAAGCCATTCCCCTCTCGAGAAGCGGCAATTTCATGGCTTCAACTGATTGGTGGCGAGAACAAGTTTGTGTTAGTAACGAAGCGCTCGGATGCCGGGGGCATTAAGCGAAGGGGAAGGGTGAAAATTGACTGTGACAGGTCTGGGACATATAGGGGACTGGCTCAGAGAGTTGGGAAGGGGAAAGCGGCAAAATTTTTAAAGAAATCAAGGAATGATGAAAAGGCGATGACTCACACTAGTACGAAGAAATGTGGATGCCCTTTCCAAATTAACGTCAAGGAGAATGCGACTCTTACTTATGGTATGTCACTTGGGTTTTGTGGGAGGCACAATCACGACACCGCGGAAGATTGGATAAGAGGGAGGAGGAAGTTGAGGATGCGGGGGGGGAGGAGTGAAAGTGAGCAGCTCAGGGAGATTAGTCCACCTTCGTCTTTTGTGGAGTGCGAGCGGGAAGTTGAGGATGCGGGTGTGAGGACACCGGGGTCTCCAACCGGAGGCACCCCAGTGTCGGAGGCACCCCAATCTCCAATCGGATTTGAGTCCTCCAACTCCACAAAAGCTTCTAGGCAGAAAAAATGCAAGGTTCCACAAATGCGTCGTGCCAGTCGACGCACGCAAAGTGGATCTAACATGGCTTATAGTCATTGCTTAGAACCGGATTGGTTGCCACATGTTGATGCCATTATCGATGTGGTTTCCGATGGGAACTGTGGATATAGGTGTATAGCCTCGGGCTTGGACTTGCCGACATAGACGGGTGGAGGATTGTGCGTAGACGGATGTATGATGAGATTATCGGGTATGAATACCTGTGGCGGGAAGTGCTTGGCTCGAGTTTCGAGCCTGTCAAGAATGCGGTGCATTGCCCAGAGAATCAAGAGGGGGCATCTTTCAAAGAATGGTTGACACTTCCAGACATGGGATTGTTAGTATCCACCGCATTCAATGTCATTCTCGCCAACCTCTCGCATGGGAGTGCCTCCACATTCCTACCTCTACGTAGTACTCCAACGTCGTCATTGTACAACAGACTTATCATTGCAATGGCGAATGAAAGGAATATCCATTGGGTTAGGGTAAGTTCTATGATTTTTTTGTGAATTGGTTTGTTTCCCCCTTAATCGGGTTTGTGACAATATCTTCTATGTTCTACTGTTCACTTTGACAGGTGCAGTTGCGTGTGAATGCACCCATTGCCGACCTTATATCCATCGTGGGATCGGTACGTTGAGGACGGCGCCAAAGGTTGGCGAGATGGATTCGTTTTTCGAGACATCGCGCCCATTGCAATTGCTGATCATGAAGCCACCATACCTGTTGTAGATTTAGATACACCGTAGGTTAAAGCTTGTACAGACGGCTAAACATTTATAAATTTTGCCAATTCGTCCGAATGTTCTATGTATATGCAAATGTTATGATGTGTTTTTATTGGTGTTGTGTTTTGATTGTTTTGAATGTTACGGAGATTTATAATTAATTAAGGTTCGGTGCAAATTTTCGTGCTGGATTTTCAATCTTCTATTGTTATTTTGACGACTATGGAGATTTTTTTGAATCTGTAATTCATCCATTCCTGATGTCGCGGTCAAACAGGTTCGTGAAACAACCCATATTTTCGGTCACCCATGACCGACAAGTATTCCAATATATCATTTGTGCATGACCGAGTCCTATTTCAATTTCTCGGTTGTACACCACCGAGTCCGGATTGACCATTTCAATTCGCGACTCTCGTCCTATGACGACCGAGCCATCGAGACCCTCTCGGAAGTGGACAACCGATAATCAGTATACTCTTCCGGTCTTCGTGGCCGAGCTGCGACTTCCCAAAAATATTAGCTTATGTCTCGGCACTTGCCGAGACGGTTGACTGATCTCGGCTGTGTGGCGAGAACCACGATTTCCCAATTTTTTAACATTTGAGAAAACAACCACACACACATTACATCTACTCTACCAAATGTAACTTAATTCAACGATCTTCAGCCGAGCCCTAATTTGGAGCCGAAATCGGCTCACACACCGGACCCTACAAAATGCAGAAACCTAGAACAACGAAGGAGAAACACACGGCGAGGGACGGAGAACACGATTTCGGGGATTCCTCTCACTGGTCGGTTCAAAACAAATGAATTCGTCCACTAGGAGTTCGGTGAACGAGGGTGGTGGTGGTGGTGGGGGTGGTGGGGTGCCCAGGGGTTTGCACGAGGGTGGTGGTGGTGGTGGGGGTGGTGGGGTGCCCAGGGGTTTGCACGAGGGTGGTGGGGTGAGATGGTTTTTTGCACGAGGGGCATTTTCGGTATTTTGGGTTTAATTTTTGGGTGCCCAGGTTTTAGTTTTGACGGGAATTGGATCAAAAACATAAAAACTTTTGATGGGCCAAACTAAAAAGCCCATTTGTCATGAATTAGAACATTTTAGCTTGGGTTTCAAAAAGTCCAGTATGTATGTTTGTCTCATCTGCTTACCCCGAATGTACATTTTGGCTTGGGCTTCAAAGTCCAGTATGTTTCTTATTCAACATTAACACAAGAGAAGTACAAATATTAAGACCAAAAATAATTTGGGTGGAGGCATGTTGTTGTTTGTATGTATATAAAGTCTATAATGGTTAAAAATTTCAACTTGTTCAGAACATTAAATGAGTGTTTTAGCTGATATTCATCGGTTTCTTCGCTGTAGCTTCAAGTTTATTTGTTTGACTCTGGGGTCATTGTACACTATTTACACTGTGATTTTGTGTTAGGCGTATTAGTATTCTCTGTTACTGGTATTGGTTAGGCAGTGGCGAGTATGCATTGCTTGGTCTTGCTATTTCTGTTTACACTATTACTCAGTTGTTTGAGTCCCTGATTTTTTCCTGAAACTTGTGTCACCTATTATTGATTCTTTGTTCTGATTTGATCCAATTAGCGGTGAGGAGTTATACTCTAGCATTTCTTGTTTACAGTACTAGCATAGTTTTTATGAGTATAGCTAGTCTTGGCTGCATGTTCTGATGTTCCATGATTTGGTTTATTTGTCTTTTTTCATTCCATAAAATATTAATAGTTTATGATTACCTAAGTGGCTTATGTCAATCTTTGGCAACGAGAGTTGTTTTACTGGATGCATTGCTGATGGATGTGCCTTTTTTGGGGAACAGGAATGCTTATAACTTGGTGCTACACAAATTTTGGAAGAAATTGTACTCAGGACTTGTAACAACTGTGACAATGCATCTTAGAGAGATTTCTAAGTCAATTGAAGATGTTCAAGGGGGTTCATTTCTAGAAGAGCTAAATAGGAAATGGGCTTATCACAACAATGCATTGCAAATGATTCAAGACATAATGATGTACATGGACAGGACCTTCATTCCCAGTACTCATAAAACCTGTTCATACTCTTGGCCTTAACCTTTGGAGGGACAACATAATTCATTCCAGTAACATCCGGATCGTAGGTAGTAGACGTGGGCGAGGTATTCGAGGCACCGTTGATGCCCCCACGCTACATCGAACTGAGCCTGTCGACTTGGAGAGTTGCAGCTATAGGAAGTCGAGTCATGGCACCCGCTTTCAATGGATTTAGACCACTTAGAAGCCTTCCCTTGATTCCTAGACTTTGTATCGCAGTTATTACTTTCTAGTCCATTTATCACGCACTTTCATTTACTTTTTGTCTTTTAAATTCCCACATAATACTTAGGCTATTTTATTTAAATTCATGAATTGTAATTGAAACTCTATTGGCTTTACTCACTGAAATTGTCTCCTTCGGCGACAATTGTAGATCCACAGATGAGCAAGGGCAAGAAGCCGGTGATTAGTGACTTCCTTTGAGGACTCTCAGAGCGGCTTCTGCTCTTGCTTACTTGTAGGTTTTTTTTTTGCGCTTTTGTGTTGTAGCTATAAATATATGTATATGTTGTTTTGATAATACTTGGGGATCTATTCGGGACTTGAGCGACACTGATACATGTATATTCATGATTTCCCTCTTACTGTCACCATATGTATGCATGTTATCTATACACTACATGGTCTCATACCATTAAGATGTCCAACTCTATACCTTTGAATTGTTTATATTTGTTTAAGTTTTTTTTCCCATTATTAAACTATTGAACTTGCAAATTACAGCAATTCAATCTTAAATCACTAAATAATTTATAATAATGGAAAAAGAGGCTGACTAAGCCCGCGTTGACCTTGCGAGGGCTGACTCGGAAGTCCATGCAAGCTTAAGTTGGGCGAGGCCCTGTTTGTAAGGATTGGGGTCGTCATAGTTTGTGTCAGAGTCGTCAGGTTAGATAAGAGCTAGACGTCAACTCTTGACTAACCCACAACAAAAACAAGACATAAACCAAAAACTAAGTTAGGACACGAAAGAAACTTAGAGTGGAACCCTATGATCCTGACTTCGAGTCTTAGTTGGGAAGTGAGAAGAGTTGGAGAAATTAAAAATATGAATTATATGTGCTATTTGATGTACTATATTATACTACTATCGATGTATGTACTAATCGAGAACTCGTCATATTTTGCAGATCGCAATGACCGATCAACTTGGTGCTAGTAGTATTGGTGGTATTTCTGATGTACAGGAGAGGCTAAATGAGAAGTCCCAACTAGTCTCATCACATAGTCACTTGCTTGAGGAGATCCTGAAGCTACTGAGTGCACAAACTGTACTGTCTGCGTCTACATCAGCAGCACTCATTGCTCATGAGGGGAGTGCGCCTACTGTACATGCCACTACAGCAAGTCCCATCGTATCTGCAAGACCTATGATAGCTGAGATAGTGCCGATATAGACATATATAATGCCTCATACACCCCTACTTTGGCAGAGACTACACCTACAGAGACGAGCATGAAAGCGACGCTTGAGGCCAAACAGTTGCGTGAGTTTCAGAGAAATCGTCTAGTAGAATTTTATGGAGGTATTGACTCAGAGATCGAAGAGAGGTTCATGAAGATTCATGAGAAGATACATGCCATCTTGGCTACTGAGGAGTGCACGGGAGCTTCCATCTCATTTGCATTACTGTTTGGAAAGGCAGTCGACTAGTGGACTAGCTTGGTAGCGACTGGGGGAGTGCCCAAGGATTAGGCGAACTTTAAGAAGCAGTTTAACCTGAAGTATCCTCCTACAGTACTGAAATAGAATAGGAATGAGTTCATGACATTGAGACAACTTCCCAACGAGTCCGTCATGCAATATATGGGACGGTGCTTGCAGTGACTGACATATGACGGAGGTATGGTAGACACAGATGCATATCATGCTTATTACTTCATAGAGAGTTTGTTACCTGATGTAGGAGGCTATGTGGTCACGATTGAATCGGGGACATTGCAGAGGGCCTATGAGAGGATTCTAGCTACGAAGACGTATTTACGTACACATCTATATGAGTCTATAGTCGCTCGAGCAGATGCACTTTAGAGCGCCGATTTGGGGTCAGACAAGGAAAGGAAGAAACACATATATCAGGGTTTCGGGGACAGTAGGGCTCAGAGTGTTGAGTTAGTTGCACTGCTACCACAACCTCCTCAGACAGCATATGTTTCACCCACACCAGCACCGAGCTATGGTAGTCGACCACCTCAGGTGACGCTATCAGCACCACAACATTAGATAAAGTATATTGAGAGTAAAGGTAGGGAAAAAATAGTGGACATGCATAGTCATAGCGACTTGGTTAAACACCGCCATCGAGATCTGGCCAGGCACATACACAGAGGTCTGGACAGGGATACCGAGTCCCAGCAGGGCTAAGACGACATAGGGCATGTTTTGAGTGCGGCCAGACATGCCACTTTGCGGATAAGAATCCACGGCTGAGCAGAGCATATCAGACCAGGGAGAAAACCCATATCATTGCATAACCAAATCCGAGAGCTTCCCGTAACTTGATTGAGGGCATGATTTTGATTTGTCATAAATTGATGCATACGATGATTGATTCTGATTCGACTGTCTCATTCATTTTTGGGCGCATGGTAGACATACTAGGGATGAGACCGGCTAGGCTTTATAGACCTTTAATCTTTAGCACTGCTGCTGGGGATAAGATATACCCTAATATGATTTATGAGGGATGTATAGTGGAGATAGAGGGACACCAGCTACTAGTGAACTTACGAGTAATAGAGTTCCTGAAGTTTGATGCTTTATTTGGTATGGATTGTTAGCCGCATAACAGGCACACCTGGACTATTTCAGTAAGTTGGTTACTATTCAGTTTTCAAATGGGACAGTGTTCAGTTTTCAAGGCATTTCGAGTCGACTAGCGATCACTAGAGGCAGAGTAGCTATGAGCTAGAAGATTAAGACGTTTGCTAGTGTTATGAATACGACAAAGAAATTAAAGGTTAGGATTGAGGATGTACCGGTAGTATGTAAGTTCATCGATGTGTTTCCAGAGGAACTACCAAGATATCGAGATCGTCGTATATGATGGCTCCTAAGGAGCTAGAGGATTTGAGAACCCAACTTGACGAGTTGTTATAGTTGGGATTCATTCACTCAAGCATGTCACCTTGGGGTGCACCCTTCTTGTTTGTGAAGAAAAATGATGATAGCTTAAGATTGTGTATCAATTACTTGCAGCTGAATCGGGTCAAAGTGAAGAATAAGTACCCGTTCCCACGCATTGATGACTTATTTGATCAACTGAAGGGATCAAAATGGTTCTTCAAGATTGACCTAAGATCAGGTTATCACCAGCTCAGGATTAAGTATGAATATAAGAAGAAGACGACATTTAACACGAGATATGGGCATTACTAGTTCACGATCATAACGTTTTGGTTGAGAAACACCCCTTCCATGTTTATAGATCTCATGCACCGAGTACTGAGGGCGTACCTAGATAGATTTGTGATTATGTTCATAGATGCTATTCTCATCTATTCCAAGACTCGTGAGGACTACAAGGAACATCTTCATGAGTGTTGCAGACTCTGAGGGAGCATAGGTTGTATGCCAAATTCACTAAGTGTGAATTTTGGCTTACAAAAGTTAGATTTTTGGGTCAGGTTATAGGAGCTAGCAGAATGTCAGTAAACCCTGCTAAGGTTCGATCCGTGATAGATTGGCCTACACCGTCATCGATTATACACATTCGTAGTTTTTTAGGGTTGGCAGGGTTGTATCGACGTGTAACGGCCCGAAAAATTTGACTTGTGCCACGTGTCAAGTCAAGGTCGTATGTAGGACCCACTCGTCGAAATACGTATGTCCGAATCCAATTTGAGATGATAATGCTAACTATGCGAGGAGTTCGGTGAGCCGAAATACGAACGAGAACGCGCCTCGAGTCGCGTGCCGATGTGGGACCGAGATAATGGCTCTACGTGGTTTTAAAATGTACAATGGATATGCCTCGTGATGCGTGTAGCACGAGTATTAAGATGTGAAATGAGGCGGGTTGGTGTCTCGAGATGTGTGCTGCTCGATTGTCGAGTTTGCCTCGAGATTCGTGTTGCACGAATGTCGAGGACATTTTTTATTTGAAATTAAAAGAGAAAGAGATAAGGATAACGAGAAAAGAAATAATATATATATATATAAAGGGGATATAAGATTATATAAAAAAATAAAACGAGGGAGATAAGATTGGAAGAAAAAAAAAGGAAGACGAGGAGAGAAAGAGATCGGGAGAAAGAGAGGACGAAGCGAGGAGCTCGGAGAGCGAGCGATCGTAGCGAGAAGAGACGGTGGTTGGACAGAGGGTGGACATTGGACGCAAACGACGCCAACCAACGGCGCGACGGGGACCCGAGCCGCGAGCAGACGGCGGCGGTTGAGGCGAGGCCGTGGACGAGCAGGGGCGAGCGCGGCGGACGGTGGCGACCGGTGACTCAGCGAGGCTCCGGCGGCTTCCGAGCTGCGAGTAGTGGCGTGCGCGGCGCGGACGCGACCATGAAGGGGTAGCGGACGGCGCGGCTGGGTTGGACGGGCGGCGACGAACCAGCGGCGACGCGACGCAACGCGGAGGAACTCACCAGCGGCGGCGGCGCGCGCGCGGACCGACGAGTGACGACGTGGTTGCGACGCGATGAACGGATCGATGGCGGCGTTGTCGACCGATCGAGGCGTGATTTTGACGACGTGCGACGACGCGACGACGCGATGGAGGGACTTAGATGTTATAGTCGGGTGTCGGGTGCGTAAATCGAGCGTGAGCGAACATTTTGAGGGGTTACGCGATTTCGAGGTAAGTAAACCAGCTAGGGACTTATAATTTCATTGCTTTGATATGTTGATCATTGTTTTGATATTGTTATTCATTGCTTGGATAGTATCTTTGAAAGTGCTTTTTGAGTGGTCCATTGCTATTGTTGCTTTTTGATAGCTTCATTTGAATATTGTTGTTCATTGCTTGGTGATAGCTATCTTTGAAAATGTTATTGATTGATTGGGTCCATTGGCAAGCGAGTCATGGTTACTATTTATCTGCGATATGAGCTCTTATCCGGGCGCCGTCGATATCTCCCAATTGAGTATACGTTAGGGGCACTTATCCGGGTCCGTAAATATCTCATAGTCGCAAGGGTTAGGGCTGAGAGGCTGGTGTATCGTTCTAAACCCGAGTCTGCTGGGCTTTTGCCACAACTCAACGACCTTTTGGTCGGGACTCCTTGTTATTTGGCCTCACTCATCGATTGATTTGTTACAATCTGGATATTCATGCGTTCTATATTCTTTTATTTCTACTTGCATGAATTCTACTGTTTGGTTATTGTGAAATGTTGTATATATGTCCCTATGGATTTACTTACCTATGCTCGTCATTCTTATATTTGATCGAGTGCGAGTCGCAGACAGTAGCAGAGAGGGAAAGCTCCATAGCTAGGTGAAATTTTGTATATCATTTTATTTACTATCCTCCGATGATGATATATTATGTTGGGTTCCACAATTAGGTTGCCTAACTTTTTTACACATTACGATTGAGTTATTTATTTGTAGAAATTGTTTCCGCTAAATTTAAAACTTGCAAAATATTAATAATTCAGCTTAAAATTGTGAAAATTTATGTATAATAAGGGATTGGAAGGCTGACTAGGTCTGTGTTGACCTTGCGAGACTGGCTTGGGGGTCCACGTGGGCTTAGATCGGCGGACCTAATTTGTGGCCGGTTGGTATGAGACAGGTTTTGAGAATCTCATGGCTTAAGACATTGTGATACCAACGTAGTTGGTATCAGAGCCGAAGTTTTTAATATTCGACTCTATTTAAATAACAAACCATGGAGACGTAAACCAGCGAAAGTTAGGAATGGTTGAACTTAGAGTAGAACCTTATGATCCTGACTTAAGTCGTCATTGGGAAGTGAGGAGAGTTAGGGGAAAGTAAAATTGATCCTATATGATATATTTGTTGTGTTGTAATATACTATATATGATATCAGTAATTATACACTGATTCGAGGATTCGTGGCTATGGAAAATGCGACGCGTTTCGGACCGGGTGTAGGAATGATCGTGGGGCTGCAGGTTCGCGGTTTGCTAGTGCCGAGGAGCTGCATACTCTGTCATACAGAATTGTATGCGACCAACAACTGCAGGAGATTGATTGACGATTGGTTTAATAAGTGGCCATCGTGATTTTAATGTGGTCACATTAACATAAATATATATTGGCCTATAGTTTGAACACTTAAAAACGAAATGCATTGGATGTGTCTCGAGATACGCAAATTACAAGACTCGAGACAATTTTTGGTCAAACTTAAAGGAGGTGGACAAAGGGGTGAAATTATTGGGGTTGCCTCGAGATTCATGTTGCACGTATCTCGATGACACATTTGATTCCTTCTTGAGGAAAAAAATATTTTGTACTTTAAGGAGTTAGATTCAAGTCATATAAATCTTGAAAACACCCTGCACGTATTTCTAGGGGATCTGCTTGAAATAATTAATGTAAGGAAAGGGATGTTAGGCATACGCCTCTGCATTATAATATGTATAGGAACATTCGAGAAAGCAAAGTTAACAAAAAAGGGAATCCCAAATGAAATTGGAATGTGATACGGGAATCAAATCTGTAGTAAAGATTATAGGAATTCATAAAGTTAGAGGATTTCATGTAAATTTGGTATAGTACTGAAGAGACGCCTAAACTATATTTAATTCCTTGATAAAAAAAAAGAAAAAAGAAAATAGCGAAGATTTGTGAGACAAGTGGGATTACGCAGACTCTAAGGGAGCACAGTGTTGAGATGACTTGAGAGCTAACGATTACATCATGTACGGACTCCTTTAGCTTTGACGAAAGCATTGGAGTAGTACTATTAGATCATAAGCCCAAGTAACTCCACTTTAGTGACACTATGCATTTATAGTCTTAGGGTTGGTGAAGTCGACCACCACCTTTAGGGACTTGTAAATGGAATAAGTGTTACGAGTTAAAGTAGAGTCCGCGAATCATTTTAAAAGTTAGAGGCCACCTAAGGATAAATCTTACGAGATGGTAAATCTCAAGAATTCTCACATTCTAAAATTCGCTCATATGCATTAGTAAACTTACTGAAAGGAATTTTCGTGCAAGTAAACAAGTGCGTTTAAAGTTACTAAGAAAAGAGTAACTCACTTGACAAATCATGATAAAAAAAGGGACAAACATTTATGAATCGAATGAATGGGTTACTAGGGAGAGGTTTCTCGAAGATTTTAAAGGACACCTATCATGTTTCAACAGGCAGACGCGCAAGTTTCAATGGCATTATCCGGAGAAGTTCCACGGTGGTACTAATCTCGAGGCTGCAGATGGGTATATAAGGAGCCACGAGAAGATACATGATGTATTGGCCACATCAGCTTAAGTCGGGAGTACGGATGACATGGACACTGCCCAAGCGTATCACGTCGTACATAGTTTCCAGAACTTTATTGGTTATGTTGGGTGACGACGGCTCCGAGCACAGTACGAGAGGCTTAAGCGAAGGCTATGGCTGGCAAGAGCCTTGAGAGCACACGCATCGGAGTACCAGTCGCGTTATCGACATCGTTATAGTCGGTGCGAGGATCTGGAGACGATCGGAGGAAAAAGAAAGTGAGACGGTCGTAGCTAAAAGAATGAGCTTAGAGCGTGGGCTTTATTGCGTTTCCGCCATATGAGGCGAATATGGCGCCAAAGTTAGTTGGTTCAGCGTAGAGTTACGCTAGTGCACTGCAGTAGCCAGCACCGTCAGATCCTCAGCATCAGTACCATCAGAGGGCTGATGGTAGAGGCTGTGACCAGAGACAGAGACAAAGTCAGAGTTCTAGTCAAATGTAGAGACAGGGACAGAGGTCTAGTCAAGCACAGGGACAGTGACAAGGAAAACATGTTCCATATGGATCGAGGTTTCAACATTTTGTGTTGAGATCCATTCGATCAGAGATATTGAGTTACATTCTCACGGACATACTGCGCATTCGAGTATGTTAGTGATGGTGGGTCATGAGATTGATATGTTTCTTTGTATTCCAATATATGTTGCGAGGATGTTTCCCTGGCATATATTGATGGGAGGAGACAGATGGTATGTTCTTTGCTTGGAGGTCGCGGAGGAGCCCAGCCCTACAGAGTAAGATGGCCTTGGGTCTTCATTCATAACACACGATCTTCATTTGGGAAATGCGGCAATTTCAAGGATGAAATTCTTAATTCGTTGGGAAGACTGTAACGACCCGAAGAATTTGACTTGTGCCACATGTCAAGTCAAGGTCGTATGTGGGACCTACTCATTGAAATACGTATGTCCGAATCCAATTTGAGATGATAATGCTAACTATGCGAGGAATTCGGTGAGCCGAAACACGAACGAGAACGCGCCTCGAGTTGCGTGCCGATATGAGACCGAGATAATGGCTCTATGTGGTTTTAAAATTTACATTGGATATGCCTCGTGATGCGGGTAGCGCGAGTATCGAGATTTGAAATGAGGCGGGTTGGTGCATCGAGAAGCACGCAGCTTTGTTGTCGAGTTTGCTTCGAGACTCGTGTTGCACGAATGTCGAGGACATTTTTGATTTGAAATTAAAAGAGAAAGAGATAAGGATAAGGAGAAAAGAAATAATATATATATAAAAAAAGGGGATCGGATAAGATTGAAAAAAAAAGAAAACGAGGAGAGAAAGAGAGAAGAAAGAGTGGAAGAAGGAGACGTCAGAGAGAGTGATCGGGAGAAGAGAGAGGGACGTCGGCGATGGAGCTCTGGCTCCAGGCGGCGACTTGTAGCGATGGGGGCGCAGACGGTGGTTCGCGGGCGACTCGAGGGTGCCAGCTGCCGCGGCAGTGATGCAAACCAGCGACGCCAACCAACGGCGCGACGGGGATCCGGGCCGCAGACGGCGGCGGTTGAGGCGGCCGTGGACGAGCACGAGAGGGCGGTAGCGGACGGCGCAGCCAGTGACATCGCCAGCGGCTCGGCGAGCCGGCAAGCAAGCTGCGCCGGCGAGGCAGCGACGGCGCGGCAACGGGTCGGATCGGCAGTGACGAACCAGCGGCGACACGACGCAACGCGAAGGAACTCACCAGAGGCGGCGCTGGCGACCGACGAGTGACGACGTAGCTGGGACGCGATGAACGGCGCGGTGGCGCGTTGTCGACCGATCGGAGGCGTGATTTCGACGACGTGCGACGACGAGATGGAATGACTTGGGATGTTATAGTTAGGTGTCGGGTGCGCAAATCGAGGCGTGAACGGACATCTTGAGGACGAATTATGGATTTCGAGGTAAGTAAACTTGTGAGGAACTGTACAGTAATTTCATTGCTTTGATATTGTTGATCATTGCTTTGATATTGTTATTCATTGCTTGGATAATATCTTTGAAAGTGCTATTGCGTGGAGTGATCCATTGGCTATTGTTTACTGTATTGTGATAGCTTCCTTTCATTATTGTTGATTACTGCTTTGTGATAGCTATCTTTGAAATTGTTGTCGGTTGAGGGGCCCATTGGCAAGTGAGTCATGGTTACTATTTATCTGCGATATGAGCTCTTATCCGGATGCCGTCGATATCTCCCAATTGAGTGTACGTTGGGGGCATTTATCCGGGTCCGTGGATATCTCATAATCGCAAGGGTTAAGGCTGGGAGGCAGGTGTATCGTCCTAAACCCGAGTCTGCTGGCTTTTGCCGCGACTCAACGACCTTCTGGTCGGGACTCCTTGTTACTTGGCATCACTTATCGATGGATTATTTACAGTCTTTTATATTCATGCGTTACCTGTTCATTTCTTTCAAATTGCATGGATTCGACTGCTTTGGTTATTTTGAATGTTGTATATGTCCTACTGGCTTTACTTACCTGTGCTCGTCATTCTTATATTTGACTGAGTGCAGAGACGCAGACGAGTAGCAGGGGAAAGCTCCATAGCTAGGTGATTTTTGTATATCTTTTATTTACTCTCCTTCAATGATGTTATATCTATGTTGGGTCCACAATTAGGCTGCCTAATTTTTTTGACATTACGGTTGAGTTATTTATTTGTAGTAATTGCTTCCGCTAAATTTTAAAACTTGTAAAACATTAATAACTCAACTTAAAACTAGGGAATTTACGTATAATGAGAGAGATTGGAAGGCTGACTAAGTCCGCGTTGACCTTGCGAGACTGGCTCGGGGGTCCATGTGGGCTTAGGCCGAGCGGGACCTAATTTGTGGAAAATTGGGGCCGTCACACAACGACTCGTGCAGGACTTCTCTAAGATTACGGCACCGATGACCAGATTGATGAAGAAAAATGTTAGGTTTGAGTGGGATGATAAGTGTGAAGTGGCCTTTAGTGCGCTGAAGCAGAGGTTGACAATTGCAACAGTATTAGTATTGCAGAGTCTGGAAAAGGTTTGGTAGTGTATACAGATCCATCGAATGTTGGTTTGGGGTGTGTACTGATGCATGAAGGTAAATTCATCGCGATAGCTAAAGATCCATGAGAAAAAATACCCTACACATGACTAGGAATTGGCAGCGGTGGACTTTGCACTGAAGATTTAGCGACATTGTCTCTATGGAGAAAGGTTCACTCTATACATGGACCACAAGAGTTTGAAGTACCTATTCTCCTAGAAAGAATCGATTATGAGACAGAGATGTTGGAGTGTTACCCAGGGAAGGCCAATGTTGTTAAGGATGCCTTGAGTAGAAGATGATCATACGTAGAGGTTGTGACTTGTCAAATGACATATGAGTACACGTTACTTGAGGCAGCTGATATGATGTGTTCGACATAGGTTCCAGCTAGCACTGATGCATTGATATGTGGACAGATGAGGACTCAGGTCATCTCTATCCAGACTGGATTAGAGGGTCAGCAGGCATATGAACATTATCAACAGTTCAGTGGTATGGATCAGAGTTCAGATCATCCAGAGTGGAGCCAGTCAATAGACTCGGAGGGCAGCTGTGGATTTCATCAGTAGTTGAGATTCACACCGAGTTACTTCAGGAGGCTCACCGTTTACGTTTCATAATTCATCCAGGCAGGACCAAGATTTACAAGGATAAGTGACATCTTTTTTAGTGGTTAGGATGAAGTTTGATGTGAAAAAGTATGTCAGGGCATGTGAGATATGCAAGTGGGTTAAGGCTGAGCATCAAAGGCCTAGAGGGTTACTACAGCCATTTCCCATTCCTCAATGGAAGTGAGAGCATATAGCCATGAACTTTGTTAGTGGATTGCCTCGATCTCAGTGTTGACATGATAGTATTTAGTAATCATGTATATATTGACCAAGTTTGCGTATTTCCTACTGATCTCTACTACTCATCGAATGGATAGGTTAGTCATTTGTATGAGTGAGAGATTGTCCGACTTTACGGGGTTTCGCTGTTAATTGTGTGGTGCCCCAGATCTCGAGGCCGCTGAAGGAC
The DNA here is from genome assembly GCA_039657365.1 of Stephania yunnanensis. Lineage (NCBI taxonomy): Eukaryota > Viridiplantae > Streptophyta > Magnoliopsida > Ranunculales > Menispermaceae > Stephania > Stephania yunnanensis. Next base: position 56,599,550 of record CM077588.1, on the reverse strand, counting down.
TGCCATATCGCATCCCACGTCACCAAGCCCTGCCACGTCATGGCCTGTCTACCTTTGACGCCCCGTGACCTAACTAGTTGCTTATACTTTTGCAACTAACCCTAATTTAGCTATGTATAAGTATTAATGATTTGATTAGCCAATTAAACAATTTATCAAGTTATATTACAATTCTACAACGAAAGTCTTTAAATAAGTATGTTATGCAATATTTAACAATCCTAAATAGTGAAAAATCTGATAAAAAGATACTATATATATCAAGGCGAGATAAATACAGTAAAAGATCCATATACATGTACTCAATGTACTCAATGTTCTACATTCCTTAAAATTGAACGAAAAGTAAATAAGTACATACTGTAGTCACATACGGGCTGGTGTCACTATATCAAATGTAGTCATCCAATAGCTTTTTACCCTTGCCCTTGCTCGTTCAAGGATTTGCACTCAGTCACCCAATAAATACAGTGATGTGTCCAGTGAGTAAAATCCCAAGAGAAGTTCACACAATATTCATGAAATAAAACTGGTAAACTACGAGACATGCGATTATGACCTCTGGCAATAGTAAATTATATTCCCATGAATGTAGGTAGCATATGACAAGCAAAAACAACAGCTTCTAATCAACATCACATACTAAATAAACAAGGTCGGAAATAAAACATTAATAAATGAACAACCGTATAATCATGAGAAAACCCTGACCTAAACAAGCTAGTAATTGAGAAAACATGACAGGAACCACGTATATACTTACAGGCTTATAATGACTAAACCCCCAACTTCAATTAATAGATGAACCTCTCTAATGCTATTTCAAGTCAAAGGAACATCTTAAATCCCTTCCGACAGTCGTAGATATATTCTACTATTTTCGACACAGGCACTAAACATAAGAAGCCCGTGCAAGCAATTTGGCCACAACTAATATATACGTAAATCGAAACAGGAGTAGAAAACCCATGTGTGCCCACTAGCAGTCATACATGAAATATGATATCGATAACACAAACCACAAATTATGTGAGGCATTCCAATGGGTTTACGCACCTCAATTTGCGCTCCGACTTCCCTGGACTCCCGAAGCCGACCCGACTAGCTCCCTGACACCCGAGCTACAGTCCATTAAGTCCCTGAAGTCAAGGTTTTTTTTTATATTTCGCATTGAATGTTGTGATTGTGGAGATTACTTTAAAAAAACAGAGAGGCGCTTGAATGAAGAGATGGAGAGGGTTTCTCAGTACTTAGATCCCTTGAATGAAGCAAAGATAACTAACGTGATTGAGAAGGAGATGATTGCAAACCACATGCATAAATTAGTACATGTGGAGAACTCAGGTCTAGTCAACATGCTCGTTGATGATAAACATGAGGATTTAGGAAGGGTTCCTGATGTGTTCTCATTAATAAGAGATGTGATGACTTCACATATTCGGGATACAGGCAGACAGTTGGTCACAGATCCTGAGAAGTCAAGGAATCCTGTGGATTTTGTCCAGCGGCTTCTTGATGAAAAGGATAAATTAACATGATAAGATCATCAACATGGCATTTAACAATGACAAAACGTTCCAAAATGCTTTGAATTCCTCTTTTGAGTACTTCATTAATTTGAATCCAAGTTCACCTGAATTTATTTCACTATTTGTGGATGAAAAGCTTCGTAAGGGCCTCAAAGGCTACTCTAAGGAAGATGTGGAGGTTGTGTTGGATAAGGTGATGATGCTTTTCCGCTACCTCCAAGAGAAGGATGCGTTTGAAAAGTACTATAAGCAACACTTGGCAAAGCACCTTCTTTCTAGCAAAACTGTTTCTGATGATGCTGAAGGAAGCTTGATAGTTAAGCTCAAGACAGAGTGTGCTTATCAATTCACTTCCAAATTGGATGGGACGACCACAGACATGAAAACTTCTCAGGACACTATGCAGGGTTTCCATGCGAGCCAGGCTACTAATATCGGGGATGGCCCTACCTTGGTCGTTCAAGTTCTCACTACTGGATCATGGTGATTTTTTACTTACCATGATTTGTCTTTCTAATAACAATACCGAATGCGCTAAAATCAAGATAGGCAATTCACTCCAGATAAATAAGACAAGCAATAGAACCTAATCAACGAACATGGAAACATCTTTCAGTCTTAAATATATAATATATATATATATATATATATATATATCTATCTCTATCATATATATAAAAGCACGAATCACAAATTTTTGAGTGATAATGAAATTTACATATTTGTCTATATTTTTTTTTTATCTCCAAATCAATCTTTTCTTTTGTATCCAAATCAAATTCTAACTCCTTATCAATCCACTACACGTTTTTTTTTTTTTTATCTCCAAATCAATCATGAACTCATTCTCATCAATCCAATACATTTTTTTTGAGGAAGTAATGTCATAACATGACTAGCTTATTTTTTCATTCACATCTTATCTCAATCACATTAGAGAATATTGATAAGTTAAAAAATGTACTTGTATTTTAATTTTAAATTTTAATTATAATTTTAAATTTTGTTAATAAATTCTTAGAAATTAATTCTCGCGAGCGAAGCGAGCGGGAGAATCGTGCGTAGCACGTCTTGAAACTAGTATATATATAAACCATTTCATTCCTAAAACTAAAAGAATTAACTGGCATTACCAAAATCAATACAGACAATCAACAGGAGAATCATAAAAGAAGAATTGATCATTCATAAGAGTCACAACCCTCAAATTATTCTATTGAATTGTTGGATTAAAATATAAACCAGGGTCAGCACGCACAAGGAAATGTTCTACACTCACTTAAGCTGATGATCTTACCCTCAACATAGGATCAGTGCAACCAAAGGCACGCGCCTCTATTACAAGTTTAAGGTTCTTGTTTGGGTTAACTACTTCAACAACAAATATAATATTAAGATATAATGAAACAAAACGTTTGGTATAGTTATAATTTATAATTTATTGGGCGCTATTCAAGAATAACCTAAATAAACAGTGAATGAGAAACCTACAAGAATTGCATGGCAACATTGCAGGTGAGTCCAACTTCAAATAGAACTAGCTGGAAACCGATCCACAGGTATATCTCCATCAGTTCAACTCTGCAACCCTGCAACAATGATGGAGTCACCTACTTGTTACATTGCCAAAAACTCAACACTGCAGGTGCACAGGTGCAGCAAAGTGAAAGGGGAGCTGCTACATAGAAGCTGCATCGAACAATGGATAGACTACATAAGTTCTTTCAGACCAAACACTGAGCAAAGGTAAGCAAACCAAAGAACAAATAATGTCAAAACCTGATCACATTCAACAAGCTGTCAGGTGGATGACTATTACAAAAATAAAATTCATTTCCTAGCCTGCAGATTCGTTATTTCACACTTCATAGATCATTCACGCCTCTCCATTTTCTTTCGAGAAAGGAAAGCAATCTCATCTTATTCTTCATCTTGTCCAGCATGTGGAATATTAATAAAATGATTTATAACAGAAAAAGAACTCTGCCAGGGCACATATAACAAAGCCAAATTTAGGAGCACGGAAAAGAGTACAATACCAAACCTCAATCCAAATTAGTTGGGATCAGCAATAGGGATCAAACACTTGCTCTTATTAGCTCAGTAGCTCAATTAAATGCAGAAAAGGGGAGAAAAGAGTAATCACTACTATTCAGTAAAATACATGCCATTTAATAATTTTGCAGTCATCTCGTAACAAATAGAAAGTCAGAAAGCTAATCAGATTTCTACCACTCTATACATATTAGAAGCTTGTGCTTTAAAAAACTAATTATAAACTAACAAAACTACATGTATTAAATAAATCTTCGTAGATATAAAGAGCAAAAGAGAACAAAATTGTTGATCCAGAAAAGCTAATTTTGGGTTTACTATTTCACTAAATCATACCTTTTTTTAATTTTCCTTATCATTCTTTTTTTTTTTTTTTTTGCGATCATTTTCCTTATCACTCTTAATGCTTAACCAACTTGCGCCAGAACTATTTTTGTCATTTACATGCATGAACGCACAAACAACCAAAAATAAATGAATATACAATGTCAAGCAAAAATACAAGGATATGTAAATAAAAAGCAAACGTGAGCTAACCTGTGTTAAGAACACCACTCCCTTGCATTCTGAAACAATCTTAGCCACGGGCTAGCACCTTTCTTCTCAACATCCCAACTTTTTGGATACCAGGGAAATTGCCACATCAAGAAGCACCGCTCAGGATGAGGCATCATGGCAAGGTGCCTACCATCAGGCGAACAAATCGCAGCGACTCCCAACGGGGACCCATTTGGATTAAAAGGATACAGTTCAGTTATCTTTCCATCATCATCACAGTATCTAAGTGGTGCCAAGTTTGACGTGAGCACAGAATCAAAAACACCATCATCGGGGAAATAAGCCCTGCCCTCACCATGAGCAGCCCATACGCCGAGTGTACTACCCTCCATTCCTTTAAACATTATTGCAGGGGAGTCTCCAATTGCAACACTGGTGAAACGGCATTCAAATCGACCAGACTCGTTGTGTATAAATCTTGGCTGTGAGGGGTCACCACCCGCCCCAAGGACACCCCCAACTTCCATTCCTGGGACCCAACCCAACAAGGCCATGAGCTGGCAACCATTGCAAACTCCCAGGCTGAAAGTGTCGGGCCTATTGTAGAAATCCTGGAACTGGTTTAGGAGAGGCTGGTTGAACCGTATAGAGGCAGCCCAACCTTTTCCAGAGTCTAGCACATCAGCATAGCTAAAACCTCCAACAAACGCAATACCTCTGAACCCATTCAAAGATATGGCACCATTAAGGAGATCAGACATTGTGACATCCCAAGGTTCAAAACCAGCAGCATGAAATGCAGCAGACATTTCCCTATCCCCGTTGCTACCTTCTTCTCGAATTATAGCCACTTTAGGCTTAGAAGTCGATGAAATCCATTTTTCATCAGTAAATGATGGAGTAAATGACAATTTCCAAGATGGTTCATCCCTGTCCTTCAGTCCATTTTTTTCCAACTCAACGCAAGAAGCCAATCTCTGGAAACCCTCCAACTCAAAACTGGTTTCTTCCCACATGTCTCTAAGGTCTGCAGTTTTCTCATTCAATTTCACTACTTCGTCAACAGATAATGCTACAGTAGGTGATGAAGTCACATGCCCAATGACCTCAACATCAATACAAGCATCATGAAGCTTTCTCTGAACTCCTTCCAAGTTCTTCTTACTAACCTCAAGAACAAGACCAATCTCTTCTGCAAAGAGCATTTGGAAGAGGCTCTTACCACGTGAAGTCAAGTCCAAGGAGACGCCACAATTTCCAGCAAACGCCATCTCTAAAATGCATACTATCAAACCGCCGTCACTTATATCATGACCAGCAGAGATCAACCTATTGGAAAGCAACTCTTGTGTAGCTTCAAAAACATTCTTCAAGTAAGAAATGTCCTCGAGATCTGGACAATCATGCCCAACTTGATCAAAAGCTTGTGCTAAAGCAGAACCCCCCAATCTCCTCTTCCCTTTTGCCAAATCTATATGAAGAAGAACACCTTCATCCTTAAGCTTCAAGTCTGGAGTTACTGTCAATGTGATGTCTGGGCAAGTGACGTAAGTGCTAATCACAAGATTACCAGGAGCCTTCACAACCTCACCTGATGCATGAGCTGCCATTGAAAGGCTATCCTTCCCACCATCTATCGCTATTCTGAGTTCAATCATTGCTTCTGAAAGAGCGATGGCCGCATCATACATAGCTGCTCCCTCACCATCAAGCTTAGCAGCATACATCCAATTGCCACTGGCCTTAACATCGGAAAGTGAAGTAACCTTAGCCCAAACAAGATTTGTGAGTGCTTCTCCCACAGCCAGTCTCGCCATTGCTTTTGGATCAAGTAAACCCTTGATGGGCTGCTCCCCAATAGCACATGCACCTCCTGTAAGTTCAGTGTATGTTTGAGCAATGACAGCAACATCAGAAAGGGGGAGCTGCAAAGGCCCAACTGTTTGCTGTTGTGCCACAAGACCAGTTACACATCTGTCCACCTTTGACGTCAAAAAGCGCTTCGAACATACAGATGGAAGTCTCAAAACCCTCTTTAGGGCATCCATTAATGTGGTCCCTGGGGCAATATCAAGTGGCTCTTGAGCTTCAACAACTCTAGTGAACTCAAATGATTTTTGTGGCATGTCCCCGAGCACCTTTTCAAGCTCAAGATCTACTGCAGGCGGTAGGGGAGGAAGCCCAGCTGAGCGACATTTCTCCTCTGCTAAGCTATCAACTAACACAATTTTTCCTTCCCCACTGATACTTCCAATGACAGCCATGGAAACCCTTTCCCTTCTGCAAATAGATTGTAGTAACTGATAGCTTTCAGGCTTCACCAATAGTGCATCTTGCTCTTGGTACTCCGCCCCCCATATCTCTAGAACTGACATGGTATGGTCACCCACCACAATTGCTCGAACATCAATCACAGCTCCTTTGGGGTAGATTATTTCCTTAACAACATTGCAGTTTCCCCCAGCACCTTGATCATGGATGCTAATTATTGGATTGCCATCACCCATTTCTATACAAGCACGAACAACTCGATACAACTTCTGAGCCATCTCTGCATCCCCTCTTTGTACAGCATTGAAGTCCAGATCAGCATCATTTTGACCACTAACCATGCTAGATGCAGCTCCTCCTCCCATGCCAATTCGATAGGCTGGCCCCCCTATCTTCACAACTAACATGCCAATCTCGGGCTCTCCCTTTACAATGTGAGTGTGATCAATCTGTCCAATACCTGCACATTATTTTGCTCGTATCAATAAAGTTTCTTTCTCATAATAATGAAATAATAATTAAGAAAACATGCCCAAATACCTGCACTGAACATTATAGGTTTCAACCATTCCCGCCTTTCTCCACTCGGAAGTCTCATTCCAAAAGTTCTTGTATATCCTTGAATCAAAGGTTCTCCAAACTTATTTCCATAATCCGATGCACCATTGCTTGCGTCAATAAGAATTTGCAGAGGAGAAGCCAAGTTAGATGGGTATTTGAAAGTAGAATCTTCCCAAGGGGCATATGAACCTTCGATTAGAAGATTTCCAACACAATAACCAGCTGTCGAAGCCACTACAAAGGATCCCCTTCCAGTCGCATGGGTGTCCCTAATGCGACCTCCGGCCCCCGTCTCGGCTCCCGGATATGGTGCTACAGCACATGGGAAGTTGTGCGTTTCAGCGGTGAATAATACATCAAGATCACAAGCCTTCGTAACCAATGGCGACACTGAACCAGGCTGCGTTGGACGCAACTGATTCACTAGGAAACCATTGATGGCGCTTGAGTTGTCCTTGAACCCAATAACAGAGTTGTTAGGATTGGCCTTCAAAGTGCTCTTCACAATCTCGAAAAGGGTTCTGCTCATCGGTTTCCCGTCGACACTGATTTTCCCATTAAAGAACCAATGTCTACTGTGTTCACTGTTGGACTGTGCGATATCAAAGAGTTCGACGGTAGTTGGATCCCGCTTTATGTCATGCTTAAAAAGCCTCGTGTAGTATTCTATATCTTGTTTGTCAAATGCCAAACCTAATTTTTCATTGATCTCCTCTAATGCAGCCTGACCCCTTTCCATGACCGGAATAGATTGAACCTCCTCTGGCGCCAAATTTGTTTGAAAAGACAAAAGCTTCTCAGGATACACACATTCCGTCATTCTATCATGGACCATCGCAGCGAATTCATGAATCAACTGTTCCGGTAGTAATTCACTCCCAGCTTTCACAAACAACAAGTGTCTCCTCGACCGCTCCATTCGGTTAATCTCTGTCAAACCACATGCTTGACAAATCGATACAGCATTAGCAGACCACGCCGTAGTAAAAGAAAGGCGAGGACCCACCTCAACAATCACAGCATTAACACCATTCTTCTGCCTCTCCTCATCGAGAAAACTCTCCGCACCCAAATTCTCCGGCTCATACGTTTCTTGCAATAACCATTTCAAAATCTGAAACTTCTCACTCGAAAGGTCTGAATCAAGCCCAATGTTGAAGCACTGCTCGGTCTTCAACCCAATAATCTGGTTCGAAATCTTCGTCTGCACTAACTTCAAAAGCTCTACACTGGCACTCTCTTGAATCAACGGGCGCCGAAAAAAATGAACAACCTTTGATTGAGAAACACCTATTTTCGCCGAGTCCCCATCAAGCAATGCACTCACATTGTCCGAAATCAAGGCCTTGGGCCTCACAGGAACCAAAACCCTTGAAGAACTCGAATTAATGGAGCTTCTAGTCGACAAGCGCGGCGGCGCCACTGTTCTAAGTCTGCGTACGGAGCCCCAAAGCCGATGAGAGCGGCGCCACTGTTCTAAGTCTGTGTATTGGAATAAGTTCTGCCTGCACGAACCCTGAAAACCCCAAAACATGTATGCATCATATATATATAAATCAATGAACAACAAACGACCACAACATAGCCTAAACCCCAAAACATGTATGCATCATATATATATCAATGAACGAAACAACAACAAACAACCACAACATATAGCCTAAATCCCAAAGTAGTTGGGGTCGGCTACACTGATCACACTCTTCCATTGTGCTCGATTTAGTGCAAGAACAACGCCCCGACGTTTACATATATTACACCCCAAAGTAGTTGGTGTCGGCCATATATTGTTACGTATTCGTTCCTCAAGTTTTTTGAGGAGTGTAAATCTTGTTTGATGTTTGTTTTTAATCCAATACATAGTTGATGGGAGATGTAAGAATATAACTTTTTTAAATTCAAGTGTATTTTTAAATTTCTTAATTAAAGATTTTAAGGAAAAATAATTATATATGGCCTGCGTAATTACTTGTTTAGGGTTTAAGATTGTGTATGAGGTCATGCGTAATGTATGAGGTCAATGGTCACCTACTCATGCAATGTATGCATTGGGCAAGTGCAGAAAGTCTCTAAGTCAAGCTGGGCTCCTAGTGTTTCTCTTGGGCCACATTAGTGTTCTTTGTGACTGAATTCCATTAGCGTTGTCTTGGGCCACTTGTTGTTTCGTCGTGACAACAACAAGTACTGTATTCATGAAGGAATGCATACCTAGTGGTTTGCTGTAGATATATATACGTGCTACTTAGAGAAAATGCATACTTGTGATGAAGGGTGTTGTCAGTATATCAACCAAGTGAAGCCTAGTGAAACAAATGCTTACATTATTATCAACTTCATTCAAAAGTTTTGATCTCCTTAACTAGTTCATGTGTTCAACGCTTTATCATGGCCTTCTTAATGTTCTTCCTATAATGTACATATGTGGAAGGACAGCTTATATGTGATGAAATTGACACCGGTACGGAGGCGTGGTTAAACCTACATTGAACGTGATTATATGAAATAAATGATGATAAGATGATATTCAGCTTATCTTCGACTATGTAGACTTGATGAATTGCAGGTATATCATACGACATATATGTTAATATTTCATCAACTTCTTTCATCACGGAAGAAGGATTTTTATAGAAAAAACAAAGAGATTTCTTCTCAAATAGAATAATATAGATAATTACATGAAAATGAAGAGCTAAAAAATATACAGGTAATTGCCATTAACAGAACAAGATTGGCAGCCTTAACTTGGGATCAAAGAGAGGTTGTTTTTAGAGCAGAGAAGAGTGAGATTAGGGAAATCAAAATTGAACACCAACTGAAAAAAAAAAAAAAACAATTATCGAAGAAAGAAAATCACACACAACCAAGATTCAATTAACTGAATAATGAGCGGATCTTTTTAGACCCATAAATAGCTACAACATTCATGACACAACGAAAATCACATTCAACAACTGCATTTCAAATCATAAGCACAACCCACCAAAAAATTATGTCAAAATCACTACACTGAAACTGAAATTGTTCACCAACTCTAATTCCCAAATCAATTAACACAAAAAAACTGAACTTGACGATTCCCCAAATGAGATCGTACAAAACAAGATGGGCCAAATTGTTCAAATGAGGGTTTAGATGGATTTCAAGTACAAAATCAAAGAAATTCAACAGTCCCTTCAAATAAAGAACGAACTTTAAAGATCGAAGAACACAAAAATTAAGAGAACAACTGGAATCAAAGCTCACCATGGCTGCAAAGGCGCTGGTTCACTCTCGCGCCCAGATCAACAACAAAAAAAAACGAAATCCTAAAAGCCAGTACGAGAGAGAGGGATTGGAGGTGGAGAGAGAGAGAGAGTGAGTGATTCGAGTGTGTTGAAGACACGAGGAAGAGTGTTCGATTGGGGAAGGAGAGGCAGATCTGTTTGATCGAATGGGGAGGGAGAAGGTTGGTCTATGAAATAAGTGCCCTTAACCTTAATGGTGTGTTCCCATAGCCTGTTCTGGGATTAGCTCGGAGTAAGCGTTTGAACAGCTTAATTCAGGTGTTTGGTTTGCTTATTATGTTGTCAACCAAAACAACCAAAGAAAACGAAATCCTAAAAAGCCAGTACGAGAGAGAGGGGATTGGAGGTGGAGAGAGAGAGAGATTAGGAGTACCTGTAAGAAGTCAAGTGCAGTGATTTCTGCGGCGACGGCCATTGGTTGAACTGAAACAATTGAAATACCCTAAAAAACCTGAACTTGATTGATAATCCCAAGAGAGATTAGATTAATAAAGCGTGGATTCCATCAAAACTGAAGATGAAAAAGCAGAAAAAAAAGTTGGGGAGGAAGAACGGCGCGTCGATTTCGACTTGGTGGAGTTGGTAAAGAAAGAAAGAAAGGGGGAAGTGAGAGTTCCAAGAGGGAAACGGGGTGGGGTATGTTTCAGTTTAGGGGATTTCAGACTTTAAATTATAAAAACAAAATAAAAATCTAAAGTATCTACATCTCGGTGAAAGGAGGTTCGGTGATTGATTTAATATTTTTGTGCGTCGTGTGTCAAGTGAATGTATTATACTCTATTCATCGTGAAATAGGGTTAAGTGGATGTATAAACACGGTGTGCGCGAGTGTCGGAGCGCGTTGGGATTTTTTCAATTTTGGACGAAATTGATGTAATTTTCGAGAGTTTAATTTGGGCTTAAAAACGAGATAAATGTGAAAAAATAAAGAAAAATGAGAAATGATCAAAAAGGGCAGTTAGTATACAAAGAGCAATGAATAAGTTTGAGGGCATTTTGGCCTTTTGACCAAAATAATTCGATTGAGTGTGAAATTGAGACTCATATGGGTGTTTTTGAAATTTTCAAAAATATTTAAAGAGTATCAAATGAATTTTATAAGTGATTGTCTTCGATTCATTAATTACTTGAGGATGAATTTAAAATTAAAAAAAAAATTGAGTCCGAACTCATAAGTCAAAATATCACTACAAAAAAAAAATGTAGATACTTTAGATTTTTATTTTGTTTTTATAGTTTAAAGTATGAAATCCCCTTAACTGAAACATACCCCACCCCCGTTTCCCTCTCAGAACTCTCACTTCCCCCTTTCTTTCTTTCTTTACCAACTCTACCAAGTTAAAATCGACGCGCCGTTCTTCCTCCCCAACTTGTGTGTGATTTTTTTTCTGCTTTTTCATCTTCAGTTTTGATTGATCCCAAGTTAAGGCTGCCAATCTTGTTTTGTTAATGGCAATTACCTGTATATTTTTTAGTTTTTCATTTTCATGTAATTATCTATATTAGAGAAGAAATCTCTTTGTTTTTTCCATAAAAATCCTTCTTCCGCGATGAAAGAAGTTGATGAAATATTCACATATATATCGTATGATATACCTGCAATTCATCAAGTCTACGTAGTCGAAGATAAGCTGAATATCATCTTACCATCATTTACTTCATATAATCACGTTCAATGTAGGTTAACCACGCCTCCGTACCGGTGTCAATTTCATCACATATAAGTTGTCTTTCCCCATATGTACATTATAGGTAAACCCTAAACCCCTAACCCTCAAAACCCTAAACCCCAAACCCCCAACCCCAAACCCAAAACCCCAACAACCCTATACCCCAAACTCCATACCCCATACTCCAAACCCTAAAAACCCTAAACCAAAACCCCCAACCCCCAACCCTCGACCCCTAAAACCCTAAAACCCAAAAACCCTAAACCCTAAAAACCCTAAACCGTAAACCCCAAACCCCAAAACCCTAGGACCCTACCCGTTAAACCCCCAAATCCCTTAACCCCTTAAACCCTTAAACCCTACACCCTACACCCTACACCCTACACCCTAAACCATAAACCATGAAAACCTTAAACCACAAACCAATACCTCAAAAACCCTTAAACCCCTAAATACAACAAACCGTGGTTTGACCGCGGGTCAGACGCGGTTTGACCCTGGGTTGGACGTTGTTTGACCGCTACTTGACCGCGGGTCAAACGCGGGTCGGCTTCGGTTTGGACCCGGATCGGACGCGTATCGACAGCGGTTCAGACCCGGTTTGACCGGTCGAGCGGTGGTCGATCCTGGTTTGACCAGGTTTCACCCGGCCTGACCGGGGTCGGACTCGATTTGACCGGGGTTGAACCATGTCGGACCCGGTTTGACCGGTTTGGACCCGATTTGACCGAGTTGGGCCTGGTCGGACCCGATCGAGTCAGTCGGTCCGATGGTCTGGTGGACCGATCAGAATCGGTCCGGTTCAGCGTTTTACGATTGGGTTCGGTTGAACCGAGCCGAACCCGTTGGGCCGGTCGGATCCCAATTGGCTGGCTCCTGGGCCTTGTTTGAACACCTGTTTCTTGTTGGCTAGTAATTGGGCCGGTTAGATCAGGTTTGGGGCCCCAAAGTATTCACATTTTCAGCTATTTTTTGGGTTGTTTTGCAATACTTTCCGGTTATGGCTGAATTTTTTTAGTTACTTTTTGTGTTGTTTAGCAACATTTTTTTTGGTTGTTTTGCAATAATATTTTTTTTAGTAATCTTGACGTACAAGCCAGCTCCATATTACTATAATCTCACCAAAACAAAAAAATTTCCCTCAATGCGCTGACTTTTCAATTGCTTCAACGATGACTTCAAATTATATTTCACAAAAAAATCAATGATAAAACATTGCTTTAAAAAAGATTAAAAAATTAAAATATCTAAAATATTTAAAATACCTAAGAATGGTTTAAAAAACATCTAACACAAAAAAACAAAAATAACAATTTATATACATGTACTTTTAAAAAAAATTATCAATTGATTGTTTTTTAATTAGAGAAAAATGTTTTATGTTAAACTTTAGTTTTTGTGTTAAACCTTTGATGGCAACCAAGTGACACATCTGATAGAGGCTAAGGGGACCACCACATTGCTATTGGTGTGAGTCCAAATTAGTTACAAGGGTAGTTAAGTAATTCCGAAGTTGTAGTATAAGTAGAGGTGGTAAGAGAGTGAAATGCATCTTGAATCTAAATGTAATTTGGGAACTCTTAGGAGTTGGGATTGAGAGAGTTTTAAGACTCATCTCTGGGTTACTTTTAGATTTGTAATTGTTGTTGTTGCTTTGGTTTCAATAGATCAAAATCAATGCTCTATCAATGGTATCAGAGCAATCTTGAAGATGGAAGCTCGATTGGATGATATGGAAACTCGAATGAGTCGAATTGAAAAGGAGGTGAAGAGGATTTCAGCCATTGAGGATTCAATGAAAGAGCTCAGATCTGAAATGAAGTTAATGTTCCGAGGTTTGGCTCAGATGATTGAGGAGTTGTTGCAACAGTCTTCTCTGCAGCACATTCCAACCACAATGATGAACACAATTTCATCGTTGAAGGAGTTTGTTGCGCCAAATTTTCATCCATCGTTAGCGAAACAAATGGAAACAACTCGTCCTCCACAAGTTCAACTACCAGGTTCTCAATCTCTTTTGTACTATGTTAAATCAATCTCACATGTTTCATCTCACAATGGAGGGTTTGGCTCAAGCACTGTGAATCTAGATAAATCAGATTTACCTATTCTTGAGATCACTCCTTCAATTACAACTCCAACTCCAATGCACCTCAATTTCAATACTCCTCCACCCCCATCGCCACAATATCCACCAAATCTACCTTATACCTTCATAAAGACCAAGGATATTCTCCAGATCCGACTTCATCTTGTTGGAAGGATTGTTCACAAGATTTCAATATGGCCAAATCTGGTTTCATCATATCAAAGTTCAACATATATGCAACCTCGAGTTGGAAGGAAGGTCTTCGAGTTGCGAGATCTCCTTTGGCCTGAAGAGGCATGATGTACAATCGCACCACCTCCATGACCACCGCCATTATCCTCTCTGTTAGGGTGCTTCATTCTTGATTCGGAGGCCTTCCTCCATCATCGAGTTATTTCTTCTTCTGGTTCAGCTGTGCGTGACTTAGTTGCAGTACTTGATTTGGGGAGAAAGCATTTGTTAAGTCGATGGGTGTATCGAGGAGATCTAAGGGTGAGAGGAGTGACACATCATATATGTGTTTATCAAGGATTCTTTATGCAGGAAAACAGTTCTGGCCTTTATGTGTGTGGTATTTGGCCACTTGATTGTCCTCGAGTTGTGTGTTTTATTTCATTTTAAGTTGAAGGCCCACTTAAGTGATACATCAATCGAGAAATATCATATGGATTTTGTTTCTTCTTCCACATTGGGCATGTGTCCTTCTATTTTATGCTTCACAGTACAGCTACACAACTGGTTACATACAATGCATTTCATTATGGTTCCTATCTTTCGCTATTTCATCAATTTGAAGAAGGTTTATGGAAAATCTTGGGTGGCAATTATTCAGCACACTATTTCTTCATCTCACGTGACAAAAAATCATTCATTAGCACATTTTTGGGCATTTTCATGGAGTCTACAGTTTCATCACAATTCTTCGGCAATGTCGTTAGTTTTTTGTGAAGGGTATTGGCTGACCATTTATGCGACTGAACAATATGTGCTTCATGGGAAATCCATTTTTGGGTTTTTGAAGCCTTATGTTGTCAACACTAATTTGGATTTAAGACTAATGGGTACTCATGGTGCCGTCATCTATTTGGCTACATTGTCATCCTCCTGCATTATGCTCTTTGTACAGTGGCGTCCACTGCGATTTCAGAATGTTATTGGGCGCTACCATCTCTGTTTTTGGTAGAGGTTTTGAGCATTTCAGCTCTATGTTGCACTTGTTGGGCTAAGGATTCAGCGCCTTCATTCAATATTTCACTGGAGCACCTGTTTGTTCCACTAAGCATTCCGCGACTGTTATGGATCATTGCTTGGTCATTTTCTTCGATCGCACAAGCTCATCTATTCACATAGATCCATGATCCCGCCTGAATTGTTCTCTCTTTACCACCTTGAGGACAAGGTGAATTTTTAAAGGGGGGAGTAATGATAGAGGCTAAGGGGACCACCACAATGCTATTGGTGTGAGTCCAAATTACAAGGGTAGTTAAGTAATTCCGAAGTTGTAGTATAAGTAGAGGTGGTAAGAGAGTGAAAGACATCTTGAATCTAAATGTAATTTGGGAACTCTTAGGAGTTGGGATTGAGAGAGTTTTAAGACTCATCTCTGGGTTACTTTTAGATTTGTAATTGTTGTTGTTGCTTTGGTTTCAATAGATCAAAATCAGTGCTCTATCAACATCATACCATATTTTTTGGATATTCATCGATAACCACGTAACATACTATCATAACTAAGAAAAATTTTGGAACACCTCCTACCCATATGTGTAAAACGGTTACCAAAAAAAAATGATGTAAAAAAAAATATATATTAAAAAAATGTAATATACCTGAAAAGATTTTCTTAGCATTGAAGATCTTAAGCCACCAAGATCGAAAGGCATAGTTGTTGAGCACCGATCAAGAAAAACAGTCTCTACCTGCAAGGGAAATAAAGATATAAAATGTAAAGCTTCGAACAAGAACATAACAACAACAACATAGCCTCAATCCCAAATTAATTGAGGTCGAACAAGAGCATAATGACGACTAAATATCAGTAATGTAACATACAAGCTTAGCAAGCTATTGGTTTCTTTTTCTTCTTTTTTAACCCAGCAAAAGCAACATGATCACTCATCATAAAAAGAATACTTAAAACACATTATTCCTTACAGCAGCCCACTTCTAATCACGTGTAGTATAATTAAAAATAGAAAGAATAAAAAAAATGAGCGCTTAAAATAAGAAAGAATTAAAACCTTCTAAGATTGATTCTCCTTCTTCCTTCTACATAAAGAACCACAAGAAAAAAAAATATAAACAAGCATATTCCTGAACAATGAAATTCTAGGATTAAACGCGCGACGCATAAACAGAAAATAAAAACTCAAAGCACATGGTAGATCAAACGCGTGTAAGGAAACACAAAATGAATCAAACCAAAAGTGTATGATAACAAATTCACAACTAATAAACCAATTACAAAATCAACACGACTAATAAATTGATTACAAAAGCAAAACATGCAAGATCTAAATAACTTATCTTCACATACTTCAACTATAAAAAGAACATAAACCAATCTACAAATGCAAACACCACAAGCCCAACAAGATTTGAGAAACATTGTGTCACAAACCTCAACAACCAAAGGGAAAAAACACATCATATCTCCTACGCACTACTCCGCAAACTTTAAACCAAAAAAACAAAGAAAATTAATGAAACGACCAAGAAAATATAACAGAGCAGGCACAACTTGAAGACAGAGAGACATATAATAGTAATTTGTAATTCATTTGCAATTCATCTAACAACTACAATTCAACAATCACAAACAACCACATTACCGATCCAAAAAAGATAGCAAAAGTCAATTGAAACATATAATTAGATAGAAAGAATTCGCTGTAATTGTTAGCAAGAAAAACCAAAATAGAGTCTTAAAGTTAAATTAGATTTAAACATAAAGGGAAAAGGCCATTAAAAGTTTGAACACCATAATCCCTCCAACTCGAGTTCCATTCTAGCCCGGAGGCTGGAGTACCAATCCCCATAAGAAAATACGACGCAAAGAGCCTGAAAAAATGTAAAAAATAAAATAAAAATAAATACTACGACAATCCATCCACCCATGGGAATCCTAAGGTCACACTTCACTCAAATTCGGTATTTCTTGTTGGGCATAGAACATGGAAAGAATCAGGATGTCATGCAAGAAAATAATAGTAATTTGTAACAACCTCACTTTGGCTCCTTACATAGAAACCATCTAGACATGCAAAAAAACAAGAACTCTTTACCAAAAACAGCAAATTCTGTAAAATATGACACTTAAACCCGAAAACAAATAACGAAATTGTAGTGATAAACCACAGAGGAATACCCAAAATCACGGTCACACTGATTAACCCAAAGGAAATCAAACATGGAAGAAAAGCATAAATATTCTTCAAGTGGTTAATTAAGCCTTATCCTTATGGACCAATGGTGGTAAAAGTCACATGTATGGGAAGGAATCAAAGCTAGATTATCTTATTTCTACAACTAAACCGCATAGGTTTCAACTCCCAATATGATGCCAAGAGTGTCGAATCAAGCAAAACCAACAAATATCCAAGAAATTTATAAATCTTGCACATTTTTGAGCTTTTAACAATCATCAAAACACCAAAGTCAAAAGACTGCCAATGTGAAGTTCATGTCAACACTATCGATTTTCTAAGGATTTGCCTCTTTCTTGTCTTTGGGGAGTTAGGGACAAATCTTTCGTTGCTAGTTAATCAAGCAAGGATTGAGGAAGGCCACATAATGACAAAAAAAGTAGAGAGGTCAACTCCTTAAACAAAAAGCATATAATCGCAACAGAAAGAAGGAGAAGTGTCAGAAAAGTAAAGAATGATTCAAGTTTCAACACTATGAACAGTATCTGAACATTCAACAAGTGAACTGCATGGGAATAGAAGACAACGTGTTCCTCTTGCAGGAATCCATAATACTTCCGTAAACAATGAGAAAATGCAAGGAATAAGTCATTTAGAGCTTGAAAAAAACTCACTTAACCATAAACAGACGTGCATACTTCAAATGCTATCTTACGTATTGAATAAAAGATTAATTACTAATAAAGAAAAAAAAACACAAGTCTCAATATAGGAACAATGAAAAAGATGCAATAGGTAACCCCGAACCCGAAACCCGAAACCCTAAAAACCCTAAAAACCCCAAACCCCAAACCCCCCAAACCCCTAGTCCAAAACCCAAAACCCCAAAACCCCAAACCCCCCAAAACCCCAAAACCCTAAACCTTAAACCTTAAACTCAAAAACCCCCAACCCCAACCCCAAACCCAAACCCCAAACCCCAAACCATAACCCCTAAACCCTAAACCCCTATAAACCCTAAACCCAACCCCAAACCCCCCCAACCCTCAACCCCAACCCCTAAACCCTCAACCCCAAACCCAAAACCCAAAACCCAAAACCCAAAACCCAACCCCTACCCAAAACCCAAAAAAACCCCGACCCTTAGACCCTAAACCCTTAGCCCTCAAACCTCAAGTTTCAAGCCTCAAGCCTATACCCTATACCCCTATACTCTAATTCCTAAACCCTAAACCCCTATAACTCTATACCTTATATCCTAAACCCCTATAACTCTATACCATATATCCTAAACCCCAAACCCATAAACCCCAAACCCTAAACCCTAAACCCCAAACCCCAAACCCCACCCCAACCCCTAAAACATAAAACACTAAACCCTAAACCCCAAAACTCCAACCCCCCAACCCTAGAACACTAGAACTCTAATCCCTTTATTACCCTAAACCCCAAACCCTCTCTTACATTAAACCCTAAAAAACCTTAAAACCATAAATCCTAAGGTCTGAATCCTAATCACTTATTAATGACCCTTTTATTACTTGTTTTTCTCTTGTTCAAATGTCTTTTATGTTAATTCATATTTTTTTTGTTTAAAAATTTGAAACTTCTAAACATGAAAATATTAACTCCAAAGAGCTAGTTAACTCCAAAGAGAGAACTCAAAACTAACATTGTTAGTTAGATAAAACAAACCAAACGAAGCTTGAATGAAAGTAACCGCAAAAAATCACACCATACCATCCATGACTACATACGAACCATAGTCCAGTGAAATCATGAAAAAACCAATCAAAGACCACATATCAATTTAAAGAGAGAGAGAGAGAGAGAGAGAGAGAGAGAGAGAGAGAGAGAGAGAGAGAGAGAACCCATACAACAACAACAACAACAACAACATAGCCTCAGTCCCAAATTAACTGGGGTCGGCTACATGGATCAAACTTTTCCATTGTGCTCGATTAAGTGCAATTGATGGTGAGTTTTGCAAATCATTCAAATCCCTCTTAATTAATGCTCCCATGTTAACTTTGGTCTACCCCTACCTCGTCGAATTTCTAGTGTTTCTATTGGGTCAAGTTTTCTAGTTGAGGCATTTGTAGGCCGTCTTTGCAGGTGACCAAACCATCGCAACCACCCTTCCCTAATCTTTGTATCAATTGGTGCTAGTCCTACTTGTCTTTGAATTTCTATATTTCTTATTCTATCTTTACGAGTTTTACCACACATCCACCTAAGCATCCTCATTTCTGGCTACGTTCACTTTATGTAATTGTTGTTGCTTTACCGCCCAACATTCACTTCCATAGAGCATAGCTGGCATAATTGCGGTCCTATAAAATTTTCCTTTTAACTTAGTAGGAGAGAGAGAAAACCCATCATTTAAAAAAAAGATTTACATCAACCCACATGAAAAGATTTACATCCACCCATCATGAAAATAAATTGAATTAGTCAATCATCAATTAATACCTTTATGGCATGTTCGCTTCACTGTCTTAGGTCGGATTAGTCACATTGGACTGGTTAATCGGTGTTCGCTTAGAGGATTAACTAGGCCACATGATTAGCTAATAGAGGATTAACTAGGCCACATGATTAGCTAACATATTTACACACTATCAGAGATGGGACTAAACAAAATCACCAATTTTGGTGGGACTAACTAATCCGTTGCTAAGTGGTTGGTTAGTAGAGATTACCAATTTATTCCCCTCACATATTTACACACTATCACCATTCGCTAAATGAAAAAAAAATAAAAAAATGAAGTGTTCCGAGATTATATAAAGTTGATTGTGCTTCAAATAATACTTGACTTCGTACAAAACACCTGAAAAAAGATCAAAAAGGAAAAAATTACTAAATTATACAAACAATAATAGGAATATAAACAATATTATGGAATATAAACACAAAGATAAATAAAGTAATAAAGAAAAAGAAATTCATCATTATCCGGAAGGAACATGGTGTTATTTAGCAAATTATCTCTCGCTCCAAACTATAACATAGCAATGGTTTGTGATGCTTATATATATAGTCTTGATGTTTCATGATCAATATTTAAGGCGCAACATACACAAGCTATCATGCATGATTACGTTTAAGAATTAAAATTAAAAGAAAAATATTTATGCTCGACAACAAAGAAAATAAAACCTAAATTGCAAATTAATTAATTAGAGTCGACTAGTTTATTCTTATAAAAATAAAATAAAATTAAGACTTGTTTACAACTTTAGAAATCACAAACCAAAACCATGGATGTCGATGTATCACTAGAGACCTTGTTTTCACAAGATGTGGTTTAAAACCTCAAATAGAACTATGAACAATTGGAAACAAGGAACAACTATGAGGGCATATAAGGTCCAACGCATGTAAAAACCATGAGATGAAACGAATGAAAGAGAACTAAATGGTAAATCCACATTGCTATTCTATCCAATTAATCGGAGTAATGGAACTATGCAAATAGATCAAAGCTGTTAATCGATATCATATCTCTTACTCTTACCTTATGAACCGCCACCCGATTTAAGCTCCAATAACAAGCATGCTGATTTGGGACTCAGACACTTCATTAGATATTGCAACTGGTACATCATCTGCTTCAATTTGTACAATCTCCACTTCCACCTTCATGTATCGCATTAGAGTGAGTTCATTTTTTTCTTTTCTTTTTTTTTTCTCTTTCATAATATGCTTTTTTTAAATAGGCTTGAAGGTTAACATAAAAAACTTTACCTTTTTCTCACTACAAAGTTGCTTGTATGGGAGAAGCATTTTACTGGCTTTCCATTCCATTCCCTTCTTGTATGTAGCCGCTACATCATCCCGTACTGGCGAAATTGGAATATAGTTTCCCACTTGAAGGACAACAATTTCAAATGGCATTATAAATTAAATGATTGACATAATGTAGACATGAGCTCAAAACTTTACCTTTTTTTATTCCTTCTTTCACCCAAGGTCTTTAAGAAGCCTAGAAGTGCCTCTTTGGTGCTTGCTGCATTCGTTTCATAATAGACATCTTTCTATGACAGAATTTATTTAGCTTCAGCGAAAAAAGAAATACAAGCAAAATCAAAATTAAACCTTGGAAAACATGCCGAAGTAACTGGTTACCAACTTACCATTGAAGAAGAACTAATCAAATGAAGAGTCTAAAACCCAACTACCAAACAATTACATAAACAAGAAGAAGAGGAAGCTTAAGGAAATGATGGAAATCATATAAATATAATACCTATTCGTGCTTCTCCCCATATATTCCATGACTTGCAGCTAACTCTCGAGCACAGTTCAGATTTTCCTGGATTGAAAACTTCTCCACCTCTACCAACTTAATCTGCAAAGAAGAAGAAGCTACACAAAATAAAAATAAAAGATCAAAGGATCTCCCACATGAATCCTTCACAGAAGTACCTGCTCCTGAAGCAATTTGATCAAAAGAATAACCTCTGCTTCACTTACAAGTTAAACCCACGGAAGTAAATACCTATATAACATTCTAGAGCCCTGTTACGGAACCATCGCACTTAATCCGAGAAGTAACTCTCCCCAAAAGTTCTTTCCTTCGAGTAAGTTCCAACTTAGACGTAACAATCTTGTTGCAGTAGTAAAATAGAAGAAAAAAAAACCAAAAAACCAATTAAAGGATGAAATAAAATAAGATTCAATAAAATATATATTGACTTGAGAAGGAATAGCATGTCATTATCCATCCAAGTAATCCATCTTTTTTTTGGTTCATAAATCAATCTATATTTAAGACAATGCATTACTCATAGGATGTGCGTTGAGCAATATAAATTAATAAACATACCAACGGATTGTGGTACTTCAAAATTTAATAGTTTCCAAATTGTAGTATCTAATTGTGCTATTTTAGAGAATCTTGAAAGAAACATGACATGAAAGCTTTGTTTGAATAAATAATCACATTAAAGTTATATCAGCATGTTATTATACTTCCAAAACATTTAAATTCCTGAAATTACAATCTCGAATGTCAATAACCAATGCTTTCCAAACAAAACCCGTTCCAAGTAAATGATTTGTTTCTACAATAAGTACTGTATGTCAGTGCTATCATGTAGTCCAAAAAGTTTTTACTATTAAGTACACAAGAAGAGAGTTGTTTACTTCATCAAAGAGGTCTCAAGAATCCTAATTTGATTGGACTGCCTCAAAAAAAAATCTTTGAATAACAAAGAGTCTTTGTGTACAATGTACGAGCTATCCTTCTATATAATTTACCACACCTACTAGAAATGTGTCAACTAGAATGAAAATATCAGACTGAGATACAATAGAAACAATGTGTAAGTTTTATACATGTATTTGCAAGCGATTTATAACATGCTTGTTAGTTGTTAGTTCAGATTAATATACATGATTGTCATCAGAACATAATAGTAATAGGGAGAAGCCTAGAAGGAAATGACATACCTTCGACCAGAGATGTCCATGAGTCTTATTGCAATAGTTATACAGGGAAGCATCAACAGGGTCGTAACAGCGCTAATAAGGATCGATGTGGAATCCGAACTAAGACCAATGTTTGTACAAACCCCAGCATCAACAAAACCCCAACATCAACAAAACCTCTAACAAATTTCAAGGTTCGACATTCAACCTAACATCTATCCAAACAACCTAATCGCATGAAAAATCAAACAACACAGACGATCGGAAACGCTAGAAATTGAAACCCTAAAAAAAGGCACAAACAACTAGCTAGGGCATCGACAGCAATCTCAATAGAAGCATCGATTGAAGATGCTTACCAGAAATTTCATTAACGCGAAGGTTCGAGACGAATCGGAATCCCTGGACGAAGAGAGGAATTTGAGACAAGGAGAGTGAGAAACGAGAGAAAGCGAGAGAGAGAGAGAGAGCAGAGAGCGGCGACGGTGAGAGAGAGAGAGAGAGCGGTGACGAGAAAGAGAGAGAGAGCGGTGACGAGAGAGAGAGAGAGAGAGTGAGACAAAGAGAGAGAGAGCGGTGAGGGTGAGAGAGAGCGGTGACGGTGAGGTTTGTCGAGAGAGAGAGCGCGGTGAGGTGAGGGAGAGAGGTTTGTCGAGAGAGAGAGATGGCGATGAGGGTTTGGTCCCCTTTTTGTATCGAGATCAAAGCACTCACGAATCTCGAGACGTAATGGACGATTGAAAAAAAAAAGTTTTGGTGGGAATGTTGGCGCCATTTTTTAGAGACGGAATTAAATTCCGTCTCTGATCCGTCTCAATTCCGTCTGTGAATGTTTCCGTCTCAATTCCGTCGCTAACTTTTTTT
Organism: Stephania yunnanensis; assembly: GCA_039657365.1. Taxonomy (NCBI): domain Eukaryota; kingdom Viridiplantae; phylum Streptophyta; class Magnoliopsida; order Ranunculales; family Menispermaceae; genus Stephania; species Stephania yunnanensis. The sequence goes on along the minus strand of CM077588.1, from coordinate 56,575,925 downwards.
TTTAGAAACGGAACTTAATTCAGTTTCTAATTCCGTTTCTGATTTGCTTTTTTTTGTAGTGTCACCACTGCCGCTCATGAAGCAGTCGATGAACCCTAATCAGTGAACACAAACCCTAACAACACAACAAATCACTCAACAACGATATGTAGGTGACGAGAGTCATCATTGATCAAGTTAAACTTACCTCGGATGAATAAGACACCTTCACGCAAGAAGACGTTGAAGACGACGCCGCGGATGCACACCACTGTGTAGAGAAAATGAATAATTTTCTTGTGTTAGTTGTCCTGGTATTTAGGAAAATCAGTTTCAGTTTTACTTAGTCAATAAGAGTTTGTTTCACATATTAGATAGTGGCTAGTTTCTCGTTGCTTCAGTTATGTACTTGCCTATTTATTGGTTGTTTATGATCAATAAAAGTAGAAAAGTTTTTCCCTGCTTCTTCTACCTTCTTCTTTCTTGTTTTATCAGTGGTATCAGAGCCCCACTGGGCCTAACAACAAAAGAAGAAAAGCAGTAGCTTTGAGTGATTTGCAAACATAGTGAGAAAGAGAAATGTCCAATGACGGGATCTTTGTGCACCCAAAGAATTCCACGCTTTGATGGTCACTATGACCATTGGAGCATGCTTATGGAGAGTTTCTTGAGGTCCAAGGAATATTGGACGGTTGTTGTTTTGAGTAGCGAGAACCAAAGAACAGTGTAGTCTTGATGAGAGATGCGGCAAAGTAAGAATTTGAGGCGTTGAAGTTAAAGGATCTTAAAACCAAAAATTATCTCTTCCAAGCTATTGATCGATCAATCTTGGAAACCATTCTTTGCAAAGACACAGCCAAACATATTTGGGATTCCATGAAGAAGAAGTATCAAGGTACAACGAGAGCTAAGAGACAACAGCTTCAAACACTTCGTTCAGAGTTCGAAATGCTTCGAATGAAGTCAGGAGAGTTTGTCACAGACTATTTCTCTAGAACGATGGCAATCGTTAATAAGATGCGGATGCATGGAGACAAGACAGATGATGTTTTTGTAGTTGAGAAAATTCTTCGATCTTTGACACCAAAATTCAATTTTGTCGTGCGTGCTATAGAAGAAGCTAATGATGTTGATTTGTTGTCAATTGGGAGAGGGCATCACGTGATGAATCACGATAAGTTGGCAGAGCTTTCGTTGAAGTGACCAGAAACTTTGTTTTTATTTTTATTGCATTTATTTCAGTTTAATTTAGTTTTAGTTTTTAGTTTAATAAAGCCTAACTTGGTCTCTTGGATTTTTGCGAGGTGTAATGAATGTTTGATGAACGCGATGGCACTAAACCACCACTGAGTCTTGATAGGTTTGCATATTATTAGAGTTTGGGTCATTTTGAGACTTGGTTGGGACATATCCATCTTAAGTCGCCAATGCGAGTCTTTAAATGAACCAAAACCCAAAACCTCATTCCATCATCTTATTGACTTCTTATTAGTTGAAGAAGACTCGGGCTCGCAGTTGATAGGAATCATTTGAATTCACTTTGCTTATTTGTTATTGCTCTTGTGGTAATTTTGTTATTAGTTTCTTTAGTCACTAGACATGCGAGAAGCATTTACTAGTTTTTGGAGACTTTTATTATGCGTATCATCTTCCTATTTATTTATCCATATTCTTTTTCACCACTATTTTTTGTCTTTCGTTGCATGGATTTCTTGACTTGTTTTGAACCTTTAGGACAAGGTTCGAGATAAGTTTGGGGAATACTTTAGGATTAGAGTAGTTGAGTTGGATGGAATTATTTACGAAAGACCTCGGGTGAGATCGTTTAAGATTTTCAATTATATGCGGTTATATGTGGTTGACGGATGATGTTGATGGTGTTTGATATCTCTTATTCACTCATTTCTTTCATTTCTCTTCCCACCATACTCATATTTCTCATTAGGAGTTGATACACTTTCATGCATGTATTTGTTATTATATTGTTTAGAGTCACCCGAAACTTTGTTTCAGATGAGTACATTATGGTTGCACTTTTTGACTTGACTTAGGAAAAAGTAGGAGAAATACTCACCGAGTCCGTAGTTCAGATCGTGTAAGTGATGATATTTTAACCCGCATTGGGGGAATTTGCTTAAGTATAGTTAAAGTGAGAAGGGCTAACATGAGTTTTTTTTTTAATATAAGAGTGTCCATAAGTTTCGAAATGAAACTTACATGGTGGGAAAAAGTGAAAAATCGGTCCATAGGAAATGGGCGAGGAATGAGTATTATTTGAAAAAAAAAATTGGAGAAAGAAAAAAATAAGAGAGTATACATATAAAATGAATAAAGGCGGAAGTGTATGGAAACTCCTCAAATAAAAAGATTTAGCTCGAGTGCTTATAGCTAGATTAAGTAAAATTGTAACTTGCATGCTTGAATGTGTAGACCAAGAAAACCAGCGAGTAGTTGAGCGCGTTTGTCTTGACCATATCTTTGTCTTTAAAGTGTAGTCTTAATTGTGTTTGGGTTGCGGTTCTTGGAAATTTCTTAGGTAGACATTAACTTAGCGTATGTAAACCAAAGGAACTGTGAATTACGAATCGGGTATAGGATTAGTTGAGTACGTACATACATATATATATATATATATATATATATATATTTGTTGAGTCGTTAATTATGTAATATTTTATATAGGTTATTTATATATTTTTAGTGTCAAGTTTCCAAAATACTAGCCTAATTGCATTTATTTATTATTTTCAGGGTTAATGGAGTGCGCGGTTAAATTCGGGGCGAAAAACTATGCAAAATCGAGTATTCATACGCCTGAATATATTTTACACCGAAAGTCACGCTAGCGCGTATCTCGAAGAAAATTGGTGGGCCCACACGTGTCATGGTGATTGATGAAGATCAAGTAGAGCATGAATTGATGGCGTTGATGCATATGCTTTGGTTTTAATAGGAATATTATAATATTATAATATAATATACGAGACGGATATGCATGGAAAGAAAAAGATATGCATGAAAGAAATAGAAACAGAGGATCGTCTCAATTGGCGATTCTTCTCTGGCCATTCTTCTCGGATTCTTCTCTCTGGCCGAATTCTTCTTCTCTCGGGCCGAACTCTCTTTGCCCGAATTTTCTATTTTTCTTTCTTTTCTTTTGTGTTCTTGATGCGAGGCTAAAATCTTTAGCCTAGGCAAGACTGCGAGGGAGGTTCGATCGCGCATATCAATGGATTTGTGAGATTTAATTATTTTAATTTCAGTCTTTTCATTATTATTTTATTTTCTTTGGTATTGTTTAAACAATCAAAGTTAAACACTTGTTTAAACTTTGATTTATTTGTCAGTGAGTCGTAAGCACCCGTGTTTGTGCAATAAGACCACACTAGTGGCAATTGACCCTACCAATTGATTAGTCTCTTTTGGGACCGGTTAAATACCTTAGGGATCTAGGCTAAATTGGACACACTAGTGATCCGGTTGTCTAGGTGTAGTGCCTTCACAAAGCCCATTGCGGTCAATGCATTAAACTCAATTCACTTGAATTGTGGTTATGTGTTTGATTAGGGAAGTAGTCATCGTCGTACCTTGGCTATCGAGACAGGGAAGAGCGAGGAACCGCGTACGTTACCGGGTCTATAGCTACACTAAGATATTTTGATTTGCACATTTTACATAAATCGACGACCAAATCCAATCTTTTACCGAACCGAACTTGTATGTCTTGACCTAGGTATTTTTATTAATTGTTTTCAAATTTATTTCCATTGCTTTAGTTATTTTGTTTATTTTTAGATTAGTTAATTAATTCAATCTCTCTAAAACCCGGTACAACGAGAGCTAAGAGACAACAACTTCAAACACTTCGCTCGTAGTTCGAAATGCTTCGAATGAAGTCGGGAGAGTTTGTCACAGACTATTTCTCTAGAACGATGGCAATCGTTAATAAGATGCGGATGCATGGAGACAAGACAGATGATGTTTTTGTAGTTGAGAAAATTCTTCGATCTTTGACACCAAAATTCAATTTTGTCGTGCGTGCTATAGAAGAAGCTAATGATGTTGATTTGTTGTCAATTGATGAATTGCAAAGCTCCTTGTTGGTTCATGAGAGAAAACTTAACCAGCAGGAAACTGAAGAACAAGCATTGAAGGCTTTATCAGCAAAACACTTGGCATCTAATAGCACAGATAGAGGGCGAGTTAAGAAGAGGCAGAGGAGCGTAGCAGCTCGGGCTTCATTGCCTCAAGTCAACATGAGAATCGTAGCAACAACAATAATCATGGGAGCCCACAACAAAATTCTCAAAATAAAAATAGTCAAGGAAGAGGCAGGGGGCGTGGAAGCTGTCCAAAATGGTAGAGAATATAATTCACATGCATTTGCAGATTTTTGTGCGCAATATGGAATCAAGAGACAACTTACAACAGCTTACACACTCCAACAAAATGGTGTGTGTGAGAGGAAGAACCGCACAATTATGAATATTTTTAGGAATTAACATATTATTAGAGTTTTAGGTGTTTTGAGACTTGGTTGGGACATATCCATCTTAAGTCGCCACATTAGTGGCGGGTCTTTAAGTAGACCCAAAACCCAAAACCTCATTCCATCATCTTGTTGACTTCACCCGTAGTTGAAAGACTCGGGCTCGCAAGATTTGATAGGAATCATTTGAATTCACTTCCATGCTTATTTGTTATTGCTCTTATTATGATAATTTTATTTCATAGTTTCTTTAGTCACCTAGACATGCGAGATTTGAGCATTTACTAGTTTTTGGAGACTTTTATTATGCATGTATTTGTATCATCTTCCTATTTATTTATCCATATTCTTTTTCACCACTATTTTTTGTCTTTTCGTTGCATGGATTCCTTGACTTGTTTTGAACCTTTAGGACAAGGTTCGGAATAAGTTTGGGGGTACTTTAGGATTCGTGGATTGAGTTGGATGGAATTATTTACGAAAGACCTCAGGTGAGATCGTTTAAGATTTTTCAATTATATGCGGTTATATGTGGTTGACGGATGATGTTGGTGGTGTTTGATATCTCTTATTCACTCATTTCTTTCATTTCTCTTCCCTCCATACTCATATTTCTCATTAGGAGTTGATACACTTTCATGCATGTATTTGTTATTATATTGTTTAGAGTCACCCGAAACTTTGTTTCATGCCTTTGGTTGTGGATGAGTACATTATGGTTGCCTTTTTGACTTGAAACTTAGGAAAAAGTAGGAGAAATACTCACTCGAGTCCGTAGTTCAGCATTTTTATGATTTCATGATTAGGGACTTAGTATGATGGTTAAGCCTTGTGCTAGATACCAAAATGGGTAGACGGTTGAAATCGTGTAAGTGATGATATTTTAACCCACATTGGGGAATTTGCTTAATTATAGTTAAAGTGAGAAGGGCTAACATGAGTTTTTTTAATATAAGAGTGTCCCACAAGTTTCCACAGGAAATGGAGCAGGGAAACTTGTGGTGGGAAAAAGTGAGAAAATCGGTCCATAGGAAATGGAGCAGGGACCGTATTATTTGAAAAAAAAATTGGAGAAGAAAAAAATAAGAGAGTATACATATAAAATGAATAAAGGCGGAAGTGTATGGAAACTCCTCAAATAAAAAGATTTAGCTCGAGTGCTTATAGCTAGATTAAGTAAAATTGTAACTTGCATGCTTGAATGTGTAGACCAAGAAAACCCACGAGTAGTTGACGGCGTTTGTCTTGACCATATCTTTGTCTTTAAAGTGTGATCTTAATTGTGTTTGGGTTGCGGTTCTTGACATATCTTAACTCTGAAATTTCTTAAGTGGCTTGTTAACTTGGCAACTATGTAAACCAAAGGAACTCCATGAATTCTGAATCGGGTATAGGATTAGTTGAGTCTGTACATATATATATATATATATATATATATATATATATATATATATATATATATATATATATATATATTATGAGTCTAGTTTATTTGTGTGTTTGTCATTTACACCTTTGCTCGGGACGTGCAAAGTCCTAAGTTTGGGGGTATTTGTTGAGTCGTTAATTATGTAATATTTTATATAGGTTATTTATATATTTTTAGTGTCAAGTTTCCAAAATACTAGCCTAATTGCATTTATTTATTATTTTCAGGGTTAATGGAGTGCGCGGTTAAATTCGGGGCGAAAAACTATGCAAAATCGAGTATTCATACGCCCGAATATATTTTACACCGAAAGTCACGCTAGCGCGTATCTCGAAGAAAATTGGTGGGCCCACACGTGTCATGGTGATTGATGAAGATCAAGTAGAGCATGAATTGATGGCGTTGATGCATATGCTTTGGTTTTAATAGGAATATTATAATATTATAATATAATATACGAGACGGATATGCATGGAAAGAAAAAGATATGCATGAAAGAAATAGAAACAGAGGATCGTCTCAATTGGCGATTCTTCTCTGGCCATTCTTCTCGGATTCTTCTCTCTGGCCGAATTCTTCTTCTCTCGGGCCGAACTCTCTTTGCCCGAATTTTCTATTTTTCTTTCTTTTCTTTTGTGTTCTTGATGCGAGGCTAAAATCTTTAGCCTAGGCAAGACTGCGAGGGAGGTTCGACTGCGCATATCAATGGATTTGTGAGATTTAATTATTTTAATTTCAGTCTTTTCATTATTATTTTATTTTCTTTGGTATTGTTTAAACAATCAAAGTTAAACACTTGTTTAAACTTTGATTTATTTGTCAGTGAGTCGTAAGCACCCGTGTTTGTGCAATAAGACCACACTAGTGGCAATTGACCCTACCAATTGATTAGTCTCTTTTGGGACCGGTTAAATACCTTAGGGATCTAGGCTAAATTGGACACACTAGTGATCCGGTTGTCTAGGTGTAGTGCCTTCACAAAGCCCATTGCGGTCAATGCATTAAACCCAATTCACTTGAATTGTGGTTATGTGTTTGATTAGGGAAGTAGTCATCGTCGTACCTTGGCTATCGAGACAGGGAAGAGCGAGGAACCGCGTACGTTACCGGGTCTATAGCTACACTAAGATATTTTGATTTGCACATTTTACATAAATCGACGACCAAATCCAATCTTTTACCGAACCGAACTTGTATGTCTTGACCTAGGTATTTTTATTAATTGTTTTCAAATTTATTTCCATTGCTTTAGTTATTTTGTTTATTTTTAGATTAGTTAATTAATTCAATCTCTCTAAAACCCCGATTTCACTTTTTGTTATTTTCGACCTAAGAAAGAATACCAGTCCCTGTGGGATCGACCCTTTGCCACTATTCTGCAAATAGTTGGTTTATGTATTTTTTAATTTTACTGACGCGTTCGGCCCGCGTCAATTTTTGATCCTACCAGTTTTGAAATGGCTGTCAAAGAACCAAAATGGAGGGAGGCTATGGCTGTTGAAATTTCTGCCATTGAAAGAAATAATACATGGGAGCTACGTGATCTTCCAAAAGGGCAGAAGACAATCGGTGTCAAGTAGGTTTACAAGACGCAGCTGAAGGAGAATGGCGAGGTTGATAAATATAAGGCACGTTTGGTAGCTAAGGGGTACAAACAAGAGTTTGGTGTTGATTATAAAGAAGTATTTGCTCCAGTTGCCAGGCATGATACAATCAGATTGGTGATTTCAATGGCAGCTCAGAATTCATGGCCTATCTTCCAGCTAGATGTGAAATCAGCATTCCTCCATGGAGACTTAAGCGAAAAGGTATTTATTGATCAACCTCCAGGTTTTACAGAAGAAGGCAATGAGTATAAAGTGTATAAATTAAAGAAAGCTCTATACGGATTAAAACAAGCTCCTCGAGCTTGGTATAATCGTATAGAAACTTATTTTTTAAAGGAAGGATTTCAGAAATGTCCTTTTGAACATACACTTTTTATAAAGCTTGAAGATGGAGGGAAAATGCTCATTGTTTGCTTGTATGTATATGATTTAATCTATACTGGCAATGATAAAGTCATGTTTGAAAGTTTTAAGAGTTCCATGAAGACTGAATTTGAGATGTCTGATCTTGGTATGATGCATTATTTTCTTGGCATTGAAGTTGTGCAATGCTAGTGGAATTTTTATTTCTCAAGTAAGTATGTGCGAGAAATGTTGGCGAGGTTTCGAATGAAAGATTGTAATCCGTAAATACTCCATCCGAGTTTGGCGTGAAGCTACACAAAGATCACAAGGGAAAAAGGTTGATGCCATCTTGTTTACAAACAAATAGTGGGGAGCTTAATGTATTTGACATGACCACAAGACCTGATATAATGCATGTTGTAAGTATGATCAGCAGGTACATGGATTGTCCTACGGAAATTCATCTCTTGGATGCAAAGAGAATTCTTCGTTACTTGCTAAGGAATTTGGGCTGTTCTACAAGAATGGTGAAAAATCATGTCTATCTCGGCTTTCTGAGCAAGTGATTATCTTTGGAGATGTGGATGATCGAAAAAGCACATCCGGGTATGTTTTCATGATGAGGACAAAAGGTGTTGTTTCATGGTCATCAAAGAAGCAACCTATTGTCACATTATCTTCTACTGAAGCTGAATTTGTTGCTGCAACAAGTTGTGCTTGTCAAGCTATTTGGCTAAAGAAAATTCTCAAAGAGTTGCATTTCAAGGAACAAGAAGATGGACCCATTCAGATTTATTGTGACAACAACTCAGCAATCAAGCTTTCAAGAAATCCAGTTTTACATGGTCGAAGCAAACACATAGATGTCAAGTATCATTTCTTGAGGGATCTCTCAAATGATGGAGTCATTAATCTTATTTACCGCAGAAGTGGAGATCAGGTTGCTAATATTCTAACCAAGCCTCTCAAGTTTCCTATTTTTCAGAAGCCCAGGAAGCTACTTGGTGTTTGTCGATTGAATGATTCAATCTGAGGAAATGTGCTTCTATGTTTCTGTTGTTAAACTGAATGCTAAGTTTGGAACATCACTTTAAAGGAGGGAATGTAGAGAAAATGAATAATTTTCTTGTGTTAGTTGTCCTGGTATTTAGGAAAATCAGTTTCAGTTTTACTTAGTCAATAAGAGTTTGTTTCACATATTAGATAGTGGCTAGTTTCTCGTTGCTTCAGTTATGTACTTGCCTATTTATTAGCTGTTTATGATTAATAAAAGTAGAAAAGTTTTTCCCTGCTTCTTCTACCTTCTTCTTTCTTGTTTTATCAGTGGTATCAGAGCCCCACTGGGCCTAACAACAAAAGAAGAAAAGTAGTAGCTTTGAGTGATTTGCAAACATAGTGAGAAAGAGAAATGTCCAGCGACGTGATCTTTGTGCACCCAACAATTCCACGCTTTGATGGTCACTATGACCATTGGAGCATGCTTATGGAGAATTTCTTGAGGTCCAAGGAATATTGGACAGTTGTTGTTTTTGGAGTAGCAGAACCAACAACAGGTGTAAAGGTCGACAGATACGGCAAAGTCAGAATTTGAGGCGCTAAAGTTAAAGGATCTTAAAGCCAAAAATTATCTCTTCCAAGCTATTGATCGATCAATCTTGGAAACCATTCTTTGCAAAGACACAACCAAACATATTTGGGATTCCATGAAGAAGAAGTATCAAGGTACATCGAGAGCTAAGAGACAACAGCTTCAAACACTTCGTTCAGAGTTCGAAATGCTTCGAATGAAGTCAGGAGAGTTTGTCACAGACTATTTCTCTAGAACGATGGCAATCGTTAATAAGATGCGGATGCATGGAGACAAGACAGAGGATGTTTTTGTAGTTGAGAAAATTCTTCGATCTTTGACACCAAAATTCAATTTTGTCGTGTGTGCTATAGAAGAAGCTAATGATGTTGATTTGTTGTCAATTGATGAATTGCAAAGCTCCTTGTTGGTTCATGAGAGAAAACTTAACCAGCAGGAAACTGAAGAACAAGCATTGAAGGCTTTATCAGCAAAACACTTGGCATCTAATAGCACATATAGAGGGCGAGGAAGAGGCAGAGGCAGAGGACGTGGCCGAGGCGGTAGCAACAACAATAATCATGGGAGCCCACAACAAAGTTCTCAAAATAAAAATAGTCAAGGAAGAGGCAGGGGGCGTGGAAGCTGTCAATCAAAATTTTATAGATCAAAGTTAGCAGACAAGTCTAATGTTGAATGTTTTAGATGTCACAGGTACGACCATTATAAATCAGAATGTAAAACTGATTTAAATGGACAAACTGGAGATCAAACTCATTTTGCAGAGGAAGAAGAAGAAGAAGAGGTGTCTCTCCTAATGGCGTGCCATGTGAAGGAAGAAACTCACCAAAACATGTGGTATTTAGACATTCGGCGCAACAACCACATGTGTGGAGAGAAGGGGGCATTTTCTTACCTGGATGAAACCTTTCACAGTTCTGTGAAATTTGGCGATGATTCCAAAATTTCTGTGATGGGAAAAGGAAAGGTAACAATTCAAACTAAAGAAAATTCCATCCACACTATTGCTAACGTGCTTTTCGTGCCAGATTTAAAGACCAATTTTCTTAGTGTGGGTCAGTTACAAGAAAAAGGATATGAGATTGTCATTAAAGACGGAGTATGTCAGATTCGAGATGCAAAGTTGGGCTTCATTGCTCAAGTCAACATGACGAAAAATCGTATGTTCCCACTTTATCTCCAATCCACCACACATTCATGTTTCTCTGCAAAATCAGAAGATGAGGCTTGGCTATGGCACATTCGCTACGGGCATTTGAATTTTGGCGGATTAAAAACACTTCATCAAAGGAACATGGTGATTGGTCTTCCTCAAATTGCAGCTCCTGACAAAGTTTGTGAAGATTGTATTGTCAGCAAACAACATCGTCTTCCATTCACACAAGGAAAATCTCTCAGAGCAAAGAAAGCATTGAAGCTGGTTCACTCGACATTTGTGGTCCCATTACACCATATTCTAATGGAGGTAAAAGATATGTAATTACTTTCATTGATGATTATAGTCGTAAAATATGGGTTTATTTTTTGCAAGAAAAATATGAAGCTTTTGCAGCTTTTAAGAGCTTTAAAGCACTTGTTGAGAAAGAAGCTAGCAGCCCAATAAAAGTTCTTTCGCACAGATCATGGTGGAGAATATAATTCACATGCATTTGCAGATTTTTGTGCGCAATATGGAATCAAGAGACAACTTACAGCAGCTTACACACCCCAACAAAATGGTGTGTGTGAGAGGAAGAACCGCACAATTATGAATATGGTGCGAAGCCTTTCGACAACAAGTGGCATTCCAAAAACTTCTGGCCTGAAGCAGTTAATTGGAGCATCCACATCTTGAATAGAAGTCCCACACTTGCTGTCCAAAATATGACACCAGAAGAAGCATGGAGCGGAAGGAAACTTGTTGTAGATCATTTCGAATTAAGGAAACTTGTTGTAGATCATTTCGAATTTTTGGGTGTATTGCCTATGCCCATGTACAAGATGAGAAGAGGAGGAAACTAGACAACAAGGGAGAAAAATGCATTTTTCTTGGTGTTAGTGGTGAGTCCAAAGCCTATAAACTATACAATCCTAACACCAAGAAAAATTTGGTTAGCCGTGATGTTTTATTTGATGAACAAAACACCTGGTCATGGAATCAAAATTGTGTTCAAGGAGGCATTCCAGCAGATTTTGATGATGAAGAACAAGAGCAGCAGCCTATGGAGAATAAGCAAGTAGAGGAAGCCATTCCAAACCCACCTGCAACTGAATCACAAAGGCCTCAACGTGTTCGGAGAAGACCAGCATGGACGAGTGATTATGAGGTAACTGGAATTGACCCAGGAGATGACCCACTTACACATTTTGCTTTGTTTCCATATTGTGATCCTACCAGTTTTGAAATGGCTGTCAAAGAACCAAAATGGAGGGAGGCTATGGTGTTGAAATTTCTGCCATTAAAAGAAATAATACATGGGAGCTATGTGATCTTCCAAAAGGGCAGAAGATAATCGGTGTCAAGTGGGTTTACAAGACGCAGCTGAAGGAGAATGGCAAGGTTGATAAATATAAGGCACGCTTGGTAGCTAAGGGGTACAAACAAGAGTTTGGTGTTGATTATAAAGAAGTATTTGCTCTAGTTGCCAGGCATGATACAATCAGATTGGTGATTTCAATGGCAGCTCAGAATTCATGGCCTATCTTCCAGCTAGATGTGAAATCAGCATTCCCTGGAGACTTAAACGAAAAGGTATTTATTGATCAACCTCCAGGTTTTACAGAAGAAGGCAATGAGTATAAAGTGTATAAATTAAAGAAAGCTCTATACGGATTAAAACAAGCTCCTCGAGCTTGGTATAATCGTATAGAAACTTATTTTTTGAAGGAAGGATTTTGGAAATGTCCTTATGAACATACAATTTTTATAAAGCTTGAAGATGGAGGGAAAATGCTCATTGTTTGCTTGTATGTAGATGATTTAATATATACTGGCAATGATAAAGTCACGTTTGAAAGTTTTAAGAGTTCCATGAAGACTGAATTTGAGATGTCTGATCTTGGCATGATGCATTATTTTCTTGGCATTGAAGTTGTGCAATCTGCTAGTGGAATTTTTATTTCTCAACAGAAGTATGTGCGAGAAATGTTGGTGAGGTTTCGAATGAAGGATTGTAATCCTGTAAATACTCCATCTGAGTTTGGCGTGAAGCTACACAAAGATCACAAGGAAAAAAGGTTGATGCCACTGTTTATAAACAAATAGTGGGGAGCTTAATGTATTTGACAGCCACAAGACCTAATATAATGCATGTTGTAAGTATGATCAGCAGGTACATGGATTGTCCTACAGAAATTCATCTCTTGGCTGCAAAAAGAATTCTTCGTTACTTGCAAGGTACTAAGGAATTTGGGCTGTTCTACAAGAATGGAGAAAAATCATGTCTATCTGGCTTTACTGAGAAAGTGATTATCTTTGGGAGATGTGGATGATCGAAAAAGCACATCTGGGTATGTTTTCATGATGGGGACAGTGTTGTTTCATGGTCATCAAATAAGCAACCTATTGTCACATTATCTTCTCTTGGAAAAGTTGAATTTGTTGTTGCAACAAGTTGTGCTTGTCAAGCTATTTGGCTAAAGAAAATTCTCAAAGAGATTTGCATTTCAAGAACAAGAAGATGGACCATTCAGATTTATTGTGACAACAACTCAAAGAATCAAGCTTTCAAGAAATCCGGTTTTACATGGTCGAAGCAAACACATAGATGTCAAGTATCATTTCTTGAGGGATCTCTCAAATGATGGAGTCATTAATTTTATTTACTACAGAAGTGGAGATCAGGTTGTTGATATTCTAACCAAGCCTCTCAAGTTTCCTGTTTTTCAGAAGCTCGGAAGCTACTTGGTGTTTGCTGATTGAATGATTCAATCTGAGGAAATGTGCTTCTATGTTTCTGTTGTTAAACAATGTTAAGTTTGGAACATCACTTTAAAGGAGGGAATGTAGAGAAAATGAATAATTTTCTTGTGTTAGTTGTCCTGGTATTTAGGAAAATCAGTTTCAGTTTTACTTAGTCAATAAGAGTTTGTTTCACATATTAGATAGTGGCTAGTTTCTCGTTGCTTCAGTTATGTACTTGCCTATTTATTGGCTGTTTATGATCAATAAAAGTAGAAAAGTTTTTCCCTGCTTCTTCTACCCTTCTTGTTTTATCACACTGCTCACCAGAGATGGAGACCTCCTGGTTGAGAGATCGCGAGCTCGCGATGTGAGAAGGAAGAAGGGGATGAATTAGGGATGAATGAAGGTCGGGAGATGTGTTGTGGTGGCTGGTTGGTATTGTATGGTGGCCGATGTTTGGGTGGTGGCGGACCGTTGGTGGGTGGCGGCGAATCGATGGAGGGGGTGGTTGTCTATGGTGGTGATGGTCGATGGTGTCTGGTATAGATAGGGTTCGGTGCATCTTCTAAATGTTGAAACCTTAACGTTGGGTCCTTTACGTTAAGAATTGGTATCGACGGAAAAAGTGGGCCAAGACAACGGTGATGGAACCCAGGCCCAAGGGACTCTAATGCGGCCCAGAGAAACACTAGGAGCTCAGCTTGGCTCACGAAGTTGTTGCACTTGCCCAATGCATACAAGAGTACGTGACCACGTGTGTACAAAATTCCTCAATTAAAATAGGTCACAGTGGACGAAAGACCTGTACATAATGATGAAGCCAATCGAATGTTGCTTAGGTCGACGATGCAGCAAAAGCAAAAGCATTCATCATTCGAAAGAGGTTTTACTTCAGTTGTTTATATATTATGTATATAGGTCGACGCAGCATAAACAAAGGGACTTTGCGTGAATTTGCTCGACCCACATACACCACAGCAACTACCGCTAGTTCGAATTGACAAGATATACCAAGGTCGTCCAATTAAAATAACAACAATGGTATATTAGAAGAGTATAGCGCTAACAGACGGAACATAAGTTGGTATAGGTATCAATTAAATGTATATTAAAAATACTAGAGATTGCTCTCTCCTCTACGTAACGTACCCAGCTATAACTTGCTAGCTATCTATCTCTGCTTAATTGAGATATCTCACTACTTTAACAAACCAGTCCGTGCCAGCCCTTTCACTAATATTACTCTGATACTTGGTCACTCATTATTATTGTTGTATGTATGTAGTATAGTATATGGATCCCTTTTAGTTGTCTTTCACCTTATTTCTTTGGTTTATATACATCGCAAATTAAAACCAGTTAATCCCCAAATTTTTCCAATGGATCCCTCGTTCATAATCCAGCTAATTAACGACCCAGAACCTCTCCTGCTCAGTGAGAGCATGACGAAAGTGGCAACGATGACCGTAGGGACAGCTATCACCGGAGAGAACCATACGGCAGACCTCGGTCTTGTAGCGGGGATGGCGGATGACAGGGCGGAGCTCACCAATACCATGAGCGAATTGGCAGTGGTCCCCATAAGGACAGGTTCCCGTCTCTTGCCACTTGTTGCACAGTTCTGTCTTAAACATGCCTTGATTATACACGTCAAACTCCAGAGCGCATTCCTCCTTGCTCTCCCCAGGCACGAACACACGTTGCTGTTATGTCATCATCATCATAACCATCGATCATAACGCACAACACAACTAATTAATTAATCTATATATACACTATATATACGCCTAATTTGAGAGAGCGAATTAATTTCCTCAAAAAAAGTACATATATATATATATATATATATACTAACCGTTCCGTCGGCGATGGCTGGAGACGGGGGACGAACGCCGTAATGGGTTGATCTATGATGATCCGACGAAACGTTGTTATTGTTGCTGGCGCTCACTGATGATGATGATGATGATGATGATGATGATGATGATGATGATGGATTCATTTTTAAGTATCCGCTGGACCGAACGGAGATGCTCTTTGGCAGAGAATCCCTCTCTCCTCCGTTTCGTCTCTGATCAAATCCATGGCTGGGTGTACCTGCAGCTACTATTGGACTGGTATCGCGAGATTGGTACTGGCTGCTACTGCTCCGACCGCTGCCACCAACACAGAGACTACGAAAATCGTTAATGATTGAGAGAGACGGAAAAGCAGGCGAGAGATAACGGTGGTTCTGATGAAGGGAAGCCTGAGTGGTGAGAAGGCTCAATCTCTTCGTCAGATCTTTGTTTACAATTCTGAGCGTGCAGTTTTCTTGACGGAGGATTTCACCTTCTTTCGTCGCTTCTTCTAGATGTGCCAGACACAGTCCGTACCGATCCACAAGTTGTTGGTACTCCAAGGTTAGGCGAGCCAGATAAAGACGGTTCTCTGTGGCGGTTGCATTGCTCTCTTCGTAGCAGGCGGCGCAATGAGATGGGGTACTGAGAGAGACAGATGTTGGAAGAGATGATGAATTCGGATGATACACGGAGGAGGCTTGCGATGAGTCGCATCCCTCACTGTTCGTTTGCTTTGCTTGATGTGCAGATGAGATTTGTTGATTCAGCTCCAATAAGATTGGTGACAAGTTCCTCCGATCATAATTGGTGCCATTGGCGTAATTAGAACTACTGTTCTTCTGCATTTCCCCTGACAATTAAGATAAATGAATTAATCAATCGCACAGTTCCAGATCGAAATAATTAAGCAGAACTCGACAAGTACGACAATCGTCTTTAATTTTCTGCAATATCAACCTAAAAACAGGTTTGCAAAGAATTAATAGGAGAAACTTCATCAAAATCAACTGATCGATCGAAATATCCTTAGCATCTCGATCAAGCTAGAGAGGTTCATTTCCCTGAGAAACTTCTAAATACATGTATGCCGAGACGAGTTTGATCATCAACACTCAACTATTACATATGCGCGCTATCTAGCCATCAATTGATTAATTACTGGTCAAGCAGAAAAAAAAAAAGCAGTACGACATTAATCGATCGACGTTCGATCTTGAAATTAATGAAAACATCAAAAATCAACAACAAAAAAAAATCAATCGCGACCAAGTATTTCAGATGCGGAAAACACACTAGGCAAGAATGAAACGAAGATCAACAAATACATCAACGATCACTTAACTAAACCCAAATTAATGGTTCGATCGATGGAGGCAATGAAATACTACTCGGTGGATAGCATAATTACCAGAACGTACGGCCGAATCGTTTCTCCGATCACTCTCACAAGACGGACGGAAGAACAAAGCGAGAGAGCGAGCAAGCGAGGTTGAGAGTGAGATTTGCAAATCAGATGAGCTTTATATAGCAGTTCTATTGGTCTGTGCAGAGGAGACCCGGAGACAAAACAGTTCATCCAGCGTGACAGTTTCTTTGGCTGACGTGGCTAACGGAATTGTAACTGTGAACTAACGCGCGGACGCACGCTTTCACGCTTCGCGAATATCATCACCAAATTGATAACAGAAACTAACCAAGTGGGCTTCCAGGTAAGCATGGTTCGTACTTGTCTAATTGTATTACTGAATTGTTCATGTCTTTTTACTAATTTTCTACTTATCCCATTGAAGCTAAAGATAAAATTAGGGATAATTCTGTCTTTTCAAGTACACCACGTTGAAAATAGATGTACGAAAATAGCTCCTTATAAATAATGCACGGGGTGTATATCCCAAAGCACGTATCAATGATTCTCAAGGATGTAAGCCTACACGTCACGTCAATCGATGTGACTTTAATGAAAGTGTCGTCTAAGCATTTTATATGCTTAAAGGGTTGAAAACCATTAACTTTTTACAAAATTTACTCTTTATAATAAGCTCCAACTTGATACTTGCTTTAAATTTTTACTCTAGTTTATCTCAATCGTGCATCATACGTGTATATAGGTAGGGGAGCTCCCAATATATATTTTTTAGATTCTCAACATATAAATTTACACTATTTTCCTAATTATAATTGTCCTCAAATTTTATTTCGAAGACAAGTCCCACTAGCTATATCCCGTCTGATCATGTATGGTATTCTAATGATGGCTTAGGATGTGGTGTAGTGATATCAAAGAGGACCTTAGTATTGTGATTAAGGCAGAGGTGACTGGTTTGATTCGCAGTAATTGTATTATTTTTTCTTCAATCACGAATTTATGTGTATTTATCATAGGTACCAACATGTGTGCGTCTATTTAGCAAGTACAAAGTAGATGTGACTTTAATGAAAGTGTCGTCGTAGCATTTTCTATGCTTAAAGGGTTGAAAACCATTAACTTTTTACAAAATTTACTCTTTATAATAAGCTCCAACTTGATACTTGCTTTAAATTTTTACTCTAGTTTATCTCAATCGCGCATCGTACGTGTATATAGGTAGGGGAGCTCCCAATATATATTTTTTAGATTCTCAACATATAAATTTACACTATTTT
This sequence comes from Stephania yunnanensis, assembly GCA_039657365.1. Taxonomy (NCBI): domain Eukaryota; kingdom Viridiplantae; phylum Streptophyta; class Magnoliopsida; order Ranunculales; family Menispermaceae; genus Stephania; species Stephania yunnanensis. The sequence goes on along the minus strand of CM077588.1, from coordinate 56,558,121 downwards.
CCTAATTATAATTGTCCTCAAATTTTATTTCGAAGACAAGTCCCACTAGCTATATCCCGTCTGATCATGTATGGTATTCTAATGATGGTTTAGGATGTGGTGTAGTGATATCAAAGAGGACCTTAGTATTGTGATTAAGGCAGAGGTGACTGGTTTGATTCGCAGTAATTGTATTATTTTTTCTTCAATCTTTGATCTATGTGTGAACACGAATTGATGTGTATTTATCATAGGAACCAACATGTGTGCCTCTATTTAGCAAGTACAAAGTAGATATAACCCTAACATATTCCTTGAAAATGACATTACTATTTAATTGTCATTGCAAAAATATAAAATAAGAGGATTTTTCCCAATTGAGATAAAGATCAGATAAGGGCGGTTGTGATGGTTTGACCACCTACAAATATAGACTATAAATGTCCCAAATATAAAACTTGGCTCAATATAAATTAAAGAAGTTTCATGAAGTAAAGGTAGACCGAAGTTAACTGAGATGCATTAATTATGAGAGATTTAAATTGTTTGGAAAGCTTGATTTATGTAGCCCCAGCAATTGCACTAATTAAATCAAAGCACAATGGAAGAATTTGATCTATGTAGCCAACTCCAATTAATTTAGGATCAAAGCTATATTGTCTCGTTGTTATTTGTGCTCTTACATATCTCTCCTAGTACAACGACTGTATGTCTTCAAAAAAGCTACGTTAGTTATTGATCGAGCTTCCCCAATCATTTTCCTATCTATTTCCAGTTCTTTAAAATGGCAGATACAAGAGACCCCAAGTTATTATCTTAAGGACCCACCAAGATTGAAACCTATCCCTTGGTGCCCTTCAATACACCTCAAGATATATGTGTATCGCAGCCAAGTGGGTAGGTGTCCAATATCATTGCTCAAATTGGGTCAATCTATCAGGCTCCTTATCTTAATTAATTTTACCCTCATCTCAAGGCCGGATAAAAAGGGATTGCGTTAGGTTAACGATGCAGAAAATTAGCTCTGTAGCCTTCAACTAGGATCGATATATACCATGTACAAATATAATTGTAAATTAATGTCCATGTAAAATATACATTCGTTTTTTTTTTTTTTGAAGAATTAAATATACATTTATCGAATCTATATTTTTTGATAGGAATGTATTAAATGTATATAGCAAATAGCTAGCAAGGTTGCATACTTGCATACATAGAGATCCCTCATATACGTGGTGAGAAAGGTGAAGTGAATCAGTGATGGATGATGATTGCGTGGCTTGGAAGAATGAAAATGGTGGCTGGTTTCGTTTGGTTGTCAAGAGATGGATTAAGACAGTAGCCTCCTTTTTAAGCCGTAGTTACAACCTCATCATGCATGTTTGTTGTTTGTATAGTTGCTTCTTTATCACAACTTTAACTAACTATATTCTAGTTCGTCCATCCAATCTATATACAAAGAAGAAATAATAAAGGGTTTGGTGTGACAAAATCACAAATCAATACTTCCAACAGAATTTCCACATCACTCATCAACCAGTACATTATTTGAGCACGACTTTGCTTTCGAGTTGTTAAATATTGTTTGAAGTTTTAATTTACTTTCAATTTTAGTTAAATATTGTTAAAGTTATTAATTAATGACGGACTAGTTTCTTAATTATCCAAAAAAGTAATAATAATGACGAACTACTGGACTAGTAAACTTTATATGTGCATCAGTCATGCGACAGCCTATATTAGGGGTGGGCAAACCGCAGTTTAGTGGTGGAAACCATCAAACCGCTGCCTACCCCTAGCCTATATATATTTCATGGTATGGCTTATATGGCCGGGCATCAAGAAATACACTGAATACAATGAATAGCAAGAAAATTAATGTGTTCGTGTTCGTTAATTCATTCGTATGCCAAGCCCAAAACATTCTTAACTTTGTATGGTCATGTTCTAAGCACACTTAATTGTTAGTGAACTCTCCAATATAACCATAACTTATATTTGCCACCCTCACTCTCCAAAGAGAGCCCTCTTTTCATCTTTGCGATCTCCAACTTCTAACCCTTTGTTGCACTTCATCTTCTTCTCCCTAGTAACTCAATTAATTTGTTCCATGTTGCATTCTAAGATTGATTCTTTGATCCTTAAAATGTAAATTCAACACAAATAAATATTCTAACCATTCAAGAATATGAATCAAATTTCAACCAAATACTATAATCGAGATATTACATTTGGTAGTGAGTTGTTGAGTGTATAGACAAAGAGATGAAAAGGGATGTAGAGATTGCAAAGTAGAAGATAAATGAGATGAATTTATGATTTAACTTGGAGTGTGGTATGAAAACTGAAATTTAAGTAGAAGGGAGAAGGTGAGTGTCGTGAGTGACATAGGAGTTGGGAATGGGATGAGTTTCAGCTTTCATTTAGGAAGGGGCGTAGAAAGTGAAAGTGAAGTTGAGGAGGGGCGCGGAGAGTGAAAATTAGAAGGGAAAATGAAATAGGTTCATGATTTAAAGTGGGGCAATTTATGCAATTTTGCATAAAGACATTTTAGTTTAAAAATACAACAACATAACTTCAGTCCCAAATTAATTGGGGTGCTACATGGATTAAACTTTTCCATTGTGCTCGATTAAATGCAATTGATGGTGAGCTTTCCAAACCAATTTTAGTTTAAAAATGTATTAAATTAAATGAGGGGCTAATAGTAGTGGCTAATAGTCGCTCCCTCTGTGTGAGTGTGTGTGATGCAATGTCTACCAATTTAATTTTTAGTGTGAGCAAATAACGTATATATGACTGCAGAGTGGAAAGGTATAAAAGTTACGTTTCATGGGTTGCCCTGCATTGAAAGATTACAGTCTTACAGAGTTCAAATTTCGTGAATAAATAGCATAACACAGGAAATTAAAAAGAGAAAAGAAGAATACGATGGACCTTCAATGCTTAGAGGTTAGTGCGGCTAGAATGTCATATATATATATACACATGAATTCCTTTACCAAGTACCACTACAAGTTAGTAATTTATTTGCGCGCCAATGTTCACGACTCTTTCAGCGTCAAATTACTGACCTGACAAGCACGTCGAACAAACCAGGGTGGGTTGAAGCCATAAAAGAGCATACCGTCGATCGGATAGCTAAGAATGGTGAGTAGTCGACTAATTGCAAGCATGAAAAAAATTCTGAATCACATTGGACATGGATATTTCGATTAATAGCTTTTTGTGACATTGATGGAATCAGATTCATACCCTCTGGCCTTGACAAATCGACCTTTCACCCTCTTCCTCACATCAGCTCCAGCTTTACGAGAAGCATAGCAGATTCGTTTCTCGTACCTAAGGCAAGAAGAAAAGTTTAGCATAGTTACAATCCATAGAGTATCTTGTTTTTCCTCTCAAAAAAAATTCAAGGATCATGTTAAAAAGAGCTGCCACTTCATTCAATAATAAATAACTTGAAAATACGGGAATATGTGAGGGAGCCTTGACACTTACAATCGGTCCTTCTTTTCCTCGTACCTTCTCATGGCATTTTCTCTAACTTCGGAATGTCCACTCTCCACATCCGCAGAAATGCATGGAGGCTCATCCTTCATAGCAAATTTTCTTAAATCTCCACTATCAAGATAATCAGAAAAACTTGTTTCAGCACTGAGCATCGAAGCTGAGAGGGACAAACAGGAAGAAGCTTGTTGAAGTGAATGCAGATCGTCAACATTTCCAGGAAAGGTCCACTGGACATAATCTGATGCGGATATTAAGATATCCTGAAAAGCAAATATGGCAGGAGGGTGTAAAAATTTGATAAAAATGTATGGCAGCTGGTGAAAAGACGAACATGGTGAGCAATTAATGATGCTTGGAGTATCATAGAACTGATTACCTTTTCTGCTTATATAAAATCAGCTTAAAACAATTTGTATTAGTAACCTAATGATCACTTGCATCCTAATATTCTTCATACTATTGAAGTAGGAGTTCTATCCATTCCTAGGCCTGTGCATGGCCACGAAAGTGACTGTCAAAGTAATAGAAACTAGAAAGAGTTTGATCTGAAGCATCTAAAAAAAACATGTTGAAAAGACAATGATGCAATGCTCTCACAACAAAGTAAAAACTTAGTGAGACTAAATAATGTGGGCGAGCATAAGTATACATTAAAGTTTGATAGGCATTACTTTCTTCAGCTCAAAAGTTCGTAATGCAAATTGAGTACCAACTTGAAGGATTCAAAATAGCCCACAGAAAATTTTATTCTAGAAAAGCACATCAAAGCATACATTACAGCGGGTTGGTTCATGGCCTACATGAGTTCAAGAGTAGTCAACTAAGGGATGTGAGGTTCGAAAGCTTGTTAATGAAACCTCACTAGCAACCAGGCTTTCCTCTGTCAATTTTTTAAATTCTTTGTTGAACAGTAAAAGATGTTCGAAAAAATCCTGAAGTCTTGGGGGCCAGCTAGGTTGTTTTTCTATATCCGTGACTTAAGCCCAGGCATATGGACCTGGCACATATAGTCAATCCCTAGGAGATGCTTCCAACAAAAAGAACCGAACCTCCTTAACTAAAATATCCACCTTGCTCTAGTCCTTTGTTCTCCACTGCGCGCGGATCTGTTTGCCAAAATCAGTGAGCTTATTACGGGCATTAACTTTAAATTGCCAAATAAATTCTACGTATTCTGATCTGTGCTTTTATAAATCAACTATCATTCAATAAATTACTACCATATAAGGAAAAGAGCAAAACACCAAGAAAAACCGAAATTCTTAATCCTCAATAACAAAAAAAATGCAGAACCCACATGTGCATGTAATTTAGAAAGAAAAGATATGTTTGTTGTATAATTAGCAAGAAGTAAAACCAAATGAGGATACTTAGCCTTCCTTTATTTTATATGGCGTTAAGGATTTCATCGTGCACGTTAAACCCAATACCCCCTTTACCGAAAAGAAGTATAATGGAAAATAACATTCCACAACACGTCAATATATAGGAAGTGTAGACAAACCTCAGTTGATTTAGCATTATTATGATCCAACTTGTTTGGAGATGCATCATTTTCCTTCGACAAGCTCGCTGTATCTATATCATCAAAGAAAGATCTGTTTTGGACTTGATCACCAGAAAAGAGTTCATCAAAATTTTGGAATGTGAGATCTACTTCAGGTATTTTGAGGCCATCATCACAGCTATGTTCTTCACAAATTCCAATCTCTTGCATTGTCTGAGGCCATAGCTGCAGTAATTGCTAAATTATTAGGATGAGGAAATGGAATTCATAAAAAAAAAGATAAGGGGCACATGGGCAATTTGGCTATATAAAACTTTGAACTAAGGCAAATGAAGGCCTAAATTTGGTTTCAAATTCAATTCAGAAAGTGAGTCTCGAATATTTTCTTCTAGAAAATGTAGTTATTGTTAAAAAGATTGATTTTCAAAAACTGAAAAGCAGCTTTCCTCATCCAACTTCAATTTTTGTAAAAGGAAGCAGCCGTGCACTTTAAAAATAAATAAATAAACTCTTTGTTTCCGAATCTTTGATTTTCGAAAGTTATTTTCGATTACAAACGAATTCAATCTAACATTCCAAAGATATTTTAAAGTGAAAGTTTGGTTATTAGATATTTGGGCATAAATATTGTAAGAGATTGAGCAGATTTAATTAATTACCGAACCTCACTACTCTGATCTGGACTTGTGCAATGCCAAAAAGGGTCCCCATGCAGAGGGATGGCGCTGCCGGAAGAGGAATTAATAAGGTTCTCTAATTGATAGAAGGGAGAAGGAAAATATTTCAGTGCACGATCCATACTATCTTGTTGAACATCCATAGTAAGGCCTTGAGCTTTGGGGTTCAGGTTAGTCTGGTTGATATCTTCAGTTGTCAACCCAACAACATAGAAGGCTTAGATGAAGATTCATGAGCTTTTAGTGGTCCTCGAATCATAGAGGAAGAGGCGTTTTTGACAGTGCATTGAAATTTTTCCAGATCAATAATTTGTTTCAGAATATATTGCATGTCACGGTTTGTTTGACTTTCATGAGCAGCCTGTAAAAATAATTAAGGTATACATTTAAAAGAGAGAAATTCATGAAAGGCATAAGAGTTGGTAGGAAGTGAACAAGAAGAACAAAGCCTAATTCCAAATTAAGAGGTAGATACGAAAGGAATTAACAAGAATAAAAATTACTATAAGTGAAAGAAAGTAGCTAGTGTTTTACTGCCCATTTTATATATCAAGTAAGCAAGATAAGTGAACAAAAGGAAGGAAGGAAATTAAGTTTAACTTAATAGTTTACACCAAGAAAAAATGGATAACCATATATATGACATAAGATCGATGAACCACTACGTTATCATTATTATTATTATTATTATTATTATAAAAATTATAAAATAATTAGAAAATCAAACAGCAATTAATCAACGTCGACTAATTCATGATAATTCTTATCAAAATAAAAATAAAAATAAAAATAAAATAAAAATTGGAGCTTGATTAATTGGTTACGTAGGTACCGTGGTTTGAACAATAGAATGAGTTGTCTTCCATGGAGAGATCTGTGTGGATATATCCAAGGTGTGGGTTCCTGGTATAATAAGTTGGTTCAAGTCAAAGCCCCATAAGACCGCAAACTCCTTTGCAGAAGGACAGCCCCCGTAAGTAGTCATGATGGTGGTGGTGGTGGTGTGGTGGTGGTGGTTATTGTTATTAGAGTGCAACTTTCTATCACAGCGGCGACAAGCGAAGAGGCGATGATCCAAGCAATGAATGGATGAGGGGTGAGCCCCACAGTTCTCACACAAAAGAGCTCGCAAGTGGCGCTTGAACAGCGCATTTGCTGAATGAATTCGAGAATCGCAAGCAAGGCAAAGGCGAGCAGAATCCGCCTTGCAATAAACAATAGGCCTCGATTCGCAACAGAATTCACAACTACTACTCTTATCCATCGATCGTCAAAATCACCCCCTTTTCTTTCTATCAATCAATCAATCAATCAATCAATCATTCACTCACATAATAATTAATTAATAAATCCAAGATCCCACACACTCCATCCATCCATGATCCATCGACCAACACTCGATCGCTCTACAAGCTAGTAGAACTAGTTACTTCACCACCTAATTCATTTTGAACCCTAGCAAGCGTAGCATAGCACAACACGTCGTCCCACAGCTTTATCTTCGCGGACGACTTTTTTCATCCTACGCGTCCCCTTTTCACGGGAGCTTTACCTACGTGGATTCACACGAACTCATATGTGGTCCCCACTTGAAACGTTATCTGACCGCATGGGAAGCCCCTGATGCGATCTAAAAGCTCGGGAAACCACCAATGGACTAGTGACGCGTGGTCCAAAGCTTACAAATGATAGCCCACGGATAATCGCTTCGCTTTTTTTTTTTTTTTTTTTTTTTTTGTCTCCAACATCGCTTCGCTATTTTAAGTACAAAGAAAACGTATATCAGAACTTAAACAAATTAAGTAACTCATTTTAAACGTTCACTTTGGCGCTTAGTTAGCCCAAATAGATGTCCAACCATGCTATACATCTTGAGGTGTACACTTATACTTCTCAAAGTGTATTACATAAAGAGATATTCATTTTGGCTCACTAAGTTTTCAAAGTGAGTGTTTGAGTTACCAAAATATTTTCCAATTAATTAATGTGCACTTCAATAATGTCATTGTCCTATATGCATACCGCCAAGATCATCACCAGGTTTTGGTGTTGAACTAGCTTTATCTCCATCAAAACTAAAGACTAATTAAGCTCCCCATGTCAACCTTAACCTACTCTCTTAACATACACTTTAAAGACTCTTGATCAATCTGAACACATCAAATGGTGTATAATTAAGCTCCCCATGTTAAACTTTCTCATGAATTTGTCTCAATATAATTAATAAATTATAATGCACAATATATACATAGATATTCTACAATGAAGCTTAAATATATACACATACCATGGAACTCTCTCAAAATGTGGTGTACATTAAATGATTTGTGTATTTATGACACCTCAATTAATGTATTGGATTATAATCTAATGGACGTAAATAGTGTGCCCATGACATGAGTATAGATTTAATTCTCATGATAGTAGTATCTATATATATATATATATATGAACTCTTCTCCATCTCTATTTTGCACAAATGATCTAGATAATAATGGAGTTACCAAGACAGTATAACAACCGGCACCACCACCACCCTCCTAGTCCTAGGTCCCAGTTAATTTGTTAATATTAACAAAAATCATATAAAGAAAGAAAACTCTCTAATCTCTATAAAGAAATAAAAAGCCATATAGTAATATTGAGTCAGCATTTTCAATGAACTATAAATGATCCATCCGAGAAACCGTCGTAGTACTCTGCACTGTACTTATCATTTTCATAAACATAAAAGTAATATATAGCATATAATTGCTTTCATGACTACATAGTTCGTAACATTTCAATATTTGTAAAGCTGTTTTAATTCTTACGTGATAGCTCCCGTATGGTGCAGGTCATTACAACGTACGTCTACCAGATTAAATTAAAAACTGGAGTTATTACCTTTTTTATATCGTTGAGTTTTGAACCCCGTTTGGAAAGACTTTAATCACTACGTATACGTACAAAAGGTTAGGAAGATTGCACGCACACCCCTTCTAAATTACTTTCTTTTCACGTTAAATTACAGTTCACACCAGATCACTTACTATATATTGATCGATGAAACTGTAAATATATATGTGACCATAGAATGCCTGCCAAACAATACATATACATATATATGCTCTATTTGTATGCTATACTATCTATTATATATCGTAGGAATGGTTTATGGATTTATATTAATTCAGTGGTTCGACGTTGATGTTTTATGCATATGTTTGGCGGCACAAAACTCTATAGCTAGCATGCATATGATATATGCATCCCGTGCGACTTATCATTCACGCCTTTCTACTTTGCGTTTTTTAATTCAATAAATCTTAGAAATTATTAGCTAGCTAGCTAGTTACTTTTAACGGGTAATTAAAACAACACAAATGCCAAGTACTGATACTTATTGAACTCATCACTAATTTAAGTTAATGCGCAGATAAGACCTTAATTAGTCTTTACTGTGACAGGACTACTATTGCATTTCTTCTCTATATAAGCTGCAGTATACGTACCCTCTTTTTTTCTCTATATAATTAAGCAGTACTCAATCTACATTGACCTCGCTCCTTGCGTTCTTGCTCTTCAATATGGCCGATAATGTTGTTCTGCCTAGAAGCTTTCATCGTCGCCTTCGTGTTATGTTGGTGGAGGGCGACATCACATATCTCAATGACATTAAAAAACAGCTTGAGTCATGCTCATATGAAGGTACCTAGCTATACTATAAGTTATTTAATTAGGTGTTGATCTTGATTACCATTTTTTAAGGTTTTAAGCAGATTGTGTCTGTCAATATATAGTATGCATCTCTATTATGATCTTGTGACTCTTGTCTTTTGGCTTCTAATTAAAAGGCTCTTAATTTGAAACACAATTTAATTAGTATGTGCTGCTTATTATATATTTCATCTGTTTCTTTATAAGTGACTTTTTAGCCACTTTAAAATATTTCACAATATCGATCATTTGATAGTTTCAATACATATTAATTACTTAATTGACTTTAATACCCATCATAGAAAAAGAAAATATATTAGTTACACATTAATAACTAGTATATGTAGAAGTGATGGGGTTAAGAGAGAGAAATGGTGATTTAGTCATTTAACTGCCACTTTCTCCTCATTTAACATAATTAAATGACTTTCTTAAAAATTGTGAACAACCTTAAAACGACACTTAAATAGAAACAGATGGAGTATATATTAGGTAATTAGTTAGGTCTGGCTTTCTCAAAGTCTCAAGTTTCCTTGGTTCTATTGTTTAAAATCTTGTTCAAGGGAACTTGTATCGAAATAAATAAATAAATAAATAATTCAAGGGAAGTTGTATAAGAAGAAAAATGTTCAAGGAAAGATATATAGTTATTGGCATACATTGGATTTAATTGAAAGCATGAGAGTTAAACATGGAGAGGAAATTCTATGCAAAGCTAAGGAGTGGAACCAATATGTATTGAAATGAGGAATATTCTTTAGATTGATTTTAGAGACTCATCAGTTCCGAATTCCGCAAGTCAGACCTGCAATTAAATATAAGTGTGGAGAAAAGGACTCCCTATTTTTTTCTTGTAGAAGTCATGCCACTACTCTATCTCTTACCTAAATTACATCCCCTATAAACTAGTTCTATTGTTCTGATTTCAATGGCTTTCTTGATGCTTCGCTCTCATCTTTTTATGCCTACTTTCAGTTACAGCGGTAGAACAGGCTTCAGCAGCAGTCTCCATGCTAGAGCAGAGAAGGTGCAAGCTCGACCTCCTTTTAGCTGATGTTCAAATGCCGGATATGGACGCCTTTGAATTTCTTAAAATAGTTGTGCTCACCACAAAACTTCCAATCATAAGTAACGCCTCTAACTTTCAACTGTTGATTTCATTCTTGGATATATGCTTAATAATAACTACGACTTCCGTTTTGTTTTGTTTTAATTCGCAGTGATGTCAGGCAATTGTGATGCATCGCTTGCTTTGCGAGCAATTGAAGGGGGAGCCTGGTCTTTTATAGGGAAACCTGTTACAGTTGATGTCCTGAAAAACTTGTGGCAATATGCTTTTCAACATAAGAAAAGTGAACTGAGGGAAATTGAAAAAGCGGCATGGTTAGCTTTGAAGTCCCCTGGAAAAGATTTAGATCTTGGCAACAACAATGAAGCAAACAATGCAAGCAATGAGTCCAACATAAACAAATTAACCAATTGCAAAGAAGAGATGGACCCGACAAAGCTAGTTAACCAGGGGTCGGAGAGATCCAAGAGAAAGTCATGTGCTAAGGAGAAGGGATCAGATGAATACAAAGAAGATAAATCAAAAGAAAAGAAGAATGTAGCTGAAGAAAATGATTGCAAAACTGAAAAGAAGAAACAAATGCGAGCGACTTGGACTGAAGAGCTCCATCAGAAGTTCATAAATGCTATTAATAAAATAGGAGAAGGAAGTATGATTTCATGCCTATTTTATCATGTCTTCCTTATGTTAACACTCAGAGAAACTAAAATTACTTTCTTTGCTCTTTTATATATCCAGAAATTGGGCCAAGGAAAATACTAGAATTGATGGACGAACCCGCCTTAACAACGAAGCAAGTTGCTAGTCATCTGCAGGTTTACCCTTCAACTACAGCTCTCTGATTATGTTTCATATACATGAATCCTATAAGAACATGTAGCTCCAATGCCAAATCCCCAATGCACTGGCAGTTACCTATCTCACTCAGTTCAGTAGGCCATGGAAATATAATAGAATGACTACAAGGAGTATAACTATTTTTATCCAAGATATTCCTGTTCAAGAGAAACAAGTAATTGTTCATCTTTGGCATCAGAAGTCAATAACATACTATCTTTCCTTTCCAGAAATATCGGCTGCGTGTACGCAATAATGAGATTTTAAGTGAAAGTGAGGAACAAGTATATTCAAGGATGACAGACAGAAGGCCTTTAAGCCAACATCCAAACTCTTTTCTCTACCATGGAACTAAATCGCCGTCACTCATGAGCAGCCATAATCCCAAAGCTCTGCCACTGGCCCCTACTTGTTTCATGAATTTTCATGGTCATCACACCTCAATTGTCAATGATATGCATTCAAAAATATGCAGACAGCCAGCAACAAATACTACTGAATTACCAGCCTTGTTATCCAGTCCGGGTACTACTATCTCTTCCTCAAGCAATGTCCCAGATCCAGCTCTTGTTGGTGGTATTCTTCTTTTTTTTTTTTTTCGGTATTCAAGTGATGAGTTCTGAAATATAGGTCCTGATCAAAACATGGATGATCTTGATGACTTATTAAAGGGAACTAGTCTTGATGACAGCTTCTATGCCCAACAATTCAGTGATCTCGACTTCGAGGAGCTGTTTCCCGGGAAGGTGAGTTCTGTGTTCAAAAACTTTTCAAACATCCTACTCCAACTAAAGCTGAGAGCTTCTACATTAATCTATATTATTTGCCACAGCATATTTACCATTCAAAATTTTCATTTTTCATTTTATGTGGATCCAGGCATCAGGGGGGGCAGACGCTAGTACTAATAGGGACATGGATATGATGGAGTGTCAATTTGATGAGGGAGCACCACATTGGCATCCGCCATCTTAATTTCTGAAATTTCTGGCAAGTTTTTACTACAATGAAAATATGAAATCAGAAAATTTCTGTTTTGTCTGCAATAATGTTGGACATGTTCATGATTCTATAATTACTATTCAGAAAACTTCTCCTGATATGAATCTCTTTTTTTTGGCAAGAAACCTACTTTTACCCCTCAAACTTGCGCACCATGAGACTAGAACCCTCAACCTCATGTAAAGGTGGCCACATACCAAACCATTGGAGCTACCACTTGGTTGGTTCCTCATCCGAGCCTAATCAGCTGTCTGATAAAATCAAAATTCATTTTTGTTGCTCTTGCGTGAAGGATGCTAAAATAATAGTAACTGTAGTATCCCTTAGATTTCTTGTTACTAGAGAAAATCCAGATTCCTAGTTATAATTCTACATCAGTTAGCAAAAGAAGATCTCTCACTTTTTTTTTTCTTGACGAGGTAATGAGGCATGGATCTTCCTTCGTGGCTTTTATGCCAATAATCTTCTTGGGAAAATCAAGCGAAAGGCATATATTCACCAATGACCTTCCAGGTCAGACAGAATAGCCTCAATCAAATGTGAAGCAAAAGGACTTGATAGAGTTTTCCATTTAGGATAGACTATTTTTGCAGGCCCAACTATGTGAGTAGCACACTGGTTTAGTATGGGATAATTGCAAGGTTGAGAATTCGAGTCCCAAACGGGGCAAGATTGTTTCTTTCTTATCAATACACACACACACACACATTACACTATTATTTAAATATCAATCATTGTCATTTGAATATCATGCAAAATTCTGAATAAGGCTGCTTTATTGAATGTCTATGAAACTGTACCTTACCTATCTATGTTGGTTATGGGACCTTTGAACCAGAACCGGGCACTTGATATCCACACTCCAATAGTAAGGATCAGGAGGCCACCGACTGCAATAGGAGTATAGTTTAGATTGTCCTTTGTAATTGGATAGGCAACAGGAAGGGAGAAGAGCACCGAGATGGTAGCCACCCAAAGGACTGCAACCCAACCGACAAGGATTCCATAACGTCCAAGGTTGAATGGTCCTGGTTTGAAGGAATCGCGAGCTAGGGTCACCCGCAAGAAGATAGGCAGTGCATAAGCAATGTAAAGTCCAATAGTTGCAATTGATACCATTGCTTGAAATGCAACTAGACTTTGAAGAGACTGCAAAAGAGAAACAGAACAGTGAACTGTTTATACAAAAATAACACTGGACTAACAAATTGTAGAAATATATAGAAATTATTCAGATCTAGACAATTAGCCAAAAGAGAAGTATCCCAATAAATAAATGGCAAAATAACTGCAACTGCAAAATTATTTTTGTGAGTTAGCCAACTTGTCATAGATATCACACAACTACGCAGCCTCTACTGTGTATATGATTTTTCCATGTTAACAGAAGCGGTTTGAATTATTTCATGCCTTCCAAAGCTTATTTATAATTCTCGTTGTAAATCGTACAATAATAATAATAATAATAATAATAATAATAATAATAATAATAATAATAATAATAATAACAATAACAATAACAATAATAATAATAATAATAATAATAATAATAATAATAATAATAATAATAATAATAATAATAATTGTTCATTGTTTGATAACGAATAAATAAAGTCTCGTTCCTATCAAGAAAAATAATAATAATAATATAAAAGGATCAGTTAACTTTGATTATGATGAGAAAACGAATGATAGAACTACAAAGGAAAAAAAAATACAAACCGTTAAGGCCATGCAAAACGATATAAAAGTGGATAGCCAAACTGCATAGATTGGAACCTCTTGTTTGTTCACTTGATGCCACAGAGACGAAAGCGGCATCGCCCCATCTCTTGAGAAAGCATATGCCATCCTGTAATTGGTCAACCCTCATCCCTTTTAGCATATAAAAAATGATGGACAAAATAAGAGATTACCCAATAAATGAAAACCAACAGTAGTACAAAGATAATTGGTAGAAGTGGTGTTCACCTTGAGTTGCTTGTCACTGAACTCATGCCACAGAAAAATATTGCTACAGCAACCACTCCCAAGGATATAATCCCTCCTACTCCGTTACCATATCTACTCTTGAATGCTTGGTAAATCACCTGTGCAATGGCATAACCGCCAGCATCATTGTCACTGTCCAAAAGTGATGCTATGTCAGTCACAGCAAATGTGATCCCAAGGAGGTAACCCCAACCAACAATTATTGATATGCCGATAGCACTTATAATTCCCTTTGGTCCGTTCTCATCTGCATTTTTGGTCTCTTCTGTCTGAAGGAAAAATTATTGGTTTCAGCATCCTAAAAAATGACTCAATATTATATGTGTCATGTGAGCAAAGGAGCATTAGTTAGAGGGCAAAGGAATTAAAGGACACGGTCGAGTGACTTTCAAATTCGAGATAATGGCACTATAAGTATATAACACGTCTTCAAAGGCTGATCATAGAAATTAATTGCATGATTTGGATTTAAACAAATCCATCTCATAAAGCAGACGCCCTCTTTTTTCTTAAATGTAGCTCACCCACAAATTGTCATACAAATATTAATTGGCAATCCAAGTAAGCTATCGAGCCATTTGCTAACACATAACGGACCAAAGAGGTTGAAAAAAAAAAAAAAACAATTAGCAGCTTATTGCATAACAACTATATATATATAAGAAGACTCCAGGTCTAATCAATGGCTATGGCATTTGCATATCTGGATGCATAGAACGTAGAAAGTACGTGCACTAAGAGCTTTTGAAGAACAATGTAGATAAGTATCTTCCAATAGAAATTAAGAGCAGTAGCAATTTGTTTTTTTGTTTTTTTGCTTAATGGAACTGATGGATCTCCTTGGAAATAAGAAATGTAGCAAGATTAGCATGATCCGCATTGAAGCAAGTGAATAGAAAGTTACCATATGAGCAGACGCATCATAACCAGTAAGTGTGTATTGACTCAGTAAGAGGCCTATAACAAATATGTAAAGTCTGCTGTGGATGCCATCCCCATTATCAGCATTGAAGCCAGTGAATACAAACTCGGCAGTGGCTCTTTTGGTAGCAACACAAGGAACGAGTATCATAAGGATGAAAACACCTAGAAAAAGATTCCAAGAGAGGTTATTAATTAAGTTGATATATGGTGGAGAAGAGAGGGAGAGTAGGAGAAATTGATATTGAAGGAAAGAGGAGACCGAGAAGATTCCAAGCAGCAGCAAGTTTTCCGAAAAATGATAACCATGTGATGGGAAGACTATTTATTATGGCATGAGTGAACAAGATTCCGCCATGAAAGGCGATAACGAGATATTTGGAAGCCACGTATCCACCACCATTTTCCCACCAGTAGCGAGTAGAATTATAACTTGAATTAACTGGGCAAGAGAGAAATCGACACTGGTGGTAACAGCCCACTGCAATACAAGCATGAAGCATGGGGATGGATGATTAATTAAATGTATGCAATGGAGGGTGTTGTGAGTAGAGAGTGTAGATTAGATTAGATTAGATTAGATACCTGACCAACAATGTTGAACCAGCCAGTGAGCCAGGAAGCAAAGGGTGCCCAATGGGGGCCACCAAGCTTAGCACTCCAATAGTAGAGGCCACCAGAGGTTGGGAAAGCAGAGCAAATCTCAGCCATGGAGCACCCAACAAACATGGTGAAGAAACCAGAGATGAACCATCCATAGACCATGCTGAGGGGACCCCCAAATTTGAGACCAGTGTTGTAAAGCGTGGTTATACCTGTAAGAACCGATATGATGGAAAAGGAGAAGGCGAAGTTGGAAATCACCCTGCCACCAATCAAACACACACACCTACTTAATTGCTACTAATTAATTGATTGATAAACAAAGTCAAAAACAAACAAATGGAGAGAATAGGATCCGAGATCAAAGTATTTATTTATTACGAGAGATCGCGCTTCAGTTCTTGCTTGTAGCCCAGCTGATTCAACCGTGACTGCCCTGAATCCATTTGCTCTCCTGCTTCACGCCATGAAACCATCTCTCTCTCTCTCTCTCTCTCTCTCTCTCAACTTGAGACTTGAGACGGGACCAATATAATAGTGCGCCTAATTCCTCACAAACTCTGCCACGCCATTGGCCATGGTTGGCATGGGTTGGCTTGGGTTGGGCCTAACAAAACAAGCCTACACTACCAATAAAACACACCCACTTTCCAATTGAAATTAATTCATACGGTTGTTTTGGGCAATCAAGAGAGAGCACTCATCAATGCCCCAGTTTCGTCAACTGTGCACACCGTGCACTACTACTTACTAGGGTTGGTTGGTACATATTTTTTGTTCTTCATTTTCGACTTACTAATTCATTTAGCTTTAACAAGCTTTGACTCTCAACTATTGTGTTTGTGCTCTAATACTAATTATTATTGGGTTTGCAATAATTTCAATTTCATGTTTTTGGTCAAAGCTTGTTTCTACTTGTTGCAATTGAAAAACACATAGATCCAGATCCTTATATATAATTTAATACATCGATTGTTCTTCCCACAAACAATTGACATCAGTCAAGATTTTCCAATTTAAGCTGTGTAGCCATGAGCCAGTGAGCCACTAGTTATATATTAGTTTGTTATCTGCAGTGACAAAATTACCAAACAACATCCAGCCAACTTTGCTTTCTTTGTTTTTCCTCTTTTTTTTTTTTCTTTTTTTTTTTTTGAAGAAATGGATGTGATACTCCTTTTATTAATAATTTTATAAATATATGTTAAAAAAAAATAAAAATAAAAACTAACGGTGAACCCCAAAGTTTTCCGGCCTCAGCTCCCATCTTTCTCTTTTGATGTCAAACACTCGGATACATTACCCAATTATCCAATACTCCTGCACCTCAAATCTCACTCACCACTTGCCACCGTCACCATCATCCAAGACCACCGAAGTAGGTTTCACCGACGCCGGCAGCCCCAAACAGCGTGAATCCTGAGGTAGACTCTCAAAAGGGGCGATGGCACCAGGGTTTCTCGCAACCAAAATGAGAGAAACCCACTTCTCATGCGATACATGCATTTAATGATGGAAAGAGTGTATGAACTCTTTTGTTTTTTTTTTTATTTGTGTATGTGATTGCAGCATCGATCCATAACAAGTATATATATATATATATATATATATATATATATATATATATATATATATATATATATATATATTGGAATCACACAAGTTAACAAATAAAGCAGAAAATTTGATGTATATAGCAACGCCTTCCTTTAAAAACTGAACAAATTCCTCCGGCTCATGAGCATGCAGTTGAACAACAATCAATTAATCAGTATCTTCTTTCACCTTCCATTGCATCCAGACTTGGGCTTGCATCCCATCTTGTGAATTCTGCCGTCCCTCTCACATTCCGTGACTCCAAATATATTCTATCCATCTCAGATAGCTGTGCACTTTGGCGATTGGCAGTGGAAGACGAAGGCTGAGTAGAAGATCGTGATTCCAACATTTGAAAATAAGAATGCGGTCCCCATCCTGCATTAATTGCACACAAATTAACTATATACATATATATATATATAAGCAGCACTCCAACCAAGCTAGCTAGAAGCTACAACAACAAATTAATTTACAGAAGAAAGAGAGAGCTAGTTACCATCTATATCATTTGGTGCCGGAAAGAATTGCAAATAACAAAACGAAGCTACAGTTATTCCTGCCGGAGAAATTATAACTACTTATTAAGTCATTGACAGAGGATACAGAAAGGAAAATAAATATCCCTTTTTAAAAAACCTTCCTATGAGTTCACGTAGATATATTCTATATAAAAGTAGCTAGTCATCCAACCTAAAAGACCTCCTGCAAACACATCTTGCCAATGATGCCAATAGTCATCAACCCGAGAAACCGCCACAAGAGCTGCAACAAGCAAGGGAAGGACTACAATGCAGAGTTTCGCAACATGACCCCTACGGTCAAATGCTCTAAGTTTCCCAGCTAGGTACCATGAAAGAAAACCAAGACCCGAAAAGGACCCTGCAAATCAATAGATAGTCACTTAATACAAACACGAGACCAATGTCGAATGATATATTTGTGTTATTGAAAATGAGCAAGCTAAGGCTTTCTGATCTAAAATATATATGAAAAAAAAGAAAAAGAAATACCATTATTTAAAACTTGTTGAAAAGGATATATTGTAATGAAACGCCGTGCCATGCTGTATTCAGAGTTAGGTTGTATAGAAAGCAAAGCTTAGTTAAGAACTAAGATATAAAAAGTGATTATTCATCCACGTACATCATCTCTTTCAATGGAATTCATTTAATGCTGTCAGTTACCACTACCTTGAAGCTCAACCAAATAGCAGCGATTTTAATAAGTAATTATACAAGGTAATTAAGATCAAATTTCATTTTGTACTAAATCAAACACAATGGAAGAATTTGATCCATGAAACGACCCCAATTAATTTGGGACTAAGGTTATGTTGTTGTTGTACAAGGTAATTAAGCAGTTCGTACAAAATATAAATATTTCTCTAAGATTCCTTGCTTACATGAAGTGTGCCCGCTCGGAAAACTTTTATGCCCTTCCTTGATGACAACCTTGTTCCCATGACAAACAACACTCCTTGTGACATTATGGAACACCTGCGAATGCCAATCACTAAATCTTACGACATGACTCAAATTAATTTGACGACTAATTAAGAAGGAAGATAATGCATGGTAAGTTGGTAACACCACAAAAGTCGAACCTAACATAAAGAAACAAAGAAACAAAAGAACAAAAAATAAATTGCGAATACAAAGACCCACCCCATTTCCATCAGGGAAACATCGCCAAAAGAAATCTGGCCGGGGCCGGCCTACAGCATCTTTGATTGCATCTGTTATTACAGCAGTTATAACCACAGAGAACAAAATACCTGGCTTCCAATGACACGGTACCACAGACAATCCCATCACACATTTTGAAAATAGATAGAAGGAATCTAATTGAAGCCTGAGATCTTAAGAGAGGTACCCAGTAATGCACCATGCAAATCATATATGTCCTTTCGGTAAAAGTAGTAAATGATAAAGACTGCAACCGGCAACAGTATTGCAACTATCTGTACCAAAAAAAGTGAGAAGACGTACAGTGCAGATTAATTTTGCCACTCAGAAAAGAAACTCATTCTGTTCATTTCTGTGTTCCCATTTGGAACGATAATAGCTGGAAGAAGATAGGCATAGAGAAAGAGACGCACCGGAACAGCCCAAAAGGGTATAGTGTTGCCTTTCAATGGATACTTAAGATCTGCCATCATATCTTCTCCAACAAAGCGGTGAAATGGTTCTATGATATTCAATCCAACGTCCAAAGCAACGAGAAGTAGGAGTATCAACCAGTCATACATGTGGAATCTAGCCACCTGAGTTCCATGAGACCTTACAGTGCATGCTCCCAACTGAATGTCTGGCATTTTGAGCACCTTAGAACGAAAAGGAAAAGCTTTCTTGAGGAACCTTCCACATTAATTAAAAAATCTATAATCCAAAGTTCAGAACCAATTATATGTCAAATTTGGAAGGTGAAAAATGACCAAATCGAGGAGATGGCAAGCAACGATAGATATAGCAAAAGCTCAATATTATTCTATAAAATGCCCACATATAAATTGACCATGAAGCAGTAGGAGAAGGAATAATTGGTCATGTCATGTGAAATTAACTTAAGTAAAATGGAGACTCAAGCTTCTGCAAACATGAGAAGAAGTGCCCCCAAAAAAAAAAAATGGATGAAACTATTGACAATCCTTAGCACAATCAGGCTATTGGACCACTGAATTGCATTAACAGCTCTTATTATATAATCTCTTTCAATTAGAACATCAAATTAAACTAGGGCATTCTTGAAGTAACATGTCTATGACACTTCAAGATTGAGAAAAAAACTCAACTTCAAAGCGACCAAAACAAAAAAAAAAAAACATAAAAGAGATGGAAAAACAAAACCTAGCCCTGATGAGATATCAAAACAAATGGACACCCCTTCAAGAGGGTAATTAGACAAATTTTCACAGCAAACCTCACCGAAATTCCTTTAAAGATCGAGAAGAAACTCTTTGTTTCTAAGGTAAAAGACACAACAAAAAAGAAGCAGATTTTTCATTTCTCAACCACAACACAGTGATGAACAGAAATATTAAAGAAAGAAAACCAAAAAAAAATGACATACTACTACTGATTCAAGGCAGAAGAATTTAAAGAAAGAAAATGTGGGAGAATCGACAGACTTGAGAGAAAGATGGGTAGAGGTCAAAAAGAAGCAGAAAATCAAGAGATAAAGTGTGTGTGGGTGAGAGAGAGAGAGAGAGAGAGACAGAGAGGTTTCTTGAGCGGGGAGAAACAAGAATTTGAAAAAGCGGAAGCTTTTGTGAGTGAGCAGTACTGAGACAGCAAGAGTGACTGTTTGAGGCCTCTGTTAATGGGCTGGAGTTGTAATTAATGGGCCAACCTGCGAAACCAATTCTTCACCTATGACTATATATATGAGCCATGAACACAACCACGACCTAATATTTTTACCACAGAAATGCAACTCAAGAAGTGCTACAGATTTCGTTATTGGTACTTCAATGAAGATTTACTTCTTTTACTTGTAGAATCATTTGATTCCTTCTTTTATTGACAGAGGAACAATAGTCTTCTTTGCTGAATCCCCCCACTACTAGTACTAGTTTTGATAGATCAACCTCAACTGTGTCGAAAGAATTCATCTCATCTAGTAACTACATAAAGCAACAAAAAGCGATTACGTAATTAGAGCTTCTTCTCTAAAACATTCTCGACTTCATGTTCAAGGTGAGTGCTCAGAAAGAAAAGTCGTTTGTCTCGTTGAAAAACTACACTTTAGTTAGTATCCCAACTTACCTAGGCAATGGATCTTCCAATGACTAAGGTTTTGAGATTCTTATGAACCTGTGACTTAAATTGCTTTTCTACCTAATATATTATATAGCTAGCCTAAAATGGTCCAACTGATTCAGAGAAAAGCAATAAAAATCAATCATTCTTCTGTTAAATTGAGACAACATGCACACATGTCATAAAAAAGGGTCTCCCTGAAAACATTATACGTACACAGACAGGCACACCATGTCAAAAAGCCAAATAATACTTCCATCATATGCAGGATGTACATAAGAATCTAATAATCTAATAAGTTAATAAAAAAGAAGGCAGAAAATCAAAGAAAATGTACAAGTTAAAAATCATTGCTGCCCAGATTCCATTCGCTCCAGGGAAGAGTCATGTTGAAGTACTTCAGACAGTGTGTGAGATTCATGGTTTCTTCGGGCGTTTGCTGTTGCACCACCTGCATACTTGTTATTTGCACATTAAGCGCATTCACATTGTTAGCTGGCAGCGTGCCATTAGACTCCTGTAAAGACTGAAATATGCATAAGGTCCCCAACCTGCATCATCAAGAGATAAAGGAGCCTGTTAAACAGAAGCCCAGAGCAGATGGTGAGTACATTTTCTCTCATTCTCATTCATGTAATGGTGTCAGTTAAAATGAGTAACCCGGAATAAAAAGATGAAAACCAGGTAAAAATCTCATCCGAAGCATCAACCAGGCATCAAATTAGCAACTGCATGTACACATAAATATACATTGGCGATGAAGTTCATAAACCAAGTTGTTCCCAAACGAACACTACATGGAAGAGTTTTTTGCAGCATAAAGGTAGATAAATTAGGACATGTGAGTTTGGAGAACAAGAGGGCTTCTTTACAGCAAAAGTTAATATTGTTCTGAATAGTACGTTTGCTTGTTCAATCAAACAAATTAGTTATTAAGTCTGTACTTTCAACCTTACTCATTACTATTTGATGTTCAATCAAAAGATACTAAGAAAATTTCTTACACATCTACAATTAACACCAAGCAAAGTTGATGATGGAGGGTCATGGGAAAAAATAGACTCCAGTTAGCATCTTGAACTTCAAATATTCAGGGATCAAGGGGAAGGAGATAAAACATCACATTTAAAAATATGAACAAAAAAGTGCTTCAGAGAAAAAAGGAGAATGAAAATAAAAAGAACAATGGTTTTAGAAAGGCAAAAAAGATTTACACTCAGTATGATATGGAGGCGGGAAGAATTGCAGATAGCAGAACGTTGCAACTGCAAGACCTGAAGTACACAATCAATTAACCTGTGGTTAGTCATCCTGGAGAAGTGGACATGCAGCGAGTCATCCAAGTAAGGCGTCAAAAAAAAAGAAAAAGGAAAAAAAGATCTTACAAACCTAAGATCCCTCCAGCAAACACATCCTGCCAGTGGTGCCAATAGTCATCTACCCGAGAAACTCCAACAAGACATGCTGCAAGCGGTGGAAGAAAGACAATACACAGTTTTGCTACATGGCCCCTCCGATCAAATGCTCTGATTTTTCCCGACAAATACAAAGAAAGAAAGCCAAGGCCAGCAAAGGACCCTGCACGAGAAATATAAAAACTTACCTGTCATTCTTACTAATTCTTAAGAGATTAGTGCATTGGTTGTAACATAAGTGCATTAATTACATGGTAGATTCTAGGCCAAAAGTTCTAATCAGAATTCCACTCAAGTTGGTTCAATGTCTAGAAGAAATAACTAACCAACTAGGACCATGAGTAAACTGCTTCTTACATGCTGTATGACCACTCGGGAAACTCTTATGCCCTTCCTTTATGACACTAGGGTCTCCATGACAAATAACATCTCCAAATGCATCATAGACCTGGTAATTCACAAATAATAAGAGCACGATCGTCAGGAAATAAAAGGCTAAGGCACAAAAAGGGATGGAAATGGATCAATCTTAGAACTCAAGGAGTTAGGATACATCTTTTCCATCAGGAAAGCAACGCCAAAAGAAATCTGGTCTAGGTCGGCCAACTGCATCTTTTATAGCATCTGTGATAACTGCTGTGATTAGTACAGAAAACAAAAGTCCTGTATTTGGCAAAAAATACTGAATTAATCCATCAGCATTACATGGCTGATATGATATTTAGAGAAACTGTCTTCAAATGTATAATCAAAGTAAAATTAAACACATACTCACCCAATACACTATGGTGCAGATCATAGACATCTCTCCGCCGGAAATAGATGAAAAGAAAAATGAGGATGGGTAACACCACTGCATACAACTGTTAAAAAATAAACAAGTGAATGATACGATTGTGAGGTGAATGAAATTATCGAAGCAAGTGGAGACAACTTACGGGAACAGACCAAACGGGCACAGTGTTGGTTTTCAAGGGGTATTTGAGGTCGTCCATCATGTCCTTCCCCACGAAGCGGTAAAATGGATGTATTACATACAGAATGACCTCAATGAGCAGAAGAAGCAAAAGTATAAACCAGTCATGCATGTGTGTTCTTGCAAGTTGGAGTCCATGGGACTTTACAGTATGTTGTCCCAGCTGCACCTCCCTCATTTTTTCTGGCTAAGTCGCAAAAAAAAAAAAACATCAAGCAAAAGTTAGCATATTATTTCATTAGAGGGTTTATTTTTTTTTTTTTTTGAAGGCAGAGGCTACTAGTTTTTGGAGGTATGACTACATAAACTCTTGTTTAATCAGTGGAATCCTGATCTCAACTCAAGGGCTATACCTTTAATTTCTTAAATATATCAACGTTGTTGATGATTCAATTTTGATTTTAATTTCTTTAAATTGTAATTAAGGAAATTGAATATGAAATCAAATGAATAAATAAATAAAGAATATGATGAGCACCAAATTGATATGAAATATGAAACCCTTGGTCGGATTATTCAAACGCATCGCATACTGCAGATAATTTAGGTAGAAAAATAAAATATGAAAAATGTAATAGCATTGAAACCAAAAATCTTTTTATAAAAGAAAAAAAAATATCAGTTGAAAGTCTAAAGTGATGAATTCCTAAAAGGCCATAACCTA
This sequence comes from Stephania yunnanensis, assembly GCA_039657365.1. NCBI lineage: Eukaryota > Viridiplantae > Streptophyta > Magnoliopsida > Ranunculales > Menispermaceae > Stephania > Stephania yunnanensis. The sequence goes on along the minus strand of CM077588.1, from coordinate 56,533,910 downwards.
GAGACGCCAAATTAAAGTTTTCACAAGAATGAAGGCAAAAAGAGCATACAAGGAAAAGATTGATAAGAAGATCCAAAGATGCGAGTGCAAGCCAAAAACATTAATTTATAGAAACGTATCTACCAAGCTAATTAATAAATTACACACAACAACCGCGCGCTAAAATGACGAATTATATAGTTTACTTTCTTTCATTTTTTTATTTTTATTTTTCAATTTAAAAAAACACACACACACACACACGAGATCTCTAGCTAATTCACAATCTGTAACAACAAATTAATCTGGATTCTGGGAAATCTAAAAGCAATGAGGAGCGGCCAGGCATGAATTACATAAAAGCAAGCAGATTTGATGAATGAATGAATTAACACATAGCAGTGCCATCCAAAGCAAAATTAATTAATGAACATGTACTAATTAGTACTGTGATGTACCTACCTGAAATGGAAGGTCTTATAATGGAGTATATCTGTTGGAAGGATTAAAGCAATTGTTGTCCAACCGAGCATCCCACTGATCCCAACTCTCTCTCCCTCTCTCTCTCAACTCTCAACTCTCAACTCTCAACTCTCAACTCTTCTTCTTTTTTGTTGATAAATTCCCCCAAGGATCTGTGTGTGTGTGTGTTGATATTTATTGCTCTCTCCAACCGAGCGACCCACTGATCCCCTACTCCGTCCTTCCACAAGCTAACGTACCTCCACGCCTTCTTCACCGTCATTTTTGAACTCAATCTTCTGGATGGTTGACACGTATCTCTGGGGACCGTTACACTCAGTTTTTATTAGAACGTGAGTCGTGACCATGCCTGCGGCATCTTCCAACTACCACCTCATCAACTGGGATTTTTTTCAATTTGGGTTTAATTAGATCCATTTTTATTAATTAGCTTGCTTCACTTGATTCATCCAAACACAATTTCAATATTTTATAAAAGTCAAAGATCGTTGATATTTAACTTTATTTCTTTCTTTCTTTTAAAAAAGTTTTCCAACAAAAAAAAAATGATTTAAAAAATGAATGACATCGATATAATGCATTAATTTCGTTTAAAAAAGTTTTCCAACAAATATCAAAATTATGTACAAATTAAGAAGATGTCAAGGGAAACACTTCAAATGAATGAGGTGTGTGTGGCATCATTAATCCCTTATTTTATGGATTCAAATTAATTTAGTTGTTTGCGATTAAACTAGTAGTAAATAAGATAACTCTAATAGCTAAATTTAATTAACAAAAATAGTCTATTTTTTTAGTGGACAAGAAAAAGGACGAGGTTAAGTCCAACTTTAATTTTTCTTGTTTTTTTCAACAAAACCATTGATTCTTTTGATTTGTGGGAATTGATTAGCCATCTAGCTACATGGAAATGGCATGAACAACTTTTGTTTTGAAACTGCGCGCACTGTTCTAGTTTTTTTTTTTTTTCAAAAAAGTGATAAAGCTAATCTCCTAATCTTTCAATTCTCATGTCAATATACGTTTTTTTTATTTTTTATTTTAAATCAAAGATAATATATCTTGTCTATCAACTCTAATGAGGTAATGTTTTGAGAAAATTAAGTCTTGTTTGATTAGGCTTCGTTTGGTTCATTTTTGTCAATTTATAATGCAAGCGGATATAACTCTTTAGAGATAATTCACTAAGTTCATATTTCATGTTTAGTTGAACTTTAAACTTGCAGGGAAGTTGCAAATTTTTAAAAACCGTAAAATGTGGGAATTGACATAAATATCTTCAAACATGTTTTCAAGATAAAAAATAAAGCATTATTATTTTCAACACATGAACTACTATTTATTTATTCAAAATAAAAAAAAAACCTTGAATTAAATAAAAAAACATAAAATATTATATACAAAAATATTAAACAACATTAAATGATTATAAATATTTTTATATTTATTTGAAATGATTATTAATAATAAATACTACTATAAAAAAATACAACTAATGATAATTCTTATAAATATTTTTCTCGGTTGAAATTTTTTTTTTTATGAATGAATTATTTATTTAATCTTTTAATATAGATTAACAACAAGCATTTGAGATAGTAAGAACATGGGTAAATGTAAATTTGTGAAGGTGATTTCTAATTGTGTTCATATAACTATCGGGAGTAATTATCTCCTTATGGGGGAGGGTAGGGAGATATCTCACACCGTTCTCCTGTAAGTTGGGATATAGCTCACATGGAGTTTGGCAAGCAAACAAGATTCGTTCTTAACTCCATGCATGCTAGTTATCTCATTGGAGATATCTCCACCTCATACCAAACAAGGCCTAAGAGTGGAGTTAACTCTGGAAGATAATTTGGAAGAGAGTTGGAACTAATTTTATTTGGTTGTTCAACTTCCCCAAGTTATCTCCCAACTCGATCTAATATAAGAGATATCTCATTTATCCCTTATGAGAGTTATCTCTCATGAGTTTGTAAACACAATTATCCCTCATTAATTACATTTTATCACTCACATCTATCTCATTTGTTTGAATGATATTAATGTCAATTCATAAATTTTATTATTTAAGATTTTACAATTTCCTTGCAAGTTTAACTTATAAACCAAACAAGGCCTTAGTATTCCTTGTGAATATATCATTCTTCAATTGTAGCATGTATATGTTTGACCCCAAAAAAAAAAAGTTGGGGTTACAACTTTTGGGTACAATTTTTTGATGAAGTCTAGTAAATACACTTAGAAATGTGCACGCACACATTTGAATGCATGATACAATGGCCAAATCAATGTTTTTACCCAAAGATTGTAACAAAAATATGTATCCTCAAAAAATTCGATTGAGTTGCCGCAATAGTAAGAGCAAATGCGGTGTTGTGTAAGTTAAACGCACGATCTCGATTTTGATTTTTTCAGTGTGACAAGATTGCTCGGGCCACTGGGATACGCTCAGACCGATTACATCATAGTCTCGGGAGAATAATCAGGCAAAAAAAAAAAATGTTTCCTCAGAATTCTCATCGTAAAAATAAGTGAATTAAATATATTATATTCTTACCAAAACATTAAACATATTATACTTGGAAAAAAAAAGTGTCCGGACATATAGCATGAATAATGCATACCATTGATGGGCATATTGTGTTTGGCCACTGCTGGTAGAATGATTTCATGTATCGTTAAGTTTGTAACCTGAAAGGTGACATTATGATAACTTTTCTAGAAAGAGTTATATAAAGAAGCGTCGGCAAACCCCTTATTGGACCTTCTTTGGGTGCACATTGTATAGCTTCTTTTATATTTTTATTTATTTATTTATTTGTTTTAGCCACCCACTATCCAAAGTCGTGGGCACATTGAAATATGGATTATGTTAGAGCAATTCTAATGGTAACGTGGATTTAGATCATGCATTGGTATTTTATCATGAATGTGGAAAGGATGTCTATCTCATGTGGATCTTATGTGGCATTAGATAAACATTTAGATTCCAAAATGAAATGGGAATGTGAATTTAGACGATGGATTGTGACTTTTTGACTTCTTATAACAAACAATAACGATGTGGCAATGAACTATAATGTCAGAAGTAGATATTGTAGTAGACACCCTCCACTTTGATTCATTGTCTACATCAATACATTCACAATCCATGGTTCCATTGAAAAATATTTTTTGGGTTGGATGTGGATTATGTCTTAAATTACTTTTTGGGTTGGATGTGAATGTGCAAATATTCAAAGTTTAGGGATAAAAAGAAGAAGAAGAAATTCACCAAAAGAAGAAGAAATTAAATTAGATAAGAAGATAGAAAGAAACCAACAAATTAAGGCTATTCGATAAGCAAAGCTTGTCACAAACAACAATTTTGTTTGTTAAGATCAAGGTAGCTAACATCATACTCAGATTCACTAACTGATTTGAATAGTTTACCACCAATAATGATGGACCCTCTCAAGAGAATTTCTCAAACTCAAAAATCAACTCTCTACTTCATATTCAACAGACAAAAACAAACTATTAGTCACTAGCCAATTAATCTTATCCCAAACAAAGAGTCTAGGCTATAGCTAATGCCTAATGGTATTCAATTAGTACAATAAAATTGTGGAGATCTGAACGCAGTGATATATAGCAAGATAATGTATAAATAGATTTTTTTGGCTTATGAAAAATTCACATATATATGGACAAAGATCAACAATTTATAAATTGAATCTTTTCCCGATTAAGTTATCCACTTATCCTCCGAAATAAAATAAAATAAACGAACAGACAAAATTAAGCTACTTTTTGTAGGTTAATCTCACTTGTGGTTACAAAATTTTAATAATTATTTTTAAAAAAACTTATTAATTTATATTTATTTTATTTTGATCACAAAACTTTCTTTTTTTTTTAGAAAGGACATCAAATTTTTTAAAAGTTCATTCATAGTCATTGAACTTTATATTTTAAGTGACGTTGATGCGACGATGAATTGGTGTTTATGCAGCATTGTCATGACGTTGACTTGACTAAGTTATCAAATTTACTCAATTTTTTGAAAAATAAATGTTCAAAGTATTTTTAAAACTAAAAAATAAATTGCAAATGCATGGTTTTAACTTTTAATACGTTCTATTTAGAAACTATATATATTTTTCCCACATATACTTTATATAGTATCCCATATTTGTGTTGAAGAAAAAAATTACACAGTGAAGCGATAAGCTCCATGACCTACAAATATACTAGCTTTTATTAGCCCTGCCTAAATCTTCATTAGAGTTTAAAAATGTTGACCTTTTTTTTTTTTTTTTTTTTTTCTCTTGAGGGTGTATTCAATTGGATAATTTGAAAAGATTTTAAAAAGTTTGGAGGATTTTGAAATTAAAGTTTATTCAGTTTAGATTTTAAAAAATTTAATAGACTTTAAAAAAGTTAAGGGGTATTAAATTAAGATTTTGATGGATTTTAATAAATTTATAAAAAATATAGATGTATTTAATTTTTAAAAGACATTAAGATTTTAATAAACTTTGATAAATTTTGATTTAAAAAATAGGCGTAACTAAGGATGAAGATGGATTTGATAAAATTTAATTATTGAAAGGCAGTTTAGGATTTGGAGAAGGCGACGTCGGTCTTCAGTTGAAGCGCTTAGCTTTTTACAGATCAGCTTAAGTCCATCCATATGACAAGATTGACAAGTGGGTCATAAAATAGTAATAAATATTAACATTCACATCTTTATCAAGAGTCATCTTCTGAATGGGTAACAAAAAAAAGAGCGGAGAAAACGCATCTCTAGACAAGTTAATTGGATCCAATGGCATAAACTGATTGATTATAAAGAAAGAAATACTAGTATATAGGAGCATTTAATAATAATAAAAATATAGTGTCTTCAGTTAATAAGCACTTATGCAGGGGAGGGGAAGTATAAGATTAAGTATTAAGGGCATCAACTTGTCCCTTTCCATCTCTCCACCGCGATGGATCCGCCCCTCTCAGTAGCTGCAGCTGCAGCTGCTGCTGCTACGGTTGCTGCAACAACGGGCACGGGCACGGGCACGGGCGCGGCAGGCGTTGGAGGCGTGTACCCGGAGTCGGTGGATTCGTCCCCCCGGTGGCGGCACGCGGAGTCATGGGTGGAGGAGGCCCTCCCCCAGGTCCCCGGAGGCGGAGGAGGAAGCTGAGGCTGATGTGCAGTTACGGAGGGCACATATTCCCACGCCCACACGACAAGTCACTATGCTACATCGGTGGCGACACCCGGATGGTGGTGGTGGAGAGGCACACCTCCCTTGTTGACCTATCACTCCGCCTCTCTCGCACCGTCCTCAACGGCCGCCCCTTCACCCTCAAGTACCAGCTCCCCGACGAGGATCTGGACTCCCTCATCTCGGTCACCACTGACGAGGATCTCGACAACATGATAGAGGAGTACGATCGAACCTCCTCTCTGCCCATGTCCTCCAGGCTCCGCCTCTTCCTCTTCCCGTTCCCCTTCCCGACGAAGATGGAGACGACGACATCGCTTGGGACTCTGATAGAGGACTCTGCCAAATCAGAAAGCTGGTTCGTAGAGGCGCTGAATGGGTCGTTGTCGTCGTCTTCGGGCGGGTATCATTTGCCGATGATGAGGGGGGTGTCTACGGATTCTGGTTCGGTCAATTGTTTGTTGGGGCTGGGCTTGGGCTTGGGCTTGATGACGACAAGTCCTCTTCCTCCGTTGGTCAGATGATTGGGGTTGGGGAGAACAAGAGGGTCGTGATGACGAATACTAATAATAAGAACAACAGTACATCACCTGATCTCCCTAATAGTAATACTAATAGTAATAGTAATAGTAATAGTAATAATAATATTAATCATGACGTCCACTCGATGCCAGACTCGCCTATGTTGGAGACCAGTTCGTCCTTTGGGTCTACTTCGTCTTCTCCCTCCATGGCCAATTTGCCCCCAATTCGTCTTCACGTTGAGGATCATCTTCATCATCCTCATCATCACAAGCAGCAGCAGCAGCAGCTTATTGGGGGTTTGGACGAATCCTTTGCCCAGATGAATGTGTCTACTGTTCCTACTACTGCTACTACTAGTGTCAGCGTTAGTGTTGTTGGCCACAAACAACAACAACAACAACAACAACAACAACAAGAAGAAGAAGAAGAAGACGACGGGGGGGCTTTCCTTCTTCTATCGTCGCCTCCCCTGCCTTTGCCAACTAGTATTGGAGTAGTGAATTCTAATAATGCCTTTGTTGTTTCTGATGACGAGAGATCGGATCATGGGATTCCCACTGCATTCAGGAAACCGCCCTCGCCCCACCACATGCTCCACAGATCTGCCGAATTACCATCTCCCGATGACACCACCATGTCCAGGTAACCCCACTTTCTTCCATTTTTCATTATTTTCATCTTCTTGTTTCTGTTCAAAAACTAAACTCTAAAGCTCTCAAGTTATGGATTTGTGGGTTCCTTTTGATTTTACAGAGATGATAATAATAATAATAATAATAATAATAATGTGATTTCACATGCAAAGCCCCTTGAGTATCAAGAATCTGTCCCAGTTGTTCAAAGGGACGCCAGGGTTCTTCTACCTCATGTGGATCCAAACAGGGATGCTTCAGATCCCAATTACAGAATTCAAATCCAACAACACCAACTTCATGATTCTGGGCATTTGATGCAATCACACCTGGATCAACAGCAGTTTCAGCATCACCAACAATTCGTTCACGCTGGAACTCATTACATCCACCACACAACTGGGGCTGTTCCAATGTCTTCATACTACGCAATGCAGCCTCAGCAGCAACAGCAACAGCAGCAGCATCATCAACACCAGCTTGATCAGCATCATTACCCCATGTATTTTATGCCCCTTCGCCATACGCAACCTTACAACCTCTCTATGCAGTCCAATTTAACCGATGCCACCACTGCCATTGCCTCTAGTCGCCCTCCATTGCCCCCAAATCCCACTATTCTCACCACTTCCGCCTACAAAGACCAACCCGTTTCTTCGGTTTATCCATCAAGAACCCCTACTCCCCCTAAGCCAGAAATATACAGAACAGCAGCTTCAGCCGCACCACAGCTTCTTCACATGACCGCCGCTGATCAACATTATGCCAATTACTCTCATCAGATGCATCACCCACCTCAATCTGTTGCTTCTGCTGCTAATTACACTTATGACTTCACAGATCCCGCACACTCTCAGATATACTATACTCAGCCAATTGCACCCACATTGCCTCCTCAGTACCAAACAATTACTTCTGCGGCGGGGATTCCAGGTTCTGAAATTCCAGTGCAGCTTCCCACAGTGGAGACCCCAAAACAACAGTATCAGATCAGAACATCACAACCCATATGAAATGAAATCATATACAGTAGAGAAAGCAACAATTTTGGTGGGATTCATTTACTTGGTAATGCCTTTGTTTTATTTTATTCTTACCTACTGCTCCATCTCCGTTCTATTGGCATTGTTGGCTTGTGTTATTACTTGTTAGTTGTTACTATATATAAAGAGTTATAGAAGAGACCATGTATGTCTGTCTGTCTGTCTGTCTGTCTGTCTGTCTTCTTGCTCGTCTTAAAGTGTTTTGCTATTACTTCACACATGAAATGAAGCTTGTTGGTGGTCTGAGATCATTATACAATAAAGTGTTTCTCAAATGTTGTGTAATCCTCAAATTCAATAAATGTTATAGAAGAGCAAGTTTTAAACTTGCTGGAGTCTCTTGTGTTTCAAATGGTTGTTCTTGGTTTGTTAGAATGAAAGTGGATTGAATGGATTATGTTGCTGCAAAAGATGTTCTGACTGTTGCTTTCACATAAATTTTCTTCTAGTTTTGTGGCATGCAATTTATCTCCATTGCTGGGAGTGGGGACCTTCCATTCAACCTGCACTTTTTCCATTGAGGGGAACCACTTGAATGGTGTGAAGAGTGAGTGAGGCCTTTGTAGCAGGTGAAGAGTATCTAATTAAGTTAAGTGACCTATCTAGCTAGCCTAGCAAATTAAAACCACTTTTAATTTGCTTGATGAATGTGTTTGGGCAATCTGGGTGACTTGGTTGTTCTTGCATGACAACTGCTTTGAAAAGGCTTTGCATTCTCTCGTACCAGAATTAACCTTGTGGGCTCATATAATTGTTCAGCAGGCCGGTCCTATTAGGATTATTATAGATAGTGTTTGCAGACATTGTAGCTGGTCAGTTTGGGTGGTTGAAACACTTGAACAACTACAAATTCAGTTACAATCAATGAATCTGGTGAGTAATTTGGTTTGGAGTAAAAGTTACGACATAATCGATCTCCAAAGTTCCAACTCGCAAGTCAGAGTGACCCAAGAACCAAAAACGAAAGAAACGAACAAACAAACAAACAATGGGCTTCCCATGAATGAAATACTATATACACCTTTTACGATCAGCTTGCACAGTGAGTTCGGATTGAACTCGAGATGCGCGGAAATGTTGGGTGACTCAGCAGCACATTGTCTGCTTGAGATTTGAGATTGAGATGAGCTGTACATTGCGAGACTTGGTCCTAGCTAGCCTCCTCTCCTCGCTGTACAATGTTCCATTTTTCCAAAGAGTGATACTATGTAGGGCCCTTTTTTAGACTTTTCACGTTAAATCTGACCATCGCCTTGATAATTGTAATTTATGAGTACTACAGTTTCAGGAATTTATGCTTTTTGTTTCCCTTCTGTTTAGGACCTGAGATCGTTTTAAAAGAAGAATCATTTTGGGGTAAGATGTATAGTACGTGTGTTACTTATTTATATATTTTGTATTTTGAACCCTTCTTTTTTGAGAGATCAGCAGCCTTGTTTGGTTTATTTTTACTAGTTTACAGTATTAGTTGAGAGTTATCTCTTTAAAGTTAATATTTTTATTTGATTCAACTTTAAACTTGTAAGGAAGTTTCAAATTTTAAACTATAAAAATATGAATTGACATAAATAGCCTCTAAACAATAAAGAGATGGATAATAAATAAGTCATTAATGAAAGATAATTATGTCTACAACTCTAACTCCACCCTTAACCAAACAACGCCAGAGAAGAATTCATTTGGGAGCAGAATATCATTACTTTTAGTAAGATTTGATTGAGAGTAGTGGATTACCTTTGAATCATATCTCAAGACCAGAGAGAGGAATCAAGTTTTTTCCATGAAAAAGTATATCCTGCCGGTCATCATATACATAATTTAATTATTCTATAATAGATACTTGGTTTAATATATTGATTTCATTAGTGGGATATAATTTAGATTTCCATTTTCATTTTTATTTTTTTGCATTAAGAAATTATATTAGAAATATATTAGTACTATTTGCCTAACATTTGATTTTGAAATAATTTATGCTTTTTTTAAAAAAATTAATAAGAATTTCATATTCATAAAAACATGTGATATCTTTGTTTCAGATTTCATGAATAATGTTACAAACTCAACATATATTATAGTTGCTCTCCAAGTGATTTTTTTTTCTTTTGATATTGAAAACAGATGATATATATCATTCTAGTTCTATATGTTGGAGATAAGGGAATAATACAACATCACTAGTTCGGAGGAAGAATATAGCTTATAAGTGTGGAACAAAAAACAATACTATCCAACTTAATCGAATGTAAAAGCTGTCAGTGTCAGCTTAATTAATAAAGGAAAGCTTTAATCTTTCTGGACAAAAAAAATTAATGATATAAAATAAAGAGTGCAAGCATTGTTGATCCCTTCAGCTTAATATTGACCATGTCAAGGATAGGTTTCGTGGTTAGTTGAATTTGCATAATTGTCATAACTCACAAGTTGCTATGCATTCCGCAGTAGATATGTAAATGCACTCACAGAGCCTCAATGAAAAATGACATGCATTTTAGCTGCCATTACGACAAAAACTGTTTTAAAACGTATCAAGTTATATTCAAGCAATTACAAAATACAGACTAACGTTTCACTAACAAGCTCTACCTTCAACGGACGGCCTTGTATTTTGGTCTCAACTAAGAAGATCAACGGCTTCGGGGTTCTTGTCGCAAGCACACAAAATAAACTTGTGCAGGCTTTGATTTCTCGTACATAAGGGATAGAAAACAAAAAACCCACTATACTATCTTCTGTTGACGCATGTCTAGGAACGTATAACAGAAAAATAAAGAATCAACAATGCTTGTTTATTTCAGAGTGAAATCTATACAAAGTAACGAAAGGGAAATTGAGGGCTCTGATAATAGAGTAAGCAAACACAGTACCTAGACTTCAGCAACTGCGGATACCTTGCAGACTGGGCAAGCGTTCTTTTGCCGCAACCACTGCTTGATGCAGCTAATGTGATAGCTATGACCACACTCCAGTTTGCCCACGTCATCATCTGCTTCATATTCTTCCTGGATAAAGCATGGCATGCATTTAAGAAGCGAAAACAGTATCAGCTATAATACGAATGGAAAAGAATCAAACAAATTGAGTCGCAAGCTTACTTGACAAATGCTACACTTCCGTTCCATCTCCGAGGGGAAATGTGAAGCTAGAGAATCAAATAATGAATGCTTGCTTTTCCTTAAGCATTGACATATTTCGTCGTCTCTCAATCCAGTGTTCACATAACCAATTCTCTCGCCCAGTTCAAGCAACTCCTGTTTCAAATCAAACGGATGAAGGCGATTAATACATATATCTCCAGTCAAAAGAGTATGAAGAGCTCCAGATTCACTGGATCAAGATCGAGAACAAATCAAAAGTAGGGAATACTGCAAACCTCATATGTCATATTATCAACGTCAAGACGCCACTCCCTGTACCTATCATATCCATCAGACCTTCCTTCTGACAGAAGGCTACTTTGGAACAACATCATCTGCAACCAACATGATGAGGCATAAAACCAAAGCTCTTCAATTTCATTATATACTTTTATTACAATTCATATATAATTTCAAATACTAACCTCTTTCAAGAATTCTACAACCACTAGAAAAAAACCGATTAATTGTTTATGTGTTATAGATATCTACGAACTAATAGCACAAGAACACTTCCTCTTCAAGGATTATTCAAGTTGAAGAGTAACCACTAAGTCAGCAATCAGAATCTCATTTAAAATCTTGACATTGCAGCCTGCCTTTCCAAAACTTTTACTAGTCACTTAGATGCTAAGACCTATAAGCATGAGCAAACATTACATTTTTCGACGTGGATAAGCCACTTTCAGGCATAGATAAACATTTTTTTGGTCAGTAGATTTCCTTTCCTACTAGCAATGAAGACAAACACCCAGTCATTTTACTTGTTCCACCAACCACCAAACAATAGCCTTGCAAAAATCACTCATATATGATGCAAGATAGTACGTTGTTGTTTTTTTCCATTTGCATAGAAAGATTAGTTCAGATATGCCATTGCACAATGCTAGTAGAAAAACATTCAAAAACCTACAAGAAATAAAACATCCAGGCAAAAGTTTTCATTTAGTTTATAACAATACACACTCACACATTATTTAGACTTCTCAATATTCAAAACATCCATCACGCATCAATTCATCAAAACATGCTTCTCTACATAATTTGTTTAACTGGTTGTTGATAAGTCAGTATTTTATAAGAAATTAGTAGTCTATTTTAGTATATTATTTATTGAAAATATTTAAATATTAAATTAAATAATTTGTTTTTGTCATTTTTAGGTGACACGGAATGCGCAATTGAATTCGTGGCGGAAAAATACTCAAAATGGAGTATTTACTTGCAATAATTGGACGTCGGGCAGTTTGCCTCGAAATACGCATTGCGCGGTGCGTCGAATAGCGGACAGAATGTTTCAACCAATCGAAAGATGCCACGTTAGCGTGAAAAAACCACTCTGAATCAATCAGACGTTGCCACGTGGCATCGTCACCGACAACCGCGTCACTGAGGTGATTTGGACCAATCGTAGCGCGCCACGTGGCGTATATACATCGTCCCCGCCGCGTCAGCATGCCACAGGCCACGTCACACCGCCTTATCTTCTCTTTGTTCAGTGTCCGTCGATCTGCCTCGAGATGTGTTCCCACACAAACTCCCATAATTTCGATAATAGCCGCGCGATTTTTCTCCGCCAGCAGTGTGCCATGTGGCGCTTCCTCATTCGTCCAGCGCGCCACATTGACGTGTTTCAGCCAACCACGCGCCGACACGTTGCGCTGACTCGCCCACACACAGCAGTGGCGCTCCAATCACAACGCGCCACGTCGCGCTACCAGCAAGCCCAACCAATCACTCTGACACGTTGCGGCCTTGCTGCTACAACAACGTCATCACAGCTGTCCTCCTCCAATCACATTGCGCCACGTCACCCGGTCCACCTCCTTCGCCCAATCATGTGCTGACACGTGGCAGAGACTTGGAAAAAAGTTTTACTTAGGGATTTTTGGGTGGGATCGACGAGACATTTTGTTTTTTTGGTTTTTTTTCGGGGCGGCTTTGTTTTTTCTTTCTTTTTTCTCTTTAAAAAAACTATTATTTTACACTTGATTTTTGGATTTTTAGGGAGTTCTTGACGACGATGGCCGGCTAAACTCATCGATCTGAACCAGAGGTGGATCAAATCACCCATTTTGGCATAAAAACATATGTGAGATTTATTCATTTAATTTGTCTTTCATAATATTTTATTCCCTTTGATATTGGTTGAATTATTGAGATTAAACATTTGTTTAAATCTTGATTTACATGCCAGTAGGTTGTACGCACTCGTACTTGTGCAATAAGACAACATCAGTGGCATTCAACCATACCAATTGATTAGACCATTTTGGGATCGGTTGAATACCATAGGGATCTAGGCTAAACTGGACACACTAGTGATCCAGTTGTCTAGGTGTAGTGTCTTCACAAAGCCCATTGCGGTCAACACATTAAACCTAATTCACTGAAATATATGGTTGTGTTTGACTAGGGAAGTGGTCATTGTCGTACCTTGACCGTCGAAATAGGGAAGTGCGAGGACCCGCGTACGTTAACGGGTCTATAGCTACACTAATTTATTATGGATTGCATGCTTTAATTAAATTGAGGACCGTATGTAAAATTATGCCAAATTGAGGAGATTTGTGATACCGATGGTTTGGATTGTTTCCCACTTGATTGACATATTTACTTGCTATTTTTAGTCTAGTTTTAGTTAATTTAGATATTATTCCTGTGAACACCCCGAGTTATTTTTAATTTCGTAGCATAGGTAAGAAACTTGGTCTTCGTGGTTCGACCCCGTGCTTGCCACTACTGCAGTTCTTGTGGTCATTGGTAATCTCATCGGGATTATATATATTTTGACGCATTCGACACGCGTCAGTTGTGCATCTTGGATCTTAGATCAAGACTCAACTCCTATACTACTTATCTTCATCTATACTCATCATTATTATTATTTTAATCAAAACCTTTAACAACACACAGGAGCAGTTGATTCAGATATTTTCATTATTAATTCTTTTAAAGGAACCATTATGTAATTATATGTTCTTGAATTACCACCCGTTTTCAAGTTGCATAACTCAGTTTGTTCAAAAGCATACAACTTTAAAATGAGCAGGAAAGGAAAAACAATAAGCAATGAAAATCTTACACTTGGCGTTGTGAGGTAATGGTGCAACTAAAAATAGTTCTACCATAATTTCTTCATTTAGTTATCGTCAAAATATTTAGCATATATTTTTCAAAAAATAAAGTATTAAGTATATTGATTCCACGCCCAGGGTTGGATCTACAGATCCTTAAATGCTACCTTCGACCTCCAACTCGAAGGCTATCCTAGTCAGATAATGCTTCATGCCACAATGACAACATTTAAACAAAATCAAGGAGACAAAGCCTCAATCCCAAATTAGTTGGGGTCAACTACATGGATCAAACTCTTCCATCGTGTTCGATTTAGTGCAATTGATGGGGTACTGTCCAAATCCTATAAATCCCTCCTAATCAATGTTTCCCAAGTTAGATTCGTTCTACTCTTACATCGATGAATTTCTTCAATTTCTACTGAGTCGAGTTTTCTAAAGAGGGCATTTGTAGCCCGTCTTTGAAGGTGCCTAAACCATAATATTGTGGAGATGAAAGAAAAAATTAACGCAGAACGAGTGCTTTACCACTCAGTAAACAATCATTCTCACTTATATCAAACCTTACATAAAAAAAAATACAAAAAATTACTTTATGGTGAGAAGAGCATAAGGGAACCGAATCCCTTACCACTCGGACCAATTGGTTGTTGGTTACAAATAGTTCTTTATTGTCACTCTCACACCAGATATGAGACAATTCATTCTTAACAAACACCTAACAACAATACTTAACAATGGTTTTTGTGCATGCTATTTATAGATGGAAATATTTTCCAAAATACATTTTACATTTATGATTTATGAGATAAAAATTATAAAATTATTTAACTGTCAGAAGCATTTGATTTTCAAGACCAGCAATACAATAATAAGGGTCACATGCAATTGAAAGACTTGTCCTAACTAATCAGATTAAATTAGTCAGGGGCTACATCCGTAAACGATAGCACTTTCTTTATCCTCTTTTTTTCCCTGAATTTGTTCTCTTAATTATCTGGCAATCTTCAATTGTTTTCAAGTTGCAAACCAAAATATATTCAACAATTTTTATTTTTGTACATATTGGTAGAAACACTTGAAGATTAATTGTTATCCTTAGTTCCTTACCATAAGACAATAGCAAAAGCTAATAAGCTAATTGATTTATTCCCTCTTCCAAATGCTTTATGCTCACATGTCAACAAGATGTGAGGAACTTGTACATGACCACAATATTTACCAGGAAGTAGTTGACAATATAGAATCTATGTGTTGTCTCAGCAACTAAAGAGGTCTTCAAAATCCAAGGATTATGTTGACAAAAAAAAAAAAAAAAAAATCCAAGGATTATGAGAAACAATGATTGAAATCTCTCCATGTATTAAAGCAAGAACAAAAGACCAATCAATTAAATAATAATGGCAAAATAGCTTTCAAAGATTTCAAACAACAACAATGTGCAACGATGAAGCAAACTTGTAAAGAATGTGTGATCGCTGAGTCAAAAAGATCTTTAATAGTTTAATCATATGAAATAAGAGAAAATGATCAAGGTAAACACTAATTATCAAATTTTACTCCACACATAGTTTCTCAGAAGTTAAACATTTGAATATATGAAGAATTCACTCGGGAAATATGTGAATCTTGATGATCTTAGTAATTTCGAGTGTCATTCAGTTCAGCCCTTTCCTTTCCATAAACGTTGTCATATTTGCTATAAAAAAGCAAAACAAGAAAGCATATATTTGCAATTTCATTAAATATTTAAATTGATTAGAGCAACAACATGAAGAAATGCCCAACATTGAACTATTTAGGTGGCATCCCAAAACTAAGTAGGTTATGGGAGAAGAGTTTGATGATGATATTCGGATTTGAATAGAAAGCAAATTACAATCAGAATAAAACAAGGGAAAATAAGAGGGGAGGAATTCCCATTTGGTATATAATGATTAAAAGAAAGCAAATGATTCTACAGCAACAGCGTGAGTAAATTACCTGAGCAAGGCCTCCAGGAGATGTATGCCTAAAGTGACGATGATGTCTGCCTCCAAGTCCAAACACATCGGATCCAAAACGAGCTGTTTCAAAGTGATGAGTTGGAGAATCCAGAAGAGTTATGTGGTCGAGATTTGGAGTGCGTCTCACTACGCAAGAACGCTGCATGTCCAACATAACACCAAGTCAAAAATGGAGAGATAAAAATCAAAACTTTAATGAATTAAGAAAGCAAGTTGAAAAGCCAGAAACCCCCTTTGACTGAAAAACAAGAACCTCTCTGTGGTTGAAAGATCTGTGCGGAGGAGGAGGAGGAGGAGGAGGAGCATCAATCCTTGGCCTACCCTGATTCTGAACAAGGGGTCTTCTGGAAACAACACAATCGACAGAAGAGGTGGCATCAGCCATCCCAGGAGCGCACCACACATCAATCATGGAAGGTGCTGTGGTTGGGGTGTTGCCACTAGTGGGCGTTAATGTCACTCCTATCTTCTTCTTCTTCTTCTTCTTCTTATTCTTTTTTCTTGATTTGTCGGATTGCCAATCCGCTGAGGAACGAATGAAGGCAGCAGGAGCAGATACCTGGGCATGGGCGGATGAAGCGCAACCAAGCCCTCCAACTCGAAATGTCGGATTCTTCTTCTTCTTTTTCTTCTTCTTCGCATTAGTATTGTTGTTGGTAAAAGTGGAGAGAAAGAGAGATGAAATGGTATTGGTAGGCTTACATCGCCTGGACTGTAGCTGTGGGAGAGGTGGATCCATTGGAATTGGAATTGGAATTGGTTGGTTTCTGGTGCACCGGTGGTCTGATACACCAGCCATTGCTACCTCAACACGGACCAATTGGCAATTGGCAATTGGCAATTTGCTTTGCTTTCCTTTGCTTTGCTTGTGAAGAAGAAGAAGAAGAAGAAGAGATGATAGCAGATACAATACAGAATTTGAGAGAGAGAGAGAGAGAGAGAGAGAGAGAGAGCCTCAGAGCAGTGCTTGTTTGTCTTTTATGCCAAATTTGTAGTTTGTTGGATCAATGGGTGGACTCTGGATGGATGGCCTTGCCAACAAATATATATCATGTCCTCGCTTTCTTATGTTTAAACTCTTATACTCTAAACTTTCAACTTACTGTAACCTTCTCATTTATTTATTATTACATTTATTTTTTTTCAAACAATTACATGTGTTTTTTAATGCACAATAATAAACTTCTAACAATACAAGCTTACACTTCATCTTATAAGCCTTGTCAAAATTTATGCAATGCACTTCTAGATGTGTTTCTCACACCGCTAAAAGTGTATTGCACGACTTCTACCTAGTCAATGTCCATTTCACGATGCCCAAAGTCGGAAGAAGACTAGTTTACTAGAGTGAAAAATGTTTAATTCATTTATTGTATATGTATGGCCAAAGGCAAATGCATGTATTTGATACTTTTGTAAGGGTTCTTTTGTTAAGGAGAATTATTTGTCAACACAAATGGGGCGCACGCTTACGTGGCGTCCCCTTTTCAGATATGAGGCCCACGAAAAATATACAAATGAGACGGCACATAAATTATGCGCCCAATATGTGCACCCTATTTATATTAACCAATCATTTTTTTTTTGTTAATGGAATTCTAGAGCTAGCTAGCGAGGGAAGACTGCTTTCAAAGTGTGGAAAATGTTTTGATTAATTAATTGGCTTGGATTGCATATATAGAAAGGTACTGTCAGATTCCAGCTATATCACACTTAAGTTGTACTCTACTTATTGAATTGAATGCGGCCACACTGGTCTATATAGGGGTATGATCAGGGGCTGTTTTGGGAGACACGTTGAATTAGTAAGATGGATGGCATGCATGTAAGTGCATCGTTGTCACAATTGTGTACAAAGTTATGGGGTGTCAAATTCTAAACCTTACTTCATGTAATTAATAAGTGAATTAATTAGGAACACCACTCATGGTATGTAACTGAAAAAAAGGGTGTTATTGAAACTATGAGTCTAAATTTAAAACTTTTTTTGTTTATTGAAAGTATGAGTCTAAATTTTTAAAATTTTTTAAATATTTGTATAATAAAAATTTTTATTTCATTAATTGCTTAAAAATATTCTCAAATATCATTACCTTATTTGAAAATCATTCTCAATAATATAACTACTTGTAAAAAAAATTAATATTTTTTAAATATTTATAAAAATTTAAAAAATTTTTTATAAATTTTTAAATTTATAAGTAGAAGTAAATTTATTGTCAAAGTTGAGGTATTCAAAGATGATGAGTATGGATAGAGGGTCAAATAATTACACTTGAGTTTTTTTGAATTTTGAAGATGAGAATAAGTTAAGGTTTTTTTTTTTTTTTTCTCTCTCCCTCCTGGCATCTCTCTCTGTCTCTCTCTACATGTGCAATTTTTTTGAATTTATTTTCTTCCTTTTTTGACAAACTCTATATATGATTAGACTCACCCTGTTGGTGAGCATGCAAGTCAAGTGCTGCCAAATTAAGGCTGTGAAGTTGTCTCCAATTGCCATTTACTTAATATATATATATCCATCTTTAATTGTTGACTCATGGAATTATATACATAAATAGAAGACAATATTAAGTTTTAATAATTTGTTCTTCACACACATATATATGCCAGCTGATCGATCAGTACGTCTCTTTTGAACTTGTAATACCATTGATTAATTAATGAGTGGATCGATTAGACTAGCGATATATAAAGGTATTATCACCATCAAAACTAAATAAATATTCATGTTATGAGTACACTATTTATAATCATTGAATTCTAATTCAACACATTAATTAAGGCGTCATAAATGCACAAATCATTTAATGCACATCATATTTTGAGAGAGTTTTATGGCATGAGTATATATTTAAGTTCCATCGTACAATATTCATATATATATATATATATATAGGAAGTACTGTACGTATAAAGGTAGTACTGTACGTATAAAGGTGATTGGGGTACTACATATATACATGTGTATGTTTAATCAGTTGAAGGGTCGTTGATTCTGATTGGGTGCTTGTTAAGGTGCTCATCACTTCACAAGATCTGATGCAAATTAAACTTGTAAGTTGTGTGCTTTGAGATTTTTGATAAATCTTTGATTTAGGTTTTTGCATGTTTGGTAGTGGGTGGGGTTGGTTGGATTATTTGAATAGGGTGCGTTTTCATTGTTTATGCATAATTAAGCAACAGTATTTGACAAATACCCATAGCCTTATATGAAAATGATAACTAGCTTGCACTAATTCTTGATTTTCCAGTGGTCAGTAATTACCCTACAAACCTAATCTAATTAAGACTTAGGGGATCAATAAATCTTGAGCCTGTAGTGCTTATTTTGGACTCGTGAGTCCGGACTCAAAACTTTTTTAATTTCAAATACAACATCGAGCAATTAATGAAGTAATCATAATCACTTGTAAAATTTTTTAATACCCATTAAACATTTACAAAAATTTTTAAAACCTCCCTATGAGTCCAAACTCATGAGTTCAAGTAGATTTATTGTTAATTATATGACTATTCCCATAACTCCCCTCCATGACTCCATTGTTGTAGCCTACAGTTGTATTTCGTAAGTTACACTTACATTTAATTTTCAAAAGGTAAATATATAATGCCCTTTTTAAGAGAAAGGGGTCGAACGCATATTAAAAATATATTTTTAATATTATAACTTATATATAACTTGCATTTCTTCAAAAGGTAAATATATTAGAGTATATATATATATATATATATATATATATATATATATATATATATATATATATATATTTCATGTTGTAATGGCCTATATAAAGGGTGCTAACCCCATTGTAATTACACATATAAGTTGAATGAAAATTTCTCATTCCAACTATCTTATTTATTTTTCTTCTCTAGTAATTTGTAGTATATAAATTGCATTTAATTTAAAAATATATTTCCAATATTATGATCCACCAAAAAATATATTATATATAGAGCTAGAGAATTCTTATATATATGTGGCACATATTAAGGAGAGGGCTTAGCCCATCTCCAGACTCCACCTAATAAAGTTGTTGCCAATGGGTCCTCAATGAATAATTGTTGGAATCATTTGTAATGAGCATCATGAGTCTTGGAATAACAAGAAAAAAAATATAATTTATCTATATGAGGGGGCAATATGTGCTTATATATAGTGTGGGAAAAAGAGTTGGACCATTCTACTCATTTTGATAACTTTTGACTTCTAATTAAGCAATTGCTTAATTGCTTGGTTGCTTATACAGTGGCAACTGAAGTATAAGCAGATTGTTTTCAAAAGAAAAGAAATGTTTCCAGGATAATGATTTTTCTTTTTTGGCATAGCCAGGATATATATACATGCATGCATGCGCTGGGCCTCATTGCGTATACTCCACAGTCTAAGAGTAATTTTTCAATGCCATAATTAAACCTAATAGTTAACTTTAAGAATTAATGTGTTATATTGAGATATAATTATATATGTATATAGAGCTAGGGCATATACACTACCAATTGTGCTCTCATTTTTAATCTCTTTTTTTAAAATGAAACCATTAATGAATTAATAGTCTTTTTAATTTTTGCTTTAATGAGGGAGTAGAGACGAATGAAAATATATAAAATGAATTGGTGCACACAGAACAATTAAAACAAAAGCATTGAGCGCCAAATTAAAAGCAGAAGGAGTTGTTTAATTAAAAGTTTGAAAGAAGAAATGGTGTTGGTTCATTGACGTTGTTGCTTTAGAAGACAAAAAACACAAGAACAGCAGAGCTCTGTGCAGTCTCATGGTCATGGAGATTTGTGGTCTGCATTAATTGTTTATATATTAAAGCTAGCGTAGACAATTAATCAATTAATTGTCGTTAAAGCAACCCCACTTTTACCTTCTCTTGTACTCCATCTAATCTTTCCTTGTTATGCGTTCATTATTTTATAAGTAGTAATTTTGTTGGCTTTAAATTTATGGATGTTTGTGCGCTGTGTTCTCCATGGAATGTGAAAAGAGTTTCCCATGTCTTGTGTTGGCCACATCAAGTGGCCTTACCTCCAAAAAAGAATTAAAGAAAAAGTATTCATATATGTATGGAGTGGCTTCTTAATTTATTCGTTACACTTAACAGCTGTAGAAAATACTACAATGAATTGAAGGAGCCTTATTATCTGCAACTGCGCCATACTTTAAATCAAACTCTCTGCAATGCATGCAGTACTATAGTCTTCCATTAGTGTGAGCGTGAAAAAAGGTGCGTGCTTTAGTGCTTTGTAGTCGCGACTTTGTAGATGGTACAAGGATGTGGATTTACTAGCTAGCTAGCTGGACTGGACTCTCTTGTTCTCTAGGCCCAATAATAAGTTACATCATCTAGGCTCAATAAGTTGGCTAATTAGTAATTAATATGCCTTAACTTGATTTGAAGCCATATATGTCTTAACGTTTAATGTCTTATTCAATCATCTAGTTTGGCCTAATATGCTTTAACTTGCCTGCAACGAATTAATCTTTGTATGGACAACGGACATACATACTACGTACTCGGCCTATTGAAAACATACATAAACTAATTAAATAGGCGATCTGAACTGATCAATTAATTTATAGGGTCTTCTATATATGAGCTTTATTCAGATTACAAACATGCCTGCATCTAGCTTGAATTGGTTAATCAAAGTACTGCTACTACTTTTTTCTAAGGCATGCATTTGAAGTAGAGCACTAGTCTCTAATTAATATATAGGATTTCAGGTGGGTTAACGTATAGATCGATTCCAATTAACTCTTTAATTTTACTATCATCTCTTGAAATAATTAAGCATGCATGCATGAAGACAAGGTTTGCTCTAATTAAATTAATAGACTAGAATGCATATTGGAAGAAGAGCGCTATATATATATAATAGATTTTAAATAAGAGTCTAAAAATTGTATTAATGTGAACAAATTGAGTACAATAGAGTGTTCTTATTTATAGAGCTTAACAAATTATAAAATAAAGAAAGTTACAAAACTATCTATATATCGAAATATAGAAACTTCATAAATATCTAAACTACGAAATATAACAACTATTATAATTTTTTTAATAATAATTAATATATATATATATATATATATATATTCATTGTGATTTATGCCTCCTATATATTGATCAATGTGTCAGACTACTGATCAGTGATGTTTGTGCTATTGGAACCATTAATTTTCTTCTTCCTGTCAGTAAGATCTGTGGTTCACATGCATATGTGTTGGTCACAATACAAGCAACACATGGAGCTTCTGCTGTGTCGTCTGTCAGTAGAATTTATGGTTTATGCGAGACTTCATTTATTTACAGGAGCTAGATCCTGTTAATGCATAGCAAAGAACTGGCTAGCTAGCATTTGCCATGCTCATCAAGGTTTAATAATGAAGCTTTGAAATGAATTAAGTTCTGAAATCTTTCCACTGGTCCTATTACAAATTTTTAGAGCTGCCTTTTAGGCATAGATCGAATTAAAGATGATGATGATGATGTGCTGCTAATTTGAATTTTGTTGGTTCCTTAGCTAGCTAGCTAGCTACTTCCCTATTCTGCTTTGCTTTAGTGTTAAATGGTTAGTGAAAAAGCAGCTGGATGTTGTTGCCATGTCAGGATGCAGAATCCAAACCCCCTTTTGGCAGGATCCTTTAGGCCATTCCTTGTTCTTCTGATTCCATGTTATGTCACATTTGGTAAGGTTGTGTGCTTTAATTTGTGTTTTCTCTGCATGTTGAGTGCACCATAAGAAGATAAGCATCCCTCAATCATTGATGATGGGGGAGAGTGTTTGCTTGTGCTCTTTAGTCTTTAAGGTGCATTGGCCCGGCCCACCTCCAACTTTTTCTCTTCATTTCGCTCTTAATTACGTCGATCACTTGGAGCCAAATATATATCTATATATATGGAGCCATTTTAATTTGTTGGAGTAGATACATACATGTATAGTTCAATCTGATGGATTCAAACACTACTAGTCATCAGGGGCCAGACGATTTCTCAACTTCTCCCTCTTATTCCTCCTATTACAATGAAATGAAGGAGAATGACATCATAATCGATCTGGGTCTGAGCCTTGGAACTTCTTTTCAACCTGAATCTTTCCATCCATCAGGAAACTGTACGTATATATGCATGCATGCTTCTTAATTAATACCATCTCTTTTTAATTTTTCTAGTAGCTCGATCATCATTAATCAACCATCTCTTGTCATGATACATGAAACACCATATATGCACATATGATTATTATAGATCTCATCAACTGGCCTAATTAAGATCGATTTCATGAAAATCATCTTTCATTACCGAGATTGCTACGGCTGGTAGCTAGCATGATCGAGTTGCACGCAAATATATATTGTTCCTTCTTCCACCAGTACGTAACGTGGCTTAATCAGTTAATTTGTGTACATATGCATGCATTAATCAGTTGCAAGCCACGAAAACTATAGCGAGTTTATGGGATGGCCATATGTGAAGGCTTCAAATGTGAGTCGTCAGTCGACAAAGCATCAACGCTGTGAGGAAGACACTGAAGGAGTAGAGAGCAAAGAAAGATGGGCTTATGTGAAGGTCAACATGGAGGGGGTGGTAGTTGGCAGGAAAGTTTGCATCCTAGACCACGCAGGTTATGCTAGCTTAGCTCGTCAGCTAGAAAACATGTTTGGTACGTAACAAATTAAGTTTATTAACATATTTCTGTATGCAGGGAGGGGCTAAACAAGTTAATTTGGCTGTGATTGATCATCAGGTGGGCACTGCTTAACGGGGCTGCAGTTGTTTGAGGGAGAATCGGAGTTTACGTTGTTCTATAAAGATGCAAATGACCATTGGAGGACTGCAGGGGATGTTCCTTGGAAGTATATATATCTATGTGTTCTTGCAAAACTTAATTTATATTCCTGCTGCTGTTGTGTCTTCAATGTCTTCATTGAGATTTTTCATTTTTATTTTTATTTTTTTACCTCAGTTGGACATGCATTAGGTACAAGTTTGACGGGGTCTTAAGTCTTGCAATATTAAAAATGGTGTGGTCTGATCAAGGTTTGTTTCAATGGATTTGTGCAGGGAGTTTGTGGACAGCGTGAAGCGCTTAAAGATTACAAGAAAGGATGAAGCTCTCTTTTCTTCAGCGTCTTCCCAGTTTCCTAATTAATTACTAGTACTATTTAATTAACATGATGCAGTTCGAGTTCCTTCATATCTTTGGTTTACCTAGTTCATGTCCCACTAATTAAGTTTGACATTTCTCAACCATGTATCTTTCCCAGTATTATGGAAAATATATTTCAAGATTTCATTTCCTTTCCTTAATTACTGAATGCATTTTCTGTGGGTGCCTGCCTATATATGTGGCTAAATAAAATAACTGCGCGGATTGGATCGAGCAACACCTAGCTAGTGCTGTACCCAACAGAGACAAAGACCGAATAAAAACAAGGGGTTAGGAGAGGTGAAGGGTCCCCCGCGAGAATGTACAAGTTGCTCGGATGGGAGATGTAGAGATGCAAAAAATGATGGCAACCAAGAATCCAAGGAGCTTTAGGCCACCTTTAATTTGGAGTCATGTTGTTGATGTCCTGCCCTGCTTCCTACTTGGATAATTCATCCTATATAGCAGGGTATACCCTTAAAATTGATTATCCATTTCAATCTGATCTGGCATGGACACTTATGAGCAGAAAAAAGCCAGAAATAGTTGAAGCTTGTGACCCAACACCGCACATGCACCTGATTGGACTTCCGCCAAACAAAACGTTCCTCTCCAGAAAGATTTCTAGATTTCTAGCAGGTTAAGTATTGGGTCTCACAAAACTTGATTATGGAGAGTGATACACAAACAAACATAACATTGGGATACAACTCTCACATGCACTCCATGACCAGATTTTGAGAATTATAATGCATGATCATTTTCTTGTCTCCCCAAATAAGCAAAACAAATAATAGCATGTGAAGACAAAATGATGACATGGGAAATCAAGGACAAGCAAATTTGCGTTTGAGTTGAGAAACACCAGGAAATAAGGACAGCAGAATTTCTAATAGGGCAATAAGATGGCAACCTTTCATGCAAGACACAGTCCTAACTCATTTATATGCATGGTCCCCCAAGAAGTTCTCATTATTTCCTACTAAAGCCAAATTGATCATAGCAATCAAGATTTTCACAATACACATGCTTATGTTAGCTATGTCATATATGCTATACCAACTTTATTTAATGGAACCACCATTTAGCATTCTTTCAACCTAATTATTGAATTACATTCTCATTGTTTACATAGTGGCACGGTCCTCAAAACCATCATTCCAAGTGGTATAGTGGCGATGAACCTCAAGGACAAGCTCTAGCATTTTTTTGTGTTAACCATTTTATTACCAGAATTTCTCATTACCACAGCTTAGATGACCAATTTTTTGATTTATCAAACAGAAAAGATCAATAGGAAACTAAAAGATACATTTAGTTTTTGAAGAAAAAAATTCCAAGCCAGTTTGATCTACCTGAGCTTAAATCCAATCAATGTAATCAGTTTGATCTAATAGAAATAACTGCATTTTAAAACATGAAAAATACAGAAGAGATGCAAGAACGGCAATAATAAGGACAACAAATAAAACTCTGCCATGCATTCACTACAATCCATATATATATGCCAATAGAGTAGCAAAGATAAAGTTGAAAACAGTATATTAGAAAAAAAACATACTGAGATTTCCTTCACCTGACTAGTCGTTTTGTTGTGATGAAGAAGGCGGTCCCTCCACCATTGTGATCGTTCAACCTAGTTTCAAGAAAAAATATATATATATATCTCAAGTGACAATGCTTCTCTACACCAACAGCATCATATTTTTTCTTTCTCAAAACTGGGTAATTTCAAGAATGGTGGTTGAAGCTCACTGTCCAATTTGATCCTCAGGTTAAAGCAGTGGCCAGTGATTTATTGTGTGTCCAAGCACAAAATTTAATTTATCTTGGTAAGCAATCTCAGGCACTAGCTTGTAGCAATATTCAATCTGTCAATAGCATCGGCAATGTGCCTCATTGAAGGTCTCTTCTCAGTACTTGTCTGGACACAAGCTAAAGCTATTTTCAGAACTGCTATTATTTCCTCTTCCTTATCAGGTTCTCGAGCTAAAAAAGGATCCAAAACATCAGCAAGAGGTTTCTTTTCTTCAATGCAGAGCTGAATCCATCCAACCAGATCAATTTCAGCTGTGCCCACTTGAACCATTGGAGATCTTCCAGAGATCATTTCCAATAAAATTACACCATATGAGTAGACATCCCATTTTTGGGATGGCTTTACAACCTTAAGCACTTCAGGAGCTTGATAACATAGTGCTGAATTCCTCGTCGGACTAACCATGGCACCTTCAAATGATGTGCTGTATTGTGGCTGCCGTTGTTGTACTTGTTTCTCTGGTGCCATCCGATGAGACTGCAGCGTAGGGGATCCACCAGCAATATTGGCAAGGCGCCCAAGTCCGAAGTCAGAGATATGAGGCTCCATGTTGGGACCTAAAAGAATGTTATTTGGCTTCAAATCCCCATGGACATACTTCTTGGGACTAAATTCATGCAAATAAGCTAAACCCTTTGCTATTCCTTTCATGATTCTCAATCGAACAGACCACGGAAGGGGCGTAAAGGATAAAATTCCTGCCTTTCCTGATGGACACAAAGAACAAACGAGCAATACAATATGAACTCAGACACAAATGAAACTAAAATTAAAGAAATGATATATGATAAAGAAAGAAGTATTTGGCAAAGCAAATTATATTACCATGAATAGCAGCAGTGAGGTTTCCATTGGGAATGTAATCATATATGAGCAGCTTCTCATCAACAGACCAGTAATAGGCTCTCAAGCTCACAATGTTGGGATGCCTGAGCTTCCCTATTGCCTCCACTTCAGTTTGAAACTCCTTGAACCGTTGAGAACCACCTTCCCCCAATCTTCTGACAGCCAGCGTTAGGCCGTCTTCAAGCACAACTTTGTACACAATGCCGATACCGCTCTTGCCAAGAACAAATGCAGAAGCCTTAAGAAGCTCATCCAGATCAAAACTCACTTGGGCATCCAAAGGCACGAGGTCGTAATGGTCGACGTTTTCAGACAAAGTTTCAGACTCATCTTTCCTAAAACACAAACACTCCCTCTTCCCCCTTGCCCTCTTTACACCTTCAACACCTCCTCCTTTACGATCTTTTGGGTGAGAAAACATCCTACCATAACAGTAAGAGAAGAAGAATCCAATGAAGAATATCCCCACAACATCACTCACAATTATTGCTGCTAGGGCAGCCTTGCTCAAACCCCTAGCTTTACCCCCACCATTATTAAGATTGTCATTGGAAGTTAGAGGTGGTGAATTCAGTGGTATGAAAGGGTAGGAGGAAGTAGGAGGAGAGGAGGCAGCGGCGTCATTGGGGCATACAGTCTTCAATGGAGGTCCACAGAGGGAAGGATTTCCAATGAAAGCCGTTGGGCCTCTATTCTCCATAGCACCATTTTGTGGTATCTTCCCGGTAAGGTTGTTGTAACTCAAATCAATATAGAGCTTCTCGGGAAGATGACCGAGGCTGGAAGGAATGAATCCACTGAAGTTGTTGTGAGAGAGATCAAGAGTGCCTTGAAGTGTAGAGAGATTGCCCATATCAGAGGGAATGGGGCCAGTGAATTGGTTGAATGAGAGATCAAGTCTCTCAAGAGCGGGAAAAGCAGAGGCAAAGGCATTGGGTAGAGAAGCAGTGAGATTGTTAGTAGTAAGAGAAAGGGTTTTCAATCTGTAGCATTGAAGCAAAGAAGTGGGTAATGAGGCATTGATGGAATTATGAGATAAGTCCAAGGTCTGAAGGTATTTGAGGTTGGAAATCTGAGGTGGGATTGAGCCAGAAAGGGAGTTCCCAGAGAGGACAATACTCTGGAGGGCGAGGGCGTTGAAGAGGAGAGGAGGTAACGGGCCATGAAGGTTGTTGTTCCTGAGATTGAGGTGTCTGAGAGAAGAAAGAGAGCCGAGAACTGAAGGGAGAACACCAGAGAGGTTGCTTTTGGGGATTGAAATAGACGTGACTCTCAAGTCTTTGCAACTAATGCCATTCCACGAACAAGGGTTTTGATCAGAGAGGTTCCAGTTGTTCATGGAGCCTAGTGGGTCTTCAGTAATAGAGTTCTTGAAGGCAAGAAGGCCCAACCCTTCGTCATTGAGAGACAAAACAAGCGTGAAAGAATTGAAGAGAAGGAGAAGAAGATGAAGAAGCCGAAACAGAGAGGTAGAGGAAGACAACACCGCCATCTCCTCCTCCGATCCGATCCTCTAAGGAAATTAATTAGAGGAAAATGTGAGAGAGCGTTATAAGAGTAGAATACAATAGAGTCATACAGAGAAGCTGCGTACTAACTAAAAATACCTGGCTCTGGCTACCTGCCTGCCTCGTTTTACATACGCTGGTTAGTGATCGAAGAAGAGAAACGATGCAACGCTGAGCTGAAGCGATTGTGATTGTGATTGTGATTGTTATTGTTATTGTTAGAAGAGAAAACAGTAGCTAAGCTCCGCAAAGTAAAGGTAAAGGTTAAACAGAGCAGTAGAGGGTCCTCGGAAAGATTGATTTTTTTTTATTATTTTTTTTCTAGTCTTTCAGACACAGGACGGGACACATATCTTTTCGTGATATTTTCAATATGTGATTGTTAGAGATTTCGGATTACATTTTATTTCGTTAAATTACAATATGATTTTATTTTTACAACATAAATGATACATATTTTTTATTTATAGCTTGATTTTCTAGATGAAGAGCTAGAGATTTAGTTTTGCAATCATCTAGAGTATTATTCATGCTGTATATATATTTTGTGTAACTTGTGTTTGTTTTTATATCACTAGCTTGGAAAATATCTCCTTCGTATTTTGAATATCAACGAGATACTTGAGTAGGTAGCATTTTGTTAAGCCATGTCGTCACGTGTCAATTAATTAATCTACGGTTTGAGTTATGGTTTCTCAATTTCTCGCGAGTCATTAATTGGAGACTCGGGACTTGGGAGCATCAGCATGTGACCATGGAAGTAGCCGTTTGTCAGATGGGTCGACTCACACATATAAGAAAACCTTAGTTTTGGAGGACCTCGTTTTAAATATAATATTAATTGAAAGGGACTGCTTTGATTAATAAAAAAAAAAAAAAGAGGGCCTCCATGTCCCCTCCACGTAGAGGTAGCCTCACGAGAGCGTGGCCTCTTCATTCCCTCTTCGCCAACACATGAAAAAGCGAAGCGCACAAAGTTATGCTTAATTCGCTTTACAGCTTACTTGTTACTACTATTTGTTAACATTAATTGCCTTTTATTGGAGTATATATCAATATTCAATCTCTACTGAGCGCATTGTTTCCTGTATGTGTTTGTTTCTCTGTCCAAACTCCAAAATATACAACACTTGGAAAGCCATTAGATTAGATTAGATACTCCATAAAGGTTTCCAGAGTTGTGATACCTGTATATACCTCATTTCTTCTTAATTAATTATGTGCTATGTATATAGCCTTGCAAAGAAAGCTGGTCTAGCTTGCATGCATGCATTTTTGTGGTATACTACTATATATAATGTACATCTCGATCAAATATATATATATATATATATATATATGGAGGCCTTGAAGGCCTTGAAGTAACTAATATAAGGAGGGTGAAAAAGGTATTGATTAATTAGGAGTGCTACTGTTTATTACTAATAAATACTCCGAATATGTGATTATCAATATATTGATAAAGCTAATTACTAGTACTATATGAAACATAAGGTTGGTGAATCGATCTTGTGATATTGTGGAAAATGCGTGAATAAAGGCGTTTTAAGTAGATACGGCGTGATTGGAGGCGATGTTCAATTAATGCGGAATCCGGAGTGCACCATAATGCAGCAGCTAGCTAGCGATTGACTTAGGGGAGAAAAACTAAAATTCCCTGCAATAGCGCCATATCAGACTAATTTATTGATCGATCAACAACCCACTTTGGAATTTATAGGCCGGGGTTTGTCAACCTCAGCTGGTCCCATCCCATTACACCCTTTCAACTCCACACACACCTTCTTTACCGAGTATTTTTCAACCTCGCCATATATAATTAGACTTGTTCATGGACAAAACTTAGATTGGACTAAGCAACCTTACCCAAATATACTCATGTCATAGGTATACTATTTACAACTATTGAACTCTAATTCATTATATTAATCGAGGCGTCATAAATCTACAAATCATTTAATGCACGACACATTTTGAGGGGTTCCCATGTCATGAGTATATATATTTGAGTATGAATTTCTCATATATATATGGGCCTACACATAGTCCTAAGTCCGACCTATATAAAAAATGCAAAACCCAAGCCCAACCCATCAAACCATGAATAAATATTTTAATATTAAAAAATCTAAAAAATAAATTATTTATTCATTTAATAAATTTCTTATGGAATTTCTTGACACCATATTTGTGTTTATATATGTATATAGTATATTAATATATTTTGCAAGGTAACTATTACTTAATGTGTGCATTAGGTCCTAGGTTTAAACCTCTAATACAACACTTATTATTTTAGAATATATTACTTATAAACTCATATTCAGGCCATGCCCGGGGCCAAGCTTGGGCTTTTTAAAGTTGTCAAGCCCAGCCCATTTTAAAGCGGGGGCCTACTTGGACTTGGGCCAAGCTTGGGCTTTTTAAAGCGCGAGCCAAAGTTTTCCAAGGCAAACCGAGCACCGCCACGTCGCCAGACACGTCACCAGGTCATGCCATGTCATCAACACACTTGTCCATAATGGCCCGCGAACTAATCCAACTTAGTAAATTTCGATATTTAAATGATTATTTGTCCAAATACACTAAGTTATGAAAATTTACAACTTAACTCATTAGTTTTGATTCATTTAAATTATTTTAGTAGCATATGTCACGACCCAATAATTAATACACATTTAATGCGTTAATCATGACAAATGACCCGTGACGTGAGACCCGCATCGAGATACGTATCACTATTGAGGCACGATGGCCGAGGAAAATGTTATATTTCACTACAAGAAAAAACCAAATTAACAACTAACTAATCTGATGTTGAATTGGTATGGTTCTGTTGCTAAACCACTCTGCGACAAATCAGTGGCAAATAGTAGTTGTTGCTAAAATCTTTGTTGCTGGTGCAACTCAGCGACATATTAGGCATTACGTTGTTGTTGTTCAAATGACGATTTGTGACAAACGATTGTTCTTTGAACAAAGAATAAACGAGTCTATTGCTGATCGAAGTCCAGTCAGCATAACGTGTCTGTTGCAAATATGTCAGCTGAACAACAACAAAATACATAATTTGTCGCTGAGTTGCACCATATATGTGTTTATATATGTATATAGTATAATAATACATTTTGCAAGGTAATTATCACTTAATGTGTGCATTAGGTCCTAGGTTCAAACCTCTCATACAACAATTATTATTTTAGAATATGTTACTTACAAACTCATATTCGGGCCATGCCCGGGGCCAAGCTTGGGCTTTTTAAAGTTGCCCAAGCCCGGCCCATTTTAAAGCGGAGGCCTACTTGGGCTTAGGCTCGGGCCATAGTTTTCTTGAAAAGGTGTGACGACTTCAAATTTCAAGACAAACCGGGCATCGCCACGCGCCAGACACGTCACCAGGCCATGTCATGTCACCAACACACTTGTCCATAACGCCCTGCGAACTAATCCAACTTAGTGAATTTTGATATTTAAATTATTATTTTGTCCAAATACACTAAGTTATGAGATTTTACAACTTAACTCATTAGTTTTGATTCATTAAAATTATTTTAGCAGCACATGTCACGACCCAATAATTAATACGAGTTTAATTCATTAATCAAGACCAAAATGACCCGTGACGTGGGACCCGCAATGAGATGTGTGTCACTACCGAGGCACGGTGGGTGATGTAAATGTTATATTTGTGTGTTGTATGTTTAGTGTACTGTATATGTGTAGACTACTAAGTCATTTACGGTATGCGGATACCGAGACGACGGGGACACGCCTCGTGTTGCGTGTCGATGTGGGCCCGAGGCAGCAACTCGTGGGGTAAGTGTAATTAGTTAAATCAAATTTCAAAAAAAATCTGTTTCACGCGAGGAAGAAAAAGAAGCCGGGTCGGGCCGACCCTGACCCGATGGGGAACGGGTTAGACCGACCCGGGTCCCGCTGGACCAGGCGGGTTAACCCGGACCCATCCCAATAAAATAATATATATATTTATTTAATTAAATTAAACTGGTTTTTAATAAATAAATTTTACAAAATAGAAAAATTCAGGAAAAATTCCAAAAAAATTAGGAAAAATTCCAAAAAATTATATTTCGACAAAATAAATAGAAATTGATAAACTTCTATGAAAAAAAAATATTCGAACTGTCAGACGTGACTTTTACGGGGGTTTTCTTCGAAAATGGAAATTGGCAAATTGGTATCGAATTCGATTTCGACCAATTTAGAAATTTTAAATAAGTAATAATGACTCTAAATTGATAAATTTTCAAATGTTAGGACCGTAAAGAAGCTATTACGGGGTTTTAGGTACGTACATCGTCGTGCGAGAAGCCGGATAGCTTAGGACTTGTTGTGTATGTAAGTAAACTAATTTGAGACATTTATTTACATTTAATTCTATTTATTTATTTATTTTCAGTTATTCGAACTGAATTGCCTTTGAAATCCATATGGACTTGTTCAGGTCTCATTTTATGATATTGTTCATAGCATACTCTGTCATGTATCCCATTGATTCTAATTCCTATACTTTGTCATGTTGATTGTTGTGTTTGGACGTCAGTGGTATAGCATGCTATTAGGTTAGTTTGTTTATTTTGACTCTTATCCTTTGTGCATTAGTATGTAGTTACATTTCTTGGATTCCATTACCGAGTCATTCTTGAAAATGAAAATGGTTATTGTGGTTAGGGTCATTTTGATGATAGAAACTCAGCTTTCATACGGGGTCACTAGACTTGTCGGGATGTTAGGGAATTTCTCCACTACCTTGCATGACACACGGGGTAATGTGTCTCGAACGGAGTAACCGGACCTCGGGGTTTGTTGGCGCAAGAATAACTTGGGTGAACATGACGAGTTTTAAAACTCGGGCATGTTAGCAAGTATACATTCCGGTGACGACTAATTCACTTTGAATAGAAAATGCGTGATCGTAAATACGACCTTTTGACATAGTAATATAGAGCTCAATTTGAAATGAAATGTTATAGAGCAGAGCTCAAATTGTAGTGGAAAGGCTGATGTGATGTAAATCACAGCCGACCGACCCTAATCCATTACTACTCAGCTTTGAGTCAGTTTCATATTTGGTTAACGCAAGTATCTCTTTGCATGATGTTTTTTTTTCAACATAGTTGCTATTTAATTTATGTCATTTTATATTTGTTGCTTGTTTGGGAATGTGGATCAATGTCTCTAAGTATTACTTAAATAACTTCATGTACTCACCGCTAGTTTATGACGGTGGGTGCAAATCAGTTGAGTAGCAGACTAGGCAAAGAGAAGATTCGTGACTACATCTCGAGCCAGTGAGGA
The DNA here is from genome assembly GCA_039657365.1 of Stephania yunnanensis. Lineage (NCBI taxonomy): Eukaryota > Viridiplantae > Streptophyta > Magnoliopsida > Ranunculales > Menispermaceae > Stephania > Stephania yunnanensis. The sequence continues at coordinate 56,500,163 of CM077588.1, read as the reverse complement.
CTGCTACGACAAATTTTTGTACGTGTTGCATTCTTTGTATTACATTTTATATTTACATGATACTTTTACTTTTGGGTTTAGTGATAGGAACATCTGACCAGACACATGTTATATATATCACCTCCTTTTTATATATGCATGTGATTTTTATTTCCTGATTTTTCCACAATAGGTTAGGCCTTATGTCCACCAGTAACTTAAGAATACTTCTGCTGAATAATTGGTTAGATAAAAAATCTAAAGTAACTCTGATTTATAGACAACCATAGGTTAGTCGGTAAAACTATCGAGTTAAATTTAGGTGATATCATAAATGGTAAGTGTTAACTAAGGCTGACTAATTCCTTGTTAGGTCCTATAGGGGAGATTAAGGCTTAATTCGGTGCCTTTATTTGGAGAAGGGGTCGTCGCAGCATAAGTCTTAATGATACGCAAATAAGTAATGCAAACGAGTTTTGCATTGCTTAACAAACATATGGGGTGAAAACCTGACAAAAGATGCTATATATATCTATAAAGGTGATAAAAAGGTATGATAAGTGTATATATGTATTAGGTAATAAGTCTCTCAAAATGATCTCAAAAAGTATTATATACGTAAATACATACACCTACGTACAAGTGAAGCTATTGTGGCTCTTTAGATCCGCCTCGTCATACGAGCTGCAACTTGCCACAAAAACAATGACAAGTTTCAGTGAGTAAATCAAAGAGAAATTCGGTTAGTATTCACAAGAAATCCAAGAAAAATGGTTACAATTCATGTAAATAAAGTAATTGAACCCTAATGTAATTCATGAATATAAGTCGTAAGATAATTAAGAATATGGAACGTGTGTGTGGTGTATAACTATCGAGCCCTGTGACACAAATACTAAATTGAGAAGACCCTGGAGTTAAGGTAATCCTCGCCCCTTCTTCAAGATCGAAAATGAGGAACTCCGTTGGGTGGAAGTCCACATTCCGTTGGTTGGAAGGTGGACTTCCGCCCAACGCCTCAAATAAGAGGAACTCTGTGACGGAGGCGAGCCTTACACCAATCAACTCTCGAGATCATCGACTCGCAGAGAGAAATCTCAAGCACAGTCTAAGGTATGACCAACATCATATCAACAATTGGATCGTCATCTATGAGAGAGCCATAAATGGGTCATATTATCCCTTCGACCATACACAGATACACAGTGAATAGAGTAAACATGCAAGCCGAACTGGCGAAAAGTAATGCGTTATAAATAAATTAAGAGAGAAATAAGTAAATTTTAAGCTGACTTTCTCTTGGGTTTACTTACCTCAAATAATCACAAATAACCCTAAAAAATGGTCCGCTCAAGCCTCGAGATGCGCACATGACAACCGACTATAGTCTTGTAAGTATATGGTGTCCAATTATACCACTTTAATTATTTTAGAGTCACATTAAGTGAGTTTATAATGTAAGACCAAAAACTTGAAATTTTATTTAAAAGGCTAGTTTTAACACACTTTTTGAATTAAAATCGGGGTGTCAAACACCCGAAAAAGCCTCGAAAACTAATTTTCTATCTTTTTTTCATTTTATATATTTTTCCTGATTTTTGCTTAATTTCTTCCATAATTTATTACATATTTTTAGTATTTTTAAGTAATTTGTTTTATTTAATATTAGCTTTAATTATTATTTTTTTAAAAATAAATTATTATTTAATAGGTGGCCCTGAACTGGTTTAGGCCTGACCCAACCGGGTCAGGCCCGGTCCAGCCAAATCGAGTCAGGCTTGGGCCTACCCAGCTCAGCACATCTAAGTTATAATTTTTTTATTTTTATTTTTTGTTTTTTGTTAGTTTGCACATAAGCAAGGGGAGCTGCTCCCCTCTTTCTTTCTTCTTCTCTAGAGACGTCGTTGTTTCTCTTATTTTTCTTTTTTCCTTTTCTTCTCACTATTTAAAACAACAACAACAACAACTAATACAACAATAGTAACCTCAGCAAATCAACAACCAACACAATATATATCATAAACACAACTACTATTAAAGCTAGCACATAACCACCACTTACCTCGACTAGACGATCGCCAGTGTGAGAGATGGTGATGTCGAATCCGATAGTGTTGTGGGAGGATAACTTAGTAAGGGTTAAACCAATTTGTTGATGAAATAGAGTAGGAGAAGAAGAAGAAGAAGGAAAATGAGATAGAGGAGATGGAGAATCGGTTAGATTGAGAAAAAGCGAGGGAGAGATTTTTTTATATATATAAGGGATAATGATATGACGGTGATGTGATGTGATGATTAATATGATGGGTGATGTGACTTCTAAATCTCCGACTATCAATGTACCCATATTACGTGCAACTTGCAGTGTCTAGCGCTTTCGTCACTACACTCGTACAAAATGGTCAATGAAAATCTAATAATAGTGTGATGCAAAAATTTAATAATAATACAATAAATTAACACGAAACACACAAAAATTATCAAAGCTTCCTCGCCAAGCGTGCCTAAAACTTTTTTTGCGGCGTTCACGTGAGTTTAAGCTTAAAGTCATAATTTATAATTAATCAATTAATTATAATTAATTAAGGCCATCACAAAAGAGTTATCTAAACCCAACCCATGATCAAGTCTAATATATGCATATAGGAAATTGCTAGAATGATACACCCCAAATAAAAATGAGCAAGGACGAAAAAATGAAAATATAATTAGTTTGTCAAGAATGGGATTCGAACCCATGCCCTTTCGGACCAGTACCTGAAACTGGCGCCTTAGACCAACTCGGCCATCTTGACTTGTATGTATTAGTTATGTGCTATAAAAACAAGATAACATTTAATCTAAAATAAATCTAACTATTACTAGTTAACTAGTGTTTTTTTACTCCTCAATCGCAAGAGAAAATCTTGAGCCACATTTGAATAGATGACTTTACTTAGATCCCCAAGAGCCATACGCATGCGTGCATTTTAATTAGTGACTTGGAAGTTTGGCTTTTTAATTAGAAAAATGTTAACTAGCTAGTCATGTTGCTTGCTTGGTATGTATATATAGGATTTTAGATTAGATTAGTTCTCACAGATCTATGACTAATATTTGTCCAAATCTCATGAGCAATATGTGTGGCATCAGCACAATTTGCCTTTCTTCTTTATGCCTTAATTTGTGGATGAAGATCGACTTGGGTTATGAATCATGATGCACTTCCGCGCCAGCCGCCCGCCCATAAAAAAGTGATGTCTCTTGAAATGTTATATCTTCATTAATTTCTCCTTTTAAAATTAAGAAAAATTCCTTTCCAGTTACGTACCATTCCTGCTGCTTGCCCACACCTTAATTAATTAGACTAAATAAGCCCAAAGAAAAAGTGCAAACGAATTATATCAATTAAATTAAGATGACTTCATTCTGATTCAGTTACAAACAAGGACCAAATTAAGGAGCAATTAATTAGTCTGATCCAGCTTAATTTCACCACTACATTAATACTGCATGCAAAACTCCTTACATGGAGCTTAATTAATTGGCATATATATATATCAAGCATACTAATTAATTAATTGCAATAACAAACTACACATGCATATTTATAAGTAAACTTCTCCCTTGATTCCTATGTTTCAGTACTTATCAGAAACCAACTAGTTGCGCGCCAAATCTAGAACGAAACATATATCAAATATGTTTTGAGTGCAAATTAAAGGCCTTTTTTCTGTCTGTGGATCGATGCGTTCCGAATTAATTAAGGCTTGCAATTCCTGTTGAACTTGAAGTAGGTCTGAATGGATCTGCAGATCGAGATGGATATATATAAGTTGTTCATGCGCCGCAGGCAGCACCGCACCCTGCAGCACACCCTGCACCGAAGATTGTCGGATCATCAGTAGAAGCTCTTTGTTTGGACTCGATTCCTTCTGCACAAGAGAATATGATAGTTGAGATGAGAGAAACAGCAACCAAGACCAACCAAAACCAGCACAGCAGCACACCGCCTCCTATTGTAGCTCCCTCTCCTTCCCTAACAACCAAATCACTAAGTTCTCTCACCATCTACTACCTAGTACTCCTCTACTCTCTCTCTCTCTCTCTCTCTCTCTCTCTCTCTATATATATATATATATATATGCCTTGCCTTCTATTATAAGCTAGCTAGTTGTGTGAAGTTTATATATCTATCCTCAGAGCAATATATATATATATAATATATATAATGTCCCCAACATACTTTTGGGATTGAAAAACGTCCTTGTGCTTGGTTATTCTTCACATGCTTTACATTTTACAGTTAATTATATTTAATAAATGGCAGGTAATATGATTAGCATTATCATGTTTGACCTGTAAATGGATGGTGGATGATAAGTCAACACACACCACAAGGATGGTGGCTTGGTGGGCAGGTGCCACGTCTCTCCTTTTGGCGGAACTTGATGTATACATATCTCCACCAGATATATCTTTACTTCACCACAAAGTGCCCTTAATGGACATGCATGGGACTCCTGTGAGTTTCAAGGATCATTGCCTGCTTGTAGCCCTGAAAGGTTAAGTTAGATGTATAGATCAGATAAGTAATGCTAGCTGGAAGTACTGGTACACTTGCACAGTCTAATAACCACAATTACCTATCAACCAAAAAAAAAAACCTTATCTCACTAGAATTAATGCACCTAACTGGTTAATTTTTAACCAACCAACAAGGATTGTTTCCAAGACGGCCGGCCACCTAATATATATCAATAACATCAGTCCTGCTGATCACTACAACAAATCAACAATAACTAAATCTCAATCTTAAATTAGTTTGGGTGAGATACATGGACCAAATTAATGCTTCCTCTCTGCATCTCTTACGATTTCAAGTACGTACTTACGTAGTTAATTAAAACATCAGTCCTCGATCGAAAAGCCAGTTTAATTAATGTATATCGACACAAAATATATATGATTGGTAGAAAAGTGACAAGTGTACGCACTAGGAAACAAATTAATTAAGTTCTCGTTTTTGGCTGTGGAGGGGTAATATATACATTGGTCCTCGAATAATACCTATATATAGCTAGGACTACGTACTGATCTTTAGAATGATCGATCAGCGGCGCTAGTCCTTTTGTTGGAGCCGCCACTAAGAGAGACAGTGTAATTCTCGAGTCATGCATGTAATTGCCTTTCCATTTACAAATTAAATGTCCATATATATATATATATATATATACAATTAAGAGGTCCAATTAAACCTCATTGTGGGCAAATAAGTGAAGTAGCGGTTTTTTGTTTTTTTTTTTTTTTTTTTTGTAAAAAAAGATATTTATGTGCCCAAAGTCGACTACTGGCCGGAAGTCGGAACGTAGTTCCAACTCTAAAACCCAATTAACGACTCCAAATTAAATTATGCCTAGCTAGCTCATCCCTTTGTTGACAGAGAATTCAAAGCCCCTGCTGTACTCTAGAATAGAGTACTCATCTAAAAATGTCATCATATGATATTAATTGGTTGTAACCATTACCAAATTGATTAATTATTAGATAAATATCCAGTAACAAACTGCATGTCCGCCATCAGATCGAATCATCGATCTTTCCAATGAATTGAGTTGACAGATGGAATGTTCTTAAAAATAAGAATTTATTTGTCATACAGATTTTGGATGAAATCCTTAAAAAATTTGTTTATGTTCTTGGAGCGCAAGAATATTAATTATAGTTATAATATCAACCACAAGGACGTGACAAGTTTGATAGATCTCTAGTCATATGCACGAGGCACACCTTCCAACAAATTAATAGTCTTTAATAAAGCTAGAGTTGCATATATCCATTATTTCTCAGCTGGATTTCTTGTCCTTCACCGTGCCTCTTGGAATCTTATTTAGAACTTCAGAATCAAATCTGGAATACATTTTTCTGAGGTTCCGCTGCCTTGTGCGTACGAACTTATCCACATCTTGCTCGTACCTCTCATAGAATGCAGGCAAAATGAAGATGCAGAGAAAGCCTGCGTGTATGTACGTACATAGTTAATGAGAATAGAAATTAATTAATTAATGAGGTGAGCTCTGAACTGCAATCTATATATACACAATACACATTGTGGTAGCTAGCTCATACGCGCGTACCTAGATATAGGAGATTCAAAGAGCTGAAATAAGTCCCTATCATTGACAACACCCATAAGAAAGCTATGACCTGAGAAACATGCGCGCAAATCAACCATGCATGCATGAGATGGATGGATGGATCGGTCCACATTCGACAAGCTCTAGCTAGCTAGCTAGCTGCTTGTTGAAAACTGTTGATGAAATTATTAGAGCATGGAAAATCTGGATATATTAATTAATGTTTTACCATGATAAATAGTTTCAAATCTTTTCCACACGCAACCTCATGGAGATTTGTGATCAATCGGTTGAGTTCAACGCGGAAGGTTGAAGCAACTTTTGTAAATGCAGACTCAGATAAGATGATTTCAGGGATCTTTGGAGGACTCCTGACAAAAGGGGGGAACTGATTTAATAACACTTATATATGCAATTAAGTATCACCCTGGTTCGTTTGCATTAATTCTTCACTTGGACAAATTAATTAAGGATATTCGTTTGCTAGCTAGGGTGAAGTGTTAATTACTGGTGCCTACCTGTCAAACAATGCTGCACCATTGGACCAGATGAAGAGGATGAGCATGGCAGCAATGGAGACGTGACATACAAGTGCTAGAAATTGGTATTCCACAACCGCGAAAAGAAACCATATTGCAGTGACCCCAAACAAAATTGCTGCAGACACATTCCTGTTCCTCCATAGCACCACATCTGCAACTGCAAATTCAACACAAAATCCAAATTCACAGACTATATATATATATATAACATTAATTGAATGGTTGGTCAGCAAGGCATGCAAGTTACCAAATTAATTAAGTCTACGTTTGAAGCAAACATGATTTCATTAGGGCGGCTAGCTAGCTAGTGTGGTTGTGAATGTTAGGTTAATTTCTTTTTAATTTTCTACCATATATATGTATTATGTATAGCTAGTTTAAGAAGTAGTGGTTAATTTACCTCGTGCACCCCCTAGAACTGCATGCAGGGGTCTTTCGCGACCAAAGAGTTTTGCCACAGTTTTATTCTTGTTATTTTCATTTTCGGAGTCAGATGAGTAGACTGGCATGTTTTCTTATTTAAGGGCTAGCTAATTGTACAATTCATCCGTGGCTATATACGGCACATTATATATATATAGGTGGATGGGTTCTAAACTTCATAGCTAAGAAAACCAATACTAACCAACATGGGGAAGCAAAGGATGGCTTTGGGGATCAATATTGTGGTTGCTTGATCCCTCAAATTATGAGAATCATGCGCAGTTTGTGCTGATGCATTCTAAAACTAGTTTGGGGATATTGGAGTGTAATCAACATGCCTTGTTAGTTAGCAACTTATGTACCTAATGCCAATTGGTATATATAAGAAGTGCTAGAAGGACAACAATAAAGTCACACCAGTACAAAACACATTGATTCATAAGAGTCATTTACGTGCACCTCGGGATGCGAGCATATACAGATTTTCATGCACAACATGCGGGTTGAGATCGCTTAGAGGGCTCTTGTGAGCCAATGTGTTTTGTGGCGTAACTTTGTTGTTGTCATTCTAGTGTTTTCCGCGTATATATATACATACACACACACATACATATATATACTTGATTTTATATCATAGAAATCATGTTTGGTTATGTACTTATTTGTGCACGTAGTTGAAATAGTTTCATCGAGAGTAAAGGTAAAGAATCTTGTCCATGAACAAAAACAGAAAGAAAGAAAGAAGACAGAAAAGGAATATTTAATTATTTTTGCAACTCTTCTAATCAGAAATTAACCACTAGTTTAGACTTTAAAGACTCGGCGCGAGTTCATCCTCTCATAAGTTAGTAAATTAAGATCTCGAATGCGCGCGTAACTTAACCATGATCGATGATGCTACACAATTAAATACATAGATCCCTCAATCAAAAACCAAAGAGAGGTCGCACATATATAAATACCAAAAAAAGAAGGAGAAAGAAACGTAGAACAGAAATATGTAGACCACCCAACTCAATGCATCAAATGAGTCTTCTCAAGAAATAAAGATAGCTCAAATTGAAAGAAATTAATAATTAATGAAGAGATGGACAGTAGATACTATTATTTTGTGCGCAGTCACTTTTGTTATTATGATTACTAATTAATTGAGATCAGAACGGCCACTTGGGCTTTATCAAGAATCATGCCAGTTGATGACTCTATGCATGAACCATCTTAATTAGAACAAAAAATCACAAGCATATATTTTAAGGCTTTCTGCCCCCATTTTTTTTTTTTTTTTTTTTAGGATAGTGATATTTGAAATCGTGAGTCTGGACTTAAATTTTTTTTTAATTTCAAATACATCATCGAACAATTAATGAAGTAATCGTAATCACTTGTAAAATTCATTTAATATTTTTAAATATTTTAAAAAAGTTTTAAACACTATGAGACGCAAATTAATATGTATAGTAGATTAAAACTAATAATCGAATTGGGTGTTACAAATGACCTTGATATACTTAAAAAAAGTGTCCAAATTAAAAGACCATTCTTAATCATAATTAAGGTCAAAGAAAAGGAAATAGCATCTCCACCCTTAAGACTCATCTAAGGGCCATGCATGTGAGACAAATTAATTAATTGGCTTCTTCTTCTTCTTCTTCTTAATCAATTACCTAATCATGATAATGTAGCAATTGAAGTGAGGTAAGGACAAATTGGCATGACTTGAAAATTGATGTTTAATTGTTGTGGCGTGGGCGTTGATGTTGATGTTGAGAAGGTGACTAATCGAAAGAACGAAAGAAAGAAAGAAAGAAAAGAAAGGGGCAGGGAAAACGACGAGAAGCAGCAAAAGCAAAAGAAAAGAAAGGGGAAATCCCCCCCAAATTCGATTCCATAATAAAATGAGGTGGAGTCCTCAATAGAGTCAGTTGTTGGGTAAATGGCTATGGCTATGGCTCAAACGCTTAACATTAACGATTTAACAGGGTCTTGTTTCTCCTCCACCAGAATTAGATGTGTAAGCAATAACAAAAGCACATTTGAAGCAGCACAGACTACAACGTCGTCGACAATGATGGGCTTTGGGTTGAAGAGCTTGATGGGCACGTTCGTGGTTGATGTGCAGAGAGCACAAGGGAGGGGTTTGAACGTTCCATTGATCGCCCCATTCACTATTGCTTCCTCCAAGCTTGAAAAAGTGGAAAATGTGGCCATCAGGGTGGAACTCAGTAATGGCTGTGTTGGGTGGGGCGAGGCTCCCATCCTCCCCTCTGTTACTTGTGAGGATCAATCCTTGGCTCTTCACAAGGCCGCTCAGGCCTGCGACTTTCTTTGCCGAGCCCCTCCCATGATTTTGAGTTTGGCGTTGAGGGAGATAAGCAACATTCTTCCTGCCCACGACTTTGCTTCTGTACGTAATTAGCTACTCCATCCATCAATTTTTACTCTCTCTCTCTCTCTCTCTCTCTCTCTATATATATATATATATCAACTTCTTAATTTACTGCTAATTCTAACTCATCATATTATTATTATTATTAATTAATTGAAGGTGAGGGCCGGAGTCGAGATGGCATTGATTGATGCAGCTGCAAATAGTATTGGTATTCCACTTTGGAGATTATTTGGGGGTGCATCCAATACCATAACCACTGATATAACGGTAATTCCAAAAAAAAAAAAAAAAAAAAAAGTGTTCTTTCCATGTCCTTACTTCGAACGTACAATTAATGGATTTCCTTTTTTTTTTTTTTTTTTTTTTTTTTTCAGATTCCTATTGTTTCCCCCACTGAAGCTGCTGAATTGGCTTCAAAGTATCGCAAGCAAGGTTTCACCACCTTGAAGCTTAAGGTTGGGAAGAATTTAACTGAAGACATACAAGTTCTTAAAGCCATAAGAGTTGCCCATCCCAACTGCTCATTTATCTTAGATGCTAATGAGGGATACACCTCCACTGAAGCCATCCAAGTCCTTCACGACTTACATGGTTGGAGACTCACTTCTTTCTTCTTTTCATGATTAACACATGCTTCTTATTTCTTCACTAAGCTTCCATTACTTAATTATAACATGTCTTTTTTGTTTTAATCAGGAATATATATTCATTAGGAAAGATGTTTGTTGATACTTAGTTTCTATCTCTTGTACTGCAGTACATTTTGTTTCACCGTTTCATTTTCTGTCCTGCAGAAATGGGGGTGACTCCTGTTCTATTAGAACAACCAGTTCATAGAGATGATTGGGTGGGTCTTCGCCAAGTTACTCGTATTGCAAAAGACAAGTTTGGGATATCCGTTGCTGCAGATGAAAGCTGCAGAAGTTTAAATGATGTTCACAAAATTATTAAGGACAAACTTGCGGATGTTATCAACATTAAACTGGCCAAGGTTGGTGTGATTGGCGCCCTCGAGATTATTGAGGTTGCTCAACAATCTGGATTGAATCTTATGATCGGTGGAATGGTCGAAACTAGACTCGCCATGGGCTTTGCTGGTCATCTGGCTGCAGGGCTTGGGTGCTTCAAGTAAATATGCCCTTCTTTTTCTCTTGCTATTCATACATACAACAAAATATGGGAAAAAAAAAAAAAAGATTAACATACTTTTTATACACAGTCAATAGTACGCAATTGTTGCAACCTGAATTATGCATCAATATTCATGTATTAGTATTTTCAGTGGACTTCAACAATTATGCGGCAAATGTGTTTCTCAAAAGTTTGTCACCATTTAGTTTCCTAAAATGTTTACTCTTAAGGATAAGAGCATTGTTAGTTTCATGTTTATTTTTGACTCGAGTACCTTTTGCAGATTTATTGATCTGGATACGCCCCTCCTATTGTCAGAAGATCCAGTCAATGGTGGTTATGAAGGTAGTTATCAGAATGCACTTAATCATTTGTTTTTGGCTCTTCAATGTTTTACGTTGATGCTATGAAATTTGGCATGGATGTCTTGGAATTGTTGAGCTCGGTTGTTATCATTAATAATGATGATGCTCAATCTTCTATTCTTGGCCAGTTTCTGGAGCTGTATATCAGTTCGTTAATGCCAGAGGTCACGGTGGTTTCCTTCATTGGCATACAGTTGCCTAGTGACTCCTACTTATTTTATGGTACATCTTTCTCCATTGACACTTGTTGTAGGATTTGTTCTGTTCAATACAACAATCTTGAACATGTGATGAGCAGTGTCATTAAAAGTATCAAAATAAAAATTATTTCATTATGAAGTGTTCTCTTTGGATTGCATTTCTTTTATTAACTTGGAAGTATAATGTGAATGGGCTGCCACCTAGATTGTCAAATATTTTTTCTTAACTTTCTTTAGATAGATGATGCATTAATTAGGAGAGATTTGAATGGTTTGGAAAGCTCACCGTCAATTGCACTTAATCGAACACAATGGAAAATTTTGATCCATGTAGCCGACCCCAATTACTTTGGGACTAAGGACTATGTTGTTGTTGTTGTTTCTTTAGATAGATGATAAACGGTACCATCTGTGTACTTTGACTGTACACGGTTTAATATCCCAAGTATGAACTCATGATCACAAGCCAAACTGAGAAAACAAGATGATCAGAACAGTAAATTAAATCCATGGCATGATGAAACTGTGATAAAGAAGGATACAAAAACTCAAGTGGTATCAAATTAAAATCCATAAATTTACAAGTCATAGGGGCTCAGCAGTGAATATCGAGATGTTGAACCTCTTTTATGTACAGCCTCATATTGGAAGTAAAGATAATGCTAATGCAGAATATGCAACCGGACACAAAAGAACACTCACAATCAGGCTTAGACACAAAAGCTTTATCTGTTAGCAAACACTAAGAATGTGATTCGGATTCAATATCTCTCATAAACCAAAGTCTCTAATTCCTTGTTCAATCTTTAGTTGACATAAAAGCCATAACTATTAAATATGGCCCAACAATGAATATCAACCAATTCCAGCACTTCAAACTAAAGATTTACATTAATATATCAATCATGCACCACATCTCTATTTTTCTTTCAAGTGGAAGAAGTTTTAGAGCTGCTTTATGCAAAATATTCTCAACTTATCAATGTTCAATCATTTTTCACCAGGAGATTGACAAAATGCGCAATCCTTCATATATCAAAAACAATGTCATTTTTCTCAAAAAAGAAAAAAATGTCATTTGAAGATTATTTGTGAATGAAAGTTTTAGAAGTAGAGAGTTGATCCTTTTTGACAAGGAAGCAAATGATTAGAACAGAAAATATGGAATAGTGTATATAACCTTTTGATTATTGTGAACTTCCATTCAAGAAAAATGAAGAAATCACCTGTGTATGAGTTGAGATTTGAAATTGTTGTATGGAAATTTATGATTGTTTCAGGAGTGGATTTCTTTGAAATGATGATCAGAGTGAATAAGGAAACTCTTATGTAGTGTGTATCTCTGCTGAAATGTTTTGTTTTCCTGCTAAAGTTGAACCTTTCCACAACTTGCAATGGAAGAAGCTCTTGTGCTCTCGTATGCTCTTCGGTAAATATATACTAAATTACTAATAGAAATAGAGAGCATTTTAATGGCCAGGATTGAACTTATTTTTGCCTCAAAGCATCATGGATTTACATGCTTCACAAATTTGTGTACTTCTATCGCTCTATATATACTTTTCTTTTGCAAATTTGCCTAGAAATTCAGGAATGTACAAAAAGTCATTTGTCTTTGTGAACAAAAAGTGTATATAATAAACCAAACTTACAGGAGCCTTGTCTACCCTAAATACTAGATGGATCCATTTCACACCAATAGTTTTTCAGTCAGGAGATCTTCTAAGGAACACCAGGGATCGATACAACATGGAATCTTACGACAACAAAGCCTCAACTTCAAATTAGCTGGGGTCGGCTACATGGATCAAACTCTTCCATTGCACTCAATTTTGTACACTTAATGGCTTGCTTTCCAAATTCTTTAAATTCATCCTAATCAATACGTCCAAGTTAGCTTAGGTCTATTTAGTTGAGTTTTTAACTTGAGCATTTGCATTTGCACGTTGTCTTTGGAGATTGATGTCTAAACCACTGTAATTGTCTTTCCCTATTTTTTGCGTCGATCGGTGCTACTCCCACTTTTCTTTGAATTTTTTTATTTTTTATTCTATCTTTATGAATTCCGCCACATATGTACCTAAGCATCTTCATTTTTGCCACACTCATTTTATGTAATATGTTGTTTCTTTACCGCCAACTTTCACTTCCATAAAACATAGATGGCCTAATTCCAGTCCTATAAAAATTCTCCCTTTAGCTTAGTAGTGATATTTTGATCACATATCAAATCTATTGCACTTCACTTCTTCCATCCAATTTGAATATATGGTTATCATCATTCTCGATTCTACCTCGATACTACTGTCTTTTTGTACAATTGATACATATATCTAAAGTGGTTCAATTATACTGATCATATATATCGTTATCATCTCCCTTGTATTCGTTGGCTGACCATTCAAGCTAAACGCATTATCTCCCCTAGAGCCAATCAATTAGAAGCATTCACCTTGAGATTTTTTTTTTCACATGCAGTATTCGCTCTCTAGATTATCTTATATTAGACAACTCACAGTTGTTCATGAATCTTGAGCCATTACTGTTCTGCGGAGATGTATGGCTAACCTCTTGTGTTCGCCAACATTTCTTTTTTCTTGTAATTATAAATCAGCATTTCTTTCTTTCTTCCCTTTCTTCTCTTGCAAATTGTAATATATATATATTGCATGAGAACCCCTCTTTTTAATGGCTTTGATTCTCTCTCCCCTACCTTTTGGGTTGAAGTGGTTAGTAACTGGCATGCAAGTTTTCTCATCATTTGCAGCACTAATGGCATGTATAGAAGGTAGTAAACTATATATGGTTTTCTAAATCGATTAGTGATCCAAATTAGATTGTATAATCGACTTAAATAGTGATTGCTTTTCTTGCATCCTTGACCATTGAATAAATGAATAATTGTGAGCATTGAGAAATTAAGAAATAGGGCTTCAAGCATTTAAAAATATATAGACATGCAAGTGTACACAGCAGATTACACACTTCAGGAAACTAAGATCTATTGACAAGGTACTTTGCACTACTATTTGTGCTTGCAGTAGCAACATGGTGATCAAATACAGTTAGAACTCTCATAATATATACTTAGCTTGCAAAACTTTTTCTTTTTATCTGCTAAATGTATTATTTAAACTATTAACTTTGATTATTACGCAGTATAAGGCTTATATAATCATGATTAGGTGATGAGTGGGACCTCTAGCTCAACACAGTTCAAAATGATGGGATGCATTGTGCATATATAGCGTGCTTTGCTTTATTTCCTCTTTTTGACTTTCACCCACATTTTGATGCTTGGGTCCAATCATGAACCCCTGCACATTTGCCGGGCCATATTGTCAAGAGAATGCATGTGAAATGTAACAATTTTTTGTATTTTTATTTTTAGATGAAAGTGAAATATATGTAACAATTAATGTGCTGAATTGTTTTATTAGTACCTTTTACTTTGATTTGTTTTCTTTTTTAGGATTCTCCGTGTGACTTACTCTTTGTATTAGAAAAGCCTTTCGCATATTGTTTTAAAGATTTAGCTAAGATAATGAATATCATGTAGTTTAGAGTGAATCTACTGTAGAAGAGCTAAATTAGAATTATATTAACTTGGGGCAGAGATAGGGCTGGCAATTTGGGTCATGAAACGATTAACACGACACGACACGACACGTAATAAACATGTCGTGGGTTTGGCTTAAGTGGGTCTGGGTCATAAACATGTTAACACGTTTATACACGGTTAATAAACGAGTCATTAACATGTCAACCCGTTCAACTCGTTGAATCGTTGCAAAGTGTTCAGAAAAAGTAGGAAAGTGAAATCTCATTTTGATTTTTCAGAACCTTTGAAATGAAGCTATGTTATGACTCGCTTAACACGGCTAAAGAATAATGTATAAATAATAAATATTGTATAATAAATAGATTGATACAAAATTCACCTATTCGAATGCATGTTAATAGCATGATTTATTTATTTTATTTATAGACATCTTTTATCATATTTTATTTTATATTTGAGAGGAAATATTCATTTTACTTTTAATATATTATTTATGTTTTAGATTTTATTAATAATTATTTATTAAGAAAAAATAAAACTTTTCGCCAAAGTAAAATTTAGATATTTTTTTAGATGATTCTTATAATTTTGTTTATGTTATTATTACGAGTCATTTTCGCTTTATTTTTAAGAGTAACAAAGACTCGAATTTTTAAGAGTAACAAAGACTCGAATGAAAAAATAAAGTAAAACTAACGACTATATACAACTACATTATATTTTATTGGTTATTTAGTATGTTTTTTCGAATTTAATTATTTAGATATATTTTTAAAAAAATAGTAACTTAATTATAAAAGTTTAAATAAAATAAAATTTTTAAATATAATATTTAATAAGTGGGTGACACGATTACACGACATGTTTAACACACGACCCACTTAGACACGAAAACGATTAACACGATTAATAAACATGTCACGTAATGGGTTTGCATTATATGGGATACACGACACGTTCTGACGACACAACACGTTTGACGTTCATTGCGATCTGGAATTGCCACCCCTAGGCAGAGAGGACGTGTAGAGATTTTCTTCGTTTTGGATAGTGTTGGAGTAATTTCAAAACTCATTTAGTTTCGAAGGTTAATTAAGTTATACCTGTCGAATTTATCTCATCAAAATTGTTTATTAATCTCATAATTAAACTTATTAATTGATTGTGAGAATACCCTTATCCAAGCTTTTTGTGTTGGTGAATCAGATGGGCAGTTTTTCTTCTCTAATGTTGATAATTTGCAGTGCATACTAATTAAGCAATATTGACTGCACTAAGCGCGCATGAGCATTGAAATGATGAATGCTGTTGCACCAGAGACGGCATCACATAAGTCGCCGAAAGCTAGCTAGGCACAAAGAAATTAATGAGTGAAGAATTTTGGGTCCTACTTCACAAGAAACCTCCGTAGCGCCAATACACAATTGATTAATAATGAATCTCTGGTGCCACACCCACACATGCAAACATGCCACCAAAGTTGAAAGTTGAAATATATGTAGGATCGATCCGAATGAAGAGAAGTGGTCCTTGATGTGATGTATCTCTCTATCACACATTAAGAAATAACTCAACAACATATTTGTTAATTCTATATATGCTAGCTCAACTTAATTATGATGATTAATTGCCAAGGACAATATATATATGAAGAGCCCACCAACTTTTAACTAGGAAATAAGTTAGGCATTTGAAAATAGAGTAATGCTACAATTGCTCATCACATCACAAGGGGCTGTATATGAATACGCACAGACCATTAATGTATTTTATATTTGTGTCCATCGATCGGCTATCCTCTACTCATAATCTTCTACCTTTCTGCGGTGGGGATCAGTTTCTCATCAAAATAGGAAGAGTTGAAATAGATCCACATGCATGGTAGTAAAATATAATAATTAATAGTCTTTGCTTTAACGGGCCACAAGTGAATCAATATCAATCTCAAATGCAAATCTACATAAACAAAGTAAGTCATAATTAAAGCTAAACCAACAGCTGCGCGCACCTTTTTTTTTTTCTTTTGATCCAGATTAATTAATTTTGGACAAGGTGTTGTTGGTGAAAGAGTGTATAATTAAACAATAGGGTGGGGGTAATTAATTAGTTGACATGCACAGTACGACTTGTGCAGTGATTTAGGTGATTCTAGATATATAAAGTGAGTTGCACATCTATAAATTGTGAAGACCTTCCCACTCTTAAAACACACACAACACAGAGTCTTCAAATCAAATCGGTTCACTGATCTCTTCTGCTCTAGTTGTGGTTTGATGAAGATGATGATGAAGACACGAATTGTTGTGTTTGCTGCAATAATCGGTCTGGTTCTTGTAGGAGAAGGGCGTGTGACGATGGCAGCTACTAATTGTGATGTTACACAGCTGACACCTTGCTTGGGCGCAATAACGTCTAATAGCCCTCCGAGCGTCCTGTGTTGCAGCAGATTGAGAAGCCAAAGGCCTTGTCTCTGCAACTACCTCAGGAACCCTTTCCTCGGCAGATATGTTAACAGTCCCAACGCTAGGAAGGTAGCTAATACTTGTAAGGTACCCTATCCAAGTTGCTAGACCCACACCCATATGCACCCCTAGCTAGCTTCTACTACTAATACTACTACAACCGATCGATCCAACATATATATATATATGTGGTGACTGATGGCAGTAGTTATGATCAAGTGCTTGCTAGCTAGCTAGCTAGCAAGCTAGTATATAGTTTGCTCTATCTGTTTATGCATGTTTTCCCTCCTTGTTTGTTTGAGCCCTGCATTGCTTAATTTGCAGTGGTAAATGTTGCTGGTGAAGTGTACGTTCTACTTCTTATGTGAATGATGAAAGCTTAATTTCAAGTTTCTATTACTAGCTACTTGAGGATTCTTGGAAGATTTGTGGATTTTTTTTTTTTATTTTTATTTTCTTATATATATCAAGATTTGTGAACTTCAATTTCACATAATCCTGGACATGGGTGTGTGTATAATTAGTTAAGAAAGTTGAATAACTGGCATGTGCATGCATCTATTATAATTTGTATATATAGCTGAATACCATCGTCCATTGGAAATTCATAACAAACAGCAACATAAAAGAGTTAAAAGAGATGGCATATGTAGATCAGCAGCAGCAGCTGGCGAGGAGGGTATTATATATACAGAGAAATGAAATTGTTATAACTGAAGGATCATCTTTTAGATGGTGCCTGAAAACAAATGCCGAAATTTACTAGTAAAGAAATTGAATGAGGATTTGTTGTATGGCCGCCTGGACCACTTCTTTGGAAGCCAACAACTTAATTCGACATAAATAATCCAAAATCAATACTGACCTAGACCACAATTATAAAATGGTCTGCCGACATATGCGATTGGCTATACATGTTTGAAAAGGTTGAATTCTGCTAATCTTCAATCGCTCTCACATATGCCTATGGAAGTGGTGCCTTACTTTTTCCCAATTTGGTAAGATACATACAACAGCCATTTTACACGGAGTCTGAAGGGCACTGCAGGACAAAAATATGCATATTTTAGAAAATAGAGTATCCTCGCCATCAAGCAAATAGACTAGTATTCAATCCCTCCCATTGCATATACAATAACAACTCAATCCCTCCCTCCCATTAACAAGTGCTTTTTGTATTTGATCCAACTTCAAGGTAGCAGAAACAAAAACACAAAAATGCATTAACTAAAATAGGAGAGAGGCAAGCGCACATGGAGACACGCACGCTTACGCCTTTTCAAATTCGTGGGTTTTTTGTTGAGGAGAAGTGGTTGACGTCAAGTGAAGGCCTTCGTTCCGGTGCTTGTGCCAGCCTCCGGTATCAGCCCTGTTGTGAGCCCAGTAGTATAAGATGGATGCCAGCATTGATATCAAAGTGATGGCAGCAGCAGCAGCGAACACACCCTTTCGGAGAGTGGCACATGAAAAGTTTTTGACGCCAAACAATCCTCGGTACTTGGTGTGGTATGCATTCCTGGCGGAGCCCGCCAACAAGCATGCTTCTGCTCCCAAGAATACAATCCTAATGAAGTGAAGATGATGTGAAAGACTAGTCTTTGAGTAATTAAAGATTAATTGCCAAGGAAGGTAGTGCAGAAGCAGATGCAACTTAGCAAGGTGTATTAAAGATTGGAGAAAATTGGCAAGTGAGATGAATGCAATTATTAATAGAATGGGTTTGTTAAACTTGTACTAAAATTTAGTGTTGAAAATGGGATGAGTACCAGGAGCAACTTGGCAGTGCTTCCTAGTTAATAAATAAAGAAATAAAGAAAAAAAATAGGTAGGTAGCAGCGTACCAGGAGAAGAGGAAGAGGAGGGTGGGGAAGAAGGGGAAGAGCAGGGGACGGGCGAAACAGAGGCATCTGGTGACACCGTTGACGACAGCGTGGCTGATGAGGAGGAGGCCAAAGGCAGTGAGGCCATAGGCGGTGGAGACGTCGGTGTCGTATACGCAGAAGGTGCTCTCGTCGTACCGGTCAGGAACCACCTTTCCCTGCACAATCTCATACACACAGCACATCACTTCCACATGTATACATACATATTACATATTAGATAAGAGCGAGCGATTGGGATGAAGTAAGGAATTTGTATAGTATTAGTATTAGTATTACTTACGGTGCTGCGGCGTCGCTCTGCTCCCACTGCCAGCACGAACGCTATGAGATGCAGACTAGTAACCACCGCCAAGATCGACACAGACACCGCCATTCCTGATCAAATCAAACCAAAACCCCCAACTCCACACCACCGCCCCACCCCCTCAGCAAATCTTCTTCTTCCCTTCTCTCTTTCTCACTCTCACTCTCCCTCTCACTCTCTCCCCTCCCTGCTTTGCTTTTCTTTTCTTTTCTTTTCTTTTCTTTTTCTTTTTTCTTTTTCTTTTTCTTTTGGCTTTTTCGGACACGCGTTTTCAACCCTAGGTTTTCGTCTCAACGGCGACAAAGATTGGAGAGTTGCTCATATTCGTAATTATAAATTAAACAAAGACTGGATGGGCCCCACTCACTTGACTTGTTTCGCCTACTAGCTATACTACCCTACCTAATACCTACTATATCAGTCATATATATACCCACTATCCACTCACCCCCTTCCCTAACCCAACTTTGCCATAACCAACCTTAGACTTCTACTATCATTAGGCCCATATATACCATCCCTTCAGGCCTTGTTGCTATTACTTAACAAAGACCCATCTATCTATCTATATATAATATATCCATGTTCATCCAACTCATTAATGCCCAATTAATCTTCACATTTATTTAGGGATACAAGTGGGGGCGAAGAATCCCCATTTCTCATTAGAATCCTCCGCCAACTAATCCCCATGGGACTGATGAGGATGAAAGCAATTTCATTCCCACCGCATATTAGGGGCAGTGCAAAAGTAGTATTATCCCTCTCATCATAAAGAAACCTCGTAAGGATTCCCCCGAGAGATTTTAAATATTTCATATAGAAATTACATCAAAATCATTAGATCTTATATATGGTTAATGTTTCACATAAACTTTAAAAATCAACCTATAATTGCAAAAAAAAAAAGCTTTTAATGATTTTTAATTTCGGATCTATAATGTATTTGGTCTTTTTTTTAGATATCATGTAAAAATAGGATGGGGTGAGAATTTCCAAAGGGATGGGGATCCCCACCGGGTGAAAAATGGGTCGAAAATTTCAAGCGGAAAATCTCCGCCCCACCAGTAAGTAGGGATGGGATGGGGATTACATTCTCCTCCCCAAACCTGCCCCACCTGCATCCCTATTCACATTCAGTGCCTTAAATTAACGCCCATCCTCATACACTATACATGTTTAAGACGGAATATTAACATAAATTACATTGATCACAATATCCCACAATGCATATACATACACTATGCCTCCTTTGAGTGCCCGCGCGCATAAACCATATCCATATATATATTCTTTCCAAATATCTTACAATTAATTATTGTAAACATTGTCTGCTTCATAAATATTGCACGCCAGCCATCCATGATCCATCCATCCATCCATCCATGCGCACTTCCACAATTCTTGCACGCACTTGTCACCAATTGGGCCTCTCTACGTTATACCGTTTATTTCGTGCTATCTCCGGCCGCACTTATACACTTAATTAATTAAACACTTGTATCATACAAGTTGTATGCATGTTATTGTTAACGTCTAAAACACTTTCTAGCTATCAAACTTCGTTATCGCGCGTCTTTCTTGACTATATACTAGTACTAATTTTTTTAATTAGTTAAAAAACCTGCTGACTTAATTTTTATATATATGCAAACTTAATTTCAACAATAACTTAATTATAACTTAATTGTTATATATAAACAACCCCGCCATTGGCTCTAACATGAGTCCAAGTACTCCTAAGTCACTTGCCTTAGGCAAAGTGATGCCTCATGGCTCTCATCCCTCATCCATCTTATTAACTAGATACGCTTTTTTTTTTTTTTTTTTTAATCATTAGCTAGATGTTCTTCATTTGGATGATGACTACTATATATCTACATTGTTGAAGCCCAGAAGAGAGAGAACCAGAGAACACCAGAGAGAACAACAAAGAAGAGAAACGAAGAAGAACAAGAGAGAAACAGATCCTCAATAAAATCACTGAGTGATCTGTGCTTTCTATTTATATATGAAAACAACTTTACATCTCAACCATCCAGTTGTTGTGATCATCACCGTTCAAATACAACCACTTCACACACACACATACAACACTTACAACTGTTATTTACAACATACACCACAGATACACCTCGAGATCCACATTACACAATACTCAATGATTAACTCTTACATACATATTCAAATTCAACTATAAACAACCAATATTGATATTCCTAATTCTATACTGCATATATGCATGATGATATCTTCCATTTACATCCAATACATACATACAAACTAAAATAGACGTTGCTTGCCGCCAAATACATTATATGTACGTAGGAAAATGATTGAGTTTGATCAAATAAAAAAAAAAAAAAAGATTGGAAACCCATTTTGAACACTCCAAAATGGATACATAGTTGTTAATGTCCATTGATTTATACATTGATGTTTATGTGCAAACAAATCGATGTGTATTAAATTAAGGGACATCAACAACCATGTGTTTGTTTCTGATTTTCATATCATTCACCCCATACCAAATCATCGAGTCACTTAATGGGTTAGTACTATTGTATATATACGACATCCAATTAATTAAGATATCATAATAAATTTAATCAACCAATTAGAAGTCATGCATGCATGCACGTTTAATTAACTTATAATACATACATGTGAATGATCAGTTGACCACAAAAAAATTATGGACAAATGCGATTAATTTAAAGGAGAAGGATATATATATATATGGTTATAAAATAAGAAAATGCGTGGCAATTGTGTATAGTCATAGTTATCATTTAATTTTGAATAGGTCATAGGAAAAGAAATGAATGATTATGAGTACGTACGTATGAGAGAAGACTGATGTTGGCTAAGTATATTATTGATAACGACTAAGTTCTTAAACAACTTATATATCTATATATAACTAGTTTTTTGGACGTGCTACGCACGTGGGAACCCGCTCACTGCGCTCGCGGGAGTTTAATTTCAATATGTCAACAAAATTTGGGAAAAAATATATGTATATCTACATTCCTATAAATTATGTTTATTATTCATTCAACTCGAAAAATAATTTTTTTATTTCGGAATCTCAAAGAATGTGTTTGGGTTGTTAACATTTCAAATTTTATTTCCAATAAAAAACAACAATTAACAATTAGATCGTAAACTTGTTTAGTAATATGTCACTTGATTTATTCATTTGTGGTACAAAGTTTCACCGTTTCAATAGCACAAGGTGAATTAACCACCACTGGTTGTATTTTATTTTTAATGTAGACAACAATATAAAAAAGTATGATATTTCTTGTGAAAAAATGTAAATTATGTGCTTATTCCATGTATTCCACATTTTTGGAAGTACACTTAAAATTAAAGACTTTCAAAATGGAGTCTATCTCATTGCAATAATGTGCAACAATGAATTATCCTCAAATGTGGAACAAATTAAATCATATTCGCTTATTGTTCTTTCGTGTCATCCCAAATGAAAGACATATATTAATGTTGATCTTTCATCACTCCATACTTTGATTGATGATCATAAGTTCTAACTGTAATAAGCGAGGTCTATCTGTCTATATATGTTGCTCAATGATGTCAAAGCAATAGAGAGATTTGAGAAACGAACTTATTGTTTAGGTATCATTTGACAGGTTGATTTCGCATAGAAAATTAGTGCGGAACATTTAACAGTTTCTATTTGAACGGGTTGATTATGCACAACAAATAATTTTTTTTTGTTTTTTAGGTAGCATTTGAACAATTTGGAAACTTATTTGTGGCAGTGTCGTCAAAGGTGTTGCATTCAATTACAACTTCAATGCCAGTTGTTTCTTCTTTGACTATATATTTCGTCAAAGGTGTTACATTCAATCACAAAATTCATATATTTAATATATATGGTAAGTTTTCATATTTATTTCAAAAGTTGTTGGCGAGTTTTCAGGGAAAAAAATCCTTATATGTGCAATCAAACACATATATGAAAATTTTCTTATGAACATTTTCTCGAGAAAGTTTTCTTATGAACAAAATTTTCTTAACAAAATATTATTTTCTTATGGAACATTTTCCTTGCAATCAAACATGGCCCAAATGATAGAGAGATAGAGAGAGAAGGGCCCAATTTTTCAATTGATAGACATGGGAAAAAAATGGTCCTACTGCTAAAAATGCTTCACGTAACACACTCAAGAATCTCAAGACTGTACATGGAATTCCAAGCAAAAACAAATGGATAAAGTATATAATTGAGATTTGAAAAAAAAAATTAGGTAAACCAACCACTCTGATGATTACAAATAACTCATTCGAGTTGGGATAGGAACATTCAAAATCAAATAAAAGTAAATATTTCTCCAAAAATAAATAATAAGAAAAAAAAATGAAACAACTTACGACAACAAAGGCTCAATCCCAAATTAGTTGGAGTCGACTAACAATTCTACTCAACCCGATTAGTTAATTACAATGAGCAACAATTTGTACTTCTAGCATATTTACCATCTTTTTTGACAACATACTTCATCTTTTTTCTCATTGTTACTGAGATATCTCGTGGGCTAAATACGCAATTTAATAGGTTAGCTTAAAGAAAGCGATTTTTCCCCCACTTTTCCTAAACATCGAGAAAATAGTTTTCAATTTCCAATTTGTCTTGCACGTGGATGATGAATCATAGTGAAACTTTAAGTTACAGTACGAAGAATTCCCTTCTTAAATCAACCATAAAGCAAAAAGATAGGCTAAAAGTATGTGCTCACATAACGATCTTTGCGTTCCTTACGATAGCGTTTCTCCCTTAGATCTGCTACACTTCGCCTCACCTGTTCTCCACGATATTCAAGAATCTGATTGAAAACATAAATAAAGAGCTTCAGAAAGGAAATCCTTGTAATTCTTTGTTATTTTATAGGGTTAGATGTAACAGCAAGTTGTTAGTTGCATTAACTCAGCTCCATGTTTTTTGTAAAAGAAAAAGAAAAGCCTTGCACAAAATGGAAAATTCATTATTATTCTTTGTAAAAATAATATTCCTATACTTTCTTGTCTAATAGACGGGATGCTTGTACAGTTCTATGAAGATCATAGGATGAGTAACCGCTAACCATCTTTCTATAAACGCTAGCTCTTGTGGAAATCTCTACGATGATTTATTTCAAAACACATGTTTTTAGATTAAGTTTGAACTTAAATATAAATACGTTTCGCAACAATAGAAAGGCTCAAATTCACTTCTTCTCACCATTTCTCCTTCTTGAATTTCATGACGAGCAAAGAGGCCCCATCCATGTATTCCAGATCTACCGAAGCAAACCCTGTCATTTTCAGTTTTCTGACCAAGAATAAACCCCAAATCGCATTGAAAATGGGATGCCAATTGAGAGAAAAAGAAGAATAAAATTAGGATAAAAAGTATACCGCAAATTGTGAAGGCTTTCCTTAAATGTTGAAAAGGATTTAGTCACCATTTCTTCCTGGTGATGAAAAACCATGAGAATGATTCAGATTCAAATAAGTGTGTACGCACGCACACGCACACAAAAAAAAAGGGAATAGTAACATCTTACCTTAAATTTATTCAAGCTTTCTATCTCTTCTAATGAATGATGGCATGGCCCCCTAAGTCGGTGGACCATAGCATCTTGTAATGTAACCTAGCAATCAAATAATAAAAAAAGTGAAAAGAGTGGAGACGGGAAAGGAATAATATAATACATATATAAGTGAATGACTTAAAGAATAGAAGTTTGAAATGTCAGCATACCTTGGCTTTTGATCTCTTAAAGGTACGACACCTTGCTGCAGAAAATGGTTCGAATTGCTCGGATTCCAAATCTAAATCCTGTGGAACTTCTGTTATCCTATATGAAATTAGCCTTGGACCAGTATTTGTCTTACTTCGTAGCATGCTTTTGGTTGAGAAAACTCCTAAAGGGCTTTGTATGATCAAAACAATATCCGGATCTGGAACCCTGCATTAAGCACAGTCACGAATTTAGCATTTTTAAATTTACTACATGTAATTATTGTTGGTAACACACAAAATATATATCTATATATAATAATAATCATATCAATAATATATAATAATAATGAAAAATGATGGGTTTACAATTGAAATAGCACGAAAGGTGTCCTTGCAAAAGCTCAAATGGTTTACTACTGCCAAAATTTTGTTAACTGTTCGCAATGTAATCAGACCCCAGCTAATTTGGACGGAGGCTTGGTTTTGTTGTTGTTTGCAGCTTCATCACACCTTTCTTTTCTTTCTTTTTTGTCAAAAGCACATTAACACGAGAAAAGAATATTGAAGATTAACACGTAAAATTCCAAGAAGAGCGGACACTAAAGATACAATATGTCATTTTGCTAATTCTCCCGCATGATACATGATACCAGTCTGTGTTCATAGCATAAGTCTTTGGTATTTAAAAAAGAGACATGACCATTGTATATCTACATGCTGATAAGGATATATGCCAAATAAAAGTGATGTATGCCTATGAAGGAGACTTTACCTATGATAAGCACAATATGAAACCATCTTTGTCATCTGTTTACCATTTTTCTCAAAGGAATGGAGCTGCAACACAGAATAAATAGAGTGCAATGGCATCATTACATAAAAGAAGTGTAAAATATGGTAATAAAGCGATGCATTGTTGTAAATAAACCGAAAAAAATAATGGTAGATAAAAGATTAAAATGAAAATCGACAAGGATTTCACTATATAGTTTGCTTTTTTAATCGTAATCAAACTCTACATTATGCAATATAACAAACATTCATCATCAACATCATCATCTCTGTCCCCATTCCGCAAATGAATCATCCAATTTTGATCATAAAAAATTTCATGAAATTGCAGAGAGCTTCTGGATAATTTCGTCTACACTCAACAGAAATCGCCTCCGAGAAGTTATCCATAGATATTGTATTTTCTTCCAATTTTATTCAATTTGAAATTTTCCATGGACTTTTTAAGTGATGGATTTCCTTGGATTTCATGGAATTTGATGGATTTGGAAGGACTTGATCTAAAATCCATTCAAACCCCATGTGTAAGGGTGGGATTTGGTGGTATACACTATTTGAATAGAAATCCACCAAAATCCTAATGGTGTTTAAAACTTAAATATACCTGGACTTTTTAGAACTCCACCAAAATTCATCGAAATTCAAATTAAATACCACTTGACTTTTTAAAACTCCACAAAAGTCCATCGAAATCCAAATTAAATACCCCAGGGGACTTTCTAAATCCCTCAAACCGTTCTAAAAGCCATGGATTTGTCAATCGAATACCAACCCCCTCCTCCCCCCAAAGATTGTGGATGATGTAGCTATCCAAATGAAAAAGCTTCCACATAGCTTTCACATAGCTTTATCAAAGTTGATGGAATTTATTCTCAATGGATGAACTAAATAGACAATTAAGACTATTAAGTTTTGGTGTGCAGTGAGAATTAACAAAGGATAATATTGGCATTTTGAAAGGACCGAGTAAGCAAAATGTGAAACCATCTCCATCTACAGAACAGAATGTTAGTGCATAATCTTAAATTATTATCCAAAAATGCATCATCTTAAATCTTACCTCAACCTATATATCATCGAATTCCTTCAATTTTTAATATTACAAGATTTGTACCTTAATCAAAAAGAAAAAGGAAAAAAATAGCATACAACCAAGTTTCTATTAGTTTATAAAGGGAAAAATGACTAATATATCAAAAGATAGAAACAATGAACAGTGGCAAGCATGACTTTTTCATGACATTCCCTAAGCTAAAAACAACTCATGTATATCTTGAATGAAATAAAACAATATCACAAGAGTAACATCCTAGCAAGTTCCTGTTTAGAAATCTAAGTGATAAGAAGCCTAAGTTTTCAATAGGCAAGGGAATATCCGAGGATCTATCGTAGTGTCAATAACACCCTTTTGATTCGAATCTTCGACTACTTGAACAACAGTTGAAAATCTGATGCAGGTAGTGAAACGCAAACCAAGTTCCCAATGTACTACTCTCATTGATTTAAGTCAAATAACATAATACGCATGGCAATTGAATGTGACTCCAAATTCATTTCACATTTTCTCTAGGACATTTCGTCAATCACATTGCGAGCACAAACCTCAACAAAGAAATAACCGAAACCCAACAAGAATTGAACCTAAAAAACTCACCGAGAAATACAATTATAGACATCCACATTGGACAAAGATGAACAGTGGCCAATCATTTAGCTCCAAAAGGAGCTACTCTCACGTATCGTACAAAATCAAACAAGTCAAGTGGCATACACAAGCCTGCAAGTGAAACATAAGCCATAAAAATGCGGGACAATATTATGCATATAAACAACAAAGTAAATAGCATATATTTTCATTTTTCATTTATCATATCAATTAACTAATCACATATATTAGATTGTAAAGGTTGCATAAAGTAATCAAGCATAATGCCTAATGCATTTTAAAGGAAACCAGCTGTTGAGGATCCTAAATGTAAAGCAAACAAAACAAAGAAATCTAAAACATTCTTTACCTCGTAATTGGAGCTCCTAAGGAAAAATCACTCAAAAAGAATCTCAACCATTCAAAAAATTTTAAAAGTAAATTCTCTAACCTACAATGTATTAAGATGGGAAGCATTAATGAGGAGGGATTTGAATGGTTTGCAAAGCTCACCATCAATTGCACTTAATCGAGCACAATGAAAAATTTTGATCCATATAGCCGACCCCAATTAATTTGGGATTGAGGCTATGTTGTTGTTGTTTATCTATATCTCAGCGTGTTATTTCTTTTTTCTTCAATTCTCTCTATTTGTATTTCGCTTACCACCAAAATAGAAATGAAAAACAAAAATGAGGATCCAAAAATAATAAGCAAACAAAAGGACGTGAGACACGCGACTGATAAAGATAGGCTCACCGTGGATCACTTCCAGACAAGGATATATAAACCCAACCGATAGGCTTCACGAGTTCAGTTTTTATTTCCTGCAACGCAATCAAGAAGAATCACTTAATGCGGTCAAGCATTCACATTCAAAAACTCCATGATTTTTGCGATGGTTCAAGCAAAGAAACACCTTTTAAATTATGGAACCGTCGCAGAGGCACGAATGGAGATCTTGCTCGGCGTATAGCTCTCATCCGCTTGAAATCCACGTAGAGGACCACAAGTGAGCATCGAGAGAAAAACTACCAATTCAATAAAAAAAACTTCAATACCAAACGATCAATCAATCGTTCAAGTAGAAACTCACTTGCAACTTCACTTTCTTCGAAACCGAATGTTCACCAAATGAGGTAGCGCGCCGATCGGATCCGATCGATCACACAAAAGCCCTAAAAACCTCAATTGCAAGAAAAAGCTAGAACCTGAAACCCTAGAAGCCTAATTCATGAACCCTAAAAAAGAAAAGATCGATGAAGAGATCGAGGAGACGTACTGCCAGTAGGTTTCGAGGTTGTCGTCGCGGAGGAACTGGACGCCATTACCGGACTTGCAAGAGCTGACGCTCCAAGCGGCCTTCTTGGCCATCTCGCGAAGGTCGTCTTCAACGACCAAAAAAAACCAATTTTTACTCAAATTGCCTACCCAAACAATCAAATGAAGGTTGAGTTTATCCTCTGTTCATACATTAAAACATGATTTACAGCTCTGTATGAACATTGAACAAACAAAACAAAACCACGAGGATTTGATGAAGATGACCATGATCCCGAAAGCGAGGCCAGCGATGACCATGTTCTCTGTAGAGACGGCATCGAGTTCGAGAGTGGTGAGGTGGCCAGCGAAGACTTGCGTGACGGCGCCAAGCGAGTACTGAGCGAGAGAGGTGAAGATAGCCGGACCGACCAAGTTCCAGAGCTTCTTGTTCTCTTTTAAGGGCTTCTCTGGCGAAGACCTTGCAGTCGGTGATCTCATCGATGTCAGGCTCACGCCCCAACAGAGGATTGTGCAAGTCCCCGCCCATTATTCGATCGATCGAAACAACAACGTGTTTGCGTTTGATCGATCGATCGATCGGTGTTTGAGTTGCAGAGACAGTGTTAACAACCCCTAAACTTGAACCCCAAGAAAACACGAACCTATCGATTGTGTGCGTTGGATCTTTTTTTCAATAGATCTGATGATCTCAATGACATCCAACAATTAGAAATGTTCACACGGTTGTATACACGTGATAACAACGACGAAAACAGTAATCAATTGGAAACAATGCTTTTTAAGGGATAGAGACAAAAAGCAATAGTATTTGAACGAAATTGGGAGTAGTAATAGAGAGAGTACGTAATTAAGTAGGAAGGTAAAGATGGATTGATTAGTGGCAAATCACATTAGTATGTTGCTAATAAAAAATGCTAGAATGACACCTCTATAACATGATGAGCGGCTCTCACGTAAAAATAAGCGTGCGTTTATATAATATACGTAATGTGTATCTCGAAGCGCGCATATAACGTCATATTTTTACGTTGAACTTGTGTACCATTATAGAAGAATCTTCAAGTCATTAAGGTTGTCATATTTTCCATTGTTGATTGAGGCGGCTGATCTGGAGGGGGACCATGTGAAGTTGTCAAGGGTAATTAAGAGCGGGTATTAATTAATTAATATATATGGTGAAGGTCATCGGCCACGTAGGTTTTCTCCACAGAATCAGCATTTAGTCTCGTAGATATGGTTTGACCGGCTGGCTAGATAGGAGGTGCTTAGTTGGAGTAGTTATTTAATATTTATATATTCAACTCAAGCAGTGACGCGGTGCCTAGACATGGCGGACCTGGACAATCTCAATCTCATTCACTCTCATCATCTCATCTATATATAATTAATTAATTACTCTTTTATATATTTCTTTCCTTTAATACGTACGTACACCACACCGCCCTATTATTAGTTCACATAATAAAAAACAATAACCTTCCTTTTTCTGCATATAGAGCTAGCTATATAGGGATTGATCGATCCATGGAGATTTGGTGGAAGATTAGAGAGAGAGTCGGGACTTAATTAAATTAATTAATACAGTACTGTAGGAGTAGTATATATATATATATATATTAATATTAAGATCCCCGAAATAAATAGAATTAATTAGGAATTATTAATGGTGGTGTAGGTGTGGGGGTGTGTATAAATACAGAATACTAATAGGCATTACTAATTAAGCCCCATCTCCAATCCCAATTTAAGGAATATGGCTTCCGTCGACCTCTCCACCATCCTCCCCAGAGTACTCATCGTCTCTAGAAGAACCGTTCGCAAGAACAAGTTCGTCAATTTTGTCGGTACGCCTCTATCTCTCTATCTCTCTATCTCTCTATCTTCCTTCCCATCATGTTTTTTCATATCATCTTTCAATTCTTAAGCTTTTTCTGTTTTTGTCTTATTTACAAATCTCTCTCTCTCTCCCTCTCTCTATCTATATATATCTGTACCAAAATTAAATATATAGCTAGCAGGAGCTAGCCGACAATTGATTGATTGATTGATTAATTAATTAATTAATTAATTAATTGACCTCATATATTAATTATATTTTTATAGGCGAGTATCATCTGGATCTGATTGTTGGATATGGAGCCGTCCCTGTTATTGTTCCCAGAGTTACAGGGGTTCACATGCTGCTTGACAGCTTTGAGCCCATTCATGGCGTTCTCCTTTGCGAGGGAGAGGACATTGACCCCTCTCTCTACGACGCTGAGTTCACAGGCCTCTCCCCCCAAGAGCTCCAAGAGATCCGCTCCCTCCACGCCAGCGACACCGCCATTGATCGCGAGAAGGACTCCATTGAACTAAGGCTTGCCAAGCTATGCCTCGAGAGGAACATCCCCTACTTGGGCATCTGCAGAGGCTCTCAAGTACTCAATGTGGCTTGCGGGGGTACCCTTTATCAAGATGTTGGCAAAGAACTATCCAAACCTCCTCATCATGTTCTTCACATGGATTATGATAACTATGATGGCCACAGACATCAAGTTAGGATCCTGGAGAACACCCCCCTGCATCAGTGGTTCCACGAGTCCTTGGACCCAACTATGGATATGGAGATCAAGGTCAACAGCTATCATCACCAAGGTGTCAAGATATTGGCTCAGAGGTTTGTTCCAATGGCGTTTGCTCCTGATGGCCTCATTGAAGGGTTTTATGATCCTGACGTGTTTAATCCTGAAGAGGGCAAGTTTATTATGGGATTGCAGTTCCATCCAGAGAGGATGAGACACCCTGACACTGATCAATTTGATTATCCTGGCTGCCCAGCTGCTTATAAGGTACTACTCATTTCACAAGCATAATATATATATATATATATAATTGTTTAATTAATTAATTAATTAATCAGTAGTAATTAATTGCATGTGAATCTTAATTTGATATTTAGGAATTTGTCAAGGCTGTGATTGCGTATCAGAAGAAACTGAATAGCTCAGCATCTGTGCCAAAGGGTCTAAAGCTTAATAATGAAATGGAGAAGAAGAGGAAGAAGATTGTGAAAAGTTTTTTGCTCGCAAAGAACATGTATAATGCAGGGGCCGATACGCCGCCTGCAACACAAGACAAATTATCTACTGATCTTGAGGAAGGAGCTGAGTTCCTGCAGTCAAACACAGCTTTAAGCACACAACAAGAGAAGAGATTGAAGCAAATGGGGGCAACTGTCAGGAATGCAGATTCAATTTTCGGCAAGTTGAAGATGAATGAAGAGAGGCAAAGAGTGGCCAAGAATGTGATGGGGAAGATGACAATAGAAGAGCTTTATGATCTAATGTCATTCTATCAGCTAATGGAGAAAACCTGCTCAGAAGTTCTTGAGAGAAAGCTCCAAGCTCTTCTAAATGAGGAACTTTGCTAGCTACCTACCTACCTTCCTACCTTCCTACCTTCCAACCTTCCTAGTGGCTATGAAAAAAAAGGGATACCTTTGTTCACTTGTTTCTTGTGACATAAATTATAATCACCTGAATGGGCTCTCCCATTTGGTTGGATGTGTTTGCTTCCCTTCCTATGTCTTCTGTCAATCAAAATCAAAATTTGTAAAAGCTTCAACTTGCCCATGTTTTATCTTGATTTGTTGTTGGGACCACTGTGCTTCTGACTGAAATATATGCTCGGTACTTTTCGTTTCAAGTCTCAGCTTCAATGTATAACACCATAAACAAATCAAAAAAGTCAGATTATCATCCAAGTCAAATAAAATTAACAAGTCAATTAATGTGATCATGTTTCATATTGTTACAAATTTTCTTTCTTTTTTACTTGTGCACCCTACCTATAATATAATTTTCTCAGTATCCATAAAGGGATGGCAAAGGGAAAAACTATTGAATTAACCAACTAATAGTTAAGTATATATATAAATAAATCCAAATTAACAGATCAACCATTCAAGCAAAAATGGATCTTTATGAGATAGGAAGTTAAATGGTACTGGCTATTCTGTGTTAATTGGAAGTTTCATTGCCTCTCATACCCACGCGACAATTATGTTTCTTAACTTATTAAGAAAAACAGTTTAACCATCATTCATGCACGAGAAGACCAGGACTTCAAATCTTACAAGTTCCATTTGATCATTTGAAAACAAATTACTATGTTTAGTTTTCAGGTTTTTGTATGGGAACTGCTTTAACATAGAATTCACTTACATAGAGGGATCAAGTTAAGATGGCCTTTCCCCATAAAGATAACGCTAGACAGGCCAAATACTTCACATGCATAATATATTTAAATCTACCTTACTGCTAAAAAGTAAAACTCAAAGAGGAAAGGATCTTTAATCAGACCTTAAGAGCATATCCAACTCAACTGGATTAATAGAAAGAATAATGAAATAATGATCAAATCATATTGCGTTATTACAAAACAGGAATCAGTAATTTAAGAAGATGAAAAAAAAGAATACATCTTAGTTCAAAAGTTACAACTTTTGGAGTCATACTTGGATGGATTCTCGTTCTCGGTTTGTATGACCCAAACTCCAAAGCAGCCACATATCACATATGTACAAAGAAGATGTGCATTTTACTTCCACAATTGTATCGGAAGACTCCAGTAAGGACCGCTTAATTAAGAAGATCCGGATCAACTTTTACTTCTACAACTGTATGAGGTTTGAAATTGGTTCCCAGCCAATGTACCATGGCCTCTTATCTGATGGAAGAGCAAAATTGAGCTCGAACATTTCTTTAGAGACATTTCCACCTTCACAGAAGCCAACCAACTTGGCCACAATTTCTGCACTCTCCTGAACATGCTTGG
Organism: Stephania yunnanensis; assembly: GCA_039657365.1. Taxonomy (NCBI): domain Eukaryota; kingdom Viridiplantae; phylum Streptophyta; class Magnoliopsida; order Ranunculales; family Menispermaceae; genus Stephania; species Stephania yunnanensis. The sequence goes on along the minus strand of CM077588.1, from coordinate 56,466,519 downwards.
TGTCATCAGGATTTGTCCAAAGCTTATTTACAAATTGTAGCTTTCTGTGCTTCCCTTCAAGTGGCACATTCCATTTTATGTACAACGCGTCTCTTTCCTCGGCACTTAGTCGTGTGATCAACCTCTTTGCGAGGAATTCCCTTTCACGCTTCAGCGATCTGATGCTGCACATATATCAAAGATTGAATGTGAGTGATTGCTAATTCATTTATCAGATCAATGAAGAGGGAAATTTGTATTGGAGTTCATAAGCTCAAAAAAAAAAAAAAAAAAAAAAAAAAAAAAAAAAAAAGACAACAAAGAAATTGAGACAGATAAAAATAAAACCTTGAGGATAGAGAGATCGGTGGCTTGTCTCCCTGAGGAGCAGGACTAGCATTGCCTAGTTCTGCAAAGTGTTGATGCAACCAACTTAAACGGCGAAGCTCCACCTCCATGTATATCTGATCAGCAGTGTCTCCCTTGAATAGCAAATAAAACTGTGTCCGGTGGATAATGGATACTTGGCAAATGTCCCACAGTTCAATGATCTGTTGTCTTTGCTCAAGGAAAGTTAGGTGCCACGAAACAGCAGCTTCTTGTGTCTCAGATGGATTTTCATCATCCTCGATATCATATCCAGCTGCTTCATTTGCCTCTAGCTCAAGTACCTAAAACACATCATAAAATGAGAAACTAACTTGAAATGAAAAGTATTAATTAGACAAGAGAACCTTTGCAGCACCTGGCAAACAAGAAGCTGCTTTTGGTACTGCAGCTTGGCCACTCTTTCTTTGAGTTCTGTCACATACGCCCTTATGCTTCTCACGTTTTCCTCCGCTGCATTCTGGAACATCTTTTGCATTTTGCGCATGTTCACTGAACTCGAACGCTGATAGCACGGGGTTCCCTCCCTTGATGAAACTTCGCCGTCTTCACTCTTGGTTGGTGTAGGCTTCTCAGAACCTTGTCGAGTATCGCTGGACATAATATCATTCTCCGGATCCTTGTTCTCAGATTCAGTACTGTCCAACACCTTTCGAGATGAAGATAGGGGTGTGCATGGAGATCTTATAAGATTTTGGATGTTTGCACTGTTGCTTGATCCCAGAGGAAGCATCTTTTTCTTCCTTGAATGAGTTTTTGACTTCAGGTTTTCCTCATTATTGGACTGATCATTGTTACTAGGAAGTGACAATACCAACTTGTCAATGGATTTCTGAACATTTTCAAGCTGCTCCTCAAGATTTGCAATTGTGCTTCCTTGTGAATGAAGTCTAGTAATCTCTTCCTTCAAATTAGCACCTACACTTCTGTTAGGATCAACATCTCTAACTACAACATCTTCTGATGCAGTTCTTACGGAGCACATTTCTCTGATTTCTGCTTGCAATTTGGCAATTGTCTCAGCTGCGTCTTGGTTACCTTGTCTATGACAAGCAACCTCTTTCTGTAGCACTTCCAGAGCATGCTTTGCTTCTTCCCCAAGCTGTTCCTGGAGCTGCTCTAGTTTGCGAATTTCATGCACAAGTGTAAATGGTGCAGTTGAAGATTGCCTCATAGTTTGCCTCCCCATTGTACTCCTTGTTCTATCACCACGAACAAGCGCCTTGCCTTCATTGTTAGGTGACAATGAGACAGAAAAAGAAAGACACTTTTTCACTTGCTTTGGCGATTCAAATGGGTTTGAAGCCTGAATTAAAAATTTTAAAATTAGAACAGCAACACACACGCACAGAGAACTAGCACAGACGAGGAAAAGCACACACACCTGCTGCTCCAACATTTTCTTACGCATCTCCTCTACTTGGGATTGTGCAAGGTCTCTCTGGCGCCTCAGTTCTTCAATTTCTAATTCCATCTAAAAGAATAAATTACAAAAAGTTTGTATCAAAAGCTCGTTCATTTCTTGTTAACTCAAAGTCTAACCAGAATGAAAACAGTACCTGCTGAATCCTCAAGTCTTTTTCCTTTGACTCAACTTCTGAACCAATACGTGCTGATGGATCGGGGTGCGCAACTCTGCTTCAAGCCTGGCTACTTCCTTCTGCAAATGCTTTACGAGTTGTTTGTCTGAAACGATCTGTTGAAAATGCAGTAGCTGTGATATTAGTCCTCACAATCTTTGTCTTAAAGAAACCTAAGGCTGCACTTAGCCTCTATTCTACAAACTGTATGTATTATACAAGCTACGTGAATACACATCTCTAGCATTTGGAGCATAAGAAATTTAGAGCTACCACATATTGCATATGTCAAGTACTAAAGCCACAGGTAAAATGCCTCAGGTACTCCCTCTAAGAAGATGATCAAATAAGAAGATAAAATATATATCTTCTGGGTAATAAGAACGGGACACAATAGGAGTGGACTCAATGCCTCATAATCAGCCAAATGTTTGAAACTATTTAGCACATGGGATGAAAATGAATGAAAAGCTAAAACCCTACCATGTTCACTTGGGCATTATTTGTCACTTCCTTTGCTCGGGTAGCAAAGGATAGGGTATTGCGAGATTGTTCAACATGGCTTGTTGCTGGACTTAAGGTACAAATGATGGCAGTACGAGCATTTCCACCGAGTGAGTGTTGCAATATGCGTGTGAGCTTCGAGTCCCTGTACGGGATATGTCCACTTCTTTTCCCAACACTAGAAGAAGTAAACAACGGTGAGTATGATATAATCGCATAATGTTGCAATATGCATTGCCACGTGTCATTGTACATAACTGTCCTCACATTCAACTGATATGGATATTGTAAAATACGGAAAATGCATAATGATTCACAATAAAGATCTATTTATCATCATCAATTTTCTGATGTATTCAAAATCACAATATTTACGGCACCCAAAAGAAAATCATAATATTTACTTCATTCGAGATCTTTCCAATATGGGAAGAACCAAAACATAAGAAACTGCAAGATCACCAAGATATGATTGTAATGCAACCACATGTAAAATTGGTAATTGAAAATAATGGTTTTTCAAAAGATCTCTTGAACTTTCTAGTAGAGAGCTAATATCATGTTATCAGCATTCCACGACCAAGTTTTGGGACCAAATAATGAACATAAGAATTTTATATTTTGCATGTAAAAACACATCATAACCATGGAAACCAGACAATGAGAACAGTAATTGAAAATAACAGATTCTTCTTTACGTCTCTTAACTTTTTTTAAAAGAAAAGTTATTTCATAATGCTATCTATATACTGCCTCCAGATTTATGGGACCTAATAAAAATTTCGAAAATGTATTCATCCAAAACCATGGGGCTTAATATTTTTATAAATATAGGATATATAACAAAAGGTTTCCAGCAGCATGTTTGGCTTCAACTCTAAATAATAATAACTTTCTACAGAAAAGATATGTCACTCACAAGATAAGACCTACCTGAGCTTTCTAATGACAGTCGTAAGAGTCATTAGACTGAGGTTGATGTGGCATCCTTCCCTCAGTCTAGCTCCGTCCGTATGTGTCTGCGAGACTCTTTCACTTCCAGCAAGATCAACAAAGTTCTGTTCATAGACCCAACATAAGTATTGGAGTTAAAATGCAAGACTTTCCGCTTTGATGAGGTTCGAGTAAATGAATAAACTTACCAGGCTTGCAACAAAAGACCTGACACAACCTGAGTTTTCACGGAGGCTGCTCTCAATTGTCTGCGTTGATAACCAAAATTAAAATTAAGTTAATTGGTCTCTATAAGTAAGGTCATGTACAAATACGATGACAGAAAATAAACACCACAATAAGCTCACCAGCCTTATTATTTGATGTGATCTTGAGCTGGTATCATTCAGGGCAGTTTCTCCCACTTGCCTTTGAGCTGAAATATACATTTCATGTATTATTTGACAATGATTTATGCTTGGAAAATTGACTTACATGACTGTAAAAACTAAAAAGGAAAGAGTTGTAACAGAAAGAAGTTTTAAAGTAGAATTACCTTCACATATGCTTATCAGATGCCTTAAATGCTTGTCATTTTCTGCTGCTTCTTCTACTAATTTCTCCACAACTGTTCCTTTCTGATGATCACAAGGACATTGATGTCAGTTTAACATGTTTAAATGAAAAGTAAATACACTACATTCTAGCAGAAATTCAAAAAATGGCACAAAGTAAATACCTCTGGATCATCCAAAAGCTTAAGGTTACGGCCGGTGTCCAGGTTTAACAAGTCCCTTACATTCTCATTGTAAATTTCCAATCCAGAAATCTTTATTGAGAAATCTCTCTCCGGAGTCTGGACAAAATGACAATGAAATCAGCTAAAAAGTGGTTGCACTTAAGCACGCACCAATTTGCGCCAACTAAGTCTGTAAATCATGTGAGTTAATCAAATTGAGAAATTTTCACCAAGTCATCAGCTTACATTCAATATATGCTCATAGATATCATTTACAGCTTTCTCTGTAATTCCTCTCATGGTATAAGTCTTCCCACTGCTAGTTTGCCCATAGGCAAATATGGTTGCTGGAAAAGAAAAGGACAAAGAAATAGTTATGTTGAGTCAGAAAATGAAGTATATTCGACCTACAAAAATGCAATTTATTACCATTTATGCCCATCAAAGCAGATAAAGCCACATTTTTCACACTTTCATACACAGTCTCAGTCAAACAAGAAGGAGCGAAAACTTTATCTGCAGACAAAAAAAAAAAGAGAGATTATAATTCAGATGAGGCAATTCATGAAAAGTTAACAACATTCCTGCTTAAAGCAAAATAAGGAATAAGTAGTACTAAAAGAGTTTTTCGTGTTGTTACCAAATGTATAAGTTGTAGGTGCAATCAAACGCTCCTGAGGTGTTGACTTATAAATGATAGTCTGATCATCTATGCACTCCCATGCTACTTGATCTTTGATCGCCTGTTCCCTTTTATTCAACGGTCTCAACCGTACCGTTACAACAATTTTTTCTTCTTTAGCTTTGGGAGCACCTGGAGTTGATGCGGGTGTTGCCCTGTCTATCTTTGATGCAGGTGTTCCAGGAGTTCTAACAGTCATTGTATTTGTATTATACATGCAGGCCGTCAACAGCTAAGATTGAGAAAAGACCAAATGCAGCTGTTGCCTCTCTTGAGAGAGAGAGGGTAGCCCAATCAAATCACTCTCTACAACAAGTGATGAACTATATAAGGCAGTGTTCCAATTATCTCTAGACACCTGTTAATACCATTCAGCATTTTATTGGAAGATAGATGAACAGCAATTAAAACATAGGAAAACGCCTCATGAATTTCAGCGACAACACCACACAACTCTAATCATCACTTCCACAAAGCACTCTACCACATTTAAGTTTCCGCAAGAAAATGAAAAAACAACAACAACAACAACAACAACTAATAAGCGATTCAGGGGTGATGAATTAGATTGAAATCTTGATCTTTATTTGGCAATTACAAATCTATTTTAAAGAGTTTCTTGGAAGGAATAGGGTTTTGAAAGTAAGGAAAATAGCCTGATCTAATCTAAAGGACAAGCATTTGGTGTCCATCTCGACATAATCTGGAGAAAGACGAGAATTTATAGGAAGAAAGACGTTTAGGTTTACAGGAACCAGAAGGGAAACTCAGCAAAGCTAAATAAAACAGCATTTCCATGATTCATACCTAAATAACATAGTATAACAACTGAATCTAACAAAAACATTCACAGATATCTGGAAACCAAAGTTCTACCAACTCCGCGAAAATTGAACGAATTGGCGAAGTAGATCGGCCTACGAGGAAGCCTGTAATGAAAAAACACAGTGGAGAAAATGAGTCGGAATCAGCAGTTGTAGAGCTTCTCTCTATCTATCTATCTCTCTCTCTCTCTGTGTTTGATTTCTAGGGTTTTCAACTAGAGAAGAAGAACAAAAGGGGAAATCGCTACCGCTCTCTCACTTCAGTCGTTTAAAATCGTGGGTGTAACGGCTAGTTGCGCTTTTACTTCAATATCTCGTGGTTTTATCAGATGCGGTATAATCGTGGAATCAGAATATCGTGTAATAACGGTTTGAAAATGTAAGAATGAGCTGTGCCACGGCTATCATATTGCCATTGCCATTGCCATTGCCATTGTTTTCCATACAAACATGTTATCCTTACCCGTGCCATTAGGGCTGGCCCAAAAAAAAAAAAAGGGTCCAGACCGAAACGGATCTAGACACCCCGACTAAAATCAGTGTTCGAATCCATACTCATTTTTAAAACAGACACATTTTTTTTTGTCTAAAACTATATTTTTATAAAACATATTACTCTCGTTTTGTCCAATTTTTATTTTTTTTGTCTAAAATATATATTTTTATATTCATTAATTATTTAAAAAAACCTCAACTAGGGTGAGGCCATGACTCGCGAGCGCTGAGCATTGAGGTGAAGGTGAGGCTTTGACGTGAGGGTGGTCGGCTCCTGGTTGGTGTGCTTGAGGGTGTTGTGACCGTGAGGCGTGAAGGGTGGCTGGCTAAACAGCGTGAGGCGGAGTGAAGCCGTGAGCAGCGTGAGGTGAGGTCGTGAGTCCGTGAGGCGCCGCAGGAGAGAGGAGTGAGGATTTTTAATTTTGTGAGGGATGAGAAAGTAAATAGTTTAAGGTTTTGATCTTTTTAGAGAGTGTGAAATTACATAGATACCCCTCAAATTAATCACTAAATGAGTACTTTTTTTTTTAAATTGTTGTCCGGATCCAGTCCCGTATTATTAAACGGACATAAGAAATTATAGACCCTTATGTTTTTTAGAAAAATAGTGTTTGAACCCGTTTATAACGGGTCCGAACAAAATTGAACAAACGAGTCTAAAAAACTTTTGCCAACCCTACGTGCCACACATGCAACTACTTTTTTTTTTTTTTTTGAGAAAACAATATTCTGCACCTTATATTGTACATTGTTTTTCTTAATCATGGGTTTTCGAGCTTTTTAAGCGATTATTCTCACAAGAGCCAATCGAGTGTCCAACTCATGATCAGAACAAAAAAATGAAAAAAACAATATATATATTTGAATTGAATGGCAAAATTAGATCTTATGATTTTTAGGTCATCAAGTAAATATACTCTACCACCACACCAATTTAATTGAGGCCACTATGTTGATTTAATTTGGATAGAAAATATTCTTCAATTTTTCTCGATCAAAATTATTCTTCATTTTCAGCCAATAACACTTCATTATTCTTAATGAATATATAAACGAAGAACTTTGAAAAGCAAGTCTCAACGAACGAAAAAAAAGAGAGAAGAAAGTTAAATGGTAGTCGTAATTGAATCAACCTCACCACATATACATTAGGAGCGCCAAAAGAAGATATGACTTTTTAATATTCCAATTCCAGTCTTCTTGTTTATTCTTCCGATGCATGTATGTCGTATATTTTTTATTTTATTTTATTTTTTTTGGAAGCCCAAACAGGCTTGTATGTTGACTTTATACGCTTAGGATTAAGAGAAAAAATAAAGCTAGCTAGTCATCAATCAGTATCCATTAATTGAATGGAGCTCTTGTTTTACTAAAAATTTGGCTACTTTGATCTCTAATACTTGGATTATATAGTCTTATTTGTCATTGAGCTCAATGATTAACATATTTAACCAAGAAGTTGCGTCAAAAACGACTACCATTGTTAATTAATTGCATCAAATACACAAAAATAAACAGTGCAAAAAGTCAGTCCAATAAAATCATTTGACAACTATAAAGAATTCAACACAATTAAACATAACAAAACACACATAATCTAAAAGAACATTAATTCAGTAATTCTGTGAAACTCGATGTTGTTGTACCCTTCTATAATATCATCAAAATCACCCACCTTTTATATGTTCTATCAGAGTTCAATTTACTATTCGGTACAACAAAGAGCCCTTGTTTCTCTCTTAAACATATAGTTAGTGGTATATAATTATAGAACTAATGAACAGTAAAAACATAGATACCCAAGAGGCGCTGCAGGCATAACAAAGCCACTATTTATTCACCTGGTCTTAGAATCTTAGCTCAGCTCTCGTGGCCCTGTGCCTTCTTGTCCATTCTTTGCTCGTCTTTTTTTGAGCCTTATTCTTCTTTCTCCCATTCAGCGACAGTTCATTCACCTCTATATTTTTTCCCCTTCACGTCTTTTTATTTTCGCCCTTTTTTTTTTCATAACATAAGTAATAGGAAACATGACATGAGAAGTCCCCTTACATGATTCTCAACGTCAAGTCATGGTACCTCCGCTTAACACGCACGCTGAGATCATTTTCATCTATAACTTGTTCACTTGTTTTTCACCTGCGACACGCGCCATTTGAAACGAAGAACTTGAAATCAGGGTGACTGACCTGACGCAGTCTTAGCCAATTATCTGCTTCCTGCAAAAGAGAATTGGTTGAAGACAGCCGCTCACATCCCCCGCTGGGTACCCACATTGGTCCCTTAAACTTGTAAGAGGCCAAACCAAAAACTGGAAGAGAAATTTTAGAAACGCCATCTATTCCATCGGGATATGTGACGAAAGGACTAGAAGCAATGCCAGCACCTGCAATGGAGCAAATAAAATATCGGACAAAACTCTAATCTCATAATTTGATCAAGTCGACTTAAAAGAGAGATGGCATTACCTTTCATGGGTGTAGAAAGCGAATGGAAAGTAAGAAAACAAGCATCAAGGTCTTTCAATGTTGGTCCTGTTGGTATCCTATATATTGGATACCTGCAACATTGCATCAAGATGAAATACATGCAAGTGCTGAGCGAGAATGAGAAAAAAATAGATGGCTATTAAAGTAATACCATGCCACAGACATCCAACTGGCTGACAATAGATCACAACTCCTTAGCATCTTCAATGCAGGAAAACGACGTGCAAGAACTGATATCTGTCGTGAATAAGTCCAGTGAGAACAAAGTAAATCCAACCTTTTTATCAGATAAACCACATTGTATGAAAGAAAACAGCTTGCCTTGTCAGCTAAAGGCTCACGGCTGTAAGGAGGATCCTGCTCAAGAAACTCAAAGAGCAAACAATCACGGGAATTTCCAGCTTCTCCATCATCACTAGAGAAGCCTTCCTGTGCAGCAACGGGATTGTCTCTCAATGACAACCTGTCCATTCTTACAGGCAGTTCACGATTTAGATAGGAAGCAGTCCAATGTTCCCTGAAATTTCTTTCAAGTTCACCATCACTGCTACCGTCGCTGCTCGAGTCCCTGTAATAATCGCTGTCACTGTCCTCACCAGGTCTCCTGAAACACAAGATAACAATTGGATTGGTAAATTAGCCATATAGGTTACCACCTCTCGTAAGAACTTTCAAATGCTGAGAAAACCATGCAAGAGAAGCACGTATAGTAAGAAAATTTGGTCGTTAACAGTCTAAAAAATAATGGGGAAATTATGCAAAATATCATATTAATCCAAATAATATGAGCATAGATAGATGGATTAAGAAGCAAGGAATTCATTACAGAAAAGTGTAAAATTAAAAGGGAATGTATAAGAACATGGTTATCAAATGCAAAGAGTCCCATTGAAATGCATTGAGATTTTTGCGCCAACATTGAAAGACTTAAGATTACTGATTTGAAAGAAAATAGAAATCTCACAAGACAAAATCAACAAACTTCCAGGTTCCGAAAAGAAAGTAAATGTATAAAATTAAAGGAGACCAAGATGCAGTCCATAGTGCAAAATAAAAAAACTATAGAAAAGGAGTGCTGGTGGTAAATAATGTCAATAGTAATAAGAAAAGAAGTTGGACTCCTGCAGATTTTTTATCTTTAAGGGAACATTCGTAAACACTTCAATAGAATAACATCTTACAAGACAGCCAATGACAAAGTAAACAAAATGCAGACAAGATAACAAGGGACTAAGGAAGAATTCCAACAATAAAAACCTTTTCCTGATTTTCACCATTCCAATTTGCATGGCATTGAAACATTAATGTTGTATATGCATGCCACTAATACTGAAAATGTTGCGTGACATTAATAGTAGCAGAGTTGTATAAAACGTTCTGAATAAAACGTGAAAGAGTTGGTTCCGAATCCAATCCAAATAGTACATAACAAATTAACATGCAGAGCAATGCGCGTCTATCATATATATATATATATATCGTGGAAAATGATTTAAAAACTTGTTTGAATGTATAAAAGTAGAAAGAATACCTTAAGTTAGTAGAAGTGTTGAGGGTGTCCCCATAACCATAAATTTGAATAGCAGACAAGTAAGGCACATAATACTGGACAACAGAATCAGAATGGTTGAGAATGAAAGGAACTCCAGCGCCATAAGCACTCCATTCCTTGAAAGATTCCCATAAATCATGAAGCGAGAAGTAGGGATGGTACTCTACATCGCAACTCCTCATCCTCTTCTGAAACCATAAAAAACAACAACAACAACAACAAGAAGAATTCAGTATTAAATTAAAATTAAAGGCAAATTGTGAAAAATTAATAAAAGTAGCATTAACCGTGGAGAGATAGTGAGCAGCAACAGATGGAGTGGTTGATTCGAGAAACCGATCGAGATTGTTGAGAGCCGAGGACTTGAAATTGTCAGTCTCTTGGGATTTGTCCGATGCCGCCGCCGCTACCACCACATCCGCATCACTCCCGTAATTTCTGGGCTTCTGCTCATGATAATACTTTTGAGAGTGAAATCCATCGGCGTGAAGATTTTTGTTTTGGTTTCTCCTTGCCTTGACGGGATTGTAAAACCTGTCCTCTCCACGACCGAACTGCAATCCCGTCCCCAACATCTTCTCCCCCCAAAAAAAAAAACCCTAATTCCTTGAACGAGATTAATTGGCGGTGAAACCCAACCCAGTTCAGGTCAGATTCCCACCAATCTAGCTACTAGCTTATCAGAGAATCCGATACATGGAACGAAATCCACACACACAAAAACACACACACACACACACAAAGAGATGGAGTAGATGAGTAGATGAGTAGATGAGTGATGACCTCCGACCTCCGACCGATCGATTGAATATCGGTTGGGATTTCCGTATCCGACAGCTCCTCGGAGAAACCTAGCTACTAGCTAGCTGCGATGGACTAACAGCGAAGACACCAATTAATTAGTGACTACTATCAATGTCCGAATCGAGAAGAGATTGATGAGGAATATGGAATCAGAAATGGTGGCGATTCAGAGCACTTGAAGAAAAGCAAGAGGAATTAATTGCTACTACTATCATCTAAACACAATAATAATAATAATTGTGATTAATCCTCACTTTAACTAACCCACAACCTGATTGGTTGGATTTGGGGTCTTCGGATTACACATACAAGATGCCAGGCGACGTGAGGACACGTGGGGGTTTATAAGTTGATGGAGGACACGTGTATGGATTACATGCCAAATCACCGTATTGCAGGAGATAGACTGCACTGCCAAAACACCCACACCAAAAAAAAACAAAAAACAAAAAACAAAAAACACCACTTTTTGGCGCGTGATTCCTAAGAATTGAAAACTCTTTAATTTCCAACCACACCACTATTATTTTGGGCGTGTTATTTGATTCGGATTAAACTTTTTTAATTCAAAAACTCAAAGCAATTTGAAACAATTTCCTTGTAAAATTTCTATTAACCACCTTAAATATTTCCTGCTCCACTGCTTACTACTATTATAATTTATTAGTCTACGAGGCATGAAAAAAAAATGTCGTATTAAAATGAAAATTAACTGTTTAATTGATCATATTTTGAATATGTAATTTTTGTTGAAATAATTTGAAATTACATTTTGATTGGATTGATACAAAAATTGAGTGAAATAAAGAAAAGTAAGATAGACTTCAATTTTAAAATTAAGTAAAAATAAGTTTAATTATTTTTCAAAAATACCTTCATCATTTACTTTTTAAAGTTGTTTTAAACGAATTAAAAAAAATACATTTAAGGCCATTTTTTGAATTATAATAAATTTTTGACTTATAAGTTGGCAATGATGATTCGCATTATATATAGTATAGATAAGTGTAAACATGGTATAATGCTCAGCTTATTCTTTTACTCTGTGTTTTTTAACTAATTTCCTCAACAACACTAACTAAATAATTAAATTACTTAACATTATATTAGCTTTTCCCATTGACAACATAAACAGTACTAAATTCATTCAATTTTTTCTTTTTTTGTATGGTGATGACTAAACTCATTCAATTAATTGTGTTTGAATGTCACCCATGTAAAATCTATAGAATTTATGGCATCCCTCATCTTTCATTGGCAGGTGATTACATACTAATTAATATATGGATCTACCACTAATTAGTAGTCTCGCTATAATAAAAAACTTTGGTCATTATATTAATTTGTGCTTTTGATAGTGTCGTTCTTAGTTGGCTAATTGCGACACCATACCTAGGTTGTGAAAAAAAGGCTAAGTAATTATAATTGTGAGGGTTTTTTCTTTTGATATCCATATAAGTGATAGTCCAAAACTAGATCTCATCAAAAATACATTTGGTTACTAACTTACTATATATATATCTTCCTTTCAACAGAAACATTGATAGCATCATCAAAAGATAGCATATGACATGCTCAAGACACAGCCAAATAATTTCATGGTGGAGTTTTGGACACATGTAAACATCATTTCTTTGTTTTTATTAGCTTTCTGATCAATAACCAGCTCCGTGACCATAACTTTGTCACGCATTTTAATGTGTTACCTGACCTCATCCTAATTCATTTATTTGGAGATCGTGAGATTTGACAACAAATAGTGAGAGCCATGTTAGTGGATTTAAAATTTAAGCAAAAAAAAAGCTAGTAAAATAATTAATATAACTTTCAATTGAATTGGTGCGATAACAAAGTTACAAATACGTGTTTGATAAGCAATCGATAAGTCATGATATCAAATCATATTATCTAACTCTAAATATAATAGCTAGTTTCTCCGAAGTCATGAGAGTTGGTGAGCTCAAATTGGCACTCGTCGCAATAATTGAGTTTAAGTATAGAGGGAGAATTAAAAAAAAAAAAAAAAAGCTTGGACACATGATCACTAGAATGAAGGAATAATAAAGACATTAATTTCGAGACATGATCAATTCAATTGTCTAAATTATACATTTATACTTAGTAATTTGCATTTCTTTTGTTTGCGACATTCATGCATATATTACTATTAAAATATACTTTCCATAAATAAAGATAGACATTACAACAATGTGATAAAATACTTGATTATTGTCAAGCTAGACCTTGAGTTCGAATGTTTTGAATAAAAAAATTTGAGTTGAGTCTTAGATTTTTTAAAAAAAATTAGAAAAGAAACAATATTTGCACCCCACCAAAGTTTGAAGCTAATGACCTCATACTTTCAAATCTCGTATCAAATCATTGAGTCACCAAGTTGTTCTTTAATTTCTTTAAAAACTCTAGTTTTTTCTCTTTCTCCGATGAGAATTTAATTATAATAAAACACATTTTGTCTCATTAAAATATATACACGTACATAGAGTTGAGCCCTACTATAAAAAAAACCTTAATTAGTCATGCGCGATTCATCAGAAAATAATAAGCTTAAATATATGTTGAAGAAATCATACCTATATATAATATGTAATTGTTTTATGTCAAATAGCTTAATTTGGTTTTGAATACTCACCTAATTATACTATTTGATTGCGAAAAAAAAAAAATACCTTCTAGTAGTTGGTGTTTGAAATTAATATGTGGAGAGAATCGGCATGGGGAGACCAGCAACTCTCTTGAATAATTTTTTGGATTTTGTTTGGACGACCAGATGCCTTCACCGCCAAAAAGAATTCAAAACTACTTTCTTACAGAGTCAAGCTGAAGCAGCCGGAGTTAAAATGGCCGAACTCGAAATCAATCACAGCCCTTGATTCTCTCATCATCGCTCATTGTTCTCCGCCAAGATTGAAAGATCTGACTAACTGAATTTGACTTTTGGTCCCTCAACTCTCAAGCTTCCACCACGATCTCGCCACGTGTATAAATGAACGGCAAGATCAGCCTATCAATCAAGTCAATCTTTGCATTTGACATTAGTGGTGGGGGAATAATAAGAAATTACCCAAATCGGGCATAGTTTTTAATTTGCACAGCACGGATTTCCATCTATCGAATTACTATCTAGTAGAGTGACAGAATGATGAGTATTGTTCAGTTGTTGTGTTGGTTGGTGGCGATCTTCATCAAAGAGGTCTGTTCTTCTCCAGTTGATTATGATGAAAGATATCTAAACTGCTCGGTGCCCTTCAATTGTGGGCGCAACTCATACATTCAGTACCCTTTTTGGGGTGGTAGCCGAGCAGAGTATTGTGGGCGTTCGGGGTATCACCTAGAGTGCCTCAACAACGACACCCAGTCATTGAAATCAACTCTCTCGAATACAAAGTATTGGAGGTGTATCAAGAAACCCAACATTCAATTCGATTCGATACCTACAGGCCTCCTTCAGGTACCTACGTTCCTATATACGTACCTACGTTCCTACTTACACATTCAATTCGATTCCATTCCATTCTTGCTAATTACTAATTAATTAAGTAGGGGAGTTATCTAAAATGTAATGGAGCACTTCGACTTCGAGTGGTTGGAATACTTACCTGGTTTGTTGTAGAATTGCTTTTAAGGTAAAAGTAGCCAACTTCAGTTTATGTAACTCAACCTAGTCAGTGTGTACTGTGTAGTGCCGACAGTTATAGTTGTTAAGTCTCGTTAGTATTATTACCAGTGTAATCGACATGTAATAGATAACAGGTTGTAACTCGATTCTTTGAAATATAAATAGAGTGATCACTCTCTTCCTCATTCATTCATTGAGAGAAGATGAGATGATCTTCTCGTTCTCTTTGTTTGTTCTTATGATCTTGTCGTTTCTCTTTTGTTCGTTCTTAGATGTTAACATGGTATCAGAGCATATGAGAGTGATTTGTGGTTCTTAAGGGATCATCATCATCACTGTATTGCTTTGTTTTTCTTGGGAGAGTGATCTGTGGTTCTTAAGGGATCATCATCACCATGGATGCTTCAAGTCTTTCTTCTCCAAATGTTTCTAGCTCCTCTGCAATTCAACAAACCATGATCACACCATTCGGTAACTCTCTTAACCAAATTGTGTCGATCAAGTTGAATGATAATAATTTCTTGTTGTGGAAATCCATCATAGTACCTGCAATAGAAGGATGTAGGTTAGATGGAATCTTGTTTGGAACAATTGAAGTTCCTTCACTGTTGAATGATCAAGGAGAACCAAATCTTGAACATCAAGTTTGGCATTCTCGTGATAGGATGTTATATGCTTGGCTTTTGTGTACATTGGAACCACACATTGCAACAAAGTGGTTGCCAAGGATGGAAGTACCTACACGACTAATGAACGTGGAAATCCATTGAAGAATTACGTGGTGCACACTGATCGAGCACGATTCGGTTCAATAAAGCGCAATAAGAACTACAAGAAAAGGATCTACCAAGATGAGTGATTACCTTAGAAAGATGAAAGAATTTGCTGATAATATAGCTACTGCTGGAGAACAATTATCAGTTGCAGAGCTCATATCTTGTATACTGTTTGGTTTAGATGGAGAATATCTTCCAATTACAACTGTATTGGAAAGACAAGGAGATCTGAAATGGGTGAATTACAGTCATGTTTACTCGGTTTTGAAGTCAAGCTTGGTCAGTTACAAATGATTTTGGAATAAATTCTATGACTCTTCAAGGATCAAACCAAGTGAATTCAATTTGAAATGAAACAAGGAGGATCAAACAATGGTTGGAATAATAATTCTCGAGAGACAAGGAGGAAATGGTAGAAGGAATTTTAATAACAACAATAGAGGTCGTGGTGGTCGTTTTAGAGGAAGAGGAGGCTTTCGATTTCCAAACAATAGTAGGCCAACATGTCAAATATGTAATAAGGTTGGACATTCAAATTTGCATCTCGCTATTATAGGCGAGATATGAATTACATGGGTACACAAGTTAGTAATTCGAATGGAAATCAGTTCAATGGTTATCAGGGAAATCAGAATTTTAGAGGAGGAGGACAGTTTCATGGAGTACAACCAAGTGCACATTTTATGGGAATACAAAGTTCTAGTTCTGGTTTAAGTTCAGTTCGGTGGTTTAGTTCTGCATGAAAATTTGTGAATTTTCATTTGTAATCTTGAAAATTTGTGAATTTTGCCAATGATCTTTCATGGTATGCAGATAGTGGTGCCACAACTCATGTTACAAATGATACTTCTCAAATGAATCATATTTCACCTTATCAAGGTAATGATTCTTTGATAGTTGGTAATGGTAATTCTATTCCTATTAAGTATATAGGAAATGCAAAAGTCTCATCTGCTGATCATAGACTTAAATTTTCAAATACTCTATGTGTACCAAACATAAGGAAGAATCTTATTAGTATATCTCAATTGGTTAAGGACAACAATGTTGTTATTGAGTTTACTAATAAGGATTGTTTGGTGAAGGATTCTTCAACTAAGAAGATCTTACTTAGGGAGTTCTTCAAGATGGACTTTACAAGTTTGCCAGTTCTCAAGTCTCTCATCAAAGCAAACACGATCAAATTCTACACAAGCTTACTTGGGCATCCGAGAAAATCATTGTCTTCTCTATGGCATTTTAGGCTAGGACATCCTGCTGTTCAAACTTTACAACAAGTGATGCAATCTAATCTTCATCTACCATGCTTATCTACTGAGTTTTGTCATGTCTGTCCATTGGGAAAACATCATGCTTTACCATTCTCAAACTCAAGTTCAAGATGTAAACATGTACTAGATCTCATTCATACAGATGTTTGGGGTCCTTCTCCAGTTACTTTTCATGATGGTTTCAATTACTACATTGTATTTGTTGATGATTGGTCAAGATTTACATGGATTTTTCCTTCAAAGAATAAATCAGATGCACTGCAAGCTTTCAAAGTGTTCAAATCAAGAGTTGAAAATCAGTTTAATGCAAAGATTAAATGTTTACAATCTGATTGGGGAGGTGAATTTCGCATTTGATTGTTTTTGGAAGAACAAGGTATTTTCTTTCAACATCCATGCCCCTATACACATGAACAGAATGGTAGAGTTGAAAGAAAACATAGACACATAGTTGAAACAAGTTTAACTCTACTTGGTCAAGCTGGTTTGCCTTATAAATTTTGGTATGATGCTTGTGAAGCTGCTACATTTTTGGTAAATAGATTACCTACAAGAGTATTGCAAGGATCTTCTCCATATCAGTTACTTTATCATGTCCCTCCTGATTACATGATTTTGAAGGTGTTTGGATGTACTTGCTATCCATATACAAGACCATACAATGCTCATAAATATCAATATAGATCTGAAAGGTGTAGGGTTGGCAATTTGGGTCATGAAACGTTTAACACGACACGACACGACACGTGATAAACATGTCGCGAGTTTGGCAAAAATGTATGTGGGTCATAAACAGGTTAACCTGTTTATACACGGTTAATAAACGAGTCGCTAACGTGTTAACCCGTGTGACTCGTTTATGACTCGCATAATTATTTACATATAAATACAAATTTTTCATTTCCAACCCTAAAAACTAAAAAGTTCAAAACCAAACAAAATCTCTCACACTCTCTCTCTCTCTCTCTCTCTCTCTCTCTCTCTCTCTCTCTCTCTCTCTCTCTCTCTCGGCTCTCGCTGCAGATTTGCATCTCCTCGGCCCCCACCTCCGTCGCCTTCTTCCTTATGAAACTCGGGAAGTTGAGCTCGGCCGTGGGCCCCGAGTAAAAAAGCACGGTGTCGTAAGCCCTAGCGGCCGCCTTCGGGGTGGAGTAGCTCCCTAATCTCCGCCATATTCTAGACCTCTTATTTGGCTCCCTAATCTCCGCCACCCATTTCCCCCACTTCCTCATCCTTATTCCCAACCGCCGTGTTGTTATTAGAGTAGGAGAGGGCTCTTGAGGTCGTTGGGGCCGGCGGGAGGAGGAGGGGAAGGAGAGAAGCAACGGCGACGAGGGAGTGGGTGGCGGCCGCGGAGGAGGAGGGATTCGGCGAGGGGTAGGTCGGAGGGGCAGAGAGAGAGTAGGGGTGTAGTTCATGTAGCGGTGGAGGAGGTCGGGGTGTCGGTGGCAAGCGGAGCCGATGGGGGAGATGTGGGAGTAGAGGAGGAGATACGAGGGGGCGGTCGTAGTGGGGGTGGCGATGGTGGTGGCGGGGTTGCGGTGGAGCGGAGGTGGTTGATGGTGGCGCGGATTGTGGTGGTGGTGCGGGAAGTGGTTGATGGTGGCAAGCGGAGCCGATGGGGGAGATGTGGGAGTAGAGTCATATGAGTTGATTCTCTTGAGATCTCATCGGGTTTTTTGATCGATTAATCTGTTTGTTAATCTGTTTTCTCTTGTAAATTTTTATAAATATTGTGTTTGTGTTGTTGATTTTAATTTTTAATGTCTTTGCAATTGAACAACATTCTTGATGAGATCAATGATGATGAGTTTGACACCAACAGTATTGATGATATTGAACTTGAACACACCAATGATGATGATGATACTTGTATTTTTAATTTTTCCTTGTATTAGATGGGTTTATAATTTTATATTTTATGTTGTTTGTATTGATTTTGTAGTGAGATATCATTAATCTAGTAGCATGTTTAACAGGTTGATAAACAGGTACACAAACGAGTTGAGTTAAACAGGTTAAATATGATTTGTTTAATAAACGTGTTAAACAGGTACACAAACGAGTCGAGTTAAACATGTTAAAACATGATCTATTTAATAAATGTGTTAAACGTGTAATAAACAGGTTACATGTTTATTAAACGTGTCGTGTGTCGTGTTTACAAATAGTGACTCGTTTAATAAACGTGTCGTGTGCGGGTTTAGGATAATTATGACACGACACGTTTACGACACGACACGTTTACGACTCGCTGACACGAATTGCCAGCCCTAGAAAGGTGTATATTCTTGGGATATAGCTCTATTCATAAGGGTTATAAGTGTATGAATTCTGCTGGTAGAATATATGTTACAAGACATGTCCTTTTCAATGAAGATGAGTTTCCATATCAGATGATGTTTTCTCCTAAGCAATTACCTTCAACTAATTGTTCTACTGGTCCATTAATATCTCTACCTATATGCTCTTCATCAGAAACAGAAGCTGTGTCTACAAATATTACTCCACCAAATGTTACTCCTATTTCCTCTGCTCCAACTCATACCACAAATAATGGTCCTGTCAATAAACATTCAATGATCACAAGAGCTAAAGCTGGAATTATTCAGAAGAAGGTGTTTGTTTCTACTACTTCTTCTAAGATAGATGAAGAAGTTCCTAAATCAGTTAAACATGTTATGTCTATTCCTCATTGGAAAGAAGCAATGGAACATGAGTATCAAGCTTTGGTAAAGAATGGAACTTGGTCACTTGTTCAACCTACTACACATCAAAATATAGTAGGAAACAAGTGGATATTTACAATCAAGAAGAATTCAGATGGTTCAGTGAATAGATACAAAGCTAGATTGGTAGCAAAAGGATTCAAACAAGTCCCTGGTATTGATTTCTCGGAGACTTACAGTCCAGTGGTTAAAGCCTCTACACTAAGAGTAATTTTCTCCATTGCTGTTACTCTTGGCTGGAATTTGAGACAAATTGACATCAATAATGCATTTTTGAATGGACAACTCAGTGAAGAAGTATTCACCAATCAACCTGAAGGTTTTGTGAATCCAAATTATCCTAATATGGTCTGTCATCTTCACAAGGCATTGTATGGTTTGAGACAGGCACCAAGAGCTTGGTTTGACAAGTTAAAGTCTCAGTTAATCTCTTGGGGTTTCCCAATGATAAGATATCGATTCTTCATTGTTCATTTTACATCATCGAGTACTACTCTATATGTTCTAGTATATGTGGATGATATCATCATCATCTGCGATAACAATGATCTGATTGGTCTTTTATTGATAAATTGAATCGAAATTTGTCTTGAAAGACATTGGTAACTTAAATATGTTTCGGGATTTGAAGTTCATAGAGATAACTCTGGTCTCTATCTTACACAATCAAGTTATGTGTCCGAGTTATCTTGAAAGCGGTATGATCAATACGAAACTGTTGATACACTGTTGTCACAAAAATGCAAACTTGATGACTCTGCTACATTGTTCACTGATCCTTCTCTTTATCGAAGCGTATTAGGAGGACTTCAATATGTGGTTAATACTAGACTGATATAGCTTACATTGTCAACAAGCTTAGTCAATATCAACAATCTCCTTACAATTCACATTGGCAAGCATTAAAAAGAGTCTTAAGGTACTTGAAAGGGACTATTCAAGGTGTGGTTTGTGTTTCAAACCAGGTTCTTCTTTATGCTTACTGGTTACTCAGATGTTGATTGGGCATCTTCCATTGAAGATCGTAAATCAATTTTTGGATATCTTTGTCTATTTTGGATGCAATCTAGTGTCATCATGGCGATCTAAAAAGCAAGGAGTAGTAGCAAGATCTAGTACTGAGTCAGAGTATAGAGCTCTTGCTCATGTTGCATCTGAGATCGCTTGGATTAAGTCTCTACTCTCGGAACTTCACCTTCCTATTCAACAAACTCCATTGGTTTAGTGTGACAATATGAGTGCAACAGCATTGCTAGGAATCCAGTTTTTCATTCAAGAACAACGCATATTGAGATTGATGTTCATTACATTCGTGATCAAGTTATTAAAGGCCTGTTAAATATTCAATATGTTCCTTCTCATGATCAAGTATCGGATTGTTTTACCAAGGCTCTATCATCTTCAAGGTTTTGCTACTTGTGAGACAAACTTGGTGTAGTATTACTCCCCCTTCGTTTGAGGGGGGATGTTAGCATAAACCATTGACATGTATATGTAATAGGAGGAAAGTTTTATAAGAAGTTAGTTGTGATCTGTTATAGCAGTTAAGGAATTAGTTGAGACAGTTATAGTTGTTAAGTCTGTTAGTATTATTAACAGTGTAATCGACATGTAATAGATAACAGTTGTAACTGATTCTTTGAAATATAAATAGAGTGATCACTCTCTTCCTCATTCATTCATTGAGAGAAGATGAGATGATCTTGTTGTTCTACTGTTCTGTTCCTATGATCTTGCTGTTCTACTGTTCTGTTCTTAGATGTTAACATGCCGAATGATCGATGGTGTGAATGTGATAGGTCGGCATCACATATTCTTAATAAACTTATTAATTAAAATTAACCTATAGATTAGTCATGGAAACATCTAGACATATATATACACAGAGACGTTAGTCAAAGCAGCAGATGAGGTACAACTCAACTAGTCAAAGTGGGGAATAGAAAACAAATCCCCGGCCATATCTTCTTGCGTACATCCGAGCCCCACATGCCCGCCGCGTGTGACAATTAACTCATAACCGTCCGATATAATTGACTTGAAATGGTCACAACTCTTTAATTAGGACGTGGACGGCAGCCGCTACAAGTCAGACATTAATTCATAAGCTTAGAAAAATATTTGTATTACTCCTAATAATATTCTAACGATCGATTCAAATTAAGCTCACTATCAATTATCAAAATAAACAATGAAATCTCCCAATTGAACCATACTACGTACGCACATAGAAACGATCAGTTGATCAAATCCCAGCTGAAACAAGCATAAAAGAATGCATCCCCTCTTCCTCATCATCGTCATCTTCATACTCGACTTAGCTGCCTGTGATGATGATTTTGATCCCAAGTATAGGAATTGTACACGTAGATTTGAGTGTGGAAGAATTAGAGATATCGGGTACCCATTTTGGGGAGATGGCAGAGCAGATTATTGTGGTGGGAAAGTTGGATACCAGCTCTACTGCAATCGGGACGGCAACGATCAAGAAATCCCTGAAATTGTAATCAACTCAGTGAGGTACCGAGTGCTGAGCATGTCCGCATCGTCCAAAAGCATGAGCATCGCCAGAAGTGATTTCGTGGATGACCCATGTCCAGCCAATTACATCAATTCCACCCTGGACACCTCTCTGTTCGAGTACTCTGCCGCCAACACGGTGAACCTCACCCTGTTCTATGATTGCGTCCCCCCGACATCTGGGCCGTTGGCTCTGAAGCAGTTTACTTGTCCTTCTGCATCATCAACCACCGTGATGTATAATTACTTCGACATCAGAGATGAGAGCATTATTTCGACGTGCAGGTACAAGAATATAGTTACCCAGGTTTCTAAGGTTGGTTTCGATCGCTTGATGATCATTAATTTGGTGGGGCAAGTGTTGAAGGATGGATTTGATGTGGAGTACTCGATGGATGTGTCACAGTGCAAGGGCTGTGTGGATTCAGGTGGGCAGTGTGGGTTTGATTTTGCCTTGCAAACCCCTACTTGTTTTTGCTTCGACGGGCCCAGTTCAGCAGGACTAAAGTGCCTCACAAGGCCCCCGACTAATAAAGGTATGGATTAATGACTCAAATTCGCCTTCTTCTATACGTAGTAATAATATACATTTCCAATTAATTCTATGAAACTTGAGGTGAATATCGAATATTGTGTTAGAGGGATCAATTAGTAACCCCTTACCTTACCAATTCAGTGAGCCAACTACCTACTTGCTCGGTTCATTGCCCCCAGAGCTTGAGCAAGTCACCATGTTAAAATAAATTGGTTTTACTTTGTCGTACAACACCAGTTACCTAAAGTAACCTCAATCGACCTAGCTACTACTCTTCATAGGTAGTTTTATTTATCTTCAAATGTTAAGCTGGAATTTTTTCATGAGGTTCAGAAGATCTTGCACCAAATTAATTTGGTGACCATAGCGCGTTCTTAGGTCATGATTAAATCACGGCCGTTTGATTTGATGAATTGATCGATTATATATATACACTCACACACACATATAGGATTGAGTTTTGTATGATTGATTAATATATTGCCACATTTCTCTAATGTATTGCGTAGAATTAATAGAGTGGAAAGTGTCAACGGTCTCTACTTTTAGCTAGGATACTTATTTGGATGGATCTCTGGATTCATCTCTGGATTAACGTATTTACACATCCGCCCCCACGACTCCTTCACAACCAATCAATCTCTCTCAATGTGAAATTCATTTTTATAATTTTGTTTTATTAGTCTTTCCCCTTTAATTTTTTTTTTTTATCATTTATTTATTAATATAAATGTCCATTTTATTTTCATTTCTACTTTTCTCTTTAATTTCTTTGGTGCTGTGCTATATGTGTTTTTTACTTTTTGGTAGTTGCTTACTAATAAATTTCATTTTCAAATTCATATATACTCATGAAAGGTATCATATATTCTAGATATATGAGTTTCCAAGATTTTCAAAGTCCAAGCCGTGCATGGTGCCTGTTTGGATTTTAGGTTAAGCCAGCTCAACCATGCATTCAACCTTACATATTTCATGAATCCTCATCATCTCATCATCTCTCAACTTAATTTGAGTCATGTGACTCCTCTATTAAGCCTCAACATTTCCTTTCCTATGCTTAATATCTAAGTCTTTTGTTTGGGCAGAGTCCAATACTTGATAACTCAACAAAAATCCAATCCATCCGTACACGCTACTAGCTAAACTGGCCTCCTTTCTTTCTTTGGTGCCCTAGGGAAAAAAAAAAAAAAAAAAGGTCATGCACTACACACACATATATATATATATATATATATATATATATATATATATATATATATATATATATATGTAGTTTTCATTGGCAATATAGACTTCAATATTGTGATGTATATATGACGACTTCACATGTACGGTAATAATTAAGGAAATTATTTAGCCATCCAAAATTCCGAATAGAATAATTGATTCAATAATTTTATGTAATACATAAGGAGGCACCTAGCTAGTTAGTAATTATGCTATTGTTTCCTTGTTTATTAGTGGTTAGCTAATTTGTACAATATGTCACGCCTCTGTCATCCGTTAACATTTCCTTTGTCTTTATCAACTTTTTTTAACTCGTAGTTGACGTATAATATAGGTTTCTTGTTTGATTTTTATTTATGGTGATAGTGTTGTGCAACTTAAATAATTTTCTAGTCACGTGGGCATTGTGGTAATTGGACGTCCTAAAAGAGGCAAACCCGCGTGGGAGACTCGATGGTGGTGGTGATTGGTGACCGTCTCACGCGGGTACTCAACTTATTCACAACTACTTGAGAAACTTTTGAACCTCTCTCTTTTCTTTCTTTCGGTTCAGGTTCGTTCAGGTTCAGTTCCGGCGGTGTTCACCCGGCATTCTCAAATACCCAAAATACCCTTTCATAACTAGAACTAAATTTGATTCTCTTTTGTTTTGATGGGAAGTGTCACGGGGCCAATTAAAGAGGGGTTTTTCACTAGAAAATTTTTCTCGCTCAATCGAACCCGTGGTGACTAGTAGGCCACCTTAGTTAACACACCAATACTCGAATTAAAGGGACAACAAGCAATTGATAACAAGGAAACGTTTTTACTAGCTTTCAATTGAGAATACAACACTGAAACTCTATGCTTCCCCAAGTTTAGAGCCCTTGGCTTTATAGACCAACCAATAGGTAGTTACAAAACCAACTAGGACACATGTCATGTGTACATCAATCCATAGACCAAGTAAAACACCACTCCTTAGTGGTCAAGCGAGCGATTACCCAATCGCCTTGCTCCCGCGCCACATCGTTCCATAACCGCCACGATCATTTGGGTCAATTGCAACATGCTCCTGGTATTGGGACTTCCATGGTCGTGCCTTGGTCATGGCTCAAGCCCATGACCAAGGTAGTTACTCAAGCGCTTGGAACCGTCTTGACTTGGTCCGGCCACGCCTCGGGACGTGGCCCATGTTTCTCTACGGGACGGGGCTGCTTGATGGTGCCTGGCCGTGCCCAGCACCTCGGGTGCTAGCGGGGCTCGGTCGAGTCCCACCGGCTCGAGGGTGGCTCGGTCCATGGGTCCCACCTTGGCATTCGAGCATGCTCGGGGTGGCTACTTTGCCCATGCGCCATGGTCCGTCACATGGGTCGTGCCTTGGCATTGCGCCCAGAGGCATGCTCGAGGAATCCTTGCTACTTTGCCCATGTCGATCCGAATCCAATTCCATTAAAAACGTTTAAACCCTCAATCGCAGGGAGAGAGCACTCTATCGGCCGATCCACACACGAACGGCGGCGAGATTCGAAGTGCTTAGCGTCCGAGAGAATGCCAAACCTTTTGAGACCTCCAAAACTCTCCCTTATAGTAGATGTTAAGCCGTTTCTTAAAGCGCTACAACTTTTGTATATAGATAGAAAACATCCCTTAAAGAAAAATGAGACCAGCGTACTTTGACTTGGTCAACACCCAAGTCAAGATTTGTCAACCCTTTCTCGTGCCTTGCTCGTGTCAAAGAATCCGCTAAGTCTTGTTCGTGTCATCCCGCGCTCGTGTCAAGGTGTGCATCAAGTGCTCGTGCCATCGAGGGAGGAATGCCAAGGCGTCGACCTTTATAATGCAGGTTAAAGACAACGTTTGAGGTGTGCCAATGTTGAAGTCTCAGTAATCTCAAGTTTGTCAACTATGACTTAATCCGTTCTCATAGCTCGCCCTTTGCTCGTACTCGTGATCTTGATTCGTATCCTATACGTCGCGAGCTAGTCTTAATTCATTATAGTTCCCAGTATAATGATCCTAGGGCGATATTTACGTCCATGCGTGCAAATTAATTATAATAAACAACAAATGAAATCCTCTATTTTTATTAACTAAAAGTCCATGCGCGCTCTCGCCCAAGGTTTGGCGCTCGCCCATGTGCGCTCGTCGCGTCTTGCGCCAAGGTTCGTGCCTCGCACCAAGGTGCGTACCCAAGTCGTGCCAAGGTGTGGCAAGGTGTGGCAAGGCGTGCCAGGGCGCCGTACCAAGGCGTAACCCCCTTTACACCTATGCACCATTACGCATGTTCACCCGCGACCGAACCTTATGGAACTAGCCGATCCATCTCCGAACTTGGTCATTGGCTAGATTTTTTGCTGCCTATCCCAACTTACTCGGGTCACGCTATTGAGTGGCTGACATGAAGCGTTACATCGAAGGTTGGTGAGCGTGTTTGAATTGGTGAAGGAAGGCACGTCGAAGCATTAATTGTGGTTGCTTTGGTTGTTCGTGTTATATATATATATATATTCAAAGATTCAACATAAACTAGTGCCAAAATGGACAAATCAAAGTCTATTGATTGCAAATCAAGTCAACACAATCAACCACAATCGTCCACCTACTGCTTCTACTGAGTCTCAATTACCATCTTCATCATATAACCATTCTCCCTCCACCTCCATCCTTAATTCTCCTCCTCTCATCTCAAATTGTTGATCATTCAATTCATTCATGGATCACTTCTTGTTGTGGTCGACCATGATCACAACCTTCGTTGCAGCTGTCTCAATATTGAAGCCGGTTTTATCAGCAAACTCACTGTTCAATGCTTGTGAGCCTAAAAAATGTGGAGAAAATGTGAGCGTGGAGTACCCTTTTTGGATTTCTTCTCAACATCCGTCCTCCTGTGGAAATCCATTTCTTGAGATCGATTGCGTGGATGACAAACATCCAACCATTATGCTTTCAGGTGGTCATAAGTATGTAATTCTAGACATCGATTATGAGAAAGGGTCTTTGTTAGTAGCAGATGCGGATGCCTTTGATGAAACACCCTGCGTTACTCCTAGTAACAACTTCACTCTTTCCAAAGAAATAACGACGATGATGAGTCTAAGCCCCTACGATGTGCATCTATATTTCTTCTATGACTGCACGGTTCTTCCCACAGACTACCGGATCTTTTCTATTCCTTGCCGAGTTTCCAAGACGAATTCTCACAATTTCGCGGCACTTCTCATCCACAATTCAACATTGAACTACTTAAATGCTTCTGCGGAGAAGTGCGAGTCTTTCGTTGCCGCCCCTGTTTACATAGATGAGGGAGTGGATCCTGGGACTTTAGAGAGAGTGAACTACACATCTATATTGCAAGAGGGGTTCCTTCTCGACTGGAGTTTGAATAGTAGTTGTGTTGCATGCCGGCAAAGTAGGGGACGATGCGGCCAAATAGAGAATCAATTCATGTGTTTTTGCAGTGACCACAATCATACTAGAAGCTGCGACGACGACGGTGGTAAGTTTAATCATCCGAGACTAAATTAAACCCTCTCTCATCCTTTATTTATTTATTTTGTCTCTTTCTTAATTCCTTATATGACATTAGTCATTACAATCCCCATTTTCTTTTCCCTTCATTCCTGGCCGTTCAAAACAAGCAACTTCCTTGCAATTAATTTCTCCAAGACCGACTTGGGACTTGGGAGTTCAGTTGAGTGCTCAGGTCAATGGCCCAATGGCCCAATCGCCCAATGGCGTAGGGATAGGTAGTTGTTGAATATATCATCCATCCCCAACTCCTTTGTATTCTTCCACAACCCCACAATGCAATGGAAGGGACTCATTCTATTCATTCATTCATTCATTCATTCAAGGATCGATCTTCTCCTCCCTGTAACTCACTTTCTTCTCCTTCTTCTTTCCTCAACAAAACTAACTAACTAACTAACTAACTAACAAACAGCTAGTACTGATTGAGTTAGATTACTTAATAATGGCTTCATCTCTTCTTCTTCTCTTCATCTTCTCCTTCTTCAATCTCGCTCTCTTTCCACTCTTCCCTCTTCCCAACATCCTCATAGTCGACGCTACTCGTCATATAATTGCCCTTCTAAATTTCCATGCGAAGCACTAGATGAGTTTGGCTTCCCTTTACCAACCAAACCTATCCAGATTGTGGGTTGTTTTTTCATGTAATGTATTTAAGGATTTTATTCAGATTTTATGGGAAGAATAAAAGTTAGCTTTATCTTGTTAATTCGGAGTTTGGAGTTTGGACAAAGCAAAACTTCACATTTCATTTTAGTTTTAAATTAGGAGGGGCTAGGAGGGTTTATTTACTTCTTTGATTGTCCTTTAATTTGCCTATGTTCAGATTTTGTGGCAATATTTGATTTTGTTATTATGTATGTGCAAGTCTTACTTTTCGACTAATACTTCACTATAATTGATTATGCTGCAGGGAAAAACAAGGGACTGAAGATTGGAATTGGTAATGTTCTATTACACTTCTATTTTTGTATTTCAAGTCATGATTGCTGGCATGAGAAGAAAGAGTGTAAGATGAATATTTTGTTCATTTCACCTTGCATACGCTGAGAACTGAATAAAAGAGAATGAAAAAGTAACCAAGAAAAACAAAAAGAGAGAACTGAAAGAAAGAAATATATCCTGTTCAGAGTCATACATATCATATGTATACCTTCCCAAGATTCTTACAACCTTTTTATTTTATTTCCATTAACTTAATTTTTGTTTAGCATTCATGGTACCATTATCTCTTACAAAGAATCCCTGGAAGGAAGCATTTACATTAAGTGTTCATCATTTTTAAGAGATGTATTGCAATTCCTAACTCATCTAGTTGCTTAGAATGAGTGGTCAGAAATTTTTATGAATGATTTTTATAGGCCATCTTTAAGATATGAATTGGATGTTTTCGCTGAAAAAAATTGAAGAATAAAAAAATTCCTTATGAACTAGAATTACTCTAGAGAACCGATCACAAGAGAGGGTGGCACCTACCTGATTTTTTTTCAGTAGAATGTTGTTCACATGAATTCACTCAATGCACTAACTCTATAACGAGAAGTAAATTATAGTGCCAACACTTGTGAAAGTTGTACTATATTACTTCATTATGCCTGCGCACAATTTTTCTCAATGAAATTGAATCAATCAAATATCCTAAACTTGAACTTGTAAGTCGACACTTGAAGGTGCAAGAGTTGATCTCAACATCTTTTTCTTCCAGTCCCTTTCAAGGTATTCATAGATTGTGCTATTTTTCTAACACATCAGAGTTTGTTAGTTTTTAGCTCAGAAACTTTATCAGATCTAATGGTTAATCAAAATTCTAAAATGCTCGCAACCATTTTTCACAGGAATAGGCACAGGAGTTGGGGGCATTATTTTAGGTTGCATGGCCTTTCTCATCTGGCAACGCCGTAAAAAAGTTCGTTCCATTTCTTCAACACTTCTTTCTCGAAATATCTCTCCTGAACCTTCCTCCAAGCCAGATATTGAAAAGGGGGATAGTATGCTGTTTTCTACTCCAATCTTCACATACAATGAGCTTGTAGAAGCCACGGAAGATTTCGATGAATCTAAAGAGCTTGGAGACGGTGGCTTTGGCACTGTATACCATGGTGAGATACTTTTGTTATTTGATATGCTGATTTTGATTCTGAACTCTCTGTTGATTATGAATAACGTTGGTTTCATTCATTTTCTCTCTTTTTAATAGATGCTTGCACTTAGCTGAATTATTAATCTTTTGGATATGATCTACCAGGAAAACTTAGAGATGGACGTGAAGTTGCAGTTAAGCGCCTTTATGAGCATAATTACAAGCGAGTTGAGCAGTTCATGAATGAAATAAATATTCTATCTCGCCTGCGCCACAAGTACCTGGTCTCCCTCTATGGTTGCACCTCTCGTGATAGTCGTGACCTCCTACTTGTTTATGAATTTGTTTCAAATGGCACAGTGGCGGACCATCTACATGGAAATCACGCGAAAGCTGGGCATTTGACATGGCCTATTCGAATGAGCATTGCAATTGAGAGTGCGGATGCACTGACTTACCTTCATGCTACAGAAATCATACACCGCGATGTCAAAACGAACAATATACTCCTTGACAACGAATTCCATGTGAAGGTTGCTGATTTCGGGCTCTCCCGCCTCTTCCCTACAGACGTCACGCATGTCTCTACTGCTCCCCAAGGAACACCTGGTTATGTCGACCCCGAGTATTATCAATGCTATCAACTTAATGACAGGAGCGATGTGTACAGCTTCGGTGTGGTATTAATTGAGCTCATATCATCAAAACCAGCTGTAGACATCAATAGGCATCGACATGAGATTAATTTGGCGAGCATGGCAATCAACAAGATTGTAAATCACGCGTTGCACGAATTGGTTGATCCGAGTCTTGGGTATGAGTCAGATTATGAAGTAAGAAGGATGGTTACTTCGGTGGCAGAGTTGGCTTTTAGGTGCTTGCAACAGGAGAAGGAAATGAGGCCAACTATGAAGGAAGTTTTGGAAAGTTTGAAAAGCATTGAAGATGAGAAATACAAGAGAGAGATGAAAGGAGAGGAGTTGGGTGTGGGTCCAGAGAAGGGATTGTTGAAGGCTATTGATCCACCATTATCTCCAGATTCAGTGACAGACAAATGGGCTAGCATCAATACTACACCTAATACTAGTGCTTAATTACTTAATTAATTAATTAGTGAATTAATAATACGCACTCCTGCAGAGTGCTTAAGTTTCAATTTTTTGTTTTTTTCCTACAAAAAAACTGGTTATATGTAATATATTGTTCATAAAGAGGAGTAATGCCGGGCGGGCAGTAGGTTTTAAGATTTGAAGGGAATGTAAATAGTAAGAGGAGCTGCGTGCTATATGATAGTATATAGTGTATTGTGCATATATATGTAGGTCATTTTGTTCTAATGCCTGTGCTATTATTATTCATTATAGTAGTATTTGATTTATTTAGCCTTTATTTCTGTTTGTTGGGATGTTATAATTTGAGAAACTGTTTTGACGGGGCTTTAAGTTCAGCAAGTCAGATGTGCATCAGAGGCCGATGATTGATTGCATTGAATTGTGTATGCACTCGTTTTGACATGGAGGCGATGTGTCTCGCGTTGTGTGTCCTTAATTGTGAAATAAATTGGTCCCATTAAGGCCCCCTTTAATTTTGATATCAAGTGAGTACGCGCGCGGAGACCTGAACATAAAGCACGCATGATATGTTGTGCTACGCACCGTTGTATACTCCAAAGTCGGGTCTCCAACTCCACTTTATCAAAAGAGCAAGACTCGTATAGTCTCATTTCCTAGTCAATGAAGAAACCTCCCTGAAACACGCCAGGAATGCATTAATTGGAGGTTTTTTTTTTTTTTTTTTTTTTTTTTAGGAAGTCTTTGGTGATTATTCCAAGTCGTCTTCTTCTTCTAACGTACATGTCAATAATGTTGATTGAAAAATAAGTAGTTAATAAGTAGCAACGTAGGGTCGATCCCTTTCCCTTGTTTTATTAATTCCAATTTCCATGGTGTCGTGGTGATTGGAGGCCATGTCGTCTCTGTACGCATTCTTTGTTTTTGCTGCTGCTGCTCATCTTGTTTGTTGTTCATTTGCGCACCCTTCCCAATGCCCTGGTTTCACATGCGGAAAACTCGAGAGTATAATCAGTTTCCCCTTCATCAGGAATGGCAGCGGCAGCAGCTCATCCGATTGTGGACCCTTCATCATAAACTGCTCTACTACTGATGATGATTCCCACGCACAAGTCTTGTTTCCAAACCATGAAACATGGTACTCCGTCGACAAAATGAATCACTTTGAAAGAAAATCTCCATTATTGACTTACAACTTAAGGAGCAATTAGACCACAACCACTGTGCTTCACTCTCAAATTTCACTCTCCCATCCGCCCCTTTTGTCAAATTCTATTATTATCATCATACTACACTTGTCTTCTTCAAATGCAAGCGTTTCTCGGTGTCGGGTCCTTCTCAAAATCAACAATTATCATTCTTCCAACCACTCCAAAATTACACTGCTTGCTTTGATGATTATGATCTCTACTACGCTTCGCCTTATTTGGAAAAGAGGCTACCACTTCTACCTCACACCCTCTCTGACCGCTGCTCCACTATTGAGCTTCCTCTTAATGTTTCATGGGAGGGTTCAAGTGAGCCATTGAAGAACCTCACCTCTCTCTTCACTGCTCAACACTCACTATGGTGGGAAGTTGTCCCAGATTGTTTTGATTGTTACTTTGGCAAAAGAGGTTTCTGTCGAGAAAAAATAAATGGGACCCTCCACTGTGCCGAGGGCTTCCACAATCCCAGTGGTATGGAACATGTCAAATTTCTCCTTACCTTATTCACTAACATTATTTTCAAGTTGAGATTTTGCTGTT
Organism: Stephania yunnanensis; assembly: GCA_039657365.1. Taxonomy (NCBI): domain Eukaryota; kingdom Viridiplantae; phylum Streptophyta; class Magnoliopsida; order Ranunculales; family Menispermaceae; genus Stephania; species Stephania yunnanensis. The sequence continues at coordinate 56,434,448 of CM077588.1, read as the reverse complement.
GCAGTTAGAATGTAATACAATTATGTGAGTACGTAGTTTCGCTTCATTAACGTTTGGTTCAATATTTTATTTGTTGCAGGAGGAAAGAGAAAGAAGATTGCAATTGGTACATTCCTAATCAACCATCTATCTTCGGTGAAATTAATTTTTGATTTTGGGGTTTGAGTCTTTTGAGTTTTAACTTAACCTTTTTAAATTGCCATTTCAATTAATCGTCAAATAACCAATTGTATAAACATATGATATGCCAATACCCTTCCTTACGTGCAGCTCCATGCTGCACCTGGATAATAATGAAGTATGTATGGGTACTGCTCCGGAACCAAGAGATGTGACATACTTTCTCATATTCTCTACTGCGTGTGAGAAACTAGTGTAGATGTGTTGCTATATTCAAATAATCACTAGAGGTGGATTGGGCCGGTGAGGGGTCATGGGTGGATGTTGGTAATTTGAGGACTACTTTTGATTAACATTGTACTTCTTGTCAAATAATTAAGATTGCTTTGTTTCATATAAAAGAAAGTAGATCTTCGAGTCTGGAAGTCTTTGGATTCTCAAATAGACTCATTGGTTTGTCTTCAAAAGTCACTGCCGTTTCTCAGTCCATATGCCCCTTAAAAAGCAGAGCTTGGATATCCTTCCACTCTTCCCTTAAACCCCTCTCAAGCAAAGTTGTCAATCCTATGAAAATCCTTAGGATTACATATGAATACCTCCTTAAACGTCATTGTTTGGCATGCTTTATCTATTTATTAATGGTTCTCACTTCATTTATAAAAAACCTATCTTGTAACTTAATATTCTTGTCTAAAAAATATATAATCGAATGCTGACTGTATTGATCAAAATCTCGATGGACATCAAATGTGCATGTCTGTTCTTGGCAGGGTTAGGCGCTGGAGTTGGTGGTATTGTTCTGGCTTGTGTTGTTCTCTTCCTTTACCAACGACGTCAAAGAATCAATTCGACTAATTCTGCAGGAAGCAGATCTTGGACCGGCTCTTCTGATTCCTCCTCCTCCTCCTCCTTAAAGAAGGATGTCGAGCAGGACAGCATGTCCCTGCCAGCCCCAATCTTCACCTTAATTGAACTTGAACAAGCTACAAACAACTTTGACCCCTCAGAAGAGCTTGGAGATGGTGGCTTTGGGACTGTCTATCATGGTGAGTTGCTGATTAATTTCTTGTGTTCCATGCATTCATTCATTAACGCATCGCATCACATCGCATCGCTTGCTTCTCCTCATCCGGACATGCAAATGATCGTTTGTATTCCGACTTGCTCCAACCAGGAAAGCTCCAGGATGGACGTCATGTTGCAGTGAAGCGACTTTACAAAAACAATTACAAGCATGTTGAGAAATTCATAAATGAAGTGACAATTCTCTCACGCTTGCGCCACCCGAACCTAGTTGCCCTCTATGGTTGTACTTCTCGCCGCAGCCATGAGCTCCTTCTTGTCTATGAGTTTGTTCCCAATAGCACTGTTGCCGATCACCTACATGGCGAACGGGCCAGAGCTGGCTTACTGACTTGGCCTCTACGGATGGCCATTGCAATAGAAACTGCAGATGCACTGGCTTATCTTCATGCTTCCGACACCATCCATCGTGACGTCAAAACCACCAACATTCTCCTGGACAACCATTTTCATGTGAAGGTTGCAGATTTCGGGCTGTCCCGTCTCTTCCCACGAGACGCCACCCATGTTTCTACTGCACCCCAAGGCACCCCTGGCTACCTTGATCCTGAGTACCACCTGTGTTACCAACTCAATGACAAGAGTGATGTTTACAGCTTTGGAGTCGTGTTGATCGAGCTTCTATCATCGAAGCCTGCAGTAGACATCAATAGGCATCGACATGAAATCAATCTAGCTTACATGGCCATGAACAAGATCATCAATCATGCGTTGCATGAGTTGGTTGATCCATGTCTTGGGTTTCATTCCGATTTCACTGTGAGGACAACGATGACATTGGTTTCGGAGCTGGCTTTTCGGTGCTTACAACAAGAGAGAGAGTTGAGGCCTTCGATGATGGAGGTTGTTGAGAGTTTGAGGGACATAAAAAATCATGGAATGCAGCCAAATGCAGAGGCAGAGGTTTTGGATAACACTACTCCACCGTTTTCACCACGTACTATTAAAGACGAAGATGCCATTTCTTTTACACCTACAATTATTTAGAAGTGGCTGATTGAATCCTCTTTTACTTCATTGTTCACTTGGCTTAATTTGTTCATAGAGGGTGTATAAGAGTATATGTAAGGAAAATAAACCATGAATTGTAAGTTTTAATTAGGAGTAGCTTGAGTTTTTCTTTATTGAATTATATATACATGCATGGAACTTATAAATATAGTATTGAATTTCCAAATTAATGTGAACATAGTATTGATTTTTTAAGTTGTGTATTAATAATGACAGCAACGACAAAGCCTTGATTCTAAATTAGTTAATTGAAATTGATTGCATGGATGAAATTAAGTCTTTCAAATAGACATCTGAATTAAGGTCGATCATTTAGGAAGAGATCTCCATGAATCGCCACTCTGAACCAAGCTATTAAGCATGCATTTGTTTTCCCAATTCAAAAGCTCTATGTGATAAGCGTATAAGGGTACCACGATCATTAAAGTCCACAACATTGATGAAGAAATAGTCCATAAGACAACTCTACAAGTTTGTCCCAGTTAGAAATAAAATAGTGCTTGATGAACATAAGATTCCAAAGACTAAGTGAACTTTTGTGCAGAACATGTCAATGTCAGCAGAGCACCAAAATCAAAATGGTTACCAACAAGCGGATGAAATATATTTGTGAAATGCTGATCAACTTCAAATGCAACAAGAATTATCCGGTTATAGTACCCACTTACATGTTGATGAGGCGGAATTACACAAAGATTTGAGGTAGATGTGATAAGTGCAAAAGAATTATTGTGTGTAGCCCATTCAAATAATTGAGTCACCAACCGGCAAGTCTTCTCTTCAAATATCTCAAGTTCTCTGATATCAAACTTTAAGTTAAGAGGAGAAGATGGAAGAGAAGATAAAGATAGATGATGACATTACTCACAACATTGTGAATGTAATGGCTTGCTCTGTAGAGGAGTTTTGTGGACAATGACTTGATTGAATGTGAACAAGAAGTCATCACAGTGGCAATGTATTGAAGACCTTGAAGAGCTTATTGTACGTAGACTTGAAGTCATCGGTGAACTTCCTATCTTCATCTAGCCTAGCCTTTGATTGTTTAAGATGTTTGAGATGTTTGATGCTTGTGTTGAAGAAGCGGGCTTCGGTGAGGACTTTTGATGTTGGTGGGAATGATACTGCATGAATCATGATGGAAGTGGAGATTAAGAGATGAGGTGAAGTTCCTTGTTTAGATTAATTGGCACTTGGAATTGACCAACAATTAACGACATGGATGATTTTATTCAAATGAATGGGTAAAACGTATGATTTAATTTGTATCTTTCAAACGACTAAATTAATTACTCCTATAATTAATCAGTAGCCGTCCAATTGCAAACAATTTTTACATTTTTTTTTTACACACTAGATTACACCGCCTACTCCTTGGAAGACACTACTCAATACTCATATATGTATGCGGCCGCGTGGCGTGACTGTTCCACCACAAGAGTCGAGAGTGAAGAGCAGACTAGAGAGGTAGGTAGGCCTAGTCTTCAAATGAACAAGGTTAGTTTCTGAATGAATAAGTTTATTGTGTATTATCTTGTATACATTCATAATGAACAAAGAAAGAACCTACGAAATATCGGGGATACTAGTTTCCTTAACATGTGAATACAATATTCAGTTTCCTTAACAAACAAGACCCTACTACTACTGCCCACCATGCACCTTAGATATTCATTTAAAAAAAAAACTTAGAGATGGAGTCTCCTGGACCTCGAGATTTCCGCCATTCCCATCCAACAAAGTAGTTGTTGTCCGCTTAATTATAAAGCAACAAATTAAAGTTCCACACCACTCCACTCCTCTCCTGATCTAATTTAGAAGAAAGAAAAAAGCTAGCGGAATTAAAGAGGAGCGAAAAGAGAATGCAGATGGAGAAGTACTTTGCATGTTGACCACTAATTAATTAATTAATTAATTAATTAATATATACTTCGATCGATCCATGTCGTCTACATAGCAGCAGCAGCAGCAGCGGTAGATCGTCCATCCATCCGTGATCCTCGATCTTCACTCTCGATTAATTAATTAATTAATTAATGGCGACTCTCCACAAGTTCAAGCTACTTGCCACGCAGTGCGGCGTAGCCGGAAGCCCTTCCAAAGCCCCACCACCACCACCACCACCAGCCCAGTCTTCCAAATCCGCCGCCGGAAGACTCTCCGGATGCTCCTCACCCGCGCAGGAAGCGCCCGCCGGAAACCCCACCCCCCTCCGGAGGCGGAGGAGGAGGAGGAGGATCCAATTCCAAAGGCGACTACGACTCCTCTCCAGCTGCTCATCAGCAACAAGCTCAAGGATCTGTTCGCCTCGACCTCGCCTCCGCCTCCGCCACCTCCACCGCCGGCGTTAGAAGATAACGGAATAAGATCGGACGAGACCAGTAGATCATCTACGGTTCGGCCCGGTCGGACAGGTAGTTCTGGCGGTTCGCATAGTCGACCGTTAACGGCCATGTTTCGTTACCGGCTCTTACGTAGTCGACCCTGGCGCCCCATGCTCCTATCAATTCCTGAGTACACTACTCCTCCTACTACGCCCCCAGACTAATCCATTTATTCATTTAATTTCCTCTTTTTTCATCATATTACTTCTATAATAAAATTCTCTCCCCTACAAATTACAATACAATTTTCGATTATCTACTTTTGCTTTAATTTTTTTTTAATAATTCTTCACTCTCTCTGTCAACAGATTACAAGTTGAATTAAGATCATGTTGCTGAGTACCTCCGTATATATATCTATATATATATATAAGACACACAAAAATAAATTGTTTGTTCCATCTGTGAGTCTAAAGTTAATGAGCGGTGGACCATGCATGGAGGATCTTTGTTTTTTTTTTTTAGTATAGTATTGTTTTGCTTTATTAATTATTAATAATTAATTGAGGTGTTATTCTTTTTGTTTCTGAAATTATATGGCTAGCTAGTAAGCATGACCACTGAAAGTGGAGAGAGGGCCGGGAGGGACCCATGACCTAGACAGACCCATGACCTAGACAGACCAACATAGAGTGATAGACTAGGGACATATATGGTTCATTTATATATATATATTTATATATTTATGTTCCAGATGTACCTTTATTTTAAATCTAGCTTCCACCATGCATTACTCTTGGGACTCCCCCTCGATGTGAAGTGAATTTGGATTGGGTAGTGCTATTTGGACTCGTGAGTTTGGATTCAATTTTTTTTTTTATTTTAAATACATCTTGGATTAAGCCCGTAATCACTTATAAAAATTTTATTATACCCCTTAAATATTTTAAAAAAATTTAAAAACCTCCTTATAAGTTCAAGTAGATTTATCGATTTGGATTAGCCTTGCTGGTAACGATCGATCCATATTATAGCTAGGGAACAGTGCGACCCTCTATATATATATACAAAAAAAAATTATTTGTACTTAAAAGTCTAGACTCGTATTTTTATAATTTGAAACACTTGAGTACGTCTCAATCTAATTTTACATGGAGAGCTAGTCAAATTAAATGAACAAGGGCAAATTGGTCATTTAACATAGACACATGTAACATTAGAGTCTTTCTCCATATCATCTCTCTCATTATCCCTCTCTCTCTCTTCAATTAAGAAGCACGATTTTCCAGATGACCATATCAGTTCTCTCTCTAATTATCTCTCATTCCCTTTCTCTACTTGTCTCCTTAATTCTATCTCTTTACTTGTCGTTCTCGAGATCTGTGCGTATATGCTTTTTAATTCTCATGATTTGTTAATTATCAAGATTTGTGCATACGTGCTTTTTAATTCTCGAGATTTGTGAGTATGTACTCTTTAATTCTCGAGATACGTACATACATGTTCTTTTAATTCTCGAGATACGTACATACGTGTTCTTTAATTCTCGAAATCCACAATTAAGTACTTTTTATTTCTCGAGATTCGGGCACACTTGCTATTTAATTTTCGAGATTCGTACATACGTGCTATTTAAATCTCGAGATCTGTGCGTACGTGCCCTTTAATCTCGAGATCCATGCATACATGCTCTTTAATTCTTGAGGCCGTGCGTACATGGAGATGAGAATGAATTTTGTCTCGAGATCTATGCGTATTTGGAGATGAGATTGAATTAAGGGAGTCATGATTCTTGTGAAAGGAGCTAGCACAAGCTCAATAAAAATATTAACCTTACACTTTAAACTCTAAGCATTTCGTGCTCTAACCTTAATCAAGGCGTATATGAAAATGGCCCAAGACGTGGCTATGCCTCACCATTGTTGTGCCGAAAGCCTTGTCAAGATTTGCCCAAAGACGTGCCTGGAGAGGACCCAAACAAGCATAGGTCTCGCCTAGGGGCATAGTAGGTTGTGTAGAAGTACTCTCGTCTCTTGATATCGCACCCTTAAATTTTTCAAAATATTTCTTGATGTTGAAGTATGTATGGGCAGGCCCGAACTCAAAAAATGTGCAATCAATATCACTAATGTTGATCTTTGAGGAGTGAATATAAGATGAACATCATAATTAATTATTGCGCAAGCACGGAGATGACCAAAATGAGGTACTCTCTACGCTAATAGTCTTTCTGCCTTTATTCGGATGCCACATAATAATAATAATAATAATAATAATAATAATAATAATAATAATAATAATAATAATAATAATAATAATAATAATAATAATAATAATAATAATAATAATAATAATAATAATAATAACAATAACAAACTATGCATGATAATAATTATTATTATTATTAATATTACCTCGAAAAGTGTGCCACCACTAAGATTTTCTAATTTTAACAATTTTGGGACTTAAAAAAATTTAAAATATCTCAAATAGGCTCTAACACAATATAAATTTGGTCATATGATTATCGGGGGTATAGTTTACTAGTGTCGGGTATTGGGTACGAATTTGGAGGTGTGTCAGAGCCAATTTGAGTGCGTATTAGCTTGTATACAGGTAAGTAAACCAGTGAAAAATTTTACAGTCATTTCATGAGCTTTAATTTGTTGTTATTGCTTTGTTAATCATTTCTTTTAAAATTTCCATTGGTTGAGTAGTCCATTGGCAAGTGAGTCATGGTTAGTATTTATCTGTGATATGAACTCTTATCTGGACGCCGTTGATATCTCCTAATTGAGTGTACGTTGGGAGCATTTATTTGGATCTGTGGATATCCCATAGTCGCAAAGGTTAAGGTCGATAGGTTGTGTCTCGTCCTGAACCCGAGTCAGCTGGGCTTTTGCCGCTACTCAACGATCTTTTGGTCGGGACTCCTTGCTATTCAATTTTCGTATTTTTTCACTAGCTATAGGCACATTAATGTTTACATTTAATGTGACCACATTAGCCACCAACATAATTTCAACATTAGTCCAAAATAATTTTGCTTACCCCATAGGCCGCTACTTCGGTCCCACGTCGACACGTGACTCGAGGTATGCCTCGCTCTCTCGACACCATTATGCCTCGCGTGTACCTTACCCGCACATTACCAAATGTCATTCATTTAATTTATTCAACCTTTGGTATAATAATTAATACAAGCATCATACAAGAATAACATACCTCGGCGTCGACTCCGAGATTTGGACATGTGTATCACGACAAGTGGGTCCCACGTATGACCCTAAAATGACACATGACACGAGATAGGTTTTAGGATCGTTACAATACCCCCACTCCAAAATAGTCAACTTGTTTAATTTTATTAAAAAATCAAAAAAATCCTTAACCCAAGAAAATAAATCCCGAAATTTACACCTAAAAAATTAAATCTTAAAATTTATATATTTACAATCTCTAGAAATTAAACATCTTAAAAAATAGTTTCATTTCTATAGTGTAAATAATTTACATTTGATGTTTTGAGGTTAATTAATCGTTTTGTTTATAATTGATATTTGTTTGCATTGATTTGCAAGTGTTTTCTTTTTCTTTTTTGAAACGTTGTAGGTGATGTGTTGTTGCAAATTAATTTGTAAGATTTGTTGTTCCCAGTGAAAAAAGTTTATCTATATTTGTTAATTATAAATTTTCATACGTATTCTTTTAAAAAGTTTATGTTGTTGTACCAAAAACTGCAGATATAGGTCACTTTCGTAGAAAATAAAAATAATGTGTAAGGATGATGTAGAGATAGTTCATTACCAAAGCTAAAATGTCGTCTTTTTTCTTTAGTTCTTTAAGTTTCTTTTGGGGTGAATAATGTTTTGAGATTTGTGAAATAAAAAATAGTTGCTTGATTTGAAATAAAAGATAATTTTTGTGACCAAAATTTTATAATTCATAAAGTTAAGATTTTTAAAAGGTTATTTTTGTGTCAAAAAATTAATTCATAAAGTTGGGGTCAAAAAAATTAACCTGTGAGAACTATTCATCTTCTTTGCCTCTTTCACTTTGTTATCTTCTAGCGATCCCTTTAACTTAACGGGTTATACGTGTAGTATCGTGTCAACCTATTAAATATATGAGTCTCGTTCGTGTTGACTTTAATCGGGTCACCTGAGGGGTCAACTCGACATGAACATGACCCGCTAACCCATTTTGACACCCCTACTTTTGCCATACACATAGTCTTATGTTCTAGGTTTGACTAATGTTGGAGTGACTTATCAAAAAAAAATGTTCATAGTCTTGCTTTTTGATTATAATTAATTGCCTTGTTTGCAATGTTGACTACAGATGACCACTTGTTAATTGAGTGTCAATAAGATTAATTTGTCATGCATTTAGCTTAATTGTATGGAGCATTATGCTAAGATTGGTTGGGAGTTAATTTCATCATGATCATCAATTTACACTTGTAATTAGGTGGGACATGATTGTTGATGTTAAGTACCAATAAAACATCTTTCACTTAATTGGCAGTACTTTTCATGTACAACCTTTTTCCTTTTTAATTTGTGGAATTTTTATTTTTTGAAAAATTGTCAGTGGACATCAATTCATAATGATAAAAGTAGTAGAAGTAGTGTGTGTCTATATATATATATATTATTGGCGCACCGCATGTGCTCCACTCGTGCACCGTACGCGCCTACGTACATAAATTAAATTAAAATAATTATATATATATTTATTAAATCGAATAATTTTATAAACATAAGATATAATATAAATACATTATAAATGAAAAAAATATAATGATAAATAAATTAGAAGTGACGATGAACATATTAAATATAAATATAAATGTGTCATGCCCATGTAATGAGATACATCATGTTGGAATGAAAGTTGTCATATTTCTCTCATATATTCTCTTATTATCTTATTTATTTACTTGTTTACTTTACCTAGCTTAGTCCTAGTTATTTTAAAACATTAGGCAATTTTATTTTACTTTTTTTGGCTATACGCACCACACCTTTTACTTAGGACTCTCCAGTGAAAAAGTCAAACTAAAAAAAATCCATTTTGTTGCAAAATGACACTTATGTCCTTCCTGTGAAAACTATATGATAAGTCTCAGCCACATGTCGTCCAACTTAAAATAAATGTCTCGACTGAGGTTTTGGAGTTGGATGCTTCAATTAGGATGAAGGGGTATATATAGCGGAGCTCTTTTTTTAATTAAAGACATTTAATTAACACAGTACACAAAAATAATGTTTAGTTCTATAGTTTTTTTTTTCAGCATATATATATACAATATATTATTAGTTCTTTTTTTGTTAGATTATAGTTATTAGTTGTTGTGTTTAAGTTTAAGTGGAACACTTAAATTTTGTACGCTTATATATTTATCACGCTTTTAAGATAGGAATGGATGGGTTCAACTCGTTATCTCTATCCAATTACAATGTCCACAATTAAATAATCAGGCTAACTTAAAAAATCGATAAAAAAGATAAAAATAAAATTTAAACTGCAACGAAAACCACAAATCGAAAAATTCAAGTAAAAAATAGAAAACAAAGGTTAATATCGCACTTACCTCGCGATCCACATGGGTACTTTTAATATATATATATATCTTTGGAATCTGGTATTTTACAATGATGTGTCTATTTATAAGAAAGTTTGGAATATATTTTACTTTTATACGTACATAAGAAAAGTAAAATAAATAAGGTTGCATGTTTATATTTTAGTCTATCAGGCCATTTATAATTAAGCTTATAGACTCGATCCATTTATCTATTATCTTCGACTATATAATATTGTAATCACTAATTAACGATCGATTAATAGTAAACAATGACAGCCAAATCCGACCCTAAAGCTTGTAGTGGTATAGATCATTCAATCTAGTAATTAAGAAAATTAAGTCCATAAGGCCAATCTATCTATCATTTAACAATCTCAGGACATACGATCTTTCAACTAAATACATAGGAATAATATGACCGGCAAAGCCAAAATAGCCAATAACATCCCTTTCACCATTAAAACCTTACCTCACGAAGCCAGTTTACTCTTCGACACCTTCATGGCTTCATGTCCATGTGGTTGACCAACCAAACCATCCCATGCACTAACACTAAAACGTTCACTTTGCCACGACATTACTATATAGTACAAGTCCAATCACATACCTCATGTATTATCCAAAAATTGTATGGTACGTCCATCACAACAAAATTAATAAAATATGCCAAAATCGCAACATAATCAAATCCCAAAGCCAAACGTGGCCTCACCTAAGACAAAAGTATCTTCTAGTGTGTACACACGTGGCGGTATCTCCCACTCAGATGGTGGTTTATACGTGTACACACGTGGCAGTATCTCGCACTCAGATGGTAGTTTATACGCGTACATCCGGACCACCCAGTATTATTTATTCAGATTAAAAAAAAAAAAAAAAAAAAAACTGAAAAAGCAATTGAGTGCTCCACTACACCAACAACAAAAAGAGGAGAAAAAAATTGAAAACTCAAACAACGTTCGTTCAAGCTTCCTCTTCTTCCTCGTCGACCCATCCATCGATAGCGATCGATTTCTCTCTCTCTGAGAAACCCTAAATCGGTCGATTTATGAGTTCGAGGAGTCTTGGGATGCGAAGATGGGAGGGGTCACGTCTTCAATTGCTGCCAAATTCGCCTTCTTCCCGCCCTATCCTCCCTCGTATAGCGTGATTGCAGACGAGTCATGCCTGGGGAGGTGGCTCATTCCGGAGGTGCCTCGCAAGGACACTGTCGATGCGTTGAAGCTCCGGACCAGGCGAGGTAACGACGTCGTGGCGGTGTACTTGAAGAATCCGAGAGCGACTTCCACGATTCTCTACTCCCATGGGAACGCCGCCGATTTGGGGCAGATGTTTGAGCTCTTTCTCGAGCTCAGTAGTCGCCTCAGAGTCAATCTCATGGGGTAACAATCAACTTTCTCTCCCCCCTTTTCATTTGTGCTTTTCGATTCATTTGTTTCTAAAAGATGTGATTTTGTGGAATTTGATTCTTTTCTTCGCTTTTGTTTCAAAACTTTACAACCTTTATTTGTTGTTTATTGATGTTCCTGTTTATCAATTATGGAAGTGTAATCGGATTTCATTTGATTCGTTGAATTTATGGTGGACGAATGTTTGGTGACTCTATTAATTAAGTATTTTGTTTCTTTGCATGATTGGTTTTAAAGTTCAGGGCCCCAGTGAATTCACTCCTAGTAATCTAATTCTGATATAGTATTAGATTCCTGTGATTATTGGTTTCTGGGTTGTTGTCTAATTGTATCTACAAACAAATACCGCCGTAAAGTCATTTTTTTACTACTGATTTGTATAGTCTTTAGAGTTATCTCTCCTGTTCTCTAAAGAGATTGGAGCATCAGACAACAACAAAACATCATTCCGAAATTAATTAGTTGGGGTTGGCTGGGGTGTCAAGTGTACTATTTAAATTTCTGTTTGTGGCGTTGCAAAAATAAAGAGATGGCATGGCCAGTCATCATGGTTGTTAATCGTATTGTGTTTCAGTTTGTTCAAACTTTCTATGTTATAAGAGCACCTATTTGCTGATTTGATCGGGGATTGTAAAACTGGCTGTGTCATCTTCCATCCATTGGGTTGTTTCGATATCCTTGTTGAGTGTCTCATCAATAAATGTGCCAGCCAGTGCTGAGGGATGATGTGGTCAGTTGTGTACATTGCCAAGTTTTCTTATATTTCCTATATAAGCACATTTATGATTCACCGATCTAACCCAGTCGAATAGAGTATATAATTTCATTCCTCATTTTGATGACTCTTGCAACCTCTAGAATACAACAACAACAACAACAACATAGCCTCAGTTCCAAATTAATTGGGGTCGGCTACATGGATCAAACTTTTCCATTGTGCTCGATTAAGTGATTGCAACCTCAAGAATGATTGATCTTTTATGGTCGAAGTGAAATTGTGGAATGTTGAAGTTTAAATATGTCCAACTACCTAAACATGAGATAGCTGGCATATTGTATTGTATTAAAAGTGTAGCTTTCCTACCAACCCTTCGGTGAAGTGTTGAATGAAATATAATGGCGTGACTTAGAGACGTTACTGTCTCATCTTTGTTCCTCCTTCTGAATCACTAACACAATAACATAGACCACATGGTTATACTGGATCGGCGCTATAAGAGATATGACGTGACTTCTATTCAGGGTTATCTGATCAGTTTCACTATTAAGTTTTGCACTTGATAACATGAGAGGGCACATAGAATATGAGTTTGACTGCATGGTGATTCTGCCTGTTTAATTTTCATCATTATATGCTTTTCTATGTTATTCCCCTCCTTTCATTTGGCAATAAATTTGGACCTCAACTTTGTATGTCCATATTAATTCCATGCACTTTCCTAGCAAGTGATAACACGTGTTTCACATAATTTTGTTGTCTTTGTTCCTTAGTACATAACACGCAATCCCTTTATTAGTTTCTATTTATGTTTTTGACAAATATTGTATTCTTTTTCTGCGCTTTTCCGTGTTCCTTAGTGGGCATTTTTCTTTTTTATTAATGCTCCAATAAATTGGCTTCCAGGTATGATTACTCAGGCTATGGACAGTCAACGGGGAAGGTATGACTACTTAATTTACTTGCAATAAGAAACCGTCTCTGTGGATTATCCCAATATTTTGTTTGAAGATATATGTGTATACAACTCCATATCGTGAAAATCTGTGACATTATGTCAATAATTGCTAATGTGTGGCAATCTATCAGCCAACTTCTTCTTGAGAGATGCAAGTGCGATACAAGAATGGAATGTTTCTCATGTGCAGGGGTGTTAGAGAATTTTAAATTTGTTGATTTGTGTTTCCGCAAATCATTTATAAACAACCGGTTGCAGCATTTCGATTTCTCAAGTCTTTAATTGGTACCTTTTTTACTCTAAACAGCCTTCCGAATGCAACACGTATGCTGACATTGAGGCAGTATATAAATGTCTGAAGGAGAAGTATGGAGTAAAAGACGAGGAAATAATTCTTTATGGTCAATCTGTTGGGAGTGGTCCAACTCTTGATCTGGCTTCCCATTTGCCAAATCTGAGAGCCGTGGTGCTGCATAGCCCAATTCTCTCTGGTTTGAGAGTACTGTACCCAGTGAAACGAACTTATTGGTTTGACATTTACAAGGTATAAGAAGTACCATTTCCTGAGGAACCTTTTCCCTCCCTCTTTTTTCTGCTTTTATATAACTTGGTCGTGTAGTATTTAGATGACAATTAATTGTTTTTTGTTTCAGAATATTGACAAAATTGGAAAAGTGAGCTGCCCCGTTCTGGTTATTCATGTAAGTGGTGTTTATCTCCCTATTTGCATGTTTTGCTTTAGTTTCTTTGTCCATTGGTTGCCAATTCCCTTCTTCATTAAATTGTGCCAGTTGAGTTCTCTATTTTTAACTATAATGGGGAGTAATGGGGGCAGTTTGAGTGATCAAATGGCATTGCCTTCGACTAATGCATTTTTATCTCAGCCACTGTTATTTTGATAAATCTGGACACTTGTGTGTTGTGTAACAGTAACAATTTAGCAAATTGCACTGCAGATTGAAAATTATGTAAAATTAGGAGAACACAACTTGATTGCTTGATACAAACGACAACAACATAGCCTCAATCCCGAACTAGTTGGGGTCGGCTACTTGGATCAAGTCATCAAACTCTTCCATTTTGCTCGAGTTAATGCACTTGATGGCGTGCATTTGAAAAGCTTAACTTGATTGCTTGATACAATGTTTTTAAAACATTGACGACAAAGCATGAGGCTTATGAAATACACCTTCCTTCCAAAAAAAATAAAATATATAGATCGTTTTAGGTTTTGACACACTAATTAAGGTGATATTAATATTGAGTTTACTTTTCATTTTTACCCTTTGACACAAAGAAGGAAGCACTTTAATGGCCATTAAATGCTTAAGTTTAAAAGAGGGGTGAAATGGGTTTATAAGGTGTCAAATGGTCAAAACGTCTTATAATTATGGAAATGAGGTATTGTCTAAAACAACCCATATTTTTGGATGGAGGGAGTAAATTTTTCCTTTTTGATATAAACTGCAGAAAGGGTTTATAATAGAAATCAATTTGTCTGACACAATGGCATAGTGCCATAATGCATGCATATTTAACAGTATCCATGTGAAATAGGATTTTTTAGCTGGAAGTTAAGGCAATTTTTATTGATGTGTCATTCTTCTATAGGAGATTCTTAAGTGAGCAAAAGCAACTATAATACTTTTGGATTAAGCAACCAATGTAATTGACACTGATGCGGTAAATATGCAACACTGAGATATGTTGTGTACCTTTACTCGAGTGCAAGAAATCTTAAAATAGCAAGGACTACTTTACAACATTGTTATCAAGAGATCCAATGCCTCACATGGCAAATGGATAAAAAGTTAATTTACTGAAAGACCGTTGATTTCATTTTTGCAATTGTTAGTGGAAAGTCTGGAGACCAAATAAGCAGAGGCTCAACAGTCCAGACTTACATTTAGTTCTTATTCTAACTTTTAATTGATGCTATTGACATTATGTGCTGGTCTAATTTTTTTGTCACAAATATTAATAAATACTGACGACAAAAAGTAAGAGCTGGTCTAGCTTTTGATATAGTTTATCAATAAATACTGCATGGTTAAATAAAAGTAATTGTTATATGAGTGGTTAGTTACCCGTTGGAGTTTCTCTCTTTTTTGAGAAAATAAAAAAGAACAAAAAGGACTCATGTTTGACCTAGGCCTATCTTGCAATTCCCACTGTCGCCATTAGGATTAGGGGTGGGCAAACCGCGGTACCGCGACCAAACCGGGGGTTCATAGTTTGGTCGTTTTGCAACCCACTACCAAACCGCGAATCCTCAAAACGCAATCAAACTGACCGCGGTTTATGCTGTTTGGTCGGTTTGGTTTTGCGGTTTTCCTGCAACACATTCTCAAAAAATAAAAATAAAACTTGCCACACCTTTCATTCAAGTCCATACATGTTCATCAACAAAACATATAGATGTCCATACATGACCACCAAAAACACAATGAAACACATGAACTCAATCAAAATTACGAGTCTTAGTTCATTTTCAAAGTTCAAACAACATGGAAAGGCTTCAACTCCATTCCATTCAATTCCAAGTTTGGGGGTGGTTTTGCGGTTTGGTGAACCGCAATTTTTTATAGACGAAAACCACCTCCAAATCGCGGAATCGCGGTTTTCAAGTTTAAACCGCTCCCAAACCGCTAATTTTAAAAAACTACACCGACCCACTGTTTGGACGGTTTGGACGGTTTGGGCGGTTTGGGTGATTTTACGGAAACTGCTGCCCACCCCAAATTAGGATAGGTGGTGATTGTCATCTATTTGAAGTTAGTTTTCACACACACAGAGGCAGCAAGAACTCACTCAAGATAATGCAACAACAATTACAAGGGAAATAAAAAATTATCTAATGGATTCTTGGCAACACCCTTCATGAAGTCTGTTTTATTTGTTCTTGATGCTCCCAGATTCACTATTCAAAGCATATTTGCCAAAAACAAATGGTATTCAATTACAACCCAACCAGTTGTGTCAGTGTGATAGGGCGCTTCTAAAACAACAACAACAACAACAACATAGCCTTAGTCCCACATTAACTGGGGTCGGCTACATGGATCAAACTTTTCCATTGTGCTCGATTAAGTGCAATTGATGGTGAGCTTTGCAAACCATTCAAATCCTTCTTAATTAATGCATCCCATGTTAACTTTGGTATGCCCCTACCTCGTCGAATTTCTACAGTTTCTATTAAGTCAAGTTTTCTAGTTGGAGCATTTGTAAGCCGTCTTTGCAGGTGACCGAACCATCGCAACCGCCCTTCCCTAATCTTTGTATCAATTGGTGCTAATCCTATTTGTCTTTGAATTTCTATATTTCTTATTCTATCTATACGAGTTTTACCACACATCCACCTAAGCATCCTCATTTCTGCTACGTTCATTTTATGTAATTGTTGTTGCTTTATCGCCCAACATTCACTTCCATAGAGCATAGCTGACCTAATTGCGGTCCTATAAAATTTTCCTTTTAACTTAGTAGGAACATTTCGATCACAAATCACCCATGTTGCACTCGCCATTTTTTCCATCCAGCTTGAATTCTATGTGTGACATCATTCTCAATGTTACCATCATTTTGTATGATTGATCATAGCTATCTAAAGTGGTTTACCTTAGGAACTTCTATTTCCCCTAATTTTACCACTCCGTCATCTCGATGTCTAGTGTTTCTAAACTCACAGTGCATGTATTCGGTTTTCGTCCTACTCAACTTAAAGCCTTTAGATTCTAATGTATTCCTCCAGAGTTCTAATTTCCTATTCACTCCATCTTTAGTTTCATCCACTAAGACAATATCATTTGCAAATAGCATACACCATTGTATATCATCTTGAATATGTCTAGTTAGTTCATCCATAACTAAAGTAAATGGATATGAGCTTAAAGCCGATCCTTGATGTAGTCCTATCGTAATGGGAGATTCTTTTGTAGCTCATCCGAATGTCTTTATACTCGTTACTACTCCATCATACATATCCTTAATAAAGTCTATGTATCTAGCATGCACTCTTTTTCTTTCTAGAACCAACCAAAGAACATCTTTAAGGACCCTATCATATGCTTTTTCTAAATCTACGAATACCAAGTGAAGATTTTTTTCTTTTCTCTATATTTTTCTAACAATTGTCTTACAAGGAAAATCGCCTCCATAGTTGACCTCCCAGGCATGAAACCAAATTGGTTCTCTGATATTGTTGTTTCTCTCCGTAGCCTATTGTCAATTATCCTCTCCCAAAGTTTCATAGTGTGACTCATAAGTTTAATTCCCCGGTAGTTTGAGCAACTTTGAATGTCTCATTTGTTTTTGAAGATTGACACAAGCGTGCTTCTTTTCCAATCCATTGGCATCCGTTTTGATTTTAAAATTTTATTGAAAAGTTTTGTTAACCAAGTCAATCCAATTTCTCATAAGCATTTCCAAACCTCTATTGGTATTTCATCTGGGCCACATGCTTTTTCTATTTTCATTCTTTTCAATGCCTCTTTAACTTCTACAATTCTAATTTTGCGTGTATAGTTTACATTTATTTCTCGGTGTGGGTTTTCATCTATTATAGTATCAACTTGGCCATCATTAAATAAACTATCAAAGTAACTTCTCCATCTCTCCTTAATATCCTCCTCGCGCGTTTAAACATTTTGATTTTCGTCTTTAATACATCTTACATGACTTAGGTCTTGTTTCTTTTTATCTCTTAATTTGCCTAGCCTATATATATATATATATATATATATTTCGCCATCTCTATTACTTAACCTTGTATATAGATCTTCCATGAAATTTGTTTTAGCTTGACTAACTACTTTTTTAGCTTGTTTTCTAGCTTCTTTATATTGATTGTACACATCTTCATCTTGACACTTAGGTATTTTCCTATACATCTCTCTTTTAGTCTTAATTGCTCGTTGGACATCCTCGTTCCACCGCCATGTTTCCTTCTTTGGAGATTCCAAGCCCTTAAATCCTTATGCAACTACTCATTTTTAGCCACATTGTATTAGCATCTAAGTCAAGATTCCAAACATTTTTCTTTAGTAGTTTTTCTTTAAACTCTATTTGTTTACTATGTTTTAAGTTCCACCACTTTATTCTAGTGTCGCTAACTCTTTTATTCATATTATGTCGTCGTGTTAGCTTAATATCAAGTACTACTAACTTATGTTGGGTAGTAAGTGCTTAATATCAAGTACTACTAACTTATGTTGGGTAGTAAGTGCTTCACCAGGTATTACTTTGCAGTCTCTACATATTTTTTTATCTATTTTTCTTGTTAAAAGAAAATCTATTTGACTCTTACGGATTGATTTACAAGTTTTGGTGGAAAAAAATAGAGATGAAGGTCTTCCTTTCATTGTTCGTTGAATTTTTTATAAAAAAAATAATTGTTTGTAAAATTCTCCTATCTGTAGGGAACTGCAGATGAAGTCGTTCATTACTCCCATGGGAAGCAGCTGTCAGAGCTTTGCAAGGAAAGTTATGAACCTTTGTGGATAAATGGAGGTGGTCATTGCAATCTAGAATTATATCCAGAGTACATTAAACATATGAAGAAATTTGTGTCAACTATTGGCAAGTCAAGAGCTCCCACAAATAAATCTGATAAAGCGAATGTTGATCCAGATGCTAAAAGCAAGCCTTATGAGAATGGGAATTCAGGTGATTCGGAAATAACCTCTGATTGTCCTGAGGTTTCCAGAAACAGTCTAGATAGTCGACTTGATAAAACTAACAAGTCCAACAAACTGGAGAAATCTCGGTTGAGTATTGACCTTGTTGAAAAATTTAGGAAAAGAAAGGGATTGATCTGGTAACCATTTATGAAGACCAAGCTTATTAGACTGGTAGTCAAAGGCTTCTCAGAAGGTACTGGTTGTTTCATTCTCCTTATATCACATACATTTCTAGGAGCACTATATGTTGGTTAGTTATACTCATCAAAAGCCATTTGCAGAAGAACAGATTGAAAGTATGCTTGTGATGCCACCATGTGTTGAAAGTTTCTATGTGTACTTGAAGTGCCAAATTCTCTTCGCTCCGTTGCCCTCGACCATGTTAAAAGAAGCACATGTCAGTCGACTTTTCTGACAGGGAGCTGGTGTATTATCCATTTGACGGGTTTTGTCCCTCGCGAAATTTTGGGAAAGTGTTTGTTTTGAGTTTGCATCCTCCTGTGACTAATGAACTTGAATATGGCGCAAAATGCATGGTGAACATAATAGTTCTGCGTGAACTTGAATATGACATGTCTCTTGGATATGTAAGTAGTGCTGAAGTGGCAATGGGCGACATCTTGCTGTTTTCTCCAGCTGTTGTTCCAGTGTTTGGGTTGGTTTTTCTGCTGAACTTGCTACTATGTAAACCTTGATATGGCTTCTTCTATGCTCGACTCTATCAGGTTTTTCATTGAGCTCGATATTGTTCTTCAACAACATGACTGAGATAATACTTGCTTCGAAATGTTGTACCTAATTCTATCTCTTGGATATCAATTTCATACATGCCGTCGGTGAGTTCTGGAAGCAAGAATTTTACTGTAGAACTGCATCTGTACGTGGTATACAAAATTGTCCACTGAAGCAAAGTCGTTTGCAGTTCTTGTTGATCACCCGGATGATATTTAGCCTTGATGCTCATTACAGCTTCATGTTGCCGTCGTCAAAGTCCAGCAGTATCACAACCAAAGGTTTCGAGGTTCTCTAGCACTTTCCTTGTAAGGTATCTGTTGAAGAAATACTTTGTGTATCGAAGTTTTCAATGCCTTTTCATTTGCATGCCTTGCAAATATTATGAACTACTCCTTGATATACGTGATTTATCTTAATTTTTTGAAGCATTTAGGAGGCTGGCTGGTAGACCTCTTGAAGCCGAAACTAGAACGCGTGCTTTGCCCCTTCTTTGTTTATGCCTCTCGTCTGTTAACTTGTGTTTTCATCGATTGCTTGCCCTTATAATAAAAATTTGTCATGCCTGAAACATGTATTTAGACTTCATAGCTAGCTTCATTTGTTTACTAAATATTGCCATATCAATGATCATTTTTTGTTATAAAATCTATGCTGCAGTGCTCTAAAATAATTTTAGCATGACAAGCACATCCATGTGCCGCCGCACCTCTCAAAGGCCGTGCCTTAGGCCTTTAGTTGGGGTATCTAGCTTCCTAAAACTACTATGGTTGGCTTTGTCAATCAATGGCCATATGGTCTTATAGAATCTCAGTTGCTGCCCATTTAGTGGGGTACAGTTTTTTTTTTTTTTTTTTTTTTTTATCTAGTTTTTTTATGTGGATCTCTTTTGACAGCTATGCTGATAATAGATAGTTTTGTGATGATCCATATAACTAGAAACAGATAAGGTTCTTGCCAGGGCAAGCTTATTGTTGTAGTTCTTGAATTATGAGCCTACCCAGTCTTTTGAGAGTTGTTACACAGTTACAGTGTGCTCAATTACATGTTTTTACCTCAAAAGATTAAATGTTCCTTAATGGGTATACTCAATAGATAGATGGATGGATGAAAGTATAGGGGAAGTAGCTTTCAAGCCCTCACCAACATTCCTCCCACCTACACATCATGCGGCATCTTTTAGTCTGCAACAGCTCCTTGTCACCTACAGCTGGTGCCAATATTCAGTGCTGAGTGAGCCCACGTGCATGTCTCCTTCTTCAAATTTTTTTTTCGCCGAAGGAATCCAAAGATCGCTCATGCTTGTAAAAAGCATATGAAACCCTTTGTGTCACTCTTCATTATAAAGTTGCTTAGCCAAGTAGGCATAACATCGGTTGGATTAGAGGAATTTGAATATTGCTTTGATAAACTCTATGTTTTAATGATCGACCTGTTAATACTAGTAGATCGAGTAAAACTTGTGGCAGAAAAAAAAAAAAAATAAAAATAAAAATGAATGGTTCGTCTAATGCTACTACTAGAATACAGAGTTGGTGGTCATTTTCATCCGACACACAACAGCAACAAGTGGGACTTGGCGACTGACTGTGGTTTAATGGGGTGGAAGTTAGAGGGCCAACACTGATTTCTCAAACGTACCGGTAGGAGATGGGTCCTCTCTCCTAAGTCCCAACCCAACCCAACATAACATGGGTGCATTATTACTCCCAAAGAGACTAAATCCCCCTCGTAGGAGCGCACTGCGGCCCCCTCTCTTTTTGGATTAAAGTGTGGGTGTTTGGAGACTCAAAATTTTTCATTGCTCAGGACTCAAGAACTCCAGTCAAGGGACCCTCTTATTTGAATTTGCACCCCTCTTTATACCTGAAATTTGAAGAAAATATACACAATTGAAAGACGTATGGGTCTATAAGCCGTTGCCTGCCATGTATTGAAATATGTATACACGTACATCTTGAAACATGTAATCATGTATAGATGGTTAGGAAGGCATGATATGACTTCCAGGTATGTTCATCCTAGCACTTGTTTGTAATTTGCATTCCACACAATCCATTACATGTAGAGAGAGACATTGAGAGACGTGGCAATCTGTGCACGTGGCAGCTTTTGGCGAAGGCGCAGAAAACCAGAGAGCTTTTATTTTCTCTTCATCATCGGCTCCGCTGGTCCCCCCGCCCCCATCTCTCTCTCTCTCTCTCTCTCTCTCTCTCTCTCAATAAATAATGAATAATGACTAATAACATTAAGCCTAATTTTAGAAGAAATTAATAATGGCAAGAGAGAGATCTGCAACTCAACTGAAGAACCCTAGCGTCATCTACTCATGGCATGGGCTTGCATCCATTTCCATGAAAAATTAGCTTCTTTTTGGCTTTCTAGCACAGATTGTGCTTCAACTTTGGATCAAAAAGGTCTGCTTTTTCACTTGAAAGATTAGTTTAACAATTACTACTACTTTTCCTTACCACATTATTTTTAAATGGTTCTTGGACGTGTTGGGTGAGTGGAAGACCTGCTTCACTGGCTGTATCTATGCATCATGTATGTATGTATGCGTTGAACAAATCTCAAATCTAGCCTTACTTTTTTCCTTAAGAAATTTTGTTGCTGACAGTTCATGCTCTGCCGTCACTCCGCGTTCATTCCTTCTCTGTTGCTTCACTTCCTTGATCGCCAACAATTACGGCTCCTTCACGATCTTCGACCTACTTATACTAATAATAATAATAATAACAAGGTGGGCAGATTTATTATTGACCTCTCTTTCTCTCTCTTTCATTTCTTGATTGCATTGCTCAATTTACTCCATTTACTGATCACCGGGTGGGTGAATTGGGGGTGTTCTGCTGGGATTTCTGTGACTTGTGACGTTTAGTCGAATTTGGGTGTTTTAAAGTTTCAATTTTGGGGGTTTTGGGGGTGTGAAGTTGAGGTGAGGAGTTGTGGGTGTGGAGGGCATGGCGTCTTCCGGAGAGGGTAGGCGCCATCATCACCACAGGAATCTGGTTCCTTTGGCTGCTCTGATCAGTAGAGAGATGAGGAATGACAAGTTGGAGAAGCCGAGTCTGAGATATGGGTCTGCTGCTCAGTCTAGGAAGGGTGAAGACTACTTTCTTATGAAGACTGATTGTCAGAGACTTCCCGGCAATTCCTCTTCTACATTCTCTGTATTCGCAGTAAGTCAATTACACAGTTTTTCTCTCATGTATCAACCTCTGATCATGATAGCATTCTTGTATGTATTGTCTTTCACTTGTTCTGTTCTTGAAATTTGTATGGATTTCCTTTTTCTGACTAATTCCTTATATGTTAAACATGTATCATTAATCATCAGCTAGTATGTGCTTGCTCAACATCTTTCCTCACAAAATTGTTGATAATTGACTTTCATTCGGCTATTCAAAGGACTTCATAGCAAAAAGTTTAAGTGTTCCATAATTAAGTTTCATATAGATTTGGTATTTTTCTTTCTTTTTTCTGCATCTATTTAACGAGTACTGAGATCCATGGCGTGCGCATGGTGAATCTTTTTTTTTTTTTTTTTCAGATTTTTGATGGGCATAATGGAAATGCTGCTGCAATCTTTACTAGGGAAAATTTGCTAAGTCATGTAATCAGTGCGATTCCGAGAGGCCTTGGGAGAGAGGAGTGGCTTCAGGCCCTACCTCGAGCGTTGGTCGCGGGGTTTGTGAAGACTGATAAGGAGTTCCAGAGTAGAGGTATGAGGTTTTAATTTCCTATTTCTCTTTCGGCATTTCCCTTTTTGCTTCAATTAGAGATCTTATTAGCTGCATTGCGTCTTTGACAATCAATTGAAACTAATTTGAACTCTCATGATCTTCTTAATGTCAGGAGAGACGTCTGGAACAACCGCTACGTTTGTTATTGTTGACGGGTGGACTGTCACAGTTGCATCTGTTGGCGATTCTCGTTGCATTTTGGATGCTCAAGGAGGAGCTATTTCCGTTTTGACTGTTGATCATAGGCTGGAAGAAAATGTGGAGGAGTGCGTATCTTTGTCGATCTTTGCTTTTTTTGTGTGTGACATTTTCTTTTCTGCTTTCTATATTTGTTAGTTGGTTACCTGTCATTTGGATGTGCAGTTAAATTGCTCATCCTATGATTACAGGAGGGAACGTGTAACTGCTAGTGGTGGCGAAGTTGGTAGGCTTAGCATTGTTGGTGGTGTAGAGGTTAGATGGCTTTAACATGCATGTTTCCTATTGGTCTCTTATGAGTTTTAAAATGCGGAAACATGTTTAGAGTTTTACTCGGAATTATCAGTAACTTCTTAAAAGCTGCATCCAGGTTGGCCCCCTACGCTGTTGGCCTGGTGGTTTATGCCTTTCAAGGTCGATTGGAGACATGGATGTTGGTGAATTTATAGTTCCTATACCATATGTTAAGCAAGTGAAGGTACTTGTCTTCCTCTTACCATGTGTCGTCACTGAATGAAGGGGCTCAGTGCTCTATTTGCTCTTGGTCTTTCATCGTTATAGTTTGCTATCTTTTTCCTTATCTTGCTTAGTGTTATTGTCAAGTGTTTTTTGTCGATCGTAAACTCTTACATAAGTAACTTGTGAATCAGCTGTCAAAAGCCGGAGGCAGACTGATCATAGCTTCTGATGGAATCTGGGATGCGCTGTCATCTGAGATGGCTGCAAAGTCTTGCCGTGGTTTGCCTGCAGAGCTTGCTGCTCGGCAAGTGGTCAAGGTATCAAACTCATCGGTTTATTTTGTTCCTTGTGGTTATTTAATCTTCAATTCGAAGCTTCTGCAATTCATTCCGAGTGCTTGTTTACTATTTGAGTGCACTTGCAAATGTGAGTGTCCCCTCATGGATTTGGTGTAATTTTATTATCAGGAAGCATTAAGGACCAGGGGCTTGAAAGATGACACCACTTGCATTGTGGTGGACATAATTCCTCCTGATAGCTCGACGCAACCTTCGTCTCCTCCCAAGAAGCAAAACAAGCTCAGAGCTCTTATTTTCAGAAAAAGATCTCGAGAGTCTGCGAGTAAACTAGCAAAAAAGCTCTCTGCAGTGGGCATAGTGGAAGAACTATTTGAAGAAGGTTCAGCTATGCTTGCGGAAAGGTTAGTGTTGCGTGGACTTCAATTCATCTGCATTGATCATTAATTCGTGCATCCTTTTAAGGTTCAAAGCTTGATGAAACTAAATCTAGCTAGGCATTGTTTATAACTTTGTTGTGAGTTCACAAAAGATGGCCAGTCCTAAGAATTTAATCCATACTTCATGTGGGCGCAGACTTGGAAACGATTCGTCTACAGCACAATCGACATCAGGGATTTTCACCTGCGCAGTTTGTCAAGTGGACCTTGCTCCAAGTGAGGGCATCTCAGTTCATGCTGGTTCAATCTTTTCCACCAGCTCCAAGCCATGGCAAGGCCCCTTCCTCTGCATTGATTGTCGCACTAAGAAGGACGCCATGGAAGGAAAGCGTCATAGTGGAGTTAAAGTGGTGTAGCGTCTCTATAATTTACCATTCACTTGATTCTTTCCTAGCTCTAAGCCACGCCGGCAAAGCTCCATCCTCGCGGCACTCGTTGAATTTGTTTCATCATCTTATTTTCTCATGAATGTGCAGTGAACATCCTTCAGGCACTGACCCATTAATGTCATAAAGGATTGCAGACCATGAACCATCTTGTTCACCATATCGGAGCAAAATCTTTCCTCTCTTTGTAAAATGTAGTGTACCTTGAAGATAGGGAAAAAGGTACAAGTTATGATTTTTTTTTTTACTTTCTCTAATAGTAAACTAACCAGAACTTAAGCAAGAAAGCAAAGAAAGAACTGGATCTAATGGAAGGGCAGAGAAGTAGAGAATAGAGAAATGAGAGATTCATTCAATAATTGGTGTATTACATAGGTTTCCGACGTGTTGCCCCTAACCTTGCTTAGCTTAATTTGCTGCTCTATTCTCTCTTTTTTGTCTTTTTTCTACCCCCATCAACTACGATCTCCAATTTTGACCCAAAAAAAAAAAAAACTACAATCTCATGTAAACTAAGTTGAATTTGCTCGAGATTTAAGCATGGAAAACATAAACTAAGAACTACTAAAATATGGTAGAGAAGAGGAGACAAGAAAGAAGAGAGCTAGAGATGAAAATGTAGAGATTTCATTCATACATTGGTGTGTGAATTACAATGGGTTGTCATCCTTTATATATGTTATTTGGTGATGATGATAATTGTACTTATACAATGTGCACAAGTTATACATACACTACAAGTCATATAATACATCACAAGCAAAATAGACGATACACGGAAGAGTTAGTGTACATTGGAGATGATTACAAGTTACATAAAGTATAAGAGCCATGTTTGATGTTACAATTCAATGTGAGAACCATGCTTTAAATGTGGTCATCTACATGCACAAGCGTCCATCCATTTCGTAACACAATCTACAATTAATGCAACCCCTTTTTTGATATGAAAGAAATTTAACGACTTTTTTTCTGCTCTATTTGCAATTCTGACTCTTACCCTCTTGTAATTATATCACATGGTAAATTATTTGGCCGCCCAATTGGTAGATTAATGCAAACCATATTATAAAAAATACAATGCATGCAAATCTGTACCAAAAATAAATTCAATGTAAGCCAATATTCTCTCCAAATAATTTTTTTTTCTTTAATTCATGTACAAAAGTAATAGAATTCAGTAAAAGGAGATGGAAAATGACATTTTGACATACTTTGGCACATACAATGGATACGCAATAATCTAGATTGTCATCAATCTACATTTGTTATCAATCTACATTGTGGTTCTTGTTTGAGGTTTTTGAGAATTAATTTGAATAGGATTTATTTGGATTAACGTGCCGTCTGAGTTTGTGATGATGAGCATAGCAGCTGTGGTCCAATTCTGAGAGGTCCTTAGTGAGAGAGAGAGAGAGAGAGGGAGAGGAGAGAGAGAGAGAGAGAGAGAGAGCTGGAAAGAATGGATTGTTATGTTTGCTCAATTGAATTTTACGATCAGCTGAGAATGAGAAAAGGTTTCTCTTGGTGATATATCGTGTCGTTTATCTGTTTCATTTTTTTTTTTTTTTTTATTAATAGAGTTAGAGAGGATTTTATTTCTTAACTCGGCTGGAGTAGTTTGATTGTGTCATTGGAATATTTGCTTAAATGAATGGAACACAGTACTAGACTCTATATTCTGGATGAGGCTTTGTTGTTCTTGTTATGCTTTTAATTCTTATTACAGGATGGCGGTATTTTGTGTAATAAATTAAAGCATGTATTAGAGACACAAACACCTTTTGAAAATTTCAGAATACTACATCTCAAAGAACTGCTACAATCGGGGTCTTGAAAAGGTTGGCCAACTGATATTTTGGTTATGCTGTGGAGCATGCTGAGTAATCTGCATTTAAGTTCTTACAACTCTCTATCTTCTCATCTTGCAGGGTCCAAACAAGTGTCTACTTTATGATTTATCCATGGTTGAAAGAATGTTGGCTCAAGGCAAGAAGCCTACCTTGCCACACTACTTTGTATTGTTTTGTCTCCTGGGTTGTGGAGGAGTTGATTGATCTCAACTATCAAACTTAAATAAAACATTAGAACATTTTTTATTTTTAAAACCCCTATTAAATAAAGTGTTATTAAATGTCATGTGAAAATGGGTTATGTTTTAATTTTTAATACATGTATTACATAGAGATTTTTTAAAACTCATATCAATTAGCTGTTATTTAACAACACCCCATTTAATAAGGGGCTTAAAAACCTCTATTAAATACCAAAATTGTTCTAGTGAAATCTCCTTTATTTTAAACTTTGTTTATGTTGAACTTTACAGAGGCGGACGATAAAACTGAAATTCAGGAAGTCATTCTTAATTATAGCATTGATCTTGCAAGAAAAGCTATCAAGTTAGACAAAACTGAAGTCAATATCAACCCTCCAATTAAATGAATATCCCTTCAATTTTGAAATTCATTCTCATCTAGTTTTTTGCGTGGTTATCCTAGTTGAATTGAATTCAATTGTTTCTGGAATAGAGGCATTTTTAAAACTTATTTAATATGTAATCAATGCCCAACATGACTATTTATAACTAAAAAATTAATGTGTAATGATTTATAATTTATTGACGTTTTTTGTTTTATAATATTTAGTCAATTATTAATAACTATTTTTTCATTAATAATATTAAGTTATATATTAATTTAAAATTTAATAAGTTTTAATAACGTATTATATAACACCAAAGATATGTAAATTTTTTTTTTTAATAAAAGTAATGCTTATATTTCAATATTCTCGAAAGAGTACCTCAAAGTCATGAGTGCACGGATAATTCTTACATTTCAATATCCGAGTACCTCAAAGTCATTTTTTTTTTTTTACCTGAATGTCTCATTTCACTAGTTTGCTGTGAGTTTTCAGAAATTCAGTTCAAGCTTAATTCTTGTGTTTTTAGGTGAACATTCAGCCTTAATTCTTAACTTGTGTATTTCTGTTGATTATCCAGAAAAATGATGAAACTATAAGAAGGAACCCAGATCTGTATTACAAATATGGCACTTTGTTTCTTTGTCAAATTTTTTTTTTATTATTATATAAAGCTTGAATTTATTAGGATGTGCTACACTTATAAATGATAGTCTTTAGTGAGTTCTAGAAATAGGTATATAGACACTATTAAAGATGTGTACAAAAGAGTAGTAACAAGTATAAAGACGGAACCATAAAAGAAATTTTCATTAACAAAAAAGATTGCATCAACGATCATCTTTAAGCTCATATATATTTATTATAGTTATAGATAAACTAGCAAAGACATATTCAAGTGGATATACCATGTGGTTGTATTTTATTTGTAGATGATATTGTCATAGTAGACGAAACAAAAGATGGAGTGAAGAGAAATTAAAACTTTAGTGGAATGCGTTAGAATCTTAAGGCTTTAAGTTGAATAGGACGAAAATTGAATACATATACACCTTGTGAGCTTAAAAATAGGAAGATGATTTTTTGACATAGTTTGGGTACATACATTTGACACACAACAGTATCAATTCATTAAATGAAATTTACATCATTGTATATCAAATGTATGTACCAAAAGTATGTATGATTTAGCATAGTCCTTAAAAATACAAGACATCAAGATGGATGTAAAGTTAGGAGAAGTAGAAGTTAATGAGGATGAACCACTTTAGATTATCTAGGATTAATTGTACAAAATGACGGTAATATTATGAATGATGTTACATCAAAAGTTCAAGCTAGGTGGAAAAAATGGAACGGTGCAACATATGTGATTTGTAATCAAAATACTCATATCAAGTTAAAAAGCAAACTTTATAAGACCACAATTAGACCAATTATGCTTTGTGGATGTGAATGTTGGCAAAATAAAAAAGTACATTAAGTTAATGAATGTAGTAGAATTGAGGATGCTTATGTGGATAGATGTGTGGTAATCCACCTTAATGCTGGGCTTTGACCCAACTTGGAACTCATTGATTAAGTGGAATTTGAAGGATTTATGAAGCACCCATTCAATCATTAAGTCAGGCACAATAATCCTGACCTTCCTAACCACAAAATTTTCAAATTAGGTTGTACAGGGAAAAGCTCCAAAAGAGGATTCAAGGCATAAAAAAAAAAAAAACATACTTAACAAAAAAGGATTTAAAAGCTGTTAAGAGCTTTTCCTTGGTCTCCTTTTCCATTTCAAATTCCTTTTTGAGCTATGTGAGTAAATCATTGTGGTAATTTTTTTTTCTTGGTAGAATTTTGTGGCCATTTTTGAATTTTTGGTGGTGATTTTTGTAGATTCAAGCTTTTATGCTACTCTTGTTGTATTCAATTATTATTGGGAATTTCATGCATGCATGCTTATATAGTAGATTTTTACCAGGTACGCAAGCAACTGGAAAGTGATAAGATGGACCGTGACCAAACTTTGGAAGAGGTTAAGAGAACTGCTATGGACTTGCTTCACCGAGATTATAAAATCTCGTTGTTGCTAAGACAATCGAAGATCTTTTTCAAGATTTTCAGCATGATTCCTTTTGGTATGTCGAAATTACTTTATAAGTTTCAAATTGGTTTTGTAATTTTGTTTGTTTCATTGCTTTGAGAAATAAGGTTTTCATGTTAGTTACGTAATGATTCTCGATCATTTTTCTGCATTGTAGTTCTTGAGGTTTTCAGGAATAAACTTGTGTCATAATTTCTTTGTGATGAACGATGAGCATATTAATGCTTCAATTCTAGATGTCTTCGGAAAGAGAGCTTGAAATGATATGCTTCAATTCTGAGATATCTTCGGAAAGAGACCTTGAAATGATTTCTGATCATGTGATCTGAAAAAAAAGATTTTGCGTGATAGATTTCAAAGAAGAGTTTAATAATTGTATTAATGTGGACTCATTGAGTACAATAAGGTGCTCTTATTTATAGAGCTGAATAAAATATAAAATAAAGAAAGTTACTTAAATTACATAAATATTAAAATATAAAAACTACCTAAATACCTAAACTAAAATATAGTAACTACTATAGTTTCTTTAACATTGCGTTCATTCAATTGTACTTTATGATAAGCTTTGAATAAAAAAAAAAATTGTCAAATTTTAACTCAAACAAATCAACGGTGTTCCATTATTATGATAGTACTTTCGTAAAACTTACGGTTTGATAAGAGAATCAAGAAGAACAACAAAATAAAATAAGAGAATGATTGGTTGACACAAATGTGACGTACAGTCTACATGACACCCTCTTTTTGTACTTTTTAATGGGCCAACATCTGAAAAAGGGCGCCACATGTGTGTCATTTGTGTCAACCAAATATTTTTCAATAAAATAAACTTTCTTCTTGTCATTTCTTAGTAGTATTGACCCTGGGTCCCTTTTGGGTACAAGTTAGGGCAAATACAAAACAACGCATCATGCCCATAAATTATTCATAATCAGAAGTCCAAAATGGTTTCCTTGCGTTCCTTAAAACGATAATAGATTTAAGTTGTTAGAAGAGAGACCAGAAGACTCTTTAATGTGTTTATGTTGGCAGAGAATTGGGGAGGGATGGTGGGGGAGTTCTACCAATGCTCATTTAGATACAAAAGTACTTAGGTTTACAAAGGATTTTATGTCTTTTTGTTTATTTGAATTTACATTAATTATCTAACGAAGAGTTTCTTTTCTCGTAATTATCTGTTTGGTTGATGGGCGGAGCCACATAAAGGGCTGTCTAGCCTATAGCACAGGGCAACTTGGTGTGAACCTTGATTAGTGAAAAAAGAAAAAAAAAATTGAAAATATGTAAGCTAACACATTAGTCAAACACTACATTAAAATTTTTCTTTATAACATCTAAATATATTCTTATATTCTACGTTTTTAAAACTTATTTAATATGTAATCAATGTACAACAAGAATATCTATAACTAATAAATTAATGTGTAATGATTTATAATTTATTGAAGTTTTTTGGAAAAACTCCCAAAGAGGATTCAAGGCATAAATTAAAAAAAAAAAAAAAAAAAAACAGACTTAACAAAAAAGGATTTAAAAGCTGTTAAGAGCTTTTCCTTGGTCTCCTTTTCCATTTCAAATTCCTTTTTGAGCTAGTAAATCATTGTGGTAATTTTTTTTTCTTGGTAAAATTTTGTGGCCATTTTTGAATTTTTGGTGGTGATTTTTGTAGATTCAAGCTTTTGTGCGACTCTTGTTGTATTCAATTATTCTTGGGAATTTCATGCATGCATGCTTATATAGTGGATTTTTACCAGGTACGCAAGCAACTGGAAAGCTAGGAGAGGGCCTTCACTGAGTTTAAAGGTCGTGATAAGATGTACCGTGACCAAACTTTGGAAGAGGTTAAGAGAACTGCTATGGACTTGCTTCACCGAGATTATAAAATCTCGTTGTTGCTAAGACAATCGAAGATCTTTTTCAAGATTCTCTGCATGATTCCTTTTGGTATTTCGAAATTACTTTATAAGTTTCAAATTGGTTTTGTAATTTTGTTTCTTTCATTGCTTTGAGAAGTAAGGTTTTCATGTTAGTTACGTAATGATTCTCGATCATTTTTCTGCATTGTAGTTCTTGAGGTTTTCAGGAATAAACTTGTGTCATAATTTCTTTGTGATGAACTATGAGCATATTAATGCTTCAATTCTAGATGTCTTCAGAAAGAGAGCTTGAAATGATATGCTTCAATTCTGAGATATCTTCGTAAAGAGACCTTGAAATGATTTCTGATCATGTGATCTGAGAAAAAAAAGATTTTGCGTGATAGATTTCAAAGAAGAGTTTAATAATTGTATTAACGTGTAATGATTTATAATTTATTGAAGTTTTTTGTTTTATAATATTTATTCAATTGTTAATAATTATTTTTTTCATTAATAATATTAAGTTATATATTAATTTAAAATTTAATAAGTGTTAATAACGTATTATATAACACCAACATCTGTAAAAAAAAATAATTAAAGTACCTCAATCCTAAACCCTAATTTTTTTTTTGTGAAAGTAATGCAATGCGAAATTGTGTGATAACCTTGAATTTTTGAAAGGTAGCACTCATGCTTCCTTATTATGAAGAGGAACCCGAATTATGTTTAAGAAAATCGGTAAGTATATTCTCTTGTATGCGATTATTGCATTTAGTTCATTTGGCGCATTACACGAGATCTTGCCCAAGCCAAGGGTTGTTTTGAAACAGCCTTAGCACATGTTATTTCAAGAAAAAAAATCCTCTCTATAAGTTCTTGTTTCCTATTTTTATATGGTAGAACCAGTTATCTTATTAGAAGTTGTGATATGACTTGGATTGCTTAAGTTTAGAATTAATTTGGGAAGACTAATTCAATATATGGGGTTTTTGTAAAATCTCAACTTGATAGAGAATTATAAATTAATTAATTTAAGTTTTTATTAGCATCCTACCGTTGGCTTAGAACATGAAGAAATCGTGCTGTTCATAGTGTTTCATGTTTTCCTTTTTTTGTATCTGATCCTTGTGTTTCTTAAAATTGTGAGGGTTTGATTATTTTGGACATTTATTCTTTCTTATTTAGATGATCCAAATTGAGTTAATATTGTTTGCCTTCAAGAAACCAAGGAAATAAGAAATATAGGGTTTACTTATTGTACAATGGCGTAGAAGTTCGAATTCTTGTGGATAATGTTTATGAGGATGTGGTTAGAGAAGTTAAGTGAATGGGGAGATATATTTATCTTAGTTAAATAATTATTGGAGAAGAAAAGATTATCATAATTAGCACTTATGCACCACAAGTAGTTTTAACTATTAAATGAGAACATCAAACCCAAATTTTGAGATGGTATGGAAGGACTTTGACTTAGTAGCCTATATGGCTTAGTATAATAATTATATTTTGTTGTTTGTAGGTCACAATGCTTTAATGTATTAGGGTTTTATGCTTTGATGTATTTGTGTTTTATTATGAAAGGATTTAAAGACTCTACAATAGTTAGTTTTTGCCAAACGAATTTAAGAATAGAATTGAGAAACCCTAGATTGGGTGTTTATGACTCTAACCCAAAGAAGACCTTAGGTTATGACTGAATCACTGTACACATAAGGACTCCTATATATTAAATCTCAATGCCATTGAGCAAATAATGATCAAAATTAGTGATAGGCTTGAGATTCCATACACTCTACAATTGATGTGAAATGCTTTGTAAGGGTATCGCAGCCAGTGGGTATAGGAGATGTTTGAAACAAAAGCTTCACACTTAAATAAACAAGATGAGAATGGAGGAAACCAAACAAGATTTGAGGCGCGTAATCGCTCTCTTTTAGAAAAGATTTCTCCCTACCGGTCGAAATTGCGTACACACAATGGAAAAATCGAAACTTGCATTCAGGATACAATCAAGTTTCTAATGGTTGTTGGATGATGTGTGTGTAACACAACTCCAACCAAGAACACTCTTTGAAGAACTTAAGAGAGAATGATGCTATGGACTCAAGAACACACTTTGTTTCAAAAAACTTTTGTGTTTCAATGAACCAAGAAAGAACTTTTTATAATATAAATTTTCTAGTGTTCCGTAATCTTCACTTGACTTGTTAGTACCACATTGAAATTATTACGTATTTTCAAGAATTAAGTTGGGTTCCCATCAAGTGACGATCGAATTAAGCAAACCTAAGTCCCATTCCTTTTGATGTCTGAGACATCATATCTCTAACAAGACCCTTTGTTAATGGATCCGCTAAATTCTTGTTAGATTCCACGTAATCAACTGTGACAACCCCATTTTTGAGTAACTATCTCAAAAGATTATGTCTTAGACTTATATGTCTAGACTTTCCATTATAAGTCTTGCTCGCGACTTTATAAAGAGTTGCCTTGTTATCACAATTGATTAATATAGCCGGACATAACTTGCTCCATAATGATATCTCCATTAACAAGTTCTTAAGCCATTCCGCTTCCTTGCTTGCATCTGCTAGGGCAATTATTTCTGATGTCATTGTTGAATTAAAATACATGTTTGTTTTTTGAGCTCCAAGAAACAACCGCTCCTCCTAGCGTAAATATCCATCCACTAGTTGATTTGGAATTTGTCTCCACGTTATTCCAACTAGCATCACTGTAACCTTCCAAAATTGGAGGATATCCATTAAAATGTAGACCATAATTCAAAGTCTCCTTCAAGTATCTAAAGATCCTGGTAACCGCATCCCTTGTTTGCTTGGATTACTAGTGAACCGACATAGCATACAATAGCTGAAAAATGATTTACCTGTATACCCATTGTCCCATTGATTGTATGAAGAGCTGTTGTAACTTGCAAGCCTTCTCAGTCTTTGAGAGATGAACCCTTGATATGAAAAGAATAGCCACCTTCTTGTGACAAATTGATGGAACTTGAAATAGTTGCATTTTATAATTTGTCTATTGCACGCTGAGCAGATCGTATGCTTCTCCAATTCAAATATCCAATAAATTTGTCCATGTGATTGTTTACTACAATGTTGAGTCTGTTTCTTCACATATTAAAGTAGGACATCAGCTGACGTTATTTGAACCCAATTTACATGTGATTAAATTTTCGTGGAAAAACATGTGTGTAGTATCTTTTTATTCAAGTTTACTTATTTTATTTTGACACTTATTTTAATCGTGTTTAGTTGGCAACCTTATTTTGAATGTTCTGAATTAGAATTATCATTGGGTTTTTACTGTTTTATCGTATGGAATTGCTGGTGCAGGTGTTCGCAGTGGCAGAGTATAAAATCTTCCTCTCTCACTCTGTAAATTGTACAGTTCAAGATACACTAACGAAAGTTTTCCCACGCATTCGCTGGAGAGATGAACCCTGGATTTGAAGAGGACAGCCCTCTTGAACAATCTCTTCACATTTTGAGGGGGTAGAATCTTACTTCTCAGCAAATTGTAACGTACACAATTGATTTGATTTGAAGAAAAGAACAGTAGTCGCTTCCAAAAGCGCGCTACTGAATTAGGAGAATAGTACCCATGTTGTGTCAAGTCGATGCAATGTTCTTTATAGTGACATAATTCTTTTGAATGCATGTGTAATGTATGTGTGCATCAACTCTAATCCCTCCCTCCGATAAGACAGATAGATAAGCAAAGCAAATAGAAATGAAATAGATGTTATAAATATATTTAATAGGCTTAATAGCATTACTGGAAAAATAAACAGAATAAGCGACCATAAACATAGACGCGCAACCTCATAAGTCTAACGTTAATTAATTAATTAATTAATTAATGACACTAGCTAGCTAGTGTGACACTAATCAGAAATCACCATGAAATGTAAACAGGGATGATGTTAACAGGGATGATGTTGGTGATGGTGGGGAAAATGTGGGTGGAAGTAGAGTTAGTGGATCGCCTTGGCTTGGTACCCTATATGTTGTCTCTATCTTCCAAATAGTAACCTTGAGTGTCAGTAGTGGCTCCTCATCTTCAACCAAGGCAAACGGCACTAGAAGAAAACAATCATCCTTCAACCGCTCCTCCTCTCTCTTACTAACAAATTTTGCTGAACAGTTCAATTTCAAGGAACACCCTCCTTCTCCTTCTTTCCTCCACGAAAGCTTATACGTAAAACTCTTCCCAAAGCACCATCCAATGTGGTTCAGAGTGATCGAGTATCCAAAACCCTCTTCTCTATACATGTTGAGAACAAACATGTGCTCGAACTGGTCCTCATCTAACGGCGGTTCCCCGGGGAAGGCGAA
Organism: Stephania yunnanensis; assembly: GCA_039657365.1. NCBI lineage: Eukaryota > Viridiplantae > Streptophyta > Magnoliopsida > Ranunculales > Menispermaceae > Stephania > Stephania yunnanensis. The sequence goes on along the minus strand of CM077588.1, from coordinate 56,398,558 downwards.
ATCGTCAGGCTCTGCTTGCAAAACAGCGTAATGCCTCGCGTTAACGTTCTTTTCCAATGTCACTGTAAAGGGACCTCCGTACTCGAAGCGGTGCACAAGAGAGGCGTGGAACTCAGAATAGTGAGGAGTCAAGTCTTTATATGTGCCGGAGAAGTCGCATTCATGAGTTTCCGGGCAATGGCAGAGAGGGAAGACGCAAGGTCCATCATGGCTACGAGCCTTGTGGCACCCGTCTATAGCCTGTGGGCATGGCAAGAGCTTGATATATTTTTCAACACCCACCGATCGAAAATCCCCAATATAGCGCGAGCAACCTCCGCAATGCTTCTTAAGCTCTGTGTGGCATGAATTGCACGCCACCTTCATGCAACCTAAACACTGCAGTTTAACGTACGTACGTAAAACCACCCAAATCAACATATATATATATATATATATATACACACACCACACCATTCACATAACATACATACATATACATACTACTAATTAATTATACGTACCTGATACACCGGAGCAACTAAAAGTTGAAAGCAACGAGGGCAATCCATCTTTTTTTCCCAGTCATAATCCCCCTCCTCCTCCATTGTTCGATCCATCGATCGATCTGCAATATCAAAAACTATATATACACTACTACTTCTTCCAATAAAAAAAAACTACACGTGTACTTCTTCCAATATCTGTGATCTAAGAAAACCCCATATAGTACTCGATTTATATAGGCCTCCGCTCCACTCCGTATCCAACTAGGATTTTACTCAACTCCGTATCCAACTAGGATTCCCTTTTTGTTTTGGAAACTATATATAACAAAACTTACTAAATACCTGCCTAAAAAAAAAGACTTACTAATTAATACTAGGTCCGCTCCAAATTAATTAATTACTATTGTCTCACAATTAATTGATACTAAAGTAGCACCCCAAATAATTCCGGCCCCTTACCTTTTTTTTTCACGGACATTTACTTTGTATACAGTACATTATATTTACTTATTATTTAAAAAACCTTAAAAAAGCTTTCGTATTATCTTTGGCTCTCTTTTGCAATTTTAGTTTTTGAAACAACGTGGATTTCTCTTTTAATTGGTGGTGATTCGACCAATTAATGACATCTTTTATTTTTTTATTTATCAAATAAAATAAAAACTCTTTCAAATTCATTTCGATGATAGGGCTTGCAACTTTGTATCCGTTCCGGGTCTTTCTTTATTGGCAAAACCAATCTTTTGGTCCCCGAACTTTGAAGGTTTTACATTTTTGGTCCCTCAACTTTGAAAACAACACATTTGGTCCCTCAACTTTTCATATAGTTGAAAAAAAAGTCCTTTTGTAAGTCCAGTCATTGTTATTGATGACGTGGCGAAAGTCGATCGCCACATGGCGCCACGTGGCGATGAACCAACCGGTTCAATTGAACCAATTGGTTCAATGAACCAAACCCACTTTTGTTCTCTCTCTGGTTCCTCTTTCTCTCAACGTTTTCTCTCCTCTTTCTCTCTTTCGCTCTTGCTCTCTGGTTCCTTATTCAATCAAGATCAAAATTCCATCTTTTCTCCTCTTCTCTCTATTTTATCGATTTAGGGCTACCTATTTATACAATCTTCTTCACAAATAGCTACAATGGCGTTTTCGGATTGCCCATTCTGTCATCAAATCGTTCCTTCATCAGAGTTAGAACGGTATCATCAAACCTATTACTCCTTTGTTAAGTTTCAATGATTAAATTTTTGATTTTGTTTTGGGTATGATCGTTTACGATGCATTTACACTTACAGGCATGCTGATAATCACTTCGTCGAGGTAGAGCTTGCGAGGGACGCCGATATAGCTCAACAAATCGCTGCTGCCCCAACAACCCTTTCTAGTATTACAGTATTGTTCTTTTCACCCAATTTTGAATTATTGATTTGTAGATGCATTAGTTTATAGTACTTCATAGAGGGCAATGTATGTGTTTATTTAGTCTGGTCTGGTCTAGTCTAGTCTTCAAATCATAACATAGAAAGATTATTATATGAATGTGGAAGTACTTATATAAGATTTATTTATGACTATTGTTCGCTCAATGAAGGGCGGTATATGATTTCATGTTATCTGAATTATATGTCTAGGACTGGGAAAATGGAAAGGGTTCCGGTTGTAGCACTTCGGCGTGTGGTAGAACGATGGGTAATGAAGAGGAAATGCATGTGATTATTGAAAAGATTTCCTGCTTAACTAGATTGCAGATTAGGGCCACTTTTTACAAAGTTGAAGGTGGTTTGCTAGCCTTGTTGAGGAGGTGTTTGGAAATGGAAAGTAGAAATTCAGTTACCATTTTATCGGACTTTGTGGATCATTTTCAAAGTGTGGAAGCGGAGGATTCTGGTTGGGGTTGTGGATTGCGTAATATTCAGATGCTGAGCTCCCATTTATTGCTTCGAAGACTAGAAGCGAGGGAAGTTCTTTTTGGTGGTTCAGGGTTTGTTCCGGATATAGCGTCCTTGCAAAGATGGCTTGAGATTGCTTTGCAAAGGGGTTTTGACGTGCATGGTGCATATTCGTTCAACCATAAAATTTGTGGGTAAAGTAAATGGATTGGAACTACTGAATGTGCTGCATTGTTCCGTTCATTTGGACTCAAGGCAAGGATAGTAGATTTTGGTAGAAACAAAAATGATTCCTTATTGTCTTCTGGTTATGTTGGCGTCAAGAGGAAAGTTGACCAAATTTATGGACCAATGGATAGATTTTTGCGCGGTAGACATTTTGGTGCTCCAAAAGTAGATTCCCTCACTGAGGAAAACTCTATTTCTAAAGATTGTTGGAAGAATATGTGTCCACCAAACCAAGGATCTACTAAGATGTCTAAAGATTCAAATATGAAGGAGAAATTTGAGGTGAAGAAAGCAAGAGGGCATCAAGTTCTTGCTGAATGGGTGTGGAATTATTTTCATGGGGAGGATGTGGATAAATGCACAGACGCCCGACATGCATTCGTAAGTGACAAAATGTGAGTCATCGATTATGCAGTTTGGGATTGCTTCATTTTATATGTTTTCTTGTTTAAGTTATAGCTACTTTAAATGAGTTAAGGCTTCTATTGTTTTCTGTTAAAAACATCTGAGAAGTAATCTCTTTTACTTTGGTGGTGCAACAATCAGGCCTTTATACTTTCAGCATGCTGGTCATTCGAGAACGATTGTGGGAATTCAAGCCAATCAGGTGCAGCCTGGGATGCCAAGACACTACACACTATTAGTTCTAGACCCAGGTCATGTAAGTAATAATTTAGTTTAATTGTGGAATTAATTGGGCATGTTATTTAAACAAAAATAGAAATGGATACCTTTTTTGCCCAGTATGCAACTTTTATGAAAGTTAGATGTTTTTGGGTAATGAATGCAAACTATGCATCTGTCTGGTTAGTTTTGCTTCAGTAATGATTTGTAAGTTTTAAAAGTAGATGGATATAGATCATTTAATTTTGAATGAAGGAATCTCAAGTTTTTGAGTTTACGATTCTTCTCCGGTTTTATTCATTACATAAATATATTATATATATACATTGGTACACATATTTATATTATTTAATCCCTGGAGAAAGTTTCCTTACATTCTCTACCACACGCTACTTTTTTTTTTTTTTTTTTGAGGATTTGGTTTGACTAATGTTCCACTGTTGATCTCAGTGCAATTGGATTAGTTTAGCATTGGTCATTTCTATTTTGGTGCCGCTTTAGTAGATCCACTGTAGAACTGTTGTTCTGAATAGATCTTCTAACGGCGGAAGTTAAAATATGGTCCTAATGAGCATTAATAATGTTATGTTGGAAGTTCAACGAAGGGAGTTATTGGGAAAGCTTAGTTTTTTCTGCCTTTCATTATTTTACCCAGTGATTGTAGGTTGTCAGGATCGAGATCCCAAGTAGGATCGTTCAGTGTTACTTAGGATTGGATCGTGAATCTTAGGTTCCTGTCTTAAGTAAATTACATACCTAACACATCTAGCACAAAATTGCATTGGATATGTGAACTTTGTTAACAATATATTATGCATTGAACTTGGAATGATGTGGAAGCAACGATGGCACTAATGTTAAGAATGGATGAGTTATGGATGATGAGAACTCAAATTTTGGATGAATGATTGCATGCTCTCACGTATGTTAATTAATAGGTGTGTTAAATGGATGAAGATAAGCAAGTGCTTAACGGTAAAGTGGTAAAGATCCCATGCGTAGAGTCGGGATCCTGCACGATCCCATGGATCGTATCAGGATCCCTTGGGATTCCACCCAACATCTGATCCGATCCTATTAGGAGCTGGATCGTTATCAATAATTTGGATCGTAGGATTGTAAGATCCTAAGGTCCGAGTCAGGATCCTGACAACCATATTGTAGCATCATAATTCTATTGTCTAATTAACGCATTACAATTCATGAATTTTACTTGTAACTTTTTAAGAATTTTGTTTTTTTAGAGAACGGAAGCTCTAGAAAGGTCTCTAAGAGAAAATTTTGGATGGCAAAGGTTCATCAAAAGAGGAATACTTACTTTAAAGAAGCAACAGTATCAGGTTATACTATATCTTCGTTGATGAACTTCTTTTGCTCTCCTATGGCTCGAATAAACTTGCGACCTTGCTCTTTAGCTTGCCAAAAAACCCCTGATTGTACCATATCTTCGTTGTTTTTGCTTCCCGTTGAACTATCCCCCAACATCGGATGAGGAACGTCATTCTCCATGTCGCCCATCTCCTCTCCCTACCGACTTTATGCGTTAGAATCGATTTTCCACTCTAATTGCGTACTGTTCCCTTTTGTCGATATTGCTTGTGTCCTGGTTTTGAAGATTTATCAAAAAGACATGATCCATTGCGGGGATGGTTGGAGTAATTGTACTTGTTTGGGAACTAATGTGGCGTCCAACTGTGCCTCACTAGACTTGGCAGCAATGGAAACTTCATAATTAATATTAGGTTGGTTATGGTTGTTTGTCAGGAAGATGACTAGTTTTGCGTAGATGAAGAAAATGGCTAGCAAGAATATTGTTATTGGAAAGCATAGTTTATTCCAAATTTAAAGAGTTTGTTTGGCTTACCTCAACAACATTTGAGGTGCACAAAGCGATTCCTACCACTTCAACGTCTACCTCTCCATCCAAGGATGACATCCGCAAGCTCTCCTCGACCTTGAAAATCTCCCACCATCATAATTTTCTCAACTAACCACTCTTGAGCACGTTCTCTGGGATGGGATCAAACTTGCTTAGGATCTTGCCTTCCTTATTTTGCGTTTTGAAGTGCCCGCCTGTACCTTCTCCGCTTTATATGTTATTAAGATTTTTCTTGATATGGGTGTGAACAAAGATATAACGTGGTAAATCCTCTCGAATTTGCAAATTAGTTCATTAATAACTAAATGAGATATTGGCTTAAGATTGATCCTTGATTTGGTGCTATTGTAATTAGAAATTCTTTTGTAGTTACTCCAAATGTCTTTATACTTGTTACAATTCTTTCATAAATATCTTTAATAGTTTATATGTACGTACCATGCACTCCTTTTCTTTCCAGAACCCACCAAAAAACATCTTTAAGAACCCTATCTTATGTTTTTTTCTAAATCTACAAATATTTTATGAAGATGGTTTTGACACAAAGATAAGGGAAGGGTGATTGTAGTGGTTTGGGCACCTGTAAAAAGGACTTACAAATGCCCCCACTAGAAAACTTGACTCAAAAGAAATTGAAGAAATTCGACAAGGTAGTGGTAGATTAAAGTTAACTTGGGGCGCATTAATTAGGAAGGATTTGAATGATTTGGAAAGCTCATCGTCAATTGCACTTAATCGAGCACAATGAAATATTTTGATGCATGTAGCAGACCCCAATTAATTTGGGACTGAGGCTATGTTGTTCTATATTTTCGCATCGTTGTTCTGAAAAAGGAAATTGCCTCCATAGTGGACCTTCTTGGCATGAACCCAAATTGATTCTCTGATACTATTGTTCTTAAAAAGGAAATTGCCTTCATGGTAGGACTCATGAATTTAATTGATAGTTTGAACAACTTTGAATGTCTACTTTGTTTTTAAAAATTGGTTCAAGAGTGCTTCTTTTCCTATCCATTAGCATTCGTTTTGATCTTAAAATTTTATTCAAAAGTTCTATAAACCAAGTCAATTCAATTTCTCCTAAGCATTTCCAAACCTCTCTAGATATTTTAATTTGACCATATGCTTTTCCTATTTTCATCTTTTTCAATGTCTCTTTAACTTCCAGAATTCTAATATTGCATGTGTTGTTTAAATTTCTTTCTTGGTATGGATCTTCATCTATTAAGATATCAACTAGAATGTCATTAAATAAACTATGGCTTCTCCATTTCTACTTAATGTCATCTTCTCACGTTAAAACATTTTTAGTTTTATCCTTATTGCATTTTGCATGACTTGGATCTTGTTTATTTTTCTCTTAATTTGGCTAGTGTATATATTTATATATACTTCTATTAGCTTTATAACTTTGTATATAAACCTTCCATGAAGTTTATTTTAGCTTTCTTTCTAGCGTCTTTATATTGATTATAGACATTTTTTATTATCTTGGCACTTGGGGTATTTTCTTATATATTTCTCTCTTATGGGTATTTTCTTATATATTTCTCTCTTAGTCTTAATTGCTTTTTAGACATCTTAATTCCACCATCATATTTCCTTTTTTTGGTAATCTCAAGCCTTTGAATTGGCCTAACACATTCGATGCTACTCTCCTTTTGCACCAACTCATTTCTAGCCACATTGTATTAGTATCCAAGTCAAGGATCCAAACGTTTTCCTTAAGTAGCTTTTCTCTAAGTTCTTATTGCTTCTTTTATTTTTTAGGTTCCACCACTTTATTCTAGAATCTTGTTCTATTTTATTCATATTAATTCGTTCTTTTAGGTACTACTTTGCAATCTCTAAATATTTTTCTATCTACGTCAAAGGACTAAACCGCGTAAGACCGCTTCTCCTTCATTTTTATTACCATAATCATATCCCCCAATGTTTTCAATGCTGCGAGGCAGTCTTACGCGGTTTAGTCCCGCCTAAATGAGGCGAGGCCTAGGTGGGCGAAAAACTATTTAATTTGACTTCCCTAAGAAATAATTTAGCGTATTTAGAGACCCCTCAACAGTAAGGGGCATACTTTCTCACCTACACATTCTCGTCACCATATGACATATTTTCAGCTTCACATTTTTTCACACGGTTTGAAATAAAAAAAAATATTTTTTAAAAATAAATAATATTTTCAAGAAAATAAAATAAAGAAATAATATTTTCAATAAAAAAATATCTTTTAATACTTATTTTGAGGCCCACCGCCTGCCTTATTAAGCGCTAAGCAGTGGAAACCCCGAAAGACCTAAGGCGGCGCCTTGAAGACACATCCCCTGTGAACTCTCTCGAACCCATCATTACTTACACCTACATGCTCATTCAAATCCACTCAGATAAAATTTTCCTTCAATATGCGTTTGATGCTCTCATTTAATCCAACTCTACCTATGATAATCTTTTTATCTTTAATAATTAATTTAACTAGGATCATGTTATGAACCTTGGAATAGGTTCTTCGAATAAGAGTGGTTCGTGACTAAGTCTTATATAGAAGAGTACGTGACTACTTCTCCTTAGACTAATTTTTTCACAAAGTAATAGCTTGCTTTATTCATTTCATAATACTCATATATATAGTCCTAATACAATGGAAACTAGTAAATACTTAGCAACTGCTAATTTAGGTGGTTAATAGAAATAAGGAAACTACTAAATAGAAACTTCCTAAATAATAAAATAGCAACTACTTAAAATAAGAAACCTACTAAATAATTACTAAATAGTTACTAAATAATTGAGACCGTATCAGATCAATCTTTCTCCCATTCTCTTCACTTCTACATCCCTATCTTTATAGCCATTATTTACAAGAATCTCAATTCTATCTCTTTTTCTATTTGTGCAGTGTATACACAACTTAAACCATGTATTTCTTATTTGCCTACTTTTTCTTTTATATGCTATGCAATTTGTATCAATAGAGAGCTAACAAGAAACTTTGATTCTTCCTTGCCTCATTTTCCAGGTTTTATATACTTGTGGATTCCGATGCGACCCCATTTCTCGTATCTGCTATCGGAGTGCCTGCTACTTTAGTAAGTGTAAATTGAAATATTCAAGTTGAATAGAAGAAACTAATATTAAATTGGTTTTTAAATTTTATTTGTCATCTATTAAATCATTAACATATGTTTCTTCAATCATCAGTTCGATGCGGGGAACGTTCTAGTGTTGAACCAACCAGAGGTTCATGATATTTGTCTGCCGTTGGCAGGCAAGTACTCTGAAATCAGAATGATTATGTTGCGAACGATGCAATAGGTGGTGATCTACAATGAACATTACACGAGCTAGGTTGGTTAACAGTGTCTTTTAGTACATTAGTTGTTTATGTGGACATATGGTAAAACTCGTAAAAACAAACTAAGAAATACACAAATTCAAAGAATAATAAGAGTAGCACCAATTGACACAAAGATTAGGAAAGGGTGGTTGTGGTGGTTTGGAGACCTCTAAAGACGTCCTACAAATGCTCCAATTAAAAAAAAATTGAAAAAACTCGACGAGGTAGGGGTAGACCAAAGTTGACTTGAGATGCATTAATTAGGAGGGATTCAAATGATTTGGAAAGGAAAGCACACCATCAATTGCACTAAATCGAGCACAACGAAAAAGTTCGATCTATGTAACGGACCTCAACTAATTTGGCGTTGAGTCTATGTTGTTGTAGAAAAAACCTGTGATAGGGTTCCTAGATATATTCTTTGGTGAGTTTCAGAAAGAAAATGAGTGCATGCTAAGTACATAGAGACTATTAAAGATATGTAAGAATGAGTAATAAAAAATATAAAAGCATTTAGAGCAATCAAAAAAGAATTTCCCATTACAATAGAACTACATCAAGATGGATCTTAAAACCCATATATCTTTCTTTTAGTATATTGAAGATTAGGGAAGGGTAGAAATGAGGATGCGTAGGTGTATGTGTGGTAAAACTCGTAAAGATAAAATAAGAGATACATAAATTCAAAGAAAAGTAGGAGTTGCACCAATTGACACAAAGAAAAGAGAAGGGTGGTTCTGGTGGTTTGGAGACCTTCGAAGATAAGCCTACAAATGATCCCACTAAACTATATTCAATTGACACTAAAGAAATTCGTAGGGGCAGGGGTAGACCGGAGCTAACTTGGATGCATTAATTAGGACGAATCTAAATGATTTGGAAAGAACGCCATCAATTGCACCTGTACTAAATCAAAGCGCAATGGAAGTATTTGATCCATGTAGTCTATCCTAACTACTTTTTAAGATTGAGGCTGTGTTGTTGTTTTGTGTTGTAGTTTTTGCAAACCGTAATGAATATTTTTTTGTCAAAAATATATAATGAATTCCTCTAATCATTATATCATTATAGGTGAACCATATTTCTCATTTGCAAACTACATTACAATTTTATTTTATTTTTGTTTTTGCTATTTCTTTTTATTTATCATTTTTTTAGGATGGAATTCGGGAAGATATGAGAAATTTTGTTTATCACTTATGAGTATGTACTTCTTGCAGAGTTGCTCTCGTTTTTGTGGTTGAGACAGATTTGTTTTTGTTCACAGTTATTGTATTCTATGTGCTTCATAAGAATTGTTCCGTGGTTTTGTTATTTGGTGCGCTTGCTAAAGCTGTAAGTCGGCATTGCATGGCTTTTACGTAAATGCATTTTTATCATTACATGTGTTGAGTAGTCGAAAACTTCATTTATTTGAACTTTCCATTAGTGCGCTGGTTATATAATTTTTGGGTCTGATATGTGTCCACGTATATTTTTATGAACGGGGATGTGCCAGTTAATATAAAATAAGCTCGTATCTTTTCAATCACTAGATGATTTGAATTTGCCTTCTAATGAGAATGTAGATCTGTATTTACCTTTAAGCTTAGTTTTATGGATAGCTGAAAAATGATTTACCAATATTCCCATTGTCCCATTGATTGTATGAAGAGCTGTTGTAACTTGCAAGCCTTCTCAGTCTTTGAGAGATGAATAGCCACCTTCTTGTGACAAATTGATGGAACTTGAAATAGATGCATTTTATAATTTGTCTATTGCACGCTGAGCAGATCCTATGCTTCTCCAATTCAAATATCCAATAATTTGTCCATGTGATTGTTTACTACAATGTTGAGTCTGTTTCTTCACATATTAAAGTAGGACATCAGCTGACGTTATTTGAACCCAATTTACATGTGATTAAATTTTCGTGGAAAAACAAGTGTGTAGTATCTTTTTATTCAAGTTTAGTTATTTTATTTTGACACTTATTTTAATCGTGTTTAGTTGGCAACCTTATTTTGAATGTTCTGAATTAGAATTATCATTGGGTTTTTACTGTTTTATCGTATGGAATTGCTGGTGCAGGTGTTCACAGTGGCAGAGTATAAAATATTCCTCTCTCACTCTGTAAATTGTACAGTTCAAGATACACTAACGAAAGTTTTCCCATGCATTCACTGGAGAGATGAACCCTGGATTTGAAGAGGACAGCCCACTTGAACAATCTCTTCACATTTTGTGGGGGTAGAATCTTACTTCTCAGCAAATTGTAACATACACAATTGATTTGATTTGAAGAAAAGAACAGTAGTCACTTCCAAAAGCGCGCTACTGAATTAGGAGAATAGTACCCATGTTGTGTCAAGTCGATGCAATGTTCTTTATAGTGACATAATTCTTTTGAATGCATGTGTAATGTATGTGTGCATCAACTCTAATCCCTCCCTCCGATAAGACAGATAGATAAGCAAAGCAAATAGAAATGAAATAGATGTTTATAAGACAGATAGATAAGCAAAGCAAATTTAAATGAAATAGATGTTATAAATATATTTAATCGGCTTAATAGCATTACTGGAAAAATAAACAGAATAAGCGACCATAAACATAGACGCGCAACCTCATAAGTCTAACGTTAATTAATTAATTAATTAATTAATGACACTAGCTAGCTAGTGTGACACTAATCAGAAATCACCATGAAATGTAAACAGGGATGATGTTAACAGGGATGATGTTGGTGATGGTGGGGAAAATGTGGGTGGAAGTAGAGTTAGTGGATCGCCTTGGCTTGGTACCCTATATGTTGTCTCTATCTTCCAAATAGTAACCTTGAGCGTCAGTAGTGGGTCCTCCTCTTCAACCAAGGCAAACGGCACTAGAAGAAAACAATCATCCTTCAACCGCTCCTCCTCTCTCCTACTAACAAATTTTGCTGAACAGTTCAATTTCAAGGAACACCCTCCTTCTCCTTCTTTCTTCCACGAAAGCTTATACGTAAAACTCTTCCCAAAGCACCATCCAATGTGGTTCAGAGTGATCGAGTATCCAAAACCCTCTTCTCTATACATGTTGAGAACAAACATGTGCTCGAACTGGTCATCATCTAACGGCGGTTCCCCGAGGAAGGCGAAATCGTTAGGCTCTGCTTGCAAAACAGCGTAATGCCTCGCGTTAACGTTCTTTTCCAATGTCACTGTAAAGGGACATCCGTACTCGAAGTGGTGCACAAGAGAGGCGTGGAACTCAGAATAGTGAGGAGTCAAGTCTTTATATGTGCCGGAGAAGTCGCATTCATGAGTTTCCGGGCAATGGCAGAGAGGGAAGACGCAAGGTCCATCATGGCTACGAGCCTTGTGGCACCCGTCTATAGCCTGTGGGCATGGCAGGAGCTTGATATATTTTTCAACACCCACCGATCGAAAATCCCCAATATAGCGCGAGCAACCTCCGCAATGCTTCTTAAGCTCTGTGTGGCATGAATTGCACGCCACCTTCATGCAACCTAAACACTGCAGTTTAACGTACGTACGTAAAACCACCCAAATCAACATATATATATATATATACACACCACACCATTCACATAACATACATACATATACATACTACTAATTAATTGTACGTACCTGATACACCGGAGCAACTAAAAGTTGAAAGCAACGAGGGCAATCCATCTTTTTTTCCCAGTCATAATCCCCCTCCTCCTCCATTGTTCGATCCATCGATCGATCTGCAATATCAAAAACTATATATACACTACTACTTCTTCCAATAAAAAAAAAAACTACACGTGCACTTCTTCCAATATCTGTGATCTAAGAAAACCTCATATAGTACTCGATTTATATAGGATTCCGCTCCACTCCGTATCCAACTAGGATTTTACTCCACTCCGTATCCAACTAGGATTCCCTTTTTGTTTTGGAAACTAATTAATACTAATTAAAACACTCTACACAGTACTTGGAAGTTGGAACCCACTGCCTCGGTAACTATATATAACAAAGGGTAATGCTATTTGGACTCGTGAGTCCGGACTCAAAACTTTTTTTAATTTCAAATACATTCTTGAGCAATTAATGAAACAACCATAATCACTTGTAAAATTCTTATTATACCCCTTAAATATTTACAAAAATTTTAAAAACCACCTTATGAGTCCGGACTCATGAGTCCAAGTAGACTTATTGTATAACAAAACTTACTAAATACCTGCCTAGAAAAAAAGACTTACTAATTAATACTAGGTCCGCTCCAAATTAATTAATTACTATTGTCTCACAATTAATTGATACTAAAGTAGCACCCCAAATAATTCCGGCCCCTTACCTTTTTTTTTCTCGGACATTTACTTTTGTATACACTACATTATATTTACTTTACTATAACGTAACTTTTTATAGTATTTAAAAAACCTTAAAAAAGCTTTCCTATTATCTTTGGCTCTCTTTTGCAATTTTAGTTTTTGAAACATAGTGGATTTCTCTTTTAATTGGTGGTGATTCAACCAATTAATGACATCTTTTATTTTTTAATTTATTAAATAAAATAAAAACTCTTTCAAATTCATTTCGATGATAGGGCTTGCAACTTTGTATCCGTTCGGGGTCTTTCCTTATTCAATCACAAGATCAAAATTCCATCTTTTCTCCTCTTCTCTCTATTTTATCGATTTAGGGCTACCTATTTATACAATCTTCTTCACAAATAGCTACAATGGCGTTTTCGGATTGCCCATTCTGTCATCAAATCGTTCCTTCATCAGAGTTAGAACGGTATCATCAAACCTATTACTCCTTTGTTAAGTTTCAATGATTAAATTTTTGATTTTGTTTTGGGTATGATCGTTTACGATGCATTTACACTTACAGGCATGCTGATAATCACTTCGTCGAGGAAGAGCTTGCGAGGGACGCCGATATAGCTCAACAAATCGCTGCTGCCCCAACAACCCTTTCTAGTATTACAGTATTGTTCTTTTCACCCAATTTTGAATTATTGATTTGTAGATGCATTAGTTTATAGTACTTGATAGAGGGCAATGTATGTGTTTATTTAGTCTAGTCTAGTCTAGTCTAGTCTTCAAATCATAACATAGAAAGATTATTATATGAATGTGGAAGTAGTTATATAAGATTTATTTATGACTATTGTTCGCTCAATGAAGGGCGGTATATGATTTCATGTTATCTGAATTATATGTCTAGGACTGGGAAAATGGAAAGGGTTCCGGTTGTAGCACTTCGGCGTGTGGTAGAACGATGGGTAATGAAGAGGAAATGCATGTGATTATTGAAAAGATTTCCTGCTTAACTAGATTGCAGATTAGGGCCACTTTTTACAAAGTTGAAGGTGGTTTGCTAGCCTTGTTGAGGAGGTGTTTGGAAATGGAAAGTAGAAATTCAGTTTCCATTTTATCAGACTTTGTGGATCATTTTCAAAGTGTGGAAGCGGAGGATTCTGGTTGGGGTTGTGGATGGCGTAATATTCAGATGCTGAGCTCCCATTTATTGCTTCGAAGACTAGAAGCGAGGGAAGTTCTTTTTTGTGGTTCAGGGTTTGTTCCGGATATAGCATCCTTGCAAAGATGGCTTGAGATTGCTTGGCAAAGGGGTTTTGACGTGCATGGTGCATATTCGTTCAACCATAAAATTTGTGGGTCAAGTAAATGGATTGGAACTACTGAATGTGCTGCATTGTTCCGTTCATTTGGACTCAAGGCACGGATAGTAGATTTTGGTAGAAACAAAAATGATTCCTTATTGTCTTCTGGTTATGTTGGCGTCAAGAGGAAAGTTGACCAAATTTATGGACCAATGGATAGGTTTTTGTGCGGTAGACATTTTGGTGCTCCAAAAGTAGATTCCCTCACTGAGGAAAACTCTATTTCTAAAGATTGTTGGAAGAATATGTGTCCACCAAACCAAGGATCTACTAAGAGGTCTAAAGATTCAAATATGAAGGAGAAATTTGAGGTGAAGAAAGCAAGTGGGCATCAAGTTCTTGCTGAATGGGTGTGGAATTATTTTCATGGGGAGGATGTGGATAAATGCACAGACACCCGACTTGTATTCGTAAGTGACAAAATGTGAGTCACCGATTATGCAGTTTGGGATAGCTTCATTTTATAAGTTTTCTTGTTTAAGTTATAGCTACTTTAAATGAGTTAAGGCTTCTAGTGTTTTCTGTTAAAAACATCTGAGAAGTAATGTCTTTTACTTTGACGGTGCAACAATCAGGCCTTTATACTTTCAGCATGCTGGTCATTCGAGAACGATTGTGGGAATTCAAGCCAATCAGGTGCAGCCTGGGATGCCAAGACACTACACACTATTAGTTCTAGACCCAGGTCACGTAAGTAATAATTTAGTTTAATTGTGGAATTAATTGGGCATGTTATTTAAACAAAAATAGAAATGGATACTTTTTTTGCCCAATATGCAACTTTTATGAAAGTAAGATGTTTTTGGGTAATGAATGCAAATTACGCATCTGTCTGGTTAGTTTTGCTTCAGTAATGATTTGTAAGTTTTAAAAGTAGATGGATATAGATCAGATAGTTTTGAATGAAGGAATCTCAAGTTTTTGAGTTTACGATTCTTCTCCGGTTTTATTCATTACATAAATATATTATATATACATTTATACACATATTTATATTATTTAATCCCTGAAGAAAGTTTCCTTACATTCTCTACCACCCGCTACTTTTTTTTTTTTGGGGGATTTGGTTTGACTAATGTTCCACTGTTGATCTCAGTGCAATTGGATTAGTTTAGCATTGGTCATTTCTATTTTGGTGCCGCTTTAGTAGATCCACTGTAGAGACACTGTTCTGAATAGATCTTCTAATGGTGGAAGTTAAAATATGATCCTAATGAGTATTAATAATGTTATGTTGGAAGTTCATCGAAGGGAGTTATTGGGAAAGCTTAGTTTTTTCTCCCTTTCATTATTTTTCCCAGTGATTGTAGGTTGTCAGGATCGAGATCCCAAGTAGGATCGTTCAGTGTTACTTAGGATTGGATTGTGAATCTTAGGTTCCTGTCGTAAGTAAATTACATACCTAACACATCTAGTACAAAATTGCATTGGATATGTGAACATTGTTAACAATATATTATGCATTGAACTTGGAATGATGTGGAAGCAACTATGGCACTAATGTTAAGAATGGATGAGTTATGGATGATGAGAACTCAAATTTTGGATGAATGATTGCATGCTCTCACGTATGTTAATTAATAGGTGTGTTAAATGGACGAAGATAAGCAAGTGCTTAACGGTAAAGTGGTAAAGATCCCATGCATAGAGTCGGGATCCTGCATGATCCCATGGATCGTATCAGGATCCCTTGGGATTCCACCCAACATCTGATCCGATCCTATTAGGAGTTGGATCGTTATCAATAATTTGGATTGTAGGATTGTAAGATCCTAAGGTCCGAGTCGGGATCCTGACAACCATATTGTAGCATCATATTTCTATTGTCTAATTAACACATTACAATTCATGAATTTTACTTGTAATTTTTTAAGAATTTTGTTTTTTTAGAGAACGGAAGCTCTAGAAAGGTCTCTAAGAGAAAATTTTGGATGGCAAAGGTTCATCAAAAGAGGAATACATACTCTAAAGAAGCAACAGTATCAGGTTATACTATGTTCTTCAACATCTTCGTTTGAGTACAACCATGTCGATGGGATAAATATTGTTTAATGAAAGTAAAATTATCATCTTCAGTTGTGTTATGTTGATTTGGGACTTGCTCACTTGGAGGAGATTGAGCAGCTCAAGACTGTGGATAGTGTATTCTTTGAATCTTAGTGGATGCAAATGGATGTCTGTTGAACTGAACAATTCCGTACCATCGGAAAGTGAGTAATTTATCTAATGCAAATTAGCTCATGCATCTCGGATTTATTCCTTGTAGCTGATGCAAATGAAGAATAGATCGATTTTTTATGATGCTCCCTTTTTTGTTTTTCTTTTCTGGTGTTGCAGCTCTTTTTCTTTCTGCCCAGCTGACCTCCAGACAAGTTCATGTGCATAAAACTATTAAACACTACACCGAATGCATTGATGATTATGATTTCTACTTCACGAGGATTTTGAAGAGAGCCTACTATCTCTACCCGAGACCTTTTTGATTCATTGTGAGCTTCATGTTGTAAATCGGGGGTGGCATCCTGGTAAGTCAATAAGAAACCATACATCTGTGGACGGCTCAATACTCTCTGAATTGGCAGATTTTCCCAGCTTGTTTTGATTGTCGCAAACTTGCAATGTTGAAGTTGTTTTGTGCCTTGAACATTCAAACGGGAGTTCCCAATATGGCGGCTTGAAGAATCACAATGGTATTGAAATTTAGTTATAGCATGAATTTATTTTAATTTCCCTTTCCGCTTAGAATATCGCATGTCATTACTAGGCAGGATCTTTCAATAGTGCTTAATTTTTTTTTCATCATCTGGAAGTGTTTTTGCAGTAACATTTAATCACATTGGAATTTAGATCACCCTTCTGATTTGATGAAAATTAACCATATGTTATCTCCTGATTATGCTGCAGGTAATGCTAGAAGAATGAAGATTTATCATTGATAGTGTCTCATTTTCATCAGTTAGACTCATCTTTCATAACTACAAGAGAAATTCATGATATCAAACCATAGAGGTTAGCTTTCTCTTGTCCTAAGTAACAATAAAACAAAAAAGCATTTGCCATGTTAAAAAGTATATTTGCATAGTGATGGAAACAAATAAAAACTAAATAATGCACAATCAACACCTAGTATCTCACTTATAGCCGTTAGCTATTTAATGGTTCATGTGAATGCTGTTTTATAAGCTGATCCTTTTTTTTACTGCTCTCCCAATTCCTGGCTTTGCATTTCTGCTGATAGTGATGATGCCTGTTTCCATGTTCAAGAATGAGATGCTTCTCAAGAACAAAGAATACTTGATCATTTCAGGATTTTCTGCAGAGTCATCCACATTTGACTCGTAAGAGATATAGTTATTTTGCCATTAAGAATGACCAGATCTTTCAAATATAAACTGGGTCAAGGTATAAGTGTTGGCTTTTTAATTGTATGCTGACGTTGCTATTTTTTTTTTTTTTTATTGGTCATGGAAAGAAAACTAAGCGTAGTTAAGGATATGATATTGCCTCCAACTACTTTTGTTCTTGTCTTTAGTTTTTGTTTCACAAAGTCTTGGTCTTCGTTGACTTCACTCTAACACAAAAGTGGCATGCATTTCTAACAATCATTTCATTTGGGACCTTGGTTATGCATTGAGATGCGTGCTGTAGTTAAGGTATGCCTGTGCAATAAACTTCAAAACTCACAAAGAGGTGTTGGAAAGGTCTCTCTCTCTCTCACTCTCTCTCTCTCTCTCTCTCTCAAGCAAGGAAATTTCGTGGAGGATGGAAGCTCAGCCTGCCGTTTAAAACAAGTTAATTTGGTCATCAATGATGAGCAACCAGTCTGTTAGTAAATCTATACTAAATTATAGGATGAAGTAACCAACTAACCAAGTGAAGTTTCACTTCCACCAAGTAAACTCTTTACTTTGAATTTGGTGATTGCATGGCTCTCTCCTCTTTGTTTTTGTTCCAATATTTTGCTCTTGGTGCTGCTTTTGCTCAAAATCAAACAAGGTGTCCTCTCTTCACTTGCCCAGGCCTTGCTGGGGAGATTGGTTTCCCGTTCATCACCACAAGCAGCTCGTCACCGTCTTGTGGATCATTCATCTTAAACTGCACTGATGTCTTCAATACTAAGCTCCAGTTCTCAAAGCAAGAAAAATGGTACTATGTTGAACACATTGATTACTCTGCAAACTCGATCATCATTCGGGACCCAGATCTTCAGAGTCAGTTGGAATTCAACCGTTGTGATCCTCTCACAAATTTCACTCTACCAGTTTCCCCTTCTGTCCTATTTAAGGATGCAAGCCCTGCATCTACATTCTTGAAATGCAAGCGTGACGAGAAATCTCAGGACTCTCAACAAGAGTTGGAATTGTTACATTCACTTAGCAATTTTACTGGCTGCATTGATAACTATGATATCTACTTCAGCAGATACAGTAATATAAGTCTTCTGCCTCTACCAGAGCGATGTTTAGCAGTTCAGCTTCCTGCATCTCAGTTGCTGTATGCAGGAAATAAAATGACTTACGGAATGCATGCGATTCTAGCAGAATCTGGGCAAGGGACGATCTCCTATGAAACACTGAAGTACAATCGTTGGGGCGTGGCTTTGGCTCCAAGTCCTCAAAAAATGCCCCATATTTCAGCATATCACAGTAATACTGTCGTCGTGCCTCCAAGTCCTCGAGGAGATTATACTGCAATGCCTACTGTCATTGTGGCTCCAAGTCCTCGAGGAGATTATACTGCAAGGCCTACTGTCATTGTGGCTCCAAGTCCTCTAGGGGATAATACTGCAATGCCTACTGTCTTTGTGCGTCCAAGGCCTCGAGGGGATAATACTGGAACGCCTTATATTGTGGCTCCACCTGGAAAGAAGAATTCAAGTGCAGCAGATGCTAAAAACCTTACTTTTCTGTTGAGGCCTGTGTTCTCTCTTAGGTGGGAAGTTCTCCCAATCTGTTCTAAGTGCCTACAAGGCAATGGAGGCTTTTGTGCAGAAGATGCCAAAGGGAATATCCGATGTGGTGGCTTGAAGGATAATGGTAGAAGAAGGAAGATTATCATCGGTAATATTTCATACTTATTTTGATTCTTCCTTAGCTTTGCTAGAAAATATTAATTTCTATTCAGATATGATTGTTCAAGATGGTTCAAGTATTAAGCATGTGTGGGAGAAAAGTACATTAGGCCTGTCAATTAGTCACCTGATACATGCGTAAAACAGCCTGAAGAACATTGAAAGAACATTGAAAGAAAAATTTAAGTTCGGTCATTCAGTCACTGGTATGCTCTAACACATATATGATGAAATGTACCCTTCGATTGCTTGTCTAACACAAAGAGTAGTCCTTTCTTGATTTGCAGATCAATTAAGGAAATAAGCTTTAACCAAATGAAATGCATGATGAGTACCACATGTACATAGTTAGCTATATTTAAGAAAAAAAGGTTGACGATTCTCATAGGTTGTTTCTTAATTTTTGGCAGCTATCTTGATTTCGGTTTTCGCATTTTTTCTGCTGCCGCTGCTGGTGATGTTGAATCATTTTTCAAGAAAGGGATACTTCAAAAGGACTAGGAATGCTCAGTTGTTTGAGGATTTCCTACAAAATCATCCATCACTGGCTCTCCAGAGATTTAGTTATTCAGGCATCAAGAAAATGACCAAATCTTTCAAAGAAAAACTGGGCCAAGGTGGTTATGGGGGAGTGTTCAAGGGAAAACTACTTGACGGCCATTTGGTTGCTGTAAAGGTGCTTGCAGAGTCCAAAGGCAATGGAGAAGAATTCATCAATGAGGTCGCTAGCATTAGCAAGACTTCTCATGTAAACATTGTGAGTCTTGTTGGTTTTTGCTGTGAAAGATCGAAAAGAGCTCTTGTATATGAGTTCATGCCCAACGGCTCCCTCGACAAGTTCATCTATCTCAACTCATCAAATTCATGCTTTTCCCTCAGCTTGGAAACGTTGTATGACATCGCAATTGGCATAGCAACAGGATTAGCATACTTGCATAGCGGTTGCACCAGACGGATAGTGCACTTTGACATAAAACCACACAACATCCTCTTAGATCACAACTTCTGTCCAAAGATTTCTGATTTTGGATTGGCGAAATTGTGCACTAGAAAGAACAGCATTATTTCAATGCAGGGGGTTAGAGGAACGGTTGGATATATTGCACCAGAACTGGTATTGAACTATGGAGGTGTTTCACACAAGTCCGATGTTTACAGTTACGGGATGATGGTTCTTGAAATGGTTGGAGCACGACGCAATACTGACATTGGAGTGTCCAGAACGAGCGATATATATTTTCCATATTGGATATATGATCACCTTGAAGATGATGAGGCTTTTAGATCACTCCATGGAGTAGCGTCAGAAGAACAAAAAGAAATTGCAAAGAAAATGATCTTGGTTGGTTTGTGGTGCATTCAAACAAAGCCTCCAGATCGACCTTCGATAAATCAGGCACTAGAAATGTTGAAAGGAAGCCTTGAATCTTTAGAGGCTCCACCAAAGCCTTTCTTGTATTCTCCTGAAAGAGACCCCATCAGATCATCAACTACTTGAATGTGCATTGGCTTGAACATTGTCATGATAATTTCGGGGAAAAAACAAATGATGCATTTGGCTTTCACTTCTTTTCTGATAGTGCAATTTTTGCATGAATGCAACAAAAAGTAGGCAAGTTAATTATTAACTTGTGCTACTAGACTTTGATTAAAGCATTTCCACATCTCATTAATTAATGTTTTGCTTTCCTGTTCCATATTTTCTTCCTGGACAAACTCTACCCGTGTAGCATGGATTAAGATGCAATTTCTTAGCTGACAAGTCAGCCTTGATGAACAAGTTCCCAAATATTTTCCAATACCATTAGTCATTGTGGCTCACTATTTAATTACAATTTCTTAGCTTTCACTTCTTTTCATGAAATGGCGACCCCAGTTAATTTGGGACTGAGGCTATGTTGTTGTTGTTGTTGTTGTTGTTGCTATGAAAAGAAAAATGGTTACAACCTACAAGACTTGTCATATATAGTACAAATGCAAGGTATCTTCTCCTCTCCGATGGCCCCATCCTGTTTATTTATGATTGTTTTCTTTCTCTTTTACTCTGATGTTCTTCCTTTTCAGGCTTCTGCTGCTCTACCTTTCTGTTGCCAAAGTGTTAGTGTCATACTTGTCAATGTTGTTGGTGTTTTTCCTTTCATCACTACTAAAATAATATAAAATCACAGACCTTAAAGGTTGTTTACTTGCAACATGTGTATGAGGAAAAGTGAAAGCTGAATTAAGCATTGTTCATCAAGCAACATTGTATGCATCTCTTTAGTGTTGTTATTTAGTACTCAACATGCTTAAACAAATAGACTTATATTTTCTATTTTTGCAGGAGTTTCAGTGTCCTTATCTGCATTTGTTTTGCTGCTGTTATGTTGTTATTCAAGAAGGAGATACTAACGGTGGTCCTAATGTTGATGATTTTCTGCAAAATTATTCATCTTCCGCTCCTAATAGATATAGTTACACAGACATCTAGCAAATGACAAAATCCTTCAAAAACAAACTGGGTGAAGGTGTTTAAAGGAAAGCTGCACAATGGTCGTTTGGTGGCTGTGAAGTTACTGACAGAAGCCAAAGGCAACGGAGAAGAATTCATCAATGAGGCTGCAAGCATTAGTAGAACTTCCCATGTTAATTTTTTGAGCCTTCTTGGTTTTTGCTGTGAAGGATAAAAAAAGAGCTCTAGTATTCGAATTCTTGCGCAACAGGTCCCTCGACAAGTTCATATATCTCAAGTCAACAAACTCATGCTCTCCCTTAGCTTGGACACACTATATGACACTGCCATTGGCATTGACAAAATGTGAGTCACCGATTATGCAGTTTGGGAATGCTTCATTTCAAATGTTTTCTTGTTTAAGTTGTATCTACTTTAATTTACGGCTTCTAGTGTTTTCTGTCAAAAACATCTGAATCTCTTTTACTTTGATGGTGCAACAATCAGGCCTTTGTACTTTCAGCATGCTGGTCATTTGAGAACGATTTTGGGAATTCAAGCCAATCAGGTGCAGCCTGGGATGCCAAGACACTACACACTATTAGTTCTAGACCCAGGTCATGTAAGTAATAATTTATTTTAATTGCGGAATTAATCGGGCATGTTATTTAAACAAGAACAGAAATTGATACCTTTTTTGCCCAATATGCAACTTTTATGAAAGTTGGGATGTTTTTGGGCAATGAATGCAAATTATGCATCTGTCTTGGTTAGTTTTGCTTCAGTAATAATTTGTATGCTTTAAAAGTAGATGGATATAGATCAGATAGTTTTGAATGAAGGAATCTCAAGTTTTTGAGTTTTCGATTCTTCTCCAGTTTTGTTCATTATATAAATATATATTATATATACATATTCTATTTTGGTGCCGCTTTAGTAGGTCCACTGTAGAGACGCTGATCTGAATAGATCTTCTAATGGTGGAAGTTAAAATATGATCCTAATGAGTATTAATAATGTTATGTTGGAAGTTCATCGAAGGGAGTTATTGGGAAAGCTTAGTTTTTTCTCCCTTTCATTATTTTTCCCAGTGATTGTAGGTTGTCAGGATCGAGATCCCAAGTAGGATCGTTCAGTGTTCCTTAGGATTGGATTGTGAATCTTAGATTCCTGTCTTTAAGTAAATTGCATACCTAACACATAGTACAAAATTGCATTGGATATGTGAACTTTGTAAACAATATATTATGCATTAAACTTGGAATGATGTATATAGTATTCTTTATTCATATTTGTTATGGGGGTACACAGTCCTTCATTTTATCATACTTGGATATATATATATATATACACCTTTCTGGAGCTAGTCTCCAATTCTCAAAAAAAATTAAACTTGGAATGACGTGGGAGCAACGATGGCACTAATGTTAAGAATGGATGAGTTATGGATGATGAGAACTCAAATTTTGGATGAATGATTGCATGCTCTCATGTATGTTAATTAATAGGTGTGTTAAATAGATGAAGATAAGCAAGTGCTTAATGGTAAAGTGGTAAACATCAAATTGTCGGGCGATGGTGGTGGCACGAGGGCTCGACCACTATGAAAGTAAAAAAAGTTGTATAGTTATAGATTTGTTGGTCAAGATCCCATGCATAGAGTTGGGATCCTGCACGATCTCATGGATCGTATCAGGATTCTTTGGGATTCCACCCAACGTCTGATCCGAACCTATTAGGAGTTGGATCGTTATCAATAATTTGGATCATAGGATCATAAGATCCTAAGATCCGAGTCGGGATCCTGACAACCATATTGTAGCATCGTATTTCTATTGTCTACTTAACACATTACAATTCGATTTTACTTGTATTTTTTTAAGAATTTTGTTTTGTTAGAGAACGGATGCTCTAGAAAGGTCTCTAAGAGAAAATTTTGGATGGCAAAGGTTCATCAAAAGAGGAATACATACGCTTAAGAAGCAACAATATCAGGTTATACTATATTCTTCAATATCTTCGTTTGAGTACAACCATGTCGATGGGATAAATATTGTTTAATGAAAGTAAGATTGTCATCTTCAGTTGTGTTATGTTGATTTGGGACTTGCTCACTGGGAGGGGATTGAGCAGCTCAAGATTGTGGATAGTGTATTCTTTAAATCTTAGTGGATGCAAATGGACGTCTGTTAAACTGAACAATTCCGTACCATCGGAAAGTGAGTAATTTATCTAATGCAAATTAGCTCATGCATCTCGGATTTATTCCTTGTAGCTGATGCAAATGAAGAATAGATTGATTTTTTATGATGCTCCCTTTTTTGTTTTTCTTTTCTAGTGTTGCAGCTCTTTTTCTTTCTGCCCAGCTGACCTCCAGACAAGTTCATGTGCATAAAACTATTAAACACTACACCGAATGCATTGATGATTATGATCTCTACTTCACGAGGATTTTGAAGAGAGCCTACTATCTCTACCCGAGACCTTTTTGATTCATTGTGAGCTTCATGTTGTAAATCGGGGGTGGCATCCTGGTAAGTCAATAAGAAACCGTACATCTGTGGACTGCTCAATACTCTCTGAATTGGCAGATTTTCCCAGCTTGTTTTGATTGTTGCAGACTCGCAATGTTGAAGTTGTTTTGTGCCTTGAACATTCAAACGGGCGGTCTCAATATGGTGGCTTGAAGAATCGATCATAATGGTATTGAAATTTAGTTATAGCATGAATTTATTTTAATTTCCCTTTCAGCTTAGAATATCGCATGTCATTACTAGGCAGGATCTTTCAATAGTGCTTTTTTTTTTTTTTTTTCATCATCCTGAAGTAATTTTGCAGTAACATTTAATTACATTAGAATTTAGATCAGCCCTTCTAATTCGATGAAAATTAACCATCTGTCGTCTCCTGATTATGCTGCAGGTAATGCTAGAAGAATGAAGATTATCATTGATAATCTTCTCATTTTCATCAGTTAGACTCATCTTTCAAAACTACAAGAGAAATTCATGATATCAAACCCTAGAGGTTAGCTTTCTCTTGTCCTGAGTAACAACAAAATAAAAAAGCATTTGCCATGTTAAAAGGTATATTTGCATAGCGATGGAAACAAATAAAGACTAAATAAGATCAACTGGGGTCCTACCCCTTTTAGATTTGAGAATGTTTGGTTGAAAAATAGAGAATGTAAGGACTTGGTCAAGAAATGGTGGATGGAATCCTCTCCATATGGTCATGTAGGTCATAGATTTATGTTGAAATTGAAGGATCTAAAGAAACATGCGACAGAATGGAACCATACAAATTTTGGGAGAGTGGATGTTAGGAAAAGAGAATTGGAAAATATTGTAGGGGAATTGGATGCTATGGAGAGCTTGGACAATTGGTCGTATGAGTTTGATCTTAGTAGGAGAGAAGCTAAAGCTGAGTTGGGTGAAATGTGCTTAAGAGAGGAGAAAATTGCCTACCGAAAGGCTAAAGTGAGTTGGTTGAAAGAAGGTGATTCTAACTCAACTTTTTTCCATACCATAAATTATAGACTCTTAGAAAAGCTCGAAAAACCATTTCCAAATTAGAAGTTGCCAATGGGTCTTTCATTACAGAAGTGGAGATAGCAAATGAGATTATAGAATTTTTTTAAGAATCTTTTCACTTGTAGAGGCGTGAGAGTCATGAATGTGGAGGAGGATGGCCATTAATGAGGCTCAAAGAAACCAATTGGAGAGACCTTTTTCTGAAGAGGAAATGAAGGATGCACTCGTGGATTGTGATGGGAACAAATCACCAGGGCCTGATGGATTTACAGCGGAGTTTTTCTTTGAGGAGTGGGATACCATCAAATGGGATTTGATGGTGGTCTTGGAGGATTTCTATGAAAATGGGATCGTGAATGTCAATGAAACATATATTTTATTGATTCCTAAAAAAAAGATAATTCCTTCAAAGTCTTCGACTTTAGGCCAATTAGCTTGATCTCAAGTCTTTACAAAATCATAGCTAAAGTCCTAGCCAAAAGACTTAGGAATATCCTCCATAGTACTATCTCAAATGCTCAAGCAGCTTTTGTTCAAGGTAGACAAGATGTAGATGATGTGTTGGTGGCTAATGAAGTGGTGGAAGATTACAAAAGGAGGGGAAACAAAGGTATCTTATTCAAAATTGACTTGGCAATGGCATATGACCATGTTGAATGAGATTTTCTGGACTATGTGTTAATAAATAAAGGTTTTGGAGTGAAATGGAGGAGGTGGATCAAAGGATGTCTCAGCTCAGCAAACTTCTCAATTATGATTAATGGGAGACCAAAATGAAAGATTAGAGCATCTAGAGGTCCAAGGCAAGGAGACCCTTTCTCTCCTTTTCTCTTTACTCTTGTGGTAGATGTTTTAAGTAGAATAATGGATAGGGATGTGAGTAGAGGCATCATTAGAGGGATGATTGTAGGTGGGGATAGAGTCCAAGTCTCTCATTTATAGTTTGCTGATGATACACTTTTTCTCATTGAAGGGGACACTCAAGTTTTTGAAGCACTTATAAACCTCCTTAATGATATTTGTGGAATTTCAGGCTTGGCTATTAACATGACGAAAAGTCAAATAGTTGGGATTAATATGGAGGAGGAGAAAATGAGGGAATTGGCTAGGAAGGTAGGGCGTTCCGTGGGTTCTTGGCCAATTAAGTACCTAGGATTGCCATTAGGAGGAAACCCTAATTCAATACATTTTTGGGCGCCTATGATTGGTACGATAGGACGTAGACTAGAATCTTGGAGAAAAACTTCCTCTCCAAAAGAGGGAGATTGTGTATCATTAAGTCAGTCTTGGAGGTGATCCTTATTTACTTTATGTCAATTTTTCGAATGCCAAATGTGGTGGCTAAGATAATTGAAAAGGCTTTTAGAGACTTTTTATGGCAAAGGATGGATGAGAACAAAGGTCAATGCCTAATTAGGTGGAAGATTGTAGAAATGCCATTACACAAAAGGGGATTGGAATTAGGAAACTTAAAAGAAAAAGAATCGAGCTTTAGTTTCTAAATGGTTATGGAGATTTTTGTGACGGCCCCTCTCCTAATCTAGGGCACCGCCCGCCCTAATCATATCCACGCAGGACTTAACTACGTATTAGTCAGCCTTCTCTAATTAAACCTTTTATTAAATGAATTTATTAGCGGAAGTCTTATTGATTATGCGAAAGCCATTTATAATATCCTAAGTGTGGAAAACCAGGAAATGCCATTGCATATATATATATATATAGTCTTCAAAATTCATTGAAACGATAAAATGGTCTAAGTCAAGTCGGGGAACTAACGCTCAACCCAATACACAACCCCAAAAAGTATCTGAAAGACATATATAAACTATACAATCAAAATATCAAAAGAAGACCTACAATCGATGTAGTGACACGCCGCGGGCTCAGGGATAATCGTCGATCTTCTCTTTGCCCGGCCTACTAGTAGACGACTCTGCACCCACTGTCATAAAAAAGACGGTGAGTATAAGAATAAAACAGTAATCCCCGATGACAAGTTTAATTTGCATTTCCAAATATTCAAATGGTATTTAAAAGCATATAAATTGAAAAATTGAAAAATAAACCATATGCGAGTAAATACCAGAGTTAAACAAGTGATACTGACACTAGGCTAAATAGTAGTGATTTAGGTCCGATCGGCAGTGAAACGTGTCACCCCGACCCAATAATCATATAGCACAAGGGACTCTAACCCAAGTGTTACCAGGGACTCTAACCCCGGTGTGTAGACCACCTCAGGGACTCTAAACCCGAGTGTCATACAATATCAGGTAACGTGTGCCGACATCCCCAGGGACCCGTGATTCGCGCACACCTCGATCAAGTACGGGACCTAAATGCAACAACTACTTTTTAAATTTTCAAGGAATACTAAGTATGGATTGTCAAGGCATAGGCACATCTACACACCTAAACAAATAATGAATACAAGTCCTCTTAAACATTTATAAGATATTCACTAGCCTAATAGCATGCTATTTATCATTCAATTCACATTTAAAACAACAAGAATAGACATAGCATGGAATGGAATCAAT
The DNA here is from genome assembly GCA_039657365.1 of Stephania yunnanensis. Lineage (NCBI taxonomy): Eukaryota > Viridiplantae > Streptophyta > Magnoliopsida > Ranunculales > Menispermaceae > Stephania > Stephania yunnanensis. The sequence goes on along the minus strand of CM077588.1, from coordinate 56,370,889 downwards.
GAATTAAATCAAATAAATGGATATCATGCAAACTAGACTCATCAAATGAGCATAGACACAAAGAATCACATGATATAAGAGTACAAAGGTAAATAGTCAAAAGGACTATGCAAGGACAACAATTTATAGGAATGAAATGCCAAGTAAAATTGTCAATGGATATACTCACAACAACAAAGTAACGTCCTAGCTTTACTGGTCTTCGCTCTCCCGTGCCTTTTTTCTAGGTTCCTGAGTTTGGTGTCTCATTAGTTCAAGTATAGTGGGTTTATTATGTATTCAAATTAGTTCAATCAACTTTATTTTATTGAAATATAATTTTTCCAATTTTTCCCAATTTTTCCAGAATTTTTCCCAATTTTCCTTCATTTTTCTTCCCTTTTTCTCTTCTTTTCTGTTTTTTTGTTTTTTTTTTACTGTTTGGTTCGGGTCGACTCGAACTGGCCTGGACCAGAACAGGTCCAGGCCCAGTAAGGGAGGGGGTTGGGTCGATCCAGACGGGTCGGACCCGACCCGGCCTGGCCCGTTCTGGGCCCGGCCCAACAAGGGGGTGCACACGCGCGTGATGAGCACATGTGCACCTCCTTCCTCCCGATCGACTGGTTCGATCGGGAGGAAGAAGAATTTTTTTTTTCTTTGTTTCTTAACCACCCCAACCCCGTTGGAACCAATGGCAGGGGAGACACTCCTGCCATCTCCACCTCGGTCGGCCATGGCCGAACCCACTCTCGGCCACCATGGCCGACACACCACACAACCAAACAACAACATCAACGACTCACCTCACTCTCCTTCCCGGCGCATCACTTCTCCTCCTCTCCTTTTCTTCTTCTTCCTCTCTCGGTTCCTTCTTCTCTCCCGGCTGTGTGTTTGCATGTGTGTTGTGTGTATGTGCTGTGTAGGTGCAAGTGAGGTGGTGAACACCTGGTGTGATTGTGGACAGGTGTGGAGTGTTGTTGGACAAGTGTGTTGTGGTGTGTGTGTACAAGTGACACCTAACTGTGACACCACTAAGACACTTGTCTGTGTTTTTTCGGGCGTTTCGACCCCCGGTTTCGCCTCCGAACCGTGATATTCGCGCACCGTCGGGTTGTTCGTAACCTAATATATATATATATATATATATATATATATATATATTTCATATTCGTTATGTTACAAATCTTTATTTAATTTTGTGTTTTCGTTTTCCCGACCTAATAGTCGGTCCCGTCGACTACCCGGTACCCGTGTCAACCCACATATCGAGGCGTGTCCAGGCTCCCGTCTCGACGCCTACAACCATACAAAATGACTTAGTAAGTCTACACAATACATAACACTAGGCATACATCAATACAAAAATACCATATACATCGGCCACGTGCCTCGGTTGGTGTATGTATCACAGTGTAGGTCCCACGTCAAGGGGTGATCCTGATTAAGGAATTAAAATGGGTTTTGAGATTTGGGCCGTGACAACTTCCTAGAGAAAGGGGGCACTTTGGCATAAGGTTGTTAAAAGTATTCATGGTCTTCATCCAAATAAATGGGATGCAGGTGTGGCTCTTAGATATACCTATAAAAGCCCATGGAAATTCTTTTGTTCTAACATAGGTCCTTTTCATCAGCACAGTTGCATTATGATTGGGGATGGATCTTCAGTGAGATTTTGGGAGGATAAATGGTTAGGTAATTTCACATTACAATCTAGATTCCTGTGATGACCCCCGTTCCACAATCCTAAACTGGATCCCGCCCGGCCTAGACTTACGCGGACCCCCGAGTCCGTCTCGCTGAGTCAAGCAAGCCTAGTCAGCCTTCCTTTGCAATTTACTATTTAAGCAATTAAAGTTGCGTTAATCATTTAGTGAGTTATCATAGTTAGCGGAAGCAATTAAACCTCAACCTAAATGAAAAACCTCAAAGACACACAAGTTAAGAAAACCTAGAGTGTGGAAACCCCGCATATGTATATCATCATCAATGAACAGTCAGTGGAGAGTAAACACAAGATATACATGTTCAAACTCTCTCAAACACCTAAATCCCAGTGTTTCAAAACAATTACATCTAATAATACAAAAAGAATCACCTATATCAGACAAGTGGAAAGGACTACTACGGTATCCTCGAATGATATCTCCTAGCTGTGGAGCATGCCCCTTGCTGGACTGTGGATCCGCACTCCGTCAAACACAAGAATGATGAGCCCAGGTAACTAACGCCAAACAAGACATATATACAACATTTCGAAATAAATAAATCAGTCTAATTCATGCAGATAGAAAGAAAGGAACATGGAACACATGAATATAAAAGACTGCAAATAAATCAATCGATAAGTGAGGGTTTGGAATACGAAAGCCGAATATCAAGGAATCCCGACCAAAAGGTCGTTGAGTCGTGGCAAAAGCTCAGCTGACTCGGGTTCAGGACGAGACACAGCCTACCAGCCCTAACCCTTGCGACTATGAGAAATCCACAGACCCGGATAAGTGCCCCCAACGTACACTCAATTCGGAGATATTAACGTCTAGATAAGAGCTCATATCACAGATAAATAAAAACCATGACTCACTCGCCAATTGACCACTCAACCAATATAAATTTCAAAAAAAATGATGAACAGAGCAATAACAACAAATTTAAAGCTCAAGAAATAACTGTAAAATTTTCTAGCTGGTTTACATACTCGTATCTAAGCTACTATGCACTCAAATCGATTCCGACAAGCCTCCAAATCCGTAACCAATACCCGACACTATTAAACTATGCCCCAGGTAATCATATGGGTAAATTTACATTGTGTTAGAGCCTATTTAAGAAATTTTTAGATTTTTAAATCCCAAAAGTGTTCAAATTAGGAAAAATTATAGTGGTGGCATAGTTTTCGAGGAAATATTTGTTGGTGTAAAAACTTTCGACACCGTCAACAAGTGTTTTTTCAATTTCCTCAACCTCTTCTAATTTTTTCCAATTTTTTCTGAATTTTCTTGAATTTTTCTTATTTTTATTGGATTTTTCGTTTTTTATTTTTTATTTTTTTGAGTTTGGGGCCCTCTGGGCCTCCTTTTTCCCTAAACCGACCCGGTTTAGTTGTTTGAGCGGGGCCCAGCTCGCCCAGCCCGTTGGGCCTGAGCAGGCCCAGCCGAGTGTACCTCCCTCTTTCGTGATTGAAAGAGAGGGGTCGAGAACAGAGGCGTGAAATGCCTCTGTTTCACCTCTCTGTTCTGCTTTTTTTTTTTTTTTTCTTCTTCAACCTCAAGACCCTCTAATTGTCTTGCCAAATGCACAATTGAGATGTAAAATCAAATCCTAAACTCAACATTTAACCACCCAAAATCAACAACAACAATATCCAACTCATGAAAATCACCAAGTTAAACTTTGTTAATGAAGTGGAGGAGTTACCTAGCTAGAAGAATACCTTCATCTCCACCAAAGCTCTAATGGATCTCTTATCTCTTTCACCAAGTGCACACCATCAATCTTTATTATTTCTCTCCTCCCTTGCCAAAACGATGTGAGTGAGTGAAAGTTTTGAGTTATATGTATCGGATAAAAATTGAACTATGGCCACACATCCATTTGTGCACACGTATCTCGAGGCATGTCTAAAGGACCACCTTCACTAAATTATTAACCCAAATCATGCATAAATGACTCACAAATTAACTCCATGTCTCTTGATGAGTTAATGTGTGTCTCGATGCACATCAAATGAACTTTGTTTTATTTCTCTAACTATAGGTACATTATTGCTTATATTAAATGTGACCACATTAAGCCACTAAAGCCACTTATAAATTCAACATTAGTCCAAAATAATTCAGCTCACCCCATATGCCGCTACTTCGGTTCTATGTCGACATGCGATTCGAGGTACGCCTCCGCTCGTCTCGACATCGATATGCCCCGCGTGTACCTTACCCGCTAGGGGTGGGCATCGGTTTCCCTAAAACCGCCCAAATTGTATGGTTTGGTCTGGTTTTTAAAACTCGCGGTTTGGGGGCGGTTTGAAAAACTTGAAAACCGCAAAATCGCGGTTTGGTGATGGTTTTCAATTCTGAAAAACCGCGGTTTACCAAACCAAACCGATGGTAATTTAGTAAATTTATTTAATTCATATTTTAAAACCTTAACCAATATAAACAACTTAACCTTAACCAATATAAACAACAGACGTTTCATTTTTTCATCTCCATCTCAAGATCCTAAACATATTCGCCTCCACCAGTTGAGGCCATCCGTTCGCCTTCCACTTAGTAGTCGTCGTCTTCGCCGCTTCCCACCCGATTGCCATCGCCATCTCCTACCAGTGATCTCACTGCCGCCTCCCACCACTGTTTTTTTTTTTTTTTTGGAAAACATGTAACAAGAAAAACCACGAAACCAAACCGACGGTTTGGTTGCGGTTTTGGTGGTTCGCGATTTGGTGGTGGTTTGTAAAATGACTAAACCCTAAACCCTCGGTTTGGTCGCGGTTGCCCACCCCTATTACCCGCACATTACCAAATTTAATTGATTTAACTTGTTCAATCTTTGGTCTAATAAATAATACAAGCATCAAACAAAAATAACATACCTCGTTGTCGACTCTCGAGATTTGGACATGTGTATCACGACAAGTGGGTCCCACGTACTACCTTGAAATGAAATGTGGCACGAGGTAGATTTTTAGGGTCGTTACACCTCCCACTTCCACCGAGGAATGGGAAGTGGCTGTAATAACCCACCGGGTCTTCGATGCTCAACCTTAACTCGCTGGCATACCTCACACGCTTTAACGTAATAAGAAACATCGGTCTTCATCCCCGGCCACTAGAAAAGACGACGCATATCAGGGTACATCTTGGTCTGACCTGGATGAACCGTAAAACGTGAGCAGTGAGCCTCATCAAGTATCTCATTACGTAACTCAGCCACTGATGGAATCCACAGTCGACCTCTAAACCTCAGGCACAAGTCTGTCGCCTGACTCCAATCTGAATGATCCGGACTCTGAGCAAACTCCAAGAATCTATGGTATTGCTCATCTGTCTGCTGACCCTCAAGTACCCTCTGAATTGATACCGACGTCTAAGTCCTCATCTGCCCACAAATCAACACTTTGGTACCGGCCAGAATATCAACAGAATACATCAACTCGACTGCCTCGAGTAAATCATACTCGTGTATCGTGTGGCAAGTAGTAATCTCCGAGTCTTCCCTTTTGCGGCTTAATGCGTCTACAACAACATTGGCCTTCCTCGGATGATACTCCAAAGTGAAATCATAATCCTTGATGAACTCAAGCCGACTCCTCTGTCTCATATTCAAATCCTTCTGAGTAAACAGGTACTTCAAACTCTTGTGGTCAATGAACAACACAAACTTCTCTCCATAGAGATAATGACGCCAAAACTTCAGTGCAAAAACCACTGTCGCTAGCTCCAAGTCATGTGTAGGGTAGTTCTTTTTATGAATTTTCAACTGTCGGGACGTGTAGGCAATCACTCTACCGTCTTGCATCAATACACAGTCTAAACCGACCTTAGAAGCATCGATGTTCACCTCAAAACCCTTTCCTAACTCAGGTAATACCAGAACTGGTGCGATAGTCAATCCTTCCTTCAAAATCCTGAAGGCTTGTTCACAACTATCATTCCTCCCGAAAATTTATATCTTTCTTCGTCAATTGCGTCATTGGTGCCGCAATCTTTGAGAAATCTTGAACAAAACGTCGGTAATAGCCTGCGGATCTCTGTCATTGTCCGCGGTGTAGGCCAATCTATCACAGTTCTGACCTTAGCGGGGTCCACTGACACTCTGCTGGCTTCGACGATGTGTCCAAGAAATCCGACCTCTGTAAGCTAAAACTCACACTGACTGAATTTTGCATACAGTTCGTGAGCCCTTAAAGTCTGCAAAATTATCCTGAGGTGCTCCACATGATTCTCACGGGTCTTAAAGTAGATAAGGATGTCATCGATGAACACAATGACAAACCTATCCAAATACTCTCTCAACACTTGATGTATGAGATCCATGAACATCGTTGGGGCGTTAGTCAGCCCAAAAGGCATGATTGTGAACTGGTAATGCCCGTATCAAGTGCGAAATGCAGTCTTCTCCCTATCCTCTACTCTAATCCTCAGCTGATGGTACCCAGATCTCAAATCAATCTTTGAGAACCACTGGTCGAACAAATCATCAATGCGAGGAAGTGGATACTTGTTCTTCATTGTCACCTTGTTGAGCTGTCTGTAATCAATGCATAATCTCAGGTTGCCATCTTTCTTAACAAACAAGACTGGCGCGCCCCAAGGAGACATGCTCGGGTGGATGAATCCTAATTCCAACAACTCATCAAGCTGTCCTTTCAGCTCCTCTAGCTCATTCGGAGCCATCCGGTACGGTTGAATAGATATAGGTTTGGTCCCCGAAACCAAATCAATGATGAAGTCAATCTCCTTAGGAGGGGGTAATCCTGGTAGCTCTGCTGGAAAAACGTCAGGAAACTCGCATACCACTGGTACCTCCTCCAACTTAGTCACTACCCGTTTCGTCGTACTCAATACACTAGTGAACATCTCGACATCTACACTAGTGGCGACTTTACCTCTGGTAATAGGCAAACTAGTCGCAATCCCCTGGAAACTAAACTTTGGATGCCCTGAAAGATGAAATGTGACTCCCTTACTGAAGCAATAGATCTGTGCATGATAAGCACCCAACCAATCCATGCCCAGCAATGCGTCAAACTCGAGGAACTCTGACACTCTTAGGTTCGCTGGCATGATATGACCCTCTATCTCAACCGAACAATGGTAGATCTTGTCCAAGCAGCTGTGTTAAGGATCAAGGGTCTCTCTAGTCTAGTAGGTTTCAAACCCAACTCATCAACCATACGACCCGAAATAAAAGAAACAGTAGAACCTGAATCAAACATAGCATGCATGAATCTACTACAAATATAAACCGTACCCTCAATTAGATTACGGCTGGCAGTCGGATCTGGCACGGCAACTGCGTGAACATGCTCCCGGCTCTGCTGCGGCTGGCCTCGGCCCAGTCGTGGACACGCACCGATGAAATGACCTAACTGTCCACGATCCCAACAACCCCTCTGAGATCCTGATCTAGACGAACCATGTTGTCCCTGTCCTTGTCCTTGTGCCTGACTAGGCCTCTGTCCCTATCTTTGCACATGACTGGAACTTTAACCCTGTCTCTGACCACTGCCTCTCCCATCAATCCTCTGATAATACTGTTGCTGAGGACCTAACGGTGTTGGTTGCAGTGGTGTACTAGTGTAGCTCTGCGCTGGACCCACTGACACTGGTGCAATATGCGCTGTATAAGGTGAAGATGCAACAGATCCCACGCTCTGAGCTCGATCTCTCTGCCTCAATAGTCGAAATCTCTTCCTCCTCCGATCACCTCCAGGACCTCCCACTGACTGTGACAGTGCCGATGATGTAACCGATACTTCGGCGTATGTGCTTGCTTATATTAAATGCGACCACATTAAGCCACTTATAAATTCAACATTAGTTCAAAATAATTCAGTTTACCCCATAAATTGATACCTCGGTCTCACGTCGACACGCAACTCGAGGTACGCCTCCGCTAGTCTCGACACCATTATGCCTCGCGTGGACCTTACCCGCACATTACCAAATTTAATTAATTTAACTTGTTCAATCTTTGGTATAATAAATAATACAATCATCAAACATAAATAACATACTTTGGTGTCGCTCCTGAGATTTGGACATGTGTATCACGACAAGTGGATCCCACGACCCTTAGATGACACGTGGCACGAGTTTGATTTTTAGGGTCGTTACAATTCCTTAATGTGTCTGCATGGTCCTCTCAACATGAATCGCCCATTTCTAATTTCATTGTTCAGCATGGTCATAGCATTGAGAGCATTAATGAATGGAACCTCTTTTTACCAAGTAGATTTCCTTCTAGGTTTCAAGAAGAGAAAAATGATTTGCTTATGCTATTAAGGCAAGCAAGAGTTTTTCGTAATAGAGAAGATAGAAGAGAGTGGACATTAGACACATCAGGGCATTTCACCTGCAAATCTTTTTTCCATCACATCATCGATAGGCCTAACCTTGAGGAGCATGATGCATTCTCAGGGCTTTGGAAAGCTATTGTTCCACCCAAAGTCAAGGTATTTGGTTGGATTTCGCTACATGGTGGATTGAACGCTTGTGACAAGTTACAGCGAAGAATGCCACACTTTTCTCTATCATTGAATTGTTGTCAGCTTTGCATGATGAATGAGGAAACAGTGGAGCATTTATTCTTCCAATGTAGACTTGCTTGTCAAATATGGAACAGATGGGGATGTATTCACTGGTGGCCTTGTGTCAAATCCTAGATCATTAATTGGATTGAATCTCATCCTTGTGAGATTGAGAGGAAAAGGCAAAAGAAATCATTTAACAGGGGCAGCGCATGGCAATTCTTTGGGGTTTGTGGAAAGAGAGGAACGGGAGAATTTTTGAAGAGAAAGAAAATACAGTTGAATTGGTTTGGGAGGCTTCAAGGGATATGGCAGCAAGATGGGTAGCAAACAGTAAGTTTAACAAAGGATACACATACACAGATTGGTTTTATCATTGGAGATGGATCATGTAGAGAGCACATTGATGGACTGCTCATTGCATCTTTAAATACTGTTTTTATTTTTCTACACTTTTGTGGTTAGATAACTTTTGTAGTAATGGTGTACCGCGAGGACCCCTGGTCCTCGAATCCTTTTACCTCAATAAAATTTTTGTTTACTATCAAAAAAAATAAAGACTAAATAATGCACAATCAACACCTAGTATCTCACATATAGCCTTTAGCTATTTAATGGTTGATGTGAATGCTGTTTTTTAAGCTGATCCTTTTTTCTTTTTTTTTTTTTTATTACTTCTCTCCCAATTCCTGGCTTTGCATTTCTGCTGATAGTGATGATCACTGTTTCACTGTTCAAGAATGAAATGCTTCTCAAGAACTAAGAATGCTTTATCATTTCAGGATTTTCTGCCGAGTCATTTATTTTGCGATTAAGAGAATGATCAGATCTTTCAAATATAAACTGACGTTCTAAGTGTTGGCTTTTAATTGTATTCTGACATTGCTATTTTTTTTGTCATTAAAAGAAAACTAAGCGTAGTTAAGCATATGATATTGCCTCCAACTACTTTAGGTCTGATCATCTTCCTTGGCCCCAGAGAACGTGTTTGAGTTTATGACTTGAGTTGCACCCATCAAAATCACAGTCCTTCGCCACTAGTTCTAGTCTTTAATTTTTGTTTCACAAAGTCTGGGTCTTCGTTGACTTCCCTCAAACACAGTATTGGCATGCATTTCTAACAATCATTTCATTTGGGACCTTGGTTATGCATTGAGATGCGTGCTATAGTTAAGGTATGCCTATGTAATAAACTTCAACACTCACGTAGAGGTGTTGGAAAGATCTCTCTCTCTCTCTCTCTCTCTCTCTCTCTCTCTCTCTCTCTCTCTCTCTCTCTCACAATCAAGGAAATTTCATGAAGGATGGAAGCCCAGCCTGCCGTTTAAAACAAGTTAATTTGGGCATCAATGGTGAGCAACCAGTCTGTTGGTAAATCTATACTAAATTATAGGATGAAGCAACCAACTAACCAAGTGAAGTTTCACTTCCACCAAGTAAACTCTTTCCTTTGAATTTGGTGATTGCATGGCTCTCTCCTCTTTGTTTTTGTTTCTATATCTTGCTCTTGGTGCTACTTTTGCTCAAAATCAAACAAGGTGTCCTCTCTTCGCTTGCCCAGGCCTTGCTGGGGAGATTGGTTTCCCGTTCATCACCACAAGCAGCTCGTCACCGTCTTGTGGATCATTCATCTTAAACTGCACTGATGTCTCCAATACTAAGCTCCAGTTCTCAAAGCAAGAAAAATGGTACTATGTCGAACACATTGATTACTCTGCGAACTCGATCATCATTCGGGACCCAGATCTTCAGAGTCAATTGGAAATCAACCGTTGTGATCCTCTCACAAATTTCACTCTACCAGTTTCCCCTTCTGTCCTATTTAAGGATGCAAGCCCCGCATCTACATTCTTGAAATGCAAGCGTGACGAGAAATCTCAGGACTCTCAACAAGAGTTGGAATTGTTACTTTCACTTGGCAATTTTACTGGTTGCATTGATAACTATGATATCTACTTCAGCAGATACAGTAATATAAGTCTTCTGCCTCTACCAGAGCGATGTTTAGCAGTTCAGCTTCCTGCATCTCAGTTGCTGTATGCAGGAAATAAAATGACTTACGGAATGCATGCGATTCTAGCAGAATCTAGGTCAAAGACGATCTCCTATGACGCAAGGAAGCGCTATCATAGGGGTATGGCTTTGGCTCCAAGTCCTCAATCTCTCCATAATTCAGCAAATGGCAGTATTACTGTCATTGCGGCTCCAAGTCCTCGAGGGGATAATACTGCAACGCCTACGGTCGCTGTGGCTCCAAGTCCTCGAGGGGATAATGCTGCAATGCCTACTGTCATTGTGGCTCCACCTGGAAATAAGAATTCAAGTGCAGCTGATGCTAAAAACCTTACTTTTCTGTTGAGGCCTGTGTTCTCTCTTAGGTGGGAAGTTCTCCCAATCTGTTCTAAGTGCCAACAAGTCAATGGAGGCTTTTGTGCAGAAGATGCCAAAGGGAATTTCCGATGTGGTGGCTTGAAGGATAATGGTAGAAGAAGGAAGATTATCATCGGTAATATTTCATACTTATTTTGATTCTTCCTTATCTTTGCTAGAAAATATAAATTTCTATTCAGATATGATTGTTCAAGATGGTTCAAGTATTAAGCATGAGTTGGGAGAAAAGTACATTAGGCCTGTCAATTAGTCACCTGATACATGCATAAAACAGCCAGAAGAACATTGAAAGAAAAATGTAAGTTCGGTCACTCAGTCACTGGTATGCTCTTACACATATGATGAAATGTAACCTTCGATTGCTTGTCTCACACAAAGAGTAGTCCTTTCTTGATTTGCAGATCAATTAAGGAAATAAGCTTTAACCAAATGAAATGCATGATGAGTCACACATGTACGTAGTTAGATATATTTAAGAAAAAAAGGTTGACGATTCTCATTGGTTGTTTCTTAATTTTTGGCAGCTATCTTGATTTCGGTTTTCGCATTTTTTCTGCTGCTGCTGCTGCTGGTGATGTTGAATCATTTTTCAAGAAAGGGATACTTCAAAAGGACTAGGAATGCTCAGTTGTTTGAGGATTTCCTACAAAATCATCCATCACTGGCTCTCCAGAGATTTAGTTATTCAGGCATCAAGAAAATGACCAAATCTTTCAAAGAAAAACTGGGCCAAGGTGGTTATGGGGGCGTGTTCAAGGGAAAACTACTTGACGGCCGTTTGGTTGCTGTAAAGGTGCTCGCAGAGTCCAAAGGCAATGGAGAAGAGTTCATCAATGAGGTCGCTAGCATTAGCAAGACTTCTCATGTAAACATTGTGAGTCTTGTTGGTTTTTGCTGTGAAAGATCGAAAAGAGCTCTTGTATATGAGTTCATGCCCAACGGCTCCCTCGACAAGTTCATCTATCTCAACTCATCAAATTCATGCTCTTCCCTCAGCTTGGAAACATTGTATGACATTGCAATTGGCATAGCAACAGGATTAGCATACTTGCATAGCGGTTGCACCAGACGGATAGTGCACTTTGACATAAAACCACACAACATCCTCTTAGATCACAACTTTTGTCCAAAGATTTCTGATTTTGGATTGGCGAAATTGTGCACTAGAAAGAACAGCATTATTTCAATGCAGGGGGTTAGAGGAACAGTTGGATATATTGCACCAGAACTGGTATTGAACTATGGAGGTGTTTCACACAAGTCCGATGTCTACAGTTATGGGATGATGGTTCTTGAAATGGTTGGAGCACGACGCAATACTGACATTGGAGTGTCCAGAACGAGCAATATATATTTTCCATATTGGATATATGATCACCTTGGAGATGATGAGGCTCTTAGATCACTCCATGGAGTAGCGTCAGCAGAACAAAAAGAAATTGCGAAGAAAATGATCTTGGTTGGTTTGTGGTGCATTCAAACAAAGCCTCTAGATCGACCTTCGATAAATCAGGCACTAGAAATGTTGAAAGGAAGCCTTGAATCTTTAGAGGCTCCACCAAAGCCTTTCTTGTATTCTCCTGAAAGAGACCCCATCAGTTCATCAACTACTTGAATGTGCATTGGCTTGAACATTGTTATGATAATTTCAGGGAAAAAACAAACGATGCATTTGGCTTTCACTTCTTTTCTGATAGTGCAATTTTTGCATGAATGCAACAAAAAGTAGGCAAGTTAATTATTAACTTGTGCTACTAGACTTTGATTAAAGCATTTCCACATCTCATTAATTAATGTTTTGCTTTCCTGTTCCCTATTTTCTTCCTGGACAAACTCTACCCGTGTAGCTTGGATTAAGATGCAATTTCATAGCTGACAAGTCAGCCTTGATGAACAAGTTCCCAAGTATTTTCCAATATCATTAGTCATTGTGGTTCACTATTTAATTACAAATGCTATGAAAAGAAAAATGGTTACAACCTACAAGACTTGTCATATGTAGTACAAATGCAAGGTATCTTCTCCTTTCCGATGGCTCCATCCTGTTTATTTATGATTGTTTTCTTTCTATTTTACTCTGATGTTCTTCCTTTTCAGGCTTCTGCTGCTCTACCTTTCAGTTGCCAAAGTGTTAGAGTCATACTTGTCAATGTTGTTGGTGTTTTTCCTTTCATCACTACTAAAAGAATATAAAATCACATACCTTAAAGGTTGTTTACTTGCAACATGTGTATGAGGAAAAGTGAAAGCTGAATTAAGCATTGTTCATTAAGCGACATTGTATGCATCTCTTTAGTGTTGTTATTTAGTACTCAACATGTGTTGAAGGTTGATTCAAAATTAGATTTGAATTAGTCAATAAATTTTTCAGTTATTGTTAAGATTTTTCTCCTTATTTTTCTGTTTTAGTTAGTCAAAGTTAGGAGCAAAATATCTGGTTGTAGTTGAGTAATTTCCGCTTTTAGTTAATTGTAAGCCTATAATAGGCACTACCAATTCAGAAATTGAATAAGTGAAGCAAAACATAATTCTCTGTTGGTTTATTCTTTTCTTCTTTTCTATCTTCACTTCAAAACAACAACATGGTATCAGATCTCCTTTTCTTAAGGGGCCTGTGTGAATTACAACCTTGAGTTACAACCAGACTTACAACCTCGAATTACAACCAAAATTATAATCTTTTTGAGCAATGGATCCAGCAATTTTCTCCACTCAACTTGCAACTCCAATTTTCGATGGAACAAGCTATCAGGTGTGGGCTGTTAAAATGGAAGCTTATCTTGATGGAAACGACTTGTGGGAGGCTGTTGAACATGAATATGAAGTTTCTCTTCTTCCAAATAATCCAACAGTGGCTCAAATGAAACTTCACAAGGAGAGGAGACAAAGAAAATCAAAAGCCAAAGCAAGCTTGTTTGCAGTTGTCACATCCACCATCTTCACCAGAATCATGACGATGAAAACGACACATGAAATTTGGAATTTCTTGAAGGGAGAATATGAAGGAGATGAAAGAATCAAAGGCACGCGGATGATTAAACTTGATTCGAGAATTCGAAATGCAGAAAATGAAGGAATCAGAAACGATCAAGGATTACTCTGATAGACTTCTTGCCATAGCCAATAAAGTAAGACTCCTTGGTACCAACTTTGATGATTCCAGAATAGTTCAAAAAATTCTAGTCACGATCCCCGACAAATTTGAAGTAACTATTTCCTCTTTGGAAAATACTAAGGATGTGTCAAAGATTAGTTTGGTAGAATTATTGAATGTTTTGCAGGCTCAAGAACAAAGAAAGATGATACAAAAGGAAGGTACTATAGAAGGTGCTCTTCTAGTAAAGACAAAAAAATTATGGAGGAGAGAAGTACATGAAGCACAACAACATTGAAGAATCATATCCACCTTGCCCACATTGCAAAAAGACAAATCATCCACAAAGAAGATGTTGGTGGAGGCCTGATGTCAAGTGTAGGAAATGCGGACAGATTGGGCATATGGAAAAGATTTGCAAATCACAAGAAGAAGGAAAAATTGCAGGAGTGCAAAATCAAGAGGAATAATTATTTTGATAATTATGCTTATCCAATTTTGAATCAAGGAGGAGTGTTGAAGGTTGATTCAAAATTAGATTTGAATTAGTCAATAAATTTTTCAGTTATTGTTAAGATTTTTTTCCTTATTTTAATTTTCTGTTTTAGTTAGTTAAAGTTAGGAGCAAAATATCTGGTTGTAGTTGAGTAATTTCAGCTTTTAGTTAATTGTAAGCCTATAATAGGCACTACCAATTCAGAAATTGAATGAGTGAAGCAAAACATAATTCTCTGTTGGTTTATTCTTTTCTTCTTTTCTATCTTCACTTCAAAACAACAACAACATGCTTAAACAAATAGACTTATATTTTTTATTTTTGCAGGAGTTTCAGTGTCCTTAATTATCTGCATTTGTTTTGCTGCTGTTATGTTGTTATTCAAGAAGGAGATACTAACGGTGGTCCTAATGTTGATGATTTCCTGCAAAATTATTCATCTTCGGCTCCTAAAAGATACAGTTACTCAGACATCAAGCAAATGACGAAATCCTTCAAAAACAAACTGGGCGAAGGTGGTTATGGGGGAGGTGTTTAAAGGAAAACTGCATGATGGACGTTTGGTGGCTGTGAAGTTACTGACAGAAGCCAAAGGCAACGGAGAAGAATTCATCAATGAGGCTGCAAGCATTAGTTGAACTTCCCATGTTAATATTGTGAGCCTTCTTGGTTTTTGCTGTGAAGGATAAAAAAGAGCTCGAGTATACGAATTCATGCGCAACGGGTCCCTCCGACAAGTTCATATATCTCAAGTCACCAAACTCATGCTCTCCCTTAGCTCGGACGCACTATATGGCACTGCCATCGGCATTGCTAGAGGATTAGAGTACCTTCATCGTGGTTGCAGCAAACGAATTGTGCACTTCGACATAAAACCACACCACATACTCTTGGATCAAAATTTGTGTCCAAAGAACTCCGACTTTGGATTAGCTAAGTTCTGCACAAGAAAAGACAGCATAATATCAATGCTTGGAGGTAAAGAGGAACTATATGGTATATTTGCACCATAACTAGTGTGTGTAAACGATGGAGGAGTTGCTCACAATCCTGATGTCTACAGTTATGGGATGATGGTTCTCGAAATCATCAATGCGAGACACAACACTGACGTAGGAGCGGATTGTATGACTGAAATGTATTTTCCATGCATATTGGTTATTGGATAATATGAGCACCTTTAAGAAAAGGAAGCTCTTAGACTTCATGGGGAAGTCTAAGATCATCTTTGCGTAGAAGATGATCTTAGTTGGTTTATTGTGCGTTCATTATTGTCGTTCGATAAACCGGGTGCTGGAGATGTAGGAAGGAAGACTTGGATCTATAGAGACACCACCAAAGCCTTTCTTGTACTCTCCTGAAAGATCAGCAGATGACACTTCTGCAATATGAAAGTATACATATTTGCTTGACATTCCTTTCCTTGTCTCTTTATGGTCGTGTAGATGCGTTTGCTTCTAAATATTCTAAACCAATATTGCTTTGACTTGTTTCTTTTGTATCTGGTTCAAATTATTATTTAAACAGTAGAAATTGGGTTATTAAAAAATAAAAAAAAACTTAAATCTCCAAGTCTTATTATATCCTAGGTAGGTACACACTTTATATATATATTAAGACACAGTTTAGGGTCATCGAAAAATCTTTATAAGGCGGATTAGTGATCAATGAAAGTCCACGGGTCATTCGACTTCAAATATTTTAATTTCTCTTTTTTCTAAGCCATGTAGTTTAAACGCTTAGTTAATGTAAATAGAGAAAGATCATGACACGGGAATAAGCCCGACCAAAAGGATTGCTACCATTGGTATTCGACTCCGACGCATGATGGTGAAGTTTTTTTAGGAGGTGTTTAATGTTCTATTTGACAAGCTTAAACTAGCTTGTCTGCTTAAATTATAAGCTAATTTGATAATTTAGGTGTGTTTGGTTAATAGCGATTAGCTACTATTTCAAAGTATAATACGAAGCTCTAAGATTTCATGTACGGGATTGTATTATTTTATTTCCAGTTTTACCCTTATTTTAGGCGGAGCGGACTGGGGTGCAATTACAATCGTGGGCTGAGTTGATCATCTCCCACAAGATCTCAAGGGCTGATTTGTCCCTTCTCTCTTAAAAAACGCAGAAGAAACCCTAGTTAAACCTTGTTGCCGCCATTAAAGTGCTCCATCGATTGAATTCAGGTATGCCTTCGTTCCGAAACTGAGCCTTGTAGAAGACCCCAATCATTCAGTCCATTCTTCTTTCGTCCGCCATCCACGTACCTCTCTTCACCTCGGTTTAGTTGTGTTCCGGTAGCTTCTCATGAGCCCTTTGTGTTGCTGGTTTTTTCTTCTTGTGTTTTTGTTGGTGGTTGTGACTGCGATTGATTTTTTTGTGAAAATAGGTTGTGGTTTGGTTGGTGTTTCTATCGATGTTTGGAGTGATTGATTTATTTAGTTTTTTGAACGGAGGAAATGCTAGGGTAGTTTCAGCCATTATTGCTCATAGAAGAGTTTGGTAATGCTTAGTGTGGCGTTGCAATTGAAACTTTTTGATTGTTGATGAATGTTTGTTAAGAAATGCCATGTATATATTGTTTCAAAGGTCTTTTATTTTGGTAAATAAATGCTATATTGATGTAAAGAAATGCTACATTTGAAGTCCATTAAAGTCTTGAAAGCCTTTAAAATCCATGAAAGTCCCTGAAAGTCTTTATAATACAAGTCCTTTAAGATCTATGGATTTCTCAAATTGAATACAATGCCCGTACTCTATTCCTTCTAGTGTTTCATAAAAACAGACACTTTGTCGTTAGAATCATGAATTCGATGCGTTGTTACGTGTTACATGCTTCCCCAGTTAATTTGGGACTGAGGCTATGTTGTTGTTGTTGTTGTTGTTACGTGTTACATGCTTGACGAATGATCCAAACCCTACTTGTTGTCTTCAATTTTACTTGTTTTGTGTACTTTTTTAGATGATGAAAAGGTACTGTTTGTCTTTTACGTGGTTCACTTCGTACTTCTAACACTATAATTGTTTGTAGATAGTCAGAATACTAAAGAGGTCTTGCTATACTGCCTTGGCGTTGAAAGATGGCTCACCAGCACCAGGGAGGTAGCCTTAAATCCACCTCCATTAATGGGGTAAAGATGTATTCTGTTTCGGGACAGCGTTCTGTGGCAACATGGCTCCCGCCCAAGAAAATGAGGGCTCTTCGGAAGGACCCAAGTACTATCATCCTACTTTCTATATGAGCATTCGTTTCAATTACAAATACTCCTGTTGTTGTAAAGTGGCTAACTGACTGACTTTGTTTACTTTTATAAGATTACTTGCAAAGAGTGGACTTAATTCAAGATTTAAGGTTTGAGACCGCAACAACCAAAATTAAAGCAACTCCTGATGGGGAGTATCTTGTAGCATCAGGTACTACTACTACTACTACTACTACTACTACTACTTGGTGGGGTTAATTAGCTTGCCAGTTTTTGGTTTTATTAGGGAACTAAGTTTGATGTTTTTGATAATCAGGTATATATCCGCCACAAGTTAAAGTTTATGAGCTAAAGGAGTTATCTTTGAAGTTCGAAAGACACTTGGTTTCAGAAATAATTGATTTTCAGGTGTTTACCTTATATGAAGTCTTGGTCAATTCTTATTACCTATTAAGTATGCGATACAAAGTTGGATTCCACAATTAACATTTGTTCACGAGAACTAGTGAACTGTGTTTACTTTCAGCAACTATATTCTATGCAACTCTTTAGACGTTGTAGTGGCCGAGGGGTTAAACCTCTTTACACTTATGTGCCGATCTAATAGTTAAGGAGGCATTGGGTATTGGTATAGAATTTACTATGTTGCACTCGGCTCCAGAGTATCTCTTTGCTGTTAGAACAAGACAAAACAGTCCATTGTATCGTCTTTTCCGGCTTAGCTAGCTACGCCATTTATCCACCAAATAAAAAAAAAATGTCATTTGCAACAACGAGTTGCGGAAATGAGGATGCTTAGGTGGATGCGTGGTAAAACTCGTAAAGATAGAATAAGAAATACGGAAATTCAAAGAAAAGTAGGAGTATCACTAATTGACGCAAAAATTGGGAAGTGCGGTTGCGGTGGGTTGGAGTTGGACACCTCCAAATACTGCTTGCAAATCCTTAATTAGAAAACTCAACTAAGTAAAAGCTGAAGAAATTTAACTTGGGATGCATTGATTAGGTAGGATTCAAAAGATTTGGAAGGCATGCCTTTAAGTGCACTAAATCGAGTGCAATAGAAGAGTTTGATCCATGTAGCCAACACAACTAATTTGGGATTGAGGCTTTGTTGTTGTTGTATTTGCAACTATGGGAAAACTTGGATTTTCAGGGAATGAGAATATTTGGAATGACTGAGGAATCTTCTTAATTTTGTAAATCCCCCATATTCCTTTTTTCCGGCTCATGTCACATCTATTTTCATTTTTTTTTCTTTTTTCTTTTGAAATAGAAATGGAGTATATTGTTGTTCAATGATTGAAATATTTTTCAGCGGCTTCACCTCATTTCTTCAATCTGGCTGAATAAGGATTGGCTCTTGTTTTTTTTCTTGTTGTTTTTCTGTAGATGTCTTATGGGTCCATACAAGAAGAATAACACTTGCTTTTTGCTGACTTAGGTCTTGTCTGATGATTATTCCAAGATGGCTTTTTTATGTGCCGATCGTTCTGTTTGTCTACATGCAAAATATGGAAGTCACTATAGCTTGAGGATTCCAAGGTTATTTTTAGTTCTGAGAGTTAGTACTTCGTATTGAATTTCTATTTTGCTCATGGGAGAAAAATTGTATTTATATAACTTAGTTCTTGTTTCTTGCTCATCAACATGATATTTCACTATGGCGGTTTTTGATTTCTTTAGTAATATCTTTACTGAACAGGATGGGAAGAGACATAGCTTATGATTGCTGGTCTTGTGACTTGCTCTGCGCTGCTACTTCTCCAGAAATTTATAGAATTAATTTGGAACAGGTTTACTTTAATGTGCATTTTTTATTTTTTTGTGTTTCAATGTGCCTTTTCATGCAATAAGTAAATAATCATGTGCAATTGTAACTGATTTTTTCACTACTTTTATTTACTTGTTATTTTTGTGAATTGTAACTGTACAACTGATGATGTGTTAATAGTTTTGTTTACTACTGGTTGATGTTTATAAGATTTGGTGATACGAGTGATTTGACTTTTAATGTTGACAACATTGTTGATTTTTTCAGTAGCTTTATTTCCTTGTCATTTTTGTGACTTGTAACTTGATAGTAGTACTTGATATTAAGCTAACAAAACGGAAAAATATGAATAAAAGAGTTAGCGACCCTAGAATAAAGTGGTGGAACCTAAAACATAGTAAACAAGTAGAGTTTAGAGAAAAACTACTAAAGGAAAATGTTTGGAATCTTGACTTAGATGCTAATACAATGTGGCTAGAAATGAGTAGTTGCATAAGGAGGGTGGGATCAAACATATTAGGTATATCTAAGGGCTTGGGACCTACAAAGAAGGAAACATGGTGGTGGAACGAGGATGTCCAACGAGCAATTAAGACTAAAAGAGATATGTATAGGAAAATACCTAAGTGTCAAGATGAAGATGCGTACAATCAATATAGAGAAGCTAGAAAACAAGCTAAAAAAGTAGTTAGTCAAGCTAAAACAAATTTCATGGAAGATTTATATACAAAGTTAGGTAATAGAGATGGCGAAAAATATATATATAGGCTAGCCAAATTAAGAGATAAAAAGAAACAAGACCTAAGTCATGTAAGATGTATTAAGGACGAAAATCAAAATGTTTTAACGCGCGAGGAGGATATTAAGGAGAGATGGAGAAGTTACTTCGATAGTTTATTTAATGATGGCCAAGTTGATGCTATAATAGATGAAAACCCACACCAAGAAAGAAATGTAAACTATACACGCAATATTAGAATTGTAGAAGTTAAAGAGGCATTGAAAAGAATGAAAATAGGGAAAGCATGTGGCCCAGATGAAATACCCATAGAGGTTTGGAAATGCTTAGGAGAAATCGGATTGACTTGGTTGACAAAGCTTTTCAATAAAATTTTAAAATCAAAACGGATGCCAATGGATTGGAGAAGAAGCACGCTTGTGCCAATCTTCAAAAACAAAGGAGACATTCAAAGTTGCTCAAACTACGGGGAATTAAACTCATGAGTCACACTATGAAACTGTGGGAGAGGATAATTGACAATAGGCTAAGGAGAGAAACAACAATATCGAGAGAACCAATTTGGTTTCATGCACAGGAGGTCAACTATGGAAGCGATTTTCCTTGTAAGACGATTGTTAGAAAAATATAGAGAAAAGAAAAAAGATCTTCATATGGTATTCGTAGATTTAGAAAAAGCATATGATAGGGTCCCTAGAGATGTTCTTTGGTGGGTTCTAGAAAGAAAAAGAGTGCACGCTAGATACATAGACACTATTAAAGATATGTACGATGGAGTAGTAACGAGTGTAAAGACATTTGGAGGAGCTACAAAAGAATTTCCCATTACGATAGGACTACATCAAGGATCGGCTTTAAGCCCATATCTATTTACTTTAGTTATGGATGAATTAACTAGACATATTCAAGAGGATATACCATGGTGTATGCTATTTGCGAGATGATATTGTCTTAGTGGATGAAACTAAAGATGGAGTGAATAGGAAATTAGAACTCGGAGAAATACATTAGAATCTAAAGGCTTTAAGTTGAGTAGGACGAAAATCGAATACATGCTTGTGAGTTTGGAAACACTAGACATCGAGATGACGGAGTGGTAAAATTAGGGGAAGTAGAAGTGCCTAGGGTAAACCACTTTAGATACCTAGGTTCAATCATACAAAATGATGGTAACATTGAAAATGATGTCACACATAGAATCCAAGTGGATGGAAGAAATGGCGGAGTGCAACGGGGGTGATTTGTGATCGACATGTTCCCACTAAGTTAAAAGGAAAATTTTATAGGACCGCAATTAGGCCAGCTATGCTCTATGGAAGTGAATGTTGGGCAGTAAAGCAACAACAATTACATAAAGTGAATGTAGCAGAAATGAGGATGCTTAGGTGGATGTGTGGTAAAACCCGTAAAGATAGAATAAGAAATATAGAAATTCAAAGACAAGTAGGAGTAGCACCAATTGATACAAAGATTAGGGAAGGGCGGTTGCGATGGTTTGGTCACCTGCAAAGACGGCCTACAAATGCCCCAACTAGAAAACTTGACTCAATAGAAACTGTAGAAATTCGACGAGGTAGGGGTAGACCAAAGTTAACATGGGATGCATTAATTAAGAGAGATTTGAATAGTTTGCAAAGCTCACCATCAATTGCACTGAATCGAGCACAATGGAAAAGTTTGATCCATGTAGCCGACCCCAGTTAATTTGGGACTGAGGCTATGTTGTTGTTGTTGTTGTTGTTTTGTGACTTGTAACTCTATATCTGTTTCACAGGGTCGTTTTTTGTCCTCGTTGAGCTCTCGATCACCCGCAGTAAATGTAGTTTCTCGAAGGTAAGTCTTTTCTGTCATTTAAGTCCCATTGCTTTTTCATCTGATGTTAATGTTTGAATGCAGAATTGTGTACTGTTGTGATATCGTAAACGTAATTCCCTGGATTTCTTCTCCTTTGTTTTCATACACATACAGTAAGATTCATGGTCTGGTTGCTTCTGGAGGTGAGGATGGTGCTGTTGAATGCTTTGATTTAAGAGCCAAGTCTTCAGTTGGCAGGATAAATGCTGTCACAGTTGATGACGATATTGATCAGGTGCTTTTGAATTGTCACCTTACCTTTAAAAAGCTTTTTTTGTGTGTAAAATAAGTGATTGTTTAAACACCAGCGTGTCATACAGTTCTTTTTCACAATCCAAACTGACTGTTTGGTTGATATTTTGCTCCTGAATTTCTTTATATTGCTACACAATTTGCTCTTGGACTCTTAGTCTCTTGTCTTACTAAGATTTCTTATAAAATATATTGGATACGTAGGAAGTCACTGCACTGGAATTTGATGAAGATGGAGGTTTCTTTATGGGTGTTGGAAGTAGTGCTGGAAAGGTACAGTCAACTTCATTTTGATTGTTGTGATGTTTTTTGGTTCCAACTGTCATTTACATCTTTGATGGAACTTTGTGAGTTGTAGCCATAAATGTTTTATGCTTAAAATTTTGTTACCCTTTTCAACTTAGTTCTAATTGTATATATTTATTATTTTGATCTCCAATTGATTACAATAGGCATTTCTTACTAATCTGAAATTTCATGTACTTTCTTTCTGGTCTTCTTTTGTATTTATATTTAAAAAATGTTTGACTAACCTTTTCATTGATCTAACTTTGATGAATTGAAAGACTAATTCATGGAGACTAGTTAAAAAAATGATGATTGAGCTAATCACTAAGATAGAGGGTTTTTCAATGTCCAAACTTTGATTATTATGCACTTCTATCTTTGCAAAAAAATAAGAACATTTAGGCATATCATCTTCTCTCTTTGGTTAGAAATTTCTTTTATGAAACTTGGACTTGTATGGTGCTTCTTCTTTCTTGATGTTGCGCTTTATATCATTCTTAGTATTTAGTTTTATCATGATAAGGTTAGAGACCTAATTGGGATTTGTTTGGAGTCCTCGACATGATTCTAAATTGTGTCTGGGCTATGCTGTTGTATTTGGAAATACAGGTTTTGATTTATGATTTGCGTTCTTCTCGTCCTCTTCGAGTGAAGGATCACATGTGAGTATTTCCTTTAAGCCTGTTTTCTGACTCTATTTCTGTTTCTTCTGGAAGATGTAAATATTTTCTCCCTTTCCCTGATTAATTGCTTCTTGCTATTGCTTTGTAGGTATGGAAGCCCAATATTGAACATAAAATGGCACAAGACTCTTAACTCTGAGCGGCCAAAGTTAATCACAACTGACCGTCACATAGTTAGAATCTGGGACCCCGAGACTGTAAGGACCTGCTTTTCAATAACCATGTTGTTCAAGTATATAAAGTTAGATAGATCTTTTATGCATTAATGATAGCAAAATCTGAAAAGGAGTTTCCTACACTGTATTTTCTTGCTGCTACATTTACTTGAATTGGATGTAGCAAATTATGTATCCATTCTCTATATGTTTCAATTCAACTGTTAATCATTTCTGGTTTCAGAAAAGAGAACTCAGCGAGTTCTACAAGATTCAGTGTCTGATTTGAACCTCCTTTCTAGCATTTTTAGATTTAGAATCGACTGCAATCTGTCGGTGCCCACACATTAGAACTTCTTATTGGTGCATTATCTTGCATAAAAGTGATGGTCGTTCTCCACATTTCATTTGTGCTTTCTGTTCAACCTAAAATTCATCTAGGACTAGCAATCTTTTGTGACTGAAGGGCACATCTTATGATTTTAAAGGAATGAATAAAATGTTAGGACAGTTCAATCTAATCAATGATGTTAATAGGAATGTTCTATCTAGGTGCTTTGAGATCTAGCAAAATCAAAACAGTGTCGTTATTATGTTGTGTCGCACCTTATAGAGCCTTGTATATTTTATTCCTGAGACGAGATGATTAATTTGTTGCACTCTTATCTTGTAATATTAATTTGGGACTAAGGGTATGTTGTCGTTGTACTCTTATCTTGTAATAACTGATTTCCAGCTGACTAAAAATTATTGGGGGCTTGAAAATTATAATCGGTTATCATTCCACAGAGAACTTTTGTTTGTGAGTCCTTCTTAAATTCTGTTGTACTACTGGGAATGCTGAACGGTTAACCCCCAACTTATTCATTCACATCAATTGTTTGTTTGTTTTTTCTTTTCATATTTCAATGAACACTTGTGCAGCTATGCTTGACCAATGTGGACTATAGCAACAGTTTTCTTTTTGTTTTATTGGCACTTTGCTTGACTTATTTGTCAAAGGTATTACTTCGTGGGCCTGTCAAGTTATAGATGAAAAAGTTCATTTGCTTGCTTTTGGTATCCTTAGTCATATGTCTAATTTTGTAGCGAACTCCTACTAATTCGGATTGGAGCTTTGTTGTAGTTGCACTTATATGTCTAATTTTGTTGCTACCAGAACAATTTGGCGATAGTAAATGCTAATGATTTTGTTTTCTGTGGCTTTCAGGGGGAGGGTATGACCAGCATTGAACCAACAGGTGGAAGTATTAATGATATATGTGCATTCGAAGGGACAGGGTTGATACTGTTGGCTCTTGACAGTAGCCAGATTCCATCATACTTCATCCCTGCTCTAGGACCTGCCCCCAAATGGTGTTCATATTTGGAAAATTTAACGGTACTATTGTCCTCGGCTTCTGAAGTTTATAATTATATACCTTTTTTTTTTTAAAGTGTTGATTTTCAAGGTTCCTAACAATGGTTCTTTCTTTTACACATTTCTTTTATTCTTTTAACAGGAAGAACTGGAGGAGGGTGCGCAAACAACTATATATGATGACTTTAAATTTTTAACAAAAGAAGATCTTGAGCGCTTGAACTTGACAAATTTGATTGGAACTCCATATCTAAGGGCCTATATGCATGGTTTCTTTATTAAATATCAGCTATACAAAAAGGTAATATTTCCTTGATGTACTGAACTGTTCATTTTCTATTGGAGGATTCATGATGATCTTTTGAGTTAGTCAGCGATATGTTGGTTGCACATGATCTATCATTTATGCTTGGTATTCGCTGTGCTTCCTACAGTTTTCTTATGTTTGGAGTCTTAAATTGCATGGTTTTATCGACATATTGCATTAATAATCCAATATCATGGTCTTTCTTTGATATTGAAGGATTTGGCTGCAGTTGCCAGATGCACTGATGGGTGTGCCAGGAGTAGTAGAATTCTTTTAAACACTTGTCGAAATGATTGAATCCCTTTAGACATGAAATCGTTGTCGCTCAGAGGTCAATTTGTATTTTTGTGAAAGATGAGGTTGCATCTTAGACCAAAAATGTACATTTGTGGAAGAGTTGATCCTAGAAATTGACTTGCACTTTAAGATAATAACTGTCAATTGCGTTAATAATTTAATGGTAGCATTTTATGATGTGCGGATGCCTCTGTTTGTGCTCTCTTTTCGATAGATAGTGAAGCGGAAAAGGAAAAGAAGAAATTGTTCACCAAAGTAGAAGTGCTGGTGCTCCTAACTTGATATGATTTATGAAGCTAACCCAACTTCATCATTCGAACACAAATTTTGACATTATTTCACTATCAGTTGGTTTTGCTAAAATTTGAAAAGTCACATTACAAAATATGGTAATTTATATTGCTTCAAGTTTTCATCTGTTTGCGTGAACTGTTGCAGGCACAGGCTATTGCAGATCCATTTGCATATGATGCATACATTAAGCAGCGGAAAGAAGAGAAGTTGGACCTTCAGCGAGCAAAACGAATAACGGTGAGTTTTTCTATTTTAACATTTTGTGAGGATGAGTTCTACTTATTCTTTCTTCCCACCATTGAGTCTCAGCATGCTTGTTTCCACCATAGTTCGATCTATTTCATATAAAAAAGTGACTAATCTTTTACGCTAGTTGTCAACCTATTGCAATCCTCCTATATTGACATGGGACTGGCTACACTTGTTTCCACGGTTCCACCTTAGTAATATGAAAATGTAGCTTTCTTAATGAAGTTTTTTTTTTTTTGGGGAAGGCAACTGCTTTATTAACTTAACCATTACTTTCCACAAAATGTACGGGAGGTTTAAGCTTGAGTTGGCTTTGAAAAAGCTTGTGTTGACTCGGCTCATGAGACTTGTGTCCTTTTGCAGATCATGAGAAAGTTACCAAAAGTTAACCGTGAGCTAGCGGCTCGCATTCTTGAAAACGAGGAGACAGAAGAAGTGGAAGTGAAAGATGATGGAGATGATAAAAATAAGAAAAAGAAAAAGAAAGGACTGGACAGTGGATTAATGAAGGATGAACGTTTCGCTGCCATGTTTGAAAACCAGGTAACACGAGTTGTTTTTCTTTTTGAAACTGTCTAATGTCTTGCAGGTCTGCATTTTTAATATGCTCAATTCACCTTAGCATCATGAAAGAGTTCACAAAGCACTCGCATTTGCTCTGATGTTACCGATGAGTACTGCATTTTAAGGTCTATTATTTGTGTTATGGTTGCTAATTTGTCTAGCCTTACCTTCTCATTAGACCAGGGATGTGGAATTTCTTTTAACTGCCGCTAAGATATATTTTTCTTTTGAGGCCTTAACAGGCAAATCGTTCATCAACTAAGATCAGACATAACAACTGAGGAAATAGCTAATGGGATGTCGTCTTTCCAAATATATGCAATATTTTTCTCAATAGCTAGTTGAGCTAGAGTGTGGGCAACTCTTTCTTTTGCTCACAGGCAATGACCAGAACAAGCCAAACCGATCTCTAACATGTAGCATAACAAAATGTTTAATAGGAGATGTAGTTAATTTTACAATCCTAATAGGTTTTTAATGCTAAGATGTTTAATAAGGAGTGAAACCGAAATATACAGTATGAACATGTATTACTATGATTGTTACTGGTTCATGTTTATAGCATTGCCTCTTAAGGACAGTGGATAATGTGTAGTGCACAGATAGTATGAATTATGGCTTATGCTTTCCGTTTGGGGTTTGTGCAGGAATTCCAAATCGATGAATCCTCCCGAGAGTATCTATCTTTACATCCTATTGCTTACCAAAAGCAACCCTCACTGGTTGAGGAACATTTTGAGCCAGTCATGGAGGAGGATGAAGAGCAGAGTCTAAGTGATTCTGGTCTTTCAGCGTCAGCTCAATCTTCAGAAGATGAACTTGGTGAGAATAGAAGAAAGCAAGGAAATAATAAATCGCGAGCTCCAAGGTGACATCCTTTACTTGGCTGAAAATGCTATTTTTATTTTTATTTTTCTTGGGAAATTGAGTTTGAGATTAGTTGATCATTTTCCTATTAACTAGCTGTCTGATAGCTGCGTGATATAGTTTTTGCAACATCCGACAACCCAGATTCAGTTTGAAGGAAATTTATTAGTTGGGATTTTTGTTGAGTGATTTACAACATACATTCAAAACTTTTAGTTGGCCTTCTGGATGTCGTTTCCTCCATTTGTTACTAAAGAAGCTTACCTTACTAATAATCCTTGCCAACCGCAGGTTATTCGAAGTTAAGGATGAACGGCATGCAGAAGCATTTTGGAACCACACGTCACTTGCAGAGGAAGATGCACTCCCTCTAGAGGAAAGGGTGGCCGCCGAAGAGAAAAAACCAAGCTCACGAGTTTCTGGTGATGTGAAGTTGGGACCAGGTGGATCGCGAGAAATATCTTTTTTTTCTCGAAGCTCCTCCAAGTACAAGGAGGATGACGACGAGCGAGAAGCAAAGAGAAGGGGTGTCCAATCCTTGGGCCTTAAGCCAGATAAATCAGCTTTCCGGGGTGGAAGAGGCCGCGGTGGCCGTGGAAGAGGAGGCCGAGGCAGGGGTGGCCTTGGAAGAGGGAGAGGAGGTAGGAGGTAGGGGGTGAAGAAGCCCAACTGAATTGATGGATGCATAATTGCAAAGTGACTGTCAATTGTGAAAGCATTTTTGTTTTGTTAAAGAGGTAATTTATATTCATTTAATGTAACACATCATTTTTTGTATGAGTGTAGTAGTCGATGGATTCACAAATATAGTATATTAGTAGTAACTAGTAAGTCACACATGCACATCTGTTATTCATTCACTACTTCAATAGATGAACTTGTTCTACATAGAACCAATGCTTCTCAAATCCTCAACCAATCTGCCCAAATCACTGAACGACGACCCACCATCTCCAACACTTGTTCTTGCCATCTCACCAACCTCATCAGCTCTCCTTCTCAACTCATCCCTCCTCGCCCCTTCATCCATCACTTCCCTCACCATCTTCTCCACAACTCCTCTCCCACATTCATCCTTCATGTCCACTCCAACCCCCAAACCTCACTCACAAACCTACTGTTCATCTGCTGGTCTGCAAAGTAAGGCCAGCATATCATCGGCACCCTCGCAAACACGCTCTCCAACGTCGAATTCCACCCGCTGTGGGTCAAAAACGCCCCCACCGCACGGTGGCTCAGCACCTCCTCTTGAGGCACCCATTCCACCAAACACCCTCTCTCTCTAGTCCCCTCCACCAGCTCTTCTTCCACCGCCGCCGCCCCCGCCCCACTATCTAGTCCCACCAATCCCGGCCTCACCACCCACAAAAATGGCTTCTCGCTCTTCACCAATCCGTGCCAGAACTCTATCATCTCCTCCTTCGTCACCACTGCCAAGCTCCCAAAGCTCACGTACACGACCGACTTTGCGGGGTGCGAGTCAAGCCAGTTTATGCAGCTCCTCTGCTCTGCCCAGAGACTGTTTGACGAAATGCCTGACTGGGTTGGGGTCGGAGGGTGGTCTTGCGATTGTGAGTTGAGGAGGGCGTGGAGAGGGCCGACTGTGTAGAGGTTGGGGCAGTGCGATCGGATTTGGGAGAGTATTGGGCCTTCCAAGTCCTCCAATGTGTTGAGTATGAGAGCAGCGGCGCGAGGGGCGTTGAGCGTTTCGGTCATGACGCGTTGGAGAATTGGGTCTGAGCGGTCCTTGGCTCGGCAGAAGCTCGGGAGGTCTCGCCGGCGTAGGAAGGTTTCCATTCCTGGTACGCTTTTGATTGGCTTGTCCATGTCCTCGTCTTCACTCAATTGTTCAATCAAGCACAAAGTTCAATCAATCAATCTATCAATGGATCACTAGTATGTTATAATCAGCATTTGAATGACTCACCATTGAAGGGCAACTCGCAGGATTGGAGAAGCCTTGGAATGCAAAAGTAGGCCCAGAAAGCGCAGGCGCTAATAGTGCGAAAGGCGAAGACGGGTACTCCGAGCTCTTTAGCTATGTCAATGGCAAATGTCATTGCACCGTCGACTATGATAGACGAAGGGCGGGGGTATAAGGAGAGGAGGCGGTCTCGGAAGAGGTGTTTGGTGGTGGCATTGAGAGAGTCAAAGAGTTGGAGGAGTTGGTGGGCGGAGCGGGGGTTATCGAGGGGTAGGCCGTCGGAGATGGTTTGGAATTGGAAGGCAGGGAAGCGGGAGAAGCGGGTTAGGACGTCGGAGTGGCTGAGGAGGCGGTGGTGGTTGTAATCGGAGTTGAGGAAGGTGACTCGAAGGCCAGCTATGGAGAGGAGCTCTGCTAGCTTGAGCATTGAATTGACATGGCCTTGATAGGGTAATGGGAAGATGAGTACATGGGAGGAGGCACTGTTAGTATCTCTATCTCTATCTCTATTTTCATCTCCATGTTTATCTCTGTTTCTAGCTGTATTTCTGTTTTCGCTTTCATGAATGATCTGCGCATGCAACATAGAAGCCATGTTTTAGGACAACTTATTAAATGGGTAGCCTCTCAGTTATATAGTTTTGTTGTGATTAGGCAAAAGGAATATGGGTAGTACAAAGAATATGGTAATTTGTTTTTTCTTTTGTTGCTCAACAAAGATGGTAACTCATTCATTTGGTATTACTTATAATCTTGTTTTGATATACATGCTTCTTGTGCTATGCATGGCCAGCAATGTCTGTTTGTTTACTTATTGAATAATTGATTATCTTTTCGTGCGAATTGATGGTAACGAGGGTCGGAAAAAAATAAAATAAAAAATGGTAACGTGGGTAATGTTACAACATGCTTCTTGACCCACGTGCTGTGTGCATCTGATGGAACCTAGGAGAATTTTCAGGTGCATCCAATGGACACAAGGGGCTGGGATTTGTGTCTCTAACATGATTGTAGTAAGGCCCATTTAGGTGAGTTTATTATGTATGATAAAGATGTTCCATCCAAGTGACCTCCCAAAAAAATGAAAAAGAAAAAGATGTTCCGGCTACTCAGGATGGTCGGTCTCTTATTCATTTGTATGGACCTTGTGGTGTCCTCATATTCTTGATCTTTATAGGTTTTGTAAAGCTTATCTTTCCCTTTCCTTCCCCTCCCTAGATAATTAGCTATTGTAGACAATTGACCACTCCAAGAAAAGGTTTTCCATCTATTACCATCCTCTACCTCTCCCTTTATAACTTATCTCGTCGCCATATTTTTCGTATATCTCTCTTGGAGACAACCATTAAGTTGGAACCTTAAAGTCCTAGACCTTAATTGATAGAGAATCCCAATAATAGTCTGACCAATTATCTAGATTATAATCGACTAGAATGTATTCCAACATTGCGGAAAAAAAAGGATATGGACACTTGATTAGAGATGGATGCTATTACTGTATCTTCATTCCTCCATACAATTCTCTTATGCAGAAAGCCCCCAAGTGACAGTGGTTCACGTATTCAATGAATGTAGACACGCCCAATAAGTTTTTTTTTTTTTTTTTTTCGAGTATTGGCCATTGAAAGCAAATGTTTCTTTTCCCTTTAGAATCTCTCAGGTCTCCGTTCACTCAGTCAAAATTTTGTAACTATGAAAGGGAATGTCATTTCTGATGCACTTTTGAAGTGCGGTATATATGGATTGATAGGTTCAACGCTATTCTCCATATAAATAAATAATTCTGTATTAGGAAAAAAAACTAGACAGCCAAATTTCTTCCCAACATACATACATTTGGTACTCAGTTGTTGAGGTTTTTTGGACAAGCATCTAGATTTGGGTGCACACATCTCTAGGCTTATAATATTTAGGAGGGCTCATGTCGTGAGTGTAGCGATTATGTGTCAAAAGTTACTAATCATTTCAGATTACTTTAACTATTAACACCCCTATACCCTATATCAGCCTCCCATTTAATTTAATGTTATTTATAGCCCCTAATAAGTTAGTTCATATTATAAGAACCCCCTTTAATTGTTAGTAAACCCCTTAATTGTTGGTAAACTCCCCAATATACTAGATTATATTTGCCCCCCTCACTCTCCAAAGAAAACTCTCTCTACATCTTTGTGATCCCCAACTTCCAACCCCTTGTTGCACATCATCTTCTTCTCCTCTTTACCTCAATTTGCTTCATGGTTTGGTATGAAATTTAGAAGTAAGATGCCATGGGTTCAAACCTTGGTGGGTGCAAAAGTTGTTTCTTTCCTATAAAAAAAAAAAAGATTGATTCTTTGAACCTTAAAAGTTAAGATTCAACACAAATAAATGTTTTAATCATTCGAGAATGTGAATCAAATCTCAACCAAATACTATAATCAAGATGATGCATTTGGTGGTGAGTTGTTGAATGTATAAACAAATAGACGGGGAAGGGCGTATAGATTAGAAAGCAGAAGAGAAAATGAGATGAGTTTATGATTTGATTTGGAGTGAGGTATAGAAATTGAAAATTAAGTGGAAGAGAAGAAGGGGTGGGTTTAATTTGGGGTGGGTGTAGTGATGAGTGTGATAAGAATTGGGCATGAGTTTAAGGTTTCATTTATGGAGGTGTGTAGAGAGTGAATGGTAAAGTTATGGAGACACGTAGAAAGTGGAAAGTAAAAGGGGAAAAAGAAATGGGTTCATGATTAAATTTAGTGTGAAGTTATTTAGGTAATTTTGCTGAAATTAAACGAGGCTGATATAGGGTATAGAGGTGCTAATAATAAAAAGTACCATTGAACTGCTAGTCAGTCGTCTCTGATATACGCGCTTTGAAGTGTCAAAACGGAATTGAAATGCATAATAGACTAATAGCAGAAATTAATGGTGTCACATTGTCCACTTAGGCAGCAAGTCTTGTCTCCCTTCACAGAATTATTTTGCAATGCAATCGTCTCTTCTTTGTTTCTTCATTATGGATTGCGTCAACCTAGCTACCTTCAGAGACAAATTCCATCGTTTACTGATCATCACAACCTTCGTTGCAGCAGTCTCAATATTGAAGCCGGTTTTATCAGCAAACTCACTGTTCAATGCTTGTGAGCCTAAAAAATGTGGAGAAAATGTGCGCGTGGAGTACCCTTTTTGGATTTCTTCTCAACATCCGTCCTCCTGTGGAAATCCATTTCTTGAGATCAATTGCGTGGATGACAAACATCCAACCATTATGTTTTCAGGTGATCATAAGTATGAAATTCTAGACATCAATTATGAGAAAGGGTCTTTGTTAGTAGCAGATGCGGATGCCTTCGATGAAAAAGCCTGCGTTGCTCCTAGTAACAACTTCACTCTTTCCAAAGAAATAACGACGATGATGAGTCTAAGCCCCTACGATGTGCATCTATATTTCTTCTATGACTGCACGGTTCTTCCCACAGACTACCGGATCTTTTCTATTCCTTGCCGAGTTTCCAAGACGAATTCTCACAATTTCGCGGCACTTCTCATCCACAATTCAACATTGAACTACTTAAATGCTTCTGCGGAGAAGTGCGAGTCTATTGTTGCCGCCCCTGTTTACATAGATGAGGGAGTGGATCCTGGGACTTTAGAGAGAGTGAACTACACATCTATATTGCAAGAGGGGTTCCTTCTCGACTGGAGTTTGAATAGTAGTTGTGTTGCATGCCGGCAAAGTGGGGGACGATGCGGCCAAATAGAGAATCAATTCATGTGTTTTTGCAGTGACCACAATCATACTAGAAGCTGCGACGACGACGGTGGTAAGTTTAATCATCCGAGACTAAATTAAACCCCTCTCTCATCCTTTATTTATTTATTTTGTCTCTTTCTTAATTCCTTATATGACATTAGTCATTACAATCCCCATTTTCTTTTCCCTTCATTCCTGGCCGTTCAAAACAAGCAACTTCCTTGCAATTAATTTCTCCAAGACCGACTTGGGACTTGGGAGTTCAGTTGAGTGCTCAGGTCAATGGCCCAATGGCCACAACTCCTTTGTATTCTTCCACAACCCCACAATGCAATGGAAGGGACTCATTTCATTCATTCATTCATTCATTCAAGGATCGATCTTCTCCTCACTGTAACGCACTTACTTCTCCTTCTTTCATCAACAAAACTAACAAATAGACAGTACTGATTGAGTTAGATACTTAATAATGGCTTCATCTCTTTTTCTTCTCTTCATCTTCTCCTTCTTCAATCTCGCCTCTCTTTCAACTCTTCTCTCTGCCCAACATCCTCATAGTCGATGCTACTCATTCGTGGCAATGTGTGTTGCAACAACAAAAACAAAATCACAATTTCTCAAATAGTACTTGTATTGAATCCAGTGGGTTTAAAGCACTCGTTTTGAATTACAAAAAAAAAAAAAAAAAAAAGCACTCGTTTTGGACATTGGTGTCCTTGTGAAATAAATTGGTCCCATTAAAGCCCCTTTAATTTTGATATCAAGTGAGTAGGGGCGCGGAGTCCTGAAAGCACGTATGCTATTATGGTATGTGTTATGCTACGCACCGTTGTCTACTCCAAAGACGGGTCTGACTCCAAGTTCACTCTATCAATCTGATAGAATATATATGGAGTCTATGGACGTGTTGACGAAATGGGGGTTTGGGTTTCATGAGAAGGAAATAAGAGCAAGACCCATAATCTCATTTCCTTGTCAATGAAGAAACCTCCGGGAAACACACCAAAAATGCATTAATTGGAGGTTTTTTTTATTTTTATTTTTTATTTTTAGGAAGTCTTTGGTGATTATTCCAAGTCTTCTTCTTCTAACGTACATGTCACTTATGTTGATTGAAAAATAAGAACTTTAATAAGTAGCAACGTAGGATCGATCCCTTGTTTTATTAATTCCAATTTCCATGGTGTCGTGGTGATTGGAGGCCATGTCGTCTCTGTACGCATTCTTTGTTTTTGCTGCTGCTCATCTTCTTTGTTGTTCATTTGCGTACACTTCCCAATGCCCTGGTTTCACATGCGGAAAACTCGAGAGTATAATCAGTTTCCCCTTCATCAGGAATGGCAGCGGCAGCAGCTCATCCGACTGTGGACCCTGCATCATAAACTGCTCTAATTCCGACGCACAAGTCTTGTTTCCAAACCATGAAACATGGTACTCCGTCGACAAAATGAATCCCCTTGAAAGAGCAATCTCCATTATTGACTTACAACTGAAGGACCAATTAGACCACAACCACTGTGCTTCACTCTCAAATTTCACTCTCCCATCCACCCCTTTTGTCAAATTCTATTATTATCATCATACTACACTTGTCTTCTTCAAATGCAAGCGTCTCTCGGTGTCGGGTCCTTCTCAAAATCAACAATTATCATTCTTCCAACCACTCCAAAATTACACTGCTTGCGTTGATGATTATGATCTCTACTACGCTTCGCCTGATTTGGAAAAGAGCCTACCACTTCTACCTCACACCCTCTCTGACCGCTGCTCCACTATTGAGCTTCCTCTTAATGTTTCATGGGAGGATTCAAGTGAGCCATTGAAGAACCTCACCTCTCTCTTCACTGCTCAACACTCACTATGGTGGGAAGTTGTCCCAGATTGTTTTGATTGTTACTTTGGCAAAAGAGGTTTCTGTCGAGAAAAAATAAATGGGACCCTCCACTGTGCCGACGGCTTCAACAATCCCAGTGGTATGGAACATCTCAAATTTCTCCTCACTCATACATTTAAATTAGTTCAGGCAAGCTACATAGATCAAACTCTTCCATTACTCTCAATTTAGCACACCGTCAATTGCACTAAATCGAGCGCAATGGGACAATTTGATATATATGCCGACCCAAACGAATTTGGGATTGAGGCTTTCATTCTTCAAATCCTACAATTTGTTTATTATGGCATGCTTCCTTGGACTTGATTGCCAGTGGGTCTGGGTTGCCTATTATGCTTAATTATTATCTAGTTATATTTAGTAGAACCAAATTTGTTATCATTGATATCAAAAGAAATTATTTGAAAAAGTACACCATAAATTGCACTATTTCTAGTGCAATGGAAGAGTTTGATCCATGTAGCCGACTTCAACTAATTTGGGATTGAGGCTAGGTGGTGATTGTTCTTATTGATATCAAACGGAAAATGAATTTTAGTTACAATAAGTGAAGGAAAGTCATATTTTAACCGCTGTTTTTTTTTATTGATATTGCTAAATTTCAGACTGTATTTTGCATTTTTCGTTTCTATTGGGTAATTTCTTAATGTTAGTTTCTTATTTGGTGATATAAGGGTAGGCCTAACATAACATGGGAATTGGGATTCATCGATAAGATGGATTTTGAGGATTTTGAATGCGCATGATCAAGTGCATTAAGTCGAGCTGGATGGAAGAGTTTGATCTCTGTAACTGACTCCTAACACCTCATTTTTCTCAAGATTCAGCTTTTCTACGTCTTCCTACAGGGCAGATTGAGGAGTGGCTGATATTTGGTTGAAATGATGTTGTGCGCAGGATAAGTGATTTCTAAATAATTTGTAGGTGTCCAGTGTTCTAGAAATAACTTGTTTGCCCTCTGTTTGTTGCGTTTTCCTTTCATCTGCTTGTGAGAGAATCCTCCGTCAATTTTGAGATGACTTAAAAGAGCCTTCGAAACTACGGACTGATGGTGTTAATGACCATGCTGCTTAAACTATGCCAGTGGACCTGAGTGTAAAGTTGGTCTCCTGAGGTAAGGAAATCAGTCAATGTTGAACACTTCACTAGGAGGGAAAGTTGGTCCCGGACTAAAACTTGAGCTTCAGTAATAGGGCAGCTGGTGCCATACTGCTATCCATCAACATTTAAGTAAACCTAAACTTTTTCATTTCAAACATTGCTAGCTTTACAACATCCTCCTATCAGATGCAAGTTGGAGAACTTTCTGTCGTTGAGAAAATCTTATCAAGTACCAAAATTACATCATATATTTAATAATACCTATTCAGTTGATTAGGTCTGCATCTTAAATGATGTTGAACTCAGTTTCTTCCTGCAAAGTGATAGGGTTGAAGGAAGCAGGTCAGCAGCATCGGGTCTCTTTTCAGCCACTACTTTTATGTTCTAAGTATGTCGCTATGTCTCTTCAGCATGTCTCAGATATTGCCAAAATCTTCATGTGGTGAATTGTGAAATGTTTTAGAATGTAATGATTTTTCACATGCTTGTTCCTTAGTTGCAAGTTGTTATAGACAAGTGGAACTAAAAGTTATAGCTGTTAGGTGCGGGCCAATGAATATCAAAATATTCACATGCCCCGTTAAATTAAGTTGCTCAAACTTGTAATTTGAGTGGGACTCAAATTAGTGTCCTACATGAATTGATGCATGCACGGTGATTACACA
The DNA here is from genome assembly GCA_039657365.1 of Stephania yunnanensis. Classification (NCBI taxonomy): domain Eukaryota; kingdom Viridiplantae; phylum Streptophyta; class Magnoliopsida; order Ranunculales; family Menispermaceae; genus Stephania; species Stephania yunnanensis. The sequence goes on along the minus strand of CM077588.1, from coordinate 56,334,472 downwards.
TGGGATTAATTAGTAATTGGATACAAACTACATTAATGTGTTGTATTTCAATTAGGCGTTAATATGTGTGTTGATTTATGTGTACATGCATGTAACACCTATAAATATGTGAGTGCGGTTAAGTGAAAGGACATAGTGATGAGGTGCTTGTTGACGAGCCGAGAGCAATAGTGAGGGTTATGCATACGGTGTGTTTGCGGGTATTTACGTGGCACACTAAACTTTAAGATTGAATCTTGTTGGGGTTTCTATCTAGGGTTTAGATAGAGGAGGTATTTCCTTTGTGTACTAAATTATTTATAGTGGATTGCCTTATTTCCTGCTCGATGTTTTTTCCTGATTTTAAGGTTTCATTTTTTTTGCGTGGTTTGTTTATCTTTGAATGTATTCGTGTGACTGAGTTTGAGTATTCTGCGGTGATTTGTCACAACACGCCCTCCCTCTCATGCAACCCCATCTTGCATGTGAAGCACAGGAGGAGAGAGCGCGAATTCTAATATGCTAATGGGGAATGGCAAATGCTGACAAGGAGGCTTGAACCAAAGACCTCAACAAAGCAAAGCTCTTGACTGGCCCGATAATATGTTATATTACAAGTGGACCTAAAAGCCATTGTTGTTAGATGCGGCCCAACAATGAACATTAAGCTATTCTAGTGCAAACTATGGTAACGCAGGTCCTGCCTTGAAGTACAAACTAACTCTTTACCGACTAACTAGAATATATGGTGGCGAAGTATTGAATTTTCCATGTCATGTAAATTGTAATTCGTGATTTTATTCAAATGCTTTGGAAGGATAAATTTCAGCATGAACTTGTTTATTCAGAGTCTGGGGAAATCGAAGTCTAGAAAGAATGAGTTTCACTGTACGTTTTGTGTCAGATTAGGAGGGTGAAAATGATTTATTTAGTTTTTCTTTTGTAAGATTTATTTGGTTATTATTTTGTGCATGTGTGTGTGTGTGTGTGTTTGTGTGCTCGTGTTGAGATTTTGTTACTATTTAACATATCATTCATACTCTTAACTTACCGTTGGCCATAAATGATTGTGCTGCAGGGAGACCCGAAGGACTGAGGATTCCAAAAGGTAATATTCTTTCATACGTGTACCTTGCATTTAAAGATTCAGGAGTTTAGGCATGTGAAGAAAGAATAGAAGATAAATGTCTACTAGCATTTTAGCATGTTGCTAAATACATTGTGTTATGTTCTTGTTTCCTTTTTCATTTCGGTGATTTTGCCTCTTTTTTGTCTGTTGGCTGGTTTAGGTTTTCTTATTGTTGCTGCTTTCGTGGTAGTACTGGGTGTAGGTGTTTGCTATTTATTGAGAAGGAGAAGTAAAAATCACCCGAATGTGGAAGAACTTCTTAGAAATCATCTGTCTCTAAGCCCCAAAAGATACAAGTATTATGATGTTAGAAAGATGACAAACTCCTTCAAGGAGAAGCTAGGCCAAGGAGGGTATGGTAGTGTCTTCAAAGGACAACTTCTTGATGGGCGTCTGGTTGCTGTAAAGGTCCTGGATAAAACTAATAAAGGCGATGGAGAAGATCTTGTCAACGAGATTGCAAGTATAAGCAGGACTTCTCATGTTAACGTTGTTGCCTTGCTAGGGTTTTGCATCGAAGGACCAAAAAGAGCCCTTATATACGAGTTCATGCCCAATGGGTCTCTTGAGAAATTCATCTACAATGATAAACTGTCAAAAACAGGTTTTCAACATCATCAGCAGCTTGGATGGGATACACTTTTCAAAATAACCATTGGCATTGCTCGAGGACTAGAGTACTTGCACCGAGGTTGCTACACGCGAATAGTGCACTTCGACATCAAACCTCATAATATTCTTCTGGACCAAGATTTCAATCCAAAAATATCTGATTTTGGACTGTCTAAACTATGCCTCAAGAAGGAGAGCACCATGTCAACAATGGGCGCTAGAGGGACTATAGGGTACATTGCCCCGGAACTGGTGTTGAGGGCATTCGGGAAAGTCTCTCACAAGTCGGATGTGTATAGTTATGGAATGATGGTGCTTGAAATGGTTGGACAAAGAAAGAATGTTGATGCAGCAGCGGATAATACTAGTGAAATATATTTCCCACATTGGATATACAAGAGACTTGACCAGTTAGAGGAGTTGGGATTAGGTACAACTACAACTGAAGATGACAAGGAATTAGCAAGAAAGATGACTATTGTAGGTTTGTGGTGTATACAGGTTGATCCAATGCAAAGGCCTTCAATGAACAAGGTGTTGGATATGTTGGTAGGAAGAATTGAGGATTTGGAAATTCCACCAATGCCTACTTTTTCTTCATCAGCTCCCTCAGTGCACCAAGAAACTTGTTCTTCCATCTCAGTGTCGTAGTGATGTTTGTCTGTGAGTAATCTTTCTTATTGAATGATCTTATTTATCATCTTGATCATAATTTATGCTTTTGTAGGATTGTCGTCACTTTTACCTTTTGTGATTGTGTCTGTAAATTTAATATTTCTTGAAATGTAGAATTATTGATTTTGGTGCATGAACAAAGAGTATATATCCTCTTAGTAGTTGTAGCTCTACCGTATGAGGGCATGAAGGGTAGTATTTGTTTATATTTCATTTCTAGTTTCATCGGTATCACCGAAGCTGAACCTAAAAAACACAGAATGTGGCTCGCCAATTGAGGATTTCCCAAGAAAACTGTACTGATGTGCTCATACATGAAATTGATGTCTTTAGATTTTCCATGAACTATGATTCAGAGCTTTGCAACCTTCACTGATATGTGAAATGGAACTGTTAGATACTCCTGTTTTTGTCAAATCTTTATATGTATCAAAAGTATGTTAATTGATCACATGCATGTACTATTCGCAGATTTTTCGATTTATTCCATGCAGATGTACACCAACATACATTTCATTTCTTGTTTCAAGCTGATATTACCAAAGCCAGAACTACGAAGCATACAGGAGGAAATCCAATTGAAATAGTATTATACTAGTAACTTGACACAGGAATATCTCAATTGGTATTAACATTGTAAACACCATTCCTTTCATTGGTGTAGAAAACAACATTCGCTTGCAGACACTGTCTTACTCTTCCTCGCGATTCTGATCCAGCTTATTGCGAAATGATCTGTGGGACATAACGAAGGCAAGGACATTTTGTCATGTGAATATCAGACGTCTGATCTTCCTGGAGGTTCAGTTAACTTCATAGTCATCTTGGCGGGTCCTTCACATGCATACAATTCAGAGCTTCCAAATGCACTAAATTGTAGTCCTCATCTTTGCTTTCATTGTCTTCAAAGATGTTCACCGCAACACAAATCACGCATTCATTAATTGTTATGCATCATTCGATTGTGCAGATATCAAAGGAATAGGCTAGCTGTCCGGATCCAAGTGCGTGTTCTCTAGTCTTCTCTCATTATATTAAATCAGTTGCATCTAATTTTATTCCTACATTATTGAAGTTCTACTATGCCATAGATATGCAAATGTTAATTCTTGAGAGAATTTTAGACATTCTAAGTGTGTGCAGTTGGCCCCTATTTTAGTCTAGACTGACATTCTATAAGCCAAAAATAAGGAGGGGAGGTCTCCCAGTGCAGTTTTCTTCATTTCTAGCTAGCGCTCGAATTCAAAACCTTTGGTTAAGGGCACTCTGATTTACTCAACCCAACCATGATCAATGCGCAAAACCAGTATCATTCTCAGGGTCTGATTTCTATTTTATAGATCAATTGGTATGTATAACACTAAAAACTTCAAGAAATTAAAACGAAAATGAAAAAAGTTGAACAATAATTAAATGAGAGAAAATTTAACACATTTAAGAAATATAAGATCATTAAAAACATTCATAAGACAATAACTAGCTACAGTTAAATGTAAAAGAAAAAAATTACCCGCCAGAGTGGCTTGCGGAAAGCATATTCATGTAGCTACCTGATCCATTCAGTCTAGGAAGGATTGATGAAGCTGATTGAGCTAAGGTGAGTTGAATTGAGCCTGCCAAACTAAATAAGCTAGATTGGAAGATCATGAGAATAGAAATTAATGAAGCTTTGGTAGAAAGATTTACAAGAGAATGTGCCCGCCAAACTAAATAAGTCAGACTGAAGCAATCTTTTTAAGTAGGCTTTCCAACTCTCTTCATAAATATCCTCTGAGAGCTCCTGAATTTGAATACTACTGGCGCTGCATTGTAGAAATGGAGCCATTTTCTGATCCGGACACCCCAAACAGCAAAGAAATTTGGTTGTGGATAACTCACCAACCAGGAGTCTTCCAAAATCTAAATCCCATAAAATTCCCTCCTTTTTCTCCACACAGTTCAGAAGTTCCTCTTAAAAACAAGAAAACAAACTTCCATGGCCTTCCGAATGCACCCCTTGAGGAACTACAGCGCCTCTCACCTGTTGGACAACATCTCATATCCATACTCATCTCTTGGAAACCTCGAAATCCATTTGCCTACAGAAGCTACCAAGTGAGTTTCCTCCATTTTTCTTAAGGACATAAAAGAAGTATCTTTCTTAAAAACCCAGAACCAGAACAACTTATTTTTCTTTTCAGCTCATAGAATATAATGTTCTACAACACTATTTATGATTAAAGCTGTGACTAGGAGCTGCCTTCCTTGCACAAATGCACCTCAGAACTTTTCTGCGGTTTGTATCCTGCTTCCATCTCAATTGAAAAGCTAGGATTTTCTTTAGGATCTTGTACAAAGACGCAACATGCTTAATAGCCCATAATCTTCAACCTACATGTTAGACCACCATTAGGACTCAATATAACAAAAACTCAATTGGTACATGATTTCTTATTCCTGTTACAATACAACTTTCCCAAAAAATTACCATTAATACATCGAACAATATTCTCTAGCCTTTATGAACCACTATTGGAATAGTGCTCAAACTCTCGAGCAAGTTGATGAATTGTTACATTTCTATTTCATTCCAGTAAAGTAACAACAATTTTGCTTCATATATGTAGATAAACTTATATATAGAGCAATCCGACTAAAAGAAAAATACAATTTTTATGTATACGACAACAATAAAGCCTCAATTTAAAATTAGTTGGGGTCGTCTACATGGAAAACTCTTCCGCTCCGCTCTATTCAATGCCCTTGATGGCGTGCTTTCAAAATCTTTTTAATCCTTTCTAATAAATGTATACCAATTTATCTTATGCTTACCCATATGCCATCGAATTTCTTCAATTTCTACTAAGTCGAGTTTTTTAATTAGAACATTGGCAGATCTTTTATATACATTTTTTTTTTATGTATATAAAAGAAACTTAAATCCTCTATATTATTATTTGATATTTATGATGATTTGTTGGTTCCCTTAGTAGTATTGAATTCCTTACATACATCTTGATTTAATTAACGATCTCTATCTTAATGGTCTTGCAGAGGAGAAACGTTTGATGAAGTTTGTGATAGGTAATGTATTAAATTATCTACTTAAAATTCAATTAAATTTGGCTATATATATTTCTATTCAATAAAGTTAAATTTCAATTCACCATCAATTAGAATGATATATTTTTGGCACGTTAGTGGGTTTGTATTCTCTAGACTATTAACTAAAAAAAAACCCCTGATAATGAATACTTTGAGATGAGCTTTGGCATGAATCATCCTCTAGGCAGACTGCATAAAGCAAAAAAAAAAAACTGAGAAAATTGACAAACCAAAAAAAAAACTGAGAAAGTTAGGGAAGTTCTCGATCACTTAGTCATTTGTTTCTTCACAGATCCTATGTTAAAAGCAAATACAAGCAACAATTAAATTACAAACACTAATTAACAACATTTTTTCCTGCTGCTTCTACAGTATCGTCAAATAATTTACTTGTCCGGCTTAACCTACTGCTTTCTAAGTAAGAATTGCTCAACAGTAGTTAAGCAACAAAAACAAGTTTAACAGTAGTTTAACCAAATTCATACACCTTTTTCTTGTAAAGACCAAAATAATAATCCTTCAACAAATTTATTGTCCTAGTGTATGATTTGTGGTACTTTTCTTTATTGATCTGAAGCAGCTTTCTCAGTTGGTGCAACTTGTTTAGCAGCCATTATTATTATATTTAGCACAAGGAGAAGGATAATCATTTCGAAAACGTTGATGGTATCATCAAAGAAAAAAACTACCAGTGTGCAAAAGGTTGAGCTGTTTTTATTCAACTATGGATCTTTATCTCCCATAAGATACAAGTGTTTTGAAATCAAGAAAATGACTAGTTCATTCAAAGACAAGTTAGGTCAAGGGGGTTATGGCAGCGTATTCAAAGGAAGGCTACTTGATGGGCGTGTGGTTGCTGTCAAGTTGTTAAATGAATCGCCAGGGAATGGAGAGTGGAATTTATGAATGAGATTGCAAGTATTAGTAGGACACTTCCCACATTAACATTGTCGCACTGCTCGGATTCTGTGTTAAGGAAGCAAAAAGAGCTCTAGTCTACGAGTTCATGCCTAATGGATCTCTTGAAAAGTTCATATATGACAATAAACAACCTCATCTTGGATGGAAAGTATTGCATGAAATCGCTCTTGGCATTGCTCGAGGACTAGAATACTTGCATCGTGGCTGCAATACTAGAATAATTCTACATTTTGACATCAAACCTCATAATATTCTTCTTGATCAAGACATATGTCCCAAGATTTCTGATTTTGGGCTTTCTAAATTATGCCCCGCAAAAGAGAGTGTTGTGTCATTGGCAGGCGCTAGAGGCAGGTGATATCAAGAAACTTTGGAGTAGTATCACATAAATCAGATGTATACAGTTATGGAATGATGGTGCTTGAAATGGTTGGAGGAAGAGAGAACCTCGATTCAGGGGTAGTTAATGCTAGTCAGCTATATTTTCCAGAATGGATCTACAACCACCTAGATCAATCTATTAGTTTCGGACTGCAAGGAATTAAGACGATAGAGGATGAAGAAATTGCACGAAAAATGGTTTTAACAGGCTTGTGGTGCATACAAACGTATCATCCAAATCGGCCTTCAATAGATAAAGTGTTAGAAATGTTAGAAGGAACGCTTGAAGAGTTGCAGGTTCCACCAAAACCTTTCTTCTCTTCTCCTTCCAAGAGCGTGCTTGGGCTTCATTCCTTAAGAGGTGTCATGTCAACATCATCACTCAGTTTAAGGAAGAAGTCTGAACACAATTGAAATTTAAGGAAGTTCGATCAACATTTAGTTATTTCTTATCACAAGTTCGATTGTTGCATCGATATTAAGAAAAACCATATCACAGCGTGTTATGCTAGTTACTTCAATTAATATTTTCATTTGTATAATTATATTGTATGACTCGTGTTTCTGTTTTCGCTTTCATGAATGATCTGCGCATGCAACATAGAAGCCATGTTTTAGGACAACTTATTAAATGGGTAGCCTCTCAGTTATATAGTTTTGTTGTGATTAGGCAAAAGGAATATGGGTAGTACAAAGAATATGGTAATTTGTTTTTTCTTTTGTTGCTCAACAAAGATGGTAACTCATTCATTTGGTATTACTTAAATCTTGTTTTGATATACATGCTTCTTGTGCTATGCATGGCCAGCTATGTTTGTTTGTTTACTTATAGAATAATTGATTATGATCTTTTCGTGCCAATTGATGTAAATTACCTAAACAGTTTGTTTGCCAGATATTTTTGTTCCGTGGTCCACCTTTTTTCATCTGGGGTGACTGAATGAAGCTCCAATGGTAACGAGGGTCGGAAAAAAATAAAATAAAAAATGGTAACGTGGGTAATGTTACAACATGCTTCTTGACCCACGTGCTGTGTGCATCTGATGGAACCTAGGAGAATTTTCAGGTGCATCCAATGGACACAAGGGGCTGGGATTTGTGTCTCTAACATGATTGTAGTAAGGCCCATTTAGGTGAGTTTATTTATGTATGATAAAGATGTTCCATCCAAGTGACCTCCCAAGAAAATGAAAAAGAAAAAGATGTTCCGGCTACTCAGGATGGTCGGTCTCTTATTCATTTGTATGGACCTTGTGGTGTCCTCATATTCTTGATCTTTATAGGTTTTGTAAAGCTTATCTTTCCCTTTCCTTCCCCTCCCTAGATAATTAGCTATTGGAGACAATTGACCACTCCAAGAAAAGGTTTTCCGTCTATTACCATCCTCTACCTCTCCCTTTATAACTTATCTCGTCACCATATTTTTCGTATATCTCTCTTGGAGACAACCATTAAGTTGGAACCTTAAAAGTCCTAGACCTTAATTGATAGAGAATCCCAATAATAGTCTGACCAATTATCTAGATTATAATCGACTAGAATGTATTCCAACATTGCGGAAAAAAAAGGATATGGACACTTGATTAGAGATGGATGCTATTACTGTATCTTCATTCCTCCATACAATTCTCTTATGCAGAAAGCCCCTAAGTGACAGTGGTTCACGTATTCAATGAATGTAGACACGCCCAATAAGTTTTTTTTTTTTTTTTTTTCGAGTATTGGCCATTGAAAGCAAATGTTTCTTTTCCCTTTAGAATCTCTCAGGTCTCCGTTCACTCTGTCAAAATTTTGTAACTATGAAATGGAATGTCATTTCTGATGCACTTTTGAAGTGAAGTATATATGGATTGATAGGTTCAACGCCATTCTCCATATAAATAAATAATTCTCTATTAGGAAAAAAAAAAATGGACAAGACCAATTTCTTCCCAACATACATACATTTGGTACTCAGTTGTTGAGGTTTTTTGGACAAGCATCTAGATTTGGGTGCACACATCTCTAGGCTTATAATATTTAGAAGGGCTCATGCCAATAGTGTAGCAATTATGTGTCAAAAGTTACTAATCATTTCAGATTACTTTAACTATTAACACCCCTATACCCTCTATATCAGTCCCCCATTTAATTTAATGTTATTTATAGCCCCTAATAAGTTAGTTCATATTATAAGAACCCTCTTTAATTGTTAGTAAACCCCTTAATTGTTGGTAAACTCCCCAATATACTAGATTATATTTGCCCCCGTCACTCTCCAAAGAAAACTCTATTTACATCTTTGTGATCCCCAACTTCCAACCCCTTGTTGCACATCATCTTCTTCTCCTCTTTACCTCAATTTGCTTCATGGTTTGGTATGAAATTTAGAAGTAAGATGTCATGGGTTCAAACCTTGGTGGGTGCAAAAGTTGTTTCTTTCCTATAAAAAAAAGATTGATTCTTTGAACCTTAAAAGTTAAGATTCAACACAAATAAATGTTTTAATCATTCTGAATCAAATCTCAACCAAATACTATAATCAAGATGATGCATTTGGTGCTGAGTTGTTGAATGTATAAACAAATAGACGGGGAAGGGCGTATAGATTAGAAAGCAGAAGAGAAAATTAAGTGGAAGAGAAGAAGGGGTGGGTTTAATTTGGGGTGGGTGTAGTGATTAGTGTGATAAGAATCGGGCATGAGTTTAAGGTTTCATTTATGGAGGAGTGTAGAGAGTGAATAGTAAAGTTATGGAGACACGTAGAAAGTGGAAAGTAAAAGGGGAAAAAGAAATGGGTTCACGATTAAATTTAGTGTGAAGTTATTTAGGTGATGCTGCTGAAATTAAACTAGGCTGATATAGGGTATACGGGTGCTAATAATGAAAAGTACCATTGAACTGCTAGTCAGTCGTCTCTGATATACGCGCTTTGAAGTGTCAAAACGGAATTGAAATGCATAATAGACTAATAGCAGAAATTAATGGTGTCACATTGTCCATTTAGGCAGCAAGTCTTGTCTCCCTATACAGAATTATTTTGCAATGCAATCTTCTCTTCTTTGTTTCTTCATTATGGATTGCGTCAACCTAGCTACCTTCAGAGACAAATTCCATCGTTTACTGATCATCACAACCTTCGTTGCAGCAGTCTCAATATTGAAGCCGGTTTTATCAGCAAACTCACTGTTCAATGCTTGTGAGCCTAAAAAATGTGGAGAAAATGTGCGCGTGGAGTACCCTTTTTGGATTTCTTCTCAACATCCGTCCTCCTGTGGAAATCCATTTCTTGAGATCGATTGCGTGGAAGACAAACATCCAACCATTAAGCTTTCAGGTGACCATCAGTATGAAATTCTAGACATCAATTATGAGAATGGGTCTTTGTTAGTAGCAGATGCGGATGCCTTTGATGAAAAAGCCTGCGTTGCTCCTAGTAACAACTTCACTCTTTCCGAAGAAATGACGACGATGATGAGTCTAAGCCCCTACGATTTGCATCTGTATTTCTTCTATGACTGCACGCTTCGTCCCACAGACTACCCGACCTATCATATTCCTTGCCGAGTTTCCAAGACGAATTCTCACAATTTCGCGGCACTTCTCATCCACAATTCAACATTGAACTACTTAAATGCTTCTGCGGAGAAGTGCGAGTCTATTGTTGCCGCCCCTGTTTACATAGATGAGGGAGTAGTGGATCCTGGGACTTTAGACAGAATGAACTACACATCTATATTGCAAGAGGGGTTCCTTCTCAACTGGAGTTTGAACACTCGTAGTAGTTGTGATGCATGCCGGCAAAGTAAGGGACGATGCGGCCAAATAGAGAATCAATTCATGTGTTTTTGCAGTGACCACAATGATACTAGAAGCTGCGACGACGACGGTGGTAAGTTTAATCATCCGAGACTAAATTAAACCCCTCTCTCATCCTTTATTTATTTATTTTGTCTCTTTCTTAATTCCTTATATGACATTAGTCATTACAATCCCCATTTTCTTTTCCCTTCATTCCTGGCCGTTCAAAACGAGCAACTTCCTTGCAATTAATTTCTCCAAGACCGACTTGGGACTTGGGAGTTCAGTTGAGTGCTCAGGTCAATGGCCCAATGGCCCAATCGCCCAATGGCGTAGGGATAGGTAGTTGTTGAATATATCATCCATCCCCAACTCCTTTGTATTCTTCCACAACCCCACAATGCAATGGAAGGGACTCATTTCATTCATTCATTCATTCATTCATTCATTCATTCATTCATTCAAGGATCGATCTTCTCCTCACTGTAACTCACTTTCTTCTCCTTCTTCTTTCATCAACAAAACTAACAAATAGACAGTACTGATTGAGTTAGATACTTAATCATGGCTTCATCTCTTTTTCTTCTCTTCATCTTCTCCTTCTTCAATCTCGCCTCTCTTTCAACTCTTCTCTCTGCTCGACATCCTCATAGTCGACGCTACTCATTCGTGGCAACGTGTGTTGCAACAACAAAAAACAAAATCACAATTTCTCAAATAGTACTTGTATTGAATCCAGTGGGTTTAAAGCACTCGTTTTGAATTCCAAAAAAAAAAAAAAAAAAAAAAACAAAAAACAAAAAAAAAGCACTCTTTTTGGACACGGGTGTCCTTGTGAAATTAATTGGTCCCATTAAAGCCCCTTTAATTTTGATATCAAGTGAGTAGGCGCGCGGAGTCCTGCTATTATTAGGGTTGGCAATTTGGGTCATGAAACGATTAACACGACACGACACGTAATAAACATGTCGTGGGTTTGGCTTAAGTGGGTCTGGGTCATAAGCATGTTAACACATTTATACACGGTTAATAAACGAGTCATTAACACGTCAACCTCGCTTCAACTCGTTTATGACGACTCGCTTAACACGGCTAAAGAATAATGTATAAATAATAAATATTGTATAATAAATAGATTGATACAAAATTCACCTATTTGAATGCATGTTAATAGCATGATTTATTTATTTTGTTTATAGACATTTTTATCATATTTTATTTTATATTTGAGAGGAAATATTCATTTTACTAATATATTATTTATGTTTTAGATTTTATTAATAATTATTTATTAAGAAAAAATAAAACTTTTCGCCAAAGTAAAATTTAGATATTTTTTTAGATGATTCTTATAATTTTGTTTATGTTATTATTACGAGTCATTTTTGCTTTATTTTTAAAAGTAATAAAGACTTGAATGAAAAAGTAAAGTAAAACTAACGACTATATACAACCACATTATATTTTATTGGTTATTTAGTATGTTTTTTCGAATTTAATCATTTAGATATATTTTTAAAAAATAGTAACTTAATTATAAAAGTTTAAATAAAATAAAATTTTTAAATACAATATTTAATAAGTGGGTGACACGATTACACGACATGTTTAACACACGACCCACTTAGACACGAAAATGATTAACACGATTAATAAACATGTCATGTAATGGGTGACACGTTTACGACTCACCGATATGAATTGCCACCCTTAGCTATTATGGTATGTGTTATGCTAGGCACCGTTGTCTACTCCAAAGACGGGTCTCAAGTTCACTCTATCAATCTGATAGAATATATATGGAGTCTACGGACGTGTTGACGAAATGGGGGTTTGGGTTTCATGAGAAGGAAAAAAGAGCAAGACTCGTATAGTCTCATTTCCTAGTCAATGAAGAAACCTCCCTGAAACACACCAGGAATGCATTAATTGGAGGTTTTTTTTTAGGAAGTCTTTGGGGATTATTCCAAGTCTTCTTCTTCTAACGTACATGTCAATAATGTTGATTGAAAATTAAGTAGTTAATAAGTAGCAACGTAGGGTCGATCCCTTAATTTCCCTTGTTTTATTAATTCCAATTTCCATGGTGTCGTGGTGATTGGAGGCCATGTCGTCTCTGTACGCATTCTTTGTTTTTGCTGCTGCTCATCTTCTTTGTTGTTCATTTGCGTACACTTCCCAATGCCCTGGTTTCATATGCGGAAAACTCGAGAGTATAATCAGTTTCCCCTTCATCAGGAATGGCAGCGGCAGCAGCTCATCCGATTGTGGACCCTTCATCATAAACTGCTCTAGTACTGATGATGATTCCCACGCACAAGTCTTGTTTCCAAACCATGAAACATGGTACTCCGTCGACAAAATGAATCCCTTTGAAAGAAAAATCTCCATTATTGACTTACAACTTAAGGAGCAATTAGACCACAACCACTGTGCTTCACTCTCAAATTTCACTCTCCCATCCACCCCTTTTGTCAAATTCTATTATCATCATCCTACTACACTTGTCTTCTTCAAATGCAAGCGTCTCTCGGTGTCGGCTCCTCCTCAAAATCAGCAATTAGTATTCTTCCAATCACTCGAAAATTACACTGCTTGCGTTGATGATTATGATCTCTACTACGCTTCGCCTGATTTGGAAAAGAGCCTACCACTTCTACCTCAGACCCTCTCTGACCGCTGCTCCACTATTGAGCTTCCTCTTAATGTTTCATGGGAGGATTCAAGTGAGCCATTGAAGAACCTCACCTCTCTCTTCATTGCTCAACACTCACTACGGTGGGAATTTGACCCAGATTGTTTTGATTGTTACTTCGGCAAAAGAGGTTTCTGTCGAGAAAAAATAAATGGGACCCTCCACTGTGCCGACGGCTTCAACAATCCCAGTGGTATGGAACATGTCAAATTTCTCCACACTCGTACATTTAATTTAATTCGGATCAGCTACATTGATCAAACTCTTTCATTGCTCTCAATTTAGCACACCGTCAATTGCACTAAATCGAGTGCAATGAAACAATTTGATATATGTGCCGACCCAAACGAATTTGGGATTGAGGCTTTCATTCTTCAAATCCTACAATTTGTTTATTATGGCATGCTTCCTTGAACTTGATTGCCAGTGGGTCTGGGTTGCCTATTGTGCTTATTATCTAGTTATATGTAGTAGAACCAAATTTGTTATCATCGATATCAAAAGAAATGGTTTGAAAAAGTACACCATAAATTGCACTAACTCTAGTGCAATGGAAGAGTTTGATCCATATAGTCGACTTCAACTAATTTGGGATTGAGGCTAAGTGGTGATTGTTGTTATTGATATCAAACGGAAAATGAATTTTAGTTACAATAAGTGAAGGAAAGTCATATTTTAACCGCTGTTTTTTATTTATTTATTGATATTGCTAAATTTCAGACTGTATTTTGCATTTTTCGTTTCTATTGGGTAATTTCTTAATGTTAGTTTCTTATTTGGTGATATAAGGGTAGGCCTAACATAACATGGGAATTGGGATTCTTTTGTTGAACATTTTTAAATTAAATGTTTAGTCTCATATTGATTAGTAACTTCAAGTTTAAAGAGTATATATGTACTCTTGCACCATAGTGTGTGTAAAATAAAATACAAGTGCTATGCACGGTGAGCCGCACGCGCGCGGCGCTTATGGCGCATTTTAGGCGCTTTTATAAGTGCACTTACCACTTGGCACGAGGCACGTGCGTGAGCGCATATGTGTGTTAGCTAACCATGGGTAAAACTTTTTACCATTAATTTTTACCATTTTCGAGATTAAATGGGTAGTTAGTAGAGTGGCTTAGTGGGTGCAGTTGAAACTGCTCTCCATTAAGGAATTATTGCTCCACTACTCCATTGCATCAATGTTTGACTGCTCCATTATTCCATTGCATCAATGCTTGACTGTTCCACTACTCCACTACCCCATTTTCACTCTAACTGATCAGGACCAGTGCTCTATAAAAGGGGAGGTTTGGGGAGGAAGAAATCATCTCGAAATTCACCAGCAATTGCTCTTGTTTTCATCTTTCACTACTGCAAAGTGTAAGGTGGGTGACTTCATCGTATCCTTTAGGATATTTACTGACTCTTGCAGTGTAGAGAGCAAAATTTCCTTTAGAAAAGTGACAGTGCTACACGCTTTGAAATCATTGCAAGTCTCTCTGGTCTAACATCTTTGATAAGAAGGATTTTGAGGATTTTGAATGCGCATGATCAAGTGCATTAAGTCGAGCTGGATGGAAGAGTTTGATCTATGTTCTCCTAACACCTCATTTTTCTCAAGATTCAGCTTTTCTACGTCTTCCTACAGGGCGGATTGAGGAGTGGCTGATATTTGGTCGAAATGATGTTGTGCGCAGGATAAGTGATTTCTAAATAATTTGTAGGTGTCCAGTGTTCTAGAAATAACTTGTTTGCCCACTGTTTGTTGCGTTTTCCTTTCATCTGCTTGTGAGAGAATCCTCCGTCAATTTTGAGATGACTTAAAAGAGCCTTCGAAACTACCGACTGATGGTGTTAATGACCATGCTGCTTAAACTATGCCAGTGGACCTGAGTGTAAAGTTGGTCTCCGGAGGTAAGGAAATCAGTCAATGTTGAACACTTCACTAGGAGGGAAAGTTGGTCCCGGACTAAAAACTTGAGCTTCAGTAATAGGGCAGCTGGTGACATCCATCAACATTTAAGTAAACCTAAACTTTTTTCTTTTCAAACATTGCTAGCTTTACAACATTCTCCTATCAGATGCAAGTTGGAGAACTTTCTGTCGGTGAGACAATCCTATCAAGTATCAAAATTACATCATATATTTAATAATACCTATTCAGTTGCTCAGGTCTGCATCTTAAATGATGTTGAACTCAGTTTCTTCCTGCAAAGAGAGAGGGTTGAAGGAAGCAGGTCAGCTGCATCGGGTCTCTTTTTAGCCACTACTTTTATGTTCTAAGTATGTCACCATGTCTCTTCACCATGTCTCAGATATTGCTAAAAACTGATGTTTTTTCAAACGGCACATTTACAATTTATTTCACAAAATAAGGTGGTGTACTTTGAATTCATAAAAATAGGCAATAACGCATTTTGAAAAAGCGTTATTGCTTTTGAGGTTGGTGAGGTGGCAGTGAGGTGAACTTTTAATAACATCTTTTGAAAAGGTGTTATTGCCTATTTTTGCAGTTGGTGAGGTGGCGTTGAGGTGGCGGTTACGCACGCGCATATCGAAGTGGACAACCCATGCAAACGTCACCCATGTATGTCGATATGCAGATTTCATGCAAATGTCAGACACGTCTGTCGAGGTGGGCGACCCATGCAACCTCATGCAACTCATGCAAACGTTACGCAAGTGTCTCGAGGTGGTAAAGCCAATGCCAACGTCACGCACGTATCTCCTGATTGACAATCCATGCAAACGTCATGCACGTATCCCGAGGTGGGCAATTCATGCAACGTATCTCGATGGGGCAACTCATGCATATCTACTACAAACCATAGACCTCATGTATACGTCATCCTACGTGGACCGTGTCACGTATTGCGAGGCAGACAACCCATACAACCCATAAGCGTTATTCGGTCGGCCCATGTCCACGTGGTCATCCTACGTGAACCATGTCACGTATTGCGAGGCAGACACCCCGTACAACCCATAGGCGCTATTCGGCCGGCTCATGCCCACGTGGTCATCCTACGTGGACCGTGTCACGTATTCGGTCGGCCCATGTCCACGTAGGATGCCCACGTGGACAGTGTTACAAGGTCCATGTCAACCAAAAATTCACCCACTTTGATAGCGCATTTTGAAAATGCGTTATTGCCTATTCTGGAGAAAAAAAAAACACAACCTTATTTTTTGGATTTAAACTAAAAACATTAGTACTTTTGTAATTTTTTCCTAAAAACTTCATGTGGTGAATTGTGAAATGTTTTAGAATGTAATGATTTTTCACATGCTTGTTCCTTAGTTACAAGTTGTTATAGTACAAGTGGAACTAAAAGTTATAGCTGTTAGGTCCGGGCCAATGAATATCAAAATATTCACATGTCCGGTTGAATTAAGTGGCTCAAACTTGTAATTTGAGTTGGACTCAAATTAATGTCTTACATGAATTGATGCATGCACGGTGATTACACATGGGATTAATTAGTAATTGGATACAAACTACATTAATGTGTTGTATTTCAATTAGGAGTTAATATGTGTGTTGATTTATGTGTACATGCATGTAACACCTATAAATATGTGAGTGCGGTTAAGTGAAAGGACATAGTGATGAGGTGCTTGTTGACGAGCCGAGAGCAATAGTGAGGGTCATGCATACGGTGTGTCTGCGGGTATTTACGTGGCACACTAAACTTTAAGATTGAATCTTGTTGGGGTTTCTATCTAGGGTTTAGATAGAGGAGGTATTTCCTTTGTGTACTAAATTATTTATAGTGGATTGCCTTATTTCCTGCTCGATGTTTTTTCCTGATTTTAAGGTTTTCCATGTAAATTCTTGTATTCATTTTTTTCGCGTGGTTTGTTTATCTTTGAATGTATTCGTGTGACTGCGAGTTTTTTTTTTTTTTTGATGCGAAAGGAGACTCGGCTCCATTTTAATTATAAATAAAAACGTATATACATAGTACAACACTAGAGAACCGTCTATAGATAAAAAACACAAAAGTATGAAAATCTAAACTAGGTTGTGTGTACTTACCTGACCTTGCCGCCTGTTTGGCAAAGATGTGTGCCACCCATTAAGAGAACATGTCACCTCCATTTTACACGCAAGCACTCCTCTATTTACATTATCTCTCCCTTTCCTTACCGAAGAAGATCTCTCCATCTTGTTGTTGAAGATATCCATCCCCACTTGGTTGTGTGACTGCGAGTTTGAGTATTCTGCGGTGATTTGTCACAACACGCCCTCCCTCTCATGCAACCCCATCTTGCATGTGAAGCACAGGAGGAGAGAGTGCAAATTCTAATATGCTAATGGGGAATGGCAAATGCTGACAAGGAGGCTTGAACCAAAGACCTCAACAAAGCAAAGCTCTTGACTGGCCCGATAATATGTTACATTACAAGTGGACCTAAAAGCCATTGTTGTTAGATGCGGCCCAACAATGAATATTAAGCTATTCTAGTGCAAACTATGGTAACGCAGGTCCTGCCTTGGAGTACAAACTAACTCTTTACCGACTAACTAGAATATATGGTGGCGAAGTATTGAATTTTCCATGTCATGTAAATTGTAATTCGTGATTTTATTCAAATGCTTTGGAAGGATAAATTTCAGCATGAACTTGTTTATTCAGAGTCTGGGGAAATCGAAGTCTAGAAAGAATGAGTTTCACTGTACGTTTCGTGTCAGATTAGGAGGGCGAAAATGATTTATTTAGTTTTTCTTTTGTAAGATTTATTTGGTTATTATTTTGTGCATATGTGTGTGTGTGTGTGTGTGTGTTTGTGTGCTCGTGTTGAGATTTTGTTACTATTTAACATATTATTCATACTCTTAACTTACCGTTGGCCATAAATGATTGTGCTGCAGGGAGACCCGGACTGAGCATTACAATAGGTAATATTCTTTCATACGTGTACCTTGCATTTAAAGATTCAGGAGTTTAGGCATGTGAAGAAAGAATAGAAGATAAATGTCTACTTGCATTTTAGCATGTTGCTAAATACATTGTGTTATGTTCTTGTTTCCTTTTTCATTTCGGTGATTTTGCCACTTTTTTGTCTGTTGGCTGGTTTAGGTATTCTTATTGTTGCTGCTTTCGTGGTAGTACCGGTTGTAGGTGTTTCGTATTTATTGAGAAGGAGAAGTAAAAATCACCCGAATGTGGAAGAACTTCTTAGAAATCATCTGTCTCTAAGCCCCAAAAGATACAAGTATTATGATGTTAGAAAGATGACAAACTCCTTCAAGGAGAAGCTAGGCCAAGGAGGGTATGGAAGTGTCTTCAAAGGACAACTTCTTGATGGGCGTCTGGTTGCTGTAAAGGTCCTGGATAAAACTAATAAAGGCGATGGAGAAGATCTTGTCAACGAGATTGCAAGTATAAGCAGGACTTCTCATGTTAACGTTGTTGCCTTGCTAGGGTTTTGCATCGAAGGACCAAAAAGAGCCCTTATATACGAGTTCATGCCCAATGGGTCTCTTGAGAAATTCATCTACAATGATAAACTGTCAAAAACAGGTTTTCAACATCATCAGCAGCTTGGATGGGATACACTTTTCAAAATAACCATTGGCATTGCTCGAGGACTAGAGTACTTGCACCGAGGTTGCTACACGCGAATAGTGCACTTCGACATCAAACCTCATAATATTCTTCTGGACCAAGATTTCAATCCAAAAATATCTGATTTTGGACTGTCTAAACTATGCCTCAAGAAGGAGAGCACCATGTCAACAATGGGCGCTAGAGGGACTATAGGGTACATTGCCCCGGAACTGGTGTTGAGGGCATTCGGGAAAGTCTCTCACAAGTCGGATGTGTATAGTTATGGAATGATGGTGCTTGAAATGGTTGGACAAAGAAAGAATGTTGATGCAGCAGCGGATAATACTAGTGAAATATATTTCCCACATTGGATATACAAGAGACTTGACCAGTTAGAGGAGTTGGGATTAGGTACAACTACAACTGAAGATGAGAAGGAATTAGCAAGAAAGATGACTATTGTAGGTTTGTGGTGTATACAGGTTGATCCAATGCAAAGGCCTTCAATGAACAAGGTGTTGGATATGTTGGTAGGAAGAATTGAGGATTTGGAAATTCCACCAATGCCTACTTTTTCTTCATCAGCTCCCTCAGTGCACCAAGAAACTTGTTCTTCCATCTCAGTGTCGTAGTGATGTTTGTCTGTGAGTAATCTTTCTTATTGAATGATCTTATTTATCATCTTGATCATAATTTATGCTTTTGTAGGATTGTCGTCACTTTTACCTTTTGTGATTGTGTCTGTAAATTTAATATTTCTTGAAATGTAGAATTATTGATTTTGGTGCATGAACAAAGAGTATATATCCTCTTAGTAGTTGTAGCTCTACCATATGAGGGCATGAAGGGTAGTATTTGTTTATATTTCATTTCTAGTTTCATCGGTATCACCGAAGCTGAACCTAAAAAACACAGAATGTGGCTCGCCAATTGAGGATTTCCCAAGAAAACTGTACTGATGTGCTCATACATGAAATTGATGTCTTTAGATTTTCCATGAACTATGATTCAGAGCTTTGCAACCTTCACTGATATGTGAAATGGAACTGTTAGATACTCATGTGTTTGTCAAATTTTTATATGTATCAAAAGTATGTTAATTGATCACATGCATGTACTATTCGCAGATTTTTCGATTTATTCCATGCAGATGTACACCAACATTCATTTCTTGTTTCAAGCTGATATTACCAAAGCCAGAACTACAAAGCATACAGGAGGAAATCCAATTGAAATAGTATTATACTAGTAACTTTAACACAGGAATATCTCAATTGGTATCTATTAACATTGTAAACACCATTCCTTCATTGGTGTAGAAAACAACATTCGCTTGCAGACACTTGTCTTACTCTTCCTCGCGATTCTCATCCAGCTTATCGCGAAATGATCTGTGGGACATAACGAAGGCAAGGACATTTTGTCATGTGAATATCAGACGTCTGATCTTCCTGGAGGTTCAGTTAACTTCATAGTCATCTTGGCGGGTCCTTCACATGCATACAATTCAGAGCTTCCAAATGCACTAAATTGTAGTCCTCATCTTTGCTTTCATTGTCTTCAAAGATGTTCACCGCAACACAAATCACGCATTCATTAATTGTTATACATCATTCGATTGTGCAGATATCAAAGGAATAGGCTAGCTGTCCGGATCCAAGTGCGTGTTCTCTAGTCTTCTCTCATTATATTAAATCAGTTGCATCTAATTTTATTCCTACATTATTGAAGTTCTACTATGCCATAGATATGCAAATGTTAATTCTTGAGAGAATTTTAGACATTCTAAGTATGTGCAGTTGGCCCCTATTTTAGTCTAGACTGACATTCTATAAGCCAAAAATAAGGAGGGGAGGTCTCCCAGTGCAGTTTTCTTCATTTCTAGCTAGCGCTCGAATTCAAAACCTTTGGTTAAGGGCACCCTGATTTACTCAACCCAACCATGATCAATGCGCAAAACCAGTATCATTCTCAGGGTCTGATTTCTATTTTTTAGATCAATTGGTATGTATAACACTAAAAACTTCAAGAAATTAAAACGAAAATGAAAAAAGTTAAACAATAATTAAATGAGAGAAAATTTAACACATTTAAGAAATATAAGATCATTAAAAACATTCATAAGACAATAACTAGCTACAGTTAAATGTAAAAGAAAAAAATTACCCGTCGGAGTGGCTTGCGGAAAGCATATTCATGTAGCTAGCTGATCCATTCAGTCTAGGAAGGATTGATGAAGCTGATTGAGCTAAGGTGAGTTGAATTAAGCCTGCCAAACTAAATAAGCTAGATTGGAAGATTATGAGGATAGAAATTAATGAAGCTTTGGTAGAAAGATTTACAAGAGAATGTGCCTGCCAAACTAAATAAGTCAGACTGAAGCAATCTTTTTAAGTAGGCTTTCCAACTCTCTTCATATATATCCTCTGAGAGCTCCTGAATTTGAATACTACTGGCACTGCATTGTAGAAATGGAGCCATTTTCTGATCCGGACACCCCAAACAGCAAAGAAATTTGGTTGTGGATAACTCACCAACCAGGAGTCTTCCCAAAATCTAAATCCCATAAAATTCCCTCCTTTTTCTCCACACAGTTCAGAAGTTCCTCTTAAAAACAAGAAAACAAACTTCCATGGCCTTCCGAATGCACCCCTTGAGGAACTACAGCGCCTCTCACCTGTTGGACGACATCTCATATCCATACTCATCTCTTGGAAACCTCGAAATCCATTTGCCTACAGAAGCTACCAAGTGAGTTTCCTCCATTTTTCTTAAGGACATAAAAGAAGTATCTTTCTTAAAAACCCAGAACCAGAACAACTTATTTTTCTTTTCAGCTCATAGAATATAATGTTCTACACTACAACGCTATTTATGATTAAAGCTTTGACTAGGAGCTGCCTTCCTTGCACAAATGCACCTCAGAACTTTTCTGCGGTTTGTATCCTGCTTCCATCTCAATTGAAAAGCTAGGATTTTCTTTAGGATCTTGTACAAAGACGCAACATGCTTAATAGCCCATAATCTTCAACCTACATGTTAGACCACCATTAGGACTCAATATAACAAAACTCAATCAGTACATGATTTCTTATTCCTGTTTCAATACAACTTCCCCAAAAATTACCATTAATACATCGAACAATATTCTCTGGCCTTTATGAACCACTATTGGAATAGTGCTCAAACTCTCGAGCAAGTTGATGAATTGTTACATTTCAATTTCATTCCACTAAAGGAACAACAATTTTGCTTCATATATGTAGATAAACTTATGTATAGAGCAATCCAACAAAAAGAAAAATACAATTTTTATGTATACAACAACAATAAAGCCTCAATTCAAAATTAGTTGGGGTCGTCTAAATGGAAGACTCTTCCACTCCGCTCTATTCAATGCCCTTGATGGCGTGCTTTTAAAATCCTTTTAATCCTTTCTAATAAATGTATCCCAATTTATCTTACGCCTACCCATACGCCATCGAATTTCTTCAATTTCTACTAAGTCGAGTTTTTTAATTGGAACATTGGCAGATCTTTTATATACATTTTTTTATGTATATAAAAGAAACTTAAATCCTCTATATTATTATTTGATATTTATGATGATTTGTTGGTTCCCTTAGTAGTATTGAATTCCTTACATACATCTTGATTTAATTAACGATCTTTATCTTAATGGTCTTGCAGAGGAGAAACGTTTGATGAAGTTTGTGATAGGTAATGTATTAAATTATCTACTTAGAATTCAATTAAATTTGGCTATATTTCTATTCAATGAAGTTAAATTTCAATTCACCATCAATTAGAATGATATATTTTTGGCATGTTAGTGGGTTTGTATTCTCTAAACTATTAACTGAAAAAAAAAAAAACCAGATAATGAAAACTTCAAGATGAGCTTTGGCGTGAATCATCCTCTAGGCAGACTGCATAAAGCATCACTACATATCTATAGCTACAAAAACCTACAATCAAAAAAGAAAAGTTCTTTCTATTTGTACTTGCCAAAGAATTGAAATGAATTATGTAAGTTCAATGCAACTGAAAGAAAATTAACAAACCAAAAAAAAAAACCTGAGAAAGTTAGGGTAGTTCTTGATCACTTAGTCATTTGTTTCTTCACAGATCCTATGTTAAAAGCAAATACAAGCAACAATTAAATGACAAACACTAATTAACAACATTTTTTCCTGCTGCTTCTACAGTATCGTCAAATAATTTACTTGTCCGGCTTAACCAACTGCTTTCTAAGTAAGAATTGCTTAACAGTAGTTAAGCAACAAAAACAAGTTTAACAGTAGTTTAACCAAATTCATACACCTTTTTCTTGTAAAGGCCAAAATAATAATCCTTCAACAAATTTATTGTTCCTTGTGTATGATTTGTGGTACTTTTCTTTATTGATCTGAAGCAGCTTTCTCAGTTGGTGCAACTTGTTTAGCAGCCATTATTATTATATTTAGCACAAGGAGAAGGATAATCATTTCGAAAACATTGATGGTATCATCAAAGAAAAAAAACTACCAGTGTGCAAAAGGTTGAGCTGTTTTTATTGAACTATGGATCCTTATCTCCCATAAAATACAAGTGTTTTGAAATGAAGAAAATGACTAATTCATTCAAAACAAGTTAGGTCAAGGGGGTTATGGCAGTGTATTCAAAGGAAGGCTACTTGATGGGTGTGTGGTTGCTGTCAAGTTGTTAAATGAATCGCCAGGGAATGGAGAGAGGAATTTATGAATGAGATTGCAAGTATTAGTAGGACACTTCCCACATTAACATTGTCGCACTGCTCGGATTCTGTGTTAAGGAAGCAAAAAGAGCTCTAGTCTACGAGTTCATGCCTAATGGATCTCTTGAAAAGTTCATATATGACAATAAACAACCTCATCTTGGATGGAAAGTGTTGCATGAAATCGCTCTTGGCATTGCTCGAGGACTGGAATACTTGCATCGTGGCTGCAATACTAGAATTCTACATTTTGACATCAAACCTCATAGTATTCTTCTTGATCAAGGCCTATGTCCCAACATTTCTGATTTTGGGCTTTCTAAATTATGCTCTGCAAAAGAGAGGGTTGTGTCAATGGCAGGCGCTCGCTAGAGGCACACCAGGCTTCATTGCACCTGAGGTGATATCAAGAAACTTTGGAGTAGTATCGCATAAATCAGATGTATACAGTTATGGAATGATGGTGCTTGAAATGGTTGGAGGAAGAAAGAACCTCGATTCAGGGGTAGTTAATGCTAGTCAGCTATAGTTTCCAGAATGGATCAATCTATGAGTTTTGGACTACAAGGAATTAAGACGATAGAGGATGAAGAAATTGCACGAAAAATGGTTTTAACAGGCTTGTGGTGCATACAAACGTATCCTCCAAATCGGCCTTCAATAGATAAAGTGTTAGAAATGTTAGAAGGAACGCTTGAAGAGTTGCAGATTCCACCAAAACGTTTCTTCTCTTCTCCTTCAAGAGCGTGCTTGGGCTTCATTCCTTAAGAGGTGTCATGTCAACATCATCACTCAGTTTAAGGAAGAAGTCTGAACACAATTGAAATTTAAGGAAGTTCGATCAACATTTAGTTATTTCTTATCACAAGTTCAATTGTTGCATCTATATTAAGAAAAACCATATCACAGCATGTTATGCTAGTTACTTCAATTAATATATTTTCATTTGTATAATTGTATCGTACGATTCGTGTTTCTTTAACGACATATAATCCTATGCTCTTGTGGTTAAAGAAACAGCCGATTGCAGTGGTTGGACCATAGAAGAAGGTTTACTTTTGCTACGTGACTTTAAACTCTGGGGAAAAATTGGATAAATCTATGAACTAAATGAGTCTTCATTTTCATACAAATCACACATTATATATGGTATATATGTTTTCCATAGTGTAGTTTTACATTCAATTAAGTGCAGTTCATCTTTTGTTTTTTTTCCTTGCATTCAATTAATTGTAGTTTTACAAGTAATTGCATTGACCAAAACTCATGTATATAATTGATTCAATTCCAATTAATTATATGCAAACAATTGCAGGCCAACAATATTAAAAACACTTAAACAAGTCAACATTAAAGAAAGACAGGTGTAGAAATACCTTTTTAATGCTGCTGCTTTTGAGCACAAACTGTTTGGATTTTAGAGACTGAGAATCCACAAGGTGCCTGAAATGAACTTTTTCGGTCTGTTTAAATTTGAAGCACCTTTGGCTTCCAACTGTGGAATTTCCAAGAACATGTTACGAATCACGGTTTATCGATCCTTTATATATCCAGATGCACAATCGTCTCATGAATCTTCCCATGATGCCTCCTAGGCAGCGCGGAATGGTCAGACTTTCAGCATTTATGAGCCAGTATTATATGAATGTCTACAACAACAACAACATAGCCTCAGTCTCAAATTAATTGGGGTCGGCTATATGAATCAAACTTTTTCATTGTGTTCGATTAAGTGCAATTGAGGGTGAGCTTTGCAAACCATATCTTATGTTAACTTTGGTCTGCATCTACTTCGTCAAATTTCTACAGTTTCGAGTGAAGGGTGAACACTCCTAACACCAATGCAAATCAGTTTCAACGCTATTCTATTTCATTGCTTCTTTTTCATCATCATCGTCATGGATGTCTGTCGCTGTGAAGACCCAGATTACAGATTCTCCAACTGTTCCGAAACATTCAATTGTGGAGCCAATATCAAACAAATCGGCTACCCATTTTGGGGAGGTAAACGCCCAGACTATTGCGGCCACTCTGGATATCTCCTACATTGCCAAAATGGCACCACAACCGGGATTGAAATCATGTCAATTCGATACCAAGTTTTAAACATCAACAAAGAAACACAAACCATGAGAATTGCTATGAAGGATTTCATTGACGGCCCATGTCCTTCCAACTACTCCGATTCCATCATCGACCACAATCTCTTCCACTACACCTCAGACACCATTAACTTAACCTTGTTCTACGTCTGCCCCGTCCAGACTCAAAGGGTGGACGTCCAACACAGATTCACTTGCACTCCAGGAATTTACGAAAACGCTTACTTTCACACAGACCCATCAAACAACCGTCCCGACTGCCAGCAGAGAATGACAGTGGCGATTCCTGAAACAGCTGGTGCACGGCTCGAAAGCGGTCAATCCGCCATAGCAGAGGTGCTGAGAAGCGGGTTCGAAGTGGTGGCGGTCGTGGCAAATGTCTCTAAAGATTACTGCAAGGTGTGCAAGAGCTCCGGTGGCGTGTGCGGGTTCGAGAAGAATTCACAGAGACCAATATGCCTTTGCAAAGATGGCCCAACTCAACAAGGAAGGTGCTTTCCTGCTGAATTGTCTGTCCCAATTGTTCAGACTCCAGGTATGTACATAACCACTGCATATCTCCATTAAAGCCTCTCTTTATAAATAATTGAAGCATAAAAGTACTCCTATTGTTGTCTGATTCATTCTAAATAGAAGTCAAGTAACCAACTCAAGATTGTTCAGGGCATTGGGTTACGCTTAGATTGCACTAAGGCCTCACGGGAATAGTCAAGTTTGACTGGATACCTACGAACATCAAAAAACAACATATAGAAGTAAAGTAGAGCACTAACTAATAACGAAAGTCTTGAACTTCTCTTCACAACATATGATTAGATTCAAAGCGGGACCGTGACAACGGTTTCTTCAACGAGAAATCAAACACAAACACAAACAGAAAGAACAATAGCAGTGTCCTTCAATTTTACAGGCCCAGTTAGTTCAGGTTTTACCTGATCCGAGCCCATGGTGAACTACAAATGGGCCTCCAGTAGTCTGTTCCATGGTGAACTATGAAAAATTACTACAAAAAATGATAAAACAAAATGCCGTGTCAAAACAGGTAGAGAAAGTCAGTCACAGACATCAACTAAGACTGTTGAATTTCATATTGTTCCATGGATCCAATAATGTTGCAACTACTCTGTCTTGCACTTAATTGAAATTGACCACAGAAACACCAATGTCAATTTGTTAACAAAGCAATAATTAATAGAGTAAAGATTAACCAGCAAACTAAAATGGAACTACTTCGATAACAAAAAGTGTACAACATTGATGAGGAATTATACAGTACTGGAGATTCATGAAGTTTATTACATACGTATAGTGGAATATAGCAACATCGGTTGTTATCAGTTACTTACATACGTAGTAGCATAGTTTACTTATTACCAGTTAATTGGATCATCCAAGAACTCAATAACTGTATATTCATAGAAACGAAATGCATACGTACATGCATGGGGCCGTGCCAGTCACTCTATACTTGACTTCAATTCTCAAGTCTACTCCCAATCAAAGACCTACCACATGCAGCTATCATATTAATTAGGAAAATATCCACTATATTATCTCTTCGATTCCAACTCCATCATTAATTGGTCTTCCTGATGATTAAGTAACCACCATGGCCGTGAGTGGATGTTGCAGCCACTGCCTTCTTGTGTTCTCTTGCCTTCTATCTTGGGCAATTCGCTATTCCAACCCGGCCACAACACCTCATGATCCTCACCAAATCGTGTATCCTCCTAACATCCCATCCAAAATTCCCTCTCCTCCTCGCCTTCCTTCTCCTCCTCCTCCTCCCCGTGTTCCTCCTCCTCCCCCTCCTCCCTACATCCCTCCTCCTCCACCTCCTCTTCGTCCCCTTCAAGAATCCGCGTATCCCCAGTTCTACGTCCACCTTATCTGCATTCCCACCACGCCCTCTCACCCTCACTCTACCATCGCTCCAGCAACCGATATCATCACCAACCTCGTACTTAAATTCCCCCAGTCTCCCGAGGACTTCCAGCTGCGCAGAGATGGGTACATGAACTACACCGTTAGTGTTCCCAACAACTTCACCACCAATCCGGTCGCTTATGGCTATGTTCTCTGCAAAGGCAACATCTCGCCGGAGTACTGCCTCGGCTGTGTCCATGCAGCCAGTGACAAGCTGAACAAGAGCTGCCATCCCAACCAGACGTCAGAAGCAATTGTCTACTTCGAGGACTGCTTGTTGCACTATTCCACTCGACCCTTCTTCTCCTCGTTGCAGACCACCCCTATTGTGTACCTCAAAAGTGTCCTCAAAGCTTCTGATCCGGTTCGCTTCAACCTGACCTTGACCAAGCTGTTGGAGGGTCTAGAAGATCAAGTGGCTAGTACTGGGACCAAGTTTGCTGTTTCGACATCAGTGGATGTTTACGGAGTTGGTAACAATAATGTACCTCGGTCACTGAAGGGGATGATACAATGTATTCCGGACTTGAGGGTGGATGACTGCAAAGTGTGTGTTCATCAAGCCATAGCTGATATTCCGACATGCTGCGAAGGAAATGTAGGGGCCAGAGTTATTCGACCCAGCTGTAGCTTGAGATATGATTTGGGTGATTTCTATGGATCAGCCTTCACTAGAGATGTTGTGATGAATGTGTCCAAAGCGCCGCAACAAACTTCAATTTCTTTCACAAGATTACCAGGTAATTTTGCCACCAATTGGAGTACTAGAGAATATAAAACCAACATAGACCATAATATTGCAGGAATGAAACTCTAAACCAACAGCAAGATAAGATTATGCAACTATAGACAATCGTGCAGTAGTCCTCTACAATTTTATGCATTTGAACAAAATTCCTCCTCAAGATTCAGTTATGCCTTTTAGTTCTGATTTTTATATATTTTGTTCTGAGCTTATACTTAAAAACTTACATTTTCTTTTTATTTTCTTTCATCTTTATATGATGATCTAACATCTATTACTATATATTGAAGGAAAAAAAAAAAAAAAATTATGTGATAGAGACTGTGTGCCTCATATAGGACTCGGTAATTAAGCATGATCTTGCTTTTCTCCTTTTTAATATTTTTGATGAAGGAGCATTTATCTTCATAACTATATACAACAACAACAACAACAACATAGCCTCAGTTCCAAATTAACTGGGGTCGGCTACATGGATCAAACTTTTCCATTATGCTCGATCAATTGCAATTGATGGTGAGCTTTGCAAACCATTCAAATCTCTTTTAATTAATGCATCCCATGTTAACTTTGGTCTGCCCCTACCTCGTCGAATTTCTACAGTTCATAACTATATATGTCGAGCAAAACCTATAGTAGAGAAAATACTGCAATATTCGTCACATATATAATCCTGTGTAGTGTGTCCTAACTAATTTAGAATTGAGGCATTATTCTTGTTCTTGTTGTTATTTAATTTACATATGGAAACTAAAATGCATGTGTATGAGCATCAGCCATAGCACGTATGCATTTAATGTACCAATTTTTCTTATTTTATTTTCTGTCTTGATTTGCTTTTCAGGCATGTCAAAAGGAAAGAAGATTGTTATAGGTACTGAGCCCAATAGCAATCACAAGAATCATGTAGCTTGAATTTAATTTCTAAATTCTAATGTATGGTTTTGGTATAATTTTACCCTGTTCCATGACAGCTTTATCTGTTGGAGCATCTGGTATAGCTGCAGCAATTGCTGTGTTTTGTTTCTGGAGAATGAAATGTGTTTCAAGAAAACTGATGATACTATCAAAGAAGGAAAAAACTGAGAGTGCGCAAAATGTGGAGCAATTTTTGATGAATTATGGATCTCTATCTCCAATAAGATACGAGTACTCAGAAATCAAGAGAATGACTAATTCATTTCAAGACAAACTAGGCAAAGGAGGGTATGGCAGTGTGTTCAAAGGAAAGTTAGATGATGGGCGTATGGTAGCAGTGAAGCTCTTAAGCGAATCAAAAGGCAATGGAGATGAATTTATCAATGAGGTCGCAAGTATTAGCAGGACTTCTCACGTTAACATTGTCATGTTGCTTGGATTCTGCGTCAAGGGAAGCAAAAGAGCTCTAGTCTACGAGTTCATGCCTAATGGATCTCTCGAAAAGTTCATATATGACAGCAAGCAGCCTCATCTCGGATGGAAGACGCTATATGATATCACTCTTGGAATCGCTCGGGGATTAGAGTACTCGCATCGTGGTTGCAACACTAGAATCCTACATTTCGACATCAAGCCTCACAACATTCTTCTAGATAAAGATTTTTGCCCAAAGATTTCTGATTTCGGACTTTCTAAACTATGCATGGAAAAGGAGAGTGTCGTATCGCTACGAGGTGCTAGAGGTACACCAGGTTTCATTGCACCAGAACTAGTTTCTAGGAATTTTGGAGCAGTTTCATATAAATCAGATGTGTACAGTTATGGAATGATGGTGCTTGAAATAGTTGGAGGAAGAAAGAATGTTAATACTGGAGCAACTAATTCTAGCCAAGTATTCTTTCCACAGTGGATCTACAACAATGTAGAACAATCTAGAGACCTTGGGCTGCAAGGAGTTACGACTTCAGAAGACGAAGAGATTGTGAGGAAGATGGTATTAGTTGGCTTGTGGTGCATACAGATGGATCCTTCAAAACGGCCTCCGATGAATGAAGTATTGGAAATGTTAGAAGGAAGTGTCGACGAATTGCAAATTCCACCAAAACCATTTCTCTCTTCTCCTTCAGTATCATCGCTACAAAAAGATGATTCAAATGCATCAATTTCATCCACACTAACAGCAAGATAAGATCGCACGACTACTGCACAATTGTCTTGAGTAGTCCTGACTCCTGCCTTAACCTATTAAAACAGGACTGAGACTCAATGATAAAAAGCAACTATATGTAGAACATCATATTGCAGAATCTGTTTAACAGAATTATCCCCATTAAGTAACTATGTCTATTTCAATCTCATTGCACTAGGAAAAACTAAACAAATAACTTCTCTTGTCATAAGAGTTTATTAATTGTTGACTAGAAAATAACTAGAAAGATAATTGACAATATGACGCAGCGGAGATCTTCTAAACCAGTTGAACGAATCCACGAACAACTCGATCTAGGTCAGAACTTAAGCCAAAGTTCAAAAATTCTTTTATTTCAGCAAAAACTACGAATTACACCAAATAGATCGCTTAAATAGCGAAACCCTAAAATTGCCAAAAATAGTAAAAAGTCTAAAAAGCCCTAAACTGAAAACTAGACGAAAAATAGAAACAAACGCCGCAAACGGCAATAAAAACGGAAATTCCTAATGAAAGTTATAAGCAAAACAAAAGTTTCCTAAAATAGCAAAATTGCCGTTTCGGAGGGCGAAACGATGGAATTTCGCCGAAAAACGTCGTAGTCACAGATAGCATTGTGAGTATTGATCTCCACGTCGTTTCCAATAAACCCATACCCCCGGATCGTTGCGAGTCATATCTTTTCCTATTTTTCCAAGAATTTGCAACTAATTCTTGGACTTCATCATTATCCTATCAAGATTCATTATCCTATCAAGAATTTGCAAGCTAATTCTTGGACTTCATCACAATATAAATAGAAAAGATAACATTGTAAAAATTTTTAAAAAAAAATGACTAACATCTACAAAAAAAAGCTATATATGCAATCTCAAACTGGCAGGGTTAGAGTTGTTCTTACTAATTAATTAGTAATTGCTATCTCCCAGCTTTGCTCCTTGTTAGGCCTCAACTTGAGCAATCAATGAACTCTTCCATGATCTGAATATAAGATCAAAAGCAAGCTATCCAACAAGTTAGACCTTTTCAACGATGAATTTTGAATAAATGCATTGTGATAAGAATTCAACACGCTTTGTAGAAAACTGAGGTGCACAACTGGTTGCTGTTGGCCCCGCAGTAGCTTTGAAAGAAAATTAGCACTTTTGATATAAGATGCCGGAATTACTTAAAGGCACAGAAGGGAAAACTGCCAGAATTGATTTTCCTCTCATTTCACGAATTGAAATGCATCCAAACTTCTCCACACTTTTCATCTTCATCTCCCTCATCATCGTCATCTCCATACTAGACTTAGCTGCCTGTGATGATGATTTTGATCCCAAGTATAGAATTGTTCAGTAGATTTGAGTGTGGAAGAATTAGAGATATTGGGTACCCATTTTGGGGAGATGGCAGAGCAGATTATTGTGGTGGGAAAGTTGGATACCAGCTCTACTGCAATCGGGACGACAACGATCAAGAAATCCCTGAAATTGTAATCAACTCAGTGAGGTACCGAGTGCTGAGCATGTCCGCATCGTCCAAAAGCATGAGCATCGCCAGAAGTGATTTCATGGATGACCCATGTCCAGCCAATTACATCAATTCCACCCTGGACACCTCTCTGTTCGAGTACTCTGCCGCCAACACGGTGAACCTCACCCTGTTCTATGATTGCGTCCCCTCGACATCTGGGCCGTTGGCTCTGAAGCAGTTTACTTGTACTTCTTCATCATCAACCACCGTGATGTATAATTACTTCGACATCAGAGATGAGAGCATTATTTCGACGTGCAGGTACAAGAATATGGTTAGCCCAGGTTTCTAAGGTTGGTTTCGATCGCTTGATGATCATTAATATGGTGGGGCAAGTGTTGAAGGATGGATTTGATGTGGAGTACTCGATGGATGTGTCACAGTGCAAGGGCTGTGTGGATTCAGGTGGGCAGTGTGGGTTTGATTCTGCCATGCAAATCCCTACTTGTTTTTGCTTCGACGGGCCCAGTTCAGCAGGACTAACGTGCCTCACAAGGCCCCGACTAATAAAGGTACGGATTAATTACTCAAATTCGCTTCTTCTACAACACCGGAATGAGGATTTCCAACCCATTTGCAACCTGCTTTTGAGAATCGTCAACTTATAACTGCATTTGCATTCTGGTTACTATTTGCTCAGTCTTTAAACAAATCTAGAAATCTAACCAAAATATCATTTTTGAGCACTGAATTGCAAAAAATGGATTATATATATATCTATATATAAAAAACATGAATAGCTAAAAATTCTTTGGTTGAATTATCTTTTTTACCCTTTAATTATTTATTCAAAAGTCAATTTCTATTTTAATAATTTCTTTCGCGTTTAACTTAATCAATTACTTATTAAAGAGGGGATTACTTATTAAATAAATTTCCTTTTTAATGATTTTACCTCTAAATATCTTTCACTGATCTACTAAACATAACTACAACAACCTTATCCGAGCATCTCCAATGGGACCATAAATATATTGGTGTGAAAATGAGTCCACCTATGACACAATCCATATCCAACCCAAAAAATGTTCTTCGGAACCAATGATTGATAATGTCTAAGTGATGTAGTAAAGAATCTAAATAGAGGGTGTCAACCCAAATGTCTACTTCTAGACATTGTGGTAGACATCATCTCCACTATCAGCGTCATCACTTTTAGTTAGAGAAATAAAGAAAAAGATGATAGTCCTTAAAGAAAAAACAAAATAAACAAAAAAAAAAACAAAATAAAGGATATTATCCATATGAAAACAAAAGGAAAGTCACAATCCATGGTATAAATCCACATTACCATTTCATGTTAGAAATTGAATGTCTATCCAATGTCACATAGGATAGATATTCTCTCCACATCTATAATTTGGCACCAATTCATGCTATAAATCCACATTAATTATCATTGGAGATGCTCTAACTCACATTAGATCTCACATGCAAGAATATCTCCCCTAAATTTCTCCAGGTCATCTATTATGCAAGTCACCATTCAACTATGACATTGTTGTTCCTTATGCTCACTTACTAGAGATGAAAAACTCATTGATCTGATTAATAAAAATTCAGTGACTAATTAAGCATGAGGTTCTTATGGTCTTGTGATGTACATGTATGTGGCAAAACCTCCAAAAAAAATATTATTGAGGTTAACAAACTTGATCGACCAAGTTTTATGGAGTGACATTGAAGGTGAGATATTAATAAGAAAAAAAAATGCCATTTGCCTAAGTCATATAGATTTAATTAAATAAGAATTGAATTATTTTTTTTTATCAAATGATATTATAAGGTATAGTAATTAACTATTTTTATCAAATGATATTATAAGGTATACTAATTAACTATTGTTTTCTTCCCTTACGGCAAAGACAATGAGGAAGAAGAATCTACGTCAGCGTAGATTCTAGGTTTTTTTTTCAATTTTAATTAGTATATATAGATTATTTTTTGTACATGTTGGTCGTCTCTCAAATTAATTAGAGTTGGTGTTTGACTTTGAAAGCAAATTGTGTGTTACTTCATGAAAAAAAAAAAATGAAAAAAAAAAAATTGTGTTACTCATATTTATTTACAACATGGACTAGCGGGTAGATCGATGAGGTTGATGAGTAATCTTAATGTTGTTTGGTTTCCCGTGCATTATCAATTTGAGACTGACTCTAGCTTTTTTAAAGAAATTATTTCTTTAGTACCTTCACATATATGTATGTAATAGATTTTCTCATCGAATGTTATTGGCAACAAGACAATTGGCCAATCATGAAATTATGGTTTTATTGAGTTCGTAATTATGATTTTATTGAGTTTGTATGGCACGCTACTGTGATAAGGATTTTTGCAGGCTTTCTAATTAGGATTTGGGTAAAGGCTATTGAGACTTTTTTTGCATGCAACAAACTATTTAAATGTACTGATTTTCTTATCTTGTGTTTCTCTACTTCTCTTTCTCCAGGTAAGAACAAAGGACTGAAGATCCTAATAGGTAATGGACCTAATACCACTTTAGCCAATGAATCATGTAGCTAGACATGTAATTCTAATGTATGGTTTTTTATACTTTGTTTGATCAATGACAGCTATCTCTGTCGGAGCATCTGGTATCATGGTGGCCATTATTATGTTTTGTTTGTGTAGAAGAAAATGTTTCTTAAGAAAACTCATGACAACACTGGCAAAGAAGAAAAGTCAGAGCGTTCAAAATGTGGAGCTATTTTTGATCAATTATGGATCTCTATCACCAATTAGATTCAAGTATTCTGAAATCAAGAGAATGACTAATTCATTTCAAGACAAACTAGGCAAAGGAGGTTATGGCAGCGTGTTCAAAGGGAAGTTAGTTGATGGGCGTATGGTTGCAGTGAAGCTCTTAAGTGAATCGAAAGGCAATGGAGATCAATTTATCAATGAGATTGCAAGCATTAGCAGGACTTCACATGTAAACATCGTCACATTGCTCGGATTCTGCGTCAAGGGCAGCAAAAGAGCTCTAGTCTACGAGTTCATGCCAAACGGATCTCTTGAGAAGTTCATATATGACAATTCACAGCCTCATCTTGGATGGAAAACTCTATATGGCATCACTCTTGGGATTGCTCGAGGACTAGAGTACTTGCATCGTGGTTGCAACACTAGAATCTTACATTTTGACATCAAACCTCACAACATTCTTCTTGACCAAGTGTTGTGTCCAAAGATTTCCGATTTCGGGCTTTCTAAACTCTGCCATGCGAAGGAGAGCGTTGTATCAATGACGGGTGCAAGAGGTACTGCAGGGTACATTGCGCCAGAACTAATATTTAGACACTTGGGAGCAGTTTCACATAAATCCGACGTATACAGCTACGGAATGATGGTGCTTGAAATGGTTGGAGGGAGAAAAATGTCGACGCAACAGCAGCTAATTCTAGTCAAATATATTATCCGCAATGGATCTACAACAAACTCGGACTATATCAAGATCTTGGGCTTCAAGGAGTAACAACTCATGAAGACGAAGAAACTGCTAGAAAGATGGTGTTAGTAGGCCTATGGTGCATACAGATGGATCCATCAAATCGACCTCCGATCAACCAAGTACTGGAAATGTTGGAAGGAAGCCTAGAAGCAATACAGATTCCACCGAACCCTTTCCTCAATTCACCTACAATAACACCTCAACAAGACCATTCAAATGCATCAATTTCATCTATACCAACAGCAAGATGAGATTGATTGTAGGACTACTACTAACCCAATTGTCCTTTTTTAAGTAATCGTGAGATCCAAACACTTTGTCTGATTAGTTTCACAGACCCGAATTGCGGAAAGAATCCACCAGTGGCCCTAGTTGTCATGGGGAATCAAAACCGAGGTCGTGCGCTTAACCCACACAACCTCGTCCTCACCCTTACCACTAGGCCACACCCATCCGAGTTTACTACCCAATTGTCTTGAGCAGTCATACGTACCCTTCAATTGGGTATTGTGAAGTGTGAAACTAACTAGAGCACTTATTATTCAACTTGTAATTCATGTACTAGAGCTTGGTTCTATCTCATATATATTGTTGCAAATTAATGCATGGCATTGATGAAAAATCAACACAGAAAAGAAAATATAATGGAGATTCTCAGCTAGCTAGCTAGCTAGCTTATCACATGCTTAAGATCATGTAATCTGAAAAATCGTATAAAAGATTTCCTAAGTTTAAATAAGCATTTCTTCATACACATGATTTGCCAAAATTGGTGCAGCATTCAAATTAATATATCAATAACTTGTTGTTACAATCACTGAAAGAGGTTCCCATTGTTGGGGTTAATCAACAAGAAAGTAACCCCTTCAACTTGAGAAACAGATGAATATAATCCACTAAGCCACGAACAATGCACCAAATCAATCACACCACAAAGAACACAAGATTTAACGTGGAAAACCCTCTAAATCAGAGGGAAAAAACCACGGGCCAAACTCCGAATAAATTCGCTATATGAATAAAGAGTACAAGATATCTCAATCGCTTGAGATTCACTAACAATGGAGTAATACAAAAATATATCTTCCAAAAACTTAGATGATCACACTAAGAACGAAGAAAAACTATCCCAATTGTATCAAACCTCTTTGCACCTCTTTTCTTGAACACCAAGAAATCACCGAAGACTTCACCGCGAGTCTTTAGATTCAAGATCTTGATGTACCCTTTCTTGATCACCAAGAAACCACCAAAGACTTCACTCTTTAGATTCAAGATCTTGATGTACCCTCAATGTAGAGAGAAGAAAACTAGAGAGATTGCACACTTCACTCGAGTACAAGACACCAATCGATCACCAAGTCGAACTCTCAAAGTCGACTTTCCAATGCTTGCATATCTCTCTACCAAAATCCTATTCCAACTCCAATTCTCTTTCCTATTTTCTCTCTTCAAGATTCCTATTCCAACTTCAATTCGTTGCATGTGTTGGACTTTTTATTTTTTTGTGTGTGTGTGGCCCACACAAAAAACCAACACCCATGGACCTCATCCAAGCCTACAAAAATCATCTACGAGTATTAATTAACGATGGACTATTCTCAACCGAACCGCATACTTTAACGGGTGACCAGGTGGTTCAATAATTCAATTGCATTTATGATGTATGAAAGGTTATCGAAAAACTGCATGTATGAAAAGCATTCACTTAACCTTTTTCCTTCGCATCTTCGGTCCCAGATCCCATCACGCGGACACTGGCAAGGGTTGAGTTTCTAAGTTTCTGCCTTACAAAAACATTTTCCAAATTAATAATCCTTTTTTGGATCCATTGAGCCACAATTGGGATATTTCACACCTTTAATTATTTTTATTATAAGACCCTTTAATTATGAGTCATGATCGATGAGGCGGTTAATTGAAAGAAAATATTAGAATGTCATCAAAGCTTAAGTCATACTTAAAGTCACATCGCCGCTTTGACCTACGTGTTATATATTAAGATTTAATATATTCGCATCTCAAAGCACGTATGGACGACTCTTAAAAGCTCGATGTAACTTCGAACGTGACTTCTCTATTGTCATTCCAACATTTCTCTTAATTAAATTACATTAACTAAAGGTATATTTTTTTTTCCTAACTAAAGATTAAGTAGACAAATAATAACTAAGAGGATTGTACAAGTCCCTCCTCGGCTTCTCTATTAACTAGATATTGCATGGAGTTTGATTCTTGGGGCGAACACAAAAAAAAAAAAAATGATTAAATAACACACTTTAGATGCACACTTGAGTTTTTTAACTATTTATTATGTTTTTCCATATGTAGGGCCTACGCCTTAAAAGAAAAGAAAGAAAAAAAAATAACTAAAAAATAAAGTACTCGTTTAAAGTCTATTATTTTATCATCCTCCAAATAAAAAATCTTAATTAAAACTCAATATATAGTGATGGCGATGACAAAGTGAGTTATTTTTTCATTCTCCCTAACGGAAGCTGCCCTTGTGGTTTATGTATGTTTCTTTGATTCTGGAATTAATAACTACTGTTACGTACATTAATTGAAAAGTAGAGAAACAACAAAACATTGAAAAGTAGACACAGTTGACTCCAAGTCTACTTCCAATTAATAAAGGAGTGACTTTGTAGCAAACACTATATACCACATCCATTTTTGTAGCTAATTGACAATATCGCCAGATATGGCCACGCTAATTCGTTTATTCTGCTGTTACCTTGATCATCATCTGTTCCTATGGTTGCTATTAATAACTAAAAAGGCAACAACCTTGACGCCACCGACCATCGTCTATCCTCCCGCCTCTTATAATTCCACAACAGCTATCCCCCGCCGCCCTCCTTCCCCTGAAAGGCCCGCATACCCGCCCCAGTACTACATGTACCACTTGTGCACTCCCACCAACACAACCACTGCTGCTAGCATCGCCCCAGCAACCAGTCTCGATATCGCCACCTTAATCAACTCCTCTACCGACGATCCCCGCCGGGACGGCTACGTACGCTTCGCCGCCCAGCAGCAATCCCTGCCACGTTATCAAGTGTTCGGGCATTTTCTCTGCAAAGGCGACAACTTCTTGCTCGAGTTCTGCCTCGACTGCGTCCAAGCCGCCAGAGACAAGCTCATCGATGCCTGCCATACCGACCGCACGTCGGAAGCCATCGTCTACTTCGAGGACTGCATGTTGCGCTACTCCACTCGACCCTTCTTCTCTGCCTTGACCACCACCCCTGTAGTGTACCTCAAAAGCCTTAAACAAGCAGCGATCTGATGATACGACTGTCTTTAAGCTCAACTTGACCAAATTGTTGAATTATCTAGAGGCTCAAGTTGCTGATCTTGGGACCAAGTCCGCAAGCGCTAGCCTGTGGATGTTTAGCCGATGATGATAATCGGCGGGGTTTCACTCGTCTCTGATGAAAGGGATGGTACAGTGCACTGGGGATTTGAGCATGTTGGACTGCAATGACTGTATTCGGGAAGCTGTAGCTGATGTTCCGAGGTGCTGCAATGGGATTTTAGGAGCCAGAATTATTCGACCCAGCTGCAGTTTGAGATATGATTTGGGCGACTTCTACAAATCCCCCTTCACCAGAGAAGTCCTTCCCAATGGGTTGTCCACCTACCCAACTTTACTAAATTTTTCATCACCAGGTAACTTCTTTCTTTTTCTTTTTCTTTTTTCTTTTTTTTACTTTCAACCCAATCACCCTATCCAGATACTTAATTTGGAAGGTAATATACACAAGATACATAATTAATTATCTACCTTACTTGGTCAACACAAACACTATCTACCTTAACACATACTCACCTAACCATACTACCTTAGTACCTTGTATAAACTAGGGCAAATTATTCTACCTTGTATAAACTAGGGATATATAATTCATCGAAAAAAATTAGGGATATATATATATATATGTTATTTCGCTTGGACACTTACTTGGTGAACACATACTTAACTAACCATATATATTACAAGTTACGACTAGGGCAAATGTACATGCTGTTATGCATGTGCACTTACTTGGAGAATTATAGCTAGGCTAATATATAGTATGTGATCGATTAATTAGGTAAACTAAACGTATATATATTAGAAATGCGCACTAAAAGGCACATCGGGATCTCGACTCACGTATTTTATATGAGGATCTATATATATACGAGGGAGTTTTATGTGATGTCCCCAAATTTCGAGGTAAACTGGACACCACCACGTCGTCGGACACATCACCAACCTATGCCACGTCACTTGCATACATGTCCATGATGGCCCGCGAGCTAACCATCTTGTAAGCTGACTTGGTCAATTTCGTTGTTTAAAATATTATTTTGTCGAAACATACTAAGTTAAGAAGTTTTACAACTTAATTTGTTTATTTTGATTCTTTTTAGGTTATTTTTAATAGTGAAAGTCTTAATAATATGCAATAATTAATGTAAATGAGTTTTGCAATAATTAACAATGTGTGGGATGGAAACCCGACAAAAAAATACCATGTATATCGATAAAGGCGACAAAAGGTATAACATGTGGCAATATACATGAATCAGGTAATAAGTCTCTCAAAATGACCCCGAAAAAAAATATATATATATATATATATATAAAAATACAAACACCTACGAGTAAGCTAGTAGAGGCGCTCCGGATCAGAGGTAGTCGCTAAGCACCGCTTCATCCGGCTTGTCGTAGGATCTGCAACTTGCCACAAAAAACAATGACAAGTTCCAGTGAGTAAATCCTAGAGAAATTCAGTTAGTATTCACAAGAAATCCAAGAAAGCAGTTACAATTCATGCATATAAAGTAAATGAGCGAGAATCTAAAGCATGAATATAAGTCTTGAGATAATCGAGAATATGGAACGTGAGTGTGGTGTATAGTTGTCAAGCCCTGTGACGCAAATACTAAATCAAGAAGGTTCTGGAGGCGAGGAGATCCACGCCCTCTCTCACGGTAACAACTCAAGAAGACGAAGAAACTGCTAGAAAGATGGTACTAGTAGGCTTATGGTGCATACAGATGGATCCATCAAATCGACCTCCGATGAACCAAGTACTGGAAATGTTGGAAGGAAGCCTAGAAGCAATACAGATTCCACCGAACCCTTTCCTCAATTCACCTACAATACCACCTCAACAAGACCATTCAAATGCATCAATTTCATCTATACCAACAGCAAGATGAGATTGATTGTAGGACTACTACTAACCCAATTGTCTTTTTTTTAAGTAACCGTGGATCCAAACACTTTGTCTGACAAGTTCTACAGACATTGGGATTGCGGAAATAATCCACCATGGCCCTAGCTGTCATGGGGAATCAAAACCGAGGTCGTGCGCCTAACCCACACAACCTCGTCCTCACCCTTACCACTAGGCCACACTCATCCGGGTTTACTACCCAATTGTCTTGAGCAGTCATACGTACCCTTCAATTGGGTATTGTGAAGTGTGAAACTAACTAGAGCACTTATTATTCAACTTGTAATTCATGTACTAGAGCTTGGTTCTATCTCATATATATTGTTGCAAATTAATGCATGGCATTGATGAAAAATCAACACAGAAAAGAAAATATAATGGAGATTCTCAGCTAGCTAGCTAGCTAGCTTATCACATGCTTAAGATCATGTAATCTGAAAAATCGTATAAAAGATTTCCTAAGTTTAAATAAGCATTTCTTGATACACATGGTTTGCAAGAATTGCTGCAGCATTCAAATTAATGTATTAATAACGTGTCGTTACAATCACTGAAAGAGGTCCCCATGGACCCCATCCAAGCCTACAAAAATCATCTACGAGTATTAATTAATGATGGACTATTCTCAACCGCATACTTTAAAGGGTGATCGGGTGGTTCAATAATTCAATTGCATGTATGATGTATGAAAGGTTATGGAAAAACTGCATGTATGAAAAGCATTCACTTTACCTTTTTCCTTCGCATCTTCGGTCCCAGATCCCATCACACGGACACAGGCAAGGGTTAAGTTTCTAAGTTCCTGGCTTACAAAAACATTTTCCAAATTAATAATCCTTTTTGGATCCATTGAGCCACAATTGGGAAATTTCACACCTTTAATTATTTTTATTATAAGAACCTTTAATTATGAGTCATGGTCGATGAGGCGGTTAATTAAAGGAAAATATTAGAATGTCAACAACGCGTAAGTCACATTCAAAGTCACAGCCGTTTGACCTACGTGTTATGTATTAAAATTTATGTATACCCGCATCTCAATGCACATTCGATGTAAGCTAGTGGAGGCGCTCTGGATCAGAGGTAGTCGCCAAGCACCGCTTCCTCCGGCTTGTCGTAGGATCTGCAACTTGCCACAAAAAACAATGACAAGTTCCAGTGAGTAAATCCTAGAGAAATTCAGTTAGTATTCACAAGAAATCCAAGAAAGCAGTTACAATTCATGCATATAATGTAAATGAACAAGAATCTAAAGCATGAATATAAGTCGTGAGATAATCAAGAATATGGAACGCGAGTGTGGTGTATATAGTTGTCAAGCCCTGAGACGCAAATACTAAATCGAGAAGGCTCTGGAGGCGAGGAGATCCGCGCCCTCTCTCACGGTCGAAATGAGGAACTTTGTTGGTCGAAGGTAGACTTCCGGCCAACGCCTCAAAAGAGAGGAACATTGTGACGAGGCGAGCCTCACGCCAACTCACTCTCGAGATCATCGACTCGCTGATAGAAATCTCACATGTAGTCTAAGGTATGACCAACACCGTAGCAACAATCGGATCGTGATTGACGAGAGAGCCGAAAAGGGATCATATTGTCTTTCGACCATACACAGACACACGCTGGAATAGAGTAAACATGTAAGCCAAACTGGCGAAAAGTAATGTGAAATAAACAAATTTACGAAGGAAATAAGTAAATTTTAAGCTGACTTTCTCGTGAGTTTACTTACCTCAAGCAATCGCAAATATCTCTCCAAAATGTCATGCCCACGACTCGAGATGCGCACTCGACACCCGACTATGGTATTTAAGTCCCTGATGTCCAATTATATCACTTTAATTATTTTAGAGTCACATTAAGAGAATTTATAATGTGTGACCAAAATTTAAAGTTTTTATTTCAAAAAGTTTAATTTTTGACACACTTTTCGAGTTATATCGGGGAGCTAAACGCCCGTAAAATTCTTGAAAACTACTTTTCTATCTTTTTCTCATTTTCTTTATTTTTTCTTGATATTTTTGGATTTTTTCAAAATTTTCTAGCTATTTTTCTAAAATTTATTAATCGTGTTAATTGTTTTCGTGTCTAAGTGGGTTGTGTTAAACATGTCGTGTATTCGTGTCACCCATATTTGGGACTGAGGCTATGTTGTTGTTGTTGTTGTTGTTGTATTCGTGTCACCCATTTATTAAATATTTTATTTAAAGTTTTTAATTTATTTAAGCTTTTATAATTTGTTTACTATTTTTTTAAATATATTTATATGAATAAATTCAAACATACATAATTAAATAGCCAATAAAATATAATGTGATTGTACATAGTCCTAAGTTTTACTTTACTTTTTTCATTCAAGTCTTTATTACTCTTAATAAAGGAGAAAAAATGACTCATAATAATAATATATACAAAATTATAAGAATCGTCTAAAAAATATTTAAATTTTACTTTGGTGAAAAGTTTTATATTTTTTTCTTAATAAATACTTATTAATAAAATTTAAAACATAAAAAATATATTAAAAGTAAAATGAGTATTTCCTCTCAAAAATAAAATAAAATATGATAAAAGATGTCTATAAATAAAATAAATAAATTATGCTATTAACATGCATTCAAATGAGTGAATTTTTTATCAATCTATTTATTATATCATATTTATTATTTATACATTATTCTTTAATCGTGTTAAGCGAGTCATAAACGAATTAAGCAGGTTCACATGTTAATGATTCATTTATTAACCGTGTATAAACGTGTTAACATGTTTATGATCCAGTCTCACTTAAGTCAAATTCATGACATGTTTATTACGTGTCATATCGTAATCGTTTAATGACCCAAATTGCCACCTCTAATCATATATAGCCATTGAATAGTTTTTGCGATGAGACTAATTAGTACAGTAGTTATATTTTTTTATTCTGATCATTTGTGTTCAGGCTTGAGCTTATACAAAAACTAACATTTTTTTTTTCTTCATCTTTATATGAAACAGGTCGAGTCTCGAAGAGAACTCTTATAGGTAAACCACTTCTCACTTTTCTCCTTTAATGAATAATTTTCCAAACAAAGCCTCATCATTAATATTAATCCTCCATTCCATATTTTTGGAAATGTGCTTGACTATTGAGGCTTAATCGTTATTATACATTTTAATTAATATTATGCACGTGTTGTTGGTAATTTTAGAAAAAAAAAAAAAAAAAACAGCAAACTAAGAAAATATTACAAAACCGAGAAAAAGAAATGTTTTTTTATTGTCATATATTGATTGCTAATGATGGATTACAAATTTATAACCAACGGTTCACTCACTAACTAATAACTACAAACAATTATTTAACTACCGACTACATGAGCAATAAAACATACCTTGACTCAAAACATGACACATGTCCCACTCTTTAACATAACTGACTACATACTTGACTCCATAACTGCAACATTGTGAGCTGACTTTGAGAGCTCACTTCTTGCTTGACACACGTACTAATAATAAACACTGTTTTACTAATTAACACTACTAAAACAGTTAACTCGTGCATATTAATTTGAATCATATTCTAATATTCTCATTTAATTCAAATTTCTTACAAATAAAATAGAAAATATAAATCTAACTTTAAATTTTGCAAAACACGTCTCTTCACACACTTCAATTCAATGGTTCTTTGAAGCACTTCTCTTCAACCTTTTTGGAGTACATCTCTCTCCAAAAACCCAATGTGATGCACTTCTCATCACATTCTAAAAAAGGTTTTCTTCAGTGGTTGCCTCCACCAATTTTGCATGCTCTTATTTCTTAAACCTACAATACTTTTGTTCATGACCAAATTTCTTACAATTGTAACACTGTGGTCTGTCTTTGTGCCAACAATCCTTTTCTTCATGGCTAAACTTTATACAATTAACACATTGAAAGATTTTCTTTCTT
This sequence comes from Stephania yunnanensis, assembly GCA_039657365.1. Taxonomy (NCBI): domain Eukaryota; kingdom Viridiplantae; phylum Streptophyta; class Magnoliopsida; order Ranunculales; family Menispermaceae; genus Stephania; species Stephania yunnanensis. The sequence continues at coordinate 56,289,922 of CM077588.1, read as the reverse complement.
TACCTTTGACGATGAAGTTCTTGTCGATAAGCGCCTTCAACCGCTTTATATTCTACTTCATTCCTCATCGATCATTCTTCGTTGTTCCTGAGCTCGCAGCGCATTGATCAACTCTCGGCAACATCATTTGGGTGGTGTCTCTTGAATCTTCAAGAGAAGAGATTTTTATCTCACATAGTTCAGGCAAACTTAAGAACACCTTCTCCACAATCATGCAATCCGGTAGATCTCTCCCATCAGTTGGATCTTGTTCACCACATTCATTAGTCGATCGGAGAACTCTTATATCATTTCCTTTTCCTTCATGATCATGATCTGAAAATCTTTTTCAAATTCAAAATTTGTTGACATATGGTTCTTTCATTGCCTTTGTAGATTGCATGCAACACACTTCATGCTTCCTTAGCATTTTCACAAGTCATTATCCTTGTAAAAATATTTTCCGCAACAATGGCATGAATTGAGACTACGCTCTCGAAGCTTTCGCGAGTTCTTCTTCATTAACCCGAATCTGATTCAGAGTTGGATTATTTCAATATTGCCATAGACTAGACCCTTCAAATGGGCTTTCATCTTGACAGCCCAAACTTTATAATTTTCACCATTGAAGATTTGGGGTGGAAGAGATGATGATGTTGTGGTGGATACCATCTTGAGACACTTACAGACCTTTGAGAATCAAGAAGCTCTGTATCAATGTTGATAATTTTAGAAAAAAAAAAACAGCAAGCTAAGAAAATATTACAAAACGGAGAAGAAGAAATATATTTCTTTTATTGTCATATATTGATTGCTAATGATGGACTACAAATTTATATCCAACGATTCACACACTAACTGATTGAAGACTTGGTACACACCAATAACTACAAGCAGTTATATAACTACCCACTACATGAGCCCTACAACATACCTTGACTCAAAACATGAGATATGCCCCACTCTCTAACATAATGACTACATACTTGACTCTATAACTGCAACATTGTGAACTGACTTTGACATGACTTTGAGCTCACTTCTTGCTTGACACGCATACTAATAATAAACGCTATTTTACTAATTAACACTACTAAAACAGTGAACTCGTGCATATTAATTTGAATCATATTCTAACACGTATTCCATACACATGCAGCTGCATTATCAAGTGGTGGAGCTTTTATTGTGCTCATTGCACTTGCCATGGTTTGGCTGTGGAGAAGGAAATCATGTGCAAAACAAGTGAAAACATTGTTAAAGAAAAAAAGTGAGAACTCTCAAAATGTTGAGGCCTTTCTATTGAATCAAGGGTCCTTATCACTGAAAAGATACAAATACTCGGATGTGAAGAAAATGACTAACTCATTCCAAGACAAATTAGGCCAAGGAGGTTATGGCAGTGTGTACAAGGAAGCTTGCTTGATGGGCGCATGGTTGCTGTGAAGCTACTAAGCGAATCAAAAGGCGATGGACAAGACTTCATAAATGAGATTGCAAGTATCAGTCGAACTTCCCACGTAAATATCGTCGCTTTGTTAGGTTTCTGCGTCGAGGACCGCAGAAGAGCTCTTGTATATGAGTTCATGCAGAATGGATCTCTTGAGAAGTTCATATATGGCAGTGCAGGAAACCAGCATCTAGGATGGAAGAAACTATATGACATTGCAATTGGCATTGCTCGAGGACTAGAGTACCTGCATCGCGGCTGCAGCACTAAAATACTGCATTTCGACATCAAGCCTCACAACATTCTTCTTGATCAAGACTTCTCTCCAAAGATTTCTGATTTTGGACTTTCGAAACTATGCCTCGCAAAAGAGAGCGCCATATCGATGACGGGCGCAAGAGGTACTGCAGGGTACATAGCACCTGAGTTGATATCTAGGAACTTTGGAGCAGTTTCACATAAATCAGATGTATACAGTTATGGAATGATGGTGCTTGAGATAGTTGGAGGAAGAAAGAACGTTGATGTCAAGGCAGCTAACACAAGTCAGATATATTTCCCAAAGTGGATCTATAACCATGTACAACTATCTGAGGACCTTCAACTGCAAGGAATTACAGCTGCAGAAGATGAAGAAATTGCAAGAAAAATGGTTTTAGTAGGTTTGTGGTGCATACAAATTGATCCGTCGCATCGGCCTCCTATGAATAAAGTGTTGGAAATGCTTGAAGGAAGCCTAGAGACATTGCAGATTCCACCAAGCCCTTTTCTCTCTTCTCCTCCAAGGGCGCCGGAAGAAGAGCTTTCAACTATATCAGTCTCTTCATCCAAACCGCGAGAATGTGATTCTTTTGCTTCAACATCTTGAGCCACATTACTCTTGAACCCTTGGAACCACTTATTTTTTCCTCTCTATAAAAGTGAAAATACATATATAGTTTGCATTAGAGGATGTTGGTCGAGTAGTTTGATTCAACGAATAGCACCGTTTCAACCACTCCTGCCAGCATGTGCCACTTAAAATGAGAGGAAAATAATTTTGAACTGCATACCCTGTGACGAAATCTTCAATAGCTTCGACTTTCCTGCACTCTTATGGAGCCGCAGTTGCATCTCCATCCTGCAGGTCCTCCTGCATATTTTATTGAAGCATCAATTATAAGACAAGATTGTTGAAGTCAATTCATTAGTTCAATGCAACATCGCTGATATAACTATGAAAAAAAAAAAAAAAAAAACATTGCTGATAAATTTTAGAGGCATACCAGTTTGAGCTTCAAATTTGAGATTTGCTTTTGTCTCTGGCATGCAAAGAACTTCAGTGACTGCATTAAAAAATAATAAAACAATCGTATTATTAGTTTTAGAGGTAAGATAATTGTAGATGGAGAAAAGCAAGAGGAACATGTATTACCCCAATTCTCTGCAATTCAAGAGACCGGCGTAGCGCAGCCTTTTTCTTCAGGAGGTTTCCAGGAAGTAAATTCAACGGACGTTGATAGTTTTTTCCACGGTACAAAATTATAGCATAACCATTTCGTAGTTTCTCAATTGCGATCAATATTCCTCCACTTTCCACCTCTAACTGTCTTGCTGTATAGTTAACCTGTGAAACTGTTTTCTGCATTGTAATCACCTTCACAATTTCTCTGTGCTTCCAATGCAAGTGCATGTTTCCAATGACTCCATCAAAGATCCCACGCCTTCCTGGATGGTTAGAATTACTAATAAGTGATAATAAACTCACTATTATAGAACTAGTGCATGTTAAGAATAAGATGTACTGGAAGTTGTGTGCAAATGTTAATATATTAATATACCAGTAAAGAAGATTTAGATCAAACAATTAATTTCAATGAATTGCACGAAAAGTTCTCAAACAATCAAGGGTGTGCACTCTGTTGGTGAATCACAAATACAAATTAAAGATAATATGTGCATGCGTTCATACATAGACACTTCTTCGTGCGAGAGAAAAAAAAAAGAAAAAAAAAAAAAAAAAAAAAAGTAAAGAGGAGATTAAATATAGCAAAACCCTTAAAGTATAAAAAACTGGGAACAAGAGTTTAAGCATAGAAAATTTCCGAAGTATATGTTGATGTACTAAAGGATCTTTGTAGTTTGTAGTTGAATGAGATATTCCTGCAGGGCTTTCAAAAACAAATAGCATATGTCTAGTCGTTGCCAATGCAATACCTACGCAGCCACTAATTTAACATGAAGCCCCATTACGACACCACTATGACAGCATGTTGTTCACATATAACTCAAAATAGGATGAAGCATAGAGAATTACAGAACAGGCAAATCTTTCATTGTAGCTTACCAAGCATCAAGATCTTATTCACTTTTAAGCCTATCTTCCGCAAGCACTGCCTTTCCTCTTCGGTTATCATTTCCAGATCAGTATATTGCTCCGCCGGTTCCCATTCTGAGTTAAGTTTGGACAGTTCTTTAGCTGATTTTGCTATCTTCTTATTTAGCTACAAATGCAATGGAGAAGTGCAGTTAAAAGCCACAGTAATTCACATTTCTCAATTTAAATTTGCACACAAGAGTAGCTTATTTTCAAGGAGATGACTACATAAAGCATAACACGAAACTTACAATGAAAAGTCTGCGCTCTTCCCTTTCTAGCTCCCTTTGCAATTTCTCTTTTTCAGTTTCCATTTGAATATCAAAATCCTCAGTTTCATTACAAATAGTCCCATATTTTGTTTTCATATGTTTGAATTCAGAAAAAGTTCCAGAGCTAGATGTTGCAATTATTTCATCAACCTCATAGTGAGAGTTAATTGGTTTACACCGTGCACCTTCTTCGTACAGTTGACATCTTTCAAGCTCTATTTCTCTGGCCAGAACCAAATTTGCTACTTCAGAAGGAAGAAAATCCTTTCCTCTAAAGAATATGATGAAGAACTTATTTCGTAGAATCAAAACACCCCCGGTCAAATGCTGCAGTGCCAACAGTTGCACTTCAAGTCCATATAATATCAAAGACAACAATTGACCACAGCAAGTGATAATAATGCATGAAAAGCGCCATCAACTTGTGATTAAGTTGCCTTGACATCAATTTGTATTTCTAAAAATCTACATGAAGCACTAAGCAGATGAAGAAATAATTTCCTAGAATCAGAACACCACCCATTATCCATTGTGGTGCCAAGAGTTGCATTTCAAGTCCATATAATATCAAAGACAACGATTGACCACAGAAAGTGAAAAACAGTACATTGCATGCAACGTGAACTAATAATTCAGTGTGCTTGAAGATTTATAGAATGTACAAAACGAGATAAACCTATACCTTTATAAAATAAATGACATGTTTCATGAACCAAGAGCTCTTGTACCTTCAAATTTCACAATGAGAAAACTCTCCTAAATTATTATTATTGCATCTTTCACATTAAAGATACTACAAAGATGGAAAATAATGAATACAGCAAATTCTCAAATGTATTAATGTCAAATAATGTCAACTTCCCAATAAGAATTGCAAACAGGAACTCCAAATATGGAACAAAAGTTCAATCAGTCCATTTTTTTTAGATATAATTTTTTCAAAAAAAGAATCATGAAAACAGTCCACTGGAAAATAAAAACTCCACGGCAACCAGGTTGTTCAGTCAACAGAAAAAAAATTGAAAATTTCCAATATTTCCTACATGATATGACAGAAACTTGCCTCGAGTTCTCGAGCCATTAGTTTATCATTGGTATTTGGAATTCCCAACTTTACTGCAATCTTTGCAATAGGGCTTTTTTCCCACAACTTTATCATGGCATTTGCCAATCCTTGAAGTTTTGTGTTCCTCCCTTGGAAATAAATTTTAAGAGATAAAATAAGTAATTTGAAATGAAAATATGCATACAACATCACTAAGATATTTCCTAAGGCCAAACATATATGCATTTACCAGCAAGAAAACAAAGTAATCCTGGGAAATAAGAGAGAAATGCATGGTAGAGTAATTACCAAGAGCAAAATGAGTGGGTAAATAACGAGCAAACTTCCTCAAATTGGTTAGCTCATCGTCTGTCAATTTAGTTCCACACGGGGTGGGCAGCACCTATATGGTGTCATAAAACCAGGAATGACTTCTGGAAGCAAGTCTGCATCTACAGGCAGAGGCTTAGGCCACCACCAGTCCACAAAACGAGGCCCTAGCCCATTCAATAATCTATCAGCTTCTCTCTCATACAATGTGCCAGAAACTGATTGGAGTTCCAAATTTTCTCCGATGAATTCATGTATGCTACTGTTTCCAGCTTGAGTAACTTCATCTTGTTGTATGCCAGATAGAGCAGTCTTGCGGACTTCTGGCTTCACAACATTGACATGTAAAGAAGATGTATCTACAACATGTGCATTTTCTGAATGTTTCTTCTGATAAGGTTTCAAAGATGAATTATAGCTGGATCCTCTGTAGACAACATGAGTGTCCTTGTTACTCCAAACAACCAAGCCTCCAGTCTTTAACTGTTTAAAGAAAAAATTACAATGAGCTTTAAGAAAACATTGGGTGACCAAGCTACCTAGAATAAGTAAATTCAAAATTTTGACAATGGACTGGTGTCCAAAATCGTCGTTATTTAAGAATTGGAATAAGTGTAGAGCTGCAATATCATATCCAAAATACTTTATATGCATAGCGGACTTGAGCAATTTGAGCTCATTCTGGAATAAAATCAACTTATGCTTAAGGAGTAAAACAACTCCAAGATCGAGCAGAAATTTAATGCAGCCATAACTCCCTGCAAAACACGAATGTAGGTTTGTTTGGGAGAAGAAACAAGTACAACGCAATCTATTACAGAAAAACAATTATCAGTAAAGGAGAAGAACAGATCAAATGATGGATTTGCATAAACTTTTGAGAAAATGTTTGGTTGTTTAATTCAACCAACTCCATTTTAGAAGTGTATGCAGTAACTGATTAGTCGAAAAAATGCTTCTATACTATATTGTCACTTCCTAGTAACTTTTGCAAGTATGCACTATAAACATTATCACATAAAAAGGTGTTCCTTTTCTCTCTTCCTCACTTAATAAGAGATTCATCCACAAACATAAAACTTGGTCATAACAAACATGGGAATGTTGTTATATAATATGTCTAGTCTACTAGGCTAATACACCTGAAGTTTCGCGAATCTTCAATCCAAGGTCTCAAAGAAGTTCACAAGTTCATCAGTTTGAATCACATTTAAGAAACCAAAACCTTATAGAATTAACCACTTTGTTCAATCGAAAGTTTTGTGCAAATCTATCTATTGCATGCCCATTACCAATTAATAGTATCCTTTTCAACAACATCAACATAGCCTCAGTCCCAAATTAATTGGGGTCGGCTACATGGATCAAACACTTCCATTGTGCTCGATTAAGTGCAGCGCGTCGTTAAGTGGGAACGCCCCAACGTTTATGTGTTTGATCCATTTTATGAATACGTTGGCTACTAACCATGCTCCTCCATTTTTCAAGAATGAAAAAATCGGCTTAAGGCCTCCCTCCCCCATTTTTCGAGTATGAAAAATGGGTTTATGACCTCTCTTGCCCCTTTTTGGATATGAAAAATGGGCCTCTTCCTTTATCCGAACTTGAGAAATGTCATGTGGCGCACATAATAGTGTTCTACATAGGTGGAGTTTAGTCCTAACAACACATAACAAGCAAATAAAAAAAAGCAGAAATCATAATCCACACCTCTAATATCTCCCTTGCTCGATCCATGTTTCTGCACAATGGGAAGCAGAACTTGACCATGGCGAGCTCATTTTGGCGCCAAGTCCTCTTAATCTCATCCACAACTACCTGTGTCACCCCTGCCTTCTTACCCTTCACCCATGTCCTCATCTTCCTAGCTTCATTTCTCAACCTCTTCACCACCATTTCATCCAAACTCAATTCCGCCGCCGTCGCCACTCTCTCCTTCTTCATTCTCCTAAACACAACCTTCTCGTGACTCATCCACGGCATCCTCACTTCACACTTCGAATTCTCATCTTCACCAATCAATTCTAGAGGCACCCTTAACTCAAATTCCCCCAATTCTTCCCGGGTTTCTTCGAAATCGCGCGATTCTTGAAGCTTCGTAATGCTTTCGACGATTCTTCGCATTGCTTGTCTCCCTCTTCCTCCACTCACTTTCTCAGTCAGAGATGCATTTCTTCTCTCAGAGTCTTCACCTCTGCTTTTTCCCTTTTTGGGTCTCCCTCTAGAGAGGTCTAAGACTTCACTGCAAGGGAGAATGAGAGGGCCTTGCATCCATGGAGGTGTGGGAGCTTTGACAGCACTGTTGGTGCTCAAATGGGTGTCTTCTGAGAGAAGTGAAAAATTAGTGTTTTGGGGTTTGGGTTTTTCTCTGTTTTTTGTTGAATGAGAAAGTCTGATTTTGAAGGGTCTGTAGGAGGCCTGAACAGGATTTGGGGGGTTTTCTGAGAAATGGGTGTCAGAGAAGAGGATTGAAGTTGCAGATTTTGATGATTTTGAGGAAGATAAGATTGAGAGATTGGAAAACTTGAGAACAGAGGACATTTGAAGCTTTAGGGAGTCTACAGTTACATGAGCAGAACTGCTGGTATGAATCTATCTCACAAGTTCTTTAGAGTATGGTGGATATTTTTTTATTTTTTTGGTCCGTGGGCACCGTGATTGAGCCCCGCTTTACATGGTCGCCGTACGATACATCTCAATATGCATCTGTGTCCAAATTCAGTGTCATTTGGCGGCGGCTTCCTAAATCGAGAGAAATAGAAAATTTGATTTATGTAGCGAATTTCGATTAACTTAGAGATTGAGGTTTTTGTCGTTTTGTTTTTTTAATAACCCGTGTAGCATTATAGTATATGACGTCAACTGCTTTAACTAATCGGTACCCAACACATTTTGCTTACATTCATATTTATATGAGACTCAAAATCAAGACTTGCTTTAAAGAAACTAATTCATGACAACTTGGACCAACCACTTGTTGGTATTGTTAGACTAGATAAATTAGCAATGACTTCAAAGCGTGTATCTATATCTACTTTATTAAAGAAGATTTTTCCTCTCATCTGTGCAAGAGTCAGAAAAAATTCTAAAGGATACAATGAAAACCTAGTTTGCACTTGCCGAAGTGAAAACTAAACTTTTGCTATGATTTTTGGCGTGTTTTTCTTCCTTTCAAGCCTCTCTTTTTATAAGAACTCCAGCCAAATGAGTTATAGAAGAGAGTGAGATAGTTCTCTTGTTAAATGTGTTCATTAAGTGTCCACTTTCTTGTTGAGTCGGTCTATTAATTACTCACTTTCAACATATACTCGAAATTAACAAAAATGTAGTGCTAAGCGCTCCTGAATGTGATGTGCGCGTGTTGCTCACTTAGCATAGCTCATGTGGAGCTTCTTTTAATCGAACACAAACAATTTGACTTTGCAATAGCATCCTAACCAAAATTGTGCCTTTAAAAACTTAAGGCTGATCATGGCTGTTGAGTCCTCCACCTCCGAGATATAGAACTAAACAAAGCCAAGTTATAATTTATAAGCATTTTAGAGATTGGGGAGTCAAGTCCCAAGTCTTGTCAACCCTGAAATTAAGACTTCCAGTCTCCATGTTCACCTATGCCCAATTTTCAAATTTTAGATTTACCTTTCTTTCTTATTTATTTATTGATACTTTATGACAATTGAAACATTAATTAATTGATGTGCTGAAAAGGCTTGGCATGGACGTCCATGTGTACATAATCATCTCATGCCCTTACTAAATAGTAAATACAATTGATGAATAACATACATAACATTTCTACAGATTCATCAATTAAATTTAACACCCTCAATCTTTACTTGGTCATTTCAACAATACATTCTTTCAAGCTAGCTGCTGTAGAGGTACGCCGTTAACTCAATGGAATCCAAATCAGCCTCCAAAACACAATCCGTAATGTTAAAACCAGCGCCGACAATGTCAGGGCTAGGTGCATCTCGAGGCCAATTGTGTTCATTATGATTGTGTTGATTAATCTTTGCATTGATCTCACCATGTTGAGATCCATATGTCACATTAGTTCCATTCATTTGGTTTGATCTTGAAACATCATTCTGTTTATCAGTACTCCATCGCGTTGTTATCGATCCATCTTCCGCAGAACCTGTAATACCTGATGTTAATGCAGCATTTTGATTGAGCTGCCCTTCAAACTCTTCTAATGATCTCCACTGTTTATATGCAACTTTAACCAATTTTTGAACATACATCTGCAACACAAATATTATTGCACAACATCAAACCAACATAATATTCAATGAATGTATACAAGTTATTGGTTCAATGGTTCATTTAAGTTGTATTGCATTGCATGAAAGTCTCAATCAGTGCATCAATGACTCGTTGCCCGAGTGGGTAAAGAAAGTAGTTGTTCACTATAGGAATGAAATGTTTTTTCTCCTATTACACTAGTATGGGATTTTTTTTTCGACTTAATTTAGAGAAACACATTGTTTCTCGCCATTATTGTGCCCTTAGTCTCGCTCTTTAAAAAAAAAAAAAAAAAAAAAAAAAGTCTCAATCAGTCAAATACCTTTTGAGGTTCAGATAGCTCTCTGGCTCCACAAAACTTCCCATTAACCAACACTCCAGCCACTTGACATATTGGATTCAACACAATAATTTGACCTGCCTCCTTCATCAAATAGTGCTTGTTGCCCAAAACACAAGTCCTAGCATGCTTGATTGTCATCTCAAACATCTTATCCGACATTCCATTTCCTAATATCTGGTGATTCAAAATTAACCAAACATGTCAGGAAGAATCATCTGAACACTCACGGATATCAAAATAAAATTAACCAAACCTAACGTAGATGCATAAGACCATGATAATAATTAAGTTCATAAAATCAGTGAATATTATGTCCTTACGGCTCGAAGTTGACCGGGGTGGACAACCCATAGCTTCAGAAGCTCCTGAACTGTGCTTATGCATGCACTTGATAGCTTCTTGTGGAAAGCCCCGTCTTTCCCTATCTTCTCGAGGCGCCACACTTCATCGCCTAGCGATGGAGGATGATGCTTCTTGTACACTGTCAAGCAAACCAACAAATAGTCCCTCATTAGACACAAATTTCTTTGCATAAAATGTAGTTACAGCTATCTAGTAGGACTACGTACTACACTATACTACATGTGACATGGTAGTCAATTATTTAAACAAATGTGTTAAGACACCAAATACTAATATGGTTAAGAGTGAACTCACATTCTCCTCTGTGATCTTTGACAACAAAAGCCTCGGTGAAGGCCTCGCGAATCTTAACATCATTGCTGCTCCCATGTACTACTCTAGCTCCTAATCTGAAAGTTCTGCTTCTAATCCAACTTGAATTGTCTGTGAAAGTGAGAGCACCAATTGAAGCACAACCAGCTCTAAGTGTCAGACTCACGTCTCCGGTGATCAGCGGACGCTTGCCCGTTCGTTCTCGAATGATTTTCTCGTCGAATTGTTTGCTAGTCCATATTCCTTCCTCCTGGTTCTCATTCAAGAAGTCTCCATCAAGTACTACTATCTCTAGTTTTAGAGGGTAGGGGAGAGAGGTTGGGATTCTTTGGTTGGATGTTTTAGCGTCGACGAGGATGATCTGAACAGGGTTGCCGTCGTAGTCTTCGATCTTGCTCCCTGTGAACACTGGGGTTGAGAGCTTCCTAGTGAAGTGGAGTTGAAATGTTGAGTCCTCTGGCCCTTCAAGTTGTAGGGGAGAAGGCCTGTACAAAGAACATGAGTTCACTTAGTATGAAAATATTAATGAGCCTACTAAGAAAAAATTCATACATGCATTAACCAAGCTAATTAATTAAGTTTAGTATAAATTCTTGGTACAAGCAACATACATATGGCTATGGCTATGGCTATGGCTATGAATTGGTCGTGCCAAGCGCCTTAGCCCTTGCTCCATCTCTTCATTTACCTGCACAAATATGTATAGTCTATTGAGAACAACTGCGCCGCAGTGGACAAACATAACCGATCATAATTAAATTGAGTCTCAGTGAATTTGAATTACTATATATTATGAACTTAGACTAAATATTAACTGAAGCTCTAACGTTTTATGTGCAATCTACATGACTTGAACCCTACTCTCTCTAAATATGGTAGCAAGAGAGAAGAAATTAAAGAGAGCCAAGTTAAATACTAACTCATTGAGTTAATTTTGTTTGGTTTTTAATACATACCACTCTTCGGAGCATTGGTTCCAAGTAGGAAGTGAAGGTACGCATTGAGTTCATCATAAGAGCCTCTCCAAAAACACTGTAAAAACAGATCAACTAATTGTTACATATACGTGCACTTGTATCATCAAAAGGGTATTAAAAGAATTTCAAATTTTGGCACTAACGAAGCAAGAGAAGGTCTAGTCTTGATTCTCTTGGTTTCAGGCTGATCATGGTCCGGGTCGTCGCGATGGTGATGCCCGGATCTTTTGATGACAAGTTCTTGTGATGCTGCCATTGTTTGAGCAAATCTAATAATTGAAAGGATGGCAAAGATCGATGTAATAGGACAATGAAGGTTGTGTTGCGTGCTCTTCTTATATAATTAAGGAGAGCTAGCCATAGCAGTAAGCTATGTGAAGATTGAGAAGACTTTGGAACCTACACAATAAATAAAAGAAAAAAAGAGATGACTTGGGAATTAAAAATGATTTGAATGAAAGTGCAGGGAAGGCAGGATGAAATAACAGGGAAGGTGAGGTGGATGAGAGCTAGGCGAGTAAATTTGTGATGTAACTATCTTGACGTCAACATTTCAAGTCAACCATTTCTTTCTTTTCCATAATATGCTCACTTTTAATACAAACATCAACGCGGATTTGTGGCTTCACTAATTTTGTCTTTAATGAAGTGTCATTTTCTTTTCTTTTATTTTATTTTTTTTTTTCTCGAGCAATGCTATATGATATGAAGGCATACACTAATTAATTTAGTCAAACATTCGGACTAGGAATACAATTTAGGATTTGGAAAATATCCACAACGAGAAGACATGATGCGTACATAATTTTGTTTATTTAATTCCTCACTTTTACGACGGGTTAGATTACTTTTGGTCTGTAACTCTTTATTTTCTTAATGAATCTTACTTTAGATTGCAGTAAATCTATAGAATTCCTAGAGGAACCATTTTGTAACTTATGTAATTTTTTTTAGCATACATCATTAATGTAAATGTGCACCTACTTTCAAATGAATGATGTTGATTCAGAGAATAATTGATAGAGATAACATGATAACGACATTAATGTTTCAGTACGCTAATAATTAATCAAACAGAACCTCATAAAACTTTGAATAAATCAAATCAGATTGGTGAATATTTTACATCCATATCTGTTCTGCTGCAGATGTTTGACATGAATAGGGAGTTTAACCTACAAGTGAGTATGACGACGAGAAAGAAACAATAAATCTTCTCCTTGAAAAGTGAAAACCATCCAACACTGCTTGTAAAAATCTTTGATCTTGTTTTATGAGGTCTTGGAAAAATGTAGGTACAATTCCTCGTCGAAATTCTCTCTATTACAATTTCCCTTTCTTTTGCATGCAATGCATTAAGCACACCATCAAATATGACAAACTGAACAACTGGACACAAAGTTGAAAAAATTGTTAGTTCTACAACTGGTCTATTCTTCAATTGTGTATTGTACAATTTACTGAGAGGAAAGATTCTACCACGCGAAATGTGAAGAGATTGTTCCAAGACATCCATCCAAGAGGGTGGTCATTTTCTTCACATTCCAAAGTTCATCTCTCCAGCGAATGCATGGGAAAACTTTCGCCTAGTGTGTGTATCTTGAACTGTATGTTGTACAATTTACAGAGAGGAAGATTTTACTCCGACGTAGAGGATGAGGGTTCATGGTCTGTGCTGTGCTTGGAAGGATGGCAGACTTTCAAATTCAGGAGGAAGACACTTTTCATTTACAAGGAATTGTTCCAGGAATTGCAAACGGATAGACTTGAATTGGTAGATCTGCACCGCCAATTCCAAAAGAACAAACAGTAAAAATTAAAAAATTAAAAAAAAAAACCAATGGTAATTCTAATTCGGATCTTTCAAAATAGGGTGCTTATTAAACATGACTAAAATAGTGTCGAAAAAACTTGATTAAAAATATGCTACACACCTTGTTTTTCCACGAAAATCCAATCTCACGAAAAACAGGATTAAATAACGTCAGCCGATCTCCCACTTTAATCTGTGAAGAAACAGAATCTACATTTTAGCAAATGCTTACATAGACAAAATATTGAACATTTGAGACAGGTATGCATAAGATCTGCTCGTGCACAATAGAAAAATTGTAAAATACACCGATTTCAAGTTCCATCAATTTGTCGCAAGAGGGTGGCTATTCTTTTTATATCAAGGGTTCATCTCTTGGTGAGTGAGAAAGCTTGCAGCATACAACAGTTCTTTATATAATCTATGGGACAATAGGTAAAGCAGTTTCCAGTTATCCTTAAAACTAAGGTTAAAGGTAACTTCAGATCTTCATGCTCATTGGAAGGCAAATTCAAATCATATACTGATTGAGAAGATGCAAGCTTTTTCTATATTAACTTAACCCTTGTTCATAAAAATAGACTTCAACATTTCAGACACAAAAATAATGTAACCAGCACACCAGAGGTAAGTAAGTTCAAATAAATGAAGTTTTGGACAAGTGAAAACATGCAATGCTAAAATTGGATTTAAGTAAAAGCCAAGCAAAGCAGACTTACAGCGTCAGCACGTGCACCAAATAATGAGACCACGAAAAAATTCTTATCAGAATCACATAGAATATAGTACCTGTGAACAGAAAGACGGTAACATATTTCAATCAATTTCAAACATCATTTACGAAATTGATGGTTTCAAACTCATAAAAAGTAAGAGATTTAGTTAAAGCTCTTCTTGAATTTTGCCAAAAAAAAAAAGAGCAGCTGCATGAAACCAAACATTTACAAAATAAAAAACCATGTCGACTAGTGACTAGTTCAAAAGTCTAATTGCATACAACATTTCTGTCAGATTGATAACCACTTCAATTGTTCTGATAAAAGAAAGAAAGATTTAAATCGTCAACTAAGTAAAACCATCCAAAGAAACAACTTACAGTTGGACTGCCTTTTCTGGAGTAGCAACGACCAGAACTTTTCCCACTACAGCCACTTTTTCATTCAGCCCCTGTGACAGACTTATTATAGTGGTTCTCCTGAAGGAAGGTTCCACTAGTTGATAAACATATCAAAAGAATTATAACACACAAAAAGAGAGAGAAAAAAAAAAGATCAGTAAATTGTACAAGGAAGGCAGTATACCAGCCAGACTCACAATCACTACATGGTATATAATGTTAAATCAAATACATTGGGATGCTTACAATTAATCTTATCAAGCCCAGAAGCTAATACATGAAGGTTTTTGTCCGTAACCAAGCTCTGAAAAAACAAATCAAGACCTCTAAGAAAGATGATATAGAATGAGAATGCAACTCTGCAAGAATTACAGAAATTTGACAAGCCAAAAACGAAGTTCCTCATAAATTCCCAAATTCCATCCTTAAAAAAAGAAAAAGAAAAAGAAAAAAAATTGAAATGCAGCTCGTGGATGAAGAATATGGTTCAACTATAAAAATTAGAGGAATTCATTATACATTGTGAAACACAAATGGATGTTTACAAATTATAAATTGCAGTGCAGGTATCCTTCACGTATAGAATCACATGGTATTGGTCCTAAAGAATATTAGCTGCACTCAATAATCATGGACATATAAATAACGCAACAAGCTCATAAAACTATTGCATGAAGTTCAAACGGTATGGGGTCCTAGAGATCACACAAGCATATTTCACAGAGATTTCAGAGATAAACTACCTTCAAGAAACCGTCAATCAGGTCAAGAGTACTGATGATTGTATTAACCTCTTCCAAAGCTGTAGAGCGAAGACCAGGGTCCTTCACAGCGGCAGTTTCAAATCCATAAAGGGCCCTCGTAGTTTTCAAGATATTTGTTTACCTGGTAATATTTCAGCATATAAGCATTCAGATATGAAATTCTACACACCCAAGAAGAAATTTAATCATGGAAAAAGAGACAAAGACACAAGAGGAGACAAGAATGAGGCATAACGCATAAGAATTTGACCATCATAAAAAGTATATGGGAAACTGCAAAGTAGAGCAAAAGAAGTGCCACTCATTTCTTTGAGCATTTTCTGCAAAAGGAAATAGACAATTTTTCTAGGCCTAAACAAAAAAGAAAATCTAAATATTTACTTTCACTTCAAAAGGGGGTGAAATAGTGTGGCATATCCTCAATTCAAACTTTAAAAAAATAAAAAAAATAAAAAAATTTGAACAAAGAAAGAAACTTACAGTGCCATAGTTGTAATACAGATCCGGGTTAATTTTCATCTTTTTATCCTTTTGCTGGATGATCAACAAAGATACGCAGTTAAGAATCAACCGTGAACTTCAAATCTCTAGTGAAATGAGACATTCAGGTATAGAAAAAATCACACTCACAGCTTGTAGGTAAGCTTTCGAGGACATTGAGAGTTTTTCAAAATCCCGAGATCCAGTAAGAAAAAAAGAGGTCAGGTATGCATTTCCATAATTGTCTGTCAAGAAACAATTGAATTCAGCTCAATAAATACCAAAATTCACTAGTTGCGTAGAAAACCCGATGAGAAAGGGATTTCACATAAATATTACAATTATAATAAGACATAGGTGATAAGATGAATGACTTATAGGCTTAGGCACAGAATGACGAAGAGAAGCAATTGGAGTAATACTCGTCCAAAGCCAATTAGAGGATAGCTATTAACTTATAGTGGAAAAAAAGGAAGAGAGATAGAAGCACTCACACCACGAATATCCATCTGTTACTTCTAGGTCGACAGCTTCCTTTGCATGCTTAATGCTATCAGCAAGAAGCTGCTCCCAATTCTGTGTTCCATCCTCTGCAAACAAATTAGTAGCACATATGAATTTTATTTTAGTTCAAACAAAATTTCTTGAACCCAAGAGATTATTTGAAAAGTTCATCCATCAGTTCCCAGAATGAAGTTGTTTATCACGTATTACTACTCAGACCCGTGATTTATACACTTATTTTTTTCCCATTTAATTTCAGAAGCACTATACGATGCAACATGAAATTGAAAAATTGAAGCACTATAAGAGGTGAAGCAAAGCTAGTCACAAAATTCACAACAAACCATCTCAAGCGTGATACAGGATGCTGTAAAATTTGTGAAAATTGTCGAAACACGCCATTCTAGACAGCCCAACATGCACAAATAAACTTGTATAAGAGACAGGGTTGTAAATGTCTTTGCAAAGTTTAATAGTTGAGATCAATCAATTCCCTCTACAACCCAGTTAAAAAACAGTGCAAAGGAGTGTGACTTCATACCATAGAAATCAAATCATTTAATCAGGCAAATCCATGGATACATCTGAAAGAGCTACAGATATCAAAATTAAAACAAGACTGAACGAAAATTTGCAATGGGCAAGTTTCTTGCCTTGAGCCAACATTCTTTCAACCATGGATAAATCACAAAGTAGACACTTGTTTGGACCCTGCAAGAGGAGAAGATATAGAGTTGTAAGAACTTAAATGCAGATTACTCAGCATGTTCCACAGCATAACCAAAAATCAGTTGGCCAACCTTTTCAAGACCCCGATTGTAGCAGTTCTTTGCTGAAGTCAGTTCTCCTTTCTTCGTAAAGCAATTTCCTAAGGCAAGCCAAGCATCTATAGAAGATGGATTGAGCTTAACCTGGAACATGGAAAAGGGATCTTGGTTAATCTCAAGTTTGAACCATTTCTTGAACAATCTTGTGCTCCAAACTTCAAGCAACAAACTTCTAGAACCACATACAGATTTTACTAGATGCTCCTCAGCTTTTCGGTCGTAAGAAGGCAATACGTCCAACATCACTCCCTTCAAAAGTTCATAATCAGCACGCTGTGCAGTTGTTTTTAGTTCACCTGCATGCAAAAGCATACTGCACTCAAGGAGATGTAGTATTCTGAAATTTTCAAAAGGTGTTTGTGTCTCTAATACATGCTTTAATTTATTACACAAAAGACCACCATCCTGTAATATGAATTAAAAGCACAACAGGAACAACAAAGCCTCGTCCAGAATATAGTCTTTCATACCCAGTGCTGTTCATTCATTTCAGCAAAGATTCCAATGACACAATCAAACTACTCCAGCCCTGTTAATAAAATAAAATCCTCTATAACTCTATTAATGAAAAAATGAAACAGATAAACGACAGGATATATCACCTAGAGAAACCTTTTCTCATTCTCAGCAGACCGTAAAATACAATTGAACAAACATAACAATCCATTCTTTCCAGCTATCTCGCTCTCTCACTAAAGACGTCTCAGAATTGGACCACTGCAATGCTCATCGTTACAAACTCAGACGACACGTTAATCCAACGAAATCCTATTCAAATCAATTCTTGAACACCTCAAACAAGAACCACAATGCAGATTGATAACTAACATAACTTATAAGGCGAGAAATCCTATTCAAATTTATGCCTGAAAAACCTCAAAAAAGATTCAAGAACCACAATGCAGATTGATAACTTATCATACCGACGAAACAAACAAAATCAATTCCAAACTCAAACAAGAACTTCACATTAGAGAGTTCATCAAGAACCACAACAATGCAGAATTGCAGATCGAAAACTAACATAACTAACATGAAATTCTTACTCCTAGAAGCGAAAAAATCAAACGAAATCAGTCGAAACTCAAACAAGAACTTCAATTTAGAGAGTTCATCAAGAAATCCTATTCAAATGTACTCCTGAAAACCTCGAACAAGATTCAAGAACCACGACAATGCAGATTAGCAACTAACACAACTAAAATGAAATTCCTACTCCTCAAAGGGACGAAACCGATCGAAATCAATCGAAACTGAAACAAGAACTTCAAAATAGCGAATTCGCATGAGATTGATGAAGAAGTTCATCGAAATGTGCATACCGAGGGGGACGTAGTCGAGAGCATCCAAACCGATCTTCATTTGCTCTTGCAACGTCGTGATTTTGTCTTCTTTGTTAGCAGGGAAGTACGTGTCTCGCAAATCGTACAGAGCTTCGACTAATTTCTTCATCTCCCCCATTGCAGTCTTCTTCGGTTCTTCTCCTTTCACCTCCAATTCCTCCATCTTCGCAGCTATATCTTTCTCTTCTCCTTCGTTCATGTCCGCCATTTCGCTCTCTCAAACTTCGCAGATCACACAGTGAGAAAGACCGATCGATCGATCGAGATTCGTTTGAGAGCGCCAACACAAAGAGGTTTTGCAGTTGAAGCGTTTGAAGAATTTCCACAGAGAGAGAGAGAGAGAGAGAGAGAGAGAGCTATTTATAACAACTGACTTCTTGACTAATGAAGTACCTGATATTGTCCGAAGCTGCCACGTGGCATAATATTGGGCTTAATAGGATACAAATATGGGCTTTTCAGCCCAATTCTCAAGCCCAAAAATGGCTCACGTGGCAAGTGGGCAGTGCTATTCTAATGACGTGGTGTTGCCACATCACCTAGTGGGGGCCGTGAGTGAAAACATGTCACTATTTTTTTTGAGAGCAAAATGATTTCATTTTATAAATCATAAGATACATCCCTTACATTAAGCTTGACAATATTTCGTGCAAATTCACACCATACTTTGATATTACCATAAAAACGAAACCCAACTTTGTTTTAGAATAAAATACTTCGTTAGCTTCCCTTATCGCAAAAGTAACATTTCAATCACTTCTTTCACTTGTTTCTTCTAATATTATTTTATTTATTTTTTTATTATTTGTTTAAAAAATAGTTATTTTAACATAATTGAAGGATATGATAGGGTAAAGTGAATGTAGTTTTTGGAGCTAAATTTAAATTTTAAGAGGATAAAAGTACATAAAATAAAAGAAAAAAGCAAAATAAAAATAGAAGAACAACCAAACATGATTTTATTCTTTGAAAATTTAAATCTACCATCAAAAATTCTATTTAATGCAATTAGTTTGTTAGAAAGTTTTACTGCAATAAGTTAATTAAATTTTATTTAATGCACTTAGTCTACCATAATGTTTTACTACAGTCAGTTAGTCAATCAAACTGCAGTCGCTAATAAGTTAGTAACAACCAATACATTACTAAAAAAAAAAAAAACTAGGACGAACTATTTTGGAATATTCAAAATGACACCTAGTTATTGATGTTAATTCATTTATGCACCGTTATTGATGTTTGTGCAAACACAAATCGATGTGTATTAAATGGATATCAACAATCGGTTATCAATTTCAGGTGTCCGAAAAAGTCACCCTAACATTTTCCAAGAAAAAATACAATATAAAAGATGAATTTGACTCGTGGCCCCCATTTAAGGTGATGTGGCAAGTGTAGCATTTCTTTCTAATAATGTCTACCAAGAGCACAATATCACCACTCCTCCGGCAGAGAAAAAGGAAAAGTTTTCCAGGAAAACATTCTCCTTGACAGGCA
This sequence comes from Stephania yunnanensis, assembly GCA_039657365.1. NCBI lineage: Eukaryota > Viridiplantae > Streptophyta > Magnoliopsida > Ranunculales > Menispermaceae > Stephania > Stephania yunnanensis. The sequence continues at coordinate 56,269,902 of CM077588.1, read as the reverse complement.
TATGTGCATGGAACATGTGCATTCAGTTAAACCGTTTTTGTTTTCATTTTCTCTACATCTCTCAAGGCACACAATAAGTGGTCTCATCAGTACTAATACGCACCTCACACACATCTAGTGACACAATGGAGCAACAACAAAAAATGTTTCTGCTCTCATTGATCTTCTTTACTAGCTTTGTTTCATTAGTGTCTTCTAATACAATTGTTCCTGCTATCTTCACATTTGGGGACTCAATTTTTGATGCTGGAACCAACCATTTCAACAAGAATTGTAGCGTTCAAGCTGATTTTCTACCTTATGGACGTACTTTCTTCCATTACCCTACTGGGAGGTTCACTAATGGGAGGACCGTCGTCGACTTCATATGTAACATCATCTCTACTTAACTACTTTAATTATAATACTTATATATGAGTGCATAGAAGTGATATGGTAATTATAATTAATGTTACTTGTGTAATTGACATGTATGGTAATTAATTGTGCAAATGTTGCAGCACAGTTTTTGGTAATTGATCTGCAGAAACCGTATCTTCAGACGGAGATGGAGATCGCTAATGGGACTCGCAAAAGATATCCGTCGAATGGCATCAACTTCGCGAGTGCTGGAAGTGGTGTCTTAAATGGAACAAACAAGGATATGGTGAGTGTAACTACTTTGTATTTTGGACTACCAAACTAGTACTGTTTTTTCAGATGTACATTTCATACATTGAAAATTATGTTTGCAATGCAGGGGGTTCTGTCAATACAAGACCAGCTAAAGCAGTTCAAGAACTTGGTAAACCAAAACAAGATTGACAAGAAACTAATCCAACAAGCATTCTTCTTTTTCGAGTCCGGCTCCAATGACGTATTCAACTACTTCCTACCCTTTGATACTGCAAAACTCGATCCCGGCGCATTTGTCCAAACCATGCTCACTGAAGCAGAACATTTCATCGACCAAATCTGCCAACTAGGTGCTCATAGGATCGCCATTTTTTCGCTAGGACCGGTTGGATGTGTTCCTGCAAGAGTGAACTTGCCTGAAGCTCCAACAGACAAGTGCTATGGAAAGATGAACAAGATTGTGAAAGCATACAATGCAGGACTAGAAAACCTGGCAAAGAGTGTGCCGTCGAAGTATCCTGGTACCGTAGCGACTTATGGAGATGTCTACAAAGTTGTTCAGCTCTTTAGAGCTATGCCCAAACACTATGGTACTCTCACACTCTACATGTGCACACTGTCCTTAATAGATGTATTACATTTATATATTCACATAAATAAACAGAACTAGTAGCGAAAAAAGCCGATAAAAACAATTGATGAACGAGATTTTTTTGAATTTTAGTAGCTAGAAATCACTTACCAGATCTTATATTTGTGGTCTCATTTCACAGGTTTCTCCAACACTACTGGTGCATGTTGTGGTGATGGAACTCTAGGAGGTTTTGTGCAATGTGGCACAGGGGAGTACACAATGTGCAACAATCCTAATGAGTACTTGTTTTGGGATTACTTCCATCCATCTGAGCATTCTTACAAGCTCATATCAAAGGCTTTATGGGCAGGAAATACAAGGGTGATAAGGCCACTTAATCTGAAGAACATGTCCAATATCGCGGTAGTGCTTACGTGATTAATTAGCCAATCAAAGGGAAAAGAAATTGAGTTTCTGCATCCAATATATGTTTAGAGAGGTTGTTTGAAGTTTCAAAATAATAAAAGTGATTCTTTAGTTAGTTGTCTTAATTCATTTCAATTTCTTCTCTTCGAACTTAGGAAATTTTAAAACAAATACGTAGTCATCAACTGCCTAACAACCGTTAGGTAACGTTACATACTATATTTAATTCCTAAAGTAATATCGACCTTATTACAGTGTTAGATAATTAATTCAGTTTCCCCAATTATAAATCTTCTTAAACAAGTTATATATCAGGGTTCCTTGGAGGTTACAACCACTCCATTCTTCAAGGCAGAGGGCCCTTCACTAGCTTGCATTTTTTGTCTTAATCTGATACATCCAACCTCAAACAGTTAACATGTCATTAATTATGTTGAACAATTTGCCTTTGAAAGATTTGATAAGTTGTACATTTCAAGCTCAAACATTTATACTTAAAACACTAACTTTTGCAGACAATGTTATTCCTGCAACGCACATCAAAGGACTGGCATATTCATCGGTTCGACCAAATCCTTAAACAGCATATAAACAAAATGCCTCGAAAATGAAGGCGATCTCTAAAAGAGAAAAATGATCCTCCTAATGAAGTAAATGACACAGGAGTACAGGATAACTAGTTGTATGTTTAATGAACTTCTTAAGGAGTTTTCTTTTTTGAAGCCTTGATTGTATAATTAAGACTAGTGACCATTAGTTAGGATTCCCTTTCTTGATTGATTTTCACACAGTAGCATATATAACTTCCTGTATTGGTCTTGTTTTAAAAGAAAAATATTGCAAGCTGACATTAGAGTGTGACAAGATACCAAGCAAAGATGTGACCCTTTAGTACTAATGATAACAATAGAGAAAATCTTCTCACTTTAGTTTGTCTGATCTCTTATTCTTTCTCACAGATCCTGAGTAGTAGTGTTAGGTGACCACACAAAAAAAACTAATTCATCTCTGTAGAAAATTGGTTCTTTCCATGGCCTATCATTGGGTTGGTGTTGTCCTTAAGTGCCCTTATTTACATTGCCTAAACCTTCCTCCATCCCTTACCATGTGCTGGCTCACTTTAAATATTAACAAAGGCACCTACCCTACAAAAATATAGTACTTACACACAAGTAGTGTTTATAAAGAGAGTGATCATCGGCACCGATTGAGCACAACATCTAATTGGTCTTCTTCTTCTTTTTCTCTAATTCATGGGGAACACAACATCTTGTGCTCCTGCCATTATAACTGGTGGAGTGATCAAGGTCATGACTAGTGATGGTAAGATAGAAGTGCGCACAAGGCATGTTAAAGCAGTGGAGCTGATGCTAGAAAATCCTAGGCAGTTTGTGTGTGCCTATGGTGATCTTAAGGTAGGACACCGGATTCCAGGGCTCGCGGCGGATGAAGAGCTCGAGCGACAAGAGCTGTACTTCCTTCTCCCTATTGAAATGCTATATTCTGTTCTAAGTCAAGATGAGATGGATTCTCTTGCTTGTAAGGTTGCAAGAGCAATGAAGCATGGAGGATACCATAGCAATATTGGAAGGATATTCCCAGTTTGCATCTTTCCTTTCGAAGCGAAAATGCCGATAGACAACGGATCGGGTGACGCTCAAAGGCCGGTCGAGAGGTTCTCCAAGCAGAGGTCATGGAAGCCTGCCTTGGACACTATTGTTGAAACTCCATGTAGGCTGTGAGGGAGGTTTATTTCTGTTATTAATTACTAATACTCTTCTAGCTTCATTAATTTATTTGGTGTTTCTCTTATAAGTTGTCTAGTGAAATTCATTTTCTATAGTCCCTCATAAACATATTTATGTTTGTGCTAGAACAAAGGTTGTTGGTGATTAATTTGAACATTTGTGTACAATATTGGATAAAGCCTGTATGACTGTAAATTGCCTACTCCCCTTTCCACCCTCAATTTCAATGTAGACCCTCCAATGATTCCAAATTAAATAAAGGAATGGCTAGCCCATCACCTTCAAAGAAAACACAGGATTATTAACTTTGCCAATAGACTGTAAGCCTCAACTAATCAATCCAGACTGGAGTCAAATCGGCCCATAAAAAGATAAAGCTCTTTCAGCAAAAGCGGCTCCATTTGCAAAGCTTAGAAGTTTAAACAAAGGCATTTGTTTTAGGGATTCAAGCAGCAAATCACTCAGACAAACTTTTAGTGATTTTTTATTTTATTTTCTCAGTAAACTATAAGTTTAATGGGTTCAATTCTTTTGGATCACATATATGGCATACGTGTGGAGATGAGGGACCGAAATATAGTCTCGTATCGGTTTAATTAAGACTACCTACGAGGGAAGTATTTAAATGTGAATCTTTCCCCATACAATATAGAGGCCTTTTGAAGTAAAAATATCATACATGCGACTATGCAAGCTAAAGGTGGTCAAGTTAGGACAATATCGGTACTAAAGAGATTTATAAACCCGCGTGGGCGGGCCCAAAACTCTACACCTATGAGGCCAAAAGTCCAAATGGCACTAAAGGTTAAAGTGGTTAAGTTGACGACAATATCAGTACTAATAATAACCATAGACCCATGGGTGGGCCCCACAGCAAATTCAGTCCAAACTTGGGCCTTTGCTGGGCAATTCTTTAGGGCCTAAAGGAAATCCAACAATAACCATTGGGCTCCTAAGGAAACAAATTCAAGGTTTCAATTTTAAAAAAAAATTTTCTTAAACAAAAAGAAAGAAAGTCAGATTATTGCTTGAACATGAACATGACATGCATTAATGTCTTCTATATGAAGATTTCTCGTCTTTTTCAAATCTAGTCTCTATAGTCTGTACAAAAGAATAAGCAAATCAAGTAGTGTTTAGAATAATGATTAATTGATTAAATGACAAGAGTTAGGCCGAAATATATAGATGGCAATTGGCAGAACCATGTATCATCTCTAAAATAAACGATGAGGGGCCGAGTATATATACATTAAACAAGGTTAGGCATATGGGGCTGACATTTTTGAAACTCTTAAAAATTTATACGTATAGCTTCCTATTATGTCCGCTCAAGCATGTGCTGACTTCTACCAAACTTCTACTTGACTTATTATAAGCTTTAAGGGATGCCCAATTCGTGTATGGTACTGAAACAATGAATTAATTATTAAGGATTTGTACAAAGTACAAACTTAAGTAGAAGAGACATCAAGTTGATTGAGCCAAAGACAGAAAATTGGAGCAATCAAACACACAAAATAAGCCCCTTAATCTATTTTTTTCGCAAATAATACTGATGTTAGTTAAGTCGAAAAGTGAATTCACCTTCTTTGACAAATTTGCCTACATTAATTTTTTTTTTTTTTCTTGAATCAATATATTCATTATTTTAGATAACTTGCTTCCCAGTTTTAAAACTAGCCCAGGCTGGCTCGGGCCGGCCTGAAAAGGTCTAGCTAGCCAAAGCAATCCGGCTCAACCCAAAAGTTCATTTATGATTTTTAATTAATAAAATAATTATGTTTAAAAATAAACACATAATTATCTTTAAAACTCAAAATAATAGTACAATGGTCGGGCCAGTCTCGAGTTTTACTAGTGTCTTAGCCCAACTCTTGTTTGGCGGGTCGAGCGTCTAAGTCCATGAACATGCCTAATCATATAATTATAAAATAATTAAGTTATATTACTTTTTTTGTAATCATAGGTGTCCGAACTATTTTTTAGCTCCTAGCTTCTTACTTTGATTTGAATAAGCTCATGAGAGTTACTCGGGCGTCCCAACCTCATAAATCGAGAGAAATCAAAGAAATATAATATTGCTGCTAAGAATCGAATCCATGACCTCTGCCTTAATCAGAGTTAATTGAAGTTTTTTTTTTTTTTTTTTTTTTTTAACACACCCCTTGGAGGAAATTAACATGTACTATTTTTAAAAGAAAGACCCGAATAATGACTATGAAATAAGAAAATCGAAAAGTACTAAATTAAGAGAGTGGCCAAATTAATACTGTCAAGTGAGGACATTCTTTTAATGAAGACAGCCAGCAAAAGCTATCACGCATGCATGGAAACCTCCTGCATCCCTCACAATGTGTCTCCACTAGTCTATAGGAGAAAAACAAAATTAATGGACCAATATGTGCAGTAAGTACTGAGAAATGCGTGCAAAAGAATATGGCAAAATAATATAAGTGATAAGGTTTGGAGTGTACATGAGCAACATATTACATCTAAAAAAGCCCTAGCTGATCACCAACCATATAATTCAAGTGGGAATATGGGAACAAATTGACATCAAAAATAAAACCTCAATAAATGCAAAGCAAACATATATACATCTCTAATGTTAGTGATGACTACTTCTTCGAAATTTCCTACTAGACATGATGGATATTATTTGGCACAAGTTTCCTCTCACCAAGCATCACAGATGGAAAATGCGATAGGCCAACTCAACAGCAATATCTACGGCCAAGGTCCCTACTAGATACTATGCTATTTGCCTCATTAATTTCCATTACTTATGGAGTGCTGAAGGTACCATACTGGTACTTATATACGACATACTTTTAGTACATAAATTTGTTTATACAGTTGTTGTTTTGTAGTGAGTTTTTTTTTTTTTTTTTTTTTTTTTTTAACAAGTTGTTGTTTTGGAGTTATTTGAATTGTACATACATCATCGAGATAAGCACTATATATATCGATCTCAATGCATATAAAATGACTAATCAATTTTGTTAAAAAAAAGTATTTGCACCTACAAAAAAAAAATCAAGATTCGTCATTGCTAATAATTTTAGGGCTTACAATTTAAGAGTTCGCGTCATCTTTTTGTAGGTCATGTAGATATATTTAATTTTTTATAAGAAACAAACCACAACTTGCATAATATATGACTCGAACTTTGAACTTTTATTCAAGTAATCAAATACTAACTCACTATCACAAACCAAACCAGTAAGTAAGTCCACTTAATTAGTTTATTGTCCTCTTGATTAGTGGCGGACCCAAGTATCACTTGCTCTGGGTTGTAGCCTAATGCAAGTTTTCTTGGCCTCATATATTCATAGGCTTATCACATTAAAAAAATTAAATAATGGGTGTATTAGCCTAGGGGATTGTTTTGCCAAAGAGCCCAGTACTATTTTTTTACTTTTACCCCAATAAAAAATAAGCTCACCCAAATACAGTCAACAAAAATGACAACTTTATATACTAAGTGAAAAGTACAAGAGATTGGGTGGCATATTTGCTACAAAGTTGTTATAAAAATGAAGTTAGGTTAATATTGAAACAAACTTTGAAGTTTTTTGAGATTTTTTTGAGAGAATTTAAAGTTGAAGATTCAAAGTTTGAGATTATTATTATTTACCTTTTATGTACTTTAATGACTTTTTCATTTTAAATTGTTTAGTATTTAAAAAGATGTGAATTAAACGTTGGTAGCATATTTTTAATTATTTATGAAAAATGCACTCACTTACTACACTTAGATTTGGCATGCACTCATCGTGCTTCGTTGATGAGCCTCGAGATGAGTGTGTGAGGCATATCACACATGTGCACGCTGAGTGCGTGTCGGACTTGGGTGTCGAATCTATGACACGCTAGTAACCTCCATTATCTAGACGTGGTGATTGAAGCATTGTAATTCAGTTAATAAGGAGAAAAAAATATCATGCACTAGTTTAGTCATAGCCCGGGGCAAGTCAAAATCTTGGGTTCCGTCCCTACTCATGATTGAGAATTCAATTATTTTTTGTGAAATTTTTAATTTAATTTTATAAGTTAAATTAATTTCTAAACACAACATTTACAGTTCAAGTTTTTCTTTCTTTTTATTAATTTGAGGATTTTGTTGCTTAAACAAGACCTTTAAACAAAAGTATTTTTTTTAATTCTCCTTTAAACATAAGTTTATAACTATTATAATAAAAAAAACTTACCGTCACAGCTATTAAAAAAAAAAAAAAAAAAAATAACATCACAGTGTAGTGAATTAAAATTATTTGATCACTAAAAAATCACAAGATCATGGTCATATGATCTGTACGAGTTTCTCATTTAAATGAAAGGTCACGTAAGAGGTGATAAAACTATTAAAACAGAGCTTAAGGAATATACCGGGTCGGTGAGTCACATGGATCATGTATGAGTCACTATACAGACGCGGCGTAGACAAAATATTAAAACGCCACACACGGATCCCGTCACGACACGTGTTAAAATGGATTTGATTTGGAAAGAGTGATAACTGACAAGGAACATTCGATAAAACTATATATGACATTTCGTACGCGTGACATTCTGTGACGGGCAAAAAAAAAAAAAAACAATTAATTAGCTTAATTAGTACTACAAAGTCTACAATATTAAAATTAATCACTAGTAGACTTTTGTGAGAGAGGGTTGAGTGTAAGGAAAGTGGATGATTTGGTGATCAAGTAAGCTTAGCTGCTCAACACCTTCGTTTATCCGAAGAGACAGGCTGTTCACTGCGAGTGTATATGCATATATATATGTAAATTGTTTCTTTTTTAATCTTTTGAATACTCTTTTTTTTTTTTTCTTTTGATAAAGTTTCTATACGTACTTTATTCATTCATGGTATATGGACTCTCGATTACTAGATGATGCTCTTTATTGAAGTGAAGTGTTAAAAGTGAAAAAATATTTTAAATAATTTATATATATATATATTAAAAAATGTTAGGATGACCTGTCGGAGACACCCGGTCAACGCACCCATGGCGAGTGATGTGGACATCCTAACTCTTGTCCACATCACCCCGCCAGGTCACGAGTGTATAGACTGGTGTGCCTCGTGGGTCATCCTAGCATTTCTCATATATATTTGGTATATATATTGGCTCAGTCGGGACTACTTGGTGTTCGAAGTTTTGGCATAACTAATCTCGAATTCAATGAATGTTAGAACCATAACGGTGAGAAGTAATTTTAACAAGAGTTGTAAAGATTCTCAACTCCAAAACTTGAAATTGATCAGACCTCTAGTTAAAGATGGACTTAATTATGTGTGTGCTTGCGTATATGCTCGATCTATATCTTAGTACCCCTCAAGCTTGCACGGTAAGAGATTTGAACATTTATCTTTTCGGCTTTTCTATAAGCAACCACATACAAAATTATTGAGCTACCACTCAATTAGTAGTTTATTAATTAGCTTGAAATAAGTGAAATCACAATAGGACCCTGTCCAATTGAACACATGCTAGATATTTGAACGAGTAAATCAATTAATTAATCACTACCCTAGACTCGGTAAATCACATAATCAATTAATCAACAAACTTATCAAGACACTATGCTACACATACAAATAAATTATACGTATATACACGTTACAGGCTTGATGCCACTGAGTGACATCTACACTAAAATACACCACCACACACAACCACAACCAGGCCATAAAACAAACAGACCAAAGCAGCGCCACCAAGGCCCCACACGCATTGATACCACACCACACTCGCAATTCACAAACAAAACACACACACACACAACAACAACAACAACAACAACAACAACAACAAAATCAAAAGGTCTGCCTTCCTATAACCCCGGCCCCCCAACGCGTAATTCAACTGCGTGTATTGTGAAACAAATCCCAACTCTTTATATCCCCAAGTCTCCACAATTCACTCCTCACCATCACCACTACAACCAAATAAGTTGATCACTCATCAATTAATCAATCTATCTTCAACATGGGCAACTACATCTCTTGCACTCTATCACCACAAATTCTAAAGCACACATCAAAGGCCACAAAAGTGGTGTTCCCAAACGGGGAAGTTAGGCAACTAAGGAGCCAACCAAGGCAGCAGAGGTAATGCTCGAGAACCCGAACTACTTCCTTGTAAACGCGCAGTCTCTTCAAATCGGGCGAAGGTTCTCGGCTCTCAACGCCGACGAGGACCTCGAGATGGGCAACGTCTATGTTATGTTTCTAATGAAGAAATTGAACTCGGTTGTCACGGCTGCAGACATGGGCGCTTTGTTCATTGTGGCTAGCTCCGCGGCGAAGCGGGCTTCCGGCGGGAGGATGAGGGTTTTGCCGGAGTCCGGTACTGATCAGGTGGGGTGGAGTTCTTCGCCGGAGAAAGAAGGGGCGCCGAGATTGAGTTTGGAGGGTGTTGATGATGATGGTGATGCTTTGGTGTCTGAGTTTCAACATAGAGTGTCTTTGAGCAGATCAAGGAAGCCTACGTTGGAGACCATTGTAGAGGAGTCTGTTTACTCGAGATGATCAATTTGTTCTTACATATTGTTGATAAATTAATTAAGGCGAAGATCAGATGAGAAAACTTATTGATTGATCTATGTTATACATATATATATTTAGCAAAAGAGGAATTCTTGTAATGTTGCATAAGGTGTATTCGTTGTGATCAGGAATTGATGATCACCCAATTAAGCTAGATTAATTTAATATTAATGATTTTTTTTTTGGGAAATGAATACAAAAGAGATTCTTGCCCTTCCAAGTTTTTTTTTTTTCTGAATGTAGAAAATCATTAACATGAAATTATAGAAAATTAACAAGGGAAGAATTTCATTTTTTTTTTTTTTTTTTTTTTTTTTGTGTAGTACTTGATCCACTTTGATTGGTGTACATAAATATAAATAGCTCGCAGATTTGTTAATTTTTCGATCTATATATATATTCCACTCTAATGAATTTGGAATTGAATTGAGATTTTATTGATGGCTTGATGCAGATAAGATGCATGATGTGTTTATATGAAATATGATTAAAAAGCTCATTATTAGATCGAATTGAGATTATTTTATTTAATTAGAGAAAGTATTAATTAATCTTGATTCAAATATAAATTTAGAAGTTATACTTTTTTAAACTAATTACTGCCCTGTAGGTGAAAAATAGTAATTCTTGGCTTTGAGGCCTTTTACTTACCAACGCAAAAAAGAAAAAAAAAAAAAAAAAAAAAAGTAATTCTTTGACAAAAAAATATAGTCCCAAATCCATTAATCATTATTATGTTGGTTAATTTTGTTTAATAGTAGTATAGTTTTGCGACTATTAAATTTTATAGCAAGCCGGCGTTCTTTCTTATTAATAGTGATGTTTGTTATATTTAATGTTGAGAATTGTCAACGTGTTTGTATGAGAGAGTTTCATTTTCTCCTTAAAATGGTGGTTGAGTTTCAAGAAAGACAGTTGGAAAATGGAGTCCACTTTTGATGATGTCAAAGCTTTGGGTCTTAAGAAATTTCATTATGATTTTCTTGTAGTGTCTGTCTATGATGAACGACTTCTTATTTCTCTTTAATTAATTCCATGTCAATATGAAAACTAATTAAACATGCTTTGACTAATAGAGACTTGGAGAGAGCTTACTTGCTATATGCTAGTATATTGCATGAAGTCCATTAATGGAAGGATATGAAGCATGTTTGTATCACCTAGCTAAAGATTTGTTGGCTCAAGTGATGGCAGCTAGAAATCCTTTAGCATGTCTCAAATTTGAGAGGCGCAAATGACATATTGATAGCATTATATAAGAATTTAATTAGGAGAGCTTTTTGTACATAGTCTAGGGTTTTGAGGTATCTCATCAACTCCAAATTAATCAGGTCATTTAGCTCTTATGCCTGAAATGCAAAATTTTAACGAGACCCTACTTGTTTTGGCATTCAAGAACTTGTTTGAAATAATTTAAGCAAATTTTAAGAAGATGCTGATTATTGGGAGAAAGTTTTAAGTTTTTTCGGGCCAAAGTTGTAAACTAATTTTAAAGTTTTAAAATAATCTATTTTTGACAAAAAAAATGTTTTTTTTTTCATATAATATTGACCAAAAAAAAAAAAAAACTATTAAATCCAAATCTTTTTGACGTGCCTAACTCAAAGCATATGAACAAACATAAAGTTTGAAAATGTAAACATAAGCATAATTATCTTATCGCTTTAGCTAGTAATATGTTCGTGTTTTGTTTTTTTACATATATTTGTCAAAAGAATAGTCATTGATTGTCGTATGTTCTTTAAAAAAAAAAATAAATGAAAAAATGACTCTATCATTCATCGAAAACAAATAGCTAAGTTGAGAGCTTTTTGTCCCCCAACCCTGCACATGTACACACATACAAAGTAAATTAGATAAGTCCTTTTATCAAAAAATGAAGAATCAATGTCTCTCCACTACTCGGGTTGAGTTGAGTAAACTACCATATTGATTACGACAACCTGCAATGCCTCATCGTCCCCTTAACTCAAGACTCCATTACGATTGACACCGATATCAAGCATAACAAAGCCTAACATTACGACAAGAGATAAAGGACTCAATAATAATTGATTTTGTTTTTTTTTTTTAATGCATTAAGCATGTGAAAGGACATGAATTTAATAACTTATTATATTATTTTCAAAAACAAACTTATTATAAAGTCAAATGCTAGAACTACACGTTAAAGTCATATTTAAAGTCACATCAAGTGATATGACATGCAAACCCGCATCTTTGAGAGCTGTCTGTATGCACCTCATAATACGAACCCTATTATATATCATATGCATACTTATTTTTATGTGGAATCTACACACTTTGTCACCCGAAATTGTACAGTCTTCTTAGGATGAAACTTTATAATTATACAGTAATTTAAGGAAAGTAGGAGTATATTTTTGGGATTAAATCTTAATTAGACTAGATACTAAGCGGCCACGTGGATGTAGATACTAATGGAAAGTTAAAATTGAAAGCCAAGAGAATCACTTCAATTCGTTACAACGGAGCAAACGAGAAAATCCTAAAAGTGCGCGAATCTCTGCTTCTCTTCTCTCGCTCGCTCGCTCGCTCGCTCGCTCTTCTTCTTCGATTTCTAGGGTTTCTGCGATTTCTTCTCCTCGCCGTGTTAGGGTTTCGTCTTCCATCACTGTTGTCTTCGGATCGTCAGATTCGATTGTTCATCGAGTATGGCCGGACTCCGATGGCCGCCGGAGGACTCGGATCTCCACCACGCGCGAGTCCCTAGCGCGGCGGACCTGATCTCCGACGACGATCGCTCCGTCGCGGCGGATTCGTGGTCGATAAAGAGCGATTACGGCAGCACATTGGACGACGAGCAGCGCCACGTCGACGCCTCTGATGTCCTCTCCACCATTGCTTCGTTTCGCGCCGCCTCGGATTATAGGTACGGTTGGTTCAGATTCTTGGTTTCTATGTGTTGTGATTGTTGGTTTGATTGAAGTTTTCGCGGAGATATTTGTGAATTGGAAATGTGATGCCCTTGATTGCGTTCTTTGAGTATTGGTTGTGATTTAGTAATTATAAATGTGGTTTTTAGTTTTATTGAATTACGACCATGGTCATAGTGAATAGCGATGGAGTCTGACATTCATGGGGAGGCTTTTGATGTCTAAATTGGTGGAAACTTGACTTCATTCATGAACATTTTAGTTCATATTCTACTCGAGATTACTCGTGATGACTAACAAAGGTCGGATTTGAGAAATACCAATCCTTTGGGGCTGCAACCAAGCACCCTATTGGGCGCACCGAGCATGGCCGGGTTCCAGCAAGCTGTCCCAATGGCGGGCAGATGCGACTGGATACCATGAGTAGGACTTTTTTGCGACTGAGACGACCATGAGCGTGGCTTGGGATATACCGGAGGCACCAAATATGGTTGGAGCACATTGTCTTCGTCACATCAGCTTCATATTGGAAAAGTATTTTTGTGTCCAATACCCCAATGTTCATTTTATCCTAACTGTTAAGTTACACTCTTCCCCTCAATCCTCAATTGCATTAGTGATGCTCTTAGACGAAAAAAAACAGCAGCGTATGTCTAAATTATTGCTTCGTTCAGTTCATTAAAATTCTCTCCTACTTCGAATGGAAGGACTGGAAAAATTGTGGAAGTAATAATTCCTCCCTGATTCTCCTAAGCAATGGTAATTTCTAAAACAACTCACTTAAGAAAAATAGAGGGACTACCAAAATTTGCTACGGATTTACTTGTTCTAATCTATTTATTTATTTTTCAGCATGCAAAGAGTGTCAATTGTTGTTGTGACTTGAATACTAATAGTTGGCATGTGAGTATGGCGTAGTTCTTATGTATTTTAATAAATAATAAATATTCACCAGCTCTGACAAGGAGGCACCGGATGTTGAAGTGGAGCCTTCAATGTTGGGTTTACAAAGCTATTGGGACGCAACATATGCAGATGAATTGGCAAACTTTCATGAGCATGGACACTCTGGTGAAGTTTGGTAAGTCGTTCATTAAACCTCAAGAAATTATGCACTGCAAACTGTTTTTAAATTAGGAAATAAATAGATGACCTTAGTTCCTGAGCTGATATCATCAACCAGTCAGTTGTCTTTAAAATATCTTTTTGCTATTTATGTTTATTCTCTGATTTTAATTTCTTATGTTATAGTGAAACATAGTGCATAAATGTTGGTTGGAAAATAAAAGAGGAAAGAAAATCGCCAAAGAATTTCCTGTAGTGCATTGGCTTTGTGGTGGATTGCTAGTGTAATTGCTAGCTTGCTACTGCTTTTGTTTTTGAGACAATTAAGCTATTCACCTTTTACTTCTTCAGAGTCATTTTTCTCAATTCATCTATATTCGTGTAGAAAGATGTGACTTCTGCTTTTTGAGTTTTGTGTTATGTGCATTGAACATATTGTCTCAAGTCAAAAGGTTTAGGCTTCCTGAGCGTGAAATTCAAGTCTTATAGATAATTTTGGTGAATGAAGATTAATGACAAAGAAATAAATTCAGGTGAAGTTCTGAAAAATTAAGGGGATTTCATTTGGGACATTTTCATTTCAAATTGTGTACATTTTTATGGGGAGGCAAAATAGTATTTGTGCAATTTTCTGATTTCAAATATTGGTAGTGATTTCATAAAGCTTTTTTCTTTCTCATTTTGGCAAGCTTAGATCAAGGCTCAAAACTCAAGAAGTCTTCTAAAAAATCAGTTCCTTATCTTCCTTTATGTTGTTACTTATCCCGATTAGCAGTGCCATCTTCTTAAGTTGGTGACTAATATTTGCATGTTATGATTTCAGAAATACTTAAGGTGAAAATTGATATAGAGGCATCATTTTTATTAAAACGTAATGGGTATCTAATTACTTGATTCTTTCTGGATTGATTCTTGTAAGCTATGTATTAGGTACCTGTTATTCAAGTGAATTAGGTTGGCCTAGGTTGATGTTATTGGTGGATGATAGGGCCTTTGTGTTAAAGTGCTTTATATGGCTGGGTGGAGATTTTCTCGTGCTCCATGATGTTTTATGTATTTCGCCTTTTTCTTTAATGTATATAGTTTTGTTTTTCTCTTTACAAGAAGGGATTTTTTTTTATTTATTTTTTATTGCTTTGGATGAAAACACCTCTCTTTGTTCCTCTCAAGGCATTTATCAAGAGTATTTCTTCAAAGGGAGAATTGAGGTGTAAGCTTCTCTCACCATGGCACCATGCCAAACAGTCAATCTTAGTATATCCGGTTTATGCGTTGTATTCAGTCGTTCTTAACTTAGCTTTTACTGATATTGTTGGACTTCTCTTTACTGATTTAATTATATTTTTTTAGCATGTGTATTCTTGAAACCAAAAGTTCTGCTTTTTTCCTAATTATCAAGGTTTGGATCAGAAGTAATGGAAACAGTTACAACGTGGACCAAAAACCTGTGCATCAATGTCTCTCAAGGTCATATAGACAACCTTATCGATAATGTAAGCAGTGAACCTGACTCAGAACTGGTGTTGAACGAGCTGTCTGCTTGGAATGTACTAGACATTGGAACTGGCAATGGTTTACTTCTGCATGAACTTGCAAAGCTAGGGTATTTATTTGAATCTTTCTTTGTGTGGGTATATGTCTTTCTTAACTGATAAAGGCTGCTTTAAGATCCTTGTTTCTTACTTTAAAAAGAAAAAATAAGAGATTCTTGTTTCTAATTGATTTTTTCTGTGAATTCTCTTGTGCATGTATTGTTTATTAAAATCCCGTTGAGTTACAGAGGTTTTAGTCATTTACTACTCTTTTCTTTGAACTTCAGTTATCTGTCATTTCTTACAATTCAACTTTAATGTGCTGAATTTGAGCACACAATGGTGCGGACTGCCAGCAAATGCAGGCCGAGTCTAGCTTTGTTGTTTTCCCCGAATGGAGTTCACTCTTTTTTCTTTCTTCTAGTCCTTGTCTTCTTTCCTCTCCTTTTTTTGGTGTGCTCCAAGTACCTTGGAGGAAGTTGAAGAGCACAAGGCTCATTGAAGGCCTTCAAGATTGTGGAGTTTAAAGGACGAGGTGCATGCTTGAGCGTTGGGAGAGGGAAAAAAAGCATTAACATTTATTATGTATATCAATTATAGATATCAAATCCGCACATATTTTGTGGTCACATATTTTGTGGTTTGATGCTTGATTAGTGCCAACATGTTACTAAAAACAAAGGCTAAAAGAACTTTTTTGCAAAACGGAAAACTTATAGAAATGAGAGAACAAAGCAAAGATATAAAAGATCTAATGAATTACTACTTATTTTAAGGGGTTTTTTTGTAACTATTAAAATTAATTTGAATGGTGTTATTTACTATATTACACCCTAAAAAAATAAAAGCTCATAGAAAGCACTATGCATTAAAAAATATTCTATAAATTCAAATAATCGCCTATAAAATTTCCGTATGGGCCAGATGTTTACCGTAAAGTAAACTTTTCATGCCGAAATGTATTGAGAGTTGGTTATTTCATTGTTGATTATTAATTAAAAAGGATACTCTCCTCTCTCTTTGATATTTCAAGTTTTATGGCAAAAAATATATTGAGTTTGTGGTTTCTTCTAAATTCAGGTTCCGTGATTTGACTGGAACTGATTATAGTGAGGGGGCAATTGGCCTTGCTCGAAACCTTGTTGAACGTGATGGATTCACCAGCATCAATTTTGAGGTATGTGATGACCCTTGGACATTTATAGACATATATTTAGAATTTTTCCTTGATCGGGAAAGGGCTAGGGGACATGGTTTAAAAATCGACAAACTTCGCCCGAACGCCGAAGTTCGAGCGAAGTTTGTCGATGTTGAGTGAGCGAAGCAACGTTCGAGGGCCGTTGAAAAATTGCAAAACTTCGACTCAATTTCGGCTAACTTCGACCGAACTTCGAAAACATTGATGGAAGTTCAGAAAACATGAAGTTAAATTGTTATGTTTCATGGAAGTTGAACAAACTTCGACTGAAACTTCGGAACCTTCGCCTATGCTAAAAATATACTTAAAATTTGGAATATCCTCCGCTAACATGAGTTTTATACATTATTGTTGTATGATTAGGTATATTCCTAAGATCTCTACAAAGAAACTTGAGTTTTCTAACTTTAAAGTGAAATTCCGTAAACTTTCGTACACCGGCGAATTTTTGTCAAACTTCCATCGTCGAAATTAACTTCATCGAATTAATTCCGAATTTTAAGTGAGGGAAGTCATAGGTGAAGTCGAAGTTTTGAACCTTGTTGGGGGACGCGTGGATGCCAAAAATCTCACCCTGGCTTGATTCATGAGAAGTTTATGTGAGCAAGAGCTGAAGGAAACATGCTAAGATAGAGATTTTAGTTTTAAAGTTTTGTCTAGTAGGATATGTCTTTTTTTTTTTCTCCTACTAGCACACATAGCTCTAGTTCTTCTTCCCTTTTAATTTCAGTTGCATAATAGGATCTTTCTTGAATGCAAGGCAAGCTGTAAGTTGCGCTACTTGTAGGAGATTTTGTGGCTTTGAAACTGAAAATCTCAATGTCTTGAGGAAATTATTCAAATAAACCTACCTGGAAGAGATTTTTTTTTAAAATTTTTTTCTTTAATTTGAACTCTGGATAAAAGAAAAGAGTTGAAAGAATAAAATGAAAGACTAAAAGAGAGTAGAAAGAGAAATGAAAAAGGAAAGCATGGAGGATGGATTCACCATCAATTACCACTTTCCAGTTAGTTCCCAGTATTAACATATAATATGTTTAAGGAAATGAATGATTATGAATGTTCTTAATTTGGGAGTTTTGTCTTAGTTTTGCCTAATAGGAAATGATCTGACTTATATATCTTGCTAAATTATGCGCACTCAGCTCGTGTTGAATGAAGATTGGTTCATCTAGTTGTTGGTAACTTGGTACTGAAAATTGATTCCATTGCCCATTGCAGAAATGTTAGTGATGGTTACTTTAATGCCCAGGCGACACGTTGATATCTCTAATAGTATGAACTATGTAGAACTTAACACCAGTGTTTCAAGTGCTAATATTGAAATAACCAAAATGCCACATTTACTAAAAGTAGTAATATGATGAATTTCTAGAGATTGTGGAAAAAGCTGGAGAAGTTGTTAACAATCTTAGCTTTCTTATGGGAATCTATATTGAGATATTCATTATCCCTCAGAATGTGAAGCAATAGTAGTGTCATTCGAAAGGTAAAAGTCATGCATTGCGGGAGGAAGTGAGGAAGATGGTTTGAGTTTTTCTCAACCAATTTGTCAATTCGTTACCAAACTGAAAGTGGGTGTTGAAACTGAAAATTCAACCTGGAGCTTACACTTTCCTCATGTTGAAATTTGTTATTAATTGAACTAAGGTTAATTGAACACATATGAATCTCCCCATGACCAATCATGAAGGTATACGGCTTTCCCCAATCATGTAAATGTAGCATTTTCTTTCATAGGTTGATGATGTCCTTGCGACAAAACTGGTTGGGCCGTTCAAACTTGTTATGGACAAGGGTACCTTAGATGCCATTGGATTGCATCCGGATGGACCAATAAAAAGGTATGTAGCAACTGTGTTCGGATTCTCTAAGTGTTCCAGTTTCCTTGCATTTTGGATTTGTAAACTTACTAATTTGATTTGTTTGTTGACTAAATGAACAAAAGCTATGCTAACAACCACTTTGCTTGTCTTTTCTTTTAGGATCATGTACTGGGAATCAATCTCAAACTTGGTCGCTCCCGGTGGAATATTGGTTAGTATCTAACACTAACTTAGGAAATGTGTAATGAATTTTGCTATTAAATCGACAACTGCAACAAGGAAAGAGTTGAGGCATTCACTATCTAGGATGGCTGTTTCTGGTTTCTGCCTTTTTTATCGGCAGCTTCTGAACCTTAAATACTTTCCGGCCTTTCCTCTATGCATGTTTGCCTTGTTGAATGACATGCATGTCTTCCTTGTTCAGTCAGAATGAAAATAGGAAAAATGGAGGGCCAGGTAGAGCTTCATTTTCATTTTAAGTGATGAGCGTGCTAGGCTGTTTATCACAAATATTTTCTTGACCATGCTCTAAGTATATTTCCAGATGGTAGACCCGGAATGCCACAGGTAAGTGAAAAGTTAGCTTTTGTGGGGATTTATGTGCAATAGAAAATCTCAAAGCAAGATGAAAGTGGTTCCTTCTTTTTCATGTTTTCACCTAGCAGTGATGTGGTCCTGTCTTTTTTTTTTTTTTTTTTGAGATCATTATGTGATCCTGTCTCAGATGGACCGTATTTCGTCGGGGATTGTATGATTGTGGTCTTTCTATTTCTGGCAGTTTCTTTTTCATCTTCCTGTCTTGGTTGTAGGTTATCACTTCATGCAACAATACTAAAGATGAATTGGTGCAAGAGGTGGAGAGCTTCAACCAAAGAAGCATCAGTACTTCCTCAGAAGTAGAGGCAGCGAAGGATCAAGAAGTGCAAACCAATGTCCCTCCATTTAGATATCTCAGTCATGTACGCACTTATCCGACATTCATGTTTGGAGGATCAGAAGGATCACGAGTAGCAACTGTTGCATTCCGTCGGAACTAGAAACGTTTTGGCTAGTTGCTCTTTTTTGCGGTTTTTTTATTTGTTCCTTCTCTTTGTTTCCCCCCTTCTGAAAGTGCAAAAAGTTTTTAATGTGGAGATCTGTCTCTCGCTTCAATCTGCGTGAGTATAAACAACTGATAATTATCACTGGAGGTCGTTAATTGGTATGTTGCGTTTTTTCAGAGTATTAATTGGTATGTTTTGTTGAGTCATTCCTAAACTTAAAAAAGGAGCTCTAGACTGTTTTAGAGAATCTATGCACTATTTGTAGTCATTCAGTAGTCTTTGTTTATTGGTAAGTAACGTTGATTCTTAATCAATTAGTCATAGCTTGGAAAAGTTAAGGCATCATCCTTGTAAGTAATGAGGTTTGTTGCGTATTTTTTACTTTAAGTAAATAACTTAGATTTACAAACAACTAGTTGCGAGTCGATTTTTTTTTTTTTTTAGGCGGGCTAACATCGAGTGTAGTTTAGTCTTTCAAAATCAAATATAACAAGTCACTGCAATGGTTCAGGTCTAATATTTTTCGCTAGATGGTGAGTGTAGATTAATCTTTCAAAATCAAATGTCACAAGAAAACTCTATATCTGCCAAACATCTCCATTTAGTGGGGTCGTGGGTACTCAAGCTGAAGTAAATAAAAAATAAAAATAAAACTTGATATATCTACTAAAACCACTTATGGATCTAGGGGCAGTCATTCTTTCTGCCCTTTAATGATCAATACCCACTTCATATAAAACAAGTGTAATATTGACAAGAAAAAGATGTATTTGTTGTGAATTGAGTTAGAATTTGCTAAGAACTAGAGAAGGAAAATAGAAGACTAAGAACTTATACTACTACAAAGGAGAAGAGAAGAAATGAGATAGTTGGAATGAGAAGTTTTCATTCAACTTGATGTGTGTATTACATATAGATCATTTGGTGATGATAATAATTGTACTTATAAAATATGTACAAGTTATACATACACCTCAAGTCATAAAACATATCACAAGCAACATAGATAATACACGAAAGAGTTGGTGTACATTGAAAAAGATTACAAGTTACATGACAATACATGAATAAGTGATTATACATTAGAGTTGAATACAAGTTATATAAAATATACAAGTGACATTCAATGTAGAAGTCATATTTGATATTACAATTCAACGAGAAAATCATGTTTAACAATGTGATTATTCATAAGCTTAATTAAAAAATCGTCCAATTTACGACAATATTTAAAATGTCTCAAGTGTAGCATTGTGAAAAAACAGAAGTTATGCTTAGTTTTCATTCTAACATATTAAATTTTTATTTTTGGAAAAGAAAAAAGTTAATTTGGGAGGAAATACAAATTAATTAACAAGTAGTGAATGACAACTGGAATCAGCAGAAACTAACAAGGAGACAGAAGCGTGAACATAAAGAAACAAGTCATGTATCAAATCAACTGCTAAAGCCAAAACACATTATTGTCCTTTTCAGTATTAATAAACTACCACTTGATGAGCAGAGTAGAAAACCCTAGTTAATTAATAACATCATCATCATCATCATCATCATCATCATCATCCATCGTAATCAGAATCATCTTCACTAAACTCATCCTCCTCCTCACTACTCCGAGGCACACTCGGACTAACCGCCCTCGACAGCACCCCCGTCTCCGGGCTCGCCGGACACAGGAACACTCGCAAGTACCGCCACGCCGCAGGCAACGGCGGCAGCGGCAGCGGCGGCCGGGGTGGACCTACGGTCGGAAGCGGCGGCCGGGGTGGACCTACGGTCGGAAGCGGCGGCCGGGGTGGACCGACGGTCGGCGGCGGCGGCCGGAGGGGATGAGCCGACGTCGTCAGCCGGTCGTACTCTTCGATCATGAAGCGTAGATCTTCATCGGTGACGACGGTGATGAAAGCGTTGAGTCCTGGACCGGAGATGTGGTACTTGAGAGTGAAGGAGCGGCCGCCGAGGAAGTCCGTGGAGAGGCGGCGGAGGAGGTCCGCGGCTGAGCAGCGTCGGTCCACGGCGATGAAGCGGTTCTCTCCGCCGCGGTAGATCTGCGAGTAGTTGAAAGAATCCAACGGCGCGAGTCGGCCGCCGTAGCTGCACAGGAGGCGTAGCTCCGCCGACGCTTCCGCCGCGGGACCGATCTCCTCTTTTTGGGCCTCCGAGTCTTCAACTTTACCGAAGAAATTGCAGCACAAGAAACACGTGCGGAAAAACTTGGCGCTGCGTCCCCGGCCACCGCTGCTTGGTTTCTTCTCCATCTTGGGTTGTTGGTAGCGCAAGTGAGAGACTGATCAGAGACTGAGACTGAGGAGGCGTTATATACACAAGCTCACAAAAGGTCATAATATGTTGTTGTGACGTAGATTTGTGACGCCATTTTCTCGCAAAATTACTAGTATTTCATATCCCAACAAATCGATTACTCCTGCCTCTAACTTTATGCATCTAGAGTCAAATTGGTTAGCCTCTAATGCATCGCACAACTCAGTTGAGACTCGAGCATTATCACTTATCCTTACCTCATGGTCTCTTTTTGATTCTTTACTTATATATATATATAAAAGGGAAAATATTAGAATGACACTCTAAGTGACATCCGGGTAAGTTTCACTTAAAATAAATGTGCATGAAATAGTTCTTGATGCATAACACATGTGGTGTGTATCTCTAAGCGCACTCGAACGACTTTAATGGATAAGCCCAGTGCGTCACGTCGCATATATGTCGCGCGTGGTGTGTATCTCTAAGGTTTCCAAATTATTATGTTGTACAAAATATATACCATCAATATTATTAGCCACATGCATTTCTTTTGTTCAAAGGATATTTAATATATACTAGTTTGAAGACGTGCTACGCACGATTGACCCTCTCGCTTCGCTCGCGGGAATTAATTTCTAAGAATTTATTAACAAAATTTAAAATTGTAATTAAAATTTATAAATTAAAAATACAAATACATTTTTTAGCTTATCAATATTCTTTAATGTGATTGAGATAAGATGCGAATGAAAAAACAAGCTAGTCATGCTATGACATTACTTCCTCAAAAAAAAAAAAAAACAAGGAAAAAAAAACATACTTTGAAGACTGATCATCCACTTTGATCGATTGATCGATTGAAGACTGAGAGAAAGAGAAAATCGTGTATTGGATTGATGAAAATGAGTTCGGGATTGATTTGGAGATAAAGAAAAAAAAACGCGTGGTGGATCGATAAAGAGTTAGAGTTTGATTTAGAAACAAAAGAAAATGTTGATTTGGAGATAAAAAAAAGTATGGGCAAATAGGTAAATTTCATTACCACTCAAAAATTTGTGATTCGTGCTTTTATATATATGATAGATATACACACACATATAGGCGTTAGGAGTACTAGTTCATCAATTAGGTTATGTTTGATTTGATGGAAAAGGAAAATGTTTAAGCGAAATGTCAAAGTTAGTGAAAAAATGACATTTTCACGCGTTTGATAGTCAACATTTTTCGCCGAACATTTTCTCACAATTGTCAACTTGTCATACTAAGGCTCATATATTTTCTCATCTATTATGGTGGACAAATTGAGTTTTTTATTCAAAAAATACGAATTCCATATAAAGACACATTAAATTCATATTTTAAATACGAGAATTAATATATAGTAACAATAAAGCAATGAGAAAACGTAGACGAGACAATTGTTGGTTAATCAATCTACTGGCTTTATAGATCGATTAATGTGAACTTTTTTTTTTTTTTCTTAAAATTAAGGGAGGCTACAAGCCTTGATTTTATTCCATTTTCAACTTCTGCATAATCTAGGGAGGGCTAGCTACAGCCCTTACATCCTCCATCGATCAAGAGGGAGGTTATTGCACTATGGATTACATCAATTAAATGATTAGTATGAGGAAATTAAACTCCGGTTCCCTCTCTATGTGTATGGATGACACGAATCTCCCAAGTCTCGGTCTATAAGCTGTAAAACCATAGATGTAAGGCTCCAGTATTATATTCCACCTCTGATGATACAACAAATTAAAACTTCTTCTTGGGAAGCTCGCAATCAAGAGCCCTTAAATTATTAGTACCTGTTGTAAATTGGATGATTATTTAACCAAGCTTATGAATGATCACATTGTCAAGCATGACTCTCATATTAAACTGTAACATCAAGCATGACTTCTACATTGAATGTAACTTGTACACTCTACATAACTTGTATTCAACTCCAATGTATAATCACTTATCTAATGTATTGTCATGTAACTTGTAATCCTCTTCAATGTACACCAACTCTTCATGTATTGTCTATGTTGCTTGTGATGTGTTCTATGACTTGTGGTGTATGTATAACTTGCACACATTGTATAAGTACAATTATCATCATCACCAAATGACCTATATAAAGGGTGCTAACCCCATTGAAATTCACACACCAAGTTGAATGAAAATTTCTCATTCCAACTATCTCATTTATTCTCTTCTCATTTGTAGTAGTAGAAGTTCTTAATCTTCTATTTTCGTTATTTAGTTCTTAGCCAATTCCAACTTAATTTATAACAGTACATTGTGTTTTGAAAGCCTTCTATATATACCCCGGCCAATCTGAACCCATTCTTGCATTTGTCGATGTTGTAATATTGGATTTGGATGTCCAATTTTCTCAACAGATTAGGAAGTGAGTTGGGCTTCTTAGAATGGGCGAAGACCCTTTTTGGGCCTCTTTGGATAGATCAGCTCAAATTTAATTTCTACAGCATCCCAAGCGTCAAAATATTAAATTAGGCAACAATCGAGGACTTGGGACTATCTTCAAATTCAATTCTTAGTTCATCCAACCAAAGCAAGCCATTAATTGATGAACTACTACTACTCCTAACGCCTATAAATATTACCAACCATTCAGTAATTTTACTATTACCTATCAAACACTACTACAACTTAAAAGTTGCTAATTACTTGAATCTTAATTTGCTACACTTCTTGATCAAAATGGGCGGGAAAGGCGGAGGTGGCGGCGGAGGAAAAGGAGGTGGTGGCGGCCGTGGTAGCTCAACTGGTGGTGGATCAGGATCGGGAAAATCGTCCGGTGGTGGCGGCGGCGGCGGCGGCGGAGGCAATTCTGGTGGTTCAATGAAGGCACCTGGTGGTGATGGTTACATCTCTAGAGCTGGTTTTGAGAGCAATCCACAGGGCTACTTTGCTGGTCTTCATGCTGGCGGGAAAGCCGATAAATAATCTATCTTTTTATCTATTTATCTATCTATCTATCTATCTACTTAATAATTATATGAGGCTAGTTTGGTGAAATTATATATGAAACTTATATGGGTTTTGGGATTGGATCAATGCATGTAAGTGTGGTCCCTATGCTTTACAATGCTTTCTTATAATATAATTATATAGTTATTATATTATGTGATGAAGTAGTAACTACTTCAGTTTAGTGTCATGCATGCCTAAACATTTAAATGCTTCAAATTAAGCGTCAATATGATTAAATGATTCCTAATTAGTGTGGGAAAATGTTTGGTTTAGCCCCTTGCGTCATTTCTCAAAAAGGGGTGTCACATAAGCTCTAGTGTGCCTCATCTCAAGTATGTCAACCAATCACTTTCCATTATTATATTTACACAATTAATAGACATGTACGATTATAAATATATACATAAAATTAGGCCAGTAAATTATTTTCATCAGTACGTGTTTCTTGATGTATATACCGATCAAAGCTAATGCATAAAACAAGAGGGGCGGCTGTGGACAAAATTAGTCCAAATAATTCGGTACCATTATGTATCTAGTTAGAATTGTAGTAATTAGTGAATATACAAACTAATAATAATAAAGCGAATCCATCTTCAACTCTCCAAAGAAGGAAATCGCTGCAATATTATGATTCGCCAACAACTAATTAGTTGGAGCAGCAATTGACACACGAGAAAAAAAAAAAAAAAAAACAAAAAAACAGAGTAGTGCTTATGGGACTCAAACTCTCTCCCGTGCTTACAATAATTCCACGTACCAAACCACTCAGCTGCCCACTTAATTAATTATTAATATAGATCAAGACAACATAACACACTCGAGAAAGGAAAGACACGCAAGAAAGCAAAGACAAGATATAGTTATAATTGTTGCTGAATCTAGTAGTAGTGTTTGAGTGGAAGGCCAGTGGCGCGGTCGATCTCAATTGTCGTTTCTTCCATTTGTCGATTCACGAAATTGTTCCGACTGAATTGCATCTCATCATGAAGCTTACAATATTTGTGGTCCTCCACAACTTCAATTCTAGTACTACTTTCATACTGCTTCACCGGCACTTCATCATCAACTGATGATTCCACACGCTTAAACAGATAAACCCGTATTGAAAAACTCCCACCATCATAGACCTCCATCATGTTCTTGAGATCCTCATCAGTCCTAAGTGACAGCAAACAGTCCAGCCCTTCGCGAGGGCTCTCATACTTGAGAACCCACGACAAAGTCTCAGACCCAGACCCAGACCCTTCAAAAAGTACTTGTTCCAAATGCCTCGAAAGGCTCAAGAAGGAAGACGGGCGGTCCATGACGACCACCCGATTCTCCCCTCCAACGTAAGAATGCAAATTGCGACACGGGTAGTAGTAAAAACTCCCACCATACCTGCATGTCAGTCGCAGCTTCTCCTTTGAACTCAAATCCACTTTTTTTTTCTCTTCTTTCTTCTCATAGAAACCAGCAAAAAAATCAGGTACGGAACCGTTTTTCGGCGCAACGAAGACTTGAAGGTAGCAGTGGTCGACTTTGTTATTGGAGAAATCGATCATCAATCGATCATGGGCTTGGATCATGAGGCGAAGATCTTCATCCGTGTCAACAGAGACGAGGGACTTGACACCGGAGACTTTGAGCTGGTACTTGAGAGTGAAAGACTGATGATCATGATCATGATCGCCAAAGAGGGTGGCGGCGAGGTGGCGGAGGAGCTTTGACGCGGACAAGCGTCGGTCCACCTCGACGACCCGGTGGCATATGGATGTGCTACTTTTGGAGGAATTCTGAGGGGCATAGTAATTGCAGAGTAATTGAAGTTGGTCAGATTTAGTAGCAGAAGATTTGCCCAAACAGCATAGCATATTTGAAGACCAGAATTTAAATATTGGTGATTTGTGATCAGATTTCGTGTTAGGAAAATGGGAGTGATATTCACTTAGTGATGGGTTGTGTAACTATATATATATATACGCGGTACCTCTTTGAGAAATATATAACTTTCATTTATTTAATAATTACAACTAGACCTTGACTCCAAATAATAATAATAATACTCTTTTCGTTCAATATTATTTGTCACATTGAATTTTTTTTTTGTTCTACAATATGTGTCACATTAAAAAATCAAGGATGTATTTATAATTTTTTTTAATTTTATTTTTAATTTAAAGTTATGTCATTAATGTCAATTGGGAGTTCTTAAAGTAAAAACATATGAAAAGTAAGCTATTAATGAAGAAGCTTAAATATGAAGATAATAATGGAACGGGTTATGGAAGAAGAATAATTGCGGAGTTATAAAAAGAAGAGGAAGAATAATTGCAAGTATACCTAATTAATTACTATTCAACCCCAAACAAAAAAATAATTACAAGTAGACCTCGACTAAAAAAATAATTGCACGTAGACTTGACTAAAAAAAACAAGAAAATTTTGCACGTTCATTATCATCGCGTTAATTTTCTTATGTGTGTTGTGATGTATACCTACCTGTTCCCAAAAAAAATTAATTTTAAGAAGACTAGACTCAGAAAAAGATAATTACAAATTGACTCTTCAAAAAGATATATGCCTTGTTTGGTTAGGGGTAGCGGAGTTAACTTCAGGAAATAACATGGAAGGGGAAAGGGAAAAGTTAGGGCAACCAAACAAGATAAGTTCAACCCCTCCACCTACTCTTATAGAAGTTATCTCCCAAGAGTTTATGGATACAATTTTTCCTTATTAATTACCTTTTATTATGCACATTAATCTTTTTTATGTAAATGGTATTTATGTCAATTCATATTTTTTAGATGAGAATATTCAAACCTTAACCATCAAGTTAAATATATAATAACATCTGCGTGCGACATTGTTATGGAGGCTAGTCCTTTGTCATGTCGATTTGAGTGGTCTATGGTGCTTGAGGAAAAAATCACAAAAGTACAAAAGTTTTTAGTTTAAATGAGGAAAATAAGCGTGGTTTTTTTTATTGTAAAATTAGGCTATGTCGCCTATACAAAAGGCGCTATTAGTTGGGTGAGTTTTTTCCCGCTGACGTTGACACATGGATAGCGTCTTTTCAAAAGGCGTTGTCCATGTGTCCGGTCCACGCAGGACGACCTTACACTGATAACGCCTTTTGACAGTGTTTACACGAAGGCTCTGTTTGGCAAGGCTAGCTGATAATCTAGATGATAGCTGATAATCTAGCTGATAGCTGATAAACTAGCTGAAAGTTGATAATCTACTAGCTGGTAGCGGAAAGCTGATAATCTAGCTGATCAACTAAAAATTGTTTGGAATGATAGTTGATTGATTAGCTGATAAATGCAAAATGACAATAAATGACATATGATGAAATTAAGTATATTAATTATATAATCATATAATTAATTGTTATAAATAACTCTTTATTTTATTTACAAAATACAAATTAATACCATAAAATAATTTATATTATTTAGAAAACTAAATTATGTGTGTCCATAAATGCTTACATGAAAATGACTCTATATTAATTTATAAGAATTCGCAAAAAATAAACACATGTAAATAAAATACAATAAACGACTTGGATAACTATACATATACCTAACGCATCATCCATAATTGAGAAGCAATGTTATTGCGAATATTCTTCATTTCTAGAGAAGAATATTTTTTTAAAAAATATGTAGGATAGCCTGCCACTCGAACACTATATTAAAAAATATTTTTATAACATCTAAAAATATTTTTATACTCGATGTTGTTGAAACTTATTTAATATGTAATAAATATCTAACAAGATTATCTATAATTAAGAAATTAATATGTAATGATTTTTAATTTTAGTGAAATTTTTTGTTTTATAATATTTAGTTAATTATTAATCACTATTTTTTTCATTTAAAAAAAAGCAACGCTGAATGATTGAGAGATAACCAACTCCAAAAAAAAAAAAAAAAAAAACAACCCTAAAAATCCCTAACTTCGATATAGCAAACTTGTTTGTATTTATACCTATTTGGTTTCTAATTTCGAGTGCTACTATAATATTCGCGGGGCTTGTTTAAGTATTTGCGTATTTTGGTTCCACTAATTTGCAATGACATTAATTTATTAATACCGTAAAAATAATGGTATAATCGCGAGAAAAAATCTAAACGACGGATTTTCGGTTCAAACACTATTAAGAGTAGTGTTTCAATTGGGAGCTTATCATCTATATTATTTTTAAAATAAGATGCAAACCAAACACAACTTAACAAATAAACTAACTTATAAGCTAGTTTGTACTTACCAAACAGAGCCGAATAACGCCTTTTGGGAAAGCGCTATTCGTGTAAACGTCCACGTAGGATGACCACGTGGACATGGGTCGAACACATGGGCCGCCCACCGACATACGTGCGTAGCTCGCCCACCGACATAAGTGCGTGACGTTTTGTGATGTTTGTGCTCGATACGTGCGTGACGTTTGCATGGGGTCCATGGTTTGTAGTGGATATGCATGGCTCGCCCACCGACATACTCGCGTGGCGTTTCCATGTGTTGTCAACCAGGAGATACGTGTGTGACATTGGCATTGGCTTTACCACCTCGAGACACGTGCGTGACGTTTGCATGAGTTGCACGATATTGCATCGGTCGCCACCTCGATAGACGTGCCTAGCATTTGCATGAAATCTCCACCTCAACATATATGGGTGATGTTTGCATGGGTTGTCCACATCGATATACATGCGCATTGTTTACATTGGTTGTCTACCTCGAGATATGCGAGTGACGCGGGTCGTCCATCTCCATATGCACGTGTCATTCACGGGGAAAAAAATTTGTATTGATAGCTCTTTTTCAAAAGGAGTCATTCATGGAGTGTATAATTTTGTATAGATAGTTCCTTTTCAAAATGAATTATATATACAATTACCTTCCACCTCACCACCATGCATGTCACCTCATCATTAATACCTCATTTTCAAAAGGAGTTATACCCTAGCTAATTTTGGAATTTAAAAGTAAAGTTCCATATTTTGTGAAATAAAAACTATCTCCACCCCCACTTTTTGAAAAACCCCGTGCCATAATTTCTTGTTGATGTACTATCGAATAATCTCAACACTTTGGTTTTTTTTTTGATGAAAAATCTCAACACTTTGGTTCTCAAAAAAAAAAAAAAAAAAAAAAAAAAAAAAAAAAAAAAAACACAAAACAAAACTCTAACTTCCAACACTAAACAAATATATATACAAGCTAGTTTTCTAAGAACAGTTAAAGTAGTCTAATGCAACACTACAGAATCAATGTAAATTTAATTTCTACAACTCCCCAAAAGTCAAAGAATATTGAATTAGGCAGCAATCGAGGACTTGGGACTAGCTCTTAAAATTCAAATTCCAGTCTAATTAATGCACCAATTAATTGATGAACTATTGTAGTACTCCTAAACGTACGCCTATAAATATCATGCGCAAAGGCACTCTTACAATCACACCTACCAAAGACTACTACTACAACTGATCTATCAGATTGTTCACATCTAGCTAGCTAGCAAACACTCTTTTTTCTTACTTAATCAAAATGGGAGGAAGTGGAGGTGGCGGCGGGAAAGGTACTGGAAGCAGTGGCGCAGCTGAGAAAGCAGGAGGCTGCACCGCCAATATTGGCGGCGCATCTACTGGTGGCACCGGAGTAGGCAACTCTGGTGGTTCAATGAAGGCACCTGGGGGAGAGGGTACTAATATCTCTAGAGCTGCTTTTGAGAGCAACCCTAAAGGCTACTTTGCTGATCTCCATGCCAACCAGAAAGCCAATAAATAATCTATCTATGTACCAAACTATCTATGATATCGTATCTATCTATCTATCTATCTATGTAGGGTCTCTATGCTTTACAATAAATTCTATAATAGTTTTTAGTTATCAACTGATTGATGAACTTGAGGTTTTTATTTTTTTTTTTTTTTTTAAGTGATCGTTTAAGTATCTAGAGACACTTTGTCTGACTAGTTCCACGGACTCTGAGATTGAGGAAAGAAATCACTGGTGGTTGAACGTTTGGCTGTTGTAGGGAATTGAAATTAAAACTACTAGCGTCTTTGTCCTTACCACGAGGCCACACCGAATTAAATTGATGAACTTGAGTTATATATATATATTGCACGCTTGGTGGCAATGTGCACCTAAAAAGCTTCAAAGCTCAACAAGTCATAACATGGCCTTGTTACCATTACATAAAAGATCAGACATGCAGGGTTTAAATATGTATTAGACATACTGGCATTTTTTAGGATAGTTAACATAACACTATATGGATAGACTACTGTTAATGGGAAACTTTAATTTTCAAAAGACATGACTAGCTTGTTTTTTCATTAACATCTTATATCAATCACATTAGAAAATATTGATAAGCTAAAAAATGTATTTGTATTTCTAATTTTTAAATTTTAATTAAAATTTCGAGTTTTATTAATAAATTCTTAGAAATTAATTCCTGCGAACGAAGTGAGCGGGTCAATCGTGTGTAGCACGTCCTGAAACTAGTATATATATATATACACACACACATAGGCGCTAGGAGTACTAGTTCATCAATTAGGTTATATGTTTGATAGAACGGAAAAGAAAAATGTTTAAATTAAGTGAAATGTCAAAGTTCGTGAGAAAATGACATTTTCACGCATTTGATAGCCAACATTTTCTCACAATTGCCAACTTTTTATACTAAGATTCATATATTTTCTCATCTATTATGGCGAACAAATTGAGTTTTCTATTCAAAAAATGCGAGTTTCATATAAAGACACATTAAATTCATATTTTAAATATGAGAATTAATATATAGTAACAATAAAGCAATGAGAAAACGTAGACGAGACAATTGTTGGTTAATCAATCTACTGGCTTTATAGATCGATTAATCTGAACTTTTTTTTTTTTTTTTTTTTTCTTAAAATTAAGGGAGGCTACAAGCCTTGATTTTATTCCATTTTCAACTTCTGCATAATCTAGGGAGGGCTAGCTACGTACACCCCTTACATCCTCCATCGATCAAGAGGGAGGTTATTGCACTATAGATTATATCAATTAAATGATTAGCATGAGAAAAACTCCGGTTCCCTTCTCTATGTGTAATGTGTACGGATGACACGAATCTCCCAAGTCTCGGTTCGCCTTAATCCATCCCTGTGGACTGTGGAGGAGGAGACCACCTGCTCCCCCATAGCCTCATCATTACCCCTCATCATGAACTCCCTACCCTTCCATTCAATACACTTACACAACTGTACAAAATCGCAACTTATCCCTTCAAACTCCCAACGAACACCACAATATTATATCAATAAGTTTACTTGGACTCATGAGTCCGAACTCATAGGGTGATTTTTACAATTTTTGTAAATATTTAAAAAGTATAATAAGAATTTCACAAGTGATTATGGTCGTTTCATTAATTACTCAATGATATATTTGAAATTAAAAAAAGTTTTGAGTCCGGACTCACGAGTCTAAATAGCATTACCCATATTATATTCCACCTCTGATGATACAACAAATTAAAACTTCTTCTTGGGAAGCTCGCAATCAAGAGCCCTTAAATTACTAGTACCTGTTGTAAATTGAATGACCATTTAACCAAGCTTATGAATGATCACATTGTCAAGCATGACTCTCACATTGAACTGTAACATCAAGCATGACTTCTACATTGAATGTAACTTGTACACTCTACATAACTTGTATTCAACTCCAATGTATAATCACTTATCTATGTATTGTCATGTAACTTGTAATCCTCTCCAATGTACATCAACTCTTTCAAGTATTGTCTATGTTGCTTGTGATGCGTTCTATGACTTGTGGTGTATGTATAACTTGTACTCATTGTATAACTATAATTATCATCATCACCAAATGACTTATATATATAAAGGGTACTAACCCCATTGTAATTCACACACCAAGTTGAATGAAAACTTCTCATTCTAACTATCTCATTTATTCTATTCTCATTTGTAGTAGTAAAAGTTCTTAGTCTTATATATTCTTTATTTAGTTCTTAGCAAATTCCAACTTAATTTATAACAGTACAATGTGTTTTGAAAGCCTTCTATATATATCCCAGCCAATCTGAACCCATTCTTGCATTTGTCGATGTTGTAATATTGGATTTGGATGTCCAATTTTCTCAACAGATTAGGAAGTGAGTTGGGCTTCTTAGAATGGGCGAAGACCCTTTTTGGGCCTCTTTGGATAGATCAGCTCAAATTTAATTTCTACAGCATCCCAAGCGTCAAAATATTAAATTAGGCAACAATCGAGGACTTGGGACTATCTTCAAATTCAATTCTTAATTCATCCAACCAAAGCAAGCCATTAATTGATGAACTACTACTACTCCTAACGCCTATAAATATTACCAACCATTAAGTAATTTTACTATTACCTAGCAAACACTACTACAACTTAAAAGTTGCTAATTACTTGAATCTTAATTTGCTACACTTCTTGATCAAAATGGGCGGGAAAGGTGGAGGTGGCAGCGGAGGAAAAGGAGGTGGTGGCGGCCGTGGTAGCTCAACTGGTGGTGGATCAGGATCGGGAAAATCGTCCGGTGGTGGCGGCGGCGGTGGAGGCAATTCTGGCGGTTCAATGAAGGCACCTGGTGGTGATGATTACATCTCTAGAGCTGGTTTTGAGAGTAATCCACAGGGCTACTTTGCTGGTCTTCATGCTGGCGAGAAAGCCGATAAATAATCTATCTTTTTATCTATCTATGTATCTATCTACTTAATAATTATATGAGGCTAGTTTGGTGAAATTATATATGAAACTTATATGAGGCTAGTTTGATGGTCTTTATGCTTTACCATGCTTTCTTATAATATAATTATATAGTTATTATATTATGTGATGAAGTGGTAAGTACTTGAGTTTAGTGTCATGCATGCCTAAACATTTAAATGCTTCAAATTAAGCGTCAATATGATTATGATTCCTAATTAGTGTAGGAAAATGTTTGGTTGACCACTGTAC
Source organism: Stephania yunnanensis (assembly GCA_039657365.1). Classification (NCBI taxonomy): domain Eukaryota; kingdom Viridiplantae; phylum Streptophyta; class Magnoliopsida; order Ranunculales; family Menispermaceae; genus Stephania; species Stephania yunnanensis. The sequence goes on along the minus strand of CM077588.1, from coordinate 56,236,169 downwards.
GTCATTTCTCGATCAAAAAGGGGTGTCACATAAGCTGTAGTGCTCAACCAATCACTTCCCATTATTGTATTATATTTACACAATTAATAGACATGTACGATTATAAATATATACATAAAATTAGGCCAGTAAATAATTTTCATCAGTACGTGTTTCTTGATGTATATACCGATCAAAGCTAATGCATAAAACAAAAGGGGCGGCTGTGGGCAAAATTAGTCCAAATAATTCGGTACCATGATGTATCTAGTTAGAATTGTAGTAATTAGCGAATATACAAACTAATAATAATAAAGTGAATCCATCTTCAACTCTCCAAAGAAGGAAATCGTTGCAATATTATGATTCACCACCAACTAATTAGTTGGAGCAGCAATTGCACACGAGGAAAAAAAAAAAAAAAAAAAAACAGAGTCGTTCTTATGGGACTCAATCTCTCGCCCGCGCTTACAACAATTCCATACCAAACCATTCAGCTGCCCACTTGGTTAATTAACGCGCAAGAAAGCATAGAAGCATAGACAAGATAGTTAAAATTGTTGCTGAATCTAGTAGTAGCGTTTCAGTGGAAGGCCAGTGGCGTGGTCGATCTCAATTGTCGTTTCTTCCATTTGTCGATTCACGAAATTGTTCCGACTGAATTGCATCTCATCGTGAAGCTTACAATATTTGTGGTCCTCCACAACTTCAATTCTAGTACTACTTTCATACTGCTTCACCGGCACTTCATCATCAACTGATGATTCCACACGCTTAAACAGATAAACCCGTATTGAAAAACTCACACCATCATAGACCTCCATCATGTTCTTGAGATCCTCATCAGTCCTAAGTGACAGCAAACAGTCCAGCCCTTCGCGAGGGCTCTGATACTTGAGAACCCACGACAAAGTCTCAGACCCAGACCCAGACCCAGACCCTTCAAAAAGTACTTGTTCCAAATGCCTGGAAAGGCTCAACAAGGAAGACGGGCGATCCATGACGACCACCCGATTCTCCCCTCCAACGTAAGAATGCAAATTGCGACACGGGTAGTAGTAAAAACTCCCACCATACCTGCATGTCAGTCGCAGCTGCTGCTTGAAACTCAAATCCACTTTTTTTTCCTCATCTTTTTTTGTCTCCGCTTTCTTCATATCGCAACCAGCAAAAAAATCAGGTACAGAACCGTTTTTCGGCGCAACGAAGACTAGAAGGTAGCAGTGGTCGACTTTGTTATTGGAGAAATCGATGATCAATCGATCATGGGCTTGGATCATGAGGCGAAGATCTTCATCCGTGTCAACAGAGACGAGGGACTTCACACCAGAGACTTTGAGCTGGTACTTGAGAGTGAAAGACTGATGATCATGATCATGATCGCCAAAGAGGGTGGCGGCGAGGTGGCGGAGGAGCTTTGACGCGGACCAGCGTCGGTCCACCTCGACGACCCGGTGGCATATGGATGTGCTACTTTTGGAGGAATTCTGAGGGGCATAGTAATTGCAGAGTAATTGAAGTTGGTCAGATTTAGTAGCAGAAGATTTGCCCAAACAGCATAGCATATTTGAAGACCAGAATTTAAATATTGGTGATTTGTGATCAGATTTCGTGTTAGGAAAATGGGAGTGATATTCACTTAGTGATGGGTTGTGTAACTACATATATATATACGCGGTACCTCTTTGAGAAATATATAACTTTCATTTATTTAATAATTACAACTAGACCTTGACTCCAAATAATAATAATAATACTCTTTTCGTTCAATATTATTTGTTACATTGAAGTTTTTTTTTTTGTTCTACAATATGTGTCACATTAAAAAATCAAAGATGTATTTAAATCTTTTTTTAATTTTACTTTTAATTTAAAGTTATGTCATTAATGTCAATTGAGAGTTCTTAAAGTAAAAACATATGAAAAGTAAGCTATTAATGAAGAAGCTCAAATATGAAAGATAATAATATGGAAGGGAGGGAGTTATAAAAAGAGGAAGAAGAATAATTGCAAGTATACCTAATTAATTACTATTCAATAAAAAAATAATTACAAGTAGACCTGACTAAAAAAATAATTGCACGTAGACTTGACTAAAAAAAACAAGAAAATTTTGCACGTTCATTATCATCGCGTTAATTTTCTTATGTGTGTTGTGATGTATACCTACCTGTTCCCAAAAAAAAATTAATTTTAAGAAGACTTGACTCCGAAAAAGATAATTACAAATTGACTCTTCAAAAAGATATATGTCTTATTTGGTTAGGGGCAGCGAAGTTAACTTCAGGAAATAACATGGAGGGGGAAAAGGAAAAAGTTAGGGTAACCAAATAAGATAAGTTCAACCCCTCCATCTACTTTTATAGCACTACAAAAAAACAGCAAATCAGAAACGGAATTTTCCGTTTCGATTTAAAAATTTAGATCTCGATCGCAATCGAGAAGCGAACAGAGACGAATGCGTTCCGTCTCAAAACGTCGTCGCTGATTGGATCAGAAACGGAAAATGGATTCCGTTTCTGATTTAGAGACGGATCAGAAACGGAATAAATTCCGTTTCTGATTAGAAACGGAATTTATTCCGTCTCTGATTAGAAACGGAATTTATTCCGTCTCTAATTCCGTTTCTGATTAGAGACGGAATAAATTCCGTTTCTGATTATTTCCATCTCTGATCCGTTGCTAATCAGAGACGGATCAGAGACGGAATTTGATCCGTTTCTGATTTATGTATCTTACATAAACGAAAATTAGAGACGGAAATAGCAACGAAATCTTTGGATTCCGTTGCTATTTCCGTCTCTAATTTTCATTTTTGTTTAGTTTTTAAAGTCTTACATATATAGGTCTCAATCCAAGCACATTTAACCTGCCAATATATAATAGATTGACATTCATACATCGACAATATATATCAACAAATATTCAATTGAGAGAACAAAAATGGGAAAATCAAAAATTGAAAAAGATATATATCCAAAAAAAATTGTATAGTATTACAAATGCTCCAAATTTCTAAGTATTCACAAAACCACCAATCCTATTGTTCAACAACCACAAAAAAAAAAAAAACTTACAATCCTATAAATATGCACAAAAAGAATTATCAATCGAAAAGTCTTGAGATGTTCTTCAACACCACCCGCATGACCAAGGACATTTGAAACAACTTAATAATTGAATAGTTGAACTTAAATTTTTCAGGGGACATAAGCATCATAGGAGATAGAGCTAAGGTAGAAGAGCAATGACTCACATCGAACTTATAGTGACGATCCCCGCACTCGACCATCAAAGTCTACAAACAAGCAAAAAGATTAACATTAATTCATTTGAGATTTAAGAATCCACAAACGATGATAAACACTCGCATATCTTGATTTAAGTAAATTAAATTATTACCAATCCAAGTAGGAGGAAGATAGCAATGTTTGTCATTTTCACTTTTATCTTCATTTTCTAAAAACATATAAGAAAACAAAAATATGCTACCTCATAGATAGACCAAAAAACTCATAAGACTATTTTCAATCAATCCACTTTCACAAGCTACAAAATTTATCATAAGCTCACTCATCTCATTTCAAACTGAGCTTTTTTAACTTTCAAGAACCAAACAATAAACCTGTTTAATCCATTTCATAAAGATCGATTTACATTGGCTTTCAGCCTATAGCAACCCACCCCTTATTTTCCAAGCGTGACGGTGACTCCTTTACCTTTATCTAGAGCACACAATATTCTACATAGGTTGAGTTTGACAATATCAACTTGATGAGGAACTAGGATACCTTTTAAGTTGTGAAGTATGAACTTAATGAGTATCAAACTATTGATCACACAAAAAAAATGATATGGACTTGTTATTGCCTAAATTTAAAGAAGACATATCCTTATTCAAACAACAATGCAAATTATAGATCATATTCAAGTAAAATTTATGCATTAAACCACTTAATCGAATATTTCAATCAAAAAATGAATGAACCAAAACCAATTTTAAATATGTTTTTCATGGATTCTTAAAGTAGTATTTACTGAATTTATTAAAAAAATATTAAAATTTGATCTTTGGTTAAGGGGGTAGATGAACAAACCAAAGACCAATTTTAAATATTTTTCATTGATTCTCAAAGTAGTATCTTATGAATTTTTTAAGAGACTAAAAGTAATCTTTGGTTAATGGGTAGAATTGCTTAACTACTTCTTTCTCTTAAATATTTAACCAATGTTTTGCCCATCTCTATCTTTGGTTTATGGCTTATGTTTTAAGTCAAAATGCTCTATTTCAACAATACAAAGAGCAGAGTCATTAGACAACTCTATTAAGCATGGAACTGTTAACTATACTAAACATTTGTGAATTTACACATTTAATAAGGTCATGTGGAAAAATTACAAGCCATTTTGGGAAGAACAAACTTACCTCGACTTTTAGCATTTCCTTCTCAATCACTTGTCTAAGCCTATCGAGTTTCCTACAAAGTTCCAAAAAGAATACATTGTAAGCAAGTAGCAAATTTCTAATAAAATTCTAATAAATTGTTTGGCACATTGAGCTGAAACTATAAAAGATAAAATCCGAATAAATAGTTTCTAATTACTACTCATTAGCTAATTATGTCATAAATCTATGAAGTCCGCCATCACAAAACCTTGACGATTTTGATTCTTCATTTGGTTGGTCATAATATCGAATAGAACACTTCAAGTCAACCTTCGAGTAACATAGCAACAAAAAGCCGTTTCTCATATTAAAAGCCTATTTTTCGCCCTAAAAATAAGAATAGTTCCAGATTAAAACATTTAAGACGTTAAAAACAAGACTAAACATAGAGAAACTAAGATGATTCAACAGATTAAAACAAAGAGTATCAAGTGTGTAATGTTCACTAGCATGCCATTTCCGAAGTGGGCATATAATTAACAAAAGAGATCAGGTTTATTTCGGGATAAGAAAATGAAACCAGCTTTGCCAAGCACACGAGAAGAGTGTGCCTTTGACATAAATTATATATCAATTACCAAAGACACACAATACATGTCCGCTTCAAAATTAGCATTTAGTTGCTAAACTTTTCCAATTGGGGCAAGTTGAAACACTAACAAAAATATAGGCCACAGAATCAAGGTATTTTCTAACTTGAATGTAATCGAAATAGGAAATTTCAGAAACCTTTAGTTCCATATTTGCAAACCACATCCATAAACAAAATAAAACAATTGGAAACTAAAAAAACGGACCGATTTCGCTTATGAATCCACAAACAAGCAGAGAAAATTTTAAAATAATTACACAACAACAACAACAACAACATAGCCTCAATTGGATGAAGTAGTAAACACCTTTTTTCTCAAGCCCTAAGCGAAGAGAGTGATGACTTACAGCACAACTGGTGACTTACAGAGCAAGGAAACATGAAGTTACCAATATCGTTGATCAAGGAGACGGGTGACTTGAAGAAGATCACGGAGCATCAACGATGGAGATAGATGGCAGATGCGAGAGGCTCCGGCGTCGGCAAGGACACAAGCGTTGACGGAGAAGCGAGGGGGCGCGTTGACGGAGGCGAGAGGGGACAGCGGCGTTGACGGAGGCAAGAGGGGACGCGAGGTTAGGGCTCGATGAAGAGAGCAGAGAGAGAACGCACTAAGAGCGGTGACCGGAGAGAGAGAAGGAGAGCCGTGACCGACTAAGAGACGGAGAGACCACGAGAGAGAGAGACGGAGAGACGAGACGATCGACGGATCGAAGAGCGAGAGACGGCACGGACGCACCACGAGAGAGAGAGGGAGAGCCGAGACGATTTGGGATTTAGGGTTTTGGTTTGTGGGTGTGTTTGGTGCGTGGGGGGGGCTTTGTTAATCATCTCGAGATGTGATGCTCAAATCCCAAGATTTGACGAACGGTCATAAAAAATGAAATTTTTGGTGGGAATGTTGGCGCCATTTTTTAGAGACGGAATTTAATTCCTTCTCTGATTCCGTCTATGATCCGTCTCAAATCCGTCTCTAAATGTTTCCGTCGCTAACGTTTTAATTTAGGAACGGAACTTATTCCGTTTCTAATTCCGTTTCTGATTTAGAAACGGAACTTATTTCCGTTTCTAATTCCGTTTCTGATTTGCTGTTTTTTTGTAGTGTAGAAGTTATCTTCTAAGAGTTTGCGGATACAATTTTTCCTTATTAATTACATCAATCTTTTTTTTTATGTAAATGGTATTTATGTCAATTCATATTTTTTTAGATGAGAATATTCAAACCTTAACCATCAAGTTAAATATATAATAACATCCGCGCGACATTGTTATGGAGGCTAGTCCTTTGTCATGTTGATTTGAGTGGTCTATGGTGCTCGAGGAAAAAATTACAAAGGTACAAAAGTTTTTAGTTTAAATGGGGAAAATAAGCGTGGTTTTTTTTAATTGTAAAACTAGGCTATGTCACCAATACAAAAGGCGCTATTAGGCTCTGTTTGGCAAGGCTAGCTGATAATCTAGCTGATAGCTGATAATCTACTAGCTGGTAGCGGAAAGCTGATAATCTAGCTGATCAAGTAATTAAAAACTGTTTGAAATAATAGTTGATTGATTAGCTGATAAATGCAAAATGACAATAAATGACATATGACACAATTAAGTATATTAATTATATAATTATATAATTAATGTATTTTATTTATAAAATATAAATTAATACCATAAAATAATTTATATTATTTAGAAAACTAAACTATGTGTGTCCATATATAAATGCTTACATGAAAATAACTCTATATTAATTTATAAGAATTCGTAAAAAATAAACACATGTAAATAAAATACAATAAACGACTTGGATAACTATACATATACCTAACGCATCATCCATAACTGAGAAGCAATATTATTGCGAATATTATTCATTTATGTAGAAGTATCTCTATAACTTAAGAAAATAGTAGATTAGTAAAAAAAAAAATTAAAAATATGTAGGATATCCCACCATTCGAACACTACATTTAAAAATATTTTTATAACATCTAAAAATATTTTATATTCGACGTTGTTTAAACTTATTTAATATGTAATAAATATCTAACAAGATTATCTATAATTAAGAAATTAATGTGTAATGATTTTTAATTTTAATGAAATTCTTTGTTTTATAATATTTAGTTAATTATTAATCACTATTTTCTTATTAACAATATTAAGCTATATCTTAATTTTAAATTCAATAAGTTTTAATAATGTATTATATAACTGTTGGTCTAGCCGCCTAGAAGAGTTTAAAATGCTGGTTTCGCCTTTTGTCAACTCTATCTGGGTATAATCGCAAGTATTAATATTCACGGGGTTTGTTTAAGTATTTACGTATTTTGTTTTTACTAATTTGCAAGGGCATTAATCTATTAATACCGTAAAAATAAGGGTATAATGGGGAGAAAAATCTAAACGACGGATTTTCGGTTGAAACGCTACTAAGAGTAGCGTTTCAATTGGGAGCTTATCATCTAAATTATTTTTAAAATAAGCTACAAATCAAACACAGCTTAACAAATAAACTAGCTTATCAGCTAGCTGATCAGCTAGTTTGTGCTTACCAAATAGAGCCTTAGTTGGGTGAGTTTTTCTCGCTGACGTTGACAAATGGATAGCGACTTTTCAAAAGGCGATGTCCATGTGTCCGGTCCACGTAGGACGACCTTATACTGATAACGCCTTTTAACAGTGTTTACACGAAGGCTCTGTTTGGCAAGGCTAGTTGATAAACTAGCTGATAGCTGATAATCTACTAGCTGGTAGCGGAAAGCTGATAATCTAGCGGATCAACTAAAAATTGTTTGGAATGATAGTTGATTGATTAGCTGATAAACGCAAAATGACAATAAAGGACATATGATGCAATTAAGTATATTAATTATATAATCATATAATTAATTGTTATAAATAACTCTGTATTTTACAAAATACAAATTAATACTATAAAATAATTTATATTATTTAGAAAACTAAATTATGTGTGTCCATAAATGCTTACATGAAAATAACTCTATATTAATTTATAAGAATTCGCAAAAAATAAACACATGTAAATAAAATACAATAAACGACTTGATAACTATACATATACCTAACGCATCATCCATAATTGAGAAGCAATGTTATTGCGAATATTCTTCATTTCTATAGAAGAATATTTTTTAAAAAATATGTAGGATAGCCTACCACTCGAACACTACATTAAAAAAATATTTTTATAACATCAAAAATATTTTTATACTCGACGTTGTTGAAACTTATTTAATATGTAATAAATATCTAACAAAATTATCTATAATTAAGAAATTAATGTGTAATGATTTTTAATTTTAGTGAAATTATTTGTTTTATAATATTTAGTTAATTATTAATCACTATTTTTTTCATTAACAAAGAAAAAAAAGCAACGCAGAACGATTAAGAGATAGCCAACTCCGAAAAAAAAAAAAAAAAGAAAAAAAGCAACCCTGAAAATCCCTAACTTTGATATAGCAAACTTGTTTGTATTTATACCTATTTGGTTTCTAATTTTGTGGGCTACTAATATTCGCGGGGTTTGTTTAATTATTTGCGTATTTTGTTTCCACTAATTTGCAATGACATTAATTTATTAATAGCGTAAAAATATTGGTATATTCGCGAGAAAAATCTAAACGATGGATTTTCGGTTCAAACACTATTAAGAGTATCGTTTCAATTGGAAGCTTATCATCTATATTATTTTTAAAATAAGCTGCAAACCAAACACAGCTTAACAAATAAGCTAGCTTATAAGCTAGTTTGTGCTTACCAAACAGAGCCGAGTAGCGCCTTTTGGGAAAGCGCTATTCGTGTAACATCCACTTGGGATGACCACATGGACATGGGCCGAACACATGCGCCCACCGACATACGTGCGTAGCTCGCCCACCGACATAAGTGCGTGACGTTTTGTGACGTTTGTGCTCGATACGTGCATGACGTTTGCATGGGGTCCATGGTCTGTAGTGGATATGCATGGCTTGCCCACCGACATACTCGCGTGGCGTTTCCATGTGTTGTCAACCAGGAGATACGTGTGTGACGTTGGCATTGGCTTTAACACCTCGAGACACGTGCGTGACGTTTGCATGAGTTGCACGATGTTGCATCGGTCGTCACCTCGATAGACGTGCCTAGCATTTGCACGAAATCTCCACCTCAGCATATATGGTGACGTTTGCATAGGTTGTCCACATCAATATGCGTGCGCATTGTTTACATTGGTCGTATACCTCGAGATATGCGAGTGGCACGGGTCGTCCATCTCCATATGCACGTGTCATTCACGGGAAAAAAAAATTGTATTGATAGCTCTTTTTCAAAAGGAGTATTCATTCATGAAGTGTATAATTTTGTATAGATAGCTCCTTTTCAAAATGAGTTATCTATACAATTGTCTTCCACCTCACCACCACCTCACTACCATGCATGTCACCTCATCATTAATACCTCATTTTCAAAAGGAGTTATACCATAATTTTGGAATTTAAAAGTAAAGTTCCATATTTTGTGAAATAAAAACTATCTCCACCCCCACTTTTTGAAAAACCCGGTGCCCTCATTTCTTGTTGATGTACTATCGAATAATCTCAACACTTTGGTTCTCACAAAAAAAAAAAAAAAAATACAAAACAAAACTCTAACTTCCAACACTAAACAAATATATGTATAAGCTAGTTTTCTAAGAACAGTTAAAGTAGTCTAATGCAACACTACAGAATCAATTTAAATTTAATTTCTACAACTCCCCAAAAGTCAAAGAATATTGAATTAGGCAGCAATCGAGGACTTGGGACTAGCTCTTAAAATTCAAATTCCAGTCTAATTAATGCACCAATTAATTGATGAACTATAGTAGTACTCCTAAACGTACGCCTATAAATATCATGCACCAAGGCACTCTTACAATCACACCTACCAAACACTACTACTACAACTGATCGATCAGTTTGTTCACATCTTGCTACCTAACAAACACTTTTTTTTTTACTTAATCAAAATGGAAGGAAGTGGAGGTGTTGGCGGGAAAGGTACTGGAAGCAGCGGCGCAGCTGAGAAAGCAGGAGGCAGCACCGGCAATGGCGGCGCATCTACTGGTGGCACCGGAGCAGGCAACTCTGGTGGTTCAATGAAGGCACCTGGGGGAGAGGGTACTAATATCTCTAGAGCTGCTTTTGAGAGCAACCCTAAAGGCTACTTTGCTGATCTCCATGCCAACCAGAAAGCCAATAAATAATCTATCTATATATCAAACTATCTATGATATCGTATCTATCTATCTATCTATCTATGTAGGGTCTCTATGCTTTACAATAAATTATATATATAGTTTTTAGTTTTTAAGTGATTGATGAACTTGAGGTTTTTTTATTTTTTTATTTTTTATTTTATTTTATTTTAAGTGATCGTATAAGTATTTAGTGACCGACTGATCCGAGACTCTGAGACTGAGGAGGCGTTATATAATTACACAAGCTCACAAAAGGTCATAAAATGTTGTTGTGACGTAGATTTGTGACGCCATTTTCTCGCAAAATTACTAGTATTTCATATCCCAACAAATCGATTACTCCTGCCTCTAACTTTATGCATCTAGAGTCACATTGGTTAGCCTCACCACTCAATTGAGACTCGAGCATTATAACTTATCCTTACCTCGTGGTCTCTTTTTGATTCTTGATATGGGAAAATTTTAGAATGACACTCTAAGTGACACCCGCTCGAGTCTCACGTAAAAATAAATATGCACAAAATAGTTCTTGGTGCATAACACGTGTGGTGTGTATCTCTAAGCGAATTCGGACGGCTCTAATGGATAAGCCCCGTGCATCACGTCACAGAGATGTCACGTGTGGTGTGTATCTCTAAGGTCTCCAAACTATTATGTTGTACAAAATACGTACCATCAATATTATTAGCCACATGCATCTTTTTTGTTTTAAGGATATTTAATAATATATATATATACACACACATAGGCGCTAGGAGTACTTGTTCATCAATTAGGTTATGTTTGATTGGACGGAAAAGGAAAATGTTTAAATTAAGCGAAATGTCAAAATTCGTGAGAAAATGACATTTTCACGCATTTGATAGCCAACATTTTCTTACAATTGTCAACTTTTTATACTAAGACTCGTATATTTTCTCATCTATTATGGTGGACAAATTGAGTATTATATTAAAAAAATGCAAGTTCCATATAAAGACACATTAAATTCATATTTTAAATATGAAAATTAATATATAGTAACAATAAAGCAATGAGAAAACGTAGACGAGACAATTGTTGGTTAATCAATCTACTGGCTTTATAGATCGATTAATGTGAACCTTTTTTTTTTTTTTTTTTTTCTTAAAATTAAGGGAGGCTACAAGCCTTGATTTTATTCCATTTTCAACTTCTGCATAATCTAGGGAGGGGTAGCTACACCCCTTACATCCTCCATCAAGAGGGAGGTTATTGCACTATGGATTACATCAATTAAATGATTAGCATGAGGAAAACTCCGGTTCCCTTCTCTAAGTGTAATGTGAATGGATGACACGAATCTCCCAAGTCTCGGTTCGCCTTAATCCATCCCTGTGGACTGTGGAGGAGGAGACCACCTGCTCCCCCATAGCCTCATCATTAGCCCTCATGATGAACTCACTACCCTTCCATTCAATACACTTACACAACTTTACAGGGAAGCTCGCAATCAAGAGCCCTTAAATTACCAGTACCTATTGTAAAAGCTTATGAATGATCACATTGATGACTCTCACGTTGAACTGTAACATCAAGTATGACTTTTACATTGAATGTAACTTGTACACTCTACATAACTTGTATTCAACTCCAATGTATAATCACTTATCTTTGTATTGTCATGTAACTTGTAATCCTCTCCAATGTACATCAACTCTTCCATATATTGTCTATGTTGCTTTTGATGTGTTATATGACTTGTGGTGTATGTATAACTTGTACACATTGTAAAAGTATAATTATCATCATCACCAAATGACTTATATAAAGGGTGCTAACCCTATTGTAATTCACACACCAAGTTGAATGAAAACTTATCATTCCAACTATTTCATTTCTTCTCTTCTCATTTGTAGTAGTAAAAGTGTTGGGGTTAATCAACAAGAAAGTAACCCCTTTAACTCGAGAGACAGATGAATAAAATCCACCAAGCCACGAACAATGCACCAATTCAATCACACCACAAAGAACACAAGATTTAACGTGGAAAACCCTCTAAATCAGAGGGAAAAAACCACGGGTCAAACTCCGAATAAATTCACTATCTGAATAAAGAGTACAAGATATCTCAATCGCTTGAGATTCACTAACAATGGAGTAATACAAAAAATATCTCTTCCAACAACTTAGATGATCACACTAAGAACGAAGGAAAAACTACCCCAATTGTATCAAACCCTTGCACCTCTTTTCTTGAACACCAAGAAATCACCAAAGACTTCAACGCGAGTCTTTAGATTCAAGATCTTGATGTACCCTTTCTTGATCACCAAGAAACCACCAAAGACTTCACCGCGAGTCTTTAGATTCAAGATCTTGATGTACCCTTTCTTGATCACCAAGAAACCACCAAAGACTTCACCGCGAGTCTTTAGATTCAAGATCTTGATGTACCCTTTCTTGATCACCAAGAAACCACCAAAGACTTCACCGCGAGTCTTTAGATTCAAGATCTTGATGTACCTTCAATGTGTAGAGAAGAAAACTAGAGAGATTGCACACTTCATCTCGAGTGCGCACCAATCGGTCACCAAGTCTAACTCTCAAAGTCGACTTTCCAATGCTTGTATATCTCTTTACCAAAATCCTATTCCAACTCCAATTCTCTTTCCTATTTTCTCTCTCCAAGATTCCTATTCCAACTCCAATTCGTTGCATGTGTTGGACTTTCTATTTTTTGTGTGTGTGTGGCCCACACAAAAACCAACAATCTCCCCCTCCAACACATGGGGAGATCTCAATCATATTTGATGCTCAATAGCAACTCAGCCCCACCAACTTGGTGCAGGACTGATGCTTCTCACGAGTCACCACCTTCGTCAACATATCAGTTGGATTCTTGTCAGTGTGAATCTGAACTCCCTGGAAGCTCTCTTGCTCCCCCTCTTCTGTAATCGTAACATAATTAGAACTGGGGTACCTAGTAGAAGGAAGCAACCCTCTCTCAGACCTTCTAAGTGAAGGTTCAACTAAAGTCGATGGTGGAGGAGTTTTGCTCCCCGCTCAAACATCATCAACCGGTTCTGCACATCAACCCCATGTTCTTCAAATGAGTCTCCCTCATGTGTGGCATCAGTAATGGAAGAAGACTTCAATCCAGAAACATCATCATCATCATCTATGATTTTCTTTGATGTCTTCAAATCTGTTATGGTCTCATATTCATGAAAGACCACATCCCTGGACCTGACAATCTTTTTCTTCTCTGGATCCCATAACCTATAACCAAACTCTGCATCTCCAAATCCCAAGAGGATACACGGAACAGTTCTATCATCAAGTTTTTGTCTCTGCTCCTTAGGCACATGCATAAATGCCTTGCATCCAAACACCTTCAAGTGAGAGTAAGTAACATCTTTCCCAGACCAAACTCTCTCTGGAACATCAAACTCCAATGGTGCTGAAGGAGAGCGATTCATCAAGTAGCAAGCAGGACTGAGAGCCTCACCCCAAAACGACTTGGGCAACTTAGCCATTTTTAACATGCATCTGACTTTATCAAGGATGGTTCTGTTTGTTCTTTCAAAGAACACCATTATGTTGAGGAGTACCCGAACGAGTCTTCTCATGTCCGATTCCATGTTCTGAGCAATAATTCTCGAACTCCTTTGAAATGTATTCTCCTCCGTTATCACTACGAAGGCACTTCAAAGATACGCCTTTTTCTCGTTCCACCATCATATGAAACTTCTTGAAGTACTCAAGAACCCGACATTTTGTTCTCAACACAAACACCCAAACCTTAGTGAAGCATCATCAATAAAAGTAACAAAGTATCTGCCACCTCCCATAGTTTCCACATCAATGGGACCACAAACATCAGAGTATACTAACTCAAGTAAATTTCTTTTTCTTTCAGATGATGAAGAAAAAGAAACTCTATGTTGCTTACCGAATAAGCAATCATCACAAGGGTTCAAATATTTACCTTTGGCAAAGGGAATGTGAGACTTCTTTGCCAACACCTGCAACCCTTTCTCACTCAAGTGACCTAGCCGCCTATGCCACGTATCGGTGAAGAATCATCTTCAATTGCGTTGTGTCACTTCTGACGGTCTTCAATTGAGTCTTGTAAAGTGTATAGCTCAATTTTCCTCTAGCAACAACAATTGAGCCTTTGGTGAGTTTCCACTCCTTGCCCCCAAAGATGTTGTAATAACCATCTAGGTCCAAAGCATGAGTAGAAAACAAATTCAGACGCAGATCCGGAACATGTCGCACATCTTTCAGAATTACCGTGCAACCCATGTTTGTCCGCACACAAAGACATCTCCAATGCCAACTATATCTGCAAAACTGTTGTTCCCCATCTTTGCCTTGCCAAAATTCCCTGCTCGATAAACAGAGAAGAAATCCTTCCTCGGAGTAGCATGGAAGGATGCTGCGGAATCAACAACCCATTCACTATCTGTATTAGTGACATGACCTTGATCCTCAACTAAAGAAAGCACAACCAAGTCTTCAATTGCATCTGATATAGCAGCCGTAGTATTCCGATCATTCGCTTTATTTTGATTTTTCTCATCATTCTGTTCTCTTTTCCACACTCTACAATTTTTCTTTATGTGTCCTTCCTTGCCACAATGATAACAAGAGAATTTTCCTTTTCCTTGAGACTTGCCTCTAGATTTACTCCGCCCTCTCGGACCTCTAGACTGACTTCTGCCTCTATGTTCTGCAGTAGTAACAAGAGCTTGTGAAGTTTCAATGCCTTTATCCTTTCTCCTAGTCTCCTCGTCAAAGAGACTATCCCGCACTATGGATGAAGACAAAACACCGCCTGGAGCAGAATTACTTAGAGACACCACCAAGGTTTCCCAGCTTTCTGGCAACGAGCTCAAGAGTAAAAGTGCTTGTAACTCATCCTCAAGCACAATCTTCATAGCACTTAATTGATTGATCAATGCTTCGAAATCATTCAAGTGCTCTATCATCGACCGCCCATCTTTGTACTTCATATTAACAAGCCTTCTAATTAGAGAAGCCTTGTTTCGAGCCCCCTTCCTCTCACACATATTCGCAATTTTCTCCACAACTCCCTGTGCATCAACCTCTTTCTTGACATGGTGATAAATACCGAGATCGATCCACTTTCGAATAGTCCCAAATAGCTTTTTCGGTGCAACTTCCTCCAATTAACATCGATATTTTCTCGGCTTGTTTTGTCCAAATTCAATTGGATCAAATAAATCCTTGCAATAAAGATGATCTTCCATCATCGGTTGCCAAATTGAATAATTCGTAGCCGTCAACTTGACCATATTGCTTGATTTATCATTATCATCCACCATCTTGATTCCCACAAAGATTCCCGGAACACGAACTAACCGCGGCTCTGATACCACTTGTTGGGGTTAATCAACAAGAAAGTAACCCCTTTAACTCGAGAGACAGATGAATAAAATCCACCAAGCCACGAACAATGCACCAATTCAATCACACCACAAAGAACACAAGATTTAACGTGGAAAACCCTCTAAATCAGAGGGAAAAAACCACGGGTCAAACTCCGAATAAATTCACTATCTGAATAAAGAGTACAAGATATCTCAATCGCTTGAGATTCACTAACAATGGAGTAATACAAAAAATATCTCTTCCAACAACTTAGATGATCACACTAAGAACGAAGGAAAAACTACCCCAATTGTATCAAACCCTTGCACCTCTTTTCTTGAACACCAAGAAAAGGAAAAACTACCCCAATTGTATCAAACCCTTGCACCTCTTTTCTTGAACACCAAGAAATCACCAAAGACTTCACCGCGAGTCTTTAGATTCAAGATCTTGATGTACCCTTTCTTGATCACCAAGAAACCACCAAAGACTTCACCGTGAGTCATTAGATTTAAGATCTTGATGTACCCTTTCTTGATCACCAAGAAACCACCAAAGACTTCACCGCGAGTCTTTAGATTCAAGATCTTGATGTACCTTCAATGTAGAGAGAAGAAAACTAGAGAGATTGCACACTTCATCTCGAGTGCGCACGCCAATCGGTCACCAAGTCTAACTCTCAAAGTCGACTTTCCAATGCTTGTATATCTCTCTACCAAAATCCTATTCCAACTCCAATTCTCTTTCCTATTTTCTCTCTCCAAGATTCCTATTCCAACTCCAATTCGTTGCATGTGTTGGACTTTCTATTTTTTGTGTGTGTGTGGCCCACACAAAAACCAACAAAAAGTTCTTAGTCTTCTATTTTAATTCTTTAGTTCTTAGCAAATTTCAACTTAATTTATAACAGTACAATGTGTTTTGAAAGCCTTCTATATATATCCCAGCCAATCCATTCTTGCATTTGTCGATGTTGTAATATTGGATTTGGATGTCCAATTTTCTCAACAGATTAGGAAGTGAGTTGGGCTTCTTAGAATGGGCGAAGACCCTTTTTGGGCCTCTTTGGATAGATCAGCTCAAATTTAATTTCTACAGCATCCCAAGCGTCAAAATATTAAATTAGGCAACAATCGAGGACTTGGGACTATCTTCAAATTCAATTCTTAATTCATCCAACCAAAGCAAGCCATCAATTGATGAACTACTACTACTCCT
Organism: Stephania yunnanensis; assembly: GCA_039657365.1. Lineage (NCBI taxonomy): Eukaryota > Viridiplantae > Streptophyta > Magnoliopsida > Ranunculales > Menispermaceae > Stephania > Stephania yunnanensis. The sequence continues at coordinate 56,219,339 of CM077588.1, read as the reverse complement.
AACGCCTATAAATATTGCCAACCATTCAGTAATTTTACTATTACCTAGCAAACACTACTACAACTTAAAGTTGCTAATTACTTGAATCTTAATTTGCTACGTACACTTCTTGATCAAAATGGGCGGGAAAGGCGGAGGTGGCAGCGGAGGAAAAGGAGGTGGTGGCGGCCGTGGTAGCTCAACTGGTGGTGGATCAGGATCGGGAAAATCGTCCGGTGGTGGCGGCGGCGGCGGCGGAGGCAATTCTGGTGATTCAATGAAGGCACCTGGTGGTGATGGTTACATCTCTAGAGCTGGTTTTGAGAGCAATCCACAGGGCTACTTTGCTGGTCTTCATGCTGGCGAGAAAGCCGATAAATAATCTATCTGTCTCTCTATCTACTTAATAATTATATGAGGCTAGTTTGGTGAAATTATATATGAAACTTATATGGGTTTTGGGATTGGATCAATGCATGTAACTGTGGTCTTTATGCTTTACCATGCTTTCTTATAATATAATTATATAGTTATTATATTATGTGATGAAGTGGTAAGTACTTGAGTTTAGTGTCATGCATGCCTAAACATTTAAATGCTTCAAATTAAGCGTCAATATGATTATGATTCCTAATTAGTGTAGGAAAATGTTTGGTTGACCACTGTACGTCATTTCTCGATCAAAAAGGGGTGTCACATAAGCTGTAGTGCTCAACCAATCACTTCCCATTATTGTATTATATTTACACAATTAATAGACATGTACGATTATAAATATATACATAAAATTAGGCCAGTAAATAATTTTCATCAGTACGTGTTTCTTGATGTATATACCGATCAAAGCTAATGCATAAAACAAAAGGGGCGGCTGTGGGCAAAATTAGTCCAAATAATTCGGTACCATGATGTATCTAGTTAGAATTGTAGTAATTAGCGAATATACAAACTAATAATAATAAAGTGAATCCATCTTCAACTCTCCAAAGAAGGAAATCGTTGCAATATTATGATTCACCACCAACTAATTAGTTGGAGCAGCAATTGCACACGAGGAAAAAAAAAAAAAAAAAAAAACAGAGTCGTTCTTATGGGACTCAATCTCTCGCCCGCGCTTACAACAATTCCATACCAAACCATTCAAACCGCCCACTTGGTTAATTAACGCGCAAGAAAGCATAGAAGCATAGACAAGATAGTTAAAATTGTTGCTGAATCTAGTAGTAGCGTTTCAGTGGAAGGCCAGTGGCGTGGTCGATCTCAATTGTCGTTTCTTCCATTTGTCGATTCACGAAATTGTTCCGACTGAATTGCATCTCATCGTGAAGCTTACAATATTTGTGGTCCTCCACAACTTCAATTCTAGTACTACTTTCATACTGCTTCACCGGCACTTCATCATCAACTGATGATTCCACACGCTTAAACAGATAAACCCGTATTGAAAAACTCACACCATCATAGACCTCCATCATGTTCTTTAGATCCTCATCAGTCCTAAGTGACAGCAAACAGTCCAGCCCTTCGCGAGGGCTCTCATACTTGAGAACCCACGACTCAGACCCAGACCCAGACCCAGACCCTTCAAGAAGTACATGTTCCAAATGCCTCGAAAGGCTCAACAAGGAAGGCGGGCGATCCATGACGACCACCCGATTCTCCCCTCCAACGTAAGAATGCAAATTGCGACACGGGTAGTAGTAAAAACTCCCACCATACCTGCATGTCAGTCGCAGCTGCTGCTTGTAACTCAAATCCACTTTTTTTCTCTCCTCTTTTTTCTCATCTTTCTTCACATCGCAACCAGCAAAAAAATCAGGTACAGAACCGTTTTTCGGCGCAACGAAGACTAGAAGGTAGCAGTGGTCGACTTTGTTATTGGAGAAATCGATGATCAATCGATCATGGGCTTGGATCATGAGGCGAAGATCTTCATCCGTGTCAACAGAGACGAGGGACTTCACACCAGAGACTTTGAGCTGGTACTTGAGAGTGAAAGACTGATGATCATGATCATGATCGCCAAAGAGGGTGGCGGCGAGGTGGCGGAGGAGCTTTGACGCGGACCAGCGTCGGTCCACCTCGACGACCCGGTGGCATATGGATGTGCTACTTTTGGAGGAATTCTGAGGGGCATAGTAATTGCAGAGTAATTGAAGTTGGTCAGATTTAGTAGCAGAAGATTTGCCCAAACAGCATAGCATATTTGAAGACCAGAATTTAAATATTGGTGATTTGTGATCAGATTTCGTGTTAGGAAAATGAGAGTGATATTCACTTAGTGATGGGTTGTGTAACTATATATATATATATATATATACACGGTACCTCTTTGAGAAATATATAACTTTCATTTATTTAATAATTACAACTAGACCTTGACTCCAAATAATAATAATAATAATAATAATAATACTCTTTTCGTTTCATAGTATCTGTCACATTAATTTTTTTTTTTGTTCTACAATATGTGTCACATTAGAAAATCAAGGATATATTTATAATCTTTTTTTAATTTTACTTTTAATTTAAAAGTATGTCACTATAATGTCAATTGAGAGTTCTTAAAGTAAAAACATATGAAAAGTAAGCTATTAATGAAGAAGCCCAAATATGACAGATAATAATATGGAAGGGGGAGTTATAAAAAGAGGAAGAAGAATAATTGCAAGTATACCTAATTAATTACTATTCAATAAAAAAATAATTACAAGTAGACCTCACTAAAAAAATAATTGCACGTAGACTTGACTAAAAAAAACAAGAAAATTTTGCACGTTCATTATCATCGCGTTAATTTTCTTATGTGTGTTGTGATGTATACCTACCTGTTCCCCAAAAAAAAATAATTTTACGAAGACTTGACTCAGAAAAAGATAATTACAAATTGACTCTTCAAAAAGATATATGCCTTGTTTGGTTAGGGGCAGCGGAGTTAACTTCAGGAAATAACATGGAAGGGGAAAGGAGAAAGTTAGGGAAACCAAACAAGATAAGTTCAACCCGTCCACCTACTCTTATAGAAGTTATCTCCCAAGAGTTTACGGGTACAATTTTTCCTTATCAATTACCTTTTATTATGCACATCAATAATTCATTTTTTTAGATGAGAATATTCAAACCTTAACCATCAAGTTAAATATATAATAACATCTACGTGCAACATTGTTATGGAGGCTAGTCCTTTGTCATGTCGATTTGAGTGGTCCATGGTGCTTGAGGAAAAAATTACAAAAGTACAAAAAGTTTTAGTTTAAACGGGGAAAATAAGCGTGGGTTTTTTTTTTTATTATTATTGTAAAACTAGGCTATGTCGCCTATACAAAAGGCACTATTAGTTGAGTGAGTTTTTCTCGCTGACGTTGACACATGGATAGCGTCTTTTCAAAAGGCGATGTCCATGTGTCAACGTCAGCGAGAGACGACCTTATACTGATAACGCCTTTTGACAGTGTTTACACGAAGGCTCTGTTTGGCAAGGCTAGCTGATAATCTAGCTGATAAACTAGCTGATAGTTGATAATCTACTAGCTAGTAGCGGAAAGCTGATAATCTAGCTGATCAAGTAAAAATTGTTTGGAATGATAGTTGATTGATTTGTTGATAAATGCAAAATGACAATAAAGGACATATGATGCAATTCAGTATATTAATTATATAATCATATAATTAATTGTTATAAATAACTCTGTATTTTATTTACAAAATACAAATTAATACTATAAAATAATTTATATTATTTAGAAAACTAAATTATGTGTGTCCATAAATGCTTACATGAAAATAACTCTATATTAATTTATAAGAATTCGCAAAAAATAAACACATGTAAATAAAATACGATAAACGACTTGGATAACTATACATATACCTAACGCATCATCCATAATTGAGAACCAATGTTATTGCGAATATTCTTCATTTCTAGAAAAGAATATTTAAAAAAAAATATGTAGGATAGCCTACCACTCGAACACTACATTAAAAAATATTTTTATAACATCTAAAAATATTTTTATACTCGACGTTGTTGAAACTTATTTAATATGTAATAAATATCTAACAAGATTATCTATAATTAAGAAATTAATGTGTAATGATTTTTAATTTTAGTGAAATTCTTTGTTTTATAATATTTAGTTAATTATTAATCACTATTTTTTTCATTAACAAAAAAAAAAAGCAACGCTGAACGATTGAGAGATAGTAAACTCCCAAAAAAAAAAAAAAAGAAGCAACCATGAAAATCTCTAACTTTGATATAGCAAACTTGTTTGTATTTATACCTATTTGGTTTCTAATTTCGTGGGCTACTAATATTCGCGTGGTTTGTTTAAATATTTGCGTATTTTGTTTCCACTAATTTGCAATGACATTATTTATTAATACCGTAAAAATAATGGTATAATCGCGAGAAAAAATCTAAACGACGGATTTTCGGTTCAAACACTATTAAGAGTAGCGTTTCAATTGGGAGCTTATCATCTATATTTTTTAAAAAATAAGCTGCAAACCAAACACAGCTTAACAAATAAGCTAGCTTATAAGCTAGTTTGTGCTTACCAAATAGAGCCGAATAGCGCCTTTTGGGACAACGCTATTCGTGTAAACGTCCACGTGGGATGACCACGTGGACATGGGCCGAACACATGGGCCGCCCACCAACATACGTGCGTAGCTCGCCCACCGACATAAGTGTGTGACGTTTGTGACGTTTCTGCTCGATACGTGCATGACGTTTGCTTGGGGTCTATGGTTTGTAGTGGATATGCATGGCTCGCCCACCGACATACTCGCGTGGCGTTTCCATGTGTTGTCAACTAGGAGATACGTGTGTGACGTTGGCATTGGCTTTACCACCTCGAGACACGTGCGTGACGTTTGCATGAGTTGCACGATGTTGCATCGGTCGCCACCTCGATAGATGTGCCTAGCATTTGCATGAAATCTCACTTCAACATATATGGTAACGTTTGCATGGGTTGTTCACATCGATATGCGTGAGCATCGTTTACATTGGTTGTCTACCTCGAGATATGCGAGTGGCGCGGGTCGTCCATCTCCATATGCACGTGTCATTCACGGGGAAAAAAATTTGTATTGATAGCTCTTTTTCAAAAGGAGTACTCATTCATGGAGTGTATAATTTTGTATATATAGTTCATTTTCAAAATGAGTTATCTATACAATTGCCTTCCACCTCACCACCACCTCACTACCATGCATGTCACCTCATCATTAATACCTCATTTTCAAAAGGAGTTATACCATAATTTTGGAATTTAAAAGTAAAGTTTCATATTTTGTGAAATAAAAACTATCTCCACCCCACTTTTTGAAAAACCCCGTGCCCTCATTTCTTGTTGATGTACTATCGAATAATCTCAACACTTTGGTTCTCAAAAAAAAAAAAAAACAAAAAAAAAAAAACAAAACAAAACTCTAACTTCCAACACTAAACAAATATATATACAAGCTAGTTTTCTAAGAACAGTTAAAGTAGTCTAATGCAACACTACAGAATCAATCTAAATTTAATTTCTACAACTCCCCAAAAGTCAAAGAATATTGAATTAGGCAGCAATCGAGGACTTGGGACTAGCTCTTAAAATTCAAATTCCAGTCTAATTAATGCACCAATTAATTGATGAACTATAGTAGTACTCCTAAACGTACGCCTATAAATATCATGCACCAAGGCACTCTTACAATCACACCTACCAAACACTACTACTACAACTGATCGATCAGTTTGTTCACATCTTGCTAGCTAACAAACACTTTTTTTTTTTACTTAATCAAAATGGGAGGAAGTGGAGGTGTTGGCGGGAAAGGTACTGGAAGCAGCGGCGCAGCTGAGAAAGCAGGAGGCAGCACCGGCAATGGCGGCGCATCTACTGGTGGCACCGGAGCAGGCAACTCTGGTGGTTCAATGAAGGCACCTGGGGGAGAGGGTATTAATATCTCTAGAGCTGCTTTTGAGAGCAACCCTAAAGGCTACTTTGCTGATCTCCATGCCAACCAGAAAGCCAATAAATAATCTATCTATATATCAAACTATCTATGATATCGTATCTATCTATCTATCTATGTAGGGTCTCTATGCTTTACAATAAATTCTATATATAGTTTTTAGTTATTAAGTGATTGATGAACTTGAGTTTTTTTTTTATTTTTTTTATTTTAAGTGATCGTATAAGTATCTAGAGACACTTTGTCTGATTAATTCCACGGACTGATCGAAATTGAGGAAAGAGATCACTAGTGGCCGAACATTTGATTATCGTAGGGAATTGAAATCAAAGACTAATAGTGTCTTCGTCCTTACCACGAGGCCACACCCATTTAAGTTGATGAACTTGAGTTATATATATAGTGTTTTGCGCGCTTGGTGGCAATGAGCACCTAAAAAGCTTCAAAGCTCAACAAGTCATAACATGGCCTTATTACCATTACATAAAAGATCAGACATGCAGGTTTAAAATATGCATTAGACATGCTGGCATTTTTTAGGATAGTTAACATAACACTATATGGATAGACTACTGTTAATGGGAAATTTTAAAAATATATGTATATAACTTTAATGTTTCTAATTAAATTGTAGAAAGTCATGAAGAACAGGTCTTGTTGGAAAGGACAAATCTGAGATAGTGTGAGAAGGATATTTCTAATTTCCTAAACAAATAATGAGGGTCGTTTGTGAATGAAGATATCAAAGTTAAGACAGAAAACAAAAGGGGCGGCCGTGGACAAAATTGCAGAAATAAGACCTTAAATATTATATATGTATTTGGAGTAACATACATTAGTCCATGACATATACCATGGAAACTTTCTTAATTGAAGGTCTGATATTATCATTACAGGTTTGAATTTTTTTTTGAAAAATAAAAAATTTATTAATCATCAATGACTTGACATGGATATAGTGAAGTTGACGATTCCAGAGTTACTAGTCACACCCCTTGTCTTATCATACTGAAAATTCTGCAGGAAAGGCTGCTTAATTGCTGCTTGTGATCGTTTTTTTTTTTTTTTTAAATGTGACACAAGTTGGCAGGACAAACAAAAATAAAGCACCGAAATTTCCTTAAATTTGGCATTTCACACCATACCACAGTGTAGGATTATCTCTTCAACAACTGAATGAGAGAAACTGTTGAATGCAGTGGGGCCACCCACACTTGACTCATTGTGGTGTGTTGCATCACCTCTTATAAGAAGCTCTATAAATGGCTTCCCTTGTTCTGACTGTACAAAAGTCCATCACAAAGTTCAAATTTTAATTGATGATTCTTCTTCTCTAATATGGACATTACATATACAAAAGATGAAAAGATTCCCCTTTTTTGTTACATACAGTTTCGTAGCTAAAACTCTATTTTGTTGCAGTGAAGATGCATACTAGGCAGAAACAAACCTTTAAAAAGTGGCTACATAACAGTATAACACAGTGTTTCGGCTAAGTGTTGTGAACAACTAATGAAACAATGCAGAGGAGAAGAGAACCAAAAACAATAGGAAACCCAATGGATCCACCTATCAAACCTACGAGGTTAAGGAGCTCCGGCGATATGACATGTTTTTTATCTCTTTTGTGTTTATAATCTACATAACCAGTTTGATAATACCACCCATGGTACTCTTTGCTTCTACATCTCTCCAGTCTCTCCTTCATCTTCACCCCCTCGATTCTCTCTTTTAAAACACTCAAGTTCGCATCAACGATGTTCATCGACCGCCCTGACATGTTCAAGCATGCATATATGTAAGATCAAACCATGACTGATGAAGCAACAAATCATTTTAAAGAAGACCATAATCTCAAACAGTATAAGCTATCTTTTTTTCCACAAGAACTCAAGTTGGAAAATAAGAAATACTACAAGTGCCCAGTAATGATAAACATGTTAATTCAATGTTACCTTCATCTCTAAAGCTTTGAGCTTTCACTACTTGTAATCTCCTTGTTCTGCTACTAGTCAGTTGTGGCCAATTAGTACTATTGCTGCTCCAACATGATGAAAGGGTGGAAGCCATGATATGCACTCTTCGATATTTTCTGTTTCAACTCCTATATATACAGAGAACGTGAGTGTACGTCAACATGTGTAGCACAAATTTAATCATGTTAAAATTAAAGTACCCTTTAAGTATGATAAACACAAGAACATGGTGAGATGGCTTCTTAGAGGAAGTTTGTCTGTTTTCAGGCACAAATGATATTTAAAGAACGTTTACTTGAACAAATCGTACAATCAAGTGTAAACTATATATTAAGGGTCCATGCTGAACTGGTCCTCGTGTAGGGACAAGAGAGGAGTCTTTGACAGACAAAAAATGTAGTCTGGATTAAAGAAGGTTAATGAAGTTCAGGAAAGATAAAGAAATAGGTCGGCTAAAAGCAACATGGCATGCAAGGACAGGTACGCGTCTTCACAGTTTGGCAAGGCTAATGCCACATGTTCTTGGATTTTATGTTCTGGGATGATGTGATTAGGAGATGCACGTTTTTAGGTGAAACCTTTTGAGATAATATTAATTTGAACTAGGAACTATAGTTTGTGTGAAGAGATAGACTGCTAGTTTCATGGATTCTTCAAAATGGTGGCTAACAAGTCTTAAAACTTGTAAGGGTAATTCGGATACCCAATAAATTAATTCCATCTGGTTTGGCTTATAATACTAGGATATGAGTCATATGATATGACACATGCATTGTTTCTAAAGTGGTAGGAAACTAGCATTACACCTGTGCCTTAAACAGAATAAATAATATGTAAACTCAAAACAATCCAAAAAGAAAAGGAGCATTACACCTTAAAGGGAGGTCTTGATTTTAAGTCTCGTGAATGAATCGAATTGGATATAAAGATTACTCTGTAAGGCACTTGTCAGTGCCCAGGCATTTTCCAGTCAACTGATTGGCGCCGGATACCATATATGAAAAGCCCCAAAAGATCAAATTATAATAATAAAAAGTAAAAGGTTTTCACTTTTCAACAACAGTAAAACTCCGTCTGCTTCTCAACTTTTCTCATAATAAAAATTTAGATGTATATCATCCAAAAACCAAAATATGGAAATGGTTTTGAGCAATCTGTTAATAGGCTATTAATAGTGACAAAAACACTTTTAGAAAGACCAGAGACGGGATATGCATGATCTTAATTAATGATTTTTTTTTTTTTTTTTTTTTTTTAAGGTGTTGCATTATCATCCCTTGATATGTATAAATGAACCAACTAATCTGCCTTTTGGACCATGCCTAAAACTCCTCAGAGGCCCCCAAATGGCAAGAGAGGACCTTGCACACTCTTACAATAGAGGGGACTCCTTTGATACTATCCAAATAGGCAATATACTCTATAAAATCATATATTGAATAGTTACAAGTATAACACATTACAAAATGACATTTCATTTGTTTATTCCTACTTTATAATTCCACAAAGCTGACTTACAAGTTACACCAAGATATGAAGAATCTGTAGAACTTTTCCTTACAAGTAGCATGCTATGTCATTTTGCGCCATGGTTGCATGTTCATTAAACTTCTTATGGTCTTGTCCTCCCTCCATGTGTTTATTTGCAGGCAAGAAAAGATTTATTTATTTATTTATTTTTTAATGAAGAAGGAAAAATAATTTAAAGGAAGTATTACCTGTAGACGAAGATATAACGAACACCTCCTTCAACAGCAGCAGCCTGCAGTTCACAAACCATTAACAATGAAAACAATGGCAGATGACTAGTATATGCAATCTGCATCAAATGAGCAATCAAGGTTAATTAAAAGCATAAGATGGAGCTCCTCAGATGTCTCTTCAGTTCCACATTGAGCTCATAACAAAAAGCTTCAGGAATTGGAACGATAATTTAAGTAAAAGACAATCATCACCGGAGCACAAGGTACTATGTTAAGAGATAGATGGACCGAACCCAAGACAAAAAAATAAATTCCTACATAAATATTGAAAACCATTAGACATAGTCAAACATTAATAATTTTCTAATAATCCAAAAACAAGACTCGCACATTTTTAAACCTCTTAAAGAGCAACAAGCTGATGATTTGGACTAGCAACAACATTAAAATTGAATCTTTTTAAGTTCCAACTTTACCTGGAGCCATATATATCATTAGTGGTAGAACTGTGAAAGATGTTGGGAGCTCCGTGCACGATTTGTCACTAAAACATGAAAGAATAAACTACTTCTGCATAAGATAGAAGGAAAAATGATGGCTTCAGCAGCAACACTATTCAGCCAGTAAATAGTGAAAAGAGCCCTTTTTTAGAGGAATCAAGAAGAAAAGCAAAATTCAACACACAAGATTATTCATATGCAAGTTTTACAGCATGCGAGGACATTTTTTATGCAAATGTATGGTGGCACAAAGAGTGCAGTTTAGGCAATTCCCTAGTCTTTCTAATTGCTCTTTCTGCTTTTATTCATCCTTCAAATAAAATTCTAAAGAGTTACAAAACATATTCATGGCGTCAAGAACAGTTACATTATCATTTCAGATTAGATGATAGACAAGACAACAAAGGTGCATCTTCAACACAAAAAGATAACTCTAGACATATTTTGAAATCCCTTGAAAGCAAAGAACTTCTATCGAACAAAGCTATGAGAAAACAATATGCTTCAGACATGTATATTTTTGGGTAAACGGCAGCAGCTTCTTGTTGGTAAAGCACTTCAAGGGGTATAAAGTCCCATATATCTAAAGCAAGCTTGCACATGTCTATTAGAATAGTAATGACTAATGAAGTTTTGACAAGTCCTGTAAACATTGGGATTGGTACGAGGCTTCCCCCTCTTCTCTCTCAATGTCACCAAACTTATCAATCAAACTTTCAATAATAATATGGTGCCCGAACATTCGCTGAACTACTGAACCATACGAAGAGATTTAATTCTGCCCATCCCTAACAATATCATTAACAACTTAGTATTATCAAGTAAATGATCCCTAGTTACATCTCAACAAATTTCCTAGATCAGTGTTATAAATCTAAAAAATAGTTTTACATTCTACCAAATATCACCATCTAAGATAGTCCATTTTGCCTTGTCATTGTTTTATATGTGCCTTCGATCCATTCCTTTCTAGCTTCTCACATTCCTCACTCAAAAACATGCCAACTAATGTATTCTTTGATCATGGGATTTCCTCTAAACCAAGAAAACATTTGCAAGCATCGTCTTTTCACATTGAAAAAATATCATTTTTTTATATCCATGAGTATTGAGGCGAGTCTGACTATTCCTACAAGGCCTTATGGCTTGGACAATCTTGATGCAGCATGAAATCGAACCAAGGAAGGCACAATCAATATCATTTGGCATTGAAATCCTTGAAACCTGAGCATAGCTAAAAGATTATCTTGCGCGCGCGCGCACTTGGCTACTAAGCCTACCATGCTTGCTCTCCATTAGCTGCAATCTCCTACAAACTAATCGCGAAATTGGGTGTCGCGAAGCAATGTCTGTCGCTAATATACTAATCAAACTACCAAGAACAACAACAAGAGAACCAAACCTAATAATCTCAAACTACCAAAACAATGCCACTGCACAATCAAGACCAAATCAACGAAAACAAAGAAACGCCCGTCACTAATTCACTAATCAAACAAAAACCCAGTTCGTAGAAACCCAAAACAGCAATCGATGAATGAATGAACACCACAAAACAAATCACCAGCTCGAATGCTGCTCCAAACAAAGAGAACATCGAAAATGGATATCAAATCAATCACCTCTTCGAATGCTGATTGTCTCTTCAATTAACGAAACCTCAGACCCAACCGACCTCAAATGAAACCGCTCCGCAACATTTAGGCGCTCAAACTCTACTATAGTAGTAGCAGTAGCCGCCATTGTCACAGCCCATTGAAGGGCGCAAGAATCTAATCTACTAGTATATAAACTGTGCTTCGAGATCCGCACTTTCATATCTTAACGTATACAAACCGGCTCAACAACGGTCGGACACCCGGTTCACTAAACCGGGTTCACAAAACCCTGATTGATCAGTGATTCGCAATTCGCGGGAACAAGAGCAAACGCAGAGTCACAGCAATGGCGATGCGAAGAAGTTTGAGAAATTTGTGTTCTTTGCGGAAGAACTTCTCTCCTATGTTATCATCAACGTCGTTTTTACACTCGCACGAGACGAGTTTCGGTAAAAAGTTGCGATTTTTACGGTCGGATTTTGTTTAATTTGTGAATTTTTACATCAGTGTTTGCGTTTCAGTGCTTGATTTGATTATTTGATCATTTGCGAAGATGGGTATTTGTTGGTTATTTGATCGGAGTTGATTTTGGTCGTCGGTGTTTTTGCGGTTTTTCGATTGGATTTGGGAAATGGGGGAAGCCCTTTTCGGCTTTTAGGTTGTGATTTTAATGCAAAGGAGTTTTGTAGGGTTTAAGGAAGTGAGTGAAGATGAGAAGGGGAAGCTGGTGGGTAATGTTTTCAGCAGTGTGGCTTCAAGTTATGATCTTATGAATGATTTGATGAGTGTTGGATTGCACAGATTATGGAAAGATAGGTCAGTTTTTTTTTTTTCCTGCAGTGGAAGACATTTTTGTGTTTTGTTGATTATTGGCATTGATTACTCAATTTTGTTAAACTTTTCAGGTTGGTGAATCAGTTGCATCCTTTTCCGGGTATGAAGCATCTCGATGTAGCTGGCGGAACAGGTTTGGTTTACTTTTCGGTTATGGACTTGATTTGGAAGTGTAATAAACTTGAAGATTAGGAGTTGAAATTGTGTGCTACTTTAAGAAATGGGTTGCAATTGTAGAAATTGAAGTCTGAAGAATAGGACTTATATTGAAAGCTTTCGCACGGTAAGGATGCTTGGGAATTCCGGCGTTATGAGATAGGAATAGTTATTTGTTCTAGCAATATTTGGGAAAAGATAAGCAGTATTGCTTAAACTAGAATTGTTTAAACCCCATGAATATGGATCTTCACAATTGCAATGCACTGGTCACCAACAACCTTGTGAGAGATCTTTTATTATGCATTATTTGTTCCTACTGGTTTTCGTCAAGTTTTTGAACTACAGTCACTTCAAACCATGTATTTCCAGAATATTAGTTCATGCTTACTGCCTTATACACTGATCCTTGAGGATAGACAGTTTGAATGCACTCTTCCATTACATTTTCCTTTAATGAAACAAAACGAATATTTGTAAAATTAGGACATACCTGCTGTTTACACTAGATGCTTGATTGATATGTTTAGATCCCTACAACTGTACCATTTGACTATTTTCTTCCATCCATTCATTTGGAATTAATGGCTTTTTTATTCTTACATTCACTTTAGATGTTGGACATTTATTTCACTTCATCTTAAGAGAGATTTTCGCTACTTTGTAGGGGATGTTGCATTCAGAATTTTAGAGAACATCAATAACATCAGTCGTAGAGCCTTGCAAGAAGGTTTTGAAGATGACTTAAAAGCTGAAACTCAAGTTTATGTATGCGACATCAATCCAAAAATGTTAAATGTTGGCAAAAAGCGTGCTGCAGAAAGAGGTAATGGCTACAGAGAGAGCTATTGTAGTCTACAACTGTACCATTGAATTCTATTTCGTCGAATTTTCTAACTGCTGAATTTTCAGCCACGTTTGATGTAGGTAGTTGTATTCTTGTAAATTGACCAATGTTTATTTCTTTTGCCTTATTTCTGAAATTGTCTCTCTCGGAATGTATAGGACTTGGAGAAAGTCGTTCACTTATATGGGTTGAGGGAGATGCAGAAGCCTTGAGCTTTGAAGATGGTTCAATGGATGGATATACAATCGCTTTTGGGATTAGGAATGTTACTCACATAGAGAAAGCTCTTGCAGAAGCTTATAGGTGAGCCATTTGTTATCTATCTTCAATAGCGGCTTGGGTGTTAGGTGACCTTTCATTCATCCCTTTCATCCTAATGCTGCCAGTGGTCATTTTTTTTTGCTTATTTCAGAGTTCTGAAACGAGGTGGAAGGTTCCTTTGTCTTGAGCTTAGTCACGTGGAAATTCCTATCTTTAAAGAACTGTGAGTTGTCATTGGTTTCCAACTTATGCTTAGTCTTCTTGAATGAGAACTCATGTCTAGGCATATGTAGCCTCACTTATGAGGAACACACGCATACATTGGAGCATCGATTGACATTTCTTTTAGGATGATATATATAGTGACATGCATAAGAGTCAAATACAGGAGACTCGATTGGTTTCCAATAGTGTCATTTCAAGTTTCTTGGCATTCATCATTATTAAGATTACCTGGATTGTTTCTTCACTATGGAAAAACAAGAAACTTCACTTCATTTATTGTCTTTGAAGCCCATTTAAAATGTCGGAATATGAACAAATGGTTACAGTTATTTTTTCTTCCGTGGAAAAACCATAAAATTGGCATTGGTACAATATGGCAAGGAGCTAACCAGGATTTAGAATATAGTATCGAAGTTCTCTAACTTGTTTTAGACTCACTGATAAAGATTTCTGTCTAACTAATCAACAATTCTACTTGTAAAAAATTTCTTCAAAAAGACCTTGCTTATTAACCAGCATTTTCAGATGACACTAGTATTGCAATGTTAGCACTGTCACGATGATCATTAATTCACTATTTTCAATGCTATGTTGCGATATCTAGACTCATTGTTTCTGTTACTCTTCAATATTTTCATTGGATGAAATAGCTGGTAAAGTAATCAGTTGTGATTTTTTTTGGTCATCGCTGATGCTTCCTTTATCAAGTCATAACCAAAAAATTTAAATGCTCTTTTCTTCTGGCACAGGTATGATTATTATTCATTTTCAGTGATTCCTGCAGTAGGACAATTAGTTGCAAACGATCGGGAATCTTATCAATACTTAGTTGAGAGCATCCGCCGGTTTCCACCCCAGGTCAGTTATTGCATACAAATGCTCCTACCGTCCTACGTAACTGCGAACTCTTAATTTGTACCTTGGGCATTCTATCCTAGCTGAAGTACAAAGTTAAGTTGATTTATTTCTGAATGTGGACTTGCATCCGGCATAATTACCTTTACATGTGAAGGAGATACCACATGAACAAAGTTCTCTGGAACTGAAACTCAGTATTCCTTATGGAGTTCAACAGATATTTAGTCGGAGCCCTGGAACCTATCTTTTATTACAGTATAACTTCTTGAGTCACTAGTGCTGCATTAAACTTTCTTATTTCACATCATTCATTGCTCATTTCCCTCTATTTTGACACAGGAAAAATTTGCTTCGATGATCAAGGACGCCGGATTCAAGAACGTTGAATACGAAAATCTCGTAGGGGGAGTGGTAGCCATCCATTCCGGATTGAAACTTTAAACATGGCGCATGAGATGTTCTAAACATACAGCATAAGGGCTCCACAAAATGGTCTTAACTCAGTATTCCATTACTCAATTTTGGTTTTCCATCAGCTTCCTGTATCTTGTAATTACTTTTTTCCAGCATTAGTCACTTTCTTCGTCGTAAAAAGATGTCGTGATAACAGCATCAATAATTCATTCTATCGCGATTTTATTCACAATGGCTTCTTGAAACTCAAATCATTCAATGGATTAATCTTTCAAATCCCAGTGAAAACACAGCACTCTTTTAAAATCCAATTCACTCAAATATGTAACATATGAATATGATACTAATCATAGGTTATTGATTTCCATTGATTTAACACCCTTACAAGTCAATCCAAGTCGGGTGGGGTTGTGTGAGTTAAATGTAGGACTTCGATTTCGATTTTCTGGTGTAGCAAGATTGCTCGGGCCATTTCGACGTTCAAATGTAGAAGATCGTGAGTAATAGTGAGTACTTTCGGAACATCCATTGCGGATATTCCAAAAAAAGCACCAATGCAAATCTTGTCAAAGCATTTTTGGTGAGATAAACGAGACATAATTTGTTGAAAAGCGAGCTTTAGGAGGTCTTTAGGGAACATACATGCATGAACATATAATTTTCAAACACTAATGGAGTGTTTTAAAAGAGTTGATCTTACGCAATTTCCTCTCACTTGCTCCACATTAAAAACCCAAAAATCTATTGATTCATTTCTCATTAATTTCCAAAAGTCTTCCACAGATCTCTGACACAGATTCCACACTAAAATTCTCTCCCAAAAAACGGCTGTCCTGTCGATCTCAAACCCTAATCTCGCCAAAATTGGTCAATACGATCGAACGGCATCCGAGTCCGTGACTCCGAATCCATGGCTTCGATCGGTCTCAGTCTGTTGATCATACTGGTTTCGTGTTTCGGAGCTTCGGCGACGCGAGTTATTAGCAGTCCTGATCCGCCAGACGCAGCTGTGGATTTGAACGACACGAGTTTCGATGCGGTGCTCAAGACCACTCCGGCTTCATTCGCTGTTGTTGAGTTCTTCGCTCATTGGTGAGTCAGTTTTCGGTTTGTTTTCTTGTTTTTGTTGGATTGGTTGATTTGATGAGCGGAGTTACGATCGATCAGAGATTTTGATTGGTTGTTGCTACCTTAATGTGCGATTGGTTGTAGTAGCACAATAGTACTGAAAAGTCTGAAATCATAATGAGATCCTAATTAATGTGCTCAAGTTTTGTGTTTGCCTTGTTTTAGTGCTTTCAAAAACTGGTTTTTGATGTATGGTGAGGAGAATGATTGAGGTTTTAGATCATGTTTTGGTGGATTTGGAATCGACGGCGGTACTCGCGAATTGATGCTTTCGAAAAACTAGCAAGATGGAATTGTTTCCTATAGTTTTGTGTTTGAGCTTGTGTAATACTATATTTTGTAGTAGTGACAGTACTATGTGAACATTGGAAATGGCTTTATTAGAGAGAATTTTGGCTGAACATCGAAACTTGCGTGACTAATGAATGTGTACATGATGCTGGTAAATTATCGAGGAAATACCGCTTTGTATGCTTAGCGGTAGATGATTTACCAAATTTCTAGTGTGATCGCTACTTAAGTAGCTGAGCGAAAACTCCATCAAGAAGTGCTACCAGTCATGTAGAAATGGTAAAAAGTCCATTGATTGTAAGTTTGTTGGAGTTCTTCCGTGTGTGACTGATTTGTACGTGCTAGTGGAATGTTGGTGGCAACTATGGTTGTTGAGTTGGTAATGCCATTTTTCCATAGTCATGTGGCAGCGCTTACAAAGTGGCATAACTTATTGTACAATGGAAGTTATCTTTTTAAGTTACAAGTTTTGTTGTTGTAACCACATTTTTTCAAAACTTGTAGTGAAAGTAAATGGTGCATTATTGATTATTGCATTGGAGGATCATTTCCGCTTCTCACATTTTGCAATTTAAGTGTTTAATCTTAAATTTAATCCTCCAAATTTGTATTGCAGGTGCCCTGCTTGCCGAAATTATAAGGTGTGATGTGCCATATAAGCTCATTTACTACACTTAAATGCATACTTGTTCTGATATATATGTTACTTGAATAACAACAATGATGCAGCCTCACTATGAAAAAGTTGCAAGGCTCTTCAATGGACCTGATGCAGTGCATCCCGGGATTATTTTGATGGCACGTGTAGATTGTGCACTGAAGGTAAAGTATACATCTTCTAGGTTGTATCTGTTCTAGAATCCAGAAGATAATGTCGGCAATTACTTCATAATATTAACTTTTGCCTTCCTCCTTTGTTAGAGTTATTACTTGTTACTGATAGCCTGGCCCTATGAATTATGATTACAATAGGCAAAATGCTGTGGAAAATTTTTAGTTAACTTATGGTAGACTTGAATTTGTGACCTTATTCTCATGTTCCGATATGTCAATAACCAAGTGGTCGGTCAGAATTCTTTCACAGTTAGATGTTGTTTACCTTTCCCTTTGGAAGTTAGAGTATTGGAAATTATTTTGTTCTTTTTTAAATTTGCTTATTTGTCTTTCATTTCATTTTGAGATGGCAATTCGTCTCAGAAAACTTTCTAGTGTAATTTGGTGATTAGTCCATGTTATTTGAATGTTCGACAGCACAGACAAACACCAAGCTTTGTGATAGATTTTCTGTTGGACACTATCCAATGCTTCTTTGGGGACCTCCTCCTAAGTTTGCATCTGGTGGCTGGGAACCCAAACAAGATAAGACTGAAATTCTAGCTATCGATGACGGGAGGACAGCTGAACGCCTGCTTAATTGGATTAACAAGCAAATGGGCAGGCATGTGTCTTATGCACTTTTGTTTCCTTACAACTTTACTTGTGAGTCATCCATGAAGTCGATTGCACTGAATAGTCTAAAATATTGTACTTTTTGGACTCAATTAGTCATTGATTTCCTTCGAATTCGCATATATAATTGTTTGTAGATGACAGAAATTTTTATGGTTAAAAGTGTTTTTTTTTTTTTTGGTGCTTGGTTAAAAGATTTTAATGTTTCTCATCGAACAACTATAGTTTGTTTTGTGGAGACTTTGTGTTCAAATTTATTGCGTGAGATGATCATCTTGGTCGTACACAATGTGTCAGCTATTTTCTCTCTTGATGATTTGACCATGAAAAAAATGACCATCTCTCTTAGCAAATAAACCAGAGGATAAGCAAACTCCAACTTCATACAAAATCTTGAAAATGTTATTTTGCACATACGTTTGTTTCACTTTCTCATAATAAAATGAAAGGTATAAGTTAATGGCAAATGGCAAAGACCATAAAGAATGATAAATTGAAATATTCTTTTCTGATATATATATCTATTATATATATAAAAGCACGAATCACAAATTTTTGAGTGGTAATGAAATTTACCTATTTGTCCATATTTTTTTTTTCATCTCCAAATCAACTTTTTCTTTTGTATCCAAATCAAACTCTAACTCCTTACCAATCCACTACACGTTTTTTTTTTCTTTATCTCCAAATCAATCATGAACTCATTCTCATCAATCCAATACACTTTTTTTAGTAGAAGTAATGTCCTACATGACTAGCTTGTTTTTTCATTCACATCTTATCTCAATCACATTAGAAAACATTGATAAGTTAAAAATTTACAATTTTAAATTTTAATTACAATTTTAAATTTTGTTAATAAATTCTTAGAAATTAATTCCCGAGAGCGAAGCGAGAGGGAGAATCGTGCATAGCACGTCTTGAAACTAGTATATATATATAAAGTTGCTTTTGATGTGTGTATAACGTAACAGTTTTTGAGGACAAGATCATCTTTCTTATTTCCAGCTAAGTAGATTTCAGATATTTCCTATGAGCAGATATTGCATTTGAATATGCTGAGTGTTTTATTGATGTCGAATTCTCTCTGTCATTAGTATATTCCTTTATACTTGTATAATTATTAATTGTAACTATTAGCTTCAGGTGAACTAACATAATTTCTGTTTGATACCTGTTTTAACATTTACAGTTCTTATAGCTTGGATGATGAAAAATATGAGAATGAGCATCATGGGGCAAATGCATCAGATCCTGGACAGGTATTTTTGAACTCTGCTTGGTTTTTACTTAATGCTACAATGGCAGTTTGTAATGTGATAGTATTTGTATCCTGGTCATGAAAGATTGCCCGTGCTGTGTATGATATTGAGGAGGCGACCTCAAGTGCATTCGACATAATCTTGCAGTACAAGGTACGTCTCATATATTTGGTATGTGCATATATTCTGTATTTATCAAAAATCTTTATCTTCTGGTTCTTCTGTGTTCTGCACATTTTTCAGATGATGAAATCAAATACTCGAGCACCACTTATAAGGTTCCTTCAACTCTTAGTTGCTCATCACCCTTCAAAGAGGTTAGCACCAGATATTTTGTCTTTATGTTATCCATCCAAGAAGAGCTTATCAACATTTAGTTTTATGTATCAGGTGCCGAAAGGGTAGTGCTGAAATTCTAGTTAACTTTGATGACTTATGGCCCTCAGATCGTTTGTCTGTCAATGCACAAGAGGCTAATGTCTCTGACGGAAAGAATGCATTGAATAATTTCCATATTTGTGGTAAAGAAGTTCCTCGAGGATATTGGGTGAGTCGCAAATGTGTTGTTTTCTGTTTTGCAAATGTCTGCTACATTACTTGTTTTCACTTTAGTTTGAGTGCCTCTAATTCTCCAAGATTTCTTAATAACAATATAAATGTTCATCTTGTTGAAGTTGGCATTGGCAGTCTAATGACTCTAATCCCATTAATTAAACAATGTCCTGTGTTCCTCTGGTTTCCATTTTTTTTTTTTTTTCATCAATTCGGTCCTCCTTCCTGAGAAACGCTTATTGCTATTTGTCTTGGACTGTAATTGTTACAATTTTTTTTTTCAAAATGAGCCTTTTGAGTTTTGAGGCTTTCTATGGGAGAGAACTATGTTCATGGAAATTAGACATTAATTTATTTTGCTTGTTTCTTGAGTTTCATCGTACATTTTTGTTTTGTACTGGAAATGTTAGAGTGGTTGTAACTAATCGTAATTGACTATTCTGCAGATATTCTGTCGCGGCAGCAAGAATGACACTAGAGGCTTTAGGTAACAAATTTTATTTATTCTTGCATGATATCATGGATTTTATATTTTTTATTGATCTCATTTGTACTAGTTTGGTGATAACTATTTGTACTGTGATAGTTCGAGAAAAATAATTCCCAACTCTTTCTATAAAAAAAAATCCATGGATGGGCTGTTTTTTCCTTTTCATAAGTAAAACAATATTCTCATTTTTATCCATTCACTTTCTTCACCAATTGATTCACTTCTGCACCTTGCAATCTTTTCAAAAACCTGCAACATGGGCATATCTAAAAATTTATGGCCTAAATTTTTGTGCTTCAACTGAGTGCAGTGCTAATGTATTTCTCAAGTTTTATTTTGACTATTTGCAGCTGTGGCTTATGGGTACTCTTGCATTCGTTGTCAGTAAGAGTTGAAGATGGAGAGAGTCAGTTTGCATTCATAACAATGTGCGATTTCATTCATAATTTTTTCATTTGTGAGGAGTGTCGACAACACTTCTATAAGATGTGCTCAAGGTACTACCAGAAACCATTTTAGTTTCTTTGATTTTCGGCACCATTCTGATCTACGTTGGCTCTTGATTTCTGGTAGTGTTTCTGCACAATTCAAAAAGACACAAGATTTTGTGCTATGGTTGTGGAGTACTCATAATGTTGTCAATGAGAGGCTGATGAAAGAAGAGGCGTCTATGAACACTGGCGATCCAAAATTTCCAAAGATGATATGGCCACCAAAGCAGATGTGCCCATCTTGTTATCGATCCGAAAGCAAGAAAAATAATGGTACGATTGAGGTTGACTGGGACAGGAACGAGGTATTCAAGTTTTTAGTTGGTTACTACGGGCAGTTGCTTGTGTCTTCATACAAGGACCAGGGGCTTTTAGATGGTGATGAAAGTGTATCTCTAGCTGATAATGTCTTGACCTCAGCAAATGTCGTTGCAGTGCCTATTGGGGCTGCGTTAGGCATTGCGGTCGCAAGTTGTGCCTTTGGAGCTCTTGCTTGGTTTTGGCGGTCGCGGCAGAAGAACCGGAAGTATTTTCATGCACACTCTCTAAAGAACATATGATTATTAGGAAGAACAATCCTTCTATTTAAGGTCATTTTAAAGTATAATGGCAGAAAAAAGTAGAATAAAAGAATTAGTCACAGAAGCAGGTTCTTGCGAAAGGCTGATTGTTTCCTTCACTGAATATTTCAGGCCTAGGAGGGAGAAGAAGCTGGAGCTTATATGAAAGACCAGAGTGAGGCATTTAAATTCGGTGCACACGACATGGTCGTAAGCCTCGTTTGGGCAGCTTGAGAATTGCTTCAACTCTTCTTTTTGATGCTAATCGAGCCTGAGCATCAGATGTTGTGGGCTTCACAGATAGTTCTCTCAACCCAAATTTTCAGTAAAAACTTCCCTTACCTTACATGTTTTGTCAATTTATAGAGAAACCACAGCTACCCTCATTGTTAATGATATAGTTTTCTCTAAAGGAATCAATGGAATTTGGTTTTCTGTTGTGTTATTGTAATTCTCTTAACCGTCCATCTTTTGTTTGTTGTATGAAGCTTTGTGTTCATTCATGGAAAATGATGGAAAATGATTTGGTGACCTATTTTGGGACATCCAGAGTAGACGCCTGGTTGTTAGTGTTCATTAATTTTTCCATCTATGTTTGTGTACACAAATCAATACATTTCGATACACTTTCAATAATTTCATAGGCACAACATATTCATTTATGTACAAAGGTGCTTTAGATTTACATAGTATTTGAGGGTTGATGAATGATCTATCATCCCATCTAGTAACATGTGGAACAATGATTTCAAAGCTTTTACAATTGAAGGACCATTCATCATCCTGCATTTTTTTTTATGTATGTGAGTATTGCATAATGATTTTTTTTTCCTTTTTTTATGTGATAATGGGCCTAATGAAGTAACTAAACAAGATCTTGAAAGGTCATGCATGCTCCATCATCACAAATGTAGAAATTCGCCACTCTGCGCCATTGACGCGAAGGCGCTTTTATCACCTACTATTTTCTTCTTGTCATCAAACTTCAGTAAGTTACCAGGATTTTCATTTGCCTCTTATCATAAATTGACAGGCCAAGTCTTGATCATAGTACCAAGGCCTGGCCTGCGGCAAACTTGCCGAGTTCTACTGTACTAGAGGTGTGTGCAGCCTCGTATTATACCCGAATGAGATGCGGCTGAATCTGTAAATGCATCTGTTCATTCGCTTCTCCGGGGACAGAAGATGAGACGGGTTCCTACATATGAAAGTATTGGCAAAATAACTAAGTTAATGATCTCTGGTTAAGCACTGATGAAGAAAAGTCTCATTGATTACCTGGTGATGGCGTCGTCGTATGGCAGCCACAGCCTTTACCGCTAAATATACAGGTAAGAGGATCCCGGCAGTTCTCAACAGTAGCAACTGCGCAATAACATGGAAGACAAATAAGGGAACGGAGATCTTGCGATGAAGTTATTTCACCAACTAAGGCCATACATACCATGAACAGCGTAAATGAGAAATATTCGGATCCAGCAATCAATAGTGGTAGAGTATGCCGAAGGACAAGCAGAACCATGAACTGAAAATTAAAGATTGTTTAGGCATTCAAGCATTGTTGGCTCTTAATCCTCGTTAGTTTGAAAACTTCAATGCATTATGTTAAAAAAAAGAGGAGAGCATACAATTATAGCAACTGCTCGGCAGCACATGAGGCTCCTTGTAGTTGAAACTGAATAGTCGTCATAGTCAGGATCTAGGAAGTTGCGGTCGGTTGCAACCATTGCTATAAATCGAGGGTTATGGAGATCCCTTCTAGTGATTTCCCAATTGCCCCTTATTGAAAATTCCATGTAAGCCTATATATTCCAGTAAAAAGAACTGAATAGCATACGCGTAACGTAACCAGGGAATCGAGTAATACCTGAAATTCAAAGGAATACCTCCATATCGAAACAACTGAGGAGGTGCTGTATAACCTGGCTTGTATTGCTGCACATATAACAAAATACACTGAGAATTGGAAACAAAACAAAATCACTAGAGAATGATAGAAATATAAGGAGGCCAACGTAAACTCTTAAATGAAAGCCTCAGTGATCAATGAAGTAAAGTAATTAGTTATATCAGGAATTCTTTATTTTAACAAACATTAGTCTTTGTGTCAAATAGAAATTAGGATCGGTAAAATCCTTATGCCGTATACAATGCTTTCAATATAACTAAGAATGAAAATGTTCTTCAACCTCTGGGATTGCAACATAGTAACCAAATTCATCATTACACCGTTCTCCTCGAACAAATCTGTAACTCTAAAGTTGCAGAAGAATGGATATACAACTACTCTTAGGGGCGAAAAGTGTAAACATATGTAACTCCGCCCTACTACATTAAGCAATCCAGTCAGAGTTGACTGTGTCGCTACTTACGCAAAAACTATAAAACCTTTAGAAAAGTAACAATATCATCAAGGTTCAACAGTTTTTACATTGGCCTATAAAAAAAAAAAAAAAAAAAAAAAAAGAGTTCTTTATATTGGTATGTAACAAAGTTCAATTCCATGATTCTCTCCAAATGTCCTCTTTCATTGAAAAGAAATTTTATCTATTGGTTTTGTTGATAATTTTAAAAAATAAAAATCAGGAAGCTAAACAAAAACAGAGATGATGTTCTCTTTATTTTCATATGTTTTTAAATTGCAAATGATGGAGTACACATTTATAAGCAACTGTTTAACACACTAACTGATTTTTGACTTGGTACACACCATTAACAATAAATAGTTGAGTAACTACTCACTACCTTGACTCTAATCATGACACATGCCCCACTCTCTAGCTAATATAACTGACCACATATTGACTCACTAACTTCAACATTGTGGGCATATTTTTGAGAGCTCACAGCTTACATGACACACATTGTCACACATAACATTAATACTCATCATCTGAATTTGAATCATATTCTAACAGTTTCAACCTCCAGGTTTATATATGTCTGGTCCATGTCCAACCCTAATTAATTTGGGATTGATGCTATCTTGTTGTTGGTTTTAACTTTTAACCTACAAGTTGTATTCATGTGAACAAGAGGTTAGTGTCCCATTGTCAGGTCATTTATAAAGCATATCGACCCATGTCTCCCCAGCTTGAAACAGCAGGACATACTCGCATTGAAATATCTAAAACAGTTTTGGACCACAAAACAGTAAAGAAGAAAACAGGTTCACATGGCAATTGCTCACCTGGTGGCATATTTCACAAATTGTGTCTCCCTTCTCATTGCACCACTTCTGAACGCATCTTCGGTGTGCATACTATATTAATAAAAACCAGAAGGAAAATCACACTTACGACCGAAGGAAGAGAAGTAGCAAGTGAAAGTAAATTGAATGCCTATAAAAAAAAGGTGCATAAGACTTAAAAAAAATTATAGTCACAGAATTTCTTCGCATGAGACAAAACCTTCTTTTTTACTTTTAATTTATTCTAATAAGAAGTCTACTATACTTCCAAACCTCTTCTGCATTTATCAACTTACAAGTACTGAAAATTCCATTCAGTGTCAAGTAGGAATTTCCCAGGTAATCCAACTATCAAGGTTTCAGACATAGTTGCATGTTTTATTAACGAAGGCCTTATGCAGCTTTTAAAGAGAAAACTGTCATCATAATACTACTCCAAATGAGAAGATAACTTCCCAATAGCAACATAAATCAATATTTACAATATTCTTTTACATAAGTGGAGTGGATTAAGACTTTGAATCAAGCTTAAAATTTTGCTTATGGATTATGATCGTAAACCAACTGACCTTCAAGCTGCCGCAGCATGAGCAAGGAGTCTCCATGTTGGAATCTTCATCCTCATCATGGCAAATTCGGCACTCCACCAATTTCCTTGGAGACATGTCATTTCCTATATCCATCTTATGAGAGTAAAGCTCCACCTTTACGTCTTCAACTGCCAAGGGTGCGGCTTGTTGGGACCGGTTTCTGCTCTCAATCGCAGCTTCCAGTGTGGATTCCGTTAGCAACCGATCAACCAACAATACAAAATGATCCCCCATCTAGAATAAACAAAATGTTTTGGAAACGCATAAAAATACAATGGAGTCCCAAAATTTTCGAATACTCAACCAAAAAGAAATCCAATACAATGAACAGGAGCCCAAAACAGTATCAAAATTCACAAACAAGAGAGAGCCACTCAACAATAACCATTGATGAATGGGCAAAAAAGAGAACCACACACAAAAGGGGAATTTTACCTCTTTCGATTGCAAAATCAGTGGCGAATCTGAAACGAAACAAAAACATTGACATCAAAATGAAGAGTCAAAATTAAGAAAGCCCCAAATAAAGGCGACAGATGGGTGAACAAAAGAAAAGGATACACCTTTACAAGACAAAAATAAAAACAATAACCAAACTGGATCGTATGTAACACTCAATAGCCTAACAAGGATAGATGGAATAAGCAAAAAACCTCGGAAACCCAATACGGCAATTATATCTTACCTCTTGAAAGCACAGTTCAACCTGCATCCAAAAAAGCACAACTCAACCATCAAGGAAAGATTTTAAAGGTGAAGAAAAAACCCCAAACAAAGGAATGTAACTTTATGAAAGAAAAGAACATCAATGGAGAGAAACCCCACAAACACTAATCAAAGAAGAACTTATTAGACAACAACAACATATTAATTGGGGTTGTCAACATGGATCAAACTCTTCCATTGTGCTCGATTTAGTGCAATTGATGGTGAGCTTTCCAAACCGCGATTAAGAAAATAGGCAAAGAATCGCATTAAATCAAGAAACAAACAAGTACCCACGATTGGAAATGATGGAAAAGAAGAGAAATGAAGATACCCAAATTGAATTGCTCAAAAGGGTATACAAATCAATCGCAAATGGTTGATTATAGCAAAAAAATAGAGATGCCCAATTGATGAAACACACCAAAACACAAACCCAGACAGAAATATCAAATTTTGATTGTTTAGAATCACAAGAACACAAAGTTTTTAAAACCCGAATAGGAAACACAATAAACAATTGGAAAAGCGAGTACCCAAAACGTAAAACAAAGAGAAGAGTACTTAGAACTCACATAGAAGAAAGAAAGAAAGAAAAGCGGGCACTGCAATCAAAGGAATCGAGGAACAAAAACAGAATGAACGAACAGAAGTTCAATGGAAGGTTGGATTAAAAGGGGAGAGAGAGCGAGAGAGACATAAAGAGAGAGACTTACAAGTGAAGTGTTGAATCGTATTTCTTCAATCAAAGAAAGCTAGAAAGCTTTCACTCTGCCTCTCAAGGTTTTCTTCGAAATCTCTGTTTTGGAAGGAAGCAAGAGATTGAGTGTCGTCGTTATCGGTCCTCTCTACACAACCCAAGCCAAGCCACCATCATTTCATATCATATATATATATATATATATAAATTTTAATATATTTTTATACAAAAATATTAACATTTTTTAATGACTATTGGTGTCTAAACCAAACCTTTGGTTTAAGTTAATCGAACAGCCCAACCTCATAATTTGAGAGAGGCCAAAAAAAATATAATAGTCACTAGAATCGAACCTAAGACACTATTTCGATCTGAGTTTCGATGATTCTATCTTTGTCAGTACATCTATTGAGGTAAAAATATTCATACTCTAAAAAAAAGTTGATTAACGTTTGGTTGACATAATTAGAATCGAGTTACTGTTCTATAACAACTTGAGGCGAATTCGGAGTAGTTAGATGATCCGAATATTGAACAATTTAAACAAAAAAAGAAGAATTATGCTACAATAACACTCAAACAATCAACAAAAATATATAATTTATTTTATAAATTATTATTATTCATTTTAAGACTCGAGTTTATGTATTGAAAAGTGCGTAACTCACTCTTGCCGTCTTTGTTAAGTAGGGCCAAGGGGTGTCATTTTCGTAGTAACATTTTTTTTTTTTAATTCCTATCGAAAAAGAATACTTTATTTTTAGTTTTATTTCATTTTTGTTAAAAGAACATTTAAAAAATGAAAATAAAAGAAACTTCTCATAAATCTCAAACAGGGAAGAGAAATTGTAACGGCAAGTGCACGATGGCACGACGTCCATAACTTAACCGGTATTGCCGTTAAGAGTACCCGCGCTTTTGGCCACCAAACCACTCGCGAAATAATAACTATAAAAGTTATCATCTCGGTTTATGGTGAGAAATTGGTTTTGATGGTGTGGTGCATGGTGCTACTGGCTACGTAAAGTTCGATCAATGGTCTGTGATTCAGTTGTGGTGAGTGTGGGCCCAGATGGTGAGAAGAAATCAGGGTCGTTGAACTGACGCAGACTTTGACTGGAGTGTGTGGATCAGATCATCAGTTGTTGTGATGATCTGATCGTGAGGACGTGTTTTTGGGCCCACTATATGTTACTAGTGCATGTGTTATTTAGTGCGATGAATGATTTATTTATATACATTGATTCAAAACTCGGCTCATAACAATCAGGTGTGTCATGTACTTAAGACCAAATAATCATTTTATTAATTCATACTCGTCAATCCGTTTCTGTTTAAAGAAGTGCTAAATGAAAACGGTAAATTCACGTTGTAAGTTACATCGGACTTTTGAGTTGTTAAAAAAAAAACAACTAAACTCGATTGAATAGATTAAACTTTTGAGATAAAATCTCATACTAAGAATTGAAGGTGATCAAGTGGGGATAATATATTGAGGAGGTGATCAAGTGGTGCGTACTACTGAAAATTTTTAATAAAGGTACTAGCAAAGAAGAGATGCCCCAACTAGAAAACTTGACTCAATAGACGCGTAGAAATTCGACGAGGTAGGGGTAGACCAAAAAACTTTTTATTTGAGAGATTTGAATGGTTTGCAAAGCTCACCATGATTGACTTAATCGAGCACAATGGAAAAATCCCGACCCCCTTGAGTTAATTTGGGACCGAGGATCATGTTGTTGTGATCGAGCCGTTTCGAATGAGACCTGAGGGAAAAAAACCCCTTGGATCGTGTGACTTTTGGTCCATGGGAGAGTATTGAAGATACGTGGACTAAAGTTAGTTTCACATCGATTAAATAAAACTTCAAAATGAAGTATATAAATGATTAACTACTCCTAACTAATATCGAAGCATTTTGAGATAAAACTCTATATCAAAAATTGAAAGTAGTCAAGTTGGAGATAATATTAATGCTAACGGAGGAGATCCGCAGGATGGCGCACGTGAGACTTTCAATAAACTTTGAAAGATCTGTTACATTCACCTCAAATTTTGCGGTTAATTCGGAATAAGTACGTGCATAATCCAACGCCCAATAATTGCTATAATTGGAGTTGGCCGACTAGATTTCACCATTACTACTCAGGAAGTTGATGACTTGAGAAATAGAGAATTTAGAAACCAATAGGCATCTCCCAACATAACAAAAATTCAAAGGTCAATTAACTTAACTCTTCAAAGCCTATCTATGTGACAATCACAGTTTTGTTTGTATATATAATGATATAGTACTAGTGTTGAGTCTTTATCAGTGGTGTGCGTGTACATTGTACAATAAATATTAGTGATTCATCATGTCTTTCAATTCCTTCTCGATGAAAATAAACTCCATATATGCCGTTCCTTCTAAAAACAAGCTTACATTATTGACTATATCCTTCAACAATATTGGATTCTTGTTTGAGTTGGGCTTGTTGAGCTGCTTCAATATTTATCACAAAAGAATTGATGTTTTGGCTGCTTATATATTAGGTTAATTAATTTGGTAATTGTCAAAGTTTATCATTCTCGTAAATTAACAAAAGTTCTTTCTTGACCCCACTTATCAAATGCCATTTACACATATTATTGATTTTTGCATGGACATGTGCGCATAAAAATTGATTTGCACATGATGGATTCCCACTGAGTGCGTGGAAAATTGACATGTGAAATTGACGTCAATTTAGCTAGACTCAAAATCAAAATGTTTAGATAATATTCTCTCTCTCTACATATATATATATATAGAGAGATTAAAGGTATGCCCATGAACTAATTATATAGATTCATCAAACTAAATCAATTTGTTCACGCAATTATTGCTCTAATAAGCAAGTTAATGAAAGAAAGTGACTTCAAAATCAATTATTAAACGCTTTCAATCTTTATTTAATCTTAGTTTGCACGTCAAAGAAAATGAGCAAATTAAAAAAAAATGTGAATGGACCGGGAATATACGACAAGGGTTAGGCTTCAACAGTCGTTCAACACATATTTTATTGTGAACATCTCGTTTATTGAGATCATCTTGATATTGTACATGATCCACTATAGTCATAACAGTTCTTACAACATTATTTAAGTACATAAATTGTAACATAACAATAATCTTTGAATATCACAATGTGGTTGAACAACCTTGTGAACTTGTTTCTGCTTCAATGATATATAGGAGCATGAGATCACGTCCATTGGTTTGACTTGATATAGATTATTATTATTTAATTAACAAGATTTTCTCTAATACAAGTGAACGCTTTAATTAAATTGCTTTAGACAATTAAGAACAACATTATTAAAATTTTAAAATTGTAGACATGCGGTTGAAACCAAATTTGATATAGCAGTTGAGCTATAATGATCTGAACTTAATTAAATCTGTTATTGTATGTTAATTTCTTTCTCATCAAAAAAATTAAATCTGTTTTGGTGTTTAGTTTTTTTTTATAAAAGGTACAAGAGTTGGTGCTAATTCAAGTAAGTTTTTCCTTGGCAGTTGATGGGTCACGATCAAAAACATAGGTCATATATACCATGTTAGATTATGGAGTTCATATATGTTACTTCTTTTAACGTCATGGGTCAACAATACAAGCGACATTTAAATTGAAAATGAAAAGACATGCACAAAAAAAATAAGTACTTGCAGGCATCCCTTAATTTTCTCTCACATGTGTGGGTGTACATATCTAAATGAGCATCAAAGGGAGATATGCAAGCAAGGGCGTGGGGGTCACAAATAATAATAGTAGGGTCGTGCCTAAATATACCTATATATAGTCATCACTAGTTTAAGTATATAGGTGGATTGGTTCATATATTGTTGGACTAATCCACGCTTGTGGTGTGTACCTAAATATACCTATATATAGTCATCGCTAGTTTAAGTTGTTGAACTTTCAAAGAGTTTGTATTGTATCCAATTTTAGTCCCACATGGTATAAAAAACTTTTTGTTTCTTTCATTATAAAAAATCTTTCGCTTGAAGTAAATGGCTAAGTGAATGTGGGGTTGGAGGACAACACCTTGGGTATTCTCCATTGATTAATGCACATTAAATAATTAAATACAATCAAGTATTTATTATGTCTTTGATAAGGCTAATGTTAAAATAACTTAGCCAATTCACAACAAAATTTTTTACTTTTTACATTAACTTTAGTTAATTTCGTAGGTGTGATTAGTGGTGAACAATAACCACTTTTAGTTTTTAAAAAAGGTGTTTAACTAATGGAATAATTGGTGGTTAATGAACCACACCACTAATGACCTCGTTTTGAATAGTTTCAAAAAGGAGTTGTTGGTTTATAAAAATGGTTTTTAACTTCATTAAAAACTAAGGAAAATTTCGAAATTTTTTTTTTTTGTTTTTCTGGTTTTGAGAGAGAGATTTTGCTGTTGCAGAAGTAAGGATTTTTGGTTGGTGTGTAATCAAATATCAATCCAGTTATATCCTGGAGACGAACCTCTTGAAACATTCATATACCGAATTGAAAGAAATTTCAT
Source organism: Stephania yunnanensis (assembly GCA_039657365.1). Classification (NCBI taxonomy): domain Eukaryota; kingdom Viridiplantae; phylum Streptophyta; class Magnoliopsida; order Ranunculales; family Menispermaceae; genus Stephania; species Stephania yunnanensis. The sequence goes on along the minus strand of CM077588.1, from coordinate 56,188,056 downwards.
CTTAAGACATTGTCATTCAGTGCAAGCCTCTGATATCATTTTATCTAGTTCTTTGTAATTGAATTCAAGCATGATATAATACAGTTCAATTATATGCATATTTTGTGTATTGTACTATCATAAGTCTATAGGTGGATTGGTTCATGGCCTTCAAATGGCCCTCCTAATCCAATTTTCTATATTCGCGAGACTCAAACTATATCGACATCACTTAAAGAAAACGAGTCCCTCACCGCTCCAACAAACAACCAATCCGTTGTTGGTTTAATGTTTCATACTTATCATAGGAAGAAGAGCTTCCCTATCTTCAGAGAGTTACCAATGAAACCTTTAATTAGTATGTATACTTTATAGTACCATCAAAAACTAGACAAGAACTGGAAAAAGAAATGTTCCAAGTAGTAAGAAACAGTCGTGGAAAATATTTTGTAACAACTTGCATTTCTTCTAATTCCCTCTTAATTTCTTTACTACATTGTTATTTCGACAATCAGAATTTCACAAGACAATGCAGTACACTCAAGAATCCTACCAATGATTTCACTTGTGCTTTATTTTGTCCGGAGCCAACTGCACCAACTAATTTACACCAAATGAGAAGAGGCATCCATCTCCAGGCTCGAACCCAATACCACTTGTATAGAGAATGCGCGACAATTGACAAAATAAACTTGGAAAGATTTTCACCTGAAAAACCACAAAATGGAGCTTTGCTCCATCCGGGCTTCGAACCGATGAAAAATGGCATCGCAAAATGACCAGCATTGGCACATAGAGCATGCTTTCTACTGCATATATACCTATTGAGAAGATGATATTTATACAATTGCACCTGGTGATGAGGATGCATTGCTGATTCTGTTTTTGTTGCTTCTGCTGTCTTCGTTCTGCTTCATTTCTGAAGATTGATTCACGAACACAGACTCCCTTTGGGGGCGGTTCGCATAAAGTATCCAAAGAAGAAGGCAGAGCATTACCCCAACAGAGATGAGTCCCAAACCAGCAACCACCGTCCGAAGGTCGCGTTCAAGCGGGGGGCAGTAGTCTGATGCTATGGTGCTAAATGTCTCCCTAGCAAAATCACAGTTCTGTAGGCTGAGCAAGGGCACGGTATAGTGATCGAGCCCGTAACTAACGTCCACTGCCGCCACCAACTGACTGTACATTTCTGGGGTTATCCTCCCCTCTGTGATACATAAGCCCGACGGAGACACTTCGCAAGTGTATTTCTGCCACACCTGAAAATTTTGATACAGATCAAATTGAGTAATAAAACTAAGATATAGATCAAATTGATCAATCTATAGATAGATGAAACTAAATATTACAAGCTTATCGGAATGTTATGCAAGTTCAGCTATTTAGCAAGCTTAATTCGCGCTAACGTAATCAAGTCTTCATAATGTTTTAAACAGCAATTGGTAAGAAGAAGTGGTTAGAAACATACCCAAGAAGCATTTCCAAAGGTCACCTCTTGAGGTCCGCAAGAACGAAAATGTAGCTCTGAATCAAATGGTGAACAAAGAGGAGGCATCAAAGGACCAGTCTGGTTGTAGTAATAAGGAGTCAATTGAGGAGGTGGATTAGTGTTTGCAAAGGTCCATATCACTGTGTTGATAACATTGACAAGTTGGTTTATGACTTCTCTACTCTGAATAAGGGTTTTGTTTGTGGTTCTCTTATCAACACATGCAAGGATGCTGCTCAAAGCTGTCTCTGCATGAGGGTGATCAGCCCATTCTCCCATGGCCACACGTGTGTCGGCAATTGCGCTACATAGAAAAGATCAAAGTTGAGGAAAGGAATATTACAAGTGGCAAATTGAAATGTCTACCACAACGTTTTTGAGCATGAATTGGAAGAAATTATGTTTTGATGAAATGCATTACTAAGGACATACATGGTAAGACATTGGGGATATAAAATAAGAGAATGATTGAGATATAATATAGAACCTTGGATGCATAAATCAAAAGCTGCTGGGTACGCAAATAGGCAACAATGTAGTTTAGGTGGTGCTAGGTAAATAGAGAAATTGATAAAATTTCGGAGATGATTATTAGCACATTCAACGAAATAATCTCTACAGACTAGGCAATACAATATAAAACATTCAAAAGAAAATGTCAAGCTGTAGGCTCACTATTAATTTTCCATGTTCAATGGAGATTCGAGTAAAAGAATAAGTTAAATCACCATTCAGTTAAAATCTGTAGCTATTAAGTACAGGCTCGAATTGCATCTTACAGAACACCCGACTCCTCTTCCCACATGCAACATCATACAGCTGGCTATACTATAGAGTTAAAGAGAAGTTGCAAATGCCAAATATGCAAATGGGGACAACAAAAGGGTAACTATGAGGGTTAACCCAGGACCTCCCATAACTAAGGCTTGGCTTTGATGACATGTTAGGTCATCGGCTGATCTAAGAGCTCCAGCTTTAAGTAAGCAACAAACTTGATATTAAAGCTGTCACAAAAATATAAGGATAAACAAAAATATATGTAGAGAAACTTTGCCAGAAAGTTCCAAGTATGAGTTACTAGGATCAGTACATGTCAAGAGGCAATGCACTGAAATGTGGGGTTACAGTGAACACATTAACTTCAATATTTTTGACAAAGTAATGCCAATATTTATGATCAAATGCACTTACTTGTTAAAGATTAGAAAAACTCCGCAAAGGATGAACGTGAATGCGACAAGCAGCCATCCACTCAAGATAAAACTGCAACAATGTGATACAAAAGTCAAGCATACAAACAAAGAGATGCCAAATCAAGTAAGAAAGTTTTTAAATATGGGGTTCATCGTATGGTTACAGTAACAACTTACATATAAATCGCATGACGGTGTGCAAGGATCGAAAGAACTGTAGCAAAATACACAAAAAAAATTAGCCGGACATCACACTAAATATACCTGATATAAATACAGGATTTAATGTAACAGCATGATAGAGGAATACATACGAAGACCAAGAAGGGCTACAAAAATCATAACTGCTGCTATCACAATTAAGATGGTTCTCCTGCATAATATAAAAAATGAAAAGGATTGAGCATTTGAGCCAGGGAAGTTGCATGATTATTTGGCAAGCAAGTAAATGGAGGCCCATTTCTTTCACAACATTGTGGAAATAAGTAAAAGTAAGTCCGTTTCTTACACAGCATTGAAGACCTTTCTTATTTTTTGAGAATTCTCACTAGTTTTCTCTGTCAGAGTATTAGCTGCAGTGTCTAAATCCACATTTAACTTGTCAATTTCATCTTTGACATTTTGTGGTAAGAACACTTGGTCGACATTTATACTCTTGGCAAGAGAAAGGTATCCAGTTACATTTCTAAGAATCTGCACGGTGTAGTCTGACTGATTCACGAGATATTTCATGGTATGCAACACTTCGCCATGAAAATTATCTTGTCCTACAGAGAGAAGAATGCATCCTGCCCTGGAGATAGAATGTAAGGAAGAAGGATAAGAAAATATATTTTAGGCAATGTTTTTACTAACTCAGAAGTATATAAGTGTATTATTCATATGGTAATGAAAGCATATGCACGTATTCTAAAGCCAAATGTAAGTTCAAAAAATACAAATTTTGAAGTACTGGTAATTTTCTAGAAGAAAATGAAGGTCATTGGAAACATGGGCGAGTTATTGAGAACAACTCCAAATGTTTCCATCCCACCACCAGCAGTAGAACTATATTTATCCCGGTATCTTCATAAAATTTGAGTTTTAACTTTATGTTTCACCAGTACAATAATCCAATTGATGGTCAAAGTAAAACGTCAATGCCGAACATTCATAATATTAGATATCATGATAATAACAGAAAAGAATTCTCTGAAGGATAATATACATCACTAGCTCTAACCGAGCGCAATGGAAGAGTTTGATCCATTTAGTCAACCCCAACTAATATTGGGATTGAGCCTATGTTTATGTTGTTAGCTCTAATCACGACAATATTATATTTCAGGAAAATCTTACATATATTTCAAAGGCTATTCCCAATTGCATTATTTTGCCAACCTTAACAAAATATAAAGTTTGGGTTAGTTTTAGTTAGCTGATGTAAAATTAAGTGAACTGTGAGCTAGACAGCATTCCTTGTTTGATTACCGTGATGGTCATTGTTCCTTGGTTTCACTAATTCACTGTGTTATTGCTACAGTAGTAATTACACATACAAAAAAAGCGTCACATTGAACAAAGCTTCAAAGCTATCTATAGAAAAGAAAACCGCACCTAAAAGCATTGCACAGATAAAATATATTCAATTCGTAGAATCGTAAGTTGAGATAAAAGTTGAAATTAACAGTCACAGAAACTCAGGGTCTTACACTGCAGCACACGTGAAGATAAGTAGCAAAGTAAGAGAAATCTGGAGTGAGTGTTTCGAGCCTATATCTTTGATTTTAATCCCCCAATTGCAACAATGATGAAATAGGAGCGCCAGGCCAAAAGAAATGAACCATAGGATTGCAAGAATGAAACCACTAGAACCTGTAAATCCAACAGACTGAAAAAGAGAGCAGTCAAGATGCATAAATCAACTGAAATAGCATTTTTTTTTAAAGCAAGAAAATGAAAGCGTTCTTACATAAAACTTTAAAAGCAGTAGCCACTCTCTCACTAAGCCCAAATTCAAAATCATTTTAAGCACAAAATAGAATACTCTTACAAAAAGGTTATAAACACGATAGTATAACAATAGGGATTAATTTCAATTGGGTGATCATAAGGCAATAAACTTCCTTAAATGAATAGAATCTTAGACGTCGAACTCATTCAAAATGATCAAATGAAGGTTTTTCCCCAAGGATTTATACCGGTCAATGGAAGAGTCTGATCCAATGTAGCCGACCCCAATTAATTTGGGACTTGTTGTTGATTTATAATATGTTTCAAAAATGCTCACTCATTTCTCCAACATAGCTACATTTCCAATCAAGTTATAAACAAACAAGATCGCCAAGAACTCATCGATCAAAAGATTAACGACATTGACATTAAGCATCTGAAGACTTTTAATTTCAGAAAATTACAGAAATACATGTCATTATCAACAAAAAACACTTACAGCCCAGTAATGGCGATCAGTGATGTTCCAACCACCATGATAATGCTTAAACCCGCGAAGCACATCCGGTCTATCCGTCCTATTCGCCGCCAAAACAAGCGCATCAAAACCCCCTTCACCACCTCCACCAGGCCCTGGCGCCTCAGCGAACTCCATCAACCCCGTCGCCCATGTCCCTCCCAAATTAAGCTCTTCACCTGCACAAAAACCACACACAAATCAACCCAAGACCCTAAAATCCCACCACAAAACCCAAAACACTCAACACAAACAACAACAAACCTGAAGTGATGATCTTCCGATCACCACACACTCCACCGAAAATGCAACACAAAACCAGCAATGCGAAGACGTAAAAGCGAGAGATCTCACAAATCTGAACCCTCATTTGCGATTTTAGGAGCTCTGAAGATCGATCGATTTCGATCGATCGATCGAGCAATCGAATCGCTCACCAGAGCTTCATCAAATCAATGACCAATCACTCCATAAAAATCAAAACTTGACGAATTAGGGTTTGGTTTGGAGATCAATGGGTTTGATTTCTAGGGTTTGGTGAAGATCTGGTTCGGAGAGTGAGTGAGCAGAGTGAAAGCATTGATGATTGATTGGTTTTATAAACACAGTGAGTGAGTGAGTGAGTGAGTGAGTGAGAAAAAGGTGTCGCAGACACACGGAGAAGGTGACGAACAAAAAAGGCGGGTGTTCCGTATACAACTGCGCGTATGCGCGCGCGACTTACGTTTCTGACACAACTCGTGACACAAAAAGTGAACAACCGAAATTCATTAATTATTTTCTATTTTGTCGTTCTCTGCTCTTCCTGAATTAGTAAAAGTACACGTGTCGTGGAGTGTACGGAGTGATTGACAGGTATCTTGGATGAACACGTGGTGGTGTGTGGACTGTTGATTTCGTATTATAGACGAGATTCGAGACAAAAGCGACGGATTAGGGAATAATATGGTTTACTGAAAATGTGTAGTTAACGTAAAAGCCTTATTTGTGGCACCGAATATTGACTACTTGTTTAGCTTTTGTGTTTGATTTGGTTTAATTTATTAGAGAATGCTTTAAGAGACACAGTTCCAACTTTCTCTCCATGTTAATCTATTCTTAATCAGTCATTATTTATTAATGTAGGGACACTGATCTTTCTTGAAGGCCCATACATGATACAGATTTTTTGTTGCACGTGCCTGCACGTGAGGATAACAATTGGATTTGGTCATCTTCAGCTACAAATCGCTTGGTCTATTATTGCCTCTAATTTACTTTCATGACACTAGGAATCATTTAGAATTAATCCATCACAATGTATCTTAGGTTTATTTCCTTAAATTGTTTCTTTTTTTTTTTTTTTTTTTTAGTCTTTTGAGAAAGGCAGACCAAAGTTAACATGGGATCGTTAATTGGAGGATTTGAATGGTTTGGAAAGCTCACCATCATTGCACTTAATCGAAGACAATGGAAAATTGATCTCTCGACCCCAATTAATTTGGGACTGAGGCTATGTTGTTGTTGTTGTTGTTGTTGTTGAAGTATATGGAGCCTTACCCCGACTAATTAATCTTTGACTTGAGAAAGGAAGAACGACCACAAAGGGCAAACCTCTGATTAGGCATGAGTTTTAAAGTTTTAACATTATTAAGAGTTGAACTTGGAACCTATGGTTAAGGGAGGAGAAACCCGTGTCATCCCACCCATAGCTCGCTTGGTTGATTGTTTTGAGTTTTTTAACTTTGTCAATTGCAAATTGTTTAAGCCCATGACAATTGTTAGTTTTAGGCTTTATTTTGCAACAATATAGCGAATAATCTAGCTGCAAGTCGATAGATGAAAAGCTAATCACTGATAGATGATAGTTGATAATTTATCTGATTGATTAAAATTATTTGAAAGAAACAATTGTTCAAGTAGGTGATAAATGCAAAATTACATAAAAGGATTTTTTTTAATTCTTAAAAAAACATATTTATATAAACTATTATTTGAATACATTACATATACAAATAAATTTATCATTTTAAATAATTATAATATTTAACATCTTACAACTTTTTGGAGTATATATTTACATATATATTAAAATTAGTCATAATAGTCTAAAAACATAGTAATGGTAAGTAATAAAAGATTTAGTAATATTAATACTATATTCCATATATATATATATATATATATATATATATATAGAATAACGTAATATTAATGTTTTTAGATAATAATCATAACATGTCATGTCTCATATGTTTATATTATATTTTTTTTAATAATAATGTTCACTATCTATATATATATATATATATATATATTATTTTGGTCAATAAAATATATTACTAATAATATTGTAAACTATAATAATGTTAAGTGATATTAATTGTGTAAATGCATTTATCATGTTATATATATATATATATTCGTTATTTTGTTTCCAAAAGAATAAATGACAAAATTGGAACGAAAAACTAAAATGACGTCTTAAAAATGAAATGCTAATGGGGATAACGCTGATCATCTAAAATAAGTTACTAACCAAATACAACTTATTTATCTAAGTAGATTATAATCTAGTTGATAAGTTAGTTGATAAGCTAGTTTGTAAATGTCAAACAAAGCCTTAAACTTTTTTTTGCATTATGTAATGTTGTTTATGCTTTTTTGTGAATCTATGCAGTATTTCATACTATATCTTTAGGAGTTAAAAAGCATTCTCAAAAATGCAATTAAAATTAGAATTGAGACCAATCAGCCAATCAAAGGTGTTCACCAATTTATATTCACTTTGGGTTTTCAATTTTCATGAACTATATGGCATGTGTAGTTGTGTCCCTTATTTCAAAATGCCCCCTCAATAATGGAGTTGGTGGGTTCTCATATGATTTTCATGTTAGACTAAGAGTATAATATGTTTCACCAAAAAAAAAAAAAAAAAAAAATAATAATAATAATAATAATAATTAATGTGTGATCTTTTAAAATGAGAACAAAGATCTGCATAAGCTTTTTGGAGAAAAAAAGAAAAAGAAAAAGTCACTGACATGATTCATGCACTCAAACTATAAAATCCTGGAAAGAACCGGAGCAGGCGCAGATGGGCCAATTTGGCCATTTGGGTGCTCACTGTAAAGAAACTGATCAATTCAGCACCTTCTTTGTGCGCATGGCATGACTGCATGGGCGTGCAGTGTGCACGCACATTTCCCAGTTTTATCTTCAGTTTTATCTTCACCATGTGTGTACCGTGCATTTATCTTCACCATGTGTAAACACAGACGGTTGATATGAAATTGAATGTGCATGTTATTATGTTGATAGGGGATATTATTGTAGCATTCTCGAGAAATATAGTCATTCCCAAAAAAATATATATAAGTTGTAATGGCCGAGAAAGACTATAAACTCTAATTGAGATTGAGGTTATGGGTTCAATTTTTAATAGCTACATTATGTTTCCTTAGTTTCTCTCAGGAATAAGGTTGGAATGTGTAATTAACTTTTATGTGATTAGTCTAACCAAAATAGGAAGTTGAAAAAGGTTATGATACCCATAATTATTAGAAAAAAAATCACACTCATAGTTGTGACTTGTTAATTTAATTCATATCTGATAAAGTGAAGAATTTACGTTGTCGTCACAACAACCTCAAACTAGTTGGAGTTTGCTACATAGATCAAACTCTTTCACTGCGATCGATTTAGTGTAATTGATGGCGTGTTTTCCAAATCATTCAAATCTCTCCTAATGTGTCAAGTTAGCTTCAACATACCCCTACCTCATCGAATTTTTTCAATGTCTACTAAGTCGAGTTTTTTAGTGACTTTATTTGTAAGTCGTCTTTGAAAGTGTCTAAACCACTACAAGGTTGCACACAAGACTTATTTTTCGTAGATACACCAGCAAGGTTGCACACAAGGCTCCCTTTTAAATCACTTTAGCATCGTTTAAAAAAGTAAAATAAAAAATCTTAGCATAACTTTATGAAAGAATGGATGAAAAGAAAAGGAGTCTTGAGAGTTGAGACTATGAACTACTTTAAAATATAATCTTTGTGAGGTGAAGTAGCTGAGAATCATTTCTAAAAAAAAAAAAAAAAGGGAAGTTGTGGGGTATGGATGAAGGGGCTCATAGTACTGAAAAAAGTATTTTGAGAGCACAACCATGAGTCCTTGTAAGTTCCTATAAAGCATTGATGCATCCATGTTAACTAAATCTTACAGGAAGAGTCAAGGTGCTCAAAGGGAAACATATTTCAGAAATCTACAGTCATGCAGGAGCTATTTAATCAATGGCGGTTGAGCTCGATGCTCCTAGAAATAGCTAAAACCAATTGGAGACCAACGACTTATGATTATATATATATATCTCTTGTGAGAATGCTTTAATTTCATGTATGATTTTAAAACCTTTTGTTATTTGCTTTAATGAATCTTGAAACTTGTCTTAAATGAATTGAATAGATGTTTTACATTGAATTATAGATATGCCTCGTATTTCCATGCTTTCTATTAAATATTTGATGAATTGATTTCAAACCCATGTTAGATCTTGCATTTTTTATTAAGTAGTACTTACGTGTTGATGTTTGAGTGAGGTTTTTCTCTTATTGAGCTTTGTTGCCTCTTTTAACTCACCCACTTACTCTCAGGTACAACCACATCTACTTTAGACCGCGGCAAGAGAAAGGTGATAGCTTAAAGTCTTCCCATGCATTGTGAGCCTCGTGTGCTCCTATTATCTAGTTATAAGCATCAATAGTAGGTTGGTCATTGGTTCTAAATTCCGGCCATTGATTAAAAAACACAGATGTTATCTGTCATGAACCAACAAGGGTTGAATGAATTGTTTAAGACAAAAAAAAAGAAAATAAAATAAAACCTTAATATGGGTCCAGGTTAGAATAAAAAACACAGATTTTATCTGTCATGAACCAACAAGGCAACAACAACTAAAAGTCTCCTCAATCAGCAGAAACTGCCCTTGGACTTGCGTGAAGGAGTTGAAAAAGATTTTTCCGCCCAACCCAGAAACAAATTAATGAGATAAGATATTAAAGATAAACCATGAAACCAATAGATGAAACATCTTAGTACTACTGAAACAGCACCTTTTTTCCAACAGATGAAAGGCTAATGCAATGTTATGGAATATGGAGTCATGGCCAATGCTTAGGCAACAACCAAAAACAATGTGAGCTTAATGCAAAAGCAGGCATACAATAGAAGGTTCACTTTCATTGCTCACCACAAAGAAACAGCAAATAAGTCAAGTTCCTCGTTTTATTAGAGCACAAAACAATGTTAAAGATGCTCGCTGTGGGGTTGAATGAGATACGAACCACAGCTGTCTCACCATGTCAACCACAAAGACAAGGCATAAAACCAACTTGCTATATAAATTGACAGCACTGAGATGCCCAACACAAAATTTTGGATGTCAACTAAAAATGCATTACATAACCAAATGGCCACTTCATAGCGTCCAAGTTCAGCCCACCACACATAATGAAAAAGCGTTTAAAGTCGCAATCAGTCAAATTGAAACTAAGCAGCAGCCGTGTAATACCAATCCAAGTTTCTACAAAGACTGTAAAACCAAGTCTAAACAATCTTCATAGATTTTAGTTGATTCCATATTCATCAAATTCGTCAAAGCAGTATCAAAACTGGTCTTCAATACCTTCAATCCTTGGCCAACATTCAAAAGCTAAGTTGGACCATATATGAGATTCAACGAATGCAGTAGACCACATGGTTATTAGTTATTACTCAGTACCTCATTTGATAAACATGGAGATGAACAAAAGCAACACGAAAGCGCTCGACCAACTATATTGAATCACAAGCATATGTAAAGGAAAACAAATTTAAAAAGCTAAACTTCAATTGAATTCCACCAGCCCAACTTTACACAATAGTAAACAATATATCTTCTATCTATCTTTCATTCCTTCTTCTCCATAAATTAATTGTATTCATTGAATTAAGACCACAATTGTTTATAATTCAGAGAACAACATATCAGTAAAAATCAATGAGAATTATGACCATAATTGGCTGAAACCGAAATCAAAATTTTCGCCAAAGAACATATTAGCAGTAAAAATTGAAGCTTTTTCAAGGTTGTTGAATTAAAACTACCTCCTGGAAAAGCTCTCACTTGTTGATCACAGTGACTCCAAGCTCACCAGCAACAATGACAGTAGTAGCCATGTCAAGTCAAGAACATTCCATGCTCCACAACCCCTGCAAGTCTCAGGATCGAATCGCTCGCCCACTTCAAGTCCCCGATTTCCTTCTCGAAATACAAATCGACGATGTAATTCGCGTTGTCTGTCACGAATGGCTCGCAATTCTCCCCAAAAGTTCTCAACTTTGCCACACAACCATACTCCCCGAACAACCCCTGCAACCTTTCCGCCGTGAATTTCCAACAAAAGGGCACAATCTCGACCGGCATTGCCAGCCCACTCCCTCCCAACCACTTCACCATCTTCGACTCGTCGACGATGACCACGAATCTCCGGCACGCCCCCTCCACCATCTTCTCCCTCAAAAGCGACCCCCCGCGCCCCTTCACGAGGTTCAAACAGGGATCGACCTCGTCCGCGCCGTCGATTGCAAGGTCGAGAACTGGATGCGTGTCGAGATCCGATAAGGGGATCCCGAGAGAGATCGCCTGGTCGTGAGTCTTCTTCGAAGTTGGGATTCCAACAATGTTGTGAAGCTTCCCTTGTTGGATGAGCTCCCCAATCTGGTCCACGGCGTACTTGGCCGTCGAACCAGTCCCCAGACCCAAAACCATCCCCGACTCGACGAACTCGACCGCCTTGTACGCCGCGACTCGCTTCAACTCGTCCTGAGTCAACGCAACCGAGGACGGCGGTGTCGGTGTGGGTGTGGGCGCGGCCGAACCCTCCGTGCAGAGAAAACGCGGGAACGCAACCGCCATTGAAGGGGCCTTTGAAAGGGGATGCAAAAGATTGGATTTTTAGGGTAGAAACCGATTTTCTGGGCAGAAATCGATGAATCGAAACGAAAACGGTGTGAAATCGATGAAATTTAGGGTGATTTATAGAGGGGAAAAGGTGGGGTGATGGGGGAGAAGAGCATTTCTTTGTGGATTCGATTTGAGCGAAAAGAGATTTGGGATTTTGGCATTATTGATTGATTGGGCGTTTGAATTTCTAGGATTCTTTTTGTTTGCTTTTTAGGGTTTCTTTTTCAATTCAACGGCTTGGTTTGGAGAAACGACAGAGGTGTTTCGTGTACATGAATGGCTTATTATCCTCGAAGAAGGAGAACGCTATCCACTTTGCAGAATGAAATTAATGAAGAGATCATAATATAGTAACGCTTTTTGGCTTTGAGTTGGGAGAGTTAAATAGGATTATGGGATTTAGTAAGTTAGGTTTATAATGCATAACGCAAGATTTGGAGAGGGCCTGAATTCGACTCTCACTCAACTAAAAAAAGAAATTGGTTTATAGTGTCCAAAGGAGATCTAGGGATAAACTTTAAAATATTCAAAAGAGAGCTTTGATAATATTTAGTGGTCTTATTTGGCTCGCCATAACTTTAAATACTGAGCTGCGTAGACTAAAAAATAAAAAGTTAGGTGTATGGTATGATTTGAGGTTAGTTATCTTTTAAGAGGCTTTTGTTTACTTTTCATAAGCTGACAAGATTTTAATTTTTTGACATTGATGTAAACTTAGTATATTGGGTTTTATTTTTGTTTTGTGTTTGTAGGAGTTGTTGGTTAATGTAATGACAATCTTAATCATTGGATTAAGTGGATGTGATAAGGTGGGGAAAAGAAAAAGTGAATAAAACAAAATAAAAATAAGGTCCGAGCCATGTTCTTGACTTTGCTTTTGAAATACGGTTTGTTTTGTTATATTATCAAGATTTTTTTTAGTGTCATTTGGTGACTCTATTTCACATTTCAACGCTCTAACAATGAGATAGCACATGCCAAAACATCTCTACTTACATGAGTGAGGAATCACTTGCTAAATGCAATGTGGAACGAGATCCTAAGTTTGATTCATATAAAAATCATTTATTAAAAAACAATGAGATCGATCAAAACATTTTACAGCTACGCGGGAAGTAACATGAAAACTATAAAATAATTAGATGATATGTTTCTAATTAGTTATTATCAAACTCATAAGCCCAATTCAAGATAATTTAGCACTAGTTTTAATTGAGGAGAAATATAATATATATAAATAAGAGGATTTTTTTTTCATGGATAAATTTGTTAAAATGTAACTATTTTTTTTACTTGGGTGAGAGTCGAACTCGCAACCTCTATGAATCTTGTATTTTTGATAAATAATGTCTAATCCATAACACTAAAAAATGTATTGGCTGGAAAAATGTATCTTGACACTTGAAAAGCGGTTTTTCATTGTTTCTTATAAATATGTATTCAATCACAAAACTTGAAATAACTCCCTCATTTTGTAATAAGAACAAAGAAATCAACAAAATTTATTTTTGTGTTTCCTAGAATAACTCAAAGTGATTTTACCAAGCATTTTTTTTTTTTGAGGATAACTTAACCAAGCATTATCTAAATAAAGGAGAGATCGAAAGAATATTATAAAATCCCTTGAAAAAATTAAGCATAAATGTTATTAGCCCGTGAAAACTACGTTTTGTATGGTGTTAATTTATCAAGGTATATTGAGGGGACTTAATATATGTTGTATTAAAACAAAGTTTTTTGAAAGATAAGTTTTTGTTAATTAATTAAATTAAAGACTATTGTATTAATTAAGAAAGTGAGAAAGGGAGGGTGAGAAAGGAATCATGTCTAAGTATATTAATTTTTTTCTTTCAGCATAAGCATATTAATATTGATGAGTGGCAAGCAGAGCATGGGACTTGCAATTTATCTATTCTCCGCATATTCTTAACTATTTGTCGTGTAAGATTAATATTATTATATAAGACCTAAGTCATTATATTCTAGCGAAACATATATTATACGATATGTTCTTAAAATATAATCAAACTGCTCTCCACGCTAAAAGTTTGTTATGTCTCTTACAAAAGTTGTGTGTTATTGCTTTTTTGTTATACAATTGGTCAAACTTACCACTTAATTTGCATTTCCTTCCATAGAGATAATTTGGTGGTTGCCTCTTTTCATCATTGGTGTTTATCAAAGTATTGAAGAAAACATAGAGACGCGTATTTAAAACAAAAGTTGTTTGCTTACCAATTAAGAGGCTATAGAGGGCAAGAAAAGTCTGTTTCTATCCTCTAAAAAAGTTGCTTAATCGAGAACAAGTTATTGTTAATTATAAAGGCTATTAGAAGTAAGAAAATAATCACTTTGATAGTAAATTTTTTTTACCGACGAATGGCAAACATGGCATGAAACTTATCCCAGATGTATTGACTCAACGATAAGAGTAAACTTAAGATTGTGTGAGTTAGACACACAGTCCTGCGTTTGATTCCTCATTGCCTCAAAATTATTCCAGTCTACCGAGATACGCTCAGACTGAATGCACCAAGGTCTTATGAGAATAATCAAGTTGTCGGGATACCCACAAAGATAAAAAGGTCATGGAATTAACTCCTAACCTCATAACCATATAATGTCATACCAAACCATAGAGTCGTCCATTAAATTGATTATTCTCCACATATTCTTAACAATTTGTCATGTAAGTTTACTATCACTATATAAAACCTAGCTAGGTCATTATATTCTATAACAAACCATATACTATAATATGTCCTTAAAATATAATCAAACTGCTAAGCACCCCGAAAATTTTGACATTTTTTTTTTTTTGTTTTTTTTTGGGGGGGGGTCTTGCTATCCTATGCACACGCTACTACCGACTCTACCCTGTCGAAGAACACGATCGCTGAAGGTCGACACAGCGGAAGAAGAACAACACTCCGACTCAGTCACTAGATTCAGGTGTTTTCTTCGATACCCATCTCTTCAATTCCTCTGTTTACTTCTCTGTTTCAATTCTCGATAGTTTTGTGCGATTTCAAGCGTTTTTCTTCAATACCCATCGCTGGAATTGCTCGATTTCTTCTTCTTACTTGAATCGGGTTTTTGGGGTATTTGATTTGTTGAAAACGACTTTGGTTTGAATGTCAAAAGGTGAGGACTTGTGACAAAGTGCAGAATTTTCAATCATGCATGAAACTTGTTTGAAGGAATGCCTAACAGAAAGCTAGTGTGTGTATTGTCTATATAGATGGATTGGTGATGCATTGAACGTGTTTGAAGAAATTCCTAGTAGAAAGCGCATTATTAGATTGCGTAAATTGTTAGTAGAAACAATGAATGTTTAGTGATGTTAAATCTTACTAGATAATCATTGACAATGGGCGTACTACGCATATCTAACACCGATAGTGCAATACCCAGTTGGCCCCTCGACCTCAAATCTTCATCCTAGCTCCCTCGTTGTCTCATGTGCATTCAAAATCCAAACAACACCAAACAGCAGTCCCATCTATGGATAAGAAAATCATAAAGGAAAATGGTATGTAATAAGACGTTGTCCCCATCCTTACCATCTGTCCGCACTCATAGAAGTAATGACCACTCCCCAATTAAATTAGTCCGAGTACATGTAATGAAGCCCTTGTGACCAAAGGTCACTGCAGTTTAGTGATGTTAGATTATACTAGATCATCATTGACAATAGAATTAAGTGGGGCTTCGAGAATTTAACGCCAATCTTTTTTTTTTTTTTTTTTTTTTTTTTGCTAGAACTGTCGTACTTCTTATTTCGAATCATTAGCACATCATCACTAATTGAAAATACTACGAGAATCACATTCTTAGCGTGGTATTTCTGCTATTTCACTCATATTCATCGTTTCAGAAGAACTAATGCTGTCCTATTTTCTTGATATTTGGAATGTTTTGAAACTTCTACTAGGTGTTGGCATTTATGTGTTATAATCTATCACATGTTTACTTTGTGTGACTCTGTTGTTCTGTTGATGTATTCGTAAAACATTTCTCCTTTTGTTTTGTTTGCTTTGTATATAGTTTGTGTTTAATTTGGGACTAAGGCTATGTTGTTGTTGTTGTTGTTGTTGTTGTTGTTTTGTTGTTGTTGTTGTTGTCAGTCTCGAGTCTCGATATTTTTTTGTGGCATATCGAAAATTGAAAGATGTTAAAAATTAAAACAGATCAAATTCACAGTCAACGGATAAGCATGGAGTTTGATCAACATAATAGCTTTGTCATAGTATTTTCTTCCTATTTTGTTATTTTAAAGACTTCATACTTCTTACTTTGAGTGGCAGACCACATGGTACAACATTGCTTTTAGAAAAATGTAGAATCCAAAGTAACAGCTCTAGGAAAATTAAGGATACCCAATTAGAAGCAGCTTTAGGAGACGTTTCAGAGTGTTTATCATTAACGTGTGACATTGTTTGATGCACGAGTATTGTTTTGGATTAGTGCCTCGAGTAGAGAATGCTCTATTGTGCAATACTAGCCTATGACTATCTATAGTCAAAATGAACAATTTAGAAGGAGCTAGTTTTTTGTTGGTTAAACGACCTCAAAAACAAACGTGGAACAAAAAAATGTTTCTTTGTGTGTTTAGCAAAATGAGTTGGGTGTTGAGTGGATTGTGATCCTTTTGATCAACATGCTCACCTACTGCAGTAAAAAAATTTCAAGATTCCCTTTTGTTTCTTCCAAGATCAAAGAGTTTGTGAGGATAGCAACTTCTGTTGGATGTTCATTGTCTTCACTTACTAGTGCATGTTTGTAATCAATAGTCTGCTATGCATTTTAATGTGTGTTGTTCTCTTCTCTCTTATTGATTATTTTGTTTCAAAATTTCTCTCAAAAACTTTATTTTGTTTGAAAACAGCGATGCTATTCCATCCTCCAGTCAGGCCACCTAAAATAGTAGATTTTCTCTGCACAGAGGGTCCGGCCGCGCCCACACCCACACCGAGTCAGCCGTCCTCAGTCGCGTTGACTCAGGACGAGTTGAAGCGAGTCGCAGCGTACAAGGCGGTCGAGTTCGTCGAGTCGGGGATGGTTTTGGGTCTGGGGACCGGTTCGACCGCCAAGTACGCCGTGGACCAGATTGGGGAACTCATCCAACAAGGGAAGCTTCACAACATTGTTGGAATCCCAACTTCGAAGAAGACTCACGACCAGGCGATCTCTCTCGGGATCCCCTTATCGGATCTCGACACGCATCCAGTTCTCGACCTTGCAATCGACGGCGCGGACGAGGTCGATCCCTGTTTGAACCTCGTGAAGGGGCGCGGGGGGTCGCTTTTGAGGGAGAAGATGGTGGAGGGGGCGTGCCGGAGATTCGTGGTCATCGTCGACGAGTCGAAGATGGTGAAGTGGTTGGGAGGGAGTGGGCTGGCAATGCCGGTCGAGATTGTGCCCTTTTGTTGGAAATTCACGGCGGAAAGGTTGCAGGGGTTGTTCGGGGAGTATGGTTGTGTGGCAAAGTTGAGAACTTTTGGGGAGAATTGCGAGCCATTCGTGACAGACAACGCGAATTACATCGTCGATTTGTATTTCGAGAAGGAAATCGGGGACTTGAAGTGGGCGAGCGATTCGATCCTGAGACTTGCAGGGGTTGTGGAGCATGGAATGTTTCTTGACATGGCTACTACTGTCATTGTTGCTGGTGAGCTTGGAGTCACTGTGATCAACAAGTGAGAGCTTTTCCAGGAGGTAGTTTTAATTCAACAACCTTGAAAAAGCTTGAATTTTTACTGCTAATATGTTCTTTGGCGAAAATTTTGATTTCGGTTTCAGCCAATTATGGTCATAATTCTCATTGATTTTTACTGATATGTTGTTCTCTGAATTATAAACAATTGTGGTCTTAATTCAATGAATACAATTAATTTATGGAGAAGAAGGAATGAAAGATAGATAGAAGATATATTGTTTACTATTGTGTAAAGTTGGGCTGGTGGAGTTCAATTGAAGTTTAGCTTTTTAAATTTGTTTTCCTTTACATATGCTTTCGTGTTGCTTTTGTTCATCTCCATGTTTATCAAATGAGGTACTGAGTAATAACTAATAACCATGTGGTCTACTGCATTCGTTGAATCTCATATATGGTCCAACTTAGCTTTTGAATGTTGGCCAAGGATTGAAGGTATTGAAGACCAGTTTTGATACTGCTTTGACGAATTTGATGAATATGGAATCAACTAAAATCTATGAAGATTGTTTAGACTTGGTTTTACAGTCTTTGTAGAAACTTGGATTGGTATTACACGGCTGCTGCTTAGTTTCAATTTGACTGATTGCGACTTTAAACGCTTTTTTCATTATGTGTGGTGGGCTGAACTTGGACGCTATGAAGTGGCCATTTGGTTATGTAAAGCATTTTTAGTTGACGTCCAAAATTTTGTGTTGGGCATCTCAGTGCTGTCAATTTATGTAACAAGTTGGTTTTATGCCTTGTCTTTGTGGTTGACATGGTGAGACAGCTGTGGTTCGTATTTCATTCGACCCCACAGCGAGCATCTTTAACATTGTTTTGTGCTTTAATAAAACGAGGAACTTGACTTATTTGCTGTTTCTTTATGGTTAAGCAATGAAAGTGAACCTTCTATTGTATGCCTGCTTTTGCATTAAGCTCACATTGTTTTTGGTTGTTGCCTAAGTATTGGCCATGACTCCATATTCCATAACATTGCATTAGCCTTTCATCTGTTGGAAAAAGTGCTGTTTCAGTAGTACTAAGATGTTTCATCTATTTGTTTCATGGTTTATCTTTAATATCTTATCTCATTAATTTGTTTCTGGGATGGGTGGAAAAATCTTGTTCAACTACTTCACACAAGTCCAAGGGCGGTTTCTGCTGATTGAGGAGACTTTTAGTTGTTGTTGCCTTGTTGGTTCATGACAGATAAAATCTGTGTTTTTTATTCTAACCTGGACCCATATTAAGGTTTTATTTTATTTTATTTTATTTTGTCTTAAACAATTCATTCAACCCTTGTTGGTTCATGACAGATAACATCTGTGTTTTTTAATCAATGGCAATTGATGCTTATAACTAGATAATAGGAGCACACGAGGCTTACAATGCAAGGGAAGACTTTAAGCTATCACCTTTCTCTTGCCACGGTTTAAAGTAGGTGTGGTTGTACCTGGAGAGTAAGTGGCGTGAGTTAAAACTTAAAAAAGGCAACAGAGATCAATAAGAGGAAAACCTCGCTCAAACATCAACACGCAAGTACTACTTAATAAAAAATGCAAGATCTAACATGGGGTTGAAATCAAATCATCAAATATTTAATAGAAAGCATGGAAATACGAGGCATATCTATAATTCAATGTAAAACATCCATTCAATTCATTTAAGACAAGTTTCAAGATTCATTAAAGCATAATAACAAGAGGTTTGAAAATCATAAATGAAATTAAAGCATTCTCACAAGAGATATATATATATATAATAATCATAAGTCGTTGGTCTAGGAGCATCGAATGTGATTAAATTTAGCTATTTTTTCTAGGAGCATTTTTGTTAACAATTTAAAAGCTCAACCGCCATTGATTAAATAGCCTCCTGCATGACTGTAGATTTCTGAAATATGTTTCCCTTTGAGCACCTTGACTCTTCCTGTAAGATTTAGTTAACATGGATGCATCAATGCTTTATAGGAACTTACAAGGACTCATGGTTGTGCTCTCAAAATACTTTTTTCAGTACTATGAGTCCCTTCATCCATACCCCACAACTTCCCTTTTCTTTTTCTTTTTTTTTCTTGGAAATGATTCTCAGCTACTTCACCTCACACAGATTATATTTTAAAGTAGCTCATAGTCTCAACTCTCAAGACTCCTTTTCTTTTCATCCATTCTTTCATAAAGTTATGGTAAGATTTTTTATTTTATTTTTTTAAACGATGCTAAAGTGATTTAAATGGGAGCCTTGTGTGCAACCTTGCTGGTGTATCTAGGAAAAATAAGTCTTGCATGCAACCTTGTAGTGGTTTAGACACTTTTCAAAGACGACTTACAAATAAAGTCACTAAAAAACTCGAATCAGTAGACATTGAAGAAATTCGATGAGGTAGGGATATGTTGAAGCTAACTTGACACATTAGGAGAGATTTGAATGATTTGAAAAACACGCTATCAATTACATTAAATTGATCGCAGTGAAAGAATTTGATCTATGTAGCAAACCCCAATTAGTTTGAGGTTGTCGTGACGACAACCATAAATTCTTCACTTTATGAGATATGAATTAAATTAACAAGTCACAACTATGAGTGTGATTTTTTTTCCAATAATTATGGGTATCATAACCTTTTTCAACTTCCTATTTTGGTTAGACAAATCACATAAAGTTAATCACACATTCCAACCTTATTCATGAAAGAAATAAATGAGAATATAATGTGGTTATTAAAAACTGAACTCATAACCCGTTATTTCAATTATTGTTAGAGTTTATAGTCTTTCTTGGCCATTACAACTTATATATTTTTTTGGGAATGACTATGTATTTCTCGAGAATGCTACAATAATATTCCCTATCAACATAATAAAATGCACATTTAATCTTATATCAACCGTCTGTGTTCATCTGAGATGTGAGCATCCCTGTCCGCATCCCTCTATGCATAACATGATAAATGCACGATACACACGTGGTGAAGATAAGATTAAACTGGGATATGTGTGTGCACACTGCACGCCCATGCAGTCATGCCATGCGCACAAAGAAGGTGCTGCATTGATCAGTTTCTTTACAGTGAGCACCCAAATGGCCAAATTGGCCCATCTGCGCCGGCTCCGATTCTTTCCAGGATTTTATAGTTTGAGTGCATGAATCATGTAGTGACTTTTTTTTCTTCTTTTTTTTCTCCAAAAATCTTATGCAGATCTTTGTTCTCATTTTAAAAGATCACACATTATTATTATTATTATTATTATTATTATTATTATTATTATTATTATTATTATTATTATTATTATTATTATTATTATTATTATTATTATTATTATTATTATTATTATTTTTGGGTGAAACATATTATACTCTTAGTCTAACATGAAAATCATATGAGAACCCACCAACTCCATTATTGAGGGGGCATTTTGAAATAAGGGAGGGTACACATGTCATATAGTTCATGAAAACCCAAAGTAAATATAAATTGGTGAACACCTTTGATTGGCTGATTGGTCTCAATTCTAATTTTAATTGCATTTTTGAGAATGCTTTTTAACTCCTAAAGATATAGTATGAAATACTGCATAGATTCACAAAAAAGCATAAACAACATTACATAATGCAAAAAAAAGTTTAAGGCTTTGTTTGACATTTAGAAACTAGTTTATCAACTAGATTATAATCTATTTAGATAAATAGTTATATTTGGTTAGTAACTTATTTTAGATGATCAAACGTTATCCCCATAATTATCATTTCATTTTTAAGACGTCATTTTAATTTTTCCTTCCAATTTTGTCATTTATTCTTTTGAAATATATATATATATATATATATATATATATATATATAAATATAACGTAACATGATAAATACATTTACACAATTAATATCACTTAACATTATTATAGTTTACAATATTATTAGTAATATATTTTATTGACCAAAATAATATATATATAAAGATATTGAACATTATTATTAAAAAACCATCCCGATTCGACGAACTCGAACGCCTTTGATCCGAGCCATGTTCGACTTTGCTTTTGAAATACAATATTGTTTTGTTATATTAGCAAGATTTTTTAGTGTCATTTGGTGACTTTTTTCACATTTCAACGCTCTAATAATGAGATAGCACATGTCAAAACATCTCTATTTACATGAGTGAGGAATCACTTGCTAAATGTAATGTGGAACGAGATCCTAAGTTCGATTCATATAAAAATTACTTATTAAAAAACAATTAGATCGATCAAAACATTTTATAGCTACTCGGGAAATAACATGAAAACTATAAAATAATTAGATGATATGTTTCTAATTAGTTATTATCAAACTCATAAGCCCAATTCAAGATAATTTAGCACTAGTTTTAATTGAGGAGAAATATATATATATATATATATATATATATATATAAGAGGATTTTTTTTTTCATGGATAAATTCGTTAAAATGTAACTCTTTTTTTTTACTTGGGCGAGAGTCAAACTCGCAACCTCTATGAATCTTGTATTTTTGGTAAATGATGTCTCATCCATAACACTAAAAAATGCATTGGCTGCAAAAATGTAACTTGACACTTGAAAAACGTTCTTTCATTGTTTCTTATAAATATGTATTCAATCACAAAACTTGACATAACTCCCTCATTTTGTAATAAGAACAAAGAAATCAACAAAATTTATTTTTGTGTTTCCTAGAATAACTCAAAGTGATTTTACCAAGCTTTTTTTTTTTTTTTTTTTTTTTTTTTTTTTTTGAGGATAACTTAACCAAGCATTATCCAAATAAAGGAGAGATCGAAAGAATATTATAACATCCCTTGAAAAAACTAAGCATAAATGTTATTAGCCTGTGAAAACTACGTTTTGTATGGTGTTAATTTATCAAGATATATTGAGGGGACTTAATATATGTTGTATTAAAACAAAGTTTCTTGAAAGATAAGTTTTTGTTAATTAATCAAATTAAAGACTATTGTATTAATTAAGAAAGTGAGAAAGGGAGGGTGAGAAAGGAATCATGTCTAAGTATAGTAATATATTTTATTTTATTTTCAGAATAAGAATATTAATATTGATGAGTGGCAAACAGAGCATGGAACTTGCAATTTATCTATTCTCCGCATATTCTTAACTATTTGTCGTGTAAGCTTAATATTATTATATAAAACCTAAGTCATTATATTCTAGCGAAACATATATTATACGATATGTTCTTAAAATATAATCAAACTGCTCTCCACGCTCAAAGTTTGTTATGTCTCTTACAAAAGTTGTGTGTTATTGCTTTTTTGTTATACAATTGGTCAAACTTACTACTTAATTTGAATTTCCTTCCATAGAGAATTAGAGATAATTTGGTGGTTGCCTCTTTTCATAATTGATGTTGATCAAAGTATTGAAGAAAACATAGAGACGCGTATTTAAAACAAAAGTTGATTACTTACCAATTAAGGCAGATCAATAGTTTAGTATGTTGTATTATTGTAAGAGGAATATAGGTTTGAGTTCTATAGAGGGCAAAAAAGTCCGTTTCTATCCTCTAAAAAAGTTGCTTAATTGAGTTAATTATAAAGGCTATTAGAAGTAAGAAAATAATCACTTTGATAGTATATTTTTTTATAGAGGAGTTGGCAAACATGACATGGAGCTTATCCCAGATGTATTGACCCAACGATAAAAGCGAATTTAAGATTGTGTGAGTTAAACACAAATCCGTGTTCGATTCCTCATTGCCTCAAGATTATTAGTCTATTGAGATACGCTCAGATGAAGCACACAACGTCTTATGAGAATAATCAAGTTGTCAAGATACCCACAAAGATAAAAAGGGGAATGAAATTAACTCCCTACCTCATAACCATATAATGTCATACAAAACCATTAAGTCGTCCATTAAATTGATTATTCTTCACATATTCTTAACAATTTGTCATGTAAGTTTACTATTACTATATATGTCTTGCTATATCTACGTGATAAGAGAGAAAAGGCTGTGTTGTGAAGTGATTTGCATTACATCCCCTTGTTCGGTCGCGGGCTTCCTATGCACACGCTACTACCGACTCCACCCTGTCGAAGAACACGATCGCTGAAGGTCGACACAGCGGAGGAAGAACAACACTCCGACTCAGTCACTAGATTCAGGTGTTTTCTTCGATACCCATCTCTTCAATTCCTCTGTTTACTTCTCTGTTTCAATTCTCGATAGTTTTGTGCGATTTCAAGCGTTTTTCTTCAATACCCATCTCTGGAATTGCTCGATTTCTTCTTCTTACTTGAATCGGGTTTTTGGGGTATTTGATTGTTGAAAATGACTTTGGTTTGGACGTCAAAAGGTGAGGACTTGTGACAAAGTACGGAGTTTTCAATCATGCATGAAACTTGTTTGAAGAAATGCCTAACAGAAAGCTAGTTTGTGTATTGTCTATATAGATGGATTGGTGATGCATTGAACGTGATTGAAGAAATGCCTAGTAGAAAGCACATTATGAGATTGCGTAAATTGTTAGTAGAAACAATGAATGTTTAGTGATATTAAATCTTACTAGATAATCATTGACAATAGAATCAAGCGGGGCGTACTACGCATATCTAACACCGATAGCGCAATACCAGTTGGCCCCTCGACCTCAAATCTTCATCCTAGCTCCCTCGTTGTCTCATGTGCATTCAAAATCCAAACAGCAGTCCCATCCATGGATAAGAAAATCATAAAGGAAAATGGTATGTAATAAGACGTTGTCCCCATCCTTACCATCTGTCCGCACTCATTGAAGTAATGACCACTACCCAATTAAATTAGTCCGAGTCCATGTAGTGAAGTCCTTGTGACCAAAGGTCACCGCAGTTTAGTGATGTTAGATTATACTAGATCATCATTGACAATAGAATTAAGTGGGGCTTTGAGAATTTAACGCCAATCTTTTTTTTTTTTTTTTTTTTTTTTGCTAGAACTGTCGTACTTCTTATTTCGAATCATTAGCACATCCATCACTAATTGAAAATACTATGAGAATCACATTCTTAGCGTGGTATTTCTCCTATTTCACTCATATTCATCGTTTCGGAAGAACTTATGCTGTCCTATTTTCTTGATATTTGGAATGTTTTGAAACTTCTACTAGGTGTTGGCATTTATGTGTTATAATCTATCACATGTTTACTTTGTGTGACTCTGTTGTTCTGTTGTTGTATTCGTAAAACATTTATTCCTTTTGTTTTGTTTGCTTTCTATATAGTTTGTGTTTAATTTGGGACTGAGGCTATGTTGTTGTTGTTGTTGTTTTTGTTGTTGTTGTTGTTGTTGTTGTTGTATATAGTTTGTGTTTCTTTTTTCATGTTTACCATGGTTTCCGGTGTTTCTACTGAAGCATGCCATTACCGTTGACTAATTTATAGAAAACTTGAAAAAAGCCCAGTCTCAAGTCTTGAAATTTTTTTTGTGGCATATCGAAAATTAAAAGATGTTAAAAATTAAAACAGATCAAATTCACAGTCAACGGATAAGCATGGAGTTTGATCAACATAATAGCTTTGTCATTGTATTTTCTTCCTATTTTGTTATTTTAAAGACTTCATACTTCTTACTTTGAGTGGCAGACCACATGGTACAACATTGCTTTTAGAAAAATGTAGAATCCAAAGTAATAGCTTTAGGAAAATTAAGGATACCCAATTAGAAGCAGCTTTAGGAGACGTTTCAGAGTGTTTATCACTAACGAGTGACATTGTTTGATGCATGAATATTGTTTTTGATTAGTGCCTCGAGTAGAGATGCTCTATTGTGCAATACTAGCCTATGACTATCTATAGTCAAAGTGAACGATTTAGAAGGAGCTAGTTTTTTGTTGGTTAAAAGACCTCAAAAACAAAAGTGGAACAAAAAAATGTTTTTTTGTGTGTTTAGCAAAATCAGTTACATATATTATAGATAACCTTAGGAAGTTAAATGATGAGAAACTCTCCAAATAGCTGAATTCAGTGTTCTGGTAAATCTTTTGTTGATATTGGTTAGGCTTAGGCATTGACAGTAGCAGTTTTGCATGTTGATAATATTATTGGGTGTTGAGTGGATTGTGATCCTTTTGATCAACATGCTCACCTACTGCAGTAAAAAATTTCAAGATTCCCTTTTGTTTCTTCCAAGATCAAAGAGTTTGTGAGGATAGCAACTTCTGTTGGATGTTCATTGTCTTCACTTACTAGTGCATGTTTGTAATCAATAGTCTGCTATGCATTTTAATGTGTGTTGTTCTCTTCTCTCTTATTGATTATTTTGTTTCAAAATTTCTCTCAAAAACTTTATTTTGTTTCAAAACAGCGATGGTAATCCCTCCTCCAGTCAGGCCACCTAGAATAGTAGATTTTCTCAAGCCATATGTCTTGAAGATGCACTTCACAAACAAGTACGTGACTGCTCAAGTGATTCACAGCCCAACTGCCACAGTAGCTTCTGCCGCAAGTTCACAGGAGAAGGCCTTGAGGGATACCATGGAATCAACTCGGGATGTTGCAGCAGCGGCGCATATTGGAAAACTTTTAGGAGAGAGGCTGTGTCAGAAGGACATTCCTGCTGTCACAGTTTTTTTGAAGAGGCAGCAAAGGTATCATGGCAAGGTTAAGGCAGTAATTGATTCCTTGGTTGGAGCTGGTATAAAGCTGATTTGAGCTTGGACACTTCCATAAATTTGGTTTGTTTTGGAATTTAGACCTTGTGAAAGTATTTCATCTTCCTTGGATTAGGGAATATGTTTATTTTCGCTGTTCGGAGTTTTGATCTCTGCTTGTTATTATCTAAAAGATTTGAACATCCATGGATTAGTCAGCCTGGAAAACCTCACCTATCAAATCTAATAACAGTCAGATTGATTTACAGCTAAAGAAACTCCTGCAATGCTCATAACTGAGAATGTGATTTGATTTAGATAACCAATAATTAACCAATTTTACATGAATGGATAGTCATTAATAGTCTATCATGTGAAGATGGTAAAAACAGCCTCATTTAGCAAGCCAGCCACACTTGTATAGGCAATTTAAAGAAAACCTGTTTGTGCAATCACACTTCTACAGGCAATTTGAAATAAAGTGCAAGTGTTCACCATTAGGAATCCAATAAATCGAATAGCAATAGAACAGCCACCGAGAGCACAACAATGAACACAAGCCAATAAATCCAGTTAAAATCTTCCGTATATATTCATATTTGAAACATTACACTCATGATCCATACATATATAGCAAATTCTATAACCAATTTATGCACAGATTCCGATCCACCATGCCAATCACACATTATATCAAGTTCATATATAAGACCATCAATATCACATGAAACACTTCAACTCTAGAAACCACTAATCGATTCAACTACTACAACTTCTCATTCTTCAACTTATTCAACTACTACAACTTTTCATTCTTCAACTTTGATGATCTTTTCATTCAAACACTTTTTAGGCTAATCACCAGCTTGGAGAGAAACCAAAAAAAAAAAAAAAAGGGGTTCACATGACTCTCACTTCAAGTACTGGCCACTAGGATGTGTGAATTGTGGAGAAAAGTTTAGTCTACCTTCATTTTTTTTTTTCAACTGTTTTCATTGTTGAAAATTGAAGCAGAGGCCATGGCGATTCGCGAGGCTCTCTATTGGTTGCAGTCAATGAGTTATAACAGAGTAATTATCGAGACTGACTGTTTGGAAGTGGCACTGGGCATTGTTGAGAAGATCAGTAACATCGCTGCATTGGGCATTATTCTCAATGAATGTAGGATTCTTTTAGGTACGCACACTTTGAGGAAGGTACAACAGAGAATGAAATTGCACACAAATTTGCAAAGCTTTCGCAACGTCATGTTAGTACCAAGGATTGGGAAGTAGCTTCGATTGATGTACTAAATTTACTCACAAATGATGTAATTGGAAGCTAAAGTAATGAAAGTTAAAGCTAAAGTAATGAAAATTTGACATTTCATTGAAAAAAACAACAACAACAAATGTTGATTTCATGAAAAATCAAGTTCTTCAAATATATGAAAGCAATTTAAAGTAGATAATGACATACAAGGAAAGAGAGAAGATGGCACAAATGTGTTGCCAAAAGAGAAGTGCAGAAGCCTCACTAACTGCATAACCCCTCAAGCTAGCAATTGCCCCCAACAGTATGGCACTCGGCGACGTGTATTGCAACAAAAGCACGAAAATGTACATCTCATCGTCATGAACCAAGAAATTCATCTTGTCGGCCAAAGTGACAACCCCGATCCCCAATAATGGAAGTACTAGGAGCCTGGCCACAATTATACCGATTGTAGTCCTCATTCCTAGTTTAGAATCATTCGGTCCTTCGGCAAGCATTCCTCCTAGGATAAGCATCACAGAAGGCACCATCGCAGCAGCCAATATTTCAAAACTATCAGTGAGGACGGAAAGTAGAGCATGATACCCAAAGAAAACGGCCTTGACTTGTGGTATCATCCCAATGGCAATTGCCAACAAAGAAGCAATTGTTGGAGGTTGAAGGATGTGTCGAATTGGAGTTTGTTCTGCAACAACTCTAATCTTCCGAACCACCCTTGGTTCAGCCAAACACCTAATCGACTTGGGACTGCTACTGGCTCCTTCCTCCAATGCCTCAAAATCAACATCACGAATATTACTCATCGAAATGCTTGAGATGCTATTAAAGATTCTCGCAATGAAAGGCGTCTTAGAATGTACGGTCTCTTTTTCCTCAATTCCCGGCCATTCAGCTTCAACAAGAAGAGGCCTACTGACATCATTTTCAGCAACCGGCGCAACTTCCTCAATCTCAACCCCCTCCTCCTCAACAATCTCATAGTACTCCAAAGGGGGCTCCATCATATGATAAACGAAAGTGTATACAAGAAGTACCGCAACCCATTGCGCAAAAGATACATAAGCAACACCCCTATTTTGACAACCTTCGCCAAACGGGTTATCCGGGCTATGACATACTGAACCAATAATCGCAATAGGAAGATTCCCAGTATTCCCTAAACCCGTCATGATAACCGTAAATCTATAAAATTGAGGTGGCGGGCGGCATATTATCGCTACTAAGTACCCTAATATGCATCCAATGATTGTACTAATCAACACATTCACCGGAATGAACCACCACTGCGCCACATTATGGAAGGTAATGGCTCCTCCAAGTTGCGTAAATATAAGGCACGGCAAGAACAAAGCGAAAACCAGCTTGCTCAGGAGCTTGAATGTAGCTCTTGGAACAATTTGGGTTTTTGGGTGCCCTAGAATTAGGCCAATTAGGGTTAAACTAATAAGCTTCAACAAAGGCACCACTGCACTCATAAGATTTTCTCCTTGTGACCCTAATTGATTCGAATCAAATCCCCACATTTTTCCTACCTTTTCTCCCCCAAATCCCAAGATCTAGACCTTCAAACAACAAATCCACAAAACCCCTAAATCAAAATCTCTTCAGCCCATCAAACTCCTTGCCCTTTTCAGCACAAAAACCAAACTTTAAGAGAATCTGATCAACGAATACACAACCAATGAAAAACCCAGATGAGAATCAATCCAATCTCAAAAGGGTCACCACAGATTCGACTATTTCATAGATTCAATCAAGACATGGGCATCACAGATTTCGATTAAAATTGAATCAATCAATGAAGAAACTCAAACCCAACAAAGCTAATGAAAGAAAAATAGAGAGAGAGAGAGAGAGAGCTCACCAAGCATGGAATTACGTCGAAGATTCAAGAAGTGAAAGTGAAGAGTTTCCACTACCACAAAAACAATTTGAACACAAATTGGATCGAAGAGTTTTCGTTGGTGACGAAATTATACAAATCGATTGTAACCAATAATAGGAGGCCATCTGTTTCGCTGCTTGGACGGTCATAGAGTTTGATTTCGACTCTGATTAGGACTTTTACGGTTTTTTATCTTATCGAGGTACATCGACGGGTTACGTGAAGATTCTTGTGCTATATTTAGGGTCAACTGTTTTCCTAGTGTGGATCTGTGTGGGCCGCACACGTGTCCTGTGATGGTACGGAAGGAGTTTGAAAGAACATTGTAGTTTGTGTTATTCACGACAATCACAACTAACACTCACTTGTTGACGTTTATTGATTATTTTGCATTGAGAGATACAACATGTATATACCTCTATGTATGTATATTGCACGGATACCAATGAGTGCATGTTGGTTGTGCATGTTTGTGTTGAGGCACGCTATTGCAGCGCTTATAAGTTGATAACATTAATCTAGCTATAAATGTCAAGTCTAATAGCTTTGAAACTCAAATTGTGCTTCAGGTCAAGGATCTCTTTCACCATTAATTACAAACGAAACTTTTTTCTAATAGCTGAGGATATATAAGGGATCGTCGCTGATATCGGCTTGATGATGGACTCGACTAATTCTTCGGGATCTTTAGTTGCCTATCAAAAAACAAAAAAAAAAAAAAAAAAAAGGGAGAAAAGAGTGACTAAGTGAGTATGTTTCGAATTCAATACATGCTTTTTAGTTAGCATATTAGGGAACGACCTTACTATTCGATCAACACTTGAGGCGCAAACAAAAATTTATTCGATTTGAAAACTTTGTAAGAAACAATTGAAGTTAAGAGTATTATGGGAACCTAAATCGTATAAATTCGCAACATAATTTTATTGTATATCTCGAGAGATAAACATTAGCCTTAAGTCCCTTTTTTTTTTCCACCAAACAAAATAAATTCTATGAAATAATCACAATATTGATCCTTTTTAGAGAGCAACATGAACCAATAATGTATGAATCAGCAAAAACGAAAAGAGAAGTCTCAATTGATTTCTTTTGAGGGAACGACATGTGCTTTGCCTTGTCACAGGTTGAGATCATTTTGTTCATTTTGTTCTGATAATTATTGATGGACAACTCCATGTGACGGGCCATATTTTAAGGTCACCCTCCATGGAAAAGGTGATTATTAGACATACTTTACAGACACATTTGAACTTTGCAACACAAACGTCGGAGTCCATTGGATATGCATTAAGATATGGATAAACAAACATAGACGATGCATGTGTAATTAATTAGTACTAATTTCTATGATGATACGATCGATCTAATCTTTTGAGCGAGCCAAGTCGTATAAGATTACACAACAAAAAATTGATAGGAATAAGATTACACAATGTAGGCAACCATTCGTCTTTACTAAGGATGCAAATGAATAAACAACTCATTTCTATATTCATACCCACTAAATTTTTTTCAAACATACCCATTTGGGGATGAATTTTCATATTTATTCTCATACTCATCATTCTCATGCTCATCAAATTCTAGTAGGTATGGAGAATCCATATGGATAAAATATTTTACCCATTTCATTTTTATAGGGATCCTTGTGGGAGATTTTTATGAAATTTTTGAGAGGATGGGCAATTCTCGCGGAAATTTTTTTTTCAATTCCATTTCATTGGAGATCTCCGCGGAGATTCTAAAAAAGAGAATTGTAACAAATAAAGTGTCAAATATATATACATAACAACATAATTGTAGAAATTTCAACAAAAACTTAAAAAAAATCATATCATGGAAAAAAAAAATTCTTAATACTAAGTGCTAATATATATTTGTAATTAAGTTTCTACAAAATCATTGACATATACAAAACAAAAAGTTCAAATTCAAAATATTCTTTAAAGTTACTATCTCTTTAAATCATCAAGTAATCAACTTTTTTCAGTATTTTTGATCATAAAATCTTAAAATATAAGTATAGTTACAAACAATTCAAAACAAAACTATGTAATATTATGTAATATTTATATATAAATATTATATATTATTGTTGTAAATTGGAAAATCATATAGTTATTAACTACACCTACATAAATAAATTATAAATTCCATTAACTTGTAATCCTTTCCAAGTACATTTTTGTATTGTATGATGTGTTTTATGAGTATAACTTGTACACATTGTATAAGTACAATTATCATCATCACCAAATTATATAAAGGATGTTAAATTGTAATTCAAACTAAGTTGAATGATCTCATTCCAACTATCTATTATTTGTAGTAATAGTTTTTTATTATATAAATATCAACTCAATTTACAACAATTATATATAATATAGTGTATAAATTGATATATGAAGATCCTCGTAGGGATTACTCATGAATATCCTCATGGAAATTACTCTGGGGACTTTTGGGTATATTTTACTACCCATATCCGTAGTCAACCCATGTAAGTATGGGATTTTGTACCTATCCCCACCCCATCACCATTTAAAATTCTTATACTCGTATTCGTTAAAGTAAATCCCCACCACTCGTGGATTTTCTCTTAT
The DNA here is from genome assembly GCA_039657365.1 of Stephania yunnanensis. Taxonomy (NCBI): domain Eukaryota; kingdom Viridiplantae; phylum Streptophyta; class Magnoliopsida; order Ranunculales; family Menispermaceae; genus Stephania; species Stephania yunnanensis. The sequence continues at coordinate 56,155,911 of CM077588.1, read as the reverse complement.
CCATTGGCATCCCTAGTCCTAATATTTTGAAATTTGCTAGTGTAACTCTTTTTAGGGCATGTAGGTTGGTTAGACATGTCCTCCAATGTATCACAAGAATCGCAGGTATGCACATCAGCGAAAATAAGAGGAACGCACAAATGTATGCCCAACCTACTTATCAAAATTACACTTGATATTTTCCTACCATATTAAGATAGCACAAAGTGATCACCATTTAAAGTTAGTATTTTCCTAACATATTAAGATAGCACAAATTGATCACCATTTAAAGTTAGTTGCAGTGGTTCATTGCTAATATAAATTGTGCTTTCTTCGACATCAGTTCAAAATTCAAATGCATCCTAATTCTCCACGAAAAAAAAAAAAAAAAAAAAGAAAAGTGACATTAGTCAGAAGCACGGAGCCCCATTTTACGAACAAATAGTTTTTGGGCTTTAGCCCGCTCGGCCTGCCCGATTATTGGACAAAGCGAGCAAGAGGCCTGAAAAATGATGGTCGGGCCTCACAAAGGGACGGCCCGACAGTCGGCCGGGCCGGGCCGGGCCGGACCGTAAGGTCTCGGTTTAGCTCGAGCCCGGCCCATGCGCAGTCCTGCCCATACACCTCATCAAATTTTCCAAGTGGAGTCATCAGGCCCACCACTATCAGCGAATGCTCCATATTAAACCCCACCCGAGACTATAATATAAGACCTTCACAGTTTACCTGTCCAGTCAATTTTTTCCACCATCACGACTTCCTGAAACTATAATAAAGCGAAATGATTCAGTACGACCATCTTGTACGCCTCCGATACGTCCCACTCGTGAGGCCCAAAAGTGGGGGGGAGGGTGGTTAGTGCTAAAGAAAGTTGGGAGCAGGAGATAATCTCGTTAAAGGAGATCTAGTGTTGGATACGGTGAGATCTAGTAAGGATAGCAGAAAGAGCGCTCAATGCGCGCACTTTAGAGATAGAAAGGACGTTGGGGTTAACGTGCGCCTTGCATTGGTGGGTGTGGGCCTGAGTAACAGTTGTGTCTTGTCACATCAAAACGTCTCTTTTGTCCATTCAATACCTTTCATTTTCACTGTTCATTCTCCACAACTTTCCACCTCTCTAACAGTGACAGCTGTCCTAAGATTTTACATTAAACTTGGAAATGTATTTATGTATTTTATGCAGTATTTATATACAACACCAAGATAGTTTAAGTGTCAAATTAATTGATGTTGATTACATAGATCAACTTTTTCGATTGTGCTCGATTAAATGCAATAAGTGAGAATGTCTTAACGTTTATATACGTTTGATCTTTTTTCATAAAAAGTGATAAAAGTTTTAGATTAGATGTCAACCTATCGTAACCCTCATCTATTTTTTTGATAATGAAAAATGGGCTTCGAGCCTCCCTCATCCACTTTTTAAATATAAAAAATGAGTTTGAAACCTCCTTACTCATTTTCGTAAATAATGACGCGTCATAGTTTTCTTTTATACAAACTTAAAATTGACATATGTGTTCAATATTAGTAAAATTTTATGCGGTATTTATATAGTCGCAATATATACTAGTAGTTCTTTTTTTTAATATATAGTAGTTTTGATTATTTACCATAATTGTTGCATTAGATAACTACTATGGTAGCTTAGCAAATACTCCAGCTAAGATGCTGCTATTCGGACCTTTTCCTATGTGAAAAAAAAAAAAAATGGTTGGTCCAAAATACAGAACATTGCCAAAAAAAAAAATTAACTAATAACTACTCAGTCTACTCCATTAATTTGGTCTTGATTTTGATCAAAGCCTCATGTAAATGACACCACAAACAGATACTGTAAAAGTCTTATTAAAAAAAGAAATTAATTGCTAAGATAATAATCAATTAACGTTTTTAGTGTTAGTTTGAAAACGATTAATGATGAATTAATTTGTGTTAGAAGTTAGGCTGTAACGTGCAGTGCACTTAACCAATTAAATAGAGACAGTTTAACAACTACAAGCCTACAATTTATTTTTCGATTCGCTAACTTATAGCATAATGTTCTTTTTTGTAATAGCACATATAATATAAAGATCTTTCTTTAATTAAACTTGTTTGAGCTTTGAAAAAATATTTTTAATAGAAAAAGATTAGTCTAACGGACTTTCCAAATAATATATCTAGAATTAGAAAGCTAAATTAACCTTTATTTTACTGACAAAAATAAGTATATATAAATTTAGGAAACTAAAAGCCGCGCATAATGTTTAATATTTTTAATTGACTGATAAAAGATTATTTAATAACACTTCATCAGGAAGGGGACAGACTTTTTTTTTTATTGAGGTTAGGAAGTAGACAGACTTGTCTCCGAATAAAACATGTATTATATATCAAGGTTGGCATATACATATACATATACATAGAAATCAAATCGTACAATATACATCCATCATTGAATTAATACATATTTATTACATATCAAGGTACGTTGGAGTATTTTTTTTACTGAGTATATAACTTTACACAGATGAGATGAGATAAATACATGCATCTTAATACCACAAGCTATAGTAGGTGGGCATGTGATACAGGTCAGGGAATCTCACAAGCTGCTCTTCCCAAGACTTTTTATTTAATTTTTTCTTCTTTTGAGCAGATGAGAAGACCAAACACCCGCACCATCATGAATCATGACCATCATGTATGTATGCATGTCTCGTACCATGGGCCTCACCCTCACCACCACTCATCAAAACCCTTGACATGACCATATATAATAACTATCTAACTCCCTACCTTCTCATTTCCACCTCACACAGCTGCCCATCTCTCATGGAGAGCATCTAGGGTTTCTCTAGCTAGCTTTTCTTGTGATTCGTCACTTCTCTCTTATTTCAAGGCTTTAACATGAACTTGTTTTGTTTGCTTTATATGTATACTTGATTGATTGATCTTGTGATTCTTAATTATATGTTCGTGGCTTTAGATTTTGATTTTCATACAGTTGTTGGCTTTTTTTTTATTTATGTATAGATCTATGAAGGGTTTGGTTCATTTTGAGGCTTAGTCGAGCTTTGTATTGGTTTTCCTACATGTCTTGTACTATTTTGGTGGTCTTGTGATGTGGGTGGTGGTTTTTTAGGGTTTTGAAGGGGTGGAGCTCTCTTAAGTCCAAGAGAGGATCTTAGCAGGTTAAATCAAGCTGCTGAGTTATGGATTCCAAAGTTTCATCCTTTAAAATAGGGTTTAAGGATGAGCTTTTGGTGTGCATACTTCAGGAGCTGGCATTACACTTGTTGGATCCTTGTTTGGATTGAAGGGAGCTCTACACTAACTCCTCTTACAACATCCCCTCTCATACACTTTTCAATACATGTACAAATATGTACATATCAATCAAGTTACAAGTACTTTTTTTTTATTAATGTTGTGTCAATGGACTTTGATCTTTAATTTTACTTATGCCTTGTTTTTTGAAACTTCATTTTTGAGATTCTCGTTTTATTCCATTAATCCTTACACGAAAAGTTCAGTGTACAAGTTTTATTCTTTGCAAGTGAAAGTCGGTCATACATGAAAAACCTACTTATCTCTTGAGATGTCACTCTATTTTTATTTGTATAGTTGTGCAGTTAATGGAGAGTGCTACGTTTTCTTGATGCATGAAAATATGTCGAGAAGATCGAGATATGATTAAACGAAGCCGCGATCGTGATAAGAAATTGTGCCCTTCAATTTGCGCCTTAAAGTACTTCTGTTTGGATGCGAGTCAAGGATCAAAAGCGTTTTTGTTGATGTATTCATGTTTGTAATTAAGGTGTTTGTCACGTTAAAATTAGATTGTTATTTATTTTGTTTGAATTATTTTGAATGAAAGAAGAAAATTAGATGTAGCTGAGAAGTAGTATCACATTTTGTAAATGCATGCAGTATAGGTTTGATCCAATTATGTAATGAAGCTCAAGTTCGTGCTTCATCTCAGATCCATATTGGATGTTTGCACGTAACTCGGCCTCACTAATCTTATTAAAGTCCATATTTTATTAAATTGAGATAAAGTTGTTGATATGGGTTTTTTTTTTTCAAGATGCTGATGTTAATGTTGATCTATTCTTGTTTTGGTTACAAATTTATTTAAAGTTGCCTAATAGACTCGTGTGTCCTTGATTAATGGTAGGATTATTGATACGTAATTGTTTTACCAATTTGCATTTGTTATGTTAGAAAGTGGCACTTTGAATATATATTAATGTTAATCTCCACTAGATACAATTTAGAAGAGACATTTTATCAACTTCATAACATCCATGTCTTCAGCAAAGGTTGTAGAAAATGCTGTTAATTAAAAAAAGTTTTTTTTTTTAGCTTTGACGGTCATAAAATTAAATTTTTCCTGGTTTTAAAAAAGAATAGCTTTTTCAACGTTTCAATGTGTGTTATTAGTTTGGAATTGCTTCTCTTTAACTTGTGATGATGATGAAATGATGGTCTCGTTTCCTAGGAGTTAAATCCTCATTAATGTTAATCTACACTAGATTTAGTAGAGACATTTTCTCAACTTTAGCATTCATGTCTTCATTAAAGATTTGAGAAAATGCTGTTAATGAAAAAAAGGTTTTTTTTTTTAGCTTTGACGGTAGTAAAATTAAATTTTTCCTGGTTTTAAAAAAGAATAGGCTTTTCAATATTTCAATGTATGCTATTAGTTTGGAATTGCTTCTCTTGAACTTGTGGTGATGATGAAATGATGGTCTCGTATCTCTGGAGTTAACTCGATCCTCATTTATGAGAATTGATATAAGAACCTTTCAAGCATGAAAATTTACATTGAAAGGTGATTTATGAGGGGCCGGTAATTTAATTTTGTCAATTTCCCCTCGGAAATAACTCTTTTCATCGTCGGAGTTATCTTTTTTTGTAAGGTCTGAGTTGAAAGATGAGTTGAAAGATAACTTGTAAGGAAGTTGACAATGCAAGTTAAAACTTGAAAGATTTTTTACACCGCAAACTTTACTGTCAACCAAACAAGGCCTGCACCCATTAAGGAGAAGTTGCTGCTTTCTATCTTGTAGTAGAAAAAAACAATAATAGAAAAAGACATTTTTCTTAACTTGCATCTCCAATGAGAATCGATGGAGTTGTAATGAAAAAATGGATCAAATTCTTACATTTCACTTAATTTAGTGCACTTAAGAGCATGGGCGCGGCCATGCATTTATCAGGAATTAAATGAAAAATAATGTAATCTTATTACAAATTTATTTTCGCCATCAATTAAAAAAAACTTCTGGTCATCGTTTTCACTTATGTTGCTTCTAGTCAGGTCTGCTGCTACCAACACCATCTCGCTTATTTCGCTGCGACATTACCTTTGCTCCTCAGAGTCATTGCCATTGCGGAGCCATTCCAAAGCCCTGGCGTGGAGTTAATTTAAGAAAATTGTATTAATTTTTAATTTCTATATCAAATTTTTTAAAGGTGGTAGAACTTATAATATATATAGTAGGGGATGATACACCACTGGCAAATGAGTTGTTTAAATGGACTCCTTTAAAATGCACCTAAAAAACACTTTGATTATTAAATCTCCAACGAGAGATGAACGAATGATTCTTATAAAAAAAAAAAATAAGACGGATGAATGAACCATCACTTGTCAAACAACTTAAGGTCTCATTATTAAAAATAAAAATAAAAATGCTTCTTTCACAATTAAAATAAATAACAAAAACAAAAAAGAAAAAGATTTGTAACCAACAACAATCACTCATTCTTAAGCAGAGGTCTCATGTTAGGTTATACCAAAGGTTTTACCAATGTAAAAAACAATAACAGATGCATTGCCATTGGTACACCAGATATACAAGAATAAATGACTTGGAAGGCAGAGAGCTTGTACATGAGATTTTTCTTAAATACAGATCAAGTACACGCATAGATCAATTAAAACATCTAGGATTTGAAGCTTGATAGTGTGGCAGACTTGAAGCAATGTGCCTTTGCAATTGTCCATTCAAGACTTCTGCAGCATAGAGAAGCAAACCTGGAATTATGCCTTAACAAGCTGAATAAATGTATGATAATTCTGAATTTCAAGATTGTCGAAAACTCAAAAGAACACTTTGTGGCAAAAAAAAAAATGAACAAGCTGAATAAATGTATGATAATTCTGAATTTCAAGGTAGTTGAAAACTCAAGATAACACTTCACGACAACAACAACATAGCCTCAATTCCAAATTAGTTGGGGTTGGCTACATAGATCATACCCTACCACTACGCTCAATTTTGTGCAATTGATGGTGAGTTATCCAAACCATTTAACCCCCATTAGTTAAAAGTATTATAGTTATGAATTTCAAGAAAGTCAAAAACAAAAGTACGATTTATGGAAAAATAATGAACACTATCCAATTTTCCATCGATACCCTAACTTCTAACAATCCTTTTGAATATAGATTGTGCTGTTAGATGGATCTCGAACTACACATTACAGTGATCTGACCCATCAATACAAATACAATGTATTCTACGCAACCTATACAAGACCAATGCATCAGACCTTAATGGTTCTGTCAACATAAATGCATTTTTCTCTACTCGAGCAAGCAGAGAGAGTAATTAAAAAAAAAAGTTGGATTGCATATTTTAACCAACTGTCCAGCTCGAAAGCTGTGAAACCATTCAAAAGTCTGATCCAGTAATGAACGCGCATGATTAACAATAGAAGTTTAAGAGTGTACTTTAATAGACGCAAACATGAGTTTACCTCACTGACATCATTGACGAGAGGGATCTTTTACCAAGTCATCCTCAAGATTAAATCCCCTGGCAAAGTATAGATATTCAGTCACAAACCAATAAAAAGAAAAATGTTTTAAGTTCTCATGATTGACAAGCAAATATACCTTTCAGAAGCTTCTCTCCTAAATTCTTGAATATCATTCTCAATGGCAGCACAAGCAGCTTCTATCTCTATATTCTTCAGGCAAAGCTCTTTCCATTGTGCAGACAAGGCATTAATTTGATTTGCAACATTTTGCTGCTCATAGAAAAGCAAATTCATATAATCATCAGATTAATGAAGTAGCCTTGGCTCAATTGGTAAATTTGTTAACCAGGTGCTACCTGATGATATTTCCTTTCACGGTTCACAGCCTCAATCTTTTGATTGTATTCTAAAGCTTCCGCTTGTGTCCTATAAAATACGACTCCAACAAAGTGAATAAGAACCAAAATGAAAAATCTAATAACAAAGTTAATTATGCATCGTTAACAGGGTTGAACAAAGATCTTCCAATTACTTAAGATGATGTGCTAGAATTCAAAAATCCATCAATAATTTGAGAAATGAAACATATACGTCCAGAAAATCATAGATGTTTTTAGAAAACGGGCTTCTATGAAAATTGTCCACGTTGGCAAATGACACATGGCAATGGCTGGTGCCACTCTGCCTCACTGATTCTCGAATAAAAATTCCAAACCATGTTCGCAATGGCTGTTTCCAAGTTTCCATTACCCAAGACATTATACTTACTCGTCTACCATCTTTTGTGGCCATCCCACTTGATAACTAAATACGCTATTCATTTTACCTTTATATACGTAAATTTTGAATTCCTTAGTAATGAAGAAATACTTCTCAAGCATTACTCAAACTTCAAAGCACGTCAGATATTCCAAACTAAATCCTTAAGACTAGGCTCCACCAATGACTTTGACAAAATTTGATTGAAAAAACTATTGAGACAGTTATGCTTTACCGCCTGGTACAGGGCTTCCTATACTTTATGCTATTTGGATCAAGGGTTTTATACACTTGTAACAATTCGATTATGCAACTTTTATCTTTTGACAGGTAGAAACTTACTTTTTTGTTTCTAAAGCTAATGTATAAGAAATATAGAATTCAGTAGTCTGTTGCCAATCATTCAAAACATATTAAGTCTACACAAGTAGCAGGGCAGATGAGTACTGTGTTTTTTTTTGATAAGGGATGAGTACCACACTCAACACATACTTCATCCAAATCTTTAGTGAGAAATACAATTGACTTCATTTTCTTCTATCTTAGAAACTATATGAATATGCTAAACTTGTTGTTCCAGGTGGAGAAAGTAACCATAGTCTAATTTTACTATACATCCATGCCGATTAACTTTTCAAGGGCACTAGACTTGTAAACAGTGTTCACATGGTCGATAAAAACAAATAATGCATCAAAACTAGTTTATTAAAAAACAGACCTTGACAGAAAAGCCTCCATCCGTTGGTTATGATGCTTCCATACATCAGCACCGTGCTTTGACATCATATCAAGATTTTCCAGCCTGCAAAAACAATAGAGTATTAGAGCCAGCGGAAAGGATTAGGCACTAAATGAAGTATGTATCATCCACTTTTGGACTGATGTAACCGTTAAAATTAATCTAAACATTGAAATGATAAAGAGGCACGAGTTGCCTACGCGACGTCAAAATCTTCTTCAAACTGGTATTATTATATATTAACATGAATCTAATAATACTTTGGTCGTCCATATAAAAATAGTTACCTCACTATTTGATGCTGCAGCGAGCATTGAGCAATTTTTAGGTGTAGTTGCCAAGCATTAGAATCACCGCGTCTATTTGCAGGTGGCGGTTCTAGAGCATAATCAGACATATCAAGATTCGCAGGTGGTTTTCCAGCTCTAACACGCTCATATTCTCTAGCAAGCATAGGATGATTCTACCACAAAGCTTCAACAATTAAATACAAAGATCCAAAAAATCGCATGAGCAATAAAAGACCTTTCTTAAGGCTTCTATTCAAGGATCATTTCAAAACTACCTCGAAGCTCGACTTGGGCAGCGAGGGAAGATTTTTCAAAAAATCAGCGGGCTTTTTAGTGCTCCTCCGCATCTCTTCCTCGACTAACCTATCCACAGCTTGTTTCACATTCGGGTCACCATAATCCTCATCAATGTAAGGAAGTGCATCGATGAACACTCCCCCCGACGGAACACGCCACGAAGGGCCCGACTCGGGGGGAGCTTCAAGCATCAAAACATCACCATTTTCCGCCATTTTCACAACCAAGTCTCACTAAACCAAAATTTAAACCCTGAACATGGAAACCAACTCTTTAACAATGACTATGCAGCTACAAAGCAAAATTAAACAAAACTACACACAACTTACATAAAAAAGTTAACTTTTTTGCATTGTGAGCTCAATCAAGTAAAATCCTGAAACCCCATTAACGGAGAAGACAAGAAATTCAATTTGGGTACTCGGCGACTTCAAAATCATCACAAATTCAACCAAAAACAATAACAATTTCAAAAACCCTAGACTTGTACAATGGAGAAATCAGAAAGCACTGATGCTTACTAGGGTTCAAGCAACAATCACATTGAAATTAGAAACCACAGTGCAGAGAGCATTACCTAATCGAACTCGAAATCGAAACCTGAAAACAAATCAGTGAAAGAGCAGAAGATGAGCGAAAAACAAAAACGAGTACTTGCAGTCGAGCCCTAGACACAAATGGGCTTCGGCTCGTTGCCAAAATGTCCGCTCATATTGGGCCGAACTGGGACTAATATAATCCAACCGAGGCCTGTCCAGGCCCACAGGCCTGCGAAAGTAATTTCGTGATAACAACGGTTAGGGGTGGCAAAAAAAAAAGGGTGGGGACGATTAGAGATCTGGACACCATTTAATCGTAAAAATAATAAGATCCATGCATTTTTGAAACGGACAATTTTTTATCTGGACCCATCTTTAAAACATAGAATATTCATTTTTTTATTCGGACCATTTTTAATATAATAAAATAATTTTTTTACTTAATTATTATCAAAAATGCTGAATTTCTTTATGATGTCATGCATTCCTTCAAAATACAACAAGACATGTTATTTATTCAAAATTCAAGTTCTTACTAATATCCATATAAAAAATAACATCATTATTAGTAAAATTACAATGCAAACATCATGAAAATTTTAAAATACTTATATAAAATAAATAAAATATTATTTAAATTAATGCTAAACAAGTATTCATTTTTTTAAAAACTTTGTTCGAACTCATAATTATTTTTAAAACAGACAAAAAAACATGTCAAGATCCGCATTTATTTTGAAAAAATTAAGTTTGGACACGTTTAAAATGAGTTCATGCAAATGCGGACAAACGAGTTAAGACACATTTTGCCTCCTCTACCAATGGTTGATTGGTTTAGTGGTTCGGGTATTTAAGTTGTACTTGAATTCGAGTCGAGTATTATAGGTAAAGATGCTAATTGCTAAAGCTTTTGTAACAACCCCTAATTCCTTGAGGCCCGCCACGGGTGCCAACATGGGCCCACAACCCTACCACATCAAGCCTAGTTGTATCCCACGTGTCATTAACCTATACAACTTAATTCAAAACTCAATATTTGACCAACTTACATTATGAAAAGTTATAAGTTAGCCCATTAGACTCAATTCACATGTTAAGATTATTTTTAACAATCAAATTATAGCGGGAGACTTATTAGACTTGATAAATCAGTAAACAAAAAATTCATGTTTTAGGAGCATTAACTTAATATGGAAAACCCATGATATAAACATCATAATCAGAAAATGTGGCCAAAATCCTCAAAATAAGTCAATATACAAGTCATGGCATACTCACAATGTATCCTATATCCCAAAAGTAAATATAAATATATACAAATGTACAAGAGAGGTTGTAGTTTGTCACATGTAGTCCTCAAGTTTTCTTGCCTCGACTTGTATCGAGGGCTGCACTCAAGCCATCACAACAAAATAGATGACGAATACAGAGTGAGGAATTTCAAAAAATTCAATAAGCATTTATATAAATAAAATACAAGAATTTGAATAAAGATATTAAATAAACATGCGAAAAATTAAAACAGACAATTGTGCTCATCGCATGAATACATAATAGACAAACTCAAAATGTGTGTCTACAACCTAAGTCAGACTAACACCATACTCCGGACTCTCCGCGAGCATTACCAGCGATTCACACTCCAGCCCAGCCTCAGGTCCTCTCGATGGCCGGCGTGGATCCCACTACACACCGACACTTGCATCGAAACGATGTTGGATCAAACTATTCACCGAGACCCCAGGTAAACACGTGCTATGATCTAGTAGACATACACACAAAATGGTCCGATGGGAGTGCATTCAACCAAACTGTCAATATAAATCATATTAGAAAGGAATAATGAAATTAAAATTTTTGCTGGTTGCCCTGATCATTATGCAGGGTGCACATAACCTGCCTACAAAAATCGGGTGTAAATGCAGGAAAGCTCGACGGACAGTGGCACGCCACGTGTCCCAATCCGTGAACGTGGCTTTCAAGCGTGTCGAAGAAGCCGCGAAAACGTGCCTCGGAAGCTGACTAAAAAAATCATCTCCGCGAAATGACTATACCACCCTTACTCACTAGCAAACAGAACGCTTTAGTGATTGAAGATTTATGTAATTTCGCACAGACGGTATTCGCGGTTCTTTAATTCTGATCTTCCCGCGTAAACGATTTAGGGAGGGAAAGTAATCGAAATCGAAACAATTACGTTTTTTGAAGAACCTAATCGAACCGAAAAAATTAGGGTTTTCTTTTCTACTTTGTTCATCTTCTCTGCAACTGCGAAGCGCGCCAAATATTCAATCTTTGAAGGTAAACGATGTTCTATTCGCACACATTCCTTGCGCGAAAGAGCGCGCTAGGGACTGTTTGGATCGCAGCGCATTTGCAGCACAAGCTTCGCAAAAACCATGTAACGGTCACCGACATCTCCACCGCTGTAGGTCCGTATTCGTTAAAGCTCTGCACTTCGATTTTCTTAGTAAAAGCGTCTTCTTTAGTTCTAATCAGTAGAGTTATTAGGTATTGGTTTGAGTTGGATTTTGGGGGAAATTGTGTTGGGTTGTGTTTTTGAGTCCTGATTGATTGAATCAGTTAAAAATTGAAACTTTTAGATGCCCATGATTTTGTTTTGTGATTTGGGGACTTGGGTCTTGTTGATCTGTTGATGAATCTAGGTTTTGATGAATAGTACATTGAAGTTCGATTGTTGCGGGGATTTAGATATTGAGAAATTGGGACTTTTACTTGCCCTTGATTTTGTTTTTTGATTTGGCAAGTGAGGACAGTTGATCTGCTAATGTCTAGATTTTGGGTTTTGGATTACGTATGGGTGTTTTTGAGTTTCTATGGATAATCTGTTTATCGTTCTTGCGATCATTCGATTTGTTGATGTTGGATTGTTCTGGAGATGTAGTCATTGAAAAGAATGAACCGTGCTTATTATGCAAAATTTTTTTTGAAGTATTTATTTGTGATGTCCTAAATTTCCTCCTTTTTTCTATGTTCTTTTTAGATTTCATTATGTTCCCGGAAGTCCCGATTGCATTGAGATTGTCGGCGCATCTGTTGCTGGGTGTTGTTCGTATTTATTCGAAGAAAGTTGATTATCTCCACCATGATTGCACGGAAGCATTATCCCGCATCAAAACTGCATTTGCATCCGCAAATGATATTAATTTACCAGAAGATGCAACTACTGCGCCATTTCACTCGATTACTTTGCCAGAGACATTTGAGCTTGATGCTTTGGATTTACTAGATGACTGGAATTTTGAGGGGTAATGCCATGCGCAAAAAAACTTATTTGGATTTCATGATGCCGTGTTGGTTCCTGCCTTCATGAAATTGCTTATATGTATCATCATTTGTTGTTAAATTTAGCAAAGAATTATAATGATCTCATCAACCACCTTAAATGAATGCGGTTGACTTCTTTTGATGACATTTTTATTAACTTTCAGGACTTTGGATAACCATCTCAAGAGTCGCGAGGATATCACAATGACAGGTGCGACGTTCATCTTTGTCTGTTGCTTTGCGTATTTTCTTTCTAGATGTTTTTCTATTCTCTTTTTGTCTAGAATATATATATATATATATGTTTGTTGTGTATTCGTACTAACAATTTAATTGTTTTGGGAACCAGATCAGGCACCTGGTATGGGAGATCCATATGTTGCTTTCTTTATCAATGAGGTTTGAAGTTTGAACAGATTGTTAAATTTTGCTTCGAAGTCTTTGTATTAATCTTATTTGAATGCTTAGACTTGGTGACTATGTTAAATGACTTCATTTTTCTGTTTTGATTAGGATGTCACAGTGGCTACATTGCCTTTGGAGCATACTGTAAATGATGATGTCAGTCCCATGGGGGAAGAGTATGTATCATGTAGATGTCCATATTTTCCTTTTTTTTTTTTTATCTTTCTTGTCGACTCACTAATTTTATCTTGTCAGTGCCCCTCCAAATTCAGAGAATATTGGTGCGGATGTTCCCGTGCAAGATCCAAGTAATCAGTCAAAGGAGTTGGATCAGAAACTCGCAGAAGACCGTTTGTATGATGGTCTCTCTGAACTCGATGCTACTATGATGGATGCCCATCCAAACAATCTCCCAGATTGGATTGAATCCGACAATGTACTTCCCGAAGAGCATGAAATTGTGCAGCAGATCATCAATGATAAGGAGAACATTTCACCTGTTGCGCAAGATATATCAGAATCCGGGGGACGATCTATGCCATTTCAACTTAATCAAGATTCACCGCCCAACTTGGGATTTGCACCATCTTTTGATAATTCCAATTCTCATGATATGCCAGGTGAGGTAGATCACAGCTGCATAGATTCTTTCATTTGAAACAACATGATGAATGAGCTTTTTTTTTTCTTCTAGCATTAAAAGTCTTTTTCTCATCAATTAGGACATGTCTCTCCAAATTTGGCAATTCAGCCAACTCCGCCACAAGAGAAGAAAAGACCAAGGGAGAGGAAGCGCAAACTAATATTTGATTCAACTGTAGTGTTATCAAACGAGTACGTCTTAGTTCATTAATCTTACGTTCCATATGATATCTTGTTGAATAAGAAAATTGATACAATTTATTCTTTTGCTTTCAGTTTCATGAAGAAATTGCTTGACAATCCTAGTGCACTGGTGTCGAAGCGAAGAAAACTTCCTTGCTCAGCTTTGGATGTTTGGAAGTTTAAAAACAGGTCGAGGATGGAGCAAAACTTTTTCGAGTCGTCAATTTCTGGTGCGTGTTTCTGTCTTTTGAAGAAAGTAGCAGATTAATTCTCAATCCTATGATTTGGTCTCTGATTGCAACATTGTTTATTTTACAGGGTTGCATGAAAATCTTCAAGTTTTGTCAAAGGAAGATTTTATTTCTTCCAAAGTTCGCAAATTTGTTGTGGAGGCATCTTCTCCAGAACGCTTGCGTTCAAGACTTCCAACTCCTCCCCGGCTTCCAACGCCTCTGCCTGGCATTGATAATGAAATTGGACATTCTCGATTCCCAGATCATCATCATCATGAAGACTCTTTGCATGAAACAAGGCTCTCTCCATTAAGAAACTATGAATTCACTCCCCCTTCAGATGGAAATTTATGGACCGTGCCAGAGACAGGAAACATTTTGGAGGCTGAAGAGTTGCTGCTGGACATTCCAGCTTCTGTTGAAACTAACCGCTCTGATATTGAAACCCCATTTACTCACATGGACGGGCATTCTGTCATGGAAGAAACTGGTCTACCAACTGTTCAAGAATTTTCAAGTTTGAATGAGGTGAGTTGATTAGTTGTTTTTCTTAGAAAAAAAGTTATTATAAAAGGTAATGCTGTTGAGACTTTTAAACTTGTCTTGTTCCTAACTTTTTTTCATTTTTTTGTAGGACTTATATTTTCTGGATGCAGACAACACTAACACACCTACTGGTAAAAACTAATAATTTTGAACTGATTCCATTGCCTTGGTTGAAATTAAATTCGTTCATCAAATGACTTGTCTCAACACTGAATTTTGTGCTAGGCCATGAAGGGAATGAGTCGCATACATTGTCTGTGAGGACCAGGTAATATCTTCACCTTTCTTCATTACTCTACAGTTTGTGGTTGTCTGGCAATATACTTAACTGGTTATTTTACAGGGCCGTGGCTCAATACTTAAAACAACAGTCTCCGGCAACTGAAGCTCCAAAGGATAAAATTGGAACTCTTAGTCTGAACAAGATTCTGGAGGGTAGAACAAGAAAACAATGTGCTCGAATGTTATATGAAACATTGGTAATTGCAGATTGTTTATCCTTCTACGTTATAAGCACTCTGTATATTTTATTGATTGTTATTTTATGTTGCTTCAAACACTCACGCACACACGCATACGCACAAGGATAAATGGTGTTGAAAGAATATGGTGAAAGTTGGTTCTTGCTTATGATTATTAGATGGCCAATTTCAGGTTCTGAAGAATTATGGTATTATCGATGTCGAGCAAAAAGAAGCTTATGGTGATATTACTTTATTGCTGACTCCTCTTGCAAATGCCAAATTCTGAATCCACCCTTCTACATGTTTTTGTATATTCAGGTAAGATAAACCGACGCTGCTACTTGTCTCAATGTATTTAATGGTAACATTGTTTAAATTACTCTTATCTTTTAAAAAAACAGAAGAGGGAAATCTAGTTTTCATTACTTAATAATTGATGAAACTAGTTAAAAGATTTACAAAATTTGTTTAAACTAATGCATGTCAATTATTGTCAGCAGTTGAGCTTTATAATCAATATTAATTTGAATTATTAAACAGATGGTCGACTGTGATTCTTCTCTTTCCGTGCATTTAATAACCTGAAATTATTGTATCTGCGGCTGGTGTGGTTATGCTAATATGACAAGTTCAGGTGAAATTTTATCAAACATTCTTTTGAATGTAGCATATCTCTTGACTTCTTTCAAACTGAGAATTTGCTCAGTTTGCATCTGTTTTCAATCGTTGCCTTGACATTCAAAAATCAGAAAGTGTTTTCTAACTTTGGTATAAGTAAAGAACTGTCTCATTGTCTCTGTAGTGGTTTCTACTCTTTTTCTTACATTGTTCAGATCACCTTGCATGCATGCATGATAAGTCCTAAGTCCTAACATACAGTCCTAACTGCTTAACAGACACTTATAAGAAGTTCAGTTTAACATACTAGTACAAAAACACAAAATTGAAGAGGTAGTCTTGGTAGAATTGCCAAGTAGAGAAGCTAATGTTCTCAACGAAAAGAACCAAAAAATGATGTATGCTCTTGACATAGAAAATCTATTTTGTTAATATGTAAAATTTCAGCCAAAGCCTTGTGCCGATGAAGATGATCACTCAGCTATTATTCTCCTCATCCTTGCAGCTATAGGTGACAGTTTGTTGTTTGTTTTCATGTTATTAGTTCGATATGTTTGTTCTTGTACGCCATTTTGTTATTCCTCCTTGTTGGAGTTGGCTTTCTTTTCATATAGTAGCTGATTGCTTTGTGAGTTTTGCTGTAATAAGAACAAAAAAAGAGTGTTATCAGAATTCTTAAAGTAGCGAAGGGTTCCACAAAGCCTCAATCCCAAATTTATTGAGGTCGGCTACATGGATCAAACTCTCCCATTGTGCTCGATATAGTGCAACTGAATTGTATGAAGAGAAAAACAATAACAGATCTAAAATTCCAATGTCTGAGGTTAGAAATCCAAGTGATTATAATTTATTCAACAAATTAAAGGACTTGTTTTCATTGCAGCTGCTCAAATTTTGGGGTTATGAGACCTTTTTAATTTGCTTTTACTTGCCTTGTGATTTTATGTTCCTCAGTGCATTGCTGAATGACTTTCAATTGCTTTGCAGTTTTGGTCATGCAAGTAGGGGATCTTTGTTGCCTTTAATGATGATAGAGTGTATGTCAAGAATTATATCCATCCATCCCTAAAGTGCTCATGTGTGCTTTGCCTCAAATTGACTGGTGCAAGCAAGAAAGATACAAACCTTGCATGCCTGCAACTACTAAATTATCCACATGAATGAGTTGAAGGGAACAGGCGGCCTTGCACCGCAACTTGATATGGCGAAACAGGCGGTACTGCAGCTTAAAATAGTGGTGCTTTTAGTTACCATCTCGGCACTGGAATGTACATATTTATAGAGATTAGAGGTGCTCCTGAATTGATGTAATTAGTTCCTAACCTCTGTTCATTCTCTGTATCTAATTTATGTATTTAGGTGAAGCATAACATTTGCTCTAAATGTAGGACCTCATGACTTGCTGAACTTTGCTTCTTTACCATATCTTTAATGTAGCATGAAAGTTTATTTATTGATGTGATGAATACAGTGCCAAAGAAGTTGGATTACTATTGTCTTCATAGTGATGCAAACTGCAAATTGGGTCTACACAGTCTAGTTTAGTAGGATAACAAATTTTAAATTAAAACTTTAAGCTGAGCTGCATGTTATGTAAAGCTACATCTATGCAAATGGCAAGCAAATTTATTTGAATATTTCAAGTTCGATAGAAAGGAAAAGAGTTATAACATCTTACTACCCAGCAAAAGAATGGAAGACTGAATGCCAGCATATTTCTGCAATGCCATTATTGATTGAGATTTAAGGGCAGGAAAATAACTCATTCACCGTTGACAAGAGTGTTGATTTTGGCTTCAATATGAGCTTCATGGTCTTCAAGACGGGCATCAATAGCTTCATTTCCCCAACGCACAAGTGTCGGAACTCCTGTGAGTTTAAAAATGGGATCAATCCTCCATGGGTGGCTGGGGTTCCTCCATGTTGGTCTGTCTCCAACATAAGCTCTAAGTAGAGCAACATCAGCTGAAGATGCTTCCAGCTTCTTGTATATCACAGGCTCTGCTCTAACACAATCTGTGAATAGTACACCATTTTAATAACAATAACATGGATACCCTTTGTTGCAAATTCTCAAAAATGAATTTATGAAACACTTTTTGAGGGATGAAATAAAGAAATGCAAGAGAATAAAGGGGTAACCCGTAACCCTCTCAATAATTTTTTGGTTGTCCATGTGGTACAAGATGCCGCAATTGACACTGACTAATCTACATTCGAGCACTGCAACTCCCATAAAGGGTAACTCATAACCCTCTCAAGTCAATTTGAGTTTGTTCCATCGATGAAATACAAAACCCCAACCCCTCAAATCCCTCACAATTCAAACCAATTGATTGTTGATACTCCGGTACTCCACACTGTAATTGTACAGCTCACAATGAGTTTGACCCAAAGATTCTTCATTTCTTATAAGTTGTTTATTATGACACTTTCTTTGCGCTAAATATAGAGCAATTGAAGTATTTGATCCATGTAACCGACTTCAACTAATTCGTAGGGCACATTCTACCAAGTTATACTTGTGCCTATCCAGCTTTTTTTTTTTTCATTTAATATCCATGATATTTAGGCAAGTCTAATTATTCTCACAAGGTTTAGGTCCAATCGACTTAAATATATTTCAATAACCCGGACAATCTTAACGCGGCATAGAATTAAACCTAAGACCGTCTTCCTAACTCAAAGAATCTCGAACCCGCCCTTACCGTTAAATCAACCCGTCTGGGTTGTGCCTATCCAGTTAATTAGACAAAAAGAAACCCTTTTTCACTAATCAACAACAAAATTTTGAACACTCCAAATCACTGTTCCATCAAATTGAGTGAACCAATACTTCAAAAAACAAAATTTGAACTCCACACAAACAAATTGAAGAACCCTAATTTCAATACAACAACAGCTATCTAATCTAGGGTTTCAATTCACTTCATCATACATCAATCCCACCAAAAAAAATCTCATCTTTAACATCAAATCAATCACAAAAATCGCTCTAAACAGTCAAAAACTCAAAATCAATCACCAAAACAAAGAGATTATGAGACGAGATTACCAGGGCACCAGCTGAGATTGGTGGACGGGTCCTTATCGGCCAAGAAGAGTATCAGATTCGCTCTCTGCTTCGCCGCGTCCGCTTTGAAACTCTCGAACACCTTGGCGAAGTTCTCGAGATTCGCGTCCACGATCTTCAAAGACGACATTTTTGGTACTGTTGTGGTTTTACTACTCGTATTCTGTTCTTCTGTTTTGAAGACGAAGAAGAGGAGCAACAACAACAACAACGAAGAAGAAAACAACAGCGACGTGAATAAGAAGAGTGCCCTGTTGTTGTTAGTAGGGATTGGACGGTGGCGATGCCACGAGCGCATACTGATGCGTCGATAGTACGCAAATCGAGATTGAAATGGTGGTGCGGCCATATTGCTTTGCGAGAGGGACTGCAGAATTCGCCCAAAAGGGGAGCGGTGTTATAAAGCGTTAGATTTGTATCGAGATGCGTAACGCAGATTCGATGAGTAGTTTTTGCTCGTTGCGTTAGATGAGTAGTTTTTGCTCGAGATAACCGCCTGCCCTCCATCGATCTTGATCATTTTGTTTAGTTTAAGCTTTAATGTGCCTCGACTAATTCAGACTCGAGTCGAGTAAATTTATATAGATGGATGACAAGAGAACTTTCCCTTGAGAGTTTTTAGTTGGTGCTCTATATATAAAGGGGATCGAATTCTCTCCATTAATTAAGGCTAAGACAACTATCAAGTCAATTAATTTTAAAATTGAGGTTTTATTTTTCTTTATAAATTAGGTATCTTTCTTAATTAAGACAATAATATTAGAGAATGCACTTGATGAACATAGTTACTAATGATTTGGAATGTAATTCCTTAGGGGAGAGATTGAGAATTCGCATTTCCTTAAGCAAAGTTGGGAACCATAAATTATTTTCTTTATCTAAAAAAGTTTTTTCCCACGTAATATTTAGAGCGAACCTTACTAACAAATCTTGGTTGAGCCAACCTTACTAACAAATCTTGGTTCTTTCAAGACGTGAACCGCAATATTTTTTTACCATATTTTTTTGGTCGATCTTAACAACAATTATCAGACACTTAACCATTTTATAAGTCATCTAATCAACTTCATTTATTTATATATAAAAAAAGGTACTTGAGGGGTGTCATTGGAGAAGGGATGGGCATGGAGATGAAGTTATATCCTCATCCCCGTTATCGTCTAATTCCCCGGGGATTCCCATGAAGAAGTTTTTTCTATTTGAATAATTCATATGTCGTACGATAAAACAATTTGCTCCAAACTAAATTAATATCCAAAATATATATGAGTATTACTATCATGAGAACCACAAAATACTTATACCATGAGAACCTCATCTATAATCATTGGATTATAATCCAATACATTAATCTATGACTCATAAATTTACAAACATTTGATACGCAACATATTTTAAAGGTTTCATGATATGAGTATATATTTGGGATCCATTGTAGAATTTATATATATCGAACAAATATACAAATCTATTATAAATCATAAATTCTACAAAATTAATTTTTAAAATCTAGATGTTAAAGACACATACGTATACGAACCTAATATATACAAATATGCATTTAATATATAAATCTCTCTCTCTCTCTCTATATATATATATATATATATATATGTGTGTGTGTATCTTATATATAATGACAATACCCTTATGATCTTTTTGAAATCAAAATAGTTTTATTAACAAAAGTGCTAATCAACGTTAACATTTGATTGGATGAATTTTTTGTTAAAAAAAATGGAGTGTTTAAGTAAATTTGACTTAATTAACATAAAATGATGAAGATTTAAAAGTGATGCACTTTGGGGGAGAGAGAGAGAAATAAGTGTGTAATAGTTATCTTTTTTTGTGGATATAAGTAGTTATCTTAATTGAATATTTTGATTTAATTAACCAATTTGCTAGATATATAGCACATGTCATCCCACTAGTATATACATAATTATATATATTATGATCATATAGTATATATGTACGTATTATAAATATAGTACTATACTATGATACGTATGATATATAAAGATTCCCTCGCAGAGATTCCAATTATCACTAATATGGATTCTCTGTAGGGATCTCCGTAAGAATATTTTTTTCGCATCATAACCTCTATCTCCATTTAAATCTCTAATCTTTGGCCTTGTTGTCGAGATTTCCCATTACACAAGGATTTTCCTCCACATCGACACCTCCTAAAGGCTTGTTCGATTCATTGTACTAGCTTAGATTAAGTGGTTTAACTACTTAAGCTGGGTGTTCGGTTCGCCTACTAAATAGTCTATGGAACTAAGTTAGCCCATAAACTCTGGACTAATCTAAATCATGATTTTGATGATTATTTAGTCCTGATAGGTCTCTACAAAGAAATACTATTTTGCCCTTAACACCTCTTCACAAAATGCACCAACGAAAATCCCAAACCAAAAACAAGATGCACACACCTTCATTCATTTCCTCTTTCATCGAACAACCGAAAGCAACCTAAAAATCAACCCAAAACCCAGAAAGAAAGCAATTTGTTATTCCATTCTATTCCATTTCATTCTTTCCCAAAAAATTGACTCATCTCATCTTACCTCAACTATTTCTCCTTTTATTTGGCATTTTAATAACTTCGCCCATTACAATCACATTAACCTTTCGGCCTAATAAGTCAGGACAAAGTGGACTACCAGTTAAACTCAACATAATCTCCGTATAAGTTAGTCCTGTAAACTCTGGATACAAATAAATGTGAACTAAACGCGCCGTAAGCGTACTACACCATCCATGATGCCAATTTCTTGCAGTAACATTTATAATAAAGATTAAGAGGTTGAGATATTGTAATTCAAAAATAAAGAAGTTGAGATAATAGTATAATACCCATTAAAGTAAATGTATTTGGAAAGCTAACGTGACATGAGAGACTGGGCGCGCGTTACGCATAAAATAACAATATTTCATGTCAATAATAACCATAAACAGATAACCTTTTTGGAGCCCCGAGATGCAATGTATGGGCAGCCGACACGTATGTCAAATCGAGAGAAGAAATGAACAAAAAAAAAAAGAGAAAAAATACTACGTAATAAAATTCAAAATTCAAAATAAATGTTGATTGGACATGTGGCGAAATGACTACACAGTGGTCTTGGTCACAGAAGCTACCATTTATTTTTTTTTCTTAATTAGCCTTCTATAAGACCAACATTTTTGTTTTTCTAGAATCATCTAAACCAAGTTATGTACAAATATAGAACCAACTTTACAATAAAATAATGTGAGCGAGATCGATATTAATTAATGGTTGGTGATTGATGTAGTAGACCTATAGGACATGCAGATAGACATAATGAAATGAAAAAGTAAGGTTGAAAATAGGGCCTCCAGCTGGTTTGATTAGATTGCATGTATGGTAAAAACAGTAGTCCTTGCATGAGTTGTAACATTTGATTTGATATCAAAACGTACACCTCCCCTTCACACTCTCTCATACCATTAAGAGACATGGATCATGATCATCATCACTTATTAGAGTAGTGAATCCTCTCAAAGCCTGCCCTCTTAGATTTAATTGTCTATCTATATATCAACATGTCCATCTCTTTGTGCTCAATTCATGCGTAGCTACCGACATGGAGCTCTCTTTTATCACAGTACTAGTGATTACATGCATGTAATATTTTTTGTTTGCTTTGCGTTTTGGTTGTTTTGTTATACATGTGTTTGAGAGTGGTGGTTGAGGAACAAAGGGAGCTTTCTTCAGTCCAGTTCAGGGTGGTGTAGAGCTGCATCTTCGCTGCTGTCTCGTTAGTTCATGAACACATCTATCGCTCAAGATCAGTGCATGCATGCATGGAGATGTGGTGGACATATGAAGATGATGATGTGTTTTTGATCCAACGATGCAGGAGCGGAGTTTGGCTGGTACTATCTCGTCTTGGACTGAAGGGAGCTCCCTTGGACTCTTTAATACCATTTGTACTTATTAATATTGTAGAGATTATTTGTACCTTCAATTTATTCATGTTGTTGATATTTTTTAAATTTGTTTTGAACCTTCATGTAATCTTTGTTCTAGCTTTTGGGATTTCAATAATTTCTTCACCTAGGTGATCCAAGCTTTGCCTCGTTAAGTGGTTGATTCACACGCAAGTTAGAGTTTTGTTTCCACTATAATAACGTGCTTTCCTAATTCATTTTATTTTGGTTACATGTCGACACGGCTGGAGGAAGGTTGTCAGGTCAAAGTCAAACGACTTCTATAGTAGAGTCATCAACTGTCACGATGGCAACCAAATTATCAGGTACTTTGGTTTATATATCTAATTAATTGTTGTGCGCCCGTGTTTGTTTTGGCTGAAACTATGAATTTAGCTAGGTATCTTGTGGTTTGGTACGTATTGATTTTTCCATAATATTTGTACGATACTAGTTACATTATTATATGTTACTTGAAAAATGTAGTTCATTTGTTTTTTTCTATTATGTAATTTCTCCTGGATGTAGTTCTTATGGTCGATCGATGTAATCTCTTGTAATGTACACGGATGTATTTTAATTTAATGATGTAGTTGTATATTAATAATTAAAATATTGTCTGTTAATGTAATCAATTCGTTGTATTTTTATGTAATTGCTCAGAGATGTATTCCTTAAGGCCTCTTGATGTAATTTATAGCAATGTAATTAATTAGCCCACGGATGTAATAGAATTTCAAGACGTAGAAGTTTTGTACCTTCTTAGATGTAATTTATCGTCTATATTATGTAGTGTAAATTCCTAAAGGCTTCTTGATGTAATTTATAGCAATGTAATTAATTAGCCCACGGATGTAATAGAATTTCAAGATGTAAAAGTTTTGTACCTTCTTAGATGTAATTTATCGTCTATATTATGTAGTGTAAATTCCTTGAGGCTTCACGATGTAATTTATAGCAATGTAATTAATTAGCCCACAGATGTAATAGAATTTCAAGATGTAAAGTTTTGTACCTTCTTAGATGTAATTTATTGTCTATATTATGTAATGTAAAGTTTTTGTAAGGTTGTAAGGCTTGGATGCAAGTAGTGTGTTGCAGTTGTAATCTAGCTCTATTATGTAATTCTGATGTATTTGATGAGATCTACATTATGTAAGTTTTGGTGGTCTTAGATTGTATGCAAGCTGTTTTTGGTACTTTAGTTGTAATCTATTTGTAATTTGTGTTCTATATTTGATGTAATATCGCAGGTGTAATAGGTAACATATATAGTTGATTTGTAAGCTCCTTTCAATGTAATTTGTCATTGCAGTAATTCTACCTAGGTATGAAATTAAGAATGAATTTCAAATTTGTTTTGAGTGGTCGTTCTTATATATTAAGGTAACATTTAATATTGGTTTCTCTTGCAGATTCGTCGGTGCATATGGAAACAAAAGTCTCACAAACAAATGCTATGCTGTTCGTTATTCATGTGAAGGTATGTGTTTTGATGATTATGTTTTGGCTAGTTTGATTTTAATAATGAAACGTTATTGATTTGTTGTTGAACCTTTTCAAGTTTTTTGTTCATTCAGTGTTGGTAGTTCAGCGTAATCCTTTCTTAATGCCATAGTGCACAAGTTTTTGAAATAAATGAAAGCTTCGAAGTTTTTATTTTTTTTTTTTCCTTGCCTATTTTTAATCTTTTTAGGCATTGTTGTTTCTTTATTTGCTTTTTGTTAGTCATGTAATAAGCATGTTAAATGTTTAATGTTAGGTATATGTTGATCATGTTTGCTTGTTAGTACATGTATAAGCATGTTGCTTGTTTGTTGAATTCTAGATTTATAATTGTTTAATGTTGTTAGGTATATTGATCATGTTTGCATGCAATAACAATTGATCACTTGGATGTAAATAACATTATAATTAATTTGTTATTTTTTCGATGTAATTGTTTTAAATGTAATTTTTGAATTTAATTTGCATTAGTTGAAGTTGTAATTAATATCTTGCATGTAATTTGCATCACTTGAACTTGTAATTGTAATTAATATCTTTGATGTAATTTGCATTATTTGAACTTGTAACTAATATCTCCGATGTAATTGGCATTAGTTAAACTTGGATGTAATTTGCGTTCGTCAAACTTGTCATTACTATCATGGATGCATGTTATTTGCATTGGTTAAACTTGTAATTAACATCTTGAATGTAATTAGTTGCATTAGTTGAACTTGTCATTACGATCTTGGATGTTATTTGCATTGGTTGAACTCGTAATTAATATTTTGGATGGAATTTGCTTTAGTTGAACTTGTAATTGCTATCTTGGATGAAATTAATATTTTTGATGTATTTTACCATTTTTTATGTAATTTGCATTACTGAACTTGTAATTACTAACTTGGATTTTATTTGTATCAGTTGAACTTGTAATTAGTATCTTCGATGTAATTGGGGTTACTTGAACTTGTAATTTCTGTCGTGGATGTAATTTAATTGTCGATTCGTAATTGAAGTATTTAAATTTTCTTGAATGTGGTTGCTTTGAAGGAAAATGATCGGTCGACCACTTTGAACACAAATTTAAGCACACGCAGCTCGACTTGCATCTCGAGGTGGATTGTATATGGTTCCCACGTAGTAGATGCACCTGACTCAGTGCACAACATAGTAAGTAATCTCTAATAAACAATTTGTATTCAAACTTATATTTTTATTCTCATATATCAAAGAGAACCTTGTCAAATTTTCTTCTCTGATGAAAGATTATTCTAATTTAATTATTAATTATCTATATATTGAATAAAATAATTTAGATGGGAAAAAAGTGGAAAAAAAAACTTCTGTTCTTTCTTTTTTCAAATATTTGTCTAGAATTTTTTTGTTTCGATTTTAACTTTAGGAAATAAAAAAATCAAGTATTAATTCATTTTTGAAAGATCAAGTAATGATTGCTTAATTGTATTTGCGTTGTAGTGGATAAAAGAAAAAAAAAAGAAACTGTGATATTTGTGTTACAATTTTTTTTTTGTGGCTTATGTTCAAATTAGATAATTTCCAAAAAAGGCATAAAAAAACCTTGAAAATAACACAAAAAATCTCCCAAAAAAACACGAAAAAATGAAGATTACTAAAAAAATGGAAAAATTATATTTTATCATTTATTCGTCATAAGTTCGATAAATATCAATGACTTAGTTTTTTGTTTATAAAATATTAATTATGACATCATAATCGTAATATCATGTCGCATTTTAAGAGTTTCTAACATTCCGCTCGCTATTTGAAAGTTTTTTACAAAATTAGTTATATTTATATATAATGTTAGTTTTAGGTACGTATTACGCTCAATTATCCCTCGCTACGCTTGCGGTTATTGATTTCTAACAACTTACAAATGAGAGTTGAGAGTATAGCTACCATGTTATCACACTCATCATCACGGTCTAATGTGAAAGCTGGAAAAAAAAAAAAAAATTAATCAACAACCCCAATCACTAAAAAAAAAAATGTTTGCAGATCAAACAAACCCAGTTAGAAAAACTTTATTAAAATTAAATTCATGACATTACCTACGATGGAGATCGAGCATCAAGAGAAAGAGAACGTGATTGTAATTGAGAAAAGAGAGCATGATTGCAATGCAAACAAATTTCATAATAAGGGTTGTTGAGTTGTTGTCAAAGAATATCGATGGCAGTTGTTCGGAATTGTTGTTGTCGAAGTCGGAGTTGATCAAGTAGATAAGACTTGGGGAAGACAAGTTGAAGTCGAAGTTGATGAGAGTTGGGATGAGAATTGAAAAGGCATAGAGTTGGGAACGTGCGAAGACGTGAAAAGACAAAACAGTAACTTCCCTCACTGTCAATGAATTGTTCATTCGTTCTTTTATATATTTATATATATATAGCAAATATTGCTGTTGCTGAGGTTAGTACACTTTCAAATACGGCTTATAAATGCTTCAATCAAAAAACTCTTATGTAACCGACTTTAACTAATTAAGATTGATGTTATATTGCTGTATTGATCTTTGTTGTAAGATTTCTCATAACTGTAATAAAATTAGTTTTGCTTGGCTTTTTGTTGTGATTAACACTTCGAAATGTAGAACATGTTTGAAAGGGAAACTCTATCACTCTCCATAATGATTTTATCATACCTTGAGAAAGAGAGCATTGAATTCTAACTTCCTATTCTTCCAATATAATTGTACATGCAAACAATCTTGCACCGAATAAAGGAAAACCAGTTCTTCGAGACTCAAAACTCTCAAAGCTAATTCCTATAGCAACTTTGCATGTCTGGTGTCATGTTGGCATAGAGAAGAGTATAGAAAAGTTCAACTTCATGCAAGGCACCAATCATCTTAACAAACTGATTGCCGCTTGGGTCTTCGAGCAGCGACGGACCCATCTGTGACACTAGAGGAAGAAGCTTGGCCAGAGGCACGCCCGATGATAAGCCGCGGGATTGCACCGTAAACTCCTCTGTCAACATGTCCACGACAGATTTCAATGAAATCTCCATTATGTTTCGAAACCCAGTACTGCAAATGTTGCAAATTAAAATGATTATGTATAACATACAATACAAAGGATGTTGCAAGAAACAAGAATCATAAGTTCATAGTTGATTTTAAACATAAAAATCCTTTCGGAGAAAATTTAAAGGTCTGCTTAAGTAAACAATGCAAGCAGAAAGAAAGAACGAAAAGATGGAGAGGAATGAAAAGACAATGAAAAATATTACAGGTTCCTAGCCAATATTGAGCCGATGGACAAAATCGAACATTAGACATGCAAACATATATTTATTCCTCGCGACTTAGTCCACGTGGCAGCATTTACCTGTTTGGTCACAGTTCAAATTAGAGTTGTTTCTCTCAACAGGTCGAATTCTCTTCTGAACAAAATCCTTATGTAGAATGAACATTTCCATATAATCACTTTCTATCCACCGACGAGTTCTATAGATTGCCGGTTCAGTAACCTATGAGCTGTGAAGGACCATGACGTTCTATCAAAGCTCTAGCAAATACTTTAAGGGCTGTTAATTCTAGTGGTTGCGAAACTTATCTTATAGTAACAAGCTAGGGTACTATGGAACTAATTTACAGTCAGAAGTGAAACAACCACCCCAGCTCCTCCAACGCAAAAAATGAAACATGAAAAAATAAAAACAAAAATAACTAGATGCAGAAATATGGGGAAAAGAGCACACCTTGATAAGACATTGCGTGTCTCCTCCATGAGTTGGTCTAGTTTACTAATATCTGGAGAGGGTGCCGCTGCATCTTCAAAATTTGATGAAGTTGCTGTCAAGTGTTTGTACGATATTGCATTTTCAGGTAACACGTAAGAGATCCAATGATTAGGACCTTCAATGTTCATAAACGTATCCAATATCTGCACGAGGGATTCTCGTAGTATAGAAGTGTTGAAGGGATCTCTCAGATGTTTTCTGCTTATGAAGGCAACTAAAGCATGAGATTACGAGCCACAAGTTGCAGTTTTAAAAATTTTCTTAGAACTTATGTAATTCAATCCAAGAACTCACAAAATCAAATGCTTTTCAAAAGAATCAACAGGTGCAAAGATATTGATTAAATAGGTATGGATTAGAATACAACGCATGACAGAGAATAGAAGCCTTGCTCGCAGCAAAGATTTGTAGGTGTCAACTGATGCAGTTGATGGAGGATGAATAGGACTATAACTACTGAAAGACAGATTGTTTGATTCAAGCAGAAGAGAAAACCTCAAATAAACAAACAATAGTTAAGCGAACTCTGAAAACGAAACATCAATCAAGAATTCTTATAATAAACAAGGAAAAGCAACCAAAGGAAGTCCGCTAAAACACGAAGCTGAAACTTAACATTGGAGGCAATTACTTGTCATAACAGTTCAAGAAACAAATCCGAAAAGGAACTCAGCATCTCATAAATACAACAACAACAACATAGTATCCGAAAAGGAACTCAGCATCTCATAAATGACACCAAATAATGCTATACTTACCAAATGAAGCACATTGGCAGTAGTTCAATCAAATTAACATTATCATTGATGATAACAATTTTGTTATAAATAACATCAATGGAACTAAAAACTCATGAGAGCATCTCAATATGCCAGTTTTGATTAACAAGCAACAACAACAACATAGCCTCAGTCCCAAATTAACTGGGGTCGGCTACATGGATCAAACTTTTCCAGTTTTGATTAACAAGACATTACATAAATTGCATAAAAGCTAGTATGTTATAGGCTTATAGCAACTAAAAAGAAAAAAGAATTTCAAGTTACAAATGCAAAGTTGCTGCTACCAGGTTATGACCATGCCTTTCATCACCAAAATGAGTCAAAACCCCTAACCTTGGCTTTTGCAAGTGATAGAGAAACTTTATTGCATAATCTTTTTTTTTTTTTATAAAGAAACTTACTTAATTACAACACTTTTGACTCCGAAATGAGTCAAACCCCTAACCTTGCCTTTCGCAAGTGATAAAGAAACTTACTTAATTACATAATTTTTTTTTTTATAAAGAAACTTACTTAATTACAACACTTTTGACTCCGAAATGAGTCAAACCCCTAACCTTGCCTTTGGCAAGTGATGCCTCATCGGTGAGATGCTTTAGCATCACTATGCCATAATCTTAATTTGAAAAATAACTACATATATAACTTCACAAATAAGTAAGACACACAGGCATCAAAACTAGTACAGCAAAGCGAAGTTTCACGAATTATATGATAGCATTTTATGAAAATCAACACAAAACTCTATAACAACTAAGGTCCTATATATCAATAGAATCAGAGAGGCAAATGCCTTTATCACCATGCCATAATCTTAATTTGTCCTTTCAGTTAATTCAACTAGCTCTAGACGGTTGCAATGGTTTGGTCACTTGCAAAGACGGCCTACAAATGCCCCATCTAGAAAACTTGACTCAATAGAAACGGTAGAAATTCAACGAGGTAGGGGCAAACCAAAGTTAACATGGGATGCATTAATTAGGAGGGATTTGAATGGTTTGCAAAGCTCACCATCAATTGCACTTAATCGAGCACAATGGAAAAGTTTGATCCATGTAGCCGACCCCTGTTAATTTGGGACTGAGGCTATGTTGTTGTTGTTGTTGTTGTTTCCTAGTTAATTCAACTAGCCCAATCTCATTCAAAAGATCCTTGGTCTTCGCCAAGAGCAGCTAAACCAGCTCAATTGACTTCCTACACTTTTATTTTTATCACTAACTGAACAATTAAGGTCTCGCACATGACTACTTTCCTACTAGCCAATAATTCTTTCTAGTTTTGCCTTCGAATCCTCAATGTAGAAACTAGAAAGTCCGCCAAGCTACCAGCAGTTTTACAAAAGAAAACACAGCCAAAAGGCATTTTTCTCTCTTTTTCATTCATTTAACTAATCAACATGAATGTTGAACAAACCAATTGATGGGCTCTTTATATGGTAATCCTATGATCTAAAATCATGAACAAGTTTATGATAGGCCGCCTAGTTATGTCAGTGATGAGCGAGGAGTGTGAAGGGACACTTGGAAGCAGCAGAACAAATCAAGAGAATTAAAGTTTTGGCAGGGAATGCGAGCAGCAAGTGTATAAAATGAGAGTATGGAATGTAATAGGTGTGAATTGTTTTGCGGAGTCTAGTATTTGAGAGGGAGATAGACCTCTCAAACAGTCTATCATCTGAGTAATACAATTGTGCCTCTTCCATCCCAGTTATTTCTTCTGAACTCAGCACCTAAATCCAAGAAAACTGGTCCCAACAGATTCGAACACATATCAAGTTCTATCAGTTTATTGCCCCTAACCATGCACCACAGTTCTAACAAACAGTTTTTCTAAATCTTATCCACTTCAATCTTACATCAACTTTTGCGAGCAAAATCTACAATATTTGTTTTTCATTGATACCACTGCCAGTATGTGTCCCAAAACTTAAAGAACAAAAATGCTTGCAAATGGTCACTAAAAATCTTTAAATTCCACAAGAGCACAACAATGAAACAACAGAGCTTGATATGCTGAGAAACTTTTGACAAGCTGAAAGGAATGTGCTAGCAAGTTCAACTCACCCCTTTAAGACTTCTGTAACTGCTGTCTGCATACATGGAATCAATGCGAATATTCCATGGTTGGCAAGAAAATCGGCAGTAGAAAGAAACTCTTTCTGACTATGCCTATCAAACGGATCACCTTCATCCTGCACACAAAGGTATCAAACACTGTTTTGAAGAGTACTGAGAAAGGTAACTTTCTCAATTATACAGCACTAGTAGTACCAGAAGTTCAGAAGTTGTTTTCAAAGATCCAACGGAAACAGTATGAGTTCTATCTGAGCCTCAGTAATTACCTATCGATCTTAGCTGTCCTAATAGGCTCTTATCCGCATAAACATGTAGAGGCATTCTTTTCTATATGTATAAACTATGAAGAGGACAAGAATCATTTGTAGACTTCAATCAAAAACATTAGTTGGAACTCAGAAACAACATACTAAACCGTTGTCTTTAAGAAACAATTATGCGATCAGCAACCAATGGACTAAAAAATTTACTCAAAGATGTTTGACAATGAAATGATTTTAAGGAATGTCTTAATACAATGCCAAGTTGACACAATCTCATTGATAAGATTGCAAGTAAGAACTCTATGTGATTAGGTTCCTAAGAACATTCAGATGTCTTCCTTAGTTGTCTAGGCAATAGTCAACTTATTCATCTCTCATACCTCAAGTGGTACTCGGAGAGAATTTTAGATTATTCCATAACTATTGAGGACTGAATGATACCCCCAGTAAGCCAGTCGAAAACAGTCAACTTACAACACCAGATATCACAATAACAATAAACAGTAAATTACAGCATCTAAAAACAAGGGTATGACTTTGGAAAAAAATAATAAGAAGCACCAATGTCAAACTACTCTAACTACCAACAAAAAGAATATCATTTGACTGTTTCAATGGTTCCACCTACCGATAATACAAAACAAGTAAAATTTAATTACTTCCAATGCAACCAACATACAGACAACATATGACAAAAGGAAACACTTAAAATCGTACCAGTAGATGAGAACTTCCCAGATCCCGGGCTATATCAATGTAGAGATGTCTCCCTAGTATGTTAACCTGAACCCTTATGTACAAGCAAAGACTTGTCATTGCCCATATCGATGACACCAATCTTGTGAAGCCTAGAGAATGAGAGAAACAATAGCATAAACAATTTGCATCAGAAAACAAACTAGCCTATACTTATTTCCGGATACTCCTTTTCTATTATAGAGTTACTAAAACATAAAAAACCAACTGCCATACTTAGAATTTTGAGTCTGTCCCATAATTCAAGCTTCTCCAAGGACGTCAAGGCGTTCGACTCCCCCTTCGCTTGCATCAACCTTTCCGTCAAGTACGAGGGGTCCAACTCATCCGATATCCGACTCTGCAGATAGTGCATTGCATAAGGCAATGTCGTAGAATCCGCAATTCTCTGAATATTCTCAAAATGGGCTTGCTGTCTAACAATAACACAATGAAACAATCATAAACATAAATTCCAAAAAGAAGACAATTTCAAGGTACAATATGAATTAACACTATATATATTATCTTAACTGGTTCTTGATGATTTCATCTGTTTGTTTCTCTCCTTCAAGAAGTATGTCCAACTCGACAAGCCGCCGCCGATGAGCAACATAGAACTTATACAGCAAATACCCACTTCCACAAATTCCCAATGTAACTAAACCCTTCCTCCTATGCCTCCTCCAAAAATCCCTACTCATCAAACACTCAAAATCATGACAAAACAAAACATACCCACAAAACCCTAAAAACCCATAATTCAAATTTGCAAAAAAACTGTGAAATTGAAGAGGCCCAATTCAATTCGAGCAATTCTAAGAAATACCCATATCACAAAACATGAAATTGGAGCCAAACTGACCTTAGAGCGAGCATTGTGACGCTAATAACCCCAAAACCTCATCAGCAGAGATTGAGTAGCGTCGAACCCATTTGGGTTTTTGAAGCGGAGGAGCTCTCCTTCTCTTCCCACACCGTCTCTGTTGCGGAGGTCTCAAAGGGCATAGACTAGAGAGAAACACAAGGGAAATAGAGAAATGAAGGATTTACAGAGTAAAAAAATTACTGTTACTGTGTAGTAAAAGTGAGAGGAATCAAAAGCAATGCTATAAAGGGTCTTATTATAGGTTCTTATCTTTGATGTCAAGGGCTTGGATTCCATGAAAAGAGAGTATCATTAGCGGTCCCAAAAAATAAAAATAAATAAATAATAATAATAATAATTAATAATAATCTTTATTGTTTTATAATTTAATTTGTAGTTCATTGGATTGCGCATTTAGATGCCAATGCATTGGATACTAATTTTGTTATCATGCATGCATGCATCTTGATTTGTATCGAAAGGACGCCGATATTTTTTTTTTTTTTTGATAATAAAAAAACATTTTGCTTTCATCAAGGTTCGAACTCGTGACCTCTTATTTTCAAACCTCATACACCAATAATTTTATGTTCTTAATTTAATTTAGCAATGTACATAAAGCTAATTAAATTCTGTATCCAAAATAGTATATCTCCAATTTTAGTCTTTAGTTAACAAGAAGGTCTTTGTTCAAATTAACTTGGGTAAAATATGAGAAGTGTTAGAATGACAACAACATGTCACATCGCAAGATGTGTTGGTATACAAGAGTCATTTATGTACGCTTCGAGATACGAACATGCACAAATTTTAATAACAAATACGCGAATCGAGGTCCATGAAAAGCTTTTACGAGCCAAAGTGTAAAATTTGAGAAAGAACCAATTTGCTTTCCATAATAATTATTTAGTACAAATTACTCAGTATGTTTAATTTATTTGGCTTCCAAATTAGGTTATATTACATCTATTTTATTTCTTTCGAGTTATGAGATTGTGGTATTGACTAACTATTGCAGTAAGTAAAAAAAAATTATCTGGGCGTCATGAATATTCTAAATAGTAATAAAAAATGTATCTTACTATATATATAGAAAAATTTACAGCATGAAAAGTGGTTTAAATGAATAGAATAAGTTGGGTTTTTTTTATTCGATAATTATGAAAAAATGCTTTTTGAAAAAGGCGCCGACAATGGGAGGAAAATTTTATCACCATGTGGTCACATGTGTAACGGCCTGAATTTGGTTCGCCGTTATTAATGACGTAGTTGCAGACGTGACCGACAGCTTAGACGTTCGTGTTACCCGCAGCTAGGCTAGTGGGCGCTTGGAGCAAGGTAAATAGTTATTTTATGTGCTGATTTGTCTAATTTTGCGATGTTTACATTGAAACAGATGAAACGACATCGTAATATGTGTATTTATATTACATTTAACGTGTGAGATTGCGTGTTAAGTATTCGCCTCGATACACGTGTCGATGCGGGTACTGGGTAGGCTAAAACACTTAATATCAGGCCAGAGAAAATAATACACTCATGAAATGAATAAAATGAGTTAAATAATAATATGTAATGCATATTTGGTTGTTAGGGTCATGGTAGTACGCGTATGTTGCATTTTGAAACGCGAAACCGGGCGTCGGAACACCCGAAAGACGACTTTTTGGTTTAAGAACAAAGGCAAGTGTACCATTGGTGTCAACTTCAGAGTCATTAGGGGTTGAAAAATGGAGCAAATGATGCTTATTAGATTGCCTTGGGATTCACAAATGAGGAGAGATGCTTGCATGTATATAAGGTCACCTTGACTTTCAAACCTACCACATTTTATCTCTCCTTATCACAAATCCTAAAATTGAAGAAGAAGAAGAAACAACGATTTTGGAGACTTAAAGTGATTATTAGACAAGTTTGGAGCGGTGGGATCAAAGCAAGGTGAGATTCACAAACACCTCAACTTTCTTTATCTTTTGGTTTAAATTTTTGAGGTGTTGTGTGAATCCAATAGGAATTATTAAGTGGTTGTTAAGTAGTGGTTTTGGTGGGTTTTAAGTTCAATGAAGAAACAGGAAAGCTTAATGTATTCATTCCCTCCGTGTGTGAAGTCGGGTATCGGGATTCATCAGTTCTGCGTTTCTCCACATCCGTAATTGGTTACCTGCAGAAATGGAAAGTTGGTCGAGATTGAAGGAATCAAGACGAAAGTGATGGTTTGGGCGAAAGTGACATCCATCTCAACTGAAAAAGGGAAGATCCATTTCATGGCAGGGCTGAAGAAAAGCCGGAATAGAGAGGCATATGAAGTCTGCAGAGATGGAGTGTTTGTAGACAAACAGGGACTTGGCGAGAGATGGAGAATTGTGATTTGGTGGTGTTTTAATGTGAGGGGTAAAGTGGTAATCTCCTCCACCACCCACTAAGGATTAGTTAATCCCACCAAAAATGGTGGTATTATTTAATCCACTACCATGCCTCTAAACTAGTCCATTTGGACTAGTTAATCCTCCAGCAAACAACGGATTAACTAGTCCAGTGTAGCTAATCCGGGCTAATACCACGAACCAAACAGGCCATAAATGTATAAAGTTCAGTGATTTGTGTTGTGGTAGTGGTTGTTGTTGGTGGTGGTGTTAAACAAAAATTTTCAGCAAAACTGATGTCTAGAACGTGATTAGTGCGCTAATAAGGTTATCTAGTGCGCTAGATGACGATTAGTGCGCTAATGTTCTTCTTGACGAAGAACAGTTAGTTGCCTAGGAATCTAACGCGCTAATCCTCAAAGCTAGAGCTTTAGATTTTGCAGAATTTGGACTATTTTGGCTAAGTAACATAAAATATATCTAATTGACTAAAAATCAATTATAAATGGAAATAGGTTCTTTCGGACGGTAATTTGGATATTGGGGATTCATCGGGGCCGAATCGGGGGTTATTTACCGAGACACGGAGTGCAGTTTGAGGTGTGTAGTATCCCAACTTATTTTTGCTTTTGAATTCATATTATGTCTTTCAATACTCTTTCTTGTTT
The DNA here is from genome assembly GCA_039657365.1 of Stephania yunnanensis. Classification (NCBI taxonomy): domain Eukaryota; kingdom Viridiplantae; phylum Streptophyta; class Magnoliopsida; order Ranunculales; family Menispermaceae; genus Stephania; species Stephania yunnanensis. The sequence continues at coordinate 56,120,127 of CM077588.1, read as the reverse complement.
TGGTTTAAATGGACGGACGTTGAGGCTCTCCCTCCGTGCCATTTCTGTGTGTATATCCACTAGGCCATAGCACATGTGCCAGGGATCTCGGTGAATAAGTTGACCCAAGAGTCGCGTCGGGGCACGTGTTGGTGCGTCGTTGGCTATACGCCGACCACCTGGCGGATCCAGATACCGGCCTTGCTTGAGTGCTACTCACCGGCAGTAGTCTGTGAGGAGTCCGAAGTATGGTGCTAGTCTGACCCTGGGCTCTAGGAACACACTTTGAGCGTTCGCTATTAATTATGCATGCGATGAGCACAGTTGTCTTTATTTATTTCAGCATGTTTATTTAATAGTTTTGTTTAAATTCCAGTATTTACTTACATTATTGCTCATTTGATTTCCTTGGGAATACTCACTCTTGACTCGTCACCGCCTTTTGTGATGGCTCGAGTGCAATTCCTAGTACGAGTCGTGGCAAGAGCAAGCTACCAGAATACCTGTGATTCAGAGATATTAAGTCAGGCTTGTACGTTTGTATTATATATATTTTATTTTTTTTAATTATTTTGGGGATTTGGGATTGTGAGATACCTCAGGACTCTATATTTTTGATATTATGATACATTTAGGTGTAATTTTAGTCTATGATGATAAATGAGTTTTCCATACTAGGTATCAGAGTTACATGTATGACTATAATGTTTATATTTTGATTGTCACGAGAAAAGACTTCCACTATGATTTATTATGGTTTATAATGATTTTAACAAATGACTTGAGTTCAGTAACAATTTAAACATTAAATTGTTGTCTATTGAGGTTAAATATTATTGAATGGTGGATGAGATATATAGCATGTGGGACACAGCTGGCGCTAGTAGGCCAGGTTGTGGGCTCGTATTGGCCCCCATGGCGATCCATTTGGGAAATGGGTCACTACAACATGAATGGCGCATTCGAAGAATGTGCCATTGCCATTCGTTTTATTCCTATGGATAGTTACACGTGGAAGTCTACGTAGAATTGTCCCGTTGTAGATACAATAATAGCGCATTTTGCGAATGGGCTATTAAGTTTCCAGGAAAGTCTACGTGGACTGTCCCCCTTAACACGAATGGCGCATTCTTTGAATGCGTCATTCATGTTAATTTCAATTTTTGATGATATTCTACGTGGACTGTTGCATAACATGACTGTTACATGGGTTGCCCACCACGAAATACGTACGTAACCTTCACACGGTTTGCATTGATTGGAAGAGGTAGTATTATTTGTCTACTTCGAGATACGTGCGCGATGTTTGCATGAATTGCACGAGGTTGCATGGGTCGCCCACCTCGATATATGAGCATGGCGTTTGCATGAGTTTTCCACCTCGAAATACATGCGTGACGTTTGCATGGGTCGTTTACGTCGAGATACGTGCATGTTATGTACATGGACTATCTACCTCGAGATCCGTTCGTGAAGCGGGTTGTCCACTTCGAGATACGTACGTGACGCGGCTTGTCCATCTCAATACGCACATGTCGTTTGCATGGGTTCTCCACCTCGATATGTGTATGTGGTATTTGAGTTGAACAAATAACTCCCTTTGAAAATGAGTAATTAACACAATTTTGTATTTTGTATAGATAGCTCTTATTGAAAAGTTGACATTCCTTTCACCTCATCAAACCACACCACAACATAACACGCCATACATCCACATCATCATTCATAGCTCTTTTTGAAAATGAGACATACTTTACTTTTATAATTTTAAAGTAACTCTCCCTATTTGACGAATAAAAAAGCACAGCGACCTTACTAGGTAAAAAAGGCCATATATATACACACACACACATGACACATGACATCGAGGGAATATTGGGATCATCAACCAAGATGATGAAGCTATGATAAGACCCCTTTAACAACCTCAACAAAATTAAAACCAACAAGTACCACGGAGGTTGAAACGCTCAACATGACAAGAAGTGCCATAGCCAATGCCACGGATGGCCTTGTGTCGATCAAATAAGACTGCAACATCCCCACAACTTGAACCACATCAGAGTTGTAATCCGGGTAGTACTTCCTTTCCCACTCCATCCACTCCGACCGATCTAATTCGTCGCTCGCCCCGTCCCTCTCCGCCGCCATCTTCATCTCCTTAATTCTCATTCTCAAAACAATCATACTCTCGTCGACCGACCTGTGATCATAACCGTCGTCTCTTCTCAAAGCCCGGATCTTCGTCATTGGCACCAACTCTCTCTTGTAAATATTGGTCCTTGAAAATGGCCTCCTCTTAGGAAGCGTAATAAGCCTAATACTACTAGCATTGCAACAAATAGTAGGCATTGCTTCTACGTATGTTTGTCTATATTTGTGAACTATATATTAATGAAGAACAAATTAAATTGATCAACATGTATGTTTATATATATAGATTGATAGAGAGATACATATATATATATATATGTATAGGGAGAGAAATTAGGGAGAAGCATCGACAATACTTCTTGGCAAAGTAAGGGACATATGGTGTGCGTGCTAAGCTAAGCTAAGGGAGAAAGCGTGTGTGTGTGTGCATGTTTGTGTTCACAACGCGTTGGCGTTTGATTGAATTCGATTATTAATAATATATGATTTGTGTGATTAATATAAAATTTAAGCTAGATTACGATAAGCACAATAAATAGTATCTAGGTTTTGTCGTGTACGGCTTGTTAACGAATTGCAGATGAGGACAAATACATCAAAGCTTCTATGTTTAGACGCTAGAGACAAAAATATATATCTGTTTCTAGTCACTTTCTATCTTATCATAGCCTTATAGGAAGGACGGTGATTAAATGAGAGCGTGGAATTGAAAAGTAATTATGTTAATTGAGGTGTGATCGATTAATTACATGGGCCAGCCTCTGTAGGCCCACCAATACCCGTATTGGACTTGACCCGAGTCGTATTTAAGAAGCGGCCATCAATCTCCGTCAATATCGATATCATTCCCAACAGCTCATATGTAAGGTTTTAACACAAAAAGCTTAAGTACTATTTAAGGAAGATAATAAAGATTATATTATTAATTAACAATCAGTTGGTTTAAGTGGCATGAGACTTGATGCTTTTAAGTAAGGTCTCGAGTTCGAGTATTGTAAATAGAAAAAATAACTGAGTTGAGAATGGCCCCCAATATGAAACCCGACACTGCACAAACGTGGATTAGTCGATGCGGTTGGTATCAGACACCACGTGAGAAACAAAAAAAAATGATATATGTATTTTATTAATTACGAAGTTTTAATTTAATTGATGTGAGACTATTATTTCGATTCACGCCTTCATCGCTAAGTGTACGACACATGGGTTGAAAGCCCACTGTGCTGGTGTGCGTTTTAATGCATGTCATTCAAGCATTTTTCACACGGAACTCGTTGGATCATTAATTAGTTAGCAGTAGGAACTAACAAATCAACTATTGTATTGTCATTTACTACAACTTGACCTAAAAATTGTAGCTGATGATACATTGATATCAAGTCTCAAGTTGATCAATGTCTAGTTGATGAATTCGAGTTGGCTAGTTAATTACTTATTCAACTTGAGGATCTAATTAATTCAAGTCTCAATTTGGCCACCGTTTCTTGAACTTGAAGGAAGAGTGTTAATAATAGTAGTGCATCATGTATTTAATTGAATGCATGTTTAGTGAATTATAATTTAATGATGTGAGACATTATCTTATTTTTGGAATTTTGGTGTATGATCTCTCTTAACTTAGGCTCCGCTCACTCTCGCCCCTCCCACACTTGGACTTTGGGCATTATTCCATATCCCACGTCACACAAAAATCTAATATAATATTGATACATGCTCTTAGACGCATAATTTAATACTAGTGTTTAGTTTGATTTTTTTTTTCCGTCTTTAATCTATATATATGTTTGGTGTTTAAGTTGACTATTCTTCGAGAATTTACTCTTTAAGAGGGATATCCCTTGAAAAATTATAAGATTCAACATATGTAAATAATGTAAAATTAGAACACAAATTGCCAATGCCACAAAAAGATAATTTCCTCTAAAAAAGTTGTAGTACTTTTGAATTGAAGAACAAATAAAATGCTTCTCTGTATGCAAATGTCATGGTTATTTTCTGTATACCAACTCTTATTTAAATGGAACAAAATGAAGAATGTTGATGCTGCATGCAGGCACACTTAGTAGCACCAATGCAGCCCACCCCCAAAGCCAAACTAGGCCTCATGTTCATCAATCAATTCAATTAATTGTGTTTATAGCAACCACACTGCATGCATGGCACACATTAGAGTCATAAGATGTGTACGTAGCACTGCTTCTCCCACTCCATCGATCCAATCCTTAGGAGGAGGCTCGTAGTTCCTCTCCACCATCTTCATCTCATCAATCCTCTCCCTCACAACAATCATGCTTTCGTCGACAAGCCGCCCGCTTTAGTCCCAATCATATATAGGTTTCCCGCCGCACGGCCTTCACAACAATCCGATCTTCTCGTCTAATAATGTCAACATTTCGTCCTCCACATTTAAAAGCAGACACACACGGCCGCAAAGAAGGACGAAAAGAAGGAATAAGAATGGTAATGATTGATTGCATTGCTATAAAAAATGGTTGATTTGGAATTGAAACATGTTAAATATGAAAGGAAAATATAATCGTGTAAATGTTTAGGAGTTTTGTTTGGTTTCGGTGTGTGTATATATACTTTAAAGTAGTGTTCTTTGAACTCGTGATTTCGGACTCAAAACTTTTTTTATTTTAAATACATCATCGATCAATTAATGAAAGTAATTATAATCATTTGTAAAATTATTTGATACTTCTAAAATATTTAATTTTTTTTAGAAAAAATCTTCATATGAATTTACACTCATGAGTCCAAGTATATTTATTGTATAGTTTATTAGTTTAGGAATGTTGTGGGCATTATTAGACTATTAGTGAGTGATTGCTTATGAGGAGAGAATTAATGGGCAGCTGACACGTGGTGCTAAGCGTGTTTATGGTCTGTTCGTTTCACCGTCTTAGGTCGGATTAGCCACACTGGACTAGTTAATCCGGTGTTCGTTTGGAGGATTAACTAGGCCACATGATTAGTTAATGGGCATGAGAGTGGATTAAACAATACCACCATTTTTGTGGGATTAGCTAATCCATAGTGGGTGGTTAGTGGAGATTACCACTTTACCCCTCACATTAACACAACACCTTCACTAAATCATAAATCTCCATCTCGACCAAACATGGTTTTCTCTTCGTCCTCTTCCTATTCGTCCTCTTCGTCGAATCACCAGCTTCACTGCGTCACCACTGCCTAATGAATCAGAAATTTTTCCCAAAATTATCTTTGCTTTGTAGAGAAATGAAATCTACATCGTTCTCTTTTGCTGTTAGAAAGAAGAATTTTTAGTGCGCTTGATTAATTCATGAATTTAATCACAAAGATCATAATATACAAAGATCATAATTTTTAGTGCGCTTGAATAATTCATGAATTTAATCACTGCGAAGGCTCGGTTTGGTGATTGATTGAAAAGACTTGATTTGGTGATTGATTAATTCATGAACCCTCCCCCACTCCACAAAGATCAGAATATACACAGCAGTAACAATAAGACAGCAGTAGCTCACCAACAACAACTCAAGCAGCAGAGGTAGGAGACATTCGCAGTGAAGGAGATGAGGAATGTGTGAAATGGGGGGAGGATGTGTGATTTATGTAAGGGTATTTTAGTAAATGTACATGTACAATCTCATTTAATCCAACCTTAAAACTCCAAACCAAACAAGATACACAAATATGACTAAACTATCTAAATCCATGTGTTAGTTTCATCACTAATTAATCTATCTCACGTGTTATGATTCACTAAAATGTGAAGCCAACATGCCATTAGTGATGCAAAGGTTGGGGGAAGTGGACACGTGTTGGCCTCTTGGAGGTGGCATAGGGATCAGGAGCCGGACGTCACTGAAAGCTGGTCGGCTACATAAATCATATATAATATGAATAATGTAAACTATATAGTTTAAAATGTTGATTTTTATTTGAATTTCCGCGGCGTCGCGCATGTGGAGAGTTTTATGAAACATATTGCTAAATGGAAATGACATAATTGGAATGAAGGATAAGTGCAGAGAACCAGCCATCATAAATTATTTCTCATATAAGTCAATAGCTTCATAATACATAATCAATTATCTATATAAGCAACAAGTCTGCTGAATTAATTTATAAGCACATTAGATTAAATGGTTGAATATGCCATGATGCATCTGAAGTTCAACATAAAAGAATGACATATTATTTTTAACACATGTTGTTACATACTTGATAAAGTTAATGTATATACATTCAAAGTCTTTGGACATGTACGCGCACATCTCGATTTATTGTTCATTATTTTTAAAGACAATTTGAAGATTTAAAGTATTTTATTCAGATGTACCTATTTATGTCTTTTATTTATTTTATTGCGATCTTTATTACGAATATAAGTGAGTAGTGTATTAATTTAAACAAAATTGAATATATAAACTTGATCCATTTTGTGATGTAGTCATAATAATGAGATGATTTTGTACTTAACGTTTTAAAGCGATCTTTTTTTCAATTCATTGATTTAATAAATTATTATTTGCGATATCCAAGGACGTCTCGAGCATTTCATCATGGACTGATGGGCCAGTCCGCTTGTCAAACAAGTTTTTTTTTTTTTTTTTTTGTCAATTAAGGCGCAATAAAATTGTATTTTAAAGTGAGAACCCATACATCCATGAAACAATATAGCGCTCGGTCTCCATGAGAGAAAATGAGGCAATGAAGCCCCACCAAATTCCACTATCGAAAGCCTATAAGGCACATTTGATGGGGAGAAAAAGTCGGATAAAACCGGAGTAAAGCCCTTACAAAGGGAAGATGGCCCTCTAAGAGGGACAACCGACAACAATAACTAAAACTAAACAAAAACAAAAACAACCTTTCAATTGATAAACAAATTTCTAACATATAAACAAAAACAAAAACATTTGAGGCAACATCCGCACGTAGGTGGGGACGAAAACTAACCTAAACTCTAAACAACTGAACTAAACACAACGGTAGTGAATCCAAAAGAAAAGAAGAGGTGAAACACCCACCGAACTAGTTGAAGTTGACAACGACATGGCTAGCCATACCTAACATAAACCAACAACACCGAACTCCAAGATCTGCTTGTTAGATTATCTTTTCCTAATTAATCTCTATTATATGTGACCCATATTATGTTATTACGTACTTTATATTTTGGGCCCACAACTTGATGGTAGTTTGGGTATAATTGTTTTGAGTACGGGGTTTTAATTCCCTCCCCTCTCTCTTCAAATTAAACGAACCCCAATAACTGTAAAACAGTTATTGGGATATGATTTATTTGAAACCACATTGAGATCTCGCCATCAAGGAACAGTGGTATTACGGAAGAAGGCAGAGAGGGGAAAAACATTCTTTAAGTTTATTGGCAATGGAAGGAGGTATGTTTATATTTTATGATTTATGATTGAATTAAAAGTGTTATATAGATCGGAATAGACAACAATTGGTATCAGAGCATGGTTGAACACTTTTATTCTTGATAATAGTTTCCGCATTATTGTTTTAATTTTGATCGACATTATTGAAAATAATTCTTGAAGTCGATTGTTCAATTAGGTATAAAAGGGTATAAAAGGTAATTTATATATTTTAAGTTTTACCTATTCCGGTGTCGAAATTGTTGATTTTGGATTTCGGCAAACTTGCCAAATTTTCGTTAATATTAGTATTATTATTAATTTTTCGTTGAATGGCTTACTTGTTTATAGTGGTATCAATGAACTAAAATTTGGGTTTTATTGATATGCATGCGTAGTTTGCTATTTGTTTCTTTCGGTACAAATTATTTCCTACAAAATAGGTGCATGGCCTAATCTTTCCTATTTGTTAGTGTTGATTAACATGACAGTTTGTTTATTCCTTGTTAAAGTAATTATTCACGTTGAGAATGCTATTGTCACGTTTGACTTTTGGAATTAAAACAGTTAGGCAATGAATATGTATATAAATTAACGTACCAGTTTGTTGCTGGCCGCTTATCATATTGATAGTATACATATTCAGAGTATGTATACAAATTATATGATATGCAAATTATACAAATTATATGATATGCAGAGTATGTATACATATTGCATATGATTAGAGTCGGTGGATATGTACATTACGTATACATATTATATGATATCAATTATAATTTGTGATATATGTATATATATTATTTAATATATGCATATTAATGTATGTCACATTATTAATTGATTAATTTATTGTTATGCATGTATGCATATGATTGGCATGTATATCTTGATTAAAATAATAATAATAAAATTAAAGTATGCTTAATTAAATATTTATTTAACGAAAAGCTTGTTAGTCACCAAAGTGGCCTAGCTTGAATAGATGATAAATATTTAATTAAGACCAATTAATTATAACGCTAGGAGGTCACCCAAAGGTGGACCATTGCTTATAATTAATGAAACTTAAGAGATTTATCTCCATACTTAATTAAAATAGGTATGTTTTATCCAAAGATATCTTACTTATTTTCCTAAGTATGATTGATTGTCTATGATAGTATGCTTATTGAGAATTTGATATAGCATGAATTATGTATTAAAGTATCACCCAAAGGTGAACTTAAATACATAATAAAAGTATTGTATGTCTCGAATCTATTAGATTTAACTCAAAGCATTAATGTGAATAATTTTGTTATATTTGCAGCGTCCTCTAATATGTTTGCCTTAGGTAATATGATGGTTAAGTTCAATGGGCTTAACTACAATGATTGGTACGAACAGATCCAGTTTCAACTGGGTGTAATGGACCTTGACCTGGCAATCATTGTAGACGAAAAGCCCGCGGCCATTACTGAGGCCAGCTCCGAAGAGGAAAAGTCTTTATATGAGGCTTGCAATTGGGAGCGGTCTAATAGGCTAAGTTTGAATTTGAAGCGAATGACGATTGCAGAAAATGTCAAACCATCTATGCCCAAGACAAGCGATGCAAAGGAATTCATGATCCAACTAAAAGAGTACTCACAATCGGACATTGCTGACAAGTCCATTGTGGGAAGCTTGATGAGTGAGTTGACCACTAAGAAATTTGAGTGGTCACAACCCATCCATGATCATGTGACTAGTATGTCTAATTTGGCAGTGAAGCTCAAAGCAATGGGTATGGACGTGAGTGAATCATTTCTGGTTCAGTTCATTATTAATTCCCTTCCCCCTGAGTTTGGTCAGTTCCGGGTGAATTACAACACCATAAAAGAAAAATGGAACTTGCAAGAAATCAAGGCCATGCTCGTACAGGAGGAAGGGAGATTAAGGAAACTGAAGGGTCACTCAGTTCATCTCACTATGCATGATGGAGCTAGCAGCAGCAAAGCTATCCCAGGAAGGAAGGACAGAAAGAAGGACAAAGCCCCAATGAAAGTCCATGAGGTCGAATCCATAAAGAGCGAGGTGTCACTTCACGTAGGAAGAGTGGACATTTCAAGAAAGACTGTCCAAACGAAAGGCATGGTTTGAGAAGAAAGGTATACATTACATTTCGTATGTTTTGAATCAAACTTAATTGAAGTGCCTAATAATACCTGGTGGCTTGACATCGGTGCAACTACTCATGTTTCACATATTATGCAGGATTCCTTTCAATCCATCCCATGTAAGCGGAACCGAAAAGTTCTTATTTATGGGGAACAGAATGAAGGCACGCATAGAAGGGATCGGGACTTACAGATTAATCCTGGATACCTGGGATACTTTTTGGATTTAGAAAAGTGTCTTTATGTTCCCTGAATGTTCAAGGAACCTTGTTTCGTATCAAGATTGGATTGTGTAGGTTTTAATTTAAAGATTGGAAACAGTTGTTTTAGTTTATTTAAACAAAAATACTATTATGGTTCTGGTATTTTAATTGACAACTTATATCGTTTCAATCTTGATAGTATGTTTGTTGAATCCTTGTTTAATGTTGAGCATGTTATTGGAAATAAACGTAGTGCATATGATGAGCGCTCTGCTTTTCTTTGGCATCAAAGATTAGGTCACATATCCAAAGAAAGAGTAAAGAGGTTAGTGAAAAGTAATATCTTACCTCAATTGGATTTCGTTGACTGGGATGTATGTGTGGATTGCATTAAGGGAAAGCAAACCAAACATATATCAAAACATCCTGCCACAAGAAGCAGTGAGCCTCTTGAATTGATACACACCGATATTTGTGGTCCTTTTGATGCTCCATCTTGGAGTGGTCAAAAGTATTTTATCACCTTTATTGATGATTACTCACGATATTGTTATCTATACTTGTTGCATGAAAAGTCTCAGTCAGTGGACATTTTAGAAGTGTTCATTAATGAGGTAGAAAGGCAGCTAGATAGAAAGGTAAAAGTGGTGAGATCTGATAGAGGTGGCGAATACTTTGGAAAGTATGATGAACGTGGACAATGTCCAGGTCCATTTGCAAATTTCCTTAAAAGTCGAGGTATTTGTGCACAATACACAATGCCTGGTACACCTCAACAAAATGGCGTAGCTGAAAGGCGGAACCGTACTCTTATAGATATGGTTAGGAGTATGTTAAGTTGTAACACTATACCTTCATCATTGTGGATGCATGCCTTAAATACTGCTGCATATCTGCTAAATAGGGTTCCTAGTAAATCGTTCCTAAGACTCCTTATGAACTTTGACCTGCAGTAGGAAACCTAGTTTGAGACATCTTCATGTTTGGGGATGTCAAGCAGAAGTACGGATATATAATCCACATGAAAAGAAACTTGATGCAAGGACTATTAGTGGTTACTTCATTGGTTACCCCGAAAAGTCTAAAGGGTACATATTTTATTGTCCTAACCATAGTACGAGAATAGTTGAGTCTGGTAATGCTCGGTTCATTGAGAATGGCCAAAACAGTGGGAGTGAAGAACCACGAAATGTGGATGTTCATGAAATTCAATTGAAAACTCCTACATCTAGCATTTCTCCTCAAATTGTTGTTCCTCTTGTTGTATCAAGGTTACGCAATAAACCCGGACAACAAATCATTGTTCCAAATGAGGAAAATGAACTTATTGTTAATGAACTAGCTAATGATGCACAAGTTGTAAATGATCAAGTAGAACCACAAGAAATAGCATTACGAAGGTCTGTAAGGACAAGAAGACCAGCAGTTTCAAATGACTATGTGGTTTATTCACTTGAACATGAATGTGATTTGAGCATTGACAAAGATCCAGTCTCGTTCAAACAAGCCATGAAATGTGATGATTCTGAAAAATGGTTTAGTGCCATGAAAGACGAGTTGAAATCAATGGATGACAACAAAGTCTGGGAATTAGTCGAGTTGCCTGAAGGTGCAAAGCAAGTTGGTTGCAAATGGGTCTTCAAAACAAAACGAGACTCACATGGCAATATCGAAAGACATAAAGCCAGACTTGTCGCCAAAGGTTACAATCAAAAGGATGGCATTGACTATAAGGAGACCTTCTCTCCAGTTTCAAAGAAGGACTCTTTAAGAATTATAATGGCTTTGGTAGCTCATTATGATCTCGAGCTTCACCAAATGGATGTGAAAACCGCTTTTCTGAATGGAGACTTAGAAGAGGAAGTTTACATGGACCAACCCGAAGGTTTCTTGACCACAGGAAAAGAAAACTTGGTGTGTAAGTTGAAGAAGTCAATATATGGATTGAAACAAGCTTCCAGACAATGGTATATTAAGTTCAATAATACCATTACATCTTATGGTTTTATAGAAAACACTGTTGATCGGTGTATATATATGAAGATCAGTGGGAGCAAGTTTATTATATTGGTCTTATATGTTGATGACATTCTTCTTGCTGCGAATGATGTTGCTTTGTTACATGATGTAAAGAGATTTCTCTCTATAAACTTTGAAATGAAAGATATGGGTGAGGCATCCTATGTGATAGGAATAGAAATATTCCGTGATAGATCACAAGGATTGTTAGGTTTGTCTCAGAAAGGATATATCAATAAAGTATTAGAGAGATTTCAAATGGACAAGTGCTCTGCAGGAATAGTTCCAATTCGAGAAAGGGACAAGTTCGGTTTAATGCAATGTCCTCATAATGATTTGGAACGCCACAAATGCAATGCATTCCTTATGCGTCATTAGTTGGGAGCTTAATGTATGCCCAGACTTGTACTCGACCGGATATCAGTTTTGCTGTTGGAATGTTGGGTCGATATCAAAGTAATCCTGGAATGGATCATTGGAAAGCCGCAAAGAAAGTACTTAGGTACTTACAAGGCACCAAGGATTACATGTTGATCTACAAACAGTCGAGTCATCTCGAAGTGATTGGGTATTCTGATTCAGACTATGCCGGATGCGTGGACTCGAGGAAATCTACATTCGGTTACTTGTTCCTATTGGCTGGAGGAGCAGTTTCATGGAAGAGTGCGAAGCAGACTGTAATTGCTACTTCCACTATGGAGGCTGAATTCGTGGCATGCTTTGAGGCCACTATTCATGCATTATGGTTGCGGAATTTTGTGTCAGGACTTGCTATTATTGATAGTATAGCTAGACCTATAAGGCTATATTGTGATAATTCCGCAGCAGTTTTCTTTTCGAAGAATGACAAGTATTCAAAAGGTGCAAAACACATGGATTTGAAGTACTTGTCTGTCAAAGAAGAAGTACAAAAACAAAGAGTGTCGATTGAGCATATTGGTACTGATCTGATGATAGCGGATCCGTTAACTAAGGGATTACCGCCCAAAACGTTTATTGGCCATGTTGAACGTATGGGCATTATAGACAAGTCCTTGTTAACATAATATTGTGGTATGTATACATACATTTATAATTGTATTGCTCATATTATTGTCATGACACTTGTGAATTCTATTAAAGCTTTGTTTTTGCTTATGTACTTGTTATCTTCATTATATTTCAGAGAGATAACATTATAGTTAGAGGGTTGAATTGTCCTTATTACAGTTATACTGGTTGAGTTGGTTGTGATACATGGAAGGAATCATGTCGATTAAATGACTTGTGACCGCCATGATCTAATCATTTTAATTCAGTGGAAAAGTGATTTGATAGATTCAATAAAAGTGCGCAATTATATTTTATTTTGAATCATCAAGTTATAACATGGGTCAAGTGGGAGATTGTTAGATTATCTTTTCCTAATTAATCTCTATTATATGTGACCCATATTATGTTATTACGTACTTTATATTTTGGGCCCACAACTTGATGGTAGTTTGGGTATAATTGTTTTGAGTACGGGGTTTTAATTCCCTCCCCTCTCTCTTCAAATTAAACGAACCCCAATAACTGTAAAACAGTTATTGGGATATGATTTATTTGAAACCACATTGAGATCTCGCCATCAAGGAACAGTGGTATTACGGAAGAAGGCAGAGAGGGGAAAAACATTCTTTAAGTTTATTGGCAATGGAAGGAGGTATGTTTATATTTTATGATTTATGATTGAATTAAAAGTGTTATATAGATCAGAATAGACAACACTGCTAGGCCATGGCTGCAGCTGCTGATCGGAGACGCATGCATATCGGAGAAACTCATAAATAGCCCGCTGGATAGTGCGTGAATCATCGCCACCCTCCCGAAAAACCATCTCTCACGTCGCTTCATAACAAATTCGTTGGATCATCATCCCCAACCTCCACTCTCTAAAACTTACAAAAGAAACCGAGAAAGAGAGACGGAGAAAGGAAGGAGGAACAAAAAGAAAATGTTAGAGACCTTGGGGGCTACGACGATGCTCGTGGCCGCCGAAGCGAGCCTCGGCGTCGTCGGAAGCCCCACCACCAAGCCGATCTAAGAAGAATGAGAAACAATTATTGACTCAACAGGCAAAGGCCCGTCCCATTCAATAATATGATCCAAGCCCAGCATTTAATATGAGAGCCTTAGATGGAAACTGCAAGCCCAACCCAAAGCATTTCACCAACTTAGGCTATGTTTGTTTATTAATCAAAAACCACTTTTTGAAAGAAAGGAATTCGGTGGGACAGTTTTTGAACCAACGAGTGTACAATGATTTCATGATTTGTTTCCTTCGTTATTACATACTAGGCATAGTATAGCCTCAATCTACCAAATATTTTCACTGTGCGTGATTTAATGCGTCGAATTAATTTCGTTTTTATTGAGTTGAGATTTTCAGTAGAGAATTTTGTAGGCTTTATTGAATGTGTTCAAATCATTGTAGCGGCCCTTTCCTAATATGTGTTTATATGATACTTAAAATTTTAATTTTAAATTGTCTCTAATAATAGGGACATAGCAAATGTAAATTATACAAAAGCACTATACTATAAGGATATGTCGAAGGCGAACTACATAAACAAATTTCAGAAACTACATTTTAAATCGATTGACGAATAAACACAAATGTTCTAATGTTACAATTGATGACAAATTCATGACACTTAGATATATTTTTTTAAATAAGTAAAATTAACAAATTTATGTACAATTTTTTATACATACTGTGATGAATGTATTGATCTATTAATAATGACCCTGCTACTGTAATTGAGTGAAGACACGCACAAAACAACACTTATCTGCGTCCATTCAATGTATCTCAATCATACTTGTGCAAAAAAAAAAAAAAATCAATGGTTGCCAAACATGTATGCAGTTTATGCGTGTATTTGTTGGGTTACAAAAGTATTTTCCACTAACAAAGCATCTACGTGTTTTTTTTTTAGTCTAAACCACTTAATATTCAAACTATTCGATCAATTCAAGTTCGCCCCAAATTACTCACATATAGGTAGAGATAAGCTTTCAATGTTAGTATTTTCATTCCAAATACTAGTTAAGGGATATCAACTCACTTCTAATTGTACCAATCAACCATTGGTAAAACATCGATGCATTTTTTTTAATGTATTTCTACGTGGTGTCCGATGCCTATCGCATTGACTAATCCACACTCGAGCACTGTCAAGCTCAAATGAACCCGTCTTTTCTATATACGAGGCTCAATTCGAGACCTCGCTCAAGAGAATTCATATTGTTAGGGTTGCAAGTGGAGGGGGTATGGGGCGAGGAATGCAATCCCCATCTTCATCTCCACTTATGGTGACACGGAGTCACGGAGATTCTCCGCTTGAAATTCTTCATTCGGGAAGTTTCAACCTCCATTCCCACCCCCGCGAGTATTCTCCACCTCCATAACTTTTTCACATAAAATATCTAAAAAAAAAAGAGATCAAATACATTATATATCCGAAATTAAAATCATTAAAAGCTTTTTCTTCGCAATTGTAGGTAGGTTTTCAAATTTTATAAGAAGCATTCACCATATAAAAAAATAAAATATAAGATTTAATGATTTTAATACAATTACACACTTAATATTCGAGATCCCTGTGGAGAAAACCACACTGGGTGAGTGGGTTCCCCACGGATGGCGGAGATAAAATTGCCACAATAAATTGCCACAATCCCTGGCCTCGTGGGGGCTAGTTGCCCAGGACTCCCCCCCCCACATTGGGCTAATGGGCTGGACATTTAAATGGGCCTCTTGAAACGAGTGGGTACTGATTCTAATCCAATCCCCCAAAACGAAAACCCTAATAAACTCCTATAAACTTTCATAGTATATAACTCACTCTCTTTCACATACTCTCCCCCAAAACCCTAACCCTAGTTTCTCATCGTCACAGAGACCTCCCTCGCTCGCTCGCTCGCTCGCTCGATCGACCGATCTGCAGCCATGGCCGACACTCTGATCTTGAAGGGGACGATGAAGAGCCACACCGACATGGTGACGGCGATCGCCACCCCCATCGACAACGCAGACATGATCGTCTCCTCCTCCCGCGACAAGTCCGTCATCGTCTGGCATCTCACCAAGGAGGAGGGCACCTACGGCGTCGCCCGCCGCCGCCTCACCGGCCACTCCCACTTCGTCCAAGACGTCGTCCTCTCGTCCGACGGACAGTTCGCCCTCTCCGGCTCCTGGGACGGCGAGCTCCGTCTCTGGGACATCAACACCGGCGTCACCACTCGCCGATTCGTCGGTCACGAGAAGGACGTCCTCTCCGTCGCCTTCTCCATCGACAACCGTCAGATCGTCTCCGCCTCTCGCGACCGCACGATCAAGCTCTGGAACACCCTCGGAGAGTGCAAGTACACGATCCAAGACGGGGACAGCCATTCCAGTTGGGTGAGCTGTGTTAGATTCAGTCCCAACAATTTTCAGCCAACGATTGTGTCTGGGTCGTGGGATCGGACGGTGAAAGTTTGGAACTTGACGAATTGTAAGCTGAGGTGCACGCTGGCGGGGCACGGAGGGTACGTGAACACGGTGGCGGTGTCGCCGGACGGTTCGCTCTGCGCGAGCGGAGGGAGGGATGGGGTGACGCTGTTGTGGGACTTGGCGGAGGGGAAGAAGCTGTACTCGCTGGACGCCGGGGCGATCATCCACGCCCTTTGCTTCAGCCCGAATAGGTATTGGTTGTGCGCGGCGACGCAGGAGAGTGTGAAGATTTGGGACCTGGAGAGCAAGAGCATTGTGCAGGATTTGAAGCCTGAGACCCCCACTGGGAAGAATCAGGTATAAAGTTCATAACTTTACATTACCGTTTGTTGAATTCTTGTGTTTTTTTATGTTATTGTGATTGTGGTGTGGTTTGGTATGTTGAGTTTGTTTGTTAATGCTAGATTGAATGTGGATTGGTTGGTGTGATTGGTAACTCTAATGGGTATCTTCAATTATGATGTTTTTGTTAACGTTGATAGTTGTGACTGGTGGGGTTTTTTGTTAATATGCCAGACTCAATGTATGTCAAACAAATGGGTGTCTTGGATTGTGACTTGGATTGTGGTGTTTTTGTTAATGTTGGTAGAGGCGGGTTTTGTTTGCTAATATGCTAGATTTAATGTTGGATTGGTTTGTGTGATTGGTTAAACATATGGGTATCTTGCATTGCGATGTTTTATTAATGTTGGTTCCGTAGCACTTTAGTTTTTGTTGATGTTTGATTAGTGATTTGTTCATGTTGATGTTGATGTTGATGTTTATGTTTGTGACAATGCTATAATGATTGATTTTATGGTATATGTTGACATTGTTGTTTATGTAGGTGATAGTACACATATGGTTGATATGTCGTTTCTTGATGATCTGTGTGCTTCGTTATTGTATATGTTATATATTGACACTGATATTTACTACCTTCACATGGAGTTTATTGGCCTTTCTCGCTTATGGTTGTTCCAATTCATTGTTAACTGATTTCTTATCCTCATTTGTTAACGTGTTTTCTGTTCGCTTTCACATATTCGAATCTGTAACTGTAATATGTTTGTGGCTTCTATGATTTTTTATGCTTCCCTCTAGCCTGAAGACATGATTTACCGTGTTCACTTTTTAATATTAATATGGAGTTTATGCTCTCATAAGCTAATTTCCCTTAGTATTTAATCTTGAACTTGAAAGCCCTGGGCAGGCTTTTAATCGAAGACTCATAGTGTGTTGTAAGCTGGTATTTCTACTAATCTTTGGAGTGAATCCAAGAGAAACCCCTAATTCGGGTTATAAGCATATAAATTGTGGCGGCACTCTCACCTTTTACCTTTCAAAGGGAGCCTTTGCTGTTAATCATTGTAGATAAAATCGATAAAATTCATGTGTGCTTGTGTTGTGAATTGTTCATCAATTGAGCTAATTGAATTGCTCCCACTTTGTTTGCAGGTGCTGTATTGCACAAGCCTGAGCTGGAGCGCCGATGGGAGTACTCTGTTCACTGGGTACACCGACGGAGCAATCAGAGTTTGGGGTGTTGGTCGTTACTAGAATAACTGCTTGGCTCTATCTTTATCTCTTAGTTCAAGACATTTTGTGTTCTTTTTTCTGTCTATCGTTCATGGTTTTTTAAAGAAACAAGTTGAATAGTCCTTTTAAGCATTGCATTTTTGGCATCTTAAAACGTTATACTGATAGGGATGAATGGCAATGTAACCTGTTCTTTTTGTTTGATTATTTATCTTTCAAGTATATTTCTTGCCAAATGGAGTTTGTGAGGTTGAAGAAGCAAAAGCTAAGTTAGTGCCCATGAAGAAATTTTTGAGGGTACTAAATGAGAGTGAATGAAGCCATGAATGCTTTTTGATAAAGGAATTTCGTGTATGAGTCTTACCACTCGGACCGATATGGTTGTTGGTTTATTAGCCATTTCTTTATACTAATGAAATAACAAATAAATGTGGCCTGAAAGAACAAAAACCAATTGAGAACATAAAGATGAATGTTTATACAAATGGAACCCTGAAATCCCAAGACACTGCTATGGTGATGAAGCTTAGTGCTACATGTTAAGCTGTTGTTCATGATGCATGAACTGTGACTGTCAATCATCATAAGAAGAATGAGGAGCTGCAGTACAACCAGGGTCGAAGGGATCTTCAGAGCCACAGCAATGCCAGTATTGGAATACAGTACCAGAGTCAGGGGTGCTCATAGTCCCTCCTGTGTAAACACTCTCAAATTTTCTTTTCGTTTCTCCTGCAAATAAGATGACAAGTGACAAGCTACACAAGAAGAAGCCAATTTGACAATACATTTCTGCTTAAAAGCACAGGCATTCATAGAGAAGAAACATTTTGTCAATTAAGGGATACAATGATGCATAAATACATGTAGGAACAGTTGAGACAAAAAGGAGGCTAGAGTTCATGCTCATAATACATTTAGGACAAGCAGAAGCAGAAACATCAAAATTGAATGATATAATAACATATTCTTCAATAACTTATTAAAAAATCAAATATTAAGGTCTCAAAACAAGTTCTATTAGGAGAGATCCACACATTTATTCTTTATAGCCTTTCTTAATTGATTTTGGTTCACACATCCCAACAAAAACTGCTTAAATAGCTACTGAAAGAAATCAACAACAATGTATCAAATGTTAAATTAGTTGGGGTCGGCTACGTAGATCAAACTCTTCCATTGCGCTCGATTTAGCGCAATGGATGGTGTTCTCTTCAAATTCTTTAAACCTTCCTAATCAATGCCTTTTAAGCTAGCTTTGGTTTACCCCGACATTGTTGAATTTCTTTAGTTTATAATGAGTCGAGTTTTGTTACTAAGACATTTGTTGACCATCTTTAGAGGCATTGAAACTACCATAATCGCTCTTCCCTAAATTTTGCATCAACTAATGCTACCCTTGCTCTTTCTTGAATTTTTAAATTTTTTATTCTATCTTTATAAGTTTTATCATACATCCACTTGAGCATTCTCATTTCCACTTCACTCATTTCTTGAACAAATCAACAACTAATATTGAAAACTATGATTTAAATATCATAACATAGAAATGGAGCTTGAAGTGGAATAAACCACAATAAAACTTATGAAGATACCGAGCTGTGAAATGCAATTGCTTCACATTTCAGACCATTTTTATTTTTATTTTTTTGATAACAATGAGTGTTCAAACTTTTTTCAGCCACTTCTTACTTTGATTTGACTAATCTCTAGAGTTACAATCCCAAAACTCGAGAGAAATAAAGAAAACATAAATAGTGTAGCTACCAAAAATTGAACTCGTGACCTCTACTTGACCCCACAAAAATTATAATGGTCATTTCTTTGCCCCTGCGCACACCCTAAAGAAGCAAAACTTAGACCATATTTAACGACTAACAAACTTGGAATCAATTGGTCTAATGAAGAAACTCCAAAGGGAACCAAAACAAACTAAGTAAATGATTTGATATTCATGAAATTTCTCTCCCAAAATTCCCTTTTTTTTTTATAACTACGGGTAGCACCCTTCGAGTATGACTAATCTTATACGGTCAAGTCGGTCCACCAAACCCATTAATCTTTTTGTTGATGCAAGTAATCGAACACGCTACCTCCTCCTCTTAGTGAAGAAACTCACATGTAAAGTTCTTACCGCTCAGCCGCCCTGTTGAGTGGTCTCAAAATTCCCTTCTTTAAGTTCACACAGGCAAGTGATTGAATAACTGAATTCACCAGATTTGATAACAACCTAAACAGCTCATACAAAAAAGCAAAGCAATTCATCCAACAATCAGTGTACCCAATTTACACTCATCAACATATTTCTTCAAAAGGGCATGAAACAGAACACTCAAACTACAGATCGGCATAAAAAAGATTGAATCTTACCACCAAAATGGGCAGTGTGGAATCGACAAGCTCTCGGGTGATTGAGTTCTGGGTCGAACTGGGTCTTGCAATTCTTGCAAGTCCTCAAACTCTGCTGCCGATTAGGGTCAGTGGCGCACCTGATTGAACCTCTTTTGGGTGTGAATTTCACCAATTTGGTGACATTATCGAACTCCATTGCTCCTCTTAGTCGATTGAACGAACCAACGATCATTGAAGGATCTCTCAGAACACTAGTCTCCATTTTCAATGGATCCACTGTTTGTTCATCCACAGAACAAACCCTTACACATAAAACTACTTTGTGCATTGGTTACTGGAGTCCGTTGGATTGGTGCGCTTAGATCTGTGTCACTAATCGTAATGAAAAATCTTTACCGTTCAACCTCATTTATCACATCCCCGGAGTGGTCGGTAACAAAGTTACAAAACATATAGTATTCTTTTTTTCACTAAATTGATACACATGGTTAAGTATGAAAATAGTCATAAAGTGCCCTCCACACGCCTTTTACTCTAGTGTTATGCATTGAGATTTGTGTGTGCTTGTATCTTGAGGTTCGCATGAAAACTTTTATATGAGTCAATGTGTGTTGGAGTGTGTTCTTGATGTCATTATAGCAATTCAAATCCTTGTGTTTTGCATTAACTATCTTACGTAATTGATAAGAATTCGTTATTTTCTTCCATTCATTTATAATTGAGGAGGTCCCTAAAAATAGGGGTGGCAAAAATGTCCGGATTCGTTTGTTCGCATTTGTCGGACTCGCTTTAAACGGGTCCGGACATGTGTTTTTGTCTGCTTTAAAAAATGAGTTCAAGTCTAGACAATTTTTTTAAAAAAATATGTACCCATTTAGCGATTAATTTAAATAATATCTTATTTATTTATATGACTTTTTTGAAACTTTCATATGTTTACATTGTAATTTTACTAATGGCGATGTTATTTTCAAATGAAAACTTGAAAGACTTGAATTTTAATGTATAACATGTTTTTTTGTAGTGATGGAATGCATGACAACATAAAAATCTTATGTCAATAATTAAGTGAAAAAATATTTTATTATATTAAAAAATGGGTTTAAACAAAAATGAGTCTTGTATGTTTTAAAAACATATGGGTTCGGAAAAAAAATGTCCGTTTCAAAAATAAATACTAGTCCATACACTATTTTTAATCATTATTAAGGGGGTGTCTAGACCCGTACTCGTCCGTAATTTTTTTTGCCACTTCTACCTAAATATTTAGAGTCGACTTTTATATCTATAACTAATTATCACATATTAAAACTAAAAGAAGTGCTGGAATGATAATGGTATGTCACACGATCACAAGATATATTGGCTCACAAAAACTATTCATGTGAACCTCAGGTGTGGTCATACGCAAATCTCGATGCAAAACACAGATCGAAGTCACATAAAAAATTCTCGTGAGTCAATATTTTTTATGATGTGACGTTGTTATCATTTTATTATTTTTCTAAAAAATAATCTCTACATTGCACCCCAGTATTGGATGGCCTGCTCTCTTCTAAGTCAACTCAGTAAGCAACAGCAAGAAAGCCAAAGCAAATTATTGATCAATATTAAAACCAACTTCTATTATCATATTACCCTGACACATTGACGTACAATTTCATAATCTTAATTAAAGTTACTAGTATTTATCATGATCATTAGACCTTAATCAGTTAATCTAGTAGCCTTACACTTTACATATGATATATGCACAAATATGATTTGTGACTGATTAATCTGATCTAACCGGTAACCGGTCCAATTCCAACCTAATCTCAACATTCCATCAAAACGTCTCCTATACGTGATTTCCATGAACACGAAAATTACATGACCGATCGTATGCATCTCGTACACTGTATTACGTAACATCGCTCTACGTGCCAGTGGACCCAACATTGAATGCCCCCGAAAATTATTCAAGTTCGAGTCAGATTGAAAACATACTTGAAAATGAAAGTATGTATATAATTTTCGGTACATAAACACGCGACGCGCGTATCTTGTAACACATAAATTGCTCCCAAAAATTAAGTGTGTATATGGTTCTCAATTCATAGCACGTGAAATATATATATCGACGCATACAAATAGATCTTAAAAATGCGGGGCGCATGCCACGTCACTCGATATTATTTATGCATATAGTTCTCAATGTATAACATACGAGTTTCATTAAAAAAATAATAAATTTATTTGGACTCATGAGTCCGGACTCATAGAAATTTTTTTTAAATTTTTATAAATATTTAAGAGATATCAAATAAATTTTACAAATGATTATAGTTGCTTCGTTAATTGCTCGATGATGAATTTATAATTTTAAAAAATTCGAGTCAAACTCACAACTCCAAATAAT
Organism: Stephania yunnanensis; assembly: GCA_039657365.1. Taxonomy (NCBI): domain Eukaryota; kingdom Viridiplantae; phylum Streptophyta; class Magnoliopsida; order Ranunculales; family Menispermaceae; genus Stephania; species Stephania yunnanensis. Next base: position 56,097,472 of record CM077588.1, on the reverse strand, counting down.
ATTACCCTAAAAAAATAACACGTACAACACACTTGATGAGTATATCAAAGTGCACAGATACATCTCCCAAAACGGATAAAGTGTTTGGGATGCATATCCTTAGGCGTGTACTACGCCACTATGCAACGTGGCGATAACGTTTCCCCCCGGGAGTACTCAACACCCGATGCACCCGCACGCACCATAACATTCCCCCTTGACGGGAAACCCAATTTTCTTCATCCCGGTTCGGTTCCCGCTATTCCGAATCTGTTGAGTTCACGCAAGCGGAACCTTGAGTGCTGTTCGTGTGAAGCAAAGAAACAAAGAATTTTGGGATTTCGATTTTGTTCTATCGGAATCGGAATCGGAATTCGAAACCGAAAACCTGAAATTCGTCGAATCTCAGAAACCAAAATCGCAATTCGCTCAACAAAATCAACGCCGATTCTGTTCGGATCCTTGGAAACCCTAACAACCAATTCAGATCCATCGAAGCTCAGCTCAGCTCATCTCAGCTCACGCGACAAGCGCGACTCGCTCGCGTGATGTGAATGATCGTCGCCGCTGCTTCAATGGCAGCTTCAGAGAAGAAGAAATGGCTCTTCACGATCTTCTCCGCCGCCGTCGTCTCCCTCCTCATCTTCCTCTCCGTGATCTCCGTCTTCATCGCGTCCTCCGCGCTCATCTCGACGCGCCAATTCCCATCCCTCGTTCGCTACGGCGCGCTGCACCCCCCGGCCTTCGCGTACTACATCTCCGGCGGGAGAGGCCACAAGGACCGGATCGTGCGGTTGCTGCTCGCCGTCTACCATCCGAGGAACCGCTACTTGCTTCATCTCGGATCGGATGCGTCGGAGGACGAGCGGGTTCAGCTCGCGCTGGCGGTGCGGGGAGTCGCGGCGGTTAGGGCGTTTGGGAATGTTGATGTGATGGGGAAACCCGACGCGCAGACCTATATGGGAGCGTCGAATGTCGCCGCGATGCTTCGCGCTGCGGCGGTGTTGCTGAGGATTGATAGTGGTTGGGATTGGTTTATCAATTTGAGCGCCATGGACTATCCGTTGCTCACTCAGGATGGTATGTGCGTTCACTTGTTTACATAGTTTGAATGAGATTTTGATATGGTCATGCATGATTTCATTCCTAATTGGGAAAAGATTGTATCTTTGTATGTTCAGAGAAAATATTTCTGTGGGTTAGTTGCTTAAATTGGGAAAAAAGATTGTATCTTTGTATGTTCAAAGCAAATATTTATGTGGATTGGTTACTTTGATTGTGACTATTTAGGGTTTTGATATGAAATGTTAATTGTGTATTGTATGTTTACTATTAGTGTGATTGCAGTTGTGATCAGAGTGATACTAAGTTGGTTAGTGGGGTCTGTGAATGCGCCCTGTTCATGAATTCAGCATATGTAGTTTCATGTTTTCATGAATACGTAGTATTCAAATTGTCAAAGTTACTTGCTTTTGGGGTTTTTACTTTTCTTTTGCATCTGAGTCCTCCGAAGTCTGTCTTTAGTTCCGACGAGGCTGTTTTGTTTTCGTTGTACTCAGTGTGCACTTGATACTCGATCAGTATTCTTCGATTTGATTCAACTAATGCTAAACCCCTGATGAAACCCGATATATATTCTATATATATATATATATATATATATAATTTTTTTTTTTTTTTTTTATTGATTAAATTATTATTATTATTATTATTATTATTTTTTTTTTTTTTTTTTTTTTCTAAGTTTGGGTGTTGAGATGGCTGATGATGTTTGATGCAAAGTTTTCAATGAGAATACTTAGAACATTAGTTATGTTTGGAATTTGGATTAAAACTATAAGCTACGAAACATTACTGGCCATAGAGTTTAGAGGAATAGAGAATACTAAAGGGGCGATAGATTCATAATCTCAATAGATGATTTTTAAAAACTTCTTGTTCGATTGATCCTAAGCGTCTTCCAAACTGAATACGCCTCCAAAACTGATTTGGAGCCTTATTTTGTACTTTTTTGCTGTTAGGATAAGAACTTGAGGTCAGTAGTTCACGACTTCATGGTAAACTCTATATTGGAATACTTGCAGGTCTCCAGATTACATATGAAGAGATCATCAATTTACAATAGTTAATTGTGAAACATATAGTCATCATGAAAGCTCCTTAGTTCTGAGATGAAAAGAAAGAAAGGTCGGAGATAGCTATATGATTATTAAATTATGAATTGGATGAAAGTAAAACTAATCAGTTTTAGATTTAGGTCATGTTAAAGATTAAAAAAATGGCTCACCCTTGGCACTAAATTCTGTCACAAATCTATATCAAATCTCAGAAAGCAGGAGCTATTTGTCCGTTAATAGTGGTTACAAGATTTATTTGGCTTATCGTATTTCTATACTATTAGAATGACTTCAAATGGTGGAAAAGGGAAGTATTTGAATGTAAATGATTTGGAGGGCAGGACATTGTTGGCTCACTTTTGTTTATCAAGGGGACTTTGCAATGGAAAACAATTCTGGATTGCTCTCCTATAAAAAGAAGAAAAAAAAAAAATCCTAGATTGTTGCTTTAGTTGCTTTGAAGGTAGGCATTTCTCACGATTCTTACTGTATATAAATAATTTAGGCTTACTATTCTTCTTTTTCTCCTTTATTTTCAACCCAAACTGTTGTTGACAGAGGGTTGTAGCGCCTGGCTTGATTGTCCTTTCACGTTGTATTGAGAATTTCAAGAAGAGCGATAAAGTGAGCATACAACAACAACAACAACAACAACAACAACAACAACATAGCCTCAGTCCCAAATTAAATAGGGCCAAATTAATGGGGAAAGTGAACATAAAAAATGGAATTCTTATATGGCGCCCGATCATTAAATTAGCAGCAATAATTGATTAGTTGTTATGTTGGTGCTGGTTAGGATTCCTTTGTATGTCTTTTATGACATTAATGATGGACACTGTGTATAGATTCTGTACTTTGATCATGTAAATCTTTCTTCCATACCAAATTATGGAACTCGGTAAACCATTTTGTCAACTGAATCGAATGACAGTTTGCCATTTGCTTTACTTGTGAGTGCATGAGCAGACGAGGGGGGAAATTGAAAAGGTTGTCCAAAAGATTATGAATGTTATATTAGAAGCTTGAGGAATAAAATTATTTGTGACTAAAATGGGAAACATATTATTTAGTTGGTGGATTTTGATTTTCTCTAGGTCACGGGGGTGATATACTTGATCTTTTTTCTTTTAGTCTTTGCATCGGATGTGCATATTGGCTTATGTTCCTGTGTCCAAAACAACTGAAATATAGATGGTTGGTTGCCATAGGACTCTAGTCTTTTGCTGGTTGTGGGGAATGGAAAATGCATGTAGCTTTACCTTTAATTTTACATTTGTTTCTTGATCTGGACCTGTGAGTCTGTGCCCCGACGTCTAATTCTTTACACCAATTGCTTTGACATCCTATGTTATGTTTTAATTAATCAAATTATTAGTAAGGGATCATATCCTGAATTTAAAATTTAAACGGAAACACAATTGGATTCATGATTGAATGAAATATGATTTAGTGGATGAATTTTATGTTTCATGTTTCAGACTTGGCCCATGTGTTTTCGCATGCAAGGAGGGACCTCAATTTCATTGATCACACCAGCGATCTTGGATGGAAAGAGTACGCAAAATCTTCTCTTTCTCGTTCATATTATGATAGTCCCTTGCACAACTTCCACAAATTCTCCCATCCGTGTGTTTTTGCTGTAACTAGAAATTTGTTCACTTGCAGGTACCAAAGAGTCCAGCCAATTGTAGTTGACCCTGGGACTTACTTGGCTAGAAGGAGCCAAATCTTTCATGCAACAGAAAAACGACCAACACCTGATGCTTTCAAGTTCTTCACAGGCAAATTAATTTTTGATTTCGCTATCTTTGTTATATGTTCAAACAACTCTTTTTTACTTTTGAACTTGTCGAATGCCTTTTCTCATGGTGGTAGGTGCTTTTCTTTTCCTATAGGTTCTCCGTGGGTGACATTGAGCCGATCCTTCCTAGAATTTGTGTTCTCGGATGGGATAACTTGCCCCGGACACTTTTAATGTATTTCACCAACGTAATTTTATCCCAAGAGGGCTACTTTCACTCTGTCATTTGCAATTCGCCGGAGTTCCAAAACAAGACCGTAAATACGGATCTGAGATACGTGGTTTGGGATAACCCTCCCAAGATGGAACCACATTTTCTCAACTACACTGATTATGACCAAATGGTGCAGAGTGGAGCAGCATTTGCTAGGCAGTTCCAAAAAGATGACGCCGTGCTGAACATGATAGACTCTAGGATCCTCAAGCGTGGTCACAACCGAGCCACTCCTGGAGCATGGTGTGCAGGCCGGAATAGCTGGTGGACGGATCCATGCTCCAAATGGGGTGATGTAAATGTTATCAACCCCGGGCCTGAAGCAGAGAAGCTTGGCGATTCCATGAAGAGGCTCCTCGATGATTGGAAGTCGGATTGAAAAGCTGCAAATGATGTTTATAATCTTTGGAACGATACCTTGTGTTATATTCTGATCTGAGCTCATTGAAGCAGGCAAGACCAGGTTCAGGCCAGGTATATTCTTTGGCCCCGGCGGCTCAGGCTTCCGGAGGTGGCGCTATATATTTTTGTCTCGACGGGGTTGAGAGGAGTTGATTCTTTTTGGATGCTCAGACTGGGATGTGGTTGCAAGTCGCCCCCTTTTTTTGGAGGGGCGGCGGCCGAGCTGCGGTTGTATCTTTCTATCACTGAGCCACCAACTGTCTTTGAATCAATAATGGGTAGCTCCTAGCCGGTTCAAGCTGTCAATTTTGTTTCTTCATTACTGTTTTTGTAATAGAAACAGCTCTCTGACTGAAGAGTATATTATGTTAGTTTTAATTTTCTTAGAATATATTATGTGCTGCCACTGCCTTGTCAATTAAGAATCACCACAGCACCCTACCTAGTTATCCAAAAGAATGCATTGGATGCCCAAAAGAGGAAGACAAGGAATAATTCCTACAAACTATCGTCCCAAATTAGTTGAGATTGGTTATAGTCCTTTCATAATCTTCAAAATCTCTTAAAAAAATAAACTAATTCAATGCCTACTATAATAAATATCATTCAATTAATTGAGTCCTATTAATATTAGCTAGTTTTTTATTAAGATTTCGTCGAGTTTTCATTTTTTAATTTTAATTTCTAGAGACATATTTTTTGTAAGTTTGCATTGTATCTTTTATGAGAAGAAAAAAAATGGTTAAATTTTAAAATTTATCGTAAAAATAAAAATAACTAGTTGGTCCAAGTGGTGAGAAATAAAACAAAAAAAAAAGAAAAAGAAAAAGAAGAAAGTTGTTCAAAACCCTAAAAAAACCAACGTAAAAACAATCAGATTTTGAAGCGAAGCGCAGGAATCAATCACTCGAACTCTCCAGGTTGGTCTTCCTATTCGTTCTTCTCCTTCAATCTTTCATTCAATGCACTCGAAAACCTTCAAATTCTTCAGAATCGAAGCATCACGCCGCTCCCACATCTGCTTTTTGGTCACTTGCATACTTAGTTGTTCAAAATTCGGATCAGTTGGTGCTAATTTTGGGATAATTGATGATGAGATCACGAAATTAGGTCTAAAGTTGAAAACTTTTGAATTGCAGATGTGATGATTGATATAGTAAAGCTTGGGAGTGAGTTGATATGAAGCTTAGCTTAACTTGTAATTTGATGGCATCATTGGATTCTTCATTGAATTTTTGTATGTATGTGCATTGCCATCTCTGTGACTGTGAGTGATGCTTATTAAGGAAAAGATTTAGAATTGATGCGTTTTTTATGATGTACAGGTGATTCTGTGTGAATGCATTAGTGTTTGCGAAAACCGAATTCAATCCAATTTTCAAACTTTTCAAACTTTCTCAAGCTGTGTTGGTAATCATATTGTTGTTAAGGAAGTGGGTTTATTCATAAACTGATGTCTGCACGCGAAAATTCCGAATAGGCGATTGTTCCTTGCGCCTTTTTGTGCTACATATTTGTTAAGCTATCGAGGGAAATCCCTCTTAAATGGCTGAGGGAATGACACAGCAAAAGGAGCAAATGGTCCAAGAAGCGGCATTTGGGCAGAATGAAAATTCAGATGGTCATCATCTCCCTGCTACTGATGTTTATGCTACATCTTCTAACTACTCAAGGTTGAATGAGAGAGATGCTAATGACATTGACCGAGCAGCGCAAGATGCCGTACTGCGCGAACAAGTAAAGTCTTTTTTTATGCGAAATCAGTTTTTTTTTTCAATGTGGAGCTTCTGAATGTATTTTTCTTTTGCTTGTAGTCTAAATTTTCTTGCAATCTGTTTGTCAGGAACTTGCCACACAGCAGATTATACAGAATCAAAGGTGGGTTTGGCTTTTTTATTCAAAGCTTTTTTAAGCATTATACGAAAAGGAAAAAATTTAAAACTTTCAAGACTTCTTACTTTATCATATTCTCCACAATATGATCTCAGGCAAGCAAATGTTGCGAATGGAACTGAAGAGGGTAGCGAAGATATCCTCTCAGGTCGCCACGACCCAAATGCGTTGAAGGTAATACTATGCTTGTATTGAGCGGGATGTTTTGTCCAACCTTCGTTTGGTTTTCTTTCTGTGAATTTCTCTTGTTATACCTAGTTTTCTCTGTTGATTTGTTGAGTTTTTAAATGTGCTAAAACTATCTTCTAACATATTTCTAGGAGGTTCTTCTGAAGATGACAACCGACCATCGTGCAAAACTAGCGGCAAAACATGTCAAGCCTGCTCATCCTGAGAATGGTTTGTTCTTTAGCTTACTCAAATTAGTTTGATGCTTCCAATGCTGTTAAGGATAGATAATGCTTTTACCTTGGAATTTATGGAATAAAACTTATATGCTTATTTGAATCTTAAGGTATAAAAATGTAAAACGAATTTGACTAATGTGAACTTTTCTTATTATGTTGTGTTTTAGTGTCTTTTGACTTGCGCGTATGCCCCAGTGACGTCCTAATGGTGTATTCTGGAATTTGATGATAGATCATCATCATGCAATAAAACCTACTCAGAAGATCTTTGCTATCTTAGCAGGCAATTTAGATATTGGTAATGGCTATGGTGTACCTGGTGGAAGTGTTCAATATGGTGCCTCAAGAGCTCCTACTGTTGTACCTGGTAACATCCATCCATGACATTTTTGTATACGTTTCCACTGATGGAGTCGTAAGGGGTTGTTTGTTATTTACACATTTCATTATTTCAGGAGGTAAGCTTGATGAAGTGAGTACTTCTGTCCCTGAGCGGGAATCAGAATCAAATGTTGCAGCTAAAGAGTTGCCAGAATATTTGAAGCAGAGACTGAAAGCAAGAGGTATTCTCAAAGATGACACGACAAAAGTAAGTTCTGCTACCGTTGAAAATGTAAGTTCTTTCTCTTTTTACTTTGCTGTTTTTTGGTTCTCTTTTGCTATACATGGAGTGCATGATGATTTTTTTTAGGGTATTGCAATGGTCAACAACATTGATTAATCCTGCTGCTGCAGATGTAATAATTTACATATAGATGCTCTGATGGACCTTGTTCTTCATGAAACTATGATTAGTTTCATAGATAACCAAAGTCCTCGTGTGGGAATAGTTCTTTTGATTCCTAGTTGTGGTTATATAATGTGAAACAGAATATCTTATGATGTTAATCATGTTGAAGATGTTCAATGCACCTGCACATAACCACTGGTTAATGCTCTTCTTTTTAAACCAATTGCTAATCTGATATCTATTTATCTGTCGAGTTATTGCAGATAGAGTTGTAGCACACCTAGCGGCATATCATTGGACACTACGTGTTGCCAGTGCACAACTTAATACTAATTGATATTTTTCTTTCTTTTGTTTTGTTTTCCAGACTCGAAGAAAGCTTTTTACTGAGTGGTCAGAACTTATATACTTTCATCTATGCTATTGTTCTTGAAACTTATTTTCTCTACCTCTCATGGGCCTAATTTCAACTATTTGATAACATTTTCTACATTTGTCCATGATTTGAAAATTCCCTGAACTTCTCCGAATTAATTAGGTTTTTTTGAAACACCGAATTAAAAATTAGATGTAAACAAAGTTTTACAAAACTTCCATCAAAGTTAAAGAAAAATAATAGCATTTCTAAGTTCTAATGCTCCTTTGTAAGAAAAGTAAAGTACAATTTGTGCCAACTTTTGTGAGAAGATACTCTAAAGAATGATAATATGTTAGAAGATTCTAAACTACAACTCAATCTCACTTATTGCCTAGTAAATAAGAAAGAAATAATTGCCCAAATGATCAATCTCATCAAAATTGAAGTTCTACAAACTTAAGATTAAGTTTAGAAAGGTAAAAACATATGGTATATTAGAGAAAGCATACTTTTTAATGTCTTTTGATGAATGTTGGATGTTCTCTAGCATTTAGATGAAGTTATTTATATTTATTTATGATGTCTGAAGTTTTACCAAAATTCCTCACATCAAATTACACTTCCTCGAATTATTCTAAATTTTAAGTGAGCAAAATCATAAGCGAAGTCGAAGTTTCGATCCTTGCATCTGTCTCGTACCTAAGACACCTTAGCATCTGTTGCTTTTTATTAATTATATTTTATGACATCTGATTTTCAGAGGTTAGAGACTCAATCAGCTCAAGATGTAGCTGCCCCAAAGTTGCCTCTTGGATGGGTGAGTATTCTTGTGCGGTTGTTATTTTTATTGGAGAGGAGCTGGCTGCTCTTCTTCCACGCTTAATGTCTATCTCCAAAATTAGAAGTTCAGCAATTAGCTTATGCTTCTATCTATTTTTTATTGCTAACGTTTATGATTTCGTTTTCTTTCCTATTTTGTTTTTGGATTGTTCAAGTTGAATGGCTTAGGATCTTTTGAAATAATGAAAAGACTAAAAGGGGATTCTTGATGCCTTGCCATGTAAATCATTTCAAGGGTTTCTCCATGCCTTAGATAATAATAAAAAAAAGCCAAGATCTTTTGCCTGGTTCAGTCTTTCATAGCTTTGCATTAAATCAAACGGAGTGGAAGAGTTTGATCCACTCCGTTTGATTGCGTAGCCGACCCAAACTAATTTGAAATTGAGGCTTTGTTGTTACATAGCTAAATGCGTGCATGCCCTTATTTATGAGAGAGACTAGAACCTTTGTAATTGTTTCTCTTGTTAAATCTTGTAAAGTTCATTTGTGTATTGCTGTTAGCTTGTGGAAGCTCAACACTTCACTAGGATTTAATCCTTAACCTTGAGAGTAGTACTTCAAGGTACATACTCAAGTAATTACATTTTGATCGTTTCCTATGAATAATAATTCTTCGAGGCATGTAGATTTGATCTAATTGAAAAATACTGAAAAATGAAGAATGATGCTCTGAATTGTGGTCTGAAAATTGACATGTTGTATGTATTATTTTCTTTGATATTTTTTAAGATCGATATTTGGTGATTGATCGAAATTGTATGGTCCTGAAAAGTGCTTCTGAAACTTGATTCCTTTCATTTCATCTTTATCAGAATTATGCTTATTGCTGCTTCTATGCATACTAAACATTCAATTGTCATGATATGACTGTAAAGAATCTATTCTCATGTAGGTGGAAGCACTGGACCCTGCAACTGGTTCTACATATTATTATAATGAAAGTACAGGGAAAAGCCAGTGGGAACGCCCTATTGAGAGCTCTAGTATAGCAAAACCTTCATCATCTCCGTCTCCTGACTGGAATGAGGCAATTGATCAGACGACAGGTTTTAAAACTTGTTGCTGCTCTTTATTTTTAACTGATTTACAGGACAGAATATATTACAACTATTTTGTGGTTGTGCGTGATGAATCTGGTCCTTAGCTACTTAAGCATTTTGCATTCACCTATTCGCACAAAAGATGCACATGAGTGCGTAGTATTATATTCCATCTGAAAGTCAACATGCCGACCTCGTGTTAAGCTCTGTCACTGTGCCTAACTTTTTGTTTGTGCTGCACGAGGTCTGAGTGCTGCACATTGATTTTCAGATCGTCAATCATGTTACCCAAGGAAATGGGTGTGCAGGTGGAGTGAATTATTCCAAGTCCTATTGCGTGAGAGCTGTTACTGAAATTTGTTCTACGCTTTATGTCCTGACTTTAATATTTCTAAGTATAAATGGGTGTGCAGATGGAGTAAATTAGTTCTTTGAATCACGATTATTAATGCCAATTTAAGCAATACTGGCACTATTAGATGCATGCGCTCATTGGTAAATAAGCATAGAAAGATGCAGTCAATTGAGAGAAAATGAAGAATATCTTGATGGCCGATCTATTCATGAATGTTTTTGATATTTATGCAGGTCAGAAGTATTACTATAACACGAAGACGCACGTGTCACAATGGGATCGTCCAGAATCAGTGAAAGAAGCTGAATTATCAGAAAGTGAAGGGAAAATTGTTGGACATATGGGTAATGGAAATAGCGATGCTTGCGCAGTTATGCCTAAATGTATGGGCTGTGGTGGATGGGGGCTTAGTCTTGTGCAGGTTTGGGGCTATTGTAATCATTGCACTAGGTATTTATTGCTACTTTCTTAAATAGATGCTATGCTTTCTCTTTGTAAGGCTTTTGTTAAATCGTATTCAGGCAAAGTCTCTGATTAGATCCGTACTTAACAGTTAAGCCTTTTCTCACTTAGATTGTCTATGAAGGTCATAGAGGCTGTATGTTGCTAATGGTTATAGCGTTTTTAATCAATCTTATTATGCCCTTATATGTCTTCTTTTTTCTCTAGTCATTATTACTTGTTGGGGTTTTACTCATCCTAGCGATAAATTGTTGATCTTGTTGTAGTTTCTGAACCACTTTTTTTTTTTTTTTTTTTTTTTTTTTTTTTTTTTGTTTTATTTACCATCTCTCAATCTTAACCGCACTGCTGGGAACCTTATTTATCCCATTTCGTAGTGACAAGAAGTCTCCCATGTCACCTAACATTAAGGTCGGAAGGAGTTTTGAGCCCTTAAGGTTGATAGCTCCACACTATACCAGTTGAGTGAAGGCCTTGGTGGTTAGTGTCTGGACCACTATAATTGGCTAGTTCTTATACCACCCTCCTTTTGAGTCCTGAATGTGTTGGATCAGTCAATTTTAACAATAATGGCTGCTTAGAATATATGTCAAGTAGCGTTGGTCAAGAAGGTATTGACATAAACCATTCTATGTGGTTGTGATTGTATGATAATGCATCAATCTGATGTATGATTTGGGCTCAGTCATGACTTCACGTATTGTTCTTGAATTATCAAAATGGTCTCCAAGTGGAGTTTTTAAATCGTTTTTAGACACCTAAGTCTTCACAGTGTTAACAGAAGTTACATGTTTAACGCACACTATCCTAGATTGCATTCTCATGGTTCTTAGTGGAAGGAGAATGTTATACATTAGTTGAAAACTTGAAAGTGAGTGTTTCGTCAGTGCAAGTTTGAGTTTATTGTTTAGTGGGAGGGGAACTGTAAGTGTATTGGATTTATGAACTTACTATTGGTCATTTTTTGCCGGAACGAATTAATAAAGCTCCTTAATCCTTGTGCTTTTAATTGCAGGGTTCACAATCTTCCCCAACAGCAATATATAATGCCATTTTCGAGCGGACAGACTCAATATGGTGTTAAGGAAAATTCTAAAGAAGATTTAGGCAAATTGGTACCTAAACAGAGGTACCTCTTGAACTGTAAACTTGTACAAGTTCATGACTCTTCAACCACAATTTGCACTACCTCGTTTCATTTTTAATCTAAATGACATTTATGGAACATAAATGGAAAAATTCACATAGACTCAAAAATGAAGCCGGAGTTAAATAAGTTGAATGACCATTACCTAGTGCGGGGGACACCTTGTGAGGTTCTGGTTATGCTTATGGAATCTAGGCATGAGAATGTGACTAAAAAACCAATGTAGGTGATTCATAATTTGTGTTTGGCATAAAGGCGGACATAAAAGTTAGATCTCAATCCAAATTTAGTGTAATGTGAAAAGTGGTCATTAACAATCCAAAAAAGAGAAATTTCTTCCATATCTATACCTGATTGATCCTTTAAGTTTTTAGGTCTACAAGGCCTCCATTGGGAAAAGGCAATAAAAGAGCGAGCAGAAAAAGGGCTTATGATGAAGATGATGAGTTGGATCCAATGGATCCAAGCTCCTACTCAGATGCTCCACGTGGGGGATGGTACAAAATACTGAACCTTTCATATTAAAGTTGTTTTTGTATTTAAACATCCTCTCTCTTAATCTTGTGCATTTTTTGTTCACGTCACCTTTTCCTTTGATATGTTGATAATTTGACGTGAACCGGATCATCAACAGTCTGGACTCAAGGTTATGCCCTGGGATTTGGACTGGACTGCCTTTTGTGCCTGACCGATGACAACAATATGCTTTTAATAGGGAACAAAATGATGGCAGGAAAATCTCATGATGTCTACATTTGTTTTATGTTGCATATTAATTGTTATAAGTTATAAGAAATGAAAATGTACTTACGTGAATCATATATTTTACTTTCTCTAAAAAATTGCGCATTCTTTTTTCTCGCTTTTCCTATTTTCAGTTTTACCAAGGCAAAGAGTGGAAAAGAGAGATTCATTGAGCATCATCACGAACAGAATAAAATGCACTGATTTTTGTAGAATGTCGAATACTTCTGATCTGTCATACATTGTCAATAAAGACCTTAGCTGTTAAAAATATGAAAAAGATTCTTAGTTTAATGATTGTTGATTTTGCAGGGTAGTTGGTCTGAAGGGAGTACAGCCAAGAGCAGCAGATACCACTGCAACGGTATGAAAGTGGGCACCCTTTAAGTTAATTTTATGCCTCCATCAAGTTCAATGAGCACATTGTTAGTTAAACACGTTTCAAGAAGATTAGGGCATTAAAATTAAACCTACTAGTATGCACACCAATAGTTTAGTTCCTCTCTTTTCCTGTTGTCTTTGATTTCGTGAGACTGTAATTTAATCTTTAAGTTTAGAATACTTTTCTTAAAACCTCTTAATCAATAAGTTGTCAATTATTTCCACTAGAGCCTTCAATGATTTTGGTTTCCCCCTCCATCCTTGCACCACTTTTCTTCATTCTCGTGCATAGAAATTAAATTTTGTCCAGATACAACTTATTTGTTCTTATTTGTCTTGATTCTAAATTATTTCCGCAAGTTCTACTTTTTCATTTATGCATGAATGTGGCATGTTGATTATTATTGGTAATGATAGAGGAAGATGAAGATCTATTTCCTGAACTTTTTAACTGGAACGGATATGGCATTATGACTACTTTAGGAAATGATTGTATGCTTGCCCCTTGTTTGAGCAGAGTCAGCAGACCGAAAAAATGGATGCATGGAGCCGACTCTACATAATTTGAGAATTTTTCTAGCTGTATTGATGGATTCAAATGACTCTACATAGTTAGAAAAGGCTTTGTTTGGCTTTATTAGTGGATAGAGATCAGTGAGTAATTAACAACCAAGTGATGTAATTAGAATTTAGAGTTAATCAATAAGAAAGTCAATATTTTCATCATTATTAAAGTCGGTCTCTATTGTTCTATGTTACAAGAAAATGTTTAAGAGGAATCGGTTTCGGTTTTTGAATTCTAATCAGTCGTTTGGTTTTGCAAATTTCAGGGACCTCTCTTTCAGCAACGCCCGTATCCATCTCCTGGTGCTGTTCTGCGAAAGAATGCTGAAATTGCTTCGCAAACCAAGAGACCAAACTCTCATATGGCACCCATATCGAAGAGAGGGGATGGAAGTGATGGGCTTGGTGATGCAGACTAAGCAAAAGGAATTACATTGCATAATGGTATCATCAATTCCTATCACCTTTGTTATATGTTTCACATTTTTGTTTGTCGAGTTAGGAATATTTTGCACAATGTCAGTTCACGTTGTGTCGAAGATATTCATCAACTTAAGTTACAAATCTTTCCGATCCGTCATTTGAATTTGAGCCACATGAACGACATTTTGTGCTCTAAAACATCTTATGTTGAAGCAGTGAAATTCGGTCGGAACTACAACCTTTCTAGGGAAGCCATGGCGCTTAGCTTTTCCGTCTTTCCATCCTCGTGTATCTTGAAACAAATTTTGACACTCGATCGGGTGAGTTGGCCATTTCCATTCGCTGCAACAAGCTTTCAGCGTCGGTCTTTGTTACATATATACAGGACTATTTGTTAGTTGTTAGTTGATGGACAATACATATTAGTTTTAGTCTGTAAAGTAGGTTTTATTTGCATGAGCACTATAAATATGTAATGTGGAACAATATGAAATATAGAAATGAAATCTGCATGTGTAAATTAATCAATTAATTAATTTAAGACACCTTCATTATAAAGTGCTGCATTAATTCTGTAAATATAGTCATAGCTAGCCAAGAAACTCCCTCATCTTGAGAACATATTATGCGACCAATTCTTACATGTTGTGCTCTTCATGTGATGCATTAATTCTGAGTAAGAAAAACCTTAGATATGTAAAGATTATTATACAACCCTCAGAGATTGCTTGTTATAAGCTATCAAATCTAGCTAATTGAGCTAAGGTTTCCCATGCAACTTGATCATTCACTTAAATGTAGAGAATGAAATATGGTTGGCAGTTGGATATGTTGTGTGTGGTCCTCTTATGTGAAAGAAGTTTTAAATGCAATGTCTCCTAAACACTGAAGCAACTTGGTTTAACTGTTCAAGTCAACCACCTACTCGCCTCATACTTGACTTTTATCATGTCACATCGCAATATACATTGGTTCACGAGAGCTATTCATGTACGCTTCAAGATGAGGACAAACATAGATCTCGATACATAACACGCGGTCGAGGTCAATGGGGATGCATATAGGTAGGAGAATATCCACGGGTGATAGAGATTTTAAATAAGGATGAGGATGAGGATATGATACAAAATCTCATATCCACACAAGTATAGGCGATAAAATATATTCACGAAGATCCTCATGGAGTCACGGGTAATCCCCATGGGGATCCTCATGGGTAATCCCTACAGTAATGCCCATGGGGATATCCATCAACCTATGGGATCCCCATGTATCAATTTATACACTATATGATATTTATATATAAATATTATAAAGTTTCTACTCCGAAACACTCATACATATAACAAAAAACCTCTTAGTAAGATTTATAATTTTAGTTCATTTGGTCGATTAATAACTATATGTTTTGTTTTGAATTGTTTGCAACTACATTTATATTTTAGAATTTTAGGATAAAAAGTACTAAAAAAAGTTGATGAGTTAGTGGTTTAAAGAGATAGTGACTATAAAGAATATTTTGAATTTGAACTTTTCATTTTGCAAATGCCAATGATTTTGTAGAAACTTAATTATAAGTGTTAGCACTTAGTAGTTAAAATTTTTATTGCATATACGTTGATTTTTTCGTTGTTGAAATTTCAACAATTGTATTCTTATGTATATATATTTGACACATTATTTATTACAATTCTTTTTTCGAGAATCCCCGTAGAAATTTTCAATAGAGAATGAAATAGAGAAAAAAAATTTTACGCGGGGTTTTTTCATCCCTGCAAAAATCCCCATAAAAATCTCCACAAGGATCTCAATGTAGAATAAAATGGGTAAAACATTTTACTCATGAGAGATTCCTCATACCCACGAGGGATTTAATGGATATGAGGATGAGTATGAAAATTTATCTCCAAATGAATACGAGTATAAATATGAGTATATGTGATAAATTTTTTAATGAGTATATGTATGGTAATGAAGTCATAATCCTCTACGTTATCCATTTACATCCCTACAGAGTTTGTTGACTTAAAAAGTTATTCCTCAATCACTATCAACTTTATTTGGTGGTAGGAAGCGCGTATGCATCTGCATGTGTGAAAATTACACTTTAAATGTTGTCTAGGCAGTTGTCACTTGTCACCTCTATACAATATACCTATTACCTACACATACTATACTGTATTTCGTGATCAACATTTATACATTTCATCCAAAAATATCAAACCATAAATACCACTCCCTCCAGTAATTTATATAAACCATTTAAAGTAAGAACACGAGAATTAAAACTGTCTTAATTATGAATGTAATTTTCGTATATGTTCTTTGACATTAAATAAATGGAAGAATTGAAGAATTGAAGAATCATAAATTTTTGAATTGTATAAAGATAAAATGGGTAAAAATACAATAAATACGCGCTAGAATTTTAAAAACGACTTACAATTTTGAACAAAAAGTTTTTATTAAAACTACTAATACAAATGACCGTAGGAGTATATGTTATTATCGATTGATCCAATTTGTGATTCAATTTCAAGTTGTTACCAAATTGGACATGTTGTCATCTTAATTGGCACATTTCTCTCATTTAATAAGATGACTAAGAGGACACCCTCACAGTTGAGCTTATTAAATTTTGCTGTTTCCCCTCGCCAACCCTTGTCATCTCTTTTGGATTTTAATGCTCCCCAATTGACCTCTCATTTAATTTTTCGTCTCTTGCTTGCATCATGGATTCATGATATATGTAATATCGGTGTGTGCGTATCATATGCAATAATCTCAACTTTATGACAAATGCATTATACAAAGTATACATAGATATATGTTGTTTGTAAATACTTCTTCTAGATGGTAAGTGCGTGTTTGAACATTTCTTTTGGCCTTTCCAATCAACTTAGGCGTAATCGATCCCATGAGAGTCAATCGAGTGTTCATAATAATTACTACCAGTTCTATAATGAGTATTTAGCATTGCAATAAATCTATTTGCACTCATGAGTCCGGACTCATATGGATGTTTTTAAGATTTTTGTAAATATTTAAGGGGTATAATAAGAATTTTACAAGTGATTATGATTGTTTCATTATAGTGAGTATTTAGCATTGTAGCTTGATTGTCTTATCCTATGCATGTGAGCACAAATTAATTTGTTTTTTTTTTTTTTGATAATCATCAGTATCTGGACATTTTGGATACGATTAATGATTTCATTGTAAAGTAATCGTCAAGAAATGATTTTATTGTAAACACCAGGACCGCGACTTTTTTCTGTTGAAGAAACTCTTATGTAGTACTAACGCCACAACACATTGATTTGTTTTTGCAATCAAAACCTAATAAATGCCTGCAATTTTAATTAGTATAAGTATTTGACTTACTAGTAGATTTGTCTTTGATTGACTAAGTCAATTTAACCATCACTTGGAGTAAACATGCATCCACTTTAAGATCAAGATATTCTTCTTGGGATTTTTGACTCAACTATAGCTTTTATTTTACGTAGTTAATTAGATGCAAGAATACCTCTTTTTGTTTTTTAGACCACGTTCTTGGTATCCGGACTTAATTAACCGACTACTTTAGGTTCGAGCCGGGTGAGCCCACGAAAAGGTAAAGCTCTTCCAACAATAATTTTTACATTCGTGGGAAGAATACCTTTTATACATGTATTTTAGACTTTTAACCAAAATTAGAATATAAAACCATATTGATGACTCTTACATGTGTGCACACGTTTAAAATTATATATATATATATATATATATATATATATATATATATATATATATAATTGTGTCTGTATTTATATATAAGAAAATATTAAAATGACATTAATTGATTCACAATAACCTTTTATATGATCTTGAACCCGTGTTTTATGCATTAAAATTTGTGTATGTCTCATCCCAAGACATGCATGAAGTATTTTTGTTAAGGATACAATAGTTTTCCAATATCGATTGCCTACCATTTTTTTCATCGAACAACTTTTACTTTCCAGTCTTTCCTTCTCTAATACACTCCCAAAAGTTTAATCACATTCACGGCAAAGACAAAAAATTCTTTTTTCTGCGTCACAATCACATTCACGTTATACTACATCAAGAGTTGCACATGTCACACAAAGATATGAATCTATGATGATCTGATTATATTGATACATGCACGACATCGAGATATGTATTCACGCTTGTACACCATAACACATCAATTTCATCGTTCAATCAAACGGTCCAAAAACAGACACGTGTCACAATCCCAGAAGTCCCCCCAGTCACTCACGAGTTACTACAGTTTGAAATTGCGTCCGTATATAATCAACTCAACTCAACACACACACACACACACAATTCTCGTTCACAACGCACCAAACTAAAAAAAACCTTCACACTTGGTCCTCTCTCTCTCTCTCTAAATTAAGCTTCACAATGGCTTTCATCTTCTCTTTCGTTCATCCTCAACTCCGGCCCATCATAGCAATTATGTCTCTCTTCGACGCTATCCTGTTCTGTGTGAGTATTATTTTCCTTTTAAATTATTATTATTTTTAAAATATCAATTGCATTAGAGCTTTGTGGGATAGACTCGCTCCAATACTTACAAATACTAAAAAAAAAAAAAAAAAAAAAGCGAGACTTTTTCATTAAGGGAGCAGGGGTTGCACTTGTTTGAAAAGTGTTTGGGTGTTGAGCAAGGAACTGAGTGGCTGATGCGACTGTGTTGCAGGTGGTCCATTTGGTGGACAAGTGGGGGATGTGGCACAGATTACCGGTGATTTTAGGAGTGGCGTACCTAGGACTGAGGAGGCATTTGCACCAGCGTTACAATTTGTTACACGTGGGAGGAATCAACGGTTCTAAATATGATCCGGAAAAGTATTACTATCGGACGGCTGACGGGAAGTGCAACCACCCGTCCGACGATCGGATCGGGAGTCAGGGCACTTTCTTCGGCCGGAATATGCCTCCGGCGAGCACAAATTACGAGGTATATATTTGTGATTAATTAATTATAGAGATTTGAGACAAAAATTCTTAACTGATTAACAATAATTAATTTTAATTCAAAACGTGTAAGATCATTTCCAATCCACGATATTATAATATTGATTGGGCTGATGTGATAGTGTGACCACTAAAATAGCACAATATTATTCCAAACTTATATCTATATGGATAGCGAAGATGAATGTTGATGCATCAATTTAGTGCGGCACTATTTACAACACTAAATATTATTTTATTTTTATTTTATAAATTTTGTATTTATCTTTATACCTAATATATATATTTATATCATTTAAAAATGAAGAAAATAATAATCAAGTAATATAATATTGTCATTTTGGTGAGGTGAAGAAAATAGTAAAATTTGGTGTTAAAATTACATTAAAATAATGCAAAAGTTACACTATTTTAGTATTTGTGATCAAGATGCTTTAAGTAATTCGATTGATCTTAATAATTAAATTAATTTTCAAAACAAATTCTCTTAAGTAGGTAACTTTTTACTTGATATGAAATTACTCGAGATTCAGACTATCTGATTCCTTTTGTTTGTTGTGAGTTGTATCAATTAAGTCCAACTTGAAAAAATTAAAAGAAATCTACATGTAAAACAAATAATCTAATATTATATATATAACAACGCATATCTCGATGCATAAATGTCTAATATATAAATGACTTAAGTTAAGCATACCCTTCATGTAGCATTTTGAATTGTCTTTGTCACGTGTGATAAAACTGGCCCGTGCATCATTTGAGTTTTTACCGAGGCACACATGTGACATGTTCGCTACTGCGATCGATGTTGTCTTCACTTCATGTAGTCCAAGTCAAATGAGAATCAAAGATATTGGTAGTGATTAACAAAAGAAAAAAAATGGACAACATGATTTTGATGCAGATTAATTATTTGCTACAACTTAAGTAGTTGTTGTTGTTGTTATCCATATAACTTGAGCTTTTTAATTCTACTTCATTATATGCGATTAATTGTTAAGATGTCATATTCAACTACTTCTCGAAAAAAAAAATGTGATAGTCAACTAACTAAAAAAGAGGTGTCACTTTTATTTATCTTTAATTACTCAAAAATCATTCAACAACTTCTCAAAAAAAAAGAAGAAGAAGATGAAGAGATATTTGATAGTCAACTAACTAAAAAAGAGATGTCTCTTTTATTTATCTTTAATTACTCAAAAATTATATATATATATGTATATATATTTAAATATGTTTATTTTTTATTTATTTTTTGGGTCTAAACCACTTAATATCCCAACTATAACTATCCGATTATTCTAAATTCGTTCAGAGTCATGTATTATATAGATGAGGAAGTAACCAACATTGGGTGTTTTAAAACAAAAAAAGTTAATATATGGGCCGAGCCGAACTTTGACTTCATTAGCTGGTCCAAGCTCGACCCATGATCATGGGTCCATGTTAGGTGGTGTTACCAAGCCCATGTCTAACTTTCATGAATGTAGTATTAGGGGTAGGCAAACCGTGATTTGGTGATGAAAACCATCAAACCGTGCGCCGCCAAATTGAGAGTTCATAAGTTGGTCATTTTGCAAATCACTACCAAACCCTGCGAGCCTCTCAAAACCACAATCAAACCGACCGCAATTTGCACGGTTTGATCGGTTTGGTTTTGGGGTTTTTCTGCAACACATTTTCATAAAAAAGAAAAATTTCCACACATTCCGTACATGTCCATCATGAAAACATACATTCATACATGACTATCCACCAAAAATAAAATAAAACACATGACAACAACAACAACAACAATATAATCTCAGTCTCAACTTAATTTAGGTCGACTACATGAATCAAATTTTTCATTGTGTTCAATTAAATGCAATTGATGGTGAGTTTTTTAGACCATTCAAATCCATCTCAATTAATGCATCTTATATAAATCAAAATTATGAGTCTACATTCATTTTCAAAATTAAAACAACATGAAAAGGCTTTAATTCAATTCCATTGTATTTCAAGTTTGGTAACCACTGCAGCTTTCAATAAACTAAACTACTTTTAAATCACTAATTTAAAAAATCAAATTAGACCAGAAGGTTTTGCGGCTTGTCCACCGCTATATGTAGTATGCTGCATGCCCATATTATTTGTGGCAAAAAAACGTACATTTGAGTACATGTGCATTAGGGGTGGCAATTCGTGTCGGTGAGTCGTAAACGTATCGTGTCATAAACGTGTCGTGTCTCATATAATGCAAACCCATTACATGACATGTTTATTAATCGTGTTAATCGTTTTCGTGTCTAAGTGGGTCGTGTATTAAACATGTCGTGTATTCGTGTCACCTATTTATTAAATATTGTATTTAAAAATTTTATTTTATTTAAAATTTTATAATTTGGTTACTACTTTTCAAAATATATCTAAATGATTAAATTCGAACAAACATATTAAAATAGTCAATAAAATATAATGTGATTGTATATAGTCATTAATTTTACTTTACTTTTTCATTCAACTTTTTATTACTTTTAATAATAAAACAAAAATGATTAGTAATAATAACATAAACAAAATTATAAGAAAAATCTAAAAAAATATTTAAATTTTACTTTGGTGAAAATTTTTATTTTTTTTCTTAATAAATAATTATTAAAAAAATTTAAAACATAAATAATATATTAAAAGTAAAATGAATATTTTATCTCAAATATAAAATAAAATATGATAAAAGATGTCTATAAATAAAATAAATAAATCATGTTATTAACATGCATTCAAATGAGTGAATTTTGTACCAATATATTTATTATTTATACATTATTTTTTAGTCATGTTAAACGCATATCTATCATATATATAAAAGCACGAATCACAAATTTTTGAGTGGTAATAAAATTTATTTATTTGTCCATATTTCTTTTTTTTTTTCATCTCCAAATCAACCTTTTTTTTTTATCTAAATCAAACTCTATCTCCTTATCATTCCACTATACGTTTTTTTTTTTTCCAAATCAATCATGAATTCATCTCAATCAATAATTTTTTGAAGAAGTAATGTCATAACATGACTAGCTTGTTTTTTAATTCACATCTTATCTCAATTACATTAGAGAATATTGATAAGTTAAAATGGACTTGTATTTTTAATTTTTAGATTTTAATTACAATTTTAAATTTTTTTAAATTCTTAAAAATTAAGAAGCGGCGAGGAGCCGCACGAGAAAACTAAGTATATATAAATAAATATTGGGAAAAAAAGTGTCTGAGCCCGGGTTCGAACCGGGGACCTCTAGTGTGTGAGACTAGCGTGATGACCGACTACACCACCCAGACAACTTGTTTAAATAAACAAGCAGTAACTTTATGTTTACACTATGTGCAGTTGTTGGATCCTCGCCCTTCAGTTGTAGCTGCAAAGCTTCTGACCAGGAAGAAGTTCATAGACAATGGAAAACAGTTCAACTTGATTGCATGCTCATGGATACAGTTCATGATCCACGACTGGATCGATCACATGGAGGACACACAACAGGTACATATATATGGATGTCTTCTAAGCATTCTTTTGACATATATATAAGAAACAGATCAAATAGAGAATCACATGTGGAAGGAAGCCTCTAGTCTCCTAGAACCAACAAGATCTTATCCATTCATGAGCATTAGAACTTTCGACAACTTGTTTGATGATACAAGTATCATTTTATAGGCTCGAGGGTGAACCTTTAAGCTTCCCGCATTAATACTAATTTCCATCAAATTGGTAAGTTAAAGGAAGCTCAAAATTAAGACTTTAATTAGGTAATTCATAAGTTGCGTAAATTAAATATAAGTTTGAGACACGTAATGATCTTACGTACATGTCTAGCTATATAGCTAATCAATATTTTGTACGCTAAGAAAGATCGATGATCACTTATGTATGTGATGATATATTTTAGGTGGAAATTGGAGCACCAGATGTGATTGCAAGTGTGTGTCCTTTGAAATCATTCAAGTTTCATAAGAGCAAGGAATTCTTCACTGGTGAGCCTAACATGAACAAAGGTTTCTTGAACACGAGGACTCCATGGTGGTAATTAAGTGTGCTTTATCACATGCATTTTGAGTTATATATATAAACTTTTGATTAATGAATAGGGGCTTAATAAATCAATATATAACCATACATAAATTTAAGTACCACACGTTTTTCTTCTTTTGATATGATTAGTTCCTATGAATCAATTAGCAAGCTTGAATGGTGGTTGTAGTTGCAAATTAAGGAGTACTAAAACTGATCATGAATTGTTTGTCATTTGATAAGGGATGGGAGTGTAATTTACGGGAACAACGACGCCGGCATGATTAGAGTGAGGACATTCAAAGATGGGAAGCTGAGGTTATCAGAAGATGGATTGCTTCAACATGATGAGAAAGGAATTCCTATCTCCGGCGATGTTCGGAATTGTTGGTCCGGTTTCTCACTCTTGCAGGCCTTATTTGTCAAGGAGCACAATGCAGTTTGCGACATGCTGAAAGTAAGTTAACTTCAGTCTATCCCTCCATTGTGAATATGAATGTCTTTATATATACGGCGAGGGCGAGGCCTAATGGTCGTCCGCATTTTTCTTCAGGTACATTATCCTGATTTTGACGACGAGAGGCTTTATCGTCACTCAAGACTAGTCACTTCAGCTGTTATGGCTAAAATTCATACTATAGATTGGACAGTTGAGCTCCTAAGAACAGATACCCTTGTGGCAGGAATGAGAATCAATTGGTGAGGCAGAGAACTCTCTAGCAAACTCACACTTTATGATACAATCTTATTAATTCTTTCTTTAGTTCTAATGAAGAAAATAATGTTTCAGGTATGGATTTCTAGGAAAGAGATTCAAGGACTTGTTTGGACATGTTTGCGGACCGATTTTCAGCGGACTAGTTGGTCTTAGGAAACCTAGAGACCATGGAGTTCCCTATTCTTTGACAGAGGAGTTTGTGAGTGTGTATAGAATGCATTCACTTCTACCAGACACACTTCTCCTTAGAGACACCAACTCGTCGCCAACTTCCGATGACAAGTGCCCGCCGATACTTGAAGAGTATTATTTTTTTTATCTTCTTCTATCTACTAATTTTAATTATGTACCTTGTAGATCATCGCTTAGATTCATTTGAGATGTACTTGGTTTTTTTAGGATTCCTATGAAGGAATTGGTTGGACTGCAAGGTGAAACTAGACTTTCAAACATTGGAATGGAGCAAATGATGGTATCGATGGGCCACCAAGCCTGCGGCGCTCTCACTCTTTGGAACTATCCGTTGTGGATGAGGAACCTCATCGCCCATGACATCAACGGAGAAGAGAGACCGGACCCCATCGACATGGCAGCCTTAGAGAGTAAGTAATCACCAAGCATATACTAGTTAGTTCCTATGATGCAACAGTTTCCTAACAATGTTGAGTGTTTAGTTTATAGAGATAGGGAAAGGAGGGTAGCTCGATACAATGAGTTCCGCCGGAATTTGTTAATGATTCCTATTAGCAAATGGGAGGACTTGACCGACGACAAAGAAGTCGTTGAGGCGATGCGAGAGGTGTATGGAAACGACATAGAGAAACTCGATTTGTTAGTAGGACTTCACGCCGAAAAAATGATCAAAGGCTTTGCTATCAGTGAAACTGCTTTCTTCATTTTCCTACTTATAGCATCAAGGTATGAATCAAGTTACATTTAGCTAGTAGTCCTGATCTAGTCCTGATCTAGTCCTATAGTTTCATGCCCTTCTTTTGTTTTCCCTAACAAACCAATGTTAACCATAATTGTTATATCTAGGAGGTTGGAAGCAGATCGTTTCTTCACGACGAATTTCGACCCGAAAACCTACACCGAGAAAGGCCTAGAGTGGGTGAACAAAACGGAGAGCTTGAAGGATGTGATCAACCGGCATTACCCTGGAATGACGAAGAAATGGATGCGATGTTCGAGTGCTTTCTCGGTATGGAATTCCATGCCTAATCCAAGACACTACATTCCCCTCTACTTACGCCCGGCGTCCTAAAAACGCTATTAATCGTTCGGGTTTCACACATCTTTCGAGCAGAATCTAGGCCTTGCATGACTGTATATGTAGAGTTCTAGTAGTTTGAACTAAATCTACATACATTGCATATATATGGTTAGAGTACAGGTTGAACACAGTAATGTAAATTAGCTTCTAACTTCTAAGACATGCATGCATATATGCAACTTGAAACTTGATAGACTTTGAATGAAGTTGAACTTAATATTAAGCAATAGTTTTGATCCTCTCCTGGTTTTGATATTTGGGCTTCTACTTTAAATGCTATATGTATATGAATCAGACACTATAATATGACCATAAATCACTTCAATGAGACACAAATGTTGATGGAGAAAATGGTGGAGCAAAGGCAGGACTAACAAATTAAAGCAATCAATGTATATGAGTGTAAGTGTAAAACTCTAAATCATGATGTGATACTATGTAAGTTTAAGCCTCATTCATTAATACATGGATCAAAATTGCACTCAAATTGTTAAATATTTTAAATTCTTTCTAATCAATGCGTCAAAAGTTAGCTTACATCGTCAATCTTTTTATTTTCTATTTAGACAATTTCACATCAATTTCTCCTTTATCGTTGGGCCAACCCCTCCCCTCTCGGATTATTGAGTGAACTATTTTTGGACACTCGAATAAGAAGATTGTTTTTTTATAGTCGAGGATATTCGAGCCACTGCCGTTGACTCCGAACTGATGGTGGACTCGACCGATCTCTCAGAGGTCTTTATTTTCTTACCATGAAACCCAAGAAAGAAATTGAAAAGAGAAATGAGGGGTAGGTTTCAAACTCAACGTCCATCTACCTTAATTAGTCACAGGGCCGGCCTTGACATTTTTAGGGCCTATAACGACATGAGAAATTAGGCCTTTTAATTTTTTGTTTTCTATGAAAAAATTGTTTTATTTCGTCAATTATTTTTTTCATATGCCTACACTATTATTAGATTTATATAATTTTATGAACTGCACATTTTTTTTATATATTTAGAAAGTTTTTTTTTTTTTAAATGGTGTTTTATAAATAAAATTAATATATAAAAAACACTATATGTATTTAAAGATATGATCAATCCGGATAATAAAAAAGTTAAGCAAAAAGTTGATTTTTTTTTTACTTCAAAAAAAATTTGTTTTGATTTAAGTAGGAGTCAACTCACGACATCTCAAACTTTGTCTTTTGACAAGCGATGTCTCTATCGTTATATAATGCTAATCTTTTTTTTTTTGAGTAATTGTTTAGTTTTGAATCAAAATATCAATTAATATCTAGAAAAAAAAAATGTTAGCTTTGTTAATTTATGTATATTATTAATGTTTTTTAATCATTACAATAGTTTATTACTAAAAGAAAATAAAAATACAGGTTTTAGTAGAGAGAGAGATAAAGATTGATATAATAGAGGCAACATATACATTTAGGGGCCCACATATATATTCAATTGAATTACAATAGCCATGTATAATAGGATTGGTCTAAGTGGGGGCCCTCCATAACGCCATATAATTATCGAGCCAACCACACACATTAAGAGATAAACTTTTTTAAGAAAAAAAAATATATATATTAGAAAATTTGGGGGCCTATCCTGGGGGGGAGGTGGGGCTCGGGCGCCGCTCGCCCGCCAACCCTCAAAACCGACTATGCTTAGTCAGTATGTATAAAGAACGAACTTATCACTGGACCAACCTCCCTTAGGGAGCAAGAAAATTATTTAATTAGCAAGTCCATATACTTGTGTCATTTAATTAGTATTCTACGACTCATCAAACTCACAAGTCAGTATATATATTAGAGAACGAACTTACCAATGAACCAACTCCCCTGGGGCAAGAAAATTAATTATTACACGATCGACCGACCCACACTAATTAATTAAAATTTTTTAACTAAAATTTAGTATTTTTAATGAGTTAAAAATTTATAAAGTAAATGTTAGCCTAGTGCCATAACTATCAATTAACCTTTGATGTCTTTAAGTTCAAACCTACAATTCTTTTTTTTAATATTTATAGTTGATGGGCGGGCCAAAGCCCATCCCAATCTTCCATTTATCATAAACTGATCGAGCAAATTATTTAGCGGCGGTTCTTGAAATGCGAGTGATCGTTGATTTCCCGATATGGGCGCCTCGAATTACGTGCTGGCTCTCCTTGAATAATCGAATGGTTGGTCTTTGCCACGATGGGGAGCCATTGGAGAAGGCCCTCTCCTCAATCATTTTCTTCTCCTTCAAACATTCCTTCTATTCTTCAAATTAATAATCCCTCCTAATCAATCAGTTTTAACGGGGAAGGAGTAAGAGAATTATTAACTGTGCTGGTAAAAAAAAAAAAAAAAGTTGAGAGGTTCATGCATGCTATCCAATTTGTCCATTTTTTCACCTTGGTGTTTTGCTAGGTAATTATATGGTAAGTTTTTGTATTTTGATGATCAATCTCTTTGTGCTTTAATTATCAATATGTGAAATTTAAGGAGTACTAATTGGGTACACACATATATACATCCATTTAATATCATCTATACTATATATAGATCCTAATGTGATTTTTTTTTTTGATAGATATATAGAACACAAACAATGAATACAGAAAATGTTGGCTACGCCTACAAATAGTTCTTGTAACTTCTTGTTTGATCAATAAAATTAAGTATTGTTAGTTTTGGGTTCCTACCACATCGATCCCTGGCCCCTATATATGTAGGTGTAGCCAACATTTGCAACCCCTGTATATGCCTCTTCCCCGAATGCATTGTTCTACTCTTCAATATTGGCGGCGCAAATATGTAGAGGTTATGCTTATAATTTTTTTTAATAGGAACAAGACTTTATTTTATTATAGCTAAAAAAACATTATATGTATGACGAGAAACAATGTGTTTACTTAAAACAAAGTCGAAAATTAAAAACCCCTACCAGCTAATGCATATTCAATCATTATCGTGCCAAAATTTGATTAGGCATGGTACTCGTCGAAGAAGATTTTATTTTTTTCTTCTCTAATGAATGAATGATAATTTGTTCTAGTCTTTTTTCCTGAAAATCTATAGGATTAAAGCTAGGCTTTCAGTTTGTTAAAATCTTGGACATTGCTGCTGTTTCTTCTGCAATAACAAGCACAAAGCATGGCTCATGATGGGACTAATTTGTTTCATTGATTGTTAACTTTTCAACATTTGTATTGACATTGATGATTTGTAATATATAGTGTAGTTAATTATTTCACTAAATCGAGGGCAGTGGAAGAGTCTGATCCATGTAGCCGACTCTAACTAATATGAGGTTTTGAGGCTTTGTTGTTGTAGTCTGTATAGTTAATTCTCTTTTTCCTTCTTGTGCTCAGTGACTTTGGCTTATATCATATATCAGCAGCATCCTGTGTATAACTGATGAAGACTTGAGAGAGATTTTGGAAAAGGTTGCTTAGGAAGCTTTTTCATCAAAACCGATCGAGAATGGCCGGCGATGAAGAGACGATGGAAGAATCAATGATGGAGAAAATTGGAGAGATGATTCTAACCGACCCGAAAGTTTTAGACTGCAACACTTGTAGAAGACCCTTGTCCACTCCTGTCTATCAGGCTTGTACACTATCTACACTATATATATAGTACTTGTCACAATGCAGAACATTTTTTTTTTTTTTGGATGAAAACCAATTTGATTGATACTTTCAGTGCTTAACGGGGCATCCGACATGTGATCGTTGCCGCACAAAGCGCAAGAAATGCATTACTTGCCTACTGGAAATCGGGTCGATACGCTGCTTTGCAATAGAGAAGGTCATGGAATATGTCAAACTATCCTGCAAACATGCACATTATGGTTGCAAGGAAACTATGTTTTACAATCAAAGGGAAGAACATGAGAACAAGTGCAATTACTCGCCTTGCTCTTGCCCCGTCGAAGGATGCTTGTTTAGTACTGGATCGTCGGAGGAGTTAGGCCAACATGTTAAGGAGCATCATCCATCTTTTCCGATGGAGTTTCGCTTCAAAGTTCCATTCGACGTGTGGTTGGATGAGAATGTATCATCACACATGTTACAAGAGAGGACAGAGGGGCTGTTATTTCTCATAACAAACTTGAAAGAGAGTTGTGGATACAAAATCACAGTGACTTGCATTGGAACAATGTCTTTGCAAGGTAAGTTCTTTTGTGAAATTATGTACAGATCAAAATCAGGCAGTTGTTTGAAATTAAAGACATCCATGGATCGCGTCAAAGGGTTACAAGGAGCGATCTCTTATTCGAATTCTTCGACCGAGTTTCTTCTTGTACCGAAGAATTCTACTCCCTTTCCTGACAAAGTCAAGTTGGAGGTTCGAATTCATCGTTCCATGTCCAAAACTGAACAGTAGTACACATATATTGAACAGGTTTTGTTCCCCCTACTTTGAAGAAAATGAGTTTCTCTTGTATTCATTTTGATATGCATAGCTGCTACCATTTACTGCTTCATTATTCATTTGGAACTATGAAGCACCCTTGTTCAATTTGAGACATTTCTTTTGGTACATATTAAATGCTTGAATTGATGAAAGTGGAAGAGTTTTTGATATATGCGACGGACCCAATTAATTTGAGATGGATGTTTGTTGTTGTCTTTGTAATTCATCGACAAGAACAAGATTAAATCCTTGTTAATTATGAGATTCAATTTGTTTTAATGTATGTTACTCACTAAATTGTGGCTCCAAACTTAACTCTAAGATCAACCTTCGTATGCTCACTGATTGATGTTAGATTACTTGAGAAAGTTGTGGTTTTTTTTTTATATATTAAAGGAAAAAAATTTTAAAAAATAAAAACTCAAACCATGCATTGTCTAGCTTTAGTTTGTGATTTAGCTCCATTAATTGGTACTACTTACTCGTTGTAAGGAATTAAATTTTTTTTTTTAATTATTTTATGAGATAGTAAGGACTTAATTATAGGTTCTCTAGGGTGTTTAATTGAAACTAAAAAAAAACTTCAGGAGTTCTAATTTGTTACTATTAATTCACATTAAAATCTAGAATCGGTTTAATTTGTGATATTGTTTCCAAAATACTATCATGTAATATTTCTAACAATAAATCTACGTGAACTCATGAGTACCAAAAAAAAAAAATGGAAAAAATACTTGAATAAAAACAACAATATCACACCACAAACACATCGAATCATAAAAGTTTTTATACGACATCGACTCGCGTGTTATACAACGAGATCAATGTATATCTGCATCTCAAAGTGCACATGGACGGCTCTTATGCGGTGTGACGTTGAAAGAGGTCAGCTGGTATTCTCTTCTCCTATAAATCTTGGGATTCTTGAAACCATTTACGCAAGCAATCAAACTCTTATAGACCATTTTTACTGGGTAAGGGTTAAAACTCAAAACTACTGCTATACTGCTAGTGAAAATTCGATTTCCATTTGGGGGTTTTCTTATCTTGATGTTATAGGCACTAGTTATGCACCATTTTTTTTATGGAATTTTATTAGGAGAACTTGGTTTCTGGTCACATATAGTTTGCACATGGGTCTAGTGCTTTTTTTTTTTGGTTGCCCGGGGACTAAATCGATTACTCCAAGCTCGCTCCAATAGAGCTCCCAATTAATTATTGAGTTCTCAATTAATTATTGAGTTGGTACTCAACGTGAGTAATTCTGACAGCTCTCTTTTTTCATTCAGAGTTGACCAGAGACCTCATTTAATAAGGGCCAGGGAAATATAGTGTTTTATTATTTGAATTGTGCGCAGGCTGTCTTTTTTTTTTAAAAAAGAAATAACAGGTCTGAGGCTTCGGTTGAGGGTACGCCTGCCTGGGTGTCACATAAAAAAAGAATAATTTAGGACTGAGGCTATGTTGTTATTTTTTTTTGAAGTAAAAAATAACAGGTCTGCTGTTATTCTCTTCTCCTTGAAATATTCTTCTTGAAATAGTAGCTCTGCAAGCGAAACCTTTGGACCTTTATCCATCTCTAGCGAGAGGTTAGGATTGAAGTGTTTAAAGTAGTGTATTTAGTTTAGTTTTTACTTTGTAGGGTTAGAATTGGAATTTGTTTGGAGAAATTAATGTTGGCATGACATGAGGAATCAGGAATGTTTTTCTTTCATTTGCTAATTTGAGTTTTACGTCAATGTAATGCTATCTATTCTTAAGTTTCCTTGCTTCAAATCTACATATGATTTGCTGTTGCAACACTTGATAGAGATTCAATTGATGTTGTTGTGTCACTAAATCGGGTGCTATGGAAGAGTTTGATCCATGCTTCCAACCCAACTAATTTGGGATTGATGCTCTATTGTTGTTGTATTATTTTTATTTTTATTTTTTAATACTTTAGTGTTTAGGATTACCCCTGACAATTATACATGAGATGCACGTGTTCCCTACAAGAGATATGCTTTGAAAAATTAGGAAATTTAAACCTGAGACCTTATAATGTTCCAACCACTACTCCGAGGCAAATAGTTGGAAGTCATTGTACTAGTTGAAGATGTTCAATGAAATGATTTAGTGCAGTTGCAGTTTCTTCTTGACAAGGTAGGAACAACACATTAGGACTTTGAATCAAATTTGGGGAATCATTCTCAGAAAACAAACTGCTTTCCTATACAAAATATGAGCAAGAATTGGGCTAAGTACCTAACCATCCCGCCTTGGACCTTGAATCTGCTAGGCTGAACCCAAGCCAAGGTGGCACTGGCACTAGCACCTCACCCTCACCGACTCAACTAGGCTAACCCCACGGGCACAGCGAGTATGCACAATTGAATTCTGTTTTTTTTTGTCTGTATTTTGTTCATGGAACTCTGATCCGGTGTGAATATTATTAGGTTGCAATGTTGTTAAAATAGAGAAAGCTCAGTTCTTGGGAGTA
Organism: Stephania yunnanensis; assembly: GCA_039657365.1. Taxonomy (NCBI): domain Eukaryota; kingdom Viridiplantae; phylum Streptophyta; class Magnoliopsida; order Ranunculales; family Menispermaceae; genus Stephania; species Stephania yunnanensis. The sequence goes on along the minus strand of CM077588.1, from coordinate 56,065,667 downwards.
GTTGTTTTGTTGATTATTTTGTTTTCATCTTCTTGCGCTTGGTTTGTGATTTTGAGAAGTGACATGGAAATCATGAACTTCCCATATTAATTATTGACATTGATGATTTAATACTTGGTCTGTTGTCTATTACTACTTGTATATCATATGTTAACATCCCGCGTAATGGTGAAGACTTCAGAGAGTAAACTCGAGAAATTCTTAAAAAGGCGGGATCCTCGCGAAGCTCAGTGATCAAGAGGGAATGGCTAGCAATCAAGAAATGATTCTTGCAGACCCTAAAATTTTAGATTGCAAGATTTGTAACAAAGCCTTCTCTATTCCTGTCTATCAGGTTTGTACAATGTACACTAGTGAATGGTGAACACACTGTATATTTCAATTCTCAAATGCAGAATAAACTAACAATCAATTAGCAATTGTTGTTTCAGTGTTCATTGGGGCATCCAGCTTGTGATAGTTGCCGCAAGAAGCCCGAAAGATGCTTTAACTGCGCACAGGCCATCGAATCAGTACGCTGCATGCTATGCAATTGAGAAGCTCATGGAATCTGTCAAACTTCCTTGCAAATATGCGCAGTATGGTTGCTGTGAAACTATCTTTTACAATCAAAGGGGAGAACATGAACTCAAGTGCATTTATTCGCCGTGCATTTGCCCTGTCGACGACTGCACCTTCAGTACGGATCGTCCGAGAAGTTGGGCCAACATGTCAAGAGCAATCATTTATCTGCTACAAAGCAATTTCGCTATAGAGTGCGTTTTGAAGTACGTACGCACACACAATATTATTACAAGAGACGACGGAGGGGCTTTTGTTTATCATACGAAAAACAATACATGATTATGGGAACATAATCACAGTGACTTGCATCGGATCGGCGTCTCTGGAAGGGAAGTTCTTCTATGAACTTGGATACACATCAAAATCGGGCAGCTGTTTAAAGTTGAAGGCATGTATGGAGCATGTCAAAGGCTTGGAAGGAGAGATCTCTCATTCCGATTCTTCAATTGATTTCCTTCTTGTTCCGAACAAATCCTATCGTTTTCATGACAAATTCATGTTGGAGGTTTGTATTGATTGTTGCAAAGTTAAAACAGAAGTGAACACATGAACAATTAACAGGTTTGTGCCTCCCAACTTTGAAGAAAACATGTTTCTTTTCTTCTCATAGTCAGTTCATCATATTACATGCTTTTGCATGACTTTTCTTTGGCTATTGCTTATTATTCATTGAAACTATGAAGCATTTCCTTTGTCATTTGATAATTGTTAATGAATGCCCTCTTTAACCTATATATCTTGTCATGATCAAGCTATATTTGGAGATTACTATTTGGTCTAATTGTTGGTTTTAGAATGCTTTTGTCAGTGAAACTAATGATAAACTTGTCATCTGGTTATATAAATGAGTTGAGCATACAGAAACTATAATATACAGACATTGTAATATGATATAATAAAGCTCTTTTTCAAGTATGTTTGGCTTAAATTTGTGGCTCATAATTTATTAATGTGATGCCACTGTCTTAACTAATTGCAATGTAAAGACTTATGTAATGTTAATTAATTTGATTATTAGTACATCCTCTGCGTTTACTGTTGGAGAAGTGTTTTAGATTTTTTTGGCCTCTATCTATGACCAGATAAGTGACAAGCTTAGCTATATATGTTATGTCTTGAAATTCTATTTAAACAACTTTTAATCAACTATTTTCTAGTGACAAATAAAATAGTGCTAAGCATAAAACAACATAGATGAGAAATTGATGAGATGGTACTAATCCATGGTCAATTCACAATTATCATTGGAGATGTTCAATTATTGATATACAATCGGAATTGATGTGTTGTGGTTTTTTTTTTTTTTTTTTTTAATAAGAAAGATACCAACTTATTAGTTATTACTAAGGTTGGCAACAAAAAAAGGGGCTTGGACATGTATAGGTCTAGACACCCCATTAATAACAACTAAAAATAGTGTCCTTACTTATACTCGTTTTTTAAACGGACATTTTTTTTTTTTCGGACCCATATGCCTTTAAAACATACAAGACTCAATTTATCTTCCGAACCCCTTTTTTAATCTAATAAAATAATTTTTTCACATAACTATTAACAAAAATTAACAAAAATGCATGATTTTATGTTGCCATGCATTCCATCACTAAAAAAAAAAAACAAGTTACATATTCAAAATTCAAGTCTTATAAGTTTTCATTTAAAAACAAAAAAAAAAAAAAAAAAACACATCATCATTAATGAAATTACAATGCAAACATCATGAAAGTTTCAAAATACCCTATAAACAAATAAAATATTATTTAACATGTATCCATTTTTTAAAACATACAACAAAAACACGTATGATACTAACCATTTAGCTACCCCATTAGTTGGTAATTAATATATGGGTCCTTACTCATGATCTCTTACTCTCAAACACCTTACGATTAATTGTCCCATTTAATTAGTTTTTCAAGCTCCCATAAACTATATCAATGGTAGTTTAAGCATTACTTTCATTACAAAAATAAAAATAAAAATTATGGTGTTATATAATACGTTATTTAAACTTATTAAATTTTAAATTAATATGTAAGTTAATATTATTGATAAAAAAATAGTTATTAACAATTGACAAAATATTATAAAACAAAAAACTTCAATAAATTATAAATCATTACACATTAATTTCTTAGTTATAGATACTCATGTTGGACATTGATTATATATTAAATAAATTTTAAAAACGTAGAATATAAGAATATATTTAGATGTTATAAAAATATTTTAAATTAATATATAACTTAATATTATTAATGAAAAAAAATAGTTATTAACAATTGACTAAATATTATAAAACAAAAAACTTCAATAAATTATAAATCATTACACATTAATTTCTTAGTTATAGATATCCCTGTTGGAAATTTATTACATATTAAATAAGTTTTAAAAACGTAGAAAATAAAAATATATTTAGATGTTATAAAAATATTTTTTAATGTAGTGTTAAACGAGTGGGCTAATTTACATATTTTCAAATTTTTTTTTCATTAATAGGTGGTTCAGCATTTAATTAACTTACATTATTCATATTTATAATATTTATACACGACTTCTTTTATTTTTTTATTTTTTTAATTTTTTACGAACTACTTATATTTTCTCTTGAAATAGAAGTTAATTGAAGTATACAACTATATTTCTTTAAGATAAATACCAAACCCTCCCCTATAGTTTATACTCCATTATAGTTTATACGCTAGATTATTTTTTTTAAGGTTTCATTAGGGTTTAGAGATCGTTTGAGTTTTTATTAATTAATTCATCAACAATGGCTGTGCATCACTGGGAGTTCATTAATGCAGATTATGTACTACTAGAAGAGAAGAAGAACATGAGTCATCATTAGAAGACTGCAGCGAAGACCAAGTTGATCATAAGTACATTACTATTCAAAGAACTAATGATCATGATGATGATGTTACTTTCGACGATGACGATGATCTTGAGGAAAACAACGTTAAACAACTTTGGAAGTACAACTGATGATGAGGACGGCGAGGATCACGTAAATTCGAAAACTGTGGTTATGATTACAGACATTGAAGCTCTCCATTGTTGGATATGAAATGGTTTATTGACTTTAAATTAACAAAATATTATAAAACAAAAAACTTTAATAAATTATAAATCATTACACATTAATTTTTAGTTATAAATACTCCTGTTGACATTGATTATATATTAAATAAGTTTTAAAAACGTAGAATATAAGAATATATTTAGATGTTATAAAAATATTTTAAATTAATATATAACTTAATATTATTAATGAAAAAAAAATAGTTATTAACAATTGACTAAATATTATAAAACAAAAAACTTTAATAAATTATAAATTATAAATTATTACACATTAAATATATTTAGATATTATAAAAATATTTTTTTAATGTAGTGTTAGACGAATGGGATAGTTCACATATTTTTAAATTTTTTTTTTTACTAATAGTGGATCCGCGTCTAATTAGCTTTTTTTTTTTTTTTTTTGACGAAAAAAAATAGCAAGTTGTACGAAAAAAAAAATAGCAAGTTGTATAGAGTTAGAAGTTGTAGATAGACTAGACTTCCTATTCTGTATACAACTATATTTCTTTAAGATAAATACCAAACTCCCTTATAGTTTATACGCCAGCTTTGATTTTTTTTTTTAAGGTTTCATTAGGGTTTAGAGATCGTTTGATTTCTCATTAAATTATAGTTCATCGAGAATGGTTTAGAAATCGTTTGATTTCTCATTAATTAATTCATCAACAATGGCTATCGATCAGTGGGAGTTCATTAATGCAGATTATATACTACTAGAAGATGAAGAAGAACAGGAGTCATCATTAGAAGACTGCAGCGAAGACCAAGTTGATCATAAGTACATTACTATTCAAATAACTAATGATGATGATGTTACTTTCCACGATGATGACGATGATGACAATGATCATGGGGAAAACAACGTTGGAAGTACGACTGATGATGAGGACGGCGAGGATCACGTAAATTCGAAAACTGTGGTTATGATTTCAGACATTGAAGCTCTCCATTGTTGGATATGTAATGGTTTATTGACTGTCCCAGTATATCAGGTATATATCAAACTATATAAGTACATTAATTAAAACATGCATGTATTGATCTTTGTTTCGTTAATTCATTGATTATTTCAGTGTTCGAAGGGGCACGCCGTGTGCAACCAATGCCGCGAGAGGGATGAGAACAAGTGCATGGTCACATGCGGAGAAGAAGTCGGGTTGATACGATGCCTAGCCATTGAAAGAGTGATTGAATCAGCGAAGGTGCAATGCGCCTTTGGCCGGTATGGATGCAAGACTACAATTGCATATCGCCGAAAGAAAGCACACGAGTTGTTCTGCAGCTACGCGCCATGTTCATGTCCAGTCCTGTACTGCAGTTACAAGGGCTCCTCTAACCAGTTGTCCACACACTTTAGTCTAAAGCATCCAACACCAGCAATGGCTACTAATTTTAGTTATGAAAAGTTGTTCAAGGTTAGCTTGGACAAGAGTGAGCCTTTTGTGATATTAAGAGAGGAAGAGGAGGGGCTTCTGTTTTTGCTCCACAATAGGGAATTGAAAGAGGGGAATTCAGTGGCGGTGAGGTACATGGCGGCGTACTCACAGCGGTCGAAGACGGGGTTTACTTACGAGGTTGTGCATAAGACGAGAAGGGGAGGTTGTTTGAGGTTTGAGTCTCGAGTGGAGCGTGTTAAGTCGAGGGAAGAAGCCGCTCATCGGTACTACTCTTACGCGGATTTTCTTTTGATTCCTTCTAGTCCTAGTTATTCTGCTGCTACTCCCCTTCAATTGGAGATGTGCATTAAGAGAAATTAACTACTGAATCTTAAAAGTTCATTAATTAGTTATGCTACTGATGATCTACCTATGATGATATATTGCAATGTGATTGAAGTACTCCTCGGCGGTTGCAGTTCCCGGCTTGATCAGAAAAGAATGTTCAGAAGATGCGCTTTTATTTTTTTTCTGCAAATTAATTTTTAGAAATAATCGATTAATTGTCTCTTGTGTTTTTTCGATCAAATTCTGTAAATCTTAATGCCCTGATAATCTTAGCAAGCATGCATTAGTTAGATATTGTAAATGATATATATATTGAGTTTCATTCTTAATTATTTACTGTAAGAGTTATAGTTCATCAATATAGTAATATTTAGCTCTATTTGAGTTTTTGTGGCTTTCTTTAATTAATTAATGCCTTGACGAACATGTTGCTGTTGGTTTCCAAAAAATCAATTGTCATGTTATAGCTAGCTAGAAAGAACAACACTCTTAACAAGAAGTTCAAAGTTGCAATGTGTCAATTCTCATGTTCTGCTATTTATTTATTTTTTAAATTTGCAACTTCTCCGAAAATTCTAAGTTGAACCAAACATGAAAATAGGAATTTCTCTACGAGAAAACTTTCCTTTAAGTTGTCAAAATTGAATCAAATGAGGCCTAAGTATTTGATATCGGAAAGTTGATTAATTAAGCTAGTTGATCTACATATATATGAAGATTGTAATGCATGAACAATTTAGATAAACTAGTGAAACAAAAAGAGCATGCAATGCTATGCTTCTTTGATCACAGATTCAGATTTTGCTTCACCATAAATACAAACCAAACAAAATTCAATGCCAAAAATTGTTTAAGTAGCTTGACTCCTCAGAATTGAACTATCTTTACATACATCCATCAGCCTTTACACCAAACAAAATTCAATGCCATGAGAAGTTAATTTTTGAACTCCTCAGTCTCCTCACCATTTTGTAAATCCAAAAGTCACAGCAACCAAGAGAATCAAACCACAATAAATCTTTGTTCAAACCAACAATTATATATGTGATTACAGTTCAAACCAACAAGCCTTTTGTTGTTCTACAAAGAATGGAAGGGTATACCCTTCATTTTAAACAACTACAAGACACCTGATTCCTTTGGGAATGCTGTCACTGTGAGTTTGGATTTATGGCATAGCCAATTAATTTGAATCTGTGATCAATGACGCGTAGCGAGTAGAGCGTGTTTTGATTGTATGAATCATGTAGCAGTGCATGCTCTTTTTGTTTTTGGTACTCCATGCATCTGTTCATCTTAATGGTCATGTTTTTAATTTGATTACAGTGTCTACTTTCTACCAAAGGAACATTTTTACTTTGCCTTTGTTCATCTTTTAAGAAATCTATAAAACCATTCATTATTGAAGACCATTGAAGAAAAAACAATTAATAATCCTAATAGAGAGCTATGTATGTTGATGAGTCCTTGATTTACCACAGTTAATTAAAGTTGGAAGCAATTGAACAAAGTTTCATTACCAAATGATGACCATCCATCCCCAGCTATTTAATTAGATAACCAAAAGTGAAAATAATTAAACATGCGTCGACTTCTTTCTTGTAACTGCATCAGAGTGCCAAATGCAAACATCCAACTTCGTCTCACGAGGAACAAGAAGGAACTCAGTAGGGGGAACAACATTCTTCAAGCCCTTTTAACACCCTTCATCACAGAGTGAATTTTCAAGGACCTAGTACTACTGCTCTGATCATTTCGCGACGCACTAACATTGTATAGGAAATCAAGAGTTGTTGAGGAGGGGCTCAACGGCTCTGCGAAAAACACAGTAATTTAGTTCCCTATGCTCTCTTTTTTGGTGTACAAAACAAAGAAACAATGATCACCTTCTGCTTTCATAACAACGAATTAAGGAGTCATCCTTGGTTTGAAAAACCGAAAAGGCGGTGTTGTAGTGAAAATGCGAGGTAGGCGCCGAAGTAGTCATTGAAGGTAAAGATTTTGTTACATCCTAATGAGGCACTTGGGCAGAACAACTTAGAAAATTCCATTGCAACATGAATGACATGCAACATGCCCATTGCCACGCTAACAAGATCAATTTTCACATAGATAACAAACATGTTTGGTTAAGGCATATGACATTGTACGTAAAGAAGATCACAAACTTAATTATTACATGAAAAAAAAGATGTTACTCAATGTCACTCAATGTCACCACATATATATATACATTGTTGATTAATGTGAACTATATGATTTGCAGATTTTAAACAAAATGTAACTGTTAATTCAGTTCAATAAATGGAATCTAAAGATTTAAACTAATATGTACAAAAACTGCAGATCTAATTACCATTTTTTCCAAATTTGATGAAACTGATAAGTTTGGATTAAGAGTAACATTTACCTGAAATATTATAGGAGGAGTGAAAGGCAACAAGCATACTGCACACTTTAAACTCCAAACCTTATCTTCACTGATGAAGGGCTTTGCTTGCAACAGTTAGCATTAAATTGGGCAAATTAATTAGGAAGTACTGCACAAATTAATGAGAATTAAATAGAGATCCCAGAAATTAAGGTTTAATTGCTAGTTTGACTAGAGTTTTGTGCCCCTTCGTTTACTGTAAAAAGCCACTATAGGCGGTAAAAAAACAATAACAATAAATCTATTTGGACTCATGAGTCCGGACTCATAAGGAGGTTTTTAAATTTTTTGTAAATATTTAAGGGGTATAATAGGAATTTTACAAGTGATTATGGTTGTTTCATTAATTGTTTGAGGATGTATTTGAAATTAAAAAAAGCTTTGAGTCCGGACTCACGAGTCCAAATAGCACTACCCGAAAAAAGGGTAGTGCTAGATGGACTCAAAAAGTCCGGACTCAAACAACCAAAAAGACATAAAGACCCTTAATTCAAATTCATTATTGGTGTTTGGGGGTAGAGGGTAATTAAGTCTTTTACTTAGATAGATATCTTAAATTATTAATAAAAAAATTTTGAGTCAGACTCAAAAGTCCAAACAAAGTCTTAGGTGGACTCAATGAACTCAAAAAAATAAAAAAAAAAAAAAAAAATATCTTTTTATATAACATAACTATGTGATATGTGTGCACATACATTTTTTTTTTACATCACTATGTGATATGTGTGCACATACATTTTTTTTTGGGGGAGGGGGTCAAAATTCATTTTGTACTACAATTATGATTAGTCTAGAAATCAAAAGCTCCCCAGAGAACAGTTAACGCTTTTTGACCATTAAGTAGTGAGTACACTATTTTTCTTGTTTTATAGTACCAAGTTGAGAAGGTGAGAAGACACAGTAATAAAGGCATCAATGGAGCTGATTAGGCGAGATGAGAGTGACAGCAATGGTGGCACAGCTGTGGTTCTCGGTAACCTTCAAGTGCTTGAATTCAATTAATACTTGCAAGCAACTTCTGTCCCCTCCTGTCTTTCAGGTATGCCCAGTTCTTACTTGTTCATTTTGATATCTATAGATACATATTTTTGTTAGTAGTAACTCTAGCAAAATTATAGAAAATTTCTAGGCCAAACCACCCCTCAAAGGCCCTTAGTCTAGCCCTTGAACAGCTGGAAATCCTGGCTCCGCCCCTAAAACTACGCTGTCACATATACATGCCATGGTACTTTTTGTTGTTTCTTTTGTAATCACTAGTGACAAATCCTCCATTATGACAGTATACAAGTTTTCAAAAGTAATTAAATTACAGAAACTTTAGAACAGTAGTTTTGTTCTTTTTTTTGGTGCAACTGCACATCAACTTGTATTTGAAAAATTGGTGATTAATTACAGTGTGAGAATGGCCATATGGCTTGTTCTTAATGCTGCATCAAGCTTAGAAACAAGTCATGGTGATGACATCCATTGGAGCAAGAGGAAGCTCGTACGTCTCTCGTCAAATGATTTTTGTTTGAAAAGAGGATTAATTTTAGTGGGAATGGCCATATGGAAGTTCTTAATCCATCAAGCTTCGAAACAAGTCATGGTGATGACATCCATTGGAGCAAAAAGCTTCCTCGACTTCAGAGTTCCTTCAAGTACAGTTCCTTGTGATTTTACTTTGTGCACTGGCTAACTCAAGTTGGAGATTTGCATTCGAGGTCATATAGATATAGATATGTATTGATCACAATGTCACATTTTGTTTGGTATGAAAGACACTAAATATGGTCTTTAATTTTGTATTAATTTATGGATCCATTGAATCAATTTTGTCCTAATTACAAGTTAACAAAGAGTAATTTTAAGCATACTAATGTTCAATCGATATAGCTACACTATTCAAAAAAAAAAAAAAAAAAAAAAAAGATAGAACTAAACCAATTATAATATACCATATAACCTAGACACACAATGAACTCGTAAAGTCCACTGAGCCTTAGCAGACTCGATATGCATAATGTTTAATTATTTAAAATATTCTAACATTTTAAAACTTTTGTTTTTATATCCTAACATTTTGAGATTTGTTATTATACTTACCTTTGTAAATTGTTAAATTTGTATCCCAATTAAGTTTTTAACTTAAAATTTGAAGAGGTAACACATTAACTATGACAACCACCACATCACCTATGATTATCAAAATAATTATTAATTTTAAAGTTTGAATTTATTATTTAAATGTCCCATCATCAAATTTGGAGTTTCAAAGTAGTTTATGATACAAATTAATTAAACAATCTAGAAAGGTTATGAAATAATAACAAAATCTCAAAAGATTATGATATAATAATAAAAGTTGTAAAGTGTTAAGAAATTTTAACCATTTTTTTTTTTTTTTTTTTTTAGTTTAAGTTCTCCTCTCTTGACTGTTATGATCTGAATTAGTCTTTATATGAAACAATGTTCTTGTTTAATTGTTTGTAGCATTTGCTTACAATGTCTTGTTTGTTTTTTCTTTGTCAAAGTTGTTTCAATTTCTATAAAGTTGTTCTGTGCAGCACAAGTGGAAGGTTTTACATATATAGCAATAATACTACATTGGCACTAATGCAGTCCCTACGTTACATGTGAAAATGTTATGTTTTAATTTTTAATGTGTATCATGATGCATCAATTAGGTATTATTTTAACACCCTCCTTTAATAGGGGTTTAAAAACCTCCGAAATTGTTCCATATGTTGTGCCTGAGTCACCTATATATGTTAGAACCAGAGCATTCAGTCCATAATGCATCAGTTGACATTAGTGCATCACCATTAGAGGCTCTAGTTATGAATGTTAATTTTAGGATCAAGTCAGAAAATGAGGGAAGTTAGTATAATGAGGGGCTAGAATCTATCTCACAGCCCTTAAGAGTGACAATGTTCGATTTTTGTACATAACTATATAAATATATATATAGAATATCGCCTCCAATTTTTCAAAAAAAAAAAAAAAATGAGTGACAATGTTCGCACAACAGCCTTGAAGTGTTTCGCATACTCTTTGAGTTCTCCAAAAGTACTTCTAATCACTAGTATCTGAATTAGATCGACGAGCTGAGTGAAAGTATTTGATCCATAATCCAAGTAGCCAGATTTATATAAATGTCTAATTTCTTCGAAGTAGATTTATATGTTGTTCTCGTTTGGTTGTTTTTAATTTCGACAATTGTGTTGTTCTTGTTTAGTTGTTATTGGCTTTGTTTGGTTCAACTTGTGCTTTTAGTTTATGTTTTGATGTTGTGGATAAGTGATTATGAAAAGCAAAAAAGTATGTAGGGAGATTTTTTTTAAAAATGGCAGTGATTATGATAAAAGATCAGCGATATCAACCAACTGTAGAATACGTAAAATGCAACCAAACGGATCAAGAGCTCCTTATTTTTTTAAAATGGCAGTGATTATGATAGTGAAGCTCTTCGATTGCTCTCCATGCCTCTTGAGAGGTTGATGATCCAATGATTTAATGATTAAGTAGTGAAAGTTTATCTTTATAAGGTTTAATCAACTTTAGACTTAGTGAATCATTTGCCACTACCTTCTAATTGTTCAAAAAACATCCTTACTTTCTAACCAAAAGAAAACATGTGCAATTAAAAGAAATTTGCTTGGACTATATATATGTCACCTGCATCTGGGGTGCTTTTATGTATATTGCTAAGATGCATCTCACATCATCTTTTATTTTTTTCTCTCGTGCTATCTATCCACTAGCAACACTAGCTACACCGAGTAATCCACGTGCGGGCACTTTTGAGCAAGGGACAACCCTCCCAATTAAGGTTTTCATTATTTACCTCATTTAAACTTGATTTAAGTAAATTAGAACTAAAACTATTTGGAGAATCAATCAACTATTATTCTAATACCATGTGGATGAAGTAGTTGTATGAAGCTTAGTATGAATATCTATAACACGCACCAATTACGTAATATCTTTCATTCTTAATTTTTGGTTGAGAAGTACTAGAATGACAACGGAAAAGTCATATCGAGCGTTTGAGCTATTTGCTTACATCTCAAAATGGGGGCACACAGAATTTTGGTGCATAAAATTTCGGTCGAGGCCACGTGGACTGCGAACATATGTGTCTTGAGGTGTGTTGTTAATTGCAAGTAGTAGTTTCTACTCATCTTTGAAAGAGAAAATGTTTCGCAAACCCACTTCTTACACAACGAATGGAAACTAATAACCAAGTAGGCGTCATGGATTCGAGATATTAACCACACCAATACCGTTCACGAACCGACTAGATTGATTCATTTTAGGCATAAAATTGGACACACCTGTGCCCGTGCGATACACCTCGTGGTGAGCACACATAATCTCGATGTGTATGGCACAGGCAAATTGGCTGAGATTGTAACACGTGGCAACATGATCAACAGTTGTAATCACATATCAATGAACATACAAAAACCTGGGAGTTTTTACTTGATTAATACGTTTGGGAGAAAAAATTAGCAACTTAACACACCCACCAAACTATTTCCCCATCTAACACACTTGTAGCCACGTCAGCGCCACGTAATTCGTAGTGTTGTCCGCTCAAATTGAAGTCGTGACCCGAGATCACGATTTCACTTTAAAGTGAAATCGTGATTTCACCTCACGATTTCACTTTAAAGTGAAATCGTGATTTCACCTCACGACTTCACTTTGACTCCAGAGAGCAAATAGATCCAGATCTGTTTCTCTTGCCCTCATTCTCACTTGCCTTCCTTCTTCCTTCAACTCCCAATGATCGATCAGAAGTCCTTGAACTCCCTGACAAACAACTCCACTCTTCATTCACTCAACTCGGTAAGATCTATTTGGTTGGAGATTTTGTGTGTTAAATTATTTGTTATTTTCTCAGGGGATGTTTAAATAACCTCAAAATATAATGTGTCTCGAGATTTATGATTAGGTGCATTTTTTTGTTGTATTTTTTGTTTCTAGCGACTCATACTTGAATGTTATTCTATTGGCGGAGTGATCCTTTTTTTTTTCAATTTACGATGCATTGCATATTTATTCTAATTGATGCATTGCATATTTAAGTAAATAGCTAGAAAGTTTGTTTTTAAATAGTACAATTTATACATTAATTAGTGTGGATAAATGTCATTGCCATATTGAGATGTAAACCATGTGGGGTACCCGAGGGGAGTAGAAATTGTTTGATTTTGGGTGTATGGGGGTATGGTATGAATCCGACCAAAAATCCCATATACATGTCAATAATTTAGTAGGAAAATTTGGAAGAGCATTAGGCGTGCGCTTAGGAGATGAGACATTGGCGGTGATAAGGTTGCTTAGGAGTAGAAATTGTTTGCTTTTGGGTGTATGGGAAGTTGTTTATAATATATAATAGTTATTTGCATATAATAGTTTCTTTGTTGCAGAATAAGATACTTAATTTGATCACTAGGCTATTTAGTTACCAATACACCAATTCTATTAGGGTGCCTAAGCAATTTTATTAAGGTCATATATATTTGAATTATTTCTATAATGATTAATTATATTCTACATATATAGATTGAAGAATGGTTGATCAAAGAGTATCGTTGTTGTGTTATATGAATGGAGACATGGTAGAAGGAGCATCGGGAATTTCGTACACGAAACCGCCCATTCGACATCTCGGATCGAAGATTGGGTTAGGGTACGATGGTAGTGCGTTATATCGTAATTCATTGCGAGATAGACAATGACTTACGAGATTACACATGACATATCGATATCCAGCGTACATTGGAAGTGGATCGGCCAACTACATCCCATTGCCAATAGACGATGAGTCGAGTCTCAAAGATGTTTGGGACTTTTTGTCACAATTACCACCACCACATTGCATGGAGATTTATATCATTTGTAGTTAGAGGCAACAATACAATAGTTCCAATTGCAATGTAGAGTTACATTCTGGAGAATTTGGACCTAGCACTCAACCAATTTTTGAGCATAGCCATTGTGCATCGCTTTGTGACGACCGCAAATCCCGAAATGGACGAGGATCCTCGTTCTGTGATGATATGAATACTAGCGAGGATGATGACTATTGCGGCGGTGATGGGGATACCGGTGAAGATAGTAGCGAAGATGATACGAGACGATGAAGGGGAAGATGGTCATCATGTAGATGATGGCATGATTCGATACGCGTTAAATCGAGTCATAGCGAGATGATGGCTCCTTATCTTGTCCTCCACTTTCGAACGAAATTGGGAACGATGATTTCTTCGATGAAGAGGCTGCTTTGGAATTGATGGTGCGCCGGTGGGTGTACGTGAATTTGTCGTTCCTTCCATTTGTATTTATGGAATTGAATAGTGCGGCAATGCAACCCCTCAATGAGCATGCAATGATCCCTTCAGGTCTTTATGGAATGAGGCATCGAATTTGAGAAAGGCATGCGGTTCATGTGTAAGGTAGATATCCAACATGCGTGAAAATTTATAGCATCAAAGGACACGAAGGCGCTTTGTGGTGACTCATTCTACACCGGATGTATGGATTGTTCGTTGTAAGAAATATTTGGATGGATGTACGTGGAGGTTGCGGTGTTCGAGACGAAAATCGCATGGAATGTTTGAGATCGGTACATATGCGGGACCACATACATGCATCTATGCTAAGCTGTCCAAGGATCATGCGCATTTGGACTCCAGTTTATATGCCGTGAGGTGGAAAATGTGGTGAGAAGAGATCCGTCCACCTCGGTTCTTGTGCTTCACCGAGATGATAAAGGACAAATTCGATTCGACGTTCATTATAAGAAAGTATGGTTGGGGAAGAAGAAAGCAATTGCTAAAGTCTTTGGAGATTGGGGGTGAATCGTACAAAATGTTGCGAGGAGTGGATGACCGCGCTTCAAGAAAGCAATCCAGGGACACGTGTAGAATGGCGGCATGGTGAGCCTAATGCCAACAATGAAGTTGTCTTCAAATGGGTTTTTGGGCATTTGCACCTTCTATTGCGGAGGCTTTAGACATTGCGGGCCAATGATCCAAATTGACGGCACATTCTTGTATGGAAAATACAAACAAAAACTCCTAATAGCCACTTTGTTGTTGACAGTAATAATCATGTATTTCCTTTGGCATTTGCCATTGTTGATGAGGAAAGTCGAGATATTTGGGGATGGTTTATGGCTTGTTTGCGACATCATGTGGTGATAGGGATGGTGTATGTGTCATTTCGATCGACACCCGGGTATATTGTTGGCAATGAACGATCCTCGAAATGGATGGACCAACGAAGAGCTCAACACTGAGATTTTGTCTCCGCCACATATGCGATAATTTCAACATGAGATTTGGGAGCAAAGAATTAAAGGACCTGGTGTACATAGCAGAGCACAACATCAACCGCGAAAATTTAAGGCGGCCATGAAAGAACTCCATCAAATTTGAATCCGAATGTATTGCGTGGTTTGCGACCTAGATCGAGCACTGATGGACAAACGCATACGACAAAGGTTATCGATACGAATTTGGATGACTACAAATCTCGCGGGTATTAAGTTTGATTTATTACGGTAGTTACTATTAATTACTTAAATTTCGAAGAATTATTATGTTTCCAAGCTAATACGAATATGATTTTTTTACGGTCACAAATGTAGAATGCTTTAACGGAGTCTGAAAGCGCGCGATTTTACCCCATCACCGCTTTAGTCTGATTACATTTTACCGTGTCGTGGCATACTTTAATAAAAGACGAGACGAAATAGGTGTGGCCCTAGCAAGGGGCGAAACGTACACGACGTACGCAATGGATAAGTTGTCAAAATGGGGAAATGTGGGTGGAGGGCACAATGTAACATTAGTAAGTCGTGACAATGGTACATTTGAAGTAATCACGCACCACGTGGCTATCATTTGAGAAAAGGGGGTAACAAGCAAGTTGTGAAATTAGAGGCCCGTAGGTGCACTTGTACGAAGTGGCGGTGTTATGGCATTCCATGTTCCCATGTTCAAATTTGTTTGTGCTAGTGTTGCCATAGATCACTTTGTCAATACATCGAGCCATACTACAAATTGTACGTGTACAGTCAATGTTATGCCGCAAATTTCCAACCCATTCGCATGAAGATTATTGGCCTAACGCAAGACTTCCACACACGTTGTTGGTGATCCATATCTAAGCGAGTCAAAAAGGTCGTCCTCAATCTAGCCGTTTGCGACTTGAGATGGATTGGAGAGGCAATCGAAACGACCACGGCACATGCGGCGTGAGAAGGAATGGAGAGAAACCCAGACAACGCTGCGATGTAGTAAGTGTAAGCGGGATGGACACAATAGGCGCACTTGCAGTCGTCGTCAGCAAGGACAACCGTCTAATGCTTCATAGTGAAAGACTCTTTCGAGTTTTATGTCATAAACGAACCTATATTTCCCTTGTAGTATAGGTTTTTAGAAGTTTTTGTATTATTTGTTTGATGAGAGATAAATGAGCTATATTTCAGTTCTTACATGATTTGCAATGATGGAAGGGGAGTAGTAATGCATTATATGCATCTTGAACTTTGTTGTAGTATGCTACGTATATTTGCACCAATCCAAAAATCAGATATCTTCTTTGTAGATTTTTTGTTTTTGAGTGGGTATCTTCTTCTTATTGTTAAAACCATGTTCTTGGTGGTTTTATAGTGCTAGGTATTCCAATATGACCGTTTATGACCGTTCCAGGGATCCCAGGGTCAAAAATGAATCAAAAATTAAAAGTAAATTTCTGTTTCCAATTTTCAACAAAAGCTGGCAGTGAGTAATTAGCGCGCTAATTCTGTTTATTAGCGCGCTAATTCTGGACTTAGCGCGCTAATAAACTTATTAGCGCGCTAACTGCAGGGACCTTCAAAATAATTATTTTGGCCCTTTGTGTTATCTGACCCTTATACTCGTCAGGGACCTACAAACCCTTATATAACATGTTATACATGTTTGTTATGAGTCTTGCACCAATAATTGGGTGGTGGGATATGTTTACAAATCCGAAAACGGAAATTCACAATTTCAAAACTTTGAAAAATGTTTTTAGAAACTTAATGTATGCATGAACTAATGCATTTGGCTTGCGTGAAAGAATTTGTATACTTTACATTTAAATTAATGACAACATTGGTAATGATTTTGGGTTTCAGCGCGATATGGATCCTGGCCCTATAGATGACTCGGTTTTGACTATGCAAGCTCTCCATAGATCTACCCGCGTTTGGAATGGCCCGGTAATACTTCTTTTCGCATGTTTCTCTACTTTTTTAGCTGCATAGCCACGTTGTAACTAATTTCACTTTAATCTCATATTTTCATAGGAGCTGGTATATTGACTATCAGCGGAATTAATTACTACACTTCACTTAGGTTGGTCCAAGCTGGATCCACGCATAGTTGGTTATCTTCATGAAGTTTGGATTTTACGGATGCGCGAGTAGGCTTCATTTCAATTGATTGGCATCTCATAAGCGCCCCTTGTAGAGAGGTGGAGGCCGAAACTCACACGTTCCATTTCCCGTCGGCGAGATGACTATAACCCTCCAAGATGTACAAATCATCTTAGGGTTGCCGGTCGATGGATTACCAATTCTTGGCGCGTCGACCAAGATTACGAGGCCTTGTGCTTGACACAACTTGGATTCCCTTTCCCAGACAATAACAGATGGAGGGCGGATTCAAATCCGTGACTTTCAAGGTGGTTTCCAAACCTCCCGAGAGAATGCTAATGATGTGGAAGTGCAACGCTATGCGAGAGCATACATCCTGCAACTTCTAGGGGGAACACTTGTTTGCGAGACAAGTCGAACAACCTCGTTCACATCACATATTTGCAATTTTTGGAAGATTTCGAGGCGGCGGGACAATACGGTTGGGGTAGTGCAACTCGGCTCACCTATATCTGAGACAATTATGTCTTTACGGTAGACATTGATGGGTGAGATAGCGAGTCCGATCATCTTATTGCAATTATGGGCATGGGATAGGTTGCCGTTTCTTGCACCAATAATGGGTAACATTCTTCGAGACCCCGTATTAGAAAACGAAGAATTCTTTCCACCTCCTCCATTTGGTCATAGGTAATTACTATTTTCTCACATTATAATTTCAATATCTTCATATCTATGTACATGTGCCGACATACATGCATTGCGTTTTTCTTTTTCACTTGTGAAGGTGGAAACATGCTTTGGAGACAACGGGAGCATCAATGCACGTCCTTACAAAGTACGAGAGAAATGATAGACATGCAAAAACCGGATGAAGTAAGAGACATACGAATTACTTCTCCACGTAGTGCCTTACACTTACATCATCTAATATGCGTTTCTTATTCATATCAAAATGTTTTTGTTGACTACGGGTAATATGGGAACCGTATCTGAGGCGTGATAATGGACCTACTGCGTATTGTAGCGGTGGTCGTGCTATTTGGAGAACAAGAGGACCTTTGATTTTTTTTACGTGTAGTCGAAATGTATCATCCCGATAGAGTCATGCGCCAATTCGGTCTCGAGGCAAAGGATACCACATGCAGAGCACAAACATTCATTTGCATAAGATTGACTTGAGAGGAAGACGGATAAGGATTGGAGCGCGAGAACATAGTGCTTATGTGCATGTGGAACGAACGTGCCTCAATATTGCAAGCGATGAAAGCTTAGAGGAGCCAATGGACTTTTACAACCCGTATATGCTATGGTATCGTCGAATTACACGACGATTCATGTCTCCTCGTGGAGCTATTCTTTGAGGCCTTGGTAAGTACAATTTGATTTTTTTTCATTCATGAATCCTTTCCAAATTGTTGTTTTCCTCGTACTTTAGCATAAAACTTCTTCAATATTTCATATGTAGGCACATGGCATTACTTCAATTCATCGGTTGACACTTTGGGTGATGATGTATCTATTGCCGTATTAGAGATGTATTTGCATCGACTTTGACTGCGTACACGCAGATTATCGGATGCATAATGTGCCCGAGTTCATTTCAAGCTTCTCATCATTCTTCCCATCTTGATACACCTTCGAGGCATGACACTCCATTGTACACTCCATCGGTGCCTTTCAACGAGTTTGCGACTCCACATACTCCTTGGTTCCTCCCACCATGACTTTCGAGGCTATGGAAGCCTTTCCATTTGACACGGCACCTACATCTTCGCGTCATTTTCATGCAAGTCCAATAATGATGAATTTATCGGGAGTACAAGTACTCGGGATGGCGGAATGCGGGACAACGATGATATTCAACGAGAAGATGCTCAAAATCCAGGTGATGTGGGTCATTCGGATATTCCACTTGCACGAAATCGTAATGTCCAGTCGTCAAGAGAACACGGTGTGGAATTTGGAAGTCATTATTTGGGGTCGACTAGGACTTTTTCTATATTGTTATAAGTCATTTCCTCTTTATTCATTTTTGTCTTGTAGTTGATCACCAACCAATTTCATCATTTATATCAATTCAACTTTCAAGTTCTTTGTTTTTTTTGAGTTTTAACTAATTTTTTCTTGATGTGTTTAACCTCTTGTATTCAAAAGTTGTGTATGCTATTATGTTTATGAAAAAGGTACTAAAGTATTTGGATTGTCAATGGTCTCCTCTCATGAATCATAAATAGCTTTGTCATCATTTTTCATGGAATTGAATAGCGTGGGAGCACAAGAGCAAATTGGTCCCAGAATTAATCAAAAGGGCCAAAATATCCAGGACCACCCAATTAGGCTTAATGACTCATAATAAACATGAATAACATGTTATATAAGGGTTGGTTAGGTCCGGACGAGTTTAAGGGTCGGTAACACAAAGGGCCAAAAAAATTATTTTGAGGTCCCTGCGAGTTAGCGCGCTAATAAGTTTATTAGCGCGCTAATAAACGAATTAGCGCGCTAATAAACGAATTAGCGCGCTAATTACCCACATTTGCGATTTTGTTGAAAATAGGAAACAGGGAATTTAATTTTAATTTTTGATTCATTTATGACCATTCACACAAAGTCGTGGACTGCAACTCACTAGATGTTTATTAGTACATTTTTTTCATTTACCAGAAAATGCAGGGGAAATACTAATTGGTAAAACGTGAGTTGCGATCACGATTTCTATTCGATGGAAGTCGTGCGCAACTCACGACTTCCATGTCAATGGAAAACGTGACTCTAAGTCACGTTTTCCAAATGAAAAAAAAAATTTACGTAATTTGGTGATTAGGCTAATGACGTGGCTACAAGTGTGTTAGATTGGGAAATAGTTTGGTGGGTGTGTTAAGTTGCTAATTTTTTCTCCCAAACGTATTAATCAAGTAAAAACTCCCAAAAACCTGTTCAAGTTCTCTATCTGAATGAGAGAGAGAGAGATGGTGAAATTCTGTGTGGAGAGAGAGGAGGAAGAGAGCGAAGAGGGCGCAAGCAGTGCCGCCCCAAAGCGCAAGAAACTGAAAATCGGTGAAGAGAACAACGACAACAACAATGGCATCTCTGTGATTCTGAGCGACCCAGAAGTGCTCGATTGCACAATCTGCATAGAACCCTTGTTCCCTCCTGTCTTCCAGGTCAAATCCCCATCTGGGTTTTGCGAATTCTTCATTTTTTTGGCGTTTTAGGGTTTCTATAGTTGGGTCTGTTGTGGGTGGGTTGGTTAATTTTGTTGGGTTTCTGTTCAAATTGATGAGTTTTTCTGTTGATTTGGTAGGTGTTTGTTTGATGCCCCATGAAAAGATGGAATCTTTGGAGCGATTTAGTGTTGATTTCAATGTCTGTGGACTTTGTACTTGGTCACATTTGTTGATTGACTCGAATTTCACCAGAATTTGTAGTCTTTCTACTTAGATTAGTATGTAGAATTCATTGAAATGATCAAGTTTTTAACCTAACAATCAACATTGTGAATGAAATGGTCATTGGTCCTATAAAACTTTTAAGTGAGATGGATGTTTGTTTGCTGAGTAAAAGCGCGGAATTTGTTCATAGGTTGACCTAATTCAATAATTTTGTTCAATGTTGTAAAAGTCATGTAGTGAGGTTAACTACTAAATATATTACTCCTAACTATTTTAGAAAACTCGATCAATAGAAACTGAAGAAATTTGACGTTGTAGGAATAAACTGAAGATAACTTAGGAGTTGGGACTTATGGATTTGTTAAGCACGCCAAGAATTACATTAAATCAACATTAACTAGATATCTTAATAGATGTTGTTGTTTTTGATTCATAATTAAGTGTGGCAAATTCATTGCAGTGTGAGAATGGACATATTGCATGCTCTTCCTGCTGCACGAAACTCAGTAACAAATGCCCTTTTTGCTCATGGCCTATTGGATACAACCGTTGCTTGGCCATTGAAAAGGTGATTGAATCCATCAAAGTGTCATGCCGACATTCGCCATATGGATGTGATGCAACTTTAAACTACAACCAAAAAACCACCCATGAGGAAACATGCCCTTGTGCCCCTTGCACTTGCCCCATTGCGGATTGCACCTTCCACGGATCATCTAAGCAGTTGTCTCTCCACTTTAGTGAAAAACATTTGATCTCTATCAGGCTTTTCCGATACAATTGCCCTTTCTCAGTATGCTTTGATAGAAGCGAACCGTTCCTTGTTTTTCAAGGGGAAGATGGTCTTCTTTTTCTGCTAAACAATAAGAAAGAGCATATTGGGAATTCGGTTACATTGAGTACCATTTGGACAAGCTCCTCGAATGGAGAGTTCATGTATGATCTTGTGTCAACAAGAGGACGCAGTTCCTTGAAATTTCAATCATTCACAAAGTGCGTGAAAGGGCTGCAAGAGGCTTCGTCTTCTACAAACTTTGTTCTTGTTCCACGCCACTTTGATTGTACTGCTAAGCTCAAGTTGGAGGTCTGTATTCGGCAATCTAAATGACCAATGCATGAATTGACACCTTATTTCAATCGATACATTTCTTTTGTTGTATATTGTATATATCCGCTATGACTATTGTAATAGTTTGTAAAGTATTTATAGAACAGCCTGAATGGCCCTGAGTCCCTTTATGCTCTTTCATGTACCAGTAAAATTTCTGTCGATACTCTTTGTATTATAATAACTTAAAGCTTGTTTGCATTGTATATATATTTTATCATATTGTTCAAGCCATTTTTTTTTCATTTCTCAACATGGTTGCAGGTCCCAGGAAATGTTGAATCATTGATTGGAAAGGTAAAGAACATGCAAATGTATTGTTGATTTGCGTCGATAGACTGGAAAGATGTTTTGTTGGTCATCCAATTTTGTAGAGTCAAACACTAGGGAATGTGGCTGTATTGGTTTTCTCTGGTACACTAAAGTGGTAATTGCCTTCAGAGGTTCAGCTTCATAGTTTAGATTCATTATGCTTCTCTTTTGAACACAGGAGTAAAAGAGACGATCAACGTGCCCCTATAATTATTGGCTTTGGTTAACTTTAACTGTCTTACTGGCTTGAGATGCAATTGTTCTTGGTGGTTAGTTATCATCGTAAGTGCAGGAACCTTTTTCTTTCCTTCTTTCTTAAGTTCTTTTTTCAACAGTGCGGCTGTTGTATAAATCACAGAAATGGTACTTTTTCAATGATGTTTCTGGTTGTCAATCTTTTTGGATAAAATTGAGTTTAGGGCATTGCTTCACATCTCCAGCTCTTCAATAAAAATTAGGTATTATGTGCAAAATATAGGTCCTCACTATTGCCTTCTAATAACTATACTTATTAGATATCTGTCCTTGCAAATGATATTTCAGTTATGCGAGTTGAAAGTTGCACCGTGACCTCAAAAACCCTTTTTGTGGAAAAAATTCATGCTATATCGGTGTCTTCAAATGTCTTCCTCTTGTTATAACAAAAGAGTTGTCTTTGATGTCTTGGACTTGATTTTTGCTAATAATGGATGAACTTGAAATGTTTAAAAATATGATATCCTTGCTTCGCAATCTGAATAGAAGCTTAATTAATTGGTTTTTTTTTTCAATTTTCTTAAGATTTGATGGAAATTCATTGGCTATGTGAACAGGAACATGAAGCAAGAGTTCATCAACTAGTCCCAGTCTGAAAATTTGGCTTCATGTGCTTATGTCAAATGAATTAGGTGGTTTCTTACCTCTAACTTGTCGCTGTAAATGCAATAACAAATTTCTTCATGTCCAACATCGATTGCTTTCTCACTGACAGTGAGTATTGTTTGGTTTTAAACTGTGCTTACTCTTTGTGTAACTTCATTTCATTCTCACTCTGATATGTCTCATTGTCTTGACTTATCGAGAGAAAACAAATGATTTGGTATATTCAGGTCCCAGCTTTAAGGGTCTCCAGTTGTTATGTTGTTCTTTTTGAGATGAGGCAATGGAGTCATAATCAAACTGAGCCATCATATTCATTGCAAACCTCGCATGCATAGATCCATTGTTGATGTGCACCCATGACTGCATTGTTTTCACAATGTTTCAATGATGAAAGTTGGTCTCTTTTTTTGACAACTAAGGGTTTTTTCAGCCTCTCCTTACTTCGGTTAGACTATATTTGTCTTTTTAATTGATATCAGTGACACATAAATAACGAATGGATGTATATAAACATTTTCCATGATAGAGAGCGTGAACATTTTTTAGGACTTCTTAGTAGTACATATTCTGATTTCTAGTAGATTTAACCTATAATTCATTTCTCTCTTAAAGGTATGGGTGTATGACTGAGATCCCTAATAATTTTGACTATTGTTGCCTTGTTTCAATAATGCAACAACAATGGGCTCCATTTTCTTTATTTTGTGAGTTTGTGTCGCTCAGAACTGTCTGTGTCAATTCTCCCTATCAACATCAATACAGCCAGTAGAGGAAACTGAATCAGAGAGACAACCACATAAAAAAATAAAAAATAAAAAACTGGATTCAAATTCATATTGGATGAACATAAACAAAAGATAAACACACTTGGGAGAACAGTGTAGGCATTTTTATTTTTATTTTGTTCAGTTTAGATCTAATTCAGCAGTTCACAGTAGTGACTTCTCTTCTTTTTCTTTTCATTGTTAGAATTCATTCTACTTGTCTTCAATTAGCAGCCATAGAGATTGGTACCTAGAAAGTTCATTTCTATCTCACATTCTCACCAGACAATCTTTTCTGACATTAAAGTGAATAAAAAGTGGAGATATTTAAGGGTTCCTAAGCTTTAGGACATTTCAACAAAAGACCTATCAAAAACACCCTACAGAAAGATTAATTTGACTGGAAGTTTGATAATCCTCCAGTCAATGAACCTCAAAAAAAAAAAAGGACTGTTAGATTCATGTAGTTTAGTTGTTATACTGAACTGAATAGCTACTTTATGTGGGAACATTTTTTATGTCTACAGTGGGAACAGTGCAGGTCCTACAGTACTTGAGCTGTTGAGTCTCATTATGTGTTGTCTCACATTGTGGGTGCACCAATTCTGGGTCCAGGAAACACAACACCATTAGATTGACACCCTTTTTAAGTTGATTAAAATCTTCTGTTCTAGTGATTTGAATTTCTTTGCTTCTATCGATAGAACCTATACAAGTATGTTGGGATGGTGGGGTCATTTGCCCATCAAAGAATTTGAAACCAAGGCTCACCCCCCACTCAACGATAATCAAAGCAAACACTTTACAATATAGTCTCCCATTAAGCCATCAAATAAATTTAAATATAGCTCAAAAAGAGCCAAGTTTCACTTTCATCATATATAGGCAGCTAAGCATGATTTTGGGCTATTTGTGTCAATCATACTTTATTCATTTTATAAATCATAGCTTGTGCTTGACACATCTCCTCCTGAAAATGTTCCATCATTTCTCTCTTTTTTTTTGGAAGCCCAAAGCACACTATATATATAACTCTTCTCCCCCACTCTCTCTTTCACAATTTAATTAAACTTTTACTTTCTTCTTTGATTTCTGCCTAAAGAGTAGTAAAATGGGCGCTCTCGATTATATTTCCGACTTCTTCACTGTTAGTCGCAGCACAACAAAAACCAAACGAAAGCCGATTCAGGTTTCGATTACTAGTAACTCTGCCCTTTAAGTTCTATTGTTATTCTATTTGCTCTGGCTTTGCATAGGAAGATCTCTTTATTTCTTTTTTCTCATTCCCCTAACACAATCTTTCTTTCTATCTTTTTTGTCATAATGATGAATGTTCTCTTTTCCTTTTCCTCTTTTTTTGTTTTCAGACTGTGGAGATTAAAGTGAAAATGGACTGTGATGGCTGTGAAAGAAGAGTTAGGCATTCGGTTTCTTCGATGAGAGGTCCAAATTTCAATCTTTTATAGCTTTCATTACCATGTTTTAGTTTTCACTGCCATGAAAACAATATAATCTTTCTTGAGTTACTCAAAGAAAATTATTTTTACTCTACAAGCTCCCAAAGTTCACAAAGTGTATTTCCATTCCTTCAATAAAAATCAGAATTTTGTGAAAGATCATTTTCATTTTGGGGAGTCTTTGTTTCTTATATTCTGCTTATTCTTCTGCATATCAAAGTTCAGTTGCATGTGTGATACCTATTTTAGTATAAGAGCATTTGCTGTCTACACAAGGACAAAAACATTCCTTTAAGCACAGTACTATGAATTTATTGAGAAAAGTGCAGATCATAACTAGACTGCTCAACTCATATCAATCAACAAATTCAAATAATTCAAATGTTGATCTGATCAAACATGTGAACTGATTTCAGGTGTGAGAACAGTCGAAGTCGACCGTAAACAAAGTCGGGTGACGGTTACAGGCCATGTTGAAGCAAACAAGGTGTTGAAGAGAGTGAGGAACACAGGGAAGAGGGCTGAGTTCTGGCCATATGTAGCTTACAATCTTGTCACTTATCCCTATGTCACTCAGGCCTACGACAAGAGGGCGCCGGCCGGATATGTGAAGAATGTGGCGCAAGCACTTCATGACCCTAGCAACCCTGATGAGAGATTGACAATGCTCTTCAGCGACGATAACCCGAATGCGTGTTCCATCATGTGAATGAACATCTTGTTCTAGCCATGAAACTCATCCTCTTATTACAATACTACTAATCTGGTACTTGTTATTGATGGTGAAAGAATGAAAACTTTTGCCTATATGTGTATGTATGAGTGTTGAGTTTGTACTCAGGGAACTTGGTTTTGTCTTGATGACCTCCTCTTGTTCTTGTTAAAATAAGGTATGGTACTTTTTATTAACTAAATCAATGGCAATGGGATAGTTTGGTTTATATATGTAGCTGATTCCAACTAATTTAGAATCGAGGCTTTGTTGATGTTGATGATGTACTTTCTTATTACTTTGGAGAGCGGTCTTTTTTTTACACGACTAGTTTAACAATCATTATTACTCGTCAAAAATAACATTTAATATATAGAGATTATATGGTTGCATCGTTCAACATGCAATCCAAGTCTTCAAGACTGCAATAGCAACGCCTAAACTCTGGAACTTCTAAAATTTATATCTTCGGCAACAGTTAAGTAGTAGATATCATCTAGGAAGTTCGACAACATTTTGACAGAATGGATTTGTCTAAAAAACACCTCGAACTAAAAATCTCAACTAGATTGGCTAAAGTTTTGGCTTTTAATCAACCGAGTGGTTGGCATACACTAAAAGGGTATTATAAAATATAAGATGATATATGATCTTCACATCACAAGCCAGTAATTGTGTGTCCTATTCTTCTTACTTTCCGCTATTACATGGAGTTATTAAGCAAGTGTGACAAAACAAAGGTCACACCACTCAATTATATATACATTAGATTCATCAACCTTGGATCGATTATGGCCGATCTTAGCCTAATATAAATGTTGATATTACATACAAACATGCAATGCATCAAATTACCCAAGATTTCATTGTTTCCTTGTTTACTGTCGCGCCATTAATTAATTTAAGTGATGAAAAAATAATACTAATCAAAGTTACCGATATCGATGTTGATTGGCTGAACACCACCACATGTCGCCACGAAGAACAACAATTAAAGTGATTAATTTTAAAATACATATGTTTTACCTAAATCAGTGATCAGGTTGGGTGAAAGGATTCTTGGATAGGAGCACAAAGATTTGAGCTTTGAGTTTCTTTTGGAGTGCTTGAAAAGAAGATTCTTGTAAAGAAGGAAACTTTTTTTACCATCCTCTAATGCATTTTTAAATCAATACTCCCACTATCATTTCCATAAAAAAAATAATTATTGGGATTCCAAATCTCTACTTTTATAAATTGATTGGTTTTGTTAAACCAAGCTTATGGGAATGAGAATAATAATAAATCTAGCTTTGTCGACTTTTGAAAAGTCTAAAATGATAAATTCGGTGGCTTTAAATTAATTTTAATTGACCTTCTCATTGCTTGATCATGATACACTTTACTCCTTTCACCGACCATTATTTTTGCTAAGGTTGTGTAAAGATGATTCTTTCAATTTAAGGTGGCAAATTATATAGTCTCGTTTATAGGTTAAGTACAATTTCAAAATTAAAAGATATAAGTGTGAAAATATCTCTCAAATGATATTAAGTATTCAAAACAAAACCTCACACTTTTGTTGATCAGAGTTATTAGTTAAGGTGAGAATAATATCAGTACTAGCTAGTAAACGTACGTACGGAGACGGGGTAGTCTATTAGACATTAATTTTTTATAAATCACGCGCAGTTTTACTTTAGAGCTTGTGTGCATATATATTGTGTACCATGCTTTAGATTACATTTTACTATTTTATATTCTTGTTTAATTAATTTGGTTCATTATAACCAATTTATACTTAAACACGTAGCTAAGCAAAAAAGATTAAAAGATTCGGACAATCCAAAGTGACATCTAAATAAAGTTATTTTATAATTAATCAATTAAGGTTAAGCTTGTTGTATTGCTAGAATGGGAGCTTAATTGATATTGATGAGTATATTGATTTAAACTAATCAACGTATATTAATGACACTTGGTTAGGCTTGAAATTAGATCATGAGAATGTATGATTGATTTGATGATGTAATAGTAATACCTTACGCTCCACGCTGCCGATATTAGTAGCATTGAATCTCATGATTGATTAATTAAATAGGACTATTTAAATGAACTTGATACTAGTTTTTTTTTTTTTTTATCAATAAATCTACTTAGACTCATGAGTCCAGACTCATAGGGAGGTTTTTAAATTTTTTGTAAATATTTAAGGGGTATAATAAGAATTTTACAAGTGATTATAGTTGTTTCATTAATTGCTCGAGGATGTATTTGAAATAAAAAAAAAAAGTTTTGAGTCCGGACTCACGAGTCTAAATAGCACCACCTTTTTTTTATTATTATAAAATCACGAGGGGTAACTCCCGCATCCTTGAGAGACAATTTTGTCTTAAAGCAACAATTTAAACATACTAACATTTAGTGGATAGACTTAACTAGTTATAGTAAACTCATAAATTTAAGCGGATAACGAAATCCATAGAGCCTAGCTGGCTAGGTGAGCCTAATAAGTTCGATGGACCCGCATAACTACTAATACTAGGTTCTTTATTAGACCTAGATTATTTTACCAAAATTTATTATGGACTTGGATATTCTTGATTCGATCTAATTAGAACTTTTATCATGTTCATATTGCTTTACTTAATTAGTATTATAAAGGTTTCAAGTGTATTTAATAATCAAACCTCAATGATACAATATTAGATGTTCCCTAATTAATATATGAGCTTTAGTTTCTCTAATGGCTTTAACTTTTAGGTTAATATATTATTGAGCGGTTATATATAACCTGGTATCAACATTCCTAAACATGCAGTGTCCAATAATGCAAGGTCGATGCATAGCTAGCCACCCAATTTTAATAAATTGTCCATATATATGCAATGATATTCTAGCCCCGAGAATCCCAATAGGTTTTATAAAATCATATTCAAATTGCATCTTCAAAGCTCCTTCAATAATGGGAAAAGAAAGCCTTCAAAAAAAAATAAAAAATTGAGAAAAGAAATAGAATAATTGAATTTCTTTTTTTTCCTTGCCAATTGGTGGTATACATTGTTACACTAAGTCGTATTACATGAGAACCTCAACTTTTTTTTTCGTATGTGTGGGTATCAGGCGAGCTTGGCTATTCCCACAAGACTCTAGTATAATCGGTCTGAACGTATTCCAATGGCTCGGACAATTCTGATGTAGTGAAAAATCGAATTTGAGGTGCTTAACACATGCATATGATCTCAAGCTAGCTCGCTCTTACCATTGACAATATCATTATCTACTCATTCCTCGTAATAGTATGACCTAAACTAACAATACTTAGCATTAATCATATCCAACATTGGGAAGCAATTCAAAATAAATTAATTTGTACTATATCAAGCTACATACACGCTTTATTTTCCTAATTCACAGGTCCTCAGGGAGACTTGAAAATGCATATCCATCTTATCATGAGCTTTTGTTGGATATGTGAGAATAGACCCATCGGCTAGTTAACTAAAAAACTAATGAGTTATAAGTTTGGAGTGAAAACTTCGACTTGCCTTGGCATTTCAGAGAATCTCTCTCTCTTTCAAACTAATTTAGCTTTCAAACTAATTTAGCTAGCACACCCTTAAAACCACTCCTACGCCGCATAAAAATGTCATAGCCATCTAATATGAATAAGTTTGGAGAAGGAGAATTGGAACCAGGTGGCCTGGCCCATTGAAAAGAAAAGGAAGAAAGTGTTTTTCATATATATCTTTCATTCTCTTTCAAAAGCGAAGTTGAGAATATATAAAAGTGGTGTTTGAAGGAGAAGAAGCTTATAAATATTGACATTCCAACCCCAATACATACAACCTTGGTTTGCTTGAGCTTGCATGTGCATCTTCTCATTCCTTTTGATAGTCCAAAAAAAAAAGGACTAGAGAAAAGATTAAGATGCTTAATTTGGTTATAATCTCATGCATCTTTTCTTTCTTTAGGTGTATGTGTTCAATTTGGGGACGCAAGGTTTGACACAAAGGTGATAGGAAATGGAGAATAGAAGTCGCTCCTTTTCATATAATGCATGTAGTTGCTTTATTACATTCTCAACACACAAAGTGCATATATAAAGTTGGCAAATTGAGCATTAGAAACCCAACCAAATAACACTACATGTGCATCTCGCATCTTTGATTCAAAGCTCACTTAATTTAATATAGCTACAAAGTTGTTCATGACAAGCTAAGGAAAATTCTACACGTATATCACATCAGAATGCACATTGTGTTTTGATGTGCGTGCAATGCACCTCGAAATGCGTGTAGATCACATCATGAGGTGCATCACACACACAAGAACCTAAAAGTGCGTTTTGATATGCATTGTGATGGACACCTAGCACCCCCATTCATTAAGCATTTCAATTTCAATAGATTTGCTTTCATTCTTCTCAATAATTAGTTGTATATATCTTGCATACATGGCATAAATTGGATCTTTATATTAGAGTATATATTATGCAAAAGATTATATTAATTAATTTGGAATGTATGCATGGCTCGAAATAATGCACATATTTATTATGGAGTGATTAGAATCTACACCATTCTAAGAAAAGTTTAATTAGGGCCCATTACGAATTAGCACTTTGACTTTGATATCGTGCCATACAAAAATGAAAAAAACAAAATTTGTTCTATTGCTTTTCTTATCAACTATAATTATTACTCATTTCGATCAAATATAAATGGTTTAATATAAGAGCATAAGAATTAAAACAGTCTTAATTAACACTTTTTGACATTAAATGAATTGAAGAATTGAAAAATCATAAATATTTAAATTGTATAAGGATATGATTGGTAAAAAATAATAAATACACACTAGAACATTTTTTGCCTTTAATAAAGGTTTTAAAACCCTTATTAAATAGAGTGTTATTAAATGTCATGTAAATATGTGTTATATTTTAATTTTTAATACATGTATTACATAGAGGTTTTTTAAAACTCATATCAATTAGGTGTTATTTAATAACATCCCCTTTTAATATGGGTTTAAAAACCTCTATTAAATATCAAAATTATTTTAGTGACATTCTCGAATTAGGAAAACGACTTATAATTTTGATCAATAGATTTTTGTTAGAAAGACTTGTGTTTTTTCCTGGAGTGAGTAATTTGTAGCAAGAATGACTTGCTCCAATAAAGTGATCAAACTGAGACATACAAGCCCACTACAAGCACAAAAAAGCCCATTCTTCTCTAGAAGCCCAAATCCGCTTTAAAACTGAACCATTTTACATGGTACATGGAACTTTTTATTTTTTATTTTTGATAAGTGACTTGAATATGAGTCGTGCCAGGAACTTCTTTCAACCTACCTCATTTATTTCACTAAAAAAGCTTTGGCACATGAACCTCTTTTAATGTTAATTTGGTATCAATTAACAACTAATTAATCAGTCGATCCTTCTTAAGTGAGATCTCGTCAGTTCAAGTCTTTCATGAACAAAATAAATTAAAGTCATATATTTTTTAAAAGAGGTCCAATAGTGTCAAAACGTGAGTTGCAGGTCGATGTAGTTGGCGACGAAAACCACAAAGTGAGTCACCGATGCACCGCAGCAAGTTCCAAAGACTTTAAATATCCATTCAGTGAAAATTTTAATTAGCACACACATTAAAGTGACTATTATATACTCCACCTCCTACAGACTTAATTTTTTTTTTAACATTAAAACAGTTAAGACTAAGTTCACTACAAATAGTAGTATTGGACATGAGTTGCAGCTTAATTCTCGGCCATGTTGGATCTGAATGAAGTACCTGGCCGGCTTGCACGGGCTGGCACAGTGAGTGAGTGAGCGAGTGAGTGAGGCCATGCATGCATAAATGCTAGTGAAGGTAGACCCACATGCACAGTTGTGCCATGAACATTCTTCTTTATTGACAAACCTCAACAACTGTCCTCTTTAATTTGAAGCACAGACACCATTCACTATTCTTCCCATAAAATGGGCCATATATACGACATTGTGAAGAATCCAATGTGTCCTTCTTCAAATCATGATATTTTTTCTACTGTATATTGTTGTTTTTCTTAGTTAAAGCTAGCCTCCTCGTATTTCAATTATTGGGAAAATACAAAAAACATTACTAACTAAAGGTTGATAACCAAAAAAGAATTGAAAATGTTGTTATCCATCAATTTGCATCAAAATAGTAATGCACTGCATATCTCAATTTGTATTTTACGAACGTTACCTACACTAACAAGTGCGCGTGTCAATAACATTCTTAAACTTTTATAGATGAAAATTTAAACTCTTTCAATTTTTTGTACGTAAAATTGAATGTATCTAATAAGTGGAGCTACTGTTTGACAATTCACTTTTTTTTTGCTATAATTCTTCTCTTGATTTTTTATTATTAAATTATTTCAGTTTAATTAAAATAAAATTGAATATCATTGACAGCATAGTATAGGTAAAATACTTAAAACATTTAAGATTAATAAATTTCAATGCATCCCGTCAAAATCAAACAAATTATTAGAATTCATGATTAAATTAAATTCTATCAACTTAATTTAAAGCTTTATTATTCAATTAGTTCATGCAAAATAAAATATTAAAATATTATATAAAACTGAATTAAATATATATTATATATTAAAAAAAAATAAAAATAAAAATATCTACATAAAATATACCGGGCAAAGTAAAAAGTTATTTTAAAATAATAAAATAAAAATTGTAACATTATCATATAACGAGTTAATTCATAAAAGCTTTTTAATTATATATCACGTGTTATTGCGAGACATTTTTTCATAAACAGTTGCTTTAATAAAAAAAACTCGTCTCACGATGGAATACAGAAACCACTATTGATAGAGTTTTACGATCGAGTGGTTGAAAAAAAAAAAAAAAAAGGACACGTGTTATGAATACGTCGATCAGATCCTGAGCCAGTGACGCCAGCAAAGACGCACAAGTCAATTCCTTGACTGACACTCAACCAACAGAGATCGATCGATGTGCGGTGGCGATGGAGTGGACTCCAGTACGCCTGAGGCGCACCGTACAAAACCTCCACTGACCGACTCGAAGTGGCAGACTTAGTAAATAAAGCAAAGTCCAGGGGCGTAAGTTAAGCATAGGCATTTTTATTGTCTCAAAAACTGTAGACGAAACGCATGCAGAGTTGCAGTGGACAGCAATGATGACACCAACCAACCGCAGTTAATTGTAACGTGCGAGTGTGTGAGTGAGTGAGTTTTCGAGACCTCACTTTAACTCAACTGTGTGATTAGGATTTAACTGTGGTAACAATCACAACGTGAGGGTATTTTGGGGAATGGAAGTTGTTTTTTATATTGTTTGCTTGATTAAAGTGAAGGAAAAGGAAATTTCAAAATTTTTTTTTAATTTTAAATATAAAAGTTCGAACGGATTAATAAAAAAAAATATAAAAATTATTAATTTAAATTTATTATTAATGTTTGAGTAGAGAATAATTAAATTTTTTACTTAAATAAATATTTTAAATTTTTAAATAAAAAAATTTTGTATTGTTTGTTTGATTAAAGTGAAGGAAAGGAAACTAAATTAAGTTTAAGAGAGTACAGTGAGGGCACTGCTTCGTAAGTATACACGTAAAGGCATCTTTTGACTTCACAGCCCCAGCCTTGATGAATGCGTCACGTTCCCATCAATTTTTTTTATGAATTTCAGACAAACGAGGCCAAAAGAATGAGAAAGCTTTCAAAATTGTTGGCCAGATCCCTCTTGCGTTCATCAAGTCTGAATTATCAACTGATCAGCTCCACGATGCCTCAACAATTTTTTTCGAACCCCATCCATCAAACATTACCGCATATCAATAAGGATGTATTTAATTAAAATTTTAATAAATTTTTATTAATTTTTAGAAGTGAATGATTTTTTTGAAGTTTATAAATTTTGATAGGCTTTTATAGACTTTGATAAACTTTAATAAAAACTTTGTTTTGATGATTTTTATTAACGTATAAGATTTTTAGTAACTTTTATGAACTTCTTAAATATGATTTTGATTGATATTAACAAATTTTTGTGATTTTTATAATGAAACAAATATTTTACATTTTATTATAAAAATTAAATAAATAATTATATATTTTTTTAAAAACTATTGCTAATTTTTTTAAAATAAAAAATTTATATAAATATATTAATAAATTACAATCAAGATAGTAAGATAAAAATAAATAAATAAATATCAACAAAATAAATAGGTAAGTACATTATTTTATAGTGGCAAAAAAGAACAGAATAAGATCATAGCAAATGTTAGTGTAAAAACTTTGCACTTTAGAAAAAAACATTATATTTTTTACTTTAAGAATGATAGTTTAAAGTTTATGAAAATGCATTTTTTGCATTTAAAAAAAATATACAATTATTTTCTTCAAAAGAATAATATTACACTTTTTGAGATTATAATAATATACTAATAAACAAAACTTCATTGTAAAAAAAAAAACTCATAAAAAATGTACAGTGAAGCAAGAATGAGATCTTCATAATAATGTTATCATTTTCATTTTCATCAACGTATGCATTAGAGTATAATGAGTGAGCAATGCAATCAATGAATTGTTGAGTGATTGGATAAGTTGATAAAAACGATTGATAAGAAAATACTTTCGAACAATGAAGTCCTTTTTAAAGAATTGAACCAATAAAAAGTAAAAGTCTCTAAAGTGTTTAGGTTGAAGTGATGAGAAGTTGAAGATTTCTTTATGTGTATTTTTATATAAAAAGTCTATAAAAGTCGAGATTTGTAACAAATCCGCAAAAGTCACCTAAAAATTGAATATACATTAATTTTATAAACTCTTTAAAAGTTTAAATCGAATACTTCAAGACTTTTATAGACTTTTAAAAGTTTATAAAAGTTCACGTTGAATACACCTTATTTTTATAAACTCTTTAAATGTTTTGATTGAATACACTTAAACTTTTTTAGTCATTAAAAGTAGCTAAAAGTCTATTAAAATCTCAATTGAATACATCCCTGCAAATTATTGAGCCACTCAAATGATTAGTGATATCTCAATAATTTTTAGTCGTAAAATCTAGAGCACCTTGTTTGAGTCAATTGTAGAATCCATTGTGGAACAAGTTCTAAAAATTGTTGGAAACATGTGAACTAAAATATTCTCGCAATGATTAATAAGTTTGAATTTATAAAAAAATATTTAAATATAAATTTTTTTCAAATTAATAGTACTAAACATTTTGAAGTAATTTAGGACAATATCACTATTAGTAATCTACAAATAAAGGCGCGGACAAATCGAACAATAACAATAACAAGTTCATCTATGTCATTGTCGCGTAATGGCCACCCATGCAACAATACTTTATTTCTTTCTTTCTTTCTTTAATTTTGTTGTGAATTTTTACAATAAATCTATTTAGACTTATGAGTCCGACTCAAAACTTTTTTTAAAATTTTTCAATATCCTGAACAATTAATGAAACAATTTTATCATGTGATTGTAAAATTTGCTTCATTAATTACTTGAGGATGATTTTAAAATTTAAAAAATTTTTGAATCTGAACTCATGAGTCCAAATATCACTGTCCGAATTTTTATTGCTTGCATTGCATGGTGTTGAAATGGAGTTCAAA
The DNA here is from genome assembly GCA_039657365.1 of Stephania yunnanensis. Lineage (NCBI taxonomy): Eukaryota > Viridiplantae > Streptophyta > Magnoliopsida > Ranunculales > Menispermaceae > Stephania > Stephania yunnanensis. The sequence goes on along the minus strand of CM077588.1, from coordinate 56,030,208 downwards.
ATAAATAATGGTAAAAGGAGGGAGTGGAAATTGAGAAAACAGAGACGGACACGTGGAGGGCTTCATAGTGGTGGCGCGGCTGCTGAAGACGGCGCCAGCGTCACCGTGGTCACGAGTCTCTTAATCAGTTAATCGCCACTTCCACCGCCCAATAAATTTATTTCCACTATTACCCCTCACCGAAAACTCGAATTTCTCGCGCTCTTTTCACTTCATCTCGGCGTCTCTGTAACGGTATCTCAAGCTCTCCATCTCCAACATCAACATGCATTGCTTTCAAAAAATCTCACAAAATTCTTTTTTTAAGAACCCAAGAAGGAAGGACAAAATTTGATATTTTCACAGGATACACAAGTACACTCACTCACAATTTCACATCAAAACCAAAGCTCCTCATCAAGGTTTCCTAGGAATACTTTTTTGAAAAATGATTTTTTTTTTTAAACATACTTTGGGTACATATATTTGATGCACAACAAGTAGATTTCATTATGATGCATTTTACGTAAAATTTCACATCGTCCAAATTTTTTTCCTTATTGTTTGAGATGGACAAGGAGCTTTTGTATCTCATCTTAATAACTCTATGCTCGGCAACAGCAACAACAACATATCTTAATATATATTAGTATAAATATTTTTCAAATTAACTATTTTCAACACATCAATGACAACAATGTTGTATGCTTACTTATTTTTAAATTAGTTGAAGTTGACTACTTAGATCAAACTCATCTATTGCCTTCGATTTAGTGTAATTAATGATGTGCTTTTCAAATATTATGTTATTTTTAATTTTTTCAATTTTTATCGAGTCGAGTTATCTAGAAAGAGCATTTGCAAGTTGTATTTGGAGGTATATAAGTTACCACAGTCGTCCTTCTTTAATTTTTCTATCAATTGATGTTGCTCTTACTTTTCTTTGAATTACATATTTCTTATTCTGTATTTATGAGTTTTACAACACAATTGAAGATTTTCAAAAAGCTTCGATAATATTTGAAAAGAAATTCAACTGCTGTTAATCATTGTTAGATTATATTGTGGTCCATATATATACATCTCCAATAGTTGGATGCTTACGATTTTCTAATCTCATGCTGAGAAGAAATGGTTGAGCACACATTAAAATTTTATTTTGATTATATAAAATCAATGCTTAAAATGAGTTACTTTAACATTTTTCGTTTAGTGGTAATCACAGTAGTATGATCTATAAGTGTATACGGGTACTAATCTGATTATTGCAAAAAGTGGTCAAAAGCAATTGCACAAAAACACGCACATATAGGAGTACTGGAGTGATGCGTGCATGTTTCACTTAAAAATGCAAAATGACAACGTGACACCAGCAACACTGCTCAAAGTATATACTACTTTTTCTCCTCTCTTTTTCAATCCACACTGTATAGATACAAGCCCACAGTAGCAGTAGAGGAGCACTATAGATACTACCATACCATATATACTCCCAATGAAAAAATAATAACGACCAAGAAATTGAGAGAAAAAAATATATCATAATCTCATACTCAGTGAATACTTAATCTGAATGGGTGGCGTAATAGTTAAAGTGAGTGTAAAATTATGTCTCGAGTTTAATTTTTTGATATGTTAAAATTATTCGAGTCATTAGCGACCTTAAATTTTCATTTAAAAACATCAGGTATTGCGGGACTAGTCATTTCCAAAATTATCAAAAATAAACTGTGAGTATTTACGAAAAATTAACTGAAATTGCTTGATTGTTGATGAAGAAATGAAGCCATTATAACGGTCAGTTTGGAAGATCTTATAATAATAATAACAATAATGTTCATGAGACTCACTCATTTTCTACACACTTGTTTCTGTCCATTAGATACACATGAAAACATGCAAATCTAGTGATTGATTCTAATCCAACGGACTGTATGAAGTGTGTTAGAATGTGTGGTTGAGAGGTTGTGATGGAGCCCTCATTGGATGAGTTTTAGAGGTACAAGACAGGCAAAGAAGGAGGCCTGTCAAGTCGCTGTTGTTTCTTTGTTATCTTTTCCAGCATTTAACGTCAAATCACATCGTAACCAATCCCCCCAAACACTCTCTTCACTCACTCACTCACTCACTCACTCTCCTCTCTTTCTTCTCTTCTTCACTAAAACTCATCACTTCTGACTTTGCTGTTTCTGTTATTATCTCATTGAGTGTTGTTGTTCGTCTCTTTTTCCTTCTCACAAACACAAACCCCCCAAGTTTTCAGCTGAAGAAACCAAAATCTGTGTGAGTTTTAGAGAAGAAAAACCAAACCCCCCACCTTATATACTGCTTGAGCAACAACAACAAAAGCTATCCTTTTTGTAAAAATTGTTGCTTTCTTTGAGAGTGAGAGACAGTGAGTGAGGGAGAGAGGTCTATATATATAGTGTTCTTTTTATTTTTCATTGCAAACAGCACTACAGAAGACATGACTAAAGATGAGGACTTTAAGCTTCTTAAGATCCAGGTCTCTTTCTCACTCACACACTAACTATCTCTGTTTGTTATGTATTTATATATGTATATACAAACACATCTCTTTCTGTCTTTTTAGAGATTCTCTCTTTCTCTACAAAGGTGGGTAGTGTTCTTTTCCTTCAAAAATTTTTTGGGTTTTTATTTTTCTAACATGTTTGTTGTTTGCTTTTTTTGTTTCTTCTTCTTCTTTACTTTTGTTTTTTGGGGATCTTCTACAGAGTTGTGTTCTCAAAGTGAACATACATTGTGATGGGTGTAAGCAGGATGTCAAGAAACTACTGCAGAGAATTGAAGGTACCCTCTTATGCTCTTCTTCCCAACATCTTGTTTTTGGTTTTCTGTTCAAAACTTTTTTGAGGTCATTTGGGCTTTGTTGTTTGCAATCAAATTGTATTTACTAGTTTGAGACTTGTTACAAATTTGGGGGGTTACTGATTCTAGCTGTTATGTGATGTTTGGAAATTTTGAAGGCTTTTTCAGTATCTAGGCTTTTCAGCTAGACTAGTGGAAATTTTTCAGTGATTTAGACTTGGTACTGTGAGAGCCTATTTGGAATCTATCTTGAAAAAAATAATAATAGATGTTTTTTTTCTTAGTACTATTGGTTTCTTTCAATTATTGTTGCTTATGCAAAGCTTGTGATTGATTTATTCAATTTAGTCAATCTATATTCCTCTTTTTCCCTTTGTGCAGGTGTTTACACAGTGAACATAGATGCAGATCAGCAGAAAGTCTCAGTATCAGGAAGTGTAGATGCCAACACCCTGATAAAGAAGCTTGTGAAATCAGGTAAACATGCAGAGCTTTGGTCTCAAAAGTCCAATCAAAATCAGAAACAACAGCAATCCAATTGTGTTGTGGATAAGGGCAACAAGAACCAAAAGCAAGGATTGATGAAAGGCCTGGAAGCCTTTAAGAATCAGCACAAATTCCCTGCATTTGTGGACATTGACGATGATGACGACGACTGTGACGATGAGGACGGTATTGAGGAAGAGGAGTTAAGGTTCATTAGGGACAAAGCAAATCAGCTTGGCCTTATCAGGCAACAACAAGCAAATGTGGCTGCCAACAATGCAAAGAAAAATGGTGGCCTTGCCAATAACAGTAATGCGAAAGTAAACAACAGTGGGAATGGGAACATGGGAAAGAAGGGAAACAACAATGGAGGAGGAAATCCAAATCAAAACATGGGCATGAAGCCCCCCCCATGGGTGGTGGGATGGATCAGAAGAACTTGGGTGCGGCGGCGATAAAGATGAACAATGCCGCCGCCCATTTGAGTGGAGGGCCTAATCCTAGTGTTCAAGACAACAAAAGAGGAAATGATCTAGGCATGATGATGGGTCTCGCCGGACTGCATGGAAATGGCGGTGGAATTGGCATTGGAGGGAATGGAATGAATTTCCAAGCTCAACCTAACAATGGTTTTCAAGGGTCCTCCTCCGCCGGGTTTCCATCTAATGTGTATGCCACAGGTGGGCATCAACTTCACCAGCAATCACCAATCATGACGAACAACATGAATGGCTTCCAATACCCCAACAGCAATCCATCAACATTGATGAACAACATGAACATGCAGAACAGGAGTGGCATCAACAATCTTATAGCAAATGAGAGCAGATTAATGCAACCTCAAGTGATGTACAATAGGTCTCCATTTATCCCTCCCAGCACTGGCTACTACTATGAGTATGCACCACCCACTGCAGCATACCCTCCAAGTTATTACCCAAGCAACAGTGGTGATTACTATGCAACTCACATGTTCAGTGATGAAAACACCAGTAGCTGTGCCATCATGTAAAGAAAAAAAACAAGAAAGAAAAAGTTCTTCAAGGGTGTGTGTTTGTTGTTTAGGAAGAAAGGTGTCTTGAAAGCTTTGTTGGATTATTTTAGCTGTTGGTGTTGACAGTAGTCACTGATGAATCTCACCCTTTATCGTATTGTTATCTGTAGTAGTTAAAAGGGGATGTCTTTTACTTCCCTTCTCTTCAAATGTTTATTTAAGTCTTGTTCTTTGCTTTTGAACTTGATGTTCTGGGTGTTTGTGAGCATTTAGTGATATTATATCATCTTTAGTACTATGCCTATATAAATAAACAAAAGCAGAACAGATTAATATATGCTTTTAGTGTATAGTTTTAAGGACTTTAGTCAACTTTGAGGATTACAAAGTTTTTGGCAGACATTTAAATTCACTTTATTTTTTTTTCCCTGTACTATGACTGACATAGTTCAGTGGCACAAGCTGGGGTAGTGGGTGACATTCATGCAATTGGAGAAAGTAATGGTTGGATGCTTGGTGAGACAGTAATAGTTGGGTGGCATGCACGTGCGTGGCACGCGCGAGTGTGTCTGATATACTGATAAGCAGAAATTGTTTCTTACATAGTAGATTTGTGTTCTGGGCTCTGTGATTTGACTTTCTATACCTTAGATTTTAAGGACTACTGTATGGTTTGCCTGGACCTGATATTGATAATGTTCTCTAGTGCCCTGGTATCAATGCACGCTTAATTATATGTATAGACTCTGAGGAAGGCATGTGTTGGGTAGGAAAAACTTGGGTAAATGAATGGCAGACTTAGCAGTGCATTGATGTCCTTTGTCAGTGCTCATATATATATAAGTGTTGCTTGAACCACAATACTAAAAGCCTTGAATAAATTGGTTGGTCTGATACTAACACTTCACAAGTTTTGGGACCTCTGAGCAGCAGAGCCCTCTTTAGAAGGAGAAAGGCATTGTTGTTGGGAGTCTCATTTGCTAATAACAAGTGCAAGCTGGAAAGTAATCACCATTGTGAGGTAGAAAACAAAGAGCAGGTGATGAATTATATGAGAATGAATGTCACTTGACTTGCTAATCCCACTTTTCTTATACCTAAAAAAAGGGTAAGAGCTTTGGCTGGATTTTGTATTGTCTAGGTTGGAACTGTACATGCTCCCTTGAAATACTAATCAACTTGCTTCACCTCCATCTATTAGTAAACTAGAAAAGAAACAACCCCCAAGTCAACTAGATAAGAAGAAAGACAGAGAATATTGTTGTTATGGACCTTTGTGTAGGATCTAATAACGAGTTTAGACACAAATGAATTTACGCTCCAACCTATGTTGATAGGGAAAAAATAAGAAAATAGTAGAAGAGATGAGAGAGAAAGAATAGGTAATCGAAGAGGCGGAGTTTGTGACTCTCCTACTTCAATTCTTCCTTGGTTTCCTTTTCACTAAAATTGTTTGGTTTTTTATTCATTAATACTAGTATATATAGACTACCTTATACAAAAACAAAATAAAATAAAAAAATATAAACTAATGAATAGCAACTTCTATAACTAAAAAACCTACTTCAAATAAATATAAAAACTTCCTACTAATTAATACTTAGAAGATAGAAACTACTAATAACTCCTACTAAATAATGAGCATAAAAACTTTCTTAATCATAAAATAGAAACTACTAAATGCTAAACCCTAAATTTAAGATTGTATCAATTGTATGCTTCCTCCAGCTACTTGAAGGTGGATCATTGATGTAGCCATAGCGTAATGGAAAATTCTTCAACATTACCAAGAACCTTATCATATGTTTTCTCTAAGTCCACAAGTATCATATGGATGTCTTTTTTGTTCTCTCTATATTTTCCATTACTCTACTCACAAGGAAAGTTGCCTCCTTAGTGGACTTTCCTGGCATGACCTTCTAATTTCAATGGCTTCCTTGGTCGACCTATTGTCAATTATCCTCTTCCAAAGTTTCATTATGACTTAAAAGTTATTCTACTATAGTTTGACAAGTTTGAATGTCTACTTTGTGCTTAAAAATTGATATCAGAGTACTTGTTTTCCAATCCAATGACAATTTTTTGTTTCTAAGATTTTGTTGTGTAGCTTTGTTAACCAAATCAATTCAAACATTTCTAAACTTCTTGAAAGAAATTTCATCTTGGACCACATTTTTTATGCCACATTTATAGGAATATTGCAGTTTACTAAATGCTTTTAAAATTTTTTAACCAACACCCTATAAAAATGGAGAGATGAACTATCCTAAATGCTTTTGCAAATGAGTATGACTCATAAACTCCATTGTGGATTAAGAGGTTGGCTGTTTCAAACTATATTCCTACCATAATCTTATGTAAAAACACATAAGATAAAACTGAACAAGAGTAGAGAACAAAATTAACTATAATCAAAAGCACAATACATAATGATGTAAATGTGATTCAAGGAAAACTAGCGATGACCTGAAAATAATGTAACAAGAGGTATAGGGTGCTACAATGTTTTGTGTTGAGTGCCTCAAAAGTGAAACTCTTCAAAGGGCTTCATGCATAGATTAAAACCAGCTATATTAATGTACAAGAAATTCGTTTCAGTAAAAAGATGGTAAGAATTTTATGTCACCTTTTCTGGGCTTTCCTTCTTCTAGACTGGGCTTTCTGCCATTTCTTTCTGGAGACTAGTTTGCTCTTTGGCTTTAACTTCAGCTCCGTCGAGAATTTAAAATTTGGATCTCTCATCCGTGCTTGTATGTCTTTGAAAAACTGCATGTTTAACCTTTTCGGCCCTCCCTGTCTGAGCTCTGCATATTCTGGTCCTGAAACAATGTTTTCAAAAGCTCCTATCAGGATATCCATGTCGGTCATTACCTCCCACACGTTAATATAACGTCCATCGGGGCCTTTTTTCAGTTTCTTTAGGGCATTCTCAACTGCTAGTTTCCTAGCTTGCTTTCCAGGAGATAATTCTTCGGGTTCCTTTTCAGCTTTCAATAGTTCTGAGATTGTGCGATACTTAGGCGTCTCCTCAAATTCAAACAATTTGTCTAAGTATGCATCACTGCTTTCATTAGGATAGGCTTCGGTTGGAACATCATCGTCATCATCACCTTCGCTACCCGTCCACAACGTCTTCTCCTCGTCACTCCCAGACCATACACTTCTTAATTCATCACTGTCATCACCATCAATAAGGTCTGAGTGTTCCTTTGCCTGCCTTTTAACTTTCCTGATCTCTTTCTCAACTTGGCTTTTTCCTTTTCCGGTGTCACCTTCATCTTCACTTCCAGTCCACAGTCCAGAATCATCATCCCATTCCTTCTCCCAAACTTTACGAAACTCTTCATCGCCTGGTTTGCCTTTTCCAAATAGATCATAATTCGTACCTCTACCACGGGCATATGACCGAGAAACTGGTGCAATTGAGAAGGCACTAGTTACCAATCTAGTAAAATATGAAGTACATTGTAAGATATTAATATGATAGTTGGAATTCGATTGTGCTGTTAGTACCATGATTCTAGTTACTAAAGAAATTACGCTACAAGCATAGACTCAAGCATAGTTAAGAGAAAATACGCATTATTCTATAGAGTTATTTGATCACCGATTAAAGCTCGGTTTTACTTGCTTAAAACTACCTGGTGATTAACAATTCAAACATCCTTGCAAGAGATGTCACAAGTTGCATCAACAGGTTGTAGAGGGAGAACATATTCAACATTTCAACTGGCTCTAGTCCATAGTTGCAAACTTCCGGTTAACAACAACAAAAAAGCCTCTATCCCAAATTAGTTGAGGTCTGCTACATGGATCGAACTCTTCCGAATTCATTGTCGAATCCATAATCCAATATCAACAACACATCGATCCACTATGAAATTATTGGTTTACATGTTCCAATGAGTTGTTGACTAGCATACTTCAAGCACGGAAAACGCATCACTTACTTAATATTCTACCCTTGATTATGAAGAAACAACTCGGAGAGAAGGCGAAATAGTCGCCAAGAAAAGCATGAACACAATCCGCTTGAAAAAGCTTCGTGAAACGAACACAAGAACAAACGCAAACGCGACCAACCAACAGACATTCTAGTAAACCACACCACACACAAATCTCTACCCAGTTTTCGATCCGACACGGTTGTGCATTTCCAATCATCAATCCAAATTCAACAAGCAAAAACCAATACGATCAACCCGAACAGAGTGTGGCCTAGCGGTAAGGGCAAGGACGGGGTTGTGTAGGTTATGCGCATCGGTTTCTATTCCCCAAGACAGCCAAACGTCAGGCCACTGATGGTCTCTTTCCGCAATCCCAGGGCCTCTGGGACTAGTCAAACAAAGTGTATCGATACCCATGATTACTCGAAAAAAAAAAAAAAAAAAAAAAAAAAAAAACCAATACTGTTGTAAATTGGATGACCCTTTAACCAAGCTTATGAATGATCACATTGTCAAGCATGACTTTACATTGAATTGTAACATCAAGCATGACTTCTACATTGAATGTAACTTATACACTCTACATAACTTGTATTCAACTCTAATGTATAATCACTTATCTATGTATTGTCATGTAACTTGTAATCTTCTCTAATGTACACCAGCTCTTCCATGTATTGTCTATGTTGCTTGTAATGTGTTCTATGACTTGTGGTGTATGTATAACTTGTATACATTGTATAAGTACAATTATCATCATCACCAAATGGCCTATATAAAGAGTGTCAACCCCATTGTAATTTACACACCAAGTTGAATGAAAACTTCTCATTCCAACTATCTCATTTCTTCTCTTCTCCTTTGTAGTAGTAGTTTGTAGTAGTAGAAGTTCTTAGTCTTCTATTTTCCTTCTCTAGTTCTTAGCAAGTTTCAACTCAATTTACAACAAATACGATCATATTCGATTCTCTCAGGTCTCTGCCCCCGATTATTTCAAGGCTTTCTAACATTGACTCCACTCTCTCTCTTGACTTTCTTCAAAAACCTAGAGTGCACTCCATGTACCCAACAAAAACCACACACCCAAAACCAAAACCAAATTCAAAACACACCTTGAATACAGGGACAGCATAGCTTGAAAAGTCTGGTTTCCGAAAGCATCGCCGTCGAATCGAATTGAAATCTGAAACCAAAGATAGAGGTGACACTCAATGAAAATTGAACTTGAAAGCAAACCCAAATGAGAACAAAATTGGGAACCAAGCGACTTTGATCGCACCTGGGGATTTGAGAAATCGGAGATGATGGAGAGTGGGGGTTCTGAAAAGTGAGGAGAAGCGAAAGCAGAGATGGGCGGTTACAGAGTCTTCGCGCCATTTTCTGGTCAGGGCGCGCCAAATTAAGCTTCATTGTTTTAAACTTGTAGAGTTTTTGTGTGACACGCTTTTTGAACGTACATTTGGTACACAATGATCGAGATGTTTTAGCACACATCTCGGTGCATGAGGACAAGAAGGATTAACTAGCAAATCCACTCCTAGTAACTGTATATGTATCAAAATTCAAATAATATTTTACCCAATTTTTTTTTCTTTAAAGTATTTTAATAAAAGTGTTGCTTTAAAATTTAAAATATTTAGTTAATTTCGGACGTTAATTAAGAAAAGATTTAAATGATTTGAAAAACGCATCATTGATTATACTAAATCGATAATAATATAAAAGTTTGATCTATGTAACCAACTCCAACTAATTTCAAATTGAGGGTTTTTTGTTGTTGTTGTTGTTGATGTAATTGTTGCTTTAAATTAAAAAAATGATTAAAATAATGTTGTTTTCAATTTTTAGATAAAGGTGTCACATTCCAATGAAATCTATACCATTATATATATAATGTATGTGCCGAAACTATGTAACAAATAACATCGTCCTTAATCTAACCCAGTTCATGCACCTAAATTATGAAGATCACAAACAAAAGCCATATTAGCATCTCTTACGTGCTCCCATTGAGATTCAAACCCGACATGATCAGCGATAGTATTGCATTTTACATATATTCATGTATGTGTTCATATTTCTTGAATTTTTAACATATATTTGAGCCCATTGAATTTTTCAAAGCAGTATTCCCCAAATATAATAATTAAGTAATTGAATATATTGTATATGAAAGTCTTACCAATTAATTAAGCAGCCCAAGCTCATTGATTTGATATGAGATTTGAAAGTAAGAAGTCATCAGTTCGAACTTTTGGGGGCAAAATTTGTTTAAAAAAAAATCTGAAAGACAATTTTTAATTTGTTTTTTCAGCCTCATCAATTGGAGTCTAATGAGCAAATTTGGTCGATGATCGGATTTATGAAAATATATTAACTGTGGACCAAACTAGAACCCTAAGTTTTGGAACAGGAATACCAGTCATCAATTCAAATTACTAAAACTAAAAAGACAAAATTAACTAAATTATTCTTTATTCTTAAAATTAATCAACTAATTAATTAGGTCTACCTAGTTAGTACCTCCACATTGCACATTGTGGTTAATTTCGTTGTAAGCTAGGCCTTGTTGCCTCTTTTGACATTAATATATACTATATATTAATATTAATGTCAAGCAGCATGTAATGACATGTTTGATGTTGCTTCTTAGCGACAGCATAAAAGGTAACGCAACAAAAACTATGGGCCTGATATATAAGTCGACCATGCTTTTTTTGGATAATTAGGTTTTTTTTTTTTTTTTTTTTTGAGTCAGTGAGAGTCAACCTCACCAACTTTTCAAATCTCGATTTTTGGCAAGTGATATTTTTACCATGCATCGTGGAGGATCACATTTTTCTCAATTGGAATCATAGAGTCCCCATTAATCAAAGAAAATAATGAATCTCTTTGATAAAATATACAAAATTCAAATGTGTGAATGTGTATATTGCGTGTAAACCACACGCACATAATATACATTGTCAGTGTTGTTATTATTTTATTTTATTTGTTTAAACCACCAATCCGAATATTGACTACTCCAAGTTTGTCATGATCGTGCTTTATATGGGATGAGTGCTCCGAGAGTTGGTGTTTTCATTCTCGAGACTTGAACTCGAGTCAGTACCAGTTAATTAAAGGACAACAACACAATTTCAATTGTGCCAACGAACCATTGGTTTATCTGCACAAATTAAAACGGGTTTCTACCAAAAACAAAAAATTAAGATATATGCGCTAGAACATTTTTTGTCTTTAATAGAAGTTTTAGTTAAAGCTTTAAAACCTCTATTAAAATGAGTGTTATTAAACACCATGTGAGGATATGTTATGTTTAAATTTGTAATACATATATTGCATAAAGGTTTTCTAAAACCTCTATCAATTAGGTGTTCTTTAACAACACTCATCTTTAACAAAGATTTTAAAACACCTATTAAAATCAAAATTGTTCTAGAGAGGGCGGGATTAATTGCTTAATTTAGTTTTTTCTATATCACTTGACACTGGCATGTTGATTTTTATTTTTTTTGAGCATCTGGTTAACATCAACATCTTAATAATAATAATGTTTTTTTTTTGGGTAGAAATAACGTACATCTTAATTAATTATGAGGTCCGCTAAGGGCACCCCACCATTTCATGAAGGCACCCTGTTATTGAGTGCACAAAACAAATTACCAAGGGCACCCAAAAATTACACACGAAATCCCGAAAATACCCCTCCTGCACAAACACGAAAAAAACTCGCTGCACCCCACCACCCCCTCCACCACCTTCACCGATCTTGACTCCAAGAAACCATTTGGTTTGAACCGACCAGTGAGAGGAATCTCCGAAATCGTGTCTCACCTTGTGTTTCTCCTTCGGTTTACGACTTTTTTGCAGTTCGTGGGGTCGTGGTGTGAGCCGATTTCGTCTCCAAGTTAGGGTTCGGTTGAAGTTCGTCGGACACACCTTATTTAGTGGAATTAAGTTACATTTGGTAGAGTAGTTGTGATTTACAGTGGTGGTTTGTTCAATAGTTAAAAAAATGAGAATTCGCGGTTCTCGGCCACACGAGGAGATCGTAGCTAGCTTGTCTCGCCAAGCATGGTCGAGAGGAAGCTACATTTTGGGAAGTCGCGATCTCGGCCACAAAGGCCGGAAAGTTTCACAGTGTCTCGGTTACGCATGTCCGATAATACTCTAGTTCTCTCGGCCGAGACTTGACGAGAGCAAGGCGAATTGAAATGGTCAACCCATATCGGTGGTGCACAACCGAAACCTTTCCATCGGACTCGGTCGGACACCGCCGATATATTGGAGAAATTGTCGGTCATGGGTGACCGAAAACATGGGCTGGTTCACGAACCTGCTTGATCGAGACATCAGAAATGGATGAAATTGAACATTACTTTTCGTAAAATTTTTGTTGGGTTTTGTTCCATGCGCTTATATGTTGTAATTTTTTTCAGGTATGGCTCGTCCAAAGGCACCGGTGACTAGGGAGGATATTAAAGGAAAGATGAGGATACTTAGTATCAGGGTCACTAGGTGATCTTATGAAATACCAAGGAACATTAGAGAGATAATAAAAAGACTCGATGATTAAAACTGCAAAGAACACAATCATAAGCGATGGAAAGGTAGTCATACATCATAAGCGTCATAAGGAATTTGTTTTAGTAAAAGCAAAGCCACTTCAAAAAGCAAAATATATAATAATTACAACCAGACAAAAGTAAACTGTGAAAGCAAATAATAACTACTACTTTACATAATAAGAGACCAAAAGCAAAAGCACTGAGGCATGGACCGGATGGCTAGACACGTCTATGAAGCATGGGCTTGATGTGAGGATGGCATGGGCCTAATTAGTCGCTAGGTCCTTGGTAACGGATAATGCAATGTGATGATGCGGGGGAAAAATAGAGAAATTCCCCGAGAGCAACATACACATAATCATAATCGAAAAATGAATATACACACGTATAATGGGACATCCCAATAAAATACCATAAGGCAAGTAGAAGACAAATATCATCTTGTGTCCACACATAGCTGATATGATATGTGAAAATGTTGAGCGAATGCCGCCTTGGAGGAGGATTCCAGACAATCTCAACGCCATTGTTGAATAATTCTTGATAAATGAACTCTACCAAAGGATGATGAATGTCAAGATTCATGGTAACCGTAGGAGCTTCACAGCTAGTCACAAATGTGCATCAGAAAGATTCTGAATGTTATCATCAAAAACAGATCTGGCAGATGACGAACATTTAGAAGCGATCTGTTTAAATTCAACCAAAATGTACAGCACAAACACGAATAGACCCAAAAAAAAAAGATTCTCGGTCGTACATATCCGAAACTTTCTTCGAAGTCTCGCTCACGAACGACCGAGAGTTACCGAGTACTCTCGGTTTTACCATTCCGTGACCTACGTACACCTATCGGTCCTCTATGACCGAGATATAACCATAAATCTCTCGGTCTGAGAGCCGATACAATCGCGGACATCCACAAAAACTTCGGATAACCGCATAAAAAACACAATAAATTTGCAAAATTTCGGTGAATTACCTCCTCTTGCAAGAAAAGTACAATCCTACATTATATAGTGGAAACAAGTACTGATTTGAAGAAATTACCAAACCCTACGTTGACAAACAAATCATCATTTTCACGGTTATACACAACTAAACGAGTTCTAAAAAACACGAATATGGTTGTCAAACATTATTACTCATTGTCGGACAATGTCAATCCGTAAGATTCGATCAGCTCTTCGCCAAACGGAATGTGGCTGGGGCTTTGTGGTTCAAGCTTGCTGGTGGGGTGCCCTAATTCCTTGTCAAAATGGTTTGTGGGGTTTGAACCATTATATAAATGATCTTTTCTATTTTTGCTGAAATTTTTACAAATAAATTGAGTGCCTTCATGAAATGATGGGGTGCCCTTAGCGGCCCTCTTAATTATGCTATTGATGATGAGGTCCTAAGAAGACAAATATAGTCTTGACAAAAAAAAAGGACAAATATAGTTCTGTAACTTTATTCAAGGGGTCACACCAAGCAGTAGTACTATTAGCTAGTGGAAAGACTTTTCCTTGTGATGCAATAATTCATCATGCTGGATCTTGTCTATTAATTTGATGTGCCGTGCATGTGAACATAAAAAGCTTAAAGTGGAAAATTATCTATCGATAGATCAGATACATGGTCAGTCAACACAAACCAATTAACCAACAAATTAATTAATTAGAGATGCACCATTGTCAAGGCTGTATTGCCTTTTTGGTTAATTAATTCAAAGATATTTCTTGCCTTGCAATTATCATGATGAGTAGTTGTCGATCGACGACCCAATAAACTAGAGAGTCTTCGTGGTGGATATATAGTGAATGCAATTAATGGACGTCATATTTCCATTGCAAGTTAATTTTCGTGCTTTTTCCACCACATATATATGCATACACACCTACTTTCCAACCTTATTGAAATGAAAATAATGAGAGAATTTGATGACGTTTAGCTTGCTATAGCTCCACAATATCGATCAAAATTAATCATAATTTACTTAGTTCTACTAATTATATAAGGTTCAGGGCGTCAATGGAGGGGGCCAAGAATTAAGGGCGACCACCCCAAGCCCTCATCCTATAACGAAAGTCACCGACATGCTATATAAGTTTGGAAAAAAATATATATATAATATTTTTTTTAAGGGTCGGGTTTAAGACAAACTTAAAAATTTATGGACAACGTAAAGTAAAAAATAAAGTAATTTTATTGAAGGTCTTATTTTAAGGTTTCACTCAAGGCCTCAGAATGTCAGGGCCGAGCTTATTAAGATTGCTCTTCATTGCACATTATAGTGTTAATGAATTTTTTATATAAATTGTAAACTTATATATATCGCATGCGCGACTTAGCTACGACCTACTTAGTTACGTACATATGCAAAAAGATTCGATCGGGATTTAAATCTTCTCGTAATTATGTAAGAAAGTTGGTATTATATGGCCTTAGCGAGTCCAATCAGACTTCAATTTGAGAGCGAGCGGGTTCTCCAAAATGCCAATACTAATTTAATTGTTTGGGCTTGATCATCATCAACCACCCCCCACAATGTTCCAATTAATCATTATCTATGTGTCCATTACAACTAAGTATAATACATGATGTTATGATAATTAAGCTAATGGAACACACACACACACAAATGTTGGGCCAACTTTATTCTTACTTTCTAGGAAGCATCGAGTTCCCCCCCACTATAAAGAAAACGACGCCAACCCTCCTTCACACTTAACATATAAACCACACACACAAACACAAACACTTACTCTCTCACTCACTCACTCACATTTTATATGTAAACCACGCACTGTAGTACTATATACTTCACAACACTTATACATACAATATGGGATTGATCACACTCAAATCTCTGCTAATTATCACCATTATTAGTGTAATTCTCGCGATTGGCGATACCAAACCGACAGATGGAGAGCTGGTGAACGTAGCGAAGCTCGATATGTTTGTCGACGAGCTTCCTGGCATGCCCAAGATTTATGGATTTGAGATGAAAAATGGGGTTCATGTATCCAAGTCTCTTGAGATTGGCATGTTCATGAAAAAATGGGTACGTATTTATTCAAAACCTCCCTCTTTCCAATATTAAGGCCTCCTATATATTATACTCCTATGTTGCAACTAATTTAAACAATATACACATTGGAATTAATTTCAACATGATCAGTGCCTCTTGGCCTTGAATGAGTGGTTGTTCATCAATTCCTTAGTTTTATCAAAATGGTTTTAACAAAAACATATTCCAACATGAGTACTTTGGGAGTGCTCTGGAGTCTGATCCAAACAGAGAATCTTATCTTTTAAGTATGCCTTTTGAAGTCCAGTTCTGCACCTCTCAAAAAAAAAAAAAAATCAGAATTTTTTGCTTTGGAAGACACTAATTATTGGATTAATAAACTAAAAAATTGTTCAATAAACTTTTTCCTTTTTGATATATGATTTGCTTACCATTCTTTGAGATATGAAATTAAAGATCAATATAATGTGAACGTGGATGCATCTCTAAACACAAAATGAATTATGTCATATGGGGTACACTGTCGTATGGTTATTAAATTAATTAAAGTAAGAAACATTGAATTCTATACAGATATAATACAATGTTAAAACATTGATATCTTGTTTAAAACAGAATGATCCAACTATTGGTTGAAGTTAATTTTCAATTATTGCATAATTTATATCAACATAAATCTTCAATTTATCTAATTTTATTTTTTTCTTTTTGAGGAAATCTAATTTTATCTTTAGTCACAAGTGTCTACCTTGTTTTGGACCATATATATTTAATTGCAAAATTAATTTTTTTTCTTCCATAAATAAATAATTAGCTATGGGACCCACATATTCATAAAGTCAATTGACAAGTCAAAGTCATTCTTACCAGCTTTTTATTTTTTTTCACCTTTTTTTTATGATCTTCACAGAAATTCCACAGAGACCTCCCTGCAACACCAGTCTTTGCCTATGGTACATCCAAGGAGACAGCAACGGTTCCTGGTCCAACAATCGAGACCCTCCACGGTGTCCCAACCCAAGTGACGTGGCAAAATCACCTCCCTCGAAAACACATCCTCCCGTGGGACCCAACAATCCCCACTGCCCAACCCAAACAACATGGCGTCCCCACCGTGGCCCACCTCCACGGTGGCATCCATGAGCCCCAAAGCGATGGCAACTCCAAGTCATGGTTCACCAATCACTTCAACCAAACTGGCCCCACCTGGTCCACCAAGACCTACCTCTACAACAATAACCAACACCCGGGAGCACTGTGGTACCACGACCACGCCATGGGGTTGACCAGAGTCAACCTCCTAGCTGGACTCCTTGGGGCCTACATCATCCGTGACCCATCTCTAGAGGGCCCGCTCCGACTCCCTCTCGATCGACCATTGATCGTCTTCGATCGGAGCTTTCGGGCCGATGGATCGATTTACATGAACGGCACCGGAAACAATCCACGATACACCCTCAGTGGCAACCTGAGTACTTCGGCGATGCTATCTTAGTGAACGGAAAAGCGTGGCCTCGAATGACAGTAACTCGTAAAAAATACAGGTTTCGTATTATCAACGCAAGCAACGCCCGATTTTACCGTTTTTATTTTACTGACGGACTCAGCTTCATCCACGTGGCTTCGACTCGGCTTACTTGGCACGACCGGTCAAGGTTAAGAAATTCTTACTTGCCCCATCGGAGATAGCTGACGTGATTGTTGACTTTTCAATGGTGAGTTCTGATTCGGTGATCCTCGCCAATGACGCCGAGTACCCTTACCCGTCCGGCGATCCGGTTGACGAAGTCAACGGGAAGGTGATGAAGTTTGTGATCAAGGGGGGTCGAAAGCGCGACACGCGGAATGTGCCTAGGAAGTTGATTAGCTATCCAGCGCCTGGAGATACGGTGTCTATGGCATCAAAGACTCGTTATATAGCTATGTATGAGTACACTAGTAGTACAGACGAGCCGACTCACTTGTATTTAAATGGGAAGTCTTACGATGAACCAGCGACGGAGATAGTGAAGGTGGGGTCCACTGAGGTGTGGGACGTGATTAATCTGACGGAGGACAATCACCCGCTGCACATTCATTTGGGGCTGCTGGGAGCACTGGAACAGAGGGAGCTTGTTAATGTGGAGGAGTTCAAGGCGTGCATGATGAAGATGAACGACGCGATGAAGTGCCACGTGGAGAAATACGCACGTGGGAAAATAGTGCCCGTTCCGGCTCATGAGAGGGGGTGGAAGAACGTTTTTAAGATGAGACCGGGTTGCTTGACTCGGATTGTGGTCCGGTTTTCTTTCATTCACTCGAACGAGTCGTACCCGTTCGACTCCACTGCTGAGCCGGGTTACGTGTACCACTGCCATGTAAGTTTCCACTTGAGTATTTTTTAGCTTTTTTTTTTTTTAATACCGATTTTCTGATGCTCCAATATCCGAGGCCGACACCAACTAGTCCCAGACTCAGGGCCGATAAGACCATTTGAGTGACAATAACCTCTAGCCCAGAGATTTTAAAGTGATTCATTTCTCAAGGTTCAAACACGAACCACTGAAAAATGGTGGAATAACACTTACCAGTACTCCACAACCCCGTGAGTATTTTCGAGCTCTATATAGCCTTATAAGTAGCCTTAACTTAATTTACTCTATCTATAGGTCTCAAATGTCAAAATTGAGATCTAAATTGATAGAGATAACGAGTCCCTGTGACCGAGCAGGGAAACTAACCAATAGTTCTCTTAGCTTTTCATCAAAACTACAAACTTAATTTGCAATCCCAAAAATATGGATAAACTTTTGATACTGTAAGGTTATATTTATACTTGTTTGGAAACCTTAGGATACACATTATATAACAGGTAATCATACATTATATAATGGCATGATCTGAGATTCTGAATGGTTCACGAGTTCTTTGTATTTATTGGGAGATGGTGGAGAATAAAGCTGCGATGGGGCGTTGTCTGGATGTGTCTAAGATTTGATAATTTTGTGACAAAGACTTTAGAACCACTACATAGGATAATATAATACAATCATTAACTAAGCCAAACAAGATCACACCTTCACCAGTTCAATCTAGTCTATCTTTTTCATTTCTTTATTTTCATAGTTAGTGATTACATTCCCTTACAATGTTAAACCCTATTTGTTAATGCAGATATTGGATCATGAAGACAATGTGATGATGAGGCCACTGAAGATTATCTCTTGAAGAAAAAAACTTTAGTACACGCCCCACACTGAACGCAGAGGGGCTTAGTGAGGTGTTGGGCACAAGAGGGAAAACCTACTTTTCCCACAAATGAATACAATAGAAACAGAGAGGAAGAAACATTGAAGCTGTCTTCTGGTATGAAAGATTGATTTATTAGATAGGCTTTGTAGTGTACTTAGATCTAATGCAATCATGCATGTCCTTGTAAGAAGAGATATTGATGCCAATATTATGCAGAATTCATCCTCAAAGTCACCTATCAAACTCTTGCTTGAGAGCAATGTAGTTTAAGGTTCCTCGAAACGAAACAATTTCCCCCGGAACAGATGCCAATCGACTTACTTCTATAGATCACTAG
Source organism: Stephania yunnanensis (assembly GCA_039657365.1). Taxonomy (NCBI): domain Eukaryota; kingdom Viridiplantae; phylum Streptophyta; class Magnoliopsida; order Ranunculales; family Menispermaceae; genus Stephania; species Stephania yunnanensis. The sequence goes on along the minus strand of CM077588.1, from coordinate 56,010,818 downwards.
TTGAAAGCTATACATATACATCTTGTGGCTAGTGTGCAACGCCATTATTTCAAATGAAGTTGAGGGATGGCAAAAGCTAAAAATGAGGCTTAAAACTATCACAAACTTGATCCTCTATTACCTAATTCAATCACTATCAACCAAGAAGCTATATTTGTTAAGGGTGTAGCAATCAAACTTGCAATCAATGCAACATTTTAACAAAATGACCGACGTCAACTTTTTATGTACCATCATCTAACGAAGGTTCTCGTGGAATATCCATACGTTTGTCTAATCGAAGAGAGAAATATGAAACAGGTTAACATGCAAAAATGGTTGATTTTCTAACAAACAATCAATGGTTGTAGACTTGTAGTTGTAAAAATTAAAGGAGAAGAAATGTGGTGATCTGGTATAAAAGCTATAGTTTTATTTGAAAGTGAAGATCATTATTGCATATCAGAGTTTAAAAACACTGACCAGATATTTTGTGCTTCTCAATGTATAACAAGCAACTTGCATGCTCAATTGTATCTTTCTGCCTTGTAATTGACCTTTGGGTTCTGAATATCATCCTGACTCTGAATCAATCGTATCTCTAAACTGCTTGATTGGGGATCAAAACCAACCTTCTCATAATCAGACAGTGTCCGATGTAAGAGCGCCTGCACAATTATATACTAACTATTAGTTTTAGCTAATGGTGCAAAACCAAATTTTAGAAGTTGTGGTGATTACTAAATCCAAATGAAAGATGCAGTGTGATAATAGTAATGTGTAATGTCTCTTCACCAAAGCATCTCCAGTAAAGATGGATGAGGTATCACTTGCTAAAAGGCAAGGTCCAGGGGATCATGGGTTCGACTCATGTTGGTGTCATCTTATAAAAAAAAATCAGTAATGTCTCTTTTGAGGTTTTTTACCATCAGCCTTAATTTATTGAGACAAAGTATGATAATGCTTATTAATTAAGGCATAAATAAACGACTCACGGCATGCTTCAGAAATTAAGTTCACATAACAATTCATCATAGTAGTGTAGTGGTTTAATGGACCCCATGCTCTCCTTGCCTCTAGCTTCTTTTGGTTGAATACATTCTATGTAGATCAAATAAGCTCTTTTTTTGTCACACAAAAACTCTTGCAATAACATATCTTACAGGAGTAATTTGCAATAACACCTCCATTTCAAGATACGATCAACACCAGATCATTACAAAAAAAATACCTGCAAACTGGATACTGCAACCTCTGATGCTCTGTAGAGGTGGTCCGGATATTTCTAGACAAGACGAGAAAAAAACGTCAATAATTCCCTCCAAAAGAAATAAGACATGTTTCAATTTGAAGAGAGAATTAGTCTTACATTGCTCCATCCCAACAGTAATGCAGTCATTAGATCTCCTGTGCCCTAAAAGTTATAAGCATCCGCAGATGAACAGTGTATGCAGCTCAGATTACAGAAATAAAGGAAAAATATGACAGGCAAATTCAATCAATCATCTTCGAAAAGGGCATTTACAAGTCCAACAAACACCACATCATAACTCCACAAAAAGCGGTTTCACCAATGGTACTTGACACGGAGAAGAAAACAATCATGTAAGAACACTATCTCCATAAATTTATATAATATAATTGTTGGAGATGATTGGACCGGAATCATAGTCCCACATCAATTAAGTGAAACTTCGTAATGAAGTATATAAGTTATTATCTCCCTTCTAATAGTACCGAGGTTTTTTGAGTTAAAACCGCTCACCAATGAGTTGAAGGTGGTTAAGTTGGAACAATATCGGTGCTAGCGGAGAACAACGGGCTCGTGCGTGTGTGTGCAGCGCGGCCGGGAATTACATCATTGGAGTTGAGGCCTGAACTCATCGTATTTTCATGGAACGAATTCATGAAATCTTCAGCTAGTATGGAATTACCATTCTCAAATGTCTCGTTAATTAGCAATCTTAGAAAAAATATGATTTAGGTAGGACAATAAAAATTATCACTTGAAACTAATTCAAAACAGCAACTATTGATTGAATTTTATTTATTTTTTATTTTTTATTTTTGGGTCTACGCCACCCGGTATCTGAAGCCCAATGAGCCTTAACTAATCCGGGTTGGAGCCGAGTAAGACCGCTAGGTAGCAGCATGCGGCAGAGTTCTCCCTCGAGCGTTTTAAATCTGCCTAAATTTTATTTATGACCTCAAGTTTTCACATCAATTGCAGAAAAAAATCATGTATTTCACGATTTTGGAGCTTACAAAGAATATTTTGGAGCTTACTTAAAAGCTTAATCAGAGCCACTAATGATATATCAAATGACAGTAAAAAGACCCACCATTACTAGTCTGAGTGTCACTCAATTGTGGAAGTATATTCTAAGAAAAAATGATTTGCAAAGCTCACTATCAATTGCACTCAAATCGAGCGCAATTGAAGAGTTAGATCCATGTAGCAACCCCAACTAATTTGGGATTGAGGCTATGTTGTTGTTCTTCTTGTTGTTTTGTAAAATAACAGAATCTCGAAAATGTATCAACTTATATTCTAAGAAAACCAAGACAAACCGACAGCATAACAACTTATACAGAGAAGGAAAAAAATTCAGAGGTTACCAAGTATGGGCACAATTATTGATTGTGCAACCAAAAAAGTATCACATACCGTAAAATATGCAGGAATTTTGGGTATCACAATCTTGAATTGCTCAGGTGGCTGGCCCTGTAACAGTAAAGTGCTAATTAAAACCTTAGCAGGCCATGGTTAAGACCATAAACATCATAATTTTGACTTCAAATTATCACGAAAGAAGCTACAGTCATGCAATCAGTTTTAAGATACACACTGTTCAATGCTTAATAACCTTAGGAAACAACATAAATAACATAATCTCAAAAGTCCATTGAACCTAAAAATGATACAATGGAATTGCCTTTTAAATCTTTCAACATCAATGTTTTTTTATTAAGTTTCTAAATGAACAGTGGCCGTGAAACTTCGAGTTTTTGGCAATAAAGACAAAAATAGGAGTTATACAAGTCTTTTATTTGCCACTACAAAAGACAGGGCACGCAACCACAAATCAACCAAAGCAACCCGAAAAGTATAACTCAACTAAATATACTTAGCATTCAAAAGTCTCCATGATATCTTTGAAAGTACCTTTACTTTCTGATGGCTGCCAATAAGAAGAAGATTCTCCCCTATATTAACGCTAGTTATTACAACCTGAAGTTTGACCAGCAGTAAATAAAATGGCATCAAAAGCTTTATACCAAATGAAGTAGACAGCAAAAATAAAATAAGACTTATGGTTTAAACAGGAAAAGTCTAACTTATATATTCTAAAAACAATCTGGATATCTTAAAACAAGCATGTTCCCAAACTAGGCACATTAAAAGATAAACAAGATGGATTTCATTTTAGAAAAGTTCGGAAATGTAACAGACCTTTGAAGGTCCAGAAGCATGAAGCTTGTTACAAGCTTCCAGTCCATCTCTTTCTGTAGCAATCCTGTAATTGAGTAACATGATAAATAAAAGGAACAGTCATCATGAGAAAATCGAATGATCACAGATGACAACCAATTGCAACGCAAAAATATGCAGCATCCAGAAACTGGGACATATTAGGATTTAGGAGATATGCAAAGTGGATAAAAAATTGACAATATATCAAGATATTTTTACAACATTCTCCTAAATGAAAACTGTTTGAGGATTCTCAAGTATTTCATGAGCTAGGAGAAGAAAAGTTGAAAATGGAAGCTTGACTACCATTGCCAAATTATTGTAATATAATGAACTAAGAATAAGAAATGTGGCACCAACACTTCACAACAGAAGACACAATTGAAACCAATATGGCAATACCTGGATCCTGTCAATTGTTCAGCCTCAAATTGGTTAGGTGTCAACATTGATGCCACTGGGACAACCTATGGATAAGAAGTTTCCTCAAATCATATGAATAGAAAGAAACATTTTTTTGCTTTATGTCGTGATATTTATGCTTTCTTTTAGTGATACAGTCTTTACTATCCATTTTTTATTTATTTATTTCAAAAAATTCAAAGAGAATAAAAAATAATAAAAAAAGAATCATTGCAATTCTGCACTGGATTGCTAAAAAGTTTCACTATTCGAAATGCTAACCTTCTCGCGATAAACAGCAACTAATTCTGGAGGTACATAAAGTTTTCCTTCGTCACCCATCACCGGATCACAAACTGATCAAGGAAATCAATATTAATACAGGGGATAAAGGCTCAATACAAACAGTTCTTGAACACAAAGTGGTCCGGAAATCTTTGCCTTCCCTGTGAAAGCTTTTGAAAGAAATAAGTAAAACTATATATATTTTGACAACATTGCACTAACACTATCATGACCCCAGTAAGTGCTACATGTTTCTTCCATTGCAACAGGAAATTATGATCATGAAACAGAAAAGAAAGGATCGCCAAGTAACCAACTGACTACATGCTTATTAACCACAATTTTGCTATCATTGCCCTTGAGATGTATAATAACTGTTTATGTCTGAATCTCGATAGATTGCTGCAGAACCAATTACAGTAAACCATCAAAATCATCACTTTCGCAATGTCAGACATCAGACATACACTGCTAATTGAAGTTTGAAATCTCTCATCAACTCTCAAATCAAGGTACATTTTTGGTTGAGGTTTGCATCACGACATCATCCGAGGTAGAGCTTATCCTTGTTCAGAACTAATTTACAAAATTCAGAACTTCACTTCAAGACTTTTGAGAAACAAGTACAACAACAATATAGCCTCAGTCCCAAAAAGAAAGAAATAAATAAATTTCCGCAGCTAATCTCCAAGACGTCTGTGAGTACAGTAGGTTGATAGGCTTAAAATGTCAAACACAATTCATAAATTAAGTTCACTGCATATTGCATAATGTGATAAAAGTTAAGCACAATAAACCACAAATCTAGCTTTAATCTCTTTAGCAGGTGCTGGAGTAAGCACATAAATTAAGAAATCGTAAATAGAACACGTAACTTCAGAAACCAAATCAATGCCTAAGAATTTCAACTTTTATGGTAGTCAGTTAAATTGACTTACCGTAAATAAGATTTGGGTTAATTGTCCTTAGCTTATCAACAACTTGCAATACAGTGTCCAAAAAGGAAACTGATCCAATATAACCTGCAAAACAACCATAAGGAATTATGTTCAAATTAAATGGAAACATAAAAGTCTAAAAGATATAGCCCTGCTTCAATTGAGCAATCTTCAACTCAATAAAGCTTTTTCTAAGTATACAATGTATTCACTTTCTCCACTTACTTTTATCAAAGCTAGATGTCTGATTATGCTTCATGCAACTATATGAAGTGAACGTTGGGTGGTAAAGCAACAACAATTACATAAAATAAACGTAGCAGAAATGAGGATGCTTAGGTGGATGTGTGGTAAAACTCGTAAAGATAGAATAAGAAATATAGAAATTCAAAGACAAGTAGGAGTAGCACCATTTGATACAAAGATTAGGGAAGGGCGGTTGCGATGGTCTACAAATGCCTCAACTAGAAAACTTGACTCAATAGAAACTGTAAAAATTCGACGAGATAGGGGCAGACCAAAGTTAACATGTGATGCATTAATTATGAGGGATTTGAATGGTTTGCAAAGCTCACCATCAATTGCACTTAATCGAGCACAATGGAAAAGTTTGATCTATGTAGCTGACCCCAGTTAATTTGGGACTGAGGCTATGTTGTTGTTGTTGTTGTTGTTGTTGTTGTAGGTGTCTGATTATGCTTCATGCTACTATATATTTCACAAAGATTATTAATAACCGTCCAGATTTTTGTCTCGCAACCTTTAATAATCGAGACGTACTCCACTCAACTGATGCATCTAATGCAGGCCATTATATGAAAACAAAACATTCATTATAAACATAGATAACGTGACTTCATTGGAGGGAATTATTTTGCTGGCAAGGAGGATATAAGAGATAGCTCCTACATAAGACTTCTTTCTTTTTCTTTCATCTGTTCTTTGTTTCTTTTCCTTTTTTCATTTCATTTTCGAGTGATAAGCTAAAGTGGAATTCGACCAAATTACCTTACATTTTTAGTCACCAGTCCTCTAAGCAATAAAGTGACATTTTTCAAAACTATACAAGTTTACATAGCAGAAAGATTCAATATTTAAAAGAAGAGCAAAAGTTCAGGGTAAGCAATTGACAAAAGACATCTCAAAGAGCAGGTCACAAATTACAAGTTCCAAAATATGAGTTGTAATGTCAAAGATCAAGAACTGAAGTTTCCAATAATTTTGACTTTGCCGATTAGGTGCGGTCCAGAGGTTAAAGCCTTGAAGGTTGCCAAGATTTCAGGTTCTTTCCATAGAACTTGCTCATTCTCCTCGGAATATGAAGATTAGACATTCTCTAAGTGCAAGGAACGCCTCTTTAAGAACTGTATCCTTCATGGATTTTGATGATTCGGAATAAATAATAAAGAGAAATACCAAGGATGTCGAAAAATTATTAGGAAAGTAAATCATTATAATGTCCCGCATCCATATTGCTGGTTGTAAAATGTTACTATGAATAATGCTCAATGCTTGGTGAATTGATCTGTAAAATTCATAGCTCTTTAATTAACTCTCTATCAATAATTCATTAACCAGTCATTAATCATTCAAATGTTACTCGTAAAAATCAACTACAATTCATTTAGCATTGATTTAAGAAATCAGGGAAGCAATCTAGGTGAAGAAAAAAAAAAAAAACAATGGCAAATCCATCCTCAAATTCTAAATGAGAAAAAATCGTTTGTAAAAAGAATCAGAAAGTCCTTTAACCAGCAAGGACTAGACAACAAATACAACAATTAGCATCGTGCCACACCTGTCAGTAAATGAGTGTAGTATAGTAAGTCATTTGCTTCAAGCCCTTCTATTAGATTCCAAAGCTGCTCGCCATTCAAAACTTGTCCTTTAAATGTCGGGTACCCTGCATACACCTTTGCTTAATTAGACCATGATCTGCTTTAAATCCCATGCAGGATTTCTTGCAGCCATGAACTCATAAAGGTAGACGTATAACCTCGCACCGTATATCAAAACTCTGAGTTTTGAGACCATTGGAAGGAAGTGATATAAAGTTGCTTGCCTGTGTGATTGGAGAATTGAACAGAGTTGATAGGATCCACATCATAGCCAAGAAGTTGAAGAGGGAAGACAGCTGATTTGTTGCCAACATATCCCTACAAAACGGCATAAGATGATCACAAAAAAGTATGCCTAACTATTAATTGGGCTCTAGTAAACAATCGCTTGAAGAATTCAAGCATCATGACAATTGCAAACATCAAGAACGAGCAAATTCTTGTGGCAATAAGTAAATCTTACTATCAGCCCCTCTCTTGATTATAATAACCGTATTTTCACAATTCACACCAATATTTCTTCCTATAAGAGTTACCATACTGCATTAAGAAGTACATTTTGACATCAAATTTAAAGTGAAAACATATAACGAGATTGAATATAATCCAGAATACCGTAAATTGATTTCAAATGTAAACAAGGATTCCACATATTAATACTCCAATTCGAAAAGCAATTCTCATTTCCACATAGAAACCTCAATAGCTAATTTCTTTGCAGTCATTACCATCGCCTTCAGATAACATCGCACGATTCTCGCAGCAGACGCCGCAGAGAAAACTAAAGGAACTATTTTTCGCACTATAGCTAGTAAGAGGAACCACGCAATCCGAACCAAATCATCTATTCATCACTTCTCCCAATCGAAGCGCTAGCTCGATCAGCTCAAACACTTATACTTCCACAAATACTACCAAAATCAGCAACACCAAAGCTACACACAGATCGCCAACCACTTCTGTAAACATTTCATCAAACACTTGGCATGCACGACGCACCGATTAAACGAAGCAATTACAAAACTCCTACACGCGCTAAGCACAAATCATCAACTACGCTGCATCACTAATTCGAACGCAATGATGATTGGTTCACCTAATTCGCGATTTCAAGAAACAATCAATGAAACAGATTTCAGGATCCAAAATGAGGGATCGCAAACTCACAAAACAAATTGAACCAATAACAAACCACTAATTCCTCCAAATCGAACACAGAGATCGCGAATCGACGAACCTGAACTGTGTGCGACTGAATGCTGAGAACTCGTCCGGTCTCGGACGGCAGAGCGAGAGAGAGAATTGGCGGCGGCGCCGCCATTGAAGCACTTCTCGAGCTCCTCCTCCTTGTCGTCTTCGTCGTCGAATCGCGAGAGCGAGCGTTGTTGAAGATTCGAAGCAGCGAAGGAGAAGTCAAACGAGTCGATAGTATCAACATCTGAGGAGCAATTCAAACTTGGCGATGCTGAGATTGTGTGTGGATCTCGAGGAGGCGTGGTGTGGGTTGGTTGCTTGATCGCGATGGTTTTTAGCTCTGGAATCTGCCACGTGGTGGGATCTAAATGGAGGGAGACATGAAAAAGTTGATTGGTGGGTCGCAAACTTCCAAGTGGGGCAGGTTTAACACAACACCATTAAGTGTCTCAAATTTATGTCTTAATGTATGTAATCTATAAACAAAAAATATGTTCAAACTCTTTGAGAAGAAATTAGCTATTGAGGTTATCAATTTGATAATAATTAGTATTAATATGAAAAGTTAAAAAAAAAATTCTCGAGATTATAAATGGGTACTTGTACCATCAAATAAAATATCGAATATTTTGAAGTTTATGAGGCTTATGAGGGCGATAAGATATTAGTGATTTTAGGAGACCAAAAAGGTTTTACAAATAATTTTATAACTGATCTAGATTTCATTTTGTTTTAAATGTTTACACTATGAGCTTATGAGTTATGAGGGTGGAATAGGGATTGCTTTTTTATTTTTTTTTTTTTTTTTCAAGATAGGGATTGCCCTTGTTAACGGTATGATATCCAACTTAAGACCTCTAATTATAAGAATGCATATTTACTATTAAACCAATCTTACTATTGATTTAGATTTATTGATTTTTATATTTGCAACACCAATTTTAAAAGTTTTATATATTTAATTTAATGTGATAATTTGCAACTCGATCAACAAAACAATATTGCAAAAAAAAAAAAAAAACAAAATAAATTTCTCAATTTTAGAGAATAGTTTCCTTAAAGAAATAAAAAAAAACGTAGTCAAGTCATGACAAAAATGATTGAGGAGTGGAAATCAAAATAAATACTTCAACAAAACTAGTGAGGCACGTACGTAAGAATCTCTACAAAGTGGCGAGGGCATAGGGTGGCAAAGTTTTTTCAACGAGAAATTCGCGAAAAGAAATCCCTGCCTGGCCTCACTTGCGACCTTAATTGGGAGGTGGTTTATTTTAGGACATCGGGGAACCTCATGATCTGGTTAAAGGATTTGACGATGAACGGTAATGCATGTTTAGACCATGGGGTATAACATCTAAGGTTGACGTCATCTTTAAAGGTGGACAAACCATGATTTGGCAGTGAAAATCATCAAATTGCCACCAAATTGGAGATTCATGATTTGACCATTTTGCAAACTACCACCAAACCGCGAACTTTCAAAATTACAACCAAATCGACTACGGTTCGCGCGGTTTGATTGGTTTGGTTTTGCAATTTTCTTGCGACACATTTTCAACAATTAAAAAAAGTTACAATATATGTACATTCTATACAAGTCCATTCATATCTTTCAACAAAACATATGTCCATACATATCAACCAAAAAAAAAAAAAACTCATGAACTCAATTAAAATTATAAATCTAAGTTCATTTCAAAAGTTAAAACAACATGAAAAGCTTCAACTTTATTTCAATTCATTCCAAGTTTATGGGTGGTTTTGCGATTTGGTGAATCTCAATTTTTTTATAAATAAAAACCACCACCAAATCACAAATTCATAGTTTTTAAGTTTTCTAAGCTGTCTCTATAGTTTAAAAAATCAAATTAGACCATGTCGTTTGGACCGTTTTAGCAGTTTGGGTGATTTTGCGAACACTATTGCTCACCCTTTAGTCCTCTGGTACAGGTCACCGTTAGATATTTTTCAATCATTGTGCAGATTTTGACAATAGATGAATCTATGATGGTGGTGGCGCCAAAGAAAGTCAAAGACTCAAAACGTCACGTATGCGGTTGCGTGTCCCACATACTTTGTATCACGAGGAGAGATGATGTTGTTTTAAGATCAAATCTCTTTTCGAATACAGTATTTTGGACGTCATCACTTGACATAATATATATAGGACTTTTGAAGAAAACTATAGTTCTGAAATTTTCAACCGACATTCATTTTGATGATCTTTGAATATTACAAAAGGTGGTTCAAAGTTCAAAACATTATAATCATGTTAAATTCAGTGGCACTTGTAAGAAAGTGGTCGGGTTCAGTAATTGGTGGAGTCGATTTTCTTTATTAGATTGTTAAAAAATTATAATAATTGTTATATTTTCGTAATTTAAGTATTTATGTAGTTTCTATATAATAAATTTCAAAAGTCTAAAATTGTATTAATGTTGTCAAATTGAGTGTAATAAGATGCTCTTATTTATAGAGCTGAATAAAGTATAAAATAAATAAAGTTTTCATAATATTACTTAAATACTAAAATATAAAAACTTAAATACTTAAATATAAAAATATAACAATTACTATAATTTTTTTTAGCAATAATGATTTAATAATCCGATCTTATAGAGATGAGAGGATGCCTTTAATTTTCACCATGCTATAGGGGCGTAGTTGGCATTAGTTCTTGGTGCTAATTAATTGGTAATTGAGATGGAATGCATTGAGGTAGGTGGTGGAAAGAAATTAAGCCCCAACTAGTTAGGTAGTAAGTAGCATTGTTCGAGCGTCTCGAATCAAGAAAAACGCGTGATTTGAGGTATATTTCATAACATTGACAAAGGTACATCGATCGAGGTTGCGGGTTCTAATCATGCATGCATGTATGGTAGCTCTAGTATAATATCGATCCCCTTGTGTCTCCTAATTTATAAGACATAGTGTTGCGACTAACTCCCACAAGAAAATTACCAACTTATACAACTTTAGGAGTTGTCAAGAAACTATACATATGACTAAATATATCATAGTCAATAAACCCTGGATTGCCACTGGCCCCCCCGATCGAGGTATACATGCCAGTAAACCACATATCTTACATTCTTGACACACTTTTCAACGTTGTCCTCCGAACTTAATTTCTCAAAGAGAACTGTTAGATAATGAAGGACCCTACCAACCACTCCAAATGAGACAAGAGACCAGGACGCGGTTTCTGCCACATTAACAACCAGTCTCTCATCTCTCAATCCTTTCGTATATATTGATTTTTAGTTTTAGTTTCGAATCTAACAATAGTAAAATGCATTGAATAGAACGCAAGACAAGCTGATGTATAGACTTTGTACGTATATATGCGCAGCTCATCAAACCATGTGTATCTATATATAGAAAGTTAATTTGGTCAAAGTGACCTATATATTTGTTCATGACTCTAAAAGGTCCATCGTCTTGACATTGTTCTCTGCAAGTACATTGAAACGTTAGTTATATATTATTCTCTTTTGAAGATGTATATGTGCCTTTTCTAAACATGGAATGTAAGATGAGATCGATCTCATATGCTTGGTTAATTTGCTTACTTTATATATGGGCCATGACCGGAATAAGAATTCTCCACGCATGATTAGAAAGATACATTCAATCAATTAGTGATTTGCGCGTTTGAGCTAAGTTCTCAAATGAATGAATTAATTTAATTGGATGGGGTCGGCCAGTGTCGAAACCAAAAGAATCTTGTTAAGAGTGAATTTTAACTTTAACTTTTTATTTTTCAAACAAATAAATATATTAGTATGAAAAATTAAGCATAATAATAATAATAATAATAATAATAATAATAATAATAATAATAATATTATTTACAATACTACACTCAAGACACTTGAAATCTATATATCATTTTTTTAATAATGTTACACTTGTTATTTAGGAAAAATATGTTGACTATAAAATAGGGTGGGAAGAGGAGCAACCGCCCCTACCCCTAGATCCGCTCGGCCCTAGGTCCGGCTTGGAGGGTACTCAACCCCCACAATGTACATTACTTTTGAGTTAATGCAACTAGCTCCTGGCTAGTCTCCTCTTATCGATTTTTATTTTTATTTTTATAGAAGGACTTTATTTAATACAAGCCAAAAAAAAATACGTACAATAGCAAGAATATGTGTTTTTCTTAAATAAAATCGAAAAAAATTTATTGATATAGCCGGGAAAAAATGTGCTACTCTAAAAATAGACTGCATACACCACCGATTAATTAAGACTTTGGTTAACCACGAGTCAAAAATGTGAGTTTACACTTTACATGAACAGACTTGTAGTTATATTACGGTGGTCTTCTCTTGTTGGTTACATCTATTAGATACACGCACATACTTGTAAAGGATTTGATGATGAGGCACTGATAATGCATGTGTCCGTCTCTCCTTTTCATACAGTTTTCGTCAAACATAAATATATATACAATAAGACCAAGAATCTGTTGGCCCACCCAAGCCTATTTATCGATTAAGTGAATCTCATTAGTATCGATATTTTACTCATTTTAATCACTTTAATTAATTATTTAACTCATAGGTGTAGAGTTTAACTTCAAAAATATAGAAGTGACGACTCTCTTTAACTAATATCGAGATTTTTTTGAGATAAAAACCTGCACTTAAGAGTTGAAGGTGATTAAGTTGGGGACAATATCGGTGATGACGGAGACTAATGGGTGGCGCGACTTGGAGAATTTTACAAAATCCACGATTACGTACACATCCCCAACATTATCCGTCTATAAGAGCATCAATTCCAATGGTAAATATGGATTAGTGGTGTTGATTGATGTCACGTCAACAACATAAATAAGATGTCCATTCTAATGGACATTGATCAAATTAAAAAATGATAGCGTGTGGATTGCACTTTTTATTTTAAAATTTATTATTTTTTATATATATTTAAAGAAAAAATTGTTGACATGACACCCATTTTCATTGGAAAAGTAGACATTATCAATCCATTAGCAGAATAATAGATTTTTTGTTCCAATGTTCATTGTGTCTTATATTCACATATCCTCCCATCCACATTTTGCATAGAAAATGCTCTAATGATATATTACACAAACAAATATATTGCAATTAATGTTACGTCTTTTAATATATTACAATTAACTTAATTGGTATACTATTTCATCAATAAAATAGAATATCAATTTACTAACTAAGTAGATGGCTCACTAAAATTAATATGAGGTTATATTAAAGTAAAAAGTCTAAAGTTTAGCCTAAATGTGAATAAGTCGTATTTCTTTTTTAATTAAAAAACTTTACAAATAGCATCACAAAAAAAAAAAACTTTACAAACAGTATGTATTTATATATTATAATATCAGCAAATTATGATTAGGCAATATTTTTTCATCAATCTTAATTAGAATACATTATGCCTATATAATTATTATAAAACCTCCATACATATGTATATACATTCTCAAATAATACAGTAGTCACACAAAATTTACTTGAACACTGTAATATACACATTATTATTGAGATGTAAATGTGCAGACGTCAATATGTTAAAGTTGTTATTTATTTATTTATTCATTTGGTGGATTCAACTTGACTTCAATTAAATTAAGCGTCATTTTTTCTACACATCATAGCTGACAAATGACGCGATTTGATGTGTACATTTATGTTGACTGTTGATCAGGTACTGTATAGAGCTAGCTAATATTAATTGCTCCTCACATGTTGTAAGTTTGAGTCCCCATCCTCCACACGCGTAATTGAAGCTATCGGTCAACTAATTAATAAATACACACCCCTACAACAAATTATAATTTTAGCGACAAAAAGCATTTCCTCCCTATTAGTCTTATTTTTATTGCTAATCTACTTTTGCGGGATATAAACTGGAGACGTTGACCCGAAGACGGGAACTTGCGAGTGTTAGATATTGAGTGGGTAAGCGCGCAGTTCCAAATTTTATTTTCCACGGCGTTGAAATTGTATGGGCTGTTGAGTTACGGTGATTTGACTGATTGCTACATTATCTCGTAAAAATAGTCAGATTTACTTAGGTATATACAACAAATATAAAAAAAATAAAAAATAAAATTATGGGATATAAACTACGTGAACCCTTAACCCATTATAGACAAACACAAACGATACACACTTAAGTATGGGTATCCATTTGATGCGTCTCGAGTGTGTGCTTTGAAAATCAATAGCCTCTAATTAAGTGTGTTGTTTATGGGTGTCTTTATTTGGATTACGAAATCATTTTAATTCCAAACTACATATATATGTTTGCGTTCATGTATAATACGTTCTATTATTAAAAAAAAAAATTATACAAACTCAGACGTATGGATTAACTAGTGGTAAGGGTGAATGCGAGACTACGTGGGGTATGTGTATGATCTCAATTTCGATTTTCCACAACAGTAAAACATTGGGCCACACCGGTGGTCCCTTGCACAATATGGGCTCATATTTGATACTAGTAAGACAAGTGTTTAGATAACCCATAATTAATAAAAAGAAACATACATTGACATTTTTTTCTTTTGGTTGGAACATATATTAATCGATCTTAGCATGCTACGTATACGTAATGGACAATTAAAGAATGGGAAAACTACCCACCATGGGCAGCATGTAACAAGCACGCAAGCAAGCAAAACTGCCGGTCTAAGGTCAACAGTTAATGAGACTAAGTCATTACTAACCTCGTGAAATCATTATTGAACCAACTCTCACTCTTTCTCTCTATCTATATAAATGAAGCCAATTTGATCTACTAGTGAGGCCATAGCTAGCTTAATTATACAAGTCCTATACATCGATCTACCAACATTAATTATAATTAGTGATCATTATTTATAGATAATTTTGTAAGAACAAGAAGAAGATTGAATTCAATGAGGAAACCATGTTGTAATTGTGATCATAGGCAAGACAATAAGAACAAAGGAGCATGGTCTAAGCAAGAAGACCAGAAGCTCGCCGACTGCATTCGAGTCCACGGCGAAGGTCGCTGGCGCTCTATTCCTCGAGCTGCAGGTATGTACAGATATAATATATGTCTCAATAAGATCTACAAATTAAAGAAGAATGAGAAGCTTAGTTTTGAATTCATTAGTTGATTATATTATATATATGTACCAACATATATATAGTTATTATTATAGATATAATTGAGAAATATTATTATATATAGCTTAGTTTCGTTTCTAAATTTGTTAAGTACATTTTTGGGTGTGGGTCAGGGTTGCTTCGTTGTGGCAAAAGTTGCAGGCTTAGATGGATAAACTATTTAAGGCCAGACCTGAAACGCGGGAACTTTGGTGAAGATGAGGAGGACCTCATCATAAAGCTCCATGCCCTCTTGGGCAATCGGTGAGTCACATTTAATTTAGCTAGTGTATTAATTTTGATGCATACATCTCTCAAACCAAGTGGCACCTACCTTAATTAATGGCCAATTAGTACGTATATAGATATAATTAATGGTAGTGTTATTTAGACTCGTGAGTCCAGACTTAATTAAAACTCAAAACTTTTTTTAATTTCAAATATATCATCGAGCAATTAATGAATCAATCATAATCACTTGTAAAATTTTTCGATACCCCTTAAATATTTACAAAAATTTTAAAACCTCCATATGAGTCAAGACTTTTGAGTCCAAGTAAATTTATTGTATAATTAATTAATTGTTATATGAGTTTGAGGTTTGAATTTTCCGAAATGCAAGTTTAAATCAGGGGTGATAATTAAGTTGGTTTCTTTATTCTTTAAAGCAAATATGCTAGATATATCATACATCTAACATGATGTGATGTACAAGTTACTTTCATTCATTTTTTTTTATAGGAATGAGGATTTATTTTATTTAGCCAAAAATTATGCACAGTCGGGTGTTTCCCTAAAAATAAAGTCGGAAAAAATCCTATCAATGTAATGATTTCAATCGTTTTGGTTTTCATTAATTTATATATACAAAAAATTTATTTGAACTTTTTGAGTCCAAACTCAAATGATTTTTACTACTAACTTAGATTACTAAATTATATAAAAAGACATAATTACCTTTACCTCTAATTAACACCAATACTACTCAAAAGGGTATATAAGTCTTTATTGTTATTTGAGTCTGAACTCTTTGAGTCCACCTAGTACTATCCTTATATATATATATTTTAATATAGTAACGAGACTTTATTTATTATAATTTAAGAATTAAATTGCATATCAGAATAACAAGCATGAAAATCATGAAGTTATTAATGATATATACGTATAACGCTCATTTCAGGATTCAAGATCATAATGGTACTTAAGGCGCATCTATATTAGCTAGCTAGAAATTAATGAAAACGTATTATTCTTTTGGGCTCCATTCTATATTTGGGCTCTATTGTAGAATTTTCCATTTGCTCAAACGAGGGATGTGTACCGCCATATACCTCCATGAGGAAACTATACACAAAAAGTGCTATATATACACATAGATGGTCCAAAACATATAGCACCCCAACATTAAGTGTTGCTAATTAAATGGGCACCTAATTAAGATCCAGAGCAATCTTATTGCTAGACATGAATGCACAAACTATTTAAGGCTCTTTTTGCAACTTAACTTGTCCTATACGTGATTTATTATTGCAAAATTCATGCACCCATATTCGAGGCCATAGAATCAAAATGTTACACTCTTGTGAACACAGGTGGTCACTAATTGCGGGTAGGTTGCCCGGAAGAACAGACAATGAGGTGAAGAACTACTGGAACTCATATTTAAGAAGAAAGCTCATAAAAATGGGAATTGATCCTAACAACCATCGATCAGCTCATCATATCCTTCATCGCCAACAGCAAGTATTAGATCATCGAGCCTCATCGGAATCCGATAATCTCGTTAAGAACAAATATAATTACGATCATCATCGACAATGCGACAATAATCCTCATCATAATCTAGGGCCTAACAAAGTTATAGATGACCAGGTCTCTGAGGCCCCTAATTATTGCAGTGGCTCGGATGAGGAATGTAGTTCAAGTGCAATTTATTGCCTGACTTGAATCTTGATCTCACAACCATGGCCAATATTAGTCCATTTACTCAACACACAGATGGCCAAGCAAGGCACGTAAATTTTATAGAGTCCAAAGTTACTACTAGGGACTACTTTCAAAGTTGTTCCTCTCCTACGCTTTTACATTTTATTTGATGTGATATGTAACATACTTACGTACACCATAATAATATATATATACATGCAATTAATCCATGAATATATATGTAATATATGTGCTGTGGTCGATTAGTTACTTTTTCTTATTTTGAGTACCTGTTCATGCATGGACAATTGAAGTTCAATTCCAAAAAGCCATTGTTGCTGTAAAGTTACATGTATAGAATGATGGAAAATGATTGGTTGACAAATTGTGCGCACAACTCACATGTGACTGTCTTTTTTTCCAATGTGGAGCTGCCATAAAGTACGTAAAAAGACGCTACATATACGCAACGTAGGTTGTTCGTCCCATTTGTATTCCCACAAATGTCAACCAATCATTTTCCTTACAACTATAGCCAAAAGGTCATGAATTGTTTTCATTAATTAACATCTAGCGCTATACATTTGCATTGGTCAATGGTCCTCGTGACCTTTTGGGTTCTTTCAAAAAAATAAATAAAAATCATATAACAGTTGTCCCATTTTTGAACTTTTTTTTTCTCAATAACTCTAATCACATTAGAATTTTTTAAAAATTTGCATTAAACAACTTTTGTTACCATTGCTAATTATCCATAGTAAACTAAAATTACAACTCTATAAAACAACAAACATTCAAAAGCGCGTTAATGGGTTGACACGAGACTTCATTTTTCTTTTTTACTTGGGAATTGAGTAGCTAGGTCGATACACCTAACATTAAACCACATAAATATTTTTTTTTTCTTGAGGAATAAACTGCATAAATATTTAAAAGTACAGCAATGTCCAACGCTGATACTATCCAGCTTCATTTTTTTTTTCTTAATTCTTCAAGAAAAATTAAGTTTTTTCACCTATAAATTTGTTGTCCCCGTCTTAACTACCTTGAGGTTATAGGCATTAAATTTTACTTCAAAAGACTTCGATACTATTGGGGAAAGATTCACACTTAAGTACTTCTTTATGAAGTCATACTTAATCGATGTGCGTGGGACTGTTATTTCAATCCGCACATCTTGAACAATCTCCACCTTATACCTAAATTCCACTAAGGTACCTTGGCTCCACCTTAAACTGACTTCCCTCCAAGATGTCTTTCACCGCATGATCTGTCGTCGTTCATCACGTGGGGAGATGACTTGAGAAATCCGCGACTACCAACAAACATGTCTTCTTCTAGTCGAACCATTGGATCTGATACCACTTATTGGGCCTGCCTGTGCCTTTATCCATGGATCCGTACATCTCACTAGTACCGATCTTATCCCCACCTTAGCCATCTTCATCTATCACAAGTGTAAGGTTTTACTCCAAAAGGCTTCAATACTATTTGGGGAGCGACTCACACTTAAGTACTATTTTATGAGATCACACTTAACCAATATACTTAATTAGAATTAGGGGTGCGCAAACCGCATAAACCGCGACTAACCTGGGGGTTCGCGGTTTGGTCATTTTGTAAATCCCCACTAAGCCGCAAATCCTCAAAACCGCAACCAACTCGACCTTGGTTTACACGGTTTGAACGGCTTGATTTTTGGGATTTTAGTGTGACACATTTCCAAAAAAAAAATAAAAAATTGCCACACATTTCATACAAGTCCATACATGCCTATCAACAAAACATATAGATATTCATACATGACTATCAAAAACACGATGAAACATATGAAGTCGATCAAAATTATGAGTCTTAGTTCAATTTTAAAGTTCAAGCAACATGAAAAAGGCTTCAACTCCATTTCATTCAATTCCAAGTTTGGGGTGGTTTTGCGGTATGGTGAATCGTGGTTTCGCATAAATGAAAACCACCAAACCGCGATTCGCGGTTTTCAAGTTTTGTAAACCACCACAAACCGCTAGTTTAAAAATTTCACACTAGACCATGCGGTTTGGACGGTTTGAACAATTTGAGTGGTTTCGCGAAAACCGCTGCCCACCCCTATTTAGAACTATTATTTCCGCCCTTACATCTCCAACAATATTTTAATTTAATTTATCAACAATGTTGTGTTGAAACATATAGGACTTTTGTAACTAATTATACTGGGCCTTTTGTCAACAAAAAGAAGTAAAAATAAACTGGGCCTAGAAGTATACATGGTGAAGTTGCTATCAGCACGAAAGAAGGAAAAAAAAAAAGCCCTTTTGGGCCTAAAATAGTATCAATTTCTTTTTCTTTCTTTTTTGGGTATGAATCAAATCTGTATCGGTCTATCCGACTACTCCGAGGTTGAGCCATAGTCTGTCCGTAAAAGGACTTTGATTCTCCCAACGAAAAAGACTTCATACCTAGAACTCGAACTCGACACCCCTACTTATGGCTCGAACCACCGATTTGTTGGTAAAAGATCAATGTCAAGCAAGAGAGTTCCAACTCAAAACATTGAAAATGAGCCCAGCTTCTCTCATTTACAAAAACTTGAGAATGGCTTTAGTATCAATCCCTAAATGGATATCCAACACAAAAACATGCATGCATGTCAGTCAATGTGCATACTTATCAAAAGATTTAACTATATTTGACCATTTGACTAATTAATAATACAGTAGTCTTAGTTTATTCCATTCAAATATATATATAATCAAGAAATATTTAAAAAGTTGCATGTACCAAAGTCTATATATAATAGGAGAAGTGAGAAGGACGTTCTACCTAATGCAATTAAAGTACACTTAATTAATTAGAACTTCATTCATCCAAATCTTTTAATTAAGATGAATAGATTTAGATATAGATGTTCCTTAATCTAATAGGATCGATCCTTTTGTATACAAAACAATAAAAGCATTAGTTCTAAATTTATTGGGGTTTTGGCTCGGGCCGCCCGGCTATATGAATTACATTTTTTACTTTACTCGATTTAATAATTAGTATAAATACTTTCATCAATATTTCATTAATCAATTAGTATAAAGTGGGAGTAGTAAGATTACCTCGAGTTTCTTGATATCAAAAAGGAAAATAATATTTATTACATACTTTTGGTACATATACATAAGCTACACGATGATGTAAATTTCAAAGGATACATTCGAGATCAAATATCATTGTCATATATATAAAAAAGGTCAATGAGGGAGCCACGTACCTAGTACATTTCTCTAATTAAGGTAATCATAATTGTTGGGCTAAGAATTTTCCATGATCAAGGCCAATTGAGATCATCAATTAATTTAGTCAATCATATTAATTTGCTCTGAATTTTGACTAGAAAATGAGAAATAAATATTTCTTTCTAGGCACAATTTAATTGCTAGATTTATGGCCTAAAGACGAGGATGACAACAAAGTCTTACTCTCGAATTAATTAAACTCGGCTAAATAAATCAAGCAATTACGCTCCATTCAATTTAATATCCTTGATCTAAAGCAATTGTTACTAGTCCATCAACTGTATATATGTATTACAAAAAATTTGTTTGGACTCTTTGAGTCCGGACTCAAAGATTTTTTGATGTATAATTTAAGATATCTATCTAAGTAAAAGACTTAATTACCCTCTATCCCAAACACCAATAATGAATTTAAATTAATTGTCTTTTATATCTTTTTAGTTGTTTGAGTCCGGACTTAATCAGGTCGCGTAGAAACATTAGATCCATGCAGCCGAACTAACTAATATTCAAGTATTTAATATGTCTGCAAAGAAGAGATATATTTCCATATTAAATGTACCTATTTAGCCTATGTGATTAATGGAGCACATGGACTAGTACTTCACTAAAATTCAAGCCCTAAATGCCGGCATTGAACTACTTAACAACACAACTTACACAAATTTAATTCCACAAAACACGAGGGAGACTAATTCTCATTTTGCTTAGTAGCTAGAGACACACCTCCAACAAACAAGCAATGCATGTGGTACCCTGTTTTAGTCATTGGCGTCTATTTTTAATTGTTAACATATGGTATAACAGTATTTTACAAGCCATGCAAATATACTTGAGAAAAGTAGCTCACGGTTTTATATATGCACGTTAGTAAATATTTAAAGGTTAGAAGAAAGACTAGCTTTTTGTATAAGATTGACAATCTCATAATTTGCTACGGAAGAAATTGATGCAATGATAAAATTACGCATTTTGTGACTAAAAGATTATAACATTATATCTTGTTATCCGTTTTTAAATATGTTAGATTTTTATAAAGTCCTAGAGTAAAAATTTATGATTTATGATTCTGAAGAACCTTGGAGATTAATCGAGCGTAATTAAAGGAAGACATTAATGAAAAAGGTTCGGACATATAATTAATTATTAAAAAAAGTAAAAAATAAAAGTTGACAAACAGATTTCCATTATGTAAAAGCAGAATCTAAGGCGTCAAAGTAAAATTAATAAAATTAAAGGAAGAGCCCACCATTCAACCACCATGACTAATGACAATTGGTTTTCAAACAGAAAATTTAATTTATCCAACCGTTATTAAAGTGACATCATGGTTGAGTCAACAAATTTCAACAAAAAGACAAACACCCTAATTGATCATCAACATCACCCACCCTAATTTTAGTTTCAACCTTTTAACCTTTTTCAAGGGACAATGTTTTTTTTTTTTGGTTTATTTGATCTATGTAACTAGGAGCCCGAACAATTTTATCACATCAAAAAATTAAAATTGAAGTCGTACGCTTTACTTACATAACTCTGCATTCGTTTTTATTGTTGTAGCAATTCAATCAAATTTTTTAAGAGATAATGTTAATAAAATTTTACCAGACACGCAAGTGTAGCATGCATTTGTGCGCATTCCTTTATGCGACTCGAGATGCATGTGCATACGCAAACTCTGAAAAAATCACGGAAGGCAGAGAGCGTGTGTCACACTTGCGTGTCCTATCTCAAAGTTACACTAACATTAAAAGACCATTTCTCACATGGATGAGAGAGAGAGAGAGAGTTGAGTTGGTCTTTCAAACTGATCCAAAAACGCCCCTGACCATTTCGCCCCTCCATTTTGACCATTTCACACCCCAACTATATATTCTCTCTCTCTCTCCCCTGTTTTCTCCACAACCATCTCATCAAAACCAAAAGCATAGCCTCTCAAATCATCAATTTCAGCTGAAACTGAGAGAAACCCGTATGGGGAACACACTGAGATCAGACAGGAAGACAACCAAAGTGATGAAAATCGACGGGGCGACGATGAAATTGAAGACACCAATCAAAGCAGGGGAGGTGTTGAAGGACTACCCAGATCATGTTTTGATTGAATCAGAGTCAGTGAAGCACTATGGAACAAGAGCAAAACCAATGGAGCCACAACAGGAGTTGAAAGCAAGAAGGCTTTACTTCCTAGTAGTGCTACCAAAGATTGAAGAGGACAAGAAGATGACTAGAAGAGTGAAGTCAGGGATCAACATGAGTGCGAAAGAGAGGCTTGAGAGTCTAATGTTGTCGAGGCGGTCGACGTCGGACTTGTCGATTTTGAAGCCCAAGAGCTTGGTGATTGATGAGGAGAATGAGGAGAGGAGTGGTGGGGGGTTGAGGGTGAAAATGAGACTGCCAAAAGCAGAGGTGGAGAAGTTGATGGAGGAGTGCAGTAGTGCTGAAGAGGCAGCAGAGAAGATTCTTGAATTGTATAGTGAGAGAAGGGGTGGGAATGGGGGGATTGATGGGAGTTTGGGAGTGAATTCTAGGGAGAATAATGGGCAGTGGAGGCCTGGCCTTGTTAGCATCAATGAGAGCTTTAGAGCAGGTCAAGAAGTGTTTTGTGCATAAGACCACTCACTCTGTTTCCTGCTCTGTGTTTGTTCCCCTGTTTTCCTCTGTTTTTCATCCATGTTTTGTTAAAGATAGTTTTTTTGTGTTCTTTTTTTTTTTTTTTTGAAAAAATTAGCGTCTCGAGGTGCACATGGACTGATAAGAGTTGTTCATACGGTCTCGATTCACGTGTTAGAGCACTGAGATATGTGTATGTCTGCGTATCTCGAGTTGCACATGGACTGATCCAGCGAGCTAATATATCTTATAGGGTGTCATACAATTATCATTATTACACTTCTCTTTTTTTTATATAGTTTTGACGTTAACTGCACTGATTAATTCATGCTTAAATATTATTGTGCCTTATACAAGTAGCGGCCCTCCAACTTTTTTTTTTTTTTTTTCTATTCATAAAATTTAAACTCAAAACCTCGTTGAAAAGAAACTAAATTTATTACTACTCAAATCAATTTCCCGTACTTTCTTTACGAGAAACTATATAGTTTTAACACTAACAACAGTGATTAATTCACGTTCAAGCATCATTGAACATTATTCAAGGAGCGGCCCTTCAAATTTAATTTAATTTTTTCATAAAATTCGAATTAAAAACCTTGCTTAATAGTAAAAGAAAGTGAGCCTCTATCTACTCAAATCAATTTCTTGTACTTTCCTCAGGAGCAACTGTGTAAAATACTGTTAAATTCATGTCATACACTTTAAAATATATGCATATACATCTTAAAATGCATCACACAGACCCAAAATATCAATCTCTCTCTGAAGATAGATGGGAGAGAGGATTGGGTTCGATTGATCACTAGGTAGCCAGGCCAAATTGGTTTGTTTTGCTTAAAAGAAAAGCAAATTAAATGGGGACATGATTTAGACTCGTGGGGTCTAGTTTTGTATTATTATTATATCGGATGAAGATGAGGTCCTTGTCTGCAACATGAGAGGGCACGTGGAGTGATTTGTACAAGATGGAATCTAAGTGTGGACATTGTTATTATTATGGTCACTGGTTTGCAGTTTAACCAATTTGGGTAGGCATGCATTAGAAATGGTTTGGTTTGGTGGATGCATTTTCTATTTTTCAAAAGTTGTTGGTTCAGATTATATAGTTTTTCTTTTAACTATATATCAATATATTGTCGCCTTTAGGAGCGTTGGTCGAGTGATAAATCTTATTTTCTAACTCACGGAACAATCAACGATCATATTCCGTTGGAGTAGATATAACATAATCAAGCATTATAATTTAAAAAGTTTTAAAGGATAATGAAAACACACATTAATTACCAGTATTAAATTAAGCGAAGTGAAAAATTTAGATTTATATAGCCATTTTAATTAGCTAGTCAATTTTCATCTCTGCGCAAGAGTTATTGAAACTTTAAGAAAAGTTAATAAATTAATTTATATGAATATATTGTAATATTTTTTATAATTAAAATTACAATTCACAATAATCAACCCATATTTCTTATAAAAAATATATAATAGAGGGTAAAAAATATTTATTTTTAAATCATCGAAGTAACATTTCATTAACAAAAAACAAATTCAAATAAATTCAAATGAACTTTTGAGTGTCATAATTTATAAATAAGTTTTGCGGTAACCAAATTGGCGGTGTAAAATTAGAAACAAAGACTTAATGCATTGATAAATAATTCATTAATTAGATCGTTGTTTGATTCTTCAAAGTTGGATTTTACGTTTTTCAAAATATGGAGGGATAAATATATCTTAAAACAATAAATAACACAAATATATAAAATATTTTAAAATAAAAAATTAGAAATTTTGAGAAAATTTTAAAAATGAAATAGTGGAAGGAGAGAGCATGTAAACTTTCTCATAATATTGAATAACTAATCCTTTGAAATTGATTGATTTTGAGACTCTATTCATTGAATAAGTAATCCTTTGAGTTTAAGATTTATGGTCTCTAATGTGCTTCAAATCATGAGTTGAAATCTTTTTTCGAGTTTATCCGATTTAATCTCAACTATTCTTACAAAAGCGAGTTAGTTAAGTCTCAACAACATAACTCTAAAAGGAATCAACATATTTAAAGTTAGATAGGTGAATATAATTTCATGATCACTTCAAGTCTTCAAACCACTCATTCTACTTTCTTAACAAAGAACAATAAATACGATTAAAATGTCTAATTAACAGATTAATGAGCATTACTTCAAAAAATAAAATAAAAAATCTAATGAATCCAAAGTGCTGAACTATAATATGGATAGGTTCCATGTGTCACACATGCAGACGCCCCATGCTTTGTTTGACTTGGTCAACGCATCATATCAAGCGTCAATGGTCAAACCAAGAAATCTAGTACTACTATATGATTATTTGTGATGATCATGATGATGATGATGGACTCATGGTGCTCTTTTGTCTATTGTACGGACGGTTGAGATTGCCCGTCAAGTTTGAATTTGACTGGAAAATGGTCACGTGAGTGTTAATTAGTTAGAGGAGCTTTATAGTTCCATGCATGATGTCTTACCAAACTTCAATTAGAAAAAAAAAAAAAAAAAGGAACCCTAGACACTTTTCAAGAAAAAAAGCAATGAAGAAGATACTTTTCACACATGCAAGCACCTAACATACCTATCAATTCATCTAAAATGCTATCAATCAGGCGGTTTTCGTTCTTAATTAATTTATAGAGTTTGTTGACATTGTTAAATGAACTTTTGAGCGACTTTATAAAGAAGTTAAGTTGAAAATCGTGGCCTCGAACTTTTATAAAGAAAAAACTCCGGTAACGTTATTTGCTCTATTCACAAAATTTGAACTTTGAAACCTTACGAATTTCAAACTCATTGCACTTATTGATATATTCGTTCTTCACTTATTTGTTCTACGAAACATTTTATACTCTATATTAATCTCCATGCATTTGTAATTTATTTAGTAATAGTTCTATGAAACATCAATACATATATATAAGCTAATTGCCATCTTAAATTGAAATTGGAAACCATGTTCAAATTAGGGTAGCTAGCCACCAAATAAGACAAGTGAGAATTGGAAGCGCACACAACTTTTCCAAATTAAAAAGCAAAAACACCTTACACAGCCAAACAAACAGACAGTTTTAACTGTTGGCATTGCAAGCTAATAAGTCAACTTATTCTCATTGCTAGCCAAAAAGAAAAAAGATATATAAATGGTTTTGTGACGGCATTGCAAACATTACATTCGAGGTGCTTTTCGCACTAATTAATATTGTTGTAAATTAAACACTTTAGTGCTAAGGATATAAATTCGAGTTCCAAGAGCTTCACTGGTTCAACAATCAATGTGGTAGAACTAAAATTGACAAGGGAAAAAAGGGTGAAATGCTATTTTTCAGCATTGCCATTAAGCTTAAAAAAGAGAGCACACACCAACTGCTAATCTTCACAAATAGGGTGAAAGTGAAACATAGCACTGCAATACCTAAAAAGATGGCACAAATACAAGTTTAACAACAAAAGCTATAGAACAGAAAATTCAAACACACAAGAGTAACAAATATGAAATGTTACATCAAGGAACTCTTCTTCCTCATTTTTCATTGATCTTAAACCTCAAAAGTTTGGCCACTGCGAGCCATATACACAAGTCGAACAAAATCAATCAAAAATCAAAGAATTCCTGTCAGATCGTCGTATGTATAATTACCTCGACGGAACTGTCTTATTGGACAAGAGCTCATTGTTGTAAGAAAAAGAAAAAAATACAAATGAGACTGTCAAGAAGACCACTGGTCATGAGGAACCACAAGAAAGTAAGTAGACATGGCTTTTCTGAACCTTTTCTTGTACTGCATCGGAGAAATAACGGTCGGAGGTTCATTTCTCGGGCCACCCAGTATACCTGACGCCTTTACCCAGGTCTCCAAGTGCTTATCCCAAGTATATTGCCGCATAAAATCGATTATCCCAATAACCAGTTCTTTCCTCTCATCATCCACCCCAACCAGTAATGAATAATCCATGACATCGATGGACTGAAAACAACAATCATATAAAAGCAATTAAATAGACGAATAACGTTTCTGTATTGTCGAATAACCTAATTAATGAATGGATACAAATATGTAAAGAGAAACAGAATAACGGGGGATTACCGCCAGAAAATTTGTATCGTTCCAAACTGCTCTCTCAAGGCTTCTCTTCGCCTTCTTACAAAGGAAAATAGGGTTTGTACGCAGTGTCTCTAGTAGATTCATATCCAACAAAACTTTGTTTTTTCCGGTTTTATCTGAGTTGTAACGAGATCTCGCAGAGCCTTTCAGATCATAAACCCTGGAGATATTTCTCTGAAAGAAGAGATTCTCCATGACCATCAAATCCATTTTCATTTCCCTCCCACCCTTCAAATTCTTGACAGTGACCTATCATCAAAATAAGAACGGTCAGCGATGGTTCCATTAGCCTCTAAACTCATTAAAAAGACAGATATCTAACCTGATAAATACCGATGACCTTTGTGAGGCAAGTTGGGCTTCTGGTGCTGAGAGAGTCCACCAAATATTTGAAGTACTGCGGTGCAAATTCCACGAAAGAATCCAACTCGGTCTTTGTCACCTGTTTTATTATGAATCTCTCATCTAGTGACTTTGCGAAGTACACATTGCTCTTTCCACCTTGCGCATTCCATTTATTACAGCGACACAAGGATCTTATGAAGTCTGATTCTGTTGGGCAGCATTTCTTCCGAAGTACATCAAATTGCTTTGCAAAATAACAAGTAACCGAGAACCTCACTTTTCCCGGTACAGAAGATGAACCATCGCCAAAAGAAATCGTAACATGAGGAGATTTCTTGGAATCTGAAAACACAGTTCCAATTGATGACACCCTATCATCAGGTCCATGACTTCTATAGATGTCCTCAGCATCCAAAGAAGTTAAAGATGGCCAGTCCGAAAATGAAGAATACAACTGACTATAACCCAAGAGATTGCCTTGGTCATCAACTTTATGGAGCTCACTTGCACTAAAGCTCGCTTCCTGCTCACCGAGTGTATCAGCGATCCAGTCTTTGTACTCCTTTGAACAAAGGGCATATGATATTATACTGGTTGGTTCATTGTCATAAACTGGAATAACCATATTAGTATGGCCAAAATGTGGTATCAACAATCGACCTCCTTCGCCAGCAATGTTGGAAGCAGAAGAAATGAATGAAGGCATGGACTTGAGGATGAAATTTAATTTCTGACTCTCTCTCGGTGTGTTCTGAGATAACGACAAAGTCTTCAAGATATTTGGAACTGGATCCCTAACCATGCTCCCATACTCTCCAGAAGCATGGAAAGACCGGGCCGAGGACAAATGAGATGCCGTAGGAGACAATGCCCTACGGCTTTTTTCATGAAGTCTCAAAGCAGAATCAAACGAGTAAACTCTAACTGGAGCTAAAACCTTTCTGTATGATGGATTATCCAACAGATTATTTAGTCCTCCATCTATTGGTGATACATGAACAGGCTGAGATTTTTGTAGAGGCTGGCTTGTACCTGTCCATGCCGAGTCAATCTTATCAGAGAGACTGGATGCTGGAGATGGAATAGGTTTCGAGTGATCCTCATCAACTGGAACTTCCATATCTTCATTTGAGTCATTCTGCTTGTGATGGACCAAGGACAAGTCAATATCTTCAAGGCCGTCACCTTCAACAGACTTTATAATTACCTCTACCGTTTTCGGCGCTTCCTTGGAGATTGATTCTGAAAGAGAGAAATGTGTTGCATCATTCTGCCCCGACTCAAAGTCACTTTCGATATCCACTTGTGATAATGGAGATTCCCAAGAGCTGTCTTCAGGAACAATCTTACCATCCTTAAAAGAGAACTCGTCCCTCCATTCTTTCAATTTGGCATAAGCTTCAGCCTCAAGCACACGGACATCGGTCTTGGATATAGAATTTCGTTTATTAATTAGAGAGTCCAATGAGGAAAGCCGACAATCCCAAATGTATGAATCGATAAAAAGGCGGTGTCTCAAGCTATTAAGCTCCAAAATGTCTCTGACTGACTCAACATTTTGCTCCTCCTCAAGGCAAACAGGTTGCAGCAAAACCTGATGATGTTGAAGAAAAGAATAAAAAAGCGGCCAAACGCCAAAAAACTATGATGAAACATAAACAACAAACACTTAATGAACGTAGAGCAAACAATCAAAAAGTACCAGCACTCACTTCATATTCATTCCTCTCATTTTTCAGCAACGCCTTAAGATCGGCTACATGATTGTGAAACTCGTTTTCATCTGTATTGGTATTTACTAATGAAGCACCTTTTTGTTCAATGTTATGAAGTACATCAAACACCTCTGCATATAGGACTTCCATTTTACGAGAAAGCTGTGGTCAAAAGCATTTTTTGTGATTGGAATAGACTCTGAAAATGGTAATCGCTAAATTAACTCCGAAACATAAAGTTCTGTTGCTTACCTCCTCAGCCTCTCTCTTCGCCCACTCTTGGTGGACATGGACATTGAAGTCCAACACTAAAGGTGGTAAACTGATGGTAAGGAAATCAATAGGTGAATAACGGAAGAAAGCGACCATCCTTCCAAACCTGTTAAAGAAAATGATGAAAGCAAATAAATAAACAAATGAAGTAATATAATTAAACAACAAAATAATAATGAAAAAAGCATGGAGTGAAACAAGATGTGTACCCATAATAACGAAGGCAATCTCTTTGTAAAGAATGTCCACAACTTGCAACTCGGTTAGCTGTTGCATGATTGGAGAAGCTAAGCTCCAAAAACTTTCCGAAAGATAGTCCCCATGCAGCATCTGACATGATCACTCTCCGTGTAGCAGGTGGAACTCCATCAATCTGTGCACATTTTAGGCATCTGTGCCACATCCATATTTTTCCTTCCCGCTCCCCAGGTAGCACTATTGAGGGAAGGCGCTTAACATTAATCGTAAGATAACCCTGCTGATGTGTATAAGAGCGAACATGGGCATCTGTTGACTCTTTACAATTATGGCAGCAAGATGTCTGTAATCATTGATAGCCAAAAAAAATACAGAATCAATTTAAAAGAGAATATTCCAAAATTACTGGGATTTGAGTAAATTAATTAACGAATGCCTCAAACAATTACCTGATCAAACAAGTCATCGCGAAGATACTTTCCGAGGGGCTTATCAAAGCTTCCATAGAACTTGATGCGCAAAAGTTGAGAACGTTCACACACTACTCCTTTAAGTACGCATCGGCTGGAAAAAGAGACCAGTATGCATTGGTGGTTTTCAACAGTTGAAAAATACTCTGTTGAAATTTCTTCATCATCAACCCTACCAGTAATCACCTCATGAGCTTCTCCAAACTGCCTGCCATTTGTCGACATATCTTCCTCTTCGTGTCCTGAGCAGTCCAACATTTCATATTGAGAGGGAGGCATGGTTGTCTTCCTCTGGGTCACATAAGCTTGGGAGGAAATTGATTCTGTATCGACAGATGGGACTAAATCTGAATGAGATTGATCAGAATTAGCCTTTTCGACCCCAATCTCCATGGATTCATGCAGAGGATCAAAACTTCCATAGTTCGAAACCACACTACTTGAGGTATCCAAAATGTTTGCACTAATGCTCCTAACACCATTGTTTTGAGCAAGAACATTGGCATCAAGATTTGAAGGTATCCCACTCAAGTCAGATTCACAAAACGTTTGAGGTTCATCAGCAACTGTAGCAGAAATACTAGATACTGCTGGATGGGGGATTGCTGGTATGGAATCGTCTGAGATTATCAGCCTCTCGGGAACAGCAACAGTCTGTTTTGGCAGCATCTTAGGCAGTGTTGCACCTTCATCTGCAAGGAAAGATGTTTCTAGAGATAAATGATAAGCAGCAAATACTGCATATTGAACAACATGCTTAACCTTCTTCAGTACTTCACGAGAAGCACCCTTTAAAAGAACCTACAAAAGAAATAGAAATGAATAATAAGCACATAATTTGAACAAGATGCATACCCATAGAAAAAATCAATCACCATTTTCTCAAGTCTCAAAGTCTCAATCTTAATTTTGCATATTTCTACAAATACGTGCATGCACTCTATAGACCAAGAATCCATCCAAAAACCAGGTTCGCGCGGGTGACTTAAAAAAACAAAAAAGTAGGTGTAACAGTAGAGGTTGCTCCCGATTCCTAACTTGAACGACAGACTGAGCGTAGATGTAACAGAACATGTACACTAATTTGTACTGATTTCTTCATAGAGCGAGCTTGTCTGAGTTCAACATTTTTTTTCCTTAGATGGAATTGCTAAAGCCTATAAATCATTCAAGAACAACATAGCCTATATTCAAGAAAATGTTCATTGCAATTTTTTACATTTCTTCACAACAAATTGGAAGCTAATTGAGAGAAGAAAATATGTATCCTTAAATAAAAGCCACATAAATCCGACATCTCAAATCAATTATCATTTCTGCACAATAGTATAAAGAAAGAAAGAGTTTAAATAGCATGTGACACAATACAGAGCACAACCAACTATATGATGCCATTTCAGGCATTACTGCTTTCATGCACCAATAAAAGCATTAATTGACTTATTACTTTAATTGATACTAAAATAATTTTGTTTGATACTGAAATAATTTTGCTGGTCAAAATATTGCAAAACTGTAACAAACAGTGATGAAAAACATGCTAAGAAGCTTACCCAAACAAAAATCATGCTAAGAGGGGAAGATCAAGCACACAAAAATATCCATTACAAATATGCAACTCTGACCTTTTACGCAGCATTCTCAGCAATATATGAGCAATTAACTACAAAAAGACTTGAGATATCATGGGATATACATGAAGAGAGGGAGAGAGATGAGAAACCGAAGCATTCTTATGTAAAGAGAACAAAATACAACTTCAACAAGAAATATACAAATGTCATATCGAGCTCCATCAGATACTTATAGTTAAACAACGTAAAAATGACCCAACTCACAACACAGGAGTAAACAAATCATACAACTAAATGCCATCTTTTATGAAGCACATTGTAGTTAATGAACCACGGGAAAGAGAAAATATTCTTTCTATTTTATAAATTTCAGTGTTTGCGTTAAATCGCCTCATATCATCCCATTTCATCACGCCAAATTTTTTTAAGAAATAAGTAGACATTACCGTGCAGCCTAAACGCCTTGGGCAACCTTCAAAAAACATCAAGTTCTTCACAGTTTTCTTGCTGGGCTGATTAGAAGTCGGACTCGCTTCAATAACTTTCTCCACTCGAAAGACTTCACACTGTCCTAATCTGGCGGAAGAAAGATTTTCAATAGAGGGAACAATTACTGCACCGGTGCACCTGGCAATGCGATCCAAAGAGGCCGTTTAACATTCAACACTAAAGAAATTTCCTTTGCCAGCAGATACTCCTGAGCGTATGAAGACACACTTTTCTCCACAAGCAGCACATTTGTACGGTGGGATTCTATCTTCGAAACAATTGTTTTTAGGTGATCGATTTCCTGTTTGAAACAAACCCAAAGCTCCATTATGTTATGTGTCAAATGTTTTCAAATCAGTTTAAACTTTAAGTGAAATACACGACGAAAGACCTGCTGGAGTAAAGTATCAAAAGATGCCAGCTGATTTGGAGTTCTCTGATACTCGAGTGCTCCTCCCAAAAGAAGTAATCTAGGGTTTTTGTATTGTGATATCATGCGCTTGTGTTTTATATTTTTTGTACATACCACTCCCTTTAAGAGGGTGCTGCCAAAAAGGAATGTTCAAAATATTACAAAAATAAGTGTAATGATGAAATAAATAGAGCCAAACCTCATATTAAGAAATAATTACTTTGTATTAAACATACCTGTCACTCGGACTTCCCGCTACTATACATTTAACCTTTACGTAATCCACTGGATCCATGCTGCCACCTCTGCTAGTGTCGGGCTTTACAAAAGTTGCAGCTTGCCAGGCAAGTTTAGTTATCGTGTCCAACCAGCTCTCCCCATCATCACTCCCTGCAGTCATGCCTTCCCCCTGCAGCAACTGTGAGACAAGGGCCCTAAAATGTCCATGTATAACAGTTTGTATAGGCTCCTTGTGTTCTTCATTTGGTTTCTCTTTGACCACAGGGCAAAGTTCCGAGCTAAAGCTACTAGATGAAAACATCACCTTTGAATCTCCGACATCGTCATCGTCATCGTCATATGCAAAGAAATTACTTTCTATGTCATCCTCTTCAGCATCAGGTGGTGGAGGAAACCAAATAAGACCATTGTTTTCAAAATCCAATGGTTGTTTTACCTTCGCATATTGATCTCGGAATACAGACAGGTTGTCAGAGCAATCATCTGTATTCTCCAGCAACTCATTTTCTGTTCCAGGTCTTCTTAAAAGTGATGTGGGTTCTTGATCTAGGGGAGCATCAGTATGTGACAGTGGACTTCCCTCACGCTCTGGCTGTGTAGAAAAACTAGCTCTAGCGACAGTATAAGACATCCTAGAAGGACTATCCGAAGGACTCGAACCCAGTGATTTAAAACTACCAAAGTTATGTCTAGCACTAAAACTACTTGAATCTATATCAGAAATATCCCGATAGTATTCACTTAATGGGCTAAAAAAAGGCTTCTCGGAGCTCTCTGCATCCTCGTCATCACTCCTGCATGACAAATAACTTTCATTCAAACCATACCAAGTAATTTACTTTCAAGAGGAGGAAACGATCTTAGAATTAGGCATAAATATACATTGCCAAAGAAAATAAATAGATAGACTAGCGACGACAAGACAAGTATAAACAAAATCTACTGAGGCTTGAAATGTTCTATTGATGCCGTCTCTCTTCGAACGCTAAAAAATTAATTCAAAGTTCAAAACTCAAAAGCAGTACCTGCTGGAAGAGCGCTCGAGAAAAGCTGAAGATTGGAGGCCTGAGGATGAGGCCGCGCTGCTGCCAGCCACTGCGTGAGGAGATCCATGTGGCTGCATCTCAAGAAATTCGTTGAGATGACGACTCTTATTCTCACTGTTGCTCAAACAAGAAGCCAGTCTCTCTGGGCTTTGTCGAGGTGAAGAAACAATTCTTCCCTCCAACACCCCCTTGGCTTCAGTCCCACCACTGATTTGAGCACAAAATTTGCAGGACTTAACAAGCATCTCATCTGTTCCAATGGCACATGCAGGCATGTCATGCCCACATCTCCCACATAATATCCGACCGCAATTCTGGCACTGGCGGTTGATACTTAAATCAGTGAACCGTATTTGACACTCGGAACACATTTTAAACCTATCACAGATCTCCCAATACTCCAGTGTACCACTCGGTACGTCGCTTCCGACCCAAGGAATCCAAGATCTAACCTTTTCTATCAGATCAAGAAACGAACTATCGGGAATTCCCATAGAACGACCTGCTTTGAATCATAACAAGCAGACCCTTCTTCCCTTTCAATTCATCCACTAAGTGTATTTCAGTGTGTATTAAGACAACAAAAAGTTTACAAATTACGACGAACTAATCGGTTCTTCGACAAACGAAAAACAGAAGAACCCAGATTGATACTAATCTAAAGAACCCAGATTCAAAAAAAATAAAAATGGGGGTTTAAGTTCAAGTTCAAGTCTTCAAGAGAATCAGCACATGTGACCCAACAAAGAACAACAACTACAACAACAAGAAGAACAACAGCAACAAAGGAGTGAAACTTCACTACAACAGAGATGTAATAGTATCTAAAACAAGCTAAAAAACCGATCTTTCTTGGAGAATCAAAGAAAATCTCTCTAGAAAGAAAGTCAACAACACAGATTTTGATCAAATATCAGATTAATTGATCAAAATCGCTCTCTCTCTCTCTATATATATATATATACAGTATACAATCAGCATTTATAGCGTGCCCTAGATTGACATCCACTACAAATTGACCAACAAAGGAAACACAGACAAAATCTCATCAACCAATCCCCAAATCTTCAACAACCCATCTCGAACACCACTCCAGCATTAGATTCCCAAATTACCCAATTAGATTCAAAACCCTAGATCCCCAAATCTCACAAACTCCACCAAAGAAACCCTAAATTGCAAATCAACATCAACGACGACCGACTCAACGTCCTTGAATGAGGTCCTAGAAACCCTAATTCCTAACAACAAGAATCACGACAACGGCGACGAAATTGGGGGAAACTTATCTTGAAATGAGTGGGAGAATGAGGAGTAGGAGCCAGAGAAGGACGAGGAGGAGAGACTGGAGAGGAAAGGTTTGATCTTTGAAGGAGTCGGATCGCATGTGGAAGGCGAAGGCGACGACGGAGGCTACAACAACGTTTTCAGTGCTTTTTTTGTTGCTGTTGTTGTTGTTGTTGTTGGTCTGCTTTTCCATTTTTGCCGGTAAAGCTTTCGTTGTTGTTGTTGTTGTTGTTTCTCGCCCCCTCTGATTATTATTATTAAAATACAATTCTCTCTCTCTCTCTGTGAATTTTTTTTTTTTTTTTATTGAATTGAATTGATTTTTTTTTATTTTTTATTTTTTGTTTGAAGGTCTCTGTTTTTCAAATCCTCCTCAGCATTCAGTCAGCAGCAGTGTAAAGTGGTAGCCCATGAGGAGGGAATATAGGCTTCCATTCCTGGTGTAATGACCAACCTAACCTCCACAATCTTGCAAATCACTGTCTCTAATATATAATATATTTATTGATGAAGCACATGATTTTTTTTTTTTATCGACTACTTTGAACACAAGATGGGTCGATTTACTAAAGCTCTTTCAACGATGGTTTATGTGCTCATGGGGACTCAAACTCGAGACATCATCTTAAACCGATAGAGTATCGAACCACTCCAATGCATCGATTGTTGGAGATGGAGTAAGTGTTTGATCTATGAAAATGTATACTTTTTTTATCATTTTATGAGTGAATTTAAGATTTTAAGGACTGGTTATTGATTATTGTGTTATTTAATATATTGATAGATGAGTATTTGTCAAGCTTATGAAAATGCTTGATAAAAGTATTTAAATTAATTCAATAGAAGAAAGATAATGCGATATATGTAGCAGTTTTATCATGTTTTACTATTTTTGATTTATTATTATTATTCTTTTGGGCGGTCGTTGATATTGATATAAGATTCAACGTAAATTTAATTTTAAATTTAAATTAATGTAGAAAGAAAGAAATAACTATATATTAGAAAAGCACTCTTAATGTAACATAAATGAAAATATTAGTAGTCATCCTAATTGGAAAAATATAGATATCTATCTCGCTAATTTAATTATGATTGAATCAAATAATGGATAATAGAATCACGTATCCAACTTTTTAATGTTCTTTAAAACAAGTTTTAATCTAGCAGTTCTTATATCGTAATAAAGTGTCGATGAGTAAATGTAGCTTATGTTTAATTTAGTAATCGAGTTAGAAAATGTTTAATAGATACGATAAAAAAGCTTTCTCTAGTCTTGTAAAAATTAATTTAACTTATATATGTATGACATACAAGAAGTTACATTTTTTTATCATTTGTGCCTCTTTTTTAATCTTTTGCTATTAGTTTATATGATGTTATTGCGACACTTAAAACAATTAAAAAAAACTTTAAATTAATGACTCAGTGATTTCCATAAGCATCTATATTTATTTTTTTAACTTTGTTTTAAATCATCATCCGTGCTTAGAATAAGCAATAAACAATTGCACTATCAAACAAGCATGTTTTATAAAAATATTTATACATGTAAATTGTAAAAAAAAAAAAGGTAAATATTAAATTGAACAAGGGCAAAACTGTCTTGAACTCTCGAGACAAGGTTGAACAGAGACTCCAAGCACAAACGCCCCCACAGAATTTGAGAGTGTGAGAAAGGGCGGTTGAAGCTTTCGGTTTGCTCCGTGTTTGGTGACGGGACGCAATCTCGCCCAAACAACTCTTTTTTTTTTTTTTTATTTTTATTTTAAATATATGTGAGTATTTAGATGTCGAGGCGATAGAGTGATAAAATTAGGAGAAGTAGAAGTTCCTAAAGTAAATTATTTTAAATATATAGGATCAATCATACAAAATGATGGTAATATTGAGAACGACGTCACACATGGAATTCAAGCTAGATGAAAAAAATGACGGAGTGCAACGGGGTGATTTGCGATCGAAATGTTCCTACTAAGTTAATTTTTTTATAGGACCGCAATTAGGCCAGCTATGCTCTATGAAAGTGAATGTTGGGTGGTAAAGCAACAACAATTACATAAAATAAACGTAGCAGAAATGAGGATGCTTAGATGAATATGTGGTAAAACTCGTAAATATATATAATAAGAAATTAATATATAAATTCAAAGACAAGTAGGAGTAGCACCAATTGATACAAAGATTAGGAAAGGGCGGTTGCGGTGGTTTGGTCACTTGCAAAGACGGCCTATAAATGCCACCACTAGAAAATTTAACTTAATATAAATTGTAGAAATTTGACGAGGTAAGGTAAACTAAAGTTAACATGAGATGCGTTAATTATGAGAGATTTGAATGGATTTGGAAAGTTCATCATTAATTGCATTTAATCGAGCACAATGGAAAAGTTTGATCAATCTAGTCGACTCCAATTAGTTTGGGACTAAGGCTATATTATTATTGTTGTTGTTTTTGTATCGGTGAGTATCAGATGAGCCTGACTATTCTCAGAAGTCCCTGATACAAATCATTTTGGACATATTTTGGTGGCTCAAATGATCTTATCATATTGGAGAATTGAACATGACTTCGTGAGCTTAACTCACACAATCTCGTATTTGCCGTTATCGTTGTGGCAACCCAGTACAACTCTTACTTCATAATTTCACAAATATATACACTGGCCAATATTATATGTACATATATACCATATTTCTTTACTTTACACATAGATATATTTATAGTGCTTTTTATCGTGTTGGTGTGTTCTTTCTTTCTTTCTTTCTTTTGATTATGAATTTTTGAATCCTAAGGTGTCACCTTCCCCACTTTATAATGCTTTGAAATAAAAAGAGAGTCTAACTAGTCTCCTGTATAAAAGTCCTCTAAAGTATGCTACATTAACATCAACTAAAACATCAAACACGGGCTAGTCTCTCAGACTTATATCCGATGCACCTCAAATCACGTGTTTTACATAATTCGATATATATCCGACGATACAGTAGGGGCTTTCGTGTATTTTTGATGTATTTGTATGTGACATAAGAAAAGAAAAAAAAGAGAGACATATTTCTTGCCATGTTTGGTGTCTAAGGTATAAGTTTAGGGCTGGCCACCCCTCCTCTACACATTTCATCATCGGTCTTCAATCGTCCAAAAGTGAGGGTCCATTCATACTTCACAATCTTAATCATGTTTGTATTAGATTTTTTTTTATGTACTATAAGTCTTGAAGGGTCACATTTAAGATGTTTAATTAAAAATTAAAAATATAATATATAATATTTAGAGCAATTTTATATTTCAAGGGCTGACCTTGGATCATGTCGGATTGTGTTGGTTCTGTGTCACTAACAGTGCAAACTTTGAAAAACAAATCAATAAGTTATTTTAAAAAATTGAGTTGTATTATTTTTTTTTTTTTGTTGAGGATATATATAATTATGCATATAATTAAATGCATTATTTAATTTAGATTTTTTGGAGTTGTTCGTTTGTTTTTGAAATCAGTATATATTATTTATTGGTATTCGTTTCATTGAAAGGGTCATTAATTAAAAAAAATATAGTAAGTATATGGAACATTGTTTATTTATAATTGAATGTTCTTCCAAACCATTATAAATAAGTATTTGGGTTTTAAAGAAAAGAAATTAAGGAAATCATGACCAAACAATTTTTTTTAGCTTCATATGATTTAAAGTAATATCAACAAATATTGGATTGAATAGCTAAGATTCAATGCGGCTTAAATAAGAGATCTCGAGTTTAAGTTTAGAATATAACAAACAAAAAAACACATGACATATCTTACTTATAATCTACAAAGACAACTTTGAAAAATCTCATTAATTTAACTAATAAGTACATCTCATTGCGATATCGATAGTACATTATCAGAAGATGTTTCGCAAAAATCATCCGTCATGGAGAATAGTCCACATAAGACTTCTTTCGTTAATTAGATTTAATTAGAGTTAATTAGAATCAGAAAATATATAGCTTTTAAAAGTTCACTATTATTAAACACACGTTCCCTTTTTTTTCTTTTTTTTTTCTTGAAAGAACTCATTCCTCATTTTGCCTTTTTATATAGTAGACTATAAATAAATAAATAAATAACTCAAAATGATGAACACAGTCCCATTTTTTCTACAAAAATCCTGTGCAATGCTGATGAAAATAGCATAATATTTTTTTTTTCATAACTCATCACCCCACAAAATGATGATGTCTTTTTGAACAAAAACTTGAAAGAAAAAATATATATATATATATATATATCACGTAGAGTCTAATATCAATATATATGTTTTATGACAAATAAAAGTTGTAAAAAAAGTTGGTTTTGAAAAAGTGATGGTATCTTCAAGTCTTCAACACTACGTGTGGTACACACAAACTATGGTACCCAACTTGTGTTGCTATGCCTCGTCTCATCAGGTGCTTTTAATTTACTAGGTAGGCTTTGGTGGATTAGCATTTTATCTTCTCATCAGGTGCTTTTAATTTAGTAGGTAGGCTTTGGTGGATTAGCATTTTAAGAAGAAAAAAACTACTTTAGGAGGCATGCATAGACCAATGTTTGGTAGTCAACAAACGGCTCTTCTTTTCTTTATAAACTTATCCTGCCTTTCAAGGTCCCCAAATGTCATGCATTTCATTATGGAAGAACAAGGATCAGGTGACCTATTTTTGATTCTCAAATTGGTTATATGGTTGGTTATATATTTATATAGTAGTTTGTCGAATTAGCCAAAGCATCTATGGTGAAGACTTGGAGTCACTTGTCAAAAAAGAAATCCATTGAATTACCTATTTTAGTTAATATTATTTTTTTTTTTTCGATATCTGTAGGTATTCAGGTTAGCCTGATTATTCTTACGAGCCTTGATGCAATCAACTTAAGCATATTCCGGTGGCCCAAACAATTTTGACGTAACGAAAAATCCAATTAATTGGGATTGTGGGCTTAATAGCCCGTGGGGCTTGGCCCAAAGGCCCAAAAAAAAAAATTTTTTTTTTAAGCTTAATTTTTAAAAATTTATATTTTAGCCCACCCCAAAAATCTCTTAAACCCTACGTTAAGAACCAAAAAATATTTATAGCCCAGGGCTATCCAAAATCCTGGATTCGCCCCTGCTCATGTTATCCCTAGCTCATCATATTATTGGGCCAACCCATCCAGGCTACTCGTCTCATTCAATTAGTATACAACAAAAACTTCAATATCTCCAATTACTATATGTGCACCAGCTAGATAAGCATACTTTTAAGGAAACACGTTGTTTCTTTTCACGTATATAAAATCTCTTCCTATGAAAAAAAAGAATATGCGTAATTTTATAACTTTTTTTTTTTTCCTAAAACTAACTTTTCTTACTCTAGAAGTTACAAAATGAATCAATATTATAAGGTTGCTTCTCTTTTTATCTTTCCTATATATAGTACACCTAATTGAATTGATGTAACATCTGTTGATGAAAATTTTGGTGTTCCCTGTCTATGGTACTTTGATTTATGCAGACAATACATTTGTACATACGAAAGAAAAACTGCCAACTACCCTGGATGACTCTCATTAACTTGGTATTAAGTTATTTGAATAAAAGGTTGGAAGTTCCAACCTCAAAATATGTAAGTGATAAATTTCATGTGAAGAAAAAAAAATTGCATATTTAGTCAACCTAGTCGAGGAACATTTCATGTGAAGGTAGGTTAATTTCGTTATTGTTTGACTTTTAATGGACATTATATATTTAATTTGTGATCCACATTGCTTCTTGTAATTTGAAACAGTCCCGTGAACTAATTGAAATCATATTTACTTTTTACACTTTCTATGGCTCAACTAAATAGAAACATTTAATCCAAAAAAAAAAAAAAACTAAATAATAACATTGAGAAGACATATTATCAAGTCCTATGAAATTGGGCTAGCTTCAAACATTTTTTTTACACTATATCAACAACGCTTTTTTTTTTAATAGGAACGAAACTTTATTTATTATAGCTTAATATGTACAAATATAATTTAGCAACAACTCTTTACTTTATTCCATACGGAAAAACTTGACTCGGAACCTTGAGGAGAGAAAATAATGTACCAAATCAAATAGCTAGGCCAGTTAATTGGTTGGTTTTGTGGTATGTCTTGTATATGTCAGTATATATATAAATATAATTGATATGGAAAGAATATTCAAATCAGGTTGACTGAAAAATATTAATTTATTTCTTATTTAGCAAAATAAATAAAATAGTAGTAATACATTATGCCTCCAATTAATGTTTCAAAAAAAATACAACACCAAAATAAATAAAATATATAGGACATAAATTTTTATCTAGTTGTTTTTTTCTTTCTCGAAGAAAATTTGTATGTGGTTGTTAAGATTTTAAATATACGGATCCAATTATTAAGTTTCTAGGACATTTAATTCTTATTTTGGTCAACTAATATATAAAAAAGTTAGAGGAAATTATAGAAGGCAAGGTAGATGTAAGGTTTTAATTGTGGCTAGAAGTTAGAGATTTTTTTAATTGAAGGACTATAAAAGATCAGCTAATTAGGTCAGTATCCTACACTCTCTTCTATAGTAAAAAAAATGTAGATAATATTCTATTTGGCCAATACGATCAAATAAAATTAAAAAAAACATATAATTAAACAAGATTAGACACTAAGTGACGTGATTACATCTGTCATGATTTACAAATAAATCATATGTGTAACAGAAGATTTTAAATGTATCTATTAAGCTTAGTCACTTTGGACGTGGACTATAGGGAGCGACAAAATTGATGTTTGAATTAACTAGTCTAAAAAAGAAAATAGAATGTCACTGTTGGCAATAGAGGCCCAAATAAGTACATATGGTCCCTATCGATTAAGTTGAATTAATGTAGAGTACTATATTCTCTTTTGATCAAGGACCAATAATGGCTACACCAAGGAGATGCCAAATAATTAGGTCTCGATTAGGAATAATAACTATTCCAGTAGTTCTCACAAAAACAACAAGTGTGGCGCGCCCTCAAATTATATTAAACATATTCGAATAACAATCATAAATGTAAGTTTCATGCACAGTCGTTGGGAAAGATGCCATGTATAGAGGAGCAACAATGTGTGTAATTACTTTCTTACTTCGGTAAAATAAAATAATTAAACATTTGACCCAAAAGCTACGTAGATATGATAGAGACCTAAAAATATATCTAGATGAAATATTCAATAAAACATACAAGTAAAATCAGTACGGGTTACTTTGACACAAAGAAAAATCAATAAGGCTTACTTGAAAAAAAAAAAAAAAAAAAAAAAAGGTTTAAGGCGTGGAGGGTGAAGTGCAACATGACATATTCCAAACATGTGAACCACACGTACATGTCGTCACAAAATAAAAATAAAAAATGCATATGATTTTACTCTCTATTGCAATTAAAGAAAAAAATGGAATAAGCAATTTGGCTTGATTAATGCTAAGGTGACAGACATTGATTTGATACATAAATTTGCTAAATAGTTGTGGGTGTCCTTTGGACGGACGAACATTGCTTCGTGTGAACTAAAATCTCAATGCACAAATAAATGGACACCAACAACTATATACCAAATGTGTGTCTACAGAATAATACTTAGAAATTAAAGTACGTTACCCTATCACTTTCGACATCTAATTAAGGTCATCTGATGGCACAACGTGACATAGCACGGACGTTAGAGACATTAGTAATAAATTAGATGATGTCGCTTGAATTAAATTGACGTACTTCATGCACATACATAATAATTTATAAGGACTGTCGTCACGTTGAGAGACTGAGACGTACATATGCAAGTATGTATTTTTTTTGTTTTTTTGAGGAAAAGATGTATAAATTTGTTACACGAGAAATTATGAAGATGTGTGGATCGAAAGTTAGTCAAATATTAACATTGAGAAAATGACTTAGTAATAAAGAGCGCATGTGTGTCCTATAAAAAAAAAAAAATATACGTAAGCGTGGATCTCCTATAGAGGCGTACTTAATTATAACAAAATCTACATGGTTATAATTTGATTTGCATTCTCTCTAAATCTTAATAATCTATAATGGTACGTGGAGATTCGCAAGCCCACGCCGAAGTGTGTTGGATTCAATGAGTTATAGATATTAATAGAAATGTACTTTCTGTGATGTATCTAAATCTATCGATCTCGATCGACCCTTTGATTTCTACATTGGCTGCTGCATACATTCTTTAATTTCTTCATGTAGTTAGTCCTGCCTAATTCACATCAAATATAAGAAAGTATGGGTTGAAATTATATCAATTAGTGACACGTATACTTTTCTTTAAATTTATGTATTTTTTTTACTCTATATTTTCATGTTTTACGACTACACAACTTGCCAAGCATCCTCATTTATGCTACGTTCATTTTATGC
This sequence comes from Stephania yunnanensis, assembly GCA_039657365.1. NCBI lineage: Eukaryota > Viridiplantae > Streptophyta > Magnoliopsida > Ranunculales > Menispermaceae > Stephania > Stephania yunnanensis. Next base: position 55,967,149 of record CM077588.1, on the reverse strand, counting down.
ACTTGTTTTTTCACCCCCAACATTCATTTCTATAAAAGATATCCAGCCTAATTGCAATCTTATAAAAACTTTTAAGTAATAATATTTCAATCACAGTACTCCGTACCCGAACACATGCGAAAAAAAAGAAAAAGAAAAATCATTGTACAATAAATGACTATGTAAGTATCATTATTGTATTTTTAATTTGTTTTCAGTACTAATTCGAAAGGCCTACAACACAATTATTTAAGTGAGAAAGGTACCATGTCTTTTACCTAAACCGATCCTTGGAGGGTAGGAAGCAAGCATGGCTTTCAGTGCGTGGTTCATGAGCACCACCACCAACTTTAAAGTGAATGCTTTGCAGTTCTTTTCCACATCTTTAGTCAATAAATTAATCAACTTTAGCTTAAACAAATAAATAAGTCAAAAGTCCTCTAATTATCTTCACTAAATCACCATCAGTAATTTGTTGCTAATGCCTAAACTTTTTGCTTTATAGCCTTTACTCATCTTAATCCGTTTGTTTAATTAAGTTAATCACGCATCCAGATCTACAAGTAAAGGAGAAAAAAATGAATAAATATATTCCTATACCATGTGAAACCTATAACATATAGTTCCAAGATATTGTGTGTATTAAGGGAACTAATTTCTTTTTTTTTTTTCTTTTTGTATCCGTGAGTATCCAGCGAGCCTGATTATTCTTATGAGGCCCTAACATAATTAACTTATTAATTAAAAGAACTAATATCTTAGATTCTTCTCAACCACCATTGAGTCAACTCAATGCCTCTTAATTACATATCACAACTCGGAGCCTTGGACACATATTAAAGTAATCAAGCAGAATGTTAGTCTAAAATAGTTGAGGCAGTTGGCCTTGTAAACTGAGCTTGGGAGGCATCCCTATAGATCTAAATTCATTTCCCACCTTTGCATGGTTAGGTCTGTTGCCTCTCTTGGGGTCACATTATGACAGCTGAACTTCAAATCAACTTACAAGTCATTCATACACTAACCACACTTCTATCAAGAAATTTACATGTTAATAAAAGGTTAGACACCCACGATTATCAAAAATAATTAAAAAAAAAAACATTAAGGAAATCCAATTGAATTCTTTTGCTACAATGAAATGTTTGTGCACGAATTTGAAATTTCGAATCAGCAGTGTGGAATAGTTTGATCTATATAGCCAATAAAGACTAAATATGAGATTGAAGATTTGTTGTTGTATGTTTGTGCAACACATCTAAGTGATGGTTCCAAAGGATTTCAACAACAATATGCAAAGTGTATAAGTCACTTTATAGTTGTCCTAAAAACAAACATAAGCACATGCCAATCAATTATCAATACCAATGTATCAAACGTTGTTTCCACAAAGCATATACTAATAATACCTCCCCATAAAGGCTTTGAATCTCACAAATTAATCTGCCCAAAAGCTAAGTAATTAGAATGCATAGTAGGATAAGCAGATATGCTTACCAACACCACCAACAACATAGCATATAGTTGAAGAAGAGGTGTCAAAAGGTGTTCAAAAGCTATAAAAAATAAAAATAAAAATAAAATAAAATTGGCTAGTTGGCTTAGGTAAACTGTCATGCACACATTCTTTACCTAGCAGTCAAATGTTTTCAATAATACTCAAAGTGATGCAGCAGATGAGCATTGCCCTGGTCACACACTTCTCCCTTGTTATAAAACATGGCTGAACATGCATGCACTCCAAGACATCTGAACTCAAACAATTCATAAACTTAGAGTACTCTTATGGTCAATAATTTGGGAATTTGTGTTTGGCTCATGGAGTACTCATTCAGTTGTCTCTGCTGTTTGTTTCTTATATCAGGTATAGTATAGCAGGTGAAGCATCCTATGTTAGGTGTTGGTGTATACGAAGAAAAAATGCGCAGCGGACAAAATAATCGGTCGAGGGTGATCTGATTTTCATTTGATGAGTTGTGTTTCATGACAATCTTCCCACATCGATCTCTACTTCGTTGTCTGTTCGACATTGAACCAATGTAGAGACCATAAATCTGAAGAAGGGACATGTCTAGGTGACAAGAATGATGTCTAAATATTGGGTAACATCTTGTCTTTGATTATATAGACTACACTGATCCAAGACAATCCTAATGAAAATAACAAATGCCTTCCACAAACATCATAACCATTCTGACCTAGTTAAACACTAATGGAAATTATGGAACAACGCAAATCATCGATAGGATTGATAACGACCTTAACCAAACATTCTAAACGGCTTACAATGACTCCCACTGTAAGAAAACTCTATTTGATATTTGAGACAGTCATGTTCCAAGGTCGGAAAGACGACGAAGTTGAGGTACTAGCGAGGAGACAAATAATCCTGTGATCCATCTATTGACATCATGAGATGAGCTCAAAAGGTAATAAGAGTTTCAAGTCTTGACTTCTACCTCCCAACATCATCAGGCATCCAGTAAAAAGATTACAGCATTAGAGGAAGATTTCAAGTATACTAAGAGTTTGAAAAGAGAAATTTGTCTTCCTTGAAATGAAACATTCCTAAAGCTTGATCTAATCCTTCAGAATCAGTCATACATAATGAGCAAGCATATTTAGTTTTAGGGGTTTTCCAGAACTAAAACAATAATCCACACAAACAATTTCCCAAGCAATCCGAATAATCGGTTCAGTAAATAATATAGCCAATAAATTCAGATCAACACGAACAATTCACACATAAACACCTTTAAATTCAACAATAGTTTCAATTTCCCAAGGAAAACAAAAATGGTAGGAAAAAAAATTCCATGCCGGTAACTGTACAAAACCGGGACAGGGTGATACTATTAAAGAAAAACATCAATTTTTCTTTCGCATAATCTTTTTAGTTAGTCTTTTTATTCATGTTCTTCACTAGCTGCCCCATCTGGAATCTCCAATACAAGACATAAGCCAGGCCCAATCCGATCAACACAAACATCCATATATTCTCTTCTTCATTGTCTTTCTTTGATTCAATCTCCTCTATTCTGAAAGTTTCTCTTTGCACATTCCCTTTCACAGCCTCATCTATATGCCCATATAAAACATATGCCTTATTGTCCTCTCTAATGGTAACTGACGAGGCAAACTTGGAAACATCAAGAGGAATCTCATCATAAACCCCGCCTTCCGCCCAACTATCCTGACTCTTCAATAGCCATGCCTTGTGATGAGAGACAACCACCACAACACCATCGTTTCTAATAGCAATCCCATCTGCAGCCACCAAGTCCACCGGTAACAAAACTCGCCTTGTCTTCCCATCGTCAACATCCACCTTAAACATCTTTCCGGTGTTTGATTGCACAACTAGTAGGTATCCTTTGTTGACATAAGCGATTCCATTAAGGCCACAAAAACTCCATGGTTTTCCCTCATCGACTTTTTGCGATGTAAATGTAGGAGATTTAGATAAGACCGATGACTCACCATCAATAGTGATCTTCCATATGAAGTTTCCAGCCGCATTGGTAACATAAGCATTTCCATTGAAATCAACAGCAACATCATTAGCTAGTGGACGGCTAGAGGCATTGGAATCCAACAAAGGAACAAGAAAGAGGCGTTTGCGAGTTTTAAGGTCATAAGCAGCAAGGGCATCAAACGATGGGAGTGGGTCTTTGCTATGAATAACAGCAATAAGGCGCCGATTTACAGAATCAATTGCAAGGCCAGCAATAATGACACCGTCGGCAAGGTCCGTATCAACAATCAAGGTTTCCACAACACCAGCATCTGACACAGTATAAATAGACCGCTGGCTCCACGATCCAACAACAAAATGTTGCTCGGATTGGTCCCATACATGAGACTCCGGGAAAAGATTAGGAGCTCGAAAATCGACAACATGTCGTTTCCTAGCAAAGCATGGCGGCACCACGGCAAGTGCCACCAACACAATGAGGATGATAACATGATGGATTAAGATGGAAGACATAATTTAAATTAGGGCAACCCGGTACAGTATATAACCTGCAAGAAAGATGATACCTTTTTGTTCAATAAATGATCTAAACTACTTCCAATCCAAACCCTAGAATTTCTTTGCCCTAGACTCCAAATTCTCTTCATCAAAATTAGGGATTTTGTTCAATTAACGATGTAAAATACATTCAATTCAAACCCTAGAATTTTCTTGCCCTAGAATCCACACTCTCTTCATCAAAATTGGGGATTTTGTTCAAACCCTAGAACTTCTTTTCTCTAGAATCCAAATTTTCTCATCAAAATTGGGAATTTGATCTAAAGTTCACATTTTTATGATCCAGATGCTCAATTGTAGCTCTAATTGGCATGGAAAAGTAGTTTTAATTGTGATTGAATTCAATTAAGGTGAGCAGACAACCAAACTGATAAAAACACAGAAATCATAAAAGCAAAACCAAATCACAATGAAACAAAGAACTGATTTTGAATTTGTACCTCGACTTGTGAAGTCGAAACGGCAGCGTCGAAGGCAGGGGGTTTCGGCGGTAAACTGGATTGGATTCGCGCCGGCGGGAACGAAGGTGGGAAATTGGGGGCTAGGGCTTGGCCGTGGCGGGTAGAGTGGAGAGGAGTGGAACGAATTCTGAATCCACTGTACAAGGGTTCAGTCCGGTATTATGAATTTCTGAATCCACTTGATATGAGACGGTTGTTAAATGGAGTTTAGTTAGCTAATTGGAGATTTTTGGACATAGTTTTTGAGTTGAAAATTTTGTCACATATGGCAATAAGTGCGCTAATGAGGAAAATTAGCGCGTAATGATTTTGGGCAGAAACTCGAATTTAGTTTCGCGATTAGCGCACTAACTCGATACAAAGAATTCGATAAAACTGTGTTTTAATAAAGCATTTAGTTGAAAATGTGTTTTAATAACACACTTATTCTTGGATTTACTATTTTTAACTTATTTTGAAGGAATTAACTAATAAAAGACTATTTAATAATTTTTAGGTTTTGAAATAGATATTGATTTTAAGAGTTAATAGATACTAAATTAATCTTAAACGAGCTATATTTGAACTGAGAAGACACCGAACTAAGGGATATCGGGTATCGAGAGCTAGTCGGGTTGAATTCGGGAGTCCGAGGAAGTCGAAACGCAGATTGAGGTGCGTAAAACCCTTGAGAATGCTTCACAAAATTCAATTCGTTTTTTTATGCGTGTGATGAGTGTCGAACTGTTTTCCTTTACCGATTTGTCTAACTGATTAATCCATTTATCGAGGTATTTACACCAGGATGTGTGGACGGACTTGGGTACACTATACCATAGCACTGTGATCACGCCCTCGGTGAATTGCGACCTGAGCTGCACCAATGCACACGTGTCGGCGCCTCAGCAGATTTGGCCAGCATCGCGAGGACTAAGGATGGGACAATAGAGGTGGTGGGAGAAGCCCTCGGAAAGATCCTTAGCTCCGAAGTATGGTATAATCTGCTACACGTGACACATCCTTGGGTTTTCATCAAGGATATTTACATATATATTAACTTAATTGTGGTGTGTTTACATTTTTGTTTATATCATTAATTGCTATTAAGCCTTATTTTCGATTATGTTTGGTTGGTATGTACTAATGTTAATCACTGCTTGTTTGATTATTGTCTGTTGCGTTATGTTAACTGTCATGGTATGCTGTCTGAATCTTTTGTAATGTCCTATATTCATGTAAGTATGTATTTATGTTGCCAGATAGCATACATGCATGATTTATAATTCTATTTGATTTCTCGCTGAATATTGTGTGGACTTCTCTTGGGAATTCACTCACTAGACTCGTCAATGTATTTGTTGGGTGAGTGAGTGCAAACCTTTCTATGAGTAGCGGTAAAAGAAAATCTTTGGCTACTATCTCTTTTTTCTTACGATCTTGGACACACTCGTAGGTGTTTACATTATGTTGATATTTTGGTTATTGGGGGACTTGAGATGACCTTGTACATGTAGATATACCATGCATGTGTGTTAACTTATATACAAAATACTTTTCGAGTTTTCCACAGCATGACATGCTCGTATAGATAATGTTTTTCATGTTAAATTATTTTACCTAATTGTATTAGTTAAAGCTTCCACTGATTTAAGTTAACTTGTAAGATACAACCTACAAGTGTGGTTAGTTATAATAAACTACAAATTAGTGAACCTATTAAATATTTAACTACTTAAAGATATTTGGTTAGGAAAATACGAAAATCCACTAACTAATTTAATAAAATACTTTGTGGACATGAATTTCGATATATGAGAAGGACGGGCGGGTGTCGGACACTTGTAGCTAGGCCCACCGGGCGAGGAGTGCATGGAGACAAGTTACCCCGGGGCGGCAGGGCCGTCACAAGTTATATATAACATTAATCTTCTCTTTATATATAGATCTTTTATATATAGATCATGGTTCACAAGTACTGCAAGTCTAGCAACATCTAAGTACCTCTCTCTAAATTTTTCACACATGAATGCAATGTTGTGGCGATTACACTCAAAACGTAACATAAATCTTGCAGTGTGATTTATACAACTTCACATCTCTACGTTCGTTGTTGTCAAAATTGTTCAGAATGCTCACTATGTGCGTGATTTATAAGTAAAAAAGATTTTACCCTATATTTGTATTTTTTTTCTAAGAAATATTGGTTGATCATCGTAAGTTGTAATTTTAATTGTAAAATATTAAAGTATATTCATGAAAATTAATTTATTAACTTTATAATAAAGTTTTAATAACTCATGCGCAGAATGCAGGAAATCGATTAATTTATACAATACAAAAGTTGTTTCTTTAATACTATGTCAATGGTAAGTACATACAATCGCTAATATCAAACACAAATAAGAGAAGTGCTACAATGACAACGTGAAATCACACCCTATCATACAATGGCCTTTAAGAGCCGTCTGTGACAACCTCGGGATGTGGACATACATAGATCTCGATGTATAACATATGTGTCGAAGCAACATTAAGAGCTATCGTGGACTAATGTGCATTGGGGTGTGACTAACCCGTTGTTATTCTAGTATTCTCCATCAAAAAAATCTAATCACATAATAGCTCTAAAACCAATTTTTGCAAAAGTTTGAAATTTTTTTTTTTTTTTTAGATCATAAATTCGGGTAATAAAGACAAAAATAAATGTGTAAAAGATCCTACGAAAAAAAATAATACTGGCTTGGGTAAGGTAAAACATATTATATATAGAAACTTACTTTAGTAAAAAAAAATTGGAAAGGAAAACGAGTTTAAAATATTCTAATAACGTACCAAAATATAAAGGAAAGTGAAACTTACTAATAATATATATGATTGAGTTTGAGTACTATATATGTATAACATAAATTTTTTCTAATAAGTAATTCATGGTCGACCTTTAATTCAATATTTTAATTGAAGAGACTGCATGGGCAACTGCTCCACAACGATCAAGCTTGGCTGCTCCAATGACACAGGTACAAAGAGCAGACGAGGCAAGGGACTTGACCACAAAACTTGGGAATCAAAAATCAAAGACAAGAAGTCATTCACAACAACTTCTACTAAACCAACTTCTTCAACTAGTGCAGATGTACAATGTTTGAGAGATGAAATATCTTCACCATCTTCATCGGACGGTTCTGATTTGCATTCCATCTCAAATTCTGATGATGATCATGAAAGGCAAAGGGAAGACAAAGACGACAACGATAAACGGCAACGTACTAAAAGGCGCGGGGTTAAGACTAAGTGCTCTTGTACGACGATTTATATATTACCGTCACGACGACATGCTAGTAGTGGTGGAGCAAAAAAATCAAGTACTTTAGGGAACAAATATTTAAATTTAGCGGGGCATTCGTTGTTAGAAAAGCATCGAAGAATCGGAAAAGAGCGACAATTGTATTAGAGTATTATAAAAGATATTGAGTGAGAACTGACTTTAATTTGGTTGATTATGTCATTGTATACATCATATACCTTTTTTTTTTTTTTTTTTAGGTACTACCTAATCTAAGAGATGAATTAAAATTTCTTTTTTTTGGAAGCAAAAATAGATTTTTTGGTAGATAGTACAATATATATTTTTGAGGAAGTAAAATAAGAACTTTATTTAAATAAATGTACACAATTTTTTTGACATCAAATGTGTTATTTATATTAATTAAAAAAAATAAAACTAATACGTAAAGGGATTGTTGTGTGATTGTATGAGTCGCTCTATTATTTACTAAAGGTCTCGCGTTTGAGCTCTAAGAATGAAGGCGCTATTAAATTTGACGAAAAAACGTTGTCACCATATGGTCCTACGCACCTCGAGTATGAAATTAGTTAAGGTTTTGCTTGTCTGAAATTAGTTGAGGTTTTGCTTTAGATACTTTTGATTATAAGTCTGTAATCAAAGAAAATAACAAAATTAAAGCAAAAACAATAAAAAGATTTTTTTCCATTGCCGGGATTTGAACCCGGGTCGCCTGGGTGAAAGCCAGGTATCCTAACCGGACTAGACGACAATGGATTATGTCTACTCAACGTACAACAAATATTTAAACTATAAAAAAGACCAATATTTCTATTCTCCCTAAAACTTTTGTGACTTTTCATCAAATGGATCAAACAAAAATATTGAGGAGCTCACACTTAACAACGCGTTACATCGAAGCTTAAATGTAGTGAGAAATGAGCAAGGGTGTGGAGATGAATTAATTATGAAGGATTTGAATAGTTTTAAAAACTCACCATCAATTAACAACCAACGTCAAATTTTTGCCACTCTTCATAAAATGGATCAAACACAAATATTGAGATGCTCTCGCCTTGTGACACGCTGCATTAGAGCTGGAGTCTAGTGAAAATGAGCAAAAAAACTCCAAATTCACTCTCAGATCAAGTACATAATTGAACAATTTAGACAATACTTCCAACTTAACTCAAACTTATACAGTAAGTAAATTCTTAAACAACCAGATGGAACAAGTGAATTTATTTCTCTTCTTTGTAAAAAATGAACAACTAACGAGAACTGAGAAGGCATTACATGTATATCAACCATATCAAAATCAATTACAACTTTATATGAGCTTATTGTTCCTCCCAAACTATATGCCATTGTCGACGAAGCCTTCACGAGTCCTTGATATCAATGGCAACGTAGTGTGGTTACGGAAATGACTTGGAGGGAAGGATCGTTGCATGCAGAAAAGAATTTTAGTACCGACGATTGGTACTTCTGTTCAAGGTTGTTCTTACTATACAGCATATGACATGATTAGCCACAAACGTCGTTTCTAGCATTGCAAGTGATCGATGAAAGTGTATTCACTGATATCGGCGGGGCCAGTGCCAGCTCTGCCAACAGCAAGAAACAAGCACTCAGATACCTGAAAGAACAATTATTGGAATCTATTGCAGCGGAAATGTAACACGAAGTATATGAAATGAACAAGGCTATCGATATAGAAATGGTCATTAAATAAGGAAGACATGTAGAACAATTGTTCATAACTATAGAAATACCTATAACATGAAAAAATGAGGCACAAATTTATTGTGATGATTAGTTTGGTATAAGGGGAAGCACCTCTTCTTAATGGTGCCATAGTGAAACTTGGGTTTTCCATTCTTCAAATCTTCGATATACTGAAACCACAAAGAAGAGAAATTGGTCATTATACATAATTCTTCAATAATGCATTAGAAATGACACTATTCCGCAACGGTGTTATTGAATTCTCACAAAAACCAAACATACCAGCTTTAAGGTAACCAACATTGAAGAAAATGCGAGAGATTCAAATGGTATATTGTCCAGTGAAAAAAGTTGACAATCTAACGACTCCGGACCGGGTGAAAATTGAGGATTCTTTAGTCTTGCTCGGAAAATTATGTAGGTCTGCTCAAAACACGGAATGAATAATTAGTTATATCTCTATCAAAGTCTGAACGATGTCAGATCAAGGAAAGCGAAAAAAGAAAAACAAATTTCCCACTTGACCAATGAGAGGGATGTCGAGATGAGCAAATGGAGCCACCAATTCCGCATCTGCACAAGCTTCTTCCCAGGTTTCCCTCAATGCCCCTTCCACTGCAGACTCGCCGATTTCCATGTAACCAGCAGGAAGAGTCCTGAATCAGAACCAACCAAATGACATAACTAAATCAAAAGTAGATTAAATGTTCCAGCAGGTTGCGGCGAAGGAGAAGAAAAACTAGGCAGCTTCTATTCATGACTTATGAATCACCACTTTCTTCTAGGGAAAAACATTAATGACAATAGGTGTTATATAAGAGATAATGTTATGTACACTATTAGAACTCACTAGCAATGCCCAGTACTTCAGCATTAATCTCTAACTAAAGAGCAATACCTGAAGTTGCACCAAATTGCATTCGTACATGAGATTGCAACACCGCTATATGTGAAACTTCAAAAAAATGAGAAGATATAGAATAAAATGAATCGACTTTCATGACTCTGTAAACTTTTAAAAGGTATTATCATTAAATGATGATTCTAGTAACCCCTGAAAGTGCTTTATCAAAAAGTTTGTATTGCTCTCTTGGCGTGATCCTTTGCCAACAATTTTGAGTGCTGTACATGGCTCTTGTTGAGTTCTAGTTCTTGCAGAAAGTTCAAGTCTATTAAAAAATGGAAGTTTTTTAGTTAATTTAAGGCAATTACAGCACATGAGAAGAATTTCATTCACACAAAATGTGTAATGGTTGATTATATTCTTCAAAACATCCAATTCATGTCAAACTGTGTCTCATTAATTACTTATTCTCCATAGCATTGTACTTACACCTCATACTTCAGGCAGCAGGAGAGTCGCATACCTTCCATCCACACCTAAGGAATCAACGAACATGATATCATAAAAGAAGTGCACGTGGGTTTATTGGTTTCATCTTCGTTCACTTCTAACTTAATAGAGTGCAGTGTTAAATGTGTGCACAATTGAAAGAGAAAGTTGTGAGAACTATAATAACAAAAAAAGAGTGGCTCACATACCACAGACCATAGGCCGGTTGAATCTTCCGCCTACACAATAAGATCTTATCATCATGCTCAACTAGGCAACCAACAACCTGAAGGAAATAACCCAAAGTAAAAGATGAAGGGTACCTTCCAAAAAGAATTCTTTTGGTGAAACACAATAGAAAGCTTAAAAAGTCAGTTCTACAAAGAACTTTGAGTGCTTCAAAAGCTAAAATAATTGTCCAAGACTATCTTCAACATATTTAAAGTCTTCTATTAATCAATAACTATTCTACAAAATATAGTTCAGGAATTAATATTCATTACTTAAACAGTTCTATTAATCATGAGTTCATATACACATATATGTGGAGATTGACAATTTGACATAATCTATAGTGACGCAATATGAGAAAAAAATCCCTGAAGTAGGCATTTAGGGCCCTTTCCACATCGCCACGCCAGAAAATAAGCTCACAAGATGGTTTGAGCTATACGTCATCGGTTTAATATTTTATGTTATTTGCCAGCACAATGCCACGAATAAAACAAAGTAGGACAAAATAATTCTAATGTAGGTTGGTTCCATTAAAGTCATAAAGGACTTGACCACCATGAATTTGCTCTCTTCTTGAAATAAAATGGTGCTACTACATAACAACAATAACAAACCTTCAATCCCAAATTAGTGGGGGTCGGCTGCATGAATCAAACTCTTCCATCGAGCTTGATTTAGTGCAATTGCGTTGTGCTTTCCAAGTCCCTCCTAATCTATACGTCCCAAGTTTGCTTCGGTCTACCTCTACATCGTTAATTTCTTCAGTTTCTTTTGGATCAAGTTTTCTAACAGTGGTTTATGGTTTAGCATTTGCAAGCACTTTGCCTCCTAATTTCTCTGAAGGGTACAAATTGATAGCATATGAATAAGCAAGAGGCATGGTATTGAAGTGAGAATGGTAGTTTAGGAGGAGAATAGAATAGACAATTAGAAAGATGATACCGATGGTGTAGACGTTGTTTGCAGCCATGAATTGGAAGCAATGCATTCACTAATGGTATAAGACATTATAATAGCATGCTACTGTTTATCATCTCTTTGACGGTTATACTGTTTAGGTAAAACAGGTCCTAACATCCTATTACATTTTATTTTCACGAGAAAACGTCGGTTCAAGTCCATTTATTAGCATCTTGGCATCCTCCTCTTAAATGTTTGGTGTTATCTGTCCACATTTTGTTGTCCCTTATTCAGTAAAACTTAAATACTTGGACATCCGAAATACAATCACAAGATGCACCATAGTTGACGTAGTCGCCATCCAAAGATTAGAATGAAACAGATTTAGAGACAAACCTATACAGACTTCTCAAAATCCTCGAGAAAATATTCGTGAGAGATCTGAAAGAACACATAATCCAAATCTAGTATGAATTCTAATAAACATATGGTTCCCTTCACAATGAACCATAAGTAAAGTCTTTTAACCATAAATTCAATTTTTGAACTCCATCACATTATATGCTTCATCAAGTCCTAATCTAGAAAATAAATAAATAAATAAATAAAAATAAACTAAACTGAGCATAACTGAAGTCAATGAGCAAATACCATCTTGGGATTCTGATACGAGACTTTGCTGCAATTTGTGCAAATACTTCTCATCTTATCATCTCCATCAGGAACACCTTGCTTGGTTGCTGCTCCACACCATTGGCAGAATCTGATTCCTTGCTTCAAATTCTATTCACCAAACACACAAAAAAAAAAAAAAAAAATCAATTCAGAAACCACTCACTAAGTAATTCCAAAACCAAAAACAGATGCACAGATTAAACAAATGGAGCACTAATTTAATCACAAATGAGCAATTTCTCTTGTGAGACACAACATCACAATCAATACAAATTGGGGGTCTTTTTTGACAGCACAAATTGTCACTTAAAACCTAACAAAACTTAAATCCACAGAAACCCCATATTGCAGTACTCATATATTAAACAAATTGGAGCACTAATTCAATCATAAACAACTATATTTTCTAGTGAGACACAACATCAAACAACTTGTACAAATTGGGAGTCTTTTTTGACAGCACAATTTGTCACTAAAAACCTAACGAAACTGAAATCCACAGAACCCCATTTTGCAGAACTCACCAATCCTTTAGTGGGTGAAGCAGAAACATCATCTGCTCTAGATTCAGATCGAATTGCAGACAGCTTTGAAGCTCTTGCCCTTGATGTTGACGAAGATGACCTTGTTGAGACTCCCATAAAAAACCCATTTTTCTTCATGGGCTCCAAGTTCCACCTCTCCAATGGCGCCAAAACCACCCCAGAAGAGTGGACGATCACCTGAATTACTCTCAGCATCCTCGCCTTTACCCACAAAAATTCAAAACCCAGAGTTATTAGAGAGCACAGTTCGAGGACAGAGTACTAAGCAGAGTTAAAAACTGTAGTTTCAAAATTGATGAATAGTGAATACCATGTATATTATATAACATGGATATTATTGCTTTGCCCTTCGGTAAAAAATGTTTTTACCAACCACCATGGATTGGTCCTAGTGGTAAGGGAGTTAGTTTTTTTTAGAGAGATCTCTAGTTTAGTATTACGGATGAAAAAAATTGAGTTGGAAGGATGCATCTCGTACGCGATCTTGAGCATGGATTAGTCCCGTAGCGAGGTATCAAGTTTTAGCATCGTAAATAAAAAATTAAATTATAAGAGTTGCTCCCTCACATAGAATCTTACAATGTCGGAACATAGATTGATCATTACGATTTAAATGAAAAATAAATTTAAAAGGCTGCCTCTTATATGAGGCCCTATGTACTTGAGCAATGATTAATCACTTTGGTAAGTCTTATAGTGCATGTAAGGACTTTAATTTTGAGTTTTAAGGCCATATTTGATTCGAGAGGGGGTTAATTTTATCAATGGTCATTCAACTTTTTAATTTGTAACTATTTGGTCACTCAAATTACATATGTAACGGCGGGTCACTCAACTTTGCGATTTGTTAGAACTCAATTAGTCACTCAACTTTATTTTTTATAACAAAAAATTCATTCTGATGGATTTGTAATCCCCGGTGAAGTCCGACGATACTATTGACGTGCACATACAAACTTACTGTGCAATAAGAGTCCAGCTAACATATGCCAAATTGACATGACCAACCTTTTATTTGTAACAATAAAATTGATCAAAACAACAACGAAAACAACAAACATACTTTCAATCTCAAATTAGTAACAGTCGAGTGCAGACATACAACTTTTTTTGACATCATTTTTAGGCTTTTACATTTCTTACTTTATTTTTGACAATCAATTGCACTCAATCTAGCACAATAAAATACTTTGTTAAAAATTATTGAAAATGTAATCAATATGTGAAAGTTTATCTATAGTTAAAAAATATATATAATGATTATAAGTTTAATAAAATTCTTTTTTGGTCTAAACAACATATACATTTTGGTAAGATGTTGTTATACTTTAGGTTGTATTATTCTTTTTTGGTAAATTAATGTATAATGATTTATAAATTTAATAAAACTCGCATAAATTAAAATAATTGATTTGGTGAAATGTATTATTACTTTACTAAGTTTGATTGATAGATTAAGTGGCATAGAATTGGTTAGACGTTTACAACTTGAGTGAGGGCGAGCGTGCTTAGGGACAACTTTAATATGCTTCGAGTAACCCGCTTTTGACGCTCACTTTGAGAACTTAGTTGGCCCACAGCCCGAATGAATGTCCAGTTGTGCAGTGCAATACACCTCAAAAGTGTGCACATAACACTTTGAAATGTGTGCCCGCACTCTTTGAGGTGTATCACATAAAGAAAAACTTATTTGGGCCTACTACGTGCCCAAAGTGGATGTTGAAAGTGGGTTACAAAATCATTTTTCATACATAAAAGTGTCTTGCTACCAACTGTTGGTTGGTACAATTAGAAACGAGTTATTGGCCCTTTAGTATTGACTCAAATTCGAGTTTTGAAAATAGAAACACCAACGTTAGAAGCTCCCCTACTCATATGATGTATGACTCGGGATGAATCCAAAGTAGTTAGATAGTTTGGATACTAAGTGGTTTAACCCCAAAAAATGAGTCCCACTACCAACAATTAGGTAACACGATTAAAAGCATGTCGAACATTACCTAGTGACTCGAGTTTGATTTCTGAGAATATAAACATCGCTCCCACACTCATACAGGTACGTGACTTAAGTCAAATTGGAGTGGTCGGATGGTTTGGATACCACGTGGTTTAAACCAAAAAAAAAAGTTCTATTTATATCAAACACTAGTACATTTCTACTCACCAAAAAAATAACATAGATTTTTTAAGAAAGAACTACTTAAACATAGATATTAGTATCAATATCACATTGGTCCAAGTGGCACAATGTTTTAAGTTCAAATTTTGTGAATAAAAAAAATTAAGTTGGAAAGAACGCCTCCAAATGAGTCGATAATGTTCAAATATGGATTTGTAAGTGCGGTTGGTGCTCGACACCACTGGAGAAATCAAAAAAATAAAATAAAATAAAATTAGAAGGGTTGGCATTCACATTAGTCATGCCCATGAAAGCTTTGGCATCAACAGAGATGCTTCGGACTCCTTGTTCTCTCTTCCTCTTCTCTTCGCGTTCTCCTCGCTTGATTGCAAGCAAAAGGTACGATTTTTATAGCAAAGAACCAATTTTTTTCATAGTTAGTCTTCAATTCAGTACTGTAATTCTGTAGATATCAAATACCCATGAAGGATTAGTGAGAACTAAAACTCAGATTTCGATCATCATGTGAGTAGTTTTATGGGTACTGAATAGTGAATAGTATTGTCGATTGAATCAGTCCCTTTTTGGGTTTTGGTGTACAGGGGGTTTATAAGAATGTCTGCAACAATTGAAACCAAAAACCCTAGAATTGGTTGGGAATCTATGGTGATTAAACCCCCTCCTCACCCTACTTACGATATCAACGCGGTCATCAAACTAGCCCTCGCCGAAGATGCCGGTGATCAAGGTGATTGCTACTGATTTGTAATCTCACTCATGTTTGTTTCTTCAATTGTGTGATTAATTGTCTGAATTGAATTGGTTTTGAACTCAATTGGGTGTTGTGGAATTTCATTTGATGAGGTTCATTGTAGGGGATGTTACTTCAATGGCTACGGTTCCGGGGGATATGGAAGTGGAAGCTCACTTCTTGGCGAAAGAAGATGGAGTCGTTGCGGGGATAGCTCTTGCGGAGATGATTTTTGATGAGGTCGATCAGTCTTTGAAGGTATATCGCAGAAATTTTTTATGGGTTTGATACAGTTCATGGATTTGAATGCTTTGGAGTATTGTATTCAGATAATAGGATTGAATTGTATATGTATTAGGTTGAGTGGACTCAAAAGGATGGAAACTTTGTAAACAAGGGAATGCAGTTCGGAAAAGTATATGGTATGCTTATCGAAGCTAGAATTCTATTTAGATTTGTTGAAGTACCACTTTCTTCATTTTAAGGCTTTACTCATAACATACTAACATACAGGTCGAGCTCATAGCATTGTTGTGGCTGAAAGGGTTGTTCTTAATTTCATGCAGAGAATGAGTGGAATAGCAACATTAACCAAGGTAATTGCTCATTGATGTAGTGAATAAGAGCAGGGTACTTCATGTTCTTACCAGTAAGCCATGGTGTTCTATCGATTTTTTAATCACTCATCGCTATCTTTATCTTTGATTCTTAGTATTCGAACTTCAATTGTATTATAATATAGCATATGTTGAGAAGTTGTTACAATTCTGTTCAAGTTGATAATTTATTGAATGACTTGCAAGTCTATTGGCTATAATGCTAGTGCTTAGTGCTATCAGAATATAATAGTCTGTGATTGCTCTCATTGTTTATTATTTTTCATCGCCTGAGATTTGCATGCTCATGTTTCCCTCAGGCAATGGCAGATGCTGCATATCCTGCATATATTTTGGAAACAAGGAAAACTGCTCCAGGTTTACGTTTGGTGGACAAGTGGGCGGTGTTTATCAGTTCTCATTCTTGTGATGTTTTCAGTTTCCTGTTGTTTGCAGCTATTTTTGACTTCTCAATGTGATACTTCTCCTGCAGGTTTTAATTGGCGGAGGAAAAAATCATAGAATGGGTTTATTTGATATGGTCATGATAAAAGATAATCACATTTCGGTAGCCGGGGGTGTTGCCAATGCAATCAAATCGGTCGATCTGTTTCTTGAGCAAAGAAATCTCCAAATGGGGGTTGAGGTAATCTACTGCTTAGCTTTTGGAAGGAATTATCTGCAGGCATATCTTTTCAAAACACGTATTAATTGGGAATGTTCTATGAACGGTATCTCCTTTTTTTGTTGATGTGCGAAAAGAACTTGCGAAAGTACTTGTATATGTTATTATTTTGATGGCATGATTAAGGGGATTGTTTTATAGGTGTTCGTTGAAATGTTCTTTGTTTAGTTCAGGTTGAAACCAGGACACTGGATGAAGTGAAGGAAGTGTTGAATTATGCAGCTCATGAGAAAACTTTATTGACCCGTGTAATGTTAGACAACATGGTCGTCCCTCTCCCTAATGGTGATGTGGATATCTCCATGCTGAAAGAAGCTGTTGAATTGATAAATGGTAGATTTGAGACCGAGGTAATTCTATTTGTTTCTTTTGCATACTTTTTGAAGATAAGAAACACCGTCAAACATTGAAATATAAGTGTTGTCTAATTTGTAGTATCTGTGGAAACAGATTATTGTTCTATTTATATTTTCATATAATCTCCTTGACGTAATGGCGGTATTTGAACACAGTTGGTGTTTACCTTGCACTTCTGTATAATTTGGTGAAGTACATGGTCCCCAAGCCGAGTTTGAAGAAGAAATGATTGCATTATTGCGATTGTTATCTGGCCTTACTGTGCAAAAGTAGCTGGTCTTTATTGGCTAGGAATTGTGGTTATTTCAAGTCACTTTTTCTTGCGTGTGTCATTCTTTTCATAATTCTATCATTATGTACAAGCTGATCGGCATCTTTTCTATGTTGCCAATGATTATAATTTCATTGTCGTCTCTATTCTATATAACTTGCCGCCGACACTTTTTCATGATCACAGGCATCAGGCAATGTGACTCTTGAAACAGTGCACAAGATTGGACAAAGTGGCGTGACGTTCATTTCTAGGTAAGTAATCTTGATACTTGATTTTTTTTTTTCTTTCATAGTTGGTTGTCTTAAAGACTGATTTTAGATCAAATATTGAACAAGTCATTATTATAATGCTCCTGAAGTTCACTGGATGGAAACAACATTGATATTGCTTGGAGTTTTTTCACTCTTCTTTGAAACCTGAAATTACTTTTGCATTTGAAATTGGAGAATCTTTTTCAACCATTGACATTCCTCCCTTTTAGTTTTCTTGAAATTATGAGCGAAAACCAATACGCGTTCTGGTTCTGCATTAGATGTGGTAATGAATCATCATTTTAATATCTAAAAACACAAACTTCATCCTTGTTTCTGCAGTGGCGCACTGACACATTCCGTGAAGGCTCTTGATATCTCTCTCAAAATCGATATGGAGCTTGCTCTTCAAGTCGGAAGGCGCACAAAGCGGGCATGAAATTCTTGGTTGAAGTGAACCCGATTCAGTCCTTTCGGTTTTCAAACAACATGGCATTTTACTTTTAAATTATAGAATCATTTTCAACATGTAATCTCAACAATACAAATTTATGCTTTTAGACTTATTAATAATCAATGAATCTTTGTGTTATTGTAAATCCTTATCATATTTTATTCAGCTTGTTGAGTTGCAGGAACCAGGCTCTCCTTATGTGATGTCATAACTCATTCCCTTTCTATTGAACCTGAAATATTCAAATAAATTTACTTGCCATTTGCATAGATGAGCTTTTCACATAACATGCAGCTCAGCTTACAGTTTTAATAGCTGTGTGATCATCTTCATCGGCACAAGGCTTTAGCTGGAATTTTACATATTAACAAAATAGATTTTCTATGTCAAGAGAACACATCATTTTTCGGTTATTTTTGTTAAGAACATTAGTTTGGCATTTGTAGTGCTTCTCTCTCTACTTGGCAATTCTACCAATACTACCTCTTCAATTTTGCTGTTGTGTACAAGTATGTTAAACTGTACATCTTAGAAGTGTCTGTTAAGCAGTTAGGACTGTATGTTAGGACTTAGGACTTGTAATGCATGCATGCAAAGTGATCTGAACAATGCAAGAAAATAGAAGAAACCACTACAGAAACAATATGACAGTTGTTTAGTTGTACCAATGTTCGAAAACACTTTGAGATTTTCGTTTGAAAACAGATGCAATCTGGGCATATTCCCAGTTTGAAAGAAGTCAAGAGAGATTACATTCAAAAGAATGTTCGATAAAATTTCAACTGAACTTGTCACATTAGCATAACCACACCAGCTGCAGATACAATAATCTGTTGGTTTTAAGATCATCTGACAGTCACGAATGAACGAAAGTTTGGATTACCAACCAATACAACAATAGGTTGGATTGAAAAAAAAGTTAAAATCACCACAGTTGGTTGTAAGATGACGTGAAATAAATTTTTTGGAATTCCCGCCTTCCACAGTGACTCTATAAATTAAACATCTTCTTCATCCTTTGACAAAAAAAAAAAAAACTTCTTCATCTACCCGCTAAGCAATCTCTATCGTCATTATAAGCGAACCTTCAATACCTATTAAGCCGCCGAGTCATTTGGTAGATATGAGGAAGATGATTTTGTGGTTGGAAATTCAAAGAAGGATGCTCTGCGCGACTTAGTATAAACCCCGATTAGTGAAAAAAAAAAAAAAATTGAACTTAGTATAAACCCCGATTAGTGAAAAAAGAAAAAAAATTGAAAATATGTAAGCTAGCCCACTCGTCAAACACTACATTAAAAAAAAATTAATAACATCTAAATATATTCTTATATTTTAAGTTTTTAAAACTTATTTAATATGTAATCAATGTCCAACAGGACTATCTATAACTAAGAAATTAATGTGTAATGATTTATAATTTATTGAATTTTTTTGTTTTATAATATTTATTCAATTGTTAATAACTATTTTTTTCATTAATAATATTAAGTTATATATTAACTTAAAATTTAATAAATTTTAATAACGTATTATATTATACGATACGTAAATTTTTATTTTTTTTTTGTAATGAAAGTAATGCCTTAACTAACATTATATAGCTTAGTGTAGTGAAATTTTTGGGACACATTTTACCTTTCGAAATCGAATGATATTAATAAAAGTAATGCTTTGCGAAACTAATGTCATTTTCGAAAGGAAATCACCTTTTGCATCTTTCAATACACGCAAATGAGGATTCTAACTATATATCTATATTTTTTTTCCAACTTTCTTTTACTTTATTACTTGGAAGAGTTTGATTCATGCTCCTTTGTTTTTTGTTCACCTATGTTGTTCAGAACGATGATGGTTGTAGATCGATCTCAATTCTTTGGCATGGATTCAAAATTTTTTTTATTATTAAGGAATGCAAAACTTGGTTTGCCCAGATTCCATTTTGTTGGAAAGATTTGGGGTTTGTTGAAGCAGTAGTAAGGTGTGTGCACCAATTAAGCCATCGAGACTTGGTTTCACGACTAGTGAGAACAGGGAGTGATTTTATTAGCAGTATTTTACAGGGTGTATTCTACTCAATCTCTTACAACCAATGAGAGAGTACAACAACAGGAGATACGGATTAAAAAATTTTAAAATCACTACCGGTTGGTTGTAAGATAATTTGACGGTGATAAGTGGACCAAATTGAATTTTTTGGAATTTCCAGTGACTCTATAAATTAAATATCTTCTTTTCTTTGAAAAAAAAAACTTTTTTATTTACCCGTGGTCATGGGCCAACCTTCAATACCTATTAAGCGGTTGTAGAGGCACAATGAGGCGGTGGGCAGTTGCGGATACAAGGCTTCCTAGGTTATATCTAGGGCAATGTGAAATCGGATTGAAAATATATAAGCTATCCCACTTGTAAAATACTATATTAAAAAATATTTTAATAACATCTAAATATATTATTATATTCTACGTTTTTAAAACTTATTTAATATGTAATTAATGTCCAACATAACTATCTATAACTAAAAAATAAATGTATAATGATTTATAATTTATTGAAATTTTTTTGTTTTATAATATTTAGTCAATTGTTAATAACTATTTTTTTTCATTAATAATATTAAGTTATATATTAATTTAAAATTTAATAAGTTTTAATAACGTATTATATAACACGAAGATTTGTAAAAAAAAAATTATTTTTTTTGTAATGAAAGTAATGATTAAAATTGGTATAACTTAGAGGAACTTGAAATGATAGCTACATCTCGGTTGTGGGGCACATTCCACTTCTACAAGCCAAGACGGAAGAGTAAATTGTTGGTGGAAGTTTTTAAAAAGATGTTAAGTGAAAACCAAGATGATGGGGAAGTTGAGAAGGCGATCGAGTTTGTGAAGAATAGTACATTGTTTCAAAAAAGAACTTTGATTTGTTCTTCTTCTTGTTTTAATATGGGGGACTACTAAGGATGTGTTTGATAGCAAAAAAATTCTTCTTGTTTTAATCTGGGGTACTGCTAAGGATGTGTTTGATAGCAAAAAAATTTCTTCAATAAGAAAAAACTTTTTTTTAGCAAATCTTATTTGAGAGAGAATTTTATAAAGAAAATTTTCACATAGTTGTTTGATTGCACGAGAAAAAATTTTCTTTTATGATTCAATCCGTATGCGCATCTAAGAAAAGGTACATATCCGCGAAAGAGTAGCAGAGGCCAAGTTTGTTTGGGTGAAAGAAATGATCAATTTGTGAGAGAGATTGAGAGATTTTCGATTTTCCACGCTAAAATATGAGAAAATAAATGAGGAAAATAAGGAAATGTGTTTTTTTTTCTCAAGCTATCAAACAATAGAAAAAACGGTTACACAAAAAAAGTAGACAATTTTCTATGATTTTTTTCATTTTCTTTCCTATCAAATAAGTTTTTACTTCTCACAAGTTAGGTCCGTGTTTGATATTTTACTTCTCAAGTTTGGTATAAAAATACTTGTACAAATTGTAATGGGATACTACTAAGTATTTATGGTGATACCCCAAACCCAAAGGGCCTCTTGTTTTCTTTGTGTTTTGTTTTGTTTTTTTTTTTTTCTTTCTCAACAAGCGTCCATCTATTTTGTTATACGAATGCTATAAAGCTTTTAGTTCTTTGGATTGTGATGCATTCCGCATAATGACGGCTTCGTTACGATGCTTTATTTTCAACTTGCAGGTCTGTTTGAGTTATAACAGTGACTTGTTTGTATCAAAAAAATAATAATATGGAAATGTGAAATTTTTTTAAGAGCCCTTGATTCGTAAATACTGCTGTTAAAGGGTCCTTCCGATCGTGCACCGAGATTTGTAATGCTGAAATCATAGTGACACATAACAAATACACGAGAGAGACGTCAAAACGCAAGAGAGAGAAGAGCAGACGAAGAGGGCTCGCCCACTTGGATCTCTGTTCATTCGGGTATCAAGATTTCTCCACAAACCTCTGTTATTCAATTTTTTTCAATCCTTGTTTGATCATGTAAAGGATCTGTGTTCATCTTGTTTGAATCTTTATTTCAATTAAGAATTTGATTTCCCTTTGTGGGTAGTTCGAAATTTACAAGTTTTAAATAGGGGTGTTGTTTGTTGAAGTGATTATTCTGTGTAACAGTGGATTTGACTTGTTTGATTAAATGGCCCAGAGAACTTGCTCTCACAAGAGCAGTATATGATTTTGAGTTTTTCAATTAACTTGTTTGATGATATGCGTGAATCCTAAGAGTTGCAAGTTTATTTTTGAAGCTACTCATCCTGTTGGTTACCATTTGCAAATAGTTGGCTTATCCATTTGGAAGTGAGTATGGAAGTTCCTTCAACAAGCTTTTGAGATATAGTTAAAAAAATAAAATAAAATAAAAATGGTGAGCAATCTCGTTCTTATACAATTTGTCCTCTTAGATTGAACATATAGTTGATGTTGAACTGGTTAGAGATTTGTTGAAGTCGGAGTGGGTTTTAGTTCATGATGTCCGACTTTTACATCAACCTTCAAAACTGAAACCACCGCATGATTTGAACTTTGAAGTGATATTTTTAGCGATGATATGAGTACCTACTTATCAATTGATCGATGCAACCTCTTGCATAATTTGGAAAAAAAAAAAAAATGATTTCTAATCTTTCAGTTTGTGCAAGAACTATATATTGAGAGTCTTTTGTGATGGGGCTGGTTGTTTGTTTAGGATAAAGAACATCAAGAGATAAGATTTGGATTAGGAAGATTGACAACATGACGGCCTGAGCTTTTCAAGAAGGATGAGGAGTTCTCCATATATTCTCTAGGACGGTCTCTTCATCTTCTCCGCCACTGGCAACCTCTGAGTACTCTAATTCAAGGTATCTCAAAAATTTCTATTTCTCTATCTCTATATTGTGTATTGTACTATGGTGTGCATATGGTATTATATAAGACCAAACACACGAATATTTATACATTAATTGTGTGAGACTGAAAGAGTCGGTGTTTGATCTAGTCTTTGGACTTCCTACAAATATTCATGAGAAATGATTGATCAGGTTTATTTTTGGAATAAATTTGGTGCAAGCTTTTTCTTTTTCTTTTTTTTTTTTTTGGGGGGGGGGGGGGAAGAGAAATATTACTGTTGAAAACCTCACTATTTTTAGCATTAGCTAATACACATTTCATTCTTGAAGAATTGTATAGAAAAACGTTGTTCTAAGTTATTTAGAGAACAACTCAAATCATTGTTATTAGATTGATGAGATGGATACACATTTTATAATACAATCTGTTACAAAAGATAACAATGATCCTTATTGGATTACACCTATTATCTAACAAACTAACAGCTGAGATTTAACTAACAGTTGAGATTTGAATTGATAAGCATTATCTCCTAACATCCTCCCTCAAGATCACAGGGCGTTGTTGAACGGTGAGCTTGTGTCTGAGACGTGTGAATGAGGTGGAAGGCAATGGTTTGGTGAGAATGTCAGCTAGCTGGTCGGTAGATGGAATGTGGGCAACTTGCAGTTGCTTGCGTAAGACTTTCTCTCGAACAAAATAGAAATCAATAGCAGCGTGTTTCGTCCGAGAATGAAGGACTGGATTCAAAGCTATATAACCTGCACTGACATTATCACATAGGACTAATGGTGGTTTGAATAAGGATACGTGCAACTCTTGCAACAAATTTTGAATCCAAACAATTTCAGCAGTAGCATTTGCAATAGCTCTATATTCTGATTCTGTGCTGGATCGGGAAACGACTCTTTGCTTTGTAGCAGACCAAGAGATGAGATTAGGTCCAAAGAGAACACAATACCCTCCGGTACTTCGACGATTATCAGGACACGATCCCCAATCCGCATCTGTGTAGGCTGTCAAACGAAAATCACCAGGTGCTGCGTGAAGTGACACACCAAGGCGAGTTGTGCCTTTCAAGTAGCGCAAAATGCGTTTTGCTGCTTGTAAATGAACGTCAGTAGGTGCATGAAGAAATTGACATAATCTATTAACAGCAAAAGAAATGTCTGGTCTAGTAATTGTGCAATATTGCAATGCACCAACAATGCTTCGATACTCTGTTGGGTCAAGCAACGGAGATCCCTCTTTGATAGAGATAAGGGAACCGAATGCCATTGGAGTCGCAACAGACTTGCTGTCTTGAAGACCAGTTCGAAGTAGGAGATCATTGACATATTTTTCTTGGTTTTGATGAAGAATGTCACTTGTGTGTGTAACATGGATGCCAAGAAAATAGGACAAAGGCCCTAAATCTTTCAAGGAGAACTTGCTGTGAAGTGCAGAGATAAGTTCTTGAATGAGAGAATATGAGCTTCCGGTAATAATAATGTCATCGACATAAATGAGTATGACCAAAAGCACATCCTTCTTGGAGTAGATAAACATGGAGCTATCAGATTTAGATTGAGTAAACTCCCATTCATATAAGACCGAACTGAGCTTAGTAAACCATGCACGAGGTGCTTGCTTAAGTCCATATAAAGCTTTTTTAAGCTTGCAAACATAAGAGGGAAAAGAAGGATCTTGAAAACCAGGGGGTTGTGCCATGTATACCTCTTCATGAAGATCTCCATTCAAAAATGCATTGTGTACATCAAGTTGTCGAATAGACCACGGCTGAGACAAAGCAAGAGATAAAACTGTACGAATTGTTGTTGGTTTGATAACTGGGCTAAACGTATCAAAATAATCAAAACCAAACGCTTGATGGAAGCCCTTAGCAACTAGTCGTGCTTTATAGCGATCAATGGCGCCATTTGGTTTGTGTTTAACTCTATACACCCACTTGCATCCGATTACATTAGCGGAGGGAGGAGGAGGAACTAACTCCCAAGTGCAATTGTGTTGAAGAGCAGAATATTCTGCTTGCATTGCAGACTGCCATTCGGGCCATTTGGAAGCTTCTTTGTGTGTTTTGGGCTCACTAGGTGGAGAAATAGAGTGAGAGACGGGCTTGGAAGAACTAGTGTGAAGGAGACAAAGACGGTCAATGGGTTTGGTAATGCCACTTTTACTACGAGTTTGCATTTGGTGGGTATGTTCTTGACTTGGAGGAACTGTTGAAGTAGGAGATGATGATATGGCAGGCACAGGGGGTGCTGGAGAAGAAGAGTTAATTAGAAATGGTTTTGTCGATGGAGATGGTGGAGGGTATGTGAGGTAGGTGGAGTTGGTGGTGGGATAGGTGAAGTAGGTGAAATAGTTGTAGTTGGTGAAATAGTTAGAGTTAGTGGAGAGGTAGGTGTAATAGTTGTAGTAGGTGAAGTAGGTGGCTGGCTAGATATTAATGGATCAACATTTGGTGATGTGGGAGAATAGTCTGATGGGATTTGGTTACTAGTTGAAAACGGTGAGGTTTGTGTAGTGGGTAGAGTAGAGAGATCAAGTGGTGGAGAATTTCAGGCAGTTGATAAATTGTTAACTGCTCATGGCATTATTCACAGAGTCTCATGCCCTTACACTTCACAACAGAATGGTAGAGTGGAAAGAAAACATCGTCATGTTGTGGAGACGAGACTAGCTCTCCTAGCCCAATCATCTATGCCTATGGTGTTCTGGCCCTTTGCATTTCAATCTGCAGTTTATCTCATCAATAGGCTTCCAACATCAACGCTTGCCAATATATCTCCATATGAGATTATCTACAAGCAAGTACCACAATACAACTTATTGAGGATCTTTGGTTGTGCATGTTTTCCTTGTCTTCGTCCCTTCAATGCAAATAAACTTGCATATCGATCGGCTTTGAGCACTTTCTTGGGCTACAACACCAAACACAAAGGCTATTTGTGTTTAAATATGCAGACAAGACGCTTACTTGTATCCAGGCATGTCATCTTTGATGAACTAACTTTTCCTTTTACTTCATGTAGTTCACCAGTTGCTATATCTTCGGGATCTCTAAAGAGATATTGTACTATCCCACTTGATCTCTCTACTTTACCCACTACACAAACCTCACCGTTTTCAACTAGTAACCAAATCCCATCAGACTATTCTCCCACATCACCAAATGTTGATCCATTAATATCTAGCCAGCCACCTACTTCACCTACTACAACTATTACACCTACCTCTCCACTAACTCTAACTATTTCACCAACTACAACTATTTCACCTACTTCACCTACCCCACCACCAACCCCACCTACCTCACATACCCCTCCACCATCTCCATCGACAAAACCATTTCTAATTAACTCTTCTTCTCCAAAGACACCCCTGTGCCTGCCATATCATCATCTCCTACTTCAACAGTTCCTCCAAGTCAAGAACATACCCACCAAATGCAAACTCGTAGTAAAAGTGGCATTACCAAACCCATTGACCGTCTTTGTCTCCTTCACACTAGTTCTTCCAAGCCTGTCTCTCACTCTATTTCTCCACCTAGTGAGCCCAAATCACACAAAGAAGCTTCCAAATGGCCCGAATGGCAGTCTGCAATGCAAGCAGAATATTCTGCTCTTCAACACAATTGCACTTGGGAGTTAGTTCCTCCTCCTCCCTCCGCCAATGTAATCGGATGCAAGTGGGTGTATAGAGTTAAACACAAACCAAATGGCGTCATTGATCGCTATAAAGCACGGCTAGTTGCTAAGGGCTTCCATCAAGCGTTTGGTTTTGATTATTTTGATACGTTTAGCCTAGTTATCAAACCAACAACAATTCGTACAGCTTTATCTCTTGCTTTGTCTCAGCGGTGGTCTATTCGACAACTTGATGTACACAATGCATTTTTGAATGGAGATCTTCATGAAGAGGTATACATGGCACAACCCCCTGGTTTTCAAGATCCTTCTTTTCCCTCTTATGTTTGCAAGCTTAAAAAAGCTTTATATGGACTTAAGCAAGCACCTCGTGCATGGTTTACTAAGCTCTGTTCGGTCTTATATGAATGGGAGTTTACTCAATCTAAATCTGATAGCTCCATGTTTATCTACTCCAAGAAGGATGTGCTTTTGGTCATACTCATTTATGTCGATGACATTATTATTACCGGAAGCTCATATTCTCTCATTCAAGAACTTATTTCTGCACTTCACAGCAAGTTCTCCTTGAAAGATTTAGGGCCTTTGTCCTATTTTCTTGGCATCCATGTTACACACACAAGTGACATTCTTCATCTAAACCAAGAAAAATATGTCAATGATCTCCTACTTCGAACTGGTCTTCAAGACAGCAAGTCTGTTGCGACTCCAATGGCATCCGGTTCCCTTATCTCTATCAAAGAGGGATCTCCGTTGCTTGACCCAACAGAGTATCGAAGCATTGTTGAAGTAGGAGATGATGATATGGCAGGCACAGGGGGTGCTGGAGAAGAAGAGTTAATTAGAAATGGTTTTGTCGATGGAGATGGTGGAAGGGTATGTGAGGTAGGTGGAGTTGGTGGTGGGGTCGGTGAAGTAGGTGAAATAGTTGTAGTTGGTGAAATAGTTATAGTTAGTGGAGAGGTAGGTGTAATAGTTGTAGTAGGTGAAGTAGGCGGCTGGCTAAATATTAATGGATCAACGTTTGGTGATGTGGGAGAATAGTCTGATGGGATTTGGTTACTAGTTGAAAACGGTGAGGTTTGTGTAGTGGGTAGAGTAGAGAGATCAAGTGGGATAGTACAATATCTCTTTAGAGATCCTGAAGATATAGCAACTGGTGAACTACATGAAGTAAAAGGAAAAGTTAGTTCATCAAAGATGACATGCCTGGATACAAGTAAGCGTCCTGTCTGCATATGAGATTGTCTATGATCATTTTTTTAAGGCATATGAAGAGGTAATTATGATCTCATGTACTTCTTGAATTTTAACTATAGATAGGGAAACAAATTGAAGCTAGGAGTAAAACCTATACATAAATGATTTCATACCACTATGATTACTGCCGTTGCTGATACTATATGTTGCTATAGGCGTGGAAAGAGTTGATGATGATCATGGGTGCAAAGAGCGTGATTGTTACATTAGGTGATGAACTTTTTTAATTGATGTATAGTCTAGTGGTTCAAATTCGCTTCTTAGGTGCTTTAGGAATAGATGAATAGGTGTTTTACAACTCCCACGTGATTCGAAGCAAAGTATAATTCGATTTCATTTTGTAGTTATTTGTGTATTTGTTATATCAACAATTTAATTTTTACATCTAATTTGATTTCATTTGAATTGGTGAAGAATAATTGGGTAGGGGCCAATTTGGTGGGATTACTTACTTGTGTACTGAGATTTCAACTGGTCATACTTATGCTTGTAATTAATCGATATAGAAGAGGAAGGTTGTTAACAAGAATGATAAGGAGGATATCAAGAGAGAGATTCAGATAATGCAGCATTTGAATGGACAAGCTAACATTGTCGAATTCAAGGGGACTAATGAGGATAAGCAGTCTGTGCATTTGGTGATGGAGCTTTGTGCTGGTGGGGAGTTGTCTTATTGCGAAGGGGCGGAGAGGGCCGCCGTGACCATTTGTCGGGCAATTGTGAATGTTGTTCACATTCCGCGATCTCAAGCCCGAGAATTTCTTGCTTTCAAGCACTAATTTTTTGCCATCTCTAAACCCTATGGAGACGTGTAGAAGGGGAGACGGCGAGAGGATGGCGAAGAAGAAGAAGATCTTAACTTTATGAATTCCCGAAAGTTCTATTTTGACGTGTTTTCGATTCCTTTTTCACTAAATTAATCCAAACTCTGGATAAAATAATTTATTTTTATAAAATATTCAAAATACTGATTTTAGTCATGCCAAAACTTCAAAAATCTTAACTTTATTCATGACATATCCAACTCTCACAAACCAATTCTCTTGTCATATTTAACCAAACTTACACCAAATTAAACTTAATCTCAACCTCCACTACTACCAATTAACACAAAAATCGAGGTAAGATATTATTTACACATTTTTGAAATTAATTATTTTAAATTGTTCACTCTAACAATGGTGTATTCAATTGAGATTTTAATAGACTTTTGGTTACTTTTATAAGTGAATGATTTTTCTAAAGTTTGTAGATTTTCATAGAAATTCAAAGACAAATATGATTAGCATCAATTGATACAAAGATTAGGGAAGGGCGGTTGCAATGGTTTGGTCACCTGCAAAGACGGCCTACAAATGCGACAAACCAAAGTTAACATGAGATGCATTAATTAAAAGGGATTTGAATGGTTTGCAAAGCTCACCATCAATTGCACTTAATCGAACACAATGGAAAAGTTTGATCCATGTAGCCGACCCCAGTTAATTTGGGACTGAGGCTATGTTGTTGTTGTTGTAGATTTTCATAGATTTTTAAAGACTTTGATAAGTAAATTTCTTTTTGATGAATTTTATCAACATTTAAGATTTTTAGTGACTTTTGTGAACTTCTTAAACATGATTTTGATTGATACTAGTAGATTTTTGTGATTTTAATATTGAAACAAATATTTTGCACTTTATTAGAAAAAAAACGAATAATTATATATTTTTTTCTTAAGAACTATTATTAATTTTTTAAAAGTATTTTTATATTTTAATAAAAATCATATAGACATAGTAATGAATTACGACTATCAAGATAGTAACATAATAAATAAGTAAATAAATATCAACAAAACAAATATGCAAATGAATAATCTTTTAGTAGCAAAAAAGAACCAAGTAAGATCATTGCGTGTAAAAATTTTGCACTTTTTTTACTTAAGTTAAAAAAAACTTATATCTTTTTCTTTAAGAATGATAGTTTAAAATTTTAAAAATGCACTTCTTGCATTTGAAAAAAAAAATACACGATCATTTTCTCCAAAAATAATAATATTACATTTTTCGAGATTATAATTATACACTTAATAAATAAAACTTCTTTGTAAAAAAATCCTATAAAATGTACAATGATGTAAAAATGAGATCTTGTTAATAACGACATCATTTTCATTTTCATCAACATAAACATTAGAATATAATGAGTGAGCAATGAAATTCACAAGTTGTTAAGTGATTGGAAAAGTTGATAAAAATAATTGATAAAAAAAGACATTATGAACAATTAAGTACTTATTGAATAAAGGAACCAACGAAAATTAGAATTCTCTAAAAGTCTTTATATTTTTATACAAAAAGTTTATGTATAACCAAACTACAAAATTCATCAAAAAACTAAATACACTTTACTTTATAAACTCTCTAAAAGTTTAAATTGAATATCCAAAACTTTTATAAACTTTGAAAAAGTCTATAAAAGTTCACATTGAATATACCTTACTTTTAGAAACTCTATAAAAATTTTAATTAAATATACTTAAATTTTTTAGTAATTAAAAGTAACTAAAAGTCTATTAAAATCTGAATTGAATACACCATAAACAATAGTGAATGTTGTTCACATTCCGCGATCTCAAGCCGGAGAATTTCTTGCTTTCTAGCAATAATTTTTTGCCATCTCTGAACCCTATGGAGACGTGTAGAAGGGGAGACGTCGAGAGAAGCGAAGAAGAAGAAGAAGATACCAACAACAACAGTTTGTTTGGAGAAGATTGTTTGCCAGACGATGTAATCGAGTACATCTTTACGTTGAGGAGCCCCAAGGACCTGATTCAAACAACCCTCCTTGCCAAAAGATGGAGAGATTTCTGGGTTGATGTTCCTCTCACTTGTCTGACCTTCGACGATGTCCGAAGCGGCCCCTCTTTGAATTTCTTAGAACGATTTCTTGATCACCGCAGCAGCAGCAGCGTTACAGTCATACAAAGACTAATTATGCATGTTGTGTACGAAGACGCTGAAACCGTGTACAAATCGGTGTCAACAGCACTCTCTTTGGGCGTACGAGAACTCCACTTGTCTCCTCCTCATCCTTACTATTATAGCAAATATTAGTCACTAAGTACATGGTTCCAATTCCATTACTCTTCTCCGCGCCACATCTCACCACTCTGAAATTGCGTCGTTTTAAGCGTCGCGAGGAGGACGAGTTTTATATAACTTGTCCCCATTTGGAGAATTTGGTTTTGCACGATTGTGACTTCGGTGGTGGAATCATTACAATATGGAGATTGACATTGCAAACTCCCAAATTGAAAAACTTGGAAATGGATTATCGCGATCATT
Source organism: Stephania yunnanensis (assembly GCA_039657365.1). Classification (NCBI taxonomy): domain Eukaryota; kingdom Viridiplantae; phylum Streptophyta; class Magnoliopsida; order Ranunculales; family Menispermaceae; genus Stephania; species Stephania yunnanensis. The sequence continues at coordinate 55,935,421 of CM077588.1, read as the reverse complement.
TTACCCGAGACTTGGAAATGAAGCATACGCCCAATCTCTCCTCCTTTTCTTACGTCTTCCGGGGCGATGCTCTTTTTTGCTCTTTGAGATGTAGTTTCGGCAACCAGGCGGTGGTGGTAGCACATGACGATCCTTTTTCAAACGGGCAGCGGTCGTCGCCGGCCATACCTATAGAGAAGGCTTCCCATGCCTGGGTTTCTGCTGTTGGCCAGTATCAGGTAAGCAGGAGTATTTCATTTAAACTATGGTCTCAAACCATTCGATGATATGAAAAGAGACAACAAACAACAACAACATGACCTCCTTATTTATTTGAAGTCGGCTATATAGATCAAGTTTTTTCATTGTGCTTGATTAATTGCAACCGGGCTCTGATGCAGCGCGTCGCTAGGTGAAAATGCCCCAACATTTATGTGATGTGTTTGATCCATTTCATGAAAAGTGATAAAAGTTCTACGCTAGCAACCCTCCTTTATTTTGGACTTGGGGCCTTTCTCCTTCTTGTTCGGGTATGAAAAATGAGTTTGGGATCTCCCTTACTTATTTTTCGGTATAAAAAGTTGGAGTTAGAAACCTCCTTTATTTGGACTTTGAGACCGGCTATGTAATGCACGTAGTGTTCAACATAAGTGGAGTTGAAAAGAGACTATGAAACAAAATATAAATAAGAGCCTTATATAATTTCTATGTAAAAAAAAATACATACAGCTAGAATAACAACCCCAATGCAAATGCAAAATACAATGGGTAAGTTGCGCCTTGCATTTTGTTGTCTACTTAGGGGTGATTCAAAAAATTTTGGTTGTCTGTATTTGAAAAAACAAAATGAGGAAAGACTTATGCGAAGTAAAAAGAGTAGAGAATGAGTTAAGAGAGAACAATGTGAACAAGCAGTAAATTTAGAGATAATTCATGAAAAAGAGCTCAAAACCTTCTACTTCTCAAGTATCAGACTTTTCACATTCAAACTAACTATTGGTCTACGATTCATTAATTTATTCTAGATTTGGTATAGAACTCTCAACATTTGTTCGAGGTCCTAGTCCCCTCCTTGTACCGATACCTATGGTGAGACTTCTAGATATTTATCGGTTGATCATCAGATTATCTATATATAAATATTATTAGTACATACTAACTATATATGGTCCAATTATAAATCATCTAAAAAAACCAACACTTGCTTGATCATCGATCAGGATTTTTATTGGTTACAAAGTTTTGATTGTATACACATGTTTTAGTCTCTAAAACTTGTCCCTTGTATATTGCAACTATTTGAATTTTATTTTATATGATTTTGTTTTTGCAATATAATTTTTTGTTCTTGTTCGTCTTAATTAATTTATGTCTTCCTATCCTTGTTACTTGCAAAGACCTTGGAACATATGACAATTACCTTGGGAAACCTGTTCAAGTCCTACGACAACATAAGGTCATTGGAGCTTTGTGCAAATTTTGAACGCCCTGTACATGTTGCACGTTTTGCGTCTGTGCTGATGAGAAATTGTTCCTGCATAGAAATTCTTGTCTTAAAAGTGGTTGATCATCCAAAGGTAGGGAACGATTTTAAAGATGAGTAATTCATATATTGTGTATATTAGCAAAATGTTTAAATTCACATAATTTCCTCCACTAAATCTTTTTTTTTAGTTGCACTTAAATTGTCGTTGCGATACTGATTAACTTTATGCTACGAATTCACAGAGTGAGTATCAAAATTACATTGAGGCGCCGGAGTTGCCTCTATCGTGCACGCTTAGCAAACTCAAGTATATTGGTGTTCAAGTTGAGGGATTGGATTGTGAGTTAGAGTTATTTAGATTTTTATTATGCAGTGCAGTGAACTTACTGAGAATGACGGTTGCATGGAAGCATTCTGAGCATAAAATTGGGGATTTGAAGTTGTTTCATCACAAGATTTCGCAAGAGTATCCAAAAGTTCACTTTTTATTTCAGTTCTCTTAAATCAATTTTGCGCACATTGTTAAGTTTAAGACTAATTAAGGTGGAGTTGTCTTCTACTAGGTATATATTTATGTTCTACTCTGAGTCTAAGTTATGTAATTAATGCAACGTTGGTTGAATTGGAATAATTTAATTAAATGTTTATTGAGATGGATGCTTGGTTTCTTTGTTTTAACCTATATTATTTCATTCTTAGGAGTCACATAATTACAAATATTATTTGCTCATAAACTTTTTATATTTTTGGGATTGTATCATTGTGACAAAATAACTGCATAGGAAACAGTTGCTATTCTTTGGTTTTCCTTCTCTGCTGAGATCTCATTTGATTTTGCTTCGTTCTATGCAATGATAATTCTCTATAGTAAACCCGGTCGAATTGACACAACCGTAAGAGCGAAGACAGGGTTGCTCGGGTCATTGGAGTACGCACAAGCCGATTATACTAAGGCTTCGTGAGAATAGTCAGGCTCACCTAGACAATCACAAATATAAAGAAAAAAAAAGCGCATTTAAATTTGAGTTCGTTCATCTAAATCTGAGTTCCTCAGTTCCCTATTCATATATTTTGATTTTAGCTTCATTTCCCGTGCGTGTTGCATTGCTTTTATTGTGGTTTGCGAATCGGGGACCTTTCCAAGCTGTTCCTGAATTGCAGATCTGTTTCAATTCCCTCATTTGAGTATGTATAGCCATATTATTATATATAATAAAAGGAGTCCCGCCTCCATTCATCAAAAAAACAATTTCTTTCGGGTCACTTAGGCAGCGTCCAGAGGATGGGCAAATGTCATCAACTTTTAAAACAAAGTTGTGAAAAAACTATGCATGATTATCGACTTCAATAATTGAACTTCACTTTACTGAGAGAATATATATATATATACATATATAAAGAATTTACTATGAATAAATGTAGAACTGGATATTAAATCTTTGAAAAAAAAAAAAAAAAACTAAGTTAAAAAAAATAGAATGAACTGAAATCAAATAATAATTCTAAACATGTAAAACTCATATAACCAAATGTAGTAATGAAGAACAGAAGAAAAAGTATAGCATGAAGTGACTTTGCAGTTTATCTGAAGTTCTCGATCTATTAAGATTAGTGAAGTTTTTTATCATCATATATAAACACCACATTGCCAACCCGGAGGGCCAAACGTCAGGCCACTCACTAGAACAAATTCTACTTTTCATAGAGGTTTTTGACATCTATGAAAAGTGTTATCTTTTAAGGTGTTATCGTATCTTCAAAGCTTACATGGGGGTTTCAAACCTCTATCAAATCTTGATTATTTCATATGGGTTTCAAACCTCTATAATATCTTCAAAGGCTTACATAGGAGTTTCAAACCCCTATCAATTGTAGTGATTTCATAAGGGTTTGAAACCTCTATTTTATCGTCTAAGGCTTACATAAGGGCTTCAAACCCCTATCAAATGTAATTTTTAAAAAATAATAGCTGAAAATGCCCAGAATTAATTTCCGTTTCCATTTTCAATTGAAAATATACAAATCTACATTCCATTCACAATATTATTATTCCATTAAGAAATCCGCAGTGTTCTACAACCAATCAATAAAACAACAAATTGATAGCTACACATTTCACGAAACCAATCAACAAAACTCAGTTTTTCATTGTCAGACAATGTGTTAGCAGAGATAAGTATCTGTAGAAAGTCACCCTGTTTGTTTGAAACTTCACCATTGCCAATTCTCTCATCCACAATTGCTTTGACAGTGGAAGCAATTCTTATTGTAGCCTTTGATTTGCAGAGTTGGGATTGACCTTCCCTCAATTGAAGTTCGGTTTCAACGCATGAACATCAATGCGAAAACTTGAGCATTACCAACAATTCTCAATTTCTCAGTTAACATGGCAGAGGTGCTGAACAATTAAAAATACTTGTACAGGAAAGTTAAAAAGAATGAACATCATTTTGGTGATAGTTAACTTTGCTATCTGTTCACAACAGGGCCTATTGAATTCACTCCACATTTTGCCAAACAAAAAGAGAACATTTTGCTATTACCTTTAGTTGGAAAGCTTGACAAGGGGTCTCAAGGTAAGCAAAAATATTTCTCATCTACACGTGATAAGAATCAATTTTGTGATTTTGATTTGTTAACTGAAATGGGTTTTTCAAAAATAAAACAGGTTTCAGGGAGGATTACTTACAATGGTCATGGAATAGAAGAGTTTGTGCCACAGAGGGCCTCGGAATACATCAGTCAGCATGACCTTCATATAGGAGAAATGACTGAGGGAGACCTTGGCCTTCTCTGCAAAAGTTCAAGGAGACGGGAACATTAACATTATGTATAGAAAAATACTAGAATGACACACTTTGGCTACGCAATTGTTGAAGTCCTTCGGATATACTTTGAAATGAATGCACATGCATTTCATCAAAGCATGATATAAAGAATTAATCATAAGAGACTTCATAACTCATAAGCAATCAAACAGTTAATAATGATGAACAGTGTTCTACCTAAATCAATATAAGAACATAAAGGACGACTCTGCTGAAGAAGATGAAAGAACTAGAAACAAAGTAGTCAACAAAGGCAATTGAAATAATAGAGTTGAAAAGAGAAAACTTAGAGAAGAAAGGAGACAGACACTAAAAATGATACAAAGGTTCCATCAATGATTTAAAGCTAATTTTAGCGAGACGTTATTGAGATTTCTAAACAAAAGTTCAAATTATCATATGTAATATAATGTAATTCAATCCAGGAATCTGATGACATAAAAAAGTTATAAACAACACCTAAAAAAATTTAGATGATTCACATTATAAATTGCATACTTGTGACGAATTTTACTCACAGTTACGATAAGCCAAAATAGTCGTGTCGCTTCAAACAAATCTGCTCCAAACGATTCTCCTCCGCACAGTGAGCTTCATTCACCGCAGCCTGTTCAACAAACGAATTCCCAAATTCCTCTCATTCGTACCAAAATCACAATCAAACACGCATAATTCAAATACTTGATTACCTCTTTGTCCTAAATAAAGCCTCCGCCGCACCCTTCATTCTTTTTCTTATCACAGTCCACCAGCTCTTGCTCTGACAATGACACCAAGCTACCTGACCTGATCCTATTGATCCCTTCAACCACAAAGAATCGTTGCAAATGCCCAAAGAACTCCCTACATTTGCTAGTTGAATACATTCAAAATCTAGAGTTGATAGAGAGCCAAGTTCACTGTCATACATTCAAAAGATATAAATAAAATAAAATAAAAATGAAAACTGAATATTTTGCATAAGCACATTGTTCCTATCAAGCTCTATATGTTATAAGCAGACAACCTAGTCTTTCGATCTAGTAAGAGAGATTCACAGCTTCAATGATTTGCTAACAACAACAACAATTGAGATAAATTGCAATACACGGACATGCTTAATTGGCACTTCAAAATATTATAAGATAATAGTTATCCATCCATGAATTAGGTGCTATTAAAAGCCTAATCGCCTAATACATAAATGTAAACCAACTATTGTACTGCAATGAAACAGGTTTTTAAAGTAATACATGTTCAAATGGAATACAAGTATATAAACATACTGTTGATAGTTCTCTGGCATGAATGGGTCAAGACGAACGAACAATGATCGGCTCTTCGTACTCACTAAATGTAAACCAACTATTGTACTGCAAAATATAACCAAGCAACGGAAATGAAAATGAGTTATATTCAAAAGTATTTGTGCATCATGTGATTGTCTAAATAATAACTACTTTGAAATAAAAATATTGAAAGAGTAACTGCATTTTTTAATCTTACTTGATCAATTGCAATAAGTACAGGGATATCCTTCACCAGTGATAATTCCTTCCTTAACCGAACAAGAACTCCTACAGAAGCATGTGTGTGAGTAATTCCTATTTGAGTCAATTCATACAGAAGCATGCGAGTAACCCCCCAAATTTGTAACACGTCTCAAACTAGTAAATACAATTTGATTGCAAACAACGAAGCCCAAATGACCACAAAAAAGTTTTGAACAGAAAATCAAAAACAAGAAGTTGGGAAGAAAAGCATAAGAGGGTACCTTCAATTCTCTGCAGTAGTTTCTGGACATCCTGCTTACACCCATCACAATGTATGTTCACTTTGAGAACACAACTCTATAGAAGATCCCAAAAAAATAAAAGTAAAGAAGAAGAAGAAACAAAAAAATAAGAATGCTCTCATTAACAAATGGATCGAGTGTCACAGAAATTAAAAACAAGCAAGAACAGAGGATACAATATCACTTGGGTAATACGATATAGCTCATATAAACCAATACGACAAGTTTGTTTGTCGCCAATCGTTCTGAATATTGGCGAGAGTTCTAGTTGCAAGTCCAACGACAACCCATTTCTAATAGTAATGAAGGAAAATCACTATTGAAAATATGGAGAAACAACATATGAGCAGGTGTAAGTAATACCTTCAACTTTGCGTCTGCAGAATGCACAGTAGGTGATGAAATGTTCACCAAACCAGAGCATTGAGAATGGCTGTTGGCACCATGTTGCGATCGAGAACATCTTTGCAGCAACGAGTGTCTGGCAATTGATGACACATTACATGTTAAAAAGAAGTTAGAGCAAGCTCATTTTCCTTATCCTTTCCTTTTAAGTATACCTGAAGATTAAGGTCAGTATATGCAAGAATAATGGGTTCAGGTTCCATGTCGACAAGTTCTATAAAATTTAGTACCAAAAATTGTTAACTGAAAGAAAAATAAAAATGTACGAATTTTGAGTGTATGCCTCCAACTATGTTTGTTGACTCCATTAATGGTAAGGCCATGTAAACATAGTCATTCAAGTCCCCTTTGCAAGATAATTTCGCACAATTATAGAAAAAAGGAAGATGCCCGATCAAACCTCAAAAACGTCTCGACTTTTGTGATGGAAGGTATCCAGTCATTCCCATTCCCGGGTCTTTCCTTCGCAACTGTTTCAAGGTGGGAATAAATTATCAATGAAGGGACCAGAGTTGGCAATATCGAGAAACAACTCATTATTTGATAATATTACTGACCTGTGGTTGTTCATGAGGCGGTAAACCAGGACCACGCTGCATTGGAATGCCACCAGGATGCATCCCTCCTGCCATATTGGCCTGAGAAGCAAGATTGAAAGATGCCACACCTAGGCATTCTAGGCATGTTCATCATATTCATTGGCCGTTGCATAGGTCTAGTTGTCACCATGGACGCACTCTATCGCATTTCCAGACGAAACTGCAGACCATAAAATCATACATCAGCCAAAAAACTTAAACCAAATAAAGAATTTAAGTATTACAGGATCATTAAAAAAGTTCTTGTAAATAAGATATCAATCTCCTTGTATAACTATGACACTCTTAGCATTGCAAGTACTATTTATGGCGGTTTAATAGCATGGAACCTACTTTTTTATATAATAATGTCAATCACACAAACCACTAATCATGTACCACCAACACCACAAACATTCTCCAGAAACAGTTGACATGAAATAGCATTAGTAACAAGTGATGAAATCCTTGTGATCTATAATGATGGAAGCAACACACCTCTTTGTGGATTCCCACGCATCTTTCCATTGTTTTTACTCATCCTTGAATATGCGAAAATTATTCCTCTCTATGTTATGGTAGCCGCACTCTCCAGCCAGGTCGCCAACGATGAAGGGCGTTCGCCAACAAAAAAAAAGATGTTCATAAACAGAATTTGTGCGTTCACTGAAGTACTTCAAACATAATATTACTCTTCTGGCTTCACCTGGAATGGTAGAGGCGATCCTTCAGTTGAGTTGCAAGTACATCATCATATTTTACCCTGTAGAAACCAGTTTGCTCAACATTCACTTTAATCCATATTTGCTCACCAACCTTTTCGCAGTTCGGCCATATGTTATAGACACACGCATGTATGTATGGAGAAGTGAGAGCAAATCAGAATGTATTTAAAGAAACACAAACGTAACAAAGATTAGTATCATACAAAGCACTAAAAACTAGATAAAATAAGCTCATTTTCTATATACGAGCAAAAGTAATAGAAAAGAAGATATTGAAACAAATATGAAACATTGAAACTCATCAAATTTCTAGCACCATCTATACGCTATTCCCATCATCTGCAAGCACAAAAAAATTAAATTCAGAGACACAAGATGAGTAAAAAAATAAAACTAAATGGTTGAAACGTACTTTCCTCAAGTGTTAGGTATGAAGACATGTTGTTTGGGCCATGGAATCGATTCCCCTAAAGCTTGCTCTATTGTCCTCATATTAGCTTGAGTCCTCCATATCAAAGCATTGTGGTCAATGGCTGTTTGCACCCACACCATGTAAGATCCAACCCCAATAGGAGCACCCCCCACAACATGTAGCGGGTCATCTATTGCAATCTCTCATTCTGCCACTATATGGGTACCAACAACCCAATCGATAAACTTGCATTTCATTCCACACTTATTCGAAGAGTTCCCGTTTTGTGGCTTCAACAAAAAATTATGAAGTTTCATTATCTGTAACATTTACATTCAATAGATTAATATTTTTTTTACCTGGCATGTACAAGTGTGCACGTCTCCCCCTTGTTGACCCTATCATAAAAATAACCAACACAATTTAAGAATGAATATTGTTCACGATATGAATTAGTACACATATGTGTATAGTGAAAATATCAATTTGTACCTGTTTATATTGATTGTAAACATAAGAAGATAAACCTTCATATTTCTCTCTCAAACCCATAAGTTCTTCGATGATAGCGTTATTCTGAGTTGTTGCACCTACACCAGTAGGAGTTACTCCAAAACCAAGACCTCTCACTCGACCTTGGTGTTCAGTACCAAAAACTTGTGATATAGGGTCATTGTTAATTGATTGAGCAGTAGATTCCGAGCATTGACTTTGATTACATGCATTGATTTTATCCTTCAAAACAAACAACTACTATTTGCATCAAATGGAAGAAAAACTTAACAATATAAAATATCAAAGATCTATTAGTTAATTCACCACAATTTCGGCAATTTCGGCATTGTGTGGTTTCCCGTTTTTATCTGAATGCCCTCTAATCCACACTTCAGCTCTGGAAACACTAGCACCGTCTTTTTCTTCAATCTATAAGCATAAAAATAATAAATAATACAAGATTAAAATATAGGTATAAGTAATAGAATAAATAAATAAAACTTGTCATCTCATATTCAAGGCGAGCATATCCTTTTCGACTTGTCGTATGCTGAATCATTTGCTTTGCTCTAATTTCCTTAGTTTTATTGCTTTGTTCACGAAAGTTGCTAGATCTCCTTTGTTTTTTGAACTCTTTCCATAACTTTTCATCAATTGTGGCAGGTTTCTCGTCATTGCCATTTTCTAACTCCTTAGTAAGCCTTGATTTTCATGCTCCAAACAATCGCCCAATTCTTTGTAATATATGTTTTTCATGAGATGCTTTATCCGGAATTATAAATCTTTCCTGCAATGAGAATGAAACACAATCAAATAGAGTACTTTTTATAATTTTATATAATAAAAATAGAAGTCTAATCTCAATAAACTTTCATATTCTTTTCTTATTATCTCCCCTGAGTCGGCGCCAATCTGACAAAGTAATTGGCACCATTTCGCGTGACACGATTCCCAAGAAAGAAAAAAGACATCTGCATTTTCACCAATGGGTGATTTACTGTCATTGAAAGTAACGAGTACTTTTTCTTTTCGGCAAGTGAAGGAAGCTTGGTTGGACCTCTTTTCTTCCTTTGTTGTTGTTCATCTTGTTGATCTTCTTGTTCTTCTTTTCGTTCTTCTTGTTCTTGTTATTCTTCTTCTTCTTCTTGTTACTCTTGTTCTTGTTGTTCTTGTTGTTGTTGATTGAAGCTCCTAGTTATTGATTGTTATTAAATTTTTAATAACATCTAAATATATTATTATATTCTACGTTTTTAAAACTTATTTAATATGTAATCAATGTCCAACAGGACTATATATAACTAAGAAATTAATGTGTAATGATTTATAATTTATTGAAGTTTTTTGTTTTATAATATTTATTCAATTGTTAATAACTATTTTTTTCATTAATAATATTAAGTTATATATTAATTTAAAATTTAATAAGTTTTAATAACGTATTATATGACACCAGTAAATTTTTATTTTTTTAAAGGGGAAATGGATGTATGAAGATTCTCTACATTTTTGCCATGCAGTTATAATATCTATATTTTTTTCCAACTTTCTTTTACTTTATTACTTGGAAGAGTTTGATTCATGCATCCTCTATTTTTTGTTTACCTATAGGTTGTAGATCGATCTCAATTCTTTGGCATGGATTCAAAAAATTTATGCTATTAAGGAAGGCAAAACTTGGTTTGACCATTTCGGATTCCATTTTGTTGGGGAAGATTTGGGGTTTGATGAAGCAGTAAGGCGTGCACCAATTAAGCCATCGAGAGGTGGCTTCACGACTCGTCAAAGTAGGGAGTGATTTTATTAGTAATATTTTAGGGGTGTATTCAATTGAGATTTTAATAGACTTTTGGTTACTTTTGTAAGGGAATGACTTTTATGAAGTTTTAGATTTTGGTAGACTTTTAAATACTTTGATAAACTTTTATGTAGATTTCATTATAATGATTTTTTATCAACATTTAAGATTTTTAGTGACTTTTGTGAACTTCTTAAACATGATTTTGATGATACTAATAGATTATTGTGATTTTTAAAATGAAACAAATATTTTGCACTTTATTATAAAAAAGTAAATAATTATGTTTTTTTTTCTTAAGAACTATTACTAATTTTGTAAAGAGTATTTTTGTATTTTAGTAAAAAAAAAACATATAAACATATTAATGAATTACTCTCAAGGTAGTAACATAACAAATAAGTAAATAAATATCAACATAATAAATATGTAAATAAAATGAGGAAAGACTTATGCAAGTAAAAAGAGTAGAGAGTGAGTTAAGAGAGAACAATGTGAACAAGCAGTAAATTTAGAGATAATTCAATGAAAAAGAGCTCTAAACCCTCTACTTCTCAAGTATCAAACTTTTGACATTCAAACTAACTATTGGTCTACGATTCATTAATTTATTCTAGATTTGGTATAGAACTCTCAACATTTGTTCGAGGTCCTAGTCCCCTCCTTATACCGATACTTAGAGTGAGACTTCTAGATATTAATCCGTTGATCATGAGATTAGCTATATATATAAATATGATTAGTACATATTAACAATATATGGTCAATTATGCGCACATTGTGAAGTTAAAGACTAACTAAGGTGGAGTTGTCTTCTACTAGGTGTATATTTACGTTCTACTCGAGTCTAAGTTATGTAATTAATGCAACGTTGGTTGAATTGTAATAATTTAATTAAATGTTTATTGAGATGGATACTTTTTTTTTTAAGGCAAAACCATCTTTTTATACTTTTGGTCCCTCAACTTTTTAAGTAGTGCATATTTACTCCTTCCGTTAGTTGAACTGTTAAAATTGATGATGTGAGCAGAGTTGGAAAAGGAATGGGAAACGGTCGTGCTTAACAACTACTAATGTTAAAAGCTAGTTATATTAAATGAACTAATTAAGGGGTCACTTATGAACTAATTAAAGTCTACACATTGGAAGATTATGGAGTATCTCTAAAGCCTACCATCCTTAATGTTTTTTGGTAAGGAGTGACTCGATCTCCATCTGGAATAATAGTTTCACAACGACACCCCAAGATCTCCTTCTAGCAGTGATGCAATTTAGCTAAACAAGAGCTAAGTACAGAAGAATGAACTGAACTTTTCTAACTCTTTTAATGTTACTGAAGGATGTACTTACATTTTTTCCAATGTCTTAAATTGTGTTCGAGTGTTTGTATAAAGAGATTTTATATGGATTAGCCCAAAGTTCAAAATCTCGATTTCTCTTATGACTTCCCTTACTTAAAATTTGAAATTAATTCGAGCAAATAAAAGGCAACATGTTATACACATGCAGTTCAGCGAAGAAGTTTATCACATTTTAACTATAGCGAAATTGACTGTCTGAATTTGGCGGGCAGAACTTGTCCAAAGAATGCAACATACATTTTCGCTTATCCTTATTACAATATTTTGGTGTGGATGTTCCAGTCTTTCTCTATCGGCTAGTTTTTAGGAGTGATGGGAGTCTGTTTTAAATTAGGACAATCTATCCAAAGCATTGTAGCATTTTTTATTGTTGTGTTGCTCGGTTTAATCATCATTGTGGATGGATGCTTGGTTTCTTTGTTTTAATTATTTCATTCTTAGGAGTCACATAATTACAAATATTATTTGCTGACAAACTTTTTATATTTTTGGATTGCATCATTGTGACAAAATAACTGCATAGGGAACAGTTGCTATTCTTTGGTTTTCCTTCTCTGCTGAGATCTTATTTGATTTTACTTCGTTCTATGCAATGATAATTCTCTATAGTAAACCCGGTCGAATTGCCACAACGGTAAGAGCGAAGGCGAGGTTGCTTGGGCCATTGGAGTATGCATAAGCCGATTATACTAGGGCTTCGTCTAGACAACCACAAGTATAAAGAAGAAAAAAAAGCGTATTTAAATTTGAGTTCGTTCATCTAAATCTGAGTTCCTCAGTTCCCTATTCATATATTTTTGAATCCGCTCATGGGTTTTCATGTTTTGATTTTAGCTTCATTTCCCGTGCGTGTTGCATTGCTTTTATTGTGATTTGCGAATCGGGGACCTTTCCAAGCTGTTCCTGAATTGCAGATCTGTTTCAATTCCCTCATTTGAGTATGTATAGACATATTATATATAATAAAAGGAGTCCCGCCTCCATTCATCAAAAAAACAATTTCTTTCGGGTCACTTAGGCAGCGTCCAGAGGATGGGCAAATGTCATCAACTTTTAAAACAAAGTTGTGAAAAAACTATGCATGATTATCGACTTCAATAATTGAACTTGACTTTACTGAGAGAATATATATATATATATATAAATAATTTACTATGAATAAATGTAGAACTGGATATCAAATCTTTGAAATTTTTTTAAAAAAAAACTAAGTTAAAAAAAATAGAATGAACTGAAATCAAATAATAATTCTAAACATGTAAAACTCATATAACCAAATGTAGTAATGAAGAACAGAAGAAAAAGTATAGCATGAAGTGAATTTGCAGTTTATCTGAAGTTCTCTCGATCTATTAAGATTAGTGAAGTTTTTGATCATCATATATAAACACCACATTGCCAGGAGGGTTGTGGCCTAGTGGTAATTAAGGGCGAAGACGAGATAGTGTGGGTTAGGATTACGACCTCGGTTTCGATTCCCACAACAGCCAAACGTCAGGCCACTCACTAGAACAAATTCTACTTTTCATAGAGGTTTTTGACCTCTATGAAAAGTGTTATCTTTTATGGTCGGTTCGCTTCACATTTTAGTGAATCCTAACACATGGGATTAATTAGTGATGGGACTAACACATGGGTTTAGATAGTTTAGTCTCATTTGTGTATCTTGTTTGATTGAGAGTTTTAAGGTTGGGATTAAATGAGGTTGTACATGTACATTTACCAAAATACCCTTACATAAATAACACATCCTCCCCCCATTTCATACATTTCTCATCTCCTCCACTTCTAGAACGTCTCCTGCCTCTGCTGTGCTTGAACGAATCCACGCCTCCAAGCTCGCACCTCACCTGCGTCAATGAATCGGCTCCCCTGGTGAAGAAGACGCCTCCTCACCTGGCCGATGGTACGCCTCCTTCTCACCTCTCCTCACCTGGTTCATTCACGCATCCTCACCGTGTTCGATTTCGGCTGATGGTCGATCGTCTTCTTCTTCACGACCGCGGTGGTGACGAGTTAGGGTTCCTCCTCTGCAGTTGCTCCTCTCCTTCTCGCACACACCTGCGTCTTGCGGTTCGCGACGGCGCTGCCTTCCTCCTCCTCACTTCCTCTTCTCCTTCTCCAGCGACGAATCGATCGAGACCTTTGGATTTCTTCAGGCGTCGTGCAACGCGCGTGGGTGGAAACGCAGTGAAGCTGGCGATTCGACGAAGTGAACGAAGAGAAAAGCATGTTTGGTCGAGATGGAGATTTGTGATTCGGTGAAGCTGCTGTGTTAATGTGAGGGGTAAAGTGGTAATCTCCACTAACCCCCACATATGGATTAGCTAATCCCACCAAAAATGGTGGTATTGTTTAATCCCTTCCCATGCCCATTAACTAATCATGTGGCCTAGTTAATCCTCCAAGCGAACACCGGATTAACTAGTCCAGTGTGGCTAATCCGACCTCAGACGGTGAAGCGAACAGGCCATTAAGGTGTTATCGTATCTTCAAAGCTTACATAGGGGTTTCAAACCTCTATCAAATCTTGACTATTTCAAAACCTCTATCAAATCTTGGCTATTTCATAGGGGTTTCAAACCTCTATAATATATTCAAAGGCTTACATAGGGGTTTCAAACCCCTATCAATTGTAGTGATTTCATAAGGGTTTGAAACCTCTATACTATCGTCAAAGGCTTACATAAGGGCTTCAAACCCCTATCAAATGTAATTTTTAAAAAATAATAGCTGAAAATGCCCAGAATTAATTTCCATTTCCATTTTCAATTGAAAATATACAAATCTACATTTCATTCACAATATTATTATTCCATTAAGAAATTCGCAGTGTTCTACAATCAATCAATAAAACAACAAATTGATAGCTACACATTTCACGAAACCAATCAACAAAACTCAGTTTTTCATTGTCAGACAATGTGTTAGCAGAGATAAGTATCTGTAGAAAGTCACCCTGCTTGTTTGAAACTTCACCATTGCCAATTCTCTCATCCACAATTGTTTTGACAGTGGAAGCAATTCTTATTGTAGCCTTTGATTTGCAGAGTTGGGATTGACCTTCCCTCAATTGAAGTCCGGTTTCAACGCATGAACATCAATGCGGAAACCTGAGCATTACCAACAATTCTCAATTTTTCGATTAACATGGCAGAGTGCGAACAATTAAAAATACTTCTACGGGGAAAGTTAAAAAGAATGAACATCATTTTGGTGATAGTTAACTTTGCTATATGTTCACAACAGGGCCTATTGAATTCACTCCACATTTTGCCAAACAAAAAGAGAACATTTTGCTATTACCTTTAGCCGGAAAGCTTGACAAGGGTCTCAAGGTAAGCAAAAATATTTCTCATCTACACGTGATAAGAATCAATTTTGTGATTTTGATTTGTTAACTGAAATGGGTTTTTCAAAAATAAAACAGGTTTCAGGGAGGATTACTTACAATGGTCATGATATGGAAGAGTTTGTGCCCGAGAGGGCCTCGGCATACATCGGTCAAGCATGACCTTCACATAGGAGAAATGACGAGAGGAGACCTTGGCCTTCTCTGCAAAAGTTCAAGGAGACGGGAACATTAACATTATGTATAGAAAAATACTAGAATGACACACTTTGGCTACGCAATTGTTGAAGTCCTTCGGATATACTTTGAAATGAATGCACATGCATCTCATCAAAGCATGATATAAAGAATTAATCATAAGAGACCTCATAACTCATAAGCAATCAAACAGTTAATAATGATGAACAGTGTTCTACCTAAATCAATATAAGAACATAAAGGACGACTCTGCTGAAGAAGATGACAGAGCTAGAAACAAAGTAGTCAACAAAGGCAATTTGAAATAATAGAGTTGAAGAGAGAAAACTTAGAGAAGAAAGGAAACATACACTAAAAATGATAGAAAGGTTCCATCAATGATTTAAATCTAATTTTGGCGAGACATTATTGAGATTTCTAAACAAAAGTTCAAATTATCATATGTAATATAATGTAATTCAATCCAGGAATCTGATGACATAAAGAAGTTATAAACAGCACCTAAAAAAATTTAGATGATTCACATTATAAATTGCATACTTGTGACAAATTTTACTCACAGTTACGATAAGCCAAAATAGTCGTGTCGCTTCAAACAAATCTGCTCCAAACGATTCTCCTCCGCACAGTGAGCTTCATTCACATGCGGCTTTGTTCAACAAACGAATTCCCAAATTCCTCTCATTCGTACCAAAATCACAATCAAACACGCATAATTCAAATACTTGATTACCTCTTTGTCCTAAATAAAGCCTCCGCCGCACCCTTCATTCTTTTTCTAATCACAGTCCACCAACTCTTGCTCTGACAATGACACCAAGCTACCTGACCTGATCCTATTGATCCCTTCAACCACAAAGAATCGTTGCAAATGCCCAAAGAACTCCCTACATTTGCTAGTTGAATACATTCAAAATCTAGAGTTGATAAAGCCAAGTTCATTGTCATACATTTAAAAGATATAAATAAAATAAAATAAAAATGAAAATTGAATATTTTGCATAAGCACATTGTTCCTATCAAGCTCTATATGTTATAAGCAGACAACCTAGTCTTTCGATCTAGTACGAGAGATTCACAGCTTCAATGATTTGCTAACAACAACAACAATTGAGATAAATTGCAATACACGGACATGCTTAATTGGCACTTCAAAATATTATAAGATAATAATTATCCATCCATGAATTAGGTGTTATTAAAAGCCTAATCGCCTAATACATAAATATAAACCAACTATTGTACTGCAATGAAACAGGTTTTTAAAGTAATACATGTTCAAATGGAATACAAGTATATAAACTTCTTGTTGATAGTTCTCTCGGCATGAATGGGTAAGACGAATGAACAAAGGACTCGCTCTTCGTACTCACTAAATGTAAACCAACTATTGTCTTGCGCAAAATATAACCAAGCAACGGAAATGAAAATGAGTTATATTCAAAAGTATTTGTGCATCATGTGATTGTCTAAATAATAACTACTTTGAAATAAAAATATTGAAAGAGTAATGCGCATTTTTTAATCTTACTTGATCAATTGCAATAAGTACAGGGATATCCTTCACCAGTGATAATTCCTTCCTTAACCGAACAAGAACTCCTGCAGAAGCATGTGTGTGAGTAATTCATATTTGAATCAATTCATACAGAAGCATGTGAGTAACCCCCCAAATTTGTAACACGTCTCAAACTAGTAAATACAATTTGATTGCAAACAACAAAGCCCAAATGACCACAAAAAAGTTTTGAACAGAAAACCAAAAACAAGAAGTTGGGAAAAAGAGCATAAGAGGGTACCTTCAATTCTCTGCAGTAGTTTCTTGACATCCTGCTTACACCCATCACAATGTATGTTCACTTTGAGAACACAACTCTATAGAACATCCCCAAAAAGTAAAAGTAAAGAAGAAGAAGAAGAAGAAACAAAAAAATAAGAATGCGCTCATTAACAAATGGATCGAGTGTCACGGAAATTAAAAACAAG
Organism: Stephania yunnanensis; assembly: GCA_039657365.1. Taxonomy (NCBI): domain Eukaryota; kingdom Viridiplantae; phylum Streptophyta; class Magnoliopsida; order Ranunculales; family Menispermaceae; genus Stephania; species Stephania yunnanensis. The sequence goes on along the minus strand of CM077588.1, from coordinate 55,918,044 downwards.
CAAGAACAGAGGATACAATATCACTTGCGTAATACAACATAGCTCATATAAACAAATACGACAAGTTTGTTTGTCGCCAATCGTTCTGAATATTGGCGAGAGTTCTAGCTTCAAGTCCAACGACAACCCATTTCTAATAGTAATGAAGGAAAATCATTATTGAAAATATGAAGAAACAACATATGAGCAGGTGTAAGTAATACCTCCAACTTTGCGTCTGCAGAATGCACAACAGGTGATGAAATGTTCACCAAACCAGAGCATTGAGAATGGTTGTTGGCACCATGTTGCGAGAACATCCTTGCAAAGAACGAGTGTCCGGCATTGATGACACATTACATGTTAAAAAGAAGTTAGAGCAAGCTCATTTTCCTTATCCTTTCCTTTTAAGTGTACCTGAAGATTAAGGTCAATATAGGCAAGAATAATGGGTTCAGGTTCCATGTAGACAAGTTCTATAAAATTTAGTACCAAAAATTGTTAACTGAAAGAAAAATAAAAATGTCCGAATTTTGAGTGTATGCCTCCAACTATGTTTGTTCACTCCATTAAGGGTAAGACCATGTAAACATAGTCATTCAACTCCCCTTTGCAAGATAATTTCGCACAATTATAGAAAAAAGGAAGCTGCCCGATCAAACCTAAAAAACGTCTCAACTTTTGTGATGGAGGGTATCCGATCATTCCCATTCCCGGGTCTTTCCTTCGCAACTGTTTCAAAGTGGGAATAAATTATCAATGAAGGGACCAGAGTTGGCAATATCGAGAAACAACTCATTATTTGATAATATTCGACTGTTGTTGTTGATGAGGCGGCATACCAGGACCACGCCGCATTGGAATGCCACCAGGATGCATCCCTCCTGCCATATTGGCACGAGAAGCAAGATTGAAATATGCCACACTGGAGGCATTCTAGGCATGTTCATCATATTCATTGGCGTTGCATAGGTCTAGTTGTCACCATGGACGCAGCCATCTTTGCATTTCCAGACGAAAACTGCAAACCATAAAATCATACATCGCCAAAAAACTTAAACCAAATAAAGAATTTAAGTATTACGGGAGCATTAAAAAAGTTCTTGTAAATAAGATATCAAACTCCTTGTATAACTATGACACTCTTAGCATTGCAAGTACTACTTATGGCGGTTTAATAGCATGGAACCTACTTTTTTATATAATAATGCCAATCACACAAACCACTGATCATGGACCACCAGCACCACAAACATTCTCGAGAAACAGTTGACATGAAATAACATTAGTAACAAGTGATGAAATCCTTGTGATCTATAATGATGGAAGCAACCCACCTCTTTGTGGATTCCCACGCATCTTTCCATTGTTTTTCCTCATCCTTGAATATGCGAAAATTATTCCTCTCTATGCTATGGTAGCCGCACTCTCCAGCATTATTCCTCTCTATGCTATGGTAGCCGCACTCTCCAGCCAGGTCGACAACGATGAAGGGCGTTCGCCAACAAAAAAAAAAAAGATGTTCATAAACAGAATTTGTGCATTCACTGAAGTACTTCAAACACAATATTACTCACCTGGCTTCACCTGGAATGGTAGAGGCGATCCTTCAGTTGAGTTGCAAGTACATCATCATATTTTACCCTGTAAAAAGCAGTTTGCTCAACATTCACTTTAATCCATATTTGCTCACCAACCTTTTCGCAGTTCGGCCATATGTTAGAGACACACGCATGTATGTATGGAGAAGTGAGAGCAATGCAGAATGTATTTAAAGAAACATAAAAGTAACAAAGATTAGTTTCATACAAAGCACTTAAAAATAGACAAAATAAGCTCCTTTTCTATATACGAGCAAAAGTAATAGAACAGAAAATATTGAAACAAATATGAAACATTGAAACTCATCAAATTTCTAGCACCATCTATACGCTCTTCCCATCATCTGAAAGCACAAAAAAATTAAATTCAGAGACACAAGATGAGTAAAAAATAAAACTAAATGGTTGAAACGTACTTTCCTCAAGTGTTAGGTATGAAGACATGTTGTTTGGGCCATGGAATCGATTCCCCTAAAGCTTGCTCTATTGTCCTCATATTAGCTTGAGTCCTCCATATCAAAGCATTGTGGTCAATGGATGTTTGCACCCACACCATGTAAGATCCAACCCCAATAGGAGCACCCTCCACAACATGTAGCGGGTCATCTATTGCAATCTCTCATTCTGCCACTATATGGTTACCAACAACCCAATCGATAAACTTGCATTTCATTCCACACTTATTCGAAGAGTTCCCGTTTTGTGGCTTCAATAAAAAATTATGAAGTTTCATTATCCGTAACATTTACATTCAATAGATTAATATTTTTTTTACCTGGCATGTACAAGTGTGCCCGTCTCCCCCTTGTTGACCCTATCATAAAAATAACCAACACGATTTAAGAATGAATATTGTTCACGATATGAATAAGTACACATATGTGTATAGTGAAAATATCAATTTGTACATGTTTATATTGATTGTAAACATAAGAAGATAAATCTTCATATTTCTCTCTCAAACCCATAAGTTCTTTGATGATAGCGTTATTCTGAGTTGTTGCACCTACACCCGTAGGAGTTACTCCAAAACCAAGACCTCTCACCTCGACCTTGGTGTTCAGTACCAAAAACTTGTGATATAGGGTCATTGTTAATTGATTGAGCAAAGAGATTTCGAGCATTGACTTTGATTACATGCATTGATTTTATCCTTCAAAACAAACAACTACTATTTGCATCAAATGGAAGAAAAACTTAATAATATAAAATATCAAAGATCTATTAGTTAATTCACCACAATTTCGGCAATTTCGGCATTGTGTGGTTTCCGTTTTTTTATCTCGAATGCCCTCTAATCCACACTTGACTCTGGAAACACTAGCATAGTCTTTTTCTTCAATCTATAAGCATAAAAACAATAAATAATACAAGATTAAAATATAGGTATAAGTAATAGAATAAATGAATAAAACTTGTCATCTCATATTCAAGGCGAGCATATCCTTTTCGACTTGTCGTATGCTGAATCGTTTGCTTTGCTCTAATTTCCTTAGCTTTATTGCTTTGTTCACGAAAGTTGCTAGATCTCTTTTGTTTTTTGAACTCTTTCCATAACTTTTCATTAATTGTGGCAGGTTTCTCGTCGTTGCCATTTTCTAACTCCTTAGCAAGCCTTGATTTTCATGCTCCAAACAATCGTGCAATTCTTTGTAATATATGTTTTTTATGAGATGTTTTATCCAGAATTATAAATCTTTCCTGCAATGAGAATGAAACACAATCAAATAGAGTACTTTTTATAATTTTATATAATAAAAATAGAAGTCTAACCTCAATAAACTTTCATATTCTTTTCTTATTATCTCCCCTGAGTCGGCGCCAATCTCACAAAGTAATTGGCACCATTTCGAGTGACACGATTCCCAAGAAAGAAGAAAAGACATCTGCATTTTCACCAATGGGCTGATTTCTGTCATTGAAAGTAACGAGTACTTTTTTCTTTCTAGCAAGTGAAGGAAGCTTGGTTGGACCTCGATCTTTTCTTCCTTTGTTGTTGTTCATCTTGTTGATCTTCTTGCTCTTCTTCTCGTTCTTCCTATTCTTGTTATTCTTCTTCTTGTTGTTCTCGTTATTGTTGATTGAAGCTCCTAGTTATTTATTGTTATTAAATTTTTAATAACATCTAAATATATTCTTATATTCTACGTTTTTAAAACTTATTTAATATGTAATCAATGTCCAACAGGACTATCTATAACTAAGAAATTAATGTGTAATGATTTATAATTTATTAAAGTTTTTTATTTTATAATATTTATTCAATTGTTAATAACTATTTTTTTCATTAATAATATTAAGTTATATATTAATTTAAAATTTAATAAGTTTTAATAACGTATTATATGACACCAGTAAATTTATATTTTTTTAAAGGGGAAATGGATGTATACAAAACTTGCATGTCATTTTGGAAAGAAATAGAAGATGGTGCGTATAATCTTGTAATTCCTAGTTTTTATTATTGGGAAGATTTGGATGTTAGTAAAATTATTGATGGTGATGATAAAGAAAATCACCTTTTGCATCTTTCAATAGCCGCAAACGGGATTGCAGATGCTTATGAATTTATGATGTTTGCTATAAGATTCTCAACATTTTTGCCCTGCAGTTATAATATCTATATTTTTTTTCCAACTTTCTTTTACTTTATTACTTGGAAGAGTTTGATTCATGCATCCTCTATTTTTTGTTCACCTATAGGTTGTAGATCGATCTCAATTCTTTGGCATGGATTCAAAATTTTTTTATGCTATTAAGGAAGGCAAAACTTGGTTTGACTATTTCGGATTCCATTTTGTTGGGGAAGATTTGGGGTTTGTTGAAGCAGTAAGGCGTGTGCACCAATTAAGCCATCGAGAGGAAGCAGGCAGTGATTTTATTAGCAGTATTTTAGGGGTTTATTCAATTGAGATTTTAATAGACTTTTGGTTACTTTTGTAAGGGAATGACTTTTATGAAGTTTTAGATTTTGGTAGATTTTTAAAGACTTTGATAAACTTTTATGTAGATTTCATTATGATGACTTTTATCAACATTTAAGATTTTTAGTGACTTTTGTGAACTTCTTAAACATGATTTTGATGATACTAATAGATTATTGTGATTTTTAAAATGAAACAAATATTTTGCACTTTATTATAAAAAAATAAATAATTATGTCTTTTTTTTTCTTAAGAACTATTACTAATTTTTTAAAGAGTATTTTTGTATTTTAGTAAAAAAAAAACATATAAACATATTAATGAATTACTTAGTAACATAATAAATAAGTAAATAAATATCAACATAATAAATAGGTAAATAAAATTAGCAAAGACTATGCAAGTAAAAAGAGTAGAGAGTCAGTTAAGAGAGAACAATGTGAACAAGCAATAAATTTAGAGATAATTCAATGAAAAAGAGCTCTAAACCTTTTACTTCTCAAGTATCAGACTTTTGACATTCAAACTAACTATTGGTCTACGATTCATTAATTTATTCGATCTAGATTTGGTATAGAACTCTCAACATTTGTTCGAGGCCGTAGCCCTCCTTATACCGATACTTAGAGTGATACTTAGAGTGAGACTTCTAGATATTAATCGGTTGATCATCAGATTAGCTATATATATAAATATGATTAGTTCATATTAACAATATATGGTCAATTATGCGCACATTGTGAAGTTAAAGACTAATTAAGGTGGAGTTGTCTTCTACTAGGTATATATTTACGTTCTACTCGAGTCTAAGTTATGTAATTAATGCAATGTTGGTTGAATTGTAATAATTTAATTAAATATTTATTGAGATGGATACTTTTTTTTTTTAAGGCAAAACCCTCTTTTTATACTTTTGGTCCCTCAACTATTTTAAGTAGTACATATTTACTCTTTCGTTAGTTGAACTGTTAAAATTGATGATGTGAGCAGAGTCGGAAAAGGAATGGGAAACTGTCGTGCTTAACGACTACTAATGTTAAAAGCTAGTTATATTAAATGAACTAATTAAGGCGTCACTTATGAACTAATTAAAGTCTACACATTGGAAGATTATGGAGTATCTCTAAAGCCTACCATCCTTAATGTTTATTGGTAAGGAGTGACTCGATCTCCATCTATAATAATAGTTTCACAACGACACCCCAAGATCTCCTTCTAGCAGTGATGCAAGTTAGCTAAACAAGAGCTAAGTACAGAAGAATGAACTGAACTTTTCTAACTCTTTTAATGTTACTGAAGTATGTACTTACATTTTTTCCAATGTCTTAAATTGTGTTCGAGTGTTTGTATAAAGAGATTTTATATGGATTAGCCCAGAGTTCAAAATTCCGACTTCTCCTATGACTTTCCTCACTTAAAATTTGAAATTAATTTGAGCAAATAAAAGACAACATGTTATACACATGCAGTTCGGTGAAGAAGTTTATCACATTTTAACGAAATTAACTGTCTGAATTTGGCGGGCAAAACTTGTCCAAAGAATGCAACTTACATTTTCGCTTATCCTTATTACAATATTTTGGTGTGGATGTTTCAGTCTTTCTCTGTCGGCTAGTTTTTCGTCACTATATCTTTTTTAGGAGTGATGGGAGTCTATTTTAAATTAGGACAATCTATCCAAAGCATTGTAGCATTTTTTATTGTTGTGTTGCTCGGTTTAATCATCATTGTGGATGGATGCTTGGTTTCTTTGTTTTAATTATTTCATTCTTAGGAGTCACATAATTACAAATATTATTTGCTGACAAACTTTTTATATTTTTGGGATTGTATCATTGTGACAAAATAACTGCATAGGGAACAGTTGCTATTCTTTGGTTTTCCTTCTCTGCTAAGATCTCATTTGATTTTGCTTCGTTCTATGCAATGATAATTCTCTATAGTAAACTCGGTCGAGTTGCAACAACGGTAAAAGCGAAGGCGGGGTTGCTCGGGCCATTGAGGTATGTACAGGCCGATTATACAAGTGCTTCGTGAGAATAGTCAAGCTCGCCTAGACAACCGTATTTAAATTTGAGTTCGTTCATCAAAATCTGAGTTCCTCAGTTCCCTATTCATATATTTTTGAATCCAGTCATGGGTTTTCATATTTTGATTTTAGCTTAATTTCCCGTGCGTGTTGCATTGCTTTTATTGTGATTTGCGAATCGGGGACCTTTCCAAGCTGTTCCTGAATTGCAGATCTGTTTCAATTCCCTCATTTGAGTATGTATAGACCTATTATATATAATAAAAGGAGTCCCCCCTCCATTCATCAAAAAAACAATTTCTTTCGGGTCACTAATTAGGCAGCGTCCAGAGGATGGGCAAATGTCATCCACTTTTAAAACAAAGTTGTGAAAAAACTATGCATGATTATCGACTTCAATAATTGAACTTCACTTTACTGAGAGAATATATATATATTGTTATGGAATATGGATGACCATGCATTTACACCAACATATTGTGTAGTCATGTAACTTGTATGTATCACTTAATAGTACCTCCATTTGTCTATGTATTGTCATGTAACTTGTAATCCTCTCCAATGTACACCAACTCTTTCATGTATTGTCTATGTTGCTTGTAATGTGTTGTATGACATGGGGTGTATGTGTTGCTTGTACACATTGTATGAAGTACATTTATCATCATCACCAAATGGCCTATATAAAGGTTGCCAACCTCATTGTAAAAGCACACCAAGTTGAATGAAAACTTCTCATTCCAACTATCTCATTTCTTCTCTTCTCCTTTGTAGTAGTAGAAGTTCTTAGTCTTCTATTTCCTTTTCTAGTTCTTAGCAAGTTCCAATTCAATTTACAATATATATATATAAGAATTTACTATGAATAAATGTAGAACTGGATATTAAATCTTTGAAAAATTAAAAAAAAAAAACTAAGTTAAAAAAAATAGAATGAACTGAAATCAAATAATAATTCTAAACATGTAAAACTTGTTGGGGTTACTCAACAAGAAAGTAACCCCTTCAACTTGAGAAACAGATGAATAAAATCCACTAAGCCACGAACAATGCACAAAATCAATCACACCACAAAGAACACAAGATTTAACGTGGAAAACCCTCCAAATCAGAGGGAAAAAATCACGGGCCAAACTCCGAATAAATCCACTATATGAATAAAGAGTACAAGATATCTCAATCGCTTGAGATTCACTAATAATGGAGTAATACAAAAATATCTCTTCCAAAAACTTAGATGATCACACTAAGAATGAAGAAAAATTACCCCAATTGTATCAAACCCTTGCACCTCTTTTCTTGAACACCAAGAAATCACCAAAGCCTCTCAGCGGGTCTTCAGATTCAAGATCTTGATATGCCTTCAATGTAGAGAGAAGAAAACTAGAGAGATTGCACACTTCAACTCGAGTGCGCACACCAATCGGTCACCAAGTCGAACTCTCAAAGTCGACTTTCCAATTCTTGTATATATTTCTACCAAAATCCTTATTCGGTATATATCCAAGTCGATCTCTCAAACAACCGAAATACATATTCGGTCTCTAAGTCGTACACAAAGTCGACTTTTCAAAATTCACGAATTTCTAATTCGTACTCTCTCATCCGTTTACAATTCTAATCAAGAAATTAGAATTTTCATTGGCTGGACTTTTTGGTTTTGGACCTACACCAATCCAACAAAACTCATATAACCAAATGTAGTAATGAAGAACAGAAGAAAAAGTATAGCACGAAGTGAATTTGCAGTTTATTTGAAGTTCTCTTGATCTATTACGATTAGTGAAGTTTTTGATCATCATCTATAAACACCACATTGCCAACCCAGAGGGTCGTGGCCTAGTGGTAATTAAGGGCGAAGATGAGATAGTGTGGGTTAGGCGCACGATCTCGGTTTCGATTCCCACAACAGCCAAACGCCAGGCCACTCACTAGAACAAATTCTACTTTTCATAGAGGTTTTTGACCTCTATGAAAAGTGTTATCTTTTATGGTCTGTTCGCTTCACATTTTAGTGAATCCTAACACATGGGATTAATTAGTGATGAGACTAACACATGGGTTTAGATAGTTTAGTCCCATTTGTGTATCTTGTTTGCTTGGGAGTTTTAAGGTTGGGATTAAATGAGGTTGTACATGTACATTTACCAAAATACCCTTACATAAATAACACATCATCCCCCCATTTCACACATTTCTCATCTCCTCCACTTCTAGAACGTCTCCTGCCTCTGTTGTGCTTGAACGAATCCACGCCTCCAAGCTCGCACCTCACCTGCGTCAATGAATCGGCTCCCTTGGTGAAGAAGACGCCTCCTCACCTGGCCGATGGTACGCCTCCTTCTCACCTCTCCTCACCTGGTTCGTTCACGCATCCTCACCGTGTTCGATTTCGGCTGATGGTCGATCGTCTTCTTCTTCGCGACCACGGTGGTGACGAGTTAGGGTTCCTCCTCTGCAGTTGCTCCTCTCCTTCTCGCACACACCTGCGTTTTGCGGTTCGCGACGGCACTGGCTTCCTCCTCCTCACTTCCTCTTCTCCATCTCCAACGACGAATCGATCGAGACCTTTGGGTTTCTTCAGGCGTCGCTGCAACGCGCGTGGGTGGAAACACAGTGAAGCTGGTGATTCGACGAAGAGAACGAAGAGAAAAGCATGTTTGGTCGAGATGGAGATTTGTGATTCGGTGAAGCTGTTGTGTTAATGTGAGGGGTAAAGTGGTAATCTCCACTAACCCCCACATATGGATTAGCTAATCCCACCAAAAATGGTGGTATTGTTTAATCCACTCCCATGCCCATTAACTAATCCTGTGGCCTAGTTAATCCTCCAAGCGAACACCGGATTAACTAGTCCAGTGTGGCTAATCCGACCTAAGACGGTGAAGCGAACAGGCCATTAAGGTGTTATCGTATCTTCAAAGCTTACATAGGGGTTTCAAACCCCTATCAAATCTTGACTATTTCATAGGGGTTTCAAACCTCTATCAAATCTTGGCTATTTCATAGGGGTTTCAAACCTTTATAATATCTTCAAAGGCTTACATAGGGGTTTCAAACATAATATTACTCACCTGGCTTCACCTGGAATGGTAGAGGCGATCCTTCAGTTGAGTTGCAAGTACATCATCATATTTTACCCTGTAGAAACCAATTTGCTCAACATTCACTTTAATCCATATTTGCCCACCAACCTTTTCGCAGTTCGCCCATATGTGAGAGACACACGCATGTATGTATGGAGAAGTGAGAGCAAAGCAGAATGTATTTAAAGAAACACAAAAGTAACAAAGATTAGTCTCATACAAAGCACTTAAAACTAGACAAAATAAGCTCCTTTTCTATATACGAGCAAAAATAATAGAAAAGAAGATATTGAAACAAATATGAAACATTGAAACGCATCAAATTTCTAGCACCATCTATACGCTCTTCCCATCATCTGCAAGCACAAAAAAATTAAATTCAGAGACACAAGATGAGTAAAAAAATAAAACTAAATGGTTGAAACGTACTTTCCTCAAGTGTTAGGTATGAAGACATGTTGTTTGGGCCATGGAACCGATTCCCCTAAAGCTTGCTCTATTGTCCTCATATTAGCTTGAGTCCTCCATATCAAAGCATTGTGGTCAATGGCTGTTTGCACCCACACCATGTAAGATCCAACCCCAATAGGAGCACCCTCCACAACATGTAGCGGGTCATCTATTGCAATCTCTCATTCTGCCACTATATGAGTACCAACAACCCAATCGATCAACTTGCATTTCATTCCACACTTATTCGAAGAGTTCCCGTTTTGTGGCTTCAATAAAAAATTATGAAGTTTCATTATCCGTAACATTTACATTCAATAGATTAATATTTTTTTTACCTGGCATGTACAAGTGTGCCCGTCTCCCCCTTGTTGACCCTATCATAAAAATAACCAACACAATTTAAGAATGAATATTGTTCACGATATGAATAAGTACACATATGTGTATAGTAAAAATATCAATTTGTACCTGTTTATATTGATTGTAAACATAAGAAGATTAATCTTCATATTTCTCTCTCAAACCCATAAGTTCTTTGATGATAGCGTTATTCTGAGTTGTTGCACCTACACCAGTAGGAGTTACTCCAAAACCAAGACCTCTCACTCGACCTTGGTGTTCAGTACCAAAAACTTGTGAGATAGGGTTATTGTTAATTGATTGAGCAGTAGATTCAGAGCATTGACTTTGATTACATGCATTGATTTTATCCTTCAAAACAAACAACTAATATTCGCATCAAATGGAAGAAAAACTTAATAATATAAAATATCAAAGATCTATTAGTTAATTCACCACAATTTCGGCAATTTCGACATTGTGTGGTTTCCGGTTTTTATCTGAATGCCCTCTAATCCACACTTCAGCTCTGGAAACACTAGCACCATCTTTTTCTTCAATCTATAAGCATAAAAACAATAAATAATACAAGATTAAAATATAGGTATAAGTAATAGAATAAATGAATAAAACTTGTCATCTCATATTCAAGGCGAGCATATCCTTTTCGACTTGTCGTATCTTTGAATGTTTGCTTTGCTCTAATTTCCTTAGCTTTATTGCTTTGTTCACGAAAGTTGCTAGATCTCCTTTGTTTTTTGAACTCTTTCCATAACTTTTCATCAATTGTGGCAAGTTTCTCGTCGTTGCCATTTTCTAACTCCTTAGTAAGCCTTGATTTTCATGCTCCAAACAATCGCCCAATTCTTTGTAATATATGTTTTTCATGAGATGTTTTATCCGGAATTATAAATCTTTCCTGCAATGAGAATGAAACACAATCAAATATAATACTTTTTATAATTTTATATAATAAAAATAGAAGTCTAACCTCAATAAACTTTCATATTCTTTTCTTATTATCTCCCCTGAGTCGTCGCCAATCTGACAAAGTAATTGGCACCATTTCGCGTGACACGATTCCCAAGAAAGAATAAAAGACATCTGCATTTTCACCAATGGGCTGATTTCTGTCATTGAAAGTAACGAATACTTTTTCCTTTCTAGCAAGTGAAGGAAGCTTGGTTGGACCTCTTTTCTTCCTTTGTTGTTGTTCATCTTATTGATCTTCTCGTTCTTCTCGTTCTTGTTATTCTTCTTGTTGTTGTTCTCGTTGTTGTTGATTGAAGCTCCTAGTTATTGATTGTTATTAAATTTTTAATAACATCTCAATATATTCTTATATTCTACGTTTTTAAAACTTATTTAATATGTAATCAATGTCCAACAGGAATATCTATAACTAAGAAATTAATGTGTAATGATTTATAATTTATTACAGTTTTTTGTTTTATAATATTTATTCAATTGTTAATAACTATTTTTTTCATTAATAATATTAAGTTATATATTAATTTAAAATTTATTAAGTTTTAATAACGTATTATATGACACCATTAAATTTTTATTTTTTTAAAGGGGAAATGGATGTATGCTAAACTTGCATGTCATTTTGGAAAGAAATAGAAGATGGCGTGTATAATCTTGTAATTCCTAGTTTTTCTGATTGGGAAGATTTGGGTGTTAGTAAAATTATTGATGGTGATGATAAAGAAAATCACCTTTTGCATCTTTCAATAGCCGCAAAAGGGATTGCAGATGCTTATGAACTTATGATGTTTGCTATACGATTCTCTACATTTTTGCCCTGCAGTTATAATATCTATATTTTTTTCCAACTTTCTTTTACTTTATTACTTGTTCCAACTTTCTTTTACTTTATTACTTGTAAGAGTTTGATTCATGCATCCTCTATTTTTTGTTCACTTATAGGTTGTAGATCGATCTCAATTCTTTGGCATGGATTCAAAAAAATTTTATGCGAAGGCAAAACTTGGTTTGACCATTTCGGATTCCATTTTGTTGGGGAAGATTTGAGGTTTGTCGAAGCAGTAAGGTGTGCACACTAATTAAGCCATCAAGAGGTGGGGGCTTCACGACTCGTCAGAGTAGGGAGTGATTTTTTTAACAATATTTTAGGGGTGTATTTAATTGAGATTTTAATAGACTTTTGGTTACTTTTGTAAGTGAATGACTTTTATGAAGTTTTAGATTTTGGTAGAATTTTAAAGACTTTGATAAACTTTTATGTAGATTTCATTATGATGACTTTTATCAACATTTAAGATTTTTAGTGACTTTTGTGAACTTCTTAAACATGATTTTGATGATACTAATAGATTATTGTGATTTTTAAAATGAAACAAATATTTTGCACTTTATTATAAAAAAGTAAATAATTATGTTTTTTTTTAAGAATTATTACTAATTTTTAAAGAGTATTTTTGTATTTTAGTAAAAAAAAAAACATATAAACATATTAATGAATTACTCTCAAGGTAGTAACATAACAAATAAGTAAATAAATATCAACATAATAAATATGTAAATAAAATGAGGAAAGACTTGTGCAAGTAAAAAGAGTAGAGAGTGAGTTAAGAGAGAACAATGTGAACAAGCAGTAAATTTAGAGATAATTCAATGAAAAAGAGCTCTAAACCTTCTACTTCTCAAGTATCAGACTTTTGACATTCAAACTAACTATTGGTCTACGATTCATTAATTTATTCTAGATTTGGTATAGAACTCTCAACATTTGTTCGAGGTCCTAGTCCCCTCCTTATACCGATACTTAGAGTGATACTTAGAGTGAGACTTCTAGATATTAATCGGTTGATCATCAGATTAGCTATATATATAAATATGATTAGTTCATATTAACAATATATGGTCAATTATGCGCACATTGTGAAGTTAAAGACTAACTAAGGTGGAGTTGTCTTCTACTAGGTATATATTTACGTTCTACTCGAGTCTAAGTTATGTAATTAATGCAACGTTGGTTGAATTGTAATAATTTAATTAAATGTTTATTGAGATGGATACTTTTTTTAAGGTAAAACCATCTTTTTATACTTTTGGTCTCTCAACTTTTCAAGTAGTGCATATTTATTTCTTCCGTTAGTTGAACTGTTAAAATTGATGATGTGAGCAGAGTCGGAAAAGGAATGGGAAACTGTCGTGCTTAACAACTACTAATGTTAAAAGCTAGTTATATTAAATGAACTAATTAAAGTCTACACATTGGAAGATTATGGAGTATCTCTAAAGCCTACCATCCTTAATGTTTATTGGTAAGGAGTGACTCGATCTCCATCTGGAATAATAGTTTCACAACGACACCCCAAAATCTCCTTCTAGCAGTGATGCAATTTAGCTAAACAAGAGCTAAGTACAGAAGAATGAACTGAACTTTTCTAACTCTTTTAATTTTACTGAAGGATGTACTTACATTTTTTCCAATGTCTTAAATTGTGTTCGAGTGTTTGTATAAAGAGATTTTATATGGATTAGCCCAGAGTTCAAAATTTTGACTTCTCCTATGACTTCCCTCACTTAAAATTTGGAATTAATTCGAGCAAATAAAAGGCAACATGTTATACACATGCAGTTCGGGGAAGAAGTTTATCACATTTTAACCATAGTGAAATTGACTGTCTGAATTTGGCGGGCAGAACTTGTCCAAAGAATGCAACTTACATTTTCGCTTATCCTTATTACAATATTTTGGTGTGGATGTTCCAGTCTTTCTCTATCGGCTAGTTTTTCGTCACTATATCTCTTTTAGGAGTGATGGGAGTCTGTTTTAAATTAGGACAATCTATCCAAAGCATTGTAGCATTTTTTATTGTTGTGTTGCTCGGTTTAATCATCATTGTGGATGGATGCTTGGTTTCTTTGTTTAATTATTTCATTCTTAGGAGTCACATAATTACAAATATTATTTGCTGATAAACTTTTTATATTTTTGGGATTGTATCATTGTGACAAAATAACTGCATAGGAAACAGTTGCTATTCTTTGATTTTCCTTCTCTGCTAAGATCTCATTTGATTTTGCTTCGTTCTATGCAATGATAATTCTCTATAGTAAACCCGGTCGAATTGACACAACGGTAAGAGCGAAGGCGGGGTTGCTCGGGTCATTGGAGTATGCACAAGCCGATTATACTAAGGCTAAGGCTTCGTGAGAATAACCACAAATATAAAGAAAAAAAAAAGCGTATTTAAATTTGAGTTCGTTCATCTAAATCTGAGTTCCTCAGTTCCCTATTCATATATTTTTGAATCCAGTCATGGGTTTTCATATTTTGATTTTAGCTTCATTTCCCGTGCGTGTTGCATTGCTTTTATTGTGATTTGCGAATCGGGGACCTTTCCAAGCTGTTCCAGAATTGCAGATCTGTTTCAATTCCCTCATTTGAGTATGTATAGACATATTATTATATATAATAAAAGGAGTCCCGCCTCCATTTATCAAAAAAACAATTTCTTTCGGGTCACTAATTAGGCAGCGTCCAGAGGATGGGCAAATGTCATCAACTTTTAAAACAAAGTTGTGAAAAAACTATGCATGATTATCGACTTCAATAATTGAACTTGACTTTACTGAGAGAATATATATATATATATATATATATATATATATATATATATATATATATATATATATATATACTAGTTTCAAGACGTGATACGCATGATTCCGCCGCTCGCTCCGCTCGCGGGAATTAATTAATTTCTAAGAATATATTAACAAAATTTAAAATTGTAATTAAAATTTAAAAATTATAAATACAAGTACTTTTTTTAGCTTATCAATATTCTCTAATGTTATTGGGATAAGATGTGAATGAAAAAATAAGCTAATCATGCTAGTACATTACTTCCTCAAAAAAAGTGTATTGGATTGATGCGAATGAATTCATAATTGATTTGGAGATAAAGAAAAAAAAAATGTGTAGTGGATTGATAAGGAGTTAGAGTTTGATTTGGATACAAAAGAAAAGATTGATTTGAAGATTAAAAAAAAGTATGGGCAAATAGGTAAATTTCATTACCACTCAAAAATTTGTGATTCGTGCTTTATATATATACTAGTTTTAAGACGTGCTACGCACGATTCCCCCGCTCGCTTTGCTCGCGGGAATTAATTTCTAAGAATTTATTAACAAAATTTAATATTCTACGTTTTTAAAACTTATTTAATATGTAATCAATGTCCAACATAACTATCTATAACTAAGAAATTAATGTGTAATGATTTATAATTTATTGAAGTTTTTTGTTTTATAATATTTATTCAATTGTTAATAACTATTTTTTTCATTAATAATATTAAGTTATATATTAATTTAAAATTTATTAAGTTTTAATAACGTATTATATGACACCAGTAAATTTTTATTTTTTTTTTGTAATGAAAGTAATGCTTAAACTACCATTGTATAGCTTAGGGTAATTTGAAATGCTACTTCTACTCTCAAAATCAGAATGATATTCCTGTTTATTTTTTTTATAGGGAAATGGATTTGTGCTCATGTCATTTTCGAAAGAAATAGAAGATGGCGTGTATAATCTTGTAATTCCTAAAATATGTAAACCTCGATTAGTGAAAAAAAAAAAAAAATTGGTTTTAAGATCATCTGACAGTCACGAATGAACGAAAGTTTGGATTAAATTTTAACCGTTACTTTTGATAAATCCACGAAAATCGGTATGTTTTTGTTACAATCAAGTATGCTTTTGTTACAACCAATCAGAGAGTACAATAATAGAAAGTACGGATTGAAAAAAAAAGTTAAAATCACACAGTTGGTTGTAAGATGATCTGACGGTGATAAGTGACCAAATTAATTTTTTGGAATTCCCTGACTTCCACAGTAACTCTATAAATTAAACATCTTCTTCATCCTTTGACAAAAAAAAAAAAAAAAAAAAAAAACTTCTTTATCTACCCGCTAAGCAATCTCTATCGTCATTATGGACCGAACCTTCAATACCTATTAAGCCGCCGAGTTATTTGGTAGAGATGAGGAAGATCCTGATTTTGTGGTTGGAAATTCAAATGAAGGATGCTCTAGGCACCTTAGTGTAAACCCCGATAAATGAAAAAAAAAAAAAAAATTGAAAATATGTAAGCTATACCACTCGTCAAACACTACATTAAAAATTTTTTAATAACATCTAAATATATTCTTATATTCTACGTTTTTAAAACTTATTTAATATGTAATCAATGTCAAACATGACTATCTATAACTAAGAAATTAATGTGTAATGATTTATAATTTATTAAAGTTTTTTGTTTTATAATATTTATTCAATTGTTAATAACTATTTTTTTCATTAATAATATTAAGTTATATATTAATTTAAAATTTATTAAGTTTTAATAACGTATTATATGACACCAGTAAATTTTTATTTTTTTAAAGGGGAAATGGATGTATGTGAAACTTAAATGTCATTTTCGAAAGAAATAGAAGATGGAGCGTATAATCTTGTAATTCCTAGTTTTTCTGATTGTGAAGATTTGGATGTTAGTAAAATTATTGATGGTGATGATAAAGAAAATCACCTTTTATATCTTTCAATAGCTGCAAACGGGGATTCGCATTTGATGCTGATGGGGGATAAAGAGGGTCGAAACGGGATTGCAGATGTTTATGAACTTATGATGTTTGCTATAAGATTCTCTACATTTTTGCGCTACAGTTATAATATCTATTTTTTTTTTTCCAACTTTCTTTTACTTTATTACTTAAAAGAGTTTGATTCATGCATCCTCTATTTTTTGTTCACTTATAGGTTGTAGATAGATCTCAATTCTTTGGCATGGATGCAAAAGAATTTTATGCTATTAAGGAAGGCAAAACTTGGTTTCACCATTTCGGATTCCATTTTGTTGGGGAAGATTTGAGGTTTGTTGAAGCAGTAAAAAGTGTGCACCAATTAAGCCATCGAGAGGTGGCTTCACGACTCTTCATACTAGGGAATGATTTTATTAACAATATTTTAGAGGTGTATTCAATTGAGATTTTAATAAACTTTTTTATTTTAGGGGTGTATTTTTGTAAGTGAATGACTTTTTATGAAGTTTTAGATTTTGATAGAATTTTAAACACTTTGATAAACTTTTAAAAGCTTGCTCTATTGTCTTCATATTAGCTTGAGTCCTCCATATCAAAGCATTATGGTCAATGGCTGTTATCGATCAACTTGCATTTCATTCCACACTTATTCGAAGAGTTCCTGTTTTGTGGCTTCAATAAAAAATTATGAAGTTTCATTATCCGTAACATTTACATTCAATAGATTAATATTTTTTTTACTTGGCATGTACAAGTGTGCCCGTCTCACCCTTGTTGACCCTATCATAAAAATAACCAACATAATTTAAGAATGAATATTGTTCACGATATGAATAAGTACACATATGTGTATAGCGAAAATATCAATTTGTACCTGTTTATATTGATTGTAAACATAAGAAGATAAATCTTCATATTTCTCTCTCAAACCCATAAGTTCTTTGATGATAGCGTTATTCTGAGTTGTTGCACCTACACCAGTAGGAGTTACTCCAAAACCAATACCTCTCACTCGACCTTGGTGTTCAGTACCAAAAACTTGTGAGATAGGGTCATTGTTAATTGATTGAGCAGTAGATTCAGAGCATTAACTTTGATTACATGCATTGATTTTATCCTTCAAAACAAACAACTACTATTTGCATCAAAATGGAAGAAAAAACTTAACAATATAAAATATCAAAGATCTATTAGTTAATTCACCACAATTTCGGCAATTTCGGCATTGTGTGGTTTCCCGTTTTTATCTGAATGCCTTCTAATCCACACTTCAGCTTTGGAAACACTAGCACCATCTTTTTCTTCAATCTATAAGCATAAAAACAATAAATAATACAAGATTAAAATATAGGTATAAGTAATAGAATAAATGAATAAAACTTGTCATCTCATATTCAAGACGAACATATCATTTTCGACTTGTCGTATGCTGAATCGTTTGCTTTGCTCTAATTTCCTTAGCTTTATTGCTTTGTTTACGAAAGTTGTTAGATCTCCTTTGTTTTTTGAACTCTTTCCATAACTTTTCATCAATTATGGCAGGTTTCTCGTCGTTGCCATTTTCTAACTCCTTAGTAAGCCTTGATTTTCATGCTCCAAACAATCGTCCAATTCTTTGTAATATATGTTTTTCATGAGATGCTTTATCCGAAATTATAAATCTTTCCTGCAATGAGAATGAAACACTATCAAATAGAGTACTTTTTATAATTTTATATAATAAAAAAAGAAGTCTAACCTCAATAAACTTTCATATTCTTTTCTTATTATCTCCCCTGAGTCGGCGCCAATCTGACAAAGTAATTGGCACCATTTCGCGTGACACGATTCCCAATAAAAAAGAAAAGACATCTGCATTTTCACCAATGGGCTGATTTCTGTCATTGAAAGTAACGAGTACTTTTTTCTTTCCGGCAAGTGAAGGAAGCTTGGTTGGACCTCTTTTCTTCCTTTGTTGTTGTTCATCTTGTCGATCTTCTTGTTCTTCTTCTCTTTCTTCTTGTTCTTGTTATTCTTCTTCTCTTGTTCCTCTTGTTCTTGTTGTTCTCGTTGTTGTTGATTGAAGCTCCTAGTTATTGATTGTTATTAAATTTTTAATAGCATCTAAATATATTATTATATTTTACGTTTTTAAAACTTATTTAATATGTAAACAATGTCCAACTGGACTATCTATAACTAAGAAATTAATGTGTAATGATTTATAATTTATTGAAGTTTTTTGTTTTATAATATTTATTCAATTGTTAATAACTATTTTTTTCATTAATAATATTAAGTTATATATTAATTTAAAATTTAATAAGTTTTAATAACGTATTATATGACACCAGTAAATTTTTATTTTTTTAAAGGGGAAATGGATGTATGCGAAACTTGCATGTCATTTTGGCGCGTATAATCTTGTAATTCCTAGTTTTTCTGATTGGAAAGATTTGGATGTTACTAAAATTATTGATGGTGATGATAAAGAAAATCACCTTTTGCATCTTTCAATAGCCGCAAACGGGATTGCAAATGCTTATTAAACTTATGATGTTTGCTATAAGATTCTCTACATTTTTTCCCTACAGTTATAATATCTATATTTTTTTTCCAACTTTCTTTTACTTTATTACTTAGAAGAGTTTGATTTATGCATCCTCTATTTTTTGTTCGCCTATAGGAATCGATCTCAATTCTTTGGCATGGATTCGAAATTTTTTTATGCTATTAAGTAAGGCAAAACTTGGTTTGACCATTTCGGATTCCATTTTGTTAGGGAAGAGTTGGGGTTTGTTGAAGCAGTAAGGCGTGTGCACCAATTAAGCCATCGAGAGGTGGATTCATGGGGTTAATTTCACCGATGGTCACTCAAGTTTGCGGTTTGTAACATTTTGGTCACTAAACTTTCATTTGTCTCAAATATATCACTAAACTTTACAAAACGTTTCAACAAAGTCACTCCGACCACTCTCCGATCAAAAACCCGTCGGCGCTGCTGACGTGGCGCCACGTGGGATTTCATGGGAGATCACTTAACTTGTTAAGTGATGACATGGTATGCCACATACACACCCACCCACCCCCTCTTAGTTCACCCCGGCTCGTGCTCCAACACCCCCGGTCGTCTCTCCCCCCGCCGCCCGCCGCCCTCCCTCCCCCCGGTCGTCTCTCCCCCGCCCCCGCCCCCAGTCGTCGCCCCCCCCCCCACTCCCCCGCGGTCGTCTCTCGCCACCCCCGGTCGCTCTCGCCCCACCACCACCCCCGGTCCCCACCCGCCCCCACCAAACCGGTCGAGGCCGATTGGTTGCGCGGGATCGAAGCTCGCGAGAGAGAGGTGTCGCGACAGAGAGAACGAGCGCGAGGAAGAAGATGACCGAGGGGGAACCAACGGGGTGGGGGAGAGACTACGGGGGGGGGTGGGGGGGGCAGAGACGCCGGGGGGGGGGGGGAACCGGCGGGGTTGGGGAGAGACCACCGGGGGGAGGGAGTGGGGGTTTGGCGAGACGCAGGCGGGGGGGGGGGGGGAACCGGCGGGGTGGGGGAGAGACTACGGGGGGAGGGGGAACCGGCGGGGTGGGGAGAGACCACGGGGGGGGAGTGGGGGTTGGGCAGGAGACGCCGGCGGGGGAACCCGGGGGGTGGGGAAGAGACGCTCGGGGGGAGCGGGGGAAGCGGCGGAGGTGGGGGAGGGATGATCGGGGGGGGGGGGGGCAGAGACGCCGGGGGAGGCGCGGGGAACCAACGGGTGAACTAAGGGTAGGGTGGGGTGGGGTGGGGGGGTGGGTGGGTGTGTATGTGGCATGCCATGTCATCACTTAACAAGTTAAGTGACCTCCCATGAAATCCCACGTGGCGCCACGTCAGCAGCGCCGGTGGGTTTTTGATCGGAGAGTGGTCGGAGTGACTTTGTTGAAACGTTTTGTAAAGTTTAGTGATATATTTGGGACAAATAAAAGTTCAGTGACCAAAGTGTTACAAACTGCAAACTTGAGTGACTATCGGTGAAATTAACCCTGGATTCACGACTCGTCAAAGTAGGGAGTGATTTTATTAGCAATATTTTAGGGGTGTATTCAATTGAGATTTTAATAGACTTTTGGTTACTTTTGTAAGTGAATGACTTTTATGAAGTTTTAGATTTTGGTAGACTTTTAAAGACTTTGATAAACTTTTATGTAGATTTCATTATGATGATTTTGATCAACATTTAAGATTTTTAGTGACTTTTGTGAACTTCTTAAACATGATTTTGATGATACTAATAGATTATTATAATTTTTAAAATGAAACAAATATTTTGCACTTTATTATAAAAAAGTAAATAATTATGTCTTTTTTAAGAACTATTACTAATTTTTTAAAGAGTATTTTTGTATTTTAGTAAAAAAAAAAAAACATATAAACATATTAATGAATTACTTTCAAGGTAGTAAGTAAATAAATATCAACATAATAAATAGGTAAATAAAATTAGCAAAGACTTATGCAAGTAAAAAGAGTAGAGAGTGAGTTAAGAGAGAACAATGTGAACAAGCAGTAAATTTAGAGATAATTCAATGAAAAAGAGCTTTAAACCTTTTACTTCTCAAGTATCAGACTTTTGACATTCAAACTAACTATTGGTCTACGATTCATTAATTTATTCGATCTAGATTTGGTATAGAACTCTCAACAATTGTTCGAGGTCGTAGCCCTCCTTATACCGATACTTAGAGTGATACTTAGAATGAGACTTCTAGATATTAATCGGTTGATCATCAGATTAGCTATATATATAAATATGATTAGTTCATATTAACAATATATGGTCAATTATAAGCACATTGTGAAGTTAAAGACTAATTAAGGTGGAGTTGTCTTTTACTAGGTATATATTTACGTTCTACTCGAGTCTAAGTTATGTAATTAATGCAACGTTGGTTGAATTGTAATAATTTAATTAAATGTTTATTGAGATGGATACTTTTTTTTAAAGACAAAACCATATTTTTATACTTTTGGTCCCTCAACTTTTTAAGTAGTGCATATTTACTTCTTCCGTTAATTGAACTGTTAAAATTGATGATATGAGCAGAGTCGGAAAAGGAATGGGAAACTGTCATGCTTAACAACTACTAATGTTAAAAGCTAGTTATATTAAATGAACTAATTAAAGTCTACACATTGGAAGATTATGGAGTATCTCTAAAGCCTACCATCCTTAATGTTTATTGGTAAGGAGTGACTCGATCTCCATCTGGAATAATAGTTTCACAACGACACCCCAAGATCTCCTTCTAGCAGTGATGCAATTTAGCTAAACAAGAGCTAAGTACAGAAGAATGAACTGAACTTTTCTAACTCTTTTAATGTTACTGAAGGATGTACTTACATTTTTTCCAATGTCTTAAATTGTGTTCGAGTGTTTGTATAAAGAGATTTTATATGGATTAGCCCAGAGTTCAAAATTTCGACTTCATCTCCTATGACTTTCTTCACTTAAAATTTGGAATTAATTCGAGCAAATAAAAGGCAACATGTTATACACATGCAGTTCGGTGAAGAAGTTTATCACATTTTAACGATAACGAAATTAACTGTCTGAATTTGGCGGGCAGAACTTGTCCAAAGAATGCAACTTACATTTTCGCTTATCCTTATTACAATATTTTGGTGTGGATGTTCCAGTATTTCTCTGTCCGCTAGTTCACTATATCTTTTTTAGGATGATGGGAGTCGGTTTTAAATTAGGACAATCTATCCAAAGCATTGTAGCATTTTTTATTGTTGTGTTGCTCGGTTTAATCATCATTGTGGATGGATGCTTGGTTTCTTTGTTTTAATTATTTCATTCTTAGGAGTCACATAATTACAAATATTATTTGATGATAAACTTTTTATATTTTTGGGATCGTATCATTGTGACAAAATAACTGTATAGGGAACAGTTGCTATTCTTTGGTTTTCCTTATCTGCTAAGATCTCATTTGATTTTGCATCGTTCTATGCAATTATAATTCTTTATAGTAAACTCGGTCGAATTGCTACAACGGTAAAAGCGAAGGCGGGGTTGCTCGGGCCATTGAGGTATGCACAAGCCGGTTATACCAGAGCTTCGTGGGAATAGTCAGGCTTGCCTAGACAACCACGGATATATTAAAAAAAAAAAAAAAAAAAGCGTATTTAAATTCGAGTTCGTTCATCTAAATCTGAGTTCCTCAGTTCCCTATTCATATATTTTTGAATCCAGTCATTGGTTTTCATTATTTTGATTTTAGCTTCATTTCCCGTGCGTGTTGCATTGCTTTTATTGTGATTTGCGAATCGGGGACCTTTCCAAGCTGTTCCTGAATTGCAGATCTGTTTCAATTCCCTCATTTGAGTATGTATAGACATATTCTATATAATAAAAGGAGTCCCGCCTCCATTCATCAAAAAAACAATTTCTTTCGGGTCACTAATTAGGCAGCGTCCAGAGGATGGGCAAATGTCATCCACTTTTAAAACAAAGTTGTGAAAAAACTATGCATGATTATCGACTTCAATAATTGAACTTCACTTTACTGAGAGAATATATATATATATATATACTAGTTTCATGTCGTCTTACCACGATTAATTCTGCCGCTTCATTTCGCGGGAATTAATTTCTAAGAATTTATTAATAAAATTTAAAATTGTAATTAAAAAAGTAGAAGGAAAAATGAGATGAGTTTATGATTTAATTTGGGGTTAGGTATAGAAAGTGAAAATTAAGTACAAAAGGAGAAAGTGAGTGTAGTGAGTGGGATAGATACTTGTCAAAATCGTGAATTGGTAATCTAATCGTTGAGGGCTCGAGTGAATCAAATCAGAATTACTAAAAACTACTTTTACATTTAATTTTTCCAAAAATATAAATTATAATAAATATGAACTTGCCATACATATTATAATCCCATTCAGTACTCATTATAGTTTAAAAAGTGATGTACAAATAAAAATCATTGTAATGAGAAATTTGAGTCATCTCAAAAACAAATATATCATATGTGTTGGAGTAGTGTATAGCTATATATAGTGGGTATCCATAGTCTAATAATTCAGACCAAATTATAATGTGTTTAAATAATAGCAAGGGCCTGATTGTCCAAATTGAGATCCCTGGAGGGTCCAAAGTCCAGACCAAGAGAGTCCTATCGAAAACTTAACTCAAACCCTATTTAATCAAGGCTGAACAAAAATGGGCCAATAAGTCCAGACAATTTTTTTGCCACACCAAGGTTAGAGTTAGTTACCTTCAATTAGTAGTCTATAGTCATTATTGATTTGAAATTGCATTGCATGTTGATGATTAATTAAATTTGATTTCTTTATCTAATTTCTACTCCTAGCTTGTATCCTGAATCAATATGTAACAAGAAAAAATCATGGCAAGAGAAAATGAAAAGAAACATGAATTGGCATGCCAAACTATACACGTAACGAGGCATAATATAACCAAAAGATCAAAAAAAAAAGTAACCTACCTTTTCCGAAACACAGAAGTATCAAGAAGTAGACAATGTAATCCAACTAAAGAGTCACGCCTAGATACTTCAATCTCTTTTTGTTCAATCCCATCATCTATGAGGCCTCCAAAACTAACATCATTTATCATTTATGGGGATGACTGGATTCTTTTGATTCTTTAGCTGATAAAAAAGGTAGGCTCCATAAGCAACAAGCATTACGCGGCTGCTAAACCTTGAAAGGGCTAACTCTGACTTTCCAAAGTGCAACTCGGTGTGAGTGAAATGGAGCACAAATGAAACAAGAGGCCCACGACAACCATCAACAATAATCCCGAGTTCACCGTAGCAGACTCCGCCATTAAAAATAAAATCATTCAATTTAGACCAAAAACAATGAAGGCTATGCAAGGGGAAAAAAGCAACATGTTATGATATAATTGCTCATATAGGCACAATGCAGCAAAGCAAAGCCTTAATCCCGAATTAGTTAAGATCGGCCACATTATTGCTTATATACCTTGTTAAAAACCTTCTCCTCCTTATAAAATACAATCCCACCACAGAAGAATGAGCATCCAAGCACCAGCAACATATTTGATAAAATTGACCCTAGCAATGAATGCTGAACAACACGCAACAATCCACCTTTCAAGCATATACCTAGCCTTGTGAAAATGTTTTAGTTCACCTTCCACACACTTCAAGTGCATAAATACAATCCTTGTGAAGCAAATCTCATGCCTCACCCGCATTTTGAGGTTCCACATATTTTGGATCCTCAGAATTTGCTTGATCACAACTTTCTTTATCATCCACTGGTGTACGAGAACAAACTGAGTCAATAATTATGATCTAGAAGAACATTGAACTTAATAATTGCAGGCAAATCTAGTTTTCATTCCATGCATTATAGTTAAAACATTGTAAATTTAATAAGCAATTGAATGTATAATAAAAATTTAAATAATATTTATGAGTTTAAACAAACTATGTAATATAAATATTAAATATTAAATTTAATATACAATGCTAAATAAATTGAAAATATGATATTGAAAATATAAAATGTCTACTGCTAAAAATTAAATGTAAAAACTCTTTTGTATTTTGTAACATGTTGAAGATGATGTTGACTATACTTCATCTTCGTCATCACTGCATAAGAAACACATTATATTAGTTTATTTATAAATACATAAGTAACTAAATAATAATATGTAACTTCAAACAACTTACTCAACATAACAATATTTTCTTGAACGTTTATTTATTCCAAATTCATTATCAATACTTTTTCTCTTCATGTTGACTTCTTTGTTGTTGTCGACTTTGTCTTTATGTGTTGAAATATCATTTGACAACTTCCCCTATTATTTTCAAAAATAAGACAATATGTAAAATTAAATTATATAATGTGATCTTGTAAGATATTGTAAAATAAAATAAATACCTCATCATGACGAAAATTATCTCCATATTCTTCATGACATATACTCGAAACGGTGAAATTTTCATTTCCACTGGCTAAATTGTAATTAGTGAGTTTTAGTTTAAAAGTAAAACTTCTTCCTACAATCTCGCAGAGTTCTATTGGAAAAATCTTTTCGTTTGCCTGACAATATAAGCAAAAAATAAGTTAGAACAAAAGGACCATAAAAATGAAGAAGACATAGATTATATAAAATATTGCATTTGCATTCAATTAGTTTTGTATTCTAAATTAGAAAAAGATGTACCGAAGATGCCTCATTCAAGATTCTTTCGCCATTGTCTTTACCAATAATATTTTTCACTATGCTATCGAATAGAACAAAAGTTGTGGACCCTGTATTGTCTTCGACGCGCACGTGAACTTTGAATCTAAAAACAAATCCAATTGTCATGAATTAGATTTTTGACAAGATATTTGTATATACAAGACAACAACAAAGAATATTAGAAAATTGAAAATTAATAATAAATAGTTTAAAGGTATGGCTAATAAGACTCAAAGATGAATGTTAAAATTATATACGTAATTTATAAAAGTGACATTCATTTGGTTACCGCAACATTATTTATATATATTGTTTAGGGCTCGAAATAACAATTAAGTTTATTCGAATTTTTTTTTTTGTTAATAAAGGGTTACTTCAACGATTTATAAGTAAACAGTTTTGTTACCGTCTATTGTATAATTTTTTCTTAGAAATATGGGTTGATTATTGTGAATTGTAATTTTAATTGTAAGAATCAAAAACTCTAAAAAACTTTAAGAAATTTACTTAATCATAAAGCAAGCACTTGTACAGTCATAATTAAGAGACCTTCTAAAGAAAGCAAGCAACCACTATATATTCCATACTCAACAAAACTAAGGAATAGTTAACTTAATCATCAAAATAAAGCAATGTGATGCAGTTATACAAGCAATTGCTATATAATCTTGCATGTTTGGCATGAGTAATCAATTGATTATAAGGGATTTGAATGGTTTGAAAAGCTCACCATCAATTGCACTTAATCGAGCACAATGAAAAAGTTTGATCCATGTAGCCGACCCCAGTTAATTTGGGACTGAGGCTATGTTGTGTTGTTGTTGTTGTTGTTGATTGGAAGGTCTAATTATGTGTGCATTTTATGAGTTATGGCTGCTATTTGACGCTGGATGCTACCTTTTGAATTTTGAACGGTTTATTGTTTGAAAATTATCTTAGGAGGAATGAACATTCTAAAAAGACTACAAAGAACTTTTTGCTCGACTCGCAGTGGAGTGTTGGATCTGTAAGTTCTGTTCTTTTGCATCCATTGCACTTCTTCTCTGTGTTATTCCTTTTGTGTTTAGTTTATTTCAGATCCCAACCTTAACAATATATATATATATATATATATATATATTTTTATTTATTTACTTCTGCTCTTCAGAGGTCCTGGTATGAGTGGAACATTGTTGAACAAATCAGGTCAAGCAAGCGATTTTAACTCAGAAGATGAAGCAGATGTTGGTAGCAAAAGGAGAAGGCATGGAAGGGGACCAGCTAAAGAAAACGATCTTTCAATGGCCCCTAAAGCTCACCCTATCAGTTGTGAACCTAGGCGTATCCAAGTTGACATTGACCAAGCAATGTCACTTGTGCGGAAACTTGACGTTGAAAAGGGTATTGAGGACAATATCTTATATACAGCTGATCATGAAAAAATAAATGGTGAGAAATCTCATGTTGGATCGATGGGCCGAATTATAATCGTTCGAGGGTTAACATCTGTAAAGAGTGTTGAAGCAAAACATGTAAGAATCAAAAGCAAGCAAAACATGTAACAATCTACTACGATTATTTGCACCCACAGCTATGCCATCTGGAATACCATCCATATCCAGGGTACATAAATCTCATAATATAATATTTTGTATATCATTAGTGTCTGCACTAATGACATTTTTTAGAGAATTTATTTGTTTCAATTTTAACTATAATAATGTTATTACTCGTTTTACTTTTGTATGACATTTTTATGAGAATTTACTGTAATGTTATTACTCGTTCTATATGAAACAAAATATATTAAAAATGCAAATAAGTAGAATGAATTTAACATTACAATATATGATATCAAGCAAAAATAGAAACAAACACCTTTATCAATAGATGTTTCAGGTCCTTTATTGTGGAGACATACTCTTCCGTTAGATTCTCCACATAAACACCTGCTTTTACATCTTCTCTAATCTGAAAGATAACATCCACAACAAAGTATTAGACAAGTCCATTAACAGAATTAATATATTTATGACATGTGCCAAGGGAAAAGGAATAAAATATCAGTTAAGGAAGATTCTCACAGAATTTAAAAGCTAATAATACTTCATATTTTATAGACAAATAAAAGCTAAATCCATGCATTACAGTTAAGGAGAAATGAAAATTCATTTAATCCAATTATTCAAACATTTATATATTTCAAATGTGAACAAAATCTATTAATCACAAACTTGTTAATCACAAATATTAATCACAAATATCAATCTCGAACTTGTTAATCACAAATCCAACATTAATAACATCGAGATTAACTACAAATCCAAGTCAATGCACAAAAATCCAAATAAAATTAATAAAAAAAAGGCGAAAACGCATCAGATCCATGAATCGAGCACGAAATCAACATTAGAATAGGAGAAATTGAGATTCTAACATCAAAACAACAACAACCTAACATCAAGATTAACAACAAATCCAAGTCAATGCACAAAAATCCAAACTAATTTCATCAAAAAAAAAAAGAGGAAAACGCAATTCCTAATCTCAATTATATCACAAATATTAATCTCAAACTTATTAATCACAAATATTAATCTCAAACTTCACCCCATTAATGGGAATCCCTAAAATTTGAGTTTGTTCTCTTACATGCTTATTGATTTTTCCAATTAGGTAATAAATTTCTTCCCAAACTTTCAAGAGTCTCAAATAGGCAACCCCCAAATCTCACAAAAGTCTAGTTTATTAATATGTATACGCATAAATACCTAAACTCTCAAGATCACACATTTCCACCACAATTCAAACCCTTCCGTCACCAACTCTACACACAACCAAAAATCCGACCATCGCAACACTACTAAGACCATAATTGAACGACTCGACAGTGTTTCCAACAAAAAGAGGGATCGGAATTACATGGCGAGCGCGTATGTTCCTGCTGTCGAGCAAATCCGCGACGTTTCCGTCTGAGAAATTCGGGAGCGACATTGGTGGAGCTCGGCGAGGTCGCGATCGCTATCGCAGAATCAAAACCCTAATTTCATTAGAGTCGGTTGGATCCGCTCGGTTTTTGAGAGTTGGAGATGGTTTCGGTGCCGCATGATGACGACTCGTGTTTTGATCTCGTTTGCTTTATCTGTTGTTCTTAATTACGGTTCTTGTTTTGTGTTTTTTTGGTTACGATGGAAGTTCGTGAGATTACGGTTCCCCAAGATCGAAACTTTATCATCTTTGTGTGGGAGAGGGACAACGCTCGAGAAAAAATTGTGTGGGGGAGGAATAACAAAGTAAATTTGCTTACGACTCAAAAATTGGTGATTCGTGCTTTTATATATATGATAGATATATATATATATATATATATATATATATATATATATATATATAAGAATTTACTATGAATAAATGTAGAACTGGATATTAAATCTTTGAAAAAAATTTTAAAAAAAAACTAAGTTAAAAAAAATAGAATGAACTGAAATCAAATAATAATTCTAAACATGTAAAACTCATATAACCAAATGTAGTAATGAAGAACAGAAGAAAAAGTATAGCATGAAGTGAATTTGCAGTTTATTTGAAGTTCTCTCGATCTATTAAGATTAGTGAAGTTTTTGATCATCATATATAAACACCACATTGCCAACCCAGAGGGTTGTGGCCTAGTGGTAATTAAGGGCGAAGACGAGATAGTGTGGATTAGGCGCACGACCTCGGTTTCGATTCCCACAATAGCCAAACGCCAGACCACTCACTAGAACAAATTCTACTTTTCATAGAGGTTTTGAACCTCTATGAAAGACTTTTCATAGAGGTTTTTGACTTCTATGAAAAGTGTTATCTTTTATGGTCTATTCGCTTCACATTTTAGTGAATCCTAACACATGGGATTAATTAGTGATGGGACTAACACATGGGTTTAGATAGTTTAGTCTCATTTGTGTATCTTATTTGGTTGGGAGTTTTAAGGTTGGGATTAAATGAGGTTGTACATGTACATTTACCAAAATACCCTTACATAAATAACACATCCTCCCCCCATTTCACACATTTCTCATCTCCTCCACTTCTATAACGTCTCCTGCCTCTGCTGTGCTTGAACGAATCCACGCCTCCAAGCTCGCACCTCACCTGCGTCAATGAATCGGCTCCCCTGGTGAAGAAGACGCCTCCTCACCTGGCCGATGGTACGCCTCCTTCTCACCTCTCCTCACCTGGTTCGTTCACGCATCCTCACAGTGTTCGATTTCGGCTTATGGTCGATCGTCTTCTTCTTCGCGACCGCGGTGGTGACGAGTTAGGGTTCCTCCTCTGCAGTTGCTCCTATCCTTCTCGCACACACCTGCGTCTTGCGGTTCGCGACGGCGCTGGCTTCCTCCTCCTCACTTCCTCTTCTCCTTCTCCAACGACGAATCGATCGAGACCTTTGGATTTCTTCAGGCGTCGCTGCAACGCTCGTGGGTGGAAACGCAGTGAAGCTGGTGATTCGAAGAAGAGAACGAAGAGAAAAGCATGTTTGGTCGAGATGGAGATTTGTGATTCGGTGAAGCTGCTGTGTTAATGTGAGGGGTAAAGTGGTAATCTCCACTAACCCCCACATATGGATTAGCTCATCCCACCAAAAATGGTGGTATTGTTTAATCAACTCCCATGTCTATTAACTAATAGCGAACACCGGATTAACTAGTCCAGTGTGGCTAATCCGACCTAAGATGGTGAAGCGAACAGGCCATTAAAGTGTTATCGTATCTTCAAAGCTTACATAGGGGTTTCAAACCTCTATCAAATCTTGACTATTTCATAGGGATTTCAAACCTCTATCAAATCTTGGCTATTTCATAGGGGTTTCAAACCTCTATAATATCTTCAAAGGCTTACATAGGGGTTTCAAACCCCTATCAATTGTAGTGATTTCATAAGGGTTTGAAACCTCTATATTATCGTCAAAGGCTTACGTAAGGGCTTCAAACCCCTATCAAATGTAATTTTTAAAAAATAATAGCTGAAAATGCCCAGAATTAATTTTCATTTCCATTTTCAATTGAAAATATACAAATCTACATTCCATTCACAATATTATTATTCCATTAAGAAATTTGCAGTGTTCTACAACCAATCAATAAAACAACAAATTGATAGCTACACATTTCACGAAACCAATCAACAAAACTCAGTTTTTCATTGTCAGACAATGTGTTAGCAGAGATAAGTATATGTAGAAAGTCACCCTGCTTGTTTGAAACTTCACCATTGCCAATTCTCTCATCCACAATTGCTTTGACAGTGGAAGCAATTCTTATTGTAGCCTTTGATTTGCAGAGTTGGGATTGACCTTCCCTCAATTGAAGTCCGATTTCAACGCATGAACATCAATGCGGAAACCTGAGCATTACCAACAATTCTCAATTTTTCAGTTAACATGGCAGAGGTACTGAACAATTAAAAATACTTGTACAGGAAAGTTAAAAAGAATGAACATCATTTTGGTGATAGTTAACTTTGCTATCTGTTCACAACAGGGCCTATTGAATTCACTCCACATTTTGCCAAACAAAAAGAGAACATTTTGCTATTACCTTTAGCCGGAAAGCTTGACAAGGGTCTTGTAACGACCCGAAAATTTGACTTGTGTCACGTGTCAAGTCAAGGTCGTATGTGGGACCCACTCGTCGAAATACGTAGGTTTAGGCCGGGCGGGGCCCAATGTGTGGAAAAATTGGGGCCGTCACAGGTCTCAAGGTAAGCAAAAATACTTCTCATCTACACGTGATAAGAATCAATTTTGTGATTTTGATTTGTTAACTGAAATGGGTTTTTCAAAAATAAAACAGGTTTCAGGGAGGATTACTTACAATGGTCATGATATGGAAGAGTTTGTGCCACAGAGGGCCTCGGCATACATCGGTCAGCATGACCTTCACATAGGAGAAATGACTGAGGGAGACCTTGGCCTTCTCTGCAAGAGTTCAAGGAGACGGGAACATTAACATTATGTATAGAAAAATACTAGAATGACACACTTTGGCTACGCAATTGTTGAAGTCCTTCGGATATACTTTGAAATGAATGCACATGCATCTCATCAAAGCATGATATAAAGAATTAATCATAAGAGACTTCATAACTCATAAGCAATCAAACAGTTAATAATGATGAACAGTGTTCTACCTAAATCAATATAAGAACATAAATGACGACTCTGCTGAAGAAGATGACAGAACTAGAAACAAAGTAGTCAACAAAGGCAATTGAAATAATAGAGTTGAAGAGAGAAAACTTAGAGAAGAAAGGAGACAGACACTAAAAATGATAGAAAGGTTTCATCAATGATTTAAAGCTAATTTTGGCGATACATTATTGAGATTTCTAAACAAAAGTTCAAATTATCATATGTAATATAATGTAATTCAATCCATGAATCTGATGACATAAAGAAGTTATAAACAACACCTAAAAAAATTTAGATGATTCACATTATAAATTGCATACTTGTGACAAATTTTACTCACAGTTACGATAAGCCAAAATAGTCGTGTCGCTTCAAACAAATCTGCTCCAAACGATTCTCCTCCGCACAGTGAGCTTCATTCACCGCAGCCTGTTCAACAAACGAATTCCCAAATTCCTCGCATTCGTACCAAAATCACAATCAAACACGCATAATTCAAATACTTGATTACCTCTTTGTCCTAAATAAAGCCTCCACCGCACCCTTCATTCTTTTTCTTATCACATTCCACCAACTCTTACTCGACAATGACACCAAGCTACGACCGATCCTATTGATCCCTTCAACCACAAGAATCTGTTGCAAATGCCCAAGAACTCCCTACATTTGCTAGTTGAATACATTCAAAATCTAGAGTTGATAGAGCCAAGTTCACTGTCATACATTCAAAAGATATAAATAAAATAAAATAAAAATGAAAACTGAATATTTTGCATAAGCACATTGTTCCTATCAAGCTCTATATGTTATAAGCAGACAACCTAGTCTTTCGATCTAGGAAGAGAGATTCACAGCTTCAATGATTTGCTAACAACAACAACAACAATTGAGATAAATTGCAATACACGGACATGCTTAATTGGCACTTCAAAATATTATAAGATAATAGTTATCCATCCATGAATTAGGTGCTATTAAAAGCCTAATCGCCTAATACATAAATGTAAACAAACTATTGTACTGCAATGAAACAGGTTTTTAAAGTAATACATGTTCAAATGGAATACAAGTATATAAACTTACTGTTGATAGTTCTCTGGCATGAATGGGCCAAGACAAACGAACAATGATCTGCTCTTCGTACTCACTAAATGTAAACCAACTATTGTACCGCAAAATATAACCAAGCAACGGAAATGAAAATGAGTTATATTCAAAAGTATTTGTGCATCATGTGATTGTCTAAATAATAACTACTTTGAAATAAAAATATTGAAAGAGTAACTGCATTTTTTAATCTTACTTGATCAATTGCAATAAGTACAGGGATATCCTTCACCAGTGATAATTCCTTCCTTAGCCGAACAAGAACTCCTACAGAAGCATGTGTGTGAGTAATTCCTATTTGAATCAATTCATACAGAAGCATGTGAGTAACCCCCCAAATTTGTAACACGTCTCAAACTAGTAAATACAATTTGATTGCAAACAACAAAGCCCAAATGACCACAAAAAAGTTTTGAACAGAAAACCAAAAATAAGAAGTTGGGAAGAAAAGCATAAGAGGGTACCTTCAATTCTCTGCAGTAGTTTCTTGACATCCTGCTTACACCCATCACAATGTATGTTCACTTTGAGAACACAACTCTATAGAAGATCCCCAAAAAATAAAAGTAAAGAAGAAGAAGAAACAAAAAATAAGAATGCGCTCATTAACAAATGGATCGAGTGTCACGGAAATTAAAAACAAGCAAGAACAGAGGATACAGTATCACTTGGGTAATACGATATAGCTCATATAAACCAATACGAGAAGTTTGTTTGTCGCCAATCGTTCTGAATATTGACGAGAGTTCTAGCTGCAAGTCCAACGACAACCCATTTTTAATAGTAATGAAGGAAAATCACTATTGAAAATATAGAGAAACAACATATGAGCAGGTGTAAGTAATACCTTCAACTTTGCGTCTGCAGAATGCACAGCAGGTGATGAAATGTTCACCAAACCAGAGCATTGAGAATGGTTGTTGGCACCATGTTGCGAGAACATCCTTGCAGCAACGAGTGTCTGGCAATTGATGACACATTACATGTTAAAAAGAAGTTAGAGCAAGCTCATTTTCCTTATCCTTTCCTTTTAAGTGTACCTGAAGATTAAGGTCAATATAGGCAAGAATAATGGGAGGTTCCATGTCGACAAGTTCTATAAAATTTAGTTCCAAAAATTGTTAACTGAAAGAAAAATAAAAATGTCCGAATTTTGAGTGTATGCCTCCAACTATGTTTGTTGACTTCATTAATGGTAAGGCCATGTAAACATAGTCATTCAAGTCCCCTTTGCAAGATAATTTCGCACAATTATAGAAAAAAGGAAGATGCCCGATCAAACCTCAAAAACGTCTCGACTTTTGTGATGGAGGGTATCCAGTCATTCCCATTTCTGGGTCTTTCCTTCGCAACTGTTTCAAAGTGGGAATAAATTATCAATGAAGGGACCAGAGTTGGCAATATCGAGAAACAACTCATTATTTGATAATATTACTAACTGTTGTTGTTGTTGTTGATGAGGCGCATACCAGGACCACGCCGCATTGGAATGCCACCAGGATGCATCCCTCCCGCCATATTGGCACGAGAAGCAAGATTGAAAGATGCCACATCTGGAGGCATTCTAGGCATGTTCATCATATTCATTGGCCGTTGCATAGGTCTAGTTGTCACCATGGACGCAGCTACTGCATTTCCAGACGAAACCTGTAGCCATAAAATCATACATCAGCCAAAAAACTTAAACCAAATAAAGAATTTAAGTATTACAGGATCATTAAAAAAGTTCTTGTAAATAAGATATCAATCTCCTTGTATAACTATGACACTCTTAGCATTGCAAGTACTACTTATGGCGGTTTAATAGCATGGAACCTACTTTTTTATATAATAATGCCAATCACACAAACCACTAATCATGTACCACCAGCACCACAAACATTCTCCAGAAACAGTTGACATGAAATAGCATTAGTAACAAGTGATGAAATCCTTGTGATCTATAATGATGGAAGCAACACACCTCTTTGTGGATTCCCACGCATCTTTCCATTGTTTTTCCTCATCCTTGAATATGCGAAAATTATTCCTCTCTATGTTATGGTAGTCGCACTCTCCAGCCAGGTCGCCAACGATGAAGGGCGTTCGCCAACAAAAAAAAAATGTTCATAAACAGAATTTGTGCATTCACTGAAGTACTTCAAAGATAATATTACTCACCTGGCTTCACCTGGAATGGTAGAGGCGATCCTTCAGTTGCGTTGCAAGTACATCATCATATTTTACCCTGTAGAAACCAGTTTGCTCAACATTCACTTTAATCCATATTTGCTCACCAACCTTTTTCAGATTCGGCCATATGTTAGAGACACACGCATGTATGTATGGAGAAGTGAGAGCAAAGCAGAATGTATTTAAACAAACACAAAAGTAACAAAGATTAGTCTCATACAAAGCACTTAAAACTAGACAAAATAAGCTCCTTTTCTATATACGAGCAAAAATAATAGAAAAGAAGATATTGAAACAAATATGAAACATTGAAATTCATCAAATTTCTAGCACCATCTATACGCTCTTCCCATCATCTGCAAGCACAAAAAAATTAAATTCAGAGACACAAGATGAGTAAAAAAATAAAACTAAATGGTTGAAACGTACTTTCCTTAAGTGTTAGGTATGAAGACATGTTGTTCGGGCCATGGAACCGATTCCCCTAAAGCTTGCTCTATTGTCCTCATATTAGCTTGAGTCCTCCATATCAAAGCATTGTGGTCAATGGTTGTTTGCACCCACACCATGTAAGATCCAACCCCAATAGGAGCACCCTCCACAACATGTAGCGGGTCATCTATTGCAATCTCTCATTCTGCCACTATATGGGTACCAACAACCCAATCGATCAACTTGCATTTCATTCCACACTTATTCGAAGAGTTTCCGTTTTGTGGCTTCAATAAAAAATTATGAAGTTTCATTGTCCGTAACATTTACATTCAATAGATTAATATTTTTTTTACCTGGCATGTACAAGTGTGCTCGTCTCCCTCTTGTTGACCCTATCATAAAAATAACCAACACAATTTAAGAATGAATATTGTTCACGATATGAATAAGTACACATATGTGTATAGTGAAAATATCAATTTGTACCTGTTTATATTGATTGTAAACATAAGAAGATTAATCTTCATATTTCTCTCTCAAACCCATAAGTTCTTTGATGATAGTGTTATTCTGAGTTGTTGCACCTACACCAGTAGGAGTTACTCCAAAACCAAGACCTCTCACTCGACCTTGGTGTTCAGTACCAAAAACTTGTAAGATAAGGTCATTGTTAATTGATTGAGCAGTAGATTCCAAGCATTGACTTTGATTACATGCATTGATTTTATCCTTCAAAACAAACAACTACTATTTGCATCAAATGGAAGAAAAACTTAACAATATAAAATATCAAAGATCTATTAGTTAATTCACCACAATTTCGGCAATTTCGGCAATTTCGGCATTGTGTGGTTTCCCGTTTTTATCTGAATGCCTTCTAATCCACACTTAAGCTCTGGAAACACTAGCATTGTCTTTTTCTTCAATCTATAAGCATAAAAACAATAAATAATACAAGATTAAAATATAGGTATAAGTAATAGAATAAATGAATAAAACTTGTCATCTCATATTCAAGGCGAGCATATCCTTTTCGACTTGTCGTATGCTAAATCGTTTGTTTTGCTCTAATTTCCTTAGCTTTATTGCTTTGTTCACGAAAGTTGCTAGATCTCCTTTGTTTTTTGAACCCTTTCCATAACTTTTCATCAATTGTGGCAGGTTTCTCGTCGTTGCCATTTTCTAACTCCTTAGTAAGCCTTGATTTTCATGTTCCAAACAATCGCCCAATTCTTTGTAATATATGTTTTTCATGAGATGCTTTATCCGGAATTATAAATCTTTCCTGCAATGAGAATGAAACACAATCAAATAGAGTACTTTTTATAATTTTATATAATAAAAATAGAAGTCTAACCTCAATAAACTTTCATATTCTTTTCTTATTATCTCCCCTAAGTCGGCGCCAATCTGACAAAGTAATTGGCACCATTTCGCGTGACACGATTCCCAAGAAAGAAGAAAAGACATCTGCATTTTCACCAATGGGTGATTTGTCATTGAAAGTAACAAGTACTTTTTTCTTTCTGGCAAGTGAATGAAGCTTGGTTGGACCTCTTTTCTTCCTTTTTTGTTGTTCATCTTGTTGATCTTCTTGTTCTTCTTCTCGTTCTTCTTGTTCTTGTTATTATTCTTCTTCTTCTTCTTGTTCCTTTTGTTCTTGTTGTTCTCGTTGTTGTTGATTGAAGCTCCTAGTTATTGATTGTTATTAAATTTTTAATAACATCTAAATATATTATTATATTTTACGTTTTTAAAACTTATTTAATATGTAATCAATGTCCAACAGGACTATCTATAACTAAGAAATTAATGTGTAATGATTTATAATTTATTGAAGTGTTTTGTTTTATAATATTTATTCAATTTTTAATAACTATTTTTTTCATTAATAATATTAAGTTATATATTAATTTAAAATTTAATAAGTTTTAATAACGTATTATATGACACCAGTAATTTTTTATTTTTTTAAAGGGGAAATGGATGTATGCGAAACTTGCATGTCATTTTGGAAAGAAATAGAAGATGGCGCGTATAATCTTGTAATTCCTAGTTTTTCTGATTGGGAAGATTTGGATGTTAGTAAAATTATTGATGGTGATGATAAAGAAAATCACATTTTGCATCTTTCAATAGCCGCAAACGGGATTGCAGATGCTTATGAACTTATGATGTTTGCTATAAGATTCTCTACATTTTTGCCCTGCAGTTATAATATCTATATTTTTTTTCCAACTTTCTTTTACTTTATTACTTGGAAGAGTTTGATTCATACATCCTCTATTTTTTGTTCACCTATAGGTTGTAGATCGATCTCAATTCTTTGGCATGGATTCAAAATTTTTTAATGCTATTAAGGAAAGCAAAACTTGGTTTGACCATTTCGGATTCCATTTTGTTGGGGAAAATTTGGGGTTTGTTGAAGCAGTGAGGCGTGTGCACCAATTAAGCCATCGAGAGGTGGCTTCACGACTCGTCAAAGAAGGCAGTGATTTTATTAGCAGTATTTTAGGAGTGTATTCAATTGAGATTTTAATAGACTTTTGGTTACTTTTGTAAGGGAATGACTTATATGAAGTTTTAGATTTTGGTAGACTTTTAAAGACTTTGATAAACTTTTATGTAGATTTCATTTATCAACATTTAAAATTTTTAGTGACTTTTGTGAACTTCTTAAATATGATTTTGATGATACTAATAGATTATTGTGATTTTTAAAATGAAACAAATATTTTGCACTTTATTATAAAAAAGTAAATAATTGTCTTTTTTTTCTTAAGAACTATTACTATTTTTTAAAGAGTATTTTTGTATTTTAGTAAAAAAAATACATATAAACATATTAATGAATTACTCTTAAGGTAGTAACATAATAAATAAGTAAATAAATATCAACATAATAAATAGGTAAATAAAATGAGCAAAGACTTATGCAAGTAAATAGAGTAGAGAGTGAGTTAAGACTTAAGAGAGACCAATGTGAACAAGCAGTAAATTTAGAGATAATTCAATGAAAAAGAGCTCTAAACCTTTTACTTCTCAAGTATCAGACTTTTGGCATTATTCAAACTAACTATTGGTCTACGATTCATTAATTTATTCGATCTAGATTTGGTATAGAACTCTCAACATTTGTTCGAGGTCGTAGCGGCTTATACCGATACTTAGAGTGATACTTAGAGTGAGACTTCTAGATATTAATCGGTTGATCATCAGATTAGCTACATATATAAATATGATTAGTTCATATTAACAATATATGGTCAATTATGAGCACATTGTGAAGTTAAAGACTAATTAAGGTGGAGTTGTCTTCTACTAGGTATATATTTACGTTCTACTCGAGTCTAAGTTATGTAATTAATGCAACGTTGGTTGAATTGTAATAATTTAATTAACTGTTTATTGAGATGGATACTTTTTTTTTATGGCAAAACCATCTTTTTATACTTTTGGTCCCTCAACTTTTTAAGTAGTACATATTTACTCCTTCGTTAGTTGAACTGTTAAAATTGATGATGTGAGCAGAGTCGGAAAAGGAATGGGAAACTGTTGTGCTTAACGACTACTAATGTTAAAAGCTAGTTATATTAAATGAACTAATTAAGGGGTCACTTATGAACTAATTAAAGTCTACACATTGGAAGATTATGGATTAGCCCAAAGTTCAAAATCTCGATTTCTCTTATGACTTCTCTTATTTAAAATTTGGAATTAATTCGAACAAATAAAAGGCAATATGTTATACACATGCAGTTCGGTGAAGAAGTTTGTCACATTTTAACGATAACAAAATTAACTGTCTCAATTTGGCGGGCAGAACTTGTCCAAAGAATACAACTTACATTTTCGCTTATCCTTATTACAATATTTTGGTGTGGATGTTCCAGTCTTTCTCTATCGGCTAGTTTTTAGGAGTGATGGGAGTCTGTTTTAAATTAGGACAATCTATCCAAAGCATTGTAGCATTTTTTATTGTTGTGTTGCTCGGTATAATCATATTGTGGATGGATGTGTTTCTTTGTTTTAATTATTTCATTCTTAGGAGTCAAATAATTACAAATATTATTTGCTGACAAACTTTTTATATTTTTGGGATTGTATCATTGTGACAAAATAACTGTATACGGAACAGTTGCTATTCTTTGGTTTTCCTTCTCTCCTGAGATCTCATTTGATTTTGCATCGTTCTATGCAATGATAATTCTCTATAGTAAACTCGGTCGAATTGCCACAACGGTAAGAGAGAAGGCGGGGTTGCTCGGGTCATTGGAGTATGCACAAGCCGATTATACTAGGGCTTCGTGAGAATAGTAAGGCTCGCCTAGACAACCACAAATATAAAGAAAAAAAAAGCGTATTTAAATTTGAGTTCGTTCATCTAAATCTGAGTTCCACAGTTCCCTATTCATATATTTTTGAATCCAGTCATGGGTTTTCATATTTTGATTTTAGCTTCATTTCACGTGCGTGTTGCATTGCTTTTATTGTGATTTGCGAATCGGGGACCTTTCCAAGCTGTTCCTGAATTGCAGATCTGTTTCAATTCCCTCATTTGAGTATGTATAGACATATTATATATAATAAAAGGAGTCCCGCGTCCATTCATCAAAAAAACAATTTTTTTCGGGTCACTAATTAGGCAGCGTCCAGAGGATGGGCAAATGTCATCCACTTTTAAAACAAAGTTGTGAAAAAACTATGCATGATTATCGACTTCAATAATTGAACTTGACTTTACTG
Organism: Stephania yunnanensis; assembly: GCA_039657365.1. Lineage (NCBI taxonomy): Eukaryota > Viridiplantae > Streptophyta > Magnoliopsida > Ranunculales > Menispermaceae > Stephania > Stephania yunnanensis. Next base: position 55,877,213 of record CM077588.1, on the reverse strand, counting down.
AGACAATATATATATATAAAGAATTTACTATGAATAAATGTAGAACTGGATATTAAATCTTTGAAAAATTTAAAAAAAAAACTAAGTTAAAAAAAAATAGAATGAACTGAAATCAAATAATAATTCTGAACATGTAAAACTCATACAACCAAATGTAGTAATGAAGAACAGAAGAAAAAGTATAGCATGAAGTGAATTTGCAGTTTATCTGAAGTTCTCGATCTATTAAGATCAGTGAAGTTTTTTATCATCATATATAAACACCACATTGCAGACCCGGAGGGTTGTGACCTAGTGGTAATTAAGGGCGAAGACGAGATAGTGTGGGTTAGGCGCACGACCTCGGTTTTGATTCCCACAACAGCCAAACGTCAGGCCACTCACTAGAACAAATTCTACTTTTCATAGAGGTTTTGAACCTCTATGAAAGACTTTTCATAGAGGTTTTTGACCTCTATGAAAAGTGTTATCTTTTAAGGTGTTATCGTTATCTTCAAAGCTTACATGGGGGTTTCAAACCTCTATCAAATCTTGGCTATTTCATAGGGGTTTCAAACCTCTATAATATCTTCAACGGCTTACATAGGGGTTTCAAACCCCTATCAATTGTAGTGATTTCATAAGGGTTTGAAACCTCTATATTATCGTCAAAGGCTTACATAAGAGCTTCAAACCCCTATCAAAACAAACAACTACTATTTGCATCAAATGGAAGAAAAACTTAATAATATAAATTTTTTTAGTAACATCTAAATATATTCTTATACATCTAAATATATTCTTATATTCTACGTTTTTAAACTTATTTAATATGTAATCAATGTCAAACAGGACTATCTATAACTAAGAAATTAATGTGTAATGATTTATAATTTATTAAAGTTTTTTGTTTTATAATATTTATTCAATTGTTAATAACTATTTTTTTCATTAATAATATTAAGTTATATATTAATTTAAAATTTAATAAGTTTTAATAACGTATTATATGACACAAGTAAATTTTTTTTTTTTAAAGGGGAAATGGATGTATGCAAAACTTGCATGTCATTTTGAAAAGAAATAGAAGATGGAGGGTATAATCTTGTAATTCCTAGTTTTTCTGATTGTGAAGATTTGGATGTTAGTAAAATTATTGATAGTGATGATAAAGAAAATCACCATTTGCATCTTTCAATAGCCGCAATCGGTCGAAACGGGATTGCAGATGCTTCTGAACTTATGATGTTTGCTATAAGATTCTCTACATTTTTGCCCTGCAGATATAATATCTATATATTTTTTTTCCAACTTTCTTTTACTTTATTTTGGAAGAAGTTTGATTTGATTCATTTTTTGTGCATCCTCTATTTTTTGTTCACTTATAGGTTGTAGATCGATCTCAATTCTTTGGTATGGATGAAAAAGAATTTTATGCGGAAGGCAAAACTTGGTTTGACCATTTCGGATTCCATTTTGTTGGGGAAGATTTAGGTTTGTTGAAGCAGTAAGGAGTGTGCACCAATTAAGCTATCGAGATGTGGCTTCACGACTCGCCAGACTAGGGAATGATTTTATTAACAATATTTTAGCGGTGTATTCAATTGAGATTTTAATAGATTTTTTGGTTACTTTTGTAAGTGAATGATTTTTATGAAGTTTTAGATTTTGATAGAATTTTAAAGACTTTGATAAACTTTTATATAGATTTCATTATGATGACTTTTATCAACATTTAAGATTTTTAGTGACTTTTGTGAACTTTTTAAACATGATTTTGATGATACTAATAGATTATTGTGATTTTTAAAATAAAACAAATATTTTACACTTTATTATAAAAAAGTAAATAATTATGTTTTTTTTAAGAATTATTACTAATTTTTAAAGAGTATTTTTGTATTTTAGTAAAAAAAAAAATATATAAACATATTAATGAATTACTCTCAATGTAGTAACATAATAAATAAGTAAATAAATATCAACATAATAAATATGTAAATAAAATGAGGAAAGACTTATGCAAGTAAAAAGAGTAGAGAGTGAGTTAAATAGAGAACAATGTGAACAAGCAGTAAATTTAGAGATAATTCATGAAAAAGAGTTCTAAACCTTCTACTTCTCAAGTATCAGACTTTTGACATTCAAACTAACTATTGGTCTACGATTCATTAATTTATTCTAGATTTGGTATAGAACTCTCAACATTTGTTCGAGGTCCTAATCCCCTCCTTATACCGATACTTAGAGTGATACTTAGAGTGAGACTTCTAGATATTAATCGGTTGATCATCAGATTAGTTATATATAAATATGATTAGTACATATTAACAATATATGGTCAATTATGCGCACATTGTGAAGTTAAAGACTAATTAAGGTGGAGTTGTCTTCTACTAGGTATATATTTACGTTCTACTCGAGTCTAAGTTATGTAATTAATGCAACGTTGGTTGAATTGTAATAATTTAATTAAATGTTTATTGAGATGGATACTTTTTTTTTAAGGCAAAACCATCTTTTTATATTTTTGGTCCCTCAACTTTTTAAGTAGTGCATATTTAGTCATTCAGTTAGTTGAACTGTTAAAATTGATGATGTGAGCAGAGTCGGAAAAGGAATGGGAAATTGTCGTGCTTAACGACTACTAATGTTAAAAGCTAGTTATATTAAATGAACTAATTAAGGGGCACTTATGAACTAATTAAAGTCTACACATTGGAAGATTATGGAGTATCTCTAAAGCCTACCATCCTTAATGTTTATTGGTAAGGAGTGACTCGATCTCCATCTGGAATAATAGTTTCACAACGACACCCCAAGATCTCCTTCTAGCAGTGATGCAATTTAGCTAAACAAGAGCTAAGTACAGAAGAATGAACTGAACTTTTCTAACTCTTTTAATGTTACTGAAGGATGTACTTACATTTTTTCCAATGTCTTAAATTGTGTTCTGAGTGTTTGTATAAAGAGATTTTATATGGATTAGCCCAGAGTTCAAAATTTCGACTTCTCCTATGACTTTCCTCACTTAAAATTTGGAATTAATTCGAGCAAATAAAAGGCAACATGTTATACACATGCAGTTCGGTGAAGAAGTTTATCACATTTTAACGATAACGAAATTAACTGTCTGAATTTGGCGGGCAGAACTTGTCCAAAGAATGCAACTTACATTTTCGCTTATCCTTATTACAATATTTTGGTGTGGATGTTCCCAGTCTTTCTCTATCGGCTAGTTTTTCGTCACTATATCTTTTTTAGGAGTGATGGGAGTCTGTTTTAAATTAGGACAATCTATCCAAAGCATTGTAGCATTTTTTATTGTTGTGTTGCTCGGTTTAATCATCATTGTGGATGGATGCTTGGTTTCTTTGTTTTAATTATTTCATTCTTAGGAGTCACATAATTACAAATATTATTTGCTGACAAACTTTTTATATTTTTGGGATTGTATCATTGTGACAAAATAACTGCATAGGGAACAGTTGCTATTCTTTGGTTTTCCTTCTCTGCTAAGATCTCATTTGATTTTGCTTCGTTCTATGCAATGATAATTCTCTATAGTAAACCCGGTCGAATTGTCACAACAGTAAGAGCGAAGGCGGGGTTGCTCGGGTCATTGGAGTATGCACAAGCCGATTATACTAAGGCTTCGTGAGAATAGTGAGGCTCGCCTAGACAACCACAAATATATAAAGAAAAAAAAAAAGCGTATTTAAATTTGAGTTCGTTCATCTAAATCTGAGTTCCTCAGTTCCCTATTCATATATTTTTGAATCCAGTCATGGGTTTTCATTATTTTGATTTTAGCTTAATTTCCCGTGCGTGTTGCATTGCTTTTATTGTGATTTGCGAATCGGGGACCTTTCCAAGCTGTTCCTGAATTGCAGATCTGTTTCAATTCCCTCGAGTATGTATAGACATATTATATATAATAAAAGGAGTCCCGCCTCCATTCATCAAAAAAACAATTTCTTTCGGGTCACTAATTAGGCAGCGTCCAGAGGATGGGCAAATGTCATCAACTTTTAAAACAAAGTTGTGAAAAAACTATGCATGATTATCGACTTCAATAATTGAACTTCACTTTACTGAGAGAATATATATATATATATATATAAGAATTTACTATGAATAAATGTAGAACTGCATATTAAATCTTTGAAAAAATTTTTTTTTAAAAAAACTAAGTTAAAAAAAATAGAATGAACTGAAATCAAATAATAATTCTAAACATGTAAAACTCATATAACCAAATGTAGTAATGAAGAACAGAAGAAAAAGTATAGCATGAAGTGAATTTGCAGTTTATCTGAAGTTCTCTCGTGAAGTTTTTGATCATTATATATAAACACTACATTGCCAACCCGGAGGGGTTGTGGCCTAGTGGTAATTAAGGGCGAAGACGAGATAGTGTGGGTTAGGTGCACGACCTCGGTTTCGATTCCCACAACAGCCAAACGTCAGGCCACTTGTGATCTCTTTCCGCAATCTCAGGCCTGCAGGACTAATCAGACAAAGTATTTGGATACCCACGCAATGTTACTCAAAAAAAAAAAAAAAACACCACATTGCTTCTCTATTGCCTACTGTTCATCTTAAAAACATCTCTACTAAACCCCTCTAATGACACTTCAATGTACATAAGAAATTCATCCACATTACCTATTAAATCCCTCAACAAATCCCTGCTGCCCATTAAAGCCTTCCATCCATACATGGACAATCAAAATAACCATCTTCAAACGAACCAAACGACATGATCATAAGTTACAAACAATGATAAGAACACAAGAACAACAAATGTAGAACCAACAGCATCACTGATGTTGTTGATGATTTATGATGAGTTGCAGAAGAGAAGCCTGCAGGTGGGGGAGGAGGCTGTTTGAAGTAAAAAGGGAAGTAAGGGAGGATTGGATTAGGAGGGGGAGGGGCATAGAATAAGTTGACATAGGCTGGTGGAGGGTAGTAGTAGTAGGGTACGTACCCTGAAGGGGGAGGGTAGTACCCTGATTGTGGTGGGGGTGGAGAGTACAAGTAGTACTGCGGCGACGAGGGGGTTGCATGCGGTGCCGGCGGCGGCGGCGGGGGCAGTTAGTAATGATGGGCGCCGTCGGTGGTGGAAGGCAATTAGGATACTGGCACTCGGAGGCCTGGTCGGATCTCACCGACGTCCTCAACGCCGTTGTCGTCGTCGGAAATTTCATTAAAATGGTAGTAATGAAAAGAATGGCTGAGAGTAGTGGTGTGATCATGTTGAAGTTCTTGGCCATACTTGAAACTAGCTAATTAATTTGGTTTGAAGAAGTGGAAATTAAGACCAAGTAAACACAAGAGTGGTTGAGGGGGTGACATCCATTTGAAAGCAGTTGATGTTTTTTTGGCATAAAGCAAGGGAATATGATATATATGTGAGAGCAACCAAATATTTGAGTTGATTGAGTATTCTCTTATTCAGTGACCAAATGGTCCCACCTCTCTAATGTTAATTAAAAATGGTTTATGTCATGTAGTTAATGAACCATAGAAGAACAAAATTAATGGAGCAACATTTATTGGGTGCTAAATAAGCAACTTAATTTGCTTCACCATGAAAAATAGAAAGTTAATCAAACTGCTCTGCAGCTCATAATTTAATGTATGTATGATAGCCACAGTTCATTTTAAAGAAACATATATAGTACTGTTTTTTTTTAATTATAAACAATTGTATTAGAAAATATTGTGTGTATATATATTTCCCTAATTTATAAGAATAGTCAAGACTCGAACCCAGTTCTATCGTATTTCCAAATGTTGTACCCAAAACATTATACATGCTTCTTTTAATTTTCTTTTGATTTTAAAAAAGGATTCACGACATTAATTAAAAAAAAAAAAAAGGATTCACGACCTCCCTAAACAATTTTGATAAAAAGAAATTCACTTCAACGGGATGTATTTCCTAATAGGGATGAGATTTTTTAGCAAAGATTCTCATCTCATTCACCTAATAAGATTCTCTCGATATGTACTTATCGTTTGTATATTCATTGTTGATTTGTAATACTACAACATTGTCATTTTTTATAGACTTTATACATTGACTATAATTTTGTTTTTGATATATTGATTCATTTATAGTTCTTGATGAACCAAACATGTCATTTTATAAACAATCACATTATTAGCTATATATCTTTTTTTTACCTAATTCAATAGTTTAATTATAAATATATACTTCATATGCATATTGAATTTTTGGATTGCATGTGCAACAATTTCATGGAAGCAGAGTTGATTATGTGCACAGCACATAGTCAAATTTGTTGATTTTTATAATAATGTTTCTTTTGGAATCCATAATGCATATATATGAGATTGAGAAAGTTGATTCCACACGTAAAGAAAAAGAACAAACAATGTGTCCTTGTTATTCTTCTACAGTTGTATAGTTAGATAGAACGGTTGGTGAAGAAATAATAAATATGGTTGGTTCAATGTCTTCTTCTTTGTCTCATCTTATCTCTATTGATCAACATTAATCATACTAGTATTTTATTTATTTAATTATTCTTTGTTTCTCCAATTTATTTTTTCCCATGTTTTGGTGCTATTGAATTTTTATTAAGCATGGTAGAAGAGTTTGATCCATTTATAGGATCAAATCAATTTAAGATCATAACTTTTTATTATTGTCGACGTAGTTATTAAAGATATATATTATAAACTTTCTTCCCTTTTTCACTCATTTACAACAATAATCGCGCTTTCGTTTTGATCTCACTTAATTAAACTGTAATAAACTCATATTCTTTCTTCTTGATTTAACTATACATATATAGAGGCTAGAGAGCTAAGAGCATCTTCAATGGTAACATAAATTTATACCATGGATTGATGTCATATCATGGATGTGGAGATGATGTATATCTTATGTGGCACTAGATAGACATTCACCTCTTAAAATGATCTCTTATAGTAATGTAGATTTAGACCATGGATTGATGAGTTGACACTTTTATTTTCAATTTTCATAATATTAATAAAGGCTTTAAAAAATAAAAACTTTAAATTAATTAATAATGTTGATGTGATAGTCTGCCACAATGTATAGAAGTAGACAGTTGTGGTAGACACCCTCCACTTTGATTTCATGCCACATATGATATACATTATAAATTATAGTCCTCATTAAAGATCATTTTTGGGTTGGATGTTGATTATATTTTCCACGTGAGTTCATTTTTATTTCAATTCTATGATTTCATTAGAAATGCTCTAAGTAGGCTTTTTAATTTTCTTTCATTCCATGATGCATTAATTAGCAAAAATTTAGTGGAACTTTACTTTCTATCCTTATCAGTTATCACTTTATTGTAACACTTTACAACCACAAAAAAAGATGATATTAAATATTCTTATATATAGTTGTTAATGACTCAAAAACCATAGTATCAAAGAGTGAGAAAAGCACATGAGTAGTGACCTATTTTCCCACCAAATGATCTCTATAAATGCCACCTTTATCAACTACCATAAACAATGTCCACTCTTCTCTTTGCTATCAATCTTATACTTTTTTTTTCATGATTGTACATATTATTTATGTAACCTTGATGCAACTCTACTTAAAATCAAAGCTCCATGAAATATCTCTAATTTTCTTTAATCTTCTGATCTTTAATTGATTTACTTAAACAATTACTCAGTTTCATCAGCCAATGTGTCATGAAAATGAAGATCAATACATAGGGCTCCCATTTTATTTCTTCCCTCTCAATTAAGTCCTTTTTTATTTTGGGGAAAAAGAGAATATGATACTCTGTCCATCACATTATTTTCAAGAACCTTCCCTATATATATTGCTTTTCTATATATTCTCACTTTAATTTCTTTTTTGTTTGCTTTTCTTGTTTCATCACTTTGTAGTTGATAGAGAAACATTGATTAGATTCTCATCTCTAGCTACTATGATGTTTTTGTTAATGTAATCATCAAAGGCATGACTTGCACACACATATGCTGTCAACAATGTATATAATTGTACATCTATTTCTTTTGTCAACATTGCATTATTTGTAAAATGATGCTAGAGTAACTCATTTTGAACATTCGCTTTGGGCATCTAGTGGATTCAAACAGGTGTCGAACTATATGATACACTTTGAGGTTTGCACGCAAAGCCTTAAGATCTGTGCTCATACTTTTCGAGGTATATCACATAGAGAGATATTCACTTAAGCTCACTAAATACTTAAAATATTATTTGAACTCACGAGTTTGACTCAAAAATTTTAAAAAATTCTCGATAAATTTAGATTTATTAGTTTGGATTGATGCCTCCAACTAAATTTATTGCTTCCATATTAATTTTGTGTCATTTTGGTGGGCCTAATGTCTGTCCCCAGACTGCACCGAGAATTTTCGAATTTTGAAGTTGATCATAAAGTACACGTGTCAGAAGGTAAGAGCAGACAGTTACGTGACACAGTGGGAAGCGTTGGCCGGAGCTTAACGGTCAAGTTTGGCGGGTGTAAGTGAAAAACCTAGTATTCAGTACTCCCAACTAATCGATAATGATCCACCCATCACGCCATGTGGGCCCAAACTAAAAATATTAGGCCTTCTTCTTGACTCTTCCTTTGTCCCAACGTCAAGACAAGAAAAAAATGATGCTAATGATCATAGGCATTTGAAGTTATAAAATAAGTTTTCCTTGAAACAAAGTTATAGAATAAGTTTCAGATCAAGTACCAATCATTGCATTAATGTAGTGATCAAGACTTATTAATTATTCGCCGATATCAAATTTTAAGTTTGAATATTTTAATTTTATAAAACATATTTCTTGTAAAATAAGATGTGTTTTATGTTAAATAATTATGAATGATCATAAACGCTACAATACACAATTAATAGATAGTTGTGGCCTTAAGGGCTCGTTCAATACGTGAGATTATCATTGTCCTACTCATGTTTAGATTTTTTTTTTTACTATTTTGAGAAATTATTGGTATATTTTTTTTAATCTTGAATTATTGGTATATGTTCAATCTTTATGAGTGAGATTGTTTAATAATATCTTCCTTGTACAAAACCATTACTTTTGGATGGAATTTGCACTAAATCTTTAGGCCATGCCACAATATTAACCAAATAAATTTTTAAAAGATTTGAAACATATATTAACGTGGAAATAAAATGATATTCAATTATTTTTTTAATAAGAAATAATATTCAGTTATTCATGCAACGAGGATCAAATAAAATGATTTATATAATGCACGACTCGAGGTACACTCAAAGTAATTGAATAGTTAAGATACTAATTGATTTAGACCAAAAAAAAAAAAAAAAAAGGTCCCCATCACGCTTAAATTAGTCCCATGTGCACATTATGATAATCGAACGGGCCCAAAACACAACCCAAACTGGATTGAACTTGATAGGGTGGTCCTATTGATGATGGGACTAAACGCAACCCACCCTTTACGTCCAATAACTACAAGTCCAATGCAAAAAAAAGGAGGTGCATTTTCGCCCTTTTCGTAAAGGAAAACATTTTTTAAAGTGATTGATGGTGATATGTTGGTGGGAGTTGGTTTGCAATCTTCCTCCCGAAGCACTGAATTATGCCAATTCTATGTGCGCTGGTCGGTGAGCTGATGCTACTTTTACCCACTAATATGGCACCACGTGTAAGTAAGCCAAGGTGGGCCCAATGCTGAAGTACAGGTGACGCACCTATCATGGCCAAGTACACAGAATATTTCACAATACGATTTGTGTCTACGCATCTCCATGCACTCTAGCGGCCTCTAATGAACGTTTGACGTTTTGCGTTGGAAATTGTAGCACGGCAGCGTCGTAAAGCATCGATTACAATGCATCAAGGCACGGTTCGAGGCGGATCCACCGAACACAAATGAGAACATCTTTTCCGATCGATCAACATTGATGATGAACAAAAAAAAAAAAATAGTAGTACACTAGTAATAGAAATCATGGCTCGGATTCTAAATTTTCTCTTCAATTGAAACATTATTAACGTGCTACACAATATCAAAGATGGCTAGAACATATATTAGCTAATTAATTGACATAGAAGATCAACGAAATCAAACAAAAAATCTGATTTTATTCGATCATAACGATCATGAACAAAAAAAAGTTCTAAGAAAAATTAAATGAAAGATGAGCACTATTTATTTATTTGTACCTTGAAACTCCCTTGATTAATATATTGATGGCATGCGCTTAAATTCTCCACAATCCCAATAACCCCACCGCTACTCCCCATCCAACCACCACCGCCGGCAAGGCAGCCGAGGACCTCCGTCCGGCGCCGTTGCCGAAGTAAGGGTCGATAGGGTACAAATTCCCCGGTGGCCCCGTCACGTATATGTATGGTGCCGACGGTGACGATGGTGGCGGCGGACAATTGGACTTAGACGGGCTTTTAGGCGCCGGAGGTGGCCGTGGAGGAGGAGGAGGCGGGCGTTGGCCACACGGGTTTTCGCACGAGGAGCACGCCGTGCACTTGACCCCGGGATCAGGGGGGGCGTAGGTGGCTAGCCCTTGATCATCCTTCACCGAAGAATTCAAACTAGTGGCCGGAAGTGCTATGATCACAATTGCTATGAAAACAAGGATCAAAAGATCACATAATTTTGGAGAAAACATTTTTGAAAGGTTAATGAAGTGTCGAAGATGTGAGAGATGAGTGAATTATTAATAATTATAAGGGGTGATCAACCAAAATAGTTATGAGGGGCGAGAAGGTTTTTGTAATAGGACTAGTAGTATATATGTTAGGTGCATGGGCAATGTAAAAGTTGGTGCGAGGGATGGATAGGTTAGGTAATTTGGTTGTGAAACAAATGTGAGCCGATTAAGAGTCCAGGTTTTATATATGAATTGAGTAATTAAAAAAAAAAAAAAAAAAAGTGAAGGGCATTTATGTACAGATCAAAAAAAAAAAAGTGTCAAGGCATGTGCTGATTATACACTCATGGGCCTTTTGTTACCATTATTAGAACCTCTCACACACCTAATTATATATTGTCTCTATCACACACAATATAGAATTTAACTAGTCGTATGTATTTGACAAAAAAAAAAGTTACATGTAAATAATTGTTAATCAAGCTATGTGTTGTCTATGCCATATATATATAATTAATTGTATTTACTAGAGTTTAAATTTTATGTTGCATATCTATATTTATAAAGTATAATGAATTATGATGACCCGTGTCATACACATGTTACAGATGGCGGTAGTTGATGTCATTCATTACAAAAATTCAATGGCTTTGAACATATCTCATGGTTCTATGTATTTAGTCTACTATTGCTTTAGTTAGTATTGACCTATGTATGATGTATAAATTTGCATTTTTTCCCATATGACCAACAATGGGAATTATTAGCAAGTAATAATAAATATCTTGAAGAGTTCATAAATACTACTACTAACCAATAAATTAAACTTGGATTACTTTCTTCCTTAACTTATTGACATGCATGTAATTAAGTAGAAATACTTAAAAGCCATACCTATTATATAAAGGTGGAAAGGAATCACATTCTTTGCAAATGCTGTGGTGCTCTTTTTAAGTAAGAAGAATTTTGGACAGCCCATCCTTGTGCATGTAGTGTTGAAAGGACAAAAGTACCATTAATAAATATTGAAATGTTTTATCACTCCTAGTGGTTGGATCCCTATCTTATGGACGAAGGAACAATATAACATAATTTGTGAGCTCTTGAATTAAGTCCCAAATAATTAGGATCATGTTGGGGGTGTATGTATATGAAAATGATGACTTAAGAGACAATATAATATAATTTAAGGACTAGTTATACTCAACTAACGGTGCAACCCTTTGCACAAGGCACCAAATTCATTCATTAATATCTATTATTCAATCTTAGACTACTTGGGCCCGCTTGTGTTGTGAAAGGTGTGGCAAGTATAGTTAATTTAAATAGGATAAATAATAATTGTAGTGTTCTTTGAATATTATATATATATATATATATTGTAGTGTTTTTAAAAATAAAATTAAGCCGTTATTATAGTTTTTTTAAAATATCTACTAATAATGGAAAATAGTAAATAATAATTTTATTTTTATTAATTCATTGATTTTCTAAACTTCGTTGAAGCGCATATAAGGAACAGGGAATGAATTTGAAGCTCTTATATAAATATATATATATATATATATATAAAGCACGAATCACAAATTTTTGAGTGGTAATGAAATTTACTGTCACGACCCAATAATTAATGCACGTTTAATTCGTTGATTAGGACACAATGACCCGTGACGTGGGACCCGCAGTGCGATACGTGTCATTACCGAGGCACGGTGGCCGAGGTAAATGCTATATTTATTGTGTTGTTTGCCTAGTGTATTGTATATGTATAGACTACTAAGTCATTTACGGGTATGCAGATACCGAGACGAGCGGGGACGCGCCTCGAATCGTGTGCCGACGTGTGCCCGAGGTAGCAGCTCGTGGGGTAAGTTTAGTGAATTGCATTTGAAAAAAAAAAAAAAAAAAAATCATAAGGGGATGTGGACCCTAAGAGGCCACATCACCTACTATATACACCACATATTTAACTCTGATTTATAGACAACCATAGGTTAGTCACTAGAACAATTAAGTTAACTGTAGGTGGTATCATAAATGGTAGGCATTTAGGTATTTAAATAAGGCTGACTAGTTCCTGGTTAGGTCCTATAGGGGAGATTAGGGCTTAATTATGGATTAGGCCGGGCGGTGCCCTTATTTGTAGTTGGGGCCGTCACATTTACCTATTTGCCCATACTTCTTTTTTTCATCTCCAAATCAATCATTTTTTTGTATTCAAATGAAACTCTAACTCCTTATCAATCCACTATACGTTTTTTTTTTCTTTATCTCCAAATCAATCATGAATTCATTCTCATCAATCCAATACACTTTTTTTGAAGAAGTAATGTCCTAACATGACTAGCTTGTTTTTTCATTCACATCTTATCTCAATCACATTAGAGAATATTGGTAAGTTAAAATGTACTTGTATTTCTAATTTTTAGATTTTAATTATAATTTTAAATTTTGTTAATAAATTCTTAGAAATTAATTTGAAAAAGCGAAAGCGGGAATCGTGCGTAACACGTCTTAAAACTAGTATATATATATATATACTAGTTTCAGGACGTGCTACACACGATTAACCCGCTCGCGTCGCTCGCGGGAATTATTTCTAAGAATTTATTAATAAAATTTAAAATTGTAATTAAAATTTTAAAATTAGAAATACAAACACATTTTTTAGGTCATCAATATTCTCTAATGTAATTGATATAAGATGTGCATGAAAAAACAAACTCCATTACTTCCTCAAAAAAAATGGGAAACAAGGAAAAAAAAACACAAGTGGTTTGACCCATTAATTTATGAACACTTACTTGTGGAGATTCCGTAAAATTGTACATAAATTTCAATATTTACCTCAAACTCTATAGATATAAATGATAACTTTGAAATTATGAATGTAAATAATTCAATTAGTTCGGATTAAAGCTTTAGACACCACGACCAAGAAAAAAAAAATATTAAGAGAGAGGTTGTGTTGTCTTCTCTCATGTACAATGTGAAACTCTATAATCCTTCAATCATATATTTTTTCAATCACTATACTCTATATATATATATATATATATATATATATATAGAGTATAGTAGGCTGTAAGAAGGATGCAACTGGTATGGGAGGTTTGGATTTGCCTATGCCGGAGATAACAAAAATGAGTATAGTAGGCTGTCTGTTTCACAAGACGACACTTTTTTTTTATGAAAACAAGATGACACTGGACAACGTGCAATAAGCTCTTGTTAGAGGGTGGTCCAACTTTCTCTAGAGAGAATATGGTGTTGAAAGCTATAAATTTACAAGATTGCTGCAAAGAGTGATTGTGAGAGCCGAGAGTTGTGTAGTAGAGGACGGACCTGCACGCGAGCGAGTACGCGACACTCTGAGATTAAATCTTGTTGGAGTATTTATCTAGGGTTTAGATAGAGAAAATTAGAGAAAATTTTTGTTGAAGATATGTGGATTGAAAGTTAATCCCACGTCGATTGAATCAAACTTCGAAATGAAGCGTATAAGTGATTTACTCATCTAAGCTAGCTCACCATCAAACATTATATTAAAAAATGTTTTTATAACATTCAAAACTTTTTTCTAGTTTACATTGTTAAAATATATTTAATATGTAATCAATAAGCAACAAAATTATCTATAATTTAAAAATTAATGTGTAATGATTTATAAATTTAATAAAGTTCTTTGTTTTATAAGAATATTTACTCAACTAATAATTTTTTTCATAAACAATATTTAATTATAAGTTAATTTCAAATTAAATAGTTTTTAACAACTTATTGTGTTAAGCCCCATGTTTAAATTAAGCTTATGAAAACTCGCAAAAATAGAAATTTATAAATCAATATATAATCATTAATACTCTAATTCAATTAAGTTATTCATAGATCATCAATAGTAAGTTAAAAACTATGTGTAAATATCCATATGAAAATGACATAAATTAACTTATTAGAAAGTTACTCATGTCATAGTTATTTAATTTGATAAAAGAACAAAGTACCTATTATATATGTGATAGAGTAGCTAGGTATATCTAAATATAACTATTTATATTATATACATCACGAAGACATATATATTTATTATGAATATTAAACTCTAATATGCGTATATATATATGAATAAATCTTTAAAGAATGTTACTAAAAAGTTGAAAAAAAAAAAAACGATGTGGACACATATTATGAAGGAAAAATTAGATCAAATTTGTTGAAGATATATATAATTGATAATACTAAATCGAAAAGGTTAAAATATAATTGATAAATTCTAAAAATTATGATATAATTGATACAACTTGCAAAGTTAATGGATTTTTTATTATTTGGCTTTTTTTCTTTAGAAGAGGAGATAGAGCTTTTTTTTTTTTTTTTCAAATAAGAGGAAATAGAGCTTTGACACATGTCTCCTTTTAATGAAACAACACGATATGACTTACATCAAGTGACTTGAATCTACAACTCAACGTTATTTTATATTGTTTCAACATTTTATTATTATTTTATTTTTTTGGAAATTTTTTTTGAAAAATAATAACACATTTTTAAGAAAATCTGTGTTACATTTAAAAATTTATAATAATAATGATTTATAAACTTAACTCAAAAAAAAAAAAAAAAAAGAAAAGGAGTCATGAGCAACCATTTAGGACAGCCTTGGCATATACTTAGATGATTAAGCATTTTGTCACATGTGCACCTTGGTCGTTGTTCTCACTTGTCGCGCTTATCTTGTTACCTAAATTTTCACATACCTTCTACGCTTGCTATATTATACATATAACGCACGCGTTAGGAGTGTTTGTAAAATCCGTGAATCCGTTTTGCTTTAATTGATTCATTATTTAAGTTTGTTAAATTTAATTGAATTACAAAAATTACAATCCGCATGGATGGATTGGATTAGATTGAATTGCGGATTACTTACCTTAATACTCAAATCTAATCCACAATTCAATCCAATTAACTTTTATATATTTTACATTATATATACACACGTACTCTTAAAAATCTTAAACTATATTTAAATGATATTAGCATTTCTGTAGCTCTAATTCATCTACTATTTATTTATATACGCTTCAAAATTTAAATATTCGCAACTTGAGTTAATTCTTCTCATGATCATTCTAGTATATATTTTCCATCTTTTTAACACAAAACGGTTTGCAAAGCTCACCATTAATTGCACTTAATCGAGCATAATGGAAAATTTTGATCCATGTAGCCGACTCCAATTAATTTATGACTGAAGCTATGTTGTTGTTGTTGTTTAACCCAAAACCCAATTAGACATTAGCCGAATGGGCTTTACTTGGCCCAGCTAGCTAGCTAACCCGAACGCTGCTACGCGTCCATCCCAACAATAGTCATTTGGACACGCGTTGAGCTACCATTAGTCAAATACCACGTGGCACCAAGTCTGCATGACACGTATCGAGCCTTTCCTTTTTAATCTTGATGTACAAAATGAGCTGAAGCTTTATATAGTGTTGGTCACTCGGTCACATACTCGATCACATACACACAACTGATTAATTAACTAGTAGTGTTATATGTTTGTGCTTTTGTTGAACCAAATAAATTAATATTAGCGATCGATTGAGAGCAACAAATTAAAATGGTTGGAGTTGGAGTTCCGGTGTGTGTGGAATGTGGGACGATGAGCAACCCATGCAGGTGCAAAGTATTGGGTCCGACGCTGGGGTTCGTGGCGTTCGCGGCGGCAGCAGTGGTAGAATGGCCGGTCGGAGCACTGGTCTATTGTTTTCGACACGCCAAGGGGCGTCGCATCATGGCTCACCCGGCCACTGTTGTGTACCCCTCCGTCTCCGCTGCTCTTCCCATTTAATATCCATCAAGAACATGTAATTTCATCGCATCCCCGGCCTAACTTTATTTTAGTGAATAAGTGTTACATCGATCATATAATATTGTATTAACTATGTATGGTCATGTACGTACGTGGCACACCACTATCATAAATAAAAGCTTACTCTCTTCTTTTGCTTTTTTGTTTTTTTTTTTTTTTGGTATATAGATTACTCTCTTGTTAATTTGAGATTTGGTTAAGTTTTCATATCTATATGTGCGGTACATTATCCGCAAGCGTTTATTAATTTGAAGAGAAAAGATAAATAACCACTTAAGTGTTGTGTGAGATTATATTTTGGTTCACACATCTTAACCACCTTGGGATTGCCACCTTAGAATTGGTTCTGATATATGCTACTTGTTGGGTTCGCTTTTATTTGTTGGTATAGCCTTATTAGTATTAATTTGTTTTCAATTTAATTACTTTTGGGTTGCATGTGTGTGATTTTACTGCAAAAGGTTTTGATGCTAGTTAATGAAATTATTATTTTGGTCCACACAAGGTTTTGATGCTAGTTAATGAAATTATTATTTTTGGTCCACACATCACTTTTAATCGAAAACTCATTCAAGGAGTTTTTTCTCGATAATTTCCAATCGAACTGTCAAACTCTAATATCATATTAAATTTTCATACATGCGACACATTATGAGCAATAAAAAAGATCGATTTATATAGTTGACGATTCAACTAATTTTTTGTCTTTGACTTTTTTGGGAGTCGAAAACTCAACCTATTACATATTATTATCTCCATACACAAAATTATTAGAGAAAATGTTATACTTATGGTGTGTTTGATAGTAAAAAAAATATTCAATTAGAAAAAACTTTTTTTTTGGTAAAATTCTAAAGAAAATATCATGATTGCACGAGAAAGAATTTTCTTTTATGGTTTTTAATCGCGACTCGACTCGATGAAAACTCATTGAAGGAATGTATTTAAAAAGTAACATTTGAGTTTGTTTTGAAGAAATGATTCGACCACTCGACCAATTTTACATAAAAGATGAGAAAATAAATGAGGAAAATAATTCCATACTATCAAATAATGGAAAAAAGCGGTTACACAAAAAAAGTAAACAATTTTCTATAATTTTTTTCATTTTTTTTGCTATCAAACACACCTTAATGGAGACACACGATTATCTAACAACGCTCTCTTATTTGACAATGTTTGAAATGTAAGTTTATATACTCGTCCTAAAGTGTGCATAACACTATGTCCCATAAGTAAATATGTTTATTAGGTGAATGTGTTTTTTTTTTTTTGATGAATAGAGGCGATACTTGTAGCATTTGCCAATTATTAGACTATTGGTTGGTGATAATTAATTACAAAAAATCTATTTGGACTCTTTGAGTCCGGACTCAAAGTTTTTTTTGTTAACAATTTAAGATATCTACCAAGTAAAATTTGAGTCCATCTAGCACTACCCAATTAATTATTCGAGACCGATTGGAGCTTAATTTTTTGTATTTGTTGTTGTTGTTGTTGTTAGGTTTTTGTTTTTGTTGTTGTTGTTGTTGTTGTTGTTGTTGTTAGGTTTTGAGTTTAGTTGTGAATTTGACAAATCAAGCATGGACAAATGCTTTAATTTGATTTGAGTACGATTGGGCTTATTGAAAAAAGCGAAGAGCACTGTACATCAAAAAAAGATAAAAAAAAAAATAAAAAATTGAATGGCACATACATGTGTACACAGATCGATAAAAAAAAAAAAAAAAGAGGAGGGCATGAATGTGCTGATTATATATTTATAAATTGTTAAATTTGTATCTTAATTGGTTAATATATCCAAATCTTTCATAATTTTTATTATTATATTCTAAGTTTTTAAATTTATTATTATATAATAGCTTTTATAAATTGTTGGATTTTTATTCTAAATTACTTTTGATTCCAAATTTAATGATGTACCATCTAAATAATAAATATAAATTAATAATATAAATGTTAACTCATAAAATATAAAATTTATAGTGGGTGATTTTAGGTACAAATTAAGTAATTTAAATAAATAAAAGAGAAATATAATTTTTGGAGAAGTAACATCTATTTTGTTCATATGTTTTGAGTGCGGAAATGTGCACCTAAGTTGTTTTTCAATGCACTCCAATGATTAGGGCAATTAACCCCATCAAGTTTCTCAAATTGCCCTTTTTTCAAAAATGAGCACCCACATGATCAAAGCATTTCGATTGTTTTTCAAAGCACATCAATTGTCTCGGTTCCTCATAATTCGAGAAACAACATGCAGTCTCAGTTGCATATATTCGAAATTATTCCTTAAGTCTTAATACCCAAATATCGTGACTAGTATCACATAGTACATACATATGATTTTCGATTGCTTTAGTCCGAGACTCATGCAAAAGTGTTAACTAAATACAATCAAAATCCTATATAGTATCTCGATCCTGTGTAAGGCGATCACTTCACGTCCCCTATACAATTTGAAAAATAAAAAAATACAAAAAAAAAACTTTATCTTGTTCTATGTCCGTCTCTCACTCATTTTCTTCGATCATTATACATTAACAGTAATGCAAACATATTAAAACTAACAAATCTTACAATATAAATCGATATTATTGTCTCTAATCAACTAAGTTATTTCAATTCCACGTATATGCACCGCTAAAGATCAATTTCCACTTGTAAAAAAATTGAAGGATTGAATGTAAAATGCGGAAAGGATAAATTTTTCGATCGTAAGTAAATTGTTGAGTTTGAAAGAGCATTTTTAACATTTCCTTCCAAAACTAATTTTCACCAAATTTTTGCGAAGTATCTTGAACATTATACATGGTGCACAGACTTACTCTATGTTTTTCCACGAGTAGTACATACATTAATACAAAATATACATAATCTTAGGCTACCACGAAGATACATAAAAGTTGTATATCACGTCCTCCAAAAAAAAAAGAAAAGAAAAAAGTCACAACCTCGAGAAGCGTGACACCAGAAATCCAACGGCTGACGCCTTCGCGCAGAAAAACGAGCGATTCTTCGCCTTCGATTTGACGGGTCTTTAATCGAGAGGTCCGAGATGATAAGTCAGAAAATATCTGATGTCTGTAAAACGTGACACTTTGATGGACGTTTCGTTGGAGTACAGAATCAGCGCCACGTGCCAATGCCTGACACGTGGAAATGGGAGGACGACCATCTGGCTCTCTTGGAGTCTCTGGAATCTTCTAGACTTCCATCTCTGCAATGATCACTCCACTGCTGAGTAGATTGTGACTGAGAAGTGAAGCCCTGTGCCATGTCTCTCAGCATTTGTTGCAGCTCCCCCAAACTGTACACCTTGTTCTGTATCAACAACCCCACATTGCTTCATTATTAACGAATCTTTATGTATTTTACTTATAATTGATTGGTTTGAGTGTCAAAATCTTCATATCTAGCTAGTAAAATATTAGAATGACAACATGCTGTATTAGGCAAAAATTACTCACACCGACACCTAAAAACAATTTTACCATAATTTTATCTCAACTCACATGTTATGTATTAAAATTTACATATATCTCGAGATACATATAAAATATAAATAATTTAAATATTTCAATATTCGTTTTGTTGTGGCATATCTATTGTCATTTTAATACTTTTCAAACAATGGCTAATTGTGCTTATATTCATAACCTACTTAAAAGGGAGCTTTAATGGAGATGAAGTACAACAATCTGTTTAGGAAGTTGTATTTGATTGATTTGAGATTATGTCTCAAGTAAAATGTTACACTTGGTGAATACACATGCCCAACCATTTTGACAAAGTGTTAGAGCATCTCTAATAGTAACATAAATTTAAACCGCAACATAAATTTAGACCATAATTGATACCACATCGTGAATATAAAAAAATGTCTATTTTATATACATTAAATAAACATTTACTTTTTAAATGATTTTCAATGATAAGGTGGATTTAAATCATAAATTAATGAGTTGACATTTTTATTTTTAATTTTCAAAATATTAATATAAGACTTGAAAAAAATAAAAACTTTAAAATAATTAATAATGCTGACGTATAAGTCTTAGACACCCTCTACACCCTCCACTTTGATTTTATGTCATATAAAATGTATATTATGAATCCATGATCCATCGTAATACATTTTTTAAGTTAAATATGGATTATATCATCAGTCCATTCATTTACACCCAAAATCCATATGCTTTTATGCACTTCAAAATGGGTAAGCCCACCATCCAAGCATTGCAAATTCTCAACAATTAACACACCAAAGTGTTAGAATGACCATATATGTCCCACAAAAAATCACATCGGGCTGTTAATGTGTACCTTAATATACACCTTAAAGTCACACAGATCCTGATACACAGTCAAACCTACCTAGATGGTTCCTAAGCCAATCTAAGTTGTCGTCGAATTGTGAATTCACCTAACTCTAACCGTTTCATAGTATACACAAATTAAGGAGATCGAAGAAATGGTTTACAATGAACTCATACCTCTCTCCTCACATTGGCCATGAGCGACAACATTTCTTGGAGGAAATCCGTAAAGCCCTGTAAAAACCAACACCCAAAATTGCACTTTTTCAGCAATATTCGATCCAACAAAGATACATGCAATTGAAATAGCAAATTATGTAATCAACTACGCACAAAGGAGAGATTCAAATTTTTATTTTTTTTTATAACCAGAGGCGAATATCAGGGGCAATCCAATTCCAGATCGTTTTATAGTACCCCTACATATTCGGCATTCTCGCCTTCCAATAATTGACACAGGCTTTTTATGTAACAAGTGTAACATTGTTAAAAGAAAAATGATATATTTGAAGAGTCTTGAGCGTAACATTACCTATTTCTTTAAATAAATCTATTTGATTGTCATAAAAATTTTAAAAAGTAAATATTTAAAAATCAAATAAATATGATTGAATTAAAGTCTTGAAATTAAAAAAAGTTTTGAATCCGGACTCATGAGAACAAATAGCATTACCCTTTTTTTAATTATGCTTAATTTTTCATGCTAATATATTTTGTTGTTTGAAAAAAAAAGTTAAGGTACTCACATTGTTATGGTGTTGGTCTTCCTCGTCTTCATAGGGATTGTACAATCCTGCATCGTACATTGATCTCTTCCTCTGATCGGATAACACTGCGTAGGCCTCTTGGATCTGCTGGAACCTCGCCTTGGCCTCTCCAAGCAGAGAAGGAGATCTAGTGATCCAACGATCAGGATGCCATCTCTGCATGAATCATCAAATCCAAACAATTAAAAGATCGAACTAGAGAAATTCAAGATTCGAGATTGATTCACTATATATATATATATAATAATTACGTACGTACCATTGCGAGCTTGTGATAAGCTCTTCGGATTTCAGCGGCAGAGGAGCCTCTGTGGACTCCTAGAATTGCGTAGTAGGATCTCGATTGCTCCTCCTCGAAGTCCATCTGCAATAGATCCGACGGTTCGTAGTCACTCGAATCGTGAATTAATTGAGATCGAAAGTGGAATGACGAACAGAGGGAAGAATTGTTGAAGTTTATATACTTAGTCGATTTGAAGAAGTGGAATTGATAGAGTGGAAATATCTGGAACTGGAAGGTTCGGGAAGCTACGGGGAGACACGTGGAATTCAGATGGGAAGATATTTTTGTAAGAGACTTCTGGTTTTTACTTGAGTTGTTCATTAATCTAAGCAACTTAGCTAACAACATTTATTTACCACGTCACATCGCAACTCGCAAGATTAATTATTTATATATATATATCGAGATATGAGCATACATAAATTTTGATGTATAATATGTAAGTAGAGGCTGCATGAACGACTCTTGTGAATCAACGAGTCTTACGTTGAGACATTGTTGTCGAAATTTTAATATTTTTTTTTAAAAATATCAGCTTATTTTTTTTTTTAAATTCTAGAATGACAACATTATATCACACTACAAGACACGTTGTCTCACAAAATTATCTACATGTACTTCGAGATACGGATCTTATACAAATATCGATGCATAACACGTGAGTCGAGATCGCATAAAAATGATCTTGTGAGTTGTTAGTTTCTGAATGGAATAAGTTTATTGTATGTTTTCTTGTATACATAGTACCCTATTTATATAGGTAAATCTAGAATACAAGAAAGGAAAGTAATCACAAAAGGAACTTACAAGATATCGGGGGATACTAATTTCCTTAACAGCTGGATACAATATTCAGTTTCCTTAACACCCTCCCTCCAACTCAAGTTGGTTCAACTTGAGGTTGTAGATCGAATCGGTAAACCTGACAGATCTAAGGTTCGTTGCTGAGCAAATCAACGACCACCAAAAATGACAATCTAAGGTTCGTTGCGGAACGGAGTAACGATTACCGAAGATGACAATCTAAGGTTCGTTGCAGAACAGAGCAGCGACCACCGAAGATGACAATCCAAAGTTCGCTGCGGAACGGAGCAACGACTATCGAAGACGACAATCTAGGTTCGCTACGGAATGAATCAACGACTACCGAAGACGACAATCTAAGGTTCGTTGCGGAATGGATTAACAAGTCAATGTCTTATAATGTGATATTGTTATTGGTGTTAGTTTATTTTTTTACTTTTTATTTTTGTCGTGGCATCCTATTAATTAATCTTAGACCCGAGAAACTTAAGATTACGTGAGCGACAAGTTCTCCCTAAAAAAAAAAAATTAATAGCGGTTTTGTATACTAAAAGCTGAATGAAGCGACCTATGCCATGACATTAACAATATTTAAATCAAATGGACGAGCACCTTTTTAATTGAAATTTCAACGTATTTGTGAAGTAGAACTACCGAGCTAGTATTACATTGGGGGACAACAACAATTAAATCTCAGTTACAAATTTAGTTAAGGTTAGTTACAAAAAATTAGTTATTTTATTGGCTTGATATAATACAGATGATGGTGTACATTGAAATATAATTTATCTTGACTGATATACTCTACTAAATTATTATAACTTATAAGTATCAACAATATATTAAAAGAGTTAATGGAAGTAACTCGAACCTTTAACCTCGAGATCGGAAAACGATTTTAATTGCGTATGTGAAACAATTCTATTAAAATTTAGAGATTTCGTCGTGACAAAGCGAATTTAATGTAGTCAATTAATTCAAAAATTAAATAACTTAAATAAAAAATAACAATAAAAATAATTTGTCATGCATCTCCAACTCAGAGTACTGTACCCTGCCAGTTCCAACTAGGAAAAAAATTCTAGGTCCTACATTAGTTACGTGGATCCACAATAATCTGACACGTGGAAGGGACCAATAATACCTAGGTACTATAACAACCCTTTCACCAGCTCACAATTCTGCCCCTGCTTGCCACCCCCCAACAAATGAACAAACCAATAAACAAAATGGTAATTTCTCTCTCAACAGAGGGGCAATAAGGGAAACGCGACTAATCAAGCGAATCGACGGCCCAGATGAACCAATCAGGCTAACCTGGTACACAGATAGCGGCTGCGGCGCACCGAACAACCGAACAAGCCGTACTCCTCCTCACTCAATGAAACCAATACAAACAAACAAACAACTTGCTACTCAAGAAACCCCTCACCCTTTAAAACCCCAAAAACCCTATTCACAGTTTCGAGGGGCATGGTTCAGCTTCAAATGATCAAGGCCATCACGGCCGTCAATTTCATCATGATCATCATCATCATCATCAACATGGTTTCAGTGACAAGCTGCTGGGCTTGGATGGGAAGAGACCAAGAACAATTGCAAAAACAACAACAACAACAACAACAACAACAAGTCACAAGAAGAAGACCAACAAATGGTGATGATGGTCTACAGAAGAAGAGCACAAACACAACAACAACAGCAACGCATCTCATCAGTTGATCATCCAACACAAGTTACACAACAAGTGGTGATCACCCACAAATTTTGTGTTGATTGCAAAGCCACCAAGACCCCTCTGTGGAGAAATGGCCCTTCTGGGGTTAAGGTATGTTCTGCTTATTAATCACATTATCTTTACCCGAAAAAAGATAGTCAATAAAATAGTCAATAGGGCGTAACGAAAAAGTTTGATCCGTGTAGCCCGACCGACCCGACTAATGTGGGGTTTTGAGGCTTTGTTGTTAATGTTTGTAGTGTTTTTGACATTTTGTGTGGTTTGTGCATGCAGTCTTTGTGTAATGCTTGTGGGATTAGACACAGAAAGCAGAGGAGAAAGGCAGAGATGGAGATGAAGAAAAACAATAGGGGTTGTGTTAGAGGAGGTGATGGAAGGAGGGGTGTGTTGGAATCAGAGAAGAGATTTGAAGAAGCTGAAGAAACAGAGGCGGCTCTGCTGTTGATGGCTTTGTCATGGAGTTGACTAAAGAAGGATCTCAAGAGCATCTATGAATAGATTAAGAAGATTGGTTTTTGTTCTTAATCTAAGTTTTTTGTTTTGTTACTTGTAGGTGTTCTTGGACTCTCACAAGAGTTGGGTGCTTTTCAAATGATGTGAACTTTACACTATTAAACTATGTACATGAGTTATATATTATTAATACAAGTTGGAGATCAAAGTGCCTCATTGAATGCACACATAACGAATCCCAATGTGTATCGCATGGACACCAATAAATGTAAGACCTTTATTTTATTTCCTACCAATATTAATAAAAGATATACGAAGATTCAAACAAAAGTAGTAGCTCTAAAATATCTCAATTTGGAAATTTGTACAATAAAATTAAAAGAAACTCGACATAAACAATATAGGTATGGATGATTTCATTGAGAAAGAAAATTTTAATGAATTTGAAAGCATGCCATCAAGTACATTTAATTAAGTGGAGTGTAGCATTTGATTCATGTAGCTGATGTCATTAATTTGCGATTGAGAATAAGGAAATTGTGATGGATGTTTCATTAACTCATGAAGAGGAGTCATCAGTCATACAACAAGTATAAGCATGTTTACACCTTCAAAGACAAGGCACTGTTATTTTCTGCTTAAAACTACAAGTTACATCTAACCATACACATGAGACTGTGAAGTCATGCAAATGCCATAACAGAGAAAAGACCAAATGAAACTGAAGAAGGTACCATTCAAGAGGCGACCCCGACTGGCAAACGATCCATCCCCGAACTTCCGCCGATTCCAAGACCCTTCATCTTCCTAATCATTTCTCCTCTTTCACCTTTACTCGAGTCAGTGACTACCAATCCTCGATGTTTCTGCGCGCCAGCAGTCCTTCCATTGTCCCTATCTTTCTTTCCTATTGTTTCAATTCTTCTACTAGCAGAGGGAGAGGGACTCCTACTGGTTGATGCACTTGGAGCGCAGCCACTGCGTTCTGAAGGCATTGCCGAAGGAAAATTTGTTGATTTCTCCTGCGAATGACGAAGTAGTGTTTGCGCACTCAGTAGCAGAAGACTCAAGCTGTGATCCTGGTTTCCGAAATACAGACGATCTGATAGGTCTGCTCCCCGGACTCGTAGACTTGTTTCGTGCATTGTTAGGTTTCGCATGAGCTGATGCAACCTGAGAAGCAGATGAGCAAAGACATTAGGATCATCAAGTAATATTGGATCACCTAAAAGAGCATAAACTTTGAACTAAACTGAACATCTACGGCATTGAGACGAACAAGAAGATAGCCTCAACTCCAAAGCTTTAAACAAATACATTGAATGATACGTGCATCAATAGATTAGATGAGGACGGATAAACTAGTAGCGAGCTTTAATGAGAAATTGAGCTAATTCAAATTCAGGCATATGAAGTATATATATATATGCTACAAACATGAACTTTTTTGGCGTCTGAATGTCGTGATTCGGTTTCATGATAAAAAGAAGGCATAGGAGTAGCTTTGAAGTTGAGACTTCTTCGCAATTGTTTTATCTCAGCTTCAGCTTCTACCTAAAATATTGAAAATTGTCGGTTCAGGAGGCAAGAAATAAAAATTTTAAAACAATATACAACTCCTTCAACCTTCAAAAAAAAAAAAAAAACTCCGCACGCTTATGAATCATGATCGCCATAAGTACCTGGGTTTTTGATTGTATCTGGTTTATCTCAGCCTCTTTAGCATGCATTTTTTCCTCCAACTTTGTAAAGAACTGAATAAACGAAAAAATTGTTCCAGCGAATGTCATTTACAAAGACCAGTCCTTCTCTTTGCGAGCATGATAACATTCTAAAAAAGGTGTAAAAATAGCTACCTCTTTTCGCTTTTCTGCTCTTTCATCACTTTTGAAAGAGAAGACTGCACCGGACGTCTTTGCTTCTGACTTATTTGAGACTGCATTCCGCATTGCCCTAAACCATGAAGTTCTTGATAAGTAATCAAAAGCAAAAACACATTTGCCATACACTCTTAGGTATTGCTATAAACCTGTTTGTTGATTGGCATGTTCTGGGTACAATCTTATCAGCTGCAGGACGTTGAGGTGCGGACGAAGTACTAACTCTCTTAGTTCTTTCATCTTTCTCACTGTTTTTCACAAATGCAATCATGAGAACTCAATTATAGATGAATACAACATGGCCATCGTCGTTCTTGAGTATAGCTCTAAATACCTTTTGTTCTCTTGACTTGATTTTAATTTCAATTTCTTGGGATCCTGCAGATGTCGATTTACAAAAGCCTATGAGTAATGAGTCCAGATTACCTAATTGCTCAAAGAATTTCAGCTTTCGCCTTTTCTTAGAAGCTACCAAATCAAGCCTTCTTAGGTATGGTTATCACAATATTCATAACAAGAAAACAGTATCACGCAGAAGTTTTACCTCTGATTTCACGGCTCCAGAGGGAGACGTTGCATTGAGTGGAACCTTCGGCCGGATCTGTTTTTCGGGTTTAGATTTCCTTACACCCTCTCTTTCACCTTTCTTTGAATTCTTCGCAGAATCCTTTGTAATTTCACTTGAAAACTTTCTTTGGACTAGACCAGTTGCTTGACTCCTAACCTTTGGTTTAGGAGCTTTCAACTGTCCTTTCTCCAGTCCCTAGTAACCAAACATCAAGTACAATGAGAGATCAAGGACACTAAAAGAGAGAGTCATTACTCATTAAAGAGATAATCAGAACAATAAAAAAAAATGGACCATATGAAATAGGACAGCCTCCTCAACCAAAATTTAGCAGAACATTAGATATGCAGAAAATGAAGCTAAAAGAATGCGTGAAATTCAGCAAACGATAAGCCCGATCAAAAAAATTCAGTAAATGATAAGTGTATACGAAACTAAATGGAGAATAATGAAATGAGAAGTATATAGTAAAGAAAAGAAATGAAATATCACCTTATGCAGAAAATGAAGCTAAAAAAAAAAATGAGTGAAATTTAGTCAATGATAAGGCCGATCAAAAAAATTCATTGAACGGTAAGTGTATACGAAACTAAATGGAGAATAATGAAATGAGAAGTATCACCTTCGAAGAAGGCTCCTTTGCTTTCTTCATGCTAAGTGTGTGTTCCTTCTGCACGTC
The DNA here is from genome assembly GCA_039657365.1 of Stephania yunnanensis. Classification (NCBI taxonomy): domain Eukaryota; kingdom Viridiplantae; phylum Streptophyta; class Magnoliopsida; order Ranunculales; family Menispermaceae; genus Stephania; species Stephania yunnanensis. Next base: position 55,849,215 of record CM077588.1, on the reverse strand, counting down.
CTGAAACTTTGGCGACGGATCAGCAGACTCAACACTGGTTACATTATCTGCCTCATCAGTAACGTTGTCCTTATTTAATACTACCCTATCATGCACAAGTAGAGATTGATGTGCACCAATGTGCTCAGAACAAAGAGAACCACCATCAGCCTCTCCAACTTCATCAATGAAAGAAGGTTCCACGTGAAAATCAGGAGAAATAATCTCCTCCTCACTCTCTCTATGGTAACTCAACACTTGACATTCTCCATGATAGTCTGAACTATTCTTGGTTTGGTCATCACTAGGAGGACAGCCATATCCATCAGTGTAACTCATGTCATCGAGCATGTCATTGCTGGTTGTTTGATCTGTCATCTCATTTTGAAATTCCAAACTCCGTCGCAGGAGGGCCTTCTTCTTGAAATGAGCTTCAAAATAAGCTTTTTTCTCCGTCACAGAACCAGGCGTCGAGTATTTCTCAACCTCTTCAAGATACCTATTGTGCGAGAAAGACGATCTTCTTTCCCAAGATAAGGACTCAGGCTCGAACCTCCCAAATGATATGGAACTTGAGTGAAGAGAAGCCATCTACAAATTTCAAATTGAAGGAGTTAATAGAACGACGTTTGGAGAATTCATACACGACAATTATCAAGGGCAAGTAATTAATAGTCTGTCTTTGATTGGCAAATCGAGCACATAGATCATTATAACAACAACAACAACAACAAACAACATAGCTTCAGTCCCAAGTTAATTGCAGTCGGCTATATGAATCAAACTCTTCCATTGTGCTCGATTAGTGCAATTGATGGAACGCCCTAACGTTTATATGTGTTTGATCCATTTTATGAAGAGTGACAAAACTTTTACGCTGTCTGTCAACCTATCACAACCCTCCTCCATTTTCAAGAAAGGAAAATAGGCTTGTGCCTTCCTCCCTTATTTTTCGGGTATGAAAAATGGATTTGGACTTTCCTTGCCCCATTGTCAGAGTCCTCCTCCTTTATACGGACTTATGATACTGGCTATGTAGCGCACATAATGTTCTACATAGGTGAAGTTGAGCGCATACATTATTAAGAAGATCAAAAAATTACCAGTAGAGACCATGAATTATCTCAACCAGGTACAACCATTATTTTGACTTATAACTCAATAATAGTTGAACAATGATACATTTCATGCTTTAGATTTTAGATGGAGCTATATATGGTGATATACCTGAACACTGAATGGTTCCTCGATTTCTCCCGCCATCATACTATCCAATCAACAACCACATTCCCCAAATCCCTGTTAACATACACAAGCAAGAACCCGCGTAAATACCACCTTATTCATATAAAACATATCTTCACAACCATGTCGCGTTGCCACAACGGCAAGGATAAAAGCAGATTTGTGTAAGTTAAACGTACAACCTTGATGTCGATTCCTCAGTTTGATAAAATCGCTCGTGCCACTAGGATAGGCCCACGCTGATTATGCCACGACCTTGTGGCCGGTGTAGTAAGATCGTTCGGGCCACTGAGATGGGCATAGGCCGATTACGTCAAGGCTTCGTAGTAATAGTCAGGCTCGCAATTTGTATAATATGTAAGGCATTATTAAACTTCTTGATGAACAATTCTAACACAGATCTACTTGATGAAGCACAAATTAGTTGAATCCTCTTCACGATCAAGTAACATTGTTGAAGAAAACACAATTTAAGATCATTAGAAATCACTATTGAAAAAAGAACAATTTGCCACAAAAAAAAAAAAAATCAATCTATTGAAACAAAACTTGTTTTCAGGATTTCCACTCCACCAACCTCACCTTCAATCACCATTGCCACCAACAACAACAACAGCGATTTAAGATCTCCAAAATCACACAAAACGCGTGCTCCCGAATCCGCTTTCGATCCGGTTCAAATCTCGGCAAAAAGACACTCCGAAACCGAATCGAAACTCGATTTCGGATCCAACAATCAACGAATCTGGCCAATGCAAGTGTTAATAAGAACTTGTGTACTCTCTGTGTGTGTGTGTGGGTGGGTACTGTCTAGGCCTTTTTGTCTTGTTTTGAAATGAACAGTTGAAACGAGGGGCGTTGGATTGGGTGGGAGGGAAAATACGTTTTTCGAGGAGAGTCTGAGGGGGGTGAGGTGGGTGACAGAGGAGTGAACTAGTAAGCGGTGTTGTGATGTGTATGCTTGACTTTTTGGGGTTTTGGCTTTTGGGGTTATGAGATTGGGAGTGGGGTCTGGATATTAGGATTGCTTGATGATGGATGGATCTCTAAAAGGTGTCAATTATGGTTTTGTCTTTTTGATTCTTCTGCTGCTCTAACAGATTGGAAGATCATGACCATTGATTTTTAATAATGCAAGGTTATGTACTTCATGTAGTGTTGTTAGATTGAGATGTGTACTGTTATTACATTGTCACACATTCCATCAAAAAAAAAAAAAACGAAACATGTCACATTTCTTAAAAAAAGAAAGAAAAAAGTCACATTAAGAAATATATTTCTTACTTTTTATTTTAATTTTAACCTTAGTCAATTTAGTCGATTATAACATTAATCGATTTTTTCTACATATATATTGTAAATGAAGTCATTTACTATTCACACATTAGTAGTTTATATTCGTCTCAAGATGTGAAGTTACACATCTCAAGATGCATAAAACGATGGGATGCAAATGTACGCTGGGTGTGCTATAAGGGGGGTATTATTCGAGAATATAAAGCTTCAATATTTTGATAGTTTTATGCAATAAAGGAATTTAGGATGACCAATCTATTAAAACTCCTAACCTACTGAATGAAATCTGATTATTCACTATTCCAACTTGTAACCTTTAGAATTTGCATGATTCACACTTTCATCAATTCTTCCTATCCGTACCAAAACTAGTAAAAATTATTAACTACAAAACCATACTCTATAACAAATTAAGGCCACCGTTTCACTGAGCTTTCTCAACATTAACCCAAAAACATTTATTCAATGTTCCCACTGTGTGAAATTGCTTAAATAATCAAATTTGACAAAATAGTTGATGAATACATCTAAACCAAGGCCCACAAATACCCTACACATCTACGAAAATAAATAAATATATGTATGCAATCAAAGTTTGTAAAATCATTATATGTCTCAAACTTATATCTTAATTTATGTAACTCATGAAATATTTAAGTCTTTTAAGTTCCCCTTTTAAGTTACCAATTTAATGAAAATTAATATTAATGTGGAAGCTTTAAGATTTTTCCTCAAGACTATCAAACAATGCGGCAAATGCTTGAGGCTCATGAGGCCAATAAGATCTTGGTGGTTTAAGAGACTAAAAGCTTCCGCAGGTAATTCTCTATTTATTCTATTTCTTGCATGTTAAAAGAATGCTTACAAAGTTACCATAGAGAGTTACCAATTCTCCACAAAAACAAAGAGTCAGGTATAAACAATGGCCACAATACTATTAAGAGTCGACAAACAGGAGACCTTCCCATGTGATCAAGCAAGCCAAACATGGCAATCAAAGTTGCCTCACAAAGAGCTGATATCAAAACAAATTTAATTCATAAAAAGAAGAGAGGATCCGATCAAGCATGCATGCACATGAAGGTAACACTACTGTTTATTTAAAAAATATTAGAAGTGGAAGTAAAAGCAGTTAAGCATAGATGAGGGGATCCAAGCCATGTGACCTGCAATGCAACAACTCTTCCATTGTTGTCCAGTACATGTGATTCCCATGTGTTTTTGGCATAATTGGTCAGACAAGGAGAGAAGCACTTGCCTTGGCATCCAAAATTAGGTTTGTACCTTCCTTGTACCTACAAACCAACGTCCCTTCTGTTGTGGGTGCCCTGTCGCCATCGTTCTTCGCGGACCGGATCTCATGATTACAGTCAATACAAACATAACAACAATCAAGCCTCACCATAAATAAATTAGTTGGAGTCGGCTACAAAGATCAAATGCTTTCAATAAGCTCAATTTAAAGCAGTCGACGATATGCTTTCAACGTTTCAAAAACACAAGGAAAATCGAAACCAGCAACTTTGATTTTTTCATGCATCCTTTCTTCATCCTGTGATTTGCATCCTAATGAAAGTATTCATGCATTTTGAAGAATTTATAGAAGAAATTCATCTTTGTTCTACAATATCAATAGAGAGAAAGCACTGTGTTTTATTATTACTAATGAACAACTCACAATCTATATACCTCCAGATCCAGTGATTTCTGTATATGGTTGTTACATGGGACGCCGTTTCAATTCAGCTCGAATGCCCGTAGCAACAGTGTCCTGCTCGATGTAGGGAGAAATGTGCCCAAGAAAGTATTTTGATTTCTGATTGGTCTAAACAATGCTCTCATCCAATGCCTTGATTATTCTGCGGCGCCAGGTCGCAGTGTCGGGGTCGAATTTCAGTTCCCAAGTTGGCCAGTAGTGCAGATCCTGCTTCAGTGTTAGAACTCGAGGCTTCCCATTTAAGTGGACAGTTCGTACACGCACAAATTCCTCATGCTCAAGTCCCTGTTATAGATGATCATTAAGGAAATTATTACCAGAAAGGCAGGCACACTAGGGAAGTACAACAAAGCCTCAGCCCCAAATTAGTTGGGATCGGCTCCATGGATCCAATGTTTCCAATTCGTTTCATACAAGAATTAAGACAAAAAGATATTAAAAGAAAAAAATAATAATAATGAAAGCAGTGGACTAAGATGTGCCAAGGAGATCATGGCAAGGCAAACAACAACAAAGCCTCAATCACAAATTAGTTGGGATCGGCTACATAAATCAAACACTTTCATTTCGATTGATGCAGCAGACAATGGCAAGGCGCATCATTTATTATTTAATGCAGAATGCAAACATACCTTGGCTACTTCAACAAATGACTCAAGATCAGGAGTGAGTTTTCCATTCACTTCTATTATCCACTGCAGTGCATAGAGGCCATATCTGTGTACTGGACTTCCATGACACCATCTGCTCTAGGAGGGCCATAATCAGAATTATTAGGAAAAGCGTAAGTGCTGAAGGATAGATGTCTGCATTTGTAATAGACAATCTCCAAATATCACAGGGAGATGAAGGAACAAGTGCCAAAACTGAAGTATAAGTGCCTAAATTTGTCAAAATCCGGACTCTGCATAAGGAACTCAAGACTAGCATCATTCAAGGATTCAAACATCCTTGCAATGGCTATCGTGTTCATAAATAGTGGCCGGGTGGCCCAATGATGTTTTTACGTTGCATCTGCGATTATTCAGAAAGATAGAAATGAAAGCATTACCTTGCCACATAAACACCATGCCCTTCTTCAGGGAGAAATCCAAGTGCACGCACTGCTGAATGAGGATCCTGAATTATACATCCGCACCAATTCACCAGGCGGGTTGTGCCGTTACCATCTCTAATATCTGTTCCGACAGAAATTTCAATTTCTTTTCCCTGATAGAACGAATAGGAAAATCAATCCAAAATTTATTGAAGTCAGCTGCATAGATCCAACATTTTCCACTTAGCTCGATTTAATGCAGTTACTGATGTGACTATGACTTGGTAATCTTTTACAATAAATCAACAAGTAAATAAATAATTTTGACGCCGCACTTGCTTCAGTTCCTAACTCAGAGAAATAAATACATCGTCATAACCAGAAGATATGGGTAGGCACACACCGATGCAGTAGTCACGATCAAACATATGATTCAACCCAAATTAATCCAAGATTCCAGAACAGATTCATGAGTTGCAAACCATGTGATTCATCAGTATGTTGATCAGAATTAGTTGTGAATTGAATAACAGGTAATGAATCACGGAATAACTCTCAAAAGTGAATCAGCATCAAATCTTATAAAAATGAGTGCCAAATATATACATGTATACTATTCCAATTTGTATCATAAATCTTATTATTCATTGATCCCAAACCAGATTACTACTGTATTCCAGATCATCGTTAGATAACTGAATAATTGGAAATGGAATCAAGAAGAAAAGAGAACTCATTGGAAATAAAAAGGAAAGAACCTTCTAGCTTTACCTGTCGCAAAATTGTCATATTCAATTCGCCATTATTTGAATCAGATTTATCAATCTCTTGACAAGCTTTTTCTATGTCACGGAAACATGTTATAGGTTCTTTATCGATAGCTAATATCATGTCACCCTGCTCTAGAACAAGCTCGGCTTTTGATCCAGCCAAACATCCTTTGACACGCAAAACTTGGCGTCTAATAGGATCTTTCTTGACAAGAGCCTAAAAACAGTATATATCAAGAAATTGCATTTCACAATAAGATACAATTTGATCAATTGCATAACATTATCAAAACACAAACAAATCAAGAAGATCTAGCAATTAACTACCCACCAACAAACACAAAATGATTTTGACAAAAACAACACACACACACACACACACACACACACACACACACACACAACGATTGCAATTCATATTGTGAAGGTGAAATGGCGAAAAGAAAAAGATTTCACTTTCACCGTATAGTGAAAAACTCTGTATGGTCCATATGCAATACTAACTAATGGGGAAAAAAAGAAGAAGCAAGCCTATAAATAAGCTTTCTTCAATCACTGAGAATACTCTACTCCATGCTTTTTGGAATCTGTCAAACTAATCCAAAGCCAGAACAATTATAAAGTTTATGCATGAAATCAGAATAAAAGTGGCATGCACAAGAAAAAAGCATACCTGGATCCAGTTATCACCCAACCCAAAATTCCTAGCCTTGGAAAGTAATGTTGGATAAAGTTCAGCCTCTAAAATCCTGAGAAGAGGCATGGGCCTTTTGACACCATTTATGAGCAAAGGTGGTCCCTTGGCACCATTGATGATTTTATCAAGGACTTCACTGATTGCATAAATCGGCAAGCCCCTAACAAATTGATGATCCTCAGATGTGCTGCAACCATATTTCACCTGAAATTGCCAGAATCAGTATCAAGTTGTTCCGCATACTACATAGTAGCAATGAAAAGAAACAGAACAAGATAAACCTGCGTGGAAAAGCTTCCCCAAATTGCTTGAACCATTCCATGCTCATCAGTGAGCACTCCCGAAAATGTACTGCCAAAATCTAAACAGACCAAGTACAGTATTACTGAAATTAAATCACAATTTATGAAGTCCACAGGGTCTAATGGAAAAATGCATTCTTGAAGTACCAGTATCAAGCTCAATGACTTCCATATTGGTCGCTCTGTACCGTGGGCAGTCAGCTGAACCAATGTTCAAAGCCGCACAAGGATTCGTAACAGTAGACTTTCTTGATGTCGCTTGTAAGCTTCTACTTAAACCAACTAGATAAACAGAATCTCCACGGCGTAAAGTGGGTTCTGTTACAAAAAGATGACTATGATTAAGAGAAATGAAAATATTCTAGACCAAATAAATGTCTGGATGAAAACCTTATCTTTCCATGTGGAAACCAACACCGGTGGAAACCTTTTACAACTAAGAACAGACCTACCAACAGCCGCAATATCCCTTGCAATTTCAGTGAAAATTTTGAATGAAGAGTATAAAAAGATTAATATATTGTTAATGACTTAATTCTAGCAATATCATGTGTTAAGTATACGTGTATGTATCTTTGACACTGACAAGGATTTACAGATACAGAAGTCATGATGAAGTAAGAAAAGAAAAAGAGGTAAGACCGTAAGAGAAACCTCCCCAAGTCGATGTAAAACATCATGAGACAACGTTCACACAATGGGGGTTAAGCGTACATGCATATGCACATAATTAGGTCGGGTTTTTGTCTGGATATACAAAGATATGCATGAATAAGGGCAGAAAGATCAGAATAAGTAGCTAAGCTTATAACAAGCATAAATAGAGAGAAAACCATTTACCATTCGAGAGCCAAGGGGTTGGAGCATCCTAACAGCAGAATCAGCTTAAAAAATAATTTATTTTTCTTTCTCCTGCTACCTTCCCTCAAGAGTCATATATTCATAGAATATATCATGTTATTTTGATACTAGCATCGAGACTGAGTTTTTTTTTGCTACTAACAAAGAGGGGTACTGGGTTTACCATCATTTGAGCCAGTACAGTCTCAAATAACAGCTAGCGCTTGAAGTAACAGTGGTCACGATGATTACATTTTTAAATGTTTAAGCCCGTGTTGAACAACATGCTTTAACCATGACCAACAGGTTGTCAGTTGTCACAATTTATAACATAGTCCGTAAAGGCCTGTTCGGTTCATAGGATAGGGTAGGATAAGTGGTGGTACAAAATAATATTGGTGTTCGTTCGAGTATTAAATTGTTCATAGGATTATTTTAACCCATATGAGTGGGACAATTTAAAACCATGAAATCGATGGTATTATTTTATCCCAATGTTGGTGAATTCCAAATGACCAAAGTACCCTCATCAAAACAACCCAAAACACACAGCAAATCCTCTTCTTCTGCTGCTGTTATTGGGGGTGGTAGGTACTAGTTTCACATGTGCTCCCAGACGGTCACCCCTGCTGCTACTGCTGCAGCATCCGATGAGAATATCAAATGCCCCTTTTGTCTAACTGGATTTGTTGAAGAAATAGGGGACAACAACACCAACACCAACACCAACTCCATCACTGATGATGATGATGATCATCATCTGGGATCCAATAGTGCTCTCTCTCTTTAGGCTCCCATCTTGCTTGGCATCTTGGGCGGTGAGGCTGCTTCTCCTCCCATTCCCAACAACCCACACCTCCAATTCCAACAACACCACAACAACAATGACATACTTGAAGATGATGATGATGACAATCAAGAAAAAGAAGAAGAATTGTTGGTTGGAGATCGGCATAGAAGAAGAATGAGGAGCTCAGTTGTTGTCCTTCACTTGCTTCAAGGCCTTCGCACCGGATTGCTGCACTCTGATAATCAAAGGGTTTGAAGGAATGTTTTTGTTGTTGATATAAAAAGGCACTTTAGTAACTTCACCTATTGAAATCATGTGTAATCCCATCCTCTATACCCCCAACCAAACAATTCCCTCTATTGGGATTAAGGATGCAACGGGGATGAGAATGGAGAAATTAAATGGAAATGGAGATGGGGATGGAGATAAATTCTTATACCCACGCGGGTATGGATACGGGGATGGGGAGAAAAATATATTTTTGTGGATCCCCGCGGGGAATCTCCATTGGTAATATCCGCAGGGATTCCCATGGGTATCCCCATTGGAGATCCCCGTAGGGATTACCCATGAAAATCCCCACGAAGATCCCTGTATATATCAAATACATCTATGTACATTGTATATATCAATTTTATATAATATTACAAGGCTTTCACCCAAAACACTATTGATAAACATATTTTAATGTGATTTATAATTTTAACTTGTTGGATTAATTATATGTTTTTTTAAATGATTATATGTTTTGTTTTGAATTGTTTGCAACTATATTTATATATTATACTTTATTTGGTTGAAATTCTCAACAATTGTGATTATATGTATGTGTATCATAATTTTTATAAATTTTTGAAAAAAATTAAGTGGAAAAAATATTTCCCCTCGGTGATTCTTCGCAAATTCCCCGCAAGAATCCCCACAGGAATATTCAATGCGGAATGAAATGGGAAAAGTTTTTTCCCCATGGGGATTCCCCATCCCCGCTGGGATTAGGCTAGGGATGAGGATGGGGATGAAAGTTGATCCCCGCGTAGGGATGGGGATGGGGATGGGGATGGGGATGGGAGGATGAATTCTTAAGCGGGGATGGGGATGAAGATGGGGTCCCCATCCCCTCCCTCCCCTCCCATTTGCATCTCTAATTGTGACTAATACTTAATCTCATGTTATAATCCCAGTGTAAAATAATCTCATGATCATGGGATTATTTTACATGTGAACCGAACGGGCCATAAGACTCTCCATATGGGCACTACATCCATACAAAAAAGAAAATGATCTATCAAGATTTAACGAAACTTTTAGCATTTCATAAAGTGTCAAACAAGGTTTACCAGGAAGAAGTTCAGCAGCACGAACAGCTGAAGCGCCGACAGCACCAAGATTGGAGGGATCATATGCAACTAAAGCATAGTTGTGAACAGGGTGGAGAAAAACAACCTGCAAACCCAAATTGATTAAATTGTAACCAAAATGATGAGTATATGAATGAGAAATATTAAAGCCAATGTTACCTCCCCAGGGATTTCCATAGGAAACGCAGCAAACGAAAGCATAAAATCAGAAACAGACACTGCGACTGTGTTCCTATCAACAGCCACCAAGCCCATGCTTTCAGAGTGATGGACGATAACACCTGTCCCAAAGAAGTGTTGAGAATGCACACCATCAAGCATACATGACGGTGGAACATGAACCTGAAAATTTGTTCATTAACTAATTCTGAATCCAAACAAATTTTCACAAGAATAATGATCTTGCATTAAGATAAACAAGGCTATCAAAACATAGAATATTCAGAAAGGATATTTTACACATGTAGGAAACATAATAACTAAATAATAATCTTGACATGAAAAAAAAGAAAAAAGAAAAGAAAACCTAGTCCTCATGGTACCAGACGATTTATATGGTTAAAATGAGATGAAACATTTCCTAAATAACCAGCATAGAAGGTATATATGAAATGAACATTTGGTTGGAATCCAAGTTTTTCTAATCGAGACAAGTTGGTTGGAATCCAAGTTGCCTACATGAACTAACTGCCAATCCGAGAAAAAACCACTAAAACTTGATGCAATTCTTATTTACTACATAATAGACAATTCCATTGAAGTCTACACTAGAAAAAAACTGCCATTATCAATATAGTCAAAAGAAAAGGGTAAAATACTTTTGAATTCAACAACAATAATGGCAATATTCCAACATTTTGGCTTTACAGTATTAACAACAGATAAACACTAGCAGAAGACCAAAGATGCATGGAAGAACACAGAATAAATATTTAAACATATTTTTAACAAAATAATTTAAGCAAGTTTCCATCAATTGTCATTAAGAGTAGAGAAGTAAGAGATGTGAAAAACAAAAGCAATCTAACCAATATATGGACCATCTAAAAAAAAGCATATAACAAATTAATACATCACCTTACCTCAAACATTACAAGGGTGGGTTCTATCACCCGCTCTGCTACTGATGCATTAGCAGTTGCCACTGCTCTTTCATCTGCATAGCCTGGATTTTCTAATGTTCTTCCAAGCCTTTCTTCTGCAGGCTCAGTAATCGCACGTTCAGATATAAAAACACCATCAACAGATGAATCCTCTTCTAGTCTACGTCTTTTGCTTTCAACATGAGATTCTTCCAAGTAATGAATTTCCTCTGTAAGATGCTCATCATTTGTCTGCATTATAGTAAAGCTGTCTGTCCCATCCTTGTTCATTTCCTCAAGCATAGGTTCAAGCGGACCAGCTTTACTGGTATCTTTTGCAACATCACATTTTGTGGCATTCCCGTCACACAAGACATTCGAAGACAAAAGTAGAGATCCAGGAGGTAATGCAGCCCTTGCTGTCCATAACCCAGTACTATCATTGCGAGTATATATTTGAGGAGAGGCATACCATTCATGCCTGTCAACTGTGACTAGAACAGACTGTCAAGACAGATGCATGTCAAACGCGAACAGGCAATCACTAATTAAATATCTACTTTTCTACTCTAAATGTCTGCGAAGTTATCTTGATTTTTTTACCAGGAAAAGGTTATCTGTTTTAACATTTCAAAGTAATTAGTAAATAAGCTCGTATTTTCAATTATACTCATTAATTTTCCAATAATATGAAGTGTAATGCCCTCAAAACAAATATATTTCAATCAAATTAGGAATCATAATACCTTCAAAATGTACAAATTTCAATTGCTAGGTCACGACATACAAAAATCAAATCAGAAGCATTTATAAATTTTAAACTATTTAATCAGTAGAAAGGTATTTAAAGGTAATGACAATCTTAAAAGGCATCACGCTTTTGTTCACACTTAATTTTTTCTTGACGCAGGTTATAATTCATGTCACATCAATAAGCAAGCACGAATTAGGCATTAGATTTTGCATATCTAGCTTACTGACAGCTAAACTACTTCATTCACTTGGCACAAGCATGTATATGGAACCAGCAAACTACATGCCTCTTAATAGAATGATATAAATATTACATCTACCATTGTGCAACTGCCAAAATTCATTAAACAGTGAAATTCTAAAATTTAAGATTACTAAATCAAGTTTCCTCAACAAAAAAAAAAAAAAAAAATCAAAAAATTGTGTTCTGTTTTTCTGGAATTCTTACCCATGTGAACTAGAAATCTAAAAGCATTGGACCCAATATATTTAACTTCTTCGGTTATACCTATTGTTACAAGCCTTACATTACTACCGTCTATCCACATTCTTTCAAGTGTAACTGGCAGCTTGTAAATTTAAATTATAACATCATGTGCATGCCATCAAAGCACAAATGATTAGCGTTCACAATGTTTAGAAGAGTTATTGAAGGAGGAAAAAGGAAGAACTTAAAAAGTGATGTTTCTTCTGAAAAACAAAAGTGCAAACAAAGATACAACAAAAGTATTAGTTAATGATGCTTAATTATCTGGTACCTTGCTTCGATGGCGATCCATGTAACTGGTATATTCCAAAGGCACTCGAGCTCCCCTTGAAAGTTTAGATAGAGCTAAGATTAGGTCATCCAACTGTGATATTTCTTCTCCAGCAAACTTCTTTATTATGGCATGACGAGGTACTCCAGCTCTTGAAAGCATATATCTACAAGTTGCCAAATAACTTTCAGCAACCACAAAACTGAGTAAATGAAAATGAGAGTAAAATCCTTCTTTTGCATAGAAGCCCACATATTGCCACAATAGAAGGAAAGAACCTAGTGAATAAATCATGTAAGGGAGGAAGATAATCTTCTTCCAAGGAAAGAGGCATATTCAGTGTTGTCAAACTCGTACGATTTGCGATTCAAATCGTACAAGTTGACTCGTTATTGGTTAAAACCAAGTTGAGTTTACACTCAACTCGGTTTTAATAAAAATCGAAAAAAAAAATCATTCAACTCGTACGATTCGAGTCGAAAAAAAATCGATTTTTTTTTTTTGCTGTTTGATTTTTGTGTGAGAAAAAGAGGCAAGGGCTTTGCTTTTTGAGAGGGGGGACCAATTTGAGAGGCTCAAAACACAAAAAAGAGGTTTCCATATCACTTTCTCACTTTCACATCTTCTTCTTCAACACTCCAACTTTCAAGGCTCCAAACTTCAACTTCAAGGTAAGTGGGGTCCAAACCCTAGATTCTTTTTTGTTTTTTCTTCTATTTCACCCCTCTCAATCTCTTGTTCTATACTTGTCTTTTTCTTCTTGGACGAATCATAAGATTCTCAAACCCTAGATTCATAGTTTTGTCTTTTTTGAGATTTGAGGCCATGTACTTATGTAGCATTGAATGATTGAATTTATTGATGGATGGATGCTATCAATGCTATATTGCTATACAACAACAACAACAACAACATAACCTCAGTCCAAATTAACTGGGGTCGGCTACATGGATCAAACTTTTCCATTGTGCTCGATTAAGTGCAATTGATGGTGAGCTTTGCAAACAATTCAAATCCCTTTTAATTAATGCATCCCATGTTAACTTTGGTCTGCCCCTACCTCGTCGAATTTCTACGGTTTCTATTGAGTCGAGTTTTCTAGTTGGGGCATTTGTAGGCCGCGTCTTTTGCAGGTGACCAAACCATCGCAACCGCCCTTCCCTAATCTTTGTATCAATTGGTGCTATTCCTACTTGTCTTTGAATTTCTATATTTCTTATTCTATCTTTACAAGTTTTACCACACATCCACCTAAGCATCCTCATTTTCGCTACGTTCACTTTATGTAATTGTTGTTGCTTTTACCCAACATTCACTTCCATAGAGCATAGCTGGCCTAATTGCGGTCCTATAAAATTTTCCTTTTAACTTAGTAGGAACATGTCGATCACAAATGTTGCACTCCGCCATTTCTTCCATCCAGCTTGAATTCTATGTGTAACATCATTTTCAATGTTACCATCATTTTGTATATTGCTATGTATTTACTATTTATGAAGGTCTTTTTCACTTATAACTCAATATTATATGTTTAGATGTGTATTTGAAGTCAATTTGAAGTGTTTTTATCAAATCGAAAAAAATCTTACAATTTATGATACGATTTGCGATTCGATTCAAAACTCCCCTAAAACGATTTACGATTCGATTCCGAGTTGACAACACTGGGCATATTCAATACATAGTAAAAAAATTAAAAAGAGAAAGTACAATACTTCTGTTTTTTCCCTTGATAAATCGGCACCACATACTTCTTAAATTTATTAAAATGATTTCAAGATGAGAGTGATTTAAGTTTGTAAGAGATAAAGAAATTTCACACCCAAATATATGTAGCCACCACTGTTTCCCCTTTCAGAAAGACGAAAATACTGGAGAGCAAGAAGAAATGGTTGAAAGAAATTCGCAATGCCTCACATTTATGATGTCACGGGAACAAGGAACAAGAGATGGTGCTTAATTTGGATAGTGCAACCTTTTGATCTTACTTGCCTACATGTTAAAACCCCCATGTAAAAGGAGAGAGCACCGAGTTTATTGAGATCATACTAGATGTCAATGGAGACATCAGTTTAAAATTTAATATATCACTATGGTTTTGACAAAAAGTCTCTCACAATGACACACTTAGAAGGGCAGAAGAAATGGGATAAAATCTAGGTCATCAGAGATCCTAAGAGAAGTTTAACAGAGGAAAAGAAAAAAATGATATGCTAAGGAGAAAAAAACAACAAAAATAATAGCTGAGTAACTAATTGGACCACTTACGTACCCGGGTTCTGTAACATATACCAGACCACAATGGAATCGAAAATTTCTTGCCTGTAAATAACAAATAAAGGCATAAGCTACTTTAGTTTAGTCAATGAAACCATTTATAATATGTAGCAGCAATGCCAATCATTCACTTGATATGAAAAAGAAAGCTATGAGAAAGAGATATTAGGGTACTGTAAGGTTATCGAGAAATATACAAGTTGGCCACAAGGGCCCAATGGGCCTAGAGCAAAATATTTAAAACAATAAAAAATGAAACACAGCTCATTATGCTAACAACTAAAGCATTGTACACCCCGTATGGCTTTTCTAAATGCGCAGAAGGCTCCTAATTTATCATAATTTAGAAATATTCATTAGATGTATTATTATTTGCAAAGAAATATCTGGGCATATATCTTGACTCCACAGGTAATCAAGCAGTTCCATATGGCCGCATTATTCAGAATAGAAAAGAAAATGGAAGTTATAAAGACAACTTCCTATGACTGTTACAAGTTTAAAAAGAAAATGGAAGTTATAAGGACTATACTTCCAAGAAAATAAAAAAGACTTATGACATAATGAAAATACCGTACTTTCACATTATTTAGAAAAGAAAAAGAACTTGCCTGTTGGTAGGAAAGAGGATGGATCACAGCACCACTTACTTCCAAAAAGAAGTCAGGAGTCACAGAATGTAAGTCCTGCACCTGAAGCATTGACAGACAAATTAAAAATTTTACGATAACATCGCAGTATTAGTTAATGATGCTTAATTATCTTCGACTTTGCTATTCGTGAACTCCCAATGCATGTCTTCAAACTTAGCACTAACCAACTTAAAGCCTCTAGATGCTAATGTATTCCTTTGAAGCTCTAAATCGAGCAAAATGGAAGAGTTTGTAACAAGTAGCCGACTCCAACTAATTTGGGATTGAGGCTCTTGTTGTTGTTCTTCTTCTCTTGTTTCGTCTTTTTTTTTTTTTTTTTTGGAAAAGAAACAAACTTAATTGCGACACCCTTGACTCCAACACGAGTTGAACCCCCAACCTTGCCTTTGGCAAGTAATGCCTCGTCCATCTCATTAGAGATGCTTTGGCTCTCTTGTGTCAACTATTAAAACAATATCGTCCGCAAATGACCAAGGCATGCCCTCTTAAATATGCTTGGTTAGTTTATCCAAAACTAAGGCAAACAGATCAATAAATGGATTAACAAGAAAGGAAGGAGGAAGAAGTATGACAATGACACCATGCAGAATTTAATTTTGCTCAATAGTGTAAATCATGAAGAAAACACAAAAACTTTACCATCAAAATTAGGTTTACAGAAGTCCCACCCCTTTCAATCAGTATATCAATCTTCTGGCTGACACCATCATCCAAAATAGTTTCAAGCTTCAGAAACTGAGTAATGACCTGCACTTAAAATCAGATAAAAAAGGCAGAGAAAAGATGGTTTATGTCAAAATGGTTTCAGTAAACAACTTTCCATGTTAAACTGAAGTAACGCAAAACTTACTTCCCCATTCACACGGACAAGAATATCACCCGGCTGCAAATGTTTATGAGCTGGACCACCTGGCACCTGCAGTAAATAAATTAATTTTGGAAGTCCATTTCTAAGCAAACACAATATTACAGTTACAAAGTCATGTCATGAAAAAGGAATATTAAATCTTATACGTAGAAAGGCTCACCACAGAATCAACAACTAGCATTCCAGTCTCACTGGCAGGAGAAGCTTGCCTCACCATCTAATAAAACAAATGTCATAAATAAGTGAGCAAAATAAAGCAAGGTAGTATAGTAGTGCAATCACATCAAAAATTCAAAATGTGTGTTGTTAATTTGCCTTGCCTATAAGCCAAGGCATTGCTTAGTTAACATCAAGGACATGCTTGATCATTCAAAAAAATTTATTTGCACACACCAGCTCACCAATTAATTGATGCATACACAGTAAATAAATGTATATACACAAAACCTAAAAAAATGTATATACACAAACTTTGCATAAATAATTGCATATATAAATATGCAATATGCACCCACATTCCACAATATTAAATGTTAAGGAATGAAAACGCAGCATGTGCCTATCATGGGAGCAACAAAAAAGAATTAACAATTACAATTCCAAAAGGGAAGAATTCAAGTAGATTAACAGAAACAACAACAACAACAACAACAACAACAACAACATAGCCTCAGTCCCAAATTAACTGGGGTCGGCTATATGGATCAAACTTTTCCATTGTGCTCGATTAAGTGCAATTGATGGTGAGCTTTGCAAACCATTCAAATCCCTCCTAATTAATGCATCCCATGTTAACTTTGGTTTACCCCTACCTCATCGAATTTCTACAGTTTCTATTGAGTCAAGTTTTCTAGTTGGAGCATTTGTAGGCCGTCTTTGCAGGTGACCAAACTATCGCAACCGTCATTCCCTAATCTTTGTATCAATTGGTGCTACTCCTACTTGTCTTTGAATTTCTATATTTCTTATTCTATCTTTACGAGTTTTACCACACATCCACCTAAGCGTCCTCATTTCTGCTACGTTCATTTTATATAATTGTTGTTGCTTTACCACCCAAAATTCACTTCCATAGAGCATAACTGGCCTAATTGCGGTCCTATAAAATTTTCCTTTTAACTTAGTAAGAACATTTCGATCACAAATCACCCCTGTTGCACTCCGTCATTTCTTCCATCCAGCTTGAATTTTATGTGTGACATCATTCTCATATGATTGATCCTAGGTATCTAAAGTGGTTTACCTTAGGAACTTCTATTTCCCCTAATTTTACCACTCCGTCATCTCGATGTCTAGTGTTTCTAAACTCACAGTGCATGTATTCGGTTTTCATCCTACTCAACTTAAAGCCTTTAGATTCTAATGTATTCCTCCGAGTTCTAATTTCCTATTCACTTCATCTTTAGTTTCATCCACTAAGACAATATCATCTGCAAATAACATACACCATGGTATATCCTCTTGAATATGTCTAGTTAGTTCATCCATAACTAAAGTAAAAATATGGGCTTAAGGCCGATCCAAGTAGATTAACATAAGTATTTAAAAAAAAAAAAGATGAAAAAAGCAGAAGAGCTTTTAATGAGAACTTAACGAACAAATCAAGGAATTCATACATTTAATTAAAAAAAAAAAAAAAAAAAAAAACTCTTGAGAATTAACAAAAAATTCATTTATTTAAATTGGCCACCTTAAAAAATATATATATTTGTCAAAACCTCAACGCTTTTAGGTAACTTCAAAGAGATAAACTGGCATTAAGAGCGGCCGAGGCAATACCATAACAACACTGTCCAAATATAATGAATTACCTGCTCTGTTTCACTTTGAAGTCCAAGCCTACGTGTCTCGTCAAATCCTTTGTGTAGAAATGTTACCTATAGCAAAGTCATATAAGGCCACAACAGAAGAATAAAGAACATGCACTTACAGAGGAAAGTAATAGAGCTGAAACATTAAAAGAAAGTGAATTGGAAGCTTTGTGTAAAAATTAACAAAATATATAAAGAAGGATTTGTAAGGACACGAAGAAGCTAAGCTTAGTCATAATGGCAAGGTAGATTATTTACTTCATTCCAAGGTCCAAGTAATGTAGCGAATACAAAAATCACCACAACTCAGCTATTGCCAAAGTGGCGTTCACATGTGCTTTGTTTGTATTTAAATAGAAAACATAATTACAACAGAGTCAAGGGTTCACCACAGTGAGTATCCATATGCCGTGGTAGATAGCTATAGAAGTATGATTTAGGTGAGCATGATAAGATTCCAAAAACCATGAGTCCATTTCCCATGAGGCTAAACAAATTGTGCCCGAGGACTAAATAAATGACATTCTAAAATGATCAATTCATCAAAAATCACTATGGGCTTGTTTCAATAGATGGATCTATTCATCATAGATGGAAGAGTAGTTTTATTGCTTCCACATAATAGAAACTGAAATGACGTTTCATAATCCAACAAAAGGTTTTATCTTCAAAAATTTTAATTTCTTTTTAATGCTTAACTCTTTTTTTGATAGGCTTTTAATGCTTAAGTCTTCAAGAATGTTGACTCAACAAGATTAAAAAACAAACCTGAAGCGTACCACGAGAAATAGCCACTGCCTTCCATTTGCCTCCATTTGAGTCCCAGCCATTCTGCAGGAAATGCAATGCCCTGACAACCTTCGAAAGAGAAGAACATTTCAGTACTAACATCGTAAATATCATTAACTGTTATTCCTCTGCAAAGTGCATTTCCAGTTTAACTTGATAAAATCTTAAGAATATAGCTACATTGATAGAGAAACTAAACTCCTAACATGTAAACAACTTTCAAAAGGAGCTTAGGATGTTGAGATCTACACCACAAAGGCACAAAGCAATTAGAGAAATAAGTGTTAAATCATAAAATATGGAAGAACAACAACTCACTCGCTCAAGAGGAAGAAAAAATGCAGAAGCACTTGATGACTTGCTCCCAGCATTCAAGGCCACAGCTTGCCCTTGCCAATCAATGACAGGGGAACCACTAGAACCTCCTTTTGTTCCAGATGCAGCCTATCAAACCACAAGTCAAAAAAATGGGCAACTAAGAAAGTAGTGGAAGAAGAAAAAAATAAATAATTTAAATAATTCAATTGATCATCATAGACCAATCAATGGTATCAACTCATCAATCTATAAAAGACTGCACTCAAAAATTCACAAACTACAAATGCAGAAGAAAAGGCTTAGCAATATATATAATCAATCAATAAAAAAAAATTGGCACAGAGAGCACTTAGTCAGCAAGCAATCTTCTTTCAGTCAAGTACATTCATACTTTTAAAATCACCATGCATTCTCATAAAAGTCTTGCTCTTTGACCACATTTTTAAACCTGTATCATCATCCCTTGAAGTTTGAATGTTATAAACCCTTCTAAGATTTTAGAATAATTAAGAAGCAAATATACTGGAAATATATTATGAAATTAATTTACTTTTATATCCTGACATCCTATCTATGTGTAGACCAAGTAATGACAACTGTAGGATTGGCCAACACATAGATTTTTGGAGATGTTCCTAAAAAACATGCAGAAAAGAAAATTAACCTTTTCGAATAAACATGTTCAATGCAAAACAGTTCAGATCTATGTATTTATGTTTTCACAAGCCTAAAGCACCAATTAGCCACAGCACAATGGCTAAATATATGCTAAATTGCTACATACAGTTTTCGGTAAATGCTAGTGATTCACCGATTGAAAACTGAAAATATACAACAAAAGAGAACAAAAGTATTTCAAAGAAGAATGTAAACAGTAAACTATAGATTATCCAGTTGACTGATCTGCAATTGTAGCAAGGATGCTGACAAAAAGTTTGAATGAATATAAACATTGGGAAAAAAAAGTACAGCATGCCATTTTGATGATATGATGACACTATAAAATGCTACATTATCAGTCCGATTGCTTACTTGCATATAGAATGTATTGAAGTCATTATAGCCATCCCTATAAAGAAGAATAGGAACAAATTATTTCAGTCCCACATGTCTAAGAAGTCAAATTACAAAAAGATTCAACACCTAAAATAAGTTAATGAACTACATACACATAACATGAATATGCATCCACAAACTTTCACTTCTTCAGAACAATGGATGGAGCTTGGTTACCTTCACCAAACAATCCATGCACTGCAAATTATTTCAAGAAAAAAAAAAAGAAAGATACATAAAGCCTGCTTCAAGAAGCAAACAACAAGGGCCTTTGGTTCAGGTATTTTGTGGCAGGCCATAAAGTAATTAAATAAAATCATATCAATGATGAGATAATATGTCTCACACTTTGTTCGTCACTATTTTATTCCAATTAATTTTACATTTTTCTATTAATGCAGAACTCTATTTATTCTTTTTTTTTATAAGAAGAACTGTATTTATTCTTGATAGGAAAGAAACATAATTTATCAGTGAACTGTTTATATTTCAATCAATTATGAAAACAAGAGCAAAGTAGTACAATTACTACATACTTCTTGTAATGAGGAGCATCTCTGTCCAAGCGAGCAAGGGTCCCAGCCAAGATTGAAACCTACAAAATCATAACACTTGATCAGCAAAGAAACGTGGAATGGAAGAACAAAATCAAGATTAACAATTGTAGAAGCAATTTTTATGCATGTACTTGCACTAAGCAAGAGGTTTGTGATGAGGCTTTCTAAGATGGTGTGAAATGACATCCATGGAATCATACAACAACAACAACAACAACATAGCCTCAGTCCCAAATTAATTGGATCAACCTTTTCCATTGTGTTCAATTAAGTGCAATTGATGGTGAGCTTTCCAAACCATTCAAATCCCTCCTAATTAATGCATCCATCCATGGAATCATAAAACAAAATATTTCTAAAATAGAGTTCTAAGCATAATTTGCGTCCTAGCCACCCATGATTATTGAGGAAAAAAACACCTGAAGGGATATGCATACACAATTAAGTCAAAAAGTAGTGCAGTAAATTCAAATAGAAAGGTCTGTCACACAAAACAAGTTCAACATACTCATGAGTTAGAACCAATCCATGATAGTGTTCTTTCACATCTGGGAAGTCAAAATTCAAATAATAAAAAGATGTATCGATGTCAGCTTCCCCATCATTTTAACCTATATATTTGATAAGCAGCGATGAGGTTTTAGATTATGAGTAACTATTTGACTTTGACCATAGCCTTGGTCCCAAATTAATTGGGGTCGGCTACATGGATCAAACTCTTCCGTTGTGCTCGATTAAATGCAATTGATGGTGAGCTTTTCATATCATTCAAATCCCTCCTAATTAATGCGTCTCAAGTTAACTTTGGAATTTCATGAGGAGTGACAAAAGTTTTACGCTAGCTGACAACCTATGGCAACCCTCCATTTTCCAAGAATGGAAATTGGCTTTGAGCCTCCCTCCCCATTTTTCGGGTATGAAAAGTGCGTTTGGGACCTCAACATAAGGAATAATACTCAAATAATGATTAATGCTGCAATCTGTTAGTATAGTTTCACAAAATCCCAATTAATATTTGGATGATGCTTATTAGTTATTATGAAGTATGTAGGGATACTTTTAGTTTTTTAAATAATGCCTAAAGACTTCCAAAGCAATAAGAACTTCAACAAAATCCATGTCAAAAATGACTTCAACATACTTCAATCAACATTAAAGCTTTGTCGCCCTCCATAATCAAATGGATATCATTGCACAACTGAAAAAACATAGTTTAACTGTATGAGTGCTCTTTTCATCATCTAAAGGCCTTAAGAAAGACCATTTATTGATAACAACCAGAATATTTCAAGACATCATTGCATTAAGTGCGTGGTTCAACACAAGTTTCTTGAGAGGTCAAGTATTTCGCCGGTTTCTCATACGAATCCTCAATTACATATTAGATGATGTTCTCTCACTTTCCTTATGAAGCTCATCACTTGCTCAGGAGAATCTCATTATTCGAACGAGTTGCTCTTTGTATTCAATGTAATAATTTAATCAATTGCACGTTCTTAGTAAACCTCCTTGTCCAACGAGTTTTAAGTTCTTACAATAACCGCCATTGTAGATTTTTGAACACAACTTAGAAAATAAGTAACTTTAGAAACAATGTTTATGACATTGACTTTATCAGATGAATGAAGCGACCGCTTTAAAAATAAACCAATATAAGAAAAAACATACCTTTTCACCACTATCATTACCAACAACTCTGATCTCCAATCCAACACAAGCAGCTTCAGGTACCAAAGGAATCTCTTCGTAGTTTAAGAATTGTATCGCACCAGGATCATATCGAAAAAAACCAAAGTCATGAACCTAGAAGGAACTAATTCACATTAATAAAATAAAGGTTGAACATTGCACACAATATCAAAAAACTTACGAAACTCGCAATCTCGATAATCGCAATATGCAAACACATACTAGTTCATGATTCCATTCATTCACAATCCAATTCACTTCACAAGTCAATGCTACAAGCAATGCAAATTATCAAATTAAAAACACTAAAAATTGAGACCATTCGACATACAGGATCTCTATAAACCGGATACACCGGAATCTCTTCGCGATTAACGAACATAGCTTCAGCCACCACAGGTCCTGAAAAACAACCAAATCAACAAATCACTTCTACAAATACCAATACCAACACCAACGACGACAATAACAAAAAGACCAATTGAAGTACCAGGCTTGACGACATGGCGATTGGTGAGTATAATTCCGCGGCTCTTATCAACAACGAACCCGGTCGCGTAGCTGGCGCCAGCCGCCTCGGTGTCGAAAGCGCGACACGCAGTGGTCCTCAGCACCACCACCGCCGGAACCACCTTGTTCAAAGCGTTCCTCCAGTCCTCCGCAGTCGCTACGCTCTCCTTGAACGGAGGCTCGATCTCCAGACTCAGCTCCTCCTTCATCGCCGATTCGAGCCCCAAAGCCGTCTCCGAGCCCGACCTCTCCAAAGAATCCATTTTTCAAGCCAATTTGCGGTCGGATCCACGCGTCCTGAACTGAATCGATGAACAAGTTCGGATTTTTAAGGTGAAGAGGAGATTGATCGAGTGATTGGTGGGAGAAGAGAGAGAATTTAGGGTTTATGAGAGGTTCTGACCGAGTGGGAGGAGTGGAGGTCGAAAGGGGAACCTAGTCGCTCGAGTGAGCGAAGGTAAGACAAATGACAGATCATTTTGGGTATTTATAATAAAACATTTTCGTATACACTAAAATATTTTAATTTAGATTTAAATTGAGATTTTTTTATTTTAAAATTAAGCGTTGTATAAAAATAATTGAGATTCTTCAGCCACAGGCAAACGTTGGATCGATTGTTTCTTTTCGCAATCACAAACTTTGTGGAACTAGTACACAAATTGTTTAGATATGATTACTCAAAAAAAAATAATTGAGATTGGTTTAATGTTTTTTATAATATTTTTTTTGGAAAATGTTATAATGACACCTTAAAGTCGCGTCTGTCAAAAAAAAAAAATATTTTGGGGTGATGTGGTGTGCGTGGTACTGAACATTTAGGTCGATAATTGTCAAACTAAGTTTTACCAAGAGATTTATTAGACAAAGTCGAATCTAGAATATAAGTCTCAGTGTTGTTGAACTTAAAATAAATGTAACAACTAAAGTTTTGGAGTTGAGTAATTCGATTGGGACTGAAGTGTTTTGCGGATTTTGGTAATAAAACCAGGGTGCTCTTACAAATAAAAATTTAAATTTAAAATGTACTCAAAATTGAACCACAAATAAAAATTTAAATTTAAAATGTACTCAAAATTGAACTATCTTTATAGAAGGTTGGGATGTCTAGCCGCAACAAAAGACCCTTAATTAGTGACTGGAATCATAAAATCTTGTTAGGGGGGTAATTTTTTTTTTTCAAACAAAAAAAATATTAATATGAAAAACTAAGCATAAGCAAAAAAAATAAAAAAAAAAAAAAATTGATAATACTACATTCAAGACACTTCAAATACATCATTTTTTTTTTTTACAATGTTACGCTTGTTATATAGAAGCGTGTGTTGATTAGGAGGCGGGAAGGACTTAGGCGGTGCAAAATCAAAGAAGAGTGACAAAAAAAGTCAGTTAATTAATACATCAAATTAAGAATCTTAAAAATCAATGTCCTATTCTTGTTAACAAAAAAATCAATGTCAAACAGACCATAATCTTAAATTGAAATCCTTACAAGATCAATGGAAACTCACAACAGTGAGTAACATGAAACCTCCAAAAAAAAAAAAGTCTCTATGTAATTCCCATATTTAGGACATTTAAGAACATGTGTAGAACTTAAATTCTTGTGGTGCTCTTGATGAAAGATCCACTCTTAGTTAACTCTCGAACTGATTTATCTGTGTTTCTGATGAGATTATAAGTAAAACCTCCAGTAATGGCTCCAATAAATGGTCCCACTATGTAAACCCAAAGATGTTCATATCTCTTCATGACAATGGCTGGGGCAAGGCTTCTTGTTGGGTTCATGGATGCTCCAGAGACAGGCCTGAAACAATGGTCAAATTAATCATACTCAGAATTAAATTTGACAATAAGTATTAGTAAATTAATTGACCTTCTATGCACAACAGTAATTAGTCTATAGTCTAGCTTACAAATTAGGCCTATAAATTATAAGTTACCTTGATGAAATAGTTGTGTTGATTAACTCAGTAATTTGTAAAATAATTAAACAATTTTTTATTGACCCTAAAAATTTAAACTCCAAGCTTAATTAAGTTCAATGATGACCCTCCAACAATACGCGGATGCTGGTTTAAGCATCAAACACAATGTATTATCTAGTAAAAAGCTAAAGAATAGTTTGCCGTGTGCTCATTGTGTAACTCAGTGATTACATTTAATTTCTAGATTACAAGCTACTATTTTTATTTTATTTTTTTACTTTCAGCTAGATTATTAGCTAACTTGCAAAACTATGCCTTAATTGAAGAATTAATTCATTATCAGGAGATAGAATTATAAGTGGTACCCAGCAACAAATACGTCTAGTACTATTGTTGATCCAACAGCAATTCCAGCAAGCTCTCCAATCTACATAAAAAAAAAAGAAGATAAATTGGTTTGTGAGATAATATTATTAAATTAATTGTAAAATATTGAACTCAAGTATTCTAAAACATCTTCATAAATGCTAATAACAAAATTATTGAAGACATTTATTATATATGAATATTCTCTCAATTCCTAAATATCATTCACAATTTTACCTTCACCCAAGAATTTGAAAAAAAAAATTGATTCCACTAAAAGAATTTACAATGAAACGGAATTGCCTTTGTATAAATGACTTTTTTTAAGGTAGGTATAAATAATGACTTTATTTACAATAGATATTGTGTAAAAGAAGTATTAACGATATTGTCAACTAAATTGAGTGGGGTTAAAATTGAAAATTAAGCAATTAATGCTTTCTAAATTTCTAAATATGACACATTTGTTCGAGCAAAAAAAAAAACAACAACCAATTTTTGGATAAGGTCCTATTTAGATAAGTATTTGTTAATCTTGCAAAGATAGAAAGTAACATACCGCTCTACTGTCCGTCGCAACTCCAGATACCACAAACATTAGGAGAAATGTTGCGATGATTTCTATAATTAAAGATCTAAGAGGAGATCCTGTTGGGAGTGTTCCAAAATAATCGTCATGTTTTACATCAAATAGAAGGCAAAGCGTGCCACTTGCAAGAATTGCTCCAACAAATTGTGCTATTATGAACATAGGCACCTATAAAATTTCAATTAAACCAGACTCAAAACAAATACTTAAAAAAAATTGTTTAAACTACGCTACACTTTGAAATATATGCGCAAACATCACACGAATGGGAAACAATAACTTACTTCCCTAATGGGGAACCGCCGGAACAAAGCCATAGTGACAGTGACGGTAGGGTTAAAATGAGCGCCGGAGATGTGACCGACAGAGTAAATCATTACCGTAACGATCAATCCCCATGTTATGCAAATTCCGGGGAACGACACACTCCCATATATCTTGTTAACAACTACCGATCCACAACCCGCAAATATAACAAAGTACGTTCCAATCACCTCTGCTATTATCTATATATCACAAAAGAGTCGAACATAAGTAATGAGACGCATTTTTCACAACGAAAAAATATTTATTTATTTTTTGATAACTATGACCGTACCCTTTGTGCTAATTTGACTACAGAATTGGAGTTGCAAAACTCTCCACCACCTTCTAAACCAGAGGATTTGCTGCAGCTACCATGCTCCATTGTTGAGATTTCTTCGTCGCAGTTCGACATTGTGATCTTCAAACCCTAACCTTTACTCTGGTAGTTAATAAATCTATCTCACACAGGACACTTAACTTGAATTCTCTATTGTGAGGAATGTGAGCTTTGATTTATTTAAAGAAACCTTTAAGATTTCAAAAAAGAAGATAACAAAGTTGGTTTATTTTTAGAAGTTTACATACAAGTTTTCACTAAAAATGCGGCCCATCATACAATTTAATTAGTTAACCATAGAAAATGAGTCACACATGACATACACTGCATACCTGTCAAGTTTTCACTACAAATACGGTCTATCATACAATTTGGAAAATGAGTCGCACATGACAGTCAAATAACATGTTTTAAGCTAATGTAATTGCAAATGCAATCTTTACTGGGTAGAACACTTTTATCGGAATGTGATGGGATTACCACCTTGTTTAGTTACTTTAAATATACAATCTCTCGTCAAATCACTTTTACATTCCGGTATTTAAAAACTTGTTGTAAAGCTGACATTTTGGATCAAATTTCCAGTTTTAGAATTAAATATTTGGGTTCTTGATGATATATGCAATAATTTAGTGAATAAATGAAGATTATGTTCTAAAAAAAGGAAAGTTCATAACTTTTTAAAAAGTGAATTTAGTAATTAATTGAATTATTTACTGACAATTTAACTATATTTATACAATTTTAAACCAAAAATCGTGAATAAGAAATTGAGTCGGAGGTTTGACAATGTTCAACGTAAACGAGTGAGAAATAAAAAAAAGAAAAAGAAAAACTATATACTATTTATTTCTTTCTCAATATTATAAATAACTCATTAATAAATTCTAACTATTTTTTTTATTAATCATGGATATCAATCACTTGTTTACCTAGTATCATAGACTTTGAGATTGCAGAAAACACAATCTCGCATTCGCCCAAAACCAACCAAACCCTTAATGGAATGCTTAAAATCCATCCCATGAGAAGTGCATATCATGTCTCATCATAATGGTTTGTTACACTAACTATAATTAATTAATAAGCTGCTAATATATGGTACCACAATTATACAAGAAACAGCATAGATCGACCAGCTAATTAATTAATCAACTATAACACAACCAATTAATTAATTAAACCCCTTCGACACGATCATTGCTTCTCGAAATGTTGTTCTTGGAGAAGTTCTTCATGATAGAAGACTCACTCCCAATTAACTCTCGAAGTGGTTTATTAGTGGGTCTGAGAAGGTTGTAAGCAAAACCTCCACTAATGGCCCCAATAAAAGGCCCAAGTATGTATACCCAAATTCCTTCATATCTGTGCAACATAATTGCTGGGGCAAGGCTTCTTGTTGGATTCATGGATGCTCCAGAGACAGGCCTGAAATTTCAAATGAACAAAAAATTATTCAAACATTTATGATTAAATGAAGACTTAATTAAGGTGATGAGATTAATTAATTTAGTACCCAGCAACCAAAACATCTAGCAAAATTGTTGATCCCACAGCAATTCCGGATAGCTCTCCAATCTTGAAAGAAAAAATAACTAGAGTCAGAATATATATTATTTGTCAAAATAGCTTATATTATCAAGCTAGCTCATAGCATTAAATCGAGCTAAATGAAAATAATTTGATTCTAAGTGATCAAAATAAGTATATTGGTGATACATACCGCTCTACTATCTGTGGCGACCGCAGAGACGACGAACATGAGAAGGAAAGTTGCGATGATTTCGATAATGAAAGATCTAAGGTGAGGTCCTACCGGAAGTGTTCCAAAGTAATCGTCATGGTTTATGTCGAACAAGAGACACAAAGTGCCACTAGCAAGAAGGGCTCCCACTAATTGCGCTGCCATGTACATGGGCACCTATAAAACGTACATTATTAGAAGAAAAACTAATTAGATTACTCACGTAAAGCACAACAGAACACACAACGGCTCCTAACAACCCTATTAACTTACTTCCTTCAAAGGGAACCGCCGGAACAACGCCATGGTGACAGTGACGGCGGGATTAAAATGTGCTCCGGAGATGTGACCAACAGTGTAAACCATGACCATAACTATCAGGCCCCATGTAATTGCAATTCCTGGAAAGGTTGTCAACCCATATATCTTGTTCACAGACACAGCACCGCACCCAGTAAATATCACAAAGAAGGTTCCAATTGCCTCTGCCAAAAGCTTCACATCACCCCCCAAAAAACAATAGATTTAGACAAACTCATTCAAAAAAAGAAATTAATGGTAGTTTACTTATATAATAGATATGGTTAAAATTAACTCACATCATTTTTTCCACATCAAAATACAATAGAATCGTTTTTTTACAACGACCAAATTCCTTACATAAACTATTAACTTCGTACTATTGGTCGCGAAAATTCTACCATAGTATTGAGGTGTTTATATTATTATACTAATAAGCTATTTTTAACAGACAAAACTTCATGGTATACTATATACAATGTGAGAGAGTTAATCACAAATAGAAAAAAATTGAGTTGGATGAGGACCACCCCTCGAAGCTAGACAGTGCTTGAACGTGAATTAGGAATTAGTTTGATGTAATTAGTCGAAAAAAAAAAAAGAAGAGTAAAGCAATCAAACCTTTTGAGTTAATTTGACAACAGCTTTAGAGCTCCAAAAATCTGCACCTTCATCATCATCAGAAGACACGTTTGATGAACTAGCATTCTCCGTCCTTCGGAGATTATCTTCACCACGGTTGTTATTGCCAACCATTTTTATTTTTTTTTCAACTCCTCAAGAGATTGAAAGATAAGTTGATTTGTTTGTTGAAAGCCTACTATATCTCAACTAAAAAATCGATTTCTAAACTTCCGAGATTACATGAGTTGGTTTAGATTTATAGTGATCTTCGTAGTTTAAATTTTTTTGAAGAGATTTTGGTAGTTTTGCATATGCGCAAATTAGTGGAAATAAAATACACAAATATTTAAATAAACCGTACCACGCGATTATCTATCTACAACATACGTGGACACACATCAATCCATGTATCTACCGTCGGATTAATCTAGATTTTGTTTAATGGCAAAGTGACCGTTGGATGTCAAAACCTTAGAATGCTTTTCATGTTTTTACTTGTCGTGAGCCAGGGCTTAGGATGGAAAGGTACTATCAGTCGGGACATAATGAGTGCTTGGGTTTACATCCAGAGTTGGTGCTCGTTTGGTACTTGCTTTTTGTATTGGGAAATATTAAAATGTAAATAATAATGTATCGTCACAAGACACACATGTTGATTCACAAGAATTCTCTATATGCGATCTCGACTCGTGTATTATGTATCGAGATCTGTGTGTGTCCGTATCTCGAAGTACGCATGGATGACTCTTGTAAGTCAATATGTTTTGTGGCGTATTATGATGTTGTCATTTTAACACTTCTCTTTTATATTTATTGCATTTAGTTGTGCGTTATTCGATACATCACGAGATGTGTGTTTGGTTAGGAGTGCAATTATCTCTCAGGAAATAACTTTTAGAGAGTTGAGAACTAATCTTGTTTGGCTGCCGAACTTGCCAGCAATTTATCTCCCAACTTACACTTTATAGTGTGAGATATTTCCTACCAACCCCTAAGCGGTTATCTCTCAGGAGTTGTAGACACAATTACCACTCATTAATGACTCATCTATTACCCTTCTTTTTCTTATTTGAAGGCTAGTTATCTCAACTCATTTTTTATTGTTTAAAAATTTAAAACTTTTTTTCAAATAAGTTTAAAGTTGAGTCAAATATAAAAATATTAATTTTGAGGAGATAACTCTTAACAATATTTTAAGTTAACAAAAAAACTAACCCAACAAAGCCAGCATTAACACGCGTAAGTCGATAAGCCTAATCGGCTGCCTAAGGTGGGGCTGTCTATTATTGTTTTCTGCTAATGGGCGTTTTGATGAGATGGATAATTACATATGAAAAAAATAAAATGAATACGTATAGAAATGTTTTTAAAATCATTATTATTTTGATAGTTTTGAAGTCTTAGGCAGTTAGGTGATTTTGGTTGCCACAAAAAAAAAAAAAAAAAGAAAAAAAGAGAAACTAAACGGCACGAACCAGGTCGGCCCGTTTGGCTCAATGATTTGATACGTAGTCACAATAAAAGGTAAGTTGGAGGTTTGGGTCACAGTGAGGCCAAATAGAACGATGATAAGTTGATATCTTTCTTATAAAAAAAAGCGTATAAAAGTTGCTTATAAAGTGTCATTAGCGATGAGCAAAAGAAAAAATTGTGCCAAATCAAGTAACCAACCAAACAATTGGCCTCAAGTTTTCAAAGAAAATAATAACCACCAACTAATAAGTGGCGTAATGGTTTGGTATTGATGCCATGCTATAAGTGGGTAGGAGTTCGTGTGTGTAAGAGCTCCAACAAAGCTCCATTACAAACCTTAATAGAAAAACAAGAAGTCGATTTATAGCTCAACAAAATGTTGAGTCTACAGTTCACACATTGTATTTATATCAAATGTAACATTACATGTGGACCGTTCATTAGATCACATCGTGACCCTTCATTTATATACATATTTGACACACACATACAACATTGAAGCATAACACCATCACGGATATTTCTCGAGTTATACATTATACAACATCTCAATTATTTACTCTAGCATCTCCCATCAAACTAAGGGGAAGTGAAATGAGACTTAATTTGTCCCGTAAATAGTGAAACTAAGAAGCTGAGAATGCTTTAGTAAATACATCAGCAACTTGATCAACAGATGGAACATGAAGAACATCAAAGAGCCCAGATAAAACCTTATCTCGCACATAGTGAATATCCAACTCGATGTGATTCGTGCGAGAATGGTAGACTGGATTTTTGGGTAGGGCCGCAGCACTCATATTATCACACCACACTGTAGGAGGAACAAGGATAGAAATCTTCAATTCTAAGAGCAAAAATTGCAACCAACTAATCTCAAGAACGACCTGTGCTAAAGCCCTATACTTTGACTCAGTGCTGGAACGAGCAACCACTTGTTGTTTCTTAGATTGTCAAGCAACCAAGTTAGTACCTAGAAAAACAGCATAACCAGCCACAAATTTTCTATCATCCACAGAAGCCGCCCAATCAGCGTTTGAATAGCCAGTGATGTGCATCGAGGAACCCGACTTGAACCACAAACCCAGATTAGCAGTGTCCTTGAGATATCTCAACAACCTATTAAGAGTTTGCTAGTAGACAACAGTTGGAGATTGTTGGAATTGACTCAGTTTGTTCGCAATGAAAGCAATGTCAGGCCGAGTAGTGGCAAGATATTGGAGACCACCAAGTAAACTCCAATAAAGAGTTTTGTCATTAAAAAGAAGCATTGTCATCCTGGTACAATTGTTTCCCAACATAAAAAAGTAGTAAATGGGTTTGGCCTTAGACATACCCCTTTTTGTAAAAGCTGCGTTGGATATAGGCAGTTTGAGTCAAGTACAATCCTTTGGCAGTCCTATGTGCATCCATACCCAAGAATAAATTGAGTTCTCCATTATCTTTTAAAGTAAACTGATCATTCAGGCAGTAGTGTCTGAGCCTGTGATTATAATATCATTTAGGGGTGACAATTCGTGTCGGTGAGTCGTAAACGTGTCGTGTCATAAACAGGTCATGACCCATATAATGCAAACCCATTACATGACATGTTTATTAATCGTGTTAATCGTTTTCGTGTCTAAGTGAGTTGTGTTAAACATGTCGTGTATTCGTGTCACCCATTTATTAAATATTGTACTTAAATTTTTTATTTTATTTAAACTTTTATAATTGGGTTACTACTTTTTAAAATATATCTAAATGATTAAATTCGAACAAACATACTAAAATAGTCAATTAAATATAATGTGGTTGTATGTAGTCGTTAGTTTTGCATTACTTTTTCATTCAAGTCTTTATTACTCTTAATAATAAAGCAAAAATGACTTGTAATAATAACTTAAACAAAATTAAAAGAATCATCTAAAAAAATATCTAAATTTTACTTTGGTGAAAAGATTTATTTTTTCTTAATAAATAATTATTAATAAAATCTAAAACATAAATAATATATTAAAAGTAAAGTGAATATTTCCTCTCAAATATAAAATAAAACATGATAAAAGATGTATATAAATAAAATAAATAAATCATGCTATTAACATGCATTCAAATGGGTGAATTTTGTACCAATCTATTTATTATACCATATTTATAATTTATACATTATTCTTTAGTCGTGTTAATAGAGTCATAAACAAGTTAAGCAGGTTGACATGTTAATGACTCGTTTATTAACCGCATATAAACGTGTTAACATGTTTATGACCCCGAACCACTTAAGCCAAACTCACGACATGTTTATTACGTGTCGTGTCGTTAATCGTTTCATGACCCAAATTGCGGAAATACGAACAAAGAATCGCCAACTTTGGAATTGTGGAAACCCCAAGACAGCAGTGAAGTTTTTAATTGGTCAATTCATGCTCGGGGAGCTTGACGAAGGCCATACAATGATTTATGCCACAAATCCCATAGGCTGATTTGTGTATACTTATTTAACCAAATGACCATTCAAAAAAGCATCGTTTATGTCAATCTGTCTCAAAGACCATCCAAAATATACCGCTAAAGGAAGAATGATTCTAATGGTAGAAGCCTTGACCACATGGCTATATGTCTCATCAATATTGATCTCGAGTACTTGTTTAAATCATTTGGCCACTAGTCTAGCCTTATATCGATTGATAGACCCATCAGAGTTATTTTTCACAGAGAAAAAATCCACTTATTGCCCACTATGTTCTGATTAGTGGAAGAAAGGATAAGTGCCAAAGTGTCAGTTCTCATAATATCCTGATATTCTCGATCCATGGTTGCCTTCCACTAAAGATGTTGAAGAGCATCAACCACTAAATGAGGAACATCAACCTCAGAATGTGAAGAAACAGTTAAAAACACTTTCTTTAGGTTGGTTCCATCTTTAGCTCTAATGATCATTGGATGTGTGTTTTGTAGAACACTAACAACATGAACCTCATGCACCAACTCCTTATTAGAAGAATAAGGTGTAGACGAGACAACATAAGATAAGGGAGGAGATACATTGTAACTGAGAAGACCCAGAACCAGACTTAGGCACATAGTGACTCAGAATAGGTAAAGGGAAACCAATAGCATACTCAGGAGGGGACTTTGTTGTTGTAGAAGGCCCAATGGAGAACAACGAGTTATAAGGAAACTCATTTTCATGAAAGACAACATTTTTGGTAATATATATTCGACAAGACGAACTTAAGCACTTATAGCCCTATATGTTGATTGTAATACCTCAGAAAGACACACTATTCAAATCTAAACTGATACTTGTGATGATTGTATGGTCTTAAGTATGAAAAAAACCACATCTAAACACCCTAAGAATTTTGTAGTTTGGGGGAACCTGATACAACTTTTCATAAGGAAACAACCCATGCAATGTTTTGGTGAGGAGACGATTGATAAGAAACACCGTTGCTGTAGCACAAGCATCCCACCAATATTTCAAGGGTAATTTTCCATGGGTTAACAATGTAAGACTCGTCTCAACTATATGCCGATGTTTGCGTTCAGTTCTACCATTTTGTTCATGTTTGTGAGGACATGGATGTTGAAAAATTATACCAAAGGAATCGAGAGTAGACTGGAAAGACCGATATTCTCCACCCTAATCGGATTGACCTCTTTTAATAGAAGTATTGAATTGATTTTCAACCATAGACTTGAAATGTATGAAAGCTTGTAATGCATTGGACTTCGATTTTAAGGGATACAACCATGTGAATCTAGTAGAATCATCGAGAAAATGAATGTAATAGTTGAACCCACTAGGAAAAGTAATAAATGCACGAACCCACAAATCAGTATGGATTAAATCCAAGATATTATTCGATATTTTAGCAGATGAATAAATGGTAATGCATGAATCTTTCCCAGTGGACATGACTAACACATATATGTAATTGAACTGAAAGGAAAATGAAGATTATGATGCAGAACTTGTTGAAGAGTATTTTGTGTTGGGTGACCAAGTATGGAGTTCCATAAGTTGGACAAACCTTTATTAGACACAAACAAAGCAACATGAGATGTAGAAAAATGTACAGGTGGACCAAAAATGCGATAGAGACCATTTTGTAGAGTTCCATGAAGAAGAATCTCGTTGGTTTGGATATCCTTCACTAAACAAACATGAGGATGAAACTCAATCAGCACATTGTTGTCCTTTGCTAATTGAGAAACACTCAGCAAGTTATTCTTGATGTTAGGTACACACAAAGTGTTGTGAAATGACAATCTAGAGCTAGAGAATGGAATGCAAGCAGACCCAGTACTAGCTATATTTAACAATTGACCATTATCAACCATTAAAGACCGTGTACCTGAATATGTTGAATTATTCACCATTTGAGAAGGATCTCTACCAACTACAATGAGGTTGCACCACTATCCTTAATTGCCTTATCTCTTAATTAAGCCTTAATCTCCATATAGGACCTAGAATTAGTCACCTTAGTTGGTTATGATACCACCTAGTTACCTTAATGTTCTAATGACGATTGGTGTAAATGGAGTTACTAATTTTTTTCTTTTATCTAAAACCTCATTTAACCAACTTTTTATATTTACATATATATATATATATATATATCTATATATAATTTATTCTAGCCACTTATTAAACAAACCATTAAATTACTTTTAATGTAAATTAATTAATCTTACCCCACGAGCTTCTATACCTCGAGTCCACGTCGAAGACGCAACACGAGGCGCAACATGCACCTACGTACCCGTAAATGATTTAGTAGTCTACACATATACAATGGCAAACAACACAACAAATATAACATTTACCTCAGCCACCGTGCCTCGGTAATGACACGTATCGCACTCCGGGTCCCACGTCACGGGTCATTGTGTCCTAATTAACGAATTAAACGTGCATTAATTATTGGGCCGTGACAGATCTCTAGTGACATGTGAGGTTGCACCACTATCCATGTACCACGACCCATCACTATCCATGTACCACGACCCATCATATCTAGTTTATGATGCAATCATGACGATGGTGTTATAGGATTCTTTTGTTGTTGGAGATTCTCCTACCCATATACTTCCATGAGTGGCCAAATTTACTACAAATCGACAGGTAGGTTTATTGTTCCTTGATGAATTTTGAGAAGTAAAATTGTTACCATGAAGTTGGACTTCTAGAACCATTTCCAATTTTTAAAATTGTTACCATTGAAGTTGGACTTAGAACCATTTCCTTTCACTTCAGCAGCAATCACAGATTTTGAATCTTGTAGCACCAAAGAATTCAGACCTTGAGTAACATTGTACTGATCCAATATGGCTTCAAACCCTAACAAAGTGAAATATAGTTCTTGCCATACTGTAAATCAGCTCTACCTTGAAATAAAGTTGTAATTGGAAAATAATCTCGATCCAACCCAATTAGAAAACTTGAAATCAAGTCATCCATGCTGACAATGGATTCGGTAATAGCCGGATTGTCCGATATTCCTTTCATCTTGGATAGAAATTCACTCATCTTCATGGTACCTTTATGGGTCGTGTGAAGAGCTTTCTTGAGTGATTGAATATGAACTATGTTGTTAGATCCACAATATGTCTTAATCGTCATCCACAACTTATTTGCGGTTTGCTTGGGTGTATTGCCTATAATTTGTATTGTTGTATCTGGTACCATAGCATTTGTCAACCATCCTAATAGAAACCTATCTCGACTGAACCATATTTTGTATTCTGGATTAGGTGAACCATCAGCCAAGACCTTATCAGGAGGAGACAATGTACCAAAATAAGTAACCATTAGATCGAAACCTTGAATCGCAGGTACGACAATAGACTTCCATAGAAGGAAATTAGATTCATCAAGTTTAATAGTAACAAACTGACTTAATGAATTCACAAAAGAAGTGAATGGTCATCTAGAATGCAAACTTGAACTTCCACACGAGACCGATGTCGATGAAGGAGATTCATGTTCCATACAAATCCCAACATTTTCTCTTCAGATCTACACAAAACTCCGTTGATTGAGTACCAAGAACTTCAGATCTGGTTCCACAACTTCCAAATCATAAGTTTTTTTGTTCAGATCTATTGTCTTGAAGTGAGATGCTTCAAGAATCCTCAGATCTATTGTTGTTAACCACCAATCTGGACTGTAATACCTCAGATCTAGTGATTTCTCCACCAGATCTATGATTTCTTCCCTTTGATTTAAGATGTAAACTACTAGATTGTGATCATGAGATCTTCGTCGCGTGACTGCAAAATCTTCACCTGGTTTAACAAATCCAGTCTTGATCGAACCATCCCTTGCGTTAGCTTCAACGCTCTGATACCATGTTAGAGCTCCAGCAGAGCTCCATTACAAACCCTAATAGAAGAACAATAAGTCGATCTTTAGCTCAATAGAATCGTTGAGTCTACAGTGCTCATCACATTGTATTTATATCAAATATAACATTACATGTGGACCGTTCATTAGATCACATCGTGACCCTTCATTTATTTACACAGTTGACACACACATACAACATTAAATCATAACATCATCACAAATATTTCTCGAGTTACACACTAGACAACATCTCAATGATTTACTCTAACATTGTGGCAAAATATGTAGTTTCTTTTATATATATATATATAAAGAAAAAAAAAAGCCAAGGAACAAAATTCCAACCATGCATTGGCTTCATAAATAATTGAACTTTGGCTCACTTGAAGATCAAGCAATTCCTAGTAATTCCTTTTGTATAATGTATAGAAGCCGTAAAAGGACATAGGGAGAGATTGAAACATTTTACTGATCATTGATTGTATAACTGTTGATAAATGTTATCTTATTTTATAAACTTGAAACCACACATACATGGTACTCATCATAATCATCTGATGAGAGATATCCACATAAAACCAGTCACCTGATACCATCAAGGGCCTGGACTGGCATTCTCCACCTATCTTATTTTCTTCATCACTATGGAAAACTGATCATTTCCCCCCTTCAACATGACAACAACAACAACAACAACATACCCCAGAAGCAAATTAAACATGGCAAACATCATTTTAAAGACACTTCGGAGGCGCCGTTACCGAGAGGCAAGTCGGGGGTACATACTAGAGCTCTTTGTTTCAGATGTCTCAAGCTTTGTTCCATGCTAACTTGTACCATATCAGCTAGCATTTTCTTTGCAGCAACAATTCTATCTTCGCCATCAATTTGCGAGACGATGTTGGAAACAATGTTTTCGATTGTATCTGCCTGAGTTCGGATCTCGGGTAGGGAGAGTCGCGCAGAAGCTGAAGGAGCGTTCTTGCTTTCGATTGAGATTTTGAAGTTCCTTGCACTGTGAGCTCAAGAAGACCGGGATTACGCCTTCTTTGAGAATTGGTTCCCGGTATTTAGACCTATCGCTCTCGCACATTGTCAGTAGTGCGCCGACGGCATGCTCTCTACTCAATAGCGATCCATTTTCTAGCACTTCCACCACTGTGAGCACTCCCCCTTCTTCAGCTGTCAAGGCAGTCCTTCCCTCCTCGAACCCCAACAAGGCTTCCAACAATGCACTGCATTTCTCAGCTGTTTTCGACGACTTCTTGCAGTTCTTGAGCAAGTCAACTAGGGGAGGGATGGCTTTCGCCAAGAGAATGCTTGCGAGGTTTTCGGTCTGAGTGGAGAGGTTGTAAAGAGTCATCAATGCATCAATTTTACCTTGTAGACTCCCCTCTTTAAGAATTTGAACTAGGAGAGGAATTGCACCAGAAGAACTGATACTTGGCTTGTTGATTGCAGAAGCTGAAAGGGTAAGTAGAGCTGCAGTTGCATATTCCCGCCAAGTTGAATTATCGGTCTGCAGGAAACCTACAAGCGGGTTGAGAGCGCCGGCATTTATAATCTTGACCTTGTTCCTGCATTTACGCATGAGAATGAAAGTCTGAGTGAATTGCGAGGATAAATCCTACAACATCAGCTTGCAAAATTTGGAAAGCAAACTCAAGCATAATTCATACCACTCTCAGTCTGTCATCAATGAAATTGATGAAGAACTTTAAACTCAAGTTTGAAAACGCTATCCATTACTTAACGCGTAAACAATGTTGTAAAATCCAATTTTTCAATTCTAAAACCACCCCACCAAAACCAAATTCCAGGTCTTCGACACGCCCAATATCAAAGAATAGACACCAATTTAGGCCTTGTAGAACATCAAACAAGAAGTAGTTTTTGCCTTCAACAGGATCCCAGATTTACTATATATCTTGTTCTAGCATGGCCTGTTACAAGTAATTATAAAGATGAATTACTGCTAAAGACAGTAAAACACTAAACACATACAATCCATCCTAGAAGAAAAAATTTAATGAGATAATTCCTGAAAATCGACTGCAAAGTTATTGAAGCGACATGTCCACAGACAATCCCTTCATCATGTTAAAAAGACAGTTCCACAAAATAACATGGAATGGTTGCTGCACCCCACACATAGACCAACTTCCTTTAATGAAGATATCAAACTTAGCTTTACAAGTCATCCAACACAACCATGTGAACCACTTAAATTGTCCCTCAGAGCTACCAAGCATACCAATCAAACCATATAAGAGAAAATTGAGCACCACCCTTTTCATTCAAAAGATGAAAGATTGGTTCCCTAGCCAGATGAACCCTACAAATGACGCGACTTTGCATCGACATCAAAATTATTCGACACCCAAACTAGAAAAAGTTGCATTGATAGCTTAGTGAATCTATCTCACCAGCAAACTCTAATCTAAGATAACTAACACTGAAGACGACGCGAATCAACTATACTTCCATGGCACAATTGACATGGACAAATTTAGTCTTTCATTTATGTTATGTATTCTTTGATTCTTTGATGTACAAAATCATAAACTCACAATGATGGATGAAATTGAACCTAAATCATCTCATTCAATATTCGATAGTTGCATGATTGTTGGCAAAGCAATTCAACCCTTTTTTCTGCTTTTCCAAGCAGAGTACTTGTGAAGTTATGCAAACACTCACAAGTCACACATCATAATCAAGCCTCCCCTTCAACAACTCCACCCAAAAAATTAAACAAATCGTAGCCTCCATGGAAGCTCAAAATTAGGTAAAAAATCACCAAATACTAGTTTAACCAATAAATTCCATTCAATTTTTTCAACCTTTGATTGCCAACACAAATTGAATTCCAAGTAATTCAGTTCATTTCCGACGTCATGTGAAAAAACTCGACTCACTAGAAAATGAAGTAATTCAACGTTGCAAATACAGAAGAAGCTAATTTAGGAGACATTAATCACGAAAGAATTAGAGGATTTAAAAAGCAGGCCTATCAAATTACACTAAATCAATCCTAGCCGGCCCCTACTAATTTATTGCTGGTGATTAACAGAACACATACAGAGCAAAACAGGGCAAAACAGGGCAAAACAGGGGAAAATCAATCCAAAACACAAATTCCTTCAAAACCCACAACAAAAATCAATTTCAACTACTACCCATCAAAACCCACATCGAAATTCACTCAAACTCATCAAAACCCAACGAATCAACCCTAAAATTCACCAAAAACAGAGCAAAAAAAAAGCACCAAAAACACACGTACTTCTCATCTTTGACGGCCAAATTGAGGAGCGCGAGAAGGGCGGACTCGGCGAACTCGGGCGAGTCGGATCTGAGCATGGAAACGAGAGGCTCGATGGCATCAGAGAATTGGCGACGAAACTTGTGAGAGGTTTTTGTGAAGCGTCGGATATCTCTTGCCGCTTGTAGCTTCGAACAGGGGTCGTCCGATGTGATCATCGAGATCGTTTCCCGCGCCGCTTCGGACACCTGATCGGTCTCGAACTCCATGTGTTCGAATCACGGAGAGTTAGAGAGAGAAACAACGCGAATAAGTAGAAAGAGAGATAGAAAATGGTGGTTACTGGTTCGCTCCGGCTCTGCTCTGCTCTGCCTTTCAACGGCTTCAGTGTTGAAAGAGAGGAAGCTCGGCCTCACATTATTTACGTTTTGACATGGCGGGTGTGAAATGTCTGAAATGCCCATGAACGGTTTATTAAGCCCTCTGTAAACACTTGTGTGACCACCAAGAGAACCCATTTATTTTTGGTTTCTAGAATTGGTTCAATAAAATAATGTCACGTGTGGACAGAAAGATTTTAATTAGTATATCTTCGGGAGCACGTGAAATTAATCGTGTAATTTTTTTTTTTTCGATTTAAGTAAGAGTTAAACTTACAACCTATTTAAATTTTTTTTTTTTGACAAATAATTGTGAGTTACAGTTTTAGTTGTTATATATAAATAGATATTCACATCTCTATTTATATATAACAACTAAAATGTATTTTAACTAGTGTCGTGATATTTCTTGAATGATATGGAACACATTTCAAATTAACTACTCACAACTCACGTACATTACCTAGATAAATGTTAGAAAGAGAATCATATCAATTACCAATCATTATCATAGTGTATTGGTTGAGAGTGATTAGTTATTCGTTTGAATTTATATGACGCCTCAAATTCGAATCTCTAAATTTTTTAAACATATTATTTATAAGATGGGTCGTCTCCCGTGAAATAGTCATAGGCAATCTTAGACAGCAAAATATGAAAAGAAAACAAGAAAATAAATATCATATTTAAGTACACAAATTTATATAAAAAAAAAAAAATCCTTTCATGTATGGTATGTATATGGAAAGAAAAAAAAAACATTCGTATAAAAATGAAATAAAATCATACACCCCGTTTGAAGATATTTTAGGTTGATTGGCTTTTTTTCCCAACGCGTGGCTCCAAAACAAGGGAGGTGCTCTATGTAAATTTTTATTTCTTCAGTTTTTCTTCTTCTTCTTTTTTGTTGAAAAAGCATATATTATATATAGTGCCGACAACTTTATCAGAATATATGCTTTTTTCATGGAGAACACTGAACACATATATGTAATGTCATATAACCTTTTTTAAGAGGACCAGAGAGTGAAAAATAAGTAGGGGGTCCCATCTCCAAATTAAGCTAAAGAACAAAACTAAATCCAATTGGATGACCTTAATAAACAAACATTAACTTGAATGAATGGTTTATACATTTTGGATAAAGGGCCAATCGAGTGATTCAAAGCAAAATTAATTAAACTTTTTTTTTTTTTTTTTGAAACTAGTGACTAGTGAGTGTCCTTTTATATTCTCACAATTGATGATAAATGTAAATCTAAAGTTGCTTTGTTGTAGATGATGATTCTTAGCGTGTTGGTTTCTGTTACATGGATCCAAAGTTCTGAGAAGATGAGCAAAAAATTAAAAGTGACATAGAGAACATTCTTTGCTTCAGTGTGAAGTGATGAAATTCAAAATATGTTCACTTGCTTTTGTAGAGTACTAGTTGAGCCCTAGCTATGGTTGGTAAAGAAAACCATGCATAAGTACTCTGAGTCGACTCTGCAGCCTAATTGACTCTCATTAGATTAATTAAGCCTATGTAAGGAAAGGCAAAAAAGAGGGACGCCCACATTTATTTAGAAAAAACAAAAAAAATTTGCGTGTAGTCTAATTTGGTGGAGTCTTTTTTTTTTTTTTTTTTAATTAATCATGAGTATCCAGACTCCAGAAACTTATCTGACTAGTCTCACAGGACCTTGTGATTGCAAAAAGAGAGCAACCAAATAAAAGGATTAAAGTAAAAAATACCGTCATTAAGAAATATAACTGCTAGGGCCTAAAATGGACAAACGACATATATTGATTGGATCTAAATTGTAAATGTTATTATTGAGAAAATGTGTTATCGAAGCATAGGAAATGAAAGTCATATCAAAATACAATGAACCAGTATTTAAAACATCAGGTGAAACACATGGGAATTTTTTTTTAGACAGAAATATTATATGCAATTAATTCGCCCTCTTCAATGTCATGCACGTACATTTGCCTTTGTAGTTTCTTTTTGCCAAATGCCAATACAGCCAATGTGCAGGAATGCTTACATTACAAATTAAAGATCATTCATTAATTAGGCTAGCTTGCTACATTAGTTCCACCTAAATTAACAGTACAAAGTAAGGTAGTTTATTCTTCCTTACTCTTCGATTAATTTTCTTATAACCTTTTATAATAAAGGCTTTGTAAACATATCGTGGTCAACGCTCAGCGGTGAATGGACAACCTTGTTATACAAATGAGGGACAGGGGTGAAGAGAAAAGGAGGGGGAGGCAGTACGTGTAATTCGTGGGAGGAAGCAATGTAATTTTATTTATCACTTTTGTAATTCTCTAGCAACTGGAGCACAGGTTCAACTACGTGTAATTCGAGGGAGGAAGGGATGTAATTTTATTTACCACTTTTGTAATTCTCTAGCAACTGGAGCACATATTCAACTTAGTTGATTAAGTGCGAGAGTGACACCACGAGAAGATGAGGTTTCATCAAAGGCCCATTTATGAAGTGGTGGATCAGATAGTCTTTACGGAAGATGTGTTTTTCCCAACTACACCGGTAGAGTTTTTTCGACTTTGTTTATGGGAAACACAATGTTTTCCGCCACTGTAATTACCACAATTCTTTGCTATTGGACTATAATAAATAAAGTCTAGTTCCTATCAAAAAAAGATTACACCTATGTGTTATACACCAAATATTTTAAATTAATGAAGCCTAGCTCGTTTTACTTTTATACAATGATAATTACTAGGGAAAACCCTAATAAAATTAGTAAAGACTGCACAAATTGTCCAATAAATTGATAATTTGTATGTAATTACTTTTAGGCTTATTTTGTGTTTGTACTTATTGCGAATGTGACATTGAATAAATAATTTTTTCGTCGTTTGATAATATTTGATATTCTTTTATATATGATTGATCAACGTAGTGCTGACATATCTCCAAAAATCACAAACATAATAAAGGAAGAAGCTAGGTGTTTTTCATTACTTTGGACACTCAAACTACTCGATACGCACTTATTTGGTATACTTTCGATCATACACATTGATGCACAAATTAAGATATATTAATAAGTGCATGTCAATATAACATGCCTAAACTAGGTCACCCACTCATTTTTCCATTGACTATACCAAACAAAATCTATAAGCATTTTTTAAGGGCGTAAATGTAATTTCCCAACGGCTTAATCTCATACACAGACGCTCCTCTTGACTACGCAAAGGGTATTTCAGTCATTAAACAATGTTTTGGTGGGCTAATTTTGAAGTCGTTGGACGGTAGATTCACAAATTTGAAACGGCAGCGTCAGTGACGAGGCGTAGAAGCCAAAGTTGGGCGCGTAACGGAAGTCTTACTTAACCGTTAAGTCTTGGCCGTTAAAACTCACATTGCTAAGTTTCCTTCACATGCA
This sequence comes from Stephania yunnanensis, assembly GCA_039657365.1. Lineage (NCBI taxonomy): Eukaryota > Viridiplantae > Streptophyta > Magnoliopsida > Ranunculales > Menispermaceae > Stephania > Stephania yunnanensis. The sequence goes on along the minus strand of CM077588.1, from coordinate 55,805,008 downwards.
TCAAAAGGGGGCTACGTCACGTAATCTAACCCTCCTTATCACCAACCTGATTTTAATTCGCCCACGTGTATTACATGTGGGACCTACTCATTTATGTGTGTATTTAATTATTTGTGATACTATGGTTAAAAGACGTATTTATTTATTTATATTATAAAATAAGTCGATGAATTGAAAAATCGAAAAATTTTATTTGTTTAAATTGTATAAAAGTAAAATAAGTAAAAATGTAATAAATATATTTTTGAATTTTGAAAATTGACTTACAATTTTGAATAAAAAGGTTTCTTTAACAACTTATATAAATGATCGATCGGAGGGATTACTTTATAACGAAAATGCTAGAGTGCACGCACTTACAACTTTCAAGCTCGACAGGCAATCTATGCCCACCATTGATAGCCTTGAGATGTGTAGGTAAAGCGTATTTTATTGACTCATGCCGAGTGCGTGTCGATATTGAGCATCAGAGACTCGAGGCAATTAAGCAATATTCATTTTATAATGTTTTGGAAATTTGAGTGTTGATGAGATGTATGTGAGGCTTTCAGAGACAGACAACTCGATACATAGTAACTAACATAGTAGAAGATTATATGTCCTACCGTTGTCGTGTGCGTGGGATTTAAGCCTTCAACCGATTGATTTTGGAGGCAATGACTCGATTGCTCTCGTATAAGATCTCAATTCGAAACTTTGTAGATTAAGTTTAGTTGAGAGGAATAATGCCCACAAAACAAATGTGTTCAATAGTTTTGAACACGAAGTGGTTGTCATAGTTGGCACTGTGTATAGAATGGAAAATACAAAATTTTAACTATTGTGTATTTTTTGCATTTTAAATGCTTATAGTTAGTAAACGTTATATATATACCTTCCTTTTTCATTTTTAAGCCAAAAGTTACAACTTTGAATTACAAAAAGAATCACAAAATTAAACGAAATATTAATATTGACTTTTTTACCTAATATATAATTTTGTAGGGCGAGTTATCATCTAAATTACTACTGTACACATGATTTTAATCACCATATCTTGTGGTCACCTTTAAAGTTATTGAGTTAATAATAAGGACGGGACATGTCACAATAAGATTTATTATAAATATAGTATAAATATCGGGTTAATTATTTTCTTTTTTGCCAATTAAGGAAAAGCTTTTCAAAGCGATGGGACATCTTTTGAATACGACAAAAACACCAATTAATATAACGTTTGATTTATTAGGAATATACTCTTGAACGATGTGGGAATTATACTGAGATAAAAATGTATGTACTACAAAAAGTTTTATTTTTTACAACGTCTAATAATATTATTAAAACTTATCTTTTCTTTCAAAAAAAATAATAATAACACATAAAGTTGATAAAATTATTTATTTCATGACACTGAGTAAATCATTATTTATGAGTTTTACAATTAATGTCTACTATAATATATTGTTTATATATTAATTAATTTTTAACAACGTGGTTTTTGACGATATAAATTAGTATTTTTAAAAATTAATTTTTTGTAAGAGCATTTTTAAAAGGTAAAATTTAAGAAGGTCGCGAGTTGGACTACTATTTAAGTTAAAAAAATATAATTTTTTAATCTTTTTTCAAATATTAATCTCACTTATCAATCTACAACAACTATTATATTACACTGCGAACGTGTTAGAACACGATGAAAGCAGAGACATTGAGGTTCGAAAGAGCTCTATATTAAAAAAAACTTGACTAAATACAAAAAAAAATATTGAAACTAGAGAAATAGAGCTAGCTAGAGCATGTTTGTGCAATATTTTAAAAAATTATTGATTTCATGGAAAAAAATAGTAATGAAAATGAGTTGCCCCTACATAAATGACTTATTTTATTAATAAATATTATAAAAAATAAGTGACTAATCAACCAAAAACAATAAGTGACTAATATTGTCATTGATTAAATGTAGTTGGTTATAATAAGAAATGAATTAATAAACACTTTACTTTTTCAAACTCTTCTACTCTTATTTTACAAATGTTTCTTTTTTTTTTCAAAATGTCATTCAAAAGGGGGTGTACAAACTTAATCGGATTGCTATAATAGTAAGGACAAAAGCGGAGGTTGTGTGAGTTAAGCATACGATCTTGATTTCGATTTTCCAACGTGGCAAGATTGCTCGCGTTACTGGAGTAAGCTCAGACAGATTGCACCAAGGCATCATAGAAATTGTCAGACTCGCCTAGACACTCATATATATATATATATATATAAAAGCACGAATCACAAATTTTTGAGTCGTAATCAAATTTACCTTTTTATCCCTCCCTTACACATATTTTTTTTTGTGCGTTCCTTATCTTTTCCTTTTACTCCTTTCTTTTCTCCTGCGTCCCTTATCTTTTTTTTTTTTTTTTTGTGCGTTCCTTATCTTTTCCTTTTACTCCTTTTTTTTTTCTCTTGCGTCCCTTATCTTTCCATTTTACTATTTCCTCCTCTCACGTCTCTCTTTCTATTTCCTCTTCTCTCACGTCTCTCTCTCTCTCACCGATCACTTCGATCAATCCATTTGCACTGCAGACACTCATACTTCGCGTACATCGATCAATCCATTGGCTGGTCATCGTTTTTGAATCTCCATTGGTCGACGGAGAATCTCCATTGGGTTCTCTCTTCTCTCACGTCTCTCTCTCGCCGATCACTTCCATCAATCCATTTGCACTATGCAGACACTCCTACTTCGCGTACATCGATCAATCCATTGGTGGTCATCGTTTTTGAATCTCCATTGGTCGACGGAGAATCTCCATTGGTTCTGGCGGTCATCGTTTTTCAACAGCATTGGTTCCTGGCGGCAATTGGTTTGAATGAAGGTTGAGAGCGCCTATTGTATATTTCTCTACTTTTTCTCCATCAACAATTACCACAACAACACCCATAAAGGTAAGTCAATCATCGCCCTATTTTCTTTATCTCGCTTCCAATTCTTTCTCTTGTTGGTTAGACTTGATGCTCACCAAGTGTTTGTTGAATTGCCTTTGTTGTGTTTTTGGTTTTGTTCTTGAATATTCTTTAATGGTTTGGGAACCAGAACTTCTATTGACTCCTTTGTGACTCGAACTCCACCCTTAGGCCATCCACTTTGTTGGAATGGATCCAACTCTTATTTTCACCGTCTCTATCTTGTTGAATATATGTTTTTGTGAACAATCACATCCAAGTTTGCAACAATTTGGTTTTGTCCTATGTACGTATGCTTGTAATACCTATATGTACGTATGTGTATATATAAATATACAAGAGTCCGGAGTATTTCTTTCATGGAGCCTAAGAAAACTTCATGCAATACATACATGGAGATTTGGTCTTTAATTATAATATGTAATGTATTTAATTAATAACAATAATATGTAAATGTAATTAATCATGCATAACTTAATCGTGTATGATTTATTGATTGGTATGGTTGTTGGTGTAATGTATGTGACTCTGTAATGCACAAGTATATGTATTAAAGATTACTATATTAATTTTGTTTGCATTTTTCATGAACCAAGAAAATAATATAGGAGAAAAACAAAAAAGATGGAAACTCATGGATTTTGAAGTTATAAATCCTCTTAGAATAAGAAATTTTGGACTAATCTACTTGGGGTTAAGAAAGTAGTTAAGTGGAAAAAAACATTGCACACAATATCATCCAATCATTACTCTGAGTGGGCTCCAACTATAGATCGAATCGTTTTGCGTTAGAATACAAGACAAATCACTAAATAATTTTTTTGGGTAAAATCAGTTTTTTTGTGGCATCTAATATGCAAATTATGAATAAGAGTCCTGAATTTGATGGGCCAGGATTGTTGTGGCCGTTACTTGAGTTTGGGCCTAAATCCAGTTGTTTTAATTTTGTTAGGCACTATGTCCACGTAAATCCTTCTCTCTTTTCTTGATTTGATTATTGTTTTGGCTTTTGATGTAATGTTTTCTGTTTAGTAGATGTGGTGAGGCCATAAGGTTATTATTATTGTTTTGGCTCCTATTGTATATTTCTCTACTTTTTCTCCATCAACAATTACCACAACAGCACCCATAAAGGTAAGTCAATCATCGACCTATTTTCTTTATCTGCTTCCAATTCTGCAATTGAATTCTCTCATAATAGTAGCTTACTTTCGCAATCGAATAATGAGTTTCGTTGATGCGTTTGGTTTATATTTACTTAATGTTCGCCAACTACTTGAGACAATGCCAAAAAGAGAATTTTTAAGTATAAGATGTTTAACTATTTTTTTATTGTTGGAGCAAGTTGTAATGCAAGATGTGGGCATTGTAATCGCTTCCAATTCGCAATTGAATCATCCCTTTCTCTTGTTGGTTCAACTTGATGCGTAAATATTCTCTTGTTGGTTGTTTCGGTTCGCTCAACGTGTTTCTTAAATTCCCTTAATTCTATAAATAACATATAGTATGTTAATGGTCAATTGCTCTGTTTCATCTTTTTAGTGGAAAAGCCTTGTAGCTGAAGACATGAAAAATTACCTTCTATCAATAATGGTGATAGTAATTGTAGCTTATTACATTCGATGTACATTTTTTGCACAATTTTTGATACGTCGTGTACCATATTATTTTTCTCTGTTATCTATTATCTTCTGATTGAAGTGGCATTCTGTTGCTTTCAACAAACTGTGAATATTGGTCTTGGTGATGCCTGTTGATAAGGGTCTTAATTTCATTGTTCTGTGTCCCTTACAATTTTTTTTTCTTGGAAAAGAAAAGACAAGAATAAACTGAGATATCTTTTGGGGGAATCAATGGGAGGAGCTGTTGCGATTCTTTTGCACAAAAAACACCCAAAATACAGGAATGGAGCGGTCTTGGTTGCGCCCATGTGCAAGGTCTGTCCCTGTTAATTAATATAATTATTTTCCTTCCTGTTTGCTTCACTGCTATGTAACAAACTTTTAATTATCTAAAAAAATACAAAAAAAACAAAATTGATTTGTTTTAGTGCTTTTCCAAATCGAAGATGATATGACGATGGTAGGAACCTTTTCTTCTGTCATGTTCTCTTTCTAGCAACCTAAGATTGAATATAATGAGCTTTCGCTTTTGTTTATTTCTATATGTTCGCAGAGCACATGAATCCATTGTTGGAGCATATAACAAAGTTGGAAGATGCTCTTTGCAACATCCAGTTTTAACAAAATTGGTTGGAGGCTCAAACTAACCACCAAGTATAAACTATGTGAAAATTGTTCAATAATTTGGAGGAGCAGGAGAACATGTATAGTAGTTCAACAATGACGATGCCACCTTTTTGTTTGTTTGCTTTTTTCTTTGTTTGGTTACATTCGAAACATGGTTTTTTCTTTGCAAGAGCTTTTGCGGGAGAATAAGAGGATGATAGACAGATCTATTAGAGAAATAGAAAGAGAAAGGCAAGGTCTGCAAACACAAGAGAAGAAAGTCATAGCGAGAGATAAAGAAGAGTGCCAAACAAGGACGAGATGGTGAGTTTTCTTATTAACTCGCCAATTAGATTGTTTTATTGTATCAACTAATGTACACATGACCTCATTATATCTAATGGTTATTTGCAACCACGGGTATTTGTATTTTCTTACATTTCTTTAATTTAACCTTGGGTCTTTGGTTTTTAATATAGGTTTTCGGCCATGTTATCATCTCTATGTTATGTGTATGTTACTAGAATTCTTTGCATCGGTGGTACTTTTTTTGTTTGGCGGGGTTGTGTGCTTTTGTTTGTTTATTTCTTTCTTCCCTGTGAAATTATATGTTACAAAGTTTGTTACTTTTTTTTTTTTTAAACAATTGAAGTGATTTCCAAGGGAATGGAATTGATTTATGATCGAAATATGAACTAATGGGACGAGATGGCATTGTATACCGTTGGTTGCCTTTGTTAGCGGGCTGTGTGCATTTGATCTATATCTGTGATAGATTAGCCATATGATGATGAGTGCATGTTATTGCATTAGTTAGCAAGCAATTGGAAAGAAATTTTTTTTTTTTCAAGTTGTTAAGAAACTTTAACTTGGTAATATGTCTGGAAATATAAGCAAAGCAAAGCATCTATACATTGGGCTAAGAAATGCTAATCCATACCATGTATCTGGAGAAACTATCTAATTATTTTATTCGAGATTTTCTGAGAAATATGGGATCCCATTACTATGTGAATGCTCGGGCGCATGTGACGTGTGTTTCAGTTTTTTGATTCATCTCTCTGTTCACCTGTTGAAGCTGTTGGTGATCGATACTTCTCTTTTTGAAAATGTGGATTTGCCTTGATTTGATTGTAACGAGTCTCTGTGTTTATACTTTTCGTCATCCTGCATTTTTTGTATAAAATATTATTCTATTGATGTTCCAGGGGTTTGTAAGAGTTATGGCAAAAGATCTTATTAGAACAAGACATCGATTGAAAAGTTCTATAAACTTAAGTCGCGGCTCGAAGGTGTAGGCTCGAGAATTCAGGTATTTTTGTTACTCTCTTGCATTTGTTTTTTTATTCCGATATTTTGTACCATGCAGAAAAATGTTCTGTCAGAGTCTTATGCCTTTGCTAATGCTGTTAGCGCTTATCGTTTTGACATATGTGTTAAATTATCTCAACTAATATGATTTATATGCTCAACGATTGTTGGAACCATTTTAAGAGCATTTGTGGTGATTATATTAGTTAGAAATGTCCTTCATTAACAATACTATGTTTTTATGATCTCATTTTTTTTCCATACAAACTTATTATTCTTGTTTTTGGTGGGGGAAATTATATATGCAGAGAAGAAAGAGAACAAGAATAAACTGAGATATCTTTTGGGGGAATCAATGGGAGGAGCTGTTGCGATTTTTTTGCACAAAAAAACACCCAAAATACAGGAATGGAGCGGTCTTGGTTGCGCCCATGTGCAAGGTATGTCCCTGTTAATTAATATAATTATTTTCCTTCCTGTTTGCTTCACTGCTATGTAACAAACTTTTAATTATCTAAAAAAATAAAAATAAAAACAAAATTGATTTGTTTTAGTGCTTTTCCAGATCGAAGATGATATGACGATGGTAGGAACCTTTTCTTCTGTCATGTTCTCTTTCTAGCAACCTAAGATTGAATATAATGAGCTTTCGCTTTTGTTTATTTCTATATGTTCGCAGAGCACATGAATCCATTGTTGGAGCATATAGCAAAGTTGGAAGATGCTCTTTACAACATCCAGTTTTATCAAAATTGGTTGGAGGCTCAAACTGACCACCAAGTATAAAGTATGTGAAAATTGTTCAATAATTTGGAGGAGCAGGAGAACATGTATAGTAGTTCAACAGCGATGCCACCTTTTTGTTTGTTTGCTTTTTTCTTTGTTTGGTTACATTCTGAAACATGGTTTTGCTGTGCAGAGCTTTTGCGGGAGAATAAGAGGATGATAGACAGATCTATTAGGGGGTTTGTGTATAGCTGATGAAATATAGCTGATGAAGTTCAGCTATATTTTAATTTTTTTACACAGGAATTGTATGTTGTTTGCAAAGTGAAAATCATGTCAATAAATTCAAGTGGATCTTGGCATTACAATACTTGCTATTCACATTACGTCAAATTAGAAAAATCGGGAACACGATATTATTGCGAAAGGTGCAAAGAATTTGTTACAACGCCATATCGGAGGTAAGTTAAAATTATATAATACAAATGAATGTCACTTTTATAAATTACGTATATAATTTTAACATTCATCTTTGAGTCTTATTAGCCATACCTTTAAACTATTTATTATTAATTTTTAATTTTCTAATATTCTTTGTTGTTGTACTGTATATACATATATCTTGTAAAAAATTTAATTCATGACAATTGGATTTGTTTTTAGATTCAAAGTTCAAGTGCGTGTCGAAGACAATACAGGGTCCACAACTTTTGTTTTATTCGATAGCATAGTGAAAAATATTATTGGAAAAGACAATGGCGAAAGAATCTTGAATGAGGCATCTTCGGTACATCTTTTTCTAATTTAGAATACAAAACTAATTGAATGCAAATGCAATATTTTATAGAATCTATGTCTTCTTCATTTTTATGGTCCTTTTGTTCTAACTTATTTTTTGCTTATATTGTCAGACAAACGAAAAGATTGTCCCAATAGAACTCTGCGAGATTGTAGGAAGAAGTTTTACTTTTAAACTAAAACTCACTAATTACAATTTAGCCAGTGGAAATGAAAATTTCACCGTTTCGAGTATATGTCATGAAGAATATGGAGATAATTTTCGTCATGATGAGGTATTTATTTTATTTTACAATAACTTACAAGATCACATTATATAATTTAATTTTACATATTCTCTTATTTTGGAAAATAATAGGGCAACTCGTCAAATGATATTTCAACACATAAAGACGAAGTCGACAACAACAAAGAAGTCAACATGAAGAGAAAAAATATTGATAATGAATTTGGAATAAATAAACGTCCAAGAAAATATTGTTATGTTGAGTAAGTTATTTGAACTTACATATTATTAATTAGTTACTTATGTTTTTATAAATAAACTAATATAATGTGTTTCTTATGCAGTGATGACGAAGATGAAGTATAGTCAACATCATCTTGAAAATGCTACAAAATACAAAAGAGTTTTTATATTTAATTTTTAGCAGTATGCATTTTATATTTTCAACATCATATTTTCAATTTATTTACCATTGTATATTAAATTTAATATTTAATATTTATATTACATAGTTTGTTCAAACTCATAAATATTATTTAAATTTTTATTATACATTCAATAATGACTATAGACTACTAATTGAAGGTAACTAACTCTAACATTGGTGTGGCAAAAAAATTATCTAGACTTATAGGCCCATTTTTGTTCGGCCTTGATTAAATAAGGTTTGAGTTAAGTTTTGGACATGACCTCTTGAGTCCGGACTCGGACTTTGGACCCTTGCTATTATTTAAACGCATATTATAATTTGGTCTGAATTATTAGACTATGGAAACCCACTATATATAGCTATACACTACTCCAACACATGATATCTTTGTTTTTGAGATGACTCAAATTTCTCATTAGAATGATTTTTATTTGTATATCAGTTTTTAAACTATAACGAGTACTGAATGGGATTATAATATGTATGGCAAGTTTATATTTATTATAATTTATATTATTGGAAAATTTAAATGTAAAAATACTTTTTAGTAATTCCGATTTCATTCACTCGAGCCCTCAACGATTCGTTACCAATTCACGATTTTGACAAGTATCTATTCCACTCACTAAACTCACTTTCTCCTCTTGTACTTAATTTTCACTTTCTATACCTAACCCCAAATTAAATCATAAACTCATCTCATTTATCTAAATTACATTAAAGAATATTGATAAGTTAAAAATGTACTTGTATTTATAGTTTTTAAATTTTAATTACAATTTTAAATTTTGTTAATAAATTCTTAGGAATTAATTCCCGTGAGCGAAGCGAGCGGGTCAATCGTGCGTAGCACGTCCTGAAACTAGTATATATATATAAAGAAAGTGCACGAATATTTTTACAAATAACTAATTAACCATCCAAAAAAATATACAAGATACACGTTAAGGACAATAGCATAGGCTTAAACGGACCTGGTTCTAATATATAGTTCAAGTTTTCTATTGATGGTGTGACAATTCAACACCAATTAATATATATAATTTCGACTATTGTCTTAGGTCACACTCCTCGGAGTACCATATGACTATGTAATTGCATACAAGGATTAGATATTAATTAGTTAATTATATACATTTTTGTCACATTAAGCAATCCAGGCCACATTGCACACATTGGGAATTTGGGAGGTACACAAATCTCACGTGTAATAAAAGGCATACTGTAAGATTTTCAAAAATAAACAAATACAAATGTGGCAGATGAGTTGGACACGTCCAATTGACTCCTAAAATGTCTCATTGTGTAGCTCATGTCCTCAGTGTTGGTGTTTAATCAAACTGGGCCTACTTTAAGCAACGTGTCAGGTGTTAATTTGTTGCAATTCGTCAATTGTTTAATCATACTTTGCAATGAAATATCTTTGTGGCTGTAAAAAAAAGAAGTGTGACGTGTAAAAAATTGGTGACGGTGGTTGTACTTGTACCCCATTGGTGTGCTGTCTTATAAGTAAAGTTTGGAAGATATCATTTTACAAACAAAAAGTTAATGAGATTTTCTTAAACATCATTTCTTCTTTTTTATTAGACATTAATTAGGAACAGTTTTTATCCGTTTATGATAAATTGTGGTTTCAATTATGAGCTCGCAAATACTATCCAAAATATTTTTAGTGCTACTTTATGAGGCATTCTTATTTCAATAACTTACAAACTTGGGTGGAACAATTTTACCTACATTATCGAAAAAATAATATTAGTCTCTCACTAAGTGTAGCAAATATATATATATCTAAATAGTCATAGTGAATTATGATTATGCGAGTCACAATAAATTCAAATAGCCTAAGTAAATTTAATATGTCACAACATATCCACATAATAAACGTAGAACTCGCACATAGAAGATGTGGATGGTTAAATTATTCTATATATTGATTCACAACAAACTTAAATTAACTATCAACTAAAAATTTAATATTTATTATGCATATCATCTACAAGACTCAAACTAAGTTTTTCAAGTGAAAAGTTAAGGCAAGTGTATCTTTCTTATAAAAAAAATAAATTCTATTACATAAAAAAATGATATTCTCATTTTTAAAGTTGACCTGATAGAAGTGTTTGAGTGTTTTTTTTTTGTCTAAGTCATCTAGTATTTAAAGCTCAATGAGCATCAACTAATTCACATCAAATCTCTCTTTCAAGGTTTTAAAAGGACTCCATACCTACTAACGGTTTAAGAAGATATCTCGAGTTCGAGATTCCATAAACGCAGAAACCAGTGCTCAAGCTTTACTTTTTAGTCAACCGACTCGAGTTGAACCCGGAGTAGTCAGTTAAGTCCAGACACTATAGGTGGTTTTGACAAAAAAAAAAAAAAAGGACTCCATACTCAAGGCTAGCCTTAGCGAGTGGCACCAAACCCCCTTGGATAGTTTTTGAGTTTGAATAACATGTGCCAAAGCCCAATGTCATTAAATAAACTGGTCCATGCATACAAACTGGCAACTCGGTCTTCTGTAACGTATAGTATTTTTTGGGCTATTTAATATTGGGCCCTTCATATTATTGACATAGAAGTTTTACTAAGTACTCACTATACTATTTTGATAAAAAAAAAAAAAAAGTACTCCTCTACTAGAAAAAAATCATTAAAATACGTTTTGATTTTTCAACAATCGATCTCAACTAGTAATAATTTAACAAATTTTTATAGTTTCAATGTTGATATGCGTCGTGATGCTAATGTTGTCAAACTTTCTAAATTAAATAATCAATAATATTCTACCAAAAAAAAGCAATAATACGTACTATTTTTTTTCATTTTTATTGAAAATAACGTTTGACAAAAGAACATTAATGACTGCGTGGATGCTAATAAATGCATGCTGGTTTATATACTACTAATAATAATGAATAGTGAATACAGTAGATATTAGACTTTCTTATAGTTCCCCTTGTGCTGTCTTTTCAAAGATTAAGAAAAAGTCTCATACTCATTATTGGAGACATGATTTATTTTCATGAACCAATTAGCTCTATCAATTTTTAATATTTTATAATTTTCTTAGCCCTTATCTTCAATTATATTTTACAAACGTTAGGCTAATCAAATTACATTAGTAGTTCTAGCCTCTTTTTTTAATCTCTAAATCAACACGAGTCCTTATCAAACCACTAGAGTGCTCCAAACGATTGAATTCGCTCATCAATCCAATACACTTTTCTCGAGGAAGATGTCTCAAACTTATTTTTTCATTCACACTTATCTCAACATAACTTAAAAAAGAACACTTCAAGTATGACATTAACCAACAATCAATATATATATATATATATATATTTTTCGAAACCATTGATATAGTTTGGTTACCTTTGTTTCATAAGGTCGAGCTTTGATGCAATCACTATTTAAACTAACAAATTTGTATAACTGAAAAATGTATAATTATGAGTGATAAAAATTTCATTAATCATTTATGACTCCGATACATGATTATACATAAAATCAATTGTCTTAATAAAAATATATTAATTTTTAATTTTATTTGTTTAAAAAAATTGTCATTACTTTGATTGTAAATGCTGTTGTAAAATTGTAATAATGTGACATCAGAGACAATTCTCTACAACATCTTTGGCACATTACAATACATTAACACTGTTTGAGTGTAGATGAATCTTAAATGAAATTGAAACATGACACGAATTATAAGCATCACACTTTGTGGTCTAGATTTATTTTCAATTGTATTTGGCAAGACAAGATCCCAATCATTGCTCATAAAATAATGGTGGCTTACCCCACAAGGGAAACACATATAATTACAGTGGCTTTCGCTGTTCTTGGAGCACATACTCACCTCATTATTGCTAACATTAATCAATGCGTTATGTCTGCACAAAATTCCACAACGACGGCTGAAATCAAGGTTCATCTCCAATGCAAATTATTCAAAGTGAATTATGTATAGACTTCTCCAATTGGCTAGATTGGATGCATGGTACTTAATTAGTGTCATAGGACTGTTATATAAGTTTTTTTTTTTTGTTTAATGAGACTTTTGTGTAGTTAGTTTTACATAAGGACCCTGCTAATATAACCTAGATACATAATTTTATTAGGTAGTCACAACGGTAAAGGTGAATGTCGAAATTGTGTGAGTTAAGCGCACGACTTTAATTTCAATTATTCGATGTCGTAAGATTGCTTAGGCCATTGAAATACGCAATGACTAATTATGTCAAAACCTCGTGAAAATAGTCAGCTCCTTGAATACTCACGAATATAAAAAAAAAATCAAGACCATTATGTATGTGCTGTTGTCTTTTCATAATGGTCTTCTCACCAAAACTTATATATGTACAGTATAGTTGTTAAAAAAATAAAATAAAATTATGTATAGTTGACGAAAAAATGAAAAAAAAAAAAAAAACAACACCAAGTACACAAGTAGCACTTAGACCGGTTGGAGAAGTACACCTCAAATATTAGATACAAGCCCTTGTGGACACACTGTTGTACTGTGTCACATTCCATTGTGGTTTTAATATTACTGATGAGATCTCATCGGACGGTGTGGATTGTATAAGAAGTAAACAATGTGGTGACCCACTTACTTCCAGATAACAGTTACTAGAGTTGGCACCTTGTCATTGGGGAATGTATTCCGCTCTGTTAGGGATTTCTCCATGTGGATCAACGTGTGATTGTCAATGAAAATTGCACGTGCTGCCCCTTCAATTGTTTAATTAATTTGTACAGTAGTTGTTAATAAAATTGGTGGTAACAAGAGTATACACCAAAATTTGTTTTGGTTGGCTTATTATTATTATTATTTTTGATAATTGTGGGTGTCCAAACCTTTTTTTAAGCTCCTCCATACTTATGCTCGACTATTCTCACGAAAGTCAATTGAGCTCCCCAACCCCTATTATTTGAGATGAATCAACATATTTAAAATCGAATGTCAAAGCTTGATTCCACGACTTATTAGTTATCAAGCACATATCTATAATTTTACTATCGTACTACTTCGATTAGAGATAGTTTACATCAACAAATGAGCTAGTCGTTAATAAAATTGTTCACTGAAATGGCTCGGACTGAGCCTATTTTTTAAAGACTGTTCAGATTTGCTAATGCTCAATTATAGATTTAGCGAGTCTAAGCCCGCTTAGTTAAGCTGCTCACCCTCGATTGCAAATGACTATTGCTCATCTCAATATATGAGGATGATTAATTAGGCACGATAAGCTCCCATTTTAATCAATAGATTCTTGCTAATTCCTTTTGAAAAAGAAATAGTTAACGATTTACAAATTATACATTTGCACAACAACGATTAAAAAAGTATACATGTAAGTTAGAGTGATGGGGAAAATCTCTTACCCGTTACTCTTTTTTTCATGATATTCTATCCTCTTAGTTTAATTTTTTAAAAGGAGTTCCATGCATGCAATTGGAAAATAAAGTTAAAGGACTTGACAACTTAATTTAATTTTTTTATAAGAAAGAAACAACTTACCACTATTAAAGTTTAAACTTATGACTTTTTACTCTCGAACCTCATTACAAACCATTAGTACTTAACAACTTAATTTATCTAATCAGTGTTGTACATAATTATTGGAATAAGTAAGCAATAATGTTATTTTTATATAACAAAGATTGTTTACTTACAAGGGAATCTTTCCATGGATTTCATGCCATAAAGCAGTAACTAATCTTGATTACAAATCTTTCACACCAAACAAGGGAATCTTGTCTTACATGATCATCTCTTAATTAAGATATTTTTGGAAAAGTGACAACTTCTTTGTTTGTACCAACAAGTGGGTGGCCCTTCTTGAGGTCTATCCCAAGATACCAATCCAATCGATGATCAATTAGCGGCATTAGCGAGTTACTTTAGCAAGGTACTTGAATTAAAACACCCTTATGAAGGTAAATACCCTGATACTGCTTTAATGTATAGTTGAAAGTTCGTTTTTGATTTAATTTTGGCGGCATAAGTATACGGATGCACCTTGTCATCCGTTTTAACGTCTAGAGGGGATTGATTATATGGATTAAATTCTTTATTTGTGCTTGATTCAGTGCAGTTGATAGTATGCACTATGCATTGTACTTTTAAAGTATTTTGAATCATTCGTAATTAATGTGTCTCAAGTTAACTTTGCATACATCATCGAATTTCTCTAATTTTTATTGAATTGAGTTTTTTAACATATGTATTTGTAGGAATCCCATTGCAATTAGAACACCAAAAAATTTCTCTAATTAATAAATACATTTAAAATTTCATTAGATCTCACAAATGAAACCAAACATAGAATCTAACAAAGAAATAAACCCAAATATCCAAAAAAGGGTTGGAGATCTTTTTGTTTTTTTTTTTTGTTTGTCTTTTGTCCTAAGTTAACCACACTAATGTCCAAAACAAGCCTTTTTTGCTTGCTAGTTTGTCTTATTTAGTCATCTCATTATCTAATGAGTCTTCTCACTTTGAGCTTGAGTTTGTATCTTTGTTTGAAGAGAGAATTGCATCCAAGGCTTCCTTTACTTGAGAGACCTCAGGAGCTTTTCCTCCTTGTGCAGGCCAGAACTCATCAGTGGCCAACACCTACATCAATTGAAGACATTTACATGAACATTAGTTATTAATTAAATTAATTAAATTTAATCAAAATCTTCCAAACTCTAATGAGGTCAATTTGTTTCTTTCTTATCAAAAAAAAATAAATTAAAGTTACTAATCAATTAAATTCATAATCAAAATCTTTCAAACAAGCTTGTATCAATGGATGTGCTCTCACCTTCACTTGCAATTGAAGAAACTTGACATAGCTTATAGCTTTCTCTAACATTGTAACCAAATCAACCTGTCTCGAAAAATGTACATTATCAATTATTCACTTGGAATATCTAGTTAGGAATTCATATATCAAATTACTAATTAAGTCCTACCTTTGTACCATTGGGAACAAGTTCCTGTAATATCTTAAGTCGCTCGCTAATTCGTTCCCTCCGATTCTGAATCAAAAAAAATTGTTCTTCAACGTCGGAATTCTTTTGAGATTTATTTAACTACTGGAAGATCATGAATGTAGTCTCATGATTTTAGGCAATACCTTTGCAGCAATGCTTTGTGGATCCTTTGATGCAATACTAATTGACTTTTGTTTTGCCTTCTTTGAAGCACCATCTGAACAGTGCTTCTTAGATGCTGAGGCCTCATTTCCCTGACCAATTATTCACATGTGGCTTTATATAATCAGTACTTAATTACACTTTGAAGTTATCTATATAATGAAAACAATTGTATAGAAAAAAAGGCAAATCAAATCAATGCATATAACTATAACTCTCCTAAGTTGTTCTGCAATGTGAATTCACTTAAATTCTTGCCATGTAACTGTAAAAATAAAAATAAAAAATTACCATGTGAGGCCTTTTGTGGCTGTTAGTTTGATTAGCATTTCTTGACTCTTGAAAACAATCAATTGAGGATGATCCTCCGCAGCTCAACCACCCGAACCGTTCATCGCCAACATGGTTGTCGCCATTCCTATAAGCGCTAGCGGTTTCGAAACTATTTAGTTCATCATCAGAGGACCTAGACTGATCACCTCCATAGTTGTGATGAATTTGACTCCACTGATAACTCTGCTCAACATCCCCCCAAACAGGGTACTCTTCATTTTGATTCATCTTTGGACAATGCTCCTGCTCTACATTTTCGAAACTAAGCAAAGACCCGGTACTAAAATGCGATGAATTACCGTAACCGGACTTGAAATCGATCACATATTGCAACTCCTCCTCCTCCTCCTCGGACGAACTCGCTCTCTTAAACATGATGTTATTAGCAATGCTCGGATCGGAAAGAGGAGGGAGGCGAATAGATCCGATTTTTGATTCCGACGACCCCTCTTCATCTTGGTCATCGACATCAACAACAACCATCTTGTCATAGTTTTCGAAGTTGAACCGCCCCGATGACGATGACAAAGGATCATTAGAAGTCCCTCCTGATCCATAAATGTTACCATACAATGAGCAAGCTTGAAGCAAGGCCATGTGTGACTCTTGTGTTGATCTTTCCTTAGCAAGTGCCATATTAATTGTGTATAGTAAGGATGTTTTCTAAGGCCTTTGAAGTGTTATCAATAAAGGCTTAATGAGAAAGTTGAATATGTGACAAGCCCTTATATATACATGCATGTAAATGTTGATTTTAAAAAAATGTACACTTAAAGTGTTGAAACCTTGCATAGTGGTTGTTAATGAAGGTGATGAAAATTAAATAGTTTGTGCAATTTTATGGGGATTGTTAGCTGGCAGGGAAGAATTGATGAAAGAAGAGAGAAGAGATGATAAAGAAGAAGCACAAGCAACGCCGGGTCTCTCGGTAGCTCCCACGTCTATTGATTCCTCTATGAGAGAGATGTAATATAAGGCTGGGCCATTTAAGACACCCTCATTTCCTAACAACTTCTCAAAATCTTTGCACGTGGACCATGGCTTCATGCAACATTTTTATAATCTAGGAAGGGCTAAGGTAGATAGGAGCACCTGAATTCATTCAAGTTCACTACTACTATGTATCTATTAGCTAGAGTTCGAACCACCTTTTTTGCCCTAGAAACTAGGTTCATTTGATAAAAAGTTGTGCTACATTTTTTTTTTATGGACAATGCTAATAAATTTTGACGTATCCCGATAAAATCTACACCGTCGTGTATTCAATGTATGTATTCAAAGTATGTCAAAAAATCATTTTTCCTTTTTTATTATAAGAAAGAGTACGTTGGGCTATTGAGACATTTCTTTTTTATATTTGTAGGTATCCAGACGAGCTTGACTATTCCCTCGAAGCGAATTATACAAAATCGTTTCACTAAATACTATTTCAAACTTTAAAAGTTTGATAGAGTTCGACCGCTTTCAAAGCTAACTATAAAATTGAAGCCAATTGGTGAAAGAATTGCACTATGTTAACATTAATTGAGACATCAAATATAAACATAAAATGGTTAGATGGTGTTATTAGTGACTTGAATGTATATAACAAAAGAATGTTAGATTATCACCTTCCTTACACAAAACTATTTCTTTAAAAGCTTAATTAGTTAAAAATATTCTAACTTTATATAACTTTTGTTATTATAAATTAACTTTTTAAAATTTGTTATTATATCGTGACATTTCTAAATTATTTAATTTGTATCTTATGTCACTTTTTCTCATAACTTGATAAGTTGGTGGAGTATCGTCTCCTTATTTTCATCAAAAAAAAATTGACGAGCTGACACTTAAATAATAAATTTTAAAAATCACTTTTTTACTCTTAACTTGATAAGTTGGTGGAGTATAGCCTCCTTTTCATAAAAAAAAAAAACCTCGATGAGTCGATACTTGAATAATGAATTTTAAAAGTCACCTCATCACCTATATATAATCACTAATCAATTCTTAAATTTATTATTTTAAATTTCATTTATAAGTATGGGGTCTAAACTCAAAAGGTAAAGATATAATCACTTCATTGTGTAGTCGTATTCAATCGACGTGGGACTATTATTTCGGTCTACAAGTCACCAACAAAAAAAATTTAAAGAAGGCGAAATTGGTTAAAATATTATAACCTATTATAACTTTTGTTATTATATTCTAGTCTTTTTAGATTGGAAAATATTAGAATGACAACAATAATGTCGCACAACAAGACACATTGGCTCACAAGAGTCATCAATGCGACCTCGAACCGCGTGTTATGCATCAAGATCTGCGTATGCACATATCTTGATGTGTACATAGATGACACCTTGTGGTGTAACATGTTGTTGTCTTTTTAACACTTCTCTTTTAGATTTGTTATTTGTTATTATACCCTCACCTTTTTATATTGTTTGATTTGTATCACAAATCACTTTTGAACATCAAATTTGATGACGTGACGATAATATAATGAATTTATTTTGGCAAAACTAATGATTTGGTCCTTTGAACTTTGTATTTTTTATGCTTTTGATCCTTAAACTTTTATTACTACATATTTGGTCTTTAAACTTTCACAATGATTCTACATTTAGTCCTTCCTCAATTTAAAGTGTTAAATTCCACCAACGTGGGTAGCAAAAGTGTCGTATAACTAGTTAAGAAGAGTAAAGTGGTTTAAATTATTGAGCCTAACGACTCACATCGACCAACAAAAGTCGAAAAAAAATACTTTTTCCCCAAAATATAAAAAAACTCAAAGTTTAGGGACCAAATGTATAACAATGAAAGTTCAGGAACCAAATGTACACTAATAAAAGTTCATAGACCAAAAGTAAAAAAAAAAACTCAAAATTCAAAGACCAAAAAATATGTTTTACCATTTATTTTTGACTTGTGAAATCAATTTTAGTGAGAAATTAAGTTAATTCACTTTTAAAGGTCATTTTTCTCAATCTAGGGGACCATAGTCCACGTGTTTTGGCTCCTCATATGCAATGAAGGAATGGCAAACCAAAGAATTAATTAAAGCAAAAGCCAGGCATTGAAGGAAGTGTAATTCCTTGTCTCTCAAGGACATTGTATTGTTCCCATTCATGAGTAAGTACATTTAATAGTCTCTAGAATTCCATTTATATAGGGATTAAAATTACTAAACATATCTTATCTTGCTAATCATCTTCTTAAGCCGTGTCTTGTAATTGATTAATGATCCCACCTGCCTAATTAATTTCATATAGACCTTAATTAATCAATAAATGCAAAGATGGAGATTGAGATTCTTGGAGGAGCTATACCAGTTGTACGTTTCCTGTGGAGGTAATGCTCATCAGCTAACGAAATTAATAAACTAAGGTAGGAATATAGGTGTCACACATATGGTGCTTCTCTTATAGGTCTTGATAATTTATTTAGTGGTATTCTTTTGCACATGGTGTACTCATAATATGCAATTCAATTCCATTTTACATTAATTAATTCGACATTAATTTTTAATATTTCCTTAATTAATTATACTAAAAACAGAAGTAACAACAAAACATAGGTGTCCCACTTATGAGACCATGAAGCATGGATATAACCCCTATATAATTGAAAAAATAATTAAAATAAAATAAGACTTTTATTGAGTTTGAGTTTAGTAGGAGTATTATTTTTCCTTAAATGCTCATTAATGTTAGGAGCAGTTGGACATGGCATACACATAATGGGGGTGTGGATAGTTATTATGGGTAATTTTCGTAACTTCTCGTATTTATCCACAAGAATTAAAGTGATGATTAATTCACCATTTTATAGATATTGTGTTGAAAATTTGATTAATAATTGGTGTCGCATTAACTTAATAAAATGGGGTTAGAATTGAAAATGAAACATTTAATGAAGTTTGAAATAAATTATGAGATATGTGCATGCATTTCTCCCAAATTAAAATAAAAAAACTAAAATATAAAATCTTAGGTGAATCTGACGTGGTGGCACATGATGCGTCAACCTTAATTAGTGGTCTCGAGTTTGAGCTCTGAGTATGAAGTCTCATTAAATATAGCCCTAAAGAGATATATAAAGATTGTTGCTTCTAAGTATGGTCTGATCCTTTCCTCCTTAAGTCCGAGCTTCGGGTTCTTGGGCTAGAAATCTAAAAAAAAAAAAGAATAATTTGATTAGTGTAGTGGATCTTACATAATTTGGAATTAGGCTCTTTTTTTTCCTGAATTATTAGCCCAAAGATAATACTGCCAATTTTGGTTTTTTTTTTTTAGGTAGCAAAAAAAAAAAAAACACTAGCTAAAGATATTCAATGTATATTCCAAAACACCCCCAATGAAGGTAAGTTGTTTCTTTTATATAAAAAAAAAAAAAAAAAAGATGAAGGTAAGTGTTTGATGCTTATGAAAATTTGGAATGCTTGTTCCAACTTATCGTAATCATTTTTTTTATCTGCATGCACTCGAGATGTTTTATCAGAAAGTATTTAAGGAAATTACTTAAGCCCATAATAATTAGGTGGATTAAATCAAGCATGAAAGAATAATTTGATTGAATCTCAATTAATTTGGAATTGAGGCGTTTACAAATTATTAGTCAAAGATTTCAATGTATAATCCTAAGGACCTTACTAATGTAAATCAAGAACGATATGTATATGTTGTGGGCCTTGTGGCCTCTTCAATAAATATTGAGATGCATGTACTTACACATCTATCTATATCTATATAAAAGTTGGAGGAGAGAGAAAGTTAAGAAGCTACCTTCTATCACCATTCTAATTTTCTATATCTATATAAAAATTGGAGGAGAGAGAAAGTTAAGAAGCTACACCTCCTATCACCATTCTAATTTTCTAATTTTCTAATTTTCTCGATTTTTTTAATCTTGTTATTTATTTATTTTTATTATCAATTATCCCAAGAGATATAAATATATATTAAGTGCGCATCTATTAATAATTAATAATGGTTATATTATCAACAAATAGATTCACAGAACGAGTACGTACGTTCAACTCGAAATCATGGGTAGATACATGGAATAGAGTGTAGTACAAGTTTTTTAAAATCGTGGGCAAATATATGGAATTGAGTGTAGTGCAAGTTTTATTCCCTCTATAAATATTTCACCCCCCATCCATTCTTCCCTTGCAATCCACTTGGTGGAGTAATCTAGCATGATTCGGTTGTTGTTGAGTTGTGTCCTCTATTTGTGAGTTCAACTGATGCGGGGGAAGTTTTTTGTGTCGTAAGAAGCCATGGGAGCTGATGGAGTGCTGCAGTGTTTGCATGGCGAATGGGGGTATGTTTGCAAAATGAATACCCTATTGTGGACGTTGGTGTTTATGGTTTGGCTGTCATACTTGGGGATGCATGTCCAACATCAGGGAGTTGATTTTTTTTAGTGTTTTTTTGTTATTTTAGGAGGGGCTATGTGTATACATATTGTAAGAGGAGTCAACTGGACTCATTTTGTCTACTTTTTTTTACACTCCATACTATTTTTTTAACCCATGGCCATGTACATACTATTTTTCAAATTAATATATACTATATAGTAGTATCGCCTGCCACTAATAAAAAAATGGTGTTGTTTTGAATTCGTACTTAAACAGAAAGTCCAAATATTTACATTTACTGTTGTAATTTTTAGTATCGGGCGGATAATATTGATATAGTCATAATATCATCTAAAAAATCGATTTGGACACTTATTTTAAGATGTAAAATAATTTAATAAACTTTCTATTGTATAATTTCAATAACGCATGCGCGAAGCGCAAGGAACCGACTAGTGTGTATATATATATATATATATATAAGTTAGAGCTGAGAGAAAGTTGACATGCTTATCCTTTCACCAATATAATTTTCTAATTTTTTATTTTTTTATTTTAAGGTATTTATTTATGTGTTATTGATTATTTCAAGGAATATATTCATTCCCCTATTTATTGAATTTATTTATAGTTTGTATTTGATTGAAATAACAATTAGCGCATTAAAATTATTTTCTTGATTAACGAAGTGTTGTTTCTATGTATTTAATCTACGTTTCAAATCGTACACCATCCATTTAGTTACTGCAACATCATTTATACAAATCATTAATCTTCTCTTTATATATACAGATCATAAGTTCACAATTAATGCATGTTTTAGCAACATCCAAGTACCTCTCATAGAGTTCCTCACACTCAAATGCAATGTTCAGGCGATTGTTGAGCTGCATGACACTCCAAAGCGTGTCAGAGATCTTGCGGTGCGATCAACAACTTCAAATCTCTATCTTCGTTGTTATAAAGATTGTTCAAGATGTTTGATAATTGCGTGGTTTATAACTGAATATTTTTTTACCCTCTATTATATATTTCGAGTTGATTATTGTGAATTATAATTTTAATTATAAAAAATATTACAATATATTCATGTAAATTATTAGTTTATTAACGTTCTCTTAAAGTTTTAATAACTTCTGGGCAGGCCACTTGAAATCCACTAGTTTATGTGAAAATCAAGAGAAGCGACCAAATGTGAGTAGTTGCTTGGGTTACAAAATCATTTTCCTCATCCGAAGCCCTTTCTTTAATTTCTCGCATTCCAGCCCATGGTCTAAAACACTGAACATCGATCCTGCACGTCCATGGATTCTTGGTTAAAACAATTGTTTTCTCTGTTTTATTTTGGGCTATCAAGGCCTATTTATTGGGTTTCATTTCATACCCTGTGAGTCGAAAGGTGCCATAAACTATTGTAAGTGTACGCCTGATCCAAGCAGATAGCGTGAAAGATAGTGGAGGACTCGAGAGACTAAAATGTTTAAGGGAGAATACTAGAATGACATCAACAATAATGTTACGGCCTAGAACACATTGACTCGTAAAAGCAGTCTATGTAATTTTGAGACGCGTGTTATACATCGGGATCTGTGTATACCTACATCCTAGTGCACGTATTGATGGCTCGCGTGAGCTAATGTGTCTTGCGGTGTGACATCTTATTGTCATTCCAGCCTATCTCATTTTTAAGCATGGGCGGAGTTCGAGAGTGAGTGGGGGAATTCACGAAAAGCATCAAGACTCGTTAGAGTTTGAACTCTAAATTTGTAAGTCATTGTCTTTAATTCTTTTCATTAGTTAATGTGAAACTATTATTTTCATTTCCAACAGTATCTCCCATCCTAGTATACATTCATACATACATACATACGTACGTACATACATACATGCCAATTCCTCTAAAAATGTGCATTTTCATGTGTTACCTCCGAATAGCTAAACTTAGCTTATAAGCTTAAGATAGATAAAAATAAATAAAAAAATAAAAAATAGTATTCAATCACATTGTCAAAATGTAGAAAGTTAATCATCCAAGCACATGTGTACATGTACATGTTGCTTTTCTTCACTTTAAAGTTTCTATTTATGTGTAGTTTTACTCGGCCAAAAATCACAACGTCCCCACAAACCATATGCTATATAGATCTCTAGATGAAATTAATCAATCAATCCAAAAAAAGGCCAAAGACGCTAAAGATGAGATGTGAAAATGTACAAGAATTACAGTTAAGACGACATGGGCTTGACAAGATTTCTATCCAAAATATAATTGGAAATGTGTTTTGTCATGGCTCGTTTTGTAAAGGAACCTTCCCTTTAATGTCACTTTCGACCCACCATTATGGTACTCAACCCCACAAAGGGCCCAACTCTAGCCTTCTTGTCTGTGGTTCGCCCAACATAGGCCATGAGTCCATGACCCTCCCTTCTATTCTCCTATCTTTTTATTCGAGGAAAATAAATAAATAAATTGTGAAGGTAAATACTTATTATTTTCATTGATTATTGTTGTTTGTATCCATTTATTTTCTTCCTAACCAAGGATTTTATTCTCATCTATATGTTTGGATCCATTGCAACGTAATTTTTAGTTCAAAAACAAGAAGCTTTAGAGTTTTTGCCATCCAGTGTAATATATAATACTCATATATAATTATTTATTTGATGTCTCAACTCTTTCGCTCCCTTCTCACCTTCATAATATGCATCCCCCTTTATATATAGTTAAAAAATCACCTCCCTTGTTAAGAATTTTCGACTCACTAATTTCACTACATAATTCTTTCAGACTATATACTCGCAGAGTTCATTTCTTTGCTCCTCAAAATTCAGATTAGTAGAGAAATATTCGAACTCTAAAATAATACTCAGTAACTATACTGTGAAACTATAATGAATAATATTAGGACATTACATCACACAACAGTTACTTGTAATCAGAGAAAATAATTCCATTTTGACTAGCTACAACTAACAATGTTGAATTTATATAGCAAACAAGATTCCTAAAAGTCAATATATATATATTAGAAAAAGGTTTAGTTGTTGTTCTCGTTGTTGTTGTTGTGTTGTAATAAGAAAGCATCCCATGCATGCTGTTGGTCAAATACATTATTGCCCAAGCCGGTCCATACAATTGACTTATCCAATCTTACTTAATTAAATTAAAGCTTTTGGTTACTAATAGAATCACATTGAGAGAAAAGAAAAAAACTGACATTTTTCACAACTATTTATTGTAGGGACATGTTTACTAGCAATTGGTTTCTTCTCATCCACATATATATTGCTTCTTAATTTGATAGGTATAAAAGGTCTCATGCATGCATTGAAATAGAACCAAACAAAGGCCAATTATTAATATCAAATTGAGGGACCATTGTGCCCATCATGCATCACCAAGTTCTTAATTTCAGTTCCATCTCTTTAATTTTGTCAACAAATTAAGAATAATATGAATTCTATGCTGTATTGATTAATTAGTTCCACTCACTAATCATAGGTTTGAGTTAATATATATATATATATATATATATATATATATATATATATATATATATATATATATATATTAGCAATATTATTAACTTATACTAGAAAAAATAGTTATCAATTTTGAATGTGAGGATCACTACTAAAAAAAAACACTTTTCAAGACACTCAATAACTGTTGTTGATGAGAATGTTATTAAAACTTAATCAATATACATTTGACATATTATAACATGCTGTTAATTTTGAAAATGTACTTCTAACAATTTATTTATTAAAAAATACAAACTAAATTAATAGGGCAACAACCAATGTCTATAATATTTGTGTAATAAATTATTTAACATACATGTTAATTTTGTATTTAATATGTTTTGACAACATATGTAATAACAAGGTTGTTCAATGTTGTAAAATAATGTCAAAGTTACTTAGAAAGAATTTGTGCTTGTGCTAACTCAGTAAAATAAAAAATATTCAGCCCTTAAGTTGTTCTTGTCCTCCAACTTTTTATTTTTTCATGTTCATATTAAGTGGGACAAACCATCACTTGCTATTTCAAATGTATTGAGGTTGAGCTCGTGGCAATCCAAAAGAGTTGTCAAAGCACCATCAGATTGCTACAGTGCAAATTTTTCTCAATGAAGCATAAACATACATTAATTGTATATATAAAGTCAAGCTAATAAGATTGTAAAATCGATAAAACTCTTAAGATATAAATGAATATTTTTAGAAAAATTATAATAGTATCATCGTCGTTATAATTGTCTTTATTATTATTTTTAAAAAATATTATTATTATTATTATTATTATTATTATTATTATTGTTAAGATTGTTGTTGTTATTATTGTTATTATTGAAAAAATTGTAGATTTGATGAAGGCATGATCATGATGGATGATGTGAAAGGCTCACGTAGTCACGGAATGGGCGTACAAAAAAGGCCCGGTCAAAGGATATCGACCACGTGGCAGCCAACTGAGTGTCGAATTTTTATGTACACAGCTTTACCACTCAGAGACTGAGGTAAAAACTATGTAGTCAATGTGTATATCTCTTATCGTTAAATTTTTACCGCTGAAGAGCATGGATAATGTGGTTGTCGAATTGAGTTCTGATTGATGTGTTTGCACGTGCGCACATTGATTGAACATCAAATGGTTGCTTTCCCTTCTCTTTTGCGATACAAAAATGATCAAATCACAAACTCTTGATGATGTGATTAGTTGTGGTGTGGCGGTCCACCAGGATTAAACCACTCTTCTTCTTCTTCTTCTTCTTTTTTTTTTGTTAAGTATATGTTGATTTAAACCGTGAAAGTGTGTTAATTATCTTGACCGATTTGACCCGATTGGGTTGCCACAACAGTAAAGATGAATGCGAGATTGTGTGAGGTAAACACGCGACCGCGATTTTGATTCTCGATTGTGCCAAAATCACTCGAGCCACTGCAGTTCGATTACGTCAGGGTCTCGTGAAAATAAGTAGAGTCACGTGAACTCTCACGAAAAAAAAAAAAAAAAAGTCCGATTTTTTTTATTTTTTAAAGAAAAAAAGTCCATAGGTAAAAATAAAAATCCTACCGTTCTAAGTCGAACTAAATATGTCATTTTCTTTGACTTTATAAAATTGAAGTGCTCCACTTATTCTCATTAGAGAAGCTAGCTTGAAATAGAAAGGACCAGTATAAAAAAATGATTATGACACTTATTACTATATAAAAAGATTTCAATCAAAAAAATTACTATATAAAAAGTTAAGTAAAATAAAAAAATCTCTTATTTTATTATAAAAAGAAATTCTCTTATTTATTTATATATTTTTTAAGTAATGCCTCTTCCATCTCACTAGAGATGTTTTGACAAAATTCTCTCATTTGTATATTTATTAAATTATCTAGAAACAATTATATTAATTTTCTATCAATTATTCTTTTGAGTTCCCTATATTCTATATTTGCTATTGTTCGAATCAACCTAGAAAACCAAGTAGGTGAACTGTGGGCATCTAGGGTGCCATATGATGAATCTTAATCACTGTTTGATTAACATAACCCACTAAAACTTAGTCCAAGAAAATCACTTTTAAGTCTATTAGTTGGTGTTTGATTTTAAGGGTAAGAATCTTAATCTTTCATGCTTTAAAAAAGTGCAACCTAACGCTTGATTTATTTTATATCTGTTAACTGTTGCAGTCCACATTAGAGAAGACAAAATAGAATGTTTTGTTGCGAGGAATTGGTTCTGCTTCGAGAAATGTAGGGATCTCGTCTATAGCACGCAAACACACTAGAAATAATTTTCTTCTTCTATTTATCTCAAATGCATCAAAAGCTCTATACCATTATTAGCATGGAATTAATTTGTGCATTTCTCCTAAAATAAAACAGTATTATTATATTAGGCTATAATATTGTTTTATATTAGAAAACGACGCATTTTAGGAGAACTTGATTCACAACTAGATTTAAAAAAAAAAAAAAAAAAAATTAGTCTTAAGATGGTTTGTAATTTTTGGGCCGAATCGCACAATTTCCGTCCAATTTTTCTTTTCTTTGTCATGTGAACATGGTTGGTTTGGTATCCTGCTCCTGTAAATCAACTCAACTTCTGTGTCTCTTGTTAAATGTACACAGAAGAGTAATGTAGTTTCTCGGGAGCACTTTGTCTCCTTTTCTAAAAAAAAAAAATGTAGAAACGTCGTAATTTTTCTTTACTACATTGATATGAGTTTTTTTCAATTTTATTTATAAAGAATACATCGTTTCTCGCCTTTTTGTAAATATGTATATATTAAGTTATAATAAATAAAGTCTCGTTTCCTAAAAATAAATAAAATAACTCATTTTTTAGATAATTGTATGTGTTTAAAACGATTTCTCGACCCTTAACATGTATTGTTATATATAACCTTCACTAATTACACGGGATTCAATCACGCGCCCCAATTAACAGTAGAGAAAAATGTGTTAATATATAATATTAACTTGTTAATAACTCGTGGAGTGTTTGCTTATGCAAATAGTTTAATTGGAAGTCTAAAAGTAAATTCCATAAAGTCTTCAAGATTGGTCTCGACTAATATATCAACGCCCACTATAAATAGTAGTATTGATGTTGGCTGCAGCTCCAATCATAGAGAAAACATATAAAATAATAAAAGCGATTGATAAAGATTATAGAATCCCTGCCTAATAATTTGGAATTCAAGGGAGGCAAAGTATACGTATATGGGAAAAATTAACTTTTGACTCTTGACTTCATGACTTTACTTATTAAAAACATAAATGTGTGATCGAAACAAAATCTCAATCTCAAAATAAATTATATTTTTTTAAATGATTAATTCACGATCTTTCGAGCTTTTACATAGAGTACTTGAACCTGCAACTTCATATGAGATCGAAAAATATATAATTATTTTTATTTTTATTTAATTATTAGTATTGTGACTTGCTTCTATGGATCTCAAAACAGTGTGAAATAGACTGAAACAAAAATTGGTACAGTGCATTGATAAGTCAGCTAAGCTTAAGAGGATCTTTGTTGTCAAGAACCAAACCTAGCTTTACACATTGATGTGGGCACACTTTTATCATGGAGAGTTGATTTTTTGACTTCAAAAGTATTGAGTTTCCAAGTCAAAAAGTTAACTGTAACAGCTGGAGACCTTTAATAGGCCGACATATATTTTTTGGTGTAACTTGGGCCAACTTTTGTACATTGGCCCAATATCAGGTTTTGACCTGTCAAGTCCTTCAAACCTGGGCCCAACAAAAATTGAATCATTTGTAGCCATTCGATTGAAGTATTGTTGTTCTGATGGATCATTTGTATTTTTTGATATCTTTTATTTCTTTCTTTTTCCTTTTTCAGTCAAAAAGTCAAGGCTTACAAAGAGTTTGACTAGTCAAATTAATGCCTCCCTAAACACTATACTATAAGATCACTTTATTGTTTTATTCATGTATCTGAAATGTGCTAAAGTTTTTATTTTTTATTTTTTTTGAGTGAAGACCATCTAACTTTCTGTAAGGAATTCTTCGATTTTTATTTTTATTTTTTGATAGAGTAAGGAATTTTACCGTAACATGCACCTCGATTCCAAGTTAAAATACATACATATCGAGTGGCCTAATAATTTGAAACAGAATTTGAGAGTACGAGATCATGATTTTGAATCTTTATAAGCAAATTATTTTTTTCTTATCAAAATGAAAAAAAAAAAAAAAATTCGCACGCCAAAATGCATAATACATATTTGTACACTATATAACAGTCATGTTATACTACAAGATATGTACGATGAGTTCAAATGCATATATACTCCATGTTGGCTCAATCTAGGTTTTATGTTTACATGTGTTTGGGGGGTGTCATGCATCAATTTTTTTTTAAAAAAATTATTGGAATTCATATTTTTTTATAAGATTATTTGAGTTCATATTGAACTTTAACATAATGCACATGTTTGTACATATGAAATCAATGATTGTGTCCAAACCCATGAAAGGTCCCATTATTCATTCATAAATAGGAAGATTTCTATCCCTATCATCTTACGTTGTACAATCACAAACTTTATATCTTGTGGTTACAATAGGATGTGAAATCATTTGTTTGACAAGGGCCAGGTTTTCTACATATATATGCTACCTTGATGACAATTTCTCTCCTATAATATAGGTAATTATATCTACTTTTTGTCCACAACTATAAATGTCATGGCCTTACCTCATTATGTTTTGAAAAAAAAAGTCCTCATCATTGTGCAAAATAAAGCAATAAAACATAAATCGCAAATTCATTATAAATTTATCACTTACACTCACCTTAATTTAGAAGCAGTCGATATAATATTTTTATAATTTTTTTTTTCAAATCAATGAAATTTAAGTTGTCTTAAAACCACCTCTCTATTATTGAATTACTTTTTTTGGTTTAGGCTACTCGATCTTCGAAGTCTAATTAGCTTTAAAGTTACTCTTAACAGAACCATTAAGTGACAACCGCTAGAACATTTTTGGCCTTTAATATAGGTTTTAAAACCCTTATTAAATAGAGTGTTATTAAATGCTATATAAAAATGTGTTATGTTTTAATTTTTAATACATGTATTAGATAGAGATTTTTTTAAAACTCATATCAATTAGATGTTATTTAATAACATTCCATTTAATAGAGGTTTTTAATAAGGGTTTAAAAACCTCTATTAAATATTAAAATTGTTCTAGTGAACAAAATTGTCTTAAAATTTTTAAAAATACTTCATATTTAAGACTCCAACTCGAAATTCTTAATTAAATAAATGAACAAGCATCGTGTCTCTAAGTCTTTATTTTAATCTCTTCAATCATAATTTTGCCATTGAGATTGAGGCCTTACAAGGAAAAGATAAATTATTTTTTTCTCATTTTCTCTATGATTATTGATGACTAAGCTAACCCTTGCCACGTCTTCAAGTTCCACTTGTAATTTAACAATATTAGGACCAAAATACCCTTTTTTCTCGAGAGTTACATTGCGTTTGTTTGGTAGTGCCTACAGAGCCATGTGACGGCGCACCGTTCTTGTAACGTTGTTTTTCAACTAACCAATGCCTTGACGACACGTCGCTTCGATCGATATAGGTATGTTGGTTTTATTTCATGGGACTTTTATACTACTTACCAAACTACCCCTTCAACTTTTTTTTGTTTTTTTCAAAACAAAAAAAATTAAATTCTTTTTGTCCATTAATTAATATTCATTATAATCTTCATTCTAAAAACATTGAAATTTGTCCCTCTTCCAGTTTTATACCTTTTTATTTGTCAAATTATGTGTTTTTTTCTTTTTTTTTGCTTTTTATTGTAATCCGTATTCTTTATTTTTATTCTTTTATATATAATATAATAAACGAAATTCGGCATCCTTTCATCAAAAAAATATAAATTTTAAATTTGATCATAAATTTGTGTTAAATCAATCATAACTAATATTGCTCATTAAGTGAGTAAATTAATAATTTAATATGTGGTATTATGTTGTATTGGAGTACATGTTTGAGTCTCACGAGAATTATTTTTTATCAAAAAAAAGTTAGCACTATTTTAAAAGGTACGTAAGAAAAATCAAGTTTATTTATATCTGTTTGTATTATTTGGCCAAATAATTAATGCAAGTTTAAGATTTTTGCATCATAATCTAAACAAGTTTTAAAAAATTACTAGCTTATGAAAACAATGAACTATCTCTTGAAAATATTGCATGAGGAGAGGACAGTCATTTGACTGTCTAGTCTGGAGAGTCAAGAGTGCATGGAAGAACTAAAACGTGGAACACAGGTCCAAGCTTTGTGTGCAAAAGTACGTGAAAGTGTTTCCAACTAATCCTACACACTCATCACAAAATAGGGTCTTGATTATCGTCCAACACTGGTATTAAAACGCCATCCAATTTTTCTTCTAGAAACACTAATTTTCAGTTTAACGAGATCTTGGATAACGGTTATAGTACGACGTGGCGATATATGATTAGTAGAGACTCTATCGTCTCGTGTAGACCATTGGGACTCACGTGCATACATAGAACTTTGTCATAATATTTGTTTTCAAAAATAAAAATAAAAAATTTATTGAGTATGAACTCAAAATGTATTTTACTTACAATAAATCTACATGAAATCATTATCCGGACTCATAGGGAGGTTTTTAAATTTTTTATAAATATTTAATGGATATAATAGAAATTTTACAAGTGATTATGACTGTTTCATTAATTGCTCGATGATGTATTTAAAATTAAAAAAAGTTTTAAATTCGGACCACGAGTCCAAATAGCACTACCCTTTTACTTGTAGTTTAAAATACACTACTAAATTAAAAGACACAATTACCCTCGTCTTTAACCCCAACACACATTAACATATTGATCTCCTCCACCAACTTTCACCATCACAACTGCTCACCGATGTCGCCAACGTCACATTTCACCAACACCGGTGACCTCTCTCTCTCTCTCTCTCTCTCTCTCTCTCTCTCTCTCTCTCTCTCTCTCTCTCCTTGTTTTCTTTATAGGGTTTGGTGTGAAATCCGATCGCACAATCGCAATCTCTGGTTTTGCAGGCGCTCCTGAACCAGCAGACCGTCGACTACCAGAGCTTCAAGCACACCACAATATACATCTCTCTCTCTGCTCTCTATTTTGTTTTTCTCTATCGTTTCTCTCCTTCCTCTCTGTGGCATGGAGAAGGCCTCTCCTCCCCACATCTCCTGGTCAGATCTGACCAGGAGATATGAGAGGATGGTGGCTAGAATGTCATCTACTCCATGGCAAAAAGAGAAAAACAAATGGAGGATGGTCGCCAGCGGTGGTGGATGGTGAATATGGTTCTATCGTTGGCCGGTGATAATAACCGCGACGGCGGCAGTGATTGCGACCGCGACAGTAGAGGTGGCAACCGCAATAGTGGAGGTGGATTGAAGAAGAGGTTATAGATTTGAATAAAAGGCATTAAAGTCTTTTTAGATGTTTGAGTCTGAACTCAATGAGTCTGTTTAGTACTACCCCTAAATGATAATATTTTTATAATTTCAAGTCGGAAACATATATATATATATATATATATATATATATATATATATATATATATATATATATATTGTACTTCTACCATGGGTGTCAAATAAATATCCATGACATGTGTATTAATTCTCAACCATTGGATTAACATCAATTAATGACCTTTAAATGCATTTTCAATCAAAAGAATCACAAGTTTGACCATTTGCTATTTATTTTAACTATTTAAAAATTAAAAATTTTATTTTTTTTACCTGTGGAAGATAAAGACATTTTCAAAATTTATTTGTAACCTTCAAGCTAAGAATTTATTAATAAATGTGCATTACTATTGAATCAATAATAAAATTTATTTTAAAAATAAATTTTAGTATAACTCCTTATAACATTGCTATTTATAATTTGTCTCTTTTTGAAGAAATAATTTGCACTTAATTAATTTATAATTTAAACAATTATCAATTTCCTCAAAATAAAATTAATTAAACATGAATTTACAACACAAAAAGTATAATAGATAAATAAATTATTTGAATCAAATTAGAATGATTAAAACTTTCGAGTTGGAAACGATTGAATTTTAACATGCTAATATATGACGATTAATTTAGCTTCTAAAATCATATATAAACCACATAAAAAGACAAAGATATAATAGTAAATTATAGTATTGATTAGAGTGGTAAGTGATTTGATTTTCTATTGAGTTTGAGTTTTTCATAGATGAAAAAATCGAGTTGAGAGGGCCACCACATGTATGAGCACGACAATATCTAAGCGTGGATTACTCGGTGCGGCTAGAGTCGAATATCGTCTAAAAAAAATAAAAATATCATAGGAAATTAAGGAAATAATTTAAGTTATTATTCATTTTTTTATTAATTTGGCGCATTAATATTCACATCATACACGATGCATTTATATGATTAAAAAATAATTAAAAAATAATACAAAAGCGTTTAAAAAATTAATAATTAAACTATTAAATTAAATTAAATCAAATTAAAGTGTTCAAACTATAAAATATTTGGAGGTGCCCAAAGACATTTGTCACTTTGCTAGTTATTATCATATTATAAAAAAATAAGATAGTTTCATCATTGAAATTTTAAAAATATTATAATTGATTTAAAAACAAATTGTTTTCATTTAATATGTTTCTAATTAAACAATATTTAATATGTTGAAAATTAAAAGAATTCAAAAATATAATTTAAAGAATTTGAAAGTTATCCAAAGTGTAATATGTACTACATTAAATCGAATTCAACCAATTATTAGATTCATGTAGTCGGGCCTTATTTATTGTAACCGATCAAGTATTTCTTATATAATGTTGTTATAGCTATCATCATTAATTATTATTCGGGTAATTTTCAAATTCTTTAAATTATGTTTTTGAATTCTTTTAATTCAAAGTTATTAAATATTGTTTAATTATGAACATATTCAATGAACACATTTTTTTAATAAATCAATTATAATATTTTGAAATTTCAACGATGAAACTATCTTCTTTTAGAAAATATGATAATAACTAGTAAAGTGACAAATGTCTTTGGAGGCCTCAAAATATTTTATACTTTGAACATTTTAATGTGATTTAGCTTAATTTAATAATTTAATAATTAAAATTTAAACGATTTTGTACTATCTATTAATTAAATACATTATGTATAATGTGAATATTAATGCACCAAAATAAAAAATAATAATAACTGAAATTATTTATTTAATTTCCCTTATTTTTTTTTTTAAGATTGTAGATGACATCCGGCTCCAACCGCATCGAGTAATTCACGCTCGGATATTGTCGTGCTCATACATGTAGTGACCCTCTCAACTCGATTGTTTTATCTATAAAAAACTCAAACTCGAGAAGAAATCCAAATCACTTGTCATTCTAATCAATACTATACTTTACTAATATATTTTTGTCTTTTTATGTTATTCATTTAGAAGCTAAATTAATCGTCATATATTAGCGTGTTAAAATTTAATTGTTTTCCAACTCGAAAGTTTTAATCATTTTAACTTGATTCAAATAATTTATTTATCTATTCTACTTTTTGTGTTGTAAATTTATGTTTAATTATTTTTCTTTTGAGGAAATGGTTAATTATTTATATTATAAAGTAATAAGTGCAAATTATTTCTTCAAAAAAGAGACAAATTACAAATAGCAATGTTGTGAGGAGTCGTACAAAAATTTATTTTTAAAATAAATTTTATTATTGATATTGGGTAATGCACATTTGCTGATAAATTTTTAGCTTGAAGGTTTTACAAATAATTTTTAAAAATACTTTTATCTTCCATAAATTAAAAAAATTATATTTTAAATTTTAAATTTCATTAGTAAAAATGAAAAGCAAATTGTCAAACTTGTGATTCTTTTGATTGAAAATGCATTTAAAAGTTATTAATTATATATGAATCACATTAATATGCATTAATTAGTGTTTCACAACCATTCTTTCTCTTGATGTTAATCCAATGGTTGAGAATTGTTACTCATGCCATGCATGGGTATTTATTTGATAGCCATGGTAGAAGTACATATATATATATTAGTCGATTTCCTGCGTTCTGCGCATGAGTACATGAATATATTGTAATGTTAAATAATGTTACGTTAACCAAATTGATGGTGTAAGATTCAAAATAGAGACTTAATGCTTTGATGAATAATTCATTAATTAGACTCATTGTTTGGTTGTTCAAAGTTGGAATTTTCGTTTTTCAAAAATATGGTGGATGAATATATCTTAAAACAATAAATAATACAAATATCAAATATTTTAAAATTAAACAAATAGAAAATTTGAGAAAATACTTAAAATGAAATAGTGGAAGGATAAAACATGTAAAACTTTATCATTCATGTGACTTGCAAGCAAGATGATACCGTGCATGCATAGCTGTAACCGGTCAATGTAAATGCGCGCACCCAATTAATTAATTAATTATGGGTGCATTTCTATTTAATTAGTAGTTAATTAAATAATTAAGAGATCGAGATAGATGCTCTTAAATTTTAAGAGCTATATGTTTTGTTTTTGTCAATTAATAAATGGGGGAATTAATATATTCCTTTGAAACAACAAACACCTTAAATACCTTAAAATATAAATAAATTAAAAAATTAAAAAATTAAAATGATGAAAGGAGGATGCATGTGAACTTTCTCTAAGCTCCGACTATATATATATATATATATATATATATATATATATATATATATATATATATATATATATATATATATATATATATATATAGATATATGTTTCTGACTTGAAATTATAAAAATATTATGATTTTTTTTTTGAAAACAAATATAATGACTTTATGATTATAAAATTACTACTTATATATACCATTCAAATTGTTGTGAAGTGTGGATGACCATGCATGTACACCAACATATTGTGTAGTCATGTAACTTGTATTTCTCACTTAATAGTACCTCCACTTGTCTATGTATTGTCATGTAACTTGTAATCCTCTCCAATGTACACCAAGTTGAATGAAAACTTCTCATTCCAACTATCTCATTTCTTCTCTTCTCCTTTGTAGTAATAGTT
The DNA here is from genome assembly GCA_039657365.1 of Stephania yunnanensis. Lineage (NCBI taxonomy): Eukaryota > Viridiplantae > Streptophyta > Magnoliopsida > Ranunculales > Menispermaceae > Stephania > Stephania yunnanensis. The sequence continues at coordinate 55,768,871 of CM077588.1, read as the reverse complement.
TGTAGTAGTAGAAGTTCTTAGTCTTCTATTTCCTTCTCTAGTAATTCAATTTACAACACGTTATCAGCACGAGCTTGCTCTAGCATTAAGGAGATCTTGAAGTTCAAGAAGGCTTGTTAAGGAGAGAAAGCTAGGAAGGTATAACTTTTGCTATTTAAATAAGTTCAATTTACTTCTATATTATCATGGTTGCTTCCTTTTATCTATGCATACTTTATTCATATGTTATGCATTATAGCGTCACCGATTGCGAAAGTATGCTCTGTAGTTGCGTCTTGTACGATCTTGTACATCAGAAATCAAAAGTCAATATGTGACATAACTAGTTTTCTCTTAAAACTACAAACGATTAGTTATTGTTCTATTCTTGATTTTATAATACAAATCATGCTATAAGTTTGAGTTGATAGTGGGTAAGCCTTGTCCCCGGTAAAGCTAAACATTGAAAGGGAGACGGGTTATCCCGTTCGAGGAGGCATGGCATTAAGCAGACTTTGTCTCGCCACCCAACCTGGAGGTTGTCCCACCAACTCATACGAATAGTACATTTGATTATTAATAAATCAAGTTGTGAACATATACTTAATCATATATTATTATTTTTTTTTACATAAAAGAAAAGAGAATTATTTTATATTATATTTACTTTCAAAATATTAATCAACCATAGTTGAATTTGTTATCTTATTATAATTCTTGTCATGATAATTAGATATTACAAATTATGAATAAAGCTTGTATCCATGCAAGGTTGTATGTTGTACACAATCATTCACCAATTTCTCTTTAAAGATTTGAAAAGTGAATATTTCACTTTATATATATTTTCACCTTATGGAGTTATATATACATACCAAAAGGGTAATGCTCCAAAAAGCTCAAAATGAGTAATTTGGGTCTCATGCTACAAAATTTAATCGATCAAATATTAATTATAATTCCACAATTTTAATTACCTCTATGTTGAGGCTATGTGGAAATATGACTGATGAGACAATAAAAAAAGAAGGTCACGTGGCCCGCCTCGATTTATTCCGCAACAAATATCGAGTGCGCACGTCAATCCAATAAATATTAAGGATTGATTTCTTGTCTCATGGTAGCCGAGTAAAATAATGAGATATTATAAATATAATATCGCTCCCGTCCAATTAGTTCAGCTTCAAATTAAGAAGCATATGTTGCATATAATGATCATGATCGCAATAATAAATTTATGGACGTGGAAAATGTGAAAATATCAGGTAAAGGTCGTATTGACAATTCCACAAAAAAAAATTGGAATAAAAGTGGTGCACCACTACAAAGGGCAAATAATTATTGACAATGAGCGCTCATAATTGTGACATTTTTTTTAGTCACATATGAAAGGCTATTTTGCCTAAATATTGTCATATATATGCCCGAATATTTTTGTAACCTTTACCATGCCTTCAAAATCAAAGGCAAAATATTATGAATTTTATCATTGAAATATGACTCTTTTTCTGATTTGTCAAACATTATTTGTCCAGATGGATCAACAAATCATGTGTTCAAGTCATGAATCAAATAAGAGCGATATATGTCTTGCTGATTGTGCTACAACGCATACAATCCTTAAAAACAGAGAATATTTTTCCAATTTGAACTTAGCTGAGGCTAATGTTCAAACAATATCTGGCATCTCCAATTTGATTAATGGCTCTGGAAGAGCAAATATTATGTTGCCTGGGGGAACAACAATTCATGTTGACAATGCCTTATACTCTGAAAAATCCAGAAGAAATTTACTGAGCTTTAAAGATATTCGACAAAATGGATATCACATTGAAACCGTGAACGAAAATAATAGAGAATTTCTCTATGTCACATTGGTTTCAAATGGGAAAAAAGAAGCGTTAGAAAAATTCCCAGCTTTATCATCTGGATTATATTTTACTCATATAAGGCATGTCGAAACGAATGTCGTCTTGAATAAGAAAATTAATGATCCAAAGACATTCATTTTATGGCATGACCGGCTTGGTCATCTAGGATCATCAATGATGCGAAGAATAATTAATAATTCGCATGGACATCCTTTAAGGAGTCACAAAATATTTTCAACTGGTGATTATAATTGTGCTAGTTGTTCTCAAGGTAAATTGATAGTTAAACCATCCCCAAGTAAAATTGTTGTGGAATCCCCAGTTTTCTTAGAACGCATTCAGGGAGACATATGTGGTCCTATTCATCCTCGCTGTGGACCATTCAGATATTTCATGATTTTGATAGATGCATCAACTAGATGGTCACATGTTTGTTTCCTTTCAACCCGCAATGTTGCATTCGCTAGACTTTTAGCACAAATCATCAAGTTAAGAGCACAATTTCCTGACAACCCAATCAAGACCATCCTTCTTGATAATGCCGGGGAATTTCAATCTCAAGCATTTAGAAATTATTGCATGTCTATAGGAATTACCATTGAACATTCTGTTCCACATGTGCATACCCAAAATGGTTTGGCAGAATCTCTTATCAAACGCATTCAATTAATTGCCAGACCTTTAATCATGAGAACTAAGTTATTAACTTCAGTTTGGGGACATGCAGTCCTTCATGCAGCATCTATCATTCGTTATAAGCCTAGCATACCATGAACATTCCCCCATGCAACTCATTTTAGGTCAACAACCAAATATTTCACACTTGAGAATTTTTGGTTGTGCAGTGTATGTTCCTATACCACCCCCAATAGAACTAAGATGGGTCCACAACGAAAACTTGGGATTTATGTTGGATTTAACTCATCGTCTATTATAAGATACCTTGAGCCCTTAACAGGGGATTTATTTATCGCACGTTTTCTTGATTGTCACTTTGATGAAGCAATTTTCCCACCATTAGGGGGAGATAAGAAGCCAATTCAAAAGGAATGGCGCGAAATTGCTTGGAATGCATCAACTTTATCACATTATGATCCACGCACAAATCAGTGTGAACTTGAAGTTCAAAAGATCATTCATTTGCAACAAATTGCAAATCAATTACCTGATGGATTTAATGATGCAAAACAAGTGACAAAATCACATATTCCAGTTGTAAATGCTCCTGCAAGAATTGATGTCTCTGTGCAACGAAATGCACAAGAACCAACGAAACGCTTAAAGCGTGGAAGACCAGTTGATTCAAAGGATACAATTCCTCGAAAGAGAAAAACGGGAGTAAAAATAAATACAAATCAAAATACTCCTGAGAAAGCACAAGAATCCTTTGATAAGGGTTTGTCAGAACAAGTTGATTCTGATGAGGAACAACTTCCTTTAGAAAAAGAGGAAAAAGATGAAAATAATGAGATCTCAATAAATTATTTAAACTCTAGTAAGATTTGGGATCGAAATGAAATTGTTCCTGATGATATATTTGCTTTCAATGTGTCCTTTGAAATATGTGAAAATGATGATGATCCCAGAACCACGATCAGTGGACGAATGTCGAAAAAGACCTGATTGGCAAAAATGGCAAGAGGCTATCCAAGCAGAGCTAAACTCGTTAAGGAAACGAGAGGTTTTTGGACCAATTGTCCAAACGCCAGATGGCGTAAAACCTGTTGGATATAAATGGGTTTTTGTACGAAAGAGAAACGAAAAAATGAAGTTACAAGGTACAAAGCAAGACTTGTAGCTCAAGGTTTCTCACAAAGACTGGCATCGATTATAAGGAAACATATTCTCCGTTATAGATGCAATCACATTTCGGTTCTTGATAAGCCTTGCAGTCTCTGAAGGGCTTGATATGCATTTAATGGATGTCGTTACAGCATATCTGTACGGATCCCTAGACAGTGAGATATATATGAAAATCCCTGATGGATTTGTAATATCTGAAGAAATAAAATCAAAACCTCATAACATGCATTCTATAAAATTACAAAGGTCTTTGTACGGATTGAAACAATCCGGACGAATGTGGTACAAACGCCTTAGTGATTATTTACTGAAAGAAGGATATGTAAATAATCTGTTTTGCCCATGTGTCTTTATTAAAAGATCATCAACAGGATTTGTGATTATTGCTGTATATGTTGATGATTTAAATATAGTGGGAAACCACGACGACATCGTTAGAACATCCGAATACTTGAAAAAGGAATTCGAGATGAAAGACCTTGGAAAAACAAGACTTTGTCTTGGTTTGCAAATTGAACATTTTTCAAGTGGAGTACTTGTCCATCAATCAAATTATATTGAAAAATTATTAAAAAGATTTTATATGGACAAGGCACATCCATTGAGCTCTCCAATGGTTGTCAGATCACTTGAAGTGGATAAGGATCCATTTCGACCTCATGAAAGTGATGAAGAGCTACTTGGTCCGAGAGGTACCATATTTAAGTGCAATTGGTGCACTAATGTATCTTGCAAATTGTACAAGACCGACATTGCTTTTCTTTGTCAACCTACTTGCAAGATACGACTCATCACCAACTCGAAGACATTGGAATGGTGTTAAACATATTTTCCGATATCTTCGAGGAACAAGTGACATGGGTTTATTCTACTCGAGAGGGTAAAATTGAATCTCCAAGGTTATGCGATCTTTGGATTTTTATCGATCCCCACAAGGCCCGTCTCTCAAACGGGATATGTATTCACATGTGGCAATATTGTATCATGGAAGTCAGTAAAGCAAACTATGGTTGCTACTTCTTCCAACCATTCTGAAGTACTTGCAATTCACGAAGCAAGTCGTGAATGTGTATGGTTGAGAAATATGATTGAACATATTCAAGAATCATGTGGATTGCCTTCAATAAAAGATTCTCCAACCATATTATATGAAGATAACGCAGCATGTATTGCACAATTAAGTGAAGGATTCGTAAAGGGGGACATAACAAAACATATTTCACCAAAATTCTTTTATGCGCATGAGCTTCAGAAGAATGGTGAAATTGATGTCAAGCAAATTCGATCGAGTGATAATCTTGCTGACTATTCACAAAAGCCTTACCAACTACGACATTTAAAAGACTTACATATGGTATTGGCTTGCGTAAACTTAAAGACATTGCAAGTAAAGAAACTGAACAAGTTTCACCCATGTTCACATGAGGGGGAGTTATTGATTATTGTATTGCACTCTTTTTCCCTTAGCTATGGTTTTATCCCATTGGGTTTTCCTAGCATGGTTTTTAATGAGGCAATATTAACAATATTATACTCGTCTTAATATTTATGAGAATAGTGTACTCTTTTTCTTTTACTATATTTTTTCCCACAGGGTTTTTCTTAGTAAAAGTTTTAACGAGGCACAATCTCTAAGCAAGTGTCATCCAAGGGGGAGTGTTGTGAAGTGTGGATGACCATGCATGTACACCAACATATTGTGTAGTCATGTAACTTGTATTTCTCACTTAATAGTACCTCCACTTGTCTATGTATTGTCATGTAACTTGTAATCCTCTCCAATGTACACCAACTCATCCATGTATTGTCTATGTTGCTTGTGATGTGTTGTATGACATGGGGTGTATGTATTGCTTGTACACATTGTATGAAGTACATTTATCATCATCACCAAATGGCCTATATAAAGGGTGCCAACCTCATTGTAAAAACACACCAAGTTGAATGAAAACTTCTCATTCCAACTATCTCATTTCTTCTCTTCTCCTTTGTAGTAGTAGTTTGTAGTAGTAGAAGTTCTTAGTCTTCTATTTCCTTCTCTAGTAATTCAATTTACAACACAAATAGATTTATTGGAGTTACGGTGTTGTAATTAAATTGATTATATGTGTGGTATTGATATCTGAATTGATTGTTTTATCTTCTGTATTTAGATAAGTTGCCACTTTGATCTATTCCAATATTCATGTAAGAGCACGTACCTTTTTCATATTTGTTTTAACTTTTTTTTTACTCTCGTTACTTTGGCTTAATTAATTATTTCTCAGAATTAACCTATTTGAAGTTCTTATAAAAAAAAAGTAGTCGAAGTTTTGAAACAAACGTATATAATAGCCTCAATCCCAAATTAAATAGAATCCGCTATATATGAATCAAAATTTATTATTATTGAAAGATACAATTTAATTCTATAGTTTTTTTTTTATCATCATTATAAAGTGCATCTCAACAACTTTACCACGATAAATTTAATAATAAGATTGTGTCATATATCTACTACGATATATAATAAAAGAGTGAATGTGGATAGTGATGAAATACCTAATTTACCCTTTTTAGTTAAGCATTATCCTATTTGACACCCTTCTCTTATGATCGAAAACTCTCATATGTCAGTCACACGACTTCTTATTCGACCATGATGAATGATCGAATATACACTTCTTCTAGCTGTGTCTTTTTTGTTTAGTGAATCAACCAAGTCTTTACTCTTTAGTCAATTTGCATTCTTTTTCTCCTCCCATTCTGATAACAATCGGATTTATTCTCCACCAAGCCAAATTCTCCTATTTGAAAAAATCTAGATTCGGACAATGGATTTTGTCTTTTTTTTTCGCATCTAATTGACAGGCATTCAACTTCGGCGAGTGTATGTTTATTTAGCTAATCTTTGTATATATATATTAGTATTAATACAAATCAATTCCATCTTTTTAATTTTCTACTTATGCCTCTTGATTCAAATTCATTGTTAACCAATCATCAGTAACTCAAATCAAAACAATGCCCTTTTTTTATTTAATTAGTTTATATTACATATCATCTTCATTAGTCTAAAGTGAAAACCACCTTTATTGGTTTAATTATTTAATGAGTAATGGGTCGAGTGCACACGGATTGAATCCAATCCAATCAGGTCAATCCGTAATTAAATCCAATTATTGCTGATTGAAAAATCACAATCCAATCCAGTCTATTTATTTTGCTAATCCGATTTGATCCAATTTACTAAATAAGGACTGAACCGTATCAAGTTATGTAGATTGATAATTATAAAATTAATATTAATAAAACTGTGAAATTAGTATTTTAAATTTAAGATTATGCAAATACTTATCAGTCAAAAAAAAAAAATTATGGTTGCCAAACTATCTATGGTGAGATAGATAAAGTATCACTTCTTAAAAGGTAATTTAGGGAGGGCATTGGTTCAACTCTTCTTAAAATAAAAAAATATAGTTAATTAGAAAATATTAATAAATGTTTTTTATTTTAATTTAATTTACGTAATGTGCACGTGCTATGAAAACTAGTATATCTAATGTATTTCAACCGACTTATTGTTTTAATGAGTTTCATGATGTGCAACCACTGAAAAGACCAACTGCATATGCTTTTAGTAGATTACATCCCTCTAGCTTTATTTGTGACCACTATCTTGATCGCTTCGATCTTTTTCTTTTCTTTTTAATCTCTTGATGACTTGGTCCCGAAAGCTGTATATAATGAATAAATTAAAGAGAAATTTGTAGGGCTCTAAACAGGAATGTGACTTATAAGTGATAAATTAAAGTGAACGACTGACTGACATGATCAAATTAAAGTTGCAACAAATTAAGAATGTGAGTCCCCACCCTATCTTGAAACCAATGTATGTTTATAGATGCACAAGTAACATGGTTCTTGCATTAACTCCAATGGCTTAACCAAAACTTTTTCGTATATATATAAAAGAAGTCAAATCATCGAAAAGTTTGTGAAAAGCAATGACTTAGGGACCAATAATAATTTGGAAGCCTTTACCGACCTCCATAAAGCTTTCATCATTTTGTTTCATGAATCAAGCATGTTAAACAATTAAAGTGCCCCGTCATATCCACACAAAAAAAGAGAGCTTGTGAAAGAATGTTGTTACCTATTAAAATCTTTTCATCACTAGATATGCTTGTTACAACACACCATCATTTATTTGTACCTTTTTGGAATTAAAGTGGGACGCCGTTTATTATGACCAAAATTGTGTTAGGCATGATCTATATGTGATCGCCTTGTCCGAGCCTCCTTAAATTTTTATATATGTTTGATCAAACAAGCACAATTGATATATATCATAAATATATGTTCAAGACGAGAAGAGGCTGAGAAAGAAACTCTGTTATGGTAAAGACAGATTAGGTAAGTGGTAACTCCATTGATTTTATATGAGGTCGACAGTTTAGTTTAAGTCTTTTCTCGTGATATTAATTATATAAACAACAAAAGTAATTAAGCGGAGAAAACCCAAATCAATGACAAGCCTTTCTTTGTTGCAGAAAAATAAATGTGTTCAACAAATTTTCATGATTTAATTATCTCCCGAATACTTTTGCCAAAATGAGTCCTATATAGAAAATTAACAACTATACAACTTGTAAAAATGTTTCACCCATTAATTCAACCACCATATTCTTCACCTGATCCCCATTTTGTTATGTTGGAAACTTCATGCCATTCACTTTCATTCATTTCCAATTCATCAAATCAAGTTTTCAGAATCCTAGCACTTCGAGAGTAAGTACTGTAACCGATCGGGAAGCCATGGAAGAGCTTGCATTGGCAGATCTCTATCTCTTTCTGTCTCTCTTGCATTGCGGGTTGTTCCTTCTCTTCCTCGCTCGGAGACATCGATTAGTTTCTCTTTTTATGATCTTAATTTCTTGTGCTTTTCAATTGATGACTCCTTGAAATCTCCACGCATTCACAAACCAAGAATAATGTAGTACACTAGAGTGATCGGCAATGCTATCAGCATCCCAAATATAACCCTGAAATTCGTTTCACAAATTTCATTAACATAAAAAAATTCAGTTAAAATGAGTTTAGGAAAACGAACTGAATCATTTTTTGTGCTTACGCTGTGCTGAGGATGGCTGGATGAACATTGTACTCTTTAGCAAACACAAAGGGCACAATTCCTTGAGGCAGAGCCGCCTGAGAGACATAAAGCACAAAAAAAAAAAAAAAAAAAAAAAAACTCACTTTATTATTTTGTCCGCTTTTCTTTTGCACTCTTTTTTAGGATTTTTTTTGTACTAATGGAAACTTTTTTTTGTTGTTGATGATAAGAAACTAACTTTTCTATCCTCGAATATGCGCAAGAGGAGGCCAACCATGGTTGTAAAGCAGTGAAAAAGCACGCTCTCATCTCTATGGAGTCGGGCACATTATTTGGTTCTAAATATTTACAATTTTTCTTGATTTGGTCCTCGAACACTGATTTGTTAATGTTTGGTCTTTTAAAATTTTTATTCTTCAACAAATATAATTCTTTTGTTGAAATCAAATTGAACAAACGACTTAACATGCGCAGATTTATTTAAGTCAATCAAATTGAATTAAAAATCAAGGTTTATGAACATTTGGGTCAACTAATATAAGTTTGAAGATCAAATGAAAAATATTATCAACTTGAGAGACCATATATTAACGAAGTTTTGAAATCAAATAGTAAAGTACAATGATCTAATAATGCATTTTGTCAAGTTTAAACAATAATAGTGGATATACCTGAACGATCGCCACGTGTAAAAGCACCCCACGTAGGCCAACCGCGATGGAAGCAGCAGCCATGACAGCTGGCCCAGTGAGGAATCGTACGGCCATGGAGAACATGGCGACGGAGTTCCCGCACGCGATGATCTTCGGCTGAAGAGCCATGAACAGCCCTACAAAAAGAGCGCACACAAATTTTAACTCCATTTACATAACATGCACCGAAATGCTGGGTTGCGCATGTAGGTTCACTCTCCTAACCCATGCGCACCGACCCTGGGCGGGACCCTTGATGGGCCCGGCGTGTCGGGTGGTCGAGCCGAGATTTAAAAGCTGGAGCTATCCGGTCTAGGGTGTTGAGTACCGAATATGCCCCTGATGAAAGGGAGTTATTAATGAGGTGGTCCTGTTAGAGAAGGACCGGTGCACATGCGGATGAGGAGTAATTACACACGTAATGAACTGAGTGATTCGAACTCAGAGAAGCACTCGGAGGCACTAATGTGGCTGTCATGCATACCAATTACGAATACTCACTAATGGAGAACCACAAAATCATAAAATCACAATAAATTTTTAATTTAGATTAGTTGAAGTCGACTATATTGATTAGAGTCTCTTATTTCTCGTTTGAATACTTCAAATAAAATTAGTACTAATAATTTGAACTAACACTCACCTAAACTGAACATTGCCATTCCTAGACCCGCATCAGAAAGTATCGAAATCGACTTCTCTATAATCTTCGGCATAGCCACGTGCCACCTGTCACCACCAATTATAGATTGTTGAAAAAAATCTTTAAAATTCTTTCATATTTATTTTTCTATATAAATAAAGCATCTTTTTCACGCGTATCCCGATGCATAAAGTATCTAACTTTAGTATGTCATTCGAATATCTTAAAGACGTTTTTCAAAAGTAGGTAATCAGTATCACTTGTTGTTTTCAACGATTAAATTAAGCTAAGAAAGTGCATTTGGTTTTGGAAATTGAAAAGTTAGTATAGGGTACACAGTGCAACTTAATTAAAACAAAGTTAGTAGTGATTGGAATGATAAACCAAAGTTAGGCTAAAGAATGAGTTACCTAAAAGAAACAAGAGACCAAATGAGTCCAACTAAGCTGGAATAGGTGTTGGGGTTCCGGATGAGCTTGCGCCAGACCATAATCAAAATCAATCTGGACATGACACTAGCCGGAGGCATTTGTTTTCCGGCACCCGAATCCGACGGCATGCCGCCTTTCGGGTGGAGCTCTGCCGTCGAGCTCGACCCCAGCTTCGACAGCCCGATTGGCCCCTCCGATTTCTCTCTCTCCTCCTCTCCGTCCCCTCCAATTCCGTTCCCCACAAAACTAAAGTCCTCCCTAACAAATTCCTCATTTTGTGCCATCCCTACATCACCAAAAAACAAAAAAACAAAACAACAATTAGTTAATTAACTTACATGAATTAGGAATTGTTTTCGCTATCTAAATTAATAATAAGGTATCGGTGTCAGTATTAAAAGAACGAAAAAAGAAAGCACATTGCGGATGTGCATGCGATGCATATCAGAATGCAATTCGTGCATATCTCGAGAAACATAACACTCGCATCAAAACGCGAAGTACCTTCTGATAGTAAGTACGTTTGTTACGTACTTCTAGCACTTCTCTGAAAGAATTGGAGTGAACTCTTAACTAGTGGTTACGAATTCAAGCTCATGTGACTAGAGATTCTAGTGTCTCGAGTTTGATATTGGTGAAGACTTTGACTCAAACAACGCAAGTAAAAACGTAAGTAAATGGAAAGAAATCAGTGATGTGTGCCTTTATTTCCCCCGTTTTGCGGATGATCAGCAACCAACATCCGGATCTCCTTCGCGCCATGATCGGACCGTCCAGATTGATCGGACGCACCAAAATCCGTACCACCAAAGACGTGGAGCCCACCGCCTTCGGAAACTGGAGAAGCGCTGGAGCTCCACACGAACATGTGAAGCTCCTTCGCGTCGTGGTTCGCTTTACTCTGCTGCGATTGCAAGCTCTGGTTCTGCGAATTCAACATAGCCCCTCCCGAGCCTTGTTGTTGAATCAGCATCTGCTGCTGCTGTTGTGATTGTTGTTGTTGTTGTTGTTGTTGTTGTTGTTGCTGCTGCTGTGATTGTTGTTGAAGACTCTTCGCTGCTGGTTTTGCGTTCGAGATTTCTGGATTTGGTGCCGGATATGACGCAGTTTGCGCTTGATAGAATCCAAATCTCGAAGAATTCACGGACGATTGCGTGAACGGAGCGCAGTTTTCTTCGAAATTCGACGGCCTCGGCGTCGGACCTCTCGAAGATTGCACAGAATACAGATCAGCTTGTCCAAAATTCGAATGCCTAGGCTGCAATCCCTGGCTTCCAAGCATGGAATAGAAGTCCGACTGGTTAAAATTCGAACCTCTCGGCGTCGGATTCCTCGACGAGCTCAAACTGTAAATCTCAGCTCCGGTGAGGTTCGACGGCCGCGGCGTCAATGCCGAAAGCGAGCACGGTCCTCCGAGCGACCGCCGCGACGCATTCGACTTCCTCACCGTCACGTGAAGCTTTCCGTCGTCTCCTACCTCCGCATCCGTCTCCAAGTAGTCCCGTCCGTCCAACGAAACCACATCGGAATCAATTTTAAACGACACGATCGACGCCGCGGTCTCCGGAAACTGATCCATGATCAGCATCTTCGCGCCACGGTACTCAAACAAGAACAGCAGCAGAGTGTACCAAATGATGCACTGCAGAACCACAATCTGAACCATCAAACTACCTGAGAAATCGCCGTACATAGCAATCAAGAGAGGAATCCCCATCACGAGAGTGTTCGGAAGCGTGCTGAGCGAGAAGATCGTGATCATCCACTCCATGCTTCCGTTCTTGGTAAAATTGGTCCAGACTCCGAGCACCACAAGCATGATTATCTTCTGCAGAGTATCCGCCGCGATGAACCTGAAATTCATCGTGTACGGATTGTTGGAGGAGATGAAGTGGAAGGAGAGAAGAGGAACTGCGAAGATTGCGACGAATCTGTTGATGCCGGAGCACTGGTCCGGCGAGAAGATCTTCCACCACCGCACCGATCCGTAGGCGAGGATCATCGCCACGTAGAGCGGAACCACCGCCGTGAGGACCGTGTACAGATCCTTCCATGAAATCATCTTCAGTTGATTAGGCTAGCTAGGTTTAATTAATTTGTTAGTTAATGGAGGTTCAATTCAATGGCATGGATGGTAAATTTGAGAGGGTAGGGAGGGCAGGATTGGGAGGGGAGAAACCGTTTGTTAACTAATTGTGCTCGTGTTGGTCTGCTACTCATGCGGCTCTGCTGAGCTGCTGAAGAAGTGAAGAATCGGAGAGAGAGAGAGAGAGTGTGTGTGTGTGTGTGTGTTACGAGTAGAGTAACTTTAGTACTCTGATTAACTGATTATATAGGGGGAGGGGCGGGGGGAGTGTGGTTGGGAAGTGACCGGATATTGGGGTTAGTTAACTAGAGATGGGTTAGGAGAAAGTACAGGTGGATGATCCGAGAAGGAGATGGGATTGTCAATGGCGTGGGGCCAATCTTGGGAGCCCAAATCAAAGGCTCCAATGAAAAACGCACCAAGAGGTGTTGGGTTATTTAGTAAAATGGGAATGCTAGAATGACAAGAGATGCGTCGCATTCGAATACGCATTATCCTACATGAGTAGTTCATGCGTCCTCGACTCGCTTGTTATGCATGAAGATTTATTTATAACCGTATGTCGAGCATGCATGGATAACTTATAGACCTTATCTAAGCACTTCTCTTGGTAAAATGGAAATGACTAAATGATAACACTCTGTTACAATAAAATGCACAACTGATGTGGTGTGCAGGCCCCACATCAAAATTTGTACACCACATCTGTTGTGCATTATATTGTAACATAATGTTGTCGTTTTAGATTAATATAGTAAAATAGAAAATATTTGTAAAGTACTCATTCGCTCATTTATACAAGTTATTATAGCAAAAACTTATTTAAAATTGCAATTCGTTTTCGGAATTCAAGATATATTTATTACATTTTTACTCATTTTATTCAAACATGTATAATTCTCCATTTCATTTAATGTCAAATGACATATATGTAAATTAAAATCGTAATTAAAGCTTTTTTAATTCTTGTGACCTTACCTTATATGAGCGGAGGGAGTAACTCACTTATGACAAGCACTTATGGTGTCCTTTGATTTTGCATCACTATTTGCATGCACAAAAGTCGAGGTGTGTATGAAGGACACGCCTAATAAAAAAATTTCAAGCCTTGTTTGGTTCGTTTTTGTTATCTCACAGTGTTAGTTGGGAGTTATCCTCTTGGAGTTAATATTTTCATGTTTGATTCAACTTTAAACTTATAGAGAAGTTTCAAATTTTTCAACAATAAAAAATATGAAATTGACATAAATAACATTCAAACAAGAGAGTGATGAGTAATAAATGAGTCATTAATGAAGAGGTAATTGTGTCCACATCTCTTGCGAGATAAATCCTTAGGGGTGGTGGTAGATAGATAGACTCGCCCTATAATGTAAGTTGGGAGATAACTTGCATACAAGTTGGTAACCAAACAAAATTAGTTCTCAACTCCTAGTAGTTATCTCCTGGGAGATAACTCTACCCCTAACCAAACAAGGCCTTTATTTTTGTGTTTAGAGTTTGCTTTTTAGGCCTTGTTTGGTTATTGGTGAAGTTAACTCCCAGGGGATAACCTGAATGAGAGTTGTAACTAATCATGTTTGGATGTCCAACTTCCCTTTAAGTTTTTTTTTTTTTTGGATAAGTAGAAACAATTGCCCACCAAAGTTTGAACCCATAACTTATTTATTTCTTAACTCACACCTAAGGATGAATGATATCTCCTCCATCTCCTTTACAGGGAGTTATCTTCCATTAGTTTGTGGACACAATTACCTTTCATTAACTACCTTTTATTACCCGCGTGCGGCATATATCTTTTTTGTTTGAATGGTATTTATGTCGATTCATATATTTTATTATTTAAAATTTGTAACTTTCCTTGAAAGTTTAAAGTTGAAATACCAAACATGAAAATATGATATTTCACTGTTAGTTAACTCGAAGGAGTTAACTCCGCTCGTATTGTAAATTAACAAAAACAAACCAAAGTAGGCCTTATTTAATATAGAGAATTTTGAACTTTTCTAAATTTTTATTTTAAACTGTGTTGTTCGTGAAGCCGGTAAATCAATTAAGAAGATCTCACTACATTAGTTTTGAATCATAAGATTGGAAGAACCTTAATCTAATATACATGTCAAAAGAAATGCCATAAAAAAAATAGCATTTCTGCTAATATCTCCATAATTGACTATGCTACATCTCAATCCGCAAATTCCTTTGATTTTTTTTTATTTTTTTATTTTTTGTTGCCAAATGCATATTCCTTTGATTTTGCTAACCACCATTACGTATTATGTCAGATTTCTTTTAGCATCTATTTGTTTAAGTTCATTTCTAGATCCTTAAACAATACTCCCTCCAGTAAAAAAAATAAGTCTTTTCAATAAAAAAATTTGGTCAAAATTATAAGTCGTTTTCGAAATTCGAGAGTGTATTTATAATTTTTTTAACCAATTATACATTTATACAATTCAAATATTTATGACTAATTGATATCCCACACTTTGTGTGCGGGCAAAATTAAGTATTAAAATAATAGATGAAAATAAATTTGTTGAGAAAAAAAAAATAAAAAAAAAAATATTTTGTAGTCTTTACTATGACAAAGTCAAGAACAACATCATCCAATTTTTCTACAAAGAAATTTTTTTTTTATAAGAAAGAAACAACTTGCTTCTACTATGGTTCTAAGGATGTAAACTGATAGAGTATCATGAATTCTCATAACCCTTGTGTAGTTTATGATACTAAAATTTGTATTGTCGCAAAACTCTTTTAGGGATGCAAACATGTAGAGTACCTGCAAGATTTCCGCTACACGTATTTGTTTTATGATTATAATATGCATAGCGAGGTAAAACAGGTAGGGTACCTTGAAATATTTTCCCTATTTATTCTGATCTCAAACCCGATTATAATGTGCAAAAAGTTATCACGCATGGGAACCTTGGGCTCCTCTCACAATGTGTTTCAATTCCTTAACTAATTCATGAAAGAAAAACAAAATTAATGGACCAATATCTACACTAAGTACTAAAAATGTGTGGAAAATAATAAGCAAAATGATAAGGAAAATGTGTGGAAAACAATAAGCAAAATGACAAGGTTTGGAGCTTACACAATCAACACAATATTACATCATGGCTAAAAAAATAGCCAATTGTGGAACCTTGGGCTCGCCTCACAATGTGTTTCAATTCCTTAACTAATCCATGAAAGAAAAACAAAATTAATGGACCAATATCTACACTAAGTACTAAAAATGTGTGGAAAACAATAAGCAAAATGACAAGGAAAATGTGTGGAAAACAATAAGCAAAATGACAAGGTTTGGAGCATCAACACAATATTACATCATGGATAAAAAAAATAGCCAATTGTGGAAAAACTGTAATGTTCTAATTGCATCTTACTCTTAATAGTCTAATATATAGTCCCTTGGATATAGGGTACCATTGGCTAAAATTAGTTAATTATCTCTAACTTTTTTTGAATGAGAACTAATTAATTATCTCTATCTAATTACAATTTGTAATGTAATCTCACAATAATTAATATATGGGCAACAAATAGTGTTTCTTTTCACTAATGATTTAGTCTCATAAGAGTTTATATCAAAATTTAGAAAGTTTAGGACTTTGTGAAACAATACAAATATAAAGAAATTAATCTTATATATAATCGATTAATTTAATCCAACTAAATGTATGTAAAACAGTCAATTTTCGTAACTTTTGCAATTAATGATTAGAAAACTTGTAAACAGTCATTCTGTCACTCATACAACTAGTAATTACGTATTAAGTGGAGTATAATATATGACCTTTTATTTGAGATAAATACAAACACATTACCTATTTATAAAATCGAAAATTAAAAAAATAGGCGACAAAAAACACCGTACATATATTTTGAAAAAAAAAAAAACTCGCACATATAGATTTAATTTGCCGATTAATTTTGAAAATTAGTAAAATAGTTTAATTTTTGCAAATCTCTATTTTGTGTATTTTTACCATCTGCCCCTCACTTAAGTGTGAGAAACATGAACGGTTTGTGTGTTTTATTTTTTCTTATAAAATCATAATTATGACCTCATAATACTACGTGTCGTTATGAGAGCTTATCACAAAAATAATTTTTTTATATGGGTGTTTCTATAATGAAACCCAATTATATATCATTTATTGTGCATTTAATGTGTTTTGCATTAAATGCACTACATCAATCACTCATTTGATTAAAATCTCATAATAATCCAATGGTGAAATATGCACTATGCAGTACCCATGAGTATATATTTTAATTTCATTATGTGGAAACACTTTATATATTGATTTTATAATCACCATGAATGATGATATTTAATTCTAGCCATTAGATCTTCATCTAACTCTTTAATTTAGACATTGTATTAGATTTGTGAAATGGGCAACCTATATTTCAAGTTACTACATTTAATATTCGGCTACATTTGATATTCCGCATTTAATAGACTCATTTAATGTTTTACACATGATTATATCATTATGAGAGTTACAACCTTTAATTATTAATTACTCTATATATTATGCTTAATTTCTAAAAGTATTGTTGTACTTTATATTATTTGGAATAGTATAATGCAATTTGATTAGTGTTAAAAGTCTTGTTTTTCTATAAACTTTTTAAATAACTTGTTTTTTGCTAAATAATAAAATATGTAACATGAAATTTTTTTTAGATATTTAAAACATCAAGAACAAAAATAATATATACTTATGATCTAGTATTGTGATTTTGAGAAGCAAAATTATGAACAACTATATTCATTTTTAAAACATCAACAATATATACTATATTCATTTTAATATTATGAACAAGGTTTTTAAAATAATATGTCATGCATAAAATTATGTATATTGCGTACTTTTTGAAGAGAAAAATCATTAAATTAAATAGATAAAATATATAATATAATTTTTTAAAAAATTATCATTATTTACAACTAAACATATTTTTTCAATAAATATAAATTATTTTTTTTTTTTTACTATATAAAAAGTTGGGTGTTTTACTTCTAAAAAAAGTTGGGAATTTAATTAACTTTCTTTTATATTTTCTTCGAAAAATATTTTACAAGTTATTAATGAACTCTCTTAAAAAATAATCATGCAATATGATAAATTATCTTATTTAATAAAATTAACTTAAGAAAAATATGATTGGAACATGTTTTGTTAAAAAAATCTAAATTATAAAATAAAACTAATGTAAAATTTACCGTATTTCCTACTTAATCATAAAATGTCACATTTTTCTTTATAAAATTATAAAATATTACTTATACATACTAATACAAACACACATATTTACCTTCAAAAAAAAAAAAAAAAAAAATAACAAAAAAAAACGTAAATTTACCTTGAAAAAAAAAAATTAAAAACTAAATTAATACATAAATAACTACTATAAAAAATAAAAAAATTATATGAAAAAGTATATAATTTAAATAAGATATTACACTAATATTTTTAAAAGTTACTATTAACTTTAATTTCTTATATCAAAAATTATATTATATTTTTTTTCAAAAGGTAAAGTCTTTCTTTTATAATTTCTATTAGTTGCAATTATACGCTCAGCGTATGAGCAAGACTCTATTATCAATATAAAATAAAAATAAATTTAACGTAAACCAAGAGTTAAAAAAAACTTATGATGTGATCTTTAGTTGATTTGAAGCAAGGAACAATATCACTAGACAAAATTAATATCACTAGCTTTTTTTTGTCGGAGAACTTCACAGTGATAACTATTGGGAGAGTGAGCATAAAAGCGAAAATTAATCAACAAAAAAGTTTGCATGCTTTTTTTTAAATAAAAAAGACCTTATGCATGTCTTAATAGTTATTGAAGATTTAAGAAAAAAATAATTATTAGAGAAATAAATTTATATATGTATCTCAATATGACTATATATCAATTAATAGTCAATAATGTCTACAATTAATAATTGATTAGGAATATACTATTAATTATAATGATGAATTAATGTTTTGTACCAACAACTTTTTAACAAAATTTAATTTACTTATTTATGATAGTTTGAGTTTCCAACATGAAATGAATTAGATACTCATTTAATTATCTTTACACAATTTGAGTTACCTACTATAATAGGTTGCAATAGAGATCACGATCCATGGTAATTTTCCTCCATTACCATGATAAAACTCCTTTATATATATATATTCAATTCGTTTAATGCAAAAGGTGTATATGTAAATTACATTTGTAATTAAGAGTGTCTTAATTTTTGTGCTCTAACTTTAAAAGACTTATATTTATAGGAGTATTTAAAACAGTTGCATCATTTTTATTTTTTATTTTTTATTTTATTGAGGAACGCGGATAATCAATTCACTCTTAATTACTGAACTCTACAGTTGAAAAGTTTTCTTAAGAAGCAAGATTTGAAAGTATATATGTAGGCTTTAATTCTTCTTCCAATAATTAACGGGGCCGGGAAATATTTAATTTAAGACACACATACGCAACAAACACATATGATATGATTGAACTCAATATCAAACCAGCCTTGTTCAACCTGACAAAATTAAGAAAAACTAGCTAGGTCAACATGTGAAAATATTATACAAATAATTTAATTTGGTACCTGCTAAAGTTTACAAAAAAAGAAAAAGAAAAAGTGATAATCATCAAATTTAACTCACTGTACAGTTTTTGGTAATATACAGTTTTATGAGGCCGTTTCTAAGTCACCTTCATTCATAATTTGATGGAACTGTTATGTGCGTGATTCATAGTTAGATAGCTAGTAAGAGTCCCTATTGAAAAAGAAATGGTCCAATTAATGTATCTATAACTATCTAATTAACATTTCATATTTGCAAGTTCACTTTTTTTGTGGGTCTGTACTACTTCTAGCAAATTAAGGTCATCTTACCTTAAAAACTTATATATCTACACGATATAAGGTACTGGTGCATGTCTCGGTGTTAGCGTGCTAAATAAGAATTATATTTGTCCCACTTAATTAATTTTGAACGTACTAGTCTAGTCATGCAATTATAGTATGAATCAAGACTTGAATAGATATGTTATTGGACACGAATGGAAACTAAACTTGAAACTGTCAAGACTTTAATTAATTGATTCACTGATTCTGCTCATCCAAAAAACTGATTCACTAACCGGGATAGGTGACACGAATGGAAACTAAACTTGAAACTGTCAAGACTTTAATTAATTGATTCATTGATTCTGCTCATCCAAAAAACTGATTCACTAACCCGGATAGGTTAGCCTAGTGGCTGGGGCGTACACACATTGATGCAAGGGAGGAGGGGGGGGGGATGACTCTCAATTTTTTTGATCTAGCTAGCACCATGTATACACATACCTAAAGTTGCCTCATCACATATTGAATAAATCTCTAATTGTCCTCGTATGGTCTTTGGTTCGTAAATTGAAAAATTATTAACAAACCAACTTTTTGATACTTGATCTTATAGTTCTTTGATTTTTGCACAGAGATATGTGCACACATACGTGATGACAATAATACTTAAATGCATGTGATAAGCGAGTTATCATAACATTTTTTTTGTTTAGAGATTTTTTTTTATATTAATTTTGGCCCCCTCTAGCCGAAGGCTTCTACCACAATTTTAGGGTCCATGTGATATTGAGACAAGTTTAGTTTAGGACAAATAAGAAAAATAAAAACAAATTAATCATCTCAATCTTGTGACATGACTTTTCTAATAAATGGAAATGAATGGAAGAGATGTTGGACAGAATTTGTCTTATCAGTACCTACATATCCCACCTTTTGGTGTAAATCATTGGTTTAATATCTTTTATCAAATGAATTATGTATTCTAATAGATATTATGTTTTGGTGAAACATTTTATTATTTGTAATCTTTTGAGTTATAAGATCACTTTGGACCTACTAGCAAATCAATGCACTAATGATTATCTTCCTAAAAGTTTACATCGTTGATTAATATAAAGGTCCACAACAAAAATGTTTGCCTTTTAAGTGAGATTGAGAGTGTAATTAATTAAGTAGTGATTTGAAATTGAAGCGGTGCAATTAATTGTGCAAATGTCATTGCTTTTGATTAATACTAATTTTTTGTACGTGCTACGCATGCTTGAACATTTGAACCCACTCGCTACGCTCATGAGAATTAAATTAATCTATCTATTTTTATATTCTAAAAAGTATACAATTTTTTTCTTATTCTGACTTTTTTGACAATTTATTATAACTATTTGAATTTAATAACGGGAAGACTCTTGATTAAGGGTAAAGTACTAAATTTAAGTGAATGTTGAAAGATTTAATCATGGGTAAAATTGTAAATTCAAATAGCGGCTGAAAGATTGAATATGCCATTAATTAAGTGTAAAATAATAAATTTAAATGACGGTTGGAAGATTGATTATGCTTGCTTATTAAGTGTGTACATATAGTATAGGATAGTAAATTTAAAAATTGAACATATTATGTGCTTATATATGTGTATAACATATATTTAATAACTTATATTTTTTCATTTTTCATTTTTCATTTCTTATTCTACTTAGAAAGTTCTCGTTAATTTTTTTTCTTTTCTCTTTTTCATTTTAAGTCTTTTTATACAAAGAGCTCTACAAATGGAGTATCCACATCTTTTTAAGTGTCAAATCATTTCAAGTGTCCGACACAGTTATTTTGGATTTGAGTGAAGTGTCCGACTTAGGTTATATACCTATTAATACGAAATGATGCCCAGAGCATATTCGGCGCTTGTTAAACTTTAAATATAAGATGAAGGCCTTAATTGTAGTTTTTCTAGTATTCTAGTTAGTTGTCATATAAATATGTAGCTAAGAGATTCAAATGAAGCAATTAAGGTCTAAGCAATTATATAAGAGAGGAATATAACAATATATATCAACCTCCAAAATAAGAAATAAACACATGGTTCTATTAATAGCCAAAAAAGAAGAAGATAATGATTCCACAACAAGTAGTAAGAATGGTTCCATGGCATTTGTTTCATGTGGTGTAAAGTTTATGGGTCAAAATGTACACATTTAAAACATTAAGAATTATAGATCAGTTAGAGATGCAGAAGTGATTATCTAGTTGAAATATCTTAAACACTACACCAAAACTTTATCGTCTTCACAAGTATCAACGCATTCGAAACATTGTTTGATGGTTCAAGTGCTCTTTTATAGGCTTGAGGGAGCATCATTCAACTTCCACAATAAATATGAATTCCCATCAAATTTGTAGTGTCACAAAAGCTTAATGGATTTAATGTTGATTAAACACATTTGTTACATATTCGAGTTATTATGTAAGTATAAAATAAAATTATGAGACACATAGAAAGAAGATACGATGAAAAAGCACCGCGTAGAGTCATATCTCCTTTAGGGAGACTGGTTGAAATTACATGCGTGCACAACAGTGTAAAAAGGGATGAAGTGAATGACACAACAAGAGCGTGAAAAGGGATCCATGAAAACAAAAAAACAGCGTGAAAAGGGATGATTAGAGCATCTTTTTTTTATGTGAAATCATAACAATGACCCATAAGTAAAGAGAAGTTTGTACCGTCTAACATGTAATTTTCAAAAAGTTTCTCATTGCTTAAAGGAAACAAAAAAAAAAGATTAAGTTGTCCAAAAAATATGTTACGTGCACTAGAACAATATTAGTATTTAATAAAAAAATTTAAATCCCTATTAAAGAGGGTGTTATTAAATAATACTTAATTGATATGAATTTTAAAAAATCTCTATGTAATACATGTATTAAAAATTAAAACATAACACATTTTTACATGACATTTAATAACACTTTATTTAATAACTCAAAATGTTTTAGTGATGGAATCTAAAAAGATGCTAAACAAGACACTTTTAATAATGATTATGGAAATCTAGCATTCATGGGCCAGTCCCGATTGGGCTTAAGTGGGCTTTGACGTAAAAGCCCTTTCTCAATCAACACAACAAGCCCGCCACGTTATACATTTTATTAATAAAATAAATATTTATTATTATTTATTTACTTACAAAATACATATTTTGTACTTTATATGAAAAAACTGATTTTAGAGTTTTCAAGATATTGGTACTCAAGCAAGCTGGCTGTGCTTAGAATTCACTAGCCTATAAAATTTATAACTTTTTTTAGCTGTAAGTACCCGGACTCATAAACAAGTCTACTTTCAAATAAAAAAAACTATAATCGCTTTTTATTAAGAAAATGTATGCCAACTTCAATCCATCTAAAATATATTATTTTTTAAAGTTAGGTCGGGAGACCAATTGAGTTGATGGTCTAATAGTTTGGTACGTGATATTAATTGTTGTGAGACAATATAATAAAAAATCGAGATACTAAAGTAACTCACTTTGAACATCGATTTTGAGCACCAATCAAATCTAATAAAGTGCAATACAGGCTGAGATATGGTATGTCTATTTCGGCATCCAAATGAATCGGTGCCTAAAGAGAATTGGAGTCATTTTTCAACATAGATAGCGAAATTGCGTTTTATATACTTAAACAAATCCACGTGGCCCTTTTTAAAAGGCTTTAAAGGGGATAGAATTGACGTCCTCCGACCCCTTTATAGAGGTCGACGGTACGACACGTAGAATCGTTTCCGTTCTGCCACGTGGAATACGCACATGCGTGGTTGCACGCTCTCTCTTTAATTTTCAGTATGAAAATGAAGTGTGTGGGTCTCCCAGCGCACGTGCACCGTTAGATGTAATTAATTGAGCTTTTGTTTTCTCCCATATTTTTCCATTAATTGTGAATAGCCTATTGTATTGATGTGAAAATATGAAGGTTCATAGAATTATTTAAATTCTTTGATAACATTGATATATCAAATATAGTATGAGCTAGAGAAATAATTATAGAATAGCCATATATTGTTTTGCTCTAGATCTTAAAAATGTCAAAATCGATCATAAATTCAATCTATTGTCACTGTCGACATTGTTTAACTGAAAGGAAAATTAATTACGCGCTCATTTCTTCTTAGAATTACAAGTTACAAAATAAGAAGACAAGTTTAACTAATACTCCATGTAGGTTTGGTTACTTGTTTCATGATCTATATGTAACCAACACTATTTAATTAGTTGATCCTTTTGTGATTAGTATATATAGAAGTACTATATTTTTCTAGATCATGCGCATGCCTACTTGTATGCTATGTTTTGCATTTAAATTCAAAGCAAAAGAACTAACTACTCTAATTGAGCGTAGGCGTGAGATTGCAAAATATCTAGAGGAATGTGTATATGCTAATCTTTTTGAAACCAAATTAAGAATGGAGTATTGTACTATATGTGAATCTGATTCTTGATATAAATGTTTGTAATGAAACAAGGGTTATCTTGCCATAATCAATTTGTCCATATGTTTTTGGCTTGTACATTCCATTCTAAACATCATTTCATTATCTCTCTCAAAGCCTATAGCTATACTAAAAACATGTTGCCACTAGCTAGGGTCGGTAGAATGTCTTGCCAAACTTCTTTGGTTCTCCATCTTATCAATTAGGGAAATTTCAAAATCGAACCACGTGGCGCGCGTATAGATATATATGTACTTACGAATATGACTTAATTAATTAGCTAGGGCGAAAAATCTTCCATTGCCATCGCCTTTTCCAATCTCTTCAACTTGTCCATCAAACGATCAATCATTCGTTACATTCCAACTGCCTTCGATGTAAAATCATGTATAATTCTTTTTGCATTTTGATCCATGCGAAAATTATTATATAGTCCATCCATTTTGTATATCTAGAAGATATCAATCAATCCAAATAAAAAAAACAAATTAAAAGATCTTCTTTTATAACTATATATATATGGAGATCGATAGATACATAGCAAGTTGTTGGTGGTTGTCTAGCTTTTCTTTTGGTTTTCCAATTAAGTTCATTGGTTCGAAGTTCAAAGTGGCTCTCCTTTTCTTTCTCTTTAATTTGTGATGGCTAGTCAAAAGTGATAGAGTTAGGAGAGCGAGAGGGTTGTCGGCCCGGGAGAGGGCACCCCACCACCGCACCGGAGGGACCATGGGCTCAAGCACGATGCGAGCCCGCCCACCTTTCCCGAGACCCAATTTTCAAGTCTTTAAAATAGCACACACACACATATACTATATATATGTACACAATCTCACTAATTAATGTGCATTGTAAACAGACAAACATCCATATCTTTCTCAATTTATTTCCACCTCTCTCGTTTATTAATTATTCTATGCTACTTTTTGTTCAAGCTAGTCAGCTGATCATATTGTCAATCTAGCTAGCTAGTAGCATTAATTTGTTTTTCTTTACTAGGAGAGGGATCAGCCCAGTGAATGCCAATGTGTTAATGTGGGAGCTAGTAGTAGCAAGCTAGTGCATGTGATTAGCGACTTGTTTAGTTTGCTTTTACTAACTTGTATGCGAGTGAAGTTAACTCATAGTAAAAAAAATTATACTTTAATATTTAGTTCAGCTTTAAATTTAAAAATAAGTTACGAATTTTTAAACAATAAAATATATGAATTGACATAAAATACATTTCAAATAAGATAGACGTATGTGGCATACGTGAGTAATAAAAAGTAATTAATGAGAGATAATTGTATCCGCAAATTTATGGGAGATAACTGCCTTAAAGGGGTGGGGGAGATATATATCTCTCATCATTGGATTTGTATTGAGAGATAACTTAGAGGGAAGTTAGACAACCAAATAAGATTAATTAGTTCCAACTCCCTGCAAGTTATGTGCTAAGGAGTTAACTTCACCCCTAACCAAACAAGGTGTGATAAAATTGAGAAGTAAAAAAAATTGAAGCGTTATATTTTTTGGTGGATAAATTGTAGCATTATTTAATTATTTATTAAAAACAAATGTACTACAAATTTTGTTACTAACATTTTTTTTCTATTGATAATGTCGATCTCACAAATTTTTTTTCCATAACTGAGGATTTGAACTTGATCCAAATCGACTTCAATTAATTAAGGGGCGTTGAGTCTCAATCAATCTTGATGAAGCCTTAGGCCTTGTTTGGTTAAAGTAAAGTTATCTCTTGGGATATAACTTACAGGGAGTTGGAAACTAATCTTTTTGAACTATCCAACTTGTCTGTAAGTTATCTTCCAACTTACAACTTAGGGTATGAGATATCTCACCACCACCTCGTAGAGAGTTATCTCCCAAGACTTGTTAACGCAATTATCCCTCATTTATGACTCATTTATTATGCACATATCTCTCTTGTTTGAACGTTATTTATGTCAATTCATATTTTTTATTGTTTAAAAATTTGAAACTTAATTTCCTACGAGTTTAAAGTTGAATCAAATATAAAAATATTAACTCAAGAAGATAACTTACAATTAATACTATAAGTTAACAAAAATAAACCAAACGAGGCTTTAATTAATTTGTTGTTACCCCTATGGTATAGAAATTTTGGATGAGAAAAAAATGAAGGGGGACCTGCTGCTGGGTGCAAAAATTGAGTTTAGTGGTCCTGCAAGATCTGAAAAAAAGTAGTTGCATGTGGTTGCCACCACCAGATAGGGTTGTTGAATTTGTGCTGTCAGTGGTCTGAAAGTAGTGTTTAGTTCATTGGATTCGGGCAATGAAAGTGATTGCACAAATGGGTTCTGGTTCTTAGGACCATTACATCTGAGATTTTGGTTGTCTTGTTTTTCATCGCAATGTGTTTTACACAATATATATTCACTTAATTAATTAATCACTGAAACTATACTAATTAATTTGCGTTTTTAGTCTTGCACTTCATAATTAATTTCATTCATTGTTAGAAGCTCTATCTAGCCGTATAACATCTTCAGAGGCCTCGTTTAGTTAGGTGTAGAGTTAACTCTCTTCATATAATTTGTAGATGAGTTAAAACTAATCTTGTTTAGTTACTCAATTTCCCTTCAAGTTATCTTTCAAATCACACTCGTGGGTGTGAGATAGTACTTTTTAATTTGGAGAGTTTTCTACCTCGAGAATACAGACAAAACTGCCTTGCATAAATCTCCACTAGTGTAGTATTATGTTGTTTTTAATATGTTTTTAGAATGACTCAAATACTTGTTATTAATCCATGAATATAAAGATTCAATCAACAACTTATAAAAGAAAGTAATTTTTTGATAAAAAAAAATTTCAAGTAAGAGAATATTTTAAAAAAAACTATTTTTAGTTGTATTTTACTATGTTTATTATTAATAATCATTAAAATATTATTTCAAAACAACTATAAAAATATTTATAATAATTTAATGTTGTTTGATATTTTTTGTAAATACTATTTTATGTTTGTTATTTAGTTCAAATTTTTTATTTATGAATAAATAAATAGTAGTGCATGTAACGAAAATAATAATATATTTTTTTCATCTTTAAATATATGTTTGAAAGGTATTTATGTTAATTCAACGTTTTACTGTTTTTAAAATTTGTAACTTCCATATATATATATATATAAGTCATAGTTTCATAACAAAGCATAATATATATAAGTTTTTTATTAAAATAAAATTAATAAAAAGTGTTGCCAAACTCATATCTAGTGACAAAAACATGTTTCCAACACCAACACATATAAATTAATGTTAACGAAAGTTCTTATACGCACATGAAATTAATTATATGTTACCGAGTACTACTTACGTTGGAGGAACTAGTTTCTGTAGTCATAAAATACAAACCCATTTTTGTCCATTTGTTTCATGTGCATTGAACTTTTAATTATTTGAGATAAGATTGTCATGAACAAAAACAAATTGCCTTTAAAGGTCTCCTTTGTTTCCTTCTTAATCAATCTAATTAAATACATATTTTAGCTTAATCATATTGCATGTGTCTAGAATGTTATAGGCAGTGAATATGCTGCATTATCTTGATATCAAATCAATGGTAAATCGACCTAATAATTTGACCAGTGTACATAGGGCCTCGTTGACGAATATGCTTAATTAATTAGCTGCTCTAATTACGAGATTTACATTGGAATCAAAGAATAACGTTCATTACCAAACGTTTATGTATGTTGAGGTTAGGTTGCGTGCTTGCATGGTTGATTGATCTGATTTTGATTTTCATAAAACTTATACTAGCTATATACGAGGAACATTCTTTTGAGATGGTTTCACTAATTGACTCTACTTTTTTAAATGTAACTTCTTTTGATAAATTTTGTTCTTTATTTTTTATTTTTCGTTTTGTGTCGGACGTAAACTGCATTAGCTAATCTAGGTTTAGGGTTTAAGCCCTGTTGGATCTTATACTGAACGGCCCTAGCTTATAAAAATCTGCAAGCACAATACCTATATATAATATGATTATGGTCTTGTCGATATGCCCAAAAGCCCAATACAAATTTTCTCGATTGGGCTTTTAGCTTATTATTTTATATAGGAACAAATTAACAGAGGCATTCAACGAATCATTTTATTTAATTTATGTTTATTGAACAAACAGTTAAATTTTCGTTAAAACAGTTATATTCATATTGCTTTCTACCGAGATCATTTAATAAAACCATAACTAGTTAGTTACCCTGTCGAGAGATTGATTTCAAATATTTGGCTCCAATATATAACAAAAAATAATCACGTTATTATACAAGCAACTTCATTCGTTTGTCTATAAAATTTAAACACCTCTCAAAAGAAAATCTCTAAGAAGAAGCGAAAACTAAACTTTCAACAAAGGAGAAAAGTTTATAATTTCCACCGAGTACAAGATCGAAAACTACTTATTTAGTAAAATACCAAATAAAAAGTGACAATCCAATAGCCCAAACAACAAATCTACAGAGTGTAGATAAAGATACACAGTTGAAAGTTTAATTGATGTCAATGTTGAATCTGATAATCGATCAATGGAACCAGGCTTCGATTTCAAATCTGAATAGATCTTTATTTGATAAACAAGAAGACAAGAAGATTTTTTAAGCAAATGAGAGCTCTTGTGGACTTATGGATATGAATCATCGTTTTTTAAGAATATGAATAAAAAACAATAAATAAAGCCTCAATCTCAAATTTAAGTATATGGATCGAGTTTAACTTCTTTTCTCATATGTGGCAAATTGGTGGAATTTAAGTATACTTTTCACTCAATAATTTTCTAGCTCCGCTACTACACGAAGGTGAGACCCCTAACGACATTTTAAGTGAGATATGGTACTATAGGGCTGAACCAAAAGTAGTATTCACCACCATTATTTTTCTTTATGGGAGAATTGACCAAACTGTCAACCAAAGTTTTATTTTGAATAGGGAAGGACACTGCACCATTGTAAGAAATTAATTAAAGTGTTGTGAGGACCATGAGCTACTTTTATTTTCCTTTCTTCTTTGTTTTTTATCTGACAAATCAATATAAACAGGACCAATAGAAATTGCACTTCTCAACAGTGACAACCACATCAAAAACCCACATGTGTAGCTTGAAAAAGAAGTGAAACAATTATAAAGGAACTTTTTGGAGGGCAAGTGCCCCACAAGTTGAAGGGCACGTCACCTTAATTGGCATGTCAGTTTAACATAAGTTTCAATATAAATGGTCCCCTATATATTGCAAGCAAGCTAGGTCAGGTGATATATTATGAATGAATATATGGTTTGATGATAGTGCACACACAATAAGGAGAGATTTTGTGAAACCCACCTCTGCAGTGGCTTTTGAAGGTGAAAGATTCAATTTTATTCTGATCTATGAATTGTCAGATGTATTTATTAAATGATAGGGGTCCATCTCCTTAGAATTGCTTAGCACATGGCACATTCATATCTTTACCAGTACTATTCAATCTTTGTGGAATCATTTTGTGGTGCCTATCAATAGTTATTCAACATAAATTAGAGTATGATTTGAAAAAGTTGAAGTTAATTAGACAAGCATGTATGTTGAAGATGGTGTTAAATAATCATCTATTTTTTAAACATATAACCTTTTTTTTGTACATAAACATATTGTCTTCTTTTTTTATATAGGATATATGGTGATCAATTTTTAATATGATGTTAATCCAAATTGTGAAAAATGCAGTAATTAACTTTGATGTTTGTTTCATGTTTATAAGAATAAAATATCCAAAATGTAAGATCAAATCTAATTAATTATCTATTGGAGGTACAATCGAAGCTCCTAACTATGTTAACTTAATTTAACTTTGGAGTGGATTTGGTTAAGTGCCCGTACAATTCACTACTACTGTAGCACATAGGTCGGGCAAGCACTTGTGTATGTCACTTTAATTTTGCCGTGGTTACACTAGCATTCTCCTTGGATTAAATGGATCAACCCATACAATTAATCACGCTAAGCTAACTTGGGAGAAGTTTTTGTTGGCATTGAATCAATGATCATAATTATGTTTTTAAGGGCCTGTTTGGTTATAGAACTAGTGAATCATTCCATATTTGCTTGCTTAACACAACTCATATCTTCGCTAATCCTTTGTTTGTCTCTACACAAAATTGTATAAGATTAAGTTTTTTGTTGGACTATTACGCCCCTTCCACTTCATCTCCATCTTTGTCTTCTTTTGATAGGGTGAGGGCAAAGTTGTACTACCATTTTAAATTCGGCTTACTTAAAGATAGGAGTTTGAGTGTTTAAATAAGATTGAGTGCTACCTAACACTCAAACCAAACACCAATCTCAAAATTGCCAAAGTCATATATAGCTATGTTAACACTTGAAGCAAACGGGCCCTAACCTTCTCAAACTAAAAGACTGAATCGCTACTTGGGCCAAATTTCTTCAATCGTCCATGTCCTTGTTAAAGTTCAGCCCCTGAGGGAGCCCAATAAAAAAGTTCAGCCATGGCCTTATTAAACATAAACCCAAAGAACTTGCACGCTGAATTATTTTCATGGGCCAATATTAAGGCCTATGGATTGCCTGTTAAATCAATGAAGGCTCTAACAAACATTAACACCACCTTCCACTTGGGCCAATATTAAATAAAAAAAATATTTTGACCAACTACCGATTAGCCCAAGGGTTAAAGACTTAGTTCTTTTAAGTAAAGTCGGTCTTGTGAATGGAAATAATTAAGTTGAGAGGACTACCACCCATATATAGTATCCGAACATAAATCAATGCGGTTGACACTAAAAAATAAATAATAATAATCTTTCAAAGCAAGATTTAGGGAGGTCGGAGTTCGATTCATGAAGTGAAAAATAAAAATAAAAAACTAAAGTTATTATCAAATATATGATCAAAGTATCAGCTTAGATCATAACTACTTAAATAAATAAAAACCTAATCTAACCGCTAAGAATTAATTAATACTCACGTCCTTGATTAATTGCATCAAAAGGCATGAAACAATAGACATCCTAAAAAACAGTGGAGAACTTATAAAGCATGAAATGCTTGTACTCATCACCAGGGTTCACAATCTGGGAAGGGAAGTTATCGTGATTGACAGAGTCCGGGAACCCTTGTGTCTCTAAGCACAGCCCTGCATGCGCTCCATACACTGCCCCTTCCTTCCCCTTCTCCCCTCCAAGCATGTTCCCTGTGTAGAACTGAACTCCTGGCTTGTCTGCCCACAGCTCCATCAACCTCCCAGACTTCCCATCATAAACCTCTGCCACCTTCTTGAACTGCTCCTCCGCTCCATCGATCACGTAGTTGATGTCGTATCTGTTCAAGTTGTATAGATCGAAAGTTAGTTCCACATCGATTAAATAAAAATTCATAAAATAAGTATGTACATGTATATAAAACTGAGTTGAAGCTAGTTAAGTTGGGACAATTATACTGGCAGATATCGTGTGATGGACTCATTATAAAAAAATGAACATGGTATTAATTAGGTGTTGACATTACCCAGCCGGGAGCTCCCCGATGCGGCTTCCGATAACCTTGGCTTCGAGGAAGTCGAACGGGGTGCCCTTCACCGAAAGGAACTTGCCGGTAGGGATGAGCTCGTCGTCTACTGGGGTGATTTTGGAGCCGTAGATTTTGATGGTGTTGTTGAGGATGTTGCCACTGTTGTGGCCTCCTAGGTTCCAGTATCCATGGTGGGCGAGGTTCACCGGGGTGGCCTTGGATAGAGCCTTGGCTTTCATGCTTATGCTGAGGGAATTTCCCGCCAATGCATAGGTTACAAAAACGTCGAGGTCACCAGGAAATCCTGCATTATTGATCCACTCATGATAATCCTACCTAATTAACTTATCTAATATATGCGCAACAAATGTTTTTTTATAAATAAAATCGAAGAAAAACCTTTACCAACATTAAAACAAAAAACGCATCGTCCCTATGAAAAAATAGTACTCCAATATACACATCCAAGTCAATTAATTTAGAGCCAAGATCGATATAATATATTGTATATGAATTAGTATGTGAATGATTAATTTGTTAAACTAACCTTGTTCTCCATCAAAGCTGCGGTAATATAGTGTAATGTAGGGAGAAGGACCATCTTTAACGTGCTCCAACACCGTCCAAATTACATCGCTGAACCCTCTATGCCCACCTATATATACATAGTGTGGAAGCATATCAATTTAATTAGAATATCGATCAAAGTACACATAAAATAAAATTAAATCTAATCAAAAACTCTGTTTTTTAAGTGACTTAATATATAAGTAGAATACCATGAAGTGTATTTTTGCCTTCATTGGGGAAAGTCTTGTAGGTTTTTCCATTCAGTTTAAATTGAGCACCTCCAATTCGATTAGCAACTCGACCCGGTGTAGCCCCAAAGTATACTTTATCATTCTACCGAGATTAAAGTTTGATTAGAGATGATCGATTCAATATCAATATTAGATTAAAAAAAAAGAAACTACACCAATATATAATTCAATAGAAAAAAATATTACTGTATATTCTCCGATCGTCTCGAAGCCAAGAACAATATCATCTAATTTCGCTGTAACGAAAAAAAATATAAAACTCAAAGTCAAAGTATATTCAATTAGAAAAAAAATTGATTTATAAAAATAAAATAAAAAATAAAAAATTGAACCTTGCTTGTCAGGGACAATTACAGAGTGCACCGTTGCGCCCCAATTGGTGACCGTGATAGTGATCTCTCCATTAGAGAGCTTATAAAACCCAACTGGTTTTCTATCAGCAAAAGAGAGATCAACCAATGAAAAAGAAATTAAAACGACAAAGAAAATACTAATAATCTTAGCCATTTTTTATTTTTTATTCGTTTTGAACGAACAAACAATGCTGAGATTTGAAAGATCTGATTTTAGTAACTAATAGTTATATATAAGATTCTAAAAAAGATTTTGGATAGATCTGATTTTAGTAACAGATAGTTATATATAAGATTCAAAAAAGATTTTGGATAAGTACCTAATTTAATTTCGGTGACAGGTCATGTATTCCAACTCATTTAATCTAATCCGATCGAATCATATCCTAACTAATTGAGTTTTTTTTGGTAGCGTTTAAATTTTTAGTATCGTTTTAACTAAAAATTGGTCGTTTTAATTTTTTCTCGCGATTATACCCTTATTTTTACTGTATTAATAAATTAATGCCCTTGCAAATTAGTGTAACCCCATTATACCCCGATAGAGTTGGCAAAAGAGAAACCAACATTTCAAGCTCTCCTAGGGTAGACCAACAGTTATATAATACATTATCAAAACGTATTGAATTTAAAATTAATATATAGCTTAATATTGTTAATAAAAAAATACTGATTAATAATTAACTAAATATTATAAAACAAATAATTTCACTAAAATGAAAAATCATTGCACATTAATTTCTCAATTATAGATAATCTTGTTAGATATTTATTACATATTAAAAAAGTTTTAACAACGTCGAGTATAAAAATATTTTTAAAT
This sequence comes from Stephania yunnanensis, assembly GCA_039657365.1. Taxonomy (NCBI): domain Eukaryota; kingdom Viridiplantae; phylum Streptophyta; class Magnoliopsida; order Ranunculales; family Menispermaceae; genus Stephania; species Stephania yunnanensis. Next base: position 55,735,375 of record CM077588.1, on the reverse strand, counting down.
GTTATAAAAATATTTTTTAATGTAGTGTTCGAGTGGTGGATTATCCTACATATTTTTATTTTTTTTTTACTAATCTACTACTTTTTTTAAGTTATAGAAAGACTTCTTTAGAAATGAAGAATATTCGCAATAACATTGCTTCTCAATTATGGATGATGCGTTAGGTATATGTATAGTTATACAAGTCGTTTATTGTATTTTATTTACATGTGTTTAATTTTTGTGAATTCTTATAAATTAATATAGAGTTATTTTCATGTAATCATTTATGGACACACATAATATGATTTTCTAAATAATATAAATTATTTTATGGTATTAATTTGTATTTTGTAAATAAAATACAGAATTTGGAACTGATGCTATCTTGTTGTTGTAAATAAAATACAGAGTTATTTATAACAATTAATTATATGATTATATAATTAATATACTTAATTGTGTCATATGTCCTTTATTGTTATTTTGCATTTATCAGCTAATCAATCAACTATCATTCCAAACAATTTTTAGTTGATCAGTTAGGTTATCAGCTACCAACTAGTAAAATTATCAGCTATCGGCTAGTTTATCAGCTAGATTATCTGCTAGCTACCAACTAGCTAGATTATCAGCTAGTTTATCTAACTAGATTATTAGCTAGCATTGCCAAACAGAACCTTAGGAAGATGCTACCTTACACCAAGATGTGGCATTCACATATAATTTTTAATATATAATAATATACCGGATATGCATCTCGAGGGGGAGCACGAATGACTCTAAAAATATGTAGACCTTACATGTCACGTTTCCATACGACTTTGAGTATGATTTTTTTTTAAAAGATAAATTTTATTAATCATTTGTGAACCTAAGTATATAAAATCAACTACATAGAGTATGGTTTTTAGCTGTAGTTCATGGTAGCAATTGAGTTTTACCCTACCATGTTAAGAAAAGGAAATCATCAGCTGCGTTAATACGTACGTTATATTCCCCATGCAATCGAAGATAAAGATTGTTGACCTTACATGGCAATAGTTTATAGACTTTAATATAATTCGCAACCTCAACAAATCACATCAACAACGACCCTAATTACATCTGGTCTAGGTTACACAAATCTAATGCCCCCCCACCACATCAACCAATTACTCGACACGTGTCCCACTAAAGATTCAATTTTTTAATATATATTTTTTTTACAATTTTAGGTCACTAGTACAGTGGCTCGAGACATCCAATCAATACTCCACATCTACTCGTATTTCCACCAACAATATTGATCTCCTGCAACCGCTGCTACCGACGAAAACAACTTCTCCACAATCCCCACGTGTCAGCATCCCATAAAGTTGACTTTTCATCAACCACAAAAGAATACTACTAAACCCTAACGCTACGCTTAAACATCACCAATGGCCAGTGATTACCTGCGCATCGAGATACGCGTAAAGATATATCTCTTTTGACGAGCGAGTGAGGAAGTGTGTCGTTTATTTTGTCAGCGTGGAGGGTTTGACCGAGGCGTTGGATGTGGTGGTGGTAGTGGTGACACGCTCGCAACGTGGACACATGGTCAACGTGGAGGCAGGGAGAGGCTGACACGTGTTGGGGGAGATGACGGTGGGTGGGCCCACACGGAGTGCTCTCAATTGCTCCACTTCTCTGTGGAGTCTACGGTTCTCCTCAGTCAATGAACCAAAACATCTCTTTAGGTACTCGCACTCCACCTCTGTTTGCTTCAACTTTGTCCTAATTAAAAAAACACGCATTAATCAACTAATCAATATTGAAAAATTAATTAATTTACATGTTAATTAATTATTAGATTTTTTTTTTCAGGTTTTTATATTATAGTTATATAAGGCACGATTAACTTTGTTGATTAATCATATATAATCAAATTTACTTATTTTGTTTTTACATTCGCGTGCAATCAGCCTCAGCGTACCTCAATGACTCAAACAATCTTGACACAACTATAAATTAAACTTAGGACCACGCATCTAAGCTACACGATCTCGTATTCTTAAGCTCACCCTTAGCGTGAGGCCAACCAGTCCGATTTAGTTAATATGAGTACTTTGCCAAATCTATTAATTTAGATAGTAAGATTTTGTTTAATCCAGTATCAATTTTAAGTTTTTTCAAAAACAATTTCTAAATTTTCTTTCTCTATTTTATGTGAACACACTGTTTGCATGAATTAAATTATATATATATATATATATATATATTACAAACCTTGCTCTGCGGTTCTGAAACCAGACCTCTACTTGGCGAGGTAGGAGCTTCAATTGATAAGCCAATGTTTCCTTTTGTTTCTGCAAATTAAGCGTGTATAGCATAACTAACCAAAACAATATTCACACATATGTTGGTGATACAAAAACTGAAAACCATACAATATGTAGAGTAAAATAAAATGTGAATAATTTGTAGTTACCGGGTTCAAAGTGTGGTTTTCTCTGAAGCTCTCTTCGAGCAACCGAGACTGTTCCTTAGTCAGCCTAAGTTTCTTCCTCGGCGGCCCTCCTCCGCCGCTGATCTCCTCATCGTCTTGATCTTCCAAGCTGTTCGAGGGCACCATGTTCATGTCTATATTCCTCATCCCACATGCACCACCACCATGATCTTCAACCACCCCAAAAACACGATGAAAAGGTGATCGATCCATGAGCCAAATAAATTAATTAAAAGGCCCAAAAACCTGCTTCAATATATCTCCCCATATATATGTATACAAAAATAAAAAATAAAAATAAAAAATAGTCCATGAAATACCACTTTTTTACACAAAATAAGGACTACTCCTTAATGGATTTTGTAACAAAAATCACAAAATAATTGTACGTTAATATTTTCATCCGCTTCATGTATTCTTTGGCGCAAAACTACAAGGGTATGTTCGCAATCTGCGATAAAATACATTTTTTCTTGTAGTGGTATAAACAGAATAAAAAATAGTGACATGATAGATTTACCAAAAGAAGAGAAACCAGGGACGGATATAGTCAACTCCAATGAAGAATTGCTCATGGTGGGCAAACCCTAGAAGACGAAGGAGAAGAAGAAGAAGATGATGATGATGATGATGTTCAAAGCAACCAAAACGTGTTGAACAATATTGGATGAAAAATGAAAGATATATAGAGAGAGAGAGAGGGGTGAGAGTTATTAATAGGAGGTTAAATAAATAGGAGTCATAGAGGGGAAGAGAGATGACAAATAGACTAAAAGGACTGTTGATGTTCCCTAGGGTTTTTGACTGAAGTCTCTACGTCAAACTTTCTGACCGTCTGATCATGCCACGTGTCGCCCTGATAGAAATCTGTGGGAGATTAGCCGGCAACTTTCCCCGATTAGGCGTTGCGGAAGTCGCCTTGTCTCAGCACAGGTCGGCTGGCGAAATGATTGGAATTGTAGCAACGCATTTCTTGATTTGGTGCTCTCGGGCGCATCGTGTCTTCGTGACTCCCTACTCCACTTCGTATGTAGTTTTAGTCACTAATCAGTAAATCGTGTATGGATTGTGATGTGATGGACGACGTAAATGAAACCAAACTGATGGTGAATTGGTGATGGAGCGTGTGGGCCCGCATGTTTTAGCTAGTGATGTTGGACATTTGGGGCTCATCACCAATGATGGACACTTGGATTGTATTAAATTTTTTTAAGAATAACTATTGACGTTTCTAGTAGTTAATATATTGATGTAAACCTTAATAAACATACGTTATGAAATAAGTAGGTTTGAGCCATAATAATTAGGTTAGCAATCAAGGAGGTTTATATCAAGATATTAACAAGTGGATTTGGCTACCTATGAGTATAAAGATTAAGAATTAGACATAAATTAATTAATGATGCTCATAACGTAGTTATGTTATAAGTCGAAGGGAGCTTCAAGTCTTCAACCTATATTAAACGTTAAAAACAAGTCAAAAAATTAAGTTATATTGATTATAGTAAATTTCAATCAAAAGATGTGTTGAGCATATAGGGAATCGATAATTATAGATGCGTGATAAAAAGGTTGAGCTATAAAGCGTAGATGCAACCCTTTGTTTTCACCACCCAAAAAAATATTTTCAAGAAATTAAGTTTTTTTTAGGAATTAATATATAGTTCTCTAAAAGTATAAATATATATTGTTCTTTTGTTTTGATAAAAAAGTTAATGGTAACGTACTATCCTCAATCATCTTTTTTTTTTCTTAGGATTCTAGTTACTTTATTTCTTATGTATTTAATCAAATTATAACTACTCTCTCGCCATCCGTTGGATCATTGTGCTGCCTACTTTACCATTTTTATAGTCCCTTTTTATACAACTTTTTCACCAATCACGAAGGTGGAGGCAATCATGGCCGTCCAATCCTGTAGTCATGCGAAAATCATTTAGCATTATGCATGGCACTCATCATCATCATTTTCGTCTCATTAACCCAGGTCAAGTGGTGCATGTCGAGAGAGAACAATGATATCTATAGATAATTAATCAATATTTTTGATGAAAACACTTGGAGTATAATATATTCGAAGAATAATACTGCAACAAGCTGTATGCATGGCCTTCACAACACTTTATAATTTTTTATGGACCTAATGTGCATTTTGGTGGGTGTTTGCAATCTCATTCTAGCATTTTTCATCAGAAAAAGCTATTAAACTTTGCAGAATTGAAGAGAGCTAATTAAAGCTTATGCTCTCTCTATGGAGATTGTAGGGCAATCTAACATCGACTAGTTAATTAGAATACAATTATATGATTTTTATATGTGGAGTGGATACTCTACATTACCTTGGCATTTTAGATTCAACCCCACTGTTTAAATTAGTCACCACACTCTCCTCACTTTGGATTGGGCCAATATTACAAAAATTGAACATGGCAGGAGAGCTCGTAGTTGACTTAATTAGCCGATTGCCACCTTGGATTGGGGGTTTCACATCGACTAGCTAGTTAAAAAATAATTCTAACCCTTATATGTGTGGAGCAAACACTCTATCTTGCCTTAGCATTTTGGATCCTGAACCCCGCTTTCATACTCAAATCATACATAAACGAGGTTTGGGAAGTATGTAACTAGGGAAGCTCACTCATGTAATCTTCAATTCCCACTTTTGTAAATCTTGGTCATACGATCGAAGGTTCAACTTAGTTGATTCGGCGAGACTATAACACCATATCAAAGCGAGTTCGCATCTTTGATTCGCTTCGATTATGGGGGATATGTGGTATTATTAGGGACGATGTATTTTTTTTCTACTACACTAATCAAAATTTTTTTCGACTTTATTTTAAAGAAACACATTATTTTTTGTCACACATATATTTCTTTTGATTATAATAAAATAAAGTCTAACTTCTTTCAAAAAAAAAAACCCATACAAAAACTAGTCGTACTACACTCTCCTCCTATTGTATTCGGACGTGAATTGAACACTTTCACGATTGCCTCTTCAAGTACAGTTAACCGATCAGTTGGCCCTCTCAATCCCATCCATCAATTGAGGAGTACTCAACCTCGGTCACTTGCATGGCCCACGCATGTATCTCACGTAATTCCTATTCACTCATTTATTTGTTTATTGTATAACCAAGTGTATAACTGGGGCGCCTAAAGTGGTGATTTGACATTGACACCTCTTCATAATATATAATGGACATACATGCATACATACATACAAACAAATAAATAAACAATTATAAAACAACAAAAAGAGAAAGAAAGATACGGCGCGTGTGACATTTGCATCAGTGGTTCGCGCTTTTCTTCATTGGCTTCTTTCTCGACACCTTCATTGTGTCATCCCACGCCCATCCATGTCAATTTTCTCTTTCTTCTCTTTATGTGATTAGTACTTTATATTGCATTTTTCTCTTATTTTTATTGGGCTCATCCATGCAGTGGGATGAATCTCTACTAATATTAATATTGTCTCAACTTAATTAATCACGTATTTTTAACTCGTAAGTGTAAAGTTTTGCTTCAAAAGTTCACAAACCAATTAGAAGACTCAATATATGTTTAATTTGTGATCTGTGAGTAAGAGGTCATAGATTCGAACGCAAGTAGGAACAAGTTGCTTCTTTCTTAAAAAAATAAAATAAAATGATAAGGTCTTTCATCAAAAAAATAATAAAAATTGTCAAGTCCATGACTCTTTATTAACTTTAATTTTCTTCGTATGAAAAATTAAGTCACAGTGAGGAAAATTGTATTTTCTTGGAAGGGATCTATAAAGAAACTCCTTTATTTGTAAACCAAAAATAAAAGAAACTCCTTTATTTAGGGATCTTATTATTGTATTTTTTTTGGGTAGATAAGTAAACCAATTCGATTAAAGCAAGTTAAGTAACTATCCATATCAATAGTAATGGTTTTCACTCTCTTTAAAAAAAGTCTCTTCCTCTTTTTCTTTAATGAATTATGAGATAATGGTTATCACTTTAAAATATTTACTTTTAAATTAATTAATTCAAATTTACATAAACACTCATACTTTTATTTTTTCAAAGATTTTTTCATCCAATGAAACGTTAATATTTATGGACAATTATGTTAATAAGGTTATTTTGACTTCAAGAATATCCTAAAGGGTATTGCCATTATATATAAGATATATATATATATATATATATATATATATATATATATATATATATATACTTACTTTAATCTTTTCAAAAGGGACGTATTAATTGTAATTTCAATAATTTAATATTTTTAATTAAATATTCAACTGGGGGCAGAAAACTCAACCAAGCTAGCATATAAATATTTAATGGAAATGAGAGTAACTCACTTTTGTGGTCTACATTTGACATAAAGTTATTGCAAACCTAATTTAGAGAAATATAGTAAGTGTCAAACGTAGGTGTCAAAACAAAAGTGAGTCAATCAATCATTTTCTTATATTTAAACTTCTGAAAACTTGCTTCTCCTGAAACCATAGTTGTCTAATGAGCCAACTAAAATGTAATATAAACATAGATGGGAATAAAATAGAGCATTAACATATAGACTTATTATTATTATTATTATTGAGAACAACATATTGACTTATTAATTACCTTAATGATGCAACACTACACTAGTCTTAAAAAATCACCTCAATCTTCATCTTGTCTGGTTTTTAAGTACAAAATCATATTCTAAAGGGCCGGATAAGATTTGGTTCTCTCACAAATGATTAGATTCGGTTGCACTAAATAGGGATGTTGTTAGTAAAGATTGAAGAATATATAGGACCTGCTTATCATGATATAATCAATTTAATTATTGTTTGAATGAAAAAGGGCTCATGACATATACATAGTATATTCGTATTACATATACTAGTCTAACGGGCAGGTGCGAGGGGAAGTTATTTTTTTTTACATTATATAAAAAAAACCCAAAGTCTTTAACAATTTTCTATTATTATTAATAAACCCAAATTTCGAATGAATGATCCAAAGTAACACTTTAAATAAAATAAAAAAATGAAGACGACAAATCAAAAAAAGTGATTGATATTTGAATGGAGAAATCTCAACATGGAATGACCTAAAGTGGATATATAGTAAATAATTAGTAGAGAATTAACTTGATGTATTGAAAGAAACTCATCATAAAAAAACTCTTAATAATCTTTTTACCTATAGATAGTTCCTCCAATAATCATGAAGTAATTGTCAGATGAGCGGCTCTTTATTTCCATAAAAAATATACTATAGATCAATTTGCATTTCTTAAAAAAAAACAACTATTAAGAGATATATAATTAAAGTGTAAAAAAAACCTGAAACAGATAAGGTTGAAGACTTTTTTTCAATGAAAGAAAATCGTTGATTCGTTGGAGAAAATATTGGTGTGAGAGAAACTTGGAGAAGAAGGTGAGAGCAAGCAAATTCAATAACGAATATTAATTTTCTATTTAAACAGTTATCATTTACGGTTGTTGAGAAAAATTAGGGAGGTATGGGTGCATAGATAAGGTTAGAATAAGTTTAAATTTTAGACTAATAAGATCTTAGGGAGGATTAGCATTATTATATATAGTATAGATAGATATAGATATGGAGGTTTTCACATACTTTAATTGGAATATGATTGGTATGATTATTTTCCGTTTAATTAAATGTATGACTAGCTATATATGTAAGCACGTAACCTACTTTAATTTGATATATTTATATATATATATCTTACCAATCTATACCAATATTAGAAGTATCTATAAATGTAGTTGAACTTTATTCATGTAGAAACATATTTTAAAGAACTCCTTAAAATCTAATTAAATAATCTCTTCAAATGAATAATTAGATGTATCTAGGAAATAATTCATTCAATCTTTTTGTCTTAAAAAGACTATCGAAGTAACATGACTATAATGTAGTCAAGGCAAAAGAAACGATCAGGACCGTTGAAATCACGCATGATTCCAATATTCAACTTGATGAAGAAGAAGTTCAACACGCTATGAAGACCGACGCCGTACCGTACGTCCGGCCCACCGCGTCAAGCACGTGACGCGTAGATCGCGAAGACGGACCAGCAAAGCAGGGCTCTTGTTGGGCCACATGATGATCGGACGATCGAGCGGGGAGCACGTGGAGCCCACATGTCTCGAAAATAAATCTCAAGCGTTACTATCTGGAGACACGTGTGTCAGCCAGTAAGCAGACACGTGGGCCCGCGCATGGGTTGTTTGGTCGCCTCTTTTGACGAAATTGAGAAAAGAATTGGTGATTTGATGATCTCCAAAGTTTCATAATTTTAGGAGATGAGACTTTATAGTGCGTATAATTGGGTGTGCTTAGTGGGGAGATTTTTGTTCAATTAGGAACTAAATTGAACTTTAGTTAAATTATAAATACAAAAAATACACATGTTTGTATGTTTAGACATATTTTTTTTAATAGAAAAGTTAGTGACATATCCACGTACACGATAATGATTTTGTGCTTGAATATAATTGCTTAGAGCACTGCAATAATAGTATAATACTGCCTATACTTTTAGATTAATTAATTAGTAAAATTAATGCCAATTAATATTTTCATAAGTTTATTTTAGCTATAATGTATTGTTTTATTTTCATATGCATATGCTTATTTTTTTTTTGTCACTTTTTACTCAGTGATTAATTATTTTTATTAGAGTTAGTCGGATGACTAAATCTCATGTCGAGAGATCAATTCTATGACCTTGGTTATCAAAAAGATATGCAACAACTTTACTATATGCAACATCAATTCTTTATATGCAACATAAATTCTTTAATTATTAAAATTACATGCATATATCAGTCACATTTAGAGTTAATAACGTATTAATTTATTAATTATTTGAAAGTTGGGTTCAATAACGTATATAAGGAATTTTTTGGTGAAATTGGCTAGTAGTAGAGCGGAAAGATAGTGTAAGATGTGGTATGCAAAGATTTGAAGTAGCTAGTTATAATAAATTGATTTAAAAGATTAAGAACTAATTTAATATTTTTAATTAGGACTTTTTTTTTTTACTTATTTTTAGGAAGGAGTTATTAATGAGTGGGATCGAGTTTTATATTTATAGCCCATGCATACGTTGTTTTATGTGAAGATTGGGCCTATATATAGGTTGGCCTCGTGATGTTGGCCCATTTTGTCACCTAGCAGCGTTTTGCAACTGTTGAAGAACTAAGAAAAAATTAACAATAAATCTATTTGGACTTATAAGTCCGAACTTATAAGAAGTTTTTAAAAATTTTTATAAATATTTAAGGGGTATAATAAGAATTTTACAAGTGATTATGGTTGTTTCATCAATTGCTCGAGGATGTATTTGAAATTAAAAAAATTTTTGAGTCCGGGCTCACGAGTCCAAACAGCACTACCCAAAAATTAATCAGGACAAATCAAGTGGTATGATAGTTTTATATTTATACCCCATGTATACCTTGTTTTATGCAAATTAATAAGCTAATGGAGAAAGAATTCTAATTAAATAGTTTTTTTTTTGACACATTAGAACATTTTTTGCCTTTAATAGAGGTTTTAAAACCCATATTAAATAGAGTATTATTAAATGTCATGTAAAAATGTGTTATATTTTAATTTTTAATATATGTATTACGTAGAGATTTTTTAAAACTCCTATCAATTATGTGTTATTTAATAACACCCCCTTTAATAGGGGTTTAAAAACTTATATTAAATACCGAAATTGTTTTAGTGACAAACAATATAGCACATACTAATTAATTAGTGTCTCGACATTTTGATGTAGATTGCTTCCTTTCACTTCTTTATTTTTTTAATTTTTTTTATAAAAAAAATTACTCGCTCCGACCCCTGTACCAAACTATTGATTCGCCCCTCACCACAAACCTAATGAATATAACTAGCTCATGAATTGAGTCAAACACAAGTGATCCAAAACCAAATCATCAAATTTAAGCACTAATAATCCAACACATGATATTAAACACACACACACACATATATGTTAATGTTAATATGTTATATTACAAGAAAGCTATATATGGAGCTATATTTTCGTCATCAAATATTTAAGCTCTAATGCTAGCTAGGAACGCTTCTTAACGATTGGCTCCTTTTGCGCGTTGAAGTAGACGGTAGCAACCGGCAGTCCAAGGTCGTGGTGGCCGGAGAAGCTCCGGGTGCTGAACTGCGCACGCGATGCCGGTGGGTCGACGTCGGCGAGTCGCTCTTTCTGCTGGAATAGCACCATTACGTAGCGGTGTATGCCCACCGGCGGCCGAGGTCCCATGTATGGGAGGATCTCTTTTCCTGCTGGACAATATTGCATTAATTAATACGTATATCTATCTGAGTGTATTTCAGTACTTAGCCTGAACAATCGATGTAAACACTATTTGTTTTAAAACATTGCGCTATTAAAGGTAAAACTAGTGTAAACTCAAGTGTATACTTACTTTAACAATCTTAATGTAGGCACTGTTTTGAATTATAAGCTTATAAATTGAATTATAAACTACTTTGTAAAATAAGTTGTGTTTGGTAAGCAGATGATTTCTTAAATCAACTCAATAAAACGCTGAGTTTTTAAACGCTAGTACTAATAGCGTTTCAAATAAAAAACGTCATTTAGCATTTTTATTTCGCTTTTACCTTTATGTGTGTGTGACACGATTTTGATCCCACACTATTAAGAAAATTATAGTAGTTGCTATATTTCATAGTAGTTGTTATATTTAAACTATGAAATATAACAACTACTATAATTTTCTTAACACACACCATTGTTGTCCATACTCCATACTTCCATAGTAATGAGATTAATACACGCCACTTCATCAAGTTAATTTTTAAATTCTTTTGTTATACACTTTATCAAGAAGTTTGGAATTAAACTGTTGCACACCTATGTGAAGAAATTGCTAAGTCTCATTGATATATATATATATGTATACGTAATTTATTTATTTTATGTAATAGTACAAAAATATTAATATAATTTATTTATGTCACAGTATATATTATTCATTTGTTTTTAAAAGTTTACATATAATTTATTTGTATTTATAATTTATCCTTTTATGTTATTTTGTATTTCTCAACTACTCAATCAACTATTCTTCCAAACAATTTTTAGTTGATCAACTAGATTATTAGCTTTCCGCTATCAGCTAGTAGATTATCAGCCGTCAGCTAGATTAATTATCAATTAATATTGTCAAACAGAGCTGTAGTGGAGATTCAAAATTAAGACCGCGCACCTAACTCACATATATAATCCCAAGCTCGTCCTTATCGTTATTGGGCCAACCCGCGCACTCGAATTTCAAATTTTCTCTATGATCAATTTGATGAAAATTATGGAATGGAACATTAATTGTAAAATCTCATAAGAAGAAAAACACTAACCTCTTGATGGATTCATGCCACTAGGAATGTTGACAACAATCCTGCCCAAAAGAAAAGAAAAAGCAAAAGTTTGTTTATATATTGACGACATAATATCATTTTAAAACAAATAAAATAAAATAAAATTCACATATAGAGAAGGGCTGAAAACAACTCTCCAACTATACACACAATAAAGGTTACATGGTAAATGCTAGAACGACAACACTAAATCACAACATATACATGTACAACAGTTGACATTGTACAACAGTTGATATAACGTATGAGCCCCATACATATCAAAATGGAGTATTAAGTGGGTCTTTTTATGAGATTTTGATGTAAAACCTACATGCCACATGCTGTTGTAAAATGTGTTGCGGCTTAATCATTCTAGCATTTTCCAAGTTACATTGCCATTGCCTCACTAAAAGAATATAATATAAGTTACGTACGTGCACATGCATCATTGATGCATATGATGACACGGCTGTTAATGCATGAGACATTAACGTAGCTTAATTTTGTTGTGCATGTCATATTTTTGTACAAATTAAATCGTGCTGTATATAAATAAATTAAATATGTTTAGCAGTACCAGTGCACCCATTCACGTAGACTTGGTTCACTTGGGCTAGGCGCATCAGGGTCCGTCATTACCTGCACAATATATGATCACCCACACATTGCATAATATATATAATTTGCTTTTATTCCAAAAAGAAAACAACAACGTTAATTGGGATTTGGGTGTTACACCTCCAATTACGTACGCAGTCGGATGTTCAGGACACCGAGTAATCTCAAACCAAAAAAAAAAAGAAAAAAAGAAACAACTCATGAAATATAAAGTATGGTAGCAGCTAACTACGTTATATTTTCTTAATTTTTATTAAATCTTAAGGTGCAAAATAAAGTGTGATTGGTAAGGAAGAACTGAAAAAAATTCGAAAAACAAATGCATGCATTTATTTAATGTTACCAAAGTGTAGAGTTCCTCAGGTCGCCCAGATATGTGAACAGTAGGTGGTGCAGCAGCTGCTGATGGCTTCACATTGCAACCATTTGTTACATGCTTGGACCCATAGTATACACTCATGCCGACACGTGGCGCGAACATATCCACCACATCCCCAATCACCCTCCCCACCACCAGTGGATCCACCACTCTCAGGTCCACCGAATCAGCCATGAAAATATTGCTCCAACAACAACAACAACAACAACAACAACAACAACAACAAACTTTTCACACAGTTGAAACAACCAACAAAGCTTAAGCGATAAGTGTGACAAGCTAGCTAGCTAGTAATTACTAGCATGATATATAAGAGAGTTGTGTCAAAGTTGGCAGCCAAAATGAGCTGTTATAGTTGGTGTCAGGTGGCAATTTTTGACACTTGGCATCACCTACACGTGCAATGCCACGCTTCGTTTTTCTTTTTGCGACACGTGGTGGCCTCAGCATCTTTGGTTGTAACTGTTTGGTCACTGTGAACCTCATCATCAGGTGATTGAAGATTGGAAAATGGTAGAAGGAAAATATTAGAATGACAACGACGACGTCACACATCATAAGACATATTGACTCACAAAAATCTTTTATACTACTTCGATCCGTATGTTGTGCATCAAAATTTATATATGCTTGTATTTGAGATGCGTATAAATGACTATTGTAAGTTAATGTGCTTTTTTATGTGTGACGCGTACTATGCCACAATAAAATATATGCATCGATATAGAGTGTGGATCCAACATCAAAATTTCTAAAAAACATTTGACACTCAATTTCAACGCATAACCTACACATCATATTAACTATCGTGCATTATATTTGATATAATGTTGTCATTCTAATATTTCCCTAGAAGATTTGGTGCTCTGGGTTTCAGATTTTGGAGATGCACATTACTGTGTCTGCAATAGTGGACATTGAATCATATAGCTTCTTTGTTTTTACCTTGTATTCTATGGGCACTCTCTTGCATTGAATTCAGGGAAAATGTTGTCTTTTGCCTTTGAATTTATTTATTTATTTATGTTTTGGCCTAAATTATCTAAAGCCGAATGAGCCCCTTTTTTACTTTTACAGTAAAAACTGTGTAACTTTTTTAGGGTGTTTGTATTTAATTTCTGATGCTAACTGCCCAAACTAATCAGATACATAAAAAACATTTTTATGTATGTGAGACCTTGATTAAGAGGCATCGAGCTCAACCACTTAATCCAACTGATGAAGAATGAAAGAAGTTATATTTTGGCATTCCACTGTTCATCTCTAAAATAGAGGAACTTTTACAGTTCGATTGGAGTAGCTCTTAGGGGATTTGTAAGTGTCCGATGCTAACTGCCATGACTAATCTAAAACATCTTTTGTACGACAAATCTCAATCTTTGAGACCTTGAAAGAAGTAATATTTACAAATCACAACAGATTTTTCTGGCAAAAAAACATACAACCAGCAACAAGGAAGCTCTACATTTACTTAATAGTAGCTCGATTGCATAAAACTAAAGAGCACTTCTTATCTGCAGTGCAAAGCAATGGAAGTAAATTCCAACTCCACTGCTGCTAAAACTCAAGCCGATTCATGGAGGAAACACTGCATGCATCAAAATCGCACCTCCGGATTGACAACGCTCTGATCTCCCAAGTCTTCCATCGGTGATCTATCCCCTAATGGAAATAAACAAAATAAAATAAAATGTTTCATTAGATGCATCACAAACCATTATCTGACAAGAGGTTGGTTAGCATTCTACATAGAATCGAAAACGGCTGTGTACCACAAAAATAAACTAACAAAATGTCTTTGGTCAGAGCAGCAGAAAGTTTCTGCCTGAAACATGTCTTTCCATATATAGGTTTAATATTAGATTCCGAAGCAGGCAATGACCACATAATTTTTTCTAACAGATAGCTCACAGATTCAATCTCATTTTCCAGTTCGCAGCTGTCTGCCTGACACGTTGGTAAATTCAGTAAAACAAAATATAGAAAAAAATTTAGCAAGTACCTCTGATATGTAAATCCTTTGATAATATGAACAGAATATCATCACGATCACAATTTCAGTGACTGCTCCGTAGTAGACATCAATCCCCTAGAAGACAAAGTGGCTGCCGCATGCTAAGTTCAGCCTTAAGCTCTGGGAAGCTCTCAAGATCATGTGAAGCACTCAAGATTTTCTGCGTAACAGTAAGCATGTATAATCCTTATAAGAGAAGCATAAACTAGGTAGGGCGTAAACTAAATTATGACAGCAATTACAACAACAAAAAAGACTCAATTCCAAATTTGTGACAGCAATTATAAATTTATAATCTTCATAATGCAAGATGTAATTGATCAAAAGATTCAAAACACCCCGTTCAAAGCAAAACCTAGCCTTGTGAGTCGCATGGAAAATCAAGTTTGTTTCCCATTAAGGAACCAAATACCAAATTCTAAATAAAAAGCTATGAACAACCTGAAGAAAATATATGCTCTTCAAAGCACCAGGTTATAAGATGCATTGAGATTTAAACAGAAAAAAACATCTACTACCACAAGGGCTGATAAAACTCAAATTGATCGCTAAAGACTCTGGTAAGATGACCCTAAATTGCTGGTGAAATACTATGTTTCTAATTTACTATGGAAGATGATAATCTAATATTCTAGGAGACATACATTTGCCACATAATGGTGTAGATTTGTTTGAGATGTGTAGACCCCACAAATTTTAAGTGAATCTACACCATTGTGTAGAAAATGTATGAAACAAAAGAACGTCAAAAAATCATTTCCGTTTACTATTCACTCAAATCCAAAACAATAGGTGCATGATGCATTGAGATTTGCAAACTTGTAATGCAGACATTCGGTCCAAGTCCTATAGTCCTACTCAAAGCTTTTAAACTCCAACGTACCCCACTGAAGTTCTAATTTCATGTTAACTCCATTTCTTGTTCCATCCATTAATACAATATCCTCTTGATATGCCGAGTTAGTTCATCAACTAAAGTAAAGAGATATGGCTAAATGTGGATCCTTGATGCAGTCCTATTGTTTTTTATACTTGTTATTGCTCCTTTTCACATATATATAACTGTCTAGATATGAGCATGTACCTTTTCTTTCTAATGCCTACTAAGGACGTCACTAAGAACCCTAATACCCACCAAGAATATCTCTAGAAACTTCATTGAAATATTGTCATGAGTATAAATAAATATAAAGGAGCTAGCATACAATTTAAAGGCATTGGCACATTAGGAGCCTATACGTAAAAGAAACGCTAATGCATTTTATGCAATATTCCCAAATTTCAAATTGGGGGTAGAATCTGAAAGTACATGGTGGACAAGAATATGTAGTCCAACGGCGGAGAAAAGCTTGTAGCGAGCAACCATAACAACACATATCACAATAAGAAAATAGTTTCTGGATAATATAATCAGAAGTGATTTCAAAGCTATTAATCAAGTGGGAGCAAGAATTTAACTTTTAAGACACAAACTACAATAAATCAAGCTAAATAGACACATTGGATCCATGCAGTCGACCCCAACTTAGGGCCAAGGCTTTGTTGCTGTTGCAATGAGATGTCATGAATCAATAACCGAGAAATATGAAAATCTAGAACGAATTTAGTCTTCTAAAATTAGACCAGACGAATAACACTTACCAATGCTGCCAGATGTGCTTCTTCAAGAATATTCCCATCAACCTCCAACCTTGCAATAGGAAACTCTGGGATGTGTCCGGACTGTTTCTTACCAAGTAAGTCACCAGGACCGCGAAGAAGAAGGTCCACATTTGCAAGGTGAAAGCCATCAGATGACTTCTCCAGCACCTTCAACCTATTCAGGGCACTGGAACTAGATGCAAGAAATATACATCTAGACTTTCTTGTTCCACGTCCAACTCGTCCTCGCAATTGATGTAACTGAGCAATGCCAAATCTCTCTGCATTCATGACAACCATCATAGATGCATCAGGAACATCAACCCCAACCTCAACAACTTGAGTTGAAAGCAATATGTGTGTTTCTCCAGATCTAAATTGCCGAAGAGCTTCATCTTTGTCATCACTTTTCATTCTACCATGCAGCAACCCACATTGATACCCCTCAAATTCATGAGAAATGCTTTCAAAATCTGCAGAAGCACCACGAAGCTGAGGGAGTTGCTCAGATGTTTCTATGACTGGATATACAATGTAAACTTTTCCTCCATTAGCTAACTCCTCCCGCATCAACTGCAACAAACAAGGCACTTTTTATCAACAATCAGTATCAGAAAAGGAATAGCAAAAATTTCATCCTATCGTAACAACTTATAACTCGAGTTCAAATCTGACAACAGCTACTCGGCATCCCATTGCCCTTTCCACAAACATCACTTGTGATACGTGGAATTACATGCACTAGTATCCCTTCATGGTTTTTTATGATTTATTTTTTTGGAGAAAATACAGTTCATCAATGTAAATGATATGAATCTTTCTTCAGAGAATACATCCATAAGGATAGCAAGGCCTTCTTCGATCCAAACAAATCATTACTCAATGTAAATGGGGCGAGACAATGAGCTGCTTGTTTTGCTGATCAAGAGATAGCTTTAACCACCATATAATGTGTTAAAATTTTCAAGGGACTATTCAAAATTTCAAACTGTTAATGTTTTCTCGTAAGCATTGGAAAGGATGGAAGATTACCTGATACAAAGTTTCAAATCCAGCATGGTTTCCTTCAAATGTACAGGTCTCTATTGGCTTTCTACCCGGAGGTAAATCAGTTATCTACCAACGCACACATGCAACAACAAAGATCAGCCAATTAACAATAACATAATCATAAAATTTCGTAGTCCTAGAGTGAAGCAACCCTGAAAAAAGGTAAGCAATTGGATTCCTTTGTAGAAGAGTGTAATAATGTATTACTTATTAAAGCTGACTGTCAAGTGTCAATAATCCACTTAGTAGGTCTGTAGTGAAAAAACCAAATATAAAAGAATGGAAGGTTCAATTAGTTCCTTGTAGCAGAATGTATGTGTTGAGCCTTGAAGCTCAACTGTGAACAATGAACATGCCATTCATCAAGGAAGTGAAGGAACAAAACATGCAATTGAGGAGTAAACCTGCAGTATAAATTCTATATAGTAGGAAGAAATAATGCAGTTATGAACTAAAACATGCACATAATGCAAAGCAACACCTTAAAAAGACAGCAGAAGAAATGAGCAGTATTCAGCCCAATTATCCTGTCAGATAGCCAAAACATGCTACAAAAACTACAATTAATTATATTTATAGGCCGAATCGGTTAAAATATCCTAACCTTTCACAACTTTTGTTATTATATCCTAACCTTTTGAGATTTGTTATTATATCTTAACTTTTCTAGATTGTTTAATTTGTATCCTAAACCACCTTTTGAACTCCAAATTTGATGGTGTGGCACTTAGAATAATGAGTTTAAATCATAAAATTAATAATCGTTTTTGACAACTATCGGTGATTAAGTAGTTTTTTAATTTCATAGTAAGGTGTCACTTCATCAAATTTTAAGTTAAAAATTGACTAGGGATAGAACTTAAACAATTTAGAAAGGTTAGGATATAATAACAAATCTCAAAAGGTTAGAATATAATAACAAAAGCTGTGAAAGGCAAGGATATTTTAACCAATGAAGCCTAAATTATATGTTATGTTATGTTCTGTTAGGAAGCATGCATGACAAAGAAAGTACAAGTATACCATTTAAGAAAATCCAATTCATTTGATGCAAGCTAAGAGTGCCACGCTCTAATATTTGATAAAAGGGGCAGAGCACATACTTGGGTGAGAGACATGTCACCATATAAAGCCAACGCAAGTGTCCTTGGGATAGGTGTTGCAGACATGGCAAGGACATGGGGAGCCATTAATGTTTCATCACTTGCAGATCTATCCGTGCTCCCACCACTCAGTCCCAAGCTTGCAGAAGAAGAATACAGCTACAGAATTTCAACCAATAGTATGGCAAGCAATTAGTTCAGTATGGTGATACTCAACAGGACTCAGTAAAGAAACCTTTGTTAAACAATTCCTGAGTATTGACCCTCTAATGTGTCCACATTCATGCAAATGCTTTGATTTGATAAGCCGTAGGAGTTAGAAGACAAATACGAAGGATTTGCAAGAGAAAAGGCCAAAATGTACATAAGACTAAACTTGATCATCTCAGGATTTGAAAATAATAGAGATGTGATCAAGTACAGAAGGAAGAGACCTATAGAGAAAAAGCATTAATAACTAAACCAAATTCATAATCAAAGGGGCCGTGCATCGATAAGAAGCTGACTTACATTCAGAAGATCATTTCAGATTAGAAAAAGTGCCATTATTTATATAGATGTCAATAATAGAGAAAACCCAGATTGTGTTCAAGATTGAGAAGAAAGTGATGCCATAACTAGGAGATCTGGAGGACATGAGCTATCACCTTACTGTTAAACTTTCCTCTTTGGATAACACCAAAGCGATGTTGCTCGTCGACAACAGCAATACGTAAGGCCAAGAACTCTACTTTGTCAGCAATTAGGCTGTGTGTTCCAATGACTAGGGAGATCTCTCCAGTTTGAAGACCCTATCAACAACACTAGCAGTAAGCATGCTAGCAATTTACAAACGCCAAAAGGTAGCATGAAAATGCTCACTTGACGAATAATTCGTGCTTGTCTTGCTGGTGTAGAGCCAGTTAGAAGAGCAATAGAAGGTCTTAGTGAGTCTTCTATATTCTCTAATAATTTTGTCAGGCGCTCATAGTGCTGGACCGCGAGTAGCTCAGTTGGAACCATGAAAGCTGCCTGTAGAATAAATAAGCAAATAACACCATTAGCAACACTTAAACCTCAACCCACAGGAAAAATATGAAATAACAGAAAAAAAAAAGTGCTAATAATACTGGAGAACAAAAAAATTAAGTCAAAATCCAAAGCAATTCCTGAAAAGCTACTTAAGGTACTTAATCAAAATTAAAATTAATAAACCATGATCTACTGAATAGTAAAGAAAAGCAAAGCCACAAAAGTTTTGAAAGTAACAACCTGATAACCAGAGCCAACCACCTCCATGCAAGCCAAAAAGGCCACCACTGTTTTCCCACATCCAACATCGCCCTAAACATAAAAACAGTTACAAGCATTGAAAAATGAGTTGAAAAGTTGCCACATCCAACATCGCCCAATACATAAAAACAGTTGCAAGCATTGGAAGATAAGTCGAAAAGAGATGAACTGATGTAAAACCAATTATTGATGTTGGCAAACATAATATACGAAATTGAAGTTCAAAGAATATATAAGACTTAAAATTATGTGAACCATGATTTGTGGAAATTAATGAAATAGAGAAACAACACTATATTATACATTGAAATGCGAAGACGGATGAAAGACAAAAACTACAAAATAAAAACTGAAGGAATTCAAGAAATTTCTAGAAAAGTCTTCAGTACTTACACTACATTTGATTGTAAAATAAAAGGAGTTTAGATTAACCCGTGAGTAGTGAAACGAAATGGCAGAAATGGATACATATGGTCAATCATATGTGGTGAAGACAAAAAAGTGATAAAATAATTGAATTTAAAGAATCTTGATTTCCTCAATAGTATTTTCTCAACGCACATTAGAATTTCCAATATTACCACCACTACCCTCTTCTGACGACACTAAGAATTCCTCTAGAAGCATTTCTTAATTTCCTTGTGAATAAGCATCATGTATGGAAGGAAAGCAAAAATAAATTAACTGAACAACATGAAGACCAATTCATTATATTATGGCACATATGCCATTAAAGCAAAAGAATCTTTTGCGAGCAAGCGGTAGCTTGTGCATGGATATAATTCTCTACTCGCAGTGCTACTATTGTTTAAGCATGCACGAATCTTCTATATGATCTTGCATAGTAATGAAAGTAAGCAAACATAGTTTACTTTTCTCAAGTAACATTTGCAGGTAAGTCAAGAGACACCTTGTGTATCATTTAAATGCACATTAATGCGAAGTGTCGCACCAATTACTAAGGCAACTCAACTTACCAGAAAAATATTCAAAATGAAAGTCCACATGCTACAAAGTGGAAAATTTCACTTTAAAATGGAAATCATTTACTAAAGTTGCTAGTGCAAACTAGCAAAATAATTTAGACACGTGGCTAACTAATAGAAAATACTTGATACAATTTCAAATTATTGTAAACCCAAAACTCATGCCTAATTTACTTCAAAAGTACATTGACCAGCCTGGATTTTTGCTGCAAAGCATAGAGAAATTATCCAGAAATACAAAATATTAGCACAAGTATCAATGACATCTAAAGTACCTGCAAAAGTCGATTCATTGGGACAAGCCGCTTTAGATCCCAAATAATTTGTGAAACTGCATTGAACTGGCTTGGAGTAAGGGAATATGGAAGAGCCTCCAAAAATTGCTTTGTTAGAACAGACCATTCCTCCATGAGAACTGTATTTAGTTCCGGCTTTCTGTAACTATCTAACAACCCATCTCTTTCTATCCATGAACCAAGTGGTTGAAGCATTTGGAAAAGTCGGGCCAACTATGAAATAAGAACCAGAATATGTTAAACAACGTCGAGGGTTGCTTGTAGCTATAACAAACCAGAGCAGCACAAAAACTTTTTTAATCCTCTATGTTTGAACTGAGTAGTGACTTTGAACTCCATTTGAACTTTTTGCATTCTACACATGAGCATTTTTTGCATCAAACAAAAACGCTAAAGGGCAATTCAATGGACCTCGAAATATCTCCAAATAAAAATTATAAAACTACTTTAATCAAACAGAACTTACAAATATAATATAGAAGCACGCTAGCAGCCTAGATACCACCCAATAAAGGAAAGGTTGAATTACATAGCATATGACCTAACTGACACCTTTTTGCCACCCGCCACCTTAAAACACTTACTAAAATTTATAATTTATGAAGAAATGAATCTTGAAGCGAATGAACGAGAAACGAAGAGGAAAAGAAATTCACAGTGAGAATCAGAAAGAGAACTCCAAGTTCTCCAAAAAAATGAAGCATAGAAATCAATAGTAGCTGCAATACCATCTTCCACACTGATAACCGCACAATGCCACAAAACTCTGTTGAGGAAAACAACCTATAGAAGGTTTTGAAAGTTCAGACGGTGACATGTCCTGTTGGGAAGTTAAGAACAACACATATAAAATGAGTATAGCGCAAATGAGGATGCTTAGGTGGTTGTGCCACGTGTGACAAAACTAGTAAAGATGGAATAAAAAATACGTAGATTCAAAGAAAAGAAAAGTAGGCGTAACACCAATAGACGCGAAAATTACAGCAGGGTGGTTGTGGTGGGTTGGCACATCCAAAAACGGCCTTCTAATATGCAAGTTAGAAAACTTGACTCAATAGAAATTGAAGAAATTAAACTATATAGGAGTAGACCTAAGATAACTCGAGACACAATGATTATGAAGGATTTGAAGGATTTTGAAAGCACGCCATCCAACACATTAAATTGAATAGAGTGGAAGAGTTCAATCCACGCGGCCGACCACAACTAATTTGGGACGCTTTGTTGTTTTTTGTTGTTGTAGATAGTGATGTGTCCCTGAGCTTATTAAATTCGACCTGAACAGATTTACTGTTCTAATATCGGTTCGGTTGTTTCCCATAAGCCGTAATCACCATTGTTGTCTAATTAGCAAAGCAAAGTATTTGATAAGTTGAAGCAGCAACCAAAAATGCTATAATGATAACATCAAAGTCAATCTTAAACAGGAAAATTCATCATTCATAAATTTATAGGGTTAGGGCCTTTAGGAATTGGTTCAAATATCCTAAACTTTTACAACTTATGGTATTATATCCTAACCTTTTTGAATTTGTTATTATATTCTAACCTTTCTATATTGCTAGATTTGTATCCCAAGTCACTTTTTAATTCCAAATTAAATGAAGTGACACATAAATAATGAGTTCTATTAATAATAAATTTAGTAATTATTTTAGTAATTATAGGTGGTGAGGTGATTTTTTAAAGTCATTATTTAAGTATCAACTCATTAAATCTGAAGTTAAAAAGTGACTTAAGATACAAATTAGAAAGGTGAGGATATAATAACAAATTCAAAAAGATTAGAATATAATAACAAGAGTTGTAAAAGGTTGAGATATTTTAACCAATTAAACCTTGGGCTTATAATGAAGCTCATACCAGGGGTTCATGCAGCTAAGTTTATCTATTGATAGGAAATTTAGGGTAAGCAAGAAGCATTTGCAATAGAGAATAAATTTCAAGTAGAGAAAGGATTTTTATTCCCAAAATAAACTTAGTAACAACTGTAAATGTGCTAAAAAATTGTGTATTAAGTTTATGCACATATACAGAGAAAGAGAAGGAAATTAGAGCTTAAGCCACATGGTTTTGAGCATAGAAAAAAGTGAACTCTAGGAGTTTACTAATCATTAACATGGATCTAAGGTGTCGAGAAATAAAAAGACAAGTTTTGCGCCATTGGTGTCATCATGACGAGTTTCCTTCATGTTCAGGGACTAGGGTGGCCACACCATGAACTTACAAATCTGCAACTTAGGGACTAGGGTGGCCTTACAAATCTGCAACTTAGGTCATGCGTACACATAAACAACCACGCCGCGCGCGCGCGCTCGCACACACAAAAACGACAAAAAAAAAAAATCACTGAATACTGATAATAGCACTTAAATGAACTTAATAGAAGTAAAGAGTTCATTCCAAATTCATAAACATACTAATGAAGGAACTAAGATGCCATAAGAGACAATAAAAAAAAGGACACACAATATACATTTTTCTGCTACATACATCGCCACACTTATGTGTCAATCAGTACTCTCTTTCAAGATATATAGCGAATTAGCGACTAACTAGAAACAACAACAAAAACAAGTATAACAAATTTAAGGTTGTTGGGATGTGTGAGCCAAAAAATATAGTCCCACATCAGTTAAGAAAAACTCCAGATTAAAGAATATAAGTTTGGATCTCTCTCTAAATAGTACCTAGACCTTTTGGATTAAAGCCCCACACCTGTGTTGAAGGTGGTTAAGTTGGGGACAATATTGGTACCAGCACAGATCCACAGGCCCATGCGGATGGACGTAGATCGGCCCGACAAAGGTCGTAAAGGTTTGTATGACTAACATCACAGAACTAAACCATAAAAATCAGTACAGACCGCATACCTATTTGCTTTAGCCAAAGGGGAACAAATAAACCACTTGTAATTGCATATTCAAGATACCTGAATATAGAAAAACTCATCAAATATTAATCTTTTCCGAGCCAAATCAGCTTCATTCAAGTCCTTTGGTTGGTGGATTGCAATGTATGCCTGCAACAGCATAAAATACATTATCATGCCACAAAAAAATCTAGACCACAATGTAAAAAAGCAAGAGTAAAGCAGTTCATGGAAACTTAAACTGAACCAGAAGAAACCTATGAAACACAGGAAAAGTGAGATATCAAAGGAGCGGACATGCTTAGCTTTTTCACAAGTCCATAAAGGAAAGTTCATGAGATGTAAGATAATTTACTAACGCTGGTAATAATAACATTAGAAAAGAGAACAAAGCTAAACTCTTTAGCAAAGAGACCAAAACTAAGTGCACACATTATGAAAATAAGTTGATGAATAAAAACCTAATTAGTGAACAAAATATTGGTTTCTATCAATTATTATACTATTAACTTTCAAAGTCTACCTATCAAAAAACTTATAAAGTCTGAAACTACAGCATATTAAAAATGAATAAAAAAGCACATCATCTATAAGAAAAATATTACCATAATAAATTTCTTTATACATCAAGTTACCAACAACAACAACAACACCAACATAGCCTTAGTCCCAAAACATCAAGTTACCAACGTTGGAAGAAAAAAAACTTTCATGTACATTGAAGTTTCCTAGCCAACCCCAATTAATTTGGGATTGAGGCTATGTTGTTGTTGTTGTTGTTGTTGTTGTACATTGAAGTTGCCCATATTCTACACCATGTGAGGGCAAACATGAAGGAGTTTTATACGCTCGTAAGAACATGGAAAAGATAGTAGTTGCTAGATCAGCATTGACGGGAAAAGTTGTTCTCTCTGTTTAGAGCATACTAATGCATCAGATACAGATAGTAGTTGATGCCTATAAATATAGTAATCATTGTGATACTGCTAGTATCCAATTGATTATATAAATGAAGGAATTCAGCCATTTTTCAATTGCACTTAATCGAACACAATGGAAAAGCTTGATCCATGTAGCCAACCCCAATTAATTTGGGACTGAGGCTATGTTGTTGCTGTTGTTGTTGAATTCAGCCATTTTCATGGACAAAATATGAGCAAGTCGTTAAAGAAAATGCTGCACAGAACAATTAAGCATGGTGATTTGAAGTCTGAAGAGAAGAATTTATAGAATCTCTTAATGCGACACATTGCAAAAATTTTGAGAAACTAAAGAACAATGCATGATATGAATACACTGATGGCAGAGGGGGCAAAGTGTGAAGTTTTTTTTTTTGACAAGACAAAATGGTGAAGCTAAGTTGCAAGATTATAAGGAATAGAATTAGAATCTAAATCATCCAGAAAGGATTAAAAGCGGAATAGCAGGGAATAAATGAAGGAAAATTAGACGAGTTGTCTAAACCACAAGAGAAAAAACCATCCATCTTGAGTGATGCAAGGTAATGTGAGATTATAGAAGGATGTTAGAAAGGTCAATATTAAGTCCAATAGTAGCCATATAGGAAGTTCCAAGCAAAAGATATCAGAAATTGAATTGAGTGACAAAACAAATTCACATAGCAAATTCAAACTATGATAGGAATTAATTATATTGTGTGTAAGTTTGTAAAAGGTTTTTTTTTACATCTAATGTCAACACCACAATCCAAATACAGCTTCTGGGAATATGTTTGATAACAGATAGTATCATGCTTCTTCTTTTTTTTTTTTTTTTTTTTTTCCTTTGAACAACTACAAGCATGGTTACCACTAAAATTCCTGAAAGAAAATTTAAAGAGATAAATTCCAAGTTATTTACCAACGAGAAATTCAAGAACCATACTTACATCATATAGACTCAACAAATGAAACTCTTCGCAGACATCCTTAGGAATAGGATCAATATTTGATGATAAGACCTGCAAGGCTCTACCCCACCCCACCCCAAAAAAAAAGAAAAAAAGAAAGGAAAGAAAAACACTTAGTAATCATACCATGCATACAATTAAGATATCTAGATTAGCTAATCAGTCATTACTATACCTTTACAAAACTGGAAGAAGCAATCATGGAACTACTCACAGAGGCATTGATTAAGAAGTTAGTATTAGGTGGTTGAACTATTCATAATGTATCAAACTATGAACTGAGACGCATGTACATGAATGGCATAGCATGTTACATGTCTGCAGACTTCAGAACCATACACATGTTACAAGCACCCTTCAGAACCATACGCATGTTACATGTCTGCAGACTAAATTGTCTGTCTAGTGCTTAAATAATTGAATGCTTGATCCACTTTTTTTTGAGGTATGGTTCTCTCAACGTATATATTTGTAACTAATGAAGGTTCATCAAGAATACCAAAATAATATTTGGTGCAAGAACTACACCAAGCAAGTAGCAGTAAATGTACATATTAATCAGTTTATTTAAGAACTACACCAAGCAACTAGCAGTAAATGAACATATTAATCAGTTTATTTCACATAGTGTAGTGAACGTGTGGTAAGGGACCTAGAGGTAACTAGAAGTCTAAAACATAGAAGATGGCAGATCAAGTTGAAAGCAAGTTTAGCTACACAAACCTCAAAATCATTTCCCTAAGAAACTTAGGATTCAGGCCTCCTTTCGATGGATACAAAGGATGTGGTCTTGCTTCTTCGTGTAGATGTGATTCCTTCTCATCCCCAACCACGTCAATGTTGTATTCCCTCATTTCATAATGACCATTCTTACTCATTGTTCGAACCTGTTTAGAAAATAAATAAGCTTTGAGAAAAAGAAAATGAAACCAAAAAAGAGAACTTATATGTGAAACGACACAGCAGGATGTTAATAAAAATTTAAAATCACAACCATGCAATAGTTCTTTGTTTCCATTTTCAACAGTTAAAGGTGTTAATGCTTCTCCATTTTTTTTCAAAAAATTACACACTTTATTACAATCCTTTAAAAATTTTAAAGATCTATATAAAAAAAAGCTTAAACTTGTTGATGATCGGCTTCAATTTTCATAGATCAAAAGCAAAAATATTTGTTCATTTTTAAAACCTAAAGGTCTTCTTTTTCATATAAGCCATATTTACTCAGTACCGCCAAAATATCAAATTATCAAACTTCAAATATTCAGTGCTGCCTTCAAGATATTACTTCTACTATATCACTGATTTAAAAACCCATTTCAGAATAAATTCCTAAGCGTTGCTTTAGCACCTTCCTGAAAAGTCCCTTAGGTTTAGGAATTATCTACGTCCCAGATTATACATGAATATAGCTCAAATTCACCAACAAAAAAAAATTAACCAAACTCAATGGATACATTCAACTGAAGAACCAACATAGTGATCTTTTCCTCGTATGATCAATGAAGGCAGCGAAAAGGGCCAAATCCATAATAAGGTCATGAAACTTAATAATGAATGGAACTTTGGTCACGTAATTAAGAGTTCAACCGTAGTTCTTCTCAAAGGAGAATGCATGTAAGTGTTATATATACAATACAATGATGAAAACTTGGTCCTAAATACCCTCCATGACGAGACACAACATGGTGTTTCACTGTTTCTTCAGATGGAAGAAAATTTCTGAATATCAATTGTAAAACAGGACCATCCAAATATTGGGTATAGTTGATCAAGAAATTACAGGTAACTAAAACATAAAGCCAGAAACTCTAATAAAACTAGATATGTAAATATGCATAAATGAGGGATCCCCCCAAATGAGAACTTGATAGTAACTACTGCTACAGCAGCAACATTAACAACACATGGCTTTACCATTTTAGAAAAATTATGCCTGCTTAAGAATGGGCATAGGTACTAGGTAGTGGATAAAAGGAGTGAACTACCTTCCCACTAACACATACAAAGTCCCCCTCTCTGTGCTTGGATTCAATGCACTTGAGAAAATATGGATTTGTAAAACGACTACCACGGAAGAACTTCTTTAAATGCAAGTAAATCCTCTGCTTTGCCAGAGTATCACCTCCATCATTCTTAAAGTCCAAAGCAACTGCATTGTTTGAAACTTCACAACCCACAACCACTTCAAGAAATGAAAATGAAGAACTAGCTCGTACTCCCCTGCATGAAAGGATTTGGAAGAAAGAAAGTTCCAACGAATTTAGTCATAAACTTTTAAGTAATCATGTTTTTTTATTATGAGTTTCCTATTAGAATGTATAATTCTAGAAAGAGCGAAAACACCACACAGAGAGACAGACAGAACAAATTAAGTCATACACTTTTTAGTCATAAACTTTTAAGGAATAAACTTCTTAGTCATAACTTCACGGCTTCAACGAAAAATAAGGCTGAAAGAATGAATTTAGTCATAAACTTTAAGTAATCATGTTTTTTATTATGAGTTTCCTATTAGAATGTATAATTCTTGAAAGAGGTCATCCCAAGAAGAGACTTAAAATACCAAATCTCCTTGAAAAGATGCTAACAATGTCTTAAGAAATAGAGCATCGAAATCAAGGTCAAGAAGGACATACTGGATCAAAACCTTAGAAATATAAAATTCAAATAAACAAGATCAACAGAAAGGGTGCAACATTTGACCCAAAAAAAGGGTACAACAAAAAAATGGTGGAAATGGGTGCCTTACTAAATTCACAAAATTTAGGTGGTGGTTATAGATAAGTGTTTCGATAAAACCAAGGAATCAGCATGTGTAAAGCATCCATGGAGAAGAAAATAAGAGTGAACTCATGAAAAAGCCACTGAGGAGAAGTTCTAAATTACCTAGAAGATAGGACCTTCCCAAAAAACATAAAATACTGCCCATCACTAATTTCTCCCTGAGCATTCTTCATATCAGCATATGTCCGAGGGAAATGGCTCAATAGTTTACGCAACTAAAATGTCAAAAAAAGAGGAAAAATGTAACTGAAACATTTATATTATATACCAAATCAAATAATCATGTTTGCACAATCTCAATAGAATTTCACCGTATGAAAGCCATATTTTTCAAGTTGGCTATAGTTTCTGCTACTAATTCCCGGTATGTTTCTGAGAGGCTTGTCAAGAATCAGCTGAATAGGTGTCCCATCCTGTTGTGGTCTGGGAGCCAAAGATCCATAGTTTTCTTCTGCAGGAACTTTAGGCACCTCTTCCTCAGTATCCAAATCTATAGAGCTTAACATGTTACCTTCCTTCTCCAATGAGAATGAGTTACCATCAGTTGCATCCAAAGTAGACAGCGTGGATAGCTCTTCTACTTGAAGCCATTGATCAGTTCTAGCATTAGGAAGATATCCATGATGGCTTTCACCTTGCAAATAATTCTTCACTTCTGACTGCCACACATTCCCATCATACAATAAAATTGGCGTAGAATTACCTAATGCAATAGAGGAAAATCTTTCATATGCCAATGAAAAATCAAATTCATCCATTTCAACTCTCTCATCTCCACAAGATTCTGCATATAACCTTCCGTTCTTTTGTAAGTTTTCTTCACCATCAAAACCTATCAACGGAGACACCTAAACATGCAGATAAATAACATTACAAGTAATTGACTAAAGGTACTCAAGAGTATATTTAGGGTTTAATTTTCGTATGGCAAGGCAACAACAACTACAAAGCCTTAGATATCATGAAAAATTCAGCAGCTACTATATATATATATGTATGTATTGCTTTAAACCAAAATTGGGTAAAGAACTATACTCACACAAAAATCAGTTAAGAATAACGTTCTCTAAAGAATTAACATGAAAGAATCAATGAAAATTTCTTAAAACACGTGCAAAATAAATAGAAGAAACAAAAACTACATTCATTTTAAACTTGGAAAGTAAACACTAGCTACGTACTCATACCCTACTAATCAATCTGGATTGCCCTGGATTGCTTGCTGTACCATAACCATTCACCTCAGCCAGCAGCTTGCGAACCAAATTGTGAGATGAACGAGAGCAGAATTTCAAGAGCTTGGGATGGAGAAAATAATTACTGGACCTGCAAGAAATAATAAATTATGCTAGATAAACTGTGTTATAACATCTCGTGCCCAGCCTCCAAAAAAAAAAAAATCTCATGCTCAATTCCAGAAAACAGAAATAGAACCATGTCAGAACAAGATTGACACATATTTAATGATTAAAACCCAAGATTACGAATTATAGTAGGATCCGCTCTCCCAACACATGACAAGAAATACTCATCAAAAGCCAGAACATAGAAACTATTTTAGCAATTTTCAACCGTAAAACCAAGGAAACATGTTTTATGCTTCATGGTTTATAGGCCCAAACATAGGGGTTAGGCATGTAATAAGCAAAATGATCATTTGATCAGTACTAATCTACCTCATCTTTTGAGCAGTAACTCTCCAATATCCACTCTTAGCTTCAAATGTTGTGGTGCTTTTCTTTTCCTCAATTACATACTGGAAAAAAGAAAATGAAAAGTAGGCACTAGTTAAATCCACATGCAAGAAAGTAGTTGGTCATAACTAAGTTGATGGAACAAAATTGAGAAAAATATTATTAGTATCCATTCATCAGTCAAATCTAGCAGAAAAGGTTTTTTGTTTTCACAATAACACGGCTGTTATGCACATCATCAAGAGTATTAAATTGATAGAAGTGGAAAAGTTTGATCCATGTAGCCGACCACAACATGAAATACAAGAATCAATGTTCCTACCATGGGAAAACAAGCGCACCCAATATCTATCCATCTCAGTAAGGGTATTTGATATGAAGCACAAATGTGAAAACATTTTATATGTAACTATGGTTCTCAAGATGTTCGTATCACAGCTTTTTCATTGTGAAAACCAGCTTCGAAGGTATGAATCTGAGTTCGAAGCAAATATTAAAGTGTAAATGTCAGACATAATAAACTCAAGACATAATGCGGCAAAAAACAATAGAACGTAAGAGTTGAGATGAAAGTCAAAATACCAAGCGACATGACTGCTGACTCGAGGATACTAGTGCCATATAGACATGTGTCCTAAGATCGCTGCACAATGTGGGAACTTGTAAATGATGTTTGCATCAAAGCTGCATAAAGAAAGCTTTGTCAGCACTTTTTTCAGTTGAACTAAATCACTCACAAGGAAACTAAAAAGACCAGACCTCGCAAAAATTTAGCATTTTGTAGCTCAATCCGCTGATAGAATAGCATCGCATTTATAACATTACATCTCCATCGCCGACAAGAATGAGTTCCTCGTTTGATTTGCACAAGCTGCACATTACAATGGAGAGACGTGTTCTTCAGTGACTACGATAAATGCATTTTGCATTACCATTACAATCAATAAATAGTCGCAAGAGTGGGAACGCCATGGCCAAATAACATAGCAACAAGTAACCACTTTTATATTAAAAACAAAACTTAGTCTTTACGTTCTTCGACTGCCGTCAACCTAATAGCTCATCTAACAATAACAACAATTCACGAGTGCGTAAGCGAGTAACACTAAGTCTTGAGGTTCTTCATCTAAAACAAGCATATCCAAGTAAGTCTCTACGGCGCCAAATCTCACTTAACACCGTCTTACTCGGTTAACCCTCGGCTTCAAAATAATATTTCGATCGATAACGAGGCGCCACTAGCGACAATCTACTTAACATTACAAATCCTTAATCCCAAATTGGTTGGGGTCGGCTACATGGATCAAAAAACTCTTTCATTATGTTCGATTTAGCGCGATTGATGGAAGATACAGTAAAGGAATCCAAACATGAATGGCGTCCAGTAAATTACACAGACCGAACTGAAATCAATCGATGAGTAAACCAATTCGACGGAACCCTAACAACATCTCGATCTCATCAAAACAAACACACTGATCAAAGACAATAGAAGTTCAATGCATACCTAAGAAGCTTGAATTCGTCGACGATTGATGATGATGCCCTAGCCCTAGCAATTCTTTGCTCTCCAAGTGAAGTGTGAACACACACACACTCTCTCTCTCTCTCTCTCTCTCTCTCTGACTCTCCGTGTCCGTGTCGCGCGCGCGCGCGCGCTCACACGAGTTTCTAATTCCGCTTTGGTGCTCGATAGTCGAGCTAAATCCAACGGTCACGTAATCTAGCTATTCGAGTTGAGGGATTTGCCTCGGGGAGCGTATTCTGTACATCTCGAGGTGCAGGACGTCCCCTCAAAGCCCAAACAACCACCACAATTTTGTTTGGATCGTGTTATTGTAATAATATGAAGAATGTAAAAACGACACGCACTTGTTAACATATTTGGACGCGTGCAAACATATTGTGATGTTGAAATCAATTATGAATGCTAATAAGCGTCTGTTGGTGTCGCATGTCTAGATTACAAAAACATTTTTCTTTTTTTGAAATGTATTATGCTGATAGTTACATTTTTTTTTTTGAAAACTAAGTTAACTTTTATTGCTCCTATCAAACTCGAACCTCAACCTTTTTATAATTATATACCAAATTATTGGATTATCTACTTAATTGGCGCAAAACTATTATAAATATGACTCGTGTCCACAACAAAGACTCAAAGAGACTTCTTTCCAATAAGATGCGACCTCAAACTTTATAATTTAAAGGTCAACATTATCAACACCGATGGGCCTTGACTAGTTAATTAAATGGGGTCTCTTCAAAGTCAAAGCCGATGAACCTTGAAAATTTTAACTTATTGAGATATATATTAAAATGAAGTAGGAAAATAATTTATTTGGTATTCCCGCCTGTTTACTTGCATGACATAATTAACTGGCATACATCTATACAACGGAAGAATTAAATATAAATGTTACATTGGATCACGATGAATTACGTGTTTTGTTTAGCATCGTTGGAGTTCATACGGGAGTGATCGTACTATCGATATGAAGCACGATTTGTATCAACAGCCTATAAGCAGAAGACGAAGAGAGAAAACACACACCACTATTCTCTATAAACTTAATTAATCAATTGTTGTACATCCTTCTCTCTTTGTAGATATTTATAGAAGTCCAAAAGGTATGAATCTAAAGCTGCGACCTTTGGTATGAAGTGTTCATACACGTACTAAAAGAAATAGTGCAAGTCTTCACATGATGTGACTCTTCGTACACTTGACTCCATAAAATGTTACCAAAAACTCTAACACCCCAATAACTAAAGATTTTTCATCACTTGAATGATTGTTTTCATCCTTTAATTAATAAGTTAATATTATTTATAAGGATTTATTTAATTTATAATTGTTTATATTATTAATTAAAAGTAATTATAAATTTAAGAAATTAAGTTTTAATCATTATTACTAAGCATCTATTAGTTCAAAATTAAGAATTGAAAAGTTGCAAACTTAAAAAAAAAAAAACAAAAAAACAAAACAAGAATTGAAAAAATTCAAGCTAATGTGTAATTTTTTTTTTATTTTAATTTGAATATTTGTATTTTTTTGTAATAGAGATTAGATAATAGAAACAATACATTAACTTAATTAAATTTCTGTAAGTACAAGCAAGTGTATTTGAATGCACGTATATTAAACTAATATGTATATATATATATAAAAGCACACGCTCTTTCATCAATATTCAAAAGGTTTTTGATTAATCATTTGAACAAGCTATATATAGACAAATATACATCAATTCTTGTAAGTCTCAATATAATTTTGAAGAAGTCAAAACCTGTTATGACCTACATTCAATTATCTTAATTCTTGTAATAACCACTAAAAGAAGCAAAAGTGAAAAAGTGCTCCATTTTCTTTTGGGTTCAGAAAAGTAAAAAGTGAATTTGAGCCCACCTTCAACTCCTCTCGAGGTAAAACTTTGGACCCCCAATCCATCCACTCCCTATCTTATTTAGAGCTCATAATCACCGAGGACGTGATACTAAATAAACAACTTTTTTTTTTTTTTTTTTTTTTTTTATGATTTGTGTTTGTTTACTTTTTCTTTTTGAATTTGTTTTTATTTATTTATTTTATTTAAACTACTCAGCGTATAGACTCTTTAACTACTTCGAATTTGTCTGAGAAGCGCACTGTATAGATGGGGTCTTTTTAATCAATTGATCTAGCTCTAACATGACCCCCGAACTAAACATTGTCAAAAAGATCGACGTAATTTTTTACAAGCATCTCTTTACCTCATTTTCACTTAATTGTCACAAAGCATATCTCTATTTTTATTTTATTTTTACTTTTATAATGGATAATTGTACCAATTGAGTGACACAATGGTTTAATATGAGATTTGAAAGTAAGAGGTTAAAGATTCAAACCTTGGTGAGTGCAAAAGTTGTTTCTTTCTTATAAAAAAATTAATAAAAATAGTATCGCCTGTTGTAAATTGAGTTGGAACTTGCTAAGAATTAGAGAAGGAAAATAGAAGACTAAAAACTTCTACTACTACAAACTACTACTACAAAGGAAAAGAGAAGAAATGCGATAATTGGAATGAGAAGTTTTCATTCAACTTGGTGTGTTTTTACAATGAGGTTGACACATTTATATATGCCATTTGGTGATGATGATAAATGTACTTTATACAATGTGTACAAGTAACACATACACCCATGTCATACAACACATTACAAGTAATTTGACAATACATGGAAGAGTTGATGTACATTGAAAATTGTTACAAGTAACATGACAATACATAGACAAGTGGAGATACTATTAAGTGAAAAATACAAGTTACATGACTACACAATATGTTGATGTACATGTATGGTCATCAATATTCCACAATTCATAAAAAAAGTAAGTAAAACACAAAAAATAGATTATCTTAAGCACATAATTAACAAGCCTTAATACATAAGTTTCTCATGCCAAAAGCCTCTTTAGTGAGATAGATAAGACATCAGTTACGAAAGACATGATTATGAAAGGTTAACCTAACATATACATAAAAATCGAAACATAGAAACTTAAGATCAAATTGTCAAAATCCTAAGAAGTTAAAGATAGATTTACCTATTTCAAACAAAAAAAGAAGAAGATAGATTTACCTATTAGTCCTTCACATTCCTATCTACCACGATAAAGAGGAGTAAATAATGCACACTTTAAAGGACAAAGTTTACATTTCACAGTCAAAACGACACAAACGACAATGTGGTAAAAAAGAGCGCAGCGATGAGAGCGACATGAGATCGATGCGTGATGGACGACGACTGATCGTCCAGCTCAGCAGAATCGACGGCCAGAGGCATCCCGTCGCTCGCTAGACTGCACGACTTGGGAAGATCAGAGCCGTCCGTGTTCATCATCAAAGCTCTGATAACTGACGTCACTGTAGGAATATAAGCCGTTCGATTCTTAGCCAGAAGCCACGTGAGGCCCATCAAGTGGCAGTCCCTACTGTGCATCTTGGTCTTCCTGTCCGACGATCTGCTCGTGTTCGTCACTCGAGGATCTTGGGTCAGCTGTAACAAAACAAAACCCGGGAGCACTGTATCAGGAAATTTAGAGCAAAATCCTAGGAATCAACGATCGAGATGAATTGTTACTTCCCACGTGGCAGGCTGTGATGATGTTGGAGATTCTGGTAACTCTCCCGCCAAAAACAGTAAAGTAGGTTGAAGATGCACGCGGGTGGGCCCATGTATTATCGTGGTTGAGGGACCCACCACGTCAAACATAAAAAAAAGGCCCCCTTTTTATTTATTTTTTTCATTTCATTTATACCACCCCGTATCCCAAGCTCCTTAAGCTCCACACAAAAACAACCACCATTTTAAGCTTGATAATGTCGAGCATGCATCAGTCGCCGCAGTAGAACTCAAAACAAAAACCTCTACTTGGCTAATGGAAAAAAAAATAAAAACAAAAACAAAAACCTTTCACTTAAAATGAACCATACTCGAATCACTGAGACTAACTTCTATTCATCAAAAAAAAAAAAAAAAAAAAAAACTTCTATTAGTCCCTAATTATATTTCATTTTGAAAAAATGTTAGAATGACAACAATATCTCTGTGTGTGTGTCTCAAGATGCAGATATATACAATCTCTTATGCATAATATGCAAATCAAAATAGTATGAAGGGGTGTTGTGAGCCAATACGTCTTACGATGTGAAATCGTTGTTGTCATTCTAGTATTTTTTTTTTTGTTGTTTATTATATGCATGTCTCGGCCACTACTAAGGCCAGGCTTTAAATAACTGTCACGCAAGTAACGCGTCTGCCATTAACAAAAGCCCGCCTGTCGAAATCACATTCATAACTATAGAAGAAAAAAAAAGAAAAAAAGAAAAAATGGCAGCAAAGTGAAAAAGCGAAACAACAGTAAAAGTAAAAACTTTCCTAAAATCGGCCAAAAAATCATTCACAACAAACGAAAAACAGAGAAAAACAAAACACAAACAATCTCATTAATCAGTGAATTTTAATTACTCACCTTGTCCAAGCTCTTCAAGCACTTGGAACAAGAATTCCTGTTGTGGTTCAAACAAGCCCTCTCGAGGGCCTTAACGTTGTCGTGTTCAACCAGGCCCCCCTGTTTGGTCACAGTGAAGGATTCAGGACAAGTGAGAGGGTGCAATCTGATCCCACAATAACAATACACGACATCACAAGTCGCGTTGGGTTTCTTCAATTGAATTCCTCTGCCCTTCAAGGCTTTCTCGAGATTTTCAACGCAGGTCTCGGAGTCGTCGGGGAGTAAGGGGAGGTCGAGAGGGGAGGCGGCGGGGGCGGCGGCGCGGCGGAGGGCGGTGGAGGAGTAGGCGGAGTAGAGCCAGGCGGCGAGGGCGGGGCAGCACTTGGAGCGGGTGAAAACAGGGGAGGCAGAGCAGGCGGAGGAGATGGCGTGGAAGAGGTCGGTTGGGAGGTCTAGTGGGCAGGTTGAGAGGTCGGATTGCTCTGGGAAGGCTGGGATTGTTGTGGGTGTGGTTTGGTTTGGGCGGAATGGCTGGATCGAGAGTGGGTCTGGTTGGGGAGTGGTGGGAATGCGAGGTAGAGATCTGGGTGGGTGAGGAGGAGGAACAGAGTGAAACAGAGGAGGAGGGGAGGAGGCCCATTTTGGTTTGTGTGTGTTTGGATGAATGAGAGAGATGGGTTTTTGTTTTTGGTTTTGGTGTTGTGGTTGTGTGTTGGTGTGGTGGTGGGGCTTACAATTACATGATGGGAGGGATCATTGAGGGGGATGTGCGTGATTTTGTCAATTAAAGTTTTAATCTTACAAAGGTAAATGCTACAATGCCACAGGAAAGTCGCTAAAAATGAGTGTGAATTTGGAGTGTGCACATCAATTCTCGGTGCATGTGTAATACGCGGGGTGTGTATTACGAGGTGCGCATAGACGACTTCTAAAGCTAATGTGACTTGGAGGCGTGAGTTCAGTGATGTCAAAGGTACAACAGTCTTGAAAGTCGTTCGTCTGCACCTCGAGATACGTACTCCAACATGTGATGCACTGCATGTGCACGCCTATTTTCAGGCAGTGCCTACACGCCGCATCGCCATTTGTGACTTTAGGGTGTCATTATGATGAGGGGATTATAGTGATATGGAAAATGGTAGAATGACATCTCAAATAACATCCTAAGTAACACCTCTATGACGTAACGTGAGGGCTTACATCCATGTGAGTCGTTGTG
Organism: Stephania yunnanensis; assembly: GCA_039657365.1. Classification (NCBI taxonomy): domain Eukaryota; kingdom Viridiplantae; phylum Streptophyta; class Magnoliopsida; order Ranunculales; family Menispermaceae; genus Stephania; species Stephania yunnanensis. The sequence continues at coordinate 55,697,660 of CM077588.1, read as the reverse complement.
CACTTCGAGATAGACACCACACACGTTAATGCACCAAAACTCTCATTTTTACCTGAGGGAGGCACACACACCACGTCATAGGGATATTACTTTAGAGTGTCATTTTAGCATTTTCCATCTATACTTAAATGCTTGTTTGTCTCCTAGATTATGTGTTGCATGTTTGTTTAGTGAAATCCAACTAAAACTAATTAACATCTAGTTTTGTGAAATACAAAAAATAGATAATACTAAAACGATCTATTACATACACTCACTACGAGCATGCACTTTAATATTTTTTTTTTTTTATGAAGGAGGTGATGTGTGGGAGGTGAGGAAAAATTGTAAAAAAATAAAAATCAAAAATCAAAATGCATGAAGTGTTCGTAATAGATCACTTTACCATTATCCACAAAAAAAGTAATGTTTTAGTCATCTAGATGTTTAGATAGATATACTAATAAGTTACTTGAGTCACGATTGTTACTAACTGATTGATTGCGACCAAATATAAGTGCCTCATAAGTCTCAATTTAAACTGTGTTGTCTCAATTATTTTGCATAGCTATTTGAGTTGTTTCTACTTGTGCAAATTGCTACCAAGTCCCTTAAAATTTTATCAAATTTTAACATCAATATTAGGATTGACCAAAGCAATATAATATCTAGAGACAAAAGAAAGGCATCATACAAATTGCATGAATTCTATAATATAAGATAAATTCTTTAGATGCATTAATTATAAAAAACTTAAAAGATTGATGAAGGGATTTCAATCCGATGATGACTTGAGGACCATAGTAGAGGGTACCTAAAATTGGGGCCAATTCAACAATTTGAACAAATAGTGGGGTAGATTGAAGGTGCAAACCCAAAGAAGCAAGGATAGAGAGGCACAAGGGGTGCCGTGGAACAAGACAACCATTTTGATTGTCATATTAGTGAGTGGCTCATCAAACAAACAATGTGATGACCTGGTTTGATGGACTCTTTTGAGTCTAGTGTGGACCATACATGTCAGTTGGAGCCATGACCCATAACTTTTGAATGCACTTGAGACAAATTAACCAACAGATGCTAAATCATGTCAGCTCTTGATGTGGGCATAACAATAGATATATAGATTGCCAAGCAAAGTAAAACTCAATCAAGAGTGTTCAACAATTCTTATTTATGCTCCAAGCAAGAATGTAAAAACTGACAAAGTTTGAGATGAAATAGAAGGTGAAGTACTAGGAGAAAGAAATACATCAATAGGTGCCCCACATAAAAAAATACTAGGTAAAATATTTTTTTAAGGATAGTCCCCGATGCATTAATTAGGAGGGATTTAAATGGTTTGAAAAATTAACCATCAATTGCACTCAATCGAGCAATGTGGAAGAGTTTGATCCATGCAACTGACTCCAACTAGTTTGGGATTGAGGCTATGTCGTTGTTGTTGATATTTCCCGGGCAGTTTTTGCAAATCGGGAATGCAAATTCAATGGCCAAGATATGCTATCATCAAATTTCGAACTGCGAAAGCGTTTTTACAGCAACCGGATAAATGCAAATACTGGAGATTGGTAATAAAATGCACTTATTCTACACATGAAGATACTTAATCATTGTTTTTGATTCCTTGATCATACTTCAATAATTAATCAATTGTGTCCCTAGCTTTATTTGTCTACCAGATCTCGTATCTAATGAAAGCACTCATTTTCTGTTGAAAGCTAGGGCAGAATTTTAAACTTTCAAGATGCTTTCATTAAAGAACAAAGCAGAAAGAATGCTAAAATCATAGATTAATAAGCCTAGCCTCAAGAATTAGGACTGACTAACCACTGATCCTAGAAATGCTAAAAGGGTTATTGGATGACAGGGCGATTAGATATCACATTTTGACCTTCTTTAACATTACTAAATCATAAACAATGCATAGGAATCAAAAAATAAAAATAAAAATGATTATCACAGTGAATGTAAGAATCTACTATAAAGCATGCTTAAATGCTCATCAAAAGTTAATCATGTTATGTGGCACATTTTATCAACCTGCAAATCTCACCATAGATTATCCATGTATATAGTTTTAAAATGACAAAGTCATAAGAGAATCCAATTCAGTAATAGTGTATGCAACTAATATGAAGTGGGAGGCTTGTTGTTAAGTATAAATAATTCGGAAGTTCAGAATCAAGACCAAATCTCTCTCTCTTTTTGTTCTTTTTGAGAGCACAAGGAGAGGTTCTGGGGCCTTCCCACTAGCCCTTCCATAGTATTATCATATAATGGAACCATGGAAAGCTCCAACACTTGGATTATTCTCTGGGTATGTTCACAATACTTTGAGATTTTAATCTAATAGTTCTGGGAGTTCAAGGAATTAGACTTTCTATTTTTCTAAAGCACTGCAAGATATGGTTTAACAATCACATAACATAAAAGAATCATAGCAATTGCGAAATCCTAGTGCTTTATGGGAGAGAAGCCTCGGGATAAGTCTTCAAACAATAGGAAATTAAAGCTTTGATGTTTGATATTGGAAGGCACTTCAGTTTGATCAGTTATTTGTTCTATCTTTCTTTCTTCATTTCTAGTCTGATAACATCTAAAAATAAACATTGAGATGAAGAGTTAAGTGTGAAGAGAATTCAACATGAAATCATCCACAAGGACCAAGATATAGCAAGTCAATAATAAACAATGAGGCATCCACAAAACATACATATCAAGAAAGAATGTGCGGGAAAACAAGATTTGAATTACATAACAAGCATATGAGTGGGAATAACACGTTCTTAAAGAAGTCTTAACATGTCACAATTAGCATGCTTATTAAATTATCATTATTAACTTAAGATAGCATCAAACATGTTCGAAAATCTTATTCAAAGGAAAGGAAATTATATTGAAAACAACAAAAACATGCCTCGCACACATCAACTTACTGAAACATGCCAAATCCTGTTCGCGGAGTTGCAGATGCAGGAATTCATCTTTGTGGAGTAATGGGACTCTCAAGCATGGAATAGTTCAACAACAAACAAGAAAAAATAGTCCTCCAATGCTTGGATAAGATGCCTCTCTGGAAATGAGTCATGCCAACCTTGGTGTTGCCTACACTAGCACTTCAGATGATGTTCGAACAATGATGCCATCTCAATCTACAGTGCACAAAACGCATGAAATGATCAGTCATCGACGCAAAAATGATGAATCAAAATCACTTCAAATGGAGGAAACCTCAAAAGGATAAAGAAAGAGTAATGTGTAACATCTAGGACTAAGGAGACGGTGCGTTAGAACTTAGAATATCACTCTGCCAGAAGAAAAACCAAAAATAATGTATTCCTTCCATCAACTAGCACTTCCATATACATGAATCACATTGAAGTTTCGCAAGTGGAATAATAAAAAAGCAACCAAATTATACTTCACAGTAAGATACCAAAGAGTCAACTTACAGCTGTCAGCGCAGCTTCGGCTCCTTTGTTACCAGACTTACCACCTGCACGATTTAAAGCCTGTACACACCCATTGAACCATTGGATTAATTAGATAATATAAGAAAATATTTTAAGACAAAGCCAATAACTCAAGCCAAAGGTTGGACAGGGCTGCAATAAGTTGGGATCGACAAGAATGCTGCAGGGAGGAGCCGCCATGACAAACTTGAACAGTAGTAGAATGCACTGGTGCAGTAAAAAAGTTTAATTATCATTGTATCTTTACCTGATCCAAGTCATCACAAGTCAGAACGCCAAATACGCATGGAACTCCTGCATTACCAGCAAAATAATAATTCTCTTTAGTTTATTTACCTTGTCAGCTACGCAATTCGTAAATTGGCACCCAATTTTCTGATAGACATAACAAATGCTGGACCGGAACAAGGTATATACGGGATCTAACAAAAAGCAGGTGATTTTTTTTTTATTATGTCTTCTTTTATGTGATCAAGTATTCCTTCATATTTATTGCCAAGTAATACCATCTTGAAGAAATCCTTCCGATGGGTACAAAACAACGATTTTAATGCTAAAACTAGACTAACATACCAAAAAGCAAACCCAGGTACGAAAGATGTTAATTGTATGAGTTCATAGTGAAGTGACAACGGTACACCCCGGGGCCCTAATCGTGGGGGAGTGTAGAATGGATGGGGCCTTTACAGACATAAAGTAAGTATATTATGCACATTTTCCATATGGAAACAAAAAGGTACAGTTAAATTGTTAATCACGTGTGGGTCTTGCAACCAGAAGAATCATAGGGTTAAAAAATTCTGGGACCCAATTCTAGTCATGAGACATGGAGAAATTAATGTAAGAACAGAACTGCTTCGACAGGATGGTCAAATGAGAGAACTATTAGAATAGAGGAGGATGAACAATGACTTATTAGTTCATTACAAATAGTGTCGCTAAGTTTGAAATTCAACGAGATGCTAAGTAAAAAGGTTAAAGAGTTTGAAGAGGAGAAATCTAAAAATCGAACTGCCAGTTTGGAATATAGAAAGCATTTCAGCATGAGAGATGAGGAGCACAAGAACTAGAAAGGCAGGTACTCCTCGCATCTATGGCCTAAGCGTTAGACTTACTAAGAGCAAGTGAGCAACTGAAGGATGAATTCCAAATTGCAATAAACTCACCTGATTTTAGACCGGCTGAAAGTACTCCAGAAGCAGATGAATTTGCAACAGCATCATAGTGAGTAGTGTCCCCTCTTATCTACTAAGAAGACATTTGGCTTCAATTAAGGCACTCCCTTAATAACACCCATGATGTAAAACAAAGCAATAAAGAGGAACAATTATGTGAAGGGATCTACTTAAAACGCAGGAAAACATCACTACATGTATCTTGTATGTTAATTAGAAAAACATGAAAATGTAATTGTGGAATCACTAGAAGAATAAAAGATATATATATACACGTGAACATGATGCAAGGGATGCAGAAACGATTGCACTAATCGCTACCCGAATAAAGAAGATCTTGAAATCAGCAGCAAAAGTACAAAATCCCAAAATTTGTAAGAGCATTTTTTACCATACATATACTAAGAAACTAGTCATCAATTTTTAAAAAAAAAAAATTAAACTGGAGAATGTTTTCAACTATAAGGTGGAAATGAGACAATTAGATGTTCAAGAGGGAGCCAAACCACAGCTCCAATGCACACGATCGCTTGATATTTCGCCAACCTCCCGAGCCTTTCAGCAGTAACAGGAATCTCAAAGCTACCTGGAACCCAGACAACCTGATAAGAGATGAAGACAACAACTGGTTGCAGCGAAGTTTATCACATAAAGAAGTCGTAATAAACTGTTTTCCAACTATTAATGTTATATGATCAGTGTACCCGTCTTTTCATGGTCAAGCCATTTCTACTATGTAATACATGCAATAAACCTAAAGGACCACATCTTAAATGGGTAAGTCCTACATTCCCAATTGTATTTTTTTTCTAAAATTCGCAAAGGGCATTTAATCGAGCTGAATGGAAACAGAGGATACACATAGCTCACCCCAACTAAATTGGATTAAGCTTTGTTGTTATTGTTGTTTCATAACTTTATTTCCAAACGCTGGCTTACATATTTCTAAGACCATGCTGTATTTGAACCCACAAGATCAAAAGTAGCATCAAATTGGCCATTTTCAACTAACTCGTGTTTTTCGACACTTTAAGACCATTAGAAGATTTCACCATTTTCTCCAAATGAAAGTACAGAATTGCTGAAGAGACAATACATACATCAATATCTGCTTCTCTAACTGAGTACTTCTTAAAAGTTTCCAAAGCTCCCTGCAGCAGCAACCTCGTCACAACCTCATTAAATCGCGCCACGACCTTCACATCAAAAAACAATAAAAATTAAATAAATTTAAGCTATGCCCAATACCAACTTGACAAAACAAGATCAATTATAGTTCAGCTAAGACTCAATTTCAGATCAAACCACTACATACTAAGCGAAATCTTCTTAGTTTAACGGCACTAACTCGAAACCACTCAGATTTTTACAATCAACCCTCCAACCGATCAAATTAGAATCGAAAGCTAACAAGATATTAGCCTCCTGAGCAATTAATGGTGGTGCCCCAACTTAAAAATCAAGATTAGCAACAAAATTTGCAAACAATTCCAATAAAAATCGAAACTTTAAATCAGTTCTCTTCCAATCAAGCTCCGACTTAGCTTCTTGAGCTATTAATGGCAGCGCCCCGACTTATAAACCAAAATGGACTACATAATGGGCAAACAAATCCAATAAAAATCAAAACTTTATATGGTTTCTCTTCGAATCAAGCTTCGAAAACTCACAATTGCGAAGCGAAGGCCTTCGGTCTTAGTAACAGACCCCTCCAAATGCCTCACAGCAGATGCTAGTGCAAATGCAGCCCTACTCTTCTTCTCCTTCCCAACGCTCACCATTCCATCCCCAATTCTCAGCAAACCTGAACAATTTGAACAAAAAAAACCTAAATTCCACAATCAGAATCGCAATTGAAGACCAAAACACAAATCAAAGCTTGAATTGAATCGAAACCAAACCTGGAAACGATGAAGTTTGGACCGAGAGACGGTCGGCGAGTGGCCGATGAGGAGTCGCGCGAATCAGTTGTTGGTTTTGGAGAAGAAGCGATTTCGAAGTCGCCATTGAAGCCATTTGGCGCCCTAATTTCTCTCTATATAAAGATCGATCGAGAGAGAGAGTTCGAAGTGTTGTTCAATATAAGGACTTGTGAGAACTCTAACGATATGCAATTACGTATCGCGATGATCATTTAACGGAAAGAAATCAACTTAAGTTCAGTTGACTGTTCGTTGATTCCACACGTGAATCTCGTCTCTTTTGTGTAGACTTTCTAGTAGGGGTGGGCAAATCGGGGTTTGGTGGTAGAAATATCAAACTGCGACCAAACCGAGGGTTTGTGATTTGGTCTATTTACAAATCACCACAAAATGCGCAAATCATCAAAATCACACCCAAACCGCTAGCGGTTTGATCGGTTTGGTTTCGCGGTTTCCATGCGACCCAACAAGTGGAGGCGGCTGTGGGCGCAGCAGTGGTTTGTGCGGTAGGAGGCGACGAAGACAGGTGGTGGTCGGAGTCGACCGGGAAGGGCGATGTGGTGGTGGGACTCGAAGATCTCGAGGCGCGATGGACGCAGTAGTGGACTGTGGATGCGGCTGCGACAGGTGATGGTCAAAGCCGACCGGGAAAGGCGATGTAGTGGTGGGACTCGTAGTGATCGAGACTTGACTGGTATGAGGAGGCGGTGAAGGCGGGATCGGTGGAACGAGACGGTGCGAGGAGGCAGTGAAGGCGATGTGGATGTAGCAGCAGTTTGCGCGGTGGAAGGCGACGACGATAGCGATGATCGGAGCCGACTGGGAAAGGTGATGGGTTCGGCGGCGACGCGGTGAGATGGGGAGTGAGGAGGATGAACCACGGTGGAAGTGGAACCTAAATCTTCCACAGTTGACTCAAAAGTTTTTTTTTTTTTTTTTTTTTTTTTTTTTAAGTTTTAGGGTTTTGAGTTGTAAATGTTGAATATTTACTAAAATACCGTCGTTTTGGTGAAACTATGATTTTTTTAAAATGAAAACTACAACCAAACCGCGATTCAACGGTTTTAAAGTTTTTTAAACCGCCCCAAACCGTGAGTTATAAAAATCAGACTAAACCATTCGATTTACACGGTTTAAGCGGTTTGAGCGATTTTTTGGGAACCGCTGCCCACCCTTACTTTCTAGGGTGTTAGGGTTTTTGTTGGCACAAACAAAAACATTGACACAGTTTTATACACCGATTATCAACCGTTCAATGCACATCACAATGTGTATAGTACGTATCTTTATAAGTGCCACGTGTAAAACCCCAATTTCAAATCTTCAACGCAGAAACACAGAGGGGACTCGCTCACTCAGTGAGATTGTAGTAGAGACGAAGCAGAGTCGCTACGATACGAACTGTTTAAATTGCACCGATATCCCGACACGTATCGGCCAAGCGTATCCGTTACGTTACAGTTCGTTCTTCTTGAGCTTTAATGGCGACTGTGTTCAGAGCTACAGCTTCGCTGTTCTCTCCCCAACAACAAAACCTAAAACTTATTCATTCTTCGTCGTCGCGAAGGAGCTTCTGTTGTCGAAGGCGAGGGTTTGGGATTCGATTGCGAGCGATGGCGGCGCAGAGCGCGATAGTGGAAGAAGAGGAGAAACCACTAGTCCGAAATCTCGCATTTCCAATCATGGTACAGACTAGTGTTCAACTGTTCATTGAGCAAATTAGTGGTTTTTTGTTGTGAAATTCAGCGTTTGTGTGTTGTTGAAGATGTTTGATTGTTTGATTTGCAATGCAGACGTTATTAGGTTTTGAATTGTGAATAGTGAGGTTTTGAGGATTGTTACTAGGGTTTTGATGTGAGAATTGTGGATGCATTTGTTTTACAAGGTCAATGAGTGGGTAAAGTTTTGAACTTGACGCAATTGTAGGAGCTATGGAGTGTTTTTAATGGATGCTTATGCAATGTAGAAGAAGTTATTAGGTTTTAACCTGTGATGGTTATGGTTTCAGGTGAGTTTAATTGGGTTTCTATGTGAGAATTTTAGATACATTTGTTCTATAAGGTCAATGATCGAGTAAAGTTTTGAACTTGACGCAATTGTAGTGAAGAGACGAGCATTAAAGCTGAATTTTACTGAATTTGAGTTATAGAGTGTTTTTAATGGATGCTGCGTCAGTATGTCCGAATATGGTAGGTACTTGATTATATGATTTGCAATGTAGAAGAAGTTATTAGGTTTTAACTTGTGTTGGTTATGGTTTCAGGTGAGTGTCATTGGGTTTCTATGTGAGAATTTTAGATACATTTGCTCTATAAGGTCAATAATCGAGTAAAATTTTGAATGTTACGCAATTGTGGCGAAGCGACTAGGATGAGGTTTAGTTTGTGCAAATTATACATAGAGCTGAACTTTACTGACAGCGGGTTGCGGCGTGTTTTTAGCAGCTGCTTATGCACTCGTATATCCAAATATGCATTGAAAACATAAGAAACCACCCTGGAATGATCTACCGTTGCTTACTTGCTTTGTTTGGAAAATTCTGCATTTTTGTGTTTTTGTGATGCTTGCTTGGTTTGTAGATAATGCTTGATTGTTTGATTAGCAATGTAGAAGAAGTTATTGAGTTTTAAATAGTGATTAGTGAGGTTTCGATGATTATTACTTGGGCTTTCGATGTGAGAACTTTAGATGCATTTGTTCTATGTGGTCAATAAATGAGCAAACTTTTGAACTTAACGCAAGTATAGCAAAGCCAGCGAAGTTTAGTTTGTGCATATTTTACATGTAACTGATATTGATTATCTTCAATGGCTGCTTATGCACTGGTACATCCGAATTAGTCACTATATTCTCAATCAATGTCTGCTCCCAATGTGAACATGAAACAATCCCATTTTTTTCTACCAATGTTTTGTTTTTGGGCATTTGTCTTGCGTTGTATAAATTGTGCTAGTGGTATGTTTATGATGTTTTTTGTTGTTATCGATGTAATCATTGTAGGTCAATGGTTGCACGGGAAAGATGGGTAAGGCGGTTATAGAAGCAGCGACTTCTGCTGGACTTCAACTGGTTCCTGTGTCATTCAGCAGTGAAGAAGATGCTGGCCAAGTAGTGCAGCTTGGTGGCAAGGATATTCATGTGCATGGCCCTTCTGGGAGAGAAGATATTCTTGCATCTGTTTTTCATGAAAATCCTGATCTAATTGTGGTTGACTACACGGTGCCATCTGCAGTAAATGGTAAGTAGTTGAGGTCTCCTTCTAGCTTTTATGGAATATGGACATTATTCCTCTTTCACGTAGCTGTTTATATATTATCTATTTACTGTTTATAGTTTAGTTCCTCTGGGAATATGTGAAAATTATCATACTTTTGGTATGAAACAAGCATTGATTGGTGATTGAACACCCACCAAAGTCCAAGTATGAAAAATAGAAACAAAAATAAGAAGCTAACATATTGCCCTGTGGAGGCCATGTATCAAGCCAATCTAAGAGATTGAATTGAATGAAATATATGTGTAGTTCGTTGAGCACTTTTCCCCCCAATGGCACCAAGTTGAGCAGGTTGAGACTTTTGAGTATTTCTCCAGCCTAAGCCATATTTGTGCTACTTAAATGTATATAAATATAACTACATAACATGTTTAATTGTTTAATGTTAATGATTTAGTTGCATTAGTATTATTTTGTATGCTGTCCTTTTCATCTCTTTTTCTTTTTCATAATGTGCAGATAATGCAGAGTTATACAGCAAAGTTGGAGTGCCCTTTGTGATGGGAACAACTGGTGGCGACAGGGAAAGACTGTACAAAACTGTGGAAGACTCTAAAATCTATGCAGTCATCTCACCACAAATGGGAAAACAGGTTTACAGAGCGTTTCAGTATTCTGTCGCCTCACTTTAGATTCTTCTTGTTTTGTTGTTCTCATTCGAACTAATGAGACTTGTTCACTTGCTTTTGCTAGGTCGTGGCATTCCTTGCAGCAATGGAAATTATGGCTGAGCAATTCCCTGGAGCTTTTTCGGGGTACTCTCTAGAGGTTAGTTCAAGACGACCGACTATTTCACTCGTGGTTTCTTTTTTGCCTATGCCATGGCTTGGCTTGATATTTAATATTGAGTTCAATAAACAATGAAGTTGTGATGCATGTTTCATGGTTCTTATGCTAGTGGAGCTTGGATATTCTAGGCATGCTTTGTTTTGCATTCCCTACATTCGATATCCAAGTTACTCATTTACTCATCTTACTAGAAAAAAGATAAAGATGACCTACAAATGCCCTCACTAGAAAACTTGACTCAATTGAAACTGTAGAAATTCGACGAGGTAAGGGTAGACCAAAATTAACATGGGAGACATTAATTAGGAGGGATTTGGAAAGCTCACCATCAATTGCATTTAATCGAGCACAATGGAAAAGTTTGATCCATGTAGCCGACCCCAATTAATTTGGGACTGAGGCTATGTTGTTGTTGTTGCTAGACAAAAGATGTGTTTTTAGGAACCGGTTACTTTGAAGTAACATACTTGGTAACTAGTTAGGTGTTTGCACTGTTTGACATTCTGCTGGACTGATCATCTGATCTCCAAGTTGTGTATTCGCCTAAATTTTTGATTATTTTTATGATTAAATGTTAACATCTTGATGACAGCTTATTAATATTTCAGGTGATGGAGTCTCATCAAGCAAGTAAACTAGATACATCTGGAACTGCCAAGGCCGTGATCTCATGTTTTCAGAAACTGGGAGTTTCTTTTGACATTGATCAGGTTTGTCAACCATGCGGACTACTTTTTCAGGGGTTTCTGTTTTCTCTTCAAGTCACACTACTTGAGAGCGTCTTTAGTAATTTATCTCGACTTTGGGGAATAACTTACATGAATATCCGTTACCACTAACAAGCTTTTGCTAACTTGTCTTTGTTTTTTATCTTTCTTATCTTTAAGTTTTTTTTGTTTTTTTTTGTTAAATCTCATCTTAAAGTTAGAAATGGGCAAAATGTTTGTTTTTTGTTTGTCGAATATTGTAGGTTTTTCATTCTTTGCTGTTTAATTCTTTCAATGCTCAGGTCATTATTTTCTTTCTTTAAGCTCGTTTACGATTTGAATCCACTCTTCCTTCATCCCTGATGAGATTATAGATTGGAATTTTCTTGGACATGGATTCTGCCAGATAAACTAATGCTTAAATAGACTCTTATCTTTGTTAGAAGGTGTTAGCTTTTCACTTCTTTCTCGAACAGATTTCTTGGGAACCATAGTATCGAAACCTTTGTCTTAACTTACCCCACAGGGGCTAGTCGGGCACCCCCAACCCCATAGCCCATGAGATAACAAAGGAATGTAATGTAGCTACCAAGAATTGAACCTAAGACCTCTGCCTCACAAAACAATTCAAAGAAATTGGCTATTGTCATTTGGTGCAAAGAACAAAGAATCCTTGTTGTGCACTTCTCCTCAATCTTGTGTCTTACGGAGGGCAGTGAAGATATATCTCTTCATTCATTGTGAATTTGGCAAAAAAAAAACTCCCATAAACAGTTCTTTCACTCATCAAGAGTTAAAAGACACTGGACTTGATGAGCAGCACAGTTTCTTCCCTACTCAATTATTTTTTCTTGTTATTCATTGTCATCAATGTTTTCCAGTTGTATAATACTAGTCTTTTCTCTTTATGCTCTTCAGATTTCATGTGAATGTGTAGAGTGGTGTTTCACCGGAAATGTAAGACTTGGTGACCAGAACTGGCGATAATTTTGCAGGTACAACTAATACGGGATCCGAAACTGCAACTGGAGATGGTTGGTGTTCCTGAGGAGCATTTGGCGGGGCACGCATTCCATATGTATCATCTGACATCACCTGACAAAACGTACACTTTTCACCGCTTCTTAAATTTTGCATTACTTGGATATGGTTCATCGTTTCGAATTCTTGCCTGACATAAAATTGCATCGTTTTCTTTTTATACAGAGTTTCTTTCGAGTTTCAGCATAACGTTTGCGGCAGATCAATATACGCAGAGGGCACTGTTGACGCCGCCATTTTTCTTGCCTCAAAGGTATGAATGCGAACTTCTTTCCTACCTAACCTCCCTCTAATTTTAGTTAACTCAATTTCTCTTGAGTAACATTGGATGGCACCAGGTCCGGTCGAAGGCAGACAAGAGAATCTACAACATGATCGACGTCTTGCGCGAAGGCAACATGCGATGATGATCCTCTATAGTTTTGGTACCCCATGGAGTCAATCCTGAAGAGCTAGAGTGTTTAAATTAGTCACATTGCAAAAGCAACATTGAAGCGCTTGTGGATGAAATTCTGTAATGTGTTGAAAATTAAATTTCAAGACCATGTTGATTTGTTACTTTTCTTTATTATGTATCTTTTAAATTATGTATGAAAGTCCAAGAAATTAGAGTAATTTAAGCCGGTCAGATGCTCTAATGATGTGGAATATGACAATATTCGATTTATACATATCCCAAATCTTTTTATAAACATTTACAAGGAAAAACTTTTTCAGGAAAATATTCTTCTCCTGTGAAACATTTTTTATGTAATCAAACATGACCTAAGAGAATTACATTATGAAATTGTTCGTAGATGAACTGCTATATGCATATATCAGCTTGTTTGAAAGAACTCTCTTCCAAATTAAGTCCTCAACCACTCTAAACTTATTTTAACTACTTAAACGTCATAAAATACATTAGTTACACAATTCAAAAGACATAGCAAGTCCTTAACTCAAGTATAGAGCATAGTAAGTTACATAAAACATGATAGAATAAAAGTAGGAGGTGACTCAACCCCCCCTTCTTTAGCTTAGATAAATTTAAGAGAGCCGAAACAAAAATTGAACTCTAGGATACTCTTGGGAAATAGTGTTGCTGAACTGTTCAAAAACCCCAATTTGATGCTTAGAGCGCTTCCATGCAATGGCCATTCTTTGTAAATTAACTGCGCTATGCAACAAAAATCTAAACAACTCCAGCTCATAACCCAAACCTTTAACTTGAACAACAATATACTTGAGTTTGTTTAGCGTGCATGACACGGGCAAATCATTCACTCTCTCAAAGTCCGCGTCAAACCGACTCTGTCAATTGATTGATAGCATATAGAGAAGTCAGGATTGTAGTCTAAATTAAGGATAGATTAGACAACTAATATCTAGTGGCAGCAAGAGGAAATTATATGAATTTAGATGGTTTGTCAATGCATGCATGTTAATTTGACGTACGTACCTTGGGACGGCTAACCACTTTGATGATAAGAAGTTCAATAGAGGAACAGTTGCTCATCAGCAATGATGCAAAACGATCAATATTTTCAGGAAGTTCAAAACTCGCCCTCAGCTCCAATGACCTTAGCTTGCCGTACAACTTAAACAGCTTTCCCAACGCAATTGTCATCTTCTCCAAACCCTTCAAACGAACAAGGAAGATACACGCAATCAAATTAAATGCATCCATAGGAAAAATGTAGATTAATTGTATTAAGTTTATAAAACCCGGGACCAAAAATTCATACAATCATTAATAGATTTTGAGCATCAACCCAGAATATGCAACCCAAAACTCAATCAGTAGCGAGACAAACGAAATACAACAACAAAAACAACAACAAACAACAATAGTCCCCGGCTATATCCCAAATTATTAATTAGTAGAGTGACACCAAAGATCAGTTTAAGAGACTAATTAAGAAGTTCATGTACTCCAATCTTTGGAACCAATAAAAAATATTAAGAATTAGTTTTTTGGATGATTTACAAAGAGGACCATATTTGTATATATATAGTTAATTAGTACATATTAATTAATCATAATTTTATATGCATGAGTGGTTTAATGATGATATATATAAGTAATGAAGAAACTAAATATTAAACAACCAAACATGCATATTGAAACAATCCTTACTATAAAATTAGGCCTAATATGTATGAAACAAATTTGCGAAAGTTACTTAACTGAAAACACACTGAAGACTCGAGTTTTCAGAGTCTAATCAAGCAAGCAGAAGTAGAGCACATATCGAAGAGAATGAATGAATTGATTACAAGTTAATTACCGGATACTTGCCCTTAGCAGACACCCGGGCATGTGAAGCTGCATCTATCGAAAGTCCACGACGCGCCCTTGAACCCCGCAGCCTCTTGGAAATACTACGCGAGTGGTTGAACCAAAGATGCATGTTCTTCAAGGCGGGCTCATAGTCATAGATGTCAATGTCCTCAAATGTAGATACCAAAGTGAAACCATATACACCAGAAGCTCGATTGGTGAAAGAGAGGGAGGAGAGCTTGGGAGTACGTAATTTTAGCAGATTCTCACGCTTAAAGTCAAAGACATTGCACACCTCCAATTTGTTCAATTTAGGAGTCCTCAAGGCGAGAACCGATCCGAAGCCGCCAAACAGAGATGCATTCAGAAGTAAGGACTGTAGATCCGGACAAGTAACTGGAAACTCGCCCTGTACCGGGCAGTAAAGGGAATCCAATGTGAGAGTTTTGAGATTAGGTGCGGAGAAAAGGGAAATAGGAACGGAGAGGTGTCCGACGCGGGGAGCAGGGTAGATGCAGAGTTGTTGGACATGATGGGAGAGTGCGAGGGAGATCGAGTTGCGGAAGCGATCTTTCCAAACCCTTTGGTATTGGATATTTAATATTTGTATAGTTGTTGTTGTTGTTGTTGTTGTTGGGGAAGAAGAGATGGCGCGCCGGCGTTGCTCAAAAAATCGATTGTAGAAATTGAAGGAGGGGACGCCATTGACATCGAATACGAGAGCAGTGGCTGGAGCAGAAACCCAGAAACGTCTCCATCTTTTCGCAACAAGGCTTGTTTGGATGAGGTCTTTGGGGTTGCTCAAAAAGGAGAAGATGTGATCCATGATTTCTTCTGGTAAGTACTCCTCCTTCTCCATCTTATGCCCTGAATTCAATTCCATCAAAGACAATGTACTTTGAAAAACTAAATTACTAAAAACAACCCTCAATTGAAAAAATAAAAAATAAAAATCTTCATCGCTCCGCTTACCAGCCAAAAACTCTAATCATGCACAAGTCTTAAATACTCTAACTTTTGATTTAAATCACAATCTAGTGAGACACAAACCAGCGGAAGTTAGGAATGATTGAATTTAGAGTGAAACCCTATGATCATAACCTAAGTCTTAGTTGGGACGTGAGGAGAGTTGGGGAAATTTAAAACTTACATGAGATCAGTGATACCGGTCCGAGTGACGTTCATGAGAGGTTAGATGAGATGTCCCACTGGTCACCTTACATGGCTAGCAACTTCAGGAGATTCTCTGATTGTTGAGGGCTTAGACGACATCATCACCTTCCACGTCAGCAACTCCAGTTACTCAGACTGGGAGTGCTCCTACAGTTTATGACCCACCTGCAGCACCTCTATTTCAGGCAGGACCTGCAATGGACGAGGAGGCAATGTTCAGGCCGAGATAGTACCTCCTACAACTGAGACACTGACTGAGGATACACCGAACACGCTGACTGATACGAGTGTTAGGGTTACAGCTGAGGCGAGGCAGCCTCGTGAGTTTCAACGACATCACCCGAAAAAGTTTTATGGTGGTACGGATCTCGAAGCAGCAGAGAAGTTTATGAGGAGTCATGAGAAGATTCATGACGTCTTGGCCACACAGAACATATGAGGCTGAGCATCTCATAGCTTTATTGTTCGGAGAGGCTGATGTGTGGTGGCGCAACATGGTGGCTACGAAGGGGAAGCCCAAGGATTGGGCTGAATTCAAGAATAGGTTCAATCAGAAGTATTTCCCTCATTCGGTCGGGAATATGAAGAGGACCGAATTTCAGAACATCCGACAGGCGGATGACGAGACAGTGATGCAGTATATGGGCCGATATTCGTGGTTGATGGACTATGCCGAAGGCATAGCTGATACGGACGTTGACCAAACCTACTACTGTATGCTTGACTGTTAGGTGAGATCGGGTCTATGGTGGTGACAACATATCCAGGGACTTTACAGGAGGCGTTTGAGAAGAGTTTGGCCAGCGAGACTTTTCTTAGCACGAGCACTAGTACAATAGTCACAGCTCCACCACCGGCACAACCAAATGTCAGACCCGGAGTTGACGAGAGTAGGAAGAGACCTAGACAGTGGAGGTCAAGGGATCGAGCTCAGAGTGTGTGGTTTGTTGCATCTCCACCTCCTACTGCGCGTATTGCGTTGATACCATCTGCTCTAGTACAGAGTTATGTTAGTACATAGTTGTCTTAACTTGTGTCTTTGAGGTTTTCATTTAGTTTGAGGTTTAATTGTTTCCGCTATAATTATGATAACTCACTAATTGATTAAGTCAACTTTAATTGCTTGATAAATGATAAATGGTAAAGGAAGGCTGACTAGGCTTGCGTGACTTAGAGAGACGGGCTCGGTGGTCCACGTAAGTCTAGGCCGGACGGGGCCCAGTTTAGGATTGTGGAATTGGGGCCGTCACAAATACATTTTTAAACTAAAATGTCTTTAGACAAACTACATAAATAACATCACTCTAAATCATGAATCTATTTCATTTCCTTTTCCCTTTCTACTTTCGACTCTCTACATCCATCGACTTTAATTTTCACTATCTACATCCCTGCCTAAATGAAATCTTAAAATCATCCCCAACTCTTGTCCCAATCACTACGCTCAAATTCTCATATTCTACTTAATTTTCACTTTCTATAGCTCATTCAAAATTAAACCATTAACTTATCTCATTTTCTCTTCAACATTCTAATCAGACTAATCTCTACATCCCCTCATCTTTATGGTGAGAGAGGAGGACAAAAATAAACAAGGACTATATTCTGGAGTTTACTAACAATTAAAGGGGTGTTTAGAACATGAACTAACTTACTGGAGTAGACCTCAATCTCTACTTCTAGCGCACCTCCGGCGCTATATGTATATGGATAGGTTTTTGGGCACTGGATCCGCTTCCCAACCCGACCCGTTTTCACAAAATAACAAGACTTGTTCACTTGCTTTTGTCTAGGTTCGTGGGATTCCTTGCAGCCATGGAAATTATGGCTAAGTGTTAAAATGTAAATTCCTTAAATATTGTTATTGTGTGTCAATCCTTAAATGTCACGGACTATTGAATTACATTTTACTACTAACAAATCAATTGAGACATTCCTTGTGTAGCTTTGTCATGTAACCCGCTACATAACCATCCAATATATATGCAAGATCGTTAGATATCTTGTGAATCTTCATGAGAAGGCAAAAATCTACAAACAAGGAAGGACAACCCACTATTGCATTGCAATCGAATCTAAAGAATAAGGAAACTAAAGATTTTAATCAAAGATGCCAATCAAAGATGTTTCCTAGAACACTATGGTGCCGATTCAATGAACGAGAAGTAACGTGAAGTCAAAGATATCACAAGCCTTCTCTATACATAGTTCAATGCTCACTAGTCTTAGTATAAGTTTTTAATTCTGATTAATTCAATTGTTTTGTAAGAGCAAAGTGAGCATAAAAGCACCATCTCACAAGTCTTATTTACACACACTAGGTTAAAGGGATTTAGCCAAAACACTGAGGCGATCTCAGATACCAAGGGTATCTTGGGTAATAGTGTAGGTTCATTATAAGGAAAGTGTGACAAAGTTCGGCGAGGGATCGCTAGTTAGGGGCTTTGTGTAAATTTATACGACACTTTTCTTAGTGAATCTTACACTTGGCGTGGCCCCACAGACGTAGGACTAGATGAACTGCGTAAACAATTTATGTGCATTATTTACTTCACTACAAAACTGTTTTTACTTTGTTGTTGCATTCAGTGTGCAAGAAAAGAAACTTATATCTGTGCCTATAGCACTCATAGATACTAAGTTACTGTTTGTGTCCACATATACATTTCGTGTGAACGAGACATTACATTTTCACTTAACAATTCCCTGGAGCTTTCTCGGGGTACTCTCTACGGTTAGTTCAACTCAAGACGACCGACTATTTCACTTGTCCTTTGCTTTTTTGACGATGCCATGGCTTGGCTTGATATTTAATATATTGAGTTTAATAAACAATGAAGTTGTAATGTTTGACATTGATCAGGTTTGTCGGCCATACTGACTAATTTTTCTTAGGTTTCTGTTTTCTCTTCAAGTCACGCTACTTGAGAGTGTGTTTAGTAATTTATCTTGACTTTGGGTTATAACTTGCATGAATATCCATTCCACTAACAAGCTTTTGCTAACATTGCCTACTACCGTCTTTGTTTTTTATCTTTCTCAATTCTCATCTTAAAGTTGGAAATGGGCAAAACGTTTGCTTTTTGTTTGTCGAATATTGTAGGTTTTTCATTCTTTGCTGTTTAGTTCTTTCACTGATTAGGGCATTATCTTCTTTCTTTAAGCTCGTTTGCGATTTGTATTCACTCTTCCTTCATCCTTGATGATGTTATAAATTGGAGTTTTCATGGACATGGATTCTACCAGATGAACTAATGCTTAAATAGACTATCTTAGTCAGAAGGTGTTAGCTTTTCACTTCTTTCTCGAACAAATTTCTTGAGAACCATAGGTATCCAAACCTTCGTCTTTACTTACTCTAAAGGGGCTAGTAGCCAGTCGGGCACCCCCAACCCCTTAGCTCAAGCGATCACAAAAAATATGATGCGGCTACGACCTCTGCCTCACACCTCTTAGGGGTACTTCCTTTTCAAACAGATCATCTAGCATTTTTAACAAATCCTTCTTTTCCCACTTCTTGATGATGTCGCAGCATTTTCCCGTTTTAGCTTATTGGTTGTAGCACTAGGAGGCTCATATTTTAAAGAAACTGACAATTGTCATTTGGTGCAAAGAACAAAAGAATCTTCTTATGCACTTCTCCTCAATCTTGTGTCTTATGGAGGTCAGTTGAGATATATCTTTTCATTCATTGTGAATTTGAACTGTTCGAAAAGTTCACCATCAATTGTACTTAATCGAGTACAATGGAAGAGTTTGATCAATGTAGCCGGACTTGTTGTTGTTGTTGTTGTTGTTGTTGTTGTTATTTCCATAAACAGTTGTTTCACGAGTTAAAGACACTGGACTTGATGAGCAGCACAGTTCCTTTCCTACTCAATTATTTTTCTTTTGTCATTTTTCTTGTTATTCATTGTCATAGTAGCATATGAATATGTAGAGTGGTGTTTTACCAGAAATGTAAGAATCGGTAGCCAAAACTAGTGATAATTTTGCAGGTACAACTAACGATATCCGAAACTGCAAATGGAGATGGTTGGTGTTCCTGAGGAGCATTTGGTGAAGCATTTCTTTCACTACAAAAATGAACTTTTAGACACTTAATCTTGTTATTAATGAAGAAAATAGTGATTAATAATTGACTAAATATTATAAAACAAAGAACTTCACTAAAATTACAAATCATTACTCATTATTTTTTTAATTATAGATTATGTTGTTGGATATCGATTACATATAAAATAAGTTTTAACAACGTATAGTATAAGAACATTTTTAGTTTTTATTTTTAGAAGACAATTCTACTATAGGTGGACCTGCGGATTTCAAATTGAGACACGCAATAAAGAAAGAGATGGTTCAAGAAGTGGAAATTTTACCCAGAAGTTGGAGACTGCTACTACTTGTTATGTGAAAGTAAAAAACTCGAACTCAAAACTTCATAGTATATTGAAGAGTTTTGAGAACAAAATACAATTTAACAAGCTTGTGTTTGGACCAGAGGAGGAGCCAGTATTTTAAGCTCCCCTATCATTTACAAAATTAACTTTTACAACACTTAATCTTGTTGTTATATAATATGTTATTAAACCTTATTAAATCTCAAATTAACATATAACTTAATATTATTAATGAAGAAAATAATGATTAATAATTCACTAAATATTATAAAACAAAGAACTTCACTAAAATTACAAATCATTACACATTATTATTTTTTAATTATAGATTATCTTGTTGGATATTGATTACATATAAAATAAGTTTTAACGACGTAGAGTATAAAAACATTTTTAGTTGTTATTTTTAGTAGACAATTCAATTATAGGCGGAGGGTCGGATTTCAAATTGAGCTATGCAACGGAGGATAAATTGGTTCCAAAAGTTGGAGACCGCTCAAATTACGACAAATTACTCCATACTATTCATTGTAATCAGACCAACAGTGGAAGTGATTAGACGAAAAGCTCAAGTGATATCAGTATTGGTAGCACTGTACCGGGTAGCACTAAAGTCTATTGTTAATGAAGTGGTCAGAATTCTTTTTAGCCAAGACATAATGAGTGAATGAGTGAATGAGTGAATCAGATTTGAAAGCCGAAATTGGCCCTCATGTATTACTTGAATACGTCTTCGCGGCATTACCAAAAACATTTTTTTCATTACAAAATGAACTCTTACAACAAGTAATTTTGTTGTTATATAATATGTCATTAAACCTTATTAAATTTCAAATTAACATATAACTTAATATTATTAATGAAGAAAATAATGATTAATAATTGACTAAATATTATAATACAAATAACTTCACTAAAATTACAAATCATTACACATTATTTTTTAATTATAAATTATTTTGTTGGTATCGATTACATATATAAAATAAGTTTTAACAACGTAGAGTATAAAACATTTTTAGTTGTTATTTTTAGTAAAAAATTCTACTATAGGTGGAGAGGCAAATTTCAAATTGAGCTACGCAATTGAGAAATGGATCAATTGGTTCAAGAAATGGAAATTTGAAACATAAGTTGGACCGATCAAATTACGACAAATCAGTTCATACTATTTGATTTGTGAAAGTAAAAACCTTAACCCCAAAACTTTATTGTATATTGAAGAGTTTTGAGATCAAAATACAATTGAGCAAGCTTGTGTTTGGACTAGAGGCGGAGCCAGTATTTCAATCTCCCATAAGCTAGATCACTTAATCTTATTGTTATAAAATATGTTATTAAACCTTATTACATTTCAAATTAACATATAACTTAATATTATTAATGAAGAAAATAATGATTAATAATTGACTAAATATTATAAAACAAACAACTTCACTAAAATTACAAATCATTACACATTATTTTTTTTAATTATAGATTATCTTGTTGGATATCGATTACACATAAAATAAGTTTTAACAACGTAGAGTATAATAACATTCTTAGTTGTTATTTTTAGTATACAATTCTACTATAGGTGGAAGGGGGATTTCAAATTGAGCTACGCAATAGAGAAAGAGATCAATTGGTTCAATAAGTGAAAATTTGAACTATAAGTTGGAGACCGCTTAGATTACGACAAAACACTTCATAATATTAGACCAAAATACAATTGAGCGATATTGTGTTTGGACAAGAGGCAGAGCGAGTATTTCAAGCTCCCCTATCCTATACCAAGTATAGTTTAAGCATTTCTTTCACTACAAAAATGAACTTTTACAACACTTAATCTTGTTATATAATATGTTATTAAACCTTATTAAATTTCAAATTAACATATAACCTAATATTATTAATGAAGAAAATAATGATTAATAATTCACTAAATATTATAAAACAAAGAACTTCACTAAAATTACAAATCATTACACATTATTTTTTTTAATTATAGATTATCTTGTTGGATATCGATTACATATAAAATAAGTTTTAACAACGTAGAGTATAAAAACATTTTTAGTTGTTATTTTATTATAGGTGGAGCGGCGGATTTCAAATTAAGCTATGAAATGGAGAAAGGGATTAATTGGTTTAAGAAGTTGGATTACGACAAATTACTCTATACTATTTGTTGTAATCATACCAAGGAGACGAAAAGCTTAAGTGATATCAGTATTGGTACCACTGTATCGGACCCGAACCCCATCAATATGCTCATTCCCGACTCCAACTCCGATACAGAAGGAGAGGGAAATGATGATGTCAGATTGTCAAATTTCGACTAAAACTTTGACCCATTCTATCTACACTTCAGTAACTTAAATTCTATTGTTAATAAATTGTTCGGATTACATATAAAATAAATTTTAACAACGTAGAGTAAAAGAACATTTTTAGTTGATATTTTTAGAAGACAATTGTAGTCGATTTCAAATTGAGCTACGTAATAGAGAAAGGGATCAATTGGTTCAAAAAGTGAAAATTTCAACCGGAAATTGAAACCCCTCAGATTACGACAAAACACTTTATACTATTTTCTATTTGAAAGTAAAAACCTTGAACTCAAAACTTCATTGTATATTGAAGAGTTTTTAAAACAAAATACAATTGAAGTTGTGTTTCTACCAGAGGCGGAGCCTAATATCATATGTTATTAAACCTTATTAAATTTCAAATTAACGTATAACTTAATATTATTAATGACAAAAATAATTATTAATAATTGACTAAATATTATAAAGTAAAGAAATCCACTAAAATTATAAATCATTACACATTAATTTTTTTAATTATAGACTATCTTGTTGGATATTGATTACATATAAAATAAGTTTTAATAACGTAAAGTAAGAACATTGTTAGTTTTTATTTTTTCTACTAATCTAGTATCTATATAAGGGTTTACTTGTTTTTTTTTGTTTCTATCACTATGTAACTCTGTTTTTGGTTTTTGTTTTTTTATTTTTATTTTACTAGATATGAATTATTACCTAATAATTGGGAAAGAAGTATTGTAATTCTTTATAAAAGAAACTCATCTTCTAAACTACATTACACACCACAATTCAGATTCAAGTTCATCTAGTGAGTTTGAAAGGAAAGGGGTTGGAAGAGGGTAACTGTACGAGGAACATATCTTCTCTTCCGAATACTATTTACTTTTAAACTCCGACAAATATCTTTAGTAGACAATTGTACAGTGGAGGAGGGATTTCAAATTCAGCTACGCAATGGAGAAAAGGATCGGTTCAAGAAGTGAAAATTTGAACCAAAAGTTGGAGAGCGCTACAAATACTATTTGTTGTGTGAAATTAAAAACCTTACCTCAAAACTTCATTGTATATTGAAGAGTTTTGAGACCAAAATACAATTGAGCGAGGTTGTTATTGTACCATAAGCGGAGTCAGCAGCTCCCTTAAGCTATAACAAGGATAGTTTAAACATTTCTTTCACTACAAAAATGACCTTTTACAACACTTAATGTTGTTGTTATATAATATGTTATTAAACCTTACTAAATTTCAAATTAACATATAACTTAATATTATTAATGACAAAAATAATGATCAATAATTGATTAAATATTATAAAATAAAGAACTTCACTAAAATTACAAATTATTGCACATTAATTTTTTAATTATAAACTATGGTGTTGGATATTGATTACATATAAAATAAGTTTTAACAACGTAGAGTAAGAACATTCAGTTGTTATTTTTTCTATTAATCTACTATCTATATAAGGGATCACCCGTTTTTTTTTTCTTTTTTTTTGTTTCTATCACTATGTAACTCTATTTTTGGTTTTTGGTTTTTTTTAAAATTTTATCAGATAAGAATTATTACGTAATAATTGGGGAATAAGTATTGTACTTCTTCTGAATTGTAATATACACCACAATTCAGAGTTAGCTTGGGTTGAAGAAGGGGTCATTGTCCGAGTAACATATCTTTTAGATCTTCTCTTCCGAATCCTATTTCCTTTTAAACTCTGACAAATATCTTTAGACAATTCTATTATAGGTGGAGGTGCCGATTTCAAATTGAGCTAAGCAATAGAGAAATGGATCAATTAATTCAAGAAGTGAAAATTTAAACCAGAAGTTGGAGAACGCTTAGATTACGACAAATCTTTCCATACTATTTGGTGTATGAAAGTAAAAACCTTGAACTCAAAACTTCATTGTATATTGAATAGTTTTGAAACCAAAATACAATTGAGCGAGGTTGTGTTCGGATCAGAGACGGAACCATCATTTCAAGATCCCCTGGGCTAGAACAAGGATACTTTAAGCATTTCTTTGAATACAAAAATGACATTTTAAAACACTTAATCTTGTTGTTATATAATATGTTAATAAACCTTACTAAATTTCAAATTAACATATAACTTAATATTATTAATGACAAAAATAATGATTAATAATTGACTAAATATCATAAAATAAAGAACTTCACTAAAATTACAAATCATTACATATTAATTTTTTTAATTATAGATTATCTTGTTGGATATTGATTACATATAAAATAAGTTTTAACAACGTAGAGTAAGAACATTCTTAGTAGTTATTTTTTCTACTAATCTACTATCTATATAAGGGGTCCTACAAAAGATGTCTAGGCTATTATAGCCTAAGTCAACATTGTATGTGGGTTTGGACCAATTAAGAGAACAGGCACTGTATGAGTACTAACAGGAAACTGGCAGATTTTCTCTATCATGAAAGAGTGTTTTTGGAGAGGTAGAGCTCGAAGAGTCACCATTAGCAGCAGCTGTTCGGGTTATTAAGGAGACGACAACATTCGTCTCTAAATTGTAGAGTACTGTTACTATGGTGGTGGTGGATTTTTGTTTGTTACTATGGTGGTGGATTTTTTCAGCTGTTTCAAATAATTGTTTTTTTTTTTTTCTTTTAAAGAACTGTTACTCCTTTGGTTTTTTAGAGAACTGTTACTATGTTGGTGGACCATATATGTAGTAAATTAGAAATGTTCTCAGTAAATCTCAGCTGTTTCAAATGATTGTTTTACTTTTTTTTTTTTTTTTGAGGAAAGGAGGCAGTGATCCCCCCATTCTATTGATTGAACTTTAACTTTGCAACTAAGAGGGATTGTTTGTTTACCCTTGATCCAATGATTCTTTTACTCTGAGGGATTGTTTGTTTACCCTTGATCCAATTATTCTTTTACTCTTACACATTTCTAAAGCTTACATATATTTTCACCAGTAATCTCCACAAGAACATAAACCGCGGTTAAAATGGTGAAAACGGGTGGAATCTCTTAATATTATCGTCCTTCCTGCAATCTTCGATATGCATTTTATGGCATTATGACAATCTTCACAAACCCGCAAGTTCTTTATCACCCGAATCGACCTCCCTAGAGGTACATTCAAGATTCCAAATTCCAAATGCCACAACCAGTTTTTCAAGAAAGGGATCAATTGGTTCCAAAAGTTGGAGAGCGCTTAGATTACAACAAAGCACTCCATATTATTTGCTGTGATTATACCAGCAGTGGAAGTAAGGAGACGAAAAGCTCAAGTGATATCAGTATTGGTAGCACTGTATCGGACCGAACCCCATCCATATGTCCATTCCCGACTCCGACAGGAGGAGGGAAATGATGATGTAAATTGGCAAATTTCCATAGATTGACTATAACTCCGACCCATTTTATCGACATTTTAGTAACCGGAGCAGCACTAAAGTTTATTGTTAATAAAGTGGTCGGACTTCTTTTGAGTAAGTGCAGAATGAGTGAATCAGAACTGAAAGCCGAAATTGGCCCTCACTTATTACTTGAATACGCTTTACCGCATTACCAAGGATAGTTTAAGCATTTCTTTCACTACAAAAATGAACTTTTACAACACTTAATCTTGTTGTTATATAATATATTATTAAACCTTATTAAATTTCAAATTAACATATAACTTAATATTATTAATGAAGAAAAAAATGATTAATAATTGACTAAATATTATAAAACAAAGAAATTCACTAAAATTACAAATCATTACACATTTTTTTTTAATTATAAATTATCTTGTTGTATATCGATTACATATAAAATAAGTTTTAACAACATAGAGTAAAAGAACATTTTTAGTTATTATTTTTAGAAGACAATTCTACTATAGGTAGAGAGACAGATTTCAAATTAAGCTACGTAATAGAGAAATGGATCAATTGGTTCAAGAAGTAGAAATTTGAACTATAGGTTGGAGACCACTCAGATTACGACAAAGCACTCCATACTATTTGCTATGTGAAAGTAAAAACCTTGACCTCAAAACTTCATTGTATATTGAAGAGTTTTGAGACCATAATACAATTGAGCGAAGTTTGTGTTTCTACCAGAGGCGGAGCCTAATATAATATGTTATTAAACCTTACTAAATTTCAAATTAACGTATAACTTAATATTATTAATGACAAAAATAATTATTAATAATTGACTAAATATTATAAAATAAATAACTTTACTAAAATCACAAATCATTACACATTAATTTTTTTAATTATAGACTATCTTGTTGGATATTAATTACATATAAAATAAGTTTTAATAACGTAGAGTAAGAACATTGTTAGTTGTTATTTTTCTACTAATCTACTATCTATATAAGGGGTCACTTGTTTTTTTTTTTTGTTTCTATCACTATGTAACTCTGTTTTAGGTTTTTGTTTTTTTTTAAAATTTTACTAGATATGAATTATTACCTAATAATTGGGAAAGAAGTATTGTAATTCTTTATAAAAGAAACCAATCTTTTAAACTGCATTACACACCACAATTAAGAGTAGGAGAAGGGGAACTGTACGAGGAACAGATCTTCTCTTCCAAATACTATTTACTTTTAAACTCCGACAAATATCTTTAGTAGACAATTCTACTACAGGTGGAGGTGGGATTTCAAATTCAGCTAGCAATGGAGGAGGGGATCAATTGGTTCAAGAAGTAAAAATTTTAACCAGAAGTTGGCGCTACCAATCTCTCCATACTATTTGTTGTGTGAAAGTAAAAACATTACCTCAAAACTTCATTGTATATTGAAGAATTTTGAGACCAAAATACAATTTAGCCAGCTTGTGTTTAGAGGCTGAGCCAGCTCTAAACTATACAAAGGATAGTTTAAGCATTTTTCTTTCACTACAAAAAGGAACTTTTACAACACTTAATGTTGTTGTTATATAATATGTTATTAAACCTTACTAAATTTCAAATTAACATATAACTTAATATTATTAATGACAAAAATAATGATTAATAATTGACTAAATATTATAAAATAAAGAACTTTACTAAAATTTCAAATCATTACACATTAATTTTTTAATTATAAACTATCGTGTTGGATATTGATTACATATAAAATAAGCTTTAACAACGTAGAGTAATAACATTCTTAGTTGTTATTTTTTCTATTAATCTATCATCTATATAAGAGATCACCTGTTTTTTTTTTTTGTTTCTATCACTATGTAACTTTGTTTTTGGTTTTTGTTTTTTTTTTTTAAATTTTATCAGATAAGAATTATTACGTAATAATTGGGGAAGAAGTAGTCACTTCTTTAGAAACGAAACCCATCTTCTGAATTGCATTATACACCACAATTCAGAGTCAGCTCATCTATTGAGTTTCAAAGGGGCATTGTCCGAGTAACATATCTTTTAGATCTTTTCTTCCGAATAATATTTTCTACAATAGAGAAATAGATCAATTAGTTGAAGAAGTGAAAATTTAAACCAGAAGTTGGAGAACGATCAGATTACGACAAAGTTTTTCATACTATTTGTTATGTGAAAACAAAAACCTTGACCTCAAAACTTCATTGTATATTGAAGAGTTTTGAGACCAAAATATAATTGAGCGAAGTTGTGTTTGGATAAGAGTCGAAGCTATCATTTCAAGCTCCCTAGGCTAGAACAAGGATAGTTTAAGCATTTCTTTGACTACAAAAATGACATTTTACAACACTTAATCTTGTTGTTATATAATATGTTATTAAACCTTACTAAATTTCAAATTAACATATAACTTAATATTATTAATGACAAAAATAATGATTAATAATTGACTAAATATTATAAAATAAAGAACTTTACTAAAATTTCAAATCATTACACATTAATTTTTTAATTATAAACTATCGTGTTGGATATTGATTACATATAAAATAAGCTTTAACAACGTAGAGTAATAACATTCTTAGTTGTTATTTTTTCTATTAATCTATCATCTATATAAGAGATCACCTGTTTTTTTTTTTTTTTTTTTTCTATCACTATGTAACTTTGTTTTTGGTTTTTGTTTTTTTTTTTTAAATTTTATCAGATAAGAATTATTACGTAATAATTGGGGAAGAAGTAGTGGACTTCTTTAGAAACGAAACCCATCTTCTCAATTGCATTATACACCACAATTCAGAGTCAGCTCATCTATTGAGTTTCAAAGGGGCATTGTCCGAGTAACATATCTTTTAGATCTTTTCTTCCGAATAATATTTTCTACAATAGAGAAATAGATTAATTAGTTGAAGAAGTGAAAATTTAAACCAGAAGTTGGAGAACGATCAGATTACGACAAAGTTTTTCATACTATTTGTTATGTGAAAACAAAAACCTTGACCTCAAAACTTCATTGTATATTGAAGAGTTTTGAGACCAAAATATAATTGAGCGAAGTTGTGTTTGGATAAGAGTCGAAGCTATCATTTCAAGCTCCCTAGGCTAGAACAAGGATAGTTTAAGCATTTCTTTGACTACAAAAATGACATTTTACAACACTTAATCTTGTTGTTATATAATATGTTATTAAACCTTACTAAATTTCAAATTAACATATAACTTAATATTATTAATGACAAAAATAATGATTAATAATTGACTAAATATCATAAAATAAATAACTTCACTAAAATTACAAATCATTACACATTAATTTTTTTAATTATAGATTATCTTGTTGGATATTGATTATATATAAAATAAGTTTTAGCAACGTTGAGTAAGAACATAATCTACTATCTATAATAAAGAAAGTAAACATTGTATGCGGGTTTGGACCAATTAACATCCCAAGTGACCCACTTCAGAGCTACTGAAATCAGCACAAGTATTCTCTACCATGATAGAGTTTTTTGGAGAGGTTTCGAGTCACCAATAACAACAGCTGTTCGGGTTATTAAGGAGACGACTACATTCGTCTCTAAATGGTAGAGTACTGTTACTATGGTGGCGGTGGATTTTGTTTGTTACTATGGTGGTGGATTTTTTCAGCTGTTTCAAATGATTGTTTTACTTTTTTTTTTCTTTTTTAGAGAATTGTTACTCCTTTGTTTTTTTAGAGAACTGTTACTATGTTGGTAGACCATATATGTAGTTAATTAGAAATGTTCTCAGTGCTGTTTCAAATGATTGTTTTATTTTATTGTTTTTTTTTTTTTTTTTTGAGGGAAGGAGGCAGTGCTCCCCCGATTCTATTGATTGAACTTTAACTTTGCAAGAGGGATTGTTTGTTTACCCTCGATCCAATGATTGTTTTACTCTTATACATTTCTAAAGCTTACATATATTTTCACCAGTAATCTCCACAAGAACATAAACCGCGGTTAAAGTGGTGAAAACGGGTGGAATCTCTTAATATTATCGTCCTTCCTGCAATCTTCGATATGCATTTTATGGCATTATGACAATCTTCACAAACCCGCAAGTTCTTTATCACCCGAATCGGCCTCCCTGGAGGTACATTCAAGATTCCAAATGCCACAGCCAGTTTTTCGCTATGGTACTTGAGCATATGCTCCTTCTCCTCTTCTTCAACATCATGCAACACCATTTTCGTCGCGGAAACATACCCTTCTTTTTTCATACGTTGATCCAGCTCCTCCAAGAAAGCATATATCCTTTCTTTGTCTGGGTGCGCCGAGTCCCCGACTGAGAATGTGTGAACCTTATTCTTCACCTCAATCCAGCTATATCCTGGAACCTTTTTGACACCTTTATCCCACATAGTTCCTCTCATCCTTTTAACATCGCCCCATCTGCCTGACGCCGCATATAGATTCGAGAGCAGAACATACATGCCGGAATTATCGGGCTCCATCTCGAAAATTCTCTCAGCCGCTTCCTCGCCTAACTTTGTATTTCCATGAATCCTACTCGCACCAAGTAAAGCACCCCAAGTCGCCGCATCCGGCTCGAAAGGCATGCTTCTCATGAGAGCTTCAGCCTCTTCCAACCGTCCTGCTCTACCCAAAAGATCAATCATGCAAGTATAATGCTGATGGTTTACTATAACACCATACTCTCGCTCCATCGAGTGGAAGTACTCGGTGCCTCTATCAACTAAACCGGCATGACTACAAGCGGATAGAACCCCCACCTAGATAGATGAAAACCAAACAACAAAAACCAATGGTAAGATTTAAGAGACTTACTTGCATTTGATAATTAAGAACCATTAACCAACAAATCCAACGAATCTTTGCGTTAGTTTTCCCTCATTTGCTATGAAGCGCATTACGCTACAGCCGTCCCGAAATTAGTAAATTGTGATAGAACTCATTTTAATAAGGTAAGCAAAATGCATCCATGATTAGGAAGACAAAGAAGAAGAAAGCTTACCATAGTCACATCATCTGGTTTTATGTTTTTCATTCTCATCAAATCAAAAACCTTCAAAGCCTCCCTGCCAAACCCATGCTTGGCATACCCCATGAGCATCGTGTTCCACGAGACCAAGTCTTTCTCTGAAAGTCCCTCAAATGCGTCGTAAGCTTCTTCAATGCTCCCACACTTACAATACATTGCAAGAAGTGCATTCCCCACGTAACAACCCATCTCATACCCCGCCTTAACAAGCCTGCCGTGGACTTGCTTTCCGAATTCCAATGCTGCGATATCTGCACATGTACTCAGCGCACAAGTAAATGTCGATCGATTCATCCTTTCACCATCCCGCTTCATCTCTATGAAAAGATGCAATGCCTCTTCACTGTAGCCGCACTGAGCATACCCAGCAATGATCGCCGCCCAAGATATAGAATCGCGCTGAGGCATCTCATTGAACATACTCCGAGCACGATCAATATCACCATTTTGAGCATAACCAGTGATCATAGTATTCCAAGAACTAGTATTCCGACATGACATTGCATCAAACAATTCCTTCGCCATATCCATCTTCTTACACAGCGTATACCCTTTAATCATAGCATTCCACGAAACAGCAGTTTTTTGAGGCATCTCGTCAAACGTCTTTCTAGCTTCAACTAACATCCCATTTTGCACATACCCTGACACCATTGCAGTCCATGTAAACACATCCCGAATCGGGGACTCTTGAAACAACTTCTGCGCTTCCAACATATTACCGTTCTGCGCATAACCCGTTATCATAGTATTCCACGACACTTCATCTCTTTCGGGCATTCGGTTAAATACCATCCTAGCATCAACCAATCTTTGCTTCCTAACATACCCCGCCATCATTGCGTTCCAAGATACCTTCTCCCAATCAAACTTCGACTCGAAAAGCTTCCGCGCCAATTCAATCCGCCCATTCTGCACATAAGCAGCAAGCATCCCATTCCAAGATATTGAATTCTTCCTCGGAGTCCTATCGAAAATCTCCCTCGCCTCATCAAGGAACCCACTTTGAGAATACCCCGATAACATCGTGTTCCAAGAAACCACATCCTTCTCAGGCATTTCATCGAACAGCTTGCGAGCATCGCCAAGCTTACGATTCTTCACATACCCACTTAGCGTTATGTTCCATGACACAAGGTCTCGCTCCGGCATTGCATCAAACATCTGCCTAGCATCACCAAACCTCTCATTCATCAAATACCCAGATATCATAGCGTTCCAAGAAACCGATGTTCGACGCGGCATTGCCTCGAATAGTCGGCGAGCCGACTCTAATCGACCACTCCTCATGTGTTCACTAATCCCCATATTCCATTTCACAACCTCTCCATCTGTAATTGAAAAAGTTTTCATCTTTCCCTCCTTTTTCACATTCAAATTCTTACAAGCACATGATCGAATCGAACTAGTGTGCACAAGTCTCAAGCGATTGCGCATCTTTATACACAACAATTAGGTCGATTCAGAACAATTCTCACTGAATTCATGTCACATTATCAATACACATACTTCGAATTTCATTGATTCAAAGATTGTATTCATTCAGGTCTCTCTTGCGCACCCATTTGTTCATTCAGGTTGAATTGCAAAATCAGAGATTTCTGTACATTCTGATTGAGTAATTTCGTCAAACAGTTGATGGGCATGAAGCCCTAACACAATGTAATGGCTATTGGAGTCGGGTTTGCGAGGGAAAGCACAAAACTCGTACTATGAAGCCGTGATGTTGATTTGGGAGGGTGTGTGTATGAGGCGGGCACCTTGTAGAGAACCTGCAAGTATTTCAGAGCTTTGCCATTAATGGAGCTCTCCCCATGGTTTCATCCAACCCCCCATTAAAACAAATGATTAAAGCTTGATTGATTGATTCAATTGTGAAGAAGAAGAAGAGAACGGACTGCGAGAAACCCTAATTTTAGGCAACCAGTCTACCAATTTATAGGCGGAGAAAGTAGGTCTGGGCCACAGGATGTGCCATGAGATACACGCAAGCACACCCGAGAATGGAGTCATAAATTATTATTATTATTATTATTATTATTATTATTATTATGAGAAGTTGTAGAATGAGAATAACATATCACACCACAAGGGTCATTCATTCATGTCTCGAAATGTAAGGATACACGTATCCCGATGCGTAACATGCGGGTCGAAGTCCCACGGAGAGCTCTTGTGAGCTAATGTATCTTATGGTGTGAAATAATTGTTGTCCTTCTATTTTTTTTTTTAAAGGAGTAAACTTCTCGAGATTTTTTGAAATTTGTATTTCTTAAGTCGAATATTTAGAAAGAAAAACGCTAGAGTAACACCCCTAACAACGAATCCTTAGCATAAGTCGTCCATGTTCAAATCTACTTAGATTGATTAGTCTAACTGGAGTCAAGTCTATTGTCAATCAAGTGCCCTCACATATTACTTGAGTCATTGGTTGTTATATGATTATTTGTGAAGAAGAAACTGATCTGGATATATAATACTCAATAGTCTTGAGCGAACACTATGTGAGTAAGGACAGGAAAGTTGCATATTTTCTTACCATGATAAAGTTTTTTGGAGAGGTGGAGCTCGAAGAGTCACCAATAGCAGCAGATGTTCGGGTTATTAAGGAGACGACTACATTCGTCTCTAAATTTTAGAGTACTGTTAATGGTGGTGGTGGATTTTTGTTTGTTACTATGGTGGTGGATTTTTTCAGCTGTTTCAAAGATTGTTTTACTTCTTTTTTTTTTTTTTTAGAAAACTATTACTCTTTTGTTTTTTTATACAATTGTTACTATGTTGGTGGGCCATATATGTAGTTAATTAGAAATACAACAACAACAACAACAACATAGCCTCAATCCCAAATTAATTGGGATATACTTAATTAGAAATGTTCTTAGTAAATCTTATCCGTTTCAAATGATTGTTTTACTTTTTTTTTTTTTTTTTTTTTTTTTTAGGAAAGGAGGCGGTGCTTCCCGGATTCTATTCATTGAACTTTAACTTTGCAGCAAATAGGGATTGTTTGTTTGCCTTCGATCCAATGATTGTTTTACTCTTATGCATTTCTAAAGCTTACATATATTTTAACCAGTAATCTCTACAAAAACATAAACAGCGGTTAAAGTGGTGAAAACGGGTAGAATCTCTTAATATTATCGTACTTCCTGCAATATCTTGATACGCATTTTATCGCATTATGACAATCTTCACAAACCCGCAAGTTCTTTATCACCCGAATCGGCCTCCGTGGAGGTACATTCAAGATTCCAAATGCCACCGCCAGTTTTTCGCTATGGTACTTGAGCATATGCTCCTTCTCCTCTTCTTCAACATCATGCAACACCATTTTCGTCGCGGAAACATACCCTTCTTTTTTCATATATTGATCCAGCTCCTCCAAGAAAGCATATATCGTTTATTTGTCTGTGGTGCGCCGAGTCCCCAACTGAGAATATGTGAACCTCATTCTTCCCTCAATCCAACTATATCCAAAAACTTTTTTGACACCTTTAATAATTGACTAAATATTATAAAACAAAGAAATTCACTAAAATTACAAATCATTACATATTAATTTTTTTAATTATAAATTATCTTGTTGGATATTAATTACATATCAAATAAGTTTTAACAATGTAGAGTATAAGAACATTTTTAGTTGTTATTTTTTTTTTCTAATGTACTATCTATATAAGGGGTCGCATAAAGATGCATTGTGCTACAACCTAAGGCAGCCTTGTACGTGACTACGCTCCTTAGCATCATGTTCCACGAGACAAAGTCCTTCTCTGAAATTCCTTCAAATGCGTCGTAAACCTCTCCAATGCTCCTACACTTACAATACATTGCAAGAATCGCATTCACTACGTAACAACCCATCTCATACCCCAACTTAACAAGTCTGCCGTGGACTTACTTTCCGAATTCCAATGCCGCGATATCTGCACATGTACTCAACTTTTATGACCCCTTATATATATAATATATATTAATAAAAAAATAACAACTAAAAATGTTCTTATACTCTACGTTATTAAAACTTAATTTATATGTAATCGATATCTAACAAGATAATTTATAATTAAAAAATTTATGTGTAATGATTTGTAATTTTAGTCAAGTTCTTTGTTTTATAATATTTAGTAAATTATTAATCATTATTTTCTTCATTAATAATATTAAGTTATATGTTAATTTGAAATTTAATAAGGTTTAATAACATATTATATAACAACAAGATTAAGAGTTGTAAAAGTTAATTTTTGTAGTGAAAGAAATGCTTAAACTATCATTAGTCTAGCCTAGGCCAGCAATCATCGGCCCAAGATATAGACTCGCGCTGAGGCATCTCATTTAACATACTCCGAACACGATCAATATCACCATTTTGAGCATAACCAGTGATAATAGTATTCCAAGAGCTAATATTCTGACATATTACTCCATCAAACAATTCCTTCGCCATATCTATCCTATTACACATCCCATTTTACATATACCCTGACACCAGTCCATGTAAACACATCCCGAATCGGGCACTCTTGAAACAACTTCTACGCTTCTAACATATAACCGTTCTCCGCATAACCCGTTATCATAGTATTCCACGACACTTCATCTCTCTCGCGCATTCGGTTAAATACCATCCTAGCATCAACCAATCTTTGCTTCCTAACATACCCCACATCATTGCATTCCAAGATACCTTTGCCCAATCAAACTTCTACTCGAAAAGCTTCCGTGCCAATTCAATCTGCCCATTGACGTTATTTGTGCGGGTTATTTACTTAACTGCAAGAACATAAACTTATATCGGTGCCCATAACACTTATAAATACTAAATTACTGTCTGTGCCCCTATTTTCACTTAGCAATTCCCTGGAGCTTTTTCGGGGTACTCTATGGAGGTTAGTTCAACTAAGACTACTGACTATTTCACGTGTCGTTTGCTTTTTTGACTATGCCATGGCTTGGCTTGATATTTAATATTGAGTTTAATAAACAATGAAATTGTAATGTTTGACATTGATCAGATTTGTCGGCCATACGGACTAATTTTTCTTAGGTTTATGTTTTCTCTTAAGTCACGCTACTTGAGAGCGTCTTTAGTAATTTATCTTGACTTTGGGTAATTACTTACATGAATATCCATTTCTACTAACAAGCTTTAGCTAACATTGACTACTACCGTCTTTGTTTTTTATCTTTCTCAATTCTCATCTTAAAGTTGGAAATGGGCAAAATGTTTGCTTTTTGTTTGTCGAATATTGTTGGTTTTTCATTCTTTGTTGTTTAGTTCTTTCACTGTTTAGGGCATTATCTTCTTTCTTTAAGCTCGTTTGCGATTTGTGTTCACTCTTCCTTCATCATTGATGATATTATCGATTGGAGTTTTTATGGACATGGATTCTACCAGATAAATTAATGCTTAAATAGACTATCTTAGTTAGAAGGTGTTAGATTTTCACTTCTTTCTCCAATAAATTTCTTGAGAACCATAGATATCTAAACCTCTCTTGGGTACTTACTTTTCAAACATATCATCTAGCATTTTTCTCGATGATGGCTCAGCCTTTTTCTCGATGATGATGATGCATGATGATTTGAGATTTCATGGTTGTTGTTGTTCATATTGATGATTTGGGATTTGGGATTTCATGGTTATTGTTGTTATTGTTGATTTGTTGCTGTTGTTAATAATTTTTTCATATTTGATACTGCCTACCTCTCCAAATCCCTGATTGTTCCCAACCGACATTCCCATTTCCCTCGCTTCCGCTTTAGTTTTGGGACCCAAAAACCTTCTCGACCTGGTTGTCTGATTGGGCTGATGCAATTGGGTAGCCGTTATAGGCCCAACGGGTTTTTTGTTTAGTTTTGCGCTTATGACATTGGGTACTGTGGACCTTCTCGGCCCAACATCTTTACCCACTCATTAATTTAGACTTACAACATTAGGTACTTTGTGGGCCTTCTTAGGCCCAACGAGTTTACCCAATGCCCTTCATTGGTTTTGGGCTTAAAATATTGGGTGCTTTGGGGGCCTTTTTAGGCCCAACGGGTCTTTACCCAGTCCAACTTTGAGACGCAGTTTTTGTAGCCCAAAATTGAGTAAAATGAATGTATCATTCGTGTCTAGTCGATCAAACACGGGAATTATTACGGGGAAGAAGTATTGGACTTCTTTAGAATTGAAACCTGAACTGCATTATACAAATAGAGTATTAGTATTGACCTCAAAACTTTATTGTATATGAAAGAGTTTTGAGACCAAAATAGAGGTTGTTTTTGGACTAGAAGCGTAGCTAGAAGCTCCCTAGGCTAGACCAATGTTAGTTTAAGCATTTATTTCACTTATTTCACTACAAAAATGAACTTTTACAACACTTAATATCGTTGTTATATAATATGTTGTTAAACCGTACTAAATTTCAAATTAACATATAACTTAATATTATTAATGAAGAAAATAATGATTAGTAATTAACTAAATATTATAAAATAAAGAACTTCACTAAAATTGCAAATCATTACAAATAATTTTTTTAATTATAGATTATCTTGTTGGATATTGATTACATATAAAATAAGTTTTAACAACGTAGAGTAAGAACATTTTTAGTTATTTTTTTTTAACTAATCTACTATCTATATAAGAGTCACACAAAGAGGCTTTGTACCAGCCTTATAAGTGGCTATGCCCATTTAGACCAATTAACATCTCAATTGACCCACTTGAGAGCAGCCCAGGTACTGAAAGCAGCCTACAGAACAATTGAATGCAGCAACAGAGAGCAGCCCAAGTACGAATAGCAGGAGTGATCACAGCAGATTGTCAAATCTACTTAGATTGATTAGTCTAACTGAAGTCAAGTCTATTGTCAATCAAGTGCCCTTATATATTACTTGAGTCATTGGTTGTCATATGATTATTTGTGAAGAAGAAACTGATCTGGGTATATACTACTCAATAGTCTTGAGCGAACACTATGTGAGTAAAGACAGGAAAGTGGCATATTTTCTTACCATGATAGAGTTTTTTGGAGAGGTGGAGCTCGAAGAGTCACCAATAGCAGCAGATGTTCGGGTTATTAAGGAGACGACTACATTCGTCTCTAAATTTTAGAGTACGTGGTGGTGGATTTTTTCAGTTGTTTCAATGATTGTTTTACTTTTTTTTTTTTAGAAAACTATTACTCTTTTGTTTTTTTAGACAACTGTTACTATGTTGGTGTACTATATATGTAGTTAATTAGAAATACAACAACAACAACATAGCCTCAGTCCCAAATTAACTGGGATATAGTTAATTAAAAATGTTCTTAGTAAATCTCAGCTGTTTCAAATGATTGTTTTACTTTTTTTTTTTTTTTTTTTTTTTTTAGGAAAAGAGGCGGTGCTTCCCGGATTCTATTCATTGAACTTTAACTTTGCAGCCAAGAGGGATTGTTTGTTTGTCTTCGATCCAATGATTGTTTTACTCTTATGCATTTCTAAAGCTTACATATATTTTCACCAGTAATCTCTACAAGAACATAAACCGCGGTTAAAGTGGTGAAAACGGGTGGAATCTCTTAATATTATCGTCCTTCCTGCAATCTTTGATACGCATTTTATCGCATTATAACAATCTTCACAAACCCGCAAGTTCTTTATCACCCGAATCGGCCTCAGTGGAGGTACATTCAAGATTCCAAATGCCACAGCCAGTTTTTCGCTATGGGACTTGAGCATATGCTCATTCTCCTCTTCTTCAACATCATGCAACACCATTTTCGTCGCGGAAACATACCCTTCTTTTTTCATATATTGATCCAGCTCCTCCAAGAAAGCATATATCGTTTATTTGTCTGTGGTGCGCTGAGTCCCCAACTGAGAATATGTGAACCTTATTCTTCACCTCAATCCAACTATATCCTAGAACTTTTTTGACATCTTTAATAATTGACTAAATATTATAAAACAAATAACTTCACTAAAATTACAAATCATTACACATTAATTTTTTTAACTATAAATTATCTTGTTGGATATTGATTACATATAAAATAAGTTTTACCAATGTCGAGTATAAGAACATTTTTAGTTGTTATTTTTTTTTCTAATGTGCTATCTATATAAGGGGTCGCATAAAGATGCATTCGAGACAAAGTTCTTCTCGAAATTCCCTCAAATGCGTCGTAAGCCTCTTCAATGCTCCTACACTTACAATACATTGCAAGAAGCGCATTTCGCCTTAACAAGCCTGCCGTAGACTTGCTTTCCGAATTCCAATGCCGCGATATCTGCATATGTACTCAACGCACAAGTAAATGTTGATCGATTCATCCTTTTCAGGGGCGGAGTCACATACAAGGCTTATGACCCCTTATATAGATAATATATTAGTAAAAAAAAAAATAACAACTAAAAATGTTTTTATACTCTACGTTATTAAAACTTATTTTATATGTAATCAATATCCAACAAGATAATTTATAATTAAAAAATTAATGTGTAATGATTTGTAATTTTAGTCAAGTTCTTTGTTTTATAATATTTAGTAAATTATTAATCATTATTTTCTTCATTAATAATATTAAGTTATATGTTAATTTGAAATTTAATAAGGTTTAATAACATATTATATAACAACAAGATTAAGAGTTGTAAAAGGTAATTTTTGTAGTAAAAGAAATGCTTAAACTATCATTGGTCTAGCTTAGTCCAGCAATGATCGGCACAAGATATAGACTCGCGCTGAGACATCTCATTTAACATACTCCGAACACGATCAATATCACCATTTTCAGCATAACCAGTGATCATAGTATTCCAAGAGCTAGTATTCTGACATAGCATTCCATCAAACAATTCCTTCGCCATATCCATCCTCTTACACATCCAATTTTTCACATACCCTGACACCATTGCAGTCCATGTAAACACATCCCGAATCGGGGACTCTTGAAACAACTTCTACGCTTCTAACATATAACCATTCTCCGCATAACCCGTTATCATAGTATTCCACGACACTTCATCTCTCTTGCGCATTCGGTTAAATACCATCCTAGCATCAACCAATCTTTGCTTCCTAACATACCCCACCATCATTGCATTCCAAGATACCTTCTCCCAATCAAACTTCGACTCGAAAAGCTTCCGTGCCAATTCAATCTGACCATTGGCGTTATTTGTGCGCGTTATTTACTTAACTGCAAAATTGTTTTTACTTGTTGTTGCATTCATTGTACAAGAACAGAAACTTATATCGGTGCCCATAACACTTATAAATACTAAATTACTGTGTGTGCCCACTATTTTCACTGAGCAATTCCCTGAAGCTTTCTCGGGGTACTCTATGGAGGTTAGTTCAACTAAGACGACTGACTATTTCACTTGTCGTTTGCTTTTTTGACTATGCCATGGCTTGGCTTGATATTTAATATTGAGTTTAATAAACAATGAAATTGTAATGTTTGACATTGATCATATTTGTCGGCCATACGGACTAATTTTTCTTAGGTTTCTGTTTTCTCTTCAAATCACGCTACTTGAGAGTGTGTTTAGTAATTTATCTTGACTTTGGGTAATAACTTACATGAATATCCATTTCCGTTAACAAGCTTTAGCTAACATTGCCTACTACCTATCTTTGTTTTTTATCTTTCTCAATTCTCATCTTAAAGTTGGAAATGGGCAAAATGTTTGCTTTCTGTTTGTTGAATATTGTAGGTTTTTCATTCTTTGTTGTTTAGTTCTTTCACTGTTTAGGGCATTATCTTCTTTCTTTAAGCTCGTTTGCGATTTGTATCCACTCTTCCTTCATCCTTGATGATATTATAGATTGGAGTTTTCATGGACATGGATTCTACTAGATAAACTAATGCTTAAATAAACTTAGTTAGAAGGTGTTAGCTTTTCACTTCTTTCTCGAACAAATTTCTTGAGAACCATAGATATCCAAACCTTCGTCTTTACTTACTCCACAGGGGCTAGCGGGCACCTCCAACCCCATAGCAAAAATTACAAAAAATTATAATGTAGTTACCAAGAATTGAACCTGAGACCTCTGCC
Source organism: Stephania yunnanensis (assembly GCA_039657365.1). NCBI lineage: Eukaryota > Viridiplantae > Streptophyta > Magnoliopsida > Ranunculales > Menispermaceae > Stephania > Stephania yunnanensis. Next base: position 55,656,705 of record CM077588.1, on the reverse strand, counting down.
TCACACATATTGGGTACTCACTTTCAAATAGATCATCTAGCATTTTTAACAACTTTGGTCAAACGATGATCAATCCTTATTTTCCCACTTCTCGATGATGTCGCAGCCTTTTCCCGTTTTAGCTTCTTGGTTCTAGCACTTGAAGGCTCATATTTCAAAGAAATTGTCAATTGTCATTTGGTGCAGAGAACAAAAGAATCCTTCTTGTGCACTTCTCCTCAATCTTGTGTCTCATGGAGGGCAATGAGATATATCTCTTCATTCATTGTGAATTTGAACGGTTTGAAAAGTTCACCATCAATTTCACTTAATAAATTTCACTTAATACATAATGGAAGAGTTTGATTAATATAATCGACCCCAATTAATTTGGGACTTGTTGTTGTTGTTGTTGTTGTTGTTGTTGTCATTTCCATAACAGTTGTTTCACTCATCAAGAGTTAACGATACTGGACTTGATGAGCAGCACAGTTCCTTCCCTACTCAATTATTTTTCTTGTTATTCATTGTCATCAATGTTGTTCAATAGTATAATAGTAGTCTTTTCTATTTATGCTCTTCAGATTTCATGTGAATGGGTAGAGTAGTGTTTTACCGGAATGTAAGAAACGTAACCAAAACTGGCAATAATTTTGCAGGTGGGCATGCATTCCATATGTATCATCTTAAAGCTCTCTATACCATGAAAGGAAAAAAATTGACCTAAAAACTTCATTGTGTATTGAAGAGTTTTGATACCAAAATACAATTGAGCGAGGTTGTGTTTGGACTTTGTACCAATTAACATCCCAAGTGATAGCAGCCCGGGATGATGATGATGATGCATGATGGGCTTACCTCTCCAAATCCCCTACATTCCCATCGCTTTGGCTTAAGTTTTGGGCCCAAAAACCTTCTCCACCTTCTGGTTGTCCTACCAACTTTCCCAGTTTCTGGCTTGGGCTGATGCAATTGGGTAGCAATTATAGGCCCAACGGATTTTTTGTCCGTTTGGGCTTACAATATTGGGTAATTTATGAGACTTACTAAGCCCAACGGGTCTTTTCCCAGTCCCCCTAGCTCATTGGTTTTGGGCTTACGACATTGGGTACTTTGTGGACCTTTCCAGGCCCAACTTCTTTACCCACTCATAGCTTTTGGGCTTACAACATTGGGTACTTTGTGGGCCTTTCTAGGCCCAACGAGTCTTTACCCACTCTTCTTCATTGGTTTTGGGCTTACAATATTCCAGTACTATTTTGTGGGCATTGAGACTCAGTTTTTGTATCCCAAAATTGGGTAAAATGAATGTATTATTAGTGTCTAGTTGTTTTTGGTTTTTTTTTTTTTTTAAAAAAATTACCAGATAAGAATTATTACTTGATAATTGGGGAAGAAGTATTGGAGTTCTTTAAAAACGAAATCCATCTTCTAAACTACATTGTACACCACAATTTAGAGAGTAAGGTTATCTAATGAGTTTAAAACGGGTTAGAGGAGGGGCACTGTCCAATGAACATATCTTTTAGATCTTCTCTTCCGAATCCTAGTTCCTCTCAAACTCCATCTTTAATAGACAATTCTATTATAGATGGAGAAGCTGATTTCAAATTAAGCTACGCAGTGTAGAAAGGGATTAATTGGTTCAAGAAGTGAAAATTTGAACGAGACCGCTTAAATTACGACAAAGCTCTCTATACTATTTGTTGTGTGAAAGTAAAAACCTTTACCTCAAAACTTCATTATATATTGAAGAGTTTTGAGACCAAAATAGAGGTTGTGTTTGGATTAGATGCGGAGCTAGCATTTCAAGCTACCGCTACACCTCTTTCACTACAAAAATGACTTTTTACAACACTTAATCTTGTTGTTATATAAGACGTTATTAAACCTTATTAAATTTCAAATTAACATATAACTCAATATTATTAATGAAGAAAATAATGATTAATAATTGGCTAAATATTATAAAATAAAGAACTTCACTAAAATTACAAATCATTACACATTAATTTTTTAATTATAAATTATCTTGTTGGATATTGATTACATATAAAATAAATTTTAACAACGTAGAGTAAGAACATTTTTAATTATTTATTCTACGAATCTACTATCTATATAAGGGTCACAAAAAGATGATTTGGGCTATAGCGGCAGCCTTATTAACATCCCAAGTGACTTCACGTATTACTATATATGTAAGGACAAGAAACTGGCAGATTTTCTTACCATGATAGAGTTTTTTGGAGAGGTGGAGCTCGAAGAGTCACCAATAGAAGCAGCTGTTCGGGTTATTAAGGAAACAACTACATTCTTCTCTAAATTTTAGAGTAGTGTTACTATGGTGGTGGTGGATTTTTTCAACTGTTTCAAATGATTGTTTTACTCTCTCTTTAGAGAACTGTTACTATGTTGGTGGACTATATATGTAGTTAATTAGAAATGTTCTCAGTAAATCTGAGTTGTTTCAAATGATTGTTTCAAATAATTGTTTTACTATGTTCGTGGACCATATAGGCTTGTGTTTGGACAAGAGGCGGGCCAGTATTTCAAGTTCCCCTACGCTAGACCAATGATAGTTTAAGCATTTCTTTCACTACAAAAATAAACTTTTACAACACTTAATCTTGTTGTTATATAATATGTTATTAAACCTTATTAAATATCAAATTAACATATACCTTAATATTATCAATGAAGAAAATAATGATTAATAATTGACTAAATATTATAAAACAAAGAACTTCACTAAAATTACAAATCATTACACATTAATTTTTTTAATTATAGATTATCTTGTTGGATAACATATAAAATAATTTTTAACAACGTAGAGTATAAGAACATTTTTAGTTGTTATTTTTAGTAGACAATTATACTATAGGTGGAGAGGGGGATTTCAAATTGAGCTATTCAATTGATAAAAAGGGATCAATTGGTTCCAGAAGTTGGAGAACGCTCGAGAAAGCACTCCATACTATTTGTTGTGATCATATTTCCACTTCCTGAACCAATTGATCATTTTCTCTATTGAGTAGCTCAATTTGAAATACGCCCCTTCACCAATAATAGAATTCTCTACTAAAAATAACAACTAAAAATGTTCTTATACTCTACGTTGTTAAAACTTATTTTAAATGTAATCGATATCCAACAAGATAATCTATAATTAAAAAATTAATGTGTAATGATTTGTAATTTTAGTGAAGTTCTTTGTTTTATAATATTTAGTCAATTATTAATCATTATTTTCTTCATTAATAATATTAAGTTATATGTTAATTTGAAATTTAATAAGGTTTAATAACATATTATATAACAAAAAGATTTAGTGTTGTAAAAATTCAATTTTGTAGTGAAAGAAATGCTTAAACTTATGTCGTAATCTGAGCCGTATCAGTATTCAAGTTATACGTAAGGGCCAATTTCGGCTTTCAAGTCTTATTCACTCATTCTTCCCTCGCTCAAAAGAAGTATGACCATTGGCAATATATTTGAGTGCTGCTCCCGTTACACTAGCTAAAGTGTGGATAGAATGGGTCGGAGGTCTAGTCAATCTAAGGAGATTTGCCAATCTAACATCATCATTTACCTATCCCTCTGGATCGGAGTCGGAGTAGAGAATGGGCATATGGATGGGGTTTGGGTCCGAAACAGTGTTACCAATACTGATATCACTTTAGCTTTTAGTATGGAGTGCTTTGTCGTAATCTAAGCGGTCTCCAACTTCTGTAACCAATTTATCCCTTTCTCCATTGCATAGCTCAATTTGAAATATTTCCCTCTACCTATAGTAGAATTTTCTACTAAAAATAACAACTAAAAATGTTCTTATACACTACGTTTTTAAAACTTATTTTATATGTAATCGATATCCATCAAGATAATCTATAATTAGATAAATTAATGTGTAATGATTGGTAATTTTAGTGAAGTTCTTTGTTTTATAATATTTAATCAATTATTAATCATTATTTTCTTCGTTGATAATATTAAATTATATGTTAATTTGAAATTTAATAAGTTTTAATAACATATTATATAACAACAAGATTAAGTGTTGTAAAAGTTCATTTTTGTAGTGAAAGAAATGCTTAAACTATCCTTGGTCTAGCCAAACACAAGCTCGTATTTTGGTTTCAAAACTCTTCAATATACAATTAAGTTTTGAGGTCAAGGTTTTTACGGAGTGCTTTGTCATAATCTGAACGGTCTCAGTTCATATTTCCACTTCTTTCTCAATTTGAAATCCGCCACTCCACTTATGTATAATTCTCTACTAAAAATAATAACTAAAAATGTTCTTATACTCTACGTTGTTAAAACTTATTTTATATGTAATCGATATCCAACAAGATAATCTAGCTTTAAATACTGGCTCCGCCTCTGTTCCAAACACAAGCTCGCTCAATTGTATTTTGGTCTCGAAACTCTTCAATATACAGCAAATAGTACAGAGTGCTTTGTAGTAATCTGAGCGTTCACCAACTTCTTCTACAAAAATATATGACACCCAACGAACATATTTGGTAATGACGTGAAGACGTATTCAAGTAATACGTAAGGCCCAATTTCGACTTTCAAGTACGATTCACTCATTTTGCCTCGCTCAAAAGAAGTCCGACCACTTCATTGATAATAGACTTGAGTGCTGCTCCAGTTACACTAGCTAAAGTGTCGATAGAATGGGTCGGAGTTCTAGTCAATCTAAGTAGTCGCAGTGCGGTTCGGGTCCGGAACAGTGTTATCAATACTGATATCACTTAGCTTTTTGTCTCATTACTTCCACTTTTGGTATGATCACAACAAATAGCATGGAGTGCTTTCTCTAGCGGTCTCCAACTTCTGGAACCAATTGATCCCTTTATCAATTGCATAGCTCAATTTAAAATCCCCCTTTCCACCTATAGTAGAATTGTCTACTAAAAATAACAACTAAAAATGTTCTTATACTCTACGTTGTTAAAAATTATTTTATATGTTATCCAACAAGATAATCTATAATTAAAAAAATTAATGTGTAATGATTTGTAATTTTAGTGAAGTTCTTTGTTTTATAATATTTAGTCATTTATTAATCATTATTTTCTTCATTGATAATATTAAGTTATATGTTAATTTGATATTTAATAAGGTTTAATAACATATTATATAACAACAAGATTAAGTGTTGTAAAAGTTTATTTTTGTAGTGAAAGAAATGCTTAAACTATCATTGGTCTAGCCTAGGGGAGCTTGAAATACTGGCCCGCCTCTTGTCCAAACACAAGCCTATATGGTCCACCAACATAGTAAAACAATCATTTGAAACAATCATTTGAAACAACTCAGATTTACTGAGAACATTTCTAATTAACTACATTTATGGTCCACCAACATAGTAACAGTTCTCTAGAGAGAGAGTAAAACAATCATTTGAAACAGTTGAAAAAATCCACCACCACCATAGTAACAGTACTTTAAAATTTAGAGAAGAATGTAGTTGTTTCCTTAATAACCCGAACAGCTGCTGCTATTGGTGACTCTTCGAGCTCCACCTCTCCAAAAAACTCTATCATGGTAAGAAAATCTGGCAGTTTCCTGTCCTTACGCATATAGTAATGCGTGATGTCACTTGGTATGTTAATAAGGCTACCGCTATAGCCCAAATCATCTTTTTGTGACCCTTATATAGATAGTAGATTGGTAGAATAAATAATTAAAAATGTTCTTACTCTACGTTGTTAAAATTTATTTTATATGTAATCATCATCCAACAAGATAATTTATAATTAAAAAATTAATGTGTAATGATTTGTAATTTTAGTGAAGTTCTTTATTTTATAATATTTAGCCAATTATTAATCATTATTTTCTTCATTAATAATATTGAGTTATATGTTAATTTGAAATTTAATAAGGTTTAATAACGTCTTATATAACAACAAGATTAAGTATTGTAAAAGGTCATTTTTGTAGTGAAAGAGGTGTAGCGGTAGATTGAAATGCTAGCTCCGCCTCTAATCCAAACACAACCTCTATTTTGGTCTCAAAACTCTTCAATGTATAATGAAGTTTTGAGGTAAAGGTTTTTACTTTCACACAACAAATAGTATAGAGAGCTTTGTCGTAATCTAAGCGGTCTCGTTCAAATTTTCACTTCTTGAACCAATTAATCCCTTTCTATACTGAGTAGCTTAATTTGAAATCAGCTTCTCCATCTATAATAGAATTGTCTATTAAAGATAGTTGTCGGAGTTTGAGAGGAACTAGGATTCGGAAGAGAAAATCTAAAAGATATGTTCCTCGGACAGTGACCCTCCTCTAACCCCTTTCAAACTCATTAGATAACCTTACTCTCTAAATTGTGGTGTACAATGTAGTTTAGAAGATGGATTTCGTTTTTAAAGAATTCCAATACTTCTTCCCCAATTATCAGGTAATAATTCTTATCTGGTAATATTTTTTTTTTAAGAAAAAAAAAACCAAAAACAACTAGACACCAATAATACATTCATTTTACCCAATTTTGGGATACAAAAACTGAGTCTCAATGCCCACAAAATAGGACTGGAATATTGTAAGCCCAAAACCAATGAAGAGGAGTGGGTAAAGACTCGTTGGGCCTAGAAAGGCCCACAAAGTACCCAATGTTGTAAGCCCAAAAGCTATGAGTGGGTAAAGAAGTTGGGCCTTGAAAGGTCCACAAAGTACCCAATGTCGTAAGCCCAAAACCAATGAGCTAGGGGGACTGGGAAAAGACCCGTTGGGCTTAGTAAGTCCCATAAATTACCAAATATAGTAAGCCCAAACGGACAAAAATACCGTTGGGCCTATAATTGCTACCCAATTGCATCAGCCCAAGCCAGAAACTGGGAAGGTTGGTAGGACAACCAAAAGGTGGAGAAGGTTTTTGGCCCAAAACTTAAGCCGAAGCGATGGGAATGTAGGGGATTTGGAGAGGTAAGCCCATCATGCATATCATCATCATCATCCCGGGCTGCTATCACATGGGATGTTAATTGGTCCAAAGTCCAAACACAACCACACTAAATTGTATTTTGGTATCAAAACTCTTCAATATACAATGAAGTTTTTAAGTCAATTCATCATTTTCTCTATTGAGTAGCTCAATTCTATTATAGGTGGAGGGGCGTATTTCAAATTGAGCTACTCGCACCAAGTAAAGCACCCCAAGTCGCCGCATCCGGCTCGAAAGGCATGCTTCTCATGAGAGCTTCAGCCTCTTCCAACCGTCCTGCTCTACCCAAAAGATCAATCATGCAAGTATAATGCTGATGGTTTACTATAACACCATACTCTCGCTCCATCGAGTGGAAGTACTCGGTGCCAACTAAACCGGCATGACTACAAGCTGATAGAACCCCCACCTAGATAGATGAAAACCAAACAACAAAAACCAACGGTAAGATTTAAGAGACTTACTTGCATTTGATAATTAAGAACCATTAACCAACAAATCCAACGAATCTTTGCGTTAGTTTTTCCTTCATTTGCTATGAAGCGCATTACACTACAGCCGTCCGGAAATTAGTAAATTGTGATAGAACTCATTTTAATAAGGTAAGCAAAATGCATCCATGATTAGGAAGACAAAGAAGAAGAAAGCTTACCATAGTCACATCATCTGGTTTTATGTTTTTCATTCTCATTAAATCAAAAACCTTCAAAGCCTCCCTGCCAAACCCATGCTTGGCATACCCCATGAGCATCGTGTTCCACGAGACCAAGTCCTTCTCTGATATTCACTCAAATGCGTCGTAAGTCTCTTCAATGCTCCCACACTTACAATACATTGCAAGAAGTGCATTCCCCACGTAACAACCCATCTCATATCCCGCCTTAACAAGCCTGCCGTGGACTTGCTTTCCGAATTCCAATGCTGCGATATCTGCACATGTACTCAACTCACAAGTAAATGTCGATCGATTCATCCTTTCACCATCCTGCTTCATCTCTATGAAAAGATGCAATGCCAGCCGCACTGAGCATACCCAGCAATGATCGCCGCCCAAGATATAGAGTCGCGCTGGGACATCTCATTGAACATACTCCGAGCACAATCAATATCACCATTTTGAGCATAACCAGTGATCATAGTATTCCAAGAACTAGTATTCCGACATGGCATTGCATCAAACAATTCCTTCGCCATATCCATCCTCTTACACCGCGTATACCCTTTAATCAAAGCATTCCGACAGTTTTTTTAGGCATCTCGTCAAACGTTTTTCTAGCTTCAACTAACATCCCATTTTGCACACACCACATCCCATTTTGCACATACCCTGACACCATTGCAGTCCATGTAAACACATCCCGAATCGGGGACTCTTGAAACAACTTCTGCGCTTCCAACATTCCAACATTTTACCGTTCTGCGCATAACCCGTTATCATAGTATTCCACGACACTTCATCTCTCTCGGGCATTCGGTTAAATAACATCCTAGCATCAACCAATCTTTGCTTCCTAACATACCCCGCCATCATTGCGTTCCAAGATACCTTCTCCCAATCAAACTTCGACTCGAAAAGCTTCCGTGCCAATTCAATCCGCCCATTCTGCACATACGCAGCAAGCATCCCATTCCAAGATATCGAATTCTTCCTCGGCGTCCTATCAAAAATCTCCCTCGCCTCATCAAGGAACCCACTTTGAGAATACCCCGATAACATCGTGTTCCAAGAAACCACATCCCTCTCAGGCATTTCATCGAACAGCTTGCGAGCGTCGACAAGCTTACGATTCTTCAAATACCCACTTAGCATTATGTTCCACGACACAAGGTCTCACTCCGGCATTGCATCAAACATCTGCCTAGCATCACCAAACCTCTCATTTATCAAATACCCAGATATCATAGCGTACCAAGAAACCGATGTTCGACGCTGCATTGCCTCGAATAGTCAGCGAGCCGACTCTAATCGACCACTCCTCATGTGTTCACTAATCCCCATATTCCATTTCACAACCTCTCCATCTGTAATTGAAAAAGTTTTCATCTTTCCCTCCTTTTTCACATTCAAATTCTTACAAGCACATGATCGAATCGAACTAGTGTGCGCAAGTCTCAAGCGATTGGGCATCGTTATACACAACGATTAGGTCGATTCAGAACAATTCTCACTGAATTCATGTCACATTATCAAAACACACACTTCGAATTTCATTGATTCAATCGTTGATTCGTTGTCATTCAATCCACTGTATTCATTCAGGTCTTTCTTGCGCACCCATTTGTTCATTCAGGCTGAATAGCAAAATTAGAGATTTCTGTACATTCTTATTGAGTAATTTCGTCAGACAGTTGATGGGCATGAAGCCCTAACACAATGTAATGGCTATTGGAGGCGGGTTTGCGAGGTAAAGCACAAAACCCGTACTATGAAGCCATGATGTTGATTTGGGGGGGTGTGTGGATGAGGCGGGCACCTTGCAGAGAACCTGCAAGTATTTCAGAGCTATGCCATTAATGGAGCTCTCCCCATGGTTTCATCCAACCCCCACATTAAAACAAAAGATTAAAGCTTGATTGATTGATTCAATTGTGAAGAAGAAGAAGAAGAGAACAGACAGCGAGAAACCCTAATTTTAAGCAACCAGTCTACCAATTTATAGGCGGAGAAAGTAGGTCCGGGCCACAGGATGCGCCTCGAGATACTCTCAAGCACACCCGAGAATGGAGTCATCATAAATTATTATTATTATTATTATTATGAAAAGTGCTAGAATGAGAATAACATGTCACACCACAAGGGTCATTCATTTATGTCTCAAGATGTAAGCTTACACAGATCCCAATACATAACACGCGGGTCGAGGTCACAATGAGAGCTCTTGTAAGCTAATGCATCTTGTAGTGTGACATAGTTGTTGTCATTCTAGTATTTTTCAAATGAGTAAATTTCTCGAGATCTTTTAGGATTTGTATTTCTTAAGTTGAATATTTAGAAAGGAAAACGCTAGAGTAACACCCCTAACAACGAACCCCTCTCATAAGTCGTCCATGTTCACCTTGACATGCAGACTTACACATCCCGAGATTCAAAATACGGTAAGATGTGAAAGGTGTACCGTCGGGGTGTTATTCTAGAATTAGTTAACATATATATCTATCATATATATAAAAGCACGAATCACAAATTTTTGAGTAGTAATGAAATTTACCTATTTGCCCATACTTTTTTTTATCTCCAAATCAATCTTTTCTTTTGTATTCAAATCAAATTCTAACTCTTTATCAATCTACTACACGTTTTTTTTCGTTATCTCTAAATCAATTATAAATTCTTTCTCATCAATCCAACACACTTTTTTTGAGTAAGTAATGTCCTAGCATGATTAGCTTGTTTTTCCATTCACATCTTATCTCAATCACAGTAGAGAATATTGATAAACTAAAAAAGGTACTTGTATTTTCAATTTTTAAAATTTAATTACAATTTTAAATTTTATTAATAAATTCTTAAAAATTAATTTCCGCGAACGAAACGAGCGGGGAAATCGTGCGTAGCACGTCTTAAAACTAGTATATATATATATACCCCATAAGTACACTTTCCATTAAGTAACCATAACATAGAAACCCTGTTTAGGAAGGTCAAGTCCTCACAGCAGTATTAGAATTAATGATTTACAACATATAATTATGTATATATGAAATGGAGAGAGGTTTATCAATCAGAAGAAAATGGAGGTTTAAGATTGGAACTCTTGAGCATTTCAAGGGGAACCTGCAAGCCAACAACCTGGCCAACAACTGATAGCCATGAAACCAAATACTGCTCGACGACTGCACCATGTTGAGTCGACGAAGAATCACTAAACATCAGCTTCATCCATTCGCTGGTACCGCATGCATGAAGCGTGTACCACGGCCTGTTCAAGTATGGATGCTCCTGCCATGAAGAAAAAATGGACAAGATTTTAGCACCAGAAAAATTAAACTCATTTGAGCAAAAACTTCGGATTGAGTTGCGAACAAAAGTTTGAAAAATGACAGGAAATTTGGCAGATTTTGTAGAAAAATAGGCAAGAACAAGTTAAATTCCAAGGCAGAGAAACGAGAGGGACGATGCCGTCAAATAATTGGATTCGGCAGCATCATGCATCAGAAATATAGATTTGGGAAGCTGTTTGTTAGCACTTTTCAACTAGTCTACTTCAAGGGAGAGAGGGATAGCAATAGAGTGAGCACACACTCACAAAACACTGACTATTCACTACCCTTAGGAATAGACTTCTCGTATGGAGTGGTCGTTTTTCCTAGAGAGCGAAGATTCATGAGAGAAAGCGTTCCCGCTCTAATAAACTTCTGTTACGGCCTACTTTTCCTTCCTAAGCTAAGCGAACTCAATTCCAACTCATCCAAAGGCAACTAGGCAAACAATACTGCAAACGCCGCTAACATGGAAGGAGAGTGAATGTGTAGGATTAGGCTATGTTTTGTTGCAAATTTTTTTTTCGAACTTTGATCTTTTTTTGTGCTTTTGTAATCGCAAGATCTTTTTACTAATATAGAAGTCGTTTCAAATCAAAAAAAGAAACCCTCCCACAATGGTAATGACCACACAAGGTAACATTGGTTATCATATTTATTTGAATCAAGATCATGGGATCGAGTACGGTGAAGGATGAGTAAAGCCTCAAAGTACCAAATTAGTTGGGGTGCGATACATAGATCAAAAGCCCCAGTTCACTCATAGGTACATATGCAACAGGGGGAAGGAATTCTACGCCTTGTACATGCACATCGGGCTGTACTTGCTGTTTTGAGATAATGGTTAAAGGTTACGGCAATCAGTCATCAAAGTTTTCATATTATCGTCCATTTTTCGACTTCTATCCATAATTATATCCAATCATAGATAGCCAATTAAACGCAAACCTGGCACGTAGAACTGAATGTAAACTAAGTGAGGAAAAGAAAATGATACGAATACCTCTCGAGTCATGAATGTCCATTTCGATTCCTTAAGTGTTTTCAAGGCATTTGCCGGTAAGCCCTTTTCTATATCATCCACAGTCAAAGGCTGTCCATCTACACAAGAAAGCATTTACTCAATGACATATTGACATCTAATCTTTTCAATATCTTGAGTAAAAGAAAAGTAATTTACATACAAACATGGAGTCGCATCTAAAATATAAACAATCAAATTGGTAGCAAAGAGAAGATATTTGAGAAGCGTGCGTAGGAAACAACATCAAAATATCGTGTAGGGATGACGAAAGTTGTCAACCAAGATCTCATAGTAGTTCATAATAACATTTCCCTTTAGAGCACATATCGAAAGATATCAACTTACCGCAATGATACCCACGAAAAAAGAGCACAGGCACCCTGTATGAAGCACTATACACGATATGGAAATCATACTGATGTACTTCTGGAGCGCAAGGGTCATCCTAACAAATTCACCAATTAAGTAGAGAAAGGATGTAAACATTTTCGACACAATTGAACAAATTCGGTGCTTATCTCAATAATTGCTTCATCAAAAAAAAAAAAAAAAGGCAATTGCACGCTATACATACCAATGCAGCATCATCAACTGGCTCTTCTCCAAAAGACTGACTTTGATCATGATATGATCCCTGAAAAAAATAATAGTTGTGATGCCATCGAACATCAATTAATTGGTTGCCTAGCTTAAGTTTAGTAAACAATGTCCATGACCTGACTATTTACTAACCTCTTTTGATATGGAGCAACAATAAAAATTCTCCAAAGACAAGTATCCTTGTTCCTGAAAATGAAAATTAAAGAAAATCAAACAAAATGCAGACAACATTAGTGAATTCATATTCATTAACAAAAAAAGTACCTCATGCAAAGAAACCCAAAAGGGTTTTTTACAACAAATCCATGTCCAAGGAGGGCAAGCAGAGTTGCTCAATTTCCACTTTTCAGAAAGAGCTCTTGCTGCATCAAAGAATTCACTATAAGATATTGTTCCATCCCAAGAAGAACACAGACCCATTATTGCCGAAGATGTGGTTTAACCTGCAAGAATGATATATGAAATACATAAGACACACCAACCGCTCAAATTCAAAAATGGTTGAAGACCCACTTAAACTCCTAATCAGAAACTTTGACAGAAAAGCACGGGTGACATCCGTGTAAATTTATAATCTTTTTTGATTTCGCGACATGTAAATTCAAAGTAATCTTTTGAAATAGATCAAAGAGAAAGAAGTGGAGATCAAGAACCTGAAAAGAAAAAAATTGGTAGTAGATGAATCAAATTTGTCAAATATATGGCGTGCTTTCCTCTGCTTCACTTTGACAATCAAGGAAGTTTTGATTGAATATGATAACTATGCGCCTGAAAGACTTGCAAGTTCAATAAGTTTAAATTAGAAAAGGTTTACGACGAAATCGTAAAATATTGAGATTTTTTCTTTGAATCTTTTCTTTTACTAGCATGAATATGTTTGAGATAGATTCATAGAACTCAATAGTTAAAATTTAGCCTTTCAAAGATTTCAAAACCTATTGCATGACTAAATAGAATCAAAGACTGCAACAATCAATGACTAATAATTTTCAAAGATTGCTTGCCTCGAGGGCGCAAAGAGTTCTGTAAATTAATGATTAATAATTAGATAGAGAGAATGCAAACACGAGAAATTACATAAATGACAGTCCAAGACACCTTTTTGACTCACAATAATTGCTCCATAAGCAAAAATGTATCGGAATCAGAGTTGTAAAATCGGAATCGAATCGTAAAATCGGTATGGGTGAATTGTAAATCGAATCGTAAATCGTAAGATTTTTTTCGATTCTTTTAAAAATGTTTCTAAACACTTTAAATTTGTGTAATCATTGATTTTCTTTCAATTTTAAATAATATATAATAGTTTAAATAGAAAGTTGAATAAGAAAAGTTGTATTTTGTGTAAGAAAAGGTGTTTTTTACTAATGTGTGGAACACTTCCTATTTTATATACAAATATGTGTCTCACGTGTTGTGTATTTAGTGGGTTTGATCTCTCTCGTTTTGATTTCGTTCTTAAATCTTCTCCAAAATTTTCATTTCTTTCCTTACCCTGATTTCTCTTACTCATCTCCCATTTTTTGATTTCTCCCCTTTCGGAGAGTTAAAAATTAAACGAAACTTAGGGTTGTTGGACAGTCCAGCGACCCCTTTATCGAGTTAAAGAACTCGTAAATCGTATGTTAACTCATATGAGTAAAATCAAATCGCACGATTCGATTCATGAATCATGCGATTCTTGTAGGTTTGCGATTTAATAGCAATCTCAACTCGTTTTTCCCTTGTACCGAGTTAACTCTTACAAGTTAACTCATAAGTCGTACGAGTTTGACAACAAAGATCGAAATCAAAAGAGCAGCGAACATCCAACTAAATGATCCTTATGGTGTTTGGTCAAATCCATCCTTGAATTTATTAAGTTTGAAAAAAGGAAATATTATGACTTATTCAAAAAATCATTAACTTGTTCTTTGAAGATTTTTATTTTTAATACTGATTAGTCTGATTAATAAACAAAAAATGACAAGAATATTCAAACAAATCAATTATATCTTCTTTAGAAACCAAACACTTTGTTTTATAGTTCAAGGTTTTTACCCAAACCTAGTTTGTGCAAAAACTATCGAGAAGATGGTTGCTGAAGGAATTAATCCTAAACATGGAACATAACAAATCCTCCATCAAAAAAAGAAACACCAAGAAATAAGACTTTTTTTAGGAGAAATAAAAAAATCTACCCTTAGTACAAATCTACCATTAGAATGCTAATCAATCTTTTATTTATATCATCCGTCAATATTCTAAATGAATATATTTTTCTTCAAATTTTTACCAAACTTCAATAGTTTCCTCTATATTTTGGACTATCCACAAATTTATTTCAAAAGCTGTCAATAACCTGTGCATAAGTCCAAGGAAGTATCCATTCGCATCTCTATTCATTCTATCAAATAAAAACTACATAGAACCTAACCAAAATCGTCTACCCACGTGATATATATATACACACATACATTTGGAGATTATTCAAAACAAAGTCAAACAACATTCCAAAAACAAAACTTCCAAACTATTCTACTCTATCACATACCACACAATCTTTTTCGAAGTCCTATAAGCTTTTTTTCTTGCCTCTCTCTACAGCAGAACCTGAAGAACCTGAAAAATAAGGTTAGTGAATAGTGAATACTAAATCCAGTAAATGATTTTCCACTAACTATCCATTTAATAGTGTAATGCATACCTATAACTAAGGAATGGACTTTCACAAGTATAAATAACATAGAAATGCAATCCATCCTTTAATGAATGCATATGTGAGTATGTGACCACCTTAATCAATGCAAATGGCCGATTACCCATCATGAAGAAGAAAGTCCTACCAGCCACTTACATCCTCACATTGGGATATAGCTACCGACATGGACACTCGACATCAAGGCGGTTCTATCCTAAATCACATCGAAGCTTATCAATAATAAGGACCCCTCATACCTGTCGCAACAGGCATGGAGTATCAAGCCGATGCCTGATTTCACAAGCTTGAAGTGATCAGGGCCTCTCATATGTGTCACCGACGATTATGGAGTCATATTAACATAAATAATCGATCAGTAATTGATGTGAATATGAACATTGCAGTCGGTCGAATAAAAATCGTTGGACTCAATGAGAGCCCTCAGAGATTCATACGAAAAGTCGGGGTCGTTGGGGTCGGTAATGTGAGACTTGGGAGACGATTGAGCGCAGCAGGGACTGATACAACAACAACTACCGATCTTACCAAGAGTTTTCGAAGCCAAAGAAGATTTGTTCTTCTTACTAGATAGTCTCTTGAGCACAGCATTCTTCGCCTTTCTAAAAATTATCCGGTCTTTCGGATCATCTCTTCTCTTCCCTAAATCTTTACTCAATGTACTCTTGTCAGACATACAAAAGTTCGTAGCGATTGCAAAGTTTTATTCTTCTCTTCTCCAATCTATTAAAACAACAACAACAACAACAACAACATTAATTGTATACAAAAGTGCACGATATTAATTGTACTAAATCGAGCGCGATGGAAGAGTTTGATCCATGGAACGAACCCCAACTAATTTGGGAGTGAGGCAACAAGCCAATTAAGAACAGCCCAACAATCTTTTATTTGTTATAATCAAATCGGAGAAAGAGTTGTACAGAAGAAATCATGATTTGGGCCAGAATTTAACAACAAAGTAATTGTAGCAGAGAAATCAGGCTTAGAAAAATCAAGGAAGACACAAACAACAGAGAACTTACTTCCAGAACTTGCCCCAAAATCGATGCCCTAGCTTGCTTTCTTCTTTTATCTGATTTCGTCTCTCTGATTTATAGCTCAGAAAAGAAAAAGAGAAGAAATCGGAGAGAGAGAGCGAGAGATTTGGTTTCCCAATTCCACGTGGACGTGTCCGGAGACAACCGTACTGATTAATTAATGCTCTTTTAAGGTTTTTTTTTATATAAATATATTTTTCATGTTGTATCCAACATCAACTGCAAGCTCGAGCTTAAGAGTTAAGACCTTGTTTAAGAGCCACACTTTTCATGACAATAATGCATGTTCATGTGCGGACCATTTATCGAAGGAAGCTTTGACGATGACGAGAAATTATAAGAAGTTGTCTAGTCCTCTGCATGAGATTATCTTGTTATTGCAGCATGATATAGATGTCGGTTAATGATTTGTTCTTCGTTTATTCAAAAAAAAAAAAAAAAACACTCATTTAAGATGAACCGAGTCTTCTACCACAAGACATTAACAATTATTGGTAATTCTTTTTGATGTAGTATTTTGGACCAACTACACTTCTTAGTTACTATAGGATAGGTGTTTGCGCATCTCGATGTAAATAGCAGGTTAAACGTTGCATTGGACTTGTAATTATTAGTTATTGCAACAAGGAAAATGTTTCACGTACCCACTTTGGGCACTGCCAAATTGACACCGACTAGGTAAGTCCAGCTCATTGCCACTTTGGGCACTGCCAAATTGACACCGACTAGGTAAGTCCAGCTCAATGTGCCTCAGATGTATTGTGCCAAATTGACACCGACTAGGTAAGTCCAGCTCAATGTGCCTCAGATGTATTGTGCATATTGCTCAAGGTGCATGCACGGTACGTGTCCATTTTGCGGAGCCCGAAGCGAGTTACTTTAGCAATCACCTTTCAACAATTCAATATCTGATTATTAAGATTTTTTGAAAGCTCCACAATTCGATAAAGAAAAAAGTGGAGCTGTTGAATAAATATCACAAACAACCAAAGCCAATAGAATTGAGGGCTTCTTCAAATACAAAGAGGAAAAAAGATAAGACAGACCAGGCAAGAAGAAAGAATAAGAGAAGTGAAGTTGTGAAAATGAAGGAAAATAAGAAATAGCAGAGTCTCACTCATAGGGCCAAGTAACAAATTGTATGTGTTAGATTGTTCTAATAAACAATCTTACAATCAAGATCATTCACTTCAATTCATCCAAAAATTACTGTATATGTCTACTGATTTAATGATCCAACAGCCTATACAAATAAACAAACAAACGAAAAAGATGTACACAAACAAAAAACTAGAATCTGTATACATCAATTTACAAGACAAGAATTTCAACTTCCCAGCAAACAACAGCATTAGGCATCGATGTTGCATGAGTCGTAGCGGTAATAGGATACCGACAGATCTAGCAAGCATCCAGTTTGTGTCATTAGCAGTTTAATTTCTTGTCGACATCATAAAACAATCTCCAATGTGTCGCAAGCCTCACAATTAATATACAAAGCCTTGAGGTTGAAGCTATTCTCGAGGTGGAACTTCGGTGTCTTCCGACACCCTCTATCAAGATGTTCAGAGAATGCTTCACCCAGACGCACCTGCAAAAGCTCCAAGCTTACCTGTTACGATACAAGTATTCGCTTGTCAGATATGTCACATTTCAAATAGCCGAAGAAAGACATAATAGCAATGTATGCTAAGGGACTGCAGTAAGCTAATGAGACAGTAAATTATGGTGATTGATCCATTGCTTTGGAGGACACCTCTAGCTCCTAATATTCTCTATGAAAAAAAAATAATCACAACTATTCTTTAAAGCTTCTGCGTAAAAATACAGCAAAACCTCCCTAGTAGAGTTCATATATACCAATAGATTTGACTGAGGCAACTTCATCTCAAGTAAATCGATAACTTTTATGTACATTACTATTGATGCTTATTGAGGAAATTCAGAATTCTTCTGAGAATAAAGATGGTCGTAGCACATTGTACCTCGTCGCCTCTAGTGATTTGGAGCTTGCAACAGCTACAATAAATTAGATGAAGATCTTCCTGTAACTTTCCTCGCTTGCAGATAGGACACCAGATTACCTGCATGCCCACCTACCACGAGTGAGTAATCAATTATTTGACGAGAGCAATACTGCAAAGCCATTTTACAATTTCTAAATCAAGTCCATTCTCATACAAAGTCTCCACGGCCTGTTATGAACCAAAACCCTCCAGCACAAAAAAAGAAAAGAAAAACAGTAGCCAATTCAAACTAATCCTTGTTCATTAGTAGAAAGAAATAATATAAAAATAGAATAGTTATGAATTCATAAATATTTTTCAGCCAGACCTGGAGAGAAGAAATTTGCGCCTGATTGTGTAACGGAGTCCCCCTCCCTTTCGGTGAAAGAGAAAATTAAATATTCTTAAAAAAAAATCAAAAGACGTGAGGGTATATCATACTTATCCCACCAGCATCCTCATCTTGCAAAATTCCAACAGGAGGAAGAATTTTTTTAAATTTTCCCTTTTTCAGAAGTTAACTGAACAAGCCAGTTAGCTGATAATGAAGGCATGAAATACGAATATGTATTAACAGATGATAATAGCATAATCTCATATTTCACAAATGACTATGTACCAGAACAGCTGAAATATCAATAAAGTAAAGCAGACAAGTTTTTTTTGTTAAGAAACTGGAACATGGAAAATGAAGGTTCCAGTTCATACTTGCTCATTATTAAGTCGCACATGCTCAAAAAGTTCTTGAGCCAAGAGTTCATCTTCTTCGCCACCATCCCATATACCATCATAGTCCTCTTCCTCTATAAATCCTGTCCGATGAAGAAATAGAACCAAAGCAAAAATTAAATGATAAAGATGCGAGCACATAATGGTAGATATAGCATGCACAAATCATTTATTTAATTAAAATGACGAAGGTTTGCATCATCCGATAATAGACTTGTATTATAACAGAGAATTATGTCTATGAAGCAATAAGTTATCCCATGCAAAAGGAAAGAAAGCTTCCACATTACCAAGTAGGCTTTAATATGTGCATTCCAAATGAAAGTTTCTTCACAAAATAAGGACCCTCAGCTCTCTACAAACAAAACCTTCATAAAGGAAGAGTAAAGACAGAGAAACAAAAAGAAACACTTCGCAATAATATAGTAGTGAGAAGACTCATCAAATAAACTTGGGAATACTAGCTCTCAATTATAGACAGGGAACAGTAGCTAGTATTGCAAAGTACATGGTATATCACTAATTGCCAATGCTATAACAACACATGTTTTTCAAAATGTTTGGAGTCCGATACAGCTCCAGATATCCATGCAATACAGTCTGTTATCCCAACACAATACAACTCGGAGCAAATTTAAGAAGCAATTATCATTACTATACAAAAATCGAGACGTGCGTGTAAAAGACCTATACAGCAACATTAAAAATCTACGGCCCAGGATAAGATGAAAACGCTTTAGAATGAACGTGCAATAAATTGGTAACCTACACTGCAGTACCAAAATACTTAAATTGTTAACCTACACTTGATTTGAGGAGGGAATAATGATCCAGTTTTTATTCAGAATAAGAGGTACATTAGATCTTCTAATACCCCAATTTAACATAATAATCACTACGACCAATAATTTCTGGTTTTTCCTGAATATCTACCTTTCTCCCTTCTGAGATCTTCATAAAATATCCTTTGCATCTCTATCATTAAATCTTCACATTCAGTCTCAGGTGATTGTAAATTCACGTGGATACCGTCATATTCCCATAGTACGTCATCATCCTGGTCAATCGAGGTTGACATTGCCGAGCTCTTCATTTTTTTTAGTTCATCAGAGACTATGTCCCGCATAGTTGATTCCATCATCTCCTACAAGCCCAGAACAAAATATATAGCCAATACAACAACAATATATCCACAGTCCCAAATTAATTGGGTTCGGCTACATGGATCAAATTCTTCCATTATGCTCAATTAAGTGCAATTATTGGTGAGCTTTAATATATATATATATATATATATATATATAGTCAATGAAAGAATTAAATTGTAACTAGATCGAAAAAAAGTGTAGAAAAAATACCATACATGAAAACAAGTTTCAACAACCATAAGAATGCTCATTTGTCAAAATTATCCGCAAGAAGCATAGTAAGGACATAAAAAAAAAAAAAAAAGAAATTTAGTAAAACCATATACATTAACTAGAGCTCCCCCATGGAAAACAATGATTCAAGACACATAGACATGGAAAATGCTAATGTAACCCGCAAACTACACGCACTTGTTGGCGTCCCTTGATTTGTGCATCGTTGCACATGCATCTCAACATATATCTAAGGGACCCCAACAAGTGCGTGTCTTTTTTTGGGTCACGTAACCAATTTACCATTACCCCTAAAACAAAACCCTAAAAATCATCTTTTGAATTAAGATTCCGTCCACCCACGAATGAAACAATCTTTCATCTCGAAATTTTAGGGTTTGGAAATTCCAAATCTTATACAACATATTTAGGGCACAAATTCAACAACAAAACAATCAAAATTGACATAAAGAGAGCACCTTTCGATCTGGGGATTGCACGGAGAGTCTCATCTTCCACATCAATCGAGTCCGATCCTCTTGCACTCTTTTGAGGCAGTTTTGTCTCAGCTGAAATCAACAAACAGTGAGAGAGAGTGAAGGGGATAGATGGGTTTTTGATAAATTGGTGATCTGCTTGCATACCTTCGCTTTCCAATTGCTTTGATGGGCTTTCATGGATGGTCTTCTTCTTGGTCTCTGTTCTTCCATTTTCGTCTCTCTCTCTCTCTCTCTCTCTGGGTTCCCCGCCAAGATTTGCGAGCGAAACAGAGTTGGTTCTGTTTGGGGTTTTTGATTCGCTCGTTTCAAGGGGCTTCTCTCGCAATGAGAACTAGTAACACCAAATGATGGCCGTGTTATGCACCTCGGGATGCGTATTGACCATAACACGGTGTACATCCAACGTGTATAAGGTTTTAATGGGTTTTCTTGAAGGGATTGACTCATTTTTAACTCTCGCCTTTGGCGCCTATCCTTCGAATTTTGCATTGAAAAATATCCGGAGAACCAAGACATCCAAGTGTCAAAAAGTGAGTTACTCTAATATTTTTTTATAATGAAATGTGAAAATTTCTTAAATTCTACATTTAACGCGTGTCCCTTGATTTTCACTGATATGCATGCATGCATGTATCTTAAAGCGCATTTATGGAACGTGCATAAGTACATGATGTATACACGTGTCTTATCAATATAATATTAGTAGGATTATTTTATATTTTTGAAAGTTAATTGGGAAAATGATTGGTTGGCATACTTTTTACACTTAATTGTCATGGTCCTTTAAATAGAGGTCTTATGAAAGAGTTACTTCATTATTATACATACCAGATTCTTCAAAACACCAAACTGTGTTCTTAGAATTGTAACTATAATGGAGACTGATTTGATTGAAATATTTTGCAATGCAATATGAGATAAAGCACCATGAAGAGTGACAAACTTTACACAGCCAGTCTCGAGTCTAGATAAAGGAGAAATACTCTGAACCAGTGAGACCATCCTTGCAAGCCCACCGCGGATCATCAATTTGAGTCGCAGGATCAATCTAAAATCAGTCTTATATTTTAGATCTTTTCTGCATCAAATCAGTCATAAGCGTACATCATTGAACTTCGTATTCACAATTCATCGACATCCATCTTTTGCCTGTAAAAAAAAACACATGCAAATGATGCTTCTTGATCGGTAGCATTATTTTGTAATGAACTAATGATACTATATTGTAATCGATTATCAAAAGAATCAAATTGACGTAGAATATGCGTATCGCTCTTACACGTCATTTACGTCCAATGACTGTATGGCAAGAGATGGAAGTAGCCAATTGAAGAAACCGCCATGGGTATCGCCTTCCAGCACCTGAGAGGAGTAGAGCATTAACATGTCCCAGAGTTCTCCAACTGTCCATCCATGCGATGAAATCCATCTAGTTGCCTGCCAACCAAAAAAATTCGCAGCAAAAGTCAGATGAAAGAATCAAAGCAATTCACACAATTTGTCAAGCTGCAAAAAAAAACCATCTTTAGCCAGTAAAAGACATAGCTGGACTTAATGTCTCAAGTGCGGGCATTAAGCTGAATGATTGCCAACTACACAACACAAAATTGCAGGTTGCCCCTTAAAGGGCTTTACCCCATGACTGTCCAGTGCCTCCTCGGTCCATTGAAGAGGAGACATGAGATGTTTTCTCAAATATTGCTCAGTTCCGCTTTGTCAGTACTCTATTCGCGCAAAAGTCCAATTACAAAGTGATCACATCAAACCAAGTGTGATAAGAAAACACACGGAGAAGAAAGAAAGAAAGAAAGAACGAACGAAGTGTGAGTAGGGAAGAAGGGAACATCAGGTATGTAAATGAAACATTACTATGAAACCGCTAGATATAATTGTGAGAATACTGCTTCAGAATCTAACAAAAAAATAAGTATTACCTGTTCCAAACACTGTAAGGCTTCTTCTCCAAATGAGTAGTACAAAATAAAAGGACGCAATGCCTGAAACAAGTAAATATATGAATTAAATGTAGGATTCCAGAATTTTTTGGTCAGAATGTAGGTTTCAAGGATGACTAACACATGAAAACCAAACATAGCAAAGTAGAAACAGTTAGTACTAAGTACCTGCAAGTTGCAAATAGTAAGAGAAGTTTCGTTGAGACTAAAATCTCCCTAAGCCACACAAGAAAAACTTATTGGGGTCATTAGTTGTATTACGTAAGAGTTTTTTCTAACATAAGGATGATTGTTCAACATATTGATAAACATTTGAATGTGGGAACGTCATAGCTATTGCTGGCTTTTACAAAATCCAATAGTAGGGAATATGATGATTAGAGAGCATTAGATACTTGGACTTCCGAGTCCTATGGATGGAATCCCCGCTGCTGGGAGAGCCGAAGTCCCTTATGGGCCAACTACAGCTCGAACCAGGAGTAGTCAGTTAGTCCGGATACTGAGTGGTTGACACCAAAAAAAAGATACTTGAATTCCTTAAATATTTTCTGAACACAACAACAACAACAACAACAATATAGCCTCAGTCCCAAATTAACTGGGGTCGGCTACATGGATCAAACTTTTCCATTGTGCTCGATTAAGTGCAATTGATGGTGAGCTTTGCAAACCATTCAAATATTTTCTGAACACGAACAAAAATATTCCATGCTCTCTTAAACTGGGAAAAATAGTACTACCTCAAAGAAATTATGTTGAATAGAATGGATTTTTCATTAAAACATTAAAAATACTAAATCATCAGGCACAAATAGTTATGTATATTATATAACACCATCTTTGACGTTACTCTCCATTACACTATTTTCGTTTTCCTAAACCTGAACAATTGCATGATATATGCTACAAGATACAAATAAAATACTAAGCAAAGATGGAGACAAGCGACAGAACCTGAGAAGCAGCAAGCCACTGAATCACAGCCTTAAGTTGTGGATCTCCCCCAAAAGCGCCGCAACCCCAGTTTCCTGTTGCAATTCCCACATTACCTTTAGGGCCCAAACCCTGAAAGCTCCACTCTAAGGTAGAATTTCTCTTTGGTTCAGCTTCAGTTACTCGTTCATTTGGTCCATCAGCAGCCAAAGAAGACTCAGGCAACTAGAGAAACCCAACTTAGTATCAGACTTAAAAAGACAAATGATTAATGTGAACCATGTTCACCCAAAATAATTGCTTTTTGCGTCACTCGGTAGCCTTATAGCCCTTAAAAACCTTTTAAACAAAAGTTCCATCAATTTGTCTCGAGTACACCCTTTCTCAACAACAAAGGATCAAGTATCAACCAATGAATTCACTAGTTCCAAACTTCTAGTCTAGATATAAAATGTCTTATTTCACATTTCTATTAGAAAAATAAAAATAAAACAACAATAAAAAATTCATAAGCATCAGTTACAGCACTTAAAAAGATAAGGATACTCCATTTATAGAGCTCTTGGTATAAAATGATTAAAAATTTAAGTGAGTGAACAAAGAAAAAAATAACAAGAACCTTCTAGTGTAGAATAAGAAATGAAAAAGAGAAAAAATATAGGTATATAAGCTACTATATAAATGTATTACATATATATATATATAAGCATATGTGCCTCAAGTCTTAGACACTTTTTGTTGAGACCCCATGTCAATTAGAGAATAGGTGGGTCCGACCTTTAGACTCAAACCCGCACCCGACACCTGCACGGCTGAACCCGAGTCCAAGTAACATAGAAGCAAAATCCAATTTACTCAAATATAATAGAAAAAGACCAAAAAAAAATGCAGATTTAAGTAGCCCTCACCAGAAGAGAATTCCTGCCTTCATTATTGACGTCAATGACCTGATCGAAATGATATTTGTGAATTTGAGCATCTTGAGCGATAATCTGGCTCAATTCATCTATTGAGTGGTCAAGAAACCCACAGAAGGCCTTGTTTGTTTCCCTGTTATAGAGAAAAATCAATATGGACATAGCTTATATTAGAGAAAAAGATAATGAAGGAATGAGCAGTAAAGAAAAAAGATGGTCTTCATCATCATAGAAGTAACTTAATCAACACTAACGAATAAATAAGTTCTGAACAGCAATACTTCCAGCCTTTCTTGACATGTTATAGCAAAACATGACGAACAGCATAGATTTACTAAATAAATGCGGCTACCAATGCCACCATGCAGTTTTCATTTTCAAAACATTGTTGATCCATTAAACCATTACCTCCAAAAAGGACGGTTCATATTCTAGGGATTTCTGACCATAAGACTTTTCCAATCAACGTAAAAAAGGACGTATCAGGTTCATCATGGAAACATGCAGCACAAAAACAATAAAAACAACAAGGGAAAAAAATGAAGCCTTAATCCCAAATTAGTTGGGGTCGGTTGGATGAATCCCACCTTTTCATTTAGCTCAATTTAATACAGAATTTAACAAGTGAAAATGCCAAATTTCGACCAACACATTTGAAGCTGGCCGGACATGTAAATAGAGACAGAAAAAGACGTTTTTTACAGATGTCTTAACCTATCAATGAACTTGGCACAGTGTAACACCAAAAAAAAAAATCGAAAATGAGCTCTATTTTCTCATTTTGATTAGTAGAAATAGCAATTTCGAGATAAAGAGAAAGAGACGCACCGAAGAATGCATTCAACTCCAAATTGTCTCTTTCCAGGATGGCACAATGCGTCAATCGCAGTGATCCATGTTTTCCGTCTTCCCACGCAATCAACGGGTCTCTCATCCTGATGATTGCCTGAAAAACGGAATGTAGAGGCATATCTGCATATAAACAATGGTAGAACAATTCGATTAAAGAAATAAATATCAACATTTTTCATAGGGTAACTTTCATAACGCAAGATCACATCTTTAACACACTTGCTTAATCATTCATAGTAATAATTATTACCCAAACTGGTCCGGGCATCTAGCTGAATTATTGTTCACTAATGATGCTTTAAATTGACATCTAAAATAACTAGAATCCGGTACGTTCAACCTTATTAGTTTAAACATATGTCATGTAACTGCAAGAATGTGGTTAAACAAATCAGACTGCACCTTATAACGTTCATTATATCCCGTGTTCTGATTCTTCTAAATAAGTTTAATATAACACAATCAAGCAACATGCCACTCATATAATTAATTTTAACTATCATAATCAAAAATCTAATTGGGCTGTAACAACGCAACACTATTCAACGTTGCATTACCTTAATGATTTTGTAAGGGCTTAAATCTAGAAACCATTAGCAGTCACCATGTTGAAATTGGCTTTAATGCCATCAGCTATCCAACACTAAATTGGCATAATGCCTTTGCAAGGACTTAAATCTAGAAAGTACTAGATCTCGCAAATGTTATATGAGGTGTTTACAAGCATATGCACTAATGTAATACACTCAATAATGATCTTGGGAATTTAGCCAAATATGGAAAGAACAAATAGATCAACAACAACAACAACAACAACAACATAGCCTCGGACGCAAATTAATCGGAGTCGGCTACATAGATCAAACTCTTCCATTGTGCTCGATTTAGTGCAATTGATGGTGAGATTTCCAAACCATTATAATCCCCCCTAATTAATGCGTCCCAAGTTTACTTCGGTCTACCCCTACCTCGTCGAATTTCTTCAATTTTTATTGAGTCAAGTTTTCTAGTAGAAGCATTTGTAGGTCATCTTTGCAAGTGACCAAACCACCGCAACCACCCTTCCCCGATCTTTGTGTCAATTGGTGCTACTCCTACTTGTCTATGAATTTTGTATTTCTTAATCTATCTTCACGAGTTGAACCACATATCCACCTAAGCCTCTTCATTTATGCTACGTTCATTTGATGAAGTTGTTGTTGCTTTACCGTCCAACATTCACTTCCATAGAGCATAGCTGGTCTAATTGCAATCCGATAAAATTTTCTTTTTAACTTGGTAGGAATATTTCTATCACATATCACACCTGTTGCACTCCTCCATTTCTTCCATCCAGCTTGAATTCTATGTGACATCATTCTCAATATTGCTATCATACTGATCCTAGACATCTAAAGTGACTCACCTTAGGAACTTCTACTTCCCCTAATTTTATCACTCCATCATCTCGATGTCTAGTATTTTTAAACTCACAGTGCATGTTTCGGTCTTCGTCCTACTCAACTTAAAGCCTTTAAATTCAAATGTATTCATCCAAAGTTCTAATTTCATATTCACTCATCTCTTATTTCGTCCACTAAGACTATCATTTGCGAATAACATACACCATGGTATATCATCTTGAATATGTCTAGTTAGTTCATCTATAACTAGAGTAAAGAGATACAGGCTAAAAGCCAATCCTTGATGTAGTCTTGTCGTAATGGGAAATTGTTTTGTAGTTCCTCCAATATGTCTTTATACTCGTTACTACTCCCTCATACATATACTTAATAGTGTCTATGTATCTAGCACGCACTCCTTTTCTTTCTAGAACGCACCAAAGAACATCTCTAGGAACCTATCATATGCTTTTTTTTTAAATCTACAAATACCTATATGAAGATCTGTTTTTTTTTTTATATATTTTTCCATCAATCTTCTTACAAAAAACCGCCTCCATAGTTGACCTTCTTACAAAGAACAAATAGAAATTGTCTCTAAATACATACTGCACACTCTACAATAATATTACCCTTGTATATTCATTTGCAAGGGCAACATAAAAATATAGTTGGTTTCAAAAGAAAAAAACTAACAACCAATCAATAAAACCTTATCCAAGCATAGAAGCGGTTTCTCAAATAACACGACACCCCGCTTTTTCATAGAGTAAAATGTTGCATCCGCATTCTTGCTTAAAGAAAAAGGACCGCCTGATCAAACTTCGCAATTATTTTAAACACAATAAAAACAACAAACACTGAGAACCTCTCCAAGACACTTCTTGTTGTATTTGGCATAATATTGTTCCTTTCTTTTATTTGCAAAGGACAAGAATGCTAAAAGCAAATTGAAATATAAACTTACCCCGTATAATTTGAAAATCTTTCTGCACCAACAATTTCTATGGCCTCATTGTCTGCCATGCGAGGTAAGAACAACATGCCAACAATCACTTCAGGATTGATCATGAAACGAATCTCTTCCTGAAAAATATGGATCAATGGCAGCTTTATTATCAAGAATAAGAAAATGGTGCATATAGAGACAAGAAAAGGAATGAGAAATGCCAACTCTTAAATCCAAAGCGTTGAGGACACCTTGTCCTCGAAAATTTGTTTTTTTTGTGACTAAAATTATTATTAATATAATATATGTATAGTTTCCCTCTCAAAAAAAATCCAGATATTCAGGTAAGACTGACTAATACCAGATTGATTTTCTAGTTATTTGGTACACCATCGTGAACGTAGAACTTTTATCAGCAAGTGACAACATATTATATCCATTTTAAGAATTTCTGGACATAAAAGTTATTAAAAAGAAAAGAAAACAAGAGTTGCAAGAAACAAGTTCCTTCATATTTTGCCAAAAATAAGAAAGGGCCATAGAAAGCATCCAAAAGGTACATGATGATGAAATATCGTCACTCTAGCAGTGTCGCTTCAGCCTATGATTACGAAATCCCCTGCATCTTCATTTGTGTCAGAAATATTAAGTCAAAGGTTCATGAAGGAGTGAAATGGCCCCAAGTGTATCAAATTTGGCAAGCAACTGAATGCAGTCAACTACAACAACATAGCCTCCGTCCCAAATTAATTGGGGTCCGCTATATGGATCAAACATTCCATTGTGCTCGAGTAAGTGCAATCGATGGGGTGCTTTCCAAACCATTCAAATCCTTCCTAATTAATGTGTCACAACTCCCAAGTTAACTTTGGTCTACCCCTACCTTGTCGAATTTCTTCAGTTTCTATTACGTCAAGTTTTCTAGTGGGGGCATAGCAACTGAATGCAGTCAATGCACTAAAATCTATTAGCTATAATATAATCTTGCTGATTGTCAGTTGTAAGTACTCTCATGATCATAATGGGTTTGTACATAGAACCACAAAAACCTAGGACCAAACACAAAATAAAACTGGATCCACCTAGTTAAAGCTAAAAGCCTAAATTATCAAACCCAATCTTGGAATTAACACACTACCTTCTTCATCATATACCAATGCAACTTAAATTGATGTCATCTGATTCCAACATATAGGAATATATGAATGATAAAAATAGCTGACCACGCAAAATTTTTTAATAAAAAGGATATATAATAAAAGACATTGAAAAGAACCTGTACACAGCCTCTGGAAAGAGCACCCCCTCCTAAGTACTTGTTTGCAAAATCAACTTCAACAGCTTCCACTTTCTGATCTTCTATCAAGCCAGAGTGAGAAACCTGGATTAACACGCACGAAATGAAAACTCATTAATAAATTAATCACCTAAATTAAATTATAAATTAATAAGAGCAGATATATGACCCAAATCAAGTGGAGGAACATAGAAGTTCAGGAAACTCCAAATTGTCAAGAATATAATTGGTTTCATTATCCAAACACTTGGAGTTGCTCAATCCTACCTCAAAATTGCAGAGGGGGGCAATGGATTTGCTCCACCAATCAATTTGTGGATAAGAGACACAAGGAGAGCTGTTGTCCAATGGAAGGACTTTCCTTTCAAAGGAAACAAAACCCATGGGCATGTGCGTGGTTATCCTCTTGAAATAGTGTATCAGACATATAATTTTATTTTCTTGCTTCTGGCAGTAATTGGGGCAAAGTGCCCTGAAACAAAATTGAAAGAAGGGGAGGGGGAGTGCGGTTAGCAGAAAAATGCATGAAAAAACAAATGAGTGGTGCACAAAAGAATACAGTATTCAAGCAATGAAAGATGCAAGAACCTGCACAATGGAATTGGAGACTCGAAAGACTAGATCAGTAGTCTGAATGTCTGACCTTAGAGAAAGAAGACAATAGGGACTCACATAAGTCCAACTTGAACCTCTTTTCAGACAAATAAAAAAAATCAACCTCCCAATCGACTATAAGTTCAGGCTTAATGGGAAAACAACACTATTGAATGAATGATACAGGTATGCAGGAAAAATGCATCATAGAATCAATCACATAGCATGAACTAGTTCCTCACAACACTCCGCCACTTGATCCATATGAGAAGAACCAAAAAATGAACCCGCCCAGAAAAAAAAAATACAAGTAGCAATTAATTCTCTCATGGCCTCAATTGAAAATTTAGTATTCTTTCAATATACATCCACCAATGATTCAATATGTTTGAGAGAGAGTGTGTGTGTGTGTGTGTGTGTGTGTGTGTGTGTGTGTGTCTGAACAATTTGAGAGAGAGAGGTCCAATTTTCAAATTATTACAAGAAAGTTTGCAGCTAAACATGTTGACGTTTGCGGTTGACAAGGTTTACATCAAATATACAGAATTGCACCATAACTATAAAGCACGGGCAAAAGTGACATACGCAAATAAACAATCAAAATTGATGGCTGGAAGAAAATTGCCACCTCTATTGCTGGTTGGAAACAAACAAAACAAGGAGCAAGCAAGAAGAGCGCCAATCAACTCCTGAAAGCAAACAAATCACAATATTTAAAGATCTATATAAACAAAAAGTACAAAAAAAATCAAAAAATCATACTCTTAACCCAGCCTCAATTTTCCACAAACGATTGTAATACACAAAACTACAAAAGGTGAACATACTTGTCTAGTAATGTGCATCTAAAATATACACTTCTTTAAAAAAAAAAATCACAAAGGATGAAACTTGGAAACATAAAATAGCATGATAGAGTACTGCTTGTTTAGATAGTCTTCATTAACCTGAAAACTACCTTCTAATCTGATGAGGCGTATAATTTGGGCGTATGTCGCTGCCTATTTGGCGTATAATTTTCCCATCAAACCTCATGCTCAGGAAGATGAAACAATTGGGCGCATAGCCTCAATCCTAAATTAATTGGGGTCGACTACATGGATCAAACTCTTCCATTGTGCTCGATTTAATGCACTGGAGGGACAACCTAATTGCATTAAATGCACGCCGCCAAACCCGAACATAATGTTTTAGGCTATGAAATTGTACAATCTATAGTCTTCAATTCATCGCACATCACAATTCGATATAATGTTCAAGCTATGAATTTGCACAACCTATAATATTCAATTCATCACACACATCACATTTCAACACCATCTCCAACAAGACCTCACCACAATAATACCTGTCTGAGAAACACAATCCCCGCCTCCTGCGAACGCAACACTTGAAGCCCTGTCCCGCCTCTGCGCACCCCCAATCCCACAGACTCCGCCTCCCTGTAATGCTCCTCCATCAAAGATGGCAACTTGAGCAACAACCGCGCCAGCGCCGGAACCACCTTCCCAAACCACTCCACCGCATCGACACGCGACATCAACTACCAAAAGAACCAATCAATCCACCACATTCCCAACACGAATCACGCAAAATTCAAACCTAATTAACCCTAAAAACATCAAAATGATCAAATCAAACCGAAAATTGATCGAATCGAACCTCGTCGAAGAACAAGGCGAAGCCCTCCTCGGCGGAGAAGGCGAGCGAGTCCTTGGCGGAGGAGAGGCCGAGCGAGTGCCTGAGATCTGAGATCGCGAGGAAGAGCACGGATCCCGAGTCGACCTTGCTTTGGTCGGGACCGTTGGATAGGATTTTTAGGGTTTCGAGGACTTGAGGAGGCCATAGCAGAGACGAAGGAGAAGAAGAAGATTGGAGAGCGAGTGGGAGGAGATGAAGAATCGATTTCAAATCTTCGCGGGTTTCCATTGTTCATTCTCTGCGGTTGAGATCATCCATTTGTGTTTTTTTAGATGAGCGGAGCGACTCGCATGCCTCGAGATGTATTGCGAAGTGTATCTTAATGTATATCGATCGGTCTCCGGCGTGTTTTGGGCATTTTGGCGGTTTTTAAAGAAAGTAATATTTGATTCACCAATTTTTTTCCTAGTTATTTTCCAACTTATAATCATGGATAAAAGATAACTCCCCGCCCTATCTTTTATTATCTAAGATTTCACAATTTTTCCGCAAGTTTAAAGTTTAACCAAACATGATAATATGATTTTTTCATTGTAAATTAACTTCTGTAAGTTGACAAAAATAAATCAAACGAGGCCAAGATATACACTGGCTCCTCGACATAAGTGTTTTACACCAAGATTTGTGTATGGATGTCTCGTGTGGTCCAATGCATGTTCTGGCAGAGGCAGTCTCAACCCAAAGCTAGAGGTGGGCCAATATGAAGAGAGAATTTTTATTACAGCAATGACATTTTTTTTTAATATATATTTGCGGGTATCCATGCGAGCCTGACTATTCTTGCGAGGCTTTGGTTTAGTTTGCGCATACTTCAGTGGATCGAGCAATCTTACCACATTGAGGAATCGAAATCGAGGTCGTGAACTTAACTTACACAACCCCTGCCTTTCGCCTTTACTGTTGTGGTAACCCGATCATGGGTGACATTTTTGTTATTGAGTATTGACCATGTATGCTGAAATATTTTTGAAACAATTTATTACTATAGAATGTTCTCCAGTTTTGAAACTTAAGAAAGATGAAAAGTTTTTGTGATGCATGCTATAAAATGAGTCAAATATTACTGAGAAGTAAGGATACAAATGAGGAGGGTAGGGGATTGAGACCCATCTTCATCCCCATTGCCGCTTAAGAATTCATCTCGTACCCATCCTCATGCGTGGATTAATCTTCTTTTCCATCATCGCGGGGCTCGTCTAATCCCCACAAATATGGGAGGAAAACTTTGAGTACTACTTAAAAGTAAATAAAAGACCGTTTGGTTAGGGGTTGTAACGACCCTAAAAATCTAACTCATGTCACGTGTCATTCCATGGGTCGTACGTGGGACCCACTTGTCGCGATACGCATGTCCAAATCTCGAGAGTCGACATCGAGGTATGCTATTTTTGTTGTAAGCTTGTATTATTTATTATACAAAAGATTGAGCAATTTAAACTAATTAATTTCAAAAATGTGCAGGTAAGGTACACGCAGGACATAATGGTGTCGAGACGAGCAGAGACGTACCTTGAGTTGTGTGTTGACGTGAGACCGAAGTCGCGGCTTATGGGGTAAGTTCCATTTTTAGCAAACTATGGTTTTTAGTTGCTTTAATGTGGTCATGTCTTAATTACAAATAGTGGTACTAAGTTAATGAAATAAATAAAATGACCACATGATGTGCATCAAGACACGCATTGACCAATCTAGAGACATGGGGAGTAACAAAATGGTGTCGCTTAAGCATGACTTAAGTAATAAGTATGTGAAGGTGGTCCATTGGACAGGTCTTGAGATACGTGTGCACAAAAGATCAAGAGCCATGGTTCAATCTTTATTCTAAGTCAAGGTTTTGATCAACATTTCTTATCTCATTGATTCAATAGAGCAAAAGAGAGGGTTTTGCTGGAGAGAAGAGAAGAAGAGATAGAGAAACTCAATGAGGTTGGAGGAGCTTTGGTGATCAAGCTTGCAAGAACATCAAGCTAGGTAACTCTATGTCCATAGTTTGATCATTTCAATGAATTCATGGAATTGGTGTCGGTGGTTGGTGTCATGGAACTCTACATGAGTGTATGAGGGTTCCATAGGCATTAACTGGTGGCCCTCGCCACCCCGGGGTGACGTGTCTCCGTGTACTCCTTGCCAGCTGGCCCAACTACATTTGTACGGCACCTGCCCGTCCTTTTTCTATCTCGAAATTCGTATCCACTTGTGTGTACAGCGTATAAGTGACATTTTAAGCGGAAATCGTACTTTATACCATTAATTCAAGAAATATTAATAATCAAATAAATAAATCCTATTGTGGAAAAAACCATGAAAAGTACTCTGTATAGAGATAGACGACTGTACCATATAAGGTATATACATGTACAATGTCATGATACTCCCCAGTTCCTACAAGAAATCAAATTATAAAAAAAAACACAAATTAAATAAAAACTGGTCAAGTAACTAATATGGAATAGGTATTAGGTGGCTAGTGATGCGACGGTACACGTATGTCGCGGTTCGGACGCGAAACCGAGCGTCGAAACGCTCGAAAATGACATTTTTGTGCTTAAAACACAAGCGAGTGTCCCAAAAGTGTCACAATTCGGAGTCAAGGAGTTATTAGGTTGGAATAAATGGAAGGTTATGGATGCATAGAGATGTACATGTAACGGACCATTTTATTAATGTCGTTAATTATCTCGAATTTACAGAAGTTGACGCCAGCTTAGATCTACGTGGACGCAGCGGTAGGCTAGGACACACGGGGACTTAGGTATGATAGTTTATGGTGTGTTAGTTGCTTATTTGTGGTGCAATTTATTGAAATACATCGCATGTGTGTATGTTGCATAACAATACGTGCGAGATTGTGTGAACTATATTTCGCCTCGATATGCGTATCGACGCGGTAGCGGGTAGTTGACGGGATCGAATATTAGGTCGGGGAAACTAAAACACGATGAGATTGTGTGAACTGTATTCGCCTCGATATGCGTGTCGACGCGGGTACCGGGTAGTCGACGGGACCGAATATTAGGTCGGAGAAACTAAAACACACAAATTACATAAAAATTGGCCAAGTAACTAATATGGAATGGATATTAGGTGGCTAGTGACTCGGCGGTACGCGTAAATCGCGGTTCGGACGCGAAATCGGGCGTCGAAACGCCCGAAAATGGCATTTCGGTGCATAAAACACGGGCGAGTGTCCCAAATGTGCCACACTTTGGAGTCAAGAAAACAAGTCAACAAGCCTTATCTATACTCCACCACCACCTTTTCTCTCACATCTCTCTCTCACACACACATACACACACACCCGAAACTCACATAGGCCGAGAGGAAGAAGAAGAAACAGAGAGAAGAAGGAGAAGAAAAAGTCGGGAAAAAGAGAATAGAGGGTGGAGAAGGCGGGAAGGAGGTGAGTCGTAGTTGATTTTGGTGTCAGTTTGGTGTTCCAACCATGGTGGACGAGAGGTGGGTTCGGCCATGGAGGCCAAACCGAGGTCGAGGGTGGAGATGGCAGGGGCTTCTCCCCTGCCATCGATTCCTCTGGGGTTGGGGTGGAGAGCAACCCCAACCCAAACAAAAACAACGAAAAAAAGAAAAAAGGGGATGCACACGCGCACTGGGCCGGACCCAGAATTGGCCAGGCTCGGGTCAGACTCGTTTGGGTCGACCCGACCCAAAACAAACTTAAAAAAAATAAAAATAAATAAATAAATAAATAAATTGGGAAAAAAATCCAAAAAAAAGATCGAGAAAATTCTGAAAAATTATATTTCAATAAAATAAATAGAAATTGATGAATTTCTATGAAAAATAACATATGTTGGAATGTCAGACGCGACTTTTGCGGGGCATTTGCCTCGAAAGGCGCGAAATGAGCAATTTGGTCTAAATTTTTTAGAAATTGGTCGTAAATTGTAATACTAAATTGGAATTATTGATAAATGGACATAAGTGGACACGGGTGATCAATTGGCGACCAAGGACCCAGTGGACTTGGACTCGGGGATTGATTACGGGGTATTGGAGTGCGTTGTGAGGTTTGTAAAACCCAATTGAAAAAACCTGAGTATTTATTTCGCTTTGTATTTCCATTCATTTCTAGTATTCCTTGTGGTCTTTATTACATCTATATCTTGTCATTGTTTGGACGGTTGGTTGAGTTACTCCCACCGAACTTTCTGTTGTGTGTCTATGCATTCTAGACCATAGCATGTGTATCAGGAGTTCTCGGTGGATAACAACCCGAGCTATTGAACTGCTACATGTGTCGGTGCGTCGTAGGTCTACGCCGGCCACCGAAAGGGGCCAGGTGATCGCTAGTTGGGTGCGCCCACTAGTGGGATCCTGGAAGGGTATTCCGAAGTATGGTTTAGTCTGACTGGAACAAGCACATACATTTGCACTGTATTGTTATCTATGCATGCGATGCCCTACTTACAGTTGTCTGTTTACATTTCGCATGTTTATTTAACAGTATTTATTGACTTTCACTTGTTTATTTGAATGCTCGGAGGAGTTCTTTGGGATTTTATTGACTGGACTCGTCATCCATTTTCTTCTGTGATGAGATTCGAGTACAAGTAAGGGCAAGGGGATCTTAGGCGACTACATCTGACTGCCTACCATTGAGGATTACTTGTACGTGTGTTTCGTTCTGATATTTTGATTCTTTTGGGAATTAGGGAGTATTACGACCTTGTACATGGCTATACCTTATATGGTACAGTTGTCTACCTCTATACATAATACTTTTCAGGGTTTTTTCATAATAGGATTCGGTAAATTGATTATTAATATTTCTTGCATTTAAGTACAGCTTCCGCTGAATATGTCATTTATACGCTATACACATAAGTGGATACGAATTTCGAGACAGAAATAGGACGGGCAGGTGTCGTACACATGTAGTAGGGCCAGTTGGCAATGAGTACACGGAGACACGTCACCCCGGGGTAGCGAGGGCCGCTACACACATGTGAGTGGAGATGCTAAGTGACTAATAAGTCGACAAAACTTATCTCTCCACCACCTTTTCTCTCACTCACACTCTCACTCACACAACCGAGAAGAGAGAAGAAGAGACAGAGAGGATGAGGAGAAGAAAAAATCGAGAAGGAAAGAAGAGAGGGTGAAAACATCAAGATCAAGGTGAGTCGTTGTTGATGTTGTTATGTGTTCGTTGTTGTCATGGTGGCCAAGAGGTTCTGCCAAGGAGGCCGAGAGGTTCGAGGGTGGAGATGGCAGGGGAGTCTCCCCTGCCATGGATTCCACTTGGGGTTGGGGTTAAGAGCCAACCCCAACCTAACAGAAAAAAAAAATTCATGGCGATCGAACCAGGGACTGAATGGAGGGGGGTGCACACGCGCGCTGGGCCGGGCCCATAATTGGCCAGGCTCGGCTCATGGAACGAGCCTGGACCAATTCTGGTCCATGGTCGGGTCCGACCCGTTTGGATATTAAGATAAAAGTTAGATTATTAATGAAGAAAATTGGAATTAATAATTGACTAAATATTATAAAAACACAAAACTTCACTAAAATTACAAATCATTACACATTAATTTTTTAATAATAGATATTATTGTTGGATATTAATTACATATTAAATAAGTCTTAACAACGAAAAGTATTAAGAACATTTTTAGATGTTATAAAAATATTTTAATTTTTAATGTAGTGTTTGAACTATCTATATAAGGGGTCACGCAAAGGTGACTTGGGCTATAGCCGCCCAGTAGTTGTTACTCACATCCGTTTTGACAACCTCATAAGAACCAAGTCCGTAAATACCAACAACCATGGGAATTTGTGTACTCTACCAACCCTATCACACCTTTTTCATTCTCACCATCCATGGCGGCCATGAGTTGTCAAATCTGACTTAGCAACCCCATGGACGGTTTTTAAAAATTGCTAGGCGCAATTTCGAAGAACTGGAGTTTAGGCTCTAAATTCATCTTATCAAATAAATCAACAATTTTTGTATCAATTTTCTGTAATGGGCTAGAATTTGGGCTTTGATAAAGTTGAGCCAACTCTTTCAAACTATTTGTTGCTTTCCAATTGTTACCAAATTCAAGTTTATTTTTTACTAGTTTCATGCACTTTTCCAAGATACTTCCTAAATCTTTAATCTTCAATCCATTAAGAGTCTCTAAAAGTGATTAGATAACTTCCTCCTCCAATTCCTCTGACTTGAAGCAGATGACCACATCCATTTTCATGTAATACCACAATTGATTAGATGGCTCGACCTTTTTAAGAATGTCTCTTCTATGGTTTCAATGTGTCTCAGCAACTTTTTCAAATTGTCTGGAATTACAATGTCATAGTATGTGGAGGGCTTATCTGAAGAAAATCAACAATTTTTTTTTTTTTAAGAAAAAAATAAAGCGGCTAGAGTAACAAATACAAATCAAAAATGGAAAGGCGCACCTTTTGAAAAGAGAAATCGCAGTCGAGAGGAGTGGATAGCGAGAGCCAAGTCAAGATTTGTAAACGAGAGGGATATTGTTTTGTTTTGTTACAAAGGGGAGGGGGTATTGCGGTCATTTTGACATCCTAAACCAACCGGATTAACAATCAAACAGAAATAAGTTGGATAATTTAATCAATAATCATATTCATTAATTAATCTTTTGTCTTAGTTTGTGTGGGACTCAAACACCCGCCTTAAACTTTATCTCGAGAGTAATTAACTTAATCAAGTGAAACGAACATACCAATATTGTGTTACATTTCATTCAATGGGTTTGGATCCCCACTTATTAAATCCCTTCTTTAATCTATGCAAAATTTTAAAATTATAGTCTCATAGAGTTGAATCATCAATAAGTGGAACATCTTTCACTTTTAGAGAGTGGATCAATTTAAACAATACGTTCATCAAAAGAGTACTTTGAATTCGTCGTCCTCTTCCTCCAATTCCTCTAACCTTTAGCAGATGACCACATCTATCTTCATGTAATACCACAATTGATTAGATGGCTCGACCTTTTTAAGAATGTCACTTCTATGGTTTCAGTGGGTCCCAGCAACTTCTTCAAATTGTCTGGAATTACAATGTAATACCACAATTTTTTTAAGTAAAAAAACAGAGTGGCTAGAGTTACAAATACAAATTCAAAAGGGAAAGGGGCACCTTTTGAAGAAAGAGATCGCAATCGAGAGGAGCGGAGAGCGATAGCCAAGTCAAGATGTGTCGACGAGAGGGGTATTGTTTTGTTTTGTTACAAATGGGAGGGGGTATTGTGGTCATTTTGACATCCTAAACCAACCGGATTAACGATGAAACAGAAATAAGTGGAATAATTTAATCAATAATCATACCCATTAATTAATCTTTTGTCTTTGTTTGTGTGGTACTCAAACACATACCTTAAACTTTATCTTGAGAGTAATTAACTTAATTAAGTGAAACGAACATACTAATATTGTGTTACATTTCTTTCTTGTATAATAGTTTCTAATAAAATTTATATGAGGTACCAAAGATGCTGAAAAAAGTACATAGAAATGAAAATTATGAATTAAATAAATATTTTTATATTTTTAATAATAAAATATATGTGTGCTTGTTAACTCTCTTTGTTTTAAATATAGACTAGGCTTGGGCCAATTTATATAGGCTTGAATGTAGGTAGTGGGTTGCTATTAGGTTCTTAGATTATTAAACATTATTAAATTTTAAATTAAGATAAAACTTAGATTATTAATGAAGAAAATATGAATTAATAATTGACTAAATATTTTAAAACACAAAACTTCACTAAAATTACAAATCATTACACATTATTTTTTTAATTATAGATAATCTGGTTGGATATTAATTATATATTAAATAAGTCTTAACACCATTTTTAATGTAGTGTTTTTAACTATTATATTAAGTTCGTAAATACCAACAACCATGGGAATTTGTGTACTCTACCAACCCCATCACGCATTCTTCATTCTCACCATCCATGGCGGCCATGAGTTGTCAAATCTGACTTAGCAACCCCATGTATGGTTTTAAGAATTGCTAGGCGCAATTTCGAAGAACTGGAGTTTAGGCTCTAAATTCATCTTATCAAATAAATCAAAAATTTTTGTATTAATCTTATGTAATGGGCTAGAATTTGGGCTTTGATAAAGTTGAGCCAACTCTTTCAAGCTATTTGTTGCTTTCCAATAGTTACCAAATTCAAGTTTATTTTTTACTAGTTCCATGCACTTTTCCAAGATACTTCCTAAATCTTTAATCTTCAATCCATTAAGAGTCTCTAAAAGTGATTAGATAACTTCCTCTTCCAATTCCTCTGACTCGACCTTTTTAAGAATGTCTCTTCTATGGTTTCAATGTGTATCAGCAACTTTTTTCAAATTGTCTGGAATTACAATGTCATAGTATGTGGAGGGCTTACCTGAAGAAAATCAACAATTTTTTTTTTTTTAAGAAAAAAAAAAGAGTGGCTAGAGTAACAAATACAAATCAAAAAGGGTAAGGCGCACCTTTTGAAAAGAGAAATCGCAGTCGAGAGGAGTGGATAGCGAGAGCCAAGTCAAGATTTGTAAACGATATTGTTTTGTTTTGTTACAAAGGGGAAGGGGTATTGCGGTCATTTTGACATCCTAAACCAACCGGATTAACAATGAAACAGAAATAAGTGGATAAGTGGGATAATTTAATCAATAATCATACTCATTAATTAATCTTTTGTCTTAGTTTGTGTGGGACTCAAACACCCGCCTTAAACTTTATCTTGAGAGTAATTAACTTAATCAAGTGAAACGAACATACCAATATTGTGTTACATTTCATTCAATCATTGACCAATTGTTTTTGGATAAACACATATAAACTAAAAAAAAATACACAAAAAAGAAATCATACTGGAGCATAAACAATTGTCTAAAACTTCTCATCAACAACTTTAAAGATAAACATTTTTGTTTCTTTGACAATCTCGACTGCTTTCAAGATTTTTACAGCATCAATATATTGGACGCCTCACAAGTCCAAGTCTTCAAAAATCATGACCAACTTATATACGAAATCAACCGTGTCCTTTTAGTAGGCAGGGGCGAAGCCAACATTTCAAGCTCCTCGAGCTAGACTTTCACTACAAAAATGATCTTTTATAACACTTAATCTTGTTATTATATAATACGTTATTAAACCTTATTAAATTTTAAATTAACATATAACTTAGATTATTAATGAAGAAAATATGAATTAATAATTGACTAAATATTATAAAACACAAAACTTCACTAAAATTACAAATCATTACACATTAATTTTTTAATTATAGATAATCTTATTGGATATTAATTACATATTAAATAAGTCTTAACAACGAAAAGTATTAAGAACATTTTTAGATGTTATAAAAATATTTTAATTTTTAATGCAGGGGCGGGCTTGCCTACATTTTTTTTTTTTTTCTTACTAATCTACTATGGGTCACGGCAAAGGTTACTTGGGCCGAAGAACTGAAGTTTAGTCTCTAAGTTCATCTTATCAAATAAAATCAACAATTTTTGTATCAATCTTTTGTAATGGGCTAGAATTTGGGCTTTGATAAAGTTGAGCAAACTCTTTCAAGCTATTTGTTTCTTTCCGATTGTTACCAAATTCAAGTTTATTTTTTACTAGTTTCATGCACTTTTCCAAGTTACTTCCTAAATCTTTAATCTTCAATCCATTAAGAGTCTCCAGTGTCTCTTGATAACCCTCTGCATTATCTTCAATAGGTTTGTATCCCCACTTATTAAACCAATCTTCTTTAATCTATGCAAAATTTTAAAATTATAGTCCCATAGAGTTGAATCATCAATAAGTGAAACCTCTTTCACTTTTAAAGAGTGAATCAATTTAAACAATACGTTCATCAAAAGAGTACTTTGAATTCGTCGTCCTCTTCCTCCAATTCCTCTAACCTTTAGCAGATTACCACGTCCATCTTCATGTAATACCACAATTGATTAGATGGCTCGACCTTTTTAAGAAAGTCACTTCTATGGTTTCAGTGGGTCCCAGCAACTTCTTCAAATTGTCTGGAATTACAATGTAATACCACAATTTTTTTAAGTAAAAAAACAGAGTAGCTAGAGTTACAAATACAAATTAAAAAGGGAAAGGGGTACCTTTTGAAGAGAGAGATCGCAATCGAGAGGAGTGGAGAGCGATAGCCAAGTCAAGATGTGTCGACGAGAGGGGTATTGTTTTGTTTTGTTACAAAGGGGAGGGGGTATTGTGGTCATTTTGACATCCTAAACCAACCGGATTAACAATGAAACAGAAATAAGTAGAATAATTTAATCAATAATCATACCCATTAATTAATCTTTTGTCTTGGTTTGTGTGGGACTCAAACACCCACCTTAAACTTTATCTTGAGAGTAATTAACTTAATTAAGTGAAATGAACATACCAATATTGTGTTACATTTCTTTCTTGTATAATGGTTTCTAATAAGATTTATATGAGGTACCAAAGATGCTGAAAAAAGTACATAGAAATGAAAATTATGAATTAAATAAATATTTTTATATTTTTAATAATAAAATATATGTGGGCTTGTTAACTCTCTTTGTTTTAAATATAGACTAGGCTTTTGACAATTTATATAGGCTTGAATGTAGGTAGTGGGTTGCTATTAGGTTCTTAGATTATTAAACATTATTAAATTTTAAATTAAGATAAAACTTAGATTATTAATGAAGAAAATATGAATTAATAATTGACTAAATATTATAAAACACAAAACTTCACTAAAATTACAAATCATTACACATTATTTTTTTAATTACAGATAATCTTGTTGGATATTAATTACATATTAAATAAGTCTTAACAACGAAGAGTATTAAGAACATTTTTAGATGTTATAAAAATATTTTAATTTTTAATGTAGTGTTTTAACTATCTATATAAGGGGACGAGGACGAAAAGGTGACTTGCGCTATAGCCAACCTCATAAGAACCAAGTTCGTAAATACCAACAACCATGGGAATTTGTGTATTCTACCAACCCCATCACGCATTCTTCATTCTCACCATCCATGGCGGAAATGAGTTGTAAAATGTGACTTAGCAACCCCATGTATGGTTTTAAGAATTGCTAGGCGCAATTTCGAAGAACTGGAGTTTAGGCTCTAAATTCATCTTATCAAATAAATCAACAATTTTTGTCTCAATTTTCTATAATGGGCTAGAATTTGGGCTTTGATAAAGTTGAGCCAACTCTTTCAAGTTATTTGTTGCTTTCCAATTGTTACCAAATTCAAGTTTATTTTTTACTAGTTCTATGCACTTTTCCAAGATACTTCCTAAATCTTTAATCTTCTATCCATTAAGAGTCTCTAAAAGTGATTAGATAACTTCTTCCTCCAATTCCTCTGACTTGAAGCAGATGACCACATGTAATATCACAATTGATTAGATGGCTCGACCTTTTTAAGAATGTCTCTTCTATGGTTTCAATGTGTCTCAGCAACTTTTTCAAATTGTCTGGAATTACAATGTCATAGTATGTGGAGGGCTTATCTGAAGAAAATCAACAATTTTTTTTTTTTTTAAGAAAAAAACAAAGCGGCTAGAGTAACAAATACAAATCAAAAATGGAAAGGCGCACCTTTTGAAAAGAGAAATCGCAGTCGAGAGGAGTGGATAGCGAGAGCCAAGTCAAGATTTGTAAACGAGAGGGATATTGTTTTGTTTTGTTACAAAGGGGAGGGGGTATTGCGGTCATTTTGACATCCTAAACCAACCGGATTAACAATGAAACAGAAATAAGTTGGATAATTTAATCAATAATCATACTCATTAATTAATCTTGTCTTAGTTTGTGTGGGACTCAAACACCCGCCTTAAACGTTATCTACAGAGTAATTAACTTAATCAAGTGAAACGAACATACCAATATTGTGTTACATTTCATTCAATCAAAAAAGAAATCATACTGGAGCATAAACAATTGTCTAAAACTTCTCATCAACAACTTTAAAGATAAACATTTTTGTTTCT
Source organism: Stephania yunnanensis (assembly GCA_039657365.1). Lineage (NCBI taxonomy): Eukaryota > Viridiplantae > Streptophyta > Magnoliopsida > Ranunculales > Menispermaceae > Stephania > Stephania yunnanensis. The sequence goes on along the minus strand of CM077588.1, from coordinate 55,613,239 downwards.
TTGACAATCTCGACTGCTTTCAAGATTTTTACAGCATCGATATATTGGACGCCTCACAAGTCCAAGTCTTCAAAAATCATGACCAACTTATATACGAAATCAACCGTGTCCTTAGGCAGGGGCTAAGCCAACATTTCAATCTCCTCGAGCTAGACTTTCACTACAAAAATGATCTTTTGTAACACTTAATGTTGTTATTATATAATACGTTATTAAACCTTATTAAATTTTAAATTAACATATAACTTAGATTATTAATGAAGAAAATATGAATTAATAATTGACTAAATATTATAAAACACAAAACTTCACTAAAATTACAAATCATTACACATTAATTTTTTAATTATAGATAATCTTGTTGGATATTAATTACATATTAAATAAGTCTTAACAACGAAGAGTATTAAGAATATTTTTAGATGTTATAAAAATATTTTAATTTTTAATGTAGTGTTTTAACTATCTATATAAGGGTTACGCAAAGGTTACTTGGGCTATAGCCAAAGTTCGTAAATACCAACAACCATGGGAATTTGTGTACTCTACCAACCCCATCACGCCTTCTTCATTCTCACCATCCATGACGGCAATGAGTTGTCAAATCTAACTTAGCAACCCCATGTATGGTTTTAAGAATTGCTAGGCGCAATTTCGAAGAACTGGAGTTTAGGCTCTAAATTCATCTTATCAAATAAATCAACAATTTTTGTCTCAATTTTCTGTAATGGGCTAGAATTTGGGCTTTGATAAAGTTGATCCAACTCTTTCAAGCTATTTGTTGCTTTCCAATTGTTACCAAATTCAAGTTTATTTTTTACTAGTTCCATTTACTTTTCCAAGATACTTCCTAAATCTTTAATCTTCAATCCATTAAGAGTCTCTAAAAAGTGATTAGATGGCTTCCTCCTCCAATTCCTCTGACTTGAAGCAGATTACCACATCCATTTTCATATAATACCACAATTGATTAGATGGCTCGAACTTTTTAAGAATGTCTCTTCTATGGTTTCAATGGGACTTAAACACCCGCCTTAAGCTTTATCTTAGGAGTAATAATTAACTTAATCCAGTGAGGCGAACAGACCAATATTGTGTTACATTTCTTTCTCGTGTAATGGTTTCTAATAAGATTTATATGAGGTACCAAAGATGCTGAAAAAAGTACATAGAAATGAAAATTATGAATTAAATAAATATTTTTATATTTTTAATAATAAAATATATGAGGGCTTGTTAAATCTTTTTGTTTTAAATATAGACTAGGCTTGGGCCAATTTATATAGGCTTGAATGTAGGTAGTGGGTTGCTATTAGGTTCTTAGATTATTAAACCTTATTAAATTTTAAATTAACAAAAAACTTAGATTAATAATGAAGAAAATATGAAATAATAATTGACTAAATATTATAAAACACAAAACTTCACTAAAATTACAAATCATTACACATTAATTTTTTAATTATAGATAATCTTGTTGGATATTAATTACATATTAAATAAGTCTTAACAACGAATAGTATTAAGAACATTTTTAGATGTTATAAAAATATTTTAATTTTAATGTAGTGTTTGAGGGGCGAGCTTGTCTACATATTTTTCATTTTTTTTTTTTTTACTAATCTACTATCTATATAAGGGGTCACGCAAAGGTGACTTGGGTTGTGTTACTCGCATCCGTTTTGACAACCTTATAAGAACCAACTCCGTAAATACCAACAACCATGGGAATGTGTGTAATCTACCAACCCCATCACACCTTCTTCATTCTCACCATCCGTGACGGCCATGAGTTGTCAAATCTGATGGACGATTTTTAAGAATCGTTAGGCGCAATTTCGAGGAACTGGAGTTTAGGCTCTAAGTTCATCTTATCAAATAAATCAACAATTTTTGTATCAATCTTGTGTACTGAGATAGAATTTGGGTTTTGATAAAGTTGAGCCAACTTTTTTAAGCTATTTGTTGCTTTCCAAATGTTACCAAATTCAAGTTCATTTTTTACTAGTTTCATGCTCTTTTCCAAGGTACTTCCTAAATCTTTAATCTTCAATCCATTAAGATTCTCCAGTGCCTCTTGATAACCCTTTGCATTATCTTTAATGGGTTTGAATCCCCACTTACTAAACAATTGACTCTCTTCTTTAATCCATACAAAATTTTAAAATTATAGTCCCCTAGAGTTGAATCATCAGTAAGTGAAACCTCTTTCACTTTTAGAGAGTGGATCAATTTAAACAATATGTTCATCAAAAGAGTGCCTTGAATTCGTCCTCCTCCTCCAATTCCTCTTACTTGAAGCAGATGGCCACATCCATCTTTATGTAATACACAATTGATTAGATGGCGCGCCTCACTCACACCAGATCTAGTGCATGTTTGGCGAGGAGATAGCCGGGACTCCTACATTACAACACCACCAACCGGATTAACAATGAAACGAAAAATTAAATAATCTTTTGTCTTAATTTGTGTGGGACTCAAACACCCGCCTTAAGCTTTATCTTGGGAGTAATTAACTTAATCCAGTGAAGCGAACAGACCAATACTGTGTTACATTCCTTTCTTATATAATAGTTTCTAATAAAATTTGCATGAGGTACCAACTAAAGTACATAGAAATGAAAATTATGAATTAAATAAATATTTTTATATTTTTAATAATAAAATATATGTGGGCTTGTTAAATCTTTTTGTTTTTAAAACAGACTGGGTCTGGGCCAATTTGTATAGACTTGAATGTAGGTAGTGGGTTCGTATTACTTATTAGGTTCTTGTGCCAAAATTTAGTTGGGCTCAGCCCTATACCATCTTAACCCGGCCCATAGGTCTAGTTATTTCCAAAGGAAAATTAATGCTAGGATGACAATTAAAGCTTATAGTCTATAGCTGTTGGAGTCTGCTCTTAAAAAGTGTTATACTAATTAAAGTGCATATTGTGACAACTAATGTGTGTTCCGATGTGCATATATAACTCCCATAGAATTATAAGTCGAACTAAAATAAGGAGGGGCGCCTGAAAAATGATATGACGTGCTCATGACCTATGGTTATCAAAGTCAACGATCCTTCAACACATGCATGGTTATACATAAGAGAGAATAATATATATATAGTTTTGTTAGGAAAATGTTTGGTTGACACAAAGGGGCGCACAACTTATGTGGCGCCCCCTTTATGTCACTTCTCACTAGCCCCACACTTGAAAAAGGAGCGCCACATAGGCTGTGCGCCCCAATTGTGTCAACCAATCATTTCCCGTATAGTTAAAGTGTAGACATTAACCCTCCCATAATTTCCCTCCTAACCTCTCTGTGAAACATTTTTGTGAATATGGGTGGCAATGAAACCAAAGACAACAAACCCTCGACACCATCACGGGTCCTGTGGCAGAGCAGAGAAGTTAACATTCCAGGCAATAGTCCAATTACATGTCTAGCAGGCCCAGCATATGAGGCCTGGGCCCAACCAAAGTCCACCTCTCCAAATCTAAACCAACGTACATCAGACGCTATAAATGCCCTTTTTGGCAAAACACCTTATTTGTGCGACTCTAACAAATCAAAATATGAAGCCTTCCTCACTTGTTCACCTACAAACACCAACAGAATCATGAAGTATAAGATATTTTCTACTATGGCCTTCCTTGACATCAATGCAAAACTTCACCTATCTATTTAAGAAAAAAAAAAACAAAAAACAAAAAACCAAGGTTCTTCATTCATTCAAGAAATACTAAGCGACGCAACATTATTGTAACATCAAACTACTTGAAAAGTTGCTAGCTTGCTAGTAATCGATATACATACAAAATCTTATCTCCTCTTGAACTGATGTCGCTACATTGGCTCTATCCCGATTATATTGAGTTATGTGCGTTTGAAGGAGTTGTAGCATTTGACTGACATTATCCTCTTGACGAGTGATTCTAGCCTCCATTAGTTCTCTCATCTCCCTCTCATGAGCCAACAGATTCGCCAAGTCGTTGGAATTTTCTCCGTCTGCCATTTTCAGCTAGTAGGAATAAGAGAAGGTGAGAACTTGAAAGCTTATATCTATCCAATATAATTATATACAATCAACAAATAACTAGGTAATATTTTTAATTTCCCCATTCTAAAAACTTTTTAGTTAGATTTAAACCGCTCTGATACCACGTTGTCAGGACCCATTTTCCTAAATTAATCCCGACTGGCCTAGCTCGATTCATAACTTGCTAACCAACTCGGTCACTGAGTTACGGACCTAGCTAGTACGTCTCCTTTATAAATCAACTCATTATCATTCTTTAATAATTAAAATTGAAATTAAATGATTCATAAACGCATCGAAATCTCCTAAATTAGAACTTCAATGTTTCCACATAAGATCAAAAATGGAAATAAGAGTTATTAACTATAATAAATTCTCCAGAAGTTTGGTTTATTTCAAATCCCCAAAATCCATGATAAATAATATAATCAGAAACAAAGTTTTGGTTCGATCTAGAACCATACCAATCAACAATTAGAATAGTCCTCTAGACAGCTCGAGCTACTCCTTTCCCCTTATCGACTCTCGATGAAAAACCTGTGGGGGAAAATTGTTGGGTGAGCACAAAGAGCAACGATGCTCAGTAAGTTTAGGTTAAGTTACTGGCGTTATGAATATTCCATATAATAAATGCAACAATAAATAAAATGCATGGCTTGCAAATATTTAATATGATGAAGGAAATAAACAAGAGAACATATACATGAAATAATAATCAATGCATCAAAATGTGCAAATGGTAAACATGTATGAGCTACTGTGATAGACTCCTCAATCACGTTGAAGTTCGTGAAGATTGACTCTACTATGGCCATAACGGTATCAACACTCCATTCTCTTACACTGTGAAAGATTTACCTATCACCAAGTCCACAAACTAGTCCAAATGGACTTAGCACCTACTATCAAACATTTATTGAGAACATAGGAGTTAATCATATTCTCAATTATTAAATATGAATTCTGGGCAACTGCCCTTTTTGTTATTTTCACTTGTACGGTCCAACTGTCCCGAACTTGTAGTATCTAGTGCAAGGACTCCTAGCGAGCTCTATTAAGTCATCTACATATAATGTCTAGCAATGCACCCCCAATCTACCCGTATGTCCTACTTACATGATCCCTATCACATAGTCTAGTAGAAAGGTAAATAATCATAAAATTAATAACTTAAATCCCAACTCCCCCGATCTACCCGTATGTCCTACTTACATGATCCCTATCACATAGTCTAGTAGAAAGGTAAATAATCATAAAATTAATAACTTAAATCTCAACTTACCTGTTGCGCTATTTTCCAAAATCTCTAATTGGTACTTACGAGCGCACTCCGACGTTCAGTCAACCTAAATAGGGTAAATGTTGATAAATTAATTAAGTTAACTTGCTAGAAAATCAATTTCGAAATTCTTTTCGAAAACCACTTTATAACTATTTATAATCGTTGAAGATTCACCTCTTTATTCTAAATTTAAAAACTCGAAGTTCATTCCTCTTAATTTATTCTATTTAATTTAAATTCTGCTTATATATATATATATATATATATTTATTTATTTTTTATTTTTGGGCAGCCGGGCAACCCAGGCATAACCGGCCAGTCTGGAAAGGGGTGCGTTCCCCCCTTTCCTCCCCAAAACTGCGCTAGTGATGTAGCGCAGTTTGGGGAAGGGTTAGGCCTTTGCCCAACCCATCCTTATCGGATGAAGGGGAGCACACACAACGCTCCCCTCCTCTTCTATGGCGGACTGAGCCGTTGCGCAGAAAATCGCAGTCCGCTCTTTAAAAAAAAAAAAAAAAAACTCAAATCTATACCCGACAAATCCGAAATCGATAGATCCAACAAGATAAAACGCGAGCGAAAATTTACCTAACGCGAGGTGCTCCAAGGATTACCTTCCTCATCCGACTTGCACTTTCTCCCTTTATATCGTTTGTAGATTCAACTTGCGTGCACTCTCGTCCCTAACATGAGAGAAAGTTAGAGGTGATATAGATAGATCATAAAATCACGCATATTCTGCATCAATCATTAATTATTTCTTTCCTAAATCAATTAAAGATTTTCAATTGTTTTTCTTTCCTAAATTGACAATTTGAAATACGAAACTAATTATTTTCGCCGTTGACTTTCTCTTTTTTTCTCGTTTCGATTAGGCGTGTATTATTTTGTGGCTCCACAAGCTACAATACCAAATCCCTCCCTCGCATTCCCACCACTCCCCCCAACTTCGATACAAACCCAAAACAATCAAACCACATCCTCTACCAACTTTGTTGGCTTCACTAAAATTGCAAAAAATTCAAAAACTTTTATTTAATCATTGACTATATAGAGCAAATGTATTTAAAAGTTCAAAAACTTTCATTCAATCATTGAACAATTGTTTATTTTTGTTTCTTTGACAATTTCGACAGATTTTTACAACATCGACAACTTCGACGCCTCCTCAAAGTCTTCAAAAATCATGATCAACTTATATACGAAATCCACCGCCTCCCATTGATAGGCGGGGTGAAGCCAACATCTCAAGCACCCATTAGACTTTCACTAAAAAAAATGATCTTTTATAAAACACATATAACTTATAAAAAAAATGATTTGTTGTTATATAATACGTTATTAAACCTCATTAAATTTTAAATTAACATATAACTTAGATTATTAATGATGAAAAATATGAATTAATAATTGACTAAATATTATAAAACACAGAACTTCACTAAAATTACAAATCATTACATATTAATTTTTTAATTATAGATAATCTTGTTGGATATTAATTACATATTAAACAAGTCTTAACAACGAAGAGTATTAAGAACATTTTTAAATGTTCTAAAAATATTTTAATTTTTAATGTAGTGTTTGAACTATCTATATAAGGGGGTCACGGAAAAGTGAATTGGGCTGTAGCCGCCCAATAGGTGTTACTCACATCCGTTTTGACAACCTCTTAATAAATACGTTTTGACAACCTCATAACACAACAATGGGAATGTGTGTAATCTACCAACCCCATCGCACATTCTTCAATGGGTTTGAATCCTCACTAACTAAACCAATTGGCCCCTTCTTTAATCCATACAAAATTTTAAAATTATAGTCCACTAGAGTTGAATCATCAATAAGTGAAACCTCTTTCACGAGTGATCAATTTAAAGAATACGTTCATCAAAAGAGTACTTTGAATTCGTCCTCCTCCACCAATTCCTCTGACCTGAAGCAGATGGCCACATCTATCTTCATGTAGGCTAGACGAACAGTTATATAATACGTTATTAAAACTTATTGAATTTAAAATTAACATATAACTTAATATTGTTAATAAAAAAATAGTGATTAATAATTAACTAAATATTATAAAACAAAGAATTTCACTAAAATTAAAAATCATTACACATTAATTTCTTAATTATAGATAATCTTGTTAGATATTTATTACATATTAAATAAGTTTTAACAACGTCGAGTATAAAAAAATTTTTAGATGTTATAAAAATATTTTTTAATGTAGTGTTCGAGTGGTGGACTATCCTACATATTTTAAATTTTTTTTTTGCTAATCTATTTTTTTTTAAGTTATAGAGATACTTCTATAGAAATGAAGAATATTCGCAATAATATTGCTTCTCAGTTATGGATGATGCGTTAGGTATATGTATAGTTATCCAATTCGTTTATTTTATGGTATTAATTTATATTTTGTAAATAAAATACATTAATTATATGATTATATAATTAATATACTTAATTGTGTCATATGTCATTTATTGTCATTTTGCATTTATCAGCTAATCAATCAGCTATCATTCCAAACAGTTTTTACTTGATCAGCTAGATTATCAGCTTTTCGCTACCAACTAGTAGATTATCAGTTATCAACTAGTTTATCAGCTAACAGCTAGATTATCAGCTAGCCTTGCTAAACAGAGCCGTAATACCACAATTGATTAGATGGCTCAACCTTTTTAAGAATGTCACTTCTATGGTTTCAGTGGGTCCCAACAACATCTTCAAATTGTCCGGAATTACAATGTAATAGTATGTGGAGGGCTTACATGAAGAAAATCAACAATTTTTTTTTAAGGAAAAAAACAGAGTGGCTAGAGTAACAAATACAAATTAAAAAGGGGAAGGGACACCTTTTGAAGAGAGAGATCGCAGTCGAGAGGAGTGGAGAGCGAGAGCCAATTCAAGATATGTAGACGAGAGGGGTATTGTTTTGTTTTGTTACAAAGGGGAGGGGGTATTGTGGTCATTTTGACATCCTAAACCAACCGGATTAACAATGAAACGGAAATAAGTGGGATAATTTAATCAGTAATCATACCCATTAATCAATCTTTTGTCTTAGTTTATGTAGGACTCAAACATCTGTCTTAAGCTTTATCTTGAGAGTAATTAACTTAATCAAGTGAAGCGAACATACCAATATTTTGTTACATTTCTTTCTTATATAATAGTTTCTAATAAAATTTATATGAGGTACCAACGATGCTGAAAAAAGTACATAAGAAATGGAAATTATGAATTAAATAAATATTTTTATATTTTCAATAATAAAATATATGTGGGCTTGTTAAATCTTTTTGTTTTTAATATAGACTGGGCTTGAGCCAATTTGTACAGGCTTGAATGTAGGTAGTGGGTTGGCATTAGGTTCATAGGCCCAAATTTAGTTGGGCTCAGCCCCAGTCCATCTTAACCCGGCCCATAGGTCCAAAGGAAAATTAATGCTAGGATGACAATTAAAGCCTATAGTCTATAGCTGTTGGAGTCTGATCTTAAGAAGTTTTATACTAATTAAAGTGCATATTATGACAACTAATGTGTGTTTCTATGTGCATATATAACTCTCATAGGATTATAAGTCGAACTAAAATAAGGAGGGGCTTTTGAAAAATGATATGACGTGCTCATGACCCATGATTATCAAAGTCAACAATCCTTCAACACATGCATGGTTATACATAAGAGAGAGAATAATATATATATATACACACATATAGTTTTGTTAGGAAAATGTTTGGTTGACACAAAGCAGGTGCACAACTTATGTGGCGCCCCCTTTATGTCACTCTCACGAGCCCCACACTTGAAAAAGGGGCGCCACATAAGCTGTGCGGCCCAATTGTATCAACCAATCACTTCTCATAATTTCCTTCCTAACCTCTCTGTGAAACATTTTTTTGAATATGGGGTGGCAATGAAACCAAAGCCAACAAACCCTCAACACCATCACTGGTCTTGTGGCAGAGCAGAGAAGTTAACATTCCAGGCAATAGTCCAATTCCATTTCTAGCAGGCCCAGCATATAAGGCCTGGCCCCAACCAAAGTCCACCTCTCCAAATCTAAACCAACGTACATCAGGCACTATAAATGCCCATTTTTGGCAAAACGCCTTATTTGTGTGTGACTCTTAACAAATCAAAACATGAAGCCTTCCCCACTTGTTCACCTACAAACACCAATAGAATTGTTAAGTATAAGATATTTTCCTACTATGGCCTTCTTTGACATCAATGCAAAACTTCATCTACCTATTTAAGAAAAAAAAAAAAAAAAACCAATGGTTCTTCATTCATTCAAGAAATACTAAGCGACGCAACATTATTGTAACATCAAACTACTTGAAAAGTTGCTAGCTTGCTAGTAATGATATACATACAAAATCTTATCTCCACTTCAACGGCTGGCGCTACATTGGCTCTATCCTGATTATATTGAGTTATATGCGTTTGAAGGAGTTGTAGCATCCAACTGACGTTATCCTCTTGATGAGTGATTCTATCCTCCATTAGTTCTCTAATCTCCCTCCCATGAGCCAACAGATTTGCCAAGTCGTTGGGATTTTCTCCGTCGGCCATTTTCAGCTAGTAGGAATAAGAGAAGGTGAGAACTTGAAAGCTTATATCTATCTGATATAATTATATACAATCAACAAATAACTGGGTAAGATTTTTAATTTCCCTATTCCCAAAACTTTTTAGTTAGATTTAAACCGCTCTGATACTACGTTGTCAGGACCCATTTTTCTAAATGAATCTCGACTGACCTAACTCGATTCATAACTCGCTAACCAACTCGGTCACTAAGTTACGAACCTAGCTAGTAAGCCTCCTTTACAAATCAACTCATTATCATTCCTTAATAATTGAAATTTAGATTAAATGATTCATAAACACAGCGGAATCTCCTAAATTATAACTTCAATGTTTCCACGTAAGATCAAAACTGGAAATAAGAGTTATTAACTAGAATAAATTCTCCAGAAGTTTGGTTTATTTCAAATCCCCAATTCGATCTCGAACCATACCAATCAACAACTAGAAAAGTCCTCTAGATAGCTGGAGCTACTCCTTTCCCCTTATCGACTCTCGATGAAAAACTTGTGGGGGAAAATTGTTGGGTGAGCACAAAGGGCAACGATGCTCAGTAAGTTTAGGTTAAGTTATTGACGTTATGAATATTCCATATAATAAATGCAACGATAAATAAAATGCATGGCTTGCAAATATTTAATATGACGAAGGAAATAAACAAGCGAACATATAAACGAATTAATAATCAATGCATCAAAATGTGCAAATGGTAAACATGTATGAGCTACTGTGATAGACTTCTCAATCACGTTGAAGTTTGTGAAGATTCCTACCATGGCTATAGCAGTATCAACATTCCATTCCCTTACACTGTGAAAGATTTACCTATCACCAAGTCCACAAACTAGTCCAACTGGACTTAGCACCTACTACCAAACATTTATTGAGAACATAGGAGTTAATCATATTCTCAATTATTAAATATGAATTCTGGGCAACTGCCCTTTTTGTTATTCTCACTTGTACGGTCCAACTGTCCCGAACTTGTAGTATCTGGTGTAAGGACTCCTAGCGAGCTCTATTAAGTCATCTACATACAATGTCTAGCAATGCACCCCCAATCTACCCCATATGTCCTACTTACATGATCTCTATCACATAGTCTAGTAGAAAGAGAAATAATCATAAAACCAATAACTTAAATCTCAACTTACCTGTTGCTCTATTTTCCAAAATCTCTAATTGGCACTTACGAGCGCACTCCGACGTTCAGTCAACCTAAATATGGTAAGTGTTGATAAATTAATTAAGTTAACTTGCTAGAAAATCAATTTCGAAATTCTTTTCGAAAACCACTTTATAACTATTTATAACCATTAAAAGGTTACCTCTTTATTCCAAATTTAAAAACCCAAAGTTCACTCCTCTTAATTTATTCTATTTAACTTAAATTATGCTTATATATATATATATATACTAGTTTTAGGACGTGCTACGCACGATTAACCCGCTCGCTTCGCTTGCGGGAATTAATTTCTAAGAATTTATTAATAAAATTCAAAATTTTAATTAAAATTTAAAAATTAGAAATACAAGTATCTTTTTTAGCTTATCAATATTCTCTAATGTGATTGATATAAGATGTTAATGAAAAAACAAGATGGTCATGCTAAGACATTACTTCCTAAAAAAAAAGGAAACAAGGAAAAAAAAACACAAGTAGTTTGACCCATCAATTTGTGAACACTTGCTTGTATAGATTCCGTATAATTGTACGTAAAGTTCAATCTTTACCTCAAACTCTATAGATAGAAAGGATAACTTTGAAATTATGAATGTAAATAATTGAATTAGTTGGGATTAAAGCTTTAGACACCTTTTTTTCACATGATTAATCAGAATTTTACTCATTAAAATTTCTTATGGGTTTTGAGTTTGTTCCCTCCCCAACACCTTTTTCAAACCACCTTCTTCTTCAGCCCCCACCATTGGGAGAACTCTAGATGAATGCGTTGCATATATACCATTGGGAAAACTCTGAGTTTACAATTTGTGATATTTAGTTGCTTTTATATATATAGTTGTTTTTATATATATGATAGATATATATGGGCAAATAAGTAAATTTCATTACCACTCAAAAATTTGTGATTCGTGCTTGTATATATATTAGTTTCAAGATGTGCTACGCACGATTCCCCCGCTCGCTTCGCTCGCAAGAATTAATTTCTAAGAATTTATTAACAAAATTTAAAATTGTAATTAAAATTTTAAAATTAAAAATACAAGTACATTTTTTAGCTTATCAATATTCTCTACTGTGTTTGAGATAAGATGTGAATGGAAAAACAAGCTAATCATGCTAGGACGTTACTTCCTCGAAAAATGTGTATTGGATTGATGAGAATGAGTTCATGATTGATTTTGAGATAAAGAAAAAAAAAACGTGTAGTGGATTGATAAGGAGTTAGAATTTGATTTGGATACAAAAGAAAATGTTGATTTGGAGATAAAAAAAAGTATGGGCAAATAGGTAAATTTCATTACCACTCAAAAATTTGTGATTCGTGCTTTTATATATATGATAGATATAATTTTTTTTTTTGGGCAGCAGGGCAACCCAGGCCCAACCGGCCAGTCTGGTCGAGAGGGGTGCGTTCCCCATTTCCTCCCCAAAACTGCGCTGCTGATGCAGCCCAGTTTGGGGAAGGGTTGGGCCTTTGCGCAACCCATCCTTATCGGATGAAGGGGTAGCACACACAGCGCTCCCCTCCTTTTCCATGGCGGAGGCTATCGCGCTGTTGCTTGTGAAAACCATGATTCGCTTCTTTAAAAAAAAAAAAAAAAAAAAAAAAAAAAAAAAACTCAAATCTATACCTGACAAATCCGAAATCGATCGATCCAACAAGATAAAACGCGAGCGAAAATTTACCTAACGCGAGGTGCTTCAAGGATTGCCTTCCTCATCTGGCTTGCACTTTCTCCCTTTCGATCATTTGTAGATTCAACTTGCGTGCACTTTCGTCCTTAACGTGAGAGAAAGTTAGAGGTGATATAGGTATATCCTAAAATCACTCATATTCTACAACAATCAGGGATTATTTTTTTCCTAAATCAACTAAGGATTTTCAATTGTTTTTCTTTCCTAAATTGACAACTTGAAATAGGAAACTAATTATTCTCGCCGTTACTTTCTCTTTTTTGTTGCTTCGATTAGGCGTGTATTATTTTGTGGCTCCACACATCATACACACAAATAGGGTATACGTTACTTACTTGAAAATTAGAATCGTCACAGTACCAAATCAGTCCCTCGAATTCCCACCACTCTCCCATGCCAGACCCACTTTCGATACAAGCCATTCCACCCAACTCAAAACAATCAAACCACACCCTCTACCAACTTTGTTGGCTTCACTAAAATTGCAAAAAACTCAAAAACTTTCATTCAATCACTGACTTTATAGGGCAAATGTATCTAAAAGTTCAAAAATTTTTATTCAATCATTGACCAATTGTTTTTGGATAAACACATAAACCTCACCTGAAATCATAACCATCACTTTCCTATAAAAAAAAAAACACCCAAAAAAAAAATCATAGTCGAGAATAAACAAATGTCAAAAACTACTTATCAACAACTTTAAAGATAAACATTTTTGTTTCTTTGACAATCTTGACTGCTTTCAAGATTTTTACAACATCGACATCTTGGATGCCTCCCGTGTCCAAGTCTTCAAAAATCATGATCAACTTATATACGAAATCCACCGCCTCCCATTGGTAGGCATGGTCGAAGCCAACATCTCAAGCTCCCATTAGACTTTCACTAAAAAAACGATCTTTTATTAATCTTGTGGTCTATAGTACGTTATTAAACCTTATTAAATTTTAAATTAACATATAACTTAAATTATTAATGATGAAAAATATGAATTAATAATTGACTAAATATTATAAAACACATAACTTCACTAAAATTACAAATCATTACATATTAATTTTTTAATTATAGATAATCTTGTTGGATATTAATTACATATTAAATAAGTCTTAACAACGAAGAGTATTAAGAACATTTTTAGATGTTATAAAAATATTTTAATTTTTAATGTAGTGTTTGAATAAGGGGTCACGCAAAGGTGACTTGGGCTATAGGCCCCTTGGTGTTACTCACATCCGTTTTGACAACCTCATAATAAATACCAACAACCATGGGAACCCCATCACACATTCTTCAATGGGTTTGAATCCCCACTTACTAAACCAATTGGCCCCCTTCTTTAATCCATATAAAATTTTAAAATTATAGTCCACTAGAGTTGAATCATCAGTAAGTGAAACCTCTTACACTTTTAGAGAATAGATTAGATCAATTTAAACAATACGTTCATCAAAAGGGTACATTGAATTCGTCCGATCCTCCAATTCCTCTAACCTGAAGCAGATGGCCACATCCATCTTCATGTAATACCACAATTGATTAGATGGCTCAATCTTTTTAAGAATGTCACTTCTATGGTTTCTGGTCCCAACAACTTCTTCAAATTGTCCGGAATTACAATGTAATAGTATGTGGAGGGCTTATATGAAGAAAATCAACATTTTTTTAAGGAAAAAAATAGAGTGGCTAGAATAACAAATACAAATTAAAAAAGGAAAGGGGCACCTTTTGAAGAGAGAGATCGCAGTCGATAGAAGTTGAGAGCGAAAGGCAAGTCAAGATATGTAGACGAGAGGGGTATTGTTTTGTTTTGTTACAAAGGGGAGGGGGTATTGTGGTCATTTTGACATCCTAAACCAACCGGATTAACAATGAAACGGAAATAAGTGGGATAATTTAATAAGTAATCATACCCATTAATCAATCTTTTGTTTTAGTTTGTGTAGGACTCAAACACCTGCCTTAAGCTTTATCTTGAGAGTAATTAACTTACTTAAGTGAAGCGAACATACAATATTACGTTTCTTTCTTGTATAATAGTTTCTAATAAAATTTATATGAGGTACCAACAATGCTGAAAAAAGTACATAAGAAATGAAAATTATGAATTAAATAAATATTTTTATATTTTTAATAATAAAATATAAGTAGGCTTGTTAAATTTTTTGTTTTTAATATAGACTGGGCCTGGGCCAATTTGTACAGGCTTGAATGTAGGTAGTGGGTTGACATTAGGTTCTTAGGCCCAAATTTAGTTGGGCTCAACCCTAGTCCATCTTAACCCGGCCCGGTCCAAAGGAAAATTATTGCTAGGATGACAATTAAAGCTTATGGTCTATAGCTGTTGGAGTATGCTCTTAAGAAGTTTTATACTAATTAAAGTGCATATTATGACAACTTACATCAGACACTATAAATGCACATTTTTGGCAAAACATCTTATTTGTGTGACTCTTAACAAATCAAAACATGAAGCCTTCCTCACTTGTTCACCTACAAACACCAATAGAATTATTAAGTATAAGATATTTTCTACTATGGCCTTCCTTGACATCAATGCAAAACTTCACCTATCTATTTAAGGAAAAAAAAAAACCCAATGGTTCTTCATTCATTCAAGAAATACTAACACCATCAAAGCACAAACAAATTCATGAATTCATGAACCCAAATTCAATCCAACACTCACATTTGTTGAAACCCCAAATCAACACCCACCCAAACAATCCCCTTTGAAGTAGCCAGTCTTATGTCAATGCTTGAGAGTTCAGAGCCTGATCATTTGGAACTGGAAGCCCAGCCCCCAAAACCACAACTTCACTCAATGCTCCCCATCTCAATTTTCATTGTCACTGTCTAGACTCTAGTAGTTTAAAAACCCCACAGAGGTCATGCATGGAGGTTAGTCCAACTCCAAAATTCTTGCTAGCTTGAATGACCTTAATTACCTATTAAGTTGTTGAATATAACAATTAATCTCCTCTTATGCATTAAATCGATCCCTATAGCCGACCGCAACTAATTTGGAACTGATGCGGCCGAATTCACTAGGGTGCATGCTCTAGTAAGCAAATTGAGAGACTAAGATTGATGAAAGCAAATTAATGCCATATAGTAGATGCTTGAAAGTTGAAACAACTGAGCAGATCAAAAGGCTTTTATTTATTTGAATGAAATACTGCGAAATCATCTAACAAACCTCTTTCTTACTCCATCTGCTACTTCAAATCCTTGAGCTTCGCGGCCCCGGTTTCGCTTTCTTCAGCGAACAGTCCCCTCTCGAGCACCCAATCTTCAATCATGGCTTGAGCATTCACTGGTTGATCAGTTGGAACAAGGTGTCCAGCACCTGAAACCACTACTTCACTAAACCTCCCATATCTCTGCACATAACCAGCAACCTCACCATTAACTCTCCAAATCTTTCTCTCACTCTTCAAATACTCTTCAAGTCCTTCCCATCTCATTGTCTTAATCCAAGCCTCAGTAGACACAACCCCATCTCTCAAATCAAACTGCCCTTGATACAACAACACCTTAAAACTACTACTAGTACTACTCTCACTCACCAATCCCTCCACCATGAACTTCACACTCTTCATCACATCTTCATGTAATGCAGCACCTACAACATCACTGCAGTCCTCCCAAACCACATGACTCTTCACTCCCAACCATCTCTGCACCTCATCTTTGTTAAGAAACTTGTCTAGTAAATCAAACTCATATGGGCTTCTCCTTCTCAGATCATACAATGTAGCCAACCCTGTAAAGTTTTCTAGCTTTCCCAACACTTGGTTTCTTGCATCAGTGGCTTCTGCCCATTTTTCTTCACTAACCAACCTCACTGCCACTCTTTGTACCTCTTCAATCTCATTCTTCTGCTTCTCATCGATCAAACCCGAGTAGTACGCAGTGATTCCATGAGTGCCCACTTGAGTTCCCGGGTCTGTCAAGCCATTCCCGATCGCCACGCCCTTTAAATTCACTCGTCGGTTCGCGGGCAATCTCGAGTTCATCTCCAAAACATAAGCTCCAAATGCAGGCACATACTTCCCTCCATAGCTCTCTCCAGTTATGTAAATTGGGCGAGATTTGAACAATGTGTTTAACATGAGAAACGATCTTAGCGCGACGAATAGATGATTCGCCACTGTCTGCTGGTCTCTAGGAATCTCTTCTGCATTCCCTGCAATGCTGAATCCAGTCCCTATTGGACTGTCAAAGAAAAGTAGACCAAACAAGTGGTTCCAAGCTCCAGAGTTGGGTGACAAAGTGAGGGACGTCTGGGGGTCTGCTTCGACGCGGTAGGGACCGAGTTCTAGGAAATTGCCAACCATGGAGGAGCAGCCAGGGCCTCCTTGGAGCCAAATCAAGATGGGTGTTTGAGGGAGGGGTGAGATGGGGGCCTGGGCTTCATAGAAAGTGTAGAAAATTGAAGACCCAGTTGTGGAGTTGATGGGGAGATAGCCTGAACTTGTTGGGGTTGCTTCAGTTGGGAAGAGTTTTGGAGTTGTGTTGTTGGCATTGGTGAGGGTGGTGAGAGAGATCATGAAGAGGAGGCATAGATGGAGCATTTTTGGGATCGAATTTGTGGTGAAGAGTGAACTGGTGGTCTTGGACTCTTGGTCTTTGTGAAGATAGGAATCTGTTTGGTGGTGGCACGCTCACCACAAGAGACATTGAATATGTTGAAAAGTGAACAAATTATATACTACTTTATAGACCATTAAAGTGTCTCTTGTTAGAGAATTCTTTCAACCTAATATCTCTCCAATTAGGGTAGACAAAAGTTGTTCCGACTCATTTATCCGATTTTGTTCGAATCCATTATAAACGAGTTCAGACAATATTTTTATAAAAAATATATGAGCCTAAACAATTTTTTGTGTTCGTTTAAAAATACATGATCAAGTCCGGACAATAATTTCAAAAAAAGGGTACTCGCTTAGCGATTGATTTGGACTATTGAGATAATCTCTTTTTTTTTTCGAAACTTTTGGGATGTGGGGATGCAATTTTAAAACTTAGACAATAGTGATGTGATGTTTTGCCTTTTAATCATTGAAGATTTTTTTATCTATGATGTTTATATTGAAAATTAAAAATTGTGATGTTATGTATTTATTTTTTGGTAATTAAATATTTGGTAACATGTAGTTGAGTTTTTTTTTAAAATAATTGATAAATAAAATATTTAATCATATTATAATGAGGGATGTCCGGTCATGTTTATGTCCGGTCCCCTTTTTTTACCAGTCGTATTTCCAATCTTACTTTTTGTGACAAGTGATCTCTCGTCCTTTTAACTATCGTTGATGATTTGGCAAAACTAAAATTAAACTTTTATCTCCACTTAGTATAAGCTAATATTATCACTAATTGGTTGGGCTGAGTTGTACGGAATTTCTTTACCTTTAAAAGAAATCTCAATTTTGTGTCTTGCAAAGCAAATTATGTTAGAAGATCCACTCATGAGATGAACAGTTTGGAGTCAAACAACACAAAGACATAGGGAATTGAAAGAAAAATAAAAAATAAATACTACAAACCAAAATACTAATATAATATGATTCTATAGGATAAATTATAAATCTTCCTGAGATTTTCTGGTTTGATTTCTTCATCATATGTTATACTTTTTTTGATATTTCAGGATAAAAAATAAATAAAAATAAATTGTCTTAAGACTGTGTTAGAAGGTACACTTATGAGGCGGACAGCATAGTGTCAATTAAACACTGCATTGGGGATTGAAAGAAAAATAAAAAATAAATACAAATATAATATGATTCTATAGGATAAATTACAAATCTTCTTTAGATTTTTCTTATTATGGGCTTTGATTTCTTCATCATCTATCATACTCTTTTTAACATTTCAGGAAAAAATAAAATAAAATAGATTGTATTACAACTGTGCTAGTAAAAAAAAAAAAAATTTTTAGTCAAATCTATGCAATTGCTAAAAAAAGTATCATACAGAGTAAAGTGCATATTGTGAAAATTAAAAATTGTTAAATAATGATTTTTTTTTCATTGGTTTTTTTTTTCTTTTACTCAAGAATGTAAACATTCATCAATTTGGCTCGCCATTTCATCTTGTTCGATAATAGAAATTTCATCATAAGAAGAACCTAAAAACCACTAACTCATGACGTCACGAATTGCTTGTCTTGGTATCAATTTCAAAATCTGAAGATTTCATTGCAATCTTTTAGGATAACAAAATATGAAAATAATAACAATAATGTTATACCATAAGACGCAGTGACACAAAAACTTTTTATGTGATATCGACTCTTGTAAGTCAATGTCTCTTGCTGTGTGGCACATTGTCATTCTAGCGCTCAAGATTATAGGCAGTGGATTATTGGGCTGTGGTTCTTAGGGCCGAATTTATTAGTTGTTCTCAGCCCCAGTATACTCTATCGTAGCCCGTCCCGTAGATCTAGTTAGACATCTAATAATTAGCGTATGATAGTATATTTTAGGCTAAGATCAAGTATGAATATAAGATAGTATATTTCGAAAATAAAGTTACAAGGATTAATTAATTAATGCACAAAGTACAATACACACAAATCATTGCTACATAAGTTCATTTATTCTAGCACTGTTGCGCATGACGAGACTGGGCCTTAATTTAAAGTATTACGCACCTATACAAGTTCCATAGAATTAATCAAATCAAAGTAAGGAAGGGATGAAAAAGGATTAGGCCCGATGTTTACCAAAACCAACTAACCCTTGAACACATGGTTTAGCAGAAGGGATTGATTTGAAGAGCCACAAATACTTAGATATATAGTTTAAAGTGTGGACATAAACCCTCCCAAAACTTCCTTCCTAACCTCTTCATGGAACCTAGTTGCAGACATGTGTGGCAATGAAACCAAAGCCAACAACCCTTCAACACCCTCATTGTTCTTGTGCCACTGCAGAGAAGCCGCTACTCCAGGCAATAGTCCAATTCCAGCCCTTGCAGGCCCTGCATATGCAGCTCTGCCCCAACCAAAATCCACCTCTACAAATTTAAACCATCTAGTATTAGACACCATAAATGCCCCCTTTTGAAGGTAGATTCTATTTGTGTCCATCTCTAGGAAATCAAAACATGAAGCTTTCCTCACTTGTTCAACCGCTCTTTTCTTGGCTTGTGTTGTCAAACTTGCAGCATAACTCAATGGTTTGTCAATTAGCATTGATGCCTTTGCAGTTGCACATGAGACCACCAATGTGTTCCCATAGAAACCTTTCGATAAATCATCGTGTTTGTATCGAAATCGTGTGTCCACAACAGAGAACAGCTTCGTAACATCTTCTTCTTCCAACGACGAGGAAATTAGGGACGCCCTAGTTCTTGCCCTCCATAGACATGATACAACAGCATCAAATATTGTACCATGGTTTTCAATACATGCAGCTTGTTTCTTGAGTGTTGCAATGTCTGCATTGGAGAAGAAAAATGATGTTTCGTCGAAGCGTTTGAAGGAAGTTTTGGTGAGAATGTGATGAGCTCCATCGG
Source organism: Stephania yunnanensis (assembly GCA_039657365.1). Lineage (NCBI taxonomy): Eukaryota > Viridiplantae > Streptophyta > Magnoliopsida > Ranunculales > Menispermaceae > Stephania > Stephania yunnanensis. The sequence continues at coordinate 55,592,909 of CM077588.1, read as the reverse complement.
GATCGTTGGCGACGATGTTGAGTTCTTGGCAATGGGTAAGCATTGATCTCGTCGAGGGAGATCTTGAACTTAATGCATCTCTTGTCCAAGAAGGAAGAACGGAGGGGTTTTTCCGAATAGGGTCTTGGGAGAATTCTGATACGGCTGTTATAAATTGGAGTGTGCCATATCCATCGCACATATAATGGTTCAATGTGTAGGCCAACACAAAACCTCCGCAACTTAGACGAGTTACCTGCAACAAGTAATTAAGTAGCATATAATTCCACCACCAACAACAACAACACAACAAGGTCGGCTAAATAGATCAACTCTTATATTGTGCTTTCCAAAACATGCAATTCCATCTACAAGCGGTAGCAAATTAATTAATGGTTGGTATGTACTATGTAGTCATATCATGTAAATAAGCTAAATAATTAATTAGTCTCTTTACCCTTTTCTTTATGTGAAATGTTATTAAAAATGCAAGTGGGTTATCAATCAAATGGTGAGGGGTAAGTTGTATCGTCCTTATCTAAAAAAATAAAAGCAATTGGGTTATATATTCAATCTCATGTTAGATCAGATGAATCGGCAATGACTTCAAGACACATCGATCTATACTACTTTTTTAAAAGAAATTTTTGCTCTCAACTCTGAAAGAGTTAGCAAAAATCTTAAAGGATATAATTAAGACTTAGTTTGCACTTGCAATAGTGAAAACTGATCTAGAGCTTTTGCTATGATTTTTTATGTGTCTTTCTTCCTTTTATTCCTCACTTTTTATAACAACTTCAGTCCAAGGAATTGAAAAAGAGACTGGAGTAGTGGACAATTTCAACTCTTTTGTCAATTGAAATTTCATGGGTTCATTAACTGCTCATTTTCTTGTTTAGTGTGTCTGCTAACCACCACTAGAACAATTTCAGTATTTAATAGAGGTTTTTAAACCCCTATTAAAGGGGGTGTTATTAAATAATACCTAATTGATATGAGTTTTAAAAAAACCTCTATGTAATACATGCATTAAAAATTAAAATATAACACATTTTCACATGACATTTAATAACACTCTATTTAATAGGGGTTTTAAAACATCTATTAAGGGCCAAAAATATTCTAGTGCATGATCCACTTGCAGCATAAACTCTAAATTGACAAAAATGTAATCATGGTTAATTGCCCACACGAACCCACACATGCCTCATGCTAAGTGCATGCGGCTAACTTGACATAACACCTAGGGATCTTCTGTTTACAATTAATAAAGAAGTGTAAAACCTTTTACATTTTTGGTATCCAAATTTTTCATTTGTATGGGACTAAAAAATTTTGTTTTGAAAATGTTCAACATCTCATTTGGTCATAAGGGCTCTTGGGTACATATATATAGAGGTTTGAGGCTTAATCAGTGTCAAAAATAATCAAACCCTAAGGCTAAACTAGTGTTTATATAATTAAGAATGGTCTAAACTAGACCGTGTACCTTCCTATACCAATATAATTTCTATGTATATATATGTTCACTAGAACAATTTTAGTATTTAATAGAGGTTTTTAAACCCCTATTAAATTGGGGTGTTATTAAATAATATCTAATTGATAGGAGTTTTAAAAAACCTCTATGTAATACATGTATTAAAAATTAAAACATAACACATTTTCGCATGACATTTAATAACACTCTATTTAATAGGGGTTTTAAAATATCTATTAAAGGTCAAAAATGTTCTAGTGGTTATAACATACACGCCTTAGACCGGTAGGTTTTTTTTTTTTTTTTTCCTACTTTGTTTAGAGAAATAGATTTGTTTCTCACTACATTGTTTATTTTAGTGTTTGTTTAAGAATAGCTAGCCTCACATGGTGTACTAAAGTAAATAAAGAAAAGGTTTATGAGTTTGGATTAGAGACACAATTTTGATTTGACATTTTGGTGAAGCCTGCGGTAAATTTGGACTCGAGAATTTCATTCTAAAAATTTTCATAATTTCAAACCTGCATGCGAAGTAAAGGGGAATCCGTGATGAAATTGCTGCCCCAAACGTCGTCGACAAGTAAGCGTTCCCATCGCGGAAATGGAGGTCTCAAGTCGCCGTTGATTCGCCGTAATTCTTCAAGTGTAATGTCTGCAATAGCCTCTCTAAATATGACTCCTTCGCCACAACAATCAACCACAAGCTTTCCATCCATGCCTTCATTTCTAAGCCTCCCTGCCAAAGGGTAGTAGTGAACTAGAGCCCTTGATAAAGCCATTTTTATCACTTCAACCGGGTCTCTACTACTACTACTCCTACTTGGAGGATAAAAATGCACGAATGGAATGTGGTGTCTAATGCAAACTTGAGCGTCTACTTTCGATAGGGATTTGAATTCTTGAGGAGTTGGCGTCGCCGGAGGAACAAGCTGTGCCTCGCCGACGTTCACTGAGAAATATTCGCTAGATGCGCTGATATCCATATTTGCTAACTCTTGCTATAGATGGTGTTTATTCTCTAGTCTTTGGGATTTTTATGAGCTGAAGTTGTTTGGGTAGCTACATATATATATAGTACAAAGCAAGAAACTGGATATATAGAGTTAATTGTGTAGTGATACAATTATGCTCTTGTATAATTACGTAGTGCACTTAAGTGCTAGGGGTACATCATCACAAAGCGCTTGCGTTATGTGATGTACGTGTAGTATTTTCCCACTTAATAAGGTCACGTTTTACATCAATTTAAAGACCATGTGACATGCAGCAAAATATGTGTGGCTACGGATATCTCGAAAGTATTAATCGCAATGTTTTCGAAGAGGTGCGTAACTTGTTATATGACCCTAAATAGAAGTGTGTGAAAACTGAAAAGGAAAATGATATGTAGGTGACCTGCTATGGATCCGAAATGAACACCAGTCATTACTTTACGATGACTTGCGCACAAAAATCGATATATATATTTAAGAAACACCAACAATATATTAGGTACTTTATCCAGTCATTTATATAAATCGTTTAAGGTAAAAACACAATAATTAAGCAGTCGGCTTTAATTACGAGTTTAATTTATATATATTTCCTTTGATATTAAATGAATTGAAGAATTGAAGAATTATAATTATTTGAATTGTATAAAGGTAAAATGGGTGAAAATGTAATAAATACACTCTTAAATTACGAAAACGATTAACAATTTTGAACAAAAAACTTTTGCTAGAACGACTTATATAAATGACTGAATGAAGTATCCTATTTGGTTCAACTCGGCACTACCAGTCGTATTCCTTTTCCTTAATTTGATTTGTGCATGGTAGTCTTCTAACTTTTTTTTTTTTGTCAAACATGGTCCCCTAACTTAAATCATATTGAAGGGGGACCTTAACTCTATTAATTCTCTAATTTAATTGTGCATTCTAGCTAGGCCATTTGAGTAATTTAAGGGTTCCACATATAGTACAACGCGTTGTACGTCAATGCACATCACGTGTCATGCACATATTTGGCAACCATGTGATACGTGCATCTAAAACGTGCGTGCACATATTTGGCAACCACGTGATATGTGCATCTAAAACGTGCATGCGCAATTTTCTCCAAGAAAAAAAAAAAAAAAAGCATGTGCAATTACTCTCTGTAAGAATTAATTTTAATATATACATCGAAATATAAGTCTTCAATCACATTCACAGCTAAATAATTAATGTCAGTTCTTTTGAACATATACAATTAGCGAGTCAATATATTTTTATGAAACCAATTGATTATATGTCTATCCTACATCGAGCTACTAATTAATGGTTAATTAATGAAATCTTTATTTTTCTTCAAAAAGAATTATTACCTTAAATGTGTATTGTAATACTTATCACGAAAAAAAAAAGTATTAATACTTATGTCATGTCCCTTTTCAAAAAGATGTATAATTATTTAAAAAAAATAAAACATGTATGATTTTAACCAGTTTCTTGGTATTTATTTTTTTTGGCAAAGATATCTTTGTACTTGCATGTGTTGTTGACCACGTATACATGCATGTTTTTTTTTCTTTTAAACATGCATGTTAACTTGAGGGCCCCAAGTGGGAAAAGTACGTACCGTGAGTTTTTGGCCACAAAATTAAGGCCTGCGCCTTTGATGTGCCATGAACTTATAGTTCTTGGCCACAATTTGAGAGGCCTTTCAGGCAAGTACCCACATTGGCACATTGTGATGCGCTGTCCTCTAATCGATTCATTCAATGTACCAAAATAATAATAATAATAATAAATAAAAATAAAAGTAAAAACTCAATTCATTGAAAGTTATATAGTCGACATCACCATTCACCAAACCTTCTAAATCTCACGTTTTTTAGACTGTACTAATGTAATCCATAAAAAACGTGTACGAAGAATTAACTTACACTTGTTGTTGCACACATCAAGGTATAGTATTTTTTATTTTTTTTTGAGTAACTATGAGTATCTAAACATACTTGTCTGATTAATCCCACAAGTCTTGAGATTGCAGAGAGAGACCACTAGCTATTATTGGCCCGATATTTGATTGTAGTGGAGAATCGAAACTGAGATTATGCATGCACTTAATTAACCCACACAACCCTGACCATCTTTGCCCTTACATACCACAAGGCCACACCTCGTTTGGGTTAAGGTAAAGTATATATATTAGCTACAAAATAAAGTATTTTTGAAAAAAAAAAACTCAATATGTTACTAGATAATTAAACAAATTGTTCTTGACAAAGTAGTAATTAAAGAGCAGAAAACCCTCTAATCTCCCTCCTAACTTCATTGTGAAACTTGTTCACTAATGAAGATGGCAGAGAAATCAAAGCCAACACACCCTCATCAACTCCATTAACATTTTTATGGTAAAACATTGAAGTGACCATCCAAGGCACAGGCCCAACTCCTGCCCTTGCAGGCCCGGCATAAACACCTTTTCCCCAACCAAAATCAACCTCAGTGAATTTGAACCAACGCATATCAGTCACAAACATTCCATCCCAAAACTCTCCACCCTTGTTCACCTCTAAGAAGTCGACGACCGAAGCCCGATATTCGTCCCTCGCAACCTCTTTCTTCGCCTTCGATATAAGGCTCGCCGCATGACTCAATGGCTTCTCTAGGAGCTCCGACGCCGTGGTGACTACACTCGGAACCACCATTGTGCTTCCATAGAACCCTTTAGGGAGGTCAGGCTTAAATTGGAACCTTGTGTCGATCGGGAAAAGAAGTCTCATGGTGCAACTCATGTCATTGTTGTATCTAGTCTTGAAAAGGGTCCTAGTCCTTGCCCTCCATAGGCATGAAGCCATGACGTCTAACGACACGCATTTTCGACCGGTCACTAGGCGTTTGAGAGCTAGTATATCGTTATTGGACAAGAATACAGAGGTTTGGACAAGAGCTTCCAGATCAAATTTCGCCGAAGTTTCATGATGATTAGCTGAATCGCCGAGGTTATTGTATTCGGGGTGACGAATATATATGATAGGAGGTGATCGTGGTTTTAATATTTCTCTTCCCCATGAGGGTAAGGTAGAAGGAGTTTTTCGTCGAGGGTCGTCACAACAAAACTCTGCTATGATTTTCATGAATTGAAGTGCACCATTAGTGTCACATGCACAATGATTCAATGTGTAAGCCAAGACAAAGCCTCCACAAGATAGACGAGTAACCTGCATTATACTCAGTAGAATTGTACTTGACAAATCAAAAATCAAGTAGCAGCAGCTCAAATTAGCTTATTGATATTCACAAGTAGCAACTATTTTAACAAAAAAAAAAAGTATAAAAAACAATGATAGTGTAGCGGCCCCAAAATTCGAGGTCGCCACGTGGGGAGGCGCTGGCCCAGCGGTCCCGTCCGATCCTTGACCCACTGGGTCCTACGCGCAACTGACGCCATTTCCACAATACGTCTTCTCGATACGCATGTTAACTCCCTTCGTTAAATAGTTAGTTCAACAGTTGAATCATTTAAAAACAACAGCAGAAGTCTTAAAAGAAGTAAAACAATTAAATTTATTTTCATATAAACATCATTTAATAGAGCAATTCCTATTGTAGAAAACCCGGGGAAAGTACTCCGTATATATATATGCGACAATATTAAACAATAATATATACAAGTACAGTATCTATTCAGTCTCTCATTTCCCAAAAGCAAGCAAAATATCAATATAGCACGTACTGGTAGGTCCTCGACCGCGGGCATTCCGATAAAGTCGCCCAAAATGTCATTGCCCCTACTAGCAGAGTCTGCACTCGACCATCACCAAAAAGTATGGATGGAGAGTACAGTTAGTAAGATTCCAACAAAGTACACCGAGCATTTATGAGAAATATAGACGATATCAATAAACATGTCAATTAATCATGCGAACTAAACAGGCAACTGTGCTAAGATCATCACATGAATAAATAACATGAGAAACAAACCGTGTACTCCTCCCGGTCACACTAAACTGTACGACAAACCACCATGATCCTTTCAGTGAGTGCCCCACTTCCTTTCACCTGTAACGACCCAGCCCGGCGACAAGAACCCGCAGGCCTCAAAACCTCCGGACTGGGGCGCACAGGATCCTTTCAGTTGAAACACCTACTTCCTTTCACCCGGTTACCCGCGTACAGCCTAGTGTGCCATAAGTACAACACGAATAGCAAAAATCTCAACCCCGAACCCAAATGCGTCACGGAAATCAATAACAAGGAATAGGGGGAATAGCATCCAATAACCACGAATAGGCAATCAATGATAGAAAAGTAAACCCTCGGTGACATTCAGAAGGAATCTTACGTACCTCAAAACGCACTCGCACGCATCTCGATATGCGCACCTGACACCTGACTCTAGCATCCTATGTCCCTGGTGTCCATTTATACCATTTCAGTTACTAAATCATGCAAGTCGCAAATAAAATTAGGTGAATATACTTCGCCTCAATCGCGTCGTCGACATTCGTCGATTCGCGCATCCGACCGGTCGATAACGCGCCACCGCGTCGTTCACCGCCTCGCCGCCGCCGCCGCCGCCTCGCCGGCTGCCGCCGGCGGCCACTCGTCGGCCGCCGCCATTCGCGCCAGAGCCGCCCCTGCCGGCCTTCAAGCTGTCTCACCCATCGCGTCGCCGCGCTCGCGCGCCATCGCTGCCGATCCGACCCTTTCCCGCGCCGTCGCTGCCTCGCCGGCGCAGCTGCTCACCGGCGTCGTCGAGCCGCCGTCCTCCGCGCCGCGCAGCTGCCCAGTTCCTGGCCGCCATCTCCACCACGCAGCCGCCGCCACGCAGCCACCCGCAGTGTCGGTGTCGCCGCGCCACTGCGCCGCCCGATCTGTCCGCCGTCCAGCTCCTCACCGGCGTCCGCTTCGCCCGCCATCAGCTCCCGCTGCACCGCCGCCGAGCCGATCGCCGCCGCAGCCACCTCCGTGCTAGCCGTCCGCGCTGGCTGCTGCCGGCAGCTCCCGCGAGCCACAGCTCGTCCCCGGCTGGCTCTCCGTGCCGCCGTCCACGCCGGAGCTCCAGCCGGCGTCCCTCTCTCCGATCTCCTTCTTTCCTCCCCTCCCGATCACACTCCCTTCTTTCCTTCTTCTTTTTTTTTTTTTTTTTTTTTTTTTTTTTTTCTCTTTTCTCTCTCCTCCTTTTGATCTTATCTTATCTCTTTTTATATATATACTAGTTTCGAGACGTGCTACGCACGATTCCCCGCTCGTTTCGCTCGCAGAAATTAATTTTTAAGAGTTTATTAACAAAATTTAAAATTGTAATTAAAATTTAAAAATTACATTCACCACAAAATCACAGAGCGAGAAGCTTAAAAATTCAAAACAACGCAATAAAATCACAAAATCACAGTAAACACTTGAGACTCCGTTTTCAATCAGATCTAAGGATTTAAAGTCGGGGACAAACTGAAATCAAAGCCATTGCAGCACCTTAGATGGACGAGTTTTCTGTTTTTTCGTGAAGAGCGAAGAGCGAATCTCTCGCAGTTTCGATTGAAGAGATCGATTTTGGGAGCGAATGCGATCTGGGCGATAGGATTTGGTTTTGAAGCGATCGAAGAGAAGGAAAAGAGAGGGAAACTCGACGAGATTGATAATGGGAATGGAAGAGCGACGCGCATGGAAATTGATAGTCGAGTTGTTTGTTTATTTGTTTGTTTGTTTGTTGAGAGAAGAGGAACGAAGGAGAAGAGAAAAAATAGAAAGTGAGAGAGAGACGTGGGTGAATAGGAATTGAGTGTTTGTTTGTTTGTTTGTTAAGAGAAGAGAAACGAAGGAGAAGAGAAAAAATAGAAAGTGAGCGAGAGTGAGAGACGTGAGAGAATAGGAATGGAGAAGAAATCACGGAAGGACATGAACAAAAAAGTACATGTAATTAAATAGAGATAAAAAAGTAAATTTGATTATCACTCAAAAATTTGTGATTCGTGCTTTTATATATATGATAGATATATGATAGATATGATAGATATATATTTAAACATATATTAGTTGAATTCGAGGGCTCCAAAAAAACATGGGTCCACACCTTATTTATGTATTAATAAGGAATTGTGGGGTGCGAAAGAAAAATCACGCGTTTGATCAAGGTGCCATTAAGTAGCTGCATCTTAAGAATAGTTATGTGTTTCTCATATGAAAGTATATGCACTATGACAATGCGAAGTCAGCTGTAAGAAAACGCTTCAAGTTGCATTTCGTAGTCATCGAATTCATTGACATCACCCTCTCTCGTATATCAAAAAAGAAAGTGCATATATCAAGCTCTCTTGAAATAATAAACAATATTGCTACACATGGTGTGACTTTCATACCTTGTATATAATATAGGGTCGGTCATCACCACTTCAATGGATTCCAATTTGTTAAATACACGTATATGAATAAAGTGCCCAAAAATTTATTTGTACAGTACGTATTTCTTTGATCAGCGCGTGCACGTTTAATAGTTGTTTATTAGGAGAATTGTTCTTTTCCTTTTTATGCTCGTCACTCGCATCTTTTTAAATAATTATAATTAGTAAATGACCAATCTCATTTTTGACCTTTTTTTAACTAGAAGCTTGCACTAACAACAATACTCATCCTCTTTCAGTAACATTTTTGTCTCAATTATAAGTTATAACTGGGTCAATTGAAAATTTAATACTAATGTTTGGTGGACAAATCTAATTAATTGGTCATAGCAAACCAATATAGAATATTAATTTAGGTATATTAGTCATAGCAAAACTATATATAGATCGATCCTGATGGCGCGTAACTATCAAAAACCAATGAAGATATGGATTGATATTTTACTAAAATCCAACATATTGCATGTCCATATATATATATATATCACATTAATTTCTGACATATTTCACTAAGATCCATGACTCTTTAAGACCGTTTTGATCATGTCATAAAAATTACATTTACATTTTTGCACGTCTTGCTTAACTAACGGTAGTACTGCAAGAAAGTTATTTTTTTGTATTGTATAATGGTCAAAGAATATGACCAGCATCATATCATTGGCTGACTCGCGGTAAAAAAGCAATTTTCTTGTCGATCGAGTAATTAATTTCGTACTTCTCAACAAGCTAGCTAAGTTATTGAGGGTCAGGACCTGAAGGACTGCGCCTCTTGGACTCGCATTCGCCTATTAGTGCTCCATGCCCTTTGTTGTGTACAACCTTCAAGGTTTTTGTGATTTCGATCAATAATCTATATGATCCTTCATGCTTACTCTCCCATTTAGAAGAAAAATCAAGCGGGTGCAATTGAAGCCTCGAAACAAAGAAAATGAGCGAGATGGCGCATACCAAGAATAGCCTCATGAGACGATCCATATGAATATTGTTGACCTCCTGAACGTATGTATATATTAGGTTGATCTCTCAATTTTTTCAGCTTAATGTGAAGACTCATTGATGCTGCGGAGGCTGATTATATAGGCAAGTCAAAAGGATTTGTTTTGTTTTAAAATTTCATCAGTGGTCATGCTGAAGTGTGTTTGAGTTTGTATTTTAATTTTTTTTTTTTTTGATGCGAAAGGAGACTCGGCTCCATTTTAATTATAAATAAAAACGTATATACATAGTACAGCACTAGAGAACCGTCTATAGATAAAAAACACAAAAGTATGAAAATCTAGACTAGATTGTGTGTACTTCCCTGACCTTGCCGCCTGTTTGGCAAAGATGTGTGCCGCCCAATAAGAGGAGTTTGTATTTTAATTATGAATGCAAAGTCCACCACTATACTATACTTATCATAATGAACATGGGCTGTCGAATATATATATATATATATATATATATATATATATATATATATATATATATATATATATATATATATGATGCGTGCGCATATATATCTTCAACTCCTAGAGTCATGATTCCACTGTTATCCTAATTAACTCTGCCAAACCTCTCATACTTGGACACGAGTGTTTTCCATGTCACTGTGCCTTTGGCTTCAAGTATAGTATTTGATAATCTGAAGGGGTAGCAAAAGACTTATAAAGAGCCAGCATGAGGTACGAAGGGTCATCATCACTGAATCTTTTTGATGCGCGATCTCCCTTTTTAATAGGAAATTTGATGCTCTCCACTTAATCCTTGTCTTATGTAATATATGTCAACTTTTTTTTTAACACCCCTAGTTTTTTTTTTTTTTTTTTTTTTTGTTTTGGTTGAAGAGAGATTGTATTGTTGTGTTCTTAGTCCAACCGAAAGAACATCTATTACAAATAGATATTACAACAACCAAGCACGGAACTAATTTCAAATCATGCACACTATAGTGCGGCCTCGGCCCTAAGAAAGGGACAAAAACCCTCAAACAGACACCACCCCCCAACCAGGGACAACCATTGAACCTTGGCGGAAACTTGAAAACTAATTCTAACTAAATCAAAAACACTGGAGCCTAACCCTAACACATAAAGAAATAGAAGATAGACTGAATTTTGGCCGCTTCAATGAAGATCGCTGTAACGACCCTCAAATTTAAATGTGCCACGTGTCACGTTTAAGTACCGTTGACTGGAACGTCGTGACTTGACGTACTTGTCCAAACCTCTAGAGTCGACACAGAGGTAAACTTTATTTTTTTGTGGTGTGTGTATTATTTATTTTTACCCAAATGTGACTTTCTAATGTCTAAGTGTATGTTTATTTGTCGCGCCGAATTTGCGAGTAAGGTATACGCGGGGCATTCGGTGAGTCGAGACATGTGCGAGGACATACAACAAGTTTTGTGTTGACATGAGACCGAGCTAGAAGCTTATTGGGTAAGTTTAATTTGAATTAACTATGGTGCTATTGTAGCTTTAATGTGACCATGCTTCTTATCACATTAAGAAGCATAAGTTAGTGTGTCATTTAAATAGCCACATGATGTGCATCGAGACACGTATTATCAAACTAGAGACCAAATGAGTATATAATTGGAGTCACTTAAGCATGAATTGTGGGACAAGTTTGTGAAGGTGGCCCACAAGATAAGCCTCGGGATACGTTAGTGCAAATGGATGTGTGGCTAATGTGAAATCAACTATAATCATATATATAACATAAGTCAACCAAACTTATCACTTAAATTTCTTATCTTATTGATTTGGAGCAATAAGAGAGGCTGCTGGAGTGATCGAAATGAGGGGAAACTTAGTAAGTTTCCTAGACAAAGCTTATTTCAATTCAATGAATTCACTAATTTGATGTTGTGGGGTGTTGTTTTGTGTTGTGGTTGATGTTTGAGACCTCTAGTAGTGTGTATGAGGGTTTCCAAAGCATCAACATGACCTATGTGTAGAGAAAACCCATAATTCGAAATGCAGAATTTTGGGTTCTGCTGCACATAGCGTGCTAGGTAGGAAATCATTAGCACGCTAGATATTAGAGTTAGTGTGCTAATGTTTAAATTAGCGCGCTAATGTCAAAAATTAGCGTGCTAATGTCAAAACTTAAAGTGCTAATGTTAGAATTAGCGCGCTAATTACCTTGGCAGCACAAAAATATGAAAATTTCCAAAATCTTCAAAACACTATAATTTGGACTCATTTGATTCCTACGCACTCATTGTCGTCGTGAATATCTATCAAGCTGTTTATCATGCACTTTCTTTCTTTTTATCTGTCTGTAAATACCCGCATGATATTTGGACTATTTTTAAATGATTCATGAATTACTGTTTATATCCTTTTGGTTATTACTTTCTACTTTACTATACTCATTGTCTAGTTTGTGACGATGGGTGCAGATCGGACAGAGACGAGCAAGGGGAAATGACCGATGATTGGACTTTTAGAGCGGTTCCTTCCTTTGCATGATAGTATGATTTGCCATTTTTGTTGTAATTACTATATAGTACTGTTTTTGATTACACTAGGACATATTGGGATCGCGTGATATAGGATATCATGTATTATCATTTTACATACTATTGGTCACCAGATATGCATGTTTATCCTTTGGTTTCAGGGTTCCACACCGTAAGTTTTTCCACCTTTATTTAATATGAGTTATTTAACTTTATTTTAAGTTTATTTTCGCTGCAAACTATTCTATAAAATACATAATTTAATAACTCAACGTTAAAATATAAATTTAATGAGAAAGTAATTATTGGAGGTTGACTAGGCCTGCGTTGACTTCGCAAGGAATGACTCGGGGGTCCACATGAGTTTAGGCCGGGCAAGGCCCAGTTTTATGGGAAACTGGGGCCGCTACAATCGCCTTCACGAAGCACGACCACCGGTTGCACTACTTCGTATGAACCCAAACACACCCCGTTGGCTTCTTTCATTTAGATCAAACCCTAGGCCAAAAAGAACACACTACATACAGGGCTATTAGCATAGTTCTGTCGAAAAAGAGTAGGAAAAAGAGAAGACGGAGAAAAGGGGAGAATAAGAGGAACGAATGATGGGTGATTTGTTGGGGAGGGGGAATAGAAGATAGGAAGACGATGAGTGTGGGGAATAGAAAAGGTCGATTTTTAGAGGAAGTATGGTACGTACATAAAAGACGAGGATGGGAAACGAAGGGGCGAAGATGTGAAAGATGAAAGGAAAGGAATAAGATATTGGGGACCTTGGATTCTTGGAAGAGAGTGGGGGGGAGGGTCTCAAAGCTAGATCTGGTTCTAAGTTGGCTAGGGTACACTACAAAAATATGGATATTTAGAAACGGAATTAGCAACGGAATTTAGTTCCGTTGTTAAGAGAAAATGGTTTGAGACGGAATAATTCAAAGACGGAATAAAGAGAGATCAGAGACGGAAATACGTCTCAGAAAAATGGCGCCAATAGTCCTGCCAAAACTTTCTTTTTTTATAACCGTTCATCAAATCTCGAGATTTGAGCGTGCTTCGATCTAGGCCCCCCCAAAAAGTGGATCGACCACAACTTTCACAAATCTCTTTCTCTCAACTCTTTTTCTCTCTGCTGGCTCTCTGATCTCTCTCTTTCACCGCTCACCGTCTGCTCTCACCGCTCTCTACTCTCTCTCCGGTCACCGCTCACCGTTCTCTGCTCTCACCGGTCACCGCTCTCTCATCCGTCATCTCCGCTCACCGCTTTCTGCTCTCTGCTATCTCCTTGCTCACCGTTCCGCTCACCGGTCTCTACTCTCTCTCTCACTCTCTCACTGCTCTTTGTTCTCTCTCTCTCTCACCGCTCTCGGACCGACATTTCCCTGCTCTCTCACTCTCACCGCTCTCTCTCACCGAAATCTCTCTCCAAACCCTAAATCTCTGCCGTCGCTGCGATTGCGGCTACGACGAGTCTGTCGGCTCAGCCGTCGCCGGCTGCCGGAGATTAGAGCCTACGAAGCCTTAAGCCGTCACCGACCTACGCCCCACCCTAAGCCGTCTCTAGCACCTCGGGTATATCCAGAACTAGTCAAGGTAACACCTTAAGCTATTAGTCTTTTTTTTGTTTTTTATTTTTAATGGGTGTTACACTGATGGGAGAAAGGAGTTTGGAGGCACGTTTCGGAGGTGATGACTGTGGGGGCGATTTGCACAACCACATGAGGTCGAAGGAGTTGTTCTTATGGTCTTTGTGTTAACAATTCTATTTCATTTTGGGGTCGCATCCGTCCTTTAATGGTCCCAATTTTCATTTACGTATAAATGATTTACAATTCTGTTTTGGGGCAAAATGATAAAACCAAAACGAAACAAAATAGAATTGTTAACACAAAGTCCATCGAAGGAGTTGTTCTTATGGTCTTTGTGTTAACAATTCTGTTTCTTTTGGGTGATGTGTTTCCCTTGTTCTCTGTGTTGGCTTTGCTCAGCAGAACTCCATACTCCATGAGTTGTTTGGCTACTGAGTTCTCCTTCATGTTTAGAGTAGGAGGGGAAGGGGATGGATTTAAGGAAATGAAATCCCTGTTGATTTTCGATCCTTATACTTGATCTGTTGGTGCAAATGGCATCTTAGAAAGAGAGAAAGCTCCCTCTATGGTTTCAGTAGGATGTTCCGCCTAGGTTCAGAGACTCTTTGTGTTCTTAGGTATGATTGATAAAACCATGAAAGAGTTAGGTGTGAATTTCATTAAATCCCTCTATGGTTTCGTTTAAGTGTTCACTCTATGGTTTCTACTGCATGTTTTCAAGTGTAGGTTTTTCAGCGTTGGTATAAATGATTTACAGGGGGAGAGTGGGATGCGTGTGTGGATGTTTTGAGGTCATTTGAGATCTAACGTGAGGGTACTAGGACACAGGTTGTGCACATTCCCTATTGTAAATGCAAGTGTGTGCATTAATGGTATATATTCGGGGTACTACTAGTTGTAATGATATTTAAGATTTAGGTGTCTGAGTGGAAGAACATTTATGGGTCGCAGGTGGGTACTGATTTGTGGACATGAGGTCCTGTTTGTGTCTAAGTAGTATGACTTTTACTTGGTCATTTTGGGTGGCGTTGTGTGTTTATGGTGTTATGGATGTGTAGAAATACACTTATGGGATGCAATTGGGCACTAGGAGATATCTGGCCAAAAAAATCAGGCACCCTAAGTTTCGTCGCGCAATAAACACTTTTGGCCTATTTGGGTGGGTGGTTTTTAAATTAATCACTTGTATGCGTGCCATGCACTTATATGATAATCTATGATTTGCTGATAATCCGAGTATAATCGTTTCCTCTATGTAATTTGTGTGTCGATTGTGTGGATAGTTGAAAAAACTGAAAACTCAACGAAAAACTTATATAAAAAAAGCAAAAGAGAGTAAAAAAGAACGAAACGAAAATATAAAAATGCATGATAGGGAAATAAGATTGAAAAGGGGGTTGCTCTTGTGCCTTTCAACTCTCAGTTTTTTGTATCTCAGCTTGAAGAGAAGATAAATTCTTGTTTCCCCTTGTGATTTGTATAACTCATTTGTGAGTCTCTGACTGATTGCTTTGTCTTTAAACTTTTATAATAAAGACACTTGATGCCATTGATATCCTGGAATCTGTATGGTCTATCATTCATGAGTCGAGCTTTCAATTTCGCTTGCTTTTTTATGTGCAGGTGGTCCTCAGTTTCAATCTCTGAAAAGCCAATACCATTATTTGTCCATCAAGAAATCATATATTCTAGATTTCAATTTCTTTAAGTACCTGAATTTTCTCAGTTTATCTACGTTTCTGCTGTTAAGCTATATTTGAATAACAGAAGAATGGTAGTAATAGGCTGACATACTTTTTGATATATGTATTCGCTACACAATTGTTGGAGCCCTTCAGCTAAGAATTAAGATATACGCGGGCACATCACAATGCGTAAAAAAATCAACTTCATAAATCAGTATTGGTATCTGTTGGAACATGTGATCTGATTGAGCATTTATTCTATGCTTATGAGGTTATATGTTTCCTGAAATGCATATATAATTTTTTTCTGGCTGTGTGTTCTTGAAATTTAATTTTGGTGCAACAATGGGCACATAGCATGCTATTTCTGCTGCGCCAAGGACGTTGAATCGTATTGGTTTTGGGTTTGGTTTTGATGCAGAGTAGCGTTATAGAAGTGGCTGAGCTATACGGAAGCGAGAAATCCTTCGTAGTCGAAGTGCAACGTGCTTTGTCTGGATTGCATTATACTGCTCTAAGGTTTTGTGCTATATTTTATTTTTAATTTACATTATTTGATGAATAGTACCTATAATTATATATTTTCTACTACTAGGTAGGGTTCTAAAAACTATGATTACTCTTTGAGTTAATGTTGCTATTTCACATAAAATGTCAAAAGAATTGAATAAACCTCTAACCATAAGGAGGTACGAGTGAACAAGTACTAAGAGCTTTGATACTACATGGTATCTGTATGCCGCTTATAACTTATGATTTATGATTTTTTTTGAACTCCTTATTGCTTTTATTTTTATGACCAAGTATCATACTCTGTTTGGTATCAGTCATGCACCGAGCTAGGTCTTTAGAAAGTTGTTTCAAACCACATTTATTCAATGCATAAAAGCAAAGCCTTTTGTTCATGTAGTTAGGTAGGTTCTCAAATTCCCCCTTCTAATAAATTGTGTTGGTTGGACACACAAGTAGCCATGTACTGTCGAAAATTATAAAACCAGTTGACTAATTTAATTGCACAATTACAATAGGAATGTCGTCTACAAGTCGAGACTGGATGTACAACCGTCTCAACAATGGCTTTGTTCGAATTGAATTCGCGGCGAAAGTTAAAGAATTCATAGCATTTGCTAAGCAACATTGTCCTACATACCAAAGTGAAAGGAAGATTAGATGTCCATGCAATTATAAGAAATGTTGACTTATACCGTACCTGGACGTCGAAAAGGTTGAGTACCACATATGTAGGTATGGATTTGTTTTGGGATATCATTGTTGGTACGAACATGGTGAGAATGGAGATGAAGACCCGTAAAACTTCTACCCAATGGATAACCACATTGATGATGCTGATGTGGGAGGTTTTGATCCGACAACTAACCATGGGATGCTACACAACGTGGCGGGTCCAAGTTTCATTTGGAATCACATGGAAGAATCACCAAACCCCCAAGCACTCCAACTATATGACATGATAGAGGCTAGTAGCAAACAATTGTGGCCGGGTTGCGAAACCATGACAATGTTGTCCGCAATGGCAAGATTACTTACGATCAAGTCAGAACATTATATATCTGAACGAGAGTATAATGAAATAATAAAATTCATGAAAGATTGTTTGCCAAATGACAATTCATTGGTTGAAAATTTTTATGCCACTAAAAGACTAATGCGAGGTCTAGGTCTACCTGTTGAGAAAATAGATTGTTGTGAGGACCAATGTATTATTGGGGAGTGGACTTTGAGTTGACATCATGTAAATTATGTGGGAAATCACGCTACATTGTACAGCGACGAGGTCGTGGCTGGAACACCCAAAAACGCCCTTGCAAAAAAATGTACTACTTCCATTTGGGCCCTCGATTGCAACGATTGTATGTGTCTGAGGCAACGACAAAACATATGCGATGGCATGAAGAACATTCTTCGCCAGAAGATGTTATGCAACACTGTTCTGATTCGATAGCTTAGAGGCATTTTAATGATGTCAACAAAAACTTTGCCGTCGAGGTTCGGAATGTTCGTTTAGGATTGTGCACTTATGGTTTTCAAGTATTTGGGATTTCAGGAAAATCGTACTCTTCATAGCCCGTAATTTTGACTCTGTACAATCTTCCACCGTAGATGTGCGTGAAATATGAGTATATGGTGTGGGTGCAAACAACCATTGACCACAATGCTTTGATATGGAGGACTCAAGCTAATATGAGGACAATAGAGCAAGCTTTAGGGGAATTGATTCCGTGGCCCAAACAACATGTCTTCGTACCTAACACTTCAGGAAAGTATATTTCAACCATTTAGTTTTATTTTTTGACTCATCTTATATCTTTGAATTTAATTTTTTTGTGCTTGCAGATGATGGGAAGAGCGTATAGATGGTGCTAGAAACTTGATGAGTTTCAATGTTTCATATTTGTTTCAATATCTTCTTTTCTGTTACTTTTGCTCGTATATAGAAAAGGAACTTATTTTGTCTAGTTTTAAGTGCTTTGTATTAGACTAAGCTTTCTTACTTTAATGTTTCTTTAAATACATTCTGCTTTGCTCTCACTTCTCTTACATACATGTGTGTGTCTCTAACATGGACATAACATCTAAAAGGGTGGAATAAGGACACTGCTCTTCATCAAATTCTTACATTTTGATGTCTATTATCACTTAATTGTGATGGAATAAGTCCATATTATGTTGGTCTTTGAATCGGTATAGGTTGATGCAGAATAACAGTGTAAACTCAGAAAGCCTGCGTCGCATGACCACATATAAAATCAGGTACAGGGTTCTCCAAAGCAAGATTTTTAGTTTTGATTCTTGGACTAAGTTTCTCTCATTTTTTAATACTTTGCTTGTTAGTTTGCACTTGCGGCTAGGAGCATCATATAAAATTTTACTTGATAGTAGGAAGCTTATGTAATCTCTGCTCACATAATTGTTTTCTCAGATTCTTTTCAAAGATGGACCATTGATGGTTCACCAAAGCAGTTCCTTTTGGACCATTCTGGTGTTAAGAATGGAATCAGAGTTTTCGCTCCCAGATTGCTTTCTTTTACATATAGAAACCACCATGCCCAATGTATACACTTAGAAGATGTTTCATCTGTGGTACAAGCCTCCATTAGCCTCGAATTTGATTGGGATGTGAACCACATAGTCTGTGGTCAGCGCGTTAGTAGCTCCCTTGAAGGTCTGTTAAATGTGAAGGTTTTGACATTATCTTCAGCAACTGTCGTGGTATGTTTTCCATAATTCTTCAAGTATCTACTATTGATGATGCAGTTTATTTGAAAGACTCACTTGATAGCTGATGTTTGCGGTGTTTCTCCTGCCTTTTGTTCTTGCAGCTTCTCTTTGTGGCTTCGGGATTGCTAGGACGACTCCCAGCCTTCCCCAAACTTGTTCGATTATATGTGTCAATTGTCCTTGGTAAGGATCATTTCCGTGCCTTGACTTGCTTCGTCCATAACTCTCATAACTTGGAATTCCTTTCGGTAAAAATTCCTCATCGGCAGGTAAAGCTGAATTTAATTCTTTCCATCTCGTAGTGACTTGCTTCCGTCATTACTTTCAATTTGCACCATGTGAATTTTGTTTCTCATGTTTATATATGTCTACTAGGTGCTTTATTACCGGAACTTGTGGCAGCGCTGGTTCGACAAAAAGAATGCTTCAAAACAGAAAATGCCCCGTATGAGTGTACCTTCCATCAACTCAAGACTGTTAAAATCAATGGGTTCATTAGAGATGAGGATGAGCTTGCTTTCGTGAAGTATTTGTTAAAGCGTGCAAGTGATTGTGATGGAGATTGATGGCTTTATCTAGTTGTTTTGAAGAGAAAAGCATTGACAGATGATCATCTGACCCTTAATTAATTTTACTTGACTGATTATCTTTGATTTATGGTATTTAATTACTATGTATGAGATCTA
Source organism: Stephania yunnanensis (assembly GCA_039657365.1). Taxonomy (NCBI): domain Eukaryota; kingdom Viridiplantae; phylum Streptophyta; class Magnoliopsida; order Ranunculales; family Menispermaceae; genus Stephania; species Stephania yunnanensis. The sequence continues at coordinate 55,573,430 of CM077588.1, read as the reverse complement.
TGATTCTTGATAAATATATATATTTATTTTGTGATTTTTCTAAGTAAACTACTCACTTCAGTTGCACATAACCTGTTTGATTAAATGCTTAATACACCCGACCTTCCTTCCTCTTAGCTAGATATAGATATAAATATGTCAAGAGACGAGCGGAATTAATATTTTGATTATTCTCTTAGCTACATATAGATATACTTTTAAGTGCAACCAAATATCTTTATTTAGAAACCTTCAATCCCCTTTGATTTGATTTCCAGATGTGGCTTTATGATGAATGGAAAGCAATACTAAATATCCACAAGTTCAGGATAGTTGTTTCTTATGTAGGCTTTTACTGCTTCAGTGCTACTGTGATTTTCTGGCATACAAACAACACGTTAAGTCTTTAAATCTTCTTTGCTAATTGCAGAAATCAATTTCCCTTGCTGGATATCGTGATATCCTTTGATTTTCTTGCAGGACTAGAGCTGGGACCTCACGAGGTGCCTAGTTCTATGCTTCATTCCCAACTGGAACAGAATTGCTTACTGATACTGCTAAGGTACAATCTGTCCCAAGTTTCAATTCAGCAGCTACTTACATATTTATCTTCCATTCACAGCTGACGGTAAAATGCCCTTTTTAATTGCAGTTATACAAGGCAGCACTAGGCAACTGCTTTGAAATCGACGACTGGGGGCCTATAGAGTACTCTATCATGGCAAAACACTTTGAGTGCCAAGGAAAATCGGCTTATGCTTACCATGCGGTGAGATCCGATGCTTTTTTTTTCACTCTTTTCTTTAATTCTTTTTGCACCTTCTTTATCATGGCTTCATTGTTCTTATGCACTTTTTATTGATTATCTTTTTCATTCTATTTAAGATTAAACCAATGAATAGTAAGTTTATAAATTTATGATAGTTACAAAAATTATCATGAGTGCAAACAGATGATCATTGAGATTTTGTAACTGATTGACAAACAGTTTTACTTCTTAATTATAAATACGAGAAGCTTAAATTATTCGCAGTGCTGAAGAGTTGCTAGTTCTTATCTATTTGGAGCTATTGCTCTTAGTAGGTGAACTTTTTTTTTTTTTTTTTTTTTTTTTTTTTTTTTGAGTTTGTTTTTATTTTCGGCTCATGAATAGACCTCCCTAATTACCCTTGCAAGCTAATCAGCTAGATGGTTGTGCTATTTTCCAATAGTTGTGTTCAACTAAAATTTTACTTGAGCAGTTGTGTTCAACTAAAATTTTACAATTTGGCGCAAAGTAGAAGATGATTTTTTGAACATTCTTTTTTTTCTTTTTTTGAAGTGTAGTTGTGGTTCTATACTTCTATTGCAGGGCTGATGAAGCTACAATTTTTGGCGCAAAGTAGAAGATGATTTTCAGCAGTCACTAAAATCTTAGTTTTATTGAAGCTTGCATTTAAGAAGGTGCTTGGGACTCCGGAAGAACTGCAATATACCTGCATGCAATATCATTTGATACACAACCTCTTGTCCTCTTCTTAACATTATGAACTGCAATAAACTTTGAGATGGACTTGATTCAATATTTGTTTGATTTTCGGTTATTTTAGCGGGTTTCGTGAAATGTGTGGCTATCGATTTGTTGTTTTGTTGATTGGTTGTAGAACACTGCAAATTTCTTGATGAAATAATAATATTGCGAGTGGAATGTAGATTTGTTATATTTTCAATTGAAAATGAAATGGAAATTAATTCTGGGCATTTTCAGCTATTATTTTTTTTAAATTACATTTGATAGGGGTTTGAAACCCCTATGTAAGCCTTTGACAATAATATAGAGGTTTCAAACCCCTGTAAAATCATTACAATTGATAGGGGTTTGAAACCCTTATGTAAGCTTTGAAGATACGATAACGCCTTAAAAGATAACGTTTTTCATAGAGGTCAAAAACCTCGATGAAAAGTCTTTCATAGAGTTCTATCAAAAGCCGAATTTGTTCTAGTGCGATGAAGGTACAACAACTACAACATCATTTACAACATTGGAACCGAGAGACTTTTGGGAATATTTTCCAAAAAAAAAGACAGTTACAAGCTAGACTAGGAGGAATCCGGCGCCACCTGAGTACACGTCATAGTCGATTCCTTGAAATTCTAGAAGGGGAGTTGATTTCGGAGTATAATGAGATTCTCAAACGGGAAGAGTGGTTATATATGGTTCCAAAAGTCTAGAGTATAATGGCTTTCGAAAGGGAGCTAATGATCTCGATCTGGGGTTGTGTGTGATGATCAGGATATTCTTAAAAATCATTCAAGAGAGTATTATGAAGCAGGCTTGTTCTCGGATGTTGATAGTAGAAGCCGAGTACAAGATGCTCAGTTGTTGAATCCTTATGCTCTTACTGATCGATAAGGAATCGAAGATTTTGAGTAAACCCTTGACGGCAGAAGAAGTCTTGACTGCTCTTAATACCATGCGCCCGTATAAAGCACCCGGCGTTGATGGTTTTCCTGTAGGTTTTTTCAAGTTAAATTGGGAAGTTATGGGCAAGGAGGTCTCGGATACACTAATAGAGGCATGGAGGAGTGGAGTTTTTGATGTTAAATTAAATAAGACCCTCATCGTTCTTATACCAAAAATTAATCATCCTCAACACATTACACTATTTTGTCCCTTTAGTATGTGTAATGTTACTTACAAAATCCTTACGAAGACTATTGTTCAAAGATTGATCGAGGCCATTACTCAAGCACATAATAACTGAGAATCAGCATAGCTGCATAGCTTCATACCGGGCGCAACACAATAGATAGTATAATCATGACACGAAATTACACACATATGAAGCGAAAATCTGCATAGCTTCATCCGGATCGAGTCCGTCCATTGTTATTAACAGACTCCTACAGTATGTTGTATGAGCGTCTATAATTGATGCGTTTTCTCCTTTTGACCAAAAAAAAGAAAAGAAAAAATGCAAATACCCGGGCGCAACACAATAGATAGTATAATCATGACACAAGAAATTATACACATACGAAGCGAAAATCTGCATAGCTTCCTCCAGGCCGAGTCCGTCCATTGTTATTAACGGACTCCTACAGTATGTTGTATGAGCGTCTATAATTGATGCGTTTTCTCCTTTTGACCAAAAAAAAGAAAAGAAAAAATGCAAATAAACACTGTTCGTGCGTGAAAAATCTTCGCGCTTTTCCTAAAATCTTCTACCGTCTTTTCCGACCCCATCATTTGCACACATGCACATCTACGCTAATAGGAGAGAAAACGGACAAATAATGGTCATTAGCAAAAAATGAAAAAATAAAAATAAAAAACTATAATTCTATAGTCATTAATTATTCAGGTAAGTTGAATACGCACTAGTTGTTCACCCTTCAAAACACTTCGGGTTGTGAGAATCAAGGGCGTGGCTGGACAAGTATGCGTTCGATCCGTGTGTTGTAATTCAGGCTTCAAAGCGTTTTTCAATTGTTAAATATATATATATATACTAGTCGATGAGCACATGCGTTGCACGTGAGGGAGATATTAGAGAGAGAAGGGAAAAAGATAACCGTGAGGAGAGAGAAGGGAAGAGATAACCGTGAGGAGAGAGAAATGTAATGAGTGGAAGAGAAAAACGTGGAGGAGAGAGAGACGAAAATTTTTTTAAATATCACTTTTTTAGGAAAACCCGCATATTAATTTGGACTTATCAATTAAATTACCAATTTATCCTTAATTTTATCAATTCACATAGGGTCATTGTTGGGACTTTTAGCCAAAAAGGCTTCACGGTTAACCGTTTTGGGATTGCTATTATAATATAGATATATATATATATATATATATATACTAGTTTCAAGACGTGCTACTCACAATTCCCCGCTCGCTCCGCTCGAGGAAATTAATTTCTAATAATTTATTAACAAAATTTAAAATTGTAATTAAAATTTAAAAATTATAAATACAAGTACCTTTTATAGCTTATCAATATTCTCCAATGTGATTGAGATAAGAAGTGAATGAAAAAACAAGCTAATCATGCTAGTACATTACTTCTTCAAAAAAAGTGTATTGAATTGAGGAAAATGAGTTCATGATTGATTTGGAGATAAAGAAGAAAAAAAATGTGTAGTGGATTGATAAGGAGTTATAGTTTGATTTGGATACAAAAGAAAATGTTGATTTGGAGATAAAAAAAAAGTATGGGCAAATAGGTAAATTTTACTACCACTCAAAAATTTGTGATTCATGCTTTTATATATACTAGTTTCAAGACGTGCTACGCACGATTCCCCCTCGCTTCGCTCGCGGGAATTAATTTTTAAGAGTTTATTAACAAAATTTAAAATTGTAATTAAAATTTAAAAATAAGAAATACAAATACCTTTTTTAGCTTATCAATATTCTCTACTGTGATGCTTATCAATATTCTCTACTGTGATTGAGATAAGATGTGAATGGAAAAATAAACTAATCATGCTAGGACATTACTTCCTCAAAAAAAGTGTATTGGATTGATGAGAATGAGTTCATGATTGATTTGGAGATAAAGAAAAAAAAAACTGTGTAATGGATTGATAATGAGTTAGAGTTTGATTTGTATAAGAAAAGGTTGATTTGGAGATAAAAAAAAAGTAAGGGCAAATTGGTAAATTTCATTACAACTCAAAAATTTGTGATTCGTGCTTTTATGTATATGATAGATATATAATATATATACATTTTCTTTTTCTTTTCTTTTTGATTTCAAATCAAAAGTGTCCTTGAAAACCGAGCAGCGCGCATATCGAGGCATCAACCCGCCTCATTTCTCAAATCTCGATACTCGCGCCACTCGCATCACGTGACCTATCCAATGTACACACTAAAACCACATAACGCGACTATCTCGGTCCCACATTAGCACGCGATTCGAGGCGCGCCCTCATTCGTGTTTCGGTTCACCTAATTCTCCTCGTATACGTTTTTTTTCAATCATTTCATCTCCACCCGAGATTTGGACATACGCATTTCGGCAAGTGGGTCCCACATACGACCCTAAAATTACACGTGGCATGAGTCGAATTTTCGGGCCGTTACAGAAATACAATATATGAGGGCCGCTAAGGGCACCCCACCATTTTATGAAGGCACCCTGTTAATGAGGGCACTAACCAATTTACCCGGGGCACCCAAAAATTGGACCATAAATTCCCAAAATACCCCTCGTTCAAAACTCTCGCACCCCACCACCCCCACCACCAGCGAACTCATTGTGGAAGAACCAATTCGTTGAGGATCGACTATTGCGAGGGTTCCGGAAAATCGTGTATTCCGTCCGTCTCCGTGTGTTCCTCCTTCGTTGTAGGAGGTTTTTCCAGTGTGTAGGCTCGGGTTGTTGGGCGATTTCGTCTCCGAATTAGGGCTCGGTTGATGTTCGTCGTACACACACATTTGGCGCGAAATCGATCGTTTGAAGGTACGTTTATAGTCTAATTAAGTTACATTTGGTAGAGTAGTTGTAATGTGTGTGTGGCGGTGTGTTCGCGGTTCTCGGCTGCCACAGTGTGTTTCTTGTCTCGCCAAGCATGGGCCAGAAGAGAGTGTTTGGGCAACTTGTCTCGGCCAAGCATGGCCAAGAAGGCCGGAAGAGTTCACAGAGTCTCGGTTACGAATGGCCGAGATTACTTGCGTTATCTCGGCCGAGACATGACGAGAGCTACAATTAGTGTTAGGTAATATTGTGTCGGTGGTGTACAACCGAGAATGTACTCCATCTCTCGGTTGTACAATGCCGAGAGGGTTAGAGTCGCCTCGGTCGGCACAGGACGAGAGTAAGGTGAATTGAATTGATTAAGCCATGTCGGTGGTGTACAACCTAGAACGTTCAATTGCTCTCGGTTGTACACTTCCGAGATAGTTGATCCCTTTTCGGTCAGGAGTGACCTAAATATAGTTCCACTATGATAATCAAGTGTGACTAGAGTAAAAATTTGTAAAGCTCAAAAGACCAAAATTATGTGTTTCCCTTTCGTGTGTGTGTGTATATATATATATATGTATGTATAGTAAGTACGAAACCTTAACGTCATAAAACCCCCCCGTCTTTTATGTCGCATTATAATTTGAAGGGCCTTTCATGTCGTTTTTTGACATTTTCGTTTTCATAATATTGTTGTGACCCACTTGTCGAGGGTCGGTCTTTGAAGGAACTGGAAGATGCTAAGAAGACAGGTGGCTGATGGGGCTCTCGTACTGCCTTTCAGTCGATCCCAAATATCAAGCTTCTTCCACAGGGGTTTTGAGATTTCGGAGTCAAAACATCATATGTTTCGTTTTCTAAGGGCTCTGTTACATATCAAGCAAAGGTTGGGGGATTGGACACGTTTCTGCGGTAGCTGGTCCTTGGAAAAATAACGTTACATTGATTATATAATTAATGGACAAATCATTTACATAGGGGTGACAATTTGGGTCATGACACGATTAACACGATACGACACGAGACACAATAAACACGTCGTGAATTTGGCATAAGTGAATTTGGGTCATAAACATGTTAACATGTTTATACACGGTTAATAAACGAGTCATTAACGTGTCAACCTGCTTAACTCGTTTATGACTTGACACGTTAATGGCTCGCTTAAAACGATTATAAAATAATATATAAAAAATAAATAGATTAATACAAAATTCACTTATTTGAATACATGTTAATAATATGATTTATTTTTTTATTTGTAGACATCTTTTATCATATTTTATTTTATTTTTTACAAGAAATATTTATTTTACTTTTAATATATTATTTATGTTTTAGATTTTATTAATAATTATTTATTAAGAAAAAATAAAACTTTTCACCTAAGTAAAATTTAGATATTTTTTAGACGATTCTTATAATTTTATATATATTATTATTACAAGTCATTTTTCCTCTATTCTTAAGAGTAACAAAAACTTGAATGAAAAAGTAAAGTAAAACTTAAGACTATATATAACCACATCATATTTTATTGGCTATTTAATTATGTTTGTTTAAATTTATTCATGTAGATATATTTAATAAAATAGTAAATAATTATAAAAGTTTAAATAAAATATTTAATAAATGAGTGACACGAATACACGACATGTTTAACACGAATCACTTAGACATGAAAACGATTAAGACGATTAATAAACATGTCAAGTAATGGGTTTATATATATAATTCGATCCCATGAGATTATAAGTCGATTATAAGTCGAACCAAAGTAAGGACCCATGACTACCCATGATTATCAAAGCTAAGAATCCTTCAACACATGTATGGTCATACATAGAGGGAATAATTTGAAGTAGCACATATACCTAGCTAGATATAGTTTAATCAAAGTGCAGACAACAACCCTCCCATAATTTCCCTCCTAACCTCTCTATGAAACATTTTTGTGAACATTGGTGGCAATGAAACCAAAGCCAACAAACCCTCAACACCATCACTGGTCTTGTGGCAGAGCAGAGAAGTTAACATTCCAGGCAATAGTCCAATTCCAGCTCTAGCAGGCCCAGCATATGAGGCCTGGCCCCAACCAAAGTCCACCTCTCTAAATCTAAACCAACGTACATCAGACACTATAAATGCCTCTTTTTGGCAAAACACCTTATTTGTGTCTGACTCTAACAAATCAAAACATGAAGCATTCCTCACTTCTTCAGCTACTTTTTTCTTGGCATTTATCTGTTAAACTTGTAGCATAACTCAATGGCTTGTCAACAAGCTCTGATGCCTTTGCAGTTGCACATGAGACCACCGCGGTGTTCCCATAGAAACCTTTCGATAAATCGTGTTCATATCGAAACCGAGTGTCGAAGGGAAAGAACACCTTCGTAACATCTTCTTAAAGGACATTGAGTATAACTCAAGCCTCGATCAACTATATTATGTTTTTAATTCTATCACGCATCAAAGTTTTTTAAAATCGCACCAACAATCTGAAGACTAATTGTTACTCATGGATATGGGATTTGGTTCGTTATTAATTCACATTGGTACGTATCTTTGTTGGGTCTTCGTTCATGTTAATGAGTATTAATCCCACAAATGAGTCCAAGATCAGGAATATGCATCGATGACATCGGGTACATATATATGTTTGATATTTTAGTAGATACCTTAAGTGAGATATTCATTTATGATAATCTAGTGAATCAGTGGATCATGATCATATCATCGTGAAGTAGATCTGATAATACATACAATCACTCAATTTTAATTATCTTCTGCTAATGCTAGTGCGTGCATGGTGCATCGATTAGATCAAGAAGAAGCATTCTAAATATTAAATTTGAATTTGGAATTTGATAACTAGCAGTTTTTGGAGCCAACTGTAAAGGTGTTATAAAAACCATGAATTTAAATTTTGGGGATTCTTGGTCTCTGTTTATTGAAATAGATGAGTTTTTCTATGAAGATGCAAGGTTCATGCATGTATATTGTTATTTAAATCTTTGTTTTCAATTTGTTCAAAGTATAAGATAATTGTAAGACAGTTAAGAAAACCGAAATAGAATGGTGCATTCCTTGCAACCTCCACTTACATTAACGTCTTTATGTGTGCATAGCCAAAGTAAGGGCATCTATTTTTTAATGGGAGATACCAATCTTAATGAGTACTAAGGCACCGGTCGTTTGATATGCCTATCACTCCCTTAATTAAGTCATGAGTTTCCATGGAGTCAGGGGCCTGTAGAGATGCACATTGGTGATGGGCACATGTTGCAAAAGGCCGCCATGAACGGGTGTAATGTAAGGCTGCATTTTGAATGGTGTAGTATGAATTAAAGAGGCACCACAATGACCGACCCAATTTGGCCCCAATCTATATGGTCCATGCTTATGGACTTGTATGTGAATTGTAGAGATCAAAATGGAGATGCTATATAATTTTGATCGAAGATGCAATTGGTGATCACATGAGACCGCAACTTGAACAATGTGGGTGAATATAATACTCCAAAAAGTTGCAACGTGTAGTTGCAAAGTTGCAATTGCATCTTCAATAAATAGAGACCATGTCTCCTGGGCTAGAGTGAGATTGTGGTTAGTAAGGCTATTGTGATCTATCAATTAAAGATTCACATGCAGTTGCACTGTCAAGGCAAAGAATGGGGCTAATTGATTGAGTGTGCTTATGTTCTATGCATATCTTTATTAAATGCATATGCATGAATTAATCCATTTGTTTATGGATTACTAAATGTCCTAAAGATATAAGTTGATATTAAATTATTGAGTAAATTTAATATCAAGGATGCTAACTATATTAGCATTGAGTTATTAAAATTGTGGGGGTTTGAATGCAAATTCAGTGCAAGCCCTAAAGTTATAATCTTCCTTGAAGATATATTACAATAGTATTAAATGTCTATAGTGAACCCTAATAAAGTATTTGAAGAGACATTTGTTGAAAAACATATATTTTGAAAAGCGAGTTATCAATAGTGAAATTGAATCCATCGAGTCAAAGCCTTTGAAGTATAAATGGATTTTAAAATCTAATTAAAGGCGGATGGATAAATTGCTTAAAATGAAGCAAATTAAATTGATAACTTAAGACTTCAATTGAGAGAAAGGAAGTCTTGATTTCTTCGAAAGAAATTCACTAGTCTATAATGACATCTAGCATGTTGGTTGCTAATGAAGCAAAACAAAGATGTTAAAAGACATATCTTAAATGATGAATTTAAAGAAGAAATACTTGTATCAATGGAAATCCTCAAAGAAATGAGAGTATTGTTAGATTCACATTGGAATCTAAATGATTGCGCGCATTAATAAATTAGAAAAGCTATATTATAGCTTTGAAAGAGATTAGAGGATATTTCATATATATTATATGCAATTGTCTCTGTAACGCATATGTCGAAAGTTGATTAATGATCGCAAGTGACAGAGAACAAAATGATGCATATAAAGTGGTAAATCTGGACTTATATGTTGAAGATTACCTTAAATAGTTACTTGATTATGAGATAATTTTCATAGAAAATGAGAAATGAGAAGACAAACTTGTGGCCAGTAATTGTAAGTTTGTTAATATCAAGTAAACTAATATTGAGGGGAATGAATTTAAAAGCCTAAAAAATGAGTTGAGTCTGGCGGAAACCTAACCTAGCTGATTGGAGATCCCATGTACTAGGTTCAATAGGCAAACTGGTTAGATGAAACTCGAGAGAAGAACACACCCTCTCTCATTCCTAAGATAAAGAATGTGTTCAGAAGAAGTTCAGGGTATGCTAAGCATTTAATGACAAATAAAGATGTCACCTATATGATAGTAAATGTGGGTCGCATTTATGAGAACGAGACAGGCTAAATTCTCTAAATCTATTATGAAACCAAGATTGTGTCCAGGACCAAAATGGACAAAACCGTAGAACCAATAATGATAGGGATAAAGTTATGTGAGTGTTATTGTCTTGGTATACTGTAATTGTGAACAGTTCAAGATCATATATATCCACTGCGTCACGAAGTATATCCGATAATATTTCACTAGGGAAAGTTCAAGTCTATATACGACACTTCTCCTGATGTAACTTTATTCCGCCAATTCTCTCTCAAGTGTGTCTGCATTAAAATGATTTTTAAAATCCATTTATGTGGGGGATATATATAGATTTGATGATCAATTTCCATTCATGTGGGGGATTGTTGGAACAATTAATTACATTATTTAATTGTTTATAATTTGAATGGAAATGATGTGAAAAGGTGTTTAATTATGTAAAGGGACATAAGATACTAAAAGGTGTATCTATTCACTAAAAGGCATGTCTTTCCTAATAGACACATCTATTCACGAAGATGCATGTCTTTTCTAATAGACACATCAAAGTCTATATATATATATATTCACAAGATGGATTGTTTTAAAAAAAGAAGAATAGTAATAGAGTTAGAAAGTTAGGAAAATGAGTCAAAAAATAATTTTCCTTCTATTTTCATAGTTTTGGGTCAGAGAAAGTGTTGAATCATTATATTGGTTCGCAGACTAATGATTTGAAGTGCTAAAATCATTAGTATGATCGTTGTATCTTGGGAGACTATCGTCATTAGACCGCAAGCACTAGAGCGGGACGCAATTAGTCTTCAGGACATTGAGTATAACTCAAGCCTCGATCAACTATATTATGTTTTTAATTCTATCACGCATCAAAGTTTTTTAAAATCGCACCAACACTTCGAACGAGAGAAAAGTGACCCTTGTTCGCGCCCTCCATATACATGATGCAACAACATCTAGTGTAGCATAATTATTATTATTTTTGTTATTACTTGTTACTTGTTTTTTGAGCAATGCAATCTCGGCGTTGGAGAGGAAAACCGACGTTTCGTCGAAGGTTTTGAAGTAAGTTTTTGTGAGATTGTGATGAGCTTCATCGTTATCGGCAATGTGGAGTTCTTCGCGGTGAGAAAGCATTGATCTCGTCGAGGGAGATCTTGAACTTAAGGCTTCTCTTCCCCAAGAAGGAAGGATGGAGGGGTCTTTCCGATGAGGATCTCGAGAAAAATCGGATACGGCTGTGATAAATTGGAAGGCACCATATGTATCACAAGCACAATGGTTACATGTGTAAGCCAACACAAAACCTCCACAAGCTAGACGAGTTACCTGCAACTTATATATAGCAATATGTTAAGGTAAATGTTTAATAATTAATTATACGCACAAAATAGAGCAATTGAGCGCCAACCTATTAAATGGTGACATCTAAATTAAAATTTAGATAGTTTGATTTGGTCATATTATTTGATCGGTTTGATCAGTATATAGAGGCTAATTAAGCCTCAGAATTGGTATACAAAAATAAAATAAACCAAATTCTAAGGTATGTATTACGTGGCCTTATGTAATGTCTAAAGCAGACTGTGCACCCATGGCCTCCTAAGTAACAATAACATGTCTATATATACATATATATGTATATATGTTATGATGTAACATATATATATAGGAGGAGTACATTATAAGGCTTTAGTTTCAAACCTGCATGCGAAGTAGAGGGGAATCAGTAATGAAGTTGCCGCCCCAAACATCGTCGACAAGAAAACGCTCCCAAAGAGGAAATGGAGGTCTCAAGTCGCCGTTGATTCGTCGCAATTTTTCAAGTGTAATATCTGCATTAGCCTCTCTAAATATGACTCCTTCGCCACAACAATCAACCACAAGCTTTCCATCCATGCCTTCATTTCTAAGCCTCCCTGCCAAAGGGTAGTAGTGAACTAGAGCCCTTGATAAAGCCATTTTTATCACTTCAACCGGGTCTCTACTACTACTACTCCTACTTGGAGGATAAAAATGCACGAATGGAATGTGGTGTCTAATGCAAACTTGAGCGTCTACTTTTGATAGGGACTTGAATTCTTGAGGAGTTGGCGTCGCCGGAGGAACAAGCCGTGCCTCGCCGACGTTCACTGAGAAATATTCGCTAGATGCGCTGATATCCATATTTGCTAACTCTTGCTATAGATGGTGTTTATTCTCTAGTCTTTGGGATTTTTATGAGCTGAAGTTGTTTGGGTAGCTACATATATATATAGTACAAAGCAAGAAACTGGATATATAGAGTTAATTGTGTAGTGATACAATTATGCTCTTGTATAATTACGTAGTGCACTTAAGTGCTAGGGGTACATCATCACAAAGCGCTTGCGTTATGTGATGTACGTGTAGTATTTTCCCACTTAATAAGGTCACGTTTTACATCAATTTAAAGACCATGTGACATGTAGCAAAATATGTGTGGCTACGTATAACTCGAAAGTATTAATCGCAATGTTTTCGAAGAGGTGCGTAACTTGTTATATGACCCTAAATAGAAGTGTGTGAAAAGGAAAATGATATATAGGTGACCTGCAATGGATCCGAAATGAACACCAGTCATTACTTTCCGTTGACTTGTGCGTACAAAAATCGATATATATTTAAGGGACACCAACAATTAGGTACTTCATCCAGTCATTTATATAAGTCGTTTAAGGTAAAAACATAAGAATTAAGCAGGCGACTTTAATTACGAGTTTAATTTAGATATATTTCCTTGGATATTAAATGAATTGAAGAATTGGAGAATTATAATTGTTTGAATTGTATAAGGGTAAAATGGAAAAAAATGCAATAAATACGCTCTTGAATTCTGAAAACGACTGACAATTTTAAACAAAAAGCTTTTGCTAGAACGACTTATATAAATGACTGGATGGAGTATCCTATTTGGTTCAACTCGGCACTACCAGTCGTATTCCTTTTCCTTAATTTGATTTGTGGTAGTCTTCTAACTTTTTTTTTTTTTGTCAAACATGGTCCTCTAACTTAAATCATTTTGAAGGGGGACCTTAACTCTATTAATTCTCTAATTTAATTGTGCATTCTAGGCCATTTGAAATTAATGAAATTTTTATTTTTCTTCAAAAAAAACTATTACCTTAAATGTGTATTGTAATACTTATCACGAAAAAAAATGTATTAATACTTATGTCATGACCCTTTTCAAAAAGATGTATAATTATTTTTAAAAAATAAAACATGTATGATTTTAACCAGTTGTCTTGGTATTTTTTTTTTTTTGCAAAGATATATTTGTACTTGCATGTGTTGTTGACGACGTATACATGCATGTTTTTTTTCTTTTAAACATGTATGTTAACTTGAGGGGCCCAAGTGGGAAAAGTACGTACTGTGAGTTTTTGGCCACGAAATTAGAAGTACGTACTGTGAGTTTTTGGCCACGAAATTAAGGCCTGCGCCTTTGATGTGCCATGAACTTATAGTTCTTGGCCACAATTTGAGAGGCCTTTCAGGCAAGTACCCACATTGGCACATTGTGATGCGCTGTCCTTTAATCGATTCATTCAGGCCTCAATAAAAAATAAAAAATAAAAAATAATGTACCAAAATAATAATAATAATAATAATAATAATAATAATAATAATAATAATAATAATAATAATAATAATAATAATAATAATAAATAAAAATAAAAGTAAAAACTCAATTCATTGAAAGTTATATAGTCGACATCACCATTCACCAAACCTTCTAAATCTCACGTTTTTTAGACTGTGCTAATGTAATCCATAAAAAACGTGCACGAAGAATTAACTTACACTTGTTGTTGCACACATCAAGGTATAGTTTTTTTTTTTTTTTTTTTTTTTTGAGTAAATATGAGTATCTAAACATACTTGTCTGATTAGTCCCACAGATCCTGAGATTGTGGAGAGAGATCACTATCTATTATTGGCCCGATGTTTGATTGTAGTGGAGAATCGAAACTGAGATTATGCATGCACTTAATTAACTCACACAACCCTGACCATCTTTGCCCTTACATACCACAAGGCCACGCCTCGTTTGGGTTAAGGTAAAGTATATATATTAGCTACAAAATAAAGTATTCTTGAAAAAAAAAAAAAGAAACTCAATATGTTACTAGATAATTAAACAAATTGTTCTTGACAAAGTAGTAATTAAAGAGCAGAAAACCCTCTAATCTCCCTCCTAACTTCATTGTGAAACTTGTTCACTAATGAAGATGGCAGAGAAATCAAAGCCAACACACCCTCATCAACTCCATTAACATTTTTATGGTAAAACATTGAAGTGACCGTCCAAGGCATAGGCCCAACTCCTGCCCTTGCAGGCCCAGCATAAACACCTTTTCCCCAACCAAAATCAACCTCAGTGAATTTGAACCAACGCATATCAGTCACTGTTAGAGTGAACCATGCATTGATTTTGTATTTGGTGTGTATCTTGAGGTATATCTTCTGTTGTAATAAGTAGTAAGTGAATTTTGTGTGTGTGTTGTGTGTTGTAATCCAACGGCTGAGATGTATTTACATCAACAGCTGAGATGTAAAGTTTGTTTTTACTATAAATAAAACTGTGCAAAGCATTCGACGAGTTTGTCGAAGCTTTGTTTCCTCCTTTGCTGTCCTGGTGTATCTTCTTCATTGAAGCTCTTCTTGAGCTTCAACATGGTATCAGAGCGTTGAGTGGCTAGCGCTGAGGATCGAGAGAGAGAAAGACAAGATCTCTCGGTGTGTCGGATTCTTTTCGACGACGGCGGGGTTTTTTTTTTTCGGATCGACGACGGCGGGGGTCTTCTCGGCCTTCTCGCTCGGCTTCTTCTGATCGGCGACGACGGTCTCGGCCTTCTCGCTCAGCTTCTTCTGATCGGCGACGACATGGTCTTCTCGGCCTTCTCGCTCGGCTTCTTCTCTGCTGATCTGGTGAGTTTCTTACTTTCTGGACATGGATCGGGTGATGGAATAGCTAGATCTACCCAAGAACGTGCAAGATCTAGTAGTCAAACGACTGGATCTGGTGAAGAAAGAGTCAGATCTGAGAAATCTGGCGAAGAACAAGCTAGATCTGGTGGAGAAGTTACGAGATCTGGTTGTGAAACAACTAGATCCGGTGAAGAAAGAGTCGGATCTGAGAAATCTGGCGAAGAACAAGCAAGATCTAGCGTTGCAGTTACGAGATCTGGTTGTAAAACAACTGGATCTAGTGAAGAAATTGTGAGATCTGGGTGTAAAACATACGGATATGGGAGAAAGTTCATAAGATCTTTATTTGGTGTGAATGACGAACAGTCGGGAGTCATGGAACAGGGATCTCCATCTTCGGGTTTTGTATCGGGAGGTACCTCGGGTTTGAATTACGGTACTCCATTTGGTAGTTCTTTGAGTCAATTTGTTACTATAAAACTTGATGGAACAAATTTTCTATTGTGGAAATCGATTGTTGTTAATTTATTCAAGGTTTTGATCTTGATGGTCATTTGTTTGGGTCTCTGGAAATACCGAGAAAAATTCTTGGTGATGGATTATCAAATCCAGTACAAGATTTGGTTGATAGAGATCGATTTTTGTTGGGTTGGTTGATAAATGCGATGATGCACGATCTTTGCAATGCAGATTATAGGGAATACCGAAACAAACGACAAATGAATTGTGGAAAGAAATCGAAACATATTATGGCTCTAATAATAGAGTTCATGTTCGATCTCTCAAGAAAGCACTTCATACAACTCGTAAGGGTGCTATGAAAATGAAAGAGTATTTGTCTAAGATGAAATGTATTTACGATAATCATTTATTATAGGATCGGTGGTGAACACGAGATGATTTGATTTCCAGTGTATTGATTGGTTTAGACAGGGAATATCTACCTATTACTACCTTCTTGCAGGGAAGGTGTGATTTACAATGGCAGGAACTATACTCTACACTGATCGGGTTTGAAGAAACCCTGGATCAGTATAATGTGAATACTTTGGTGTTGCAGGATTCTCCATCTGTTAATGCTGCTGAAATTAAAACCAGTAACACTAAGTCGAATGTTCAGAATTGGAATTCCAATGGGAATAGAGCAAATGGTGGTTTCAGAGGTCGTGGTAATGGAAGGTTTCGAGCGAGAGGAGGTTTCAAGTCATCAGCGACAACAACAAACCACATGTCAAATTT
Organism: Stephania yunnanensis; assembly: GCA_039657365.1. Taxonomy (NCBI): domain Eukaryota; kingdom Viridiplantae; phylum Streptophyta; class Magnoliopsida; order Ranunculales; family Menispermaceae; genus Stephania; species Stephania yunnanensis. The sequence continues at coordinate 55,556,960 of CM077588.1, read as the reverse complement.
GTGGGAAGTTTGGACATTCAGCAGCTGTATGTTACTATAGGGCAGACATGAAGTACATGGGCTCTCAAACAGGGAGTTCTCCTCTGTCACAGATGAAGCCTTTCACTCCTCAATCTCATACACCTTCGTCTTTCTTTCTTGCATCGAAAATTTGGTTATGATGGATCGTGGTACATGGACGGTGGTGCTACATCTCATGTTCTTGGGGATCCTTCTCGGATGCTTAACACCTCCACATACTCGAGGTAATCATTCTTTAATGGTTGGTAATGGTCGATTCTTTGAAAATTCTTGATCTGGGTCTGCTTGCATTCCATCTGTTGGTTCTGCATTATCATTTCATAATACTTTGTGTGTACCTAGCATCAAAAAGAATTTGTTGAGTGTCTCCCGAGTTAACGAGAGACAACAATGTGTTGATTGAGTTTCATCCTCATGTATGTTTCGTGAAGGACCTTCAAACCAATGAGATTCTTCTTCACGGAACAAGTACAAAATGGTCTATATCGCATCTCGGGTCCACTTTGCATAGTTACCTTCTTCACATCTTGCTTTGTTTGTGTCCAATAAAAGTTTGTCTTCTTTGTGGCATTCGGACTTGGTCATCTGCACAAAAGACACTTCAACGAGGTTATGCATCAAAAACTTCATCTACCATTCGGTTCAATCTTGATCTTTGTCGTCTTGTCCCTTTAGGCAAGAGTCATGCATTACCATTTCATTCATCGATCGAATGTCGAATAATGTTTTGGATTTGATACATCTTGATTTGTGGGGTCTGCACCAGATTACTTCTCCGAGTGGTTTCAACTATTACATTCATTTTATTGATGATTCCACTAGATTTACATGGTTATATCCTTTGAAATTGAAATCAGATGCTTTGAATGCTTTTATGCATTTTAAGAAAATGGTGGAGAATCAGTTTAAGTCTACTATCAAGAAAGTTCAATCTGACTGGGGTGGTGAGTATAGATCTTTTAAATCTGTACTTGATGAATGTGGAATTATTTTTCAGCATCCATGTCCTCATACACATGCACAGAATGGTCGAGCTGAACGTAAGCATAGACATATAGTTGAAATGAGTCTTGCATTGCTTGCTCATAGTAAAGTACCTCGAAATCTTGGTGGGATGCTTGTTCTACTCTTTGCATTTACGATTAATCGTCTTCCTACTTAAAAAATCTTGCATGGTGTGTCACCTTTTGAGAAATTATTTCATGAATCACTGATTACACTCTACTTGAGTTTTTGGATGTGCATGCTTTCCATATTTGCGTCCTTATAATGCTCATAAGTACCGGTTTAGATATGAAAAGTGCATATTTTTGGGTATAGCAGTCAGCATAAGGGCTACAAGTGTTTGAGTCCATCTGGGAAGATTTACATCACTAGAAATGTTGTGTTTCATGAGAATGAATTTTCTTATCATTCTTTATTTGCTGATAAGTTTCAACCAACAACTTCTACCTCACCCGAATTGCCTACCAGTTTTCCTTTGTTGGTTCCACATCAGCCCTTGCTTCCATCAGGATCTTCCTCTTCTTCATCTGATTTGAATGGTGTCCCTGCTTCGGTTGAGGTTACACCTCATGTTGCTGAGGATTCAAGGAATGGTGTGGATCCTCAAAACATACATCCAATGATTACTCGAGCCAAAGATGGAATCAGTTTAAGAAAAGTGTTTTTGTCTACTACATCCACTCATGAACATGATATTCTGCATCATTCTTCTTTGCTTTTGATTCCTCATTGGAAGGCAACAATGGATCAGGAGTATCATGCTCTCATGAAAAATGGTACTTGGTCTCTTGTTCCATCTGCTCCTAGTCAAAATGTTGTTGGCAATAAGTGGATTTTTTTTGTTAAGAGGAATTCTGATGGGTCTATAAATCGATACAAGGCTAGATTAGTGGCCAAAGGGTTTAAACAAGTACCGGTATTGATTTTGATGAGACATATAGTCTGTTGTTAAGGCTTCTACTATTCGAGTTATTTTGTCTTTGTTGTTCATTTTGGTTGGTCGTTGCGACTTGATTGATATAAATAATGCATTTTTAAATGGTCGAGTTAGTTGAGGAGGTTTACACAAATCAACCTATGGGGTTTGTGGATCCTTCTCACCCTAATGATGTGTGTCGCTTGCATAAAGCTTTGTATGGTCTTCGTCAAGCTCTCGTGCATGGTTTGATCAGTTGAAATCCACTTTGTTGTCTTGGGGCTTCCATAATTCCAAAGTGGTGACTCTTTGTTCATCTATCATCATGAGCAAGTTGTGTTGTATGTCTTTGGTTTATGTGGATGACATTATAATTCTTGGTTCTAATCAATCTTCCATTCAATCTTTCATTAATAAGTTGAATGGTAAGTTTGCCTTAAAAGATATTGGAGATTTGAATTTGTTTTTGGGAATGGAAGTTCATAGGTATGCCAAAGGACTGTACTTAACTCAAACGGCTTATATTCATCAGCTTTTACAAAAGGGAGGTATGTCTCATGCAAAGCCCATTGCTACTCCCTTTGTTGTTGGTAAGTTGTTGTACAAGGATGGCAGTGCTTTGTTTCATGATAAAACTCTTTATAGGAGTTTGCTTGGTGGTCTCCAATATCTTGTTAATACTAGGCCAGACATTGCTTATATTGTCAATACTTTAAGTCAATTCCAACGAGTCTCTACGGTATTGCATTGGCAAGCTCTTAAGAGAGTGTTGCGCTATCTCAAAAATGCTTGTTGATTTGGGTTTGTTGTTTAAATCGAGTCTTGATTTATTTCTCACTTGGGTATTACGATCTTGATTGGAAAGTTTGCCTCGGTGGATGATAGGAAATCTGTGGCGAGTTATCTTTGTATTTTGGGCTCTAATTTGATCTCTTGGCGATCTAAGAAACAATGGGTAGTTGCTCGGTCTAGTACGGAATCGAATATCGTGCTCTTCTTGCGTAGGTAACAATTGAATTAAGTTGGATTCGGTCCTTATTTTGAGAATTGAAAATTTCTCTTGGTACTAGTCTCTTGTTTGGTGTGATAATATGAGTCTTCTTTGCATTAGCCAAGAATTCAGTTTATCACTCTCGCACTAAACATATTGAGTTAGATATTCATTATGTCGAGAGATAAAGTGTTGGCGAGGTTGTCTTTGATTCATCATGTTCCTTGATTGATAATGTTGCTTTGATATTTTCACTAAATCATTTACTGTCTCTCGGTTTTTGTTTTTAAGGGACAAACTAAGTCTCATTTCTCTTCCCCTTAGTTTGAGGGGGGATGTTAGAGTGAACCATTGATTTTGTATTTGGTGTGTATCTCGAGGTATATCTTCTGTTGTAATAAGTAGTAAGTGAATTTTGTGTGTGTGTTGTGTGTTGTAATCCAACGGCTGAGATGTATTTACATCAACAGCTGAGATGTAAAGTTTGTTTTTACTATAAATAAAATGTGCAAAGCATTCGACGAGTTTGTCGAAGCTTTGTTTCCTCTCTTGCTGTTCTGGTTCGTCTTCTTCATTGAAGCTCTCCTTGAGCTTCACGACACATTTTCGATCGGTCACTAGGCGTTTGAGAGCTAGTATATCGTCGTTGGACAAGAATACAGAGGTTTGGACAAGAGCTTATAGAACAAATTTCGCCGAAGTTTCATGATGATTAGCTGAATCGCCGAGCTAGGTTATTGTATTCGGGGTGACGAAAAGATATGATAGGAGGTGATCGTGGTTTTAATATTTCTCTTCCCCATGAGGGTAAGGTAGAAGGAGTTTTTCGTTGAGGGTCGTCACAACAAAACTCTGCTATGGTTTTCATGAATTGAAGTGCACCATTAGTGTCACATGCACAGTGATTCAATGTGTAAGCCAAGACAAAGCCTCCATAAGATAGACGAGTAACCTGCATTATACTCATTGGAATTGTACTTGACAAATAAAAAATCAAGTAGTAGCAGCTCAAATTAGCTTATTAATATTCACAAGTAGCAACTATTTTAACAAAAAAAAAAGTATAAAAAACAATGATAGAAATACAATATATGAGGGCCGCTAAGGGCACCCCACCATATTATGAAGGCACCCTGTTAATGAGGGCACTAACCAATTTACCCGGGGCACCCAAAAATTGGACCGAAATTCCCAAAATACCCCTCGTTCAAAACTCTTGCACCCCACCACCCCCACCACCACCACCACCACCAGCGAACTCATTGTGGAAGAACCAATTTGTTAAGGATCGGCCATTGCGAGGGTTCCCGGAAATCGTGTATTCCGTCCGTCTCCGTGTGTTCCTCCTTCGTTGTAGGAGGTTTTTCCAATGTGTAGGCTCGGGTTGTTGGGCGATTTCGTCTCCGAATTATTAGGGCTCGGTTGAAGTTCATCGTACACACACATTTGGGGCGAAATCGATCGTTTGAAGGTACGTTTATAGTCTAATTAAGTTACATTTGGTAGAGTAGTTGTAATATGTGTGTGGCGGTGTGCTCAATGGTTCCATTATTGGAAAATCGTGGTTCTCTGCCACACAGGCCAGAGAGTGTGTTTACTGTCTTGGCCAAGCATGGCCGAGACAGAAGGTAAATTTTGGGCAACTCGTCGTCTAGGCCAGGAAGGTCGGAAGAGTTCACAGAGTCTCGGTTACGAATGACTGTTGAGTCGTTAATTATGTAATATTATATATATGTTATTTATATATTTTTATTGTCAAGTCTCCAAAATACTAGCCTAATTGCGTTTATTTATTATTTTCAGGGTTATTGGAGTGCGCGGTTAAATCGCGATTCTATTTTATTTTTCTTTGTTCTTGGTGTTCTTCAACTATGCGAGGCTAAAACCTCTAGCCTGGGCAAGACTGCGAGGGAGGTTCGACTGCGCATATCAATGGATTTGTGAGATTTATATATTTTTATTTCAGTCTTTTCATTATTATTTTATTTTCTTTGGTATTGTTTTAATAATTGAAGTTAAACACTTGTTTAAACCTTGATTTATTTGTCAATGTGTCGTAAGCATCCGTACTTGTGCAATAAGACCACAATAGTGGCAATCGACCATACCGATTGATTAAACCCTTTTGAGACCGGTTGAATACCTTAGAAATCTAGGTTAAATCGGACACACGAGTGATCCGGTTGTCTAGGTGTAGTGCCTTCACAAAGCCCATTGCGGTCAACACATTAAACCCAATTCACTTGAATTGTGGTTATGTGTTTGACTAGAGAAATAGTCACCGTCGTACCTTGGCTATCGAGATTAGGAAGTGCGAGGAACCGCGTGCGTCACCGGGTCTATAGCTACACTAGGATATTTTGATTTGCATACTTTACATAAATCGACGACCAAATCCAATCTTTTACCGAACCGAACTTGTATGTCTTGACCTAGGTATTTTTATTAATTATTTTATTTTCAATTTTATCTCCTTTGCTTTAATTATTTTATGATTAGATAATTAAATCATTCCCTCTTAAACCCCGATTTCTCTTTTTGTTATTTTTTACCAAAGAAAGATTACTAGTCCCTGTGGGATCGACAATTTGCCACTATTCTACAAAATAGTTGGTTTAGGTATTTTTTTAATTATATTGACGCGTTCGGCGCGCGTCAATTTTTGGCGCCGTTGCCGGGGATTGGTTTTTTTCTTTCTTTGGTTTTTATTTTTATTTTATTTTTTATTTTTATTTTTCTTTGGTTTTTTTTTTTATTATTTTGTATCTAGTTACTTGTTTCTAACATTTTTGCAGGTAATTCCATAATGGCCTCCTACACCAATAATTATGGTCGATTCGAAGACTCATACTATCATGTTGTGAATGGGGTAGGTATGTCACATAATGGACATCAATTTTCTAACTCGCAATCTTTTGTGCAATAGGTCAGGGTTTATGGAAATCGTGGGGAGTACTTTCATCCCACGTATGTTTGTCCTTATTCGAAGTATAAGAATCATTATGGTTCCACTTATGCATCACCACAACCCAACTTCTATATGTCTAAGCAAAGTCCACAGATTCCTCAACATGAAAATAGGTCTATACGAGACATGTTGAAGTAGCAAATATACCTAGCTAGATATAGTTTAATCAAAGTGCAGACATCAACCCTCCCATAATTTCCCTCCTAACCTCTCTATGAAACATTTTTGTGAACATTGGTGGCAATGAAACCAAAGCCAACAAACCCTCAACACCATCACTGGTCATGTGGCGGAGCAGAGAAGTTAACATTCCAGGCAATAGTCCAATTCCAGCTCTAGCAGGCCCAGCATATGAGGCCTGGCCCCAACCAAAGTCCACCTCTCCAAATCTAAACCAACGTACATCAGACACTATAAATGCCTCTTTTTGGCAATACACCATATTTGTGTCTGACTCTAAGAAATCAAAACATGAAGCTTTTCTCACTTCTTCAGCTACTTTTTTCTTGGCATTTGCTGTTAAACTTGCAGCATAACTCAATGGCTTGTCAACAAGCTCTGATGCCTTTGCAGTTGCACATGTGACCACCGCGGTGTTCCCATAGAAACCTTTCGATAAATCGTGTTCACTTCGAAACCGAGTGTCGAAGGGAAAGAACACCTTCCTAACATCTTCTTCGAACGAGAAAAAAGTGACCCTCGTTCGCGCCCTCCATATACATGATGCAACAACATCTAGTGTGGCATAATTATTATTATTTTTGTTATTACTTGTTACTTGTTTTTTGAGTAATGCAATCTCGGCATTGGAGAGGAAAACCGACGTTTCGTCGAAGGTTTTGAAGTAAGTTTTTGTGAGATTGTGATGAGCTTCATCGTTATCGGCAATGTGGAGTTCTTCGCGGTGAGAAAGCATTGATCTCGTCGAGGGAGATCTTGAACTTAAGGCTTCTCTTCCCCAAGAAGGAAGGATGGAGGGGTCTTTCCGATGAGGATCTCGAGAAAATTCGGATACGGCTGTGATAAATTGGAAGGCACCATATGTATCACAAGCACAATGGTTACATGTGTAAGCCAACACAAAACCTCCACAAGCTAGACGAGTTACCTGCAACGTATATATAGCAATATGTTAAGGTAAATGCATGTTTAATAATTAATTATACGCACAAAATAGAGCAATTGAGCGCCAACCTATTAAATGGTGACATCTAAATTAAAATTTATATAGTTTGATTTGGTCATATTATTTGATCGGTTTGATCAGTATATAGAGGCTAATTAAGCCTCAGAATTGGTATACAAAAATAAAATAAACCAAATTCTATGGTATGTATTACGTGGCCTTATGTTAGTTCGTGTTCGGGAATCTTTGTGGGAATCAAGATGGTGGATGATGATGATAAATCAAGCAATATGGTCAAGTTGACGGCTACGAATTATTCAATTTGGCAACCGATGATGGAAGATCATCTTTATTGCAAGGATTTATTTGATCCAATTGAATTTGGACAAAACAAGCCAGAGAGAATATCTCGATGTTAATTGGAGGAAGTTGCACTTAGAAAAACTACGGGACTATTCGAAAGTGGATCAATCTCGTATTTATCACCATGTCAGCAAAGAGGTTGATGCACAGGAGTTGTGGAGAAAATTGCAGAATATGTGTGAGAGGAAGGGGGCTCAAAACAAGGCTTCTCTAATTAGAAGGCTTGTTAATATGAAGTATAAAGATGGGCGGTCGATGATAGAGCACTTGAATGATTTCGAAGCATTGATCAATCAATTAAGCGCAATGAAGATTGTGCTTGAGGATGAGTTACAAGCACTTTTACTCTTGAGCTCGTTGCCAGAAAGCTGGGAAACCTTGGTGGTGTCTCTAAGTAATTCTGCTCCAGGCGGTGTCTTGTCTTCATCCATAGTGCGGGATAGTCTCTTTGACGAGGAGACTAGGACAAAGGATAAAGGCATTGAAACTTCACAAGCTCTTGTCACTACTGCAGAACATAGAGGCAGAAGTCAGTTTAAAGGTCCGAGGGGGCGGAGTAAATCTAGAGGCAAGTCTCAAGGAAAAGGAAAATTCTCTTGTTATCATTGTGGCAAGGAAGGACACATAAAGAAAAATTGTAGAGTGTGGAAAAGAGAACAAAATGATGAGAAAAATCAAAATAAAGCGAATGATCAGAATACTACGGCTGCTATATCAGATGCAATTGAAGACTTGGTTGTGCTTTCTTTAGTCGAGGATCAGTCATGTCACTAATACAGATAGTGAATGGGTAGTCGATTCCGCAGCATCCTTCCATGCTACTCCGAGGAAGGATTTCTTCTCTGTTTATCGAGCAGGGAATTTTGGTAAGGCAAAAATGGGGAACAACATTTTTGTAGATATAGTTGGCATTGGAGATGTCTGTGTGCAGACAAACATGGGCTGCACGGTAATTATGAAAGATGTGCGACATGTTCCGGATCTGCGTCTGAATTTGATTTCTATTCATGCTTTGGACTTAGATGGTTACTACAACATCTTTGGGGGCAAGGAGTGGAAACTCACCAAAGGCTCAATTGTTGTTGCTAGAGGAAAATTGAGCTATACACTTTACAAGACTCAATTGAAGACCGTCAGAGGTGACCTGAATGCAATTGAAGATGATTCTTCACCAGATCTGTGGCATAGGCGGCTAGGTCACTTGAGTGAGAAAGGGTTGCAGGTGTTGGCAAAGAAGTCTCACATTCCCTTTGCCAAAGGTAAATATTTGAACCCTTGTGATGATTGCTTATTCGGTAAGCAACATAGAGTTTCTTTTTCTTCATCATCTGAAAGAAAAAGAAATTTACTTGAGTTAGTATACTCTGATGTTTGTGGTCTCATTGATGTGGAAACTATGGGAGGTGGCAGATACTTTGTTACTTTTATTGATGATGCTTCACGGAAGGTTTGGGTGTTTGTGTTGAGAACAAAATGTCAGGTTCTTGAGTACTTCAAGAAGTTTCATATGTTGGTGGAACGAGAAAAAGGCGTATCTTTGAAGTGCCTTCGTAGTGATAACGGGGGAGAATACACTTCAAAGGAGTTCGAGAATTATTGCTCAGAACATGGAATCAGACATGAGAAGACTGTTCCGGGTACTCCTCAACATAATGGTGTTGCTGAAAGAACAAACAGAACCATCCTTGATAAAGTCAAATGTATGTTAAAAATGGCTAAGTTGCCCAAGTCGTTTTGGGGTGAGGCTCTCAGTACTGCTTGCTACTTGATGAATCGCTCTCCTTCAGCACCATTGGAGTTTGATGTTCCAGAGAGAGTTTGGTCTGGGAAAGATGTTACTTACTCTCACTTGAAGGTGTTTGGATGCAAGGCATTTATGCATGTGCCTAAGGAGCAGAGACAGAAACTTGATGATAGAAGCTGTTCGTGTATCTTCTTGGGATTTGGAGATGCAGAGTTTGGTTATAGGTTATGGGATCCAGAGAAGAAAAAGATTGTCGAGTCCGGGGATGTGGCCTTTCATGAATATGAGACCATAGCAGATTTGAAGACATCAAAGAAAATCATAGTTGATGATGATGATGTTTCGGATTGGAGTCTTCTTCCATTGCGATGCCACACATGATGGAGACTCATTTGAAGAACATGGGGTTGATGTGCGAGAACCGGTTGATGATGCCGAGCAGGGGAGAAAACTCCTCCACCAACAAACTTTAGTTGAACCTTCACTTAGAAGGTCCGAGAGAGGGTTGCTTCCTTCTACTAGGTACCCCTGGGTTCTAATTATGTTACAATTACGAAGAGGGGGAGCCAGAGAGCTTCCAGGGAGTTCAGATTCACAAAGACAAAGTTCAATGGATGAAAGCAATGCAAGAGGAGATGAGTCTGAAGAACATTCACACTGATAAGAATCCAGCTGATATGTTGACGAAGGTGGTGACTCGTGAGAAGCATCAGTCCTGCACCAAGTTGGTGGGGCTGAGTTGTTATTGAGCATCAAATATGATTGAGATCTCCCCATGTGTTGGAGGGGGAGATTGTTGGTTTTTGTATGGGCCACACACACAAAAAAAATAGAAAGTCCAACACATGCAACGAATTGCAGTTGGAATAGGAATCTTGGAGAGAGAAAATAGGAATGAGAATTGGAGTTGGAATAGGATTTTGGTAGAGAGATATACAAGCATTGGAAAGTCGACTTTGAGAGTTCGACTTGGTGACCGATTGGTGTGCGCACTCGAGTTGAAGTGTGCAATCTCTCTAGTTTTCTTCTCTCTACATTGAAGGCATATCAAGATCTTGAATCTGAAGACCCGCGGAGAGGCTTTGGTGATTTCTTGGTGTTCAAGAAAAGAGGTGCAAGGGTTTGATACAATTTATGTAATGTCTAAAGCAGACTGTGCACCCATGACCTCCTAAGTAACAATAACATGTTTATATATGTTATATATATGTTATGATGTAACATATATATATAGGAGCAGTACATCATAAGGCTTTAGTTTCAAACCTGCATGCGAAGTAGAGGGGAATCAGTAATGAAGTTGCCGCCCCAAACATCGTCGACAAGAAAACGCTCCCATTGCGGAAATGGAGGTCTCAAGTCGCCGTTGATTCGTCGCAATTTTTCAAGTGTAATGTCTGCATTAGCCTCTCTAAATATGACTCCTTCGCCACAACAATCAACCACAAGCTTTCCATCCATGCCTTCATTTCTAAGCCTCCCTGCCAAAGGGTAGTAGTGAACTAGAGCCCTTGATAAAGCCATTTTTATCACTCCAACCGGGTCTCTACTACTTTTACTTTTACTTGGAGGATAAAAATGCACGAATGGAATGTGGTGTCTGAGGCAAACTTGAGCGTCTACTTTTGATAGGGATTTGAGCTCTCGAGGAGTTGGCGTCGCCGGAGGAACAAGCTGTGCCTCGCCGACGTTCACTGAGAAATATTTGGTTTGAGATGCATTACCGTCCATATTTGTCACTCTCTCTGTATATATAGTCCTTATTCTCTCTATGCCTTGAGGCAAGAACTGATATGCACGTCTATATATATATATATATATGTTTAGTATGTATGTTATTCATCATTCTTTATCAGATGATATACATTGTGGTCCCAAGACCGTCACCATGAAATATTCGCCAGATGCCCTGATATCCATATTTGCTAACTCTTGCTATAGATGGTGTTTATTCTCTATTCTTTGGGATTTTTATGAGCTGAAGTTGTTTGGGTAGCTACATATATATACAGTGCAAAGCAAGAAATTGGATCTATAGAGTTAATTGTATAGTGATACAATTATGCTCTTGTATCATTAAGTCGTCCACTAAAGTGCTAGGGGTCCATCATCACAAAGCAATTGCGTTATGTGATGTACGTGTACTATTTTCCCACTTAATAAGGTCATGTTTTACATCAATTTAAAGACCATGTGAAATGCAGCAAAATATGTGTGGCTACGTATATCTCGCAAGTATTAATCGCAATGTTTTCAAAGAGGTGCGTAACTTGTTGGATGACCCTAAATAAAAGTATGTGAAAAGGAAAATGATATATAGGTGACCTGCTATGGATCCGAAATGAACACCAGTCATTACTTTCTGTTGACTTGTGCGCACAAAAATCGATATATATATTATATATATTTAAGGGACACCAACGATTAGTTACTTGATTCAGTCATCTATATAAGTCATTTAAAGTACTAAGAACGCAAGTATTAAGCAGACGGCTTTAATTACGAGTTTAATTTACATATATTTCTTTTGATATTAAATGAATTGAAGAATTGGAGAATCATAATTGTTTGAATTGTATAAAGGTAAATTAAATAGGTAAAAATGTAATAAATACACTCTTGAATTCGAAAGCGACTTACAATTTTAAACAAAAAGTTTTTGTAGAACGACTTATATAAATGACTGGATGGAATATCCTTTTTAGTTCAATCCGGCACTACTAGTAGTATTCCTTTTCCTTAATTTGATTTGTGGTAGTTTTCTAACTTTTTTTTTTTTTTTTTGTCAAACATGATCCTCTAACTTAAATCATTTTGAAGGGGGACCTTAAATCTATTAATTCTTTAATTTAATTGAGCATTCTAGGCCATTTGAGTAATTTAAGAGTTACACATATAGTACAATGTCAATGCCGATACCATGTGATATGTGCATCTAAAACGTGCATGCGCAATATTTCTCCAAAAAAAAAAAAAAAACATGTGCAATTACTCTATGTAAGAATTAATTTTAATATAAACATCAAAATATAAGTCTTCAATAGCATTCACAGCTAAATAATTAATGTCAGTTTTTTTGAACATAAACAATTAGCAAGTCAATGTATGTTTATGAGACCAATCGATTCCATGTATGTCCTACATCGAGCTACTAATTAATGGTTAATTAATGAAACCTTTATTTTTCTTCGAAAAAACTATTACCTTAAACGTGTATTGTAATACTTATCACAAAAAAAAAAGTGTATTAATACTTATGTCATGCCCCTTTTCAAAAAGATGTATAATTATTTAAAAATAAAATAAAACATAGTATGATTTTAACCAGTTGTCTATAATTTATTTATTTTTTTGGCAAAAATATATTTGTACTTGCATGTGTTTGTTAGGTTTATAGACACCGCAATGACACACTTTATTAATCACTCTAATAAACTCGTTAATTACAATGCGGGGGTTAACTCTAATTTATAGACTCACATAAGCATATTCATAATCCAACTAAGAGACCCTAAATAGACTCATACTCTAACTCGAAGTTTAAATCAAATTCAAACACTAATCTAATTTAGATTACAACTCCAACATCCCCCTATAATCTAAATTACTTATCTGAATTAAAAAACAAAACATTATCCCACCATAATTCAGATTGTCATGATTTTCCACTTGATCTTCTCTCGAAATATAGATCTTGAACTCCATCGACGACAATTTTATCGTTCACCCGCCATCTATCTCGCACAGGTTCCTCATTGCTAAACAGTGCACAATGTATTTGATTGTCTTCGTCATCAATGACATTATCATGAGTGATTTTACAATCCTAAAGTCGAGATGGTTGTCCCACACTTCTTTGTAGTCTGCAACTGGTACGCTGGGGTCTAGCGTCAATACCAATTGAAGTGGAAGCTTCATCCTCACATCTAATTGTTGATGATTGAGCAATACTCTTTCCTTTTATGTCCCAAATTCACGTACTTTTCTCATCAAACTTGACATCTCTGCTAACAATGACTGTATTGATAATTGGATTATACAATTTGTACGTTCCAATCCTCCCTGGAACATAGCCAATAAATATGACATTCACGCCTTTGTCATCTAACTTCTTCCTATTAGCATCAAGAACATGTACATATGCAATGATCCAAACACCTTCAAGTGTTTGACACTTGACTTGTAACCACTCCAAGCCTCTTTTGGGGTTATATGGGACACACCTTTTGTGGGAGACATATTCAGTAAATAAATTGAACATGCAACTACTTCAGCCCAAAAAGGATAAAGTAGACCTTTGGCTCTCAACATACTATGAGCCATGTTTATAATTATACTATTTTTCCTTCTTGCAACACCATTATGTTGTGTTGTCTGTGGTGGCATGATATCATGTTTAATCCCATGACGATCACAAAACTTTGAGAATGTCGAGGACGTGTACTCACCACCACCATTTGTCCTCAAAGTCTCGATGTAGCGTCCACTTTGTTTCTCCACAGTTGCCTTGAACTTCTGAAAGCAACTAAATGCATTAGACTTATTCTTTAAAGTATACACCAAAATCATCCTGCTGTAGTCATCATTAAAATTCATAAAATATTTGCTTCCTCCTAGTGAAGCAGTCTGCAGAGGACCATAAACATCTGAGTGAACCAACTGTAGTAGAGATTTGGCACGCCTTGGAGTGTTGGAAGCAAACGTTCGTCTATATTGCCACCCCAAAATACACCCCTAACAAAATTGTTATGGATGTTGAATCACAGGCAATCCTTTCACTAAATTTTATGAGTCAACAACTTCAAACTCTCGAAGTTCAGATGACCATATCTTAGATGTCACAACCATGACTCATAAGAAACAATGGATTTAAAACACGGATAAGATCCGTCTTAATCTCAATCTAAAATAACCTATTTTTGAAGGAGACTTAAGAATAATCATACCTTTAGAGTCAAACACAGTGAGATGACTATCTTTGAAATTCAATTTGTACCCCTTCTCTAGCAATTGCTCCAAACTTAGCAAATTGCATGTCAATGTCGGTACATATAACACATCTGAAATAAACAGATGATCACCATTCTCCAACTGGATCAGAATTCTTCTTTTCTCTTAACTCGAAGTTTCCTATTATCAGCAAACTCGACCTTTGTTAATATTAACTCATCCAACTCATCAAAAAAAAATTTATTGCCACACGTACATGTGGTTAGAGCATGCACTGTCGAGATACCACATGTTACTCTGAGCATTCTTCTGGGTTGATGAAACCATCATTAATGTCTGATGACACTCCTCATCTTGATATGTCTGCTCCTCAGACTTTGACTCTAATGATTGCTTTATCCTGCATTGTCTAGCTATATGCCTAAATTTGCGACAGTTGTAACACTGAATCCGATTTCTCTGTTGATCGCGACATTCGTCTCGTTCGCGACCTTCGTCTCGTTCGCGACCTTTATTTTTATCCCACCACTGCTGATTATTATTCCGACCTCTGTCATTGTAGTTGACTTTATCACGGCCTTTGAACCCATAATTCTTCTTTAGCTTCGGGACAACTGTAGTCTTCAATGCCTGCTCAATAGGCTTGACTTTTTCACTTTTTTCATTGATTCGTTGCTCATGTGCTCGTAATGAACCAATGATTTCTTCAACTGACTTGGTCTTATAATCTGTCCCGAACTCCATAATAGCAGCTACCATATATGTGGTCGAACTTCGTGGTCAAGGTGCGCTAAATCTTCTTGTTCACATCGAGATCGGCGACTTCTCCACCATTCATCTTTAACTGATTGACGATTATCTGAACACGATTGGAGTACTTTTCTATATCTTCTGAGTCATCCATCTCGATCAACTCGAATTGTCGCCTCAAAGTTTGCAACCGAACTTTCTTGGCTTTTTGTACACTCTTGTAGGACGTCTTTAAAGTATCGATCCCACGTTTCCTTTGATGTCTTCCCCAGTTGCACTTTCTCAAACGCCACATCATCAAGCGTTTGCAAAATAAAATAAAGTGTCTTCTGATCTTTCTTGCGAAGCTCCTTTTGTGTCGAGGTAGCGGTGGCCCCTGGGTCTTCGAACCCATCTTCGACGACTACGAGCAAGTTTTGAAAACTGAACAAAACTCTCATCTGAGTGCTCCATCTATCAAACTTCTTCTCATCGAACACTAGAAGAGTAGGTTGAATTTGGTCGTTCTCCGATGTCGCCATAATTCACACCAAATAAGAAAATCAAAAATCTCAATTTTGATTTTAACTCTCTACCACACACACTTTAAACAAATTGTTCAAATCTTCGTTTCTTCTCCAAAACAAGAAACGGGCACGCTTCGATCTCTCAATAGATGCGAAGCCCAAATTCTTTGTTCGATTTTGAACAAAGTCTCACACCGTAAATCTAAAATCTCGGTCTCACTCTCACTGATCTCAGGATCTCACTTTTGTTCTGATACCATATATGTTAGGTTTAGAGAAACCGCAATGACATACTTTATTAATCACTCTAATAAATTCGTTAATTACAATGTGGGGGTTAACTTTAATTTATAGATTCACATAAGTATATTTCTAATCCAACTAAGAGACCCTAAATAGACTTATACTCTAACTCGAAGTCCTAATCAAATTCAAACACTAATCTAATTTAGATTACAACTCCAAATGTTGTTGACCACGTATACATGCATGTTTTTTTTCATTTAAACATGCGTGTTAACTTGAGGGGCCCAAGTGGGAAAAATAGGTACTGTGAGTTTTTGGCCACGAAATTAAGGCCTGCGCCTTTGAGGGGCTCAAGTGGGAAAAGTACGTACTGTGAGTTTTTGGCCACGAAATTAAGGCCTGCGCCTTTGATGTGCCATGAACTTACAGTTCTTGGCCACAATTTGAGAGGCCTTTCAGGCAAGTACCCACATTGGCACATTGTGATGCGCTGGCCTTTAATCGATTCATTCAGGCCTCAATAAAAAATAAAAAATAATGTACCAAAATAATAATAATAATAATAAATAAATACAAATAAAAGTAAAAACTCAATTCATTGAAAGTTATATAGTCGACATCACCATTCACCAAACCTTCTAAATCTCACGTTTTTTAGAATGTGCTAATGTAATCCATAAAAAACGTGCACGAAGAATTAACTTACACTTGTTGTTGCACACATCAAGGTATAGTATTTTTTTTTTTTTTTGAGTAACGATGAGTATCTAAACATACTTGTCTGATTAGTTCCACAAGTCCTGAGATTGCGGAGAGAGATCACTAGCTATTATTGCCCGATGTTTGATTGTAGTGAGAATCGAAACTGAGATTATGCAAGCGCTTAATTAACCCACACAACCATCTTTGCCCTTACATACCACAAGGCCACACCTCGTTTGAGTTAAGGTAAAGTATATATATTAGCTACAAAATAAAGTATTCTTGAAAAAAAAAAAAAAACTCAATATGTTACTAGATAATTAAACAAATTGTTCTTGACAAAGTAGTAATTAAAGAGCAGAAAACCTCTAATCTCCCTCCTAACTTCATTGTGAAACTTGTTCACTAATGAAGATGGCAGAGAAATCAAAGCCAACACACCCTCATCAACTCCATTAACATTTTTATGGTAAAACATTGAAGTGACCATCCAAGGCACAGGCCCAACTCCTGCCCTTGCAGGCCCGGCATAAACACCTTTTCCCCAACCAAAATCAACCTCAGTGAATTTGAACCAACGCATATCAGTCACAAACATTCCATCCCAAAACTCTCCACCCTTGTTCACCTCTAAGAAGTCGACGACCGAAGCCCGATATTCGTCCCTCGCAACCTCTCTCTTCGCCTTCGATATAAGGCTCGCCGCATGACTCAATGGCTTCTCTAGGAGCTCCGACGCCGTGGTGACTACACTCGGAACCACCATTGTGCTTCCATAGAACCCTTTAGGGAGGTCAGGCTTAAATTGGAACCTTGTGTCAATCGGGAAAAGAAGTCTCATGGTGCAACTCATGTCATTGTTGTATCTAGTCTTGAAAAGGGTCCTAGTCCTTGCCCTCCATAGGCATGAAGCGATGGCGTCGAACGACACGCATTTTCGATCGGTCACTAGGCGTTTGAGAGCTAGTATATCGTCGTTGGACAAGAATACAGAGGTTTGGACAAGAGCTTCTAGACCGAATTTCCCGGAGTTTCATCATCGAGGTTATTGTATTCGGGGTGGCGAAAAGATATGATAGGAGGTGATCGTGGTTTTAATATTTCTCTTCCCCATGAAGGTAAGGTAGAAGGAGTTTTTCGTTGAGGGTCATCACAACAAAACTCTGCTATGGTTTTCATGAATTGAAGTGCACCATTAGTGTCGCATGCACAGTGATTCAATGTGTAAGCCAAGACAAAGCCTCCACAAGATAGACGAGTAACCTGCATTATACTAATTAATTAGAATTGTACTTGACAAATCAAAAATCAAGTAGTAGCAGCAGCTCAAATTAGCTTATTAATATTCACAAGTAGCAACTATTTTAACAAAAAAAAAAAAAAAAACGTATAAAAACATTGATAGAAATACAATATATTAGCTGTAGAAATTATTGGTCTTGGGATGTACATTGGACCTTGAGATTGTCATATACAAGGCTAGCAAGCCCATGTGACTCAGAGAAATTCTAAGTAGATATGACAATATTCTGAAAAAAAAAAAAAAAAAAAAAAAAAAAAAACTATATATGACAATATCAAGCTCTTCGTAAATTAATTAAAAATTGCAACACTAAAAACGGGAGTGGTGTATAACCTCGATCCTCATAATTAATTAATTCTTCCTATTTACTCCTCTCGCTATTTTTCAAATATCTTGTCACATCTTAGAGAGTTTTTTTTCCAACAAATTATTAATTAGTAAATCATGTAATTAATTAGAAAATCAAGAAAATATTAATCTTTTTTTTATTTTCAATAGTAACCACGGCCAATCAATTTAGTTTTTTTTTTTTTTTTTTTTTTTTTGAAGAAATAGAAATTTCATTAATCATCATCAATAATCAATTGTCTCTCATCAATACAATCAATGGAAATAAATGAGACATAAAATTAATCAATGTATCAAATTGATTCGTTAATCCTAATTATTCATAAGAACATTCAATCACCATAAACTTGGCTTTCAAGAACTACCACTGTAACAATAAAATAGTTTGGAAATAGATGACTATTCTCTTGATAAAAATCAGAAACACGATAGTGTACAAAATACATCACTCGAACTATAATGAAAAATAAAACTTTCGACAAGGGAAGTAAACGCAAGATTTTCATCTAGGAAAGACAATCTAAGCCTTTCAACAAGAGGAATGAAACAAACTAATGAGAAAAAAAACCTAATATCAATGAGTATCAACCCCATAAATGCAAATCCACGCACAACCTTTGAAAAAATGCAGGCGTAAAAAGTGATTGTTAAATCTGATAGTCGTAACGAGGATGAAACTAATTAATCATCGACAATCAAAAGAGAGAAAATAAATTATTGGAACCACCGCCAATCAAAAGAGATTATCGGTAGTGGTTCAAACGGTAGAATCAAGAAGGAGAACCAAAGAAGAAAAATTAGGGTTTATTATACTAATTAAAACGCAATAATACTAATTAGACACAGATAAAACAATGATTCCTAATTATATTTTTTTTAAGAAAAAAACAAGTTGCCCTTGTTGGGGTTCGAACTCATTACACCTCTTAATCTTAAACTTCGTATCAAACCATTGAATCACTCAATCAGTTGGTTTGATTCCTATATTAGATTAGGCATTGAGTTTGAACCAAAACCCAACAATTACTTGGAAACTAAGTAGCATAAAACAATAGAAACTGATCAAGAGATTGAGTTAATTAGATATATTTATTACTCTATATAATTAATTATAATTAATAATAACAAACTATATACACATGTACCTGGATTCTAAGCAAAGGAGAGCCAACAATCAAGTCATTCCCCCACACATCATCCACAAGCAAACTCTCCCACTGAGGAAAGGGAGGCTTCAATCCACCCTCCACTCTCATCAACTTCTCAAGACTGATGTCTGCATCAGCCTCTCTAAACATCACTCCCTCGTCACAACAGTCCACCACAAGCTTCCCTTCATCACTACTACTAATTCTAAGCCTGCCCGATAAAGGGTAGTAGTACACCAAAGTCCTTGATAAGGCTAACTTTATCAAACCACTAGGGTCTCTAGTAGTACTATGGTTTGGACCAAAAAAATGTACAAATGGTAGGTGGTGTCTTAGGCTCATTTGATCATCGATGTTGGAGAGGTACTTGATCTCTCGAGGGGTTGGTCCGGCAGCTCCGACTAACTCTGCCTCGCCCACACGGATCGGAAACTCCATCTTCCCCGGTGATTTAATTGTGTTTGTATGTAAACTCACTAGCCAGGGTTCACTAGTGATGCACATGTAAGGATGCCCATAACATGTATAAGTGTATAAATGTTACATTTAATTAATATTACGTGATTGGAGGGGATAATATCACATGATCTCCTTAATAGTAGTGCAATATTTTGATGGAAAACATTGTAATGACGATAATAATATTACACTATAAAATAGATTGTCTGTCAAAAGCTTTTCGTACGATCTCAATTCGTGTGTTATTTATCGAGATCTATATATACCTACATCTTTAGGTGCACGTAAACGACTCATGTGAATTAATGTGTCTTGACATATATGTTGTTGTTATTCTAGTACTTCTCTATTTTAATTAATACTCAAATATCAATTACGGACTGCTCACATAGATATGGAGTACATGTTAGGGTTTGATTTATAACGAAAACAGGTTCCTTTTTTTATTAAAAAAAAAAACTTAACACTCTCAATAATTTAATTTGCTCCATTGACCCGATTCGAAACGGATGAGATGTGAGCTTTTATATATACATAATTGCTTATATTAACATCTTTAATATCTTATTGTTATGACATTAATGGTCATCGCCAGCTGTAGATATATGATTTAAACAATTCATTTATATCGATAGTGCGTGACAACTGGCCACAATGCCTACCTATATATAATACTGATCAGTAAACTATTACATTTTTTCTTTAATTTGTCAGGCTTGATTTTTTCCTTTTTTTATAAGATTTTGTTTGGCTTCACTCATATATATAATATAGAAATCTCATAATAAAATAATAGATATTGTTGGGAATTATAGAAGGAAAATGTCTTTCTCACCAAAAAAAAAAAAAAAAAAAACAGAAAGAAAATGTTAGTGTAACCTAGCAGGAACAACACAACACCGATACACATATGTTAACATCATTTATTTTTTATTTTTTTTATTGTAATGTGTTGTTTGCATGCATCTCGCACTAGAACAAATTCTACTTTTCATAGAGGTTTTGAACCTCTATGAAAGACTTTTCATAGAGGTTTTTGACCTCTATGAAAAGTGTTATCTTTTAAGGTGTTATCTTATCTTCCAAGCTTCCATAGGGGTTTCAAACCTCTATCAAATCTTGACTATTTCATAGGGGTTTCAAACCTCTATCAAATCTTGACTATTTCATAGGGGTTTGAAACCTCTATAATATCTTCAAAGGCTTCCATAGAGGTTTCAAACCCCTATCAATTGTAGTGATTTCATAGGGGTTTGAAACCTCTATATTATCATCAAAGGATTACATAGGGGTTTCAAACCCCTATCAAATGTAATTTTTTTTAAAAAAAAAAAAAAGCTGAAAATGCTCAAAATTAATTTCCATTTCCATTTTCAATTGAAAATATACAAATCTAAATTCCACTCGCAATATTATTATTCCATCAAAAAATTCACAGTGTTCTACAACCAATCAACAAAACAACAAATCGATAGCCACACATTTCACAAAACCCACTAAAATGGAGGTGAATCAAGTCCATGTTGTTGCTTGCAGAGGCAAGGAAGTCCTTCACCTCTGCATTGTCACAGCAGTGTATTAGCCCAGTAGATGACACTGTGGATGGCACCAGACAATTCCCTTCTAGTCTTGACAACACTAATAGCTGGCCGGATTCCCTCGCTTGCTCGTGTAGATGTCGAAGCCCTGATAGATCCGCAGCAGTCCTTTAATTCAACACAAAGTAATTGTGTTGAATTAAAGTGATACTTTAATTCAACAATTACTAAACAGAAAGTAATTGATACTAATTGATACTACAAGTAAAAGAAGAGCTTGAACAAAAAAAACATAAAGTATTTGTGAAACATACATACACAAATAAAAATAGCAATGACCACATATATATTAATTTTCCACAATTCACAAAGCAAAGCAGAAGACCAAACCAGAAGAACTGCTTCCACGCGTGTCCTCAATCCATAACTGTCATAGCTAATGCAAAATCAAGCAACAGAAACACAATAAAAAAAGGGTAATCAATGAAACCAAAAAACAACAAAAAAAAATTAAGGTAAGTGTACATAGTAGTAAACTAGTAGTCTCTCTCACTTGGCTTTCATTCTCTGTGCCCGTTCAGCTAATGTTTCGTCTCTATCAATTAGGGGTCATTTGGATTTCGAATTCAATTTCTTCAGATTATTGATTCTGGTTTCAAGTTTTGGTGTTTTGGATTTGTTGGGGGTTTCAAGGTCCCGCCTTTGTTGTGGATTTTGGTTTGTAGTTAAGAGAACTCAAAAGAGTACATTTGAAAAGATCCATTGTTGAATGTGGAGGAAATTAAATGATGAAATGCAGTCATTGCTTGATTAAGTTGTTTCAGGGTTTAATGAAATCAGATTGGTTGTGATCTTATTAAAATATGCAAATCTATTCCAACAGAAATATTCAAATTCAATAATCAATTAGTTGTAGGCACATATCATTGTAGTTCAATAATCAATCACAGTTCAATCTATAGAGCAAAAAAATTGCTTGGACGTTCGATCTAGAGCAAATCAATCATCAAAGCCAATTCAACATAGAACCTATGAAATCAACTACATTCATCACTAATTCAAGTCACAAAACCATTAAAAACAAAATTCAGTTAACCTAATCAATATAGAGATCGAGAGATCAAATCAAGAACCATTTACCATAGAACCATAGAAACAATCTCACTAACATAATCAACACAATGATCAGTAAATCAAACCTAAATTCAATCAATCCCCAAGCTTCCACCGGCGTCTCTCTGCACCGTATTCACCTAACCAAAACACCAACATCATGAAATCAAACCTAAATTCAATCGGTCCAACCTATAACCTCAAAATCAAACAACAAAACCTCATCTTTGTTACTTCACTACCTCGCGCGTTCGCGAGATGGGGAAGGCCACAAGTGAGATACTCCGCGAGCGCCGGAGACTCGCAAAGACAAATAAAGCCGCGCGCCGCATTTCTGCAAAACCAACGAATCGCCGAGCAACCGTCATAGCCTCAACATCAACAGATTCGGTAATCGATTCATCTTTGATGAGTCTCGATTCCGCGGAAAATCACCAAAACTAGTCGATTTGGCGTCCTCTTCACCAGTCCACCACCAAAGATCGCCGGCCTCCGAACAATAGGCGGCTCGTTCGATCGAACATGTGCGGCGAAGGCATCGAACAGAGACTTCGCGTAACAACAAGACAGAATCTAGAACCGCCATTGGAACAGAATTGAAGCGCGTTTGGGGAAACAAAGCTAGGGTTCTCGCGGAGGTCGCATTGGGCGAGAGTGAGCGACGCGAGTGAGCGAATGAGTGATGAGTGAGGGTCGTTCGCGAGAGTGAGCGACGCGATTGAGCGATTGAGAGTGTTGAGTGAGAGTGTTGAAGGCATTTGTGGTTTTGGCCAAGAGTTTCCATAGGGGTTTTTTAACCTCTATGAATTAGTGTTATTAAAAGTTTAATTGTCTAATTCATAGAGGTTAATTAAAACCTCTATCTATTAAGTGTTATTAAATCTAATTCATAGGGGTTCATTAAAACCTCTATCTATTAAGTGCTATCAAAAGTTAAATTTGTTCTAGTGAGATCGATGTGTATAATAATAATAATAATAAACGTATATTATTTTTTTCTTGAAAATAAAATGTATGTCATTGTTGCTTGTTTGTGTTAAGTTATATAGACTAGCAAGATTCTTAACTTGCATGGAAGGGTTAATTTTAGTAATAAAGATGAAGGCGGGGTTTGATAGATTCTCATCATAGTTAATCAAAAAAAAAAAAGATAGCAAGATTCTTAACATGATACTATATATATATTATATGACGTCAAGAATTTGGGTTACGTTACGCGCGCATTATGGGCAGTGCCTTGTGGAGACTTAAAACCAAAATTGTGGATGAATTTCGTCGTTCTCAACAAAAAAAAAAAAGAGACGGAATGCAAACCCGACACGATATTATGTCACGTCAACGCCCATACATCTAGTACAAATCAATAATTATTAAATGGCAAATTAAATAGGTCCCACGATAACACACGGACCAAGTAACTCGAGATATTTACAAGTGGGACAATGTTATATATACTCCTTTAACTTGTTTAAAATAATGATAATATATATATATATATATATATATATACATATGTATGTGTGTGTTACTAGTTTATTATATCTATGAACCATGGTAACCGGACGGATGCGATTTAGTGGTGAGAGCAAAGATACGATTGTGTAGATTAGACGCACGATCTCGATTTTAATTCTCCACAACAATCAAAGGTTGAGCCAATAATGATTTTTTTCACAACCTCAAAGTCAGTGAGATTAGTCAGACAAAGCATCTGGATACTCATGGTTATTCAAAAAAAAAAAAAAATCATGAACCATGGTTGAAATACAATTTTAAAAGCTCAAATAACATAGCAAAGTGTTATTATTTTTAAAAGAAAATAATTTGTATAGTTTCAATTAAGGTTGTTGCATTGGGGCGGGGACGGTAATAATTGTTCTTGCCCTGCATCCCTTGCATAGAATTATCCATTTTGTATATTTTTTACAAAAAAATTATATGACTTTTTTATTTAAAATATATGTAATATATGGAATGAAACTCGAGATCTCCAACAATAAAATTTATTTTTACCATTAAACTAATTCTATAATATATATGTTATTTCATAAAGATATATAAAATTATATTTAGAACTTTATTGAAATATATTTGTCATGATAGATTTGAAATCTTATATATTTAATTAAGTATGATAACTTGTAACTCAATTAACAAAGAAAATCTACATTAATCCTTCAATTTGAGAAAAATAATTTCTTAAAAAAATTGAGAAAGTAGTACTTAAAAAGTGGGATGACCAAAGAATGAAGATTCTTGCGATATATATTTTTTACAAAATTGATAGGGCCTACTATGGAGAATTTGCAAGAATAAATCCCCGCCCCGCACTATTTGCAACCCTAGTTTCAATAAACATTTGAATTAAATTTTAAGAATAAAGTATTATTTTAAAGGGTAATGCTATTTGGACTCGTGAGTCCGGACTCAAAACTTTTTTTAATTTCAAATACATCCTCGAGCAATTAATGAAACAACCATAATCACTTGTAAAATTTCTATTATACCCCTTAAATATTTACAAAAATTTTAAAAACATCCTATGAATTAAATTTTAAGAATAGACTTATTATTTTAAAAAGAAATTATATACGTCGATTATAAAATAATAAATACAATAATATATTTAATAATGGATTTGAGGGTTTGACATGAACAACAACAATAACAACATAGACTTAGTACTAAATTAATTAGGATTGGATCAAACTATTTCATTTGTGCTCGATTTATTGCGCATAAATGGGTTGACAAGATGACAATGAAAATTAATCATAGTTGAGCTTATGCAAGTTATAAGTGTCATAAATGGGGTTGACACTGCGACGTGCCAACTCATTTTGCTAACTCTACAAATCGAGGCCTTTTTTGGTTAGATTTTGTTTATTATTTTAGTGTCTATTTGACTACTCTGAAAGTTGACGCCCCAACTTCCCATGTGTGAGAGATCAAGCCTCACTTGCCAACTAAACAAGGGCGAGAAGATGCACCAACTCTCATTGCCTCTTAATTAAGAGAGTTACAGGAAGTTGGCAATAATGGCACAATTACCACTCATTAAATTATCTCTTTCCTAACAAAATTTAAGTCGGAGCAGGTTAACTTTAGGGAATACATTTCTCGCCAAAAATAAAACCAAACGAGGCTCATGTTTAGGGTTGCAAGTGGGCAGGGGCGAAACGGGGATTGTAATTACCGTCTCCGTCCCCACGAGTGCGGGCGAGATTTATTCCCATAAATTTTTTCGAGGCGAACTTTGCCGCCTCATGCCCCATCCCACGGGGATCCTCGCGAGGCGAGATTATCCCCTCGGTGCCCCATCAATTTTGTAAAAAAAATATATTTTGATTTTCATTCATTGATCATTTTGATACTTAAGTACTACTTTCTCAATTTTTTTAAGAACCTATTTTTCTCAAATTAAAGGATTAATGTATAGATTTGTTTTGTTGATCGAGTTACAAATTATCATACATAATTAAATATATAAGATTTCCAAATCTATTATGACAAATATATTTCAATAAAGTTGTAAATATAATTTTATATATCTTTATGAAATAACATATATACAACAACAACAACAACAACATAGCCTTAGTCCCAAATTAACTGGGGTCGGCTACATGGATCAAACTTCGACGATGTGAAGGGACTAGCTTCTTTACTCATACACGTCCTATGTGTGGGAACCCTTGCTCATTTTTCTTCACACCCAGGCGGTGATGTGAAACACACCCTTGCTCATTTCTCACTACACTCGGGTTCCGATGCAGCGCGTCGCTAGGTGGGAACACCCCAACGTTTATATATGTTTGATCCATTTCATGAAAAGTAACAAAAGTTTTATGCTGGCTGTCAACCTATCGCAACCCTCCTCTATTTCCCAAGCATGGAAAATGAGCTTGGGGCCTCCCTCCCTCACTTTTCGGGTATGAAAAGTGAGTTTGGGACCTCCCTTACCCATTTTCGGTATGAAAAAATGGGCGTCAGAGTCCTCCTCCCTTATCCGGACTTGGGACCGGCTATGTAGCACACATAGTGTACAACATAGGTGGAGTTGTGAAATGACATATATATTATAGAATAAATTTAATAGTAAAAATAAATTTTATTTTTGGAGATTTTGAGTTTCATTCCATATATTACATATGTTTTATGTAAAAAAAGTTATATAATTTTTTTTGTAAAAACATAAAAAATGAAGAATCTTATGTAAGGGATGCGGGGCGGGAAATCCCTGCGGCACGAGAACAATTACCTTCCCTGCCTTGCCCCATGTCCCCCCCCGCGGGGAGCAAAACGCGGGGATTCCTTGCCCCACCGGGGCGGGGCACCGAGGGGAATGGGGATTCCCCACCCCACTTGCAACCTTACTCACGTTTGACAAATATATATATATATATATATATATATATATATATATATATATATATATATATATATATATATATATTCAATTATTGACCAAAAAAGACATAAAATAGCGGAAAAACATTGTACGTGGCATGTAGACTTGTTCACCGGCTAGGGGCCCACTAGGCCCGCCCGACATGAGTCGAGCTTGGTCTTAGAAATTGAAGACTGGACTCGCCTAGGCCCGAGCCTCGCCAATTTAATGGGGGGCCTAGGTTTGTGTTTTTAACCCAGGCCTGTCCGCTTTGAATAAAAAAGATATTTTTTATAAATACTATGTACAAAAATTAATACTTTATATAAAAAGTAGTAATGTTATATGCATTTGAGTTTGTGAGTTTCAAACCTACACCCTCACGCTCATTTGAATACATTCCGACCACTTCGCCACCCACTTTTTTTTGGCTAACTCTTGAAACTTAATAAATATATTTAATTTTTAAAAAATAATAATAAGTCCAATTAGGCCCGCCCAAACTCAGTCCATACTCAGCTTGATAGGGCTAGGGTCCGCCCCATCAAAAGTCGGGCTTGGACAAAGCCTTGAAAAAAGGCCTACCTAGGCTCGGCCCGGGCCCACTTGTTTAATAGGTCTAGTGGCATTTGCACAATTTTTGTATTTTACTAAGATGATGATTTTTCTTATAGAAACGACAACAACAATAATATAGCCTCAATCTCAAATTAATTGAAGTCGGTTCGATTTAGTGTAATTGATGGATCAAACATTTTCATCGCATCCCAACACTATTAGAACAATTTATGTATTTAATCGATTTAAAGTGTAATTGATTATGAGCTTTCCAAATCATTAATTCAAATATCTCTTAATTAATGCATCCCAAGTCAATTTTAATAGAAACAAGACTTTATTTATTATAGCTTAGTATGTACGAAAAATGTAATTTTACAAAAAGCGAGAAACAATGTACGTGTTTCACATAAACAAAGTTGAAAAAAATATCTACTAATTAATATTGTACTTAGTAGGAAAAACGCATCGTTCCTATTACAAAGATAAATCTTTGTTAGCTCCATCGATCCCGAACTTCCTAGTTCATTGTTAATGATTTTTTAAAATAAGATATAAACCATAAACTTCTTGAATTTTAAAAATATCGGAATTAGAAACGGAAATAAATTCCGTTTCTAAATCAAACGGAATTAGAAACGGAATTAAGTTCCGTTTCTAAAAAAAAGTTAGCGACGGAATTGAGACGGAGGCATTACGGAATTAGAGATTTAATTTAATTCCGTCTCTAAAAAATGGCGCCAACATTCCCACCAAAAATTTTAGTATTCGATCTCGATGATTCAAAATAGGGACCCAAGACTCAACACACACACACTCTCTCTCTCTCTCTCAACCCTAACGCTTTTCTCTCTCGCTTTCTCTCGCTCAACCCTAACGATCTCTCGCCTTCTCTCGCTCAACCCTAAAACGCTCTCGCTCTTCTCTCGCCCGGTCACCGTCACCCCGCTCCCCGCTCCCCGCTCACCCCGCTCACCGCTCATCGATGTCGCTCCCTCTCCGCTCTCTCCGATCCCCGCTCTCTGCTATCTCTCCGCTCACCGACCGATCCACCGCTCTACGCCTCTCGCTCACCGCTCCCATCACCGCCTCTCGATCTCTATTATCTTTCTTTGAGCATTTTATTTGTTCATTAGATCTTAATTGATTGAATCTTTGTATTGGGGATTTTGGGGAAGCCTAATCTATGTCCAATATGGATTGTTTGATGTTGGGTTGTGGAATTTATTCTTGATGGGCTCCATATGGCAATCTCTATTAGTTATGAATGATCCCGCCAATGGACAAGAGCGAGAGGGACTTCCTGGCGGAGGAAGTTCATGGATCGCAAGTCGGGTTTTTCGCCAACAACTTCACTATGCTTAGCAATGGCAATGGCATTGCCAACGGAAATACCGGTAGAAGGGTATGATCAAGACTCCATTTTTCACTCTTTTGAATGATTTTTTGATTTGTGTGTGTGTGTGTGTGTGTGTTTGTTTGTTTGCTTAGAAGAAAAATGGGTTTTTTTATTTGGTTTGTTATTTGGGAACGAATAAGATGTAGTTTCCTCGCTCTTTTTACCCTTTCAATAAGCATAACCAATTATGGTTAGTTATAGCTTGCAACACTACAATTTTTCAAAACTCTATTTCCAGAGGCTACCACTCTCCCAATGTCTTTCCTTTCATAATTGGGTCCTTTAAGAGCTTTGTAACAATTATAATTAGACCAAAGTCCAGGCTTTGAATCACTTGACACTTCAGTTCCTTCTCTTCGTTCACAAGTTCTTCTAGCTCCAAATCACAAAATCTCGAACAAATCTTGTTGTAATTTCTTTCTTCTCTTAATGCCTTTAGAGAATAAAAGCCATTGGATTGGTAAGAATTTAATTTACTTAAATCAAGATATGCAAGTGTTTATCATCGTTTGTGGATTCTTAAATCTCAAATGAATTAATGTTAATCTTTTTGCTTGTTTGTAGACTTTGATGGTCGAGTGCAAGGATCGTCACTATAAGTTCGATGTGAGTCATTGCTCTTCTACCTTAGCTCTATCTCCTATGATGCTTATGTCCCTGAAAAATTTAAGTTCAACTATTCAATTATTAAGTTGTTTCAAATGTCCCTTTTGTGCAAGGTGGTGTTGAAGAACATCTCAAGACTTTTCGATTGATAATTCTTTTTGTGCTTGTTGAACAATAGGATTGGTGGTTTTGTGAATACTTAGAAATTTGGAGCATTTGTAATACTATACAATTTTTTTGGATATATATATTTTTCAATTTTTGAACATTTTTGTTCTCTCTCGATGTATGAATGTCAATTTATCAAAAAAGTTAAATGTGCTTGGATTGACAAGTGAAAATTAGAGACGGAAATGTCTTATTCATCTTATAATTTGACAAAGTTAAAATCACTTAATTATGAAGTGCAGTTGACAAATTTAATAAAGTGGTCATAACTATAGATAAATCCCTATTTTAAAGCCTAAATGTCTTATCCATCTAATTTGACAAATAAAATCACTTAATTATGAAGCAGTTGACAAATTTAATAAAGTGATATCTAGTGAACAAATTCTAAGTGAATCTAGTGAACTTCATCATGTTCGCACGCATATCCATCAAAAATCAAAATTCATGATAGACCTGAATTATTCAGCGAATATCGATCTATATATTGGACTCCATTGATTAAATATCATCGAAATTAAAAATAATTTTTTCTTCAATATTATTCCATTTATTTATTGTATACAAAAAATGGATGGCTAGACTTTAGATCCAAGTAATATAAATTGTAGTTATTCTATTGTAATTATTAATAATTTTTTTTATGAAATGTGGCAATATTATTCCATTTATTTATTGTATACAAAAAATGAGTTATTAATTAATAATTTATTAAATTAGATCTTCAAGTAATATAAATTGTATTTAATTATTTATCATTTTCTTTTTAGCTAGACATTGCATACATGCATGTGTAGTGTATATCGTGGTTCATGTGAACCAAATTGATAAAAGTGTTCCATAAAGCATCAAACGGTTACAAATTATTCTCCAAAGAGAGAGGCTACGTAACGAACTGCATGCACTTTTTGCAAGGCCCCGGCCCTTGTTTTCCTTATGAGCATGAAAAATTATACGTCTACACGGTTTTGATTTCATATATAAGAAGATGAACCCCTTGTCCACATATATGCAAGAGCAAGAAATTGATCTACTTAATTATACAAACCTAACTATATATAGCTTTGCAAGCTAGCGAAAAAACCACATATATTTCATGGCATGCACACTTGAATTCTTGGTGACGGTCGGAGAACCTCAGTTGCTCCGACCGGAGAAATCATGCCCTCGAGAATTCAAGTATTTGTCGAACATCGACGACCAAATCGGCCTCCGAAACCACATTCCTTTCGTGCATTTCTATCCTCCAAGCAAAGTCATGAATGACACTAATAATATTGTTGATGTGATTAGGATGGGTGTATCGAAAGCACTTGTTCACTATTATCCTATAGCCGGAAAGTTGAGGAATGGCGAAAAAGGAAAGCTCGCCGTGGATTGTTGCGGCGAGGGAGTGATTTTCCGGGAAGCCGACGCAAATGTGACACTTGAAGAGCTGCAAAGAATCAGAAATGGTGGATTAAAGCCTCCATTTCCTCAGTGGGAAAAGCTTCTAGTGGATGATGTTTGGGGTTGCAACTTCATCACTGATTCTCCCTTGCTCCGAATGCAGGTGCACATATAAATGTTCTCTACATTAATCTTAATCTCTCAATTGTTTTTTTTTTGGCAAAAATAATAATTTGGTTCTTGAACTTTGTGTTTTTTATGCTTTTAGTCCTTAAACTTTTATTACTACACAATTGGTCATTGAACTTTCACAGCGATTCTGCATTTAGTCATTCCACCATTTAAAGTGTTAAATTTCACCAACGTGGGTAACAAAAGTGCCGTGTGACTAGTAAGGAGAGTAAAGTGGTTTATATTATTGAACTGAATGACTCAGATTGACCAACGAAAGTAAAAAAAAAAATTAATTTTCCCTCAAAACATAAAAAAACTCAAAGTTTAGGAACCAAAAGAATAAAAAACTTAAAAGTTCGGGGACCAAATGTACAACAATGAAAGTTCAGAGATCAAATGTATACTAATAAAAGTTCAAGGACTAAAAACATAAAAGACTTAAAATTCAAGGATCAAAAAATTATGTATTAATTTTTTTTTTTAAATGTTGTATAGACCTGTTCATGGGTTCGGGCATGATGCCAACTTCACCAAAGCCCATGAAGAATTAATGACGTGTGTTTTGATGTTGATCTAAATGTTATATATATAGGTGACTCGCCTTGCGTGTGGAGGCTTTGTATTGGCCTACACATTCAACCATTGCGTATGCGACGCATATGGAGCACTCCAGTTCGTAACGGCCGTATCGGAATTCGCCCGAAACTCCAACCGGCACGCTCCCAACACCATCCCTTCATGGGGAAGGGAACTCCTCAAACCGCGCCACCCTCCGATCATCTCATACCCTCACCCCGAATACGACCTCGATTACTCCCCCGACGCCCTCTCTCGGATGAATCGGACTTCAAGCGTCTCGAGCAAACCTCGGTATTCTTCTCCAAATCTGACGTGTCAGCTCTCAAGCGCAAAATCAACGACCACAAATGCGCCACGTTTGACGTCATCGCGGCGTGTCTATGGCGAGCGAGAACCAAAACAACGATCCATCCCGATACCGTTACGAAACTACTCTTCCCTATCGACACGCGGTTCCGTTACAAACCGGAGTTGCCTCCGGGCTACTACGGCAGCGCGGTGGTGTTCCCAAGAGCTGCTACGAAGGCAAGGACGTTGGTATCGGAACCGTTACGGTACGCGGCGGGGTTGATATCGGAGGTGAAGAAGGGAGTCGCGGGAGATGAGTATCGGATGTCGGTTTTGGACTTGATAGAGGGGAATGGGAGGAGAGGGTTTTGTAGGGAGAGTGCGTTTGTTGTGTCAGATATGAGTAGGTTGAGGTTTGCTGAGGTGGACTTCGGGTGGGGCCCAGCTGCGTACGGTGGGCCCGCTAGGGCCGGGACGGGTCACGTGCCTGGGATGGTGACTTCGGTGGTGGGACACAAGGATGGTGAGGGAGGAGTTGAGGGGCTGCTGGCTTTGGTTTCCTTGCCTTCGCATGCTTTGGAATTGTTCCACGAAGAGGTCAGGAGAGAGATTTCCGGTTATGACCATGGTGTCGTTGTTGCCTCTGCCCTCTGATTTGGGTTGCCTCGAAAGGGTATTATCGTCAATCGGAGGAATTGAAAAATAAATACTGTTAAACGGACTTAAAAAAATCAAACAAACACGCCAATTTAAATTCATTGACACATTGGCTCTCATATCATTTTAAATCAACAAAAAAAGCCTCGACCCGCATATTATGCGTCAATATTTGTGTGGAGATACATCCTGGCTCTCGAGGCGTCGACCCGCATATACGTAAACTTATATGAGATGCAATATGTCTTTACGGTGTGATACGTTGTTGTACGTTGTTGTCATTTTAGCACTTGTTTTCATCTCTCTTCGTTATTTGCAAATCAATCAAGTGGAAAAGAAAATAATGTATGATATATTCACTTCAATTTGTTCAGGTTGATCCTGCATAGAAACTAAAATAATACTTGCAGTATATATTTTAAAAGATTTTATTCTGACAACCAACGGAAACATTTTTCACTCAGTGAAATAGATCAAACAAATCATACTTATCCACTGAAACAAAGCAGAAGAGTTTTAAGATCCAAATCAATGAAGCATATATAAGATTCGTTAAAACAAAAGTTTAACATTCATTGAAGACAAGAAAATATGCACATGTAACGTGAAAATATGACAATGCAGACATAGATATCACAAATGCATCCAACTAAGTTTGCATCAATAGTGACTGAAATAAGGTTTCCTTCTTGTGCGAATAAAAACTTACTGTCAAGTTTTACAAGTCACATTCAATACATGGTACCGGAAGTTTTTAGCAGAAATTTACATACATGCAGAATTTCTAGTTTTCTTCGAAGTTCAAAAACATACAACAAAGCCAAAAGCAGTCACCTACTTGCGCCGCTAGAAGCTAATACAGGCAGCAAAAAGCTTCACTAAATAAACATGTATCAGGAATTCGGACCGCAGATCAAGTGCTGGCTAAAATGCTGTCTTGGTTATGTGTTTGGAGCGGCCTGCAACATTTCAATTGAATTAATCAGCTTATGATCAGATATTCATAAATAATCGAAAACAGCGATTAAAAGAAAAAGGAAAGATTA
Source organism: Stephania yunnanensis (assembly GCA_039657365.1). Classification (NCBI taxonomy): domain Eukaryota; kingdom Viridiplantae; phylum Streptophyta; class Magnoliopsida; order Ranunculales; family Menispermaceae; genus Stephania; species Stephania yunnanensis. Next base: position 55,523,509 of record CM077588.1, on the reverse strand, counting down.
ATTTGCAAATTAGCTACTCCATGTCGACTAAAATGGACAACATTTAAGAAACAGCAAATGAATCTAGGTTCTTTGATTGCTTCATAAATGACAAGGATCACGTCAAGGGCATAAAAAGCAACCAAACTGTGCCTCCAAAATTGGGAACAACTCCCTCGACATGAAGACCTTTTCCACAATCTTATGAACACTCGTTGCCAGGTTAATCAATTCAAAGATTTTCTATTTTTAAGTCGTCTTCCTTTATTGCGAGATAAATGTGAGCTTCATTCACGTAACCATCTCCAATGACATCTCCAATGACATCAAGGAATGTAGCTTATCACCATTTGTCATATCTTAGTCTCCATAATTAGTCTCGGAAATAAATCAATTCTCGCTTGTGAACTCAAATAGATGATAATATGTAAGCAACACTTAAAACATGATCATCATTTTATTTTCAAGCGAGAATGAAACAGAAAATAGAATAAATAAATGTGCAACTTCATAAACTACACATGAAACAAAATGGGGAAAAAAGTAATGGATCTCTGTGCACACAGCATGCAAAATAAGAACCCAATGTTATAGCAAAAAAAAGTCTTGAAAAGAATGCATGAACTAATTACAATTTACCTACTAAAGAAAAACTATGCATCTTGTGCACAACATAACTTAGCAGTGTGTTAACTTGAATAAGAAAGCAACATCATGATTTCCAAGGACGTCATTCTTTAGGCAATTGTGTTGTATATGAAGCAAAGAACCAATGTGGTGTACCTATGTTTTAATAGCAAAAGCATCATTAACTACAGCATTCAAAATTAATTTGGGTCGGCTACATGGATCAGTCACTTTTGTTGAACTCAATTAATGCAGTTGATGGAGTGTTTGATAGTCCTATAGCATACCTTATGGAAAAATCATATAACTTCAACAAAATAGCCTCATTTTTATAGAAAAAGCTTGCTGAAACAAAAATTTTCCAATTGCCTCTCGTGAATTTCATCAAAAGCTCCTTATTACACTAAATCTGACATGACTGTAGTATAAACTAATTTGAAGATAGCATCTTTGTGCATGTTGCTGACATCCTAAAGTGGAATGGACAATTAAGGAATTTGCACTTTTCCAGTTCATCAATCATGAACAAAACATTTTTCATGATACATATTTTTTAAGCTCACAATTGACAAGTTTGAATCCCAAATCAACTTGCAAGCTGACAAACAGAGATTTAAGTAAGAAAAGCAGTGTCATTTTAATCTGAATGAAAGTCAAAAAAATTTCATAACATGGAAGAATGAGTGTTCTTAGAAATTGATCGAAAATTGGCTTGCTTTAGGAAGTATGATTAACACAAGAAAAACAAGCAAAATTCCACTATTTTTAGATTATATCTTTTTTTAAGTGAGTTTTTAGATTATATCTAGATGCTTAATTATTAGTTACAAAATCTTCAGCATTGTTACGAAGAATAAAAGGAATCTACTGGCAATTTCACCAACATAGTCTGATTGGTGAGAGAGCAATGTAATCCAAACCTAGGTTATAAAGAAATAGCTATGGGGCTGGAACAATGTAATAACATATATAACAAAAATACAAATCAACAATGAATGGTGGCACCCTAAGCATGAATTCAGGAATCACAACAAAATTGGCATTTACTCTGATGATACTGTAATCACAACAAAATTGGCATTTACAGACAATTTACTCTGGATGGGATCATGAGACTCCTTAGTTGAAAAGAAAAGGAGAGTGAAGTAGAGCCATTGACAAAGTAGTAATATGATCTCAGAAAAGAAAAGAAGACAGAAGAATGGATAAACATCGCAGCAAATACTACAAATACCTCAAATCTTAATTAACTTAAAAGTCCATCAAATTTGTCTCTCTTCCATACACTAATTAAAAGAGTTTTCAGATTTAGTTTACAGTAGAAGAGAGAAGGCACTGTATAGGAAGAGATCTGATTCTCTTTATACATCCTAAACTTTTCATAGAACGATCCAGACTCCAGAGAGGCCAACCCTATTTCAAATATCATAAATCTCTTTATTGACTAGCAATTCAGACTAAAGATACCAATCAATGACCATGTCGGTGCATTTAATTGGGTGCACCAGTAGATTACACCAATTTATTTTTTATTTACAGATACAAAATTAGATAAAGTAAGTTCAAGTGCTTTTTCAAGTCCAAGCTATGAGAATGAAAACATAGGAAACCTACACTCGAAAGAAAAAACTAATTAAAAAGGCAACTAAAACAAGAAGAGTAAAGAAGCAGAAACATACTGATCACTGTTTTGCAAAATGTTCCGTGACTTCTTGTTCTTCTTCCGAGAGCGTTTTTGCCCAACAGTAGCAACAACATATGAGCTTTGTGTACCAGCTGCTTCCACTGCCTGAACTGACAAAGACTGATCTGATAAAGATGTTGTATTTTGGCTGACATTAGTAGTACTTGCTTCACATGCTGGTTCTAATTTAGGCCTCTTGCACTCAGGCATAGGTGGTGCAATTTTGGCTGGAACATCAACAACTTGTCCAGAAGTCTCTGGAAATGTCAAAACTGGCACTGTAGGAGTATCTTTGACCAATTGCAAAGCAGCATACAATTTTTTTTTGGAATAAATTATTTCTGAAAGGGGGCGTCCTGCTTCAGTCCCTGCAAATGACACTCAAAACATAAAGAGAAGTCCTAGACAACAAAAGCACAATCTTATCTTTGCACACACGCTCCAAAAGGGGAAGAAGATTTGAGTTTTTCACACAAATCTCATAAAAGAAACAAATGAGAACATAAAGGGAGAAGAAGAATTGAGCTTTTCTCATGAGTCTCATAAAAAAAAGAGAACATAAAGGGCGGAAGAAGATTTGAGTTTTTCAGATGAATCTCGTATAAGAAATAAATGAAAACATAGCAACTACCGAGGAGATGTTGGATAGCATTTCGTGCTGCCAACTGCTCTGCTTCTTTTTGTTTTTGGCAACGCCTCCCACATAAACATGAGAATCAAAAACCAAAGTTGTGGTAAATGTTGGCACCATTCCAGCTGATTGAGCAGTTTTGTAGACAGGCTTTTTCAAATTAATTCTATCACCATATTCATGAAGAATTTGCTTGCAAAATGTATTGTCCTGTTAAAAGAGACACAATCGGAAATGCTATATCAATAACAAGAAAGAATAAGAAAACTAATAAGTCTAATATGCAAGATGGTTAAGTGGTTAGGTTTTTAGGAATGGGGTGTTTGAGTAAAAGGTTAGGGTTCAAAGCCTAGGTAGGGTAAGATGGTTTCTTTTCTCATCCAAAAAAAAAACTACTACGCAAGGAGGAAAGTTACACTAAGCGTCTAATCAATATCTAAGTTTTGATAACAAGAAAATATTTGAAAACTAACATGTGAGAGGGAAAACTTTAGTCTAAGCAATTAACCACCATCTAAGTTTTTGCAAATCTTCTAACATTTAAGCTTCCGGTTATTAATAAATCTTTTGATACGCCCTACAAAATTTCTAACACATTTTTCATCTATAATTCTTCACTACATTTTAAAATAAACACAAACCTTCACATAGCCAATCCTGTAGAGAGATGATTAAGTTTTTATCAAAATATATTAATCCTTCTAATTGATCACAGCAAAAAAAATGAAAGAAAAATAGAATGAAAGAAATCAAGAGTTACTTTAATTTTATTTTGATTAGAGCCAAAGGAAGCAACACTGCTACCCCAAGTGTTGAGGTTATAGTTGTCAACTCGGAATCGAATCGTAAAATCGTTAGGGGATTTTTTATTCGAATCGTAAATCGTATCGTAAATCGTAAGATTTTTTCAATTTTTTTCAAAACACTTCAAATTGACTTCAAATATACATATAAATTTATAATATTGACTTATAAGTGACAAGGAACTTCATAAATTACAAATTTCATGAATTTTCATACAAAATATCGTAAAATTAAGAACAACAACAACCACAACAATATAGCCTTCACTTAATAAATACATAGCCTCAATCCCAACTACTTTAAGTTGATTGAAATGAAGAAGAAGAAAAAGAAGAAAAACAAACCACAATAAATACATAGCATCAATAGATTCAATACATACTTCCCCTTAATCTCAAAAAGCACAAGTGCACAACAAAGAATCTAGGGTTTGAGAATCTTGTCCAAGAAGAAAAAGACAAAAGGATAGAGCAAGAGATTGAGAGAGGGATGAAATAGAAGAAAAAACAACAAAGAATCTAGGGTTTGGACCCCACTTACCTTGTAGTTGAAGCCTTGGAATGTTGAAGAAGAACAGAGGAAAGTGATAGGAAACCCTTTTTTTTTCTGTTTTGAGCCTCTCAAGTTGGTTCCCTCTTCTCAAAAATCAAAACCGATGTCCCCCCTCAGCCACAAAAGTCGAAACAACTTCAAAATTTTTTATTTTATTTTTCATTTGTTAGGGTCGCTAGACCTTTAGCGAATCATACGATTCACTTAAAACTCATCCAAGTTTTTTGAAAATCGAGTTGAATGCTAACACAACTCGGCTTTCATGCCTACCGATTCAACTCGTACGAGTTTGACAACATTGGTTGAGGTGGAAGCTGAAAAGTTCCAAATACGAAAAAAGAAAATTTTTTTACGATTCATTGATTGGATGAAATTTTCAAAACCAATATACAAATGACATTAATTTTCACCAGATAAAGATCTAAACTTTTTAAAATGGATTACCAATGGCAAACAGACACTACATACCACATGAAGATCTGGAATTCCCTCCTCTTTTAACTTGTTTAGAATGCTTTCATAAGCGACTCTGGCTGCATCTTGTTCAGCCTCTTTTACATGTGAAAATCCACGAGAGGACTTGTAGGTCACTCCACTAACAAACACAGTTGAAATAAAATTTGGAGCGTGCATGGAGCCTTCATTAGAATTAAAGTAGCACGGAAGGGGTAGACCGGATCTCTGAGCATATTGCTGTAGTCGATTCTTGTGCATTAGGGGTTCCGGAAAACCTAAAATGAGAAACAAGAAGTAAGCAGCATATACGTCTTGACCCACAATAACATAAAGGCTGATATTTGACATTGGTTGATTACATATCTTAGGTAAATAAACAACAACACTCAGGACTCTTATCAAAGAAATAATGAGATTCCGAAGAGCTATTACCCATTCACATGAAGAAAACGAAAATACTAAGAATTTTACACAAGTAGTCAAGAAAAACCAACATATTTTTCAGTCAACTATGCCTTGTCCCAGCTGAAAAAGAGATCAATCAAGCAACGGTAAGCAAATGGTTGCTTTGTTAGCCAGTAAATAGCAATTGCTCAGATCAAATAGTGGAGAACATTAACAGTGACTTTTTCCATAATTCATGTATCGTGAATGACGAGAAGTTGTGTTCACGCTTTAGACCAAAATCAACCAATAATTAGCTTATTGCCCAAACAACAACAAAACCTCAGTCCCAAAGTATTGCCCAAAACCCAAATTCGAAACAAGGAATAAATGTTGAAGAAACTAACAAGATTCCTTCACAATGAAACATCATGTCAAAATAGTGTATCCTAGAAAATATTAGCATAAGCGGTTGTACAATGAACAGAAATATAAAACTCAAAAGAATGAAGTTATCACATTCACGACATGAGCTTTTCATGACGCAAAAATTCAAAATAATAATAATAATAATAATAATAATAACATAATAATAATAATCAAAATAATAATAATAATAATAATAATAATAATCTCAATTTCAACCTCATTGAACAAAACTTATGGTTTCACATGACACCCCTTAAATTTTGCTTCAACTCATTGGCAACCAACAAGAAATGGATACACCCCAACTCACGCAAAATGTATGAGAACTAAAGAATAGCCCGACTCCAAGAGACAATTTCTCATGATATCAACACATTTTTTTTATTTTCATTTTTTTATAAGAAACCAAACCCGCACAATTTTTTATCGCCTCCACTATGCCTCTACTGTTTATTTGAACAAAGGGATTTGCAATGACTTCAAAGTGTGTAACACTGCCACTTTCCTAAAGGAAATTTTGCTCTCTACACTGCAAGAGTGAGCAAAAATCCTAAAGGATACGATGAAGCAAATTCAGCTTTCACTTTGCACTAGTAAAAGATGAAACAAGAGCAAATGTTGGTTAATTTTGAGATGTCTTTTTTACTTCCCAAACCTTTTCTTTTATAAAACACTAGTCAAAACTAGTTAGAGAAGAAAAGGGGTAGTGGAGCAGTTTCAACTGCATCCACTCAGTCAAGTATTGAATGGATTTATTAACCGCCCATTCAATGCTTGAGTGGGTCAATCAAATAACTTCCCACATTGTAATTTCGAAAATGAAAAAGTTTGATCCATGTAGCCGACCCCAATTAATTTGGGACTAAGGCTATGTTGTTGTTTGTTGTTATTGTAATTTCGAAAACGATAAAAAATAATGGTAAAAAGTTTTACCACATAAAAAATGATAAGTGCGTCTAGAGCACATGCCAAGTGCTAATGCGCCTATGAAAGCGCATAAAATGTGTCATATGCTCCGCGCCACACATGTGTGTGGCTCACTTTTCATAGCACTTGTGTTTTTCTTTTACACACACTGTAGTGCAAGAGTATATATATACTCTTTAAACTTGAAGTTTTTAACCAATGTGGACTAAACATTTCTTTTGAAAATTTCACTGTTTGCGCCAAACAATTTCATAAATAAAAAGAAGGCCATCAGTGTAGCAGATTAGCATCTTCAAAAGTATGATAAGAAAGTAAAACATCTAGTTGATTTGCATAACCTCATAAAATACCCTTCACCGTTTTTGCAGAATGCCTTCCTCAAACAACAGCATTGCAATCATAGACCGCAAATTAATTACATTTCTACTGTAGGAACCGCCAAATCTCGCCCGACGCGGTCGCGGTGGCGTCAGGTGAGATTCTGCAGTTCCTACATCTACTCTAAGGGTTGCAGGTTTTTTCTACCAATTGGAGTGGACAGGGTTCATAACTATTACTCTTACAACACTCGGCGAACACTCGGCGAATAAAACGCCCATTTTTACGCTCTCACCACACAAGATCCAGCCAAGAACAAGACAGCAAACACAATCAATGGCGTCTAAGTCTCCATGAGCTAATCAACAGTACAGAAAATCTAACAAAACCTACACAAATCAGAATCTCAACAACACAAAGACAACAAAGAAGCTGAAAACACCATCAACGAACACAAAACGGAGATCGTTCGAAAGAGAGGAAGTCAATTGACCTTCGCTAGGCGGATTCGGGGAGGTCTGGAGCGCCATTGTTGATCGACGAGAGCGAGAGAGAGGTCTAGGGTTTGTCCGGTACGAGCGTACCACACAAGAGAGAGGGGTCTAGGGTTTGTCCGGTACGAGCGTACCACACAAGAGAGAGAGAGAGGCCGAGCGGGGCCTGGTTTTTGTTGTGGCGTGCACGTGGATCGGACGGTGGATTTGTGTTTCAAGATTGGTTGTGCGAATCGAGGATCGTGAACACGGTAAGCGGGACTCCCGAGGTTTTCAAAATTTTTACTAATATAGCATAAAAAAAAAAAAAAACTTTACCAGTTGTCGTACTGGCTTAATTTATTACGTGGAGATGATTTAAAAAAAATATTATCGAGTTTAGTCTAATGAATTCAAATAGCACTACTCTTTTACAGTATATATTAAAAAGTAAGACTTTAAATAATTTTTTAATATAACTAATGATACAAAAGTTATTGTCAAAATAATAATAATAATAATTAAAAACTTTCTAAACGCGTAAAATAATTAGAAAACTCGATTAAAATACTAGATTTTTCAATTATGAGCTAAAATATGTTGGAGTAGCAAACAAACTAAAATATAAACTTACAATTTTGAGCTAAAAAAAGTCCAACATATTTTAGCTTATTGCATTTGTCATTTGTGTGTTTGCCATTATTTAGGAAAATGCTTTGGTGTTGGAACACACGCATGTTGGCATCAGTTGTTATTTGCATCAGGCTGCGCATACATGCATCTCAATATGTATCACATTTGCATGAACACTAACAAGTACATGCAACATTATGATGGTTGTGATTTCGAGTATCATGTACATAATCAAATACCCAAAAAATGCAAATTAATTCTCTCAACGTTTGCCATAATATCCGAGACTCCAAGTCTCTTACAAAATTGGATTTCAAGTTTTGTTGTTTGCCTCAGAGAATGAGAACCAAGCATTTCTTCTAAGGTCCTGACATTGTGCCTCAGCACAGACACGACACGGACACAGACATGCACTTGTATGTGAGGAGCAATGAAGGTTAACACGTGTGTGTCTATGTTGCGTGTCTGTGCTGAAGCACCAATGCATTTTCCTTTCTACTACAGTAACATTAGAGTGTGACTCTAAAAAAACAAGAAATAAATCCACCAAGCAAAGCCAAATGATAAGATTCTAGATATTACATCACATCGTAGTATATTACAAAATGGATTCAAAGAATTCCAAAAGATTGAACTCTATCAGTTCTTCCATTCTCTGCCTGCTACATTGTCCAACAAATAAATAATAACAATAATAATAGTAATGATACAGCTCTTTTAGCGACACCGAGCCGGCTACCTCTAATAGAAACCTAGCGAACACTTTGAATGCAAGTCGCCGAGAAGCAACAAGAAACAATGTGTTAGGGGAAGATATGGGGCCAAGAAAAATTGCGGCCGTCCCACTTGAAGGTACAACACAAAGAACCAAGAAATCAGGCGTACAGTGCACCTACCTTTTGCGACAAACCATCGACTACCTGATCGCCAATTTGTTCGTCCTGTAGAGAGGGAGAAAAGAGAGTTCAGTGCAACTAGTCCAAAAAATAACTGGGCCGTAGCACCAGTTCTATAACATCAAATCATCACACGAAAGGCTTAGCATCGGTTCTATGAGATTACGTATCATAGCATGGAAAGCTTGCACTCAAAACAAGAATAGAAAATTGTGTTTTGTAATAACTGATGAATGCTAAACAATAAAACTTCTCAAGGTTTGGTATGATGTAAAAATGTTCGAGACGGCAATAAGACAAGAGCGGCAATGGCATTTTCATATTAGAAGCATTTCTATCATATGCTCAAACAGTTTGAATATAATGCGATCTTATTCGGGAATTTTTCAGCACTTCTCTTCTCCTATTTTCAACTAAGCAGTTTACAAGTCACTCAGAAGAGAACTGCATAAGAAATAGAAGTGATTACGATACCTCTGAGTCTCTTCTCCCTTTCACAGATACACATTTTGAAGCACTGATACTCTCACTTTTCACTAGGCTGCGGTAGTTGCCAGAAGCACCACTGACTAATCGATTGTGATTTTGAGGATTCTGCAGGGTCGAGTGAGCTTCATCATCTGTGTTTTCCATTTCAATATCATCATTTTGAATTGCAGCCACATCCTTTGGAGCACACACTCGCTCTCTGGAAAATAGTAGTGCACACACATTAAAAAAAAAAAGAAGGTTAAATGGCATAAATTAGTCATAAGATCATGTGATTTCATTCCATCTTTGATCCAGTAGTTACCTAGGCAATGAAGCATGACGCATTTGGAGAGGGGTACTTCTTTCACCTTTACCATAGTGCTCCTCAAGATGGGCAAATTGTCGCTTGAACCGGTCAACTCCACTGGATTGACACAAGAACAGTATCAGTTTAATGCAGAGAAAAAAATAATCTCTTTTGTTAGGAAAAACTTAACCATCCCCATATACCCTTAAGTTGCCTTGAAAAAATCTCAAATACTAGATATTTGACTGTATTTTACATTTGTAAAATGAGTTTGAATATAATGTAAAAAAATAAAAAAATGTTTGAATATGGCAACCATATTAAGTCATTAAAGGAAGTGCCTTGACGTTCATCTGCTGAAAATGAGTGTACTTGCAACATACTTTGCAAACTAAAATTTAAAGGCAACAACCACGAACATTGGAATTGTCGCTAAAACGATTTCTTGCAGTTGATATTACAAGGCAGGTTAATTTCTATGTCATCACAACTTTAGATATTCTGAATGAATAATCCCACCCGGTGGTCCAAGTTAACCTTGATAAAGGAAATGAATGTTAAGACAATTCTAGACATTGCAAAAGGATGGTGAATAAGTCAACACTTTGAAACAAGATTGACCTGAGTGCATCAAAACATACGCAAATCAAATCCCTAACCTTGGGTACATAAAACTTGTCTGTTCTCCACCACGTAGATGCTCCTGTAGCATCTGGGGATGATACTCCAATATCTGTTTACTTTAAAATAAAAATTCATCATGAGTAAAAGTTTACACATGCCAACAACACCATGAAAGAACTCATACAATGTTTTTGCCCGTACCTCTCGATAAATTAACTCTCTTACATCATCCTTTGCCAATTTCCTTCTTTCAAACTCAAATTCAAGTTTAGAGATCGCATGTGTTGATGGTTCACGGTCCACATTTGCTAAACCTTGAAAGTATGGATCAGCAAGAGCCTAAGAATTGCAAGCATCATGATTATGCGTCAAATCAACTTAAGGAATAAGGGAAAGATAACTACAAGCAAAGAACATGTTTTCCTTCATCGCTAACCAAAAACACAAAATTGACCCTTCTTTTTCGCTTAGAAAGATGTGGATTTTACCTCTGCAGCAGATGGACGGTCCTTTGGATCAAATGCCAATAGCCGCTCCAATAATCGAAGAGCCAATGGATCTACTTTAGGGAATTTCTGCGAAAACGGAACTGCAGGTTTCTTACGCATACTGCTTAAATATCTTCTAGCTTTCTCATTCCGTATCTGCAAAATGTCAACAACAAATAAATATACCGTGAAATACAAGAACATAAAGACATTTAAAGTCTGGTAAAATGGTGATGGGCACAAAGTATTACAGGTAAGCACCCTCCCCAGGGCCCGGAATTTGATCTATGAGAACAGTCGAATAGCTTTTAAGCATCATTGTTTGATAATAATGTAATATTAGGCAAATCGAATTACACTGTTCTTAAAAATTCTAAGTTGGCTAATGCCAATGAGAAGAAGAATGAAAGATGGAGCCAGGGTAGGAGAGAGCTTACTCTTGCAACAGTTTCAGCAGGAGGCGTCCCAAGCAAGTCAGTCATAAGATCTAATTGGTGCACCACATTCTTCCCAGGAAATACCGGCTTTCCTGTAAGCATTTCAGCAAATATGCATCCAATGCTCCAGATATCAATGGCAGGTGTATACTGAGAAATAAAAGAAAGCTTAGAAACATAGTACATGGACGTATAGCATGAATTATAAAAATCAACTGCATTAACTTGATCTGAATGGAAGTGCTTGATCCATGTAGCCGACTCCAACTAATTATGGATTGATGCGTTGTTGTTGTAGATTAAAATAGTTATACGTGTTTTCGCTTCACTAGATATCCTAAGACAAGCACAAGCTACCACACTAATATTCATTCAGCCAGTTTTACCATCCAACTCTGCGTTATTGAATCAAGCTCGCATTTTTCAACTCTACCAGTTTCATGGTCAAAGATTTTGGCAAAGCCAAAAACAAAAGTGAGAAACCTATAGTAAATTCTCAACCATAAAAATTACACCAACTTGCTTACTTTAGAGAAAAAGGAACCACAAAGTTCAGGTGCACGATACCATCTGGTCGCCACATAATCCTTCAAAAGAAAATATCAACAATCAACAATGAATGTTATGATAACTCCTAAACCTAACATGATCAGCCAAAATCAATGCACTTTAGCATGGCAAACAAGAAATATATATATATATAAAACTTAAAAATGAGGCCACATACAGTCCAGAAAATAGCCGATGGAGCGTCATTAAATGACACACGGGCAAGCCCAAAATCACAAATCTTGAGTTTACAGTCAGCATTGGCAAGAATATTTTTCGGCTTTAAATCTCGATGGAATACATTTGCTGCCAGAAGACAGAATAGATGAGATAGTCCATCAATAACTAAAATCAGCAGATAAAAGTGAAAATTACGTATAAGCAAAGAACAAATTTTACCTGAATGAATATACTTTAGAGATCGAAGAAGCTGGTAGAGGAAAAATTGATAATGTTCAGGCGTAAGATCATCATTTGCCTTAATTACTTGGTGGAGGTCAGATTCCATTAACTCGAAAACGACATAAATATCTCTAAATTCCCTTCTAGATGGGGGGAGCATAATATGCTTAATTTCAACAACATCCGGATGTCGAAGCAGCCGAAGAAGCTTGATTTCTCTAAGAATGCGTGTAGCATCAGATACATGCTCGAAGACATCATTTATCTTCTTTATTGCTACTTTCTCTCCCGTGTGAGTGTCCACAGCAGATGCTACGACGCCATAACTTCCCTTGCCAATGACCTCCAAAACCCTATATCTATTCGCCTCACCATACTCGGTGAAAAACTCAGTGTCCGGCATACTCTGATGAAAGAGACAATTCCCTAATAGTAAGTAACCTCAGATGCTAAAGAATTAAGAAATAAAAACACTCGATGATCTAATGCTACTATCACAAAAGATCAAACGCATTTCGAATCATTTAAAAGCATCAAACACCATTATACTCACCAAATGCACAAGAGTAACATGGAAACCATTCAAAAAATAATCTAATTTGTTTGCTGTGTCAGATGTCAAAAGCAAGAACTAATAAAGAAACACATCCAATCAATCTTTCATTCGCTTAAAGCGATAAAACGATATAAATGCTCCTCACTCTCATCGACAACAAATCAAACCCCAACCGATCACCTAAACGAATGAAAACCAAAACTTTCTTCCATTTCAATGCTCCTCTCATCGACAACAAATAAAACTGCCAAAATGATCCCCTAAATGAATCAAAACCAAAGGTTTCATTTTTCTTCCAAGACAAGCCATTTGCATAAACTACCTTTCACCGATAAGATCAAACGCATTTCAAATCACTAAAAAGCATAAAAATTCATTGTACTCACCAAATGCACAAGATTAACACAGAAAAGATGAACATTCAATCAATCTTTCGTTCAATAAAGAGAAAAAAAAACACATAAGCACTCCTCTCGTCGGCAACAAATCAATCCCCAAATGATCGATCACCTAAACGAATCAAAATCAAAACTTTCATCAATCTCAACGCACCTCTTCTCATCTAGAACAAATCAAACCCCAATCGATCGCCTAAACAAATCAAAATCAAAATCAAAACTTTCACATTTCTCCCAACATCAAAACCCTAATTCTCAACAAAACGAAGCGAAACACTCAAAAACCAACGCGATCCGACCGATCTGACCTAACTACCAAATCAAGTCAAAGAACGGACCTTCTTCCGAGAATCCAAGTCGGAGAAGTTGCGCTTAGGGACCTTGATCGAGTTCAAGCCAGAGATATCGAAATCAACGGTGATCTGAAGCTCGCCGTCGTCCGCCTCCTCCTTCTTCTGATCTGTTGCTGTCGTTGTCGGTGGTGGTGGTGGTGGTGGTGGTGGTAGTGGCAATGCAGGAAGAATTATTGGGTTTCCAGACGACGAAGAGGGGAATTGATTTAGAGAATTGTGGTTGTGTTGGATAGACGAAGAGGAAGATGAGGAGCGACGTTGAAACCAGCGAACAACGTCGTCCACCAATGTGGATGTTGTGCCTCTCCCCATATATGAACAAGACCAGCAGTCTTGCCTACTTTCGCTCCCTCTATAACACCTCACCTCACCTCACCCCCTCAATCTCATCATCATCATCATGTAATATCATATCATATTCCTTGATCATATAATATATCCCAATGTTTTTTTTTTTTTTTTTTTTTTTTTTTTTTTTTTTAATCCCGGAAATTGTGGCTCAAATTATTGGGTTGTGTTTTTGTTATATTATATGTATATGTTTGATGATGTGTCTAGGATAGAGTGGACTTTGAATTTTGAGAAAGAAACAAAATGAAAATAATAGTCACGCATCGGGTAATTGAAGCTTTATAATTATAATGAAGTATATAAGTGATGATATCTTCTTAATTAATATTGAGGCGTTTTGAGTTGAAACCCTGCACTGAAAGTTAGAGGTGGTTAAGTTGAAAACAATATTGGTACCGATGGAGATCATATGCTCATAGAAGTGATGTACATGAAAGTTGGACTCATTTTTTGACAAGTAGTTAAGTAGCAATCATCACCTTGGCAGACAACTCTGAGATTGTGGAGAACTTCTTTAAATAAAATAATAAATCTATTTGGATTCATGAGTTCAAACTCATATGATTTATAAAAAAAAGTTGGACAAATATTTAAGAGGTATCAAAATAAATTTTACAAGTGATCATTGTATTTGCTTTATTAATTGTTTGAGGAATGACTTTGAAATAAAAAAAATAAAAAATCTTAAAAAAACTTTTGATCATGAGTCTAAATAGCACTACTATAAAAGAAAATACTATTGTTACCCATTTAACACGCCCTTTATGTGTGTCCCTTGATTGAGAAGCGCTAGAACGACAACACCATGTCATACCACGAGACACATTAACTACAAGAGTGATTCATGCGTGCTTTGAGATGTGGGCGTACACAAATTTCGATGCATAACACGCGGGTCGAAGTCTCATAGAGGTCTCTTGTAAGCCAATTTGTCTTGTGGTATGACATCGTTGTTGTCATTCTAGTATTTTCCCCCATGATTATTATTTTGATAGAAACGAGACTTTATTTTATAATAGCCAATATATTTACAAGGCAAAAAATGATGTGTTTCCCTAAACTAAAGTCAAAAAAAAAAATCACTACCAATGTAGTAGCTTAGTGTAATGGCAATTACAACAAAACCAAATGATAGACAACCGAGCTCTAGCTTGGTGTAATGGCAATTAATTAAGGAAATGAACCCGCTATTGTTACGCACATATAACACTTTGATGTGCATCAGAACGCACATTAACATTGCTTAAAGCAAAATAAGTGTTCTCTCTTTTTTTTTTTTTAATATGTAATATCTTTCTCTTTCTCTCGTAATTGACTTCATTAGCTAGACTAGAGTTCCAATTTTTTGATAATAAAATCTCTTTCTCATCAAAAAATAAAAATAAAAATAAAAAAACAAGACCAGATTATTCTGGGCAGCAGACTGCTTGTTAAAACAATGCTAAATAAATTAGAATAGACTTGTGAGACTAATCTTTAGTAGTAGTTAGGTAGTAATTCTTACTTAGGTCGCTCGACAATATCACGACACAATTGATTAGTTAAAAAAATATCTCGGACTAACTTAATTAGGAGGAGGGATGAGGTCTATAAGAAAAAATGATTGGATGACTCATTTTGGATATCCAAATTGTGTACCCACTTATTGATGTCCCTGATTTGTGCATCGATGTTTGTGTACGCACAAATTGATGTGTATTTAAGGAACACCGACAAATGGGCATCCATTACAGGTGTCACCTTAACATAAACTTGGAAGTCTATAACTATAAGGTTGGGGGTACTACTTGGGTACCGCTAGAGCAAAAACTTAGACATCTATCATCTTTAGGGAGTTGTTTTGGGATGTAAGAATCGGACTCAACACACCGAAGGTAGAGGGAAGGTTAAGTTCCTTGCCTCTCCTTTCTCCTTTTTTCTTCGGATTCCTTAGAGAGGAGCAAGTAAGTACCCCTAAGAGACTTATCGGATCTGCCATCAATTGATGTCAACAACGGTGGCTCGGATACCCTCGGCAAAAAAAAAAAAAAAAAAAAACTTAGGACTTCTATCATCATTTGGCTTTGTATGCTTGTTGCCTAACTCATTTATTAGGCTTTATTGTTGATGGATATACATACAGCACAAGACCTTTATCTACTTTTTAGCAAGAGAACTGAAGTATTTATATAGGTTGTGCACATGTAGTGCCTCATTTGCACCTTATTTAGCAAGAGAACTGAAGTCTTGATCTACTATACTAATGTTTAGTCCTCCTAACTTCATTTATGTATTCTAAAGTTTTTACTACAACAATGCAAGTTCTCTTATCTGTTTGAAAAGCAAGTTTGGCCGATCGATTTCTTTGTTAGCTGGACCAGGAGGATATGATTCATTATTTATGTCATTTGTATAAACTTCAGCACTTACATATATCAAGTATAAATAAATTTCATATTGAAATATTAAGTTGGCAATCGGTGTAAATTAATCTTTGTAATCTTTTACCATAAGGTAATAAAAAAGTGGAGCAACAAATTAGATAGTTAACGAAAATAAGTTATAAAAATTAAAGGGGTCGTAAAACTGTCATCATTTTATTTAGATATTGTGATGCCTAAGATTACACTGCACTTAAAAAAAGGTTTTTATTTTGATAAAAATGTTGAATTCATATTTCATAAAGTCGAATAAAAAAATCATTAATTCATACATTTGGTTAGCATAGGTTTGAGAGATTTGAAGTCGCGCCATTATATGAGCATCTTCATTCGCTTGCCTAAAAATATTTAGTTGTAAAAAAAGAAAACTTCCAATAAGAGAAGAAAATCTAGTTTCTACTTTCTAACAAGGGGAGAAAATTCAAAACTTCCAACAAGTGGAAGAAAATTACTTATTTAATTAACAATAAATCTAGGGAGTTACAATAGCACCCTTATATGTTATATCAGCCCCTTATTTAATTTTATATTATTTATAGCCCCCCAATAAGTTTGTTAATGATCTAAACACCCTCCTTAATTGTTAGTAAATTCTTCATTATACCCCTAGTTTATATTTGTCCGACCCCTCCCTCCTCAAATAAAGTCATCTTTTCATTTTGTGATCTTCAACCTTTAACCCCTTGTTGCACGTCATCTTTTTCTTCCGCATAACTCAATTTGCTCTACATGCATTCCAAGTTTGATTCTTTGATTCTTAAAAAACTAAGATTCAACACAAATAAAGGATTCTAACCATTCAAGAATATGAATTCAGTCTCAACCAAATATTTATAATTAAGATGTTGTATTTAGTGGTGAATTGTTGAGTGTATAGACAAAGAGATGAGAAGGGGTATAGAGATTAAAAATTAGAAGAGAAAATGAGATGACTCTATGATTTAATTTGGGTGAGATATTTAAAGTGAAAATTAAATAGAAGAGGATAAGATGAGTGTAGTGAGTGAAATATGAGTTGTGAATGAGTTTAAGGTTTTATTTAGGGAGGAGGTGTAGAGAGTGAAAAGTAAAATTGAGGAGCGTGTAGAAAATGGAAAGTAAGTGGAAAAAAAGAAATGAAATATATTCATGATTTTGAGTGAAGTTATTTATGTAATTTTATCTAATGACATTTTAGTTTAAAAATATATTAAATTAAAATGGGGGACTACATAGAGTAGTGGGGGGCTTAAAAAGTCGCTCCCTAAATCTATTTAAACTCATGAGTCATGACTTATATGGAGTATCTTTAAATTTTTTACAAATATTCAATGAACATATATCAAAGTAATTTTACAAGTTATTGTGTTTGCTTTATTTATTGCTTAAAAATAATTTCAAAATTTAAAATATTTTTGAATCCCAACTCATCAATCCAAATAACACTCATACCAAATAAAAAGTATCAAATCAATAGCAACAACCGCAAATCCACATGCAACCCCACATAAATTTTTAAGAGCAAGCTAGATTGACCCACTTTGAGTATCAAAATTGAGCGCCTACGCACTTAGTGCCCGTGTAATGCACCTCGAGATGTGCCGATCTTTATCCTTTATTTATTTATTACATATTTGATAGAATGTGCGTTGTGAATATTAGTTGAGATTGGTGTGATTCTACGCGTGTTTGCTGCATCGACAGCTTTGTTTCAATGTTTTTTTTTTTTCAAACAAGCATTGTCCATGCGTGTACGTCTGTCTGTCCATTACTTTCTTGTTGCTTTTTATAATCCACACCATGTGGATGCCTAATAAATGCAAGCAAAAAAAACTCTCAAATGTGATTAGTGTCCAAATCCTTGTTTCCACTCGGAATCTTAAATCATGCATATATCACAAACAGTTGGTGTGTTGGAGTGATTCGACACTCTTACGATTTTACCTCTAAGTGGGTGTGTTGGAGTGATTCGACACTCTTACGATTTTACCTCTAAGTGGGCTGACCCTATTATTACGGATAAATATTATTTATTTATCTCAATATAGTTAGGATATTTTGGTTAACATGCATTGCTAGAGTTAGTGCTTATTTAAAAGTTTAACCAACTGAGAAAACGAATTATGGTATCAAAATCTCAGTCCAAAATTTTTGTTTAGCTGCCTAGTTTTTCAGTTGAATCATTCTTTTTCTTTAGTTACACACTACATTCATAGTTTTTAGCAAGAAATCTAACTCTTAATTTTTTATTTTTTTTGGGGTTTTCCACAACTCGGGTGGTATCCCATGCCGCACTGACTAATTCACGTTCAAGCAGTACCGGGTATATTGGGCCTTTTTTTTTTAAAAAAAAAAACCAGCTTATCATCTTCAAAAGAAAATTTAGCTGATAAGTTTGATTGTGGCTACCAAACAAGTCCTATAAACACACTTAATACAATCACTTCTGAGCTGATCAAACTCTAGAATTTTATTTTATTTATTTGGCCGAGTGAGAGTCGAACTCACAACGTCTCCAAATCTTATTTTCATTTCATTCTTGTAAAGTTTCAAATTAGTGAAGCCCTACACTTATTATTTGTAGGCGGCCTGCCCGAGAGTCATCTCCAAAACTGTGACGGCCCCAGTTCCACAATCTTAAACTAGGCCCCGCCCGGCCTAAACTTACGTGGACCCCCAAGCTCGTGTCGCAGAGTCACACAAGCCTAATCGGACTTCCTTTATCATTTATCTAGCAATTAAAGTTGAGTTAATCAATTAGGAAGTTATTATAGTTATAGCATAAGCAATTAAACTTCAAACTAACTGAAAAACCTCAAATACACAAGTTAAGACAACCTAGAGTGTGGAAACCACGCATATGTATATCATCATCGATGAACAGTCAGTGGAGAGTAAACACAAGATGTACATATCCAAGCTCTCTCAAAAACCAAAATCTCAGTGTTTCAAAACAAATATATCTAATAATACAAAAAGAATCACCTATATCAGACAAGTTGTAAGAACTGCTCCGGTAGCCTCAAATAATATTTCATAGCTGTGGAGCCTTCCCCTTACCGGACTGTGGATTTGCACTCCGTCAAACACAAGAATGACGGACCTAGGTAAGTAACGCCAAGCAGGACATATATACAACATTTCGAAATAAATAAATCAGTCTAATTCATGCAAATAGAAGAAATTGAAGATCGGCGATGGATATAGGATCTCCGCCTCATTGAAGCATCTTGTCTTCGCCTACTACGTCATTGGCCATGGATTCGGCCTGCTCGAGAGTCATCTCCAAAACGTCACATAGTGCATAACATAGTATTTAATAGGTGTTGTATAGGCGAGTGTATTCACAAAGTACGTTTATCTTGCACTTTTTTTATAACTAATCGTGAAAAAACATATTCATTCTCTTGAGCTAAGTTATTTTAAAAATTAATACAATGTACTCAAACTCCGAAATCATGAGATTTTTAGCATCATTTGTCGAAAAGCAACGTTTTAGGAGGATATGAGTTCGATTCTCATTACTGAAGTCTCACTAAAGTCTAAAAACAAGAACAAATAGGTCGAGTGGCTTGACATTTGGGTCCCAAAATATTGATCACAATTTCGAGTCTATGAAATCTGTATCACTACCAAAGCCCAAGCCATTTCCGAGCCAACTACAACTCATAAAAAATATTAGAATGACAATAACAATGTTACACCACAAAACACATTGACTCACAAGAACTTTTCATGTGTCTTCGATCCGCGTGTTATGCATCAAGATCTATGTGTGCTTACATCCTAAGGTGCACGTAGATGACTCTTGTGAGCCAGATATATCGTGTGGCGTGACTTGCTATTGTCATTCCGGCACCAATCAGAGAGGAGTCTGATTAGTGGGTGAGGAGAGTTTATTATGGACAAACAGAGAGTCCGTGTGTTACTTGTCACTCTTTTGAGATCAAACGCTAGGGTTTTAGCGGACCAAATCCAAAACCCTAACTGTTCTACAACCAAACTCTCCAACTCTGCAAATTCTGAATCTCCATTGCCAAAGCTCCGACCTTTCTCTCATGGAGCGATCAAAGAAGCGTTCAATTGGTTCATCATCATCACCACCGCCCAAAAAACGCCCAACATTCATCTCCCACCGAGAAATCCCCAAATTGCATCCCAAAATCAAACTCCTCTGCGAAATCCTCGCCAACACTCCCTCCCTCACCGTCGAATCCACCCTCAACGAAGCCGGCTTTCGCGTTTCTAGCGAAGACGTCGAAGAGGTCCTTAAGCTCTCCTACAGCTCTCCAGGCCCAACCGTGAAGTTCTTCACATGGGCAAGGCGCCAATTGAGTGATAAACTCAGTCCCTATGCTTGGAACCTTCTTGTTGATATGTTGGGGAAGAATTCCCTCTTCGACGCGATGTGGGACGCGATCAAGTCGATGAAGAAGGAAGGGTTGGTGTCGCTGGCGACATTTGCATCTGTGTTTAGTAGTTATGTTGGTTGTGATAGGGTTGATGAGGCATTGATGGCATTTGATGTGATGGATCAGTATGGTCTTCGCCGGGACGTTGTGGCGTTGAATTCGGTGCTTAGCGCGATTTGCAGAGAAGGGAAGACGGCGAGGGCGAAGGCGTTTTTAGATATAGTGAAGGATAGGATCCGGGCGGATGCGGATTCGTATGCGATTTTGTTGGAAGGGTGGGAGAATGAAGGGGATGTGATGAATGCACACAATGTGTTTGCTGAAATGGTGGCTTCGCAGGGTTGGGACCCTTCAAATGTGCCTGCTTACGACGCGTTTTTGAGTGCATTGTTGAAGGGTCCGAATGGGATCCGAGAGGCGATGAGCTTCTTTGCGACGATGAAGGAGAAGCGGTGCTATCCGGGGTCCAAGTTCTTGAGGTGCGCATTGGAGGAGTTTGCGAGACTAAACCTCGATCGCGAGGGGGATTATCTTTGGGAAGCATTGGTGGAGAGCAAGAGATGCAATGCAGATACTAAAATGTACAATGCCATGATCAGATTGCAATGTCATTCCAACAATGCTGATAGAGCAAACAAGTTGTTGGATGAGATGATTGTCAATGGTGCTTTCCCCGATTCGGGAACGTACAATGTCGCGCTCCAATTGTTCCTAAAGCTAAGAAAATTGAGGGATGCTTCCGCGATTTTTAGAGAAATGGTTAAGAATGAGTTTGTACCTAGTGTTTCCAATTGTAAATCTGCAATTAAGGTTTACTTGGATGTTGGTGAACCAGAGATGGCTATAAGGGTGTGGAAGTGCTTGGTTGAAAGTGAAAGTGATGTGGTTGCTTTGGAGGACACTGCAAATTTTTTGATCGTCGAGCTTCGGGAGCTTAATAGACTTCCTGAGGCTTGCAAGTACGCCGACGAGATGATTGATAGAAAGATCAAGTTAAGCTCGAAAACATTGTCGCAGCTGAAGCACAGTCTTAGCAAATTAGGGAAGATGCATGTGTATGATGAACTATTGAAGAAATGGAAGTCTAGATAGCTAGGTAAACCTTGTTCTTGTATGTACATTCACTTTTTGAAATTGTTGCTGCTTAGTCTCCATTTCTTGGCTCATGTTCATTATGCTTTTGAACTTAATTATTCTCATTAGATGCAATTTTCAGTGCCAACAGTTGATAGTACATAGCCTCAGTCCCAAATTCAAATTAATTGGGGTCGGCTACATGGATCAAACTCTTCTATTGTGCTCGATTTAGTACAATTGACGATGAGCTCAAATCTAAATGTACAATTGATAATTAAGAAATGTCAAGCTCAATGTAACATATATTGAGGCTAATCTAATTCTTGGTTTGTTGCTTACTCTAATCCAATGACGGAACCATAGGTGCCATTAATGATATCTATGTATAATTGTCGATCTCCACCCCTTTCTGCTCCCTTTCCTGCCCGGCTTATTGCATGGCCGGGATCCACCTAGTATTCGCCTCCATTATAAAGTGTTTTTTTTTTTTTGCTCAAGTTGCATTTGGTGATTAATTTCAATTACATAGATTGTTAAGTTCTTGAAGCTCTCGAAATTTGAGCCTACATCGCGGAATGAGCTTAATATATGCAAACTTAACACGACGGCACTGCTTTGGAGCTTTAGCCATCGCCTCTATTATGCACCAATGTGCAATAATCTTGTCTAGTAGACATACTGGTTGCAAACAAGCTTGTTTGGAACACACTTTAAACATAGCAACAAAAATCCCCTACTTTGTAGAAGCTTCGATGGTAGGAAAATGGATGAAGCGCTCTTTGGTCCACCACTCTCTATTGAGAAGTGCTAGAATGACAATGGTATGTCACATCGCATGACACATTGGCTCACAGCCTCACATGAACTATTTATGTATACCTCGAGATGTAAGTATACACAAATCTCGATGTATAACACGCAGCTCGAGGCCACCTAAATTACTCGTGTGAGCTAATGTGTCTTACGGTGTGACATTATTATTTTCCCTCTTTATTTGACAATTGGAAAAAAAATAAATTGCCGAGTCAAAATAGAATAGCGACATAACAGTGAAAATCCTTCACGAGTCGTTAGATGAACATCGCGCACTAGATCTCCTAACAATCCAACGGCCTTCAAGAAGTGAGTACCTTACTCAGTTGTCACTTGTAAAACCAACTGACCGAGTAGGTAACTAATTACTCATTCAAACAGTTGTTCTTCGTTTCCCGCAAAAACCTCAACCCTCCGACAT
The DNA here is from genome assembly GCA_039657365.1 of Stephania yunnanensis. NCBI lineage: Eukaryota > Viridiplantae > Streptophyta > Magnoliopsida > Ranunculales > Menispermaceae > Stephania > Stephania yunnanensis. The sequence goes on along the minus strand of CM077588.1, from coordinate 55,500,658 downwards.
TAATGGAGTCCAAAATCGCCATACAAACCCCAAAACTCCGATCCTCAAAGAACCCAAAATCGATGGAGAAGCTCAGAGAGTCTGTGATCCGCCTCGCGAGCTCTCGCAACTCGCCTCTCTCGCCGTCCCAAATCGACGATCGGCTTCGCTCTCTCTTCGCTTCTTCTCCGCCTTTTCGCACTCCAATCCATCCGCCCTATTCAGAGGTTCGTTCAATCTCGTAAAGTTCACTTTTTTCTTCTTAAAGTTGCGATTTTGTGGTGTTTCTGAAATGGGTTTGTTTATCTTGGACGATTAGATGATCATTGGAGCGATTGGTGAGTTGAGCGAGAGGGGTGGATCGAAGGCGGAGTCGATATCGATGGTTATTGAGTCGAAGTACGACGACTTGCCTTTCGCGCACCCTCGCCTTTTATCGCATCATTTAGGGAAGATGGTGGAGAGGGGGGAGATTGTTTGTGATGGGAAATTGAGATATGGATTTGTTAAATGTAGCCCTAACCCTAATTTGGTGGAGGAATCTAGGCAGCCAAGTAAGAAGGGGAAGAAGAGATCGAGGGGTCAAGGAGGGAAGGCGAAAAATGGGGAGCTTCAATTGGTTGAGATGGATGAGATGATTGCCTCGCCGGAGCAGCATTCGACTCCTATGGATCATTGTGAGTGTAAGAAGCAAAGGATTGATGGGGATGGGGTTGAGGAGAGATTGGAGAGTGAATTCTTAGGAGGGCAAGATGTGAATGCGGCGCCAATAATTGGTGCTGCCAGTGATGATGTTCATGGTTCTTCTCAATTGAAGTTAGGTATTGTGAATGGAGAGGAGCAATTAGAATCAGTTTGTAAGGACTATGCTTGTGTTGTGTCACCCGGTTCGCAATTGATGCCTGCGACGGGAGTTGCGCCTTTGCAAGGTAACCTTGAGAAGCACATTGTGTCGTTTTCACCACTGGAGCAACACGATGAGCAAGGAATGGCTCCGAGATCAATGCCGTCTATAGGTGGCGACTATGGCAATGTGCATGGACAATTTGGAGTGCAAGAAAGATTAGTGAAAGATCAGGTAATGACTTCAGTGGCTGATGCTAAAACACTGTTTAGTCAATTGCAAAGAATGTTTGTTATCGAAACCTTGCAGAATAGGATGTTGCCTGCTACGGAACAATGTGGTGAGTTAGGCTTTGTGTCGAAAGAGCCAACAAGAATGGCAAATAATGGTTGTGTTGTGTCACCCGAGTTGCACTCGGAGAACCCGAATAGGCAGAATGAGCCTCACGAACAAGTGAGGTCGAACGACATTCTTGAGCATGAACAACGAAATCAGACCGTGTCATCAACTGGTGCTGATGGCAATACCTCTATGGTTCTGCCTCAATTGCAAATAACATCTGAATCATTGCAGAAGAGTTTTAGCGAGCGGAATGAACTGCTGCGAGAACCGTGTGGGGAGCCTGAATTAGCAGTAAAACAACAGAATAATGGCTATACTGTGTCACCCCAATTGCAATTAAGCTCTATGGTTGAAATGGAATCCTCACAGCAGCTTAGCAAGAAGAATGAGCCTCTTCGGCGAGTAAAGTGTATGGCAAGACAAGTGTTCCAACAACATGGAGATCAAGAAATGCCAGTGTTGGTGCATGATCAAGCAATGTCAGTGAGCCGAATGGAACAGTTGCCATTTCCTACCATGCAAGATGAGTTGCCATCCCAACTGCAGGGTGACAAAAAGAAGGGTCGTCGAGGGAGGCCTAAGAAGAATCGTAATCCTGGAGATCATGAACTGAAAGAATCACTTGTGGAAGTCGGAACAATTACCACAATAGGCGATGGCAACAACTTGGTGCAGAGTGGAATCGGACATAACGAGGAGCAACAGGTGGTGCAGCAGAAGCGTAAAGACGGGAGAGGGAGACCGAAGAAAAGACCCTACGTCGAACAAAGATTGGTGTTGAAAGACTACATCATAACTGCAAAACGTATCGGCGATAGTTTTGATAACGTATTGATGGTTTCGCCGGTCATTAGTTCTGCAACCAAAGCTGTTTCCTTGCATTGTAGAGGGAGGCCGAAGAAGATGAAACCTGAGTTCGAACTACGAGTTGAGAAACTGTGCGAAGCGAGTCCCTCGCAGAAGAAAAAGAATGGTAGAGGGAGACCCAGGAAGAAACCTGAACTTGCATTACAATCAGAACTAGATCCCTTGCCGAAGAAAAAAGATGGAAGAGGGAGACCTAGGAAGAAGAAACCCGGTTTGGAACAAGTGGAGGAGAGACAATTAGAATCGCAAGATGGAAAGATGATCCATTTGATTGATGAAAATGGTGTCACCTATCCACCTTTGATTGATCCGAAGCCCAAACGCGGACGAGGAAGGCCTAGGAAGAACAAAGATTCAACTGAGCTCTTGCAGGAGGAGGAGCAGCAGCAGCAGCCGCCACGGCGTCGCCCTGGGAGACCTCCAGGGAAAAGAAAGGAAATGGAGTCATCAAATGCTGATGTTCATAATGATGAGAACATATTGGAATCAATGAATGAAGCTAATGGGGGCTCAATTGCAACTGAAATTGTTCCCTATCTAGAGCAGTCAATGGCTCCTACACCGAAGACGGTATCGAAGGCGTCATTGAAGCGCTTGCGACAGCCACAACTGCCGAAGCGACAGCTTCGACCAAGGCTCAACCAGGATCAACCATTACTTAACAGTGAGACCTCCCAAGCAGAAAACACTGAGAGCTGACTTTTCTAGCTAGTACTGCTCTTTCTATTTTTGTTTCATGTTTGTAAATACTGTTGGACTTCTTGGCAAAGCTATATATGGTTTTGACAAGAACTGCTAACAACTAAATCTTGTTTTTTTTTTTTTTCTTGTTTTTTTGATGACTTTGATGCATTTTGAGGAGTTGATTTGCTGTTAGTACTGCAACTTCTCTTCACTTAAATGTATTTCACTAGCAATAACTTTGATGTAAGCCTCATTTTGTTCACTTTTAGTGTTTACTGTTTCTACATAATAAGGACAAATATAAAAGTTTGATCCCTATACGAGTCCACTCCAAGTAATTTGAGATCTAGACTAAATTAAATCGAGTATAATGAAAAAATATTTAATGTACATGATTAATAGACTCTAATTGACGGAGTGTTGGATCGAGAGATAGTGTTGGAATATCATTAGAATGCAATTTTTTTTTTTCAAAGACCAAATAGGCAATTACATAGTCACAATGAGCGATCTTACCCCTTAAAGAGGCATCTTCATTTCAATTACAAACTTACAAGGAGCGTTTACAAACATTCTAATGTTCTGTGGACAAATCTAACCGAACATAATATCTATAAAAACTTATGTCGTCACACCTAACTTAGTGATTCTAATAAGCCGACATAACTATCAAGATCCATATAAACTTAATAACGGCTCTTATATTAATTTCGTTGAAAACCTAATCTAATCATATTACAAGTGTTTCTTATACGAAAGATTTTTAAAAAAATCATAAACTTTAAATCATGCCATGCGGACTTGTTGTTGTTCTATTTTTATTATCAAACCATTTTTTAAAACTTGTAACTTAGCAACCTATACAAGTTGGGAAGGCACATCTTGACCTCTAGATTTGTGCATGGCATTCATCTAACTTGTACACGTGGACTCTCTTGCAACAAACAAGTTCATCTAACCAAAAAATTAACAAAAAAAAGTAAATTATACACTCCGTCGTTCCTGTCCTACATCGATATCTAATTTACAAATCTCGAAGCAAATCTAACAGTAAGTGATCATATGAGTGCGTATTTTGAGTTCACATAGTCCGCTCAAAAAAGTAAAACAAAGAACAAGCGGGAGCGGTTGCGAGAAGCGCAAAAGTATAAAGCAATCCCAAAACCAACACAAAAACTGAATCGAAGAGCGATTGAATCATCGAGAGTGAAGGAACGCTAATCGAGGTGAATCGGAGACGAATCGATGGACGACGAAGTGGTGCAGAGAGTGTTCGAAGGGCGAGACTATCTCCAACAACCTGCCACATCGGCCGCCTCGTCTTCTTCGTCTTCTTCGATCCTCCAATCTCTGCCTCTCCATGTGGTGCGATTTGATCTCTAGGTTTTGGTTCTTCGATGATTCTGCTCGATTTGATTGCATTGTGTGCGCGAATTTTGTTGATTGAGCTAGGTTTTATAATCGATGATCAAATTGATCCGCGCAATCTGTGAATTTGCCCAATTTGCGCAATTTGCCCAATTTTGGTTGTCTAGGGTTTCAGAATCAGTTGTTGATGCAAAGGTGTCATTTTTACTGAAAAACTGGGGCTTGTGTGTTCATTTATTGAAATTTGTTTAAGTTTTAGGGTATATCATTGATGATCAAATTGGTCTGTGGGATCTGTGAAATTTGCCTAATTTGGGTTGTCTAGGTTTTCAGAATCAGTTATTGATGCAAAGGTGTCATTTTTACTGAAAAACTGGGGCTTGTGTGTTCATTTTTGAAATTTGTTTAAGTTTTGTCTTCATTTTGAGGGATTTGGATCTGTTAGTGTTCCGCTAAAAAACTAATTCAATAGAAATTTCAAAACTGAAGAAATTCTACGACGTACAAGGCATTGATTAGGTGGGACTTGAAGGATTTCGAAAGCACACTATCTATTGCGCTAAATGGAGTGCAATGGAAGTGTTTGATCCATTTAGCCAACCCCAACCAATTTGGGATTGAGGGTTTGTGCAGAAATTGTTGTTGTAGTACCAATTCATGTGCAGAAATTGTTGCATTTCGAACTTTGATTGAGACGAATTGGTTGTGAAACAGAAATTTTGAACCTTGTTGAAAAATGCTAGCCCATTTTTTGGCATAATAACATGGTGAGGTTGGTTCTGGTTTGTTTGTGTTGGTGCAGTCATTTGATCATGGGTACTATTTATTAGTGAAAGCTATTCAAGAATTGAGAGAGAAAAAGGAGGGTCTTGTGACGGTGGGGATCGGTGGTCCTAGTGGCTCTGGGAAAACAAGGTAGGTTTGTAGACATCGTGATTTTTACGATTTTTAATCGATTGAAAATCTTTAAGCTTTTGTAACTGTGAACTGCAAATTTGTTTTGTGTGTGAAGCTTAGCAGACAAAGTAGCATCTGTGATTGGTTGTACTGTTATACAAATGGAAAATTATCGAGATGGAGTTGATGAGGGAAATGATCTGGATTCTATTGATTTTGGTAGTTTAATTCTGAATCTTGAGGTTTGTTTCTATACCTTTTCTTCTTCTCATACATCTACTTAATGTAGTTGAATTGTTTCACAAAGCTTTGGGCTTATGTTTTGATAAATCTCTCTCTTTTTTTTATTTAAGTAGATTCTAGTCGCTAAAATTCCAATATGACTACAGTTTTTAGCTTCTAGTTGCCTTGTATGTGAAATTGAGTATGAGTTTTGGATGGTGTTGGGCACTTGGCATTTCAGTTGCCTCAAAACAATTGGTAAGGTGCACTGATAAAATAAACTTCACAGCAGACTGAGACTGCTTAAACTATCAACTGTAGTCTTTTTTAAAGATAGAAGATGGAAGTTGAGAATGAGTTGGTCACATTTGTTTTTCTTGTAATACACCGTAAGGAATGAGTTTGTGCAAATTAGACTACTTTCAGTTGTTATACACTAATTACCCAACTTTGTTTTGGCTATAGATCACGCTCTTTCATGCTATTATATGAAGCTGAGTATGGTTTAGAAAGTGGATATTCCATATTCAAAATTTTGAATATGTTGAGAAAGAAACAAGTCCAAAAATTCAATTTATTCTTAATATTTTCCAAGGAAATAGGTCGTCGCGGGAGAGCAACACAATCATCCTTTTTTTATGAACTTGAGAAACTGATATTTTCAAATTCAGTAACTTTTGATTGGCGATGAGGACCTTTTTTGTGGATTAATTTTAAGGGAACTGCTAGGCCACTTAGTATTTTTGGCGTGCTAGCATATTTGCTTTTGTGCAATGGTGTTATACCAACAGATCAGGCCAATTAACTCTCCGTAAATTCAAATCCTTTCATATATTTTTTCCCTATTTGTTCTATATTACCTTTTGTTGCAATTCTCCTCTGGCTTGCGAAGATATCTTTGTATGAATGAAATTGTGTGACACTGAAATGAACTGCAAGGGCTCTTTATTTTTGACTATATTCTGGCAATCTAAACATTCATTTTTGCTTATATAGGATCTAATGAATGGTAAGGATGCAGTGATGCCACTGTTTGATTTCCAAGAAAAGAGACGGGTTGGTTCAAAAACAATAAAGAGTTCTTCTGTTGGAGTGGTAAAACATATGTAAATAACATCTATTTTTTTTTTGGTTGCATGTCATTATCATGTGAAGAAATATTTATGCATATATTGCAGGTAATCGTTGACGGTACTTATGCATTACATTCAAAATTGCGTTCTTTGCTTGATATCAGAGTGGCTGTGGTAAGATTCTGTTTATTATGTTTTTAGAAGAAACACTCGTATATTTTACTTTGAAGGTTCATTCTACCCTTTTTTTATGGAGAAAGATTCTACCCAATTTGTTGGTGCATCAGGTAGGTGGTGTTCATTTTAGCTTGCTTTCCAAAGTACAACACGACATTGGCGATTCGCATTCCTTGGATTCCCTTATTGATAGCATCTTCCCAATGTTTAGAAAGCATATTGAGCCAGACCTTCATCATGCTCAGGTTGGTTCATATTTCTTTTGTTACTCTTTCCATTGTAATTTGCTAAGTTGGGATTCCTCCTGCAGATTAGAATCAACAACAGTTTTGTTTGTTCCATTAGGGAGCCTATCTACAAGCTCAAATGTGAAAGTGAGGTTTGTGAACGATTCTACTTCAATTGTACTTTTTATTTGTCAATGATAAATGTCTAATTGTCTTACCTGCTGCAACCTTGTCCTATGTTTTAATTCGTCTTTAGATTGTTAAGTGACAGCAGCTTAATGAACACTGCAAAAGCATAGCATTGTTTAAAAATAAAAAGCAAAAGATTCTTTTGGTTGTCACATGCATCAAGCGTTGATAAAGAGTTGGTGATGAGAAAAGTAGTGTTTTTTCATATTCACACTGTACAGCAGTAGACTCAATTCATTTGTTAGAAGTGCTTGGTTGCAACTATCTTCCTTTGGATCCCCTTGTTCTTCTTTTGTTTTATAATGATTTTTTAAAAAAAATTGGCGAGGAACTCAAGTTTTCGTTGCTTGCTCCTTTTTGTTAGCAGTCTCCAAATGACAATTCAACCTATTCTTTCAATGGAAATGATTCGCAGATGGACAAGTGAGTATAGCTAGTGTAAATATTTGTTTTTTACTCCAAGAGTTGGAACTTTCCATTTTAAGAACTCTTAGTTTTTTTATAGGAGTATACAGCATTGTATAATCTCCTTACATGTTTTTGTGGACTTTCAGTTTTATTGAGATGTACCTTAGACCACCTTCGGCACGCGAAGAAGCAAGGATCAGTGATTGGATAAAGATGCGTCAGTCAGGTATTAGATATTATCTATCACTTGGTGATCAGAGGTTCGTTGACAAGAATTACATAATCAGACCAAAAGCAGAATTTGAGGTAAAGTTGCATCCTTTGCTAAATAAACATCATTTTTTTTAGTTTTGTTGGTTTAATTAATCAAATGATGGTAGATGTTGCGTTTTTCATGTGGCAAAAAAATAAATAAATAATATACTGCTTTGCTCAATCTTTGTTGCAATGTTATAGAACTCATATTTCTGCGTAGCATGACATATACCTTCCTGTATTTGGTATGTATTATAATCTCATCCGTATCTTCATTTGACATACAACTGTGAACACCGGATGGACCATTTTGTTCCTGTTCTTGATCTAGACATTGTAGAACTCTAGTTGTGATAAATTTGTGATCCATGTGTATAAAAGTTTGTATTGTTGGCTTTTCATTGTGATGAATTTAAAGTTAGAAAGACAACTATTATGACAAACTGATGAGAGTGTGGGTGATACTGCAGTCATATGGGATGGTATTCTGTATTGCTTGAGTACTTGCCAAATTAGTTAGGAATTTGCATCTTGGAGAGGTGCATTCTGTGTGTTTTTGGTTAGTGAATCTTAGAAGTGTTAAGAACAATTTCATACAGACTTCTAATGGCATGTCCTTGGATCTTCCTCAACCACTCTGAAAGAAATCACAATAATTATCTTATTTATATCAATCGATTCAATCCTTCCTACAATACTCCTCCACATTTGGGGAACCACATAACTAAAATGATAAAACCAAGTTCCCTCCATTTGACACTTTCAATTAAGATTTTATATGTTAGTATAGAAACTTGTAATGGTATCTTGACCGTCTTCTTATGATCTATTAATCATCTAGAATAGGCTTTTCTGTGACATTTCCTTTATTATTTTCAGGTGGGGCGCATGACTCTTGGTGGGCTGCTTGCTTTGGGATATATAGTTGTTGTCAGTTACAAGCGTGCATCTAAGACAGTATATGATGGAAATATTTCTGTATCTCTTGAAACCATTGATACACTAGGCAGGACATTCATAGTCTTCAGGGGCACAGATAGAAAAGTATGAACCTTTTTCTTAGAGATTTCATTTACTATACAATTTCTTACATTATTATCCTTTCCAAATTGGATTGTCCATGAAGTAAATTAAATGACTCTTGACACTATACATAAACGCGTGTGCTTTGATGGATATAATTTTTAGCCTTCACATCGTCGCCCGGATGTGAAGAAAAATGAGCAAGGGTTCCCACACAAAGGACAGGTGTGGGTAAAGAAGCTAGTTCAAAAAAAATTGCACTTAATCGAGCACAATGGAAAAGTTTGATCCATGTAGCGGACCCCAGTTAATTTGGGACTGAGGATATGTTGTTGTTGTTGTTGTTGTTGTTGTGTATGCCTTTGTTTTTCCACCAGTTGCAGCTGATTATATGTGATCTTTCTCTAATAGCTATATGTAACATTGTTTTTCCTCTTGATGGTTAAAGCTGATATATGCGTGTTTTTTTAATTGTTGTATCTAATGCTATGTTGTTGTTGTTGTTGTTGTTGTTGCCGTTTGTTGTTGTATCTAATGCTTCCCTTCCTTTGATGCTTGGTAGGTCAATAGTTAAGTGCAAGCTTGAAACTAGTATCCTGCTTTTTTTCATCACAAATGGATTAAATTTACCAATATTTGTGCCTTCTTGGTTACTTTATTTGTGCTTTTTCAACTTAAAGCAAATTGATAGGAGTATAATATGGATTGATTAGTTTGATTTTGTCTTCTGAAATCCCGAATTAAATGTTATATCGTAATTAATTAATTAATTCTTGTTAATATACTTGTTGATTCTTCGAACTATCTATGTAAAGCGGGGAACAGATTCAGGACTGGTCTTATTAAATTGCTGCAAATCATTTTTGAGGTGTGATGCAATCTGCTCTACCTAATAATGCTTGGACACAGATGGCTTGTTATGCTTGATTCCTATGCAACTGAACTAAAGAGATATATTTCTTCCTTCTTGATAGGTAATTGGTGCTGAAGTTCGTAGAATCGGTATAAAGGGACCGTGGATCACCAAATCATATCTAGAATTGATTCTTGAAAGCAGAAGTATGAAGTATATGAATTTCTGACTTTAATTATTTTCTAAACGATTTTCATGTGTTTCAATGTGTTATATTTTTCTTGTTTTTTCCTATGTGATTGAAACTCCCACTAACAGGTGTACCACGTCTTAATACACCACCTCCGCTGGTCCAAGCTTCATCAGTTGAGGGTCAAGAGAAATTAGTTACCGCTCCAAAGCCAATCCGTGTTACTCCAGACCTAGTCAACAAGCTAGAAGATATCAATCAGCCATGGACTCGATCTCCTACAAAGACTAAGATGGAGCCTGTGCTTGCACCATGGCGTCTCATATCTTTAGGCCCTTCCCAAGTGGACAGTTAAGTCATAAGCTTAGTTTATCATACAATTTTGGTTTTAGTGTTAATCAACTTACATTTGCATTCCTTCCTATAAAAAAAAAAAAACTTACATTGCATTCCCACATTACTTCCATATTCAATCAAATTCGCGAGATGATATAGTCAGCTTAAAAACTACTAGAAGTGTATTGTGCTTGGATTGGATGGTTGCTAAAAGCTTAATTGAAAATTCTGTTTTGTTAAACTATTTTTTTTATGCAGCTTAATTGAAAGTTCTTGAATTTATTTTTGGGCTTGAGTCATTAGGATGACATATTGTGTTTTCCTTTGTATAGTAACAGCAAAATGAAAATCTATTTGTGAATTTCATATGCATTGGCTGCTCTCATGAAGCAGCTGCAGATTCATCTGCTTTCAGGGGTCCATTACAGCTTGCACCAATGCCTGATTCATATGACTTGGATAGAGGCCTGCTTCTTTCTGTTCAAGCAATTCAGGTTAGTAACTTCAAATTATCTTTTGGATCTCATTGCATGCATTCTCTTATTAAGCTCTTCAAGCATAAAAAAGACTTCTATGACTATTAATGCTTTTACACAAATACTTGTTCCATCTCAGGTCTTGCTGGAGAATAAAGGCTTCCCTGTCATTGTGGGCATTGGTAATCTCAAACTCCTGTTTATAAAAAGCATTTGTCTGCTATCTCTCTTCTTTGTCAAATAAATTCACATACTTTAATGTTGTTCATTTGAAATCTGATTAGAAGACAAAGTTTGTCTTTCAGTCTGCATCTAATGGAGATCTGATTAACATGTTTAGTGAAGAGAAAGAAGGAAAGAAAGAATAGTTCATAACTTAAGAACACCAATGGAGATGATTTTTTTTTAAAATGAAACGCATTTAGTATCAATAAAATTATAATAAATTCCATTTTTTTGCATTTTTGGTACTTTTAATATTAAATTTTATATATTTTCTGAGTTCTAATTTCTAACATAAGAAGTTGAAAAGGGAAAAGCAATTATTTATAATGTTAACCTAATAAGTTACACTTTTCTATGCTCTCAATACAATTCCTAGTGTATTCTAAATCCAGACCCTCTTATTAGATATGTTTTCAAAATTACAAGTTGAAAAGAGAAAAATAAATTTTGTTGCCAGACTTGCCTTGTACAATCATCTAAGGACACGAATCATTTCAAGGATTGGTGTGGTTCCAACTTAAATTTTGTGCAATGTGCCTCTATGGGTTTACTGATTATTTTAGGGAGCCCTTTTGTTTACTCTCTATTTATGATATGATGTGACTTAGGATATGTAGTAGGTATATTGGGTCCTGTTGTGCTACACAGGTCTTGTTTCAGTTTGTATTAAAATCTAGTCTTTTTTCAGGTTCGAAGCGCCTATTTTACATTAGTTGAATCAAATATACCTTCCCATGCTTTGTTTTGGCTAGTTTCTTTTGCAGTTAAAGATACAGTGAAAATCCATTATTTTGGAAATAGTTTTACTTGTTACATTATATTTAGCTAAGGACTGAAGGTTTTTTTTCATGCTTCTCTCGTAGGAGGTCCTAGTGGGTCTGGGAAGACCAGTTTGGCTCACAAAATGGCAAATATTGTTGGTTGTGAAGTTATTTCCCTTGAAACTTACTATAGATCTGAAAATGTGAAGGATTTCAATTATGAGGACTTCAGCGCTATTGATCAATCCTTGCTTTCAGAGGTATGGAGCTAGTTTTGGAATGCATTATTTTCTTTAATTCCCTATGTAGAAGATTTCTGGATTAGCACTAAAGGTTCTAGATTCTATCATTTCTGGGACTACATATGGGACGCTACTGATAATGCTTTCAAAAAAAAAAAAAATTTCAAACATATCTACCGTATTTCTTGACTTGTTCCATACTTTCATCCCCAAATTTTAGTCATGTAAATTTTGGGATTTTCTTATGATTCTGTTAATTTTCTTCTCTCCTTCACTGTATGGAGGTTTCAGTTGTTTTAATTTGGTTTGCAGAATATTGATGACTTGAGAAATCACAGAAGAACAAAAGTGCCAATATTTGATTTAGAGAGCTGTTCTCGCACTGGATTTAAGGAACTTCAAGTTTCTGAAGATTGTGGTGTGGTAAGTTTTCTTCAAATGTTTCTTGCACTGATGTTTTTATTGCTTTACGTACTTCTAGTTCTTTGTATATTAGAGCTTGCTTGCAATGAAACAACAGTGAAAGTGAACATGCAATGAGATAGATCCTTGTTGCCAGAGTATCATACTTCCTTCATCAAATTATCTATATATGATAAGTATTCTGGGACTTATCAAGAGCTAAACTGGATATTGTTTCACAAAATATTCTCCCTACATTCTTCTTTTGTAACTATTGGTGCCTTATTCATTATTTTTTTGTCTTTGTGAGTCCAAGATCATCTCTTAGTTTTAGAATATATTGTGAAACAATATTTGGGTTCTTGTACTATGCTGTGCTATGACCTGATTTAATTTGATGTCTTTAAGTGCTTTCTGTGTTTCATTGCAGTGTTATACTATTACAAATTAATTTTTTAATGCAAAACTTTCTTTCATTATCTGCAGGTCATTTTTGAAGGAGTTTATGCTTTGCATCCCGATATCCGAAAATCTCTAGATGTATGGATAGCTGTGGTAAGGATGACTCCGACCATATTTCTGTCAAAAATTGAGTTTTCCTTGCTTTGATATTTTTCACATTTGTCTGGTATAAAATAGAACTGTACTATCTAACTATTTGTTTGCAATCAATAGGTTGGGGGAGTCCATTCTCACTTGATTGCTAGAGTTCAAAGGGACAAGAACAGATTGGGGCATTATATCTCTCAGAATGAGATTATGATGACAGTCTTTCCTATGTTCCAGGAGCACATCGAACCTCACCTTGTGCATGCCCATGTTAGTGTAGCATGCTCACAAACTAGTTCTCCTTTTAATTTTTTTTCATGCAATAAACTCTTATTTCATGACCATTAAGGAGATTAGTTAGGAGGTTTTTCTTACTTCTGTGATTGTCATTATTTGTTTCAGGTTAAAATTCGAAATGACTTTGATCCTGTACTATCTCCAGAAAGTTCATTGTTTGTTTTGAAAAGCAACAAGCAGGTGATTTTTGTTTATTGAGAAAATTATCTCCCAGAACACCAATAATCAAATTGTCATAACATTCTGCTGTTGCTTTTTGTAATTATGTTAGGTGGCATATCAAGACATCTTAAAAATACTAGACCAGACAAAGTTCTGCAGTTCTGTTCAAAAGTTTACCGATATTTACTTGAGGCTTCCTGGAACACCTTCTAATGGGCACTTGTCTGAGAGCGAGTGCATAAGAGTTAGATTATGTGAAGGCAGATTTGCTTTGCTGATACGAGAGGTATGTAGCAAGCTTCATGAGAAACTTTCTTTCACAATTTGTAGTCAAGTCACTGGTAACCTCAGTGGTTCTAACATTAATAATTAATGGATCAGCCTATCAGGGAGGGGAACTTTATCATACAACCAAAAGTAGATTTTGATATCAGCATCAGCACAGTAGCTGGACTCCTCAACTTTGGGTAAGTTGCCTTTTCAAAATATTAGAATTACTTGAGCACTGTCTCCTTTTTTCGTTTGTATTTTTTCTTTCTTACTAATGTGCTATATGGGCCTTTCTGACGTGGTATCAAATTGGGAATTGCTCCAAAATCACTTCTTATGATTGTCATACAAAATGAGGGCATCTGGATTTGTTATTAATTATTGAAAATTTACAAGATAAGCATTTGATCAAACAAAAATTCAGTTCAAAAGAGTTCTGCTTCAGGATGTGTAATACTATAACTGAGTTGCACATATTGCTTACCAAAGGCATGATATATATAGGTAGTTCTACCATGGTGATTAAGAAAAAATCACCATGGGTGGTGATTTTAAATTTTGACCCTTGGATTTAGATCCAATGGTGAATATGAAAGCTACATTTATGACTCTTAAATGCGTGCACAAGTTTCAACAAGGCATATTCACCATTTGATCTAAATCCAATGGTCAAAATTTAACCATCCATGGTGATTTTTCTCAATCACTATGGTAGAATCACCTTATATATATGTGTGTATATATATATTTGACTTCAACGGAGTCTAACCTATGACCTTCCCAAACCTTGTGTTATGACAAGTGATGTCTCATCCATCTCACCAGAGATGCTTTGGCAGGCATGATTTTTTAGTATTATGATTATCATCTTCTTTCAGGTAAAGTAGCAGTGTTTGTGCTGCTTCAATTAATTAACCATGTTCAGTGTGAGGTCTTGTTTTTATGCTTTCATGCATCTCTTAGACTTTCACGTCTGGCCTCATTTAGCAAGGAGTAAGGACAATGATAAATACTCAACCATTCCAAACTACCAGTTCATTGAATGACTATATCTGTTCCACCTGCAGATTTGCTAATAATAGTTTTGCATTTTCTTCTATCAAATCAAATCTGTGGTTGATAGATCTGTCTACTGTTACTTGCTAACATCATATTGTACTGCTTTGCTACAATTCTTTCTTTTCTTAACTTCTAATGGACTCCTCTTAAAATTTAGGTATCAAGCAGTTGCATACATTGAAGCATCTGCGTTAATCTACCAAGATGGCAAGGTCTTTTTCATTCTTTTCATTGCTTTTTTTTTTTTGGGTTTTCCGCTTGTGAGGCTATTTTTTTGTTGTTGTTGTTGTTGGTTTTCCACGTGGTATCCAACACGAACCTCGCGGACTTATCCACACTTTGGCATTGTCTGGCCCCATATGGAGGGCCCTCCCAACCCAGTTTGCTCACTTTTCATTGCTATTTTTTTTTATAAGAAAGAAACCATAATTTTCCCACTACGTGGCTTGCACTCCCGACCTCTTACCCAAATAACTCCATACCAAACGAGCGAGCCGTCCACTTGGTTGGTACTTTTCATTGCTATTTGATGACAACTAATTTGCCAAATGGAGTTTTTAGACTTCCATATTCAAAATTGTGGAAAAAGGCTTAGATTAAGATTGTTGGAATTCATTTTTGGCCTCATTCTACCTTAATCTCTTTAAAACATTTACTATTACTATTTAGTTTTTTAAATAATTACTTTGAATGTCTGACAAAATTTAAAATTTTTTTTTACATGGTTTGTCATATGGTTCAGAATATCTTAGCTTGTTTGTTCATAATTCCCGAAGTATTTACGATTGCAAGGTTTAAAGCAAACCTGCTTGAACTTACAACTTTTGTTTGTGCGCTTATTGTCTCTTTTAGATTCTTATTGAAGTTGATCATCTGCAAGATGTCCCTGGTCCTTACCTTCAAATTAAAGGAACAAACAGAGAAGTGGTAGCTACTGCTGGATCAACTCTGAACTTGGATGGTTCATATACCACTAAGGTTTAGTTGCTATTTTTATTTTATTTTTTTCCTATTTTCTTACTTTCCTGCGTTTCACTTGATTCTTTTTGGTCTTCTTTTTTTTTTTTTTTTTTTTTTTTTTTTTTTTTTGGGTACATAAAGATCAATAGTCTTCTTTTGTTTGTAACTGGTATTTCTTCTCTTTATGTCTGATTCCACCTTACAGAGTTATCTTCAAATTATACTGGAAAGTTTACCGCCATTTGAAAGAAGCTCGAGTGGAATCCATGTTAAACAAGCTGCGAGACTGCAGGAATTAGTAGAATTCATTCAATCTCAGGTAATACAATGATTAAAAATTTAACAGTAGAATGGATATGACAGGAATTTGGGTTGCAACCTCTGAAAATGAAGTAAATGAAATCACAGGTTTCATGGTTTCTTAAAAATGCTTTTATCAAAATTTGGAGTGCTCTAAGAATCCAAGTTAATTTAGCTTCCATGTCAATCGTCAAATTTCATGAAATAAACTTCCCATTCAATAGCAAACTAGCAACTACCTGACAGTACCGGTGTTTTCATTGTAAAATCTCCATAGAGCATTTATCTACCATTTCTAGGGATAGCTAATTAAATATCTTCAACTTCAACGTTGTATATGATAGCAAAACTACCTGAAATATACATCTTGTCTGGAATCCAATCAGAGGTGAAAAAGACCATGAAATATGAAACTAAGTTATTTTCATTAGAACCATAGTAGTGTTGTTACTTGTCAGGGTGTCGAGATAAAGCCTTGCTGATTTATTTGTCTAGGCAAGGCCTCTGCAGATAAAATTAGTTTTTGTTTTTGACAACCAACAGATAAAATTAGTTGTTAGAGTTTCATTGCACTTACATTTTGATTTCGGTCTTGGCCTTCATTAGATTATGCTTAGAGTAGAAGAGTATGTTGCATCCCAGGATGAACTTTAGCTTACTGTCTGGATTTGTAGCTCAATATGGATTCAAAACAATAATGAATCAATTATTTTTGGTGTGCCATCTTTAATCTTTCCTAGATTTTTTTTTTTTCGTAAAATGATCCTTTCGAGTTAGCTAAAAAAGTTAATTACATTTATATAATTCTCGACCTTATTTATTATTAATGCTTAGTATCATCTTTTCCGACCAAAAGAAAGACTGAAGCACAGTAATCTTTAGTTTATAACATTTTAATTGAAACGGCATGATTTTGGGAATACTAGCTTAGCCTGAACTTAAATTCTTCTTCGCCTAGTGTTACTTTTCAACTGCATCTTATATCCAATAAAACTCATATTTATGAACATGGAAACGAGCACCACATAGAACCTTTTCCCGTAAATCTGTTTGTTTTTGTTCTTTTTTACCCTTCTACATGGATGACTATATTATCGAATATGTTGGATTAACAGGGTGGCGGTTCAGTTGCGGAGTCATTGCCAAGCAGGGGTAGTTTCCCAATGGAAGGCGTTATTGAAGATATGCAGTCAAGAATCAGAAGGCTTGAGCGATGGCATACAATCAATACTGTAATTATCAGTTCCAGTTTGTTTCCCTCCGGATTCTGCATTGTTGCACCAAATCCTCACATATTGCCTCTCCTTCTCATGCTCATTTTATTGCAGGTGCTATGGACATTTCTGATGTCAGCGCTTATTGGTTATTCACTTTATCAAAGAAGGCGAAGATGATTCCGACCTGACTTAACAAGTTTTCCTAACATCCCAAGTAAGATTCCATTCCTTCTTGTTACTTTTCACCGTAAAAGTTATCGGACTAGTCTACTGACAAAGTCATACAACAAACTCCTCCCTAACTTACGCCTCAGCGACCTGTGTGCTTCGGCTTCTAAATTCAATCAAATGGAGTTTATCATTTATTGTAAAGGAATTACATTTATTGTAAATCTGTCTTTTCATCCTTCTCAGGATGCGCTTCTTAGTATCACTTTCTAGTTTTGTATTTTTAACTGTCAAATGTTTACACAATTGTAATCAAAATATTGACAATGTTAGTTGATATCAATCTACAACTCATCCTCTCACTTATGTTCTCCAATTGATGTATGGAAAATGCTAGAACGACAACAATATCACACTACAAGACACATTGGCTCACAAGAGCTTTTCATGCAACCTCGACCCGCGTGTTATACATTGAGATTTGTGTATATTCACATCTTGAGGTACACATCAATGGCACTTGTGAGTCAATGTGTCTTGTGGTGTAACATAGTGTTGTCATTCTAACACTATTCAACTCATGATGTGTTCAGTTTGAGTTATTAATTCTTAACAACTGTTCACATTTATTTAGGTGCAAACCAAACCAATCTTCTGATGAGACATACTAGTAGTAACTGTTCACATTTACTGATTTCAGTCACCTCAATGTTTCCCAATGTAGTATTTGCAGTGCACTGGTGCTGCTCATTAATTGCTACTGAAGTACATTTGCTTTAACTACTCCAATTACCTCTTATAAATCTTGCATTGAATACAACACCATAACTTCCCAACCATTCCTCCTGTGAGAAGAACCAAATCTAGATCCACTCAATCAATTTGAATCTGTCAAGGTAGATATGTCTGCTGGTTTTACAACATGTGCACCGCAGAAGAAACACAACACTAACAACACGACCTTAGTATCAAATTAATTAAGGATTGTTACATGAATCAAACTCTCATTCTAATTGATGGTAATTTTTTTTAACCATTCGAATCTTTCCTAATTAATGGTCGAATTTCTTCAATTTTTATTAAATCAAAATTTTCAATTGAGGTATTTGCATATCATCTTTGCAAGCGATCAACTACCGCAATTGCCCTTCCATTCAGTGACAAATCTAAGGGAGGCAAGGGGGCAGTGGCCCCCCCAACCCTCAGGACCCCCTTAGAACTTATATAATTGACACACTATCCTTATCTAATTTCATCATTTCCACCCCTTTTATGATTAACATACGCTTTCTATGTTAAAGTTTACGCCTCCTAACAAGACTTTCTAGTTCTACCGCTGCTTCCATTGCGCTCGATTTAATACAATTGATGATAAACAAAAGACACAAAAATCAAGACTTGCTTGTTTCATTCAACTATCCAAAAGTGTGACAATTCATTTGTACAAATATCATAACTATATATGTAAAAGAAGAACATATAAAACAAGATAGAAACTGAACAAGAACATGAAGCATTGAAGCATCTACAAAACAACAATAAAAACAACAACAACAACAACAAAACAAACCTCCACATCAACAACGTTCACATTATTGACTCCTCCGCCGCTGGTTCCACCTCCGGTGGCGGCGGCGCAGCCACCGGAACCTTCCTGGGCCTCCCCCTCGCCTTCTTCGGCCTCTCCACCGGAGCATCCACCTCCTCTGGCACCCGTTCCCGCCTCTCCAGCTGGGCATCTCCCTCCATTGCCTCCCCTGCCTCTGCCTCTGCCTCTGCCTCTGCCTCTGCCTTCACCTTCCTCGGACGCCCCACGGGCCTCCCAGACCTCACCACCACCTTCCGGCCGCCGGGCTTCACCGGGCGCCCTCTCGGCCGCTTGCTCTTCTTCTTCGGCTTCCTCGCCGGCGGCCCCTTCTGCCGCCCAACTGTCATTATCACCGGCGGTACCACCACCGGCCCCGTCGGCCCAGCATCCAACCCCCCACCACCAACGTCGCCATCAGACCCCAAATCAGGCTTCTTCCTCGGCCGCCCCCTCCCCCTCCCGCCGCCGCCGCCCTCCGCCTTCCTCTTCCTCCTCGGCGGCCCCGGCCACTTCTGCCGCCCAATCGTCATAATCACCGGCGGCACCACCGCCGGCCCGCCACCCGAAATCTCCTCCACCAGAGCCTTTGGGGGCCTCCCCCGGCCCCTCTTCCCAGGAGGAGGCCCGCCATCGGAGACTGGGACCGGCGCCGGCGACTTGGGCGGGCGCCCGCGGCCCCTCTTCGGAGGTTGGTCGGGGAGATGGGGCGGCGGAGGCGGTGGTTCTGTCATCGGAGATCGGGATGAATGGATGGGATGGTTGGATGGATAAGAGATGTGAATTATAAAGGTGAAGCGGAGGGATCTTGGCCGTTGATGTTGGGGGAGAGGGGTGTGGATCGGACGGCTGTGGTTGGTCTGGAGCTGTAGGCGCGGATTCATGACGTGGAGTTTGTTTTTTTGTCTGCTTCGGACATGACTCTTGTGTTGAGGGTCAAGTGAAGTCGTAAAGCGTTGACTGAGTGAGGAGCCTGTATTGGTTGATTTGGAGTGGTAGATGAAGAGGGAGAGTTTTGTATCGACAGTTAATACAGTTGGAAAGGCTTCAAGTATTGTGTTGAGTATTGACATTGAGAAGCGCTAGTATGACAATTACATGTCACACCGCAAGACACATTAGTTTACAAGAGTCATTTATGCGCGCCTCGAAATGCAAGCATGCGCACATCCTAACGCATATAACATGCAAGTCGCGATTACGTTGATAGCTCTTGTAAGCTAATGTTTTTTGTAGTGTAACATTATTGTTATCATTCTAATATATTCCATTGACATTTGTCTTTCTTTCAAGTCCCTTATTCACTAATATTAATGTTTGTCCCTTCAACACCTGTGCAACTCAGAGCGAACCTGGAGTAATCGAAGAATACAGATATTGAATGGTTTAAACCAAAAAAAAAAAAAAAAGAAGCTTCAATTCTCATATACAATCAACATGTATACATCTAAGCAAAAAACTGAACATGGTTTGTGGAGCTATGTCCAAAGAATGTCTGAGGAACTGCAAAACAAACTTCCAAAAATGGTTGCTTCAGCAGGGCTTGTGCTCTTTACAGGACTGAATAGCTGGAGCAGCAAAGACATAGCGAAGTGCAGAACTCATTGGAACTCGAAAGAAACAAAACAAATTTAAGGGTAGAAGGCTCCTCTGGTCTGGAGGAAATATGCCAGAACTGCCAGTAGAACAAGGAGAACTATGACCCGGATGCTCATTCCTGTCGAAAAACCGCCAAAAAAAAAAAAAAAATTGAGAACAAGGGGGATAATCAAATATTATGCATCATATAGCATACATGCTAGATTTAGAATTAGTTGGTGATACAAACCATTATGTTTCTGTTCATCTTCGATTCTTGTCACCCTTGCGCTCGAGTCTATTGAAGCGGAGACCAAAGACCTGTGTTCAAGAATTTGAATTCAATCAGTCTATTTCAGTAACAGTTCTCGGATAGGTTATGAAAGCATAGCAATTGATGTGCAAGAAAATGAGGTTACCTGGAATCAGGAGAAAACATCATTGAAGTAACTACCACTAGATGTGCTTTCTTAACTGTTGCATGCACATGCATATTGGAAGATTTGACTATAACTATATCCCCTTCGTTTGTGCCACTGCATTTCGCAACAAGCCATATCAGATCACTTGCAAAATTAGCGGCAACAAGTTTTTTTCAAGAAAACATAATTACTTATTTTCTGCAACACGGCGAGTACACAAGCTCAAGCTCAACCACACGCATCAAGCTTTAGCAGAATATAAATCATATCCAAGTTTATAATCATGAAGCATGCCAGAGTGCAATATTTAAATGCTCCAATCCCACACCAAATGCATACATCCAATGTTCAAATGATTTCGAAAATGATGATAACAGCAATAACAATAAGAGTAACTGGTAAAAGATGGATGAATCTCAATAATCATGATCAAGGACAGTAACCAACTATTAGAAGACATGGATCAACAAAAAAAAAAAAAACTCACATTTTCATCACAACCATAATGGATTTGATAAGTTTCCTATGTTTCTACTCATAGTCAATAGGCATGAACGACTAGACTCGGTATATTTGTCGCACTGCATGAATTTGACCCTACAAATGATAATGATAATTTAATAGTCAACCCAAATGCTATTGATTATTTTTGCTGTAGGGGGCAGTTGGAGTTCTTGTCCTTCTGTATTATTTGCTTTTATCATGGTATGATAACAATACTAATAAAGAAAATAGAATAAGGTGGAAAACATTGTCTTTTTTAGCACATAAGCCTAATTACTTGGATTAAGAAATTTTACACGGCAAGGAATTTTCCATCAGATGAAACATTGAATGCAGTGATGCGGTCTTTGACGATTCGTTTTGATCCAATTCTCTTCCATGATGCAGTATCCCAATATACTATATTTCCTCTTTCACCTATACAAAATTAGACAAAGGATTAGGGACACAAGGCAAGATAATAATAAACACTCGAAACCAGTGGTGAACGTTTACCTCGTGTTGTAGTAATATAGAGGATTTGGTCATTGTTGGCAGTCTGAGAAAACCGGCAGAAGCCAAAGATCTCATCCTGGATACAAATAAAATTTAAAGTTTAGAATTCAATCTCTAAGAAGTTGAATATTTTGAAGGGTGAGAATGAGGATAAAGAAAATCTAAAAGAGGAGAAACATCAGCATTCTCCAACAACAACAACAACAACAACATAGCCTCAGTCCCAAATTAACTGGGGTCGGCTACATGGATCAAACTTTTCCATTGTGTTCGATTAAGTGCAATTGATGGTGAGCTTTGCAAACCATTCAAATCCCTCTTAATTAATGCATCCCATGTTAACTTTGGTCTGCCCCTACCTCGTCGAATTTCTACAGTTTCTATTGAGTCAAGTTTTCTAGTTGCGGCATTTGTAGGCCGTCTTTGCGAGTGACCAAACCATCGCAACCGCCCTTCCCTAATCTTTGTATCAATTGGTGCTACTCCTACTTGTCTTTGAATTTCTATATTTCTTATTCTATCTTTACGAGTTTTACCACACATCCCCCTAAGCATCCTCATTTTTGCTACGTTCACTTTATGTAATTGTTGTTACTTTACCGCCCAACATTTACTTCCATAGAGCATAGCTGCCATTCTCCAAAAGAACAAAATTCCTTTTTCTTACATTTTGCAGCACTAGGTTCAGTTGATATTTCTGTTAAACAAAATGTATTTTGGTGCAGGCAATCAAAGCCAAGGCACCCCTTTCAATCACTAGATCATTGACCCAAGAGTTCTAGGTGCATGCGCAATTTAGTGTAACTGCAGCTTGAAAATCGCGGGTGCACAGAAGCCTTGTATTAATGAGAAAAAAGAAACAAGTTATTTATAGAGCAAACCTCATACATTTTCCTTTGATAATGATGCAACCACTTTTGATGACTCCACATCCCACACCCTAGGAGGGCCATCACTTCCCAGTGAAACAAGAAGCTTCCCATCAAAGCTGCAGGTTGGAATCATGATAATCAAGTTACATAACAAATTAAACTACAGAGAAGTCAAAGTTCAAGTTTTTCCAACTCTAGCCAAGACTATTAAAATGAGTTTCATAACAAAATATACACTAACCTGAAACTCAAATCCTTCACAGTTGAATGAGCATCACCGTCATCAAGTATAATGTCCATATTAGGCCACTTAAAAACCCTCAAATGGCCATCCTGCACTATAACAAAGTAAAGCATTAGCCGCATGACTTGTACTCTTCACCTTCATAAGTCGAAAAAATGCAAAAGCATCAACATAAGTTATATATACAGTTGCTGTCTGGTGAAGCGTAAACACCATCACTAATGAAGCTCCTACATTAGCTTCTGATCTATCTTTTTCTTCGACATCACAATGAAAAGGAAATTAACTAGAATGACCACTACCTCACCACCAACAGCAAGGATAGAACCATCATGGTTAAAAGTCAATGCTAACTGTTGTCCGACATCTTCCAACTGGGTCAGTACTTTCTCCGATGATTTTAGCCCCAACTGAAGGCTTTTTGCACTGTTTTGCTCATCCCACTCAAACCACCTAAATGATGCATGAGAGCAACGCACAACTCATAAGAGTGAAAACAATCAAATGAAACAATAGTTGCCCACTAAAAGGAACTTATAACACCGTACAACTTGTGACTCATATTTTCTACTCCAGAAGTATGTCAAAAGATATTATGAACTTCAATACTTTTGTTATTTGCTCATTCAAACTAAGAAACATCTAAAACATGTTTAAAGCTACCTTAAATGCAAGAAACATATTAGTTCACAAGATTTGAAGTGACTTCCAAACATAGTTGTAATGTATAAACTCTTGAACTACTTGTGACCAGTGCATTTAACTTGTACATTGTATAACAAAGAAAGAAGGAAACACCTGCAACTTTTTGAGAACGAACAAATGAGACCTTGTCCACCTGGGTGAACTGCCATTCTATACGGTAAGTCATCACCGGTTCCGAGCTTCGCCACCTGAGACAGACACAATGTAAAACACAATTCCCAAACAACCACATTGGACCACAATTCATCAATATCAGAAGTTAATAAGAAAGATTCGGTATGCCAAATCACAAGGCACAAATCAACACCTCATCACTCCTTCACCCTTCAATCTAAACAAGCCCATGTCTCCTAATTTCAATTCAATTCTACCCAAAACAATACAACAACAAAGCCTCAATCCCAAATTAATTGGGGTCGGTTCCAGGGATCCTAATCAACCCAAAAAAAAAATTTTTCAAAAAAATTGTAAAATTTTAGAGAACCTAAATCCCCAATTTGGCACCAAGTTCATCAAAACCCAATTTTCCTCACAATACCTCATTTGGCAAAAACCATGACTGCCCATCACAATTCCCAAATCATAGAAGCACAAACTCCACTGAATTCTTTTCAAAACCCAATTTTTCTCACAATGCCTCAATTTCAGCACAAAACCATTACTGCCCATCACAATTCCCAAATCATAGAAGCATAAACTTCAATGAATTCATTTCAAAACCCGAATTTTCTCGCAATGCCTCAATTTAAGCACAAATCCATGACTGCCCATCACAATCCCCAAATTACAGAAACACATACTCCACCAAATTCATATTAGATCCAGCACAAGAAAGCAAACCCTAATCAATACAAACATGAAAATGATCCCAAAAATCATCAAAAAAGATGAGATTTTTACCGGATCAGGTGAAAGGGTACTGGAATTGGAATCGAATTGCGCGATTAAGAGGGAATTGGGGATTCCGCTCCGTCCCTCTCCGCCGCCGCCACAGAAGACCAACAATGGCGACGACGACGAGGGGCTCTGCTGCTGATGAGTCGACTCAGTCTCTTCTTCGAATCGGTTCTGCTTTGGAATCCATGAAGCGCCGTAGATTGGGATCCCGTACTTCTGGGAACCCATTTTGAGCTCACCTCCTTCTTCGCAGGTCTTCTTTGGCTTGCTTGATGAAATAGACACCATTTGATGCGCCTCTCGAGGTGTTGGTGCCCATCCATTGGTGTCGGTGTCGAAAGTAGGTTACTTTAGCAAGGTCCTTATTTAAGGAAAATGCGAGGATTGGCACACTGAAGTCATACCGAGTAACGTAACGTGCGAGACTTGTACAGAAAATGGGTTTGACTTTGGAGTGCGTGTATACAGTTTTTAGTGCGTAAACGCGGTGAGGTTTGCATCTTGAAGCACGCAAAGATGACTTTCGAGGTCGATGTGAGTTTAAGTGTTATGCACCCCAAAGTCACACTCATCCTTGCGTTCCTCGAGATGCACACTCTACGTGTGATGCATCGAGAACTGTGTGGATACACCCTAAAGTCACACCAATTTTCGCATGAGGCCCAGCATATTATGTTTAAGGGTGGCAATTCGTATCGGCGAGTCGTAAACGTGTCGTGTCGTAAACGTGTCGTGTCTCATATAATGCAAACTCATTACATGACATGTTTATTAATCGTGTTAATCGTTTTCGTGTCTAAGTGGGTCGTGTGTTAAACATGTCGTGTAATCGTGTCACCTACTTATTAAATATTGTATTTAAAATTTTTATTTTATTTAAACTTTTATAATTAAGCTACTATTTTTTAAAAATATATCTAAATGATTAAATTCGAAAAAACATACTAAATAACCAATAAAATATAATGTGGTTGAATATAGTCGTTAGTTTTACTTTACTTTTTCATTCAAGTCTTTATTACTCTTAAAAATAAAGCAAAAATGACTCGTAATAATAACATAAACAAAATTATAAGAATCATCTAAAAAAATATCTAAATTTTACTTTGGCGAAAAGTTTTATTTTTTCTTAATAAATAATTATTAATAAAATCTAAAACATAAATAATATATTAAAAGTAAAATGAATATTTCCTCTCAAATATAAAATAAAATATGATAAAAGATGTCTATAAATAAAATAAATAAATCATGCTATTAACATGCATTCAAATAGGTGAATTTTGTATCAATCTATTTATTATACAATATTTATTATTTATACATTATTCTTTAGCCGTGTTAAGCGAGTCATAAACGAGTTGAGCAGGTTGACATGTTAATGACTCGTTTATTAACCGTGTATAAACGTGTTAACATGTTTATGACCCAGACCCACTTAAGCCAAACCCACGACATGTTTATTACGTGTCGTGTCGTGTCGTGTTAATCGTTTCATGACCCAAATTGCCAGTCCTAATTATGTTACATAGTGTGAATTTGGGTATGACTTTGAGGTGTGATTGTGGCATTTTCCCTTATTTTTAGAACTCGGCTATTCGCACTCCTCATTTTCATAAGGGTGTCTAAGTTTTGAGTGCACCCCAAATTAAATTTCATTTATGATGGTACCCAACATTTTTATCAAAATACCCATTTCATCAAATTGAAGCATCTTACTCCAAAGCCTTGGTCAAAACATCTATTTTAAGTTCAGCGACATGTGGTCGAGACCTAACTTCTAGGTTCGGTGTTGTCCAATTACCGAACCACTTTCATGGATTTTGGTTAATAACTGCCGACCTAAAGGTTCGGTAAGTTCTGATCGACTCTCCAATTATAAGTTCGGTAGGCTATGACCGACTCTTTAACTAGCGATTTGGACCTGCGAGATCGAATCACTTGATGACGTCCTACAAATCACAAAAAATGTGTGGAGAGATGGTGATCGGGTGCACAAAATAAGAGGAAAAGGATGGCGGAGTGCATTAATCGCAATGAGGGAATAAATGTCATTTTTGCAGTAGAATTGACCTTTTATAAGTGTTAATTTTTTCGCGAGGTGCCCTAAATAAATGGTAGGGTGCATATCGTCGGGGCTCTATTTTATTTTTATTATCTATCGGACCAACCATGGTTAGTGCTTATTTGTTGAGTTTAATAAGTAGATTTTCACTAAACTTCATACCTCATTATTTTCTTTTTATTTGTATTTCTTTTGGATAATCAGTGTGATCGTTGATCTTAAAAAACTCTCAGTGGTTGCAAAACAGATGAATAATACTCCATACATATAATAGTTTTTTTGGTTTAAAAAAAAAGAAAATATAATAGTTTTTTGGAAAATTTTATGAAGAGTTAATTTTATTTTAGTTACTTACGCCTAAAACCCTATTTGATTATATACCTAAATGTTTTTTTTAAAAAAAAACTATTTGATTTGTACATGCTTGCTTTGTAGTTACTATATATATATTAGAAAAATCAGTTTATGAATCTCGAGAACAAGGCATGTGCCTGCACATGGTGAGTATATATATATATCATTTTTTTTTTTAAAGCCAAATGGCGAGTATATCATGCATGTTATGTTGGGGGTTATGAACCCACCACATCGCTTGTTGTAGTAATAGTTGAATTGACGTTGAAAATACTTCAAAACTTAATGAAAATAAGAAATTACAGATTGAGTAATCTCTTCTTTTTTTTATTATTATTGTCGTAGGTGTCTGAACCGCTTCAACCCATTTCTAATTAAAGCCAACTAATTTCACAGGGTTAAGGGGGTGCTCTCTAGAACTAACTGAGAGGTTAAAAGATAAATAATCAAATATGTCACCTCTATCTTAATTAGAATAGTAAGTCATTATTTGAAATAACTGAACGTCCATTTGGATCGTTTTTGTCAATTTATAATGTGAGCGGAGTTAATTCTTTGGAGTTAACTAATAGTGAAAGATCATATTTTATGTTTGGTTCAACTTTAAACTTCAAACAAAGGAGATGGATGTGGGTACTAAAAGGTAATTAATAAGGGGTAATTGTGTCCACAAACTCTTGATAAATAACTCATCAAAAGGAGGTGGGTGAGATATCTCTTACTCTTGAGCATGAGTTGGGAGAACCAAACAAGATTAATTCCAACTCCCTCAACTCTCATCCAAATTATCTCGAGAGAGTTAATTCCAGCTATAACCAAACAAGCATAAGTATTGAAAAAGAGAAATGATGGGGTGACCCGAAATGGACACTCAGGATGGACTATTGATGAAGGTCTCTATTCATTCACGCATCAAGATATTTGTGCACACACATCGACTCGTGATGGATTAACACCATCACCGAGTTTTTATCTCGGGTGTCCCTCCCTACGTCATCCTAATATCTTCCATTAAAAAAGTGGTTGTTGAAGAAAAAAACAAACATGAAATATTAATATAAAGTGATGTCCATCAAGAATGCAAAACATAAAGAAAAAGGAAGAGCTACTTTTGCTTTTCAATTCGTTATTAATGGCCTCGGCATTAAAAGCTAGAGACAAGAAAAGGCCATCCACCACCACCAACCTCTCTACAAAATACAAATCCACAGTTTTGATGAAATCTTTTCTTTTCAGCCAAGTTTTGAAAAGCTTCCCTTTTTTTTTTTTATTATTGGCTGGGTATTCCGAACTCGAGTAAGGAAAGAGCTACAAGGCGACAATTTCTGATAAAAAGTTTTAAAGTTTTTTTTTTTTATTTTCAATACTTGAACTCAACCCTCTAATTAAAAAGAGAAGGGAATGGCTACAAGGCGACAATTTTTTATCTAAAGTTTTAAAGTTTTTTCATACTGAATTAAAATGAGTTAGTAATAATTTATTGGAAAATAATTGAACAATTTACTTTGAACACCGACTTTAGATATCAACCCAGTCTAGTGTTGTACGATGCACCTCGAAATACACGTACGCATTCTCGAGGTATATTGCACGACATCTAACTTGATTGGTGCCGAAAGTGGATTAGGTTCCTCGCTCATAAGGTCCAAGTTTATTTTCCATTGTTTTTTGTTAGGTCTCGGTGTGCCTCAAACTACCGTATTAATTGGTCTCGCACAGGGGTGGGCCAATGGGGTGGCTCGCACGTGACGGTGAAAATGCGCGCTTTTTCGTATGGTTACGTGTCAAGTCAAAGATGGGCTTTTACTTGGGCCCTAGCTGCCTTCAGGACCACTGAATTGAAGCGACTCAATGAATTTAACATTAGGAACGGTTAGTGTAAAATCACTCCGATCACTGATCTATTGCGAAATGCGAATGCACACATCTCGACGTGCGTTTCAATCATTCTTACATTAATTTTATATTTACGGCCGGATAGCTGTCTAAAGTGGGTTAGTCTAGCATTAGTTTTTTCTTATTAAAAAAAAGATATATGTGACTTTGTTAAGCTTCTAGATAATGAGGTCTTGTTATAGTTTATTAGCTTTTAAATTCACCTTTAAACACGGATAATGATTAAAAGAAAGTATAAATGAATTATAAAAATTTAAGGTTTGGACTATTTTATATAACGAGATGCGTTTTAAGACTCTTTCTTTATCAAAACTTGAGATTGAATATGTAAAAGATAAAAAGCACAAGAGACATCGCTTCTTAAAATAAATTGAGAGAGACCGTGAATGAAGTTAACTCACAATGAATGATTATATTTTTATGTTTTGTTCAACTTTAAATTTACAGGGAAGTTACAAAATTTTAAATAATAAAATATATGAATTGATATAAATACCATTCAAATAAAAAGATGGATGTGAGTAATAAAAGATAATTAATGAAGGATAATTGTGTTCTCAAACTCCTAAAAGATAAACGCCATAGGGGTGAAAGAGATATTTCTCACAATTGAATATGAATTGAGAGATAACTTAGAGGGAACTAAGTTGGACGATCAAATAAATTAATTTAATTTAACTACTCTTCAAGTTATCTATGGTGAGTTAACTTCACCGACCTTAACCAGATAAGGCCTGAACATGTAAAGCATAAAAATGCATGAGATATGGCTTCATAAAATAAATGGTGAGGATAAGTGTCGAAATGACAACATTGGCAATATTAACTCTTTGATATGATTGTAAGATATTATATTTTTTTACTAGTGGTGGTGTTGTGTTTTGTCTTTCTATAAGCCTAAGTATATGTATTGATGCAACTAGATGAAAGTTGACAGATATTCCAAAGTTTTTCTTTTTTTTTTTTGGCTAGCACGAGTTATGATAATGTTAATTAAAGACAATAATAAAAGAGGAAAAAGTTGATCCAAATTCTATTACTTTTAAGTCCATTATATGTGGTTCGTTGGTTTTGAACAAAAATTCATACAAACAGTAAATATTTCAGTGTCTTAAAGTTTTTTTTTTTTTTTTTTTTGGTGATAGCATTACTACAATTAGTAATTTTAATTAGTTCTGCTAGCTAGTATTAGTAATGTGGCATATAAAGTACATCAAACCAACCAAACACTCTTCCTTTATAGGTACAAGTTTGTATATATTATAGAAGAAATTAGAAAGCCAAACCATATATACATCAACACATGGTTACAAAAATATGGCCTCGTTTGTACTTTAAATTTTGTATAATCTTATAAAATCGATCATAATAGAATATATGATCTCAAATAAGAAAATATATATCTCAAAATTATATACTGATAATCTGCTAACCAATCCATTAGTATGTAAGCTTTCCAATAAGTAGTCGGACCAACCAATACATGCCAACCTTATTCATTTCATAGCTCTCAAACTAAGCACATTTGAAGCTATATATGTTCAAATCATAGTTTATACAAGCAAGTTGAAAAGGGAAAGAGAAAATATAATGATCGGTAGAGATTGTTAATTTATAGATTTAATTGGTTAAAATATCATAATATTTTCACAACTTTTGTTACATTATGTCCAACTTTTTGAAATTCGTTATTATATCCCGACCTTTCTGAATTGTTTGATTTGCATTTCAAGTCAAATTTTAACTTAAAATTTGATGAGATGACACTTTAATATGAATTTAAAAACCTTCCCATCACATCATAATATTAAAATAATTATTAATTTTGTGATTTAGATTCATTATTTAAGTGCTTACGTAATCAAATTAAAAGTTCTCAAAAACTTTATGATACAAATTAAACAATTTATACAAGTGATGATATATAATAACAAATAAATGTTAAAATGTTAGAATATAATAACAAAAGTTGTAAAAATTTATGATATTTTAATCAATTGGCATCGTTTAAGGTCTTAAAATAAACAATTCAAAATTTATCTAAGTAGGGTATATATCCTAAAAAATTATACAAGATCGTCAATGATATATCAAGGTAAGGAGTCATGTCGATATACTAATCTCTAATGGCTTAGAGAGTATGTCATGTCACACGTAACGCGACAAAATCATTTCCCAAACTTTTTTTCATTTGTTAGTAGACACTCATGAATATTCTAATTTGCAAAAATTTCTAGTAATGTGGGCTACGGAGTAAGTGAGCAAATGAGACTATTTTTTTACATAGCAGACATTTATATTGTTTTTCCCAAACAATAGCTTTAATTAAATATTAGATGAAGATATGTATGCATGGGTGGATGGACCCACTAATAATAATGTTTGAAAGGCCTTGTAATAAATAATATTTGAAAAGGCTGTCATTGGTTGACCTTGCTCAGTCCACTCTTTCACATTATTAAAATGTTGTGTTGGGACTCTAAATTAAATTTTGTCCATCTCTAGCATCATGTTAACTTGTAAGTTTGTAACCTTTTTTTTCTTTCTTTTGTCAAAACTTGTAACCCTTTAAAAGTTATCTGCATGTGCATTATGACTTTATGATAAACAAAAACAGAACTCTAGACTTATGTAACGTTTTCCAACCACACCCATATGTGTAGATAGAATATGAAATTTTCTCATGCTCTACTTATGGTACATGGATTTCAAATTTAAATAAAAAAGGTTGCGATAGGTTGATAACTAATTTTAAACGCGGGTGCTTCATAAAATAAATCAAACAAATGTTAATATCTATGCATATTTCATTAAAGTTTGGGGTGCTTGAGCCAACTAAGCAAAAATTTATTCATATTCTCATTTTGGTACGAAGAAAAATGGATTAAATTGATTCACCTAAAAAAATAATTAAATTAAGTAAAATTGAAGATTTTGATCCATGTAACAAGTCTTAATTAGTTTAATATAAATGATTTATTGTTTTAGTAAGAAATATTTTTTTAATTACTTCGAGTGTCACAACTACCTCTGCCCCTTCTCCCCTCTAATCAAAGCCCTTTTCGAATCCATTCCACAGTATCCACTACATTTTTTAAGGATTTTTAGTGGAAAATTATTTTTTGAAGTTCCTTTATCATACAACACAAAAAATTATAAAAATGAACTCCTAAATATCAAATTAGGATACATGCACAGTACAGGAGTGGTGGAATGCATTCATTCACGAACAACAATCGAAAAAGGGAATCGAGTCATTACAACCACTATAACCAACTCCTCGCTGGCATGACCCAAAATATTATAATTTTTTTTAGTTATTTCATATTTTAATATATATATATATAATTTATTTTCTTTTTTTAAAATAAATTAAAATAATTTTTTAATTATATATATTTTTAAAATGTAGTTGTAGATTGAAGTGTAGTGGCAAGAGAGAGAGAGAGAGAGAGAGAGAGAGAGAGTCATTTGATTGAGTTGAAAATTGGGTTCTCTGTTCTCATCAGGAGGAAGAAGAAGAAGAAGAAGAAGAAGAAGAAGAAGAAGAAGAAGAAGGAGTGGAAGCATAGCGTGTGAGGATGTGTACGTAGGGTGTGCCCTGCTTTTTGGGGCTTCTCTTCATCATCTCCAAGTGGGTCGTCTTCAGGTCCCACTCTTTCTGTCTCTCACTCCTTGTCTCTCTCTCTCTCTCTCTCTCTCTCTCTCTCTATAGAGTCTAGGAGAGCTCAAAAGTATAGCTAGCTCAGCAAGTGCAAGTGCAAGCCCATCGATCGATTCTTCCTCCAACGTGCACCCCCCAAAAAAGGGCCAGAACTATCTCAGTTTTTCGACAGGTAACAGCTCAAGAGAAGCTCCACTTGTCTGCTCTCTCTCTCTCTCTCGCTCTCGATTGTATTGTTTACTGTGCGTCTTGGAAGGGCTTGAGCGAAGGGGGGACTTGTTCGTGCGATTTCGGGACATGGGCAGTGGTTTTAGGGGACGAGTTTTGGTGGGTACTGCTTCAATTGCTTGTTTGCGGAGTCTGGGCTTCTGTGTAGAGGTTTCTCGGCCTGGAATTTGATGGGTGTTGCTTCAATTGCTTGTTCGTAGCGTTTTTGGGGATTGTGCCATCGGATTGTATAGTTTTAATTGGTTGTTTGTGCTATCTGGGCTTCTGGGTAGAGGTTTTTGGGGCTGAATTTTGATGGGTACTGCTTCAATTTCTTGTTTGTAGTTTTTTTTTTGGGGATTGTGCCATTGGATTACTGAGTACTAATCGATTGTTTGTTCAATCTGGGCTTCTGGGTGTGCTTAATTCCAGCTGAATTTTGGTGGGTTTTGCTTCAAATTCTTGTTTGTACCTCTTGTGGGGGTTTAGGCATTGAGTGAGAGAGCTTCAATTGCTTGTTTGTTCAATCTGTGTGTTTGGGTGTGCTTAATTCTGCCGTAGTTTTGGAGGGTATTGCTTCAAATGCTTGTTTATTGATGTTTGCTTGGTGGGGCAGTTGAGTGTATAGAGTGGCTGAGTGATTGGGTGTCTCAAGATTGTTAGAGAGATTGATGGCTCTCTAGCATCTGATGCAAATTGTTGAAGCATGAGGAGCCTTTTCAAAAAGCTACATATCATGTCTAATAACCCATCAGAAGACAAAGCTGGGTCTACTTCATCTAGGGTTGGTGGTAGGTCTAGAGATGGGTCACCTGGGAAGGTATCTCCTTCGCAGTCATCGTCTCCATCTTCATCTCATCATTCAGAGCAGAAGCCCTTCTCAGGTCTCTCTGGATGGTTGAATTCAGTCACTAATAAAAAGAGTCCAAGTCCGCCATCATCTTCAAATTCGGAGATAGGGGAGAGGAGATATGCACTTGATTCTACTAGTATTACTGGTTTGGATGTGGTTTTGGACACCACTGGGAGGGATTCCGGGTCGAGTACTTCGAGGGATCCGGAGATTGAAGAGGAATATCAGATACAACTGGCTTTGGAGCTGAGTGCAAGGGAGGATCCTGAGGCAGTTCAGATAGAGGCTGTTAAGCAGATTAGTTTGGGGTCTTGCGCCCTGCAGAACACCCCGGCAGAAGTAGTTGCTTATAGATATTGGGTTAGTCTCTCTATGTCTCAGCCTATCATCCTTTTTGAAGCATATTGAATGATCTTAAATTCCAGCAGGAGTGCTATTCGGTTGTGCTGTTGATACTATTGAAGGTGGAATGCTCATTATATTCAGGCAGGGCATACATTGTATTTCTATTGCTCTCTTTACATCGCATGAGCTTAAACAGTTGGCAGTGAAACGACTGGCAATGGATGGTTATTAATATTCGTGCTTGCGCAGAACTATGGATTTGGATCAATGACCAGAATCATATTTTCCATTCAACTCTTGCATTAGCCCCTCCGTTTTTACTTATTAGTATACATTCTTTCATTCGTCCTATCCCGTTCTTTCTTTGGCCTTTTAAAGCCATTACCTCAAGCCAAAAATCTCGCTTTCTTCTTTGTTTTTAATGTTTCATCCTTCGTTGAAACTACTTCAGTAACTTCCTGGTGCATTTCACATTCGTCTTTCCTACATTTTCTGAAATGTGCTAGTTGCAAGTATTAGTTTTTATTGTATTATTACCTCTTTTTTGGCTTATTTTATGTCTTAGATTTTTCTGTGGTTTGCAGAATTACAATAGTCTAAGCTATGACGACAAGATATTGGATGGTTTTTATGATTTATATGGAATATTGGCTGAGTCTACCTCAGAGAAGATGCCTTCTCTTGTTGATCTGCAAGGAACACCTGTTTCAGATAGTATCAGCTGGGAAGCAGTACTGGTCAACAGGGCAGCTGATGCCAACCTCTTGAAGCTTGAACAGAAAGCCTTGGTGATGGCTGTCGAATCAAGGTCTGAATCATTGGGTTTTATAGCTAGGGACTTGGTTCGAGAATTTGCTGCTTTAGTTGCTGATTACATGGGTGGACCAGTGGGGGATCCGGAAAGAATGTTGAGATCATGGATTGATCTTAGTTATGGGCTTAGAGCGACAATCGGGAGCATGGTGTTGCCTCTTGGTTATTTGACTATAGGTCTGGCTCGTCATCGGGCATTGCTGTTCAAGGTAGGCTTTGCCCTTTAATATAAATTGGATAACTTGCATGAATACCTAGAACTACTTATTAGGCCAGCTCTACATTTCTCTTATAGGCTCATGCGGTCTTTTGGATGCCATTAGACAACTGATAAATGTAAAAAAAATACCTTATAGTTGTTAGCAACTAGGCATGGCGAAGTTTACACGCATCTATAATGGGAGAAACCTGAAAGTTCTTCATGACAATGGATTGGAGAAGAATAAATAACTTATATACATAAATCACTCTGTTTATCAAGTAGATAAACTTGTTACTTCTAAATTTATACCAAGAAACTGTTGCACTTAAGTGATGGTTAATATTTGGGATGAGTTATCTCTCTCAGGAATGAAGTTTTCAGCACCCAGTGAATTCTTCGGTGTTGAAAATCATGTTATAGATGCTCTTTGTGTGAGAGTCAATGACTAAGTTGGATGGTCACGGTCTGTAACATGAGTTTATGAGAAATGCATGCAACAGTAGTAGTCCTTGTGAGTGCTGAGGAAGATCTGAATTAAGCACTTATTTTGTTTCATTAACATATATCCTATGTAAACACTATATATAGCCAAGCAATTCTGAAATTCGAATGTGCCTTTGCCCTTAAACCATTAGACTCTTTGGTTTTATAATAAAGCAGGCGAGTACAAGTTTTACTATATTTTCTCAAACTACTGCAATGCTTCTATAAGGTTTTTTTTTTTCTCTCATTAATTAAATGATCATGTTTTGATCGAAAGAGTTTCTTTTTCTTTTTGAAAATTGCTCTACACTTTTCTTTTGGCAGATTTCGTGCTACTGCTTTTATGTATATCTGAGTTTCTACATGCCTTCCTGTTCAGGTTTTGGCCGACAGTGTGGGAATTCCATGCCGATTGGTAAAAGGACAACAATATACTGGTGCTGATGACGTGGCAATGAACATTGTACGGTTTGATGATGGAAGGTAATACTTTTTCTTCATGCGACTCTTGTTATTTGTAACTTGTCACAGGTCGGTGTCGTGTTTGCTGTCATTGAGATGACCTCTTCGCGAATCAAGTTACCATTTTTCTTAATCTCTTGATAAAATATGTCCTGATGTTGAAAAGCCCTTAAAAGTCATTGTTCACAGATGGTACTAGACGAATTGCAGGGAATTTTCTTTGAACTGTCTCATTTTTCCTCCCCCTTTCTGTAATCAGATTTTGGCGAGAAATAATTTACCCTTTTTCTTTTCATTCCTCTTGCATTGCTGCATTTGAAGATCTACTCGCGTGTTGACTTTAAGACACTGATAAATAACATATGCTGCAGGGAATATATTGTTGACCTGATGGCAGACCCTGGAACACTCATCCCATCTGATGCAGGAGGACCTCAAATGGATTATGAAGAACCTTTTTCCATGGTCAGTGCATTTTCGAAAGATGTTGATTTTGCTGACACTGGATCCGCTAGTGGTGATGCTCAAAATTTTGTTGGTGTCTATTCAGAATCTGATAAATTGGATCATAAGTTTGAGTCTGGAAGTCACGTAAATACACAAAATCAATTGGATGCTGGAGGTAGTTTGAGCGAGTTAGGCCATCTTGAGAACCCGTTAGGGAATCCTCCACTGAAATCTTTGTCCGATCCAAACAAAAGTGAAGTTGAATCTAAGCTTTGTGATGATTCAACAAATTTATGTAAGGTTAAGAAGATGCCAACTCGAGAACCCCATGGCGGATCAATCATCCTTACTCTCATGCAAGATCTCCTTCCTGGACTGAAGGCGTTAGTTCTCCTGCTGTGCGTAGAATGAAAGTAAAAGATGTTTCGCAGTACATGATTGATGCGGCTAAAGAGAATCCACAGTTAGCTCAGAAACTTCATGATGTGTTGCTGGAAAGTGGAGTTGTTGCACCTCCAACTTTGTTCACTGAAATGTATACAGGAGAGTTAGGGCCCTCTGCTGCAGATGACAAGAAGCAGAACAAAGACGACACTGAGAGAAAAAATAAGGGTGGAGGTCGTCAAGTAGGGCGCGGTACCGGTCACTTGGTTCAACCTCTACCTTACCAGCTTGTGCAATCCAAAGAAATTCCCGTCAAAGAAAAGCTAGAGCCTCTGAAGCCTGTTGAGGGTTTGGATATGAGCCTTCCACAGGAGTTGGAAGGAATTAGAATGCCAAGCCCTCAACAGTCCGAAACATCAGCTGCTTCTTCACAGGAATCTTATCCTGCAAATTTTATAAAGCACATGCCTGTTGCTGCAACTGCCGCTGTCTTTGCATCTTCAATGGTTGTTGCTGCCACAAAGTCTAGTAATGACTCAAAACTTGAAGTTCCTTTGGCAGCTGTAGCCACCGCGACTGCTGCAGCAATGGTTGCAACATCTGCGGTTGTTGGTAGGCAGTATGAGCACTCAGATTGTGGTTCTCAGTCGCCAAGTAATGCTCCATGCTTCAATCAAATAGGTCTTTTGCAGAATGATAGTTCTGAAGAGGTGGTGATTGATCCACGAGGCAACCAGGAGAATGATGCGGATTCAGAAGCTGAGAAAAACTCGGGGAAATCAGGTAGTAATGATAGCACAAAATCTGATGTTGCTTTCGATGATGTTGCCGAGTTGGAAATACCATGGGACGAAATCACATTGGGTGAGCGTATTGGACTGGGTAATGATCTATACTGCATCTTTTTTTTTAGAAAAAAAAATAAAATGTGTGACGGTTAAGAAAAGTCGGTGGATATAGAAATCAAACCTGATGATGTATCATTGGATAAACAGCAGCATCTCACAAATCACGAGTAATGCCATTGGAAGAATGTTATCTCGTGATATAATAGATTGGAACTTTGTTGTCTGTTTTATATTTTGCAAAATAAATATAGCCTTTGTAATGTAGAGAATACCTTCTCACAAGTTATTTTTCTTCCTATTAAACTACTCCATCTCCAATAAAATATTACTTTATTTTCCTCCTAAACTTTATAAGACAGTTACGCTTGTACATCTTTTTATACAAGTCACAATGTGTGATCACATTTAGTTGTATGCAATTGTGTTTTGTGTAGTGTGAATAAAATGAATTCTATTTTTATTGTAATATCGAACTGGGTCATGCCAAAATGATGGTGAAAATTTGCTTACATTTGAAGCAGAAATGTAAAATATTCTATTATCGAAGTTGACTAGCTATTATTCCTTGATTATGTAATAATGATACATCATTTTTATTTTTATTTTCATTGTCATTTAATTTATATTTATGCATTTATTTATTTTTAGCTTGTTATTTGTGTTGCAGGATCATATGGGGAGGTATATCGAGGAGATTGGCATGGAACTGTGAGTTCTTTTATTTGACTGCTGAGCTGATGTTTCTTTTATTTTTCTTTATCATCTATATTTATTCTTTGCCATCTCATCTATTTTAATGGAAGTATCCTGATTTATGAACACATCTTTATACAATAGCAACAAAAACATAGCCTCAATCCCAAAATTAATTGGAGATAAACACATCTTTATGTTATATAAAAATCTTCTTAGTCAAATTAATTTTATTTTTGATACATTTCCTTGTTTTAGACTTCAAGACTTTATTGCTTTCAAATTCTAAAAATTGTTGGCTTACTATTGTTGCTAATTTTCTTTCTGATGTTTGTTACGAGCTTTGTAAATGTTTTTAATCTCATTACATGCATGATGCACCTTTGTGATTGAGAACCATGTTCGTTGTACATGCATGATGCACCCCAAATAGTATTGTTGTTCAAAAGGCTGAATTTCTTCCCAATCAAACCTGAATAGCGTAATGTTGCACTTTTGTTGCTTTACTTGGGAAAATCTAAGACAGATTCACTTTTGGCAAGTTTTCATTGTATATAATACTTTTTTATGCCTTTGGTACAGATAAATGGCTCATATCCATTTTTTGAGTCATATAATTTGATGACCTTGTCATAAAGTGTTATTTGATTTCTTCTGTTCATTATTTAGGTACTTGCTTATCTTAGCTTGCCGATATAAGCAATAATCTTATTTTCCATCTTTAAAAAAGTAAAGACGTTTATCTATAACAGTATCTAACACAGTGATGTGATGGATAACAACTGACGTTTCTGTGTTAGTGTGGGCGTGCTGCCTTTGGTCGAAACACACTTACTCTTATGCATCTTAAACTGAAAAATGGCTTTCCATATATGTAATATTTGTGGATTTTAAGGCTGTACTATGACAAACTCATAAACCAATGAAAGTCTGTTGGGCATGCGACCGTTGTCTCTCTTGGATATTCCACAATATTTGTTTGGTTCATTGATTTTTTTTTTCTGTGGTATCTCTGCATGATAACTTTATTCTATGTCTCTTGGCCTTACCCATTTTTTTATTAGGAAGTTGCTATCAAAAAATTTTTGGACCAAGATATTTCTGGTGATGCTCTTGAAGAATTCAGAAGTGAGGTATACTCCTCTCTCTCCCCATCTCTTATACTCTTTTTTTTTTTTTTCCTTTTGTTTTTTGGATTCCAAGATCGAATTTTGAAATACAAAGCTTTTGGGGTGTCCATATGCGCACTGAAGGCCAACTGACTGACCAATCATTCTTGCTCTCTGATAGGCTTGATTTTGCTAATCCTGTTTGCTAGACTTTTATAGTTGTTTGACTTGTTTCCTCTTGCTACTCCTCATTACACATCGTTTTTGTGGAAGGAAGAGGAAAACAAGTGGTTACCTGTAGGAATGAAACTTTTCTTACAATACATATGGGCCTTCTTTGTGCCTTACAATGTGATTTTTTTTTTTTTGAGAAAACTTATTTATTGGTTGCTATCTGGCTAATCTTGCTTTATGGAATAAAATGTTGCAGAATAAAGGAGCAGTAAGTTAATAAGTTTAGGGTTAAATAACCTTAGGTGAGATAGATGGCGTGCAAATGTTAAAGACTGTTGATAATTTAAAAAAAATAAAAATCAGGAAGATAAACAAAAACAGAGATGATGTTCTCTTTATTTTCATATATAATTGCAAATGATGGAGTACACATTTATAAGCAACTGCTTGACACACTAACTGATTTTTGACTTGGTACACACCATTAACAATAAATAGTTGAGTAACTACTCACTACCTTGACTCTAAACATGACACATGTCCCACTCTCTAGCTAATATAACTGACCACATATTGACTTAGTAACTTCAACATTGTGGGCATATTTTTGAGAGCTCACATTGTCACACATAACATTAATACCCATGCATTTGAATTTGAATCATATTCTAACATTCCCCCTTGATTCAAATTTCTTACAAGTAAAATAGAAAATATAAATCAAACTTTAAGTTTTGCAAAGCACGTCTCTTCGCACACTTCAATTCAATGATTATTTGAAGCACTTCTCTTCAACTTTCTTAGAGCCCAATGGTTATTTGAAGCACTTCTCTTCAACTTTCTTAGAGCACTTCTCTCCATAAAACTCATATGATGCACTTCTCAGCACATATTAAAATATATCTTCTTCAATGGTCATCAGCTTCCACCTTCATCTTGTCATACACGATCAAAAAGCAATTCATCATTGATGGTGTCGGAGCACTCACACTCTCATGCTGGAGCTTCTTTGATATCACCATTATCTTTTTCTTCACTTTCTTAGCAACACTTTTTCACAATCTATCTTCACAACACTTCACTACGAACTAGCTTCGACTTCTCGAATCGAACATGCCTCAGGATTGAACCATCGTCTCTGATACCATGTCGATAATTTAAAAAAAATAAAAATCAGGAAGCTAAACAAAAACAGAGATGATGTTCTCGTTATTTTCATATATAATTGCAAATGATGGAGCACACATTTATAAGCAACTGCTTGACACACTAACTGATTTTTGACTTGGTACACACCATTAACAATAAATAGTTGAGTAACTACTCACTACCTTGACTCTAAACATGACACATGTCCCACTCTCTAGCTAATATAATTGACCACATATTGACTTAGTAACTTCAACATTGTGGGCATATTTTTGAGAGCTCACATTGTCACACATAACATTAATACCCATGCATTTGAATTTGAATCATATTCTAACAAAGACAACTAAAATGAAGTTGAACACACTTTGATGTATGCAATAGGATTGACAGCAATTTTGCATAAAATTAGAGGGAATCAATCAATTATTCAGTACCAATGAACTATTGATGGTTAAAATAGAAGACGAGGAAAAATCAAAATATCAGAGCTATGGGTAATTAAGAAAGATATACCTACGGTAAGGTGGAAGACTTGTATGTGGATGGCTGACCTAATTAATTTGGAGAACAGTTTCTCGAGTCGTGTTGGACTGATACTATTTTTATCGACTCTTGGTTTGCAATGATTTTGATTTATTCTGTAGTGTTATACATTCTTCTTGTTATCTCCTATTGTGAATATTTTCAAAACTTGTAACCTTTCCTTATTTTTTCCCTCGATATTCTTCTTGTCTGTATTATATAGTGCTGAAGGGAATCGCAAAATCCACGCAGGTAACTCAACTAAGTTGGGACTGAGGCTTCGTTGTTTTTGTTTTTGTTTTTGTTTTTATTCATTTATGTTCTTGCCAACAATGGGTATTCATGTTTTCCATTTCTATCTTCTGCTTTATTCTACCATATGAATGTTTATTTTGGAATTCTTAGTGTGTGCTGTGATGTCCTTTAAATGGCCTCTACTTTCTAGAGCATTTGTTTGCTCTTTACAACTTTTACTTATTTTTAATATGGATTGTTAACTGTCGCCTGACTAATATTTTGGATTACAAGGTTCGAATCATGAAGAGATTACGACATCCCAATGTTGTTCTCTTCATGGGAGCTGTAACTCGTGCACCAAATCTTTCAATTGTTACTGAGTTTCTTCATAGGTATGTTGCCCGGAATATCTTTTTATGAACTTTTAACATCTGTGAGAACCTTGACTTTTATTATGTTTTCCTTATTTCAGCTTCATAATTACTTCCTTCATCTTGAGTTTAACTCAACTGGAATAATCTGAACTGCCATTTTTTTTATTACATAAAGAATGTAAAAAGATTTGTTAGGTCTTCTTCTTCTGGAACACTTATGAACATATATTAGAAAAGGTTCTTTGAAATTCGACCGATGAACTCCGTGCTTAAAATTTCTGACACGGCAAGTTTCATATACTGTAAGGGGAATCATAAGGCTGCATATGTTATCATCTTCCACTATTGGTTTTAACTCCGAAGCAAAGTGCCATTAGACCTAAAAAAAAAAGACGCAAAGTACCATTATACAGGTTTGGGAAGACATTTACTTAGTATGCTGAACTCTGCAGACCAATGGTAAGTAAGTTAAAGAAAAGATAAAATTACTTTTGAAAAATTACGAGGACATAATGAAAAATTATGTTGGAGATCCTGCATTCTAAAATGTGATTTCTTATTCTCTTAGTTTATGGTCGGGTACTAGGAGAAAATTAGTTGTGCAATTGAAACCGAATCAGTAATGGTGTGAGAAGTGAGGAATTAAAGTAGTTGTCACTTGAATTAAGGTGCCTTTAAATCATCTTGAGGAAATTTTCTATCTGAGTATCAAAGAAAAAGCGTTAATGGGAATTCTCCTCTGGACTGAGAGCCTTCTTTTTCCCAATCATTATTGACCTTTCGAGAGTGGTTGGTGGTAATGAGTGCTGAAAACATGATTGTCTCTACTTGAGACGTGAGAGTTTGATTTGTGATAGTTTTGAATTGAAGTATCTCTTTTGGGATTTTATATTTGGATATTCCCTTTTTGCAACCTCTTAATTGCTCTATTTCCTATGTTGTTCGTATGAGGAGTATTTGTCATGGCATATATACATTGATTGCTGTAAGAGCCCTATCTTTAACATTCAGTGATTATGTAACAATATTGAAAATCTATCTTCATGTTCTTGCCTTTGATGAAGTACTGGCCTTCCGGGTAAATTCATTGTGGATCTTCAGAAAAAGACAACTTTAAAAAAGTAATCCTACTTATGTGCTAGGTAAATGCGTAAATACTAGAATACTGGAGTCTGGATCCCTTTTTCTTGTTGGTCCGACTTGATGGAAGCTTTGACTAACACATTTGCTTTTGACAAAAGCTTGGACTAACACATTAGATAGCCACAATTCACTGAAATAGAAATCGTCGGAATGGTCGGATTTTAAGTTCACTGACTAATAATTTTGCTTAATGATGTTGCAATAGATCATGTCCTCAGCCATAGAATTCTGTATTTGAATGTCCCTGAATGCTGCAATGGTTCTAGTTTCGTAATAATAGCATGACTTCTTCATGTCGATTGGAAATTTAAAACACAATTGATGTTTTGCAGAGGTAGTTTGTATAGATTGATTCACAGACCTAACAATCAATTGGATGAAAGAAGGCGTTTGAGGATGGCCCTGGATGTTGTACGGTTATTTTCGTGTTTTATGAACTAATTTAACAACTTTTTAGTCAACTTGGCAATTCTCTTATGAATGATTTGTTGATTTATATAAATTGAATTCTCAGGCTCGAGGAATGAATTATTTGCACAATTGCACACCTGTAATAGTTCATCGAGATTTGAAGTCTCCAAATCTTCTTGTTGATAAAAATTGGATTGTGAAGGTAGCTTCTTCTCCTCTCCTCTTCTGTTCATCTGTTGCTTTTACATGATGACATGTTCTTTTTCCTTTGGTAGGATACTTGACGATATGTTCTAATGTGACTTCGTATCTTGTGTTTGACTAGGTTTGTGATTTCGGCTTATCACGGATGAAGCATAATACATTTCTTTCTTCAAAATCAACGGCTGGAACGGTATGAGTTTTTATTAGTTGCTTTGGTGAATTGTTGCTTGTTGGATTCATTCTTTGAGTCTCATTACTTTAAAACCAGTTATGTACCTGCACTTTTTTTTTTTTCTTTCCCCCTTTTTTGGTGCTTTATCTGCACTTTTTATCTACCTGCATTTACACCTCGTTTCTTTCTTTTTTATTTTCTTAATCTGGTGGGTTTATAAACTTGGGCATATGCACTCTTTTTTTTTTTGAAGAAAACTTGGGGATATTCATTAGCATAGATGTTCTCAGCTTATTAATCACATCTAGTGATCATTGACTTCATCTGGTTCCTTATGGCTTATTTATTCAGGCTGAATGGATGGCTCCTGAAGTGTTGCGAAATGAGCCTTCTAATGAGAAGTATGTTTTACACCTTGTAATTCTCTGTAATTATCAGCATTTGCTCTTGAGAATTTCATCATTTTTGAAATTTGAATTTCATAACATAATAGTTTGAAGAAAACTTGCAGGTGTGATGTTTATAGTTTCGGTGTTATATTATGGGAGCTATCTACTATGCAACAACCATGGAATGGGATGAACCCAATGCAAGTTGTTGGGGCTGTTGGATTCCAGCAACGCCGCCTTGATATTCCTGATGGCATGGATCCTGTTATTGCAGACATCATAACAAAATGTTGGCAAACGTGAGTGCATCTCATTGCTTCCTCTTGCGTTTTTTTTTTTTTTTAATACATTAACTATTTTCTTTGTTTCACTTTATTGTCTGTTTGTCAATTTAAAAGCTGTCTTCAGTTTTACATGCACACTGATAAGGAAAATCTTGGATGATTTTCTTCAACTCGCTTTCATGATTAAATTCATGCCTACTGTCATGGTGGAGCTGTGGAGGCCATCCGCGAAGGGCCTGAAAATTGGAATTTTACGAGTAATGAGATTAGATGAAAAGGCAGTCTCTGTGGAGGTTGGGGTCTTCTCATGTTTTATTCTTATATACAGCAGTAGATGTTGTTGATTAATGCAACAAAGATGGTTTGAGGCAATTCTACTCAGGAAAACCATAGGGTCCATTACGAAACTTGAAGCTCATGTGTTAGGTAGTAGGAACATTGGTTCCCCTAGCATCTACACCACTAG
Source organism: Stephania yunnanensis (assembly GCA_039657365.1). NCBI lineage: Eukaryota > Viridiplantae > Streptophyta > Magnoliopsida > Ranunculales > Menispermaceae > Stephania > Stephania yunnanensis. The sequence continues at coordinate 55,455,981 of CM077588.1, read as the reverse complement.
AGTGCATAGTGGTCGAGCACCGCAAGTAGATAGGCGAGGGTGCAAGTGTGGTACCTTAATTATAGATCGCGTGACTGTCTTCCTTGGCTACGTGTTCACCACTAGTCTTAGGCAAAAGACTTTAACAAGGTTCTATCACCTGCACACCTATCAGTGGATTTCAATAGAGATTGGCCAAAAAGGATATGGTTGATGTTTTATGTAACATGTAACATATTGGTTATAGTCTTGAACATGGAAATGGAGACTTACCTTGAAAAGGGACGGCATGAGGTTGAAAGATTCCCCATCTTTCTCATAGGGGGGCCAATTATGGAAATTTCTAGCTTTAAAGGATTATAAAGGCAGCGATGGTTTGGTCACCTGCAAAGACGGCCTACAAATGCCCCAACTAGAAAACTTGACTCAATAGAAACTATAGAAATTCGACGAGGTAGGGGCATACTGAAGTTAACATGGGATGCATTAATTAAGAGGGATTTGAATGGTTTGCAAAGCTCACCATCAATTGCACTTAATCGAGCACAATGGAAAAGTTTGATCCATGTAACCGACCCCAGTTAATTTGGGACTGAGGCTATGTTGTTGTTGAAAGGATTATAAAGGCGACGCCGAGGCTTGTAGAAGAGTACATCTGAAAGTATTACAAGAAGCCAACTTGCTAGTCCAGTAGTCTTTAAAGGGATATACTGTTCAGACTTGAGAATTTATTCTCCTCTTACTGCTTTTAGTTGCTCTATATACCCATCCATTATGGTTAAATAGGAATTGTAGGATGTCTCTTGTGAATATTCTTCAAGTCAATGTTCAACACCCTATTGTATGCAAAATACTATACCAGACATGTTAAGTCGCGGCTAATTATGCGTGGCGGTATTATATGCCGATTATGTAGATGCTGCCCAGATACTAATTCAATCAACGGAATGGTAAATTCAGAGTTTCTGCTGCGAGCCTGCGACGTACTACTATATTGCATTTCCTTCTTGTATTTTGTGCATAAATACTAGTCTAGAGAACATTGATGATCATGCATTTCATAGCCTTATAGGTAAATTGGCAGAGTTTTAACCTGCATGCTGGGACATTGTAGAGACCCGAAGTTGCGGCCTTCCTTTGCCGAGATCATGGCGGCATTGAAGCCGTTGCAGAAGCCTATTACGAGTAACCAAGTGCCTAGACCGAGACCAACTGCAAGCAGCAGTCAGAGAGCCGGGGTATCAGAGAGCACTGAAGACTGAAATTATCCGAACAAAGAATGGAGCGAAGAATCAAGCGGCGCTTCAATGTACATTTACCGATAAATGGCAGAAACAAAGACAGATTCTTGTAGACCGACCGATGCGCCATTGTAAAGAAAGAGATAGTTCGAAGACCATAACCAACAGATTCTTCTGTACTGAACAAAACGATTCTTTCCATTTTGTCTTTTTTTTTTGTATTATTAGCTTGGTGGTGAAAGGGCCATCATCCCTCAAGGTTGTATATTTGTTCTCAATGTTCCATTAGAATTTTGTATCAATTAAAGGTTTGAGTTCATTTGTGCTAATGATTTTTTGTCATTCTCAAGAGATGCAGGGCGAAGGCGAAACCGACGACGCGCAGAGGAAATATATAGGCAAGCATGGAATTTGATTGAAACTTTCACTGTTTGTTACCTGAGAAAGAAAGAAATCAAGATCTCTTTCTTTACTCAGTAGACTTTTTTCTATGTTTTGGAGTCTGAGACTCAAACTTACAAGTAGAACCTCAACATTTTATTTTTTCCAACAATGTCTAGGTTTTATTTTCTATTTAAAATAACCTATGTTCTTTTTTTATTTTTTTAAGATCACATTGTAATGAATGTATGATGATTTAATTCCAATTCTTCACAAACCACATACCACCTTCATTGAATTCATTACTATCTAAAAATATACCCCATCAATTATTAAAACTATCCAAACAAGTAGTTATCCTTCAATGAATTCTCTCAATATATGAATTTTTCTTTTTCTTTTTTTTGGTTTTCCATGTTGTATATGATGGTGTTTGTGTTGACTATGTTCAGGTTCTGTTAAGCTCCATAGATCCCAACCCAGTTTGGTTTGTCAACAATAATTGAAATCGAGGTTACACTCAAGAAGAATCGAGTTCTTTCCTTTTGAACCAATGAATTATCTTAATTAAATTGTTTGAGTTTTACCGTCTATCGTCGAGAATTTTAGAATTATTTTGAGGCCGAATTTTGGGACTACATAAAACATTTTAAGCAAATTATTCATTATTAATCTATAGAATGAACTTTGTTACAATAATTCACTTCGGGCGCTAAGATATGCGCGCTAATTGAATGAATATGCTCAGTGCATCTTGAGATGCGCATTGCGCGTACATCAAGTGTTGTCCGCCCAATCGGCTCACCTATCTCGGTGCCCAAAATGGGTCGTAAAATCATTTTCCATTGGAAATGCTTGATACTAAAAAAAAAAAAAAGACTAAAAAGTCATTGGCCGTGCTGTTCAAATCCAGACCATAAGCTGCCCAACCAAAAAAAAAATGGAAGTACGAGTGTCTGACGGAACCCGTTTTCTCGAGTCACGCAATCACTCTTATCAATGATAGATCAACGGTGTGTGTAAAGTCGGTCACTTTTATGAGTTCTTCTTACACGTATAAACAGAGAACCGAACAACACGCAGAAAGAACAGAGAACCGAACAACACACAGAAAGAGAGAGAGAGAGAGAGAAATGGGGACTGTAATGGATTCTCATTTTTTGGCCCTCACAGCCATTGTTACTGTAAATCTCTTCAATTCTCAATCTGGGTATTTGTTTTTGTACTTGTTTGTTTGATTTCTGAAGAGAAATTTGTGATTTTGTTGTTGTTTCAGGTGGGGTACCAGTTCTTCTTCTTTGTAATAACTGCCCTTCTCAAGTTCGATAAGCTCACTGATTTCGCGGGTAATTTTTCAAAACAATGCAATTTTTTTTACCTCATCTTAGAGTCCTGAAATTGGTTTTGTAGAAGAAATTGTGTTGCTTTCAAGTTAATTTTTGTCCATTACTTGGTTTGATTAAATTTGTGTTTGATAAGTGATTGCAAGGCAGCGCCTAGGCATTTTGGGGAAAAACCGCTTGTCCTTCTGAATAATTTTTAGAAAATCGAAGGGGCTTATTACAATAGGTATTGTTGGGATGTGTAATAGTCCCACTTCGGTTAAGTGCGACTTAATAAAGAAGTATTTAAGTTGTTATCTCTACTCAAATAGTATCGAGGTCTTTTGAAGTAAAACCTCACACATGTGACCCAAAGGTGGTTTAGTTGGGGACAATATTGGTACTAGTCATATCTATGGACCTGCGAATAAAGGCGCGGGTGGGTCCAACAATAATGTTACAATAGGAACTAAAGGCTTATTAGTATCCTTGAAGTATATATATTGAAAATGGGTTATAGTGACTAATAGAAAATTATTGTTTCTTAAGGACCTATAAATAAATAAATCATAGTTTAGGGGCCTCTAAATGAATATTTTTCGGCTGCCTAGGTGATGCTTAGGCATCTAGGCACAGCCTCGCCTAGGCCAAGAAAATCGCTAAGGTGCCTTGCAATCCTTGGTTAGGTGTTATTTTGTGTTTTGTGTTTGAATTCATGTTCATGGCCTACTGTGTTGTTTACTTTTAATAGCTGTGCTTATTTAACCGAAAATCTTAACTGTAACTATGTATTTTTTGCTATTTCTTTTAGTCATGATAGAATTAAGGTGAAGGGGTTATGTCTCTTTCTTTTGTTTTCAGTTTTTTTGTGGTTCTTATAAATATCAATCGGACTATGAAATGCAAAAGGTAGGTTATCGATATATCGAGGCTGAGTTATTGTAATTTGGTGCTTTTGAAGCTTCCACTTGCCTTTAGTTATTGAATTTGGCAATGCCAATATGGTGTCCTATCAGCGTTATGTTGAAGTCTCATCATCATTTTGCCGTGTTGCTGATAAATTAGCCAACCTATTCTTTCTTTTAATTTTGAGCTCTGAATGTGCAGGGAGCACAAACTTCATTGTACTTGCTATATTGACTATAGTTGTCAAAGGTTCGTGGCATTTTAGACAGGTGCGTATGATTCTATCCTTTAACTTGTGCTACCGTTTGTAATGATTTTCAGTATCTTGTCAGAAAAGTAAAAGTTGTCATGTGTTTGTGGACTATCTGTTGCATAATTCAGTTTTCCTAGTATATATGATGGAAGGATGTTGTATTCATACAAATTTGTCTATACTGACAACCTCTTTTTATTGGTATTCTTGCCGCTTCTTCATCTTTTAGTGTAGTCCTCATGACATACATTAGGGAGAGAGATTGTAAAAACCAAAGTCAGCGAATCATTATCTTACCGTCTTGGTAGTTTGTGGTTTGCTGCAGTCATTTGAAATAGAGTGAAGGATAAGAAAAGGTTTTGGCTAGATTGTGTTAATGTTGAGAAGAGAAAAGTTGTATTAACTGTTCATGGAAAGAAGAGTTTAAATTTGCAAAATGGAGAAAAATATAAAATCAAATGTCCGTTTATGGCATTTCCTGCCACTGATTTTCCAAGGTTCAGAATTTAGACTTCATATAAGATTAGGAACTGAGATTAATGCTACCTAATAGTGAGTTTATATTCAACCTTGAAAATCATTTGAGGACTCTTATTTTTATAAAGAGGTCCATGAATCCTAAAATTTGCGGAGTTTCAAATCAAGACGATTTGAGAAATTTTCCTTGAACTAGTAGTCTAGTACATCCCATTTGGCATCATTCTTTGTTTGGGAACTGAACCATCTGAGAGTGTGGCAATTAAATTGAATCTATATTGATGAATTGCAAAAACTCACTTCTATCGGACAAGTTAATTGCATAAGTTCATGCACGCGTTTGTGGAAATAAGGTTTTAGTTTGATTCAAGGTTGTTTTGTCCTAATTGTTCGCACATAGTTTCTACCGTTCTGAAGTTCTTCTGTTAACTGTTGACCTTGGATACTTATTGATCTCTTAAAATATTCTGACTACTCTGGATTTGTTCTTTTCGTTTTTTCTCCGAGAATCCATCATTGCTGTTCACACTTCCATTTCTCTGTTAGAACTCTCTGTATATATATATTTTATTTACATTTACAGTTGAGAAAGTAGACTATATTTTGTATTGTAAAGAACCTTTGTTTCTATCAGTACAAACTGCTATAGCTAAATCTAAGATACGGAAATCCTGGATATATATGCATCTTAACTTAGTTTCTGCTTCCCTTGGTATTCCAAATAATGCAATATTCCGCTATTTGACTTATGAGCTCTCTATTTGCAGGTGGTCTTGACAGTGCTTGTCGTACTATGGGGTCTTCGCCTGGGCCTGTTCTTATTAATGAGGTAATGCCTAAGGAAAACTTAGGAGATCAAAAATGAAATGTCTTCTTTTTCATGCCATTGCTGTCTTTGCTTTTCGTATAAATATTTGAGTTTCTTCATTGCCCGACAGTCATATTAGAAGAAACTTTCTACTGTTTTCTTTGTACGACAATGTTAGTTTTAGATGTTTTCATTCATCTACCATCAGCCGCCTGTTTTCATGCTCGAAAAAATAACATTTTTACGACATAAATGTATTAGTGTTCCCTTTTCTCCCATAACATGTATACATTATACAAAGTATCCTTCTAGCCAGCTTGTGTAGCTTCTAAAATTAATGGTGGATTTTCACATCCGCCGATTTGCTAAGTTAATGTGTGGTGTTTGTTATTATATACATCATTTTTTTATCTTTGAGTTTGTATATCAGTTGATTTCTTTAATGTCTTGGCAAAGGCAGGATTTTGCAGTGGGGGGAGGACAAGCGTTTTGATGATAAGCGCGATAATCTGGGGAAGTTGGCGGTTTTTTGGATATTTCAGGTTTCTGGCTTCTGCTATTTATTCACCTTAGAAATTGCTACATCTGATTCTGGGAGTTCCTAAAGTAGATTATATTGATATGAATAGATTGTCTAGGACTTTTATCTGATATAAAGATATTCTATTTCATCATAGTTTCGTATGTGGCAGGCTATCTGGGTCTGGTCAGTAAGTCTGCCTCTAACAGTTGTCAATGCTACCGATAGAAATCCGTCCATTCGAGCAGGCGATATCATTGGATGGATTATGTGGTCTGTGGGTTTTTCTGTTGAAGCAACAGCAGATCAGCAAAAGCTTGCTTTCAAGAACTCTCCACAGAACCTGAGGAAGTGGTGCAATGTTGGGCTCTGGAGACTTTCCCGTCATCCAAACTATTTCGGCGAGGTGAGTTATTTTGTGCTGTTTGCGTCATCTATATCATTTCATTTTCTGCAACTTGAAATTTATCATTTCATTTTCTGTTATATATGCATAAACTGCTATACATCTTTCAAGTTGCAAGTCTTATGACTGACCTGAACAGATGTTGCTTTGGTGGGGGATTTTTGTGGCTTCGACCCCAGTACTGAAAGGCGCAGAGTTTCTCGTAGTCCTCGGACCAATACTCTTAAACCTCTTGCTTCTTTTTGTCAGTGGCATTCCATTGCTCGAGGTTTGTCGTTCACCACTTCAAATAATTTGATCTTTAACTTGTACCTTTGAGTTCTTTTCATTTGGTTGCAAAATTCACTGAACCAGGAGTCCGCGGATAAGAAGTTCGGCAATGCAGAAGAATATAGGTTTTACAAAGCGACGACGAGGTCGGTTGCATTATTCATTTCATTTCATTTAATTTTTTTACTTTGTGAAAAGTAAGCAGTTAACTGTTACCTGTATATTCTCTTCCAGCCCCCTCATTCCTTTGCCCCCCGGTTTATACGCGAAATTGCCGGGTTGGTTTAAAGCAACTTTCCTCTTCGAGTTCCCTTTATACAATCGAAATATGCCTCAAGATAATTGGTGAGTCTCTTGTTGGTAGGACATTACTATGTTTCTTATTCCCTTTACAGCACTCTTATCAGTTTGCCATTCTGATCATTAAATAGAGCTTTTCAATGCCAACCACATCACATCTTGTGTTTTTGGTAGTTGAACATTGTTTGAATTCTTTTTTCTGAAGCACTGTATATAGTCCAGATTTGTTGCTCATAATGTATCACCATATTCTAAGTTTTTCTTTGGTTTCTGCAAGGAATAGAAGAAACAAGAAGGCGATAAGCGACTGAAGATTGTTGTTGTTGTTGCAGTTGATCACGGCGGTGGATTCGAATGCTGAAAATGGTGGATTTGTGTGTAGAATGAGCTTTTCATCTCCTCTTGTTGCTATAATGTCAGTTTGTACATTAACAACATTTTAGTCTTCTACAGAAAAAGATTCCATTTTTTTCAGTAGCTATAGAAAGACAAGATAGCACTTCCAATTGATTTACTTTGTAAACAGAACGTCTGCATTCATGTATTGAAAACCACTCTCATATTTACAGTTCTAGAGCTGTGCAGTTCAAGAATAAGAAATTACAATGGATTTTATGTTTGCCATGGCGAACAAATGAAGAGATATTTACACAAATCAGGAACCTATGGTCTTGTTAATACCTGCCGCCAAGGAGACGACGGCACCAGATACAGTATCATCAGAAGCTTTAGAATCTGACATGAAGATATATGCAACCCAAAAATGTAGGCATAAGAAGTAGGCAAAGGTCCAAAATTTCGCCATGGGATTCCTTCTCAGGAATGTAGCACCTGCAGAGTAGAGAGAGTTCAGCTGCCGAACTAATAGCTCAAAGTGCTGAGTGCCAGATCGGATTCGGCCTGCAAATAGGGGTTTGAACTTGGAATCAGATACTTCCCACTTCCCTGCTTCCAAGTCGTCACACGATAAAGGACCCTGCGGCGATGACTTGCACTCATCAAGCATTCTTGAAACCGTCTGCAAAAGGATTCAATTTTAAACTTGAATGAATCGACAGTTTAATGTAGGAGAGTAACGTTGATCTGAAATAATACCTCTATTCTAAACAACAACGTCGCCTTCTCGGATGATAGACCCTCAACCTGATTGGAAAATAAAATTTCATATCAAATGCACTTTATCGGTATGAAACAAAGTTTTTCCTTGGACGCATCAATTATTTAGAGCATGGAAGGACTTGTTAATGGAAATCGACATAACATAAAGATCAATGCAGTCATATATCGATACGCCCAGGTCAGATTAACGGGTAATCATCAAATGAGTGCCTGGTGAAAGATGCAGATTCCGTCAATAAAATCGTTGATATTAGTTTGTCCAATGAAGTTTTTTGAACAACAAACCTGAGCTTGCTTCTGAATCAAGTGGTCAGTCAGCTGTCCAAGCCTTCTCTTGAGTTCAATCTCTACCTCAGTTGGAATCTCCAACTCCTTTCGTGTTATCTCAATATTTTCTTCTAGATTGCGCGCCTATACATTGAATGAAAAAGGAAAAAAAATTACTATTGGATTACAATCTGTACATACTAATCTTTGGCAAATCAAAGGCGGTAAGTTAACTGTTAACCCAATGAAGGTAAAGCGCGCGCACAGAACTTGAAAGGTAAAAGAGCTATATATTAATACATGTATTTAGGAATAAGAATTAGATACATAGTGATCAAAATATAGCTTGGAGATGGTATTAGGAAATGAACCAAAACGTGATGTCTAATAATAAGAAAAAACCGAGGTGAAGATCTTATGAAGTGCACATGATTAAGTTTCATTTGGATTCAGTACTTCACATCTGAAATAAAACTAAACTAAAAAGGGATCTGGATTTCGATAGACTCAACAAGAAAAACCTTTGCAGCTTAGTTGAATGTGGAATACAACAAACCTTCTCCTGCAACTGTTTTACTTTATCACAAGTGAAGGAGTATTCTGCCTCAAGTATTTCTCGTTCAAACTCGACACCTTTTGAAGCTCCCACCTGCAATATGGTTTAAATCAAAAGAAAAGCTGATCACAAGCAGTATCAGAACGAAAATTTATCATTAATTCAACAAGTCAGGAAGCAAATTTAATCATATGTAAATTCCGCCCCTAAAGAGCCTAAATCAAACCAACTTGAAATTTGTTTCAGTTTTTCAGTTAAACCCCACAAAAAAAATTATTCTGAAGCAGTAGCAAACCAGCTCACACCGGTAGACCATTTCAGTGATACAGTTCTTTCCTAGACTCTCAGCAACCCAAGAAACAGTGCATGTTCAAAACTAAAATGGACACTGCAACAACGCCCAGCTGATGAACTTCACATGATCATGTTATATGATGATGCTCGATACAGTTGATTCCACATAACATCTCTCAGAATGACAAACATTAGCTTCTTAATAAATGCAAAAATGAATCACATTAAAAATTGAGGTGCAATTATTTCCATCAGCGGAAGATAAGTCCCATGAAATTTTGAAGGTTTCTATTAACTTGATTCTACCAATTTGACGATAGCATCAGAAACATGAAACCCAGAGACAATTTTAAGAATTGCACAGCTTAGGGAAGAGAAATACCCAAATAGAAGCATGCAGAAAAAGATGCTAACACCCCACACCAACCAACAGAAAAAAACACAAGGAAAAAGAAAAGTAACAAAGAATTGTAAGCAATACTTCAAAAAAAAAAGGAATACCCACTTGATTTGGTGATGGCACACTGCATGATTCCAACATCCTCTTTTTGAGTTCTACAGTAAAAAACAAAGACTTTAAAAATATTGAATACCAAAAGATAGCATGCAGGAGTATATACATTCATATAAATTGCAGAATATGATGATTCTCGGTGAGTGATCATAGCTTTATTGTTAACGCTACATTTACAAAAATCAGTCCATTCTGATGGAAATGGCATCTTCAATGACGAGAATCTCCATGACAAAAGAAATCATTTTCTTCAAAAATTGGCATATGAAGAAACTTGCATACAGGAAACATAACATGTGGATTACGCTGGAATTCTGATATTGCACAATCAATGTTATTTAAATGCAGTGATTAATACAACTTTCTGGAGCCTATCTCCAGTTCTCGAAAAAAAAAAATTGAATTAGAAATTTAACATAAACAGAACTTTAAAACAATTTGATCTGTGTCATGTCATCCGTGCATCTATTTTATCCTGCACAGCTAGAGCTGAAAAACTGCTAATATAGCTCATGCATTTCTTCATTGAATGTCACCTTCCACTATATTAGATAACATTATCTTCTATCAAAGGTTATATTAACATTATTTCATCACCTTTACAGGTAAGAAATTATATATTCTTTTTTACTTTGCCTCTTCAATTATTTTTATTCCATTTTCATCTTCTTTCTTCTTTTTGGTAAATCATTTGCATCTTTCCAGAATAATAAAGTTGTACTCTTTATTTCTTTTAATTTTTCTTCCAAAAGAAGTCGTCTACTATTTGAATTATAGATTGTTTACTCATCAGCATTTCGTAATTCCAACTAAAGTTAAAAAAGCCTAATATCTCATATTGACTTCAGCCACAACTTTTACAGAGTGGTTTAACATAGTTTAATTTGCAGTTACTCTTTTCAAGATGACAAATCTGAAAGCTAAATCACATAGCAAGAGACTCATGGTAAAAGATGAAAGCAAAAATATTTAAAGAACTGAAAAATAATACCTTCTTGAATTACAACTTTTAACTCAAGTTCTTTTCGGAGATCTGCTGCCCGATTGACCTTTAGTAAATCCAAGGAATATACCAGCATAAGAAATGTATTATGCCAATAAGAATAATGCAAGAAATTAGCTTGGAGGGTAAACAGCCCCTCTAGTGTATCTAATTTTGAGATTAATATAACTTACTGGAGCTTGTCTCCAATTCCCTCAAAAAAAGAATAATGTAAGAAATGGTCAGAAAAGGTCTCCGTACCTCTATCTCAAGATTCCATTGTGTCGTTGCTAGGATTCTGGCAAGATCAGCATTTGAAGTCTGCAACAAATTTTAACTTTAGCTGAGGAGTAATTATCCGATATAAAACCAGTGAAACAAGTTCAAGCTAACTTATACTCGGCAGCAGGAAAACAAGTCTAGAAACAAATTGCAGCAGTCAAAAGACTCAAGACATGTAGCCATCAATCCTACAAATGACAGCTTATGGCAGATATAAAGCAAGAGAATGGTAGTGAAAGACCTCAAATTTAGCCAAGCGTGTGAGTGCTTCCATCCTAGTGTTATTATGCTTCTGCTTCTCCAGCTCGACTGCATCCATGGTCTCCATCATACTCGTTTGCAATTCTGAAGCCTGTAACCCAAAAGCATTGACATAGGAGAAAGCATTTTAATCACTTGAGAAGCAAAAGGAACTAGCCTTAAAGGTGGTTCATGGAAATAGATCAAAAACTCCTTTGCTATTGATTTTTTTTATTTAATTTATGTAAATCTCTCATTGCCTTCTACTTAACACACTGCCAACATCAAATATTGAATGGGTTAGACTGCCTTGGCACATGATTGGTTAACACTTAGGACTGAAAAACATTGTCTGCAACTTCCAAATATGCACAACAGTAGGCTCAAACTTTAAATTTTAACTGATTTTCCAATTGCAATCAATCATCATTCTGAGATGCAACAACCTCAATGACTCGCACAAGCCTAACTGAAAAATTATTGTGAGGAAATAATAATGATGTCCAAGTTCTATAAAATAAATTGACACAGTTTCTGTTCTTATCCTTTCTTCTATAGACAAACCCCAGCACTGATCATTCAAGCCGTCGTATATATTCTTGACAAAATTCCAACATTGATCATCCAAGAAATAAATTTGCAAGACACTCCTGTAGAATACTAATGCGCTGATCATTAAAGCCGTCAACTCAGATAGTCGCATGTTTGTTAAAGCAAAGAATCCACATGCGAAAAAAAATAATCAGAGAACGTTAAGCATACAGTAGTATGACCTCTTGTGCTTGTTGCTTTGATCGTTCCTCAAGCATTTTCTCTAAGCTCTGTTTCTCTCCCTCCAACCTTGCGATAACATTCTCACGCTCTTTTATAACCTCAATAGCTTTAGCAGCTGCTTTCTCAGCCAAAATGAGTTCTTTCCTCCTCGCCCTTTCCGTCTTCCTTCGACGCTCATTTTCAGAGTCAGACGACAATGTTGAATCAGTATCAGAACCCGATGTCCCTTCATCCGAGGAAGAGGAATGCACAATGGATGTAGTAGAACTTCTAGGCACCGAATCAGAGTTCTCAATCCTCAACTTCCTGCCATTATCATCACCTCGCATCTTGCCTTCAGTGGCACCATCAAACTCAGCAGACACCAAAACACTTCTAAGAGCATTGATTTCGTCAGTATCCTTCCCTACACTCCCCTTACCTACTTCCGCAACATGCCCATCATCATTTTGCAATTCAAAACCCGATTTCATCCCCCCAGAATCCCCCGATCCAGACTCTTCTCCCTCACTGTGTTTTCCACTCGCTGCCCCACCATTACCGGCAATACCCAACCTCTCCCTAGATCCGAAACCACCACCGTTTCCCCTCTGCCTCCTCTTCACTTCCGACGACTTCTTCACATCCTTCAACTGCCCATGAATCAATGAAATTCCCCCATTACCACGATTTGCCCCAGACGGACTAGGCTGCTTCTTCGAACCACTAAGAAGTTCAGTCCAATCGCTATCCGTCATAACTGGCATTGGCTTAGCATCCAAAGAAACCCTCGGAGGCGTCCCAACCTTCCTATTCCGATCAATCCCCGTATCCCTCGATAAAGATCCAGAAATTTCCCGGCTTTCTTGCATCGATCGCTTCTTGAGCTGATCCTTAAGCGGAACAGCCGATTCAGTCCTCGGAGAGGGCGCACTTGCCACATTGCTGAACTCATCCTGCTGTGGCTTCTCACTCTTACCTAGCGACTCCGCCGCTTGCTGATCAATCTAAATCATTACCAAACAAACAATCATCGAATAAATAACTTCACAAACCACAATTTGAACTGACGAATCATATCGAATTGCACACGATACAAAACCCTAATTAGCACCTCATCAGCAACACAACGATTCAATGAACAAATAACTTCACAAACCACAATTCCAACAACTGAAACAACGAATCAGATCGAGCCGCATTCAATTGCACAAAACACAAACCCTAACAAGCACCTCATTAAATAACTTCACAAACCACAATTCGAACAAACGAATCAACAAATCAGATCGAATCGCATTCAATTCCACAATTTACATAAAAACCTAATCAGCACCTCATTATCAACACAAAGATTGAATCAACGAATCACATCCAAACGCATCGAATTGCACAATACAGTAACCCTAATTAGCACCAAAGACTTGAACTTGATCGTTCGATTTGAAAAAACGAAACCCTAGAAAGTCTAAGATAGTGAGAAATTGAATTGCTTGCCTGTTGAAGAAACGTTTCAGCGACTTTGAGCTTCGAAGAGATCCATCCGGCCATGGCGTCTCAAATCGATCACATCACACACAAAAATCTTCACTTGCAGAGTTCAAGTGTTGGTGGTGGGTTGATGGGGATTGTGATTGGGAGGAATCGGACGGTGGAGAAGACACTATCTAATGCTCAACCGCAAAACTAGCTGACCAATCCGCTGCTTGGTTCGCCTCTCGATGTATATCTATAATTCGAATAAACCAACATCATCAATTCATTTTTAAGCAGTGCAATCCGTATACATATCAGTAATTCCCTCTAAAATATACAACAACAACAACATAACCTCAGTTCTAAATTAATTGGAGTCGACTACATGGATTAAACTTTTTCATTGTGTTTGATTAAAGTGCAATTGATGGTGAGCTTTGCAAACCATTCAAATCTCTCCTAATTAATGCATCACATGTTAACTTTGGTATGTCCCTATCTCGTCGAATTTCTACAGTTTCTATAGAGTTAAGTTTTCTAGTTGGAGCATTTGTAGGTCGTCTTTGCAGATGACAAAACCATTGCAACCGCCTACCCTAATCTTTGTATCAGTTTGTGTTACTCCTACTTGTCTTTAAATTTCTATATTTCTTAATTATTATATCTTTACGAGTTTTACTACACATCCACCTAAGCATCCTCATTTCTGCTACGTTCATTTTATGTAATTGTTGTTGCTTTACCGCCCAATATTCACTTTCATGTACCTATAAAATTTTTCTTTTAACTTAGTAGGACCATTTTCTCTAAAATATATAAAATAATAATAATAAAATTTTAAATATTTTTGAACTTTAATATCTATTTAAACTACTTGAAAGGGACATTCTCTCTATGTCGCTATTGCGGCAACATAAAGATTGTGTATTAAGGATAGTTTGTGTACATGGAGCTTGTATATATGTTAGGTACTGTTTATGTACAGAGCAGCATGTGTTATAGGGGACTTAATGTTACCTTGTGAGTTAACAAGTTATTGTAATGTAACTAAAAAAAAAAAAGTTATTGTAATAAACAAATATCTTTTGATTGAATATAGTTGTGTTGTGCATGAAAATGAGAGTAGTTATTTATTTTTGAGAGCAGTAATTAAGAAACAAAAATAAGATTCAGTAATTGCTAATTAGTAGTAACTTTTTCTTTTATATTTTTTTGAGACCAATACAATTCAGTAATAACAACAAAATTACAAAGGCAGTAGTAAGTAGTACAGGAAAAAAAAAAAAAAATAGTGCTGTAGTGATACTGTAGAAGTTCAATTTTTTTTATTTTTTATTTTTTATTTTTCCTTCGTATAGTCGTATAGTGGTATAGTAAAAATCACAATTTCTCAAAGTAATTAACTAATTCCTCCAAATCCCTATTTGCGTAAGAAACGTCATTTCAATGAGATGAACCAGAACATGTCCTTCGCAATTCAATATATTTGATGGCACCTCCTCCATCGAATAAGCTATCGCACTCTAACTAATTATCTATTTTCCCTAGAGGCGGAGTCACATACAAGGCTGCTCAAGTCACTTTGTTGTGACCTCTTTTATATATACTGGTTTTCAGAACGTGCTTTGCACATGCGATACACGTGCTACGAACACGCTACAAAAATTTGATTTTAAAATTTAAATTAAATTAATGTGTATAAAATTCATAATTTTACAATTAAATCAACTATATATGGATATGGATGAAATGATCGATAGATGATTAATCTTGTTAACATGTTGAATGAGAAACAACAACAACATAGCCTCAGTCCCAAATTAACTTGGGTCGGCTACATGGATCAAACTTTTCCATTGTGCTCGATTAAGTGCAATTGATTTCTCACTACACCCGGGCTCCAATGCAGCGCGTCGCTAGATGAGAATGCCCAACGTTTATATATGTTTGATCAATTTCATGAAAAGTGACAAAAGTTTTACGCTGGCTGTCAACCTATCGCAACCCTCCTCCATTTTCCAATAATGGAAAATGAGCTTGTGGCCTCCCTCCCTCACTTTTCAGATAAGAAAAGTGAGTTTGTGACCTCCATTATCTATTTTTCGGTATGAAAAAATGGGTGTCAGAGTCTTCCTCCTTTATCCGGACTTGGGACCAGTTATGTAGCGCACATGGTGTACAACATAGGTGGAGTTAACATGTTGAATGAGAAAATCTTACTATATTAGTAATGCTGATTCAAATAAAGTTTCCTTTTTTTTTTAAACAAATGCGGATTCGAATTATTTTAATTTAGTAATGTAACCGTTCTTATTATTGGAAGTTCTTCATATGAAAATTATCATCTCATCCGTGGTTCTTCACATCAACATGTTGAATGAGAAAATCTTACTACATTAGCAATGCTGATTCAAATAATTTTTCTTTTTTTTTTTGTAACAAATGCAGATTAAAATTATTTTAATTTAGTAATGTAACTATTCTTCTTATTGAAGGTTCTTCACATGAAAATCGTCATCTTCCTTTGTTATACTTTATAAGATAAACAGAAGGAAAATGATTATGCCTTCATCCAACTTTAGATTATTGAAAGGTTTCGATTGGAAAGACTTCGATTATAGCTGGAAGGGTGTAACTAAAAAGGATTCTATGTATAACATGTTTACAAGGCTGATTAGGAAAGTGTTGCTGCAAGCAGACGCATATATACTCAGCCTTGCTCATCAATTATAGTTGGAAAAACCTATTCATGCGTACATTTTTTTTCTTTAGAATAGTTCATTGATGAGATGGTTCCATCAATGCATTCCGGCCAGATTTAATAGCAAGATTACAGGTGTTTTTTCGAAAGTAGGGTTGGTTTACAATTTATTTCACAAAATAAGGAGGTGTTTTTTTTAATAACCAAAGTAGGTAATAACGCCTTTTGAAAAGACGTTATTGGGTGTGGTTGGTTTGGTTGGCGGTGACGTGGCGACGATTTGTACAGATAGCGCCTTTTGAAAAGACGCTATATGTACAAATGACCGCCACCTCACCGCCACCTCACCAACATCTAATAACGCCTTTTGAAAAGGTGTTATTAGTTAAAAGTCAAGTTGGTGAGGTGGCGGTGACGTGGCGGTGATGTGGCAGCCCGAATATAGATAACGCCTTTTGAAAATGCGCTATCTATACAATGCCGCCACCACGTCACCGCCACGTCACCAACTGGACTCGTCGATCTGTCCGCCACCGCCGCTGCCGCTGGTCCGCGACGTCCCTATGCGAGCGTTCTTTGTTAGGCTGCGCCATGTAAGTGGCAAATCATGCTGCATTTGCTTTGGCCGCGTCGTCCTCGGCCGCTCGTCCCTTGCCACTAGCCGTCGTCGTCGTCGTCGTCGTAGTCGAGCGATTTCGACAATTACAACCAAAGGAGTTTACATTTCTATAAAAAAGAAACCAATTTTGAATATATATATATATATATATATATATATATATGTACATTGGTTTCAACCTTCAACTTTCTTTTCTAAACTAACTAACCTAACCTAACTAAACTAACTAACTAACTAACTAACTAAATAAACTAAACTAACTAACTTTAACTAAACTAAATAACTAACTAATTAACTTAACTTAACTAACTAACTAACTAACTAACCAAAGTAAACTAAACTAACTAACCTTAACTAACCTAACCAAACTAAACTAACTAACTAACCTTAACTAAACTAAACTAACTAACCTTAACTAACCTAACCAAACCAAACCAAACTAAACTAAATTAACTAACTAACCTCAAGTAAACTAACTAACAAACTAAACTAACTAACCAAACTAAACTAACTAATCTTAACTAACCTTAACTAACCTAACCACCTAAACAATACAAACTAAGTAAACTAAAATAACTAACTTAACTAACTAAACAAACAACCAAAAAACGATCCACGTAAACTACCAAACGAAACTAAACAAACATCCAAGTAGGTCGAGAGTTACTTGTTAACAACCTAACCACACCAGTTCTATGTGAACTAAACTCGACTAACCTAACCTAACCTAACCTAAGTGTGTAAACTAAATTAACTAAACTACACCAAGGAACATACCCTAAATCAACTACACTAAAGTAAACTAACCTCAACACCTAAACTAAACTAACTTAACTAACTAAGCTAATTAACCTAACCAAACTAAACTAATATAACCTAACCACCGACACCTAACTAACTAAGCTAACCACTTAAGTTAAATTAAACATATAACCTAAACTAACTTAACAAACTAAACTAACTATTGAAGAGTAATCACATATACTACATTATAATAATATGGAAAACATGAGAAATAAGTTATTCAATGAGAAGGTTGAATACACGTACTTCGTGAACCCAAGTTATAATTTATTTACAAATCACCATGACATCAAGAAAACTCATCATGTAGGTCTATTCCGACGGTTACCTTGACGTTGTTGCTCGGTGATGCAAACCGGACGTACTCTTTGTCTAGTTGGACGATGTGTTTGTACATCCGGTTGAGGTTGTTGAGGTAGCTGGTCTTGCGATGAATCACGTCGAGTAGATTGATGCGTTTCCTCTGGTGCTTCACTCGAGTCACCTCTGCTACTGATGCTTCCAAAAATAGGAGGTGGAACCATCCCAAAATACCGGCTTCCTGTATGGGGTTGGGGGAAAGGAACATGAGGCTGCGGCATGGTCAACAAGTTCATGAATGAGAGATCTCCACTATATGGCATATTGTAATTATAAGGAGTAGGAGTATATGGACTAGGCATGTATTGAGGCGGTGACGGATACATTTGATGATGAGGCATTCCATGGTCCACATATGAAGACGACGACCCAGGTGCGTAAGGATCAAAATGGTAAGGAGGAAGATTCACGCTCGGCGGCATGGGTACAAACATTTGAGGTTCTGGTTGGGGTGTGGACGATGCAGGAATGTACCCATGAGAAGAATGGCTACTCTCGCCAACAGTCTCTGTTCTACCCTGTGACGGCCCCGATTTTCCACAAATTGGGCTCCGCTCGGCCTAAGCCTACGTGGACCCCCGAGCCAGTCTCGCAAGGTCAACGCATGCCTAGTCAGCCTTCCAATCCATCATTATCAGTACATTCAACATTTACGGTTGAGTTATTAATATTTTTCGATTTTAGCGGAAGCGACTAATAAATTAAATAACTCAATAAAAAGATCAGGGAGTTAGACAACCTAATTGTGGAACCCAGTCAATATCATCAGAGGAGAGTAAAAATACAAAATATACAAAAGTTCACCTATATATATGTATATATATTTCTCTTTCACTTCCAATTTCAAATCAAAAGTATCATCGAGATTCGTGCAACACAAATATCGAGACAACTCAACAACCGAGTAGCGCGCATCTCAAGGCACTAACTCGCCTCATTTCAAAATTTCAATACCCGCGCTACACGCAACACGAGGCGTATCCAATACATAAAATCACTATATCGGTCCCACGTCGGCACGAGACTCGATGAGCGTCCCCGTTCGTGTTTCGGCTCACGAATTCCTTGCATAGTTAGCATTATCATCCCAAATTGGATTCAGATATACGTATTTCGACGAGCGGGTCCCACATACGACCTTGACTTGACACGTGACACAAGTCAAATTTTCGGGCCGTTACATACTCACTCTCGAACGAGATGAACGTGCTGGAGGAGAACGTCTGCTACTATCTGCAGCAATCTCAGTCTGAGTAGATGGACGTGGTGGACGAGGACGTCTGGTGCGTTCCCGCACAGTCGCTGGTCGTGTTCGTCTTCTTCTCACCTCTATGTTTGGTTCGCCCTGATCATCTTCTTCATCTTCCTGTTCATTATTCTCATCTATGTCTTGTTCGACGTCAATTCCGTCATGCGAAAGATTTGACCTTTGCCTTTCATCTTCGTCCAAAATTTTAATCCCTTCATCAAGCGCAGCAAGACCTTGCTCGTACCCATCCTCAATAAACACCCGCCTCAGTCGATGCAACAAGTTACGCTGATATACAAAAAATAAGAGCTCAAAGCACGCAATATAAGATATTAGATGTTCGAGGAAAAGTAAGAGTTAGAAGATTACCATGTAGTCACGTAACGCCCCGTCGTGTCCTATGAATCTCCTAGTGACCGAGCGATACCACGTCATGTAGTCTTGATGATCATGCCCTTCATTAAGTGCCGCTGTAGCAATAGTGTCCCCATGATTTTCCCACATGTGTATGTAGCTTGCGTGAAAAGTCACCCAATTTTCATGGTGATGTCCACGCAATTCGAGGCGGTGCAGTTGAGCGTCGTAAACACAATTTGGTGGCACTACTTGTACCATGCCGAATTGTCTCATAACCCTTTCTGGTCGATGCCACTCCACAATGTGGAAACAAATAAGGGGACACGTCGAGAGCCAACTGCCGTGACCATTTGTACAGGAATCGGGAAGAGACCCCAAAAGTTCAGTATATGGTTGCCACACCACATCATCCTTATGACTTTGAGAGTCGAGTGCATCACGGTAATTCGATACGACGTGCGTCGCACTTTGTGAAATCGAAAATGCATCGAGCCATCTGTGTAGAAAACAATAAGTTAAGATAAATGAATATGGACAAGAATATTTTGCAAATTAATGACAAATCGACTTTAATACCTGTGTCCGAGTGGAACGTCCATAAGCATATTTTGGTCATCCACCGTTCGCTGTTGAGCTCTAGAAACATGCAGGCGCCGTGGTGCTATGAATGGAAATCTGTCCCATGCCCACAGTTGTACAAGAATTGACGCGCCAGCAACCTCATGTGCCCCTGCGCGAGATCCGCGACACAACTCCCTGTACAAATAAGCCAAACATGCACTCCCCCAACTATATTGTCCAGCTACTTGGAAATCCTCCAGCAAAGGTAGGAACATCAAATGTACGAATCGATTGGACTTGTCGGCGAAAAGACAACCACCGATGAGTTGTAGTATGTACGATCGAACATAACGTTGGACCGACTCCTCATCGCTTTCATCATCTATTGGTGGAACGTTACGCTCAAGCCAATCGACCTTAAGTTTACAACCAACGACGTCATCTCCACCAGGAGTTCGTCCAAGTAGCCTCTCGCAGACATCAGCATAGTCTGCGTCTGTCGTTCCCGTCACAGGCATACCTTCAATAGGTAATCCAAGCTGTACCTGCACGTCTTGGAGTGTAATTGTGCACTCCCCACAATGCATGTGAAATGTATGCGTCTCAGGGCGCCATCTCTCTACAAACGCAGTAATCAAAGCCCAATCAAGGCTGAAAAATGCTACCCGGGATATCCCATAGAACCCACTGGAACGAAGATATGGGATCATCCTAGAATGATACTGCATCGTTCGATCAACGACCCCACGTCTTCGACGTACGCGCATTGTTTCGTACACCTTGGAATTGATAATGTATTAATGTATGTTTTTGATACATTATTGCTGTAAATATGACGTATTCATATAAAATAGTTTACCTCGCCCCTCCAGGTTCGCGTCGATATGTGAGTAGATTGGAGTTGCAATAGTGATGGATCTGAAGGTCCTGGATCCATTGCAGTACAACTACAAATGAATGTTAGAAAAAGAACATAGATTACGTACAAGTTTCGAAAAGTCTTGGGTTCGACTTTAATTGATAAGAATCAAAAGTAGCACGTGTGATGCATACCTAACTTTGTGCATGACATTGCAGTGTTTTTTGTGTATACCTTCAATGAAGACCGTGACGAATCTCACACAAACAACAAAAAATAAACTAAACATATTCTATTGACAAACTAACCACCTGCACCTAACTAACTAAGCTAACTACTTGAGTTAAATTAAACATATAACCTAAACTAAACATATTCTTATTCACAAATTTACAGATCCAATCTATCCTCAATAGATCAAGCATAATTCAAAAAGTATTTCTAGATGATGCAGACAGGGAGGGATGAGGTAGATTGTTGTAACATCTCCAAAATGTTATTCAATTGCCTAGCTTTCTGTCAGTCTTCAGTATTATTAATGTGCCTCCAAGACTGTTGCAGTACTCTTTCATTATTTCATCAAATAAAGTTATAATAGCACACCCAAAAAAAAAAAAAATTAAACAAAACAAAAAAAAGCTATGGTAGTAGCATAGTATGCCAAATTCATTTTCTTTTGTGTCTCGGTCTCTATTCACCAATTACAGAAATTCAAAATCAAGGGAAATCAATTACGGATGGGAAATACAACCCTTCAATAATTTGCTATTATTTTCAACAACAACATACGTCCACAATCCCACATTAGTTGCATGGGTTTAACCACTTAAAGGGTTGCGATTAATCCTATCTTGATAGCTACAACAATGAGGGAATATTATTTTGTTTGAGAAGAATGAAATCACAGGTTCCCCATTGTGAGGCGCGAATAAATCCGACTTCTTAACTAAGTATAAACCCCATACCGAACCATCACTTAATTACAAAGAGGGTATGTCACCTATATATATTTATTACGCATGTAAGCATATCATAGAGATTTAACATATTAAACACTGAAATTATTTCTTCAACCAAAAAATAAATATTGAACACTGAACATTCTATTTACAGTTGAAACAAACAAACAAGATTGGAAGAATCATACAGTAAACAACTTACTAAACCACACTTTAACCTCCTCCTCCTCCTCCGCTGCTACGCTGGCCCTCCTCCGCTGCCGCCGCCGGAGCTCCTTCCTCCGCCGCCGCTGCTTCAAACTAAACTGCCGATGCTCCTTCCTTCGCTGCCACTGCTCCTCACTCCTCCTTCTCCGGCGCGTCTGTGCACTCCACGGCCTTAAAGCATTCACCCAACTCCGCTGCTTCTTCCTCCCTCCGTCGTCTCTCTCCACCGAGCTCTTCCCGTCCCCTCCTTTTATACCCGAAGTCGCCTCTTCGTGGGTCACGGGATTACTATCCCGTGACCCCTACCACCATCCCGTGACCCCTACCACCTGTAGCCATATGCATCCCGTGACCAGAGAAACTCTGCCTCGATTTCGGGGAAGAAAAAACAGGGGTGCGCCCCAAAAGGTGTCCACGAGTGGAGGGACAATGTTAATAGCGCCTCTCTGAAGGCGCTATTAGGTAGGGGTGGCAATTCATATCGGCGAGTCGTAAACGAGTCGTGTCCCATATAATGCAAACTCATTACATGACATGTTTATTAATCGTGTTAATTGTTTTCGTGTCTAAGTGGGTCGTGTGTTAAACATGTCGTGTAATCGTGTCACCCATTTATTAAATATTGTATTTAAAAATTTTATTTTATTTAAACTTTTATAATTAAGTTACTATTTTTTAAAAATATATCTAAATGATTAAATTCGAACGAACATTCTAAATAACCAATAAAATATAATGTGGTTGTATATAGTCGTTAGTTTTACTTTACTTTTTCATTCAAGTCTTTATTACTCTTAAAAATAAAGCAAAAATGACTCGTAATAATAACATAAACAAAATTATAAGAATCATCTAAAAAAAATATCTAAATTTTACTTTGGCGAAAAGTTTTATTTTTTCTTAATAAATAATTATTAATAAAATCTAAAACATAAATAATATATTAAAAGTAAAATGAATATTTCCTCTCAAATATAAAATAAAATATGATAAAGATGTCTATAAATAAAATAAATAAATCATGCTATTAACATGCATTCAAATAGGTGAATTTTGTATCAATCTATTTACTATACAATATTTATTATTTATACATTATTCTTTAGTCGTGTTAAGCGAGTCATAAACGAGTTGAGCAGGTTGACATGTTAATGACTCGTTTATTAACCGTGTATAAACGTGTTAACATGTTTATGACCCAGACCCACTTAAGTCAAACCCACGACATGTTTATTATGTGTCGTGTCGTGTCGTGTTAATCGTTTCATGACCCAAATTGCCAACCTTACTATTAGGTTTGTTTGTCCACGTGGATCCATGTGGACAGGGGCAGCACACTAATGGCAACGTGGACACCAAAAGCGCCTTCTCAGAAGGCGTTATTGGTCCATGTGGTTACCACATCGGCAATAACGCCTTCTCATTAGGCGCTAGAAGGCGTTATTGCCTAGTGTAGGAAAAAAAAAAAATTACAACCCTACTTACCTCTTTTAAAGTAAAAACATTACTACTTCGATAAAAATTTCAAGATTACATCCAAAAACACTCGTCCATATCAAAAGTCCAAACTAAAGAACCCAATTGAATTGTGTCAAACGAAACTATGGGCACACCCTAAACATCAAAATAACTAAGTTTATGAAACAAAATAAGTTGAAATTAAACCAATGGGGAACACAAGTGAGTTTCTATTTGGATGCATAATTTTCAAGTCTCTCGATGATTATGAAGTAAAGTAATAATTATGATTCTACCAAAAAAAAGTAAAAATTGTGAGACTCGAGGACTCAAGGCAGTAATGCTTACATAAAACAGAGATAAACAAAAGTCACAAAATACCAAGGAAGCATCAGAATACTTTGAAGCTTGGACAAGGAGATATATTTTAGTCATGTCAATAGAGGTAATATTTATTTAACAAAAAATTGAAACATATAAAGAAATGAAATATATATAAAAGCTCTCATTTCAACATACTAAGGAAAAAATTTCCCTTCAATGAATCATGGTTTTGTTCGTCATTATCATGTTTTCCTTCTTTTTACAAGATATGTGACGGCCCCTACTTCTAAACAGAGCACCGCCCGGCCTAATCCCGTACTCAAGCCTTAATCCACATGATCTAAGCCTTAAGTACGTATTAGTCCGCCTATCGTCCCTATATTTCTTCACATCCACGTATTAATATATATTATCCACGTTAAAGTTCATTCGAATTAAATGATCATGCAATTGCGGAAGCATTAATTCTCCAAAAAATTTCCTAAATGTGGAAACCAAGAAAAACTACAGCATCACATGCATGTATAGATATGAAACTATTCACTCAACCCACTGTACAACCCAAAATGACATAAAGAATAATAATACAACAAAAGTCGAGACATACAAATGAGTGAGGAGAGTCGCCGAACTGCTCAGAGGAAGTCGCTGATCTTCTCCTTCCCCGGTCTACTGCTGCTCGACAGACCTACACCCATCGTCACAAACTAGACGGTGAGTATAGTGATATTACCTCGGCCACCGTGCCTTGGTAGTGACACGTATCTCGCTGCGGGTCCCACGTCACGGGTCATTTGTCCTAATTAATAAAGTAAACGTGTATCAGTTATTTGGGCCGTGAGAAGATAGCACCAAGCTAATAATAAAAAATGTCATTGTACCGTATCAATATTCTTTTTATTCATTTTTTTATAAGAAGGAAACAACTTTATCTTCTTACTACTTTCAAATCACATATCAAACTATCAGGCCACCCAATTGGTTACCCTGTCAATATTATCTTTTACAGATACCTCAGGATCGGAGTTAAAGAAATTGTTGTCATTTACTTTTTGAACTGCATAGCTATGTTCCCAACTCTTCTTTTGTTCTTCTTCCTTTTCTTTTTTTCTCCTTATTGAAGCAAATACCCAGCTAAAAAAAGATTGTATTTTCCATTTAATTGAAGACAATACATCCCTCAACAGTTTCTTGGTTCTTCAAAACGAAAAATGCCAGAAAGCAAATCTAAATATCGTCACAGTAACTAGATGAAATGAATAAACAACAAAATTAAGCAATGCTAATGTCAATCAAGCTAGCTAGTTAGTGTAGGAACAATGAACTCAATTGAAAACTACCCTAAAAACCAAAATTACCAGAAAGAAAGACCAAATTATGTTAGCAAGCCATATATACTCATTATAACACATTGCTAATGACAAAACTCTCCATTTCTCTACTTCATCTCAACTCTAATATAAACTAAGATAGAGAAAGGAAATAGTAAGATGTATAGAACGAGACTACACTCACATCTTCAGCATATCCAAAAGTGAATACATAGACACAATCATGTTCATTGATTTCGGGGAGAGAGAGCAAAGAAATCAGAGATCAACAAATCTGATTTCATTATTAACCTAATATACACTCTAATTCAATCTCCTCTTTGTTCGGGGAGAGTTGATTGATGAGGACCAAGAACACAATTCGGAACAAGAGGGAAGGGCAATATTGAACTTTCCACACTGTTGATATTGGCTCTTTTAATATAAGTAGTAGATATATAATAAATTAGTATATGCAATAAAATTATCTATAATTAAGAAATTAATGTGTGATGTTATATGTCAATTTAAAATTTAATAAATTTTAATAATCGTTTTATACCATTTTCTTATAGTGAAAGTAATGTTTAAGTTGTCTTTGATCTAGGAACTTAAATTTTGGCTATGCCACATTCTTTTGCTCGTCCAAGTAATTGCAGCAAATATTCTAGCAACCTTCCACAGCCATTACTATTATTCTTATTACATACAAAAGCAAACAAAATACAATACGTGATCAATGTTATCTTTGTACAAAAGCAAACAAAATACAATACGTGATCTTGCTCATCTTTCACAACGAAATTAAACAGCATCGAGATCATCCTTCATTCATCACTGCAGATTTAGCAGATTTTCTATGGCAGTGGCAGGTGTCCATCTCAAGTGTCCCAAAACAAGTCATTCTAATATTTTCCAACCAATTGTTATGTCATGATTCAATTTTAAGAGAGTTTTGATGGAAGACACTTATAGCTCTTTGTTGCATACTAATTAATGCAAAAGCAATTTTGCATATAGATTACGTTCACATTTGTAACCCATGGGATTGGCGTGAAAGGCTGAAACTATGAGCACATGAGACCATAAATAAATCAAATTTCTTATAGATTTGTTGGTGGGCTTGCTACAATTAACTAAAAAGTTCTTAAAAAAAAAAAAAAAAAAAAAAAAAACTAATGAATCTTCTTGTACGTGTTTCAAAATCTAATTAAGTAGGAGACTGCTTTAAGAATCTTGGATAGAGATGCCGCAATCGATCGAATTGTTATATTAATTAAAAAGAACCATGATCCATAATTAATTTTCATAATTAATCTTGATGTAATTGTTCATGTAATATATATATATGATGCATATATATATAGTGTTTCATCATCATCATTATCATCATACATTATTTGATGCACCTCTTTTCATCTTGAATGATAGGGAAGCCACTGCCTCTCCAACAGTCAAGAAGAGGCAATCCATCCCCAAGAAATCCTGGGCTTTGTTCGCGCGTTGTAGTTTCTCCATCACCTCGCCCACGGGGTTCACTAGCGCAATCTGCAATCTTAATTAATATGCACTACTGTAGGTGGATGTGTGGTAAAACTTAATTAATATAAGAAATTCAAAAGCTCGATCTATACATATACTATAAAACTTATACTCAATAGAAAATTAGAAACTGTAGAAATTCGATGAGGTAGGAGCAGACCAAAGTTAACATGGGATGCATTAATTAAGAGGGATTTGAATAGTTTGCAAAGCTAGCTAGCAGTTAAGCTAGAAATTAACAGTACTTGCCTCGAGTCCTCGCCTTTCCATCGTCTTCTTTAGATCCTTAATGAGTGAGATTCCACTGGTGTCTATGGCACTTACAGCTGAAAATTATATCATGTCAACAAAAACATTTAAATTATTGATATAAAATATATCAGTACTTTGTGTTTTTAACTTGCAATATATGTTTAACATTATTATTACTGACCTGACATGTCTAGGATTACAAACTGAAGATCAGATTGTTTATTCACTTCCTCTTCTAACTCATATTCTTCTATCCATCTTGAGATCCTACATAACATGTCAAAATGTGTACATGTTTAGTTGATGATACTAGATGATCATGAAACTATGTAAAATTCAAATGTAGTA
The DNA here is from genome assembly GCA_039657365.1 of Stephania yunnanensis. Lineage (NCBI taxonomy): Eukaryota > Viridiplantae > Streptophyta > Magnoliopsida > Ranunculales > Menispermaceae > Stephania > Stephania yunnanensis. Next base: position 55,428,725 of record CM077588.1, on the reverse strand, counting down.
CTAGTCTATGCTAGATGTATTTTTGTATAGAGCATAGCATATATATGCAAACCTTTCATTGAGGTAAGTAGCATTGGCGAAATTAACCGGAGCTTCGATACTCAAGATGACGAAACCGGGAATCCCTTTCGCCTCCTTGTAATGGCTAAGATTGCGGTATATGTTAGTCCCCGGAATGTTACCGAGTATCACTGTTTTAGGCCTGGTGATTTGCAGTAGAATCTTGAAGATTGATATGGCAACCTGCAAGAATTAGTCCATGCATGGTAAACTTTTGAGTCCATGACTTAATTTGTAAATGTTGCTTATATATTAATTAATTAAACTAGTGATGAGTTGAAACAGATATAGCTAGGCTTACGGCGATGGCGAGTCCGCCCTGAACGGAGATGAAGAGGACGCCAAAGAATGCGCATAAACACACGACGAAATCAAACTTGTCGATCTTCCAAATGAGGTACGCTGCTGGAACGTCGATGAGGCCAATTACCGCGGTGACTATGATGGCGCCCAATACGACGTTGGGGGTGTAATGGAACAAGGGCATGAGGAAGAGCAATGTCACCATTACAGTGACAGACATGACTATGTTAGAGAAGGCAGTCTTGGCTCCTGCATTGTAGTTCACTGCGGACCTAGAGAAAGCACCTGTAATAAACCATTTTTACTGTTGGAGTTAAAACTAGACTAGTTAAAATGTTACATATATAAGACATGGAGATATAATTAAACTAGTTAAGATCAGAATTGGCTACACGAATCAACCTCTTTTAATGCAGTTGATGACACGCGCCCTTTCAATATTTTTATGACAAAAATTAAAAATCAATTAATTAATGAAGATAGCAATGTAAGAGAATTGAAGCGAACCTGTTGTGACATAACAAGAGGTGGAGGATCCCACCATGTTCATCAATCCAATGGCCATCATTTCTTTGTTTCCATCCACTTGATAGTCCTTCAATGCTGCAAAAGTTCTCCCTACTGCAATTCCTTCCTAAAATTAAATCCCCCCAACAAAAAAAAACTGGTCATCAATATTAATGGATAATAAGTTGTAAATGTATCAATTTTAGCAAAAAGAAATTAAGATGCACTGATATCTTATTAAATAATGAAATAAAATGGATTAATATGCTAAGATATACAATTTATATATATTTAGAATCTTACACATTCATCAACAAGCTGGAATAGCTCAGTTGGTTAGAGCGTGTGGCTGTTAACCACAAGGTCGGAGGTTCAAGCCCTCCTTCTAGCGTTATAATGGTGTTTTTTTTTTTTTTTTTTCACTATCCACGCTTGGGCTTGGGCATTGTTGGGCCCATTCGAGGGCGGCCTCTCAACCCAATTTTTTCATTCAAGCAACTCAACTTGAGATCTCGTTTAAGGGACTCAATTGTAGGCTTTTTTATGGGCTTCTTTTCTAAATTGGTGGCCTTTATAATTTTTATTTCACTATGATGCCTGTCACCAACTACACCCACTAATTCATGCTCGGACATTATCAGACCCATTTAAGGGCGACTTCCCAACCCAATTTTTTCATTCAAGCGACTAAACTTGAAATCTAGTTTAAGGGGTCCTAATTGTAAGCTTTTTTATAGGCTTCTTTCATAAGTTGGTGGGCTTTTATAATTTTTCTTTCACGATGATGCATGTCACCAACTACACCCACTAATTCATGCTCGGATATTATCAAGACCCATTCAAGGGCGGTTTCCCGACCCAATTTTTTATTCAAGCTACTAAACTTGAAATCTCGTTTAAGGGGACCTAATTGAGGCTTTTCTATGTGCTTCTTTTCTAAGTTGGTGGGCTTTTTGTATTTTTTTTTCACTATGGTGGTGCACATCACCAACTACACCCACTAAGTAAGTGCCTATGCAAGAGCGACCCTCCCGACTCAATTTTTTTTTACTTAACTTGAGACTTTACTTGAAAGGAATTAAGTCTCTTATCAATTGGACCAACTGGTTGTTACTTAAGGCATGGGCTAGTTAATTTTTGAGTTTGTGGTTTTAGTTTTTAAGGACATCAAATAAGGATGATTAGCACTCACAGTGAGAGAGATGATGCCAGTAACTAGTCCTGTTTTCACCACAAGGCCCAAGTAGTGCCCTTGAAAGTGTAACATGTTCCATGAAGGAGGGTTTAGCCCTTCCTCTAACTTTCCAATCTGAAAAAAAAAAAAAAAATCATTAGGAGACAAAGATGACAAAATCAATCAAACATGTTATGTAAATAATTTAATATAATTGACAAAGAGATGTATAGGGTGTTATTTGTGATCTTACTACGCTAATGCCATGATTTTGAGCCTTGAATGCAAAAACAAGAACGGTTGAGAGGATTACTGACGCTAGAGGAGCTCCAGCTGAGACCCAAAAGAGCCTTGGCTTTTTTATACTCTGCAACATTAATTATTCCAAACAATATGTTACTATCTACGTACAAAAGAAGTTTCATATATCTTAAAATTAATAATTTATCAACATTTCTATAAAAAAGAAACCTTTGATTCAATATAAATAATTATATAAAAGAAATATAAGAAAAAAAAAAAACCATTTGTCAAAGCATTTCTAGTGAAATGGTAAAAACATCACTTGCCAAAAAGCAAGGTCTCGAGAGATCGTGGTTTGACTCCTACGAAAGTTGATGATACGAAAGGCTGAAAAAGATTCCAACACATTGATCATCTTACATTTAGGAAAAAAGTTTGGTTAAAACAAACCCTATTTATGTTGTAACAAACCCTATTGATAAGTTTACACCACTTTTTTTTGAAAAAAGTTGATATACTATCTTAAAAATAATGCTATTTTCTTATTATTAGCACTAGGGCGTTCATGAGGAAGATAATAGATATGAGTAATTTAGAAAGCTTGCAAATTTATCTTTTCTTAAAATAATAAATCTACTTGGACGCATGAGTCCGGACCCATAGGGAGATTTTTAAATTTTTTACAAATATTTAAGGGGTATGAAAGGAAATTTAGTAGTAATTGTGTTTGCCTCATTAATTACTTGAGGATGACTTTGAAATAATTTTTTTTTATTAAGTCGAACTCATGAGCAAATTTATCTTTTCTTAAAAAAAAGCGAGGTAAATTTATAATAGGGTTGTTACAACATAAATAGGGTTTGTTTGAACCAAACTCTTACGAAAAGAAAATGCTAGAATGACACCCTAAGTGACACTCTATGTGTATAAGGCGTGTCCATGTAAAAATAAGTGTGCTTAAAATAATTATTAGTGCATAAACGAAAATAGCATCTTTTAGCGCATAACACGCGTAATGAATGTGGACCAAACGCCACGTCACATAATTACGTCTACCCATGAATATCATAAAAAATGTCATTTGAAATATCATTTGAGGAGGTATCATTCTAGCCTTTTCCCAAAAGGAAAAATATGTCCTGACAATGAAGGGCAATCTACCAAATTTGCAAACATATTGATGCCCAGGAATTTTCATTTCCCAACGTGTGTATCTAACCAATGTATATCTTGATTCACTGGAGTGCATGCCCATGCAGGACCCCACGTAAGCAATCAGGTCACAAAAAGTTATGCTGTTCCACTATCAGCCAATCACCACTCGACACACTAATCGAAAACAAATCACATCCGTCCGATCATCATGGTGTGATTATTAGATAATTGGACCCGTGATTGCTTTCCGAATACACCTCCAAAGTTGACTTGACTATTACGGCACGTGCCAAAATAATGGCCCATTACCTAAAATAATAGTAGTACCAATACAACTCTAAATTTTCCAAGCACACCCTCGTTTTTTTCTACCTTTCGATGCACTTTAGAATGCATGTGCACATAAAAATTAATCAAAGACCACCGACAATTGCGTGTTTTTATTGGGGTCATCAAAATATTTTTCAATAACTAATGAGTTCCAACTATATATATAGTGCAGCGAAAAAATATGTTTTTAAAATAATAATAGTAACTAAGTTAGAAAATATATACATACAACGTGTCTGGCCAAGAGTAGAAGAAGAAGAAAGCAGAAGCCCATAAGGATGGTTTGCCAAGACCACTGCAATCACACATACTATATACATATCAGACATATACTTATATTAGAAGAGACCAATTTATTAATCAAATAGAGAGAATATTGATTTTTTTTTTTTGTGTCAAAGAGAACATTGTTTAATTATATAGATAATTAAGGAAACATAAAAATAATACAACCTCATGTGTGTTGTGGAAGACAGAGCTGAAAACCGGGACCAAGCCCATCTGTTTGGTGAAATGTACAATCCCAAGAAGGCTTTTCAGCTGCTGCAGAGAGACTATTATTGCTGCCCCGGCCATGAATCCAATAAGTGTAGCTTTTGATAAGAAGTCAATTATGAATCCAAGCCTAAAAAAAAATTAAACATTTATTAGTGTGACATATAGAGTGACACTTCAACACATTTTTTCGTCAATTTAACGTAACCCTCCTCCTTTATTCAAATGATGAGATTCTTAATTTAGAGAGGCATCAATCGACGTCACCTTAATATTCCTAGAGAGGCTTGGAAGAGACCAGCGAAGAAGGTTGAAGTGAAGGCAAGTTGAAGAAAAAAGAGAGGGTCTTTAGAGGGATTTACTTCTTGTCTCAACATTGACCCTAAAATTAGAGAAGCAATTGATACAGGTCCCACTGCTAAGTGTTTTGAGCTTCCAAGAGCAGCATAAACAAGTGGAGGTACGAAGCTTGAATCTACACAAATCAATACATGTGAATCCAAAATCATTAATTACATAATCCAATGACTTAAGCATCTATTTTTTATATTAATTATACTTATTTAATTAATGAAACAGAACATATTCTCAATTAAATTTGTTGATACTCACAAAGGCCCACTATGGGGGGCAGGCTAGCAAGCTTGGCATAGCTGATTCCCTAGCAAAAAAATAAATCAAAACAACAAATCTCAAACTGGGTATCAATAAAAATGGATCAAAACAACAAAAAATCAACAATTAGACCAATATCAATACATTAACATGTATGTACATTATATTAGTACAGTAGTATATATACATGCATATATACCTGTGGAATGGCTAGGCTTGCAATGGTGAGGCCAGCAATGATATCAGACTTGAAGAGTTTGAAACTGTAACTAGGACCCCATTGAAGAATAGGGAAGATGTACTGAAAAAAAAGGATGAACTTTGTCCTCGTCGACTTCCCTTTGAATTGGCGCAAGGGGTCGTCGGGGAAAAATGTCTCCTTTAGTCTACTGTTGAGCTTATGCAATGTGGATGTTGGCGGCGGCGGCACGACCTTATGTACTTCCAAGGCTATGTTGATCTCGGACGACGTCGCCGCACAACGATGATGGTGATGAGAGCTCATGTTTATTATGTCCATGAAACCGTCAATGCTGCCCTGCTCATGATCACTACTTGTGTTGTGAAGCTTAGTTTCCATGGTTTAATATTTTGGTGTTTTTGTTGCTTGACTAACTTGCTTGCTATATATATATATATACTTACTTATGTAGCTATATATACTGCCCTTTCATTTCAGCAATTCTCAACCATATTATATGAGCTATATATATATATATATATCTCTCTATGTTGCCACCAATATCAATTATAACCAATCAACCTCACAAAGGGACCGCTACAAAACAAACCATGCTAGAGAACAATTAAATTAAAGCAAGTTGCCTACCAACATATTATATATATATATATAGGGAGAGAGAGAGAGAGAGAGAGTTATCAATTCTGCTTTGAGAGGGGTGTGAGCCCACATAGGCTAACTTTTGATCTCAAGCTAGATAAAGGACGGCCAAGAGTTTATCTAAAATAGTTTGTGAACACATATTCACATCATATCTACATTCAAGAGCTATTTATGGATTATTTGAGTGATGATACATTAATTTGTGACTAAAATGGCTACCAACAGGCGAGATGTCATTTTCTTTTTAAGAACGAGACTTTATTTATTATAGTTCAATTGCAAATAATTATGATATTTATAATGGCGAAAAGAATTATATTTTTCCCATTAACAAAGTCCAAAAAATCTTTACTTAGAGTAGGTTGTGTAACAGAAGAAAAATACGTCGTTCCCTAAAAACAAAACCAACTCTCCCACGTGGAAGATAGGTCATTGATAAAACAACATCTCTTTGTGGTGTTACATTCTCATCAAACCGATAATTAGGTTGGACCCGTGATATCTAGTGGCTTAGAATTTACAAAAGTGGGAAATAAAATATATTGCTTTCAAGAGATAAACAACTAGTCTCCACTGAAGAGGTTTAAACCCATGACATTTCACTCTCAAACCCCATATACTAAACCTATTGGCCCGACTCAATTAGTAGGTGACACTCATGCACGATTATAAAAAAAATAAAATAGAATTCATGACTGTTCTCGAGATACGTACTGTGATTTGATTGGTAGGTGGGGAGTGGGAATCTAGTTTAAGATGGGCACACGTGGCAAAAAGTGTAAGGAATATTCGAGGAATATGCGTATAGATTGAGTATTAATTGAGGTGCTCTTATCAAGCAGGGAACATATATGCATAGCATGCAGAGATGAGAGTTATGGCCATTGATCAAATGCATTGGTAATCTGAGTGGGAGTAACAAAGAAAGAGTGCTTGTAAGCGTATAAGATATATGTCAATCAAGTGAAATGAGTGAATATCACTTAAGGTAAGTGGGCCATTTTGAGATTCCAAACGTAATGTTAACACTTGCTAGCTCCTCCTTTTTGTTTTTGACAAGAAAACACAATTATTATTATTATTATTATTATTGTTATTATTATTATTATTATTATTATTATTATTGGGATTATTATTATTATTATTATTATTATTATTATTATTATTATTATTATTATTATTATTATTAAATACATTATTATTATAGTGGGATATTCTTGAGATTCGATGTAAACGATGGGAATACATCAATGGCCATAGCGATCTTCTTACCACATGTGCTTCGAAAACTCACTTAAGTCACACAATTATGCATTTGCCCTTAATTATCGTTGTAACAACCCACCACAAGTCAAGTTGTGATTGATTATCTGACTGAGACTAATAAAATGAATCGAGATATGTGTCACCGGATTGAAGCTATACTTTCGCCAATAATTCAAAGGTTAGAAATATTTTTTTTTAGTTTTAAAATGTGTTGTTAATTAGGCTGGCTATATCATTTTCTATTGTTTAGTTTTTGTTGTGTTACTTGGACATTCTAGGTAGGGAAGCAATTACAAAGGAGACATTCTAGAGAAGGAGACATCACTTTTAACCTATTAGGATATGTAGATAGTTATAAGCTTACCTAATTAACCTAATATTAATAAAATGTTTAGTCATTTAAACAATGATACAGTCGAATCTTTGAACTTTGATAGTCTTGAGCAATATTTTGAATTCAACTACAAGTTGGTATTTGCAGATTTTGAAATATTCCAACGACGACCCACTTGAGACAGAATTAATGTTTCCCCTTTTTTAAACATAGATGATGGTCTTATTCTTATACAGTCCTCTATCGAAATTTATTTAATTATTGGTTCTATTCGTCCAAACCAAACATTTTTTTTTTTTATTTGGCTCATCTTATCTACCCTAGATCACGAGAATGCAACAACTGTAGAAAGACACATGTGATACCACATAATAAACCGAGTTTTTTAGACCCCCAGTACTGATTAGTATTTTTTTATCAACCTTGGTATTCTTTGACATTTGTTGTTGATTAATCTCATGAGCCCTAAGATTATATTCGAAGAAAGCTCTCTCAACATTGTCTATTTCATGTAGTTACGTCTTTATTCAGTTAAAACTTTATTTATTTATCTTTCATCAAAAAACTTTTTTTATATCACATCACTGATTGAGACTTGGTGATGTGTATTTTAAAATGTAATGGTATTCTAACTTAACAACTCGAGATCTTATCAACCAGGTTCAACTCGATTCGAGATCACCTAAATGTATAAGTTTAATTTTTGTCACCAAAAAAAAAGAACTTGAGATGTTTTTCTTTATCAACCATAAGTATCCAAATATTTGTCGTTTGATTAATCTCACGAACGTGCTTTGGAACTGCAGAAAGATATCACTAGTGGTGTCCGACGTTTAATTTGCCTGTAGAGAATTAAACTTGCATGAGACCATGCATTTAATCTATATAATCACTCATTCGCACTTCCAGCTAGGCCAATCTGTCCAGAATAACTTGAAAAGTTAATTCGGCATATATCAAGAGATTAAATGACATATATCAAGGAAGATCCAACGGTGGTAGAAGGGTTTTCAGTTTTCTAACAACTATGGGGGTTTTTGCTTGATTGACACATCTGACGAAAACATTTATCCCTTTAACACACCCAAAGAAATATTTACGAATGTAACACATTTGTAGTAGCCACGTCCAAATTTTTTTAGTAGTAGAACGTGACTTTAGTTACGACTTGCTTTCTTTTGAAGTCCCTGCTTTTTTTCTCTTGTGCTTTTGAAGTCCTTATGTTTTCTTTTGAAGCCAGTTAAGACAATGTCTTAAGGCTGATTTATTTTTATGAAAGAGAATAAAAATATGACAAAGTATTTAATATATCTTAATCGGTCGACGTGATCGCAATCAACCACTACGGAGAGGCGTCCTGCTCGCGTCAAAGTTCCAATGACCGGCGGGATACGGACCATGAAGGCCGACGGACGGTGGACCTTACTTGCGCCGGACGGGGATATGGATGCAGAGGCGGTCGTCGATGAGAGAAAATAAGATGGGAAGTGAAGGAGGATGGAACGGGTGGGGTTTGGTTATGTTAATAAATGACCTCGGGTATTTTTGTAAAAAAAAAACAAAAACTTTTTTCTCGAAAATGAGATTAATATTAGATACAATACAAACTTACGTATAGTTCAACACTAGTCAAGCAAAAAATCCCAATTGTGGGACGGTGGGATCTTAGTGGAGATTCTGGTATTCTCCTGGTCCCATTTCGTCCACTACAAAAGTGTGGAATCTGTTCTGAAGGCGCATGATAGCGACTTTGTTAGGGTAGGGATCTGTCTACAGTCTAGATCTACCTTCCATCGCGCGTACATTAGCCCTGGCACAAAAAAATAAATTAATAAAACTAAACTAGAGAGATATTTATAGTATATAAAAGATTATTACATAATCTCTTTTGATAGGTGGAAAGTTCCTACAATAATTAATAATATTTCGGAAATGTTTTGATAACATTATTTCACACGGTGGTGACGGGTACGTGACACATGACATGTCAAACCAAGGTCATGTAGGCTGTCATTTGATTATGTGAGAGGAATGAACTTGACATGTTTGATTATCAATAAAAATAGGTGATATTCTCTCGTTATTGTAAAACTTATTGCAGGTGTTGTCATTTGATAAAATAGTTTGATTATGTTTCAAAGCTAGATACAAAAAGTCCTTTCTCTAGCTAAGTATTACATAATTAAAATTTACTAATTGTTATGTAGTGTTTCTTTAAACTCCACGTATGTTGTACGCTATATGCGTCATATAGCCGGTCCCAAGTCGGATAAAGGAGGAGGATTCTGACATCCATTTTTTCATACTGAAAAATTGGTAAGAGAGGTCTCAAACTCACTTTTCATACCCGAAAAGTGGGGGAGGGAGGCCCCAAACTCATTTTCCATTTTTGAAAAATGGATGAGGGTTGCGGTAGGTTGATAGCGGCGTAAAACTTTTGATGAAATAGATCAAATATTTGCCCCTCACCTCACTTTTTCCAGTTTTCTTTTTGAAACGGAATTTTCCGTTGATTTGTAAAAATTCCGTCTCTCGATGGATTGAAACGAACGAGATGAGGGAATGCGTTCCGTCTCTCAAAAACGTCGTCGCGATTGGATCAAAAACGGAAAATGGGTTGATAGAGACGGCAAACGGAATAAAAGTTTGATTAGAAACGGAATTTATTCCGTCTCTAATTTGTCGATCCGTTGCTTCGAGACGGATCGGAAAACGGAATTTTATCCGTTTGATTCATATCTAAAAAAAAAAAAAAATTAGAGACGGAAATAGATCAAATATTTGTCTTAATATGGTTTCCAAACACATTTAACTGCCAATATATAATAAATTGACATTCATACATCAATATATATCAACATCAAAAATGTAAAAATCAAAAATTGAAAAAGCAAAAAAAATTGTATAGTATTACAAACAAATTTTAAATCCAATCCTATTGTTCAACAACAAAAAAAAAAAAAAAAAAAAAACCTTACAATCCCGAACATGTACAAAAAGAAAATCGAAAAGTCTTGAGATGTTTACGTGCAAGGGACATTTGAAACAACTTAATAATTGAATAGTTGAACTTAAATTTTTCGGGGACATAAGCATCATAGGAGATAGAGCTAATGTAGAAGAGCAATGACTCACATTAGTGACGGACCATCAAAGTCTACAAACAAGCAAAAAGATTAACATTAATTCATTTGAGATTTAAGAATCCACAAACGATGATAAACACCGCATATCGATTTAAGTAAATTAAATTCTTACCAATCCAGTAGGAGGAAGATAGCAATGTTTGTCATTTTCACTTTTATCTTCATTTTCTAAAAACATATAAGAAAACAAAAATATGCTACCTCATAGATAGACCAAAAAACTCATAAGACTATTTTCAATACTTTCACAAGCTACAAAATTTATCATAAGCTCACTCATCTCATTTGTCCGAATAAGCGCAAGTTCATATTTGCAAAATTTCCACTAGATATATTGCGTGCTCCAAATACTTGACCATGTGTTTGCTCCCCAAAAAAAAAAAAAAAAAAAAAAACCAGTGAGGAAATCTCTTGCGGTGAAGAAATAGCATAACAACTCACAAATAGAATAAGAAAGCTTTTCAAGCAAAGCGAGATAGGAGCTGTTGTGATACTTGCTCAAAAAAAAAAAAAAAAACAAACCAATTTGGTTTCTTTGGTAATGTCACTTTATCATCAATTGTATAGCCATTATATATATATTTGAAATGACAATAGAAGAATCACTCACTATCCGTAGGAAGGCTATTTGTGATACTTAATGACCACAGCATTGCAACCGGATGCTCGGCATTAATTGGATCCTTGAAGTTTTGTGAGGAGCCACGACACATGGCGAATGCTCACCAAGAGGATTCAGCCTCGTCTAGGAGCCACAAGCACGACTTGAATGCTTAACCTACGAGTAAACGACTCAATTCTACCACTTTAGACCCTAGGTCACTCGGTAGGGAAGTAGAGTCCAACAATAGGTATCATTTCCATTAAAATATGCAAGGAAAGGAAAAAGAAATAATATTGAATTTCTTACTAGTTTACTTACAATACAATTGCATAATTTTTTACGTCAAATCGATGATTCGAATAGTCTAGTTGAACCATCCACGCGTATCTACAATCAAACAATGTATGACACAATTGTTGGACTAAGTGGTTAGTCATTCACATTAAACCGAGATTTTGATGGAAACAAACAAGGTGAAAATGTACTAATCAAGTATTTCAGTTTGTGTTAAAGGATGCAATACAACACATCAGGGGTATTCAAGAAATATGGAGAGATTGTGATGCAATACAACACTTCAAGAGTATTCAAGAAATACAAGATAGATCCCAGAATTAGCGCGCTAATAGCACTCTGCCTGCAATATAAATCTCAAAATCCTAAGCTAATAGAACCATTGTTCTAGTAATTTAAACCTAAACAATACATTTGTCCAAACATGTGGCTGTATATGAAAGTATATTCAAAGGCGTTGGGTGTTGTTGGATTCATGTAACTACAAATATAGTTTCCAATTAGAATAGTTAATTACCCAGGCTAGCATTAATATTAAATAGTTCTTTTAAATATGCAAGCCTACTTCCATGTGCTAGTAAAAATGAATTTATAAGTTATTCTAATATGCATTTATACCTAAACCTTTTCTAAGTTTGGTTAGGCTCAAACAAGTGATTTTAAATGGTTCAACTCTACCAAACCATTACTACTTAATTTTATGGAAGTCCAAACCTCTTCCAAGATCAATTTATAAGTAGTTTACTTCAACTAGCCAAGTGTCGTTATTATATTCTTAAAAATAATTGCATATGATGCATATCAATCTAATTACTCTTTTATCCATGTAAATTTCTACTCTTGAATTTGAAAAAAAAGACAAGTTTCCTTTCAACCATTATATTAAACAATTGGAATGCATTCATTTAATATACTATTTTAATTCAAGCTTTTCTTCCTAATTACGTCCACAATCTCTACCTCACTCAAATAAAGTATTTCCAATCATCAAAGCAAATTTAGAATGAAGTCTAGCCATTGAAATTTTGAATCTTCACTTCAATAGTCTAAGTTGGAGTTAATTCATGAAGTTTAGTAAAAACCTAATTTGAGAAACGATTTTTGTAAGTTAAAATGTATATTAGTTCAAACTGATCAAACCATGCTCAAAACTCGAAATGAACAAGTAAACCTTATTTGAGTCATTTTATCAAACATTTGGTGTATATGTTCTACACACCAACTAGATTGATTATTAATTTAAAAAAAAAAACTTCAACAACAACAACAACAACTCATTTAACGCTATCTCAAACTAAATATAAGTAACAAACGATTCAAATCTAAAATCCAGAACAAGATCAACCACGATGCTCAACATCGGAAAGCAAAGAACATCATCACAAACGAATTGAATCCAAGCTCGAAAGGAGAAGAGAAGATAGAATCTCACCTCACGTCGCAGAGAAGGAGATTCCTCTCGCAAATCGCCGCAACAAAACCCTAGCGAAGCGAGAGAAGAGAAGAAGACTTGTGGCATCGCTGCGATTGCTAGTTAGCACCACATTTTATAGCAACAAACCCTAGCAGAGAGCGGCGAGAGAGAGGGAGAGAGAATGAGAAGCAGAGAGCTGAGAGAGACAGCAGAAAAACGGTGAGAGAGAGAAGCGGTGACGGTGAGAGAGAGAGGAGAAAGCGGTGACGGTGAGAGAGCGGCGGTGACGGTGAGAGAAGCGGTGAGGGAGAGAGGTTTCGTTGAGAGAGAGAGAGAGAGAGAGCGGTGGAGAGAGATTTTAGGGAGAGATAGAGTTTTGGTCCCCATTTTTGAATTATCGAGATCGAGACACGCACGAATCTCGAGACATGACGGTTGTAATAAATGCAAATTTTGGTGGGAATGTTGGCGCTATTTTTTAGAGACGGAATTAATTCCGTCTCTAATTCCGTCTCTAATTCCGTCTCGATCCGTCTCTAAATGGCGCTAACTTTTTAATTTAGAAACGGAACTTATTCCGTTTCTAATTCGTTTCGATTTAGAAACGGATCTTATTTCCGTTTCTAATTCCGTTTCGATTTGTTGTTTTTTTAGTGGATGCGAGGCCCACCATAAAGTATATAAAAGGAGGCGCCACCTGTAGGCGTGTGCCACGTAGGCAGTGCGCCCATTTGTGTTCCCACAAATGTCAACTAATCATTTTCCTTCTTTTAAGGGTGTCTAAATGCTCAAATTTTTGAAGTTGTATATCTTGCGAGGTAGTGTGCCTTCTTTCATCATGTAAAAGAGTCTAGAATCACACTTTTTGTTTGATGCATATTTTATATTTGTAATAAAAATAGTCGAATTTCAACTACTTCAAGCTCAGACACTGTCTCGACATATATAGATGTTTGTCTCGACATATATAGATGTACTCATTTCGCTAAATCTACATATTTAAATTTCAAAGGCATGAGTTCGAAACGAGGGAGGTGAAAGATTGTGCCTATTTAATTAAATGGGTGGGGAGGGGGAGGGACACGGATGGCGTGGCTCAGAAGACCTGAGGTTGGATTAGACCCACGAGATAGGATGACCACACTGCTTGTGACTGAGGGTTCCAGGGGCCTTGCGAGGCACGGTTCGGACCTGCGAGATAGGCCTAGGCCTTAACTAGTTAGGTATGCTAAAGGTTAAACATCTCGTTCTTTGCGCCTAAACTCAACATCTCTTATTATTTTAGGCACTTCTCGATGTAATAACTCATACAGCATTTTAATCACCTGCATTTTTGAAGAGGTAAATTAATGGAATATCTAGTTTTTTTGAAACCGTTAAAAATTAGTACAAGATAGTAATACGTACCAAACAGGCCCTTAAAGCAAAAGCCAGGACGGCGCACGATAGCGACGGATGAATCTGTTCATATCCCACCGGAGCACACAGCGTATCTTAGCATTATCAGTAAAGAAGGAAAAGATTAGCGTAGTACAGAGTCCACTTCATAGTGGAGGCACGGTTGGACATCCACGGTCCATGCTTTGACACGTGTCTCTTAACCGTTGCTGGTAGGCCGCATACCACTGCTTCACCGTCCAAACCCATCAAACCAACACGTGGCACACAATTGACACAATTTTACACCATTTTGATTCATTTCCCCTTAATAAGCCTTTAATAAGCATGCAAGAGTTGGAGTCTTATAAATGAAAAAAAAAAGGTAAATGGTTACCTTTACATAAGATTCGATAATTCCTGAATGAGCATTAATCGGTGTGGTTAGAAATATGAGATAGATTTTATTTTTTAATTTTTTTAATATTTTAGTTTTTTGACTAAGGAGCTATATTGTTGCTAACTATAGATAGCTAGCAATCAATATATTTTTCTTTCTATTGAGCTAAAACTTCCAATCGTTCACACGAAACCAATTGAATCAACTTTTAAGAAAGAATTAGAAGCACATATAAACTAAGCTATATTAACCACCACAATTACTTTAATTAGGGACCTAGAACATCCTAATGGCCCGCGAACGCCGACAAATGAGCGAATACCACGTGTTCGATAAAGTATGGATAAACTTCACTCATGTGAGATAGGGGAATAGCTAGATATATGGGCATAAAGAACATGGAACACAAAGAGGAAAAGAAATAGGAACCATAGAAAAAGAGGACTTTGAGAAGTGCATGATCTCAAATCATGAAAAAAGCTGGTGTACAAATAATTAAGATCCATACTTTTTGAGGCCATTTTTCTTGATTGAAAGTTGAAACCAACATTTTTGTATTTGCATGGAATACATACATCCTCTCTCTTGCTTTTTTTAAGTGACTTTAGGTAGTGATGGTCCTAGGGTGACACTATCTCTGAATCCTCATTCATCAAAGGCATGGAATGTTATAGTTCATGAGATTCCAAATTAAAGACATGCAACCTTTCCTAAGGAGTGGAAGATGAAGCTTGCATGAAAGCTAGCTCTAAAGTTTCTTCTCTGATCTGATCACTTTTTCTATGTCACTATTTTTTCCAAAGGTGGCCTACTAGCTAGTTTTGGCCGAGAATATATCCTATCTCTTTCTCGAACTAATTGTTTGGTTATATCATTCAAAGTTGGATTAATTAATCTCACTTTTTATATATACACGTTCCTACCTTGAAAAAAAAGGGAGGGAGGGAGTGCTAGGAGTACATCACAATGGCACATGAGATGCACCTTGATCGGGATGCGTGTGCATTGCATCCCGAAATGCATCGCACAGCTGTCACATTGCGATGTGCGTTCTAATGTTGTGCACATCGTGATGTACAAAGTTAAATAATATTGAAATGAGTTTAAAAATAATTTTTAAGTCTAAGCTAAGTTCGGCAACAATTCTTTGATCCTTTATAAAGGATAATGCAAAAGTAACCTCTTTAAGCATTGACCCAATCAGATGGCGTGCATTTCATCTAAAATGTCTGCACACACTCATCTCGGAGTGTATTGCACGACATCCAATTGGATCGGTGCCAAAGTGGATTACTCTAACAGCTCCCCTTTTTTAAACATGATTCAACTAGGACTCAACTTTTCCTTCTTAGTACACACAGCCTCTTTTTAATTCCTATACTACTCTGAAATGCTATGCTAGCTAAGCAACTAAGTTAATTAAAAAATCTGCTTCAAATTTATAAGCCTAATTTATCAATCATATATGGAAGTTTTCACCAAAAACTAAAGGCAACACATACGTAAAAGAATTTAATCACAAATTTTCTTCATGTTATAAGTCATGGAATAAAATGCAAGGCGTACATGACCAAACGCACATTGCGTTCTGATATGCGTGCGGTGCTCATCGGAAATTGCACCTCGAGGTATATCACACACACATATCAAAACACGATGTTCATGTGCGCTGCCATTTGAGGAAGTAGGTATTACAGGTTGTATTCTTTCAGCCTAATGATCAAGAGAGGATTAATAACATATTATCTGTGAATCAGGAATATTTCTTTTTTCTTGGTAAGTTGCACACTCCAAATTACAATTATTCATTTCACCTTAATTTTGCAAAGGACTTAATAGAAAATGCCCAACAACCGGGCCATTCAGCTTTTTGAAAAGGCACATGATTGATTAAAAGCCCAGCCAATATTACCAAAGTTTTGGGCTCATATTGGATTTTTTTTTTTTTTTTTTTTTTTTTCATTTTCATTCAACGTAAGTAAAACGTGAGTTTAACCCGCGACCTCAGGATTGCTAAACTTTTAGCCATAGGAGACTAAAGTTTTTGAAAAATGTTTAGGTAACTCATTTCGGGCACCCAAAATGGGCACTGATTAAGTGGGCATCATGCGATGCACTTTGTGCATATATCTATGTCTAAATTAATGCATTCATATAATTACCTCTTGTTTTTTTTTTTGACGAAAAGATATTTTTATTAATAGAAATTGCTCACTATTACATGTGACCTAACAATGAAATTACATCAATAACAACATTTTCCCACACTTGAGATCAAATCGACATTGCGAAAGAATGCAAACTAATGTACAACTTATATGCATGTCTTTTGAATCATAATTGAAAATAAACTTCCAACTAAGGAAGACGAACAAAAACTCTCAACTAGGGAAGAAAGACAGACTTCCGATAAGGGAAGACAACTACTTAAAAAGAAAATCTAGTAAAAATATCAAAACAATAATTGTCACAGATCCATACACAAGCATATAAAAGTGGGGGTGAAATTGAGTGATAGCAGATGCATGCGTAGAAAAGAGGCAAGTTGTGTCATTGATGAATCTGACAACCACAGGTTCCGTGAATAAATAAAAACAAGGTTTGTTATTAGAATCCCCGCGGATCAAAAGAGTGGTTCAAACTTGAGAATCACCATATAATTACCTCTTGTTGCTACTAGATTAATTATGTATTTTATGCTTAATTTATAGTACAATCGCATAGCTTTCTATAGGTAATCTTCCGACTAATCTGTAATTCTTAGCTTTAATTAGAAATTGTTACACGTACTAATTTTCTTAATCTTTACAAATATTTTTTGATTTCCTTGATAAAAGAGTCAATTCACATCCAATCATCTTATAACACTTTGATCACTAAACTTACATCCGTAATAACATGAACAATGTCATAACTTGCCTTTAGAATTGTTTTAAAGAAATCACTCTAGCGACTTTCCAGTTAAAATCCGACAAATGCGCACGTGTCACACGACGTTGAGTAACATTTCATCCAAGGTCACTAAACTTTTGGTGACAAACTCATTGAACTTGAACAAAAATATGGCTTTGTTTGGTTAGGGGTAGATAGAAAGTTGATAACTAATCTTGTTTGGTTACCTAACTCACCCGCAAGTTATCTCTCAACTTATACCATTAAGGGTGAGAGATATCTCACCACCACCTCCTCTAAGGAGTTAACTCTCAAAAGTTGTGGACACAATTGCCCTCTTTAATGACTATTTTTTTACTCACATCTATCTTATTTGAAGGTTATTTATGTCAATTTATATTTTTTATTATTTTAAAATTTAAAACTTTCCTGCAAGTTAAAAGTTGAACCAAACATGAAAAGTATTAACTCCAATAAAATAACTCTGAATTAACACTGTAAGTCAACAAAAACGAAGCAAATCGAGACTTATATATATATATATCAATGTCAGTAGTTGATACAACTAGTACAACTGCTGTGCTTAGTAGCAGACACCTCATCATCATGACAATCCAAACCGTTGAGAATGACTTTCCCGCCCCCAGGCGCAATCCCACGGTCACAATCATCCCCGACCTTAGCCTCGAGATTCTTCCTGACGGCGATGTCGTGAATCTGAGTGATCATGTGCAGGAACGCCTCTTCCACGTTGAGGTTGGCGAGCGCGGAAGTCTCCATGAACCAAATGCGCTCGCGCTCGGCGAGGGTCCGACCCTCTCGCTCGTCGACTTGTCTGATGCCGTGGCCTGCCAGGTCGGATTTGTTGCCACATAGGACTATTACTATTTCCGGGTCTCCGAAGTGGCGTAGCTCTTCGATCCATTTTGGGAGGTTTTCGAAGGTGGGTCTTCGCGTGATGTCGTAGACTAGCATTGCTCCCAGGGCTCCCCTGTAGTAGGAGCTCGTGATGGCTCTGAATCTGTCAATTCATCAGCCATTTCATTACAAATCTTTTTTAATCATAATGTACACCCCTTACGTGTACCGCAACTAGACTTGATCATGAGCTCGAAACTCCAATCGGCCCGCCTAAGTTCATGCACAAATAATCGGGGTTTGGGTAGCTATTTTCAAGAAAAAATTGGCTCAAGCCTGATTATGCCCGCTTTTAAAAGTCTAAGTTTGGTCCGGATCTAACTCGAATTTAAGTTGAGAACTAATATATTTTAAAATAAATAAAGTTTTATGTGAAATTTGGTCTTATGAACTAATGCTCACATTATATAATGTTACTATTTTGAGCTACATCATTTTTTTTTTTTTTGCATAAAAATGTAAATGTAATAAATACATAAAAACTCAAACTGATTTGAAAAAGTCAATAAAAAATTATGGAATGAATAAATAATTTATTTTTATATTTTTAATATAAAAAATTATTTATGGGCTTTATGGGACGGGCTTGGATTTACAATTTTCACATTAGTCGAATTTGGGGCTATATGTATAGATTGGTCTGCATATATGTGGTGGGCTAGACATGGGTTAAAGTTTTTAGGCTCTGATCCAAGCCTAACCCATGAGTAGGTATACCCACGATAATATATATGAAAAAAAAAAAAATACTATGGATGTGATTAGGGTGTCATTACAATTATAATTGGTTTAATGTATTAAGACTTCAAATTGACTAGTATATATAACAACAATTAGAAATCAATCCCAAATTAATTATGATTGGTGATGATCATATTGATCAAATGCTTTCACTCAACTCGATTTAAAGCATTTAATGAAGATGTGCTTTCATATAGTTAATCCCAAATCAACTATTTTGTTGGTGTAGTGGTTGAGGTCTACTAGTTATTTCACCTTGGCCTCTATGATGTCACAAGTTCAAGTGTCTCAATTTTCTGAGGTATATCTCTAATAGGGTGGTGTGTGTCTCATGGTAGCCGAGTGAGTTAAATACTTTTACTTGGCTCGATTTAAAACAGTTAATGAAGATGTGCTTTCATAAGCAATTAATCATTTTAATCACTATTAATTAGTTAAGCCCAAACCAATTATGTTGTTAGTGTAGTGGTTGTGGCTTACTAATTCTTCACTTGGTCTCTATGAGGTTACAAGTTCGAATGTCATAATTTTCATTTTTTATGGTGGGGTGTGTCTTATCAGGAATAGTCAGGAGTAATCATAGCCACCACCAAAATATCAAAATTAAATAAAAAAAAATTAATCCCAAACCGTATGTGGTCTTCCTTGATCTATATTGTTTATTGTGTCAAGTTATATAGCTAGGGCATTCCCAAATTATCTTTGGATGTGTTTAAAGCAACGTAATTGTTGTTTTCCTAATTTTTATTTAAGCTAACTTAGGACACCCCTTATGACACCTTGATTAAGAAGGGTTGGAAAATACGTCATTAAGTGCATTGAATGAAGCATGATGGAAGAGTTTGATCTATGCAGTCGTCCCCAACTAATTTAGTATTGAAGCTTTGTTGTTCTTGTTTTTATTTGTGGCATCGTTTCTATTTTTCTTTGAATTTCTTAACAAAAAAGATCCAAAAAAACATAATTTAATATTGAGAGTTGTAACTTAACCTGTTACCTTATATATGGTTGTTAGGTGATGCTTCTACAACTTGAAGTCTCAATCTTGACCAAGATATATATATAAATAAATGTAAAGATGTTAAGAAAAATACATATTACTATACAAGTGGAAATCTAATGGTTTGGTACATCAATTAGGCTGCTATCTAATTTGGTATAATATGCTTGACAGCCCAAAAGAAAAGAGAGATTAAGACATGAGGTGAGGTAAAGTTAATCTACACATTGATAAGACTAACCTTATCTATAATTTTTGTATGTTATGCAGAACCTCATATTGAAATTAGCCAATTTAATGTGGCTTAGCAAACACTCTACCCATTTCTTAGGTTAAATGAGATACAAATATATGGGTGCAACACATATGTGATTACTAACGTCGAGAATGCAATAGGGGCACGCATTGGCTAAAATATAATCTTATGTTGAGTAAGAACGCGCTAGACTGGAAAATGTGTGCGTAAGTGTAGATTTCTCGTCAAGTAGTATATATCGAGATCTTTTAAAGTAAAAATCCTTTCTCAAGTTTGTTTAGAAGGGCAATAAAAGCAACATTATTGAATCTTTAAGCTATGATAGGAGAGACACAAACCATATGAAACTACTTAGGGACCATAATTGTGAATAATGAACACGTTTGTGCAAATAAATTAGTGGATCTTTTAACACCTGCCATGACTGCTTTTTTCAATGTTGATAAGCCAAGCACATGTCTTGGGCCTTCTTATTTAAAACTTGAGTATGACTCCTTTGTTATTAAAACAATTGTGCCTCACCAATCTATCTATTTATATCTCTTATTTTTGTGAGTTTAGATGTGGATGTCCCAATGATAATTAATTAAAATATGTGTTCACTAGAACAATTTCGATATTTAATAGAGATTTTTAAATCCTTATTAAAGGGGGGTGTTATTAAATAATACCTAATTGATAGGAGTTTTAAAAAACCTCTATGTAATACATGTATTAAAAATTAAAACATAACACATTTTCAAATGACATTTAATAACACTCTATTTAATAGGAGTTTTAAAACCTGGCCAAAAATGTTTTAGTGGTTAATCATTTAATAAATATTGATGAATGTATTACCAAAAATAATTAACATTTTCTTTTTTGTACAACAACCTTTTCAATAATAGTCTCAATCTTTCCCTTATAATATAAATATAAAGTCTATGGGAGGTGTATTATGAGAGGATTATATTCAGTTGAACAGTTAGAAGATCATGATCTTATCCAATAAAAAAAATCATGTAAGTTAAAAGAAGTTGAATTTCGAAACTATATAAAATTCTCTAGTTGTCATTTATTTTATAATTTGACATGGCAAGTGAAAATTACATGCATTAATTGTGTGAGAATTGACAAGGATTACGAAACCGTGCCATTAAGCAGCATGAAAAAGTTCGATCCAAACAATTAACGTACCTTAAGCTAATCTGGAATCGAGGCTTTATTTTTGTTGTACACGGAGAGGTATTTGAAATATTTTTGGATAAAATATTTTGTTCCTAATAACTCATAATTTTGGAATCACTTCATGCAAATCTCATATTGCACATCATCTATACAAACATAAAAACCCTTAAAAAAGAGTAAGTGATGATTTGAAGCAATTGGAGTAGGTAGTGAAAATAATCCTTCCACATGGTCTGGTGTAATTATGGACCTAAAAAAAGGTTAACTTATTAATAATGTTCCACCAAGAATTGATGGACTTGGCTTCCCATTATAACGTATATATGGGGCCACAAACATTAGGTCTAATTACCTAATCTCTTTTAATCTCAACAATCAAAAGCTTTGATTCCTTGACCACCAAAAACCACCTAATTAATCTGTGTCTCTCATTAGAAGATCATCTTTATTTCATCAAGACTCATATGAAATGAAATTCAAATTATGCAAAATTAGATTAATTAATGTAACAAAAAACTCATTAAAATATACTTAATTAATTAGTACTCATTTAAATCACCAATGACTAAGTGATCAAAGAACTAATTCAAGCAAATCAAGTATAGGAACTTGAAAAGTTGATCAATGAAAATATAAAAATAAAAATCATGAAGTATGTATACTTTGCTTGTCATAAAATAACAAAAATGAATTCAAGATGCTAACCTTTCTTGCCCTGCAGTGTCCCATATCTGAGCCTTGATGAGCTTGTCCTTAACCTTAATATTCCGGTATGCGAATTCGACTCCGATAGTAGGCTTCGAATCGAGTCGAAACTCATCTCGGGCGAACCGCGAAAGAAGATTTGATTTTCCTACAGCAGAGTCCCCTATCAAAACAGCCTTGAAGAGGTAATCACACTCATCTTCCATGGTATATATATAGTACTATATATATATGCCCTTTTGTGTAGTGTGCAGGCCAACAAAGAAGAGGAACAAAAAGGAGAGAAGAGAAACTATTAATAGATTGGACAAAACTTAGGCATAGATTATATGTCATATTAATTGGTTTTGGTTTTGGAGGTATTGAGTGACAACATTAATGATAAGGACACCATGTATATGATGGCCTTAGCTTTCAAATGGTTTCAAGTGCCTTAAAGCATAAGTAATATATATGGCCACAAAGCAAAAGAGGGTTAAAACATTTATTTGATAATTTATTGTGATCATTAGGACTGAAGAAGAACAGTAGTGAGCATATTTTTTTGGTGATTTGATAAGTTGAATGTGTGCTTTGCTTTTTAGGAAAAATTAAATCAAATGATGAATTAGGTATCCTATGAGTATATGAAGATATGACTTTTATACTTAAACATGGGGAAAGGAATCTTTGTTTGATCAATTTAATTATGTCTTTTTATGAAAAGATACCAGCTCTTCAAGGAGGCATGTCCATTGATTTAGGAGCAAAAGTTAGTTTTTCTTAATCTTAGTTTGGGGTTCCAATTAGCCAAACATGTAATTTTTTAAAGATGGCATCATAAACTTGTTATTCGAGATGTATAAGTTAACTAATGAATACTAAAACCTCGATTCAGTAAAAGTGGATCGAAGTAAATTTGAGATGCATTAATTAGAATGGAAATCGAGTACAATTGAAGAGTTTGATCCATGTACCTGTCCGCGCCTTGATACTATTTGGGGAGAAATAACCACTTAAATACTTCTTTATCCGACAGACATACCTTGTTCTAGCCAAATCATCGGGCTCTGATACCACTTGTAGGCCCTATCCGCACCTTTATCCGAGTGTGGAGTTTTAATTCAAAATGTCTCGATACTATTTTATTAAAAACTACTTAAGATACTGAGACTTTATTAAGTCATATTTATCTCAACAGTTGTTCCAGTCGAGAAGTATAAATTGATAATTGCATAGATTGTATTGTCGGTTACACCTCCTAGTAAGAAACTATACATTCTCATTCCAAAATAATTATTCATCTTACAAATAAGTGAAATCCAATTCTATATGAGATTTGTCATTATATGCACTTGGTCCTAATTTCATATTAATACACTTTTTTTAGTCCAAGTCAGTCGGTATCCGAAGCTCAATCAGCCTCGATTAACCATGATTAACCAGACTGGAGCACAATAGGACCAATAGGATACAGAAAATTATAACAATGTGTATACTCCACAACTCACAAGTACAGCTGTGGGATCACGCGTAGATGAATGAGAGTGAATTGGAGAGTACTACTTCACGGCATGCTCTTTGAACAAATGGGTCAATAAAGGTGGAATCACCATCATCATCTTCTCAGTAGAAAAAAAAAAGCTCATCATCTCCATGAATACTAAAAAAGCCTTAGACTTAGAGAATGCACCCGGCCCATGACATGCTTGTACTTGTAGACATCCATCTAGTGAGGGCATGGAGGCCACAGTAACAACTTTTTGGCCAGAACTGTATAGTGAATCATTTCTGTATGTGAAGTAAAGTCATCTTTTATGTAACCTTTTTAGTCTTATGTGCCCCCAACAAGGCAACAACAAGCTCGACCAAAAAGCTCAAGTGGTATGGATTGGGAACCTGATGAAGTCCAAGAATTAGTTAGTTTGCAAATTCTTGACAGGATAATGATGACCAAGAATTAGTTGCAAATTCTTGGAAAAATAGGAAAAGATATGATAGGATGACATTTTTGTAATTTTGGTGAAGTTCGGACGTTTAAGTTTTGACGTTCCGGGGGTATGAGTTTATTGGAAACGACGTGGAGATCACGACTCACAGCTACGCTGTGATTACGACGTTTTTCGGCGAAATTTAATTATTTTGCCATCCGAAACGACAATTTTGATATTTTAGGAAACTTTTATTTCGCTTATAACTTTCATTAGGAATTTCCGTTTTTATTGCCGTTTGCAGCGTTTGTTTCTATTTTTCGTCTAGTTTTCAGTTTAGGGCTTTCTTGACTTTTTATTATTTTTGGCAAATTTTAGGGTTTCGCTATTTAAGCGATCTATTGGGTGTAATTCGTAGTTTTTGGTTGAAATAAAAGAATTTTCGAACTTTGACTTAAGTTCTGACCTAAATCGAGTTGTTCGTGGATTCGTTCAACTGGTTTAGAAGATCTCCGCTGCGTCAGAACCGCTCGGTATTTAGACTATCCGATTGGTCCAAATTTGCCTTAAGTCGTATGTAGATGAAGATTTTTTTTTTTTTTTTTCTATAATAGACTAATTCTATGTTTGTTACTTGTGATGTCAATCAAAATGGTTTCGTTATTCAGTACTAGTTCCCAATGTGCATGCACTAAAAGAGTTACTAATGTTGGATAATTATCATTTATACGGTAACATCTTTTTATTATACGATTGTTGAGGTACCTTAAACTACACATCAAAATGAAAAATAGAAAACAAAAACTTACTTTTTTACTCTACCCTATACATTCACGAGGTGTCTGAATTAATCTCTTACGACTAACCCCAAGCCCGGACTCATAGTTCAAACTAGGGGTGGGCAAACCGCAGTCGTGACCAAATTGAGGGTTTGCGGTTTGGTCATTTTGCAAACCATCACCAAACCGCTAACCACCAAAACCGCAACCAAACCGAACCACGATTTGTGTGGTTTGGTCGGTTTTGTTTCGCGGTTTTTCTTGTTCATGTTTTCCAGAAAAAGAAAAAAAAAGTTGTGGGAGGCGACTGTGAGAGATCATTGGTAGGGGATGGTGATGACGACTGGTGGGAAACGGCAGTGATGACGACTAGAGGAAGCCAGCAACGGATGGCCTCAACTGGTGGAGGCGAATATGTTTAGGATATTGAGATGGAGATGAAAAAACGAAACGGTTATTGTTTATATTGGTTAAGGTTAAGTTGTTTATATTGATTAAGGTTTTAAAATGTGAATTAAATAAATTTACTAAATTACCCTCTGTTTGGTTTGATGAACCGCGGTTTTTCATAATTGAAAACCACTACGAAACCCCGATTTTATGGTTTTCAAGTTTTTCAAACCGCGCCACAAATTGCGAGTTTTAAAAATCAAAACTAAATCATACGATTAGGGCGGTTTGTGCGGTTTTAGAGAAACGGATGCCCACCCCTAGTTTAAATTGTGTTGTTGTCGCGATTAAACATAAGTTTTTTTGTAAGTATCTTTTGGAGGTATGTTCGATTTTTCCCTTGCACGGTCCGGTTAATTACAGTACAGTCGCTCGACAAACTCATACGACCGTACGTCGATATCCATCGAGATCCTCTACAACACAACCCAACGCCGTCCTGACCATCGGATCGTTCCGTATTAAATTAATCCAACTAAAAAGCGCTCGATTTTAACGACCAACAACAACAACAACAAAAACGAACCCACTTTGATCGATCACTGAAACTCTGCGAGAGAGCGAACGACAATCCAATCGGTCTCATCTCATCTGATCCGATCTCTCTCTGTTTCGATCTTCGAAGCTCGCTCACTCACTCACTCAGTGAGCTCAATCGATTTCGCGACTCATCGAACCATCAATCGATGGCTCTGTTCCACTCTGTCGCAGCCACTGCTCTGACCTTCAATGGCGTCGCTAAGCTTCGAAACTCGGTGAATCGAGAGAGTAAACACTTCAATGCTCCCTCTTTGGGTTCTTCTCCTGGTCGCAATCATCGTCACAGCAGATTTCAAGGTACTGTAGTGAAAGTTGATTCCTTTTTCACTGCGTAGTGAATGGGGAGGAGTTTTGGGAGTGAAGGAATTAGGGTTTGGAGTGGATTTGTGTTAAAAAGGGAGAATTTGAGCTGTGTTGAAAAGGGGTTTTTTCGTTTCGTGAGCGGTTTGGTTGAGCGATGAGTGATTGGGTTGAGATGAATTGTGATGAGTGCTAGGGTTTGTTGATTGGGTCTTGCTAGGGTTTTTGGGTGCCCTTTTGATGTTAGGTAGTGGGGAGTGATGAATTGTGATCAGTTGGTTGAAAACTTGAAATTTGATTGTTGAGGAATTTGGGAAAAATGGGAAATTTAGGATGATTGATATGCCCTAACGCGATCGGTTACGCCTTTTTAAACCGCTCGCCGAATTGTTGGTTTTGTGGCATTTTAGTTCTAGCTAATGTTATGATGAATTGTTTAGTAGAAAGTGGTATGGTGTGTAGAAGATGGCAATGTGAGCTTAAAGATTTGTTATTGTAGTTGGTTGCTTCAATGTAAGTGCATTTGGTCCCCATTTGAATGAGTTCGAGCGCGAAAATAACTTGAATTCGCGAGAAATTGTGCTCCCGACAGCATGTGATTGTGCTTAGAAAATGAAAAAAGGCAGTTCATTTTTGAAAGATTTGTTACTTTAGTTGGTGAAGATAAGATGATTAATGTGCCCTAATGGTCGGGTGAATGAATCGATTACGCCTTCTTTGATTACCCATTGAATTGTTGGTTTCTGTGGATTTTACTTCTTGTTAATGTCATAATGAATAGCTCAGCTGAGTGTGGAACATTCAGTAGAATATGGCAATGTGAACTTTAAGATTTGCTATTTTGGTTGCTTTAATATAAGGGCATTTGGTCACCATTTGAATGGCATCGAGTGCCAAATCAATTTGAATTTGTATGAATTCTGTCTGCGACGCATGTCACTGTGCTTAGAAAACTGAAAAAAGGCGTTCATTATGTATCCTCTTTTTCAATTTCCTTAAATAAGAAGTTGTAGCATGCATTATCTATACTCTCAGCGTAGCATTTCACTTAAATAGCTTTATAATGTGTTTCTTTCTTGGTGAATTGATGTCTTTCTTGTTACTTCGTGTTATTGAAGGAAAAGCTGTTTCAAGTAAAAATGGCACCCCTGATTCCAATGACTCTTCACTTGTTGTCTGCTTTGGGGAAATGCTGATTGATTTTGTCCCAACGGTCAGTGGGCTTTCGCTGGCTGATGCACCTGCATTTAAAAAAGCTCCAGGAGGCGCGCCTGCTAATGTTGCTGTTGGAATTGCTCGACTTGGAGGTTCGTCAGCTTTCATTGGCAAGGTACCAGTCTAGGATCATGAGTTAGTGTAGCATGATTTATTTAGATTCTGATAACAGTGGATTTTTAGAATCAAAGAACAAAAATATTAAGTACCAGCTAAGTTTCCTTTTTTGGTTTTGGAAGGAATCGTCTAGGCTACTAAAGCCATTGAAATGCACTCTTTACTTCGTTTTAAATTAACGAATTATGTGTATTGAAGATGTTTCTCTGCGAAAATTCTCAAGGTGTTCTCTTGAATAATATAATCATTAGTTTTATGTAGCTTTCCACTTCTATATTTATATATTAGCCTATTAGGCTATAATAGATAAAGTCTCGTTTCCTACCAAAAGAAAATATTTTTTTACTAATCATTAATCTTATGTACTTCCCACTTCTACATGTATTCTAAGCTCCAGGGACGCATTTATAAGCAAAATCTCACTATATTCTCTGAGTAGCTTCTTAACTATATTGCGAGTATACTCGGAAAGTTACAACACTTACCACTGTACTATGAAATCATGGTCAAGGTGTAAAGTGTTATGATGAATCTCAGTCTGGTAATTGGCTAATTATAAATATTTAGTTTGTTGGTTAGGCTTTGTTTTTCGGTTCTACGTAAGATAATCTGTATTTTGCATTTCAAAGTTAATTTTGTAAATTTTGTCTGTTTTAATCTCAAATCTTGACTTGAGATTGATAATTAATGACAGATTACTGTGGACTTGTTGTTATGTGAATCAGAACTTGTTGATTTCTAGGTCACAATCTTACTTTTAAATTAATACCAACAGGTTGGTGAAGATGAGTTTGGCTATATGCTTGCTGATATTTTAAAAGAGAATAATGTGAACAATGATGGAATGCGTTTTGATCCTGGTGCTCGAACTGCTTTAGCATTTGTAACACTGAGAGCTGATGGAGAGCGAGAATTCATGTTCTATCGCAATCCCAGTGCAGATATGCTTCTTACAGAATCTGAACTTGATTTGGATATTATTACAAAGGTATGTACTCAATGTCGTAATTGTCGTAGGGAAATGACTCATCCAGGGTTAATTTTATGAATTCCTAAATGTTTGCCCATTGATTACTTTCACTCTTCTCGATTACAATTATTAATTTCTTTAGATTTTTTCGTTTCTCAATATGAATTTTTTTTACTTAAAAATTGTTTCATTATTTTGAATTTTCAAAAAGCTCAATTATAGTTCTGGTAACAGGCAAAAATATTTCATTATGGTTCTATAAGTCTGATAACTGAACCATGCAAATCAAGCCACATTGCTGCGGCAAAAGCTGCAAAAGACGCTGGAGTGCTTTTGTCCTATGATCCAAATTTGAGACTTCCATTGTGGCCATCTGCCGATAGTGCAAGGGAGGGAATCTTGAGTATATGGGAGACGGCTGATATTATTAAGGTAAGCTCCCTTTCACAATATCCTAAATTAGGGAAAAGGAAAAGCGCAACTACAAACAAACAAACAAACAAACAGAAGTTTAGCTATTCGTTAAATGATTGGAAGGAAGTCTGATATATCATATATCTTATTGATGATAATAACCAGATAAGTGAGGAAGAGATCTCATTTCTGACAAAGGGCGAAGACCCATATGATGATGCAGTTGTTCGCAAACTTCTCCATCCGAATCTCAAGTTGCTTCTTGTCACCGAAGGACCAAATGGCTGCCGGTACTACTCTAAGGTAGATCACATTTACCGTTTCTTTGATTCCTAATTTTTTTTTTTCATGTTCAATGCCCTTTACATATGTTACATTGTTGATACATTTGGTTGATGTATAAATGCAACTCGACTTGTGGTGCAGATATGAATTTAAATCCTGACTATTCCTTTGCATTGTTTAAACCTGAAATGAGTTTCCTAAACTATGCAGGACTTCAATGGGAGGGTGCATGGTCTAAAGGTTGATGTCGTCGACACCACAGGCGCCGGAGATGCTTTTGTCGCTGGAATATTGTCACAACTTGCTGTCGATATCTCGTTGCTTCAGGTATTTCCTTTTCTTAAGATAGGCAAAAGCGAGACACAACCAGTCTTGGAGATTATGTACAATGTCCGTGTGTGTTTACATTTGATTTTTATGGACTAGTAGTTGGTGTAGCAAAATTTGATTTTTGTGGACTGGTAGTTGGTGTAACAAAGTGTTGAACCCTCTACTTGTGTTTCTTTCCTGTTAGGATGAGACCAGACTAAGAGAAGCTCTTCGGTTTGCCAATGCATGCGGCGCCTTGACCGTGATGGAAAGGGGTGCGATTCCAGCCTTGCCATCGAAAGAAGTCGTGCTTGATGCTTTGCTCAAGATTGCTGTATAGGTATCTTGCTTCACCTTTTGTAATTTTCACTCAACCTTTCCTTCTAGCTTTTCTTCTTTTCTTGTTATTGTAGAAATATTGAACATGCGGCGCTCTGCGGTAACAAATAAAGGAGAAGAAATTGTTGCAAGAGACTGGGGTTTTGAACATATTATTCAACATAATCCCCTTTGAATTTTAATAGCAAGCACCTTCTTCTTTTTCTCATTACGGCTATATACCTGGTTTTGGTGCCCAATGCCCTTTTCTTTTATAGCAAACAAATGAATCAAATTGCGACAACAATAATAAAGCCTCAATCCCAAAAATTAGTCTATTACATCTACACAAATTCTACACTGAATCAAATTATTTAGTGCAATTGATATTGTGTTTTCCAAATCATTTAAATCTCTTCTAATTAATGCTTCCTGAGCTATAAGCTTCGGCTACCCCTACCTCGTTGAATTTTTGATTTAGTTTTTCAATTGATATTGTGCTTTCTGGTTAAAAGAATTTGAATTTTAGTGAATAAATTCATGGCTAGCATTCCAGGACTGTTTGTCACATGGGGGCATTACACGCCATAAGCCAAGTCAATCAGTTGCTATTATTATTTCTTCTTTTACAATGCCATAGATGAACACTGATAATAAATCTTGAACATTTTCATTATGTACAAGCACAAGCCCTTTTCCACTCTCCACTCTCTACCTCTCCAATCAAGCAATTTTGATGAGAAGCAAAAAAAAGCCCTGAAAAACAAATTAAAAAAAATATAAAAAAATAAAAGCCAGAGAAACTGAAATCCTGATTGAGGTCAACGGCAATACAAGTGTTCGTTGTCCTCGAGATCTGAAACTCCTAGCATAGCTAGAGCAAAATGGCTTGTCATATCGGTCTTCGCCTGCAGATTATGTGACTGAGGATAACAATCTAAAATGCATCCATGACCAGAAAAACTATACTTAGTTTTGCTTGGGATATAATTCTCTTCGCCTCGTAATACAGAGATGACTTGATTGATGCTTGGTCTCCGGGATTCTTCGCTGCTTATACAGGCAGCTGCTGCTTCAGCCATCCTCGTGATATATTTCAAACTTTGCGAACCAATTTTAGGTTTTGGATCAAGCAATTCCTTAATGGTGTCTCCTTGTTGCAGAAGTGGTTTTGCCTGCAAAAAAAGAAATTACTTAAGCCTTTCCTATCTACATTTGTCGAGTTAGAAATCGCAAAATATCTTCAACATTTTTTTTCTTCTACAATTAAGCAGGCACTCTTAAATCTAAGGACAAATCATATCTCATAAATGATATAAGCTCACTATGCTCACCATATAATATCATTAGTTTACTTAACAATCCATAGATCTCTTAGTGCTCTAATATACTAGTACTTTTATAAGGCCTTTCCTCATTTAAAATTCAAAATACAGCTTAGCCTAAGATTGAAGCTTCTAATTTTGTATTTGTTTTAGTGTTTGTTATGTAATTCAGGTGTGGATGATTCTTCAATATGAAATCAGTTGACTACCCCTTGTAGACATTTTGAGAGTGCAATAAGGACAAACCAAGAGAGCGACAACTCTCTACGACACATTCCTTTCATGGTAATTCAAGTATAAATAATTCACTGATTTTCTATTCTCAAGTCCAAGGTTACTCTTTGCCGTCTTCGTCTCTACAGTGAAGCAGTAACTCAAGAGTCACAATCATACATCTATAATTGTCCTAGTTACTCACATATTAGATAAGTTAAACTGCATGTCATCTTCATGAACAAAGTAATCAGTATATACTGCCTAGGCATATGAAGCATGTAAATACTTGGTACACCTTTTGGACAGACTAGAAAAGGAATTCCTAGACCAATGTGTGAAATATTGACCTTTCATCTATGTAAAACAAACCAAATCTTTTATGTATGAACATGCCAAGAATATTAAAAAATTGTCTATTACTAATCAAGTAAATAAAGTTGAAGTGAGTTGAAGTGATGAAGAAGTATGTGAAACTTATTTGCTAATATTGAAAATGATGTGCTACCTGTCAATGAAAAATTAAAACCTAATCAAGAAGAGAAATCTAGCATAAACTCACCCACAATACCAAGTTCTCATCTCCAGGTGCTCTTCTAGTCTCAATAGGCTTCCTGCCTGATAGGAGCTCTAGTAGAACTACTCCGAAAGCGTATACATCTGTTTTATCGGACACTTTCCCGTGTTGAAAATACTCCGGAGCTAAATAACTGCGACCCAAGACCAAAAAAAAAACAAGTTAGCTTCTAATGATGCTGTTATCAATCTTAATCACTGTAAAAAAAGCAATGCAGATGGTACTACATTAACATCATACCCAAATGTTCCTTTGACAGTTTTACAAAGGAAGGGAACTGAAGGTGCATTTGTCCATGTAGCTAACCCGAAATCGCAGAGCTGAAAAACACCATAAACCCACCAAACATCAGAAAACAATGATCTAGAATAATATAGTTGAAACTAGTACTCTAACAAGTCGTGAAGAACACGAATAAATAATCGAAAAGTGTCCTCTACTTCACCTTCGCCGACTTCCTGGAAGAGAGAAGAATATTAGAAGGCTTTATGTCTCTATGAACAACACATCTATCACTCTCATTGTGAAGATATGCAACTGCCTCCGCAATCCCCACTGCAACCTTATATCTAGCCGACCACGATAATGTCGAATGAGACCTTGCGCCTTTTTTCCTCTCTGCAAGAATGCCATTTCAGAAATCGCTTAACCACCCGACGAAGTCTTACATTTCAATTACACATTTTCTACTCTATGAAGCACTAAAACTGTAAAGAAATTAATAGGAAACACGAAACAATACCGTGTAGATGGTGCTCTAGGCTTCCTCCAGAGACATATTTGTACACCAAGAACAATCCCTCTTCTGCATCCATACAAAATCCCAAAAGGGGAACAATATTTCTATGATGCAAAGAACTCGCAATCATCAATTCTCTACAAAATGCCTTCGCAGACTCCTTGTCTTCCTTGTCCAATCTCTTAATTGCCACGGAAGTTCTTCTAAACCCGACTCTCCCTCGAAAAACATAGCTCAGTGCTCCTCTTCCCAGTACTCTTCCTACCCAAAACAAGAAACAACATAACAACAAAACAAGTCCACATCACAAACCAATACAATGACCTCAAAAACAACAAATTAACTGAGGTCGGCTATATGGATCAAACTTTTCTATTGTGCTCGATTAAGCGCAAACCACAAAAACAACAAATCACATCAAAATTATGCATCGAAAACACAGAATGATCAATCGACAAGACTGCCAAATTGACACCTTCGGCAAAATATACAACAAAGTCCACAAAAACAACAAACCCCATCAAAATTATGCATCAAAAACACTCAATGATCAATCAACAAGACCTCCTAATTGATACCTTTGGAGAAATATACAACAATGTCCACAAAAACAACAAACCCCATTAAAACAATGCATCAAAAACACTCAATGATGAAGCAAAAAGACTACCCAAGTTGATACCTTTGGAGAAATTTCTAGTTGCATTGCAAATTTCGGCGTAGCTGAACCTCACCAAAGTGTCGGCAACAGGAGAGATGCTCTTCTCCAAAGACTCAATTCTCCTCCACTTCAAGTCCTTGCATTGGGAATCAGCCAAACCAGTGTCTAGATTCACCATCAGAACAGTTGCCCCAGAAGAATTTGAAGAGGAATTCAAACAAACAGAATCAAACTCAACTTGGGAACTGAAGCTGAACCTGAAAGAAGAGTGAACGGATGGTGGGTCATTCACCAAAACCTCTCCACCATTAACACCACCAACACCACCACCACCAGACTCAGCTAGCAACCAAGCTTTGTTGTTCTCACAATTACCCTCTTTAGCACTTCCAATCCTCTCCTGTGATTCACACTTCTCTCTTCTTTTATGCTCAATCTTCAATTCTGGAAGAAAACAACCCAAACCCATCTCCCAAACCATTTTCTCAACCAAGCTCCTAACTTTCCTATCAATTTTGCTGCAATTTTGGGAAACAATTTCTGGGTTTTCTCCAAAACCCATTTTTTTTTTTTTGTAGAATCAGATCTCAAGAACCCAGAAACCCCAGAAGTTAAAAGCGTCAGTGAAGAAAGTAAAAGCGATGGAATCTGCTTTTCTTGGTGTTCAAGGTGAGGATTTCAATAAAGCAACACAGGGGTTTAAATTTTGTACATTAATGGGAGAAGGTGAGAGAGTGTGTGTGTGTGTGCGTGAGAGGAGAGAAGACATGGGCATGGTCCCATGACTCCCAACTAAGCAATATGTGCATTACCAACTCAATCAATCAGAGAGGCAAGAAGAGAGAAAAATAATGGGTCGATTGAACAAGCTTGCTTTTTTATATTGATTTATTGGGTGAAGAAGTGGAGTCGATATGGCGAATTGGCCGTGTGTTGTTGTTGTTGTTGTTGTTGTTGTTGGGTCCATTAGAGAACAGTCAAGCTCCCACGCTTAACAGTAAATTAATCAATCAACCCATGAGGTTTACACATAAAAAATACCGAAGACCGTCTCTAATGGAGCGTGGATTCGATTAATTAGACATTGAGGAGAATAAATCTTAACTAATTAGGCTGTGGATTTGCTCTGTGCGAATGATGTAGCAGTGACACTGTTTACGGCACTTTCTACTTTTCAAGAGTAGGATAGATATTATCTAGTTTACTATGTCACGTCATTTTGAAAAATTACAAAAACAAAAAAAGTCACGTCGTTTAAAAAAAATGACAAAAAAAAAGAAAGAAAAATGCCTTAAAGAAAAAGGACACAAATTGAAAACATCTATAAAGTAGAAAACAAAATTGAAAACGCTTAAAAATAAGAAAAATGCGAGTTTCTCGTAGTCTACATTATTCATTTGAGATAATTTTTGGTGTTGAATGTGTATATATATATACATGTTTGTGATCATGTTTTTGGTTTCTCGTGCACTATTTGATGTCAATCAATACAATTAATCTATCTTCGGCACTATCAGATTTATACTAAAAGCAACCCTCACAATTTAATTTGCTTCATCTACAAAAATCGATATGGAGACCTTTAACTATAAATTGAGCCCTTGCAACTAGACCGACTATTTGACAAGCACGAATCAATCGTAAAAATTAAATTCAAACAATAACAATGTATATTTTCATTTTACTTATTTTTGGATATAAAATCTTGATTCTTTAATAAAAGAAAAAGAATGTCCGTGTTGTCTTGTTGATGGGAAATTGGAATATAAGGTGATAAGTTTGGTGACCCTCTCACCTCCCCTAAAAAAAAAAAAAAAACCCTAATCACCTAATCTTTATCAATTCTTTCTCATTAATCAAGCTTTGTTGTTCTTGGGTCGGGTGGGAACCGTCACAATTGAACGTGGGCCCCCGAATTATCAGGTGGGCCATGGATGAAGATCCACATTGCTAACTACCAACCCATGCATGGTGGCCCACCAAGACAACTAGACTTGTTGTAGTTGTGCCAAGTGTACAACTGTCCTGTTGGTTGAGTACCGGTACATCTCACACGTGTCAACTAACTTATTCCGTACTACCACCTTGCCACGTGGAATTCTCGATTTGGCTTAATGTATTTTGATACTAAAACATTCCGAAGAGTTTGATTCATGCAGTCAAATTCGATTGATTTGAAATTAACGTTTTTATTTATTATTGTTTTTGTTGAAATATATGTCATGTTATAAAAGTCTTTACATAAATTTAAAGTTATTAGATACGATAAATAAAAAACGCAAGATAATTTGAGATGCATTGACTTAAAAAATGATTAAATAATTAATTCATCAATTACATTAATTTTTTTATAATAAATATATCAAAATTGAATTGAGTGAAACAATTGATCCATGTATATCAAATTTAGAAATGGATCTGTTGTTGTTTTGATATCTAGAGCTTATTATATAATAAAGAGATTAAATCTAATTTTTGAAAAAAAGAAAGAAAGATGTAGACATCCTAAAATTTTCTTTTCTCATGTGTGAATTATATATGTTCCCCCATGGAACTCTTTTTGGCGATGATGATGATGATGATGATAATTACATCAATCATTAATATTAGATTATATTATTCCCCAAATACAAACTTATACTTTAGAGCAAATGATTTGTATTAGCAAAGACAATTAACTAATATTATGATCTCAACATGGGCCAGCGTAGCCTAATTATTAGAGACACAACACCAAAGTTTTAATAACATTATGAACAAAACCCAATGCAATTAAAATGGTGCAGCCACTGTTGAAGGGTCGCATGGTGCCCTGACAAGCCTAACTGCTATCCGTACACCAAATATAAATGTACATATATATAGAAAAGTGTACCAAAAAAAATAAAATAAATGTACATAAAGACAGACTGTAAGAACATGTCTCGCCATTGAGGCCCACCTACAGAAACGGCCCCATGTGGGAATAAATGGGACACCGTCTGATTAACATTTTATTTTTAGAAGAAACCACCACCGGCCATCAGATCTTGTTTACCAAAACTTTCAATAAAAATTGGACCATCATGCTCCAACATTATCGAGTCTCATATCGGACATTAAATATTTGTCTATTTGTAAATATATGCCTACTTTACGATATTTGATACAAATTAAGGTTATTTCTGTCAAGTCCTCCGAGATTTCAACGACATCAAAACAATAATGTACTTGTCTTGGAAGGTCGTCTATGTATGAAACACAGGTAAATAAACTTGCTCATGAAAGACAAGACTTTCGTGATGTCAGGATGTATGAAACAATTATGTGGAATTATGAATATAATTTACTCGACATAACAAGATGTAACTAGCTATGCTAAATCTAAGATATTGATAGCTATATATGTAGCAAATGTATGTGACAAAAACTAATCTACTCAATCGTTTTCATTTTTAATCTGATAAAGAAAAGAATTAGATGGCCCACGTGAAATTATGATTTCTTATTCTTACTCAATGGAAGATGCATCTTACATCACAAAAAGGGCGTGCGTGTGCGTGTTTGCATGGTTATTTGGAATTATTAACGAGAAAAGCATCCACACCTCCTCATTTGCTTTATCAAATATAAAGGATTTTGAAGGGCTAATTACTGATTGGGTACAGTGATGTACTTAGATAAAGGTATCTCACGTACAGTGAGTATTTGGGTAAGTTGTATTTGGGATGATCATTGTTGTAATTTTGGTTCCCACTTTTGTATATCCCAGTCGTATGATCCGGGTTTAACTTAGTTGATTTGGTGAGAGTACGACAACACGTTGCAGCGAGTTTGCATTTTTGGCTTGATTTTATGAACGACGCATTTTTTCTCTATTACATTGATAATAGTTTCTTTTTTTTTTTTTATCAAGTTTACGGGAAACACATTATTTTTCGCTATTTATATATACTATATTTTGGTTATAATGAAATAAAACCTCCTTCCTATCAAAAAAAAAAAAAAAAAAAGACATGTAGCATCATTTCATTAAGCAATTATACATGTAGCGATTAAGTAATATTCCCACCAAAATTCTTCAACTACAATACTTATTTTTTTGATAGGAACTATCAATACTTATTTGACAAAAAATGAGAACAAGAACATATGCATGAAAATAGTATCAAACACGGTGAATTAGTTACTTGAGGGTCTTAGCAATTTTGTTCATCATGTTGGTGTTGGCATTGTAAAACGCAGCAAATTCGTCGAAAGAAATGTACCCATCTCCATCTTTGTCAATCTCAGCCATCATACGCTGGATCTCATCGAGGGAGGATGATCCGAGGCTGCGTAACGCCTCCCCGAGCTCCGCCGAGGATATCTTGCCATCGCCATTGGCGTCAAAGCGCTTGAAGATCCTATCCATCTCCGACATTCCCTGGCTCGCCATTATTCACTATGTAAATTTTGAGTTTTCTACTATATATGGTGTTTTGTGGTATTACTTCTTGGGGGAGTGATTGTCACAATTAATTAGTAGGTTTTCAAGGTGAAATGAAAAAGAAATTGTGGATGTACTTGTTTTTACCTCTAAAATCGGATCTAATAACCAATAATGTGAGAAAACTTTGATTTAGTATTCATTGACTATGTCTCTCTACTCTAAAATAATTGCGGGTTTATTGATATATACAAGTTATTGAAAAACAATTCACACGATATGGTGGAGATCTTTAAATTTCAACATATATTAATAGAGACTAGTGCGTACGTATCTCATTTCAACTAATCTATATATGTCTATATGACCCTCTTGGGTTATAAGAAGGGGCAAAGCGAGATTTATTTGAAGCCCTGAGCTAAAATTAATGTTTATTTTTTGTCTTTAACAATTAAAAAATGCTTTGGTGCAACACTTACGACGGATACACACTCGTTCAGTTGCTTTTGATTCTCAAGCGTGCGCATCCCTTGACTATCATGAGCACGCGCATCTCGTGATGTGTCGGTGGGTGGACAATGAATTCATGTTCAACACGCTTATCCATGTTGAGGCAACCTTAACACTTTCTTTTAACATTTATGCATATTTAGTATTTGCCCACTACAATCATCATCAACTTAATAATATTATTTAATGCATAATTTAGTTAAAAAATACTACACGATTTAAAACCCTAAATCATTCGAGCAAATATTAATCACCAAGATCACAAGTGACAACAATTAAGAATAAATCAAACTAAATTTTAAATAAAATTGTTTTTTTTAATAAATATTCATAACAAATTCTTCTGAATTAAAAAAGTAATTCATAATAATGCATGAAATGCATTTGTAACAATAAAAAATTAGGGCGGAGGATATTTTCTTATTTTTCGCCTTTATTTTTATTTTTCATTTCTGTTTCAGTGTTTTTTTTTTAGCATTGTTGGGTATACTTGGCCTTTTTAATTTTTTTCGTTGGGCTTCTTTTTAAGGGGGCTAAATAGAAAAATAAAGGCTGGGATGGACCTATTATTAGTTATTTTTTGGCAAAGCTTTTTTAGTATTTTTTTCTTTTTAATTATTCTTGAACTTAATTAATTAATTACTTGGACCTTAGTCTGAAAGGCAAGCTTTAATTTAATTAACTTAGTTGTAGGGGTGCCCTCTTGGCTTGTGGAATTAGTTGAGCCTTAATCAAGATGGCCCAGGCGATTCGATCTTAAAAAATAAAAATGAATAGTTAATTAAGTTATTTAGTAAACCTATTTAAATTAATTAAGCAATGTTGCGAGCTACGCATAATGTGCAATTTGTGCATTAATTCATGCTCATCCGACCTTTCAACACAATATATATTTATGCTATAAATATATTGGTTCCTTTACCACCTAACGTTTGGTAATATCTATACTTCTCCTCTAAAGAATTTCAAGAAGTTTATTGAAAAGTCCACCACTCTCATTCCCACCACACTTCACTTCAATTGTTTGATAAAGAGTATCTATATATATATATATATATATATATATATATATATATATATAAACGAAAAATAGATATTTATATTTTTATTATTTTTATTATTTTAAAATATATTTATTCATCCATATTTTTGAAAAACTACAAATCTAACTTTGAACAATTAAACGACCGTCTAATTAATGATGTATTCATGTTCTTTGTTTAGAATCTTACACCATCGATTTGATTACCACAACATTATTTATATATGTTGTTTAGGCCACTGAAATAACAATTAAGTTCATTCGATTTTTTTTTTGTTAATGAATGGTTACTTCAATTATTTATAAGTAAATATTTTTTAAACTTTCTATTGTATATTTTTTTCTAAAAACATATGGGTTGATTATTGTGAATTATAATTGTAAAAAATATTATAATATATTCATGTAAATTAATTTATTAACTTTATATTAAAGTTTTAATAACTCATGCGTAAAGCGCAGAAAATCGACTAGTATATATATATATATATATATATATATATATATATACTTCTATTATATATATATATACTTCTATTTTAGTATCTATTTTTATATATTAATATTTTTTTTTGGTGACATACATTTGATATACACTTTAGCCATACAGCCACATATTTGTTGGAATGCTCCAAATTAGCTTACACATTTGGTCAGCTCATCTCCCAAGGTCAACTGTACATGAAAGTTTATTAATTTGATTACTTAGCAAATAATTATAGTAAACAAAATATTCATTGGTTTTTATAATTTTTTGTACCTAATATTTTTTAGAAATTAGTAGAGTGACCCACTTTGAGCATTAACCTAGTTCGATATCATAAAATATATACCAACATATATATATATATACACGTGCGTATGAACTCGAAGCAAAATGCACGGCGGAGTCCGACTGAATTGATGTTCAAGTGGATTACTTTTGTATTTTCCTTTATTTTTTCTTTACTTTGAGTTGATAGTAAACATCGAGATGTGATGGCGTGCATCTCGTGCGAGTTAAATCCGATCTGCGAGTCAAAAATATCAAGTGCACGTGACTCCGAGTTGAAGTTTAGCCACTCACCATCCGGCACGTGTCACGCGCATGCAGAGTACCTGAATCGCCACTAGTCACAGACTCACACAGTACTCGTGAGTCGTGACCCACGTACGTGGGCCCCACCCATCCGTCTCTCTCTCTCTCGTCTATTTAAGGCGAAGAGAAGAGAAATTCGCGCTATCGGATTCGCGGTCAATCGCAGATTCTTTACAAATTTTCGCGCGAATTTTTCGCTATTTCGCTCTTAAGTGCACGGCACAGCGAACGCGTCGAAACCGCGTGAATTCTATTCTTCGCAATCGATCGATCGAAGAAACCAGATCGAGATTCGTAATTCGAAATTCATTCGAAACCCAAGGTAGCTAGCTAGCGATGGCGACGAAGGGTCAAGAGAAATTGAACTCCGTCGGCGGTGAGTCGGAGAGCATGGCGGATCTGGAGAAGGTGTTCAAGAGCTTCGACGCGAACGGCGACGGAAAGATCTCGGCGGAGGAGCTGAAAAAGGTGCTGAGCGCGCTCGGATCGGAGACGTCGGCAGAGGAGCTGAAGAAGATGATGGAGGAGATCGACACTGACGGCGACGGATTCGTGGATCTGAAGGAGTTCGCGGAGTTCTACCGCGGCGGATGCGGCGGCGATCGAGAGCTTAGAGACGCGTTTGAGATGTACGATCAGGACAAGAACGGAAAGATCTCTGCGAAGGAGCTTTACGAGGTGTTGAAGAGCTTGGGAGAGAAGTGCTCCATGAAGGATTGTGGTCGGATGATCAGCTCGGTCGATAAGGACGGCGATGGCAGCGTCAATTTCGAGGAGTTCAAGAAGATGATGACTAACGGTACTAGAAACTGATTCACCATTAGAATAGCATTACAAGATCACAAGTAGTAGTAGAGTATTAGCAGCAGCAGCAGCAGTAGTAGTAGTTGAATCTTCACTGAATGAATGAATGAATGAATGAACGAATGTTGGATCAAATGTTTCTGTGATCACATTTTGCGTGATTTCGATGATGTGCGTGTTCTTGAATCTGTTCTCTGTTAGTAGTTAGTACTATTCGAATCAATATCTTTTGGAAGTTTCTCGATTGTCGATTTCGATGAATAGTTTATTGATCTATAATAATTCTTGTCTTACACAATACATCAGGAACAATTAATCTTTACGGACTTTACCATTTAACTTTTTTAGGTCACAAGATATATTGACTTACAAGAGCTTTCTATACGAACTCGATCTATAAATGCCCGCATCTTAAGGCGCACATGAATGACTCTTGTGAACTAATGTATCTTGTTGTGTCACACGCTATTATCATTCTAGCACTTCTTTTTCAATTTAAAGGATTTGGAAAGCACAGTGCAATAGGGGCTCGATTACATTTATGTATCACACATCATCAATTACACCAAATTGAGCTTAATAGAAGAGTTTTGACCCATGTAGCAAGCCCCAATTAATTTGAAATCGAGGCTTTATTGTTGTTGTTTTTTTTTTTTTTTTGGATTTTTGATAGGAAGGAAGTCGCACGC
The DNA here is from genome assembly GCA_039657365.1 of Stephania yunnanensis. Classification (NCBI taxonomy): domain Eukaryota; kingdom Viridiplantae; phylum Streptophyta; class Magnoliopsida; order Ranunculales; family Menispermaceae; genus Stephania; species Stephania yunnanensis. The sequence goes on along the minus strand of CM077588.1, from coordinate 55,386,829 downwards.
CTTGCTTACTATGAAGCTTAAACTCATGACCTCTTACTCAATTAACTTCATTTTAAGCCGGTTATCAATATATTTGGTTGGTAGGCTTTTGTTGTTGTTGTTGTTGTTATCAAAGTTTGTGTTTTTTTTTTTTTTTTTGATATGTGTGTGGTGGTGGTGGTGGTGTTGCTAGGTTTGTGATTGAGGAAGGGTGAAGGCAAGGCAAAGGAAAAGTAGTTGGATTTGTTGGAGGGACACACTAAAAGGAAGGAATCCATGATTGAACAAGGTATGGGCATCAAACTTGTGAACTACTACTACTGCTACTGTTACTACTCTACATACTTACTTGCTGGGTACATTACATATACATAATGTGGTGGTTCAATAAAGTGTTGCACATGCTTTGTTCAGAACAACTGCCAAAACCACATGCTAGCTGATGCATCAGTAAAACTTCAACCTTTCCACAATTTTCCTTTTATTTAGAGCCAACGCGCTTTCACCTAAAAAATAGTACCATGTAAATCAATTAGTAGTTCCATTGAATAATAAAAAATAACAGTCGTGCACCGTCCATACACCTCGAGTAGCTGTTTAGTGCTCTAACTTCTCATGTAATATTGATTTCTTGTACAAGCACAAGTTTGTCTTTGTTTTAGAATTTTTTTTCTTTAATCTCCTATCTATATCTATTGATGTCTCCATTAAATCGGTGGAGTTTGTTCATTGTAGACTCTAATCGGTCCTAACTAATTGGGGATTGAGACCACGTTGTTATTATTGGTTGGTGGATGTGTATTGATGTAGGGACAATCTCACGTTTTCTAAATTTCAAATCAGGCTAGAAGGTAGGACGAGCCACCAGGCAGATTTTTTTTTTTTTTTTAATCAAATTTTGTTGCATTGATGTTCCTCATGCATACGAAGAGGTACAACAACCATTACATATGAAGTTCGGAACAACATCTTTACTAAGAGGACAACAACATCACGAAAGAGAACAACAACCTCTCTAAGGAGGGCAACAACCTCATGCATAGAGAGCAACAAACTTTCGAAGGGGATAAAAAACCTAGATCTCTAGATCAAAATAAAGAAAAAAGGCAGCAAAATTGTCAATACTTATGCTCGCGAGATTTCACGTTGCTCACTTTTTGTAGGTTGGTCATCGAAGTCATTCTCGCTGCTTGTAAAAAGAGACTGTAAGATGGTGCACTTCCTTAATTCTAACGACACAGACTATTCGTTCACATTTTTTTCTTTCTTTTAATTTTCCTATATAGTGTCCAGCGCCAACTGCATCTATTAATTCATACTCAGGCATATTGTCGGCCTCATACAGGACTACAGGAGCGACCATCCTAACTTTTTTTTTTCATTCGCAACCTCATTCAAGAGGAATCAAGTTTCTCACCACTTGAGTCAACGTGGATTGTTGATTTGTTGATGTTTTTAGTTTGCAAATACTATAGCTAGCGGCCCCATGCATTTGTTTTTTTACCATCAAATACCTAACCCTAGATCAACCACCTAATATTTTGATGGTACGAGGGTGGATTCAAATCTTCCTCAAGCAATTGAGATTTGAAGAACTTTTGTTGATTTTGTTTGGTGTGTTTTCCAAATAAGTCAATTTTGTTGCATGGATTGATCGAATAATAGTTGCGCCTAAAAACCGCTCCAAAAAATTTCAATTTAAGTTACGTTTGCAGTTCAAAGGTCACCCTGCTGTAGGAATCGCTTTATGCTACGATATTGGTTCAATGAGCTCCAATGGTTGTATCAACATAATGTGGAAATGTACTTTATCTTGACGAAAAAAGAAGAAGAAAATACCTTAAAGTAGCGAAAAAGTTAATAATCCTCAGATTAACTTGAGAGATACTTATTAATTTTTTTGGCTCTATTTTGTAAAATATTATTGACTTGCACAATTGAAAGACAAGTATTGGTAATAGAAGATATATCAAATTGAATTACATCATAGAAGATACTTTGACACATGGAAAAAAAAAACATTATAGAAGATACTTGCAATAGGAAATCCCCAAAAAGGACATCCTAAAGTCCTAATTTGAAGTGACATACATAGATGCTGACATGTGCTCGTTTATTTCAACATGTTTGAAAGAGTCATCTAGTAGGTGAATGTCCATAAAGCATGATATTTAGCTTTCTCTTTTGCTAATGAATGATGTGTTTTAGAAAGTGAGAAAGCTACTTTATAGTACATGAAGTTGTAGATGAACAAGATCATACCTCAAGTGAAACTTCTTTAATATACTTGAAAACTCTAAAATTAATCACATTGGGACTTTACATTCATTTCAAGTTTTTTTTTTTTTTTTTTTTTTTTTTTTTTTAAGAAATAAATAGACATGCATGTATCTAGCCCTTTTTCAACGTCTCTTTATTTTGATTCAACTAATCTCGTGAAAATTACTAGGACACTAAGTCATTACCTCATTTCGAGGCTAGAGCTATGATGTTCTGTCTTTGTCACTCCACTACCACGCTTTGATTCAACTAATCTCGTAAAAATTACTAGGACACTAAGCCATTACCTTATTTTGAGGCTAGAGCTATGATGTTCATGTCTTTGTCACTCCACTACCACGCGGCCGCCTGAAAAGAAGGAAAAGAAATAAAAGAAACTTCAAACAGACAACCCTAAAGCACCAAGCCTTGTGTTTCATTGCTCTAGTGGTCCGCAAGGCACATGGCCACATTTTTGTGCCTAACTTCCCTTTTTCTTTTCCTTGCAATGCTACATTGACATGGTCCGCATCACAGGTTATAAAACCATGTAATACACGGTTCAACTGATTTGGTGGCTCAATAATTTGATCCAGAGTTTGAAAGTGAGAAATCATGAGTTTGAACTTTAGTGGAGGCATGTTATTTCCTATTTATCAAAAAAAAAAAAAAACCATGCAATACATATCGATCAAATTACGTGTCACACATCTTGTAATACAATACGCTGTGTTAGAACAGGTGTGTAACAAAATGTGCAACTTCAACTATGTTAAAATATCATTTTCCTTCCATAGACCAATAAATTGAGGACCACGGCCTCTCTTAAATTCAACCACCTCAAATAGAAACAGATCGAAAGGAGATGTCATGATAGAGTTGAGAATTTAATGAGGTGACCAAATTAAGTTGGTAAGAAAGGAAAAAACACAAGAGTTTCTTCGGGTATGTGATTCAGGGTTGCAGGGAGTTGTTAACCGACTTAAGGTTCTATAGTGTTTCATTTGTTGGTAGATCAACAAATTTAACGGCTCATGCTATTGTTCGGGAAGCTAGTTTTTTATTTGATTGAAACGAGTGATGAGTTGTACCCTCATTTCTCTCTGATGTACTAGACAAAGATTTGAAATAAATGAAGTTTGATTTGTTATAAAAAAAAAAAAGGCTATAAAAGCTAACCAAGAAGTGTTGGGCTCACACGCATCTGTGTTTGCGGGTCCATGAATTTCACTTCGTCATATCTACACTTATATTCTCTTTACAAAATCTTACCTAACTAAAATGAGATTATATTTGGTCACACATCCTCAAAAACAAAGGTTACGATGAAATAACAAGTTTTTCATTCTTAAATAGAGATTTTAATTTTAAGTTTTAAAAATGAAAAAACTTTAAAACTCTTTGTTAACTGCGTCGTCTTTGAAATTAGTCAAGACAAAACTCCATTTACACTATAATCTTTAAAAAAAAAAAAAAAGAGGGGAATGGACGGAATCGTACTAGCACTGATGCACCGGACCTTATAAGAACAAACAATAATGTGCCACAAAACTGTTTTGTTGCTAATAGATTGAATTTGACAATACAAGTTCTCTTTACCGCGTAAAACAAGTCCCGGGTGGTTCTGCTTCCCTTCCATAACATGAACCTCTTCAAATCCATGACCACCACCCGCCATGTCATCCACCACCGCCGCCGTCCCCGCAACCTTTCCCTCCACAACTTTACATCCATTTCCAGCTCCAACACCCTGATCAATAAACACCCAAATCTACAATTCGAAATTAGTATTCTAGAGAACAACATTTATTCATATCACTTCATGACCGATGTCTTACGCGATTGCATTTCTTCCGGTGACCTTCAAACGGCAAATGCTGTCCACGCCCGGCTCATAAAATCAGATCACAGAGGGTCGATGATCTCGCTATGGAATCAAATTCTGAATTTGAATCGTCAGGGCGGGCGGATTGTGTACACGCGCAAACTATTCGAATCAATGCCCGATAGAGACACAGTTTCATACAATACAATTATTTCTGCCTATGCGCGGTGTGATCAGGATGTCGTGGAATGTATGCAGCTTTTTATTAGAATGCAAGAAGAATGTGTTGAGCCCAACCACATCACAGTGGCTGCATTGATTGGTGCTTCTGCGAGGTTGCGCGATTTATACTTGGTGGAGGTGATGCATGGATTAGTGATGCAATGTGGTTGGAGTACTAATGAGTTTGTTGGGAGCGTGTTGGTTGATGCGTATGCGAAGAGAGCAAGGCTAGAAGATGCGGTTCGGGCATTTGAGGAGATATCCGAAGCCGACTTGGTGTCGTGGAATGTTATGATTAATGGATGTGCATGCAATGGTAGTAAAGAACTTGCCTCGAGTGTCTTCTCTAGGATGCGGCGTGAGGGTATGTCGTTGAATAGCTTCACATTAGCCAGCATGACAAAGATATGTTCCGAACCGAGTGATTTGAGCCGTGGCATGCAACTCCATGGCTGCATTGTGAAAGCTGGTTTACGACATGAAACACCCGTCAGCAATGCGCTTATAACCATGTATTCAAAATGCGAAGAAGGGATGCTATCGGCATAGAACATATTTGAGAGAATGCCAGGACCTAATATTATTTCATGGACTGCTATGATATCGGGATTCATGCAAAACGGGCAGAGTGATGACGCCGTACGTGTTTATCAACGAATGCTTAGAGCAGACGTACAGGAAAATGAATTCAGTTTCGCAAGTGTTCTTCCGGCTTACAGTAGCTTAGCCAGGTTAGAGCAAGGGATGCAAGTTCATGCCAGGATCATCAAATCAAGGTTTGGATTGGATATGTCAGTAGGCAATGGTCTAATAGATATGTATTCCAAATGTGGCAGCTTAGCGGATGCTAAACGAGTGTTTACGACAATGGAAAGACGCGATGTAGTCTCTTGGACCACAATAATCACTGGATTTGGACAGCATGGGAAGGCTAGAGAGGCCCAATTAATTATGATACTGATCTAATAATGTAGAAGAAATAAATGATAATGGTACTAATGGTGTGCTGCTTCTTAAATAGCAGTTTTGGTAGCCATATGACGGATCGGACGTGATATCTGGATGATAAAGATAATTATATATATTATATGTGTGTTGAAGATTCATTAAAAAAATGTAAGATCGTATGTAATTTCAGGATATAATTGTCAACTGTCTATAATCTATAAACTATAGAACTATCACTATGCTTATCTCTTTTTTTAATGATCAAGAATGGAATGAGCTGGCTCTGGAGTTATAAATTAATGATTTTCATGAAAAAGTAAAAACTAATAAAATTATGATTTAGAACAGGTCATCATTCACATTTTCACCATTGATATTTACGTTTTGTCACCGCACCAATTTAATATATCACAAATTAATAATTAATGTTCGCTTGTGTGGTGGATTATAATTAAAATAATAGTGAGGAGTTAAGGCATATATATATATATATATATATATATATATATATGAAATTAAGTCTTCATATCATGTAGACTTAAGAGGTGTGGGTTTATTGAGTGGGATGACGTGAAAAAAAATTTGTTAATTACTAGTACTATACTATATATGCACTCCTAGATAGTAGACTATATATATATATATATATATATATATTATTTTACAAAATATTATGATTCATTCGGGCTAAATGTTGGAATGCCTTTAAATGTAAGATATAGGTTACAAAATACTTATTTTTTAAGTAACTATGGGTATATAGACACTTAATTTGACTAGTCCAACAAGCTTTGAGATTGCGAAAAGAGATCACAAGTGGCCCAATGTTTGGCTGTTGTGGGAAATCGAAACCAATGTCGTGTGCCTAACCCACACATCCTCATCTTCGCCCTTACCACTAAGCCACACCCGTCCGGATTGTTACAAAATACTGACTACTAAACATGTTCTCTCGTCGGGCTTTTAAGCCCTTGCTAAAGCCTATCCAAGCCCGTTCAATCAATTTATGGACTTTTGACTAAATTTTTATATTTTTAATTAAATAAATATATTTAATAAATGTTTAAAGGTTAACATTAAGTATAACTTAGTCTAGTGGTATAAGTTGTATCAATTACCTTGACGTCTTTTTTTTTTATAGGAGCGAGAGTTATTTTATTATAGCCCAATATGTACAACATATGCTATTTACAAAAGGCGAGAAATATTGTGTTTCTCATAAAGAAAGTCGAAAAAAAACCCCACTTTAATGTTTAAGTTTTAAATTTTACGTTAAACACATTTCTTATATTTTAATAAATAAAAATGTTTTAAATATTTGATGGACTGATTGGGAGCTTGAGTTTTTATTGCTTGGGCTTGCCTATTCCAAACATGATGGACTTGGACAGGCCGAACGCGTACCCAAGCCATGAACATATCTAAGTAACAACTAATCAATTACGCCAACCATATGCCACTTGCCAGTCAATATACCATTCAATTAATGATCATATATCACATATTAATTTATCAATTAATATATATGTCCTAGTTCTATATCATCACATCTTTATTTATAACACTTTTTATGTATGGCTCTCCACTCCAAAATTATGATTAGAATATTGCATAAGAATAGAATATTTTGTTTTTATTTTTCTCTCTACTTTATGCAAGAAATTAAGAATATATATATATATATATATATATATATATATATATATATATATATAACCCAATTAGTCAAAGAATTTCTATTGTATATATGTCTGGTTTAATAATGTGGACTTTGGGATATAAATATATTAAGCTCAATAATTAACATTAATTCTACTCTAAGGTGTGTAAACAATTACTAGCCAGGTCCATATTAATTATCAAAAAAAAAAGGATCCATATTGGTGAGTTTTTCTTTTTCAATCTTTATTTATTTATTTATTTACTGGGATTATGTATATACATACAGAAAACCACAATCTCTTTTGGATAAGAAAGAAGCCAACATTATTTCTCAAAAAGAAAAAAAAAACCAACATCATTTCTCTAAGTTACCATATGCGTACCAAATTATCGGACCATTCAAGTGGTTGTTAGAAAACCATAATTTCAATATCTTAGATTGGTTAAAAATTTGAAATTGTAATATTTATGTAGTCGACCCTATATATAGATTTATTTTATTTCAACTTTGCATATATAGGAGGTTCATATAGGTGCATATGTATAGCAATTACATGACCTCGCTCTTACAGATTTCATTGAAGAGAACGGGGAGGTCTGTGAAATGGTTCTTGAGCAGATCATACATCTTGCCAGCTGGGCACCTGACCTCGCTCTCAATATCAATCACATGAGTAGGCACCTCAGCCATGCTAATTGTCCTTCTCTAGCTAATTAATTAATGAAAATTAAAACTGATTGAATAAAGCAAACAATATGATAAGCTAGAGTATGGAAGAAATGAATTGATGAACACTTGGTAATACGTATTATATATATAGCAATTTTTGAAGAGCCACTACTACTTGCTTGCACGTCTGGATCAGGATGGTAATTATATGAGACCGAGCTTCACACGCGATAATTCTTTATGCATAGAAAATGTCAACTATATATAGAACTATATATAGAACTATTACTATGCCTTAACTCTTTTTTCTTATGATCAAGAATGAAATGAGATGGCTTGCTGGAGTTATAAATTAATGATTTTGACCATTCAGGTCATCATCATTCACATTTAATTTCACCATTGATATTTACGTTTTGTCACTGCACCGATTTAGTTATATACATATACAGAATATATTGTCACAAATTAATAATGTTCTTGTGGTGGATTAATTAATTGAATATTAATGAAGAGGACGATTGACTTTTCTCAAATTAACATGTTGATGACATGGATTAAAGTCTTCACATCATGTAGAAGTTCGGACTATTATTTGGGGTGATTTTAAAAAGTTTTTTAGTGTTGTTTTTTTTTTTTTTTTTTTTTTTTTTTTTGCTCAACTACTCCTAATTTCTATTTTAGTATGTTATTAATTACACTACAAAAAAAAGAACCAAATAGCGATGGATCTGTGACGAGGGCCTTTGATGACCCGGTGATCAATTTACCCTAACGGGTTCGGGTACGTATGAAGATTTTAAATGGGGATAGGGGTGGGGATAAGTACAAAATCTCATACACACACGGGTATGGATACGGGTATGGGTAATAAAATATACCCACGAAGATTCCCTATAGGGAATCCTCACTTGAGACACCCATGGGTAATCTCCACTCATGGGGATCCACATATATCAATTTATACACCATATGATATTTATTATTTATATATATATACCCTATGATATACATATATATATATATATATATATATATAAGATTACATAATATTCATAGTTCCAACTTCGAAAAACTCATACCTATAACAAAAAACTCTGAGTGAGATTTATAATTTTAATTTATTTGGTTTTTTTGACGCAATTTTAATTTATTCGGTTAATTAAAAACTATCTGTTTTGTTTTGAATTGTTTCCAGCTATATTTATATTTTAGAATCTTAGGATTAAAAAACTGAAAAAATAGGATCAAATGCGAAAAATTGCAAAACTTTATTTGGTTAATTTATTTTGTATATTTAATAGTTATTGACTAAATATATAGTTTATATTTATATATACATGTTATGAATTTAAAACTTATTGACATTATTATTTTTTGTATCACGACATTATTGTTTCTTAACTCTTAAGTGTCGGGAGAGAAAAAGAAATTGATAATCAACCACACCAAAACATCAACTCTTTTCAAAAAAAAAAAAAAAACTTAAACTCTTAATCTCAAATACTCAATTCTCAAATTACGTGAATCAATTATATGATCAAACTTTTTATAATATAATATTTGTTAATATTTAGTTGTATTATAAATTTATAACTAAATATTATATATAATTATATATCATATTACAATATGGTTATGCTAACGTATGTATATTACATGTATAAGTATCATTTGAAAATATCTATAGTTGTTCTTGTTATGTATGTATATTTGATACCTTATTTGTTACAATTCTTTTTCTTTTTTTTTTGAGAATCCACGTGAGGATCTCCAATGGAAAATGGAATGGGGAAAAAACTTCCCTACGGGGATTCCCTTTGCATCCCCGCAAAAACCTTTATGAAAATCTTCACGAGGATTCCCAATGGGGAATTAAATGAGAAAAACATTTTATCCACAGGGATTTGATAGGTATGGGGATGGGTATGAGAATCCATCCCCAGATGGGTATGGGTATGGGTGATAAGTTCCATAGTGGGTCTGAGTATGAGAATGAGGTCCCCATCCCTACTCTACCCATTTGCATTCCTAGCGACGGCCCCCGTCACTAATTGTTGGGCGGTAACCTCAAAACCAAACCCTAACCTCAAAACCCTAACCTCAAACCCTAGGCAGTGAAAGAGGAGATTTTTTGCCTACGTGGCAGTGGGGCTTACGCTCCCTCTTTTACACTCAAAACCAAACCCTAACCTCTCTCATTTATAAACTCCCCCAAAATTCTTTCCCTCTCTCACCGCCTCCTCTCCTCTCTTCTCACTTCCATCCGCCCCCTTCCCTCTCTTCTCATTTCTATCTTTGGCCTCTCTCGCTAGATCTCCTCGTCGGTGTCGCCGCTACCTCCCGCTCTCTTCGCCGTTACCGCCTCCTACTCACCATGTCATCGTTATATTGCCACATCATCAACTCAACTCTAATCTATATATATTAAGGGAAGGCCCCGAGTGCCACATGGCGTTCTCTCAACCTTCCTACTCGCCATGTCATTGTTGTAATGTCATGTCATCAACTCAACTCTAATCTATATATATTAAGGGAAGGCCTCAGAGTGCCACATGGCGTTCTCTCAACATTCCTACTCGCCATGTCACCATTGTAATGCCACGTCATCAACTCAACTCTAATGTGAATAAAGGAAGACGTTGGAGTATACGTGTGGCATTTTTCATCCTTTTAGACGCGTCATATGGCACATGGCTTCATCTCAACCTTCCTACTCGCCATGCCATCATTGTAATGCATCATCATCAACTCAACTCTAATGGAAATAAAGGAAGACCTTGGGGTATACATGTGTCGTTTTCCATCCTTCTCGACTCGCCATGTGGCATATCTTAAATATCTAATAATAAATCATTCCAAACCTACCATATAAAACATACCTACCATATAAAATTAGGGTACCAAGAATGTATAGATAATAATAGATATATAAAATGTACCACGAATATATTGTAATACTATATAGGGGTGTCCAATAAATATCTATATATAATGTACCATAAATATATAGCAATAATAAATCATTTCAAACCGACCATATTAAGGGAAGACCTCGGAGTGCCACTTGGCTTTCTATCAACCTTTATACTCGCTATGTCATCATTGTAATGCCACGTCATTAACTCAACTCTAATGTGAATAAAGGAGACCTTGGGGTGTGCATGTGGCGTTTTCCATCCTTCTCAATGCGCTATGTGGCATGCACATGGCTTCATCTCAACCTTCCTATTCATCATGTCATCATTGTAATGCCACGTCATCAACTCGACTCTAATAAGAATAAAGGAAGACCTTGGGGGTGTACATTTGCCCTTTTCCAATCTTCTCGACTCGCCATGTGGCACATCTTAAATATCTAATAATAAATCATTCCAAACCTACCATATAAAGCGTACCTACCATATAAAACGTACCATGAATATATATATCTATATATATAATAATAGATATAGTCAATATATTGTAATACCATATAGGGGTATCCAAGTAAATATCTATATATATAAAATGTACCATAAATATATAATAATATTAAATCATTTCAAACTTACCATATAAGACGTACCTACCATATAAAACGTACGTACCGTGAGTAAATTGTAATAATAATAATATATATGATACCATAAATAATAAATGATTTCCAACCTTATCGACGCCACGTGGTACATCTCCAAAAAAACTATTTAAAGGAAAACCTTAGGGTATACACGTGGCGTTTTCCATCCTTCTTGACTCGTCACATGACACATCTTCTAAAAAACAATTCAAACCTACCATATAGGTTTGATGAGGACGTTATAAAAAGTTTAAGGAAGGTAATGGTGGATACGGTTCAAAAATGCCACGTGGTGCTACAAATTAATGCCTATTAGTAAGGAAGGTAATGAGGATGTTTAATGCCTATTAGTAAGGAAGGTAATGGGAACGTTGTTTGACTTATTAAATAATAATATATATGGTACCATAAATATATAGTAATAATAATATATAAAACGTATCATATATATGGTAATTACAAGGGGACGTTGTTTGATCGATGAAGACAGTTTACATGCATGCATGGTAAATACCATGCATATATATAGTAATAATTAAAATCTATATATGCATGCATAGTAAATACCATATATATAGTAGTAAAAATTTATATATAGTAATTATATATTAATGCCTACTTTTTAATACAAGGGGACGTTTGATGGAAACGGTTCACATTCGTAGATTTAATTACAGTTACAATATATATTCATAAAAAAACAATTTGGTTAGTAACAAAATAAAAATAAAAATAAAAAGAAACGATTCGGTTTCCTATCATTCACTTAAATCACACCACAACTATCCCTATCATGCAATTATCAAAAGAAACGATTTGCTTCCCTTTAATTACAGTTACAATAAAATTAAACACTATAAATCACATTCCCAACACTTTTGCTCAAACATTCCCAACTTGAACACAAATACTTTCTTAGGCAAGTACTTTCTTTCCTAAATACTCTTTTATTTTACGTATTTTTTTTGTTTTAGTTACTTATATTTATTATTAAATTTCAGTCTTTTACAAGATGGTGACTTACACGAAAATATCTTACCTAAATCCTTCGATTGCAAATATTGAAATACGAGTAAGACTATATCAACTATGGGAGTAACATGAATAGTGGAGATCTTATAATTATTAGTCTCGCACTTGATACTCTTTTGACGAAGACGTAAATCTTTTTTTTACTCGCGTTTTTATTGTTATTATACTCTCTTTGATGAATATTAGAGATCCTATTAGTCTGTATTTGATAATATTCAAGTTTTTTTGTTGTATTTCAAGAGACTTTGATCCATGCCATAATTCGAAAACATCAAGTGTGTAAATACAAGAGCCGTTACTTCAAAAGGGAGGTAAATATGTGTTGTTTTTCATAATTTGTTTTTAACCGAACCCTTCATATAAATTTTGCAGATTTAATAGGATGCAGATTACTCTATGGGGCAAGACAAGGGACTTTTTTATGTCTCTATTTGTCATAATTGATATATTATAACAAAAAATAAAAAATACAAGCCATTGATATTTCTTGCACTTAAGTGGGGTAGGATGGTAAAATCTAATTTTTCAATTTTTTAATAATTTCTTTTTGTATTTTTTTGGGAGTTTTTTCTCAACCTTTTTTTAAGGAGTTTCAACTTTCGGTTTTGATTTTTCGAATAACTTTTTTTTTTCTTTTGTTGGGGAGTTTCTAATTTTAACACAAGTATTTGACAAAAAAAAATTGTAACACAAGTATCACCAAGTTTTTTTTCTTTTATCCATTACAACACAAATTCAATTAGTGTTTATTGTAAAAGATATGATTTTGTCTTTAGCGATGTTACAACCGAAAATGAAGTAATGGATGCTTAATTTTTTGATTTCCTAAGGTTACAGTTGAAACAAAAAATTTTCAAAACGTGACAAGTATTTGAGAAGGGATGGAGATCGAACATCATAAGTTTTTTTTTTCCTCATCAAAATTATTTTATCCAATATGTAGAAGCGCGAGATACCGAATAGGAATAAATACTATAATTGATATTTTATAAGAAAAAATAAAAAACACAAGTCATTGATATTTTCTTGCACTTAAGTGAGGGGTAGGATGGTAAAATCTAATTTTTCATTTTTTTAATAATTTTCTTTTTTTCTTTTATGTTTTTTGGAGAGTTTTTTTTACATTTTTTTAAGGAGTTTCTACTTTCGGTTTCGATTTTTCTAATAATTTTTTTCTAGTCTTTTTTGGAGTTTCTAATTGGAACACAAGTATTTGACAAAAAAAAAAAAAAAAAAATGTAACACGAGTATCACAAATTTTTTTTTTCTCATATCCATTACAACAAGAACTCAACTAGTATTTATTGTAAAAGATACGATTTTGTCTTTAAAGAGGTTAGACCCGAAAATGAAGCAATTGATGCTCAATTTTTTGATTTCTTAAGGTTACAGTTGAAACAAAAAATTCTCAAAACGTGACAAATATTTGTGAAGGGAGGAAGAATATCATAAGTTTTTTTTCACTTTTTTTCTCATCAAAATTATTTTATCCAATCTATCGATACTAATTCTTGTCCGCGTGCGAAGCGCGGGATGCTGACTAGTTTAATATATATGATCATCAAATCTTAATTTAATTATAACCCTCTTTAGGGATAGCCCAATATTTTCATTTTTTTTTTCTCTCTACTTTTTGCAAGAAATTAAGAATATTATATCTGTTGGACCCGCCCGCGCTGATTTAAAACTATATTTTGATCCACACATCCCGACAAAATCCAATTAATTAATTAATTTAAATATTTATATGCTGCTGGTTTAATAATTTAGACTTTGGGGTATAAATATATTGAGCAAAATAATTTAACATTAATTATAGGGAGCGGCTAAAAGGACTCCATTTTTTTTAAACGTACCCAACCTCAATGAAATGACTCAACTACCCCTCTACATAAAAGAGTTTTTGCTAAACGCCCCACTCACCCCGTACTCCACCCACCCCACTCACCCATCGCATCTCACCACCAACCCGAATCCCACGAAGTCCGAGCAAAACCACGTCGATTTGACACTGTCGGTGCATTCTTCATCTCTTTTAGTGTCGCTTTTGAAGTTTTTTGGGTTTTTTTTTTTACTTTTTTGAGTCGATATATATCTTGTAGGATTGTTGTTGGTTTTAGGGCTTTGATTTGAGAGTTGAATCTTGAATTTTAGGTGCAAATTTTTTATGGAATCGATGATATTAAACGATTTTGGGTAAAACCTACTTTTTTTTTTGTCATTTTCACGTGTTTTTGGGAGTTTTAGAATTTTTGTGTTCGTTGTTGTTGTCTCGTGAGTGTCGGACACACGGAGGGGAAACCTCCACACCGAACCGACACCTCTAAAAAGGTATCAGTCGACTTCGATCGAAACTGCAAAAATAACTAAGCTTCAGTGGGTGACGGAAGAATCTAACTGAAACCTCTTTAGAGGTGTCTGTCATGTATGACCGACACCTCTAAAGAGGTTTCTGTTAGAGGTGTCGGTCATGTGTGTCTGAAACATCTTCAGAAAGGGTGTTAGGGTGAGAGTGAGGGTGATGGTAATGAAGTAAAAATTCAAAAACGAAGTATGTTTAGCAAAAATTGGGGTCGGTTTAATTAGCCACTCCCTAATTATACTTTACCAGCTATGGTCCATATAACTATAAAAAAAAATGATCCGTCATGGCGGTGAGTTTTTCTTTTTCATTATTTTTTATTGTGATTGTGTGCAGAAAAGCCCACAATTTCAATATATCAAACTGGTAAAAAACTTGTAATATTTATGTAGTCTATATAAGAAAAAAAAACACTTTATTTATACTATCACAATATATATATAGAGAGAGAGAGAGAGAGAGAGAGAATTACAACTTAATTAGAGTTACAATATATCTGTATATATATCAAAAAATCAATTTGGACTCTTTGAGTCCGGACTCAAAGATTTTTTTATTAGTAATTTAAGATATCTATCTAAGTAAAAGACCTAATTACCCTCTAATCCAAACACCAATAATGAATTTGAATTAAGGGTTTTTATGTCTTTTTGGTTGTTTGAGTCCAGACTTTTTGAGTCCATCTAACACTACCCTATATATATATAGGTGTTTCTACAATGAAATTCGATTACATAATATTTATTGCGTATTTAATGTGTTGCATTAAATGCACTACATCGATTACCATTAGATTGAAATCTTATAGTAATTCAATAGTGAGACATGTAGTGCCCATGACATATGTATATATTTGAACTTCATTGTAGAAACACCTTTTATATATATATATATATATACGCGCTCGCGTGGGGGCATGATCACTTGATTAATTAGTGATGCTTCTTAATTCCATTAATTGATGTAGGTTTAATGAGTGGTCATTCGAGCCTTCTGGAAGTGAGCGCAAAATTTTGAAGTAACACCGGCGAAAATCTGGAGGTATGGATCAAGAGGGTGAGAATCAACTTCATTGAGCTTCTCATGTATAATGCTCCACTTTACCATGCTCCCGTCACTAGAACAAATTTTACTTTTCATAAAGGTTTTTGACCTCTATGAAAAGTGTTATCTTTAAGGTGTTACCATATCTTCAAAGCTTACATAGGGGTTTCAAACCTCTATCAAATCTTAGCTATTTCATAGGGGTTTGAAACCTCTATATTATCGTCAAAGGCTTACATAGGGGTTTCAAACCCCTATGAATAATAGTGATTTCATAGAGATTTGAGACCCCTTTCAAATGTCGTTTAAAAAATTTAATAGCTGAAAATGCCCAGAATTATTAATTTTCATTTCCAATTGAAAATATAACAAATGTACATCCCACTCACAATATTGTTATTCCACCAGTAATTATACATGCGACATATGCAAATAGAGAATAAAATGACAATACATATATGTATAAGTTTTGATATGAGTCTAAACTCCAACAATGTCCGGCACCTTTTGAATCATAGCGACTCTCACCACATCATGTTATGAAGACCTCCTTATCTGCACATACACCACCCAATTCGAATTGGGTGGTGTATGTGCGTTACTCTATCAATTAGGCGTTATAAAAAGCCTAAATTGTTCTAGTGAGTTACTCTTTGGAGTAACACACACTTTGCATGCAAGGCTCTTGTGCATCTTAAAAAATTTCCTCCAATAATGGTGAAGGTCACCTCTTCTCATCATCTACTTCACTCAGCTTCGCCTTCACCTCTAGATATTGATCAGATTTTGCGTCTGCAATTTTTTTTTTTTTTTTTATTTTTTGTCAACATAGGAAACAAAAATAAACATTTTATAAATCAATCATAAAAAAATGTTTGAATTAGTATTGCGCGAATAATGGGCACGCAATGTCAAACATGTGTACTGCACAACCTCCAAGTTTTATTAAGTGTATGACTATATATATATATTATAGGATTTATCATAATGTTTAATATTACCAATGACATAGCTCCACTGAATGACGCTGCCCAAGCTTTTGCCATCTCCTTGAAGCACCTTTGAGTTCTTGTAGATCTCAGGGAACAAAAGATGGGCGTCAATGAATTTGTTCTTCATAAATTCGTAGAACGCGTCCGCGGGGCATTTGATCTCGTTCTCGACTTCAAGTACAAGCTGGCGAGACAACTGAGCCATGCTCTCCAATTAAACAAGTTAAATGGTAGGCAATCTAAAGAAAGCAAATAGATCGATGAAAGATTTAGAATAAAAAATAGTGCAAGTGTTTATTTGAGGTGATGAAGAGAATGATCGAGGTTTCTTATATAGGGGAAATGCAGTGCTTTTGTGGTCCATGAGAGGTGGCGTATTCATGGCCGAAAGTTTTTTTGTTTTATTGTTATTTTTATAATAGCCATGCATATATATATATATATGGAAAATTATTATTTTTTTATATTCTTTTGTTACATACATTTGTTACACAATGGTGTAGGGTATTTTGCTTGATTAGTACACCTAGAAAAAATTTTATCAACCCAACACATCTTCAAAACTTATTCCCCAACTAACACATTTTTTGCCCGTCGGCGCCACCTCCTTTGGGTGAGGTGGTTACGTTGACAAAACCAAAAGCGTGACCTGGGGTCACGTTTCCCCCGACCAGACAAACCCTAGTCCCCCAACCTCGCTCGCCGCCGCACTGACGACGTGGGCGCATGGTGTGATCTCTGCTCCTTGATCGCTACTGCCGCTGCCGGCTTTGCCACACTGTCCCCCACCGCGCCGCCGCTCCTGCTTCACACTCAGCCCACCGTTCGCTCCGTCGACCACCGGTAGCCGCTCCCGCTCCTCCCGGCCCGCCAATCGCGCTCCCCAAACTCATAACCAGGAGAGAAATCAATGAAATATATATTAATGTTGCTACCAAGAATAACTCGTAACCTTTGTGTCGACCAAAGTTAAGGTCTCGTTCTATACTTTAATTACCTATGCACTATCCTCCTGGGGTTAGGTCAATATAAAGTCTTCGTCAAAGAATTTCATCTTTTATGTGGGAATTAAAGTCAACTTATCAACAAACAGCTTTATTGATTCGACAAAGTTTTGAGATCAAGAAGGGCTAGATTCCAAAATCAAGATTCAACCTCGATGGAAAATGAAATGAGAGTCTATCAAAGGAATTTAAATTTTCCGCTTTCATCAAAGACATATACTTTACCATGGATTTAGCAACTACTTTTTTATCAGTGAAAAACAGAAATATATGCAACCAACAAAATAATGGAAAATGAAAATAAACAAACCACCACACCAGATATGTTGATGCAGTTCAGTTCACGACCTTCATCTGCTGGGCCACGCTCAGATATGAAAATCCACTAAGCTGAAAACTTAGACTTACACAAGACCCTTTTTTCTAGTGACTCCCTCGCAAATCTTGATGCACTCACTTTCACACTTACAAAAGATTTTCTCTCAAGTTCTCTTGGTGTGTTGAGCTCCCCTCGATTGGACTACCCAATCTCTAATGCGGGTCGAGATCCCCTCGAGTGGAATACCCAAAATCCCCTTGGTGATAATTCAGAATTACAAGGAAAAATAAAATGAACACAAGTGCATAACTTGTAATCGCATATTTCAAAGTGAAATATTATGAAAACAATTATAATAAAAAGATCAAATACTCAAGACTTTGAAACACCTCAACAATGAATAATCTTTGGTAAGTCTTGATATATATTTCGGATAAGACTCAATAATATGCAACAATCACATCTCAACAAATCGTTGGCTTTAGATAACCTTTGTGACAACCGATAAGATATTCTCTCTGTTGCAACAACCATCATCGGTGTTTACTGGCACAATGTTCAACTAAAAATAACTTTAACTTCTAGATACTGAGTAGTTTCAACTCCAGATTTAGTATCTCCATATTGTCATATCTTTATCCACACGTGATACAAATAATAGACAATCAAGTACATTCAAAATGTGACACTAATAATCAAGTATAGCTACCGACTAGGAATTAATGCAATTAGTCTTAGTCTCTCTTAGATCACTCTCTCAAAATTATTTCCCTAATTGTAGCTCTAAAACACATATATAGTCCGTCCATGCATGTTTCTTTAGGAATTAGGACGGGTGGAAATCCCATTCATGGCTGATGCTCTTGATGCATGTACTTTCTATTTGAAGCTAATTAATACACTTGATTTGCACCTCTGATTCTGAATGAGGGCCGCTAAGGGCACCCCACCGTTTCATTAAGGCACCCAGTTAATGTGGGCACTAACCAATTTACCTAGGGCACCCAAAAATTAGACTCGAAATACCCAAAATACCCCTCGAACAAACCTCTCACACCCCACCACCCCCACCGCCCCCACCACCACCACCACCACCACCACCGAACTCCTTGTGAAAGAACCCATTTGTTTTCAACCGACCATTGCGAGGATACCCCGAAATCGTCGTTTCCGTCCATCTCCGTGTGTTTCTCCTTCGTTGTAAGAGGTTTTTGCAGTTTGTAGGCTCGGGGTGTTTGCCGATTTCGTCTTCAAATTAGGGCTCGGTTGAAGATCGTCGAACACACAAATTTTGCGTGAAATCGATTGTTTGAAGTTACATTTGGTACAGTAGTTGTAATGTGCGTGTGGCGGTTTATTGAATGGTTAAAAAATTGGGAAATCGCGGTTCTCGGCCACACAGGCCAAAGAGTGTGTTAAGCTGTCTCGCCACGAAGGCGGAAGAGTTCACGGTGTCTCGAGTTACGCATGGCCGAGAATACTTTAGTTATCTCGGCCGAGACATGACGAGAGCTACAATTAGTGATAGGTAATGTGGTGTCGGTGGTGTACAACCGAGAATTTGCTCCTACTCTCGGTTGTACACTGTCGAGAGGGTTAGAGTAGGCTCTCGGTTTTGCGAGGCCGAAACAATCGCGCACATCGAGAATTACTCGACTCTTAGTCATACCATACCGTGACCAACTTACACCTCTCGGTCCTCTATGACCGAGACATTGCTATGCATTTCGGTCCTGCGAGGCCGAAACAATCGCGCACATCGACATAAACTTCGGATAACCGCATAAAAAACACAATAAATTTGCAAAAGTTCCGTGAGTTCGACCTCTCTTGCACAAGAGCAAGTACAATCCTACATTATATAGTGGAAACAAGTTCGGATTTGAAGAAATTACCAAAACCTACGTTGACAAACAAATCATCATTTTCACAGTTTTACACAACTAAACAGTTCAAAAAAACCATCAAATTGTTGTCAAACATTGTTACATCGCTATCGGATGATGTCAATCCGCAAGAATCGATCAACGCTCGCCAAACACAATGTGGATTTGTGGTTCAACCTAGTGGTGGGGTGCCTTTTTTTTGTCAAAATGATTTGTGGTGTTTGAATCACTATATATACAAGGGCAAAATGGTCTTTTCCAGTTTTGCTGGAATTTTTACAAAAACTTTGGGTGCCTTCATGAAACGGTGGGGTGCCCTTAGTGGCCCTCTTCTGAATTCAGAGGTGTGTAAATGGCAGGGACTAGGGAGAGTTGACACATGTAGATCAATCGATAAAAATTAATTATATGTTGAATTTTCAATTTTATATTATTTAATTAATAAATCAATTCCTGCCATTTTTTAATGTTAATTTATATTTGATCAAACTATGTATTATATATAGGGCTTTTCAAATGGTACAAGAAGATTTTAATTAGTGCTCCACCACTTATCTCTAAATTGTGGTTTCTTAGAGAATATATAGTTATGAGAATCACAAAAAAAAAAAAAAAAAAACAAGAAAATTTCTTAACCTTTTAAAATTTATATTTTAATTATGATTTGGTGCGTGTCTGTAATATATGCGATTATGAGAATCACCACTAGATGTAAGACATAGGCATACATTTTGTCATTTTTGTTATAACCTAATCAACTAATATTCCTTTTTTTAACATCCCATTTTTAAAGTAAAATAAAATTTTCACATTAATCATTGAAGGTTCAATATATTTAATAGAATAGGACAGCTCTAAAAAAAATAGGACATGACATGACATAAAATCAATTGCTCTAATAAAACATCATTGCTTCATTAATTATAATGGTTTAAAAAACTATATTTCTTTTTCAACACAAGAATATAATATTATCAATTTTAATGTACTTATTATAATTCAGATTTGTCCAATAATATCTAATTGATTGAGTCAAATCTGTTTTAATTAATGCGGCCAATCACTTTTATAGGAAAGTTGGGGGCTAATTAATTAATACTCCCTTCAATCATAAATGTAGTTGGTTTAAAATAAAAACTAAAATATCACAATGCACATGCAAGATAATGAGGGCTGCTAAGGGCACCCCACCTATTAATGAAGGCACCCAGTTAATGTGGGCACAAATTGATTTACCTAGGGCACCCAAAAATTAAACCCAAAATACCGAAAATACCCCTCGTGCAAAAAACCCTTGCACCCCACCACCACCACCACCACCACCACCACCTTCACCGAACCCCGAGCACCCAACCACCCCCACCACCACCTTCACCGAACCCGAGCACCCCACCACCTTCACCGAGCCTGTTGTGCAAGAACCCATTTGGTTTGAATCGACCAAAGTGAGAGGAATCTCCAAAATCGTGTTTTCCGTGTCTCGCCTTGTGTTTCTCCTTCGGTTTACGGCTTTTTGCGATTCGTAGGGTCGTGGTGTGAGCCGATTTCGTCTCCAAGTTAGGGTTCGGTTGAATTGTTAAAGAAATGGGAATTCACGGTTCTCGGCCACACAGCCGAGCGTGCTAAGCGTCTCGGCCTCGCATGGCCGAGAGACAAGCTACATTTTTGGGAACTCGAAGTCTCGCCACAAAGGCGGAAGAGTTCACAAGTGTCTCGGTTACGCATGGCCGAGAGTACTCTAGTTCTCTCGGCGAGACATGACGAGAGCTACAATTAGTGGTAGGTAATGTGGTGTCGGTGGTGTACAACCGAGAATGTGCTCATGCTCTCGGTTGTACACTGGCGTACCATACCGTGACCTAAGTACACCTCTCGGTCCTTTAGGACCGAGACATCACCATACATCTCGGTCCTGCGAGGCCGATACAATCGCGCACATCGACAGAAACTTCGGATAACCGCAAAAAAACACAATAAATTTGCAAAATTACCTCAACTTCGACCTCCTCTTGCACCGTAGCAGTACAATCCTCCATTATATAGTGGAAACAAGTTCGGATTTGACTCATTTGAGCAAATTACCAAACCCTACGTTGACAAACAAATCATCATTTTCACTGTTTTCCACAACTAAATAGTTCTAATAAACTATCATATGGTTGTCAAACATTGTTAACTCGCTGTCGGATGATGTCAATCCGCAAGAATCGATAAAAAGCCGACAAACGCAGTGTGGATTTGTGGTTCAACCTTGTGGTGGGGTGCCTTTTTTTCTTTGTCGAAATGATTTGTGAGGTTTGAATCACTATATATACAAGGGCAAAATAGTCTTTTCCACTTTTGCTGAAATTCTTACAAAAACTTTGGGTGCCTTCATTAAATGGTGGGGTGCCCTTAGCGGCCCTCAAGATAATTGATCAAACCAATTACCTCACTATTGAAAAGGAAGATTAGGTGCATATGCTATAGCAGTTAGATAGAGAAAGCTCAGTTATGAGAAAGCTCAGTTGTGTGGGTTTGGTACACGACCACGACAGTCAAACGTCAGGCCACTGATTTTCAACACTCATGAAGTGCACCTCCGGGCCTTTGGACTAGAATTAATAACGTACAGTTTGGTATTAAAACACCTATAGATGAGGCTTAGTGTTGGAGTCTCCCATGAGCAAGGATGGTATATACAACATAACAGGTAAAACATATATAAATGATGATCGATGTAAAAATATTTGTATGATTTAGTATTCCTTGACTATGTCTCTCTACTCTAAAATAATTGCGGGTTTATTGATATGTACAAGTTATTGAAAAACAATTCACACGATATGGTGGAGATCTTTAAATTTCAACATATATTAATAAAGACTAGTGCGTACTCATTTCAACTAATCTATATATGTCTATATGTCATTCTGTCACGACCCTCTTGGGTTATAAGAAGGGGAAAGCGAGATTTATTTGAAGCCCTGGGCTAAAATTAATGTTTATTTTTTTTTGTCTTTAACAATTAAAAAATGCTTTGGTGCCACACTTACGATGGATACACACTCGTCCAGCTGCTTTTGATTCTCAAGCGTGCGCATCCCTTGACTATCATGAACACACGCATCTCGAGATGTGTCGATGGGCAGATAATGAATTCATATTCAACACGCTTATCCATGTTGGGGGCACCTTAACACTTTCTTTAGCATTTATGCATATTTAGTATTTGCCCACTACAATCATCATCAACTTAATAATATTATTTAATGCACAATTTAGTTAAAAAATACTACACGATTTAAAACCTCAAATCATTGGAGCAAATATTAATCACCAAGATCACAAGTGACAACAATTAAGAATAAATCACACTAAATTTTAAATAAAATTGTATTTTTT
Source organism: Stephania yunnanensis (assembly GCA_039657365.1). Taxonomy (NCBI): domain Eukaryota; kingdom Viridiplantae; phylum Streptophyta; class Magnoliopsida; order Ranunculales; family Menispermaceae; genus Stephania; species Stephania yunnanensis. The sequence continues at coordinate 55,363,679 of CM077588.1, read as the reverse complement.
AATAAGTATTCATAACAAATTCTTCTAAAAAAAAGTAATTCATAATAATACATGAGATGCATTTGTAACAATAAAACATTAGGGCGGAGGATATTTTCTTATTTTTTGCCTTTATTTTTATTTTTCATTTCTGTTTCAGTGTTTTTTTTTTTTTTTTTTTTTTTTTTTTTTTTGAGCATTGTTGGGTATACTTGGCCTTTTTAATTTTTTTTGTTGGGCTTCTTTTTAAGGGGGCTAAATAGAAAAATAAAGGCTGGGATGGACCTATTATTAGTAAAAGCTTAATTAATTACTTAGAACTTAGTCTGAAAGGCAAGCTTTAATTTAATTAACTTAGTTGTAGGGGTGCCCTCTTGGCATGTGGAATTAGTTGAGCCTTAATCAAGAATGCCTAGGCGATTCGATCTTAAAAAATAAAAATGAATAGTTAATTAAGTTATTTAGTAAACCTATTTAAATTAAGCAATGGTGCGAGCTACACATAATGTGAAATTTGTGCATTAATTCAGGCTCATACGACCTTTCAACACAATATATATTTATGCTATAAGAATATTGGCTCCTTTACCACCTAACGTTTGGTAATATCTATACTTCTCCTCTAAAGAATTTCAAGAAGTTTATTGAAAAGTCCACCACTCTCCTTCCCACCACACTTCACTTCAATTGTTTGATAAAGAGTATATATATATATATATATATATATATATATATATATATATGTACTTCTATTTTAGTATCTATTTTTATATATTAATTTTTTTTTTGGTGACATACATTTGATATACACTTTAGCCATACAGCCACATATTTATTGGAATGCTCCAAATTAGCTTACACATTTGGTCAGCTCATCTCCCAAGGTCAACTGTACATGAAAGTTTATTAATTTGATTACTTAGCTAATAATTATACTAAACAAAATATTCGTTGATTTTTATATTTTTTTTGTACCTAATATTTTTTAAAAATTAGTTGAGTGATTGACGCAGCGGGGATCTTCCAAATCAGTTGAACGAATCCACGAACAACTCGATCTAGGTCAGAACTTAAGCCAAAGTTCAAAAATTCTTTTATTTCAACCAAAACTACGAATTACACCCAAAAGATCGCTTAAATAGCGAAACCCTAAAATTTGCCAAAAATAGTAAAAAGTCCAAAAAGCCCTAAAACTGAAAACTAGACGAAAAATAGAAACAAACGCAAACGGCAATAAAAACGGAAATTCCTAATGAGAGTTATAAGCGAAACAAAAGTTTCCTAAAATAGCAAAATTGCCGTTTCGGAGGGCGAAACGATGGAATTTCGCCGAAAAACGTCGTAGTCACAGCGTAGCTGTGAGTTGTGATCTCCACGTCGTTTCCAATAAACCCATACCCCCGGATCGTTGCGAGTCATATCTTTTCCTATTTTTTTCAAGAATTAGCAACTAATTCTTGGAATTCATCATTATCCTATCAAGATTCATTATCCTATCAAGAATGTGCAATCTAATTCTTGGACTTCATCATTCTCCCCAGGGTGGACACAATTCGCCTCGAATTGTCATCATCAGACGTATCCCCATAATAGGGAACAAGATGCTTGACATTAATTTTCACACCTGACTGAATCCTTGTACTTGTCAGTAGCCTTCTGCAAGTTAACTTTGAAAAATTGGTGAATCTCTTGCACCCACGAACAAAGTCTTCTCGCCTTGCCATCGATATCTCGGATTCCTTCTTGTTACCATGCCTTGATTCGGTTTGAATTGCAAGCAAGCAAAATGTCCTCGAATTTGTAATGGCAAAGATACGCTTGCCCAAGGATCACTCTAGCGAAGTGTCAACCTCACTGCGAGCCACTTCTCTTTGGCACCCCTCACCAAAGAACCTCGGCCTGCGGATTGTAAGAGCGCTTTGCCAAGCAAAATATCAAGAGACTCTCTAGTTCCGTGGCCCTTCTCAAGCTGTGGCGCATCCCCAATAAAGCCTTCGTTGTCACTACCGTACCGATCAGCCGGATCCACTCCAGTATCATCTATGAAGTTATCGTCATCCATAGTCCTAACACCTTCTTGGTCATCCTCAGAATCCGCCCCGGCAACCGTATCCCAGAGCTCCTTCATCTCGCGATCGCGGCCAGGATAAATCGCCGACAAGCTCCCGCCCTTCGAGCTCATCTTCCGCTTCTGCGACGATGGCGGCTCGCTTGCAAACTCATCTCTCATGAACGCTGGTTCTTCATCTTCAATCCCAAAATCAGGCGTCCTCTCTCTATCCCCACTCTTCTTCACCAATCTCTTCCTCGGCGTCGCCTTCGAACCCGAATCATCGAACTCGTGAACTGGCGTCTGAACAGTCACATCATGTTGGTGGCCTTGCTCCGAACCGTGCCCTCCTCTCCAGTGTCTCTGGCTGAAAGACCCTTTGGTTGCACGCCCGCCACAGGCATAATACTTCCGTCGCCTCCCCGTAATGCGGAGGGCCTAAAACCACTCTCTCTCTCTTCGCACTCCTCTTCCCGCACGAGACGGCGCAAACCCCCAACCTGGACTCTCGAAGATAATGGCGGTAACCGCCTTGCTTACTATGACTGAAGGTCCTGCGCAAGTCCTCCGAACCCCAACGCACGAACTCTCTCGATCCGCGATGGGAATCCCTCCGTCTCCTCGCAGAACCAGTAATCCGTCCTCTCGAAGGGGAGGATACGATCCATATGCCGATCCAACAACTGATCGATTTTGGCAGTTAATTGTTCTACCACCGCGACCATGCGTTGATCAATTAATGGGCCAATTTGTCGATTCAGATTGTTACGATCATACACCTCCTCGATACGCTGCTGGTTCCTCTTCGGCGGCATGATTTCTCCAATCACGCTGACGCAGGCTTTGATACCAACTGACGCAGCGGGGATCTTCCAAATCAGTTGAACGAATCCACGAACAACTCGATCTAGGTCAGAACTTAAGCCAAAGTTCAAAAATTCTTTTATTTCAACCAAAACTACGAATTACACCCAAAAGATCGCTTAAATAGCGAAACCCTAAAATTTGCCAAAAATAGTAAAAAGTCCAAAAAGCCCTAAACTGAAAACTAGACGAAAAATAGAAACAAACGCCGCAAACGGCAATAAAAACGGAAATTCCTAATGAGAGTTATAAGCGAAACAAAAGTTTCCTAAAATAGCAAAATTGCCGTTTCGGAGGGCGAAACGATGGAATTTCGCCGAAAAACGTCGTAGTCACAGCGTAGCTGTGAGTTGTGATCTCCACGTCGTTTCCAATAAACCCATACCCCCGGATCGTTGCGAGTCATATCTTTTCCTATTTTTTTCAAGAATTAGCAACTAATTCTTGGAATTCATCATTATCCTATCAAGATTCATTATCCTATCAAGAATGTGCAATCTAATTCTTGGACTTCATCAGTGATCCACTTTGAACATTAACCTAGTCAGATATCGTAAAATATACATCAAAATATATATACAACTTGAAGCAAAATACACAATGTCCGACTAAATTCATGCTCAGAGTGAAGTGAATTACTTTTGTATTTTCCTTTTTTTTTCTTTACTTTGAGTTGATAGTAAACATCGAGATGTGATGGGGTGCATCTCGTGGGAGTTAAATCTGATCTGAGCGTCAAAAAAATCAAGTGCACGTGACTCCGAGTTGAAGTTTAGCCGGTCACCTCCCGGCACGTGTCACGCGCTTGCAGAGTACCTGAATCGCCACCAGTCACACAGTACTCGTGACCCACGTACGTGGGCCCCACCCAACCGTCTCTCTCTCGCGTCTATTTAAGGCGAAGAGAAGAGAAGAGAAGAGAAATTGAACTCCGTCGGCGGTGAGTCGGCGAGCATGGCGGAGCTGGAGAAGGTGTTCAAGCGCTTCGACGAGAACGGCGACGGAAAGATCTCGGAGGCGGAGCTGGAAAAGGTGCTGAGCGCGCTCGGATCGGAGACGTCGGAAGAGGAGCTGAAGAAGGTGATGGAGGAGATCGATACTGACGGCGACGGATTCGTGGATCTGAAGGAGTTCGCGGGGTTCGACCGCGGCGGATGCGGCGGCGATCGAGAGCTTAGAGACGCGTTTGAGTTGTTCGATCGGGACAAGAACGGAAAGATCTCTGCGAATGAGCTTTGCGCGGTGTTGAAGAGCTTGGGAGAGAAGTGCTCCTTGAAGGATTGTGGTCGGATGATCAGCTCGGTCGATAAGGACGGCGATGGCAGCGTCAATTTCGAGGAGTTCAAGAAGATGATGACTAACGGTACTAGAAACTGATTCACCATTAGAATAGCATTACAAGATCAGCAGCAGCAGCAGCAGTAGTCGTAGTTGAATCTTCACTGAATGAATGAATGAATGTTGAATGTTTGATCAAATGTTTCTGTGATCACATTTTGCGTGATGTGTGTGTTCTTGTTCTTCAATCTGTTCTCTGTTTCTCTTTTGGAAGTTTCTCGATTGTCGATTTCGATGAACAGTTTATTGATCTATAATAATTCTTGTCTTACACAATACATTATGAACAATTAATCTTTACGTACTTTATCATTTAACTTTTCTAGTTCACAAGATATATTGACTTACAAGAGCTTTTTATACGAATTCGATCTATAAATGCCCGCATCTTAAGGCACACATGAATGACTTTTGTGAACTAATGTGTCTTGTTGTGTCACACGCTGTTATCATTCTAGCACTTCTTTTTCAATTTAAAGGATTTGGAAAGCACAGTGCAATAGGGGCTCAATTACATTTATGTATCACACATCATCAATTGCATCAAATTGAGCTTAATAGAAGAGTTTTGACCCATATAGCAAGCCCCAATTAATTTGAAATCGAGGCTTTATTGTTGTTTTTTTTTTGGATTTTTGATAAGAAGGAAATCGTATGCCTTGCTTACTATGAGGCTTAAACTCTTGACCTCTTACTTAAGTAACTTCATTTTAAGCCAGTTATCAATTTATTTGGTTGGTAGGCTTTTGTTGTTGTTTTCAAAGTTTGTTTTTTTTTTTTTTTTTTTTTGATATGTGTGTGGTGGTGGTGGTGGTGGTGGTGGTGTTGCTAGGTTTGTGATTGAGGAAGGGTGAAGGCAAGGCAAAGGAAAAGTAGTTGGATTTGTTGGAGGGACACACTAAAAGGAAGGAATCCATGATTGAACAAGGTATGGGCATCAAACTTGTGAACTACTACTACTGCTACTGTTACTACTCTACATACTTACTTGCTTGGTACATTACATATACATAATGTGGTGGTTCAATAAAGTGTTGCACATGCTTTGTTCAGAACAACTGCCAAAACCACATGCTAGCTGATGCATCAGTAAAACTTCAACCTTTCCACAATTTTCCTTTTATTTAGAGCCTCAGAAGCCAACGCGCTTTCACCTAAAAAATAGTACCATGTAAATCAATTAGTAGTTCCATTGAATAATAAAAAATAACAGTCGTGCACCGTCCATACACCTCGAGTAGCTGTTTAGTGCTCTAACTTCTCATGTAATATTGATTTCTTGTACAAGCACAAGTTTGTCTTTGTTTTAGAATTTTTTTTCTTTAATCTCCTATCTATATCTATTGATGTCTCCATTAAATCGGTGGAGTTTGTTCATTGTAGACTCTAATCGGTCCTAACTAATTGGGGATTGAGACCACGTTGTTATTATTGGTTGGTGGATGTGTATTGATGTAGGGACAATCTCACGTTTTCTAAATTTCAAATCAGGCTAGAAGGTAGGACGAGCCACCAGGCAGATTTTTTTTTTTTTTTAATCAAATTTTGTTGCATTGATGTTCCTCATGCATACGAAGAGGTACAACAACCATTACATATGAAGTTCGGAACAACATCTTTACTAAGAGGACAACAACATCACGAAAGAGAACAACAACCTCTCTAAGGAGGGCAACAACCTCATGCATAGAGAGCAACAAACTTTCGAAGGGGATAAAAAACCTAGATCTCTAGATCAAAATAAAGAAAAAAGGCAGCAAAATTGTCAATACTTATGCTCGCGAGATTTCACGTTGCTCACTTTTTGTAGGTTGGTCATCGAAGTCATTCTCGCTGCTTGTAAAAAGAGACCGTAAGATGGTGCACTTCCTTAATTCTAACGACACAGACTATTCGTTCACATTTTTTTCTTTCTTTTAATTTTCCTATATAGTGTCCAGCGCCAACTGCATCTACTAATTCATACTCAGGCATATTGTCGGCCTCATACAGGACTACAGGAGCGACCATCCTAACTTTTTTTTTTCATTCGCAACCTCATTCAAGAGGAATCAAGTTTCTCACCACTTGAGTCAACGTGGATTGTTGATTTGTTGATGTTTTTAGTTTGCAAATACTATAGCTAGCGGCCCCATGCATTTGTTTTTTTACCATCAAATACCTAACCCTAGATCAACCACCTAATATTTTGATGGTACGAGGGTGGATTCAAATCTTCCTCAAGCAATTGAGATTTGAAGAACTTTTGTTGATTTTGTTTGGTGTGTTTTCCAAATAAGTCAATTTTGTTGCATGGATTGATCGAATAATAGTTGCGCCTAAAAACCGCTCCAAAAATTTCAATTTAAGTTACGTTTGCGTTCAAAGGTCACCCCGCTTGTAGGAATCGCTTTATGCTACGATATTGGTTCAATGAGCTCCAATGGTTGTATCAACATAATGTGGAAATGTACTTTATCTTGACGAAAAAAGAAGAAGAAAATACCTTAAAGTAGCGAAAAAGTTAATAATCCTCAGATTAACTTGAGAGATACTTATTAATTTTTTTGGCTCTATTTTGTAAAATATTATTGACTTGCACAATTGAAAGACAAGTATTGGTAATAGAAGATATATCAAATTGAATTACATCATAGAAGATACTTTGACACATGGAAAAAAAAAACATTATAGAAGATACTTGCAATAGGAAATCCCCAAAAAGGACATCCTAAAGTCCTAATTTGAAGTGACATACATAGATGCTGACATGTGCTCGTTTATTTCAACATGTTTGAAAGAGTCATCTAGTAGGTGAATGTCCATAAAGCATGATATTTAGCTTTCTCTTTTGCTAATGAATGATGTGTTTTAGAAAGTGAGAAAGCTACTTTATAGTACATGAAGTTGTAGATGAACAAGATCATACCTCAAGTGAAACTTCTTTAATATACTTGAAAACTCTAAAATTAATCACATTGGGACTTTACATTCATTTCAAGTTTTTTTTTTTTTTTTTTTTTTTTTTTTTTTTTTTTAAGAAATAAATAGACATGCATGTATCTAGCCCTTTTTCAACGTCTCTTTATTTTGATTCAACTAATCTCGTGAAAATTACTAGGACACTAAGTCATTACCTCATTTCGAGGCTAGAGCTATGATGTTCCTGTCTTTGTCACTCCACTACCACGCTTTGATTCAACTAATCTCGTAAAAATTACTAGGACACTAAGCCATTACCTTATTTTGAGGCTAGAGCTATGATGTTCATGTCTTTGTCACTCCACTACCATGCGGCCGCCTGAAAAGAAGGAAAAGAAATAAAAGAAACTTCAAACAGACAACCCTAAAGCACCAAGCCTTGTGTTTCATTGCTCTAGTGGTCCGCAAGGCACATGGCCACATTTTTGTGCCTAACTTCCCTTTTTCTTTTCCTTGCAATGCTACATTGACATGGTCCGCATCACAGGTTATAAAACCATGTAATACACGGTTCAACTGATTTGGTGGCTCAATAATTTGATCCAGAGTTTGAAAGTGAGAAATCATGAGTTTGAACTTTAGTGGAGGCATGTTATTTCCTATTTAAAAAAAAAAAAAAACCATGCAATACATATCGATCAAATTACGTGTCACACATCTTGTAATACAATACGCTGTGTTAGAACAGGTGTGTAACAAAATGTGCAACTTCAACTATGTTAAAATATCATTTTCCTTCCATAGACCAATAAATTGAGGACCACGGCCTCTCTTAAATTCAACCACCTCAAATAGAAACAGATCGAAAGGAGATGTCATGATAGAGTTGAGAATTTAATGAGGTGACCAAATTAAGTTGGTAAGAAAGGAAAAAACACAAGAGTTTCTTCGGGTATGTGATTCAGGGTTGCAGGGAGTTGTTAACCGACTTAAGGTTCTATAGTGTTTCATTTGTTGGTAGATCAACAAATTTAACGGCTCATGCTATTGTTCGGGAAGCTAGTTTTTTATTTGATTGAAACGAGTGATGAGTTGTACCCTCATTTCTCTCTGATGTACTAGACAAAGATTTGAAATAAATGAAGTTTGATTTGTTATAAAAAAAAAAAGGCTATAAAAGCTAACCAAGAAGTGTTGGGCTCACACGCATCTGTGTTTGCGGGTCCATGAATTTCACTTCGTCATATCTACACTTATATTCTCTTTACAAAATCTTACCTAACTAAAATGAGATTATATTTCAGTCCACACATCCTCAAAAACAAAGGTTACGATGAAATAACAAGTTTTTCATTCTTAAATAGAGATTTTAATTTTAAGTTTTAAAAATGAAAAAACTTTAAAACTCTTTGTTAACTGCGTCGTCTTTGAAATTAGTCAAGACAAAACTCCATTTACACTATAATCTTTAAAAAAAAAAAAAAAGAGGGGAATGGACGGAATCGTACTAGCACTGATGCACCGGACCTTATAAGAACAAACAATAATGTGCCACAAAACTGTTTTGTTGCTAATAGATTGAATTTGACAATACAAGTTCTCTTTACCGCGTAAAACAAGTCCCGGGTGGTTCTGCTTCCCTTCCATAACATGAACCTCTTCAAATCCATGACCACCACCCGCCATGTCATCCACCACCGCCGCCGTCCCCGCAACCTTTCCCTCCACAACTTTACATCCATTTCCAGCTCCAACACCCTGATCAATAAACACCCAAATCTACAATTCGAAATTAGTATTCTAGAGAACAACATTTATTCATATCACTTCATGACCGATGTCTTACGCGATTGCATTTCTTCCGGTGACCTTCAAACGGCAAATGCTGTCCACGCCCGGCTCATAAAATCAGATCACAGAGGGTCGATGATCTCGCTATGGAATCAAATTCTGAATTTGAATCGTCAGGGCGGGCGGATTGTGTACACGCGCAAACTATTCGAATCAATGCCCGATAGAGACACAGTTTCATACAATACAATTATTTCTGCCTATGCGCGGTGTGATCAGGATGTCGTGGAATGTATGCAGCTTTTTATTAGAATGCAAGAAGAATGTGTTGAGCCCAACCACATCACAGTGGCTGCATTGATTGGTGCTTCTGCGAGGTTGCGCGATTTATACTTGGTGGAGGTGATGCATGGATTAGTGATGCAATGTGGTTGGAGTACTAATGAGTTTGTTGGGAGCGTGTTGGTTGATGCGTATGCGAAGAGAGCAAGGCTAGAAGATGCGGTTCGGGCATTTGAGGAGATATCCGAAGCCGACTTGGTGTCGTGGAATGTTATGATTAATGGATGTGCATGCAATGGTAGTAAAGAACTTGCCTCGAGTGTCTTCTCTAGGATGCGGCGTGAGGGTATGTCGTTGAATAGCTTCACATTAGCCAGCATGACAAAGATATGTTCCGAACCGAGTGATTTGAGCCGTGGCATGCAACTCCATGGCTGCATTGTGAAAGCTGGTTTACGACATGAAACACCCGTCAGCAATGCGCTTATAACCATGTATTCAAAATGCGAAGAAGGGATGCTATCGGCATAGAACATATTTGAGAGAATGCCAGGACCTAATATTATTTCATGGACTGCTATGATATCGGGATTCATGCAAAACGGGCAGAGTGATGACGCCGTACGTGTTTATCAACGAATGCTTAGAGCAGACGTACAGGAAAATGAATTCAGTTTCGCAAGTGTTCTTCCGGCTTACAGTAGCTTAGCCAGGTTAGAGCAAGGGATGCAAGTTCATGCCAGGATCATCAAATCAAGGTTTGGATTGGATATGTCAGTAGGCAATGGTCTAATAGATATGTATTCCAAATGTGGCAGCTTAGCGGATGCTAAACGAGTGTTTACGACAATGGAAAGACGCGATGTAGTCTCTTGGACCACAATAATCACTGGATTTGGACAGCATGGGAAGGCTAGAGAGGCCCAATTAATTATGATACTGATCTAATAATGTAGAAGAAATAAATGATAATGGTACTAATGGTGTGCTGCTTCTTAAATAGCAGTTTTGGTAGCCATATGACGGATCGGACGTGATATCTGGATGATAAAGATAATTATATATATTATATGTGTGTTGAAGATTCATTAAAAAAATGTAAGATCGTATGTAATTTCAGGATATAATTGTCAACTGTCTATAATCTATAAACTATAGAACTATCACTATGCTTATCTCTTTTTTTAATGATCAAGAATGGAATGAGCTGGCTCTGGAGTTATAAATTAATGATTTTCATGAAAAAGTAAAAACTAATAAAATTATGATTTAGAACAGGTCATCATTCACATTTTCACCATTGATATTTACGTTTTGTCACCGCACCAATTTAATATATCACAAATTAATAATTAATGTTCGCTTGTGTGGTGGATTATAATTAAAATAATAGTGAGGAGTTAAGGCATATATATATATATATATATATATATATATATATGAAATTAAGTCTTCATATCATGTAGACTTAAGAGGTGTGGGTTTATTGAGTGGGATGACGTGAAAAAAAATTTGTTAATTACTAGTACTATACTATATATGCACTCCTAGATAGTAGACTATATATATATATATTATTTTACAAAATATTATGATTCATTCGGGCTAAATGTTGGAATGCCTTTAAATGTAAGATATAGGTTACAAAATACTTATTTTTTAAGTAACTATGGGTATATAGACACTTAATTTGACTAGTCCAACAAGCTTTGAGATTGCGAAAAGAGATCACAAGTGGCCCAATGTTTGGCTGTTGTGGGAAATCGAAACCAATGTCGTGTGCCTAACCCACACATCCTCATCTTCGCCCTTACCACTAAGCCACACCCGTCCGGATTGTTACAAAATACTGACTACTAAACATGTTCTCTCGTCGGGCTTTTAAGCCCTTGCTAAAGCCTATCCAAGCCCGTTCAATCAATTTATGGACTTTTGACTAAATTTTTATATTTTTAATTAAATAAATATATTTAATAAATGTTTAAAGGTTAACATTAAGTATAACTTAGTCTAGTGGTATAAGTTGTATCAATTACCTTGACGTCTTTTTTTTTTATAGGAGCGAGAGTTATTTTATTATAGTCCAATATGTACAACATATGCTATTTACAAAAGGCGAGAAATATTGTGTTTCTCATAAAGAAAGTCGAAAAAAAACCCCACTTTAATGTTTAAGTTTTAAATTTTACGTTAAACACATTTCTTATATTTTAATAAATAAAAATGTTTTAAATATTTGATGGACTGATTGGGAGCTTGAGTTTTTATTGCTTGGGCTTGCCTATTCCAAACATGATGGACTTGGACAGGCCGAACGCGTACCCAAGCCATGAACATATCTAAGTAACAACTAATCAATTACGCCAACCATATGCCACTTGCCAGTCAATATACCATTCAATTAATGATCATATATCACATATTAATTTATCAATTAATATATATGTCCTAGTTCTATATCATCACATCTTTATTTATAACACTTTTTATGTATGGCTCTCCACTCCAAAATTATGATTAGAATATTGCATAAGAATAGAATATTTTGTTTTTATTTTTCTCTCTACTTTATGCAAGAAATTAAGAATATATATATATATATATATATATATATATATATATATATATATAATACCCAATTAGTCAAAGAATTTCTATTGTATATATGTCTGGTTTAATAATGTGGACTTTGGGATATAAATATATTAAGCTCAATAATTAACATTAATTCTACTCTAAGGTGTGTGTAAACAATTACTAGCCAGGTCCATATTAATTATCAAAAAAAAAAGGATCCATATTGGTGAGTTTTTCTTTTTCAATCTTTATTTATTTATTTATTTACTGGGATTATGTATATACATACAGAAAACCACAATCTCTTTTGGATAAGAAAGAAGCCAACATTATTTCTCAAAAAGAAAAAAAAAACCAACATCATTTCTCTAAGTTACCATATGCGTACCAAATTATCGGACCATTCAAGTGGTTGTTAGAAAACCATAATTTCAATATCTTAGATTGGTTAAAAATTTGAAATTGTAATATTTATGTAGTCGACCCTATATATAGATTTATTTTATTTCAACTTTGCATATATAGGAGGTTCATATAGGTGCATATGTATAGCAATTACATGACCTCGCTCTTACAGATTTCATTGAAGAGAACGGGGAGGTCTGTGAAATGGTTCTTGAGCAGATCATACATCTTGCCAGCTGGGCACCTGACCTCGCTCTCAATATCAATCACATGAGTAGGCACCTCAGCCATGCTAATTGTCCTTCTCTAGCTAATTAATTAATGAAAATTAAAACTGATTGAATAAAGCAAACAATATGATAAGCTAGAGTATGGAAGAAATGAATTGATGAACACTTGGTAATACGTATTATATATATAGCAATTTTTGAAGAGCCACTACTACTTGCTTGCACGTCTGGATCAGGATGGTAATTATATGAGACCGAGCTTCACACGCGATAATTCTTTATGCATAGAAAATGTCAACTATATATAGAACTATATATAGAACTATTACTATGCCTTAACTCTTTTTTCTTATGATCAAGAATGAAATGAGATGGCTTGCTGGAGTTATAAATTAATGATTTTGACCATTCAGGTCATCATCATTCACATTTAATTTCACCATTGATATTTACGTTTTGTCACTGCACCGATTTAGTTATATACATATACAGAATATATTGTCACAAATTAATAATGTTCTTGTGGTGGATTAATTAATTGAATATTAATGAAGAGGACGATTGACTTTTCTCAAATTAACATGTTGATGACATGGATTAAAGTCTTCACATCATGTAGAAGTTCGGACTATTATTTGGGGTGATTTTAAAAAAGTTTTTTAGTGTTGTTTTTTTTTTTTTTTTTTTTTTTGCTCAACTACTCCTAATTTCTATTTTAGTATGTTATTAATTACACTACAAAAAAAAGAACCAAATAGCGATGGATCTGTGACGAGGGCCTTTGATGACCCGGTGATCAATTTACCCTAACGGGTTCGGGTACGTATGAAGATTTTAAATGGGGATAGGGGTGGGGATAAGTACAAAATCTCATACACACACGGGTATGGATACGGGTATGGGTAATAAAATATACCCACGAAGATTCCCTATAGGGAATCCTCACTTGAGACACCCATGGGTAATCTCCACTCATGGGGATCCACATATATCAATTTATACACCATATGATATTTATTATTTATATATATATACCCTATGATATACATATATATATATATATATATATATATATATATATATATATATATAAGATTACATAATATTCATAGTTCCAACTTCGAAAAACTCATACCTATAACAAAAAACTCTGAGTGAGATTTATAATTTTAATTTATTTGGTTTTTTTGACGCAATTTTAATTTATTCGGTTAATTAAAAACTATCTGTTTTGTTTTGAATTGTTTCCAGCTATATTTATATTTTAGAATCTTAGGATTAAAAACTGAAAAAATAGGATCAAATGCGAAAAATTGCAAAACTTTATTTGGTTAATTTATTTTGTATATTTAATAGTTATTGACTAAATATATAGTTTATATTTATATATACATGTTATGAATTTAAAACTTATTGACATTATTATTTTTTGTATCACGACATTATTGTTTCTTAACACTCTTAAGTGTCGGGAGAGAAAAAGAAATTGATAATCAACCACACCAAAACATCAACTCTTTTCAAAAAAAAAAAAAAAAAAAAACTTAAACTCTTAATCTCAAATACTCAATTCTCAAATTACGTGGATCAATTATATGATCAAACTTTTTATAATATAATATTTGTTAATATTTAGTTGTATTATAAATTTATAACTAAATATTATATATAATTATATATCATATTACAATATGGTTATGCTAACATATGTATATTACATGTATAAGTATCATTTGAAAATATCTATAGTTGTACTTGTTATGTATGTATATTTGATACCTTATTTGTTACAATTCTTTTTTTTTTTTTTTTTGAGAATCCACGTGAGGATCTCCAATGGAAAATGGAATGGGAAAAAACTTCCCTACGGGGATTCCCTTTGCATCCCCGCAAAAACCTTTATGAAAATCTTCACGAGGATTCCCAATGGGGAATTAAATGAGAAAAACATTTTATCCACAGGGATTTGATAGGTATGGGGATGGGTATGAGAATCCATCCCCAGATGGGTATGGGTATGGGTGATAAGTTCCATAGTGGGTCTGAGTATGAGAATGAGGTCCCCATCCCTACTCTACCCATTTGCATTCCTAGCGACGGCCCCCGTCACTAATTGTTGGGCGGTAACCTCAAAACCAAACCCTAACCTCAAACCCTAGGCAGTGAAAGAGGAGATTTTTTGCCTACGTGGCAGTGGGGCTTACGCTCCCTCTTTTACACTCAAAACCAAACCCTAACCTCTCTCATTTATAAACTCCCCCAAAATTCTTTCCCTCTCTCACCGCCTCCTCTCCTCTCTTCTCACTTCCATCCGCCCCCTTCCCTCTCTTCTCATTTCTATCTTTGGCCTCTCTCGCTAGATCTCCTCGTCGGTGTCGCTGCTACCTCCCGCTCTCTTCGCCGTTACCGCCTCCTACTCACCATGTCATCGTTATATTGCCACATCATCAACTCAACTCTAATCTATATATATTAAGGGAAGGCCCCAGAGTGCCACATGGCGTTCTCTCAACCTTCCTACTCGCCATGTCATTGTTGTAATGTCATGTCATCAACTCAACTCTAATCTATATATATTAAGGGAAGGCCTCAGAGTGCCACATGGCGTTCTCTCAACATTCCTACTCGCCATGTCACCATTGTAATGCCACGTCATCAACTCAACTCTAATGTGAATAAAGGAAGACGTTGGAGTATACGTGTGGCATTTTTCATCCTTTTAGACGCGTCATATGGCACATGGCTTCATCTCAACCTTCCTACTCGCCATGCCATCATTGTAATGCATCATCATCAACTCAACTCTAATGGAAATAAAGGAAGACCTTGGGGTATACATGTGTCGTTTTCCATCCTTCTCGACTCGCCATGTGGCATATCTTAAATATCTAATAATAAATCATTCCAAACCTACCATATAAAACATACCTACCATATAAAATTAGGGTACCAAGAATGTATAGATAATAATAGATATATAAAATGTACCACGAATATATTGTAATACTATATAGGGGTGTCCAATAAATATCTATATATAATGTACCATAAATATATAGCAATAATAAATCATTTCAAACCGACCATATTAAGGGAAGACCTCGAGTGCCACTTGGCTTTCTATCAACCTTTATACTCGCTATGTCATCATTGTAATGCCACGTCATTAACTCAACTCTAATGTGAATAAAGGAGACCTTGGGGTGTGCATGTGGCGTTTTCCATCCTTCTCAATGCGCTATGTGGCATGCACATGGCTTCATCTCAACCTTCCTATTCATCATGTCATCATTGTAATGCCACGTCATCAACTCGACTCTAATAAGAATAAAGGAAGACCTTGGGGGTGTACATTTGCCCTTTTCCAATCTTCTCGACTCGCCATGTGGCACATCTTAAATATCTAATAATAAATCATTCCAAACCTACCATATAAAGCGTACCTACCATATAAAACGTACCATGAATATATATATCTATATATATAATAATAGATATAGTCAATATATTGTAATACCATATAGGGGTATCCAGTAAATATCTATATATATAAAATGTACCATAAATATATAATAATATTAAATCATTTCAAACTTACCATATAAGACGTACCTACCATATAAAACGTACGTACCGTGAGTAAATTGTAATAATAATAATATATATGATACCATAAATAATAAATGATTTCCAACCTTATCGACGCCACGTGGTACATCTCCAAAAAAACTATTTAAAGGAAAACCTTAGGGTATACACGTGGCGTTTTCCATCCTTCTTGACTCGTCACATGACACATCTTCTAAAAAACAATTCAAACCTACCATATAGGTTTGATGAGGACGTTATAAAAAGTTTAAGGAAGGTAATGGTGGATACGGTTCAAAAATGCCACGTGGTGCTACAAATTAATGCCTATTAGTAAGGAAGGTAATGAGGATGTTTAATGCCTATTAGTAAGGAAGGTAATGGGAACGTTGTTTGACTTATTAAATAATAATATATATGGTACCATAAATATATAGTAATAATAATATATAAAACGTATCATATATATGGTAATTACAAGGGGACGTTGTTTGATCGATGAAGACAGTTTACATGCATGCATGGTAAATACCATGCATATATATAGTAATAATTAAAATCTATATATGCATGCATAGTAAATACCATATATATAGTAGTAAAAATTTATATATAGTAATTATATATTAATGCCTACTTTTTAATACAAGGGGACGTTTGATGGAAACGGTTCACATTCGTAGATTTAATTACGAGTTACAATATATATTCATAAAAAAACAATTTGGTTAGTAACAAAATAAAAATAAAAATAAAAAGAAACGATTCGGTTTCCTATCATTCACTTAAATCACACCACAACTATCCCTATCATGCAATTATCAAAAGAAACGATTTGCTTCCCTTTAATTACAGTTACAATAAAATTAAACACTATAAATCACATTCCCAACACTTTTGCTCAAACATTCCCAACTTGAACACAAATACTTTCTTAGGCAAGTACTTTCTTTCCTAAATACTCTTTTATTTTACGTATTTTTTTTGTTTTAGTTACTTATATTTATTATTAAATTTCAGTCTTTTACAAGATGGTGACTTACACGAAAATATCTTACCTAAATCCTTCGATTGCAAATATTGAAATACGAGTAAGACTATATCAACTATGGGAGTAACATGAATAGTGGAGATCTTATAATTATTAGTCTGCACTTGATACTCTTTGACGAAGACGTAAATCTTTTTTTTACTCGCGTTTTTATTGTTATTATACTCTCTTTGATGAATATTAGAGATCCTATTAGTCTGTATTTGATAATATTCAAGTTTTTTTGTTGTATTTCAAGAGACTTTGATCCATGCCATAATTCGAAAACATCAAGTGTGTAAATACAAGAGCCGTTACTTCAAAAGGGAGGTAAATATGTGTTGTTTTTCATAATTTGTTTTTAACCGAACCCTTCATATAAATTTTGCAGATTTAATAGGATGCAGATTACTCTATGGGGCAAGACAAGGGACTTTTTTATGTCTCTATTTGTCATAATTGATATATTATAACAAAAAATAAAAAATACAAGCCATTGATATTTCTTGCACTTAAGTGGGGTAGGATGGTAAAATCTAATTTTTCAATTTTTTAATAATTTCTTTTTGTATTTTTTTGGGAGTTTTTTCTCAACCTTTTTTTAAGGAGTTTCAACTTTCGGTTTTGATTTTTCGAATAACTTTTTTTTTTCTTTTGTTGGGGAGTTTCTAATTTTAACACAAGTATTTGACAAAAAAAAATTGTAACACAAGTATCACCAAGTTTTTTTTCTTTTATCCATTACAACACAAATTCAATTAGTGTTTATTGTAAAAGATATGATTTTGTCTTTAGCGATGTTACAACCGAAAATGAAGTAATGGATGCTTAATTTTTTGATTTCCTAAGGTTACAGTTGAAACAAAAAATTTTCAAAACGTGACAAGTATTTGAGAAGGGATGGAGATCGAACATCATAAGTTTTTTTTTTTTCCTCATCAAAATTATTTTATCCAATATGTAGAAGCGCGAGATACCGAATAGGAATAAATACTATAATTGATATTTTATAAGAAAAAATAAAAAACACAAGTCATTGATATTTTCTTGCACTTAAGTGAGGGGTAGGATGGTAAAATCTAATTTTTCATTTTTTTAATAATTTTCTTTTTTTCTTTTATGTTTTTTGGAGAGTTTTTTTTACATTTTTTTAAGGAGTTTCTACTTTCGGTTTCGATTTTTCTAATAATTTTTTTCTAGTCTTTTTTGGAGTTTCTAATTGGAACACAAGTATTTGACAAAAAAAAAAAAAAAAAAATGTAACACGAGTATCACAAATTTTTTTTTTCTCATATCCATTACAACAAGAACTCAACTAGTATTTATTGTAAAAGATACGATTTTGTCTTTAAAGAGGTTAGACCCGAAAATGAAGCAATTGATGCTCAATTTTTTGATTTCTTAAGGTTACGGTTGAAACAAAAATTCTCAAAACGTGACAAATATTTGTGAAGGGAGGAAGAATATCATAAGTTTTTTTTCACTTTTTTCTCATCAAAATTATTTTATCCAATCTATCGATACTAATTCTTGTCCGCGTGCGAAGCGCGGATCTTGACTAGTTTAATATATATGATCATCAAATCTTAATTTAATTATAACCCTCTTTAGGGATAGCCCAATATTTTCATTTTTTTTTTCTCTCTACTTTTTGCAAGAAATTAAGAATATTATATCTGTTGGACCACTTGCGCTGATTTAAAACTATATTTTGATCCACACATCCCGACAAAATCCAATTAATTAATTAATTTAAATATTTATATGCTGCTGGTTTAATAATTTAGACTTTGGGGTATAAATATATTGAGCAAAATAATTTAACATTAATTATAGGGAGCGGCTAAAAGGACTCCATTTTTTTTAAACGTACCCAACCTCAATGAAATGACTCAACTACCCCTCTACATAAAAGAGTTTTTGCTAAACGCCCCACTCACCCCGTACTCCACCCACCCCACTCACCCATCGCATCTCACCACCAACCCGAATCCCACGAAGTCCGAGCAAAACCACGTCGATTTGACACTGTCGGTGCATTCTTCATCTCTTTTAGTGTCGCTTTTGAAGTTTTTTGGGTTTTTTTTTTTATTTTTTTGAGTCGATATATATCTTGTAGGATTGTTGTTGGTTTTAGGGCTTTGATTTGAGAGTTGAATCTTGAATTTTAGGTGCAAATTTTTTATGGAATCGATGATATTAAACGATTTTGGGTAAAACCTACTTTTTTTTTTTGTCATTTTCACGTGTTTTTGGGAGTTTTAGAATTTTTGTGTTCGTTGTTGTTGTCTCGTGAGTGTCGGACACACGGAGGGGAAACCTCCACACCGAACCGACACCTCTAAAAGGTATCGATCGACTTCGATCGAAAGCGCAAAAATAACTAAGCTTCAAAGTGGGTGACGGAAGAATCTAAGCGAAACCTCTTTAGAGGTGTCTGTCATGTATGACCGACACCTCTAAAGAGGTTTCTGTTAGAGGTGTCGGTCATGTGTGTCTGAAACATCTTCAGAAAGGGTGTTAGGGTGAGAGTGAGGGTGATGGTAATGAAGTAAAAATTCAAAAACGAAGTATGTTTAGCAAAAATTGGGGTCGGTTTAATTAGCCACTCCCTAATTATACTTTACCAGCTATGGTCCATATAACTATAAAAAAAAATGATCCGTCATGGCGGTGAGTTTTTCTTTTTCATTATTTTTTATTGTGATTGTGTGCAGAAAAGCCCACAATTTCAATATATCAAACTGGTAAAAAACTTGTAATATTTATGTAGTCTATATAAGAAAAAAAAACACTTTATTTATACTATCACAATATATATATATATATATATATATATATATATATATATATATAGAGAGAGAGAGAGAGAGAGAGAGAGAGAGAATTACAACTTAATTAGAGTTACAATATATCTGTATATATATCAAAAAATCAATTTGGACTCTTTGAGTCCGGACTCAAAGATTTTTTTATTAGTAATTTAAGATATCTATCTAAGTAAAAGACCTAATTACCCTCTAATCCAAACACCAATAATGAATTTGAATTAAGGGTTTTTATGTCTTTTTGGTTGTTTGAGTCCAGACTTTTTGAGTCCATCTAACACTACCCTATATATATATAGGTGTTTCTACAATGAAATTCGATTACATAATATTTATTGCGTATTTAATGTGTTGCATTAAATGCACTACATCGATTACCATTAGATTGAAATCTTATAGTAATTCAATAGTGAGACATGTAGTGCCCATGACATATGTATATATTTGAACTTCATTGTAGAAACACCTTTTATATATATATATATATATACGCGCTCGCGTGGGGGCATGATCACTTGATTAATTAGTGATGCTTCTTAATTCCATTAATTGATGTAGGTTTAATGAGTGGTCATTCGAGCCTTCTGGAAGTGAGCGCAAAATTTTGAAGTAACACCGGCGAAAATCTGGAGGTATGGATCAAGAGGGTGAGAATCAACTTCATTGAGCTTCTCATGTATAATGCTCCACTTTACCATGCTCCCGTCACTAGAACAAATTTTACTTTTCATAAAGGTTTTTGACCTCTATGAAAAGTGTTATCTTTTAAGGTGTTACCATATCTTCAAAGCTTACATAGGGGTTTCAAACCTCTATCAAATCTTAGCTATTTCATAGGGGTTTGAAACCTCTATATTATCGTCAAAGGCTTACATAGGGGTTTCAAACCCCTATGAATAATAGTGATTTCATAGAGATTTGAGACCCCTTTCAAATGTCGTTTAAAAAAATTTAATAGCTGAAAATGCCCAGAATTATTAATTTTCATTTCCAATTGAAAATATAACAAATGTACATCCCACTCACAATATTGTTATTCCACCAGTAATTATACATGCGACATATGCAAATAGAGAATAAAATGACAATACATATATGTATAAGTTTTGATATGAGTCTAAACTCCAACAATGTCCGGCACCTTTTGAATCATAGCGACTCTCACCACATCATGTTATGAAGACCTCCTTATCTGCACATACACCACCCAATTCGAATTGGGTGGTGTATGTGCGTTACTCTATCAATTAGGCGTTATAAAAAGCCTAAATTGTTCTAGTGAGTTACTCTTTGGAGTAACACACACTTTGCATGCAAGGCTCTTGTGCATCTTAAAAAATTTCCTCCAATAATGGTGAAGGTCACCTCTTCTCATCATCTACTTCACTCAGCTTCGCCTTCACCTCTAGATATTGATCAGATTTTGCGTCTGCAATTTTTTTTATTTTTTTTATTTTTTGTCAACATAGGAAACAAAAATAAACACTTTATAAATCAATCATAAAAAAATGTTTGAATTAGTATTGCGCGAATAATGGGCACGCAATGTCAAACATGTGTACTGCACAGCCTCCAAGTTTTATTAAGTGTATGACTATATATATATATATATTATAGGATTTATCATAATGTTTAATTATTACCAATGACATAGCTCCACTGAATGACGCTGCCCAAGCTTTTGCCATCTCCTTGAAGCACCTTTGAGTTCTTGTAGATCTCAGGGAACAAAAGATGGGCGTCAATGAATTTGTTCTTCATAAATTCGTAGAACGCGTCCGCGGGGCATTTGATCTCGTTCTCGACTTCAAGTACAAGCTGGCGAGACAACTGAGCCATGCTCTCCAATTAAACAAGTTAAATGGTAGGCAATCTAAAGAAAGCAAATAGATCGATGAAAGATTTAGAATAAAAAATAGTGCAAGTGTTTATTTGAGGTGATGAAGAGAATGATCGAGGTTTCTTATATAGGGGAAATGCAGTGCTTTTGTGGTCCATGAGAGGTGGCGTATTCATGGCCGAAAGTTTTTTTGTTTTATTGTTATTTTTATAATAGCCATGCATATATATATATATATGGAAAATTATTATTTTTTTATATTCTTTTGTTACATACATTTGTTACACAATGGTGTAGGGTATTTTGCTTGATTAGTACACCTAGAAAAAAATTTTATCAACCCAACACATCTTCAAAACTTATTCCCCAACTAACACATTTTTTGCCCCGTCAGCGCCACCTCACTGGGTGAGGTGGTTACGTTGACAAAACCAAAACGTGACCTGGGGTCACGTTCCCCCCCCAGCCCCCGCACAAACCCTAGTCCCCCAACCTCGCCGCTCGCCACCGACGCCGGCGCGCGGTGGTGATCTGCTCCCGCCCTTGATCGCCTGCTGCGCTGCCTTGCACCTTGCAATCCCCACCGCTACCGCCACTCTCACACACGCCTGACCCACAGTTCCGCTCGTCGACCACGCCGCTCCCGCTCCCGCCAGCCGCCAATCGCCGCTCCCCAAACTCATAACCGGAGAGAAATCAATGAAATATATATTAATGTTGCTACCAAGAATAACTCGTAACCTTTGTGTCAGTCAAAGTTAAGGTCTCGTTCTATACTTTAATTACCTATGCACTATCCTCCTTGGGGTTAGGTCAATATAAAGTCTTCGTCAAAGAATTTCATCTTTTATGTGGGAATTAAAGTCAACTTATCAACAAACGGCTTTATTGATTCGACAAAGTTTTGAGATCAAGAAGGGCTAGATTCCAAAATCAAGATTCAACCTCGATGGAAAATGAAATGAGAGTCTATCAAAGGAATTTAAATTTTCCGCTTTCATCAAAGACATATACTTTACCATGGATTTAGCAACTACTTTTTTATCAGTGAAAAACAGAAATATATGCAACCAACAAAATAATGGAAAATGAAAATAAACAAAACCACACCGAGATATGTTGATGCGGTTCGGTTCACGACCTTCATCTCATTGGGCCACGCTCGATATGAAAATCCACTTAAAAGTGAAAACTTAGACTTACACAAGACCCTTTTTTCTAGTGACTCCCTCGCAAATCTTGATGCACTCACTTTCACACTTACAAAAGATTTTCTCTCAAGTTCTCTTGGTGTGTTGAGCTCCCCTCGATTGGACTACCCAATCTCTAATGCGGGTCGAGATCCCCTCGAGTGGAATACCCAAAATCCCCTTGGTGATAATTCAGAATTACAAGGAAAAATAAAATGAACACAAGTGCATAACTTGTAATCGCATATTTCAAAGTGAAATATTATGAAAACAATTATAATAAAAAGATCAAATACTCAAGACTTTGAAACACCTCAACAATGAATAATCTTTGGTAAGTCTTGATATATATTTCGGATAAGACTCAATAATATGCAACAATCACATCTCAACAAATCAGTTGGCTTTAGATAACCTTTGTGACAACTGATAAGATATTCTCTCTGTTGCAACAACCATCATCGGTGTTTACTGGCACAATGTTCAACTAAAAATAACTTTAACTTCTAGATACTGAGTAGTTTCAACTCCAGATTTAGTATCTCCATATTGTCATATCTTTATCCACACGTGATACAAATAATAGACAATCAGTACATTCAAAATGTGACACTAATAATCAGTATAGCTACCGACTAGGAATTAATGCAATTAGTCTTAGTCTCTCTTAGATCACTCTCTCAAAATTATTTCCCTAATTGTAGCTCTAAAACACATATATAGTCCGTCCATGCATGTTTCTTTAGGAATTAGGACGGGTGGAAATCCCATTCATGGCTGATGCTCTTGATGCATGTACTTTCTATTTGAAGCTAATTAATACACTTGATTTGCACCTCTGATTCTGAATGAGGGCCGCTAAGGGCACCCCACCGTTTCATTAAGGCACCCAGTTAATGTGGGCACTAACCAATTTACCTAGGGCACCCAAAAATTAGACTCGAAATACCCAAAATACCCTCGAACAAACCTCTCACACCCCACCACCCCCACCGCCCCCACCACCACCACCACCACCACCACCACCGAACTCCTTGTGAAAGAACCCATTTGTTTTCAACCGACCATTGCGAGGATACCCCGAAATCGTCGTTTCCGTCCATCTCCGTGTGTTTCTCCTTCGTTGTAAGAGGTTTTTGCGGTTGTAGGCTCGGGGTGTTTGCCGATTTCGTCTTCAAATTAGGGCTCGGTTGAAGATCGTCGAACACACAAATTTTGCGTGAAATCGATTGTTTGAAGTTACATTTGGTACGAGTAGTTGTAATGTGCGTGTGGCGGTTTGTTGAATGGTTAAAAAATTGGGAAATCGCGGTTCTCGGCCACACAGCCAAAGAGTGTGTTAAGCGTCTCGCCACGAAGGCGGAAGAGTTCACAGTGTCTCGGTTACGCATGGCCGAGAATACTTTAGTTATCTCGGCCGAGACATGACGAGAGCTACAATTAGTGATAGGTAATGTGGTGTCGGTGGTGTACAACCGAGAATTTGCTCCTACTCTCGGTTGTACACTGTCGAGAGGGTTAGAGTAGGCTCTCGGTTTTGCGAGGCCGAAACAATCGCGCACATCGAGAATTACTCAGTACTCTTAGTCATACCATACCGTGACCAACTTACACCTCTCGGTCCTCTATGACCGAGACATTGCTATGCATTTCGGTCCTGCGAGGCCGAAACAATCGCGCACATCGACATAAACTTCGGATAACCGCATAAAAAACACAATAAATTTGCAAAAGTTCCGTGAGTTCGACCTCCTCTTGCACAGTAGCAGTACAATCCTACATTATATAGTGGAAACAAGTTCGGATTTGAAGAAATTACCAAAACCTACGTTGACAAACAAATCATCATTTTCACAGTTTTACACAACTAAACAGTTCAAAAAAACCATCAAATTGTTGTCAAACATTGTTACATCGCTATCGGATGATGTCAATCCGCAAGAATCGATCAACGCTCGCCAAACACAATGTGGATTTGTGGTTCAACCTAGTGGTGGGGTGCCTTTTTTTTGTCAAAATGATTTGTGGTGTTTGAATCACTATATATACAAGGGCAAAATGGTCTTTTCCAGTTTTCTTTGGAATTTTTACAAAAACTTTGGGTGCCTTCATGAAACGGTGGGGTGCCCTTAGTGGCCCTCTTACGAATTCGAGAGGTGTGTAAATGGCAGGGACTAGGGAGAGTTGACACATGTAGATCAATCGATAAAAATTAATTATATGTTGAATTTTCAATTTTATATTATTTAATTAATAAATCAATTCCTGCCATTTTTTAATGTTAATTTATATTTGATCAAACTATGTATTATATATAGGGCTTTTCAAATGGTACAAGAAGATTTTAATTAGTGCTCCACCACTTATCTCTAAATTGTGGTTTCTTAGAGAATATATAGTTATGAGAATCAAAAAAAAAAAAAAAAAAACAAGAAAATTTCTTAACCTTTTAAAATTTATATTTTAATTATGATTTGGTGCGTGTCTGTAATATATGCGATTATGAGAATCACCACTAGATGTAAGACATAGGCATACATTTTGTCATTTTTGTTATAACCTAATCAACTAATATTCTTTTTTTAACATCCCATTTTTAAAGTAAAATAAAATTTTCACATTAATCATTGAAGGTTCAATATATTTAATAGAATAGGACAGCTCTAAAAAAAATAGGACATGACATGACATAAAATCAATTGCTCTAATAAAACATCATTGCTTCATTAATTATAATGGTTTAAAAAACTATATTTCTTTTTCAACACAAGAATATAATATTATCAATTTTAATGTACTTATTATAATTCAGATTTGTCCAATAATATCTAATTGATTGAGTCAAATCTGTTTTAATTAATGCGGCCAATCACTTTTATAGGAAAGTTGGGGGCTAATTAATTAATACTCCCTTCAATCATAAATGTAGTTGGTTTAAAATAAAAACTAAAATATCACAATGCACATGCAAGATAATGAGGGCTGCTAAGGGCACCCCACCTATTAATGAAGGCACCCAATTAATGTGGGCACAAATTGATTTACCTAGGGCACCCAAAAATTAAACCCAAAATACCGAAAATACCCCTCGTGCAAAAAACCCTTGCACCCCACCACCACCACCACCACCACCTTCACCGAACCCCGAGCACCCAACCACCCCCACCACCACCTTCACCGAACCCTGAGCACCCCACCACCTTCACCGAAGGCTGTTGTGCAAGAACCCATTTGGTTTGAATCGACCAGTGAGAGGAATCTCCAAAATCGTGTTTCCGTGTCTCGCCTTGTGTTTCTCCTTCGGTTTACGGCTTTTTTGCAGTTCGTAGGGTCGTGGTGTGAGCCGATTTCGTCTCCAAGTTAGGGTTCCGGTTGAATTGTTAAAGAAATGGGAATTCACGGTTCTCGGCCACACGAGCCGAGAGGCGTGCTAAGCGTCTCGGCCTCGCATGGCCGAGACGAAGCTACATTTTGGGAACTCGAAGTCTCGCCACAAAGGCCGGAAGAGTTCACAGTGTCTCGGTTACGCATGGCCGAGAGTACTCTAGTTCTCTCGGCCGAGACATGACGAGAGCTACAATTAGTGGTAGGTAATGTGGTGTCGGTGGTGTACAACCGAGAATGTGCTCATGCTCTCGGTTGTACACTGGCGTACCATACCGTGACCTAAGTACACCTCTCGGTCCTTTAGGACCGAGACATCACCATACATCTCGGTCCTGCGAGGCCGATACAATCGCGCACATCGACAGAAACTTCGGATAACCGCAAAAAAAAACACAATAAATTTGCAAAATTACCTCAACTTCGACCTCCTCTTGCACCGTAGCAGTACAATCCTCCATTATATAGTGGAAACAAGTTCAGATTTGACTCATTTGAGCAAATTACCAAACCCTACGTTGACAAACAAATCATCATTTTCACTTTGTTTTCCACAACTAAATAGTTCTAATAAACTATCATATGGTTGTCAAACATTGTTAACTCGCTGTCGGATGATGTCAATCCGCAAGAATCGATAAAAAAGCCGACAAACGCAGTGTGGATTTGTGGTTCAACCTTGTGGTGGGGTGCCTTTTTTTCTTTGTCAAAATGATTTGTGAGGTTTGAATCACTATATATACAAGGCAAAATAGTCTTTTCCACTTTTGCTGAAATTCTTACAAAAACTTTGGGTGCCTTCATTAAATGGTGGGGTGCCCTTAGCGGCCCTCAAGATAATTGATCAAACCAATTACCTCACTATTGAAAAGGAAGATTAGGTGCATATGCTATAGCAGTTAGATAGAGAAAGCTCGGTTATGAGAAAGCTCGGTTGTGTGGGTTTGGTACACGACCACGACGATCAAACGTCAGCCAGCGATTTTCAACACTCATGAAGTGCACCTCCGGGCCTTTGGACTAGAATTAATAACGTACAGTTTGGTATTAAAACACCTATAGATGAGGCTTAGTGTTGGAGTCTCCCATGAGCAAGGATGGTATATACAACATAACAGGTAAAACATATATAAATGATGATCGATGTAAAAATATTTGTATGATTTAGTATTCCTTGACTATGTCTCTCTACTCTAAAATAATTGCGGGTTTATTGATATGTACAAGTTATTGAAAAACAATTCACACGATATGGTGGAGATCTTTAAATTTCAACATATATTAATAAAGACTAGTGCGTACTCATTTCAACTAATCTATATATGTCTATATGTCATTCTGTCACGACCCTCTTGGGTTATAAGAAGGGGAAAGCGAGATTTATTTGAAGCCCTGGGCTAAAATTAATGTTTATTTTTTTTGTCTTTAACAATTAAAAAATGCTTTGGTGCCACACTTACGATGGATACACACTCGTCCAGCTGCTTTTGATTCTCAAGCGTGCGCATCCCTTGACTATCATGAACACACGCATCTCGAGATGTGTCGATGGGCAGATAATGAATTCATATTCAACACGCTTATCCATGTTGGGGGCACCTTAACACTTTCTTTAGCATTTATGCATATTTAGTATTTGCCCACTACAATCATCATCAACTTAATAATATTATTTAATGCACAATTTAGTTAAAAAATACTACACGATTTAAAACCTCAAATCATTGGAGCAAATATTAATCACCAAGATCACAAGTGACAACAATTAAGAATAAATCACACTAAATTTTAAATAAAATTGTATTTTTTAATAAGTATTCATAACAAAATTCTTCTGAAAAAAAGTAATTCATAATAATACATGAGATGCATTTGTAACAATAAAACATTAGGGCGGAGGATATTTTCTTATTTTTTGCCTTTATTTTTATTTTTCATTTCTGTTTCAGTGTTTTTTTTTTTTTTTTTTTTTTTTTTTGAGCATTGTTGGGTATACTTGGCCTTTTTAATTTTTTTTGTTGGGCTTCTTTTTAAGGGGGCTAAATAGAAAAATAAAGGCTGGGATGGACCTATTATTAGTCATCATCTAAAAGCTTAATTAATTACTTAGACCTTAGTCTGAAAGGCAAGCTTTAATTTAATTAACTTAGTTGTAGGGGTGCCCTCTTGGCATGTGGAATTAGTTGAGCCTTAATCAAGAATGCCTAGGCGATTCGATCTTAAAAAATAAAAATGAATAGTTAATTAAGTTATTTAGTAAACCTATTTAAATTAAGCAATGGTGCGAGCTACACATAATGTGAAATTTGTGCATTAATTCAGGCTCATACGACCTTTCAACACAATATATATTTATGCTATAAGAATATTGGCTCCTTTACCACCTAACGTTTGGTAATATCTATACTTCTCCTCTAAAGAATTTCAAGAAGTTTATTGAAAAGTCCACCACTCTCCTTCCCACCACACTTCACTTCAATTGTTTGATAAAGAGTATATATATATATATATATATATATATATATGTACTTCTATTTTAGTATCTATTTTTATATATTAATTTTTTTTTTGTGACATACATTTGATATACACTTTAGCCATACAGCCACATATTTATTGGAATGCTCCAAATTAGCTTACACATTTGGTCAGCTCATCTCCCAAGGTCAACTGTACGTGAAAGTTTATTAATTTGATTACTTAGCAAATAATTATAGTAAACAAAATATTCATTGATTTTTATATTTTTTTTGTACCTAATATTTTTTAAAAATTAGTTGAGTGATCCACTTTGAACATTAACCTAATCAGATATCGTAAAATATACACCAAAATATATATATATATATACATAATTTGAAGCAAAATGCACGACGTCCGACTAAATTAATGCTTAGAGTGAATTGCTTTTGTATTTTTCCTTTTTTTTTCTTTACTTTGAGTTGATAGTAAACATCAAGATGTGATGGCGTGCATCTCGTGCGAGTTAAATCTGATCTACGAGTCAAAAATATCAAGTGCACGTGACTCCGAGTTGAAGTTTAGCCGCTCACCTTCCGGCACGTGTCACGCGCATGCAGAGTACCTGAATCGCCACTAGTCACACAGTACTCGTGAGTCGTGACCGACGTACGTGGGCCCCACCAAACCGTTTCTCTCTCTCTCTTTCTCGTCTATTTAAGGCGAAGAGAAGAGAAATTCGCGCTATCGGATTCGCGGTCAATCGCAGATTCTTTACAAATTTTCGCGCGAATTTTTCGCTATTTCGCTCTTAAGTGCACGGCACAGCGAACGCGTCGAAACCGCGTGAATTCTATTCTTCGCAATCGATCGATCGAAGAAACCAGATCGAGATTCGTAATTCGAAATTCATTCGAAACCCAAGGTAGCTAGCTAGCGATGGCGACGAAGGGTCAAGAGAAATTGAGCTCCGTCGGCGGTGAGTCGGAGAGCATGGCGGATCTGGAGAAGGTGTTCAAGAGCTTCGACGCGAACGGCGACGGAAAGATCTCGGCGGAGGAGCTGAAAAAGGTGCTGAGCGCGCTCGGATCGGAGACGTCGGCAGAGGAGCTGAAGAAGATGATGGAGGAGATCGACACTGACGGCGACGGATTCGTGGATCTGAAGGAGTTCGCGGAGTTCTACCGCGGCGGATGCGGCGGCGATCGAGAGCTTAGAGACGCGTTTGAGATGTACGATCAGGACAAGAACGGAAAGATCTCTGCGAAGGAGCTTTACGAGGTGTTGAAGAGCTTGGGAGAGAAGTGCTCCATGAAGGATTGTGGTCGGATGATCAGCTCGGTCGATAAGGACGGCGACGGCTGCGTCAATTTCGAGGAGTTCAAGAAGATGATGACTAACGGTACTAGAAACTGATTCACCATTAGAATAGCATTACAAGATCACAAGTAGTAGTAGAGTAGCAGCAGCAGCAGCAGTAGTTGAATCTTCACTGAATGAATGAATGAATGAATGAATGAATGTTGAATGTTTGATCAAATGTTTCTGTGATCACATTTTGCGTGGTGTGTGTTCTTGAATCTGTTCTCTGTTAGTAGTTAGTACTATTCAAATCAATCTCTTTTGGAAGTTTCTCGATTGTCGATTTCGATGAATATTTTATTGATCTATCATAATTCTTGTCTTACACAATACATCAGGAACAATTAATCTTTACGTACTTTACCATTTAACTTTTTTAGTTCACAAGATATATTGACTTACAAGAGCTTTCTATATAAACTCGATCTATAAATGCCGACATCTTAAGGCGTACGTGAATGACTCTTGTGAACTAATGTGTCTTGTTGTGTCATACGCTGTTATCAATCTAGCACTTCTTTTTCAATTTAAAGGATTTGGAAAGCATAGTGCAATAGGTACTCGATTACATTTATGTATCACACATTATCAATTGCATCAAATTGAGCTTAATAGAAGAGTTTTGACCCATATAGCAAGCCCCAATTAATTTGAAATCGAGGCTTTATTGCTGTTTTTTTGGATTTTTGATAAGAAGGAAATCGTATGCCTTGCTTACTATGAGACTTAAACTCTTGACCACTTACTTAAGTAACTTCATTTTAAGCCAGTTATCAATCTATTTGGTTGGTAGGCTTTTGTTGTTGTTGTTGTTTTCAAAGTTTGTGTTTCTTTTTTTTTTTGATATGTGTGTGGTGGTGGTGGTGGTGTTGCTAGGTTTGTGATTGAGGAAGGGTGAAGGCAAGGCAAAGGAAAAGTAGTTGGATTTGTTGGAGGGACACACTAAAAGGAAGGAATCCATGATTGAACAAGGTATGGGCATCAAACTTGTGAACTACTACTACTACTACTACTCTACATGCTTACTTGCTGGGTACATTACATATATATACATAATGTGGTGGTTCAATAAAGTGTTGCACATGCTTTGTTCAGAACAACTGCCAAAACCACATGCTAGCTGATGCATCAGTAAAACTTCAACCTTTCCACAATTTTCCTTTTATTTAGAGCCTCAGAAGCCAACGCGCTTTCACCTAAAAAATAGTACCATGTAAATCAATTAGTAGTTCCATTGAATAATAAAAAATAAATACACCTCGAGTAGCTGTTTAGTGCTCTAACTTCTCATGTAATATTGATTTCTTGTACAAGCACAAGTTTGTCTTTGTTTTAGAATTTTTTTTCTTTAATCTCCTATCTATATCTATTGATGTCTCCATTAAATCGGTGGAGTTTGTTCATTGTACACTCTAGTCGGTCCTAACTAATTGGGGATTGAGACCTCGTTGTTATTATTGGTGGTGGATATGTATTGATGTAGGGTCAATCTCTCGTTTTCTGAATTTCAAATCAGGCTAGAAGGTGGGACGATCCACGAGGCACACTTTTTTTTTTTTTAATCAAATTTTGTTGTATTGATGTTCCTCATGCATACTAAGAGGTACAACAACCATTACATATGAAGCTCGGAATAACATCTTTACTAAGAGGACAACAACATCACGAAAGAGAACAACAACCTCCCTAAGGAGGGCAACAACCTCATGCATAGGGAACAACAAACTTTCGAAGGGGATAAAAAACCTAGATCTAGCTCTAAATCAAAATAAAGAAAAAAGGTAGCAAAATTGTTAATACTTATGCTCGCGAGACTTCACGTTGCTCACTTTCTGTAGGTTGGTCGTCGAAGTCATTCTCGCTGCCTGTAAAAAGAGTCGGCAAGATGGTGCACTTCCTTAATTCTAACGAGACAGACTATTCGTTCACTTTTTTTTTTCTTTTAGGTTTCTTACATAGTGTCCAACGCCAACTGCACCAACTGATTCATACTCAGGCATATTGTCGGCCTCATACAGGAGCGGCCATCCTAACTCTTTTTTTTTTTTTTTTTTTCATTCACAAGACTAGCAGACCTCACTCAAGAGGAATCAAGTTTCTCACCACTAGCAAACGTGGATTGTTGATTTGTTAATGTTTTTAGTTTGTAAGTACTATAGCTAGCCTCGTGCATTTGTTTTTTTACCATCAAATATCTAACCCTAGATCAACCACCTAATACTTTGATGGTACGAGGGTGGATCCAAATCTTCGTCAAGCAATTGAGATTTGAAGAACATTTGTTGATTTTGTTTGGGGTGTGTTCCAAATAAATTAATTTTGTTGCATGGACTGATCGGATAATAGTTTTACCTAAAAACCGTTCCAAAGAATTACAATTTAAATTACGTTTGCAGTTCAAGGGTCACCTTGCTATAGGGATATTGGTTCAATGAGCTCCAATGGTTGTATCAACATAATGTGGCAATGTACCTTATCTTGACGAAAAAAGAAGAAGAAAATACCTTAAAGTAGCGAAAAAGTTAATAATCCTCAGATTAACTTGAGAGATACTTATTAATTTTTTTGGCTCTATTTTGTAAAATATTATTGACTTGCACAATTTAAAAGACAAGTATTGGTGATAGAAGATATATCAAATTGAATTACATCATAGAAGATACTTTGACACAAGGGGAAAAAAAAAAAACATTATAGAAGATACTTGCAATGGGAAATGCCCCAAAAACGACATCCTAAAGTCCTAATTTGAAGTGACATACATAGATGCTGACATGTGCTCGTTTATTTCAACATGTTTGAAAGAGTCATCTAGTAGGTGAATGTCCATAAAGCATGATATTTAGCTTTCTCTTTTGCTAATGAATGATGTGTTTTAGAAAGTGAGAAAGCTACTTTATAGTACATGAAGTTGTAGATGAACAAGATCATACCTCAAGTGAAACTTCTTTAATATACTTGAAAACTCTAAAATTAATCACATTGGGACTCCACATTCATTTCAAGTTTTTTTTTTTTTTTTTTTCTCTTTTAAGAAATAAGTAGGCATGCATGTATCTAGCCCTTTTTCAACATCTCTTTATTTTGATTCAACTAATCTCGTGAAAATTACTAAGACACTATAAGCCATTACCTCATTTTGAAGCTAGAGCTATGATGTTCGTGTCTTTGTCGCTCCACTACCACGCTTTGATTCAACTAATCTCGTGAAAATTACTAGGACACTAAGCCATTACCTCATTTGAGGCTAGAGCTATGATGTTCGTATCTTTGTCACTCCACTACCACGCGGCCGCCCGAAAAGAAGGAAAAGAAATAAAAGAAACTTGAAACAGACAACCCTAAAGCACCAAGCCTTGTGTTTCATTGCTCTAGTGGTCCGCAACGCACATGGCCACATTTTTGTGCCTAACTTCCTTTTTTCTT
Source organism: Stephania yunnanensis (assembly GCA_039657365.1). NCBI lineage: Eukaryota > Viridiplantae > Streptophyta > Magnoliopsida > Ranunculales > Menispermaceae > Stephania > Stephania yunnanensis. The sequence goes on along the minus strand of CM077588.1, from coordinate 55,330,154 downwards.
TTCCTTGCAATGCTACATTGACATGGTCCGCACGTTATAAAACCATGCAATACACGTTCAACTGATTTGGTGACTCAATAATTTGGTACGGAGTTTGAAAGTGAGAAACCATGAGTTTGAACTTTAGTGGAGGCATGTTATTTCCTTTTTATCAAAAAAAAAAAAAAAAAAAAAAAAAACCATGCAGTACGCATCGATCAAATTACGTGTCACACATCTTGTAATACAATACGCTGTGTTAGAACAGGTGTGTAACATAATGTGCAACTTCAACTATGTTAAAATATCATTTTCCTTCCATAGACCAATCAATTGAGGACCACGGCCTCTCTTAAATTCAACAACCTCAAATAGAAACAGATCGAAAGGAGATGTCATGATAGAGTTGAGAATTTAATGAGGTGTCCAAATTAAGTTGGTAAGAAAGAAAAAAACACAAGAGTTTCTTCGGGTATGTGATTCAGGGTTGCAGGAGTTGTTAACCGACTTAAGGTTCTATAGTGTTTCATTTGTTGGTAGATCAACAAATTTAACGGCTCATGCTATTGCTCGGGAAGCTAGTTCTTTATTTGATTGAAACGAATGATGGGTTGTACCCTCGTTTCTCTTTGATGTACTAGACAAAGATTTGTTATAAATAAAAAAAAGGCTATAAAAACTAACCAAGAAGTGTTGGGCTCACCCGCATCTGTATTCGCGGGTCCATGAATTTCACTTCGTGATATCTACACTTATATTCTCTTTACAAAATCTTACCTAACTAAAATGAGATTATATTTCAGTCCACACATCCTCAAAAAAAAAAAAAAAGTTACAATGAAATAACACGTGTTACAAGTTTCTCATCCTTAAATAGAGATTTTAACTTTGAGTCTTAAAAATGAAAAAAACTTTAAAACTCTTAGTTAGCCACGTCGTTAATTGAGCACAATGGAAAAGTTTGATCCATGTAGCCGACCCCAATTAATTTGGGACTGAGGCTACGTTGTTGTTGTTGTTGTTGTTGTTGTTAGCCGCGTCGTCTTTGTGATCTTACATTTCTCAAGTTTGAAATTAATTAGTCCAGACAAAACTCCATTTACACTATAATCTTTATAAAAAAAAGAGGGGAATGGACGGAATCGTACTAGCACTGATGCACCGGACCCTATAAGAACAAACAATAATGTGCCACAAAACTGCTTTGTTGCTAATAGATTGAATTTGACAATACAAGTTCTCTTTACCGCGTAAAACAAGTCCCGGGTGGTTCTGCTTCCCTTCCATAACATGAACCTCTTCAAATCCATGACCACTACCTGCCATTTCATCCACCGCCGCCGTCGCCGCAACCTTTCCCTCCACAACTTTACATCCATTTCCAGCTCCAACACCCTGATCACTAAACACCCAAATCTACAATTCGAAATTAGTATTCTAGAGAACAACATTTATTCATATCGCTTCATGACCGATGTCTTACGCGATTGCATTTCTTCCGGTGACCTTCAAACGGCAAATGCTGTCCACGCCCGGCTCATAAAATCAGATCACAGAGGGTCGATGATCTCGCTATGGAATCAAATTCTGAATTTGAATTGTCAGGGCGGGCGGATTGCGCACACGCGCAAACTATTCGAATCAATGCCCGATAGAGACACAGTTTCATACAATACAATTATTTCTGCCTATGCGCGGCGTGATCAGGATGTCGTGGGATGTATGCAGCTTTTTATTAGAATGCAAGAAGAATGTGTTGAGCCCAACCACATCACAGTGGCTGCATTGATTGGTGCTTCTGCGAGGTTGCGCGATTTATACTTGGTGGAGGCGATGCATGGATTAGTGATGCAATGTGGTTGGAGTACTAATGAGTTTGTTGGGAGCGTGTTGGTTGATGCGTATGCGAAGAGAGCAAGGCTAGAAGATGCGGTTCGGGCATTTCAGGAGATATCCGAAGCCGACTTGGTGTCGTGGAATGTTATGATTAATGGATGTGCATGCAATGGTAGTAAAGAACTTGCCTCGAGTGTCTTCTCTAGGATGCGGCGTGAGGGTCTGCCGTTGAATAGCTTCACATTGGCCAGCATGACAAAGATATGTTCCGAACCGAGTGATTTGAGCCGTGGCATGCAACTCCATGGCTGCATTGTGAAAGCTGGTTTACGACATGAAACACCCGTCAGCAATGCGCTTATAACCATGTATTCAAAATGCGAAGAAGGGATGCTATCGGCAAAGAACATATTTGAGAGAATGCCAGGACCTAATATTATTTCATGGACTGCTATGATATCGGGATTCATGCAAAACGGGCAGAGTGATGACGCCGTACGTGTTTATCAACGAATGCTTAGAGCAGACGTACAGGAAAATGAATTCAGTTTCGCAAGTGTTCTTCCGGCTTACAGTAGCTTAGCCAGGTTAGAGCAAGGGATGCAAGTTCATGCCAGGATCATCAAATCAAGGTTTGGATTGGATATGTCAGTAGGCAATGGTCTAATAGACATGTATTCCAAATGTGGCAGCTTAGCGGATGCTAAACGAGTGTTTACGACAATGGAAAGACGCGATGTAGTCTCTTGGACCACAATAATCACTGGATTTGGACAGCATGGGAAGGCTAGAGAGGCCCTCGAAATCCTTGACACAATGACAAGCGAAGGATTCAAGCCGGATACCGTGACATTTCTTGGAGTTTTATCTGCGTGTAGCCACGGTGGTCTTGTCGATGAAGGACTTCGGGTTTTCAGGTCGATGATAGATGACCATGGCGTAAAGCCACATATGCGACACTATGCTTGTGTTGTTGATATGTTGGGTCGAGCGGGTAGATTGAATGATGCAACAAAATTTATCGAAGATATGGCGATCCAATCAGATGGATTGGTATGGGAAGCTTTGCTAAGCGCTTGCAGGATTCATGGAGAAGTGGAGTTAGGGGCAAGGGCAGCTGAGAATCTTATGCAACTAAAACCAAGCAAAGATGGAGCTTATGTCTTGTTAGCCAACCTATATGCTGACAGGGGTTTATGGGAAGACAAAGGTAAGGTGAGGGAGAGATTGGACTGAGCCCGTTGAAAAAGGATACCGGGCATAGCTGGGTGGCGCTGCGATGATCAAAATTAAAAACGACGAAGCAAGGATGTTCTTTAGAAACCATTCTTTAAAAAAAAAAGCTGATAGAGTGCCTAAAAAAGATTCACATTACCTTCCGATATAAACCAGCAAATCTGCATACGTATATACAGCGGTGCCATCGGATTCTCATGGAACTGCGACGCCATTCTGCTTTTTGGCCCTGCGACGACTGGAATCATTTGTTGTGTATTGAATGCCTGGTTGGAGATGCATCAAACCCAGCTCATAAGTTCATTGTGCTATTTATCGATCAGGATTTCATTCGCGGATACTGTAAGCTAGACAGTCTGTATCAAGGTACTTCTTTCACTTCTCCATTTCTTTTCAAATTTGCTTTAGCCAACTGTAACTGCATTGCTTACATGGGAGAACTTGTAATCTTCTCCAAAGAATATAAATATACTGTCTCAATTCTTTACCATTATCATAAAAGAACCTTCGAAGAAATGCGAACCCTCCATTTGTTTTAGCAAAGCAATTAATATAGTTCATCATGATTTCTTTGAACACCTATGTTGAAATAAGTTCCATTGCTTATCTCGGAAAACTGTGTTTGCGTGTCAATGCGCTGAAACCCGTTTTACTTCTTGTTCTCACATCAGGAATACCATCTTGTGTACTGCACTCCTCTTTTAAAAATTGGGATCGCATTTTTGAATCTCGATTATGTAGTCGCTTCCTCGCAGTCGCATGGAGCTTATCCAGTATCCTCCATGTTACTGCATCAGGAACCAAACCATTCTTTTTCATCTCTCCTACTATCTGATAAGCTTCTTTCTTCAAGCCCAACTTGCAGTAGTGGTCAATAAGAATGTTGTAGTTGACAATATTTGGAGTAATCCCAGAGTCTACCAATTCATACAAGAAATCGCAAGCCTCGTTCGATTTACCAGAACCGCATAGCCCTTTAAGGATCGCCGCATATACAAAATTATCATGAACTTTAGAGGGCCAAACAACATTGTCCCAGAACCTTTTAGCTTCATCTATTCTATTGGATCCACACAACCCTTCAATCACTATGGTGTAAGTTGTACTGTCGGCGACTACGCCTTGAAGCATCATCTCATCGAAAATCCTCATTGCATCGTCAACCTTCTGAAGTTTAAATAAACCTCGTAAAACTCCGTTGTAAGTTACAACACTTGGCTTTATACCCTTCTCCGGCATCTTTTTTCGCAGTAGATTCAGTGCTTCATCAACCTTACAAGAATTGAGCAGACCACATATAATGGTAGTAAAGGTCACAGCATCTGGAGAAGACAAATTTCCATTCAACATATCGGTAAAAACACTCCACGCCTCATCGACTCTCCCCACCTTACAAAATCCAGTAATTACTGTATTGAGGGTAACGACGTCGGGTTGGCATTGCGTCTGAAGCATGGTTAGGAGCACATTAAGAAGTTCGCTTGGGTTTTCGACGAAGCATAATGCTCTTAAGAATATGTTGTAAATCCTAGTCTTGTCCATCCCTTCTTGACTCAACATATGCTGCAGCACATCCTTTGCTTTACCGATATCGAATTCTCGGCAAAGACCCTCGACGAGAACCTTGTAAGTAGACTCCGATAACGAGTGCCCCCATTCGGTCCCTTGTTGGTACAACTGATAGGCCCTCATACAGCCTCCCTCCTTGCTTAGACCATGAATTATAGCATTGTAAGAGACAGCACTTGGAACAAGCCCTCTCTTTCTCATTACATACACAATCCTAGAAGCTCCATGATTCCTCCCGGCTCGGCAAAGCGAATCCATCATTTGCGCGTACGCAAACTCCTCATCGACGCCGACACCGCCATTCCCTTGCGGCATCTCTTCGGCAATCCTAAAAACCTCATGAAAGTAGCCTTCTTTACACAAAGAATCCACCACATTGGCGAAAGCGGCATTGTTCACGCCCGCCTCTCTTCGATCAATCATCGCCTCCCAGACCTTCTCCATCAGCTCCCTCCATTCCCCACCACCTCTCCCCCTCAAAACACCTCTCAACAACACACTGTAAGTCATTGAATTCGCGGCGACTCCGCTCTCGCGCATTTCATCAAACACCTTCCAAGCACTGCCCATGTCACCAATTCCACAAAACCCTTTCATCAGAGATGTATAAGAAACCTCATCCGGGCATCGCCGCCTTCGCCTCATATCGATCAACAGCCGATACGCTTCGACGGGCAAGCCCGCCGACGAGCATAGCTGATCAATCAAGCGATTGTAATTCATCAATGTAGGTACAAATTCAGGGTTGGCAATGAGAAACCCACGAAGAACTCGCAATGTGAGAGACGGGTCTTTGGCGCCCAGTAACCTCGCAATGAGGACGTTGCAGGAGCGCTCATCGAAGGCGCAATTCGAGGAGATTGCGAGGAGGAGACGGCGATGAGCCTCGGCGAAGCAGTTGGCGTCGCAGAGGGCGTGGATGATGCTGTTGAGATTGAGCCAGTTAGGAATGTAGGCTTGTTCGAGGCAGAGGCGGTCGAGGAGGCGAAGAGCTTCGTCTACTCTGCCCTGTTTGCTGCAGAGGTTGTGAATTTGTTTGGTCCAGTATGCTCTGTTTTTTGTGCTCTGTTCTTCTTGTTGACAAGAGTTTGAGATTGTTGAGTGTCTTGTGATTATTATTAACAAGGAGGGGTTTGGGGGGATTCGATTCTTTCTTCTTGAAATTGAGAGGAGAGACATCTTGGTCTAGTTTTTAGTGTTTTTTTTTTTTTTTTTTTTTTTTTCTTTGGGAGGGAATTCAAGTAGATTTGAATAAATAGAGAGATTGGAGATAACTGGACGGGTTGGCTCAACGGTGAAGGCGAAGTTAGAATTGTGTGGGTTAGACATATGGTCTTAAGTCTCAAGTTCGATTATGTATTACGTCAAGGTTGTCCATAGTCGTTAAAGTACTCTCGAGCAGCTTATGTGGACAAACCATCGTTGTGAGAGTTTTACTCTTAAGTGGGTCAACCTGACTTGAGTCCGGAGTAATTGATTACGTCTGGTTACCTAGATTTCTTAATGAGTGCTAAATCAAGCATAAGATGACATTGATGAAATAAAACCATACATAAATAGAGGACAAATGCCTACGCATGGTCTTAGGTCCCTGGTTTGATTTGATTCTCCGCCGCATCAAGATTGGGTACTCTCAAGTAGCTTAAGAGAACGTCTCGAATTAGACACTCTATGAATGCAGAAACCACCATTGTAAGAGCTTTACCTTTTAGTGAGCCGACCCAGCTCGATCTCGGAGTAATAGGTTAAGTCCAGTTTCCTAGATTTCTTAATGAGTGGTAAATCAAGCATACAACCACAGATTAATGAAATAAAGACATACATACATGGAGGACAAATGCCTAACTTCATTTCCCCTTTTCATGTAAATCTTTAAGCATGAAAACATTCACTCAATCCTTGCTATCTTTTACTGCAACTTGGAGAAAAAGAAGAAGTGATTGATCATTTATGTTGCTTTAGGTGCCAACAAACACATGTGAGTAAAGAAAAAGCACACAAAATGAGTAATCTCATCAAGTTTTTAGAGGGCACCAGAGATATAAGCCACCAAACAAAACCAAATCCTCACTCTTTCAATGCTTACATATGTAGTGAATCTGACCCTTTTGGTTTTGCTTCTAACCCCTTCAATCTTCAACAGAGACCTCACACACTGATTAGGAATTACAAAAGCAAAACTAAAGCTAGCAGACTCACTGATTCATCATCATCATCATCATCATCATTATCATCATCAAATGCTCAACATATAAACTATTACTAGTACTAATACTGCTACCACTACATATTACATAGCAATCTAGCAAAATATGTAAGGCAAAGTAGCTAGTGTGGACAAAATGTGACCAAGTAACTCCCACCACTGCAAGTGGCAATGCTAGTAGGATCATCATAAGCATAAGAGTAAGCCCTTGGACAAGCAGTCTTGAAAATCCTAGAATAAGCAGTTGGCTTGCAAGACTGAGGATTCCCATAAAGCCCAGTGCAGCAATACCTTGGAGACTTGAAAGCAAAGCAAGCACTCTTACAAGCCACAACTCTGTTGTTATCATGAGACCTCACTTGAAGCCCAACAGGGCACATGCTGTTCAAATCACTCACACAACCTGCATAGCTACACTTGCCTTTCCCCCTAAATGGTGTGATTGAGATTGCTAGATTGTAGCCATCAACAAGGCTCACATCATAGAAGTCTTGTTCACCAAGTGTGATTTCAGCTAGTGTGGCTGGTGGTGCACCACCTAGGCCATTGCAGTAGAGTGAGCCACCACAGTCACCAGTGGCACAAAGTCCCCTGCCTTGTTTGTCAAAGCTGCAGTCATGTCTGCCCCATATCCTGCCTGACCAACCTGCAGGGACATGGAGAGAGAAGGCTTGTTTGGGGGAGAGCTTGAAGCCTCCTTTTGCCAAAATGGGCTTCCCTGCACTTGGTTGGATGCCTGGCCACACTGGGTGGGAGCATTTGTTGTAGAGTGCTATGGTTGTTGATGAAACCTCAACTGCATGTGTTTGACAAAACAAGAACAAACCAAGATAGGAGTTGGTGAATAATTATTGATGAGAAGTTGAAGAAGAAATTAAGCAAAGATTAATAAAGGGTAGATAGATTATCACTTTATGAGTAGTACCTGAAATGTAAGAGAAGACAAGGAGGGAGAGGAGGAGGAGGAGTAGGGGTCTCTCCATGGTGTCCACCAAGGCTTCAAGAGTGAAAATGAGCACTCTTGTTTTATAGGGGAGAAGAAAGGACATTGCTTTTGGAGAATGCTACTAGCTATGTCCATTGTGCAACATATGGTACACGCATCTCGAGGCATCTGCTTGTGCCTCCGCATGCCTCGAGATGCGTGCAGTTACAACGAATCAAGGGCGACTAAGCAAGTGCATGTTGCATATGCATGTTTCATATGAGCCACAACAACATTTTCTTTTTTCTTTTTAAAAGTCTACTCAATCTCAGCTAATCTTAGATTCGATTCGAATATAAGATCTCAGTCTAAGGGGTAAAGACCTAATTTTGACTTGCGTTATGGCTGTGTAACAACAATAATAATAGTAACAAAGCCTCAATTTCAAATTTGCTTGGAACGATTACATGAATCACACTCTTACATTGCACTCAATTTATTGCAATTGATTGCGTGATTTCTAAGTCTTTTAAATCCATCTTAATCAATACGTTTCAAATTAGCTCTGGTTTACTCCTACATCATCTATTTATTTATTTAGTCAATTTTTTAAAGCGGCGAATCAAGCATTTACATTGAAAAATAAATTCTTTTTGGAAAAAAAATGACTTTATTTATAACGCTCAAACTTCGTATCTATATTTAAGGGACTCGAGTATCGAACTAACTATTATTCGAAAGGGAAACTAACTAACTAACTAATTTAGACTCAATTCGAAAACGAGATCTTCGTCTTATGGGTAAAAACCAAATTTTGACTTGCGTTATATCTGTCTAACAACAATAATAATAGTAACAAAGCCTCAATTCCAAATTGGCTGGTAGCGGTTACATGAATCACACTCCTATATTGCATTCAATTTATTGCAATTGATGGTGTGATTTCTAAGTTCTTTAAATCCATCTTAATCAATATGTTTTAAATTAGCTTTGATCTACTTCACATCATTTATTGTTATTTATTTATTTAGTCAATTTTTTAAAGCGGCGAATCAAACATTTACATTGAAAAATAAATATCTTTCGCGAAAAATGACTCTATTTATAATGCTCAAACTTGATATTTATATTTAAAGGACTCGAGTCTCGAACCAACTATTATTCGAAAGGGAAAGGAGGTTTCATGGGGGTGACAAAAGTAGTGCAGCATTCGAGGCTGTCAGAGAGTCAGTGGAAAGGGTCTGCAAAATTCAAAAGAAAAGAAAGGAAAAGAGAGGGCTTTCGATTCACATGTTGAAGGAATCAAATGCACAGAAGTACTGTACACAACAAAAGGATCAGAAATTGTGGGCACTGTCAAGTTTTATGTCATTTGTTGTGACAAGAAAGTTTGGTTTTTTAGGTGCAAATGCAGGCCCTTCATTTAATTTGTTCAATTTTCACACCTGGTACCAACTTCATTTAAGCTGTCACCAAACAATCCATGTTTAGAAGGGAAGGTTAAAACTTAATTAAAAGTTTGCTTTCTTGCTAAATAAATCATTGAAGCACATGAAATGTCGGGTAACTATTTACATTCTGGTATTCTATTCTCATTAGATAGATTACTAAATTTCGGAATAAATTATTAAAACTAAAATCTATCTACGATTAGTCGGGCTAGACATCACAGCTTCGAAAGTTTTAACATCGACCTTTTTTTAATGCGCATTCTTGTACGACACATGCGCAAACCTACGATAATTCAAGACTTTCTTGACAAACAACTCGAGCTAGCAGGTAATAATTGAGGTAGAAGTCCAAGTAGATTTATTGTTACCGAGTAGTGCTATTTGGACTCATGAGTTCAGACTCAAAATTTTTATAATTTTAAATACATCATCGAGCAATTAATGAATCAACTATAATTATTTAAAAATTTTATTTGATACCCTTTAAATATTTACAAAAATCTTAAAAAATTTATATGTGTCTCAATTTATGAGTCCAAATAAATTTATTAAAGAGTAAAATTGCATGGATGAGCAAAGCAAAGCTGTCAAACACAATTGAAGGGCAATGGCAGTGTCCCACTCCCAGTTATGATCAAAGCACACATTACAGACTTATAGTACCTTGGCCCACAAAAGCATAAATTGGGGACCTTTAATACATGAAACCAGATTCCCAACTGAAGGTCAAATTTACTATTCTAACAATTAGTAACTATTGAATTTTTTTTTTTACTGAAACTAGGGGTGGGAGTTGTCACTAGTAAAGGGTCAATGTGAGATTCCCTGCAAGTGTTCAGGCACATAGGAGGCAGATGAGATGACCCACCAACATATGCAAGTGTTGGCCAAAAAACAAATGTATGTTTTTATTACACACTGCCCTAGGCCATCACTGCCACTTCAATCAAAGATTCCTTAGGCATTGTTGTCTTCCATTGTGCTCATCAGACACAAGAAGGAGATCTACCCACCACACCATTTCAGTCATTAAATTAAAGGCAAATCGTCTTTTTTTGGTCCTCAAACTTTTAAATTTCATATTTTTAATCATAACTTTTATTAGTGTACAGTTAAGTTCTAAACTTTCATTATTTTACATTTAGTCCTTGAACTTTCGAAGTTTTTTTTTTTGCTTTTGGTCTCTCAACTTTTAATTTTTTTATGTTTTTGAGAGAAATTAATTTTTTTCGATTTTATTGATCGACGTGAATCGTCTGGTGAAGTAATATAAATCACTTTACTCTTCTTGACTAATCATGCAATACTTTTATCACTCACATCACCATAATTTAACACTTTAAATGGTGAAATGACTAAATATAGATCTTTGTAAAAATTTAAGAATCAAATGTGTAGTAAAAAAATTTACAGACCCAAAAACATAAAAACATAAAATTCAATGATCAAATGATGAGTTTTGCATAACTTAAAAGGGATAAGTTCTAATATATTTATAATAAGAAAGTGATTTTTTGACATCACCGAATCGGCCTTGAGAGCCGACTATGTGTACCTTATATACAAACGATCACATATAGCTCCCAAGGCGAGGGTGTGCTTTCGGTGTAATACTTTCCTTATAATAATTTTACTTTCTTGACTATAGCAAATGAAGTGGAAACCACACAAATGAGAAATGCAAGGAGAAATGAAGGTGAAAAGAACAACATATTGCACATTCAAAACAATGCATAAAAGAATGTTAGACATCTTGACTATAGTAAATGTACAGATCGAAGATCCAATGCTCTTTACACAAGCGTGTGTTAATGAAAACAAAGATATTCACAAGGCTGAGACAAAACCTATGAGGGTATACAATGGAATGTGTTGCAGACATGGTTACATACAACAACAGGTCAGCAGAAATATATGCTCGTCATTTTTGTTAGCGCCTCGGGGATACCTGAAATCGACGACGCTCCTTCATGTTCTTCGCTTCCAATTCCCCAGAAATCCCATAAAAAAAATCGTGGACGAGAGCAATGTGCTCATCCAGTATGGCTCCTGTTGCTCAAATAAAACTCAAGAGTGCTCTTCCAGCCGAATTGAAAAATGAAAGAATCATAATAATGCTAAAGAATGGGAGTCAGCTGCTGGTATGCACTCCGAGCCACAGGAACGAAAGCGTCTGTTCAAAATTGCTTTCCTAACAACTTACGGAACCGATGATGTTTGATTATTTTCCGTCTTCCTTACATGGCACATGCAATCTGGGCATGGATAGGTGTAGATGGAATCATTTATTCTCTTTAGCATAATTCCTTTTGAATCACTGTGACTTCTCATGTTCAACATGCTGCGCTTGAATGACTTCCATCTGCAGAAGGAAGATGTCTTAGCTACGAGAATAAATTGGCAACTCAGGAAATCGAACAACAAAGTCGCAACCCCAAATTAGTTGAGGTCGGGTACATGGATCAAAGTCTTCCACTCCCCTCGATTTAATGCACGTGATGGCATGCATTCAAATCCATCTTAGGAGAAGAAATAGAAAGGAAAAACAAATGGCAATCATTTGGAAGATAATAAATTGGTCTTCCCAAAGACCAAAAAAGTACATCAAATGAACAAAAGATGAATCTCTGCTAGTAAATACATACCCGGCATTTAGATTATCAAAAATTACAGCTAGCTTTCGCTTGTCAGGCCGGATCGTTTTTGAGTGTCCACCATACAAGTACCTCCGATGTCCCATAAGAAAATGGGGGAAGTTACCACCTTGTGTAGTCACAAACACTTCACTGTGAAGACAAACCATGTAATCTATGGCGGCCATCCGAGAAGAGTAGTTCTGGAAGCCGCAACCAAAGTCAAAGAATAGGCTTATAAGGATAACAATTATACAAGCAAAAGACAGCCAACCAATACGCTAAACACCAAAGCGATCATTCATACCTTAAATGGAGCAAGTTCATCAGCTGTTGCAAGTGTTTCTTTGGTTTGTAAAAGAGGAAACATTTCAAGAAGAGGAATCATGTTCTTCTCAGAATTGTAAATTTTTCCAGAAGCCAAATAAATAGATGTGGTATTATCAAAACCCATGCCCCTAAGCATCAAACCCACCTGAAGACAAATATTTCAGTAAGAGCTTATACTAAAAAGGATTTCGTGAGAAACATAAAGCAAAAGCAGACAAACTAATCAATTATACATGGGCCAAATAGATATCCTAAATACTAAAAGACTTTGAATCTTTGATAATAGAAATGCATAAAAAAGGATAATTTCTTGGTGTGTGTATATATATATATATATATATAGAGAGAGAGAGAGAGAGAGAGAGAGAGAGAGAGAGAATACCGCGTATGTTGATTGAGCAATTGGTACAAAAGAGTTTTGATGATAAAAGATACACAAAAAAAAGAAGAATTTAGATGGCATAACTAAAATACAGCAGATTTTTATTCAGCAAGTGATACAACAACAACATAGCCTCAGTCCCAAATTAATTAGGGTCGGCTACATGGATCAAACTTTTCCATTGTGTTCGATTAAGTGGATATCAAAGAATATATTTAAGCAATAAGTCCAAGTTTACAACAAAATGTTTTTAAGAGAAAGGAACACATTCTTTATAGCTTGAATAATTTAAACTTGAGACCTAAAAGCAGACCCTTCTATAAATCAGCAGCTATTTAAGAAATATGGAACCAATCTGATGTCTACCCCTACCTCGTCGAATTTCTACAGTTTCTAAAAATATGAAACTAAGATAGAAAGATGAAAATAATGGCAAAGACATCATAATTCTATCATAAATGAAAGTAGGTACCACCCAAAACAAAGGTTGAATCGCAACTTGAGGAAACCTTGTAAACAAGCTACTCATGGAAGCTCAATGAATCACAAATTACTGCTTGAGGAAAAATAGTTAAACACAAAAGCAAGGTTACCTCCAAGGGTGTAAGGGGGCATTTTCCATTGGTTCTGAGAGGAAACCAGGCTGGATTTTACGTCCAGGTCTAGTGAATTTTCCTTTCCAACCTCTCTCCCTCGCAGCGTCCATGCCATCCTTCTCTTGCTTTCCACCATCATACACACAGCAAGAAAAGGCAACCATATCCTGAAGATTGGGAAACAAAAAATCTTAAAATCTCTGCCATAATTCCAAAGATAATGCCACAACTGAGTAACACAAAGAAAACTGAGAACGGATAAATTCTTGCAATAGAAAAATCACCTCTTCAAATCGAAGATGGACTGCAACATATTTCCCATTACTGCTTGTACTGCGTTCTTTCATCTTTGAAACTAACCTATCGCCCAAACTTGATATAGGATTTGAAAACCTTAAAGCTTCGTAGTTGGCTAAGCATCTAAGACGTTGGACAGCTGGAGGAGCATCAAAGGATAAACGATTTGCAAAAGGAGATATCCTAATAAACCTGTCCATCAATTCAGAAAAAAACATGCTTTCTCAGTTTAGCCATCAGTCAAGAATAATAATCACCATAGCACGTGCTTCAAATGCATTTATGCAGACTCTATTATATTATTAAAAAATAAGCCTTTCCCTCTAGTAGATCAGGTCTAAGACTTGGATACATTGGAACATGATATGAAGCCATTAGCAACTTTATAAAATGATAGAATTATACGAAAAAAATATTGTATTGCTAAGGCAACTTTATGAAAGAGATCAACTCATTTTAAGTCCATGGCTACAAATTTGGCAACTTGAATCCCCATTGTTTCATACATTAAAAAGAAAAACGAAATAGAATGGGATTCACGCCTAAGATTAGATCCAGACACTTCATTAAAATTGCAAAGAGCCAGCAGTCCTCTATATCCAGGCAACTACTCTATGAGGAGCTTAGCTGATCCTTGTGCTCTCTACTATATATATATATATAAAGAAATTATTAAAAAAATGTCATCTCTGCTTTAAATCGGGCCATCAAATCAAAAGGCCAAATTGACAAAAACTAAAAGTAATACACGCCAGAGTTACATCTCATTAGTCAACTTCCATTCAGCAACTAGAATCTTATGCAGGCAAATCATTCTTAGAACTATGTTCCAAGTAAATAAATCAAGATTTCCAAAAAAAGGAAAATCATATTTTGGGATTGAGGCCATGTTGTTGTTGTTGTTTAGACTGAGATTGTATACGAAAACATATTTTTATTGCAACTTCTAGTTACACACAAAAACACAAAACTAAGCACCACTTCGTTGAAATTTGATGCTTCTGAAAATAACTGGTCATTTAAGGAAAGATCCTCAACTGTTTAAACCTAATCACTTTCACTACAATAGTACATCTGAATGCTTAATTGAAAGGCATAAACGACCAAAATTCATCATTACTGATGAAGTAGGCAGCATGGATATAATTTGCTTTACAAAATAGTTCAAAAGTACCTCAGCAGTTGAATTATCATATCTCTTCATGCTAACTAACTTAGTGAAGGAAAATGGGGCTATAATGCATTCAGTAAAGACTATGCATGCAAGTGATTGATTTGATATGGTAACAAACAGATGCAAGTACAGGTCGACATGACTGAGAAAACATGAAAAAGAGCTAAACAGCAAATATGTGCAGAAAAAGTGTCAAAATTAGAGCAGTACTCATACAAGACCATCCCAAAGAAAGCTACTAGGGGGGACAAGCACATTTAATACCATGATAACAGAATCAACAAATAAATAAATAAAAAACTGAATTGACCTCCCCCAGAAAAAAAAAAAAAAAAAAAAAAAAAAAAAGCATATTTTTATCCACCTACTTGAAGCGAGCTCTTACATACAACAACAACAACAACAACATAGCCTCAGTCCCAAATGTATGAAGCTGGTAGAATAACAATGAATCGATTATAACTCGTAAAAATGTTGTCCGCCTGATGTACCATTTGATGTGCATGTTTTCATGACTTTGTATGAAACAACCTCAGGAAGTATATCAGAGGGGTTATATATGACTGCCTCTATTTTATTTTGTTTGACCACTAATAGAACTCTCAGAAGCTCAAGTGCCATAATTAGTAATTAACAACAGTACTGATAAAAAAAAAAAAAAAAAAAAAAAAATCTCAACTCAATAAGAGAGATTAGAAAATAGTCCTTGGTCACAATTGAACCTCATCCAGGAAGTACATATAACTATTATCAGAGCAAGCCTGCAAATTGAGCAATCCGTAACCTTTCTATCTTCACTAAAAGTATGCAACAGAGTAACACGAATGAGCATGGGAAAAGATAGCAGCTTACTTCTCTTCAAGTAGCTTTGGAAGTATTGTATCCTTGTAGAACTTGATGGGAGACCATGCCTTGACTTTGAAGTTATAAACATTGCTCATGTTATAGTCATATCTCTCCATTATGTAATTAGGTACTTTGGTAACCACGTGAACATCATTTTTCAAAGTGTTGATGAAATACTCCTCGTCATATATGTTGTTGAATTTACTGTAAAATGAACAATTAGCAAACAATATAATACGAGACACTTCAGATTCTGCCAATATCATTAGATCAACAAATGTTGAACGACGACATACTAATCATGGAAAAACAAAAAGAAAGTTGGCTATCACCAACTTGTGTAGTTCATTTGCTTGAAAAATTACAAAATCAAAAATCGCATTCAAAGATGTCTATCGTAAGTGCTTAACTATAGAGCATGAGAAACCAACAAATAGTAAGAAAAAAAACAAGATGAACAACTTCGACTACAGACAAAAATGCAGCTTCTGATCATGGTTCATCAGATGTCAGAGGTTCATAATTATAATGACACGAAAAAGAACATAATGATGCGGCAATTAGGATATCAAAACTTTTTTTAGAAAAAGACATGACAACAATGGTGGGATCTTCCTTGTTTAACATCATTAAAACATGAAAGATGAGATAAGAAGAAATTCCGATTCAGCAACATATTTCTAAACCACACAAGGATTGAATGAGTTCTACTTTCTATCCAGCGCACCAGAACACTATCGTTACAATTATTAGGACAGAATGAACACCATGAATGTCAAGGACTGATCATTGAGAAAACAGTAGAAATGTAATCATACCTGGGATCCCTCCAAATGCTATGATAATGGAAGTTGGGAATGACAAGTGTTGCATTAAGATAACCAGCAACAGCAACTGCATTGCATATCTACATTATTAGGCAAAAATAGACAGAAACATCAGCCAAACCAAGTCAATGATTAGTAAAAACTCATTCAAATAAAACTCGGAAATAGGATCAACCGAAGTTCTCTGCTGATTTAAACCACCATTTGCCTCGACATATATGTAACCATTTGATTCAGGCAAACCTATAACATGTGATCCAAGGGACTTATATCAGTGTTAGAAAAATAGATGTAAAAAATGGAACTGTCACAAAAGAAAGACAGGTACAAGATGTTACACAAAGAAATTGATTCAACGGTAGAATCAAACGATTAAGTAAAAGTGTGGGACAGGGTTTATAAAGTTATAAAAAGGATTTTGGGGTCAAGGTTTTGAGAATCCACAGTTGCCAATGTAAGGGAATCACTAAAGCATAATCGAGAGAAAGGAAATCATCTAACATTACTGCATCATTATTGCCTAGGTATTGCCTTAGTACCTTGTCCTTGAATCCAAAAACCACTTGAATTAGTCTAATGTCATTCTAAAGGGCCGGGTTCAAAAAATTGATTTTACTGCCATCTAACAAGTACAAGCTTAGACATTCTAGAACACAATTATACTTTCGTCACCAAGATTGAAGAAAGTCAACTTTCAAACAAGTAAGCCTTATTTATGCATGAAATATAGTTATTGGACTAGAAATAGATGGTCAAGTTATCACAGATAAAATCACCAGTGCAGGTTAAAAAAAGGTGTCAAACCATAAATCTTTGGAGGCTATTTTGTCCCCTCAACAAAATTCTTTATGATGCAGGAATGCATGTTTTTCTTCAAAATGGTTAATCAACAGGAGTGTGTTATCGCAACCATTTGATAAGGCAGACTTTATGTGTCTATTTTTTCAATATGGTTTTATAATCCTTCATAATCGGATCTCAATTGAAACAACATTAATTGTTGAAAATAATAAGTAATAACACTATGGATGGTACAGATGCTCAACAAGAGAGAAGAAATACCTCCATCACTTTTGTTTGTACAAGGTCTCCATTCACCACTTTTATAAGAACGTCTCCATATGTTTGCAAACTGCAAAAACACTTCAAATGTTAACCACAGAAGATGAAATCAATAATCGACAATCTAGCACCATGGACATCCCAGAGAAAGTGGCCCAAAAATGGAACGTGGTCAGAAAATTCTGATGCATGATTTTGATACCCAGCTCATGCAAAGAAATAATCTGGACGTAACAACAAATGATGAACTAAAATTAAATCATGCATGCCAATACAACAAAAGCAAGAGAACAAAATATATGCATCAATGATTAATGAACCAAAAATGGTTAATCGATATGACAATCTTTCAAAATAAAACAACCGCACCCATGTCACCAAATATCCAAAACCCTACTCTCATTGTCAAAGATTCCTAAAACCTCAATATATCATTAGTGTTCAGCCATGTTAGTCCCGCCACTTATTTCATGATGAGTGTTGTGCCAACAGCCAACCTCCCAAACTGTCTTAAAACACGTATAACCTCCATCACCTTTTGAAATTAAAACCTTCTAGATTGAATAGGACCAAAGATAATTAAAAAATCAAATAACCAAGCATAGCAAATAACATGTCCAATATAACCAGACCTCCATACTTCAACGGACGCTGTTCAATGAATTCGACAGGGAATCTAGGATCATTTCAACATCTAAAGATTTAAATGTACCATCCATGTTTTTCCAAGATCAACATCATTAAGCATCTAAAAGACGTCAAAACTACCCACATTGTCAAGACAAATTGAATCCCATCACCACCACATTAACAAGAATCCCTTCTGATCATCAATGCTGAGCACCAACCCAATGTCATTACTCTATCAAAAGACTTGTGTATGTTTTTCGTGTGTGCAGGATCAACAAAACACAAAACCCATCAAATTCACCAATGCATTCCAATCAACAACAACATAGCCTCAGTCCCAAATTAACTGGGGTCGGCTACATGGATCAAATTTTCCATTGTCCTCGATTAAGTGCAATCCGATCAAGACCCTAAAAACACACATAAATTAAAAAAATTTGAATCTTTCGAATCTATCCAATCTCGTGATCCGGTCAAATTAAAGATTGAATCTTTTCATCCCCTAAACGCCAAACAAAACCCTAAAACCATCCAATCTCCACCAATTCATCATCGCCATCAACAAAACCCTAAAACCAAAACCAAGAACCCACTAATTCACTCACCACATCACCGGTCGAGTTATCGGCACTCATCTCCGGCCAGAGCTTCCGGTACAGCTGCGGCGACCTGTACACGGACCCCGGCGCGGGTCGGACCTTGATCTCCGGCACGACGGCGTCGAGCGAGACCGTTCCCATGTATAGGAGCATGCCGGAGATGTATATGAGAGGCGCGAAGAGGAACACGCCCTGCCGCCGCACCAGCACTGATAGGAAGAACCAGGAGATCCTCTGCGCCCACGTCCGCGGCTGAACCCTAGACCCCCGCCTCCAACGCTCTTCCCGCGGCGGAACCTCGGCGACCTGAGCGGCGACTGCGGCGGCGACGGCGTGTTGTGGCCGCTGCTCGCGATTCGCGTGTACGCGTGCATCGCCGCGAACCCTAGCGAGCGAGCGAGCGAGAGCGAGAGCGAGAGCGAGAGAGAGAGAATTCAAGCCGAAATCGAACTCGGAATCGAAATGGGAATCGAAATCGCCACCATGAACAGACCTCTCTCTCTAGAGAGAGAAAGTTAGAGAAATGAAGAAGTTCTTGTTTTAGAGAGAGAGAGAGAGAGAGAGAGATGGGGCATGTTCGTGATTTACACGTGGCGGGATCAGGTGTGCTCGATCTTGTCGGGGCACGTGTTGAGTGGGATTCGAGAAGGATCGGTCGGGTTCGTTGAATGTACGCCTTTTAAGAATCTATTAGATTACGTTTTCAAATTTCTTAAACTTGCTACTATCATCTTTGTTGCAATAATATTCCGCAAATCATCAATATGTCAATATTTTATAGCGTAATAATACTCCCAAGTACGAAGAACTTAGCTAAGAAAGTTATATAACCATTGTGGTTAATGAGAAATCATCATCTTTACAATAACAACGACATATCATATACTGCAAGACACATTATATCATAAGAGTCGTCTATCTATACATATCTCGAGATGCGTGCATACATGAATTTTGACGCATAACATGCGAGTGGAAGCTGTATATATGGACGGCTGATCATGCGAGCCAATGTGTCTCGTGATGTAATATTGTTGTTGTCATTCTAATATTTTATTTGATTTATTTGGTTTTTTCTATAAAAATATAAATTACTATTTTCAGCTACATGCACATTAAAACATTTTTGACTTTTAATAGAGGTTTTAAAACCCCTATTAATTAGATTGTTATTAAACGTCATGTGAAAATGTGTTATGTTTTAATTTTTAATACATGTATTACATAGAGATTTTTTAAAACTCATATCCATTAGTTGTTATTTGATAACACCTCCCTTTAATAGGGGTTTAAAATTTTTTATTAAATATCAAAATTATTTTAGTGATAATAATAATTTGCTACAATTTCATAAAAAACTAAATAAGTCACATAATACATTACTACAAATATGTACAATACATTATATTTTTTTCTTTGCTTAACGTCATGACTATATAGCAATGAAAAAATCTTTAAAAAAAAAAAAATCATTATCAGTAATACTGTAGGACAGCAAAAACTACAAGTGAAGCTTTATCAAGTTGTGGAGGCACACATGGGGAATGTACGTGCATGCGTGCGGTCCACGTGACCAGTAGAGGGGGCCATGAGTAAGCACCACGAAAAGGATTATATCTATATATGTTCGAGGGCATGAGCTGGTCGACTGGTGGGTTTGGCTGCATGGGTGGCTGGTTGGTCACATGGCTATAGCCGAGAGGGTCCGAGCTAGATAGGCCAGGTGAGGCTCTGCTGGATCCATGTATATATTGTCTTCCATGCACAGCTCACCAGTTGCACACAAGAGAGTGACTTGCGATTGTCATTATAATATAAGATTCATATCGAAGTGTATTATTATATATAAGATAAGTTGTATGGATGCATGTATGTATATGTGTATATAGTATATAGTATATAGTATATAGTATATAGTATACACATGTTGATTAATAATTGTGCATTGTAGAGAATTAAGGGGTATTGCTTGTTTGTCGAATCATGCAGTCATGCCCACGTAGTAGTGTCGTAAAATATATGTTTTATGGTGAATTAAGGTGGGGTCGATCAGGGACTTGCAATAGTTTATGTTGGTATTATTGATGTAACCTTTTTATTTGGAAGGTTCTTAATTAGCTTTATGTTGGTATTATGTTTCAAATTGCATCATTATTTAATTATGATTCTTAATTAAAATAAAAAATGCATGATATACATATCGTTTTGCATAAAAGGGGGTATTAATTTGAGCCGGGTGAGGGCTCCTACTGGGTCATTTTTATTTTTATTTTTTTGTCAAATTTGTTGTGTTGATATTCGCAACACTTAAAAGGGTACCATGATTTATTATAATGAGGACAACAGATATTACAATCCACGTAAGATGTTGTGTATTTTATTGTAACATAGTGTTGTCGTCAAAACATTTCCTTTACAAATTAGTTGATTTTTGTTGTTGTGTTGTCGAGTTTCCACATTAACACATTCCACACAGGTGATCGAAGCACTAGACTGTTGTAATCACTACAATATGTTGCGTATTTGTGCTCTGGCTTTCTTTCTATTTTTAAGGTGCTAGGGTAATTTTTTTGGAACGCTGAAATGGACATTCGATTATTAGTCTCCATTTAATATACGTCAATTTGTGTGCATACATATATTGATGCAAAAGAAATGAATGAACACCAACAACTAGATGTCTATTTTAAGTGTCCCCGATTAGATCATCTGAACATTTTATTTTATTTTTACAAAAAATCTGTTTGGACTCTTTGAGTCCGGACCCAAAATTTTTTTATTAGTAATTTAATATATCTATTTAAGTTAAAAGCACTAAAAACTCAATAATGAATTTGAATAACTTTATGTCTTTCGATTAGAAACTTTTTGGTATGCTTATTTTTAATCGAAAGGATGCAAAACTGTCTAATTTTTAGATTAGTTACAAAGCACAAAGTCTCTCATATTTAACGTCGATAAAATGGTTTGCAAACTAATGGCATGTCCATTAAGACGTTGGTGCCCAATACAAAATCAAGGGCACGTTCATTAAGACATTGGTGCCCAATACAAAATCAAGGGACTATATTTCCATGCATGCTTCTAGATGTGAATGTACACAGATTTCAGTGCATAATACGTGTGTCGAAACCTCATGTGTTGAGATATGTAGATCAAAATATAGTTCATTATCAATTAAGTGTGAACTTGGTAAAGAAGTACTTAATTAAAGGTTATCTCTCCCCAAATAGTATCGAGATTTTTAGAATAAAATCTCACACCCGTGACCCAAAGTTAGTTAAGTTGGGACAATATCGGTACTATTAAGATTCACAGACACGCGGATAAAGACGCGACAAGACTCAACAAGTGGTATCAAAGCTGATAGTTCGGTGGGGACAATGCATATCTATCGATAGTAGCGGGTTCCTCGAGTTGTCTCTCCTCAAGATGAGTGATAAGAGATCATGCGGTAAAACATTTTAAAGGAAAGTCGGTGCGTAAAGGTGGAGTCAAAGCACCTCAGATTTTGGTCCAAGATGTATATTGTTGGGATGGGCGGACAAAAATATAGTTCATCGTAGGTTAAATTTGACTTAATAAAGAAGTAATTTAGTGGTTATATGATCCAATATATCTTGCTAACACTAATTATGTTTTCCTAAAACTGAGACTCACCGCAACTTCGGAAACAGAGAGATTGACAGAGATGGGATTGAGAGGAAGCATGAGTCCGGAGCAGCTCAAGCTCTTCGAATCACAAGGTGAGCTCGCTCAATTCCCAACCCAATTCGCTAAACAATCGAAAGGGGTTCACGTGAGCCATCTTTGCAGGGTTTATCGTGATCGAGTCCTTCGCGGGGGCTGAAGAAATCGATGGTATGAGGCAGAGAATGGACGAGTTGCTGGAGGGGTTCGATTGCTCCACTGCCTCGGTCTTCTCTTCCAAAAATCAGGTTTTTTTTTTGGGGGGGGAGGGGGGAATTTTGATTTGGTGATATGGGTTTCGATCGAAATTCGATTTTGTTTATACCCTTTTGAGCTCTTGATTTGATTGGTATCGTTTGTTGGTGTAGAAGCAATTGACGGACAATCACTTCTACGAGAGTGCAGAGAAGATTTCCTTCTTCTTTGAAGGTATGTTTCAATTAGTGATCAGTTTAATGGAGAGGCAATGTTTGGTTGTTGTTTGAGTGACTGAAATTTGCGGTTATTGATATTTGATGTGGTTTTTGTCTCAATTGACGCGCAATTTAGTTTTCGCGTATTATAACTTGAAATTCTTACATTGCTTGAAGACTTTGATTGAATCTGTAAATTTTGGTTGTAACTTGTATGTAAGCTCGTGACTGTGCAAAATCATGCTTGATTTCATTTTTGTTTGGAAATAATGAAACTTTAATTGAAATTCTGCAAAGATTGCGTGATTGAGCTTCATATCTTCTCGATTTATGAAGAAGAGAGGGAGGGAGGGAGTGTCGCGTCAAAGTTTTGAAAATTACTGTGTTTTTTGAGATTCCATTGCTTGTTCTATGATTGGTTTGGACACCACCAAAAACAACCTGGAAATGCCCCACTTAGAAAAGTCGACTCAATAAAAATTGAAGAAATTTCACGATGTAGAGGCAAATCTAATTAAGCTAACTTGGGACGCATTACTTAGGAAGGATTTAAAGGATTTGAAAAGCACGCCACTAATTGAACTAAATTGAGCTCCATGGAAGCCAACCCCATCATTGGATTGAGGCTCTATTGTTGTTTTTTTTTGCACCATGTCTTATTTATTTTGGTCTGATGATGCTAGTTGTTTCCCATCAAAAAAATGATATTCAGTTGTTTGCATTCGGCAGAGAAAGCGCTTGATGACGATGGAAACTTGAAGCAGGCAAAACAGCTATCTATTAACAAAGTTGGGCATGGTATGCTCTAAAAACAGGATCTTTGTTTTAAAAATAAAATAAAATAACTTTCCGATTATTTTTGAAAGTTCTTTCTGAACTTGTTAAGTTTATTACGCCCAGTAAGCATTTTATTGCCAAGTGCTATTGATCTTGTTGGGTGGTTGAAGCTGTTATAAACACATGTGGTATCTATGCAGCTCTACATGAACATGACCCAGTATTTAAAAAATTTGCTCAGTCGGAGGCAATCTCAAGGTTGCTAGTTTCATTGCAGTACAAGAGACCGGTTATCATTCAGTCTATGTACATCTTTAAGGTATCTTTGAAGTTTAAGATTTATAGCATGTCTTGAAATAGAAGTATAGTTGGACATTACCTATATTCCAATTTCTTTAGCTTAAAATTGCTTTTAGGTCGAATTACTTTCTTCCTATATTTCTATTACATGCCTTGGTGCACTGCACGTCATGGTTTGCTGATTTCAAATTGAGAACCAAAGCTTAAATCTCATCACTTGGACAGGCCCATATTTGGATAGAAATGTAGTAAACAAAACAAGATCATAGTAATTCACTGATGGTTTATGTAATTGGCATGTAGCGGGATCAAGCTGATGAATGGTGTAATGTTTTATGCGCATTGAAATTCCAAAACATTTTTTTAGCTGCATATGTGCCCTTCGCATGAATTTCATTCATTACTGTGCTAGAATGACATGTATCCTAAGATGAATTATTTGAGACGAAAGTTGATGTTTGTATAGCTTATGATACAATAAAACTTCTTATATGTATACAATAACACTTCTTATTTGTATGCTTAGGCTGTTTTCACAAACTATCTATCTTTCATGTATTATATGCTCATAGGGATATGAGCATGCATAGTTTGTATGTAAGGGCTAGATGCAGGAGGAAAGGCATCAACTCATGGAAGCAGCAGGGAACGAATGACAAAGCATCCTGTGCTTGATTAATGAGTGTGATAGTGAAAAATTTATCCAAACACTAATATGTTGATAAAGGAACGAGGGCCAAGACTAAGGAGTCTTCAATGCAGACGTAAAAGGTTACAAAAAAAAGTCACAATCCCTTGCACATCCACCTTGTGATTGCTTTTGATAGCTTATTGAGAGAGTGGAGCCGTCTTGCAAGTCATTAGTGAATATTAACAAGATACTATAAGTTTAGATTCAAAATCAGTGCATTTCTTGCGTGGAAGATGCACATAGATGAAAATGCTGCGGGTCTTGTTATATCTGATCGTGTTGAACTAGGTATTACAGTTGAACATACGAAAAAGAAGAGTTACCTTTGAAACGTTAATTGAAAGAGTTGCTTTAGTGTTTGTTCATTTAATTGATCTTCAGATTGTTCTGGGATGAATTGGTTAGAAAGAAGTGGTTTTGGAAGAGGACAAGAGGCATAACTTCTTCGATAAGGGGAAGAAGAAGAAGAAAAAAACGTGGTGGTCCAATGACAACTTGATATGTAGAGGGCAATCTTGAAACTAAACTAGATGATTGTGAGTTGTGGCGCCATTTGCAAGTAACTGGTAGTCACATAATGAACCAATAATTTTGAAACCTGGCAAGCCTAGCTGCCATGTTTCTGCCAATTTGCTCCAAGTGTGAATTTGAAAACTAGATGAAATGGAGAAGTTAGATCATGCACTGATCTAATATGATGTTACATCTGACAACTATCTTCATGTCGAGCAGAGGGACGTAAACCTTATTTTGGGGCCACGCTTATGTGATTTTTATTAAGCGTTCTCTCCAACAAGTGATTGAGTCTTATAAACTAAAAACTCGCAGAAGTTTCTCTTTCTAATTGTGTGCTTTAATCAATTTTCTTCAGTGTTTGAAGGAATTTCGTCTAACATTATGAAAGACATTGACTGGCTAGGTTCTTGACCAACTGCACATACACTTGATTGCTTCTATCTGCAATCTACTATTACTTTTTTTTTTTTCTTGAGAGATATTTGATCGACATAAATGTGGCTGTATCTAGTTGGCTAATCTTGAATTTGTTAATTGTCTAATCTTCCTTCTAAATTTGAGCTCATTTCCAATATGCAGCAACCTGGTATAGGAGGAGAAGTTGTACCGCATCAAGATAATTCGTTTCTTTATACAGAACCACCATCCTGCACTGGATTGTGGTTGGCTTTGGAAGATGCAAACATCACTAATGGCTGTCTTTGGGCTATTCCTGGTTCCCACAAGAGTATGCATTTCATTTCTATATTGGTGATGGACTTTCTTCCAGATTTATGTTTAGAAGTGTTAGATTTTCTCTAATCTTCTTGCACTTTGAATTGTTTGCAGATGGCCTTGTGAGAAGGTTCATTAGAGATGACATTGGGGTCCATTTTGACAACCCCTCGCCATCCTATGATCGTGCTGATTTTGTGCCTGTTGAAGTGAAAGCTGGCTCATTAGTTGTCATCCATGGTGATCTTATACATCAGAGGTTTGGTTTGAGATGCTAACTCTGATGACTGAGCATTGAGATTGGTGTTTCACATTCATATGTCATTTCTCCTTATTTTTTCGACGCTGTCTTGCAGCTTTGAGAATCAATCCCCAAAATCAAGGCATGCACTAAGCTTCCATGTCGTGGATACTGATGGCTATGTGTGGTCACCAGACAATTGGTAAGCCAATAGCATCTGTGGTTATGCCTCGGTTTAGGAGTTGTAGTCCAACAGTCAAATTTCCATGAATTCATAGGCAGAACTTTTTTAGTTATTAGATATTGTGACCCGAAGGATGCATATTGTAATCATCGACGACTACATTAATTAAGGACTAAACTTTCATAGGATAATTACTACCGTTAGCCATATTACAAGTATCAGTATAAGGAGCACTTGCACGGTAGTCGATAGATGCTACATAAACTCAGTCGCGTTCTTGATTTCCATTTCCATTTGCGTATTCCTTGTTATTCCTCCAGTATAATCCAGTTTGCATGTAGCCCATTTGCATCGCTTAGATGAATAGTAAAACCTTTCTGCCGCAGTTTGAAAAACCTTATCAAGTAATTCTCTCGATGTTGATATTTTTTGTGCCTCATTTCTCAGGCTTAAAAGAGAAGTGGATCCTGAACCACTTTATGTTTCCTGATCAAAGCTCGGACGCCAAGTTAACCGCAACTTATCCTCAAAAGCTGATCACATATAGTTCTCGAGTACAAGACCAAGTAAGGAATTAAATCTATTAGTCCAGCTTATTGATCTTCAGTAGAATGTTTTTATGACTGACTTGTAGTTGTAGGGAACAAGTAAAGTTGCTCAAAATCTACTTTCTCTGTAATCTGAACACCACTTTAATGCCCATGTGATCTTGCCCAACTTGAATAGAATTCATAGACCAAACTGATGGATTCACCCACTTCTGCCCTTCTTAGACTTTTAGATAATTATATATATATACATAGTAACATAATATATATGCCTTTGTGACGAAAAATAAAAATAGTATATAATTTCTTATTTCTTATGGAGAAGACCATACACATATGGAAAAGGCAAAAGTAGTACTTTGAGCATCGATCCGGTTGAACGCCTTGGATTTTGCCTCGAGATGAGTACAAACACATCTAAGTGTGTATTGCACGACATCCAACTCTGTAGGTGTCCAAAGTGGGTCACTCTCGCAGCTCTCTATATATATAGTTCACGGGCATTGGTCCAAGGAAAATACTAGAATTACAACAACAATATCACAACACAAGACACATTGACTAACAAGAGCCTTCAATGCGACCTCGTCCCACATGTTATACATCGAGATCTATGTATGCCTGCATCCGGATGCGCATATAGATGTCTTTTGTGAGCAAATGTGTGTTGTGGCCGGCCGGTGTGACATGTCGTAGTCATTCTAGCACTTCTCTTGGTCCAATTTCTTCTTTCTTTCTTTCTTTTTTTTAACTAATCTGGGCTTCCGGACTTTGCATAATCTGATGCAATTATATGCATTGGCATTATATGCTATCTTGGTGTCTAGTGGCACTTCTCTACAAGTAGCTTGGATTCAAGTCACTTTTAGCAAAAAGTATGATAAAAGGTTTTGTGACCATTGTTGGTCTTGGGCTCTTATGTGATTAACATAAAACAAAAATGAGATATTATCTTCAATGTGAAGTGAATGACCTTAAATTACATTTTACTTCTTTTGTGGAGTGGTAAAACCTCTCGTCTCATTAGTAATGGCTTAAATGGTATGTCGTTATATATTTTAGTTCCCATAAAATAGTGCTCATCTGTGCCAATTCTTGAAATATTAGGAAAGTCTACCCTGCATTTTCTTTTAGGGTTGTATAATCGTTGATTCTCTATTTAAGCAAACATTAAGTTTTCGATCGAAAAAGTGTCGTAAAACTTGTAAAGATAGAATAAGATATATATAAATTCAAAAAAAATTGGAGTAGCCCCAATTGACATTAAGTTTTAAAGAGGGTCTACAAATGCTCTCACTAGGAAACTCGACTCAATAGAAATTAAAAAATTTGACGAGGTAGTGATAGATCAAAGCTAATTTAAGACATCGATTAGGAGGGACTTAAATGATATGAAACAACAATGACGGCGACCACAACAACGGCGGCAACAACAACAAAGCTTAAATCCCAAATTAGTAGGTAGTACATTAAAGTATTTTTCATCTTTTTTTAAGGAAAAGCAAATCCTCTTAAACTGCATGTCCAATAAATTAAGGGAAGAAATATAAATAAATGTTCCACTTTCTTTTCTTTTTTTGTTTCACCCCAAGTAATCCATATTGAATTTAAGTAGTAAAAGAACACATGCTTAACAACCAAAAAGAAGACATAATCCATAGTTTAGATTTCAGTAACTCATACTATATAATATATCTATACATACTTTTTTGATTCAAAAGGCCATATATACATATATAGTAGAACATACATGCCCTGTTGAGGGCAGACTGGTTTGCCACCCTTGTTAATAACAACAATAAAATCAATGCAGAAGTGTAGGGGAAGAACATTGGAGGTGATCAAATAGCACAGAAAAGCACAAGCATTCATTGGGAGAGACAAAAGGGCTCTCCCATGATGACTTCATCATATAGGAACCCTTTTGGTTCCTGCCTCACCTATCTCAAGCTATTGTCAATTTTCTATATGTTGACAGATGAAAAAGTGGTGCTCAGTGAGACAGTCTACTAGACACTCACAGAGAGAGAGAGAGAGAGAGAGAGAGTAAATATGTTTGTGAGGCCAAAAACCCTAAATTCCATTGTCCTTGTTGTGGGCATGTGTCTATCCCATTTGTATCTTTTTCTTTCATTTATTGTATGTGGTTTTAATGAAGGCTTCAGTGAGAGCTGACTGATCAGTCCTCTGATGAGTTTCACAGCATGGCCCTGCTCACTCCCACCCATTACTTTCCATTGGATCAACCACCCACTTGCCTTCTTTTGTAGTTTCTTGAATTTTGAATATATAGAATTAAAGTAGAAATAATACTGAATACCAACAATCAATTAGTCAGTCCCACTGGTAAAAGATCAAGTTTAAACAAACCGCTGGTGTGTTGGAGTGATTCGACACTTTAGTGGATCAATTCAATTCGAATTCGGAGTAGTCGGTTAAATCTAAAAATCGGGTGGTGCGAACAAAAAAAGAAAAAAAATCAAGTCTCGGCTTAATTTGAGTCTTGGGAACAAAGCAAAACTAAGTTGGGAGGGCTACCTTTATTTGGAGCTTGACAATGCTCAACTAGTATGGACAAATCGACACGATTGGTGCTAAATCCGGCCACCTTTGTTTGGAGTTTGACATTGCTCAATGAGTATGGACTAGTCGGCATAGTTGGTGCCAAATATCCCTCGAAAACCAATAAATTAAAAAAGAAAAAACAAGAAAAGGTGTTGATATCTAACAAGGAATCCGACCACTGAAATGTGTATGTGTGTTTATATATATATATATATATGGTGCATTTAATTTGGCTTAGCTTGTATTTGTACACAAGTCTTGTGTTGAGTCATTGAGCAATGAGAATTCAGAACTGAAAACTGGTGTGGATCTGGGTGTGGTCTTATTCATAGCTAGATCGATGGGTCCACCTATATTGTTGAGCAATTAGGATGAAAAGAGTTAAGCCTATATGCATGCATGTCCCAGTCCAATTTAAGACCTCCATGTCCTGTCCATGGATTGGTACAAGTATAACAGAACTGATCTCGAATCAGATGTCCCCTCAAAATGTAGAATAAAATTATATGGCTATTATTGTGTTTTGGTATATACCATATTACCATGCATGCAAACTCTACATTGTTACTTAGGCCTTGATTGATTCATTTTCGTCGATTTATCATATTTTTATGTTTGATTCATCTTTAATTAAACTGATATGAATGTTATAAATTTTTAAATAATAAAAAAAAATTCGTACTCAAAAGTGAGGCAAAAAAGTATTGTACAAAAACCCTTTCTACTCGCTCGATTTAGTGCAGATGTACATTTCAAATCTTTTAAATTCATTTTTAATTAATGAGTGTCAAGTTAGCTTTAGTAGATTTCTACATCGTTGGATTCCTTCCTTTTTTTTTTTTTTAGGAGTCACTTCTTTCATTATATATTAAATCGAGTCTTTTAATATTTTTGGAAAAGTCAAACCACCATAATCGCTCATTCATAATCTTATTGCATCAATTTGTATTTCTCCTAATTTAATTAAACTTTCTCATAATTATTTATTGTTATTTTTAAAAGTCTATTATTATTATATTTGGAAATGCATTTATTTACTTTTTTAACAGAAAATAAGCTTCCCAATCTTTGAAGGATACGTTTCCTGTGGCCGCATTAAATGCGTGTAGTACAAGATGTGGTGTGGGTCGGGTGGGTCGATGAGCCCGTTTGTACAGACCCGCGACCCGACATACCCGACAAGACGCATCGCATTCACACATTCCATGGACCATTCCATGCATGTGCATTCACACGCACGCATGCATGCATCTAATCATGCATTGCCTTAATCAGCCTCATCATACATGCATGCGCATGAGGAGTCATCATTTCAAAAATCTATTATTGGAGGTTGTTTGGGAATGACAAATTTTTTTTTTTTTTGCTTTTGTTTCTTTGAAATCAAGAAGAATCTAATTAAGATTTTTTTTTATTACTTGGATGGGAATAGTATAATAAAATATTTTTTTTTGATGGGAACATACTTTATTTTATTTAAACCAAAAATTAAATACAGGACGATAAATAATGTGTTTCTCTAAAATAAAGTTAAAAAAAACCCTATCGATGTATTAGGAATAGTAATGAAATATGGTATTTTCACAAATCACAAGGAGATCGAGCATCTTACACACACAAAAAAAAGGAAGGATAAAGTAGTAGTGATAGTTAATTAGTTTTTTAATTTAGTAAGACTTTCACTAATATTTTTTTGGATGAGTACAATATATTTTTTATAAGAAATCTAGCTAAGTACTACTTTCAAACTCATACAAATTTGCACCTTTAACCTCATCTATAGATGATCATGTTCATGGAGCTATATATACCACTAAATTAGTGAAAGTGGTGCAAATACTATTAATTATTAAATAAATATAATATTGTAATGCCAAACATCTCTGGTGTAATGGGCAAAACATCACTTGTAAAAATACAAGGTTTATGAAAGTTGTGGGTTCGACTCCCAAGCCAAAAGAAAAAATAAATAAATTATAAAAAAAAATATAAGAGTTTTCAATTTAATTTAGTTCAGCTTAAATTTGCTAATATATATAACCTTCATTTTTATTTTTTAACCTTTTCTTTATTTCCTTTTTATCTTCTATATATATTAGAGAGGGCTTGATATATATATAATTCCCTCCTAATTATCCTACGACTTTTTTTTTTTTTTTTTTGGTTACAAACCAACGACTTCTTTAATGCATGACAAGTGAATTAATGCAATTTATGGGGGGACAATTAGTTTGTTATTTGTGTATTTATAAGGACCACTACACGCTTATATTTAAAGAATCCGTATTGCTCTTTTATCTCTATTACGTGACTGATTTAAATAGTTAAAAAGAAAATAATCAATGCCTTTAAAAGGTACATGTTAGGGGGTTATTAGATTGAATTATACTTATAGAACTTGGGTTGGACTGATAGAATAAACACATACAACAAATTAAATAAGGGCTTTATATGTTTCATTATTCGACAATTCATACTAACTAATGTGATCCTAAATATATTTATATAGTTTTAACTATCACTGCACAAAAATTGTAGTTTCATTCCTTTTTTGACTTATGAGAATCAAATAGAAAGTGCTTTTTTTTTCTCTTTTTTGTCGATATGAAAGAAATCACAACCTGAATTTATTGAGCCTCGAGCACCCAACCAATCACTTAATAAATGACATCATACTAAATCAGTGAGTTACCTATTTCTAACTTGATTGGTAATAAAAAAAAAGTATTTCAAATACTAAAAAATGAGTACGAAGGGTATTAATCCTTGATGGTTGAAATGCAAAAGGAATCGAAAATCATTTTTATATATTGGTATAAATATATATATATACATGAAAAAGTGCTCATATAAATAATATTTAGAATATGCAACGCGCACGTTATCTTTTTTATTTGAAACAATGTGACCATATTATCTTATTTATAACTAAAATAAAGTTATCATAGAATCATTAGTACAAACTCATAAAAGTTTTTTAATAATTGATATAATCTAAGGATCAATTACTAATAAAGGTGGTGCCGCATCTATATAGTACAACTATAATTAATAATTGTTGTTCTGAAATTGTCTTTTCAGTAGCCTTCAAAAAAATTGTCTTTTCAGTCACATCAATTAGACTTGAGAGAGAGAGTCTAAAGATCAATCGCTAATTTTTAAAATCACTAATTTTAAAAGTTTTTATCACATGATAGACTCCACGTAGCACCACCGTTATAACTATAAGTGGAATTCGTCTAAAAATCAAACATTTCTAAATAGTCACAAAGACAATAATATGTCTATTCGCCCCTCACACATCAAATGTCTTAACTTGTCATCATATCACATCATCGATTTGTCACTCGCTACATGGAATTCCCATTCACATGCATTTCCACTCTCGATGGTTGATAGATACCTATAAGTCTCCATCACATCACCATCACGGTCACCATCTCCTCATCTTACTTACATCCTTCAAGTAAGTATGTAAATACTCAAAACACAAAGTCTCTCTTAATCCGATCGATCTTCTTTTCTATTCAACATTATCTCATCATGCATTGGTTTTGCCAACATGTGGTCAGACATGCATGCGTTAATTTAAGGCAAGACAAACAACAGAAACGTGTACACAAATTTGCACCATAACACATGAAATGTAACACCAACACTGAAATCATCTCAGTTTCTAATTAGTAACAACAAAAACTAACTAGACTTATCAGAAAACTTATCTTAATAATTAACTTATCTTAATAATTACTAGCTAGATACACACATTAAAATTAACAAAGACATACATAGTACTGTTTGATAAATTCCCATCTTTATGAGAGTAGTACTAATAGTAATAGTAATATATATATTATACATTAATTTTCATAGGAACTCAATAAATTGATAAGGAGCACTGCTGTTTGCATCCATTACTGATATGGGCAGTCCTTCATTTTCCTTCACATGTTGATGAGCTACACTATCATCATCATGAACTGCAGTACTCCTAAGAGGGAAGAGCTGAAGTGTGTGAGACTGATCATCATGCCGGCGGTCGCGGTTGCGATGATCATTGAGTACTCCGATCGGAAAACGGGTCGGCGGGTAGTCATGATTTTGATGATTGTTTGTCATCGTTAAGAGCTTTGATGATGATGAGTTCAATATTCTCATTGTCTCTGCTGCTGTTGTTGTAGTAGTAGTAGTAGTGGTAGTATTAGTACTAGTAGTAGTAGGAGAAGAAGAAGAAGAACAACAAAGCTGCATAGGCTGCCACGTTTGTTGCTTTTCTATGGACTTTTGTAATTCTAGATCTTCAAATCGCATCCATCCATTTGTCTTACTTTCTGAAACCACTGGTCTCCACATCATCTCCTGAGAGAACACAAAACAAAAGTAATATAAAGAACAAATTATATGTACATTATACATAGATACTTAGATAGTACACGAAACCCAACATCAGCTCTATGTTTCAAAAAATTCTACTATACCGACAAAAAGGAAGGAATGCAGCTTTTAAACACTTTTGGTTTCCCAACACACATAAAAAAAACTCTCTTTCTCTATCTAAACATATGATGTAGTAGTAGTACTATAGTAGAATCTATTCTTTATATCTAACTTTCATGATCATAATTTTTTGATTAGCAACTACCAGTACTCTTTTTTATTTTTTATTTTTTTTTTATTTTTATTCAAACGAGCCTCACTATTTCCACTAGGCTCTGGTGGCTTTGGTGTAATCGACCTGAGCGTACCTCTATATATTCTATATATCTAACTTTCATGAACAACTAGTTCTGTTATATGTATAAGTGTTGATTAATTAGGTTTTTAATTAATTTGGAGACATTATTAGAGAGGACAGTTATAAGGAATTTATGCATGTGCAGTGTAAGGATTGATGAGTAGTACCTCTGATGAGAAGGTAGTGAAGTTGTGTGTAGGGAGAGTAGCCCAACATGTCTTATTGGTCTCGGCTTCAACTTCAAAGTCTGTTGTCCTACTAGGACCTGTAGACAAAAAGAAAAACAAAGAGCAGACAGAGTTCACATCTCAAACAACAAATAACAAGACAAGCAAAAAAATTGCACAAACACCTTTATTTCTTTCATCTCTTTAGTCCCTTTTGTCTGTTTTACATGTTGGAATGATTGATTATTAATATGGACAAGTGATCATCATCATCATCATCATATTAATATATATATATATATATAAAATGTAATACATACCTGAATATTCTTTGTTATCTAGGGTTTCGCGTTCTTCGCATTCTAATCGACGGCGCCGCTTCTGCCTCTCCCTTGCCTTGTGATTTTGAAACCAGTAGAACACATTCTTCCCTTCGATCTTACCGAACCTACGGAGCTGCGCGGTGATTTGTTGGATTTGTTCGGCGGTGGGGGTTCGAGTCCCATGCCGATACAATTCTTCTAGGGTTCGTAATTGTTCCGGCGTAGGGTTCCATCTTGAGCTCACCACAGTTGGTGCTCCAAAATCTTTCTTGCTGCCAAGTTGCTCATGAGACACATGAGTTGTTGCTGCATGTTCAAAATTAAACACAAAATCAAATTGATAAAGTCATCAAAAATAAATTAGGGTTTATACATATTTAGATGTTTTTTTTTTATATCCATAAGTGTTTAGGCGAGCTTGACTATCTAATAGCCCGATCAATCTTGTCAGAGGAGAATCAAAATCGAGGTTGTGCGGTTAACTCATATAAACCCACTTTCGCCCTTGCACACCGGGTTATACATATATAGATGTAAATATATATAACAAGCAAACAAAAAGATAGAAAAATGTTGAGAGAAACTAAACAAAACTAAACAAAACTAAAAGGAATTCTCTACCAACCCATGAGATGGTGATTGAAGACAAAATGATTATCATGACTGCCATGAATACGACTAGTAAAGCAAGGAACATTAGTACCACCACCAATACCAATACCAACACCAACACCACTGTTAGCAGTAGCAGTTGCAGTAGTAGTACTAGAAGAAGAAGAAGAAGAAGAAGAAGAAGTGACAGTTGTAGTAGTAGTTGAAGAAGAAGAAGAAGAAGAAGAAGCTGAAGAAGGTCTTGGAATGAGAGGGCGTAGTCGGCGCCCGTTGAGGGAGTCGGCGATGTTGAACCCTCCTCCATCACTACACCCCATCATCCACATTTTCATGATCTCTAGGAGCTAGCTAGCTAGCTAGCTAGCTAGCTAGCTGGGGTTTTTATATTGTTGAGAATGTGTTTCAAATCAAGTTGATGCCCTAGCTAGCAAGAAGATATATATGGAGTTGGAGTCTTGGCAAGATGTAATATATATGTGTGTGTGTAGTGTGTGGTGTGTGAGTTGACTAGGTAGCTTGTTAGTTTGTTTATATGGGAATGAAGAGGTGTGTGTTTAATTGTGTTTGTGTGTGTGTAGAGAGAGAGAGAGAGAGATGCAGATGAGATGGTGATAGAACAAGGCAGAAGGGTATAGAAAGAGAGACAGATCTATCTAGAGAGAGAGAGAGGGAGAGGTTGACTGGCAATTGTGTGTATGTGTAGAGAGAGAGAGAGAGAGAGGCGTGGAATTCTGGGAGTTTTTGGGATGTGGGAATGGAAAACAACTTGACGATGATGAGTGGCATCATACACACACACATACATATATCATCTCATTAATTGTTTGCCTCCTGACCCGTGCCTTTCACACTTATTCTCAATACCAACTGTTCTCTCTCTCTCTCTCTCTCTAGATCTCTCTCTCTAGATCTCTAAACTACTACTACTACAACTATACTACACTACTCTCTCATTGTATGCCCTACATCACATCAATGCCACACTCTCTCTCTCTCTCTCTCTAATTAGCTGCACGAATTCCCTCAAAATTCCCCATCATGCCCTCTCTCTCTCTCTAGATCTAACTTGTATATGTATGTATTCATGTGAACTCTTCATTATCTAATCAATACTCTCTGCTATATATGCAGATCAGTACTGATGACAACTACTATATATAATTATATATGTTACGTTTATTTGTGTTACATGTTTTTATCCAAGAGTTCATCTATATGCATTGGTTGTCATGTGAGTGAGTTTTGAGGGTAAAATGATTAAATAGTATAATATATCCTATATAATGTTTAAGATTTTTACAAATTTATCATCACGTTTTGAAATTGTGTAAATTGTATTTTATGAGTAAATTTTGATTGATTTGATATTACTTTTAACTTGTTGTTGTTGTAATAAATGAAAAGAATTTCTCTTAATTTATCATGTTGTGAGCTACAATTTGTAAGGTCGGACTTGAAAATAAGAAAATCTTAAGATAAATTTCTCTAAATTTATCATGTTGTGATCTATGACTTCTAGCTATTATGACACACATACCCTGATGCCATTCCACCACTTCTCATTAATTAATGGCTAGTGGTCACTAAAAGATAAATAGATAGAGATAGATAGATGTGTATATATAGGGTGCTTCTACAACGGAGTTCAAATATATACCTCATGTCATGTCATGGGTACTACATATCTCACCATTGAATTATCATGAATTTCAATTTAATGGTGATTGATGTAGTGCATTTAATGCAAAACACATTAAATATGCAATAAATGCTATGTAATTGAATTCCATGGTAGAAGCAACTATATATATATATATATATATATATATATATATATATATATATATATATAAACACACTAGTTTCAGGACGTGCTACGCATGATTGACTCGCTCGCTTTGCTAGCGGGAATTAATTTCTAGTTAATCAACCAAAATTGAAAAGAACTGCTACAATTAATAGAAAACATGAAAACAATATAAATAGAATGTGACTAACACTTGAAACTAATTGAACAACATGATCTTCTAAATCTTATTTATTTTGTAAAGTGCGGAAAAAAACTTGCATATAGATTTTTCGCAAGCATACTAATTAACCTTGCCAAAATTGTCTCTTTCATCCTATCAAAGCAATGCATTCGATTTTGCACTTCATGATCAGTATCATAAAAGTACAGTTGCAAAAAAAAGGATGCTCCTTGTCAGGAAGTAAATTATTTATAAAATGATGAATTTGGCCCTACACTCTAAATGTATATATACTCATATTTGGCATACTTTCTCTCGCATTTTACACCAAAAGATGTAAAACCAAAAAATGGTGTTATAAGTACGGATGTACATAAAAAACTCACGTGCTTCTTAAGTGTTTGAAGTGAATAGGTCGAACATTTCTTCAGGGACAACATTAGGAACGAGGGCTACTTGACCGTTTGAACAACATAAACTATTAGATTCATGAAAAACCTCTTCGCATTACAATTTCGACAAGAGTTTACAGATGGTAACACATCTACTGAACTTACAACGTGCTCAAAACCCATAGCAACATAACGTGGTTTTGCATTCAGGGGACCTATACATAAAAAAGAAATAAAAACAACTTAATTTCTAAATTATTAATTAAAATCATTCATTTTGCTTCATAGCATTTACTCTACTCAATATTTCATAGAATGTTTTGTGAAGTCTCAAATCCATACCGTGATCATTCAACTCTTTCTTTTCACTCCTTAGTTGTCTTTGGCGAGTCCGCTTCATTTCTTTTTCTTCCTCCATTGCAAATTTATGTTTCAAACTATCCGCCTCCCTACGATTAATATTTATTGCTTTTCTTACAGTGTATTCACTATTGTTGATAACTCCTAAGTTTTTAACCATGGTAACTCGCTAATGCAAGGTAAAATTGTTATACTTAATGAATTTTTAGATGAGATTGTTAAACCACAATCCAATAAAACAAACATTAGAGTAGTAATTAAAAAATAAATAATATTAATTTAATATGAAACTAAATATAAAATTTAAGTTTAAATAATATGTATGAGTTTGAACAAACTATGTACTACGTAATAAGTAAAAATGCAATTCAAGAAGTATCATTTAGCAAAGAAAAAAGAAAGAAAGAAAAAAAAGGATCCATAGGAACGAAATATCAAAGCAAAAATGTGACAAAATTGACTTCACAATTGTGGACACATATACTATAAACATTGTTAAACATTACATGAAATATATTGACGACATGAACCGCTCATCCAAATATTATATTTTTTGAAAAAAAGAAGAAGAACTATACATCAATATTTAGCTATGAGGTTAATGACTTTTGACTATTAGTCCTCCCTAGTCTTCCAATAGATTAGCACACAACTCGCAAATATCTTTTTTGAAAAAAAATATAGCTATACAATAGACTTTTTATCAACTCGCTAATATGTCTTGTTAATTTTTAAAGTGTTTAATTATTTGTTCTAGAATAAAAAAGAAACAGTAGGTTAAGATTTGAAGATGACCAACTTTACAAAGTGAACTTGTTTGATGAATAAAGTGGAAAGCATGAAGGAAAGATTAGAGAGTTATGCCAAAGCATCTCTAATAAGATGAATTAATATTGAGGCAGATGTCAAAGGAAAAGTTGGGGGTTGACTCATTTTGGAGTCAAGTATGTTGTATCTAATTAAGTTGGCTTCTTATCAAAACAAAAGATTATATGGAGTTATTGTTTATGAGTTAACTCAGTCTAGAAGAAACTCTTTCAATTTTCTGATGTTAAGTTATAACTACCGCCACCAAATGCAAGTAGTTTAAGCCACCCATTAGAAGATTGAACTTCTTATGTGTAACTTTACCTTAATTAGACCTTTAAAACTTAAATACATTAAATACATTAAAACTTAATTGGATCTTTAAAACTTCACCGAATGGAAGTAGGTCTATATAAAAAGCAAATTACAAGTTCAAGTTCATATTACCTATTAAAAAGGATTTATCACGAGTTTTTCGAAGTAAGATTACTAAGAAGAATTGCTTACGAACACATTTTCAAAATATAAATCGGGTGGAAAGATGGATGAGAACTCTAAGAATGGAAAAGCTTTAAAACTCTTGCAAATTATTGTAGTTCTACATTCCTCGTGTCCAGAATTGGCCGGGGCAAATCCCATGATACTTCGAGAATAATCTAGAAAAAATGGAAAGAGGGATGACAACTGCCTCAATAAGGGGCTCTCTCATTATACTTCAATTGATGTTATAGATTATTCTTATTTTATTATTCCTTTATTCGCTTTATTGTCAAGGCCTACTTTGAGGAAATTAACTGAAACCGAAAACCACAGAAGAACGTATCAGTCATAATTGTAAAATTAAGATGGTAGACAAGCATAATTGTAAAACTAAGATGGTCCATCATTTCATCTTAACTATGAATTAAGATGGTATTTCTGCACATATGGAAATTAACTGATCGGTTGAAAACTACAATCAAATAGTGTATGCATACGAGAGTGTCGAACATACATCATAATGTTTCATAATCAAGCAAATGCAATAGGATTTTCTCATGATATCAAATTATGATATGATAAAACACAAGTATTGAAAATATAATTTGGAGACAGTTTGTGCTTTTAGTTCAACTTTAGTTCCAAGTTATAATAGGATTAACATGTATTGTGGTTGTGACCTCTCAAAAGAATTCTGCACCATGAATTATGTATCACAAATATTACTTCAAAGAGCTTGTTCAACAAGACATAAAAGACATAATTTAGCAGAAAAATTAAAAAAATATCGACTGCAAGTTCGATATAGATAAAAGACACAAGAATTTCATTGCTTACTTTCCATCTTCTACATGCTTTTATTGGAGGCTTTCATTTTATCTTAAATGTGCACAAAAACTTTACATTCATTGTGTAGGAATTAATGAACCAAGAGATTAGTTCGTCACCAACAACTAAGGGTGGGCAAACCGCGGTTTACCGTTGCCCACCCCTACCAACAACACAACAAGTTCAACAAACAAAGATTCAAATTACTTCATGTCCTTTTTTTTCCAAGTATCCTAATATAAAAGATGCAATTTTTTAATTCCAACTTGTAAAAAGACAGACAAATCAAACATCTATATATTTCTTATATAAAGGAAGAAGATGAAGATTATTTTAGCATTTCAACAAACACCTAATATTCAAGATCTTAATGCCCAATTCAGTTTCGGCTTATTGTCTTCAAAAATCACTCACTACAAATAGTCAAACATATATGTATCCCATGAATTCTAATAACCATACAATGAAAGAGGGTTGATCATATTAGCTTCCAAGATATTGTTTCAAAAACCATGAATCAAATTGAACCATATAGACCAGATGAAAGAGGGTTTTTTTGTGTTAAATTCAACATTGAACCAAGGGTATACGTGGATTAGACCCAAGTTTCTTTCAAAAACCATGAATCACCTTTGAATCAAACATCTCTGGAAAAAAAAAAAAATTGGAGAAGAAATGTGGATTAACTCACATTTGAATTAAGAAGAGCAAATGAAAGCAACGAATGAGTAGATGAAGGAAAGCAAGGGAATGAATGATTTGAAGAGGAAGGAGAGTCGTTGATCAGTTGAGTTGTTGATCGATTTGAAGATGTAGTGTTCAAGACGTTGAAGACGTTGCGTAAAGATATATAGTTGCTTTTATATATATGATATATATATATATATATATATATATATATATATATATGCTTTTATAGATAAAAAGTGCACATAC
Source organism: Stephania yunnanensis (assembly GCA_039657365.1). Taxonomy (NCBI): domain Eukaryota; kingdom Viridiplantae; phylum Streptophyta; class Magnoliopsida; order Ranunculales; family Menispermaceae; genus Stephania; species Stephania yunnanensis. Next base: position 55,289,327 of record CM077588.1, on the reverse strand, counting down.
GAAATAATAAGAATTTATTAACAAAATTTAAAATTGTAATAAAATATAGAAATACAAGTACTTTTTAGCTTAGCAATAACTTGTGAAGATAAGAAATTTCTAATTCATGCTAGGACATTACTTCCTCAAAAAAAATTTGATTAGTTTGGAGATAAAGTGTAATGGATTAATAAGGAGTTAGAGTTTGATTTGGATATATGGGCAAATAGGTAAATTTCATTACCATCAAAAATGGGCAAATATATGGGCAAATAAGTAAATTTCACAAATCATATCTAATGTTGTATCAAAACTTTGTTTTGGTCATATCTAGAATGGTTCCACAAAATGCCTTTTGTGTGAATATATAAGGTTTTATTTGGATATTTTGGGATCATTATCTTAATTTTTTACATCTCTGCCTAGATATTTTCTTTTTAATTAATGACTAATAAGTAGACCCGATTATGAGCTCAAGCCTGCTTAGCCTTCCCAAAATATGTAATAAGTTTTTTTTTTGATAAAAAGAAGTTAATTTATTAATTCAAAATATGTAATAATTTTTTTTTTTTGTAAACCAAAATTTGTAATAAGTTACTGTATCAAATAATGAGGTTTTTTTTGTTCTAACTACTCGGTATCCGGACTATCGACTACTTCGATCAGGTTTTCTTTTAGTTGTAAAATAATAAAATTTTGAGAAGAGTTAATTGTAAATTTATATGTTAACAATATACATATGATCATCATAAACACGTACTTATAACTAATGTATTAATTAAGGGTTAATTGGTTAAAATATCTTAACTAATTTCACAACCTTTGTTGTTATATATATCATACATTTTCTAGATTGTTGAATTTGTATCATATTTAACTTTTTAATTAAAAACTTGATGAGATAACACCTAAATAATAAATTTTAAAAACCACCTTGTCATCACAAATAATTATCAAAAAAATATTAAATTTATTATTTAGATGTCATATATCATCAAATTTGGAGCTCCAAATCAAAAGCGAACTAAGATGCAAATTAAATAATTTATAAAAGTTACGATATTTTAACTGATGTAGTCATTAATTAAAAGTCAAATTTTTAGTTTATGGAGTATCAAATACGCAAACATATATATGTTTAAAAATAAAATTAAACTTGTGGTTTTGACTGAACGAACTACTAATAATTTTCAATCTCCCGATCTCATTGCTTTGGTGGTAGGCTGGTAGCAACAAAATTAGTATTTGGTTCGTTTGGCATAAAATTCACAAAACTTGAAATTAAAAATAGATGACAAAAAATAGATCATTTAAAGCTAACCGTCACTTGATCTATAGTGTCAAAGAAAAGGTTAACAAATATCTAATACGATCCATTTTTAAACATTGCCATCGCAAATTAATTAATTGAGTTGACAAGATGGATCAAATTCTTTCATTACACTCGATTTAGTGTGTGCAATTGACGTTGTGCTTTCATTAACGCATCTCAAATTCAATTCTACATGCCCCTACTTGGCTGAATTTTTTCAATTTCTAGATATATATGCTTTGAAATATATGTTGGTTTAGTGTGAGCCCAAAACATTATAAGTCCAGCCCAATTAAGAATTTAATTGGATTATAATTGGTGACCAAAATTAAGGAGAGAGAGAAAAAGAAAATTGCATTGTTTGCAATTTCGGGAATGTGACTTGTAGTTTGACTTGAAGACTAAGAAAAATAAATTTACCTATTTTTTCTAGTAGAAACCGAATAGGGTTTTTCTAGTGCAAGCATTGAAAAGTCGACTTCGAGAGTTCGACTTGGTGACCGATTAATATACGCACCCGAGTTGAAGTGTGCAATATCTCTAGTTTTTTCTCTATACATTGAAGGCATATCAAGATCTTGAATGTGAAGACCCGCGGAAAGATTTTGATGATTTCTTGGTGTTCAAGAAAAGAGGTGCAATGCTTTGATACAATTGGGGTAATTTTTTTAGTTCTTAGTGTGATCATCTAAATTATTGGAAGATGTATTTTTGTATTACTCAATTGTTAGTGAATCTCAAATAATTGATAAGATATTTTGTATTCTTTATTCATATAGTGGATTGTTTGGAGTTTGACCCGTGATTTTTACTTCTGATTTGGAGATTTTTCACGTTAAATCTTGCGTGTTTGGTGGTGTATTTATTTTCGTGCATTGATCGTGGTTTGATAAAATTTTTTAATCATCCGATTCATTGATCAAAGGGGTTGAGTAACCCAAACAATATATGTGCACTTTCCCATCATATATATATAAATAAATATCAATAATGCAATATTATATAAAGAGATTGTTAAGGCTGATGTTTGAAACTGAAGTAACAACCAAAAATAGAATCAAAGCACCAGAAGAACTGAAAGCTCACCCTGCAAGATTTTGAGATCCCTTCATTAAAATACACAAAAACCGACCTAACATTATGTTTATCACTAAACCATCACATAATCTCAAACCCGAATTTCCGTTATTGCCCTCACAACATCAATGAAGAGAACAAGGGCTTCCACGCATGTCTCACAAGTAATTATTTCTTATAAGAGTGGGCATTTTGGTCTCGAGACTTAATAACTCATGAGCCGGCCAGGTGAGGTTGACCTCATTAGCTACAAATGGCAGAAAATCACACACGCTACCACCCACCTAATACTAGACAAGACGAACACCACATTAGCCGGGCGTCTCTCAGCCGTCCGATCGACCAATCTAGGCTCAATCATCACCGTTGATCCCATCATGATAAAAAAATCATGGAGGGCAGTTTGGTAAATTCAAATAATCATCAATACCCTATATATAATAATCTTCTCTGCATTGCAAGTCTCAAAACTCTTCAGTAGAGTTGGTAGTTAATTCAGTTGCATAATTTTATTTTCCCAAATTACCCTCCACGGCAAACCAGTCAGCAACACAAAATGCGCGAAATTCTTCATGTTCAAGGAGGGCAATGTGGGAATCAAATTGGGTCCAAATTCTGGGAAGTAGTATGTGATGAGCATGGGATTGACACAACCGGACGTTATGTTGGAGCCTCTGATCTTCAGCTTGAGAGAGTGAATGTTTACTACAATGAGGCGAGCGGCGGCAGGTATGTTCCGCGAGCCGTCCTCATGGATCTCGAGCCGGGCACGATGGACAGCATTCGAACAGGCCCGTATGGGCAGATTTTCCGGCCGGATAACTTCGTTTTCGGGCAGTCCGGGGCGGGTAACAACTGGGCTAAGGGACACTACACTGAAGGTGCAGAGCTCATTGATTCAGTTCTTGATGTTGTGAGGAAGGAAGCTGAGAACTGTGATTGCTTGCAAGGTTTGTTCATTGATATATTCTGTTGTTCCCTGCACTATATAACACAAGATCAATCAAAGAAATGCTATGATTTTAATGGGTTTTTAATGAAATATATCATTATATATATATATATATATATAATTTTATTTTTGAGTAACCATGGGTACTTGGGACTTGGGATTGCAGAAAGAAACCACCAATGGCCCGACGTTTGGCTGTGTGGGGAAAATATATCATTATATATTGAAATGCATGTATTGGATTTGGTTTCTATGCAGGTTTTCAAGTGTGCCATTCACTTGGTGGTGGAACTGGATCAGGGATGGGGACTCTACTAATATCAAAGATTAGAGAAGAGTACCCAGATAGGATGATGCTCACCTTCTCAGTCTTCCCATCTCCTAAGGTCTCTGACACCGTTGTAGAGCCATACAACGCCACGCTTTCGGTTCATCAGCTCGTGGAGAACGCCGACGAGTGCATGGTCCTTGACAATGAAGCACTGTATGATATCTGCTTCAGGACTCTAAAGCTCACCACACCAAGTTGTAAGTATCAGTGATTGTATTCATGAGAATCATAAATATATATAAAACTTTGAATTGACAAGAGAGTTTTAAAATCATGTACCTGGTATATATGTTGTTTGTTTTGATCCAGTTGGGGACTTGAATCATCTGATCTCGGCGACGATGAGTGGAGTCACATGTTGCTTGAGGTTCCCTGGGCAGCTGAATTCAGACCTGAGAAAGCTTGCAGTGAATCTAATTCCATTTCCTAGACTACATTTCTTCATGGTGGGATTTGCGCCTCTAACATCAAGGGGGTCGCAGCAGTACAGGTCGTTAACTGTTCCGGAGCTGACCCAGCAGATGTGGGATGCAAAGAACATGATGTGTGCCGCAGACCCTAGACATGGCCGATACCTCACTGCATCAGCCATGTTCAGGGGGAAGATGAGCACTAAAGAAGTAGATGAACAGATGATCCATGTGCAGAACAAAAACTCATCTTACTTTGTTGAGTGGATTCCAAACAATGTCAAGTCCAGCGTCTGCGACATTCCCCCGGAGGGACTGTCAATGGCGTCGACATTCATAGGTAATTCTACATCGATACAGGAGATGTTCAGGAGGGTTAGTGAGCAGTTCACAGCCATGTTTAGGAGGAAGGCTTTCTTGCACTGGTACACTGGGGAAGGAATGGATGAAATGGAGTTCACTGAGGCAGAAAGCAACATGAATGATCTGGTTGCCGAGTATCAGCAATACCAGGATGCGACAGCTGACGACGACAACTACGAAGACGAAGATGAAGATGGAGTGGAAAAATGAAGGTGTTCAAGCAGTCTACTGTCACAAATATTTCGTGCTTTGGTGCTTGGTTGATTTGATTTCACAAGAATTTAACAGTGTCTATTATTCCTAAAGAGTCTTCAATGGTGTGTTTTGTTGGCTCATATGAACTCGATTTCTCGATTTTCGGTTTTGTTTTACAAGGAAAGTTTGAATCCACATGAGTGTATCAGATTTTGAACTGTAACTTATTGAATCTACAATGAATTCATGAAATGTGTCTATTAATGGTCACACTAAAGAGCATGCTTTTACTGACTAGTTCTCTTAAAAAAAAAAAATCTAACTTTCTCAACTATCAACAAAAGCAATAAAGCAATGAAACAACCAAGATCTCCACTTGGAAAAAAAGACCAAAAAATTAAGCCATCTTCAATAAATAAAAGCAAAGCCAACTTAAGTTGGGATCAGTACACATATTTAGTAGCGAGTTCAACATTACATCATGATAAGCATTACAACAATGGACACAATATAACCTAACCTAACTACAATTTCGGCTAGAGAAGGGCAAATGGCGAAGACAAGAAGACCACTCGGTTGAGTTCGACATCCAGACAAGGATGCAGATGAAATGTTGGTCCAAAGGATAAATTACATGGATGCAGTGGGTCCTCCCATCCAAACTATGGTAACATTCACCCAAACGAAGATGGATCATAAATTGTAAAACAGGAATTTTGATGATGTCCGAGAAAATCAGAATGCTCGGCAAGAAAAAATAAGATACTGAAACAGTATATACGACTGAAAATTCGACGAATGAGGTGGCCTGGCAATAGATAGTAATTGAAATCATTCAAGAAGCTTGTTACATGTACTGACACCAACTGCTGCAGCGAGATGCCATGCGGCATGAAGGTAAGGTGTTTCGGGGAACACATCATCTGCAATAAAAAGTGCACCTCCCAACAGAGAAGACATCTTGTGTATGTTGTGAGCCATTCTCAGTTCGGGTTCGTTCAATGCTCTCTTAGCAAATGATACCTGGTAGGAACATGATAACAGATTGGGTTGGGTTAAGAATACAAGAAACCTGGCAGACGGAAAACTTACAAAGCTACGGCGTAAGTTATTTCCTAGGAAGTTAGTAATTTGCAGAGAGATTATTGCTTCAGTAGGAAAGTAGAGGATTAATGGCCATCAAAGTCATCAATGATGGTAGACACAGACACCGGACCTAACTCAAGCTTTGGTGCGTAGCAGAGTGGCATTTAAAAGATAATCCACAAATATGTTGAAGTAACGTTATGAATGCGTTCCATTGGTTTCAGACAAATGAGAATTTGCCCAAAGAAAACACGAAAGGCATGCCATGGTTGTTGGTGGCTTGGTGCCACAAAACTGACCAAAGAATGAAGGACAGGCAAAGTAGTCTAGGAAGATCCTACATTAAATCAACTTCTGATGAATGCACAGGGGAATGGAGAATTTCAAGCTATGCTAAAGATTAACGACAGCTTAAGTAGATGTGAATAGCATGCAATCATAACCATCAGAAAACCATAAAAAATAACAAGAAAATTCCAGCAAAAATTAGTCTGACATGCCTCAAGACCACTTAAGCGAAATGCCATCATAAACCACAAACCTAAAGCATTGACCTTTACGAAGAAGCACATGCAATAAGGTCTGTAGTAAAATTGAAAGGTTTCATAGGCAGTTTCTCAAGTTCAATTTATAAGGAACATCAAATTCTATTGTGAGAATAACCAAAATCAATCAATACACTAAATAACTCAACAGAAGCCTGGCATGCATTAGATAATTATGTGTAGGTATTAGGTAGGGACTACTCTTTCTATCAGTCTCAAGCAAATAAGTTTCAATGTGAAGAACAATAATTACCTCCATTAGGCCAGTGTGAACAGCTGAAACCATCAATGGTTGGATAGGAAGAACTAATGCTGATGCTGCCATTAAAAACCTTGGATTCTGATTGCTGAGGGCTCTTGAAAGGCACTGCAAACAATCCTTACAATCTTAAGTCATCCAAAAGAAAACAAAGAGCAGGAAAGGAACTGAAAAAACCTAGCTTGCAAAGCTTATTGGATTCATCTGCAACTATTCTATAATATGATGCACCGACAATCACCCTAAGATATATAAAACACACGACAACAGACATTAAATCAGGAACTATATCAGTTCAGATTATTACTTTTGTGTGCCATGATTTCATGGATGCCATAGCATCAACTTCAGCAAGGATTTATGCCTTCCTGCAAGACCATTTTTGATATCAAAACAAGAAATAACAGATGGTACGGAAATGCCAAATATCGTATCTGGACAATAACTTCCGGATTAGGATTAGGTTTCTCTGCCAAAGGACAGCCTTGAAATGTCCTTGCAAGTAAGCATGTGAATGACAAAGGTGGTATTTCGGTCGTGATTGAGAAAGGATAAATAAACAGAAGATACAATGTCGGAGAAACAAATCCCCAAGGAGTATAGCAGTAAATAAAATTATATCCCTTAATAGTGGGGACCGTTCTTCTTGGTCTAGCAAATTTTAGAGATTTAAACCAGAGAGGAAGCACTGCTTGTGAACTGAAAGACACTCGTCAGTTGACTGATCTTCCTTTCTTGACGAGAAGAGTAGAACTTACTACAGATGAAGGGTTCCATCAAGAGAACATATTCACCAGAATCACCACTTAGATCATTGTGTTATAGTTTTTTACTAATTCGTTCTCACTTTCTAAAAATAACTGAAAGAATCAATTTGTATTTCTAAGTGGCACATAAAAAAAGGACCAGATGCAAGATACACAACAAATTAGCTATAGGTGTGCGGTGTGTGCCGCTAGGCATAATTGTATCGAAAAGGAAGTATAGTTCTTATTCATCAGTTCTTGTTATTAATATGCAGCACAAACGATTCATTTGAACACTTCAACTTTAATTTTGAACTTACAACTGTTGCTGTAGCTATCATTGCATAGTCAGCCCATCTCAAATACTTCCTTATTTTCCTCTTGAAGAATGATATAAACTCGAGGCCACGCCAACTCCAATTAGTGAATTAGCATACAATTTAGTACTCAAGTTCTTCCTGCATCTCAATAAGATCTGCAATGAGCTTCTTGTTTTCCATCATTCGGGTGTTGACTAAGAAAGTAATGTGCGGCAATGACAACATCAATTACAAAAGTCGAAGAAAGCAAACTTACCTTGGGGCCTGGAGGCCAAGGACAATAAATGGAAGTGACGTCAACACATTCGCAAATGTTTCAACGTAATTCCTATCACCTAATTTAAGGAAGAAAAGAGACAAAGAAAATGTTATCTTAAGATACCGGTACAAAATACATAAACACACATTACCAAGCTTTTACATCGACCATAGCCTCTGTCCCAAATTAATTGGGGTCGGCTACATAAATCAAACTCTTCCATTGTGTTCGATTTAGCTTTTATATAGACCATAAATTTAGCAATTAGTATTATAGAGATATGCACCCCATTAGAAAATAGTACTCAGGAACAGATAATATACTTCATAAATACCTTGAAGACAACATTTGATTGGTCGTAGGCATGCTGGTCTTTGTTGCCACAACCGCCTGCCGAAGTATCACAAACTAATAGTTAATAAGAAGTTATAGAACAACATGGTAATGTTGATTTCTTTTTGTGATAAAGCACATTGATGATTAGTTTTTTGTTGATCTCTAAAGACTCACTGCATTAGTAGTCTGTGATGATTAGCTCCCGCAGCATCATAGCCCGAGCAACGATAATCCCCACATAGATCGCCTTCTTCCACATGAAAAGGTGAATGGGGCGCCAAATGCACGCCATGAATCCCTTCAAGCGCTCCGCCGGAGCTGACCGTGCCCTGAGGACTCATATCCACTCAATTGGGAACGAGCAATTACAGATCTCGGTCCCCAATTGAGAAACGCCCACCTCGCCGAATCACATCAACTGCTCATACTACACCACAACACACACAATTAACAACCAATCTTAGAACAATCATACAAAACCTAAATGCTTATTAGAGATTCAACAACCACAGTTGCTTGATTGCTCATAAAAAAGCAAACTTTTTCCAAGTTTTCGCCAAATTCATTGGAACAAATCTACACTGTTCATTAATCCAAATAAAGCTTTAGAATCTTCAATTCAAGCCTACCGATTGGAATTGTGGCATAAAGTAGCTTAATTTCAGAACTAACATGCACTTGATTAAACCCTAATTCTTGCTAATCACTAAACCCTAGCTTTAGCTAAAGCATAGCACACCAACACCACATGAAAAAAAGTGGATAATCACAAGAAATCAGAGAGCAAGAGAGCGAGAGATTACTGGATTGAGAGACGAATCATCATCATCATCATCATCATCATCATCAGTGGTTGGTTGGTTGGTTTGGTTGGTTGGTTGGTCGTTAAATAGGGAGAAGAAGTTGAGTTGATTTTGAGTCCAAACAAATCTAAAGAGGGAGAAATGAGAATTCCCCACGAATGTTCTCTACAAGTCTCAGCATATTCGAATGCACGTGCTCCACCATCCTTTTCAAGTGTTCTTTTCATTTTTCACGTGACGCATGGTACGAGTGGCCGAGCTCTCAAGGTTAGTGTTTTCATTTTCAAGACTCGAACTTCAATCATTAGTTAAGATACAAGAATTAAGCAAACTTGCTTTTTTTTTCTTTTTCTATTTTGGGAGATAATATTTGAAACTAGGAGTCTGCGATAGAGTAATTCAATTTAGGCATCGAGATTGAGCACAAACCCACTCGATGCACGTGTGATACATATCGAGACGTACGCGTCGTTAAGATCAAATATGAAAGAAAGAGTTGATTGCTTAATTATATGGAAAGAAGAGTTGATTGATGATTTGATGGATTGATTAATTGATTGAAGATTATATAATGTGAGCCTATGTATCTCTATAACTATAGAGTGCTTCAATTCGAGAAGTATGAATGAAAATGTTGTGCTTATTTTTATTTTGTTTTTGTTTTTCTTAAATTTTAGATACGTGAGTTTTGAGGTGTATCGCACAAGCATTGAGTAGGTCGGTGCCCAAAGTAGGTTACCCAACTTTTTTGTTTTTTGAGCAATTGGTAGGCTTGAGTGAGGTGGATGGCTTTTCACTTCGAATCTCTGTTGCAAATGTTGGTCCTACAACTATGTCTCGAGATGCATCATTGTCATGAACCTCGAGACCTCGAGAAACTTTTTTTCTTGACTATTCGCCTCTTCCATCTCATTAGAGATGTTTTGGCCAATGATCTTATGGTTGTAATAATATAGTCACTCTACTCTTCATCTCCCTACCACATATATCTTGAACTTACAACTCAAGCCTACCACTTTTAAAATCAATGGACAAAGATTGGCTAGCCTAGTTTTAGCACCTATATCTTAAGCAACAAAAGTTAGTTAAATAGAGTAGTTGCTTATTATGAATACATTCTTTCTTTGCATTCCATTTGTTGGTTTTTACTTCATTAATGTTATTAATAATCACCAAAAATCCTTGCAAGAACAAACACCATCTTTAAAATGGTGGAACCTATTCTTATCTCTCATTATGATCTCTCTATGTTTTATTTTTGAAACAAATTTGCAAAAATTATGACAATCCTCACAAACTCTCAAATTCTTAATCACCCTAATAGGAAACTCATGGCTCACACTAATGAGACCAAATGCAATTGCAAGCTTCTCACTATGAGTACTAAGAGCAGACTCTTTTTCTTCAACATCTACATCATGAAGCACAGCACTTGTTCTCGGCACATAACCGATGTTCCTCATCTCCTTAACCAACTCTTCCAACACTTCATATATGGTTGAAGACATTGCATGTAATCTATCTCCGCCATGGAAAATGTGAATTTCGCCATTCCATTCAACGGAGCTGTATCCGGCAACTTTCTTCAAGCCTACCCTTTTCATTCTTTGCCTCACTTTCTTGACATTGTCCCACCTATTAGCCGCGGCGTAAATATTCGATAACAACACATAATATGAAGCACTAGTGTTAGAATCTAAGTTGAAGAGAGCATCTGCAACATGTTGGCCTAATTCAACATTTTGATACACACTGCAAGCACCTAAAAGAGCTCCCCATATTCCAGCATCCGGCTCGATGGGCATTTTTTGGATGAAATTATAGGCCTCGTCGAGATGCCCTGATCGCCCTAGGAGATCAACCATACAAGCATAGTGTTCTAATCTTGGTTGAACATCATAACTACTCAACGAGATCATGGAATTGAAGTAATCCTTCCCTTGGCTTACCAATCCAGCATGACTGCAAGCAGTGAGGACTGCGAGATAAGTGACGTAATTCGGATGCACTGCGCTGTCACTTTGCATTTGGACAAAGAGATCCAATGCACTCTTACTATCACCATTGATTGCATACCCTCCTATTACAGTGCTCCATGAAACAACATTTCTTTCTGGCATTTCATTGAACAAATTTCTACACAGCCCCATGTTCCCGCACTTCGCGAACATGTCCAAACGCGCATTGTTAACAACCACATTGCTCTCGATCTCTTCTTCGACAACAACCCGATCAATCTCCTTCCCAATCTCCGCACACCCCAATTGAGCACAAGCCGATAGAGCACTAACAACCGACACCGAATCGGGACTAATTCCCACAACACCCATTTCACGGTACAACGCAAGAGCTCTATCGGCGTAGCCATTTTGCACATACGCAGACATCAAAGCATTCCAAGCCACCAAGTCCCTCTCAAACATACTCTTAAACAAGTACTCCGCATTACCCAATTCCCCAAACTTGACATACATGATCATCAACTCAGTCCTCACTATAGCATCAAATTCAATCCCAAACTTCACAACATGGGCATGAACTTCCCCTCCACACAAGACATCAAGTAGTTCAACACACCCTTTAAGCGCGAACGGGAATGTGAACTTATCGGGGCGGACACCGAGCCTATGCATTTGCCCATATAGTGCTATGGCATCACTGAATTGCCCATTCTTCACATACCCTTTAATGAGGGTGTTCCATAGGAAAGATCTTGGTTTGTGCATTTCATCAAACATTTGGCGTGCATAGTCGATGTCGCCTAATTCGACGTGATAAGCTAGGATTTGAGTGATGAGGCTGTTTTTGATTGAAAGCCCAGTTGTTAGGAGAAGTGCATGGATTTGTTTGAGTTGATTTTGGTGGGAAGAGCAGCTATGGAGAAGAGATTTGAAGGCTTGTTTTTGAAAGATGAACATGGTGTGTGTGTGTGTAGATATGGACTAGAAATGTAAATGAATAAGTGTAGAGGGTCATTTCTGTCATTACAAATAAATTATTTTTTTGTGGAGATGGTCAATTGTTCATATAAATTTGTTGACTGTTGACTACGACTTTTTTTTTTTTTTTTTTTTGAAGGAAAGAACGCCATACTCCCGAGATTTTATTAATGGAAAATGCTAGAATGACACTTAAAGTGATATTTTTTATAATGTGGCGTGTAGGTCTTAAGTAAAAATGAGTGTGTGTAAAAATAGTGTTTGGCGCATAATACGCGTGGTATGTATATCGCGGTGCGTATAACGATTCCCATAAATATGGGTCGGTATGCCATATCATTTTTTACGTAGGACTTGCATGCCATGTCATAAGGGTGTCACTTAGAGTGTCATTCTAGTATTTTCCTTTATTACTTGTCAGAAAAGTTTTTACAGCCTAGAGAGATTGTGTACCATCGACCAAAAGCCTAGACATAATTCATTGCAAAGATCATCGATAGTGTCATACCGTGTCAACCAATTAAAAAGGGATTGTCGACTCCCGTTAAAATAACAATAATAATAAAAAAATAGAGATTCTAGCCATCACACGTATTAAAAGGTTCACAATTTTTAAGAGTGATATATTATGAGTTAGGATTTTGATACGTTTAATTACTAGTATTAAGCAATTTCATCTAAATCAATGGTATATGTAGGTAGTTTTGTTACTAATCTATTTCACAAATTATAACAGGATGCGCAGTAGCGGTACTAATTATGTGAATATTTCATGTACATTTCTCCATTAGATTGCTAATATCACTTGCCAAAAATGCATAGTTTGTGTCCCGAGTTCGACTTCCACTTAAATTTTCAAAAAAAAAAGAAAAGAAAGATCGCTAATGGTATTGTCATGGTAATTATCATGAGATGCGCTTCAAATCATGTGATTTTATATGATTCGAGGCGAATCTAACGACCCTGAAGTAACCTATGTGTGGTTGATGTCATGGTATGGGATAGGTCATAAGAAAATATGTGCATGCGTAGGAGACAACGATGGCCCCAGTCCCATTGATATTGAAAATAAAAATTTTGAATCCGTAGACAACGGCTATTAATACTCAACAATCCCCACTTCTCTCGCTTGGCCCTCCTTTGATAACACAAAAATAAAATTTAAGGGGCTCGGAGTTCGAAGCCTCATTTCATTTAGACAAAAAACAAGGAATTGTTGAATTGAAAGTTATACATTAGAAGGTTCTTGTGTTCAGAGAAGAATCAAATCCCTCTCTCTCTCTCTCTCACTCTCTCACTTCATGCATGTGGAGAGTCCATGAGACACGGGCATGACGAATCAATAGAGAGACTCAACAACATCAAAGAAGAGAAGTCTATAGCTAGCTCATTATGTTCATTATGTTCACTTCTTTACTAGTGTTTCATCACACATGCACTAGCATATGTACATTAAATTGATTTGTTCTTAGAAGGCTCAATATAGTTAGGACCATGTCGTCTTCGTCGATTGATGTTAGGAGAGGTAAGACATTGGTTTTCTGCTTTTGGGTCGCCTTGATTTTCACTCATCTATGCCCGTGTTGCGCCGTCCGTGATGAGGAACGGTGGAGTAGTAGTAGTACTACTAGTACTTTGCCTCGGAGAGTACTACTTCGGTTTCTAGACTTGTCGTCGACCGTGGCCTCTAATTCGGTGGTGGTTTCGAGTGAGGCAACGTCGAAGAAGAGCGGTGGAGATGGTAAAGATGAGGGAGTGTTGTTTGAAGATGAAAAGAGAAAAATTCACACTGGTCCAAACCCTCTCCACAACTAATATATATAGTAGATGAGTATATGTTGCAGCTCTAGCTTGCTAGCTAACTTGATTGAGGAATCACACTGTAAGTCATATATATGTTTGTGTTTTCTTGAGTACGTCCTGATTGAAACTAAGCTTTTTTTTTTTTTTTTTGGTACTAGTCATGGTTGTTTGATTTGTGTTTTAAGATGAGTGAGTCTTGAGAGAGGAAGAACAATCAGGGCAACTATGTAATCAATCAAAATGATGCCTTCTTGCCCTGCACTAGTGTTCTTCTGCACCTTCTCTATATACATGATGAACATTGTTTGTTTTGTTTGAATTAATCATTTTTTTGTTTGAATTAATGAATTTCGAGTGTACCCTCTTTGATATTTTGAACCATATATAAATTAAATGTACGTAGTTTATTGAAGTTAAATATTTTAAAGTCTGGATCAACAATGTTGGACTACTCTAGCTAGTATTATTTTGCACCACCATGGACTGCCATGAAAAACTTGATAATTAAGTATGAGCAGTAAATTGTTCTTGATGAGTTTCTGCAGAAATCCCTGACTATATGCACAAAAATGTATTTTGAATATGAAGTCTCTCCAGAGATGTGGCTCATGTGTAATTTTATTTTTGGCATGATTTTACAATCTTTTGTATATACACCCTTAAGAGGAAAACTTGATCAAATGAAACAAATGTTAGGGTTGCTATATATGTTTTGCAATTTAAAATGTCCATGTGGTTCTGTCTTGCATTGTAGTTAGGGACACATTTAAAGTCATTTATAGCTCATGGGATGATTAGGGTTTGTTTTTGATGAAGATGAGTCCCCCTACATGGTGTATAGTGATGATTCTCTTGGGTCTCTGACCAATTAAAGCCTGCTTCATAGGCTCATTCAATGCCAACGACCAAGTAGTACTAGGGCAAGGATTGAAGGGTCGACATGTAATGACTAATGAGAGTGTATGCCTATAGTACTATAGTATTTGACATCCAACACTCGTAACACTGATCGATCTGTAATTAAATTAATCGGTGCGATACACATTAAAATATGTGCGCGCAAATACATCTTAAAACATATATAGGACATTTTTTTAAACGTGTGTGATCACCATAGTCAGGGACACTAATCCAAGTCATACATCTTAGGTCTATTATTCAAGTGTCATGTATAGTTCAATGAATAAGCTCCATAGCTTGCTAATTCTTCTCATGTCATCAATAAATTCACCAATAATGGCACATATCAAATTAAAGATATGAGAAGATATTTGATTGTATACAAGACAAGCTAGACATGAATATGAATTTGTACATTAATGTATATGAAGTTATAGATATTGGTGGTTGTAAGTAATTATAAAAATTTAATGATCTTTTCCCAGGCTGTGAATTGAAGTACTGTTGAAGCTTTAAATAAAGGCTGGTTGTGCTGTTTGCTTATTCCTAGAAGTCCATCTGTTTGACTTAAATGCAAAGCCTTCCATCTTTTTAATCAAAGAGGATGCTTGTCCTGCGGAGCCTACACGCTTTCTCATGGAGATTTATTATGTAGGAGGAGCTGCAAAAAATATACTATATTGATACTCCTAAGTGCTTTAATCTCATATATAATATAATACTCTATTCGATCATTTATATAAATGTAAAGACATAAGAATTAAGACAGATTTAATTACGCAAAAAATTTATTTGAACTTTTGACAACGTTGCTTTTACCAACAATTTAATTTGCTCTGATTGAAATGAAAAGACACATTGATTACCCTCACTCTAGCACCAAATAACACATTTACCTCTTCCAATATAAAGGGTATTTATGTCTTATTTATATAAGTGTAAAGACATAAGAATTAAAGCACTACCCTTAATTACGAGTGTAATTTATATATGTCATTTGATATTAAATGAGTTGAAGAATTGAAGAATCATAAATGTTTGAATTGTATAAGAGTAAAGTGGATAAAAACGTAATAAATATACTTTTAAATTTTGAAAATGATTTATAATTTTAAACAAAAATGTTTTTGTTAGAACGGTTTATATAAATGACCAGGAAGGGAATAAGAGTTTTGTGTTAAATTAATAATACTTGTTTAATTGTTTTGTTGTCATGTATAAAGTAAGTTTTGTTATATACCTACTCATATATAAAAAGTAAGTTTAGTCTATTCTTTTTAAGTTATTACTATAATATAAAATCTATGTGGGACAAGCTAGTTGTTAACAAAGCCCTAAAAGATGGAGTCAAAAAAGTGTATAATCAGTCTTTCCTTCTATAAATTAATTAACAAATTCAATGCAAATATATATAGTCTAAGGTGTTGCTTACTTATTGTTGTACTATCTTCCTATTTGCCATCATAAAATATGTTGCCACAGCCAAAGCAAAAAAATATGATGACATCCTTTCGCAGTATGGTTGTTGAGTTCTCTTAGACATACGTGAAAAGACATGCGCATGTATACATTTTGATGCAACTATGCAAGATTGACAATTTTATAATAAAAGGGTGTCGCCAAAATATTTTCCAATTAATTTAGCTTGATGGGCACACTAGTAAGGCTCGATTTTACTAAAATAATTTTGATATTTAATAAAAGTTTTTAAACTTATTAAAGGGAGTGTTATCAAATAACACCTAATTGATAAAAGTTTTAAAAAACTTTTATGTAATACATATATTAAAAATTTAAACATAACACATTTTTACATGATATTAAATAATACTCTATTAAATAAAGATTTTAAAATTTTTATTAAAGGTCAAAAATATTATAACGTTTGCACAGAGAACCGAATGTGAGTCACGCACCGTCAATCAACAAGGGGGAGCTTGATGGTTGGACCCAGTTGTGTATGAAATCAACGATCTTGTGGATCTTACTTTAGGAGATCTACACAAATTTGTCCCCGCGTGAATAAATAGACCCACTTTGGGGCACTAATATTTAGTGTGACACTATCTAAGGGTCATCTCCATAGATGTAACTTTTAGGAAAAAGCTTTTAACCAAAAAAAAAAAAAAACTTATAGCAAAAAGCTCTTTGAATATTAATATAGTGCACCAACCAACTCAATGTCTATGTGATACATCTCAACTTCAAGACGCGTGCTCCTCTCGTTGTGTATTGCACGAGCAATGAGTGGGTCAATTTTTAATCTAATACCCAAAGTGAGTTATTATAGTAGTTTCCTAACTTTTAATCTCGGTTGATAGGGCGGGGCGACTCTATAGAGTTGCAAAACTTTTACTAGTTTTACAGGTATTACATCTCCACAAATGTAATTTTTTTTCGAAAAAAAATCACAAACTTTAATAAAAATCTCTTAAATTTGTCGAGAAAAAAATTACTACATTAGAATCAAGTTATCTTAAATATTTGGATGGCAAGCAATTTAGTACTCATTAAGTAAGATTTAAATTTAGAGCATCTCAAATGATAAATGTGAATGATGGGCGTGGATTCTTGTCACCTTGTTAATGTGAAGAAAATTCTCATTTTAGGTGGCTTAAAAAAACATTGAAGTTCAAAATTGCTCTTTAATGCATAATGTGAATTGAACCTTTTAATTTTGAAATTTAATTATTATTTTTATATATTTTGAAGAGAATAATTAAAAACTTAACATGATTTTATGGATTGCATAGTCTATAAGCGGACATTGAGAATGAATATTATCTATTGTTCGTACTACATTAGCTGCATATTATGAATTCATAATTCATTGCATTATACATGACACGCATTCTCCTTCAATCAATTGCATTGGAAATAGCTCTTAGAGTTGACATTGTATGTGTGACAAGTGCCCGATCATAAATTAGTGGATGGGATTGGCCCTAAACATTACATGGAAATTAAACCTAAACCAAAAGGCCAATTAATCAATGCTTCGGTGCGGATGAGGTCGTCATTGAGGTAATTTTGCAAATTTTTTGTGTTTTTTATGTTGTTATCCGAAGTTTATGTCTGGGTGCGCGATTGTTTCGGCCTCGCAGGACCGAGATGTATGGTAATGTCTCGGTCATAGAGGACCGAGAGGTTTCACGTAGGTCACAGACTGGTACGACCGGGAGTACTGAGTAACTCTCGGTAGTACATGAGCGAGACTCTGAAGAAAGTTTCTGACCTGTACAACCGAAAACCTATTTTTTTTGGTTTTTTTGTGATTGTGCTGTACATTTTGGTTGATTATAATGTTACACTGTTTGTATTGCAGGTAATGTCGTTATCTAGTAATTTTCCGGACTACAAGGACACTTTTACACCTTCTAAGTCATTCCCCTCTCGAGAAGCGGCTATTTCATGGCTTCAAATGATTGGTGGTGAGAACAAGTTTGTGTTAGTAACGAAGCGCTCGGATGCCGGGGGCATTAAGCGTAGGGGAAGGGTGAAACTTGCCTGTGAGAGGTCTGGGACATATAGAGGACTGGCTCAGAGAGTAGGGAAGGGGAAAGTGGCAAATTTTTTAAAGAAATCAAGGAATGATGAAAAGGCGAGGACTCACACTGGTACGAAGAAATGTGGATGCCCTTTCCAAATTAACGTCAAGGAAAATGCTAACTCCTTATGGTATGTCACTGTGATTTGTGGGAGGCACAATCACGACACCGCAGGAAGATTGGATAAGGGGGAGGAGGAAGTTGAGGATGCGGGGGGAGGACTGAAAGTGAGCAGCTCAGGGAGATTAGTCCACTTTCGTCTTTTGTGAAGTGCGAGCAGGAAGTTGAGGATGCGGGTGGGAGGACACCGGGGTCTCCAATCGGAGGCACCCCAGTGTCGAAGAGAAAACACGATGATGACGATTCTTCGACGAGACGGGTGGAGAGCGGATTTGAGTCCTCCCACTCCACAAAAGAGGCCTCCACTTCTAGGCAGAAGAAAGGCAAGGTTGTTCCACAAATGCGTCGTGCCAGTCGACGCACGCAAAGTGGATCTAACATGGCTTATGGTCATTGCTTAGAACCGGATTGGTTGCCACATGTTGATGCCATTATCGATGTGGTTTCCGATGGAAATTGTGGATATCGGTGTATAGCCTCTGGGCTTGGACTTGCCGACGTAGACGAGGTGGAGGATTGTGCGTAGAAGGATGTACGATGAGATTATCGGGTATGAAGACCTTTGGCGGGAAGTGCTTGGCTCGAGTTTCGAGACTATCAAGAATGCGGTGCATTGCCCAGAGAAGCAAGATGGGGCATCTTTCAAAGAATGGTTGACACTTCCAGACGTGGGATTGTTAGTATCCACCGCATTCAATGTCATTCTCGTCAACCTCTCGCATGGGAGTGCCTCCACATTCCTACATCTACGTAGTACTCCACCGTCGTCATTGCACAACAGACTTATCATTGCAATGGCAAATGAAAGGAATATCCATTGGGTTAGGGTAAGTTCTATGATTTTTTGTGAATTGGTTTGTTTCCCCCTTAATCGGGTTTGTGACAATATCTTCTATGTTCTACTCTTCACTTTGACAGGTGCAGTTGCGTGTGAATGCACCGCTGCCATCCTTATATCCATCGTGGGATCGGTACGTTGAGGACTGCGCCAAAGGTTGGCGAGATGGATTCGTTTTTCGAGACATCGCGCCCATTGCAATTGCTGATGATGAAGCCACCATACCTGTTGTAGATTTAGATACACAGTAGGTTAAAGCTTGTACATAGAAACCTTGATGGCTAAACATTTAGAAATTTTGCCAATTCCTCCGAATGTTCTATGTATATGCAAATGTTGTGCTGTATTTTGATTGTTGTTTACTTATGGATGGACCATTTTTAGAGTCAGTTTGAATGTTACAGAGATTTATAATTAATTAAGTTTCGGTGTAAATTGTCGTGCTGGATTTTCAATCTTGTATTGTTAGTTTGACATACCACAATTTTTTTTTACAAAAAGTAATGTTCAAATTCATTCATTTCTGATGTCTTGGTCAAGCAGGTTCGTGAAACAACCCATATTTTCGGTCACCCATGACCGACAAGTAGTCCATTATATCGGTCGTTTACAACCGAGTCTAATACCAAGTTCTCGGTTATACACCACCGAGATGGATTGACCATTTCAATTCGCCTTACTCTCGTCCTATGACGACCGAGCCTACCGAGACCCTCTCGGAAGTGGACAACCGAGTGTAGGACAAAATTCTCGGTTGTACACCACCGACGCCACATTACCTATCACTAATTGTAGCTCTCGTCATGTCACAGTCGAGATAACGACATTATTCTCGGACATGCGTAACCGATACGCTGTCAACTCTTCCGGTCTACGTGGTCGAGACTGCGAGTTCTCAAAAATATTAGTTTCTGTCTCGGCCATGCTTGGCCGAGACAGTTGACACCGTCTCTGCTCTTTGTGGCCGAGAACCGCGATTTTCCAATTTTTTTACAATTGAACAAACCGCCACACACACATTACAACTACTCTACCAAATGTAACTTAATTCGACGATCTTCAACCGAGCCCTAATTTGGAGACGAAATCGGCTCACACACCGGACCCTACAAAATGCAGAAAACTCGAACAACGAAGGAGAAACACATGGCGAGGGACAGAGAACACGATTTCGGGGATTCCTCTCACTGGTCGGTTCAAAACAAATGGATTCTTCCACAAGGAGTTCGGTGAAGGTGGTGGTGGGGGTGCTCAAGGGTTTGCACGAGGGTGGTGGGGTGCAAATGGATTTTCACGAGGGGTAGTTTAGGTATTTCGGGTCTAATTTTTGGGTGCCCCAGGTAAATCGGTTTGTGCCCACATTAACTGGGTGCCTTCATTAAATGGTGGGGTGCCCTTAGCGGCCCTCATTAATCCGCATGTCTTACAGCCACGCGTCTTCTAAAACAAACGAGAATACCAAATCTTCCTGCACCTGCTAACACAACCAAATCACATAGATTTTTATTTTCCATTACATTTTTCTTGCGTTGCTTCGTTACTTTATCAAAAAGGGAAAAATAATAGAATGACACATAGTGATATCTCTATGACTTGGTGGGCGGATCGAGATTAATGAGAGCAGTAAGATATACATCATGCGTATTATGACAAAAATTACACACCACTATTTTTATGTAAGGCATCTACGCCAAGTTATAAAGTGTCACTTAAATTATTATTTATGGTGTCATTCTAACATTTTTCATAAAAAAAAATGTTAGAGTAATTCCCTTCAAGCATGACCCAATCAAATATCTTATAATATCCATCGAAATTTATACGTTCAGTATTATCTCGAGGTAAAATAAACGGCACCCAACTGAATTTCGGGTTGCATTTTCCTTTATCAAAACCTCCTTAAAAAAAAAAAAGAAACATTTTCATTGGAAGAGCAGAGAAAGAAGCTCCACAACCATGGCTTCTCCTTCAACATGGAGATGGTCATGGAGATCATCAATAACAACTTTAACAACAACAACAGACTCTTCTTCAATCACACTCTCCATCTTCCCAACCCCTTCAATCCTCTCTTTCTCCACCACAAAACGCCCCAAAAGAACACCAGCAACACCTTACATAGCTAACTTATCGATTGAGCACAACAGCTCATCTTCCAATGTGAATAAGAGTGATTTGAAGAGCAATCCGCCGACCCAGATCGGGAAATCGGTCGGTGAGGGTGAATTGGTTGTGGGTTTGCCCAATTTGGGCAGGAGAAGATCGGATTGGAGGCGTGAACTGTTTGGGAAAAGGCCTCTGTGGAGTCGGATCTTCTTTGCTTCAAAGAAGGTCAGGAGCATCATATTGCTCAACATCATCACTGTTGTCTATGGTGGGTACCCATTTCTTTGTTTCCCCTTTTTTGATGAAATGCTGTTTGATTGTGTTGAAATTTGAGATTTTTATTAGATTGAGACTTGGATTTTGCGAGATTCTTGAATGAATTTGACCAATTAAGTTGAGATATCAGTTGTGTAATGTTGGGTAAGGTCACTATTTGTAGACTTGAAGATTTCAATTGGTGCTCTATTTGTGAATTCAGCTAGCCCTACTTGTAATATTCTGGTCAATGAATCCATAAGAGCAACCTAGAAAGGTAATCACTTAGGCATTACTTAATGAG
This sequence comes from Stephania yunnanensis, assembly GCA_039657365.1. Taxonomy (NCBI): domain Eukaryota; kingdom Viridiplantae; phylum Streptophyta; class Magnoliopsida; order Ranunculales; family Menispermaceae; genus Stephania; species Stephania yunnanensis. The sequence goes on along the minus strand of CM077588.1, from coordinate 55,267,541 downwards.
CATATATCGATCCTGATGCATACCACGCGGGTCGAGGTCGCATGGAAGGATCTTATGAGCCAATGCGTCTTGTGGTGTGACATTCTTGTTGTCATTCTAGTATTTTCCTTACTTAATTGAACGCACAATGTTATAGATATGATTGATGAGGAAGCAGATATTCTTCCTATATTTAATTTTTGATAAGAACTCGTGAAGATAGAATAAGAAATACAGAGATTCAAAGAAAATGAGTAGCACCAATTGACACGGAGAGTAGGGAAGGGCGGTTGGGTGGTTTAGACACCTCCAACGGCGGCCTACAAATGCCTCCACAAGAAAATCGATGAGGTAGGGGTAGATTGAAGCTAACTTGGGATACATTGATCAAAAGAGATTTTAATGATTTGGAAAGCACACCATCAATTGCGCTTAATCGAGCATATGGAAGAGTTTGATCCACTGACCCAAACTAATTTGGGATTGAGCATTTTTTTTTTTTGTGATTTTCAACTTTTTGAGAAGGTTGGGAGTCTTGGGCTATGTTTGGCAAGCACTATCTTACAAGCAATTTTGAAAAAATAACAATAAAAAATTGTTTGGTTAACTAGTTTATATATTTTAAAAATAATCTAGTGTGACCCTATAATTTTGGATGCTTCATGAGATAGTGTTCAATTTCTAGATTACAAGTTACTATCTTTTCAGCTTTCCGGTGTCAGCTAGATTTATCAGTTAGTTTTGCCAAACATTGTTTGCTTTTGTAAGGTTTTATAGAACTTCTTATAAAACTAGCTGGAGTCCTATAACCAATAAACCAAGTTGTACAAATGGTGTTTGCTCTTTGAAGTGGTAGAAAATAACTTGATAATTATATATTGTCCTTGTCTTTTGTGATAAAGAAACCAACTTAAACCCTCTAACTTGCTCGCGGGGAGACTTGAACCCACAACCTCAAGCATAGTTGACCATATACCAAACCGCTCTTGGCTGGTACCTTGATGTATTGTCTTGAAGATGCTGATATTTGTGATTAGATTCAGTTTTCATTTAGGATCACCAATTTAGAAGATTATGTTCCAGTGGCTTGACATTTTAGCTAGCATCTAAGAAGAAATTGCGAAATGCTTTACACTGACTACTTAGTTCTATAAGATATCCCAATTATCATATTTAACTACGATTTCCCAACAAATTTGATATGAGGAGAATGTTTGAATTGATCAGCATTTCTAAGAACCAATGTCTGTCATCTGCAGCTAGTGACATTCCAGTTGTCAAAGAGGTTGAAGCTGTTATGGATCCTTCAGCCTTCACAGTTGTGCGTTTCGCGCTGTCAGCTATCCCATTTTTGCCATTTGTATTTCAGGCTCGCAATGATGTAAAGACCCGTAATGCTGGAGTAGAGTTGGGCTTCTGGGTCAGTTTAGGCTATCTTATGCAGGCTCTCGGACTGCTTACATCCGATGCGGACGTGCTTCATTTCTTTCTCTGTTTACTGTAAGCCTCTTAATGTGCTGCTCCTTTGAGACTTATGTGTTCAGGAATCAATAGATGAGAACATTTTCTGTTCAGACCTTTATAAGAGCAGCCTGCTTGAAAAGTTTCTGGTGACTTGAGCAGGTAATATTGGTACCCTTATTGGATGGGATGTTAGGGGCGACTATCCCTACCCGCACATGGTTTGGAGCTCTCGTGTCTGTTATCGGGGTTACTATGCTGGAATCCAGCGGATCTCCTCCAAGTGTAAGCTTTGTTACTAGTTGTCACGGTCTTTTCATACTGTAATATTAGTGGCACAATAGAAGATGGAAGAAATACACATGGCGCGTCACTCGTAGGACGAAGGAGTTTCACATTGAAGGTTGGTAGCACCATAGCAGGTATACTTTTCACAAGTTGACCTCTCAAAGTAATTTATTTCAGGTGGGCGATCTTTTGAATTTCTTGAGTGCTGTATTTTTTGGTGTCCACATGCTTAGAACTGAACATATCTCAAGAAGTACTAAGAAAGAAAATTTTCTGGCGCTTCTTGGTTATGAGGTTAGTTTGTAACTAAAATGTTATTTAGCATTTCTTTCTTTCAAGTTCATTTCGCATTTCAAAATGTAACTAAACATCTTAGTTTGTTATTGACGAATGAAAGCATTCATGCAGGTTACTGTCGTTGCAATAATGTCGGCAACCTGGTATTTCATCGAAGGCTGGGTTGTTGGAACGCATGGATGGGACCCAGGATCCTGGACATGGAAAATGGTGTGGGATTGGATGATTGAATTTCCTTGGATTCCTGCACTCTATACGGGTGCGTTTTCAACTGGGTTTTGCTTGTGGGTAGAGGTATGTTCCTCACTTTTAATCTGATTCGAAAGAGTCTTTAAATGTGTGTTCCTTCTTTCAAAAGATTGTGGCACATGAAAACAGCTGTGCTCGATTTTCCCGGTTTCTAATGGTGGTTGGGTTAATCTGAATAGATGTCAGCAATGTTAGACATATCGGCGACAGAAACAGCTATAATTTACGGGTTGGAACCAGTTTGGGGCGCTAGTTTTGCGTGGTTCCTATTAGGTGAAAGGTGGGGTCTTACTGGGTGGATTGGGGCTGCCCTTGTGTTGGGTAAGAAATTCTTTTTCTTGAACTTCAGTTCATTCATGCATTTTCATCAAAATCTATATTTTCCATATGGCCTATGAAAACTTAACTGCTAGCATATGTAGATTTCTCAAGGACTTGAGTAGAAGGTCACTCTGTCCGTGTCATTTGGGAAGCTGTATTTTGGAAGTTAGGAGCCTCTATAATTCCCTTTTGATGGAGAAAGAAGAAACTATTGTATCCGCGAGAGCGTACAGTCTATCTAGTTGTGGAACTCATTAATACTGAATAATGTAGGAATTAATAAAATAGAAGAACCTTATTATCAAGGACAAATGGTTTATAAACCATAGAAATTGAGCTCATTTCAGTGCACTTGAAAATTTTTCCTCTTCATATTTTCAATGGATCTTGATTTCATTTGTCATTCTATAATTAGCATGCTTTTCCTTCCTTCTACAGGAGGCAGCTTGACAGTTCAAATTTTTGGATCATCACCGACGGACAACACAAAAGAAGAGAGCACACAGAAAGCTGATCAACTATTGGTTTCCGATAAACGTAAAGGATTGTCCGCCACACCAGTACCCGTTCACTCCGGAAAAAATGTTACAGATATCTTAGGAAAGAAATAAGCCCTTGTTCTCTATATCAGTCAGCTCAATTAGTCCTTGTAAATCATAATTACCCTCATGTTCCTTTCTCTCCGAAAGCCTTCTTTAGTGCAGAATCTGTTGTTTAAGCTGATTATTGGAGGATTCCTGACCTTACCTTCACATACATGTACATGAATGATGAATGAGAGTGCAGTGCACATTCATTTGTGCTTCCTTGAAACAGTTTTGTAATCTGTTTCTATAAATGAATGATTATAATTTAAAGACCCTCTTGTGTTTGCATTTGATTAGTTTATACTTCTATAAAAATGGTTCATTTGTGACTATGAATTGCCTTCAATAACACTTTGAAGGTTGTGAAGAAGTCTAGTTTCATCCCAACAAGTCCAATTGGTTTCCATGAAAACAAGCAAAGCAAAATAAAGTGTTTGTAGTCACTTTGATTTCAATTTTCCATTTTACTTGACTTTGAATAAGCACAAATTTTCTGTTTTCTCAATTCTTCTCTTTTACTAACTTGAAGCATAGATGAAGTAAAGGAGTCATGAACAAGCAAAATAAAGTGTTTGTCGGCTACATAAACTCAAATGCTTCAACGATAACAACAACAAAACCTCAATCTCAAATATAGTCAGAGTCACCTATATACAACAAAACCTCAATCTCAAATTAGTCGGAGTCAACTATATAAATTCAAAGTTTCAACTTCACTAAATTTACAAGGATGAGCAAATTTCGATAAATGGTGCTCTATTGTACTTCTACAACTTAATCTCATATTTACAACATTAAATTGAAGTTAGTTTCATAATCTTCCAACCTAGAAAAAAAAAAACAAACACCATATGAAAAATAATCACTGCAGAACCACACAGGCTTCTGCATAATGTGGAGTTGTTGGAGGGCTGAAAACCAACTCTTTGTCTTCAACATTGTCTTTGTACTCTTCTTGTAATCCACATGCTTTAAAGACACAAGCCTTCACCTCCTCGAACCTCTTCTCCGAAAGGGACACCTCCGCGAGGAGCCTCCGCGCATAATCTTCCGATGCGCCCTCGAAGTCTTCCTTCCTCTTCAGTACTATGTGTCCACTGATCTCCCACACTGCTGGGTTCACTTGTGTGTCCAACAACTCTTGCTTCACTTCTCCCAGTGCTTGTTTCTCTGCATAGCACTGTTGTCCAACACACAACAGTTCAAAATTTTTACTGCTACAAACATTGCTTATAAAACATGAATTCTTAGAGCTTCATCACAAATTCAAATCAATGATGTACCTGAGGAAACACAAAGATGCGATTTCCGCAATCCGATACGAGGACATTGTAGGGGACATTATCGCTTTGGAGACGAATACAACAGCGCGCAACAACATCGGCTAAATCTCGCAATGTATTACCGCCCTCGAAAACAAGACCTCTAACAGGGTAATCCAGCAATTGAGAGATCATCACTCCATTAACACTCATTGTAATTCTTCGAATCGGGGCTTTTTCGACCGGGAATGGCTTCGCCAAGTAGTAAGCCTAAAGATCACCAAACACTAGTGTTAATACTATCATGCAAAACACTCAAACAATAAGCAATCTTGTAGTACAATTTTCATATGTATAGTATAGTACCTGAAAATGGAGGTGGTTGATTGTAGCAAAGGCACCCAAGCTGTTGTATCCTAATCGAAAGAACGGGCTCGCCGCCTCCGCGGCCATGTGAAGAGCAAGCAATAAGCTCTCATTGTCAATCCTTTGAGGGAAGCAGTCTAGAACTCTAGGAATCAACAAAACATGCCCATACTCAATAGGGCTCACCTGAAAACATAGCAATTTTTTTTTCAAAAAAACAATTCTTGTGAACACCAAATCACAAACACACATAACAAAACTTGAACAAACAACATTGAATCAAATTTGACTTACATTGATGGCTACTACATTGGTAGATAAGTCACCAAATTCGCCGTTGGAGATCTCGAAAATCCGGGTTTCCGCGGTTGTGACATCTTTTCCATTGAATCTAGTACTTGGTTGGAACCTAAACAACACCTCTTCTTGTCCAACTTTGGTGAAATTGAACTTGTTTGGATCAAAGGGTTGAAGAACCTGATCGACGCGAAACTCCGTCGGCCTTTTCTTGAGATGCCGGCCTTCGTTTAGCTGCGCAATGAACCCGCATTGCCCCGAAAGAACCTTGGTTTCGCAAGCCGAGACGTCGTAGCGAAACAGACCTCTATTCATCCTCTCCCTCCATTGCTCCAACAATAAATTGTTCAAGAACGAAAACCCAGATCGGTTTCGACGTCTATTATCCCTACTAACCCTGTCCTGATTGAATTCATACAATGGGAGGCTCGAATCTGAAAACCCCAGAAAAGAAATCACACCAATTTGAACAAAAACCAATAAAAACTAACAAATTCAAACATAACAAACAGAGGAAACAGAGGAAATAGAGTATGTGATTTCTTACTGGGCAAGCAACAATTTCCAAGGCAATTGCGCCCACAACCGGTTGATTCGGATGACTCTTCTTGATAGTTGGAGACAACCGTGGGGACCCTTTTGATTGTCAACATGTTTCTTTGATTCTTGATAGATTTTTTGATAGATTGGACACCAAAATAGGAGGAAAACAAAGATTCTTGGGAGAAAAAACAGGGGAAGGTGTGAAATTGTTTGTTAAAAGAGAAGGGCAGAGGATTGTTTAGGAAGGTCTATAGATATATAGACACAGAGAGAGAGAGAGATCACCGCCAATGAAATTAGAAGTTATTGTAGTTCGTTTGTGAGTCGGTTTGTTAGTTGGTGGCGGTTATATATAATAATAGTGTCTAAACCTCAACTCACTCAATTTCACAATTAATTTTTCTATTACTAATTTACCCTCACTTTAGCTACGACCTTTTATTCTATTACAAAAAATCAGAGAAGCAATAAATATTTAGTTTAAATTCATTATTAGTGTTTGGGGTAATAATGAATTTAAATTAACTCCTCGAGTCCAAATAGATTTTTTGATAATTTTATACATTTACCATTTTCACTTCGAGATACGTGTATACATGGTTTTTGATGCTTAACACTCATGGTGCATATCCCGAGACGTATATGGACGGCTTCCAAAATGATGTACGTTTGGAGTGTGTGTTCGATAATGTCAAAAAATCATTCTTTTTGTTAGTGAGGGATAAATTAGTAGTAAAAAAGTTAATACGTTCTCCTTTTTTATTCTCTCTATCAAATGAATATATGATATGTTATTATTTGTAATTTAAATTTTACAAATTGCAATTATACGAAAGTCGCTTTCTCTTATAAGACTTGAAAAAAAAACTTGAAAAATGTTTTAACACCAAAAAAAAAAAAAAAAAAGGAAAAAGAAAAGTTTGCATGCCTCGCTATAGACATACACCTGTTAGTGTTCATCGATTTTTCACGTCGAGATGTACACGTGCATCACTGAGACAACAAAACGTGTGTTGTTCGTGTTTATGCTTGGGCATATTAGGAGGATCCTTAACAAAAAGGTGTAGAACATATATTGATGAAAATAAAAAACATAAAAAAAATCACCAACATTAATAAAATCACCTAAACATATTACAATCTTTATAGTTTTTGGGGTCTATTAAATTAAATCATTTATGGAGATTTATAGACGCTCGTCTCGATGTGTGTCCTAAGTCCTAACTTGCTTTTCATATTTTAGTTTATAAATCCTATAGTATATAATTGGGCCAAAGCCCAGTCTAAATTAGAGCCCAATTTGGGTATACCTTAATTTTGCCGATCTATAAATCGGGCCATGTGGGCTATTAGGGCCCAATTGGCAAACAAAATAATATTAACAAACTTTTCATGCTTGTCTTTTCTTTTCTTTTTTTTCTTTTTCTTTTTTTCACTCATGACGCGAATATGGATAGATGTAATACATTACTCTTGCTTGGCTAGTGAGCCCCAAATATTGGTTAAAAGTGATTGAATTAAATAAAAAAGTCACATATATACTGACTAGCTATTTATGTGCATTCATTGTGGGTCGCTTGTAATTATCTAAAAAAATATCATTCAAGCTTTGCACCAAAAAATAAATAAATAAATCAAGCTATACTTCTTTTTCTTAGCTTAATGTACACGCGACTAAAATAATAATATTTGTATGCAGGATAAAAAATTATAAAAAGAAACAATAAATCTACTTGGATTCATTAGTCCGGACTCATAAGGAGTATTTTTAAAATTTTGTAAATATTTAAGGGGTATAATAGAAATTTTACAAGTGATTATGATTGTTTCATTAATTGCTCGAGGATGTATTTGAAATTAATAAAAATTTTGAGTCTGGACTCACGAGTTCAAATATCACTACCAAAAAAAAAAAAAAACAAAGACAAGCTGCTAGCTAGCTATTGATGATTTTTTGTTAGAAATATATTAATATAATATGTTACTTTGCACTAAAATCAATCAATAAATAAAAGTTATTGCACCTGTTAATCGCTTATTGAATGTGAGTTAATTATTGACATATTTTAATAGGTACGAACCCAAAAGTCCAACATCTTCATCTCTTGATTATTGTGAACTTCAATAATGCAACTACCACCATAATAGACCATATTCTATTATGTTTAGATTTTTTTTTTTTTAATAAATCTATCTGAATTCAAGAGTTCAGACTAATATATAAGGAGTTTTCAAAATGTTTACAAATATATAAAGAAAATCAAATGAATTTTACAAGTTGTGTTTGATTCATTTATGTCTTGAAGGTAAATTTGAAAAAAAAAAAAAAAAAAAAAATTGAATCCGAACTCATGAGTTTAAATAGTACTACCTTTTTTTAATAGAAATGAGCCTTTATACTTTATTGGATTATATCCAAGAATAGTACAAATCAACGAAAAATAATGTGTTTCCCTCCAATAAAATCAAAAAAGAAAATCATTACTAGCGTAGTAGGAAAAAAAAAAAAAAAACATATCGTCCCTATAAAAATATGTACACCTCTCCACTTAGAGACGGAATCAACAAGGTTGAACCCTACTCAATTTTTAATAGGACGAGACCTCAGTCCATCATCAACTTGTTTTACTAGCCCATATTAACCTTTTATGTAGTTATGTTAAACTCTTTATTTTTGTTGGATATCTACAAAGCCCTTGGGTCTTATAATCATCTGCGTTGATATTTTATTCAATTTTCGTAACATTGGGCACATTTAAGGACAGAAGAGTGTGATGACTAGTTTACGTAAGTATGAGCTTAAATGTGAACTGCGGTTCACTCCAAAATGTCAAAGGCAAATAAAGTGTCTATCCCACACATATAAGCGCTTTATGTTATTGTATTCTAACTTATAGATGTTGGACTATCCCAATATTTGTAACTCGTCCTATTGCAGCGCCACACGCACACCGAATCAGCTAGGCAGACCCCTTGTAGATGTGGCAAGAATTAGACTAACTTCAACCGACATAATATTCGAGTGGTGCCGCGCCATTTTTGTGTGACATTATTCACCAAATATTTCACTATATATTCATTACTTTTTTATTTTTTTGTTTTTATGTTTTTTAAAATAATTTTTAAAATTTATTACTTTTGCACTAAAAGTTAAATTAAATGAAATAATGATAAAAAAATATAATAGTGTAAAAGATAGTGTTAATAGGATGAAGACGTGACTAGCATTAATATTTTCACTTACATTGAAATAAATGGGAATAATGTTAGTGTTCCCACAACTCGAACCCGAGCCCCTAGAACAGTACTTTTGAGTTCCTTTAATAGATGTTTTAAAACAAAGCCCCCTATTTCGAGTGTTATTAAATTTCATGTGAAAATGTGTTATGTTTTAATTTTTAATACATGTATTAGGAGAGGTTTTTTAAAACTCCTATCAATTAGGTGTTATTTAATATTTCCACTTTTGAAAAAATGGGAAAAATTTTTATTAAATATCAAAATTGTGTCCTTAATGAAACTATTTAAAAGTAGTTAGAGGTATTAAATTTCATGTGAAAATGTGTTATGTTTTAATTTTTAATAAAGAAAATACATAGGTTTTTTAAAACTCCTATCAATTAGGTGTTATTTTAACACCCCTTTAATAAAAACCCAACATTTTTCAAAGTGTCATACTTATGTTATGTTTAGAATTAGTACTACTAATTACTCCTACTGATGATATGCTATAGACTATAGTACTTGAGACACTTTTCCCTAATTAAAAGTACCTTAGACAGACATGTGTTCTATTTTTATTAGGGGTGGACATTGGTCTTGCAAAATCACCCAAATAGTTCGAACCACATGATTTAGTCCAAATCGCATGGTCTCTGCAAAATCGTCTAAACCGTCCTAACCGCATTGAAAACCACAGTTTCACGGTTTAGTTGTGAGTTTTCATTTATAGAAAATCGCGGTTCAACAAACTGCAAAATCACCCATAAACTTGAAATGAAATGAAATAGAATTGAAACATTTTCATGTTGTTTTAACTTTTAAAATTAACTTAGACTCATAATTTTGATCGAGTTCATATGTTTTATTGTGTTTTTAGTGGATGGTCATATATGTACATATTTTTTGTCAATAGATATATATGAACTTGCATGAAATGTCAAAGTGATTTTTTTTTTTTTTTTTTTTTTTTAAAATATGTCACCGAAAAACCGCAAAATCAATGTAATAGTATTTCTGATCCTACTACTTAATTAATTGGGAATTTAGTATTACATTTTTGTATATCTGAATTCTGATCAATCCAGTCGGACCTGTCCCATTCTCACCGACCCCTCTGGCCGCATTGCGTCTAAATAGTATTAGTAATTAATTATCCAATAAAAGAAACTAATCCAAATGATTAGCTCAATTAATCAAACAATGGTACTCATTTTTATTTCTTAATGTCAAAGGAGACATTTGGGCCCGCCCAAGCATTTTTACAGGGCATCGTGAAGACTTCAATTAATTAATTAATTGTGCCACAAACCATCTACAAATAAGTAGTATTACACTTATTAATTAATCCTTTATCAAAAGAAAATTAAACTGATAATCTAACTGAGATATGCATCCTTTTCACAATCATAAATACATACAAATAAAATATATATCAGGTGATTTGCCAGTTCTCCCAATTAAACTAATTAATTTAGACTTGGCTGGCCATTATTCCGGAATACTATAAATATATAGATGAATATATATATATATATATATATATATATATATTATAAATAAAAGTTGTTTAAAAATCAAAAGATATAAAATATTAATTTTATATGAAAAATTATGTAGTTGTAATCCTCATAATTAATAACTAAAAACCGTAGTCATTAATTAAAAATATGAAAGATGAAAAACACATACACTAAATTACCATGAATCTAATATTAATTTATTTATAAATAAAATTCGTTTAAAAATAAAATATGTAAAATATATGAAGATTGGTGTAATCGTAATTCTCATACTAACTAAAAATTGTAATATTTGATTAAAAATATGAAAGATAAAAAATACCTACACTAAATTATATATAGCTATTGTATTTTATTTAAAAAAAAACTTAAAGAGTTGTTATTGTGTAAAAAAGATTAAAAAATGAAAAACAAAAAAAATGAAAATAATGTATTTAGACTATTAATTAGGATATTGATATTAATTGGCCGACAAACTAATGACGAAAGTACATACCTATTAATTAAGCAAATTAACTAAAAACATATCCAATGGGACCATGGATTGAGATGGAAATAGATCCACCTAAGATACAATCCACATCCAACTCAAAAAAATATTTTCCAATTGGACCGTAGATTCATAATGTCCATTCTATGTGGCATGAAATCAAAGTGGAGGCCCTGGAGGGTGTCTACCACAATGTTTACTTCTAGACATTGTAGTAGACTGTCACGTCAACATTATTAATCCTTTTAAAGTTTTTTTTATTTTTTTCAAGCATTTATTAATATTATGAAAATTAAAAATAAAAGTGTCAACTCATCAATCCACGATTTAAATCCACATTACCATTGGAGATCATCTTAGTAGGTGAATATTTATCTAGTGCCACATAGTATAGACATCATCTCCACATCCATGATGTGACACCAATCTATGGTCTAAATCCACATTACCATTGCAAATGCTCTTACCCCGCTACTAATTACTACTTCCTCCGATCATTTATATAAGTCGTTTAAGGTAATGACACGAGAATTAATGCAGCTTTTAATTAAGAATGTGACTTACATATATGTCCTTTTGATATTAAATGAATTGAAGAATTGAAGTATCATAAATGTTTGAATTGCATATGGGTAAAATGGGTAAAAATGCAATAAATACACTCTTGAATTTAAAAAATGACATACAATTTTAACAAAAAGTCTTTACTAGAATGACTTGCATAAATTACGGGATGGAGTATTATTTACATCCATTTAGCTAGGTAGGTGGCTTGGATAATTAATTAATCAAGTTTATCTCATTTAATTAAGATTAAATAAGAAATATTGGTTTGATGTACAAGTCACCTAATTTATTTACTTCCTCCGGTCATGTATTTGAAATTAAAAAAAGTTTTGAGTCCGGACTCACGAGTCCAAATAGCACTATCCCAATAAATCTATTTGGACTCATGAGTCCGGACTCATAGGGAGTTTTTTAAAAAATTTGTAAATATTTAAGGGGTATAATATGAATTTTACAAGTGATTATGGTTGTTTCATTAATTGCTCGATGATGTATTTGAAATTAAAAAAAGTTTTGAGTCCGGACTCACGAGTCCAAATAGCACTACCCACTTACATATATGTTATTTGACATTAAATGAATTGAATAATTGAATAATTATAAATGTTTGGATTTTATAATTGTAAAATTGGTAGTAAAAATGTAATAAACACACTTTTAAATTTCAAAAACGACTTATAATTTTGAAAAAAAAGTTTTTGCTAGAATAACTTACATAAATGATCTCAAATGAAGTACTATAAATTTGATAGTACATATAATTATCTTTGGTTTAGTATTGATATTTTTTTCTGATATAAATGTTTAATATTGATAATAATGCATATCAAAATTAAAGTCGGTTACTTCTCTAATTGGCTCTTTGATTTTTGAAATTCTAATATGTTGATGGGTTGTTCTGATAGATTAGCAGATCTGATGACGTACTGCAACGTTTTATGTTTTTAATTTCATGTCGCGATCAGTAGCAGACATGGCAGTTGAACCATTCAATACGCGCAACCAGCTTATATGTGGATCATAGATACTTAATTATGGTGAATTAATGGTCCCTCTTTAGAATTAATATAACAAAAAAACTGTTTGGATGTCGCGATCAAAGATTTTTTTGTTAACAATTTAAGATATACCTAAGTTGAACCATTCAATACGTGCAAACACTAATAATGAATTTAAATTAAAGGTCTTTATGTCCCTCTTTAGAATTAATAATGGCTGCACACATTTTAATATAGGTGTTCGTAAATTCTAGAAAAAGGGTGATGTATTTTTAATAAGGGTAGTGATAGGTGGACTCAACGAGTTTGGACTCAAACTAGCAGAAAGACTTAACTAACCTTCTTCATCAATCCACCCTTACCACCACTTACCACCTTAGCTATTGTGACCACTGCCGTTGCCGTGACCACCGGCCACCGACGTCGTCATCGTCGTCGTCAGGCGTCCTGGTGGATTGCGTCGCTGCTCGTCGTCGTCGTCACAGCCACGCCACCTCGTCCGCGGCCTCCGTGTGGCCGCGAGCCGCCGTCCGTGTGGCCTGGCCGCCGTCCGTCTTTGCTCGGGCTGGCAGCACTCAAGCACCGCCGTGAGCGGAGCTCCGCCGTCTTTTTTTTCTTCTTCCCTTCCGGAGGCTTCTCTCTCCATCTCTCTCTCTCTCTCTCTCTCTCTCTCTCTCTCTCTCTCTCCCTCACTTCTCTCTCTCTCTCTCTCCGTCGTCTCACACACACACTTTTTTTTTCTCTCTCTCTCTCTCTCTCTCTTAACCGTTCAACCGTTGGCCAAAAGATAGAGAAAGAGAAAGAGAGAGAGCATGGAGGTCGAGAGAGAACCCCCGGCAGATTCGGTCGCCTCTCTTGCCCGGATATGGCGAGCGAGAGATAGAGAGAGAGAGAGAGAGAGAGAGAGAGAGAGAGAGAGAGAGAGAGAGAGATATTTATGCAGAACCCCGTTTGCTCTAACTTTAGATAAATATTCTCTCTCGCATTTCAAAATGTGAATCTATTGTAAATCAATGCGGACTTTAGAGTTGATAAGAGAGAGCAACAACAACAACAACAACAGAGATGATGAGAACAGAGAAGTGAAGCAAAGAGAGTGACCACTACTTAAAGCACTCAACAGGGCATCTCACAAGATTTCCAAGCCGATCCGAAGACCCCCACCTCCCCCACTTGAACCCCATCATCAACAACAACAACAAGACCCTCAACAACAAAAACAACACCAACCACCGAGTGTACAACATCAACAAGAGCGACTTCAGAGACGTGGTACAAAAACTCACAGGTTCCCCCTTATCATCAACATCAACAAGATTCTTTGTTCGTATGTTGCCATCTCTCAAAGCGGAGTTCCATTTTTGGGAAGAACAATATCCCTCTCTTTGGGAAAAGCTAAATGTTTCTTTTAATATAAGTTACTTTGTTTCTTGATTGAATAATAATATTGCGAGTGGAATGTAGAATTGTATATTTTCAATTGAAAATGGAAATGGAAATTAATTTTGAGCATTTTTTTTTTTTTTTTTTTTTTTTTTATTTGATAGGGGTTTGAAACCCCTATGTAATCCTTTGATGATAATATAGAGGTTTCAAACCCCTATGAAATCACTACAATTGATAGGGGTTTGAAACCCCTATGTAAGCCTTTAAAGATATTATAGAGGTTTCAAACCCCTATGAAATAGCCAAGATTTGATAGAGGTTTGAAACCCCTATGAAATAGTCAAGATTTGATAGAGGTTTGAAACCCCTATGGAAGCTTGGAAGATAAGATAACACCTTAAAAGATAACACTTTTCATAGAGGTCAAAAACCTCTATGAAAAGTAGAATTTGTTCTAGTGTAATTAGATTGCATATGTAGATCGATAAACAATTAGCAAAGAGAAGTGTTAGAATAATGACAACATGTCATATTTCAAGACACATTGACTCATAAGAGTCATCGATGCACGTTTTGGGATGCGGACATACATAGATCCTAATGCATAACTCGAGGTCACATGAAAGACTTTTGTGAGCCAACGTATCTTGTGGCGTGACATTGTTGTGATCATTCTAGTATTTTTCATTAGCTAATAATTAGTATATATCACTTCATGGATTTAAGACTTGGAAGTGACAAGTTCGACTTGAGAGAAACCTAACTTTCATGCATTCAAGTGTCAGCGTTCTTTTTTTCTTCTAGCAGCTTAGTCAGCATGTCAAAGCATGCATTCATCGAGTAGTTTTTAGCTATAAAAGGGGGAGTGAAGCACTAACTTTCATGTTCACTTCCATTCAATTTCCTATAGAGTGCAAACCATATTATACTAGTTTTTGTGTATTAATTTCCTTCCATGGCCCAAGTTAAGAAGATTGAAAAGGAGTTTGAGGTGAGGTGCCCTGTAGACAAGATGTATGAGTTTTTTAGGTATAATATAGCTCAATTTTTATATAACTCGTGTGTCTTAGTTTTCCCGACCTAATATTCGGTCCCGTCAACTACTCGGTACCCGCGTAGACTCGCAAATCGAGGCAAATACAGTTCTCACAATCTCGAACGTATTTTAATGCAACATACACACATGCGATGTATTTCAATAAATTTACACCGCAAATAAGCAACAAACACACCATAACTATCATACCTAAGTCACCGTGTGTCCTAGCCTACCGCGGCGTCCACGTAGATCCGAGCCGACGTCCACGTCTTTAAATTGAATAGACATTTATAAAATGGGTCGTTACACATTTGTTCAATTTGCTAAGTTTCTTCAAGCGCAAGGAATAGTTCCTCAATACACCAATCCAGGTTCTCCAAGTGAGAATGGTGTAGCATAAAGAAGAAACCGGACCTCGATGGATATGGTTAGGATTATGCATAGTAATGCAACACTACCTATCTCGTTGTGGAGTGAAGCTCTTAAAACGGCAGTAGATATTTTAAACAAGGTTCCAACTAAGACTGTTTCAAAGATGCCATTTGAGTTAATGAAATGTTTGAAACCTATTTTTCGACATATACGCGTTTTAGGATGCCCCTGTGAAGTGAGAATCTATAATTCACATGAAAAGAAGTTGGATCAGCGGGTGTTTTATTGGATATGCTGAGAGGTCTAAAGGATGACACTAGAATTGTGCAATCTAGAAACGCAAAATTTCTAGAGAATGACATGATTAGTGGGAGGGATCATTTTCAGGATATGTTCCTAAAAGAGTTCATTTTGATGATATTCCTTCTACATCAAGTAATTATATGTATGTCATTCCATTATGAATTGAGAGTTATGCGAGTTCAAGTTCCATTATGAATCCATTAAGATTGAGGTAAAATTTGTTTCACTCCAAAAAAGTTCAAATTCCATAAATTGTTGACAATACTAAGCAATCTTAATTGATAATTGAAGCATGTTCCTATCAAAAAAATTAATAATTAATCATGTAGCTAGGAATATTTCTCTGGATTTATATTTCATTAGTACGAAAACTACTGGCAAATTAATATCTATCTATATATATATATTTATATATATATATCAATCCATGGATATATATTAATTAGATTGCATATGTAGATCGATAAACAATTAGCAAAGAGAAGTGTTAGAATAATGACAACATGTCATATTTCAAGACACATTGACTCATAAGAGTCATCGATGCACGTCTTGGGATGCGGACATACACAGATCCTAATGCATAACTCGAGGTCACATGAAAGACTTTTGTGAGCCAACGTATCTTGTGGCGTGACATTGTTGTGATCATTCTAGTATTTTTCATTAGCTAATAATTAGTATATGGGTAGTGCTAGATGGACTCAAAAAGTCCGGACTCAAACAACTAAAAAGACATAAAAACCCTTAATTTAAATTTTTTATTGGTGTTTGAGGTAGAGGGTAATTAAGTATTTTACTTAGGTAGATATCTTAAATTGTTAATGAAAAATACTAGAATGACTACAACAATGTCACGCCACAAGATATGTTGACTCACAAAAGTCTTTCATTTGACTTTGAGTTATGCATTAGGATCTGTGTATGTCCGCATCCCAAAACGTGCATCGATGACTCTTATGAGTCAATGTGTCTTGAAATATGACATGTTGTCATTATTCTAACGCTTCTCTTTGCTAATTGTTTATCGATCTACATATGCAATCTAATTAATATATATCCATGGATTGATATATATATATATATATATATATATATATATATATATATATATATTTGCCAGTAGTTTTCGTACTAATGAAATATAAATCCAGAGAAATATTCCTAGCTACATGATTAATTATTAATTTTTTCGATAGGAACATGCTTCAATTATCAATTGAGATTGCTTAGCATGTAATTATCAAATTATGTGTTAGTGTCAATCTTCTTTTGTTTTTTGTTTTTTTTTTTTTTTTTGGAGTGAAACAAATTTTACGATCTCAATTCTTAATGGAGTATTGTCAACAATTTATGGAATTTGAACTCGTCGTTCCTCAATTCATAATGGAACTTGAGCATAACTTGGAATGACATACATATGACTACTTGATGCGAAGGAATATCATCAAAATGAACTCTTTTAGGAACATATCCTGAAAATGATCCCTCCCACTAATGATGTCATTCTCTAGAAATTTTACGTTTCTAGATTGCACAATTCTAGTGTTATCCTTTAGACCTCTTAGCATATCCAATAAAATACCCACTAATGGTCCTATGATCCAACTTCTTTTCATGTGGATTATAGATTCTCACTTCACAAGGGCATCCCAAAACGCGTATATGTCGCAAAATAGGTTTCAAACCTTTCATTAACTCAAATGACATCTTTGAAACAGTCTTAGTTAGAACCTTGTTTAAAATATATACTGCCGTTTTAAGAGCTTCACTCCACAACGAGATAGGTAGTGTTGCATTACTATGCATAATCCTAACCATATCCATCAAGTCCGGTTTCTTCTTTCGCAACATCATTCTCACTTGGAGAACCTGGATTAGTGTATTGAGGAACTATTCCTTGCGCTTGAAGAAACTTAGCAAATGGAACAAATGTGTAACGACCCATTTTATAAATGTCTATTCAATTTATAGACGTGGACGACAGCTCGGATCTACGTGGACGCCGCGGTAGGCTAGGACACACAGTGACTTAGGTATGATAGTTATGGTGTGTTTGTTGCTTATTTGCTGTGTAAATTTGTTGAAATACATCGCATGTGTGTATGTTGCATCAAAATACGTTCGAGATCGTGAGAACTGTATCTGCCTCGATATGCGCGTCGACGCGGGTACCGGGTAGTTGACGAGACCGAATGTTAGGTCGGGGAAACTATGACACACAAGTTATATAAAAATTGAGCTATATTATACCTAAAAAACTCATACATTTTGTCTACAGGGCACCTCACCTCAAACTCCTTTTCAATCTTCTTAACTTGGGCCATGGAAGGAAATTAATACACAAAAACTAGTATAATATGGTTTGCACTCTATAGGAAATTGAATGGAAGTGAACATGAAAGTTAGTGCTTCACTCCCCCTTTCATAGCTAAAAACTACTCGATGAATGCATGCTTTGACGTCATGCTGACTAAGCTGCTAGAAGAAAAAACTACTCGATGAGTGCATGCTTTGACGTCATACTGACTAAGCTGCTAGAAGAAAAAAAGAACGCTGACACGTGAATGCATGAAAGTTAGGTTTCTCTCAAGTCGAACTTGTCACTTTCAAGTCTTAAATCCATGAAGTGATATATCAAAAAAACTTGGACTCTTTGAGTCCGGACCCAAAGATTTTTTTGTTAACAATTTAAGATATCTAACTAAGTAAAAGACCTAATTACCCTCTACCCTAAACACTAATAATGAATTTAAATTAAAGGTCTTTATGTCTTTTTGATTGTTTGAGTCCGGACTTTTTGAGTCCATCTAGCACTACCCTTAATATAATGGCTGCACACATTTTAATATAGGTGTTCGTAAATTCTAGAAACAAGGGTGATGTTTTTTTAATAAGGGTAGTGATAGGTGGACTCAACGAGTTCAGACTCAAACTAGCAGAAAGACTTAAGTAACCTTCTTCATCAATCCACCCTTACCACCACTTACCACCTTAGCTATTGTGACCACTGCCGTTGTCGTGACCACCGGCCACCGACGACGTCGTCGTCGTCGTCACGCGTCCTGATGGACCGTGCCGCTGCTCGTCGTCGTCGTCACAGCCATGCCACCTCGTCCGCGGCCTCCGGTTGGCCGCGAGCCGCCGTCCGTGCTGCTCGATCAAGCGTCGCACTCAAGCCCCGTCAAGCCGAGCGGAGCTCCGCCGTCTTTTTTTCTTCTTCCCTTCCCGGAGGCTTCTCTCCCTCTCCGCCATCTCTCTCCCTCTCCGTCGTCTCACACTCTCTCTCTCCGTCGTCTCACACACACTCTATCTTTTTCTGTCTCTCCTCTCATCCTCTCTTAATCGTTCAACCGTTGGCCAAAAGATAGAGAAAGAGAAAGAGAGAGAGCATGGAGGCCGAAAGAGAACCCCGGCAAGATTCGGTCGCCTCTCTTGCCCAGATATGGCCGAGCGACCAGATATGGCAGAGAGAGAGAGAGAGAGAGAGAGAGAGAGAGAGAGAGAGAGCCCCGGTCAGATCCGGTCGCCTCTCTCGGCCAGATCTATTCGAACGACCGGATCTCGCCGAGAGAGATATTTGACCGCCGAGAGAGAGAGAGAGAGAGAGAGAGAGAGAGAGATCGGTCGCCACTCTCGGCCAGATCTAGTCGAGTGACTGGATCTAGCCGAGAGAGAGAGAGAGCATGGAGGCCGAGAGAGATATCTGGCCGTCGAGAGAGAGATAGAGATAGAGATAGAGTGTAGATGATGGTGGGCAACGACAGTCGGCGGCGGCGGCACTCGTCGGCGTTGGCGGCAGTTGTCGGGGCGATCGTGACTGTGGAGGAGGTAGAGGATATGAATATTTTTGTATGTATTGATATTAAAGATGAGGATAATTAGGTCTTTTTGTTTATATAAGTATCTTAAATTACTAGTAACAAGTTTTTGAGTCCGGACTTAAAAATTTCAAATATATTTTTTGTTTTAATAAATAGTAGGAAAGTGCTATTGCACTCTTGAGTCCGAACTCAAAAAAAAATTTATTTCAAAGTGATCCTTAAGTAGTTAATGAAGCATACACAATCACTTATAAAAATCTTTTGTTATCCCTTAAATATTTATAAAAATTCGAAAAACCACCCTATGAGTCCGAAGTTATGAGTCCAAGTAGATTTATTGTAATAGTACTCCATTCGGTCGCAAATGTAATTAATAATTAGTATAGGGGTTAGTTAGTTTGCCTAATTAATATTCAATCTATTTCTATTTAAGTGTTATTTTAAAGTTGTTCATGTCTTTTAAAAAGTCATTTAATTATCTTGAATGAAGAGAAAGTAGCAGTTAAATAACTAAATCACCCTTTTATCTCTTACAACTCCACCACTTCTACATACACTAGTTATTAATGTTTAATTAATAGACTTTTTTTTTTATGAAGAGTATAAAAGTCAATTGAGTAATTAATGTGTATTAAAACTATCAAATGACATATATTGGCTTCAGTTTGGTAACATTAACTAATAATCTAGCCAAAAGTTGATAATTTAGCTGATAGCTAATAGCTGAAAATTGATAATGTAGCTGGTTGATTAAGATCATTTGGATAAGCTACCTGTTAGGAGAACTGATAAATATAAAATGACATAAAAGTACATTCTTATTTATTTAAATTAATTCCATTAAATATACAAACATAATTTTTATTACTTAATATATATAAGAAAACAATATGTTTATAACTATTTCATTTTTAATAAATGTAATACATATAAAACTACGCCAATATATGTATAGGACAGTACATGTTTATTGTTTTGATTTTTTGAAGCCGCACCAGTTTTGAATTGATAGCTGTATATTTGAAAAAACAAAATTTATTTGATAGAGAAATGTATAGTATACGTGCATGATGGTATGTTCACTTTTTAATGTTATAATCATGAGAATAGAGAATCGGATGTTTTTGTTTTTTGTTTGTTTTTTTTTGTCAACGAAATCGGCTGTAATTTACCCTAAAAATGAGGGCAACTTTTGTCTCATGGTAGCCTGCTCCACTCCCCTTACGAAACTTTCGTTATTGGATTAGCCATACACTTCACATATTTCTAGCGATTCACATGGCATCATCAAATGATACAAGTCTTGGATAAGAATCTACAACGCACTAGAACGCCCTTGTTGATGATCTTTTACTCCGACAACATCTAGGGTTCCTCGAACAATGTGATATCTCACACCGGGTAAATCCTTAACCCTTCCTCCTCTTACTAAGACTACAGATGAGAAAAAAATTTCAAGCGACGCTTCAAAACATAAACGACGGCTATTGTAGCGTTTGAGATGATAGCGTCTAAACTAGATTATTTTTGTAATAAGTTAGTTAATCAAACACAACTTATCATTTAAAGTAGCTTATAAAGTAGCATATAATTAAGCTAGTTTGTGCTTACCAAACAGTTCTATTGTGAAAATATTTTAAAATAGCTGAAAAATTATTTATGAAGAAATAGATGGAGTACTAAATTAGAGTGAATTTATGGTCCCTCTTTAAGATTGATAATGGTTGCACACATTTTAATAGTGGTATTCGTAAATTTTAGAAACAATGGTGATGAGGTTTTCAATAAATAGTACTCCCTTCCGACGCCAATGTAGGTTGTTAATTTAAAATAAAAACACGAGAATTAAAGAATCATTTAATTGTAATGTAATTTATTATATTACATTTGTCTTTATTAATGCTTTTTAATTTGAGTGGCTTTTCTTCAACTTATTTATTTTATTTTCATTAATGAAGACAAAATAAGTAAAATATGCTTGAGAATTGGTGGACGACTTACATTTTTTTTTTTGATAACCCTAGCTATTTGGGCCTTTTTCCGACTAATCCTAAGGGGCCTAAAAAACCCTAGCTATTTGAGCCTTTTTCCGACTAATCCTAATGGGCCTAAAAAACTAACTCGTTAGAAACTCTAGTGGCATAAACACAATTTTTCGCAAGCGGGGAATCGAACTTGGGACCGCGTGTTTAACCCACACAATCGCTAGGCCAACCCGTCCGGATTGTGAACGACTTACATTTTTAACAAAGAAAGTAAACTAAAACGATCTACATCTGTGACTGGAGGGAGTACTTAGTATAAAGTAGTAATAGTACTTATTATTTGATGAGATTACTCGGAAGTAAACCTAGATGGATTGACTTAGCTAGTAATAAGAACAAAGACGAGATTATGCGGATTAGACATATGATCTCGAGTTTGATTTTCCACAACAACCAAATATCAGGCTATTAATAGTTTCTTTTCGCTATCTCAAGATCTATGAGACTGATAAGACAAGTGTCTAAATACTTATATTTATTAAAAAAAGAGTTATTTGGCAGTATTATTAAGACTATCTCTAACCACAAAACTCCATTTTCTCATTTATTTTGTAGCTTTGTCACATCAAACTTTATTCATTCTCCAACCATAAACACTATTTTTCCTCTAAAAAAAATATTCCCTCGCCACTACTCTTTACATATTAATTACAACTTCCCCCTTTCTCTTTTTTATGTACCACTCCTAACTACACAAAAATGCACATTAAGTTTATCACCAAAAAAACGCATATGTTAAAACTCGTTGAAAAAAAGCCTAAAAAATGCACATAAAAAATCAGATAAGATTTCTCAAAAAAAAATCGATTCTCATTAAAAGAAAAGAAAAAAAAAATTGATGATGAAGAGGAGATCAGATAAACTTGGTCTTTTACACTTAGATAAGTCAAGGGCATCTCTGTAATATTTTATTTGCAGACATACTTTTCCTCAAAAATGGAGATAAAAACTTGGGGTTTTGGTTTAGAGTAGAATTATTGCATGATGAAAAAGAAAAAACAGACAAGAAAAGACAAGCATTACAAAATTGCATGATGTTATATCTATCAATCACTAGACAAGTAGAATTATTGTTTTTTTAATATGCATGTGTAATAGCCATCACCGCATCTAATAATTGTTAGCCTACATCTGTGGGTCTTGATTTGGATATGGATATGGCTAAGTTGAACTCCTAGGGGTGAGATCCACTTAATGTCTGTGAGATTATCCTCTCAGTCTATACCTCCTTGACAACCTCCAATTCATCGTCAATCAATTAATAGCTCAATAATTTAATATAAAAATTATAAAAAATTTATTCAGACTCTTTGAGTCCGGACCTAAATATTTTTTTATTAATAATTTAAAATATTTATCTAATAAAAGACTTAATTACCCTTTACTCCAAACACCAATAATGAATTTGAATTAAAGGTTTTTATGTCTTTTTGATTGTTTGAGTCTGAACTTTTTGAGTCCATCTAGCATTACCTTAAAAATTAAAAGTAATTAAAAAGTTATGAGTTCAAACTTATATCGGTGAAAAAAATTATTTACTTTTTATAAAAAAATACAATCTCCACTTTATCCAAGGTGACAACATCGCATGATTTTATCAATATTACCATCTTAAGGGGAAGAATATCTAAACTACCATATACATATCTTGCCCCAACTGAATCTATTCACGAGCCTTAATTTAGATCTTAATTTGTCTCAATCAAATTTATGTGTGAGTCTTTGAACCTTGACTAGTACTGATATATTATCCTTAATCTAATCACCTTCAATTCACTCGGGGGTATACCTGAGATGGAGCAAGAAGGGCAACCGCCCTACACTCTCACCCAAAAGAAGACCCCTACATGCCTATAAATTAACTAAAGTGGGTACAAAAAAATAGGTTTCAACCTAAAAAAAAATCTAGTTTATTTAGAAAATCGTGGGTTAACTTTCCACTTTTATAAAATGATGTCACTTAACTTTTTTTTTTTTTTTTTTTTTTTTTTTTTGATGACGATGTTACTCTCGACTTCTACAATTTTGCAAGTGAGATACGCAGTCTCGGCTTCCTCCAATTTCTTGTCTCTCGCCCCTCACGTACTCCCTATTTCCTTTACCTCTTTTTTAACTCCATCAGTTATAAGAAGATTTTTATAATTTTTTATTATCGGTCTCAAGTTGAGAGGAAGAATGATGGAACATATCTTAAAATATTTTTAAATATTATCAATGTCTTGATACGATCCGTTGCTATAATAGAATAACTAAAAGAATAGCGACGGGGAAGCCCGTCGCTAAGCGCTTCGTACCTATTTCGAAATAGCGACGGGTGTCAAAAATAGCGACGGGTCGACGCCGTCGCTAAATCCCGTCGATGTTTTCTGAGCGGTTGAAAAAAAATTTGTTTTTAAAATCAGTATTGTTTTTAAAATAAAAATAGTATTAATTTTGAAATAAAAATAATAATTTTTCAAAAAAATAAAATAAAACAACAACAAAATCCTACAAAATATACCAAAAACAGCAACAAATTTAGCAAATAAATCAAATTTATTTAACAATAATAATAGATTATCTCGACTTAGCCTGTGTCAGTCTCTATATTTTTAATCGTGGTATTTACTTGCATTCCTTGTTTCAGCTATTTATTTTGCTACTTTATACTTTTAAATACCATTCATTTATTTTGGAAATGTAGCATAAAATTCTCCAATTATTACTTAAATATTACTATACTTACCGTCCAGTTTGTGACGGTGGGTGTAGGTTCGTCGAGTAGCAGCATACCAGGGAAGGAGAAAATCAACGACTTCCTTTAAGTAGTTCGACGACTCTTCTCACTGATTTTGTATGTCTCGACTTTTATTGTATTATTATTGTTTATGTCATTTTGGGTTGTACATTGGGTTGAGTGAATAGTTATATATATATATATATATATATATATATATATAGACACACGTGTATGTGTTACTATAGGAATTTTGAAAATCATAACGGCTTCCGCATGATCTTTAAAATACATGAAAATGAAAATAGAATTTAAATTAACTTTAAATTGAATAATATATCAACAGACGGATTCAGAGGAATATAGAGATGAAAGACTGACTAATACGTAATTAAGTCTTATGTGGTTAGGATTAAGGCTTGATTACATGATTAGCCGAGCGGTGCTCGTTTAGAAGTTGGAGCCGTCACAAGGGGCCGGTGAAGAGAGGGGGCGAGGAGAGAGAGGGTGTGGAGAGAGGTTGGAGTGGGGGGCGGTGGAGAGGGGGAGACGAGGTGAAAGTAGTTTATAAGTGGGAGCTAGGGATTAGAGTTTGTTTTTAAGTGTGAGTGAGTGAGTGTATGGGCCCCACTTGCTACGTGGGCATACAATTTTTTATTTTTTTGACTATTGGGCGGGATTTTTTCTGCCCAAAAAATAGCGACGTGGTCGTCGCTATCCCCTCGCTATTTAGCGATGGGGAATAGCCCATCACTCTTCTCCGTCGTTGTTGGCAACAATTTTTTTATAGTGATAACGGTGTAAAGTGAAAAATAAAGTAATTTTATTGAAGACCTATTTTATAAAAAAAATAAAATAAAATAAAATAAAAAATTCACCCACTTTGAAACTAAAACGTAGCTATATCATATACAATTAGTCCTCTGTCTACACTCTCTCAATATATACTTAAACTGGACGTATGACCTTTCACATACAAAACTTTATACATTAGCAACACCTTTTTTTTTTTTTTTTTTTTTTTTTTTTTTTTTTGAGGAAAAGATCATCTTTTTTTTTTTTTTTTCAATAAGAATGAGATTTTATTTTAGTAGAGCCACCATCATCTTTTCTTTTGTATATATGAAAAGCAAAAATCTAGCTAATCTCATGTATATAGATTAGATATAAAATATATTATAAAAAAAAAAAGAAGAAGATAATTAACGGATAATCCAAGAGCCAAATTAATTAAACCTCAATTTGACCAGCTAGCATATATGCCATGCAGCCAGACAAGCATCTGTGCAACATATGCCATTTTTCCCTTTTTTTTTTTGTCTCTCTTGAACTAATCTTCCTGAGGATGGGAATCACGTGGGCCGGAGAGCATGTACAGGATCACAGTGATCACGACACACTAAAGAGATATTGGCTCACAAGGAAAATATTAGAATCATAACAATAATATCACACCACAAGATATATTGACACCTAAGACCATTTTATACGATCTTGGCATGACTATTATGCGCTGAGATCTGTATATGCTCACATCTCGAGGCACGTATGGATGAATCTTGTTCAAAATTGTAAATCGTTTTCGGAATTCTAAAGTGTATTTATTGCATTTTTACCTATTTTATCCTCGTGCAATTCAAACATTTATGATTCTCCAATTCCTTAGTTAATTTAATGTCAAAAGGCATGTATGTAAATTATACTCATAATTAAAACTATCTTACCTTAAACGACTTATATAAACAACCGTCGGGAGTAATTAGGAAAAGAGTAGTCCTAGAATGACAACAATAATGTCAAACCACAAGACGTATTAGCTCACAAAAGTATTTCATACGACCTCGACTTGCATGTTATGTGTTGGGGTATGTATATGCTCACATCTCGAGGCGCGTATGGATGACTATGGTTAATTAGCCAATGTGTCTTGCAGTAGTACTGAGATGTTGTTGGCATTCTAGCACTAGCTACTATTCAACAAATTATTGCTATATAAGGAGCAGCTATGGCATCAACTCTTGTACATCGACCGATCTCCTTAATTTGCTTTGATCATTAAGTACTGTAGTGTTTAGCAAACAAATGGCTCAATCAACACCTACTCATGTGATTGATGTTGAGAGCGAGATCAGTTGCCCAGCAGACAAGATGTATGATCTGCTCAAGAACCAACTCACTCAGCTTCCCGTTATCTTCCCTGAAATTTACAAGAACGCTCAAGTACTTGAAGGAGATGGGAAGAGCTTGGGCAGTGTCCGACGTTGGACATATGTTATTCGTATGTCAACTTACTTTTAATTAATTATGATCACTACATCGATCTACATATACATATGTGTGTGTGTGTGTGTGGAGTAGTTTCATCTTTTTTTTTCTTTGAATGATTTCTGATAGTACTAGCTAGAAGTAAGTAATGAATCAGTTTTAATTAATTACTAAGAGAGGCTTAATTAGTTCAGTTGTAGACCTTGGCCACTGAATTAATTTGTGTTTAATTATGATCACACAACTTTTCAGAGAAGCGGGTCGATCGATATTTTTTTTTTTTTTTTGAAAAAGATAGGTTTTGTAGAAATATAAGAGGATATACTAAATCCTGATCAAATCGCTCGCCTAGGATCTTTGGATTAATAATTAAAAATTTGACAAAATTAATTAAGGAGGTGGTGCTACTATAATTAAAATTAAGTTTTTGTAGCCGGCTTTAACTAATTTGAGACGAAAACTTCTTGTTTGATATATTGTGGTTACGTGCATGCACGTATAATTTTTATTTTTGGACTAATTAATCATCTTCTTTAATTGGCTCTCTAGATCATACTTCCGATGAGATTTTGGTGGTGGATGAGAAGCTGACTGAAGTAGACGATGAGAAAAGAGCACTGACTCTAAGTGCAGTGGGAGGAGATCTGCTGAAGACCCACAAACGCTTTGATGTGAGGGTGGTTGTGAACCAAAAGGGCACAGGGAGCGTGGTGAAGACCCACATCATATTTGAGAAGGTAGACGAGAACGACCCTCACCCGGACCCTTACCTTGAAATCTTTGACAACATTCATAAGAAGTTCGAGCAACATTTTCACAAGTGATCGATCGATCGATGAATATTAGTAATTAATGGAATCCCTCTTGCATGTGTGTTTGTGTGTGCAAATAAATGGCGATGAAGTTTGGAGCTAGTATTCTATACTTAATTAAAATTTCGGGTGTTTCATCAAAAAAAAAAAAAAAAAAAAAATGTATGTTTTGGGGTGTGAGAGCCATGCACATTAATTGAAGGTTTGATATCCACCTTCAATAAATGATCTTGAACTTATGAATGTGTACGTGTATACAGCTCTCTGTTGTTGGTTGTGACTCATGAAATTGTGAGCATTAAGTCATGTATCTCGGAGGTTTTTCATGACCTCCCCTTTGTTGTCTTATGTATATATATGATCAATAAATCATAATTATATCGCATATTAATAAAACCGATCTATATATAGTTTTTTTTTTGACGGGGAAAAGATGAAAATTTTATTCATCAAATAGCTCACAAGATACATCAGTTACAACAATGTATTAATAACCAAAGGAGCTATATCCCAAATTCTTTCGTTCTTATGAACTCGCAAGAGTTTAGCCATAGTATAGTTGTAGTACTATTTTTTGGATACGACTAATTAACTAATTAGTCTCGAATATTTACCTGCTTCCCTATGTCGCATTAGCGGATCACATATATACGTATACTATTTTCGGATACGAAATAAACTCACAGGGGTGTATTTAATTGAGAATTTAATAAACTTTTGATTACTTTGATAAGCGGATAACTTTTTTGAAGTTTGTAGATTTAATTTCCTACACTTTTAAAGACTTGGATATACTTTTATGTAAATGTAACGACCCAAAATCTCTAACTGTGTTTAATTTTCTAAATAGGATCAACAACCCGTACTGTGGGACCCACACCGTGGTATGTCCATTTCCGAGGCAAGGGCCAAGGTATATTTTATATTTGTTGTGATGTATGCCTAGGGTATTGTGTATGTGTAGACTATTGAGTCAATTTTTATACGGGTGTATAGGTATCAAGACGAGCGAGGACGTACCTCGAGTCGCGTGTCGACATGGGACCGAGGTAGCGACATATGGGGTAAGCTTAATTAATTTGAGTTAAATGTGAATTTATGTTGGTTTCGTAAGTGGTTAATGTGGTCACATTTCATATAAACATTAATGTGCCTAAAGTTGTGAAATAAAAGAAGCATTGGATTTGCATCGAGACACGTATACAACCATTATGAGACAAGGTGTCAACATGTGGAGTCACTCAATGGTGACTTGAGGGACAAGTGTGACAAGGTGTTCCCTGAGATAAACCTTGAGACACGTGTGCACACGATGATCAAGGCCTATAGTTTAAACATATCAATATGGTCAAATGTAACATATAAGTCAATTTTTTTGGTTTCTTATCCTCATCAAAATCGTTTCTTTGAAGAAGGAGAGAAAGAAAAGTGTTGTTGGTGTGATTGTGGTAGAGGAGAGGAGAAATATTGAAGCTTTGGTGAGGAAGAAGGAGCTCATCAAGTGAGGTAACTTGTCCATACCATAAACTTGTGATTTCATAAAAATTAATGTTGTTGTTGCTGTTGTGTGTTGGGTAAGGCAATAATAAAGCCTTTGTGTGGTAAAATCCTAGAATTTGAAGTGCAAAATTTTGGGTTCTTCTGCACATAGTGCGCTAGGTCGATGAGCGCTAATGTTCAATTAACACGTTAATGTTGAAAACTAGTGCGCTAATCTTGATTATCGCGCTAGAGGTGTAAAATAACACGCTAATTACTCTGTTAGTATAAAAATCAGCAAAATCCAAACATGATTTAAACACTATAAATGGGTTCAAACTCACTCTAAAACCTATCAAACAACTTTGGGGACACTACAAAAAAACAGCAAATCAGAAACGAAATTTTTCGTCTCTCGATTTGCAAAAATTCCGTCTCTAATTGCAATCGAAACGAACGAGAGACGGAATCAATTCCGTCTCTCAAAACGTCGTCGTCGATTCGATCGAAACGAAAATTGATTCCGTTTCGATTAGAGACGAATAGAGACGGATTTAGAGACGGAAATTAGAAACGAATGAGACGAATGTAAATGGAAATTTTTTCGAAATGGTACATTTGTATTTGCATTCTGTCTCTGATTCCGTTTCTGATTAGCAACGGAATCAGAGACGGAATTAATAAATTTATGAATTCCGTCTCTGATTCCGTTGCTAATCAGAAACGGAATTAGAGACGGAATCAGAGACGGAAATATTCCATTTCTGATTCCATCTCTGATTTCGTTTCTGATTAGCAACGGAATCAGAGACGAAATTCTTATTTCCGTCTCTGATTCCGTTTGTGATTCATGCATATATTCCTGGAAAATTAGAGACGGAATAACAACGGAATTTTTGAATTCCGTTGCTAATCCGTCTGTAATTTTCCTTTTCGTTTTATTTTCAAACATAAGCATAATCCGATTTGTTCTCCAACCTATAACTTGAAGTTACATCCATAGGACCTCCTCCATCGCCTGCACCCCCTCCAACAACTCCTTGGGGGTGCTAACATCCCACCAAAAAGCCAAATTTGACATTCATACATCGACAATATATATCAACAAAGATTCAAAAGAGAAAAAAAAATGTAAAAATCAAAATTTGAAAAAGATTTATATATCCACGAAAAATCGTCTTGTATTACAAAAGCTCCAAATTTCTAAGTATTCATAAAAACCACCAATTCTATTGTTCAACAACCACAAAAAAAACTTACAATCCTATAAATATGCACAAAAAGAATTATCAATCTAAAAGTAATGTAAGCAACTATAAAAGTTACATGATATGCTTTAAATTCCTCAACTCTCACTTGGAAACTAGATTATGGCAAGTATTGTCACAGGGATATGAGCAATCAATGGCACTAACTCCCACTCGATCGAAGAACCAGCCACCTACTAATAGGGCCACGCTCTGCCATCATGGCCCTGCACAAACAGAAAGAGCAGGAGAGGCCCTGTAAAAACAGTAGCGACGAGATCAATATAAAATCTACAATTCTTACTGCGCTACTCTACATTTTATAAGCATACAAATGTTTCGGAAACTTGATATTATATACATCAACCTTGCAGCAATTGGGTAAGATTGAAAAAAGTTTACCAAATTTACAACAGATAAAGAGTTGTGGCAATATATGCAAAAATTCTTACAGCATCTAGTTCTTGCAATGCCATAATAGTTGAAGTCCTAGTTATTTGCATTTATATGGCACAAAATAAAAAAGTATATAAAGGAAGCAAAACAAATTGGTGCTATAAGATCGCAAAATCGTGGATTTATGTGAAGCGCATTAGACTTCTTTCAAGCATAGTCACTAGTATTCCATTCAAAGTAAAACAAGGTCACTGGCGTTGTAATCGAATTACATGTGACAAATAGGCTATTACCTATTTCAATGGTTTGAGGCTTTTGTTGTTTTGTTTTTGTGTTTCACTAACAAAATAAAGAGCTTTCTTTGCTAGAAATCTGTGATTTTTCTTCAATGAGTTGAAAAATCTTTGTTTTCTTTGCTTACTTGAATGTTATTAGAAACACTAGTAAAGGTAAAGCAAGAGGAGTTGTCCCAATAAAAGAAAAAACCAACAGCTGATAGCAATCCCAAAAAAACAAAAAAAAACCATGATGTATAAGCCAAAACAGACAGTGAAATATTAATTTGTACATTACCAATGATGCACATTCAACTGCAATGTCAAGTCCTGATTTTTGGTTCCCCACAACGACAACTCCCTTCCCGTTATGAGTTCTGCTGCATACTCCTGTTTAGAACATAAACTGGCTGTAAAAAAAAAGGTGATATGCAAGGTTCCCTGTAATGTGTCAATGTTGAGGAAAGTAAGCATTAAAGAAGTAAGAGGAAGCGCTATGATCGGAATCGTAAAATCTTTCCCTGGTTGTCTTAACTCGGTATCGGATACATGATGAATTCATACTACATGGACAACCTAAGCATGCTTTCATCAAAAACAAACATAGAACCGAAAAATATGAACTCACTTTTGGATCGGGGGCATCGATTCTTGGCACATAACCCATGGAACCCCTTGTATCTAAAGATGTAGCCATGGAGGTGGCCATTTGATGTAGGGCTTAACAATGTACGCATATGCGTAATCGACGTTACCATATTCATTTTGAATCGCTCAAAAACAAGTATCATCACAAACGTTAATTAAGTTCAAGTAAAATTGGAACAGCAGTGACATCAAAACAAGCACAAGGCGATTTAGGAAAAAAATGGAAACCTAGTAATCGATAAAAGCATAACTTGAGCCATAGCAAAAGTGAATTATCACACAACCAAGCTCTCATCTCGAAAGACATTGACATGCCAAAGCATCAACAGTGAGATGCTTGAGGCTCTCACTGTGCATTAATGATCTCTCGGCGTTTGTCTCTCTGCGAGCTATCTCATCAAGTAGCCATTTAGCGGTGCCTTCACTCTTCACACACAATGTTGCTACAAAAACAAATGATCAAATTCCCTATGATTAATATGACACTATATGGCACTCAAATGCATTTCCGAGTCTCATGGATAGATCAATTAGTTGTGTAAGCAAAGCATATACCATAAAAGCAAGTATAAGGCATATTGAACATGGAGAAATCGAGGAAAGGGAAAATTGCTTACAAGAGCATCTCGCGGAACAGTGTAATTACCGGGAGCATCTCGTGAGAATCCAAATCAAAAAGCGGTGAAGGAATTACCGGGAGCAGAAAGGGACTTGTTGATGGTTTTTGCTTCTTCAAGAATTTTTCCTTCGACTCCAGTTTTCTCTATTTTTGAGATCCAAACCACATTGAGAAGAATCAGCTTTCCAGTTTTTAATCTGTAAAATTATCAGAGAACGAGCTGTGTTTCACAATTCAAATTCAGCTAGGAAGTATCCAATTGCGTAGGTTATAAGAATTCCCACCTAGTATCCCTCACTGACTCCTGCTGAACTGTAAAGATGTAAGCACAGTGATTCCTGCTGCTCTCCATGTTCATGAGCAGAATTCCCACCTATTATCATCCAGATTCATATGAGTATGCAAAACAGTAATCCACATATAAAGAAGTTGTTTCAGTTCACCAAAAAAGTATATTAGCATAAAACATGATTGAGAAAATTAGCTAACTTTAGTTGCTCCATATACAAATACTCCCAGAACCTTGCACTATTTTATTTGTAAATAGATATGGGTGAAATATTGCTTGATTGAATTCTCAAAGCACATTTCGAGAATTCTTCAAAGAATTGACAGTGTCATTGCAGTACATCCAGTTTTTCATATAAGGGGAGCAATTGGGATCTATGGTATGAGAATAATCATGTTTATAGCCTTTATATCATACTTGAATTGAGTTCTACAAATGGTGAACAATCATGGTATGAGAATGAAGTAATCCACACAGAAAAATAAAGATACTTCACTACCTCGTTCGCTTATATCAACCAAAGAGAGTGGCATCCTCTATGGCCGAGTAGTCCATTCAATGTACCACCACTCCTTTGAAGACCTCTGGACCTTGGTTTATAGGGAAATCGAGTGGCTTGGGCAGACCACTGAATATTAGTAAGCTTTGAATATCAAAGTTTATCTATTTTGAATAAGAATTAGCTACGAAAGACTTTAATTGATTAGAAGATTCTACGAATTTATATTGTACATAGCCAATTCAAAATATAAGAGTTAAGAACATAAACTTGTGTCGATTATGCCAAAAAGAATTTAAGTGGTCTAAGTGGACAGCAAAGCCTTGAGAAATTTGTAAAAGGGACGACAAGGTGATATAAACATTAGAATAGCTTAGATACAAGAATTGAAATTGAGTAAACTTTGCATAAAAAAAGGAGATGTAGAGATTAATTGTGATTGATGGAAATGGAAGGAAAATACTCCTTTAATCAATGTAAGGAATGCACTAGAGTAGTTGAGCAAGACTAAAAGTCTAAGCAACTCAATATCATAATCATGATTCAATCACAATATAAAAAATAGGTGCGACCCGTCTTATTATCTTGACACTTAGACCTAAGAATCATCAACTTTCACATAAAAAAAGCATTCCAAATCAATTCTTATCCCAGTTATAATGTTCAATATTATGTATAAACCCCTGCATTCGTTAGTTATGCCAAACAAAGTATGACAATTGTTGTATGACAATTGTTTCACTTCCTAGCAAAAACTCAGTGTGCTGCTTAGATTATTGGATGCATACCTTTGAGATGAACGAGCCCACCATGAATTGCAGGTAAATGTTTTCTTCCTTTATCCTCTGTATATCTTAGTTGCCTTGGAATCCCAGTTCATACATAATCTATCATGTTGTTTACTTTTTTGACCTTTTCCTTTGCTAGAAAAATTCTTATTTAAAGAAGTTTATCTATATCTACAGAATGGTTGCAGAATATTTGGGAGAAGAAAACATGCTGGCTGTTGTGTGCAAGTCTTATGTCGTTGCAGGTTCTCTCGAGTGCTATGATGAAGAAAGTGGTAGAATTGACAGGGAGCCATTCGGATCATGCCATAGCAAATGAATTTGGGAAATCGATAAAGGGTCGTTTTTCGGTCATCTGTGTTGAGAACATGTAGGCTCTTGTTCTTCTAGAATTAGCTTTTATAGAAGAACAAGAGCGTACATGATCGGCAACACAAAGCTAATTCTAGAAGAACAAGAGCCTACATGTTTTCAACACAGATGACCGAAAAATGAGCCTTTATCGATTTCCCAAATTCATTTGCTATGACATGAAAATGTTGCTCCCTGTCAATTCTACCACTTTCTTCATCATCGCACTCGAGAGAACCTGCAACGGCATAAGACTACACAACAGCCAGCAAGTTTTCTTCTCCCAAATATTCTGCAAACATTCTGTATATATAGTATATTTTTCTTTACATAAAAATTTTTCTAGCAAAGACGGAAAAGGTCAAAAAAGTAAAATCCAGGATAAATTATGGAATATCAATCTAAATATGCACAAAAAGAAGTGTCAATCATAAAGTAATTCGAAGAATTGCTAAAGTTGTCTACAAAGGCAAACGTTTAATCTAAGAATTTACACAAACAACAAGTGAAATACCTATGTATCACCAACCTGCTCATCTCTCGAGAGCCACGCTTACGTTTCACGCTCAACATTGTCCCCTTGTTGTGGTGGATCGACTGGATCTATTTGCGGCAGTTGTTGCTGGTCATGAGGTGGCGGTGGTGGTGGCGGCGGTGGTGGTTGTTGCTGAGCTAGGCCTGCTTCGTCCATGTTCATCCCGAGATGCTGCTGCATGAACTCCATAACCTTTCGTAATTGCTCGCAACGACATTGAACTCTGCCCGCGGCACCACATCCGAATCTCCGACGTGCCTAGCCCCGGATCTCCGTATCTCCTATTCTTTCTCCCTACGGACCCGAGTCCGTTAGACACGTCCTTTGGAACACTCACCCGCCACATTGAGGTACACCGCCTCATCATCCACCGATTGGTCCGATGTAGCACTGGGTCGCCTCGACGACGTCGCTCTGGAGCCTATCCTGCAGATATGAACAACAAACAAAATACATGATATGGGTTAAAGTAAACTTAATACTATTTTACATATAATTTCTATACTTACAGAGAACCGCTCTGATCTAGTATCGATGAATGTCATCCTGTCGTGATTTACGGTGTGGAGATGCAAATACAAGTCATTCACGATCGGTGGCGTCTCGGATGAATCGGTCTGCGTACAGACCAAGCATAGTGAACAAGTGTATAAATGTAAAAAATATCCAAGATGTAAAAAAAAATACCAATCTTTCTTGGGTAGTCACAAAATCCAAGATGAATCGCCTTCGACCTCGGTGTTCCTATTCTCCGTCGCTTGCCTAGACCTGGCTGGAAGTCCTCGCTCTCCCAAGTACTCCAAGTATCTCCTCCATGCCTCATCTCGTAACAAAAGCGGTCGCACACGACTCTTCTTTAACTTGTGCATCAATGCGGTGTACCTTGTGCTCGCAAGCTTTGTCGTACGCCGCTCGCACGAGATCCTCGGGAATCGCGTCATCCCATCTAAAAAATACCTACAAATTGGCGATTGCTATTGTTACGAGACATTGAGAAAATAGTATAAATCATAAGGCATTTAGTAGTCTTGTTTACCTTCCTTTGGCGCCAGTATTGGTCTTTATGATAAGGCGGTACCGACTTCCAACAATACCCTTCAGGAATCATCCATCATTTGAAAACTTTTGTCATCCTCCTTGCACAAAAATGCGAAGGATGCAACTCCCTGTGTTTCATGAACATGCATATCACCTTAACTACTTCTTCAATAATTGACATCCATATTTAAAACGACATATAAGAGTCAAACACAAACTTACGTATCATTGGAAATCAGTCTGATAGGGATCCCCTGCACGCGAGGGGGCTCCATCCCTGTCCTCTGAGGTGGCCGCGGAGGGCCTGTCACCTCCAACCCTGCTCTTACGTCGTCTTGTGCGATGATCGCCGGTGATCTTTGTGGTGGGGGGTGCGAGCCTCGTGGGTAAATGAGTCCTTGATGTCGGAGATGGTGACTGGAAGTGCATATTTGGTATAGTCCTTGATGACGACGATGATGGTACAGACGACGCCGACGGTATGGAAGGGGAAGGTGACGCTGCGGCTGTCTCGTGCTCGAGAGACCGAGAAGTCGGAATCGATAATGCAGGTATCGACCCACGACCTCGACCGCCACGACCTCTATGAACCCCTCGTGTGGGCTGACCATGAGGCCCAGGCGGTATTTCGCCGCCAGAGGTCGGTGCTGCACCTCTTCCGCCTGGACGATGTCCTCCTAATGGGAATCCTCGACGTGGGGGATGACCACCTCCCGCCATGAAACCTAACAAAATAGCAATAAAACATCAGAGAAGGAGGGCATACAAAAATTAGAAATTAAGTCTAAATGATTGGACTTAATAACACAGGATCCATGCTAATAAAAGTAACTACATTATCGGACGTTGACATATCATATACATACATTATTCGCTATCATCCGTTTCAAATTCACTCTCATGAGTAGAAGGTGAGGATTCTTCTTCTGAATCATCTCCACTATAAACTTCTTCATTTGGACCCGCTTCAACAATGAATCGAGTCCCAGTCGGATCATCCAGATTGTTGATATCGACGATTGCATCATCGACTACGCACGTGGTGGGCATCCCATCTTGGAAAGCAATCTCTGCCGAGCCCTGGTCATTATCGTCTTTGCTAGTTTCCTCGTCAGCGAATTTTGGCTGACAACAACAAACTGCTAGCCATTCTTGTCGGTCGTTCCTCATAGAAGGGTACGAAAGGTAGTACACTTGAGTGGCTTGCATTGCTAGTACAAATGGCTCGTAGTTGTTATATCGTCGACTTCGATGAACCTCTACCAATTGAAGTGTTGGGTGAGTCCTCACACCATGATTCGGTGTAGTGTCATACCATTCACACTTAAACAAGACCACACGCTTGAGGCCGGTATACTCAATCTCCACAACCTCTTGCAGTACTCCATAATAGTTATGGGAAACATCGGCGTAGTTTGAACCCTTCACCAAAACACCGCTGTTCTGCGTCGATCTATTAATGTCATATGTTGCGGAGTGGAACTTATACCCATTAACAAGGTAACCAGGGTAGACAGTACATGATCGACTAGGACCAACATAAAGATCAACGAGCGTCTCGTCAACTATAGAATTCCGAGCCTATTCAAAAAAATTAGAAATGCAATATGACACATTACTTATGGAAGAAATTTATGAATCTATAACATACAAAAGTAATGACCTTACATATGTTTGAAACCAAATGGGGAAGTTGTGCTCTAGACTACTATCAACTTCCGACTCCCTCATTGCTTAAGTGATTTCATCGACGAATATCCTAGAAGAAACGAACATGTAAGTAGGTTGTCTTACTAAAATATGAACAATGAATGTACTGCATTATTGAATGAAAGTGACGGCCATACTGAACGTAAGGAGCGATCTCTGGACAATTGAGCAGTATGTACGAATGAGCGGCATTATACTCCTGCTCTGTTAAGTACCGCTCCTTCGACTTGCCCATGGGTCGACCAGGATAAGTGAAAATTGAGAAATTGCCGACGAAGTTCGGTGTGGGCCCCGAGACCGCCATCGTTGTTACATGGCACTTTGTCATGCAACGTAAAGACGTGATCTTCGAAGTAGTAAGAACAAAAGGATGTGACCTCTTCGACCAAATAAGCATTACACATGGAGCCCTCAACCTTCGCTTTGTTTCGCACATTGTTCTTCAAATGTTTAAGGTACCTGTATGAATGTTATAGGAAATGTTGATATAAAACCTATTGAATGGGAAAATAATTTCAAGGGCTCAAGATATTACCTCTCAAATGGATACATCCATCGAAATTGAACGGGACCGGCCAGACGGGCCTCGTAGGCCAAGTGGATTGGTAGGTGTTCCATAGAGTCAAATAAGCTTGGAGGGAATATTTTTTCCAACTTGCAAATGATTTTTGGTATTTCAGACTCTAAGACGTCCATATCTTGATCTTGACACATTTCGATTACGGATCGGAAAAAAGGCTTAATTCGCTAATTGCAACCCAAACCGGGTTTGGGAGGAGTTCTCTGAATGCAATTGGTATCAACCGTTGCATGAATATATGACAATCATGGCTCTTCATGCCGAACATTCGCACTTTCTTTGGATCTACACATCGACCAAGATTCGATGCGTAACCATCAGGAAAACGCAATTTTTCAACCCACTCGCACAATTTTTGTTTTTTTGATGTATCAAGAGCATAGCACCCAAGGACGTAAGTATTTGTCGTCGAATCAATGTGTAGAGAAGGTCGGTGACAATATTCACGAATATCTTGCCTCGATTTTGCATTGTCCTTACTCTTGCCCGGTACACACATAATAGTGTTGAATATGTTGTCAAAAACATTTTTCTCAATGTGCATGACATCTAAGTTGTGGCGGATCAAGTTTGTCTTCCAATACGGCAAGTCCCAGAATATGCTTTTCTTCCTCCATCCCGAATTCTTAGCTATCCGCCCATTCACAGATTCAGCTCCGATTTCTGTCACCTTCATCAATCCAAACGATTCAATTTCTGCCAAAATTTCTTCACCAGAACGCAAAGCGGGCGGATCATCATTTATGACCATTTTGCCTCTAATGAAATTTTTTTCGTCTTTCCTTAATGGTGATGACTTCGCCAAGAAACGACGATGACAGTCGAACCACGATGTCTTACCACCATTTTACAATTGAAATGCATATGTATCCTCCATACAATATGGACAAGCGTACTTACCGTGTGTGCTCCAACCGGACAACATGCTATATGCGGGGAAATCACTAACAGTCCATAAAAGGGCAACTCGCATGAGAAAATTTGTCTTGGTGGAGACGTCGTATGTAATCACCCCATTGTTCCATAAATCTTGCAACTCTTTCACAAGCGGTGAAGGAACACGTCGATTTTACGCTTTGGGTGGTCGGTCCAGAACGATAACCGTTAAGAACATAAACTCAGATTTCATGCACATCGACGGTGGAAGGTTGTAAGGAGTCAAAATCACGGCCACGAAGAGTACGATTTCCGGAAAGCCCAAATACTTGAAAACCATCGGTGCACAATCCTAAACGAACATTCCGAACCTCGGCGGCGAAGTCTCTATTGACGTCATTAAAATGTCTCCAAGCAATCGAATCAGAACAGTGTTGCATAACATCTTGGCGATGAATGATCTCCATGCCATCGCATATGTTTTGCGATTGACTCAGACTCATACAATCGTTGCAACCGAGGGCCCAAAGGGAAGTAGTACATTCTTTTGCAAGGGCGTTTTTTGTGTTCCGACCACGACCTCGTCGATGTGCAATGTATCGTGATTTCCCACAAAATTTACATGACGTCAACTCAGAGTCCACTCCCCAATAAATCATACATTGGTTCTCACAACAATCTATTTTCTCAACAGGTAGACCTAGACCTCGCATTAGTCTTTTAGTGGCATAAAAATTTTCAACCAATGAGTTTTCATTTGGCAAACAATCCTTCATGAGTTTAATGATTTCATTATACCCTCGTTCAGATATATGATGTTCAGACTTGATCGCAAGTAATCTTGCCATTGCGGACAACGTTGTCATGGTTTCGCAACCAGGCCACAATTGTTCCCTACTTGCATCAATCATGTCATATAGTTGGCGTGCTTGGGGGTTTGGAGATTCTTCCACGTCATTCCAATTGAAACTTGGACCTACCACGTTGTGTAGCATCTAACGGTAAGGTGTCGGATCGTATCCTCCCACATCAGCATCATCAATATGACTATCCATTTCGTAAAAGTTTTGCGGGCCTTCATCTCCGTTCTCACCATGTTCGTACCAACAAGTGATATCCGGGACAAATCCATACCTACATATGTGGTACTCAACCGTTTCAACGTCAGTGCAGTACAAGTCGACATTTCTTAAAATTGCACGGACATCTAATCTTCCTTTCACTTTGGTATGTAGGACAATGTTGTTTGGCAAATGATATGAATTCTTTAACCTTCGCCGCGAATTCAATTCGAACGTAACCGTTGTCGAGCCGGTTGTACATCCAGTCTCTACTTGTAGACGACATTCCTATTCGAACGTAACCGTTGTCGAGCCGATCTTCTATTCAAGTAATGAAACCATAATGATTAAGATGATAGGAAATCTCACTAATTGGAAAATAGTGTAAATCGGAATAGCGATCAAGACAATCTAGAAGAAATTGATAGCTAAGTGAAAGAACGAGGTTCTTGTTGAACTCATGAATAGAGAATAAATTGACAAAGTTAGAAAGTCATTAATTTTCTAACTAGTCAGTGTTACACGATGTCTCAGGTTTCATTTATGATCGTATTGTAATGTAATGTCTCTTTTCATATGATGATAGATGTAATTAGATCACTCTAGTCATGGAATGACTTATATAATTATAGGTTTTATTAAGAAATGCTAGAATGGTGATAGATCAAATTTACTTTAATATCTAATGTTGTCCTTAATTATTATCTTGCTAACTATTAATGTTTGAATGCAATTCAAGGCACGAAATGCAAAGTACAACAACATTTATTCGATATTCCTCTAACTGGATTATTTACCTCATCATAAATATGTAAGATGCCTGGATTAGAAAGTAATTGTTTTAACTTTTCATTGAACTAAGGATAGGGAGTTGAAAATTCAAAGTGTTTTTTATCTATACCAACTATGCTCATTGGAAAGTAAGGATGAAGTTCTACATTAGGGTGAAAATTAGACTTTTGTGGGAGTCAATTGAGAATAGGTACAGTCCACCGAACAGGGCCATGAGAGAATACATAATTGAGGAGACCAAGATTGAGCTCTCCAATGATCAAGGCATGAATAATTTTTTTTCCTCGCTTTATGAGAACAAATTTAACAGAGTTAGGGCTCGTCAAACAACTAAGGAAGTGAAGGAGAAGCTTAGGAACATTATAAAGGTAAACATCAAGTGAAGAAAAAAGTTGATAATCGAGGGGCACTATGAGACTTTCAGAGTTGGCTCCGATGAAGACATAGCCACAACCATCACTTCGTTCACTAAGCTCTTGAATGAGATCAAGAATAATGCAAAGAACTATGATCAAAGTAATACCTAGTATATTCAGAATTAGATTTTCATATTTCAGATCATTGCACCTATTATCAATTTTTTGGCTTTTCAGAATAGCATAACCAAACATAATAAAATAGCAAGGAATAAAAAACAATGCCTAACATGATAAATTTGAACAAAAATACTGAACGAAAATTCTTGATTTCATTAGACTGAAAGGAAGTGGAAACTTGTTCTTTTTATAAATGTTAGTTGAACACCTACATAACACATCAAGAGAGACACCGAACATATAACAAAGACATCAATATATCACTTATGATAGCTGAATAGTTATACACATCAAGATATCATACAATAGCAAGGGAGACATACTGGTAAAGTTACAACCAAATCAAATTTATTTAAATTATACATTTAAATAGGTAAACCAACATTAAGATATGATAAAATAGCAAGGAACACCTACATAACATGTCATTGCCAATTCACCAAAAATAATGGTTCGAGAGGAAAGAGGAGAACTCACCAATCAAGCACAAATGAGGCGCGGAATGAATGAGAGCACAATACCACCGAACGAGAGATCGAAGAGGGGACTAAATGAGAGCACGAAGTGAGACCCGAGAGGAGCAGAGGCGCTGATCGAAATGGTGCAAGACAACCGAACAGACCGGAAGCAGGCGGCGCTACAGGGAGCAATGTAGTGCGAGGACGACTTGTTGGGGGTTGGGGATTTGGGGGCGGTGGACTGGAGAGAGACGGAGAGACCAGAGAGAGAGAGTTGAGAGCAACGGAACAGAGACGCGCAGATTTGTTGGGGGTTGGAGATTTGGGGGCCGATGGACCAGGAGAGACGACGCGACCAGAGAGGAAAGACGAGAGAGAGTATAGAGAGACGACGAAGACGATGAGATCGAATCGCGCGGTGGGTTTGCTTGGTTAGGGCTTTAGGGTTTAGGTGGCTTTCGGTGGTGGGGAGGACGAGACGAGGGGGTTTTGGAGGGGGTAAAGATAAATCTCGAGATTTGTTGTCACAAATCTCGAGATTTGATGAACGGTATAACAAAATAAAGTTTTGGTGGGAATGTTGGCGCCATTTTTCAGAGACGAAATTTAATTCCGTCTCTAATTCCGTCTCAAATCCGTCACTGAATGTTTCCGTCTCAATTCCGTCGCTAACTTTTTAATTTAGATACGGAACTTATTCCGTTTCTAATTCCGTTTCTGATTTAGAAACGGATCTTATTTCCGTTTCTAATTCCGTTTCTGATTTGTTGTTTTTTTGTAGTGGGAACTAATAGGAGATCTCCGAAGTTTGGGAACGCATTTCGAAGTGTTGAGAGATCAGATAGGCTAGGACAAACGTGTTAATTGTAAGTAAAACTTTGAGAATTCTATATTTCATTTCATTCGCTATTATTAGTTTATGGTCTATTTGTAGAAATTGCTACTTGTAATCTCACATCATGTTGTTCTTGTTTCTATTCATGATTGAATATTGTGACATGATGCCTCGTGACGTGTTTCATTGATTCTGATTCCTACTTTTGATGTCATTTTTGATAGATAATTGATGAAAAACATGCTATTGAGATAAGTTGGATTGGACTAGACTTGTATTCTATTCCTTTGGGCTTTGTAGCTTATCTAGTTTTGGAATCCTAGAGATTTGGAATTATCTGTTTTTGAAAACTAACGTAGGGATTATCTAGTGTCCATTCCACGATAGATGCGTGGTTCACTAGGACGCTGGTCTCTAGCGGGGTTTCGACACTCGCCACTACACTTACGCAGCGCATGAGTTATGAGACTTGGGGTGGTCGACAATAATGAGATTGATGTTTTATATGTGTAAAGCGCAGCTCCGCTATTTGTGTGAGATATGTTGAGCGCATCTCCATATTGTAGTGGGAAAGGTTAGGTGACATGATAGTTCTCATCGCTGACCGGACGTAGATCATCTCGACTTAGCCTGTGTCAGTTGATACATTTTTAATTATTGTGGTATTTACTTGCATTACTTGATTTAGCAATTATTTCGCTACATTATGCTTTTAAATATCATTCTTTTATTTTGGAAATATGACATAGAATTCTCTAGTTATTACTTAAATATTACTATACTCACCGTCTAGTTTGTGATGGTGGGTGTAGGTCCGTCGAGCAGCAGCAGGCCAGAGAAGGAGAAGATCGATGACTTTCTGTGGGCATTTTGTCGACTCTTCTATCTCATTTTGTATGACTCGACTTTTGTTGTATTATTACTTTTAATGTCTTTATTGTGAATTTTGGGTTGTACATTGCGTTGAGTGAATAGTTCTATATATATACATGCATGTGATGTTGTATTTTCCTGGTTTCTCACACTTAGGATTTTGGATAATGAAAGCTTTTGCATAATCTTTAAAATACATGATAATATGTAATAACTTGAAAATATATGATAAAGGAGTTTTAATTAACTTTGAATTTAATGATATATCTGAACATGCGTTTT
This sequence comes from Stephania yunnanensis, assembly GCA_039657365.1. Classification (NCBI taxonomy): domain Eukaryota; kingdom Viridiplantae; phylum Streptophyta; class Magnoliopsida; order Ranunculales; family Menispermaceae; genus Stephania; species Stephania yunnanensis. The sequence continues at coordinate 55,224,165 of CM077588.1, read as the reverse complement.
GAGGAATACAGAGACGAAAGACTGACTAATACGTGATTAAGTCTTATATGGTTAGGATTAAGGTTTGATTACAGGATTAGGCTGGGCGGTGCCCTGTTTAGAAGTTGGGGCTTGTCACAGTTGGTTTTCAAAGCCAGATTTAGAGAACTATATGGCTTAAGACAATATGATACTAACACAATTTGTATCAAAAACTAGGTTTAGAGAACAATATGAATAAAATAAAAATCTTAGTTGTGGCAACCAAATGACCTTTGCCTAGAACTCTTTACTTGGGAAGTGAGTGAAAGTGAGATGTGGATTTCTTATATTTACTTGTTAATTGCTACATGTATATATATATATATACTTATGCGCTATGTCACATAAAAGCCTATTCGCTTTCGTTATCCATTACGGCACTCGATGGTCGATACACGATGGGGAGGAGATGCAGGGCCTAGTGGCAATCAACCTCCTATTATTGCGGAAGATCTACAATGACTGTCTGGCCGAGTAATAGCTCAAGGCCACCAGTTGAATGATTTCATCGCTTTGATGACACCTAATTTTGCTCCACCGTCATAAACATCGACTTTTACGATTGCTACACCGATCGTCCAAGTGTCAAGCACTTATCGTAGCTTTAGCATCGCCGATAGCCGCGATTGCACCAGTGGTAGAGACAGCTGAGGCAGTACCGCCTCCCACGCCTGTATCCTCCAGCACTTCTGTTGAAGTTCAGCCGGTAAAGGACGTCATCAGACTCAAGCCAGTCTATTTCGATGGAGTACGAGATTATCAAAAGATTGAGAAATGGATTCTGTCTCAAGAGAAGCTCCATCGGATATTGAAGATTGAGGATAGACTTCGGGCAGAGATTTCATCGTATACTCTCGAGAGAGAGACGCCGACATATGGTGGCGTATGACAGTGGCTACTCACGGAGAGTTTGAGACATGAGATGCTTTCAAACAGAAGTTCTATTAGCAGTATTTTTCGCCTGCAGTCATGAAGAGATTGAAACGAAAGTTCATTGACTTGAGACAGGGGCCATAAGAGCCTGTGATGCAATACATGGACAAATATGATTATATGCACCAGTTTGCTGGGGACTTGGTGAGAGATGAGTCCGAGGAAGTGTACCATTTTGATAATGGACTCAGGCCTAATATTAGATATTACGTCGTCGGCTCGGGAGCTAGGACACTCATCGAGATCTACGAGCAAGCCCTAACATATGAGACATACTATCTAGTCGAGTTGCGATGGCGAGCACCGAGTCCAGTGTTATTTGCAGAGCAGGCCATAAAGTCTGAGAGATGGAGACCGAGGTGTAAGGGAGCAAGTGGATGGAACATAAATGTTTAGGGTTCACAGACATCTATTCACCCATTGGTTGTGCCTCGTATATCATCAATTGCTCCAAAGATAGAGCACCGTGGGCAAATTTCCCTGCCACCTCTCATGAGACCAGCTCTACCAACTCCGGCTTTCTTGCACTTCCCGCCCACAGCTTCACGCGCAGGCCGCATGGTGGCAGAGGCCGAGGAAGAGGCAGAGGCTGAGGTATTAGATATAGACCGAAATAGTCGCAGAGACAGGGTTAGTATTAGGCGCTGGGCTAGTCTTAGACTCAGGGTCAGCGCAGACTAGGGGTGGACAACGATTTTCAAAAAACCGCCCAAACCGCCCAAACCGACCAAACCGCGCGGTTTGGTTTGGTTTTTAAAACTCGCGGTTTGTTCGCGGTTTGGAAAATGACCAAACCGCGATTCTGCGGTTTGGTCGCGGTTTTCGTTTGAGAAAACCGCGGTTTAACCAAACCGAGGGCATTTTGGTAATATAAACCAAAAACCCTAAAAGTTAACTATAAAACCAAATCTTTTTCACTCTCCCATCGCGCACAACCCTCTCCGCACACCCTCACAACCCTCTCCCTCTCCCTCTCCCACGCCAGTACAACCCTCTCCCTCTCCCTCTCACTCCCGCCGCCGCCACCTCCTCACTCTCGCAGTCACCTCCTCACTCTCGCCGCCATCACCTCCCGCTCACGCCCGCCGCCATCACCTCCCATTCACGCCGCCGCTCTTCGATCCCGCCTCGCGCTCTCTCGCCTGCGCCGCCGTCACCTCCTATCTCCGCTCACAAACCCGCCGCCATCGTCGCGCCTTCCATCGCGCGAACGTTCACCGCCGCTCGCCCGTGCGCCTCACACCAAAACCGCGACCAAACATCGACCAAACCGCGCAAACCGCGGTTCGGTTTGGTTGCGGTTTTGGTGGTTCGCGGTTTGGTGGTGGTTTGGTAAATCACTAAACCGCAGCCCTTCGGTTTGGTCGCGGTTTGGTGGTTTTCACCACCAAACCGTGGTTTGCCCACCCCTAGCGCAGACAGTTGACATGCTACAGATGTGGACAGGTTAGACACATAGTGAGAGAGTGCTCGCATCCTACAACAGTGTACACAAAACAGGCGTGATAGGAGGTTCATATGGTGGGCCAACCAGACGTCGACGCCACATAAGGTCTCATTGACGGTACGGTTTCTATTTGCAGCAGAGATGCATACGTATTATTTGATTATGGATCTACCGTATCTTTTATTGTTGGTCGCATGATAGACATCTTAGGGTTGAAATCTGTTAGGCTTAGTATATGTTTAATTTTGAGTATTGGAGCCGGGGATAGGGTTTACCCAAATAGTGTTATTGAGGGATGTCTGGTCGAGATAGATGAGGTAGAGCTACCTACTGACTTTAGAGTCTTCGAAGTTTTGGAGTTCGACGCGATTTTAGGGATGGACTGGTTAGCTACATACCATGCTCACATTGACTATTTTAGTAAGACAATGATATTTGAGATCCCAACGCATCTGACGTTTACCTATATAGGTAGTTCAGCAAGGACAATAAGTATGAGAGGTCGATCTACAACTAGTGAGGAGATGGAGACATTGATCACGCTATACACTGTACCAGAAAGTCGGGGACCTAGGATGGAGAACATACCGATGGTGAGAGATTTTCTTGATGTGTTTTCGATGGATTTACCTAGTTTACTGCCACTGCGGGAGATTGCTTTCATTATTAAGTTGGTATAAGGTACGAAACCAATTTTCATACCACCATACCGGATACACCACGAGAGCTAAAGGAATTGAAGACTCAACTTCAGAATTTGGGACAAAAGGGTTTCATCACACCTTTTGCGTCGCCATGGGGAGCACCCGTCCTTTTTGTCAAGAAAAAATGGTACGTTGAGACTTTGTATCGACTACCGACGGTTGAACAAAGTCACAATTAGGAACAAATATCCACTCACGAAGATAGATGATTTATTTGATCAGCTAAAAGGAGCACAATTTTTTTCCAAGATAGACCGCGATCAGGGTATCATCAGCTTAGGATCAGAGACGAGGATAGGTTCATCACAGCTTTCGCATGAGATATGGACATTTTTAGTTCACAATCATGTCGTTTGGGTTGACCAATGGTCATGCAGTGTTTATGGATCTGATGCATCGAGTTTTAGATCGTTTCTTGACCGGTTCGTAATAGTCTTCATCGATGATATATTGATATATTCGAAGACGAGGGAGGACCACGAGCAGCACCTCAGAGAGACGTTGCAGACTTTGAGGGAGCATAGACTGTACGCCAAATTCAGTAAATGTAAATATTGGTTGTTAGAGGTCAAATTTCTAGGGCATGTTGTCGGAGCAGTAGGGATATCAGTGGATCCAGCCAAGATTTAGACAATTATGGATTGGCCAACACCGACATCCATGATTGAGATCATGAGTTTTTGGGTTTGTTGGGGGTATTATCGCTGATTTGTGAATGATTTCTCAAAAATTGCTTCACTACTTACGAGATTGACCCATAAAGATGTTAGATTTTAGTGGACTGAGGAATGTGAGGAGACGTTCGCTCAGTTGAAGAGATTATTGACTATTATGCCAGTATTGATGTTACCAGAGGTTGGACAAGGATTTTCAGTGTATAATGATGCTTCTCATAGAGGTCTGGAATGTGTGTTGATGCAGGGTGTTGGTACAATAGCTTATGTATCCAGATAATTGAAGGTACATGAGAAGAATTATCTGACGCACGACTTAGATTTGGCGGCAATAGTGTTTGCATTGAAAATATGGAGGAATTACCTGTATGGAGAGAAATTTACCATTTTTACTGATCACAAGAGTTTGAAGTATCTCTTCAGACATAAGGATTTGAATATGAGACAGTGCAGATGGTTAGAGTTCCTGAAGGATTATGAATTTTCCTTGGAATATCATTTGGGAAAAGCGAACGTAGTCGCTGATGCGCTGAGTAGGATACCTGTTGGAGATGCGAAGGTTCCTACCGAAACTCATGTTGAGATTTGCGTTCAGATGAGAGTATAGACCGTGTCTACACAGAGAGTGTCGGAAGGTCAGAAGACCGACATGTTGTACTCGAGGTTTAGTGAGTTAGCGCAGAGCGTTGATTATGTTGATTGGACAAAGACATATGACCAGTGTTTCGATTCAAGGGCATACTGTGGATACCCTCATTACCAGAGATGAGAGATGAGATTTTTCAGGAGTTACACCGTTCCCGATTCACCTTTCATCAGGGCATGACCAAGATGTACCACGATATGAAAAGGCATTTTGGTGGCATGGGATGAAGGCGGATGTGTCGAAGTTTATCAGGAACTGTAGGATTTGTCAGCAAGTGAAAGCTGAACATCGCAGACCGGAGGATTGCTACAACCTCTTCCCGTTCCACGATAGAAGTGGGAAGACATTGCTATGAATTTTGTGAAAGGATTGTCGAGAACCGCCCGGAGACATGATTCCATCTAGGTTATTGTTAATAGACTGACGAAGTATGCTCATTTTCTACCAGTGGCCGTACATTACACGTTTGATCAGTTGAGTATATTGTTCGAGCGAAAGATTATTATACCGCATGGGGTACCAGTGACTATTACGTCAGACCGAGATGCTATGTATACGTCCAGGATGTGGCGGAGTATGTAGAAGCAGTATGGTACGCTCCTACAGTTTAATATGATTTTTCATTCTCAAACTGACTGACAAACTGAGAGATTGATTCAGGTTTTTGAGGATATGTTTGGCTTGTGTTTTGGAGTTTGGAGGATCATAGGAGGAGTACCTACCGTTGTGTGTGTTTGCATATAACAACATTCATAAGAAGTTCGAGCAACATTTTCACAAGTGATCGATCGATCGATGAATATTAGTAATGGAATCCCTCTTGCATGTGTGTTTGTGTGTGCAAATAAATGGTGATGTTTGGAGCTAGTATTCTATACAAATTAAAAATGTTTGAAAAAAAAATGTTTTGGGGTGTGGGAGCCATGCACATTAATGGAAGGTTTGCTATTCACCTTCAATAAATGATCTTGAACTTATGAATGTGTACGTGTATACAGCTCTCTGTTGTTGATCGTGACTTGTGAAACCGTGAGCATTAAGTCATGCATCTCGAAGGTTTTTCATGACCTCCCTTTTTTTTTTTTTTGAATAATAGGAAACGATACTCCTTATATTTTTGTGTATATATATATATATATATATATATATATATATATATATATGAAAATGTAAAAATGTACAAGTGCTACAAAAAAGGGTGACTTACACTACGCCAAAAACAACCAAAACTATAAAAAAGAGCCATAATGCAAAACTTCAGACCCGAGACCACTGATTGTTCACCCACAGAACCTGAGATGAAACTGCAATCCACCATCATTGTTCACACATAAGGCATCCATACTTCATGCATACTGACCCGATCATTAAAACAAATAAAAACCATGTTGCATAAAGACCTCTTCCAAAGCATCATGTAACTTTTGACATAAAATCGCGCTCCACCGCATTTTGGTCCTCCAAATCGTCACGCCATCAAAACCATACACCACCCACTTTGACCAAATCAGAGTTCCAAATCTCACACAGGACCGAGGTTCATGACTGGCCAGGAAACACGTTCACCAGACACCACGAGTGTGTACATAGAGAGGCAACGACCGTAATGGACAAAAGTTCGGGCGCATTACCTTGTTGGTACTTCAAACAAGGTAATGCCCAGTTGCCCCCCCGACCTTTTTGCCTTTACAAAACAAACATAAGCCTGCAAAAACCAATCCAACAAATCGTCAACAAAAAACAGACCAGTTTCCTTGCCACTGTTGCCATGACCATCCTGCGAATTCTTTATGTCCATGCAATGCCAAGCCTAAATTCCTCTTCGTAGCTTCCCATATCTCTTGCCAAGTGTTGTCAATCTCTTTAAAAATTCGTTGGTCTCTCTCCCCCCACAGTGATCAAATGAGTGCCAAAAGTCCGGCTTTAAACAATAAATTCCTTTTATTGCTGCATGAAATAGCCGCCGCTTGTTCCATCCATGTTTTTAAAGATTGGGGGTTTTGCCACTCGATGCCTATCTCCCTCGACAACTCCTCCCATAACCTACACGAAAATGAACATGCCAAAAAGGTGATCAATGGATTCCATATTTGAAAATCACAAACAACATCTTGACGGCAAGAGGGTGATATGAGGGAGTCATCTTTGGAGCGCATCTGTCGTCGTATAAATCTTTCCTAGCCACGCCATCCAAGCAAAAACCCTAACCTTCATAGAAGTAACAGATTTTCATATTAGATTATCAACCGGAAAAGATGCCAACGAATTTTCAAGACAAAGACCATAGAAAAAAATTTAACGAGAGAAGAGCTTGGAAAGGTCCCACTCCCACCCATGCTTATCCTCCGTGAGTGGGGTGAGGGAAACTTCCGGAGACGATGCGTGAGTGCGTGAATTCTATAGCTTCCGTTTCTCCTAACCTCCGCCGAAAATCGTAATGCAAGAGTGATCCCACTCGCTCCCCCCGATGAAAGAGGCCATCTCTGCCACACTCGCGAGAGAGAAAATAAACCCGGAAAGTCCTCAGCAAAAGATCGCGTCCCGTTCCATGCATCCTGCCAAAAGCACAGTTTCATGCCATTCCCAAGCGTGAACTCCACACCTTTGATGAAATCCTGCATGCAGCTAGCAATAAAGCGCCATGGAGATCTGAACTAGGGCCTAAATCTTAATGACGTATCCTAGCCATTAGCCTCCTTACCATAGATACTTCCTATGACATACGCCCAAAGAGCCTCCGGCTCCTGCTGGAAATGCTAGAGCCAATTACAAGCAAGGGTCGTATTGCACATTAAGAGGTTTCCAATTCCAAGACCCCCAAGCCATTTGGGGAGCTTTTCTTGGTTCCAAGCCACGAGCGACCACGAAGATTGGCCATCTCATCGTTTTCATAGGAAATCCCGCATCATCTTTTCGGCCCTCTTGGCAATGCCTACCGGGAGTCGAAAGAGTGACATGAAATATGTCGGAATGGAGTCGAGAACTGAAGCGATTAATGTGACTCTACCTCCTTTGGATAAGAGGCCTCGCTTCCACCCATCCAACCTGCGCGCGATTTTTTGGAGTACCGATTCCTAAAAATCGGCCTCAAATGGGGAACCCCCTAATGGCATACCAAGGTATTTCATGGGCCAAGTCTCGCCTGACAATTGACACCCTCAGCCGCATGTAGTATGATAACGGCCGACACGTTGATCCCCAACAAGCTGCATTTGGATAAATTTAGTTTTAGACCCAAGATCTTGCAGAAGGCCTGAACGAGCTGCATCACCTTATGAACCGCCTCCTCCGAGTTTTTGACGAATAACAACGAATCATTGGCAAACTGCAGATGTCTGACGTGGACCCCTTCTTTGCCTACCTTAAAACCTTCTACCATTTCATTGTTCTTGGCAAAGTGTCCATAATTCTTCCCATGACATCACCACCAAGATGAAGAGGAAGGAGATAATGGGTCCCCTTGTCTCAAACCCTTTTGTCCTTTAAAACTGCCTTCAGGTCGCCTATTAATGAGAACCGAATAGTAAGCCGATGAGACACATCCTTTCATCCACAATCGCCACCGCTCACCAAAGCCTTTCTTTTGAAGCACATAATCCAAAAAGTTCCAGTCCACTCGGTCATAAGCTTTGGCAAAATCCAGTTTCAGAACAAAGCCTTGTAGCCCGATGACCTCCCCTTTGTTATCTTATGTATTTATATGATCAATAAATCATAATAATCTCTCATATTAATAAATCGATCTATATATAGTTGTGGTACTATATATGAGGTACGTATTAGTATATTAGTACTCAATATCCGTCACATTTTTTATTTTTTTTGTTTCATTAAGAAATCAATGAAGCATAAAATGCTTCATTTTCAATTCTAACTTCATTTGATCTAATTAGTTAATGACATCATTAATCAATTTTTTGCGCCCTTCGCTTCAATATATATATATATTAGGTTTTTATACCTACAAGTATGGCTTGAATTCAAACATCGTTTCAGAATACTATGAATTTATATTTTTTAAAAAATGTGTAAAGAATGATATAATTATAATTTTTAATTAAAAATATGAAAAATGAAAAATACCTACACAAAATTATATATAGCTATTATATTTTTTAAAAAAAATAAAAGGTTGTTATTACATAAAAAAATGTGGTCAGATGTCACATGATGCATGAGTACAGATTACTCGAGGTAGCGGCGACAGCATATCAGACAGAGGTTCCTACCGATAGTCAAGTGATGATTTGCGCTTAGACGAGACTACAGACCGTATCTACAAAGCGAGTGTAAGAGGACCGATCGGTTATACTCGAGATTCAGCGAGTTAGCACAATGTGTAGAGTGCACAGATCAGGCAGAGACAACAGATTAGTGTCTGAGATATCGGGGCAGGTTGTGAATACCATAGGTGTTGGAGCTGAGAGATGAGATCCTTCAGGAGTCACACCATTCCAGATTCACCCTATATCCAAGCAGGATTAAGATGTACCACAACATGAAGAGACATTTCTGGTGGTTTGGGATGAAGACGGACGTGTCTAGATTCATCAGGAACTGTGGTATCTGTCAGCAAGTGAAGTCCGAGCATCACAGTCACGGGGGGATTACTACAGCCGTTTCCCATTCCACTATAGAAATGAGAAGACATCTCTATGGATTTTGTCAGAAGACTGACGAAGTCTGCTCATTTCCTGCCAGTAGCGTCGCATTACACGTTCGATTAGCTGAGCGTATTGTTCGAGAGAGAGATTATCAGGCTGCACGGGGTACAATTGATGATCACGTCAGATCGAGATGCTATTTACACGTCGAGGATGTAGCGGAGTATACAAGAGTAGTACTGTACGCCCCTACAGTTTTGTACGGCTTTCCACCCTCAGACTGACGGGCAGACTGAGAGATTGATTCAGGTCATAGAGTACATGTTGCTGGCATGCGTGTTGGAGTTTGGCGGGTCTTGGGTGGAGTACCTACCGTTGTGTGAGTTTGCTTACAACAACAGTTATCAGGCTAGCATTGAGATGTAGCCATTCAAGGCTTTGTATGGCAGATCATGTCGCTCGTCATTGTGTTGGGTTGAGCTAGAGGACCGAGAGATAGTGGGGCCTGAGATTGTTGTTGACCACACGAAAAAGGTCAAACTGATCCGTTAGACACCCATAGGAGCACTAGAGAGACATAAGAGATATGCAGATAAGTATCGCGATGATCTCGCGTATTCCAAGGGAGCCTTTGTCTATTTAAAGGTTTTCCCTCGGAAGGGTCTTCAAAGATTTGGGGTGAAAGGCAAGCTTGCACGGAGGTACATCGAGCCTTTCATGATTAAGAAACGGGTTGGGAAAGTGAAATACGAGCTTGAACTGCCTCTACAGATGTCAGGGGTCCATCCAGTGTTCAACATTTCGATGCTTCGATTAGCCGAGTCGAAGGCAGGCGTGCGAAAGATAGTTGTCTTAAGTCAGATCATCCTAAGCGAGGACATCTCTTACAAGCAGCAGACCATTCAGATCCTAGATCATAAGGTACAACAGTTGAGGAGTAAGTCCATCCCGAAGGTACTCGTCAAGTGGCAGTTCCATGATGACACGAAACTCACTTGGGAGCGGGATGACTACACGCGAGAAAGATTCCCGTACCTGTTCGAATCAAGTAGAATCGTAACTAAAACTCGAATTTCGATGATGAAATTTTTATTTTGTTGGGAATATTTGTCACGACCCAAATCTCTTACCCCCATTTTAATTCCTTAATCAGGAACACCGACCCTTGACGTAGGACCTAGATCATGATACGTACACCGACTGAGGCACGTTGCCGATGTATATTGTATTTTTGTATTGATGTATGCCTAGTGTTATGTATTGTTTAAGCTTACTATATCAGTTTGTACAGTTATAGGCGCCGAGATGAGAACGGGGACGTACCTCGAGTAGCGTGCGAGCCGGGTAACCGGGTAGTTAGCATTTTGGTAAATCTTATTTAACACTGATATGAAATTAGGAATTACTTATAAGCCTATGGTTGTGTTTGTTAATGTAAATCAAATTAGGCATATAGTTGAGTAAATTAAATGGAAAGCATATGATTGGTCTAGAGATACAAATTGTCACATCTAGGAACAAGGTGAGTAATGAAATGGTGTCACTTGAGGTAGAGTTAGTGGGATATATGGCAAGAGGTGGACCATTAGATATTCATCGGGATACATAAATCCATGGAGATCAAGGACTAGGAAGGAACGTCACCTTACACTAGAACAATTTCAGTCTTTAATAGAAGTTTTAAAACCCTTATTAAAGGGGGTGATATTAAATAAAACTCAATTGAAAGAGTTTTTAAAAACCTATATGTAATACATATATTAAAAATTAAAACATAACACATTCTCACATGACATTTAATAACACTTTATTTAATAAGGGTTTTAAAATCTCTAATAAAAGTCAAAAATGTTCTAGCTTTCTGAAAGGAGAAGTACTTGAAGGAGATAGAAAGAGCTTGGGCAGTGTTACCCAATGGGAATATTTTCTCGGTATCAATTTTGCACACTCTATTTATAAACATGTGATATAATGATGCTCTTATCTAGCTATAGCATTTTTCTAGGGTTTAGGGTTGAGGACGAGTTGAAAATGATTCGAACTATACTCCAAGATCAAAAAAAAAAAAAAAAGCTAAAGCTAGATAAAAATTTTCTTCTTGCGTAATTTTCTTGAATTAGCTTATAGATTGATATTGATCAATTAATTAATTAATTATAGGTGTCAATCCGAATGAAGTTTTGGTTGTGAAGGAGAAATTGGCCGAGATAGACGACAAGAGCATGTCATTTACTCGTGAAGCAATTGAAGATGTAATGAAGAATCACAAGCGTTTCGACCTCAAAGTCACTGTCATTCCAAAGGGTACCGAAGAAAGCATACTGAAAATGAGCATTATATTTGAAAAGCTCAATGAAGATGATCCTCACCCATATCCTTACCTTAATTTCTTTGGACGTATGGCCGCCATGTTTGGTTCTCATCTCTACAAGACAAATTAAGGTGATTACTCAGTAGTCATGAACCAGCCCTGTTGCTTGCACAATAAGAAAAATAGGATACTACTTAACTAAATAAGTTGAGGACCCTTAACATACATGCAGTTTGCATGTCTAATAATGTTTTGTGAAGTATATGTGTACTATATATTGTCATGTATTATGATTCAGAGTAAAACTCTGAAATTGTATTAGTTTGGTTTAGGGTGATGAAAATATTAATATCAAGTATTTTATTTCTTTATGTGGGTTATTAATTTGAAAAGGATAATTCTAGGGTGAACACTTTTGGCACTGGCTGGGGGAACTCCACGATATGCCTCGAAAAACGGTGCTCACACACGTCGAGGTGTATTGGGGGTCTTCCCACAACTTAGTGCTAAAAGTAGTCACTGCGCATGTAGGCCTAAAAGCTCGGCCCGTACGAGTTGATATGCGTTAACTTTAATCGTGGGCCTTACTTGGTGGGCTTCGCTTTACTCTATTAAGAAACAAACACAGTCCAATATCTCACTAAAAACGTCAAATTGGTTAAAATATATTAATCTTTTATACTACAACAATAACATAGCCTCATTCCCAAATTAATTGGGTTGAAATTACATGAATCAAAATTTTCTATTTTATTCGATTACGTGCAATTAATGGCGAGCTTTCCAAACCATTCAAATTTCTCCTAATTAATGCATCTCATGTTAACTTTGGTCTACCCCTACCTCGTCGAATTTCCACAGTTTCTATTATGTCAAGTTTTCTAGTTGAGGCATTTGTAGGCCGTCTTTGCAAGTAACCAAACCACCGCAACCGACATTCCCTAATCTTTATATCAATTGGTGCTACTCCTACTTGTCTTTGAATTTCTATATCTTATTCTATCTTTACGAGTTTTACCACACATCTGCCAAAGCATCCTCATTTCTGCAACGTTCATTTTATGTAATTCTTGTTGGCCTAATTGCGGTTCTATAAAATTTTACCTTCTAACTTAGTATAAACATTTTGATCACAAATCACTCATATTGCACTCCGTCATTTCTTCCATCCAGCTTGAATTCTATATGTGACATAATTTTCAATATTACCATCATTTTGTATGATTGATTCCAGGTATCCAAAGTGGTTCACCTTAGGAACTTCTACTTCCTATAATTTTATCACTCTATCATCTCGATGTTTAGTGTTTCCAAACTCACAGTGCATGTATTCAGTTTTTGTCCTACTCAACTTAAAGCCTTTAGATTCTAATGCATTCTTCCAGAGTTCTAGTTTCCTATTCACTCCATCTTTTGTTTCATCCACTAAGACAATATCATCTGCAAATAGCATACACCATGTATATCCTCTTGAATATGCCTAGTTAGTTCATCCATAACTAATTAAAGTAAATAGATATGGACTTAAAGCCGATCCTTGATGTAGTCTTATATGTGAAGGCCCAAGGCCATACCCCTGCGGGACTAAGCCAGCGGGTTGGGCTCCTCCGAGACGAGTTGGGCTCCTCTGAGACCTCCAAGGTGGAGTGGGTGCACCCATGCGACCTCCCGCACCATCTACGTCCCACCTCCAATTTATTCATAAATGGGCGTAGTCTTTCGCTTCCTATGATTCGAAACCGAGACCTGGTGGCTTAAGTACTCGATTTTCACGAATCGTGTACCACTGAGCAGCCCATTTATGAAATAAATGGGGGGGGGGGTGCGGGAGGTTGCATAGGTGCACCTACACAGCTTTGGAAGTCTTGGAGGAGCCCAGCGCGCTGGCTTAACCCAGCAGGGGTATAGCCTTGGGCGAGTATGGCCTTGGGCCTTCACACTATTGTAATGGGAAATTCCTTTGTAGCTCCTCCAAATGTCTTTATATTTGTTACTACTTCATCATACATATCTTTTATAGTGTCTATGTATCTAGCATGCACTCCTTTTCTTTCTAGAACCCACCAAAGAACATATCTAGGGACCCTATCATATGTTTTTTCTAAATCTACGAATACCATATGATGATCTTTTTTCTTTTCTCTATATTTTTCTAACAATCTTCTTACAAGGAAAATCACCTCCATAGTTGACCACCTAGGGTTGAAGCCAAATTGGTTCTCTGATATTGTTGTTTCTCTCATATTGTTGTTTCTCTCATTAGCCTATTGTCAATTATCATCTCTCAAAACTTCATAGTGTGACTCATAAGTTTAATTCTCAGATAGTTTGAGCAACTTTGAATGTCTCCTTTATTTTTGAAGATTGGCATAAGCGTGCTTATTCTCCAATCCATTGGCATCCGTTTTGATTTTAGAAGTAACTTCTCCATCTCTCCTTGATATCATCCTCGCGCGTTAAAACATTTTGATTTTCTTCCTTAATACATCTTATATGACTTAGGTCTTGTTTCTTTTTATCTCTTAATTTGGCTAGCCTATATATATATATATTTCGCCATCTCTATTACCTAACCTTGTATATAGATCTTCCATGAAATTGTTTGAGCTTGATTAACTAATTTTTTAGCTTGTTTTCTAGCTTCTCTATATTGATTGTACGCATCTTCATCTTGACACTTAGGTGTTTTCCTATACATATCTCTTTTAGTCTTAATTGCTCGTTGGACATCCTCGTTCCACCACCATGTTTCCTTCTTTGGTGGTCCTAAGCCTTTAGATATACTTAATACGTTTGATCCCACTCTCCTTATGCAACTACTCATTTCTAGCCATATTGTATCAACATTTAAGTCAAGATTTCAAACATTTTCCTTTAGTAGTTTTTCTCTAAACTTTACTTGTCTACTATTTTTTAGGTTCCACCAATTTATTCGGAGTCGCTAACTCTTTTATTCATATTATGTCGTTGTTTTAGCTTAATATCAAGTACTACTAACTTATGTTGGATAGTAAGCGCTTCACCAGGTATTACTTTGCAGTCTCTACATATTTTTCTATCTATTTTTCTTGTTAAAAGAAAATCTATTTGACTCTTGTTATGACCACTACTAAAAGTAATTATATGCGGCTCCCTCTTCCTAAAACTAGTATTTGCTAAGACAAGATCAATATCGTATGTTGAAGCAAATTCTAAGATTGATTCTCCTTCTTCATTTCTATTATCGTAACCAAAACCTCCATTAACTCTCTCAAACCCATCGTTACTTGCCCCGTCATGCCCATTTAAATCTCCTCAAATAAAAACCTTTTCATCTAATGGTATGCTTTGCATAAATTCATTCATATCGTCCCAAAACTTGCGTTTGATGCTCTCGCTTAATCTTTTATAATTTTATTATTATATCCCGACCTTTTAAGATTTAGTATTATATCTCAATCTTTTTAAATTGTTTAATTTATATCATAAACACTTTTAAACTTCAAATTTGATGATGTTGCGCTTATAATACAAATTAAACAATTTAAAAACATTAAGATATAACAATAAATCTTGAAAGGTTAGTACATAATAACAAAATTTGTAAAAAGTTAAGCTCGCTGTGAGGCTCCAACTCCCAATTTTTCCCTAAAACAAACACATATTAATTGGTTGGTGCCATTGAATTGCCATTTTCAATAAACTTCATGTATTTAAATTTTGATTAAATATAGTATTAATGATGAAGGTTTGTTGTGTTTTACTTGGGTCTAATCTAATTATGCTTTTTGTGGGACAAATGTGACAACACACATACAAGATAATAGCAATGACACGAACTACGTACCGCATTATTGAATTATGTATATGTGCTTTTGGAATTAATCGAGCTAGCTTAAGTAATTGAACGCATGCATCGATCGATCTTTAATAACCCCATAAACATGCTATTACATTATATGTAGTTGACAAGCGGATCCAAGTCTATTTCGCTTGAAAGAAATGTTCGTACATGCATTATTAACAAGATATTGCTCATGAGCCAACCATGCATGTGAGTTGTGACGCAGTAAAAGGCATCGATTTATCAAAAGAATAAGCTAGATTGCTCGTGCATGAGTTGCAAATCATGTATTCAAGTGTCAGTGTTCTTTTTTTCTTCTAGCAGCTTAGTCAGCATGTCAAAGCATGCATTCATCGAGTAGTTTTTAGCTATAAAACGGGGGAGTGAAGCACTAACTTTCATGTTCGCTTCCATTCAATTTCCTATAGAGTGCAAACCATATTATACTGTTTTTGTGTATTAATTTGCTTCCATGGCCCAGAAGTTATGAAGATTGAAAAGGAGTGTGAGGTGAGGTGCCCTGTAGACAAGATGTATGAGTTTTTTAGGTATAATATACTCAATTATTAACCCAAGCCATGCATAAATGGCTCACAAGTTGACTCATTGTTTCTTGATGAGTTACTGCGTGTCTGGATGCACATCAAATGGGACCACATTAAGCCACTAAGCCACTTATAAATTCAACATTAGTTCAAAATAATTTAGCTTACCGCATAAATTGATACCTCGGTCTCACATCGACACACAACTCGAGGTACGCCTCTGCTCGTCTCAACACTGTTATGCCCCGCATGTTCTTTACCCACACATTACCAAATTTAATTAATTTAACTTGTTCGATCTTTGGTATATATATAATAAATAATACAAGCATCGAACAAAAATAGCATACCTCGGTGTCGACTCCCGAGATTTGGACATGTGTATCACGACAAATGAGTCTCACGTAAGACCTAAAATAACACGTGGCACGAGTTAGATTTTTAGGGTCGTTACATGTAATGACTTATTTTTGTTATTCCTTTGCTGGGATGGGTGTACGACCACTTCGATCTTCATGAAGCCCATAAACCAAAGGGTACGTTGACACCCTCCCACATGTAAGTAGGTGGGTTGTTAAGAAAGAACAAGGGCTTAATGTTGACCACCTCCCGAGGCTTCGCAGAATACTCAACAATGCTCGATCTAATAAGGTGGGTTTGTAATCTAGAATTTATTACAATTTACGTGATTTTTTCAACTTTTCAAGTGATTTCGCTTACGTTTTCCTTTGGTAGGTTACCTGGGACCCTTGCTCAAGTATTCGAAGGGACGAAGATATTGCAGAGCTCGCTTTCTACACGAGGAACATTAATTAGGATTGTTGAGCCATATCACCTCGATAGATTTTTGCGACAACTCAGACACATGTAGCACATCACCTCCGCTTCATACAATCCTACACGAGCACAATGAGGAAAGGTGGCAGCCAGTTATGTGGTGAAATACAATTTTCAAGCCAAGATCTATGAGAGGTGGTAATATCATGTTTTGTCGGCTAGATCACGAGGACCACGTGTTAGTGTGCTATAGTAGGCGACCGAAGATTACATCAAGTGGTTCAATGAGATTGTAACATGTAGTAACCATAAAACCCAAATTGGGCATACACATCCACTTGTCAAATGGAGCATCATTGGTATCATCGTAATGTTGGACGGAGAGTAGGACCAGCTCATAGTGATCCCCACGAAGGATTGGACGCCAAATATTTTGGTTTTATTAAGAACGAAGATGAGCCTTGTGTATACAAGAAGGTCAGTGGGAGTGTAGTTATTTTTCTGGTACTGTATGTTGATGATATATTACTTATTGGTAATGACATCCCAACATTGCGAGAATGTCAAGTCTTGGTTAGGGAAGTGTTTCTCAATGAAAGACTTAGGAGATGCGACCTTATATCCTAGGGATAAAGATCTATAGGGATAGATCTAAGAGGCTAATCGGTCCAAGTCGAGTGCTTACATAGACAAGGTCTTGAATAGGTTCGGTTTGCAAAACTCTAAAAGAGGATTGTTGCCAATGTTTCATGGCATAAGTCTCAAGAAGACTCAATGTCCTAAGACAAATGATGAGCGAAACCGTATGAATAAGATTCCATATGCATCGGCCTATTGGATCTATCATGTATGCCATGTTATGCACTCGACACGATGTATCATATGCTTTGAGCACTACAAGCAGATATCGGTCAGATCCGGTGAGAGTCACTTTGGATAGCGGTAAATAACATCCTTAAGTACTTAAGAAGGACTAAGGAAGTGTTCTTGGTCTATGGAGGTTTTGAAAATGATCTAGTTGTAAATGGTTACACATATGCAAGTTTTCAAAGCGATATAGATGATTTTAGATTGCGATCTGGATATGTGTTTACTTTAAATGGGGGTGCGAAGAAGTGGAAAAGCTCGAAGCAAGAGATCGTGGCAGATTCTACAAATGAAGTTGAGTATATTGCAGCGTCCGATGCAAAGAAAGGAGAGCGATTTGGATCAAAAAGTTCATTTCGAACTAGGTGTGGTTCCAAGTATTGCTAACCCTGTTTGTTTGTATTGTGACAATAACGGGGCAATAACACGAGCCAAGGAACCTAGATCACACCACGAGATCCAAACATATACTCGAGCGTTTTCATCTCATCGAGATAAATTATTGAGAGGGGAGACATAAAGATTTGCGAGTACCTATCGAAGACAACGTTGCGGATCCATTGACAAAAGCTCTTCCACAAGCAAAACATGATGGTCATGTTAGATCATTAGGCATTAGATGCATGTATGATTGGCCCTAGTGCAAGCGGGAGATGATGGGGCATGTGCCCTAGGTCAATCCATTAACTGTCTTTATGAATACTTTTAGTCAATAAAATAGAGGATTTCATTTGTTGTTTATTATAATTTAATTTGCATGTTTACATTATAATAAGATCCATGGGTATTTACATAAATATTCTAAATGTCCCTAGTCGATCATTATACTGGGAACTCTACTGAATTAAGACTAGTGTGAGTCTTGATTGATGATCATATGATGATTATACGTATAGGGATACAAATCAAGATCACGAGTACTTGTTAGGGAACAAAGTACTGGACCGACCCGTTATGAGAACATCACATGGATTAAGTCATAGTTGTTTCTCATGATAGGTATATTTTTCAGTCCTCTGACATGAGATTGCCAGAGACTTCAACATTAGGAACACAGTAATTTGACACAATCAAACGTTGTCTTTAACTTAGGACGATTATAAAGGTTGTGATTGGTTACTTGTGTGAGAGCAATGTGATGAAGTTGTGTAATCGAGATAGAATTTGTCCCTCTCATATAAAGAGAGATATCTAGTGGATCCTCGATGTGTTAGACTGTTAAAAGACCTAGTCTAAGTGAATTGATATTGATCAATGTCACTTGGATGTTTTCGATCTACCTAGAGATCGAGACTAGTACGATTGAACATGTTGGATGACAATTCCATGCCTTATGTTTGATCAAAAGGATATCGTGTGACAAAAAGATGTTATATACACTATTGATTAGGTTGTATCGATTTGATATTCGTACAACTTGGGTAGTCATAATGTCTTGCTAGAGACTGCTTATGACTTGTATACCAAAATGTGTTTTGGTACACTGCCAATGTTGTATGAGCCTATTGGGTCGCACACTAAGAATAGTTTTGCGAGATTTTAAGATGATTGAGAAAAATGAATTTTATGTGATAAAATTCATGACATGTAAACGTCCTTGTGGTGTATTACACTTATACTTCTTTTAAGTAAGGGTATATGTGTAATTTACTTAAATCTATATACAAGAGGTTGTATAAATAGACGCTTTAAGTTAGAACACAGACACGAAAGAAAAAAGGCCGAAACTTTATTTTCGTTTTAGAAACGACTTAAGGTTTTTGGTATGCTCTGGATCGTTTTGGAGAGAAACAAAAAAGGTTTGGTATTCTCTCGAAGCTAGCACTTCAAATCTCGACCGCTGTTCGTGTGTGGACTGCTGATAGAGGGCGTTGGTCGTTGGCAGCGCCTTAGAGATCGATCAACCTTCAGAAAGGTATATTGCGATTGAGGTATGATTAAGTTTTTCATGGTTTAAACGTTTTTTAATGGAATTAGATTCGGATCCTGTTGGGGTTTTTGTCAAAACTGTTTTGTAATCTCCACTGCGTATGAGCCCCAAAACCCAACAATATTCACTTTCTCCCTCAGGACAATCAAGGACACGGATGAGGGATAAATAATCTATCGAAGTTGTTGCACAATCCTCATGCGCATATCCTCGATTTCGACAGCTATAAACCTATCAATCACCCATTGGATTTTCGCTTTGAAATTGTACTCTGTCCGATTTCTTGCTTGCTCGGGATTCATGCTTATTTTTTTCGTTGAATATGGATATCATAAAGAGGTATTGGTGAAGCTCCCATTTGGTAATTTGCAAGTTCGTAGGCACAAAGAAGTCCAAATGTCTTGCTTAAAACACAACGACATCTACTTGGATCGGTCCCAACATTTTCGGCCATTTGCAACTTTTTTCGGATTCAACCCAACATCGCTTATGAAACAAAACCTCACAAGACACGGTACAAGGTCTCACCAAATCCGTGTTGCACTACATTCAAACTTGTCTTAAAAGACGCATTGATCTTAGTATGTTGGCCAACAACCATACTATCAATTACTGCCATAAATTCACAAACATTCCTTGCAAATGTCCAAGATGTCTTTTTAGGGTATTATGTGCACTTTCTACTATGTCGGTCATTGTCTGTCCAAAATGCAATGATTGGTCAGTTCATGCTTTGACAAATCGTTCATTGTAATCCCTAATCCATGTATCCATTAAATAATCAAGTAATCAATGTACACAAGCATATTCGGCGACCATACTCGACATCTTTGTATTGAACATAGCTTTAGAAGTCGCTCTTATCAAAGTATTCCACCTACTTTGGAAAAGGTTGAAGTCTTCGGTCCGTGCGAAAAGTTTCTTCATGTTCGCAGCTACACCTCGATTAATATGCCATGTGCAAAGAAGGTGAGTGGACGTGGGAAAAACCAACTCAGTTGCTTTCATCAATCCTAACTCCCTATCAGTTACAATCGCATTTGGTTTACCCCACCCATCCATGAGGTTATTAACATTCTCCAACACCCAAATGTAGTTCTCTTTCATCTCTCTTTACATAAATGCAAACCCGACAGCAAACGTGAGCTTGGTTGATGTCACACCGATGATCTCAAAAAATGGCATGCGATACCGATTGGTTTTGTAGTTGCAATCCATAATCAAAACCAAAGGAAAACATCAGAGTAAATTTATGGAGTCAGGATGAGACTAAAACAACTATGTCCCAATGTCGATTTCCTCGTCTTTCCTATGCCTCGAAAGATAACCATGTGTGTCTAACAAATGCATGAGTTATTGCATTGGTGATCTCCCCCCAGCCTCGGATAGCCTTTATTTTTGCCTTGCGTTGTATATCGTGCTCAAGATTGATGCGTTATCTACATCCCTTTTCTTTAAGGTGTCTAATATCTCTCGGGGCTTAATGTTTTCTTGTCTCATCTGTACAACTACAACGCGCTCTTCCAAAACTAACCGATTAACGTATAGGTGACCCTCTTTATAACTATTAACTTCGTGATTATGCCGCCCGTACACCACTATCACATGCCATAAACGGTCTGCATGTTCCTTTATGTTTATAGCGAATGGACATTCACATTTTTTGTGCAAGTTCTTCTCCTTGATGTCCCTTTGAAAGCTTCTCATTTGTCATCTATCATAATTTTTTCCTTAACAATAACTTTTTCTTTAGTAGCTTCCATTTTCCCAAGTCTTTGGGCGTCACCCCTATAACTACCATACCTCTCGCACACCATGTCAACCCTCCCCCGACGACGATCATCAACTCCTGCATCAGAATTCTTCGTGACAAAAACGAAATTTTTACTTGATCCCTGAATTTGAACCCATTTTACCGACTCATCCCTACTTAGAAATTGCTCAATTGGGATGAAGTCATTGTGTAGTCCACAAAGACAGAAGAAGACAACATTCCCTGCAAAATAGTAACTAACAACATCACGAAAGCCCTTTAATCAATACTTACATAAAACAACAAAATTTAAGTGGTTCGGTCAGACTTAACAAAACATACACCAACTGTTCGGTCACACACCAGCGAGTAAAAGTAAATTGTACGGTGGGTCGAGACTAAACACACCGCGTTTACTCGGTCTTGTGTGACCAAACATACTGGCGGGCAACAACACTACAAAAAATACAACAAACTTTTGAAACAAAGAAAATAAGAAGAGATACCTCTGTATCTTGCACATTCGCACCCCCTTGACGTTCATCTTCCATTTTGGGACCTCAATAGACACCAAACAACAACAATGAACAATGCACTGCAATATAAAATTTTGTACAAATTCCATTAAAATAAATCAACACTTTTAAACCATCAACTTTCATGAAAATGCATGAAGAGATCTACTCTTATAATGGTATTGGTCACTTAGAAATGTAACTTCTCGTTGTTGGTAGTCGTCGGTGGTTCGACGGGATCGTCAGAGACGAACGTGGGATGTTGTGGGGTTCACAATAGTGAAAGAGATGAAAGACTTGGAAGTCATTTTGGGAGTTAATGGGGGTAAATAGGTCATTTAGATTGAGGGCAAATCTGGAAACAGCTTCAAAAGTTTTTGGTGGCTTGCCCATAAAGATTTATGGGGTGCACATATGTAGCATGCACTTATAAGTAATTTATTTTTTAAATTAATGCAAAATATAGCTGATCGGTAGTTGACATTGATAAATTAAATATGACTAAAATCTTTTATCAAATCTTCAACACGTCAAGAATCACATGGAGCACATTATTAATTACTTTTTACACACTCGCATATATATATAAACCGGTGAAATGGTAAAATGACGATATTATGTCACAATAAAATGAGTATGAGTAATAGATGATGTCACATTATGAGGGGGCTCCACATCAAAATTACTATATAAGAAGGCAACATTAGCATGAACTCCTCATCAATAACTAACATCATCTTTGCTTTCAATCCATCATTTATTCTTTAGAGGGTGAAACATGGCTGAGGCACCTACTCATGTGATCGATATTGAGAGTGAGATCAGGTGCCCTGCAGACAAGATGTATGATCTGCTCAAGAACCATATCACGCAGCTCCCGGTTGTCTTTCCCGACATTTACAAGAGCGCCACTGTGCTCGCCGGAGATGGAAAGAGCTTGGGCAGTGTTCGTCGTTGGACATACCTTATTCGTATGATTTTTCACTTGGCCTAGCTAGCTAGTACTGTCTTCTTAACATGGAATTATTAAAAGTAATTTTCCCTTGGTTTTATATTATCCGGATATCTATGGTTAATCAAAAAAAATAATTCTAAACATAAATCAGATCACGTTCCGATGTGCGTTTAAGATGTACGCCTAGCACTCCCAAAAAAAAAAAATCTCCATCGGTTTGTTTAACTTGACTACTAATTTATTGATAGGATGTACGTACGTACACTTGGATTTATTGGTTTATATTGACTTGTTTCCTTAATTTTCTGTCACATATAGATCACACTTCCGATGAGCTCTTGGAGGTGATTGAGAAGCTAATTGAAGTGGACGATGAGAACATGTCTCTGACTGTAAGTGCAGTTGGAGGAGATGTGTTGAAGATGCACAAGCAATTCGATGTGAAGGTCACCATTACTCCTAAGGTAGATGGGAGCTTGGTCAAATGGCACGTTATATTTGTGAAGGTCAACGAAGACGACCCCCACCCTGACCCCTACCTTGAAATATTTGATGACATCCATAAGAGGTTCGAACTTCATTACCACAAGGACGAATAAATTTATCACATATATATATGGATCTGGTATGGAATATGGATGACCATGTATGTACATCAACATATTGTGTAGTCATGTAACTTGTATATCTCACTTAATAGTACCTCTACTTGTCTATGTATTGTCATCCTCTCCAATGTACACCAACTCTTCCATGTATTGTCTATGTTGCTTGTGATGTGTTGTATGACATGGGGTGTATGTGTTGCTTGTACACATTGTATGAAGTACATTTATCATCATCACCAAATGGCTTATATAAAGGGTGCCAACCTCATTGTAAAGACACACCAAGTTGAATGAAAATTTCTCATTCCAACTATTTCATTTCTTCTCTTTTCCTTTGTAGTAGTAGTTTGTAGTAGAAGAAGTTCTTAGTCTTCTATTTCATTCTCTAGTTCTTAGCAAGTCTCAATTCAATTCACAACACGTTATCAGCACGAGCTTGCTCTAGCATTAAGGAGATCTTGAAGTTCAAGAAGGCTTGTTAAGGAGACAAAGCTAGGAAGGTATAACTTTTGTTATTTAAATAAGTTCAATTTATTTATATATTATCATGGTTGCTTCCTTTTATTACATGCATCACTTCTATATGCATACTTTATTCATATACTATACATTATAATGTCACCGATTGCGAAAGTATGCTCTGTAGTTGCGTCTTGTACGATCTTCTACATCAGAAATCAAAAGTCAATATGTGACATAACTAGTTTTCTCTTAAAACTACAAACGATTAGTTATTCTTCTATTCTTGATTTTATAATACAAATCATGCTATAAGTTTGAGTTGATAGTGGGTAAGCCTTGTCCCCAGTAAAGCTAAACATTGAAAGGGAGACGGGTTATCCCGTTCGAGGAGGCATGGCATTTAAGCGAGACTTTGTCTCGCCACCTGACACTGGAGGTTGTCCCACCAACTCATACAAATAGTACATTTGATTATTAATGAATCAAGTTGTGAACATATACTTAATCATGTGTATGTTTTTTTTTACATAAAAGAAAAGAGAAAATTATTTTATATTATATTTACTTTCAAAATATTAATCAACCATAGTTTGAATTTGTTACCTTATTATAATTCTTGTCATGATAATTAGATATTACAAATTATGAATAAAGCTTGTATCCATGCAAGGTTGTATGTTGTACACAATCATTCACCAATTTCTCTTTAGAGATTTGAAAAGTGAATATTTAACTTTATATATATTTTCACCTTATGGAGTTATATATATACATACCAAAAGGGTAATGCTCCAAAAAGCTCAAAATGGCGTAATTTGGGTCTCATGCTACAAAATTTAATCGATCAAATATTAATTATAATTCCACAATTTTAATTACCTCTATGTTGAGGCTATGTGGAAATATGACTGATGAGACAATAAAAAGAAGGTCACGTGGCCCGCCTCGATTTATTGTTGCAACAAATATCGAGTGCGCACGTCAATCCAATAAATATTAAAGATTGATTTCTTGTCTCATGGTAGCTGAGTAAAATAATGAGATATTATAAATATAATATCGCTCCCGTCCAATTAGTTCAGCTTCAAATTAAGAAGCATATGTTGCATATAATGATCATGATCGCAATAATAAATTTTTGGACGTGGAAAATGTGAAAATATCAAGTAAAGGTCGTATTGACAATTCCACCAAAAATTGGAATAAAAGTGGTGCACCACTACAAATGACAAATAATTATTGACAATGAGCGCTCATAATTGTGACATTTTTTAGTCATATATGAAAGGCTATTTTGCCTAAATATTGTCATACATATGCCCGAATATTTTTGTGACCTTTACCATGCCTTCAAAATCAAAGGCAAAATATTATGAATTTTATCATTGAAATATGACTCTTTTTCTGATTTGCCAAACATTATTTGTCCAGATGGATCAACAAATCGTGTGTTCAAGTCATGAATCAAATAAGAGCGATATATGTCTTGCTGATTGTGCTACAACGCATACAATCCTTAAAAGCAGAGAATATTTCTCCAATTTGAACTTATTTGAGGCTAATGTTCAAACAATATCTGGCATCTTCAATCGATTAATGGCTCGGAAGAGCAAATATTATGTTGCGAGGGAACAACAATTCATGTTGACAATGCCTTATACTCTGAAAAATCCAGAAGAAATTTACTCAGCTTTAAAGATATTCGACAAAATGGATATCACATTGAAACCATGAATGAAAATAATAGAGAATTTCTTTATGTCACATTGGTTTCAAATGGGAACAAAGAAGTGTTAGAAAAATTCCCAGCTTTATCCTCTGGATTATATTTTACTCATATAAGGCACGTCGAAACGAATGTCGTCTTAAATAAGAAAATCAATGATCCAAAGACATTCATTTTATGGCATGACCGGCTTGGTCATCCAGGATCATCAATGATGCGAAGAATAATTAATAATTCGCATGGACATCCTTTAAGGAGTCACAAAATATTTTCAGCTGGTGATTATAATTGTGCTAGTTGTTCTCAAGGTAAATTGATAGTTAAATCATCCCTAAGTAAAATTGTTGTGGAATCCCCGGTTTTCTTAGAACGCATTCAGGGAGACATGTGGACCTATTCATCTTCACTGTGGACCATTTAGATATTTCATGGTTTTGATAGATGCATCAATTAGCTGGTCACATGTTTGTTTGCTTTCGACCCGCAATGTTGCATTTGCTAGACTTTTAGCACAAATCATTAAGTTAAGAGCACAATTCCCTGACAACCCAATCAAGACTATCCGTCTTGATAATGCCGGGGAATTTCATTCTCAAGCATTTAAAAATTATTGCATGTCTATAGGAATTACCATTGAACATTTTGTTCCACACGTGCATACCCAGAATGGTTTAGCAGAATCTCTGATCAAACGCATTCAATTAATTGCCGGACCTTTAATCATGAGAACTAAGTTATCAACTTCAGTTTGGGGACATGCAGTCCTTCATGCAGCATCTATCATTCGTTATAGGCCTACTGCATACGATGAACATTCCCCCATGCAACTCCTTTTAGGTCAACAACCAAATATTTCACACTTAAGAATTTCTGGTTGTGCAGTGTATGTTCCTATACCACCTCCCAATAGAACTAAGATGGGTCCACAACGAAAACTTAGGATTTATGTTGGATTTAACTCATCGTCCATTATAAGATACCTTGAGCCCTTAACAGGGGATTTATTTCTTTGTACGTTTATTGATTGTCACTTTGATGAAGCAATTTTTTCACCATTAGGGGGAGATAAGAAGTCAATTCAAAAGGAATGGCGCGAAATTGCTTGGAATGCATCAACTTTATCACATTATGATCCACGAACAAATCAGTGTAAACTTGAAGTTCAAAAGATCATTCATTTGCAACAAATCGCAAATCAATTACCAGATGCATTTAATGATGCAAAACAAGTGACAAAATCGCATATTCCAGCTATAAATGCTCCTGCAAGAATTGATGTCTCTGTGCAACAAAATGCACAAGAACCAACCAAACGCTTAAAGCGTGAAAGACCGGTTGGTTCAAATGATACAATTCCTCGAAAGAGGAAAACGGGAGTAAAAATAAATACAAATCAAAATACTCCTGAGAAAGCACAAGAATCATTTGATAAGGGTTTGTCAGAACAAGTTGATTCTGATGAGGAACAACTTCCTCTAGAAAAAGAGGAAAAAGATGAATATATTGATATCTCAATAAGTTATTTAAACTCTGGTAAGATTTGGGATCGAAATGAAATTGTTCCTGATGATATATTTGCTTTCAATGTGTCCTTTGAAATATGTGAAAATGATGATGATCCAAGAACCACGATCAGTGGACGAATGTCAAAAAAGACCTGATTGGCAAAAATGGCAAGATGCTATCCAAGCAGAGTTAAACTCGTTAAGGAAACGAGAGGTTTTTGGACCAATTGTCCAAACGCCAGATGACGTAAAACCTGTTGGATATAAGTGAGTATTTGTACGAAAGAGAAACGAAAAAATGAAGTTACAAGGTACAAAGCAAGACTTGTAGCTCAAGGTTTCTCGCAAAGACACGGCATCGATTATGAGGAAACATATTCTCTGTTATAGATGCAATCACATTTCGGTTCTTGATAAGCCTTGCGATCTCGAAGGGCTTGATATGCATTTAACGGATGTCGTTACAGCATATCTGTACGGATCCCTGGATAGTGAGATATATATGAAAATCCCTGATGGATTTGTAATATCCGATGAAATAAAATCAAAACCTCATAACATGCATTCTATAAAATTACAAAGGTCTTTGTACGGGTTGAAACAATCCGGACGAATGTGGTACAAACGTCTTAGTGATTATTTACTGAAAGAAGGATATGTAAATAATTCACTTTGCCCATGTGTCTTCGTTAAAAGATCATCAACAGGATTTGTGATTATTGTTGTACATTGTCACGGCCCAATAATTAATACACGTTTAATTCGTTAATTAGGACACAATGACCCGTGACGTGGGACCCGCAGTGCGATACGTGTCATTACCGAGGCACGGTGGCCGAGGTAAATGTTATATTTGTTGTGTTGTTTGCCTAGTGTATTGTATATGTGTAGACTACTAAGTCATTTACGGGTATGCAGATACCGAGACGAGCGGGAACGCGCCTCGTGTTGCGTGCCGACGTGGGCCCGAGGCAGCAGCTCGTGGGGTAAGTCTAATTAGTTAAATCAACTATAAAAAAAAATTGAAATGAGTGGCTCACATTCAAACACCTAATATATATATATATATGTATTTATATGGGTCAATTGATTTTAATCTCCTCAACACACAAAACGAAAAAAAAAAAAGACAAAACGTAAACAGTGAGGCGGTGGGGACAAAGCAGATATTTTTTTGGTTTCGCCTCGAGATTCGTGTTGCACGAATCTCGAGGACATCAAATACTTAACCCCATCTTATCCATTCTTATCCATTCGTTGAAACCAAAAAAAAAAAAAACAGCAACCGAGAGAGAAAAAAAAAGAAACACAGGAAGAGAAGAGCCGGGACGAAAGGAAGAAGAAGAAAGTGAGAGAGCGGGAGAAAGAGAGAGCACCGAGAGCTCGAGGAAGGTGAGTTGATCTCGCGTTGTTGTTGCTACTGTCGTTGCTGTTGTTGTTGTTGTTGCTTTCGGTGTGGCGGCCATGGAGGCCGAACCTCCATGGCCGACCGAGAAAAATTGGGGGAGATGGCAAGGGGATCTCCCTTGCCATCAAACCCATTGGGGTTGGAGTTGGGAGCCAACCTCAACACAAAAGAAGAAGAAAAAAAAATACAAACCAGAGCACGCGAAGTGCTGGAGAAGAAGACCCGCGGGTCGGGTCGGATCGACCTGGGCCCAGGTGGGTCGGGCCGACCCGAACCCGTGGGGGGAGGGTCGGGTCAAACCGACCCGAGTCCAGTTGGACCGGGTCGGGTCGACTCGGATCCGATTGGACCGGGTCGGGTTGACTCGGATCCGATTGGACCGGGTCGGGTTTGACCCAGACCCACCCATTTATATATATTATATATATATTTAATTGTTTAATTAAATTAAACATTTTTTAAATATATAATAAATTCCTGAAAATAGTTAAAAATATGTAAAAATTCAGAAAAATTACAGAAAAAATAGGAAAAAATATATTTGTGACCCAAATCAATAGAACTTCCATAGTGCTATAAAAAGTGAAAAATTCGAGAGTCGGTCGAGGCGTTATATCGGGGTTTTACCTCGAAAAATAACTCAAGTTTGACCGATGTCGACCAATTTATGGATGTTAAATCATTAAATCGAAAGTTAAATTGACACATTTTCAATTGTTAGGATCCTAGAGGAGCTATTACGGGGTTTGAGTGCGTACATCGACGCGACGGAAGCCGAATAGCTTAGGAATTCTTTGTGTGTATGTAAGTAAAGCGATTTGAGATATTTATTTACATTTCATTCCATTTATTCATTTATTTATTTTCAGTTATTCGAACTGAGTTACCTTTGAAATCCATATGTTATGACTTGTTCAGTTGCTCATTTTATGATGTTCATAGCATACTCTGTTTTGTATATCATTGATTCTAATTCCTATACTTTGTCATATTGATTGTCGTGTATGAGTCAGTGATATAGCATGCTATTAGGATAGTTTGTATACTTTGACTCAAATCCTTTGTGCAGTGATATGCTATTACATCTCTTGGATTCCGATACGGCGTCGTTTTTTAATATGAAAGTGGTTCTTGTGGTTAGGGTCATTTGATGATAGAAATTCCGCTTTCATACGAGGGTCACTAGACTTGTCGGGATGTTAGGAAATTTCTCCACTACCTTGCATGACACACGAGGTAACGTGCCTCGAACGGGGTAACCAGACCTCGGGGTTTGTTGGCGCAAGAATAACTTGGGTGAACATGACGAGTTTTAAAACTCGGGTATGTTAGCAAGTATACATTCAGGTGACGACTAATTCGCTAGGAATAGAAAAGGCGTATCGTACGTACGACCTTTTGAAATTATGATATAGAGCTCAATTTGAAATGAAATGATATAGAGCAGAGCTCAAATTGTAGTGGACAGTCCGATGTGATGAAGATCGCGGCCGACCGACCCTAATCCATTACTACTTAGCCCTGAGTCAGTTTCATTTGTGATTAACTCAAATATCTCTTTGCATGATATTCCTTTCAGCATAAGTTTATATTTAAATTATGCAATTTGATACTTGTTGCTTATTCGGGAATGTGGATCGATGTCTCTCAGTATTACTTAAATATATTCATGCACTCACCGTTTAGTTTGTGACGGTGGTGCAAATCAACCGAGTAGCAGACTAGGCAAAGAGAAGATTGGTGACTACCTCTGAGCCGGCGGAGGACTGCTACGACCTACTTTTGTACGTTTTATATGCTTTTGTATAACTTTTTGTTATGTACATGCTCATTTGCCTTTTGGGTTGAGTGATAGGACTATAGAACTGGACACATGTTATATATATCACCATTTTTGTTTATATATGCATGTGATCACTATTTCCTGGTTTTTCCACAATAAGTTAGGCCTTAGGATTTCATTTCCATTAGTAACTAAATAAGACTTCCGCTGAATAATTTGTTAGAAAAATTTTTTTTTAAGTAACTCTGATTCTTAGACAACCATAGGTTAGTCATTAGAACAAATAAGTTAACTGTAGGTGGTATCATAAATGATAAGTATGTAGGTGTCTAAATAAGGCTGACTAATTCCTTGTTAAGTCCTATAGGGGAGATTAGGGCTTAATTAAGGGATTAGGCCGGGCGGTGCCCTTATTTGTAGTTGGGGTCGTCACATATATGTTGATGATTTAAATATAGTAGGAAACCACGACGACATCGTTAGAACATCCGAATACTTGAAAAAGGAATTCGAGATGAAAGAACTTGGAAAAACAAGACTTTGTCTTGGTTTGCAAATTGAACATTTTTCAAGTGGAGTACTTGTCCATCAATCAAATTATATTGAAAAATTATTAAAAAGATTTTATATGGACAAGGCACATCCATTGAGCTCTCCAATGGTTGTCAGATCACTTGAAGTAGATAAGGATCCATTTCGACCTCATGAAAGTGATGAAGAGCTAATTGGTCGAGAGGTACCATATTTAAGTGCAATTGGTGCACTTATGTATCTTGCAAATTGTACAGAGACCGACATTGCTTTTTCTTTGTCAACCTACTTGCAAGATACAACTCATCACCAACTCGAAGACATTGGAATGGTGTTAAACATATTTTTCGATATCTTCGAGGAACAAGTGACATGGGTTTATTCTACTCGAGAGGGGTAAAATTGAATCTCCAAGGTTATCTTGATCTTTGGATTTTTATCGATCCCACAAGGCCCGTTCTCAAACGGGATATGTATTCACATGTGGTAATATCTCTTGTATCATGGAAGTCGATAAAGCAAACTATGGTTGCTACTTCTTCCAACCATTCGAAGTACTTGCAATTCATGAAGCAAGTCGTGAATGTGTATGGTTGAGAAATATGATTGAACATATTCAAGAATCATGTGGATTGCCTTCAATAAAAGATTCTTCAACCATATTATATGAAGATAACGCAAAGCATGTATTGCACAATTAAGTGAAGGATTCATAAAAAGGGGACGAATAAAACATATTTCACCAAAATTCTTTTATGCGCATGAGCTTCAGAAGAATGGTGAAATTGATGTCAACCAAATCCGATCGAGTGATAATCTTGCTGATTTATTCACAAAAGCCTTACCAACTACGACATTTAAAAGGCTTACATATGGTATTGGCTTGCGTAAACTTAAAGACATTGCAAGTAAAGAAACTGAACAAGTTTCACCCATGTTCACATGAGGGAGAGTTATTGATTAGTGTATTGCATTCTTTTTCCCTTAGCTATGATTTTATCCCATTGGGTTTTCCTAGCAAGGTTTTTAATGAGGCAATCTTAACAATATTATACCCATCTTAATATTTATGAGAATAATGTACTCTTTTTCTTTTACTATATTTTTTCCCACAGGGTTTTTCTTAGTAGAAGTTTTAACGAGGCACAATCTCTAAGCAAGCGTCATCCAAGGGGGAGTGTTATGGAATATGGATGACCATGCATGTACACCAACATATTGTGTAGTCATGTAACTTGTATGTCTCACTTAATAGTACCTCCACTTGTCTATGTATTGTCATCCTCTCCAATGTACACCAACTCTTTCATGTATTGTCTATGTTGCTTGTGATGTGTTGTATGACATGGGGTGTATGTGTTGCTTGTACACATTGTATGAAGTACATTTATCATCATCACCAAATGACTTATATAAAGGGTGCCAACCTCATTGTAAAGACACATCAAGTTGAATGAAAACTTCTCATTCCAACTATCTCATTTCTTATCTTTTCCTTTGTAGTAGTAGTTTGTAGTAGAAGAAGTTTTAGTCTTCTATTTCATTCTCTAGTTCTTAGCAAGTCTCAATTCAATTCACAACAGGATCATCCATATGTATAATGTATTAATTTGTTGAAATGGTGATGTCGACTTTGTATTTATATTTTGTGCTTTTAAGTCTAAGTGGTATGTTTAAAGTTTGCCTATTGTGCTGGTACGTGTGGAAATTAAAGTTTGCTGGAGTCTCAGATGGGTTGGTCTTTGCTTGAGTGGTCCTGATGTACGTACTTGTACTGTACGTATGATAAGTACTATTCTGAAATAAAAAGCATCATTTTATGGGTCTATTTTTATTCCCAAAAATATTTTGTGATTTGTGAATGTGTGGTTAGATGTGCTTCGATTAACGTGTTATTTGAGACAAATCAATAGCGCAGTGTGCTTGCTCATTGCAGCTCCCCTTCTAAGGCCCGGTGTTACGCACGCTACGAGGGCAGAGAAGTGTTATAATGATAACAACATTTCATACAATAAAATATAGTAAATCACAAAACTCATCCACGTGTGCTTTGAGATATAGACACAAATAGATCTCATTACATAACATGAGTCGAAGTGGTATAAAAGCTCTTATGGGTCAACATATCTTGAAGTATGATATTATTATTTTCATTCAAGTATTTAAATTATAACTGAGCTTTCTCTATCTAACTGCTATAGCATATGCACCTAATCTTCCTTTTCAATAGTGAGGTAATTAGTTTGATCAATTATCTTGCATGTGCATTGTGATATTTTAGTTTTTATTTTAAACCAACTACATTTATGATTGAAGGGAGTATTAATTAATTAGCCCCCAACTTTCCTATAAAAGTGATTGGCCGCATTAATTAAAACAGATTTGACTCAATCAATTAGATATTATTGGACAAATCTGAATTATAATAAGTAAATTAAAATTGATAATATTATATTCTTGTGATGAAAAAGAAATATAATTTTTTAAACCATTATAATTAATGAAGCAATGTTATTTTGTTAGAGCAATTGATTTTATGTCATGTCATGTCATGTCTTATTTTTTTTAGAGCTGTCCTATTCTCTTAAATATATTGAACCTTCAATGATTAATGTGAAAATTTTATTTTACTTTAAAAATGGGATGTTAAAAAAAGGAATATTAGTTGATTAGATTATAACAAAAATGACAAAATGTATGCCTATGTCTTACATCTAGTGGTGATTCTCATGATCGCATATATTACAGACGCACCAAATCATAATTAAAATATAAATTTTAAAAGGTTAAGAAATTTTCTTGTTTTTTTTTTTTTGTGATTCTCATAACTATATCATATTCTCTAAGAAACCACAATTCAGAGATAAGTGGTGGAGCACTAGTTAAAATCTTCTTGTACCATTTGAAAAGCCCTATATATAATACATAGTTTGATCAAATATAAATTAACTTTAAAAAATGGCAGGAATAGATTTATTAATTAAATAATATAAAATTGAAAATTCAACATATAATTAATTTTTATCGATTGATCTACATGTGTCAACTCTCCCTAGTCCCTGCCATTTACACACCTCTGAATTCAGAATCAGAGGTGCAAATCAAGTGTATTAATTAGCTTCAAATAGAAAGTACGTGCATCAAGAGCCTCAGCCATGAATGGGATTTCCACCCGTCCTAATTCCTAAAGAAACATGCATGCACGGACTATATGTGTTTTAGAGCCACAATTAGGGAAATAATTTTGAGAGAGTGATCTAAGAGAGACTAAGACTAATTGCATTAATTCCTAATCGGTAGCTATACTGATTATTAGTGTCACATTTTGAATGTACTGAATGTCTATTATTTGTATCACGTGTGGATAAAGATATGACAATATGGAGATACTAAATCTGGAGTTGAAACTACTTAGTATCTAGAAGTTAAAGTTGTTTTTAGTTGAACGTTGTGCCAGTAGACACCGATGATGGCTGTTGCAACATAGAGAATATCTTATCAGTTGTCACAAAAGTTATCTAAAGCCAACTGATTTGTTGAGATGTGATTGTTGCATATTATTGAGTCTTATCCGAAATATATATCAAGGCTTACCAAAGATTATTCATTGTTGAGGTGTTTCAAAGTTTTTGTATTTGATCTTTTTATTATAATTGTTTTCATAATATTTCACTTTGAAATATGCGATTACAAGTTATGAACTTGTGTTCATTTTATTTTTCCTTGTAATTCTGAATTATCATCAAGGGAATTTTGGGTATTCCACTCGAGGGGATCTCGACCTACATTAGAGATTGGGTAGTCCAATCGAGGGGAGCTCAACACACCAAGGGAACTTGGGAGAAAATCTTTTGTAAGTGTGAAAGAGAGTGCATCAAGATTTGCGAGGGAGTCACTAGAAAAAGGGTCTTGTGTAAGTCTAAGTTTTTAGCTTAGTGGATTTTCATATCTGAGCGTGGCCCAACAGATGTAGGTCGTGGACTGAACTGCATCAACATATCTGGTGTGGTGGTTTGTTTATTTTCATTATTTTGTTGGTTGCATATATTTCTGTTTTTCACTGATAAAAAAATAGTTGCTAAATCCATGGTAAAGTACATGTCTTTGATGAAAGCGGAAAATTTAAATTCCTTTGATAGACTCTCTTTTCATTTTCCATCGAGGTTGAATCTTGATTTTGGAATCTAGCCCTTCTTGATCTCAAAACTTTGTCGAATCAATAAAGCTGTTTGTTGCAGCTTTATTGATAAGTTAACTTTAACAATAAATCTACTTAGACTCATGAGTCCGGACTCATAGGGAGGTTTTTAAAATTTTTGTAAATATTTAAGGGGTATAATATGAATTTTACAAGTGATTATGGTTGTTTCATTAATTGCTCGGGGATATATTTGAAATTAAAAAAAAATTTGAGTCCGGACTCACGAGTCTAAATAGCACTACCCTAACTTTAATTCCCACATAAAAGATGAAATTCTTTGACGAAGACTTTATATTGCCCTAACCCCAAGGAGGATAGTGCATAGGTAATTAAAGTATAGAACGAGACCTTAACTTTTGACTGATACAAAGGTTAGGAGTTATTCTTGGCAGCAACATTAATATATATTTCATTGATTTCTCTCCGGTAATGAGTTTGGGGTGCGCGTCTGACTAACTTTGATGGGATTAGTCAAATTAAAATATATATAAAGAGAGGTTGAAAAAAAAAGGTACGAACATCCATGGTTCTTTAAAAAAAAAATCTTTTTACGATAGAATATATACATTGTTCCTCACCATTCATTGTCTATATATATATACAATAAATCTACTGAGACTCATGAGTCCGGACTCATAAGGATGTTTATCAAATTTTTATAAATATTTAAGGGGTAACAAAGGAATTTTACAAGTGATTGTATGTACTTCATTAATTACTTGAGGATGACTTTGTAATAAAAAAAAATTTTGAGTCCGAACTCTTGAGTCCAAATAGCACTACCCATATATATATATATATTGGAAGATAATAATCTAACATTCTAGTAGACATATATTTACTACACAATGGTGTAGATTTAATTGAGATGTTTGGACCCCACAAATTTTAAAGGAATCTATACCATTGTGTAGCAAATGTATGTAACAAAAGAATATAAAAAAAAATCATTTTCCATATATATATATATATATGCATGGCTATTATAAAAATAACAATAAAACAAAAAAAAACTTTCGGCCATGAATACGCCACCTCTCATGGACCACAAAAGCACTGCACTATTTTTTATTCTAAATCTTTCATCGATCCATTTGCTTTCTTTAGATTGCCTACCATTTAATTTGTTTAATTGGAGAGCATGGCTCAGTTGTCTCGCCAGCTTGTACTTGAAGTCGAGAACGAGATCAAATGCCCCGCGGACGCGTTCTACGAATTTATGAAGAACAAATTCATTGACGCCCATCTTTTGTTCCCTGAGATCTACAAGAACTCAAAGGTGCTTCAAGGAGATGGCAAAAGCTTGGGCAGTGTCATTCAGTGGAGCTATGTCATTGGTAATAATTAAACATTATGATAAATCCTATAATATATATATATATATATAGTCATACACTTAATAAAACTTGGAGGCTGTCTAGCTGTGTAGTACACATGTTTGACATTGCGTGCCCATTATTCGCGAAATACTAACTTAAACATTTTTTTTTTATGATTGATTTATAAAATGTTTATTTTTGTTTCCTATGTTGACAAAAAAAAAAAAAAAAAAATTGCAGATGCAAAATCTGATCAATATCTAGAGGTGAAGGCGAAGCTGAGTGAAGTAGATGATGAGAAGAGGTCCGTGACCTTCACCATTATTGGAGGAGATTTGTTCAAGATGCACAAGAGCCTTGCATGTAAAGTGCGTGTTACTGCAAAGAGTAACGGGAGCATGGTAAAGTGGAGCATTATATATGAGAAACTCAATGAAGTTGATTCTCACCCTCTTGATCCATACCTCGAGATATTCGCCGGCGTTACTTCAAAATTTTAGCTCACTTCCAGAAGGCTCGAATGAATGGAATTAAGAAGTATCCCTAATTAGTAATTAATCAAGTGATCATGCCCCCACTCGAGCGAGTGTATATATATATATATAAAAGGTGTTTCTACAATGAAGTTTAAATATATACATATGTCTGGAGTACTACATGTTTCACTATTGAATTATTATAAGATTTCAATTTAATGGTGATCGATGTAGTGCATTTAATGCAAAACACATTAAATGCGCAATAAATATTATGTAATTAAATTTCATTGTAGAAACACCTATATATATATATATATATATATACAGGTGGATATATTTTAATTCTAATTAAGTTGTAATTCTCTCTCTCTTTATATATATATATTGTGATAGTATAAATAAAGAGTTTTTTTTTTTTTCTTATATAGACTACATAAATATTACAAGTTTTTTTACCAGTTTGATATATTGAAATTGTGGGCTTTTGTGCACACAATCACGATAAAAAATAATGAAAAAGAAAAACTCACCGCCATTACGGATCATTTTTTTTTTGATAGTTATATGGACCATAGCTGGTAAAGTATAATCAGGGAGTGGCTAATTAAATGGACCCCAATTTTTGCTAAACATACCTTGTTTTTGAATTTTTACTTCATTACCATCACCCTCACCCTCACCCTCGCCCCAACACCCCTTCCGAAGATGTTTCAGACACACATGACCGACACCTCTAACTGAAACCTCTTTAGAGGTGTCGGTCATACATGACAGACACCTCTAAAGAGGTTTCAGTTAGATTCTTCCGTCACCCACTGAAGCTTAGTTATTTTTGCAGTTTCGATCGAAGTCGACTGATACCTTTTTAGAGGTGTCGGTTCGGTGTGTTCAACTACTCTGAAGAGGTTTCCCCTCTGTGTGTCCGACACTCACGAGACAACAAGAACGAACACAAAAATTTCGAAACTCCCAAAAACACGTGAAAATGACAAAAAAAGGTTTTACCCAAAATCGTTTAATATCATCGATTCCATCGAAACTTTGCACCTAAAATTCAAGATTCAACTCTCAAATCAAAGCCCTAAAACCAACAACAATCCTACAAGATATCGACTCAAAAAAGTAAAAAAAAAACTCAAAAAACTTCAAAATCGATACTAAAAGAGATGAAGAATGCACCGACAGTGTCAAATCGACGTGGTTTTGCTCGGACTTCGTGGGATTCGGGTTGGTGGTGAGATGCGATGGGTGAGTGGGGCGGGTGGAGTACGGGGCGAGTGGGGCGTTTAGGAAAAACCCTTTTATATAGAGGGGTAGTTGAGTCATTTCACTGAGGTTGGGTACGTTTAAAAAAATGGAGTCCTTTTAGCCGCTCCCTATAATTAATGTTAAATTATTTAGCTCAATATATTTATACCCCAAAGTCTAAATTATTAAACCAGCAGCATATAAATATTTAAATTAATTAATTAATTGGATTTTGTCGAGATGTGTGGATCAAAATATAGTTTTAAATCAGCGCGGGCAGGTCCAACATATATAATATTCTTAATTTCTTGCAAAAAGTAGAGAGAAAAAAAATATGAAAATATTGGGCTATCCCTAATGAGGGTTATAATTAAATTAAGATTTGATGATCATATATATTAAACTAGTTGACATCCTGCGCTTCGCACGCGGGCAAGAATTAGTATCTATAGATTGGATAAAATAATTTTGACGAGAAAAAAAGTGAAAAAAAACTTATGATATTCTTCCTCCCTTCACAAATATTTGTCACGTTTTGAGAATTTTTTGTTTCAACTGTAACCTTAGGAAATAAAAAAATTGAGCATCAATTGCTTCATTTTCGGGTCTAACCTCTTTAAAGACAAAATCGTATCTTTTACAATAAATACTAATTGAGTTCTTGTTGTAATGGATAAGAGAAAAAAAAACTTGTGATACTCGTGTTACAATTTTTTTTTTTTGTCAAATACTTGTGTTACAATTAGAAACTCCAAAAAAGACAGAAAAAAATTATTAGAAAAATCGAAACCGAAAGTAGAAACTCCTTATTAAAAGGTAAAAAAAAACTCTCCAAAAAACGTAAAAGAAAAAATGAAAATTATTAAAAAAAAATGAAAAATTAGATTTTACCATCCTACCCCTCACTTAAGTGCAAGAAAATATCAATGACTTGTGTTTTTTATTTTTTCTTATAAAATATCAATTATAGTATTTATTCCTATTCGGTATCTCGCGCTTCTACATATTGGATAAAATAATTTTGATGAGGAAAAAAAAACTTATGATGTTCGATCTCCATCCCTTCTCAAATATTTGTCACGTTTTGAAAATTTTTTGTTTCAACTGTAACCTTAGGAAATCAAAAAATTAAGCATCCATTACTTCATTTTTGGTTCTAACATCACTAAAGACAAAATCATATATTTTACAATAAACACTAATTGAATTTGTGTTGTAATGGATAAAAGAAAAAAAACTTGGTGATACTTGTGTTACAATTTTTTTTTTGTCAAATACTTGTGTTACAATTAAAAACTCCCCAAAAAAAGGAAAAAAAAAGTTATTCGAAAAATCAAAACCGAAAGTTGAAACTCCTTAAAAAAAAGGTCGAGAAAAAAATCCCAAAAAAATACAAAAAGAAATTATTAAAAAATTGAA
Source organism: Stephania yunnanensis (assembly GCA_039657365.1). Taxonomy (NCBI): domain Eukaryota; kingdom Viridiplantae; phylum Streptophyta; class Magnoliopsida; order Ranunculales; family Menispermaceae; genus Stephania; species Stephania yunnanensis. The sequence continues at coordinate 55,184,971 of CM077588.1, read as the reverse complement.
AAATTAGATTTTACCATCCTACCGCCCTCACTTAAGTACGAGAAATATCAATAGCTTGTATTTTTTATTTTTTCTTACAATATATCAATTATGTCAAATAGAGACATAAAAAAGTCGCTTGTCTTGCCCCATAGAGGAATCTGCATCCTATTAAATCTGCAAAATTTATATGAAGGGTTTGGTTAAAAACAAATTATGAAAAACACATATTTACTTCCCTTTTGAAGTAACGGCTCTTGTATTTTCACACTTGATGTTTTCGAAATATGGCATGGATCAAAGTCTCTTGAAATACAACATAAAAATTTGAATATTATCGATACAGACTAATAAGATCTCCAATATTCATAAAAGAGTATAATAATAATAAATACGCGAGTAAAAAAAAAATGTACGTCTTCATCAAAGAGTATCAACTGCAGACTAATTATAAGATCTCCACTATTCATGTTCATTGACTCCCATAGTTGATATAGTCTTACTCGTATTTCAATATTTTCGATCGAAGGATTTAGGTAAGATATTTTCGTGTAAGTCACCATCTTGTAAAAGACTGAAATTTAATACTAAATATAAGTAACTAAAACAAAAAAATACGTAAAATAAAAGAGTATTTAGGAAAGAAAATACTTGCCTAAGAAAGTATTTAGGTAAGATATTTTCGTTGTCAAGTTTAAAATTTTGAGACGCTTAACATACAAGTGTCTCCAAATTAAGGACACTTGATATTAAAACGTCGTCAAATTCAAAATCTCGAGACGTATAACGTACAAGTGTCTCAAAATTAAGGACACTTGTTAAAAAAGTGTTGCCAAATTTAAAATTTGGAGACACTAATTTAAAAGCGTTGTCAAGTTTTAATTTTAAAGACACATAGTTTATAAGTGTTGCTAAAATTAAAAATGAGGACACAAACAATAAGTGTTGTCAATTTCAATATTTAAAGACACATAATTTATATGTGTTGTTAAATTTCAAATCTAAGGACACATAATTTATAAGTGTTGTTAGACTTTAAATTTAAAGACATATAATTTACAAGTGTTGTTAGACTTTAAATTTAAGGACATATAATTTACTAGTGTTGTTAAGTTTTAAATTTAAAGACACACGATTTACAAGTGTTGTTAGATTTTAAAATTAAAGACACATAATTTACAAGCGTTGTTAGACTTTAAATATAAAGACACATAATTTAGAAGTGTTGTCAGACTTTAAATCTAAAAACATATAATTTACTTATGTTGTGAAGTTTTAAATTTAAAGACACATAATTTATAAGTGTTGTTAAATTTCAAATCCAATGACACATAATTTACAAGTGTTGTTAGACTTTAAATATAAAGACACATAATTTAGAAGTGTTGTTAGACTTTAAATCTAAAGACATATAATTTACTAGTGTTGTTAAGTTTTAAATTTAAAGACACATAATTTACAAGTGTTGTTAAATTTCAAATCTAAGGACACATAATTTACAAGTGTTGTTAGACTTTAAATATAAAGACACATAATTTAGAAGCGTTGTTAGACTTTAAATCTAAAGACATATAATTTACTAGTGTTGTTAAGTTTTAAATTTAAAGACACATAATTTACAAGTGTTGTTAAATTTCAAATCTAAGGACACATAATTTACTAGTGTTGTTAGACTTTAAATATAAAGACACATAATTTAGAAGTGTTGTTAGACTTTAAATCTAAAGACATATAATTTACTAGTGTTGTTAAGTTTTAAATTTAAAGACACATAATTTGCAAGTGTTGTTAAATTTCAAATCTAAGGACACATAATTTACTAGTGTTGTTAGACTTTAAATATAAAGACACATAATTTAGAAGTGTTGTTAGACTTTAAATTTAAGGACATATAATTTACTAGTGTTGTTAAGTTTTAAATTTAAAGACACATAATTTACAAGTGTTGTTAGATTTTAAAATTAAAGACACATAATTTACAAGCGTTGTTAGACTTTAAATATAAAGACACATAACTTACAAGTGTTGTTAGATTTTAAATCTAAAGACACATAATTTACAAAGTGTTGTTAGACTTTAAATTTAAAGACACATAATTTACAAGTGTTGTTAAATTTCAAAAATAAAAAAATAAAAAAAGTTAATTTAGTGTTAAGTGTATAACTAAAACAATTAGATTAACTTTTTTCAAAAAAAGTTATTAAACAAAAAAAATAATTAGATATTAATTTTTAGTTATTACTTTAAAAACTAAGTGAGAAAATAATTTATCATTGCTTTAGGTAAGCAACAACAAGAAAAATAAGAATTTTATTACAACCTAACATTAAGCCAAAAAAAAAGTGTAAGTACTAAAAATTGACCAACACTCGCCCTCGCATTGAAACAATAAAAAGGGGAGCCAAATCGGATCATTCAAGTCCAAATCCAACAACCCATACAACCGCATGTACTCCACACAGTGCTCAGGAGGCTCAATCGCTTGGGTGCGCATCCGTGAATCCTCTCCAGGTATCATGAGCAGGTTGAGGGCCACCATTTCAAGATCATTAATTTCTTATGTATTATATAAATGTTTTATGCTATAGGTTTAAATTATATGTTAATGCAATGTCTTATATGCATGTCTTACTAATTATATGTTGTATAATATATGGTTTAATTAAGGATCCATTGGGTGCTCAAACACCCCCCCCCCCCCCCTCACATTGATACCCTAGGGTTTAATTAAGGAGGGTCGTCACACCTGATTAAGGAGGGTCGTCACGCACCTGATTAAGGAGGGTCGTCACACCTGCAAATCTCGCCCCTGCAAATCTCGCCTCCCCCTCAATATCGCCTTCGCCTCCGACGTCTGGCTCTTCTTCTCCGACGGCGTCCGCCTCCACGTCTGGCTCTTCTTGTCCGACGTCTCGCTCTTCGACTCTGGTCAGTCACGCTTGTCTCGTCTTCTCTTTATTTTCTTGAGTTTGCTCTTCCTCCCTCTCGATTGACTTGTCTCGTTATCCCTCTCACAGTCACGCTTCCTCTTCCAAATTATTGAGGGAGGTACGAATTTCTTGTATGATTGGTTGTTGTTGTTGTTGCTTACGTTGAGAATTGATAGAAACGAAGAGGATGTTGTTGTTATTGTGAGAAATTTACACTTGTTCAGCTAATTGTTGATTTTTCAATTAGTTTTGTTGATTTGAAAATTGTTGAGTTTTGTTATTACCTGAGATTCAATTTGGGAAAGAAGAAAGGAGGCACTGTTAGATAGATTTTGATGTTCATAGATTTTTGTTATTACCTGAGATTCCATTTGATGATTGGGTGGCTGTAAATTGTGGAAATTAATAGGCCTTAGATAGATTTTGATGTTCATAGATCCTATTTGAATTGTTTTAGGATTCCAAGAGGTTTCATCAAGTTTATTGATGATTTGAATCGAGTTGCAGTGCTTTTGATCGAATTCAATCGGTATGAAGCATGTTTTAAAATTAAGTTGGAATTTTTGCAGTTTTATTATTGTCATGGTTTGTGAACAAATTTGGGGACTCTAGGCTATGAATCATGATTTAAACATTTCAAATCAATATTTGTATATCAATTTAAATATGTTCATTTCTATTTGGAACTTTAGAAAAGTTTTTGAGGGATTCGGGAAGGTTTCATATGTTTTTTGAAAATTAGTTTTTATTCACACTAACTGGAGTGTGATTCAAACTACATTAATGATTCACACTAATTGGTAATTACATATTGAATCCTTGTGTATCATGATTAAGTTTTCTTTGGAAAAATATGTAATTTCAAGGTGACTATAGAATGCTTTCTTTTTGTTATAGAACTTTGAGATCTTGACATTTTCATAAAATCTTGTTTTGTGATCTGGGTGGTGCTCAAAATTAATTGTGTTTGAGTTGATTTTGTTTGTTTTGCAGGCGTAGAAAAGTGTTGAAAAGAGGAGCATATCAATTCAAAAATATGATCTTATACTTTTGCATAGTTAGAAGTTTCTATTTTTTTTAGTATACATGTTGATATCATTGTAAGTAAAAATATCTTTTTGAGAATGTATTGTAATTCTCTTTTGAATTGAAAAATAATTGGAAAATATATAAATTGTTTTCATTTGTCTTTCTTTATGTTTGTTTATATATCTACAAATAATAATAATAATAATAATAATAATAATAATAATAATAATAATAATAATAATAATAATAATAATAATGCTAATTTGGAGACATTAAGTACAAAAGTGTTGTCAATTTAAGGACATTAAGTGTTTAAGGGTTGTTAATTTGGAGACATTAAATGCAGATGTGTTGTCAATTTAATGACACTAAGTGTGTAAGAGTTGCTAATTTGGAGACATTAAGTGCACAAGTGTTGTCAATTTAAGGACACTAAGTGTTTAAGGGTTGCTAATTTGGAGACATTAAATGTACAAGTGTTGTCAATTAAGGACACTAAGTGTTTAAGGGTTGCTAATTTGGAGACATTAAGTGCACGAGTGTTGTCAATTTAAGGACACTAAGTGTTTAAGTGTTGTTAATTTGGAGACATTAAATGCACAAGTGTTGTCAATTTAAGGACACTAAGTGTTTAAGGGTTGCTAATTTGGAGACATTAAGTGCACAAGTGTTGTCAATTTAAGGACACTAAGTGTTTAAGTGTTGTTAATTTGGAGACATTAAATGCACAAGTGTTGTCAATTTAAGGACACTAAGTGTTTAAGGGTTGCTAATTTGGAGACATTAAGTGCACAAGTGTTGTTAATTTAAGGACATTAAGTGTGTAAGGGTTGCTAATTGGAGACGCATAAGAAATAAATGTCCTAAAATTAAAGACACATAAATAAAAAAACGTCCCCACGTTAAAGAAACTTATTTCAAAAGTGTCTTAAACAAATGTTACCAATGCATACATTTTGCGTCGCAAAAAAATGGGGCGACATCACTTTTACCAACACAAGTGGCGACACTTTATGATGCGTGGGTAAATTTTTTAAAGACACTAATTAATGTCGTTAAATGACTAAATTAATGTCGCTAAACACATAATGTTTTGTAGTGTAGGGATAGTTGTGGTGTGATTTAAGTGAATGGTAGGAAACCGAATTGTTTCTTTTTATTTTTATTTTTATTTTGTTACAAACCAAATTGTTTCTTTATGAATATATATTGTAACTGTAATTAAATCTACGAATGTGAACCGTTTCCATCAAACGTCCCCTTGTATTAAAAAGTAGACATTAATATATAATTACTATATATAGATTTTTACTACTATATATATGGTATTTACTATGCAAGCATATATAGATTTTAATTATTACTATATATACGCATGGTATTTACCATGCATGCATGTAAACTGTCTTCATCGATCAAACAACGTCCCCCTGTAATTACCATATATATGATACGTTTTATATATTATTATTACTATATATTTATGGTACCATATATATTATTATTTAATAAGTCAAACAACGTTCCCATTACCTTCCTTACTAATAGGCATTAAACATCCTCATTACCTTCCTTACTAATAGGCATTAATTTGTAGCACCACGTGGCATTTTTGAATCGTATCCACCATTACCTTAAACTTTTTATAACGTCCTCATCAAACCTATATGGTAGGTTTGAATTGTTTTTTAGAAGATGTGTCATGTGACGGGTCAAGAAGGATGGAAAACGCCATGTGTATACCCTAAGGTTTTCCTTTAAATAGTTTTTTTGGAGATGTACCATATGGCGTCGATAAGGTTGGAAATCATTTATTATTTATGGTATCATATGTATTATTATTATTACAATTTACTCATGATACGTTTTATATAGTAGGTACGTCTTATATGGTAAGTTTGAAATGATTTAATATTATTATATATTTATGGTACATTTTATATATATAGATATTTACTGGATACCCCTGTATGGTATTACAATATATTCATGATACATTTTATATATCTATTATTATATATATTCATGGTACGTTTTATATGGTAGGTACGTTTTATATGGTAGGTTTTGGAATGATTTATTATTAGATATTTAAGATGTGCCACATGGCGAGTCGAGAAGATTGGAAAACGGCAAATGTACACCCCCAAGGTCTTCCTTTATTCTCATTAGAGTCGAGTTGATGATGTGGCATTACAATGATGACATGATGAATAGGAAGGTTGAGATGAAGCCATGTGCATGCCACATAGCGCATTGGGAAGGATGGAAAACGCCACATGCACACCCCAAGGTCTTCCTTTATTCACATTAGAGTTGAGTTGATGACGTGGTATTACAACGATGACATGGCGAGTAGAAAGGTTGATAGAAAGTCAAGTGGCACTCCGAGGTCTTCCCTTAATATGGTATGTTTGAAATGATTTATTATTACTATATATCTATGGTACATTATATATATAGATATTTATTGGACACCCCTATATAGTATTACAATATATTCGTGGTACATTTTATATATCTATTATTATCTATACATTCTTGGTACCCTAATTTTATATGGTAGGTACGTTTTATATGGTAGGTTTCGAATGATTTATTATTAGATATTTAAGATATGCCACATGGCGAGTCGAGAAGGATGGAAAATGACACATGTATACCCCAAGGTTTTCCTTTATTTCCATTAGAGTTGAGTTGATGATGTGGCATTACAATGATGGCATGGCGAGTAGGAAGGTTGAGAGGAAGCCATGTGCCATATGACGCGTCAAAAAGGATGAAAAATGCCACATGTACACTCCAAGTTTTTCCTTTATTCACATTAGAGTTGAGTTGATGATGTGGCATTACAATGGTGACATGGCGAGTAGGAAGGTTGAGAGAACACCATGTGGCACTCCGAGGCCTTCCCTTAATATATATAGATTAGAGTTGAGTTGATGACGTGACATTACAACGAGGACATGGCGAGTAGGATGGTTGAGAGAACGCCATGTGGCACTCTGGGGCCTTCCCTTAATATATATATATATATTAGAGTTGAGTTGATGATGTGGCAATATAATGATGACATGGCGAGCGGGGAGGCGGTAACGGCGAAGAGAGCGGGAGGTAGCATCGACACCAACGAGGAGATCTAGCGAGAGAGGCGAAATATCGAAGTGAGAAGAGAGGGAAGGGGGCGGATGGAAGTGAGAAGAGAGGAGAGGAGGCGGTGAGAGAGGGAAAGAATTTTAGGGGAGTTTATAAATGAGAGAGGTTAGGGTTTGGTTTTGAGTGTAAAAGAGGGAGCGTAAGCCCCACTGCCACGTAGGCAAAAAATCTCCTCTTTCATCGCCTAGGGTTCACTACAAAAAAACAGCAGATCGAAACGGAGATTTTCGTCTCTGATTTGCATAAATTCCGTCTCTAATTCAATTTTGCAACGGAACAGAGACGGAATCTATTCCGTCTCTAAAATCGTCGTCGCTGATTCAATCAGCAACGGAAATGTGTTTTCCGTTGCTGATTAGAGACGAATTTAGAAACGGAACAGAGACGGAACATAAATGGAACTTCTTCTAAAGGGTACAATTGTAATTGCATTCCGTCTCTGATTAGCAACGGATCAGAGACGGAATTATTGGATTCCGTCTCTGATTAGCAACGGATTAGAGACGAAATTATTGGATTCCGTCTCTGATCCGTCTCTGATTAGCAACGGATCAGAGACGGAATTATTGTATTCCGTCTCTGATCCGTTGCTGATTCATGAATCTATTCCTCGAAAATTAGAGACGGAATAGCAATGGAATCTCTGAATTCCGTTGCTAATCCGTCTCAATTCGCTTTGTTTAGGTCTCAATCCGTCTCAATATATATATATATATATATATATATATATATATATATATATATATATATATATATATATATATATATATATAGGTCTCAATCCAAGCACATTTAACCTGCCAATATATAATACAAATTAATCATAGCTAAATAATATATTGATATTGCACCGTTTATATAAACTTAACATATCCATAAAATTATCTTTTCTCAATGTATTGTACACGAAACAACAAAAACAATCTAAAAAGTTTCTATTTCGTATCTTTCTACAAAAGTAAAAGCAAAAATTGTTCTAAATGAAAAAAAAAAAAAAAATAGCAGATGAAGAAGTGTTCCGAGATTATATAAAGTTGATTGTGCTTCAAAAAATACTTGACTTCGTACAAAACACCTGAAAAAAGATCAAAAAGAAAAAAAAATCACTAAATTATACAAACAATAATAGGAATATAAACAATATTATGGGAGAATTAAATCTTATGCCCGTTGATATCAATACTTGGTAAGCAAACGGGCCCATAAAAAAGAAAAGGAAAAAGATAGGAATTAATACCTCATTCACAGAGAAAGATAAGCTTCCCCTAATTCTTGAAACACAACAACAAAATTACATGAAAGAAGGCTTTTACAAGTGGTTGTAGTTGTCACACGAATCCACACACAAACCCACAAACAACATCAACTATGAGCTAATTAGGTAACCATGATTAGTTACTACTATTATTGCTTTCATAATTCAAAGCTCCAACAGAAAACAAAAATTAGCACTCATATTACATAGACACAAGAGGAAAGTGGGAGTACACATGATTTAATATCAAATGCATATTGGACCATAAACTTGAAAGAAAATACAGGTACTTAAATTCAAGGTACAACAGCCGTAGGTCCCCGCGTAACCACCCTGACAATGATGCCCTTCTTAACATCAATCAGCTAGAACAATCCCAAAAAATTCAAATTTCCCCCGTTTTGTCAATGTTGATTTATTTTCTAACAAATTTTCTTACCGATGTTGCTTTCATCACACTGAAAAAAAGAGCTCTTGCTGTCCATTGACTTGCTCTGTGGTGGGGGGAATGAAAAACAACTTTTCGTAATGGATGAATACTCAAAATGGATCACCCAATACATTGCCCATGGGGTTCACCACAGTTGTCAAGATGAACATTACCCTAAAAGTTATGGCAAAAGTATGTTCTAAATCTTTGGTTGAGCTAATAACAGTAGGCAATTATAGAAATGAGAGCCTAAAACAGACAGAAAAGCACTCGTAGCTTTGATCTAAATGGAGATAGTATGAGCATGTCATGATTTGCAAGTCTTTTAGTCAGAATCACAAGTGCTTTACGAATAAACAAGTCAAAAAACTTCTTAACAATGAAAAAACAAGCATTTAACAATCAAAAACAAGGAAAAGAAAATTTGCAATGGAGAACTACTACTACTACTACTACTACTACTACTACTACTACTACTACTACTACTACTACTACTACTACTACTACTACTATTAAATCAGAGTCCTTATGATGTACTACTACAACAACTAATAAGCATTTAGAAGATTGGTTTATTGAAACTCTTCACAACTTGATTACTATAATATAGTTTGCCACAAAGATCTGAAATCTTGCCAAAGCTATCCATTTAATCACTAACATCCAAAAAGCAACAAGCAACCAAAATAATCAAAACCAAGTGCCCAAGATGAAGCCACCATCACAAAAGAGAGTGACAATTACGCATGCTAGATGTGGCCTAGAAATCCTTAAAGTAAACTAATGAGGACTAGGCTTTGTTTGCTTCAAGTGTTACCATAGCTAAGCCTTGGCTTAACTTTAAGAATGGTGTTTGGTTTGGGTTTTAGCTAGCACTTGGTCTTACCTAAACACTCAAACTCCTCACCAAAAGACACACCTCCCCTATCTTTAGGTAACCAGAAGTCTACATTAACTTCACGACATCGACAAAGAAACCTATTTGCTACATTAGTTATATTTTGCAAAGGAAGAAAGTAATCTACGATTCTGAGAATCCATTATCTCAACTTGTCCCTTATGAGTACTCTATGAGTTTCACTTGATAATCTAACTTAGAATGACGTTTTTTTTTTATCTATACATAGGATAAACAAGAAGAAAACATGAAAAAAAATCATGCTTGGTTAAGGCACTAAAGTTAACAATGTCATATTCAGTTTCAGCCATCATGGTGGAGGAGAACAGCCATATATATGACATTAATTCATAAGCACCAGATTCATAAAAAAAATAAAGAAGAAAGGAAAGGAAAATTAAGTACAAAAAAAACTAACAAAAATAAACCGACCCTATTGGAAATTCTTAGTTTCGCCATTAATGGAAAACTTGAAAAAAAGACTCCATACATACCATTAATTCATAAGCACCAGGAACCAGCCATATATATGACATTAATTCATAAGCACCAGATTCAACTTCAAAGATTTACATACCATTTCAGAAATTATACACCTTAACTTTGTCACAGAATATTAATTAAGACAATGAAAGAAAGAGAAACCCACCAAGATAACAAAGAAAGAAAGAGAAAGATATTAAGCATTTTCATACCTTATTTACTTCTAGAAACATGTCATTCAACAGTTAACCTCATTAAGTAATTCAAAGTAGCAACTCGGAGAAGAAGTGAAAATCCCATTGCTAGAGGGAACGTACCTGAGAATCATTTGCCTCGGAACCACTATTTGTAAAGAAAACCTTCCCCATTTGTCTAGCTGTAAATGTATCAAGAAGCCCCTTTGCAAGATCCTGTAAGCATCAATGTATAATTGCACTTAATATCATAAAGCAGTAACACAGTAATAACAAATAACATAAATGCAAGAGAAATCTAATTCCTCCAGTTAGAAGTCCAAGATTTAGAGCCATGAATTAGTCAAAGTAGCTATCACGGAATGATTTTAAATTAGATCCTGAAATCTATCACTACAAAAAAATAGCAAATCAGAAACGAAAATTTCCGTCTCTGATTTGCATAAATTCCGTCTCTAATTGAAATCTGCAATGGAATAGAGACGGAATTTAGTTTTCATTTAGGATCACCAATTTAGAAGATTATGTTCCAGTGGCTTGACATTTTAGCTAGCATCTAAGAAGAAATTGCGAAATGCTTTACACTGACTACTTAGTTCTATAAGATATCCCAATTATCATATTTAACTACGATTTCCCAACAAATTTGATATGAGGAGAATGTTTGAATTGATCAGCATTTCTAAGAACCAATGCCTGTCATCTGCAGCTAGTGACATTCCAGTTGTCAAAGAGGTTGAAGCTATTATGGATCCTTCAGCCTTCACAGTTGTGCGTTTCGCGCTGTCAGCTATCCCATTTTTGCCATTTGTATTTCAGGCTCGCAATGATGTAAAGACCCGTAATGACGGAGTAGAGTTGGGCTTCTGGGTCAGTTTAGGCTAACTTATGCAGGCTCTCGGACTGCTTACATCCGATGCCGGACGTGCTTCATTTCTTTCTCTGTTTACTGTAAGCCTCTTAATGTGCTGCTCCTTTGAGACTTACGTGTTCAGGTATTTTCTGTTCAGACCTTTATAAGAGCAGCCTGCTTGAAAAGTTTCTGGTGACTTGAGCAGGTAATATTGGTACCCTTATTGGATGGGATGTTAGGGGCGACTATCCCTACCCGCACATGGTTTGGAGCTCTCGTGTCTGTTATCGGGGTTACTATGCTGGAATCCAGCGGATCTCCTCCAAGTGTAAGCTTTGTTACTAGTTGTCACGGTCTTTTCATACTGTAATATTAGTGGCACAATAGAAGATGGAAGAAATACACATGGCGCGTCACTCGTAGGACGAAGGAGTTTCACATTGAAGGTTGGTAGCACCATAGCAGGTATACTTTTCACAAGTTGACCTCTCAAAGTAATTTATTTCAGGTGGGCGATCTTTTGAATTTCTTGAGTGCTGTATTTTTTGGTGTCCACATGCTTAGAACTGAACATATCTCAAGAAGTACTAAGAAAGAAAATTTTCTGGCGCTTCTTGGTTATGAGGTTAGTTTGTAACTAAAATGTTATTTAGCATTTCTTTCTTTCAAGTTCATTTCGCATTTCAAAATGTAACTAAACATCTTAGTTTGTTATTAACGAATGAAAGCATTCATGCAGGTTACTGTCGTTGCAATAATGTCGGCAACCTGGTATTTCATCGAAGGCTGGGTTGTTGGAACGCATGGATGGGACCCAGGATCCTGGACATGGAAAATGGTGTGGGATTGGATGATTGAATTTCCTTGGATTCCTGCACTCTATACGGGTGCGTTTTCAACTGGGTTTTGCTTGTGGGTAGAGGTATGTTCCTCACTTTTAATCTGATTCGAAAGAGTCTTTAAATGTGTGTTCCTTCTTTCAAAAGATTGTGGCACATGAAAACAGCTGTGCTCGATTTTCCCGGTTTCTAATGGTGGTTGGGTTAATCTGAATAGATGTCAGCAATGTTAAGACATATCGGCAACAGAAACAGCTATAATTTACGGGTTGGAACCAGTTTGGGGTCTATTAAATTAAATCATTTATGGAGATTTATAGACGCTCGTCTCGATGTGTGTCCTAAGTCCTAACTTGCTTTTCATATTTTAGTCTATAAATCCTATTGTATATAATTGGGCCAAAGCCCAGTCTAAATTAGAGCCCAATTTGGGTATACCTTTGTCTACAAATCGGGCCATGTGGGCTATTTGGGCCCAATTGACAAACAAAATAACATTAACAAACTTTTCATGCTTGTCTTTTCTTTTCTTTTTCTTTTTCTTTTTTTCACTCATGACGCGAATATGGATAGATGTAATACATTACTCTTGCTTGGCTAGTGAGCCCCAAATATTGGTTAAAAGTGATTGAATTAAATAAAAAAGTCACATATATACTGACTAGCTATTTATGTGCATTAATTGTGGGTTGCTTGTAATTAGCTAAAAAAATATCATTCAAGCTTTACACCAATAAATAAATAAATAAATCAATCTATACTTTTTTTTCTTAGCTTAATGTACACGCGACTAAAATAATAATATTTGCATGCAGGATAAAAAACTATAAAAAGAAAAAACAAAGACAAGCTGCTAGCTAGCTATTGATAATATCAACAACAAAAAATCTATAATTTGTTACTTTGCACTAAAATCAATAAATAAATAAAAGTCAGTGCACCTGTTAATCGCTTATTGAATGTGAGTTAATTATTGACATATATTAATAGGTACGAACCCCAAAGTCCAACATTTCATCTCTTCATTATTGTGAACTTCAATAATACAACTATCATCATAATAGACCACATTCTATTATGTTTAGATTTTTTTTTTTTTAATAAATCTATCTGGATTCAAGAGTTCAGACTAATATATAGAGAGTTTTCAAAATATTTACAAATATATAAAGGAAATAAAATGAATTTTACAAGTTGTGTTTGATTCATTTATGTCTTGAAGGTAAATTTGAAAAAAAAAAAAAACTGAATCCGAACTCATGAGATCAAATAGTACTATCTTTTTTTAATAGAAATGAGCCTTTATACTTTATTGGATTATATCCAAGAATAGTACAAATCAACGAAAAATAATGTGTTTCCCTCCAATAAAATCAAAAAAGAAAATCATTACTAGCGTAGTAGGAAAAAAAAAATATCGTCCCTATAAAAATATGTACACCTCTCCACTTAGAGACGGAATCAACAAGGTTGAACCCTACTCAATTTTTAATAGGACGAGACCTCAGTCCATCATCAACTTGTTTTACTAGCCCATATTAACCTTTTAATCTTTTATGTAGTTATGTTAAACTCTTTATTTTTGTTGGATATCTACAAAGCCCTTGGGTCTTATAATCATCGGCGTTGATATTTTATTCAATTTTCGTAACATTGGGCACATTTAAGGACAGAAGAGTGTGATGACTAGTTTACGTAAGTATGAGCTTAAATGTGAACTGCGGTTCTCTCAAAATGTCAAAGGCAAATAACGTGTCTATCCCGCACATATAAGCCCTTTATGTTATTGTATTCTAACTTATAGATGTTGGACTATCCCAATATCTGTAACTCGTCCTATTGCAGCGCCACACGCACACCGAATTAATCAGCTAGGCAGACCCCTTGTAGATGTGGCAAGAATTAGACTAACTTCAACCGACGTAATATTCGGGTGGTTCTTCGCCATTTTTGTATGACATTATTCACCAAATATTTCACTATATTCATTACTTTTTTATTTTTTTGTTTATATGTTTTTTAAAATAATTTTTAAAATTTATTACTTTTGCACTAAAAGTTAAATTAAATGAAATAATGATAATAAAAAAATATAATAGTGTAAAAGATAGTGTTAATAGGATGAAGACGTGACTAGCATTAATATTTCCACTTACATTGAAATAAATGGGAATAATGTTAGTGTTAGACACTAGAACATTTTTGTCCTTTAATAGAGATTTTAAAACCCCTATTAAATAGAGTGTTATTAAATTTAATGTGAAATGTGTTATGTTTTAATTTTTAATACATGTATTACATAGAGGTTTTTTAAAACTCTTATCAATTAGGTGTTATTTAATAACACCTCTTTTAATAGGAGTTTAAAAATCTTTATTAAATATCGAAATTGTTCCTATTTAAAAGTAGTTCGGGTTGGAGATGCCGTTACAGCGCCAAAGAAAATTAAGTAGTGTTGTCTGCCCTGCCTACAGACCCAACATTTTGCCTGTCAAAGTGTCATACTTAAGTAGTTATGTTAGAATTAGTACTACTAATTACTCCTACTGATGATATGCTATAGACTATAGTACTTGAGACACTTTTCCCTAATTAAAAGTACCTTAGACAGACATGTGTTCTATTTTTATTAGGGGTGGACATTGGTCTTGCAAAATCACCCAAATAGTTCGAACCACATGATTTAGTCCAATAGTCCAAATCGCATGGTCTCCGCAAAATCGCCTAACGCATTGAAAACCACAGTTTCACAGTTTAGTAGTGGTTTTCGTTTATAAAAAATCGCGGTTCAACAAACCGTAAAATCACCTATAAACTTGAAATGAAATGAAATAGAATTGAAACATTTTCATGTTGTTTTAACTTTTAAAATTAACTTAGACTCATAATTTTGATCGAGTTCATATGTTTTATTGTGTTTTTAGTGGATGGTCATATATGTACATATTTTTTGTCAATAGATATATATGAACTTGCATGAAATGTCAAAGTGATTTTTTTTTTTGAAAATATGTCACTATCGCAAAATCAATGTAATAATATTTCTGATCCTACTACTTAATTAATTGGGTATTTAGTATTACATTTTTGCATATCTGAATTCTGATCAATCCAGTCGGACCTGTCCCATTCTCACCGAACCCCTCTGGCCGCATTGCTTCTAATAGTATTAGTTAATTAATCATCCAAATAAAGAAACTAATCCAAATGATTAGCTCAATTAATCAAACAATGGTACTCATTTTTATTTCTTAATGTCAAAGGAGACATTTGGGCCCGCCCAAGCATTTTTACAGGGCATCGTGAAGACCAATTAATTAATTGTGCCACAAACCATCCACAAATAAGTAGTATTATACTTATTAATTAATCCTTTATCAAAAGAAAATTAAACTGATAATCTAACTGAGATATGCATCCTTTTCACAATCATAAATACATACAAATAAAATATATATCAGGTGATTTGCCAGTTCTCCCAATTAAACTAATTAATTTAGACTTGGCTGGCCATTATTCCGGAATACTATAAATATATAGATGAATATATATATATATATATATATATATATATATATATATATATATATATATATTATAAATAAAAGTTGTTTAAAAATCAAAAGATATAAAATATTAATTTTATATGAAAAATTATGTAGTTGCAATCCTCATAATTAATAACTAAAAACCGTAGTCATTAATTAAAAATATGAAAGATGAAAAACACATACACTAAATTACCATGAATCTATATTAATTTATTTATAAATAAAAATCGTTTAAAAATAAAATATGTAAAATATATGAAGATTGGTGTAATCGTAATTCTCATACTAACTAAAAATTATAATCTTTGATTAAAAATATGAAAGATAAAAAATACCTATACTAAATTATATATAGCTATTGTATTTTATTTAAAAAAAAAACTTAAAGAGTTGTTATTGTGTAAAAAATATTAAAAAATGAAAAACAAAAAAAAAATGAAAATAATGTATTTAGGCTATTAATTAGGATATTGATATTAATTGGCCGACAAACTAATGACGAAAGTACGTACCTATTAATTAAGCAAATTAACTAAAAGCATCTCCAATGGGACCATGGATTGAGATGGAAATGGATCCACCTAGGATACAATCCACATCCAACCCAAAAAAATATTTTTTAATTGAACCGTAGATTCATAATGTTCATTCTATGTAGCATGAAATCAAAGTGGAGGCCCTGGAGGGTGTCTACCCCAATGTTTACTTCTAGACATTGTAGTAGACTGTCACGTCAGCATTATTAATCATTTTAAAGTTTTTTTTTATTTTTTTCAAGCATTTATTAATATTATGAAAATTAAAAATAAAAGTGTCAACTCATCAATCAACGATTTAAATCCACATTACCATTGAAGATCATTTTAGGAGGTGAATGTCTATCTAGTGCCACAAAGTATAGACATCATCTCCACATTCATGATGTGGCACCAATCCATGGTCTAAATCCACATTACATTTGGAAATGCTCTTACCCCGCTACTAATTGCTACTTCTTCCGGTCATTTATATAAGTTGTTTAAGGTAATGACACAAGAATTAAGGCAGTTTTTAATTAAGAATGTAATTTACATATATGTCCTTTTGATATTAAATGAATTAAAGAATTGAAGTATCATAAATGTTTGAATTGCATAAGGGTAAAACGGGTAAAAATGCAATAAATACACTCTTGAATTCAAAAAATGACATACAATTTTAACAAAAAGTCTTTACTAGAATGACTTACATAAATTACGGGATGGAGTATTATTTACATCCATTTAGCTAGGTAGGTGGCTTGGATAATTAATTAATCAAGTTTATCTTATTTAATTAAGATTAAATAAGAAATATTGGTTTGATCTACAAGTCACCTAATTTATTTACTTCTTTCGATCATTTATTTAAGGTATTTAAGATAAGGACACAAGAATTAACGCAGTTTTAATTACAAGTGTATTTTACATATATGTCATTTGACATTAAATGAATTGAATAATTGAATAATTATAAATGTTTGGATTTTATAATTGTAAAATTGATAGTAAAAATATAATAAATAGACTCTTAAATTTCGAAAACGACTTATAATTTTTTTAAAAAAGTTTTTGCTAAAACAACTTACATAAATGATCAAATGAAGTACTATAAATTTGATAGTACATATAATTATCTTTGGTTGCATATCAAAATTAAAGTCGGTTACCTCTCTAATTGGCTCTTTGCTTTTTGAAATTCTAATATGTTGATGGGTTTGTTCTGATAGATTAGCAGATCTGATGACGTACTGCAACGTTTTATGTTTTTAATTTCATGTCGCGATCAATAGCAGACATGGCAGTTGAACCATTCAATATGTGCAACCAGCTTATATGTGGATCATAGATACTTGATTAGGGTGAATTAATGGTCCCTCTTTAGAATTAATAATGGCTGCACACATTTTAATATAGGTGATCTAGAAACAAGGGTGACATTTTTTTTAATGGGTAATGCTATTTGGACTCGTGAGTCCAGACTCAAAACTTTTTTTAATTTCGAATACATCATTGAGCAATTAATGAAACAACCATAATCACTCGTAAAATTTCTATTATACCCCTTAAATATTTATAAAAATTTTAAAAACCACCCTATGAGTCCGGACTCATGAGTCCAAGTAGACTTATTATTTTTTAATAAAGGTAGTGTTAGGTGGACTCAAACTAGCAGAAAGACTTAACTACCCTTCTTCATCAATCCACCCTTACCACCACTTACCACCTTAGCTACTGTGACCACTGCCGCTGCCGTGACCACCGGTCGCCGACGTCGTCGTCGTCGTCACGCGTCCAGGTGGACCGCGCCGCTGCTCCTCGTCGTCGTAACAGCCGCACCACCTCGTCCACGGCCTCCGCGTGGTCGCGAGCCGTCGTCCGTCTTCTTTGCTGGTAGCGTCCGCACCAGAAATTTCCGAGCGGAGCTCCGCCGTCTCTTTTTCTTCTTCCCTTCCGGCGCTTCTCTCCCTCTCCGCCATCTCTCTCTCTTTCTCTCTGTCGTCTCACACACACTCTCTCTCCGTCGTCTCACACACACTCTCTCTCCGTCGTCTCACACACACTCTCTCCCATCCTCTTTTTCGCTGATTTTATTATCATAAATTAACCCCTTAATTTATCTGAAATTAAGTCAATTAAAACATTTTAATTAACCTGGGCCCACATCTAACTAATCATCTTATCCTAATCCAATTAGGATTTAAGATATTTGAATCCTAGTATATCACCAATAACAAGATTCTTGATATTTATCTCATATTCTAATTTGTTATCTATCTTTATCAAATAGAAACTTCATAACAAAATAGATATAACAAGATAAATAATTAATTTCGAAAATTAATTATTTATTTTGGATTTAAGATATTTGAATCCTAGTATATCACCAATAACAAGATTCTTGATATTTATCTTATATTCTAATTTGTTATCTATCTTTATCAAATAGAAACTTCATAACAAAATAGATATAACAAGATAAATAAATAATTTCGAAAATTAATTATTTAATTTCGGTCCTCATCCAAATAATCACAAACATGTAATTGAATCATGAACTACTATCACAATCGAACCTAATGGTGTCATGGATCATAGAACACGAAACTCAATTCATTAAAATTATTCAAATTAACCTAACATGGTTACTAGCATGTACGAAACAAATTTCAATTAAATCACGAATATATGTATTATATACACAAAACATGATAATAAATCTCATGAGAAAACTTATGTATATCACATATACATCAACTATTAACATGCTTTCAATCATATATCATGTATATATCAGAAGAAAACATGCAATGAATTTAATGGAATCGAACTCGATGGCTCTGATACCACTGTTGGGTTTTGGGGTTCATACGCAGCGGAGATTACAAAACAATTTTGACAAAAAACCCAACCGGATCCGAATCTAATTCCATTAAAACGTTTAAACCATGAAAATTTAATCATACCTCAGTCGCAATGTACCTTTTTGAAGGTTAATCGATCTCTAAGGCGCTGGCAACGACGAACGCCCTCTACCAGTAGTCCACACACGAACGGCGACCGAGATTCAAAGTGCTAGCTTCGAGAGAATACCAAACCTTTTTGTTTCTCTCCAAAATGATCCAGAACATACCGAAAACCCTAAGTCGTTTCTAAAACAAAAAATATAGTTTCAGCCTTTTTCTTTTTCGTGTGTGTGTTCTAACTTAAAGCGTCTATTTATACAACCTTTGTATATAGACGGTTAAGTAAATTACACATATACCCTTACTTAAAGAAGTATAAGTGTAATACACCACAAGGACGTTTCTGTCATGAATTTTATCACATAAAATTCGTTTTTCTCGAATCATCTTAAAATCTCGCAAAACCATTCTTAGTGTGCGACCCAAATAGGCTCATACAACGTTGGCAGTGTACCAAAACACATTTTGGTATACAAGTCATAAGCAGTCTCTAGCAAGACATTACGACTACCCAAGTTGTACGAATATCAAATCGATACAACCTAATCAATAGTGTATATAACATCTTTTTGTCACACAATATCCTTTTGATCAAACATAAGGCATGGAATTGTCATCCAACATGTTCAATCGTACTAGTCTCGATCTCTAGGTAGAATGAAAACATCCAAGTGACATTGATCAATATCAATTCACTTAAACTAGGCCTTTTAACAGTCTAACACATCGAGGGATCCACTAGATATCTCTCTTTATGTGAGAGGGACAAATTCTATCTTGATTACACAACTTCATCACATTGCTCACACAGTAACCAATCACAACCTTTATAATCGTTCGGTTAAAGACAACGTTTGATAGTGTCAAATCACTGTGTTCCTAATGTTGAAGTCTCTGGTAATCTCAAGTCAGAGGACTGAAATATATACCTATCATGAGAAACAACTATGACTTAATCCATGTGATGTTCTCATAGCCGGTCGGTCCAGTACTTTGTTCCCTAACAAGTACTCGTGATCTTGATTTGTATCCCTATACGTATAATCATCATATGATCATCAATCGAGACTCACACTAGTCTTAATTCATTATAGTTCCCAGTATAATGATCGACTAGGGACATTTAGGATATTTATGTAAATACCCATGGATCTTATTATAATGCAAACATGCAAATTAATTATAATAAACAGCAAATGAAATCCTCTATTTTATTAACTAAAATTATTCATAAAGACAGTTAATGGATTGACCTAGGGCACATGCCCCAACACTGGCAGAGAGAGAGATAGAGAGAGAACCCTGGTTAGATCCGGTCGCCTCTCTTGGCCAGATCTGGTTGAACGACCAGATCTCGCAGAGAGAGAGAGAGAGTGAGAGAGAGAGAGAGAGAGAACCCTGGTTAGATCCGGTCGCGCTCTCGGCGAACTGGTCGAGTGGACCGGATCGGGTGAGAGAGAGAGAGAGAGAGAGAGAGAGAGAGAGAGAGAGAGAGAGAGAGAGAGAGAACCCTGGTTAGATCCGGTCGCCTCTCTCGCCGTAATGTAACAGTCGAGTGACCGGATCGGTGAGAGAGAGAGAGAGAGAGAGAGAGAGAGAGAGAGAGAGAGAGAGAGAGAGAGAGAGAGAGAGAGCATGGAGGCCGAGAGAGATATCTAACATGAATGAGAGAGAGATAGAGGGTAGATGATGGTGGTGGGCAACGACGTCAGCGGCAGCAGCACTGCACTCGTCGGCGTCAGCGATGCGATTGTCTGGGCGATCGTGGATTTGTGGAGGAGGTAGAGGATATGAATATTTTTGTATGTATTGGTATTAAAGATGAGGGTAATTAAGTCTTTTGTTTATATAAGTATCTTAAATTACTAGTAAAAAGTTTTTGAGTTCGGACTTAAAAAGTCCAAATAGATTTTTTGTTTTAATAAATAGTAGGAAAGTGCTATTGCACTCTTGAGTCTAAACTCAAAATTTTTTTTATTTCAAAGTCATCCTTAAGTAGTTAATGAAGCATACACAATCACTTATAAAAATCTTTTGTTATCCCTTAAATATTTATAAAAATTCGAAAAACCAACTTATGAGTCCGGAGTTATGAGTCCAAGTAGATTTATTGTAATAGTACTCCATTCGGTCGCAAATGTAAATAATAATTAGTATAGGGGTTAGTTAGTTTGCCTAATTAATATTCTTTCTATTTCTATTTAAGTGTAATTTTAAAGTTGTTCACATCTTTTAAAAAGTCATTTAATTATCTTGAATGAAGAGAAAGTGACAGTTAAATATTAACTAAATCACCTCTCTTATAACTCCACCGCTTCTACATACACTAGTTATTAATGTTTAATTAATATACTTTTTTTTATCAAGAGTATAAAAGTCAATTGAGTAATTAATGTGTATTAAAACTATCAAATGACATATATTGGCTTCAGTTTGGCAACATTAACTAATAATCTAGCCAAAAGTTGATAATTTAGCTGATAGCTAAAAAATTAGTAGCTAATAGCTGAAAATTGATAATGTAGCTGATTGATTAAGATCATTTGGATAAGCTAGCTGTTAGGAGAACTGATAAATATAAAATGACATAAAAGTACATTCTTATTTATTTAAATTAATTCCATTAAATATACAAACATAATTTTTATTACTTAATATATATAAGAAAATAATATGTTTATAACTATTTCATTTTTAATAAATGTAATACATATAGCGTCTAAACTAGATTATTTTTTTAATAAGTTAGTTAATCAAACACAACTTATCATTTAAAGTAGCATATAATTAAGCTAGTTTGCACTTACCAAATAGATCTATTGTGAAAATATTTTAAAATGGCTGAAAAATTATTTATGAAGAAATAGATGGAGAGTGAATTTATGGTCCCTCTTTAAGATTGATAATGGTTGCACACATTTTAATAGTGGTATTCGTAAATTTTAGAAACAATGGTGATGAGGTTTTTCTTTTTTTAATAAATAGTACTCCCTTCGGTCGCCAATGTAGGTCGTTAATTTAAAGTAAAAACACAAGAATTAAGGAATCATTTAATTATAATGTAATTTTATTATATTACATTTGTCTTTATTAATGCTTTTTAATTTGAGTGGCTTTTCTTCAACTTATTTATTTTATTTTCATTAATGAAGACAAAATAAGTAAAATATGCTTGAGAATTGGTGGACGACTTACATTTTTTTTTGATAACCCTAGCTATTTGGGCCTTTTTCCGACTAATCCTAAGGGGCCTCAAAAATTGACTCGTTAGAAACTTCAGTGGCACAAACACAATTTCTCACAAGCGGGGAATCGAACTCGGGACCGCGTGTTTAACCCACACAATCGCTAGGCCAACCCGTCCGGATTGTGAACGACTTACATTTTTAACAAAGAAAGTAAACTAAAACGATCTACATCTGTGACTGGAGGGAGTACTTAGTATAAAGTAGTAATGGTACTTATTATTTGATGAGATTACTCAGAAGTAAACCCAGATGGATTGACTTAGCTAGTAATAAGAACAAAGACGAGATTATGCGGATTAGACGTATGATCTCGAGTTTGATTTTCCACAACAACTAAATATCAGGCTATTAATAGTTTCTTTTCGCTATCTCAAGATCTATGAGACTGGTAAGACAAGTGTCTAAATACCCATATTTATTAAAAAAAGAGTTATTTGGCAGTATTATTAAGACTATCTATAACCACAAAACTCCATTTTCTCATTTATTTTGTAGTTTTGTCACATCAAACTTTATTAATTCTCCAACCACAAACACTATTTTTTCTCCAAAAAAAATATTCTCTCGCCACTACTCTTTACATATTAATTACAACTTCCCCCTTTCTCTTTTTTATGTACACTACACAAAAATGCACATTAAGTTTATCACCAAAAAAATGCATATGTTAAAACTCGTTGAAAAAAAGCCTAAAAAATGCACATAAAAAATCAGATATGATTTCTCAAAAAAAAAAATCGATTCTCATTAAAAGAAAAGAAAAAAAAAATTGATGATGAAGAGGAGATCAGATAAACTTGGTCTTTTACACTTAGATAAGTCAAGGGCATCTCTGTAATATTTTATTTGCAGACATACTTTTCCTCAAAAATGGAGATAAACAGTGGAACCCCAAACTTGGGGTTTTGGTTTAGAGGGGAACATGGGGTTCGATTAGAGATGCCCTAAGTGAAAAATAAAAAATAAAAAAAAGTTTATCAAGTCTCATGCAGACCATGGAGCGGGCAGGTGTCACGTACGTGTCTTCTCATTCAATATACTCCGTACTATAGCATGCGGCGTAGCCGTATAGGGAGCCCACTGTACCCAAAAACAAGAAAGTATTATATGTACAAAATAGGAAAGTACTCGTATTAACTACGTAAACTCATCAATACAAAGTCACAAAGTCCCATGCAGTAGTTGTAAAAAAAAAACAACAAAAAAAAAAGGTTCCCATGCTCCATAGTCCATACGGACGTTATGAGTTGAAAGCGTGATTGTGAAGTGACCGTGTTACTCCCTTCCGGCAAAAAGAAAAAACAGACAAGAAAAGACAAGCATTACAAAATTGCATGTGTTGTTATATCTATCAATCACTAGATATGGTCGGTAGGTTTTTTTTTTTTTTTTTAACAAAAAATTTTTTTTTTTTTAATATGCATGTGTCATAGCCTGGAGCGCGCGGTTCAATAATCACCGCATCTAATAATTGTTAGCCTACATCTGTGGATCTTGATTTGGATATGGATATGGATATGGCTAAGTTCAACTCCTAGGGTTGAGATCCACTTGATGGATGTGAGATTATCCTCTCAGTCTATACCTCCTTGACAACCTCCAATTCATCGTCAAATCAATTAATAGCTCAATAATTTAATATAAAAATTAAAAGTAATTAAAAAGTTATGAATTCAAACTTATATCGGTGAAAAAATTTATTTACTTTTTATAAAAAAATACAATTTCCACTCTATCTAAGGTAATAACATCGCATGATTTTATCAATGTCATCATCTTAAGGGGAAGAATATCTAAACTACTCATCATACATATCTTGCCCCAACTGAATCTATTTACGAGCCTTAATTTAGATCTTAATTTATCTCATTCAAATCTATGTGTGAGCCTTTAGACCTTGATTAATACTGATATATTATTCTTAATTTAACCACTTTCAATTCACTCGGGCATACTTGAGATGGAGCAAGAAGGGCAACCGCCCTACACTCTCACCCAAAAGAAGACCCCTACATGCCTATAAATTAACTAAAGTGGGTACAAAAAAATAGGTTTCAACCTAAAAAAAAATCTAGTTTATTTAGAAAATCGTGGGTTAACTTTCCACTTTTATAAAATGATGTCACTTAACTTTTTTTTTTTTTGATGAAGATGTTACTCTCGACTTCTACAATTTTGCTAGTGAGATACGTAGTCTCGGCTTCTCTAATTTCTAGACTCTCGCCCCTCACGTACTCCCTATTTCCTCTACCTCTTTTTTAACTCCATCAGTTATAAGAAGATTCTTATAATTTTTTATTATCGGTCTCAAGTTGAGAGGAAGAATGATGGAACATGTCTTAAAATATTTTTAAATATTATCGGTCTCTTGATACGATCCGTTGCTATAATGGAATAACTAAAGGAATAGCGACGGGGAAGCCCGTCGCTAAGCACTTCGTACCTATTTTGAAATAGCGACGGGTGTCAAAAATAGCAACGGGACCCCGTCGCTAAATCCCGTCGCTGTTTTCTGAGCGGTTGAAAAAAAATTTGTTTTTAAAATCAGTATTGTTTTTAAAATAAAAATAGTATTAATTTTGAAATAAAAATAATAATTTTTCAAAAAAAATAAAATAAAACAACAACAAAATCCTACAAAATATACAAAAACAACAACAAATTTAACAAATAAATCAAATTTATTTAACAATAACAACTAAAACAAAGAAAAATAAAAATAGAAACACAAAAAAATAAAAATAAATCGAGATTTAAAAAAAAAAACCAACATCTAGCTTTGCCATCGACCGAGATGTGGTGCGGTGGGAGAGGAGGAACCAACGAGAAGATTGGTGAGACCGGAGAGGCGCCAGAAGGTGGTGGTTGGAGAGGAGGAACTTGCGAGAAGATTGGTGAGACTGGAGAGGGCGGCTGGAAAGGAGGTGTGGCTAGATAGGAGATTGGAGAAGAGGAGCGGTTGGAGATGAAGCCTGGCTAGAGATGGAGGCGCGGTTGGAGAGACGGCGGTTGGAGGGAGGGGCGGTGGAGAAAGACGACGGGAGGGTGTAACGACCAAAAATCTCTAACCGTGGTTACTTCCTTAAACAGACTTAACGACCCGTACCGTGGGACCTACACCGTAATATGTACATTGATCAAAGCAAAGGCCGAGGTACATTTTATATTTGGTGTGATGTATGCCTAGTGTATTGTAGATGGGTAGACTATTAAGTTAATTTTACACGGGTGTGTATGTATCAAAACGAGCGGGGACATACCTCGAGTCGCGTGTTGATGCGGGACCGAGGTAGCGACATATTGGGGTAAGTTTAATTTATTTGATGTGGCCACATTTAGCTAAGTATTAAATGACCTATAGTTAGTGAAATAAAACCAAATGCACTAGATATGCATTGAAACACGCGTTAACCCATCACAAGGCAAGGTGGCCAAATGTTGAGTCACTCAAAAATGACTTGAGGACAAGTGGGACAGGGTGATCCGAAAAATTGTATTTCGACAAAATAAATAGAAAATAATGAATTTCTATGAAAAATAAAATATTTGAAATTTCGGACGAGATTTTTACGATGGGTTTACTTTGAAAAGCGCGAAATGGGCGGATTTGCCTAAAAATTTAGAAATTGGTATCGAATTCGATTTGTCCTAAATTGATACATTATTGAATGTTAGGGAACTAATTAAGAGTAGAACTCAGGAGTTTGGGGACACATTTCGAAGTGTCGAGGGATCAAATAGACTAGGATAAACGTGTGAATTGTAAGTACAACAGTAAGAATTTTATATTTCATTTCATTCACATTTATTGATTTATTGGTCTATTGGTAAGCATTGCTACTTGAAAATCTCATATCATGTTGTGTTCTTGCATCTATTCATGAGTGAATATTGTGATATGATGTCTTGTGAATTGTTTCATTGACTTTGATTTCTACTCTTGATGTCATTTTTTAAAAGAATTGATGAAAAACATCCTAATGGGATAATTTGGATTTACTTGGACTTGTATTTGATTTCATTTGGGATTTGTAGCCTAACTCGTTTCGGGTTCTTAGAACATTGACATTATTTGTTTATGAAAATTAAAGTAGGGATTATCTAGTGTCCATTGTACGAGATATGCGCGGTTCACGGGGATATGGGTCTATCGGGGTGTTGACACTCACCACTACACTTACGCGACACACAGGTTATGGAATTCAGGGTGGTCGGCAAGCATGAGATTGATGACAAATAAGCGTAGAGCGCAGCTCCGCTATTTGTGCGTGAAATATGTTGAGCGTAGCTCCATATAGTAGTAAAGGTTTGGTGATAGGTTCTCACCGCCGACCGGACGTAGATTATCTCGACTTAGCCTGTGTCGGTCTCTATATTATCTCGACTTGTTTTAGCTATTTATTTCGCTACTTCATACTTTTAAATACCGTTCAATTATTTTGGTGTAGCATAAAATTCTCAGTTATTACTTAAATATTACTATACTTACCGTCCAGTTAGTGACGGTGGGTGTAGGTCCGTCGAGCAGCAGCATACCAGGGAAGGAGAAAATCAACGACTTCCTTTAAGTAGTTCGACGACTCTTCTCACTGATTTTGTATGTCTCGACTTTTATTGTATTATTATTGTTTATGTCATTTTGGGTTGTACATTGGGTTGAGTGAATAGTTTCATATATATATATATATACACGTGTATGTGTTACTATAGGAATTTTGAAAATCATAACGACTTCCGCATGCTCTTTAAAATACATGAAAATAAAAATAGAATTTAAATTAACTTTAAATTGAATAATATATCAACAGACGGATTCGGAGGAATATAGAGATGAAAGATTGACTAATACGTAATTAAGTCTTATGTGGTTAGGATTAAGGCTTGATTATAGGATTAGGCCGAGCGGTGCTCTGTTTAGAAGTAGGAGCCGTCACAAGGTGCCGGTGAAGAGAGGGGGCGAGGAGAGAGAGGTTGTGGAGATAGGTTGGAGTGGGGCGGTGGAGAGGGGGAAGAGGAGGTGAAAGTAGTTTATAAGTGGGAGCTAGGGATTATAGTTTATTTTTAAGTTTGAGTGAGTGAGTGTATGGGCCCCACTTGCTACGTGGGCATACAATTTTTTATTTTTTTGACTATTGGGCGGGATTTTTTCCGGCCAAAAAATAGCGACGAGGTCATCGCTATCCCCTCGCTATTTAGCGATGGGGAATAGCCCGTCACTCTTCTCCGTCGTTGTTGGCAACAATTTTTTATAGTGATAACGGTATAAAGTGAAAAATAAAGTAATTTTATTGAAGGCCCATTTTATACAAAAATAAAATAAAATAAAATAAAATAAAAAATTCACCCGCTCTGAAACTAAAACTTAGCTATATCATATACAATTAGTCCTGTGTCTACACTCTCTCAATATATACTTAAACTGGACGTATGAGCTTTCACATATAAAACTTTATACATTAGCAACACCTTTTTTTTTTTTTTTTTTTTTTTTTTTTTTTTTTTTTGAAGGAAAAGATCATCTTTTTTTTTTTTTTTTTTTTTTTTTTCAATAAGAATGAGATTTTATTTTACTATAGCCAACATCATCTTTTCTTTTGTATATATGAAAAGCAAAAACCTAGCTAATCTCATGTATATAGATTAGATATAAAATATATTATAAATCAAAAAATAAATAAAAAGATAATTAACGGATAATCCAAGAACCAAATTAATTAAACCTCAATTTGGCCAGCTAGCATATATGCCATGCAGCCAGACAAGCATCTGTGCAACATATGCCATCTTTTCCTTTTTTTTTTGTCTCTCTTGAACTAATCTTCCTGATGGGACGGGAATCACGTGGGCCGGAGAGCATGTACAGGATCACAGTGATAACTAATTAGGAAAAGAGAAGAATTAGAAAGACAATATCACGACACACTAAAGAGATATTGGCTCACAAGGAAAATATTAGAATCATAATAATAATATCACAACACAAGATATATTGACACATAAGAGCATTTTATACGATCTTGACATGATCGTTTGTTATGCGTCGGGATCGTATATGCTCACATCTCGAGGCACGTATGGATGAATATTGTTTAAAATTGTAAGTCGTTTTTGGAATTCTAGAGAGTATTTATTGCATTTTTATCTATTTTATCCTCATGCAATTCAAACATTTATGATTCTTCAATTTTTAATTAATTTAATGTCAAAAGGCATGTATGTAAATTATACTCATAATTAAAACTACCTTACTTTAAACGACTTATACAAACAACCTGGAGGGAGTAATTAAGAAAAGAGTAGTCCTAGAATGACAACAATAATATCAAACCACAAGACATATTAGCTCACAAAAGTATTTCATACGATCTCGACTTTGCGTGTTATGTGTCGAGGTTTGTATATGTCACATCTCGAGGCGCGTATGGATGACTATGGTTAATTAGCCAATGTGTCTTGTAGTAGTACTGAGATGTTGTTGGCATTCTAGCACTAGCTACGGACTATTCAACAAATTATTGCTATATAAGGAGCAGCTATGGCATCAACTTTTGTACATCGACCGATCTCCTTAATTTGCTTTGATCATTAAGTACTATAGTGTTTAGCAAACAAATGGCTCAATCAGCACCTACTCATGTGATTGATGTTGAGAGCGAGATCAGTTGCCCAGCAGACAAGATGTATGATCTGCTCAAGAACCAACTCACTCAGCTTCCCGTTATCTTCCCTGAAATTTACAAGAACGCTCAAGTACTTGAAGGAGATGGGAAGAGCTTGGGAAGTGTCCGACGTTGGACATATGTTATTCGTATGTCAACTTACTTTTAATTAATTATGATCACTACATCGATCTACATATACATATGTGTGTGAGTGTGTGTGGAGTAGTTTCATCTTTTTTTTTTTTTTTTGAATGATTTCTGATAGTACTAGCTAGAAGTAAGTAATGAATCAGTTTTAATTAATTACTAAGAGAGGCTTAATTAGTTCAGTTGTAGACCTTGGCCACTGAATTAATTCGTGTTTAATTATGATCACACAACTTTCAGAGAAGCGGGTCGATCGATATTATTTTTGTTTTTGAAAAAGATAGGTTTTGTAGAAATATAAGAGGATATACTAAATCCTGATCAAATCGCTCGCCTAGGATCTTTGGATTAATAATTAAAAATTTGACGAAATTAATTAAGGAGGTGGTGCTACTATAATTAAAATTAAGTTTTTGTAGCCGGCCTTTAACTAATTTGAGACGTTTGATATATTGTGGTTACGTACATGCACGTATAATTTTTATTTTTGGACTAATTAATCATCTTCTTTAATTGGCTCTCTAGATCATACTTCCGATGAGATTTTGGTGGTGGATGAGAAGCTGACTGAAGTAGACGATGAGAAAAGAGCACTGACTCTAAGTGTAGTGGGAGGAGATCTGCTGAAGACCCACAAACGCTTTGATGTGAGGGTGGTTGTGAACCAAAAGGGCACAGGGAGCGTGGTGAAGTGGCACATCATATTTGAGAAGGTAGACGAGAACGACCCTCACCCGGACCCTTACCTTGAAATCTTTGACAACATTCATAAGAAGTTCGAGCAACATTTTCACAAGTGATCAATCGATCGATGAATATTAGTAATGGAATCCCTCTTGCATGTGTGTTTGTGTGTGCAAATAAATGGCGATGAAGTTTGGAGCTAGTATTCTATACTTAATTAAAATTTCGGGTGTTTCATCAAAAAAAAAAAAAAAAAAAAGTATGTTTTGGGGTGTGAGAGCCATGCACATTAATGGAAAGTCTGATATCCACCTTCAATAAATGTGTTCGTGTATACAGCTCTCTGTTGTTGGTTGTGACTCATGAAATTGTGAGCATTAAGTCATGTATCTCGGAGGTTTTTCATGACCTCCCCTTTGTTATCTTATATATATATATATATATGATCAATAAATTATAATTATCTCTCATATTAATAAAACCGATCTATATATAGTTGTGGTACTATATATGGGGTACGTATTAGTATATTAGTACTCAATATCCGTCACATTTTTGAATTTTTTTTGTTCCATTAAGAAATCAAGGAAGCATTAAATATTTCATTTTCAATTCTAACTTCATTTCATCTAATTAGTTAATGACATCATTAATCATTTTTTACGCACTCCGTTCCAATATATATATATAAAAGGTTTCTATGCGTACAAGTATTGCTTGAATCCGGACATTGTTTCATAATACTATAAATTTATATATTTTTTAAAAAATATATAAAATATGTGAAGAATGATATAATTGTAATTTTTAATTAAAAATATGAAAAATAAAAAATACCTACACAAAAATTATATATAGCTATTATATTTTATTTAAAAAAAAATAAAAAGCTGTTATTACATAAAAAAAAAGAAAAACAAAAAATTGAAACAACGAATTTATGCTATTAATTAGGATACTCATATAGTCATATTAATTGGGCTAATGAAAGTACTTAGGTTATTAATTAGGCAAAGTAATAAATGCACCAAAACATTTCAAATCTATGTATAGTTGACATGTGTCAACAATGTACATAGCTTTCATATATATATATATATATATATATATAATTTGATCATTTATGAGAGGGTAATTTAATCTTGTTATATAATCATATTGGAATCATTACCTTAATCCTTGCGCACAAGCTAAATATATGGCGGATATTGTAGAACGTGGGAGTAGTATGTTGAGAGTATTCAATTATTACCGTATATTACTTTTGGTAGTAGACAACATACAACTAATTAACTAATTAGTCTCGAATATTTACCTGCTTCCCCATGTAGCATTAGCGGATCACATATATACATACTGTAACAACTCAAATTAATTAAATTAGTAATTCGTGCGCTACGTGGATAATTCGGTTGCCTCATACATGAGAACTGAGAGAATATGTTATTTATGGATGATGGTTGTATATTATATGTGGTGTTTAAAACTATTATCATTATATCGCATCACATGTGAGTATGTTATTACAGAGTGAGTTAGTGTGACAGAGAGTTACCTCAAAATGCGTGTCGAGATGCGAGGCATTGATGCTGGGTAGTCGAGGGTTAGTGGGATCACAAATTTGTCAATTTTGGTGAATAAAAGCACTGACCATATGTATTATAATGGGCTTGAGCTAAGTTAAATAAATCAAACAAATAAGGCCTAAAGTTTGGTTGATTAAAAGGAAATTATGAAATTGTCCTAGAGATATGAATTGACACATTTAGGAACCAAGTGAGTTACAAATTGGTGTTATTTGAGTGTGTTTTGTGCATTTATAATGTGTCGATCGATTAATGTGTTGGATTATATTAATTATCCCAATGGTTATAAATAGTGTACCCATAACATGGGTATATATTTGACTCACATGGTAGTACAATTTAACACTTGCTATTTAAGTAAGAAAAAAAATAATAAATCTAATTAGACTCATGAGTCCGGACCATAGGGAGATTTTTAAAGTTTTTGTAAATATTTAAGGGGTATGAAAGAAATTTTACAAGTGATTATGGTTGCTTCATTAATTGCTCGATTATGTATTTGAAATTAATTTTTTTTTTAGTCCGGACTCACAAGTCCAAATAACACTACCCATATATATATATAAGGAGATTCTACAATGGGGCCCAAATATATATCCATGTCATTGGAATCCCTCGAAATGTGTTGTGTATTAAATGTTTGTGCATTTATAATATGTCGATCGATTAATGTATTGGATTATGTAATCACCTCTAGGGTCAGATTAGCGCCATACTTCGGACTCTCAACATACTATTGCTGGCGAGTAGCACTCGAGCAAGGCTAGTATCTGGATCCGCTAGGTGGTCGGCGTGAAACCTATGACCCACCCACACGTGCACGTCACAATTCTCAGGTATCCCTATTCACCGAGATGACAAACGTGCTACGGCCTGGTGGACTTACACACAGAAATGGCATGGAGGGAAAGCCTCAATGTCCGTCCATTACCACACACCATGAATAGAGTAATGAAAGGCGAGAATATGAAATCAAAAACAAAATAAAATCTTGTTCTAGCAATTTCGGTTGGGATACTACACACCTCAAACCGCACTCTGTGTCCCGATACCTAAACCCGCAGTCCGGCTTCGCCTAATCCCAGATATCCTAAAATTACCGCCCAAAATGACCTATTACCATTTATAATTAATTTTTAGTCATTTAAATGTTTTTAAGTCACTCAACCAAAATTATGTCAAAACAGCTGGATCTAGCGCGCTAGGTCTGAGAATTAACACTAGATTCTGAGACAGTTATACGTTCTTCGCCCAGCATAACATTAGCGCGCTAGTTTCGGGTCTAGCGCGTTAGATGATGTCATTAGCGCGCTAATCGCGTTCTGGACAGTAAACAGTTGCAAATTTATGGGGCTTTAAACAACTCACCAACCCAACAACAACCACAACACCAACAACACAACTTTAAAACACTAGAAACCCATCATAACAACAACTCAACATCCACCAAATCTTCAGTAACACCTCTCAAATTATGATCAAAAGATAGAGGAAGTGGAAGTTTATGTGACTCGCACCTTGTTTTTGCTGTTTACACCCCTCCAAGCTCGTTGAATCACCAAGAGAATCACCAAACCTTGTTTTCTTCTCTTCCAGTTTTCGGATTCTGGGATAAGGAAGAGAAAATGTTGTGAAAATAAGTCAATTTGACTTATATATGGTTGAATTTGCATCATATCTCACTTGTGCATCTCTAGGCCATCCTAAGCACCTCATCTATTCCCTTTCCGACCAAGAGTGACTCCGAGAATGACACCTTTGGCACACTTACCATTGTATTCAACTCAAAAAGTGACATTTCGGGTGTTTCGACACTTGGCTTCGCGTCCCGAACCGCGACATACGCATATCACCATGTCCCTAACCATCACATATACATTCTCTATTCATTATGTAGGCAATTTTATTCATTTTATGTGTATTTTATTTCCCTCAGCCTAGTGTTAAGTTGGTTAGACTACCCAGTACCCGCGTTGACACGCATATCGAGGTAGATACTTAACAGTTAACACACAGTCTCGCACATCAATTATACTATAATAACACACATTGCAATGCCATGTACACTATTTCAATATGAACATCACAATTTAAACAAGTCAACACACAAAAATAACCATTTACCTAGTTCCAGGTGCGGTCCCACGAGCATCTGAGCTGTTAGCCACGTCTGCAACCACGTCATAAATAACGACGAATTATATTCAGTCAGTTATAAATTATATTAATTATTCAAATGGTTGTAAATAGTGTACCCATAACATGGGTATATATTTGACTCCCATGGTAGTAGTACAATTTAACAGTTGCTCTTTAAGTAAGAAAAAAAATCTAATTGGAATTATGAGTCCAGACTCATATGAAGTTTTTTAAAATATTTGTAAATATTTAAGGGGTATGAAATGAATTTTACGAGTGTTTATGGTTGCTTCATTAATTGCTCGAGGATGTATTTGAAATTAAAAAAGTTTTGAGTCCGTACTCACAAGTTCAAATAGCACCACTCATATATATATAGGGAAGTTCTATAATGAAGCCCAAATATATACCCATGCCATGAGAATATCTCAAAATGTGTTGTGCATTTATAATGTGTCGATCGATTAATGTGTTGGATTTTATTAATTATTCCAATGGTTATAAATAGTGTACCCATTACATGAGTATATATTTGACTCCCATGGTAGTAGTACAATTGAACACTTGCTCTTTAATTAAGAAAAAATAATATTAAATCTAATTGGACTCATGAGTTCAGATTCATAGGGAGGTTTTTAAAATTTTTGTAAATATTTAAGGGGTATCAAAGGAATTTTACAAGTGATTATGGTTGCTTCATTAATTGCTCGAGGATCTATTTGAAATTAAAAAAAGTTTTAAGTCTGAACTCACGAGTCCAAAGAGCACTACCCAAAAAAAACACACACACACTTGCTCTTTTTTATTAGACGAAATAAAGAATTAAATGTACTAACCGTATGTATTATAATGGCCTAAGCTAAGTTAATTAAATCAAATAAATAAGACCTAAAGTTTGGTTGATTAACATAAACCATGAAATCGTCCTGGAGATATGTATTGGCACATTTACGAATCAAGTGATGAGTTACAAATTGGTGTTATTTGAGTGTGTTTGTGTGTGTAAATAAATGGTGATGAAGTTTGGAGTATTCTATACTTTTTTTTTCAAGAGTATTCTATACTTGATTATAATTTCAGGTGTGACAGCTATGCACTTTAATGGAAGGTTTGCTATCTACCTTCAATAAATGATCTGAACGTATGAATGTGTACGTGTATACAGCTCTCTGTTGTTGGTTGTGACTCATCAAATTGTGAGCATTAAGTCATGTATCTCGGAGGTTTTTCATGACCTCTCTTTTGTCGTCTTATGTATATATATGATCAATAAATCATAATTATATCTCATATTAATAAAACCGATCTATATATAGTTTTTTTTTTTTGACGGGGAAAAGATGAAAATTTTATTCATCAAATAGCTCACAAGATACATCAGTTACAACAATGTATTAATAACCAAAGGAGCTATATCCCAAATTCTTTCGTTCTCATGAACTCGCAAGAGTTTAGCCATATTATAGTTGTAGTACTATTTTTTGGATACGACTAATTAACTAATTAGTCTCGAATATTTACCTGCTTCCCTATGTCGCATTAGCGGATCACATATATACGTATACTATTTTCGGATACGAAATAAACTCACGGGGTGTATTCAATTGAAAATTTAATAAACTTTTGATTACTTTGATAAGCGGATAACTTTTTTGAAGTTTGTAGATTTTCGTACACTTTTAAAGACTTGGATATACTTTTATGTAAATGTAACGGCCCAAAATCTCTAACTGTGTTTAATTTTTTAAACAAGATCAACAACCCGTACCGTGGGACCCACACCGTGGTATGTCCATTTTCGAGGCAAGGGCCAAGGTATATTTTATATTTGTTGTGATGTATGCCTAGTGTATTGTGTATGTGTAGACTATTAAGTCAATTTTTATACGTGTGTATAGGTATCAAGACGAGTGAGGACGTACCTCGAGTCGCGTGTCGATACGGGACCGAGGTAGCGACATATGGGGTAAGCTTAATTAATTTGAGTTAAATGTGAATCTATGTTGGTTTTGTAAGTGGTTAATGTGCTCACATTTCATATAAACATTAATGTGCCTAAAAGTGTGAAATAAAACAAGAAGCATTGGATGTGCATCGAGACACGTATACAACCATTATGAGACAAGGTGTCAACATGTAGAGTCACTCAATGGTGACTTGAGGGACAAGTGTGACAAGGTGGTCCATGAGATAAACCTCGAGACACGTTTGCACACGATGATCAAGGCCTATAGTTTAAACATATCAATATGGTCAAATGTAACATATAAGTCAAATTTTTTGGTTTCTTATCCTCATCAAAATCGTTTCTTTGAAGGAGGAGAGAAAGAAAAGTGTTGTTGGTGTGATTGTGGTAGAGGAGAGGAGAAATCATTGAAGCTTTGATGAGGAAGAAGGAGCTCATCAAGTGAGGTAACTTGTCCATACCATAAACTTGTGATTTCATATAAGGCAATAATAAAGCCTTTGTGTGGTAAAAACTTAGAATTCGAAGTGCAGAATTTGGGTTCTGCTGCACATAGTGCGCTAAGTCGATGAGCGCTAATGTTCAATTAACGCGCTAATGTTGAAAACTAGTGCGCTAATCTTGATTATCGCGCTAGAGGTGTAAAATAACACGCTAATTGCTTTGTTAGTATAAAAATCAGCAAAGTCCAAACATGATTTAAACACTATAAATGGGTTCAAACTCACTCTAAAACCTATCAAACAACTCTGGGGAACTAATAGAAAAACATGCTATTGAGATAAGTTGGATTGGACTAGACTTGTATTCTATTCCTTTGGGCTTTGTAGCCTATCTAGTTTTTGGAATCCTAGAGATTTGGAATTATCTGTCTTTGAAAACTAACGTAGGGATTATCTAGTGTCCATTCCACGATAGATGCGTGGTTCACTAGGACGAGCAGGGTTTCGACACTCACCACTTCACTTACACGGCGCACGAGTTATGGGACTTGGGGTGGTAGGCAATAATGAGATCTTGTTTTATGTGTAAAGCGCGACTCCGCTATTTATGTGAGATATGTTGAGCGCATCTCCATATAGTAGTGGGAAAGGTTAGGTGACATGATAGTTCTCATCGCTGACCGGACGTAGATCATCTCGATTTAACCTGTGTTAGTTGATACATTTTTAATTGTGGTATTTACTTGCATTACTTGATTTAACAATTATTTCGCTACATTATGCTTTTAAATACCATTCTTTTATTTTGGACATATGACATAGAATTCTCTAGTTATTACTTAAATATTACTATATACTCACCGTCTAGTTTGTGATGGTGAGTGTAGGTCCGTCAGCAAGACGAGCGAGAGAAGGAGAAGATCGATGACTTTCTGTGAGCATTTTGTCGACTCTCCTATCTCATTTTGTATGACTCGACTTTTGTTGTATTATTACTTTTAATGTCTTTATTGTGAATTTTGGGTTGTACATTGGGTTGAGTGAATAGTTCCATATATATATATATACATACATGCATGTGATGTTGTATTTTCCTGGTTTCTCACACTTAGGATTTTGGATAATGAAAGCTTCTGCATAATCTTTAAAATACATGATAATATGTAATAACTTGAAAATGATAAATGAGTTTTAATTAACTTTGAATTTAATGATATATCTGAACATGCGTTTTGAGGAATACAGAGACGAAAGGCTGACTAATACGTGATTAAGTCTTATATGGTTAGGATTAAGGTTTGATTACGGGATTAGGCTGGGCGGTGCCTTGTTTAGAAGTTGGGGCCGTCACAGTTGGTTTTCAGAGCCAGATTTAGAGAACTATATGGCTTAAGACAATATGATACCAACACAATTGGTATCAAAGACTAGGTTTAGAGAACAATATGAATAAAATAAAAATCTTAGTTGTGGCAACCAAATGACCTTTGCCTAGAACTCTTTACTTGGGAAGTGAGTGAAAGTGAGATGTTGATTTATTATATTTACTTGTTAATTGCTACATGTTTATATATATATATATATATATACTTATGCGCTATGTCAGATAAAAGCCTATTCGCTTTCGCTATCCATTGCAGACCCCGATGGCTGATACACGAAGGGGAGGAGATGCAGAGCCTAGTGGCAATCAGCCTCCTATTATTGCGGAAGATCTACAACGACCGTCGACCAGAGTGATAGCTCAAGGCAAACGATTGGCGATTTCGTCGCTTTGATGACGGCTCATTTTCTTTGCACCATCATACACATCGACTTTTACGATTGCTACACTGGCTGTCCAAGTGTAAGCACTTCTTACTGCAGCGTTAGCAACGCCGATTGCCGTGATTGCACCAGTGGTTGAGACAGCTGAGGCAGTAACGTCTCCCACGCCTGTATCCTCCAGCACTTCTATTGAAGTTCAGCTGGTAGAGGACTTCATCAGACTCAAGCGAGTCTATTTTGATGGAGTACGAGATTCTCAAAAGATTGAGAAATGGATTCTGTCTCAAGAGAAGCTCCATCGGATACTGAAGATTGAGGATAAACTTCGGGCAGAGATCTCATCGTATACTCTCGAGAGAGACGCCGAGGTGTTGTGGCGTATGACAATGGCTACTCATGGAGAGTTTGAGACATGAGATGCTTTCAAATAGAAGTTCTATTAGCAGTATTTTCCGGCTGCAGTCATGAAGAGATTGAAACGAAAGTTCATTGACTTGAGACAGGGGCCATAAGAGCCTGTGATGCAATACGTGGACAAATATGATTATCTGCACCAATTTGCTGGGGACTTGGTGAGAGATAAGTCCGAGGAAGTGTACCATTTCGGTAATGGACTCAGGCCCAATATTAGATATTACGTCGTCAGTTCAGGAGCTAGGACACTCACTGAAATCTACGAGCGAGCCCTTACATATGAGACATACTATCTAGTCAGAGTTGATGATGACAGAGCACTGAGTCCAGTGTTATTCGCAGAGCAGGCCATAAAGTCTGAGAGATGGAGATAGAGGTGTAAGGGAGCAAGTGGATGGAACATAGGTGTTCAGGGTTCACATACATCTATTCACCCATTTGTTGTGCCTCGTATATCATCAATTGCTTCAGCCTAGAGCACAGTGAGAAGATTTCCCTTGCCACCTCTCATGAGACCAGCTCTACCAACTCCAGTTGTTCTTGCACTTCCCGCCCTACCGGTTTCACGACAGCAGCCGCATGGTGGCAGAGGCCGAGGAAGAGGCTGATGCTGAGGTATTAGATATAGACCAAAATAGTCGCAGAGACAGGGTTAGTATTAGGCACAGGGCCAGTCTTAGACTTAGGGTCAATGGAGACAGTTGACATGCTTCAGATGTGGACATGTCAGACACATAGTGAGAGAGTGCTCGCATCCTACAACAGTGTACACAAAACATGCTTGATAGG
The DNA here is from genome assembly GCA_039657365.1 of Stephania yunnanensis. Classification (NCBI taxonomy): domain Eukaryota; kingdom Viridiplantae; phylum Streptophyta; class Magnoliopsida; order Ranunculales; family Menispermaceae; genus Stephania; species Stephania yunnanensis. The sequence goes on along the minus strand of CM077588.1, from coordinate 55,146,045 downwards.
AGGTTCATATGGTGGTCCAACCAGACGCCGACGCCACACAAGGTCTCATTGAGGGTACGGTTTCTATTTGCGGCAGAGATGCATACGTATTATTTGATTGTGGATCTACCATATCTTTTATTGCTGGTCGCATGATAGACATCTTAGGGTTGAAACCTATTAGGCTTAGCATATATTTAATTTTGAGTATTGGAGCCGGGGATAAGGTTTACCCTAATAGTGTTATTGAGGGATGTCTGGTCGAGATAGATGCGGTAGAGCTACCTACTGACTTTAGAGTCCTCGAAGTTTTGGGGTTCGACGCGATTTTAGGGATGGACTGGTTAGCTGCATACCATGCTCACATCGACTATTTTAGTAAGACAGTGATATTTCAGATCCCGACGCGTCTGACGTTTACCTATATAGGTAGTTCAGCAAGGACAATAAGAACGAGAGGTCGATCTACGACTAGTGAGGAGATGGAGGCATTGATCTCGCTATACACTATACCAGAAAGTCAGGGACCTAGGCTGGAGAACATACCGATGGTGAGAGATTTTTTTGATGTGTTTTCGATGGATTTATTGCATTTTTACCTATTTTATCCTCATGCAATTCAAACATTTATGATTCTTCAATTCTTTAATTAATTTAATATCAAAAGGCATGTATGTAAATTATACTCATAATTAAAACTACCTTACTTTAAACGACTTATATAAACAACTGGAGGGAGTAATTAAGAAAAGATGTTGTTGACATTCTAGCACTAGCTACGTACTATTCAACAAATTATTGCTATATAAGGAGCAGCTATGGCATCAACTCTTGTACATCGACCGATCTCCTTAATTTGCTTTGATCATTAAGTACTATAGTGTTTAGCAAACAAATGGCTCAATCAACACCTACTCATGTGATTGATGTTGAGAGCGAGATCAGTTGCCCAGCAGACAAGATGTATGATCTGCTCAAGAACCAACTCACTCAGCTTCCCGTTATCTTCCCTGAAATTTACAAGAACGCTCAAGTACTTGAAGGAGATGGGAAGAGCTTGGGCAGTGTCCGACGTTGGACATATGTTATTCGTATGTCAACTTACTTTTAATTAATTATGATCACTACATCGATCTACATATACATATGTGTGTGTGTGTGTGTGGAGTAGTTTCATCTTTTTTTTTTTGAATGATTTCTGATAGTACTAGCTAGAAGTAAGTAATGAATCAATTTTAATTAATTAATAAGAGAGGCTTAATTAGTTCAGTTGTAGACCTTGGCCACTGAATTAATTTGTGTTTAATTATGATCACACAACTTTTCAGAGAAGCGGGTCGATCGATATTATTATTTTTTTTTTTTGAAAAAGATAGGTTTTGTAGAAATATAAGAGGATATACTAAATCCTGATCAAATCGCCCGCCTAAGATCTTTGGATTAATAATTAAAAATTGGACGAAATTTATTAAGGAGGTGGTGCTACTATAATCAAAATTAGGTTTTTGTAGCCCGCCTTAACTAATTTGAGACGAAAACTTCTTGTTTGATATATTGTGGTTACATGCACGTATAATTTTTTTTTTGGACTAATTAATCATCTTCTTTAATTGGCTCTCTAGATCATACTTCCGATGAGAATTTAGTGGTGGATGAGAAGCTGACTGAAGTAGACGATGAGAAAAGAGCACTGACTCTAAGTGCAGTGGGAGGAGATCTGCTGAAGACCCACAAACGCTTTGATGTGAGGGTGGTTGTGAACCAAAATGGAATACCTCTTGCATGTGTGTTTGTGTGTGCAAATAAATGGCGATGAAGTTTGGAGCTAGTATTCTATACTTAATTAAAATTTCGGGAGTTTCGTCAAAAAAAAAAAAAAAAAAAAAGTATGTTTTGGGGTGTGAGAGCCATGCACATTAATGGAAGGTTTGATATCCACCGTCAATAAATGATCTTGAACTTATGAATGTGTACGTGTATATAGCTCTCTGTTGTTGGTTGTGACTCATGAAATTGTGAGCATTAAGTCATGTATCTCGGAGGTTTTTCATGACCTCCCCTTTGTTATCTTATATATATATAATTATATATATATGATCAATAAATTATAATTATCTCTCATATTAATAAAATCGATCTATATATAGTTGTGGTACTATATATGGGGTACGTATTAGTATATTAGTACTCAATATCCGTCACATTTTTGAATTTTTTTTGTTCCGTTAAGAAATCGAGGAAGCATTAAATGTTTCATTTTCAATTCTAACTTCATTTCATCTAATTAGTTAATGACATCATTAATCATTTTTTACCCATTCCGTTCCAATATATATATACAATAAATCTACTTGGACTCATGAGTCCGGACTTATAGGGAGTTTTAAAAAACTTTTGTAAATATTTAAGGGGTATAATAGAAATTTTACAACACTAGAAATTTTACAACACTCACTACAAAAAAACAACAAATCAGAAACGGAATTAGAAACGGAAATAAGTTCCGTGTCTAAATCAGAAACGGAATTAGAAACGGAATAAGTTCCTTTTCTAAATTAAAAGGTTAGTAACGGAATTGAAACGGAAACATTCAGAGGCGGATTTGAGACGGATCAGAGACGGAATTAGAGACGGAATTAAATTCTGTCTCTGAAAAATGGCGCAAAGATTCCCACCAAAACTTTATTTTGTTATACCCGTTCATCAAATCTCGAGATTTGTGATAACAAATCTCGAGATTTTTCTTTACCCCCTCCAAAACACCCCCTCGTCTCGTCCTCCCCACCACCGAAATCCACCGAAAGCCCTAACCAAGCAAACCCACCTCGCGATTCGATCTCATCGTCTTCGTCGTCTCTCCTCTATACTCTCGTCTCTCCTCTCTGGTCGCGCCGTCTCACCGGTCACCGGCCCCCAAAGCTCCCAACAAATCCGGCGTCTCTGTTCCGTTGCTCTCAACTCTCTCTCTCTGGTCTCTCCGTCTCTCTCCGATCCACCGCCCCCCAAATCCCCAACCCCCAACAAGTCGTCCTCGCACTACATCGCTCCCTGGTAGCGCTGCCCTGCTCTGGTCCTGTTCGGTTGTCTTGCACCATTTCAGTCCGCGCCTCTGCTCCTCTCGGGTCTCACTTCGTGCTCTCATTTAGTCCCCTCTTCGATCTCTGTTCGGAGGTATTGTGCTCTCATTCATTCCGCGCCTCGCTGTGCTTGATTGGTGAGTTCTCCCTCTTTCCTCTCGAACCATTGTTTTTGGTGAATTGGCAGTGACATGTTATGTAGGTGTTCCTTGCTATTTTATCATATCTTGATGTTGGTTTACCTATTTAAATGTATAATTTAAATAAATTTGATTTGGTTGTAACTTTACCAGTATGTCTCCCTTGCTATTGTATGATATCTTGATGTGTATAACTATTCAGCTATAATAAGTGATATATTGATGTCTTTGTTATATGTTCGGTGTCTCTCTTGATGTGTTATTTTGGTGTTCAACTAACATTTATAAAAAGAACAAGTTTCCACTTCCTTTCAGTCTAATGAAATCAAGAATTTTCGTTCAGTATTTTTGTTCAAATTTATCATGTTAGGCATTGTTTTTTATTCCTTGCTATTTTATTATGTTTGGTTATGCTATTCTGAAATGCCAAAAAATTGATAATAGGTGCAATGATCGAAATATGAAAATCTAATTACGAATATACTAGGTATTACTTTGATCATAGTTCTTTGCATGATTCTTGATCTCGTTCAAGAGCTTAGTGAACGAAGTGATGGTTGTCGCTATGTCTTCATCGGAGCCAACTCTGAAAGTCTCATAGTGCCCCTCGATTATCAACTTTTTTCTTCACTTGATGTTTACCTTTATAATGTACCCTAAGCTTCTCCTTCACTTCCTTAGTTGTTTGACAAGCCCTAACTCTGTTAAATTTGTTCTCATAAAGCGAGGAAAAATAATTATTCATGGCTTGATCATTGGAGAGCTCAATCTTGGTCTCCTCAATGATGTATTCTCTCATGGCCCTGTTCGGTGGATTTGTACCTATTCTCAATTGACTCCCACAAAAGTCTAATTTTCACCCTAATGTAGAACTTCATCCTTACTTTCCAATGAGCATAGTTGGTATAGATAAAAACACTTTGAATTTTCAACTCCCTATCCTTAGTTCAATGAAAAGTTAAAACAATTACTTTCTAATCTAGGCATCTTACATATTTATGATGAGGTAAATAATCCAGTTAGAGGAATATCGAATAAATGTTGTTGTACTTTGCATTTCGTGCCTTGAATTGCATTCAAACATTAATACTTAGCAACATAATAATTAAGGACAACATTAGATATTAAAGTAAATTTGATCTATCACCATTCTAGCATTTCTTAATAAAACCTATAATTATATAAGTCATTCCATGACTAGAGTGATCTAATTACATCTATCATCATATGAAAAGAGACATTACATTACAATACGATCATAAATGAAACCTGAGACATCGTGTAACGCTGACTAGTTAGAAAATGAATGACTTCCTAACTTTGTCAATTTATTCTCTATTCATGAGTTCAACGAGAACCTCGTTCTTTCACTTAGCTATCAATTTCTTCTAGATTGTCTTGATCGCTATTCCGATTTACACTATTCTCCAATTAGTGAGATTTCCTATCATCTTAATCATTATTATTTCATTACTTGAATAGACAACCGGCTCGACAACGGTTACGTTCGAATAGGAATGTCGTCTACAAGTAGAGACTGGATGTACAACCGGCTCCACAACGGTTACGTTCGAATTGAATTCGCGGCGAAAGTTAAAGAATTCATATCATTTGCCAAACAACATTGTCCTACATACCAAAGTGAAAGGAAGATTAGATGTCCGTGCAATTTTAAGAAATGTCGACTTGTACCGTACCTGGACGTCGAAACGGTTGAGTACCACATATGTAGGTATGGATTTGTCCCGGGATATCACAGTTGGTACGAACATGGTGAGAACGGAGATGAAGGCCCGCAAAACTTTTACGAAATGGATAGCCATATTTATGATGCTGATGTGGGAGGATACGATCCGACACCTTACCGCGAGATGCTACACAACGTGGCAGGTCCAAGTTTCAATTGGAATGACGTGGAAGAATCACCAAACCCCCAAGCACGCCAACTATATGACATGATTGATGCAAGTAGGGAACAATTGTGGCCTGGTTGCGAAACCATGACAACGTTGTCCGCAATGGCAAGATTACTTGCGATCAAGTCGAACATCATATATCGAACGAGGGTATAATGAAATCATTAAACTCATGAAGGATTGTTTGCCAAATGACAACTCATTGGTTGAAAATTTTTATGCCACTAAAAGACTAATGCGAGGTCTAGGTCTACCTGTTGAGAAAATAGATTGTTGTGAGGACCAATGTATGATTTATTGGGGAGTGGACTCTGAGTTGACGTCATGTAAATTTTGTGGGAAATCACGATACATTGCACATCGACGAGGTCGTGGTCGGAACACAAAAAACCGCCCTTGCAAAAGAATGTACTACTTCCCTTTGGGCCCTCGGTTGCAACCATTGTATGCGTCTGAGTCAACCGCAAAACATATGCGATGGCATGGAGATCATTCATCGCTAGAAGATGTTTTGCAACACTGTTCTGATTCGATTGCTTGGAGACATTTTAATGACGTCAATAGGGACTTCGCCGCCGAGGTTCGGAATGTTCGTTTAGGATTGTGCACAAATGGTTTTCAAGTATTTGGGCTTTTCGGGAAATCGTACTCTTAGTGGCCCGTGATTTTGACTCCTTACAACCTTCCACCGTCGATGTGCATGAAATATGAGTTTATGTTCTTAACGGTTATTGTTCCTGGAGTGACCAGCCCAAAGCAGAAAATCGACGTGTTCCTTCAGCCGCTTGTGAAAGAGTTGCAAGATTTATGGAACAATGGGGTGATTACATACGACGTCTCCGCGAAGACAAATTTTCTCATGCGAGTTGCCCTTTTATGGACTGTTAGTGATTTCCCTGCATATAGCATGTTGTCCGGTTGGAGAACACGCGGTAAGTACGCTTGTCCATATTGTATGGAGGATACAAATGCATTTCAATTGCGAAATGGTGGTAAGACATCGTGGTTCGACTGTCATCGTCGTTTCTTGGCGAAGTCATCACCATTAAGGAAAGACAAAAAAAAATTCATTAGAGGCAAAATGGTCATAAATGATGATCCGCCCGCTTTGCGTTCTGGTGAAGAAATTTTGGCAGAACTTGAATCGTTTGGCTTGATGAAGGTGACAAAAATCGGAGCTGAATCTGTGAATGGGCGGATAGCTAAGAATTCGGGGTGGAGGAAGAAAAGCATATTCTGGGACTTGCCGTATTAGAAGACAAACTTGATCCGCCACAACTTAGATGTCATGCACATTGAGAAAAATGTTTTTGACAACATATTCAACACTATTATGTGTGTACCGGGCAAGAGTAAGGACAATGCAAAATCGAGGCAAGATATTCGTGAATATTGTCACCGACCTTCTCTACACATTGATTCGGCGACAAATACTTACGTCCTTGGGTGCTATGCTTTTGATACATAAAAAAAAACAAAAATTGTGCGAGTGGGTTGAAAAGTTGCATTTTCCTGATGGTTACGCATCGAATCTTGGTCGATGTGTAGATCTAAAGAAACTGCGAATGTTCGGCATGAAGAGCCATGATTGTCATATATTCATGCAACGGTTGATACCAATTGCATTCAGAGAACTCCTCCCAAACCCGGTTTGGGTTGCAATTAGAGAATTAAGCCTTTTTTTCCGATCCCTAACTGCGAAATGTGTAAGTATCCAAGATATGGAGGTCTTAGAGTCTGAAATACCAAAAATCATTTGCAAGTTGGAAAAAATATTCCCTCCAAGCTTATTTGACTCTATGGAACACCTACCAATCCACTTAGCCTACGAGGCCCGTCTGGCCGGTCCCGTTCAATTTTGATGGATGTATCCATTTGAGAGGTACTATCTTGAGCCCTTGAAATTATTTTCCCATTCAATAGGTTTTATATCAACATTTCCTATAACATTCATACAGGTACCTTAAACATTTGAAGAACAATGTGCGAAACAAAGCGAAGGTTGAGGGCTCCATGTGTAATGCTTATTTGGTCGAAGAGGTCACATCCTTTTGTTCTTACTACTTCGAAGATCACGTCTTTACGTTGCATGACAAAGTGCCACGTAACGACGATGGCTGTCTCGGGCCCACACCGAACTTCGTCGGCAATTTCTCAATTTTCACTTATCCTGGTCGACCCATGGGCAAGTCGAAGGAGCGGTACTTAACAGAGTAGGAGTATAATGCCGTTCATTCATACATACTGCTCAATTGTCCAGAGATCGCTCCTTACGTTCAGTATGTCCGTCACTTGCATTCAATAATGCAGTACATTCATTGTTCATATTTTAGTAAGACAACCTACTTACATGTTTGTTTCTTCTAGGATATTCGTCGATGAAATCACTCAAGCAATGGGGGAGTCGGAAGTTGATAGTAGTCTAGAGCACAACTTCCCCATTTGGTTTCAAACATATGTAAGGTCATTACTTTTGTACGTTATAGATTCAAATGTTTCTTCCATAAGTAATGTGTCATATTGCATTTCTAATTTTTTTGAATAGGCTCGGAATTCTATAGTTGACGAGACGCTCGTTGATCTTTCTGTTGGTCCTAGTCGATCATGTACCTGTCTACCCTGGTTACCTTGTTAATGGGTATAAGTTCCATTCCGCAACATATGACGTTAATAGATCGACGCGAGCGACGGTGTTTTAGTGAAGGGTTCAAACTACGCCGATGTTTCCCATAACTATTATGGAGTACTTGCAAGAGGTTGTGGAGATTGAGTATACCGGCCTCAAGCGTGTGGTCTTGTTTAAGTGTGAATGGTATGACCCTACACCGAATCATGGTGTGAGGACTCACCCAACACTTCAATTGGTAGAGGTTCATCGAAGTCGACGATATAACAACTACGAGCCATTTGTACTAGCAATGCAAGCCACTCAAGTCTACTACCTTTCGTACCTTCTATGAGGAACGACCAGACAAGAATGGCTAGCGGTTTGTTCTTTGTCGTCACCAAAATTTGCTTGACGAGGAAACTAGCAAAGACGATAATGACCAGGGCTCGGCGAGATTGCTTTCAAGGTGGGATGCCCACTACGTGCTTAGTCGATGATGCAATCGCCGATATCAACAATACGGATGATCCGATGGGACTCGATTTATTGTTGAAGCGGGTCCAAACGAAGAAGTTTATAGTGGAGATGATTCGAGAAGAAGAATCCTCACCTTCTACTCATGAGAGTGAATTTGAAACGGATGATAGCGAATAATGTATGTATATGATATGTCAACGTCCAATAATGTAGTTACTTTTATTAGCATGGATTACGTGTTATTAAGTCCAAACATTTAGACTTAATTTCTAATTTTTGTATGCCCTCCTTCTCGATGTTTTATTGCTATTTTGTTAGGATTCATGGCGGAGGTGGTCATCCCCCACGTCGAGGTTTCCCTCAGGAGGCCATCGTTCAGGCGGAAGAGGTGCAAAGCACCGACCTCGGCGGGGAAATACCAACCTGGGCCTCATGGTCAGGCCACACGAGGGGTCCATAGAGGTCGTGGCGGTCGAGGTCGTGGGTCGATACCTGCATTATCGATTCCGACTTCTCGGTCTCTCGAGCACGATACAGCCGCAGCGTCACCTTCCCCTTCCATACCGTCGGCGTCGTCTGTACAATCATCGTCGTCATCAAGGATTATACCAAATATACACTTCCCCTCACCATCTCCTACATCAAGGACTCCTTTACCCACGAGGCTTGCACCCCCAGCCACAGCATCACCGGCAGCATCCCCAGAAGAAGACGTAAGAGCAGGGTTGGAGGTGACAGGCCCTCCGCGGCCACCTCAGAGGACAGGGATGGAGCCCCCTCGCGTGTAGGGGATCCCTATCAGACTGATTGCCAATGATACGTAAGTTTGTGTATGACTCTTATATGTCGTTTTAAATATGGATGTCAATTATTGAAGAAGTAGTTAAGGTGATATGCATGTTCATGAAACACAGGGAGTTGCATCCTTCGCATTTTTGTGCACGGAGGATGACAAAAGTTTTCAAACGATGGATGATTCCTGAAGGGTATTGTTGGAAGTCGGTACCGCCTCATCATAAAGACCAATACTGGCGCCAATAGAAGGTAAACAAGACTACTAAATGCCTTATGATTTATACTATTTTCTCAATGTCTTGTAACAATAGCAACTAGCCAATTTGTAGGTATTTTTTAGATGGGATGACGTGATTCCCGAAGATCTCGTGCGAGCGGCGTACGACAGGCTTGCAGGCACAAGGTACACCGCGTTGATGCACAAGTTAAAGAAGAGTCGTGTGCAGCCAGTTTTTGTTACAGATGATGCATGGAGGAGATACTTGCAGTACTGGGAGAGCGAGGACTTCCAGGCCAGGTCTAGGCAAGCGACGGAGAATAGGAACACTGAGGTCGAAGGCCTTGGGACTGGACCCTCGAAGCACGGTGGTGGTTCCGTGTCTTTTGTGACTACCCAAGAACGATTGGTAAGTTTTCTGTAACATCTTGGATATTTTTTACATTTATACTCTTGTTCACTATGCTTGGTCCTGCACGCAGACTGATTCGTCTGAGACGCCACCGACCGTGAATGACTTGTATTTGCATCTCCACACCGTAAATCACGACAGGATGACATTCATCGATACTAGATCAGAGCGGTTCTATGTAAGTCTAGAAATTATATGTAAAATAGTATTAAGTTTACTTTAACCCATATAATGTATTTTGTTTGTTGTTCATATCTGCAGGATAGGCTCCAGAGCAGACGTCAGGAGCTGACCCAGGCTACACCGGACCAATCGGTGGACGATGAGGCGGTGTACCTCAATGTGGCGGGTGAGTGTCCCAAAGGACGTGTCTACGGACTCGGGTCCTTAGGGAGAAAGAAGAGGAGATACGGAGATCCTGGTGCTAGCACGTCGGAGATGCCGGATGTGGTGCCGCGGGCAGAGTTCAATGTCGTTGCGGAGCAATTACGAAAGGTTATGGAGTTCATGCAGCAGCATCTCGGGATGACCATGGACGAGGCAGGCCTAGCTCAGCAACAACCACCACCACCGCCACCACCACCGCCACCTCATGACCAAAGCAACTGCTGCCGCAAATAGATCCGGTCGATCCACCACAACAAGGGGACAATGTTGAGCGTGAGACGTAAGCGTGGCTCTCGAGAGATGAGCAGGTTGGTGATTCAGAGGTATTTCACTTGTTGTTTGTGTAAATTCTTAGATTAAACGTTTGCCTTTGTAGACAACTTTAGCAATTCTTCGAATTACTTTATGATTGACCCTTCTTTTTGTGCATATTTAGATTGATATTCCATATTTTATCGTGGATTTTACTTTTTGACCTTTTCCTACCCATTTTTTTTTTTTTTTATGTCAAGTAAAATATACTATAACTACAAAATGTTTGCAGAATTAATGGGAGAAGAAAACATGCTGGCTGTTGTGTGCAAGTCTTATGGCGTTGCAGGTTATCTCGAGTGCTATGATGAAGAAAGTGGTAGAATTGACGGGGAGCAACATCTTCATGCAATAGCAAATGAATTTGGGAAATCGATAAAGGCTCGTTTTTCGTTCATCTGTGTTGAGAACATGTAGGCTCTTGTTCTTCTATTATCGCATGTCCCTAGAAGAACAAGAGCCTACATGTTCTCAACACTGATGACCGAAAAACGACCGTTTATCGATTTCCCAAATTCATTTGCTATGGCATGAAGATGTTGCTCCCCGTCAATTCTACCACTTTCTTCATCATAGCACTCGAGAGAACCTGCAACGGCATAAGATTTGCACACAACAACCAGCATGTTTTCTTCTCCCATGGATTAATTCTGCAAACATTCTGTACTTATAGTATATTTTACTTAACATAAAAAAAAATTTGGGAGGAAAAGGTATAAAAAAAAATCCATGATAACTTATGCATGAATTTGGGCTTCCAAGGCAACTAAGATATACGAGAGGATAAAGGAACAACACATTTACCGCAATTCATGGTGGTTTGTTGAAGCGATGTAGTGGAGGGTGCGATGATGAAGTTCCTTATTTCATTTTTTGCGTTTTCAACATGTTGCTATTTGTTAGTTGTTGAGCTACCTATCTCATGTTGTAATGAGAGTTTGGAGTTTGCCTTCTTTGGGACCTCATTTGAGACAAGCAAGAGAGACGATGGCATTGATCTTTTTAAAGACAATCAAGCTCTTGGCCTCACCTTGGGATTTCTTGAGAAAGCTAAGATGGACCTTTCATCTTTGACTCAAACCAACATTAGGTATTACATTTTTTCTTTATCTTTGCCTTCTTCTTCATTTCGTTTTTCATTAGTGATAGTTGAATGGCCTTTTACGCACCTCATCTTACTCGGCTAAATTATATTAGGTTTCTAGAAAGTTGATTTTTTGAATCATCAAAATTTGTGTTTTAATTTGTTTGGTTTTTGTGCTAATTGTTCTGTTATTGGGCTAAATCCCATTCAAGAAAATCTTATTCAATAACTCAACTCATTGACAAAGATGCCTATTTTAAAACTCAGATTATTGTAAGTAGAGTCTTTGGGGTTCTATGATTAAGAATATATGTTATGATATAATATGATTGCAATGCCATGGGAGATTCTTACTCGCGTACTAATTAGGACATTTCCATTTAGTCTTAAATGCTTTTTTTTCTAGCCAAGTGGATATAGGGGTTTTCTTGAATCTCAGTTGTGTCAAACAAACCAGTTCAATGATTAGCAGTGGTGGCTTTTCTGCCGAGGCAAGGACCTTCATTTATGCTGCTTTTACTTTGGATTTCATTGGGTTTTGTGTATGCAAATCTTTCAACTAAAAGAAATGCCCTTCCTGATTCCAAAATATAGTGATTGTGGCTTGATTGAGGAAGCTGGCCCGTGTGATGCGAAGACCAATCTATGTCTTTTCTATATAGCATAGATCCAATCTCAACTTTAATGTGTCCTAAACAAGTTTATACTAAGTCCACATAGTCCCAAATTGCTCATTGTTACTATATACGAAGGCTTGATGCGAAGGAATAAACCCGAGAGGCGTCTTTTACTCATTTTAATTACCCTATTGATACTTAACTTAGCACAAATGTCCAAACTTGGTGTTACAAGTTTGTAGACACTTTCCCTATTGTTTTTAAGTATTATTGAATAATCAAAGTCCATTGGAAGTCATTTCAAGTTAGTTTGAGGCAATGGTTTGTAAGACAATCCCTTATGGAAAATAATTTCTTAAAACTTGGTTTTTGTGAAACTTGAATTGCGTCAAAACAATCATAGAAGTTTTCAAAATTCTCGAATTTTTTTCATTCAAGTCTATTAACTTTAAAGCGAGGTTGTTGAGTGAAAAAATCTCATGGATATGTTCAAAAATAAAATTTGAAACTCATAGTCAAACTTTATGTTGGTAAATATTCTTGGTTTTAAAGCCAATGAAAGATAGAAATTACAATTGTAAATATTCTACACATAGGAGAGAATGAACAAAGGAGTCCAAAATACAATGTTTTCGTTCTCCTTAAACACTATTGCACACACAACTTGAAAAGTAATTTTGGTCTCTTTATTTCATGAAAAATAGTTGCACGTAATAAATAGTTTAGAAAACTAAACCAAAATAGTAACTCCTAAAATACATAAACTCGTAAATCTTATAACTTTCCTAGACAAAACACTTTAAGAATAGAAACTTATTAAACCTTAAATAAGTTCATACGAACTAAACTAAACACCTAAGAAGTATGAGCTTCCCGATTTTAAAAAGAAATAGGAAGTTTCTAAATCTTGAATTTGCACACATCATAATTAAATAAATAACATAAATAGAAACTATGTAGGCTAAAGCACTAATTTTAACACTCTTATTTGCTTTTCGTGTTCTTTGGTGAAATGGTAGGATGGTGGAAGTGATCGGTGAGCTTTTGGTGTTCTTTGGTGAAATGTTTGCTTGGATTCGGCATGAAGGGCAGTTGATCCTCTCTCTTCTGTTTCAAATGGAATCAATGAGTAACTCTTTTCAATTTTGACTGCATTAGCTAGGATTATGGATATAACTTGGAGAAATAATAGATAGTGACACCCCAAACTCACAACAACAACAAAACTTCGAGTCCTAAATCGGTTTTGCTTCTTTGCTCCCACTTTTTTTTGAAGCTTTCTTATATTCTATTTGTATGGTTTTTTTTTTCTTCACTGCGGGAGAGGACCTCAGCTGGTTTTTTTTTTTTGGAGTAGGAACACATGGTGGTTCGATCTAATAGAGCACACGTGACAGTGTTGGTGGATGAGATGATGACTTCCTATCAAGATTGATGGGAAAATAGAGAGGTGGGAAAATAGAGGGCCTTGTGAGGGTGTTTATCGAGTGAGTTCTGCTATGTTTTTTATTTAATTGCGGCGAGATCAAGGAAGTGACCCAACATTTCAATGTACGTATACTATCTTCAAATGAGTTTTTTTTTTTTTTCTTCACTGCAGGAGAGGACCTCGGCTGGTTATTATTTTTTTTGGAGTAGGAACACATGGTTGGTTCGATCTAATGGAGCACACACAGCGGTGTTGGTGGATGAGATGATGACTTCCTATCAAGATTGATGGGAAAATAGAGAGAAATTTGGGAAAATAGAGAGACCTTTGTGAGAAATTTGTTTATCGAGTGAGTTCGCTATGTTTTTATTTAATTGCAAAGCAGATCAAGGAAGTGACCCAACATTTCAATGTACGTATACTATCTTCAAACGAGTTTTTTTTTTCTTCAGCTGCGGGAGAGGACCTCAAATTTGGTTTTTTTTTTTTTTGAGTAGGAACACATGGCTGGTTCAGTCTAATGGAGCACACAGCAGTGTCGGTGGATGAGATGATGACTTCTTATCAAGATTGATGGATGTGAATCTTGCTTCGATAATGGTTTGTGCTTAACTTTCAGTTTTTACCTTTTAACATTCTTGCACTTCACCATTATCATATACATGTTGAAATGCATGCCTTACAAAGCTTGATAAATAATCCAACTCAACTTAAAAAAGGTCCATCTTATACATACATTATTCACTATCTCCTATGCGTAGAATAATAGCTACATTGACACCCCAAACTCACAACAACAACAAAACTTCAGTCCTAAATCAGTTTTGCTTCTTTGCTCCTACTTTTTTTTTTTTTTGAAGCTTTCTTATTCTATTTGTATGGTTTTTTTTTCTTCACTTTGCAGGAGAGGACCTCAAATTTGGTTTTTTTTTTTTTTTTGAGTAGGAACACATGGCTGGTTCAGTCTAATGGAGCATATAGCAGTGTTGGTGGATGAGATGATGACTTCCTATCAAGATTGATGGATGTGAATCTTGCTTTGATAAAGGTTTGTGCTATACTTTCAGTTTTTACCTTTTAGCATTCTTGCACTTCACCATTATCATATACATGTTGAAATGCATGCCTTACAAAGCTTGATAATTAATCCAACTCAACTTAAAAAAGGTCCATCTTATACATACATTATTCGCTATCTCCTATGCATAGAATAATAGCTACAGTGACACCCCAAACTCACAACAACAACAAAACTTCAGTCCTAAATCAGTTTTGCTTGCTGCTCCTACTTTTTTTTGAAGCTTTCTTATTCTATTTGTATGGTTTTTTTCTTCACTACGGGAGAGGACCTCACTTTTTTTTTTTTTTTGAGTAGGAACACATGGCTGGTTCAGTCTAATGGAGCACACAGCAGTGTTGGTGGATGAGATGATGACTTCCTATCAAGATTGATGGATGTGAATCTTGCTTTGATAAAGGTTTGTGCTATACTTTCGTTTTTACCTTTTAGCATTCTTGCACTTCACCATTATCATATACATGTTGAAATGCATGCCTTACAAAGCTTGATAATTAATCCAACTCAACTTAAAAAAGGTCCATCTTATACATACATTATTCGCTATCTCCTATGCGTAGAATAATAGCTACAGTGACACCCCAAACTCACAACAACAACAAAACTTCGAGTCCTAAATCAGTTTTGCTTGCTTTGCTCCTACTTTTTTTTTTGAAGCTTTCTTATTCTATTTGTATGGTTTTTTTTCTTCTTTGCGGGAGAGGACCTCGGCTGGTTTTTTTTTTTTTTTTTTGAGTAGGAACACATGGCTGGTTCAGTCTAATGGAGCACACAGCAGTGTTGGTGGATGAGATGATGACTTCCTATCAAGATTGATGGATGTGAATCTTGCTTTTATAAAGGTTTGTGCTATACTTTCAGTTTTTACCTTTTAGCATTCTTGCACTTCACCATTATCATATACATGTTGAAATGCATGCCTTACAAAGCTTGATAATTAATCCAACTCAACTTAAAAAGTTCAATTCTTCTTGTTTTAATGCTAAAAGCTCCATGTTATTCTCATTGTACCTATTACAATCCCCATAATGTTGTTAATGCTTTCATCTTAATTTTCAAAGAACTAAATCAAAGTCAACAATGTGTGTGTTGTTTCTACTTTGTTATCGTGTTTTATTACGACTTGTTGTCGTTGTTGTCTTCTATTGAATTGAATGAAAATTGGATCTCCATAAGGAACTTCATGTATTGACTATGGTGTTGTATTTAATGTTTAATATGAGTTAATTTTCTTTCATGTCCCTTATTAGCTCTAGTACTCCTCTCTACCTACATATGTGTTGAATTGACAAAAGACCAAAGCAAACTCAATCGTAAAGAAATTAAAAAATAGGTTCGAAGCCTACTTTTTATGTATGATTATTATTACTTTCTATGTTTCTTCAAATCCACCATTTTTCTCATTCGCTTCCAATGTACATCCTTAGTTCAATAATCTCTCCTTTGCCTACTTTATTCAGGTGCATAATCATTGGTTGTTGTCCTCACATGGAGAATCATAGATGCTTCAAAGCTGCGTTATAGTTATTATATGAAGTCCTTTTTGCTATTCTTATTCCGACCAGTCATGTTGGAGTGTTGGTGATTGGATGTGTTGAACATTAGATGGATTTTGTTCTTGGTTATTAAACTTAATTCTTTATGTGCATATTTATAGGATTGTAAGTGTTCTTTTTTTTTGGTTGTTGAACAATAGGATTGGTGGTTTTTGTGTATACTTCCAAATTTGGAGCTTGTGTAATACATGACAATTTTCCGTGGATATATAAATTTTTTTGCTAATTTTGAGTTTCACATTTTTTCTTTCTCTTTTGAATATTTTTTCCTATATATTGTCGATGTATGAATGTGCAATTTGGCTTTTTTGTGGGATGTTAGCACCTTTTGAGGAGTTGTTGGAGGGGTGCAAGGCGATGGAGTAGGTCATATGGTTGTAATTTGAATTTTTATGTTGGAGAACCATTTGGATTATGTTTCTGTGTCATAATTAAACAAAACAGAAAATTAGAGACGGATTAGCAACGGAAGTCAAACATTCCGTTGCTATTCCGTCTCTAATTTTCCAGAAATATATGTATGAATCACAAACGGATTAGAGACGGAAATAAGAATTCGTCTCTGATTCCGTCGCTAATCAGAAACGGATACAGAGACGGAATCAGAAACAGAAAAATCCGTCTCTAAATCCGTTTCTAATTGGAGACGGAATCAGAGACGGAATATTTGCATTCCCTCTCTGATTCCGTCTCTGATTCCGTTGCTAATCAGCAACGGAATCAGAGACGGAATGCAATTACAAATGTACCATTTCGAAATAAATTCCATTTCGTTCGTTTACATTAGTTTCTAATTTCCGTCTCTAAATCCGTCTCTAATCAGAAACAGATTTGTTCCGTCTCTATTCCGTCTCTAATCAGAAACAAAATCCATTTTCCGTTTCTGATCGAATCAGCAACGACGTTTTCAGAGACGGAACTCATTCCGTCTCTGTTCCGTTTCTGATTGCAATTAGAGACGGAATTTTTTCAAATCAGAGACGGAAAATTCCGTTTTTGATTTGCTGTTTTTTTGTAGCGCATTAAGTCATGTATCTCGGAGGGTTTTCATGACCTCCCTTTTGTTGTCTTATGTATATATATGATCAATAAATCATAATTATATCTCATATTAATAAAACCGATCTATATATAGTTTTTTTTTTACGGGGAAAAGATGAAAATTTTATTCATCAAATAGCTCACAAGATACATCAGTTACAACAATGTATTAATAACCAAAGGAGCTATATCCCAAATTCTTTCGTTCTCATGAACTCGCAAGAGTTTAGCCATATTATAGTTGTAGTACTATTTTTTGGATACGACTAATTAACTAATTAGTCTCGAATATTTACCTGCTTCCCTATGTCGCATTAGCGGATCACATATATACGTATACTATTTTCGGATACGAAATAAACTTACAGGGGTGTATTCAATTGAGAATTTAATAAACTTTTGATTACTTTGATAAGCGGATAACTTTTTTGAAGTTTGTAGATTTTCGTACACTTTTAAAGACTTGGATATACTTTTATGTAAATGTAACGGCCCAAAATCTCTAACTGTGTTTAATTTTCTAAACAGGATCAACAACCCGTACTATGGGACCCACACCGTGGTATGTTCATTTCCTAGGCAAGGGCCAAGGTATATTTTATATTTGTTGTGATGTATGCCTAGTGTATTGTGTATGTGTAGACTATTAAGTCAATTTTTATACGGGTGTATAGGTATCAAGACGAGCGAGGATGTACCTCGAGTCGCGTGTCGACATGAGACCGAGGTAGCGACATATGGGGTAAGCTTATTCTATCTTTACGAGTTTTACCACACATCTGTCAAAACATCATCATTTCTGTTACGTTCATTTTATGTAATTCTTGTTGCTTTACCGCCCAACATTCACTACCATAGAACATAGTTGGCCTAATTGCGGTTCTATAAAATTTTACCTTCTAACTTAGTATAAACATTTTGATCACAAATCACCCATATTGCACCCCGTCATTTCTTCCATCCAGCTTGAATTCTATATGTGACATCATTTTCAATATTACCATCATTTGTATGTGACGCGCGCCGAACGCGTCAATAATATTTAAAAATAGCCAAACCAACTATTTTGTAGAATAGTGGCAAATGGTCGATCCCACATGAATCGATAATCTTTCTAAGGTTTAAAAAATAACGAAAAGAGAAATCGGGGTTTTTGAGAGAATGAATAGTTTAATAAATTAACTAATCTAAATATAAACAAAATAATTAAAACAAGGAGATAAAATTGAAAATAAAATAATTAATAAAAATACCTAGGTCAAGACATACAAGTTCGGTTCGGTAAAAGATTGGATTTGGTCGTCGATTTATGTAAAGTATGCAAATCAAAATATCCTAGTGTAGCTATAGACCCGGTGACGCACGCGGTTCCTTGCACTTCCAAATCTCGATAGCCAAGGTACGACGGTGGCTACTTCCCTAGTCAAACACATAACCATATATTCAAGTGAATTATGTTTACTGTGTTGACCGCATTGAGCTTCGTGAATGCACTACACCTAGACAACCGGATCACTAGTGTGTCCGATTTAGCCTAGATCCCTATGGTATTCAACCGGTCCCAAAAGGGTTTAATCAATCGGTATGGTCGAATGTCACTATTGTGGTCTTATCGCACAAGTAGGCTTACGATACACTGGCTGATAAATCAAGATTTAAAACAAGTGTTTAACCTTGATTATTAAAATAATATCAAAGGAAATAAAATATTAATGAAAAGACTGAAATTAAAATATATAAATCTCACAAATCCATTGATATGCGCAGTCGAACCTCCCTCGCAATCTTGCATAGGCTAGGGGTTTTTAGCCTCGCATTGGTGAAGAACACAAAAGAATAGAAGAAAAATAAAAAATAAGGAATGGGGGAGAGGAGACGAGGCTTCGGCCAAAGAGGAGCCGAATAGCCGAATTCGCCCCGCACGTTTTTCTTTTCGATTTTTATTTTGTGCGTCCTCCTCCAAGATCTCTTGCTATTTTATCTCCCAGTTGTTATATTCCTATATCTCCAAGCACGTACATCGCATGTGCCTAACTGTCCGCCACATCATCACTCTTGTGCCTCGCGTGTGGGCCCCACCAAATTTACCTCGAGATACGTGTTAGCGCGATTTTCGATGTCGAATAAATCCGAGCATATGCATACTCGATTTCGCGTGGTTTTTCGCCCCGAATTCGACCGTGCACTCCAAAAATCCTGAAAATAATAAATAAATGCAATTAGGCTAGTATTTTGGAGACTTTACAATAAAAATATGTAGATAACCTATATATAATATTACATAATTAACGACTCAACAGTATGATTGATCCTAGGTATCTAAAGTGGTTCACCTTAGGAACTTCTACTTCCTATAATTTTATCACTCTATCATCTCAATGTTTAGTGTTTCCAAACTCACAGTGCATGTATTCAGTTTTCGTCCTACTCAACTTAAAGCCATTAGATTCTAATGCATTCTTCCAGAGTTCTAGTTTCCTACTCACTCCATCTTTCGTTTCATCCACTAAGATAATATCATCTGCAAATAGCATACACCATGTATATCCTCTTGAATATCCCTAGTTAGTTCATCCATAACTAAAGTAAATAGATATGGACTTAAAGTCGATCCTTGATGTAGTCCTATATGTGAAGGCCCAAGGCCATACCCATGCCGGACTAAGCCAGCGGGTTGGGCTCCTCTGAGACGAGTTGGGCTCCTCTGAGACCTCCAAGGTAGTGTGGGTACACCCATGCGACCTCCCACACCATCTACGTCCCACCTCCAATTTATTCATAAATGGGCATAGTCTTTCGCTTCCCACGATTCGAAACCGAGACCTGGTGGCTTAAGTACTCGATTTTCACGAATCGTGTACCACTGAGCTGTCCATTTATGAAATAAATGGGGGGGGGGAAGGGACGTAGATGGTGTGGGAGGTTGCATAGGTGAACCTACACTGCTTTGGAAGTCTCGGAGGAGCCCAGCCCGCTGGCTTAACCCGGCGGGGTATAGCCTTGGGCGAGTATGGCCTTAGGCCTTCACACTATTGTAATGGGAAATTCCTTTGTAGCTCCTCCAAATGTCTTTATATTTGTTACTACTCCATCATACATATCTTTTATAGTGTCTATGTATCTAGCATGCACTCCTTTTCTTTCTAGAACCCATCAAAGAACATCTCTAGGGACCCTATCATATGCTTTTTCTAAATCTACGAATACCATATGATGATCTTTTTTCTTTTCTCTATATTGTTCTAACAATCTTCTTACAAGAAAAATCGCCTCCATAGTTGACCACCTAGGCTTGAAGCTAAATTGGTTCTCTGATATTGTTGTTTCTCTCATATTGTTGTTTCTCTCATTAGCCTATTGTCAATTATCATCTCTCAAAACTTCATAGTGTGACTCATAAGTTTAATTCTCCGATAGTTTGAGCAACTTTGAATGTCTCCTTTATTTTTGAAGATTGGCATAAGCGTGCTTATTCTCCAATCCATTGGCATCCGTTTTGATTTTAGAAGTAACTTCTCCATCTTTCCTTGATATCATCCTCGCGCGTTAAAACATTTTGATTTTCGTCCTTAATACATCTTATATGACTTAGGTCTTGTTTCTTTTTATCTCTTAATTTGGCTAGCCTATATATATTTCGCCATCTCTATTACCAAACCTTGTATATAGATCTTCCATGAAATTGTTTTAGCTTGATTAACTACTTTTTTAGCTTGTTTCTAGCTTCTCTTTATTGATTGACGCATCTTCATCTTGACACTTAGGTGTTTTCCAATACATATCTCTTTTAGTCTTAATTGCTCGTTGGACATCTTCGTTTCACCACCATGTTTCCTTTTTTGGTGGTCCTAAGCCTTTAAATATACTTAATACATTTGATCCCACTCTCCTTATGCAACTACTCATTTCTAGCCATATTGTATTAACATTTAAGTCAAGATTCCAAACATTTTCCTTTAATAGTTTTTCTCTAAACTTTAATTGTCTACTCTTTTTTAGGTTCCACCACTTTATTCCGGAGTCGCTAACTCTTTTATTCATATTATGTCGTTGTTTTAGCTTAATATCAGTACTACTAACTTATGTTGGGTAGTAAGCGCTTCACCAGGTATTACTTTGCAGTCTCTACATATTTTTCTATCTATTTTTCTCGTTAAAAGAAAATCTATTTGACTCTTGCTACGACCACTACTAAAAGTAATTATATGCGACTCCCTCTTCCTAAAACTAGTATTTGCTAAGACAAGATCTATATCGTATGTTGAAGCAAATTCTAAGATTGATTCTCCTTCTTCATTTCTATTATTGTAACCAAAACCTTCATGAACTCTCTCAAACCCATCGTAACTTGCCCCGTCATGCCCATTTAAATCTCCTCAAATAAAAACATTTTCATCTAATTGTATGCTTTGCATAAATCCATCCATATCGTCTCAAAACTTGCGTTTGATGCTCTCGCTTAATCTTTTATAATTTTATTATATATCCCGACCTTTTGAGATTCGGTATTATATCTCAATTTTTTTAAATTGTTTAATTTATATCATAAACACTTTTAAACTTCAAATTTGATGATGTTGCGCTTATAATACAAATTAAACAATTTAAAAACATTAAGATATAACAATAAATCTCAAAAGGTTAGTACATAATAACAAAATTTGTAAAAAGTTAAGCTCGCTGTGAGGCTCCAACTCCCAATTTCTCCCTCAAACAAACACATAATAATTGGTTGGTGCCATTGAATTGCCATTTTCAATAAACTTCATGTATTTAAATTTTGATTAAATATAGTATTACTGATGAAGGTTTGTTGTGTTTTACTTGGGTATAATCTAATTATGCTTTTTGTGGGACAAATATGACAACACACATACAAGATAATAGCAATGACACAAACTACGTACCGCATTATTGAATTATGTATATGTGCTTTTGGAATTAATCGAGCTAGCTTAAGTAATTGAACGCATGCATCGATCGATCTTTAATAACCCCATAAACATGCTATTACATTATATGTAGTTGACAAGCGGATGCAAGTCTATTTCGCTTGAAAGAAATGTTCGTACATGCATTATTAACAAGATATTGCTCATGAGCCAACCATGCATGTGAGTTGTGACGCAGTAAAAGGCATCGATTTATCAAAAGAATAAGCTAGATTGCTCGTGCATGAGTAGCAAATCATGTATTCAAGTGTCAGTGTTCTTTTTTTCTTCTAGCAGCTTAGTCAGCATGTCAAAGCATGCATTCATCGAGTAGTTTTTAGCTATAAAACGGGGGAGTGAAGCACTAACTTTCATGTTCACTTCCATTCCATTTCCTATAGAGTGCAAACCATATTATACTGTTTTTGTGTATTAATTTGCTTCCATGGCCCAAGTTAAGAAGATTGAAAAGGAGTGTGAGGTGAGGTGCCCTGTAGACAAGATGTGTGAGTTTTTTAGGTATAATATACTCAATTATTAACCCAAGTCATGCATAAATTAATGACTCACAAGTCGACTCATTGTCTCTTGATGAGTTAATGCGTGTCTCGATGCACATCAAATGAACCTTGTTTTATTTCTCTAACTATAGGTACATTAATGCTTATATTAAATGTGACCACATTAAGCCACTTATAAATTCAACATTAGTTCAAAATAATTCAACTTACCGCACAAATCGATACATCGGTCTCACATCGACACGCAACTCGAGGTACGCCTTCGTTCGTTTCAACACTGTTATGCCCCACGTGTTCCTTACCCACACATTACCAAATTTAATTAATTTAACTTGTTCAATCTTTGGTATATATATAATAAAAAATACAAGCATCAAACAAAAATAACATACCTCGGTGTCGACTATCGAGATTTGGACATGTGTATCACGACAAGTGAGTCTCACATACGACCTTGAAATGACACGTGGCACGAGTTAGATTTTTAGGGTCGTTACATATAATGACTTATTTTTGTTATTCCTTTGCAGGGAT
Organism: Stephania yunnanensis; assembly: GCA_039657365.1. Lineage (NCBI taxonomy): Eukaryota > Viridiplantae > Streptophyta > Magnoliopsida > Ranunculales > Menispermaceae > Stephania > Stephania yunnanensis. The sequence continues at coordinate 55,122,934 of CM077588.1, read as the reverse complement.
GGGTGTACGACCACTTCGATCTTCATGAAGCCCATAAACCAAGGGGTACGTTGACACCCTCCCACGTGTAAGTAGGTGGGTTGTTAAGAAAGAACAAGGGCTTAATGTTGACCACCTCCCGAGGCTTCGCAGAATACTCGACAACGCTCGATCTAATAAGGTGGGTTTGCAATCTAGAATTTATTACAATTTACGTGATTTTTTCAACTTTTCAAGTGATTTCGCTTATGTTTTCCTTCGGTAGGTTACCTGGGACCCTTACTCAAGTATTCGAAGGGACGAGGATATTGCAGAGCTCGCTTTCTACACGAGGAACATTAATTGGGATTGTCGAGCCATATCACCTCGATAAATTTTTGCGACAACTCAGGCACATGCAGCACATCAGCTCCGCTTCATACAATCATACACGAGCATAACGAGGAAAGGTGGCAGCCGGATTATGTGGTGAAATACAATTTTCAAGCCAAGATCTATGAGAGGTGGCAATATCACGTTTTGTCGGCTAGATCACGAGGACCACGTGTTAGTGTGCTATAGGAGGCGACTGAGGATTACATAAAGTGGTTCAATGAGATTGTAACATGTAGTAACCACGAAACCCAAATTGGGCATACACATCCACTTGTCAAATGGAGCATCATTGGTATCATCGTAATGTTGGACAAAGAGTAGGACCGTCTCATAGTGATCCCCACCAAGGATTGGACGTCAAATGTTTTGGTGGTCTTGAAGCTTCCAGTACATATCATTTCATATTTGTTTCCATGCATCATCTTCGCAATGTACAAGACCAGCTGCAATGACACAATATCCACAATTACCATCTCCTTTGACATCATCAACCCTCTCAATGTGATGAAGCTAGTCTTCCGGTACGACACAGGATTAACCATCCCTTCACACAGCATGCATTAATGTACGCGTTCTGTAAACCTTGTGTGCTACTAGATGAGTAATCTTCTTTGGTATCATCTCTGGATGAAGTAGATGTTCAAAGTGAGATTGATTTCTCTTTGTAGATGTGTCATCATTCTCGACATGAAGCTCGACCTTACTTGCCTTAGACTTTTTCCTTTGCCGGGTTGTGATGGCTTCCCTCTTGTATTCACTTTCTCCCTTGGGACAATCAAGGACACGGATGAGGGATAAGTAATTTATCGAAGTTGTTGCACAATCCTCATGCGTATATCCTCGATTTCGACAGCTTTAAACCTATCAATCACCCATTGGATTTTCACTTTGAAATTGTACTCTGTCCGATTTACCGCTTGCTCGGGATTCATGCTTAACTTTTTTCATTGAATATGGATATCATCAAGAGGTATTGGTGAAGCTCCCATTTGGTAATTTGCAAGTTCGTGGGCACAAAGAAGTCTAAATGTCTTGCTAAAAACACAACGACATCTACTTGGATCGGTCCCAACATTTTCGGCCATTTGCAACTTTTTTCAGATTCAACTCAACATCGGTTATGAAACAAAACCTCATAAGACACTAGGGGTGGGCAGCGATTTTCGAAAAACCGCCCAAACCGCCCAAACCGCCCAAACCGCATGGTTTGGTCTGGTTTTTAAATCTCGCGGTTTAATTTGGTGCGGTTTGGAAAATGTAAAAACCGCAGAATCACGGTTTGGTCGCGGTTTTCAATTTGAAAAAATTGCGGTTTCACCAAACCGAGGGTATTTTTGTAAATAACCACCAAAAACCCTAAAAGGCTTAAACATAACGAAAAAAAATCCTCTCATTCACTCCCGTCACCTCTCTCCTCTCACTCCCGGCGCTCCTCACTCCCGTCACTTTTTCCCCACCGGCTCCTCCTCCTCTCACCGCCGTCTCATCTCTCCTATTACTCCCGCCGCCACCTCTCTCCTCTCACTCCCGCCGCTTCTCTCTCCTCTCACTCCCGTCACTCCCGTTTAATCTCTCATCTCGCAGCCGCCATCTCTTCTCTCCTCTCGAGCACTATCGCCGCCGTCAGCCCGTCGCGGAGTGCCCTTCTCACTGCCGCCGCACCGCCGCCCTTCGTCCTCCTCACTCCCGGTCTCACCGCCGCCGCCGAATCCATCGCCATCTTCGTCGCCTTCCACCGCGCGAACCGCTACTGCGTCCACCGCCGCCTCGCACCGCTGCCTCGCACCAAAACCGCAAAACCAAACCGACCAAACCGCGCAAACCGCGGTTCAGTTTGGTTGCGGTTTAGGTGGTTCGCAATTTGGTGGTGGTTTGGAAAATCACTAAACCGTAGACCTTCGGTTTGGTCACGGTTTGGTGGTTTTCACCACCAAACCGCGGTTTGCCCACCCCTACAAGACACGGTACAAGGTGTCACCAAATCCGTGTTGCATTACATTCAAACTTGTCTTAAAAGACGCATTGATCTTAGTATGTTGGCCAACAACCATACTATCGATTACCGCCATAAATTCACAAACATTCCTTGCGAATGTCCAAGATGTCTTTTTAGGGTATTATGTGCACTTTCTACTCTGTCGATCGTAGTCTGTCCAAAATGCAATGATTGGTTAGTTCATGCTTTGACAAATCATTCCTTGTAATCCCTAATCCATGTATCCATCAAATAATCAAGTAATCAATGTACACAAGCATATTCGGCGGCCATACTTGACATCTTTGTATTGAACACAGATTTAGAACTCGCACTTATCAAAGTATTCCACCTACTTTGGAAAAGGTTGAAGTCTTCGGTCCCTGCGAAAAGTTTCTTTATGTTCGCAGCTACACCTCGATTAATATTGCAAGTGCAAAGAATGTGAGTGGACGTGGGAAAAACCAACTCAGTTGCTTTCATCAATCCTAACTCCCTATCAGTTACAATCGCATTTGGTTTACCCCACCCATCCATGAGGTTATTAACATTCTCCAACACCCAAATGTAGTTCCATTTCGTCTCTCTTTACATAAATGCAAACGCGACTGCGAACGTGAGCTTGGTTGACGTCACACCGATGATTTCAAAAAATGGCATGCGATACCGATTGGTTTTGTAGGTGCAAACCATAATCAAATCCAAAGGAAAACATCGGAGTAAATTTATGGAGTCAAGATGAGACCAAAACAACTATGTCCCAATGTCGGTTTCCTCGTCTTTCCTATGCCTCGAAAGATAACCATGTGTGTCTAACAAATGCATGAATTATTGCATTGGTGATCTCCCCCCAACCTCGGATAGCCTTTATTTTTGCCTTGCATTGTATATCGTGCTCAAGGTTGATGCGTTATCTACATCCTTTTTCTTTAAAGTGTCTAATATCTCTCGGGGCTTGATGTTTTCTTGTCTCATCTGTACAACTACAACGCACTCTTCCAGAACTAACCGATTGGCGTCAAGATGAGTCCGGACTCATGAGTCCAAGTAGATTTATCGGATTGAATTAAGGTGATCAAGGCTTATATGGGGAAGGCCCAAGGCGTGGCTAGGCCTCAACATTGTTGCGCCGAAAGCTTTGTCAAGGTTTGCCTAAGACGTGCTTATAAAGGACTCAAACGAGCGTAGATCTTGCTTAGATGCATGGTGGGTCATATAGAAGTACTCTCGGCTATTGAGGGCGCATCCTTGGCTTCTCCAAAACATTTCTTGATGTATGTGCTAAGTATGTGCGGACCCGAATTTGAAAAATATGCTATCAATATCACTAATGTCGATCTTCGAGGAGCGAATATAAGATGAACATCGTAATTGATTATTGTGCAAGCACGGAGATGACCAAGATGAGGTATTCGTCTACGCTACTAATCTTTCCACCTTCATCCGGATCCCATTATATAATAATAATAATAATAATAATAATATTATTATTATTAATTATAATATCACTTATAGTAATAATAATAATAATAACATTATTATTATTATTAAAAATATTAATGGTTATAATAATAATAATAATAATAACACACTGCAAAAAATTTGAAAATACAGTACAAAAAACATTCAATATAGCAACAAAAGTTTAATTATTCTATTTGATTGCATCTTAAAGAACTTGGAGGTTTAGAAGTAGTATTGAACAAGACATTCTACATTTTTTTTTTGAAAAAAGTAAAAGAAGACATTCTTTGCCAATGATTGATCAACCACAAAAATAAAAAAAATAAGATCAACTATACTTTTTATTGATTGAACCCCTTACAAAAGTAGCTTACAATAGCAAACAACAACATAGCCTCAGTCTCAAATAAATTGGAAATAGTAATAATAATAACAATAATAATAATAATAATAATAATAATAATAATAATAATAATAATAATAATAATAATAATAATAATAATAATAATAATAATAATAATAATAATAATAACAACAACAACAACAATAACAATAATAATAATAATAATAATAATAATAATAATAATAATAATAATAGTAATTTTTTCTTGAATTTTCAAAACATTGTGATATGCATCATTGAATGTCCACAAATGTAAATATCTTTTTATAGTGTAATTTATTTTCTAAAACACTAAACATTACTAGATTTATTTTTGAGAAAACACATTACAAACATTTTAATTTGAGTTATCGGGGTTGCACACTTGCATGGGCTTTTGAAGACATAGGTGAAACCTAAAGTATTTCATGGGCTTCAACTTTAAGTTTGAGAAAATCTCGAGGAGCATCGTCAATTTAAAACAAAAATGTTAACTCACTTTAATCCTAACATCTGTTGTCCTCTCTCAAAGTCTCCCCTATCTTGTTCCCGTCTCCATCTCATACGCGCCCCCATCTCGGCCGCGACCTCCCCCATCTCATCATCCCGGCCTCCCACGTCCTCCCTCGTCTCGTCCCGACCACCCACGACCTCCCTTATCTTGTTCGCGACCTCCCTCACCCTCAAAGGTACCCATTAATTTATTCTCTTAAATTATAGAGTCGTGTAAAATTGAAAAATCGAGTCCGGATAAAAAATGGGTCTTGTATGTTTTAAAAACATACGGGCCCGAACACAAAAAGTGTCCGTTTAAAAAATGGGTACGGGTTCGAACATTATTTTTAATTGTTATTAAGGGGGGTGTTCGAACCTAGGGCTGGCAAAAAAAGGGGAACATACATAAACGGGATCGGACACCTCCCCTTATTATGATTAAAATTAGTGTCCAGATCCGTTTCCTTTTTAAAACAAGCACTTTTTTTTTCTAGACTCGTATTTTTGTAAAACATACGGCTCTCGTTTTGTCCAATTTTTATTTTTAAATATGATTAAATATTTTATTTATCAATTATTTAAAAAAGAACCACAATCATTATTGTCTAAGTTTTAAAATGATATTCCCACATCACAAAAGTTTCGAAAAAGAGAGATCATCTCAATAGTCTAAATTAATCGCTAAACGTGTACTCGTTTTTTTGAAATTGTTGTCTGGACTCGGTCCCGTATTTTTAAACGGACACAAAAAATTGTCCAGACTCGTATATTTTTTACAAAAATATTGCCCGAACCTGTTTATAGCGGGTCCGAACAAAATCGGAAAAACAGGTCTGGACATTTTTTGCCAACCCTATTCGGACTCGTACCCGTCCAGACCCATTTTTTTGCCACCTCTATAGAGACGGAATTTAAAGTGCGTTGCCAAAAAACTGGCGCCAAATTCCTCGCCAAAACTTCACTAACTCGGGTACTTTTTAGCCGCCCATCATGCCTCGAGATGCATGAGTTGATGAGAATCATTGATTAAAATGGAAATGGAATGGGCCCATACGTTTTGCCCCAGCCTCCATTGCTTCCATCGCCTCGAGATATTGATGAAATATAGACATCTCTCTCATTTTTTCCCAAGCCTCCATCGCCTTCCACACTGCTCATTTTCTCAAAACCCTAGCCATAATCCCTCTCTTCACATCAGGCATTGTTAACTGGAACGATGATCTTCTTCGTTCTTCAGTCAACGTCAATTCCCTACAACGCCGATCCTTCGAACCCTAAGCCCGTGATCGTCAGAGTCAAGAGGAAATCCTCTCAATCTCCGCTAGAAGCATTTTGTGAGCCCTCGATCGCCCTCAAATTTTCTAATTAAAACTCAAAACCATTCTGTTGACTTCTCATCGACTCTACGGTTTGCTGAGGTGAGTACTCCAACCCTCAGTTCGTTCCTCTCATCGACTCTTGTTCTTCAAATTTAAGTTTTTTTGTTTAAACTTTCTAAGGTCCTTCTCTTATTTGTATGAAATATATATATACACATACATACGTATATATAGACACACACTTCTATTAGCATACATCATGCGAATGAGGAAGAAATTCTTTGGTAATATACAATCTACGGTTTATAATCGCAACTGCAATGTCCCTTATGTTAAATTTGTCAGATTTCTTAATTGTAAATTGGAAATGAAATGAGTTCTACTTTGATGCATTTGTTGTCTGGGTTTTTATAACTGTTGCTGATAACATGCCTTATTTTATAATTGTTATTCCCTTTAAATCCGAGTATTGCCAATCCTTTAGTAGACCTTTCTCTTGGGTCCTCATATCAACAACTCTATCTCAACAAAACAAGCGTCGAAAAAACTGTGAGATATAATCGCCATCACATAAGATTGGGCGAAATATACTTTTCACAACTGAACAACCCTTGCAACCCTTATACTGCTCCTGTATACTAATTATGATCCAATACTCCCTTCATGGTTTTTGCCTTAATCTAAGTATAGTGAATGCTCAACTTTTTCTACCTATTCTTCTTGAATTTATCTAATTTATTCTCTTCAAGTGTATGATAAGTACAAAGAGTATTGGGCTCATGCATGCTCGATATGTTCTATCCACTTGCCATTTCGTGAATGTTTTTGTTATCTCCTTCTCTACCTTTTTTTTTTGGTTAACAACATTGGATTAGAAATCTAGAGAAGAAAAGAGAGTGAAAAGAAAACCTTGCTTGCAAAGGATCTGCATGGATAACAATAAAAGCTGATTTTGTGGCTGTGGAAGTCGTTTGCTTTAGATTCATTTATAGGATTTTTGTGCTATTATTATGCTGGACAACATATTTTTTTTCTTTTTTTTAAGTATTTCCTATTCAATATAGTTTGAAAGAAATGGAAAAAACTTTTTCAAAGATTGTGTCTTTGAGAACTTCATCGAAATCTCATGAATAGCAGAATCCTAGACCTTGTTCAATAGGATTTTACTTGAAACCCATGATCTAATAATTAGTTACTGAGTGAACAAAATATGTCACATGAGTTTAGAGATTGTTTGTCTTTGTTCAAAGAAATAAGCAATACTTAGTTCATAGTTGTACTCCCAAACCAACATTACTTGAGTTTTTATTCTTAAAAGAAGAATGAGCTATAGTACCAAAGCAATTGGTTTAGCAACATCATCTTCGTAATACGGACGAGTCCTTGTAGAATTACAAAATGGATCCCCAGGATATGATCTCAATCTCTTTAGTTATCTTACTTTAATAGATAGTTGTATTCCTTCACTACGTAAATCCAGTAGTGATTCTTTCTCTAGTTATATAAGGCATCCTTTAAATGCTTATCCATTTGTTGTCCATTGGCTGGTAGCTATACGAGTAAAAGATGACACTTCCATGCAGTAAGTCAAGTACCTTAAAGCTTGCAATATGCTTCAGTTAATATTTCTAGAATTAGTAATTATGTGCAATCCATAATGTGTCGCATCGAATCACTGAAAAAAAAAATAGAAACATTCTATTTCTCTATTTCTATCAGTACTATAATAGTTAAATTATTGTACTTTAATAGTTCAATAATAGTTAAATAATCGTACTATTAAGTTGAGGCAGATTAAGTGAGGTGCATAAGCGCATTTAGTCACACCTTATCTATGGTACTAGATTTATTAGTTTTTATTATTTTGAAAATAAAAATAAAAAAAGAGATAGAACTTGGGTGATGATTACATATTTTTTTTGGGTCAAAATAATATATTTATGAATATAAGAATATAATGTTTGTGTCTCAATTCAATTCGGTATGTGGCGTTCCTCACGCCCTAGACGTTCTAGATTGATATCGAGTCTAATGCACCTTGCTCCTATAGAAACATTGTGCATAAAAGCATATGTGTATCAAATGAGATGTTTGTAACCACAAAACAAATAAGTAATGGAAATGTAAGTGCCTTTTTTATATCATAGGTTTATTTATTTCATTTTAATAATGTTGTAAACTTATTATTAAAGTGAGCTTTTGTTTGGAAGTGCATTATGTAATAGATAGGGAATTGATGAGCAGTTAGCATTTTCCTTAAAAATATGTTATATTTGCTCGATGAATTGACATACGGCTTCCGCATTCAAATAAGCATCCTAACTACTGCTTTTAATGGACGTTGATGAAGAGTCTTAGTGTAACTATATACACATATTAAGTCATACAACTCTTTTTTATTTTGTGTGGTCCTTACCATATATTCCTATTAACTCGAAATTAATAACATTTCTCATTATAACTTTATATATTTCGATTTTGCAAAATAAATATTTCGATCGTTGTCAAATTTTCAATTGCAAAGTTGAATCTTGTCTTTTATTAGGTAACATATAATATTTACTTATGCACTTTTGTTGGTGATTAGTACATTTGATGCATGTTTTAATATCTTATTTTAATCATTGTTCACAAATGCGAATTTTTTTTTTTGCTTTTAACTTCCTTTGTTCGCTACTTCCCTCTATTCCTTTATCTTGTTTCTCGAGTGCAACTGTTCTTCATCAAGAAGTTTTTAAGCTAATTTAGGTTGGAAAGCCTTATCCGATATATTTGATTCTTTTTGGGCAGCCAAAGAGCATTCAGACGAACTCAAGGAGCCAAGTGGACTTGAATAGACTATCACTGAAAGATGATGATGATGCGGAGGTTTTTAACTTACCTAGCTTGCTGGTATACCAATTTTTGGAAAGGGAAGTCCCTCACTTCCGGGGAGCCATTAATAAATAAGGCATGTATATTCATTCACCTAATATGCTTTGAATAATTTATGTCGCATCTCATTTTGTCTTTAACTTTTTCCATCTATTTTTAACAGATTTCGTCTCTTTCGTCTCGATGCCCTGACTTAAACACATACAACAGCTGTGATATACTACTTTCTAGTTGGGTTTCTGTGGCATGGTGAGCTCTTCTAAATAGAGAACAATAAAAATGTTATCTTGTTCATGCCATAATAGATGGATTGAGATTGCACTTGTTTTGAAGCATGACTTATTTATACAATCTCGTGTATTGGATTTTAATTTAGGTACCCAATATATAGAATACCTATGAGTCCAACTCTGCGGGACTTGGAAGCTTGCTTTCTAGCGTTCCATTCTTTGTCTACAACTCACCAAAGTAAGTTTTCTTCTTCCTCATCAACATCAACTCAGCTGTTTCAGTGTTCTTTTTCTTTTTTAGGAGGTAAATAGGTGCTTCAATGTTTAGAAGTGGTTTTTGCTTCTTGTCGCAGGTGTAAGCCATTTTCAGCCACAAGTCTGTGCTCCAAAACTTGGGAAGTTCAATGGATCGGTTGATTCTTCCCTGAAGCTTTGTTACCGGTGTTCGGACTTGAATCTTACAAGTTTAAAGGACCCATGTGAACTTCATGAACACAACCAAGCAAGCTCACTATATCAAGCAGCTGATAATTAGCTCCGTCGATTACAAGTTGATCACCCAAATTACCACTTCTTTGTTGCTCATAATACCGGCAGAAAGTGATGAACTTAACATCCATCTTTTGATCAGAGCAAAGAAAATTTAAAACTGACCTTTAAAATGGTATAGGTTCAGTTAAAACATTTCTTTCATTTTATTTTTTTTCATATATTTATATAGCAGCTATACCTATACATCTCTCACCCTTCCCTCCCCCGACGCAACTTCATAGATGACCCAAAAATAGGGTCTTTGGTGATCTGCAGACCCATAATAGGGTGGATTATAGCACAACTGAAAAAAAATTAAATTGTTTGTGGACAAGTAGTGGACCCTAAACTGATAACTTGGTTCGCACATACCTGGTTAGAAGTGTCTGTAAGATATAGTTGGCCTCACCTCTCTTGTTGTTATATGCTTGAACAAAGGGATGGCACCAATTCTCAGAAGTGCCAGTAAATCTTTGATTGGTCAACTTTTATCAAAAAAGTTTTTGGTTGATCATTTTTATATGATAGATAGTTTGTATTAGTTCTTTTATTCTTTCAAATATATAATACTGGTTTCCAGTAAATCTTTGACTGTTCATCTTGGTGTTAGCTATTGATAAACAATGTTGTCATAAATCAGAGAATCTTTTTACATTTTTCAATGTTTGTTCATCTTTGTTTCTGATAGCAGTTTTTCAAGCTTTGTAACTCAGTCTCTCAGTGTTTCTCACCATACTGGGGTCTGCAGTTCAGGGTTCCTCCATCGTAAAGAACTTGATCAAATAAGTTCTCCATCAGATCAAGGGAATCAATTGACAAAAAAATGATTGTTTAGAAGATGAAATTGACTGGTTAGCAAATGAAACGAGCTTTCTCATAATGAGGCTCAACAAACAAGATGTGAATGGCAAGATTCCTAGGATATAGATGTGAAGGGACATTGGGCAACGGAAAGGCTTGAAACAATTGTACCCTTTAGAAGAATTTCCATTTCTGTTCCGTCTCTATTCCGTTTCTAAATTCCTTCTCTAATCCGTCTCTAATCAGCAACGGAAACACATTTTCGTTGCTGATTGAATCTGCGACAACGATTTTAGAGACGAAATAGATTCCGTCTCTGTTCCGTTGCATAATTGAATTAGAGACGAAATTTATGCAAATCTGATACGGAAATTTCCGTTTCTGATCTGTTGTTTTTTTGTAGTGCGTCCATTACGTCTCAAGATTCGTGCATGCTTCGATCTAGACGCCCCAAAAATGGGGACCTACTACAATAGAACTTTTTCTCTCTCTACCGATTGTCACAACGACTCTCTTTCTCTCTCGCCAAAATCTCTCTCTCTCTCTCACCGCTCTCTCTCTCTCCCACCGATCTCTGCTCTCTCTCTCTCTTCCACCGCTCACCGTCGCCACTCTCTGCTATCTCTCTCTCTCACCGCTCTCTGTTCTCTCTCTCCCACCGCTCACCGTCACCGCTCTCTGCTCTCTCTCTCTCACCGCTCTCTCACACCGGAATCTCACTCACCGTCAACTCTCTCTCTCACCGAAATCTCTATCCCAAACCCTAAATCTCCGTCGTCGCTGCGATTGAGGCTGCGAAGAGGCCGTCGGGTATGTCGTCGACGTCTACAGGAGATTGGAGCCTCCGAAGCCATAAGCTGTCGCCGCGCCGTTGTTCGCCGCTGTACCTCGCCATCTCCGAAGCGATAACATTTTAATTTTGGTATTACTCATCTGTCATATTTTTATTTAGGTTTTGATAGTCCATTTGGATAAATTATTGTTCTCTTATTTCTGCTATGCAGTTTTTATGAGTACCTATTGAAAGTGTGGATTCAAGGAAACAAAACTGCAGTGGTGAAGCATTACAGGTATGATTTTTTCTGTGTGAATAATTTGTTTCTTTTCTTTTTTTTTTATGTTGTAGCAACATCAACAATATTTTCATTGGGATTCTTTTTTGAGATAATTGTATCCAGTTCTTGTGTAAAATTATTTGTTAGGTCTGTCTTCATGTTTTATTTTTTGAAGAACACCTTTCTTTTCTTCAAAGGCATATTCTTTACTTTCATCAAGCTTTATGTACATACAATTGCTCTCTCTTTTATAAGTTACTTATAATAAGAAAAAAAAAAAAAGAAGTATAAGTAGTCACAGGTGGATAGTGAAGATTGATAGCCAAGAAATGCAAGAAAGTGAAATATTTGACTTGTTAACTTGTTAGGATGGAATTCTAAGAGATGATATTTACCATAGTTAAAATTTGGTTGGTTAAGTGGAGGAGCATTTTTAGAATGTTATATGATTGATCGTCCCCATTAAGAGAGGCAAAACTATACGAAAATGGTTTTAAATGTATAGTTATTTTGTAATGAAGATTGGTTCATTTTAAGCAAACACTTGCATAAGTTTTTGTAATTAGATACCTTAAGAATTCTAAATACACTTATATCTTGAAATATAGGAGGATAACATGTTTAAGTTCATCAAAATCTCAAGTACACACTAATGCCTCGTTGTCATTTTATATAAATTAAGGTTCAATTAGCTTACAGAGACAACTGCTCATGTTTGTACTCATTCACACATCACTTTGGAAATATTTTTAGACTTTGGTTAGAAAATCATGAGTTTTAAAGCTAATCCGTCGTATTGAAAACCACTTGACTAACCTAAAGAAAAAGTTAAAATTAAATTTGTTAGGACACTGTTGGAGCTTGAAGAGGACTTACAAGGTGTGGAACGCGAGTTTGGAGTGGCCGAGAGCCGGTATAGGCTACGAATTGCGTGCATTTAAGGTAACTAAACCCTTTGAGGGAATTCTCTTTATTTCATTTCCATTTCTGAGTTGACATTAAATCATTTTGATTGTTTTCCTACCGATCTTATATTGGTAATGTCATGCATTGTGTATTACTATATATGATTTCTTTGGCTAAAATAATCGTGTAAAAAATTGTCGCATAGCATTCTTTGTCTTGACTTCATTCTATGATTGAATTCATTTAATGTCGTTGATATATGAGATATTGAATTTCTTTCTAAATAACATACTATGATTTGTGTATCTGTATTTATTGGTGAATGTACACACATATATGCCAACATGTTTATGGTGTGACGCTTGTTTGTAAATTCAAAAACATGAAGTCTTCGATAGGAATGATTTAAGGAGCCAACCTTTGTACTTGCCCTTACTTAATGAGTTGCAATGTCTTATCTATTATCCAATGTCTCTTGATTATGTTGGTTGTCTTATCTATTGGTTATGTTTTAGTATGATTTAGTTTGATGTTTCATAACTAGTTAAATACCCATATTTTGTTGTTTAGGTGGCCGTGTAGATTGGGCTTTGGCCAAGGGTTGCCTATGGTAGAAAACTAGAATGAAATTGTTTAACTGAGTGATGTCATTGATCATTTGTAAGCTTCACATGTCAATAGCCACTCGAGTTGCTATCTAGTAACTTAATTATTTTGGACTGTTTGTACTGCAATGCCTCTCTAAGGGTCGCGCGGGCATTTCTTAAATCTTTATTTCTTTTTCCTTGTGCATTTATGATTTTTTTTTTGTAAGTAATTACTTATACATTTGATCTTTCTATGCAGGAAGACGTATATCAAAAGTAGAGTTATTGAAATCACGAGAATGAGCAGTAAAGCTTAAGGTACCCCTACTTAAGAAAACAAATTTAATGATACTATTATGTTGTTAAAAAATATTGTTGATCCATGCAGGCTAAGCTCCGAATGAGACGTCAGGAGCTGACCAAGACTACATCGGACCAGCCGGTGGATGATGAGGCGGTGTACTACAAGGTGGCGGGTGAGTGTCCCAAAGGACGTGTCTACAGTCTCAGGTCGTTAGGGAGAAAGAAGAGAAGATACGTAGATCTTGATGCTAGCACATCCCAGGTGCTAGCACAACGAGGGACGGACAACTTTATGATACTTAGGTATTTTTAAGGTTGTTGTAGAACAATGTGAATTGTAGTTTTTCGTGAATAATTAGGTATCTTAGACATTTATTATACTTGACTACGTTTCGTGAATATATAAATCTTTTTTAATATCGAATTGTATGTTTTTTCTCATTTGAATCTTTGTTGTTGATATATATTGTTGATTTGTGTATGTATGTGAAATTTTGCTTTTTGGGGGATGTTAGCTCCTCCAAGGAGTTGTTGGAGGGGGTGCAGGCGATGGAGTAGGTCATGTTGTTATTTTTTGTATTAGAAGTTTTGGAGAACCAATTTGATTCTTGTGAATATTTTAAAAAAAAACTGGGTATAGAAACGGAATAGAGACGGATTAGCAACGGAATTTATAAGTTTCGTTGCTAATCCGTTGCTAATTAGAGACGGATTAGCAACGGAATGCAAGTAAAACCATTCACTTTGGAAGAATATGCATTTATGTTCCGTTTCTGTTCCATTTCTAAATTTCGTCTCTAATCAGCAACGGAAATACATTTCCGTTGCTGACTAAATCAGCGACGACAATTTTAGAGACGAAATAGATTTCGCTTCTGTTCAGTTGCAGAATTGAATTAGAGACGAAATTTATGTTAATCAGCAACGGAAATTTTCGTTTCTGATCGGTTGTTTTTTTGTAGTGTACAGTACGTATAATTATCTTTGGTTTAGTACTAATATTTTTTTTTCTGATATAAAGGTTTAATATTGATAATAATGCATATCAAAATTAAAGTCGGTTACCTCTCGAATTGGCTCTTTGATTTTTGAAATTCTAATACGTGGATGGGTTGTTCTGATAGATTAGCAGATCTGATGACGTACTGCAACGTTTTATGTTTTTAATTTAATGTCACGATCAGTGGCAGACATACGTTTTATGTTTTTAATTTAATGTCACGATCAGCAGCAGACATGGTAGTTGAACCATACAATACGTGCAACCATCTTATATGTGGATCAGAGCTACTTATTTAGGGTGAGTTAATGGTCTCTCTTTAGAATTAATAATGGCTGCACACATTTTAATATAGGTGTTCGTAAATTCTAGATACTAGGGTGAGTTTTTTTTTTTAATAAATAGTACTCCCTCGCAAATGTAAATACAATAACAAAAAATCTATTTGGACTCTTTGAGTTCGGACCTAAAGATTTTTTTGTTAACAATTTAAGATATCTACTTAAGTAAAAGACTTAATTACCCTCTACCCCAAACACCAATAATGAATTTAAATTAAGGGTCTTTATGTCTTTTTGGTTGTTTGAGTCCGGACTTTTTGAGTCCATCTAGCACTACCCATACAATAAATTTACTTAGACTATTAAATCTGAACTCATATGAAGATTTTTAAAATTTTTGTAAATATTTAATGGGTAATAAACGAATTTTACAAGTGATTATGATTATTTCATTAATTGCTCGAGGATGTATTTGAAATAAAAAATGTTTTGAGTCCGGACTCATGAGTCTAAATAGCGCTACCCATGTAAATAATAATTAGTATATGGGTTAGTTAGTTTGCATAATTAATACTCTCTCTGTTTATGTTTAAGTGTCATTTTAAGGTTGTTCACATCTTTTAAAAAAATCATTTAATTATCTTGAATGATGAGAAAGTGGCAGTTAAATAATTAAATCGACCTTTATCTCTCATAAACCCACCACTTCTACATGCGCTAGTTATTAATGTGTAATTAATAGACTTTCTTTTTCTTTGAAGGGTATAAAAGTCAATCGAGTAATTAATGTGTATTAAAACTATCAAATGACAGATATTGGCTATGTTTTGCAACATTAGCTGATAATCTAGTTAAAAGTTGATAATTTAACTGATAGTTGAAAAATTAGTAATTAATAGCTGAAAGTTGATAATGTAGTTGATTGATTAAGATCGTTTGGATAAGCTAGCTGGCAGGATAACTGATAAATGTAAAATGACATAAAAGTACACATTCTTATTTATTTAAATTAAACCCAATAAATATATAAACATAATTTTTTTATTACTTAATATATATATATATATAAGAAAATAATATGTTTATAACTATTTCATTTTTAATAAATGTAATACATATAAAACTACGCTCTTATTATTGGATATATGTATAGAACAATACATGTTTATTGTTTTAATTTTTTGAAGCCATCTACGTTTTGAATTGATAGCTGTATATTTGAAAAAAATGATTATTTTGATAGAGAAATGTATAGTATATGTACATGATGGTTCGAGTGTTAGAGCGAACAACCGTGTTCACTTTTTAATATTATAATCATGAGGATAAAAATGAGGGCAAAATTGAGAAAAAAAATTCAACTGACGTTTCAAAGCATAAACGCTAGCTATTTGTAGCGGTTGAGATGATAGCGTCTACACTTGATTATTTTTGTAATAAGCTAATTAATCAAACACAATTTATCAATTAAAGTAGCTTATAAGTTAGCTGATAAGTTAATTTGCGCTTGTCAAACAGAGTCATTGTAAAAAAAAAATCAAAATGACTAAAAAAATCACTTATAAAGAAACAAAGGAAATACTTAATTAGAGTGAATTAATGGTCCCTGTTTAGGATTGATAATGGTTGCACACATTTTAATATTGGTATTTGTAAATTCTAGAAACAAGGGTGACGAGGTTTTGTTTTTGTTTTTGTTTTTTTTTTTGTTTTAAATAAATAGTACACAATCCGGTCGCAAATGTAGGTCGTTAATTTAAAGTAAAAGCACAAAAATTAAGAAATCATTTAATTGTAATGTAATTTTATTATAGGGTAGTGCTAGGTGGACTCTTTGAGTCCAGACTTTTAATTTTTGTATATTTATAAATCACCCTTTTATTTTTATCTATATTAATTAAACACTCATAGAATAGTTAAGTCTAAATATTTTGAAGTCTTCAAGAATGTTAAAAATTATGAAAAAGTCCTTTGAGTCTGGACTTTTTGGGTCGAAAGCTTGATTTTTTGTTTATTATATTACTTTTGTCTTTATTAATGCCTTTTTTAATTTGAGTGGCTTCTCTTCAATTTATTTATTTTATTTTCATTAATGAGGGCATAATAAGTAAAATATGCTTGAGAATTGGTGGACAACTTACATTTTTTTTTTGATAACCCTGGTTGTCTGGGCCTTTTCCCGACTAATCTTAAGGTGCCCCAAAAACTGACCAGTTAGAAACTCTAGTGGTCCAAACGCAATTTGGTACAAGCGGGGAATCGAACTCGAGACCGTGCGCTTAACCCACACAATCTCGAATGTGGCCTTATCGCTAGGCCAACCCGTCCGAATTGTGAACGACTTGCATTTTTTAACAAAGAGAGTAATCTAAAACGACCTACACCTGTGACTGGAGGGAGTACTTAGTATAAAGTAGT
Organism: Stephania yunnanensis; assembly: GCA_039657365.1. Taxonomy (NCBI): domain Eukaryota; kingdom Viridiplantae; phylum Streptophyta; class Magnoliopsida; order Ranunculales; family Menispermaceae; genus Stephania; species Stephania yunnanensis. The sequence continues at coordinate 55,105,959 of CM077588.1, read as the reverse complement.
AATGGTACTTATTATTTGATGAGGTTACTCAGAAGTAAACCCGGATGGATTGGCTTAGCTAGTAGTAAGAGCAAAGGCGGGATTGTGCGGATTAGACGCATGATCTCGAGTTCGATTTTCTACAATAACCAAATATCGGGCTATTAATAGTTTCTTTTCGCAATCTCAAGATCTATGAGACTAGTAAGACAAGCGTCTAAATACTCATATTTATTAAAAAAAGTTATTTGAAAGTATTATTAAGACTATCTCACAAAACTCTATTTTCTCGTTTATTTTGCAGTTCTGTCATATCAAACTTTATTTATTCTCCAACCACAAACTCTATTTTTCCTCTACCAAAAAAATTCCCTCGCCGCTACTTTTTACATATTAATTACAACTTCCCCTTTCTTTTTTTTTATGTACCACTCCTAACTACAAAAAATGCACATTAAGTTCGTCACCAAAAAATGCATATATTAAAATTCGTTGGAAAAATCTTAAAAGAATGCACATAAAAAATCGGATAAAATTTCTCAACAAAATTGATTCTTATTAAAAGCAAAAAAAAATTGATGAAGAGAGATTATATAAACTTGGTATTGTACACTTGGATAAGTCAAGGCCATTTCTATAATATTTAGTTTGCAGATATACCTTTCTTCGAAAATAAAAAAGATAAATAGTAGATTGTGAAATTTGTTGTTTAGGGTTTTGAGGGAAATATGGTGTTCGATTAGAGATGCGCCCTAAGGGAAAAAAAATATAAATAAAAGTTTACCAAGTCTCATGCGGACCATGGTGCTGGCAGGTGTCACGTACGTGTCTTCTCATTTAATATACTCCGTACTATAGCATGCGGCGTAGCCGTATAAGCAGCCAATTGTACCCAAAAATAAGAAAGTATTAATGGTATGTTTGGTTCACATTTCAGTGAATCCTAACAAATGAGATTAATTAGTGATAGGACTAACAATGGGTTTAAATAGTTTAGTCCCATTTATGTATCTTGTTTGGTTGATAGTTTTAAGGTTGGGATTAAGTGAGATTGTACATGTACATTTACCAAAATACCATTATTACATATATTTGACCTCATTTTCACATCTTCATCCCCTTCGTTGTGAATCGCCCGACGCTGCCTGCCCAAAACAATGAAAACTCCACAAAAATTCAAACCCCCCTTCAAGTTCATCAGACAAATCACCATATTATATTTCAAGAAACCCCAAAACCCCAAAACCAAAAACAAACCAGAAAACCCTCAAAGTTCCTTCTTTTACAAGAAAACAAAGAAGCGAACCTCTTCGACTTTGGACTGATTGAGATGAAGAGTGGAGTTGATCAGAGCCAAGATCTCTGTTCTTCCCACGAAGTATGCCGCATCCATCATTCCTATGCTCGTCACCATCTTGCCGATTCGGATTTCTCGATATCGATCGATCTATGCAACTCTGTCGTTTTCGATTTCTCTGTTTCTCTCTAACGTTCGAATGCAGATAAATACAGGGCAGAGAGAGAGAGAGAGAGATGAGTGATTCGAGTGTATTGAAGACACACAGATGAGGGTTCGATTGACGAAGAGAACGAAGAGAAGAACAAAAAAAAAAAATCAGGTCGCGAGAAGGAAGAAGAAGAGCAAAACAGGGAGGGAGGTCGAGAGTTTTGGAGAGTTGTGATTTGGTTAATGTGAGGGGTAAAGTGATAATCTCCTCTTTCAGTTACAATGGATTAGCTAATCCCACTAAAAATGGTGGTATTGTTTAATCCACTGCCATGCCTCTTAACTAATCTGCTGACCTAGTTAATCCTCAAAGCAAATAACAGATTAACTAATCTAGTGTAGCTAATCTGAATTAATCTCACGAACCAAACAAGCCATAAATGTACAAAAAAAGAAAGTACTCGTATTAACTACGTAAACTCATCAGGACAAAGTCACAAAGTTCCATACAGTAGTTGTCAAAAAAAAACAAAAAAAAAAAAGGTTCCATGCTCCATACGGACGTTATGAGTTGAAGGCGTGATTGTGAAGTGACTGCGTTACTCCCTTCCGGTAAAAAGAAAAAAAAGAAAAGAAAAAGGGGGGTTGCCACAAGGCATTACAAAATTGCATGATGTTATATCTATCAATCATGAGATAAGATAGGTAGTTTTTTTTTTTTTTTTTTCTTCAATATGCATGTGTACTAGTCTGGAGCGCGCAGTTCAATAATCACCACTAATAATTGTCGGCCCACATTTGTTGGTCTTGATTGGGGTTTTTAGAAAAGTAATATGGGAAACTTTTTTTTATTACAAAAATAAGGTTGACTAATTTTACATTACAAAATTAAGTTAGGTCTATTTTCAAAGACTCGTTGATGATGACGTGGTTTCATATGATATGTGTGTTGATGAGGTGGAGTGAATGACTATTTTTTTATTTTTTTGACCATTGAGCTGGATTTTTCCCGCCTAAAAAATAGCGACGGGGGCTGTCGTCGCTATCCCCGTCGCTATTTTGATCAAAGGGGTCAACGACGACCCTCGTCGCTATCCCCTCGCTATTTAGCGATGGGCTCCCCGTCGCGATTCCCGAGTAGCGAGGGGAATAGCCCGTCGCTATTCCTCGTCCCCGTCGCTGTTGTCATCAATTTTTTGTAGTGATAGTGGTATAAAGTGAAAAATAAAGTAATTTTATTGAAGACCCCATTTTACACAAAAAATTCACCCATTCTGAAACTAAAACCTAGCTATATCATATACAATTAGTCCTCTATCTACTCTCTCTCAATATATACTTAAACTGGACATATGACCTTTCACATACAAAACTTTATACATTAGCAACACCATAATTATTTTTTTTTTTTTTTTTTTGAGGAAAAGATCATCTTTTTTTTTTTTTTTTCGATAAGAATGAGATTTTATTTTACCATAGCCAACATCATCTTTTCTTTTGTATATATGAGAAGCAAAAACCTAGCTAATCTCATGTATATAGATTAGATATAAAATATATTATAAATCAAAAAATAAATAAAAAAGAAAATTAACGGATAATCCAAGAGCCAAATTAATTAAACCTCAATTTGACCAGCTAGCATATATGCCATGCAGCCAGACAAGCATCTGTGCAACATACGCCATCTTTTCCCTTTTTTTTTTTGTCTCTCTTGAACTAATCTGAGGACGGGAATCACGTTGGCCGGAGAGCATGTACAGGATCACAGTGATCACGACACACTAAAGAGATATTGGCTCACTAGGAAAATATTAGAATCATAACAATAATACCACACCACAAGATATATTGACACTTAAGAGCATTTTATACGATCTTGGCATGACTGTTATGCGTCGGGATTTGTATATGCTCACATCTCGAGGCACGTATGGATGAATCTTGTTCAAAATTGTAAGTCGTTTTCGGAATTCTAGAGTGTATTTATTGCATTTTTACCTATTTAATCCTCATGCAATTCAAACATTTATGATTCTTCAATTCTTTAATTAATTTAATATCAAAAGGCATGTATGTAAATTATACTCATAATTAAAATTATCTTACCTTAAACGATTTATATAAACAACCGGAGGGAGTAATTAAGAAAAGAGTAGTCCTAGAATGACAACAATAATGTCAAACCACAAGACATATTAGCGCACAAGAGTATTTCATACGACCTCGACTTGCATGTTATGTGTCGGGGTCTGTATATGCTCACATCTCGAGGCGCTTATGGATGACTATGGTTAATTAGCCAATGTGTCTTGCAGTAGTACTGAGATGTTGTTGGCATTCTAGCACTAGCTACTATTCAACAAATTATTGCTATATAAGGAGCAGCTATGGCATCAACTCTTGTACATCGACCGATCTCCTTAATTTGCTTTGATCATTAAGTACTATAGTGTTTAGCAAACAAATGGCTCAATCAACACCTACTCATGTGATTGATGTTGAGAGCGAGATCAGTTGCCCAGCAGACAAGATGTATGATCTGCTCAAGAACCAACTCACTCAGCTTCCCGTTGTCTTCCCTGAAATTTACAAGAACGCTCAAGTACTTGAAGGAGATGGGAAGAGCTTGGGCAGTGTCCGACGTTGGACATATGTTATTCGTATGTCAACTTACTTTTAATTAATTATGATCACTACATCGATCTACATATACATATGTGTGTGTGTGTGTGGAGTAGTTTCATCTTTTTTTTTTTTTTTTGAATGATTTCTGATAGTACTAGCTAGAAGTAAGTAATGAATCAGTTTTAATTAATTACTAAGAGAGGCTTAATTAGTTCAGTTGTAGACCTTGGCCACTGAATTAATTTGTGTTCAGAGAAGCGGGTCGATCGATATTTTTTTTTTTTTTGAAAAAGATAGGTTTTGCAGAAATATAAGAGGATATACTAAATCCTGATCAAATCGCTCGCCTAGGATCTTTGGATTAATAATTAAAAATTTGACGAAATTAATTAAGGAGGTGGTGCTACTATAATTAAAATTAAGTTTTTGTAGCGGGCCTTAACTAATTTGAGACGGAAACTTCTTGTTTCATAAATTGTGGTTACATGCACGTATAATTTTTATTTTTGGACTAATTAATCATCTTCTTTAATTGGCTCTCTAGATCATACTTCCGATGAGATTTTGGTGGTGGATGAGAAGCTGACTGAAGTAGACGATGAGAAAAGAGCACTGACTCTAAGTGTAGTGGGAGGAGATCTGCTGAAGACCCACAAACGCTTTGATGTGAGGGTGGTTGTGAACCAAAAGGGCACAGGGAGCGTGGTGAAGTGGCACATCATATTTGAGAAGGTAGACGAGAACGACCCTCACCCGGACCCTTACCTTGAAATCTTTGACAACATTCATAAGAAGTTCGAGCAACATTTTCACAAGTGATCGATCGATCGATGAATATTAGTAATGGAATCCCTCTTGCATGTGTGTTTGTGTGTGCAAATAAATGGCGATGAAGTTTGGAGCTAGTATTCTATACTTAATTAAAATTTCGGGTGTTTCATCAAAAAAAAAAAAAAAAAGGTATGTTTTGGGGTGTGAGAGCCATGCACATTAATGGAAAGTCTGATATCCACCTTCAATAAATGTGTACGTGTATACAGCTCTCTGTTGTTGGTTGTGACTCATGAAATTGTGAGCATTAATTAAGTCATGTATCTCGGAGGTTTTTCATGACCTCCCCTTTGTTATCTTTTATATATATATATATATATATATGATCAATAAATCATAATTATATCTCATATTAATAAAACCGATCTATATATAGTTGTGGTACTATATATGGGGTACGTATTAGTATATTAGTACTCAATATCCGTCACATTTTTGAATTTTTTTTTTTTCGTTAAGAAATCAATGAAGCATTAAATGCTTCATTTTCAATTCTAACTTCATTTGATTTAATTAGTTAATAACATCATTAATCGATTTTTTGCGCCCTTCATTTCAATATATATATATATATATATATATATATATATTAGGATTTTATACCTACAAGTATGGCTTGAATTCGGGCATCGTTTCAGAATACTATGAATTTATATTTTTTAAAAAATATATAAAATATGTGAAGAATGATATAATTATAATTTTTAATTAAAAATATGAAAAATAAAAATTACCTACACAAAATTATATATAGCTATTATATTTTAAAAAAAAAATAAAAAGTTGTTGTTACTTAAAAAAAATGTGGTCAGATATCACATGATGCATGAGTATGGATTACTCGAGGTAGCGGCGACATCATATCAGATAGAGGTTCCTACCGATACTCAAGTGACAATTTGCGCTTAGATGAGACTACAGACCGTATCTACACAGCGAGTGTCAGATGACCGATCAGTTATCCTCGTAGAGTGCACAGATTGGGCAGAGACGACAGATTAGTGTCGGAGATATCGGGGCAGGTTGTGAATACATGAGGTGTTGGAGATGAGAGATGAGATCCTTCAGGAGTCGCACCATTTCAGATTCACCCTACATCTTGGTAGGATTAAGATGTACCACGACATGAGGTGTAACGACCTGAAAATTTGACATGTGTCACGTGCCATGTCGAGCATCACGACTCGGGGGATTACTACTACCGTCGTCGATGTGGGATCCACTCATCGAAATACGTATGTGGCCTTTGAATATCCAATTTGAGATTATAATGCAAATTGTTGAGATGCTATTTACACGTCGAGTTGGTATATATATACGAGAGAAATTACGGCTTTCCACCCCGAAACACGAGATTGATTCGGGAGGCGCCTCGAGTCGCGTGTCGACGTGGATCGAGGTAGCGACGTAATGTGGCTATGTGGTCACATTAAGAATAAAAGGGAAAAAATGTACATTGGATGTGCCTCGGGATGCATGTGGTGCGAGTGTCGAGAATGTGAAATGAGGTGGTAGTGATGTCCCAGTGATATAAGAGATTTGGGGTGAAATAAGAGATATGCAGATAAGTATCGCAGTGATCTCGCGTATTTCGAGGGAGCCTTTGTCTATTTAAAAGATTCCCCTCGGAAGGGTCTTCAGAGATTTGGGGTGAAAGGCAAGCTTGCACGGAGGTACATCGGGCCTTTCATTATTAAGAAACGGGTTGGGAAAGTGGCATACGAGCTTGAACTGCCTCCACAGATGTCGGGGGCCATCCAGTGTTCAACATTTCGATGGTTCGACTAGCCGAGTCGAAGGAAGCGCGTGCGAAGGACAGTTGGCTTGAGTCAGATCGTCCTAAGCGAGGACATCTCTTACAATGAGCAGTCCATTCATATCCTAGATAGAAGGTACAAGCAGTTGAGGAGTAAGTCCATCCCGAAGGTATTCGTCAAGTGTTAGTTCCACGATGACACGAAACTCACTTGGGAGCGGGAGGACTACATGCGAGAAAGATTCCCGTACATGTTTGAATCAAGTAGAATCGTAACTAAAACTCAATTTCAAGGATGAAATTTTTATTTTGTTGGGAATATTTGTCACGACCCAAATCTCTTACCCCCATTTTCATTCCTTAATCAGAACACCGACTCTTGACGTAGGACCTAGACCGTGATACGTGCACCGACTAAGGCACGTTGCCGATGTATATTGTATTTTTGTATTGATGTATGCCTAGTTGTTATGTATTGTTTAGGCTTACTATATCTGTTTGTACAGTTATAGGCGTCGAGATGAGAATGGGGACGAGCCTCGAGTAGCGTGCGAGTCGGGTAATCGGGTAGTTAGCATTTTGGTAAATCTTATTTAACACTAATATGAAATTAGGAATTACTTATAAGCCTATAGTTGTGTTTGTTAATGTAAATCAAATTAAAGGCTTATAGTCGTTGAGTAAATTAAATGGAACGCATTTGATTGGTCTAGAAATACACATTGTCACATTTAGGAACTAGGAGAGTAATGAAATGGCGTCACTTGAGGTTGAGTTAGTGGGATATATGGCAAGAGGTGGACCATTAGATATTCCTCGGGATACATAAATCCATGGAGATTAAGGGCTAGCTAGGAAGGAACATTACCTTACACTAGAACAATTTCAGTCTTTAATAGAGGTTTTAAAACCCTTATTAAAGGGGGTGATATTAAATAAAACTCAATTGATAGGGTTTTTAAAAACCTATATGTAATACATATATTAAAAATTAAAACATAACACATTCTCACGTGACATTTAATAACATTTTATTTAATAAAGGTTTTAAAATCTCTATTAAAGGTCAAAAATGTTCTAGTGTTAATTGGTAAAATTGTGGAGTTTGTGAAATGAAGTTGCAGTGATGTCTTTAATTATTCCTTGTGTGTGGTCTTGATGTACTTCTATATATATATATATATGAAGTTATCCTTTACTGAAATAAACACTTGAACATTTTTGGCCTTTAATAGAGGTTTTAAAACCCCTATTAAATAGAGTGTTATTAAATGTCATGTGAAAATGTGTTATTTTTTTAATTTTTAATACATGTGTCACATAGTGATTTTTAAAAACTCATATCAATTAGGTGTTATTTAATAACACCTCATTTAATAGAGGTTTAAAAACTTTTATTAAATACTGAAATTGTTTAGCGAAGCAAACCTATTGCATCCCTTTGTTAGCTCCTTAAGAATTAAACTATAGGTAGCTAGTGCGGTATAACACCTCATTTAATAGAGGTTTAAAAACTTTTATTAAATACTAAAATTGTTTAGCGAAGCAAACCTATTGCATCCCTTTGTTAGCTCCTTAAGAATTAAACTATAGGTAGCTAGTGCGGTATAACATCTTTTTTTGATATTAATTAGTGTCCAAACACTTAATTATGTTCTTATATATATATATATATATATATATGTATGTATGCACACAAGTGGCAGATGTTTTTTTTATAGGAAACCAGCTCTATTATTGCATTTCACTTGCCAAAAAAATTTGTTACATGATGTGTACATGTGGTGAATGCTTATACAAGTGGGTGGAATGCTTCGATTCCTTGAATATAGTGTTCGAGAGAATCCTTCAATTGACAGAAGAGGAAAGGAACACTCGATCAGTTGGAATCTTGCTTTGCTATATGTAGAAAAAAAGAAGAAAATGTTCTATTCTCATTCCAATCATAATTAAATTCTTTCACTACAGCGATATATCCCAGATAATATAAAGCATGTATGATTTCTCAAAAAAAATATAAAGCAGCAACATACATGGACCACAAGTGCACTAAGTTGCTCTTATAAAAGAAATGCTCGTTTTGCTCACAAGATCTTCACATCGATTTGAACAGTATTTAGTAGTGTTTGAATCGAAAATCCATCGTTTGGATTTTTTGTCGCGATTATATCTTTATTTTTATGGTATTAGTAATTTAATGCCCTTGCAAATTAGTAAAACAAAATACGAAAATACTTAAACAAACCCCGCGAATATTAGTTCCCGCGATTATACCCTGGTAGAGTTGGCATAGGCATTTCAAGCTCTTCTAGGCTAGACCAACAATTATATAATACATTATTAAAACTTATTGAATTTAAAATTAACATATAGCTTAATATTGTTAATGAAAAAAATAGTGATTAATAATTAACTAAATATTATAAAACAAAGAATCTCACTAAAATTTAAAATCATTACACATTAATTTATTTATTATAGATAATCTTGTTAAATATTTATTACATATTAAAAAAGTTTTAACAACTTCGAGTATAAAAATATTTTTAGATGTTATAAAAACATTTTTTAATGTAGTGTTCGAGTGGTGGGCTATCCTACATATTTTTAATTTTTTTTTTTACTAATCTACTATTTTTTTAAATTATAAAGAGACTTCTTTAGAAATAAAGAATATTCGCAATAACATTGCTTCTCAATTATGGATGATGCGTTAGGTATATGTATAGTTATCCGAGTCGTTTATTATATTTTATTTACATGTATTTATTTTTTGCGAATTCTTATAAATTAATATAGAGTTATTTTCATGTAAGCATTTATGGACACACATAATTTAGTTTGCTAAATAATATAAATTATTTTATGGTATTAATTTGTATTTTGTAAATAAAATACAGAGTTATTTATAACAATTAATTATATGATTATATAATTAATATACTTAATTGTGTCATATGTTTTTTATTGTCATTTTACATTTATCAACTAATCAATCAACTATCATTCCAAACAATTTTTTGTTGATCAGCTAGATTATCAGCTTTCCGCTACCAGCTAGTAGATTATCAGCTATCAGTTAGTTTATCAGCTATCAGCTAGATTATCAGCTAGCATTGCCAAACAAATCCTAATTGCATTCAATTATTAGATCGATCTAGCTACATTTTTTTTTATTTGATAAATTGGCTAAATAATATTCGTGGAGAACCATGGCTCAATTGTCTCGTCAACATGTTCTTGACGTCGAGAACCAGATCAATTGCCCAGCAAACAAGCTATTTGACTTCATCAAGAACAATTTCACTATGCTTCCTCAAATCTTCCCAAGCTTTCTGAAAGGAGAAGTACTTGAAGGAGATGGAAAGAGCTTGGGCAGTGTTACCCAATGGGAATATTTTCTCGGTATCAATTTTGCACACTCTATTTATATACATGTGATATAATGATGCTCTTATCTAGCTATAGCATTTTTCTAGGGTTTAGGGTTGAGGACGAGCTGAAAATGATTCGAACTATACTCCAAGATTTTTTTTTTAAAAAAAAAAAAAAAAAATTAAAAAAAAATAAAAATAAAAAGAAGCTAAAGCTAGATAAAAAAATTTCTTCTTGCGTAATTTTCTTTAATTAGCTTATAGATTGATATTGATCAATTAATTAATTAAGTACAGGTGTCAATCCGAATGAAGTTTTTGTTGTGAAGGAGAAATTGGTCGAGATAGACGACAAGAGCATGTCATTTACTCGTGAAGCAATTGAAGATGTAATGAAGAATCACAAGCGTTTCGACCTCAAAGTCACTGTCATTCCAAAGGGTACCGAAGAAAGCATAAACGAGCATTATATTTGAAAAATATAATGAGCATTATATCCTTACCTTAATTTTTTTGGACGTATGGCCGCCATGTTTGGTTCTCATATCTACAAGACAAATTAAGGTGATTACTCAGTAGTCATGAACCAGCCCTGTTGCATGCACAATAAGAAAAATAGTACTACTTAACTAAATAAGTTGAGGATCCTTAACATATATGCAGTTTGCATGTCTAATAATGTTTTGTGCAGTATATGTGTACTATATATTGTCATGTATTATGATTCAGAGTAAAACTCTGAAATTGTATTAGTTTGGTTTAGGGTGATGAAAATATTAATATCAACTATATTACCAGTGTATTTTATTTCTTTATGTAGGTTGTTAATTTGAAAAGGATAATTCTAGGGTGAACACTTTTGGCACTGGCTGGGGGAACTCCACGATATGCCTCGAAAAATGGTACTCACACACGTCGAGGTGTATTGGGCGGTCTTCCCACAACTTAGTGCCAAAAGTCGTCACTGCGTAAATAGGCCCAAAAGCTTGGCCCGTACGAGTTGATATGCGTTAACTTTAATCGTGGGCTTTACTTGGTGGGCTTTACTTGGTGGGCTTTACTTAGTGGGCTTCGCTTTACTCTATTAAGAAACAAACACAGTCCAATATCTCACTAAAAACGTCAAATTGGTTAAAATATATTAATCTTTTATACTACAACAAGAAACATAGCATCAGTCCCAAATTAATTGGGATCGGTTACATTGATCAAACTTTTCCATTGTGTTCGATTAAGTGCAATTAATGGTGAGCTTTTCAAACCATTCAAATCTCTCATAATTAATGCATCCCAAGTTAACTTTGGTCTACCCCTACCTCGTCGAATTTTCACAGTTTCTATTGTGTCAAGTTTTTTAGTGGAGACATTTATAGGCCGTCTTTGCAAGTGACCAAACCACCGCAACTTACCTTTCCTAATCTTTGTATTAATTGGTGCTACTCCTACTTGTCTTTGAATTTCTATATTTCTTATTTTATCTTTACGAGTTTTACCACACATCCACCTAAGCATCCTCATTTCTGCTACGTTCATTTTATGTAATTCTTGTTGCTTTACCGCCCAACATTCAATACCATAGAACATAGTTGGCCTAATTGCGGTCCTATAAAATTTTACCTTCTAACTTAGTATGAACATTTTGATCACAAATCATCCATGTTGCACTCCGTTATTTCTTCCATCCACCTTGAATTCTATATGTCACATCATTTTTAATATTACGATCATTTTGTATGATTGATCCTAAGTATCTAAAGTGGTTCACCTTAGGAACTTCTACTTTCCCTAACTTTATCACTCTATTATCTCAATGTCTAATGTTTCTAAACTCACAGTGCATGTATTCGGTTTTCATCCTACTTAACTAAAGCCTTTAGATTCTAATGTATTCTTCCAGAGTTTTAGTTTCCTATTCACTCCATCTTTTGTTTCATCCACTAAGACAATATCATATGCAAATAGCATACACCATGTATATCCTCTTGAATATGCCTAGTTAGTTCATCCATAACTAAAGTAAATAGATATGGACTTAAAGACGATATTTGATGTAGTCCTATTTGTGAAGGCCCAAGGCTATACCCCTGCCGAGCTAAGCCAGCAAGTTGGGCTCCTCCGAGACCTCCAAGGTAGTGTGGGTGCACCTATGCGACCTCCCACACCATCTACGTCCTCCTCCAGTTTATTCATAAATGGGCGTAGTCTTTCGCTTCCTACGATTCGAAACCGAGACCTGGCGGCTTAAGTACTCGATTTTCACGAATTGTGTACCACTGAGCTGCCTATTTATGAAATAAATGGGGAGGGACGTAGATGGTGTAGGAGGTTGCATAGGTGCACCTACACTGCCTTGGAGGTCTCGGAGGAACCCAGCTCGTCTCGGAGGAGCCCAGCCCGCTGGCTTAACCCGGCAGGAGTATAGCCTTGGGCGAGTATGGCCTTGGGCCTTCATACTATTGTAATGAGGAATTCTTTTGTAGCTCCTCCATATGTCTTTATATTTGTTACTACTTCATCATACATATCATTTATAGTGTCTACGTATGTAGCGTGCACTCCTTTTCTTTCTAGAACCCACCAAGGAACATCTCTAGGGACCCTATCATATGTTTTTTTCTAAATCTACGAATACCATATGAAGATCTTTTTTCTTTTATCTATATTTTTCTAACAATCTTCTAAAAAAGAAAATCGCCTCCTTAGTTGACCACCTAGGCATGAAGCCAAATTGGTTTTCTAATATTGTTGTTTCTGTAACATCTCTCGATTTCTAACACGACTTATGTGACACGTGTCAGGATCGTGACCCGGCCACGCGATACTGGACGGTATTTCGAACCTTGGGAGTCGACACCGATGTAATTTTACGATTTTTTTTTTTATGTGTAATAGCATTATGGATTAAATGCGTGTCACGAGCCACTCGAGCGATTTCCTTTTTGTTTATGCGTGAGTTCTCGCCTAGGTAACCGGGGGAGGAAATACAGTAAAAGTGTGCACGTGACGGAGAAAAATACGGGTCGATGAGGTAAGGTGAGTCCGGGAACCCAGGGGTTAAGGTTGGGGACTTGTGGGTGGGTAAGGCACACCTAGGACACACCTCACCATATTGGTTTGAATTTCAAACAAAAAACCAACCACCCCACCCACTCCCATCACTCACACCTCACACTCCCACTCATTCACGTCACACTCTCATCACACTCTCTCTCCTCCCGATCTTTCTTCTCACTCACTCACGGTTTCAATCACTCTCACACATCCCTCTCGGTCAACTCTCTCCCACTCATCTCGGTCTTCAAACCACACTCCCACCTCCTCTCGGCTTCAAACTCTCTCTCACTCACGGCCTCTCTCTCCTCGGCTCACCGCCGCCTCGCTCTCGCCGGTGGCCGGACCGAGGACGCCGGAGGAGGCCGCCAACCGGAGGTAACACTCTCACCTCGGTTTCTCTCTCTCTCTCGCGTTTCACTTCTCTCACGGGCTCTCTCTCTCTCTAGGTTCGCTCACCATTCGGTTGGCCGAGACCAAGCCGTCGTCGGAGGTCCCGTGGTGGCGAGGAAGGTCGCCGGAGGTCTCACACTCTCTCTCTCTCCCGTGAGCACTCGACCACTCTCCCTCTCCTCACGGTTTGCTCTCCCTCCCGCTCACGTTTCTCTTCAAACGTCGCGTGGCGATGAATGGCTATGACGTCGTGATCATGTTGCCGGTCCGCGAGACCATGACGTGACCCGCATACGACTGAGCCGAGCCTATGACTCGCGATGAAGCGAATACGTAGTTTGTCTTCAAAACCCGAGAGAGAGTGTCTTCTTTTATTTATTAAAATGTATGACCGTCCGACCCATTCAAAACATTGGAAATAATGATAAGTTTAAACCTAAGTGTTAGTGAATGACTCGACCTAATAACACGAGTTTCCGACCTTGTCGTAACGGGAAACTTGAGGATACGCGTTAGGAGTCGCGGGAGTTTTACGTGGATTACGATAATCTCAGGTAAGTACACTTGCCTTAAAAAGCATTTGTACGTTAGTAAGCCAGCTAAGAAGATATCATGTGATTCATTTTCACTTTTCTTGTGTTCGTTATTATCCCATCATTGGCATTCCATTCGATGTTCTTGTATGTGTGTTCTTGGCATAAGTACGTCTCGAAGGTACATGCGCCGCACTAGAAGGGATAAAACGCGGGCACTCGAGCGCACGAGTGTTTGACCACCCCTAGTGATTGTGTGATACCATGTCTTGGATTGTTGTGGATGGTTGTGGATTGTTGTGGTATTGTTGTGGAATATGGACTACTTATTGCCTCTCTTGACTCGTAGAACACGCATGTTTCGATTGCTATCATTTCCGGTCTGTCTATCATGCATTCTTGCTTATTTATATTCCCGCATTTCGGCACTCCGCATGATATTTAGACTGTCTTGTTTGTCGTTTCATGAATTCTTGTTATATTCTTCTGGCTTTACTTTCAAATTCTCTCGCTTGCTCACCGTCTAGTTTGTGACGGTGGGTGCGAGATAAGACGGAGAGCGTAGGGGCAAGGGACCGTGTCTAGGAGACTTTTTGTGAGCAATGGACGTGAGGTACCGAGATGTAGGCTCGTACCTATCCTTTTTGTATGACGTTTATGTATATACATATATGGTTGTTTTGGAACCGGAACTAGGTTTGAGGTGATTTCCATAATTTCATTTTGTTGACTTGGATATGACTGTCTTGGGGGTTTCCACATTTATATAGATTCCTAATTTCCTTGATTGAGTTATTTCCCATTATTTGATTAGAATATGATTTTTGCTTCCATTCGTATTATAACCTGCAATAACTCTTTCATAAACCTTAAAAACCTTAAAATTTTGATAAGTTGAGGCTGACTAGGCTCGTCAGTTTTGCTGAGAAACTGACTCGGGACCTGCACGGGTCTAGGCCGGGCGTACCCAAATGTATTGGGAATTTGGGGCCGTCACAGTTTCTCTCCTTAGCCTATTGTCAATTATCATCTCCCAAAGTTTCATAGTGTGACTAATAAGTTTAATTCCCTGGTAGTTTAAGCAACTTTGAATGTCTCAATTGTTTTTGAAGATTGGCACAAGCGTGCTTCTTCTCCAATCCATTGGCATCCGTTTTGATTTTATAAGTAACTTCTCCAACTCTCCTTGATATCATCCTCGCACGTTAATTTTTTTTTTTTATTTTTTGTCCTTAATACATCTTATATGACTTAGCTTGTTTCTTTTTATCTCTTAATTTGGCTAGCCTATATATATATATATCGCCATCTCTATTACCTAACCTTGTATATAGATCTTCCATGAAATTGTTTTAGCTTGACTAACTACTTTTTAGCTTGTTTTCTAGCTTCTCTATATTGATTGTATGCATCTTAATCTTGACACTTATGTATTTTCCTATACATATCTCTTTTAGTCTTAATTGCTTGTTGGACATCCTCGTTCCACCACCATGTTTCCTTCTTTGGTGGTCCTAAGCCTTTAAATATACTTAATACGTTTGATCCCACTCTCCTTATGCAACTACTCATTTCTAGCCATATTGTATTAACATTTAAGTCAAGATTCCAAACATTTTCCTTTAATAGTTTTTCTCTAAACTTTACTTGTCTACTATTTTTTAGGTTCCACCACTTTATTCCGGAGTTGCTAACTCTTTTATTCATATTATGTCGTTGTTTTAGCTTAATATCAAGTACTACTAACTTATGTTGGGTAGTAAGCGCTTCACCAGGTATTACTTTGCAGTCTCTACATATTTTTCTATCTATTTTTCTCGTTAAAAGAAAATCTATTTGACTCGTGTTATGACCACTACTAAAAGTAATTGTATGCGACTCCCTCTTCCTAAAACTAGTATTTGCTAAGACAGGATCGATATCGTATGCTGAAGCAAATTCTAAGATTGATTCTCCTTCTTCATTTCTATTATCGTAACCAAAACCTTCATGAACTCTCTCAAACCCATCGTTACTTGCCCCGTCATGCCCATTTAAATCTCCTCAAATAAAAACATTTTCATCTAATGGTATGCTTTGCATAAATCCATCCATATCGTCCCAAAACTTGTGTTTGATGCTCTCGCTTAATCTTTTATAATTTTATTATTATATCCCGACCTTTTGAGATTTGGTATTATATCTCAATCTTTTTAAATTGTTTAATTTATATCATAAACACTTTTAAACTTCAAATTTGATGATGTGGTGCTTATAATACAAATTAAACAATTTAAAAACATTAAGATATAGCAATAAATCTCAAAAGGTTGGTACATAATAACAAAATTTATGAAAAGTTAGGCTCGCTGTGTGAGGCTCCAACTCCCAATTTCTCCCTCAAACAAACACATATTAATTGGTTGGTGCCATTGAATTACCATTTTCAATAAACTTTACGTATTTAAATTTTGATTAAATATAGTATTAATGATGAAGGTTTGTTGTGTTTTACTTGGGTCTAATCTAATTATGCTTTTTGTGGGACAAATATGACAACACACATGCAAGATAATAGCAATGACACGAACTACGTACCGCATTATTGAATTACGTATATGTGCTTTTGGAATTAATCGAGCTAGCTTAAATAATTGAACGCATGCATCGATCGATCTTTAATAACCCCATAAACATGCTATTACATTATATGTAGTTGACAAGCGGATGCAAGTCTATTTCGCTTGAAAGAAATGTTCGTACATGCATTATTAACAAGATATTGCTCATGAGCCAACCTTGCATGTGAGTTGTGACGCAGTAAAAGGCATCGATCTATCAAAAGAATAAGCTAGATTGCTCGTGCATGAGTTGCAAATCATGTATTCAAGTGTCAGTGTTCTTTTTTTCTTCTAGCAGCTAAGTCAGCATGTCAAAGCATGCATTCATCGACTAGTTTTTAGCTATAAAACGGGGGAGTGAAGCACTAACTTTCATGTTCACTTCCATTCAATTTCCTGTAGAGTGCAAACCATATTATACTGTTTTTGTGTATTAATTTGCTTCCATGGCCCAAGTTATGAAGATTGAAAAGGAGTGTGAGGTGAGGTGCCCTGTAGACAAGATGTATGAGTTTTTTAGGTATAATATACTCAATTATTAACCCAAGCCATGCATAAATGACTCACAAGTTAGACACATTGTTTCTTGATGAGTTAATGCGTGTCTGGATGCACATCAAATGAACCTTGTTTTATTTCTCTAACTATATGTACATTAATGCTTATATTAAATGTGACCACATTAAGCCACTAAGCCACTTATAAATTCAACATTAGTTCAAAATAATTTAGCTTACCGCATAAATTGTTTCCATGAATCATCTTCCCGATGTCCAAGACCAGCTGCAATGACACAGTATCCACAATTACCATCTCCGTTGACATCATCAACCCTCTCAATGTGATGAAGCTAGTCTTCTGGTGCGACATAGGATTAACCATCCCTTCACACAGTAAGCATTAATGTACGTGTTCCGTGAACCTTGTGCGCTACTAGATTAGTAATCTTCTTTGGTTTCATCTCTGGATGAAGTAGATGTTCAAAGTGAGATGGATTTCTCTTTGTGGATGTGTCATCATTCTCGACATGAAGCTCGGCCTTACTTGCCTTAGACTTTTTTCCTTTGTCGGGTTGTGATGGCTTTCCTCTTGGATTCACTTTCTCCCTTAGGACAATCAAGGACACGGATGAGGGATAAATAATCTATCGAAGTTGTTGCACAATCCTCATGCGTATATCCTCGGTTTCGACAACTATAAACCTATAAATCACCCATTGGATTTTCGCTTTGAAATTGTACTCTGTCTGATTTATTGCTTGCTCGGGATTCATGCTTATTTTTTTCTATGAATATGGATATCATAAAGAGGTATTGGTGAAGCTCCCATTTGGTAATTTGCAAGTTCGTAGGTACAAAGAAGTCCAAATGTCTTGCTTAAAACACAACGACATCTACTTGGATCGGTCCCAACATTTTCGGCCATTTGCAACTTTTTTCGGATTCAACCCAACATCGCTTATGAAACAAAACCTCACAAGACACGGTACAAGGTCTCACCAAATCCGTGTTGCACTACATTCAAACTTGTCTTAAAAGACGCATTGATCTTAGTATGTTGGCCAACAACCATACTATCAATTACTGCCGTAAATTCACAAACATTCCTTGCAAATGTCCAAGATGTCTTTTTAGGGTATTATGTGCACTTTCTACTCTGTCGGTCGTTGTCTGTCCAAAATGCAATGATTGGTCAGTTCATGCTTTGACAAATCGTTCATTGTAATCCCTAATCCATGTATCCATCAAATAATCAAGTAATCAATGTACACAAGCATATTCGGCGACCATACTCGACATCTTTGTATTGAACATAGCTTTAGAAGTCGCACTTATCAAAGTATTCCACCTACTTTGGAAAAGGTTGAAGTCTTCGGTCCGTGCGAAAAGTTTCTTCATGTTCGCAGCTACACCTCGATTAATATGCCATGTGCAAAGAAGGTGAGTGGACGTGGGAAAAACCAACTCAATTGCTTTCACCAATCCTAACTCCTTATCAGTTACAATCGCATTTGGTTTACCCCACCCATCCATGAGGTTATTAACATTCTCCAACACCCAAATGTAGTTCTCTTTCGTCTCTCTTTACATAAATGCAAACCCGACAGAAAACGTGAGCTTGGTTGACGTCACACCGATGATCTCAAAAAATGGCATGCGATACCGATTGGTTTTGTAGGTGCAATCCATAATCAAAACCAAAGGAAAACGTCAGAGTAAATTTATGAAGTCAGGATGAGACCAAAACAACTCTGTCCCAATGTCGATTTCCTCGTCTTTCCTATGCCTCGAAAGATAACCATGTGTGTCTAACAAATGCATGAGTTATTGCATTGGTGATCTCCCCCCAGCCTCGGATAGCCTTTATTTTTCCCTTGCGTTGTATATCATGCTCAAGGTTGATGTGTTATCTACATCCCTTTTCTTTGAGGTGTCTAATATCTCTCGGGGCTTGATGTTTTCTTGTCTCATCTGTACAACTACAACGCGCTCTTCCAGAACTAACCGATTAACGTATAAGTGACCCTCTTTATAACGATTAACTTCGTGATTATGCCGCCCGTACACCACTAACACATGCCATAAACGGTCTTCATGTTCCTTTATGTTTATAGCGAATGGACATTCACATTTTTTGTGCAAGTTCTTCTCCTTGATGTCCTTTTAAAAACCTCTCATTTGTCATCTATCATAATTTTTTCCTTAACAATAACTTTTTCTTTAGTAGCTTCCATTTTCCCAAGTCTTTGGGCGTCACCCCTATAACTACCATACCACCATGTCAACCCCCCCCCCCGACGACGATCATCACCTTATGCATCGAATTCTTCGTGACAAAAATGAAATTTTTACTTGATCCCTGAATTTGAACCCATTTTACCGACTCATCCCTACTTAGAAATAGCTCATTGGGGATGAAGTCATTGTGTAGTCCACAAAGACAGAAGAAGACAACATTCCCTACAAAATAGTAACTAACAACATCACGAAAGCCCTTCAATCAATATTTACATAAAACAACAAAATTTAAGTGGTTCGGTCAGACTTAACAGAACATACACCAACTGTTCGGTCACACACCACCGAGCAAAAGTAAATTGTACGGTGGGTCGAGACTGAACACACCACGTTTACTCGGTCTTGTGTGACCAAACATACCGGCGGGCAACAACAGTACAAAAAATACAACAAACTTTTGAAACAAAGAAAATAAGAAGAGACACCTCTGTATATTGCACATTCGAACCCCCTTGACGTTCATCTTCCATTTTGGGACCTCAATAGACACCAAACAACAACAATGAACAATGCACTGCAATATAAAATTTTGTACAAATTTCATTAAAACAAATCAACACTTTTAAACCATCAACTTTCATGAAAATGCATGAAGAGATCTACTCTTACAATGGTATTGGCTGCCGAAATGTAACTTCTCGTTGTTGGTAGTCGTCGGTGGTTCGACGGGATCGTCAGAGACGAACGTGGGATGTTGTGGGGTTCACAATAGTGAAAGAGATGAAAGACTTGGAAGTCATTTTGAGAGTTAATGGGGGTAAATAGGTCATTTAGATTGAGGGCAAATCTGGAAAGGGTTTCAAAAATTTTTCGTGGCTTGCCCGTAAGGATTTACGAGGTGCACATAGCATGCACTTTTATTTTTTAAATTAATGCAAAATATAGCTGATCGGTAGTTGACATTGATAAATTAAATATGACTAAAATCTTTTATCAAATCTTCAACACGTTAAGAATCACATGGAGCACATCCTCACTACATTATTAATTACTTTTTACACATGGAGCACATCCTCACTACATTATTAATTACTTTTTACACACACACACACATATATATATATATATATAGACGGGTGAAATGGTAAAATGACAATATTATGTCACCCCATAGATGATGTCACATCGTGTGGGGCTCCACATCAAAATTACTATATAAGAAGGCAACATTAGCATCAACTCCTCATCAAAAACTAACATCATCTTTGCTTTCAATCCATCATTTATTTTTTAGAGGGTGAAACATGGCTGAGGCACCTACTCATGTGATCGATATTGAGAGTGAGATCAGGTGCCCTGCAGACAAGATGTATGATCTGCTCAAGAACCATCTCACGCAGCTCCCGGTTGTCTTCCCCGACATTTACAAGAGCGCCACTGTGCTCGCCGGAGATGGAAAGAGCTTGGGCAGTGTTCGTCGTTGGACATACCTTATTCGTATGATTTTTCACTTGGCCTAGCTAGCTAGTACTCTCTTCTTAACATAGAATTATTAAAAGTAATTTTCCCTCGGTTTTATATTATCTGGATATCTATTGTTAATCAAAAAAGAAATTCTGAACATACATCGGATCACGTTCTGATGTGCGTTTAAGATGTACGCCTAGCACTCCCAAAAAAAAAAAAAAAAAAAAAATCTCCTTAGGTTTGTTTAACTTGACTACTAATATATTGATAGGATGTACGTACGTACACTTGGATTTATTGGTTTATATTGACTTGTTTCCTTAATTTTCTGTCACATATAGATCACACTTCCGATGAGCTCTTGGAGGTGATTGAGAAGCTAACTGAAGTGGACGATGAGAACATGTCTCTGACTTTAAGTGCAGTTGGAGGAGATTTGTTGAAGATGCACAAGCAATTCGATGTGAAGGTCACCATTACTCCAAAGGAAGATGGGAGCTTGGTCAAATGGCACATTATATTTGTGAAGGTCAACGAAGACGATCCCCACCCTGACCCCTACCTTGAAATATTTGATGACATCCATAAGAGGTTCGAACTTCATTACCACAAGGACGAATAAATTTATCACATATATATATATGGATCATCCATATGTATAATGTATTAATTTGTTGAAATGGTGATGTCGACTTTGTATTTATATTTTGTGCTTTTAAGTCTAAGTGGTCTGTTTAAAGTTTGCCTATTGTGCTGGTACGTGTGGAAATTAAAGTTTGCTGGAGTCTCAGATGGGGTTGGTCTTTGCTTGTGTGGTCTTGATGTACGTACTTGTACTGTACGTATGATAAGTACTGTAGAATTATATGTCAAGTTGATGCTACTGGTATGGACAGAGCTCACGAGTTGATCTTCTTTGGTATGGACAGAGCTGGTGTGGACAGAGGTGTGGATGAAGTGATATTATGATACACAAATGTGGTGTTGTTTTATGTATGCTAATACCTATGTATTGAATCATATATTAAGTATAATGTACTATAGGTTTATGTTAGTTAGTTCTAGTCAGTTGTAACAAATGGGTACAATGTACACCATATGGATTGTATATATATAAGTGACAAAGTGTAATATACGATTTGATTTTGATGAAATAGAAGAACAAATTACATAGATCATCACGTACGAGAATGTATTGTTACATTGATCAATGATCAACAAGATCATTGATCTCTTTGTTATTGATTTGAATTTGTTCATGGTATCGAGCGGGTTCTTCTATTCTTGATTTGTGTTGTTTGTTAATTGAATTGAAGGATTTGTACATGGCATCTGTTCATGGTTCGTGAGTTCTTGATTCGAAATGTTGTTGGAGCGGGAAGAGCTCTGAAACAGTGATCTTGGAGTGAGAATCCTTTACTTCTTCAAGGATCTGATCATCCTGGTATGATACTTGTCTCTAATTCTCTTACTGGTTCAAATTACCTGTCATGGAGTAGAGCTATGATGATTGCATTGGGAGCAAAAACAAAGATTGGTTTTATTGATGGTAGATGTGTAAAACCAGAAACTACTGATCCTAATCTTGATCGATGGATCAAGGTGGATTATATGGTCACTTCTTGGATTTTGAATTCTATTTCAAAAGAGATTGTTGAAGCTTTTCTTTATACAACTTCTTCTTTTGATCTATGGAATGAATTAAAAGAAAGGTTTGGAGAATGTAATGGTCCTCTTTTATACCAGTTGAAACGTGACATTGCTTCTATAACTCAAGGAGATCTGTCTCTTTCACAGTATTATACCAAACTTAAGAAACTTTGGGATGAACTGAGCTGTCTAAATCCTTTACCTGTGTGTGACTGTGGAGCATCTTTGCAATGGTCGTTGTTCTAGAGTCTAATGATAGGCTGATGCAATTTTTGATGGGGTTGAATGATATGTATGATCATATTCGCAATCAAGTATTGGTGTTGGATCCATTGCCAAGTATAAACAAAGCTTACTCTATGGTTCTTAGAGTTGAAAAGCAAAAAGAAGTACATGTCCATTATTCTCCTATGATGGATACAAACCATGATGATGAAGGTTACCAAGATGAATTTAGGAAATTCAACTAATGGCCATAAGTTTCTTTGGAAAAGGAATTCAAAAGAAATCGTGAATAAAGATGATCTGTTTTGTGATCATTGTAAGGCAAAAAGGCATACAAAAGATACTTGTTTCAAACTCCATGGATTTCCAGATTGGTACAAGAAAGACTATGATAAGAAGCGAGATATCAAGTAATTCGAAATCCTTTGTAAATTTGATGGAATCACCTCTGGACATACAAGGTGCGAGAATCATCTCGGTTGAAGATTTTCGATCGAATATAAAGAATGATAAAATACGGGGAATTGAGAATTTTATGAAAGGAAATGCATTTGAAGGCGAGAGCTTCTAATCATGTGAATTCGAGTTTTATCGATTTTACAGTAGCTCATTCCAAAGATCTTCCAGTTCTTGTTTTTTTTAATTCAGATGCTTGGATTGTGGATAGTGGAGCAACAAATCATATGTGTACTAGCTATGATTTACTTACTAATGTCCATATTTTACCTAAGTCTGTCATGGTTTGCTTACGATGGACATACTAAAGAAGTAAAGCTGCATTGGAGATGTGAAGTGAATTCGAGACTTAGTGCTTTCTTCTTGTTTACATATAAAAGCATTCAAGTATAATCTTTTGTCGGTTAGTAAATTACTCTCATCTACTTGAATCGACAATTGAATTTTATCCATCATTTTGTGCTATACGAACATTGAGAGTTCTCAAGTTCTAGCCATTTGTGGGAAGGATGGTTGGAGGATTATACATCTTTGGATTCAAGCTCCTTCCATAAGGATGTCATTGCTTCTTTTGTATCACCTTCGAATTATCATTAGCTCATTGTAATAATGCTGCGATAAATTTTCATGGCATTTTAGATTGGGACATCCTTCTATTCATGTAACAAAGCAACTTGATATGTTACTTAACAGTCGATCAAGTGGAAAACATACTGAACCTTGTGATGTTTGTCAGATGTCTAAACAATGCAGATTGGTTTTTCCAGTGAGTTCTATTCAAACATCTAGTATTTTTCAGTTGTTACATATGGATATATGGGGACCATACAAGCAGTCTTCTATTCAAGGAGCTCATTATTTCTTGACTATTGTGGATGATTTTAGTCGATTCACTTGGACTTTTTGATGAAACATAAGTCCTTGACAGCAACATCATCAAACAGTTTTTAACTTTCATTCAAACTCATTTCAAGGTCTCGAGTTCAAACCATTAGGATGATAATGGAAGCGAGTTTTGTAATAAAGATTGTCATGCTTTGTTCTCTGGTTTGGGAATTGTTCATCAAAGATCAACACCATATACACCTCAAAAAATGGTGTTGTTGAAAGGAAGCATAGACATTTACTGCAAGTTACAAGAGCCTTGATTTTTCAGTCTAATTTGTCCACAAAATTTTGGGGAGATGCTGTTCTCACTGCCACATACATCATCAACAGATTACCTACTCAGTTACTGAAGTGGAAATCTCCTTATTGTCTTTTATTTGGAAGAACACCAAATTATTCTTCTTTAAAGACTTTTGGTTGTTTGTGCTTTGCTACAAATGTTTCACCAAGTAAATCTAAATTGGATTCAAGAGCTGTTAAAAGTATATTCATTGGCTATTCTCCAGGACAAAAGGCATATAGATTGTATAACATGGCCACACATACATGTTTTGTTTCAAGAGATGTGATTTTTTTTGAAAATCAGTTTCCTTTCCATAAAGATTCGAAAGTTCAAAGTGTCCTCTCGCCTATTCCATCTCGAAGATCATTCGATTATTTGATAGACATTTCGAGATGTTAATGCTCCTCCATCACTCATTTGTTGTGCCTTCTTCTCAAAATTTACCTATTAATGAAGCGATTTTCGATGTTCTGAAGATATCTCCTATGTACCTCCAACCGATGCAATGGTACCTCATACTACGATGTTTTAAATGAAGATGTCCCGCCTCCTAATCTTTGTTGTTACTAGGAAAAGTACTCGTGCGGTTCATAAACCTCTTTGGTGAATGATTTTGTTCTAAACAATGTAGAGACTTGTTCTACCAATTTCTCTATCTCTATTTGGTAACCCTCCTACATTTCCTTTTATACATTCTCCAAACATTTCGCTAGCTACAAATGCTTTCTAGCTGCTGTTTCAAATATAAAGGAGCCTACCAGTTACATTCAAGCTCAACATGATCCTGTTTGGATTGAAGCAATGGAAAAGGAGTTACAAGCTTTGGAAACTAATGGAACTTGGAGTCTTACTACTCTACCACCTGGTAAGAAAGCCATTGGTTCTAAATGGATCTACAAGGTTAAACTTCATCCTGATGGTTCTTTGGATAGATGTAAGGCTCGTTTGGTGGCAAAAGGTTTTAATCAAATTGAAGGAGTTGATTATACTGATTCATTTTCTCCAGTTGCCAAGAATGTCACTGTTCGAATTGTCTTATCTTTAGCAGCTGCTCGAGATTGGCCCTTACAACAATTGGATGTTAACAATGCTTTTTTACATGGATACATAGATGAAGATGTGTACATGAAGCCACCCGATGGTTATCTTGTTGTTTCACCTAATCAAGTCTCGCAAACTTCATAGATCTCGTATGGTTTGAAGCAGGCTTCTCGTCAATGGAATCATGAGTTTACAACCAAGCTTCAATTTTTTGGTTTTACTCAATCTGCTCATGATCCCTGCTTGTTTACTTACAATAATGCTGGTCATTTTTTGGTGTTGTTGGTGTATGTTGATGATGTTCTTCTTACTGGTACTTCACTTGACTTAATTGATCAAGTAAAGACCTTCTTACACACCTTGTTTACCATTAAAGATCTTGGACAAGCTCGTTATTTCTTGGGTTTAGAGTTGGTGAGATCTTCTTCAGGTCTTTATGTGCATCAACGTAAGTATGTTCTTGATCTACTTACTGATGCTGGTATTCTCATGGCTAAACCAGCTGCTACTCCACTCCCTCGTGATCGCAAATTTGAGATCTGATTCACCTTTGTTACTTGAAGTTGATGAGATATAGAAGACTCATTGGTCGTCTTCTTTATCTTGGATTTACTAGATCCCGATATTACATTTGCCACACAACAATTAAAGTCAAGTATATTCAATCCCCTACAGAGCAACATTGGTCTGCTTTGCCCTTCATGTTTTAAGATATCTTAAGGGTACTCCTTCCAAGGGTTTATTCTTTCTGTTCAAGCAAGATCTGTCTCTCTGGTTGCCTCTCGTGATTGATTGGGTCGCTTGTCCTACTTCAAGAAAATCTATCACTTGGCTATTGTGTGTTCATGGGATCTTCTTTGATTTCTTGGAAAGCTAAGAAGCAGGCTACGTGTCCAAGTCTTTCAGCTGAAATTTGAATATCGAAGTTTATCTTCCACAGTTTGTGAGTTGTTGTGGATTTCCTATATTCTTAAGGATTTACATGTTCCTACTTCTCTTCCAATTCCACTTTGGTGTGATAAATTTGCCATACATTTATCTGCTAATCCAAGTATTTCATGAACGTACTAAGCATTTAGAAATTGATTGCCATTTGGTTCGACATCGGTTTAAATGTGGATTTGTTCTTCCTCAATACATTTCTACTAAGCTACAATTGGTGATTTGTTTACAAAATCTTTATCGATTTCGTTATTTTTCGATTTATTATCCAAGATGGGTCTATGTGATTGGCATAGACTTCCATCTTGAGGGGGATGTAGAATTATATGTCAAGTTGATGCTTTGGTATGGACATGAGCTCACGAGTTGATCTTCTTTGGTATGGACAGAAGTGGTGTGGACAGAGGTGTGGACATGAGTGATATTATGATACACAAATGTGGTGTTGTTTTATGTATGCTAATACCTATGTATTGAATCATATATTCGGTATAATGTACTATAGGTTTATGTTAGTTAGTTCTAGTCAGTTGTAACAAATGGGTACAATGTACACCATATGGATTGTATATATATAAGTGATGAGTGTAATATACAGATTTGATTTTGATGAAATAGAAGAACAAATTACATAGATCATCACGCAGAATGTCTTGTTACATTGATCAATGATCAACAAGATCATTGATCTCATTAACATTATTGATTTGAATTTGTTCAAGTACTATTCTGAAATAAAAAGCATCATTTTATGGATCGATTTTTATTCCCAAAAATATTTTGTGATTTGTGATGTGTGGTTAGATGTGCTTCGATTAATGTGTTATTTGAGACAAATCAATGGCGCGAGTGTGCTAGCTCATTGCGACTCCCCTTCTAAAGCCCCGTGTTACGCACGCTAAGAGGTCAAGAGAAGTGATATAATGATAATAGCATTTGACACAACAAAACATAATAAATCACAAAACTCATGCACTTGTGCTTTGAGATATGGACACAAATAGATTTCATTGCATAACATGTGATTCGAAGTGGTATAAAAGTTCATGTGGGTCAACATATCTTGAAGTATGACATTATTATTTTCATTCAAGTATTTAAATTATAACCGAGCTTTCTCTATCTAACTGCTATAGCATATGCACCTAATCTTCCTTTTTCAATAATGAGGTAATTGGTTTGATCAATTATCTTGCATGTGCATTGTGATATTTTAGTTTTTATTTTAAATTAAGGAACTACATTTATGATTGAAGGGAGTGTTAGTTAATAAGCCCCCAACTTTCCTATAAAAGTGATTGGACGCATTAATTAAAACAGATTTGACTCAATCAATTAGATATTATTGGACAAATCTGAATTATAATAAGTAAATTAAAATTGATAATATTATATTCTTGTGATGAAAAAGAAATATAGTTTTTTAAACAATTATAATTAATGAAGCAATGCTATTTTATTAGAGCAATTAATTTTATGTCATGCATGTCATGTCCTATTTTTTAGAGCTGTCCTATTCTCTTAAATATATTGAACCTTCAATGATTAATGTGAAAATTTTATTTTACTTTAAAAATGGGATGTTAAAAAAAGGAATATTAATTGATTAGGTTATAACAAAAATGACAAAATGTATGCCTATGTCTTACATCTAGTGGTGATTCTCTTAATCGCATATATTACAGACACGCACCAAATCATAATTAAAATATAAATTTTAGAAGGTTAAGAAATTTTCTTGTTTTTTTTTTTTTTTTGTGATTCTCATAACAATATTATATTCTCTAAGAAACCACAATTCAGAGATAAGTGGTGGATCATTAATTAAAATCTTCTTGTACCATTTGAAAAGCCCTATGTATAATACATAGTTTGATCAAATATAAATTAACTTTAAAAAATGGCAGGAATTGATTTATTAATTAAATAATATAAAATTGAAAATTCAACATATAATTAATTTTTATCGATTGATCTACATGTGTCAACTCTCCCTAGTCCCTGCCATTTACACACCTCTGAATTCAGAATCAGAGGTGCAAATCAAGTGTATTAATTAGCTTCAAATAGAAAGTACATGCATCAAGAGCATCAGCCATGAATAGGATTTCCACCCGTCCTAATTCCTAAAGAAACATGCATGCACGGACTATATGTGTTTTAGAGCCACGATTAGGGAAATAATTTTGAGAGAGTGATCTAAGAGAGACTAAGACTAATTGCATTAATTCCTAGTCGGTAGCTATACTGATTATTAGTGTCACATTTTGAATGTACTGATTGTCTATTATTTGTATCACGTGTGGATAAAGATATGACAATATGGAGATACTAAATCTGGAGTTGAAACTACTCAGTATCTAGAAGTTAAAGTTATTTTTAGTTGAACGTTGTGCCAGTAGACACCGATGATGGCTATTGCAACAGAGAGAATATCTTATCAGTTGTCACAAAGGTTAATTATCTAAAGCCAACTGATTTGTTGAGATGTGATTGTTGCATATTATTGAGTCTTATCCGAAATATATATCAAGACTTACCAAAGATTATTCATTGTTGAGGTGCATGTTTCAAAGTCTTGAGTATTTGATCTTTTTATTATAATTGTTTTCATAATATTTCACTTTGAAATATGCGATTACAAGTTATGAACTTGTGTTCATTTTATTTTTCCTTGTAATTCTGAATTATCAACAAGGAGATTTTGGGTATTCCACTCGAGGGGATCTCGACTCGCATTAGAGATTGGGTAGTCCAATCGAGGGGAGCTCAACACACCAAGGAAACTTGGGAGAAAATCTTTTGTAAGTGTGAAAGAGAGTGCATCAAGATTTGCGAGGGAGTCACTAGAAAAAGGGTCTTGTGTAAGTCTAAATTTTCAGCTTAGTGGATTTTCATATCTGAGCGTGGCCCAGCAGATGTAGGTCGTGGACTGAACTGCATCAACATATCTGGTGTGGTGGTTTGTTTATTTTCATTTTCTATTATTTTGTTGGTTGCATATATTTCTATTTTTCACTGATAAAAAAGTAGTTGCTAAATCCATGGTAAAGTATGTCTTTGATGAAAGCGGAAAATTTAAATTCCTTCGATAGACTCTCTTTTCATTTTCCATCGAGGTTGAATCTTGATTTTGGAATCTAGCCCTTCTTGATCTCAAAACTTTGTCGAATCAATAAAGCTGTTTGTTGATAAGTTAACTTTAATTCCCACATAAAAGATGAAATTCTTTGACGAAGACTTTATATTGACCTAACCCCAAGGAGGATAGTGCATAGGTAATTAAAGTATAGAATACGAGACCTTAACTTCAACTGACACAATGGTTACGAGTTATTTTGGCAGCAACATTAATATATATTTCATTGATTTCTCTCTAGTTATGAGTTTGGGGTGCGTGTCCGACTAACTTTGATGGGATTAGTCAAATTAAAGTATATATAAGGAGAGGTTGAAAAAAAAAGGTATGAACATCCATGGTTTTTTTTTTTTTAAATCTTTTTAGGATAGAATACATTGTTCCTCACCATTCATTGTCTATATATATAGAAAGATAATAATCTAACATTCTAGTAGACATACATTTGCTACACAATTGTGTAGATTTAATTGAGATTTTTGGACCCCACAAATTTTAAAGGAATCTACACCATTGTGTAGCAAATGTATGTAACAAAAGAATATAAAAAAAATCATTTTCTCTATATATATATATATCATATATATAAAAGCACGAATCACCAATTTTTGAGTCGTAATCAAATTTACTTTTTTGTCCCGCTTTCACACAATTTTCTCGTGCGTTGTCCCTCTCACGTCTAAAAAAATGAGATGAGTTTAATAATAAAATTAGTTCCGATCTCTTCTTCTTCTCTCACGTTTCTCTCTCCCACACAATTTCTTCCGATCTCTTCTTCCTCCTCTCACGTCTCTCTCACGTCTCAAAGTTTGAACTACTCAAAATTGGAATTGTTCCGATCTCTTCTTCCTCTTCTCAAAGTTTTCTCTCTCTCCCACACAATTCTTCTTGCTCTTCTCTCACATCTCTCTCACGTCTCTTCCACATCACGTCTCAAAGTTCAAAGTTTTAATGCTTGCGCTGCAAATCTGTACAGGTAGGTTTTTGTTTTCTTTGAAAAGGAGTCCTCTTTGAATTGGAATTGGGAATCCTCAATTGACAGAATGTGCATGATTTGTTCGTCATTATGCGTTGATTTGGGTTGTCGAGTATTGAATTTTAATCGGCGAGTCCTTCCTTCCTTCGATTTGCTATTCTTATGCTCTCAGATTCTCCGATTTCGATTGGTTGATTAGCGATTGTTCGAGGGTTTTGGTTCGCAAGATTGGATTTTTCATCCTCATGCATTCGATTGTTGAGATTGATGAAATTGGATTTATTGCAACACAGAGGATTTATTGATGAATTGGCACTTCTTATGATTGATTCGATTCTTGCTCTCCTATGTCTTGCTATGTTCATCTCTCCTATTGTATATTTCTCTACTCTTTCTCCATCAACAATTACCACAACAGGACAGGTAAGTCAATCATCGCCCTATTTTCTTTATCTGCTTCCAATTCTGCAATTGAATTCTCTCATAATAGTAGCTTACTGCAACTGAATAACAGTTTCGTTGATGCTTTGGTTTATATTTAGTTAATGTTCGCCAACTACTTGACGCAATGCCAAAAAGAGAATTTTTAAGTATAAGATGTATAACTATTTTTTTTTATTGTTGGAGCAAGTTGTATTTCAAGATGTAGACATTGTAAGAGCCCTAGCTTTAACATTCAGTGATTATATGAAGTGAAGACTCACATGACATATAACTTCAAGTCAGAATTGTAGTAGTTTCATGAACCAAGAAAATAATATAGGAGCCTCATCTTTCTTGTTTGCTTTTGGTAATGCTCCAATTTCTATTACTATTCTGCTTTGATCTCCAAGTATATTATCACAATCCTCAACTATAACTTGCGCTTTACTAATCTCATATATATAAAAGCACGAATAATATATGGTATATAGACATGGGTGTATGATTTATTGATTGGTATGGTTGTTGGTGTAATGTATGTGACTCTGTACAGCCCCGAAAATGGCAAGAGTGAACTAGGTGAGTTGTTTATCCTTCAAAAAACTATTAATTCATGCGAATATATTTACTTGGACTGAACTGTCATCACTTTTTCAAAGTGTTTATGAGGTAAAGATGGTCCTTATGAGCTTACTTGGATGAGATGCTTCACATGCTAATTGTAGTATATTTAATAGAACTACACAGTTAAACATATGCAAGATGGTTGAAACTTGAACTTATGTGTTGCTTCCGTTCTTGTATTGACGAATCGACTTTTGGGTACGTTTCATATCGCTTTATTGCACATGCTAACATGAAATTGAGATTGAGAAGCTAAGGCTGGAACACATTAAGCTCGTAGAAGAGAACGACTGGTTGCGTTTAGAAAAGAAGAAGTTGGCAGAAGAAGCTTCTTATGCTTAGGTATTTTTCTGCCATTATTTGCCAAATCTCAAGAATACCAGCTTGTGCCTCTTGTGGTCACTTTTATGATGTGCCTATCAGCCACGCTTTTAGTGTTTTAGATAATTTCAGATGGATCGCAAAAGGGTTGCCTCATCATTTAAATCAAATGTCAAATAAATGGATCTAAATTTAATTAAGTCGTAGGTAAATCTCAATTGTTATCCACCATCCTTCTTTAATCAAGGGAAGCACTACTGAAAAGGCGCTAATTTTAATTGCCTTGACTTCAAGTCCTAATTTTAATTGCCTTACTATATATTTTTTTTCTTTCCCTAAAAAGGCGCTAATTTGTTTAGGAAATATGTGGAAAGGAAAAATGCTTCTTTAGCTGGCTTCATAATTCTTTCATGATTATTTGACTGATCGGCTTATACCCAATCACTGGCTCTTACTTTTGAGTTTTGGCCAACCATTAACTTTACTTTTTATGTACTGCCTGCCTAGGTATCAAGTGACGAGGCAATTGAAACCGCAAACCTTATTGCCTTGAAAAAGGGTTTGCTGGTAAGTTGTCAAGCTGATAAAATTATCTTATATCCCCATGTAAGTTAAAAATAAGTTCTATTGCTTAACATTTGATTATACAGGTTGCAATATACCTTATGGTGATGCTACCGCTGCAATCAAAGTCACAAAGAGGCCAAAAAATGAAAGTAAACTCATTGTTGTAAGTACTTCCTTCATCGTCAAGTATAGATCTCTCTTGGTCTATTAATAGAGATGACATGCTAATTCCTTCTAATTCAGATCGTTTGTTTGATCTCGTGGAATTTACTTTCATTAGTTATTTTAGCAGCACATGCTTCATATTGTCAAACGTCTTCTATAATTCTTGCAGTTCTTCACCTCTAGCATCTACCTATATTTTCTTGATGTTTTTAAATTCGAATTAAATTAAATTCGAGCCATCATTTTTAAGATGCTCTTTGACATAGTTGAAGAGTGCCATTTGCTTTTCTTTCTTCTTTTGATATTTCATATTTTCTTAATTCGGTGTAAGGAAAAACCTAACAACCGACAAATGTTTCATAAACGCTTAACGAGATCTTTGGATCTCAAGCTCAATGATGTTTGGTTGGCCGCCGATAAGAAAATCAAGTGAGCAAGTTCTTTGGTTTCATAATCTTGAGGAAGCTCATGCTACGCTTAAAGAGGCTGATTTAATGTTAAATGAATTGATAAAAGCGAATGAAAATGCAAGAAACATGACTGAAAAATGGAAGCAAGCAGGTGAAGAGTTAATGACTGAGAAAGCCTAGTTGATTGAAGAAGTCCAGCAACTTAAGTCTTCAATTTGTCTGAAGGAGATAGAGGGCAATGCTTTGCAAGATTAGATGAATTCAAGTTTGTTAGACATGAGAAAGTCAGTTTCTTCATTAGAAAGATGAAAGCATTTATCAGGACAGCAGTTAGTCGTTTCCTGCTAATATTGATGGGTGCTGGTGTTAGTTCGGGTATAAATATATGTCTATACCCGATATGGGCGGGCGAAGATCTGCATAATTTGGTCGTTAAAAATTTCATAGCCGTTGCAAATTCCTTGGAAGGTTGGTTACCCTTTTCTTGTTATAAAATTTCGATTGAGAGTCTTCGGAGTATTCATTTCCTTTTTGTCCGACGTTTCTCTTCATCGAGGTTGTGTCAATGGATACTGCAGTGTTTTGAATATGACGGGAAAATCCGCAAAATCTTGGTCGCCAAACCATTGACAATCCAAACTTGAAAGGCTTCATGTCATTTGTAGAATCAAGAAATCAAGAGGAAACTCGGTATCTTTATTTACATCGTTTTGTTTACATTTTTCTCTAGACCAGGGCCTAATCTTTTTTTGAAAACTATTATCATTTTTTGAGGTCGGTTTTGCGATTTGGGAGCCGCCACATGGCCGATATAAGATGTTCAAGTATCCTTGGAAGTGTTATGTCAAATTAAGCGGTGGTGAGGCCTTGTGCGTTCCTTTGTCATGGCATTGCATGGATGCATCCTCTCGAAATACGAGGTGAACATAATCATATATCTTTGTCTCAATACTTAGATGTTTTTAGAGTTGTTTTTGGTCTTAGTTCATGCCATAGACTTGTACTACTCATTTAACTGATGTTTTGTCTATCAATTTCTTCCTCGATCGATATATGGCCAGTTCTTGATCATTTGATTTAGGCATAAACGCTTTGCTCCGAGATTAGCTAGACAGAAAGCTTCATGAGACGGAAAGCAACAAAAGGTTCATTTTGAGGTCGCAAACACCTCTCCAAGACAAAGCTCCACCTTTGGTTGGTGCTTTAAAAACTTCTGCAGAACAAGATGTGGCTTGTTTTCACTTCCCCAGACATATAGCAAAGTTGGAATCCCTTGTTGGAGCATATAGCAAAGTTGGAAGATACTCTTTACAACATCCAGTTTTAACAAAATTGGTTGGAGGCTCAAACTGACAACCAAGCATAAAGTATGTGAAAACTGTTCAATAATTTGGAAGAGCAGGAGAACATGTATTGTAGTTCAACAGCGATGCGATTTACAACTTTTTAAATCAATGGTTTTGTTTGATGTAAAGTAAGTGAGCCCCCATTGTAAAATCACAAGCATTGGTTCCTTATTGCTGAGTTTGTGAATGATGGAACAGTGCAATTGTACATAGCTTATATTTCAAATAATAATCTCAATTTTGTTTACTGCAATGGTTCTTCATGTTGTAATTCATGCAAGTTTTTTTTCCTTCTCTCTATTCATGACAGATTATCACTTAACCTCATATTTAGATCTTGTTGCGTGGACCTTTAAGATTCTCTTATGAGGTAGATTGCAAGAGCTTCTTCTACTCCTATAATCATGACATTGCTAGGAAAGCTTCAGTAATGTTCTCTACACTCACTTTACTTCGAGTTTTGAATGGCTTCGCATTCGAATTGAAAACAAATCGAATAACACACTCACAAGGAACTCTGAAATCAAACTTCTACCAATTCAACTATTACTGTAACAACCCTCGCATAGAATTCTTGAATTTAGCTTAATATCCGACTTAAAAACAACACGTATACCAATTTTTTGTTTATTAGTAAATTGCCTTAAACAAGATCTTAAACCCATCTTGTTAAATCCAGTCACAAAACACAACCGATTAAAACCGCAAAATTATCCTCGCTCACAATTAAACCCACACTCTCTTAAATCCCAGTCACAAGATCTTAGTTAATTACTTACTGTCTCACACAATCACTACTTGTTCTCTCTATCTACTGGTTTAGAGTGACAAACTGTAGAGAGAGAGAGACGAAGAAGCATTTAAATCGCAAAAACAACATCACAGACAGTTAGAGCGAGAGAGAGAGAGAGAGACGAAATCGCATTGACAGAGAAGAATCGATTCTTTCTCATCTATCGCTGTGTCTTAATCCGTGATTCTCTGCGTTAGTTTGTATGTCTGGATTGTTGCAAATCCTGGTTGAATCCCGTACCATCAGAATTGAATTGTTGCAAATCGTGGTTGATTCTCTCCGTGATTCTCCCGATTCAACCGTATCACTCTTCATCAACAATTCCAACTCCTATAATATCTCTATAAATATGAGATCAGTTTTTTATTTTATCTCTATCAAGGCACTCTCAATTCTAAATTACAATCACGTTCTCCTACTGATTTCTCTCATTAAAATTATTCGATCTCCTTTGCAGGTAATTTAAGCATCAAAATTATTCGATTTCCTTTGCAGTTAATGTAAGAGATTCAATTATATGTTCTGAATCAGTTGTATTGTTTAATTTATTAAACTTGTTTATGGTTTATTGAATCATCCCTTTCTCTTGTTGGTTCGACTTGATGCGTAAATATTCTCTTGTTGGTTGTTTCGGTTCGCTCACCAAGTGTTTGTTGAATTGCCTCTGTTGTGTTTTTGGTTTTGTTCTTGAATATTCTTTAATGGTTTGGGCTGAATTTGGCTCCTTTTGATCAATGGGCCGTTGCCCTTATGAGGGTAAGTAGAGATTTTTATTGGGAATATATGGTATATAGACATGGGTGTATGATTTATTGATTGGTATGGTTGTTGGTGTAATGTATGTGACTCTGTAATGCACAAGTATATGTATTAAATATTACAAGTGATGCAATCTAATACAAGTGATGCAATCTAATACAAGTGATTACAACACGCCTATGATTTCATCAATGAAATCGTGTTTTTGCATAGCATGCAATCTAATACAAGTGATGCGATGATCATGCCAAATAAATTTTTCTAATTAAAATTCTGGCTTCTATGAATGAACCACTCACACACTTTCACTGCTCACCTTGTTTAGTGGTGTTGCTCTTCATCTTCACCTTCTTTGGTGGCTTTTGTTCCTTAGATACTAAGTAGCAAAAAGTTTGATTACTTAGGTGTTGAGAGATGCAATGAGTTTAAAATCCATTCTTACCAGTGTTTGCTTTTGAAATTTCACTGTCACTTTTATAGTATTTGATCGAATGATTGGTTTTGACAGAAGAAGCTTATCCTAATATCTAATGACAATGGGTGCTGTTTCTAACAAAATCATCTGTGTATCTTTATCTTAAACACGTATCCATGCACTTGATATTCTTTCTGATCTACCAAGCGCATTTGAAAGGGATTGACTATTAAATGTTACCATTCTCTTAAACATTACCATTCTGAAAACATAGAGTTATCGAAGGTTTGCTGTTGATTTAGTTGACATTGCCAGTTAGATCAAAAGTTGATTGACATTAGCATCGATTAATTTTATTGTTTATTCATTCCATCTAATTACTGTCACGATATTTATATTTGCTTTCTGGCATTTTTCGATTTGAAGAACCAAGAAACTGGTGAGGGATGTATTATTTTCAACCAAATGGAAAATACAATATTTTTCTTAGCTGGGGATTTGCTTCGATAAGGAGAAAAAAATAAAAAGGGGATTTGCATAATATGGTAGATCAAACGTACAAAACATAGTTTTTGAAGGACTCAGAAGGAAGAAAGATAAAAGTTCTAATGTGCTTAGTGGGAAGAAAACCTTGAATTGATTAGAAGCTGAATCAATATCAGGCTTAAAAATTGCTTCACTTTGCTGTGAATCTTTTAAATTTTATCTCCATTTGTGTTAATGTCTCTTCTTTGCAAATTGGTACCGATATCTTCTCAGTTCGAAAATTTTTCACGGTTCAAACAATGCCATTAATCACAGATGAGATGTATATACTTGTTAACAATTAGAGTGTATATTAATTTGTTTTCTATTACTAATAACATCTCCTTAATTCTACCTAACATTTTTTTCCTTTCTCTTTTATTGATATATCCTTTTACTTACTTAATAAAGATTCTTGATAATGTCAACATCAATGACTCCAATAAGAGATATCTGCACAACAGAACAAGCACTTGAGGTAATAGCGAAAATAACAAGAAAGTGGTATTCGACGAATCTAAAAACAGATGCGCTCATATCAATGGATATCATTTTGCTCGATGATCATGTAAGTTCAATTTTACATTATTTTAAATTTGATTATTTATTGTAAACTATGTCTTGCATTAACAATCATATAACATAATTTTTTTGTAGGACGACCATATACATGCAACCATACCCATCTATTTGGCTTCTGATTTTGAGTACCTCACAGTAGGCAAGGTCTACAACATTTCGAACTTCAAAGTGGAAAGAAAAAAAATGCATAAGGTTGCAAGTCACGACTACATGATACACTTAACAGGTGATACCTCTATACAAGAAAACATGAGAAGCGTACAAATTCGAAACCACAAATTTGAAATAGTTCAATTCGAAGAATTGACAAAACGGCAAGACAGTTTCATTCAATCATCAGGCAAGAAAAAAACCCATCATTAGCAAAAATACATAAATTTCAATTTTTTATATAACTTTATTACTAATTATTTTGTTATTTACAGATGTACCAGGACGTCTTGTTCGAATAGGCGAACTTGTAGATCAAGAAGTTAAAGGAAAACAAAAAACAGTCAAAAAACTTGTTTTACGTATTCAAATGAACATGTATATATATTTTTTGGTCGAAGTTAATTTTTATAAAAAATAATAAATTCATTGTGTTATGCAATTTAATCCTACATTTTATCTAAAGAAACAAGCAAGTGAACGCAACTTTTTGGGGCCAAAAAGCGATTGAAACAAGCAGTGAGTTTAGCAATTGCAAATCATCAGACTCAATGGTAATTATAATTACCTCAAATAATGTGAAGACTTATAGAGGTAATTGATGCAAGTTTATTTATTAAAATACATGTATAAGGTTGCTTCATTTCTACATAGGTTGTAACATTAATGATGAATTTATTTATACTTTTCAATCCACATAAATATTTAATTTTTATCAACAGGTGAGCCAACACTTTCATCAACGAGTGCAACAAAGATTTACACAAGTCCAAATATTGAAGAAATCGCATCATTCATGAAAGGGTATAAAATTTCCTTTAAACATATGCGTTTTTTCATATGTAATGCGTAAATTAAATTCCATGACATATTATTTTCCTTATTTTTTTCACTTGCAGAGAACAATTGAGTTAAGAAGTTCAGTTGATTCGAGGAGAAAATGAAAATTTTAATATGAAGGCAGAAACTATGACTATAGAGGAAGTGAAACGCCAAATATCGAAAGTTACGGTAAAATATTATTATATACAAAATAATATTATATAACTTCTTCACGATATAAAACTATATTTTAATTTTTTACACAGGAATTGTATGTTGTTTGCAAAGTGAAAATCATGTCAATAAATTCAAGTGGTTCTTGGCATTACGATACTTGCTATTCACATTACGTCAAATTAGAAAAATCAGGAACACAATATTATTGCGAAAGGTGCAAAGAATTTGTTACAACGCCATATCGGAGGTAAGTTAAAATTATATAATACAAATGAATGTCACTTTTATAAATTACGTATATAATTTTAACATTCATCTTTGAGTCTTATTAGCCATACCTTTAAACTATTTATTATTAATTTTCAATTTTCTAATATTCTTTGTTGTTGTACTGTATATACATATATCTTGTCAAAAATTTAATTCATGACAATTGGATTTGTTTTTAGATTCAAAGTTCACGTGCGTGTCGAAGACAATACAGGGTCCACAACTTTTGTTTTATTCGATAGCATAGTGAAAAATATTATTGGAAAAGACAATGGCGAAAGAATCTTGAATGAGGCATCTTCGGTACATCTTTTTCTAATTTAGAATACAAAACTAATTGAATGCAAATGCGATATTTTATATAATCTATGTGTTCTTCATTTTTATGATCCTTTTGTTCTAACTTATTTTTTGCTTACATCGTCAGACAAACGAAAAGATTGTCCCAATAGAACTCTGCGAGATTGTAGGAAAAAGTTTTACTTTTAAACTAAAACTCACTAATTACAATTTAGCCAGTGGAAATGAAAATTTCACTGTTTCGAGTATATGTCATGAAGAATATGGAGATAATTTTCGTCATGATGAGGTATTTATTTTATTTTACAATAACTTACAAGATCACATTATATAATTTAATTTTACATATTCTCTTATTTTGGAAAATAATAGGGCAACTTGTCAAATGATATTTCAACACATAAAGACGAAGTCGACAACAACAAAGAAGTCAACATGAAGAGAAAAAGTATTGATAATGAATTTGGAATAAATAAACGTCCAAGAAAATTTTGTTATGTAGAGTAAGTTATTTGAACTTACATATTATTAATTAGTTACTTATGTTTTTATAAATAAACTAATATAATGTGTTTCTTATGCAGTGATGACGAAGATGAAGTATTGTCAACAACATCTTGAAAATGCTACAAAATACAAAAGAGTTTTTATATTTAATTTTTAGCAGTATGCATTTTATATTTTCAATATCATATTTTCAATTTATTTACCATTGTATATAAGAAGGGTCATCGTCCTTTGGCGGAGTTGCTGATGTTGAGAGAAGATCATCTTTGCTCTTCCCACAGATGAACATAAGGACTGATTGAGACCACTGCAAATAGTTTTGGCCATTGAGTTTATGGTTCGTGATTTGTGCAGAAAAAGGATCATGTATGGAAGAAGAGGAAGGTGTTTGAGAGGATGAAGATACTTCATTGGAAGAAGAAGAAGTGAGTCCATGGATCTGATTTCCATATTTCGCCATGGCTCTGATACCATGAAGTTAAACAAAGCAATAAGATAAATTTGATATGAATTGGACTACTATTCTCATTGATACGTGATGATTATATACAAGAGATTAACTGAAGATAAGCTAGATAAGCTAACTAAATAGCTAAGAATGAGGAGATAAGATAGGAATGATAACAACTAATCTATCTCACAAATCACAACTAATATATATCCTAAGATCGGCAACGAACTCATCATAGAATTCAACAATATATATATATATATATATATATATATATATATATATATGCATGGCTATTATAAAAATAACAATAAAACAAAAAAACTTTCGGCCATGAATACGCCACCTCTCATGGACCACAAAAGCACTGCATTTCCCCTATATAAGAAACCTCGATCATTCTCTTCATCACCTCAAATAAACACTTGCACTGTTTTTTATTCTAAATCTTTCATCGATCCATTTGCTTTCTTTAGATTGCCTACCATTTAATTTGTTTAATTGGAGAGCATGGCTCAGTTGTCTCGCCAGCTTGTACTTGAAGTCGAGAACGAGATCAAATGCCCCGCGGACGCGTTCTACGAATTTATGAAGAACAAATTCATTGACGCCCATCTTTTGTTCCCTGAGATCTACAAGAACTCAAAGGTGCTTCAAGGAGATGGCAAAAGCTTGGGCAGTGTCATTCAGTGGAGCTATGCATGTCATTGGTAATAATTAAACATTATGATAAATCCTATAATATATATATGTACATATATATATATATATAGTCATACACTTAATAAAACTTGGAGGCGGTGCAGTACACATGTTTGACATTGCGTGCCCATTATTCGCGCAATACTAACTTAAACATTTTTTTTTTATGATTGATTTATAAAATGTTTATTTTTGTTTCCTATGTTGACAAAAAAATAAAAAATAAAAAATAAAAATTGCAGATGCAAAATCTGATCAATATCTAGAGGTGAAGGCGAAACTGAGTGAAGTAGATGATGAGAAGAGGTCCGTGACCTTCACCATTATTGGAGGAGATTTGTTCAAGATGCACAAGAGCCTTGCATGCAAAGTGTGTGTTACTCCAAAGAGTAACGGGAGCATGGTGAAGTGGAGCCTTATATATGAGAAACACAATGAATGGATGCACATTATATATGACAAGGAAAATGAGGACGACCCCCACCCTCATCCCTACCTCGACATTGTTCTGGGCCTAAACAAGAAGTTTGAACAACATCACTCTAACAATGAGGGATGAATAATTGATCATATACGTACGTACGTTCATGCATGTATATATATGATCGATCGATCGATCTGTATGTATAAGTATTTGGTGAAATTAAATTGTGGAGTTTGGAGAGTACGAACTTTTGTTTAAGAAGTTCTTGCATGTATTTGTGAGGTCGCCTAGCTACTATTAGTACTGCTGCATGCATGTGCCCCTACTGCCTTTATTCCCAGTTTGTGGTGATCGACGTACCGTGTACGTACTTTTAAATATGTAAACTAAGTTTATACTGAAATAAAACCTATTGCATGACTTGTTATAATTTGAATGCTTGACAAATGACAAATATATAAGAATAAAAACAAAAATGGATCATAAGGAACAAAAACAAAGAAGTTTCTATTATGACCGCTAGCGGATAATGTGCTGCAGGCATAAAAAATAATTAACATGGTATCAGAACCGACGATTCGGTTGAGACCCGTCGAGAAAAAATCTTTTGGATGGATTTCGATTCAAGGTGGAGTAGTGTTGAGATGTGTGGACCGAAGTAATAGTCTCGCATCAATTAAATAAAACTTCATGAAAAAGTATATAAGTGTTGATCTCCCATTAACTAGTATTGAAGCCTTTTGAGTTAATTAAAACCCCATGCCTAAAAATTGAAGGTGGTTAAGTTGGGGACTTATCAATGCTAGCGGAGATCAACGGACTCACATTGCGTTCACCGAATGCTGTAATCTTTGTGAGTTTGTGTAATAAAAAAAAAAGCTTTTGAACTTTCAGCTATATAAATATTAAGTTGATTTAATCAATTTGCCAAATATGTGATCAATTAATGTATTAATTACTATATCATCCCTAAAGAGTAACTCTAGCAACAAATTTTTGAACATGTTAAATATCCAACGAATTAGAAACGACGTGAAAACACGTTGCTATTGGATAAGCTTTAGCAATGAATTTTGCTCGTCTCTATAGTGAATTTGTAACAAACATGTTGACGGGATAGACATCGTAGCAAAATGGTGCCTCTTGCAACAAATTTTTGAACATGTTGCTAAAGATCCAACACATCAGAAACGATGTGAAAATATTTTGCTATTGATAAGTTTAAACAACGAAATTTGCTCGTCGCTATATTGAATTTGTGATGAACCTGTTGTTGCAATGTACGTTGTAACAAAAGGATAACTCTAGCAATGACTTTTTGAACACGTTGCTAATAAAAATAACATGCATTACAAACAAAATGACAATGCGTGGCTAAAGGTATTTTTTTAGTGACATATGTTATTCGTCGCTATAGTGTATTTGGAACGAAATTAATGTCACAATATAGCATGTCACTATATGTACTCTTAGTGACGAGTTTTTTAAGTTGTCGCAAAAGGTATCGTGTTTTAGTAACAAAACCATGTCGTCACAGTGAAAGTTATTGCTAAAAAGTATGTTTACCGACGACTTTGATTGATGTCGCTAAAAATACAACGCATTAGCAATGAAAGTGCTAAGTCGTCACTAAAACATGCTTTAGCAACGAAGTTTCATTCGTCACTAAAACATTCATCGCTAAAGAACCAATTTGCTGCAGTGTCAATTAATGTATTAGCATGTATGTTTGTTCTATAGTAGAAGAAAACGAGACAATATTAAGCAAATTAAGATTAATATATATGTTTCTGAAATTAATTAAGGTGAATGTTTCTTAATAAAGAATTAAAAAAAAAAAAAAACTTTGGCAAGTAATTATACTTTAGTATCAATATGTTTACATTTGAAACTAAGGTATGCATCAGCCACCAATGGAATTGATGAAACAGAAAAGCTATTCTGAGATATGCTTGATAACTATATATATATATATCTAATTCCAAGTAATATATTAGTTTCTTACTTTCTTCCTTATTAATATAAGGGCAGTGCTAAACGGACTCATTGAGTCTGGACTCAAACCTATAAAAAGACTTTAATACCCTTATTTCAAATTTATAACATCTTCTTTAATCCACCCCACTGTTGTTGCGGCCACCGGCCGCCACGACTGCCGCCGCCGCCGCGCCGACCGCCTCTGTTGCCGTCGCGACCGCTGTGGCCTCCGCCGTCGACGCGACCGCCGTCTGCGGCCGCCGTCCGCGACCGCCGTCCGCGACCGCCGTCCGCGATCGCCGTCGACGCAACCGCCGTCCGCGACCGCCGTCGACGCGAGAGAGAGATGTATGTTGGAGAGAGAGACGGCAGGAAGAGAGAAGAAAGAAACCAGAGAGGGGGAGAGAAAGAGAGAAGAGAGAGAGAAGAGAGAGAAACGAGAGAGAATATAAAGATGTATATTGTAGAGAGAAGATGGGGCAGAGAAGGAGAGAGAAGAGGGGAGAGAAGAGTGGGCAGAGAAAGAGAGAAACGAGAGAAAGGAGAGAGAGATGTATATTGCAGAGAGAGGGCAGAGAGAGAAGACAGAGAGGGGGTAGAGAAAGAAAGAGAAGAGAGCGAAACAAGAGAGAGAGAGGTCACCGGTGTTTGGTGAAATGTGACGTTGGTGGTGGTCGGCGGTGGCGGCGAGCAGTTGTGGTGGTGAAAGTGGGTCAATATATTAATATGTGTTGAGGTTGAAGATGAGGGTAATTGTGTCTTTTAATTTAGTGGTATATTTAAACTCTAAGTAAAAAATATTTTGAGTCCGGACACTTTGAGGCCAAATAGATTTTTTGTTAATATAATTACCTCATTGGAATAGTAACCTAAGTATGGAGCGTTGAGAAACATCAATTTTCAAAAAAAAAAAAAAACTGTATTAGTGCTACTTGTTTCAAAAATCAAATTTCTTTGAGAAGTGACACGAGTCCCTTTATTTTTGCATTGGAACGCACGCTGACATGTGCACGCGCATCCCAATGTTTATTGAAGGGACCCAGCGAGCAGTTGTTGGGGCATCATACCTGAAGGGTTGTACTATATGTATAAAAACCCAAGGACTTAATAACTAAGCAAATTTCTTATAGTTAACCTACTTTGTTTATCTTCCAACACTTAATTAATTACCAAGAAAAAAAAAAGATTATATATCAAGTCTATTTTCTCTAGGTCTTTCATTATGATGGAACTACTCATATAAACTCCATAAATAGTATCAATTGTGACACGTAAAACCTATATGAACGGTGAAAATGATTGGTGACCTGATCAACATTATTAATTAATTCCAGTAATTAATTAAGGCAACTTGTATTATTTCATTAATTCTTTTTTTTCAAAGGTATTATGAGGAATACAAAATTAATTAAGGTATGCATATAGTGGCTCCAGTATAATATATATGCATGCATGTATTTGGTAAAATTGTGGAGTTTGTGAAATTAAGTTGCAGTGCTGTCTTTAATTATTCCTTGTGTGTGGTCTTGATGTACTTCTACATATATATGAAGTTATCCTTTACTGAAATAAACAAACCTATTGTATCCCTTTGTTTGATTCATGACTATTAATTGCTTGGAAAAAAACATGAGAACTTAATTAGCTCCTTAACAATTAAACTATAGGTGGCTAGTGCGGTATAACATCTTTTTTTGACATTAATTCGTGTCCAAACCCTTAATTTTGTTCTTATATATATATACAACAACAACAACAACATG
This sequence comes from Stephania yunnanensis, assembly GCA_039657365.1. Taxonomy (NCBI): domain Eukaryota; kingdom Viridiplantae; phylum Streptophyta; class Magnoliopsida; order Ranunculales; family Menispermaceae; genus Stephania; species Stephania yunnanensis. The sequence goes on along the minus strand of CM077588.1, from coordinate 55,061,089 downwards.
CTTTAGTCCCAAATTAATTAAAAAAATTTGTTACATGATGTGTACATGCGGTGAATGCTTATACAAGTGGGTGGAATGCTTCGATTCCTTTAATATAGTGTTTGAGAGAATCCTTCAATTGACAGAAGAGGAAAGGAACACTCGATCAGTTGGAATCTTTTTTTTTTTTGAGTGATAGCAGGAGATACTCCTTGTATTTATATATATATGAAAATGTAAAAATGTACAAGTGCTACAAAAAATGGTGACTTACACTACACAAAAAATAGCCAAATTATACAAAAGATCCCTGGAGCAAAACATCAGACCTGAGACTACCAATTGTTCACCCACAAAACTTACTCCACCATCCTTGTTCACACACAATACATCCATATTTTATGCATATTGACCCAATCATCAAAACAAATAAAAACCCCCTTCCAAAGCATCATGTAACTTTTGACATAAAATCGCGCTCCACTGCCTTTTGGTCCTCCAAATCGTCACGCCATCAAAACCATACACCACCCACTTTGACCACATAAGAGTTCCAAATTTCACACAGGACCGAGGTTCATGACTGGCCAGGAAACGCGCTCACCAGACACCACGACTGTGTACATAGAGAGGGCGCGGACCGTAATGGACAAAAGGTCGGGCGCACTACCTTGTTGGTACTTCAAACAAAGTAACGCCCAGTTGGCCCCCCCGACCTTTTTGCCTCCACAAAACAAACATAAGCCTGCAAAAACCAATCCAGCAAATCATCAACAAAAAATAGACCAGTTTCCTTGCCACTGTTGTCATGACCATCCTGCGAATTCTTTATGTCCATGCAAGGCCAAGCCTACATTCCTTTTCGTAGATTCTCGTATCTCTTGCCAAGTGTTGTCAATCTCTTTTTTAAAGAGATTGACAACATGTATGATTTGCTAGATAATATAAAGCATGTATGATTTGCTATATGTAGAAAAAAAGAAGAAAATGTTCTATTCTCATTCCAATCATAATTAAATTCTTTCACTACAGCCATATATGCTAGATAATATAAAGCATGTATGATTTCTCAAAAAAATATAAAGCAAGTATGTCAACATTCATGGACCACAAGTGCACTAAGTTGCTATTATAAAAGAAAGGCTCGTTTTGCTCACAAGATCTTCACATCGATCTAGCTACATCTTCTGATCATCTTTTGTTTTTGTGATCAATCGGCTAAATAATATTCGTCGAGAACCATGGCTCAATTGTCTCGTCAACATGTTCTTGACGTCGAGAACCAGATCAATTGCCCAGCAAACAAGCTATTTGACTTCGTGAAGAACAATTTCACTATGCTTCCTCAAATCTTCCCTAGCATTCTGAAAGGAGAAGTACTTGAAGGAGATGGAAAGAGCTTGGGCAGTGTTACCCAATGGGAATATTTTCTCGGTATCAATTTTGTACACACTATAGCATTTTTCTAGGGTTTAGGGTTGAGGACACTAGAACATTTTTGACCTTTAATAGAGGTTGTAAAACCCTTATTAAATAGAGTGTTATTAAATGTCATGTGAAAATGTGTTATGTTTTAATTTTTAATACATGTATTACATAGAGGTTTTTTAAAACTCCTATCAATTAAGTGTTATTTGATAACACCCCCCTTTAATAGGAGTTTAAAAACCTCTATTAAATATCGAAATTGTTCTAGTGGGAGGAGTTGAAAATGGTTCAAACTATACTCCAAGATTAAAAAAAAGAAAAGAAAAGAAAAAAAGCTAAAGCTAGATAAAAATTTTCTTCTTGCGTAATTTTCTTTAATTAGCATATAGATTGATATTGATCAATTAATTAATTAATTACAGGTGTCAATCCGAATGAAGTTTTGGTTGTGAAGGACAAATTGGCCGAGATAGACAACAAGAGCATGTCATTTACTCGTGAAGCAATTGCAGGAGATGTAATGAAGAATCACAAGCGTTTCGACCTCAAAGTCACTATCATTCCAAATGGTACCGAAGAAAGCATACTGAAAATGAGCATTATATTTGAAAAGCTCAATGAAGATGATCCTCACCCATATCCTTACCTTAATTTCTTTGGACGTATGGCTGCCATGTTTGGTTCTCACCTCTACAAGATAAATTAAGGTGATTACTCAGTAGTCATGAACCAGCCCTGTTGCATGCACAATAAGAAAAATAGTACTACTTAACTAAATAAGTTGAGGACACTTAACATACATGCAGTTTGCATGTCCAATAATGTTTTGTGCAGTATATGTGTACTATATATTGTCATGTATCGTGATTCAGAGTGAAACTCTGAAATTGTACGTATTAGTTTGGTTTAAGGTGATGAAAATATTAATATCAACTATATTACCAGTGTATTTTATTTCTTTATGTGGGTTATTAATTTGAAAAGGATAATTCTAGGGTGAACACTTTTGGCACTAGCTGGGGGGACTCCACGATATGCCTCGAAACATGGTGCCCACACATGTCAGAGGTGTATTGGTTAAAATATCTTAATCTTTTATATAACAACAACTTAGCCTTAGTCCCAAATTAATTGGGGTCGGCTACATGGATCAAACTTTTTCATTGTGTTCGATTAAGTGTAATTGATGGTGAGCTTGCCAAACCACTCAAATCTCTCCTAATTAATACATCCCATGTTAACTTTGGTCTACCCCCACCTTGTCGAATTTCTACAGTTTCTATTGAGTCAAGTTTTCTAGTGGAGGCATTTGTTGGCCGTCTTTACGAGTGACCAAACCACCGCAACCGCCCGTCCCTAATCTTTATATCAATTGGTGCTACTCCTACTTGTCTTTGAGTTTCTATATTTCTTATTCTATCTTTACGAGTTTTACCACATCCACCTAAGCATCTTCATTTCTGCTACGTTCATTTTATGTAATTTTTGTTGCTTTACCGCCCAACATTCACTACCATAGAGCATAGATGGTTTAATTGCGGTCCTATAAAATTTTCCTTTTAACTTAGTAGGAACATTTTGATCACAAATCACCTATGTTGCGCACGACCATTTCTTCCATCTAGCTTGAATTCTATATGTGACATCATTCTCAATATTATCATCATTTTGTATGATTGATCCTAGGTATCTAAAGTGGTCACCTTAGGAACTTCTACTTCCCCTAATTTTACCACTTCATCATCTCGATGTCTAGTGTTTCTAAACTCATAGTGCAAGTATTCAGTTCTCGTCCTACTCAACTTAAAGCCTTTAGATTCTAATGTATTCCTCCAGAGTTCTAATTTCCTATTCACCCAATCTTTTGTTTCATCCACTAAGACAATATCATCTGTAAATAACATACACCATAGTATATCCTCTTGAATATGCCTAGTTAGTTCATCCATAACTAAAGTAAATAGATACGGACTTAAAGTCGATTTTTGATGTAGTCCTATCGTAATGGAGAATTCTTTTGTAGCTCCTCCAAATGTCTTTATACTCGTTACTACTCCATCATACATATCCTTTATAGTGTCTATGTATTTAACATGCACTCCTTTTCTTTCTAGAACCCACTAAAGAACATCTATAGGGACCCTATCATATGTTTTTTCTAAATCTACGAATATCATATGAAGATCTTTTTCTTTTCTCTATATTTTTCTAACAATCGTCTTACAAGAAAAATCGCCTCCATAGTTGACCTCCCAGGCATGAAGTCAAATTGGTTCTCTGATATTGTTGTTTCTCTCCTTAGCCTATTGTCAATTATCATCTCCTAAAGTTTCATAGTGTGACTCATAAGTTTAATTCCCCGGTAGTTTGAGCAACTTTGAATGTCTCATTTGTTTTTGAAGATTGGCACAAGCGTTCTTCTTCTCCAATCCATTGACATCCGTTCTGATTTTAGAATTTTAGTGAAAAGTTTTGTTAACCAAGTCAATCCAATTTCTCCTAAATATTTTCAAACCTCAATGGGTATTTCATCTGGGCCACATGTTTTTCTTATTTTCATTCTTTTCAATGCCTCTTTAACTTCTATAATTCTAATATTGCGTGTATAGTTTATATTTCTTTCTTGGTATGGGTTTTCATCTATTACAGTATCAACTTGGCCATCACTAAATAAACTATCGAAGTAACTTCTCCATCTCTCCTTAATATCATCCTCGCGCGTTAAACATTTTGATTTTCTTCCTTAATACATCTTACATGACTTAGGTCTTGTTTCTTTTTATCTCTTAATTTGGCTAGCCTATATATATTTTTCACCGTCTCTATTACTTAACCTCGTATATAGATCTTCCATGAAATTTGTTTTAACTTGACTAACTACTTTTTTAGCTTGTTTTCTAGCTTCTCTATATTGATTGTACGCATCTTCATCTTGACACTTAGGTATTTTCCTATATATATATATATATATATATATATATATATATATATATATATATATATATATATATATATATCTTTTAGTCTTAATTGCTCGTTGGACATCCTCGTTTCACCACCATGTTTCCTTCTTTGGTGGTCCTAAGCCTTTAGATATACCTAATACGTTTGATCTCACTATCATTATGCAACTACTCATTTCTAGCCACATTGTATTAGCATCTAAGTTAAGATTTCAAATATTTTCTTTTAGTAGTTTTTCTCTAAACTCTACTTGTTTACTATTTTTTAGGTTCCACGACTTTATTCCGGGGTCGCTAACTCTTTTATTCATATTATGTCGTCGTTTTATCTTAATATCAAGTACTAGTAACTTATATTGGGGTAGTAAGCGCTTCACCAGGTATTACTTTGCAGTCTCTACATATTTTTCTATCTATTTTTTTGTTAAAAGAAAATCTATTTGACGCTTGTTATGACCACAACTAAAAGTAATTATATGCGACTCCCTTTTCCTAAAACTAGTATTTGCTAAGACAAGATCGTATGTTGAAGCAAATTTTAAGATTGATTCTCCTTCTTCATTTCTATTACCGTAACCAAAACCTCCGTGAACTCTCTCAAACCCATCGTTACTTGCCCCGCCATGCCCATTTAAATCTCCTCCAATAAAAACTTTTCCATCTAATGGTATGCTTTGCATAAATCCATCCATATCGTCCCAAAACTTGCGTTTGATGCTCTCGCTTAATCTTTTATATATAATTTTATTATTATATCCGACCTTTTGAGATTTGTTATTATATCTCAATCTTTTTAAATTGTTTAATTTATATCATAAACACTTTTAAACTCCAAATTTGATGATGTGGCGCTTAGAATACAAATTAAACAATTTGAAAACATTAAGATATAATAATAAATCTCAAAAGTTTAGTACATGATAACAAAAATTGTGAAAAGTTAGGATATTTTAACCAATTAAGCCCACTAAAAATGTTGTTGGCTATTATTGAATTACTATTATCTTTTTATAAGAAAGAAACTATAATTTGCCCGTTGTAAGGCTCCAACTCCCAATTTCTCCCTCAAACAAACACATATTAATTGGTTGGTGCCATTGAATTACCATTTTCAATAAACTTCATCTAATTAATTTTTGATTAAATCTATATATATATAAAGTCGGAGGAGAGAGAAAGTTCAAAAGCTACCTCCTCTCACCATTCTAATTTTCTAATTTCATTGTAATTTTCTGATTTTCTAATTTTTTATTATTTATTTATTTCTATTTCTACTATCGATTGTCCCAAGATATATAATTATCTATTATGTGTGCATCTATTAATAATTAATAATGGTTATATTATCAACAAATTGATTAATAGAATTAGTACATTCTGCTCGAAACCATGGGCAAATACATGGAATGGAGTGTGATAAAAGTTTTTAAAAATTATGGGCACATACATGGAATTGAGTGTAGTGCAAGCTCTATTCCCCCTATAAATCTCACCTCCCATCCATTCTTCTACGATGTAATTCTCTCGCATCCAGTTTGAGGAATTTTTGGGGAGTGCTTGGCCATCATCTGGATTTTTGTTTGGATCTCCAAGTGCACATGCTTGTAGGGGTTTTTGTGTTTGAATGGATGCACAAGTACCATGGGTTGGCTTATGTAACGGGTCGAGCACGCCAATTTTTATTTTTTATTATATGCTTGACATAGGGGTCAACTACGACACCCATCATTTTGTAACTTTCCTATTTTTTTGCCTTTTTTCATACATATAAACCATGAAGGTCTTCGCTAACAGCTGCGCGAAGCGCTAGGAAACAACTAGTATAGTATTAATGATGAAGGTTTAATCTAATTATGCTTTTTGTGGGACAAATATGACAACACACATACAAGACAATAGCAATGACACAAACTACGTACCTCATTATTGAATTATGTATATGTGCTTTACGTAATTGAACGCATGCATCGATCGATCTTTAATAACCCCATAAACATGCTATTACATTATATATATGTAGTTGACCAGCGGATGCAAGTCTATTTCGTTTGAAAGAAATGTTCGTACATGCATTATTAACAGATATTGCTCATATTAATAAAAAAAAACAAGATATTACTCATGAGCCAACCATACATGTGAGTTGTGACGCAGTAAAAGGCATCGATTTATCAAAAGAATAAGCTAGATTGCTCGTGCATGAGTTGCAAATCATGTATTCAAGTGTCGGTGTTCTTTTTTTCTTCTAGCAGCTTAGTCAGCGTGTCAAAGCATGCATTCATCGAGTAGTTTTTAGCTATAAAAGGGGAGTAGTGAAGCACTAACTTTCATGTTCACTTCCATTCAATTTCCTATAGAGTGCAAACCATATTATACTGTTTTTGTGTATTAATTTGCATCCATGGCCCAAGTTAAGAAGATTGAAAAGGAGTTTGAGGTGAGGTGCCCTGTGGACAAGATGTATGAGTTTTTTAGGTATAATATAGCTCAATTTACTAAGATCCTCCCCGAGCACTACAAGAGTTGTCAATTGCTTGAAGGAGATGGAAAGGGCTATGGCACGGTTAGGCTTTGGACCTATACTCTAGGTATATTAAATAAAACATATTTTGTATATTCATTTTGTTTATTTTCTTTCTTTTGGTATTTTATTTTTTCTCTTTTTTTATATATATATTTGTAGGTGTCTAAACCTAAATTTTGCATTTTATCTTTATAGATTTAATTTTGAACTTAAAAGTTCAAACTACTATTGAGTACTCACTAGAACATTTTTAGCCTTTAATAAAGGTTTTAAAACACTTATTAAATAGAGTGTTATTAAATGTCATGTGAAAATGTGTTATGTTTTAATTTTTAATACATGTATTGCATAGAGGTTTTTTAAAACTTATATCAATTAGGTGTTATTTAATAACAGTACCCCTTTTAATAGGGGTTTAAAAACCTCTATTCAATACCGAATTTGTTCTAGTGACTAGAAACAATATATTAAAACCTCATAGATTCTTCCATTATTTTATTTTTTTAATTTACCATGTAATATGTAGGAGGTCCAGAAGTTATGGTTGCCAAGGAAGCTTTCAAAGCCATTGACGACGCGAACAAGACTATAACATATCGCATTTTCGATGCAGACTTGAACCGTATGTACAAGAGTTTCGATGTCGTAGTCAAAGTCGTTCCAAAGGCCAACGGTAGTGGAAGCTTGGTGAAATTTCATGTTTTGTATGAGAAGGAACACGAAGACCACCCTCACCCACATCCATACTTAGAATTATTTTCGAAGGTCACCAACACTATCGACTCTCATCTCCACAAGCCATGACTACTCATGAGCTAGCAATCTCTATTAATTATCCCAACCTACCATGCCACTACGCACTAAGAATAAATCGTGGGTACGTTGTCCATATTGTACGTGCTCATGCAGTCTACTATTAATAATTTCCATGTGTGTTTATGCATGTTTTACTCTTTGGCTTGTAACTTATGTTTATGAATAAATATGGGGATTGAGTTGTTCATTTTGTCTTAAATTTTTATCTACTTGTATCCGAAGCTCGATCAACCGGCTCCAACTACTCTAGGCTCGCTTTTTAAGATTTGTTTCGGACTTTTAAGGTTGGAGTTTATGTAGGGCCAATTATTATGGACTGGACCCTTATAATAGGTTGTAAGAGTGGGTCACGAAATGAAATAGGCCCAGCTTATTTTAGAAACTAAAGTTCCATTACGCCATTACGTACCTCAACTAACAAGGAAATTAATGGTCAACAATTTTTTTTTTTTTTTTTTTTTTTGAGGAAAATGGTCAACAATTCATTATTGTTTATGAGATGATCTCGCAAAGGTATAATTATAAATCACTTCTATTCGCAAAGGTATAATTATAAATCACTTCTATCCAAGATACATTGAACTATTTTCAAAAAAAAAAAAATCCGAAATAAATGGGTGATCTCATATGACAATTTTTGATCATCAGATCATCGAATCTAAACACGATTATTATTTTTTTTGATATAAAAGGAGGCGATACTCCATATATGTATTTATAGCTAAATAAAGTTATGCACAAAAGAAAAATAAACACAAATTACAAATATAATAAGAACAAAAGAATATTGGCCTAGTATCCCTGCTCTCTAACCACATTAGTTAGGAGAGACCCCATGTGCGTATTCGTGCCAAAATTGCAGAATTCCAAAAAGTCCAAAAGAAAACATGGCGCGATCAATAAGCCCCCAAGAAAATGTAGGAACCCCAAAAACGTATGTCAATCCCATGGAACTAGCGCCCATATATACTGCCCCCACCACAAACGCCGCAGTGAAAGCATTGCAAATGGAAGCCTCCAAACCCAACAAACCCACCAACTCAAAAGCAGAGTCTTCCCCTGCAGGTCCACTATACTCCCCACTCAATATCACATAGAGAGAGCAACGACTGTAAAGGACAAATGGTCGGGCGCACTACCTTGTTGGTACTTCAAACAAAGTAATGCCCAGTTGCCCCCCCGACCTTTTTGCCTCCACGAAACAAACATAAGCCCGCAAAATCAATCCATCAAATCGTAAACAAAAAGCATACCAATTTCCTTGCCACTGTTGCCAAGACCATCCTGCGAACTCTTTATGACCATGCAAGGCCAAACCTACATTCTTCTTCGTAGATTCCCATATATCTTCCCAAGTGTTGTCAATCTCTTTAAAAATTCGTTGGTTTCTCTCCCCCCATAGTGCCTAAAGGAGTGCCAAAAGTCCGGCTTTAAACAAAAATTCCTTTTATTGCCACACGAAAAAGCCGCCGCTTGTTCCATCCATGTTCTTAAAGATTGGGGGTTTTGCCACTCGAAGCCTATCTCCCTCGACAACTCCTCCCATAACCTACACGAAAAAGAACATGCCAAAAAAAGGTGATCAATTGATTCCATATGAGCAAAACACAAACAACATCTTGATGGCAAGAGGGTGATATGAGGGAGTCGTCTTTGGAGCACATCTGTCGTATTAATTTTTCCTAGCCACGCCATCCAAGCAAAAACCATAACCTTCATAGAAGTAACAGATTTCCATATTAGATTATAAACCGGAAAAGATGCCAACGAATTTTCAAGACAAAGACCATAGAAAAAAGATTTAACAGAGAAGAGATGGGAAGGGTCCCACCCCCACCCACGTTTATCCTCCATGTGTGGGGTGAGGGAAACTTCCTGGAGACAATGCGTGAGTGCCGCGAATTCTAAAGCTTCTGTTTCTCCTAACCTCCGCCGAAAATCATAATGCCACGAGTGATCCCACTCGCTCCCCCCACAAAAGAGGCCACCTCCGCCACACTTGCTTTGGGATAGCGCGAGAGAGAAAATAAACCCGGGAAGTCCTCAGCAAAAGAGCGCGTCCCGTTCCATGCATCCTGCCAAAATCGCAGTTTCATACCATTCCCTAGCGTGAACTCCACACCTTTGATGAAATCCTGCCTACAGCTAGCAATAAAGCGCCATGGAGATCTAAACGAGGGTCTAAATCTTAATGACGTATCCCAACCATTAGTCTCCTTACCATAAATACTTCCTATGACATTCGCCCAAAGAGCCTCCGGCTCCTGCTGGAAACGCCATAGCCATTTGCAAGCAAGAGTCGTATTACGCATTAAGAGGTTTCCAATTCCAAGACCCCCAAGCCGTTTGGGGAGCTTTACTTGATTCCAAGCCACGAGCGGCCACGAAGATTGGCCATCCCATCGTTTCCATAAGAAATCCCGCATCATCTTTTCAGCCCTTTTGGCAATACCTACCAGGAGTCGAAATAGTGACATGAAATATGTGGGAATGGAGTCAAGAACTTAAGCGATTAATGTGACTCTACCTCCTTTGGATAAGAAGCCTCGCTTCCACCCATCTAACCTGCGTGCAATTTTTCGAAGAACCGGTTCCCAAAAATCGTCCTCAAGTGGGGAACCCCCTAAAGGCATACCAAGGTACTTCATGGGCCAGGTACCGATCTGACAATTGACACCGTCAGCCGCCTGTAGTACGATATCGGCCGACAAGTTGATCCCCAACAAGCTGCATTTGGACAAGTTTAGTTTTAGACCCGAGATCTTGCAGAAGGCCTGAACGAGCTGCATCACCTTGTGAACTGCCTTCTCCGAGTTTTTGACGAATAGAAGTGAATCATCGGCGTATTGCAGGTGTGTGACGTGAACCCCTTCTCTGCCTACCTTAAAGCCTTCTACCATTTCATTGTTCTTGGCGGTGTCCATAATTCTTCCCATGACATCAGCCACCAAGATGAAAAGAAAAGGAGATAATCGGTCCCCTTGTCTCAAACCCCTTTGTCCTTTAAAACCGCCTTCAAGTCGCCCATTAATGAGAACCGAATAGTGAGCCGATGAAACACATCCTTTCATCCATAATCGCCATCGCTCGCCAAAGCCTTTCCTTTGAAGCACATACTCCAAAAAAGTCCGGTCCACTCGGTCGTAAGCTTTGGCAAAATCCAGTTTCAAAACAAAGCCTTGTAGCCCCCTTTTTCTTGCATATTCAACCACTTCGCTGGCTATAAGAACCGAATCCATCATCTGTCTATCAGGGACAAATGCAGTCTGTTCCATTGCAATTGTATGTTGGAGAACTACCTTTAGACGATGAGCGAGGACATTTGCCAATAGTTTGTACATAGATGTAACCAAACTGATGGGTCGAAAATCCTCGATCCTCCCAACATGGGAGCCTTTGGGAATCAAACATATGAATGTCTCGTTCATGTTTCGACTAATCACTCCGTTGCTATGAAAATCTTCAAAGAATTTCATAATGTCACCTTTGATAACTCCCCACGATCGTTTGATAAATGCGAAGGTGAATCCATCGGGGCCCGTTGCTTTATCCATTTCGCAGGAAGTAGCCGCCGCCCATACCTCGTCTTCTGAGAATGATCTCTCCATATGCCTCGCTCCTCTCCCATAATGGCACCCCAATTAATATCGTTGATCTCCCATGTGCTATCCATTTCGTTCGTGTATAAATGTCTGTAGTAATCAACAATCTCCTGCTTGATTCTACTGCTTTCCTCAGTAAACTCCCCGCCCTGAAGATGTATCATGTCGATAACATTCTTAGACTTCCTTGCTCCCAAAATGCGATGGAAGAACTTCGTGTTCGCATCCCCCTCTTTCACCCACTTAACTCGCTATTTCTGGCTCGCCACTCGATTTTCAATAAGTAAGACATTCGCGTATTCATCCTTTGCACTTCTTCGCTCTGCCAAAAATATGTCATTCCAATTAGGACCGCCCTCAATATCATCTAGTTGTTTAATTCGAGCACTTAACACGTCTTTCCTAGTTTGAGTCGAGCCAAAGACCTCTTTGTTCTAGGTCTTTAGTTCCTTGCGGACTTTCCAAAGTTTCCGCATCAATTTGAAACCCGCCCTCCATGTCTTACTTCCCCAGGCCACCAGCCTTCTATGTGGGTTTAAAAAGAGCTGTGATCTAGCCATACATTTTTGAAACGGAAAGGTGCAGGACCCCACTGAATCAAACCTGTCTCTAGCATCACCGGAGAGTGGTCAGAAGTTAAGCGAGTTCCCAGGGATTGTCTCCCATTAGGGAACTGCGCCCCCCATTCACTTAGAAAGAGAAATCGATCTAATCTTGCACATGTAGGGTTTGTGCGAAGATTAGACCATGCAAATCCTCCATTAATCAAAGGTAGATCTGTAAGTTCCATTTCCCTGATGAGATTATCGAACTCCCGCATACTAGGCGTCAACCTTGTACTATTCGATTTTTCTGCCAAAAATCGAATAACATTAAAGTCTCCGGCTATGCACCACCTTGGTCCACATAATCCAAGTAAAGCCCCTAATTCCTCCCAAAACTCCTGCTTACCCCTACTGGTTGCCGGCCCATATACCCCGGTCAACCACCACGTGGAATCATTCTCGCCTTCAACATGCACTGAGACCGAGAAGAGTCCTATTAAACTAGAGATCACCTTAACTCTCCTAGTGTCCCAGATGATTACAATTCCCCCACTAGCGCCCACAAAATCCATCATCGCTCATTCCTTGAATCGCCCACTCCATACAGCTAACACCTCACCACGGCTAAATGATTCCCTCTTTGTCTCTTGCAGGATCAAGAAATCTATGTTCTGCCTTTTAACCTCCTCCTTAATAAGTCTTTTCTTCGTTGCATCCCCTAGACCCCTAACATTCCATGTTAAAATCTTCATCTAGGTGCACCAACTCCCCTCCTATTCGGTTTACTATAGTCTATGCGAGATGTTATTCGGCGTTGTTCTCTCGCTAAACGCAAAATATTCGACTCCCCTGGGGTGGCAACCCTGGGTTGCCTAATGATTTCAATGTCACATTGAGAGAGAAAGTCTACCGGGGCCACTACCACGTCAGAGCTCTCCTCGTCAATGTTCCTTTGACCTTCCCCCCTATGTAGGACCTCAAACTCGGATGAATCTATTTATGCCGCCTCGCAGCCACCTTCCTCAATATCTGTGTATCCTAGGGGAGATAATCCCACGGCCGCCCTTGACTGCGTAAGGTGTTGGATTGCCTCCACTTCCCTTTCAATCAAATTCCCCGTAAGTTGTTCCGTCGACGACATATCCACCAGTTGGGCTTTCAAAATCCGTTCCTCGAGGGATTCCGCAATAATTTCGTTCATGTCCACCCCCACCTCTATCTCCCTAGATTCACCCGAGTCATCAGATTGGGACTCCGCGTCCAACTGTGTCTGTCCTTCCTCTTGTAATCCTTGGAGAGTCGCATTGACTTCTATTCCAAAATCATCAAGACCGGCCTCTCCTTCACTTTCATTAAACAAACTGCATCCGTCCCCCCTTTGGTTTGCTTGCTCAACCCCTGCAATCGACCTGATCATTCCTACTGAGAAGTCTCCCGTGCGACCCATATGTGATTGTATGATCGAGTCTCCCTCCTCAATTTGGGATTCCGAACCCATATTGATCACGTTCAATTGGGATTCAAACATTAATCTCCATGGGCCAGGCCTGACATCTTGAACCGTCGTCCGATCAAAAACATGCCATAATCCCGCATAAATATTAGACATCTCCAATTGGGCTTTTGTGGCATTTAAGCCCATTAAATTAGCTTGCAAAGGATGTTCTGAAAGGTCTTCACTTCGCAGTTATCTCGGATAGGCGAACCTACACGCATCATTGTCTCCAGCTGTATGTCAATATTGTGAAGGTCTTCACACCATTTGTCACCCGCATTAAATGCCTTTGTCCCCTCTCCCATCAATGCATTCCCCTTACTTTTTACTGGACTAGTCGTTTGAATGACTGTAAGGGGAGCATTGAGATGACACGTATTCTCATCATCATGCATGGTATGAGGCCGTACACCCAGGTGCGGTAGTCCCTGATCTCTCGACCATCCTACGTCAGCGGGCGAAATCGGAATAGCCATCGAACACTGTGGCTCCCGTCTAAGTTCCGACGTCGACCGATGTTGCTTCATTGCCTCCATCGACAGCGTATATGGCTCGTAGGAACCGTGCTCTCCGTTCGTATTGTCGACACCTGATCCAGTCCCAGAGGTGGCTGATGTTGCATCAACGCTTCTGTCGGCTGCAGATTTGGGCTCGCAAGGGTCATGTTCTCCATTAGCCTAACTAGCGAGGTCGTTCTCATCGTTGGTGCGGGCTGCAAATCCGTCCTAGCTGTGAGATCCACCACATCAGGTAAACATCTCAGTGTGGGAGCATCAGAAGGTAGCTCGACTGACCTATCCATCCGCCCAACTCCCAAATTACGATGATCTGAATGATTGACCAGTCCGGGAGCCTTCAGATGAACAGCTTCCGGGGTTCGAGAGATGAACAATTTTGCAGTACCGTTCAGGCATGGTATAGTCAACTCCGATGGGTAGAAGCCTTTAAATCTCCTTTTGACTTTGATTATCGCCGACTCAAAGTTCTGTCACCTCCTCGTTTGCGCGTCAACCTCCAATAGCCCACCGAATCTATCTCCAATCATCGCCAGCGCCTCTGTGTTCCAAAGGCTAAGTGTGAGTCCTGCAATAGATATCCAACAATTTACCCCTCCCCACTTGCGATCCTCCCAATGTAGCTCTGGTTTCCACGGCGTCGCCGAGGCCACAAGGTCACCTCCGATTAAATCTAGCTGATGAATTATCCGCATCCTTTCCGCCTCCGAGGAGCAAAACAATATGGCCCGATCTTCCCCTATAGATTTCAGACTGGTGGGACGGTTAAGGGCCAAAGTTAGTCATTCTTCAATCTCTTCCCAGGCAGCATATCACGACGAACGGAAGATCACAAGTGCTGGTTCCCAATCGCACGTCGTGACGTTGTTGCCTCTTTGGAGGAGACGAATTGGGTGTCCTCCCTCGGCAGCCGTCGTACCTTGATGTGGTTGACAAACGAAACCACCGTTTGCTGAGGTAGAAGCTTGAAGTCCAGACGAGATACCCTTGAAGTTCGGGCCTTCCTGCTTGTCCCGTAAAGCATCAAGAAATTTACGCCAAGCTTGTTTGTTGTCTCCTTCTGGAATTAGCACCATTTGTCTCCCACTGCCTGATAGCTTCAAGATCTTCAAGACCGCCCCTCTGTTGTTGTGTAGAATTTGCAAGGAGATAGTAACAAGCCCTTCATGCCAGAACTTAGGTGATGATAGCTCTTCCGCCCCTTTGACTATCCCATTAATTACCCCAACCATCCATTGTACAGCCCTTGAGTCAACCAATACTATGTAGGATTGTTTAGCGGAAAATTCGGTAACTCTTATGGCCCCAGATTTCAAGAGATCCACTGAGAATTGTTTTTTTCTCTCCCATAAAATACCACCGAATTTCATTCCCTTTATTGTTCCACCCATTTGTTTCTCCCACCTTTTGTTTCCCTTTTCGAATGACCTCTGTCCATGCCTCTCGAACCATTATATCCGCTAGTCCGAGGTCATGACATAAAAAAATAAAAATAAAAAAAAAAAAAACAGCAGATCTGCACCAACAGATCTAAGATCCAAGCCTCACATATCAACAAATCAACAACCGAAACCAACAATCGCAACCAACAACAACAAATCCAACGTTATTTATCAAACAAGGTTAAAAAAAAAAAAAAAAAAAAAAAAAAACAGATCTGCACCAAAAGATCTCAGATCCAGCCTCAATATCAACAAATCAACAACCGAAACCAACAATCGCAACCAACAACAACAGATCCAACGTTATTCACCAAACTAGGTTCAAAACACATCACATTGAAGGAAGATCCAAGATCAATCCAACCAAAACGACAAATCAAAGAAAAAAAGGCATAAGATCGATCGATCGATTGAGAGAGTGAAAGAGCTGACCATGATGACGAGTTATTTAGCGTTGGCACATCTTACTTCACCATCAGCCATCAATTTGCTGCCCCCTTCACACTCTTTAGGAAACAGCAAAAGCAGCTTATCGACCCAGCAATCGAAGCCGAAACACCAGAAATCAACACATAGATTAGATTTTGACTTGATCTTGTTCTGCTTTGCTTAATCTAAACACGATTATTAGTGACGAGAACATGCATGTATTTGTCATTATGTCATACCAAGCGTGGATCTACGTACTTGACCCCATTATGCGTGTATTTTTTTCCAATATAAATTTGTTAGGTTGTGGCTGTCGATGTTGTTGATCAAGATAGGTCATTCTTATCAATGACGAGTTATTTATCGAAATACTCTCTCTATCCTTTTGCAATGGTTGCTCCAAGATTTTTGCTTTTTCTGTCAAGGTCTTTGAGCGATAAAGACTATGACTAGTATATTTTATACTACCTCTCAATGCTTCCATAATTTCGATGGATGCATGGAAGAGCTTGTAGGGAAAGTCTATCATAAATATAAACCAATCATCATCAACTTATATTTTGGTCATGTCCTAACCTAGGAGAAGATAAAATTATGGCTCCGCCCCTAAAATTAATAATATGTAAAATTGAATTTCATATGCACCCATCAATATTCCTCGATTAACTATATATGGCTAGTGCGACCTCCCCCATCTCCTCAATTATAGTCCCCATAACCACCACCACCACCAGCCCCCCACTGTGCATCGTTCATTGGGATGACTTCACCGTCACCCCTATGAACCATCCTCACCACCACTATTGTTTCTCCCTCGTTTTTCATCCACCCTCTTCCACCCACCACTAGGTTTCTTCCTCAACTCCGTTTTTTTATGCAACCGACGACCATTTTGCCTAAGGCTTGATCTTGGAGAAGAAGATGGCGAGTTGAGGTGTGGGTATCCGCAATAGGTGAAGTCAACCAGATGTGGCGGTTCTCACTGGCACAACGATGATATTATTGATGCAACATGGTCCATCCAATCTCTACATCTTTTTCTCTTCGGGTCAAGGTTTTAGTGTTTTTGCTATGTATATGTTATGTATTTCTGCCTAAGCGCGATTTGTTGTCCTCGTTGTTGAGGTGGTTGGCTCAATCTTAAGGTCGGGGTTGGGGTTTGCACGATTGTGTGCCCGTTTTCGGAATTTGTTACGTGCTTCATTAATGTAAGATTTATTTATAATAGATGTTTGTCCGATTGGATCAGGTACACCTCAATGCAAAATCACTTTGACAAAAAAAACTATATATGGCTAGTCCTCCTATTTTGTATTAGCTAGGAAAATATTAGGATGACCCGATGATGGGACATTTAGGATGGACACTCATTAATGATGTCCACCCATCACGTATTGATGTGTGTGCACACATATCCCGATGTGGGATTTTTTGCTTGATTAACACATTTGGAGAGAATGTTTATCAAGCTAGCACACCCATTAAAATATTTCTCAATCTAACTCATTTGCCGCCACGTCACCGCCTTATAATGGGCAAAAAAAAAACAACGAAGTCCTGACCTGATCATGACTTCGTTTTAAAGGAAGTCGCGACCGTGGGTCACGGCTTATTTAATTTTATTTTTTTAGTTATTTTTTTTTCCTTTTAGATGTTTTTTTTTTAAAAAAAACTTAATGAAAAAATTTTAAAAAAATGCAAGTCGTGACTTCTATTTTTTCTAATTTTTTTTATTTGGTGTTGTTTTTTTGTTTTGTATTTTTTTTCTTTTTGCTTTTGGTAATACAACAACAACAACAACAACAACATAGCCTCAGTCCCAAATTAACTGGGGGCGTCGCTAGGTGGGAACTCCCCAACGTTTATATATGTTTGATCTATTTCATGAAAAGAGACAAAAGTTTTACGCTGGCTGTCAACCTATCGCAACCCTCCTCCATTTCCCAAGAATGGAAAATGAGCTTGGGGCCTCCCTCCCTCACTTTTCGGGTATGAAAAATGAGTTTGGGACCTCCCTTACCCATTTT
Organism: Stephania yunnanensis; assembly: GCA_039657365.1. Classification (NCBI taxonomy): domain Eukaryota; kingdom Viridiplantae; phylum Streptophyta; class Magnoliopsida; order Ranunculales; family Menispermaceae; genus Stephania; species Stephania yunnanensis. The sequence goes on along the minus strand of CM077588.1, from coordinate 55,043,324 downwards.
TTGGTATGAAAAAATGGGCGTCAGAGTCATCCTCCTTTATCCGGACTTGGGACCGGCTATGTAGCGCACATAGTGTACAACATAGGTGGAGTTTGGCTCAAGGTTTGGAGGCAATCTATCGAAGAGAAATTAAGTCTTATAGTGCGATGGACAGATAAATGCATTTTGAAGTAACTAGAGAATGTCTAGATTTTTTCACTTTGGATAGTAAAAGTTGGTACAGTTGAAAAGCCAACTAGACCAGTTAGTAAACACTAAACAGGAACAACTAAACATCCATATTACTTCACTCAAAGAGATAATATGGATGCGGTTCAAGAGTGTTGCAGTATCGATCATCTAGGATAATTGGGATAAGAAGATCAAAAAATTTATTTGCTTAGTTATAAACATTAAAAAGTTTATCGATTGAGTATGTCGCCCAAAGTAACATTGGCGTCCATGAAAAGGAGCTGAACTTTTAATAGAACTCAATAGAAAAGGTAAACGACACTGTTTAGAAAGTTGACATACATCACATGGTAAATCATTTTTATTTAAAGAAATAGAAAACAAAGAAGGTAAATGTTGAGCAACAACTAGAGAGGGATGACCCAATCTATGATGCCAAGAAAGAACAATATTACAAGAAACAAAATCAGAAACAGCCGTAGTAAAATCAAAAGTAAAAGATTGAAGAACCTCTTAGTTGAATGATTGTTGATCTAAAATGTATAATCCTCCTAATACCTTCCCAACTCGTAGGATTTGAGTAGGCTCAATATCCTGTATCAAACAAAACATTGGATGAAAAACAATCTTAATATGAGCAGAAGCTGTAAGTTTACTAACAGAAAGAAGGTTGTATTTGAAAGAAGGTTGTATTTGAAAGAAGGAACATGAAGACAATTATGCAATGTCAATCTAGGTATAAGATAGAAATTTGGCCAATGGACTCAACGTATTTTACAGTTCCATCTGGTAGATAAACATGTGTAGGCTGTGAAGGAATGTGAGAAGAGGTAAACAACAAATGATCAGAACACATATGATTTGAAGCTTCAATATTTATTATCCAAGAACTATGCGTAAGATAAACATGAGCACATGAATTTGGTGATAAAAAACTACCTGCAAAGTCTGAAATGTGAGCCATGTTAATTTGTGATGAGCCTTCAATACCAGCAACAGATTTTCCTTTCATATATCTCTCAATTCCTTGTAGAATCATTGCAGCCATATTAACCGCAAAAGTAGGAGATATTGCATCATCAACAACCACAGAGGATTCCAACATGTTCACCAGGTTCTTGTTAGCTTCAAGAGCTGGTTTCTTGTCTCCATTGATCCTCTGATTTTTAAACCAATCTGGATAACCATGTAACTTGAAACAATTCTCTTTTGTATGACGTTTAACCTTACAGTGATCACAAAAGAGTTCATCCTTGTTTACAAACCTTCGTGAGTTGTTCCTACCAACAAAGTTGGTAATAGACTGATTACCAAAACCAGAACCACTCTGGAAACCAGTACCAAAACCACTACTACGGTGAGTAGGGTTTTTCACCATCATCGCACTCTCTATTTATGAACCAAGATTTATATGAATAAGTCTTTGTTTCTCCACTCGTTGAATCATAGAATATGCTTTATTAACACTCGACAATGGATCCATGACCAAGATCTGATTACGAACATGATCAAAGCAGTCATTTAGTCCCATGAGAAACTGTATCAATCAATCATTAGACTCCAATTCCATCATTTTGGTATGATTTCCACAATCACAATGAGGAATTGGAGCTAAACATGAAAGTTCATCCCATAACCTCTTCAATTTTGTATAATACTTCGCTATTGACAACTCTCCTTGAGTTATTGAACAAATTTCTTGTTTCAGCTAATAGAGAAGTGGTCCATTGCACTCTCCATACCTCTCTTTAAGATCCAACCACAAAGCATGTGCGGACGAAGAGTACAAGAAAGCCTCAACAATCTCCTTGGAGATGGAGTTAAGAATCCATGAAATTACCATGAAATCAACCTTGCACCAACGATCAAAGTCTTGATGATCCTCATTAGGTTTTGTACAAGTTCCATTAATAAAACGGAGCTTCATTTTAGCTCCCAAAGCAATACGCATTGCTCGACTCCATGAAAGATAGTTAAGATCCGTAAGTGGATTAGTAACCAAAACCGTAAGTGGATGATCCGAATTTGCAAGTATAATGGACCTTCGACAATATAAGACTGTGTATTCGAAACATTAGGTATAGTAACTTGTCGATTTGCATTAACATGTGTGACCGCCATAATCAAGACTGCAAACAAGATGAAAACCAGAAATCTTCGAGATCAAAGTAAAGAAAACACAGATCTACAGATCTGATACATAAACCTCACACAGCTCACAAGCTCAAATTAGGTTCACAATTTGTAGATCTGAATTACAGATCAACAAATAACAAAGAAGAAACCTAGGGTTTGGATCGAGCTCACACTGCTCTGATACCATAACAATCATCAAAGCAAAACAAGTTTTTTTATTCATTACCAAAAAGCAGATTTACATGACACACTTGTTTCACTTTATATAGTGGTGTATGTGTCTAAGCTCTCAACACTCACTTGGGTCACACAAGCATGTGAGCTCAAATTATCTAACTCACACATAAACAATTACAACAGTAACGGTAAAAAGAAAAGCAGTAACAAAACAATATTTACAACATAGGAACAAAGTAAAGAACAATACTTCCGACACTTTTCCATGCCATGACTAATAATTAAGCTATTGTTGTTGTGTTCGGGTCTGATGGACTGGGAGGAGGGAATGTCTCGTTTTCTTTTCTTTTTTTTATCTTATTGTGCATTAAAGACTGTGAGAATGGGGGCCAACTGGGTATTGCTCTCTCCCATCTTAGCAAGGTAGTAGTGCGCCCAATGTCGTGTCCTGCAGCTCAAGCATGAGAGGTCTCCCTATCACGGGTGGGTACGGTGGAATCGAAATTTGTTTTTGCAAAGACCCGTGAGTGGGTGGCTATGGAAATTATTTTTTGATTATGCAAATCACAACACAGGAGAATTAGTACGTCGGCTGTGTTATTTTTGCAATGGGTGGTGAAATAGAGGCAACGCCCCTCATTTTGTAAATATATATTTTTTATTTTCAGAACTCATTTTGTAAATATTTACTTGTATAGGGGAGAGGGATGTATATGTCCTCGACCTATTTTTGAGATCGTAGAATTTGTTTCACTCCAAAAAAAACAAAAGAAGATTAACACTGACTCATAGTTTGCTAATTGTATGCTAAGCAATCTTAATTGATAATTGATGCATGTTCCTATCAAAAAAATTAATAATTAATGCGTGTAGATAGGAAGATTTCTCTGGATTTATATCTCATTAGTACGAAAACTACTGGCAAATTAATATATATCAATTCATGGATATATATTAATTAGATTGCATATGTAGATAGATAAACAATTAGCAAAGGGAAGCATTAGAATAATGATAACATGTCACACCGCAAGTCACATTGACTCATAAGAGCCATCGATGTACGTTTTGGGATGCGACGTACACAAATTCTAATGCATAACACGCGGGTCGAGATCACATGAAAGACTTTTGTGAGCTAACGTGTCTCGTGGTATGACATTGTTGTTGTCGTTCTAGTATTTTTCATTAGCTAATTAGTATATATCACTTCATGTATTTAAGACTTGAAATTGACAACTCCCAACTTGAAAGAAACCTAATATATATATACAGGTGGAGGGAACACCCAACATTGATTTTTCATTTTCAAAACTCGAACTCGAGCCAATCGATCGGGTTGCACATCAAAATTACTTCATGGAGCACATCCTCACATTATCAATTACTTTTTACACACACACATATAAATATAAACATATATATATATATATATATATACTAGTTTCAAGACGTGCTACACACGATTCCCCCCGCTCGCTTCGCTCGCGGAAATTAATTTATAAGAATTTATTAACAAAATTTAAAATTGTAATTAAAATTTAAAAATTAAAAATACAAGTACCTTTTTTAACTTATCAATATTCTCTAATGTGATTGAGATAATATGTGAATGAAAAAATAAGTTAATCGTGCTAGTACATTACTTCCTCAAAAAAAGTGTATTGAATTGATGAGAATGACTTCATAATTGATTTGGAGATAAAGAAAAAAAAAACGTGTAGTAGATTGATAAGGAGTTAGAGTTTGATTTGAATACAAAAGAAAAAGGTTGATTTGGAAATAAAAAAAAAAGTATGGGCAAATAGGTAAATTTCATTACCACTCAAAAATTTGTTATTCGTGCTTTTATATATATGATAGATATATATATAGAGAGAGAGAGAGACCGGTGAAATGGTAAAATGACAATATTATGTCACAATAAAATGCCCAATAGATGATGTCACATCGTGTGGGGGCTCCACATCAAAATTACTATATAAGAAGGCAACATTAGCATCAACTCATCGAAAACTAACATCATCTTTGCTTTCAATCCATTATTTATTTTTTAGAGGGTAAAACATGGCTGAGGCACCTACTCATGTGATCGATATTGAGAGTGAGATCAGGTGCCCTGCAGACAAGATGTATGATCTGCTCAAGAACCATCTCACGCAGCTCCCGGTTGTCTTCCCCGACATTTACAAGAGCGCCACTGTGCTCGCCGGAGATGGAAAGAGCTTGGGCAGTGTTCGTCGTTGGACATACCTTATTCGTATGATTTTTCACTTGGCCTAGCTAGCTAGTACTCTCTTCTTAACATAGAATTATTAAAAGTAATTTTCCCTCGGTTTTATATTATCTGGATATCTATTGTTAATCAAAAAAGAAATTCTGAACATACATCGGATCACGTTCTGATGTGCGTTTAAGATGTACGCCTAGCACTCCCAAAAAAAAAAAAAAAAAAAAAAAAAAAAAAAAAAAAAAAAAAAAAATCTCCTTAGGTTTGTTTAACTTGACTACTAATATATTGATAGGATGTACGTACGTACACTTGGATTTATTGGTTTATATTAACTTGTTTCCTTAATTTTCTGTCACATATAGATCACACTTCCGATGAGCTCTTGGAGGTGATTGAGAAGCTAATTGAAGTGGACGATGAGAACATGTCTCTGACTTTAAGTGCAGTTGGAGGAGATGTGTTGAAGATGCACAAGCAATTCGATGTGAAGGTCACCATTACTCCTAAGGAAGATGGGAGCTTGGTCAAATGGCACATTATATTTGTGAAGGTCAACGAAGACGACCCCCACCCTGACCCCTACCTTGAAATATTTGATGACATCCATAAGAGGTTCGAACTTCATTACCACAAGGACGAATAAATTTATCACGTATATATATATGGATCATCCATATGTATAATGTATTAATTTGTTGAAATGGTGATGTCGACTTTGTATTTATATTTTGTGCTTTTAAGTCTAAGTGGTCTGTTTAAAGTTTGCCTATTGTGCTGGTACGTGTGGAAATTAAAGTTTGCTGGAGTCTCAGATGGGGTTGGTCTTTGCTTGTGTGGTCTTGATGTACGTACTTGTACTGTACGTATGATAAGTACTATTCTGAAATAAAAAGCATCATTTTATGGGTCGATTTTTATTCCCAAAAATATTTTGTGATTTGTGATGTGTGGTTAGATGTGCTTCGATTAATGTGTTATTTGAGACAAATCAATGGCGCAGTGTGCTAGCTCATTGCAGCTCCCCTTCTAAAGCCCCGTGTTACGCACGCTAAGAGGTCAAGAGAAGTGATATAATGATAATAGCATTTGACACAACAAAACATAATAAATCACAAAACTCATGCACTTGTGCTTTGAGATATGGACACAAATAGATTTCATTGCATAACATGTGATTCGAAGTGGTATAAAAGTTCATGTGGATCAACATATCTTGAAGTATGACATTATTATTTTCATTCAAGTATTTAAATTATAACTGAGCTTTCTCTATCTAACTGCTATAGCATATGCACCTAATCTTCCTTTTTCAATAATGAGGTAATTGGTTTGATCAATTATCTTGCATGTTCATTGTGATATTTTAGTTTTTATTTTAAATTAAGGAACTACATTTATGATTGAAGGGAGTGTTAGTTAATAAGCCCCCAACTTTCCTATAAAAGTGATTGGACGCATTAATTAAAACAGATTTGACTCAATCAATTAGATATTATTGGACAAATCTGAATTATAATAAGTAAATTAAAATTGATAATATTATATTCTTGTGATGAAAAAGAAATATAATTTTTTAAACAATTATAATTAATGAAGCAATGCTATTTTATTAGTGCAATTGATTTTATGTCATGCATGTCATGTCCTATTTTTTAGAGCTGTCCTATTCTATTAAATATATTGAACCTTCAAAGATTAATGTGAAAATTTTATTTTACTTTAAAAATGGGATGTTAAAAAAAGGAATATTAATTGATTAGGTTATAACAAAAATGACAAAATGTATGCCTATGTCTTACATCTAGTGGTGATTCTCTTAATCGCATATATTACAGACACGCACCAAATCATAATTAAAATATAAATTTTAAAAGGTTAAGAAATTTTCTTTTTTTTTTTTTTTTTTTGTGATTCTCATAACTATATCATATTCTCTAAAAAACCACAATTCAGAGATAAGTGGTGGATCATTAATTAAAATCTTCTTGTACCATTTGAAAAGCCCTATGTATAATACATAGTTTGATCAAATATAAATTAACTTTAAAAAATGGCAGGAATTGATTTATTAATTAAATAATATAAAATTGAAAATTCAACATATAATTAATTTTTATCGATTGATCTACATGTGTCAACTTTCCCTAGTCCCTGCCATTTACACACCTCTGAATTCAGAATCAGAGGTGCAAATCAAGTGTATTAATTAGCTTCAAATAGAAAGTACATGCATCAAGAGCATCAGCCATGAATGGGATTTCCACCCGTCCTAATTCCTAAAGAAACATGCATGCACGGACTATATGTGTTTTAGAGCCACGATTAGGGAAATAATTTTGAGAGAGTGATCTAAGAGAGACTAAGACTAATTGCATTAATTCCTAGTCGGTAGCTATACTGATTATTAGTGTCACATTTTGAATGTACTGATTGTCTATTATTTGTATAACGTGTGGATAAAGATATGACAATATGGAGATACTAAATCTGGAGTTGAAACTACTCAGTATCTAGAAGTTAAAGTTATTTTTAGTTGAACGTTGTGCCAGTAGACACCGATGATGGTTGTTGCAACAGAGAGAATATCTTATCAGTTGTCACAAAGGTTATCTAAAGCCAACTGATTTGTTGAGATGTGATTGTTGCATATTATTGAGTCTTATCCGAAATATATATCAAGACTTACCAAAGATTATTCATTGTTGAGGTGCATGTTTCAAAGTCTTGAGTATTTGATCTTTTTATTATAATTGTTTTCATAATATTTCGCTTTGAAATATGCGATTACAAGTTATGAACTTGTGTTCATTTTATTTTTCCTTGTAATTCTGAATTATCAGTAAGGGGATTTTGGGTATTCCACTCGAGGGGATCTCGACTCGCATTAGAGATTGGGTAGTCCAATCGAGGGGAGCTCAACACACCAAGGAAACTTGGGAGAAAATCTTTTGTAAGTGTGAAAGAGAGTGCATCAAGATTTGCGAGGGAGTCACTAGAAAAAAGGGTCTTGTGTAAGTCTAAATTTTCAGCTTAGTGGATTTTCGTATCTGAGCGTGGCCCAGCAGATGTAGGCCGTGGACTGAACTGCATCAACATATCTGGTGTGGTGGTTTGTTTATTTTCATTTTCTATTATTTTGTTGGTTGCATATATTTCCGTTTTTCACTGATAAAAAAGTAGTTGCTAAATCCATGGTAAAGTATGTCTTTGATGAAAGCGGAAAATTTAAATTCCTTCGATAGACTCTCTTTTCATTTTCCATCGAGGTTGAATCTTGATTTTGGAATCTAGCCCTTCTTGATCTCAAAACTTTGTCGAATCAATCAATAAGTTAAATTTCCGTTTGTTGATAAGTTAACTTTAATTCCCACATAAAAGATGAAATTCCCACATAAAAGATGAAATTCTTTGACGAAGACTTTATATTGACCTAACCCCAAGGAGGATAGTGCATAGGTAATTAAAGTATAGAACGAGACCTTAACTTTGACTGACACAAAGGTTACGAGTTATTCTTGGCAGCAACATTAATATATATTTCATTGATTTCTCTCTGGTTATGAGTTTGGGGTGCGCGTCTGACTAACTTTGATAGAATTAGTCAAATTAAAATATATATAAGGAGAGGTTGAAAAAAAAAGGTACGAACATTCATGATTCTTTTAAAAAAAAAAATCTTTTTAGTATAGAATATATACATTGTTCCTCACCATTCATTGTCTATATATATATATAGAAAGATAATAATCTAATATTCTAGTAGACATACATTTGCTACACAATGGTGTCGATTTAATTGAGATGTTTAGACCCCACAAATTTTAAAGGAATCTACACCATTGTGTAACAAATGTATGTAACAAAAGAATATAAAAAAATAATAATTTTCCATATATATATATATATATATATATATATGAAGTTAAACAAAGCAATAAGATAAATTTGATATGAATTGGACTACTATTCTCATTGATACGTGATGATTATATACAAGAGATTAACTGAAGATAAGCTAGATAAGCTAACTAAATAGCTAAGAATGAGGAGATAAGATAGGAATGATAACAACTAATCTATCTCACAAATCACAACTAATATATATCCTAAGATCGGCAACGAACTCATCATAGAATTCAACACTCCCCCTCAAGCTAAACATCATAAATGTTTATGAGGTTGAGCTTGCTGCATAAGGAATGAAAGGATAATTTCGGAAGTGCCTTTGTGAGGATATCTGCTACTTGATGCTTAGAAGGTACATAATGTAGATTGACAATTTTGCTTTCAATCTTTTCACTGATGAAATGACGGTCAATCTCAATATGTTTTGTGCGATCATGATGGACAGGGTTAACTGCGATACTCAATGCTGCCTCATTATCAGAATGTAGATGAACAGGGTCATTACTTGAGATATTGAGACTTGTTAGAACCCTTCTTAACCAGATTCCTTCATAAATACCATGAGCCAGTGCTCGATACTCTGCTTCTGCACTACTCCGTGAGACAACAGATTGTTTCTTGCTCCTCCAAGTGACCAAATTACCCAGACATATGAACAATAACCAGAGGTAGATCGTCTATCTGTTTGAGATCCAAAGATAATCAGAGTCAGTGTAAACATCAATACTTCTACTCTGATTTTTCGTAAAGAACAATCCTTTACCTGGACTTCCCTTGAGATATCGCAGAATCTTAAAAGCGCTTCCATATGAGATTCCTTGGGATGACACATGAATCTACTGACTAAACTTACAGCAAAACCAATGTCGGGTCTGGTATTTGCTAAGTAAATTAGTTTTCCAACTAGTCGTTGATATCGTCCTTTGTCTACATCAGCTTCATCTTCCTTGGCATCAAGCTTTAAATTAGGCTCCATTGGTGTCTCTGATGGTTTGCTCCTGACCATTCCAGTTTCTTTCAAGAGATCAAGAGTGTACTTTCGTTGAGACACAGAAATTCCTTTGTGAGATCTTGAGACTTCCATTCCCAAAAAATATTTCAACTGTCCAAGATCTTTCACTTCAAATTCCATAGCTAACAATTGTTTCAACTGGATGATCTCTTGTTCATTGTCACCAGTGATTACAATATCATCAACATATACACTCAGAATTGTAATCTTTCCATCAGAGGCATGTTTAGAGAATAAAGTATAATCAGCTTGACTTTGAGAGTAACCAACCTTTGTTAATACTGTGGAGAACCGACTGAACCAAGCTCGAGGACTTTGTTTTAATCCATACAATGATTTCTTAAGCTTGCAGACTTTTCCTTTAGAGTGCAGATCCTCAAAACCTGGGGGAATGTCCATGTAAACCTCCTCTGAGAGATCTCCATTTAAGAATGCATTCTTCACATCAAGTTGATAAAGTGGCCGCCCGAGTTTGCACTAATGAGAGTAGGATTCGAATTGTGTTCGCGTTTGGCAAATCGGAGCAAATGTCTCCCTGGTAGTCGATCCCATAAGTCTGAGTATAACCTCTTGCAACTAACCGAGCCTTTAGTCTCTCTACTGAACCATCTGCATTGTGCTTCACAGTGAATAGCCATCTACATCCAACTGTTCTTTTTCCAGGTGGTAGAGTGGTGATCTCCAAGGTATTGTTCTGTTCCAAAGCCCTGATCTCCTCATAAGTTGTTTTCTTCCATTCTGGTATTGCTAGAGCTTCATGAACTGTGCTGGGAATGCTGACTTGATCAATGGTAGAAACATAAGCTCGATAATTGGATGAAAGCTTGCCATAATAGATGAAATCTTTCATCTGATATGGTATATGAGTTCTCTCACTTCTTCTCAAGGCAATAGGTATCTCATCAACAGGTATATTTTCACAGTTCTGAGAGGAGTTTGGAGCAGATATACCTTGTTCATGGTTTTCATTTGATAGTGGAGTTGAGGCAGATGATTGACAGTCTTGAGGTTGAGTCTGAAATGAATCTGGTGGAGTTGATTGTACAGGACTAAGATGATCAAGTTGGATATTTGTAGGAACGTATGTGACACTATTGTTCTCCCCTTCACAGAGATACTGATTTTGAAATTCTTACAACAAATGCTCCCCCTGAATTGAAGAAGTAGGATAGAAAGGTTTGTTTTCAAGAAAGGTAACATCCATAGTGTGAAATTTTTTTTGCAAAGACGGGGAATAACATTTATATCCTTTCTGAGTAGGAGAATAGCCTAAAAATATGCATTTTAAAGATCGAGGGGCTAATTTACTTTGATCATAAAGATGGACAAAAGTTGTACAACCAAACAATTTGAGAAGAATGTTTGAAAGAAGTCGTGTGTGAGGAAAACAGTTTAACAAAGTTTGACAAGGTGTTGCGAAATTCAATATTCGTGAAGGCAATCTATTGATGAGATAGGCTGCGGTGAGTACTGCTTCACCCCAATACTGGTGTGGAACATGTGTGGTGAACATAAGGGAGCGAGCAACTTCCAGTAGGTGTCTATTTTTCCGTTCAGAGATACCATTTTGTTGCGGTGTTTTGACACATGAGCTAGTGTGCACAATGCCATGGGCTTTGAAATAATCACCTAATATGGAGTTGAAGTATTCACGTCCATTATCAGAGTGAAAGATTTGAATATTTGTTTGGAATTGTGTTTGAATCATGACATGAAACTGTTTAACTAGGTTGCAAGCCTCAGATTTATGTTTCATGAGAAACACCCATGTGAGCCTAGTGTGATCATCGATTAACAAGAGAAACCATTTTGCATTTGTAATAGTTGGGATGTTTGAAGGACCCCAAATATCACTATGAATCATTGTAAATGGTTTGGATGCTTTATAAGGGCTCAAGCACATAAGAATTTCTAGTATGCTTAGACAATTGACACACATCACAATTAATAGAATTGATATCTTTATTCTTAAATAATGAAGGAAACAGTTTGGAGAGATACATGAAGTTAGGATGACCAAGTTGGAAATGTAACAACATGATATCTCTATCTGACTTATTGAATTTTGATACCATCAATGAATCTGAATGAGAGGAATGTTTAAGGAGATACAGTCCAGACTCTACATCAGCACTGCCAATCATCTTCCCGGAGTCCCTGTCCTGAAAAATACATGAATCATCTGTGAATTGAGTGAGACATTTCAAATCTCTATTTAACTTATGCACAGACAAGAGATTGCAATCCAATTTAGGAACATAGAGCACAAAGTTGAGTTGTAAATCAGAGGAGAGCTTCACTGTTCCAATGCCTACAATAGATGAGATGGAACCATCTGCTATAATGACAGAGATAGACTTGGTACATGGTGAGTAGGATGTGAATAAATCACGATTACCAGTCGTATGATCAATGGCACCTGAATCTACAATCCAAGAGGATTTGTAGGCATTTTTAGAGTGTAAAACCATAGAGATATTACCTCCCTTAATCATGAGAGCATTGCCATTTGTAGGAGGATTCTGAGAAGCTTCTTTGAGACCGGCCGATCGACTTTGAAGTAGATCTAATTGATCCTTGCTGAACAGTGGAGCAGATGCAAGATTTCCCCGAGATTCTTGATCGAAAGAGGCTCTTCGTGGCTTCCAATCCACTGGTTTCCCATGAATTTGCCAGCAAGTGTCACGAGTGTGCCCTGGTTTGTGGCAGTGATCGCAGTAAGGTCGTTTACTGTTCTTCCTAGCAGTGGAGACTTTAGCGGCATGATTGTCACTGGAGACTGAGAGTGCTGAGCCATCTGAGAGTGCACTTGGTGTGGTAGAGTCTCCCAACATGATCTTCCGTCGACTTTCTTCGTATCTAATCAGTGAGAAGGCCTCCCTGATTGAAGGCAATGGCTTGGTGCTAAGCACTACAAAAAAACAGCAAATCAGAAACGGAAATTTCCGTCTCTGATTTGTTAAAATTCCGTCTCTAATTGCAGTAAGAAACGGAACAGAGACGGAATCAATTCCGTCTCTAAAAACGTCGTCGCTGATTCAATCAGAAACGGAATTCAATTCCGTTTCTGATTTAGAGACGGATCAGAAACGGAATAAATTCCGTTTCTGATCAGAAACGGAGTTTATTCCGTCTCTAATTCCGTTTCTGATTAGAGACGGAATAAATTCCGTTTTTGATTATTTCCGTCTCTGATCCGTTGCTAATCAGAGACGGATCAGAGACGGAATTTGATCCGTTTCTGATTTATGTATCTACATAAACGAAAATTAGAGAAGGAAATAGCAACGGAATCCAAAGATTCCGTTGCTATTTCCGTCTCTAATTTTCATTTTTGTTTAGTTTTTAAAGTCTTACATATATAGGTCTCAATCCAAGCACATTTAACTCGCCAATATATAATAAAAATCATCGCCGCACCCTCCAACAACTCCTTGGGGGTGCTAACATCCCCCAAAAAACAAAATTTGACATTCATACATCGACAATATATATCAACAAATATTCAATTGAGAGAACAAAAATGTAAAAATCAAAAATTGAAAAAGATATATATCCAAAAAAAATTGTATAGTATTACAAATGCTCCAAATTTCTAAGTATTCACAAAACCACCAATCCTATTGTTCAACAACCAAAAAAAAAAAACTTACAATCCTATAAATATGCACAAAAAGAATTATCAATCGAAAAGTCTTGAGATGTTCTTCAACACCACCCGCATGACCAAGGGACATTTGAAACAACTTAATAATTGAATAGTTGAACTTAAATTTTTCAGGGACATAAGCATCATAGGAGATAGAGCTAAGGTAGAAGAGCAATGACTCACATCGAACTTATAGTGACGATCCCTGCACTCGACCATCAAAGTCTACAAACAAGCAAAAAGATTAACATTAATTCATTTGAGATTTAAGAATCCACAAACGATGATAAACACTCGCATATACCGATTTAAGTAAATTAAATTCTTACCAATCCAAAGAGGAGGAAGATAGCAATGTTTGTCATTTTCACTTTTATCTTCATTTTCTAAAAACATATAAGAAAACAAAAATATGCTACCTCATAGATAGACCAAAAAACTCATAAGACTATTTTCAATCAATCCACTTTCACAAGCTACAAAATTTATCATAAGCTCACTCATCTCATTTCAAACTGAGCTTTTTTAACTTTCAAGAACCAAACAATAAACCTGTTTAATCCATTTCATAAAGATCGATTTACATTGGCTTTCAGCCTATTGCAACCCACCCCTTATTTTCCAAGCGTGACGGTGACTCCTTTACCTTTATCTAGAGCACACAATATTCTACGTAGGTTGAGTTTGACAATATCAACTTGATGAGGAACTAGGATACCTTTTAAGTTGTGAAGTATGAACTTAATGAGTATCAAACTATTGATCACACCAAAAAAAATGATATGGACTTGTTATTGCCTAAATTTAAAGAAGACATATCCTTATTCAAACAACAATGCAAATTATAGATCATATTCAAGTAAAATTTATGCATTAAACCACTTAATCGAATATTTCAATCAAAAAAATGAATGAACCAAAACCAATTTTAAATATGTTTTTCATGGATTCTTAAAGTAGTATTTACTTGAATTTATTTAAAAAATATTAAAATTTGAACCAAAACCAATTTTAAATATTTCTTCTAAAGGACATTGCAAGGGATTTCAATGATGAATCTAGATATTTTAATACCAAACGTAGCACTATACCAAAAAGCCGTAAAGGCAAAGTATTCCCTTTAAAGCAATGCATAGAGTATAAACCTAAATTACACAAATAAAATGTCGGTGTCATCATTGATACAATCAACTCTTACAATATAACTCTATCTTAACACAATACCAATGAACTTTTGAAAATGTTACCTTTTCAATAAAAGATCGAACCATGTTCTTAACTTGTGAACGAAGAGAAGGAACTGAAGTGTCAAGTGATTCAAAGCCTAGGTAGCAAGCTTTCTTTCATTTCATACTCAAATATGGGTGTCTATGCTTCATGTATGTGCTGAAATCTTAGGGCTTTTGTTTCTTACTCTTTGGGAAGACTTTGGTCTAATTATAATTGTTACAAAGCTCTTAAAGGACCCAATTGATGGTGTCAAGAACTGGTCAAGAAACATAAGCTAGCTTGTACAAAGTATGAGTGGTACGACAACCGACATTCGAGAGCGTAACACAACTTAGAAATGAAAGGAAAGACATTGGGAGAGTGGTAGCTCTCGGGAAATAGAGTTTTGAAAAATTGTAGTGTTGCAAGCTATAACTAACCATAATTGGTTATGCTTATTGAAAGGGTACAAAAGAGCGAGGAAACTTCTTTGACATCGAGATATTTAGTAGTGTTGGATATGAGTTATCAAGGACTTTAATGGACTGATTGAAGTGGAAATCATAAAGAATTAGACTTAAAGTGCCCCTTTAAATAGAAATCTTTCCTTGGCATGTTCTATTGGGTTTACCTGCAAGGAATATACTATTGATGTAAAATCAGCTAGGGAAACTTGCTCTAATTACACATTCCTATAAGATGGAATTAGTTAGAACAATTGCAAGACAAGAAATGGATTTGATTGGTAAACATGAGGAATTAAGGAACATTTTCATATAGTGAAAATGAAACTACTACCATGTTGGAAACTTAAACCAAGTAAGTGCATAAGACATACATACAGTTAATACATTGAATATAAGTTTAAGTAGCGAGTAAGATTTAAAGAATGGAATGCCGTTCGAGTAATTCTTATTTGAATACATCTAGATCTGGACATTATCATAGACTCACATTGGTAAATTATAGTAGGAGTTTGAATATTACCAGGGTGATAGGGGACCAAAACATCGTGGAATACTTGATAGATATTTTCATTCGATTGTGAACTTGGCGGAGTTAGTTAGGCATGGAAATTAAAATCAATTAAGAGACTTTTCAGAATCTAATGAACAAATAAAATGCTCAAAGAAAGATTACCTTGTCATCAAAGCGAAAAAAACACAACATGCAATCTCTTGAGCAAGATTGGGAATGGTCATAAGATCAAGAAGTCCGGAGAAGCCATCTTTGGGAATACTAGAAGAATCGAATACTTGCTCCCCGGTATCAAGCGCAAAATCTTTACCGAGAAACAAACTCGCTTCCCATGTTTCACTGATTTGGGCATTGGCCAAAAATTCAACCCCACAACCCCTACCAAGAACTGGGAAGCTTCGGTGAGCGGTG
Organism: Stephania yunnanensis; assembly: GCA_039657365.1. Lineage (NCBI taxonomy): Eukaryota > Viridiplantae > Streptophyta > Magnoliopsida > Ranunculales > Menispermaceae > Stephania > Stephania yunnanensis. Next base: position 55,027,442 of record CM077588.1, on the reverse strand, counting down.
AGAGAGGTCAGAGAGAGAGAGAGAACGAACAGAGATCGGCCTATGCACGCGAGAGATCAGAGGGCGGTGATGGGAGCGGTGAGCAACACATCGAGCAGAGGGCCGAGAGCGGTGGATCGGTCGGTGAGCGGAGAGATAGCAGAGAGCGGGGATCGGAGAGAGAGCGGAGAGGGAGCGACATCGATGAGCGGTGAGCGGGGTGAGCGGGGAGCGGGGTGAGCGGTGACCGGGCGAGAGAGAAGGCAGAGAGCGTGCGTTTAGGGTTGAGCGAGAGAGAAGGCAGAGATCGTTAGGGTTGAGCGAGAGAGAAGGCAGAGAGAACGCAGAGAGCGTTAGGGTTGAGAGAGAGAGAGAGCGTTAGGGTTGAGAGAGAGAGAGAGTGTGTGTGTGTGTGTGAGTCTTGGGTCCCTATTTTTGAATCATCAAGATCGAATACGCACGAATCTCGAGATTAATGGACGGTTGTAAAAAATGAAATTTTTGGTGGGAATGTTGGCGCCATTTTTTAGAGACGGAATTAAATTCCGTCTCTAATTCCGTCTCTGATCCGTCTCAATTCCGTCTCTGAATGCTTCCGTCTCAATTCCGTCGCTAACTTTTTTTTTTAGAAACGGAACTTAATTCCGTTTCTAATTCCGTTTCTGATTTAGAAACGGAATTTATTTCCGTTTCTAATTCCGTTTCTGATTTGCTGTTTTTTTGTAGTGTATAGAGGGTGTTTCTACAATGAAGTTCAAATATATGCATATGTCTTGGGTACTACATGTCTCACTATTGAATTACTATAAGATTTCAATCTAATGGTGATCGATGTAGTGCATTTAATGCAAAACACATTAAATGCGCAATAAATATTATGTAATTGAATTTAATTGTAGAAACACCTATATATATATGTAGATATATTTTAATTCTAATTAAGTTGTAATTGATAGTATAAGTAAAGTGTTTTTTTTTCTTATATAGACTACATAAATATTACAAGTTTTTTACCAGTTTGATATATTGAAATTGTGGGCTTTTGTGCACACAATCACAATAAAAAATAATGAAAAAGAAAAACTCACCGCCATTACGGATCATTTTTTTTTTTTGATAGTTATATGGACCATAGCTGGTAAAGTATAATTAGGGAGTGGCTAATTAAACGGACCCTAATTTTTGCTAAACATACCTTGTTTTTGAATTTTTACTTCATTACCATCACCCTCACCCTCACCCCAACACCCCTTCTGAAGATGTTTCAGACACACATGACCGACACCTCTAACTGAAACCTCTTTAGAGGTGTCGGTCATACATAACAGACACCTCTAAAGAGGTTTCAGTTAGATTCTTCCGTCACCCACTGAAGCTTAGTTATTTTTGCAGTTTCGATCGAAGTCGACTGATACCTTTTTAGAGGTGTCGGTTCGGTGTGTTCAACAACTCTGAAGAGGTTTCCCCTCTGTGTGTCCGACACTCACGAGACAACAAGAACGAACACAAAAATTCTGAAACTCCAAAAAACACGTGAAAATGACAAAAAAAATAGTAGGTTTTACCCAAAATCGTTTAATATCATCGATTCCATCGAAACTTTGCACCTAAAATTCAAGATTCAACTCTCAAATCAAAGCCCTAAAACCAACAACAATCCTACAAGATATCGACTCAAAAAAGTAAAAAAAAAAACTCAAAAAACTTCAAAATCGACACTAGAAGAGATGAAGAATGCACCGACAGTGTCAAATCGACGTGGTTTTGCTCGGACTTCGTGGGATTCGGGTTGGTGGTGAGATGCGATGGGTGAGTGGGGCGGGTGGAGTATGGGGTGAGTGGGGCGTTTAGCAAAAACCCTTTTATATAGAGGGGTAGCTGAGTCATTTCACTGAGGTTGGGTACGTTTAAAAAAAATGGAGTCCTTTTAGCCGCTCCCTATAATTAATGTTAAATTATTTAGCTCAATATATTTATACTCCAAAGTCAAAATTATTAAACCAGCAGCATATAAATATTTAAATTAATTAATTAATTGGATTTTGTAGAGATGTGTGGATCAAAATATAGTTTTAAATCAGCGCGGGCAGGTCCAACAGATATAATATTCTTAATTTCTTGCAAAAAGTAGAGAGAAAAAAAATAGGAAAATATTGGGCTATCCCTAAAGAGGGTTATAATTAAATTAAGATTTGATGATCATATATATTAAACTAGTCGGCATCCCGTGCTTCGCTTGAGGGCAAGAATTAGTATCTATAGATTGATAAAATAATTTTGATGAGAAAAAAAGTGAAAAAAAACTTATGATATTCTTCCTCCCTTCACAAATATTTGTCACATTTTGAGAATTTTTTGTTTCAACTGTAACCTTAGGAAATCAAAAAATCGAGCATCAATTGCTTCATTTTTGGGTCTAACCTCTTTAAAGACAAAATCGTATCTTTTACAATAAATACTAATTGAGTTCTTGTTGTAATGGATAAGAGAAAAAAAAAACTTGTGATACTCGTGTTACAATTTTTTTTTTTTGTCAAATACTTGTGTTACAATTAGAAACTCCAAAAAAGATAGAAAAAAATTATTAGAAAAATCGAAACCGAAAGTAGAAACTCCTTATTAAAAGGTAAAAAAAAAAACTCTCCAAAAACATAAAAGAAAAAATGAAAATTAGTAAAAAAATGAAAAATCAGATTTTACCATCCTACCCCTCACTTAAGTGCAAGAAAGTATCAATGACTTGTGTTTTTTAATTTTTCTTATAAAATATCAATTATAGTATTTATTCCTATTCGGTATCTCGCGCTTCTACATATTGGATAAAATAATTTTGATGAGAAAAAAAAAACTTATGATGTTCGATCTCCATCCCTTCTCAAATATTTGTCACGTTTTGAAAATTTTTTGTTTCAACTGTAACCTTAGGAAATCAAAAAATTAAGCATCCATTACTTCATTTTCGGTTCTAACATCACTAAAGACAAAATCATATCTTTTACAATAAACACTAATTGAATTTGTGTTGTAATGGATAAAAGAAAAAAAACTTGGTGATACTTGTGTTACAATTTTTTTTTTTTGTCAAATACTTGTGTTACAATTAAAAACTCCCCAAAAAAAAGGAAAAAAAAAGTTATTCAAAAAATCAAAACCGAAAGTTGAAACTCCTTAAAAAAAGGTCGAGAAAAAACTCCCAAAAAAATACAAAAAGAAATTATTAAAAAATTGAAAAATTAGATTTTACCATCCTACCCCTCACTTAAGTGCGAGAAATATCAATGGCTTGTATTTTTTATTTTTTCTTATAATATATCAATTATGACAAATAGAGACATAAAAAAAGTCCCTTGTCTTGCCCCATAGAGTAATCTGCATCCTATTAAATCTGCAAAATTTATATGAAGGGTTTGGTTAAAAACAAATTATGAAAAACAACACATATTTACCTCCCTTTTGAAGTAACGGCTCTTGTATTTACACACTTGATGTTTTCGAATTATGGCATGGATCAAAGTCTCTTGAAATACAACATAAAAATTTGAATATTATCAAATATAGACTAATAAGTTCTCCAATATTCATCAAAGAGTATAATAATAATAAAAACGCGAGTAAAAAAAAAAATGTACGTCAAAGAGTATCAAGTGCAGACTAATTATAAGATCTCCACTATTCATGTTCATTGACTCCCATAGTTGATATAGTCTTACTCGTATTTCAATATTTTCGATCGAAGGATTTAGGTAAGATATTTTCGTTAAGTCACCATCTTGTAAAAGACTGAAATTTAATACTAAATATAAGTAACTAAAACAAAAAAATACGTAAAATAAAAGAGTATTTAGGAAAGAAAATACTTGCCTAAGAAAGTATTTGTGTTCAAGTTGGGAATGTTTGAGCAAAAGTGGTGGGAATGTCATTTATAGTGTTTAACTTTATTGTAACTGTAATTAAAGGGAAGCAAATCGTTTCTTTTGATAATTGCATGATAGGGATAGTTGTGGTGTGATTTAAGTGAATGGTAGGAAACCGAATCGTTTCTTTTTATTTTTATTTTTATTTTGTTACAAATCAAATTGTTTATTTATGAATATATATTGTAACTGTAATTAAATCTACGAATGTGAACTGTTTCCATCAAACGTCCCCGTGTATTAAAAAGTAGGCATTAATATATAATTACTATATATAGATTTTTACTACTATATATATGGTATTTACTATTCATGCATATATAGATTTTAATTATTACTATATATACGCATGGTATTTACCATGCATGCATGTAAACTGTCTTCATCGATCAAACAACGTCCCCTTGTAATTACGATATATATGATACGTTTTATATATTATTATTACTATATATTTATGGTACCATTTATATTATTATTTAATAAGTCAAACAACGTTCCCATTACCTTCCTTACTAATAGGCATTAAACATCCTCATTACCTTCTTTACTAATAGGCATTAATTTGTAGCACCACGTGGCATTTTTGAACCGTATCCACCATTACCTTCCTTAAACTTTTTATAACGTCCTCATCAAACCTATATTGTAGGTTTGAATTGTTTTTTAGAAGATGTGTCATGTGACGGGTCAAGAAGGATGGAAAACGCCACGTGTATACCCTAAGGTTTTCCTTTAAATAGTTTTTTTGGAGATGTACCATGGCGTCGATAAGGTTGGAAATCATTTATTATTTATGGTATCATATGTATTATTATTATTACAATTTACTCATGATACGTTTTATATAGTAGGTACGTCTTATATGGTAAGTTTGAAATGATTTAATATTATTATATATTTATGGTACATTTTATATATATAGATATTTACTGGATACCCCTGTATGGTATTACAATATATTCATGATACGTTTTATATATCTATTATTATATATATTCATGGTACGTTTTATATGGTAGGTTTTGGAATGATTTATTATTAGATATTTAAGATGTGCCACATGGCGAGTCGAGAAGATTGGAAAACGGCAAATGTACACCCCCAAGGTCTTCCTTTATTCTCATTAGAGTCGAGTTGATGACGTGGCATTACAATGATGACATGATGAATAGGAAGGTTGAGATGAAGCCATGTGCATGCCACATAGCGCATTGAGAAGGATGGAAAACGCCACATGCACACCCCAAGGTCTTCCTTTATTCACATTAGAGTTGAGTTGATGACGTGGCATTACAATGATGACATGGTGAGTAGAAAGGTTGATAGAAAGTCGAGTGGCACTCCGAGGTCTTCCCTTAATATGGTAGGTTTGAAATGATTTATTATTACTATATATCTATGGTACATTATATATATAGATATTTATTGGACACCCCTATATAGTATTACAATATATTCGTGGTACATTTTATATATCTATTATTATCTATACATTCTTGGTACCCTAATTTTATATGGTAGGTACGTTTTATATGGTAGGTTTGGAATGATTTATTATTAGATATTTAAGATATGCCACATGGCGAGTCGAGAAGGATGGAAAATGACACATGTATACCCCAAGGTCTTCCTTTATTTCAATTAGAGTTGAGTTGATGTGTGGCATTACAATGATGGCATGGCGAGTAGGAAGGTTGACAGGAAGCCATGTGTCATATGACGCGTCAAAAAGGATGAAAAATGCCACATGTACACTCCAAGGTTTTCCTTTATTCACATTAGAGTTGAGTTGATGACGTGGCATTACAATGGTGACATGGCGAGTAGGAAGGTTGAGAGAACACCATGTGGCACTCTGAGGCCTTCCCTTAATATATATAGATTAGAGTTGAGTTGATGACGTGACATTACAACGAGGACATGGCGAGTAGGATGGTTGAGAGAACGCCAGGTGGCACTCTGGGGCCTTCCCTTAATATATATATATATATATTAGAGTTGAGTTGATGATGTGGCAATATAATGATGACATGGCGAGCAGGAGGCGGTAACGGCGAAGAGAGCGGGAGGTAGCATCGACACCAACGAGGAGATCTAGCGAGAGAGGCGAAAGATCGAAGTGAGAAGAGAGGGAAGGGGGCGGATGGAAGTGAGAAGAGAGGAGAGGAGGCGGTGAGAGAGGGAAAGAATTTTAGGGGAGTTTATAAATGAGAGAGGTTAGGGTTTGGCTTTGAGTGTAAAAGAGGGAGCGTAAGCCCCACTGCCACGTAGGCAAAAAATCTCCTCTTTCATCGCCTAGGGTTCACTACAAAAAAACAGCAGATCAGAAACGGAAATTTTCGTCTCTGATTTGCATAAATTTCGTCTCTAATTCAATTTTACAACGGAACAGATTCCGTCTCTAAAATCGTCGTCGCTGATTCAATCAGCAACGGAAATGTGTTTCCGTTGCTGATTAGAGACGGAATTTAGAAACTAACGAGACGAACGAGAAATGGAAATTCTTCTAAAGGGTACAATTGTAATTGCATTCCGTCTCTGATTAGCAACGGATCAGAGACGAAATTAGAATATTCTGTCTCTGATTAGTAACGGATCAGAGACGAAATTATTGGATTCCGTCTCTGATTAGCAACGGATTAGAGACGAAATTATTGGATTCCGTCTCGATCCGTCTCGATTATAACGGATCGAGACGAATTATTGTATTCCGTCTCTGATCCGTTGCTGATTCATGAATCTATTCCTCGAAAATTAGAGACGGAATAGCAATGGAATCTCTGAATTCCGTTGCTAATCTGTCTCAATTCCGCTTTGTTTAGGTCTCAATCCGTCTCAATATATATATATATATAATACAAATTAATCATAGCTAAATAATATATATATATATATATAGGTCTCAATCCAAGCACATTTAACCTGCCAATATATAATACAAATTAATCATAGCTAAATAATATATTGATATTGCACCGTTTATATAAACTTAACATATCCATAAAATTATCTTTTCTCAATGTACTGTACACGAAACAACAAAGCACATTTAACCTGCCAATATATAATACAAATTAATCATAGCTAAATAATATATTGATATTGCACCGTTTATATAAACTTAACATATCCATAAAATTATCTTTTCTCAATGTACTGTACACGAAACAACAAAAACAATCTAAAAAGTTTCTATTTCGTATCTTTCTACAAAAGTAAAAGCAAAAATTGTTCTAAATGAAAAAAAAAAAACAGCAGATGAAGAAGTGTTCCGAGATTATATAAAGTTGATTGTGCTTCAAAAAATACTTGACTTCGTACAAAACACCTGAAAAAAGATCAAAAAGAAAAAAATCACTAAATTATACAAACAATAATAGGAATATAAACAATATTATGGGAGAATTAAATCTTATGCCCGTTGATATCAATACTTGGTAAGCAAACGGGCCCATAAAAAAGAAAAGGAAAAAGATAGGAATTAATACCTCATTCACAGAGAAAGATAAGCTTCCCCTAATTCTTGAAACACAACAACAGAATTACATGAAAGAAGGCTTTTACAAGTGGTTGTAGTTGTCACACGAATCCACACACAAACCGACAAACAACATCAACTATGAGCTAATTAGGTAACCATGATTAGTTACTACTATTATTGCTTTCATAATTCAAAGCTCCAACAGAAAACAAAAATTAGCACTCATATTACATAGACACAAGAGGAAAGTGGGAGTACACATGATTTAATATCAAATGCATATTGGACCATAAACTTGAAAGAAAATACAGGTACTTAAATTCAAGGTACAACAGCCGTAGGTCCCCGTGTAACCACCCTGATAATGATGACCTTCTTAACATCAATCAGCTAGAACAATCCCAAAAAATTCAACTTTCCCCCGTTTTGTCAATGTTGATTTATTTTCTAACAAATTTTCTTACTGATGTTGCTTTCACACACAGAAAAAAAGAGCTCTTGCTGTCCATTGACTTGCTCTGTGGTGGGGGGAATGAAAAACAACTTTTCCGTAATGGATGAATACTCAAAATGGATCACCCAATACATTGCCCATGGGTTCACCACAGCTTGTCAAGATGAACATTACCCTAAAAGTTATGGCAAAAGTATGTTCTAAATCTTTGGTTGAGCTAATAACAATAGGCAATTATAGAAATGAGAGCCTAAAGCAGTATGTAAAAGCACTCGTAGCTTTGATCTAAATGGAGATAGTATGAGCATGTCATGATTTGCAAGTCTTTTAGTCGAATCACAAGTGCTTTACGAATAAACAAGTCAAAAAACTTCTTAACAATGAAAAAACAAGCATTTAACAATCAAAAACAAGGAAAAGAAAATTTGCAATGGAGAACTACTACTACTACTACTACTACTACTACTACTACTACTACTACTACTACTACTACTACTACTACTATTAAATCAGAGTCCTTATGATGTACTACTACAACAACTAATAAGCATTTAGAAGATTGGTTTATTGAAACTCTTCACAACTTGATTACTATAATATAGTTTGCCACAAAGATCTGAAATCTTGCCAAAGCTATCCATTTAATCACTAACATCCAAAAAGCAACAAGCAACCAAAATAATCAAAACCAAGTGCCCAAGATGAAGCCACCATCACAGAAAGAGAGTGACAATTCTACATGCTAGATGTGGCCTAGCAATCCTTAAAGTAAACTAATGAGGACTAGGCTTGTTTGCTTCAAGTGTTACCATAGCTAAGCCTTGGCTTAACTTTAAGAATGGTGTTTGGTTTGGGTTTTAGCTAGCACTTGGTCTTACCTAAACACTCAAACTCCTCACCAAAAGACACACCTCCCCCTATCTTTAGGTAACCATAAGTCTACATTAACTTCACGACATCGACAAAGAAACCTAGCTGCTACATTAGTTATATTTTGCAAAGGAAGAAAGTAATCTACAGTTGCAGAATCCATTATCTCAACTTGTCCCTTATGAGTACTCTATGAGTTTCACTTGATAATCTAACTTAGAATGACTTTTTTTTTTATCTATACATAGGATAAACAAGAAGAAAACATGAAAAAAAATCATGCTTGGTTAAGGCACTAAAGTTTTTTTTGATGAAGGTTAAGGCACTAAAGTTAACAATGCCATATTCAGTTTCAGCCATCATGGTGGAGGAGAACAGCCATATATATGACATTAATTCATAAGCACCAGATTCATAAAAAAAAATAAAGAAGAAAGGAAAGGAAAATTAAGTACAAAAAAAAAACTAACAAAAATAAACCGACCCTATTGGAAATTCTTAGTTTCGCCATTAATGGAAAACTTGAAAAAAAGACTCCATACATACCATTAATTCATAAGCACTAGGAACCATCCATATATATGACATTAATTCATAAGCACCAGATTCAACTTCAAAGATTTACATACCATTTCAGAAATTATACACCTTAACTTTGTCACAGAATATTAATTAAGACAATGAAAGAAAGAGAAACCAAGATAACAAAGAAAGAAAGAGAAAGATATTAAGCATTTTCATACCTTATTTACTTCTAGAAACATGTCATTCAACAGTTAACCTCATTAAGTAATTCAAAGTAGCAACTCGGAGAAGAAGTGAAAATCCCATTGCTAGAGGGAACGTACCTGAGAATCATTTGCCTCGGAACCACTATTTGTAAAGAAAACCTTCCCATTTGTCTAGTAAATGTATCAAGAAGCCCCTTTGCAAGATCCCGTAAGCATCAATGTATAATTGCACTTAATATCATAAAGCAAGAACACAAGTAATAACAAATAACATAAATGCAAGAGAAATCTAATTCCTCCAGTTAGAAGTCCAAGATTTAGAGCCATGAATTAGTCAAAGTAGCTATCACGGAATGATTTTAAATTAGATCCCTGAAATCTATCACTACAAAAAATAGCAGATCGTAAACGAAAATTTCCGTCTCTCGATTTGCATAAATTTCGTCTCTAATTGAAATCAGAACTAATAGAGACGAATTTAGTTTTCATTTAGGATCACCAATTTAGAAGATTATGTTCCAGTGGCTTGACATTTTAGCTAGCATCTAAGAAGAAATTGCGAAATGCTTTACACTGACTACTTAGTTCTATAAGATATCCCAATTATCATATTTAACTACGATTTCCCAACAAATTTGATATGAGGAGAATGTTTGAATTGATCAGCATTTCTAAGAACCAATGTCTGTCATCTGCAGCTAGTGACATTCCAGTTGTCAAAGAGGTTGAAGCTGTTATGGATCCTTCAGCCTTCACAGTTGTGCGTTTCGCGCTGTCAGCTATCCCATTTTTGCCATTTGTATTTCAGGCTCGCAATGATGTAAAGACCCGTAATGCCGGAGTAGAGTTGGGCTTCTGGGTCAGTTTAGGCTATCTTATGCAGGCTCTCGGACTGCTTACATCCGAAGCGGGACGCGCTTCATTTCTTTCTCTGTTTACTGTAAGCCTCTTAATGTGCTGCTCCTTTGAGACTTACGTGTTCAGGAATCAATAGATGAGAACATTTTCTGTTCAGACCTTTATAAGAGCAGCCTGCTTGAAAAGTTTCTGGTGACTTGAGCAGGTAATATTGGTACCCTTATTGGATGGGATGTTAGGGGCGACTATCCCTACCCGCACATGGTTTGGAGCTCTCGTGTCTGTTATCGGGGTTACTATGTTGGAATCCAGCGGATCTCCTCCAAGTGTAAGCTTTGTTACTAAGTGTCACGGTCTTTTCATACTGTAATATTAGTGGCACAATAGAAGATGGAAGAAATACACATGGCGCGTCACACGTAGGACGAAGGAGTTTCACATTGAAGGTTGGTAGCACCATAGCAGGTATACTTTTCACAAGTTGACCTCTCAAAGTAATTTATTTCAGGTGGGCGATCTTTTGAATTTCTTGAGTGCTGTATTTTTTGGTGTCCACATGCTTAGAACTGAACATATCTCAAGAAGTACTAAGAAAGAAAATTTTCTGGCGCTTCTTGGTTATGAGGTTAGTTTGTAACTAAAATGTTATTTAGCATTTCTTTCTTTCAAGTTCATTTCGCATTTCAAAATGTAACTAAACATCTTAGTTTGTTATTGACGAATGAAAGCATTCATGCAGGTTACTGTCGTTGCAATAATGTCGGCAACCTGGTATTTCATCGAAGGCTGGGTTGTTGGAACGCATGGATGGGACCCAGGATCCTGGACATGGAAAATGGTGTGGGATTGGATGATTGATTTTCCTTGGATTCCTGCACTCTATACGGGTGCGTTTTCAACTGGGTTTTGCTTGTGGGTAGAGGTATGTTCTTCACTTTTAATCTGATTCGAAAGAGTCTTTAAATGTGTGTTCCTTCTTTCAAAAGATTGTGGCACATGAAAACAGCTGTGCTCGATTTTCCCGGTTTCTAATGGTGGTTGGGTTAATCTGAATAGATGTCAGCAATGTTAGACATATCGGCGACAGAAACAGCTATAATTTACGGGTTGGAACCAGTTTGGGGCGCTAGTTTTGCGTGGTTCCTATTAGGTGAAAGGTGGGGTCTTACTGGGTGGATTGGGGCTGCCCTTGTGTTGGGTAAGAAATTCTTTTTCTTGAACTTCAGTTCATTCATGCATTTTCATCAAAATCTATATTTTCCATATGGCCTATGAAAACTTAACTGCTAGTATATGTAGATTTCTCAAGGACTTGAGTAGAAGGTCACTCTGTCCGTGTCATTTGGGAAGCTGTATTTTGGAAGTTAGGAGCCTCTATAATTCCCTTTTGATGGAGAAAGAAGAAACTATTGTATCCGCGAGAGCGTACAGTCTATCTAGTTGTGGAACTCATTAATACTGAATAATGTAGGAATTAATAAAATAGAAGAACCTTATTATCAAGGACAAATGGTTTATAAACCATAGAAATTGAGCTCATTTCAGTGCACTTGAAAATTTTTCCTCTTCATATTTTCAATGGATCTTGATTTCATTTGTCATTCTATAATTAGCATGCTTTTCCTTCCTTCTACAGGAGGCAGCTTGACAGTTCAAATTTTTGGATCATCACCGACGGACAACACAAAAGAAGAGAGCACACGGAAAGCTGATCAACTATTGGTTTCCGATAAACGTAAAGGATTGTCCGCCACACCAGTACCAGTTCACTCCGGAAAAAATGTTACAGATATCTTAGGAAAGAAATAAGCCTTTTTTCTCTATATCAGTCAGCTCAATTAGTCCTTGTAAATCATAATTACCCTCATGTTCCTTTCTCTCCGAAAGCCTTCTTTAGTGCAGAATCTGTTGTTTAAGCTGATTATTGGAGGATTCCTGACCTTACCTTCACATACATGTACATGAATGATGAATGAGAGTGCAGTGCACATTCATTTGTGCTTCCTTGAAACAGTTTTGTAATCTGTTTCTATAAATGAATGATTATAATTTAAAGACCCTCTTGTGTTTGCATTTGATTAGTTTATACTTCTATAAAAATGGTTCATTTGTGACTATGAATTGCCTTCAATAACACTTTGAAGGTTGTGAAGAAGTCTAGTTTCATCCCAACAAGTCCAATTGGTTTCCATGAAAACAAGCAAAGCAAAATAAAGTGTTTGTAGTCACTTTGATTTCAATTTTCCATTTTACTTAACTTTGAATAAGCACAAATTTTCTGTTTTCTCAATTCTTCTCTTTTACTAACTTGAAGCATAGATGAAGTAAAGGAGTCATGAACAAGCAAAATAAAGTGTTCGTCGGCTACATAAACTCAAATGCTTCAACGATAACAACAACAAAACCTCAATCTCAAATATAGTCAGAGTCACTTATATACAACAAAACCTCAATCTCAAATTAGTAATTGAGTCGCCTATATAAATTCAAAGTTTCTACTTCACTAAATTTACAAGGATGAGCAAATTTCGATAAATGGTGCTCTATTGTACTTCTACAACTTAATCTCATATTTACAACATTAAATTGAAGTTAGTTTCATAATCTTCCAACCTAGAAAAAAAAAAAAAAAAAAACACCATATGAAAAATAATCACTGCAGAACCACACAGGCTTCTGCATAATGTGGAGTTGTTGGAGGGCTGAAAACCAACTCTTTGTCTTCAACATTGTCTTTGTACTCTTCTTGTAATCCACATGCTTTGAAGACACAAGCCTTCACCTCCTCGAACCTCTTCTCCGAAAGGGACACCTCCGCGAGGAGCCTCCGCGCATAATCTTCCGATGCGCCCTCTAAGTCTTCCTTCCTCTTCAGCACTATGTGTCCACTGATCTCCCACACTGCTGGGTTCACTTGTGTGTCCAACAACTCTTGCTTCACTTCTCCCAGTGCTTGTTTCTCTGCATAGCACTGTTGTCCAACACACAACAGTTAAAATTTTTACTGCTACAAACATTGCTTATAAAACATGAATTCTTAGAGCTTCATCACAAATTCAAATCAATGATGTACCTGAGGAAACACAAAGATGCGATTTCCGCAATCCGATACGAGGACATTGTAGGGAACATTATCGCTTTGGAGACGAATACAACAGCGCGCAACAACATCGGCTAAATCTCGCAATGTATTACCGCCCTCGAAAACAAGACCTCTAACAGGGTAATCCAGCAATTGAGAGATCATCACTCCATTAACACTCATTGTAATTCTTCGAATCGGGGCTTTTTCGACCGGGAATGGCTTCGCCAAGTAGTAAGCCTAAAGATCACCAAACACTAGTGTTAATAATATCATGCAAAACACTCAAACAATAAGCAATCTTGTAGTACAATTTTGATATGTATAGTATAGTACCTGAAAATGGAGGTGGTTGATTGTAGCAAAGGCACCCAAGCTGTTGTATCCTAATCGAAAGAACGGGCTCGCCGCCTCCGCGGCCATGTGAAGAGCAAGCAATAAGCTCTCATTGTCAATCCTTTGAGGGAAGCAGTCTAGAACTCTAGGAATCAACAAAACATGCCCATACTCAATAGGGCTCACCTGAAAACATAGCAATTTTTTTTTCAAAAAAACAATTCTTGTGAACACCAAATCACAAACACACATAACAAAACTTGAACAAACAACATTGAATCAAATTTGACTTACATTGATGGCTACTACATTGGTAGATAAGTCACCAAATTCGCCGTTGGAGATCTCGAAAATCCGGGTTTCCGCGGTTGTGACATCTTTTCCATTGAATCTAGTACTTGGTTGGAACCTAAATAACACCTCTTCTTGTCCAACTTTGGTGAAATTGAACTTGTTTGGATCAAAGGGTTGAAGAACCTGATCGACGCGAAACTCCGTCGGCCTTTTCTTGAGATGCCGGCCTTCGTTTAGCTGCGCAATGAACCCGCATTGCCCCGAAAGAACCTTGGTTTCGCAAGCCGAGACGTCGTAGCGAAACAGACCTCTATTCATCCTCTCCCTCCATTGCTCCAACAATAAATTGTTCAAGAACGAAAACCCAGATCGGTTTCGACGTCGATTATCCCTACTAACCCTGTCCTGATTGAATTCATACAATGGGAGGCTCGAATCTGAAAACCCCAGAAAAGAAATCACACCAATTTGAACAAAAACCAATAAAAACTAACAAATTCAAACATAACAAACAGAGGAAACAGAGGAAATAGAGCATGTGATTTCTTACTGGGCAAGCAACAATTTCCAAGGCAATTGCGCCCACAACCGGTTGATTCGGATGACTCTTCTTGATAGTTGGAGACAACCGTGGGGACCCTTTTGATTGTCAACATGTTTCTTTGATTCTTGATAGATTTTTTGATAGATTGGACACCAAAATAGGAGGAAAACAAAGATTCTTGGGAGAAAAAACAGGGGAAGGTGTGAAATTGTTTGTTAAAAGAGAAGGGCAGAGGATTGTTTAGGAAGGTCTATAGATATATAGACATAGAGAGAGAGAGAGAGATCACCGCCAATGAAATTAGAAGTTATTGTAGTTCGTTTGTGAGTCGGTTTGTTAGTTGGTGGCGGTTATATATAATAATAGTGTCTAAACTTCAACTCACTTAATTTCACAATTAATTTTTTTATTATTAATTTACTCTCACTTAAGCTGCGACCTTCTATTAAATCGGAGAAACAATAATTTTATACATTTACCATTTTCATACATCGAAATACGTTGATACACGTTTTTTAATGCTTAATACTCAGGGTGCATATCTCGAGACGTATATAAACGGCTTCCAAAACGATGTACGTTTGGAGTGTGTGTTCGATGATGTCAAAAAATCATTCCTTTTGTTAGTGAGGGATAAATTAGTAGTAAAAAAGTTAATATGTTCTCCATTTTTATTCTCTCGATCAGATGAATATATGGCGCGTTATTATTTGTAATTTAAATTTTACAAATTACAATTATACAAAAGCCGCTTTCTCTTATAAGACTTGAAAAAATAAAAACTTGAAAAATATTTTAACACCAAAAAAAAAAAAAAAAAAAAGTTTGCATGCCACGCTGTTGACATACACCTGTTAGTGTTCATCGATTTTTCACGTCGAGATGTACACGTACACATCTGATGTGTATTACTGAGACAACAACAAGCGTTATGTTGGGCATATTAGGAGTATCCTTAACAAAACGGTGTAGAACATATATTGATGAAAATAAAAAAACATAAAAAAATCACCAACATTAATAAACAATCTTTATAGTTTTTGGGGTCTATTAAATTAAATCATTTATGGAGATTTATAGACGCTCGTCTCGATGTGTGTCCTAAGTCCTAACTTGCTTTTCATATTTTAGTTTATAAATCCTATAGTATATAATTGGGCCAAAGCCCAGTCTAAATTAGAGCCCAATTTTCGTATACCTTTGTCTACAAGTCCTACAGGTCCATTTAATTTTGCCGATCTATAAATCGGGCCATGTGGGCCCCAAATAATGGTTAAAAGTGATTGAATTAAATAAAAAAGTCACATATATACTGACTAGCTATTTATGTGCATTCATTGTGGGTCGCTTGTAATTATCTAAAAAAATATCATTCAAGCTTTGCACCAAAAAATAAATAAATAAATCAAGCTATACTTCTTTTTCTTAGTTTAATGTACACGCGACTAAAATAATAATATTTGTATGCGATAAAAAATTATAAAAAGAAATAATAAATCTACTTGGATTCATTAGTCCGGACTCGTAGGGAATTTTTTAAAAATTTTGTAAATATTTAAGGGGTATAATAGAAATTTTACGAGTGATTATGGTTGTTTCATTAATTGCTCGAGGATGTATTTAAAATTAATAAAAATTTTGAGTCTCGACTCACGAGTCCAAATAGCACTACCCTAAAAAAAAAAAAAAAAGACAAGCTGCTAGCTAGCTATTGATGATTTTTTGTTAGAAATATATTAATATAATATGTTACTTTGCACTAAAATCAATCAATAAATAAAAGTTATTGCACCTGTTAATCGCTTATTGAATATATGTGAGTTAATTATTGACATATTTTAATAGGTACGAACCCAAAAGTCCAACATCTTCATCTCTTGATTATTGTGAACTTCAATAATGCAGCTACCACCATAATAGACCATATTCTATTATGTTTAGATTTTTTTTTTTTTTAATAAATCTATCTGAATTCAAGAGTTCAGACTAATATATAAGGAGTTTTTAAAATGTTTACAAATATATAAAGAAAATCAAATGAATTTTACAAGTTGTGTTTGATTCATTTATGTCTTGAAGGTAAATTTGAAAAAAAAAAAAAAAATTGAATCCGAACTCATGAGTTCAAATAGTACTACTTTTTTTTAATAGAAATGAGCCTTTATACTTTATTGGATTATATCCAAGAATAGTACAAATCAACGAAAAATAATGTGTTTCCCTCCAATAAAATCAAAAAAGAAAATCATTACTAGCGTAGTAGGAAAAAAAAAACATATCGTCCCTATAAAAATATGTACACCTCTCCACTTAGAGACGGAATCAACAAGGTTGAACCCTACTCAATTTTTAATAGGACGAGACCTCAGTCCATCATCAACTTGTTTTACTAGCCCATATTAACCTTTTATGTAGTTATGTGAAACTCTTTATTTTTGTTGGGTATCTACAAAGCCCTTGGGTCTTATAATCATCGGCGTTGATATTTTATTCAATTTTCGTAACATTGGGCACATTTAAGGACAAAGAGTGTGATGACTAGTTTACGTAAGTATGAGCTTAAATGTGAACTGCGGTTCACTCCAAAATGTCAAAGGCAAATAAAGTGTCTATCCCACACATATAAGCGCTTTATGTTATTGTATTCTAACTTATAGATGTTGGACTATCCCAATATCTGTAACTCGTCCTATTGCAGCGCCACACGCACACCGAATCAGCTAGGCAAACCCCTTGTAGGTGTGGCAAGAATTAGACTAACTTCAACCGACATAATATTCGAGTGGTGCCACGCCATTTTTGTGTGACATTATTCACCAAATATTTCACTATATATTCATTACTTTTTTATTTTTTTGTTTTTATGTTTTTTAAAATAATTTTTAAAATTTATTACTTTTGCACTAAAAGTTAAATTAAATGAAATAATAATAATAAAAAAATATAATAGTGTAAAAGATAGTGTTAATAGATAGTGAGACATTGATAAATGGGAATAAATGTTAGTGTTAGCTAGTGACTAGCATTAATATTTTCATGTGAAAATGTGTTATATTTTAATTTTTAATACATGTATTACATTGAAATAAATGGGAATAATAGAAGTTCGAAATTGTTCTAGTAAGACTATTTAAAAGTAGTTTGGGTTGGAGATGCCGTTTCAGCGCTAAAGAAAATTAGGTAGTAGTTTATCCGCCTCGCCCTACTACGGACCCAACATTTTGCCTGTCAAAGTGTCATACTTATGTTATGTTTAGAATTAGTACTACTAATTACTCCTACTGATGATATGCTATAGACTATAGTACTTGAGACACTTTTCCCTAATTAAAAGTACCTTAGACAGACATGTGTTCTATTTTTATTAGGGGTGGACATTGGTCTTGTAAAATCACCCAAATAGTTCGAACCACATAATTTAGTCCAAATCGCATGGTCTCTGCAAAATCGTCTAAACCGTCCTAACCGCATTGAAAACTACAGTTTAACGATTTAGTGGTGGTTTTTATTTATAGAAAATCGCGGTTCAACAAATCGCAAAATCACCCATAAACTTGAAATGAAATGAAATAGAATTGAAACATTTTCATGTTGTTTTAACTTTTAAAATTAATTTAGACTCATAATTTTGATCGAGTTCATATGTTTTATTGTGTTTTTAGTGGATGGTCATATATGTACATATTTTTTGTCAATAGATATATATGAACTTGCATGAAATGTCAAAGTGATTTTTTTTTTTTGAAAATATGTCACTGAAAAACCGCAAAATCAATGTAATAGTATTTCTGATCCTACTACTTAATTAATTGGGAATTTAGTATTACATTTTTGTATATCTGAATTCTGATCAATCCAGTCGGACCTGTCCCATTCTCACCGACCCCTCTGGCCGCATTGCGTCTAAATAGTATTAGTAATTAATTATCCAATAAAAGAAACTAATCCAAATGATTAGCTCAATTAATCAAACAATGGTACTCATTTTTATTTCTTAATGTCAAAGGAGACATTTGGGCCCGCCCAAGCATTTTTACAGGGCATCGTGAAGACTTCAATTAATTAATTAATTGTGCCACAAACCATCTACAAATAAGTAGTATTATACTTATTAATTAATCCTTTATCAAAAGAAAATTAAACTGATAATCTAACTGAGATATGCATCCTTTTCACAATCATAAATACAAACAAATAAAATATATATCAGGTGATTTGCCGGTTCTCCCAATTAAACTAATTAATTTAGACTTGGCTGGCCATTATTCCGGAATACTATAAATATATAGATGAATATATATATATATATATATATATATATATATATATATATATATATATATATTATATAAATAAAAGTTGTTTAAAAATCAAAAGATATAAAATATTAATTTTATATGAAAAATTATGTAGTTGTAATCCTCATAATTAATAACTAAAAACCGTAGTCATTAATTAAAAATATGAAAGATGAAAAACACATACACTAAATTACCATGAATCTATATTAATTTATTTATAAATAAAATTCGTTTAAAAATAAAATATGTAAAATATATGAAGATTGGTGTAATCGTAATTCTCATACTAACTAAAAATTGTAATATTTGATTAAAAATATGAAAGATAAAAAATACCTACACTAAATTATATATAGCTATTGTATTTTATTTAAAAAAAACTTAAAGAGTTGTTATTGTGTAAAAAAGATTAAAAAATGAAAAACAAAAAAAATGAAAATAATGTATTTAGACTATTAATTAGGATATTGATATTAATTGGCCGACAAACTAATGACGAAAGTACGTACCTATTAATTAAGCAAATTAACTAAAAACATATCCGATGGGACCATGGATTGATATGGAAATGGATCCACCTAAGATACAATCCACATCCAACTCAAAAAAATGTTTTCCAATTGGACCGTAGATTCATAATGTCAATTCTATGTGGCATGAAATCAAAGTGGAGGCCCTGGAGGGTGTCTACCACAATGTTTACTTCTAGACATTGTAGTAGACTGTCACGTCGGCATTATTAATATAATCCTTTTAAAGTTTTTTTTATTTTTTTCAAGCATTTATTAATATTATGAAAATTAAAAATAAAAGTGTCAACTCATCAATCCACGATTTAAATCCACATTACCATTGGAGATCATCTTAGGAGGTGAATATCTATCTAGTGCCACATAGTATAGACATCATCTCCACATTCATGATGTGACACCAATCTATGGTCTAAATCCACATTACCATTGAAAATGCTCTTACCCCGCTACTAATTACTACTTTCTCCGGTCATTTATATAAGTCGTTTAAGGTAATGACACGAGAATTAATGTAGCTTTTAATTAAGAATGTGACTTACATATATGTCCTTTTGATATTAAATGAATTGAAGAATTGAAGTATCATAAATGTTTGAATTACATATGGGTAAAATGGGTAAAAATGCAATAAATACACTCTTGAATTTAAAAAAATGACATACAATTTTAACAAAAAGTCTTTACTAGAATGACTTGCATAAATTACGGGATGGAGTATTATTTACATCCATTTAGCTAGGTAGGTGGCTTGGATAATTAATTAATCAAGTTTATCTCATTTAATTAAGATTAAATAAGAAATATTGGTTTGATGTACAAGTCACCTAATTTATTTACTTCCTCCGGTCATGTATTTGAAATTAAAAAAAGTTTTGAGTCGGACTTTGAGTCCAAATAGACTCATGAGTTAGGGAGTTTTTAAAAATAAGCACTAATAAATCTATTTGGACTATTTGAAATTGAGTCCGAACTCATATAGGTCCCAATAAATCTATTTTTCAAAAAATTTAAAAAATTTCGTAAATATTTAAGGGGTATAATAGGAATTTTACAAATGATTATGGTTGTTTCATTAATCGCTCGAGGATGTATTTGAAATTAAAAAAAATTTTGAGTCCGAATTCACGAGTCCAAATAGCACTACCCACTTACATATATGTTATTTGACATTAAATGAATAGAATAATTGAATAATTATAAATGTTTGGATTTTATAATTGTAAAATTGATAGTAAAAATGTAATAAACACACTCTTAAATTTCAAAAATGACTTATAATTTTGAAAAAAAAGTTTTTGCTAGAATAACTTACATAAATGATCAAATGAAGTACTATAAATTTGATAGTACATATAATTATCTTTGGTTTAGTATTGATATTTTTTTCTGTTATAAAGGTTTAATATTGATAATAATGCATATCAAAATTAGTCGGTTACCTCTCTAATTGGCTCTTTGATTTTTGAAATTCTAATATGTTGATGGGTTGTTATGATAGATTAGCAGATCTGATGACGTACTGCAACGTTTTATGTTTTTAATTTCATGTCGCGATCAGTAGCAGACATGGCAGTTGAACCATTCAATACGTGCAACCAGCTTATATGTGGATCATAGATACTTAATTAGGGTGAATTAATGGTCCCTCTTTAGAATTAATAATGGCTGCACACATTTTAATATAGGTGTTCGTAAATTCTAGAAACAAGGGTGATGTTTTTTTTAATAAGGGTAGTGATAGGTGGACTCAACGAGTTCGGACTCAAACTAGCAGAAAGACTTAACTAACCTTCTTCATCAATCCACCCTTACCACCACTTACCACCTTAGCTATTGTGACCACTGCCGTTGTCGTGACCACCAGCCACCGACGACGTCGTCGTCGTCGTGCGTCCTGATGGACCGCGCCGCTCTCGTCGTCGTCGTCACAGCCATGCCACCTCGTTCTCGGCCTCCGCGTGGCCGCGAGTCGCCGTCCGTGCCGCTCGACTGGCGTCCGCACCAGCAACCCGTGAGCCGGAGCTCCGCCGTCTTTTTTTCTTCTTCCCTTCCCGGAGGCTTCTCTCCCTCTCCGCCATCTCTCTCTCTCTCTCTCTCTCTCTCTCTCTCTCTCTCTCTCTCTCTCTCTCCGTCGTCTCACACACTCTCTCTCTCAGTCGTCTCACACACTCTCTCTTTTTCTCTCTCTCCTCTCATCCTCTCTCACCGTTCAACAAAAGTTGGCCAAAAGATAGAGAAAGAGAAAGAGAGAGAGCATGGAGGCCAAGAGAGAGAAGAGAGAGAGAGAGCCATATCCGGTCGCTTTCTCGGATCTATTCGAACGACCTGGGATGCCGAGAGAGATATTTATGCAAATACAATGGAGAAATTCTGTTTGCTCTAACTTTAGATAAATATGAAGATTTCAAAATGTGAATCGGCTTATATGTAAAGAGAGATAGAGTTGAAGATGGGGAGAGAGAGAGAGAGAGAGAGAGTATTGCCTTCAGGAGTCAATATCGTTCATATGTTGCCATCTCTCGGAGTTAGTTCTATTCGAATGCAAGAATATTAGACTCTACTTGGAAATGGAAATTTCTCACAAGATTTCCAAGCCGATCCGAAGACCCCCACCTCCCCCACTTGAACCCCATCATCAACAACAACAACAAGACCCTCAACAACAAAAACAACACCAACCACCAAAGTGTACAACATCAACAAGAGCGACTTCAGAGACGTGGTACAAAAACTCACAGTTCCCCCTTATCATCAACATCAACAAGATTCTTTGTTCGTATGTTGCCATCTCTCAAAGCGGAGTTCCATTTTTGGGAAGAACAATATCCCTCTCTTTGGGAAAAGCTAAATGTTTCTTTTAATATAAGTTACTTTGTTTCTTGATTGAATAATAATATTGCGAGTGGAATGTAGAATTGTATATTTTCAATTGAAAATGGAAATGGAAATTAATTTTGAGCATTTTCAGTTTTTTTTTTTTTTTTTTTTTTTTTTTTACATTTGATAGGGGTTTGAAACCCCTATGTAATCCTTTGATGATAATATAGAGGTTTCAAACCCCTATGAAATCACTACAATTGATAGGGGTTTGAAACCCCTATGTAAGCCTTTAAAGATATTATAGAGGTTTCAAACCCCTATGAAATAGCCAAGATTTGATAGAGGTTTGAAACCCCTATGAAATAGTCAAGATTTGATAGAGGTTTGAAACCCCTATGGAAGCTTGGAAGATAAGATAACACCTTAAAAGATAACACTTTTCATAGAGGTCAAAAACCTCTATGAAAAGTAGAATTTGTTCTAGTGTAATTAGATTGCATATGTAGACCGATAAACAATTAGCAAAGAGAAGCGTTAGAATAATGACAACATGTCATATTTCAAGACACATTGACTCATAAGAGTCATCGATGCACGTTTTGGGATGCGGACATACACAGATCCTAATGCATAACTTGAGGTCACATGAAAGACTTTTGTGAGTCAATATATCTTGTGGCGTGACATTGTTGTAGTCATTCTAGTATTTTTCATTAGCTAATTAGTATATATCACTTCATGGATTTAAGACTTGAAAGTGACAAGTTCGACTTGAGAGAAACCTAACTTTCATGCATTCACGTGTCAGCGTTCTTTTTTCTTCTAGCAGCTTAGTCAGCATGACGTCAAAGCATGCATTCATCGAGTAGTTTTTTCTTCTAGCAGCTTAGTCAGCATGACGTCAAAGCATGCATTCATCGAGTTGTTTTTAGCTATAAAAGGGGGAGTGAAGCACTAACTTTCATCTTCACTTCCATTCAATTTCCTATAGAGTGCAAACCAAATTATACTAGTTTTTGTGTATTAATATCCTTCCATGGCCCAAGTTAAGAAGATTGAAAAGGAGTTTGAGGTGAGGTGCCCTGTAAACAAAATGTATGAGTTTTTTAGGTATAATATAGCTCAATTTTTATATAACTTGTGTGTCTTAGTTTCTCCGACCTAACATTCGATCCCGTCAACTACCGGTACCCGCGTCGACGCGCATATCGAGACAGATACAGTTCTCACGATCTCGAACGTATTTTGATGCAACATACACACATGCGATGTATTTCAACAAATTTACACAGCAAATAAGCAACAAACACACCATAACTATCATACCTAAGTCACTGTGTGTCCTAGCCTACCGCGGCGTCCACGTAGATCCGAGCCGTCGTCCACGTCTATAAATTGAATAGACATTTATAAAATGGGTCGTTACACATTTGTTCCATTTGCTAAGTTTCTTCAAGCGCAAGGAATAGTTCCTCAATACACCAATCCAGGTTCTCCAAGTGAGAATGATGTTGCAGAAAGAAGAAACCAGACCTTGATGGATATGGTTAGGATTATGCATAGTAATGCAACACTACCTATCTCGTTGTGGAGTGAAGCTCTTAAAACGGCAGTATATATTTTAAACAAGGTTCTAACTAAGACTGTTTCAAAGATGTCATTTGAGTTAATGAAAGAGGTTTGAAACCTATTTTGCGACATATACGCGTTTTGGGATGCCCTTGTGAAGTGAGAATCTATAATCCACATGAAAAGAAGTTGGATCATAGAACCATTAGTGGGTATTTTATTGGATATGCTAAGAGGTCTAAAGGATAACACTAGAATTGTGCAATCTAGAAAAGTAAAATTTCTAGAGAATGACATCATTAGTGGGAGGGATCATTTTCAGGATATGTTCCTAAAAGAGTTCATTTTGATGATATTCCTTCTGCATCAAGTAGTCATATGTATGTCATTCCAAGTTATGCTCAAGTTCCATTATGAATTGAGGAACGACGAGTTCAAATTCCATAAATTGTTGACAATACTCCATTAAGAATTGAGATCGTAAAATTTGTTTCACTCCAAAAAAAAACAAAAAACAAAAAACAAAAGAAGATTGACACTAACACATAATTTGATAATTACATGCTAAGCAATCTCAATTGATAATTGAAGCATGTTCCTATCGAAAAAATTAATAATTAATCATGTAGCTAGGAATATTTCTCTGGATTTATATTTCATTAGTACGAAAACTACTGGCAAATTAATATATATATATATCAATCCATGGATATATATTAATTAGATTGCATATGTAGATCGATAAACAATTAGCAAAGAGAAGCGTTAGAATAATGACAACATGTCATATTTCAAGACACATTGACTCATAAGAGTCATCGATGCACGTTTTGGGATGCGGACATACACAGATCCTAATGCATAACTCGAGGTCAAATGAAAGACTTTTGTGAGTCAACATATCTTGTGGCGTGACATTGTTGTAGTCATTCTAGTATTTTTCATTAGCTAATTAGTATATGGGTAGTGCTAGATGGACTCAAAAAGTCCGGACTCAAACAACTAAAAAGACATAAAAACCCTTAATTTAAATTTTTTATTGGTGTTTGAGGTAGAGGGTAATTAAGTATTTTACTTAGGTAGATATCTTAAATTGTTAACAAAAAAATCTTTGGGTCCGGACTCAAAGAGTCCAAATAGATTTTTTGATATACTAATTAGCTAATGAAAAATACTAGAATGACTACAACAATGTCACGCCACAAGATATGTTGACTCACAAAAGTCTTTCATTTGACTTCGAGTTATGCATTAGGATCTGTGTATGTCCGCATCCCAAAACGTGCATCGATGACTCTTATGAGTCAATGTGTCTTGAAATATGACATGTTGTCATTATTCTAACGCTTCTCTTTGCTAATTGTTTATCGATCTACATATGCAATCTAATTAATATATATCCATGGATTGATATATATATATATATATATATATATATATATATATATATTAATTTGCCAGTAGTTTTCGTACTAATGAAATATAAATCCAGAGAATTAATTATTAATTTTTTCGATAGGAACATGCTTCAATTATCAATTGAGATTGCTTAGCATGTAATTATCAAATTATGTGTTAGTGTCAATCTTCTTTTGTTTTTTGTTTTTTTTTTTTTTTTTTGGAGTGAAACAAATTTTACGATCTCAATTCTTAATGGAGTATTGTCAAAAATTTATGGAATTTGAACTCGTCGTTCCTCAATTCATAATGGAACTTGAGCATAACTTGGAATCACATACATATGACTACTTGATGCAGAAGGAATATCATCAAAATGAACTCTTTTAGGAACATATCCTGAAAATGATCCCTCCCACTAATGATGTCATTCTCTAGAAATTTTACGTTTCTAGATTGCACAATTCTAGTGTTATCCTTTAGACCTCTTAGCATATCCAATAAAATACCCACTAATGGTTCTATGATCCAACTTCTTTTCATGTGGATTATAGATTCTCACTTCACAAGGGCATCCCAAAACGCGTATATGTCGCAAAATAGGTTTCAAACCTCTTTCATTAACTCAAATGACATCTTTGAAACAGTCTTAGTTAGAACCTTGTTTAAAATATATACTGCCGTTTTAAGAGCTTCACTCCACAACGAGATAGGTAGTGTTGCATTACTATGCATAATCCTAACCATATCCATCAAGGTCCGGTTTCTTCTTTCGCAACATCATTCTCACTTGGAGAACCCTGGATTGGTGTATTGAGGAACTATTCCTTGCGCTTGAAGAAACTTAGCAAATGGAACAAATGTGTAACGACCCATTTTATAAATGTCTATTCAATTTATAGACGTGGACGACAAATTTCGGATCTACGTGGACGCCGCGGTAGGCTAGGACACACGCGTGACTTAGGTATGATAGTTATGGTGTGTTTGTTGCTTATTTGCTGTGTAAATTTGTTGAAATACATCGCATGTGTGTATGTTGCATCAAAATACGTTCGAGATCGTGAGAACTGTATCTGCCTCGATATGCGCGTCGACGCGGTGCCGGTAGTTGACGGACCGAATGTTAGGTCGGGGAAACTATGACACACAAGTTATATAAAAATTGAGCTATATTATACCTAAAAAACTCATACATCTTGTCTACAGGGCACCTCACCTCAAACTCCTTTTCAATCTTCTTAACTTGGGCCATGGAAGGATATTAATACACAAAAACTAGTATAATATAATAATGGCTGCACACATTTTAATATAGGTGTTCGTAAATTCTAGAAACAAGGGTGATGTTTTTTTAATAAAGGTAGTGATAGGTGGACTCAACGGGACTCAAACTAGACTCAAACTAGCAGAAAGACTTAACTAACCTTCTTCATCAATCCACCCTTACCACCACTTACCACCTTAGCTATTGTGACCCCGCTAGTTGTCGTGACCACCGGCCACCGACGACGCGCGTCGTCGTCGTCGTGCGTCCTGATGGACCGTGCCGCTGCTCGTCGTCGTCGTCACAGCCATGCCACCTCGTCCGCGGCCTCCGCGTGGCCGCGAGCCGCCGCCGTCCGCGCCGCGTCGTGCTGGTCAAGGCCCGCACCCAAGCGGCCGTGAGCCGGAGCTCCGCCGTCTTTTTTCTTCTTCCCTTCCCGGAGGCTTCTCTCCCACTCCGCTCATCTCTCTCTCTCTCTCTCTCTCTCTCTCTCTCTCTCTCTCTCTCTCTCTCTCTCTCTCTCTCTCTCTCCGTCGTCTCACACACACTCTCTTTTTTTCTCTCTCTCCTCTCATCCTCTCTCAGCCGTTCAACCGTTGGCCAAAAGATAGAGAAAGAGAAAGAGAGAGAGCATGGAGGCCGAGAGAGAACCCCGGCCAGATCCGGTCGCCTCTCTTGCCAGAGATATGGCCGAGCGACCGAGATATATGAGAGAGAGAGAGAGAGAGAGAGAGAGAGAGAGAGAGAGAGAGAGAGAGAGAACCCCGGTCAGATCCGGTCGCTCTCTCGGCGGATCTATTCGAACGGATGCCGAGATCCGACGAGAGAGAGATTTGAGAGAGAGAGAGAGAGAGAGAGAGAGAGAGAGAGAGAGAGAGAGATCCGGTCGCCTCTCTCGGCCAGATCTAGTCGAGTGACCGGATCTAGCCGAGAGAGAGAGCATGGAGGCCGAGAGAGATATCTGGCCGTCGAGAGAGAGATAGAGATAGATATAGAGGTAGATGATGGTGGTGGGCAACGACAGTCGGCGCGCACACTCGTCGGCGTTGGCGGCAGTTGTCGGGGCGATCGTGACTGTGGAGGAGGTAGAGGATATGAATATTTTTGTATGTATTGATATTAAAGATGAGGGTAATTAGGTCTTTTTGTTTATATAAGTATCTTAAATTACTAGTAACAAGTTTTTGAGTCGGACTTAAAAATTCAAAATAGATTTTTTGTTTTAATAAATAGTAGGAAAGTGCTATTGCACTCTTGAGTCCGAACTCAAAAAAATTTTTTTTATTTCAAAGTCATCCTTAAGTAGTTAATGAAGCATACACAATCACTTATAAAAATCTTTTGTTATCCCTTAAATATTTATAAAAATTTGAAAAATCACCCTATGAGTCCGGAGTTATGAGTCCAAGTAGATTTATTGTAATAGTACTCCATTCGGTCGCAAATGTAAATAATAATTAGTATAGGGGTTAGTTAGTTTGCCTAATTAATATTCTCTTTATTTCTATTTAAGTGTTATTTTAAAGTTGTTCATGTCTTTTAAAAAGTCATTTAATTATCTTGAATGAAGAGAAAGTAGCAGTTAAATAACTAAATCACCATTTATCTCTTATAACTCCACTACTTCTACATACACTAGTTATTAATGTTTAATTAATAGACTTTTTTTTTATGAAGAGTATAAAAGTCAATTGAGTAATTAATGTGTATTAAAACTATCAAATGACATATATTGGCTTCAGTTTGGCAACATTAACTAATAATCTAGCCAAAAGTTGATAATTTAGCTGATAGCTAAAAAATTAGTAGCTAATAGCTGAAAATTGATAATGTAGCTGATTGATTAAGATCATTTGGATAAGTTAGCTATTAGGAGAACTGATAAATATAAAATGACATAAAAGTACATTCTTATTTATTTAAATTAATTCCATTAAATATACAAACATAATTTTTATTACTTAATATATATAAGAAAATAATATGTTTATAACTATTTCATTTTTAATAAATGTAATACATATAGAACTACGCCGATATATGTATATTTGAAAAAACAAAATTTATATTGATAGAGAAATGTGTAGTATATGTGCATGATGGTATGTTCACTTTTTAATGTTATAATCATGAGAATAGAGAATCGGATGTTCTTGTTTTTTGTTTTTTTTTTTCAACAAAATCGGCTGTAATTTAACCTAAAAATGAGGGCAAAGTCTTGGATAAGAATCTACAACGCACTAGAACGCCCTTGTTGATGATCTTTTACTCCGACAACATCTAGGGTTCCTCGAACAATGTGATATCTCACACCGGGTAAATCCTTAACCCTTCCTCCTCTTACTAAGACTACAGATGAGAAAAAAATTTCAAGCGACGCTTCAAAACATAAACGACAGCTATTGTAGCGTTTGAGATGATAGCGTCTAAACTAGATTATTTTTGTAATAAGTTAGTTAATCAAACACAACTTATCATTTAAAGTAGCTTATAAAGTAGCATATAATTAAGCTAGTTTGTGCTTACCAAACAGATCTATTGTGAAAATATTTTAAAATAGCCAAAAATTTATTTATGAAGAAATAGATGGAGTACTAAATTAGAGTGAATTTATGGTCCCTCTTTAAGATTGATAATGGTTGCACACATTTTAATAGTGGTATTCGTAAATTTTAGAAACAATGGTGATGAGGTTTTCAATAAATAGTACTCCCTTCCGACGCCAATGTAGGTCGTTAATTTAAAATAAAAACACAAGAATTAAAGAATCATTTAATTGTAATGTAATTTATTATATTACATTTGTCTTTATTAATGCTTTTTAATTTGAGTGGCTTTTCTTCAACTTATTTATTTTATTTTCATTAATGAAGACAAAATAAGTAAAATATGCTTGAGAATTGGTGGACGACTTACATTTTTTTTTTTGATAACCCTAGCTATTTGACTAATCCTAAGGGGCCTAAAAACCCTAGCTATTTGAGCCTTTTTTCGACTAATCCTAATGGGCCTAAAAAACTAACTCGTTAGAAACTCTAGTGGCATAAACACAATTTTTCACGAGCGGGGAATCGAACTCGGAACCGCGTGTTTAACCCACACAATCGCTAGGCCAACCCGTCCGGATTGTGAACGACTTACATTTTTAACAAAGAAAGTAAACTAAAACGATCTACATCTGTGACTGGAGGGAGTACTTAGTATAAAGTAGTAATAGTACTTATTATTTGATGAGATTACTCGGAAGTAAACCTAGATGGATTGAATTAGCTAGTAATAAGAACAAAGACGAGATTATGCGGATTAGACATATGATCTCGAGTTTGATTTTCCACAACAACCAAATATCAGGCTATTAATAGTTTCTTTTCGCTATCTCAAGATCTATGAGACTGGTAAGACAAGTGTCTAAATACTCATATTTATTAAAAAAAGAGTTATTTGGCAGTATTATTAAGACTATCTCTAACCACAAAACTCCATTTTCTCATTTATTTTGTAGTTTTGTCACATCAAACTTTATTCATTCTCCAACCATAAACACTATTTTTTCTCTAAAAAAAATATTCCCTCGCCACTACTCTTTACATATTAATTACAACTTCCCCCATTCTCTTTTTTATGTACCACTCCTAACTACACAAAAATGCACATTAAATTTATCACCAAAAAAACGCATATGTTAAAACTCGTTGAACAAAAGCCTAAAAAATGCACATAAAAAATCAGATAAGATTTCTCAAAAAAAAAATCGATTCTCATTAAAAGAAAAGAAAAAAAAAATTGATGATGAAGAGGAGATCAGATAAACTTGGTCTTTTACACTTAGATAAGTCAAGGGCATCTCTGTAATATTTTATTTGCAGACATACTTTTCCTCAAAAATGGAGATGGAAAAACTTGGGGTTTTGGTTTAGAGTAGTTTATCAATTATTGCATGATGAAAAAGCAAAAGCCCAGACAAGAAAAAAGACAAGCATTACAAAATTGCATGATGTTATATCTATCAATCACTAGACAAAAGTAGAATTATTGATATGGTCGGTAGGTTCTTTTTTTTTTTTTTTTTTTAATATGCATGTAATAATAGCCATCACCGCATCTAATAATTGTTAGCCTACATCTGTGGGTCTTGATTTGGATATGGATATGGCTAAGTTGAACTCCTAGGGGTGAGATCCACTTAATGTCTGTGAGATTATCCTCTCAGTCTATACCTCCTTGACAACCACCAATTCATCATCAATCAATTAATAGCTCAATAATTTAATATAAAAATTATAAAAAGTTATTTTTCAAACTTTTATCGACCTAAATATTTTTTTATTAATAATTTAAAATATTTATCTAATAAAAGACTTAATTACCCTTTACTCCAAACATCAATAATGAATTTGAATTAAAATTTTTATGTGTTTTTGATAGAGAGTAATTAAGTTTTTGAGTCCATCTAGATTACCTTAAAAAATTAAAAGTAATTAAAAAGTTATGAGTTCAAACTTATATTTTTGAAAAAATTATTTACTTTTTATAAAAAAATACAATCTCCACTCTATCCAAGGTGACAACATCGCATGATTTTATCAATATTACCATCTTAAGGGGAAGAATATCTAAACTACCATCATACATATCTTGCCCCAACTGAATCTATTCACGAGCCTTAATTTAGATCTTAATTTGTCTCAGTCAAATCTATGTGTGAGTCTTTGGACCTTGACTAGTACTGATATATTATCCTTAATCTAACCACCTTCAATTCACTCAGGGGCATACCTGAGATGGAGCAAGAAGGGCAACCGCCCTACCCTCTCACCCAAAAGAAGACCCCTACATGCCTATAAATTAACTAAAGTGGGACAAAAAAATAGGTTTCAACCTAAAAAAAAATCTAGTTTATTTAGAAAATCGTGGGTTAACTTTCCACTTTTATAAAATGATGTCACTTAACTTTTTTTTTTTTTTTTTTTGATGACGATGTTACTCTCGACTTCTACAATTTTGCAAGTGAGATACGCAGTCTCGGCTTCCTCTAATTTCTTGTCTCTCGCCCCTCACGTACTCCTATTTCCTTTATCTCTTTTTTAACTCCATCAGTTATAAGAAGATTTTTATAATTTTTTATTATCGGTCTCAAGTTGAGAGGAAGAATGATGGAACATATCTTAAAATATTTTTAAATATTATCGATGTCTTGATACGATCCGTTGCTATAATAGAATAACTAAAAGAATAGCGACGGAGAAGCCCGTCGCTAAGCACTTCGTACCTATTTCGAAATAGCGACGAGTGTCAAAAATAGCAACGGGACCCATCGCTAAATCCCGTCGCTGTTTTATGAGCGGTTGAAAAAAAATTTGTTTTTAAAATCAGTATTGTTTTTAAAATAAAAATAGTATTAATTTTGAAATAAAAATAATAATTTTTCAAAAAAAAAAATAAAACAACAACAAAATCCTACAAAATATACCAAAAACAACAACAAATTTAGCAAATAAATCAAATTTATTTAACAATAATAATAGATTATCTCGACTTAGCCTGTGTCGGTCTCTATATTTTTAATCGTGGTATTTACTTGCATTCCTTGTTTTAGCTATTTATTTTGCTACTTTATACTTTTAAATACCATTCATTTATTTTGGAAATGTAGCATAAAATTCTCCAATTATTACTTAAATATTACTATACTTACCGTCCAGTTTGTGACGGTGGGTGTAGGTTCGTCGAGTAGCAGCATACCAGGGAAGGAGAAAATCAACGACTTCCTTTAAGTAGTTCGACGACTCTTCTCACTGATTTTGTATGTCTCGACTTTTATTGTATTATTATTGTTTATGTCATTTTGGGTTGTACATTGGGTTGAGTGAATAGTTATATATATATATATATATATAGACACACGTGTATGTGTTACTATAGGAATTTTGAAAATCATAACGGCTTCCGCATGATCTTTAAAATACATGAAAATGAAAATAGAATTTAAATTAACTTTAAATTGAATAATATATCAACAGACGGATTCAGAGGAATATAGAGATGAAAGACTGACTAATACGTAATTAAGTCTTATGTGGTTAGGATTAAGGCTTGATTACATGATTAGGCCGAGCGGTGCTCTGTTTAGAAGTTGGAGCCGTCACAAGGGGCCGGTGAAGAGAGGGGGCGAGGAGAGAGAGGGTGTGGAGAGAGGTTGGAGTGGGGGCGGTGGAGAGGGGGAGACGAGGTGAAAGTAGTTTATAAGTGGGAGCTAGGGATTAGAGTTTGTTTTTAAGTGTGAGTGAGTGAGTGTATGGGCCCCACTTGCTACGTGGGCATACAATTTTTTATTTTTTTGACTATTGGGCGGGATTTTTTCTGCCCAAAAAATAGCGACGTGGTCGTCGCTATCCCCTCGCTATTTAGCGATGGGGAATAGCCCATCACTCTTCTCTCCGTCGTTGTTGGCAACAATTTTTTATAATGATAAGGGTATAAAGTGAAAAATAAAGTAATTTTATTGAAGACCTATTTTATACAAAAAATAAAATAAAATAAAATAAAAAATTCACCCACTCTGAAACTAAAACGTAGCTATATCATATACAATTAGTCCTCTGTCTACACTCTCTCAATATATACTTAAACTGGACGTATGACCTTTCACATACAAAACTTTATACATTAGCAACACCTTTTTTTTTTTTTTTTTTTTTTTTGAGGAAAAGATCATCTTTTTTTTTTTTTTTTTTTTTTCAATAAGAATGAGATTTTATTTTACTATAGCCACCATCATCTTTTCTTTTGTATATATGAAAAGCAAAAATCTAGCTAATCTCATGTATATAGATTAGATATAAAATATATTATAAAAAAAAAAAGAAGAAGATAATTAACGGATAATCCAAGAGCCAAATTAATTAAACCTCAATTTGACCAGCTAGCATATATGCCATGCAGCCAGACAAGCATCTGTGCAACATATGCCATTTTTCCCTTTTTTTTTTTGTCTCTCTTGAACTAATCTTCCTGAGGATGGGAATCACGTGGGCCGGAGAGCATGTACAGGATCACAGTGATCACGACACACTAAAGAGATATTGGCTGACAATGAAAATATTAGAATCATAATAATAATATCACGCCACAAGATATATTGACACCTAAGAGCATTTTATACGATCTTGGCATGACTGTTATGCGTCGAGATCTGTATATGCTCACATCTCGAGGCACGTATGGATGAATCTTATTTAAAATTGTAAGTCGTTTTTGGAATTCTAGAGTGTATTTATTGCATTTTTACATATTTTATCCTCATGCAATTCAAACATTTATGATTCTTCAATTCTTTAATTAATTTAATGTCAAAAGGCATGTATGTAAATTATACTCATAATTAAAACTATCTTACCTTAAACGACTTATATAAACAACCGGAGGGAGTAATTAGGAAAAGAGTAGTCCTAGAATGACAACAATAATGTCAAACCACATGACGTATTAGCTCACAAAAGTATTTCATACGACCTCGACTTGCATATTATGTGTCGGGATTTGTATATACTCACATCTTGAGGCGCGTATGGATGACTATGGTTAATTAGCCAATGTGTCTTGCAGTAGTACTGAGATGTTGTTGGCATTCTAGCACTAGCTACTATTCAACAAATTATTGCTATATAAGGAGCAGCTATGGCATCAACTCTTGTACATCGACCGATCTCCTTAATTTGCTTTGATCATTAAGTACTGTAGTGTTTAGCAAACAAATGGCTCAATCAACACCTACTCATGTGATTGATGTTGAGAGCGAGATCAGTTGCCCAGCAGACAAGATGTATGATCTGCTCAAGAACCAACTCACTCAGCTTCCCGTTATCTTCCCTGAAATTTACAAGAACGCTCAAGTACTTGAAGGAGATGGGAAGAGCTTGGGCAGTGTCCGACGTTGGACATATGTTATTCGTATGTCAACTTACTTTTAATTAATTATGATCACTACATCGATCTACATATACATATGTGTGTGTGTGTGTGGAGTAGTTTCATCTTTTTTTTTTTTTTGAATGATTTCTGATAGTACTAGCTAGAAGTAAGTAATGAATCAGTTTTAATTAATTACTAAGAGAGGCTTAATTAGTTCAGTTGTAGACCTTGGCCACTGAATTAATTTGTGTTTAATTATGATCACACAACTTTTCAGAAAAGCGGGTCGATCGATATTATTTTTTTTTTTTGAAAAAGATAGGTTTTGTAGAAATATAAGAGGATATACTAAATCCTGATCAAATCGCTCGCCTAGGATCTTTGGATTAATAATTAAAAATTTGACAAAATTAATTAAGGAGGTGGTGCTACTATAATTAAAATTAAGTTTTTGTAGCCGGCTTTAACTAATTTGAGACGAAAACTTCTTGTTTGATATATTGTGGTTACGTGCATGCACGTATAATTTTTATTTTTGGACTAATTAATCATCTTCTTTAATTGGCTCTCTAGATCATACTTCCGATGAGATTTTGGTGGTGGATGAGAAGCTGACTGAAGTAGACGATGAGAAAAGAGCACTGACTCTAAGTGCAGTGGGAGGAGATCTGCTGAAGACCCACAAACGCTTTGATGTGAGGGTGGTTGTGAACCAAAAGGGCACAGGGAGCGTGGTGAAGACCCACATCATATTTGAGAAGGTAGACGAGAACGACCCTCACCCGGACCCTTACCTTGAAATCTTTGACAACATTCATAAGAAGTTCGAGCAACATTTTCACAAGTGATCGATCGATCGATGAATATTAGTAATTAATGGAATCCCTCTTGCATGTGTGTTTGTGTGTGCAAATAAATGGCGATGAAGTTTGGAGCTAGTATTCTATACTTAATTAAAATTTCGGGTGTTTCATCAAAAAAAAAAAAAAAAAAAAAAAAAAAAAAAAAAATGTATGTTTTGGGGTGTGAGAGCCATGCACATTAATTGAAGGTTTGATATCCACCTTCAATAAATGATCTTGAACTTATGAATGTGTACGTGTATACAGCTCTCTGTTGTTGGTTGTGACTCATGAAATTGTGAGCATTAAGTCATGTATCTCGGAGGTTTTTCATGACCTCCCCTTTGTTGTCTTATGTATATATATGATCAATAAATCATAATTATATCTGATATTAATAAAACCGATCTATATATAGTTTTTTTTTTGACGGGGAAAAGATGAAAATTTTATTCATCAAATAGCTCACAAGATACATCAGTTACAACAATGTATTAATAACCAAAGGAGCTATATCCCAAATTCTTTCGTTCTTATGAACTCGCAAGAGTTTAGCCATAGTATAGTTGTAGTACTATTTTTTGGATACGACTAATTAACTAATTAGTCTCGAATATTTACCTGCTTCCCTATGTCGCATTAGCGGATCACATATATATGTATACTATTTTCGGATACGAAATAAACTCACAGGGGTGTATTTAATTGAGAATTTAATAAACTTTTGATTACTTTGATAAGCGGATAACTTTTTTGAAGTTTGTAGATTTAATTTCGTACACTTTTAAAGACTTGGATATACTTTTATGTAAATGTAACGACCCAAAATCTCTAACTGTGTTTAATTTTCTAAATAGGATCAACAACCCGTACTGTGGGACCCACACCGTGGTATGTCCATTTCCGAGGCAAGGGCCAAGGTATATTTTATATTTGTTGTGATGTATGCCTAGTGTATTGTGTATGTGTAGACTATTGAGTCAATTTTTATACGGGTGTATAGGTATCAAGACGAGCGAGGACGTACCTCGAGTCGCGTGTCGACATGGGACCGAGGTAGCGACATATGGGGTAAGCTTAATTAATTTGAGTTAAATGTGAATTTATGTTGGTTTCGTAAGTGGTTAATGTGGTCACATTTCATATAAACATTAATGTGCCTAAAGTTGTGAAATAAAAGAAGCATTGGATTTGCATCGAGACACGTATACAACCATTATGAGACAAGGTGTCAACATGTGGAGTCACTCAATGGTGACTTGAGGGACAAGTGTGACAAGGTGTTCCATGAGATAAACCTTGAGACACGTGTGCACACGATGATCAAGGCCTATAGTTTAAACATATCAATATGGTCAAATGTAACATATAAGTCAATTTTTTTGGTTTCTTATCCTCATCAAAATCGTTTCTTTGAAGGAGGAGAGAAAGAAAAGTGTTGTTGGTGTGATTGTGGTAGAGGAGAGGAGAAATATTGAAGCTTTGGTGAGGAAGAAGGAGCTCATCAAGTGAGGTAACTTGTCCATACCATAAACTTGTGATTTCATAAAAATTAATGTTGTTGTTGCTGTTGTGTGTTGGGTAAGGCAATAATAAAGCCTTTGTGTGGTAAAATCCTAGAATTTGAAGTGCAAAATTTTGGGTTCTTCTGCACATAGTGCGCTAGGTCGATGAGCGCTAATGTTCAATTAACACGTTAATGTTGAAAACTAGTGCGCTAATCTTGATTATCGCGCTAGAGGTGTAAAATAACACGCTAATTACTCTGTTAGTATAAAAATCAGCAAAATCCAAACATGATTTAAACACTATAAATGGGTTCAAACTCACTCTAAAACCTATCAAACAACTTTGGGGACACTACAAAAAAACAGCAAATCAGAAACGGAATTTTTCGTCTCTGATTTGCAAAAATTCCGTCTCTAATTGCAATCAGAAACGGAACAGAGACGGAATCAATTCCGTCTCTGAAAACGTCGTCGCTGATTCGATCAGAAACGAAAAATTGATTCCGTTTCTGATTAGAGACGGAATAGAGACGGATTTAGAGACGGAAATTAGAAACGGAAGAGAGACGGAACAGAAATGGAATTTTTTCCGAAATGGTACATTTGTATTTGCATTCCGTCTCTGATTCCGTTGCTGATTAGCAACGGAATCAGAGACGAAATTAATAAATTTATGAATTCCGTCTCTGATTCCGTTGCTAATCAGAAACGGAATTAGAGACGGAATCAGAGACGGAAATATTCCATTTCTGATTCCATCTCTGATTTCGTTTCTGATTAGCAACGGAATCAGAGACGAAATTCTTATTTCCGTCTCTCGATTCTCGTTTGTGATTCATGCATATATTCTGGAAAATTAGAGACGGAATAACAACGGAATTTTTGAATTCCGTTGCTAATCCGTCTGTAATTTTCCTTTTCGTTTTATTTTCAAACATAAGCATAATCCGATTTGTTCTCCAACCTATAACTTGAAGTTACATCCATAGGACCTCCTCCATCGCCTGCACCCCCTCCAACAACTCCTTGGGGGTGCTAACATCCCACCAAAAAGCCAAATTTGACATTCATACATCGACAATATATATCAACAAAGATTCAAAAGAGAAAAAAAATGTAAAAATCAAAATTTGAAAAAGATTTATATATCCACGAAAAATCGTCTTGTATTACAAAAGCTCCAAATTTCTAAGTATTCATAAAAACCACCAATTCTATTGTTCAACAACCACAAAAAAAACTTACAATCCTATAAATATGCACAAAAAGAATTATCAATCTAAAAGTAATGTAAGCAACTATAAAAGTTACATGATATGCTTTAAATTCCTCATCTCTCACTTGGAAACTAGATTATGGCAAGTATTGTCATAGGGATATGGGCAATCAATGGCACTAACTCCCACTCGATCGAAGAACCAGCCACCTACTAATAGGGCCACGCTCTGCCATCATGGCCCTGCACAAACAGAAAGAGCAGGAGAGGCCCTGTAAAAACAGTAGCGACGAGATCAATATAAAATCTACAATTCTTACTGCGCTACTCTACATTTTATAAGCATACAAATGTTTCGGAAACTTGATATTATATACATCAACCTTGCAATCAATTGGGTAAGATTGAAAAAAGTTTACCAAATTTACAACAGATAAAGAGTTGTGGCAATATATGCAAAAATTCTTACAGCATCTAGTTCTTGCAATGCCATAATAGTTGAAGTCCTAGTTATTTGCATTTATATGGCACAAAATAAAAAAGTATATAAAGGAAGCAAAACAAATTGGTGCTATAAGATCGCAAAATCGTGGATTTATGTGAACTGCATTAGACTTCTTTCAAGCATAGTCACTAGTATTCCATTCAAAGTAAAACAAGGTCACTGGCGTTGTAATCGAATTACATGTGACAAATAGGCTATTACCTATTTCAATGGTTTGAGGCTTTTGTTGTTTTGTTTTTGTGTTTCACTAACAAAATAAAGAGCTTTCTTTGCTAGAAATCTGTGATTTTTCTTCAATGAGTTGAAAAATCTTTGTTTTCTTTGCTTACTTGAATGTTATTAGAAACACTAGTAAAGGTAAAGCAAGAGGAGTTGTCCCAATAAAAGAAAAAACCAACAGCTGATAGCAATCCCAAAAAAACAAAAAAAAACCATGATGTATAAGCCAAAAACAAGCCAAAAACAAACAGTGAAATATTAATTTGTACATTACCAATGATGCACATTCAACTGCAATGTCAAGTCCTGATTTTTGGTTCCCCACAACGACAACTCCCTTCCCGTTATGAGTTCTGCTGCATACTCCTGTTTAGAACATAAACTGGATGTAAAAAAAAAGGTGATATGCAAGGTTCCCTGTAATGTGTCAATGTTGAGGAAAGTAAGCATTAAAGAAGTAAGAGGAACTGCTATTGACTGGAACTGTAAAATATTTCCCTGGTTGTCTTAACTCGGTATCGGATACATGATGAATTCATACTACATGGACAACCTAAGCATGCTTTCATCAAAAACAAACATAGAACCGAAAAATATGAACTCACTTTGGATCGGGGCATCGATTGCCGGCACATAACCCATGGAACCCCCGTATCTAAAGATGTAGCCATGGAGGTGGCCATTTGATGTAGGGCTTAACACTGCACCATAGGCGAGAATCGACGTTACCATATTCATTTTGAATCGCTCAAAAACAAGTATCATCACAAACGTTAATTAAGTTCAAGAAAATTGGAACAAAGCGGCATCAAAACAAGCACAAGGCGATTCGGGAAAGAAAAAAATGGAAACCTAGTAATCGAGGAGGCAAAGATAACAAATCATAGCAAACAGTGAATTATCACACAATCGCTCTCATCTCGAAAGACATTGACATGCCAAAGCATCAACAAAGTGAGATGCTTGAGGCTCTCACCTGTGCATTAATGATCTCTCGGCGTCTGTCTCTCTGCGAGCTATCTCATCAAGTAGCCATTTAGCAGTGCCTTCACTCTTCACACACAATGTTGCTACAAAAACAAATGATCAAATTCCCTATGATTAATATGACACTATATGGCACTCAAATGCATTTCCCGAGTCTCATGGATAGATCAATTAGTTGTGTAAGCAAAGCATATACCATAAAAGCAAGTATAAGGCATATTGAACATGGAGAAATCGAGGAAAGGGGAAAATTGCTTACAAGAGCATCTCGCGGAACAGTGTAATTACCAGGAGCATCTCGCAGAATCCCAGTCAAAGCGGCTGAAGGAATTACCAGGAGCAGAAAGGGACTTGTTGATGGTTTTTGCTTCTTCAAGAATTTTTCCTTCAGCTTCAGTTTTCTCTATTTTTTCAGATCCAGCCACATTGAGAAGAATCAGCTTTCCAGTTTTTAATCTGTAAAATTATCAGAGAACGAGCTGTATTTCACAATTCAAATTCAGCTAGGAAGTATCCAATTGCGTAGGTTATAAGAATTCCCACCTAGTATCCTCATCGACTCTCTTGAATCAGTAAAGATGTAAGCACAGTGACTCCTGCTGCTCTCCATGTTCATGAGCAGAATTCCCACCTATTATCATCCAGATTCATATGAGTATGCAAAACAGTAATCCACATATAAAGAAGTTGTTTCAGTTCACCAAAAAAGTATATTAGCATAAAACATGATTGAGAAAATTAGCTAACTTTAGTTGCTCCATATACAAATACTCCCGGAACCTTGCACTATTTTATTTGTAAATAGATATGGGTGAAATATTGCCTTGATTGAATTCTCAAGCACATTTCTTTGAGAATTCTTCAAAGAATTGACAAGTGTCATTCAAGTACATCCAGCTTTTTCATATAAGGGAGCAATTGGGATCTATGGTATGAGAATAATCATGTTTATAGCCTTTATATCATACTTGAATTGAGTTCTACAAATGGTGAACAATCATGGTATGAGAATGAAGTAATCCACACAGAAAAATAAAGATACTTCACTACCTCGTTCGCTTATATCAACCAAAGAGAGTGGCATCCTCTATGGCCGAGTAGTCCATTCAATGTACCACCACTCCTTTGAAGACCTCGGACCTTGGTTTATAGGGAAATCGAGTGGCTTGGGCGAGACCATTGAATATTAGTAAGCTTTGAATATCAAAGTTTATCTATTTTGAATAAGAATTAGCTACGAAAGACTTTAATTGATTAGAAGATTCTACGAATTTATATTGTACATAGCCAATTCAAAATATAAGAGTTAAGAACATAAACTTGTGTCGATTATGCCAAAAAGAATTTAAGTGGTCTAAGTGGACAGCAAAGCCTTGAGAAATTTGTAAAAGGGACGACAAGGTGATATAAACATTAGAATAGCTTAGATACAAGAATTGAAATTGAGTAAACTTTGCATAAAAAAAGGAGATGTAGAGATTAATTGTGATTGATGGAAATGGAAGGAAAATACTCCTTTAATCAATGTAAGGAATGCACTAGAGTAGTTGAGCAAGACTAAAAGTCTAAGCAACTCAATATCATAATCATGATTCAATCACAATATAAAAAATAGGTGCGACCCGTCTTATTATCTTGACACTTAGACCTAAGAATCATCAACTTTCACATAAAAAAAGCATTCCAAATCAATTCTTATCCCAGTTATAATGTTCAATATTGTGTATAAACCCCTGCATTCGTTAGTTATGCCAAACAAAGTATGACAATTGTTGTATGACAATTGTTTCACTTCCTAGCAAAAACTCAGTGTGCCGCTTAGATTATTGGATGCATACCTTTGAGATGAACGAGCCCACCATGAATTGCAGGTAAATGTTTTCTTCCTTTATCCTCTGTATATCTTAGTTGCCTTGGAATCCCAGTTCATACATAATCTATCATGTTGTTTACTTTTTTGACCTTTTCCTTTGCTAGAAAAATTCTTATTTAAAGAAGTTTATCTATATCTACAGAATGGTTGCAGAATATTTGGGAGAAGAAAACATGCTGGCTGTTGTGTGCAAGTCTTATGTCGTTGCGGGTTCTCTCGAGTGCTATGATGAAGAAAGTGGTAGAATTGACGGGAGCCATTCGGATCATGCCATAGCAAATGAATTTGGGAAATCGATAAAGGGTCGTTTTTCGGTCATTCGTGTTGAGAACATGTAGGCTCTTGTTCTTCTAGAATTAGCTTTTATAGAAGAACAAGAGCGTACATGATCGGCAACACAAAGCTAATTCTAGAAGAACAAGAGCCTACATGTTTTCAACACAGATGACCGAAAAACGAGCCTTTATCGATTTCCCAAATTCATTTGCTATGACATGAAAATGTTGCTCCCCTGTCAATTCTACCACTTTCTTCATCATCGCACTCGAGAGAACTCGCAACGCATAAGACTACACAAATGCCAAAGATGTTTTCTTCTCCCAAATATTCTCGCAAACATTCTCGTATATATAGTATATTTTTCTTTACATAAAAATTTTTCTAGCAAAGACGGAAAAGGTCAAAAAAGTAAAATCCAGGATAAATTATGGAATATCAATCTAAATATGCACAAAAAGAAGTGTCAATCATAAAGTAATTCGAAGAATTGCTAAAGTTGTCTACAAAGGCAAACGTTTAATCTAAGAATTTACACAAACAACAAGTGAAATACCTATGTATCACCAACCTGCTCATCTCTCGAGAGCCACGCTTACGTTTCACGCTCAACATTGTCCCCTTGTTGTGGTGGATCGACTGGATCTATTTGCGGCAGTTGTTGCTGGTCATGAGGTGGCGGTGGTGGTGGCGGCGGTGGTGGTTATTGCTGAGCTAGGCCTGCTTCGTCCATGTTCA
Organism: Stephania yunnanensis; assembly: GCA_039657365.1. Classification (NCBI taxonomy): domain Eukaryota; kingdom Viridiplantae; phylum Streptophyta; class Magnoliopsida; order Ranunculales; family Menispermaceae; genus Stephania; species Stephania yunnanensis. The sequence goes on along the minus strand of CM077588.1, from coordinate 54,984,933 downwards.
TCCCGAGATGCTGCTGCATGAACTCCATAACCTTTCGTAATTGCTCCGCAACGACATTGAACTCTGCCCGCGGCACCACATCCGACATCTCCGACGTGCTAGCACCAGGATCTCCGTATCTCCTATTCTTTCTCCCTACGGACCCGAGTCCGTAGACACGTCCTTTGGAACACTCACCCGCCACATTGAGGTACACCGCCTCATCATCCACCGATTGGTCCGATGCGACTGGGTCTCCCCGACGTCGCTCTCCGGAGCCTATCCCTGAATATGAACAACAAACAAAATACATGATATGGGTTAAAGTAAACTTAATACTATTTTACATATAATTTCTATACTTACAGAGAACCGCTCTGATCTAGTATCGATGAATGTCATCCTGTCGTGATTTACGGTGTGGAGATGCAAATACAAGTCATTCACAGTCGGTGGCGTCTCGGATGAATCAGTCTGCGTACAGGACCAAGCATAGTGAACAAGTGTATAAATGTAAAAAATATCCAAGATGTAAAAAAAAAATACCAATCCTTCTTGGGTAGTCACAAAATCCAAGATGAATCAGTCTTCGACCTCAGTGTTCCTATTCTCCGTCGCTTGCCTAGACCTGGCCTGGAAGTCCTCGCTCTCCCAGTACTCCAAGTATCTCCTCCATGCCTCATCTGTAACAAAACTGGCTGCACACGACTCTTCTTTAACTTGTGCATCAATGCGGTGTACCTTGTTCCTGCAAGCCTTGTCGTACGCCGCTCGCACGAGATCTCGGGAATCGCGTCATCCCATCTAAAAAATACCTACAAATTGGCGATTGCTATTGTTACGAGACATTGAGAAAATAGTATAAATCATAAGGCATTTAGTAGTCTTGTTTACCTTCCTTTGGCGCCAGTATTGGTCTTTATGATAAGGCGGTACCGACTTCCAACAATACCCTTCAGGAATCATCCATCATTTGAAAACTTTTGTCATCCTCCTTGCACAAAAATGCGAAGGATGCAACTCCCTGTGTTTCATGAACATGCATATCACCTTAACTACTTCTTCAATAATTGACATCCATATTTAAAACGACATATAAGAGTCAAACACAAACTTACGTATCATTGGAAATCGGGTCGATAGGGATCCCCGCACGCGAGGGGGCTCCATCCCCGTCCTCCGAGGTGGCGCGGAGGGCTGTCACCTCCAACCCTGCTCTTACGTCGTCTTGTGCAGATGCTGCCGGTGATGCTGTGGTGGGGGTGCAGGCCTCGTGGGTAAATGAGTCCTTGATGTCGGAGATGGTGACTGGAAGTGCATATTTGGTATAGTCCTTGATGACGACGATGATGGTACAGACGACGCCGACGGTATGGAAGGGGAAGGTGACGCTGCGGCTGTCTCGTGCTCGAGAGACCGAGAAGTCGGAATCGATAATGCAGGTATCGACCCACGACCTCGACCGCCACGACCTCTATGAACCCCTCGTGTGGGCTGACCATGAGGCCCAGGCGGTATTTCGCCGCCAGAGGTCGGTGCTGCACCTCTTCCGCTTGGACGATGTCCTACTAATGGGAATCCTCGACGTGGGGGATGACCACCTCCCGCCATGAAACCTAACAAAATAGCAATAAAACATCAGAGAAGAAGGGCATACAAAAATTAGAAATTAAGTCTAAATGATTGGACTTAATAACACAGGATCCATGCTAATAAAAGTAACTACATTATCGGACGTTGACATATCATATACATACATTATTCGCTATCATCCGTTTCAAATTCACTCTCATGAGTAGAAGGTGAGGATTCTTCTTCTGAATCATCTCCGCTATAAACTTCTTCACTTGGACCCGCTTCAACAATGAATCGAGTCCCAGTCGGATCATCCAGATTGTTGATATCGACGATTGCATCATCGACTACGCACGTGGTGGGCATCCCATCTTGGAAAGCAATCTCTGCCGAGCCCTGGTCATTATCGTCTTTGCTAGTTTCCTCGTCAGCGAATTTTGGCTGACAACAACAAACTGCTAGCCATTCTTGTCGGTCGTTCCTCATAGAAGGGTACGAAAGGTAGTACACTTGAGTGGCTTGCATTGCTAGTACAAATGGCTTGTAGTTGTTATATCGTCGACTTCGATGAACCTCTACCAATTGAAGTGTTGGGTGAGTCCTCACACCCATGATTCGGTGTAGGGTCATACCATTCACACTTAAACAAGACCACACGCTTGAGGCCGGTATACTCAATCTCCACAACCTCTTGCAGTACTCCATAATAGTTATGGGAAACATCGGCGTAGTTTGAACCCTTCACCAAAACACCGCGCTTCTGCGTCGATCTATTAATGTCATATGTTGCGGAGTGGAACTTATACCCATTAACAAGGTAACCAGGGTAGACAAGTACATGATCGACTAGGACCAACATAAAGATCAACGAGCGTCTCGTCAACTATAGAATTCCGAGCCTATTCAAAAAAATTAGAAATGCAATATGACACATTACTTATGGAAGAAATTTATGAATCTATAACATACAAAAGTAATGACCTTACATATGTTTGAAACCAAATGGGGAAGTTGTGCTCTAGACTACTATCAACTTCCGACTCCCTCATTGCTTAAGTGATTTCATCGACGAATATCCTAGAAGAAACGAACATGTAAGTAGGTTGTCTTACTAAAATATGAACAATGAATGTACTGCATTATTGAATGAAAGTGACGGCCATACTGAACGTAAGGAGCGATCTCTGGACAATTGAGCAGTATGTACGAATGAGCGGCATTATACTCCTGCTCTGTTAAGTACCGCTCCTTCGACTTGCCCATGGGTCGACCAGGATAAGTGAAAATTGAGAAATTGCCGACGAAGTTCGGTGTGGGCCCGAGACCGCCATCGTTGTTACATGGCACTTTGTCATGCAACGTAAAGACGTGATCTTCGAAGTAGTAAGAACAAAAGGATGTGACCTCTTCGACCAAATAAGCATTACACATGGAGCCCTCAACCTTCGCTTTGTTTCGCACATTGTTCTTCAAATGTTTAAGGTACCTGTATGAATGTTATAGGAAATGTTGATATAAAACCTATTGAATGGGAAAATAATTTCAAGGGCTCAAGATATTACCTCTCAAATGGATACATCCATCGAAATTGAACGGGACCGGCCAGACGGGCCTCGTAGGCCAAGTGGATTGGTAGGTGTTCCATAGAGTCAAATAAGCTTGGAGGGAATATTTTTTCCAACTTGCAAATGATTTTTGGTATTTCAGACTCTAAGACGTCCATATCTTCGATACTGACACATTTCGCAGTTACGGATCGGAAAAAAAGGCTTAATTCGCTAATTGCAACCCAAACCGAGTTTGGGAGGAGTTCTCTGAATGCAATTGGTATCAACCGTTGCATGAATATATGACAATCATGGCTCTTCATGCCGAACATTCGCACTTTCTTTGGATCTACACATCGACCAAGATTCGATGCGTAACCATCAGGAAAACGCAATTTTTCAACCCACTCACACAATTTTTGTTTTTTTGATGTATCAAGAGCATAGCACCCAAGGACGTAAGTATTTGTCGCCGAATCAATGTGTAGAGAAGGTCGGTGACAATATTCACGAATATCTTGCCTCGATTTTGCATTGTCCTTACTCTTGCCCGGTACACACATAATAGTGTTGAATATGTTGTCAAAAACATTTTTCTCAATGTGCATGACATCTAAGTTGTGGCGGATCAAGTTTGTCTTCCAATACGGCAAGTCCCAGAATATGCTTTTCTTCCTCCATCCCGAATTCTTAGCTATCCGCCCATTCACGATTCGGCTCCGATTTTGTCACCTTCATCAATCCAAACGATTCAATTTCGCCAAAATTTCTTCACCCGTAACGCAAAGCGGGCGGATCATCATTTATGACCATTTTGCCTCTAATGAAATTTTTTTTGTCTTTCCTTAATGGTGATGACTTCGCCAAGAAACGACGATAACTTGATCGAACCACGATGTCTTACCACCATTTTACAATTGAAATGCATATGTATCCTCCATACAATATGGACAAGCGTACTTACCGTGTGTGCTCCAACCGGACAACATGCTATATGCGGGGAAATCACTAACAGTCCATAAAAGGGCAACTCGCATGAGAAAATTTGTCTTGGTGGAGACGTCGTATGTAATCACCCCATTGTTCCATAAATCTTGCAACTCTTTCACAAGCGGCTGAAGGAACACGTCGATTTTCCGCTTTGGGCTGGTCGGTCCGGGAACGATAACCGTTAAGAACATAAACTCAGATTTCATGCACATCGACGGTGGAAGGTTGTAAGGAGTCAAAATCACGGGCCACGAAGAGTACGATTTCCCGGAAAGCCCAAATACTTGAAAACCATCAGTGCACAATCCTAAACGAACATTCCGAACCTCGCGCGAAGTCTCTATTGACGTCATTAAAATGTCTCCAAGCAATCGAATCGAACGAGTGTTGCATAACATCTTTTGGCGATGAATGATCTCCATGCCATCGCATATGTTTTGCAATTGACTCAGACGCATACAATCGTTGCAACCGAGGGCCCAAAGGGACTTAGTACATTCTTTTGCAAGGGCGGTTTTTTGTGTTCCGACCACGACCTCGTCGATGTGCAATGTATCGTGATTTCCCACAAAATTTACATGACGTCAACTCAGAGTCCACTCCCCAATAAATCATACATTGGTTCTCACAACAATCTATTTTCTCAACAGGTAGACCTAGACCTCGCATTAGTCTTTTAGTGGCATAAAAATTTTCAACCAATGAGTTGTCATTTGGCAAACAATCCTTCATGAGTTTAATGATTTCATTATACCCTCGTTCAGATATATGATGTTCAGACTTGATCGCAAGTAATCTTGCCATTGCGGACAACGTTGTCATGGTTTCGCAACCAGGCCACAATTGTTCCCTACTTGCATCAATCATGTCATATAGTTGGCGTGCTTGGGGGTTTGGAGATTCTTCCACGTCATTCCAATTGAAACTTGGACCTACCACGTTGTGTAGCATCTCACGGTAAGGTGTCGGATCGTATCCTCCCACATCAGCATCATCAATATGACTATCCATTTCGTAAAAGTTTTGCGGGCCTTCATCTCCGTTCTCACCATGTTCGTACCAACAGTGATATCCCGGGACAAATCCATACCTACATATGTGGTACTCAACCGTTTCAACGTCCAGGTACGGTACAAGTCGACATTTCTTAAAATTGCACGGACATCTAATCTTCCTTTCACTTTGGTATGTAGGACAATGTTGTTTGGCAAATGATATGAATTCTTTAACCTTCGCCGCGAATTCAATTCGAACGTAACCGTTGTCGAGCCGGTTGTACATCCAGTCTCTACTTGTAGACGACATTCCTATTCGAACGTAACCGTTGTCGAGCCGATTTTCTATTCAAGTAATGAAACCATAATGATTAAGATGATAGGAAATCTCACTAATTGGAGAATAGTGTAAATCGGAATAGCGATCAAGACAATCTAGAAGAAATTGATAGCTAAGTGAAAGAACGAGGTTCTTGTTGAACTCATGAATAGAGAATAAATTGACAAAGTTAGAAAGTCATTAATTTTCTAACTAGTCAGCGTTACACGATGTCTCAGGTTTCATTTATGATCGTATTGTAATGTAATGTCTCTTTTCATATGATGATAGATGTAATTAGATCACTCTAGTCATGGAATGACTTATATAATTATAGGTTTTATTAAGAAATGCTAGAATGGTGATAGATCAAATTTACTTTAATATCTAATGTTGTCCTTAATTATTATCTTGCTAACTATTAATGTTTGAATGCAATTCAAGGCACGAAATGCAAAGTACAACAACATTTATTCGATATTCCTCTAACTCGGATTATTTACCTCATCATAAATATGTAAGATGCCTGGATTAGAAAGTAATTGTTTTAACTTTTCATTGAACTAAGGATAGGGAGTTGAAAATTCAAAGTGTTTTTTATCTATACCAACTATGCTCATTGGAAAGTAAGGATGAAGTTCTACATTAGGGTGAAAATTAGACTTTTGTGGGAGTCAATTGAGAATAGGTACAAAGTCCACGAAGAACACGGGGCCATGAGAGAATACATAATTGAGGAGACCAAGATTGAGCTCTCCAATGATCAAGGCATGAATAATTTTTTTTCCTCGCTTTATGAGAACAAATTTAACAGAGTTAGGGCTTGTCAAACAACTAAGGAAGTGAAGGAGAAGCTTAGGAACATTATAAAGGTAAACATCAAGTGAAGAAAAAAGTTGATAATCGAGGGGCACTATGAGACTTTCAGAGTTGGCTCCGATGAAGACATAGCCACAACCATCACTTCGTTCACTAAGCTCTTGAATGAGATCAAGAATAATGCAAAGAACTATGATCAAAGTAATACCTAGTATATTCAGAATTAGATTTTCATATTTCAGATCATTGCACCTATTATCAATTTTTTGGCTTTTCAGAATAGCATAACCAAACATAATAAAATAGCAAGGAATAAAAAACAATGCCTAACATGATAAATTTGAACAAAAATACTGAACGAAAATTCTTGATTTCATTAGACTGAAAGGAAGTGGAAACTTGTTCTTTTTATAAATGTTAGTTGAACACCTACATAACACATCAAGAGAGACACCGAACATATAACAAAGACATCAATATATCACTTATGATATTTGAATAGTTATACACATCAAGATATCATACAATAGCAAGGAGACATCTTGGTAATGTTACAACCAAATCAAATTTATTTAAATTATACATTTAAATAGGTAAACCAACATTAAGATATGATAAAATAGCAAGGAACACCTACATAACATGTCATTGCCAATTCACCAAAAATAATGGTTCGAGAGGAAAGAGGGAGAACTCACCAATCAAGCACAGCGAGGCGCGGAATGAATGAGAGCACAATACCACCGAACAGAGATCGAAGAGGGGACTAAATGAGAGCACGAAGTGAGACCCGAGAGGAGCAGAGGCGCGGACTGAAATGGTGCAAGACAACCGAACAGGACCAGAGCAGGGCAGCGCTACAGGGAGCAATGTAGTGCGAGGACGACTTGTTGGGGGTTGGGGATTTGGGGGCGGTGGCGGAGAGAGACGGAGAGACCGAGAGAGAGAGAGTTGAGAGCAACGGAACAGAGACGCCGATTTGTTGGGGGTTGGAGATTTGGGGGCCGATGATCGGAGAGAGACGACGCGACCGAGAGAGGAAAGACGAGAGTATAGAGGAGAGACGACGAAGACGATGAGATCGAATCGCGCGGTGGGTTTGCTTGGTTAGGGCTTTAGGGTTTAGGTGGCTTTCGGTGGTGGGGAGGACGAGACGAGGGGGGGTTTTGGAGGGGGTAAAGATAAATCTCGAGATTTGTTGTCACAAATCTCGAGATTTGATGAACGGGTATAACAAAATAAAGTTTTGGTGGGAATGTTGGCGCCATTTTTCAGAGACGAAATTTAATTCCGTCTCTAATTCCGTCTCAAATCCGTCACTGAATGTTTCCGTCTCAATTCCGTCGCTAACTTTTTAATTTAGAAACGGAACTTATTCCGTTTCTAATTCCGTTTCTGATTTAGAAACGGATCTTATTTCCGTTTCTAATTCCGTTTCTGATTTGTTGTTTTTTTTGTAGTGGGAACTAATAGGAGATCTCCGAAGTTTGGGAACGCATTTCGAAGTGTTGAGAGATCAGATAGGCTAGGACAAACGTGTTAATTGTAAGTAAAACTTTGAGAATTCTATATTTCATTTCATTCGCTATTATTAGTTTATGGTCTATTTGTAGAAATTGCTACTTGTAATCTCACATCATGTTGTTCTTGTTTCTATTCATGATTGAATATTGTGACATGATGCCTCGTGACGTGTTTCATTGATTCTGATTCCTACTTTTGATGTCATTTTTGATAGATAATTGATGAAAAACATGCTATTGAGATAAGTTGGATTGGACTAGACTTGTATTCTATTCCTTTGGGCTTTGTAGCTTATCTAGTTTTGGAATCCTAGAGATTTGGAATTATCTGTTTTTGAAAACTAACGTAGGGATTATCTAGTGTCCATTCCACGATAGATGCGTGGTTCACTAGGACGCGGGTCTAGCGGGGTTTCGACACTCGCCACTACACTTACGCAGCGCATGAGTTATGAGACTTGGGGTGGTCGACAATAATGAGATTGATGTTTTATATGTGTAAAGCGCAGCTCCGCTATTTGTGTGAGATATGTTGAGCGCATCTCCATATTGTAGTGGGAAAGGTTAGGTGACATGATAGTTCTCATCGCTGACCGGACGTAGATCATCTCGACTTAGCCTGTGTCAGTTGATACATTTTTAATTATTGTGGTATTTACTTGCATTACTTGATTTAGCAATTATTTCGCTACATTATGCTTTTAAATATCATTCTTTTATTTTGGAAATATGACATAGAATTCTCTAGTTATTACTTAAATATTACTATACTCACCGTCTAGTTTGTGATGGTGGGTGTAGGTCCGTCGAGCAGCAGCAGGCCAGAGAAGGAGAAGATCGATGACTTTCTGTGGGCATTTTGTCGACTCTTCTATCTCATTTTGTATGACTCGACTTTTGTTGTATTATTACTTTTAATGTCTTTATTGTGAATTTTGGGTTGTACATTGCGTTGAGTGAATAGTTCTATATATATACATGCATGTGATGTTGTATTTTCCTGGTTTCTCACACTTAGGATTTTGGATAATGAAAGCTTTTGCATAATCTTTAAAATACATTATAATATGTAATAACTTGAAAATATATGATAAAGGAGTTTTAATTAACTTTGAATTTAATGATATATCTGAACATGCGTTTTGAGGAATACAGAGACGAAAGACTGACTAATACGTGATTAAGTCTTATATGGTTAGGATTAAGGTTTGATTACGGGATTAGGCTGGGCGGTGCCCTGTTTAGAAGTTGGGGCTTGTCACAGTTGGTTTTCAAAGCCATATTTAGAGAACTATATGGCTTAAGACAATATGATACTAACACAATTTGTATCAAAAACTAGGTTTAGAGAACAATATGAATAAAATAAAAATCTTAGTTGTGGCAACCAAATGACCTTTGCCTAGAACTCTTTACTTGGGAAGTGAGTGAAAGTGAGATGTGGATTTCTTATATTTACTTGTTAATTGCTACATGTATATATATATATATATACTTATGCGCTATGTCACATAAAAGCCTATTCGCTTTCGTTATCCATTGCAGAACCCGATGGCTAATACACGATGGGGAGGAGATGCAGGGCCTAGTGGCAATCAACCTCCTATTATTGCGGAAGATCTACAACGACTGTCTGGCCGAGTAATAGCTCAAGGCCACCAGTTGAATGATTTCATCGCTTTGATGACACCTAATTTTGCTCCACCGTCATAAACATCGACTTTTACGATTGCTACACTGACTGTCCAAGTGTCAGCACTTCTTACTGCAGCTTTAGCATCGCCGATAGCCGCGATTGCACCAGTGGTAGAGACAGCTGAGGCAGGACCGCCTCCCACGCCTGTATCCTCCAGCACTTCTGTTGAAGTTCAGCTGGTAAAGGACGTCATCAGACTCATGCCAGTCTATTTCGATGGAGTACGAGATTATCAAAAGATTGAGAAATGGATTCTGTCTCAAGAGAAGCTCCATCGGATATTGAAGATTGAGGATAGACTTCGGGCAGAGATTTCATCGTATACTCGAGAGAGAGACGCCGACATATGGTGGCGTATGACAGTGGCTACTCACGGAGAGTTTGAGACATGAGATGCTTTCAAACAGAAGTTCTATTAGCAGTATTTTTCGCCTGCAGTCATGAAGAGATTGAAACGAAAGTTCATTGACTTGAGACAGGGGCCATAAGAGCCTGTGATGCAATACATGGACAAATATGATTATCTGCACCAGTTTGTTGGGGACTTGGTGAGAGATGAGTCCGAGGAAGTGTACCATTTCGATAATGGACTCAGGCCCAATATTAGATATTACGTCGTCAGTTCAGGAGCTAGGACACTCACTGAGATCTACGAGCAAGCCCTAACATATGAGACATACTATCTAGTCAGAGTTGTTGATGGCAGAGCACTGAGTCCAGTGTTATTTGCAGAGCAGGCCATAAAGTCTGAGAGATGGAGACCGAGGTGTAAGGGAGCAAGTGGATGGAACATAAATGTTTAGGGTTCACAGACATCTATTCACCCATTGGTTGTGCCTCGTATATCATCAATTGCTCCAGTATAGAGCACCGTGGGCAAATTTCCCTTGCCACCTCTCATGAGACCAGCTCTACCAACTCCTGGCTTTCTTGCACTTCCCGCCCCACAGGCTTCACGGCAGCAGCCGCATGGTGGTAGAGGCCGAGGAAGAGGCAGAGGCTGAGGTATTAGATATAGACCGAAATAGTCGCAGAGACAGGGTTAGTATTAGGCGCTGGGCCAGTCTTAGACTCAGGGTCAGCGCAGACTAGGGGTGGACAACGATTTTCAAAAAACCGCCCAAACCGCCCAAACCGACCAAACCGCGCGGTTTGGTTTGGTTTTTAAAACTCGCGGTTTGGTCGCGGTTTGGAAAATGACCAAACCGCGATTCTGCGGTTTGGTCGCGGTTTTCGTTTGAGAAAACCGCGGTTTAACCAAACCGAGGGCATTTTGGTAATATAAACCAAAAACCCTAAAAGTTAACTATAAAACCAAATCTTTTTCACTCTCCCACTGCCGCACAACCCTCTCCGCACAGCCCTCACAACCCTCTCCCTCTCCCTCTCCCCACGCCGTACAACCCTCTCCCTCTCCCTCTCACTCCGCCGCCGCCACCTCCTCACTCTCGCGATCACCTCCCTCACTCTCGCCGCCATCACCTCCCGCTCACAAAGCCGCCGCCATCACCTCCCATTCACAAAGCCGCCGCTCTTCGATCCCGCTGCGCCTCGCCTCGCGCCGCCGTCACCTCCTATCTCCGCTCACAGCCACCGCCATCGTCGCCGCCTTCCACTGCGCGAACGTTCACCGCCGCCTCGGCCCGCTGCCTCACACCAAAACCGCGACCAAACCGACCAAACCGCGCAAACCGCGGTTCGGTTTGGTTGCGGTTTTGGTGGTTCGCGGTTTGGTAAATCACTAAACCGCAGCCCTTCGGTTTGGTCGCGGTTTGGTGGTTTTCACCACCAAACCGTGGTTTGCCCACCCCTAGCGCAGACAGTTGACATGCTACAGATGTGGACAGGTTAGACACATAGTGAGAGAGTGCTCGCATCCTACAACAGTGTACACAAAACAGGCGTGATAGGAGGTTCATATGGTGGGCCAACCAGACGTCGACGCCACATAAGGTCTCATTGACGGTACGGTTTCTATTTGCAGGAGAGATGCATACGTATTATTTGATTATGGATCTACCGTATCTTTTATTGTTGGTCGCATGATAGACATCTTAGGGTTGAAATCTGTTAGGCTTAGTATATGTTTAATTTTGAGTATTGGAGCCGGGGATAGGGTTTACCCTAATAGTGTTATTGAGGGATGTCTGGTCGAGATAGATGAGGTAGAGCTACCTACTGACTTTAGAGTCTTCGAAGTTTTGGAGTTCGACGCGATTTTAGGGATGGACTGGTTAGCTACATACCATGCTCACATTGACTATTTTAGTAAGACAATGATATTTGAGATCCCAACGCATCTGACGTTTACCTATATAGGTAGTTCAGCAAGGACAATAAGTATGAGAGGTCGATCTACAACTAGTGAGGAGATGGAGACATTGATCACGCTATACACTGTACCAGAAAGTCGGGGACCTAGGATGGAGAACATACCGATGGTGAGAGATTTTCTTGATGTGTTTTCGATGGATTTACCTAGTTTACTGCCACTGCGGGAGATTGCTTTCATTATTAAGTTGGTATAAGGTACGAAACTAATTTTCATACCACCATACCGGATACACCACGAGAGCTAAAGGAATTGAAGACTCAACTTCAGAATTTGGGACAGAAGGGTTTCATCACACCTTTTGCGTCGCCATGGGGAGCACCCGTCCTTTTTGTCAAGAAAAAAAATGGTACGTTGAGACTTTGTATCGACTACCGACAGTTGAACAAAGTCACAATTAGGAACAAATATCCACTCACGAAGATAGATGATTTATTTGATCAGCTAAAAGGAGCACAATTTTTTTCCAAGATAGACCCGCGATCAGGGTATCATCAGCTTAGGATCAGGGACGAGGATAGGTTCATCACAGCTTTCAGCACGAGATATGGACATTTTTAGTTCACAATCATGTCGTTTGGGCTGACCAATGGTCATGCAGTGTTTATGGATCTGATGCATCGAGTTTTCAGATCGTTTCTTGACCGGTTCGTAATAGTCTTCATCGATGATATATTGATATATTCTAAGACGAGGGAGGACCACGTGCAGCACCTCAGAGAGACGTTGCAGACTTTGAGGGAGCATAGACTGTACGCCAAATTCAGTAAATGTAAATATTGGTTGTTAGAGGTCAAATTTCTAGGGCATGTTGTCGGAGCAGTAGGGATATCAGTGGATCCAGCCAAGATTCAGACAATTATGGATTGGCCAACACCGACATCCATGACTGAGATCATGAGTTTTTGGGTTTGTTGGGGGGTATTATCGCTGATTTGTGAATGATTTCTCAAAAATTGCTTCACTACTTACGAGATTGACCCATAAAGATGTTAGATTTTAGTGGACTGAGGAATGTGAGGAGACGTTCGCTCAGTTGAAGAGATTATTGACTATTATGCCAGTATTGATGTTACCAGAGGTTGGACAAGGATTTTCAGTGTATAATGATGCTTCTCATAGAGGTCTGGAATGTGTGTTGATGCAGGGTGTTGGTACAATAGCTTATGTATCCAGACAATTGAAGGTACATGAGAAGAATTATCTGACGCACGACTTAGATTTGGCGGCAATAGTGTTTGCATTGAAAATATGGAGGAATTACCTGTATGGAGAGAAATTTACCATTTTTACGATCACAAGAGTTTGAAGTATCTCTTGAGACATAAGGATTTGAATATGAGGCAGTGCGAGATGGTTAGAGTTCTGAAGGATTATGAATTTTCCTTGGAATATCATCGGGAAAAGCGACCATAGTCGCGATGCATTTGAGTAGGATACTGTTGGAGATGCGAAGGTTCCTACCGAAACTCATGTTGAGATTTGCGTTCAGATGAGAGTATAGACCGTGTCTACACAGAGAGTGTCAGAGGGTCAGAAGACCGACATGTTGTACTCGAGGTTTAGTGAGTTAGCGCAGAGCGTTGATTATGTTGATTGGACAAAGACATATGACCAGTGTTTTCGATTCAAGGGCATACTGTGGATACCGTCATTACCAGAGCTGAGAGAGGAGATTTTTTAGGAGTTACACCGTTCCCGATTCATCTTTCATCCGGGCATGACCAAGATGTACCACGATACAAAGAGGCATTTTGGTGGCATGGGATGAAGGCGGATGTGTCGAAGTTTATCAGGAACTGTAGGATTTGTCAGCAAGTGAAAGCTGAACATCGCAGACCCGGAGGATTGCTACAGTCTCTTCCCGTTCCACGATAGAAGTGGGAAGACATTGCTATGAATTTTGTGAAAGGATTGCCGAGAACCGCCCGGAGACATGATTCCATCTAGGTTATTGTTAATAGACTGACGAAGTCTGCCCATTTTCTACCAGTGGCCGCACATTACACGTTTGATCAGTTGAGTATACTGTTCGAGCGAAAGATTATTATACTGCATGGGGTACCAGTAACTATTACGTCAGACCGAGATGCTATGTATACGTCCAGGATGTGGCGGAGTATGTAGAAGCAGTATGGTACGCTCCTACAGTTTAATATGATTTTTCATCCTCAAACTGACTGACAAACTGAGAGATTGATTCAGGTTTTTGAGGATATGTTGCTGGCTTGTGTTTTGGAGTTTGGAGGATCATGGGAGGAGTACTTACCGTTGTGTGTGTTTGCGTATAACAACATTCATAAGAAGTTCGAGCAACATTTTCACAAGTGATCGATCGATCGATGAATATTAGTAATGGAATCCCTCTCACATGTGTGTTTGTGTGTGCAAATAAATGGTGATGAAGTTTGGAGCTAGTATTCTATACTTAATTAAAATTTCGGGTGTTTCATAAAAAAAAAAAAATGTTTTGGGGTGTGAGAGCCATGCACATTAATGGAAGGTTTGCTATCCCCCTTCAATAAATGATCTTGAACTTATGAATGTGTACGTGTATACAACTCTCTGTTGTTGATCGTGACTTGTGAAACTGTGAGCATTAAGTCATGTATCTCGAAGGTTTTTCATGACCTCCCTTTTTTTTTTTTTTGAATAATAGGAAACGATACTCCTTATATTTTTGTGTATATATATATATATATATATATGAAAATGTAAAAATGTACAAGTGCTACAAAAAAGGGTGACTTACACTACGCCAAAAACAACAAAAACTATAAAAAAGAGCCATAATGCAAAACTTCGGACCCGAGACCACTGATTGTTCACCCACAGAACCTGAGATGAAACTGCAATCCACCATCATTGTTCACACATAAGGCATCCATACTTCATGCATACTGACCCGATCATTAAAACAAATAAAAACCATGTTGCATAAAGACCTCTTCCAAAGCATCATGTAACTTTTGACATAAAATCGCGCTCCACCGCATTTTGGTCCTCCAAATCGTCACGCCATCAAAACCATACACCACCCACTTTGACCAAATCAGAGTTCCAAATCTCACACAGGACCGAGGTTCATGACTGGCCAGGAAACACGTTCACCAGACACCACGAGTGTGTACATAGAGAGGCAACGACCGTAATGGACAAAAGTTCGGGCGCATTACCTTGTTGGTACTTCAAACAAGGTAATGCCCAGTTGCCTCCCCCGACCTTTTTGCCTTTACAAAACAAACATAAGCCTGCAAAAACCAATCCAACAAATCGTCAACAAAAAAGCAGACCGGTTCCTTGCCACTGTTGCCATGACCATCCTGCGAATTCTTTATGTCCATGCAATGCCAAGCCTAAATTCCTCTTCGTAGCTTCCCATATCTCTTGCCAAGTGTTGTCAATCTCTTTAAAAATTCGTTGGTCTCTCTCCCCCCACAGTGATCAAATGAGTGCCAAAAGTCCGGCTTTAAACAATAAATTCCTTTTATTGCTGCATGAAATAGCCGCCGCTTGTTCCATCCATGTTTTTAAAGATTGGGGGTTTTGCCACTCGATGCCTATCTCCCTCGACAACTCCTCCCATAACCTACACGAAAATGAACATGCCAAAAAGGTGATCAATGGATTCCATATTTGAAAATCACAAACAACATCTTGACGGCAAGAGGGTGATATGAGGGAGTCATCTTTGGAGCGCATCTGTCGTATAAATCTTTCCTAGCCACGCCATCCAAGCAAAAACCCTAACCTTCATAGAAGTAACAGATTTTCATATTAGATTATCAACCGGAAAAGATGCCAACGAATTTTCAAGACAAAGACCATAGAAAAAAATTTAACAGAGAAGAGCTTGGAAAGGTCCCACTCCCACCCATGCTTATCCTCCGTGAGTGGGGTGAGGGAAACTTCCTGGAGACGATGCGTGAGTGCCGTGAATTCTATAGCTTCCGTTTCTCCTAACCTCCGCCGAAAATCGTAATGCAAGAGTGATCCCACTCGCTCCCCCCGATGAAAGAGGCCATCTCTGCCACACTCGCGAGAGAGAAAATAAACCCGGAAAGTCCTCAGCAAAAGATCGCGTCCCGTTCCATGCATCCTGCCAAAAGCACAGTTTCATGCCATTCCCAAGCGTGAACTCCACACCTTTGATGAAATCCTGCATGCAGCTAGCAATAAAGCGCCATGGAGATCTGAACTAGGGCCTAAATCTTAATGACGTATCCTAGCCATTAGCCTCCTTACCATAGATACTTCCTATGACATACGCCCAAAGAGCCTCAGGCTCCCGCGGAAATGCTAGAGCCAATTACAAGCAAGGGTCGTATTGCACATTAAGAGGTTTCCAATTCCAAGACCCCAAGCCATTTGGGAGCTTTTCTTGGTTCCAAGCCACGAGCGACCACGAAGATTGGCCATCTCATCGTTTTCATAGGAAATCCCGCATCATCTTTTCGGCCCTCTTGGCAATGCCTACCGGAGTCGAAAGAGTGACATGAAATATGTCGGAATGGAGTCGAGAACTGAAGCGATTAATGTGACTCTACCTCCTTTGGATAAGAGGCCTCGCTTCCACCCATCCAACCTGCGCGCGATTTTTTGGAGTACCGATTCCTAAAAATCGGCCTCAAATGGGGAACCCCCTAATGGCATACCAAGGTATTTCATGGGCCAAGTCTCGCCTGACAATTGACACCCTCAGCCGCATGTAGTATGATAACGGCCGACACGTTGATCCCCAACAAGCTGCATTTGGATAAATTTAGTTTTAGACCCAAGATCTTGCAGAAGGCCTGAACGAGCTGCATCACCTTATGAACCGCCTCCTCCGAGTTTTTGACGAATAACAACGAATCATTGGCAAACTGCAGATGTCTGACGTGGACCCCTTCTTTGCCTACCTTAAAACCTTCTACCATTTCATTGTTCTTGGCAGTGTCCATAATTCTTCCCATGACATCAGCCACCAAGATGAAGAGGAAGGGAGATAATGGGTCCCCTTGTCTCAAACCCTTTTGTCCTTTAAAACTGCCTTCAGGTCGCCTATTAATGAGAACCGAATAGTAAGCCGATGAGACACATCCTTTCATCCACAATCGCCACCGCTCACCAAAGCCTTTCTTTTGAAGCACATAATCCAAAAAGTTCCAGTCCACTCGGTCATAAGCTTTGGCAAAATCCAGTTTCAGAACAAAGCCTTGTAGCCCGATGACCTCCCCTTTGTTATCTTATGTATTTATATGATCAATAAATCATAATAATCTCTCATATTAATAAATCGATCTATATATAGTTGTGGTACTATATATGAGGTACGTATTAGTATATTAGTACTCAATATCCGTCACATTTTTTTTATTTTTTTGTTTCATTAAGAAATCAATGAAGCATAAAATGCTTTATTTTCAATTCTAACTTCATTTGATCTAATTAGTTAATGACATCATTAATCAATTTTTTGCGCCCTTCGCTTCAATATATATATATATTAGGTTTTTATACCTACAAGTATGGCTTGAATTCAAACATCGTTTCAGAATACTATGAATTTATATTTTTTAAAAAATGTGTAAAGAATGATATAATTATAATTTTTAATTAAAAATATGAAAAATGAAAAATACCTACACAAAATTATATATAGCTATTATATTTTTTTAAAAAAATAAAAGGTTGTTATTACATAAAAAAATGTGGTCAGATGTCACATGATGCATGAGTACAGATTACTCGAGGTAGCGGCGACAGCATATCAGACAGAGGTTCCTACCAATAGTCAAGTGATGATTTGCGCTTAGACGAGACTACAGACCGTATCTACAAAGCGAGTGTAAGAGGACCGATCGGTTATACTCGAGATTCAGCGAGTTAGCACAATGTGTAGAGTGCACAGATTGGGCAGAGACAACAGATTAGTGTCTGAGATATCGGGGCAGGTTGTGAATACCATAGGTGTTGGAGCTGAGAGATGAGATCCTTCAGGAGTCACACCATTCCAGATTCACCCTATATCCAAGCAGGATTAAGATGTACCACAACATGAAGAGACATTTCTGGTGGTTTGGGATGAAGACGGACGTGTCTAGATTCATCAGGAACTGTGGTATCTGTCAGCAAGCGAAGTCCGAGCATCACAGTCACGGGGGGATTACTACAGCCGTTTCCCATTCCACTATAGAAATGAGAAGACATCTCTATGGATTTTGTCAGAAGACTGACGAAGTCTGCTCATTTCCTGCCAGTAGCGTCGCATTACACGTTCGATTAGCTGAGCGTATTGTTCGAGAGAGAGATTATCAGGCTGCACGGGGTACAATTGATGATCACGTCTAGATCGAGATGCTATTTACACGTCGAGGATGTAGCGGAGTATACAAGAGTAGTACTGTACGCCCCTACAGTTTTGTACGGCTTTCCACCCTCAGACTGACGGGCAGACTGAGAGATTGATTCAGGTCATCGAGGACATGTTGCGGGCATGCGTGTTGGAGTTTGGCGGGTCTTGGGTGGAGTACCTACCGTTGTGTGAGTTTGCTTACAACAACAGTTATCAGGCTAGCATTGAGATGTAGCCATTCAAGGCTTTGTATGGCAGATCATGTCGCTCGTCATTGTGTTGGGCTGAGCTAGAGGACCGAGAGATAGTGGGGCCTGAGATTGTTGTTGACCACACGAAAAAGGTCAAACTGATCCGTTAGACACCCATAGGAGCACTAGAGAGACATAAGAGATATGCAGATAAGTATCGCGATGATCTCGCGTATTCCAAGGGAGCCTTTGTCTATTTAAAGGTTTTCCCTCGGAAGGGTCTTCAAAGATTTGGGGTGAAAGGCAAGCTTGCACGGAGGTACATCGAGCCTTTCATGATTAAGAAACGGGTTGGGAAAGTGAAATACGAGCTTGAACTGCCTCTACAGATGTCAGGGGTCCATCCAGTGTTCAACATTTCGATGCTTCGATTAGCCGAGTCGAAGGCAGGCGTGCGAAAGATAGTTGTCTTAAGTCAGATCATCCTAAGCGAGGACATCTCTTACAAGCAGCAGACCATTCAGATCCTAGATCATAAGGTACAACAGTTGAGGAGTAAGTCCATCCCGAAGGTACTCGTCAAGTGGCAGTTCCATGATGACACGAAACTCACTTGGGAGCGGGATGACTACACGCGAGAAAGATTCCCGTACCTGTTCGAATCAAGTAGAATCGTAACTAAAACTCAAATTTCGATGATGAAATTTTTATTTTGTTGGGAATATTTGTCACGACCCAAATCTCTTACCCCCATTTTAATTCCTTAATCAGGAACACCGACCCTTGACGTAGGACCTAGATCGTGATACGTGCACCGACTGAGGCACGTTGCCGATGTATATTGTATTTTTGTATTGATGTATGCCTAGTGTTATGTATTGTTTAAGCTTACTATATCAGTTTGCTGATTATATAGCGCCGAGATGAGAACGGGGACGTACCTCGAGTAGCGTGCGAGCCGGGTAACCGGGTAGTTAGCATTTTGGTAAATCTTATTTAACACTGATATGAAATTAGGAATTACTTATAAGCCTATGGTTGTGTTTGTTAATGTAAATCAAATTAGGCATATAGTTGAGTAAATTAAATGGAAAGCATATGATTGGTCTAGAGATACAAATTGTCACATCTAGGAACAAGGTGAGTAATGAAATGGTGTCACTTGAGGTAGAGTTAGTGGGATATATGGCAAGAGGTGGACCATTAGATATTCATCGGGATACATAAATCCATGGAGATCAAGGACTAGGAAGGAACGTCACCTTACACTAGAACAATTTCAGTCTTTAATAGAAGTTTTAAAACCCTTATTAAAGGGGGTGATATTAAATAAAACTCAATTGATAGAGTTTTTAAAAACCTATATGTAATACATATATTAAAAATTAAAACATAACACATTCTCACATGACATTTAATAACACTTTATTTAATAAGGGTTTTAAAATCTCTATTAAAAGTCAAAAATGTTCTAGCTTTCTGAAAGGAGAAGTACTTGAAGGAGATGGAAAGAGCTTGGGCAGTGTTACCCAATGGGAATATTTTCTCGGTATCAATTTTGCACACTCTATTTATAAACATGTGATATAATGATGCTCTTATCTAGCTATAGCATTTTTCTAGGGTTTAGGGTTGAGGACGAGTTGAAAATGATTCGAACTATACTCCAAGATCAAAGAAAAAAAAAAAAAAAGCTAAAGCTAGATAAAAAATTTCTTCTTGCGTAATTTTCTTGAATTAGCTTATAGATTGATATTGATCAATTAATTAATTAATTATAGGTGTCAATCCGAATGAAGTTTTGGTTGTGAAGGAGAAATTGGCCGAGATAGACGACAAGAGCATGTCATTTACTCGTGAAGCAATTGAAGATGTAATGAAGAATCACAAGCGTTTCGACCTCAAAGTCACTGTCATTCCAAAGGGTACCGAAGAAAGCATACTGAAAATGAGCATTATATTTGAAAAGCTCAATGAAGATGATCCTCACCCATATCCTTACCTTAATTTCTTTGGACGTATGGCCGCCATGTTTGGTTCTCATCTCTACAAGACAAATTAAGGTGATTACTCAGTAGTCATGAACCAGCCCTGTTGCTTGCACAATAAGAAAAATAGGATACTACTTAACTAAATAAGTTGAGGACCCTTAACATACATGCAGTTTGCATGTCTAATAATGTTTTGTGAAGTATATGTGTACTATATATTGTCATGTATTATGATTCAGAGTAAAACTCTGAAATTGTATTAGTTTGGTTTAGGGTGATGAAAATATTAATATCAAGTATTTTATTTCTTTATGTGGGTTATTAATTTGAAAAGGATAATTCTAGGGTGAACACTTTTGGCACTGGCTGGGGGAACTCCACGATATGCCTCGAAAAACGGTGCTCACACACGTCGAGGTGTATTGGGGGTCTTCCCACAACTTAGTGCTAAAAGTAGTCACTGTGCATGTAGGCCCAAAAGCTCGGCCCGTACGAGTTGATATGCGTTAACTTTAATCGTGGGCCTTACTTGGTGGGCTTCGCTTTACTCTATTAAGAAACAAACACAGTCCAATATCTCACTAAAAACGTCAAATTGGTTAAAATATATTAATCTTTTATACTACAACAATAACATAGCCTCATTCCCAAATTAATTGGGGTCGGCTACATGAATCAAAATTTTCTATTTTATTCGATTACGTGCAATTAATGGCGAGCTTTCCAAACCATTCAAATTTCTCCTAATTAATGCATCTCATGTTAACTTTGGTCTACCCCTACCTCGTCGAATTTCCACAGTTTCTATTATGTCAAGTTTTCTAGTTGAGGCATTTGTAGGCCGTCTTTGCAAGTAACCAAACCACCGCAACCGACATTCCCTAATCTTTATATCAATTGGTGCTACTCCTACTTGTCTTTGAATTTCTATATCTTATTCTATCTTTACGAGTTTTACCACACATCTGGCAAAGCATCCTCATTTTTCGCAACGTTCATTTTATGTAATTCTTGTTGGCCTAATTGCGGTTCTATAAAATTTTACCTTCTAACTTAGTATAAACATTTTGATCACAAATCACTCATATTGCACTCCGTCATTTCTTCCATCCAAACTTGAATTCTATATGTGACATAATTTTCAATATTACCATCATTTTGTATGATTGATTCCAGGTATCCAAAGTGGTTCACCTTAGGAACTTCTACTTCCTATAATTTTATCACTCTATCATCTCGATGTTTAGTGTTTCCAAACTCACAGTGCATGTATTCAGTTTTTGTCCTACTCAACTTAAAGCCTTTAGATTCTAATGCATTCTTCCAGAGTTCTAGTTTCCTATTCACTCCATCTTTTGTTTCATCCACTAAGACAATATCATCTGCAAATAGCATACACCATGTATATCCTCTTGAATATGCCTAGTTAGTTCATCCATAACTAATTAAAGTAAATAGATATGGACTTAAAGCCGATCCTTGATGTAGTTTTATATGTGAAGGCCCAAGGCCATACCCCTGCGGGACTAAGCCAGCGGGTTGGGCTCCTCCGAGACAAGTTGGGCTCCTCTGAGACCTCCAAGGTGGTGTGGGTGCACCCATGCGACCTCCAATTTATTCATAAATGGGCGTAGTCTTTCGCTTCCTATGATTCGAAACCGAGACCTGGTGGCTTAAGTACTCGATTTTCACGAATCGTGTACCACTGAGCAGCCCATTTATGAAATAAATGGGGGGGGGGGGTGCGGGAGGTTGCATATATAGGTGCACCTACACAGCTTTGGAAGTCTTGGAGGAGCCCAGCGCGCTGGCTTAACCCAGCAGGGGTATAGCCTTGGGCGAGTATGGCCTTGGGCCTTCACACTATTGTAATGGGAAATTCCTTTGTAGCTCCTCCAAATGTCTTTATATTTGTTACTACTTCATCATACATATCTTTTATAGTGTCTATGTATCTAGCATGCACTCCTTTTCTTTCTAGAACCCACCAAAGAACATATCTAGGGACCCTATCATATGCTTTTTCTAAATCTACGAATACCATATGATGATCTTTTTTCTTTTCTCTATATTTTTCTAACAATCTTCTTACAAGGAAAATCACCTCCATAGTTGACCACCTAGGGTTGAAGCCAAATTGGTTCTCTGATATTGTTGTTTCTCTCATATTGTTGTTTCTCTCATTAGCCTATTGTCAATTATCATCTCTCAAAACTTCATAGTGTGACTCATAAGTTTAATTCTCCGATAGTTTGAGCAACTTTGAATGTCTCCTTTATTTTTGAAGATTGGCATAAGCGTGCTTATTCTCCAATCCATTGGCATCCGTTTTGATTTTAGAAGTAACTTCTCCATCTCTCCTTGATATCATCCTCGCGCGTTAAAACATTTTGATTTTCTTCCTTAATACATCTTATATGACTTAGGTCTTGTTTCTTTTTATCTCTTAATTTGGCTAGCCTATATATATATATATTTCGCCATCTCTATTACCTAACCTTGTATATAGATCTTCCATGAAATTGTTTGAGCTTGATTAACTAATTTTTTAGCTTGTTTTCTAGCTTCTCTATATTGATTGTACGCATCTTCATCTTGACACTTAGGTGTTTTCCTATACATATCTCTTTTAGTCTTAATTGCTCGTTGGACATCCTCGTTCCACCACCATGTTTCCTTCTTTGGTGGTCCTAAGCCTTTATATATACTTAATACGTTTGATCCCACTCTCCTTATGCAACTACTCATTTCTAGCCATATTGTATCAACATTTAAGTCAAGATTTCAAACATTTTCCTTTAGTAGTTTTTCTCTAAACATTACTTGTCTACTATTTTTTAGGTTCCACCAATTTATTCCGGAGTCGCTAACTCTTTTATTCATATTATGTCGTTGTTTTAGCTTAATATCAAGTACTACTAACTTATGTTGGATAGTAAGCGCTTCACCAGGTATTACTTTGCAGTCTCTACATATTTTTCTATCTATTTTTCTTGTTAAAAGAAAATCTATTTGACTCTTGTTATGACCACTACTAAAAGTAATTATATGCGGCTCCCTCTTCCTAAAACTAGTATTTGCTAAGACAAGATCAATATCGTATGTTGAAGCAAATTCTAAGATTGATTCTCCTTCTTCATTTCTATTATCGTAACCAAAACCTCCATTAACTCTCTCAAACTCATCGTTACTTGCCCCGTCATGTCCATTTAAATCTCCTCAAATAAAAACCTTTTCATCTAATGGTATGCTTTGCATAAATCCATTCATATCGTCCCAAAACTTGCGTTTGATGCTCTCGCTTAATCTTTTATAATTTTATTATTATATCCCGACCTTTTAAGATTTAGTATTATATCTCAATCTTTTTAAATTGTTTAATTTATATCATAAACACTTTTAAACTTCAAATTTGATGATGATGCGCTTATAATACAAATTAAACAATTTAAAAACATTAAGATATAACAATAAATCTTGAAAGGTTAGTACATAATAACAAAATTTGTAAAAAGTTAAGCTCGCTGTGAGGCTCCAACTCCCAATTTTTCCCTCAAACAAACACATATTAATTGGTTGGTGCCATTGAATTGCCATTTTCAATAAACTTCATGTATTTAAATTTTGATTAAATATAGTATTAATGATGAAGGTTTGTTGTGTTTTACTTGGGTCTAATCTAATTATGCTTTTTGTGGGACAAATGTGACAACACACATACAAGATAATAGCAATGACACGAACTACGTACCGCATTATTGAATTATGTATATGTGCTTTTGGAATTAATCGAGCTAGCTTAAGTAATTGAACGCATGCATCGATCGATCTTTAATAACCCCATAAACATGCTATTACATTATATGTAGTTGACAAGCGGATCCAAGTCTATTTCGCTTGAAAGAAATGTTCGTACATGCATTATTAACAAGATATTGCTCATGAGCCAACCATGCATGTGAGTTGTGACGCAGTAAAAGGCATCGATTTATCAAAAGAATAAGCTAGATTGCTCATGCATGAGTTGCAAATCATGTATTCAAGTGTCAGTGTTCTTTTTTTCTTCTAGCAGCTTAGTCAGCATGACGTCAAAGCATGCATTCATCGAGTAGTTTTTAGCTATAAAACGGGGGAGTGAAGCACTAACTTTCATGTTCGCTTCCATTCAATTTCCTATAGAGTGCAAACCATATTATACTGTTTTTGTGTATTAATTTGCTTCCATGGCCCAGAAGTTATGAAGATTGAAAAGGAGTGTGAGGTGAGGTGCCCTGTAGACAAGATGTATGAGTTTTTTAGGTATAATATACTCAATTATTAACCCAAGCCATGCATAAATGGCTCACAAGTTGACTCATTGTTTCTTGATGAGTTACTGCGTGTCTGGATGCACATCAAATGTGACCACATTAAGCCACTAAGCCACTTATAAATTCAACATTAGTTCAAAATAATTTAGCTTACCGCATAAATTGATACCTCGGTCTCACATCGACACACAACTCGAGGTACGCCTCCGCTCGTCTCAACACTGTTATGCCCCGCATGTTCTTTACCCACACATTACCAAATTTAATTAATTTAACTTGTTCGATCTTTGGTATATATATAATAAATAATACAAGCATCGAACAAAAATAGCATACCTCGGTGTCGACTCCCGAGATTTGGACATGTGTATCACGACAAGTGAGTCTCACGTAAGACCTGAAATAACACGTGGCACGAGTTAGATTTTTAGGGTCGTTACATGTAATGACTTATTTTTGTTATTCCTTTGCTGGGATGGGTGTACGACCACTTCGATCTTCATGAAGCCCATAAACCAAAGGGTACGTTGACACCCTCCCACATGTAAGTAGGTGGGTTGTTAAGAAAGAACAAGGGCTTAATGTTGACCACCTCCCGAGGCTTTGAAGAATACTCAACAATGCTCTATCTAATAAGGTGGGTTTGTAATCTAGAATTTATTACAATTTACGTGATTTTTTCAACTTTTCAAGTGATTTCGCGTACGTTTTCCTTTGGTAGGTTACCTGGGACCCTTGCTCAAGTATTCGAAGGGACGAAGATATTGCAGAGCTCGCTTTCTACACGAGGAACATTAATTAGGATTGTTGAGCCATATCACCTCGATAGATTTTTGCGACAACTCAGACACATGTAGCACATCACCTCCGCTTCATACAATCCTACACGAGCAAAATGAGGAAAGGTGGCAGCCAGTTATGTGGTGAAATACAATTTTCAAGCCAAGATCTATGAGAGGTGGTAATATCATGTTTTGTCGGCTAGATCACGAGGACCACGTGTTAGTGTGCTATAGTAGGCGACCGAAGATTACATCAAGTGGTTCAATGAGATTGTAACATGTAGTAACCATAAAACCCAAATTGGGCATACACATCCACTTGTCAAATGGAGCATCATTGGTATCATCGTAATGTTGGACGGAGAGTAGGACCAGCTCATAGTGATCCCCACGAAGGATTGGACGCCAAATATTTTGGTGGTCTTGAAGCCTCCAGTACATATCATTTCATATTTGTTTCCATACATCATCTTCGCGATGTCCAAGACCAGCTGCGATGACACAATATCCACAATTACCATCTCCTTTGACATCATCAACCCTCTCAATGTGATGAAGCTAGTCTTCTGGTGCGACACAGGATTAACCATCCCTTCACACAGTATGCATTAATGTACGCGTTCTATGAACCTTGTGCGCTACTAGATGAGTAATCTTCTTTGGTTTCATCTCTGGATGAACTAGTTGTTCAAAGTGAGATGGATTTCTCTTTGTGGATGTGTCATCATTCTCGACATGAAGCTCGGCCTTACTTGCCTTAGACTTTTTTCCTTTGCCGGGTTGTGATGGCTTTCCTCTTGTATTCACTTTCTCCCTTGGGACAATCAAGGACACGGATGAGGGATAAATAATCTATCGAAGTTGTTGCACAATCCTCATGCGCATATCCTCAGTTTCGACAGCTATAAACCTATCAATCACCCATTGGATTTTCGTTTTAAAATTGTACTCTGTCCGGTTTAGTGCTTGCTCAGGATTCATGCTTATTTTTTTTCATTGAATATGGATATCATTAAGAGGTATTGGTGAAGCTCCCATTTGGTAATTTGCAAGTTCGTGGGCACAAAGAAGTTCAAATGTCTTGCTCAAAACACAACGACATTTACTTGGATCGGTCCCAACATTTTCGGCCATTTGCAACTTTTTTCAGATTCAACCCAACATCGCTTATGAAACAAAACCTCATAAGATACGGTACAAGGTGTCACCAAATCCGTGTTGCACTACATTCAAACTTGTCTTAAAAGACTCATTGATCTTAGTATGTTGGCCAACAACCATACTATCAATTACTACCATAAATTCACAAACATTCCTTGCGAATGTCCAAGATGTCTTTTTAGGGTATTATGTGCACTTTCTACTCTGTCGGTCGTAGTCTGTCCTAAATGCAATGATCGGTCAGTTCATGTTTTGACAAATCGTTCCTTGTAATCCTTAATCCATGTATCCATCAAATAATCAAGTAATCAATGTACACAAGCATATTCGGCGGCCATACACGACATCTTTGTATTGAACACAGATTTAGAAGTCGCACTTATCAAAGTATTCCATCTACTTTGGAAAAGGTTGAAGTCTTCGGTCCGTGCGAAAAGTTTCTTCATGTTCGCAACTACACCTCGATTAATATGCCAAGTGCAAAGAATGTGAGTGGACGTGGGAAAAACCAACTCAGTTGCTTTCATCAATCCTAACTCCCTATCAGTTACAATCGCATTTGGTTTACCCCACCCATCCATGAGGTTATTAACATTCTCCAACACTCAAATGTAGTTCTCTTTCGTCTCTCTTTACATAAATGCAAACCCGACGGCAAACGTGAGCTTGGTTGACGTCACACCGATGATCTCAAAAAATGGCATGCGATACCGATTGGTTTTGTAGGTGCAATCCATAATCAAAACCAAGGGAAAACATCGGAGTAAATTTATGGAGTCAGGATGAGACCAAAACAACTATGTCCCAATGTCGATTTCCTCGTCTTTCCTATGCCTCGAAAGATAACCATGTGTGTCTAACAAATGCATGAGTTATTGCATTGGTGATCTCCCCCCAGCCTCGGATAGCCTTTATTTTTGCCTTGCGTTGTATATCGTGCTCAAGATTGATGCGTTATCTACATCCCTTTTCTTTAAGGTGTCTAATATCTCTCGGGGCTTAATGTTTTCTTGTCTCATCTGTACAACTACAACGCGCTCTTCCAAAACTAACCGATTAACGTATAGGTGACCCTCTTTATAACTATTAACTTCGTGATTATGCCGCCCGTACACCACTATCACATGCCATAAACGGTCTGCATGTTCCTTTATGTTTATAGCGAATGGACATTCACATTTTTTGTGCAAGTTCTTCTCCTTGATGTCCCTTTGAAAGCTTCTCATTTGTCATCTATCATAATTTTTTCCTTAACAATAACTTTTTCTTTAGTAGCTTCCATTTTCCCAAGTCTTTGGGCGTCACCCCTATAACTACCATACCTCTCGCACACCATGTCAACCCTCCCCCGGCGACGATCATCACCTCCTGCATCAGAATTCTTCGTGACAAAAACGAAATTTTTACTTGATCCCTGAATTTGAACCCATTTTACCGACTCATCCCTACTTAGAAATAGCTCAATTGGGATGAAGTCATTGTGTAGTCCACAAAGACAGAAGAAGACAACATTCCCTGCAAAATAGTAACTAACAACATCACGAAAGCCCTTTAATCAATACTTACATAAAACAACAAAATTTAAGTGGTTCGGTCAGACTTAACAAAACATACACCAACTGTTCGGTCACACACCAGCGAGTAAAAGTAAATTGTACGGTGGGTCGAGACTAAACACACCGCGTTTACTCGTCTGTGTGACCAAACATCTTGCGAGCAACAACACTACAAAAAATACAACAAACTTTTGAAACAAAGAAAATAAGAAGAGATACCTCTGTATCTTGCACATTCGCACCCCCTTGACGTTCATCTTCCATTTTGGGACCTCAATAGACACCAAACAACAACAATGAACAATGCACTGCAATATAAAATTTTGTACAAATTCCATTAAAATAAATCAACACTTTTAAACCATCAACTTTCATGAAAATGCATGAAGAGATCTACTCTTATAATGGTATTGGCTGCCGAAATGTAACTTCTCGTTGTTGGTAGTCGTCGGTGGTTCGACGGGATCGTCAGAGACGAACGTGGGATGTTGTGGGGTTCACAATAGTGAAAGAGATGAAAGACTTGGAAGTCATTTTGGGAGTTAATGGGGGTAAATAGGTCATTTAGATTGAGGGCAAATCTGGAAACAGCTTCAAAAGTTTTTGGTGGCTTGCCCATAAAGATTTATGGGGTGCACATATGTAGCATGCACTTATAAGTAATTTATTTTTTAAATTAATGCAAAATATAGCTGATCGGTAGTTGACATTGATAAATTAAATATGACTAAAATCTTTTATCAAATCTTCAACACGTCAAGAATCACATGGAGCACATTATTAATTACTTTTTACACACTCGCATATATATATATATATATATATATATATATATATATATATATATATATATATATATATATAAACCGGTGAAATGGTAAAATGACGATATTATGTCACAATAAAATGAGTATGAGTAATAGATGATGTCACATTATGAGGGGGCTCCACATCAAAATTACTATATAAGAAGGCAACATTAGCATGAACTCCTCATCAATAACTAACATCATCTTTGCTTTCAATCCATCATTTATTCTTTAGAGGGTGAAACATGGCCGAGGCACCTACTCATGTGATCGATATTGAGAGTGAGATCAGGTGCCCTGCAGACAAGATGTACGATCTGCTCAAGAACCATATCACGCAGCTCCCGGTTGTCTTTCCCGACATTTACAAGAGCGCCACTGTGCTCGCCGGAGATGGAAAGAGCTTGGGCAGTGTTCGTCGTTGGACATACCTTATTCGTATGATTTTTCACTTGGCCTAGCTAGCTAGTACTGTCTTCTTAACATGGAGTTATTAAAAGTAATTTTCCCTTGGTTTTATATTATCTGGATATCTATGGTTAATCAAGAAAAATAATTCTAAACATACATCAGATCACGTTCCGATGTGCGTTTAAGATGTACGCCTAGCACTCCCAAAAAAAAAAAAAAAAAAAAAAATCTCCATCGGTTTGTTTAACTTGACTACTAATATATTGATAGGATGTACGTACGTACACTTGGATTTATTGGTTTATATTGACTTGTTTCCTTAATTTTCTGTCACATATAGATCACACTTCCGATGAGCTCTTGGAGGTGATTGAGAAGCTAATTGAAGTGGACGATGAGAACATGTCTCTGACTGTAAGTGCAGTTGGAGGAGATGTGTTGAAGATGCACAAGCAATTCGATGTGAAGGTCACCATTACTCCTAAGGTAGATGGGAGCTTGGTCAAATGGCACGTTATATTTGTGAAGGTCAACGAAGACGACCCCCACCCTGACCCCTACCTTGAAATATTTGATGACATCCATAAGAGGTTCGAACTTCATTACCACAAGGACGAATAAATTTATC
This sequence comes from Stephania yunnanensis, assembly GCA_039657365.1. Lineage (NCBI taxonomy): Eukaryota > Viridiplantae > Streptophyta > Magnoliopsida > Ranunculales > Menispermaceae > Stephania > Stephania yunnanensis. The sequence continues at coordinate 54,954,982 of CM077588.1, read as the reverse complement.
ACATATATATATGGATCTCTTATGGAATATGGATGACCTTGCATGTACACCAACATATTGTGTAGTCATGTAACTTGTATGTCTCACTTAATAGTACCTCTACTTGTCTATGTATTGTCAACCTCTCCAATGTACACCAACTCTTCCATGTATTGTCTATGTTGCTTGTGATGTGTTGTATGACATGGGGTGTATGTGTTGCTTGTACACATTGTATGAAGTACATTTATCATCATCACCAAATGGCTTATATAAAGGGTGCCAACCTCATTGTAAAGACACACCAAGTTGAATGAAAACTTCTCATTCCAACTATTTCATTTATTCTCTTTTCCTTTGTAGTAGTAGTTTGTAGTAGAAGAAGTTCTTAGTCTTCTATTTCATTCTCTAGTTCTTAGCAAGTCTCAATTCAATTCACAACACGTTATCAGCACGAGCTTGCTCTAGCATTAAGGAGATCTTGAAGTTCAAGAAGGCTTGTTAAGGAGACAAAGCTAGGAAGGTATAACTTTTGTTATTTAAATAAGTTCAATTTATTTATATATTATCATGGTTGCTTCCTTTTATTACATGCATCACTTCTATATGCATACTTTATTCATATACTATACATTATAATGTCACCGATTGCGAAAGTATGCTCTGTAGTTGCGTCTTGTACGATCTTCTACATCAGAAATCAAAAGTCAATATGTGACATAACTAGTTTTCTCTTAAAACTACAAACGATTAGTTATTGTTCTATTCTTGATTTTATAATACAAATCATGCTATAAGTTTGAGTTGATAGTGGGTAAGCCTTGTCCCCAGTAAAGCTAAACATTGAAAGGGAGACGGGTTATCCCGTTCGAGGAGGCATGACATTTAAGCAGACTTTGTCTCGCCACCCAACCTGGAGGTTGTCCCACCAACTCATACAAATAGTACATTTGATTATTAATGAATCAAGTTGTGAACATATACTTAATCATATGCTATTTTTTTTACATAAAAGAAAAGAGAAAATTATTTTATATTATATTTACTTTCAAAATATTAATCAACCATAGTTTGAATTTGTTACCTTATTATAATTCTTGTCATGATAATTAGTTATTACAAATTATGAATAAAGCTTGTATCCATGCAAGGTTGTATGTTGTACACAATCATTCACCAATTTCTCTTTAGAGATTTGAAAAGTGAATATTTAACTTTATATATATTTTCACCTTATGGAGTTATATATATACATACCAAAAGGGTAATGCTCCAAAAAGCTCAAAATGAGCGGCTGGGTCTCATGCTACAAAATTTAATCAGTCAAATATTAATTATAATTCCACAATTTTAATTACCTCTATGTTGAGACTATGTGGAAATATGACGGATGAGACAATAAAAAGAAGGTCACGTGGCCCGCCTCGATTTATTGTTGCAACAAATATCGAGTGCGCACGTCAATCCAATAAATATTAAGGATTGATTTCTTGTCTCATGGTAGCTGAGTAAAATAATGAGATATTATAAATATAATATCGCTCCCGTCCAATTAGTTCACTTCAAATTAAGAAGCATATGTTGCATATAATGATCATGATCGCAATAATAAATTTATGGACGTGGAAAATGTGAAAATATCAAGTAAAGGTCGTAGTGACAATTCCACCAAAAATTGGAATAAAAGTGGTGCACCACTACAAATGGCAAATAATTATTGACAATGAGCGCTCATAATTGTGACATTTTTTGGTCATATATGAAAGGCTATTTTGCCTAAATATTGTCATACATATGCCCGAATATTTTTGTGACCTTTACCATGCCTTCAAAATCAAAGGCAAAATATTATGAATTTTATCATTGAAATATGACTCTTTTTCTGATTTGCCAAACATTATTTGTCCAGATGGATCAACAAATCATGTGTTCAAGTCATTAATCAAATAATAGCGATATATGTCTTGCTGATTGTGCTACAACGCATACAATCCTTAAAAACAGAGAATATTTCTCCGATTTGAACTTAGCTGAGGCTAATGTTCAAACAATATCTGGCATCTTCAATTTGATTAATGGCTCTGGAAGAGCAAATATTATGTTGCCTGAGGGAACAACAATTCATGTTGACAATGCCTTATACTCTGAAAAATCCAGAAGAAATTTACTCAGCTTTAAAGATATTCAACAAAATGGATATCACATTGAAACCATGAATGAAAATAATAGAGAATTTCTATGTCACATTGGTTTCAAATGGGAAAAAAAAGAAGTGTTAGAAAAATTCTCAGCTTTATCCTCTGGATTATATTTTACTCATATAAGGCACGTCGAAACGAATGTCGTCTTAAATAAGAAAATCAATGATCAAAAGACATTCATTTTATGGCATGATCGGCTTGGTCATCCAGGATCATCAATGATGCGAAGAATAATTAATAATTCGCATGGACATCCTTTAAGGAGTCACAAAATATTTTCAGCTGGTGATTATAATTGTGCTAGTTGTTCTCAAGGTAAATTGATAGTTAAACCATCCCTAAGTAAAATTGTTGTGGAATCCCCAGTTTTCTTAGAACGCGTTCAGGGAGACATGTGGACCTATTCATCCTCACTGTGGACCATTTAGATATTTCATGGTTTTGATAGATGCATCAACTAGGTGGTCACATGTTTGTTTGCTTTCGACCCGCAATGTTGCATTTGCTAGACTTTTAGCACAAATCATTAAGTTAAGAGCACAATTCCCTGACAACCCAATCAAGACTATCCGTCTTGATAATGCCTGGGAATTTCATTCTCAAGCATTTAAAAATTATTGCATGTCTATAGGAATTACCTTTTAACATTCTGTTCCACACGTGCATACCCAGAATGGTTTAGCAGAATCTCTTATCAAACGCATTCAATTAATTGCCAGACCTTTAATCATGAGAACTAAGTTATCAACTTCAGTTTGGGGACATGCAGTCCTTCATGCAGCATCTATCATTCGTTATACGCCTACTGCATACGATGAACATTCCCCCATGCAACTCCTTTTAGGTCAACAACCAAATATTTCACACTTAAGAATTTCTGGTTGTGCAGTGTATGTTCCTATACCGCCTCCCAATAGAACTAAGATGGGTCCACAACGAAAACTTAGGATTTATGTTGGATTTAACTCATCGTCCATTATAAGATACCTTGAGCCCCTTAACAGGGGATTTATTTGTTGTACGTTTCGCTGATTGTCACTTTGATGAAGCAATTTTTCCACCATTAGGGGGAGATAAGAAGTCAATTCAAAAGGAATGGCGCGAAATTGCTTGGAATGCATCAACTTCATCACATTATGATCCACGAACAAATCAGTGTGAACTTGAAGTTCAAAAGATCATTCATTTGCAACAAATCGCAAATCAATTACCAGATGCATTTAATGATGCAAAACAAGTGACAAAATCGCATATTCCAGCTGTAAATGCTCCTGCAAGAATTGATGTCTCTGTGCAACAAAATGCACAAGAACCAACTAAACGCTTAAAGCGTGGAAGACCGGTTGGTTCAAAGGATACAATTCCTCAAAAGAGGAAAACGGGAGTAAAAATAAATACAAATCAAAATACTCCTGAAAAAGCACAAGAATCATTTGATAAGGGTTTGTCAGAACAAGTTGATTCTGATGAGGAACAACTTCCTCTAGAAAAAGAGGAAAAAAATGAATATATTGATATCTCAATAAGTTATTTAAACTCTGGTAAGATTTGGGATCGAAATGAAATTGTTCCTGATGATATATTTGCTTTCAATGTGTCCTTTGAAATATGTGAAAATGATGATGATCCAAGAACCACGATCAGTGGACGAATGTCAAAAAAGACCTGATTGGCAAAAATGACAAGATGTTATCCAAGCAGAGTTAAACTCGTTAAGGAAACGAGAGGTTTTTGGACCAATTGTCCAAACGCCAGATGGCGTAAAACCTGTTGGATATAAGTGGGTATTTGTACGAAAGAGAAACGAAAAAAATGAAGTTACAAGGTACAAAGCAAGACTTGTAGCTCAAGGTTTCTCGCAAAGACCTGGCATCGATTATGAGGAAACATATTCTCCTGTTATAGATGCAATCACATTTCGGTTCTTGATAAGCCTTGCAGTCTCTGAAGGGCTTGATATGCATATAACGGATGTCGTTACAGCATATCTGTACGGATCCCTGGATAGTGAGATATATATGAAAATCCCTGATGGATTTGTAATATCCGATGAAATAAAATCAAAACCTCATAACATGCATTCTATAAAATTACAAAGGTCTTTGTACGGGTTGAAACAATCCGGACGAATGTGGTACAAACGTCTTAGTGATTATTTATTGAAAGAAGGATATGTAAATAATTCACTTTGCCCATGTGTCTTCGTTAAAAGATCATCAACAGGATTTATGATTATTGTTGTATATTGTCACGGCCCAATAATTAATACACGTTTAATTCGTTAATTAGGACACAATGACCCGTGACGTGGGACTCGCAGTGCTATACGTGTCATTACCGAGGCACGGTGGCCGAGGTAAATGTTATATTTGTTGTGTTGTTTGCCTAGTGTATTGTATATGTGTAGACTACTAAGTCATTTACGGGTATGCGAATCTACCGAGACGAGCGGAACGCGCCTCGTGTTGCGTCTTATCGACGTGGCCCGAGGCGGCGAAAGCACGTGGGGTAAGTCTAATTAGTTAAATCAACTATAAAAAAAAATGAAATGAGTGGCTCACATTCAAACACCTAATATATATATATATATATATGTATTTATATGGGTCAATTGATTTTAATCTCCTCAACACACAAAAAAAAAAAAAAAAAGAAAAAACGTAAACAAGTGAGGCGGTGGGGACAAAGCAGATATTTTTTTTTTGGTTTTGCCTCGAGATTCGTGTTGCACGAATCTCGAGGACATCAAATACTTAACCCCATCTTATCCATTCTTATCCATTCGTTGAAACCAAAAAAAAAAAAAAAAAAGACACAAAGAGAGAGAAAAAAAAAAAGAAACACGGGAAGAGAAGAGCACAGACGAAAGGAAGAAGAAGAAAGTGAGAGACCGGGAGAAAGAGAGAGCATCGAGAGCTCGAGGAAGGTGAGTTGATCTCGCGTTGTTGTTACTACTGTCGTTGTTGTTGTTGTTGCTTTCGGTGTGGCGGCCATGGAGGCCGAACCTCCATGGCCGACCGAGAAAAATTGGGGGAGATGGCAAGGGGATCTCCCTTGCCATCAAAACCCATTGGGGTTGGAGTTGGGAGCCAACCCCAACACAAAAGAAGGAAAAAAATACAAACCAGAGCACGCGAAGTCTTTGGAGAAGAAGACCGCGGGTCGGGTCGGATCGACACCGGGCCCAGGTGGGTCGGGCCGACCCGAACCCGTGGGGGGAGGGTCGGGTCAAACCGACCCGAGTCCAATAGGACCGGGTCGGGTCGACCCGGATCCGATTGGACCGGGTCGGGTTTGACCCAGACCCACCCATTTATATATATTATATATATATATATATATATTTAATTATTTAATTAAATTAAACAGTTTTTAAATATATAATAAATTCCTGAAAATAGTTAAAAATATGTAAAAATTCAGAAAAATTACAGAAAAAATAGGAAAAAATATATTTGTGACCCAAATCAATAGAACTTCCATAGTGCTATAAAAAGTGAAAAATTCGGGAGTCGGTCGAGGCGTTATATCGGGGTTTTACCTCGAAAAATAACTCAAGTTTGACCGATGTAGACCAATTTAGGGATGTTAAATCATTAAATCAAAAGTTAAATTGACACATTTTCAATTGTTAGGATCCTAGAGGAGCTATTACGGGGTTTGGGTGCGTACATCGACGCGACGGAAGCCGAATAGCTTAGGAATTGATGTGTGTATGTAAGTAAACTGATTTGAGATATTTATTTACATTTCATTCCATTTATTCATTTATTTATTTTCAGTTATTCGAATTGAATTACCTTTGAAATCCATATGCTATGACTTGTTCAGTTGCTCATTTTATGATGTTCATAGCATACTCTGTTTTGTATATCATTGATTCTAATTCCTATACTTTGTCATATTGATTGTCGTGTGTGAGTCAGTGATATAGCATGCTATTAGGATAGTTTGTATACTTTGACTCAAATCCTTTGTGCAGTGATATGCTATTACATCTCTTGGATTTCGATAATGCGTCGTTTTTGAATATGAAAGTGGTTCTTGTGGTTAGGGTCATTTGATGATAGAAATTCCGCTTTCATACGAGGGTCACTAGACTTGTCGGGATGTTAGGAAATTTCTCCACTACCTTGCATGACACACGAGGTAACGTGCCTCGAACGGGGTAACCGGACCTCGTGGTTTGTTGGCACAAGAATAACTTGGTTGAACATGACGAGTTTTAAAACTCGGGTATGTTAGCAAGTATACATTCCGGTGACGACTAATTCACTTGGAATAGAAAAGGCGTATCGTACGTACGACCTTTTGAAATTATGATATAGAGCTCAATTTGAAATGAAATGATATAGAGCAGAGCTCAAATTGTAGTGGACAGTCCGATGTGATGAAGATCGCGGCCGACCGACCCTAATCCATTACTACTTAGCCCTGAGTCAGTTTCATTTGTGATTAACTCAAATATCTCTTTGCATGATATTCCTTTCAGCATAAGTTTCTATTTAAATTATGCAATTTGATACTTGTTGCTTATTCGGGAATGTGGATCGATGTCTCTCAGGATTACTTAAATATATTCATGCACTCACCGTTTAGTTTGTGACGGTGGTGCAAATCAACCGAGTAGCAGACTAGGCAAAGAGAAAATTGGTGACTACCTCTGAGCCGGCGGAGGACTGCTACGACCTACTTTTGTACGTTTTGTATGCTTTTGTATAACTTTTTGTTATGTACATGCTCATTTGCCTTTTGGGTTGAGTGATAGGACTATAGAACTGGACACATGTTATATATATCACCATTTTTGTTTATATATGCATGTGATCACTATTTCCTGGTTTTTCCACAATAAGTTAGGCCTTAGGATTTCATTTCCATTAGTAACTAAATAAGACTTCCGCTGAATAATTTGTTAGAAAAAATTTTTTTAAGTAACTCTAATTCTTAGACAACCATAGGTTAGTCATTAGAACAAATAAGTTAACTGTAGGTGGTATCATAAATGATAAGTATGTAGGTGTTTAAATAAGGCTGACTAATTCCTTGTTAGGTCCTATAGGGGAGATTAGGGCTTAATTAAGGGATTAGGTCGGGCGATGCCCTTATTTGTAGTTGGGGCCGTCACATATATGTTGATGATTTAAATATAGTAGGAAACCACGACGACATCGTTAGAACATCCGAATACTTGAAAAAGGAATTCGAGATGAAAGAACTTGGAAAAACAAGACTTTGTCTTGGTTTGCAAATTGAACATTTTTCAAGTGGAGTACTTGTCCATCAATCAAATTATATTGAAAAATTATTAAAAAGATTTTATATGGACAAGGCACATCCATTGAGCTCTCCAATGGTTGTCAGATCACTTGAAGTAGATAAGGATCCATTTCGACCTCATGAAAGTGATGAAGAGCTAATTGGTCCAGAGGTACCATATTTAAGTGCAATTGGTGCACTTATGTATCTTGCAAATTGTACAAGACCTGACATTGCTTTTGCTGTCAACCTACTTGCAAGATACAGCTCATCACCAACTCGAAGACATTGGAATGGTGTTAAACATATTTTTCGATATTGAGGAACAAGTGACATGGGTTTATTCAACTCGATAGGGGTAAAATTGAATCTCCAAGGTTATGCTGATGCTGGATTTTTATCTGATCCCCACAAGGCCCGTTCTCAAACGGGATATGTATTCACATGTGGTAATATTATTTGTATCATGGAAGTCAGTAAAGCAAACTATGGTTGCTACTTCTTCCAACCATTCTGAAGTACTTGCAATTCATGAAGCAAGTCATGAATGTGTATGGTTGAGAAATATGATTGAACATATTCAAGAATCATGTGGATTGCCTTCAATAAAAGATTCTCCAACCATATTATATGAAGATAACGCAGCATGTATTGCACAATTAAGTGAATGATTCATAAAAGGGGACAGAACAAAACATATTTCACCAAAATTCTTTTATGCGCATGAGCTTCAGAAGAATGGTGAAATTGATGTCAACCAAATCCGATCGAGTGATAATCTTGTTGATTTATTCACAAAAGCCTTACCAACTACGACATTTAAAAGGCTTACATATGGTATTGGCTTGCGTAAACTTAAAGACGTTGCAAGTAAAGAAACTGAACAAGTTTCACCCATGTTCACATGAGGGGGAGTTATTGATTAGTGTATTGCACTCTTTTTCCCTTAGCTATGATTTTATCCCATTGGGTTTTCCTAGCAAGGTTTTTAATGAGGCAATCTTAACAATATTATACCCATGTTAATATTTATGAGAATAATGTACTCTTTTTCTTTTACTATATTTTTTCCCACAGGGTTTTTCTTAGTAGAAGTTTTAACGAGGCACAATCTCTAAGCAAGTGTCATCCAAGGGGGAGTGTTATGGAATATGGATGACCATGCATGTACACCAACATATTGTGTAGTCATGTAACTTGTATGTCTCACTTAATAGTACCTCCACTTGTCTATGTATTGTCATCCTCTCCAATGTACACCAACTCTTTCATGTATTGTCTATGTTGCTTGTGATGTGTTGTATGACATGGGGTGTATGTGTTGCTTGTACACATTGTATGAAGTACATTTATCATCATCACCAAATGACTTATATAAAGGGTGCCAACCTCATTGTAAAGACACATCAAGTTGAATGAAAACTTTTCATTCCAACTATCTCATTTCTTATCTTTTCCTTTGTAGTAGTAGTTTGTAGTAGAAGAAGTTCTTAGTCTTCTATTTCATTCTCTAGTTCTTAGCAAGTCTCAATTCAATTCAGAACAGGATCATCCATATGTATAATGTATTAATTTGTTGAAATGGTGATGTCGACTTTGTATTTATATTTTGTTCTTTTAAGTCTAAGTGGTATGTTTAAAGTTTGCCTATTGTGCTGGCACGTGTGGAAATTAAAGTTTGCTGGAGTCTCAGATGGGTTGGTCTTTGCTTGAGTGGTCCTGATGTACGTACTTGTACTGTACGTATGATAAGTACTATTCTGAAATAAAAAGCATCATTTTATGGGTCGATTTTTATGAGGACCGCTAAGGGCACCCCACCAATTAATGAAGGCACTCAAAGTTTTTGTAAAAATTTCAGCAAAAGTGGAAAAGACTATTTTGCCCTTGTATATATAGTGATTCCAACCTCACAAATCATTTTGACAAAGAAAAAAAGGCACCCCACCACAAGGTTGAACCCTAAAGCCACATTGCATTTGGCGAGCGTTGATCGATTATTGCGGATTGTCATCATCCGACAGCGAGGTAACAATGTTTGATAACCATATGATGGTTTGAAGGAACTGTTTTTTGTCAAGGTAGGGTTTCTCAGATTTTCAGATGTTTTTTCACGGACGCGATTGATTCGGCCTCGCAGGACCGAGAGTTCTGCACACTTCTCGGTCACCATCCACCGAGAACTGAATAACAGTCTCGGTAATGGACAACCGAGAGCTATTCTACATTCTCGGTTGGACATCACCGACAGGACAAACTATACACTTCGACTTACTCTCGTGAAGTGGTGACCGAGACAACAATAAAAGTCTCGGTTATGGACAACCGAGAGCTATTCTACATTCTCGGTCATGCCTGGCCGAGACTGTAAACAAAATCTCTAGCCTGCGTGGCCGAGAACCACGAACGCCCAATAAATGAACCATTGAATGCACCGCCACACAAACATAACAACTACTCTATTAAATGCAACTTAATTAGACTACCAACGCACATTTAAACGATCGATTTCAACACTATCGATGTGTGAACAAAAAACTTGAACCGAGCCCTAATTCGGATATGAAATCGACCAAAACTCAAAGTCTTCAAACTCGAAAAACGTCCTACAACAGAGGAGAGAGACATAGAGGAACGAATACAACTTAGATTCGGGATTGCTAGGTGGTTCGTTGACGAGAAATGGAGAAAGTCAAGCAAAAGGAAGGTGGTGGGGTGCCTCTGTTTTGCATGAGTTTTTTGGTGCCCCAGGTAAATTTGTTAGAGGGGTATTTTGGGTATTTCGGGTCTAATTTTTTGGTGCCCGAGGTAAATTGGTTAGTGCCCCCATTAACTGGGTGCCTTCATGAAACGGTGGGGTGCCCTTAGCGGCCCTCATTTTTATTCCCAAAAATATTTTGTGATTTGTGAATGTGTGGTTAGATGTGCTTCGATTAATGTGTTATTTGAGACAAATCAATAGCGCAGTGTGCTTGCTCATTGCAGCTCCCCTTCTAAGGCCCCGTGTTACGCACGCTACAAGGTCAGAGAAGTGTTATAATGATAACAACATTTCACACAATAAAATATAGTAAATCACAAAACTCATCAACGTGTGCTTTGAGATATAGACACAAATAGATCTCATTACATAACATGAGTCGAAGTGGTATAAAAGCTCTTATGGGTCAACATATCTTGAAGTATGATATTATTATTTTCATTAAGTATTTAAATTATAACTGAGCTTTCTCTATCTAACTGCTATAGCATATGCACCTAATCTTCCTTTTCAATAGTGAGGTAATTAGTTTGATCAATTATCTTGCATGTGCATTGTGATATTTTAGTTTTTATTTTAAACCAACTACATTTATGATTGAAGGGAGTATTAATTAATTAGCCCCCAACTTTCCTATAAAAGTGATTGGCCGCATTAATTAAAACAGATTTGACTCAATCAAGTAGATATTATTGGACAAATCTGAATTATAATAAGTAAATTAAAATTGATAATATTATATTCTTGTGATGAAAAAGAAATATAATTTTTTAAACCATTATAATTAATGAAGCAATGTTATTTTGTTAGAGCAATTGATTTTATGTCATGTCATGTCATGTCTTATTTTTTTTTAGAGCTGTCCTATTCTATTAAATATATTGAACCTTCAATGATTAATGTGAAAATTTTATTTTACTTTAAAAATGGGATGTTAAAAAAAGGAATATTAGTTGATTAGGTTATAACAAAAATGACAAAATGTATGCCTATGTCTTACATCTAGTGGTGATTCTCATAATCGCATATATTACAGACGCACCAAATCATAATTAAAATATAAATTTTAAAAGGTTAAGAAATTTTCTTGTTTTTTTTTTTTGTGATTCTCATAACTATATCATATTCTCTAAGAAACCACAATTCAGAGATAAGTTGTGGAGCACTAGTTAAAATCTTCTTGTACCATTTGAAAAGCCCTATATATAATACATAGTTTGATCAAATATAAATTAACTTTAAAAAATGGCAGGAATTGATTTATTAATTAAATAATATAAAATTGAAAATTCAACATATAATTAATTTTTATCGATTGATCTACATGTGTCAACTCTCCCTAGTCCCTGCCATTTACACACATCTGAATTCAGAATCAGAGGTGCAAATCAAGTGTATTAATTAGCTTCAAATAGAAAGTACATGCATCAAGAACCTCAGCCATGAATGGGATTTCCACCCGTCCTAATTCCTAAAGAAACATGCATGCACGGACTATATGTGTTTTAGAGCCACAATTAGGGAAATAATTTTGAGAGAGTGATCTAAGAGAGACTAAGACTAATTGCATTAATTCCTAGTCGGTAGCTATACTGATTATTAGTGTCACATTTTGAATGTACTGATTGTCTATTATTTGTATCACGTGTGGATAAAGATATGACAATATGGAGATACTAAATCTGGAGTTGAAACTACTTAGTATCTAGAAGTTAAAGTTGTTTTTAGTTGAACGTTGTGCCAGTAGACACCGATGATGGTTGTTGCAACAGAGAGAATATCTTATCGTTGTCACAAAAGTTATCTAAAGCCAACCGATTTGTTGAGATGTGATTGTTGCATATTATTGAGTCTTATCCGAAATATATATCAAGGCTTACCAAAGATTATTCATTGTTGAGGTGTTTCAAAGTTTTTGTATTTGATCTTTTTATTATAATTGTTTTCATAATATTTCACTTTGAAATATGCGATTACAAGTTATGAACTTGTGTTCATTTTATTTTTCCTTGTAATTCTGAATTATCACCAAGGGGATTTTGGGTATTCCACTCGAGGGGATCTCGACCTACATTAGAGATTGGGTAGTCCAATCGAGGGGAGCTCAACACACCAAGGGAACTTGGGAGAAAATCTTTTGTAAGTGTGAAAGAGAGTGCATCAAGATTTGCGAGGGAGTCACTAGAAAAAGGGTCTTGTGTAAGTCTAAGTTTTTAGCTTGGTGGATTTTCATATCTGAGCGTGGCCCAACAGATGTAGGTCGTGGACTGAACTGCATCAACATATCTGGTGTGGTGGTTTGTTTATTTTCATTATTTTGTTGGTTGCATATATTTCTGTTTTTCACTGATAAAAAAATAGTTGCTAAATCCATGGTAAAGTACATGTCTTTGATGAAAGCGGAAAATTTAAATTCCTTTGATAGACTCTCTTTTCATTTTCCATCGAGGTTGAATCTTGATTTTGGAATCTAGCCCTTCTTGATCTCAAAACTTTGTCGAATCAATAAAGCTGTTTGTTGCAGCTTTATTGATAAGTTAACTTTAACAATAAATCTACTTAGACTCATGAGTCCGGACTCATAGGGAGGTTTTTTAAATTTTTGTAAATATTTAAGGGGTATAATATGAATTTTACAAGTGATTATGGTTGTTTCATTAATTGCTCGGGGATGTATTTGAAATTAAAAAAAAAATTTGAGTCCGGACTCACGAGTCTAAATAGCACTACCCTAACTTTAATTCCTACATAAAAGATGAAATTCTTTGACGAAGACTTTATATTGCCCTAACCCCAAGGAGGATAGTGCATAGGTAATTAAAGTATAGAACGAGACCTTAACTTTTGACTGATACAAAGGTTAGGAGTTATTCTTGGCAGCAACATTAATATATATTTCATTGATTTCTCTCCGGTAATGAGTTTGGGGTGCGCGTCTGACTAACTTTGATGGGATTAGTCAAATTAAAATATATATAAAGAGAGGTTGAAAAAAAAAGGTACGAACATCCATGGTTCTTTAAAAAAAAAAATCTTTTTACGATAGAATATATACATTGTTCCTCACCATTCATTGTCTATATATATACAATAAATCTACTTAGACTCATGAGTCCGGACTCATAAGGATGTTTATCAAATTTTTATAAATATTTAAGGGGTAACAAAGGAATTTTACAAGTGATTGTATGTACTTCATTAATTACTTGAGGATGACTTTGTAATAAAAAAAAATTTTGAGTCCGAACTCTTGAGTCCAAATAGCACTACCCATATATATATATATATTGGAAGATAATAATCTAACATTCTAGTAGACATATATTTACTACACAATGGTGTAGATTTAATTGAGATGTTTGGACCCCACAAATTTTAAAGGAATCTATACCATTGTGTAGCAAATGTATGTAACAAAAGAATATAAAAAAAAATCATTTTCCATATATATATATATATATATATATATATATATGCATGGCTATTATAAAAATAACAATAAAACGAAAAAAACTTTCGGCCATGAATACGCCACCTCTCATGGACCACAAAAGCACTGCATTTCCCCTATATAAGAAACCTCGATCGTTCTCTTCATCACCTCAAATAAACACTTGCACTATTTTTTATTCTAAATCTTTCATCGATCCATTTGCTTTCTTTAGATTGCCTACCATTTAATTTGTTTAATTGGAGAGCATGGCTCAGTTGTCTCGCCAGCTTGTACTTGAAGTCGAGAACGAGATCAAATGCCCCGCTGACGCGTTCTACGAATTTATGAAGAACAAATTCATTGACGCCCATCTTTTGTTCCCTGAGATCTACAAGAACTCAAAGGTGCTTCAAGGAGATGGCAAAAGCTTGGGCAGTGTCATTCAGTGGAGCTATGTCATTGGTAATAATTAAACATTATGATAAATCCTATAATATATATATATATATAGTCATACACTTAATAAAACTTGGAGGCTGTCTAGCTGTGTAGTACACATGTTTGACATTGCGTGCCCATTATTCGCGAAATACTAACTTAAACATTTTTTTTTTATGATTGATTTATAAAATGTTTATTTTTGTTTCCTATGTTGACAAAAAAAAAAAAAAAAAAAAAATTGCAGATGCAAAATCTGATCAATATCTAGAGGTGAAGGCGAAGCTGAGTGAAGTAGATGATGAGAAGAGGTCCGTGACCTTCACCATTATTGGAGGAGATTTGTTCAAGATGCACAAGAGCCTTGCATGCAAAGTGTGTGTTACTTCAAAGAGTAACGGGAGCATGGTAAAGTGGAGCATTATATATGAGAAACTCAATGAAGTTGATTCTCACCCTCTTGATCCATACCTCGAGATATTCGCCGGCGTTACTTCAAAATTTTATGCTCACTTCCAGAAGGCTCGAATGAATGGAATTAAGAAGTATCCCTAATTAGTAATTAATCAAGTGATCATGCCCCCACTCGAGCGAGTGTATATATATATATATAAAAGGTGTTTCTACAATGAAGTTTAAATATATACATATGTCTGGGGTACTACATGTCTCACTATTGAATTATTATAAGATTTCAATCTAATGGTGATCGATGTAGTGCATTTAATGCAAAACACATTAAATGCGCAATAAATATTATGTAATTAAATTTCATTGTAGAAACACATATATATATATATATACAGGTAGATATATTTTAATTCTAATTAAGTTGTAATTCTCTCTCTCTTAATATATATATATTGTGATAGTATAAATAAAGAGTTTTTTTTTTTTTCTTATATAGACTACATAAATATTACAAGTTTTTTACCAGTTTGATATATTGAAATTGTGGGCTTTTGTGCACACAATCACGATAAAAAATAATGAAAAAGAAAAACTCACCGCCATTACGGATCATTTTTTTTTTGATAGTTATATGGACCATAGCTGGTAAAGTATAATCAGGGAGTGGCTAATTAAACGGACCCCAATTTTTGCTAAACATACCTTGTTTTTGAATTTTTACTTCATTACCATCACCCTTACCCTCACCCTCGCCCCAACACCCCTTAGAAGATGTTTGAGACACACATGATCGACACCTCTAAAGCTGAAACCTCTTTAGAGGTGTCGGTCATACATGACAGACACCTCTAAAGAGGTTTCAGTTAGATTCTTCCGTCACCCACTGAAGCTTAGTTATTTTTGCAGTTTCGATCGAAGTCGACTGATACCTTTTTAGAGGTGTCGGTTCGGTGTGTTCAACTACTCTGAAGAGGTTTCCCCTCTGTGTGTCCGACACTCACAAGACAACAAGAACGAACACAAAAATTCCGAAACTCCCAAAAACACGTGAAAATGACAAAAAAAGGTTTTACCCAAAATCGTTTAATATCATCGATTCCATCGAAACTTTGCACCTAAAATTCAAGATTCAACTCTCAAATCAAAGCCCTAAAACCAACAACAATCCTACAAGATATCGACTCAAAAAAGTAAAAAAAAAACTCAAAAAACTTCAAAATCGATAGTAAAAGAGATGAAGAATGCACCGACAGTGTCAAATCGACGTGGTTTTGCTCGGACTTCTTGGGATTCGGGTTGGTGGTGAGATGCGATGGGTGAGTGGGGCGGGTGGAGTACGGGGTGAGTGGGGCGTTTAGGAAAAACCCTTTTATATAGAGGGGTAGTTGAGTCATTTCACTGAGGTTGGGTACGTTTAAAAAAATGGAGTCCTTTTAGCCGCTCCCTATAATTAATGTTAAATTATTTAGCTCAATATATTTATACCCCAAAGTCTAAATTATTAAACCAGCAGCATATAAATATTTAAATTAATTAATTAATTGGATTTTGTCGAGATGTGTGGATCAAAATATAGTTTTAAATCAGCGCGGGCAGGTCCAACATATATAATATTCTTAATTTCTTGCAAAAAGTAGAGAGAAGAAAAATATGAAAATATTGGGCTATCCCTAATGAGGGTTATAATTAAATTAAGATTTGATGATCATATATATTAAACTAGTTGACATCCTGCGCTTCGCACGCGGGCAAGAATTGGTATCTATAGATTGGATAAAATAATTTTGACGAGAAAAAAAGTGAAAAAAAACTTATGATATTCTTCCTCCCTTCACAAATATTTGTCACGTTTTGAGAATTTTTTGTTTCAACTGTAACCTTAGGAAATCAAAAAATTGAGCATCAATTGCTTCATTTTCGGGTCTAACCTCTTTAAAGACAAAATCGTATCTTTTACAATAAATACTAATTGAGTTCTTGTTGTAATGGATAAGAAAAAAAAAAACTTGTGATACTCGTGTTACAATTTTTTTTTTTTGTCAAATACTTGTGTTACAATTAGAAACTCCAAAAAAGACAGAAAAAAATTATTAGAAAAATCGAAACCGAAAGTAGAAACTCCTTATTAAAAGGTAAAAAAAAACTCTCCAAAAAACATAAAAGAAAAAATGAAAATTATTAAAAAAAATGAAAAATTAGATTTTACCATCCTACCCCTCACTTAAGTGCAAGAAAATATCAATGACTTGTGTTTTTTATTTTTTCTTATAAAATATCAATTATAGTATTTATTCCTATTCGGTATCTCGCGCTTCTACATATTGGATAAAATAATTTTGATGAGGAAAAAAAAACTTATGATGTTCGATCTCCATCCCTTCTCAAATATTTGTCACGTTTTGAAAATTTTTTGTTTCAACTGTAACCTTAGGAAATCAAAAAATTAAGCATCCATTACTTCATTTTTGGTTCTAACATCACTAAAGACAAAATCATATATTTTACAATAAACACTAATTGAATTTGTGTTGTAATGGATAAAAGAAAAAAAACTTGGTGATACTTGTGTTACAATTTTTTTTTTGTCAAATACTTGTGTTACAATTAAAAACTCCCCAAAAAAAGGAAAAAAAAGTTATTCGAAAAATCAAAACCGAAAGTTGAAACTCCTTAAAAAAAAGGTCGAGAAAAAAATCCCAAAAAAATACAAAAAGAAATTATTAAAAAATTGAAAAATTAGATTTTACCATCCTACCGCCCTCACTTAAGTACGAGAAATATCAATAGCTTGTATTTTTTATTTTTTCTTACAATATATCAATTATGTCAAATAGAGACATAAAAAAGTCGCTTGTCTTGCCCCATAGAGGAATCTGCATCCTATTAATCTGCAAAATTTATATGAAGGGTTTGGTTAAAAACAAATTATGAAAAACACATATTTACTTCCCTTTTGAAGTAACGGCTCTTGTATTTTCACACTTGATGTTTTCGAAATATGGCATGGATCAAAGTCTCTTGAAATACAACATAAAAATTTGAATATTATCGATACAGACTAATAAGATCTCCAATATTCATAAAAGAGTATAATAATAATAAATACGCGAGTAAAAAAAAAATGTACGTCTTCATCAAAGAGTATCAACTGCAGACTAATTATAAGATCTCCACTATTCATGTTCATTGACTCCCATAGTTGATATAGTCTTACTCGTATTTCAATATTTTCGATCGAAGGATTTAGGTAAGATATTTTCGTGTAAGTCACCATCTTGTAAAAGACTGAAATTTAATACTAAATATAAGTAACTAAAACAAAAAAATACGTAAAATAAAAGAGTATTTAGGAAAGAAAATACTTGCCTAAGAAAGTATTTGTGTTCGAGCTGGGAATGTTTGAGCAAAAGTGGTGGGAATGTCATTTATAGTGTTCAATTTTATTGTAACTGTAATTAAAGGGAAGCAAATCGTTTCTTTTGATAATTGCATGATAGCACTGCAACAAAGTGGGTCTATAGCAACACTTTTTTGCCAACACTAATAAAAAATGTCTTCAAATTTTAATTTTAGAGACACTTGATATATAAACGTTGTCAAGTTTAAAATTTTGAGACGCTTAACATACAAGTGTCTCCAAATTAAGGACACTTGATATTAAAACGTCGTCAAATTCAAAATCTCGAGACGTATAACGTACAAGTGTCTCAAAATTAAGGACACTTGTTAAAAAAGTGTTGCCAAATTTAAAATTTGGAGACACTAATTTAAAAGCGTTGTCAAGTTTTAATTTTAAAGACACATAGTTTATAAGTGTTGCTAAAATTAAAAATGAGGACACAAACAATAAGTGTTGTCAATTTCGATATTTAAAGACACATAATTTATATGTGTTGTTAAATTTCAAATCTAAGGACACATAATTTATAAGTGTTGTTAGACTTTAAATTTAAAGACATATAATTTACAAGTGTTGTTAGACTTTAAATTTAAGGACATATAATTTACTAGTGTTGTTAAGTTTTAAATTTAAAGACACACGATTTACAAGTGTTGTTAGATTTTAAAATTAAAGACACATAATTTACAAGCGTTGTTAGACTTTAAATATAAAGACACATAATTTAGAAGTGTTGTCAGACTTTAAATCTAAAAACATATAATTTACTTATGTTGTGAAGTTTTAAATTTAAAGACACATAATTTATAAGTGTTGTTAAATTTCAAATCCAATGACACATAATTTACAAGTGTTGTTAGACTTTAAATATAAAGACACATAATTTAGAAGTGTTGTTAGACTTTAAATCTAAAGACATATAATTTACTAGTGTTGTTAAGTTTTAAATTTAAAGACACATAATTTACAAGTGTTGTTAAATTTCAAATCTAAGGACACATAATTTACAAGTGTTGTTAGACTTTAAATATAAAGACACATAATTTAGAAGCGTTGTTAGACTTTAAATCTAAAGACATATAATTTACTAGTGTTGTTAAGTTTTAAATTTAAAGACACATAATTTACAAGTGTTGTTAAATTTCAAATCTAAGGACACATAATTTACTAGTGTTGTTAGACTTTAAATATAAAGACACATAATTTAGAAGTGTTGTTAGACTTTAAATCTAAAGACATATAATTTACTAGTGTTGTTAAGTTTTAAATTTAAAGACACATAATTTGCAAGTGTTGTTAAATTTCAAATCTAAGGACACATAATTTACTAGTGTTGTTAGACTTTAAATATAAAGACACATAATTTAGAAGTGTTGTTAGACTTTAAATTTAAGGACATATAATTTACTAGTGTTGTTAAGTTTTAAATTTAAAGACACATAATTTACAAGTGTTGTTAGATTTTAAAATTAAAGACACATAATTTACGAGCGTTGTTAGACTTTAAATATAAAGACACATAACTTACAAGTGTTGTTAGATTTTAAATCTAAAGACACATAACTTACAAGTGTTGTTAGATTTTAAATCTAAAGACACATAATTTACAAAGTGTTGTTAGACTTTAAATTTAAAGACACATAATTTACAAGTGTTGTTAAATTTCAAAAATAAAAAAATAAAAAAAGTTAATTTAGTGTTAAGTGTATAACTAAAACAATTAGATTAACTTTTTTCAAAAAAAGTTATTAAACAAAAAAAATAATTAGATATTAATTTTTAGTTATTACTTTAAAAACTAAGTGAGAAAATAATTTATCATTGCTTTAGGTAAGCAACAACAAGAAAAATAAGAATTTTATTACAACCTAACATTAAGCCAAAAAAAAAGTGTAAGTACTAAAAATTGACCAACACTCGCCCTCGCATTGAAACAATAAAAAGGGGAGCCAAATCTGGATCATTCAAGTCCAAATCCAACAACCCATACAACCGCATGTACTCCACACAGTGCTCAGGAGGCTCAATCGCTTGGGTGCGCATCCGTGAATCCTCTCCAGGTATCATGAGCAGGTTGAGGGCCACCATTTCAAGATCATTAATTTCTTATGTATTATATAAATGTTTTATGCTATAGGTTTAAATTATATGTTAATGCAATGTCTTATATGCATGTCTTACTAATTATATGTTGTATAATATATGGTTTAATTAAGGATCCATTGGGTGCTCAAACACCCCCCTTCCCCCCTCACATTGATACCCTAGGGTTTAATTAAGGAGGGTCGTCACACCTGATTAAGGAGGGTCGTCACGCACCTGATTAAGGAGGGTCGTCACACCTGCAAATCTCGCCCCTGCAAATCTCGCCTCCCCCTCAATATCGCCTTCGCCTCCGACGTCTGGCTCTTCTTCTCCGACGGCGTCCGCCTCCACGTCTGGCTCTTCTTGTAAGACGTCTGGCTCTTCGACTCTGGTCAGTCACGCTTGTCTCGTCTTCTCTTTATTTTCTTGAGTTTGCTCTTCCTCCCTCTCGACAGCTTGTCTCGTTATCCCTCTCACAGTCACGCTTCCTCTTCCAAATTATTGAGGGAGGTACGAATTTCTTGTATGATTGGTTGTTGTTGTTGTTGCTTACGTTGAGAATTGATGGAAACGAAGAGGATGTTGTTGTTATTGTGAGAAATTTACACTTGTTCAGCTAATTGTTGATTTTTCAATTAGTTTTGTTGATTTGAAAATTGTTGAGTTTTGTTATTACCTGAGATTCAATTTGGGAAAGAAGAAAGGAGGCACCTTTGTTAGATAGATTTTGATGTTCATAGATTTTTGTTATTACTGAGATTCCATTTCATGATTGGGTGGTCAGTAAATTGTGGAAATTAATAGGCCTTAGATAGATTTTGATGTTCATAGATCCTATTTGAATTGTTTTAGGATTCCAAGAGGTTTCATCAAGTTTATTGATGATTTGAATCGAGTTGCAGTGCTTTTGATAGAATTCAATCGGTATGAAGCATGTTTTAAAATTAAGTTGGAATTTTTGCAGTTTTATTATTGTCATGGTTTGTGAACAAATTTGGGGACTCTAGGCTATGAATCATGATTTAAACATTTCGAATCAATATTTGTATATCAATTTAAATATGTTCATTTCTATTTGGAACTTTAGAAAAGTTTTTGAGGGATTCGGGAAGGTTTCATATGTTTTTTGAAAATTAGTTTTTATTCACACTAACTGGAGTGTGATTCAAACTACATTAATGATTCACACTAATTGGTAATTACATATTGAATCCTACTGTGTATCATGATTAAGTTTTGCTGGAAAAAATATGTAATTTCAGTGACTATAGAATGCTTTCTTTTTGGTTATAGAACTTTGAGATCTTGACATTTTCATAAAATCTTGTTTTGTGATCTGGGTGGTGCTCAAAATTAATTGTGTTTGAGTTGATTTTGTTTGTTTTGCAGGTGTAGAAAAGTGTTGAAAAGAGGAGCATATCAATTCAAAAATATGATCTTATACTTTTGCATAATTAGAAGTTTCTATTTTTTTTAGTATACATGTTGATATCATTGTAAGTAAAAATATCTTTTTGAGAATGTATTGTAATTCTCTTTTGAATTGAAAAACAATTGGAAAATATATAAATTGTTTTCATTTGTCTTTCTTTATGTTTATTTTTATATCTACAAATAATAATAATAATAATAATAATAATAATAATAATAATAATAATAATAATAATAATAATAATAATAATAATAATAATAATAATAATAATGCTAATTTGGAGACATTAAGTACAAAAGTGTTGTCAATTTAAGGACATTAAGTGTTTAAGGGTTGTTAATTTGGAGACATTAAATGCAGATGTGTTGTCAATTTAAGGACACTAAGTGTGTAAGAGTTGCTAATTTGGAGACATTAAGTGCACAAGTGTTGTCAATTTAAGGACACTAAGTGTTTAAGGGTTGCTAATTTGGAGACATTAAATGTACAAGTGTTGTCAATTAAGGACACTAAGTGTTTAAGGGTTGCTAATTTGGAGACATTAAGTGCACGAGTGTTGTCAATTTAAGGACACTAAGTGTTTAAGTGTTGTTAATTTGGAGACATTAAATGCACAAGTGTTGTCAATTTAAGGACACTAAGTGTTTAAGGGTTGCTAATTTGGAGACATTAAGTGCACAAGTGTTGTCAATTTAAGGACACTAAGTGTTTAAGTGTTGTTAATTTGGAGACATTAAATGCACAAGTGTTGTCAATTTAAGGACACTAAGTGTTTAAGGGTTGCTAATTTGGAGACATTAAGTGCACAAGTGTTGTTAATTTAAGGACATTAAGTGTGTAAGGGTTGCTAATTGGAGACGCATAAGAAATAAATGTCCTAAAATTAAAGACACATAAATAAAAAAACGTCCCCTAATGCGTTAAAGAAACTTATTTCAAAAGTGTCTTAAACAAATGTTACCAATGCATACATTTTGCGTCGCAAAAAAATGGGGCGACATCACTTTTACCAACACAAGTGGCGACACTTTATGATGCGTGGGTAAATTTTTTAAAGACACTAATTAATGTCGTTAAATGACTAAATTAATGTCGCTAAACACATAATGTTTTGTAGTGTAGGGATAGTTGTGGTGTGATTTAAGTGAATGGTAGGAAACCGAATTGTTTCTTTTTATTTTTATTTTTATTTTGTTACAAACCAAATTGTTTCTTTATGAATATATATTGTAACTGTAATTAAATCTACGAATGTGAACCGTTTCCATCAAACGTCCCCTTGTATTAAAAAGTAGACATTAATATATAATTACTATATATAGATTTTTACTACTATATATATGGTATTTACTATGCAAGCATATATAGATTTTAATTATTACTATATATACGCATGGTATTTACCATGCATGCATGTAAACTGTCTTCATCGATCAAACAACGTCCCCCTGTAATTACCATATATATGATACGTTTTATATATTATTATTACTATATATTTATGGTACCATATATATTATTATTTAATAAGTCAAACAACGTTCCCATTACCTTCCTTACTAATAGGCATTAAACATCCTCATTACCTTCCTTACTAATAGGCATTAATTTGTAGCACCACGTAGCATTTTTGAATCGTATCCACCATTACCTTCCTTAAACTTTTTATAACGTCCTCATCAAACCTATATGGTACGTAGGTTTGAATTGTTTTTTAGAAGATGTGTCATGTGACGGGTCAAGAAGGATGGAAAACGCCATGTGTATACCCTAAGGTTTTCCTTTAAATAGTTTTTTTGGAGATGTACCACATGGCGTCGATAAGGTTGGAAATCATTTATTATTTATGGTATCATATGTATTATTATTATTACAATTTACTCATGATACGTTTTATATAGTAGGTACGTCTTATATGGTAAGTTTGAAATGATTTAATATTATTATATATTTATGGTACATTTTATATATATATAGATATTTACTGGATACCCCTGTATGGTATTACAATATATTCATGATACATTTTATATATCTATTATTATATATATTCATGGTACGTTTTATATGGTAGGTACGTTTTATATGGTAGGTTTTGGAATGATTTATTATTAGATATTTAAGATGTGCCACATGGCGAGTCGAGAAGATTGGAAAACGGCAAATGTACACCCCCAAGGTCTTCCTTTATTCTCATTAGAGTCGAGTTGATGATGTGGCATTACAATGATGACATGATGAATAGGAAGGTTGAGATGAAGCCATGTGCATGCCACATAGCGCATTGAGAAGGATGGAAAACGCCACATGCACACCCCAAGGTCTTCCTTTATTCACATTAGAGTTGAGTTGATGACGTGGCATTACAACGATGACATGGCGAGTAGAAAGGTTGATAGAAAGTCAAGTGGCACTCCGAGGTCTTCCCTTAATATGGTAGGTTTGAAATGATTTATTATTACTATATATCTATGGTACATTATATATATAGATATTTATTGGACACCCCTATATAGTATTACAATATATTCGTGGTACATTTTATATATCTATTATTATCTATACATTCTTGGTACCCTAATTTTATATGGTAGGTACGTTTTATATGGTAGGTTTCGAATGATTTATTATTAGATATTTAAGATATGCCACATGGCGAGTCGAGAAGGATGGAAAATGACACATGTATACCCCAAGGTTTTCCTTTATTTCCATTAGAGTTGAGTTGATGATGTGGCATTACAATGATGGCATGGCGAGTAGGAAGGTTGAGAGGAAGTCATGTGCCATATGACGCGTCAAAAAGGATGAAAAATGCCACATGTACACTCCAAGTTTTTCCTTTATTCACATTAGAGTTGAGTTGATGACGTGGCATTACAATGGTGACATGGCGAGTAGGAAGGTTGAGAGAACACCATGTGGCACTCCGAGGCCTTCCCTTAATATATATAGATTAGAGTTGAGTTGATGACGTGACATTACAACGAGGACATGGCGAGTAGGATGGTTGAGAGAACGCCATGTGGCACTCTGGGGCCTTCCCTTAATATATATATATATATTAGAGTTGAGTTGATGATGTGGCAATATAATGATGACATGGCGAGCAGGAGGCGGTAACGGCGAAGAGAGCGGGAGGTAGCATCGACACCAACGAGGAGATCTAGCGAGAGAGGCGAAATATCGAAGTGAGAAGAGAGGGAAGGGGGCGGATGGAAGTGAGAAGAGAGGAGAGGAGGCGGTGAGAGAGGGAAAGAATTTTAGGGGAGTTTATAAATGAGAGAGGTTAGGGTTTGGTTTTGAGTGTAAAAGAGGGAGCGTAAGCCCCACTGCCACGTAGGCAAAAAATCTCCTCTTTCATCGCCTAGGGTTCACTACAAAAAAACAGCAGATCAGAAACGGAAATTTTCGTCTCTGATTTGCATAAATTCCGTCTCTAATTCAATTTTGCAACGTAACAGAGACGGAATCTATTCCGTCTCTAAAATCGTCGTCGCTGATTCAATCAGCAACGGAAATGTGTTTCCGTTGCTGATTAGAGACGGAATTTAGAAACGGAACAGAGACGGAACATAAATGGAACTTCTTCTAAAGGGTACAATTGTAATTGCATTCCGTCTCTGATTAGCAACGGATCAGAGACGGAATTATTGGATTCCGTCTCTGATTAGCAACGGATTAGAGACGAAATTATTGGATTCCGTCTCTGATCCGTCTCTGATTAGCAACGGATCAGAGACGGAATTATTGTATTCCGTCTCTGATCCGTTGCTGATTCATGAATCTATTCCTCGAAAATTAGAGACGGAATAGCAATGGAATCTCTGAATTTCGTTGCTAATCCGTCTCAATTCCGCTTTGTTTAGGTCTCAATCCGTCTCAATATATATATATATATATATAGGTCTCAATCCAAGCACATTTAACCTGCCAATATATAATACAAATTAATCATAGCTAAATAATATATTGATATTCCACCGTTTATATAAACTTAACATATCCATAAAATTATCTTTTCTCAATGTATTGTACACGAAACAACAAAAACAATCTAAAAAGTTTCTATTTCGTATCTTTCTACAAAAGTAAAAGCAAAAATTGTTCTAAATGAAAAAAAAAAATAGCAGATGAAGAAGTGTTCCGAGATTATATAAAGTTGATTGTGCTTCAAAAAATACTTGACTTCGTACAAAACACCTGAAAAAAGATCAAAAAGAAAAAAAAATCACTAAATTATACAAACAATAATAGGAATATAAACAATATTATGGGAGAATTAAATCTTATGCCCGTTGATATCAATACTTGGTAAGCAAACGGGCCCATAAAAAAGAAAAGGAAAAAGATAGGAATTAATACCTCATTCACAGAGAAAGATAAGCTTCCCCTAATTCTTGAAACACAACAACAAAATTACATGAAAGAAGGCTTTTACAAGTGGTTGTAGTTGTCACACGAATCCACACACAAACCCACAAACAACATCAACTATGAGCTAATTAGGTAACCATGATTAGTTACTACTATTATTGCTTTCATAATTCAAAGCTCCAATGAAGAAAACAAAAATTAGCACTCATATTACATAGACACAAGAGGAAAGTGGGAGTACACATGATTTAATATCAAATGCATATTGGACCATAAACTTGAAAGAAAATACAGGTACTTAAATTCAAGGTACAACAGCCGTAGGTCCCCGCGTAACCACCCTGACAATGATGCCCTTCTTAACATCAATCAGCTAGAACAATCCCAAAAAATTCAAATTTCCCCCGTTTTGTCAATGTTGATTTATTTTCTAACAAATTTTCTTACTGATGTTGCTTTCATCACACAGAAAAAAAGAGCTCTTGCTGTCCATTGACTTGCTCTGTGGTGGGGGGAATGAAAAACAACTTTTCGTAATGGATGAATACTCAAAATGGATCACCCAATACATTGCCCATGGGGTTCACCACGAGTTGTCAAGATGAACATTACCCTAAAAGTTATGGCAAAAGTATGTTCTAAATCTTTGGTTGAGCTAATAACAAGTAGGCAATTATAGAAATGAGAGCCTAAAAACAGAGAAAAGCACTCGTAGCTTTGATCTAAATGGAGATAGTATGAGCATGTCATGATTTGCAAGTCTTTTAGTCAGAATCACAAGTGCTTTACGAATAAACAAGTCAAAAAACTTCTTAACAATGAAAAAACAAGCATTTAACAATCAAAAACAAGGAAAAGAAAATTTGCAATGGAGACTACTACTACTACTACTACTACTACTACTACTACTACTACTACTACTACTACTACTACTACTACTACTACTACTACTACTACTACTACTACTATTAAATCAGAGTCCTTATGATGTACTACTACAACAACTAATAAGCATTTAGAAGATTGGTTTATTGAAACTCTTCACAACTTGATTACTATAATATAGTTTGCCACAAAGATCTGAAATCTTGCCAAAGCTATCCATTTAATCACTAACATCCAAAAAGCAACAAGCAACCAAAATAATCAAAACCAAGTGCCCAAGATGAAGCCACCATCACAGAAAGAGAGTGACAATTCTGCATGCTAGATGTGGCCTAGAAATCCTTAAAGTAAACTAATGAGGACTAGGCCTGTTTGCTTCAAGTGTTACCATAGCTAAGCCTTGGCTTAACTTTAAGAATGGTGTTTGGTTTGGGTTTTAGCTAGCACTTGGTCTTACCTAAACACTCAAACTCCTCACCAAAAGACACACCTCCCCTTATCTTTAGGTAACCAGAAGTCTACACTAACTTCACGACATCGACAAAGAAACCTAGCTGCTACATTAGTTATATTTTGCAAAGGAAGAAAGTAATCTACAGTTGCAGAATCCATTATCTCAACTTGTCCCTTATGAGTACTCTATGAGTTTCACTTGATAATCTAACTTAGAATGACGTTTTTTTTTATCTATACATAGGATAAACAAGAAGAAAACATGAAAAAAAATCATGCTTGGTTAAGGCACTAAAGTTAACAATGTCATATTCAGTTTCAGCCATCATGGTGGAGGAGAACAGCCATATATATGACATTAATTCATAAGCACCAGATTCATAAAAAAAATAAAGAAGAAAGGAAAGGAAAATTAAGTACAAAAAAAACTAACAAAAATAAACCGACCCTATTGGAAATTCTTAGTTTCGCCATTAATGGAAAACTTGAAAAAAAGACTCCATACATACCATTAATTCATAAGCACCAGATTCAACTTCAAAGATTTACATACCATTTCAGAAATTATACACCTTAACTTTGTCACAGAATATTAATTAAGACAATGAAAGAAAGAGAAACCCACCAAGATAACAAAGAAAGAAAGAGAAAGATATTAAGCATTTTCATACCTTATTTACTTCTAGAAACATGTCATTCAACAGTTAACCTCATTAAGTAATTCAAAGTAGCAACTCGGAGAAGAAGTGAAAATCCCATTGCCAGAGGGAACGTACCTGAGAATCATTTGCCTCGGAACCACTATTTGTAAAGAAAACCTTCCCCATTTGTCTAGTCAGTAAATGTATCAAGAAGCCCCTTTGCAAGATCCTGTAAGCATCAATGTATAATTGCACTTAATATCATAAAGCAATAACATAAGTAATAACAAATAACATAAATGCAAGAGAAATCTAATTCCTCCAGTTAGAAGTCCAAGATTTAGAGCCATGAATTAGTCAAAGTAGCTATCACGGAATGATTTTAAATTAGATCCTGAAATCTATCACTACAAAAAAATAGCGAGATCGAAACGAAAATTTCCGTCTCTGATTTGCATAAATTCCGTCTCTAATTGAAATCAGCAACGGAATAGAGACGGAATTTAGTTTTCATTTAGGATCACCAATTTAGAAGATTATGTTCCAGTGGCTTGACATTTTAGCTAGCATCTAAGAAGAAATTGCGAAATGCTTTACACTGACTACTTAGTTCTATAAGATATCCCAATTATCATATTTAACTACGATTTCCCAACAAATTTGATATGAGGAGAATGTTTGAATTGATCAGCATTTCTAAGAACCAATGCCTGTCATCTGCAGCTAGTGACATTCCAGTTGTCAAAGAGGTTGAAGCTATTATGGATCCTTCAGCCTTCACAGTTGTGCGTTTCGCGCTGTCAGCTATCCCATTTTTGCCATTTGTATTTCAGGCTCGCAATGATGTAAAGACCCGTAATGACGGAGTAGAGTTGGGCTTCTGGGTCAGTTTAGGCTAACTTATCCAGGCTCTCGGACTGCTTACATCCGATGCCGGACGTGCTTCATTTCTTTCTCTGTTTACTGTAAGCCTCTTAATGTGCTGCTCCTTTGAGACTTACGTGTTCAGGTATTTTCTGTTCAGACCTTTATAAGAGCAGCCTGCTTGAAAAGTTTCTGGTGACTTGAGCAGGTAATATTGGTACCCTTATTGGATGGGATGTTAGGGGCGACTATCCCTACCCGCACATGGTTTGGAGCTCTCGTGTCTGTTATCGGGGTTACTATGCTGGAATCCAGCGGATCTCCTCCAAGTGTAAGCTTTGTTACTAGTTGTCACGGTCTTTTCATACTGTAATATTAGTGGCACAATAGAAGATGGAAGAAATACACATGGCGCGTCACTCGTAGGACGAAGGAGTTTCACATTGAAGGTTGGTAGCACCATAGCAGGTATACTTTTCACAAGTTGACCTCTCAAAGTAATTTATTTCAGGTGGGCGATCTTTTGAATTTCTTGAGTGCTGTATTTTTTGGTGTCCACATGCTTAGAACTGAACATATCTCAAGAAGTACTAAGAAAGAAAATTTTCTGGCGCTTCTTGGTTATGAGGTTAGTTTGTAACTAAAATGTTATTTAGCATTTCTTTCTTTCAAGTTCATTTCGCATTTCAAAATGTAACTAAACATCTTAGTTTGTTATTGACGAATGAAAGCATTCATGCAGGTTACTGTCGTTGCAATAATGTCGGCAACCTGGTATTTCATCGAAGGCTGGGTTGTTGGAACGAATGGATGGGACCCAGGATCCTGGACATGGAAAATGGTGTGGGATTGGATGATTGAATTTCCTTGGATTCCTGCACTCTATACGGGTGCGTTTTCAACTGGGTTTTGCTTGTGGGTAGAGGTATGTTCCTCACTTTTAATCTGATTCGAAAGAGTCTTTAAATGTGTGTTCCTTCTTTCAAAAGATTGTGGCACATGAAAACAGCTGTGCTCGATTTTCCCGGTTTCTAATGGTGGTTGGGTTAATCTGAATAGATGTCAGCAATGTTAAGACATATCGGCAACAGAAACAGCTATAATTTACGGGTTGGAACCAGTTTGGGGTCTATTAAATTAAATCATTTATGGAGATTTATAGACGCTCGTCTCGATGTGTGTCCTAAGTCCTAACTTGCTTTTCATATTTTAGTCTATAAATCCTATTGTATATAATTGGGCCAAAGCCCAGTCTAAATTAGAGCCCAATTTGGGTATACCTTTGTCTACAAATCGGGCCATGTGGGCTATTAGGGCCCAATTGAAAAACAAAATAACATTAACAAACTTTTCATGCTTGTCTTTTCTTTTCTTTTTCTTTTTCTTTTTTTCACTCATGACGCGAATATGGATAGATGTAATACATTACTCTTGCTTGGCCAGTGAGCCCCAAATATTGGTTAAAAGTGATTGAATTAAATAAAAAAGTCACATATATACTGACTAGCTATTTATGTGCATTAATTGTGGGTTGCTTGTAATTAGCTAAAAAAATATCATTCAAGCTTTACACCAATAAATAAATAAATAAATCAATCTATACTTTTTTTTCTTAGCTTAATGTACACGCGACTAAAATAATAATATTTGCATGCAGGATAAAAAACTATAAAAAGAAAAAACAAAGACAAGCTGCTAGCTAGCTATTGATAATATCAACAACAAAAAATCTATAATTTGTTACTTTGCACTAAAATCAATAAATAAATAAAAGTCAGTGCACCTGTTAATCGCTTATTGAATGTGAGTTAATTATTGACATATATTAATAGGTACGAACCCCAAAGTCCAACATTTCATCTCTTCATTATTGTGAACTTCAATAATACAACTATCATCATAATAGACCACATTCTATTATGTTTAGATTTTTTTTTTTTTAATAAATCTATCTGGATTCAAGAGTTCAGACTAATATATAGAGAGTTTTCAAAATATTTACAAATATATAAAGGAAATAAAATGAATTTTACAAGTTGTGTTTGATTCATTTATGTCTTGAAGGTAAATTTGAAAAAAAAAAAAAATTGAATCCGAACTCATGAGATCAAATAGTACTACCTTTTTTTAATAGAAATGAGCCTTTATACTTTATTGGATTATATCCAAGAATAGTACAAATCAACGAAAAATAATGTGTTTCCCTCCAATAAAATCAAAAAAGAAAATCATTACTAGCGTAGTAGGAAAAAAAAAAAATATCGTCCCTATAAAAATATGTACACCTCTCCACTTAGAGACGGAATCAACAAGGTTGAACCCTACTCAATTTTTAATAGGACGAGACCTCAGTCCATCATCAACTTGTTTTACTAGCCCATATTAACCTTTTAATTTTTTATGTAGTTATGTTAAACTCTTTATTTTTGTTGGATATCTACAAAGCCCTTGGGTCTTATAATCATCGGCGTTGATATTTTATTCAATTTTCGTAACATTGGGCACATTTAAGGACAGAAGAGTGTGATGACTAGTTTACGTAAGTATGAGCTTAAATGTGAACTGCGGTTCACTCCAAAATGTCAAAGGCAAATAACGTGTCTATCCCGCACATATAAGCCCTTTATGTTATTGTATTCTAACTTATAGATGTTGGACTATCCCAATATCTGTAACTCGTCCTATTGCAGCCCCACACGCACACCGAATTAATCAGCTAGGCAGACCCCTTGTAGATGTGGCAAGAATTAGACTAACTTCAACCGACGTAATATTCGGGTGGTTCCTCGCCATTTTTGTATGACATTATTCACCAAATATTTCACTATATTCATTACTTTTTTATTTTTTTGTTTATATGTTTTTTAAAATAATTTTTAAAATTTATTACTTTTGCACTAAAAGTTAAATTAAATGAAATAATGATAAAAAAAATATAACAGTGTAAAAGATAGTGTTAATAGGATGAAGACGTGACTAGCATTAATATTTCCACTTACATTGAAATAAATGGGAATAATGTTAGTGTTAGACACTAGAACATTTTTGTCCTTTAATAGAGATTTTAAAATCCCTATTAAATAGAGTGTTATTAAATTTAATGTGAAATGTGTTATGTTTTAATTTTTAATACATGTATTACATAGAGGTTTTTTAAAACTCTTATCAATTAGGTGTTATTTAATAACACCTCTTTTAATAGGAGTTTAAAAATCTCTATTAAATATCGAAATTGTTCCTATTTAAAAGTAGTTCGGGTTGGAGATGCCGTTCTGAGCGCCAAAGAAAATTAAGTAGTGTTGTACGCCTACGCCTACGGACCCAACATTTTGCCTGTCAAAGTGTCATACTTAAGTAGTTATGTTAGAATTAGTACTACTAATTACTCCTACTGATGATATGCTATAGACTATAGTACTTGAGACACTTTTCCCTAATTAAAAGTACCTTAGACAGACATGTGTTCTATTTTTATTAGGGGTGGACATTGGTCTTGCAAAATCACCCAAATAGTTCGAACCACATGATTTAGTCCAATAGTCCAAATCGCATGGTCTCTGCAAAATCGCCTAACGCATTGAAAACCACAGTTTCACAGTTTAGTAGTGGTTTTCGTTTATAGAAAATCGCGGTTCAACAAACCGTAAAATCACCTATAAACTTGAAATGAAATGAAATAGAATTGAAACATTTTCATGTTGTTTTAACTTTTAAAATTAACTTAGACTCATAATTTTGATCGAGTTCATATGTTTTATTGTGTTTTTAGTGGATGGTCATATATGTACATATTTTTTGTCAATAGATATATATGAACTTGCATGAAATGTCAAAGTGATTTTTTTTTTTGAAAATATGTCACTATCGCAAAATCAATGTAATAGTATTTCTGATCCTACTACTTAATTAATTGGGTATTTAGTATTACATTTTTGCATATCTGAATTCTGATCAATCCAGTCGGACCTGTCCCATTCTCACCGAACCCCTCTGGCCGCATTGCTTCTAATAGTATTAGTTAATTAATCATCCAAATAAAGAAACTAATCCAAATGATTAGCTCAATTAATCAAACAATGGTACTCATTTTTATTTCTTAATGTCAAAGGAGACATTTGGGCCCGCCCAAGCATTTTTACAGGGCATCGTGAAGACCAATTAATTAATTGTGCCACAAACCATCCACAAATAAGTAGTATTATACTTATTAATTAATCCTTTATCAAAAGAAAATTAAACTGATAATCTAACTGAGATATGCATCCTTTTCACAATCATAAATACATACAAATAAAATATATATCAGGTGATTTGCCAGTTCTCCCAATTAAACTAATTAATTTAGACTTGGCTGGCCATTATTCCGGAATACTATAAATATATAGATGAATATATATATATATATATATATATATATATATATATATATATATATATATTATAAATAAAAGTTGTTTAAAAATCAAAAGATATAAAATATTAATTTTATATGAAAAATTATGTAGTTGCAATCCTCATAATTAATAACTAAAAACCGTAGTCATTAATTAAAAATATGAAAGATGAAAAACACATACACTAAATTACCATGAATCTATATTAATTTATTTATAAATAAAAATCGTTTAAAAATAAAATATGTAAAATATATGAAGATTGGTGTAATCGTAATTCTCATACTAACTAAAAATTATAATCTTTGATTAAAAATATGAAAGATAAAAAATACCTATACTAAATTATATATAGCTATTGTATTTTATTTAAAAAAAAAACTTAAAGAGTTGTTATTGTGTAAAAAAGATTAAAAAATGAAAAACAAAAAAAAAATGAAAATAATGTATTTAGGCTATTAATTAGGATATTGATATTAATTGGCCGACAAACTAATGACGAAAGTACGTACCTATTAATTAAGCAAATTAACTAAAAGCATCTCCAATGGGACCATGGATTGAGATGGAAATGGATCCACCTAGGATACAATCCACATCCAACCCAAAAAAATATTTTTTAATTGAACCGTAGATTCATAATGTTCATTCTATGTAGCATGAAATCAAAGTGGAGGCCCTGGAGGGTGTCTACCCCAATGTTTACTTCTAGACATTGTAGTAGACTGTCACGTCAGCATTATTAATCATTTTAAAGTTTTTTTTTATTTTTTTCAAGCATTTATTAATATTATGAAAATTAAAAATAAAAGTGTCAACTCATCAATCAACGATTTAAATCCACATTACCATTGAAGATCATTTTAGGAGGTGAATGTCTATCTAGTGCCACAAAGTATAGACATCATCTCCACATTCATGATGTGGCACCAATCCATGGTCTAAATCCACATTACATTTGGAAATGCTCTTACCCCGCTACTAATTGCTACTTCTTCCGGTCATTTATATAAGTTGTTTAAGGTAATGACACAAGAATTAAAGCGAGTTTTTAATTAAGAATGTAATTTACATATATGTCCTTTTGATATTAAATGAATTAAAGAATTGAAGTATCATAAATGTTTGAATTGCATAAGGGTAAACGGGTAAAAATGCAATAAATACACTCTTGAATTCAAAAAATGACATACAATTTTAACAAAAAGTCTTTACTAGAATGACTTACATAAATTACGGGATGGAGTATTATTTACATCCATTTAGCTAGGTAGGTGGCTTGGATAATTAATTAA
Organism: Stephania yunnanensis; assembly: GCA_039657365.1. Classification (NCBI taxonomy): domain Eukaryota; kingdom Viridiplantae; phylum Streptophyta; class Magnoliopsida; order Ranunculales; family Menispermaceae; genus Stephania; species Stephania yunnanensis. The sequence goes on along the minus strand of CM077588.1, from coordinate 54,920,674 downwards.
TCAAGTTTATCTTATTTAATTAAGATTAAATAAGAAATATTGGTTTGATCTACAAGTCACCTAATTTATTTACTTCTTTCGATCATTTATTTAAGGTATTTAAGATAAGGACACAAGAATTAACGCAGTTTTAATTACAAGTGTATTTTACATATATGTCATTTGACATTAAATGAATTGAATAATTGAATAATTATAAATGTTTGGATTTTATAATTGTAAAATTGATAGTAAAAATGTAATAAATAGACTCTTAAATTTCGAAAACGACTTATAATTTTTTAAAAAAAGTTTTTGCTAAAACAACTTACATAAATGATCAAATGAAGTACTATAAATTTGATAGTACATATAATTATCTTTGGTTGCATATCAAAATTAAAGTCGGTTACCTCTCTAATTGGCTCTTTGCTTTTTGAAATTCTAATATGTTGATGGGTTTGTTCTGATAGATTAGCAGATCTGATGACGTACTGCAACGTTTTATGTTTTTAATTTCATGTCGCGATCAATAGCAGACATGGCAGTTGAACCATTCAATATGTGCAACCAGCTTATATGTGGATCATAGATACTTGATTAGGGTGAATTAATGGTCCCTCTTTAGAATTAATAATGGCTGCACACATTTTAATATAGGTGATCTAGAAACAAGGGTGACGTTTTTTTTAATGGGTAATGCTATTTGGACTCGTGAGTCAGCACTCAAAACTTTTTTAATTTCGAATACATCATTGAGCAATTAATGAAACAACCATAATCACTCGTAAAATTTCTATTATACCCCTTAAATATTTATAAAAATTTTAAAAACCACCCTATGAGTCCGGACTCATGAGTCCAAGTAGACTTATTATTTTTTAATAAAGGTAGTGTTAGGTGGACTCAAACTAGCAGAAAGACTTAACTACCCTTCTTCATCAATCCACCCTTACCACCACTTACCACCTTAGCTACCGTGACCACTGCCGCTGCCGTGACCACCGGTCGTCGACGTCGTCGTCGTCGTCACGCGTCCAGGTGGACCGCGCCGCTGCTCCTCGTCGTCGTAACAGCCGCACCACCTCGTCCACGGCCTCCGCGTGGTCGCGAGCCGTCGTCCGTGCTGCTCGGCTGGCGTCCGCACCAGCAGCCCGTGAGCCGGAGCTCCGCCGTCTCTTTTTCTTCTTCCCTTCCCGGCGGCTTCTCTCCCTCTCCGCCATCTCTCTCTCTTTCTCTGTAGTCTCACACACACTCTCTCTCCGTCGTCTCACACACACTCTCTCCCATCCTCTTTTTCGCTGATTTTATTATCATAAATTAACCCCTTAATTTATCTGAAATTAAGTTAATTAAAACATTTTAATTAACCTGGGCCCACATCTAACTAATCATCTTATCCTAATCCAATTAGGATTTAAGATATTTGAATCCTAGTATATCACCAATAACAAGATTCTTGATATTTATCTCATATTCTAATTTGTTATCTATCTTTATCAAATAGAAACTTCATAACAAAATAGATATAACAAGATAAATAATTAATTTCGAAAATTAATTATTTATTTTGGATTTAAGATATTTGAATCCTAGTATATCACCAATAACAAGATTCTTGATATTTATCTCATATTCTAATTTGTTATCTATCTTTATCAAATAGAAACTTCATAACAAAATAGATATAACAAGATAAATAAATAATTTCGAAAATTAATTATTTAATTTCGGTCCTCATCCAAATAATCACAAACATGTAATTGAATCATGAACTACTATCACAATCGAACCTAATGGTGTCATGGATCATAGAACACGAAACTCAATTCATTAAAATTATTCAAATTAACCTAACATGGTTACTAGCATGTACGAAACAAATTTCAATTAAATCACGAATATATGTATTATATACACAAAACATGATAATAAATCTCACAGAAAACTTATGTATATCACATATACATCAACTATTAACATGCTTTCAATCATATATCATGTATATATCAGAAGAAAACATGCAATGAATTTAATGGAATCGAACTCGATGGCTCTGATACCACTGTTGGGTTTTGGGGTTCATACGCAGCGGAGATTACAAAACAATTTTGACAAAAAACCCAACCGGATCCGAATCTAATTCCATTAAAACGTTTAAACCATGAAAATTTAATCATACCTCAGTCGCAATGTACCTTTTTGAAGGTTAATCGATCTCTAAGGCGCCGCTAACGACGAACGCCTCTACCGTAGTCCACACACGAACGCGACCGAGATTCAAAGTGCTAGCTTCGAGAGAATACCAAACCTTTTTGTTTCTCTCCAAAACGATCCGAGAACATACCGAAAACCCTAAGTCGTTTCTAAAACAAAAAATAGAGTTTCAGCCTTTTTCTTTTTCGTGTGTGTGTTCTAACTTAAAGCGTCTATTTATACAACCTTTGTATATATACGGTTAAGTAAATTACACATATACCCTTACTTAAAGAAGTATAAGTGTAATACACCACAAGGACGTTTCTGTCATGAATTTTATCACATAAAATTCATTTTTCTGAATCATCTTAAAATCTCGCAAAACCATTCTTAGTGTGCGACCCAATAGGCTCATACAACGTTGGCAGTGTACCAAAACACATTTTGGTATACAAGTCATAAGCAGTCTCTAGCAAGACATTACGACTACCCAAGTTGTACGAATATCAAATCGATACAACCTAATCAATAGTGTATATAACATCTTTTTGTCACACAATATCCTTTTGATCAAACATAAGGCATGGAATTGTCATCCAACATGTTCAATCGTACTAGTCTCGATCTCTAGGTAGAATGAAAACATCCAAGTGACATTGATCAATATCAATTCACTTAAACTAGGCCTTTTAACGATCTAACACATCGAGGGATCCACTAGATATCTCTCTTTATGTGAGAGGGACAAATTCTATCTTGATTACACAACTTCATCACATTGCTCACACAGTAACCAATCACAACCTTTATAATCGTTCGGTTAAAGACAACGTTTGATAGTGTCAAATCACTGTGTTCCTAATGTTGAAGTCTCTGGTAATCTCAAGTCAGAGGACTGAAATATATACCTATCATGAGAAACAACTATGACTTAATCCATGTGATGTTCTCATAGCCGGTCGGTCCAGTACTTTGTTCCCTAACAAGTACTCGTGATCTTGATTTGTATCCCTATACGTATAATCATCATATGATCATCAATCGAGACTCACACTAGTCTTAATTCATTATAGTTCCCAGTATAATGATCGACTAGGGACATTTAGGATATTTATGTAAATACCCATGGATCTTATTATAATGCAAACATGCAAATTAATTATAATAAACAGCAAATGAAATCCTATATTTTATTAACTAAAATTATTCATAAAGACAGTTAATGGATTGACCTAGGGCACATGCCCCAACACTGGCAGAGAGAGAGATAGAGAGAGAACCCTGGTTAGATCCGGTCGCCTCTCTTGGCCAGATCTGGTTGAACGACCGGATCTGGCAGAGAGAGAGAGAGTGAGTGAGAGAGAGAGAGAGAGAACCCTGGTTAGATCCGGTCGCCTAGTGACCGGATCTGGCTGTGAGAGAGAGAGAGAGAGAGAGAGAGAGAGAGAGAGAGAGAGAGAACCCTGGTTAGATCCGGTCGCCTCTCTCGGCGTAATGAAATAGGTCGAGTGACCGGATCGGTCGAGAGAGAGAGAGAGAGAGAGAGAGAGAGAGAGAGAGAGAGCATGGAGGCCGAGAGAGATATCTAACAGTCGAGAGAGAGATAGAGGGTAGATGATGGTGGTGGGCAACGACAGTCGGCAGCGCCGGCACTCTTCGGCGTCAGCGACAGTTGTCGGGGGCGATCGTGACTGTGGAGGAGGTAGAGGATATGAATATTTTTGTATGTATTGGTATTAAAGATGAGGGTAATTAGGTCTTTTGTTTATATAAGTATCTTAAATTACTAGTAAAAAGTTTTTGAGTTCGGACTTAAAAAGTCCAAATAGATTTTTTGTTTTAATAAATAGTAGGAAAGTGCTATTGCACTCTTGAGTCTAAACTCAAAATTTTTTTTATTTCAAAGTCATCCTTAAGTAGTTAATGAAGCATACACAATCACTTATAAAAATCTTTTGTTATCCCTTAAATATTTATAAAAATTCGAAAAACCAACTTATGAGTCCGGAGTTATGAGTCCAAGTAGATTTATTGTAATAGTACTCCATTCGATTCGCAAATGTAAATAATAATTAGTATAGGGGTTAGTTAGTTTGCCTAATTAATATTCTTTCTATTTCTATTTAAGTGTAATTTTAAAGTTGTTCACATCTTTTAAAAAGTCATTTAATTATCTTGAATGAAGAGAAAGTGACAGTTAAATATTAACTAAATCACCTCTCTTATAACTCCACCGCTTCTACATACACTAGTTATTAATGTTTAATTAATATACTTTTTTTTATCAAGAGTATAAAAGTCAATTGAGTAATTAATGTGTATTAAAACTATCAAATGACATATATTGGCTTGATTTGGCAACATTAACTAATAATCTAGCCAAAAGTTGATAATTTAGTTGATAGCTAAAAAATTAGTAGCTAATAGCTGAAAATTGATAATGTAGCTGATTGATTAAGATCATTTGGATAGCTAGCTGTTAGGAGAACTGATAAATATAAAATGACATAAAAGTACATTCTTATTTATTTAAATTAATTCCATTAAATATACAAACATAATTTTTATTACTTAATATATATAAGAAAATGATATGTTTATAACTATTTCATTTTTAATAAATGTAATACATATAAAACTACGCCGCTATATGTATAGGACAGTACATGTTTATTGTTTTGATTTTTTGAAGCCGCACCAGTTTTGAATTGATAGCTGTATATTTGAAAAAACAAAATTTATTTTGATAGAGAAATGTATAGTATATGTCCACGATGGTATGTTCACTTTTTAATGTTATAATCATGAGAATAGAGAATCGAATGTTTTTGTTTTTTTTTTTTTTTTTTGTCAACGAAATCGGCTGTAATTGACCCTAAAAATGAGGGCAAAACTGAGAAAAAATTTCAAGTGACGCTTCAAAACATAAACGGCAGCTATTGTAGCGTTTGAGATGATAGCGTCTAAACTAGATTATTTTTGTAAGAAGTTAGTTAATCAAACACAACTTATCATTTAAAGTAGCTTAATTATAAAGTAAAATATAATTAAGCTAGTTTGTGCTTACCAAATAAATTTATTGTGAAAATATTTTAAAATGGCTGAAAAATTATTTATGAAGAAATAGATGGAGTACTAAATTAGAGTGAATTTATGTTCCCTCTTTAAGATTGATAATGGTTGCACACATTTTAATAGTGGTATTCGTAAATTTTAGAAACAATGGTGATGAGGTTTTCTTTTTTTAATAAATAGAACTCCCTTCGGATGCCAAAGTAGGTCGTTAATTTAAAATAAAAACACAAGAATTAAAGAATTATTTAATTGTAATGTAATTTATTATATTACATTTGTCTTTAGTAATGCTTTTTAATTTGAGTGGCTTTTCTTCAACTTATTTATTTTATTTTCATTAATGAAGGTAAAATAAGTAAAATATGCTTGAGAATTGGTGGACGACTTACATTTTTTTTTGATAAGCCTAGCTATTTGGGCCTTTTTCGACTAATCTTAAGGGGCCTAAAAATCGACTCGTTAGAAACTCCAGTGGCACAAACACAATTTGTCACAAGCGGAGAATCGAACTCGGGACCGCGTGTTTAACCCACACAATCGCTAGGCCAACCCGTCCGGATTGTGAACGACTTACATTTTTAACAAAGAAAGTAAACTATAACGATCTACATCTGTGACTGGAGGGAGTACTTAGTATAAAGTAGTAATGGTACTTATTATTTGATGAGATTACTCAGAAGTAAACCCAGATGGATTGGCTTAGCTAGTAATAAGAACAAAGACGAGATTATGCGGATTAGACGTATGATCTCGAGTTTGATTTTTCACAACAACCAAATATCAGGCTATTAATAGTTTCTTTTCGCTATCTCAAGATCTATGAGACTGGTAAGACAAGTGTCTAAATACCCATATTTATTAAAAAAAGAGTTATTTGACAGTATTATTAAGATTATCTCTAACCACAAAACTCTATTTTCTCATTTATTTTATAGTTTTGTCTCATCAAACTTTATTCATTCTCCAACCACAAACACTATTATTTTTCCTCTAAAAAAAATATTTCCTCGCCACTACTCTTTACATATTAATTACAACTTCCCCCTTTCTCTTTTTTATGTACCACTCCTAACTACACAAAAATGCACATTAAGTTTATCACCAAAAAAATGCATATGTTAAAACTCGTTGAAAAAAAGCCTAAAAAATGCACATAAAAAATCAGATATGATTTCTCAAAAAAAAAAATCGATTCTCATTAAAAGAAAAGAAAAAAAAAAATTGATGATGAAGAGGAGATCAGATAAACTTGGTCTTTTACACTTTGATAAGTCAAGGGCATCTCTGTAATATTTTATTTGCAGACATACTTTTCCTCAAAAATGGAGATAAACAGTGGAACCCCAAACTTGGGGTTTTGGTTTAGAGGGGAACATGGGGTTCGATTAGAGATGCCCTAAGTGAAAAAAGAAAGAAAAAAAAGTTGTCAAGTCTCATGCAGATCATGGAGCGGGTAGGTGTCACGTACGTGTCTTCTCATTCAATATACTTCGTACATGCGGCATAGCCGTATAGAGAGCCCAAAACAAGAAAGTATTATATGTATAAAAAAATCTTTGAGTTCGGACTCAAAGAGTTCAAACAGATTTTTTGATGTACAAAATAGGAAAGTACTCGTATTAACTACGTAAACTCATCAATACAAAGTCACAAAGTCCCATGCAGTAGTTGAAAAAAAAAAAAAAACAAAAAAAAAAAGGTTCCCATGCTCCATAGTCCATACGGACGTTATGAGTTGAAAGCGTGATTGTGAAGTGACCGTGTTACTCCCTTCCGGCAAAAAGAAAAAACAGACAAGAAAAGACAAGCATTACAAAATTGCATGTGTTGTTATATCTATCAATCACTAGATATGGTCGGTAGGTTTTTTTTTTTTTTTTAATATGCATGTGTCATAGCCTGGAGCGCGCGGTTCAATAATCACCGCATCTAATAATTGTTAGCCTACATCTGTGGATCTTGATTTGGATATGGATATGGATATGGCTAAGTTCAACTCCTAGGGTTGAGATCCACTTGATGGATGTGAGATTATCCTCTCATTCTATACCTCCTTGACAACCTCCAATTCATCGTCAAATCAATTAATAGCTCAATAATTTAATATAAAAATTAAAAGTAATTAAAAAGTTATGAATTCAAACTTATATCGGTGAAAAAATTTATTTACTTTTTATAAAAAAATACAATTTCCACTCTATCTAAGGTGATAACATCGCATGATTTTATCAATGTCATCATCTTAAGGGGAAGAATATCTAAACTACTCATCATACATATCTTGCCCCAACTGAATCTATTTACGAGCCTTAATTTAAATCTTAATTTATCTCATTCAAATCTATGTGTGAGCCTTTAGACCTTGATTAATACTGATATATTATTCTTAATTTAACCACTTTCAATTCACTCGGGCATACTTGAGATGGAGTAAGAAGGGCAACCGCCCTACACTCTCACCCAAAAGAAGACCCCTACATGCCTATAAATTAACTAAAGTGGGTACAAAAAAATAGGTTTCAACCTATAAAAAAAATCTAGTTTATTTAGAAAATCGTGGGTTAACTTTCCACTTTTATAAAATGATGTCACTTAACTTTTTTTTTTTTGATGAAGATGTTACTCTCGACTTCTACAATTTTGCTAGTGAGATACGTAGTCTCGGCTTCCTCTAATTTCTAGGCTCTCGCCCCTCACGTACTCCCTATTTCCTCTACCTCTTTTTTAACTCCATCAGTTATAAGAAGATTCTTATAATTTTTTATTATCGGTCTCAAGTTGAGAGGAAGAATGATGGAACATGTCTTAAAATATTTTTAAATATTATCGGTCTCTTGATATGATCCGTTGCTATAATGGAATAACTAAAGGAATAGCGACGGGGAAGCCCGTCGCTAAGCACTTCGTACCTATTTTGAAATAGCGACGGGTGTCAAAAATAGCAACGGGACCCCGTCGCTAAATCCCGTCGCTGTTTTATGAGCGGTTGAAAAAAAAATTGTTTTTAAAATCAGTATTATTTTTAAAATAAAAATAGTATTAATTTTGAAATAAAAATAATAATTTTTCAAAAATAAAATAAAACAACAACTAAATCCTACAAAATATACAAAAAACAACAACAAATTTAACAAATAAATCAAATTTATTTAACAATAACAACTAAAACAAAGAAAAATAAAAATAGAAACACAAAAAAATAAAAATAAATCTGAGATTTACAAAAAAAAAACCAACATCTAGCTTTGCCATCGACCAGATGTGGTGCGGTGGGAGAGGAGGAACCAACGAGAAGATTGGTGAGACTGGAGAGGGCGCCATCGACCAGAGGTGGTGCGGTTGGAGAGGAGGAACTTGCGAGAAGATTGGTGAGACCGGAGAGGGCGGCTGGAAAGGAGGTGTGGCTAGATAGGAGATTGGAGAAGAGGAGCGGTTGGAGATGAAGCCTGGCTAGAGATGGAGGCGCTGCTGGAGAGACGGCGGTTGGAGGGAGGGGCCGGTGGAGAAAGACGACGGGAGGGGTGTAACGACCAAAAATCTCTAACCATGGTTACTTCCTTAAACAGACTTAACGACCCGTACCGTGGGACCTACACCGTAATATGTACATTGACCAAAGCAAGGGCCGAGGTACATTTTATATTTGGTGTGATGTATGCCTAGTGTGTTGTAGATGTGTAGACTATTAAGTTAATTTTACACGGGTGTGTATGTATCAAAACGAGCGGGGACGTACCTCGAGTCGCGTGTTGATGTGGGATCGAGGTAGCGACATATTGGGGTAAGTTTAATTTATTTGATGTGGCCACATTTAGCTAAGTATTAAATGACCTATAGTTAGTGAAATAAAACCAAATGCACTAGATATGTATCGAAAACGCGTTAACCCATCACAAGGCAAGGTGGCCAAATGTTGAGTCACTCAAAAATGACTTGAGGGACAAGTGGGACAGGGTGATCCGAAAAATTGTATTTCGACAAAATAAATAGAAAATAATGAATTTCTATGAAAAATAAAATATTTGGAATTTCGGACGAGACTTTTACGATGGGTTTACTTTGAAAAGCGCGAAATGGACGGATTTGCCTAAAAATTTAGAAATTGGTATCGAATTCGATTTGGCCTAAATTGATACATTATTGAATGTTAGGGAACTAAGGGTAGAACTCAGGAGTTTGGGGACACATTTCGAAGTGTCGAGGGATCAAATAGACTAGGATAAGCGTGTGAATTGTAAGTACAACAGTAAGAATTTTATATTTCATTTCATTCACCTTTATTGATTTATTGGTCTATTGGTAAGCATCGCTACTTGAAAATCTCATATCATGTTGTGTTCTTGCATCTATTCATGAGTGAATATTGTGGTATGATGTCTTGTGAATTGTTTCATTGACTTTGATTTCTACTCTTGATGTCATTTTTGAAAAGAAATGATGAAAAACATGCTAATGAGATAATTTGGATTTACTTGGAGTTGTATTTGATTTCATTTGGGCTTTGTAGTCTAACTTGTTTCGGGTTCTTAGAACATTGACATTATTTGTTTTTGAAATTAAAGTAGGGATTATTTAGTGTCCATTGTACGAGATATGCGCGGTTCACGAGGACATGGGTCTATCGGGGTTCCGACACTCACCACTATACTTGCGCGACACACGGGTTATGGAATTCAGGGTGGTCGGCAAGCATGAGATTGATGACGAATAAGCGTAGAGCGCAGCTCCGCTATTTGTGCGTGAAATATGTTGAGCGCAGCTCCATATAGTAGTAAAGGTTTGGTGATAGGTTCTCACCGCTGACCGGACGTAGATTATCTCGACTTAGCCTGTGTCAGTCTCTACTTACCGTCCAGTTAGTGACGGTGGGTGTAGGTCCGTCGAGCAGCAGCATACCAGGGAAGGAGAAAATCAACGACTTCCTTTAAGTAGTTCGACGACTCTTCTCACTGATTTTGTATGTCTCGACTTTTATTGTATTATTATTGTTTATGTCATTTTGGGTTGTACATTGGGTTGAGTGAATAGTTTCATATATATATATATATACACGTGTATGTGTTACTATAGGAATTTTGAAAATCATAACGGCTTCCGCATGCTCTTTAAAATACATGAAAATAAAAATAGAATTTAAATTAACTTTAAATTGAATAATATATCAACAGACGGATTCAGAGGAATATAGAGATGAAATACTGACTAATACGTAATTAAGTCTTATGTGGTTAGGATTAAGGCTTGATTACCGGATTAGGCCGAGCGGTGCTCTGTTTAGAAGTTGGAGCCGTCACAAGGGGTCGGTGAAGAGAGGGGGCGAGGGAGAGAGAGGTTGTGGAGATAGGTTGGAGAGGGGCGGTGGAGAGGGGGAAGAGGAGGTGAAAGTAGTTTATAAGTGGGAGCTAGGGATTATAGTTTATTTTTAAGTTTGAGTGAGTGAGTGTATGGGCCCCACTTGCTACGTGGGCATACAATTTTTTATTTTTTTTGACTATTGGGCGGGATTTTTTCTGCTAAAAAAATAGCGACGGAGTCGTCGCTATCCCCTCGCTATTTAGCGATGGGGAGTAGCCCGTCACTCTTCTCCGTCGTTGTTGGCAACAATTTTTTATAGTGATAACAGTATAAAGTGAAAAATAAAGTAATTTTATTGAAGACCCATTTTATACAAAAATAAAATAAAATAAAATAAAATAAAAAATTCACCCGCTCTGAAACTAAAACGTAGCTATATCATATACAATTAGTCCTGTGTCTACACTCTCTCAATATATACTTAAACTGGACGTATGAGCTTTCACATATAAAACTTTATACATTAGCAACACCTTTTTTTTTTTTTGAAGGAAAAGATCATCTTTTTTTTTTTTTTTTTTTTTTTTTTTTCAATAAGAATGAGATTTTATTTTACTATAGCCAACATCATCTTTTCTTTTGTATATATGAAAAGCAAAAACCTAGCTAATCTCATGTATATAGATTAGATATAAAATATATTATAAATCAAAAAATAAATAAAAAAGATAATTAACGGATAATCCAAGAACCAAATTAATTAAACCTCAATTTGGCCAGCTAGCATATATGCCATGCAGCCAGACAAGCATCTGTGCAACATATGCCATCTTTTCCCTTTTTTTTTTGTCTCTCTTGAACTAATCTACCTGAGGACGGGAATCACGTGGGCCGGTGAGCATGTACAGGATCACAGTGATAACTAATTAGGAAAAGAGAAGAATTAGAATGACAATATCACGACACACTAAAAAAATATTAGCTCACAAGGAAAATATTAGAATCATAATAATAATATCACAACACAAGATATATTGACACATAAGAGCATTTTATACGATCTTGACATGACTGTTATGCGTCGGGATCTGTATATGCTCACATCTCGAGGCACGTATGGATGAATATTGTTTAAAATTGTAAGTCGTTTTTGGAATTCTAGAGAGTATTTATTGCATTTTTATCTATTTTATCCTCATGCAATTCAAACATTTATGATTCTTCAATTCTTTAATTAATTTAATGTCAAAAGGCATGTATGTAAATTATACTCATAATTAAAACTACCTTACTTTAAACGACTTATACAAACAACTGGAGGGAGTAATTAAGAAAAGAGTAGTCCTAGAATGACAACAATAATATCAAACCACAAGACATATTAGCTCACAAAAGTATTTCATACGACCTCGACTTGCGTGTTATGTGTCGAGGTTTGTATATGTCACATCTCGAGGCGCGTATGGATGACTATGGTTAATTAGCCAATGTGTCTTGTAGTAGTACTGAGATGTTGTTGGCATTCTAGCACTAGCTACGGACTATTCAACAAATTATTGCTATATAAGGAGCAGCTATGGCATCAACTTTTGTACATCGACCGATCTCCTTAATTTGCTTTGATCATTAAGTACTATAGTGTTTAGCAAACAAATGGCTCAATCAGCACCTACTCATGTGATTGATGTTGAGAGCGAGATCAGTTGCCCAGCAGACAAGATGTATGATCTGCTCAAGAACCAACTCACTCAGCTTCCCGTTATCTTCCCTGAAATTTACAAGAACGCTCAAGTACTTGAAGGAGATGGGAAGAGCTTGGGAAGTGTCCGACGTTGGACATATGTTATTCGTATGTCAACTTACTTTTAATTAATTATGATCACTACATCGATCTACATATACATATGTGTGTGAGTGTGTGTGGAGTAGTTTCATCTTTTTTTTTTTTTTGAATGATTTCTGATAGTACTAGCTAGAAGTAAGTAATGAATCAGTTTTAATTAATTACTAAGAGAGGCTTAATTAGTTCAGTTGTAGACCTTGGCCACTGAATTAATTCGTGTTTAATTATGATCACACAACTTTCAGAGAAGCGGGTCGATCGATATTATTTTTGTTTTTGAAAAAGATAGGTTTTGTAGAAATATAAGAGGATATACTAAATCCTGATCAAATCGCTCGCCTAGGATCTTTGGATTAATAATTAAAAATTTGACGAAATTAATTAAGGAGGTGGTGCTACTATAATTAAAATTAAGTTTTTGTAGCCGGCCTTTAACTAATTTGAGACGAAAACTTCTTGTTTGATATATTGTGGTTACGTACATGCACGTATAATTTTTATTTTTGGACTAATTAATCATCTTCTTTAATTGGCTCTCTAGATCATACTTCCGATGAGATTTTGGTGGTGGATGAGAAGCTGACTGAAGTAGACGATGAGAAAAGAGCACTGACTCTAAGTGTAGTGGGAGGAGATCTGCTGAAGACCCACAAACGCTTTGATGTGAGGGTGGTTGTGAACCAAAAGGGCACAGGGAGCGTGGTGAAGTGGCACATCATATTTGAGAAGGTAGACGAGAACGACCCTCACCCGGACCCTTACCTTGAAATCTTTGACAACATTCATAAGAAGTTCGAGCAACATTTTCACAAGTGATCAATCGATCGATGAATATTAGTAATGGAATCCCTCTTGCATGTGTGTTTGTGTGTGCAAATAAATGGCGATGAAGTTTGGAGCTAGTATTCTATACTTAATTAAAATTTCGGGTGTTTCATCAAAAAAAAAAAAAAAAAGTATGTTTTGGGGTGTGAGAGCCATGCACATTAATGGAAAGTCTGATATCCACCTTCAATAAATGTGTTCGTGTATACAGCTCTCTGTTGTTGGTTGTGACTCATGAAATTGTGAGCATTAAGTCATGTATCTCGGAGGTTTTTCATGACCTCCCCTTTGTTATCTTATATATATATATATATATGATCAATAAATTATAATTATCTCTCATATTAATAAAACCGATCTATATATAGTTGTGGTACTATATATGGGGTACGTATTAGTATATTAGTACTCAATATCCGTCACATTTTTGAATTTTTTTTGTTCCATTAAGAAATCGAGGAAGCATTAAATATTTCATTTTCAATTCTAACTTCATTTCATCTAATTAGTTAATGACATCATTAATCATTTTTTACGCACTCCGTTCCAATATATATATATAAAAGGTTTCTATGCGTACAAGTATTGCTTGAATCCGGACATTGTTTCATAATACTATAAATTTATATATTTTTTAAAAAATATATAAAATATGTGAAGAATGATATAATTGTAATTTTTAATTAAAAATATGAAAAATAAAAAATACCTACACAAAAATTATATATAGCTATTATATTTTATTTTTAAAAAAAATAAAAAGCTGTTATTACATAAAAAAAAAAGAAAAACAAAAAATTGAAACAACGAATTTATGCTATTAATTAGGATACTCATATAGTCATATTAATTGGGCTAATGAAAGTACTTAGGTTATTAATTAGGCAAAGTAATAAATGCACCAAAACATTTCAAATCTATGTATAGTTGACATGTGTCAACAATGTACATAGCTTTATATATATATATATATATATATATATATAATTTGATCATTTATGAGAGGGTAATTTAATCTTGTTATATAATCATATTGGAATCATTACCTTAATCCTTGCGCACAAGCTAAATATATGGCGGATATTGTAGAACGTGGGAGTAGTATGTTGAGAGTATTCAATTATTACCGTATATTACTTTTGGTAGTAGACAACATACAACTAATTAACTAATTAGTCTCGAATATTTACCCGCTTCCCCATGTAGCATTAGCGGATCACATATATACATACTGTAACAACTCAAATTAATTAAATTAGTAATTCGTGCGCTACGTGGATAATTCGGTTGCCTCATACATGAGAACTGAGAGAATATGTTATTTATGGATGATGGTTGTATATTATATGTGGTGTTTAAAACTATTATCATTATATCGCATCACATGTGAGTATGTTATTACAGAGTGAGTTAGTGTGACAGAGAGTTACCTCAAAATGCGTGTCGAGATGCGAGGCATCGATGCTGGGTAGTCGAGGGTTAGTGGGATCACAAATTTGTCAATTTTGGTGAATAAAAGCACTGACCATATGTATTATAATGGGCTTGAGCTAAGTTAAATAAATCAAACAAATAAGGCCTAAAGTTTGGTTGATTAAAAGGAAATTATGAAATTGTCCTAGAGATATGAATTGACACATTTAGGAACCAAGTGAGTTACAAATTGGTGTTATTTGAGTGTGTTTTGTGCATTTATAATGTGTCGATCGATTAATGTGTTGGATTATATTAATTATCCCAATGGTTATAAATAGTGTACCCATAACATGGGTATATATTTGACTCACATGGTAGTACAATTTAACACTTGCTATTTAAGTAAGAAAAAAAATAATAAATCTAATTAGACTCATGAGTCTGGACCATAGGGAAATTTTTAAAGTTTTTGTAAATATTTAAGGGGTATGAAAGAAATTTTACAAGTGATTATGGTTGCTTCATTAATTGCTCGATTATGTATTTGAAATTAATTTTTTTTTTAGTCCGGACTCACAAGTCCAAATAACACTACCCATATATATATATAAGGAGATTCTACAATGGGGCCCAAATATATATCCATGCCATTGGAATCCCTCGAAATGTGTTGTGTATTAAATGTTTGTGCATTTATAATATGTCGATCGATTAATGTGTTGGATTATGTAATCACCTCTAGGGTCAGATTAGCGCCATACTTCGGACTCTCAACATACTATTGCTGGCGAGTAGCACTCGAGCAAGGCTAGTATCTGGATCCGCTAGGTGGTCGGCGTGAAACCTATGACCCACCCACACGTGCACGTCACAATTCTCAGGTATCCCTATTCACCGAGATGACAAACGTGCTACGGCCTGGTGGACTTACACACAGAAATGGCATGGAGGGAAAGCCTCAATGTCCGTCCATTACCACACACCATGAATAGAGTAATGAAAGACAGAATATGAAATCAAAAACAAAATAAAGTACTGTTCTAGCAATTTCAGTTGGGATACTACACACCTCAAACCGCACTCTGTGTCCCGATACCTAAACCCGCAGTCCGGCTTCGCCTAATCCCAGATATCCTAAAATTACCGCCCAAAATGACCTATTACCATTTATAATTAATTTTTAGTCATTTAAATGTTTTTAAGTCACTCAACCAAAATTATGTCAAAACAAGCTGGATCTAGCGCGCTAGGTCTGAGAATTAACACTAGATTCTGAGACAGTTATACGTTCTTCGCCCAGCATAACATTAGCGCGCTAGTTTCGGGTCTAGCGCGTTAGATGATGTCATTAGCGCGCTAATCGCGTTCTGGACAGTAAACAGCTGCAAATTTATGGGGCTTTAAACAACTCACCAACCCAACAACAACCACAACACCAACAACACAACTTTAAAACACTAGAAACCCATCATAACAACAACTCAACATCCACCAAATCTTCAGTAACACCTCTCAAATTATGATCAAAAGATAGAGGAAGTGGAGGTTTATGTGACTCGCACCTTGTTTTTGTTGTTTACACCCCTCCAAGCTCGTTGAATCACCAAGAGAATCACCAAACCTTGTTTTCTTCTCTTCCAGTTTTCGGATTCTGGGATAAGGAAGAGAAAATGTTGTGAAAATAAGTCGATTTGACTTATATATGGTTGAATTTGCATCATATCTCACTTGTGCATCTCTAGGCCATCCTAAGCACCTCATCTATTCCCTTTCCGACCAAGAGTGACTCCGAGAATGACACCTTTGGCACACTTACCATTGTATTCAACTCAAAAAGTGACATTTCGGGTGTTTCGACACTTGGCTTCGCGTCCCGAACCGCGACATACGCATATCACCATGTCCCTAACCATCACATATACATTCTCTATTCATTATGTAGGCAATTTTATTCATTTTATGTGTATTTTATTTCCCTCAGCCTAGTGTTAAGTTGGTTAGACTACCCAGTACCCGCGTTGACACGCATATCGAGGTAGATACTTAACAGTTAACACACAGTCTCGCACATCAATTATACTATAATAACACACATTGCAATGCCATGTACACTATTTCAATATAAACATCACAATTTAAACAAGTCAACACACAAAAATAACCATTTACCTAGTTCCAGGTGCGGTCCCACGAGCATCTGAGCTGTTAGCCACGTCTGCAACCACGTCATAAATAACGACGAATTATATTCAGTCCGTTATAAATTATATTAATTATTCAAATGGTTGTAAATAGTGTACCCATAACATGGGTATATATTTGACTCCCATGGTAGTAGTACAATTTAACAGTTGCTCTTTAAGTAAGAAAAAAAATCTAATTGGAATTATGAGTCCAGACTCATATGGAGTTTTTTAAAATATTTGTAAATATTTAAGGGGTATGAAATGAATTTTACGAGTGTTTATGGTTGCTTCATTAATTGCTCGAGGATGTATTTGAAATTAAAAAAGTTTTGAGTCCGTACTCACAAGTTCAAATAGCACCACTCATATATATATAGGGAAGTTCTATAATGAAGCCCAAATATATACCCATGCCATGAGAATATCTCAAAATGTGTTGTGCATTTATAATGTGTCGATCGATTAATGTGTTGGATTTTATTAATTATTCCAATGGTTATAAATAGTGTACCCATTACATGAGTATATATTTGACTCCCATGGTAGTAGTACAATTGAACACTTGCTCTTTAATTAAGAAAAAATAATATTAAATCTAATTGGACTCATGAGTTCAGATTCATAGGGAGGTTTTTAAAATTTTTGTAAATATTTAAGGGGTATCAAAGGAATTTTACAAGTGATTATGGTTGCTTCATTAATTGCTCGAGGATCTATTTGAAATTAAAAAAAGTTTTAAGTCTGAACTCACGAGTCCAAAGAGCACTACCCAAAAAACACACACACACTTGCTCTTTTTTATTAGACGAAATAAAGAATTAAATGTACTAACCGTATGTATTATAATGGCCTAAGCTAAGTTAATTAAATCAAATAAATAAGACCTAAAGTTTGGTTGATTAACATAAACCATGAAATCGTCCTGGAGATATGTATTGGCACATTTACGAATCAAGTGATGAGTTACAAATTGGTGTTATTTGAGTGTGTTTGTGTGTGTAAATAAATGGTGATGAAGTTTGGAGTATTCTATACTTTTTTTTTCAAGAGTATTCTATACTTGATTATAATTTCAGGTGTGACAGCTATGCACATTAATGGAAGGTTTGCTATCTACCTTCAATAAATGATCTATGAACGTATGAATGTGTACGTGTATACAGCTCTCTGTTGTTGGTTGTGACTCATCAAATTGTGAGCATTAAGTCATGTATCTCGGAGGTTTTTCATGACCTCCCCTTTGTTGTCTTATGTATATATATGATCAATAAATCATAATTATATCTCATATTAAGAAAACCGATCTATATATAGTTTTTTTTTTTTTGACGGGGAAAAGATGAAAATTTTATTCATCAAATAGCTCACAAGATACATCAGTTACAACAATGTATTAATAACCAAAGGAGCTATATCCCAAATTCTTTCGTTCTCATGAACTCGCAAGAGTTTAGCCATATTATAGTTGTAGTACTATTTTTTGGATACGACTAATTAACTAATTAGTCTCGAATATTTACCTGCTTCCCTATGTCGCATTAGCGGATCACATATATACGTATACTATTTTCGGATACGAAATAAACTCACGGGGTGTATTCAATTGAAAATTTAATAAACTTTTGATTACTTTGATAAGCGGATAACTTTTTTGAAGTTTGTAGATTTTCGTACACTTTTAAAGACTTGGATATACTTTTATGTAAATGTAACGGCCCAAAATCTCTAACCGTGTTTAATTTTTTTAAACAAGATCAACAACCCGTACCGTGGGATCCACACCGTGGTATGTCCATTTTCGAGGCAAGGGCCAAGGTATATTTTATATTTGTTGTGATGTATGCCTAGTGTATTGTGTATGTGTAGACTATTAAGTCAATTTTTATACGTGTGTATAGGTATCAAGACGAGTGAGGACGTACCTCGAGTCGCGTGTCGATACGGGACCGAGGTAGCGACATATGGGGTAAGCTTAATTAATTTGAGTTAAATGTGAATCTATGTTGGTTTTGTAAGTGGTTAATGTGCTCACATTTCATATAAACATTAATGTGCCTAAAAGTGTGAAATAAAACAAGAAGCATTGGATGTGCATCGAGACACGTATACAACCATTATGAGACAAGGTGTCAACATGTAGAGTCACTCAATGGTGACTTGAGGGACAAGTGTGACAAGGTGGTCCATGAGATAAACCTCGAGACACGTTTGCACACGATGATCAAGGCCTATAGTTTAAACATATCAATATGGTCAAATGTAACATATAAGTCAAATTTTTTGGTTTCTTATCCTCATCAAAATCGTTTCTTTGAAGGAGGAGAGAAAGAAAAGTGTTGTTGGTGTGATTGTGGTAGAGGAGAGGAGAAATCATTGAAGCTTTGATGAGGAAGAAGGAGCTCATCAAGTGAGGTAACTTGTCCATACCATAAACTTGTGATTTCATATAAGGCAATAATAAAGCCTTTGTGTGGTAAAAACTTAGAATTCGAAGTGCAGAATTTTGGGTTCTGCTGCACATAGTGCGCTAAGTCGATGAGCGCTAATGTTCAATTAACGCGCTAATGTTGAAAACTAGTGCGCTAATCTTGATTATCGCGCTAGAGGTGTAAAATAACACGCTAATTGCTTTGTTAGTATAAAAATCAGCAAAGTCCAAACATGATTTAAACACTATAAATGGGTTCAAACTCACTCTAAAACCTATCAAACAACTCTGGGGAACTAATAGAAATACATGCTATTGAGATAAGTTGGATTGGACTAGACTTGTATTCTATTCCTTTGGGCTTTGTAGCCTATCTAGTTTTTGGAATCCTAGAGATTTGGAATTATCTGTCTTTGAAAACTAACGTAGGGATTATCTAGTGTCCATTCCACGATAGATGCGTGGTTCACTAGGACGAGCAGGGTTTCGACACTCACCACTTCACTTACACGGCGCACGAGTTATGGGACTTGGGGTGGTAGGCAATAATGAGATTGCTGTTTTATGTGTAAAGCGCAGCTCCGCTATTTATGTGAGATATGTTGAGCGCATCTCCATATAGTAGTGGGAAAGGTTAGGTGACATGATAGTTCTCATCGCTGACCGGACGTAGATCATCTCGATTTAACCTGTGTTAGTTGATACATTTTTAATTGTGGTATTTACTTGCATTACTTGATTTAACAATTATTTCGCTACATTATGCTTTTAAATACCATTCTTTTATTTTGGACATATGACATAGAATTCTCTAGTTATTACTTAAATATTACTATACTCACCGTCTAGTTTGTGATGGTGAGTGTAGGTCCGTCGAGCAGCAGCAGGCCAGAGAAGGAGAAGATCGATGACTTTCTGTGAGCATTTTGTCGACTCTCCTATCTCATTTTGTATGACTCGACTTTTGTTGTATTATTACTTTTAATGTCTTTATTGTGAATTTTGGGTTGTACATTGGGTTGAGTGAATAGTTCCATATATATATATATACATACATGCATGTGATGTTGTATTTTCCTGGTTTCTCACACTTAGGATTTTGGATAATGAAAGCTTCCGCATAATCTTTAAAATACATGATAATATGTAATAACTTGAAAATGATAAATGAGTTTTAATTAACTTTGAATTTAATGATATATCTGAACATGCGTTTTGAGGAATACAGAGACGAAAGGTTGACTAATACGTGATTAAGTCTTATATGGTTAGGATTAAGGTTTGATTACGGGATTAGGCTTGGCGGTGCCTTGTTTAGAAGTTGGGGCCGTCACTGTTGGTTTTCAGAGCCAGATTTAGAGAACTATATGGCTTAAGACAATATGATACCAACACAATTGGTATCAAAGACTAGGTTTAGAGAACAATATGAATAAAATAAAAATCTTAGTTGTGGCAACCAAATGACCTTTGCCTAGAACTCTTTACTTGGGAAGTGAGTGAAAGTGAGATGTTGATTTATTATATTTACTTGTTAATTGCTACATGTTTATATATATATATATATATACTTATGCGCTATGTCAGATAAAAGCCTATTCGCTTTCGCTATCCATTGCAGACCCCGATGGCTGATACACGAAGGGGAGGAGATGCAGAGCCTAGTGGCAATCAGCCTCCTATTATTGCGGAAGATCTACAACGACCGTCTGACCGAGTGATAGCTCAAGGCAAACAGTTGACTGATTTCGTCGCTTTGATGACAGCTCATTTTGCTGCACCATCATACACATCGACTTTTACGATTGCTACACTGGCTGTCCAAGTGTAAGCACTTCTTACTGCAGCGTTAGCAACGCCGATTGCCGTGATTGCACCAGTGGTTGAGACAGCTGAGGCAGTAACGTCTCCCACGCCTGTATCCTCCAGCACTTCTATTGAAGTTCAGCTGGTAGAGGACTTCATCAGACTCAAGCGAGTCTATTTTGATGGAGTACGAGATTCTCAAAAGATTGAGAAATGGATTCTGTCTCAAGAGAAGCTCCATCGGATACTGAAGATTGAGGATAAACTTCGGGCAGAGATCTCATCGTATACTCTCGAGAGAGACGCCGAGGTGTTGTGGCGTATGACAATGGCTACTCATGGAGAGTTTGAGACATGAGATGCTTTCAAATAGAAGTTCTATTAGCAGTATTTTTTCCGCCTGCAGTCATGAAGAGATTGAAACGAAAGTTCATTGACTTGAGACAGGGGCCATAAGAGCCTGTGATGCAATACGTGGACAAATATGATTATCTGCACCAATTTGCTGGGGACTTGGTGAGAGATAAGTCCGAGGAAGTGTACCATTTCGGTAATGGACTCAGGCCCAATATTAGATATTACGTCGTCAGTTCAGGAGCTAGGACACTCACTGAAATCTACGAGCGAGCCCTTACATATGAGACATACTATCTAGTCAGAGTTGCTGATGACAGAGCACTGAGTCCAGTGTTATTCGCAGAGCAGGCCATAAAGTCTGAGAGATGGAGATAGAGGTGTAAGGGAGCAAGTGGATGGAACATAGGTGTTCAGGGTTCACATACATCTATTCACCCATTTGTTGTGCCTCGTATATCATCAATTGCTTCAGCAGAGAGCACTTTGGGAAGATTTCCTTGCCACCTCTCATGAGACCAGCTCTACCAACTCCTGTTGTTCTTGCACTTCCCGCCCTACAGGTTTCACGACAACAGCCGCATGGTGGCAGAGGCCGAGGAAGAGGCGATAGGCTGAGGTATTAGATATAGACCAATATAGTCGCTAGAGACAGGGTTAGTATTAGGCACAGGGCCAGTCTTAGACTTAGGGTCAATGGAGACAGTTGACATGCTTCAGATGTGGACATGTCAGACACATAGTGAGAGAGTGCTCGCATCCTACAACAGTGTACACAAAACATGCTTGATAGGAGGTTCATATGGTGGTCCAACCAGACGCCGACGCCACACAAGGTCTCATTGAGGGTACGGTTTCTATTTGAGGCAGAGATGCATACGTATTATTTGATTGTGGATCTACCATATCTTTTATTGCTGGTCGCATGATAGACATCTTAGGGTTGAAACCTATTAGGCTTAGCATAAATTTAATTTTGAGTATTGGAGCCAGGGATAAGGTTTACCCTAATAGTGTTATTGAGGGATGTCTGGTCGAGATAGATGCGGTAGAGCTACCTACTGACTTTAGAGTCCTCGAAGTTTTGGGGTTCGACGCGATTTTAGGGATGGACTGGTTAGCTGCATACCATGCTCACATCGACTATTTTAGTAAGACAGTGATATTTCAGATCCCGACGCGTCTGACGTTTACCTATATAGGTAGTTCAGCAAGGACAATAAGAACGAGAGGTCGATCTACGACTAGTGAGGAGATGGAGGCATTGATCTCGCTATACACTATACCAGAAAGTCAGGGACCTAGGCTGGAGAACATACCGATGGTGAGAGATTTTTTTGATGTGTTTTCGATGGATTTATTGCATTTTTACCTATTTTATCCTCATGCAAATCAAACATTTATGATTCTTCAATTCTTTAATTAATTTAATATCAAAAGGCATGTATGTAAATTATACTCATAATTAAAACTACCTTACTTTAAACGACTTATATAAACAACTGGAGGGAGTAATTAGGAAAAGAGTATTCATAGAATGACAACAATAATGTCAAACTACAAGGCATATTAGCTCACAAAAGTATTTCATACGACCTCGACTTGCGTGTTATGTGTCAGGGTCTGTATATGCTCACATCTCGAGGCGCGTATGGATGACTATGGTTAATTAGCCAATGTGTCTTGTAGCAGTACTGAGATGTTGTTGGCATTCTAGCACTAGCTACGTACTATTCAACAAATTATTGCTATATAAGGAGCAGCTATGGCATCAACTCTTGTACATCGACCGATCTCCTTAATTTGCTTTGATCATTAAGTACTATAGTGTTTAGCAAACAAATGGCTCAATCAACACCTACTCATGTGATTGATGTTGAGAGCGAGATCAGTTGCCCAGCAGACAAGATGTATGATCTGCTCAAGAACCAACTCACTCAGCTTCCCGTTATCTTCCCTGAAATTTACAAGAACGCTCAAGTACTTGAAGGAGATGGGAAGAGCTTGGGCAGTGTCCGACGTTGGACATATGTTATTCGTATGTCAACTTACTTTTAATTAATTATGATCACTACATCGATCTACATATACATATGTGTGTGTGTGTGTGTGGAGTAGTTTCATCTTTTTTTTTTTTGAATGATTTCTGATAGTACTAGCTAGAAGTAAGTAATGAATCAATTTTAATTAATTAATAAGAGAGGCTTAATTAGTTCAGTTGTAGACCTTGGCCACTGAATTAATTTGTGTTTAATTATGATCACACAACTTTTCAGAGAAGCGGGTCGATCGATATTATTATTTTTTTTTTTTGAAAAAGATAGGTTTTGTAGAAATATAAGATGATATACTAAATCCTGATCAAATCGCCCGCCTAAGATCTTTGGATTAATAATTAAAAATTGGACGAAATTTATTAAGGAGGTGGTGCTACTATAATCAAAATTAGGTTTTTGTAGCCCGCCTTAACTAATTTGAGACGAAAACTTCTTGTTTGATATATTGTGGTTACATGCACGTATAATTTTTTTTTTTGGACTAATTAATCATCTTCTTTAATTGGCTCTCTAGATCATACTTCCGATGAGAATTTAGTGGTGGATGAGAAGCTGACTGAAGTAGACGATGAGAAAAGAGCACTGACTCTAAGTGCAGTGGGAGGAGATCTGCTGAAGACCCACAAACGCTTTGATGTGAGGGTGGTTGTGAACCAAAATGGAATACCTCTTGCATGTGTGTTTGTGTGTGCAAATAAATGGCGATGAAGTTTGGAGCTAGTATTCTATACTTAATTAAAATTTCGGGAGTTTCGTCAAAAAAAAAAAAAAAAGTATGTTTTGGGGTGTGAGAGCCATGCACATTAATGGAAGGTTTGATATCCACCGTCAATAAATGATCTTGAACTTATGACTGTGTACGTGTATATAGCTCTCTGTTGTTGGTTGTGACTCATGAAATTGTGAGCATTAAGTCATGTATCTCGGAGGTTTTTCATGACCTCCCCTTTGTTATCTTATATATATATAATTATATATATATGATCAATAAATTATAATTATCTCTCATATTAATAAAATCGATCTATATATAGTTGTGGTACTATATATGGGGTACGTATTAGTATATTAGTACTCAATATCCGTCACATTTTTGAATTTTTTATGTTCCGTTAAGAAATCGAGGAAGCATTAAATGTTTCATTTTCAATTCTAACTTCATTTCATCTAATTAGTTAATGACATCATTAATCATTTTTTACCCATTCCGTTTCAATATATATATACAATAAATCTACTTGGACTCATGAGTCCGGACTTATAGGGAGTTTTAAAAAACTTTTGTAAATATTTAAGGGGTATAATAGAAATTTTACAACACTAGAAATTTTACAACACTCACTACAAAAAAACAACAAATCAGAAACGGAATTAGAAACGGAAATAAGTTCCGTGTCTAAATCAGAAACGGAATTAGAAACGGAATAAGTTCCTTTTCTAAATTAAAAGGTTAGTAACGGAATTGAAACGGAAACATTCAGAGGCGGATTTGAGACGGATCAGAGACGGAATTAGAGACGGAATTAGAGACGGAATTAAATTCTGTCTCTGAAAAATGGCGCAAAGATTCCCACCAAAACTTTATTTTGTTATACCCGTTCATCAAATCTCGAGATTTGTGATAACAAATCTCGAGATTTTTCTTTACCCCTCCAAAACACCCCCTCGTCTCGTCCTCCCCACCACCGAAATCCACCGAAAGCCCTAACCAAGCAAACCCACCTCGCGATTCGATCTCATCGTCTTCGTCGTCTCTCCTCTATACTCTCGTCTCTCCTCTCTGGTCGCGCCGTCTCACCGGTCACCGGCCCCCAAAGCTCCCAACAAATCCGGCTTCTCTGTTCCGTTGCTCTCAACTCTCTCTCTCTGGTCTCTCCGTCTCTCTCCAGTCACCGCCCCCCAAATCCCCAACCCCCAACAAGTCGTCCTCGCACCACATTGCTCCCTGGTAGCGCCGCCCTGCTCTGGTCCTGTTCGGTTGTCTTGCACCATTTCAGTCCGCGCCTATGCTCCTCTCGGGTCTCTCTTCGCGCTCTCATTCAGTCCCCTCTTCGATCTCTGTTCGGTGGTATTGTGCTCTCATTCATTCCGCGCCTCGCTGTGCTTGATTGGTGAGTTCTCCCTCTTTCCTCTCGAACCATTGTTTTTGGTGAATTGGCAGTGACATGTTATGTAGGTGTTCCTTGCTATTTTATCATATCTTGATGTTGGTTTACCTATTTAAATGTATAATTTAAATAAATTTGATTTGGTTGTAACTTTACCAGTATGTCTCCCTTGCTATTGTATGATATCTTGATGTGTATAACTATTCAGCTATAATAAGTGATATATTGATGTCTTTGTTATATGTTCGGTGTCTCTCTTGATGTGTTATTTTGGTGTTCAACTAACATTTATAAAAAGAACAAGTTTCCACTTCCTTTCAGTCTAATGAAATCAAGAATTTTCGTTCAGTATTTTTGTTCAAATTTATCATGTTAGGCATTGTTTTTTATTCCTTGCTATTTTATTATGTTTGGTTATGCTATTCTGAAATGCCAAAAAATTGATAATAGGTGCAATGATCTGAAATATGAAAATCTAATTCTGAATATACTAGGTATTACTTTGATCATAGTTCTTTGCATGATTCTTGATCTCGTTCAAGAGCTTAGTGAACGAAGTGATGGTTGTCGCTATGTCTTCATCTGAGCCAACTCGAAAGTCTCATAGTGCCCCTCGATTATCAACTTTTTCTTCACTTGATGTTTACCTTTATAATGTACCCTAAGCTTCTCCTTCACTTCCTTAGTTGTTTGACAAGCCCTAACTCTGTTAAATTTGTTCTCATAAAGCGAGGAAAAATAATTATTCATGGCTTGATCATTGGAGAGCTCAATCTTGGTCTCCTCAATGATGTATTCTCTCATGGCCCCTGTTTCGGTGGACTGTACCTATTCTCAATTGACTCCCACAAAAGTCTAATTTTCACCCTAATGTAGAACTTCATCCTTACTTTCCAATGAGCATAGTTGGTATAGATAAAAACACTTTGAATTTTCAACTCCCTATCCTTAGTTCAATGAAAAGTTAAAACAATTACTTTCTAATCTAGGCATCTTACATATTTATGATGAGGTAAATAATCCAGTTAGAGGAATATCGAATAAATGTTGTTGTACTTTGCATTTCGTGCCTTGAATTGCATTCAAACATTAATACTTAGCAAGATAATAATTAAGGACAACATTAGATATTAAAGTAAATTTGATCTATCACCATTCTAGCATTTCTTAATAAAACCTATAATTATATAAGTCATTCCATGACTAGAGTGATCTAATTACATCTATCATCATATGAAAAGAGACATTACATTACAATACGATCATAAATGAAACCTGAGACATCGTGTAACGCTGACTAGTTAGAAAATGAATGACTTCCTAACTTTGTCAATTTATTCTCTATTCATGAGTTCAACGAGAACCTCGTTCTTTCACTTAGCTATCAATTTCTTCTAGATTGTCTTGATCGCTATTCCGATTTACACTATTCTCCAATTAGTGAGATTTCCTATCATCTTAATCATTATTATTTCATTACTTGAATAGACAACCGGCTCGACAACGGTTACGTTCGAATAGGAATGTCGTCTACAAGTAGAGATCGGATGTACAACCGGCTCCACAACGGTTACGTTCGAATTGAATTCGCGGCGAAAGTTAAAGAATTCATATCATTTGCCAAACAACATTGTCCTACATACCAAAGTGAAAGGAAGATTAGATGTCCGTGCAATTTTAAGAAATGTCGACTTGTACCGCACTGGACGTCGAAACGGTTGAGTACCACATATGTAGGTATGGATTTGTCCCGGGATATCACGGTTGGTACGAACATGGTGAGAACGGAGATGAAGGCCCGCAAAACTTTTACGAAATGGATAGCCATATTTATGATCTTGATGTGGGAGGATACGATCCGACACCTTACCGCGAGATGCTACACAACGTGGCAGTCCAAGTTTCAATTGGAATGACGTGGAAGAATCACCAAACCCCCAAGCACGCCAACTATATGACATGATTGATGCAAGTAGGGAACAATTGTGGCCTGGTTGCGAAACCATGACAACGTTGTCCGCAATGGCAAGATTACTTGCGATCAAGTCTCGAACATCATATATCTCGAACGAGGGTATAATGAAATCATTAAACTCATGAAGGATTGTTTGCCAAATGACAACTCATTGGTTGAAAATTTTTATGCCACTAAAAGACTAATGCGAGGTCTAGGTCTACTGTTGAGAAAATAGATTGTTGTGAGGACCAATGTATGATTTATTGGGGAGTGGACTCGAGTTGACGTCATGTAAATTTTGTGGGAAATCACGATACATTGCACATCGACGAGGTCGTGGTCGGAACACAAAAACCGCCCTTGCAAAAGAATGTACTACTTCCCTTTGGGCCCTCGGTTGCAACCATTGTATGCGTCTGAGTCAACCGCAAAACATATGCGATGGCATGGAGATCATTCATCGCCAGAAGATGTTTTGCAACACTGTTCTGATTCGATTGCTTGGAGACATTTTAATGACGTCAATAGGGACTTCGCCGCCGAGGTTCGGAATGTTCGTTTAGGATTGTGCACAGATGGTTTTCAAGTATTTGGGCTTTTCGGGAAATCGTACTCTTAGTGGCCCGTGATTTTGACTCCTTACAACCTTCCACCGTCGATGTGCATGAAATATGAGTTTATGTTCTTAACGGTTATCGTTCCTGGACTGACCAGCCCAAAGCAGAAAATCGACGTGTTCCTTCAGCCGCTTGCGAAAGAGTTGCAAGATTTATGGAACAATGGGGTGATTACATACGACGTCTCCGCGAAGACAAATTTTCTCATGCGAGTTGCCCTTTTATGGACTGTTAGTGATTTCCCTGCATATAGCATGTTGTCCGGTTGGAGCACACGCGGTAAGTACGCTTGTCCATATTGTATGGAGGATACAAATGCATTTCAATTGCGAAATGGTGGTAAGACATCGTGGTTCGACTGTCATCGTCGTTTCTTGGCGAAGTCATCACCATTAAGGAAAGACAAAAAAAAATTCATTAGAGGCAAAATGGTCATAAATGATGATCCGCCCGCTTTGCGTTCGGTGAAGAAATTTTGGCAGAACTTGAATCGTTTGGCTTGATGAAGGTGACAAAAATCGGAGTGAATCGTGAATGGGCGGATAGCTAAGAATTCGGGGTGGAGGAAGAAAAAAGCATATTCGGGACTTGCCGTATTGGAAGACAAACTTGATCCGCCACAACTTAGATGTCATGCACATTGAGAAAAATGTTTTTGACAACATATTCAACACTATTATGTGTGTACCGGGCAAGAGTAAGGACAATGCAAAATCGAGGCAAGATATTCGTGAATATTGTCACCGACCTTCTCTACACATTGATTCGGCGACAAATACTTACGTCCTTGGGTGCTATGCTTTTGATACATAAAAAAAACAAAAATTGTGCGAGTGGGTTGAAAAGTTGCATTTTCCTGATGGTTACGCATCGAATCTTGGTCGATGTGTAGATCTAAAGAAACTGCGAATGTTCGGCATGAAGAGCCATGATTGTCATATATTCATGCAACGGTTGATACCAATTGCATTGAGAGAACTCCTCCCAAACCCGGTTTGGGTTGCAATTAGAGAATTAAGCCTTTTTTCCGATCCCTAAGCTCGCGAAATGTGTAAGTATCCAAGATATGGAGGTCTTAGAGTCTCGAAATACCAAAAATCATTTGCAAGTTGGAAAAAATATTCCCTCCAAGCTTATTTGACTCTATGGAACACCTACCAATCCACTTGGCCTACGAGGCCCGTCCGGCGGTCCCGTTCAATTTCGATGGATGTATCCATTTGAGAGGTACTATCTTGAGCCCTTGAAATTATTTTCCCATTCAATAGGTTTTATATCAACATTTCCTATAACATTCATACAGGTACCTTAAACATTTGAAGAACAATGCGCGAAACAAAGCGAAGGTTGAGGGCTCCATGTGTAATGCTTATTTGGTCGAAGAGGTCACATCCTTTTGTTCTTACTACTTCGAAGATCACGTCTTTACGTTGCATGACAAAGTGCCACGTAACGACGATGGCTGTCTCGGGCCCACACCGAACTTCGTCGGCAATTTCTCAATTTTCACTTATCCTGGTCGACCCATGGGCAAGTCGAAGGAGCGGTACTTAACAGAGTAGGAGTATAATGCCGTTCATTCATACATACTGCTCAATTGTCCAGAGATCGCTCCTTACGTTCAGTATGTCCGTCACTTGCATTCAATAATGCAGTACATTCATTGTTCATATTTTAGTAAGACAACCTACTTACATGTTTGTTTCTTCTAGGATATTCGTCGATGAAATCACTCAAGCAATGGGGGAGTCGGAAGTTGATAGTAGTCTAGAGCACAACTTCCCCATTTGGTTTCAAACATATGTAAGGTCATTACTTTTGTACGTTATAGAATCAAATGTTTCTTCCATAAGTAATGTGTCATATTGCATTTCTAATTTTTTTGAATAGGCTCGGAATTCTATAGTTGACGAGACGCTCGTTGATCTTTCTGTTGGTCCTAGTCGATCATGTACTGTCTACCCTGGTTACCTTGTTAATGGGTATAAGTTCCATTCCGCAACATATGACGTTAATAGATCGACGCAGAGCAGCGGTGTTTTAGTGAAGGGTTCAAACTACGCCGATGTTTCCCATAACTATTATGGAGTACTGCAAGAGGTTGTGGAGATTGAGTATACCGGCCTCAAGCGTGTGGTCTTGTTTAAGTGTGAATGGTATGACCCTACACCGAATCATGGTGTGAGGACTCACCCAACACTTCAATTGGTAGAGGTTCATCGAAGTCGACGATATAACAACTACGAGCCATTTGTACTATCAATGCAAGCCACTCAAGTCTACTACCTTTCGTACCCTTCTATGAGGAACGACCGACAAGAATGGCTAGCAGTTTGTTGCTGTCACCAAAATTTGCTGACGAGGAAACTAGCAAAGACGATAATGACCAGGGCTCGGCAGAGATTGCTTTCCAAGGTGGGATGCCCACTACGTGCTTAGTCGATGATGCAATCGCCGATATCAACAATTTGGATGATCCGACTGGGACTCGATTTATTGTTGAAGCGGGTCCAAACGAAGAAGTTTATAGTGGAGATGATTCAGAAGAAGAATCCTCACCTTCTACTCATGAGAGTGAATTTGAAACGGATGATAGCGAATAATGTATGTATATGATATGTCAACGTCCAATAATGTAGTTACTTTTATTAGCATGGATTCTGTGTTATTAAGTCCAAACATTTAGACTTAATTTCTAATTTTTGTATGCCCTCCTTCTCTGATGTTTTATTGCTATTTTGTTAGGATTCATGGCCGGAGGTGGTCATCCCCCACGTCGAGGTTTCCCTCTAGGAGGCCATCGTTCAGGCGGAAGAGGTGCAACACCGACCTCTGGCGGGGAAATACCAACTGGGCCTCATGGTCAGGCCACACGAGGGGTCCATAGAGGTCGTGGCGGTCGAGGTCGTGGGTCGATACCTGCATTATCGATTCCGACTTCTCGGTCTCTCGAGCACGATACGGCAAGCGGCGTCACCTTCCCTTCCATACCGTCGGCGTCGTCGTACAATCATCGTCGTCATCAAGGATTATACCAAATATACACTTCCCTCACCATCTCCGACATCAAGGACTCCTTTACCCACGAGGCTTGCACCCCACCACAAGATCACCAAAGCATCCCCACAAG
The DNA here is from genome assembly GCA_039657365.1 of Stephania yunnanensis. Lineage (NCBI taxonomy): Eukaryota > Viridiplantae > Streptophyta > Magnoliopsida > Ranunculales > Menispermaceae > Stephania > Stephania yunnanensis. The sequence continues at coordinate 54,889,399 of CM077588.1, read as the reverse complement.
AAGACGTAAGAGCGGGGTTGGAGGTGACAGCCCTCCGCGGCCACCTCGGAGGACAGGGGATGGAGCCCCCTCGCGTGCGGGGGATCCCTATCGGGATCGATTGCCAATGATACGTAAGTTTGTGTATGACTCTTATATGTCGTTTTAAATATGGATGTCAATTATTGAAGAAGTAGTTAAGGTGATATGCATGTTCATGAAACACAGGGAGTTGCATCCTTCGCATTTTTGTGCACGGAGGATGACAAAAGTTTTCAAACGATGGATGATTCCTGAAGGGTATTGTTGGAAGTCGGTACCGCCTCATCATAAAGACCAATACTGGCGCCAATAGAAGGTAAACAAGACTACTAAATGCCTTATGATTTATACTATTTTCTCAATGTCTTGTAACAATAGCAACTAGCCAATTTGTAGGTATTTTTTAGATGGGATGACGCGATTCCCGAAGATCTCGTGCGAGCGGCGTACGACAGGCTTGCAGGCACAAGGTACACCGCGTTGATGCACAAGTTAAAGAAGAGTCGTGTGCAGCCAGTTTTTGTTACGAGATGATGCATGGAGGAGATACTTGCGATCGGGAGAGCGAGGACTTCTGGCCAGGTTCAGGCAAGCGACGGAGAATAGGAACACCGAGGTCGAAGGCCCTGGGGACCGGACCCTCGAAGCACGGTGGTGGTTGGTTCCGTGTCTTTTGTGACTACCCAAGAACGATTGGTAAGTTTTCTGTAACATCTTGGATATTTTTTACATTTATACTCTTGTTCACTATGCTTGGTCCTGCACGCAGACTGATTCGTCTGAGACGCCACCGACCGTGAATGACTTGTATTTGCATCTCCACACCGTAAATCACGACAGGATGACATTCATCGATACTAGATCAGAGCGGTTCTATGTAAGTCTAGAAATTATATGTAAAATAGTATTAAGTTTACTTTAACCCATATAATGTATTTTGTTTGTTGTTCATATCTGCAGGATAGGCTCCAGAGCAGACGTCAGGAGCTGACCCAGGCTACACCGGACCAATCGGTGGACGATGAGGCGGTGTACCTCAATGTGGCGGGTGAGTGTCCCAAAGGACGTGTCACGGACTCGGGTCCTTAGGGAGAAAGAAGAGGAGATACGGAGATCCCTGGTGCTAGCACGTCGGAGATGCGGATGTGGTGCCATGGGCGAGTTCAATGTCGTTGCGGAGCAATTACGAAAGGTTATGGAGTTCATGCAAAGCAAAGCATCTCGGGATGACCATGGACGAGGCAGCCTAGCTCAAGAACAACCACCACCACCGCCACCACCACCGCCACCTCATGACCAGCAAGAATACCGCCGCAAATAGATCCTGGTCGATCCACCACAACAAGGGGACAATGTTGAGCGTGAGACGTAAGCGTGGCTCTCGAGAGATGAGCAGGTTGGTGATTCAGAGGTATTTCACTTGTTGTTTGTGTAAATTCTTAGATTAAACGTTTGCCTTTGTAGACAACTTTAGCAATTCTTCGAATTACTTTATGATTGACCCTTCTTTTTGTGCATATTTAGATTGATATTCCATATTTTATCGTGGATTTTACTTTTTTGACCTTTTCCTACCCAATTTTTTTTATGTCAAGTAAAATATACTATAACTACAAAATGTTTGCAGAATTAATGGGAGAAGAAAACATGCTGGCTGTTGTGTGCAAGTCTTATGGCGTTGCAGGTTATCTCGAGTGCTATGATGAAGAAAGTGGTAGAATTGACAGGGAGCAACATCTTCATGCAATAGCAAATGAATTTGGGAAATCGATAAAGGCTCGTTTTTCGTCACGTGTTGAGAACATGTAGGCTCTTGTTCTTCTATTATCGCATGTCCCTAGAAGAACAAGAGCCTACATGTTCTCAACACAGATGACCGAAAAACGACCCTTTATCGATTTCCCAAATTCATTTGCTATGGCATGAAGATGTTGCTCCCCGTCAATTCTACCACTTTCTTCATCATAGCACTCGAGAGAACCTGCAATGGCATAAGATTTGCACACAACAACCAGCATGTTTTCTTCTCCCATGGATTAATTCTGCAAACATTCTGTACTTATAGTATATTTTACTTAACATAAAAAAAAAATTTTGGGGAGGAAAAGGTATAAAAAAAAAATCCATGATAACTTATGCATGAACTGGGCTTCCAAGGCAACTAAGATATACAGAGGATAAAGGAACAACACATTTACCTGCAATTCATGGTGGTTTGTTGAAGCCTGATGTAGTGGAGGGTACTGATGATGAAGTTCCTTATTTCATTTTTTGCAGTTTTCAACATGTTGCTATTTGTTAGTTGTTGAGCTACCTATCTCATGTTGTAACAGAGAGTTTGGAGTTTGCCTTGCTGGGACCTCACTGAGACAAGCAAGAGAGACGATGGCATTGATCTTTTTAAAGACAATCAAGCTCTTCAGCGCCTCACTGGGACTGCTGAGAAAGCTAAGATGGACCTTTCATCTTTGACTCAAACCAACATTAGGTATTACATTTTTTCTTTATGCTGCCTTCTTCTTCATTTCGTTTTTCATTAGTGATAGTTGAATGGCCTTTTCTGCACCTCATCTTACTCGGCTAAATTATATTAGGTTTCTAGAAAGTTGATTTTTTGAATCATCTGGCTGTGTTTTAATTTGTTTGGTTTTTGTGCTAATTGTTCTGTTATTGGGCTAAATCCCATTCAAGAAAATCTTATTCAATAACTCAACTCATTGACAAAGATGCCTATTTTAAAACTCAGATTATTGTAAGTAGAGTCTTTGGGGTTCTATGATTAAGAATATATGTTATGATATAATATGATTGCAATGCCATGGGAGATTCTTACTCGCGTACTAATTAGGACATTTCCATTTAGTCTTAAATGCTTTTTTTTCTAGCCAAGTGGATATAGGGGTTTTCTTGAATCTCAGTTGTGTCAAACAAACCAGTTCAATGATTAGCGTGGTGGCTTTTTCTCGCCGAGGCAAGGACCTTCATTTATCTTTGCTTTTACTTTGGATTTCATTGGGTTTTGTGTATGCAAATCTTTCAACTAAAAGAAATGCCCTTCCCGATTCCAAAATATAGTGATTGTGGCTTGATTGAGGAAGCGGCCCGTGTGATGCGAAGACCAATCTATGTCTTTTCTATATAGCATAGATCCAATCTCAACTTTAATGTGTCCTAAACAAGTTTATACTAAGTCCACATAGTCCCAAATTGCTCATTGTTACTATATACGAAGGCTTGATGCGGAGGAATAAACCCGAGAGGCGTCTTTTACTCATTTTAATTACCCTATTGATACTTAACTTAGCACAAATGTCCAAACTTGGTGTTACAAGTTTGTAGACACTTTCCCTATTGTTTTTAAGTATTATTGAATAATCAAAGTCCATTGGAAGTCATTTCAAGTTAGTTTGAGGCAATGGTTTGTAAGACAATCCCTTATGGAAAATAATTTCTTAAAACTTGGTTTTTGTGAAACTTGAATTGCGTCAAAACAATCATAGAAGTTTTCAAAATTCTCGAATTTTTTTCATTCAAGTCTATTAACTTTAAACTGAGGTTGTTGAGTGAAAAAATCTCATGGATATGTTCAAAAATAAAATTTGAAACTCATAGTCAAACTTTATGTTGGTAAATATTCTTGGTTTTAAAGCCAATGAAAGATAGAAATTACAATTGTAAATATTCTACACATAGGAGAGAATGAACAAAGGAGTCCAAAATACAATGTTTTCGTTCTCCTTAAACACTATTGCACACACAACTTGAAAAGTAATTTTGGTCTCTTTATTTCATGAAAAATAGTTGCACGTAATAAATAGTTTAGAAAACTAAACCAAAATAGTAACTCCTAAAATACATAAACTCGTAAATCTTATAACTTTCCTAGACAAAACACTTTAAGAATAGAAACTTATTAAACCTTAAATAAGTTCATCTGAACTAAACTAAACACCTAAGAAGTATGAGCTTCCCCGATTTTAAAAAGAAATAGGAAGTTTCTAAATCTTGGACTGCACACATCATAATTAAATAAATAACATAAATAGAAACTATGTAGGCTAAAGCACTAATTTTAACACTCTTATTTGCTTTTCGTGTTCTTTGGTGAAATGGTAGGATGGTGGAAGTGATCTGGTGAGCTTTTGGTGTTCTTTGGTGAAATGTTTGCTTGGATTCGGCATGAAGGGCAGTTGATCCTCTCTCTTCTGTTTCAAATGGAATCAATGAGTAACTCTTTTCAATTTTGACTGCATTAGCTAGGATTATGGATATAACTTGGAGAAATAATAGATAGTGACACCCCAAACTCACAACAACAACAAAACTTCAGTCCTAAATCAGTTTTGCTTGCTGCTCCCACTTTTTTTTTGAAGCTTTCTTATATTCTATTTGTATGGTTTTTTTTTTCTTCACTGCAGGAGAGGACCTCAGCTGGTTTTTTTTTTTTGGAGTAGGAACACATGGCTGGTTCAGTCTAATAGAGCACACAGCAGTGTTGGTGGATGAGATGATGACTTCCTATCAAGATTGATGGGAAAATAGAGAGGCTGGGAAAATAGAGGGCACTGTGAGGGCTGTTTATCAGGTGAGTTCTGCTATGTTTTTTATTTAATTGCAGCAGATCAAGGAAGTGACCCAACATTTCAATGTACGTATACTATCTTCAAATGAGTTTTTTTTTCTTCACTGCAGGAGAGGACCTCAGCTGGTTATTATTTTTTTTTGGAGTAGGAACACATGGTTGGTTCAGTCTAATGGAGCACACAGCAGTGTTGGTGGATGAGATGATGACTTCCTATCAAGATTGATGGGAAAATAGAGAGGTGGGAAAATAGAGGGCACCTTGTGAGGTGTTTATCAGTGAGTTCTGCTATGTTTTTTATTTAATTGCAGCAGATCAAGGAAGTGACCCAACATTTCAATGTACGTATACTATCTTCAAACGAGTTTTTTTTTTCTTCACTGCAGGAGAGGACCTCAGTTGTTTTTTTTTTTTTTTTGAGTAGGAACACATGGCTGGTTCAGTCTAATGGAGCACACAGCAGTGTCGGTGGATGAGATGATGACTTCTTATCAAGATTGATGGATGTGAATCTTGCTTCGATAATGGTTTGTGCTTAACTTTCAGTTTTTACCTTTTAACATTCTTGCACTTCACCATTATCATATACATGTTGAAATGCATGCCTTACAAAGCTTGATAAATAATCCAACTCAACTTAAAAAAGGTCCATCTTATACATACATTATTCACTATCTCCTATGCGTAGAATAATAGCTACAGTGACACCCCAAACTCACAACAACAACAAAACTTCAGTCCTAAATCAGTTTTGCTTGCTGCTCCTACTTTTTTTTTGAAGCTTTCTTATTCTATTTGTATGGTTTTTTTTTCTTCACTGCAGGAGAGGACCTCAGCTGGTTTTTTTTTTTTTTTTTGAGTAGGAACACATGGCTGGTTCAGTCTAATGGAGCATATAGCAGTGTTGGTGGATGAGATGATGACTTCCTATCAAGATTGATGGATGTGAATCTTGCTTTGATAAAGGTTTGTGCTATACTTTCAGTTTTTACCTTTTAGCATTCTTGCACTTCACCATTATCATATACATGTTGAAATGCATGCCTTACAAAGCTTGATAATTAATCCAACTCAACTTAAAAAAGGTCCATCTTATACATACATTATTCGCTATCTCCTATGCATAGAATAATAGCTACAGTGACACCCCAAACTCACAACAACAACAAAACTTCAGTCCTAAATCAGTTTTGCTTGCTGCTCCTACTTTTTTTTGAAGCTTTCTTATTCTATTTGTATGGTTTTTTTTTTCTTCACTACGGAGAGGACCTCATGTTTTTTTTTTTTTTTTGAGTAGGAACACATGGTGGTTGGTCTAATGGAGCACACAGAAGAGTGTTGGTGGATGAGATGATGACTTCCTATCAAGATTGATGGATGTGAATCTTGCTTTGATAAAGGTTTGTGCTATACTTTCGTTTTTACCTTTTAGCATTCTTGCACTTCACCATTATCATATACATGTTGAAATGCATGCCTTACAAAGCTTGATAATTAATCCAACTCAACTTAAAAAGGTCCATCTTATACATACATTATTCGCTATCTCCTATGCGTAGAATAATAGCTACAAAGTGACACCCCAAACTCACAACAACAACAAAACTTCGATTCCTAAATCGTTTTGCTTGTCGCTCCTACTTTTTTTTTGAAGCTTTCTTATTCTATTTGTATGGTTTTTTTTTCTTCACTGCAGGCAGAGAGGACCTCACTGTTTTTTTTTTTTTTTTTGAGTAGGAACACATGGTGGTTCGGGCCTAATGGAGCACACAAAGCAGTGTTGGTGGATGAGATGATGACTTCCTATCAAGATTGATGGATGTGAATCTTGCTTTTATAAAGGTTTGTGCTATACTTTCGTTTTTACCTTTTAGCATTCTTGCACTTCACCATTATCATATACATGTTGAAATGCATGCCTTACAAAGCTTGATAATTAATCCAACTCAACTTAAAAAGTTCAATTCTTCTTGTTTTAATGCTAAAAGCTCCATGTTATTCTCATTGTACCTATTACAATCCCCATAATGTTGTTAATGCTTTCATCTTAATTTTCAAAGAACTAAATCAAAGTCAACAATGTGTGTGTTGTTTCTACTTTGTTATCGTGTTTTATTACGACTTGTTGTCGTTGTTGTCTTCTATTGAATTGAATGAAAATTGGATCTCCATAAGGAACTTCATGTATTGACTATGGTGTTGTATTTAATGTTTAATATGAGTTAATTTTCTTTCATGTTCCTTATTAGCTCTAGTACTCCTCTCTACCTACATATGTGTTGAATTGACAAAAGACCAAAGCAAACTCAATCGTAAAGAAATTAAAAAATAGGTTCGAAGCCTACTTTTTATGTATGATTATTATTACTTTCTATGTTTCTTCAAATCCACCATTTTTCTCATTCGCTTCCAATGTACATCCTTAGTTCAATAATCTCTCCTTTGCCTACTTTATTCAGGTGCATAATCACTGGTTGTTGTCCTCACATGGAGAATCATAAATGCTTCAAAGCTGCGTTATAGTTATTATATGAAGTCCTTTTTGCTATTCTTATTCCGACCAGTCATGTGGGAGTGTTGGTGATTGGATGTGTTGAACATTAGATGGATTTTGTTCTTGGTTATTAAACTTAATTCTTTATGTGCATATTTATAGGATTGTAAGTGTTCTTTTTTTTTTGGTTGTTGAACAATAGGATTGGTGGTTTTTGTGTATACTTCCAAATTTGGAGCTTGTGTAATACATGACAATTTTCCGTGGATATATAAATTTTTTTGCTAATTTTGAGTTTCACATTTTTTCTTTCTCTTTTGAATATTTTTTCCTATATATTGTCGATGTATGAATGTGCAATTTGGCTTTTTTGTGGGATGTTAGCACCCCCAAGGAGTTGTTGGAGGGGGTGCAGGCGATGGAGTAGGTCATATGGTTGTAATTTGAATTTTTATGTTGGAGAACCAATTGGATTATGTTTCTGTGTCATAATTAAACAAAACAGAAAATTAGAGACGGATTAGCAACGGAAGTCAAACATTCCGTTGCTATTCCGTCTCTAATTTTCCAGAAATATATGTATGAATCACAAACGGATTAGATACGGAAATAAGAATTCCGTCTCTGATTCCGTCGCTAATCAGAAACGGATACAGAGACGGAATCAGAAACAGAAAAATCCGTCTCTAAATCCGTTTCTAATTGGAGACGGAATCAGAGACGGAATATTTGCATTCCCTCTCGATTCCGTCTCGATTCGTTGTTAATCAAGCAACGGAATCGAGATTTAATGCAATTACAAATGTACCATTTCGAAATAAATTCCATTTCTGTTCCGTTTCTGTTCCGTTTCTAATTTCCGTCTCTAAATCCGTCTCTAATCAGAAACAGATTTGTTCCGTCTCTATTCCGTCTCTAATCAGAAACAAAATCCATTTTCCGTTTCTGATCGAATCAGCAACGACGTTTTCAGAGACGGAACTCATTCCGTCTCTGTTCCGTTTCTGATTGCAATTAGAGACGGAATTTTTGCAAATCAGAGACGGAAAATTCCGTTTTTGATTTGCTGTTTTTTTGTAGCGCATTAAGTCATGTATCTCGGAGGGTTTTCATGGCCTCCCTTTTGTTGTCTTATGTATATATATGATCAATAAATCATAATTATATCTCATATTAATAAAACCGATCTATATATAGTTTTTTTTTTACGGGGAAAAGATGAAAATTTTATTCATCAAATAGCTCACAAGATACATCAGTTACAACAATGTATTAATAACCAAAGGAGCTATATCCCAAATTCTTTCGTTCTCGTGAACTCGCAAGAGTTTAGCCATATTATAGTTGTAGTACTATTTTTTGGATACGACTAATTAACTAATTAGTCTCGAATATTTACCTGCTTCCCTATGTCGCATTAGCGGATCACATATATACGTATACTATTTTTGGATACGAAATAAACTCACACGGGTGTATTCAATTGAAAATTTAATAAACTTTTGATTACTTTGATAAGCGGATAACTTTTTTGAAGTTTGTAGCTTTTCGTACACTTTTAAAGACTTGATATACTTTTATGTAAATGTAACGGTCCAAAATCTCTAACTGTGTTTAATTTTCTAAACAGGATCAACAACCCATACTGTGGGACCCACACCGTGGTATGTTCGTTTCCGAGGCAAGGGCCAAGGTATATTTTATATTTGTTGTGATATATGCCTAGTGTATTGTGTATGTGTAGACTATTAAGTCAATTTTTATACGGGTGTATAGGTATCGAGACGAGCGAGGACGTACCTCGAGTCGCGTGTCGACATGAGATCGAGGTAGCGACATATGGGGTAAGCTTATTCTATGTATCTTTACGAGTTTTACCACACATCTGCCAAAGCATCCTCATTTCCGCTACGTTCATTTTATGTAATTCTTGTTGCTTTACCGCCTAACATTCACTACCATAGAACATAGTTGACGTAATTGCGGTTCTATAAAATTTTACCTTCTAACTTAGTATAAACATTTTGATCACAAATCACCCATATTGCACCCCGTCATTTCTTCCATCCAGCTTGAATTCTATATGTGACATCATTTTCAATATTACCATCATTTTGTATGTGACGCGCGCCGAACGCGTCAATAATATTTAAAATTACCTAAACCAACTATTTTGTAGAATAGTGGCAAAGGGTCGATCCCACAGGAATTGGTAATCTTTCTAAGGTTTAAAAAATAACGAAAAGAGAAATCGGGGTTTTTGAGAGAATGAATAATTTAATAAATTAACTAATCTAAATATAAACAAAATAATTAAAGCAAGGAGATAAAATTGAAAATAAAATAATTAATAAAAATACATAGGTCAAGACATACAAGTTCGGTTCGGTAAAAGATTGGATTTGGTCGTCGATTTATGTAAAGTATGCAAATCAAAATATCCTAGTGTAGCTATGGATCCGGTGACGCACGCGGTTCCTCGCACTTCCAAATCTCGATAGCCAAGGTACGACGGTGACTACTTCCCTAGTCAAACACATAACCATATATTCAAGTGAATTATGTTTACTGCGTTGACCGCATTGAGCTTCGTGAATGCACTACACCTAGATAACCGGATCACTAGTGTGTCCGATTTAGCCTAGATCCCTATGGTATTCAACTTGTCCCAAAAGGGTTTAATCAATCGGTATGGTCGAATGTCACTATTGTGGTCTTATCGCACAAGTAGGCTTACGACACACTGGCTGATAAATCAAGATTTAAAACAAGTGTTTAACCTTGATTATTAAAATAATATCAAAGGAAATAAAATATTAATGAAAAGACTGAAATTAAAATATATAAATCTCACAAATCCATTGATATGCGAAGTCGAACCTCCCTCGCAATCTTGCATAGGCTAGGGGTTTTTAGCCTCGCATTGGTGAAGAACACAAAAGAATAGAAGAAAAATAAAAAATAAGGAATGGGGGAGAGGAGACGAGGCTTCGGCCAAAGAGGAGCCGAATAGCCGAATTCGCCCCGCACGTTTTTCTTTTCGATTTTTATTTTGTGCGTCCTCCTCCAAGATCTCTTGCTATTTTATCTCCCTGTTGTTATATTCCTATATCTTCTCTATATATATATATAAGTACGTAATAATATATATATATGTATTTCCTAACAAAACTAAAAATAGAAACTTGCTAACTTCTCTCCTTGAATCATGCAACCAACATCATCACTCTGTGCCTCATCACTCTTGTGCCTCGCGTGTGGGCCCCACCAAATTTACCTCGAGATACGTGTTAGCGCGATTTTCGATGTCGAATAAATCCGGGCATATGCGTACTTAATTTCGCGTGGTTTTTCGCCACGAATTCGACCGTGCACTCCAAAAATCCTGAAAATAATAAATAAATGCAATTAGACTAGTATTTTGGAGACTTTACAATAAAAATATATAGATAACCTATATATAATATTACATAATTAACGACTCAACAGTATGATTGATCATAAGTATCTAAAGTGGTTCACCTTAAGAACTTCTACTTCCTATAATTTTATCACTCTATCATCTCAATGTTTAGTGTTTCCAAACTCACAGTGCATGTATTCAGTTTCGTCCTACTCAACTTAAAGCCTTTAGATTCTAATGCATTCTTCCAGAGTTCTAGTTTCCTATTCACTCCATCTTTTATTTCATCCACTAAGACAATATCATCTGCAAATAGCGTACACCATTTATATCCTCTTGAATATGCCTAGTTAGTTCATCCATAACTAAAGTAAATAGATATGGACTTAAAGCCGATCCTTGATGTAGTCCTATATGTGAAGGCCCAAGGCGATACCCCTGCCGGACTAAGTCAGCGGGTTGGGCTCCTCCGAGACGAGCTGGGCTCCTCTGAGACCTCCAAGGTAGTGTGGGTGCACCCATGCGACCTCCCACACCATCTACGTCCCACCTCCAATTTATTCATAAATGGGCGTAGTCTTTCACTTCCCACGATTCGAAACCGAGACCTGGTGGCTTAAGTACTCGATTTTCACGAATCGTGTACCACTGAGCTGTCCATTTATGAAATAAATGGGGGGGGGGGGGGGACGTAGATGGTGTGGGAGGTTGCATAGGTGAACCTACACTGCTTTGGAAGTCTCGGAGGAGCCCAGCCCGCTGGCTTAACCCGACAGGGGTATAGCCTTGGGCGAGTATGGCCTTGAGCCTTCACACTATTGTAATGGGAAATTCCTTTGTAGCTCCTCCAAATGTCTTTATATTTGTTACTACTCCATCATACATATCTTTTATAGTGTCTATGTATCTAGCATGCACTCCTTTTCTTTCTAGAACCCATCAAAGAACATCTCTAGGGACCCTATCATATGCTTTTTCTAAATCTACGAATACCATATGATGATCTTTTTTCTTTTCTCTATATTTTTCTAACAATCTTCTTACAAGAAAAATCGCCTCCATAGTTGACCACCTAGGCTTGAAGCTAAATTGGTTCTCGATATTGTTGTTTCTCTCATATTGTTGTTTCTCTCATTAGCCTATTGTCAATTATCATCTCTCAAAACTTCATAGTGTGACTCATAAGTTTAATTCTCCGATAGTTTGAGCAACTTTGAATGTCTCCTTTATTTTTGAAGATTGGCATAAGCGTGCTTATTCTCCAATCCATTGGCATCCGTTTTGATTTTAGAAGTAACTTCTCCATCTTTCCTTGATATCATCCTCGCGCGTTAAAACATTTTGATTTTCGTCCTTAATACATCTTATATGACTTAGGTCTTGTTTCTTTTTATCTCTTAATTTGGCTAGCCTATATATATATATATATATATATATATATATATATATATATATATTTCGCCATCTCTATTACCAAACCTTGTATATAGATCTTCCATGAAATTGTTTTAGCTTGATTAACTACTTTTTTAGCTTGTTTCTAGCTTCTCTTTATTGATTGATGCATCTTCATCTTGACACTTAGGTGTTTTCCAATACATATCTCTTTTAGTCTTAATTGCTCGTTGGACATCTTCGTTTCACCACCATGTTTCCTTTTTTGGTGGTCCTAAGCCTTTAAATATACTTAATACATTTGATCCCACTCTCCTTATGCAACTACTCATTTCTAGCCATATTGTATTAACATTTAAGTCAAGATTCCAAACATTTTCCTTTAATAGTTTTTCTCTAAACTTTAATTGTCTACTCTTTTTTAGGTTCCACCACTTTATTCCGAAGTCGCTAACTCTTTTATTCATATTATGTCGTTGTTTTAGCTTAATATCAAGTACTACTAACTTATGTTGGGTAGTAAGCGCTTCACCAGGTATTACTTTGCAGTCTCTACATATTTTTCTATCTATTTTTCTTGTTAAAAGAAAATCTATTTGACTCTTGTTATGACCACTACTAAAAGTAATTATATGCGACTCCCTCTTCCTAAAACTAGTATTTGCTAAGACAAGATCTATATCGTATGTTGAAGCAAATTCTAAGATTGATTCTCCTTCTTCATTTCTATTATTGTAACCAAAACCTTCATGAACTCTCTCAAACCCATCGTAACTTGCCCCGTCATGCCCATTTAAATCTCCTCAAATAAAAACATTTTCATCTAATTGTATGCTTTGCATAAATCCATCCATATCCCGAAATATGCGTTTGATGCTCTCGCTTAATCTTTTATAATTTTATTATTATAAACTTGAGAGATCTTCTTTGATGATCTAGGTCGAACTTAAGCCAAAGTTCGAAAATTCTTTTTATTTCAACCAAAAACTACGAATTACACCCAATAATCTTTTATAATTTTATTATATATCCGAAACAAAAGTTTCCTAAAATAGCCTTTTGAGATTTTGCCGAAAAACGTCGTAGTCACAAAGCATTCGTGTGTCGTGATCTCCACGTCGTTTCCAATTATATCTCAATCTTTTCCTTTTTAAATTGTTTAATTTATATCATAAACACTTTTAAACTTCAAATTTGATGATAGATTTGGTATTACATCTCATTCTTTTTAAATTGTTTAATTTATATCATAAACACTTTTAAACTTCAAATAATACAAATTAAACAATTTAAAAACATTAACATATAACAATAAATATAAAGAGGTTAGTACATAATAACAAAATTTGTGAAAAGTTAGGCTCGCTGTGAGGCTCCAACTCCCAATTTCTCCCTCAAACAAACACATATTAATTAATTGGTTGGTGCCATTGAATTACCATTTTCAATAAACTTCATGTATTTAAATTTTGATTAAATATAGTATTACTGATGAAGGTTTGTTGTGTTTTACTTGGGTATAATCTAATTATGCTTTTTGTGGGACAAATATGACAACACACATACAAGATAATAGCAATGACACAAACTACGTACCGCATTATTGAATTATGTATATGTGCTTTTGGAATTAATCGAGCTAGCTTAAGTAATTGAACGCATGCATCGATCGATCTTTAATAACCCCATAAACATGCTATTACATTATATGTAGTTGACAAGCGGATGCAAGTCTATTTCGCTTGAAAGAAATGTTCGTACATGCATTATTAACAAGATATTGCTTATGAGCCAACCATGCATGTGAGTTGTGACGCAGTAAAAGGCATCGATTTATCAAAAGAATAAGCTAGATTGCTCGTGCATGAGTAGCAAATCATGTATTCAAGTGTCAGTGTTCTTTTTTTCTTCTAGCAGCTTAGTCAGCATGTCAAAGCATGCATTCATCGAGTAGTTTTTAGCTATAAAACGGGGGAGTGAAGCACTAACTTTCATGTTCACTTTCATTCCATTTCCTATAGAGTGCAAACCATATTATACTGTTTTTGTGTATTAATTTGCTTCCATGGCCCAAGTTAAGAAGATTGAAAAGGAGTGTGAGGTAAGGTGCCCTGTAGACAAGCTGTATGAGTTTTTTAGGTATAATATACTCAATTATTAACCCAAGTCATGCATAAATTAATGACTCACAAGTCGACTCATTGTCTCTTGATGAGTTAATGCGTGTCTCGATGCACATCAAATGAACCTTGTTTTATTTCTCTAACTATAGGTACATTAATGCTTATATTAAATGTGACCACATTAAGCCACTTATAAATTCAACATTAGTTCAAAATAATTCAACTTACCGCACAAATCGATACCTCGGTCTCACATCGACACGCAACTCGAGGTATGCCTCCGCTCGTTTCAACACTGTTATGCCCTGCGTGTTCCTTACCCACACATTACCAAATTTAATTAATTTAACTTGTTCAATCTTTGGTATATATATAATAAAAAATACAAGCATCGAACAAAAATAACATATATACCTCGGTGTCGACTCCCGAGATTTGGACATGTGTATCACGACAAGTGAATCTCACATACGACCCCGAAATGACACGTGGCACGAGTTAGATTTTTAGGGTCGTTACATATAATGACTTATTTTTGTTATTCCTTTGCGGAGGATGGGTGTACGACCACTTCGATCTTCATGAAGCCCATAAACCAAGGGGTACGTTGACACCCTCCCACGTGTAAGTAGGTGGGTTGTTAAGAAAGAACAAGGGCTTAATGTTGACCACCTCCGAGGCTTCGAATACTCGACAACGCTCGATCTAATAAGGTGGGTTTGCAATCTAGAATTTATTACAATTTACGTGATTTTTTCAACTTTTCAAGTGATTTCGCTTATGTTTTCCTTCGGTAGGTTACCTGGGACCCTTACTCAAGTATTCGAAGGGACGAGGATATTGCAGAGCTCGCTTTCTACACGAGGAACATTAATTGGGATTGTCGAGCCATATCACCTCGATAAATTTTTGCGACAACTCAGGCACATGCAGCACATCAGCTCCGCTTCATACAATCATACACGAGCATAACGAGGAAAGGTGGCAGCCAGTTATGTGGTGAAATACAATTTTCAAGCCAAGATCTATGAGAGGTGGCAATATCACGTTTTGTCGGCTAGATCACGAGGACCACGTGTTAGTGTGCTATAGGAGGCGACTGAGGATTACATCAAGTGGTTCAATGAGATTGTAACATGTAGTAACCACGAAACCCAAATTGGGCATACACATCCACTTGTCAAATGGAGCATCATTGGTATCATCGTAATGTTGGACAAAGAGTAGGACCGTCTCATAGTGATCCCCACCAAGGATTGGACGTCAAATGTTTTGGTGGTCTTGAAGCTTCCAGTACATATCATTTCATATTTGTTTCCATGCATCATCTTCGCAATGTACAAGACCAGCTGCAATGACACAATATCCACAATTACCATCTCCTTTGACATCATCAACCCTCTCAATGTGATGAAGCTAGTCTTCCGGTACGACACAGGATTAACCATCCCTTCACACAGCATGCATTAATGTACGCGTTCTGTAAACCTTGTGTGCTACTAGATGAGTAATCTTCTTTGGTATCATCTCTGGATGAAGTAGATGTTCAAAGTGAGATTGATTTCTCTTTGTAGATGTGTCATCATTCTCGACATGAAGCTCGACCTTACTTGCCTTAGACTTTTTTCCTTTGCCGGGTTGTGATGGCTTCCCTCTTGTATTCACTTTCTCCCTTGGGACAATCAAGGACACGGATGAGGGATAAGTAATCTATCGAAGTTGTTGCACAATCCTCATGCGTATATCCTCGATTTCGACAGCTTTAAACCTATCAATCACCCATTGGATTTTCACTTTGAAATTGTACTCTGTCCGATTTACCGCTTGCTCGGGATTCATGCTTAACTTTTTTCATTGAATATGGATATCATCAAGAGGTATTGGTGAAGCTCCCATTTGGTAATTTGCAAGTTCGTGGGCACAAAGAAGTCTAAATGTCTTGCTAAAAACACAACGACATCTACTTGGATCGGTCCCAACATTTTCGGCCATTTGCAACTTTTTTGAGATTCAACTCAACATCGGTTATGAAACAAAACCTCATAAGACACTAGGGGTGGCGGCGATTTTCGAAAAACCGCCCAAACCGCCCAAACCGCCCAAACCGCATGGTTTGGTCTGGTTTTTAAATCTCGCGGTTTAATTTGGTGCGGTTTGGAAAATGTAAAAACCGCAGAATCACGGTTTGGTCGCGGTTTTCAATTTGAAAAAATTGCGGTTTCACCAAACCGAGGGTATTTTTGTAAATAACCACCAAAAACCCTAAAAGGCTTAAACATAACGAAAAAAAATCCTCTCATTCACTCCCGTCACCTCTCTCCTCTCACTCCCGGCGCTCCTCACTCCCGTCACTTTTTCCCCACCGGCTCCTCCTCCTCTCACCGCCGTCTCATCTCTCCTATTACTCCCGCC
This sequence comes from Stephania yunnanensis, assembly GCA_039657365.1. Classification (NCBI taxonomy): domain Eukaryota; kingdom Viridiplantae; phylum Streptophyta; class Magnoliopsida; order Ranunculales; family Menispermaceae; genus Stephania; species Stephania yunnanensis. The sequence goes on along the minus strand of CM077588.1, from coordinate 54,872,969 downwards.
GCCACCTCTCTCCTCTCACTCCCGCCGCTTCTCTCTCCTCTCACTCCCGTCACCCCGTTTAATCTCTCATCTCGCAGCCGCCGTCTCTTCTCTCCTCTCGAGCACTATCACCGCCGTCAGCCCGTCGCGGAGTGCCCTTCTCACTGCCGCCGCACCGCCGCCCTTCGTCCTCCTCACTCCCCGTCTCACCGCCGCCGCCGAATCCATCGCCATCTTCGTCGCCTTCCACCGCGCGAACCGCTCATCGCGTCCACCGCCGCCTCGCACACGCTTTGCCTCGCACCAAAACCGCAAAACCAAACCGACCAAACCGCGCAAACCGCGGTTCGGTTTGGTTGCGGTTTAGGTGGTTCGCAATTTGGTGGTGGTTTGGAAAATCACTAAACCGTAGACCTTCGGTTTGGTCACGGTTTGGTGGTTTTCACCACCAAACCGCGGTTTGCCCACCCCTACAAGACACGGTACAAGGTGTCACCAAATCCGTGTTGCATTACATTCAAACTTGTCTTAAAAGACGCATTGATCTTAGTATGTTGGCCAACAACCATACTATCGATCACTGCCATAAATTCACAAACATTCCTTGCGAATGTCCAAGATGTCTTTTTAGGGTATTATGTGCACTTTCTACTCTGTCGATCGTAGTATGTCCAAAATGCAATGATTGGTTAGTTCATGCTTTGACAAATCATTCCTTGTAATCCCTAATCCATGTATCCATCAAATAATCAAGTAATCAATGTACACAAGCATATTCGGCGGCCATACTCGACATCTTTGTATTGAACACAGATTTAGAACTCGCACTTATCAAAGTATTCCACCTACTTTGGAAAAGGTTGAAGTCTTCGGTCCCCGCGAAAAGTTTCTTTATGTTCGCAGCCTACACCTCGATTAATATTGCAAGTGCAAAGAATGTGAGTGGACGTGGGAAAAACCAACTCGGTTGCTTTCATCAATCCTAACTCCCTATCGATTACAATCGCATTTGGTTTACCCCACCCATCCATGAGGTTATTAACATTCTCCAACACCCAAATGTAGTTCCATTTCGTCTCTCTTTACATAAATGCAAACGCGACTGCGAACGTGAGCTTGGTTGACGTCACACCGATGATTTCAAAAAATGGCATGCGATACCGATTGGTTTTGTAGGTGCAAACCATAATCAAATCCAAAGGAAAACATCGGAGTAAATTTATGGAGTCAAGATGAGACCAAAACAACTATGTCCCAATGTCGGTTTCCTCGTCTTTCCTATGCCTCGAAAGATAACCATGTGTGTCTAACAAATGCATGAATTATTGCATTGGTGATCTCCCCCCAACCTCGGATAGCCTTTATTTTTGCCTTGCATTGTATATCGTGCTCAAGGTTGATGCGTTATCTACATCCTTTTTCTTTAAAGTGTCTAATATCTCTCGGGGCTTGATGTTTTCTTGTCTCATTTGTACAACTACAACGCACTCTTCCAGAACTAACCGATTGGCGTCAAGATGAGTCCGGACTCATGAGTCCAAGTAGATTTATCGGATTGAATTAAGGTGATCAAGGCTTATATGGGGAAGGCCCAAGGCGTGGCTAGGCCTCAACATTGTTGCGCCGAAAGCTTTGTCAAGGTTTGCCTAAGACGTGCTTATAAAGGACTCAAACGAGCGTAGATCTTGCTTAGATGCATGGTGGGTCATATAGAAGTACTCTCGGCTATTGAGGGCGCATCCTTGGCTTCTCCAAAACATTTCTTGATGTATGTGCTAAGTATGTGCGGACCCGAATTTGAAAAATATGCTATCAATATCACTAATGTCGATCTTCGAGGAGCGAATATAAGATGAACATCGTAATTGATTATTGTGCAAGCACGGAGATGACCAAGATGAGGTATTCGTCTACGCTACTAATCTTTCCACCTTCATCCGGATCCCATTATATAATAATAATAATATTATTATTATTATTATTAATTATAATATCACTTATAGTAATAATAATAATAATAACATTATTATTATTATTAAAAATATTAATGGTTATAATAATAATAATAATAATAACACACTGCAAAAAATTTGAAAATACAGTACAAAAAACATTCAATATAGCAACAAAAGTTTAATTATTCTATTTGATTGCATCTTAAAGAACTTGGAGGTTTAGAAGTAGTATTGAACAAGACATTCTACATTTTTTTTTTGAAAAAAGTAAAAGAAGACATTCTTTGCCAATGATTGATCAACCACAAAAATAAAAAAAATAAGATCAACTATACTTTTTATTGATTGAACCCCTTACAAAAGTAGCTTACAATAGCAAACAACAACATAGCCTCGAGTCTCAAATAAATTGGAAATAATAATAATAATAACAATAATAATAATAATAATAATAATAATAATAATAATAATAATAATAATAATAATAATAATAATAATAATAATAATAATAATAATAATAATAATAATAACAACAACAACAACAACAATAACAATAATAATAATAATAATAATAATAATAATAATAATAATAATAATAATAATAATAATAATAATAATAGTAATTTTTTCTTGAATTTTCAAAACATTGTGATATGCATCATTGAATGTCCACAAATGTAAATATCTTTTTATAGTGTAATTTATTTTCTAAAACACTAAACATTACTAGATTTATTTTTGAGAAAACACATTACAAACATTTTAATTTGAGTTATCGGGGTTGCACACTTGCATGGGCTTTTGAAGACATAGGTGAAACCTAAAGTATTTCATGGGCTTCAACTTTAAGTTTGAGAAAATCTCGAGGAGCATCGTCAATTTAAAACAAAAATGTTAACTCACTTTAATCCTAACATCTGTTGTCCTCTCTCAAAGTCTCCCCTATCTTGTTCCCGTCTCCATCTCATACGCGCCCCCATCTCGGCCGCGACCTCCCCCATCTCATCCCCGGCCTCCCACGTCCTCCCTCGTCTCGTCCCCGACCACCCACGACCTCCCTTATCTTGTTCGCGACCTCCCTCACCCTCAAAGGTACCCATTAATTTATTCTCTTAAATTATAGAGTCGTGTAAAATTGAAAAATCGAGTCCGGATAAAAAATGGGTCTTGTATGTTTTAAAAACATACGGGCCCGAACACAAAAAGTGTCCGTTTAAAAAATGGGTACGGGTTCGAACATTATTTTTAATTGTTATTAAGGGGGTGTTCGAACCTAAATTTTTGGCAAAAAAAGGGAACATACATAAACGGGATCGGACACCTCCCCTTATTATGATTAAAATTAGTGTCCGATCCGTTTCCTTTTAAAACAAGCACTTTTTTTTCTAGACTCGTATTTTTGTAAAACATACGGCTCTCGTTTTGTCCAATTTTTATTTTTAAATATGATTAAATATTTTATTTATCAATTATTTAAAAAAGAACCACAATCATTATTGTCTAAGTTTTAAAATGATATTCCCACATCACAAAAGTTTCGAAAAAGAGAGATCATCTCAATAGTCTAAATTAATCGCTAAACGTGTACTCGTTTTTTTGAAATTGTTGTCTGGACTCGGTCCCGTATTTTTAAACGGACACAAAAAATTGTCCAGACTCGTATGTTTTTTACAAAAATATTGCCCGAACTTGTTTATAGCGGGTCCGAACAAAATCGGAAAACAGTCCGGACATTTTTTGCCAACCCTATTCGGACTCGTACCGTCGGACCCATTTTTTGCCACCTCTATAGAGACGGAATTTAAAGTGCGTTGCCAAAAAACTGGCGCCAAATTCCTCGCCAAAACTTCACTAACTCGGGTACTTTTTAGCCGCCCATCATGCCTCGAGATGCATGAGTTGATGAGAATCATTGATTAAAATGGAAATGGAATGGGCCCATACGTTTTGCCCCGACCTCCATTGCTTCCATCGCCTCGAGATATAGATGAAATATAGACATCTTTCTCATTTTTTCCCAAGCCTCCATCGCCTTCCACACTGCTCATTTTCTCAAAACCCTAGCCATAATCCCTCTCTTCACATCAGGCATTGTTAACTGGAACGATGATCTTCTTCGTTCTTCAGTCAACGTCAATTCCCTACAACGCCGATCCTTCGAACCCTAAGCCCGTGATCGTCAGAGTCAAGAGGAAATCCTCTCAATCTCCGCTAGAAGCATTTTGTGAGCCCTCGATCGCCCTCAAATTTTCTAATTAAAACTCAAAACCATTCTGTTGACTTCTCATCGACTCTACGGTTTGCTGAGGTGAGTACTCCAACCCTCAGTTCGTTCCTCTCATCGACTCTTGTTCTTCAAATTTAAGTTTTTTTGTTTAAACTTTCTAAGGTCCTTCTCTTATTTGTATGAATATATATATATACACATACATACGTATATATAGACACACACTTCTATTAGCATACATCATGCGAATGAGGAAGAAATTCTTTGGTAATATACAATCTACGGTTTATAATCGCAACTGCAATGTCCCTTATGTTAAATTTGTCAGATTTCTTAATTGTAAATTGGAAATGAAATGAGTTCTACTTTGATGCATTTGTTGTATGGGTTTTTATAACTGTTGCTGATAACATGCCTTATTTTATAATTGTTATTCTCTTTAAATCTGAGTATTGCCAATCCTTTAGTAGACCTTTCTCTTGGGTCCTCATATCAACAACTCTATCTCAACAAAACAAGCGTCGAAAAAACTGTGAGATATAATCGCCATCACATAAGATTGGGCGAAATATACTTTTCACAACTGAACAACCCTTGCAGCCCTTATACTGCTCCTGTATACTAATTATGATCCAATACTCCCTTCATGGTTTTTGCCTTAATCTAAGTATAGTGAATGCTCAACTTTTTCTACCTATTCTTCATGAATTTATCTAATTTATTCTCTTCAAGTGTATGATAAGTACAACTGGATGAGTATTGGGCTCATGCATGCTCAATGTGTTCTATCCTCTTGCCATTTTCGTGAATGTTTTTGTTATCTCCTTCTCTACCTTTTTTTTTTTTGGTTAACAACATTGGATTATAAATCTAGAGAAGAAAAGAGAGTGAAAAGAAAACCTTGCTTGCAAAGGATCTGCATGGATAGCCATAAAAGCTGATTTGGTGGCTGTGGAAGTCGTTTGCTTTAGATTCATTTATAGGATTTTTGTGTATTATTATCTTTGGACAACATATTTTTTCTTTTTTTAAGTATTTCCTATTCAATATAGTTTAAAAGAAACGGAAAAAACTTTTTCAAAGATTGTGTCTTTGAGAACTTCATCGAAATCTCATGAATAGCAGAATCCTAGACCTTGTTCAATAGGATTTTACTTGAAACCCATGATCTAATAATTAGTTACTGAGTGAACAAAATATGTCACATGAGTTTAAAGATTGTTTGTCTTTGTTCAAAGAAATAAGCAATACTTAGTTCATAGTTGTACTCCCAAACCAACATTACTTGAGTTTTTATTCTTAAAATAAGAATGAGTTATAGTACCAAAGCAATTGGTTTAGCAACATCATCTTCGTAATACGGACGAGTCCTTGTAGAATTACAAAATGGATCCCCAAGATATGATCTCAATCTCTTTAGTTATCTTACTTTAATAGATAGTTGTATTCCTTCACTACGTAAATCCAGTAGTGATTCTTTCTCTAGTTATATAAGGCATCCTTTAAATGCTTATCCATTTGTTGTCCATTGGCTGGTAGCTATACGAGTAAAAGATGACACTTCCATGCAGTAAGTCAAGTACCTTAAAGCTTGCAATATGCTTCAATTAATATTTCTAGAATTAGTAATTATGTGCAATCCATAAAGTGTCGCATCGAATCACTGAATCAAAAAATAGAAACATTCTATTTCTCTATTTCTATCAGTACTATAATAGTTAAATTATTGTACTTTAATAGTTCAATAATAGTTAAATAATTGTACTATTAAGTTGAGGCAGGTTAAGTGAGGTGCATAAGCGCATTTAGTCACACCTTACCTATGGTACTAGATTTATTAGTTTTTATTATTTTGAAAATAAAAATAAAAAAAGAGATAGAACTTGGGTGATGATTACATATTTTTTTTGGTTCAAAATAATATATTTATGAAAATAAGAATATAATGTCCGTGTTTCAATTCAATTCGGTATGTGGCGTTCCTCACGCCTTAGACGTTCTAGATTGATATCGAGTCTAATGCACCTTGCTCCTATAGAAACATTGTGCATAAGAGCATATGTGTATCAAATGAGATGTTTGTAACCACAAAACAAATAAGTAATGGAAATGTAAGTGCCTTTTTTATATCATTGGTTTATTTATTTCATTTTAATAATGTTGTAAACTTATTATTAAAGTGAGCTTTTGTTTGGAAGTGCATTATGTAATAGATAGGGAATTGATGAGCAGTTAGCATTTTCCTTAAAAATATGTTATATTTGCTCGATGAATTGAGATACGGCTTCCGCATTCAAATAAGCATCCTAACTACCGCTTTCAATGGACGTTGATGAAGAGTCTTAGTGTAACTATATACACATATTAATTCATACAACTCTTTTTTATTCTGTGTGGTCCTTACCATATATTCCTATTAACTCGAGATTAATAACATTTCTTATTATAACTTTATATATTTCGATTTTGCAAAATAAATATTTTGATCGTTGTCAAATTTTCAATTGCAAAGTTGAATCTTGTCTTTTATTAGGTAACATATAGTACTTACTTATGCACTTTTGTTGGTGATTAGTACATTTGATGCATGTTTTAATATCTTATTTTAATCATTGTTGACAAATGTGATTTTTTTTTGCTTTTAACTTACTTTGTTCGCTACTTCTCTCTATTCCTTTATCTTGTGTCTCGAGTGCAACTGTTCTTCATCAAAAAGTTTTTAAGCTAATTTAGGTTGGAAAGCCTTATCCAATATATTTGATTCTTTTTGGGCTGCCAAAGAACATTCAGACGAACTCAAGGAGCCAAGTGGACTTGAATAGACTATCACTGAAAGATGATGATGATGCGGAGGTTTTTAACTTACCCGGCTTGCTGGTATACCAATTTTTGGAAAGGGAAGTCCCTCACTTCAGGGAGCCATTGATAAACAAGGCATGTATATTCATTCACCTAATATGCTTTGAATAATTTCTGTCGCATCTCATTTTGTCTTTAACTTTTTCCATCTATTTTTAACAGATTTCGTCTCTTTCATCTTGATGCCCTGACTTAAACACAAACAACAGCTGTGATATACTACTTTCTAGTTGGGTTTCTGTGGCATGGTGAGCTCTTCTAAATAGAGAACAATAAAAATGTTATCTTGTTCATGCCATAATAGATGGATTGAGATTGCACTTGTTTTGCAACATGACTTATTTATACAATCTCGTGTATTGGATTTTAATTTAGGTACCCAATATATAGAATACCTATGGGTCCAACTCTGCGGGACTTGGAAGCTTGCTTTCTAACGTTCCATTCATTGTCTACAACTCACCAAAGTAAGTTTTCTTCTTCCTCATCAACATCAACTCAGCTGTTTCAGTGTTCTTTTTCTTTTTTAGGAGGTAAATAGGTGCTGCAATGTTTAGATGTGGTTTTTGCTTCTTGTCGCAGGTGTAAGCCATTTTCAGCCACAGGTCTGTGCTCCAAAACTTGGGAAGTTCAATGGATCGGTTGATTCTTCCCTGAAGCTTCTGTTACCGGTGTTTGGACTTGAATCTTACAAGTTTAAAAGACCCATGTGGGCCGCCAATGAACTTCATGAACACCAACAAGCAAGCTCACTATATCAAACAGCTGATAATTGGCTCCGTCGATTACAAGTTGATCACCCGAATTACCACTTCTTTGTTGCTCATAATACCGGCAGAAGGTGATGAACTTAACATCCATCTTTTGATCAGAGCAAAGAAAATCTAAAACTGACCTTTAAAATGGTATAGGTTCAGTTAAAACATTTCTTTCATTTTATTTTTTTCATATATTTATATAGCAGCTGTACCTATACATCTCTCACCTTCCCTCCCCCGACGCAACTTCATAGATGACCCAAAAATAGGGTCTTTGGTGATCTGCAGACCCATAATAGGGTGGATTATAGCACAACTGAAAAAAAAATTAAATTGTTTTTGTGGACAAGTAGTGGACCCTAAACTGATAACTTGGTTCGCACATACCTGGTTAGAAGTGTCTGTAAGATATAGTTGGCCTCACCTCTCTTGTTGTTATATGCTTGAACAAAGGGATGGCACCAATTCTCAGAAGTGCCAGTAAATCTTTGATTGTTCAACTTTTATCAAAAAAGTTTTTGGTTGATCATTTTTATATGATAGATAGTTTGTATTAGTTATTTTATTCTTTCAAATATATAATACTGGTTTCCAGTAAATCTTTGACTGTTCATCTTGGTGTTAGCTATTGATAAACAATGTTGTCTTAAATTAGAGAATCTTTTTACATTTTTCAATGTTTGTTCATCTTTGTTTCTGATAGCAGTTTTTCAAGCTTTGTAACTCAGTCTCTCAGCGTTTCTCACCATACTGGGTCTGCAGTTCGGGGTTCCTCATCGTAAAGAACTTGATCAAATAAGTTCTCCATCGAGATCAAGGGAATCAATTGACAAAAAATGATTGTTTAGAAGATGAAATTGATTTGGTTAGCAAATGAAACGAGCTTTCTCATAATGAGGCTCGGCAAACAAGATGTGAATGGCAAGATTCCTAGGATATAGATGTGAAGGGACATTGGGCAACGGAAAGGCTTGAAACAATTGTACCCTTTAGAAGAATTTCCATTTCTGTTCCGTCTCTGTTCCGTTTCTAAATTCCGTCTCTAATCCGTCTATAATCAGCAACGGAAACACATTTTCGTTGCTGATTGAATCAGCGACAACGATACTAGAGACGAAATAGATTCCGTCTCTGTTCAGTTGCAGAATTGAATTAGAGACGAAATTTATGCAAATCAGAGACGAAAATTTCCGTTTCTGATCTGTTGTTTTTTGTAGTGCGTCCATTACGTCTCGAGATTCGTGCATGCTTCGATCCAGACGCCTAAAAAATGGGGACCTACCACAATAGAACTTTTTCTCTCTCTACCGATTCTCGCAATGACTCTCTTTCTCTCTCACCAAAATCTCTTCTCTCTCTCTCACCGCTCTCTCTCTCTCCACCGATCTCTGCTCTCTCTCTCTCTTCCACCGCTCACCGTCGTCTATCTCTCTCTCTCTCTCGCTCTCTCTCGTTCTCTCTCTCCCACCGCTCACCGTCACCGCTCTCTCTCTCTCTCTCTCACCGCTCTCTTTCACCGGAATCTCACTCACCGTCAACTCTCTCTCTCACCGAAATCTCTATCCCAAACCCTAAATCTATGTCGTCGCTGCGATTGAGGCTGCGATGGGGCCGTCTGGTATGTCGTCGACGTCTACGGGAGATTGGAGCCTCTCGTCAGCCGTAAGCGTCGCCGCCGTCGTTTGCACCCTAGCGTAAAGCCGTCGCCGCACCCTAACCCGTCGCCGCTGTACCTCGCCATCTCCGAAGCGATAACATTTTAATTTTGGTATTACTCATCTGTCATATTTTTATTTAGGTTTTGATAGTCCATTTGGATAAATTATTGTTCTCTTATTTCTGCTATGCAGTTTTTATGAGTACCTATTGAATGTGTGGATTCAAGGAAACAAAACTGCAGTGGTGAAACATTACAGGTATGATTTTTTCTGTGTGAATAATTTGTTTCTTTTCTTTTTTTTTTTTTATATTGTAGCAACATCTACAATATTTTCATTGGGATTCTTTTTTGAGATAATTGTATCCATTTCTTGTGTAAAATTATTTGTTAGGTCTGTCTTCATGTTTTATTTTTTGAAGAACACCTTTCTTTTCTTCAAAGGCATATTCTTTACTTTCATCCAGCTTTATGTACATACAGTTGATCTCTCTTTTATAAGTTACTTATAATAAGAAAAAAATAGAAGTATAAGTAGTCAGAGGTGGATAGTGAAGATTGATAGCCAAGAAATGCTAGAAAGTGAAATATTTGACTTGTTAACTTGTTAGGATGGAATTCTTAGAGATGATATTTACCATAGTTAAAATTTGGTTGGTTAAGTGGAGGAGCATTTTTAGAATGTTATATGATTGATCATCCCCATTAAGAGAGGCAAAACTATAAGAAAATGGTTTTAAATGTATAGTTATTTTGTAATGAAGATTGATTCATTTTAAGCAAACACTTGCATAAGTTTTTGTAATTAGATCCCTTAAGAATTCTAAATACACTTATATCTTGAAATATAGGAGGATAACATGTTTAAGTTCATCAAAATCTCAAGTACACACTAAGTCCTCGTTGTCATTTTATATAAATTAAGGTTCAATTAGCTTAGAGAGACAACTGCTCATGTTTGTACTCATTCACACATCACTTTGGAAATATTTTAAAACTTTGGTTAGAAAATCATGAGTTTTAAAGCTAATCCGTCATATTGAAAACCACTTGACTAACCTAAAGAAAAAGTTAAAATTAAATTTGTTAGGACACTGTTGGAGCTTGAAGAGGACTTACAAGGTGTGGAACGCAGTTTGGAGTGGCCGAGAGCGGTATAGGCTACGAATTGCGTGCATTTAAGGTAACTAAACCCTTTGAGGGAATTCTCTTTATTTCATTTCCATTTCTGAGTTGACATTAAATCATTTTGATTGTTTTACTACCGATCTTACATTGGTAATGTCATGCATTGTGTATTACTATCTATGATTTCTTTGGCTAAAATAATCGTGTAAAAAATTGTCGCATAGCATTCTTTGTCTTGACTTCATTCTATGATTGAATTCATTTAATGTCGTTGATATATGAGATATTGAATTTCTTTCTAAATAACATACTATGATTTGTGTATCGTATTTATTGGTGAATGTACACACATATGTCAACATGTTTATGGTGTGACGCTTGTTTGTAAATTCAAAAACATGAAGTCTTCGATAGGAATGATTTAAGGAGCCAACCTTTGTATTGCCCTTACTTAATGAGTTGCAGTGTCTTATCTATTATCCAATGTCTCTTGATTATGTTGGTTGTCTTATCTATTGGTTATGTTTTAGTATGATTTAGTTTGATGTTTCATAACTAGTTAAATACCCATATTTTGTTGTTTAGGTGGTCGTGTAGATTGGGCTTTGGCCAAGGGTTGCCTATGGTAGAAAACTAGAATGAAATTGTTTAACTGAGTGATGTCATTGATCATTTGTAAGCTTCACATGTCAATAGCCACTCGAGTTGCTATCTAGTAACTTAATTATTTTGGACTATTTGTACTGCAATGCCTCTCTAAGGGTCGCGCGGGCATTCCTTAAATCTTTATTTCTTTTTCCTTGTGCATTTATGATTTTTTTTTGTAAGTAATTACTTATACCTTTGATCTTTCTATGCTGGAAGACGTATATTAAAAGTAGAGTTATTGAAATCACGAGAATGAGCAGTAAAGCTTAAGGTACCCCTACTTAAGAAAACAAATTTAATGATACTATTATGTTGTTAAAAAATATTGTTGATCCATGCAGGCTAAGCTCCGAATGAGACGTCAGGAGCTGACCAAGACTACACCGGACCAGCCGGTGGATGATGAGGCGGTGTACTACAAGGTGGCGGGTGAGTGTCCCAAAGGACGTGTCTACAGTCTCAGGTCGTTAGGGAGAAAGAAGAGAAGATACGTAGATCTTGATGCTAGCACATCCCAGGTGCTAGCACAACGAGGGACGAACAACTTTATGATACTTAGGTATTTTTAAGGTTGTTGTAGAACAATGTGAATTGTAGTTTTTTGTGGATAATTAGGTATCTTAGACATTTATTATACTTGACTATGTTTCGTGAATATAAAAATCTTTTTTAATATCGAATTGTATGCTTTTTCACATTTGAATCTTTGTTGTTGATATATATTGTTGGTTTGTGTATGTATGTGAAATTTTGCTTTTGGGGGGATGTTAGCTCCCCCAAGGAGTTGTTGGAGGGGGTGCAGGCGATGGAGTAGGTCATGTTGTTATTTTTTGTATTAGAAGTTTTGGAGAACCAATTTGATTCTTGTGAATATTTTTTTTGGGTATAGAAAAAAAATTCTCGTTGCGATCCGTCTCTATGAAGAAATAGAATGAAAAAACTGGGTAAACAGAGTTTAGAAACGGAATAGAGACGGATTAGCAACGGAATTTATAAGTTTCGTTGCTAATCCGTTGGTAATTAGAGACGGATTAGCAACAGAATGCAAGTAAAACCATTCACTTTTGAAGAATGTGCATTTCTGTTCCGTTTCTATTCCATTTCTAAATTCCGTCTCTAATTAGCAACGAAAATACATTTCCGTTGCTGACTAAATCAGCGACAACAATTTTAGAGACGAAATAGATTTCGTCTATGTTCCGTTGCAGAATTGAATTATAAGAGACATAATTTATATTAATCAGCAACGGAAATTTCCGTTTCTGATCAGTTGTTTTTTTGTAGTGATAGTACATATAATTATCTTTGGTTTAGTATTAATATTTTTTTCTGATATAAAGGTTTAATATTGATAATAATGCATATCAAAATTAAAGTCGGTTACCTCTCTAATTGGCTCTTTGATTTTTGAAATTCTAATACGTGGATGGGTTGTTCTGATAGATTAGCAGATCTGATGACGTACTGCAACGTTTTATGTTTTTAATTTAATGTCACGATCAGTGGCAGACATACGTTTTATGTTTTTAATTTAATGTCACGATCAGCAGCAGACATGGTAGTTGAACCATACAATACGTGCAACCATCTTATATGTGGATCATAGCTACTTATTTAGGGTGAGTTAATGGTCTCTCTTTAGAATTAATAATGGCTGCACACATTTTAATATAGGTGTTCGTAAATTCTAGATACTAGGGTGATTTGTTTTTAATAAATAGTACTATTCGCAAATGTAAATACAAAGTCAGGACTTTAACAAAAGTTCTTTTAATTTCAAAATCATCTTTGAGTAATTAATGAATCAAACAAAATTTTTTGCAAAATTTTTTGATATCCCCTTAAACATTAAGTGAAAATTTTAAAACACCTCTACCCCAAACACCAATAATGAATTTAAATTAGATTTATTTTTTTAATAAATAGTACTCAGACTTTTTGAGTAAATGTAAATACAATAAATTTACTTAGACTATTGAATTTGAACTCATATGAAGGTTTTTAAAATTTTTGTAAATATTTAAGGGGTAATAAATGAATTTTACAAGTGATTATGATTATTTCATTAATTGTTCGAGGATGTATTTGAAATAAAAAATGTTTTGAGTCCGGACTTGAGTCTAAATAGCGCTACCCATGTAAATAATAATTAGTATATGGGTTAGTTAGTTTGCATAATTAATACTCTCTCTGTTTATGTTTAAGTGTCATTTTAAGGTTGTTCACATCTTTTAAAAAAATCATTTAATTATCTTGAATGATGAGAAAGTGGCAGTTAAATAACTAAATCACCCTTTATCTCTCATAAACCCACAACTTCTACATGCATTAGTTATTAATGTGTAATTAATAGACTTTCTTTTTCTTTGAAGGGTATAAAAGTCAATCGAGTAATTAATGTGTATTAAAACTATCAAATGACAGATATTGGCTATGTTTTGCAACATTAGCTGATAATCTAGTTAAAAGTTGATAATTTAACTGATAGTTGAAAAATTAGTAATTAATAGCTGAAAGCTGATAATGTAGTTGATTGATTAAGATCGTTTGGATAAGCTAGCTGGCAGGATAACTGATAAATGTAAAATGACATAAAAGTACATTCTTATTTATTTAAATTAAACCCAATAAATATATAAACATAATTTTTTTTTTTTTTTATATATATATATATATATATAAGAAAATAATATGTTTATAACTATTTTCATTTTTAATAAATGTAATACATATAAAACTACGCTCTTATTATTGGATATATGTATAGAACAATACATGTTTATTGTTTTAATTTTTTGAAGCCATCTACGTTTTGAATTGATAGCTGTATATTTGAAAAAAATGATTATTTTGATAGAGAAATGTATAGTATATGTACATGATGGTTCGAGTGTTAGAGCGAACAACCGTGTTCACTTTTTAATATTATAATCATGAGGATAAAAATGAGGGCAAAATTGAGAAAGAAATTTCAACTGACGTTTCAAAGCATAAACGCTAGCTAAGTAGCTATTGTAGCAGTTGAGATGATAGCGTCTACATGCACTTGATTATTTTTGTAATAAGCTAATTAATCAAACACAATTTATCAGTTAAAGTAGCTTATAAGTTAGCTGATAAGCTAATTTACGCTTGTCAAATAGAGTCATTGTAAAAAAAAATTAAAATGATTAAAAAAATCACTTATAAAGAAACAAAGGGAATACTTAATTAGAGTGAATTAATGGTCCCTGTTTAGGATTGATAATGGTTGCACACATTTTAATATTGGTATTTGTAAATTCTAGAAACAAGGGTGACGAGGTTTTGTTTTTGTCGAGGTTTTGTTTTTGCAATTTTGAAGCAATTTTTGTTTTAAATAAATATTTACAAAAATTCAATCCGGACTAGTACTAAATCGCGCAAATGTAGGTCGTTAATTTAAAGTAAAAGCACAAAAATTAAGGAATCATTTAATTGTAATGTAATTTTATTATAGGGTAGTGCTAGGTGGACTCTTTGAGTCTAGACTTTTAATTTTTGTATATTTGTAAATCACCCTTTTATTTTTATCTATATTAATTAAACACTCATAGAATAGTTAAGTCTAAATATTTTGAAGTCTTCAAGAATGTTAAAAATTATGAAAAAGTCCTTTGAGTCTGGACTTTTTGGGTCGAAACAGTTTTTTTGTTTATTATATTACCTTTGTCTTTATTAATGCCTTTTTTAATTTGAGTGGCTTCTCTTCAATTTATTTATTTTATTTTCATTAATGAGGGCATAATAAGTAAAATATGCTTGAGAATTGGTGGACAACTTACATTTTTTTTTTGATAACCCTGGTTGTCTGGGCCTTTTCCCGACTAATCTTAAGGTGCCCCAAAAACTGACCAGTTAGAAACTCCAGTGGTCCAAACGCAATTTGGTACAAGCGGAAATCGAACTCGGGACCGTGCGCTTAACCCACACAATCTCGAATGTGGCCTTATCGCTAGGCCAACCCGTCCGAATTGTGAACGACTTGCATTTTTTAACAAAGAGAGTAATCTAAAACGACCTACACCTGTGACTGGAGGGAGTACTTAGTATAAAGTAGTAATGGTACTTATTATTTGATGAGGTTACTCAGAAGTAAACCCGAATGGATTGGCTTAGCTAGTAGTAAGAGCAAAGGCGGGATTGTGCGGATTAGACGCATGATCTCGAGTTTGATTTTCTACAATAACCAAATATCGAGTTATTAATAGTTTCTTTTCGCAATCTCAAGATCTATGAGACTAGTAAAACAAGCGTCTAAGTACTCATATTTATTAAAAAAAAGTTATTAGAAAGTATTATTAAGACTATCTCACAAAACTCTATTTTCTCATTTATTTTGCAGTTCTGTCATATTTCAAACTTTATTTATTCTCCAACCACAAACTCTATTTTTCCTCTACCAAAAAAATTCCCTCGCCAGTCGCCGCTACTCTTTACATATTAATTACAACTTCCCACTTTCTTTTTTTTATGTACCACTCCTAACTACAAAAAAATGCACATTAAGTTCGTCACCAAAAAATGCATATATTAAAACTCGTTGGAAAAATCTTAAAAGAATGCACATAAAAAATCGGATAAGATTTCTCAAAAAAATTGATTCTCATTAAAAGCAAAAAAAAATTGATGAAGAGAGATTATATAAACTTGGTATTGTACACTTGGATAAGTCAAGGCCATTTCTATAATATTTTGTTTGCGGATATACTTGATACTTTTTCGAAAATAGAAGTGATAAATATTAGAATGTGAAATTTGTTGTTTAGGGTTTAGAAGGGAATTAATATGGTGTTCAATTAGAGATGCGCTAATGGGAAAAAAAAATATAAATGAAAGTTTACGAAGTCTCATGCGGACCATGGCACTGGCAGGTGTCGCGTACGTGTCTTCTCATTTAATATACTCCGTACTATAGCATGCGGCGTAGCCGTATAAGCAGCCAATTGTACCCAAAAATAAGAAAGTATTAAAAGTACAAAAAAAGAAAGTACTCGTATTAACTACGTAAACTAATCAGGACAAAGTCACAAAGTTCCATACAGTAGTTGTCAAAAAAAACAAAAAAAAAAAGGTTCCATGCTCCATACGGACGTTATGAGTTGAAGGCGTGATTGTGAAGTGACTGCGTTACTCCCTTCCGGTAAAAAGAAAAAAAGAAAAGAAAAAGGGGGGTTGCCACAAGGCATTACAAAATTGCATGATGTTATATCTATCAATCACTAGATAAGATAGGTAGTTTTTTTTTTTTTCTTCAATATGCATGTGTACTAGTCTGGAGCGCGCAGTTCAATAATCACCAGGATCTAATAATTGTCGGCCCACATCTGTTGGTCTTGATTGGGGTTTTTAGAAAAGTAAGATGGGAAACTTTTTTTTTATTACAAAAATAAGGTTGGCTATTTTTAAATTACAAAATTAAGTTATGTCTCTTTTTAAAGAGTGGTTGATGATGATGTGGCTCCATGTGACATGTGTGTTGATGAGGTGGAGTGAATGACTCTTTTGAAAATGAGTCATCTATTTAAAATGAATGACTCATTTTGAAAAAGAGTCATCTATATAAAATACACAACCTCTATTTTACTCCTCAAAAGGAGTATTTTGTTCAACCCATGCAAACGACAAGCACGTATCTCGAGGTGGACAACTCATACAAACGACACACACGTATCTAGTGGTGGACAACCCATGCAAACAATACACACGTATCTCGAGGTGGACAATTCATGCAAACGTCACACGTATCTCGAGGTGGACAATCCTACAGTATTTAGACATCCACGTGGCGCCCACATGGAACACTCCACGTGGTGAAAACATGAATGACGCATTTCCAAAATGCGCCATTCATGTTAGGTAACATCCACGTGGATTGTTCCATAATACACGAATGACGCATTTTGGAAATGTGACATTCACATGGCGCCCACGTGGAACACTCCATATGGCGCTCGTGTTCAAAAAACATGAATGACTCATTTCCAAAATGCGTCATTCATGTTAGGGAACGTCCACGTGGGCGCCACATCGATTGTTTTATAATACACGAATGACGCATTTTGGAAATGCGCCATTCGTGTATTTTGAGCGGACTAATTTTTCTCCAACTAATGACACATTTCTAAAATGCGTTTTACCTTTACTTTTGAAATAAAAAAAAACTTAACTTATTTTACTCATTTATATTAATTTTAACAATACATTTGTAATTTTTCCGGTCTTAATTTGGATATCGCTAACTTCAACTCCTAGGGGTGAGATTTAATTTACTCCAAAAAGTATAAGTACTACAACTGGAGGGAGATCCACTTGATGCATGTAAGACTATCTTCTCGGTTATACATCCTTGACAATCTACTTCGTCACCAATTAATTGGGTGGCTCAATAATTTTATATGAAAATTGAAAGTAATTAAGAAGTTATGGGTTCAAATCTATATCGGTGAAAAAAATTATTTCTTTCCTATAAAAAATACAATCTCCACTTCATCCAAGGTGACAACATCGCATGATTTTATCATTGTTATCAGTTATCATCTTAAGGGAAAGAATATCCAAATCACTATTATACATACCTTACCCCTAACTAAACCTATTCACGAGCCTTAATTTAGATCTTAATTTGCCTCGTCAAATCTATCTGTGGGCTTTTAAACCTCGATTTGTACCGATATATCATCTTTAACTTAATCACTTTCAATTCACTCAGAGGCATGCCTGAGATGGGGCAAGATGGGCGATCGCCCCATGCTCTCACCCAAACGAAGGCCCCTGCATGCCCATAAATTAACTAACGTGGGTACAAAAAATTAGGTTTCAACCTAAAAAAAAATCTAGTTTATATAGGAAATCGTGGGATAACTTTCCACTTTTATAAAATGATGTCACTTAACCTTTTTTTTTTTTTTTTTTTTTTTGATGAAAATGTTACTCTTGACTTCTACAATTTTGCTAAGTGAGATACATAGTCTCGGCTTCCTCTAATTTCTTGTCTTCTCACCCCTCACGTACTCTATTTCCTCTACATCTTTTTTAACTCCATCAGTTTTAAGAAGATTTTTATATTTTTAATTATCGGTCTCAAGTTCAGAGGAAGAATAATGGAACATGTCTTAAAATATTTTCAAATGATAATACACTACAAAAATCGAATAGAATAGCAACGGGATTTTTCATCGTTATTTTGGTATGATCGGTCGCTATAATGGAATAGCTAAAGGAATAGCGACAGGGAAGCCCGTCGTTAAGCACTTCGTCGCTATTTCGAAATAGCGACGAATGTTAGAAATAGCGATGGGACCCGTCACTAAATCCCGTCGCTATTTTCTGACCGATGACAAAAGAATTGTCTTTAAAATCATTATTGTAGTTCATCACAAATTGCGAGTAACTCTCTGGTAATGAATTCAAGATGAAATCCGTAGCCAACTCTTGGCTTATGGAGAATCCGAGTCTATCAAGCTGGTCAACATAGCCCTTCATCTTCAGAACATGAGGACTAACTGACGCACCCTCAGTCATCTTGCAAGAATGTAGGTTTTTGATTTGTCTCGAACCTTTCTTGCCTAGCTTCTTTGTTGGAACATTTCCTTGAGCGTTATAGCCATGTCGTAGGCTTCTATTAGTTCCATGTCCTTCGAAGTTCGGGAACCATAGTTGCCGACTTAATACATGCAACATCGGTAAAATCGTTGACATGCTTACTATGCGCATCCTTCACGACTTTCGTAGCATTGGTGGTGGGTCCTCGGGATTGGAGCATCCGGGACATACAACTTGCGTTCATGCTTAAGAACAATTCTCAAGTTTCTTAACCGATCAAGAAAGTTAGTCCCGGATAGCTTATCCTTCTCAAGGATGGATCGCGATGTGACAGGGGATTATTGTTACTTGAAGAGGCCATTGATCTACAATAAAGATTATGCAAAGTTTATTTTAGTATAGAGGAATAGACTCCCACTAAATTAACAACCCTCCTTAAACATACTGTTTATTTAGGGGACTAAAATCCATATTTCACCTAATTCTATGACAACTATGGCATGAAACACAGAACTAGATTATTTAGGTAGGTAACAGTTACCAATTACATCTTATGTAATTTTTAGATCTTTTTATGAGATACGTGACATCTTATGTCTTAGCATGTTTTTATCTCATCATTTGCCTAAAGCTCAAAACTATTTTGATGGCTTTATTAAGTCAGACCATTTTAAACATTTAGGTAACTCTTACCCAACTTGTCTCACCAAGATAACACAATACACCCAGCTATGGCTGAAACTATATTAGTGCGATCGAGACATTTGACAAGTGTTTAAAATGGATGACATGAGACTTAAAATTTAATAGAGGGATTTTATTCAGTTTTAGTGATTTTTCGTGCGCTAGGATTAGTTAGACGGCGGTCCGCTGGCCGGTCAGCAGGCGGCGGTCCCGCTGGCCGGTCAGCGGATGGGGGTACAGGGCATACCAAAAACCCTAAGTCGTTTCTAAAACGAAAATAGAGTTTCGGCCTTTGTATCTTTCGTGTGTGTATTGTAACTTAAAGCGTCTATTTATACAACCCTTGTATATAGACGGTTAAGTAAATTACACATATACCCTTACTTAAAGAAGTATAAGTGTAATACACCACAAGGACGTTTCTGTCATGAATTTTATCACATAAAATTCGTTTTTTGAATCATCTTAAAATCTCGCAAAACCATTCTTAGTGTGCGACCCAATAGGCTCATACAACGTTGGCAGTGTACCAAAACACATTTTGGTATACAAGTCATAAGCAGTCTCTAGCAAGACATTATGACTACCCAAGTTGTACGAATATCAAATCGATACAACCTAATCAATAGTGTATATGAGATCCTTTTGTCACACGATATCCTTTTGATCAAACATAAGGACATGGAATTGTCATCCAACATGTTCAATCGTACTAGTCTCGATCTCTAGGTAGACCGAAAACATCTAAGTGACATTGATCAATATCAATTCACTTAAACTAGGCATTTTAACAGTCTAACACATCGAGGGATCCTCTGGATATCTCTCTTTATATGAGAGGGACAAATTCTATCTTGATTACACAATTTCATCGCATTGCTCACACAGTAATCAATCACAACCTTTATAATCGTCCGGTTAAAGACAACGTTTGATTATGTCAAATTACTGTGTTCCTAATGTTGAAGTCTCTGGTAATCTCAAGTCAGAGGACTGGAATATATACCTATCATGAGAAACAACAATGACTTAATCCATGTGATGTTCTCATAGCGGGTTGGTCCAATACTTTGTTCCCTAACAAGTACTCGTGATCTTGATTTGTATCCATATACGTATAATCATCATATGATCATCAATCAAGACTCACACTAGTCTTAATTCATTATAGTTCTCAGTATAATGATCGACTAGGGACATTTAGGATATTTCTGTAAATACCCATGGATCTTATTATAATGTAAACATGCAAATTAATTATAATAAACAGCAAATAAAATCCTCTATTTTATTAACTAAAAGTATTCATAAAGACAGTTAATGGATTGACCTAGGGCACATGCCCCATCACCATTTTACACAAAAAATTCACCCATTCTGAAACTAAAACCTAGCTATATCATATACAATTAGTCCTCTATCTACTCTCTCTCAATATATACTTAAACTGGACATATGACCTTTCACATACAAAACTTTATACATTAGCAACACCATAATTTTTTTTTTTTTTTTTTTTTGAGGAAAATATCATCTTTCTTTCTTTTTTTTTTTCGATAAGAATGAGATTTTATTTTACCATAGCCAACATCATCTTTTCTTTTGTATATATGAGAAGCAAAAACCTAGCTAATCTCATGTATATAGAGGAAAAGATAATATAGATTAGATATAAAATATATTATAAATCAAAAAATAAATAAAAAAGATAATTAACGGATAATCTAAGAGCCAAATTAATTAAACCTCGATTTGACCAGCTAGCATATATGCCATGCAACCAGACAAGCATCTGTGCAACATATGCCATAATTATGCATGCATAATATAAGGTGTTCAATAATTCCTCTGAGGATCCAAAAAAGTTAATTAAAGCGTCTATTTTTTTTTTTTTTTTTTTTTTTTTTTTTCTTGAACTAATCTTCCTGAGGACGGGAATCGCGTGGGCCGGAGAGCATGTGCAGGATCACAGTGATAACTAATTAGGAAAAGAGAAGACTTAGAATGACAACATCATGACACACGGAAGAGATATTGACTCACAAAAAATATTAGAATGATAACAATAATATCACACCACAAGACACATTGACACCCAAAAGCATTTTATACAATCTTGACCTGGCTGTTATGCGTCGGGATCTCTATATCCTCACATCTCGAAGCACGTATGGATGACTTTTGTTCAAAATTGTAAGTCGTTTTCGGAATTCAAAAGTGTATTTATTTCATTTTTACCTATTTTACCCTCATGCAATTCAAACATTTATGATTCTTCAATTCATTTAATGTCAAAAGATATATATGTAAATTATATTCATAATTAGGACTACCTTACTTTAAATGACTTATATAAACAATCGGAGGGAGTAATTAGGAAAATAGTGGTCCTAGAATGACAACAATAATGTCACACCACAAGACATATTGACTCAAAAGAGTATTTCATACGATCTTGACCTGCGTGTTATGTGTCGGGATCTGTATATGCTCACATCTCGAGGCGCGTATGGAAGACTATGAATAATTAGCCAATGTGTCTTGCAGTAGTATTGAGATATTGTTGTCATTCTAGCACTATCTACTATTCAACAAATTATTGCTATATAAGGAGCAGCTATGGCATCAACTCTTGTACATCGACCGATCTCCTCAACTTGCTTTGATCATTAAGTACTATAGTGTTTAGCAAACAAATGGCTCAATCAACACCTACTCATGTGATTGATGTTGAGAGCGAGATCAGTTGCCCAGCAGACAAGATGTATGATCTGCTCAAGAACCAACTCACTCAGCTTCCCGTTGTCTTCCCTGAAATTTACAAGAACGCTCAAGTACTTGAAGGAGATGGGAAGAGCTTGGGCAGTGTCCGACGTTGGACATATGTTATTCGTATGTCAACTTACTTTTAATTAATTATGATCACTACATCATCTACATATACACGCGTGTGTGTGCATGTGTGCGTGGAGTAGTTTCATCATTTTTTTTTTTGAATGATTTCTGATAGTACTAGCTAGAAGTAAGTAATGAATCAATTTTAATTAATTACTAAGAAAGGCTTAATTAGTTCAGTTGTAGACCTTGGCCACTGAATTAATTTGTGTTTAATTATGATCACACAACTTTTCAGAGAAGCGGGTCGATCGATATTATTTTTTATTTTTTTTTTGAAAAAGATAGGTTTTGTAGAAATATAAGAGGATATACTAAATCCTGATCAAATCGCCCGCCTAAGATCTTTGGATTAATAATTAAAAATTGGACGAAATTAATTAAGGAGGTGGTGCTACTATAATTAAAATTAGGTTTTTGTAGCCGGCCTTAACTAATTTGAGACGAAAACTTCTTGTTTCATATATTGTGGTTACATGCACGTATAATTTTTATTTTTGGACTAATTTATCATCATCTTTGATTGGCTCTCTAGATCATACTTCCGATGAGATTTTGGTGGTGGATGAGAAGCTGACTGAAGTAGACGATGAGAAAAGAGCACTGACTCTAAGTGCAGTGGGAGGAGATCTGCTGAAGACCCACAAACGCTTTGATGTGAGGGTGGTTGTGAACCAAAAGGGCACAGGGAGCGTGGTGAAGTGGCACATCATATTTGAGAAGGTAGACGAGAACGACCCTCACCCGGACCCTTACCTTGAAATCTTTGACAACATTCATAAGAAGTTCGAGCAACATTTTCACAAGTGATCGATCGATCGATGAATATTAGTAATGGAATCCCTCTTGCATGTGTGTTTGTGTGTGCAAATAAATGGCGATGAAGTTTGGAGCTAGTATTCTATACTTAATTAAAATTTCGGGTGTTTCATCAAAAAAAAAAAAGTATGTTTTGGGGTGTGAGAGCCATGCACATTAATGGAAGGTTTGATATCCACCTTCAATAAATGATCTTGAACTTATGAATGTGTACGTGTATACAGCTCTCTGTTGTTGGTTGTGACTCATGAAATTGTGAGCATTAAGTCATGTATCTCGGACCCTTTGTTATCTTATATATATATGATCAATAAATTATAATTATCTCTCATATTAATAAAATCGATCTATATATAGTTGTGGTACTATATATGGGGTACGTATTAGTATATTAGTACTCAATATCCGTCACATTTTTGAATTTTTTTTGTTCCATTAAGAAATCGAGGAAGCATTAAATGTTTCATTTTCAATTCTAACTTCATTTCATCTAATTAGTTAATGACATCATTAATCATTTTTACGCACTCCGTTCCAATATATATATACAATAAATCTACTTGGACTCATGAGTCCGAACTTATAGGGAGTTTTTAAAAATTTTTGTAAATATTTAAGGGGTATAATAGAAATTTTACAACACTAGAACATATTTGACCTTTAATAGAGGTTTTAAAATCCCTATTAAATAGAGTGTTATTAAATGTCATGTTAAAATGTGTTATGTTTTAATTTTTAATACATGTATTACATAGAGGTTTTTAAAAACTCATATCAATTAGGTGTTATTTAATAACACCCCCTCTAATAGGGGTTTAAAAACCTCTATTAAATATCGAAATTGTTTTAGTGCAAGTGATTATGATTGTTTCATTAATTGCTCGAGGATGTATTTGAAATTAAAAAAAAGTTTTGAGTCCGGACTCACGAGTCCAAATAACACTACCTATATATATATATAAGGTTTCTATGCCTACAAGTATTGCTTGAATCCGGACATTGTTTCATAATACTATAAATTTATATATTTTTTAAAAAATATATAAAATATGTGAAGAATGATATAATTGTAATTTTTAATTAAAAATATGAAAAATGAAAAATACATACACAAAAATTATATATAGCTATTATATTTTATTTTTAAAAAAAAATAAAAAGTTGTTATTACGTAAAAAAAGAAAAACAAAAAATTGAAACAATGTATTTATGCTATTAATTAGGATACTCACATAGTCATATTAATTGGGCTAATGAAAGTACTTAGGTTATTAATTAGGCAAAGTAATAAATGCACCAAAACATTTCAAATCTATGTACAGTTGACATGTGTCAACAATGTACATATATATATATATATATATATATATATATATATATATATATATAATTTGATCATTTATGAGAGGTAATTTAATCTTGTTATATAATCATATTGGAATCATTACTTTAATCCTTGCGCACAAGCAAAATATACGGCGGATATTGTAGAACGTGGGAGTAGTATGTTGAGAGTATTCAATTATTACCGTATATTACTTTTGGTAGTAGTCAACATACAACTAATTAACTAATTAGTCTCGAATATTTACCTGCTTCCCCATGTCGCATTAGCGGATCACATATATACATACTGTAACAACTCAAATTAATTAAACTAGTAATTCGTGCGTTACGTGGATAACTCGGTTGCCTCATATACGAGAACCGAATGAATATGTTATTTATGGATGATGGTTGTATATATGTGGTGTTTAAAACTATTATCATTATATCGCACCGCATGTGAGTATGTTATTACGGAGTGAGTTAGTGTGACTGAGAGTTACCTCAAAATGTGTGTCGAGATGCGAGGCATCGATGTTGGGTAGTCGAGGGTTAGTGGGATCACAAATTTGTCAATTTTGGTGAATAAAAGCACTGACCATATGTATTATAATGGGCTTGAGCTAAGTTAAATAAATCAAACAAATAAGGCCTAAAGTTTGGTTGATTAAATGGAAATTATGAAATTTTCCTAGAGATATGAATTGACACATTTAGGAACCAAGTGAGTTACAAATTGGTGTTATTTGAGTGTGTTTTGTGCATTTATAATGTGTCTATCGATTAATGTGTTGGATTATATTAATTATTCCAATGGTTGTAAATAGTGTACCCATAACATGGGTATATATTTGACTCACATGGTAGTACAATTTAACACTTGCTCTTTAAGTAAGAAAAAAAAATAAATCTAATTAGACTCATGAGTCTGGACTCATAGGGAGATTTTTAAAGTTTTTGTAAATATTTAAGGGTATGAAAGGAATTTTACAAGTGATTATGGTTGCTTCATTAATTGCTCGATGATGTATTTGAAATTAATTTTTTTTTAGTTCGGACTCACAAGTCCAAATAACACTACCCATATATATATATATATATATATAAAAGGAGATTCTACAATGGGGCCCAAATATATATATCCATGCCATTGGAATCCCTCAAAATGGGTTGTGCATTAAATGTTTTGTGCATTTATAATATGTCGATCGATTAATGTGTTAGATTATGTAATCACCTCTAGGGTCAGATTAGCGCCATACTTCGGACTCTCAACGGACTATTGTTGGCGAGTAGCACTCAAGCAAGGCTAGTATCTGGATCCGCTAGGTGGTCGGCGTGAAACCTATGACGCACCCACACGTGCACGTCACAATTCTCGGGTAGCCCTATTCACCGAGATGACAAATGTGCTATGGCCTGGTGGACTTACACACAGAAATGGCATGGAGGGAAAGCCTCAACGTCCGTCCATTACCACACACCATGAATAGAGTAATGAAAGGCAGAATATGAAATCAAAAACAAAATAAAGTATTGTTCTAGCAATTTCAGTTGGGATACTACACACCTCAAACCGCACTCTGTGTCCCGATACCTAAACCCGCAATCCGGCTTCGCCTAATCCCAGATATCCCAAAATTACCGCTCGAAATGACCTATTACCATTTATAATTAATTTTTAGTCATTTAAATGTGTTTTAAGTCACTCAACCAAAATTATGTCAAAACAGGTGGATCTAGCGCGCTAGGTCTGGGAATTAGCACTGGATTCGAGACAGTTATACGTTCTTCGCCCAACATAACATTAGCGCGCTAGTTTCTGGCCTAGCGCGTTAGATGATGTTATTAGTGCGCTAATCGCGTTCTGGACAGTAAACAACTGCAAATTTATGGGGATTTAAACAACTCACCAACCCAACAACAACCACAACACCAAAACAACACAACTTTAAAACACTAGAAACCCATCATAACAACAACTCAACATCCACCAAATCTTCACTAACACCTCTCAAATTATGATCAAAAGATAGAGGAAGTGGAGGTTTATGTGACTCGCACCTTGTTTTTGCTGTTTACATGCACCCCTCCAAGCTCGTTGAATTACCAAAGAGAATCACCAAACCCTTGTTTTCTTCTCTTCCAGTTTTCAGATTATGGGATAAGGAAGAGAAAATGTGGTGAAAATAAGTCAATTTGACTTATATATGGTTGAATTTGCATCATATCTCACTTGTGCATCTCTAGGCCATCCTAAGCACCTCATTTATTCCCTTTCCGACCAAGAGTGACTCCGAGAATGACACCTTTGGCACACTTACCCTTGTATTCAACTCAAAAAGTGACATTTCGGGTGTTTCGACGCCTGGCTTCGCGTCCCGAACCGCGACATACGCGTATCACCATGTCCCTAACCGTCACATATACATTCTCTATTCATTATGTAGGCAATTTTATTCATTTTATGTGTATTTTATTTCCCTCGGCCTAGTGTTAAGTTGGTTAGACTACCCGGTACCCGCGTTGACACGCATATCGAGGTAAATACTTAATAGTTAACACACAGTCTCTCACATCAATTATACTATAATAACACACATTGCGATGCCATGTACACTATTTCAATATAAACATCACAATTTAAACAAGTCAACACACAAAAATAACCATTTACCTAGTTCCAGGCGCACACAAGCCTACTTGCGGGTCCCACGAGCATCTGAGCTATCAGCCACGTCTGCAACCACGTCATAAATAACGACGAATTATATTCAGTCCGTTATAGATTATATTAATTATTCAAATGGTTGTAAATAGTGTACCCATAACGTGGGTATATATTTGACTCCCATGGTAGTAGTACAATTTAACAGTTGCTCTTTAAGTAAGAAAAAAAAAATCTAATTGGAATTATGAGTCCAGAATCATATGGTGTTTTTTAAAATATTTGTAAATATTTAAGGGGTATGAAATGAATTTTACGAGTGTTTATGGTTGCTTCATTAATTGCTCGAGGATGTATTTGAAATTAAAAAAGTTTTGAGTCCGGACTCACAAGTCCAAATAGCACCACTCATATATATATAGGGAAGTTCTATAATGGAGCCCAAATATATACCCATGCCATGAGAATCCCTCAAAATGTGTTGTGCATTTAATGTTTTGTGCATTTATAATGTGTCGATCGATTAATGTGTTGGATTTTATTAATTATTCCAATGGTTATAAATAGTGTACCCATAACATGAGTATATATTTGACTCCCATGGTAGTAGTACAATTGAACACTTGCTCTTTAATTAAGAAAAAATAATATTAAATCTAATTGGACTCATGAGTTCGAATTTATAGGGAGGTTTTTAAAATTTTTGTAAATATTTAAGGGGTATCAAAGAAATTTTACAAGTGATTATGGTTGCTTCATTAATTGCTCGAGGATGTATTTGAAATTAAAAATTTTTTTGAGTCTAGACTCACAAGTCCAAAGAGCACTACCCAAAAAACACACACACACTTGCTCTTTTTTATTAGACGAAATAAAGAATTAAATGTACTAAACGACGTACATAATTAAAGCACTTGCTTTTTAAGTGTTGATGGCAAGAATATATATATATATATACATAATAATTTGATCTTTTAATTAAGCGATTCTTAGTCAATTTGTGTGTTTTGTGTAAAAGTTCTTATATTTTTTTTTACTGAAGGCAGGATATAATACCCATAATAAATAAAATTATTTATGAGAGGGTAATGTAATCTTGTTATATAATTATATTGCATGCATGTTGAATCAATCATTACCTTAATCCTTGCACACATGCAAAATATATGGCGAATATTATAGAACGAGGGAGTACAGTATATGTTGAGAGTATTCAATTATTACCATATATTACTTTTGGTAGTAGTCAACATACAACTAATTAACTAATTAGTCTCGAATATTTACCTGTTTCCCATGTCGCATTAGCGGATCACATATATACATATTGTAACAGTCCAAATTAATTAAACTAGATTAATGTTAATCTTGAGAATCAACGGTCGTAATTCGGGTGTTACGTGAATAGCTCGGTGGCCTCGGACACGAGAATCGAGGAATATGTTATTTATTGATGATAGTTGTGTATATGTGGTGTTTAAAATCATTATTATTAAATTGCACCGCATGTGTGTATGTTATAACCGGGCGAGTAAGTGTGACAGAGAGTTACCTCAAAATGCGCGTTGAGATGCGGGGCATCGGGTGCTAGGTAGTCGAGGGTTAGTGTGATCACAAATTTGTCAATTTTGGTAAATAAAAATACTAACCGTATGTATTATAATGGACCTAAGCTAAGTTAATTAAATCAAATAAATAAGACCTAAAGTTTGGTTGATTAACATAAATCATGAAATTGTCCTGGAGATATGTATTGGCACATTTACGAATCAAGTGATGAGTTACAAATTGGTGTTATTTGAGTGTGTTTGTGTGTGTAAATAAATGGTGATGAAGTTTGGAGTATTATATACTTTTTTTTTCAAGAGTATTCTATACTTGATTATAATTTCAGGTGTGACAGCTATGCACATTAATGGAAGGTTTGCTATCTACCTTCAATAAATGATCTATGAACGTATGAATGTGTACGTGTATACAGCTCTCTGTTGTTGGTTGTGACTCATCAAATTGTGAGCATTAAGTCATGTATCTCGGAGGTTTTTCATGACCTCCCCTTTGTTGTCTTATGTATATATATGATCAATAAATCATAATTATATCTCATATTAATAAAACCGATGTACATATAGTTTTTTTTTTTGACGGGGAAAAGATGAAAATTTTATTCATCAAATAGCTCACAAGATACATCAGTTACAACAATGTATTAATAACCAAAGGAGCTATATCCCAAATTCTTTCGTTCTCATGAACTCGCAAGAGTTTAGCCATATTATAGTTGTAGTACTATTTTTTGGATACGACTAATTAACTAATTAGTCTCGAATATTTACCTGCTTCCCTATGTCGCATTAGCGGATCACATATATACGTATACTATTTTCGGATACGAAATAAACTCACAGGGTGTATTCAATTGAAAATTTAATAAACTTTTGATTACTTTGATAAGCGGATAACTTTTTTGAAGTTTGTAGATTTTCGTACACTTTTAAAGACTTGGATATACTTTTATGTAAATGTAACGGCCCAAAATCTCTAATTGTGTTTAATTTTCTAAACAAGATCAACAACCCGTACTGTGGGACCCACACCGTGGTATGTCCATTTTCGAGGCAAGGGCCAAGGTATATTTTATATTTGTTGTGATGTATGCCTAGTGTATTGTGTATGTGTAGACTATTAAGTCAATTTTTATACGGTGTATAGGTATCAAGACGAGTGAGGACGTACCTCGAGTCGCGTGTCGACATGGGACCGAGGTAGCGACATATGGGGTAAGCTTAATTAATTTGAGTTAAATGTGAATTTATGTTGGTTTTGTAAGTGGTTAATGTGGTCACATTTCATATAAACATTAATGTGCCTAAAAATGTGAAATAAAACAAGAAGCATTGGATGTGCATCGAGACACGTATACAACCATTATGAGACAAGGTGTCAACATGTGGAGTCACTCAATGGTGACTTGAGGGACAAGTGTGACAAGGTGGTCCATGAGATAAACCTCGAGACACGTTTGCACACGATGATCAAGGCCTATAGTTTAAACATATCAATATGGTCAAATGTAACATATAAGTCAAATTTTTTGGTTTCTTATCCTCATCAAAATCGTTTCTTTGAAGAAGGGGAGAGAAAGAAAATGTTGTTGGTGTGATTGTGGTAGAGGAGAGGAGAAATCATTGAAGCTTTGATGAGGAAGAAGGAGCTCATCAAGTGAGGTAACTTGTCCATATTTCATAAACTTGTGATTTCATATAAGGCAATAATAAAGCTTTTGTGTGGTAAAAACCTAGAATTCGAAGTGCAAAATTTTGGGTTCACGCACATAGTGCGCTAAGTCGATGAGCGCTAATGTTCAATTAACGCGCTAATGTTGAAAACTAGTGCGCTAATCTTGATTATCGCGCTAGAGGTGTAAAATAACACGCTAATTGCTTTGTTGCGACGAGAACATTGGTGGCTACGCTCCCAGTTGGCACCCTCTCGCCCTTCTCTTCGCTCGCCCCTTATCCCATTCTCCTCTCTCGCTTCCGCCCCATCATCTCTGTAAATCTCTCTCTCTTTCTCTCTCTCTCTCTCTCTCAGTTAATCTACTATGTTTGCATTTGAAGCTTTGGATTTCAGTTTTAAATTTCATGAATGAACATGTTGAATATGTTGTAGTTGATTTAAGTTCAGTAGGAATTGCTGAAGAGGGTTTTATTCCTTTCGACTTTGAAGCTTGAAAGAAATGCACGGTTGATTCCTTTCGGGTGGCTATCAATGAAGGAAATCAAACAAAAACATGCAATGAATAACACTGGCAGCAGCACCAATATCTTCACGAGGAGCAGCAACTCGATTTTCAAGGGCAAAGAGATGATAAATGAGTGAAATGGTGGTTTTGGTGTTTTTCACTAAAGGGTACTTTAGTAAATGTACATGGACAACTTCATTTAATCCCAACCTTAACACTCCCAACCAAACAAGATACACATATGGGACTAAACTATCTAAACCCATGTGTTAGTCCCATCACTAATTAATCCCATGAGTTTGGATTCACTAATATGTGAACCAAACAGGCCATAATTGCTTTGTTAGTATAAAAATCAGTAAAGTCCAAACATGATTTAAACGCTATAAATGGGTTCAAACTCAATCTACAACCTATCAAACAACTCTGGGGAACTAATAGGAGATCTAAGAAGTTTGGGAATGCATTTCGAAGTGTTGAGAGATCGGATAGGCTAGGACAAACGTGTGAATTGTAATTAAAGTTGTGAGAATTCTATATTTCATTTCATTCACAATTATTAGTTTATGGTCTATTTGTAGAAATTGCTACTTGTAATCTTACATCATGTTGTTCTTATTTCTATTCATGATTGAATATTGTGACATGATGCCTTGTGACGTGTTTCATTGATTCTGATTCCTACTTTTGATGTCATTTTTGATAGATAATTGATGAAAAACATGCTTTTGAGATAAGTTGGATTGGACTAGACTTGTATTCTATTTCTTTGGGCTTTGTAGCCTATCTAGTTTTGGAATCCTCGAGATTTGGAATTATCTGTCTTTGAAAACTAACGTAGGGATTATCTAGTGTCCATTCCACGATAGATGCGTGGTTCACTAGGACGAGCGGGGTTTCGACACTCACCACTACACTTACACGGCGCACGAGTTATGGGACTTGGGGTGGTAGGCAATAATGAGATTGATGTATTATATGTGTAAAGTGCAGTTCCGCTATTTATGTGAGATATGTTGAGCGCATCTCCATATAGTAGTGGGAAAGGTTAGGTGACATGATAGTTCTCATCGCTGACCGGACGTAGATCATCTCGACTTAGCTTTGTGTTAGTTGATACATTTTTAATTGTGGTATTTACTTGCATTACTTGATTTAGCAATTATTTCGCTACATTATGCTTTTAAATACCATTCTTTTATTTTGGACATATGACATAGAATTCTCTAGTTATTACTTAAATATTACTATACTCACCGTCTAGTTTGTGATGGTGAGTGTAGGTCCGTCGAGCAGCAGCAGGCCAGAAAAGGAGAAGATCGATGACTTTCTGTGAGCATTTCGTCGACTCTCCTATCTCATTTTGTACGACTCGACTTTTGTTGTATTGTTACTTTTAATGTCTTTATTGTGAATTTTGGGTTGTACATTGGGTTGAGTGAATAGTTATATATATATACATGCATGTGATGTTGTATTTTCCTGGTTTCTCACACTTAGGATTTTGGATAATGAAAGCTTATGCATAATCTTTAAAATACATGATAATATGTAATACCTTGAAAATGATAAAGGAGTTTTAATTAACTTTGAATTTAATAATATATCTGAACATGCGTTTTGAGGAATACAGAGACGAAAGGCTGACTAATACGTGATTAAGTCTTATATGGTTAGGATTACGGTTTGATTACGGGATTAGGCTGGGCGCTGCCCTGTTTAGAAGTTGGGGCCGTCACAGTTGGTTTTCAGAGCCAAATTTAGAGACCTATATGGCTTAAGACAATATGATACCAACACAACTGGTATCAAAGACTAGGTTTAGAGAACAATATGAATAAAATAAAAATCTTAGTTGTGGCAACCAAATGACCTTTGCCTAGAACACTTTACTTGGGAAGTGAGTGAAAGTGAGATGTTGATTTATTATATTTACTTGTTAATTGCCACATGTGTATATATATATATATATATATATATATATATATATATATATATATATATATACTTATGCGCTATGTCACATAAAAGCCTATTCGCTTTCGCTATCCATTGCATACCTCGATGGCTGATACACGAAGGGGAGGAGATGCAGGGACTAGTGGCAATCAGCCTCCTATTATTGCGGAAGATCTACAACGACTGTCTGACCGAGTGATAGCTCAAGGCCAGCATTTGAGTGATTTCATCGCTTTGATGACGACTTATTTTCTTTGCCGTCATAAACATCGACTTTTACGATTGCTACACTGGCTTTCCAAGTGTCAGCACTTCTTCTACTGCGTTAGTCATGCGTTAGCAACGCCGATAGCCGTGATTGCACCAGTGGTAAAGACAGCTGAGGCAGTACGTCTCCCACACCTGTATCCTCCAACACTTCTATTGAAGTTCAGCTGGTAGAGGACTTCATCAGACTCAAGCCAGTCTATTTCGATGGAGTACGGGATTCTCAAAAGATTGAGAAATGGATTCTGTCTAAAGAGAAGCTCCATCGGATACTGAAGATTGAGGATAAACTTCGGGTAGAGATCTCATCGTATACTCTCGAGAGAGACGCCGAGGTGTTGTGGCGTATGACAATGGCTACTCATGGAGAGTTTGAGACATGACACTACAAAAAAATCGCAAATCAGAAACGGAATTTTCCGTTTCTGATTTGCGAAAATTCCGTCTCTGAATGAAATCGAAACGAACGAGAGACGAACGCGTTCGTCTCAGAAAACGTCGTCGGCGATACGATCGAAACGGAAAATGGATTCCGTTTCGATTAGAAACGGAATAGAGACGGAAAATATCCGTTTCGATTAGAGACGGATTTAGAGACGGAAATTAGAAACGAACGAGACGAACAGAAATGGATTTTATTTCGAAATGGTACATTTGTAATTGCATTCGTCTCGATTCGTTCTTGATTAACAACGGAATCGAGAGACGGAATTAATAAATTTATGAATTCGTGTCGATTAGTTTCTAATCGACAACGGAATCGAGACGGAATCGAGACGGAATGCAAAGAGTCGTCTCGATTTCGTCTCTAATTAGAAACGGAATCGAGACGGATTATTCGTTTCGATTAAATCTCGATTCCGTTGCTAATTAGAGACGGAATCGAGAGACGGAATTAATATTTCCGTCTACGATCCGTTTGTGATTGATAGAAATATTTACGGAAAATTAGAGACGGAATAGCAACGGAAAATTTGAATTAGTTGCTAATCCGTCTCTAATTTTTGTTTTGTTTAAATATGGCACGGATACATAAGCCAATCGATTCTCCAACCTAAAAAATCAAAATACAACCCGATATGACATACTCCATCGCTTTGCACCCCCTCCAACAACTCCTTGAGGGTGCTAACATCCCCAAAGAAGCCAAATTGCGCATCCATACATCAAAAATATATATCAACAAAAATTCAAAAGAGAAGGAAAAAATGTGAAACTCAAAATTAGCCCAAAAATTTATATATCGTGAAAGTTGTAATGTATTACAAAAGCTCCATAAATTTGGAAGTATACACAAAAACCAACCACACCTATCGTTCAACAAGCAAAAAAAAAGAACACTCACAAAAGGTCCAAAATTTGGAAGTATACACAAAAAGGACTTCATTTAATAAGTCAAACGCAGCTTTGAAGCATTTACGAATCTCCATCGAGGGCAACAACCGGTGAGTATGCACTGAAAGAAGTAGGCAAAGGAGAGATTAATTAGTTTGAGGTCCCTGCGGTTAGCGCGCTAATTCCAGTATTAGCGCGCTAATTAGCCTTGCCGAGATATTTTTCACTTTTGGAAATCAAGCTTTAAATTTGTAATTTTTGATTTCTGGCTTCCTAACACGGCTATAAACGGTCATATGGGAATTTCCTATCATGATATAACCACCACAAACTTGGTTTTAACATAAGGAAGACAACACACATTCAAAAGCGCAAGATCTACAAAGAGAAGAATGGCATAAGTGCAAGAATGCTAAAAGGGAAAAGAGGAAAGTTAAGCACAAACCTATCATGTAAGTATGATTCTAGAACTCATCCTCTCACCCAATCTAAACTCTTGTGTGCTCCAAAGGCGACAAGCCATGTGTTCCTACTCAAAAAATAAAATAAAAACAACCAGTGGGATTCAAGAAAAGCATTGAAGAACATAAAAAAACCATACAATGTTGAATAAGAATTCCTCTCAAAAATAAACATGATCATCAAGCAAATGCGATCACTGGTGAAGTTGGTGTCAATGTTGCTATTTTCCTACGCATAGGAGATGGCGAATAATGTTTCTATAAGATGGACCTATCATGTAAGTTGAGTTGTAAAACATGTATAACATGTTTTATAAGGGATGGTTACGTCTGGCCGAGTTTAAGGGTCGCTAACACAAAGGGATAAATTAATTAGTTTGAGGTCCCTGCGGTTAGCGCGCTAATTCAAGTATTAGCGCGCTAATTAGCCCTTGCCGGGGATTTTTGACTTTTGGAAATCAAGCTTTCAATTTGAATATTTGATTTCTGGATTCCTAGAACGGCTATAACCGGTCATATTGGAATTCCTATCACTATAAAACCACCAATACCTTGGTTTTAACATAAGGAAGAAGAAACACATTCCAAAATTCAAGATCTACAAAAAGAAGAAATTTGATTTTTTAGAAGGAGCAATAGGAGATCACTATAAAATCACCAAAAACTTGGTTTTAACAATAATATACTAGTGTTTGAAACAAAGTAAACCACCAACAATAAACTCATTCAAGTAACTTAAAAAGTCTACACGACAAACTATTGAAAGGAAGTGATTCGATCGCTAATTAAAATAGAATAGCCAAGAGAAGATTCACCTCGATAAGCACCTAAGCCCACTTTGCCCCCAAAGCCTCCATAACCCCCACCAAGCTCACTTTGCCTCCACTATACCCACCACGCCTACCTCACACACTGGAGTCCTATAAGGACCAAAATCACCACCACCAAAAAAAGAATGAGTTTAACATGCAAATGAAACAAATCGTCTACAACATGCTCATCGTCAAAAGCAATGAACCCATTCCCTCGAGAACGATAGGAAAAACTAAAACCCGCCTTTAGAAAACGGGAAAAATAAAAGTAAAGGAACTTCATCATCGAGAACCTTCTACTCCATCGAGGCTTCAACAAACCACCATCGTCGCGAGGTAAATTCATTGTCCATTTATTTTACGTATATCTTAGTTGGCTTCGACGCCCGGTTGATGCATAAGTTATCATGGATTTTATTTTTAATACATTATCCTCCCCAAAATAATTTTTTTACCTCATTTAAGTAAAATATACTATAAGTAGCGAATGTTAGCGAGAATTAATCCATGGGAGAAGAAAACATCTTTGTTTGTTGTGTGCAAATCTTATGCGTTGCGGGTTCTCTCGAGTGCTATGATGAAGAAAGTGGTAGAATCGACGAGGGAGCAACATCTTCATGCCATAGCAAATGAATTTGGGAAATCGATAAAGGGTCCTTTTAGGTCATCGTGTTGAGAACATGTAGGCTATTCTTCTTCTACGGACATGCCATAATAGAAGAAGAAGAGCCTACATGTCTTGGAACACGATGATAAAAAACGACCCTTTATCGACTTCCCAAATTCATTTGCTATTGCATGAAGATGTAAACACTGTCGATTCTACCATTTTCTTCATCATAGCACTCGAGAGAACTGCAACGGCTTAAGATTTGCACACTGGCGGCCCGGCATGTTTTCTTCTCCCATGGATTAATTACTGCTAACATTCGCTACTTATAGTATATTTTACTTCAAAAAAAAAAAAGAATTGGGGGAGCAAAAGCGAAAAAAAATAAAATCCACGATAAAATATGGAACATCGACCTAAAAATGCACAAAAAGAAGTGTGAATCATAAAGTAATTCGATGAATTTCTAAAGTTGTCTACACTATAAAACTTTTAATCTAAGCATTTGAAACAAACAACAAGTGAAGTACCTATGTATCACCAACTGCTCATCTCTCGAGAGCCACGCTTACGTCTCACGCCCAACATTGTCCCCTTGTTGGGGTGGATCGACCGGATCTATTTTGCGGCGGTATTCTTTGGTCATGAGGTGGCGGTGGTGGTGGCGGTGGTGGTGGTTGGTCTTGAGATAGGTCTATTTCGTCCATGTCCATCCCAAGTATTTGTTGCATGAAGTGCATAACCTTTCGTAGTTGCTCCGCAACGACATCGAACTCTGCCGCGGCACCACATCCGGCGTCTGCGACGTGCTAGCACCCGGGAGTTCGTATCTCCTCTTCTTTCTCCCTACGGACCGAGTCGTAGACACGTCCTTTGGAGGACTCACCCGCCACATTGAGGTACACCGCCTCATCATCCACCGATTGCTCCGGTGTAGCTGGGTCGGCTCCGACGTACGCTCTGGAGCCTATCCTGCATATATGCACAACAAACAAAGTACATGATATGGGGTAAGTGATAGACTTAATAATCTATTTTCCATTTCATTTCTATACTTACATAGAACCGCTACGATCTAGTATCGATGAATGTCGTCTGTCGTGATTAACGGTGTGGAGATGCAAGTACAAATCATTCACCAGACGGTGGCGTCTCGGATGAATCGACTGCGTGCGGGACCAAGCATAGTGAACAAGAGTATAAATGTACAAAATATCCTAAATGTTAAAAAAAACTAACCAATCTTTCTTGGGTAGTCGCAAATGACACGGAACCACCACCGTGCTTCGAGGTCCGTCCCGGGGCCCGACCTCGGTGTTCCTATTCTCCGTCGCTTGCCTAGACCTAGCACTGGAAGTCCTCGCTCTCCCGATCTTGCAAGTATCTCCTCCATGCCTCATCGTAACATAAAGCCATTTGCGCCCGATTCTTCTTCAACTTGTGCATCAACGCGGTGTACCTTGTCCCCCTGCAAGCTTTGTCGTACGCCGCTCGCACGAGATCTCGGGAAGCGCATCATCCCATCTAAAAAATATCTACAAAATGGCGATTGCTATTGTTAGCACTTATTTGAGAAAATAGTATAAATCATAAGGCACATGGTAGTCTTGTTTACCTTCCATTGTCGCGATATTGGTCTTTTTGATGAGGCGGTGCAGACTTCCAACAATACCCTTCGGGAATCATCCATCGTTTAAAAACTTTTGTCATCCTCCGTGCACAAAAGTGCGAAGGATGCAACTCCTGTGTTTCATGAACATGCATATCACCTTAACTACTTATTCAATATTTGACATCCATATTGAAATTGACATATAAAAGTTAAACGCAAACTTACGTATCATTGGCAATCGAGTGATAGGGATCCCCCTGCACGCGAGGGCCTCCATCCCTGGCCTCGAGGTGGGCTGCGGAGGGCTGTCACCTCCAACCCTGCTCTTACGTCTTCCTCTCGGGATCTTTGCGGTGATCTTTGTGGTGGGGTGCGGAGCCTCGTGGGTAAAGGAGTCATTGATGTCGGAGAAGGTGTGGGGAAGTGTGTAGTAGGCATAGTCCTTGATGACGAAGAAGATGGTACGGACGACCCAGACGGTATGGAAGGGGAAGGTGATTGCTTGGTGTATCGTGCTCGAGAGACCGAGAAGTCGGAATCGATGATGGAGGTATCGAACCACGACCTCCACCGCCACGATGGCCTCCTAATGGCAAACCTCGACCTCCCCTACGACCACGTCGGCCATGATACCTAATTAACAATATTCACGAGTAAAACATCATAAAATGGCGGCATAATGAAAAAAAGAAGAAATTCGGTCTATATTATTGGACT
Organism: Stephania yunnanensis; assembly: GCA_039657365.1. Taxonomy (NCBI): domain Eukaryota; kingdom Viridiplantae; phylum Streptophyta; class Magnoliopsida; order Ranunculales; family Menispermaceae; genus Stephania; species Stephania yunnanensis. The sequence continues at coordinate 54,834,285 of CM077588.1, read as the reverse complement.
TAATAAGAACAAAATCCATGCAAATAAAAGTAACTACATTATTGGTCGTTGACATATCATATACAAACTTTATTCGCTATCATCCGTTTCAAATTCACTCTCGTGAGTAGAAGGTGATGATTCTTCTTCGATTCGACTCCACTATAAACTTCATCGCTTGGACCCGCTTCAACAATAAATCGAGTCCCAGTCGGAACATCCAGATTGTTGATATCGGCGTCGCATCATCGACTACGCACGTGGTGGGCATCCCATCTTGGAAAGCAATCTCTGCGAGCCCTGGTCATTATCGTCTTTGCTAGTTTCCTCGTCGGCGAATTTTGGTGACAGACAACAAGCGCTAGCCATTCTTGTCGATCGTTCCGCATAGAAGGGTGCGAAAGGTAGTAGACTTGAGTGGCTTGCATTGCCGGTACAAATGGCTCGTAGTTGTTATATCGTCGACTTCGTTGAACCTCTACCAATTGAAGTGTTGGGTGAGTCCTCACACCATGATTCGGTGTAGGGTCATACCATTCGCACTTAAACAAGACCACACGTTTGAGGCGGTATACTCAATCTCCACTACCTCTTGCGGTACTCCATAATAGTTATGGGAAACATCGAGCGTAGTTTGAACCCTTCACCAAAACACCGCTGCTCTGCGTCGATCTATTAACGTCATATGTTGCGGAGTGGAACTTATACCCATTAACAAGGTAACCAGGGTAGACGGTACATGATCGACTAGGACCAACAGAAAGATCAACGAGCGTCTCGTCAACTATAGAATTCGAGCCTATTCGACAAAATTAGAGATGCAATATGACACATTAGTTATGGGAGAAACATTTGAATCTATAACGTACAAAAGTAATGCCCTTACATATGTTTGAAACCAAATGGGGAAGTTGTGCTCTAGACTACTATCAACTTGCGACTCCCCATTGCTTGAGTGATTTCATCGACGAATATCCTAGAAGAAACGAACGTGTAAGTCGGATGTATTAATAATGTATGAACAATGAATGTCTTGCATTAATGAAAGAAATTGATGGACACATGCGAACGTAAGGAGCGATCTCTGGACAATTGAGCGGTATGTACGAATGAGCGGCATTATACTCTGCTTTCTGTTAAGTACCGCTCCTTCGACTTGCCCGTGGGTCGACCGGGATAAGTGAAAATTGAGAAATTGCCAACGAAGTTCGGTGTGGGCCCGATACGCCATCGTCGTTACGTGGCACTTTGTCATGCAACGTAGAGACGTGATCTTGAAGTAGTAAGAACAAAAGGATGTGACCTCTTCGACCAAATAAGCATTACACATGGAGCCCTCAACCTTCGCTTTGTTTCGCACATTGTTCTTCAAATGTTTAAGGTACCTATATGAATGTTATAGGAAATGTTTATATAAAACCTATTGAATGGGAAAATAATATCAAGGGCTCAAGATAGTACCTCTCAAATGGATACATCCATCGAAATTGAACGGGACCGCCGGACGGGCCTCGTAGGCCAAGTGGATTGGTAGGTGTTCCATAGAGTCAAATAGGCTTGGAGGAAAATTTTTTCCAACTTGCAAATGATTTTGGAATTTCGGACTCTAAGACCTCCATATCTTGGATACTTACACATTTCGCGATAAGGGACCGGAAAAATAGGCTTAATTCGCTAATTGCAACCCAAACCGGGTTTGGGAGAAGTTCTCGAATGCAATTGGTATCAACCGTTGCATGAATATATGACAATCATGGCTCTTCATGCCGAACATTCGCGAGTTTCTTTGGATCTACACATCGACCAAGATTCGATGCGTAACCATCGAGAAAACGCAACTTTTCAACCCACTCGCACAATTTTTGTCTTCTTGATGTATCAAGAGCATAGCACCCAAGGACGTAAGTATTTGTCGCCGAATCAATGTGTTGAGAAGGTCGGTGACAATATTCACGAATATCTTGCCTCGATTTTGCATTGTCCTTACTCTTGCCGGTACACACATAATAGTGTTGAAAATGTTGTCAAAAACATTTTCTCGATGTGCATGACATCTAAGTTGTGGCGGATCAAGTTTGTCTTCCAATACGGCAAGTCCCGAATATGCTTTTCTTCCTCCATCCCGAATTCTTAGCTATCCGCCCATTCACAGATTCGGCTCCGATTTTGTCACCTTCATCAAGCCAAACGATTCAATTTACGCCAAAATTTCTTCACCGGACACGCAAAGCGGGCGGATCATCATTTATGACCATTTTGCCTCTAATGAATTTTTTTTGTCTTTCCTTAATGGTGATGACTTCGCCAAGAAACGACGATGACGGATCGAACCACGATGTCTTACCACCATTTCGCAATTGAAATGCATTTGTATCCTCCATACAATATGGACAAGCGTACTTACCGCGTGTGCTCCAACCGGACAACATGCTATATGCGGGGAAATCACTAACGAGTCCATAAAAGGGCAACTCGCATGACAAAATTTGTCTTGGTGGAAACGTCGTATGTAACCACCCCGATGTTCCATAAATCTTGCAACTCTTTCAAGCAAGTGAAGGAACACGTCGATTTTACGCTTTGGGCTGGTCGGTCCGGGAACGATAACCGTTAAGAACATAAACTCAGATTTCATGCACATCGACGGTGGAAGGTTGTAAGGAGTCAAAATCACGGGCCACGAAAGTACGATTTCCGGAAATCCCAAATACTTGAAAACCATCGGTGCACGATCCTAAACGAACATTCGAACCTCGGCGGCAAAGTCTTTATTGACGTCATTAAAATGTCTCCAAGCAATCGAATCGAAACAGTGTTGCATAACATCTTCGGGCGATGAATGATCTCCATGCCATCGCATATGTTTTGCGGTTGACTCGACGCATACAATCGTTGCAACCGCAGGGCCCAAAGGAAGTAGTACATTCTTTTGCAAGGGCGGTTTTTGTGTTCGACCACGACCTCGTCGATGTGCAACGTATCGTGATTTCCCACATATTTTACATGACGTCAACTCGAGTCCACTCCCCGATAAATCATACATTGGTCCTCACAACAATCTATTTTCTCAACAGGTAGACCTAGACCTCGCATTAGTCTTTTAGTGGCATAAAAATTCTCAACCATTGAGTTGTCATTTGGCAAACAATCCTTCATGAGTTTAATGATTTCATTATACCCTCGTTCGGATATATGATGTTCGAGACTTGATCGCAAGTAATCTTGCCATTGCGGACAACGTTGTCATGGTTTCGCAACCAGGCCACAATTGTTCCCTACTTGCATCAATCATGTCATATAGTTGGCGTGCTTGGGGGTTTGGTGATTCTTCCACGACATTCCAATTGAAACTTGGACCCACGTTGTCTAGCATCTCGCGGTAAGGTGTCGGATCGTAGCCTCGAACATCGGCATCATCAATATGGCAATCCATTGCGTGAAAATTTTGCGGCCCTTCATCTCCGTTCTCACCATGTTCGTACCAAGCTGTGATATCCCGGACAAATCCATACCTACATAGGTGGTGCTCAACCGTTTCGACGTCAGTACGGAACAAGTCGACATTTCTTAAAATTGCACGGACATCTAATCTTCCGTTCACTTTGGTATGTAGGACAATGTTGTTTTGCAAATGATATAAATTCTTTAACCCTTCGCATGAATTCAATTCGAACATAACCGTTGTCGAGCGGTTGTACATCCGATCTCTGTTTGTAGACGACATTCCTAGTCGAACGTAACCCTTGTCGAGCCGGTTGTCTATTCAAGTAATGAAATAATAATGATTAAGATGATAAAAAGCCTCCAAAATGGAGAATATTGTAAATCGGAAATGCGATCTACACCATCTAAAGAGAACAAATTGATAGCTAAATGAAAGAACGAGGTTCGCACATTAATGAGTCATCACAATCTAAAGAGAAGGAATTGATTGAGTTATGTTCTTTATGTAAGAAGCTTGGGCATTATCAAAAGGATTGTTGTAAATGACTCATAATAAACATGTATAACATGTTTTATAAGGGTTGGTTAGGCCCTGGGACGAGTTTAAGGGTCGCTAACACAAAGGGAGAAAAAACTTTTTTTGAGTTCTCTGTAGTTAGCGCGCTAATTCCAGAATTAGCGCGCTAATTACCCTCTGCCAGATATTTTTGACTTTTGGAAATCAAGCTTCACATTGGAATTTTTGAAATCTGGATTCCTAACACGGCTATAAACGGTCATATTGGAAATCCTATCATGAGAAAACCACCACAAACTTGGTTGTAACATAAGGGAGAAGAAACACATTTCAAAATTCAAGATCTACAAAGAGAAGAAATTTGATTTTTTAGAGCGAGCAATAGGAGATCTTTGTGGGTACATTTGTTGTTAAGTCCTCAAATCCAGCACCTTTGAGGCTTTCAAAGGAATATAAGAGTCTACACCATCTAAAGAGAACAAATTGATAGCTAAGTGAAAGAACGAGGTTCCCACATTAAACTCATGAATAGAGAGAATAAATTGCCAAAGTTAGGAAGTCATTAATGAGTCATCACAATCTAAAGAGAAGGAATTGATTGAGTTATGTTCTTTATGTAAGAAGCTTGGGCATTATCAAAAGGATTGTTGTAAATGACTCATAATAAACATGTATAACATGTTTTATAAGGGTTGGTTAGGCCCTGGACGAGTTTAAGGGTCGCTAACACAAAGGGAGAAAAAACTTTTTTGAGTTCTCTGTAGTTAGCGCGCTAATTCCAGAATTAGCGCGCTAATTACCCTCTGCCAGATATTTTTGACTTTTGGAAATCAATCTTCACATTTGAATTTTTGAGTTCCTGGATTCCTAACACGGCTATAAACGGTCATATTGGAAATCCTACCATGAGAAAACCACCACAAACTTGGTTGTAACATAAGGGAGAAAAACACATTTCTAAATTCAAGATCTACAAAGAGAAGAAATTTGATTTTTTAGAAGGACCAATAGGAGATCTTTGTGGCTGTTGTTAAGTCGTCGAATCCAGCACCTTTGAGGCTTTCAAAGGAATATAAGAGTCTACACCATCTAAAGATAACAAATTTGAACCATAGTGAAAGAACGAGGTTCCCACATTAAACTCATAAATAGAGAATAAATTGCCAAAGTTAGGAAGTCATTAATGAGTCATCACAATCTAAAGAGAAGGAATTGATTGAGTTATGTTCTTTATGTAAGAAGCTTGGGCATTATCAAAAGGATTGTTGTAAATGACTCATAATAAACATGTATAACATGTTTTATAAGGGTTGGTTAGGCCCTGGACGAGTTTAAGGGTCGCTAACACAAAGGGAGAAAAAACTTTTTTTGAGTTCCCTGCAGTTAGCGCGCTAATTCCAGTATTAGCGCGCTAATTACCCTCTGCCAGATATTTTTGACTTTTGGAAATCAATCTTCACATTTGAATTTTTGATTTCTGGATTCCTAACACTGGCTATAAACGGCCATATTGGAAATCCTATCATGATAAAACCACCACAAACTTGGTTGTAACATAAGGGAGAAGAAACACATTTCAAAATTCAAGATCTACAAAGAGAAGAAATTTGATTTTTTAGAAGGAGCAATAGGAAATCCTATCATGATAAATCCTATCATGATAAAACCACCTCAACTTTGCAATGCTAACAAGTATTACGACTTTAATATTCCTGGATGCCGCATATAATGTACGTAGGAACACCTAACACCCCAAATATGTATTGATAGATGGAAATTATATCTAAGTCTGCATGGTTAATTTAAATTGGAAAGTCTTTCAAGATAAAATAGCTTCTTGCCTTCAACTCGATGTTTACTAGAAAATCATCCATCAAATGAACCATAGCGGAAACTTAAATAATTCTCATGTCACCCGACGGATTATTCCATAAATTTGCGAGAATTAGATAAACAAGGGGACTAGAACGCCAACTGACGAGACGCAAATTTTTCGCAATATAACGACCAAGCGATTCGAGTACTTCCTCAAAACCTACAAAAGGTGAATGATCTCTATGAAAGCTCAAGAGCTCTTGATCATGAGTGTTGCTGCATTATAATGAACATTAAAAAACAAATAAGAAATGAAGATTGTAGTAAGACTCCAAAACAAAAAATTCCTTGCTAACCGATCCGAATCGAGACCGAGAGAGAGCGAGAGATCTCGGCGATGACGGAGGCCAGCGCGACGAGACGGAGAGACCGAGAGAGACGGCAAGACCGAGAGACGAGGAGAGCACCGAGAGACCGGACGGCGAAACGAACACCACCGGGAACAGACGTCCGAGCGAGCACCGGAGCGACCAGCTCGCACGGCCGGACGGAGAGCGAGACGATCGAACGGGATGGACGTGCAGGGACGAGACGATCGGCCGGCGCGACGAGACGGAGAGACGGATTTAGGTTTTGGGGTTTTTTCGTGGGAATGATTTGGGGATTTGGTGTTTTGTTGGGGGGGGGGGGGGGTGGGGTGCGGGAAGGAGAAAGACGCTACGGGATCGGACAAAATACAAATCTCGAGGAATGATGAACGGCCATAAGAAATGAAGAATTTGGCGGGAATGGTGGCGCCAATTTTCGAGAGACGGAATTTAATTAAGTCTCTAATTCCGTCTCTAATTCCGTCTCGATCCATCTCAAATCCGTCTCGAATATTTCCACTGTCGGTTCGTCGCTAAGCTGTTACATTTAGAAACGGAACTTATTCCGTTTCTAATTCCGTTTCGATTTAGAAACGGAAATAAGTTCCGTTTCTAATTCGTTCTTGATTTCTTTGTTTTTTGTAGTGTGAGATGCTTTCAAACAGAAGTTCTATTAGCAGTATTTTTCGCCTGCAGTCATGAAGAGATTGAAACGAAAGTTCATTGACTTGAGACGGGGGCCATAAGAGCTGCGATGCAATAAATGGACAAATATGATTATCGCACCGGTTCTTTGGGGACTTGGTGAGAGATGAGTCCGAGGAAGTGTACCATTTCGGTAATGGACTCAGGCCCAATATTAGATATTACGTCGTCAGTTCAGGAGAAAGGACACTCACCGAGATCTACGAGCCAGCCCTTACATATGAGACATACTATCTAGTCAGAGTTGTTGATGACAGAGCACTGAGTCCAGTGTTATTTGCAGAGCAGGCCATAAAGTCTGAGAGATGGAGACAGAGGTGTAAGGGAGCAAGTGGATGGAACATAGGTGTTCAGGGTTCACGGACATCTATTCACCCATTGGTTGTGCCTCGTATATCATCAATTGCTTCAGCCTAGAGAACTGTGAGAAGATTTCCCTTGCCACCTCTCATGAGACCAGCTCTACCAACACGACAAAAAAACAGCAAATCAGAAACGAAAATTTCCGTCTCTGATTTTTATAAATTCCGTCTCTAATTGCAGTCAGAAACGGAACAGAGACAGAATCAATTTCGTCTCTAAAAACGTCGTTGCTAATTCAATCAGAAACGGAAATGCGATTCCGTTTCTGATTTAGAGACGGATCAGAAGCGGAATAAATTCCGTTTCTGATCAGAGACGGAATTTATTCCGTCTTTAATTCCGTTTATGATTAGAGACGGAATAAATTTCGTTTCTGATTATTTCCGTTTCTGATTCATGTATCTAACAGGATTCTGTTGCTATTTCCGTCTCTAATTTTCATTTTTGTTTAGTTTTTAAAGTCTTATATATATAGGTCTCAATCCAAGCACATTTAACCTGCCAATATATAATAAAAATCATAGCTAAATAATATATTGATATTGCACAGTTTATATAAACTTAACATATCCTTAACATTATTTTTTCTCAATGTACTGTACACGAAACAACAAAAACAATCAAAAAAGTTTCTATATCGTATCTTTCTACAAAAGTAAAAGCAAAAATCGTTCTAAATGAAAAAAAAAATGAAGTGTTCCGAGATTATATAAAGTTGATTGTGCTTCAAATAATACTTGACTTCGTACAAAACACCTGAAAAAAGATTAAAAAGAAAAAAAATCACTAAATTATACAAACAATAATTGGAATATAAATAATATTATGAGAGAACTACGTATCATCGCAAGCACAAGTGTATGAGCCAAAGCATAAATAAAGTAATAAAGAAAAAGAAATTCATCATTATCCAGAAGGAACATGGTGTTAATTAGCAAATTATCTCTCCCTCCAAACTATAACATAGCAATGGTTTGTGATGCTTATATATATATATATAGTCTTGATGTTTCATGATCAATAGCTAAGAATATTTTCATGAAACAAAAAAAAAAACAGGTTGGGTTATATTTTTTTTAAAAAAAAAGCCTTGCTTTAAATTAAACTTTCAAAATCCTAATTGAATGAGCTAAACAAAAAACCTTAGCTATTAAATTTCGTTTTGCAAAAAAAAAAAGGCCTTGCTTTAAATCATCAGCACACCCAACCCAATCAAATAACAATTTTAACTTCAAGGAAGGTTTAAAACCTCAAATAGAACTAAGAACAATTGGAAACAAGGAACAACATATTATATATATAAATGGAAGTGAACATGAAAGTTAGTGCTTCACTCCCCCTTTTATAGCTAAAAACTACTCGATGAATGCATGCTTTGACGTCATGCTGACCAAGCTGCTAGAAGAAAAAAAGAACACCGACACTTGAATACATGATTTGCAACTCATGCACGAGCAATCTAGCTTATTCTTTTGATAAATCGATGCCTTTTACTGCGTCACAACTCACATGCAAGGTTGGCTCATGAGCAATATCTTGTTAATAATGCATGTACGAACATTTCTTTCAAGCGAAATAGACTTGCATCCGCTTGTCAACTACATATAATGTAATAGCATGTTTATGGGGGTTATTAAAGATGGATCAATGCATGCGTTCAATTATTTAAGCTAGCTCGATTAATTCCAAAAGCACATATACATAATTCAATAATGCGGTACGTAGTTCGTGTCATTGCTATTATCTTGCATGTGTGTTGTCATATTCGTCCCACAAAAAGCATAATTAGATTTGACCCAAGTAAAACACAACAAACCTTCATCATTAATACTATATTTAATCAAAATTTAAATACATAAAGTTTATTGAAAATGGTAATTCAATGGCACCGACCAATTAATATGTGTTTGTTTGAGGGAGAAACTGGGAGTTGGAGCCTCACACAGCGAGCCTAACTTTTCACAAATTTTGTTATTATGTACTAACCTTTTGAGATTTATTGTTATATCTTAATGTTTTTAAATTGTTTAATTTGTATTACAAGCACCACATCATCAAATTTGAAGTTTAAAAGTGTTTATGATATAAATTAAACAATTTAAAAAGATTGAGATATAATACAAAATCTCAAAAGGTCGGGATATAATAATAAAATTATAAAAGATTAAGCGAGAGCATCAAACGCAAGTTTTGGGACGATATGGATGGATTTACGCAAAGCATACCATTAGATGAAAAGGTTTTTATTTGAGGAGATATAAATGGGCATGACGGGGCAAGTAACGATGGGTTTGAGATAGTTCATGAAGGTTTTGGTTACAATAATAGAAATGAAGAAGGAGAATCGATCTTAGAATTTGCTTCAGCATTTGATATTGATCTTGTCTTAGCAAATACTAGTTTTAGGAAGATGAAGTCGCATATAATTACTTTTAGTAGTGGTCATAACAAGTGTCAAATACATTTTCTTTTAACAAGAAAAATAGATAGAAAAATATGTAGAGACTGCAAAGTTATACCTAGTGAAGCGCTTACTACCCAACATAAGTTAGTAGTACTTGATATAAAGCTAAAACAACGACATAATATGAATAAAAGAGTTAGCGACTCCGGAATAAAGTGGTGGAACCTAAAAAATGGTAGACAAGTAAAGTTTAGAGAAAAACTACTAAGGAAAAATGTTTGGAATCTTGACTTAAATATTAATACAATATGGCTAGAAATGAGTAGTTGCATAAGGAGAGTGAGATCAAACGTATTAAGTATATCTAAAGGCTTATGACCACCAAAGAAGGAAACATGGTGGTGGAACGAGGATGTCCAACGAGCAATTAAGACTAAAAGAGATACGTATAGAAAAATACATAAGTGTCAAGATAAAGATGTGCACAATCAATATAGAGAAGCTAGAAGACAAGCTAAAAAAGTAGTTAGTCAAACTAAAACAATTTCATGGAAGATCTATATACAAGGTTAGGTAATAGAGATGACGAAATATATATATATATATATATACAGGCTAGCCAAATTAAGAGATAAAAAGAAATAAGACCTAAGTCATATAAGATGTATTAAGGATGAAAATCAAAATGTTTTAACGAGCGAGGATGATATCAATGAGAGATGGAGAAGTTACTTCTAAAATCAAAACGGATGCCAATGGATTGGAGAAGAAGCATGCTTGTGGCAATCTTCAAAAACAAAGGAGACATTCAAAGTTGCTCAAATTGCCGGGGAATTAAACTTATGAGTCATACTATGAAACTTTGGGAGATGATAATTGACAATAGGCTAAGCAGAGAAACAACAATACGAGAGAAACAACAATATAAGATAACCAATTTGGCTTCATGCCTAGGTGGTCAACTATGGAGGCGATTTTCCTTGTAAGAAGATTGTTAGAAAAATATAGAGAAAAGAAAAAATATCTTCATATGGTATTCGTAGATTTAGAAAAAAACATATGATAGGGTCCCCAGAGATGTTCTTTGGTGGGTTCTAAAAAGAAAAGGAGTGCATGCTAGATACATAGACACTATAAAGGATATGTATGATGAAGTAGTAACAAATATAAAGACATTTGGAGGAGCTACGAAAGAATTCCGCATTACAATAGTGTCAGGGCCCAAGGCCATACTCGCCCAAGGCTATACCCCTGCCGGGTTAAGCCAGCGGGCTGGGCTCCTCCTAGACGAGCTGAGCTCCTCCAAGACCTCCAAGGCAGTGTAGGTGCACCTATGCAACCTCCCACACCATCTACGTCCCCTCATTTATTTTATAAATGGGGCAGCTCAGTGGTACACTATTCGTGAAAATCTTGTACTTAAGCCATCGTGTCTCGGTTTCGAATCGTGGGAAGCAAAAGGCTACGCCCATTTATGAATAAATTGGAGGGGGGACGTAGATGGTGTGGGAGGTCGCATGGGTGCACCCACACTATCTTGGAGGTCTCGGAGGAGCCCAGCTCGTCTCGAAGGAGCCCAACCCGCTGGCTTAGCCCGGCAGGGGTATGGCCTTGGACTTTCACAAATAGGACTACATCAATGATTAGATTTAAATCCATATCTATTTACTTTACTTATGGATGAACAAACTAGGCATATTCAAGAGGATATACATGGTGTATGCTATTTGCAGATGATATTGTCTTAGTGGATGAAACAAAAGATGGAGTGAATAGGAAACTAAAACTCTGGAAGAATACATTAGAATCTAAAGGCTTTAGTTGGGTAGGACGAAAACTTAATACATGCACTGTGAGTATAGAAACATTAGACATCGAGATAATAGAGTGATAAAATTAGGGAAATTAGAAGTTCATAAGGTGAACCACTTTAGATACCTAGGATCAATCATACAAAATGATGGTAATATTGAAAATGATGTCACATATAGAATTCAAGCTGGATGGAAGAAATGACGGAGTGCACTATAGGTGATTTGTGATCAAAATGTTCATACTAAGTTAGAATGTAAAATTTTATAGGACCGCAATTAGACCAACTATGTTCTATGGTAGTGAATGTTGGGCGGTAAAGCAACAAGAATTACATAAAAAGAACGTAGCAGAAATGATGATGCTTAGGTGGATGTGTAGTAAAACTCGTAAAGATAGAATAAGAAATATAAAAATTCAAAGACAAGTAGGAGTAGCACCATTTGATACGAAGATTAGGGAAGGTCGGTTGCGGTGGTTTGTTCACTTGCAAAGACGGCCTACAAATGTCTCCACTAGAAAACTTGACACAATAGAAACTGTGGAAATTCGACGAGGTCACTAGAACAGATTTGGTATTTAATAGAGGGTTTTAAACCTCTATTAAAGGGGGGTGTTATTAAATAACACATAATTGATAGGAGTTTTAAAAAACCTCTATGTAATATATGTATTAAAAATTAAAACATAACACATTTTCACATGACATTTAATAACACTCTATTTAATAAGAGTTTTAAAACCTCTATTAAAGGCAAAAAATGTTCTACTGGGTAGAGGTAAACCAAAGTTAACTTGGGATGCATTAATTAGGAGAGATTTGAATGGTTTGGAAAGCTCACCATTAATGGCACTTAATCGAACATAATGGAAAAGTTTGATCTATGTAGCCGACCTCAATTAATTTGGGACTGGCGCTATGTTGTTGTTGTAGTATTAAAGATTAATATATTTTAACCAATTTGACCTTTTTAGTGACATATTGGACTGTTTGTTTCTTAATGGAGTAAAGCGAAGCCCACCAAGTAAGGCCCACAATTAAAGTTAACGCATATCAACTCGTACGGGCCGAGCTTTTGGGCCTAAATACGCAGTGACGACTTTAGGCACTAAGTTGTGGGAAGACCGCCCAATACACCTCGACGTGTGTGATTACCGTTTTTCGAGGCATATCGTGGAGTCCCCCCAGCCAGTGCCAAAAGTGCTCTCCCTAGAATTATCCTTTATCAAATTAATAACCTACATAAAGAAATAAAATACACTGGTAATATAGTTGATATTAATATTTTCATCACCCTAAACCAAACTAATACAATTTCAGAGTTTTACTCTGAATCATAATACATGACAATATATAGTACACATATACTTCACAAAACATTATTAGACATGCAAATTGCATGTGTGTTAATGGTCCTCAACTTATTTAGTTAAGTAGTACTATTTTTCTTATTGTGCATGCAACAGAGCTGGTTCATGACTACTGAGTAATCACCTTAATTTGTCTTGTAGAGGTGAGAACCAAAAATGGCAGCCATACGTCAAACTTATTTATTTAATCATATAACACAATGACAATAAAGGACATATGACAATAAATAACATATGACACAATTAAGTATATTAATTATATAATTATATAATTAATTGTTATAAATAACTCTGTATTTTATTTACAAAATACAAATTAATTTCATAAAATAATTTATATTATTTAGAAAACTAAATTATGTGTGTCCATAAATGCTTACATGAAAATAACTTTATAAGAATTCGCAAAAAAATAAACACATGTAAATAAAATACAATAAACGACTTGGATAACTATACATATACCTAACGCATCATCCATGATTAAGAAACAATGTTATTGCGAATATTCATCATTTCTAGTGAAGTCTCTCTATAACTTAAAAAAAATAGTAGATTAGTAAAAAAAAATTAAAAATATGTATGATAGCCCACCACTCAAACACTACATTAAAAAATATTTTTATAACATCTAAAAATATTTTTATACTCGAAGTTGTTAAAACTTATTTAATGTGTAATAAATATTTAACAAGATTATCTATAATTAAGAAATTAATGTGTAATGATTTTTAATTTTAGTGAAATTCTTTGTTTTATAATATTTAGTTAATTATTAATCGCTATTTTTTTCATTAACAATATTAAGTTATATGTTAATTTTAAATTCAATAAGTTTTAATAATGTATTATATAATTGTTGGTCTAGCCTAGAAGAGCTTGAAATGCTAGTTTCGCCTCTGCCAACTCTACCAGGGTATAATGACGGGGAACTAATATTCGCGGGGTTTGTTTAAGTATTTGCATATTTTGTTTCCACTAATTTGCAAGGGCATTAAATTATTAATACAGTAAAAATAAGGGTATAATCGTGAGAAAAAATCTAATTGACGGATTTTCGATTCAAACCCTACTAAATACTGTTCAATTCGATGTGAAGATCTTGTGAGCAAAACGAGCACTTCTTTTATAAGAGCAACTTAGTGCACTTGTGGTCCATGAATGTTGCTGCTTTATATTTTTTTGAGAAATCATACATGCTTTATATTATCTGGGATATATGGCTGTAGTGAAAGAATTTAATTATGATTGGAATGAGAATAGAACATTTTCTTCTTTTTTTCTACATATAGCAAAGCAAGATTTCAACTGATCGAGTGTTCCTTTCCTCTTCTGTCAATTGAAGGATTTTCTCAAACACTATATTAAAGGAATCGAAGCATTCCACCCACTTGTATAAGCATTCACCACATGTACACATCATGTAACAAATTTTTTTGGCAAGTGAAATGCAATAATAGAGCTGGTTTCCGATCAAAAAAATATCTGCCCCTTGTGTGCACGCATGCATGCATACATACATATATATATACTAGTTTCAAGACGTGCTATGCACGATTATTCCCCCGCTCGCTCCGCTCGCGGAAATTAATTTCTAAGAATTTGTTAACAAAATTTAAAATTATAATTAAAATTTAAAAATTAGAAATACAAGTACCTTTTTTAGCTTATCAATATTCTCTAATGTGATTGAGATAAGATGTGAATGAAAAAAACAAGCTAATAATGCTAGTACATTACTTCCTTAAAAAAAGTATATTAGATTGATGAGAATGAGTTCATGATTGATTTGGAGATAAAGAAAAAAAAAACGTGTAGTGGATTGATAATGAGTTAGAGTTTGATTTGGATACAAAAGAAAATGTTGATTTGGAGATAAAAAAAAAGTATGGGCAAATAGGTAAATTTCATTACCACTCAAAAATTTGTGATTCGTGCTTTTATATATATGATAGATATATATATATATATATATATATATATATAAAAGAACAGAATTAAGGGTTTGGACACTAATTAATGTCAAAAAAAGATGTTATACTGCACTAGCTACCTATAGTTTAATTCTTAAGGAGCTAACAAAGGGATACAATAGGTTTGCTTCACTAGAATAATTTCAGTATTTAATAGAAGTTTTTAAACCTCTATTAAAGGAGGTGTTATTTAATAACACCTAATTGATAGGAGCTTTAAAAAATCACTATGTAGCACATGTATTAAAAATTAAAAAATAACACATTTTCACATGACATTTAATAACACTATTTAATAGGGGTTTTAAAACCTATATTAAAGTCCAAAAATGTTCTAGTGTTTATTTCAGTAAAGGATAACTTCATATATATATATATATAGAAGTACGTCAAGACCACACACAACGGTAGGTACTCTTTCCATGATCCTCCAAACTCCCAAACACAAGCCATCAACATAGCATCTCGGTCTGACGTAATAGTCACTGGTACCCCATGAAGTATAATAATCGTTCGCTCGAACAGTATACTCAACTGTTCAAACATGTAATGTGCGGCCACCGGTAGAAAATGAGCAGACTTCGTCAGTCTATTAACAATAACCTAGATGGAATCATGTCTCTGGGCGGTTCTAGGCAATCCATTCACAAAATTCATAGCAATGTCTTCCCACTTCTATCGTGGAACGGGAAGAGGCTGTAGCAATCCTCCCGGTCTGCGATGCTCAGTTTTCACTTGCTGACAAATCCTACAGTTCCTGATAAACTTCGACACATCCACCTTCATCCCATGCCACTAAAATGCCTCTTCATATCGTGGTACATCTTGGTCATGCCCGGATGAAAGGTGAATCGGGAACGGTGTAAGTCCTGAAAAATCTCCTCTCTCAGTTTCGGTAATGACGATATCCACAATATGCCCTTGAATCGCAAACATTGGTCATATGTCTCTGTCCAATCAACATAATCAGCACTCTGCGTTAACTCACTAAACCTCGAGTACAACATGTTGGTCTTCTGACCCTCTGACACTCTCTGTGTAGACACAGTCTATACTCTCATCTGAACGCAAATCTCGACATGAGTTTCTGTAGGAACCTTCGCATCTCCAACAGGTATCCTACTCAACGCATAAGCGACTACGTTCGCTTTTCCCAGATGATATTCCAAGGAAAAGTCGTAATCCTTCGGGAACTCTAACCATCTGCACTATCTCATATTCAAATCCTTCTGTCTGAAGAGATACTTCAAACTCTCGTGATCAGTAAAAAGGGTAAATTTCTCTCCATACAGGTAATTCCTCCATATTTTCAATGCAAACACTATTGCCGCCAACTCTAAGTCGTGCGTCAGATAATTCTTCTCATGTACCTTCAATTGTCTGGATGCACAAGCTACTGTACCAACACCCTGCATCAACACACATTCCAGACCTCTATGAGAAGCATCATTATACACTGAAAATCCTTGTCCAACCCCTGGTAACATCAATACCGGCATGGTAGTCAATAATCTATTCAACTGAGTGAATGTCTCCTCACATTCCTCAGTCCACTAAAATTTAATATCTTTATGGGTCAATCTCGTAAGTAGTGAAGCAATTTTCGAGAAATCATTCACGAATCAGTGATAATACCCCCCAACGAACCCAAAAACTCATGATCTCAGTCATGGATGTCGGTGTTGGCCAATCAATATCTGTCTGAATCTTGGCTGGATCCACTGATATCCCTACTGCTCCGACAACATGCCCTAGAAATTTGACCTTTAACAACCAATATTTACGTTTACTAAATTTGGCGTACAATCTATGCTCCCTCAAAGTCTGCAACGTCTCTCTGAGGTGTTGCACGTGATCCTCCCTCGTCTTCGAATATATCAATATATCATCGATGAAGACTATTACGAACCGGTCAAGAAACGATCTGAAAACTCGATGCATCAGATCCATAAACACTGCAGGAGCGTTGGTCAGCCCAAACGACATGATTGTGAACTGAAAATGTCCATATCTCGTGCTGAAAGCTGTAATGAACCTATCATCGTCCTTGATCCTAAGCTGATGATACCCTGATCGCAGGTCTATCTTGAAAAAAATTGTGCTCCTTTTAGCTGATCAAATAAATCATCTATCTTCGTGAGTGGATATTTGTTCCTAATTGTGACTGTGTTCAACTGTCGGTAGTCGATACAAAGTCTCAACGTACCATCTTTTTTCTTGACAAAAAGGACGGGTGCTCCCCATGGCGACGCAAAAGGTGTGATGAAACCCTTCTGTCCCAAATTCTGAAGTTGAGTCTTCAATTCCTCCAGCTCTCGTGGTGTATCCGGTATGGTGGTATGAAAACTGGTTTCATACCTCGTACCAACTCAATAATGAAAGCAATCTCCCGCGGTGGCAGTAAACTAGGTAAATCCATTGAAAACACATCAAGAAAATCTCTCACCATCGGTTTGTTCTCCGGCCTAGGTCCCCGACTTTCTGGTACAATGTATAGCGAGATCAATGCATCTATCTCCTCACTAGTTGTAGATCGACCTCTCGTACTTATTGTCCTTGCTGAACTACCTATATAGGTCAACGTTAGACGCGTCGGGATCTCAAATATCACTGTCTTACTAAAATAGTCGATGTGAGCATGGTAGCTCTACCGCATCTATCTCGACCAGACATCCCTCAATAACACTATTAGGGTAAACCCTATCCCCGGCTCCAATACTCAAAATTAAATATATTCTAAGCCTAATAGGTTTCAACCCTAAGATGTCTATCATGCGACCAACAATAAAAGATACGGTAGATCCATAATCAAATAATACGTATGCATCTCTGCCGCAAATAGAAACCGTACCTTCAATGATACCTTGCGTGGCATCGGCGTCTGGTTGGACCACCATATGAACCTCCTATCAAGCATGTTTTGTGTACACTGCTGTAGGATGCGAGCACTCTCTCACTTATGTGTCTGACCTGTCCACATCCGTAGCATGTCAACTGTCTGCGCTGACCCTGAGTCTAAGACTGGCCCTATGCCTAATACTAACCCTGTCTCTGCGACTATTTCGGTCTATATCTAATACCTCAGCCTCTGCCTCTTCCTCGGCCTCTGCCACCATGCAGCTGCTATCGTGAAGCCTGTGGGGCGGGAAGTGCAAGAACAACAGGAGTTGCACTACAAGGAAAATGAAATTTAGAAACGGAATTAACAACGAAAATAAGTTCCGTTGCTAAAAAAATTAGTTAGAGACGGAATTGAGACGGACTAATTCAGAGATGGAATTGAGACGAATCAGAGACGGAAATAGAGACGGAATTAAAATCCGTCTCTAAAAAATGGTGCCAACATTTCCACCAAAATTTTCATTTTTACAACCGTCCATTAGTCTCGAGATTCGCGCGTGCTTCGATCTCAATGATTCGAAAATGGGGACCAAAACTCTCACCGAAATCTCTCTCTCTCTCTCTCTCTCTCTCTCTCTCTCTCTCTCGCTCAACCCTAAACGTAACGCTCGCTCTTTGCCTTCTCTCTCGCCCAGTCACCGCTCACCCCGCTCACCGATCTCACTCCCTCTCCGCTCTCTCTCCGATCCCCGCTCTCTGTTATCTCTCCACTCACCGACCGCTCCACCGCTCTCTGCCCATTTCTAGGGTTTCTTTTTTTCTTTCTTTCTGTGAGCAACACCGGAACACACAACACAGTACGCGTGATTGTAACAACTTCATGAGCGTCAATGGAGTCGGTCGATCGATCGATCGATGAGCGCCACGAACGTGTGGCTCTTGGCGCTCCATGACGCCCAATAATGCGTTCTAGATAAGTCCACTCCACCACTATAGCTCTATATACATTCCATTCGCACACGTACACTCGCTAGCTCTTCATTCACTCGCACGCAAACCCTAGTTTCATCGTCTCTTCGATTGGCCTCTTCAATGGCGTCGGTGTCTAGATTGGTTTCCAAAGATTGTTCTTTGGACCGAAATCAGCCGGATTTGAGGTTTCGAGCCAATTTGGGCGCTGGAGGCAGATTATGCACATCAAATGTTTGGCGAAATGGCAGAAAGATGACTACTTTGAATCTATCTCATATAAATTCTACGTCAATTCTTCCTTTTTTAAAATTTTTTTCAGTTTATTATTTCATTGATATTCCACTTATTTATGTTTTATGTGATCTATCTCATATCTTAATGTTGATCGATCAGGGCTCTAGTGGAGCAGGAGATGGTTTTGAAGTTATAAAATGTGACGGCCCCAAATTTTGAGGCAAATCGGGCACTGCCACGTCGCCAGACACGTCACCAAGCATGCCACGTCACCGCGCACTTAATTTTGACTATCCGCGACCTGAACCCTTGTTTATAACTTATTCGCCTTTAACTTAGTAATTATGTGTATTTTATGAATTTTTAAGTTATTTATGAACAACACTACAGTGTGAAAACCCGGCATTTAATACCATGTATATCAAAAGCGACAAAAGTACAAAAAGTGAGCATATACATGTATCGGGTATACAAGTCCTCCCAAAATATCATAAAGTAGCTAATAGATAGATACAACTACCTACGCAAAAAGTGGCGGCTTCTCTCTACTTAGACGTAGTCGCCTAAGACTCCTTTGCCTCGGATCGTCGTTGGATCTGCGATTTGTCACCAAAAATAACGACAAATCCCAGGTGAGTAAATCCCAGAGAACGTTAGCTAATATTCACGAATTCCAATGAAACAGCTACAATTCATGCAATTTAAATAAAGGACAAGAATAAAGAAATTCGCATGAAAATAAGTCGTTGAGAAGTCAAATTTGGACACGAGTGTAGCGTGACAAGAGAACCCTGGTCGACATCCGGAATCTTCGTAGCTAAACCGAGAGGAACCATTGACGACAACCTCGCCAAACATCTCACGGTCGAATGAGAGGAACCATTGAACGGAAGACCCCGTCCAAACATCTCTCGAGAGGAACCAATGACGTAGACTTAAGACTACGTCAAACATCTCTCAACCTACGGGTTTTCGCGAGAATAGTCACCGCGTAGCCCTATCATTGCCAATTACTCGAATGGCGCGGGATAGCTAGCCCCGGGGTGTGAATCCGTGCCATGCCGACCCCGTCGACAAACACACATACACACGTGGGATTATTGAACAACAATAAATAGCGCAATTGAATAATTTAGAATGCAAAATAAAGCAAGTGCAATAAAAGAATTTTAACTAATTTTCTCATGGGATTACTTACCTCAAACGGATCGCAAAACGCATTCGAAATGTCCCGCACTCGCCTCGAGATACGTACCCGACACTTGACTATGGTCTTCTAAATTCCTGGTGCCAATTAAAATATTTTTAATATTTTTCCAGATTTTTCTGGGTTTTTCCCATAATTTTCCACATGTTTTTCTTATTTTTTATGTAATTTATTTAATTCAAAACTATTTTTAAATTAAAAATTTATATTATATTATTTTAATATAGGGGTGGGCCCCCGGACCGGGTCAAACCCGGTCCAATCGGGTCGGCCTGACCCGGTCCAACCGGGTAGGCCCAACCTGGTTCAGGCTCATCCGGGTCGGGTCCGGTTGGGCCCGGACCGGCCCAACCGGTCCAGGGATGCACGCACGCACAACGTGCGTGCCCCCACCCTATCTCCTTCTTCCTCCAGAGACGTCTAGTTCTTTTTTTTTTTTTTTGGTTAATACAACAACAACAACAATTCCAACAACAACCAACAACACAACTCCAACAACAACAACAACATTAACCACTCACTTGATTAATGGGGGTCCGAGCTCACGCCATTGCTTGCCCCGCCGAGCTCACCATTCGCTGCCTCGCCGAGCTCGCCGTAATCGCTGTCTCCTGTCTCCTCGCCGGAGCTTCCCACGGTCGTAACTCTCCTCTCCCTCTCTCTCTCTCTCTCTCTCTCTCTCTCTCTCTCTCTCTCTCGACCGGCGCCTCTCTCTTTCTCTTTCTCTCTTTATTTTCTCTCTATCCTCTCTATCTTCCTCTCTTCCTCTCTGTCCGTTTTTTCTCTTAAATGAGGAAGGAAAAAAAAAATTATTTGTTGGGAAAGGAAAAAAGAAATGATGGGGAATAGTTGATGTGAATTTGATGTGAAGTGTGATGTGATGTGATATGTGATGTGACAGCTAAATCTCATACTATCCCGTACTCCCGCGTTACGCGGACACCGCGACGTCGCACACTCTCGTCACTACGCGCGTACAACGCGACCGATAAAATATTAAACGATGCGACGCTAATTATTTAATATTAGTAACTTAAGTAAACACTTACACACAAGAATAACAAGTTTTTACCTCGTTAGGCGTGCCCCGAGCTTTTCTGCGACGTCCACGTGGGTCTGAGCTTAAGGTCTTAATCTGTAATTTGTAAGTTAATTGGGATTAATTAGAGCAGGCCGTTACACAAAATTTGGGCATGGACGTGTTGCATTAATAGGATTTCCTAGGTATGCGCAAAAGGAAAGCAAGAGTTCTCGGCTTTGTTTCTCTTGGTCACTATTTTTAACAAATTTTATGGTGATATTTTGTGTGTTCCTTGCCTCACAATATGCAAATTCATTTAATTTTTGGGACTGACCTGCTGATGCATGTTTTTCCTCCTATTTCTTTTTCTTCCTTTCTTCCCCTCATATGGTTCCCTTTACCATTTTTAACTATTGTTGTGCGGGCAACCAAATAATTGTTACTTCTGATTTACTTCTGAGTGAAGGCCATCGACAAATATTGACAAGTGAACTGGAAGTTGTTGGTTTGCATCTGAATAAAAGACCACCTCAGGTATGTTTATCCCTTTACAGATGGTCGGAGTTGTCAAGGGCCTAAAATTATGACAACTATGCCCCATTTTTCACCTTTTTTATTGTGATATGTTTTCTTGATTTCTTATACTTCTACTTCTGGCACTATTTGGTTTGTTCGATTATCTATTCTTAGTATTAAAAGGAAAGTTATGACATTCCCAGGATATTTTGTGCTAAAACCTTCGCTTGTTTCGTCGGTAATGAGATGTTGACAAATTCTTCTACATTACATTTTTATAGAATGTCCATATCAGATATTGCATTTGTCTATGTTTTTTTAAGTATACTACTGATTATGAGAAGTGATCTAGCTAACGTTAAGATGGCTTGCTACGTGCTACTCTCTCTATTATGTTGCTTTCATATGTTGATTTATTCAAGACCGAATCAAAATACAAGCTGGAAATTGTACTTCTAATTAGAATTATCTGATTGTTATCTGTTCGTTTTTATGTTGGCAGATATACTTTAAGAGGAAAAAGACTGGTGGTATTTCTTTTAACAGTACGTTGCCATTGACCCACGTGGATGAGAAGCTTTGCTATCAAATTTTACATGAATACAAGATACACAATTCAGAGGTTTACTTTTTTTTTTTAATTATTTTTACAAACTTTGATTGTGCAGAGAAAATAGTCTAAAAGTTGTCCAAGTGAATAAATTGAAGTGGAAAATGACTGTGAAAATCACTTAGGTATTTTTTATAGATTTCACTCCCTTTGCCTTGCTTGTTCATCATTTTTGCTCATGTGCTTTCCATTATGTTAGGAAATAAGAAACCTAGGCATGATATTTGCCATTTTCGTTATAACTTAATGGTTTGACCAGATAGAGTATCCTGAGTTTTCGAACTTCCTCATTCTTGCTCGTACTCAAGTACATAGTTTATTTGTGCTTGATTTGTTAACTGATTGATACACTTCATTGAAATCCCAACACGAGTCTGATTGTTAACAATATATTGGTAGTTGAGCTGTCCTAGAATTTAAGGTTGCATTGATGTTTATAATTTCAATGACTTTTGGAATGTTTTTACTTTGAATTGTTTGAAGAAAGCATTTGTGTTCTTAGCCACTTCATTTGCTTAAGAACGTAAACATTCAATTGTATATATCACCAAAATATATTACATGCTGAAAGCTTGATTCTTGGTTGGAATTATGTTGCTCTAAGTGGGCTTTGGAGAGATTTAGTAGTGAGCGTAAAGTTTTATTCAAGTTGTCGCATGTTTGTGCGAGGATCACTACAGTTCCGACGCCAAGTAAATTTTCTTTCATTTTCTTTCTTTCGTTTTTGCAAATTAGTAACATTTCTCCAAATATTATGCTCTAAACCAAGTTTTGAGCTCATGTCTGCATTATGTCAATCCTTTAATTTTTAATGCCATTTGAAATTGTTGTCCTTCAAGTGGGAAATAATTAAGTTCGATATCCTTTCAATGCATTCTTGTGATCGAGCAAGCTTATGGAGAACTAGCAACTACCCGAATAAAACCTTTACCCTATTGCATGGGTGAACGAGTTCGTGTTCAACAAGGTTTTGACAAAGTTATATTTTGGGCTCTCGGTTACCTAATACACACTTTACATTCTAGGATTAAAACTGGCTGTTTATAAGGTTAAGGTGAACAAAACTTGCAATGTTCAAAATCTCCTTATTTTAGATCCTGGGCATTCAGTAGTTCAATATTTCAGGTTCAGACTAGTAATCTTGGGATATTGGTTTCTTTGGTAGCTTTCTCCTCTTATTTTGTTGTTTGGTCCTACTTAAATATTCGCTTATTCCTTTGTAATGCTATTGGAATGTTTTGGCATAGCTAATTCTTGTGTAAATTGCTATCTCACTTGGGATCATGATGATTTATCTCAACGTGCTAAAGTGAGATCTGCATACATGTGATGTGAGATTAGTATTTCACCGTAATCACGAATATATGGAATTTACTCTTGTCTTTATCTAGGCAGCTCGAATCTTGGTAGTCCTGATGTGCAAGCATGAATTTGATGCTCGTTACCAGAAGCCTGAGGATAAATTATGTATTGCTCCGTTGTATTTTCCATTGCTTGGACAGGTATTTATCTTGTATGAGATTTGTCATATCCAGTTCTTTGGTCTTATGTAGCTCTAATATGACTGATTTTTTTTTTTGATGCTTCCTTGTGTAGCATATTATATATATATAATATGTTGTTCCTTGTTTCCAATTTTTCCTAGTTCTATTTGAGGTTTTAAACCTTCCTTGAAGTTAAAACTGTTATTTGATTGGGTGTGCTGATGATTTAAAGCAAGGCCTTTTTTTTTGTAAAACAAAATTTAATAGCTAAGGTTTTTTGTTTAGCTCATTCAATTAGGATTTTGAAAGTTTAATTTAAAGCAAGGCCTCTTTTTTTTTCAAAATATAACCCAACCTGTTTTTTTTTTTTTTCATTAAAATATTCTTAGCTATTGATCATGAAACATCAAGACTATATATATAAGCATCACAAACCATTGCTATGTTATAGTTTGGAGGGAGAGATAATTTGCTAATTAACACCATGTTCCTTCTGGATAGTGATGAATTTCTTTTTCTTTATTACTTTATTTATCCTGTGTTTGGCTCATACACTTGTGCTTGCGATGATACGTAGTTCTCCCATAATATTATTTATATTCCTATTATTGTTTGTATAATTTAGTGATTTTTTTCTTTTTGATCTTTTTTCAGGTGTTTTGTACGAAGTCAAGTATTATTTGAAGCACAATCAACTTTATATAATCTCGGAACACTTTATTTTTTTTCATTTAGAACAATTTTTGCTTTTACTTTTGTAGAAAGATACGATATAGAAACTTTTTTGATTGTTTTTGTTGTTTCGTATACAGTACATTGAGAAAAGATAATGTTAAGGATATGTTAAGTTTATATAAATATCAATATATTATTTAGCTATGATTTTTATTATATATTGGCAGGTTAAATGTGCTTGGATTGAGACCTATATATATAAGACTTTAAAAACTAAACAAAAAAGAAAATTAGAGACGGAAATAGCAACGGAATCCTATTAGATACATGAATCAGAAACGGATCAAATTTCGTCTTTGATCCGTCTCTGATTAGCAACGGATCAGAGACGGAAATAATCAGAAACGGAATTTATTCCGTCTCTAATCAGAAACGGAATTAGAGACGGAATAAATTCCGTCTCTGATCAGAAACGGAATTTATTCCAATTCTCATCCGTCTCTAAATCAGAAACGGAATCACATTTCCATTTCTGATTGAATTAGCAACGACGTTTTTAGAGACGGAAATGATTCCGTCTCTGTTCAGTTTCTGACTGCAATTTGAGACGAAATTTATGCAAATCAGAGACGAAAATTTTCGTTTCTGATTTGCTGTTTTTTTGTAGTGTTGGTAGAGCTGGTCTCATGAGAGGTGGCAAGGGAAATCTTCTCACAAGTGTTTCGAAAGGTGAAGCAATTGATGATATACGAGGCACAACCAATGGGTGAATAGATGTTCGTGAACCCTGAACACCTATGTTCCATCCACTTGCTCCCTTACACCTCTGTCTCCATCTCTAAGACTTTATGGTCTGCTCTGCAAATAACACTGGACTCAGTGCTCTGTCATCAGCAACTCTGACTAGATAGTATGTCTCATATGTAAGGGCTCGCTCGTAGATCTCAGTGAGTGTCCTAGCTCATGAACTGACGACGTAATATCTAATATTGGGCCTGAGTCCATTACCGAAATGGTACACTTCCTCGGACTCATCTCTCACCAAGTCCCCATCGAAGTGGTGCAGATAATCATATTTGTCCATGTATTGCATCACAGGCTCTTATGGCCCCTGTCTCAAGTCAATGAACTTTCGTTTCAATCTCTTCATGACTGCAGGCGAAAAATACTGCTAATAGAACTTCTGTTTGAAAGCATCTCATGTCTCAAACTCTCCATGAGTAGCCATTGTCATACGCCACAACACCTCGGCGTCTCTCTCGAGAGTATACGATGAGATCTCTGCCCGAAGTTTATCCTCAATCTTCAGTATCCGATGGAGCTTCTCTTTGAGACAGAATCCATTTCTCAATCTTTTGAGAATCTCGTACTCCATCGAAATAGACTGGCTTGAGTCTGATGAAGTCCTCTACCAGCTGAACTTCAATAGAAGTGCTGGAGGATACAGGCGTGGGAGACGGTACTGCCTCAGCTGTCTCTACCACTGGTGCAATCACGGCTATCGGCGTTGCTAACGTTGCAGTAAGAAGTGCTGACACTTGGACAGCCAGTGTAGCAATCGTAAAAGTCGATGTTTATGACGGTGCAGCAAAATGAGCTGTCATCAAAGCGATGAAATCAGTCAACTGCTGGCCTTGAGCTATCACTCGGTCAGACAGTCGTTGTAGATCTTCCGCAATAATAGGAGGCTGATTGCCACTAGGCCCTGCATCTCCTCCCCTTCGTGTATCAGCCATCGGGGTATGCAATGGATAGCGAAAGCGAATAGGCTTTTATGTGACATAGCGCATAAGTATATATATATATATATATATATATATATATATATATATATATATATATATATATATATATATATATATATATACACATGTGCAATTAACAAGTAAATATAAAAAATCAACATCTCACTTTCACTCACTTCCCAAGTAAAGTGTTCTAGGCAAAGGTCATTTGGTTGCCACAACTAAGATTTTTATTTTATTCATATTGTTCTCTAAACCTAGTCTTTGATACCAATTGTGTTGGTATCATATTGTCTTAAGCCATATAGTTCTCTAAATTTGGCTCTGAAAACCAACTGTGACGGCCCCAACTTCTAAACAGGGCAGCGCCCAGCCTAATCCCGTAATCAAACCTTAATCCTAACCATATAAGACTTAATCACGTATTAGTCAGCCTTTCGTCTCTGTATTCCTCAAAACGCATGTTCAGATATATTATTAAATTCAAAGTTAATTAAAACTCCTTTATCATTTTCAAGTTATTACATATTATCATGTATTTTAAAGATTATGCAGAAGCTTTCATTATCCAAAATCCTAAGTGTGAGAAACCAGGAAAATACAACATCACATGCATATATATATATATGGAACTATTCACTCAACCCAATGTACAACCCAAAATTCACAATAAAGACATTAAAAGTAACAATACAACAAAAGTCGAGTCATACAAAATGAGATAGGAGAGTCGACGAAATGCTCACAGAAAGTCATCGATCTTCTCCTTTTCGCACCGCTGCTGCTCGACGGACCTACACTCACCATCACAAACTAGACGGTGAGTATAGTAATATTTAAGTAATAACTAGAGAATTCTATGTCATATGTCCAAAATAAAAGAATGGTATTTAAAAGCATAATGTAGCGAAATAATTGCTAAATCAAGTAATGCAAGTAAATACCACAATTAAAAATGTATCAACTAACACAGGCTAAGTCGAGATGATCTACGTCCGGTCAGCGATGAGAACTATCATGTCACCTAACCTTTCCCACTACTATATGGAGATGCGCTCAACATATCTCACATAAATAGCGGAGCTGCACTTTACACATATAAAACATCAATCTCATTATTGCCTACCACCCCAAGTCCCATAACTCGTGCGCCGTGTAAGTGTAGTGGTGAGTGTCGAAACCCCGCTCGTCCTAGTGAACCACGCATCTATCGTGGAATGGACACTAGATAATCCCTACGTTAGTTTTCAAAGACAGATAATTCCAAATCTCTAGGATTCCAAAACTAGATAGGCTACAAAGCCCAAAGAAATAGAATACAAGTCTAGTCCAATCCAACTTATCTCAATAGCATGTTTTTCATCAATTATCTATCAAAAATGACATCAAAAGTAGGAATCAGAATCAATGAAACACGTCACAAGGCATCATGTCACAATATTCAATCATGAATAGAAACAAGAACAACATGATGTGAGATTACAAGTAGCAATTTCTACAAATAGACCATAAACTAATAATAGTGAATGAAATGAAATATAGAATTCTCACAACTTTAATTACAATTCACACGTTTGTCCTAGCCTATCCGATCTCTCAACACTTCGAAATGCATTCCCAAACTTCTGAGATCTCCTATTAGTTCCCCAGAGTTGTTTGATAGGTTTTAGATTGAGTTTGAACCCATTTATAGTGTTTAAATCATGTTTGGACTTTGCTGATTTTTATACTAACAAAGCAATTAGCGTGTTATTTTACACCTCTAGCGCGATAATCAAGATTAGCGCACTAGTTTTCAACATTAGCGCGTTAATTGAACATTAGCGCTCATCGACTTAGCGCACTATGTGCTGCAGAACCCAAAATTCGCACCCAAAAGGTTTTTACCGCACTTCGAATTCTAGGTTTTTACCACACATTATAAAAGGCTTTATTATTGCCTTATATGAAATCACAAGTTTATGGTATGGACAAGTTACCTCACTTGATGAGCTCCTTCTTCCTCATCAAAGCTTCAATGATTTCTCCTCTCCTCTACCACAATCACACCAACAACACTTTTCTTTCTCTCCTCCTTCAAAGAAACGATTTTGATGAGGATAAGAAACCAAAAAATTTGACTTATATGTTACATTTGACCATATTGATATGTTTAAACTATAGGCCTTGATCATCGTGTGCAAACGTGTCTCGAGGTTTATCTCATGGACCACCTTGTCACACTTGTCCCTCAAGTCACCATTGAGTGACTCCACATGTTGACACCTTGTCTCATAATGGTTGTATACGTGTCTCGATGCACATCCAATGCTTCTTGTTTTATTTCACATTTTTAGGCACATTAATGTTTATATGAAATGTGACCACATTAACCACTTACAAAACCAACATAAATTCACATTTAACTCAAATTAATTAAGCTTACCCCATATGTCGCTACCTCAGTCCCATGTCGATGGTGTGATGTTGTGGCTATGGATGCTTGCCACTTGTTACTGGGACGTCCTTGGCAGTTTGATAGGGGAGTTGTGCATGATGGCAGAGCCAATAAGTACACCCTTATGTTCAAGGGAGTGAAGATTGTGCTAGTACCCGCCGAGGATCCGGAGAAAGTCAAGCCTACTAAAGAATCTAGCAGCTTGCTGTCTTTGGCAAGATTTGAAGATGCATTACAGGATTCTGAGGTAGTTTACATCTTAATGGGAAAAAAAAGGTAGATAGAGATGTTGATGCTCCTGAATCTGCAATTCCTATTGTGAAGGAGTTTTGTGATGTTTTCCCTGATGAGATGCCAGAAGGACTACCACCATTGCTTGATATTCAACATCAGATTGACCTTGAACTCGGTGCGTCACTACATAATAGACCACACTACCGAACGAGTCTTAGTGAGCATGAGGAGTTGCGCAGACAGGTTGAAGACAAGTACAACCAATATGCAGATCGGAAGATGCGTCACGTGGAGTTTGAAGTGGGTGACTTTGTGTGGGCAGTTCTCACTAAAGACCGGTTCTCTATGGGTGATTACAACAAATTGTCAGTTCGGAAGATTGGTCCTGTGAAGGTTCTTGAGAAAATTAATCCTAATGCTTACAGATTGAACTTGCCAAGTCACATTCGCACGACTGATGTATTTAATGTCAAACATCTTGTTCCCTATTATGAGGATACGTATGGCGATGACAATTCGAGGGCGAATTATGTCCACCCTGGGGAGAATGATGAAGTCCAAGAATTAGCTTGCAAATTCTTGATAGGATAATGAAGCCCAATAATTAGTTTGCAAATTCTTGATAGGATAATGATGAAGTCCAAGAATTAGTTGCAAATTCTTGGAAAAATAGGAAAAGATATGACTCGCAGCGATCCGGGGGTATGGGTTTATTGGAAACGACGTGGAGATCCACATAACTATGCTGTGACTACGACGTTTTTCGGCGAAATTCCATCGTTTCGCCTTCCGAAACGGCAATTTTGCTATTTTAGGAAACTCTTGTTTCGGTTATAACTTTCATTAGGAATTTCCGTTTTTATTGCCGTTTGCGGCGTTTGTTTCTATTTTTCATCTAGTTTTCAGTTTAGGGCTTTTTAGACTTTTTACTATTTTTGGCAAATTTTAGGGTTTCGCTATTTAAGCGATCTATTGGGTGTAATTCGTAGTTTTAAATTTGAAATAAAAGAATTTTTGAACTTTGGGTTAAGTTCTGACCTAGATCGAGTTGTTCGTGGATTCGTTCAACTGGTTTAGAAGATCTCCGCTGCGTCACATAGAAACCTTATATATATATATATGGGTAGTGTTATTTGGACTCGTGAATCCGGACTCAAAACTTTTTTTAATTTCAAATACATCATCGAGCAATTAATGAAACAATCATAATCACTTGCACTAAAACAATTTCGATATTTAATAGAGGTTTTTAAACCCCTATTAGAGGGGGTGTTATTAAATAACACCTAATTGATATGAGTTTTTAAAAACCTCTATGTAATACATGTATTAAAAATTAAAACATAACACATTTTAACATGACATTTAATAACACTCTATTTAATAGGGATTTTAAAACCTCTATTAAAGGTCAAATATGTTCTAGTGTTGTAAAATTTCTATTATACCCCTTAAATATTTACAAAATTTTTTAAAAACTCCCTATAAGTCCGGACTCATGAGTCCAAGTAGATTTATTGTATATATATATTGGAACAGAGTGCGTAAAAAATGATTAATGATGTCATTAACTAATTAGATGAAATGAAGTTAGAATTGAAAATGAAACATTTAATGCTTCCTCGATTTCTTAATGGAACAAAAAAAAATTCAAAAATGTGACGGATATTGAGTACTAATATACTAATACGTACCCCATATATAGTACCACAACTATATATAGATCGATTTTATTAATATGAGAGATAATTATAATTTATTGATCATATATATATATATATATATATATAAAAGATAACAAAGGGGAGGTGAAAAACCTCCGAGATACATGACTTAATGCTCACAATTTCATGAGTCACAACCAACAACAGAGAGCTGTATACACGTACACATTCATAAGTTCAAGATCATTTATTGAAGGTGGATATCAAACCTTCCATTAATGTGCATGGCTCTCACACCCCAAAACATACTTTTTTTTTTTTTTTTTTTGAAACACCCGAAATTTTAATTAAGTATAGAATACTAGCTCCAAACTTCATCGCCATTTATTTGCACACACAAACACACATGCAAGAGGGATTCCATTACTAATATTCATCGATCGATCGATCACTTGTGAAAATGTTGCTCGAACTTCTTATGAATGTTGTCAAAGATTTCAAGGTAAGGGTCCGGGTGAGGGTCGTTCTCGTCTACCTTCTCAAATATGATGTGCCACTTCACCACGCTCCCTGTGCCCTTTTGGTTCACAACCACCCTCACATCAAAGCGTTTGTGGGTCTTCAGCAGATCTCCTCCCACTGCACTTAGAGTCAGTGCTCTTTTCTCATCGTCTACTTCAGTCAGCTTCTCATCCACCACCAAAATCTCATCGGAAGTATGATCTAGAGAGCCAATCAAAGAAGATGATTAATTAGTCCAAAAATAAAAATTATACGTGCATGTAACCACAATATATGAAACAAGAAGTTTTCGTCTCAAATTAGTTAAGGCCGGCTACAAAAACCTAATTTTAATTATAGTAGCACCACCTCCTTAATTAATTTCGTCCAATTTTTAATTATTAATCCAAAGATCTTAGGCGGGCGATTTGATCAGGATTTAGTATATCCTCTTATATTTCTACAAAACCTATCTTTTTCAAAAAAAAAAATAATAATAATATCGATCGACCCGCTTCTCTGAAAAGTTGTGTGATCATAATTAAACACAAATTAATTCAGTGGCCAAGGTCTACAACTGAACTAATTAAGCCTTTCTTAGTAATTAATTAAAATTGATTCATTACTTACTTCTAGCTAGTACTATCAGAAATCATTCAAAAAAAAAAAAATGATGAAACTACTCCACGCACACATGCACACACGCGTGTATATGTAGTTGATGTAGTGATCATAATTAATTAAAAGTAAGTTGACATACGAATAACATATGTCCAACGTCGGACACTGCCCAAGCTCTTCCCATCTCCTTCAAGTACTTGAGCGTTCTTGTAAATTTCAGGGAAGACAACGGGAAGCTGAGTGAGTTGGTTCTTGAGCAGATCATACATCTTGTCTGCTGGGCAACTGATCTCGCTCTCAACATCAATCACATGAGTAGGTGTTGATTGAGCCATTTGTTTGCTAAACACTATAGTACTTAATGATCAAAGCAAGTTGAGGAGATCGGTCGATGTACAAGAGTTGATGCCATAGCTGCTCCTTATATAGCAATAATTTGTTGAATAGTAGATAGTGCTAGAATGACAACAATATCTCAATACTACTGCAAGACACATTGGCTAATTATTCATAGTCTTCCATATGCGCCTCGAGATGTGAGCATATACAGATCCCGACACATAACACGAAGGTCAAGATCGTATGAAATACTCTTTTGAGTCAATATGTCTTGTGGTGTGACATTATTGTTGTCATTCTAGGACCACTATTTTCCTAATTACTCCCTCCGATTGTTTATATAAGTCATTTAAAGTAAGGTAGTCCTAATTATGAATATAATTTACATATATATCTTTTGACATTAAATGAATTGAAGAATCATAAATGTTTGAATTGCATGAGGGTAAAATAGGTAAAAATGAAATAAATACACTTTTGAATTCCGAAAACGACTTACAATTTTGAACAAAAGTCATCCATATGTGCTTCGAGATGTGAGGATATAGAGATCCGACGCATAATGACCAGTCAAGATTGTATAAAATGCTTTTGGGTGTCAATGTGTCTTGTGGTGTGATATTATTGTTATCATTCTAATATTTTTTGTGAGTCAATATCTCTTCCGGTGTGTCATGATGTTGTCATTCTAAGTCTTCTCTTTTCCTAATTAGTTATCACTGTGATCCTGCACATGCTCTCCGGCCCACGCGATTCCCGTCCTCAGGAAGATTAGTTCAAGAAAAAAAAAAAAAAAAAAAAAAAAAAAAGGGAAAAAAAATAGACGCTTTAATTAACTTTTTTGGATCCTCAGAGGAATTATTGAACACCTTATATTATGCATGCATAATTATGGCATATGTTGCACAGATGCTTGTCTGGTTGCATGGCATATATGCTAGCTGGTCAAATCGAGGTTTAATTAATTTGGCTCTTAGATTATCCGTTAATTATCTTTTTTATTTATTTTTTGATTTATAATATATTTTATATCTAATCTATATTATCTTTTCCTCTATATACATGAGATTAGCTAGGTTTTTGCTTCTCATATATACAAAAGAAAAGATGATGTTGGCTATGGTAAAATAAAATCTCATTCTTATCGAAAAAAAAAGAAAGAAAGATGATCTTTTCCTAAAAAAAATAAAAATAAAAAATTATGGTGTTGCTAATGTATAAAGTTTTGTATGTGAAAGGTCATATGTCCAGTTTAAGTACATATTGAGAGAGAGTAGATAGAGGACTAATTGTATATGATATAGCTAGGTTTTATTTTCAGAATGGGTGAATTTTTTGTGTAAAATGGTGAATGGGCATGTGCTCTAGGTCAATCCATTAACTGTCTTTATGAATACTTTTAGTCAATAAAATAGTGGATTCCATTTGCTGTTTATTATAATTTAATTTGAATGTTTACATTATAATAAGATCCATGGGTATTTACATAAATATCCTAAATGTCCCTAGTCGATCATTATACTGGGAACTATAATGAATTAAGACTAGTGTGAGTCTTGATTGATGATCATATGATGATTATACGTAAATGGATACAAATCAAGATCACGAGTACTTGTTAGGGAACAAAGTATCTTTGGACCAACCCGCTATATGAGAACATCACATGGATTAAGTCAGTTGTTGTTTTCTCATGATAGGTATATATTCAGTCCTCGACTTGAGATTACCAGAGACTTCAACATTAGGAACACAAGTAATTTGACATAATCAAACGTTGTCTTTAACTTAGGACGATTATAAAGGTTGTGATTGATTATTGTGTGAGCAATGTGATGAAATTGTGTAATCGAGATAGAATTTGTCCCTCTCATATAAAGAGAGATATCAGAGGATCCTCGATGTGTTAGACTGTTAAAATGCCTAGTCTAAGTGAATTGATATTGATCAATGTCACTTGGATGTTTTCGGTCTACCTAGAGATCGAGACTAGTACGATTGAACATGTTGGATGACAATTCCATGCCTTATGTTTGATCAAAAGGATATCGTGTGACAAAATGATGTTATATACACTATTGATTAGGTTGTATCGATTTGATATTCGTACAACTTGGGTAGTCATAATGTCTTGCTAGAGGCGCTTATGACTTGTATACCAAAATGTGTTTTGGTACACGCCAACGTTTGTATGAGCCTATTGGATCGCACACTAAGAATGGTTTTGCGAGATTTTAAGATGATTGAGAAAAATGAATTTTATGTGATAAAATTCATGACATGAAACATCCATTGTGGTGTATTACACTTATACTTCTTTAAGTAAGGGTATATGTGTAATTTACTTAACCGTCTATATACAAGGGTTGTATAAAAGACGCTTTAAGTTAGAACACACATACGAAAGAAAAAAGGCCGAAACTCTATTTTCGTTTTAGAAACGACTTAGGGTTTTTGGTATGCTCTAGATCGTTTTGGAGAGAAACAAAAAAGATTTGGTATTCTCTCGAAGCTAGCACTTCAAATCTTGGCCGTCGTTCGTGTGTGGACTACTGGTAGAGGGCGTTCGTCGTTGACAACGCCTTAGAGATCGATCAACCTTCAGAAAGGTATATTGCGACTGAGGTATGATTAAGTTTTTCATGGTTTAAACATTTTTAATGGAATTAGATTCGGATCTGTTGGGGTTTTTATCAAAAGCTGTTTTGTAATTTCATTGCGTATGAACCCCAAAACCCAACGGTGGTATCAGAGCCTTCGAGTTTGATTCCATTAAATTCATTGCATGTTTTCTTCTGATATATACATGATATATGATTGAAAGCATGTTAATAGTTGATGTATATGTGATATACATAAGTTTCCTGTGAGATTTATTATCATGTTTTGTGTATATGATACATATATTCGTGATTTAATTAAAATCAATTTCTTACATGCTAGTAACCATGTTAGGTTAATTCAAATAATTTCAATGAATTGAATTTCGTGTTCTGTGATCCATGACACCATTAGGTATAATCTTTATTTTTCGTGTATTGATGCATGGATGAAATCTTTGTAATTCAATATGCATATTTAGGTTACATTGTCTTACGTTTCTTGAATTGTATAAGGCTGAATATTAATTCGAAACTAATATGATTAGGTTCGATTGAGATAGTAGTTCATGATTCAATGACATATTTGTGATTATCCGGATGAGGACCGAAATTGCAAATAATTAATTTTCGAAATTGTTTATTTATCTCGTTATATCTATTTTGTTATGAACTTTCTATTTGATAAAGATAGATAACAAATTAGATTAGGAGATATAATCAAAATCTGTATCGTTATCCCTATTGGATAGGAGATAAATATCAAGAATCTTGCTATTAGTGATATACTAGGATTCAAATATCTTAAATTCTAATTGGATTAGGATAAGATGATTTGTTAGATGTGGGTCCGGATTAATTAAAATGTTTTAATTGACTCAATTTCGGGTAAATTAAAGGGTATTTTTAGGATAATAAAATCAGCGAAAAATATGATTTTATATAGCGAATTTTAATTTTCGGAATTGAGATTCGTCTTCTAAAAAAAAAAAAAACGGGACCGCCGCCCGCTGACCGGCCAGCGGACCGCCGTCTAACTAATCCTAGCGCACGGAAATTCTTTTATTAGTGAATAGTATAAAAATTTCCAAATTGTTTGGTGATTGAACAAATCAATAGAATATATGATATTTCATTGTTTACATAAAAATCACTAAAATTGAATAAAATCACTCTATTAAATTTTAAGTCTCATGTCATCCATTTTAAACACTAGTCAAGGCTTCGATCACACTAATATAGTTTCAGCCATAGTAGGGTGTATTGTGTTATCTTGGTGAGACAAGTTGGGTAAGAGTTACCTTAATGTTTAAAATGGTGCGACTTAATAAAGTCATCAAAATAGTTTTGAGCTTTAGGCAAATGATGAGATAAAAACATGCTAAGACATAAGATGTCTCATATCTCATAAAAAGATCTAAAAATTACATAAGACGTAATTGGTAACTGTTACCTACCTAAATAATCTAGTTATGTGTTTCATGCCATAGCTGTAATAGAATTAGGTGAAATATGGATTTTAGTCCCCTAAATAAAGAGTATGTTTTAGGAGGGTTGTTAATTTAGTGGGAGTCTATTCCTCTATACTAAAATAAACTTTGCATAATCTTTATTGTAGATCAATGGCCTCTTCAAGTAACAATAATCCCCTGTCACTCGATCCATCCTTGAGAAGGATAAGCTATCTGGGACTAACTTTCTTGTCGGTTCGAAACTTGAGAATTGTTCTTAAGCATGAATGCAAGTTGTATGTCTGGATGCTCCAATCCCACGAGGACCCACCTAGCCAATGCTACGAAAGTTGTGAAGGATGCGCATAGCAAGCATGTCAACGATTCTATCGATGTTGCATGTATTATGCCGGCAACTATGGTTCTGAACTTCGAAGGACATGGAACTAATGGAAGCCTACGACATGGCTATAACGCTAAAGGAAATGTTCCAACAAAGACAAGCTAGGCAAGAAAGGTTCGAGACAAAAAAACTTACATTCTTGCAAGATGACCGAGGTGCGTCGTTAGTCCTCATGTTCGAAGATGAAGGGCTATGTGACCACTTGATAGACTCGGATTCCCCATAAGCCAAGAGTTGGCTACGGATTTGATCTTGAATTCATTACCGAGAGAGTTACTCACAATTTGTGATGAACTACAATATGAATAATATGGAGAAATCAATTTCAGAGTTGCATTTGATGCTCAAAACTGCTGAACAAAATATCAAGAAACCTCTAGTAATGTGTTGATGGTCCAAAAAGGAAAGGGAATGAAGAAGAAAGGCAAAGGCAAGGCTAGAGTTGCCAAGTACATTCTTTGCACTGTCGCAAAGCTTGTGGAACAAGTCAAGCCCCAACCTGTTCCTGCTTCAAAACACCCAAAAGAAAAAGAAGGAAATTGTCATTTCTGTCATGCACTTGGACATTGGTTCAAAAATTGCAAACTCTATCTGAAAGATTTGAGGAAGAAAAAGGGTAGTGCGACTACCACTACAGGTATTTATGTTATTGAAATTAATTTATCTACTAGTGATTCCTGGGTATTGATACCGGATGTGGATCTCACATTTGTATAAATGTGCAGGGACTCACCAGAAGTAGAAAGTTGAAGAAAGGAGAAGTCATCCTTCGCGTAGGGAATGGAGCAAGAGTTATTGCCCTGGCTGTTGGATCATATGACTTAGTTTTATCTAGTGGACTTATTTTAACTTTAAATAATTGTTATTTTGTGTCTGCCTTGAGCAGAAACATCATTTCTGTTTCATGTTTGGATATGGATGGTTTTGATTTTATTATTGCTAATAATATATGTTCCATTTCTCGTAAAGACATATTTTATGCAAATGCTGATTTGTATGATGGTCTTTATATTCTAAGCATGAAAAAGTACACTGATACTCTAGTCTTTAACATAAATACAAAGAGATTCAAGTCAAATGATTTGAATCAAACCTATCTTTGGCATTGTCGTCTCGGGCACATAAATGAGAAATGCATAACGAAGCTCCATAGAGATGGACTTCTAGATTCATTTGATTTAGAAACATATGAAACGCGCGTATCTTGTTTACTGGGCAAGATGACTAAAAGTCCCTTTCTTGGACAAGTGAAAGGGCAAGTGATTTATTGGGTCTAATACATACTCGATGTATGCGGTCCTATAAACACAATGGCTAGAGGATGTTATCGTACTTCATTACATTTGCTGATGATTTCGGCAGATGTGGTTATGTATATCTTATGAAACATAAAGTTGAATCATTTGAGATGTTTCGAACGTTTCAAAATGAAGTGCATAATCAACTTGGTAAACTATCAAAACACTTCGATCAGATCGAGGTGGTGAGTATTTAAGCCAAGAATTTGATGATCATCTTAGAAATTGTGGGATTGTCTCCCAATTGACTCCACCAGCAACTCCACAATGGAATGGAGTTTCGAAAGGAGAAATCGAACCTTATTAGATATGGTTCGATCTATGATGAGTCATGCAAATCTTCCATTATCCTTTTGGGGTTATGCATTACAAACTGCAGCTTTCACTCTAAATCGAGTTCCTTCTAAAGCGGTTGATAAAACACCATATGAGATATGGTACGGGAAGAGACCTAGTTTATCTTTTCTTAAGATTTGGGGTTGTGAGGCTTACGTAAAGCGACAAGTCTCGAGAAAAAGTAGCACCTAAATCGACAAGTGTTTATTTGTGGGGTATCCTAAGGAAACAAAAGGATATTACTTTTATAATCCCGCCGAGAACAAAGTGTTTGTTGCTCGGTATGGTGCCTTTATGGAAAAACAGTTTATTTCAAAAGACACTAGTGGGAGAGAAATAAATCTTGAAGAAGTTCAAGAATCACGGGTAAACACCGAACCGCTACTAGAAGTTCAACAACGTTCCGAACCAGTTGAACCTCCACAAGTGACACAAGGCCCACGTAAATCTAGTAGGGTAAGACATGAGCCGAGAGAGATTCGGATTTCTCATTGCGATAGTCGTGATGTGTTGCTTATAGACCAAAATGAGCCCACCACTTATCAAGAGGCTATGTACGGACTAGACTCGGATAAATGGCTAAGTGCTATGAACTCAGAGAGCAATCCATGTATGATAACCAAGTTTGGAACTTGGTTGATTTACCGAAGGTGGTAAGACCATTGGATGTAAATGGGTTTTCAAGAAGAAAGCGACATGGATGGCAAAGTGTATACTTTTAAAGCAAGACTTGTAGCAAAAGGTTTAGGCAGACTCAAGGTGTTGATTATGATGAAACTTTTTCGCCAAGTAGCCATGCTTAAATCCATAAGAATTTTAATTGCCATTCTTTGCATATTATGACTATGAAATATGGCAAATGGATGTAAAAACAACATTTCTTAATGGAAAGTTGCTTGAAGACATGTATATGACACAACCTGAAGGTTTTGTACATCCCGAGAATTCTAGGAAGGTATGCAAGCTTCAAAGATCCATTTATGGATTAAAGCAAGCTTCTCGGAGTTGGAATCTTCGTTTTGATGAAGCAATCAAGGATTTTGGTTTTATTAAGAACGAAGATGAGCCTTGTGTATACAAGAAGGTCGGTGGGAGTGTAGTTGTTTTTAAGTATCCGTATGATGATGATATATTACTCATTGGAAATGACATCCCAACATTGCGAGAATGTCAAGTCTTGGTTAGGGAAGTGTTTCTCAATGAAAGACTTAGGAGATGTAGCTTATATCCTAGGGATAAAGATCTATAGGGATAGATCTAAGAGGCTAATCGGTCTAAGTCGAGTGCTTACATAGACAAGGTCTTGAATAGGTTCGCTTTGCAAGACTCTAAAAGAGGATTGTTGCCAATGTCTCATGGGATAAGTCTCAAGAAGACTCAATGTCCTAAGACAAATGATGAGCGAGACCGTATGAATAAGATTCCATATGCATCGGCTATTGGATCTATCATGTATGCCATGTTATGCACTCGACCTGATGTATCATATGCTTTGAGCACTACAAGCAGATATCGATCGAGATCCAGGTGAGAGTCACTAGATAGCAAGTAAAGAACATCCTTAAGTACTTAAGAAGGACTAAGGAAGTGTTATTGGTCTATGGAAGTTTTGAAAATGATCTAGTTGTAAATGGTTACACAGATGCAAGTTTTCAAACTTATATAGATGATTTTAGATCGCGATCTGGATATGCGTTTACTTTGAATGGGGGTGCGTGGAAAAGTTCGAAGCAAGAGATGTGGGTCGCAAATGTGTTCGAGTATATTGCGTCCGATGCAAGAAAGGAGGCGATTTGGATCAAAAAGTTCATTTCGAACTAGGTGTGGTTCCAAGTATTGCTAACCCTGTTTGTTTGTATTGTGACAATAACGGGGCAATAGCACAGGCCAAGGAACCTAGATCACACCACGGATCCAAACATATACTCAGGCGTTTTCATCTCATCAGAGAAATTATTGAGAGGGGAGACGTAAAGATTTGCAGAGTACCTACTAAAGACAACGTTGCGGATCCATTGACAAAAGCTCTTCCACAAGCAAAACATGATGGTCATGTTAGATCATTATAACACTACAAAAAAACAGCAAATCAGAAACGGAATTTTCCGTTTCTGATTTGCAAAATTTCCGTCTCTGATTGCAATCAGAAACGAAACAGAGACGGAATATGTTCCGTCTCTGAAAACGTCGTCGCTGATACGATCAGAAACGGAAAACGGATTTCGTTTCTTATTAGAGACGGAATAGAGACGGAAAATATCCGTTTCTGATTAGAGACGAATTTAGAGACGAAAATTAGAAACGGAACAGACACGGAACAGAAATGGAATTTATTTCGAAATGGTACATTTGTAAGTGCATTCCGTCTCTGATTCCGTTGGTAATTAGAAACGGAATCAGAGACGGAATTAATAAATGTATGAATTGAGTCTCGATTCCGTTTCTAATCGACAACGGAATCGAGAGGCGAATCGAAGAGGAATGCAAATGGTCCGTCTCTCGATTCCGTTTCTAATTAGAGACGGAATCGAGACGGATTATTCCGTTTCGATTCCGTCTCGTATCCGTGTCTAATTAGCGACGAAATCGAGAGACGAATTCTTATTTCCGTCCGATCCGTTTGTGATCGATAGAAATATTTACGGAAAATTAGAGACGGAATAGCAACGGAAAATTTGAATTCGTTGCTAATCCGTCTCTAATTTTTGTTTTGTTTAATTATGGCACTGGATACATAATCCAATTGATTCTCCAACCTAAAAAATCAAAATACAACCCGATATGACATACTCCATCGCTTTGCACCCCTCTAACAACTCCTTGCGGGTGCTAACATCCCACAAAGAAGCCAAATTGCGCATCCATACATCGACAATATATATCAACAAAAATTCAAAAGAGAAAGAAAAATGTGAAACTCAAAATTAGCCAAAAAATTTATATATCCACGGAAAATTGTCATGTATTACAAAAGCTTCAAAATTTGGAAGTATACACAAAAACCACCAATCCTATCGTTCAACAAGCAAAAAAAAAAGAACACTCACAAAAGGTCCAAAATTTGGAAGTATACACAAAAAGGACTTCATCTAATAACTAAAACGCAGCTTTGAAGCATTTACGAATCTCCATCGAGGGCAACAACCAAAGTGAGTATGCACTGAAAGAAGTAGGCAAAGGAGAGATTATTGAACTAAGGATGTACATTGGAAGCGAATGAGAAAAATGGTGGATTTGAAGAAACATAGAAATTACTAATAATCATACATAACAAGTGGCTCCAGAACCTAATTTATAATTTCTTTACGATTGAGTTTGCTTTGGTCTTTTGTCAATTATGCACATATGTAGGTAGAGAGGAGTACTAGAGGTAATAAGGAACATGAAAGAGGATAATGGTGAAGTGCAAGA
Source organism: Stephania yunnanensis (assembly GCA_039657365.1). Taxonomy (NCBI): domain Eukaryota; kingdom Viridiplantae; phylum Streptophyta; class Magnoliopsida; order Ranunculales; family Menispermaceae; genus Stephania; species Stephania yunnanensis. The sequence goes on along the minus strand of CM077588.1, from coordinate 54,792,934 downwards.
ATGCTAAAAGGAAAAAACTAAAAGTTCAAAGCACAAACTTCCATCAATGCAACATTCACATGCATCAAATTTGATCCCGAACTCAAATTTCATCCCATCTAAAAATGCTATGTGCTCCAAAACAAACCATGCCATGTGTTCCTACTTAAAAAAAAAAAATTCCAGCTGACATTCAAGAAATGCAGTGAAGAAAAGAAATAAACCATACAATGAGGAATAAGAAAGCTTCCAAAAAATACATGAACATCAAGCAAATGCGGTCAAGGACTGAAGTTTTGTTGTTGTTGTGAGTTTGGGGTTCAATGTTGCTATTTTCCTACGCATAGGAGATGGCGAACAATGTATCTATAAGATGCACCTATCATGTAAGTTGAGTTGGATTATTTATCAAGCTTTGAAAGGCTTGCATTTCAACTTGCATATGATAAGTAATGGTGAAGTGCAAGAATGGTAAAAGGGAAAAACTAAAAGGATGGCACAAACCTATCATGTAAGTATGATTGTAGAACTCATCCTCTCACCCCCATCTAAAACTGTTGTGTACTCCAAAGGTGACCAGCCATGTGTTCCTACTCAAAAAAAAAAAAAAAAAAAACCAGTGGGATTCAAGAAAAGCAGTGAAGAAAAGAGAAAAACCATACAATGTTGAATAAGAATGCTTCAAAAAAAACATGAACATCAAGCAAATGCAAGTGGCTGAAGTTTGGTGTCAATGTTGCTATTTTCCTACGCATAGGAGATGGCGAACAATGTTTCTATAAGATGGACCTATCATGTAAGTTGAGTTGGATTATTTATCAAGCTTTGAAAGGCTTGGAAGTCAACATGCATATGATAAGTAATGGTGAAGTGCAAGAATGCTAAGAATTTAAAACGTAGTGTGAACAGAACAAGCAATGGTTAACTCATACAGTCCTCAAACATAGACCATTTCCACAATGAGCAAATCTCTCTCCTTTTTGTGTTCAAATACCATGTTATTCATCTCTTTCCAAATCAACCATATAGATCTATAACTTAAAAACAATCTACTTGTCCCAATCCATTTGGAAACATATAATTTGGAAACATATAATTTTGCATTTATAAAAAGCTTCCATACATAAAGGAGCTAATAACAATGACCTCCTATTGTGTAACTACACTTGATTTTGGATATCATGGTTCTACCTAGAGAATTAACATATTGGCACTTGTATCGGTCTTGTGGTTAATGCTAGTGTTATTAGCCCCTCCATTTTTGTTAAATCATTGTGAGAATATTGCTATTTATCTTATAAACAGAATGAAAAAAAGTAGTAAGAACATACCGGGAATAACGTGACGTAATAATCTTGAGATGTTAGCATACCGTTCCATGCAAAAAGACAACCATTTCCAAGAAGCCAACATAGCACCATTGCAGCATTCTTTCCCTTCAAAGATAGACTTGACTAAAAATGCAAATTGAAATAAACACAATAAGCATAAGAGTGTTTTTGGAATGAAAAGATTCAGACAAATTTTTTTTGTGTTACCTTGAAGATTCTACATTACCCAAGTCATTATGGATGGAAGCCTTAAAAATTACTGCATACTTATTGAATAGGGTTCCTAGTAAGTCAGTCCTAAAACTCCATTTGAGTTATGGACTCGTAGGAAACCTAACTTAAGACATCTTCATGTTTGGGGATGTCCAGTAGAGGCTAGAATGTATAATCCACAATAAAGTAAATTGGGTTTTTGAACGATCAACGAGTTCTTTATTGGTTACCTTACAAAATCCAAAGGCTATAGAATCTATCGTCCTAATCATAGTACAAAAATTGTAGAAACTAGAAATACGATTTTATTGAGAATGGTGAAGTCAATGAGAGTATTACGCCATAAAATGTAAATATTTGAGAAGTAAGGGATCACATCCTTATGCCCATTACTTATAAGAACAATGGCAATTCTCTCGATATAATTCACACCAATAAGAAACAGTTGTAGGCAAACTAAAAGAAATAGCATTAAGAAGGTGTGAAAGATCGAAAAAATCAGCTATTCTAAATGATTTTGAGGTATATATGCAAGAAAATGATTATGATATAATAATTACTAATGATCCAATATCTTACTAAAAAATCCTAAATCACGTTGATTCGACAAATGGATCGATGCTATGAAAGATGGGTTGAACTCGATGGCTCTAAATGAAGTTACGGATCTCGTTGAATTGCGGAATAAACGTGACTCTAGTGGTAATATTGAGAGATATAAAGCTAGACTTATAGCCAAATATTTTACTCAAAAATATGGTATTGATTATAGAAACTTTATCTCCAGTTTCTAAGAAATACTTTTTCGAATAATTATGGCATTAGTAGCTCATATTGACTTAGAGTTGTACCAAATTGATGTAAAAACTGAATTTTCCTAAATGAGAGTTTCGATGAAGAAGTTTACATCGGTTTGCACGAAGAATTTAAGATTGTTGGTCTTGAACATATTGTATGTAAACTTAAGAAATCAATAATTGGACTTAAGCAAACTTCTCGACGTGGTATCTTAAGTTTAATGATACAATAACATGTTTTGTTTTTAAGGAAAACATCATTAATCAATGTATATATCTTAATGTTAGTGGGAGTAAGTTCATATTTTTGATATTATATGTTGATGATATTATGCTTGCCATAAATGATTTTGGTCATTTATTTGACACTAAGCATTTTCTCTCAAAGAACTTTTTGAGTAAGCTGTGGTATCCAAACACTTTGTCTTACTCGTCCCACATGCCTTAGGATTGCAAAAAGAAACCACCAGTGAGCAGACATTTAGTTGTGTGGGGAATCGAAGTTGAGGCCGTGCGCCTAACCTATATCGATATAAGAGGCATACAAATACCACATAGTATCAACGCGTCTACTACTTGTTCACTCATACCTCCTTAAGGTTATAGGTTTATTCCATTCTCTAGAAATGTAATGTGAAATAGCAACATTAACTAAAAGAGTAATCCTAGTGTTTCTAATCCTAACTAGTAGTAGAAATTAAGTAATTATAGGTACTATTCAATCGTAACCAACAACACCTAACTAATCAATCATCCATAGCAAGTGCATGAATATGAAATTACTAACAACTATAACATCAAACGACAAAGTAATTACCTCAAGTACATGATTCTAATGTATTATAATGTTGATCATGACATGCTTTACCGATAAAATAAACATGGAATAACAACCAAATACGGATGACATGCTTTACCGATAAAATAAACATGGAATAACAACCAAATACGGAATCAATATAAATCTTGAATTGCTCAATTAAAAGGTTGAAATGAAATAGTACATATTAATAAACCTAAAAATAGAACAAGCATAACCACAAAAACTATGCATGTAAGAGAAGAAAGCAGAACAAAAACTTCTAAACCAAACAAAAGACACAACATTAACTTAATAGATCAAGTGAAGAACACCAACTAATGCACATGAAAGCCAATCCGGGGAAAATGTGAGCGAGATACAATGTGAAGAGAATTCGGGTGTTAAAATTTTTTTTGTGTTACCTTGACGAGCGGAGAGCGGAGCGGTAAGCACAGAGAAGCGACCGAGAGAGCAGAGAGCAATGAAAGAGACGGAGATTCAAGATCGAAAATCAAAAAGAATCGAACGATGTGCACTCATTCACCGCACAATCAACCACGTAACAAATCAAATCACTCAAGAACAGTTAAAATAAAACCTCATAAAGTAATAACAATTAAAAGAACTGAACTCTTTAAATATGTCACACGATCAAGAGTTTGTTCCTTCACGGTTCATAAACAATAAGGTAGTACTATAACACGGCCAATTGCCAAGACGAATTTACAAAAATAAAAAGGATTCCATGACCATAATAGCTAAGACCTTTCAAGAAAATAATTTTTTTTAATCCATTTATTAGACTAGTATAGCTGAGCCGCTAAGAAAACCTAGTATACACAATGGTCGGCCACATTATGTTCATTTCCTATGTTTGAACATCAAGGCATATATATGACTGCCTTGCCTAGCAGATATAGCTTCGGTTCAAGTGAAAATCTATAACACATTTCATTCATGAGCATAATATTTGCAATGCTAACAAGTATTACGACTTTAATATTCCTGGATGCGCATGAGATAAGGTACGTAGGAACACCGGACACCCCGAATATTTATTGATAGATGGAAATTTATGAAGTCTGCATGCTTAATTTAAATTGGAAAATCTTTCAAGATAAAAAAGCTTCTTGCCTTCAACTCCGATCTTTACTAGAAGATCGAACTATCAAATGAACCATAGCGGAAACTTAAATAATTCTCATGTCATCCTTGGTTTTCCATAAATTTTTTAAATTAGATAAACAAGGGGACTAGAATGCCAACGATGACGCAAAAGTTGAGCGAAAACATTGTAGCAGATTCAAGATTTCCTCAAAACCGTCACAAGGTGAATGATCTCTATGAAAGTGAAGAGCTCTTGATCATGAGTGTTGCACTGCATTATAAAGAACAATAAAAAACAAATAGATTATATCGAGAATGTAGTAAGACTCCAAAACTACAAATGCCTTGCTAACCAGGAATCGAGACCGAGAGAGAGCGAGAGATATCGGCGATGACGGAGAGCCGGCGCGACGAGACGGAGAGACCAGAGAGACGGCGAGACCATCGACAGCGAGAGAGACCAGGTAGCACGACCGAGACGGAGAAACGGAGACCACCGCGACGAGACGGACGGACCGAGAGACGACGAGAGAGACCAGCACGACCGGACGGAGAGGCGAGACGATCGAACGGGATGGACATTTGGGGACGAGACGATCAAATGATTTTGGACGAGACGGAGAGACAGATTTAGGTATTTGGGGTTTTTTCGTGAGAATGATTTAGGGATTTCGGGTGTTTTGTTGGGGGGGGGGTGGGGGAAAGAGGAGGGGTGTCATGATCCAAGCACATACAAATCTCGAGGAATGATGAACGGTCATAAGAAATGAAAAATTTGGCGGGAATGGTGGCGCCAAATTTCAGAGACGGAATTTAATTCCGTCTCTAATTCCGTCTCTAATTCCGTCTCTGATCCGTCTCATATCCGTCTTTGAATTTTTTCGTGTCAATTCCGTCGCTAACTGTTAAATTTAGAAACATAACTTATTCCGTTTCTAATTCCGTTTCTGATTTAGAAACGGAACTTATTTCCGTTTCTAATTCCGTTTCTGATTTGCTATTTTTTTGTAGTGTTAGGCATTAGTGCATGTATGATTGGCCCTAGTGCAAGTGGGAGATGATGGGGTATGTGCCCTAGGTCAATCCATTAACTGTCTTTATGAATACTTTTAGTCAATAAAATAGAGGATTCCATTTGATGTTTATTATAATTTAATTTGCATGTTTACATTATAATAAGATCCATGGGTATTTACATAAATATCATAAATGTCCCTAGTCGATCATTATACTGGGAACTATAATGAATTAAGACTAGTGTGAGTCTTGATTGATGATCATATGATGATTATACGTATAGGGATACAAATCAAGATCACGAGTACTTGTTAGGGAACAAAGTACTGGACCGACCCGCTATGAGAACATAACATGGATTAAGTCATAGTTGTTTCTCATGATAGGTATATTTTTCAGTCCTCTGACTTGAGATTGCCAGAGACTTCAACATTAGGAACACAATCAAACGTTGTCTTTAACTGGACGATTATAAAGGTTGTGATTAGTTACCGTGTGAGCAATGTGATGAAGTTGTGTAATCGAGATAGAATTTGTCCCTCTCATATAAAGAGAGATATCTAGTGGATCCCTCGATGTGTTAGACTGTTAAAAGGCCTAGTCTAAGTGAATTGATATTGATCAATGTCACTTGGATGTTTTCAGTCTACCTAGAGATCGAGACTAGTACGATTGAACATGTTGGATGACAATTCCATGCCTTATGTTTGATCAAAAGGATATCGTGTGACAAAAGGATGTTATATACACTATTGATTAGGTTGTATCGATTTGATATTCGTACAACTTGGGTAGTCATAATGTCTTGCTAGAGACTGCTTATGACTTGTATACCAAAATGTGTTTTGGTACACACCGCAACGTTGTATGAGCCTATTGGGTCGCACACTAAGAATAGTTTTGCGAGATTTTAAGATGATTCAGAAAAATGAATTTTATGTGATAAAATTCATGACAGAAACGTCCTTGTGGTGTATTACACTTATACTTCTTTAAGTAAGGGTATATGTGTAATTTACTTAACCGTCTATATATAAGGGTTGTATAAATAGATGCTTTAAGTTAAAACACAGGCACGAAAGAAAAAACGGCCGAAACTCTATTTTTGTTTTAGAAACGACTTAGGGTTTTTGGTATGCTCTGGATCGTTTTGGAGAGAAACAAAAAAGGTTTGGTATTCTCTCGAAGCTAGCACTTCAAATCTCGGTCGTTGTTCGTGTGTGGACTGCTGATAGAGGGCGTTCGTCGTTGGCAGCGCCTTAGAGATCGATCAACCTTCAGAAAGGTATATTGCGATTGAGGTATGATTAAGTTTTTCATAGTTTAAACGTTTTTTAATGGAATTAGATTCGGATCCTGTTGGGGTTTTTATCAAAACCGTTTTGTAATCTCCGCTGCGTATGAACCCCAAAACCCAACAGTATTCACTTTCTCCCTTAGACAATCAAGGACACGGATGAGGGATAAATAATCTATCGAAGTTGTTGCACAATCCTCATGCGCATATCCTCGATTTCGACAGCTATAAACCTATCAATCACCCATTGGATTTTCACTTTGAAATTGTACTCTGTCCGATTTCTTGCTTGCTCGGGATTCATGCTTATTTTTTTCATTGAATATGGATATCATAAAGAGGTATTGGTGAAGCTCCCATTTGGTAATTTGCAAGTTCGTAGGCACAAAGAAGTTCAAATGTCTTGCTTAAAACACAACGACATCTACTTGGATCGGTCCCAACATTTTCGGCCATTTGCAACTTTTTTCGGATTCAACCCAACATCGCTTATGAAACAAAACCCCACAAGACACGGTACAAGGTCTCACCAAATCCGTGTTGCACTACATTCAAACTTGTCTTAAAAGACGCATTGATCTTAGTATGTTGGCCAACAACCATACTATCAATTACTGCCATAAATTCACAAACATTCCTAGCAAATGTCCAAGATGTCTTTTTAGGGTATTATATGCACTTTCTACTATGTCGATCATTGTCTGTCCAAAATGCAATGATTGGTCAGTTCATGCTTTGACAAATCGTTCATTGTAATCCCTAATCCATGTATCGATCAAATAATCAAGTAATCAATGTACATAAGCATATTCGGCGACCATACTCGACATCTTTGTATTGAACATAGCTTTAGAAGTCGCACTTATCAAAGTATTCCACCTACTTTGGAAAAGGTTGAAGTCTTCTTCCGTGTGGGAAAAGTTTCTTCATGTTCGCAGCTGCACCTCGATTAATATGCCACGTGCAAAGAAGGTGAGTGGACGTGGGAAAAACCAACTCAGTTGCTTTCATCAATCCTAACTCCCTATCAGTTGCAATTGCATTTGGTTTACCCCACCCATCCATGAGGTTATTAACATTCTCCAACACCCAAATGTAGTTCTATTTCGTCTCTCTTTACATAAATGCAAACCCGACGGCAAACGTGAGCTTGGTTGACGTCACACCGATGATCTCAAAAAATGGCATGCGATACCAATTGGTTTTGTAGGTGCAATCCATAATCAAAACCAAAGGAAAACATCAGAGTAAATTTATGGAGTCGGGATGAGACCAAAACAACTCTGTCCCAATGTCGATTTCCTCATCTTTCCTATGCCTCGAAAGATAACCATGTGTGTCTAACAAATGCATGAGTTATTGCATTGGTGATCTCCCCCCAGCCTCGGATAGCCTTTATTTTTGCCTTGCGTTGTATATCATGCTCAACGTTGATGTGTTATCTACATCCCTTTTCTTTAAGGTATTAATATCTCTCGGGGCTTGATGTTTTCTTGTCTCATCTGTACAACTACAACGCGCTCTTCCAGAACTAACCAATTAACGTATAAGTGACCCTCTTTATAACGATTAACTTCGTGATTATGCCGCCCGTACACCACTATCACATGCCATAAACGGTCTTCACGTTCCTTTATGTTTATAGCGAATGGACATTCACATTTTTTGTACAAGTTCTTCTCCTTGATATCCCTTTAAAAACCTCTCATTTGTCATCTATCATAATTTTTTCCTTAACAATAACTTTTTCTTTAGTAGCTTCTATTTTCCCAAGTCTTTAGGCGTCACCCCTATAACTACCATACCTCTCGCACACCATGTCTACCCCCCCCCCCCCCCCCCCGACGACGATCATCACCTTATGCATCGAGAATTCTTCGTGACAAAAACGAAATTTTTACTTGATCCCTGAATTTGAACCCATTTTACCGACTCATCCCTACTTAGAAATAGCTCATTGGGGATAAAGTCATCGTGTAGTCCACAAAGACAGAAGAAGACAACATTCCCTGCAAAATAGTAACTAACAACATCACGAAAGCCCTTCAATCAATACTTACATAAAACAACAAAATTTAAGTGGTTCGGTCAGACTTAACAGAACATACACCAACTGTTCGGTCACACACCACCGAGTAAAAGTAAATTGTACGGTGGGTCGAGACTGAACACACCGCGTTTACTCGGTCTTGTGTGACCAAACATACTGGCGGGTAACAACACTACAAAAAATACAACAAACTTTTGAAACAAAGAAAATAAGAAGAGATACCTTTGTATCTTGCACATTCGCACCCCCTTGACGTTCATCTTCCATTTTGGGACCTCAATAGACACCAAACAACAACAATGAACAATGCACTGCAATATAAAATTTTGTACAAATTCCATTAAAACAAATCAACACTTTTAAACCATCAACTTTCATGAAAATGCATGAAGAGATCTACTCTTACAATGGTATTGGCTGCCGAAATGTAACTTTTCGTTGTTGGTAGTCGTCGGTGGTTCGACGGGATCGTCAGAGACGAACGTGGGATGTTGTGGGGTTCACAATAGTGAAAGAGATGAAAGACTTGGAAGTTATTTTGAGAGTTAATGGGGGTAAATAGGTCATTTAGATTGAGGGCAAATCTGGAAAGAGTTTCAAAAAATTTTCGTGGCTTGCCCATAAGGATTTATGGGGTGCACATATATAGCATGCACTTATAAGTAATTTATTTTTTAAATTAATGCAAAATATAGCTGATCGGTAGTTGACATTGATAAATTAAATATGACTAAAATCTTTTATCAAATCTTCAACACGTCAAGAATCACATGGAGCACATCCTCACTACATTATTAATTACTTTTTACACACACATATATATATATAGACTGGTGAAATGGTAAAATGACAATATTATGTCACAATAAAATGCCCCATAGATGATGTCACATCGTGTGGGGCTCCACATCAAAATTACTATATAAGAAGGCAACATTAGCATCAACTCCTCATCAAAAACTAACATCATCTTTGCTTTCAATCCATCATTTATTTTTTAGAGGGTGAAACATGGCTGAGGCACCTACTCATGTGATCGATATTGAGAGTGAGATCAGGTGCCCTGCAGACAAGATGTATGATCTGCTCAAGAACCATCTCACGCAGCTCCCGGTTGTCTTCCCCGACATTTACAAGAGCGCCACTGTGCTCGCCGGAGATGGAAAGAGCTTGGGCAGTGTTCGTCGTTGGACATACCTTATTCGTATGATTTTTCACTTGGCCTAGCTAGCTAGTACTGTCTTCTTAACATAGAATTATTAAAAGTAATTCTCCCTCGGTTTTATATTGTCTGGATATCTATGGTTAATAAATAAAAAAAAAATTTTTCTAAACATACATCAGATATCACGTTCTGATGTGCGTTTAACATGTACGCCTAGCACTCCCAAAAAAAAAAAAATCTCCTTAGGTTTGTTTAATTTGACTACTAATATATTGATAGGATGTACGTACGTACACTTGGATTTATTGGTTTATATTGACTTGTTTCCTTAATTTTCTGTCACATATAGATCACACTTCCGATGAGCTCTTGGAGGTGATTGAGAAGCTAACTGAAGTGGACGATGAGAACATGTCTCTGACTTTAAGTGCAGTTGGAGGAGATGTGTTGAAGATGCACAAGCAATTCGATGTGAAGGTCACCATTACTCCTAAGGTAGATGGGAGCTTGGTCAAATGGCACATTACATTTGTGAAGGTCAACGAAGACGACCCCCACCCTGACCCCTACCTTGAAATATTTGATGACATCCATAAGAGGTTCGAACTTCATTACCACAAGGACGAATAAATTTATCACATATATATATGGATCATCCATATGTATAATGTATTAATTTGTTGAAATGGTGATGTCGACTTTGTATTTATATTTTGTGCTTTTAAGTCTAAGTGGCCTGTTTAAAGTTTGCCTATTGTGCTGGTACTGTGGAAATTAAAGTTTGCTGGAGTCTCAGGTGTGGTTGGGTCTTTGCTTGTGTGGTCTTGATGTACGTATGATAAGTACTATTCTGAAATAAAAAGCATCATTTTATGGGTCGATTTTTATTCCCAAAAATATTTTGTGATTTGTGATGTGTGGTTAGATGTGCTTCGATTAATGTGTTATTTGAGACAAATCAATAGCGCAGTGTGCTAGCTCATTGCAGCTCCCCTTCTAAGGCCCCGTGTTACGCACGCTAAGAGGTCAAGAGAAGTGATATAATGATAATAGCATTTGACACAACAAAACATAATAAATCACAAAACTCATCACTTGTGCTTTGAGATATGGACACAAATAGATTTCATTAACATGTGAGTCGAAGTGGTATAAAAGCTCATGTGGGTCAATATATCTTGAAGTATGACATTGTTGTTTTCATTCATGTATTTAAATTATAACTGGGCTTTCTCTAGCATATGCACCTAATCTTCCTTTTCAATAGTGAGGTAATTAGTTTGATCAATTATCTTGCATGTGCATTGTGATATTTTAGTTTTTATTTTAAACCAACTACATTTATGATTGAAGGGAGTATTAATTAATTAGCCCCCAACTTTCCTATAAAAGTGATTGGCCGCATTAATTAAAACAGATTTGACTCAATCAATTAGATATTATTGGACAAATCTGAATTATAATAAGTAAATTAAAATTGATAATATTATATTCTTGTGATGAAAAAGAAATATAGTTTTTTAAACAATTATAATTAATGAAGCAATGCTCTTTTATTAGAGCAATTAATTTTATGTCATGTCATGTCATGTCCTATTTTTTTAGAGCTGTCCTATTCTATTAAATATATTGAACCTTCAATGATTAATGTGAAAATTTTATTTTACTTTAAAAATGGGATGTTAAAAAAAGGAATATTAATTGATTAGGTTATAACAAAAATGACAAAATGTAAGCCTATGTCTTACAATATTATGTCTTACAATTAATCTAGTGGTGATGTCTATTTTTTCATAATCGCATGTATTACAGACACGCACCAAATCATAATTAAAATATACATTTTAAAAAGGTTAAGAAATTTTCTTGTTTTTTTTTTTTTTTGTGATTCTCATAACTATATCATATTCTCTAAAAAACCACAATTCAGAGATAAGTGGTGGATCATTAATTAAAATCTTCTTGTACCATTTGAAAAGCCCTATATATAATGCATAGTTTGATCAAATATAAATTAACTTTAAAAAATGGCAGGAATTGATTTATTAATTAAATAATATAAAATTGAAAATTCAACATATAATTAATTTTTATCAATTGATCTACATGTGTCAACTCTCCCTAGTCCCTGCCATTTACACACCTCTGAATTCAGAATCAGAGGTGCAAATCAAGTGTATTAATTAGCTTCAAATAGAAAGTACATCCATCAAGAGCATCAGCCATGAATGGGATTTCCACCCGTCCTAATTCCTAAAGAAACATGCATGCACGGACTATATGTGTTTTAGAGCCACAATTAGGGAAATAATTTTGAGAGAGTGATCTAGAGAGACTAAGACTAATTGCATTAATTCCTAGTCGGTAGCTATACTGATTATTAGTGTCACATTTTGAATGTATTGATTGTTTATTATTTGTATCACGTGTGGATAAAGATATGACAATATGGAGATACTAAATCTGGAGTTGAAACTACTCAGTATCTAGAATTGAAACTACTCAGTATCTAGAATTGTTAAAGTTGTTTTTAGTTGAACGTTGTGCCATTAGACACCGATGATGGTTGTTGCAACATAGAGAATATCTTATCAGTTGTCACAAAGGTTATCTAAAGCCAACTGATTTGTTGAGATGTGATTGTTGCATATTATTGAGTCTTATCCGAAATATATATCAAGACTTACCAAAGATTATTCATTGTTGAGGTGTTTCAAAGTTTGAGTATTTGATCTTTTTATTATAATTGTTTTCATTATATTTCACTTTGAAATATGCGATTACAAGTTATGAACTTGTGTTCATTTTATTTTTCTTGAATTATCACCAAGGGGATTTTGGGTATTCCACTCGAGGGGATCTCGACCCGCATTAGAGATTGGGTAGTCCAATCGGGGCCTCCAATCAAACACACCAAGGGAACTTGGGAGAAAATCTTTTGTAAGTGTGAAAGAGAGTGCATCAAGATTTGCGAGGGATTCACTAGAAAAAGGGTCTTGTGTAAGTCTAAGTTTTCAGCTTAGTGGATTTTCATATCTGAGCGTGGCCCAACAGATGTAGGTCGTGGACTGAACTGCATCAACATATTTGGTGTGGTGGTTTGTTTATTTTCATTTTCCATTATTTTGTTGGTTGCATATTTTTCTGATAAAAAAATAGTTGCTAAATCCATGGTAAGGTATATGTCTTTGATGAAAGCGGAAAATTTAAATTCCTTTGATAGACTCTCTTTTCATTTTCCATCGAGGTTAGAATCTTGATTTTGGAATCTAGCCCTTCTTGATCTCAAAACTTTGTCGAATCAATAAAGTTGTTTGTTGATAAGTTAACTTTAACAATAAATCTACTTAGACTCATGAGTCCGAACTCATAGGGAGGTTTTTAAAAATTTTGTAAATATTTAAGGGGTATAATATGAATTTTACAAGTGATTATGGTTGTTTCATTAATTGCTCGGGGATGTATTTGAAATTAAAAAAAAAATTGAGTCCGGACTCACGAGTCCAAATAGCACTACCTTAACTTTAATTCCCACATAAAAGATGAAATTCTTTGACGAAGACTTTATATTGCCCTAACCCCAAGGAGGATAGTGCATAGGTAATTAAAGTATAGAATGAGACCTTAACTTTTGACTGATACAAAGGTTACGAGTTATTCTTGGCAGCAACATTAATATATATTTCATTGATTTCTCTCCGGTTATGAGTTTGGGGTGCGCGTCCAACTAACTTTGATGAGATTAGTCAAATTAAAATATATATATATAAGGAGAGGTTGAAAAAAAAAGGTACGAACATCCTTGATTCTTTTAATAAATTTTTTTTTTTTTTTAGGATAGAACATATACATTGTTCCTCACCATTCATTGTCTATATATATATATATAAAGGAAGATAATAATCTAACATTCTAGTAGACATACATTTGCTACACAATGGTGTAGATTTAATTAAGATGTTTAGACCCCACAAATTTTAAAGGAATCTACACCATTGTATAGCAAATGTATGTAACAAAAGAAATAAAAAAAAAATCATTTTCCATATATATATATATATATATATATATATATATATGCATGGCTATTATAAAAATAACAATAAAACAAAAAAAAAACTTTCGGCCATGAATACGCCACCTCTCATGGACCACAAAAGCACTGCATTTCCCCTATATAAGAAACCTCGATCATTCTCTTCATCACCTCAAATAAACACTTGCACTATTTTTTATTCTAAATCTTTCATCGATCTATTTGCTTTCTTTAGATTGCCTACCATTTAACTTGTTTAATTGGAGAGCATGGCTCAGTTGTCTCGCCAGCTTGTACTTGAAGTCGAGAACGAGATCAAATGCCCCGCGGACGCGTTCTACGAATTTATGAAGAACAAATTCATTGACGCCCATCTTTTGTTCCCTGAGATCTACAAGAACTCAAAGGCGCTTCAAGGAGATGGCAAAAGCTTGGGCAGTGTCATTCAGTGGAGCTATGCATGTCATTGGTAATAATTAAACATTATGATAAATCCTATAATATATATATATATAGTCATACACTTAATAAAACTTGGAGGCTGTGCAATACACATGTTTGACATTGTGTGCCCATTATTCGCGAAATACTAACTTAAACATTTTTTTTTATGATTGATTTATAAAATGTTTATTTTTGTTTCCTATGTTGACAAAAAAAAAAATAAAAAAAATTGCAGATGCAAAATCTGATCAATATCTAGAGGTGAAGGCGATGCTGAGTGAAGTAGATGATGAGAAGAGGTCCGTGACCTTCACCATTATTGGAGGAGATTTGTTCAAGATTGTTGAAGCCCACAACGAGCTTCATTGAAGATGAACTCCAAACCAGATCTGCAACACAATCAGAGAGAGAGAGAAACGAAACAGAACCTTGTAAACTCACAAGTGTTCTGTCATTTTATTTATATATCAAACTGAACAATACATCTCAACCATCCATTTGTTTACATCACAACCATTCAAATGCAAAACACATTACTCACACACAAACATCACTTACACCCTATTACAACAGAGGATACACCTCGAGATTCACACTACACCCAACTCAATGATTTACTCTAACATCCCCCCTCAAACTAAGGGGAAGGGAAGTGAGACTTAATTTGTCCCTCAAATACAGAAAACGAGAAACAGAAAAAGACAATGAAGTTGATTCTCACCCTCTTGATCCATACCTCGAGATTTTCGCCTGCGTTACTTCAAAATTTTACGCTCACTTCCAGAAGGCTCGAATGACCACTCATTAAACCTACATCAATTAATGGAATTAAGAAGTATCATTAATTAATCAAGTGATCATGCCCCCAAGCGAGCGAGTGTATATATATATATAAAAGGTGTTTCTACAATGAAGTTCAAATATATACATATGTCTTGAATACTACATGTCTCACTATTGAATTACTATAAAATTTCAATCTAATGGTGATCGTAGTGCATTTAATGCAAAACACATAAAATGCGCAATAAATATTATGTAATTAAATTTCATTGTAGAAACACCTATATATATATATAGATATATTTTAATTCTTTATATAATTATAGTTGTAATTGATAGATAGTATAAATAAAGTGTTTTTTTTTCTTATATAGACTACATAAATATTACAAGTTTTTTACCAGTTTGATATATTGAAATTGTGGGCTTTTGTGCACACAATCACAATAAAAAATAATGAAAAAGAAAAACTCACCGCCATTACGGATCATTTTTTTTTTATAGTTATATGGACCATACCTGGTAAAGTATAATTAATTAGGGAGTGGCTAATTAAACGAACCCTAATTTTTGCTAAACATACCTTGTTTTTGAATTTTTACTTCATTAGCATCACCCTCACCCTCACCCCAACACCTCTTCTGAAGATGTTTCAGACACACATGACCGACACCTCTAACTGAAACCTCTTTAGAGGTGTCGGTCATACATGACAAACACCTCTAAAGAGGTTTCACTTAGATTCTTCCGTCACCCACTGAAGCTTAGTTATTTTTGCAGTTTCGATCGAAGTCGACTGATACCTTTTTAGGTGTCGATTCGGTGTGTTCAACAACTCTGAAGAGGTTTCCCTTCTGTGTGTCCGACACTCACGAGACAACAAGAACGAACACAAAAATTCTGAAACTCCCAAAAACACGTGAAAATGACAAAAAAAAATAGTAGGTTTTACCCAATATCGTTTAATATCATCGATTCCATCGAAACTTTGCACCTAAAATTCAAGATTCAACTCTCAAATCAAAGCCCTAAAACCAACAACAATCCTACATGATATCGACTCAAAAAGTAAAAAAAAAAAAAAAACTCAAAAACTCAAAAAACTTCAAAATCGACACTAGAAGAGATGAAGAATGCACGACAGTGTCAAATCGAGGTTTTGCTCGGACTTCGTGGGATTCGGGTTGGTGGTGAGATGCGATGGGTGAGTGGGGCGGGTGGAGTACGGGGTGAGTGGGGCGTTTAACAAAAACCTTTTTATATAGAGGGGTAGTTGAGTCATTTCACTGAGGTTGGGTACGTTTAAAAAAAATGGAGTCCTTTTAGCCACTCCCTATAATTAATGTTAAATTATTTAGCTCAATATATTTATACCCCAAAGTCTAAATTATTAAACCAGCAACATATAAATATTTAAATTAATTAATTAATTGGATTTTATCGAGATGTGTGGATCGAAATATAGTTTTAAATCAGCGCGGGCAGGTCCAACAGATATAATATTCTTAATTTCTTGCAAAAAGTAGAGAGAAAAAAAATATGAAAATATTGGGCTATCCCTAAAGAGGGTTATAATTAAATTAAGATTTGATTATCATATATATTAAACTAGTCGGCATCCCTCGCTTCGCATGCGGGCAAGAATTAGTATCTATAGATTGATAAAATAATTTTGATGAGAAAAAAAGTGAAAAAAACTTAGGATATTCTTCCTCCCTTCACAAATATTTGTCACGTTTTGAGAATTTTTTATTTCAACTGTAACCTTAGGAAATCAAAAAATTGAGCATCAATTGCTTCATTTTCGGGTCTAACCTCTTTAAAGACAAAATCGTATTTTTTACAATAAATACTAATTGAGTTCTTGTTGTAATGGATAAGAGAAAAAAAAAAAAAAACTTGTGATACTCGTGTTACAATTTTTTTTTGTCAAATACTTGTGTTACAATTAGAAACTCCAAAAAAGACAGAAAAAAATCATTAGAAAAATCGAAACCGAAAGTAGAAACTCCTTATTAAAAGGTAAAAAAAAAACTCTCCAAAAAACATAAAAGAAAAAATGAAAATTATTAAAAAAATGAAAAATCAGATTTTACCATCCTACCCCTCACTTAAGTGCAAGAAAGTATCAATGACTTGTGTTTTTTATTTTTTCTTATAAAATATCAATTATAGTATTTATTCCTATTCGGTATCTCGCGCTTCTACATATTGGATAAAATAATTTTGATGAGAAAAAAAAAACTTATGATGTTCGATCTCCATCCCTTCTCAAATATTTGACACGTTTTGAAAATTTTTTGTTTCAACTGTAACCTTAAGAAATCAAAAAATTAAGCATCCATTACTTCATTTTCGGTTCTAACATCACTAAAGACAAAATCATATCTTTTACAATAAACACTAATTGAATTTGTGTTGTAATGGATAAAAAAAAAAAAAAACTTGGTGATACTTGTGTTACAATTTTTTTTTTTTGTCAAATACTTGTGTTACAATTAAAAACTCCCCAAAAAAAGGAAAAAAAAACTTATTCAAAAAATCAAAACCGAAAGTTGAAACTCCTTAAAAAAAGGTCGAGAAAAAACTCCCAAAAAAATACAAAAAGAAATTATTAAAAATTTGAAAAATTAGATTTTATCATCACTTAAGTGCGAGAAATATCAATGGCTTGTATTTTTTATTTTTTCTTACAATATATCAATTATGACAAATAGAGACATAAAAAAGTCCCTTGTCTTGCCCCATAGAGTAATCTGCATCCTATTAAATCTGCAAAATTTATATGAAGGGTTTGGTTAAAAACAAATTATGAAAAACAACACATATTTACCTCCCTTTTGAAGTAACGGCTCTTGTATTTACACACTTGATGTTTTCGAATTATGGCATGGATCAAAGTCTCTTGAAATACAACATAAAAATTTGAATATTATCAAATACAGACTAGTAAGATCTCCAATATTCATCAAAGAGTATAATAATAATAAAAACGTGAGTAAAAAAAAAAAATGTACATCTTCGTCAAAGAGTATCAAGTGCAGACTAATTATAAGATCTCCACTATTCATGTTCATTGACTCCCATAGTTGATATAGTCTTACTCGTATTTCAATATTTTCGATCGAAGGATTTAGGTAAGATATTTTCGTGTAAGTCACCATCTTGTAAAAGACTGAAATTTAATACTAAATATAAGTAACTAAAACAAAAAAATACGTAAAATAAAAGAGTATTTAGGAAAGAAAATACTTGCTTAAGAAAGTATTTGTGTTCAAGTTGGGAATGTTTGAGCAAAAGTGGTGGGAATGTCATTTATAGTGTTTAATTTTATTGTAACTGTAATTAAAGGGAAGCAAATCGTTTCTTTTGATAATTTCATGATAGGGATAGTTGTGGTGTGATTTAAGTGAATGATAGGAAACCAAATCGTTTCTTTTTATTTTTATTTTTATTTTGTTACAAACCAAATTGTTTCTTTATGAATATATATTGTAACTATAATTAAATCTACGAATGTGAATCATTTCCATCAAACGTCCCCTTGTATTAAAAAGTAGGCATTAATATATAATTACTATATATAGATTTTTACTACTATATATATGGTATTTACTATGCATGCATATATAGATTTTAATTATTACTATATATACGCATGGTATTTACCGTGCATGCATGTAAACTGTCTTCATCGATCAAACAACGTCGCCTTGTAATTATCATATATATGATACGTTTTATATATTATTATTATTACTATATATTTATGGTACCATATATATTATTATTTAATAAGTCAAACAACGTTCCCATTACCTTCCTTACTAATATGCATTAAACATCCTCATTACCTTCCTTACCAATAGGCATTAATTTGTAGCACCACGTGGCATTTTTGAACCGTATCCACCATTACCTTAAACTTTTTATAACGTCCTCATCAAACCTATATGGTAGGTTTGAATTGTTTTTTAGAAGATGTGTCACGTGACGGGTCAAGAAGGATGGAAAACGCCATGTGTATACCCTAAGGTACGTTTTATATGGAAGGTACGTCTTATATGGTAAGTTTGAAATGATTTAATATTATTATATATTTATGGTACATTTTATATATATATATATATATATATATATATATATTTACTGGATACCCCTATATGGTATTACAATATATTCATGATACATTTTATATATCTATTATATATATATATATATATATATATATATATATATATATATATATATTCATGGTACGTTTTATATGGTAGGTACGCTTTATATGGTAGGTTTGGAATGATTTATTATTAGATATTTAAGATGTGCCACATGGCGAGTCGAGAAGATTGGAAAACGGCAAATGTACACCCCCAAGGTCTTCCTTTATTCTCATTAGAGTCGAGTTGATGACGTGGCAATACAACGATGACATGATGAATAGGAAGGTTGAGATGAAGCCATGTGCATGCCACATAGCGCATTGAGAAGGATGGAAAATGCCACATCACTACAAAAAAATAGTAGATCAGAAACAAAAATTTTCGTCTCTGATTAGCATAAATTCCGTCTCTAATTCAATTGTGCAACGGAACAGAGACGAAATTTATTCCGTCTCTAAAATCGTCGTCGCTGATTCAATCAGCAACGGAAACGTGTTTTCGTTGCTGATTAGAGACGGATTAGAGACGGAATTTAGAAACGGAACAGAGACGGAACAGAAATGGAAATTCTTCTAAAGGGTACAATTGTAATTGCATTCCGTCTCTGATCCGTTGCTAATTAGAGACGGATCAGAGACGGAATACAATAATTCCGTCTCTGATCCGTCTCTGATTAGCAACGGATCATAGACGGAATACAATAATTTCGTCTCTGATCAGTTGCTAATTCATGAATTCCATTAGCTAATAGCTTCCTATAGGAACAATGGCGGCTACCACAGACTTCACAATTTACACAAGTTGAAAACTATTTTGTTCCTACATTTACAACACACACGCTCACATATAAGAGCTGAAATAAAATAAAATAAAGATCAGGATAAAATATTCGAAATCTATGGAAATAAAATAATTTCCAAACAATCATTACAACATTTCTTAAAGCTTCAGAAATGGGGAAAATATATATGGTAAGTTTACAAAATAAATGGAAACACACCCATTGTCCCTAACAGATCGCCTCAAAGCAGCTCTAGCTTCTCCCGGCTTGCCTTCCCTCCTTTTATCCATCTCCTTTGCCTGCCAAAAATATGTCATGAACAATGAGTGCAGATATTTGAAAGAACAGATTATATAAAATTGAAAACTAAAGAATCTCACAGGACATAATATAATGAACACAAACCTTCCATTTAAATCTATCATCCAGCATGCTCTTTTGAGCATCAGTTAACTTCCCGACATACCTTCATATCTCATCACCTGCACCAGTAACGTGTTTACTTGATTGAATGTAAGCTAGCGTGAACAATAAACACAATGCACAAAAAAAATAAAATAAAAAATGACAAGCCAATAAAGCCTACGTGCGAAAAGTGAATAGTATAGAATGAATGCATTGCAAAAAAACTCTTTAGAGTTGGAATTATATAAGATGAATACATACCCAGACTCTCATATGCAGTTGGAAGAGTATTTAAGCAACTTTTCTAATTTCGCCTTCTCTCTCAGAAGTCAAAGCGACAACAATGGCAAATACTTCCACTTGTCCACTTATCTGTTTATTTGCGAAGCAACATCAAGATATCTTGCAAATGTAGACTAAGCTAATAACAAGTTTTTTTTTCGATAAAGACTATGCTAATAACAAGTTACGAGTCACAACAGTTACCTCCGCCCCATGGTTATCGATTAAGAACCCAATCAAATCAACACATTCAATTCGAGTTCTATTATTTTTGGAGCGCAAACCCTCCAAAATATAAGGAAAAAGCTTTCCTAAGTTTTAAGAAAATGAAGAAGGTTTTTTGGAGCGCAAATCAACAGATGTCATGCATATGATTGAGAGACATAAGTGTGCAAATGCAAATCAGTGACATGAAGAAGGTTTTACCATACTACAAATTCCTAAGTTTTAAGAAAATGAACAATCATAGAAATGAAAGTGTGGAAAAATATTAAGCTATTTATACAAATATAGCTCATATAGATTGGTTCATGCACAGTAAAGAATGAAACATCCAACAAATATCATGAGGCATATCAATTACGAGTTTTTTTTTCCTTTTCATCAATGTGCAGTAGATTAAGGTTAGAAAGTTGGTGTTCAACAAGATCACACCCATCTTCTTTGTCTTTGATAAGCTTTAAAAACTCTACTTAACGAACTAGAGAGACAAGATTCATACATGATCATAAAAACATGAATTAAATCAAGATGTGTTTTTTTTATCAGGAAGAACTACTATGACATAACAAAATAACCCCCGTAAAGTCACACAAACACAAGTGCATTACTTAATGTGGAAATCACATGCCGACATTGAGGTAAAAGTTTTGCAAAAAATTTGCACGCAATAGAAGGCATAGAGTAGGTGGCACATAGCAACGGAAACTGTCTCAATCCAAGAAAATATATTATGCATATCAAAGTAGAGAAAATAAACTTTGTAAGAAAAAGGAGCATAATGCGCCGAAGAAAGGGTGATGACCGAATTTTATAAGCAACTACTTTCGAAGAAAAAACAATGCTAAGATTACAGAATAAATATGGAAAGATAACAAGAAAATCCTTTCAAATATTCAAATCCACGTATTAAACTTATTATATGTGACGGCCCCAATTTTTCACAAATTGGGCCCCTCCCGGCCTAAACCTACGTGGACCCGGCCCCCGAGTCAGTCTCGCAAGGTCAACGCAGGCCTAGTCAGCCTTCCAATCCAACATTATTAGTACATTCACCATTTACAGTTGAGTTATTAATATTTTTCGAGTTTTACAATTTTAGCGGAAGCAACTAACACATTCAATAACTCAACAAACAAATCAGGGAGTTAGGCAACCTAATTGTGGAACCCATGTAAATATCATCAAAGGAGAGTAAATACAAAATATACAAAATGTCGCCTAGCTATGAAGTCTTCCCTCTGCTACGCGTCTGCGGCTCTGCACTCGGTCAAAATAAAAATGACGAGCCCAGGTAAGTAAATCTAGTAGGACATATACGCAACATTTCACAATATCCATAACAACAGTTCACGATATCCAAAGCAGTCAAATTCATGCAAATAGAACGAAAGGAATCAAGATCGCATGAATATACAAGACTGTAAACAATCCATCGATGAGTGATGCCAAATAACAAGGAGTCCCAACCAAAAGGTCGTTGAGTCGCGGCAAAAGCCCAGCAGACTCGGGTTTAGGACGAGACCCCAACCTCCCAGCCCTAACCCTTGCAACTATGAGCCATCCATAGACCATGGAACACACATGGACCCGGATAAATCAACGGACGACCATACCTGCCTCCAGTCCTAACCATCTCATATCGCAGATATACAGTAACCATGACTCACTTGCCAATGGACCCCCTCAATCGACAACAAGTACGATAGCTATCATCACAAAGCAGTGAACAACAACAAAGCTATCAACAGTAAACAACAACAGTCAATGGAGAGAAATGAAATACTGTATAAGTCCCTAACTGGTTTACTTACCTCGAGAAACGCGAACCTCAAAATGTCTCGCTCGCATCTTGATTTGCGCACCCGACACCCGACTCCTAAGTCCCTGGTGTCCATTTAAACATTTGAGGTCCTATTTTACTTCAAACCATACAAATCACACTAACATTAGGCGAAATAAACTTCACCTGATTCGCGTCGTCGCGATTTCGTTGAAATCGGGCAACCGACTAGTCGACACCGCGACAACGCCGTTGCCTCGCCGGCGCCGCCGCCGTCTCACCGCGTTGCGTCGTGTCGCCGCGTTCGCACGCCATCGCTGCCGATCCGACTCCGCCGCGCGTCGGAGTCGCGCCTACTCATCGGCGCCGCGCTCGCGCCGCCACGCCTCCGCTTCGTGCTATCCATGGTGGCGCCATATCCGTCCGTCCGATCGCTGGCCGCCATGTTATTCTTGTTGCTAAATCGCTGACTGACGTCCATATGCCAGAGCGCCGATCTCCCGTGGTCTCCTTCTTCCTCTCTCTCTCTCGCCATCTCGTTCTCTCTGTCTCATCTTTTGATTTTTTTTATTTTCTTTTTCTTTCAACCTTATCCTCTTTTCACTTATATATATATATTATTTCTTTTCTCCTTATCCTTATCTCTTTCATTTTCAAATCAAAGTGTCCTCGAGATTCGTGCAACGCACATCTCGAGGCACCAACCCACCTCATTTCACAATCTTGATACTCACGCTACACGCATCACGAGGCATATCCAATGTACATTTTAACACTACATAAAGTCACTATGTCAGTCCCACGTCGGCACGCGACTCGAGGCACGTCCCTGTTCGTGTTTCGGCTCACCGAATTCCTCGCATAGTTAGCATTTTCATCTCAAATTAGATTCAGATATACGTATTTCGACTAGTGAGTCTCACATACGGCCTTGACTTGACACGTGGCACAAGTCAAATTTTTCGGGCCGTTACATTATATACTATCAAAGTACTTCTTCAGCATTCATACTAATACTAAATGCATACCTTGCGGCATGTCTCGTGGTGTAATTCCTCTTTGTTGGGGGCCTTGTGGAAGTACAAGTACCCGCCGAATATCTCATCGGAACCTTCTCCAGAGATCACCATTTTCACTCCGAGGGACTTGATCTTACGCGACATGAGAAACATAGGAGTGCCAGAATTCTTGGTAAGATAGAACCATCAAACAATATGTATACAGATTGAGTGAAAAATAAAAAGCCTCAATCAATTTGTATACACTAATAATGTCTGCAAAATTTGAAATTTTTAATCCACCGCAAGCCAGGAAGTAACAAAAAACATGCAAAACAAAAATGGAGGCTAGACTTAATGGCATTTCAGTTCAGAAATTTCAGACCCAAAAACCTAA
The DNA here is from genome assembly GCA_039657365.1 of Stephania yunnanensis. Taxonomy (NCBI): domain Eukaryota; kingdom Viridiplantae; phylum Streptophyta; class Magnoliopsida; order Ranunculales; family Menispermaceae; genus Stephania; species Stephania yunnanensis. Next base: position 54,768,885 of record CM077588.1, on the reverse strand, counting down.
ATAATCTATAGAGAAGTAAGATACTTTACTTTTTACTCAAGATGTCAAATAGAGTGAGCAGGTAACACTTAATGCCAATACATCAGAACATAAAGAAACATGTTTAAACAAAAATTCTGCAACCAACTTATTCATGAATCATCTCCCATGCAGAGAAAACAATTAATTACATAAACTGGAAAGATATTATGTGAAAGTGAGTTTGTCATGCACCCTAAAACTCTAAAACATCAGTAAGAGACATGATTTCATTTTCAGAAGCAATAGTAATCAAGTTAATAATCATCTATGATACGCAGTTACGCACGGATCCCTTAATGAGCATCAAAATTTGTGAATGAATCACATCAAAACATGGCACATACAAAAGCACAATCAGACAGTGACATTTGAACCAAGCTATAGCTGGTTGGTAGTTGCTCCCATGGTACGCACTCACAATCAATCGCAATGAAATTTTTTCAATGTGCATGTGAGCAAATCAATCCATTAATAGTAGCCCTAGAATATTCAAAGCTTTTAGGTGTGATGGTACATACAGAACTTTCCTAGCTGCCACATCTAAATAGGTTGTTAATTAGGAAAAGATAGTTCTCGACAGTTGTGATCTACTACTGAAGCTTTTCTAATAGAGATTTACCTTCCAGTGACTCGAGGTAATTTTGTTAAGATGGAAAAAAAAATCTTCGTAAAAAAATATAAATATAAATGCACCCTCGTATTTGATAAAAGGCTTTCCATAATGCAATCACATTTTAACCCGCCTATTTTGTAGCAAATGGTGGACCACAAAGACCACCTCTGATACAAACCTCTAGAATTGGTCAAGTAGATGGGCCAGATTGTTTGATGGTTCTATATCTTACCAAGAATTCTAGCACTTTTCACCCCTTTAAAGCCCTTGATCAATCCATTAAGTAATCCAGAGCTGTTGGCCTGTGGAGGAAGACCAAATGGTAAGCAACATACAACTATTGCTTCATACAAAGTGCTTGAAACGAGTCAAGTTAAAACTGTCTTTTTCTTCGATGATATGAAAGCAAAATGGCATCGTCAATAGTGGTGCAAGAACTTTATCATGAAAGCAAGGCATTGACCCAAAGACACTGAATAAGTAAACATATCTTCATTAGAGGATACCGCTTGAGTTTGAATCAAGACAAATAATATCAGTTTAATAAAGATACCTGCATTCATTTTTCGATACTAAAAGATCGATGAAGGCCAACTCAAAGCCATTTACCTAAAATTTCCTTGTACAGAAAAAAAAAATGAATATATTGAAATTGAGCAAGAAAGAAATAAAGAAAAATATCATGTGAATCTGTGCAGCATTTGCTTAATCATTTTTGTCGTCAATTTCTCATGTTCTTTTCTTTTATCATTCCTAAATTGCTGTAGAGATATATTTCACTAGCAAGTCTGTTTATTTCTCATGAATATATTCCTCATTCCTAAATTTCTCATGAATATATTCCTTATTCCTAAATTGGCTTAAAGAGACTCTCTACATCCTACACACTAAAAATTGTCATTGACTCTCCGAATATATTCCTCAAATCATAAGTCGAAAACTAACGAAATAAAGAACCGCATAACCTCCCAATCCATACGTAGTAGTTGTTGTTGCCGTCGACGACGACGAAGGCGAAGAACTTGATTTCAACAACAAAACCTCCTTAACCTTCTTCACTTCCTCTGCTTTCAACGCCACCGCCTACGTCCCGACTCCGCCGACGGCACCTAGCACTACAAAAAAACAGCAAATCAGCAACGGAATTAGAAACGGAACTTATTTCCGTTTCTAAATCAGAAACGAAATTATAAACGGAATAAGTTCCGTTTCTAAATGTAACGATTAGCGACCAGAATGAAAGGAAATATTCGAGAGACGGATTTGAGACGGATCAGAGACGGAATTAGAGACGGAATTAGAGACGGAATTAAATTCCGTCTCTGAAATTTGGCGCCACCATTCCCGCCAAATTCTTCATTTCTTATGGCCGTTCATCATTCCTCGAGATTTGTATTTTGTCCGATCTGGCAGCCTCTTCTCCTTCCCGCACCCCCCCCCCCCCGCAACAAAACAAACAAATCCCCAAATCATTCCCACGAAAAAACCCAAAAACCTAAATCCGTTTCTCGTCTCGTCGCGCCGGTCGATCGTCTCGTCCCCAGACGTCCATCCCGTTCGATCGTCTCGTCTCTCCGTCTGGTCGTGCGAAAGTGGGTCTCTCGGTGCTCTGCTCTGGCCGTCGTCTGTTCGCGGTGGTCTCCGTTTCTCGTCCTGTCGGTCGTGCTACTGGTCGCAGTCGCTCTTGTCTCTGGTCTCGCCGTCTCTCTGGTCTCTCCGTCTCGTCGCGCCGGTCTCCGTCATCGCCGATATCTCTCGCTCTCTCTGGTCTCTGATTCGGTCCGGTTAGCAAGGAATTTGTAGTTTTGGAGTCTTACTACAATTTTTCATTTCTTATTTGTTTTTTATTGTTCTTTATAATGCAGGCAACACTCATGATCAAGAGCTCTTCAGCTTTCATAGAGATCATTCACATTGTGACGGTTTTGAGGAAATCTTGAACAGACTTGGTACATTTTTTCGCTAAAAATTTGCGTACGTCGGGTTGGCGTTCTAGTCCCCTTGTTTATCTAATTTAAAAAATTTATGGAATAATCCGTCGGGTGACATGAGAATTATTTAAGTTTCCGCTATGGTTCATTTGATAGTTCGATCTTCTAGTAAACATCGGAGTTGAAGGCAAGAAGCTATTTTATCTAGAAAGGTTTTCCAATTTAAATTAAGCATGCAGACTTCATAAATTTCCATCTATCAATAAATATTTGGGGTGTCCGGTGTTCCTACGTACATTATATGCGGCATCCGGGGAATATTAAAGTCGTAATACTTGTTAGCATTGCAAATATTATGCTCATGAATGAAATATGTTATAGATTTTCACTTGAAGCTGAAGCTATATCTGCTAGGGAAAGCGAGTCATATATATGCCTTGATGTTCAAATATAGGAAAAGAACATAATGTGGTGACCATTGTGTATACTAGGTTTTCTTAGCGGCTCAACTATACTAGTCGAATAAATGGAAGAACAGTTAAAAATTTATTTTCTTGAAAGGTCTTAGCTATTATGGTCATGGAATCCATTTTATTTTTGTAAATTCGTCTTGGCAATTGGCCGTGTTATAGTACTACCTTATTGTTTATGAAGCTTGTGAAGGAACAAACTCTTGATCAGGTGACATATTTTAAGAGTTCGAGTTCTTATAATTGTTATTACTTTATGAGGTTTTATTTTAAGCTGTTCTTGAGTGATTTGATTTGTTCCTTGGTTGATTGTTCATTAGTTGGTGTTCTTCACTTGATCTATTAAGTTAATGTTGTGTCTTTTGTTTGGTTTAGAAGTTTTTGTTCTGCTCTTCTCTTACATGCATAGTTTTTGAGGTTATGCTTGTTCTATTTTTAGGTTTATTAATATGTACTATTTCATTTCAACCTTTTAATTGAGCAATTCAAGATTTATATTGATTAAGTATTTGGTTGTTATTCCATGTTTATTTTATCGGTAAAGCATGTCATCCGTATTTGGTTGTTATTCCATGTTTATTTTATCGGTAAAGCATGTCATGAGAGTCATTATAATACATTAGAATCATGTCTTGAGGTAATTACTTTGTCGTTTGATGTTATAGTTGTTAGTAATTTCATATTCATGCACTTGCTATGGATGATTGATTAGTTAGGTGTTGTTGGTTACGATTGAATAATACCTATAATTACTTAATTTCTACTACTAGTTAGGGTTAGAAACACTAGGATTACTCTTTTAGTGAATGTTGTTGTTTCACATTACATTTCTAGAGAATGGAATAAACCTATAACCTTAAGGACGTATGAGTGAACAAGTAGTAGACGCGTTGATACTATGTGGTATTTGTATGCCTCGATATCGATATAGGTTAGGCGCACGGCCTCAACTTCGATTCCCCACACAACTAAATGTCGGGACTCTTGGTGGTCTCTTTTTGCAATCTTAGGGTCTTAAAAATTTTAATTTAAGTGCAAGAGGCGAGGATGAAAGCTGTTCAAACACACATCAAACTGATTTTCAAATCAAATACACAAAACTATGTCGATTAAGCACAAGAAAGAGTTTATATCAAGGATTTCCTTACAACCAAGAGGATGACAAAAGAGATTAGCTTTGCAGAGACTCTTATATTCCTTTGAAAGCCTCAAAGGTCTTTGGATTTGAGGACTTAAGAACACCACAAAGATCTCCTATTGCTCCTTCTAAAAAATCAAATTTCTTCTCTTTGTAGATCTTGAATTTTGAAATGTGTTTCTTCTCCCTTATGTTACAACCAAGTTTGTGGTGGTTTTATCATGATAGGAATTCCAATATGACCATTTATAGCCGTGTTAGGAATCCAGGAAATCAAAAATTCAAATTTAAAGCTTGATTTCCAAAAGTCAAAAATATATGGCGAGTGGCTAATTAGCGCGCTAATCTTTGGAATTAGCGCGCTAAGCTCATGGGGAACTCAAAAAAATTATTTTATCCCTTTGTGTTAGCGACCCTTAAACTCGTCCGGGACCTAACCAACCCTTATAATACATGTTATACATGTTTATTATGAGTCATTTACAACAATCCTTTTGATAATGCCCAAGCTTCTTACATAAACAACATAACTCAATCAATTCCTTCTCTTTAGATTGTGATGACTCATTAATGACTTCCTAACTTTGTCAATTTATTCTCTATTCATGAGTTTAATGTGCGAACCTCGTTCTTTCACTTAGCTATCAATTTCTTCTCTTTAGATGGTGTAGATCGCATTTCCGATTTACAAGCCTCAAAGTCTTTGGATTTGAGGACTTAAGAACGACCACAAAGATCTCCTATTGCTCCTTCTAAAAAATCAAATTTCTTCTCTTTGTAGATCTTGAATTTTGAAATGTGTTTCTTCTCCCTTATGTTACAACCAAGTTTGTGGTGGTTTTATCATGATAGGAATTCCAATATGACCGTTTATAGCCAGTGTTAGGAATCCAGGAAATCAAAAATTCAAATTTAAAGCTTGATTTCCAAAAGTCAAAAATATATGGCAGTGGCTAATTAGCGCGCTAATCTTTGGAATTAGCGCGCTAACTGCAGGGAACTCAAAAAAATTATTTTATCCCTTTGTGTTAGCGACCCTTAAACTCGTCAGGACCTAACCAACCCTTATAATACATGTTATACATGTTTATTATGAGTCATTTACAACAATCCTTTTGATAATGCCCAAGCTTCTTACATAAACAACATAACTCAATCAATTCCTTCTCTTTAGATTGTGATGACTCATTAATGACTTCCTAACTTTGTCAATTTATTCTCTATTCATGAGTTTAATGTGCGAACCTCGTTCTTTCACTTAGCTATCAATTTCTTCTCTTTAGATGGTGTAGATCGCATTTCCGATTTACAATATTCTCCATTTTGGAGGCTTCTTATCATCTTAATCATTATTATTTCATTACTTGAATAGACAACCGGCTCGACAAGGGTTACGTTCGACTAGGAATGTCGTCTACAAACAGAGACTGGATGTACAACCGGCTCGACAACGGTTATGTTCGAATTGAATTCGCGGCGAAGGTTAAAGAATTCATATCATTTGCAAAACAACATTGTCCTACATACCAAAGTGAACGGAAGATTAGATGTCCGTGCAATTTTAAGAAATGTCGACTTGTTCCGTACCTGGACGTCGAAACGGTTGAGCACCACCTATGTAGGTATGGATTTGTCCGGGGATATCACAGTTGGTACGAACATGGTGAGAACGGAGATGAAGGGCCGCAAAATTTTCACGCAATGGATTGCCATATTGATGATGCGATGTTCGAGGCTACGATCCGACACCTTACCGCGAGATGCTACACAACGTGGCGGGTCCAAGTTTCAATTGGAATGTCGTGGAAGAATCACCAAACCCCCAAGCACGCCAACTATATGACATGATTGATGCAAGTAGGGAACAATTGTGGCCTGGTTGCGAAACCATGACAACGTTGTCCGCGATGGCAAGATTACTTGCGATCAAGTCCGAACATCATATATCTCGAACGAGGGTATAATGAAATCATTAAACTCATGAAGGATTGTTTGCCAAATGACAACTCAATGGTTGAGAATTTTTATGCCACTAAAAGACTAATGCGAGGTCTAGGTCTAGGTTGAGAAAATAGATTGTTGTGAGGACCAATGTATGATTTATTGGGGAGTGGACTCGAGTTGACGTCATGTAAATTTTGTGGGAAATCACGATACGTTGCACATCGACGAGGTCGTGGTCGGAACACAAAAAACCGCCCTTGCAAAAGAATGTACTACTTCCCTTTGGGCCCTCGGTTGCAACGATTGTATGCGTCGAGTCAACCGCAAAACATATGCGATGGCATGGAGATCATTCATCGCTTTGAAGATGTTATGCAACACTGTTTCGATTCGATTGCTTGGAGACATTTTAATGACGTCAATAAAGACTTTGCCTCCGAGGTTCGGAATGTTCGTTTAGGATTGTGCACCGATGGTTTTCAAGTATTTGGGATTTCCGGGAAATCGTACTCTTCGTGGCCGTGATTTTGACTCCTTACAACCTTCCACCGTCGATGTGCATGAAATCGAGTTTATGTTCTTAACGGTTATCGTTCTGGACCGACCAGCCCAAAGCGAGAAAATCGACGTGTTCCTTCACCGCTTGTGAAAGAGTTGCAAGATTTATGGAACAATGGGGTGGTTACATACGACGTTTCCACCAAGACAAATTTTGTCATGCGAGTTGCCCTTTTATGGATTTGTTAGTGATTTCCCCGCATATAGCATGTTGTCGGTTGGAGCACACACGGTAAGTACGCTTGTCCATATTGTATGGAGGATACAAATGCATTTCAATTGCGAAATGGAGGTAAGACATCGTGGTTTATTTGTCATCGTCGTTTCTTGGATAAGTCATCACCATTAAGGAAAGACAAAAAATTTCATTAGAGGCAAAATGGTCATAAGCGATGATCCGCCCGCTTTTGCGGTCTGGTGAAGAAATTTTGGCGAAATTGAATCGTTTGGCTTGATGAAGGTGACAGAAATCGCGGCGAATCGTGAATGGGCGGATAGCTAAGAATTCGGGATGGAGGAAGAAAAGCATATTCGGGGACTTGCCGTATTGGAAGACAAACTTGATCCGCCACAACTTAGATGTCATGCACATCGAAAAAAATGTGTTTGACAACATTTTCAACACTATTATGTGTGTCGGGCAAGAGTAAGGACAATGCAAAATCGAGGCAAGATATTCGTGAATATTGTCACCGACCTTCTCTACACATTGATTCGGCGACAAATACTTACGTCCTTGGGTGCTATGCTCTTGATACATCAAGAAGACAAAAATTGTGCGAGTGGGTTGAAAAGTTGCGTTTTCCGATGGTTACGCATCGAATCTTGGTCGATGTGTAGATCCAAAGAAAGCTGCGAATGTTCGGCATGAAGAGCCATGATTGCCATATATTCATGCAACGGTTGATACCAATTGCATTCAGAGAACTTCTCCCAAACCCGGTTTGGGTTGCAATTAGCGAATTAAGCCTATTTTTAGGTCCCTTGCTTTGCGAAATGTGTCAAGTATCCAAGATATGGAGGTCTTAGAGTCTCGAAATTCCAAAAATCATTTGCAAGTTGGAAAAAATTTTCCCTCCAAGCTTATTTGACTCTATGGAACACCTACCAATCCACTTGGCCTATGAGGCCCGTCTGGCCGGTCCGTTCAATTTCGATGGATGTATCCATTTGAGAGGTACTATCTTGAGCCCTTGATATTATTTTCCCATTCAATAGGTTTTATATCAACATTTCCTATAACATTCATATAGGTACCTTAAACATTTGAAGAACAATGTGCGAAACAAAGCGAAGGTTGAGGGCTCCATGTGTAATGCTTATTTGGTCGAAGAGGTCACATCCTTTTGTTCTTACTACTTCGAAGATCACGTCTTAACGTTGCATGACAAAGTGCCACGTAACGACGATGGCGGTCTCGGGCCCACACCGAACTTCGTTGGCAATTTCTCAATTTTCACTTATCCTGGTCGACCCATGGGCAAGTCGAAGGAGCGGTACTTAACGAGAGCGGGGAGTATAATGCCGCTCATTCGTACATCTTGCTCAATTGTCCAGAGATCGCTCCTTACGTTCGGTATGTCCATCACTTTCTTTCATTAATGCAAGTACATTCATTGTTCATACATTATAAATACATCCGACTTACACGTTCGTTTCTTCTAGGATATTCGTCGATGAAATCACTCAAGCAATGGGGGAGTCGCAAGTTGATAGTAGTCTAGAGCACAACTTCCCCATTTGGTTTCAACAATATGTAAGGGCATTACTTTTGTACGTTATAGATTCAAATGTTTCTCCCATAACTAATGTGTCATATTGCATCTCTAATTTTGACGAATAGGCTCGAATTCTATAGTTGACGAGACGCTCGTTGATCTTTCTGTTGGTCCTAGTCGATCATGTCTTGTCTACCCTGGTTACCTTGTTAATGGGTATAAGTTCCACTCCGCAACATATGACGTTAATAGATCAACGCAGAGCGGCGGTGTTTTGGTGAAGGGTTCAAACTACGCTGATGTTTCCCATAACTATTATGAGATCTTGCAAGAGGTTGTGGAGATTGAGTATACCTAGGCCTCAAACGTGTGGTCTTGTTTAAGTGCGAATGGTATGACCCTACACCGAATCATGGTGTGAGGACTCACCCAACACTTCAATTGGTAGAGGTTCAACGAAGTCGACGATATAACAACTACGAGCCATTTGTCTTGGCAATGCAAGCCACTCAAGTCTACTACCTTTCGTACCCTTCTATGCGGAACGATCGACAAGAATGGCTAGCGTTTGTTGTTCTTTGTCACCAAAATTCATTGACGAGGAAACTAGCAAAGACGATAATGACCAGGGCTCGGCAGAGATTGCTTTCCAAGATGGGATGCCCACCACGTGCGTAGTCGATGATGCAGACGCCGATATCAACAATCTGGATGTTCCGACTGGGACTCGATTCATCGTTGAAGCGGGTCCAAGCGATGAAGTTTATAGTGGAGATGAATCAGAAGAAGAATCATCACCTTCTACTCATGAGAGTGAATTTGAAATGGATGATAGCGAATAAAGTTTGTATATGATATGTCAACGACCAATAATGTAGTTACTTTTATTTGCATGGATTTTGTTCTTATTTAGTCCAATAATATAGACTGAATTTCGACTTATTGTATGCCCTTCTTTTATGATGTTTTACTCGTGAATATTGTTAGGTATCATGGCCGGACGTGGTAGTAGGGGATGTCGAGGTTTGCCATTAGGAGGCCGTCGTCCGGGAGGCATAGATGCGGCACCGACATCGCGGCGACATACCACTGGCCCTCGTGGTCGGGCCACACGAGGGGTCCATCTAGGTCGTGGCGGTCGAGGTCGTGGTTCGATACTGCAGTATCGATTCGGCGCTCGGTCTCTCGAGCAAGATACGACCGCGGCGTCACCTTCCCCTTCCATACCGTCGGGGTCGTATGTACCATCTTCGTCGTCATCAAGGACTATGCCTACTACACACTTCCCCACACCTTCTCGACATCAATGACTCCTTTACCCACGAGGCTGCACCCCGACCCACGGCATCACCGGCGGCATCCCGAGAGGAAGACGTAAGAGCGGGGTTGGAGGTGACAGCCCCCTCGCGGCCACCTCGGAGGCCAGGGATGGAGGCCCCTCGCGTGCAGGGGATCCCTATCACTCTGATTGCCAATGATACGTAAGTTTGCGTTTGACTTTTATATGTCAATTTCAATATGGATGTCAAATATTGAAGAAGTAGTTAAGGTGATATGCATGTTCATGAAACACAGGGAGTTGCATCCTTCGCACTTTTGTGCACGGAGGATGACAAAAGTTTTTAAACGATGGATGATTCCTGAAGGGTATTGTTGGAAGTCCGTACCGCCTCATCATAAAGACCAATACTGGCGACAATGGAAGGTAAACAAGACTACCATGTGCCTTATGATTTATACTATTTTCTCAAATAAGTGCTAACAATAGCAATCGCCAATTTGTAGATATATTTTAGATGGGATGATGCGCTTCCCGAGGATCTCGTGCGAGCGGCGTACGACAGGCTTGCAGGCACGAGGTACACGCGTTGATGCACAAGTTGAAGAAGAATCGGGTGCAGCCAGTTTATGTTACAAGATGAGGCATGGAGGAGATACTTGCGGTATTGGGAGAGCGAGGACTTCAGGCTAGGTCTAGGCAAGCGACGGAGAATAGGAACACTGAGGTCGAAGGCCCTGGGACTGGACCCTCGAAGCACGGTGGTGGTTCCGTGTCATTTGCGACTACCCAAGAAAGATTGGTTAGTTTTTTTTAACATCTAGGATATTTTGTACATTTATACTCTTGTTCACTATGCTTGGTCTCGCACGCAGTGATTCATCCGAGACGCCACCGTCGGTGAATGATTTGTACTTGCATCTCACACCGTTAATCACGACAGACGACATTCATCGATACTAGATCGAGAGCGGTTCTATGTAAGTATAGAAATGAAATGTAAAATATTAGTAAGTCTTTCACTTACCCCATATCATGTACTTTGTTTGTTGTGCATATATGCGGGATAGGCTCCAGAGCGGACGTCGGGAGGCGACCCGAGCACTACCGGAGCAATCGGTGGATGATGAGGCGGTGTACCTCAATGTGGCGGGTGAGTCTTCCAAAGGACGTGTCTACGGACTCGGGTCCGTAGGGAGAAAGAAGAGGAGATACGAAACTCCTGGTGCTAGCACGTCGCAGACGCCGGATGTGGTGCCGCGGGCAGAGTTCGATGTCGTTGCGGAGCAACTACGAAAGGTTATGAACTTCATGCAACAGCGTCTTGGGATGGACATGGACGAAATAGACCTAGCTCAGCACCAACCACCACCACCGCCACCACCACCGCCACCTCATGACCAGCAACAGCCGCCGCAAATAGATCCGGTCGATCCACCCCAACAAGGGACAATGTTGGGCGTGAGACGTAAGCGTGGCTCTCGAGAGATGAGCAGGTTGGTGATACATAGGTACTTCACTTGTTGTTTGTTTCAAATGCTTAGATTAAACGTTTTATAGTGTAGACAACTTTAGAAATTCATCGAATTACTTTATGATTCACACTTCTTTTTGTGCATTTTTAGGTCGATGTTCCATATTTTATCGTGGATTTTATTTTTTTTCCCTTTTGCTCCCCCAATTCTTTTTTTTGTTTTTAAGTAAAATATACTATAAGTAGAATGTTTGCGAATTAATCCATGGGAGAAGAAAACATCTTTGGTTGTTGTGTGCAAATCTTATGCCGTTGCGGGTTCTCTCGAGTGCTATGATGAAGAAAGTGGTAGAATCGACGGGGACGACATCTTCATGCAATAGCAAATGAATTTGGGAAGTCGATAAAGGGTCGTTTTTCGGTCATCGTATTTACGCACATGTAGGCTCTTCTTCTTCTATTATGGCATGTCCGTAGAAGAAGAATAGCCTACATGTTCTCAACACAGATGAATGGAAAACGACCCTTTATCGATTTCCCAAATTCATTTGCTATGGCATGAAGATGTTGCTCCCCTGTCGATTCTACCACTTTCTTCATCATAGCACTCGAGAGAATTTCGCAAGCATAAGATTTGCACACAATGTACCAACAAGATGTTTTCTTCTCCCATGGATTAATTCTGCAAACATTCGGTACTTATAGTATATTTTACTTAAACTGAGGTTAAAAAATTTATTTTGGGGAGGATAATGTATTAAAAATAAAATCCATGATAACTTATGCATATTTGGGCGTCCAAGGCAACTAAGATATACGAGAGGATAAATGGACAATGAATTTACTCACGGACGATGGTGGTTTGTTGAAGCTGATGTAGTAGAAGGTTCGATGATGAAGTTCCTTTATTTTTATTTTTCCTGTTTTTCGGAAAGGCGGGTTTTAGTTTTCCTATCGTTCTCGAGGGAATGGGTTCATTGCTTGTGACGATGAGCATGTTGTAGACGATTTGTTTCATTTGCATGTTAAACTCATTCTTTTTTTGGTGGTGGTGATTTTGGTCCTTATAGGACTCCGGGTCTCGGAGGTAGGCGTGGTGGGTATAGTGGAGGCGATGAGCTTGGTGGGGGTTATGGAGGCTTTGGGGGCAAGTGGCTTAGGTGCTTATCGAGGTGAATCTTCTCTTGGCTATTCTATTTTAATTAGCGATTGAATCACTTCCTTTCAATAGTTTGTCGTGTAGACTTTTTAAGTTACTTGATTTACATATTGTTGGTGGTTTACTTTGTTTCAAACACTAGTATATTATAGTTAAAACCAAGTTTTTGGTGGTTTTATAGTGATCTCCTATTGCTCCTTCTAAAAAATCAAATTTCTTCTTTTTGTAGATCTTGAATTTTGGAATGTGTTTCTTCTTCCTTATGTTAAAACCAAGTTATTGGTGGTTTTATAGTGATAGAAATTCCAATATGACCGGTTATAGCCGTTCTAGGAATCCAGGAAATCAAAAATTCAAATTTAAAGCTTGATTTCCAAAAGTCAAAAAGCCCTGGCACAGGTGGCTAATTAGCGCGCTAATCTTTGGAATTAGCGCGCTAAGCTGCGGGGACCTCAAACTAATTAATTTATCCCTTTGTGTTAGCGACCCTTAAACTCGTCCAGGACCTAACCATCCCTTATAAAACATGTTATACATGTTTTACAACTCAACTTACATGATAGGTCCATCTTATAGAAACATTGTTCGCCATCTCCTATGCGTAGGAAAATAGCAACATTGACACCAACTTCGATCTGTGATCGCATTTGCTTGATGATCATGTTTTTTTTGGAAGCATTCTTATTCAACATTGTATGGTTTTTTTCTGTTTCTTCTTTGCTTTTCTTGAATCCCACTGGTTGGTTTTTTTTTATTTTTTGAGTAGGAACACATGGCTTGTCGCCTTTGGAGCACACAAGAGTTTAGATTGGGTGAGAGGATGAGTTCTAGAATCATACTTACATGATAGGTTTGTGCTTAACTTTTAGTTTTTCCCTTTTAGCATTCTTGCACTTATGCCATTCTTCTCTTTGTAGATCTTGCATTTTTGAATGTGTTTCGTCTTCCTTATGTTAAAACCAAGTTTGTGGTGGTTTTATAGTGATAGGAATTCCAATATGACCGTTTATAGCCGTTCTAGGAATCCAGGAAATCAAAAATTCAAATTTAAAGCTTGATTTCCAAAAGTCAAAAATATCTGGCAGTGGCTAATTAGCGCGCTAATACTGGAATTAGCGCTAGCTGCTGAGGACCTCAAACTAATTAATCTCTCCTTTGCCTACTTCTTTCAGGTGCATACTCACTGGTTGTTGCCCTCAGATGGAGATTCAGAAATGCTTCAAAGCTGCGTTTTACTTATTAGATGAAGTCCTTTTTGTGTATGCATCTCTAATTTTGGACCGTTTGTGAGTGTTCTTTTTTTTGCTTGTTGAACGATAGGATTGGTTGGTTTTTGTGTATACTTCCAAATTTTGGAGCTTTTGTAATACATGACAACTTTCCGTGGATATATAAATTTTTGGGCTAATTTTGAGTTTCACATTTTTTCTTTCTCTTTTGAATTTTTGTTGATATATATTTTTGATGTATGGATGCGCAATTTGGCTTCTTTGGGGGATGTTAGCACCCTCAAGGAGTTGTTGGAGGGTCCAGGCGATGGAGTATGTCATATCGGGTTGTATTTTGATTTTTTAGGTTGGAGAATCGATTGGCTTATTTATCCGTGCCATATTTAAACAAAACAGAAAATTAGAGACGGATTAGCAACGAATTCAAATTTTCCGTTGCTATTCCATCTCTAATTTTCCGAAATATTTCTATCAATCACAAACGGATCGGAGACGGAAATATTAATTCCGTCTCGATTCGTCTCTAATTAGCAACGGAATCGGAGACGGAATCGAAACGAATAATCCGTCTCGATTCGTTCTAATTAGAGACGGAATCGAGACGGACTCTTTGCATTCCGTCTCGATTAAAAGTCTCGATTCCGTTCTTGATTAGAAACGGAATCGAGACGAATTCATAAATTTATTAATTCCGTCTCGATTCGTTGCTAATCGGCAACGAATCGAATCGAGACGAATGCAATTACAAATGTACCATTTCGAAATAAAATCCATTTCTGTTCGTCTCTGTTCGTTTCTAATTTCCGTCTCTAAATCTGTCGTCTCTAATCGAAACGGATAATTTAAATCTCTATTCCGTCTCTAATCGAAACGGAATCCATTTTCCGTTTCGATCGTATCGGCGACGACGTTTGAGAGACGGAACGCGTTCCGTCTCTGTTCCGTTTCTGATTTCATTCAGAGACGAAATTTTCGCAAATCAGAAACGGAAAATTCCGTTTCTGATTTGCGATTTTTTTGTAGTGTAGAGAGCTCCGCGAGCAGGCAAAGGAGGCAACTCCAGCCTCGTCGGCTTCAAAATCGCCTTAACCTTGATGCGACTCCTCGCCATGTGCGGTCCGAGGAACGATGGATAATACCAATCCCGCTCATGAATGACTTCAGGGAATGAAGCGGAGTCGGACGATGAGCACAAAACCCCCAAAACCCGCGCCGTGACTGCCTAAAACCAAAACCCCTCTTCAAGCACCTATCGATTCTTCCAAAACCAAAAACCCATTTCAATCCCTTACCCAAACTTGATGCACAAATCTCAGCGATGGTTTTGGTTTTGGAAAAGAGAGTTGATGATGCCGCTTCATTCCCCGATGAAACGAGGAAAGAGGAGTTGTGCATCAGGTTTGGCGGCGTCGATGAAATGAGGCAAGACGAATTCGTGAAAAGAGAGGAATTCGGTTGACGGCGAAAGAGAGAGTTGATGACTCCGGTGAAAAGAGGAGTTGGCGGCGCCGGTGAAGATAGGAATTCGTGAGTTTAGGGTTTGGGAGGCATGGGAGAGGAGAGTTCAAGGAGAGAGAGAGAGTTCGGCGAGAAAAGAGAAAGAAAATAGAAAGCGTTTGAGGAGAGAGATGGTTGGAGTGATGATCGATTCATGCACGAATCTCGAGATGTGATGGGCGGTCATAAATTATTGAAAATTTGAAGGGAAAATTGGCGCCACTTTGTTAGAAACGGATTTTATTTCCGTCTCTATTTCCGTTTGTAATCCGTCTCAATTCCGTCTCTGACTGTTTCCGTCTCAATTCCGTCTCTGATCATTTCTAGTTACCAATGGAATTAGATTATGTTGCTAATTTCGTCTCTAATTTACTATTTTTTTGTAGTGCATGCACACCCCAAGGTCTTCCTTTATTCATATTAGAGTTGAATTGATGACGTGGCATTACAATGATGACATGGCGAGTAGAAAGGTTGATAGAAAGCCAAGTGGCACTCCGAGGTCTTCCCTTAATATGGTAGGTTTGAAATGATTTATTATTACTATATATTTATGGTACATTATATATAGATATTTATTGGACACCCCTATATAGTATTACAATATATTCGTGGTACATTTTATATATCTATTATTATCTATACATTCTTGGTACCCTAATTTTATATGGTAGGTATGTTTTATATGGTAGGTTTGGAATGATTTATTATTAGATATTTAAGATATGCCACATGGCGAGTCGAGAAGGATGGAAAACGACACATGTATACCCCAAGGTCTTCCTTTATTTCCATTAGAGTTGAGTTGATGACGTGGCATTACAATGATGGCATGACGAGTAGGAAGGTTGAGAGGAAGCCATGTGCCATACGACGCGTCAAAAAGGATGAAAAATTTCGCATGTATACTCCAGGGTCTTCCTTTATTCACATTAGAGTTGAGTTGATGACGTGACATTACAATGGTGACATGGCGAGTAGGAAGGTTGAGAGAACGCCATGTGGCACTCTGAGGCCTTCCCTGAATATATATAGATTAGAGTTGAGTTGATGACGTGACATTACAATGATGACATGGCGAGTAGGAAGGTTGAGAGAACGCCATGTGGCACTCTGGGGCCTTCCTTTAATATATATAGATTAGAGTTGAGTTGATGATGTGGCAATATAACGATGACATGGCGAGCAGGAGGCGGTAACGACGAAGAGAGCGGGAGGTAGCAGCGACACCGACGAGGAGATCTAGCGAGAGAGGCGAAAGATAGAAATGAGAAGAGAGGGAAGGGGGCGGATGGAAGTGAGAAGAGAGGAGAGGAGGCGGTGAGAGAGGGAAAGAATTTTGGGGGAGTTTATAAATGAGAGAGGTTAGGGTTTGGTTTTGAGAGGAAAGAATTTTTGCCCACTGCCACGTAGGCAAAAAATCTCCTTTCTCACTGCCTAGGGTTTGAGGTTAAGGTTTTGAGGTTAGGGTTTGGTTTTGAGGGAAAATTCCCGCCCAACAATTAGTGATGGGGGCCGTCGCTAGGAATGCAAATGGGTAGAGTAGGGATGGGGACCTCATTCTCATACTCATACCCACTATGGAACTTATCACCCATACCCATACCCATCTGGACCCATACCCATCTGGGGATGGATTCTCATACCCATCCCAATACCTATCAAATCCCTGTGGATAAAATGTTTTACTCATTTAATTCCCCATTGGGGATCCTCGTGGAGATTTTCATAAAGATTTTTGCGGGGATGCAAAGGGAATCCCCGTAGGGAAGTTTTTTCCCCATTCCATTTTCCATTGGAGATCCTCACGTGGATTCTCAAAAAAAAAAAAAAAAAAAAGAATTGTAACAAATAAGGTATCAAATATACATACATAACAAGTACAATTATAGATATTTTCAAATGATTATTATACATGTAATATACATATGTTAGCATAACCATATTGTAATATGATATATAATTATATATAATATTTAGTTATAAATTTATAATACAACTAAATATTAACATTTGGTGTGGTTGATTATCAATTTATTTTTCTCTCCCGACACTTAAGAGTGTTAAGAAACAATAATGTCGTGATACAAAAAATAATAATGTCAATAAGTTTTAAATTCATAACATGTATATATAAATATAAACTATATATTTAGTCAATAACTATTAAATATACAAAATAAATTAACCAAATAAAATTTTGCAATTTTTCTCATTTGATCCTATTTTTCAATATTTTTAATCCCTAAAATTCTAAAATATAAATATAGTTAGAAACAATTCAAAACAAAACATATAGTTTTTAATTAACCAAATAAATTAAAATTGCGTCAAAAAAACCAAATAAATTAAAATTATAAATCTCACTTAGAGTTTTTTGTTATATGTATGAGTTTTTCAAAGTTGGAACTATGAATATTATGTAATTATATATATATATATATATATATATCATATGGTATATATATAAATAATAAATATCATATGGTGTATAAATTGATATATGGGGATCCCCATCATGAGTGGAGATTACCCATGGGTGTCTCAAGTGAGGATTCCCTATAGGGAATCTTCGTGGGTATATTTTTTATTACCCTATACTGTGTGTGTATGAGATTATCCATACTCGTATGTGTATGAGATTTAAAATACTTATCCCCACCCCCATCCCCATTTAAAATCTTCATACCTGAACCCGTTACCTCGTTAAATTGGTCACCGGGTCATCAAAGGCCCTCGTCACAGATCCATCGCTATTTGGTTCTTTTTTTTGTAGTGTAATTAATAACATACTAAAATAGAAATTTGGAGTAGTTGAGCGAAAAAAAAAAAAAACAACACTAAAAACTTTTTTTAAATCACCCCAAATAATAGTCCGAACTTCTACATGATGTGAAGACTTTAATCCATGTCATCAACATGTTAATTTGAGAAAAGTCAATCGTCCTCTTCATTAATATTCAATTAATTAATCCACCACAAGAACATTATTAATTTGTGACAATATATTCTGTATATGTATATAACTAAATCGGTGCAGTGACAAAACGTAAGTATCAATGGTGAAATTAAATGTGAATGATGATGACCTGAATGGTCAAAATCATTAATTTATAACTCCAGCAAGCCATCTCATTTCATTCTTGATCATAAGAAAAAAGAGTTAAGGCATAGTAATAGTTCTATATATAGTTCTATATATAGTTGACATTTTCAATGCATAAAGAATTATCACGTGTGAAGCTCGGTCTCATATAATTACCATCCTGATCCAGACGTGCAAGCAAGTAGTAGTGGCTCTTCAAAAATTGCTATATATATAATACGTATTACAAGTGTTCATCAATTCATTTCTTCCATACTCTAGCTTATCATATTGTTTGCTTTATTCAATCTGTTTTAATTTTCATTAATTAATTAGCTAGAGAAGGACAATTAGCATGGCTGAGGCGCCTACTCATGTGATTGATATTGAGAGCGAGGTCAGGTGCCCAGCTGGCAAGATGTATGATCTGCTCAAGAACCATTTCACAGACCTCCCCGTTCTCTTCAATGAAATCTGTAAGAGCGCCGAAGTACTCGAAGGAGATGGGAAAAGCTTGGGCAGTGTTCGTCGTTGGACTTACCTCATGCGTATGTATAATTTTGCACCTCTTTTTTTTAATTTTTATTATTAATCAAAGGAGACATGGTACTCAGGGAGATTTTTAAAATTTTTTAAATATTTAAAGGGTATAAAAAATAGGTAGATGGTAGGGTGACTTTTTGGGACACGTTGTTAGTGTCATTAAATATACATCTCGTGTGTATGCACATATATCAATATTGTGGAAATGAATTAACACTAATTAACAACCGATGTCCCAAAAAAGACGCACTAGCATCTTCCCATCAATTCGTGTGTGCACAAATATCGATGTGGAAATGAATTAATGAACATCAACAATCGGGTGTCTATTCGCAAGTGTCCAAAAATAGATCATCCTAGTACTTTCCTAAAAAAATGTTTACAATCCAAAGGGAATGCCCCTCATACCCAAAACCTGTGGGAGGACTCCACTTATCTTATGCATATGTATAATGTTTCACTATTAAGAGCATCCATGGCTCCATCTACTTATAAGCTAGCTTAATTGGGTGTTTTATTCACTTTTAACCATAAATTAAATTATGGAAAACGGTCCCAATCGCTTTATTACTTAATTATAACAGGGGTTCAAAGTATTCAACCTGCTAGTTTATTTGATTCCTAGAGAGAGACGGTGTATATATTTATTCAGAATAGTAACAGCGTCTAGAAAGGATTTTTTTTTTAACTTTATTGAATTAATTATAGGTTGTTATTAATATGTGAAGTCTCGTTCCTATAAAAATTAATTAATTAATCATATATAAGAGTGATACTGTTTATTTTTAATTATTACGTATATATGTATTAACTATGTATTTAAGGATTGATTTGATCGTTATATATGTTACTCTACCAGATGACACCTCTGACGAGCTATTGGAGGTGATTGAGAAGGTTGTTGACGTGGACGATGAGAACAGGTCACTTACTTTAAGTGCAATTGGAGGAGACGTCTTGAGGACTCACAAGCGTTTTGATGTGAAGGTTATCGTGACCCCAAAAGGCACTGGGAGCTCAGTGAAATGGCACATTATATTTGAGAAGGTAAATGAGGACGATCCCCACCCAGATCCCTACCTTGAACTTTTCAACACCACTCATGAGAGGTTGGAGCTTCATTATCACAAGGACGAATAAATTGATCCAACTCAAATAGTATTATCTCAAGTTTGGGTAAAAGCTGTCTTTGATGTACGAAACTAGCTAATGTGTAAGCAGCTCACTAATTTGATATGTACTCGCTTGTATTAGAGATTGGGGCCATGAGTTTCAGTGAAACAAGTATTTCTTTTTAATAATAAAAAAAGTTGTCTTTGATGGTTTTGTAAGTTAAAGTCTTTAATTATGATATGTTTAAATGCTTGGAGTACCATCCCCTTTCACAGAAAAAAAAATGGAAAAAGATGTATAAATAAATAAATAAATAAATTAATTAATAAATAAATAAATAATGATGTTTTAGATTAATCAAGTAAAATAATGACAAGTTGTCATGCAATTAAACTGCTAGCATTAATTAATCAAGTGATCCAGCACCAGCTATACATATGCACCTATATGAACCTCCTATATATGCAAAGTTGAAATAAAATAAATCTATATATAGGGACGACTACATAAATATTATAATTTCAAATTTTTAACCAATCTGAGATATTGAAATTATGGTTTTCTAACAACTACTTGAATGGTCCAATAATTTGGTACGTATATGGTACTTTGAGAAATGATGTTGGCTTTTTTTTTCTTTTTGAGAAATAATGTTGGCTTCTTTCTTATCGAAAAGAGATTGTGGTTTTCTGTATGTATATACATAATCCCAGTAAATAAATAAATAAATAAAGATTGAAAAATAAAAACTCACCAATATGAATCATTTTTTTTGATTATTAATATGGACCTGGCTAGTAATTGTTTACACACCTTGTAGAGTAGAATTAATGTTAATTATTGAGCTTAATATATTTATATCCCAAAGTCCACATTATTAAACCAGACATATATACATTAGAAATTCTTTGACTAATTGGGTATTTTTTTTATATATATATTCTTAATTTCTTGCATAAAGTAGAGAGAAAAATAAAAAGAAAATATTCTATTCTTATGCAATATTCTAATCATAATTTTGGAGTGGAGAGCCATACATAAAGAGTGTTATATATAAATAAAGATGTGATGATATAGAACTAGGAATGATCATTAATTGAATGGTTTATTGACTGGCAAGTGGCATATTGATGGAGTCCAAGAATTAGCTGCAAATTCTTAATAGGATAATGAATCTTGATAGGATAATGATGAAGTCCAAGAATTAGTTGCAAATTCTTGGAAAAATAGGAAAAGATATGACTCGCAGCGATCCGGGGGTATGGGTTTATTGGAAACGACGTGGAGATCACGACTCACAGCTATGTTGTGACTACGACGTTTTTCGGCGAAATTCCATCGTTTTTATTGCCGTTTAAGAAATTTTTGTTTCGGTTATAACTTTCATTAGGAATTTCCGTTTTTATTGCCGTTTGCGGCGTTTGTTTCTATTTTTCGTCTAGTTTTCAGTTTAGGGCTTTTTGGACTTTTTACTATTTTTTTGGCAAATTTTAGGGTTTCGCTATTTAAGCGATCTATTGGGTGTAATTAGTTTTGGTTGAAATAAAAAGAATTTTCGAACTTTGGCTTAAGTTCTGACCTAGATCGAGTTGTTCGTGGATTCGTTCAACTGGTTTAGAAGATCTCCGGCTGCGTCAGTTGGTATCAGAGCCTGCTTCAGCGTGATTGAAGAAATCATGCCGCCGAAGAGGAACCAGAAGCGTATCGAGGAGGTGTATGACCGTGACAATCTGAATCGACAAATTGGCCAAATAATTGACCAACGCATGGGTGCGGTGGTAGAACAATTAACTGCCAGAATCGATCAGTTGTTAGGTCGAAATATGGATCGTATCCGTAACCATCGAAGGGAATCTGTTGGTGATGAACCAGAAAGAGATTCTTCTACCGAAGGGGAGGATGAGTATGTTGAGGCACCGAGGAGCGCTACAGGCCGCGTGCAATTGAGGATGATCGCGAGGCGGTGGGAGTCTGCAGGTTGAAGACGGATATCCTGAGAATTTCATGGCACCCTTCAACCGGAAGAATTCTTGGACTGTGGTGGCGTCGGTTGAAGAAGTCCTAGAATTCAAAGGTGTGCCCGAAGACAAGCGTGTGCAACTTGTTGCGACCAGATTCCGCAACAGGGCCACGGCTTGGTGGCAATAGCAGAAGTTGATGCGGAATAGGAATGGAAAGGCGAAGATCACCTCGTGGGAGAAGATGAAAAAGCACTTACGGGCTGAGTTCTTGCCTTACAATTTCCAACGCCTTATGTATCAGAGGTTGCAAAATCTGAGACTAGGGGCAAAATCAGTAGATGATTACACTACTGAGTTTTATCAGTTAGTCGCTAGAAACGAACTGCAGGAGACTAACGACCAATTAGTGGCGCGATATATTGGTGGACTGCGGGTGCAGATCCAAGATGTCGTCAACATGTTTGATCCGACTTCTTTATCTGCAGCGCACCAGCGAGCATTGTTGGTGGAGAAACAACAGCGTCGGGGTGTGAGTAATGCTTCCAGTAATGTTAGTGTTGGGACAACCAATCTTTGGAGGTAATATCATTTGCAATTAACCCTGCTAGTCGCACAAAAACGGACTAGCACTAGTGGGATTAAATGCTTCGGTTGTGGAGAAGTAGGTCATGAGGAAGTCGAGAATGTAAAGGGAAGAAGACTCTTTTTATTGAGAACGAAGAGGAAGACGAAGGGGAAGAGGTCAACATCACTGCGCAGAACGGCGTTTGATACTTCGACAACACGAAGAGGAGGTCGTAATTGGAGATGTGGGTACTGCCTTAGTTGTAAGGCGTTCTTGTATGACTCCTAGAGCTATCGCTGATGATGAGTGGCTGCGGAATAACATCTTTCAGTCCAAGTGTACCATCTTAGGCAAGGTGTGCAGGTTCATGATTGATGCAGGCAGTTGCGAGAATATCGTCTCAGTTGAAGCGGTTCAGAAGTTGGGCCTCGCAACTGAACAACACCCCAGGCCCTACAAGCTAGCTTGGCTGAAGAAGGGTGGTGAGGTGAAGGTGTCGAAGCGCGCCTTGGTGACTTTTTCTATTGGTGCTAACTACAAGGATTCAGTCTGGTGTGATGTTGTGGCTATGGATGCTTGCCACTTATTACTGGGACGTCCTTGGCAGTTTGATAGGGGAGTTGTGCATGATGGCAGAACCAATAAATACACCCTTATGTTCAAGGGAGTGAAGATTGTGCTAGTACCCTTGAGGACCGGAGGAAGTTAAGCCTACTAAAGAATCTAGCAGTTTGTTGTCTTTGGCAAGATTTGAAGATGCATTACAGGATTCTGAGGTAGTTTACATCTTGATGGGAAAGGAGGTAGATAGAGATGTTGATGTTCCTGAAGCTGCAAATCCTATTGTGAAGGAGTTTTGTGATGTTTTCCCTGATGAGATGCCAGAAGGACTACCACCATTGCTTGATATTCAACATCAGATTGACCTTGAACCCGGTGCGTCACTACATAATAGACCATACTACCGAATGAGTCTCAGTGAGCATGAGGAGTTGCGCAGACAGGTTGAAGACAAGTACAAACAATATGCAGATCGGAAGAAGCGTCACGTGGAGTTTGAAGTGGGTGACTTTGTGTGGGCAGTTCTCACTAAAGACCGGTTCTCTGTGGGTGATTACAACAAATTGTCGGTTCGGAAGATTGGTCTGTGAAGGTTCTTGAGAAAATTAATCCTAATGCTTACAGATTGAAGTTGCCAAGTCACATTCGCACGTGCGATGTATTTAATGTCAAACATCTTGTTCCCTATTATGAGGATACGTATGGCGATGGCAATTCGAGGGCGAATTCTGTCCACCCTGGGGAGAATGATGAAGTCCAAGAATTAGCTTGCAAATTCTTGATAGGATAATGAATCTTGATAGGATAATGATGAAGTCCAAGAATTAGTTGCAAATTCTTGGAAAAATAGGAAAAGATATGACTCGCAGCGATCCGGGGGTATGGGTTTATTGGAAACGACGTGGAGATCACGACTCACAGCTATGCTGTGACTACGACGTTTTTCGGCGAAATTTCATCGTTTTTATTGCCGTTTAGGAAACTTTTGTTTCGGTTATAACTTTCATTAGGAATTTCCGTTTTTATTGCCGTTTGCGGCGTTTGTTTCTATTTTTCGTCTAGTTTTCAGTTTAGGGCTTTTTGGACTTTTTACTATTTTTTTGGCAAATTTTAGGGTTTCGCTATTTAAGCGATCTATTGGGTGTAATTAGTAGTTTTGGTTGAAATAAAAAGAATTTTCGAACTTTGGCTTAAGTTCTGACCTAGATCGAGTTGTTCGTGGATTCGTTCAACTGGTTTAGAAGATCTCCGTTGCGTCACATATGGTTGGCGTAATTGATTAGTTGTTACTTAGATATGTTCATGGCTTGGGTACCCGTTCAGCCTGTCCAAGTCCATCATGGAATAGGCAAGCCCAAGTAATAAAACTCAAGCTCCCGATCCGTCCATCAAATATTTAAAACATTTTTATTTATTAAAAATATAAGAAATGTGTTTAACGTAAAATTTATAACTTAAACATCAAAGTGGAGTTTTTTTTTAACTGTTTTTTTATTGAGAAACACAATATTTCTCGCCTTTTATAAATAACATATATTTATACATATTGGGCTATAATAAAGTAACTTTCATTCCTATAAAAAAAAAAAAGACATCAAAGGTAATTGATACAACTTATACCACTAGACTAAGTTATACTTAATGTTAATCTTTAAACATTTATTAAATATATTTATTTAATTAAAAATATAAAAATTTAGTCAAAAGTCCATAAATTGATCGAACGGGCTTGGATAAGCTTTAGCAAGGGCTTAAAAGCCCGATGAGAGAACATGTTTAGTAGTTAGTATTTTGTAACAATTCGGACGGGTGTGGCTTAATGGTAAGGGCGAAGATGAGTATGTCTGGGTTAGGCACACGACATCGGTTTCGATTTCCCACAACAACCAAACATTGGGCCACTTGTGATCTATTTTCGCAATCTCAAAGCTTGTTGGGCTAGTCAAATTAAGTGTCTATATACCCATAGTTACTTAAAAAATAAGTATTTGGTAACCTATATCTTACAATATTTAAAGGCATTCCAACATTTAGCCCGAATGAATCATAATATTTTGTATATATATATATATATAGTCTACTAGCTAGGAGTGCATATATAGTATAGTACTAGTAATTAACAAAAAAAATTTCACGTCATCCCACTCAATAAACCCACACCTCTTAAGTCTACATGATATGAAGACTTAATTTCATATATATATATATATATATATGCCTTAACTCCTCACTATTATTTTAATTATAATCCACCACACAAGCGAACATTAATTATTAATTTGTGATATATTAAATTGGCGCCGTGACAAAACGTAAATATCAATGGTGAAAATGTGAATGATGACCTGTTCTAAATCATAATTTTATTAGTTTTTACTTTTTCATGAAAATCATTAATTTATAACTCCAGAGCCAGCTCATTCCATTCTTGATCATTAAAAAAAGAGTTAAAGCATAGTGATAGTTCTATAGTTTATAGATTATAGATAGTTGACAATTATATCCTGAAATTACATATGATCTTAAATTTTTTTAACGAATCTTCAACACACATATAATATATATAATTATCATTATCATCCAGATATCATGTCCGTCATATGGCTTCCAAAACTGCTATTTAAGAAGCAGCACACCATTAGTACCATTATCATTTATTTCTTCAACATTATTAGATCAGTATCATAATTAATTGGGCCTAATTAATTTGGTTCATTAGAGTGTGTGACACAATAATGGCTGAATTACCTCCTCATGCGATTGATGTTGAGAGCGAGATCAACTGCCCAGCAGACAAGATGTATGATTTGTTCAAGAACCATCTCACTCAACTCCCTATCCTCTTCCCTGAGATTTTCAAGAGTGCTGAAGTACTCGAAGGAGATGGGAAGAGCATCGGCAGCGTCCGACACTGGACTTACCTTATTCGTATGATATTTATTTTAAACATAGATATATATATTTTTACATCGATCATCATTTATATATGTTTTACCTTTTGTTATGTTGTATATACCATCCTTGCTCATGGGAGACTCCAATACTCAGCCTCATCATCTATAGCTGTTTTTATACCAAACTGTACGCACTTCATGAGTGTTGAAAACTAGTGGCCCGATATTTGACTGTCGTGGTCTTGTGCCAAACCCACACAACACCCTTTTCGCCCTTATCAGCACTAGGCCACACCCCTCTAGATTGACTAATTGGATGGTTAGCTAGTTTGGTATGGGCGGTTAGGTAAGAGGTTGGATATATAATTAATCAAAAAACTAATTAATTTGTGCTGATCGATTGATCTATATTAATTAATACTCTAAAGTACTGCAGATCACACTTCTGATGAGGTGTTGGAGGTGACCGAGAAGATCACTGAAGTGGACGACGAGAACAAGTCACTGACTTTTAGTGCACTTGAAGGAGATGTTTTGAAGACTTACAAGCGTTTCCATGGGAAGGTTACCGTTACTCCCAAGGGCACGGGGAGCTTGGTGAAATGGCACATTATATATGACAAGGAAAATGAGGACGACCCCCACCCTCATCCCTACCTCGACATTGTTCAGGGCCTCAACAAGAAGTTTGAACAACATCACTCTAACAATGAGGGATGAATAATTGATCATATACGTACGTACGTACGTACATGCATGTATATATATGATCGATCGATCGATCTGTATATATAAGTATTTGGTGAAATTAAATTGTGGAGTTTGGAGAGTACGAACTTTTGTTTAAGAAGTTCTTGCATGTATTTGTGAGGTCGCCTAGCTACTATTAGTACTGCTGCATGCATGCCTTTATTCCCAGTTTGTGGTGATCGATGTACCGTGTGCGTACTTTTAAATATGTAAACTAAGTTTATACTGAAATAAAACCTATTGCATGACTTGTTATAATTTGAATGCTTGACAAATGACAAATATATAAGAATAAAAACAAAAATGGATCATAAGGAACAAAAACAAAGAAGTTTCTATTATGACCGCTAGCGGATAATGTGCCGCAGGCATAAAAAATAATTAACATGGTATCAGAACCGACAATTTGGTTGAGACCCGTCGAGAAAAAATCTCTTGGATGGATTTCGATTCAAGGTGGAGTAGTGTTGAGATGTGTGGACCGAAGTAATAGTCTCACATCAATTAAATAAAACTTCATGAAAAAGTATATAAGTGTTGATCTCCCATTAACTAGTATTGAAGCCTTTTGAGTTAATTAAAACCCCATGCCTAAAAATTGAAGGTGGTTAAGTTGGGGACTTATCAGTGCTAGCGGAGATCAACGGACTCACATTGCGTTCACCGAATGCTGTAATCTTTGTGAGTTTGTGTAATAAAAAAAAAGCTTTTGAACTTTCAGCTATATAAATATTAAGTTGATTTAATCAATTTGCCAAATATGTGATCAATTAATGTATTAATTACTATATCATCCCTAAAGAGTAACTCTAGCAACAAATTTTTGAACATGTTAAATATCCAACGAATTAGAAACGACGACGTGAAAACACGTTGCTATTGGATAAGCTTTAGCAATGAATTTTGCTCGTCTCTATAGTGAATTTGTAACAAACATGTTGACGGGATAGACATCGTAGCAAAATGGTGACTCTTGCAACAAATTTTTGAACATGTTGCTAAAGATCCAACACATCAGAAACGATGTGAAAATATTTTGCTATTGATAATTTTAAACAACGAAATTTGCTCGTCGCTATATTGAATTTGTGATGAACCTGTTGTTGCATTATACGTTGTAACAAAAAGATAACTCTAGCAATGACTTTTTGAACACGTTGCTAATAAAGATAACATGCATTACAAACAAAATGATATATAATGCGTGGCTAAAGGTATTTTTTTAGTGACATATGTTATTCGTCGCTATAGTGTATTTGGAACAAAATTAATGTCACAATATAGCATGTCACTATATGTACTCTTAGTGACAAGTTTTTTAAGTTGTCGCAAAAGGTATCGTGTTTTAGTAACAAAACCATGTCGTCACAGTGAAAGTTATCGCTAAAGAGTATGTTTACCGACAACTTTGATTGATGTCGCTAAAAATACAACGCATTAGCAATGAAGTGCTAAGTCGTCACTAAAACATGCTTTAGCAACGAAATTTCATTCGTCACTAAAACATTCATCGCTAAAGAACCAATTTGCTGCAGTGTCAATTAATGTATTAGCATGTATGTTTGTTCTATAGTAGAAGAAAACGAGACAATATTAAGCAAATTAAGATTAATATATATGTTTCTGAAATTAATTAAGGTGAATGTTTCTTAACAAAGAATTAAAAAAAAAAAAAAAAAAAACTTTGGCAACTAATTATACTTTAGTATCAATATGTTTACATTTGAAACTAAGGTATGCATCAGCCACCAATGGAATTGATGAAACAGAAAAGCTATTCTGAGATATGCTTGATAACTATATATATATATATATATCTAATTCCAAGTAATATATTAGTTTCTTACTTTCTTCCTTATTAATATAATTACCTCATTGGAATAGTAACCTAAGTATGGAGCGTTGAGAAATATCAATTTTCAAAAAAAAAAAAACTGTATTAGTGCTACTTGTTTCAAAAATCAAATTTCTTTGAGAAGTGACACGAGTCCCTTTATTTTTGCATTGGAATATTTTTGCATTGGAACGCACGCTGACATGTGCACGCGCATCCCAATGTTTATTGAAGGGACCCATCGAGCAGTTGTTGGGGCACCATACCTCAAGGGTTGTACTATATGTATAAAAACCCAAAGACTTAATAACTAAGCAAATTTCTTATAGTTAACCTACTTTGTTTATCTTCCAACACTTAATTAATTACAAAGAAAAAAAAATATATATCAAGTCTATTTTCTCTAGGTCTTTCATTATGATGGAACTACTCATATAAACTCCATAAATAGTATCAATCGTGACACGTAAAACCTATATGAACGGTGAAAATGATTGGTGTCCTGATCAACATTATTAATTAATTCCAGTAATTAATTAAGGCAACTTGTATTATTTCATTAATTCTTTTTTTTCAAAGGTATTATGAGGAATACAAAATTAATTAAGGTATGCATATAGTGGCTCCAGTATATATATATATGCATGCATGTATTTGGTAAAATTGTGGAGTTTGTGAAATTAAGTTGCAGTGCTGTCTTTAATTATTCCTTGTGTGTGGTCTTGATGTACTTCTACATATATATGAAGTTATCCTTTACTGAAATAAACAAACCTATTGTATCCCTTTGTTTGATTCATGACTATTAATTGCTTGAAAAAAAGAATGAGAACTTAATTAGCTCCTTAACAATTAAACTATAGGTGGCTAGAGCGGTATAACATCTTTTTTTGACATTAATTCGTGTCCAAACCCTTAATTTTGTTCTTATATATATACAACAACAACAACATGCATTAGTCCCAAATTAATTAAAAAAAATTGTTACATGATGTGTACATGCGGTGAATGCTTATACAAGTGGGTGGAATGCTTCGATTCCTTTAATATAGTGTTTGAGAGAATCCTTCAATTGACAGAAGAGGAAAGGAACACTCGATCAGTTGGAATCTTTTTTTTTTTTTTTTTTGAGTAATAGCAGGAGATACTCCTTGTATTTATATATATATATGAAAATATAAAAATGTACAAGTGCTACAAAAAATAGTGACTTACACTACACAAAAAATAGTCAAATTATACAAAAGATCCCTGGAGCAAAACATCAGACCTGAGACCACCAATTGTTCACCCACAGAACCTACTCCACCATCCTTGTTCACACACAATGCATCCATATTTTATGCATATTGACCCAATCATCAAAACAAATAAAAATCCTATTGCATAAAGACCCCTTCCAAAGCATCATGTAACTTTTGACATAAAATCGCGCTCCATTGCCTTTTGGTCCTCCAAATCGTCACGCCATCAAAACCATACACCACCCACTTTGACCACATCAGAGTTCCAAATTTCACACAGGATCGAGGTTCATGACTGGCCAGGAAACGCGCTCACCAGACACCACGACTGTGTACATAGAGAGGGCAGTGACCGTAATGGACAAAAGGTCGGGCGCACTACCTTGTTGGTACTTCAAACAAAAATGCCCCCCCCCCCCCCCCACCTTTTTGCCTCCACAAAACAAACATAAGCCTGCAAAAACCAATCCAACAAATCATCAACAAAAAATAGACCAGTTTCCTTGCATTGTTTTCATGACCATCCTGCGAATTCTTTATGTCCATGCAAGGCCAAGCCTACATTCCTTTTCGTAGATTCCCGTATCTCTTGCCAAGTGTTGTCAATCTCTTTTTTTAAAGAGATTGATACATGTATGATTTGCTAGATAATATAAAGCATGTATGATTTGCTATATGTAGAAAAAAAGAAGAAAATGTTCTATTCTCATTCCAATCATAATTAAATTCTTTCACTACAGCCATATATGCTAGATAATATAAAGCATGTATGATTTCTCAAAAAAATATAAAGCAAGTATGTCAACATTCATGGACCACAAGTGCACTAAGTTGCTATTATAAAAGAAAGGCTCGTTTTGCTCACAAGATCTTCACATCGATCTAGCTACATCTTCTGATCATCTTTTGTTTTTGTGATAAATCGGCTAAATAATATTCGTCGAGAACCATGGCTCAATTGTCTCGTCAACATGTTCTTGACGTCGAGAACCAGATCAATTGCCCAGCAAACAAGCTATTTGACTTCGTCAAGAACAATTTCACTATGCTTCCTCAAATCTTCCCTAGCATTCTGAAAGGAGAAGTACTTGAAGGAGATGGAAAGAGCTTGGGCAGTGTTACCCAATGGGAATATTTTCTCGGTATCAATTTTGTACACACTATATATATATATACATGTGATATAATGATGCTCTTATCTAGCTATAGCATTTTTCTAGGGTTTAGGGTTGAGGGAGGAGTTGAAAATGGTTCAAACTATACTCCAAGATTAAAAAAAAAAGAAAAGAAAAAAAGCTAAAGCTAGATAAAAAAATTTCTTCTTGCGTAATTTTCTTTAATTAGCATATAGATTGATATTGATCAATTAATTAATTAATTACAGGTGTCAATCCGAATGAAGTTTTGGTTGTGAAGGACAAATTGGCCGAGATAGACAACAAGAGCATGTCATTTACTCGTGAAGCAATTGCAGGAGATGTAATGAAGAATCACAAGCGTTTCGACCTCAAAGTCACTGTCATTCCAAAGGGTACCGAAGAAAGCATACTGAAAATGAGCATTATATTTGAAAAGCTCAATGAAGATGATCCTCACCCATATCCTTACCTTAATTTATTTGGACGTATGGCTGCCATGTTTGGTTCTCATCTCTACAAGACAAATTAAGGTGATTACTCAGTAGTCATGAACCAGCCCTGTTGCATGCACAATAAGAAAAATAGTACTACTTAACTAAATAAGTTGAGGACAACATACATGCAGTTTGCATGTCTAATAATGTTTTATGCAGTATATGTGTACTATATATTGTCATGTATTGTGATTCAGAGGGAAACTCTGAAATTGTATTAGTTTGGTTTAGGGTGATGAAAATATTAATATCAACCATATTACCAGTGTATTTTATTTCTTTATGTAGGTTATTAATTTGAAAAGGATAATTCTAGGGTGATGGTGAGCTTTCCAAACCATTCAAATTAGTTAAAATATCTTAATCTTTTATACAACAACAAGAAACATATAGCATCAGTCCCAAATTAATTGAGGTCGGCTACATGGATCAAAATTTTTCATTGTGTTCAATTAAGTGCAGTTGATGGTGAGCTTTCCAAACCATTCAAATCTCTCTCAATTAATGTATCACATGTTGACGCTGCGGAGATCTTCTAAACCAGTTGAACGAATCCACGAACAACTCGATTAGGTCAGAACTTAAGTCAAAGTTCGAAAATTCTTTTATTTCAGCCAAAACTATGAATTACACTCAATAGATCGCTTAAATAGCGTAACCCTAAAATTTGCCAAAAATAGTAAAAAGTCCAAAAAGGCCTAATCTGAAAACTAGACGAAAAATAGAAACAAACTCCGCAAACGGCAATAAAAACGGAAACTCCTAATGAAAGTTATAAGCGAAACAAAAGTTTCCTAAAATAGCAAAATTGCCGTTTCGGAGGGCGAAACGATGGAATTTCGCCGAAAAACGTCGTAATCACAGCTTAGCTGTGTGTCGTGATCTCCACGTCGTTTCCAATAAACCCATACCCCGGAACGCTGTGAGTCATATCTTTTCCTATTTTTCCAAGAATTTGCAACTAATTTTTGAACTTCATCATTATCCTATCAAGAATTTGCAAACTAATTCTTGAACTTCATTATCCTATCAAGAATTTGCAAGCTAATTCTTGGACTTCATCACATGTTAACTTTGGTCCACCCTTACCTCATCGAGTTTCCAAAGTTTCTATTGTGTCAAGTTTTCTAGTGGAGGCATTTGTAGACCATCTTTGCAAGTGACCAAACCACCGCAACCGACCTTCCATAATCTTTGTATCAATTGATGATACTCTTACTTGTCTTTGAATTTCTATATTTCTTATTCTATCTTTACGAGGTTTACCACACATTCACCTAAACATCCTCATTTCTGCTACGTTCATTTTATGTAATTTTTGTTGTTTTACCACCCAACATTCACTACCATAGAGCATAGTTGGCCTAATTGCAGTCCTATAAAATTTTACCTTCTAACTTAGTAGGAACATTTTGATCACAAATCACCCATGTTGCACTCCGTCATTTCTTCCATCCGGCTTGAATTCTATATGTGACATCATTCTCAATATTACTATAATTTTGTATGATTGATCCTAGGTATCTAAAGTGGTTCACCTTAAGAACTTCTACTTCCCCTAATTTTATCACTCCATCATCTCGATGTCTAGTGTTTCTAAACTCACAGTGCATGTATTCAGTGTTCATCATACTCAACTTAAAGCCTTGAGATTCTAATGTATTCTTCAAGAGTTCTAGTTTCCTATTCACTCCATCTTTTGTTTCATCCACTATAACAATATCATATGTAAATAGCATACACCATGGTATATCCTCTTGAATATGCCTAGTTAGTTCATCAATAACTAAAGTAAATAGATATGGACTTAAAGCCGATCCTTGATGTAGTCCTATTTGTGAAGACCCAAGGCCATACCCCGGCCCAAGGCCATACCCCGACCGACCTAAGCCAGCGGGCTGGGCTCCTCCGAGACCTCTAAGGCAGTGTGGGTGCACCCATGCGACCTCCCACACCATCTACGTCGCTCCCCGGCGTAGTCTTTCGCTTCCCACGATTCGAAACCGAGACCTGGAGGCTTAAGTACTACATTTTCACGAATCGTGTACCACTGAGCTGCACGTAGATGGTGTGGGAGGTCGCATAGGTGCACCTACACTGCCTTGGAGGTCTCGGAGAAGCTCAGCTCGCTGGCTTAGCCCGACAGGGGTAT
This sequence comes from Stephania yunnanensis, assembly GCA_039657365.1. Taxonomy (NCBI): domain Eukaryota; kingdom Viridiplantae; phylum Streptophyta; class Magnoliopsida; order Ranunculales; family Menispermaceae; genus Stephania; species Stephania yunnanensis. The sequence goes on along the minus strand of CM077588.1, from coordinate 54,735,519 downwards.
GGCCTTGGGTGAGTATGGCCTTAGGCCTTCACACTATAGTATGGGGAATTCTTTTGTAGCTCCTCCAAATGTCTTTATACTTGTTACTACTTCATCATACATATCCTTTATAGTGTCTATGTATCTAGCATGCACTCCTTTTCTTCTAGAACCCATCAAAGAACATCTATATGGACCCTATCATATGCTTTTTCTAAATCTACGAATACCATATGAAGATCTTTTTTCCTTTTCTTAATATTTTCTAACAATCTTGTTACAAGGAAAATCACCTCCATAGTTGACCACCTAAGCATGAAGCCAAATTGGTTCTCTGATATTGTTGTTTATCTCATATTGTTGTTTCTCTCCTTAACCAATTGTCGATTATCCTCTCCCAAAGTTTCATAGTGTGACTCATAAATTTAATTCCCCGATAGTTTGAGCAACTTTGAATGTCCCATTTGTTTTTGAAGATTCTTCTCCAATCCATTGTCATCCGTTTTGATTTTAGAAGTAACTTATTCATCTCTCCTTAATATCATCCTCGTTAAAACATGCGATTTTAAAACATTTTGATTTTAGATCTTGTAATACTCTTACTTATATGACTTATATCATCTTTCTATTTTTCGTCTAGTTTTCGTTTATGGTTTTTTGGACTTTTTACTATTTTTGGCAAATTTTAGGGTTTCGCTATTTAAGCGATCTATTGGGTGTAATTCGTAGTTTTTGGCTGAAATAAAAGAATTTTTGAACTTTGGCTTAAGTTCTGACCTAGATCGAGTTGTTCGTGGATTCGTTCAACTGGTTTAGAAGATCTCCGCTGCGTCAGTTGGTATCAAAGCCTGTTTCAGCAAGATTGAAGAAATCATGCCGCCGAAGAGGAACCAGCAGCGTATCGAGGAGGTGTATGACCGTGACAATCTGAATCGACAAATTGGCCAAATAATTGACCAACGCATAGGCGCGGTGGTAGAACAATTAACTGCCATAATCGATCAGTTGTTAGGTCGGAATATGGATCGTATCCGTAACCATCGAAGGGAATCTGTTGGTGATGAACCAGAAAGAGATTCTTCTACCGAAGGGGAGGATGAGTATGTTGAGGCACCGAGGAGGCGCTACAGGCCGCGTGCAGTTGAAGATGATCGCAGGCGGTGGGAGTCTGGGTTGAAGACGGATGTCCCAGAATTCCATGGCACTCTTCAACCGGAAGAATTCTTAGACTGGCTGGCGTCAGTTGAAGAAGTCCTAGAATTCAAAGGTGTACCCGAAAACAAACGTGTGCAACTGGTTGCGACCAGATTCCGCAACAGGGCCATGGCTTGGTGGCAACAACAGAAGTTGATGTGGAATAGGAATGGAAAGGCGAAGATCACCTCGTGGGAGAAGATGAAAAAGCACTTACGGAATTTTGAGTTCTTGCCTTACAATTTCCAACGCCTTATGTATCAGAGGTTGCAGAATCTGAGACAAGGGGCAAAGTCAGTAGATGATTACACCACTGAGTTTTATCAGTTAGTCGCTAGAAACGAACTGCAGGAAACTAACGATCAATTAGTGGCGCGATATATTGGTGGACTGAGGGTGCATATCCAAGATGTCGTCAACATGTTTGATCCGGCTTCCTTATTCTGCGCAGCGCACCGCGAGCATTGTTGGTGGAGAAACAACAAAGCGTCGGGGTGTGAGTAATGCTTCCAAGTAATGTTAGTGTTGGGACGACCAATACTTGGAGGTAATATCATTTGCAATTAACCCTGCTAGTCGCACAAACAGACCTAGCACTAGTGGGATTAAATGCTTCGGTTGTGGCGAAGTTGGTCACAGGAAGTCAGAATGTAAAGGGAAGAAGGCTCTCTTTATTGAGAACGAAGAGGAAGACGAAGGGGAAGAGGCCAACATCACTGCAGAACCAGCGTTTGATACTTCTGACAACACAGAAGAGGAGGTTGTGACTGGAGATGTGGGTACTACCTTAGTTGTAAGGCGTTCTTGTATGACTCCCAGAGCTGTCGCTGATGATGAGTGGCTGCTGAATAACATCTTTCAGCCCAAGTGTACCATCTTAGGCAAGGTGTGCAGGTTCATGATTGATGCAGGCAGTTGCGAGAATATCGTCTCATTGAAGCGGTTCGAAGTTGGGCCTCGCAATCGAACAACACCCCAGCCCTACAAGCTAGCTTGGTGAAGAAGGGTGGTGAGGTGAAGGTGTCGTCGCGCCTTGGTGACTTTTTCTATTGGTGCTAACTACAAGGATTCAGTCTGGTGTGATGTTGTGGCTATGGATGCTTGCCACTTGTTACTGAGACGTCCTTGGCAGTTTGATAGGGGAGTTGTGCATGATGGCATAACCAATAAATACACCCTTATGTTCAAGGGAGTGAAGATTGTGCTAGTACCCGCCAAGGATCCGGAGAAAGTCAAGCCTACTAAAGAATCTAGCAGCTTGTTGTCTTTGGCAAGATTTGAAGATGCATTACAGGATTCTGAGGTAGTTTACATCATGATGGGAAAGGAGGTAGATAGAGATGTTGATGAAGCTGCAAATCCTATTGTGAAGGAGTTTTGTGATGTTTTCCCTGATGAGATGCCAGAAGGACTACCACCATTGCTTGATATTCAACATCAGATTGACCTTGAACCCGGTGCGTCACTACATAATAGACCATACTACCGAATGAGTCTCAGTGAGCATGAGGAGTTGCGCAGACAGGTTGAAGACAAGTACAAACAATATGCAGATCGGAAGAAGCGTCACGTGGAGTTTGAAGTGGGTGACTTTATGTGGACAGTTCTCACTAAAGACCGGTTCTCTGTGGGTGATTACAACAAATTGTTAGTTCGGAAGATTGGTCATGTGGAGGTTCTTGAGAAAATTAATCCTAATGCTTACAGATTGAAGTTGCCAACTATGGGGATACGTCTGATGATGACAATTCGAGGGCGAATTCTGTCCAACCCCTGGGAGAATGATGAAGTCCAAGAATTAGCTTGCAAATTCTTGATAGGATAATGAAGTCCAATAATTAGTTTGCAAATTCTTGATGAGATAATGATGAAGTCCAAGAATTAGTTGCAAATTCTTGGAAAAATAGGAAAAGATATGACTCGCAGCGACGTCACCTTGTATATATATCTTCCATGAAATTTGTTTTAGCTTGACTAAGTACTTTTTAGCTTGTTTTCTAGCTTCTCTATATTGATTGTACGCATCTTCATCTTGACACTTATGTATTTTCCTATACATCTCTCTTTTAGTCTTAATTGCTCGTTGGACATCCTCGTTCCACCACCATGTTTCCTTCTTTGGTGGTCATAAGCCTTTAGATATACCTAATACGTTTGATCTCACTCTCCTTATACAACTACTCATTTCTAGCCATATTGTATTAGCATTTAAGTCAAGATTCCAAACATTTTCCTTTAGTAGTTTTTCTCTAAACTCTACTTGTTTACTATTTTTTAGGTTCCACCACTTTATTCCGGAGTCGCTAACTCTTTTATTCATATTATGTTGCCGTTTTAGTTTAATATCAAGTACTACTAACTTATGTCGGGTAGTAAGCGCTTCACCAGGTATTACTTTGCAGTCTTTACATATTTTTCTATCTATTTTTCTTGTTAAAAGAAAATCTATTTGGCTCGTGTTATTACCACTACTAAAAGTAATTATAAGTGACTTTAGTTTTCTAAAACTAGTATTTGCTAAGACAAGATCGGTATCGTATGCTAAAGCAAATTCTAAGATTGATTCTCCTCCTTCATTTCTATTATCGTAACCAAAACCTCCTTGAACTCTCTCAAACCCATCCTTACTCGCCCTATCATGCCCATTTAAATCTCCTCAAATAAAAACATTTTCATCTAATGGTACGCTTTGCATAAATCCATCAATATCATCCCAAAACTTGCGTTTGATGCTCTCACTTAATCTTTTATAATTTTATTATTATACCCGACCTTTTGAGATTTGGTATTATATCTCAATCTTTTTAAATTGTTTAATTTATATCATAAACACTTTTAAACTTCAAATTTAATGATGTGGCGCTTATAATACAAATTAAACAATTTAAAAACATTAAGATATAACAATAAATCTCAAAAGGTTAGTACATAATAACAAAAATTGTGAAAAGTTAGGATATTTTAACCAATTAAGCCCACTAAAAATGTTGTTGGCTATTATTGAATTACTATTATCTTTTTATAAGAAAGAAACTATATTTGCTCGCTGTGAGGCTCCAACTCCCAATTTCTCCCTCAAACAAACACATATTAATTGCTTGGTGCCATTGAATTACCATTTTCAATAAACTTCATGTAATTAAATTTTGATTAAATATAGTATTAATGATGAAGGTTTGTTGTGTTTTACTTGGGTCTAATCTAATTATGCTTTTTGTGGGACAAATATGACAACACTACATACCGCATTATTGAATTATGTATATGTGCTTTCGAAATTAATCGAGCTAGCTTAAGTAATTGAACGCATGCATCGATCGATCTTTAATAATCCCATAAACATGCTATTACATTATATGTAGTTGACAAGCGGATGCAAGTCTATTTCGCTTGAAAGAAATGTTCGTACATGCATTATTAAAAAGATACTGCTCATGAGCCAACCATGCATGTGAGTTGTGACGCAGTAAAAGGCATCGATTTATCAAAAGAATAAGCTAGATTGCTCGTGCATGAGTTGCAAATCATGTATTCAAGTGTCAGTGTTCTTTTTTTCTTCTAGCAGCTTAGTCAGCATGTCAAATCATGCATTCATCGAGTAGTTTTTAGCTATAAAAGGGGGAGTAGTGAAGCACTAACTTTTATGTTCACTTCCATTCAATTTCCTATAGAGTGCAAACCATATTATACTGTTTTTGTGTATTAATTTGCATCCATGGCCCAAGCTAAGAAGATTGAAAAGGAGTTTGAGGTGAGGTGCCCTGTGGACAAGATGTATGAGTTTTATAGGTATAATATAGCTCAATTTACTAAGATCCTCCCCGAGCACTACAAGAGTTGTCAATTGCTTGAAGGAGATGGAAAGGGCTATGGCACGGTTAGGCTTTGGACCTATACTCTAGGTATATTAAATAAAACATATTTTGTATATTCATTTTGTTTATTTTCTTTCTTTTGGTATTTTATTTTTTCTCTTTTTTTTATATATATATTTGTAGGTGACCTAAATTTTGCATTTTATCTTTATAGATTTAATTTTGAACTTAAAAGTTCAAACTACTATTGAGTACTCACTAGAACATTTTTAGCCTTTAATAAAGGTTTTAAAACCCTATTAAATAGGGTGTTATTAAATGTCGTGTGAAAATGTGTTATGCTTTAATTTTTAATACATGTATTGCATAGAGATTTTTTAAAACTCCTATTTAATAACAGTACCCCCTTTTAATAGGGGTTTAAAAACCTCTATTCAATACCGAATTTGTTCTAGTGACTAGAAACAATATATTAAAACCTCATAGATTCTTCCATTATTTTATTTTTTTAATTTACCATGTAATATGTAGGAGGTCCCGAAGTTATGGTTGCCAAGGAAGCTTTCAAAGCCATTGACGACGCGAACAAGACTATAACATATCGCATTTTCGATGCAGACTTGAACCATATGTACAAGAGTTTCGATGTCGTAGTCAAAGTCGTTCCAAAGGCCAACGGTAGTGGAAGCTTGGTGAAATTTCATATTTTGTATGAGAAGGAACACGAAGACCACCCTCACCCACATCCATACTTAGAAATGTTTTCTAAGGTCACCAACGCTATCGACTCTCATCTCCACAAGCCATGACTACTCATGAGCTAGCAATCTCTATTAATAATCTCCACCTACCATGCCACTACGTACTAAGAATAAATCGTGGGTACCTTGTCCTTATTGTACGTGCTCATGCAGTCTACAATTAATAATTTCCATGTGTCTTTATGCATGTTTTACTCTTTGGCTTGTAATTTATGTTTATGAATAAATATGGGGATTGAGTTGTTCATTTTGTCTTAAATTTTTATCTACTTGTATCCGAAGCTCGATCAACCGGCTCCAACTACTCTAGGCTCGCTTTTTAAGATTTGTTTCGGACTTTTAAGGTTGGAGTTTATGTAGGGCCAATTATTATGGACTGAACCCTTATAATAGGTTGTAAGAGTGGGTCACGAAATGAAATAAGCCCAGCTTATTTTAGAAACTATATAAAGTTCCATTACGCCATTACGTACCTCAACCAACAAGGAAATTAATGGGCAACAATTTTTTTTTTTTTTTTTTTTTTTTTTGAGGAAAATGGTCAACAATTCATTATTGCTTATGAGATGAACTCGGAAAGGTATAATTATAAATCACTTTTAGCCAAGATACATTGAACTATTTTCAAAAAAAAAATCCGAAATAAATGGGTGATCTCATATGACAATTTTTGATCATCAGATCATCAAATCTAAACACGATTATTAGTGACAAGAACATGCATTTATATGTCATTATGGCTCTGTTTCGTAAGCACAAACTAGCTTATCAGCTAACTGAATAGCTAGTTTATTTGTTAATTTGTGTTTGGTTTGTAGCTTATTTTAAAAATAATCTAGATGATAAGCTCCCAATTGAAAGCGTTTGAACCGAAAATCCTTCGTTTCGTTTTTTTCTCGCGATTATACCCTTATTTTTACGGTATTAATAAATTAATGCCCTTGCAAATTAGTGGAAACAAAATACGCAAATACTTAAACAAACCCCGCGAATATTACTAATCTACTATTTTTTTTAAGTTATAGAGAGACTTCTCTAGAAATGAAGAATATTCGCAATAACATTGCTTCTCAATTATGGATGATGCGTTAGGTATATGTATAGTTATTCAAGTCGTTTATTATATTTTATTTACATGTGTTTATTTTTTTGCGAGTTTTTATAAATTAATATAAAGTTATTTTCATGTAAGCATTTATGGACACACATAATTTAGTTTTCTAAATAATATAAATTATTTTATGGTATTAATTTGTATTTTGTAAATAAAATACAGAGTTATTTATAACAATTAATTATATGATTATATAATTATTATACTTAATTGTGTCATATGTCCTTTATTGTCATTACTCATTTATCAGCTAATCAATCAGCTATCATTCCAAACAACTTTTAGTTGACCAACAAGATTATCAGCTTTCCGCTACCAGCTAGTAGATTATCAGCTATCAGCTAGATTATCAGCTAGTCTTGCTAAACAGAGCCTATGTCATACCAAGCGTGGAACTACATACTTGACCCCCCATTATGTGTGTATTTTTTTCCAATATAAATTTGTTAGGTTGTGGTTGTCGATGTTGTGATCAAGATAGGTCATTCTTATCAATGACGAGTTATTTATCGAAATACACTCCCTATCCTTTTGCAATGGTTGCTCCAAGATTTTTGCTTTTTCTGTCAAGGTCTTTGAGCGATAAAGACTATGACTAGTATATTTTATACTACCTCTCAATGCTTCCATAATTTCTGAAGGATGCATGGAAGAGCTTGTAGGGAAAGTCTATCATAAATATAAACCAATCATCATCAACTTATATTTTGGTCATGTCCTAACCTAGGAGAAGATAAAATTATGGCTCCGCCCCTAAAATTAATAATATGTAAAATTGAATTTCATATGCACCCATCAATATTCCTCGATTAACTATATATGGCTAGTGAAAAAGTTTGCGTTGCACAAACCCTAGTAACAGGCGCATAAAGAGAAACCCATATACAAGGACCGATGACTCTCGGCTTGCTCCGGCAAGCCGCCGGTCATCGGTCCCCCCTCTCCCCCTATTTTTCTTTCTTTTCTTTCCTTTCCTTCCTTTAGAGCGACCTCCCCCATCTCCTCAATTATAGTCCCCATAACCACCACCACCACCAGCCCCCCACTATGCATCGTTCATTGGGATGACTTCACCGTCACCCCTATGAACCATCCTCACCACCACTATTGTTTCTCCCTCGTTTTTCATCCACCCTCTTCCACCCCCACCACCAGGTTTCTTCCTCAACTCCGTTTTTTTGTGCAACCGACGACCATTTTGCCTAAGGCTTGATCTTGGAGAAGAAGATGGCGAGTTGAGGTGTGGGTATCCGCAATACGTGAAGTAAACCAGATGTGGCGGTTCTCACTGGCACAACGATGACATTATTGATGCAACATGGTCCATCCAATCTCTACATCTTTTTCTCTTCGGGTCAAGGTTTTAGTGTTTTTGCTATGTATATGTTATGTATTTTCGCCTAAGCGCGATTTGTTGTCCCCGATGTTGGGGTTGTTGTCCCCGTTGTTGAGGTGGTTGGCTCAATCTTAAGGTCGGGGTTGGGGTTTGCACGATTGTGTGCCCGTTTTCGGAATTTGTTACGTGCTTCATTAATGTAAGATTTATTTATAATAGATGTTTGTCCGATTGGACCAAGAACACCTCAATACAAAATCACTTTGACAAAAAAAACTATATATGGCTAGTCCTCCTATTTTGTATTAGCTAGGAAAATATTAGGATGACCGCATGATGGGACATTTAGGATGGACACTCATTAATGATGTCCACCCATCACGTATTGATGTGTGTGCACACATATCCCGATGTGGGATTTTTAGCTTGATTAACACATTTGGAGAGAATATTTATCAAGCTAGCACACCAATAAAAATATTTCTCAATCTAACTCATTTGCCACCACGTCACCGCCTTATAATGGGCACAAAAAAACAACGAAGTCCTGACCTGATCACGACTTCGTTTTAAAGGAAGTCGCGACCGTGGGTCACGACTTATTTAATTTTGTTTTTTTAGTTATTTTTTTCCTTTTAGATGTTTTTTTTAAAAAAAAACTTAATGAAAAAATTTTAAAAAAATGCAAGTCGTGACTTCTATTTTTTCTAGTTTTTTTATTTGGTGTTGTTTTTTTTTTTGTATTTTTTTCTTTTTGCTTTTGGTAATAAACACAAACAAATACAAACAACTTCTAAATTATTTATACTTGTGTTTGGCTCAAGGTTTGGAGGCAATCTATCAAAGAGAAATTAAGTCTTATAGTGCGATGGACAGATAAATGCATTTTGAAGAAACTAGAGAATGTCTAGATTTTTTCACTTTGGATAGTAAAAGATGGTACAGTTGAAAAGCCAACTAGACCAGTTAGTAAACACTAAACAGGAATAACTAATCATCCATATTACTTCACTCAAAGAGATAATATGGATGCGGTTCAAGAGTGTTGCAGTATCGATCATCTAGGATAATTGGGATAGGAAGATCAAATAATTTATTTGCTTAGTTATAAGCATTAAAAAGTTTATCGACTGAGTATGTCGCCCAAAGTAACATTGGCGACCATGAAAAGGAGCTGAACTTTTAATAGAACTCAATAGAAAAGGTAAACGACATTGTTTAGAAAGTTGACATACATCACATGGTAAATCATTTTTATTTAAAGAAATAGAAAACAAAGAAGGTAAATGTTGTGCAACAACTAGAGAGGGATGACCCAATCTATGATGCCAAGAAAGAACATTATTACAAGAAACAAAATCAGAAATAGCCGCAGTAAAATCAAAAGTAAAAGATTGAAGAACCTCTTAGTTGAATGATTGTTGATCTAAAATGTATAATCCTCCTAATACCTTCCCAACTCATAGGCTTTGAGTAGGCTCAATATCCTGTATCAAACAAAACATTGGATGAAAAATAAACTTAATATGAGCAGAAGTTGTAAGTTTACTGACAGAAAGAAGGTTGTATTTGAAAGAAGGAACATGAAGACAATTATGCAATGTCAATCTAGGTATAAGATAGAAATTTGGCCAATGGACTCAACGTATTTTACAGTTCCATCTGGTAGATAGACATGTGTAGGCTGTGAAGGAATGTGAGAAGAGGTAAACAACAAATGATCAGAACACATATGATTTGAAGCTCCAATGTCTATTATCCAAGAACTATGCGTAAGATAAACATGAGCACATGAATTTGGTGATAAAAAACTACCTGCAAAGTATGAAATGTGAGCCATGTTAATTTGTGATGAGCCTTCAATACCAGCAACATATTTTCCTTTCATATATCTCTCAATTCCTTGTAGAATCATTGCAGCCATATTAACCTCAAAAGTAGGAGATATTGCCTCATCAACATCCACGGAGGATTCCAACATATTCACCAGGTTCTTGTTAGCTTCAAGAGTTGGTTTCTTGTCTCCATTGATCCTCTGGTTTTTAAACCAATCTAGATAACCATGTAACTTGAAACAATTCTCTTTTGTATGACGTTTAGCCTTACAGTGATCACAAAAGAGTTCATCCTTATTTACAAAACTTCGTGAGTTGTTCCTACCAACAAAGTTGGTAGTAGACTGATTACCAAAACCAGAACCACTCTGGAAACCAGTACCAGAACCACTACTATGGTGAGTAGGGTTTTTTACCATCATCGCACTCTCTATTTATGAACCAAAATTTATATGAATAAGTCTTTGTTTCTCCACTCGTTGAATCATAGAATATGCTTTATTAACACTCGGCAATGGATCCATGACCAAGATCTGATTACGAACATGATCAAAGCAGTCATTTAGTCCCATGAGAAACTGTATCAATCAATCATTAGACTCCAATTCCATCATTTTGGTATGATTTCCACAATCACAATGAGGAATTGGAGCTAAACAAGCAAGTTCATCCCATAACTTCTTCAATTTTGTATAATACTTCGCTATTGACAACTCTCCTTGAGTTATTGAACAAATTTCTCGTTTCAGCTAATAGAGAAGTGGTCCATTGCACTCTCCATACCTCTCTTTAAGATCCAGCCACAAAGCATGCGGACGAAGACGAAGAGTACAAGAAAGCCTCGACAATCTCCTTGGAGATGGAGTTAAAAATCCATGAAATTACCATGAAATCAACCTTGCACCAACGATCAAAGTCTTGATGATCCTCATTAGGTTTTGTACAAGTTCCATTAATAAAACGGAGCTTCATTTTAGCTCCCAAAGCAATACGCATTGCTCGACTCCATGAAAGATAGTTAAGATCCGTAAGTGGATTAGTAACCAAAACCGTAAGTGGATGATCCGAATTTGCAAGTATAATGGACCTTCGACAATATAAGACCGTGTATTTGGAACATTAGGTATAGTAACTTGTCGATTTGCATTAACGTGTGACCGCCATAGTCAAGACTGCAAACAAGATGAAAACCAGAAATCTTCGAGATCAAAGTAAAGAAAACACAGATCTACAGATCTGATACATAAACCTCACACAACTCACAAGCTCAAATTAGAGTTCACAATTTGTAGATCTGAATTAGAGATCAACAAATAACAAAGAAGAAACCTAGGGTTTGGATCGAGCTCACACTGCTTTGATACCATAACAATCATCAAAGCAAAACAAGTTTTTTTATTCATTACCAAAAAGCAGATTTACATGACACACTTGTTTCACTTTGTATAGTGGTGTATGTGTCTAAGCTCTCAACACTTACTTGGGTCACACAAGCATGTGAGCTCAAATTATCTAACTCACACACAAACAATTACAACAGTAACAGTAAAAAGAACAGCAGTAACAAAACAATATGTACAACATAGGAACAAAGTAAAGAACAATACTTACGACACTTTTCCATGCCATGACTAATAATTAAGCTACTGTTGTTGTGTTCGGGTCTGATGGACTGGGAGGGGGACTGTCTCGTTTTTTTCTTCTTTTTTTATCTTATTGTGCATTAAAGACCGCGAGAATGGGGGTCAACTGGGTATTGCTATCTCCCATCTTAGCAAGGTAGTAGTGCGCCCAATGTCGAGTCCTGCAGCTCAAGCATGAGAGGTCTCCCTATCACGGGTGGGTACGGTGGAATCGAAATTTGTTTTTGCAAAGACCCGTGAGTGGGTGGCTATGGAAATTATTTTTTGATTATGCAAATCACAACACAGGAGAATTAGTACGTCGGCTGTGTTATTTTTGCAATGGGTGGTGAAATAGAGGCAACGCCCCTCATTTTGTAAATATATATTTTTTATTTTCAGAACTCATTTTGTAAATATTTACTTGTATAGGGGAGAGGGATGTATATGTCCTCGACCTATTTTTGAGATCGTAGAATTTGTTTCACTCCAAAAAAAACAAAAGAAGATTAACACTGACTCATAGTTTGCTAATTGTATGCTAAGCAATCTTAATTGATAATTGATGCATGTTCCTATCAAAAAAATTAATAATTAATGCATGTAGCTAGGAAGATTTCTCTGGATTTATATCTCATTAGTACGAAAACTACTGGCAAATTAATATATATCAATTCATGGATATATATTAATTAGATTGCATATGTAGATAGATAAACAATTAGCAAAGGGAAGCATTAGAATAATGATAACATGTCACACCGTAAGGCACATTGACTCATAAGAGCCATTGATGCACGTTTTGGGATGCGACGTACACAAATTCTAATGCATAACACGCGGGTCGAGATCACATGAAAGACTTTTGTGAGCTAACGTGTCTTGTGGTATGACATTGTTGTTGTCATTCTAATATTTTTCATTAGCTAATTAGTATATATCACTTCATGTATTTAAGACTTGAAATTGACAACTCCCAACTTGAAAGAAACCTAATATATATATACAAGTGGAGGGAGCACCCAACTTTGATTTTTCATTTTCAAAACTCCAACTCGAGTCAATCGATCGGGTTGCACATCAAAATTACTTCATGAGGCACATCCTCACATTATCAATTACTTTTTACACAAACACATATAAATATATATATATAGAGACCGGTGAAATGGTAAAATGATAATATTATGTCACAATAAAATGCCCCATAGATGATGTCACATCGTGTGGGGCTCCACATCAAAATTACTATATAAGAAGGCAACATTAGCATCAACTCCTCATCAAAAACTGCCATCATCTTTGCTTTCAATCCATCATTTATTTTTAGAGGGTGAAACATGGCTGAGGCACCAACTCATGTGATCGATATTGAGAGTGAGATCAGGTGCCCTGCAGACAAGATGTATGATCTGCTCAAGAACCATCTCACGCAGCTCCCGGTTGTCTTCCCCGACATTTACAAGAGCGCCACTGTGCTCGCCGGAGATGGAAAGAGCTTGGGCAGTGTTCGTCGTTGGACATACCTTATTCGTATGATTTTTCACTTGGCCTAGCTAGCTAGTACTGTCTTCTTAACATAGAATTATTAAAAGTAATTCTCCCTCGATTTTATATTGTATGGATATCTATGGTTAATCAAAAAAAAAAAAAAATCTAAACATACATCAGATCACGTTCTGATGTGCGTTTAAGATGTACGACTAGCACTCCAAAAAAAAAAATCTCCTTAGGTTTGTTTAATTTGACTACTAATATATTGATAGGATGTACGTACGTACACTTGGATTTATCGGTTTATATTAACTTGTTTCCTTAATTTTCTGTCACATATAGATCACACTTCCGATGAGCTCTTGGAGGTGATTGAGAAGCTAACTGAAGTGGACGATGAGAACATGTCTCTGACTTTAAGTGCAGTTGGAGGAGATGTGTTGAAGATGCACAAGCAATTCGATGTGAAGGTCACCATTACTCCTAAGGTAGATGGGAGCTTGGTCAAATGGCACATTATATTTGTGAAGGTCAACGAAGACGACCCCACCCTGACCCCTACCTTGAAATATTTGATGACATCCATAAGAGGTTCGAACTTCATTACCACAAGGACGAATAAATTTATCACATATATATAAATGGATCATCCATATGTATAATGTATTAATTTGTTGAAATGGTGATGTCGACTTTGTATTTATATTTTGTGCTTTTAAGTCCAAGTGGCCTGTTTAAAGTTTGCCTATTGTGCCGGTACTGTGGAAATTAAAGTTTGCTGGAGTCTCAGGTGTGGTTGGGTCTTTGCTTGTGTGGTCTTGATGTACGTACTTGTACTCTACGTATGATAAGTACTATTCTGAAATAAAAAGCATCATTTTATGGGTCGATTTTTATTCCCAAAAATATTTTTATTTTGTGATTTGTGAATGTGTAGTTAGATGTGCTTCGATTAATGGGTTATTTGAGACAAATCAATAGCGCAGTGTGCTAGCTCATTGCAGCTCCCCTTCTAAGGCCCGTGTTACATTTACGCTTATATTGCTCAAGAAGAAGACGTTCGCTTCTTGCTCGTGATCGCGCTCGTTGTTGTTCTTCTTCTTCTTCTTTGCTCCCACTTTGCAGTTCCATTGAAGATCTCCTCTGCAGTTCCATTGAACACCCAAACTCCTCTCCTTCTCGCACAAACCGGCGCCTTGCGGTTCGTAGCCTTCCTCCTCCTCACTTCCTCTTCGGCCGTCGATGGAAAACAAGGAGGGAGAACGAAGAAGAAGTCGTTAACATCGGCTGGTTCGAGGGAGGTTGTTCCCAATCTCGCGAGGAAGAAGACCAAAACAGGGAAATGGAGGTGGATTGATTTAAAAACCGTGGTTGTTGTTTGGTGTTTGTTTTAATGGGAGGGGTAAAGTGGTAATCTCCTCCACCACCCACTAAGGATTAGTTAATCCCACAAAAAATGGTGGTATTATTTAATCCACTACCATGCCTCTAAACTAGTCCTTTGGACTAGTTAATCCTCCAAGCAACACAGCGGATTAACTAGTCACAGGCCATAAGAGGTCAGAGAAGTGATATAATGATAATATATAGCATTTCACACAATAAAATATAGTAAATCACAAAACTCATCCACGTGTGCTTTGATATATGGACACAAATAGATTTCATTACATAACATGTGAGTCGAAGTGGTATAAAAACTCATGTGGGTCAACATATCTTGAAGTACGATATTATTATTTTCATTCAAGTATTTAAATTATAACTGAGGTTTCTCTATCTAACTGCTATAGGATATGCATCTAATCTTCCTTTTCAATTGTGAGGTAATTAGTTTGATCAATTATCTTGCATGTGCATTTGTGATATTTTAGTTTTTATTTTAAACCAACTACATTTATGATTGAAGGGAGTATTAATTAATTAGCCCCCAACTTTCCTATAAAAGTGATTGGCCGCATTAATTAAAACAGATTTGACTCAATCAATTAGATATTATTGGACAAATCTGAATTATAATAAGTAAATTAAAATTGATAATATTATATTCTTGTGATGAAAAAGAAATATAGTTTTTTAAACCATTATAATTAATGAAGCAATGTTGTTTTATTAGAGCAATTAATTTTATGTCATGTCATGTCATGTCCTATTTTTTTAGAGCTGTCCTATTCTATTAAATATATTGAACCTTCTATTCTATTAAATATATTGAACCTTCAATGATTAATGTGAAAATTTTATTTTACTTTAAAAATGGGATGTTAAAAAAAAAGGAATATTAATTGATTAGGTTATAACAAAAATGACAAAATGTATACCTATGTCTTACATCTAGTGGTGATTCTCAAATCGCATATATTACAGACACGCACCAAATCATAATTAAAATATAAATTTTAAAAGGTTAAGAAATTTTCTTGTTTTTTTTTTTTTTTTTTTTTTTTTGATTCTCATAACTATATCATATTTTCTAAGAAACCACAATTCATATATAAGTTTTGATGAGAATAATGGCGCCATTTTTTTTAGACGGAATTTAATTCCGTCTCCAATCCGTCTCTATTTCCGTCTCTGATCTCTCTCTATTCCGTCTCTAAATTAGTCCGTCACAATTCCGTCTCTAACCACTTTTTCTTAGCAACGGAACTTAATTCCGTTGCTAATTCCGTTTCTAAATATCCATTATCTTGTAGTGAAATATAAATTTTAAAAGGTTAAGAAATCTTCTTGTATTTTTTATTTTTTTTTTTTTTTTTTTTTTTTTGTGATTCTCATAACTATCTCATATTCTCTAAAAAACCACAATTCAGAGATAAGAGGTGGAGCACTAATTAAAATCTTCTTGTACCATTTGAAAAGCCCTATTGATAATACTTAGTTTGATCAAATATAAATTAACTTTAAAAAATGGCAGGAATTGATTTATTAATTAAATAATATAAAATTGAAAATTCAACATATAATTAATTTTTATCGATTGATCTACATGTGTCAACTCTCCCTAGTCCCTGCCATTTACACACCTCTGAATTCAGAATCAGAGGTGCAAATCAAGTGTATCAATTAGCTTCAAATAGAAAGTACATCCATCAAGAGCATCAGCCATGAATGGGATTTCCACCCGTCCTAATTCCTAAAGAAACATGCATGCACGGACTATATGTGTTTTAGAGCCACAATTAGGGAAATAATTTTGAGAGAGTGGTCTAAGAGACTAAGACTAATTGCATTATTCCTAGTCGTTAGCTATACTGATTATTAATGTCACATTTTGAATGAACTGATTGTCTATTATTTGTATCACGTGTGAATAAAGATATGACAATATGGAGATACTAAATCTAGAGTTGAAACTACTCGTTATCTAGAAGTTAAAGTTGTTTTTAGTTGAACGTTCAGTAAACACCGATGATGGTTGTTGCAACAAGAGAATATCTTATCAGTTCTCACAAAAGTTATCTAAAGTCAACTAATTTGTTGAGATGTGATTGTTGCATATTATTGAGTCTTATCCGAAATATATATCAAGGCTTACCAAAGATTATTCATTGTTCATTGTTGAGGTGTTTCAAAGTCTTGAGTATTTGATCTTTTTATTATAATTGTTTTCATTATATTTCACTTTGAAATATGAGATTACAAGTTATGAACTTGTGTTCATTTTATTTTTCCTTGTAATTCTGAATTATCACCAAGGGGATTTTGGGTATTCCACTCGAGGGGATCTCGACCCGCATTAGAGATTGGGTAGTCCAATCGAGGGGAGCTCAAACACACCAAGGGAACTTGGGAGAAAATCTTTTGTAAGTGTGAAAGAGAGTGCATCAAGATTTGCGAGGGAGTCACTAGAAAAAGGGTCTTGTGTAAGTCTAAGTTTTCAACTTAGTGGATTTTCATATCTGAGCGTGGCCCAACAGATGTAGGTCGTGGACTGAACTGCATCAACATATCTGGTGTGGTGGTTTGTTTATTTTCATTTTCCATTATTTTGTTGGTTGCATATATTTCTGTTTTTCACTGATAAAAAAATAGTTGCTAAATCCATGGTAAAGTATGTCTTTGATGAAAGCGGAAAATTTAAATTCCTTTTATAGACTCTCTTTTCATTTTCCATCGAGGTTAGAATCTTGATTTTGGAATCTAGCCCTTCTTGATCTCAAAACTTTGTCGAATCAATAAAGTTGTTTGTTGATAAGTTAACTTTAACAATAAATCTACTTAGACTCATGAGTCCGAACTCATAGGGAGGTTTTTAAAAATTTCGTAAATATTTAAGGGGTATAATATGAATTTTACAAGTGATTATGGTTATTATTTCATTAATTGCTCATGGGGATGTATTTGAAAGCGGAAAAAAATTTTGATGGACTCTCTTTTCTCACGAGTCCAAATAGCACTACCCTAACTTTAATTCCCACATAAAAGATGAAATTCTTTGACGAAGACTTTATATTGCCCTAACCCCAAGGAGGATAGTGCATAGGTAATTAAAGTATAGAATGAGACCTTAACTTTTGACTGATACAAAGGTTACGAGTTATTCTTGGCAGCAACATTAATATATATTTCTTTGATTTCTCTCCGGTTATGAGTTTGGGGTGCGTGTCCGACTAACTTTGATGGGATTAGTCAAATTAAAATATATATAAGGAGAGGTTGAAAAAAAAAGGTATGAACATTCATGGTTCTTTTTAAAAAAAAAAAAAAATCTTTTTAGGATAGAATATATTGTTCCTCACCATTCATTGTCTATATATATATATATATATAGAAAGATAATAATCTAACATTCTAGTAGACATACATTTGCTACACAATGGTGTAGATTTAATTGAGATGTTTGGACCCCACAAATTTTAAAGGAATCTACACCATTGTGTAGCAAATGTATGTAACAAAAGAATATAAAAAAAAATCATTTTCCATATATATATATATATATATATATATATATATATATATGCATGGCTATTATAAAAATAACAATAAAACAAAAAAAAAACTTTCGGCCATGAATACGCCACCTCTCATGGACCACAAAAGCACTGCATTTCCCCTATATAAGAAACCTCGATCATTCTCTTCATCACCTCAAATAAACACTTGCACTATTTTTTATTCTAAATCTTTCATCGTTCCATTTGCTTTCTTTAGATTGCCTACCATTTAATTTGTTTAATTGGAGAGCATGGCTCAGTTGTCTCGCCAGCTTGTACTTGAAGTCGAGAACGAGATCAAATGCCCCGCGGACGCGTTCTACGAATTTATGAAGAACAAATTCATTGACGCCCATCTTTTGTTCCCTGAGATCTACAAGAACTCAAAGGTGCTTCAAGGAGATGGCAAAAGCTTGGGCAGTGTCATTCAGTGGAGCTATGTCATTGGTAATAATTAAACATTATGATAAATCCTAATAAATATATATATATAGTCATACACTTAATAAAACTCGGAGACGGTGCAGTACACATGTTTGACATTGCGTGCCCATTATTCGCGTAATACTAACTCAAACATTTTTTATGATTGATTTATAAAATGTTTATTTTTGTTTCCTATGTTAACAAAAAATAAAAAAATTGCAGATGCAAAATCTGATCAATATCTAGAGGTGAAGGCGAAGCTGAGTGAAGTAGATGATGAGAAGAGGTCCGTGACCTTCACCATTATTGGAGGAGATTTGTTCAAGATGCACAAGAGCCTTGCATGCAAAGTGTGTGTTACTTCAAAGAGTAACGGGAGCATGGTAAAGTGGAGCATTATATATGAGAAACTCAATGAAGTTGATTCTCACCCTCTTGATCCATACCTCGAGATTTTCGCCGGCGTTACTTCAAAATTTTACGCTCACTTCCAGAAGGCTCGAATGACCACTCATTAAACATACATCAGTTAATGGAATTAAGAAGTATCACTAATTAATCAAGTGATACATATCCATATATATATATATACTAGTTTCAAGACGTGTTACGCACGATTCCCCAGCTCGCATCGCTCGCGGGAATTAATTTCTAAGAATTTATTAACAAAATTTAAAATTGTAATTAAAATTTAAAAATTAGAAATACAAATACATTTTTTAGCTTATCAATATTTTCTACTGTGATTGAGATAAAATGTGAATGGAAAAACAAGCTAATCATGGTAGGACATTACTTCTTAAAAAAAAGTGTATTGGATTGATGAGAATGAGTTCATGATTGATTTGGAGATAAAGAAAAAAAAAACGTGTAGTGGATTGATAAAGAGTTAGAGTTTGATTTGGATACAAAAGAAAATGTTGATTTGAAGATAAAAAAAAGTAAGGGCAAATAGGTAAATTTCATTACCACTAAAAAATTTGTGATTCATGCTTTTATATATATGATAGATATATATATATATATATATATATATAGGGTGTTTCTTTGTCATGAGTATTATATATCTCATTATTAGATTACTATGTAATTTCAATCTAATGGTAATTGATGAGTGCATTTAATGCAAAACACATTAAATGCGCAATGAATGCTATGTAATTGAGTTTCATCGTAGAAGCACATATATATATATATATATCAATAAGTCTACTTGGACTCATGAGTTCGGACTCATAGGGTGGTTTTAAAAATTTTTGTAAATATTTAAGGGGTATAATAGGAATTTTACAAGTGATTATGGTTGTATCATTAAATGCTCAAGGATGTATTTGAAATTAAAAAAAGTTTTGAGTCCGGACTCACGAGTCCAAATAGCATTACCCTATATATATATATATATATATATGTGTATGTATGTATGTATGTATGTATGTATGTATGTATGTATGGATGGATGGATGGATGGATGTAGAGATATTGTAATTCTAATTAAGTTATAATTCTCTCTCTTTGTGATGGTATAAATAAAGTGTTTTTTTTCTTATATAGACTACCTAAATATTACAAATTTTTTACCAGTTTGATATATTGAAATTGTGGGGTTTTGTACACACAATCACAAAAAAAAATAAAGAAAAAGAAAAACTCACCGCCATTACGGATCATTTTTTTGATAGTTATATGGACCCTAGCTGGTAAAGTATAATTAGAGAGTGGCAAATTATACGGACCCCAATTTTTGCTAATTATACTTTAGTATCAATATGTTTACATTTGAAACTAAGGTATGCATCAGCCCCAATGGAATTGATGAAATAGTAAAGCTATTCTGAGATATGCTTGATAACTATATATATATATATATATCTAATTCCAAGTAATATATTAGTTTTTTACTTTCTTCCTTATTAATATAATTACTCTCATTGGAATAGTAACCTAAGTAGGGAGCGTTCACTAGAACAATTTCGGTATTTAATAGAGGTTTTTAAACCCCTATTAAAGGGGGGTGTTATTAAATAACACCTAATTGATAGGAGTTTTAAAAAACCTTTATGTAATACATGTATTAAAAATTAAAACATAACATATTTTTACATGACATTTAATAACACTCTATTTAATAGGGGTTTTAAAACCTCTATTAAAGGCAAAAAATGTTCTAGTGGTTGAGAAACATCAATTTTCAAAAAAAAAAAAAAAAAAAAAAAAACTGTATTAGTGTTGGTTGTTTCAAAAATCAAATTTCTTTGTATGTATATGTATGTATATACAACAACAACAACATAACCTCAGTTCCAAATTAATTGGGGTCGGCTACATAGATCAAGCTTTTCCATTGTACTCGATTAAGTACAATTGATGGTGAGCTTTTCAAACCATTCAAATCCCTCCTAATTAATGCATCTCATGTTAACTTTAGTCTGCCCTTATTTCGTCGAATTTCTACAGTTTCTATTAAGTCAAGTTTTCTAGTTGGGGCATTTGTAGGCCGTCTTTGCAGGCGACCAAACCACCGCAACTGCCCTTCCCTAATTTTTGTATTAATTGGTGCTACTCCTACTTGTCTTTGAATTTCTATATTTCTTATTCTATCTTTACGAGTTTTATCACACATCCAACTAAGCATCCTCATTTTTGCTACGTTCTTTTATGTAATTGTTGTTGCTTTACCGCCAAACATTCACTTCCATAGAGCATAGTTGGCCTAATTGTGGTCCTATAAGATTTTCCTTTTAACTTAGTAGGAACATTTCGATCACAAACCACCCCTTTTGCACTCCATCATTTCTTCCATCCAGCTTGAATTCTATGCGTGACATCATTCTCAATGTTACCATCATTTTGTATGATTGATCCTAGGTATCTAAAGTGGTTTACCTTAGGAACTTCCACTTCCCCTAATTTTACTACTCCATCATCTCGATGTCTAGTATTTCTAAACTCATAGTGCATGTATTCGATTTTCGTCCTACTCAACTTAAAGCATTTAGATTCTAATGTATTCCTCCAAAGTTCTAATTTCTTATTCACTTCATCTTTTGTTTCATCCACTAAGACAATATCATCTGCAAATAGCATACATCATGGTATATCCTCTTGAATATGTTTGGTTAGTTCATCGATAACTAAAGTTAATAGATATGGACTTAAAATCAATCCACTAGAACAATTTCGATATTTAATAGAGGTTTTTAAACCCCTATTAAAGGCGGTGTTATCAAATAACACCTAATTGATAGGAGTTTTAAAAAACCTCTATGTAATACATATATTAAGAATTAAAACATAACACATTTTCACATAGCATTTAATAACACTCTATTTAATAGGGGTTTTAAAACCTCTATTAAAAGCCAAAAATGTTCTAGTGATCCTTGATGTAGTCCTATTTGTGAAAGCCCAAGGTCATACCCCTGTCGGGCTAAGCCAGCGGGCTGGGCTACTCCGAGACCTCCAAGGTAGTGTGGGTGCACCCATGCGACCCCCCCCCTACGGCGTAGTCTTTTGCCTCCCACGATTCGAAACCTAGGAAAAATTGTGGAGTTTGCGAGAAGAAGTTGTGTTGCTGCACCTAGCAGTGCTGTCTTTAATTATTCCTTGTGTGTGGTCTTGATGTACTTCTATATATATATACATATGAAGTTATCCTTTACTGAAATAAACATACCTATTGTATCCCTTTGTTTGATTCATGGCTATCAATTGCTTGAAAAAAAAAGAGAACTTAATTAGCTCCTTAACAATTAAACTATAGGTAGCTAGTGCGGTATAACATCTTTTGTAGACATTAATTCGTGTCCAAACCCTTAATTCTGTTCTTTTTATATATATATATATATATGTGTGTGTGTGTGTATGTATACACACAAGTGGCAGATATTTTTTTTTGATAGGAAACCAGCTCTATTATTGCATTTCACTTGCCAAAAAAATTTGTTACATGATGTGTACATGTGGTGAATGCTTATACAAGTGGGTGGAATGCTTCGATTCCTTGAATATAGTGTTTGAGAGAATCCTTCAATTGACAGAAGAGGAAATGAACACTCGATCAGTTGGAATCTTGCTATATGTAGAAAAAAAGAAGAAAATGTTATATTCTCATTCCAATCATAATTAAATTCTTTCACTACAGCCATATATGCTAGATAATATAAAGCAAGTATGGCAACATTCATGGACCACAAGTGCACTAAGTTGCTATTATAAAAGAAAGGCTCGTTTTGCTCACAAGATCTTCACATCGATCTAGCTACATCTTCTGATCATCTTTTTTTTTATTTGATAATTCGGCTAAATAATATTTGACGAGAACCATGGCTCAATTGTCTCGTCAACATGTTCTTGACGTCGAGAACCAGATCAATTGCCCAGCAAACAAGCTATTTGACTTCGTCAAGAACAATTTCACTATGCTACCTCAAATCTTCCCTAGCGTTCTGAATGGGGAAGTACTTGAAGGAGATGGAAAGAGCTTGGGCAGTGTTACCCAATGGGAATATTTTCTCGGTATCAATTTTGCACACACACTATATATATACATGTGATATAATGATGCTCTTATCTAGCTATAGCATTTTTTTAGGGTTTAGGGTTGAGGAGGAGCTGAAAATGGTTCGAACTATACTCCAAGATTAAAAAAAAAAAAAAAAGCTAAAGCTAGAAAAAAATGTTAATTCTTCTTGCTTAATTTTCTTTAATTAGCTTATAGATTGATATTGATCAATTAATTAATTAATTACAGGTGTGAATCCGAATGAAGTTTTGGTTGTGAAGGAGAAATAAAATGATCACGCGACGAAAAAGTGTTGGGGATGTCAATTTATAGCTAGAGAAATTGGAACTAAAAACAGTGCTCAAATTAATAATACTAATCAAAATGTGTTGATGGTGGAGAAATAAAATGATCACGCGACGAAAAAAGATGTCTGCCAATGGTTTCACGGGCTGCCAATAGAGGTTGAGAATCACATAGGTAACCAGCACCTCCTCCAGCTCCACCTCCTTCACCACCACCACCACCTACTCCACCTCCCCCACCCAAGCCGCCGCCACCGCCGCCGCCAATCCCACCACCTCCTCCTAAGCCGCCTCCATCACCAAGCCCTCCGCCGCCTCCTAAGCCACCGCCTCCACCAAGTCCCCCGCCTCGTCGGAACGTCTTCTCCTCCCCAAACTCATCATCATAGGCTCT
The DNA here is from genome assembly GCA_039657365.1 of Stephania yunnanensis. Taxonomy (NCBI): domain Eukaryota; kingdom Viridiplantae; phylum Streptophyta; class Magnoliopsida; order Ranunculales; family Menispermaceae; genus Stephania; species Stephania yunnanensis. Next base: position 54,711,803 of record CM077588.1, on the reverse strand, counting down.
AGAGGGATTGGTGAAGACATACTTGGTGAAGACACACTTGTGTATCGATCCGCGCCGCCTCAAACCAGGCCGACCATGAAGGCCAACGAGGGGGAGTAGTTTCCGGCTCGCGTCCTAACCTCACAGCGAAGTTGTAAGGGGGTTGGAGGCATTCCCAACTCGCGTCCTAACTGTCGCTGTGAAGTTGCAAGGGAGCTGAAAATTACATCGGCTCGCGTCCTAACTATACCAAAAGTTGAAAGGGGGTTCGGATGAATGCTCCGATGCTCGCGTCCTAACTTATGGTATAGCTATAAGGGGGTCGATGACGGTGATGACACCCAAAAACCAATAGAATACCCAAACACACCATAAAGCACGACGACATCAACAAGCCTTTCTCCAGAAGACGGATCGCGGCTGCGGCGGTGGAACCTTGACGGCAATGGCGGAACTATTGGAGACGGAACAAAGGACGGAAGTAGTGAGAAGAACCCGCAAAAATGCTGACAACGTCACATATGCAAGAAAGGAGGAAGGAAGACTGGAAACATGCAACTGGAGAAGATTTTGGGCCGAGAAAAAACGTTTTACTATTACCTTTGACTCCAATGGGGTTACCCATATACAGGAAGCAGCGTTTGGCCGCTCATACTCGCTCAATCTTGACCAACGGGAATCGTCATGGGTCCAGAGAGTCATAAGAGGGGCATTGGAGTCCAATCAATGGATCCAACGCTGGTTTACGAGCAGAGAAGGGTCGTCGTATATTCAAACAATGGAGAATCATCTTGGTGCCGTCATGCGCATCTGGAGAGTCGGAAGAACCGGTCGAAACACAATATTGATTCCTAGCGACGGAAGGAAGGGATGGACGGCTCTGCTCCAAGCACTCCAACGTGAACCACAGATGCAAGCACCAAATACCAAAACCTCCACTCATCAAAAGGAGGCACACCCGATGGCACACCCGATGCATAAGGCCCCCAAAGCTCAAACACGAAGTGAAGAAATCCCCGCCGAATGGCAATTGGCCATGGTCGTCGTCCGCTCAGCACCCATTCACCCATAGTCCATGATCGGATATATGCTCGGACAGGACTACAAAGAGGCGTCACCCTCCACCCGTTCGGAGCCGATAAAGCCCTCTTTTACTGCGTTAGCAGTCAAGAGAAAGCAAACATAATTTCTCAAGGCAAGAGTATGGGAGGAATCCTTATTGATCGAATCGAGGGTTGGTCACCCATGCAACACTCTTCTAACCAAATCTCATGTCACGATACGTAGATACGCCTAGAAGGTCTCCCCATCAACCTCTGGAATATGCATACATACCAGTCTATAGGCTCACATTTCGGGGGTTTGGTGGAGGTTGCAACGACAACGGAGAGAAAAACTTACGAACAGGGCGCTTGGATCCGAGTAGCAGGAGATATAAATCGCTTCTTTCCGGGACAAATAGAGGTACCATGTTGGGGCACAAAGGTTCCGATCACCATCATAACCAGCGTCTCCGGCAAGAAAAATGAGGAAGACGAAGCTGACGTGGATCCTAAGGCAGACTGGGAAACGCTACAGCAGGGAGGCATAGGCGACAAGGAGGACGGTTTGGAACCTGCCACATCCGTAGTGGCAGGTGTGTCTACGGGGGACACAACCGCTAATGCGCAAGGAGTGCGTACGGCTCCAAACAGTAGCAGAGATGGGGCCCACCAGGCTGCTATCACTATCAGGGACGCCCAGCTCGTCCCAATATCTAGAAATTCAAATACACATCACGATCAAGGGAAGGGCAAAGAGATACTTATCCACCCATCTCAGCATGAAACACCTAACATCATGGGCATAAAAGGTCTAGTGCTGAATGGTTCTAATATGTGCTTGGGGAGCCCATCATCTTCACAGGACAAATGGTCACCCACAATAAAGAATAACAAGAAGGGCCCGACTCCCAGGAATAGGGAACCGATGCAAACTAATCCCCCAGTAGCTGACCTAGTCTCAGACCCAACACAAGAGGGACAAACCCCCACAAGAGCTCGCTTGACGGATATCAGGCCTGTTCTGGATCGAACCCGAGAAGACATCATCCAAGAGCTGCAGAAGGGAAGGCTAGCACTATCGCAAGGCCAAATCCAGGGAGGAGACACCCCACATCCGGTTCGAGCGAGTATGTCATTGGCAATCAGATAAGATGACAGCAGCCCGGCAGTCAGCGAGGACTCGATACATAATGGAAGCAAGAGAGACGATTCGACATCAGACGGAGAGTCATCTCCAAATGACTATGTACAAGACTCGCTGGACTTTGGAGAATACGAGGACCGGAGCTTGACTTTGATCATTATGAATTAATCAGAGACACGCCCGCCCCACAGAACAAGGCCACGATAGAACCAGAAGATCAGTCGTATACGGACACAGTGCTGGAGATCATTGACGAAGCCATACTAACACACCTCTTCGCACAACCACCGGAAGTCGACATAGTAGCGGCAGAGATGAACAAGCAACCTGGCGTCGTAAGGAATCAGGATACAATCTTGAATGGTGAACCAATCCCACAACAACCAACCTGTATACCGAACGCGGCGAATACGGGTGCCACAATGGAGCCGGAGGAACAAGCAATGGCAGTCCCAGTACATACTCACCAAAATCAGTCTGCAAACACCCTGCAAAAATGTGGAATTCAGATTAAGAAAAATCAAGATAAAGAAGCTAGTGTGCGAAAAGAGCTACAGAAATCGAGATCAGAAATCAACTATGAGAGTAGAAGGGACAAAAGGGGCATGACCGGCCTTCCATGATGATCATTTCATGGAATGTACGAGGACTGGGATCTACAAATAAAAGAAGGGTAATAAAAGAGCTGGTCAAAAAGTATACTCCTGATATTCTAGTAATTCAAGAAACCAAACTCATGGAAGTTGATAGGGGGATAGTGGCGAGTGTGTGGGGAAGTCGCTTTAAGCAATGGGTGACATTATCATCAACTGGGACAAAGGGCGGAATAGCAGTAATTTGGGATACCCGAAGGCTGAATGTGATAGACAGTGTCTTGGGGTATTTCTCAGCTTCTATCCAAGTTCAGGAACAAAACTCCACTTGGTGGCTATCGGGAGTTTATGGCCCTGCAACAACATCAAATAGGAATGACTTTTGGGATGAATTGGGGGCTCTGCATGGCTTATGCAGCCCAACATGGTGCGTGGTTGGGGACTTCAACACTACTCGATTTGTCGGGGAGAAGCAAAACAGCCCACGAACCACTACAAGCATGGCTCGATTTGACCGATTAATCAGGGAGATGGAATTGATTGATCTGCCACTACGAAATGGCCCATACACGTGGTCAAATCTAAGAGACAACCCAATATGTGCGAGGCTTGACCGATACTTAGTCACAAAGGAATGGGGCGAATCCTTCCTAAATAGCAGACAAGAAACAACACCACGAATCACTTCGGATCACCATCCCATCGTTTTGGACACAGGCCCGATCAAATGGGGTCCTCCCCCATTCAGATTCGAAAACATGTGGTTAAGACATCATCAATTTTTACCTACGTTCCAGCAATGGTGGCAGAACACATACTCGAGAGGGAGCGGGGCTTACCGAGTGACTAGAAAAATGAAGATTATCGGTATCATCTACGCAACAATGGAACAAAACCGTGTTTGGGGGCACTTCCAATGCACACACAAACGCTTAGGATATCATATATAGTATTGAATCACTAGACAAGGCTGAAGCGCGAGGAGGCGGGATACCACAAAGAAGACGACAAGAGGTCTCCTCGAGGAGGAACTCGATTCTTTGTTTGATGCATAATGGATTTTCAGCGAACCTACAATATGAGTGCCTGGGAGAATCGACAATCGAAAAATGTATGTTCTTCATGTTACATTACATAATTAATCAATTAATGAAATTTTATTTTATGGAGGGGGAATCGATGTGGATATAAAAATTCTTCGGTTGAGGAAGAAAATTCAAAATTATGATGTAGAAAGCAGAATTTATCGAATTTGTCATCTACTGAGTATTTATACATATGCCATACAAAATAATGGGTGCACATATAAACATAGACACCATTCATTCCAAAAAAGATGCCTAAGTAATTCGAGATAATCAGCTTTAGATAAACTTTAACATGGAGAATGAGTCAAAGGCCATTTCAAGCTAAGGCATCCACACATTTTATGGTTTTAAAAGTCAAATGGATACGGGATGGGGACACCAACTCTAAGTATTGCACTAAGATCTTAAGAAGACCGGCATCTCCAATGGAATTTATAGTTAAGAGGTTGTGGATAAAGTTGCAAGTGTAGGCTTATGCTTTAATGAATGAGTGCCCAATGCAACAAATATGGCATAGGCCAAAGGCTCAAATTACATTGGATAGTATTACAAATGCTCCAAATTTCTAAGTATTCACAAAACCACCAATCCTATTGTTCAACAACCACAAAAAAAAAAAAAAAACTTACAATCCTATAAATATGCACAAAAAGAATTATCAATCGAAAAGTCTTGAAATGTTCTTCAACACCACCTGCACAGCCAAGGGAAAAGAATTATCAATCGAAAAATACACGTATGTTCTTCACATGTTACATTACATCAGTAATCAATTAATGAAATTTTATGGGAGGGGGAATCAGTACGGATCAAGAAAAGTAAAATTAGACAAATCAGGTTGAGGAAAAATTCAAAATTATGATGTAGAAAACAGGCTATCGAATTTGTCATCTACAAATTATTTATACATAGCATACAAAATAATGGGTGCACATATAAACACGACACCATTCATTCCAAAAAAGATGCTAAGTAGTCGAATAATCAACCTAGATAAACTTTAACATGGAGAATGAGTCTAATCCCAAGTGAAATCAATATTTAAGAGCATAACAGAAAATAGGAAACTGCAACTTCATTTCAAGCTAAGGCATCCACATTTTATGGTTTTAAAAATAAAAATGAGTTTTGATACGGATCGCTTCACAGTGACAACTCATTTTAGGCAACGAAGAGAACCAAGATTAGGTAAAACCGGTGAAATATTAACAACTCATCGCATGTTCATAACAAATTACAATTAACGTACGAATCAAGATTGCAATACGAAATTCTAAACATAGTCATTTTTTGCCCTAACAAAACATGTAGCAAAAGCGAAACATTATATTATCAAGAAAATTAGCAAAGGAACACAAACATACTTAAAAATGACATGAGAAAAACAGATCGCATCCATCTTTATAAAAAAAAAAAAATGTTTGAAGATCCCACACCATTTTCTCATAATCGGGAAGGAGGCTAGTGAAAGATTTGAAGTACACAAAATTCAAAGAGAGAAACTTACCGTACGTCCCGAGATTTCACGCAATGCTTCACCCAACGAGAAGTAGAATCGGCACTTACAAAAGGATGGAGTAAAAGAAAACGTTTCGATACTAAGAAGAGTATTCAAGTATCAAAAATAAGGCAATGGAAATGAACCAACAGTAAGCATATGTTAGAAGTATTAGCTACAAGTGTACAAAGATTCCTGACCATCGGCAATGTCCTTGTCAATTAAGGAAAATCCATAAGAAACATAGACATCAAGCCATTTCATTTCCTCTTTCTCCACAACCAACATACACCAGGAATGCATTTACCAAAAAACATTAAGCATAAATATCAAAGTCCAACTACACAACTTAATTAGTAAGACAATCAAGAGAAGAAGATGAGTAGGAGCTCATAAAAATGGAAAGTGCTTTTTAGAAACTAGCAAAACCATAAAAAATGAACTGCATTACAACATGAAACAACAAGTGCTTAGTCAAGATGATCAAGTTTTCAAACTTATCAACATAAAAATGGAGACTATAAAACACGTTTCTAATCGATTCAAGTTTTCAAACTTAGGAAAATGAAAATACAATAAAATGAAAAATGTAAGAGAAAGATGTTACAACTAAAAATTTCAAAGGAAAAAAAGTATTTGATTCGCTTTGGCACTTATTCAAGCTTTTTAGAAACTATAGGTGTAAAAAAATAATGGGATTCGAAGTGAATTAAAGAAGAAAAACAAAAACAAGACAAATAAACCAAGATTCTATCATAGTTTAGTGAATTTAAAGCCATACACAATCTATCAAAGTCCAACTACACAACTCATTAAAAAAAAATAGTGACTTAAAGTTTTGCAAAGACAAATAAACCAAGATTCTATCATAGTTTAGTGAATTTAAAGCCATACATGGCCATTAGCAAGAATATACATTTAACAAAACTAAGGAACATGCAATTGAACAAAGATGATAAAGGCAAGGCAAAGAACAAGCAAGGAATGCATAGAAATGAGAAATAACTACGACCATAAAACAAGGCAGTCAAGATGGCCATCAAAAGAGATAAATATGGTGCACATATGAGTTATCAAGGACTTTAATGGACTGATGAAGTGGAAATCATAAAGAATTAGATGCCCCTTTAAATAGAAATCTTTCCTTGGCATGTTCTATTGGGTTTACCTGCAAGGAATATACTATTGATGTAAAATCAGCTAGGGAAACTTGCTCTAATTACACATTCCTATAAGATGGAATTAGTTAGAACAATTGCAAGACAAGAAATGGATTTGATTGGTAAACATGAGGAATTAAGGAATATTTTCATATAGTGAAAATGAAACTACTACCATGTTGGAAACTTAAACCAATTAAGTAAGTGCATAAGACATACATACAGTTAATACATTGAATATAAGTTTAAGTAGCGAGTAAGATTTAAAGAATGGAATGCCAGTTCAACTAATTCTTATTTGAATACATCTACCAAAACCCAAAACCAAACACGAAAGATCGAAGCTTTCAAGACCAAACAAAACTCTACCAAAACCCCATTACCGAAAAACACAAAAACAAACCCTAGACACCACAAAACCCCAAGAAACTCACATGCAATCTTCGAGAAACCAAACAATAAAAAAAAATCTAAAATCGAAACCCTAGAAACCAAAAAACGAGAACTCACATCGAGAATCCCCAACAAGTCGTCGACCGAGCCGGGGGTCGCCGAGGCGCGTCCGGCTTCGTTGAGCTCGAGCTCCAGTTCTCCTCGGTCCGTCATTTCTCCGAATCTCATGAGACCCTTCAAAACCCTATCGATCACGAACTCGATTTTAGACTCCACGCCTCATCAAAAAAACCCTAGAACGAACCTAGAAACCAAGACGGAATCGGAGGGGACTAAATCTAGGGTTTGGTACGCGAAATCGATTCGGACGAACAACATGGCTATTGGTGAGAGTGAGAGTAGAGAGGTGCGAGAGAGAGAGAGAGAGAGCGAGAGAGAGAGAAAGTGCGGTGACGGTGAGAAAGAGAGCGAGAGAAAGCAGCGACGGAGAGAGAGAGAGAGAGAGGAGAGAGCGGTGACGGTGAGAGAGAGCGGTGAGAGCGGTGAGGAGAGAGGTTTGTTGAGAGAGAGAGAGCGGTGAGGGAGAGGTTTGTTGAGACAGAGGTTTTGAGAGGTTTTGAGCGACGAGAGAGAGACAGAGAGAGGTTTTGAGAGACAGAGAGAGGTTTTGAGAGACGAGACGAGAGAGAGGTTTTGAGAGAGAGAGGTTTTGAGAGACGAGACAGAGAGTGGTTTTGAGAGAGAGAGGTTTTGAGAGACGAGACAGAGAGAGGTCCGAGAGAGACAGAGAGAGGTTTTGAGAGGCAGAGAGATTTGAGAGACAGAGAGAGAGCTGAGTGATTTTAGGGAGAGACGGACAGTTGTGGGTGTGTAGATCAAGCATGCACGAATCTCGAGACATAATGAACGGTTGAAAAAAAAAGAAAGTTTTGGTGGGAATGTTGGCGCCATTTTTTAGAGACGGAATTTAATTCCGTCTCTAATTCCGTCTCTAATTCCGTCTCTGATCCGTCTCAAATCCGTCTCTGAATATTTCCGTCTCAATTCCGTCGCTAACTTTTTAATTTAGAAACGGAACTTATTCCGTTTCTAATTCCGTTTCTGATTTAGAAACGGAACTTATTTCCGTTTCTAATTCCGTTTCTGATTTGCTGTTTTTTGTAGTGATTCTTTTTGCAGTTGTTGGGATCCAGGTTCATGGCTTGTAGGTATGCGTTCATATCTAGAAGCAGCCTCTCAATAGCGGAACAAGACTCGATACATTGAACCATTCCCAAACATAGTAATGATTGGGTACCATTCATTGAGTAAGTTTAACATTAATTCTTTCTGTTTGTTTCCTTCTCCTTGCATTTTTATGGTTTTATTAATTTCGGTTTCACCCTTTAGTTTGCATGGATGACTCACTGCTAGAAATTAACTTTCTAATAGCATCTATATGATTGCACTCTCACTACTAGAAATTAACTTTATGCGGAATGATTCTAGTTGTTTGATATGAGAAGGAACCAAATCGGACCTTCTAAGCTTTTTTTCACAGCCTGCAATGTAAAGTTTTCAAACTTAAAAAAGTTGTAGAACATATTTTTGTATATCTGTGTGTTTAAAATAGGTTAATGAAAGCTTGTTTCCAATTGTTCCTAGTTCTATTAGAGGTTTTAAACCACATCTTGTGAAAACAAGGTCTCTAGTGATACATCGACATCCATGGTTTTTTTGTGATTTCTAAAAGTTGTAAACAAGTCTTAATTTTATTTTATTTTTATAAGAATAAACTAGTCGACTCTAATTAATTAATTTGCAATTTAGGTTTTATTTTCTTTGTTGTCGAGCATAAATATTTTTCTTTTAATTTTAATTCTTAAACGTAATCATGCATGATAGCTTGTGTATGTTGCAGTCTTAAATATTTTAATTCTTTATTTATGTTGTGTTTATATTCCATAATATTGTTTATATTCCTATTATTGTTTGTATAATTTAGTGATTTTTTTCTTTTTGATCTTTTTTCAGGTGTTTTGTACGAAGTCAAGTATTATTTGAAGCACAATCAACTTTATATAATCTCGGAACACTTCATTTTTTTATTTTTTTTTATTTAGAACAATTTTTGCTTTTACTTTTGTAGAAAGATACGATATAGAAACTTTTCAGATTGTTTTTGTTGTTTCGTGTACAGTACATTGAGAAAAGATAATGTTAAGGATATGATAAGTTTATATAAATTGTGTAATATCAATATATTATTTAGCTATGATTTTTATTATATATTGGCAGGTTAAATGTGCTTGGATTGAGACCTATATATGTAAGACTTTAAAAACTAAACAAAAATGAAAATTAGAGACGGAAATAGCAACGGAATCTTTGGATTCCGTTGCTATTTCCGTCTCTAATTTTCGTTTATTAAGATACATAAATCAGAAACGGATCAAATTTTGATCCGAACAAGCAAAAAGAACGGAAATAATCGAAACGGAATTTAGTCTCTAATCGAAACGGAATTAGAGAGGAATTTCTACACGATCAGAAACGGAATTTATTCCGTTTCGATCCGTCTCTAAATCGTAAACGGAATCGCACGTTTCGATTGAATAGACGACGTTTTTAGGGAGATTGAAGTTTCGAATCGAATTTTAACAAATCGAGAGACGGAAATTTCCGTTTCGAGTCATTTTGTAGTGGGACCTTTTGCGAACAAGAAAAGAACATTCAAGAACTCGTGTAGGTTTCTAAGATCCATCAGATCACTCTAGATGGGAGATTGAAGGAATCGAATGGGAGGGCGGCATAACATCTTGAAAGGCCATACGAGAGGTGTGGGGGGCTATACAAAATTGCGGCACCGATAAGACGCCTGAGGTGGACGGATTTACAATGGAATGCATCAAGGCATGTTGGGACTTCATGAAGACCGACATTATGATGGCAATGCATGATTTTCACAGAACAGGGGTTGTCAACACGAACACTAATGAGACCATCATCTGCCTAATTCCAAAGAACAAACAGGCGTGCAAAGTGTCGGATTACCGCCCTATCAGCCTTATCTCCTCCATGTATAAAATACTAGCAAAGACACTGGCAATGCGAATTTGCGAAGTCTTAAATGACACAATCGCAAGGGAACAATCTGCTTTTGTAGCAGGGCGACAAATACTAGATCTGGCACTAATTGCGAATGAAGTGGTAGAAGAAGCAAGAACGAAAGCAACAAAGGCCTACGTACTCAAGCTAGACTTCGCGAAAGCCTATGATAGAGTTAATTGGGACTTCCTAGATTTCGTGTTACATAAGAAAGGTTTCGGCATAAAATGGAGACAATGGATGAGAGGATGCATCAGCTCAGTTACATACTCAATATTGATCAACGGGAAACCGAGAGGGAGAATTAAAGCTAGAGAGGACTAAGACAAAGTGACCCCCTGTCTCCATCACTTTTCATTTTGGTGGCAGATATACTAGGAAGAATGCTGGATCGGGCTAAGGAATCTGGAGTCACAAAGGGAATAGAGGTGGGACGAGAACGCATTCAAATTTCACACCTTCAATTCACTGATGACTCGCTCCTATTTGCAACTGGACAAGATGACTCGTTAAATAGAATGGTGGAGGTGGTACAAACATTCTGCGTAATCTCAGGCCTCCAGCTGAACATGGACAAATGCCTGCTAGCTGGAATCAACATGGATGACCAAATGGTAAAACAAAAGGCTAGATCAATCGGTTGCGGAGAAGGGAGCTGGCCAATGAAGTATCTAGGTTTGCCACTAGGGGGTTACCGTTAAAGAAAACCTTATGGGACCCGGTAATACAAAAAATTGGACACCGTAGTGAGAGTTGGAAAGGGGGATGGATGTCTCGCGGAGGACGTCTCACAATGCTACAAGCGGTTCTCTCAGCGATACCGACCTACTTCCTATCCCTTTTTGAGATACCAAAAGGGGTAGCGAAAAAAGTGGAAGGTATGATGAAACGATTTTTATGGAGCACAATGGGTGAGCAGCTACCTAGTGGCATGGAACACCGTGACTAAGCCCAAAGAATTGGGGGGTACAGGGATTGAAGATCTTAAATGGACTAACAAGGCTTTCGCCATGAAATGGCTTTGGAGACTACAAACCGAACCGGAGGCTCTATGGGCGAAAGTAATTAAAAGCAGATATGGAAGAGACTGTAACCAATGGGACTCGAGAAACGCCTACAGAGCCAGCACAAGAAGCCCATGGAAGTTCATATCATCGTGCATGGATGAGTTTCGGCAAGGTATGAAACTAGAGGTGGGGAATGGACAACAGATCAAGTTTTGGGAGGATGTATGGAGAGGGCAAACACGGTTTAGCACGGACTACCCGAGCTTGTACGCTCTTACCCGCAAGCCCCATGCTCTAATCTCAGACCTATGGAAACAAGCTGACGATACCGGCGATGAACCCGGATAGGATCTGAAATTCCGCAGACGGTGTACAACGAGAGGAAACAGATGAGGTAGCCCGGATGACGGAACGCCTAGGACAGGTTTTTCTCTCCGCGGGACAACCAGATTCAAGAAAGTGGACACAAACTAGTGATGGCAAGTACTCCATACACTCCGGGAGGATTTGGCTACATGGACTATCGAACGCACATCCTTCCCCAGCCTTCAAGTCGATCTGGCAAACCTGCAGTCCATCCAAAATAAATTTTTTTACTTGGACCTTCTACCAAAAGAAAATCAATACCATTGACATATTGCAAAGGAGAAGACCCAGATCGAGCCTCTTACCCTCCCAGGGCCCACTATGCTCGAGAGAAAGCGAAACCTTCGAACATCTATTCCTACAATATGCCTTTGCGAGGTGGATCTGGACAGAGCTGACCTCGAAATTGTCCATGCAGTGGACACCACAGACTTTGGCAACGGACTGCCTAGTCGACGCCAACTTCCTCAACCTCGGCTCAAGAAGAGAGACTATGTGGAGAAGTGGAGTTCAAGCCCTCTTGTGGTCAATATGGGAAGAACGGAACAGAAGAATTTTCGAGATCAAGGAGAGAACGAAAGAGGAAATATGGGAAATCGTCACCCACAAGACTACCTCATGGATCAGAGCCACAAACAGAGCTTCCAAGTGGGGATATATCTCTTCAACAACAAGATGGAAAGATCTCTCTCCGGAACCAAACGGGAGAGACGATGTAAATATAGGAGTGCTTGCGTGCAAAATGGAGGTGATGTGCTCTCTCAATGGGCGAGATGATGTACATGACAGAGTGCTTGCGTGCAAAACGAAGGAGACAAGACCTTTCAATGGGTGAGGGCAGCGAGGAGGCCACCTGCACGCGTCCAAAAAGTAAAACTAAAAACTAAGGTCACATACTTTTGTCCAACAGTCGGAGAGGTTAGGTAGGTACACAAAATCTATTCTAGATACACATACTTTTGTATTTTTTATAGGATACTCAAGTGCTATAGTATGTATAAACGTTTTTTATATATAATTAAAATGGAGCTCAGTCTCCTTTCACATCAAAAAAAAAAAACTGGTCGAGATAGACGACAAGAGCATGTCATTTACTCGTGAAGCGATTGGAGGAGATGTAATGAAGAATCACAAGCGTTTCGACCTCAAAGTCACTGTCATTCCAAAGGGTACCGAAGAAAGCATACTGAAAATAAGCATTATATTTGAAAAGCTCAATGAAGATGAACCTCGCCCATATCCTTACCTTAATTTATTTGGACGTATGGCTGCCATGTTTGGTTCTCATCTCTACAAGACAAATTAAGGTGATTACTCAGTAGTCATGAACCAGCCACTGTTGCATGCACAATAAGAAAAATAGTACTACTTAACTAAATAAGTTGAGGACAACATACATGCGGTTGCATGTCTAATAATGTTTTATGCAAGTATATGTGTACTATATATTGTCATGTATTGTGATTTAGAGGGAAACTCTGAAATTGTATTAGTTTGGTTTAGGGTGATGAAAATATTAATATCAACCATATTACCAGTGTATTTTATTTCTTTATGTAGGTTATTAATTTGAAAAGGATAATTCTAGGGTGATGGTGAGCTTTCCAAACCATTCAAATTAGTTAAAATATCTTAATCTTTTATACAACAACAAGAAACATAGCATCAGTCCCAAATTAATTGAGGTCGTTTACATGGATCAAAATTTTTCATTGTGTTCAATTAAGTGCAGTTGATGGTGAGCTTTCCAAACCATTCAAATCTCTCTCAATTAATGTATCACATGTTGACGCAGCAGAGATCTTCTAAACCAGTTGAACGAATCCACGAACAACTCGATCTAGGTCAGAACTTAAGCCAAAGTTCGAAAATTCTTTTATTTCAGCCAAAACTACGAATTACACTCAATAGATCGCTTAAATAGCGTAACCCTAAAATTTGCCAAAAATAGTAAAAAGTCCAAAAAGCCCTAAACTGAAAACTAGACGAAAAATAGAAACAAACGCCGCAAACGGCAATAAAAAGGAAATTCCTAATGAAAGTTATAAGCGAAACAAAAGTTTCCTAAAATAGCAAAATTGCCGTTTCGGAGGGCGAAACGATGGAATTTTGCCGAAAAACGTCGTAGTCACAGCAAAGCTGTGTGTCGTGATCTCCACATCGTTTCCAATAAACCCATACCCCCGGAACGCTGTGAGTCATATCTTTTCCTATTTTTCCAAGAATTTGCAACTAGTTCTTGAACTTCATCATTATCCTATCAAGAATTTGCAAACTACTTCTTGGACTTCATTATCCTATCAAGAATTTGCAAGCTAATTCTTGGACTTCATCACATGCATGTTAACTTTGGTCCACCCTTACCTCATCGAGTTTCCAAAGTTTCTATTGTGTCAAGTTTTCTAGTGGAGGCATTTGTAGGCCGTCTTTGCAAGTGACCAAACCACCGCAACCGAACTTCCATAATCTTTGTATCAATTGATGCTACTCTTACTTGTCTTTGAATTTCTATATTTCTTATTCTATCTTTACGAGGTTTACCACACATTCACCTAAACATCCTCATTTCTGCTACGTTCATTTTATGTAATTTTTGTTGTTTTACCACCCGACATTCACTACCATAGAGCATAGCTGGCCTAATTGCAGTCCTATAAAATTTTACCTTCTAACTTAGTAGGAACATTTTGATCACAAATCACCCATGTTGCACTCTGTCATTTCTTCCATCCAGCTTGACTTCTATATGTGACATCATTCTCAATATTACTATAATTTTGTATGATTGATCCTAGGTATCTAAAGTGGTTCACCATAGGAACTTCTACTTCCCCTAATTTTATCACTCAATCATCTCGATGTCTAGTGTTTCTAAACTCACAGTGCATGTATTCAGTGTTCGTCATACTCAACTTAATGCCTTTAGATTCTAATGTATTCTTCCAGAGTTCTAGTTTCCTATTCACTCCATCTTTTGTTTCATCCACTATGACAATATCATCTGCAAATAGCATACACCATGGTATATCCTCTTGAATATGCCTAGTTAGTTCATCAATAACTAAAGTAAATAGATACGGACTTAAAGCCGATCCTTGATGTAGTCCTATTTGTGAAGGCCCAAGGCCATACCCCGGCCGACCTAAGCCAGCAGGCTGGGCTCCTCCGAGACGAGCTGGGCTCCTCCGAGACCTTTAAGGCAGTGTGGGTGCACCCATGCGACCTCCTACACCATCTACGTCCCTCCCCTGGCGTAGTCTTTCGCTTCTCACGATTCGAAACCGAGACCTGGAGGCTTAAGTACTACATTTTCACGAATCGTGTACCACTGAGCCGCACGTAGATGGTGTGGGAGGTCGCATAGGTGCACCTACACTGCCTTGGAGGTCTCGGAGAAGCCCAGCTCGCTGGCTTAGCCCGACAGGGCGAGTATGGCCTTGGGCTTTCACACTATAGTATGGGGAATTCTTTTGTAGCTCCTCCAAATGTCTTTATACTTGTTACTACTTCATCATACATATCCTTTCTAGTGTCTATGTATCTAGCATGCACTCCTTTTCTTCTAGAACCCACCAAAGAACATCTATAGGGACCCTATCATATGCTTTTTCTAAATCTACGAATACCATATGAAGATCTTTTTTCCTTTTCTTAATATTTTTCTAACAATCTTGTTACAAGGAAAATCACCTCCATAGTTGACCACCTAAGCATGAAGCCAAATTGGTTCTCTGATATTGTTGTTTATCTCATATTGTTGTTTCTCTCCTTAGCCAATTGTCGATTATCCTCTCCCAAAGTTTCATAGTGCGACTCATAAATTTAATTCCCCGATAGTTTGAGCAACTTTGAATGTCCCATTTGTTTTTGAAGATTGGCACAAGCGTGCTTCTTCTCCAATCCATTGTCATCCGTTTTGATTTTAGAAGTAACTTATTCATCTCTCCTTAATATCATCCTCGCGCGTTAAAACATTTTGATTTTCGTCCTTAATACACCTTATATGACTTAGATCTTGTTTCTTTTTATCTCTTACTTTGGCTAGCCTATATATATATTTCGCCATCTCTATTACCTAACCTTGTATATATATCTTCCATGAAATTTGTTTTAGCTTGACTAAGTACTTTTTAGCTTGTTTTCTAGCTTCTCTATATTGATTGTACGCATCTTCATCTTGACACTTATGTATTTTCCTATACATCTCTCTTTTAGTCTTAATTGCTCGTTGGACATCCTCGTTCCACCACCATGTTTCCTTCTTTGGTGGTCCTAAGCCTTTAGATATACCTAATACGTTTGATCTCACTCTCCTTATGCAACTACTCATTTCTAGCCATATTGTATTAGCATTTAAGTCAAGATTCCAAACATTTTCCTTTAGTAGTT
Source organism: Stephania yunnanensis (assembly GCA_039657365.1). Taxonomy (NCBI): domain Eukaryota; kingdom Viridiplantae; phylum Streptophyta; class Magnoliopsida; order Ranunculales; family Menispermaceae; genus Stephania; species Stephania yunnanensis. The sequence continues at coordinate 54,696,056 of CM077588.1, read as the reverse complement.
TTTCTCTAAACTCTACTTGTTTACTATTTTTTAGGTTCCACCACTTTATTCCGGAGTCGCTAACTCTTTTATTCATATTATGTCGCCGTTTTAGTTTAATATCAAGTACTACTAACTTATGTCGGGTAGTAAGCGCTTCACCAGGTATTACTTTGCAGTCTTTACATATTTTTCTATCTATTTTTCTAGTTAAAAGAAAATCTATTCGGCTCGTGTTATTACCACTACTAAAAGTAATTATAAGTGACTTTAGTTTTCTAAAACTAGTATTTGCTAAGACAAGATCGGTATCGTATGCTAAAGCAAATTCTAAGATTGATTCTCCTCCTTCATTTCTATTATCGTAACCAAAACCTCCTTGAACTCTCTCAAACCCATCCTTACTCGCCCCGTCATGCCCATTTAAATCTCCTCAAATAAAAACATTTTCATCTAATGATACGCTTTGCATAAATCCATCCATATCATCCCAAAACTTGCGTTTGATGCTCTCGCTTAATCTTTTATAATTTTATTATTATACCCGACCTTTTGAGATTTGGTATTATATCTCAATCTTTTTAAATTGTTTAATTTATATCATAAACACTTTTAAACTTCAAATTTAATGATGTGGCGCTTATAATACAAATTAAACAATTTAAAAACATTAAGATATAACAATAAATCTCAAAAGGTTAGTACATAATAACAAAAGTTGTGAAAAGTTAGGATATTTTAACCAATTAAGCCCACTAAAAATGTTGTTGGCTATTATTGAATTACTATTATCTTTTTATAAGAAAGAAACTATAATTTGCTCGCTGTGAGGCTCCAACTCCCAATTTCTCCCTCAAACAAACACATATTAATTGCTTGGTGCCATTGAATTACCATTTTCAATAAACTTCATGTAATTAAATTTTGATTAAATATAGTATTAATGATGAAGGTTTGTTGTGTTTTACTTGGGTCTAATCTAATTATGCTTTTTGTGGGACAAATATGACAACACTACATACCGCATTATTGAATTATGTATATGTGCTTTCGAAATTAATCGAGCTAGCTTAAGTAATTGAACGCATGCATCGATCGATCTTTAATAACCCCATAAACATGCTATTACATTATATGTAGTTGACAAGCGGATGCAAGTCTATTTCGCTTGAAAGAAATGTTCGTACATGCATTATTAAAAAGATATTGCTCATGAGCCAACCATGCATGTGAGTTGTGACGCAGTAAAAGGCATCGATTTATCAAAAGAATAAGCTAGATTGCTCGTGCATGAGTTGCAAATCATGTATTCAAGTGTCAGTGTTCTTTTTTTCTTCTAGCAGCTTAGTCAGCATGTCAAATCATGCATTCATCGAGTAGTTTTTAGCTATAAAAGGGGGAGTAGTGAAGCACTAACTTTCATGTTCACTTCCATTCAATTTCCTATAGAGTGCAAACCATATTATACTGTTTTTGTGTATTAATTTGCATCCATGGCCCAAGCTAAGAAGATTGAAAAGGAGTTTGAGGTGAGGTGCCCTGTGGACAAGATGTATGAGTTTTATAGGTATAATATAGCTCAATTTACTAAGATCCTCCCCGAGCACTACAAGAGTTGTCAATTGCTTGAAGGAGATGGAAAGGGCTATGGCACGGTTAGGCTTTGGACCTATACTCTAGGTATATTAAATAAAACATATTTTGTATATTCATTTTGTTTATTTTCTTTCTTTTGGTATTTTATTTTTTCTCTTTTTTATATATATATATTTGTAGGTGTCTAAACCTAAATTTTGCATTTTATCTTTATAGATTTAATTTTGAACTTAAAAGTTCAAACTACTATTGAGTACTCACTAGAACATTTTTAGCCTTTAATAGAGGTTTTAAAACCCCTATTAAATAGGGTGTTATTAAATTCATGTGAAAATGTGTTATGTTTTAATTTTTAATACATGTATTGCATAGAGATTTTTTAAAACTCCTATCAATTAGGTGTTATTTAATAACAGTACCCTCTTTTAATAGGGGTTTAAAAACCTCTATTCAATATCGAATTTGTTCTAGTGACTAGAAACAATATATTAAAACCTCATAGATTCTTCCATTATTTTATTTTTTTTAATTTACCATGTAATATGTAGGAGGTCCAGAAGTTATGGTTGCCAAGGAAGCTTTCAAAGCCATTGACGACGCGAACAAGACTATAACATATCGCATTTTCGATGCAGACTTGAACCGTATGTACAAGAGTTTCGATATCGTAGTCAAAGTCGTTCCAAAGGCCAACGGTAGTGGAAGCTTGGTGAAATTTCATATTTTGTATGAGAAGGAACACGAAGACCACCCTCACCCACATCCATACTTAGAAATGTTTTCTAAGGTCACCAACGCTATCGACTCTCATCTCCACAAGCCATGACTACTCATGAGCTAGCAATCTCTATTAATAATCCCCACCTACCATGCCACTACGTACTAAATAAATCGTGGGTGCGTTGTCCTTATTGTTCGTGCTCATGCAGTCTACTATTAATAATTTCCATGTGTGTTTGTGCATGTTTTACTCTTTGCCTTGTAATTTATGTTCATGAATAAATATGGGGATTGAGTTGTTCATTTTGTCTTAAATTTTTATCTACTTGTATCCGAAGCTCGATCAACCGGCTCCAACTACTCTAGGCTCGCTTTTTAAGATTTGTTTCGGACTTTTAAGGTTGGAGTTTTATGTAGGGCCAATTATTATGGACTGGACCCTTATAATAGGTTGTAAGAGTGGGTCACGAAATGAAATAGGCCCAGCTTATTTTAGAAACTAAAGTTCCATTACGCCATTAGGTACCTCAACTAACAAGGAAATTAATGGTCAACAATTCTTTTTTTTTTTTTTTTTGAGGAAAATAGTCAACGATTTATTATTGCTTATGAGATGAACTCGCAAAGGTATAATTATAAATCACTTCTAGCCAAGATACATTGAACTATTTTAAAAAAAAAATTAATTAATTAAAAAATCCGAAATAAATGGGTGATCTCATATATATGACAATTTTTATCATCAGATCATCGAATCTAAACACGATTATCAGTGACGAGAACATGCATGTGTATTTTTTTCCTATATAAATTTTCATCGTTTGATGAAAATCAACTCTAAAAATCCAAACAAGCTCCTTTTTTTTTTATAAGAAACTTATTTATTACTCCAACTCAAACTCAAACGAGGAAATTCAAATCCCCCAAATTTTTAAAATTTTATTTATATGTAGGGGACCACATACTAATCATCGACCTACCATTTAGTTGGTCTATAGGAGATTCATCAAACCTTTGATTAACCATAAAAAACATATATACTAAGATTTCGTAAACCGACTCTTTTTATGTGATTCTAATCTACATGTCAACCTAACTAATTGGGTAGCCCAATGATTTGGTATGGACTTTGAAAGTAAGAAGTCATGGGTTCAAATCTTGCATGGTGGGTGCAAAAGTTGTTTCTTTCATATCAAAAATTCTACATACAATAATAACAACAACATAGCCTCGTCCCAAATTAATTGGGGTTGGCTACATGGATCAAACTTTTTCATTGTGCTAAATTAAGTGCAATGTGAAACACACCCTTGCTCATTTCTCACTACACCCGGCTCCGATGCAGAGCGTCGCTAGGTGGGAACGCCCCAACATTTATGGTGCACACGCGCGCCCGATCGAACCAGTCGATCGGGAGGAAAGAATTTTTTTTTTTTTTTGTTTTTAAATTTCGGTGATGGGGTTGGGGTTGCTCTCCACCCCAACCCCGGTGGAATACCACCTCGGCGTCGTTCGGCCTCCATGGCCGAACGCCACTCACGGCCACCCCACCGCCAACCACCAGATCTACAACAATGACGACGACTCACCGCGATTGTGATCTCGTCTCTCCTTCCCGACGCGTCCCTTCTCCTCCTCCTCCTCTCCTTTTCTTCTTCTTCCTCTCTCGGTTTTCTTCCTCTTTCGGACCGATCGTTTGTGTGTGTTGTGTGTGTGTGGTGTGTAGGTGTAGGTGGGTGATGGACACGTGGTGTTGTTGTGGACAGGTGTTGCTTGGGTTGGGACAAGTGTGTGTTGTTGTGTTTGTACAAGTGACACCTAACTGTGACACCACTAAAACACTTGTCTGTGTTTTCGGGCGTTTCGACGCCCGGTTTCGCGTCCAAACCGTGATATCCGCGTACCGCCGTGTCGCTAGTCACCCAATATCTATTCCATTTGAATTACTTGACAAATTTTTATTCAATTCGTATGTTTTCGTTTCCCCGACCTAATATTCGGTCTCGTCAACTACCCGGTACCCGCGTCGACACGCATATCGAGGCGTGTCTCCGCTCTCGTCTCGACGCCTACAACCGTACAAAATGACTAAGTAAGTCTACACAATACATAACACTAGGCATACATCAATACAAAAATATCATATACCTCGGCCACGTGCCTCGGTCGGTGTACGTATCATAGTGTAGGTCTCACGTCAAGGGTCGACGATCCTGATTAAGGAAATTAAAACGGGGTTAGAGATTTGGGTCGTGACAAATATTTTCAACAAAATGAAAATTTCGTCCTCGAAATTTAAGTTTAAATTACGGTTCTACCTTACTCAAACAGGTACGGAATCTAGCTCGCTTGTATGCCATTTTTCCGACCCGTTTCTTAATCATGAAAGGCATGATGTACCTCGGTGCAAGCTTGTCTTTCACCCTAAATCTCTGAAGACCCTTCCGAGAGGAAACCTTTAATAGACAAAGGCTCCCTCGGAATACGCGAGATCACCGCTATACTTATCTGCATATCTCTTCTGTCTCTCATGTGCTCCTCTAAGTCTCTGACGGATCAGTTTGACATTTTCGTGTGGTCAACAACAATTTAAGACCCCACTATCTCCCAGTCCTCTCGCTCAACCCAACACGATGGCGAGCGACGCGGTCTGCCATACAAAGCCTCAAATGGCGCCATCTCAATGCTAGCCTGATAACTGTTGTTATAAGCAAACTCACACAACGGTAGGTACTCCGCCCAAGATTTGCCAAACTCCAACACGCATGCCAGCAACATGTCCTCGAGGACCTGAATCAATCTCTCGAAATGTAGGCGTGTACCGTATCCGTCGCCACATCCGAGGGTGACCGAAAAACTCGTGCCATCGTGTGAAAGTAGGGCATATGTGGGACCCACATCTTATCGTTGCTCTTGCATACTCCGCCACATCCTAGACGTATACGTAACATCTCGATCTGATGTGATCGTTAATGGTACCCTCAATATTAATAACTCAACATGTAAATGTTGAATGATAATCTCTCTCGAACAAGAGACCGGCTCGGGGTCCACGTAGGCTCAAGTCAAGCGATCGAACGTGTAATGCGATGCCACCGATCCGATGTGCGTTAAGAAATCGAACAAAGCGTTGATCGAACTTAATGCGATCGGAAATAAGCGGACTCGTCAACTATAACCCTAGACCCGTTGAATGAATATGTCTCCTCGCGGTCCTCGGCAATCCTCGACAAAATCCATAGAGATATCTTCCCATTTCCATCGAGGAATGGGAAGCGGCTGTAGTAATCCCCCGGGTCTGCGATGCTCGGACTTCACTTGCTGACATATATCACAATTCCTGATGAATCTAGACACGTCTGCCTTCATCCCAGGCCACCAGAAATGTCTCATCATGTCATGGTACATCTTAGTCCTGCCTGGATGTACGGTAAATCTGGAACGTGCGACTCCTAAAAGATCTCATCTCTCAACTTCGGTACCTCTGGTATCCACAACCTGCCTCGGTATCTCAAACACTGATCTGTCGTCTCTGCCCAATCGTAAAGGGTCGGTGATCCTGATTAAGGAAATTAAAATGGGTTAGAGATTTGGGTCGTGACACTTTTGTATGGAGATGATGTAAACCAAGTTAGTGTAGCTAATTGAGAAGGGAATTAGAATTCTCGACTTGAGAATTTTGTCACAGAGGAATTAGCGCGCTAATCGTTTTGGATTTGCAACTGTTTTTGAAAATGAAGAACAATTTTGAAAAATAGTAGCGCGTTAGACAAATCTCCCAACGCGCTAACTCCACTTTGCGTGCTTGGTATACCTATTAGTGCGCTAACGACAGATAAAATATGAAATTTAAGGGTTGTTTTGTTACTTTTCAACATAATACATATCTAAACATTTATAAACAACCTAAACATATAAAATCGGACTTCAGGGACTTAATGGAACGTAGCTTGGTTTCGGGGAGCTTGTCGAGTTGGATACGGAGTCCGGGGAGGTCGGAGAGCGGTTTGAGGTTTGTAAAACCCAATTGAAAAACTCTGAGTATTTGATTCTATTTTAAATTCATTCCTATCATTTCCTTGCTATTTTATTATTTTATTCTATTACTTGGATGTGGGTTGATGTTACTCCCCAGATTTCTCTTGTTGTTGGTTCATGATGCACTGGACGTGTGACCGGCCCTAAGTGAACGTAACCTGAGCTTGCCCTTTGTGCACGTTTCGGTGGCTTAGCAGATTTGGCCAGCACCGCGAGGGACCAAGTGTCGGGCCAGTTGGGCGCGACCACGTACTGGTGGAAACTTGGTGACTCGAAATATAGTTTAGTCCATATGGAGCGTGCACGCACATTTGTTAGCTTAGTTGTTATCTATTCATGCGATGAGCTAATTACAGTTGTTTGTCTTTACATTCCGCATGTTTATTTGACCGTACTTCTTGCATTTCCTTACTTTATTTATACGAATGCTCAGAGGGGTTCCTTGCGATTTTACTTACTGTACTCGTCATCTGTCTTTTGTGATGATTGAGTGTAGATCCTAGCTAATACTAGTAGGGGCAAGGGATCCTAGACGACTACATCTGGTTGCCCGTCATCGAGGACCTACTAGTACGTGCTTATTTCGATATTTTGTATTATTTTGGGTATTTGGGGACTTGAGATGATACATTATATGTATATATACCCTGTTTATGGTACTGTCGCTTGTATATAGAGTATTTTTTTGGGTTTTCTACGGTAGGATTTGCTCTTATGAATAATGTTTACCATGCTAAATTACATATTCAAATTGTATCAATTAAGACTTCCGCTGATATATGTGTTAACTTGTAAGATACAACCCATTAGTACGGTTAGTCATTAGAATAAATTTTTAAATACTTAAGGAGAATAAGTTAAGCAAATATTGATAATCCACTAACTAATTTGATAAAACACACATGGACACAAATTTTGAGACAAGTGGTGGACGGGCAGGTGGTGGACACGTGTAGTTGGGCCCACCTGACATGGAGTACACGGAGACACGTCACCCAGGGCAGCAGGGCCACCACACTATGTGCACCCCACAGTTTACTAAGGGCAAACCATTTTTTTTTTTTGCACTCCACTTCCAAAAATACATTCAAATGAAATGACATAGTTACCCCCTCACAACTCTCACAATCACTCATGTGCCCCTCTTTCATTTACCCCACACAAATTGTCAAACTTCGACTTCGACGTTCTCCTTCGACCACCAGCGACGCGAACTTACGATTTAAGAGTCCACTACCATCATAAGAGTCGATTTCTTCATTCTTGTCGCGTCGAATTTTTGTGTTTTTGAAAATTTCAAGTTGGGGGTGCACAAAGGGCATTTTAGGAAATGATTATTTTTTTGGGTGCCCTAATCTAGTGGTTTGCCCTTAGTAAACTGTGAGGTGCCTATAGCCGCGCCTTATGTAAATATGTGTATTCTTTCCTCAGAAAAAAAAATAAAAAATAAAAAAAAAATTCCCTCCATTGGTTTTATCTTCTTTGGATCCATTTACAATGGACTAGGCCCTTGTATATAATAGCATACAAGTGTAGTTGAAGCCCAACGCTCTTTATAAAAGGCTAGGGCCCCAAACCCTAGGCCCAAATTGTGGCCCATTTATCGGCACGTACAGATAGATCTTTACTTTGTATGTACATCACTTTCTTCTCGAGATTGTGTTCCCAAATCTCTACGTGTATCCGAGGGACCCCACTACTATGCACCTTTGTTATGACAGAGAGCATATGTATTTATGAAGGAATTCAAATTATAGTGCTTTGTTGTGTATTGCTTTAATTTAAATCACTCAAGTCAACCTATTAATTGGTATATATATATAATCATTCCTGTTAAGTCTCACAGTGCATAAATAATTTTCTCCATTGGTGGGGGAATATAGAATCCAATTTTTTTTTCTTCTTTTGATGATTCAAAGTTGAGTACTAGCACTCAGGACCACTTAATTGGCCCTTATTCAAAAGCAAATTGTCATTCATTACTAAAAATTTTTTCAGGATCTTTACCAAAAAAAATCTATTTAGACTTTTTGATTCCGGACTCATAACTTTTATTAGTAATTTAAATACCTATTAAATAAAAAGAATTAATTGCCCTCACTTCTAAAACCAATACACATGTACACATTTCTCTTCACCACCTCCACCTTCACAACCGCAACGACTGCCAAACCGCTACCGACTGCCGAATCGCCGCCGACGATCGCCGAACCGCCGAATCGCCGACTGCTAACGAGCGTCGAACCGCCACCGATTGCAGACTGCTAAAACCGCCATCGACGACCACCATCATCTCTCACAGTTAAATAAAATAAGCGTTGATTTATTCACCCACCCAAACTTTCATATCTCTCCCTCTGCCTTTCTAATGGCCACCCAAACTCTCATATCCCTCCCACCCTCATTTCTTCTCTCTCTTCTCTGGCCTTCCCTTTCCTTCTGCCTCTAATGGCCTCTCTCTCTCTCTCTCTCTCTCTCTACCTCTAATCTCTCTCTCTCTCTCTCGGCTCTCTCTCTCTCTCTCTCCGGCCAGATGAGAGAGGCGGCCAAATCTGGTCGAGGCGGCCAAATCTGGCCGAGAGAAGCGACCAGATTTGGCCATCCTCTCTCCCGGCCAGATGTGAGAGGCAGCCAGATCTCGCTATCCTTTCTCCCTACCACATCTGGTCGAAAGAGAGGGGAAGCTAGCCGGGAAAGAAGAGGAGGGTGGCCGGCGATGGTGAATGATGATGGCGATACTATTGGCGGCGGCGGTCATGGAGGTGGCAACGGTCGCGGCGGCGGTAAGTGGTGGATTGAAGAAGAAGATAAGGAATTTACATTGAGGGTATTTAGGTCTTTCTACTAATTTAAGTTTGGACTCATGATTCCTCCTAGCACTGTCCTAACTTTAATTAGTGATAACTGTTAAACCATAGGGATCAGCAATGACTTCAAAGCGTGTAACACTGTCACTTTCCTAAAGGAAGTTTTTGTCATTGCAATGACTTCATCAATCAAAGAACTGTCCGCTAATATTGTGAAGTTGGATCGCCTCGATGGATGCGATTTCCTGAGGTGGCAGAAATGTGTATATAGCAAGTTTGATGAAAGAGGCAATGGTGTCATTATCTGTCTTTACGTAGATGACATGTTGATTTTTGGAACTGACTTGGAACAAGTTCAGTTGACCAAAATGTTTCTTTCAAGCAAGTTTGAAATGAAAGATATGGGGCAAGCGGATGTCATTCTCGGGATTCAGATTGTAAGAGATGAGGGGAGTATTACTCTAACTCAGATCTCATTATATTGAGAAAGTTCTCAATAGATTCAATAACTTGAATTGTGCCCATGTTTCTACCCCACTACATTCAAGTATTGAGCTAGTGAAAAATACAGGCACTCCAGTTTCACAACTGGAGTGTTCTAGATTAATTGAATGCTTAATGTATGCAATGACATGCATTATGCCGGATATTTCCTTGGCAGTAGGCAAGTTGGGCAGATTTACAATCAATCCAAGCGAGTTGCATTGGTTTGCAATTCGATGAGTTTTAAAATATCTGAAGAAAATAATTAACTATGGTTTATGCTATAGTGGATATCCTTCGATCTTAGAAGGGTTTTCCGATGCAAGTTGGATTGTGAAAGATCAAAATCATGCATCTAAAAGTGGGTGAATTTTCACACTTGCTGGAGGTGCAATCTCGTGGGCTTCAAAGAAGCAAACTTTAATGGCTGGTTCTACCATGGAATCAGAGTTTATTGCATTGGCCTCGGCTTCAAAAGAACCTGAATGGCTACGTGAATTATTACACGAGATACCATTATGGCCTAAACCGATAGCTCCAATCTCTATCCATTGTGATAATGAGGACACATTGGCAAGGGCTTATAGCCAAATGTACAATGGTAAATCCAGACATATTGGATTGAGACACAGTTGTGTCGAGAATTGATAACGAATGGAGTTATCACGATTGACTATGTGAGATCTAGTCAAAACTTGGCAGATCCCCTTACTAAAGGATTGTCGAGAGACTTAGTGAATAACACATCAAGGGGGATGGGTCTCAAGCCCATGAATAACAGGTCACCAATAGTGGAAACTCAACTCGATGCCTAACATTACGTTAAGTCTTGAGTTCAATGCAGTCAAAATTCATTATTAGTGTGACTGTGAGCACTAAATTCTAAAAACCATCCCAACGTTGTTAGTGCTCGGTACCTGCATGTAAAGAGAGGAGGTTGAGATGAACTCTTAATAGTCTTCTAAAGGTGCTTAAATTGCGGGTGTATTAGAATGGAGACTACCTATGTGGATGTGAAGTGCGGTCGCGTCAAGGAGTTCAAGGGCTTAGCTCCAAAGACATTCACAAGAAGATACGGGACACAAGGCCAATGTTGAATGTGTCAGGATATATATGGCTATTTGCTGGTGTAAGTTATATGCGTGATATGTTTATGCTACATATCGAATAGAATCATCGGTTCAAAGTTTATCTACCATGTAATTTTAATATGATGTAATGAACTTTTCACAAATTAGTGGTTCAAATCGCAAGATACCATTATTTATGCATATAATGTTTGAGATTTCGTAGATTGAATGATTTGGTTATTTTGAAAGAAAACACAAGTGTTATGCAAAGTGAACCACACGCGCGCGCGCAACGCATATGGCGCATTTTAGGCGCTTTTATATGCGCACTTACACTTGGCACGAGGCATGCGCGTGTGTATATGTGTGCAAGCTAACCATGGGTAAAACTTTTTACCATTAATTTTTATCATTTTCGAGATTAAATGGGTAGTTATTAAATTAACTGAGTGGATGCAGTTGAAACTGCTCTCCACTACTTCATTTCTGCTCCACTACTCCATTGTTGTTCCTCTACCCCATTTTCATTCAATGCTTGAGTGAGTGGATGAAGTTGAAACGGTTCCACTACTCCACTACCCCATTTTCACTCTAACTGGTCATGACCAGAGCTCTATAAGAGAAGAGGTTTGGGGAGGAAGAAATCATCTCGAGAATTACCAGCATTAGTTCTTGTTTCATCTTTCACTACTGCAAAGTGAAAGCTGAGTTTGCTTCATCGTATCCTTTAGGATATTTGCTGACTCTTGCAGTATAGAGAGCAAAACTTCCTTTAAAAAAGTGACAGTGTTACACGTTTTGAAGTCATTGCTGATCCCTCTGGTTTAACAATAACTATATATCAATGATATTCTAAGGAACATCACTTCAGCCATCTTTAGTTTCCATATAAAATTTACAACATGTTCATTATAATATGTTGATGAAAGCATTATCAGCTTAGTTGTTGTAACCTGAAAAGTCTATATTAATTGCTGAAGAGGGCTAGTTTATGTATTAATATTATTAAGTTATTATGGAACAACATGTCGGAAAATTATCGGTTCTTCGGAATCCAAATAATCAATATTCGACGAGGACTATCGATTGGATTTTGTGGGCGATCTTTAAAATCTTGAGAACTGCTGTTTGGAGTATAGCTACTTTAGAATTTATTCTATGATGGACCAAATCAACTTCATTGCAGTAATAGTACTAGCATTACTACTGCAATACAAATATTTTTGCATTCTAGTGTGCAATCCTATTGTAATTCCAACTGAGCTACTTGCGCGATCAACCCGAATAAAATCGCGAAATCTTTTGCTTGAAAATAAGTGGGAATCGAATTCGATAAGCATTCCATGATTGACACACTAGTACTCTAGCTAGTCCAACAACATATATATGCCATTTAGTACATTTTTGTCTACTTCAGAGTCCATTAATTGACATCTATATAAGCCTGGTTTTCTCCAAAGTATAGCAATCTCTCATACACATAATTTTATTGATCTTTAGTGGCCTTGACATAAAAATAAAAAATAAAAAATACATGGCTCAGATTCATAGGCTTCAAGTAGAAACAGAGGTCAAGAGCTCTGCAGCTAAGTTCTACAACATGGTAAGAAACAACATGGCAGAGCTGACAAAGGCGTTCCCAGAGTGTTACAAGAGCATTGAATTTGTTGAAGGCAATGGAAGGACTGTAGGGTCTGTTATGCTATGGAAATATGTTGTAGGTAATGTTTGTCACATAATTTTGACAGTTTTTTGTATCCATTTTTTTTTTTTCTAAATTTCCTTCTTGATTTTAATTACTCTTCTCACATTTTTTTTGGCGGGGAACTCAATTAATTAATTTTGATCACAGTGAGTCCTAAGGTTTTGACCACGAAAGAGAAGATCGAAGAGATAGACGACAAGAGACGGTCGATCACTTACAAGGTAATTGAAGGGGAGATCATGGACATTTATAGAAGTTTCTCAATGAAAATTCAAGTTTCTGAAAAGGATGGTGGTGGGAGCTTGGTGAAATGGTTTGTGGAATTTGACAAGGCAAATGAAGCTGTGCCAAGTCCAAATCATTTCATGAACTTGTTAGACATGGCCTCTAAAAAGTTGGATGCTTACCTTCTATCAAAGCATGAGAGAACTATGGAAGCTACAGTTGTGCAAATTCAATCAATTATGATATTAGCCATGCCTGTATGACCATTAATTTAACATATATATTTTTGATTTGGAGGTTTGAAGTACTCTCAATATAATCTCATCATCTTGTCTTTTTAATAAGATTTTGATATAAATTGATCAATGTGGATGGTTATGAAAAGCAAAGCTAGAAGATTCACTTGATTATAAAAAATATAAACCCAAAATTGGTTAGGGATAGAATTGAAACTAAATTAAAAAGACTTAAAATATATTAATTGATAAATTTCTAGTTAATTAAGGTCGGGATATAATTGATATATACAACTATTAAAGTTTATGATATTATTATCATTTGGTTTTTTTTTAGTTTCTAAAATCTGTCTGTACTCTTGAGCATTTGGGCTTTTCATCAATTAAAAATGGCAATATTAGAATTAAAGAAAAACTTCTTAACATTCCAGTTCAAATGTCTCAATTAATAATTAGGACAATCTAGTACTCTTTTTTATGTGCATTTGGGATGCAAGCCTTGGACTCCCCAAAGTTAAAATGGAGTACTTGAGGTCTAAATAATGGACTTCTGAACTTATGTATGGGCTCAAGATTTAGTACTCAAGAGCAAAGGGATGGTATACTTTCACTCCACTTGCACCGATATATAAGTACGTACCACATTTAGTAATTGAGGTACTGTAGAAGTTTACTCTCTCATAGTACTTAAAGAATTAGCTTCCTTGCAAACAACAACTGGTCACCCTAAGTGGTAGGAACTAATTCCCTTAAGCGTGTAAATTAAATCTCAAGTTGGAGTCTTGTGAATGAAAAAAAATTGGATTGGGAAGGCCACTTCTATATATGGGGCCCACAATGCTCGAGCGTGGATTAATCGGTGCGGTTAACGTCAGACATCACGTGAGAAACCACAACTTTTATTATTTTATCCTAACCTTTTTAAATTTGTTATTATATTCCAACTTTGATAGATTGTTGAATTTGTATTTAAGTTACTTTTTAATTCCAAATTTAATGATGAGACACTTATATAATAAATTTTAAAAGTCACATCCTCATATATAATTACTAAAAATTTATTAAATTTATTATTTAAGTGCTAACTTATCAAATTTAGATCTAAAAAGTGACTTTGAATACAAATCAAACAATTTAAAAAAATTAGGAGATAATAACAAATTCAAAATAATCCGTATATAATAACAAAAGGTGTAAAAGAATAAAATATCACTAGAACAATTAATTTCGGTATTTAAAAGAGATTTTTAAATCCCTATTAAATGGGGGTGTTATCAATTATCACCTAATTAATAAGAATTTTAAAAAAATCTCTATGTAATACATGTATTAAAAATTAAAACATAACGCATTTTCACATGACATTTAATAACACTCTATTTAATAGGGGTTTTAAAACCTCTATCAAAAAGGTATTTTAATCAATTTGGCAATTTAAATATATAAAATTTCTTATTAGTGTATTTTAATCAATTTGGCATTCATTTTTTACATGTATTATATAAAACTCCTATCAATTATGAGTTATTTCTTATTAAGACTCTATGAGAGAGTACCCCAATTTTTCATCACATGCAACACAACTCATCATCAAACCATGCAGTAATGTCTTCCTCGTGAGTAAACAAAGTCCCTACATAACTATCTTTTAGTTCCATTATATCTTCGACGCTAGAATTACTACTACTGCTTTTAAAAAACTCTTCTACAGTGCAATCAAGTATCCCTACTTGATCTTCTTCTTCACCATGAATTAGAACATGTTCCAACCATGAAATGGTGTTCTTATCGAATTGCATTGGTGGCGTGCCGACCGCTATGGCTTCTTCGCTGACTAATACCTCATGAGAAGCTTCGTCGACCCTTTTCAACCATTTGGAGTTTTTGGAGAAGGTCCAAGGCCGAGGCCGGAAAAGTTGAGCTTCCTTCTTCGTTTCGAGATGTGGCTTCGCCGCCTCTTTGATCTGGGGGCTTGCCGCTTTCTTGTTCAAGTGAGTGTTCCAGTAGTTTTTCACATCATTTGCAGTTCTTCCAGGGAGTCTACCAGCAATCAGTGACCATCTAGACGACAAGAAATTAAATCACTACTTCATCAATATGTACATTGATCATTTTTTTTTAGGCCACATTTAATCATATCATTAGTTAGATGGAGTATAAAAAAAAAGTTTACTAAATAACCATGTACATATATTAACTAATGTTTTAATTAAGTCATTAATTAGTTAATTAGTTAGGAAATGAATAATTAATTAATTAAGCAGAGGTATAACTAATCAACATGCCTGTTACCAAGAAGATTATGCATCTTAATAATGAGATCAACCTCATCAGATCCAAATTCTCCTCTAATGATATTTGGATGGAGATAGTTCAACCATCTCAATCTGCAGCTCTTCCTACACCTATTCAACCCTGTACAAAAACATCAACAACAACAACATAGCCTCAGTCCCAAATTAACTGGGGATCTCAAATGCACAAACATACACAAAAAATTAATGAGGTCAATGTTAATTGATTTCTAATTAAAGTACTAATTAATTAAACAATATGAACCAATATAATTTTTGGTGCGATATACGTAATAGCATCATTAGTAAATGTTTATATATATAGCATAATTTACTATATACTAGTTAGTTAATAAACGTTATTGTCGAAAAAAAAATTAGTTAATAAATACAACTAATTTACATATAAGCATCATTAACTAATTAACATATAGTTATATATGGATTACCTGATCTAATAGGGACTTTGTGCCAATTTCCTTCTCCATACTCGGCAATGCATTTCTTGAGCAGCATATCTTCTTCTTCAGACCATGCTCCCTTTCTTAATCTAAGAACACAATTCTTGCTAATCCGACGATCATCACCAACTGATGATGATCTATGAGTACTACGAGAAGGCACTTTCTTCGCACCAAAGTGTAGTAAGGAAGCAAGAGGAGCAGACATTGTAACACATACATGCACTTTCTTATAAATTCTTCTATCAACTTTTTGATTCTACTTATATGATTCCAAAAAGTCTACATACGCGTGCTTGAGACCGTGGTCTCCACCAGCACCGATACTATCTCCAATGTTTTGCTAGTATCGATATCATCTTCAATTTAATCATCTTTCAACTCCTTGATGTGGGGTTTTTACTCAAAAGGCATTGGTAGTATTAAAAGTGAGATATGTAATAACTTATATATTTCGATCTTCATGAAGTCTTATTAATCGATGTAGAGATAATCACCGACATACTTCTTTATGATGTCTTATTTAATCGAGATGTGGGACTAATTTTCGATCCGCACATTGCGATATTCCACCTTGGGCCGAAAGTCATAATCCAAGAGATTTTTTCTCACAGGTCTCATTCGAACCATGGGGTCTGAGATCGAGACCAAGATCATATATAATTTTTTCGCCCGCGTGCGCTCGAGCCCGTGGATCTCCGTCAGTAACGATATTGTCTCAAACTTAACCACCTTTTTAACTTTTAGGTGGGGTTTTAACATCTTTCAATTTTTAGGTGTTTTTAAGTGTGGAGTTTTAACTTAAAAAGTATCGATACTATTTAAAAGGGAGATAATCACTTATATATTTTCTTATGAAGTATTATTTAATTGATATGTGATTATCTTTCTTTCTAGGCATCTCAGGAAGGACAAAGCCTCTTTTATGTCTTGAGATGAAATATGTGATTTTATGATGAGGGGCATGCGTGAATGTGATTTTATGTACTTCATGTACTCATTTGAACGTACAGATCGACGTGGGTGTTTTTTTTTTTTGAATTTTTGTTGGGCCTTTCTGACTGGGTATTGTACCGTTAACTTAATTATGAAATTATACTTATTTGATGAGGGAGTGATTTTTGGTCCACGTAATATTTAATACCCCATCTTAGACTGAGATTCATCCAAGGTACTGTTAGCATGGTTTTCATATCATGTCTCAGTCGAACCATCGACTCCGATATCATGCTATTTTTTTGTTTATGTTGAGAAAGTTGGTGGATATTTGCTAATATCGATACTATTAATTAATGGGTAATGCTAGATGGACTCAAAAAGTCCGGACTCAAACAACTAAAAAGACATAAAGACCCTTAATTCAAATTCATTATTGGTGTTTGAGGTAAAGGGTAATTATGTCTTTTACTTAGATAGATATCTTAAATTATTAATAAAAAACTCTTTGAGTCCGGACTCAAAGAGTCCAAACGGATTTTTTGTTAATTAATTATACGTTCTACTCACAAATGTGGGTTTTTACTTTAAAAGACTTTGGTACTAATTGGGGTGGGGGTGCATGGGGTCCGGTGGGAGGAGTTCCATGCACATTTATTATATGCTACTCCTTCAGTCAAAAATATATAACATTTTGAAATTTTTTGGCTTCAAAAAATATATGATGTTTTCGGAATTTGAGAGAACTTTGTACCTCTTATTACGGACGAATCGACATTGATAACAAGAATCAACAAAGAAAAATGAAATTATATGGCCCCCTCACCACTAACTTAGATTCGTCTGTACCTCTTATATCTATTTTACCCCTCTTTTAACTCAAACATTTAATTATGATTAAATACTTGTCTTTCTTTCATTAGATGAAATAAATAATTAAATGTGGGTAAGAATATAATTTAAACTCACAATTAATATGCTTTTCTTAATATATGTGTTTTGAGCAAAAAGTTTTATATTTTTTATCAGAGAGAGTTCATTATTTCTTTCTTTTTTTAATTGGGCCTGCTCGGGTACTATTTGGAGAGAAATCCATACTTAATTATTTTTTTATGAATTAAGTCACTTAATTAATGTGAGACTATTATTCGGTCCACACATCCAACACTTTTATAAAAATTATATATTTCATTATAAAGTCATACTTACCCGACATGGGACTAAAGTTTTTAATTGTTCCACACATCTTCAACACGTAGCGTGTTGTCTTATGCGATTTTGGGCTTGAAAATATGAAATTTATTTATGAAAACATAAGGGCATAAGCATTAGGATAAGACATAAGGTATTGGTATTTAATTCACTACAAGAACATGGTGGAATAGCATTGAAAAATTATGATAGACAAAATTTGTTGCTAAACAGCAACAAATCAGCAACAATTCTGCATCAGAAAGTTCATTTGACTTGGTTGACCCAAAAGCAACAATTCAATGACAAATTTGTGACAAAAATTGTGACAAATTGTATATTGTCATAAATTTGTAGTTGATTTCTCCCGCTATAAATTTCCCACCTAAGTTGTGGACTGATCTTCTACAGATCGTGACACGAGTAATCAAGTCCCACGATCCAGTAGCAAATTACGAATAAATGAATATGTGACAGATTTGCTACAGATCAACGACAGAACAGAGTTTGTCGCTGATCTTTGACAAATCAGCGATAGACAATTAGCTACAAACTTGATCTGTCGTTGATCTGTCGCAACATAAAAAAGTAAAAACCTAATAACCCTTCTTCCTCGTCCCTTGTCTGTGCAAACCAACCCAAAAACCCATCGTCACCGTCGCACAATCCTCGCCACCACCGTCGCCATCGTCATCCACTCTCATTGTCATCATATACCGCGAATCCGACGGCTTTCTCTCTCGCTTTGCTTGCAACGCACGCACCAACGCTCGACATCGCGGGTCGCGCGCGTGTGCGCTTTCTTCTCCCCGCGCCGATGTTCGCCTCTCGTGAATGATCGTTGCTCGTGTCTCTTCGTCGCCTCTCTCCTTTCACATCTCCGCCCGCTGCACACACGCCGACGCCATCGGGCCGAGAATTGCTCCGCCGCTGCTTTCCTTCTCCGTCGCCGCTGCTTTCCTTCTCCGTCGCCGCCGCTTCCCTCCGTTTTCCGCCACCCAAATTTTTGCCTCTACCGCCCCACTCTTCCGCCGCCGCTGCCCCCCTTTTCCACCGCCGGTGCCCCATTTTCCGTCATTGCGCGCTAGCTCGCCTCATATATCCTTGACTCTGTCGCGGGTCTCCTCTGCCCCGACTCGCGACTCGCACACCGACACTACCGTCGACCGAGCTTCACCCGGTGGACTGGCACGAAGGCATAGCAGACTCGTGGATTGCCTCGCGACCAGGCGGTGGACTTTCGAATCACAGTCCCAGCCAAGCGTAATCCCGATTCCAATACATCATCGCCGAAGCACTCGTGGTTTGCGTTTTCTAAAACTTTTATTTTGGATATTTTGTTGAATTGTTATATGCTTGTTTTCATTACTACTGAAAATAGGAAAACTTAAGTTTTCCCTTTAATATTTCAACGAAATTGTACCCAGGTTATGGTTAGCATCCAAAAATAGCGACAGCCTCCTAAACATCAACAAATCAACAACTCAACAATCTGTTGCTATACAACAACAAATCGACAACTCAACCATCTATCGATCAGAGATCCGCGAAGATTGATGTAAGTAATATGAATTGCACATATATAACTAGTTTGAGACAACACATGTAGCCCATCAATTTAAAAGAAAACAGTAGAGTTAATTGTTAATTCGAATTAATTTAATGCGGGTTGAACTCACTCGGAGATTATAGGAGATGTCCACCGGACCCCAACACATCGATTGACGAGGATGTCGTTTATCTTGAGGTGGTGTCAGAAGTCAAGTGACGTGTCTACGGATTAGGTTCATAAGGTTTTCATTGCAGCATATCTTTAAGGGAAGCAAGCTCATCTCGAGGACTAGCATATGGACCTCATGAGTGGAAAAGCTCCAGCAGGACCACCAAAGGTTGCAAGAAACATTGTTGAAGGAGCGAATGGAAAGACAAGAACAAATGCATAGAGACAAGATGGAACGCCAAGAAGAAAATCGAGAGATGCAGGACCGGTTAGCACGTATGGAGGCATTGTTGATGCAACACCTTGGGATTAGGCCTCACGTGCCTCCGACACCGCCGACTCCACCATCACAAGTGACAGAGCGTTCTGGTCCTCATAATGACGACCGGCCTGGTCATTTGACGACGAACATAGCAACTTCTCTCAGTTTGCGCACCCGGATGACCACCAGCCTGGGCATTGGACCGATCCACATAGTGAAATGTTTCACTTCTAGAGATGGCAAACTTGTAAGAAAATTTGTTAAACGAATCCGAGTGATTGGTCATATGAAAAGTATGTTTTATGTAAGAACCAAATACATCACTAATCTCTTATCCATCACGATTTCACGTGACAACTTAGTTGAGTGCAACTTTACAAGGGTTGCACCTTCTTTTGATAATCAGGGGTTGGGGCTTTGATTTCCATAGTTTGTTAGAAAAAATTTGAACTTTTTGGCATATCTTACAATTTTTCAACTTCAAGATGCCAACATGTTTCTTTAATCTTTGGGGTTCTTAATTTTGTATGTTCTTGATTTAGTTGGGATACTAATTTCCTTTATTAGTTATATTATTTGTTATATCTCAGAATGGGTTGTAATGAAACTTGAATTTTTGTTTTCACCTCCTATTCTGTGAGTTATTTTTTTTTCGAAACTTGTTGCTTTTATTTTTTGCATCTTGGTTTCCTGTGAAATGATGGATTCCTTGAAAATTCTCCACACACTAAAACCTTATAGGATCCTATTTCACGATTTCCTTTATGCATCTTTTGCATCACTTCCACACATTTGAGAAAGACATTATACTTGATCAGACACTTTTCAAGTATTAGTAAAGTAAAAGAGAGATTTCTTGTGAATATTTGAGTTTGCTCTTGCATGTTTGCTTTGGGTCTTTATATTTCTTTAATTGTGGAAATTATTTACCATAGTTCGCTCTTGCATGTTTGCTCTTGCATTTGTTATTGATTTCTCCTTTTTTGTGACAGTTAAAGGCATTGGGTATAGATAATATCTTAGGGTTTGATTGATTAGCATCTCCAGCGCCAGAGGCAATGATTAGGCCACTTGAAGTCCTCTATGCCCTTGGAGTTCTTCATGAGGATGCCAAACTTACATCACCAATTGGGTTTCAAGTTTCAGAGATTCCTTTGGTACGCAACCTTCTGGCCATTATTTTATTCACAAAATCTCTATTGAACTCAATCTTGTCTTGATCTTAAACATTTTACCATGTATGTTGCAGTGTTTATTATGAACTTTTGAACATTCGGATAGTTGCAATGAGTGGTAGAAGGGTCTTACAACATATGTTACAATACATTCTTATGTTATTACTTGTAATATATTTCTTTTTGAGATGTTTCCCTTTTTTACTTTCTAATTGAAGTTTAATTGTTTATTTTGTGTCAATTATATTACTATTTGTATTTTTCTTTCAAAGATGCTTGTGTTTTAACTTATTATTATTTTCGTCATACTTTGGTATTTTTAAATCATTAATATAATATTTAATACCAGTTTCTTCAGCATTTTCCATTTGTCATTTCATGAAGAAACTTGATTTTTGAATTTGTTCTTTGTTGTGTATGAAGGGAACATACAGTTTTTGCTCTGTCGCTATTGGAAAATATGATCGAATATGTATTTTACTCGTGTTTCATGCTGAAGATAGAGAACAACACGAGTACTTAGCGGCTTTAGAATAAATTATTTTTGAACTAGATCACTATGATTGAATTATATATGTTTTGTAGGCAATTCTTAAGTCAAATGACTTCATAGACCTCTTTAATTTTTGAAAGTTTTTTAATTCAAAGACTTGGATCTCCTCTTTAAAAAGTTTTTTTAAAATTTTGAATAGTTTATCTAATCCTCTATAGTCCATTTCATTTTTCTCGGTGAGATGGACACCCCATGATGCTCAACTTGGTCTATATATGTAATATGTGTCTCCATCTTTTTTAGGGTCATAACGCGCACTTTTAATTTATGGTTTAGAAACCCTTAACTCGTTGTGTGTTTTTTTGGAGTGGTTGTATATGTTGGTCATGTTATACATCGAGATAGAAAGACTGTGAAAGATAATGTGTATTCATAGACAACATTATATTCAATTTCACTTTAATTGGATTTGATTTTATTTTCATTTGTGTTGGAATATTTTGGTTGCATGACGAATATTGTTCAAGTTCCTTTTAATTTTCAGGATTTGGATGGGAAACGCTCTCCTACCTAAAGAATTTGTATAGTTCCTATCTTGTATCGGTGAAAGAATGTTATAAAGTGTTTTGTAAACAATATATATATATATATATATGTAAATTAATTTATGTAGCCAACTTTGCGTAGTATTTTGTATTTTATTGAATAATGTTCATCTAGTACTATATAGTATACTACTAGTTGATTATGAAATGTTAATCTCATCCTTTGTAGACATAGTTTGTCAAATTTTGATAATATACATACATTTTCCCAATTTTCGTATTATTTGCAGCAGGCACAATTTGTTTTTGCAGATTTTATTTTAGCTTTTAATTTTACTATTTACTGTGTACTGTTTTTTTTTTTAAATTACTATTCGAAAATTTGTATGTATTGATTTGCCTAGTCAAAAAAAAGTCATTTGTTGCTTGATCAGTGTGATCAGATCACGATGACAACGTTTTTGTTCATTGGGCAAATCAGCGACAGACTTGGTTTGTCGCTGAACAGAAAAAGATCAGCGACAGCACACGTCTTTGTTGACTGGACAAATCAGCGATAGACACGGTCAGTCGCTAAATAGCAACATATTTACAATAGACATGAATGTGTTGACTAGACTACAATTAGCGATAGAGGTGTTTTGTTCGTTGTTCAAATGACAAAACGTTTGTCAAACTGTCACAACAAAGAATAACACCAAATTTGTCGCTGAGTTCAATCAACAACAAAGAGTTTAGCAACAGTCACCGTTTGTCACTGATCTGTTGCAGGTCGCTTAGCAACAGAACCGTACTAATTCAGCATCATATTAGTTTGTTGTTGTTTAGATTTTTTTTGTAGTAATTTGTCGGTGTTATACAAAACTATGCTTCTAATTTAAATCTAACTTCTAAATATTATTCCTAACTAAATCGAAACTTTTAATATATGTAACTTCTTAATATATTTATGAACTTCCTAATTTTTGTAATCCTTTAATTAGGAGACTAATTATAAATTATCCCCAACATAGTGATGATCCATAAATCAAAGGACTTTGACAATCACTATGCATGGCAGATTTTTTATTTTTATTTTTTGAAACTATATTAGAAATATACTACTCAAATATTTTCCTTAATATATATACATCTCTCTCTTGTACATGGACTGTCACGCTTACTCACCTACCAGGGATCGTTTTATGGTCCTCTTGGTGCCTAGCTACGTTCCCTTCTTTCTCAAATGATAGGTGGTTTTCCTTGGCCCATGTATTTATATAGTTACGAAAGGACTATAACAATAACTACCAGTCAAATATATTATTAATAATATTAAAATCATCAAAAAAATTGTTACATGCATGATGCATCAACCGCATACTAGCTAGTGCATGTTATGTCAAATACAAATCTAATTAAGTTGGTGGCCCAAAATGATTTGGTACATGACAATATTGTTGGGAGAGGGTGGGAATAATCTAACGTCGGGTACTATTCAAGTAATATATAATAAAGAAGAGTTAGTGCTTTGAATGACAACAATGTACATGTCACATTGCAAAATACATTGGCTCACAAAAATCATCTATATGCACCTTATTGAGATATAGGCATACACGGATCTCGATACATAACATGCAGATCGAAGTTGCGTAGATGACTCTTGTGAGCTAATGTATCTTGTGGTGTGACATTATTATCATTCTAGTATTTTCCTATAGTATTTATATGTTTGGATTTGAAACATTATCACCAAAATGTCAAAGGTATTTAAGATAGTGTCTCAATTCAAATATGTATACGTCCACATATCTCGAGGCACTATTGAATGGCTCGTTTGCCCGATGTGACTTTATAAGTTTTGTTAAAAATGTAAAATAAAAGTAAAAAACAATAATGATATTAACATATCAAAAAACTATTCTGCTTTGATAAATTACATTGCTTCCTTGATTGATTCACCCATCATACATATATTTATAGATAATGATACACATGTATGGACTTGGTCAACATGACCCATTCACAACACTACATACATGCATCACTTCACTAATTAGTAACTACCTATTAAATGGTAACTTCTTTTAACTAACATCAACCCTCTATGCATGCCACATATGCACATAAATAATGGTTGATGAGCGGTTATCTTTTGAAAAAATAAACAATGTAGTTTGGTCCCCAACTCTATTCTCTTGAAGTTTTGAATCTGGAACACCATTTAGGAGATGAGAAGAGGAGTTAGAAAATCAAACTTTAGAAAGAACAACAAAGGCTAGAGGTAAATCATATTTATTTTCGCATTTTAATTGTGCGATCTTTGTGTAAACACATTTTATGATTGTTGGTATTAGAGCATCAATTCCTCTGCCTTATTGTCCTAGCCTTTGATTGATTAATAAATTTTTATGGAGATTCAATTTTTCGTTTTTGAGTTTTGGGTTTTTTATCCGAAATTGAGTTTATGAATATATCAAAACCGACGAATGAGACGTGTTGTGATTGTCTATTACTATTTAGAGGATAACTACATAATTGCACAATCCGAATGACATGTGTCACTTTAATTATGGGATTCACCATTGCTTGTCATGCCTTGATTGATAATCATTGATATCATTTAATGTACGAAAAAATTACAAAAGTACATATAAAATTACTTTAAATGAGAGAAATGGGGTGAAAATAGATTTTTTTTTTTCAAAAATATGTAATAATGTCTAATCAAAAGGCGTTATCACAATGGGTTGGTGTTGTTGCTGACGTGGACACATGGATAGCGCCTTTTGAAAAAGCACTATCCACGTGTCATGGCCACGTGAGACGGATTACAATAGATAGCGCCTTTTCAAAAGGCGCTATCTATCTGTGTAATCTGCGCGTCCTACATGGACAGTGACAGTGAGGTGGACAGTGAGGTGCATAGATAGCTCCTTTTGAAAAGAAGTTATCTATATAAATTGTCTCGCCAACTCAACGCCACCTCACCGCCACCTCACCGCCACCTCACACCCATGAAGCCTACAAATAGTGATATATAACGCGCCTCGTATCACCACCTCACACCCGCGCTACTCGTGTATGTCGAGGTAGACAACTAATGTAAACAACGCGCACGCATATCGACGAGGACAACCCATGCAAATGTCACCCATGTATGCCGAGGTGGAGATTTCATGCAAATGTTAGACACGTATGTCGAAGTGGGCGACCCATTGCAACCTCGTGTAACTCATGCAAACGTCACGCGGTGAGTTGGCGCGGCAAATGTATAGATAGCTCATTCTCAAAATGAGCTATCTATACAAACCTTTACAAATTATGTCCCCTATGCCCCGCCACCTCACAAACTTCAAAAATAACCGATATTGAAAATTTGTGATGTGGCGGTGAGGTGGCGGTGAGATTGTATGGATAGCTCCTTTTGAAAATGTGCTATCCATACAACCTCACCGTCACGTCACCGCCACCTCACAAACTGCAAAAATAGCCAATAACGTCTTTTGAAAATGCGTTATTGAAAGTTTGTGACGTGGTGGTGAGGTTATATGGATAACGCCTTTTCAAAAGGCGCTATCCACCGCCACCTCACCGCCACGTCACAAACATCAAAAGCAATAACGCTTTTTCAAAAAGCATTATTGACTATTTTTATTATTTCAAAGTACACCACCCTAATTTGTGAAATAATTTATAAATGTATCTTACTTTTGGAAAAACACTGTCACTGACACATGTATGATGTATTTAAGTAATTATCAAAGGTAAAATTGAAGTTCATCCTGACATATACAAAATGAACAACTGATACATTATACATTTTAATAATTAATATATATACATAATTAATAGACAGTTGCGTTTACATGTAGTTATAAATTTCTTTTTTTTTATCTTACATTATATGCACATTAAGCTATATAAAATTTGTAAGTATTATCTACATTAACATGCAATACATACATAAATTTAGTGATTAAAATGTAGGATGATCAAGGTAAGTGAAATTTTAAATAATGTTAAAGTAGCCACAACATCTACATTATAAGAAATTAATTAATTATAGGATCATTCATGCATTTGTTGTATAATTAATTTTTTACTCAAAAATACTCAGAGGGATTGTATAGCTTATAGTATATAATAGGTTATGCGTTCATTTTGTAAATTCGCACAAGTTTTTTTCAATAGGAATAAGACTTCATTTAATATAAGCCAAAATATGTGTATAATCACGAAAAACAAAGTGTTTCTTTAACAAATTCAGAAAAAAAGCCCTTACTAAAATAATAGGAATAACGGGTCGTCCTTACAAATTCACACAATTTTGATATGAACACAACTACTTTTAACAAAAAAAAAATTTATAACTCTAAAATAATAAAGTTTGGTTAGGTTCAAATTATCAATATGTACTTTTTGAAGGGATAAATTTAGACGGGAGTGGCCTAATGGTAAAGGTGAAGACGGAGTTATATGAGTTAGGCGCACGACCTTAATTTCGATTCCTCACAACAGCCAAATATTAGGTCACTAGTGATCTCTTTTCGTAATCTCAAAGTTTATTTGACTAATTTGACAAAGTGTGACATTCATGGTTATTAAAAAAAAAAAAAAAAAAGACTTTTCAAAGGAATAAACAAATTACAACTTTATATTTGAGTCGCGTCCATGGTTTTGATCCACACGATTCAATCATGCACATCACAATCCATCTCCAATTCTTCCAATTCTTCATGTGGTCATTGTCGACTCGGTCATGTCATCTATCAAAAGGTGGTAGGACAGATTTTGTTGGTACTTGGGCAAACTAACTGGGTCTTCTTAATTAATGATGCAATGAATCGTCTATTTTTAGAAGTCTCCCTCAATTTGAACTAAAGAAGTAACAGTGACAATTTATAACAATATGTTCTCTTTAATTGGCGTGACATTATGTTAGGAGCTTCAATAGAGCGACCTTTGTATCTTTAATAATTTTCAGTGCACCTTTAACTTCTTCTTTTTTTCTTTTGTAATGCGCATTAAGGTATGAAACTAATAATTGTTTTTTCATTTGCTAATTTCTCAGCACATTCTATACCTTTTATCATCTCAAAGTGCACATTATTATGTCTTTTTTTAAACATTTTTAAATTAACCCCCCAAAAGTTTGTAATTTTCTTTGTGCTTTACTTACTGAATTTTTGGCTGATAATGCAGTCCCAGAAAGCCAAGTGGAGGCTTCAGAAACCAGATGTTGTTCATCCAATAACTTATGCTATAGTAATGAAGAAGCTTGACTTTTTTGCTTGACATGTCACGACGACTTGTAAGTGCTCTCAGTTTTTGATTTATTTTTTTTTTGCCTCTATTAGAACTTCGGTTTTAGAATGAGCAATGTAACACGTAGAAGAAAATGATGAAACTTTTTTGGGCAAGTCAATGATACAAAAAAAGAACTAAGTTATATAGACTTGATTAAATAAGAATTGGTTTATCTTAAAAAATTTTTTTTTTTATCAAATATTATTATAAGGTATACTAATTAACTATTTTTTCCTTCATCGTCCTTAATTTGCAGCAATGACAATGAAGAAGAAGAATATCCATTAGCGTAGATTTAGTTATTTTTCAATTTTAATTAGCATAGATTATTTTTCAACATTAAGAATATATGTACAGATTTTTTATTCCCACCATTATTTGATACTTTCATAATCTACTTGAAATATTTATAATGATATATATTAAGTTTGCATTTATTTATAATGATATATATGTTAAATTGTTATAATGTTAAGTCGAGCAACTTAATCCACTGCATAATTTTTATTCTAAAAAATCATAATAGACTAATTTGCATTTATGTCGTGTCTATTTGTACGAATATTTGACAAATCGACGTAAGCAAATTTACTATTTTGCCTTCATTATTTAATATCCTCCGCTCATGCAAATCTTTAGTATTTATGTGTACTTACACATATGTATGCAATAGGTTCTCTCATCAAATGTTATTGGCAACAAGACGCCAATCAAGAAATTCTGAAATTTTATTGAGTTTGTAAGTCACGCTGCTATGCTAAAGGATTTTTGCAGGGTTTCTTTGGATTTGGGGAAATGATGTTGATGCCTAAACTATACAATCTTTTTTAAAATTAGATGTCATATGATGTTGCACACCACACGTCGCAATAGAAATTTAGGGGTAGTCATTGTAGCTATGTTTAAGGAGCTAAGGTTGTTGTTAATATAACCATTAGACTCTCCATGAGCTATGAATTTGTTAAGTTCGGAGACGAATGGTCCTACAACAATAATTTATTTTTGTATCTATTAGAGGTTGGGTATTTGTTTTATTTTTTTTTTACTTTTAAATAATATATACTTAGAATAGCAACTTTGATAAATATCTCAAAATCAAATCACTATATATAGAGACTATTATATGAATCATATATGCATTTTCGGATAAAAATAATAAATTCTTGGAATTAAAGTCCCGTGAGCATAGCGAGCGAGGCTCAGTCGTGCATGAAACTAGCTTCTTTACCTACACCCGTCCTTTATGTGGGAACCCTTGCTCATTTTTCTTCACATCCGATCGACAATGTGAAGGGACTAGCTTCTTTGCCCACATACGTCTTATGTGTGGGAACCCTTGCTCATTTTTTTTCACACCCAGGCGGCGATGTGAAACACACCCTTGCTCATTTCTCACTACACCCGTGCTCCGATGCAGCGCGTCGCTAGGTGGGAACACCCCAACATTTATATATGTTTGATTCATTTCATGAAAAGTGACAAAAGTTTCACGTTGGTTGTCTTCCTATCGCAACCCTTCGACATTTTCCAAGAAAGAAAAATGAGCTTGGGGCC
This sequence comes from Stephania yunnanensis, assembly GCA_039657365.1. NCBI lineage: Eukaryota > Viridiplantae > Streptophyta > Magnoliopsida > Ranunculales > Menispermaceae > Stephania > Stephania yunnanensis. Next base: position 54,667,274 of record CM077588.1, on the reverse strand, counting down.
TCCCTCCCCCACTTTTTGGGTATGAAAAGTGAGTTTGGGACCCCCTTACCCATTTTTCGATATGAAAAATGGGCGTCAGAGTCCTCCTTGTTTATCCGGACTTGGGACCGGCTATGTAGCGCACATAGTGTACAACATAGGTTGAGTTTCTTGTAGAAGAAGACAAAATCTTTTAATGAACCAAAGGACGAAAATCATTATTGGCACTTTCATCCTCTCTTTGTTTATTGTGTGAACTCACGCACAATCAAATTCAATTCGTTGACAGACGAATTCAAGAGAAACCCAAAGCAGACCCAATTTTCCTATTTCCGTCAGCGCACCCACCGATCTTTAATCTCAATCACAACCTTACAGTCGTCCCCATTATTGATCTACAAAAGCTATAAGAAAAGTTTGTTGGAGCAAACGCAACAAACAAATTAAACGACACACGTGATCGATACAAAAAATTATGTGGTTCAGAAATATGTCTACATTCACCATAGAAAACACATGGGTTTTATTAATACTGAAAAGTACACTAACTTCAAGTCTTCAACTCTCTCACTCTCAACAACTAATCAAGATATTCAAGACATTACTGTTTTAATTGTCTACCCTACTTATAAATACAATAGGGTATCGAAAACCTATCTGAGTTGTACTTGGAGACCAAAATCATGTTATATTGCGAGTCTACTTAACTCAATAATTGGGTTAAGTATCCGATCCATATTCAAGCCAATATCAACAGCGACAATGTAAGACCCTCCTCTCATTACATATACTTGTTTTAACAAATATAGTTGGTTGAGTTTTGAAAGGTGTTCTTTTTTTTGATATAGAGTTTTGAATGGTGTTTGTTGTAACAAATCAATCGTGATGACTTTATATTATTCCTATACACGAGCAAATATTATACATTTAAATTAACGCTTGCAAGCGGGTGTTTAGTATATATATATTAGTTTCAGGACGTGCTATGCATGATTGATCCGCTCGCTTTGCTCGCGGGAATTAATTTCTAAGAATTTATTAATTTAAATTCAAAATTGTAATTAAGATTTAAAAATTAGAAATACAAGTACATTTATTCTCTAATGTGATTGAGATAAAATGTGAATGAAAAAACAAGCTAGTCATGTTAGACCGTTACTTCCTCAAAAAAAGGAAACAAGGAAAAAAAACAAGTGGTTTGACCCATTAATTTGTAAACACTTGCTTATGGAGATTCGTATAATTGTACATAAAGTTCAATTTTACCTCAAACTCTATAGAAAGAAAGGATAACTTTGAAATTATGAATGTAAATAATTGAATTAGTTGAGATTAAAGCTTTAGACACCCTGACCAAGAAAAAAGAAAGAAAGATTAGAACAGAGGTTGTATTGTCTTATCTTATGTACCATGTGGAACTCTTTAGTCCTTTAACCACATCTTCCTCATAAACGACCTTGCCTTAGTTGATCTCGTTCCATTATTCTCTTATTTTTGTGCATCCACTATAAGACATTATGTATTTAGTGACATTAATTTACTCATTTAACGACATTAATTAGTGTCTCTAAAATTTTACCGACGCATCATAAAGTGTCGCCACTTGTGTTGGTAAAATGATGTCGCCCCATTTTTTGCGATGTAAAATATATGTGTTGGTAATATTTATTTAAGACACTTTTGAAATAAGCGTCTTTAACGTGGGGACGTTTTTTATTTATGTGTCTTTAATTTTATGACATTTATTTCTTATGCTTCTCCAATTTAAAGACACTTTTTGTATATACATCCTAAAATAAAGACACTTGTAAATTTAGCGTCCTTAAATTGACATCACTTGTAAGCTTAGTGTCCTTAAATTGACAACACTTGTACACTTAATGTCTTTAAATTGACAACGCATGTGCACTTAGTGTCTCTAAATTGACAACGCACGTGCACTTAGTGTCTCTAAATTAACAACGCACGTGCACTTAATGTCTTTAAATTAACAACGCATGTGCACTTTGTGTCTCTAAGTTGACAACACATATACACTTAGTGTCTCTAAGTTGACAACGCATTCATATTTAGCGTCGTCATGTATATATATATATATATATATACTACTTTCAATACGTGTTACGCACGATTCCCCCGCTCGCTTCACTCGCGAAAATTATTTTCTAGGAATTTATTAACAAAATTTAAAATTGTAATTAAAATTTAAAAATTTAGAAATTAGAAATACAAGTACATTTTTTAGCTTATCAATATTATCTACTGTGATTGAGATAAGATGTGAATGGAAAAACAAGCAAATCATACTAGATGAGAATGAGTTCATGATTGATTTGGAAATAAAGAAAAAAAAACGTGTAGTGGATTGATAAGGAATTAGAGTTTGATTTGGATACAAAAGAAAAGGTCGATTTGAAGATAAAAAAAGTATGGGCAAATAGGTAAATTTCATTACCACTCAAAAATTTGTGATTCGTCCTTTTATATATATGATAGATATATCAAAAAAATAATTAATATTAATATAATTGGAAAGAAGATTTTTTATATAAATTAAAGATGTTTCTAGTTCTATTTACAAGAATATTATTTATCAATAAAAACGAGATTTTTATTTATTTTATTTGAACAAAAATCAAATTAACAAATGTACAAATTTAAGGTGAAAAAATAAACAATATACAGTAGAATTTCCTTCTTAAACAATATACAGTTGAATTTCCTTGTTAAATGAAATATTCAAACTATAACGATTACACAACGATTACACGAGGTCTCCCAACAATTCCTTAAGAGACCAACAAATATGTGAAAAGACGTTTCTTCGATATCTTCGAAACTGAGAATGTGATATAGTGGCAGCCCAAGCACTCCGTAGGTACAATCCCTGTTGAGATAACTTAAGATGCACTAATTAGAAAGGATTTAAAAGGTCCAAAAAGCACAACATTAAGTAAATTAAGTCAAGAGCAATGAAAAGAAAAATAAAAACCTTACTTGTATCAACATAGGCTTTGTTTTTTATTGATATTGTTCTAACTGCCTTGTTTAGCAAGAATTCATCTGGCATTTTCCGTTGCATAGACACCAACTTTTGAAATTGAAAGCTTCAGAATCATTTTAGGCAATGCATTGTCAGAGAAACAAAAGTATTACTTGTGCAAATATGAACAAGATAATGAGTTATGGAAGCCCAACTTCCACGCATTTAGCTACCTACACATAGAAAACATTTCCCTTAGCTACATTACATGGTGGAATGATAATCAGTAAAATTTACCAAAGAAGTAGCCTTATTCAAATTTCTATTCTTCATTATGCTTTCATCGATAACAATGCAATTTGTAAGTGCTTACCGATGGTTGCAAGTGCTTACCTATGGGGAACCAAGCTCATAGAGACCAAAACATGCTAAAGCAACTAAAGGAATAGCTAAAAGTGGATTTAAAACCTAGAAACATATAGAGGTACATTATGAACACATTAATAATATTGTATTGAAAGCGAAATGGTATAAATTAGTACTAATAAAGGTTAAACCTAGTTGCCCAACTGTTTTAAGCAGAAACATGGTTAACTATACTTTTAGGAAACATAAACATAAATAAGACAACTAATCATGAGCTTAACACAAGTTAATGTTTTTAAGTCAACCCAGCAACAAACAACAATGTCTACAACACCTTTGCTTTATCCTGTTACAAACAGCAAATTCAAAAAACATGACTACAATACAATGAGCTTCAACAAAAAGAAAAAAAACATAGACCAGGGTAATAAGCAACTTATAATGTGTTGATTCATTTTCATACTCACATTTCCTCTTCTCATATGTGGAACAAGCGCCATTAGTATTATAACTGTCATGCCAAGCATAAGCAAGTAATGCTGGAAACCCCTCCACCCTGCTCAATTTAATTACCGCAAATCCTGCTAAGTATATGCATCCTAATGTAGGTAGACTGATAATTTGAAGTTTAGGTTTTGGATAATATAAAGAGAATTTCGTTGTCAGACAGCACAATAATTTTTTTCTAAGCAATCAAAATTTTCAAACTCTATCCTAACAAGCATCTCAATGTTCTATACAATAGTGCATTAAAAAAATATAACCTTGTATACTAATAATAGAAAACCACCAAAAAAAAAACAACAACAATAATGTGTAAGCAAAAATAGATGCATACTAGTGTACTATATTTTCCATAAGTTAATGTTTCTAAGTCAGCCGCTTATGATTAGAGATCCTTACTTCCTCAAGTTTTGTCTTCAGTAATCAGTGTTGACCAATGATAAATGAAGTTATTTTGAATTAAAATACAAAGTAATCATAAGAGATGTATAAGTCATTATATTAAGGTAATGGCAGAACTGATGATGTTTAGTTAGACATTTTGAACTAAGCCCAATTTTGAACTAAAATACAAAGTAACAGTTCATGCTAGAGATTACTTGGTAGAGTCTCCCAAGTTGGGCCGGGTTCATAAAGTGATGTACAATGTATATTCTAGACAATGTGCTTAGATCTAGATTAGTGTTTTAGAGATCTATGGTTGTAGTTACATCACAACATTAGCAAAATAAGTAAATGAAGTAGAAAAAGATATCTATAGGGAATGATGAGGCATGATTCCTTTTTATTAGAGGGTAAAAAAGAAGATGTAGCTAACATGGTTCAATGTTTGCTTTGTTAGAATTGAAAACACAACATATGCTAGCAGTAGCTTCCTCATCAACTAGAAGAATCGATTAGTTTTACTTGATACACTTAGCAAGGATTTTAGGTGAAAAATCAAATGTACATAATGCTAACTTGGCCAGCTCGGATGAGAAACTTACACGTGTATCACTTTCTAAAGTAGTTTTAGCTAAACTCAACCATATCTGCAAGTTGAAAAAAGTAATTTAAGTTCAAGGTAAATGAGTTATCCTTTAAGTTTCAAGAATATTGCATACATGGAATCATCAGTACATCTGTGATGTTGGCTTTCCGTGGCACTATATTGTATAATTATTTTTTTTTCTTCTGCACAATGCATTGCTCCAATTCATCCAAACATTTTCAGTCAATCCTTGGAAACATTTTCAAAACAGTAGAATCATGCTTTCAAAGTATTTTTTCCCTTTTTAATTGCTCATGCTAATGCTTATAAAGTAGTTCTCATCTATAAAACATCTCATTCCATTTATAATCTTCAGTGCCTAAGTTTCTCCGTTCATTTATATATATATATATATATATATATATATATATATATATATATATATATATATATATATATATATATATAATCTTCCTCTCCTCTCATTGCTTTTATATATCTCTCTTTCTGAACTCTCTCAAAAAACAAAACCAAAAACTAAGAAACAATAGCTATATAGTTTAACAAAGATGGTCATTATAGGAGTTGAAATATAAAAGAGCCCCACAATGCTAGAGGCACTAAACTTTTGTTCCAAAAAAAATTACTTTATTATTACTCATGAGATTCTCTAATAAGTTCTCTCTGACAAATTTTTTGGTTACTTGTATTTTGTTATACTTGTATTATTACTCATGAAGTTCTATGCATTGCCATTAATCAATTGAAGAATACAATCTTGAACACCTAAAAAGATTAATTAAATATCTACAACAACATAGCCTCAATCCCAAAACAGTTGGAGTCGACTTCAAACGCTAATCTACGCGAAAAAAATATTCCTAAGCATATCAAAACCAAAGAAACACTCAATTCATTATCAAATGCTCCTCTTCCCCAACCCCAAGTATTGACCAAATCGAAACCTTAACTCATAACAAACACATAATCAGTCAAAAACTCTTCCAATTATTGTTTTACACACAAAATTAAATATAAGTATTCACCAATTAGAAATCCAAAATTAGGGAAATTGGCCTTAAAAACTAAGAGCATACAAGCTGTAATTTAAACCCTATAATGAGAACTTATAGGATTCACATATCATTCATTCTCAAAATGGAGGCTACTATTTGGCTTAATAATTTTATAGAAACTACAAAGGTTTTCAATTGGTATGTTCATGCTTGCTAAATGTATGATGTTTCCATCTGTTTTGAACTGGACAAATCATAGCAACTACAAAGGTTTTGATCCACAAGTACTTGGAAAATCATGGGAAGTAGATATTTCTTCATAAGAACTACTTGAACATAACTATTCATAAAAAGTAAAGAAATAATTGTCAGTGAACATAGAAGATCAACACAAGGCTTCTTAGAATGATTTGAAAGATATTTTGGTTGGGGAACATGAAGTGAAGTTCCTGCTTGTTATGCAGAGTTCTACTGCATAAATCAAGATCAGATGCTCATGACATGGAGAATGCAAAAACCACAAAAATAAGCCATTTATTTCATTTTGAAATTGAAATAGACTAGATTATACAATTCTAAGTAAAACTGTGGAAAAACCAATACAAAATCGCACAACAAGTCCGCACCACTTTTTTAAGGTTATTAATTTCCTAAACCACTCGACAAATAATAATGTAAAATAATATAAGTCCACATCAATGCCAAAGAAAAATGAGAGCAAATCTAACAAGACAAATCTCTCGTGATTCATAGTGATCGCGGATTGTTCAGTACAACTTTCTGTAACCTTTTGAATCATAAGTAGGATCACTATCAAAAGTTGCCAAAATAAACTGATCATCGTACCAGCAACGCCATGAATGGATTAGTTCCAAAGGTGACATTTCATTTTCAACATGTCATCATAGACACAAAATCTAAAACAGTTAACCAAACTAGTCTTAGTTATAATAGTTAAGCATACAATAGTACAACATTGATCATCAGATGATAATTTTAATGCACATCGATTGTATAAGCTATATTATTTTTTATCAGAAAGTATAAGCTATATTCCTAATAATTTAAGTTTCTCATTGAGTAAATTAATAAGATTGATGATGAAACTCTTAGTAGACAGTGTGAGCTTTATAGAAGCTCTACAGAGGGAATATAAGGAATTTGAAATTTCATATGGATTCTTGTAATTTCAGCTATACAAAAGCTCAAACCTTCAGCATATAAAGCTCGACTTAGCTATATAAAGACTATCCGAAACAAAATGGGCTACTTGCTTGTTGCAATTTGAAAATATGATAAAAGTGACACAATACTTCATGACCACAATTTTGTCACTGGTTTTCCCTGAAGCTCAACTTAGCTATATAAAGCTCAAACCTTCAGTATATAAAGCTCAACTTAGCTATATAAAGAATACGCCACCGCTATCAATTCTACGTATGATAAATAATGTACTTCACTTACTTTTGATCTATCAAAAACCTAATTAATAACAAAAAATCACCAAAACAAAACTTAATAAGCTCAAGATCACAGCCAAAAATCGAAACGAAACACAAATCTGCACCAGAAATTTCGATGGCTACTCAGGAAGATCAACTAGAAAGCTCGATTTAGAAACAGGGACAGCTGCAGAGATAAGATCTATACCTTTAACGAGAATCCAAAATGTGGAGTCGATTGCGAATCGTTGGGGTTCTTCTCTAATCGGCTCTCGAGTGCGTCACAGAGAGTTCGAATGTCGCTAGGGCTTGGAAATAGTTTCAACGGTAGCCGCCACAAGCCCAATCAATCCTCCCTACGCCAAAACAACAAACTTCACAATCCAATCCACCAATACAATCAATGAAACAAAAACCAAAGCCAAAATCACCTTCCGATTATTCGCCTGTGGTGAGCTAGTGAACTCGTTGGTCAACAGATTGATCATCGTGGTAATCTTGTCATGATCACCAGCCATGGCGAGCTGCTTGACGATTTCTTCAATCTGCACAACGAAACCCCACGACCCAATTCATGAACAGTTCGAAATCCTCAGACCTATCAAAATTCCTTGAAACCACATCAAAATCCAATATTTCAGCCGGAAATGGAAACAAACTTACTTCCTGCGCCGCATTCTTCCGCTTCTCTTACAGCTTGTCCGATAGGTTCCTCAGCACGGCCACGGGGATCACCAGAGAGCGCGTCCTCCATGAGAAGTGCAAAATCTCAAACGCTCCTCAGCTTGGTTTCCGAGCATATCGAGACATGTTAGGGCACCAAATCGAGAGAGTCCAAAAGTCGAAGACTCTGTTGCCCTAATTTCGTGATTCCGCGAGCGAGATCGAACGGAACTGATCAACACAACACCCCTCTCTCTCTATGTGAAGTCTTCGCTTTTGGTTTTTTTTCTCGTCTGGAGTGCATTTGGGCAAAGTGCGTCTATATGTGTTTTTCGTTACTCGAGATGGTTCTCGAGATACGGACTTCACTACAGATTTCGCTTTTGAGTGTTGTGGATATTGGGGTTGCTACTCCTCGAACGACGAGAGATCCATCTTGGGACTCTAGAGTGGGCCACTGCTTCATAGGCCTTTTGGCTTTCTCGTAGTACTATTTTTGAAATGAATGCTTGGTTTTAAGAAATTTTATAAAGGAAGATGCACTTTGTAATGAATGTCGATAAGTATTGGACGGTACGCACGCAACTAAGTGTCAAATGTCATTTATCAATGCATTTTCTTTTTTATAAATGCACCTCTCCAATTTTGAGGTACTTTTGAACTCGTACCCTTTTTTGGCAAAATACATTTTTTGGTCCTTGAACTTTGAGACTTTATGCTTTTAGTCCCTGAACTTTTATTAGTTACAATTTGTTCCCTGAATTTCATTTTTGTACATTTGGTCTCTGAACTTTTGAATGTTTTATGCTTTTGGTCCTTGAACTTTGAGGTTTTTATGTTTTTTGGAGAAAATTATTTTTTTTTTGGCTTTTATTGATCAATGTGAGTCGTTCGGCTTAGTAGTACAAATCACTTTACTCTTTTTGACTAGTCACACGTTACTTTTATTACCCACATTACTGGAATTTAACACTTTAAATGGTGGAAAGACTAAATGTAGATCTTAGTAGTACAGCTTGTCTGATAGATTCCTCAGCACGGCCGTGGGGATCACCGAGAGCGCATCCGCATGAGAATCGCAAAATATCAAACGCTCCTCAGCTTGGTTTATGAGCATCCCAAGACATGTTAGGGCACTAGATCGAGTGAGTCCATAAATTGAAAAATTGGTTGCCCTAATTCGCTATTCCGCGAGAGAGATAGAGGAACGATTGAGCGACGAGAGAGAGTGAGGAACGATCGAGCGAGTGAGAGAGAGAAATCGGAATGATCAAGCGAGAAAGGGAGAGAGAGATCTGAACGAACCAACGAGAACAGGTGAGAAAGATTTCTATTTGATAAACCCTAGATTGATCTATTTGAAGCTTCTACATACGCGAAGTCGCAAAGTCGCGATATGTTAATAACAATTAACATCCAACTAAAGATGAAATGGACTAAACAAATAATAGAGTTGAAGAGTTTGATCCATATAGCCTAATTAATTTGGGGATTTAGGCTTTGTTGTTGACGTTTGCTAAATCTCCATTAACAACTAGGTTGGCTAAACAATTATAACTTCTTTACAATCAATATAATATTTATATATGATGAGCAGAGCTGTAAATTTCATAAGTTTCCACAGGAATGGCTGCTGGGTTATATTTAGGGATCACATATGGACTAATGGTTTTTTTAAAAGTTAATCTAATCGTTTTAGTTATACATTTAACATTTAATTAACTTTTTTTTTGTTTTCGTGGTATCCCGCACCAACTGCATCGACTAATCCACGTTTAGGCGATGTCGAGTTATGTACGGGAGGCAACCCGCTCAATTTTATTTTTTTCATTCACGAAACTTGAATTCGAGTCATGTTTAACCTAACTTTAATGACAAATTTTGATTTAGAATTTACCAACACTTGTAAATTATGTGTCATTAGATTTGAGATTTAACAACACTTATAAATTCGGTCTTTATATTTGAAATTTAACAACACCTGTAAATTATATGTCTTGAGATTTAAAATCTAACAACACTTGTAAATTATGTGTCTTTAGATGTGAAATCTAATAACACTTGTAAATTATGTGTCTTCAAATTTAAATGTGTCTTGAGATTTAAAATTTAATAACACTTGTAAATTATATGTCTTTAGATTTAAAATCTAATAACACTTGTAAATTATGTATCCTTAAATTTGAAATCTAACAACATTTATAAATTATGTGATTAAAATCTAACAACGCTTGTAAATTATATATCCTTAAATTTGAAATCTAACGACACTTGTAAATTATGTGTCTTTAGATTTGAAATTTAACAACACTTAAAAATTATGTGTCTTTAGATTTAAGATTTAACAACACTTTGTAACTTATGTGCCTTGAGATTTAAAATTTAACAACACTTGTAAATTATGTGTCTTTAGATTTAAAATCTAATAACACTTGTAAGTTATGTGTCTTTAGATTTAAAGTCTAACAACACTTGTAAATTATGTGTCTTTAATTTTAAAATCTAACAACACTTGTAAATTATGTGTCCTTAGATTTGAAATTTAACAACACTTGTAAATTATATGTCTTTAAATTTAAAATCTAATAACACTTGTAAATTATGTGTCTCTAGATTTAAAGTCTAACAACACTTGTAAATTATGTGTCTTTAGATTTAAAATTTAACAACACTTGTAAATTATGAGTCTCTAGATTTAAAGTCTAACAACACTTGTAAATTACGTGTTCTTAGATTTGAAATTTAACAACACTTGTAAATTATGTGTCTTTAAATTTAAAATCTAACAACACTTGTAAATTATGTGTCCTTATATTTAAAATTTAACAACACTTGTAAATTATGTGTCTTTAAATTTAAAATCTAACAATACTTGTAAATTATATGTCCTTAAATTTGAATCTTGACAACACATATAAATTAGGTCCCCAAATTTTAAATTTAGTGTCACTAGTTTACCAAGTGTCTCTAATATAGGAGACACTTATAAATTATGCGTCTTTAAATATTGAAATTGGCAACACTTATTGTTTGTGTCCTCAATTTTAATTTTAGCAACACTTATAAACTATGTGTCCTTATATTTAAAATTTGACAACACTTATAAATTAGTGTCTCTAAGTTTTAAATTTGGCAACACTTGTTTATCAAGTGTCTTTAATTTTGAAACGCTTGTACATTATACATCTCGAGATTTTGAATTTGGCGACGTTTTAATTACAAGTGTCCTTAATTTAGAGACATTTGTATGTTATGCGTCTCAAGATTTTAGACTTGACAACGCTTGTACATCATGTGTCTCTAAAATTAAAATTTGATGACGTTTTTTATTAGCGTTGGCAAAAAAGTGTTGCTATAGACCCACTTTGTTGGAGTTATTTCTCTTTGAGTTTTGTATATCCTGTAAAACCTTATGCATGCATGTAAAAGTACATTTCCTTCCAAAACAATTATGATCATATTATTAGGAATACACTCACTATCCTAATTACCTACTGTGTATCACAAAAGAACTTTATTTCCTTATGCTACTGTGAAACAATAACTTCTCTAGAAATATGGAATTGCAAGCTTGATTCTTTACTTAATTTAAATCTAGATATTTCTCATGGGATGGGAGTATCTTAATGAGTCTAATGACAAATTTGGCAGTGTTGAGATCTGAGAAGGGCCCAAGGGCTCTCGCTGAGTGCGACTCATCTTATCTTAATTAATCACGTGAAAAAAATACAAGTGAATTGACCCATCAATTTGTGAACACTTGCTTGTGGAGACTCCATAGAATTGTACATAAAGTTCAATCCTTACCTTAAACTTTATATTTAAGAAATGATAACTTTGAAATTATGAATATAAATAATTGAATTAGTTGGGATTAAAGCTTTAGACACATTTTTTCACATGATTAATCAGAGTTTTTTTCATTCAAATTTCTTTTGGGTTTTAGGTTTGTTCCCTCTCCCAACTCCTTCTTCAAACCACCTTCTTCTTCAACCCCCACCTTCTTCTTCTCCCTCTCAGATTCTCTCTTCTTCACTATTTTTATATATATATATAACCAAATCTTCGCCTCTCTTCATCACATAATCAACAACCAACCACAACAACCCGTCCTAATTCCAATTTCGAATTCATAGACAAAATCAGTCTCCCACATTCACTAAAATAAAAACCGAAATATTATCTCACCTTCAACTGTTCTTCAAAAACGCCACCAACACTTACATCTCTCCTTGAATTTGATCTCCAACCGAGATATATATATATATATATATATATATATATATATATATATATATATATATATATATATATATAAGGAAGAACAACGAGGGTTCGGGTGAGAATGATGAAGACGATGACCAGTGGTATGCACCCCTTTAAAATGTATCAAATGGTAGTGTGCAATTCAAGCTTAACTAATTTGCCCCAGAAACAAGTGCACACTCCAATTTAGAAGTCTCCCTCAATTTGTCAACCTCTTCGTCTCCGTGTATTGGATTGATGAGAAGGAGTTTGTGTATTGGATTGATGAGAAGGACTTCGTCCAAAACACGAGTGAGTGATCGATTGAAGAATGAGAGAAAGAGAAAATCGTGTATTAGATTGATGAGAAGGAGTTCGGGATAGATTTGGAGATAAAGAAAAAAAAATGTGTGGTGGATTGATAAGGAGTTAGAGTTTGATTTGGAGACAAAAGAAAATGTTGATTTAGAGATGAGAAAAAAGAAATATGGACAAATAGGTAAATTTAATTAGCACTCAAAAATTTGTGATTCGTGTTTTTATATATATATAGATATATATATATATTGTTAATTAATTAAATCAAACACTATTGATACTCATACAGATTAGGTACAAACTGTACAACTTACTATACAAGAATTTATTAAGCTTAGCCCTGCAATCCGGTGTTTTTCTAAAAGTGTGGGACATTTACATTTTATTTCACAAAATAGGGTAGTTTTTTTCAAAAATAGGTGATAACACCTTATGAAAAGGCGTTATTGCTTATGAGTTGGCTTCATGGTTGTGAGGTGGCGATGAGGTGTTGAGGTGGCGGTGAGGTGGCGTTGAGTTGGCGAGGCAATAAGTATAGATAGCTCATTTTGAAAAGGAGCTATCTATACAAAACTATACTTTCTATTGATAGCTCCTTTTGAAAATGAGCTATCAATACAAATTATTGTCCCCATGACCGCCACGTGCATATGGAGATGGACGACCCGCGCCACTCGCGTATCTCGAGGTATACAACCAATGTAAACAACGTGCATGCATATCGACATGGACAACCCATGCAAACATGACCCATGTATGCCAAAGTGGAAATTTCATGCAAATGGCAGGCACGTCTATCAAGGTGGGCGACCCATGCAACCTCGTGCAACTCATGCAAACGTCACGCACGTGTCTCGAGGTGATAAAGACAATGTAAACGTCACGCACGTATTACGAGGCAAAAAATCCGTACAACCCGTGCAACCCATAGGCGTTATTCGGTCGGCTCATGGAAAGGCGACATAGCATAGTTTTTGAATAAAAAAGAAAACCACACTTATTTTCCTCATTTAAACTAAAAGGTAATGTACTTTTGTAATTTTTTCTCATAAATTGGTGACAAAATATCAAAAATCTGAAGTTGACACTTCCAAGCTACGGAAAGTACATTTGCACACAAGTAGTTGCAGTACTCCCAAATAGTTAGTGGTAAAATGTATAATAAAGCAACTAACCATATATTATAATTCTATATAGGCCTTGGGGCAATCAATTCAAAATTAAAGATTGCATAGGTCAAGACTCCATAGGATCTTGTACAATAGAAATTACTTTTAACCCCAAAAAAACTGAATTAAATGAATGTGTATAAACAAATTACAAAAACACCTAACTTGGTAAAGCTCTGTCCTAGCCATACTGACATTGAAGTCCCTTTCTTTATATTCTTTCATATGATTCGGCTTGAGGTTTTTCTTCAATTAAATGATTATAATATCAATAAGATTGATTAGATTTATTGATTAAGCACCAAACTTTAAGTCAATCACTTCAAGAATTTGGATACCGTAACCTAGACTCTTAAAATCAGTACTTAAAATTATCGAAAATAAATAAGTAAAGCACCAACCAACTTGGAGGTCAAGAACCAACCCTGGTTTCATGCATTGGTTAGGACCTAGCTAGCTACTAGTTGTTTAATTAATTGAAGTTCTTTAAGGTTATAAGTTCGAATCTTCTAATTTTTTGAGATATATATCTTTCACAGTGATGAGTTTCTTTTATGGAATATTCAAGAGTAATCACAGATACCGCAATATAATAATATGAAAAACATGAGAAATAAGTTTATTCCATGAGAAGGTTGTATACATCAACTTCGTTCACCCAAAATATAAGATGAAACAAATCACCATGACATCAAGAAAACTCATCATGCAGGTCTATTACGACAGTTACGTTGACGTTTTTGCTCGGTGATGCAAACCGGACGTACTCTATGTCTAGTTGGAGGATGTGTTTGTACATCCGGTTGAGGTTGTTGAGGTTGTTGGTCTTGCATTGAATGGCGTCGAGTAGATTGATATTCTTCCTCAGTGTGATTCACTCGACTCAACTCTTGCTACTGATGCTCCCAAAAATAGGAGGTTGAACCATCCCAAAATACTGGCTTCATGTATGCGGTTGGGGGAAAGGAACATGAGGCTGCAGCATGGTCAACAAGTTCATGAATGAGTCATCTCCACTATATGGCATATTGTAATTATAACATGGTGGAGTATATGGACTCGGCATGTATTGAGGCAATGACGGATACATTTGATGTCTAGGCATTCCATGGTCCACATATGAAGACGACGGCCCGGGTGCATAAGGATCAAAATGGTAAGGAGGAAGATTCACGATCGGCGGCCTGGGTACAAACATTTGAGGTTCTGGTTGCATTGTGGACGATGCAGGAATGTACCCATGAGAAGAATGACTTGGTGGGGATGATCATTGGCTACTCTCGCCAACAGTCTATGTTCTACTCACTCTCTGGACAAGATGAACGTGTTGGAGGAGAACGTCTGCTACTCTCTGCAGCAATCTTAGTTGGAGTAGATGGACGTGGTGGACGAGGACGTCTGGTGCATTCCCGCACAGTCTCTGGTCGTGTTCGTCTTCTTCTCACTTCTCTATTTGCTTCGCCCTGATCGTCTTCTTCATCTTCATGTTCATTATCCTCATTTATGTCCTGTTCGATGTCAATTTCGTCATGCCAAAAAGTAGACCTTTGTCTTTCATCTTCGTCTAAAGTTTTAATCCCTTCATCCAGCGCAGCAAGACCTTGCTCATACCCATCCTCAATAAACACTCGCCTCAGTCAATGCACCAAGTTACACTGATATAAAAACATGAGTTCAAAGCACGCAAAATAAGATATTAGTTGTTTGAGAAAAAGTAAAAGAGTTAGAAGTTTACCGAGTAGTCACGTAAAGCCCCGTCGTGTCCAATGAATCTCCTAGTGACCGAGGCGTACCACATCATGTAGTTTTGATGATCGTGCCCTTCATTATGTGCCATTGTAGCAATGTTGTTGCCACGATTTTCCCACATGTGTATATAGCTTGCATGAAAAGTCACCCGATTTTCTTGATGACGTCCACGCAATTCGATGCGGTGCTGTTGGGTGTCGTAAGCACAATTTGGTGGCACCACTTGTACCATTCTGAATTGTCTCATAACCCTTTATGGTCGATGCCACTCGACTATGTGGAAACAAATTAGGGGACACGTCAAAAGCCAACTACCGTGACAGTTAGTACAGTAATCGAGAAGAGACCCCATGAATTCAGCATATGGTTGCCATACCACATCATCCTCATTTTACGAGTCGAGTGCATCACGGTAAATCGATATGACGTGCGTCGCACTCTGTGTAACCGAAAATGCATCGAGCCATATGTGTAGAAAACAATAAGTTAAGAAAAATGAAAATGGACTAGATGTTAAAGAAATTAAGTAAAAATATTTGTATTACAAGTGTCCCAGTGGAACATCCATAAGCATATGTTCTCCGTCCACTGTTCGCGGTTGAACTCTAGAAACACCCAAGCGTCGCGGTGCTATGAATGGAAATTTGTCTCATGCCCATAGTTGTACAAGAATTGACGCGCCTGCAACCTCATGTGCCCTTATGCAAGATCCGCGACACAACTCCCTGTACAAATAAGCCAAACATGCACTGCCCCAACTATATTGTCCAGCTACTTGGAAATCCTCCAGCAATGGTAGGAATATCAAATGTACGAATCGATTGGACTTGTTAGTGAAAAGACAACCACCGATAAGTTGTAGTATGTACGATCGAACATAACGTTGCATCGACTCCTCATCGCTATCATCATCTATAGCTGGTACGTTACGTTCAAGCCATTCGACTTTAAGTTTACAACCAATAACGTCATCTCCAACAGGAGTTTGACCAAGTAGCCTCTCGCACACATCAGCATAGTCTGTATTTGTCGTTCCTGTCACAGGCATACCTTCGATAGGTAAGTCGAGTTGTACATGCACATCCTGGAGTGTGATTGTGCACTCCCCACAATGCATGTGAAATGTATGCGTCTCAGGGCGCCATCTCTCTACGAATGCAATAATCAAAGCCCAATCAAAGGCTGAAAAACGCTACGCGGGAAATCCCATAGAACCCACTGGAATGAAGATATGTGATCATCATCGAATGATACTACACCGTTCGATCAACGACCACACGTCTTCGACGTACGCGCATTGTTTCGTACACCTTACAATTGATAATGTATTAATCTATATTTTTGATACGTTTATGTTGTAACATTTGACGTATACATGTAAAAAAGTTTACCTCACCCTCTAGTTCGCGATGATTTGTGTGTAGATTGGAGTTGCAAAAGTAAAGGATTTGAAGGACCTGGGCCCATTGTTGTACAACTACAAATGAATGATATAAAAAGAATTAGAGTGTTGTTCGAAACCGAACGATAACTTTTCATATATATTCACACAAAAATAAAAGCGTAAATGCTCAAAATCAACATAGCTACGAACTTAAGTTATGACAAACAATATACAAAATCGACTATAGGTTTTCATTGGAAGGTCGAGGTCTACTTGGACAATTTTTTTTGTTATGTCCCTCTGAACGACAAATACCACACTAGTTCTTCCTAGTTGGGACTCGTTCACTATCTTTATTTGGACATGTTGTTCTTCTATGTCCTTCTTGATGACATATGTCACATCGCAAAGGCCTCGAGACATAAGAAAAATCCATCTCGTTATGTCTTCGTGTGACGGCCCCAAATTTCAAGGCAAACCGGGCATCGCCACGTTGCCAGACACGTCACCAAGCATGCCACGTCACCGCACACTTAACTTTGACTGTCTGCGACCTACACCTTTATACATACCTTATTTGCCTTAACTTAATATTTATGAAGATTTTTATGGATATTCTCATCAAATTGACTAAGTTAAGTTATTCACAACTTATTAAGTTATTAAATATCAAGCGGAAGCCTTTTAAAAAAAAACATGCAAACGCCGTATGAAGGGAAAGTTTGCATTTGTATAATTAACCCTATATCGTGGAATCCCGGTAATAGATACCATGTATATCAAGAGCGACAAAAGTACAACGGTGAGCATATACATGTATCGGGTATACAAGTCATCCCAAAATGTCATAAAGTAGTTAATAGATACATACAACTACCTATGCAAAAAGTGGCGGCCTCTCCCTACTTAGGCGTAGTCGCCTAAGACTCCTTTGCCGCGGCTCGTCGCAGGATCTGCGATTTGTCACCAAAAACAATGACAAATCCCAGGTAAGTAAATCCCAGAGAAATTCAGTTAGTATTCACAAGAAATCCAAGAAAAACGGCTACAATTCATGCATATAAAATAAATGAACGAAATGTAAAGCATGAATATAAGTCGTGAGATAATCAAGAATACGAACGCGAGTGTGGTGTACAACTCGTCGAGCCCTGGGACATAAATACTAAACCGAGAAGGCCCTGGAGGTGAGGAAATCTACACCCCTCTTCACGGTGGCCGAAACGAGGAACTCGTTGGTCGGAAGGTAGACTTCCGCCCAACGCCTCAAAAGAGAGGAAATCTGTGACAGAGGTGGACCTCACGTCAACTCGCTCTCGAGATCATCGACTCGCTGAGAAAAAATCTCACACGTAGTCTAAGGTATGACCAACACCGTAGCAACAATCGGATCGAGGTCACACCGTCCCTTCGACCATACACAGACACACGCAGGAATAGAGTAAACATGCAAACTGAACTGACGTAAAGTAATGTGAAATAAATAATTTTCAAGAAAAATAAGTAAATTTTGAACTGACTTTCTCGTGGGTTTACTTACCTCGAACGCTTTCAAACGTCCCGCACACGCCTCGAGATACGCGCCCGATACCCGACTATAGTCCCATAAATTCCTGGTATCCAATTATACCACTTTTGTTACTTTAAAGTCGGATTAAAAGAATTTATAATGTGTGTGACTAAAAATTTAAGTTTTCGTTTCCAAAAAGTTTACTTTTTGGCACACTTTTTGAGTTGTGCTGGGGTGCCGATGCCCCAAAAATCTTCAAAACTACCCTTTTTATATTTTTCACACTTTCTTATATTTTTCATAATTTTTATGATATTTATTTGATTTAAAAATGTATTTAAATTATATTTTAATATTTATTTAATTTTAATATAGGGGTGGGCCCCACTGGACCGGGTTTGACCCGGTCCAACCGGGTCGGGCTGACCCGGTCCGGCCCACCCGGGTCGGGCCCGGCCCGGCCCGGCCCACCTGGGACGGGCCCAGACAGGCCCGGCCCAGTAGAGAGATGCACACGCGCGCACATGCGCGCGTGTGCATCTTCTCCATCTGATCGACTGGTTCGATCAGATGGAGAGAATTTTTTTTTTTTTTTCTTCTTGGTTTGGTTTGGTTTTGGTTGGGGTGGCTCTCCACCCCAACCCGGTGGACTCGATGGCAGGGGGAGACACCCCTGCCATCTCCACCTAACCAGTTCGGCCTCCATGGCCGAACCTCTTCTCGGCCTCCATGGCCGACGCTCAACATCAACCAAAAACAACGACTCACCTCGTCTTTGGCGTCTCCACCTCTTGCTCTCCTTCCCGCTCCTCTTCTCCTCCTCCTTCTCGGCTCCTCCTTCCTCTCCTCTCGGTCTTTTTTTTTTTTTGATCGGTGTGTGGGGGGGGGTGTGGGAGAGTACTGTGAGGGAGGGAGGAAATGAGTGACGTGAGGGAGAGGTGAGAGAAAGAGTGACGTGAGGGAGATGATATAATGATGGTGGAGTGAGGTGGAGTGTTAATGAGAGAAAGTTAGTTGACTTTGTGTATTTAACACCAAAGTGTGGCACCGCTTGGACTTTCGCCCGTGTTTCCGGCCGCTTCGACGCCAGAATTTCGCGTCGAAATCGCGACTTGCGCGTGCCGCGCGTCACTAGCCACTTAATATATTTTTCATAATAACTATATGACCATTATCATTTATTCATTTAATTTATGTGTTTTAATTTCCCGACCTAGTGTACCCAAAGTTCGCTCTTCAAGAATCGTCTCTAAGACGTTTATCGAAGCGAACACCCGTTACACTATCTCGCTCGATTCAACGATAAAAATTACACACATGCGATGCTAAATAATTAACTTGATATACAACATCGCGAATAAGCAAACAATCACACAAAACTACTATTTGCCTAGTCAGCGTTCCCTGACCTATCTGCGACGTCCACGTGGGTCTGACCTTAGGGTCTTAGCCTGTAATTTGACAATTAATCGGGATTAATTAGAGCGGGCCGTTACACTTCGCGATCCCTTTGGTCTCCCTCGGCCACGTCTGCACCTTGGGTCGGGTATGATCTTCGTCCCAAAAGTCGGCCAATACTTCTCATCCGGGATGGCCTTGAAGTTGTAAGAGTAACATTGTGCGTACACATTTATCTTATAGTATGGCTCGATGAACTGCGCGTAGCTGACTCGAATAAAGGCACATGCAGCTAACACGTGTAAGCAAGGGAAACCAAACAACTACCATTTATTACAACTGCACACCTGGTCATTTAGGATGACGACTTGGGTGTTGTTGCCTTTATGCATGCGATCTCCATGTCTTCCAGTCTGCACTTTGAACTCACCAATGTCGTGATTGATCAAAGTGACTTAATGCCTCCTTACGGATTTTTCATTTTCCATGAGTTTGTCCATGACATATTTCGCGTACGATTGTCCGTTTGAGATTGCTTCATTGATTTCCTGGTTGCGTTGATCGTGGTATGTCACAAATCTGTAGTAAATCATCTGAGTCATCGTTGTTATTGGCAAGAATCGAGCCCCCTCAATACACCGTTAAAACACTCTGCAATTGATGATAACATTCGTGTAAGTAATATTGGTTCGGCGATAACGTGTGTATTTGAGTGCAAAACATATATTGTATTTCGTACATACCAACGCCATTAGAATTCATCCATCCGTACCGCATGCCTCTATCGTGCGATTGAGTCCATAGTTCTTTGGGGATGACATTGACATATTGCAGACATTGAGGCGTTCGTGATGATAAGTATGCAAAACGCTCCATGCACGCATTAAGTTCTCGTTCTTGATATTGAACAGCTACTCGACCAAGGAGTATTTTTAAGGGGTCATTTTTGAACTGGGTGCCGAAATTACTAAGCAAGTGTCGCAAGCAATAACGGTGGTACCTTTTTGGGGACAAAAATCGTTGCTTGGGGTGTTGACCGCCTCCAAAATGTCAGGGTGACGATCAGAAATAACGCAAACTTCTTCTTTATCTCTCATGTGTTTGCGCAACATACTCAAAAAACCACCCCCACGAATCAATTGATTCGATTTCTGCAACGAAAAATGCAACCGATAATATGTGTCCATTGCCATCAACAGAGATCGCAATCATTAGCTTCCCACTGTATTTGCCATATAAAAATGTCGCATCCATCTGAAGCAGAGGCCTGCAAAACTTGAAAGCATGTATTGATGCTTCAAATGCAAAAAACACACGACGAAATTGAGGAGACGCAATTCTTATCTCATCAGCATGCCATTGTCTATGTGACCACTCGATTCTTGTCCCCGGACTTTTACTCCTCACAGCCGCCAACCATCTTGGTAATAAAGCGTACGACTCATCCCAATCTCCAAATACACATGCAATTGCCTTCCTTTTGGCATCCCACATTCGCTTATAGTTGACTTTGTGTCCGTATTTCCCCTTAATTATTTGTACTAATGCTTTGATCGTGATTGCTTAATCGCTCTTGACGACGTTTTAGATCTCTCGCGCAATCATGTTGGCGTCAAGTTGGGCATGACCGCGTTCTACGTCGAGATTAATACACGTGTGCGGTACGTCTAACTATGTTATCTCTCATAATTGTATTTTATTTGGCAAACAAGCACAAAGACGCCACATACACCCGTGTTGCGCACTTCTGCACTTAATCGCCCACGTAGTTGTAGTCGATTCCATCACATGGAATTGACAATGTCTATTAACATGGCCACACTTTAACGACATGTTGTAAGTCCTTTTTATTGTCAAAGTACATCCCTATCTCCAAATCGAAATTAGACATGTCCCCCCCCGGTTTGCATATGGGAATGTTGGGTCGCAATGGAATTAGCCACCTCCCAATCGATTTCGTTATATACCGGTATTGGTTGGTGAACTTCATCATCACTTGCTTCCTCCAACAAAATCTCTTCATCGATAGCAAATTGCTGATCATCTTCCACATTTTCCGCACCCGGAGGTTCATATCTTGGATCATCCGTGCAAACATTGACGTTATCCCAAACGATAGGTGTTGGAGCATCTTCGTTGGGACGTATGTCCTCATCACTTTCATCATTGCCGTCCTCGTTAACTTCATCGTCATTAGAGGCATTAATATCTTCATGTAACGGACTAACAAATCCCTCTTCCACGTCCTCACCCTGTGGGGATTGCATATGCAGCCTTTCCATCATTAATGTTGCGTCTGGCGTGCCTTGTCGTTCATCACGAACCAGTGTATGAACCGTACGATTTTGAACTGAGTCGATTGACTCAAATGTCAAATAGATATCTACCGCTGCAGTTATTGGTAAATTGGCTACCATCACTACAAAAAAACAGCAAATCAGAAACAGAATTAGAAACAGAAATAAGTTCTGTTTCTAAATCAGAAACGGAATTAGAAACGGAATAATTTCCGTTTCTAAATTAAAAAGTTAGCGACGGAATTGAGACGGAAACATTTAGAGACGGATTTGACACGGATCAGAGACGGAATTAGAGACGGAATTAGAGACGGAATTAAATTTCGTCTCTGAAAAATGGCGCCACCATTCTCGCCAAAACTTTATTTTGTTATACCCGTTCATCAAATCTCGAGATTTGTGCATCCTTCGATCTCGATGATTCAAAAATAAAACTCCATCTCTCTCTCCCGATTCGTCTCTCCAAAAACTCCATCTCCCCAACACTCCCTCTCTCTCTTCCGATTCTCTCTCTCCCAAAACCCTATCTTCCGGCGCTCCATCGATCTCTCTCCCGATTCTCTGTCTCTCTCCCCAAAACCCCTCTCTCTCGACGGCAGATCAGATCTCTCTCTCTCTCACCGCTCTCTCTCCCGATTCTCTGTCTCTCCGGAACCCCTATCTCCCAAAAATCCTCTCTCTCGACGGCAGATCTCTCGACGGCAGATCTCTCTCTCTCTCTCTCTCACCGCTCTCTATGTCACCGCTCTCTCTCACGGACCGTCGACCGCTCTCTCTCCCGATTGCTCCAAGTCATATCAAGGTGTTAATGCTTTTTCTGTTAATGCTTTAGCATTAACATCTCCCGCTAAAGCATTAACATCTCGACTGCATCCAGTGCTTTGTGCTTTCACGGCCATTAGAGAGATCGCTAGCACAGAACCCTAGCTGTTCGTTCTCACTCTATCGGTCTCATATCCGAAGCGCTTCGCGGTTAGTGTTGTTGTTTGTCAATCAATGTACGGTCTAATCAATTGGATTGAATCATTGATCGTGTTAGGGTTTGTGGTTCAATTTGCGTTGTGAATGGAACCGATTAGCGTTCTATGCGTTCTTCGATGAATTTATTGTTTAGGTTCTCGTTTTTCTTGAAAATTAGGTGAATTGCACTTGATGTGTTGTGGAAAGATTGATCTTTGTGCGTGTTCGAGTGCGATTTATCAATTATTGTAGTTTGTATTGTTGTTTGTTAATCCATGTGTTGTATAATCAGTTGGATTGATCATGTTAGGGTTTGTGGTTCAATTTGAGTTGTAAATGGAACCGATTAGTGTTTTGTATGTTCTCTACGATGAAGTTATTGTCTGCTTCGGTGTCTCAAGGTATATTGATATATACGTGTGTGTACATGTATATATATAAGTATACACGTTACATTAAGTAGCTAAGTTTCATTGCTACATTAATACACTCAATTTTTCATTCATATAAGTGTACGTATGTCCGCTAATAAATTAAATGTACCATATATTACAACATATGCATATATGTATAGCTTCCGCCGCTCTTCAACCTTCCGAAGTCGCAACTCCAGTGCTACGGCGAGTCGGTGTATCTTGCACCTGTTGGAGAAGATGTATTGAGCAAGTGCAACAAAGGGGAGACTCAAATTGAGAGGCTTTTAGCATTGTTACTTGGAGCATATCAACCAAGCGCCCTTTGAAATTTGGTGTTGCTCCTTATAATCTGTACTCGGCGAGACACATCACGTATCTCGAGGATCCCTCAATGTCATTATTGAACAGGTATATATATATATATATACTTAGTATAATGTTGTTATTAGTTCTTAATTTTTGATTGATTATATAATGCACTGGCTCCTAATATAACATTCTATATATCATGATGTGACCAACTACATAATATTAATGACCTTGCTAATAAACATAGATAAATCAGATCATTATCATCTCTAATTAATTAATTCAGTAATTGCTCACAGTTATTGACCTTTTCATTATTTCTTTTCTTTCTTGTGAGCAATTACTGTGTTAATGCTTTATGGCGACTCCAAGTCATATCAAGGTGTTTTTCTCATTGGTTCCGATTGCAGTACAAGTAAGATGTAAGAACAATTTGATTGGTGCACCATTTTATCTGTGTAGCTTGCATTTACTCAATCAATTTCAAGCTCATGCTTTTTCTGTATTTTATGCATTTGGTTTCTGGAAAGTAATGATTTTGTTAATTTGTATAGTAAAATATTTTGAGCATTCATCATTTTGACATAGGAAAATTGAGGTCCAGAGTGTGAGTATAGAATGTCACTCGCTCGCAAGTTCCAATGTCGATTGTGTGAGTTCTTGGTTCAATTATTGTAAGCTTGATTGTGATATATGCTTTGCACACACTTACGTTACATGCATCTAAGTGCATATATTCATGCATTTTAAAGTCGCTTCATGCTTGATTGTTTGTAGTAAATTTGAAATGGAAATGTTGTTAAAAGTTCAAAATAGTGTTACATTTTTTTTTGATTTTATGGATCTATAGGTAATTTTAATAGGTAGAACTTGCCGAATTCTCCTTCCTCTCCATTTTCTTGTTTGAATCATCATGCTTGAATCAGATGTAACCTTTTGTAACTTAGTTGAATTTATAACTTTCTGCTTAATTATTTGTTTTTAGGTGGTCGTTTATGAAGGGCAAATCGAGAAAAACCTTCCAAAGAAAGAGGAAGCACGCCAATTCATCAAAGGTTTGTGTCATGTGTGTTTCTTCCCCATATTATAGATAATACATTGTTGTTTATTTCTTCTCATGATTGTGCATGTTTGTGTTTAAGTTTCCTTTAGTTT
The DNA here is from genome assembly GCA_039657365.1 of Stephania yunnanensis. NCBI lineage: Eukaryota > Viridiplantae > Streptophyta > Magnoliopsida > Ranunculales > Menispermaceae > Stephania > Stephania yunnanensis. The sequence continues at coordinate 54,642,441 of CM077588.1, read as the reverse complement.
AATACATTGTTGTTTATTTCTTCTTAGATTGAGGAGGGACATGTGTTGTATGTTCTTTGGTGGCCTAATAATTGAACATGAATGTTAAAAACAAAGGAAATGATATAGTATAGGACTAAACTAATTGTGCATGATTAGCTATAGAGATTTGTCTCGACCTTCCTTCCTTTTCCTTGCTATGTCATATATTTGACTATTAGTTAGCTAAATCTTCCGTACATTACTTCCCATCTAAGACACCTCATTGTTTCCTTTTCGATGATTTAAAAAGTCCTGTGAAGGTTCGTTGTACTGACTATTTTTTAAATAGTCCTGCTATTTCCATGTCTAATCATTGTAGTGTACTAATTTGGACTATGCTTTAGAGATGTGGAGGCTTCTTGACCCGGAGGCACACTTGATAAGCTTCTTGACTTTTGCATCTTGATGGTTGGCATTGCTATCATGGCATATGATGAGTTACATTCATAAACTAGTTCAAAGTGAACTCTGTTATATTTTAATAACTGTTAATTATATTAATTCTATTAGAAATTTCCAAAAGCAAAATCTGCGTTCCTTTTCATTTTTGTAAAAAACGTGATGCTTATGCCTTGTATTGCTTTTACATGGTTGATTGACACAAAATGGCACGAGCATGTTGGCCCACATGCATGAAACATTCCTATTCTCTTAAATATTCATCATTATTATGTTTAATTTCCCATTTTAGAAACTTATGCACTTGAAGTCTTTGCGTTGTGGACATTTTTATTTTAGCATGACCTTGAATCCTTTGCTTTGTGGACATTTCATGATTATATTGTTGGTTGATTTATTAGGTAAACAAGTAATTTGATCTTTACGAGTTGACATAAACTAATTGAAAGAAAAGTTATTGGATTTCATGTGTTGTTTGTTAAATTATGTTCTTCTTGGATATGGTGTTATTAGACTTATTTGTATAATAGAATGGTGTGTTCAATTATAGTCAAATATCTCTTTGTTTTCTTTTGCCGTAAATGGAGATAGTTTTTTTGCGGTTTCGTATTTTTTATCATGAGTTTGATCTATTTTGCAATATTTGCAGAGCGTGACCCTATCAAGTAGGTGATTGGTTCTTCGATCGAGTGGGAGTTAGTGCCATTGATTGCCCATATCCCCTGTGACAATACCTGCCATAATCTTTTTCCAAGTGAGAGATGAGGAAATTAAAGCATATCATGTAACTTTTATAGTTGTTTATATGACTTTTAGATTGATAATTCTTTTTGTGCATATTTAGAGGATTGTAAGTTTTTTTTTTGTGGTTGTTGAACAATAGGATTGGTGGTTTTTGTGAATACTTAGAAATTTGGAGCATTTGTTATACTAGACAATTTTTCGTGGATATATAAATCTTTTTTAAATTTTGAATTTTACATTTTTTTTTCTCTCATTTGAATATTTGTTGATATATTTCGTCGATGTATGAATGTCAAGTTTTGCTTTTTTGGGGATGTTAGCACCCCCAAGGAGTTGTTGGAGGGTGCAAAGGCGATGAAGTAGGTCCTATGGTTGTAATTACAAGTTATAGGTTGGAGAACCAATTGGATTATGTTTATGTTTGAAATTTAAACAAAAAGGGAAATTAGAGACGGATTAGCAACGGAATTCAGACATTCCGTTGCTATTCCGTCTCTAATTTTTCAGGAATATATCATGAATCAGAAACGGAATCAGAGACGGAATTCATGAATTTATTATTTCCGTCTCTGATTCCGTTTCGATTAGAAACGGAATCAGAGACGGAATGCAATTAAAAATGTACCATTTTGAAAAAAATTCCATTTATGTTCCGTCTCTGTTCCGTTTCTAATTTCCGTCTCTAAATCCGTCTCTAATCAGAAACGGAATTAATTCCGTCTCTATTCCGTCTCTAAATCAGAAACGGAATTTATTTCTGTTTCTGATTGAATCAGCGACGACGATTTTAGAGACGGAATTGATTCCGTTTCTGATTTCAATTAGAGACGGAATTTATGCAAATCAGAGACGGGAAATTCCGTTTCCGATTTGTTGTTTTTTTGTAGTGCATCTCCCACGTCAAGTCGACGTGTGTCGTATCATGCAGCAACACAGAGACGAAATAATGCGAGCCTCCGGGGAGGATTATCATGTGGCAATAAGTCATCTAAACTAGAGTCTCCTTAGACGAGATATTGAACGCGTTACACACGTCATCCATTAATTGACAGCCACTCGTCCCAAACTTAACCATCAACACTGCTGATGGGGGTGCGCTGTACGCAATGCCATTTAAACCATTAACAATTTCACCGTACGCATAGAATAGAAAATGGATGTTCCTATGTTCCATGACCTACATAAGTTGTTGAACATTGATGTAAAAGGGTTACACACAAATGCACAAACATGTTAAGTGAAATAATTGATGACTAAATCAAGTTAAAGCGCAATCGAACTTTCTGATGTAGAAGATCGCAATAAGAGCCCAACTACAGAGCATACTCATTCTTTCGCACTCACATTTTCTGTGTAATAACGATCATACCTACCGAACCATTGCACAACGAGCACGGTATTCATTTAATAATTTAATTCAAGCGTTTTATTGATATGGGGGGGGGGATTTACACACAAGGGGAACTTTCGGATGTAGAGGATCGCCTTAATGGCGCCACTACAGAGCCTACTCATTCCTCTGTGTTTGAGTTTCTTAATGTTTTAAATACACTTTCCATTAAATAAACATATCAACCATTTTTTAAAAACACAATACCTATGTCACTATATATCATGTAAATCATAACAAACCTAAATAAATAATTATGAAAATACTAAATTTGTGAACTTACTATTTTCCCCCCGCTTTTTGTCTTCAATGTAATAATCCTGCAATAACATTTTATTTTCGTTAGTTTAGAACACAGAGAGTATAATAAATCAACATTAGTAAACTAAAGTAAACTAATCAAACATAACTAACCAAAGTAAACCTTTAACAAATAACACTACAAGAAATTTGAGCTTTTACTACAAATTTGACGAATCATTTGTCACGGTTTAAAATAAGCGTATCCAATAGGCGTTTTAGTGACGGTACATTAATCGTAAACAAAGGTTTTATACATTAACACTTGTTTTTGTCACGGCTTAGATTTTGCGTGATGAAAAGAAGCTTTAGAGACGAACATGTTTCCATCACAAATAGGTACAAATTTTTCGTCACGTAAAATGTGTTTACTCACAATCATTATTCCGTAACAAAAGAAAACACAATTTTTGATACACGCGCGAAACCGAAACCCCCAGCAACCTCGTTCCCATTTTTTTCCCATATTTTCAAGCGAAATCGCCGCCTTCTCGTCCCCCCCCAAAGAATCGCATTCCATATTTTCAAGCGAAATCGCGGCCCTTCTCGTCCCACCCCAAAGAACCTCATTCCCATTTTTTCCCCATATTTTCAAGCGAAATCGCCGCCTTCTCGTCCCACTCCACCCTACTGTTCGCGCGAAACCACCTCCACTTCGTCGTCGTCATCGCGCCTCCACTTCGTTGTCGTCGTCGCTGGTCGTCCCCTTCCCTCGTCCTCCCCTTCCCTAGTCCTCGCGTCTCCTCTCTCTGTTCATCCCCCGGTCGTCCCGCATCTCCCCTGGGTCATCGTCCCGCATCGCACCTCCTCCCTTTGCATCTCGCCGACTCGCTGGTCATCCCGCATCGCGCCTCCTCCCTCTCGCATCGCGCCTCCTCGTGGTCGTCCCGCATCGCGCCTCCTCCTCTCGCATCTCCCTGGTCGCTGGTGGCGCGCATCGCGCCTCCTCCTCTCGCATCTCCCTGGTCATTGGCCGGCGCCGCAGTCCCCGGTCGGCGCGCGCCGCTTGCCCTGGTGCGCGCCGCATTGCTCTCGGTCGGCAAAAAAAGGTAGACCCGAATCCTCATCTCACCCCCTGGTTTCTTATGTACTTGAACAGATTATTTAGATCCCAATAGCCCTTGAACAAGAAGAACAAAGACCCTAAGTGCGAAGAACACCACAAGGACTTGTCAATTCCTTCATAAGTTTGGAGACATTTCAATGAAGAACCTAAGAAAAGAAACAAATTCTGCAGTAAACTCACAAATTTCATTCAAGATTGGATGATCTCACTCAAACTCTTGCTCGCCATGAACAAGAACCCGAAGTGCAAGAATGCCACAAGGATTGATTAGTTCCTTGATAAGTTCAAAAAGTTCAATAAAGAACTAAGGAGAGAAGGAGCTCTCAAACTAGAGATAAACTCTCATTTCATAGTTCCATGATTCAAACGTCTTACATTGGTGACTTTATATAGATAGTTACAAACTTTGATAAACAATAACAAAAAGACTCCCATTTATAAACTTAGAAAATGTAAATCTAGGGAGTACACCACAATAGGTAGACCTAGAAACATGCAAGGACACTTTGACTTGTAGGGCTTGACCAAACACATAAGATAACTCAAAATTAGCAAAATTGATCTACTACTCCCAGTTCTGACTTCCTTTCCTATATACAATTCTCTGCAATTCTCAATGTTTTCTTGCACTAAAACTCTATTTCATTTCCTCAAATGAATTAAATTTGACATTATTAGGTCCATTTCAAACAAGTACTAGGAAAATCCAAACACATGAATACATAGATCATCTTTGAAAAACTTAAAAAAAAAATAGTTGTAAAAACAAGGATGTGGACTTGTTTAAAGAGACAAGTAATCAAAGGCATAGTTTATTATGAAAAGGATAGGACCATAATAATTTTAAATAGGGGGGGTATTGTATTAACAAATCGAGCTCATTTGTCTGCTTATAAGATACAAAGAACACAGAAATGCAAATCAATATATTTCCAACTCAACAACCTAGGCGGTTAGTACTATTCATCTCTTGCAGTCCAACTTGCTGCCATACATCTAAACACATAAAAAACCCCCCAAATGATAGAACTAGGCCAAATTGGTTGGCCCATGTATGCACTTTAGCCCAAATTTAATTTGGATTGTCTTGGCCAAAAAGGTCTTCTAAATCCCAAATGAAATGCCTCTGACTTTTCTCTTGCGTTGGATTGCATCATATACTATGTTCACTAAAATGCACTAGTTCGGAATCGTTTGTGAGATTTTTAAGCATTTTGCTTGTCTATTAAAAAATGTGCCCATGTCCCTAATGCACTGTAATATTAATATTCAATTCAAATCTAGATCATTTACAAACAATGGCCAAGTAATGGATGGTGTATTAAATATTAATAGGGGTCTTTTATCCAATAGTGAAAACAAACTCACCAAATCCCTAGATTAATAAGTTATAAAACTCTAATGGCATAGATTTTTAGGTGACAAATTCTAGGCACCAAGTTCAAACGCCCAATAGAGAGCTAGGTCAAGCTCTATATATTGAGCATTGCATTAGTATGGACAATGCCCTAGATGTATAGCTTTCCTACCACAGTGGTGAAGAAAACAAGTTTATGTAAGTCTATCTAAACTAATATTTATATATTTTACGACATGCAAATTAATAGAAAAATATGTCGTTCTTGAATATATTTTTAGATTAATTAAAAATGTTTCGGTACATCCAAAACTTTAAGCACAATTAATTGAAGCACCTAAAGCTACGTGAATTCCATTCAAACAAACTCCTTAAAAAGGAATCAAAACTTCTTTCTTTTAAAAAGGTAAGCAAACCTTTGCAAAACATAAAAGTCATCATAGTGAAAACTAAATAGGTTTTCTTCCATAACCTTTATGCTTTTGAACTCTAAAATTTTTATTAGTGTACATTTGATCACTAAACTTTTATTGTTATACATTTGATCCTTGAACTTTTGAGTTTTTGTGATTTTGATCCCCAAAGTTTAAATTTTCTATGTTTTTTAGGGAAGTTAATTTGTTTTGTTTTTTTTTTTTACTTTTGTTGGCCAATGTTAGTTGTTCGATTTACGAATATAAACTACTTTGCTTTTTTTGACTAGTCACACAACACTCTTATTACCCACATCGTTGAAATTTGATACTTTAAATGATGGAAAAACTAAATGTATATCTTTGTTCGATTTAGTAATAGATATTAATACAAATTTAAAAGTGAATACCTGTCAAATGGCAGATGGCCTCTGATACAAGGTTGTGAATTTTCTTACATTCCTACAATGTGTGTATTTGGTAGGATATTTCATATTTATTTTACTAGTAAAGCATGTCATGATCAACATTATAATGCATTAGAATCATGTATTGAAGTAATTATTTAATCTTTGATGTTATAGTTGTTTGTGATTTCATGTTCGTACACTTGCTTGAATGATAAATATATTCTATTGTAATAATCTTCATTTAATTGTGTTAATGTCATGTTTGGAGAAAGCTGGAATTCAACTGCCTATCAACGTCAATCAAGTAATTTACCGACATTGTTGTTGATACTTGAAGTTTATTAATTATGTTCTAATTACAAATGAGACAATTAATTGATTTTTTTGATTACATGTCAGAGTTCAGATGTTGGAAGCTCACATAGGCCTCATGTTCAAACATCTTCTCATGATGGATGTTCTCCTGCTCGTTAATTATTCAAAAGTGAACGATCAAAAAGGTAATAATTTAAGTTTTGCTAGAATATCTTAAGTTACCTTCATGTGACCAACTTAAGAGCATCCACCTTCATGATTGTTATTTTGAACATTTACTCATCTCCTAAATTTGACAATTTATTCTATCATTGAGTTGAATGACATTTGCTAGCTAAACTATTATTTCAAGAATTGTTAATGCTTTTAGTATATGTAGACCATCTAACTTTTGATAATTTTTTAAGCTTTTTACTATTTTATGTTCTATACAAATGAAACTCATAAATTTGCACCAATAAATTAAGCACTATGCATGTTTGAATATATTTATAACTTTGATAATTATTTGATGCATGTTGAAGTTTGCACGATGTTTAAAATTATTTGTGAATCTTTAATTTAAGGGCATGTTCTTCTAAAATTTTGGTAATACATTATGGTTCACCAAAGAAGAATGTATTTGACTTGTAGAATTATTTGATGCAAGTGAAATTTGTTAGAATCTTAAATTTAAAGGGTGGTTTTGCTGGAATTTTCGTAATACATTATGATTTATGAATGTGATTATATTTGACTTGTAGAATTATTTGATGCATGAGGAAGTTTGCAAAATGTTTAAAATTTTTTGCTAATATTTAATTTAAGTGAAGGTTCTGTTGAAATTTTATTACTACGTTATGATTTATTAAAGATTTTTTTATTTATGTAAGTGTTTAAGTGCAATTACTTATATTTATAACTTTGATATTTTAGATGCGCAATTGGATGAGACTTCAAAGGGTAAAGATGATGAACTGGAAGAAAGCTTCACGTGAAGAAGAAATAGAAGAAGCATGGAGTGAAAACATTGAAGAAAACATGGATTTATTTTATTTTACTATGTTAGACTTAAGCCATGAAGAAACTTGTCAAAGTTTAATTTTATTTTGCTATGTTTGACTTCTAAATTAAGTATTATCATTTTTTTGGTACTTTGGATTCAAAATCACAAAAATCAAACTTTGAATTGATTGATAATGTTGGCCTTGTAATGCAAGTAAAGTAACTTCTAAATATTTTAATAGATGCAATATTTTTATATTGACAGATGCAAGATAGTTACAACAACTTTTATATAAATACTTTTTTTTTTTTTGTGACTGAGCAATGTATATATAAAATATTATTATTTTTTGTCACCATGAGAGAAAGTCGTAGCTACATGTATTTGTGACGGACAAAGTCTTGTGACGTAAAACATTTTTCTTCATTGTTTAATTAATCATTTGTGACGCACATATAGTCGTAACGAAAATATATTTTTTATGACGTGCAAAACTTCCGTAATAAATATGTCATAGATCCGTCATAAAAGGTATTTGCCACGCTAATTTCCGTGACAAAAAAGCTTTTGCAACGGAGTATACGCAACTTTAACTTTTCCGTGACAATACCGTGACAAAAACTATAGGTGACTGAAAAACAACTTGTCCCCACGGAATCGAAGCCGTGACAAAAACTATAATTTCTTGTAGTGTAATGAGTCTTAAAGTAAACTCAAGTAACTTAACTAACTAACCTAACCTAATCTAACATAACCTAACCTAACTATGTGAACCTAACGTAATATAACTTAACCTAACCTAACTCAACTAACGAACCTAACCTACTCAACTATACTAACCTAAAATTGTCGAACATCAGTAAACTAAAGTAAATTAATCAAACATAACTAACCTAACTAACCAAAGTAAACATAACTAACCTAACTAATCAAACATAACGTAACCTAACCTAACCTAACTTAACTCAACTATACTAACCTAAAATTGTGTAACAACAAAACTAAAGTAAACTAATCAAACATAACTAACCATAACTACCTAACTAACCATAACTACCCTAACTAATCAAACATAACTACCCTAACTATGTGAACTAAACTCAACTAACCTAACTAACCGTAACTACCCTAACTAATCAAACATAACTACCCTAACTATGTGAACTAAACTCAACTAACCTAACCTAACCTAACTATGTAAACTAAATTAACTAAACTAAACTCTACTAAACTAAACTAATGAACCTAACCAAACTCAACTATACTAACTGAACTAACCTCAACACCTAATCTAAACTAACTTAACTAACTAACCTAACCAAACTAAACTAACATAACCTAACTACCTACACCTAACTAACTAAACTAACCACCAATAGCTAAACTAAACATTTAACCTAAACTAACTTAACTAACTAAACTAACTACCTCAACTAACTAAACTACACTAACCTCCTCCTTCTCCTCCATTCCGCTTGCTACGCTGCCGCCGCATTGCTCCTTTCCATTCATTGCCGCCGCTCCTTGCTCCGGTGCCCCCCACAATCCTCCTCTCCTCCTTCTCCGTCGCGCACGTATGCACCGCCGCTGTCTCTCTCGCCAACCCATCCCCTCCTTCTTCTTCCCTCCACGTGGTGTCTCTCTCCACGGACCTCTTCCCCTTCCCCTTTTTAAATAGCCGACGTAGTTGTAGCCTCTTCTTCACAGTAGTCCCGTGACCCCTACCACCCCCTACCCCGTACCCCTACCCTCCTCCTTCCCGAAATCGACGAAGATAATATATTCTCTGCATCGATTTCGGGAAGAAGAAAGTGGGGTGCACAAGGTGCTATCTACGCACCCCCTCTGTCACGGGTTTGTTCGGTCCACGTGGATCCACGTGGACGTCGACATGTACACCGATAGCGCATTCTCATAAGGCGCTATTGGTGTAAGCCCGTCCACGTGGCGTAGATTACACTGATAGCACCTTTTGAAAAGACGCTATCAGTGTAATCTACGCCACCTAGCCCGAACACATGGATAGCGCCTTTTGAAAAGACGTTATCCATGTGTCCACGTCATCAAAAAATTTTGCCACTGTGATAGCGCCTTTTCATTGGGCGACATTGCCTATTTGTCCGAAATAAAACCAATTCAGCCTTATTTTTCTCATTTAAAGTACAAACATGTGTACTTTTGTGATTTTTTCCTGCAATCCTATCCCAATAATCGAAATAAGGGAAGGTGCACCATCCCTCTCCCATGTTTTGGGGATTGCGTAGCTTTACCATTTACCATTGAACACCACCTCCATCATGTTCATTTCTTCCTGGAGTTATTCATTGGATATCGTCACATCATCATCGTCATATCAGTCATAAGCTACATGTGCAATCAAGTGGATGATTCGATGATTTTGTATGCAATTACTTGAATAAATGGTCAAGAATTCAAACCTCATTGCAGTGACCATTTTGTTACCAAACAAGGTTTTATGATATAATTGATAAACTATCTACGTAATTAACTCTATTAAATTAGTATTGTCATTAGGGTTTCCTTTTTGGTATACGATTATTAAATTAGCAATTTTATTAGGTTTTACTTGATACAAAAGTGTTTGTAATCAATTTTTTTAAGACTCCAAAGAGCAAATTCATTTTATCAATGGAGATCAGAAATTACAATAGAAGATATAAACCTAGGATGGCATTCTTCCATGTCTAAATTAATGTTATGGTTCGTAGCCAGTGAATCATTGTGAAAAGATATGTTCTGGAAAAAAAAAAAAAAAACATAGTATCATCTTCTTTTATTTATTGGCATATAAGCCATGCTATAAGAAGCATGAATCTGCATAAGTTTGGGTTACTGCTCAAATGATTCAACAACATTGAAGTTTCAATTCATAACCTGCAGTAAACCATGTCTTTTTCAGTTCTTCTTGGCAATGAACAGACCCCACCTCTGCTCGCCAGATGAGCTCCTAGCCAGCTTTGCCTTCCAGCCATTGACGATATCGTTGTAGTCTTCCTGATGATTGATCATTTCATGTACCACAAAGAAAAGATGAAAATTAGGAACAGTCATACGGAAAATAAGATGTAAAAAAGATCGAACAGGGTAAATGCGCGAGTGCTCACTTGCGAAAAGTCACTAATAAACTCATCCTTTTCCTTCTCGATGGCGTCAAGTTCCCTCTTCAGAACTTTTAGAAACTGTAATGAAAGGAAACCAGTCAGGCTTTAGAATATCAGGTAATCAGGAACAGATCAAGCTCAGTAGAAAACCATGAAAATGTATTCTGACCTGGTCAGTTCGATCCTCAGCAACAACATCGCTGAAACCAGCTTCTTTAAGCATCTGTCGAGGTACACAGATTTTGGTGAGTTAGTATCATAGAGCCATGAATACAAAACATGCTCGTATTTTTCGGATACAACAAACTAACCTGACCATATGCCTCCACATCATGTAGATCATAACCTCGTTGCTTAATGTACTCAGCAAATTTAATCGATGGAGGCCCGGCGCACTTGCAGTAATCGGATATCAGAACCATACCGCCTGGCTTCAACCACTTGAAGAATTTTTTAAACAAGGCAGGTTTGTCCTGGAGATGCACATCAAACAAATTACATTAAACAAACGTGAAAGCATTCAAAATCGAACCTCATATCGAACACCCAAAAAAACACCTTATATCCAAAAGATAACAGTTAATGACAACATCTGCCGACCTACTCGCATCAATGTAATCAACCAAAAAGTTCAAATACAGCATGCATTTGTATCTGGAACGAAAGAAGGAAGAATCGTTTATTTGAAACATCATAAAGTTTTGAGAAAACAAAATCTGGATCCAAACATTTTCCATGACAAGAACATATTTGCTCATGGCCCATCATGGCACAATTGCATTATGAGCACTCTCAGAATATAGAAATGGCCGATGATGTTTCATAATTCTGGAACTGAGTACTAGAAGGAACACATTATCATGGTAAACATTTCACCTTTCTGAGCACTTCTCATGGAGTCATGGTACATTATCATTGACTTTCGGTGGTTCGTAGCTAAGAACTTTTCAACGTCATGATTTAGGTGAAATTACATGTTTACGGATTGAAAACTTGATATGCAAAAGTTGCTAAATAAATGACAAATGAGAAACCAAAGTAAATAGGAAAAAGAAGAAATATACCTGTATGTGGAGTATAGTATCTCGACTGTATATCACATCAAATGAATTGTCAGGATACTCTTTCGTTGTACAATCAGCAACCTCAAATTCAACGGAGCATTTTCTCCCAATGGCACTTTCAAGAGCGAATGAAACCATATTTATAGAAAGATCAATCCCGAGAACTTCTACATCAAAGTTCTCAGCCATGTAGAAGTCACCCCCTCCAATACCACAACCAACATCAAGAACTTTTTGCCCTGGTTTAAGATGCATCTTTGCAACAAATTCCTTTGTTGTCTCTGCATGGGAAAGATGTACTTAGCACGTCTGAAATAGGTGGAGAAGGTCATACACGAAATACCTCTCCTTAAAATCAAAGACATTGAGAGAGGTATAGAATTTGTTAATGGAAAAAAATGCTAGTGCCAATAGACTCGCAAAAAAGGACATTGACACCTAGTATCCAAATGACCAGAAATGCAATTGAAAACTGCAACCTAAGATTGGAAATAGATACCACAAAAGAATTATAGATGTTCTTTATTGTATCAGTAAGCTGCCTAAATATTTTATTTTCTCAATGAAGACGAATCAGATGCAACAAAACTGCAACTAAAGATATAAACACAGACAAGATCTTGCCCCTAGGGAAAAAATATACCTCTGCAATTAACAAGGTTTAGAAAGCAATATCAATTATCTCATCAACAGCTTTTACCACCAAATCAGAAACTACGACACAACTAGTGAGATAGGATACTTCGTTCTAACAACAACAATAGCCTCAGTCCCAAATTAATTGGGGTCGGCTACATGGATCAAACTCTTCCATTATGCTCAATTAAGTGCAATTAATGGTGAGCTTTTCAAACCATTCAAATCCCTCCTAACTAATGCGTCCCAAGTTAACTTTGGTCTACCTATACCTTGTCGAATTTCTTTAGTTTCTATTGAGTCAAGTTTTCTAGTGTAGGCATTTGTAGGCCGTCTTTGCAGGTGACCAAACCATCGCAACCGCCCTTCCCAAATCTTTGCATCAATTGGTACTACTCCTACTTGTCTTCGTGTCAATGGATGCTTCATTCTAAATTTTAAGAAAATGTTTTCTAAATCTATCGCATAATTCTCATTGATGTATTTAGGAAGAACAGAACTTGTTTTATCTAGTGTCTGACAGTTTGCGTAATGTGCAAGAAATGCCATAATACCATGATGTGCAAGAAATGTTTTTCATTCACGTGAGTTTGTCACTCTAAACTTGGTTTGCAAAACATAAGTTGGCTTACCAATGCCCCCCGTGCTAACAAAACCTTCACCAAAGACACGTTCATAGCGTAAGATTCCATTAGTCTTGTACTGCACATTGTCCAAGAATTGTTGGAATCCTTTGTCGTCAGATGAACAAACCTTTTGCCAAAGCCAGCAAATCTGATAATGAAAATTATTTAATTAAGCATCAGTTTATATGAGCTATATGAATTATGGGGCGAAAAGAAAGAAAAAGAGCAATAGACAGTATTATTACCTGATTCTGATTCTTCTTGTTTCTCACGTAGGCCCCAATACACTTACAGTTAATAAGGGAGAGTTCAGCATTGTTACCTGATGCATCAAGTATGGTACATTCCTTGAAAATCTGCAATAAAATCCAATAAAGAACTCTGAATTAAGCGAAATGACATCACACACCTAGTACCATAACCCCAGAATAGATGCGCATCAGTAAAGAGAAAATGAATAGAGAATTGAAATACAATATGATAATTTGATATTAAAAATGACTCGATCTTGGCACATACAAAAAATGGAGGAAACATAAATAATGATGCTACCTTGGTATAAAATCTTGGTTTGCGATAGTGTGTTGGGTTGTTCTTTCGCTTAGAGTCACCAGACTGATGAAAACAGGATTCCCTAAAGAAAATATAACCCCCAACCCTCAACCATTTGACCATTTTCTCAACCAAACTCTTGACCTGCCATCCATGAAATAAAAGAATTGAACATAAGAATACATCTGTCACACAAGGAGCGCCATCATAGTAAATAAATAGAGAAATTGCAAACAGAACATGCTAGAGTTTAATAAGAAAAAAAATCCATGACACGTTCAAAAGGAAAAGTTAGGAAGCTGGTTGAAGGTACAACCCCAAGCAGATTGAACCCACAATCGTGCATTGAAAATCGTCAACCTATCTTTTAGTGAACTAGCAAGAAGAATATACACCTTTAACAGACTGTTTCCCTTCTAATCATGAGAATGACAGAACCTCTATGCACAACAAACGCAAATAAAAACAGGAAGACTAGGTTACAGTGTAATCTAGTAGTAACACAGAGAAACATCTTAAAGAAGGTTTATATCCTTAAAACAATGGCAATGGGAAACAAACTAAAACAAATGATCTGTAGACTCCCTAAGCGTACTCGGTTTTCTCATTAGTTCCTGGTTTACTTTATTTCCTCAGCGTCATACTTATATGCATACCCCGAGCACCATGAAAGTTCAATATTTTTGTATCATATTCTTTTGATTTGCATAAAGATCTTAAAACTATGGATTCAAATCCTAGTTATGCCATTTAGTTTCTTTTCCACGCAATTCAAACCAGACACGAACTTACGAAGCCCAGAGACAACTGAAGATGCCTTAACATCTTAAAAAAATTACTTGGTATCTGCCTTGACAGCTAAACTTAGATGAGAGTGGGATTGAGTAAACTGATAATATATTGTATATGAAGATTATATTCAACACATTTCTTCAACGTTATAAGTGAACCAACAAATAGCAAAAGAAAATTGGAGAACAAAGAGAGCTCTAGAAAATTACCTCATCATCAGAGAGATACATCAGTAACCAGTTGGAAAATATCAAATCCACAGATTCTGGAGTAATAGTCAAGTTATCAGATGTGACATCAGCACACATAAACTTGGCATTCTTATGGTGACCATTGATGCTTTCATTCTGCAACACCCAAGAAACAACCATAAAAAGAAAATCTTAGTTCCAGACACTTAGGAATGACATGCAAACATTCATCTCAAGGTTTGCTGGTGCAGTCCAAGATTCTTCACCAGAATAGGGACAGACTGTTACCTTCTTGATGACACTCTCTATAAAGTCAAGTGCTAATACTTGATCAGCCTCTTTAGCTAATTCACCAGTGAAGCGGCCAATGCCTGCACCTAGCTCCAAAACAGACTTCCCTTTCAAAGGGGGGAGCAGAGAGAGCACCTGGGAAAATTGAAGAGAATTTCACATCAGAACTAACAAAGTTACTCAAATATGACTATATCAGTATATCCATATTCCTTACTTGGAAGAAGAAACGAAAAAAAAAAAATCTGATCTTTAACAATTAATTTTACAGCTATTATAACTAAGGATTTTGTATAAAAAATAAAAAATAAACTCATAGAAAAGAATTATCATCATACTTACACTAGATATTATATAAAAATAATATAACTCTTTACTACCGATTTGAGAATTTGACATTCTATCTTGGTTAAGAAATAACACGCATTTGAATGCCCAATGACCACAGAAGTACTAAAATTGATAGTATAGAAATGCAATCGCATACTCATGAAAAGAAAAATACGTAGGATTACAAGTTACAACACTTCTAGAGTTATTATCTAAACTGATGGATCACATCATTTGAAAGCGAGAATTTCTACAGGGAACATGACAAAAATGTCTACTCAATTGAAGAAACAGAAGCTTAAGCCTTGTACACGTATGACAAATTTTCCACGTATCTCTAAGTAAAAACAGGACATCTAGAAAATCTCTAAATCTTGATAGTTGATGAGTATCACCAGATTCACCGCCTTCAGAAGACAAGAACAAGAAACATAGTTTTTTTTTCCATTTGGAACATAATATCCTCTCAGTTTATTGCTTACACCTGAATTGTGCACAGATCCTATTGCTCCGATTCCACCACATTAAGTTAGATGTCTTCTCCCTTGTTGTTGAGCAAGGAAAGGTAAACTGTATAATCACAATTTCAAGATTTTTATGTTTTTTTTATGAATAAAACCACACCATCAATCTTCATTAAAAAAAAAAAAAAAAGACCTTGACTACATCAACTCAGGATACAAGAACATAGCAAGCATATGAAACGATTTTTTTTTTTTTTTAATATATGTGGGTATCCAGGCAAGCCGAACTCTCCCCACAAGACCCTGGTGCAATCGGCCTGAACGTACCTCAATGGCCCAGAAAATCTAGTCGCAACAGGGAATTTCACCTAAGATTGTGCACCTAACCCACACAATTCCAAACTCACCCTTACTATTGGGCCAAACCGTCCAGGATGCATATGAAACAATTATCAGTAAGCAAAACAACAGAGATTGACCGTTGACACAAAGGTAGCCATGATCAATATAATAACTAGATCCATTAGGAGGTCTTAAAGATTAAAACACTATCAGATATCGTATTATGTATACCTAAGAACAATTTCCTAACAGCTAGAACTTAGAAACAGTCTAGATAACGTCATCAGACCAACCAAAACTGTACAGAGACGCAACATAGCAAAAAATAGACACCAATAAGAGATTGGTAACAATTACAACAACAAGAAGCCAAATAGCACCAAGAAATAGCAAGAAAATCGATAATTTCGCAAAAAAAAAAAAAGAAAGAAAGAAAAGAAAAACAAGACAAATGTGATTGGTAACGAAGTTAAATGACCGAGGAACGTGTCATTATAATTTTTGAATAGCAGCAAATCAAGGTTAGACATTGACATCAGCTACAACAACAACAACTATATAAGATAGATTAAAAATAATATTAACCTTATATTAGCAAACAAACAATAGCCGACCCCAGTTAATCTGGGACTGAGGCTATGTTGTTGTTGTTGTTGTATTAGCAAACAAACAAGGATGTCAATTGTTGACTACTATTCTACTAAAAAAATAATCAAATTAGAATCTTCTCCACCAATAGCACGAAACCGATCACGCATACGCATATAAAAACATTAAAAAAGGTAAATTGAGATTAAAACCTTCACAAAGACACATTCATTCGCCAATGTCACAAGTAATTCATCCTCAATTATGCTCAAAACAACAATTCAATCGAGAACAAGCCGGAAACATGGACGGAGCGAGAGAAACAGAGATCATCACCTCAGGCCTCTCTTCCTTGTCAAGATCAGACGCCTTGGAATCAAGCATCATAGCCTCAACAGTCAGATCAACAGAATGCTCAATCCAGTAGCTCTTCTGCACCTCTCTCTCGCTTCCTACACACCAAAACCAACAAAAACATTCAAAACACAACAAAACCAACACCAAAACCTCTAGAAACGCAGATCTGACCTGAAACGTCCGCCATTGCTCCAATCCAAGACAATCCGAGCTCAGACTCCACAAAAACACTGATTCCACTCAGATCTCGAACCAAAGCTCGATCGCTCGATCGCTCGATCGCTCGATCCCTCGGTCCTCGCTAGTGTCCTTGGATGGCAGCGCGGGACCTAGAAAAGCTTCTGCAACGGCGATTGTGAGCTCTCCCTCTCTGTTGCATCTCCTACTCTTTCCGCTTCGCCTCCTCCGCCTTTTATAGCCAAAAAAAAACAAACGCTCTGATTTGCTCTGCAACGCGGACGGGACGTTTCGCGGTTTTAGGTTTTTTTTTTTTTTCAGGAAATGGAAAAACTGAAAAGAGCTTTCGCAATGATTCCGAATCTTCGATGGGGACAAAAGAGGCGGAACGCCAGTTTCGGAAGCGTCTGTTAGCAAGTACGTATTAGTGTGTCAGGTGACGGTGTGGTGTCCGTTGATTGGCGTCGAAGTTGGGTTGTCATGTTTATTGACGACGCAGATGGGTGGTTCCGCGTTTGCTGTGTGGCGACTGAGTGGCTGGCATGTTGTAGATTCCCATTCACGTGAATTTCTTGTGCAAAGAATAGGAGGAAATCGGTTTCATCGATGCACTAAAAATGGTCTCCAGTGGACCAGTGTTTTTTTTTTTTTTTTTTTGAGCCTAAATATACGATTACATACTCACACCCTTTGAAATGCATATTTATTGGATTCACCAAGCATACAAACATATTGACGACAAATCAGATAACATTTAATGGACCAAAGATCTTAAATTGGTCACAACGAATCGCAAAACTAGCTTAATGAATTTAAGTTGTAGTTTTTTTTTACTTTATTTTAAGGAAACACATTATATTATGCCTCGTATATAATTTATGGCTATAATAAAATAAAGTCTTGTTCTTAGCAAAAATATAAAATAAAATAAGGCGACATAACTTTCAAGATCCATATAGACTCGAATTACTCTATCAAGACTCATTATGGGTTTAGAGAACAGTCTCGCTAATGAGGATTGTCGGAATGAAAATAAACAAATAAATTGTATAAACATAACATTGTTAAACTATCTCTAACCATAATACTTTATTTTTCTCTTTATTTTATAGTTCTGTCACATCAAATTTTATTTTTTCACCAATCACAAACTATATTTTTACTCCAAAACTCTATTTCTTATTTTATTTTTTTTATCTATTTGCATTAATTTTAATAAATTATATAATCAGTAGAAAAAATAAATTCATATTTTTTGAAAAAAAAAAGCAATTATTGATAGTTTATAAAAATACAATAAAAAGTAGGAAACGTTATTATAAAGTATGGTTGGAGTTGTACCATCAGAGTTGCTTGAAACACAAAAAACTTAAAAAAGGAAATATATTTACTTGTAATTTTAAGACTGTAACAGTAAGTATATAAAAACGAGGTCATTTTTTTTTTTTCGTGATAAAAATGAGGTCAATTGATTAATATGTCTAAATATATAATAGGAATGGGGTTTACTATATTTAGTATAGGTTACACGTGATAGTGCTCGGTTCAAAAATTGATATTGATCTTTTTTTTTGTTACAATTAATATTAGTCTTACCGTCTTATAGATGCAAATTACCGAAAAAAAAAGAAAAGAAATACATTTCTATTTAATTACGTCGCGTTATTAATGAATTAAGAAAATCTGAAATTAACCTTAAAGTTTACTATAGGATTGAAAAAATTAAAATTAAAATTAAAATTATGAATACAATGTAGTACATACAACACGCATGATCTATGTAACTCTTGATTAATTAATTGCAAGATTAGAGACGACTGACGAGGCATTAGTGTCATGGTGCACCACGTGACTGGCATCAGGACAACAAAAAATATCCCTTCGAATCTAAATCTACTTGCATCTATGTTTGATACATGGACGCCTAAAAGTTAGAGCCCAAAACCACATATATTATATGTAAGTATCAATAATAATTGTCCTTTTTTTCTGAAAAATAAAACAACAATTGTTGTCCTTGCCAAAGAAGACTATTTTTTTTTTTTAATATGATAAACGGGGCAGTCGCCCAAATACAAGATAGCAAATACAAGACAAACTACAATAAGCACAATTTCATACATGTAATGCTCATAATATTGAAATACACACACAATCTCATATAGTATCACATAGTATAGATTTGTGATATGCTACGTAACTTTAGCTTTGTGACCAATTAAGTGGTTAGTTTTATGGTTCGGTATGTGGTATTATTGGAAGAGAATGAGTTCGAGAGTCTTATTGACAGACGATAAAATTGGTTTATTTTTTATAGATAAAATTAATTTTATTGATCAAAATATTATTACGCAAAAAGGAGAAAAGTAATTGCTCCTTAATTTTAGGTCTCCTAGTGTTTCTTGACAAAAATAAAATGGTTCTTGTCCATCTCAATAATCAATTGGAATAGACAGGGCCTTATTCAGTCATTTGGCTCTCTCGAGCATCAAAAGCCACCACTATAATCTGTACTAATTTGAGGACCACACACTCGACTTAGTCTCCTAATTAGTAATCTGAGCGCGCCAAGGCCTACTATTCTATATACAAATTTAGAAAAAATCATGAAAATCACGTGTGGTGAACTGGTGATTCATTATTTCACATGTTACATGTCACATGGCATAGAAAAACAAAAAGGCTCACACTTGCTATGCATAATTTTATCAACTTTTGAAGCATTGCGAATTTGCGATGAGACTTGAGCATAGGAATGAAAGTTAATTGACCTGATGGGTTAGCTTTGTAGTAAAGCGAGAGATGAGATTGTGTTGGTTAAGTCGAGACTGTGTGGGTTAAGCGTACAGTCTCGAATTTGATTCTTCGCGATAGTTAAATATCGGGTCATTAATGATCTCTTTCTATCATCTTAAGGCTTATGGTATTAGTCAGATAAATATCTGGATTCTCATAGTTATTTCAAAAAAAAAAAAAAAAAAAAAGAAATGAAAGTTCATTAACATTCCAAAGTTTGTTTATAAATAAGGGTAACGCTATTTGGACTCGTGAGTCCGGACTCAAAATTTTTTTTAATTTCAAATACATCCTTGAGCAATTAATGAAACAACCATAATCACTTGTAAAATTCATATTATACCTCTTAAATATTTACAAAAATTTTAAAAATTACTTTATGAGTCCCGACTCATGAGTCCAAGTAGACTTATTGTATAAATTATAAGTGAAATAGTAGCGATATTGATGACTGGTACTTTAATTGAATCACAAGACGACCCTTTGTTTTGAAGCTAATTAATAAGCTAATAATTCTCAACAAAAAGATGCGACATATATAATTGGATGCATGTGCGTAAAGTGCGCAAATGTTAGTGATCCAAAAAAAACCTGAAAAAGCGTTCACAATTTGTAGCTATACTAATCAAATAATTTCAACTTTACTGTCCAATTAACACTCATGCTTTTTCTCTTTTGGCAGTGCTGCCAATCTCAGATTCTCAATGCTTCATTTCATTATGGATCCATTTTTTAAAGGAAAATGTTTTTTTAACCCTTCGGGCACTTTGTGGGCCCAAATAATGTCTCTTCATCTAATACATTTCGAGAAAAGTGTGTGGGCATATTTTAAGGTGTTATGCACAAACCTTGAGACATATCACACAATTAAACACTCATTTAGACCTATTAAATGTTAAAAGTGAGTATTCAAAATGAGTTGCTCTAGTATCTTTTTTTTTTTAATAGCAATAAGACTTTTTTTAATTATAGTTCAAAATAAATGTACAATAACGAGAAACAATTTGCTTTCTTTAAATAAAGTCGAAAGATACTCCTACTACTAGTACTACAGTAAAGAAAAAACACAAAAACACACACACATATATATATATATATATATATATATATATATATATATTAAAGAAAGACTTCGGAGTGCCACGTAACATCCTCTCAAGCTTTCTACTCCTTATGTCATTATTATAATGTCACATCATCACTCTAATATATATATATATATATATATATTATGTGTTGCAAATTGAGTTTTGATCTTTGACTTGTTTCCATGAAACTATGTTGTGTGTTATTGAATTAATTCTTTCTTTATTTTTTGGGTGTACTAGATGAAATTAATTCCTCGAGTATATGACTAACTCTCCATTGATGTTTTGCTTTATTACCTCTGTATATTAGGAGGATCACCGACATTAATGTGAAAGTATATGACTATTTCCCCGAGTTGTAGACAACAAAGGTAGTTTTTCATTAAATCCCTAAATCCTTTTCTTTGAATCCCTTTTTAATGAATTAAAGATTTGTTCTTTAGTGATATGTAACTATAGATTATTAATGGGCAGATAATCTATGGGTATTGTTTTCTCTTATTATAAAAATTAAACTTATTAACTCTTTTTTAAATAACAATGTTGCTAGATATAAGTCAATTATAAATAACAATAGCATTGCGCAATCAATAACAATGTTAATTTTAGGATATAAGTAAGGGTGCATCGTAAGTTATCTTGAGTTTTCTTATTTGTTTTGTTGGTCATTTAGGTGTAACAGACTATTTTTTAGTTTAATTGATATAGTTTTTAGCGTTTTAGTGTTTAAATTAATTTTTACCGAACTTCATTTTCTTTGTCATCTTATGGCAGGAGTCAAAAAGGATTTTCTTTTGTCATAAATGAGGTGTTATTAAATAACACTTAATTGATATGAATTTTTAGAAACCTCTATGAGTAAAACATAACACATTCTCACATGACATTTAATGGCTTTATTTAATAAGGATTTTAAAACCTCTATTAAAGGTCAAAAATGTTCTAGTGCATTTCATTGATGAGAAGGAACTAACAGCTAAACATAGTCTTCTAGGTCGAAAAGCGATTGGCGGCTCAAGGGATCCTTCATGTGTGGAAAGAATAACCACAGTGATGGAGATTCAAACAAAAAATAGAGCGCATAAGTACCCATTGTATCTACATTTCTTTACAATTATAATGTTTTAATGTTATTTTTAAACAAATCACTTTTAAACAGATATATCAAACTTTATGTCCCGATGTCCTACTCTACAAATTGAAAACCCATCATCAATATTAGTTGATAACTCATCTACAACTGATTGCAAAAACATTGCTATTTCCCATAAAAGTTTGGGTTCGACTATGTGCACCCTACAAAAAACTAAGGGCAAGCCACATGATGAGTGCACCCCATTGATTGTTAAGTGCACCCCTAAAAAGTTTTTTCCCTAAAATACCCTTGTGTTTGGAAGGGCACCTCACAACTTACAAATCAAAAAAATTGATTTTCGAATTCATCTGTACGAACACGAGCACGAGCTTTAGGTGTTGATTCCGGTCAATCTTTGCGTCGCTGGTGGTCGGAAAGGATCATCGGAGATGAAGGGTCGGTTCTTGTGGGATGCACAAAGGTGAGAGAGATAGAGGGGTATGTGAGTCATTATGTGAGTTGAGAGGGGTAAAAAGGTCATTTCATTTGGAGGCAAATATGGAAAGGGGATATAAAAAAATTTGTAGCTTGCCCTTAGTATTTTGTAGGGTGCATATAGCCGGATCCTAAAAGTTTATGTTGCGTAAGTATTTAATAATGAGGCTGGTATTTTTCACAAGCGTCCTTGTATTGGAAACTGAAAAGATTCTGCTCTAATACACTAATGTATTTATCATATATATAAAAGCACGAATATCGAATTTTTGAGTGGCAATGAAATTTACTTCTTTGCCCATATATATATATATATATCATATTTACTTCTTTCCCCATATATATCTATGATATATATAAAAACAACTATATATCTATCATATATATATATATATATATATATATTTATATACGCTACCTCTTCAACATCTTGAACACCGCCTCTTCAAATCGATCAACAACTCAGTGACTCTCATACCTCTTCAAATTGATCAACTAAACTAATCAACGACTTTCCTTCCTCTTCAAATCATTCATTCTCTGCTTTCCTTCATCGACTCATTCGTTGCTTTCCTTTGCTCTTCGATTCAAATGTGAGTCAATCCACCTTTCTTCTCCAATTCTTTTTTTTTTCGGAGAGATTCGATTCAAAGGTGATTTAATCATTTGGTCTATATAGTTCAATTTGATTCATGGTTTTTGAAAGAAATTTGGGTCTAATCCACCCTTGATTCAATGTTGAATTTAACACCAAAAGCCTTATTTCATCTGGTCTATATGGTTCAATTTTTTAAATAATTTACTTCATGACAAGGAGCACCCATCTTTTTTGCAACTATGTTTTTATGATACTGATCATGAAGTGCAAAATCGAATGCATTGCTCTGATGGGATGAAAGAGACAATTTTGGCAAGGTTAATTAGTATGCTTGCGAAAAATCTATATGCAAGTTTTTAACGCACTTTACAAAATAAGAAAGATTTAGAAGATCGTGTTATTCAATTAGTTTCAAGTGTTAGTCGCCTTCTACTTATTGTTTTTCATGTTTTCTATTAATTGTAGTGGTTCTTTTCAATTTTGGTTAATTAATTAAAATTAATTCCCGCGAGCGAAGCAAGCGGGTCAATCGTGCGTAGCTCGTCTTGAAACTAGTATTAATAAGTAAAAGAATATCCAAAGAAGATCAAATGCAAGTATGAACGAGAAACATGATGCAAAAAGTGTGATAATCCTTTTTAACTCTTAAGCCAAGTTCCTAATATGATCTGAAATGATCAGAGACTCCCAAACATTCAAGAGATTAAGATTCGGATGCTACGCTCCTACAACTTCTTGCTAACTTCTACTAGAATAAGAGGAAAATTGTTGAAAAAGAAAGAATCATTAGACGTTTGCATATAATACTACCTTTGAGAATTTGCAACTCTTATTAAATTTACACTGTTGTAATTATAATGCGTGGTTCATCTCCTATTAGAAGATATTTTAAAAGTTATATATCAATCTATCTATCTTTGATCAAATGACTTAGTATGATATATTCATACTAAATTTAATGTTTATATTTATATATTTATACGTAATTAACATGATTTATCTCTTTAATAAAATTCCCGCGAGCGAAGTGAGCGGGCTTAGTAGTGCGTAGCACGATCATGAAACTAGTATATATATATATATATATATATATATATATATATATATATATATATATATATATATATAAAAGGAAAACCTCGGAGTGCCACATGGCTTCCTCTCAAGCTTGCAATTCGCCATGTCATCATTGTAATGTCACATCATCAACTCAACTCTAATGGGAAAGGAATACCCCTCAGAGTGCTACATGGCTTTCTCTCGAGCTTCATACTCGTCGTGTCATCATTGTAATGTCACGTCATCATCAACTCAACTCATATCTATATTCTATATATGTATATATATTAAGCCCCGCATTTTAGGTGTGCCACGTGACAGTTTCGAGCTTCCTCGCAGCGCCGCGTGGTACTTCCAAGACTCCTTATTTATTAATTATTAAATATTAATATGGATTCTTCAAATATATAATTTTATCTCTAACTTTTAATTCTTTTTTAAATCAATAATTAACAAATATGGAAATTAATTTAATTTGCAAATTTAAAATAATGCACGTTAAATAAATTATTATGTAACGTTTCATTGTTTAATTTACTTTTTATAATGATGCCCTTAATCAGAAGTTACAATATCGAAACCGTTCATTTCACTAAGTAGTTACAAATATGCATTGATTTAAGAAAATTATTTATATCCTACAAGTACACGAAAATGTCAATCTTCTTCTTTTGGGTTTTGATTTTTTTTTTTTTTCTTTTCAAGAGTCAATCACAATTCTAAAAAGCAAAGTCTTAGAAATGACATCATTGTCGACAACTTTTGGTAAGCGTTGTTCACATCAATAATTAATCTCTTTTTTTTAGTTTGTTCTACAAGATTGCAGTAGAGTCTAATTATAAATTTTTATTTTTTTTTAGTTTTGCTATGTTGTTCTTGCTCATTCTTTTTCTCTTTTTGATGCAATTCATGATATGTTTTTGGAGATGATTTGTAGTTCCATAACATACTTTTAAAATTAGATACTAAAGTTGCCTTAAATTTTCAATGTAAATGTTGTTTTCACATAGATTTGTTGGATGAACTACATATTTTTATTTCATATGGCTCTTTTAAGTTTTCTTATTCTATGTGATGTCGATCATTAACTAATTTATATTCTTGATGGAGTCCACCATATTTTGTCTTCGACCATGGAGTGTACAAGTTTGCAACCATATCTCCTACATAGGTCTTTTATATTTTAATTTGAATTTCAAATATTTATCTATTGAATCTAATTTAGCTTTTTTTTTCTAATTCAACAAAGGTTTTTTATATTTTTATTTCAATTGGCTCTTACTACGAGGATCTTCTTTTATTTTTACTTCAATTTTTTCATTACATCAAATGTAAATTATTAACTAATTTTTATTCTTGATGTAGTGTGTTATTTTTACATTCGATTCCATCGATGAGTCGATGACTACATAATATTTTTATCTAATACTAATATTCGGTCTCTCACGTACACCAATACTCAGAACTATCCTAAGCGCGAAGTGCGGGATGCCGACTAGTATATAATAAAGGAAGACCTCATAGTGCTACATGGATTCCTCTCAAGTTTCCTACTCGCCATGTCATCATTGTAATCCCATATCATCAACTCAACTCTAACGGGAATTGTGACGGCTCCAGTTCCACAACCCAAATTAGGCCCGCCCGGCCTAGACCTACGTGGACCCCAAGTCAATCCTCGCGACCTCAATGCAAGCCTAGTAAGCCTTCCTAACCATTTTTCATTACAAGGCAAAGAGATTTAACATTTATACTGAGTTATTCAAATTTGTAAGTTACTAAAGGTTATGCGGAAGCAATTTCAACTTAAACAAATAAACAACTTTAAACCAATTAGTCAGGACATCTTAGAGTGTGAAAATCCCGCATAACTATCAACATGTATAATAGACATAGGAAAGAGAAATCATATCATATACATGTCCCAAAGTATCTCACCAAACCCATATACCCTATGTTATCAAAACAATATACATAAGTAATACAAAACCTACAGAAGTACGAGAGGGAAGACTGCTCCGAAGTCCTCACGGTAGATCTCCTAATATGGGCCCCTTTCCCTTACTCGATTGCGGATATGCACTCAATCAAACACAAGAATGACGAGCTAGGTAAGTAACGTCAATAGGATACTAAACATCATTTCGAAATAAATAAATCAATCTATATTCATGCATATAGAAAGAAATGTATAAGGACGCATGAATAAATAAAAGATTGTAAATAAATCAAAAGCAATCGATACATGAGTGTCCAGGGATGCGAAAAGAGAGGCGCAAGTAATCATGACCAACAGGTCGTTAAGTTTTGACAAACCATCAAGACTCGAGTTTTAGGACTTGGTACACTCATAAGCCCTAAACTCACGAGGTAGTGAGATTTATTGGGACAACCACGCTAAGAACTCACACCTCATCAAGAATCAATATCCAATGCAGTGCATCCCGAGGTCATGACTCTGGTATGTTACCTTAGCCAGCCACTCCTTCCAAGGATCACCGTTGACTCACCCGCCCTCGGACAACTCGATCAGAACGGAATTCCGAAGTTAAATATCAAAGCAATGAACGACAATATTCAATAGCTTAAAATGAAATATTGTGCATTTCCTAGCTGGTTTACTTACAAGTCACAAATCTCGTTCCTAGCCTCTCCAACCTCCCAACACTCCAAAACGCGTTCTCGAACTCAAGATACCTCTCATAAGTTTCTTGAAGTTGTTTGATATGTTTTAGAGTGAATTAGAGTTACTAGGGTTTGATATGTTTAATTGGGTTTAACAAGCTTTCAAAATTTTCGAAAGTTTATGTCCCGAGCCTCGGTAGGGCGCTAGAGAAGTCACATAGCGCGCTATGTAACTTTAGCATGCTGGGTGAAAACATATAGCGAGCTAGTGTTCTTTTTGTCGAAGAACACCTAGCTGCCCATAACGTCTAACACACTGCCCAGAACGTCTAGTGCGCTACCCAGGGGACATAGCACGCTAGACATTGCAGAACCCAGAATTCTGCAAGTGCAGAATTCTGGTTTCTTGGATGTCTAGGCCTCCTCCAACGCCCCGGATCCCTCGCTCTCCTCCGCCAACGGACCTTCAATCAACAACATCAAATTCATGACTTGATCAAATTGAATTAAATGAATTAGCGTACGAAATTACCTAATTGGTGCACACACCAAGCTTGATCACCAAAGCTTCACTAATCTCACTAGTTTTCTCAACCTCTCCTCCTCCTAAATAACTCCAGCAGACTCTCTCTTTTTTGCCCAATCAACGAGATGAAGAACTTAGAGTCATAAGTTTGACTTGTGATTTTTTTTATAGGTGCATGGATATGGTTGAACCATAGCCACACATCCATTTCCACTACACATCCCGAGACATGTCTAATGGTGTATGTTGAAACACTTGTCTCACTAACCACTCCTAATTGACATCAATAGTTAGCTCATTTTGTCTCTAGATTATTCAATACGTGTTTCGATGCACATTATGTAGCTATTTAATTTGATATACTAACTTAAGCCCATTAATTGTATACTAAATAATACAAGCATCAACCAAAAATAACATACATCATATCGACGCCCAAGAATTAGACATGCGTATCACGATAATTGGGTCTCACGTACGACCCTGAAATGACATGTGATATTATTTAGATTTTAGGGTCATTACAGGAATAAATGAAAACCCTTTGGAGTGTCACATGGCTTTCTCTCAAGCTTCCTACTCGTCATGTCATCATTGTAATACCACATCACCAACTCAACTCCAATGGGAGTAAAGGAAGACCTTGGGATGTACATATGGCGCTCGGAGTGCCACATGGCTTTTTCTCAAGCTTCCTACTCGCCATGTCATCATTGTAATGTCACATCATCAACTCAACTCTAATCTATATATATTAAAGGAATACCTCGGAGTGCCACATGACTTCTTCTCAAGCCTCCTACTCGCCATGTCATCATTGTAATGCCACGTCATCAACTCAACTCTAATGGGAATAAAGAAAGACCCCTCAGAGTGCCACACGGCTTCTTCTCAAGCTTCCTACTCACCATGTCATCATTGTAATGCTACGTCATCGACTTAACTATAATCTGTATATATATTAAAGGAAGACCTCGGAGTGTCACATGGTTTCCTCTCAAGCTTCCTACTCGTCATGTCATCATTGTAATGCCACATCATCAACTCAACTCTAATGGGAATAAAGGAAGACCGCTCGGAGTGCCACATATATATATAAGGAAGACCTCGAAGTGCCACATATATATAAGGAAGACATCGGAGTGTCACATGGCTTCCTTTCAAACTTCCTACTCATCATGTCATCACTGTAATGCAACATCATCAACTTAACTCTAATGGGAATGAAGGAATACCCCTCAAAGTGTCATATGACTTTCTCTCAAGCTTCCCTAATTGTAATGCCACTTCATCAACTCAACTTTAATCTATCTATATATATAATAAGGGAAGATCTTGGGTGTGTTACATGGCGATTTCCAGCCCTTTTGACACGCCATGTGGTGCAACCAAGCTCTTCCCTTAACAAAGCCCCTAAGTTCTACCAACCCATCTATAACTACATATAAAACGTAACTTACAAAATTATAAATTACAAGTCGTTTAAAAAACAAAGCATTTCAAAACGTCACAAAACATTAATGAATTAAACAACCCACTATACAAACCAATCAAAAACAAAATGAATTGATTGAATTAATGTTTACACTAATTAATTTTTCTCTATATATACCCAAAGCAATGATAGGATGTTCACCCAAGCACATCGTTTCTTCAACCATATCTACATTTTTGTTTTGATAGATTTTATGCTGTAATTTACAAATTGGTTGTGGTTTTTGGGAATTGCGAGGATTTTTCATGAAGCGGATCTTCATCCCGATCTACAATCTTATTATTGGATATGTTCATGTATGATTTAGTATAGGTTGGAAGTTAAGGTTTCAATTTGTTTTGATAAAATTAGGGGTTTTGTTAATTTGTTTTTTCTATTGTGAGATTGAGATAAATTAGGTTTTGCAGATTTTGATATATTAATTTTTTTTTTCATGTTGTAGCAAAGGAGATGATCTTTAATGGTTGTTGTGATCAAGATCTCATCAATCTTTAATGGCCGCTCGTGGGATTATTAGAGAATGGATATTCTTTTGTCTGATTATTTTTTTTAAATTTTTTAATGAGATGTAATCTTATTTTTTTGTAAGTAAGAAGTAATTTCGGTAACTAATGATGTAATTTTCTTTTCTTTTTTTTTAATAAGTGTAATCTTGAAATTATATGTATATTTTATAAAAAAAAAAGAATTTAATGTTATGTTTATTAATGAATTTCTCAGATTTCAATGTAGTTTTGGTATTTTTTTTGTCATCAACATTTTTGACATTTCAATGCATAGACGATTTGAGGAAGAAGAAGGGTAGCCAGTTGGGCTTGGCTACCGCCCCACCCCCAGCAGGTTGGGCTGCTGGCCAGGCCCAAGTCCGGGTCAAGCCGAGTCGGCCGGAACTCGGGTGACCCTGATTGAGCCGAACCGGGCCCGGTTCGGCTCCAACCCACCCCAAATTACTTTTAATTAATAAAAAAATTTTAAAAAATTAAATAAAATACATTTTTAAATCAAATAAATATCAGAAAAATTGGAAAAATAGCTAGAAAGTTATTGAAAAATCCATAAAAATCAAGAAAAAATATAATAAAATGGAAAAATATAAAAAGTAATTTTTGATGACTTTTTGGGCATCGGCACCCCGGTATAACTCGAAAAGTGTGCTGAAATTAAACTTTTTGAAACAAAATCTCATATTTTTTGTCACACATTATAAATTCACTTAATGTAACTCTAAAATAACAAAAGTGGTATAATTAGATACTAGGGACTTAGGAGACTATAGTTGGATATCAGACGCGTATCTTGAGGCGTGAGCGGGACATTTTGGAGAGATATTTGCAATTGTTTGAGGTAAGTAAACCCACGAGAAAGTTAGTTTAGAATTTACTTATTTTCTTAGTAAATTATTTATTTCACATTACTTTTCGTCGGTTTAGCTTGCATGTTTACCCTATTTTCGCATGTGTCTGTGTATGGTCGAAGGGAAGGTGTGACCCCTTTTCGGCTCTCTCGTTAATGATGATCCGATCGTTGTTACGGTGTTGGTCATACCTTAGACTACGCGTGAGACCTCTCTCAGCGAGTCGATGATCTCGAGAGCGAGTTGACGTGAGTCTCACCTCCGTCACAGATTTCCTCTCATTTGAGGCGTTGGGCGGAAGTCTACCTTCCGACCAACTGAGTTCCTCATTTCGACCGTGAAGAGGGGTATGGGTTTCCTCACCTCCAGGACCTTCTCGATTTAGTATTTACGTCTCAGGGCTCGACATATTTGGGACTGAGGCTATGTTGTTGTTGTTGTTGTTGTTGTCGTCTCAGGGTTCGACGGCTATATACCACACTCGCGCTCCATATTCTTGATTATCTCACGACTTATATTCATACATTACATTCTTGTTCATTTACTTTATATGCAAGAATTGTAGTCGTTTTCTTGGGTTTCTTGTGAATACTAATTTCTCTGGGATTTACTCACTGGAGCTTGTCATTGTTTGTTGGTGGCAAGTTGCAGATCCTACGACAAGTCGGGGGAAGGCGGTGCTTGGTGACTACCTCTGATCCAGAGCGCCTCCACTAGCTTACTCGTAGGTGTTTGTACTTTACATATACATTCTTTTTGGGAATTATTTTAGGAGACTTATTACCTGATACATGTATATTTACACTTGTTATACCTTTTGTCGCCTTATTGATATACATGGTATCTTTTTGTCGGGTTTACACCCTATAGGTTGTTAATTAATGCAAGTCTCGTTTCGTTTATATTATTAATTTGCATATTATTAAGACTTCCGCTATTAAAAATAACCTAAGAAGAATCAAAATAAACAAATTAAGTGGTAAAACTCATTGATTTGGTATATTTCGATAAAATAATCTTTTAAACGACAAAATTGACTAAGTCGAATTATAAGATGGTTAGTTCGAGGGACGTCATGGACAGAGTGCAAGTGACTTGACATGGCTTGGTGACATGTCCGGCGACGTGGCGGTGCTCGGTTTGCCTCGGAATCTGGGGCCATCACATATAGGCTATGTTTGGTAAGCCCAAACTAGTTTATTTGTTAAATTATGTTTGGTTTTTAGCTTATTTTAAAAATAATCTAGATGATAAGCTCCCAATTGAAACGCTACTCATAATAGCATTCGAACCGAAAATCCGTCGTTTGGATTTTTTCTCACGATTATACCCTTAGTTTTACGATATTAATAAATTAATGCCCTTGCAAATTAGTGGAAACAAAATACGCAAATACTTAAACAAAACCAGCGAATATTAGTAGCCCGCGAAATTAGAAACCAAATAGGGATAAATACAAATAAATTAATGCGCATCCCTTGCTTTTTTTTTCTTTGGGAGTTGGATATCTCTCAATCGTTCAGCGTTGCTTTTTTTTTTCTTTGTTAATGAAAAAAATAGTGATTAATAATTAACTAAATATTATAAAACAAAGAATTTCACTAAAATTAAAAATCATTACACATTAATTTCTTAATTATAGATAATCTTGTTAGATGTTTATTACATATTAAATAAGTTTTAACGTCGAGTATAAAAATATTTTTAGATGCTATAAAAAATACTTTTTCATGTAGTGTTCGAATGATAGGCTATCATACATATTTTTTAAAAATATTCTTCTCTAGAAATGAAGAATATTCGCAATAACATTGCTTCTCAATTATGGATGATGTGTTAGGTATATGTATAGTTATCCAAGTCGTTTATTGTATTTTATTTACGTGTGTTTATTTTTTCCGAATTATTATAAATTAATATAGAGTTATTTTCATGTAATCATTAATTTATGGACACACATAATTTAATTTTCTAAATAATATAAATTATTTTATGGTATTAATTTATATTTTGTAAATAAAATACATTAATTATATGATTATATAATTGATATACTTAATTGTGTCATATGTCCTTTATTGTCATTTTGCATTTATCAGCTAATCAATCAGCTATCATTCCAAACAATTTTTAGTTGATCAGCTAGATTATCAGCTTTCCGCTACCAGCTAGTAGATTATGAGCTATCAGCTAGATTATCAGCTATCAGCTAGATTGTCAGCTAGCCTTGCCAAACAGAGTCCTAGTGCGACCCCAACCATAAGTAGGGGACAACAACCTTTAGACAAGACAACCACCCTAGCGACGAGGACAACACTATGTCACCCCACAAGACACATTGACTTACAAGAGTCATCCATGTGTGCCTCGAGATGCGAGCTTACACATATCCCAATGCATTATATGCAGATCGAGGTCGCGTGAAAGGCTCTTGTGAGCCAACGTGTCTAGTGGTGTGACATCGTTCAATGTGTCTAGTGGTGTGACATCGTTCAATGTGTCTATTTTCTATATTAAAATCCCATGGCCCAGTAGAAACTTAGCTATACATGGGAATTGAGAATTGCTGAAGTTTTGATGTTTAAATTGGACTATAATCTATTTAAAAAAAAAAAAGTTGAATAATAATCTACAATATGCACATGATTATACTATTTATATGTATAATATATACGACAACAACAAAGCCTTGATCGATCCCAAATTATTAGATGGGGTTTACATGTATAATAACATAGACATTTTTTAGGTACTACATGCAGTTGATGTGGCTTCAAATATGTGAATCCAGCATTAACATCCATTTTTTGCATACCTATCAACTTGAGAAATATCAAGAATCTTAGTCAATTCATTAGCCAAAAGAAACCTGCAAGAGTGTCCAAACAAACATGCATGTTAGTACTAGGTAACAAAGTACTTGAAACAGAGATTTATGTATAGAGCGTTTGTAAATTAAAATTGCTAATAAGTATATAGTTGATTATTTACTTCTCTAGGAGAACCCTTGTCATGGATTGACAACCACCAGGAACACTTGATTGGAAGTTTAGAGCAATGTTGGGATTGTGAATGCTTTGCCTAACGTGCACCCAACCATGTTGTCCATGCTCCTTGTCTGAAACTTTAGCCCTGCAATATATTTGCATGACCACCAAACATTAATGTTTAATGTGATTAGTACTAATAGTATTCAATTTACAATTAACACTTAAAGAAAGTTAATATTTTTTACCATGAGCGACCCCGTTAAAAAAAAAAAAAAAGTTCACTATTTTACCTTGGCCGTCTCTTATAATTGGTCAATCACACAGTAAAAAACTCTTAAGCTTATCATAGATTAGACACTGGTAGATTAATATCAACACTAGAACAATTTCGGTATTTAATTGAGGTTTTTAAACCCCTATTAAAAGGGGGTGTTATTAAATAACATCGAATTGATATGAGTTTAAAAAAACCTCTATGTACTGAAAATTTGTATGATCGAGCTCAGCAAAAGAGCTCTTCTTTTAGTGCATCTATAAAGATTAATTAATTAATTTGCAATGGAAAAGATGAATCATCTAGAACATGTAAAATCTAAATCTTAATGTACCTGTACATGTGTGCATCAATTGCAAAAGGTTCATCATTTGAATCCACAAGGCACCCCTCACTCACCCAACAGTCTCCACAGGAGTCCAGTTCCCATCCCTCAAGTCTTCCTTCCTACAATGAATTATTTGTTCATGAATGATTGACTTAATTAAAAGTACTGATCCCCACTCGAGTTCGACATGGAGGGTACGCAAACTCTCTAGTGTATATGTATTTCCTCCATTTCGCAAAAAAATTGACTCAAAATTGTATTAGTAACATGCACCAATATTGAAAAAAATGCATGTATACCTCTATGTACTGCTTGAATGTCTCAATTACAAGGGCACCTTTTTCTTTGGCATATTTAGGCTCAGAGACAATGTTCATCCTCAATTCAACAGACTCCCCTGGATCTTCAAGGTCCTTAATTAGGCTACCTATTCCATCATTTGATCCTCCGAGTTTCATCCTAACCATTTCAATTATAATCTTGACAACCATATAAGCACCATCATCAAGGAAGTAATTCTCCTTAAGCGCGCCGTGCCCGGTAGTCTCCATCATAAGATGCGTGTCGACGCCATCCTTATTAAGCTGAATCCCCTTATCGATGACATTCCGATATCCAACTCGGTAGAGGCAATGCCGGCCTCCTCTAGTAGTAATGAACCGAGTGAGCGCCATGCTAGTTCTTGCATCCGTGACGATGGTGCTTCCGGGGTGCTCTCGCAAGATGATGGAAGACATTAGAGCGATGAGCCTATCGCCGTTGATGGCATTGCCAGTGTCGTCGACTACTCCACTTCGGTCGACATCTGTGTCGAAGACTATGCCAAGATCGGCCGAGTTTTCAAGCACTGAGTTTCCGGTGAGGGACATGGCTACCTTGTCTTCTGGATTGGGAATGTGGTTGGGGAACATACCATCTGGTTCAAGGTTTAGTGAGCCAAATGTGTCTGCTCCAAGCTTGTCTAGCACATCATATGTAAAGAACCCTCCTGAGCCATTTCCAGCATTCACTATGATCTGCAATTCCAAGTGCATGAAATGCAAAGCAGACTTATAAAACCTTCATAACTGTTTTTTTTTTTTTTTTTTTTATCGACTATATATCCAACTACTCAACTGAAAACTTCACCTAATAGAAAGCGTAGAAATTAAAAAGGAGAGGAGCAAAAATTAATGTTGGTATTTAAAAGGGATTTGAATTGTTTAAAGCTCACCATCAATTGAGGCGAATAATCGGCCCACTATATGGAAAAGTTTGATCCAGGTTTTTAAACCCCATTAAAGGGCTATATGTTGTTGTTGTTGTTGATAAGTTTTATAAAAACCTACTACGAGTTATACTGAGTTATTAAAAATTAAAACATGGGAGGATTTTCCAATGTTGGTATTTTCAATTGATTGTTGATATGGGCCTTCTTGAGGCCCACGAATATTGTGGGCCACAGCCACAACAGACGTCACTAAAGCTAAATTTCGTCTTTTCTACTTCAAAACACAACTAAAATTCATTTTGGAGCAATGCTTTGCAATATACAACACCTAGATAACGTTATCTACTCGTCTCAAAACACAAAACACACAAAGAAATTAAAAGAGAGAGAAGCACAATGAACCTTGAATCCCTCAAGAGGAGTGTCATAGTGCTCTGGATGGTTAACTCTCTCTTTGATAATGTCTCGAAGATGTTTGGCATAAGTGCTCATGAAATCGACTCTCGCAGGCACCACCACGTCGAATCCGCTCCATACCTTCCCCAGTCTATTAGCATACTTCCGAGCCGCTCGGTCGCATATCTCCTCCACCTCCGTCGACCTTAAACCGCCTTTCGCCGTAAAAAACTTTAGTCCATTTCGGGTATAAGGCAAGTGTGACGCCGTCATCTGCGTATAGAAATGTTGTAAAAGATCATTTTTCTTGTAGTGAACGTATATCTCTATATAACTATAACGACGTTTACCATTATGGAAGCGTCGTAGTTAAATGGAGAGAGCAATGTGCTCATGAAGCAAGCCGGGTAGTCGCAAGCCCCATATCGAACGGAACACAACCGGCACGTCTAAGACCGGAGAAGACCGCGGCACTCAAGAGTGAGCCGGAGATGCGAGGGTCCCTTCCTAGGGACACCTTAGCAGTCTCAACTGGAGCTCCTCTTTCCTTGCTCAAGCCATCCATCACCCACTCTCCAAAGCTCTCCACGATGGCCTCAACCGCAGGCGGAGTGAGATCCACCGTCCGGCCCTTCTCGCCCTCGAGGGCAACTCCTCGGACGTCCGACCCGTTTTGAAGCCTCCTAATCTTGTCGACGACATCTTCCTCCACCGCGACCTCATCGAACTTCGCCGCGTTACAAATGATGAGTATTTGAGAGGCTCTATATCTAGTGAGTGTAATGCATGTATTAATTGGTTGGGATGTTTGATGAGGAAATGGAAAACTGATGAATTTTGTTGATTTTAAAATAAGCTTTGGTGAGCACAAGAATTTATTTGCTTTAAAGGATGAAATATTGTTGTGTAGATTGTACACTAAAGAAGTTGAAGTTGTAGCCATGAAGAAGAAGAAGAAGAAGAAGAACAATAAGTGTTTAGAAGAATATGTGATTCAAACTATATGCACATGTCACATGTGAATCAGAGTCTATATATCATATTGACAAAAATATCTGCAAAGAAAATTCCAAAATAAAAATCAGGAGATTTTTTTTTTTTTTTTTGCTTCTTTTGTTTCTTTGTAGTGAATTTATATTGCCATCAAAAATATTTGAACTTACTCTTTATGAATCTTTTTATTTTCTTTTTGAGGTCTTTTTGAATCTGTCGATTGTTTTGAATGGTTTGAAACCAAAAAAGGGACGAAATGAGAAAGAAAAAAAAAGGAAAAAATAATTGGAGATGCGGGGTATCGATCCCCGTACCTCTCGCATGCTAAGCGAGCGCTCTACCATCTGAGCTACATCCCCATTGTTGACAAGTGTCTCTGTTTTTGGTTTATTATCTAAATATTCTCTACAAGAATTTAATTTTATTCCTTCTTGATGTTTCATAATTTCCTAATTAGTTGGGAAGATAAATTACGACATCATTTAATTCAGGAGTTCATGATGCAATCGGTTTCAGTAAACTGCCAGCGACTCAGACTTAGCTTGTTAGAATCGTGAATCGAAAGTGATCGTTGAGGGCTCAATTGAATTGAATCATTGACGAATCTTAGGTTTGAGTAGTGAATCGTATAAAAATTATTTTTTTATAATTTTTTATTTTTAAAGTTTTCTAAAGTAGATGGTATAAATATTATTGGCTTTTTCAAGTTAATTAAGTTTTTAGAGAATAATGTCAACAAATAGACTAATTTGATATGCATTACGTTTATACAAAGCCCCACCCTCGCACTAAAAAATTGTTATAAGCAAGAGATCCCGAGTTAGTTGAGTTAGTTCGGTAAGCCGTTGGTTTTTTTATTATTATTATTTTAAATCATGAATTGCCTAAATGTGATTCACACGTACATACAATTCACATGTGATCATTAAGCGATTCTAGAGCATTCCAATTCATACATGTGAATCGTACGATTTAGCGATCCAAATAGCGATTCTCACCACCTTGATTTCAGATAATCTTGACACCGTGAAGAATTAAATTTGGGATCATGCGCTTAACCCACACAAATCCCAATATCATTTGATAAATTAGGATGTCTTTTTGCTTTTCTAAATGAGAAAGAGCAACTTAAAGCACAACTCTTATAGATAACGACATATGGACTGTGTGGTCTAGGGGTGGGCGGTTTAGACCCAAAAGCCCAGGACTCAAAGGAATTTTTTAATTTTTAAAAACATTCGGTTTGAAAAGACTTCAAAATATTTAGACCTAACTATTCTATGGGTGTTTAATTAATATAGATGAAAATAAAAGGGTGATTTACAAATATACAAAAATTAAAAGTCCTTTGAGTCTGGACTTTTTGGGTCCAAACTGGCCGCCGCCATCATCGCGCTTCCCTGCGCGAACGTTTTTTGTTATCGGGTAGTGCTAGGTACGAGACATTATTTATTACAGCTTAAATATGTACATACTTACAATGAGGTGGGAAGAAACGATATAAAACAACATATGGATTGTGTGGTCCATTCTTCGTAAAGGGAACCTTTTTTTATAGGAACGAGACATTATTTATTACAGCTTAAATATGTACATACTTACAATGAGGTGGGAAGAAACGATGTGTTGCTCATAAATAAAGTATGAAAAAAAAAATCCTACCAGTGTAGTAGTAGAAAAAACACGTTGTTCATATTAACTAAATTTTGTAACTGAATTTTGTTGTAAACTTAGTTGTAAGCCAACTAGAACTTAAATTGAACTTGCTAGAAACTTAAACATAGAAGGCATAAACTAAGAACTATTAGAACAAGTAGAGAAGATGAGACAAAAGAGAAGAGAGCTAGAGATGAGAATATAGAGATTTCATTTATACATTGGTGTGTTCTTTACAAGTGGAGGAACCTCCTTATATAGGCCCTTAGTCATGATGAAAATAAGTACTTGCACAAAGTGTGCAAGTTACACCAAAGTCTCATGTCATACAAGATTACAAGTTACATGACAATGTCATACAAGATTACTAGTTACATGACAATATATGGACAAGTGATTATACATTGGAGTTGAATACAAGTTATGTAGAGTGTACAAGTTACATTCAATGTATAAGTCATGCTTGATGTTACAATTCAAAGTGAAAACCATGCTTGATGTTACAATTCAATGTGAGAGTCATGTTTGACAATGTAATCTTTATAAGTTTAGTTAAAGGGTCATCCAATTTACAACACTCCCCCTTGATGACACTTGTTGAGAGAATATGCCTCGTTAAAACTTGTACTAGAAAAACCCTGTGGGAAAAAAATATAGTATAGGAAAAAAAGTACAATGTTCTCGTCAATCTTGATTTGTAGTATAATATTGTTGATTGCCTCATTAAAAACTTTGCTAGGAAAACTCAGTGGGATAAAGCCATAGCTAAGGAAAAGAGTGCAACACATTGATACACTTTGAGATAATATATATATGTTTCATTAAAACCTCTACTAGAAAAACCATGTGGGAAAAAATCTAGTATAGGAAAAATAATACATTATTTGCTTTCATAATTTTTTTATTTTTATATGGAGTATAATAATGTTAGGATTGCCTCATTAAAAACATTGCTAAGAAAACCCAGTATGATAAAACCATAGCTAAGGGAAAATGAGTGCAATGCACCAATCAATAACTCCTTTTGATTCTCCCCCTCATTTTGACATGAGTGAAACATCTTCTTATTTTGTAACAAATCTTTGCAAACCCAAATTTTATTTTTTTTTTTAAGTAAAATAAATTACATGATGGACAACTATTTTACTTGGAAAATACTTGATTTCCAAATGAAGGATAAATCTTATTTTTCCTAAAATCTTCCATCTTGAATTCTTTTTTCATGGATTCTAATGATATAACGATGTCGTCGTAATTTTTCATATTTAAATTATCAATATACAATGATATTATAATGAAGACATAAACCCAAAAAAGATATATTAAATCCTTACCAAAGAATTCTTATATCATCAGTATTTTATTTATTTTTACTTCTACCTTATTTTTCAAGGGTTTGTGTCTTTTCGAACCAGCTTGTCTTTTACGCTTTAAGCGTCTTGTTGGTTCTTGTATATTTATTTGCACATGCATGGACATCACTTTATCGTGAACTTTTAATGTTGGAACATACGATTGTCACTCTTTTATATATAGTACTTGCATCAAGTAATTGATTTATAACTTGTTGCTAATGAATGATCCTTTGAACTTCAAGTTCATATTAATTTATACATAGATCATAATATAACAGATTTGTTGCAATTTAATGTGTTTCAAGCAATTCCACGTCATTTCTTTTGAATTGGCTTATATCTCCCCTTAATAGTAGGAGAATTGTTTTATCAAAGTGATAATTAGCAAAACTCGTTATAAATACACTAGAACAAATTTAACTTTTGGTTTTAATTAACCTCTATGAATTAGACAATTAAGCTTTTAATAACACTAATTCATAGAGGTTAAAAACCCCTATGGAAACTCTTGGCCAAAACCACAAATGCCTTCAACACTCTCACTCAACACTCTCAATCGCTCAATCGCGTCGCTCACTCTCGCGAACGAGCCCTCACTCGCTCACTCTCGCTCACTCTCGCGTCGCTCACTCTCGCCCAACAGCCCTCCGTGAGAACCCTAGCTTTGTTTCCCCCAAACGCGCTTCAATTCTGTTCCAATGGCGGTTCTAGATTCTGTCTTGTTGTTACGCGAAGTCTCTGTTCGATGCCTTCGCCGCACATGTTCGATCCGAACGAGCCGATCTATTGTTCGGAGGCCGGCGATGCTGGTGGTGGACTGGTGAAGAGGACGCCAAATCGACTAGTTTTGGTGATTTTCCGCGGAATCGAGACTCATCAAAGATGAATCGATTACCGAATCTGTTGATGTTGAGGCTATGAATGAGGAATCGGAAGATCCGCGCTTGACGACGATGAGTGGTGGATCGGTTGCTCGGCGATTCGTTGGTTTTGCAAATTTGCTCTGCGGCGGCGGTTTCATTTGTCTTTGCGAGTCTCCCAAGGTCATGAGTATCTCACCGTGGCCTTCCCTGTCTCGCGAACGCGCGAGGTAGTGAAGTAACAAAGATGAGGTTTTGTTGTTTGATTTTGAGGTTATAGGTGGGATTTGATTGAATTTAGGTTTGATTTCATGATGTTGGTGTTTTGGTTAGGTGAATACGGCAGAGAGGACGCTGGTGGAAGCTTGGGGATTGATTGAATTTAGGTTTGATTCTGATCTGTTGTGTTGATTATGTTAGTGAGATTGTTTCTATGGTTCTATGGTAAATGGTTCTTGATTTACGCTCTCTCTCGAGTCTCTATATTGATTAGGTTAACTGAATTTTGTTTTTAATGGTTTTGTGACTTGAATTAGTGATGAATGTAGTTGATTTCATAGGTTCTATGTTGAATTGGCTTTGATGATTGATTTGCTCTAGATCGAACGTCCAAGCAATTTTTTTGCTCTATAGATTGAACTGTGATTGATTATTGAACTACAATGATATGTGCCTACAACTAATTGATTAT
The DNA here is from genome assembly GCA_039657365.1 of Stephania yunnanensis. NCBI lineage: Eukaryota > Viridiplantae > Streptophyta > Magnoliopsida > Ranunculales > Menispermaceae > Stephania > Stephania yunnanensis. The sequence goes on along the minus strand of CM077588.1, from coordinate 54,601,645 downwards.
TGAATTTGAATATTTGTTGGAATAGATTTGCATATTTTAATAAGATCACAACCAATCTGATTTCATTAAACCCCGAAACAACTTAATCAAGCAATGATCGCATTTGGTCATTTAATTTCCTCCACATTCAACAATGGATCTTTTCAAATGTACTCTTTTGAGTTCTCTTAACTACAAACCAAAATCCACAACAAAGGCGGGACCTTGAAACCCCAACAAATCCAAAACACCAAAACTTGAAACCGAGAATCAATAAGCGAAGAAATTGAATTCGAGAATCCAAACGACCCTAATTGATAGAGAGACGAAACATTAGGCCGAACGGCATTGAGAGAATGAAAGCCAAGTGAGAGAGACTACTAGTTTACTACTATGTACACTTACCTTAATTTTTTTTGTTGTTTTTTGGTTTCATTGATTACCCTTTTTTTATTGTGTTTCTGTTGCTTGATTTTGCATTAGCTATGACAGTTATGGATTGAGGACACGCGTGGAAGCAGTTCTTCTGGTTTGGTCTTCTGCTTTGCTTTGTGAATTGTGGAAAATTAATATATATGTGGTCATTGCTATTTTTATTTGTGTATGTATGTTTCACAAATACTTTATGTTTTTTTTGTTCAAGCTCTTCTTTTACTTGTAGTATCAATTAGTATCAATTACTTTCTGTTTAGTAATTGTTGAATTAAAGTATCACTTTAATTCAACACAATTACTTTGTGTTTTTTTTGCTCAAATCAATGTTGATCAATAAAAGTCTTGTCTTGTATATGCGAAAAAAAATTAGTGATTTGTTGTGTGTTTATTATTATGCTTGTTTAGCCATATTAGTGTCATTGGAATTATGTCGTAGTACTTTCATCTCCATAGTACTTTATAATTGCCTCATCCCACACCTTGAGCTTTATAACCTCTTTAAGGTTGGTGAGCAAATATGGATTAAAGTGAATGTTGAGCAAACTGGTTTCTACAGGGTAAAATATGATGATGTACTTGCAACTCAACTGAAGGATCGTCTCTACCATTCCAGGTGAAGCGGGTGAGTAATATTATGTTTGAAGTACTTTAGTGAATGCACAAATTCTGTTTTTTTTTTTTTTTTTTTTAAAAGATGTGATTTGTGTCTTGTATATGAGAAATTTGTCAATTTATTTATCAAAATGGATCTACTTTGTCATTTCTTGACTTATTTGAGTTGGTTTCGATTCGCAAATCGCAGAGCCGCATCATTTTTCTTCGTTATTTGGGTTAGTGGGGGGTGCGCTCCTAGTCTCCGTGGGATAATCGGGCTTAATCGGGAGGGGCTAAGGTGGTTTAAACACCCACGGTCATTAAAACGAAAAAAAAAATGAGTTGGTAACTTGGGTCCATGTGATTTAGTGATTTATCGCTTGTGTGCATAGCTTTCTCTGTGTTTGATTTTCAATTGTTTAACTAATGAACTAGTTCTCATTAATTGTAGTTGAATTGATATTTGTAAATGTTCAATCAATGTGATTATTTGAACTTAATATTATATGGGACTCGGTTAATATTTTTTGATGAATATAAGGTTTGGTTTTCTCTTTTCATCCAACTTAGTAACTTGCGATTGTTGTTTTTCTCTTTTTTGTTCTTGTAGGTTGTACATGGCATATACATGCCCGTTTGCTAGACGTGCTTGGATTACTAGAAATTACAAGGTTGTTCGGTTCACTTTTCGCTCTACGAGTGCTTGTATTGTATTTCCTTTTTTCGAAGAAATCATTCCTTACTTTTAATCTGTGTGTGCAGGGGCTCCAAGACAAGATCCAACTGGTCCCTATAGACTTATGGAAGAGGCTGCCTGTACAAGGAGAAAGTCTACCCCGAAAATAAGGTAATCGTCGTTGAACATGATTAGTTTTATTACTTAATTTGTTGGTGAATGTCTAGTTGTTTGCTCTTATTGGATTTTCAAGAAGAAGATGTTGGCTTTTTCCGATTGTTATCCGAATTAGAATGATACATTCACTTTCAAAGTGTTGGCGATTCTAAAATAAAAATCCTATTGTGGTTTCACTTGTTACGTATGCGCGAAAATGCTAGCTTATTAACTCTTTTTTTGTATGTTAATGAATATTGAAGTCCCTCTTGAAAGTTCATGAACCTTATGCAAATACAATGGAGAAATTCTGTTTGCTCTAACTTTAGACTTAATTCTTTATAGGTGCCCGCTTTAGAACATAACAATGTTGTGATAGGAGATAGCCTTGACGTGGTTAAATACATCGACAACAACTTCGAGGGGCCTTCACTCCTCCCGAATGTAAGATGCTTAAGGTTTTTTCGCATTTGGATTGAATGACACTCAATGGCCGCATATTTCATTATTTTGACCGTGAATGCATGCTTATAGGATCTGCAAAAAGAGAGTTTGTGGAGGAGCTTCTTGCCTATACGGACAAATTCGTTGGTCTTGTTTACGCTCGTCTTCGTGGGGGTGGAGACGCATTGGTGAGACATAGTACTTCATTTTTAGTTGAGTTTTAATGAAGAAACATGCATGTTTCCGCGACAATCGAATTTAAAAGAATTTCAACTTGTATCGGTGCCCTTTTAATTACCTAGAAACAAAGCTCTCCGTAAATTTACCGACGGGCCTTGCACTTATTCCTCAAGTTATTAGTCGGTTGACTTGACTTGCAACTAGTATCAAGTTCGTATGCTAAGCTAATTCGATATTTTTCTTTCTGTTTCGGGATTTGAAAGGAAAGGTGGTTCTGTTGGATTTTTGGACCAATTCTTCGTATTAATTGCATGCATATTTTGCCGATTTTGGATTTTGGAGAAAAGAAATATAAAGATAAGCCGGTAAATGGCTCCTATTTCATTTGAAGTATGCATTCGCTTGATGTTTCCTTTTCTCGTTTCGTACTCTTCTTTTGCATGATAAAAATGCATAATTCTTCTTTGTAAAATAGAAGTATGCATCAAACTTGTTTCAGCTTATGTAATCTTATTTTAGTTATGTAGCATACCCTATCTTACATTCTGCTTTGCTCTCACTTCTCTATACATACATGCATGTGTCTCTAACATATGGTTGATGCTTGTAACATGGACATAGCATCTAAAAGGGTGGACTAAGGACACTGCTCTTCATCAAATTCTTACATTTTCATGCATATTATCACTTAATTGTGATGGAATAAGTCCATGTTATGTTGGTCTTTGAATCGGTGTAGGTTGATGTAGAACAACAGTGTAAACTCAGAAAGCCTGCGTCGCATGACCACATATAAAATCAGGTACAGGGTTCTCCAAAGTAAGATTTTTAGTTTTGATTCTTGGACTAAGTTTCTCTCATTTTCTAATACTTTGCTTGTTAGTTTGCACTTTGCGGCTAGGAGCATCATATAAAATTTTTGGATAGTTGAAGCAATTGTAATCGAAGAGGGAAAGGGTACTTCAATCTGTTTGTATTCTTGTAAGTAAAATCTATTTGTTAATTAGATCCTTCACAATTCACCTAAATTGATTTGATATATATAAGCGATCATTAATCATGAGTATTCTCTTCTATTTTCGTTTCGATTATATAGATTCGGTAGTAGTAGTTGTTGTTGTTGTTGTTGTTGTTGTCTTATGTTGAGGTTTTGAGCGATTGTGATGGAGATTGATGGCTTTATCTAGTTTTGAAGAGAAAAGCATTGACGGGTGATCATCTCGACCCGTAATTAATTTTACTTGATGATTATCTTTGATTTATGGTATTTAATTACTATGTATGAGATCTATGATAAAGATATATTTGTTTTGTGATTTGTTTCTATGTTTAGTTTTGATAAAATGTATTCAAGACTAGTTACTTTTAATGTGTCCAAGATGTAAGTTGTGATCTTTTAAGGAATTTGCCAAAATGAGTTATGAACTTATGTAGACAAGGTGCCACGAGATTGGGATGCTCAATTTGCATGATTAATTGTACACATAACACATGAGAAACTTGTTTTCTTCACTTTTTTTAACTCTTAGAAAGTATTCCGAGTAAAAGAAACAGAATCGAGAAGTTTTTCACATCTCGAGTTTTCCTACAAGACATGCCAAGCCAACCATCTCAATTAGTCCCAAACTTAATTACTTGGGATCTATAAACGTATATTTTGTTTGATTGGAGAAAAATAAATAAATCCAGAACTTATGAGTTAAAGATGGTTAAGTTGAGGGGCGATATCGGTGCTTGCGAGAGGTTGGATGAATTTTTTGAACTCATATTTAGTGCATTTATTAGTGTGGGATTTGGGTAAAATGACTTATATTAGAAAGAGTAATTTGTTACCATTTATTTCTATGAATCTGAATTATGTGGTGTAGAATATTGTTGAGCAGGGTGATCGCTTCGGGGACAATGCCAGACCCAGGTTCATTGGCAGGGAATGAAGTGACAGATCTGGTAGTGCCAGTGACAGTGACATAAGCGCGAAACTAAGATGTTTAATTAGGATTATAAATTTTTGCTTTTTTTTATTTTGATGGTTTCTTCCTGGTGTTGCAGAGATGTCTGTTGTGTTAAGACCGGAGCAAGGAGAAACCCGCTTCGGCATGGACATTAAGAGAACTGAAGAGGTAATCATAAAATGCTTCTCACATAGACATAAAAGGTTATGTTGGGATACTGTATTTCGTCGTAAAGGTATTTCAGAAAGTCGGCTTAGACTAATTAAACTGCTAAAAAAGTTAAATGCATATGAATTGTCATTACCATTAAACCAAAGCATGCGAGAACTTATTGATGATGGACATGAGAATGTTTGGTATGCGCAGGATTTATCTGCATTTACGCAGATGGCTAAAAGGACTGCTGCGGATCTATCGTGGCTTCGACATCTACACGAGCAAGCGAGGAATCCGCCAGCAAACTATTAGTGTTGTCAAGACTAGAAGGGAATTGTCTCGGGTGCCATCCACAAGTGTCATCTCTTGGGCTAATACATCTTTGTGACAATGCGAGAGGTGAAGGACTTCCTTGCTCTCGCAAGCAACAACATGGACTTGATTCACCTCCATTTTAGTGGGTTTTGTGAAATGTGTGGCTATCGATTTGTTGTTTTGTTGATTGGTTGTAGAACACTCGTGAATTTTTTGATGGAATAATAATATTGCGAGTGGAATTTAGATTTGTATATTTTCAATTGAAAATGGAAATGGAAATTAATTTTGAGCATTTTCAGCCTTTTTTTTTTAAAAAAAAAATTTACATTTGATAGGGGTTTGAAACCCCTATGTAATCCTTTGATGATAATATAGAGGTTTCAAACCCCTATGAAATCACTACAATTGATAGGGGTTTGAAACCTCTATGGAAGCCTTTGAAGATATTATAGAGGTTTCAAACCCCTATGAAATAGCCAAGATTTGAAGTATAATTTGTTCTAGTGATAAATTCCCTATTAGGGATCCAAGACATCTTATTATATGATTAATGGAGAGTTAAATCAATATAAGTCTCATATTGATTTGTCTTGAGATAATTTCCAACTGATAAAAAAATCAAGTTTGATAAATGATGTCCTTGCGAATTTATGATATTTTCGCATTATTGATGATTATATGGATAATCAAATAGATCTTTCCACATTATGAATGTCATTTGGTTTATGATGACATTCGTTTTAATATGTCTTATATATTCCAGAAGTTAAAGCTGAAAATATTATACTTAAATTAAATCATATTCATATAGATAAGTTTTCTATTATTTTGAGTAGACTTCTTATAAACAAAATATTAACAATAAAATTGTTGTACCAAATATTGCACGAACATTAGCCTCCGCTAATTTCGAATTCGAGAAATATTTGCTTATATTATAACGTATATGTATGTAACACGATACACAAGATATAAACTCATCGCCCATATTTAGGTCACGATTTAAAGACATCTCGATGTGTTTATTTTATCGAACTATTTTAAATGATAAAATTCATAATATTTTGCATTTGATTTTAAAGGCATGGTAAAGGTCACAAAAATATTCGGGTATATATATATGACAATATTTAGGCAAAATAGTATTTCATATATAACCAAAAAATGCCACAATTATGAGTGCTCATTGTCAATAATTATTTGTCCTTTGTAGTGGTGCACCACTTTTATTCCAATTTTTGGTGGAATTGTCAATACGACCTTTACCTTATATTTTCACATTTTCCACATCCATAAATTTATTATTGTGATCATGATCATTATATACAATATATGCTTCTTAATTTGAAGCTGAACTAATTGGACGTAAGCGATATTATATTTATAATATCTCATTATTTTACTCAGCTACCATGAGACAAGAAATCGATCCTTAATATTTATTGGATTGACGTGCGCACTCGATATTTGTTGCAGCAATAAATCGAGGCGAACCACTTGACCTTATTTTTATTGTCTCATCAATCATATTTTCACATAGCCTCAATATAGAGGCAATTAAAATTACGGAATTATAATTAATATTTGATTGATTAAATTTTGTAGCTTGAGACTCAACCACTCATTTTGAGCTTTTGGAGCATTACATTGTTTGGTATTTATATATTTATAACTTCATAAGGTGAAAAAATATATAAAGTGAAATATTCACTTTCCAAATCTCTAAAGAGATATTGGCAAATGATTTAAATTTTGTATAACACAACGTAGTCTTGCATAGATGTGTTATTAACAAATTATAGTATCTAATTGTCATGACAAGTAATTTTTGTCGGTAATATAATATGGCAACAAGTTCAACTATGGTTAAATAATATTTTGAAAATAAATTTAATATAAAATAGTTTTTTTCCCTTTTTATGTAAAAACATAATATATGATTAAATATATTTCACAACTTGATTCATTAATAAACAAAATGTACTATTCATATGAGTTGGTGGAACAACCTCCGGGTTGGATGATGAGACATATTCTACTTAATATCATGCCTCATCGAACGGGATAACACATCTCCCTTTCAATATTTAGCTTTACCGGGGACAATGCTTACCCACTATCAACTCAAACTTATAGCATTATTTGTATTATAAAATCAAGAATAGAACAATAACTAATCATTTGTAGTTTTAAGAGAAAAATTATATGTCACACATTGACTTTTGATTTCTGATGTAGAAGATCGTACAAAACGCAGCTAAAGAGCATATTTTCGTAGTCGGCGACGTTACAATGCATAACGTATGAATAAAGTACATTTACATAATTAAATATGCATATAACAAAAAAGAAATTAATCATGATAACATGAAAATAAATTGAGCTTATTTAAATTAATAAAAATTATACTTTCTTAGCTTTATATTTTTGAAAAGTTTCTTGATCTTCAAGACCTCCTCTTATAAAACAACTTCGTGTTGATAACGTGTTGTAAACTTAGTTGTAAGCCAACTAGAACTTAAGTTGTTTTGCTATAGACTTAAACATATAAGGTATAAACTAGAACTACTAGAACAAGTAAAGAAGATGAGACAAGAGAAAAGAGAGCTAGAGATGAGAATATAGAGATTTCATTCATACATTGGTGTGTTCTTTACAAGTGAAGGAACCCCTTATATAGGCCCTTAGTTACGATGAAAATAAGTAGTTACACCAAAGTCTCATGTCATACAAGATTACAAGTTACATGACAATATATGAACAAGTGATTATACATTGGAGTTGAATATAAGTTATGTAGAGTGTATAAGTTACATTCAATGTAGAAGTCATGTTTGATGTTATAATTCAATATGAGAGTCATATTTAACAATGTGATCATTTATAAGATTAGTTAAAGGGTCATCCAATTTACAACAAATTTATATTTTTAGCCAAACAACTCATATAGTAAATAGAGTCTAAAACCTTAAGAATATTTCATTAGTGTGCAATACCAGGCTTTCTCCATTAGACATAAAGATTTATCTCTAATTGTTTACTCTAATACCTTGAGGTCCCATGTTTAGATCTGTTAAGTTTTGGAGCCACATATACATTTGGGTGAAATAGTCAATGATAATCATCTAGGCCACATTATCAAAAACAAAAAATGTCATAAATCATAATATTCTGAAAAAAAAAAAAAAAAAAAAAAAAAAGAAGTTATCATAATAAATGGACCAGTTAGTTCTCACGTACAAGAAGGACCCAACTGAATTTGATATTTGGGCAAATTTACAAAATTTGGGCCTGGCAACTTCAATTTGGGCTGTTTCAATAATTTATTTTGGGCCTTTCTATCAATCCATTGCCGAGCCCAATTATGAACTCGATAATTTCTTTTTTCAAGATTTTTAATTTTATTGGCATAGGGCCTATTTTCACTACCATTCATTTGACTTTATGATTAATTTAGGTAGTCTAGATACCAAAGAAATATAATATAAGTGAGGAAATTCTTCTTACATTATATAAGTATCTAACTAGATTGGTAAATTAAAGAAACTCATTATCACATTATGTCAATATTACCAACTATGTGGTGCAGTGGTAAAAAATTTAAGGAGCATCATAATTTTGATTGAGACAAAAGTTATAGGATTGTTCTTGATAACAACATTATATTATCTTAACGTTGAGGTGTAAGACTATATATAACTCTCAAGTGATTAGTCTAATCAAAATAAGGAGGGACTAAGTTCAATGGAAAACAAGTAAGGAGGGACTATAAAAGATTCAGACAACAATATATATACATTTATCTATATACAATATATATCTATATTTATCTACATATATATATATATATATATATATATATATAAAGTAAGAGGAGAGAGAAAGTTTAGAAGCTACTTCCTTTCACTGTTCTTATTTTCTTATTTTCTTATTTTCTAATTTTTTATTATTTATTTATTTTATTATCGATTGTCTCAAAATATATAATTATCTATTATGTGTGCATCTATTAATAATTAATAATGGTTATATTATCAACTAATGGATTAATATAATTAGTACATTCTACTCGAAATCGTGAGCAAATATATAGAATGGAGTGTGGTAAAAGTTTTTAAAAATTATAGGCAAATACAAGGAATCGAGTGTAGTACAAGCTTTATTCCCCATAAATTTCACTTCTCATCAATTCTTCTACACTCTAATTCTCCCGCATCCAGTTTGAAGAATTTTTGGGAGTGCTTGGTCATTATCTGAATTTTTGTTTAGGTCTCCAAGTGCACATGTTTGTAGGAGTTTTTTGTGTTTGAATGGATGCACAAATATCATGGGTTGGCTTATGTAAAGGGTCGAGCACGCCGATTTATATTGTTTATTTTTATATATAGTTTTTGCTTAACATCAACTACAACACCCATCATTTCGTAACTTTTCTAATTTTTTTTTGCCTTTTTCATATAAATTATGAAAGTCTTCATCGACACGTGCGCGAAGCTTTGGGAAACAACTAGTTTATATAAAAATAAAAAAATAAAAATAAAAAGTCAAAGATTACTAACAAAATGGGTGCATGTAACTATACACCATTATTGCATGTTAAAGAAGCTAGCTGATGTTACGTGTTATGGTCGGTTCATTCTAACTGGGGATTAATTGTTCGCAAAGCATGTGCTAACATGATCATCCTTACTTCGTTGTCGAGCTTTAGATAATTAATTAAGACCACATATAGACCTAGAAGGTTGTGTAGCATATGAACGCTAAGTGATGTTATTAAGTTGGATTGCATTATTAATATCAATATATGTGTAATCAATACATTGGCTAATTGTGACATCCAATAGTAGTACACACTAAATTATAAGATCAATTAATATAACAAAAAATCTATTTGGACTTTTTGAATCTGGACCCAAAGATTTTTTTGTTAACAATTTAAGATATCTACCTAAGTAAAAGACATAATTACCCTATACCCCAAACACCAATAATGAATTTAAATTAAAACTTTATGTCTTTTTGATTGTTTGAATGAATGACTACCCTATATATGCTTTTGCAATATTGAATAATGGACAATAAATACGTACAAGAGTCTCAGTGAAATGAAAACATTTATTTTATAAATGAGAACGAGACTTTATTTATTACTAGATAAAATAATGCGGTGGTAAATTAAAACATATTTTTCTAAATAAAAAAAAAAACATTGGAACAGTACCAAAATAAAGGAGAAGTTGTTAATTAAAAAGAGATTGAGAAGATGTGCTAGCTAGAAGTGGAAAGGGATGTCACATTGGGGCATCCATGCTCCCTTAATTAATTAGATACTCTCTTAACTATCCATGCATGTCTCTGCATGTTTGCTACTGCCGTTACCAGCATTTTCTTTTCGGGTGCATGCTTATGTAGTTATGTGGGACCAATTTATTTAATTTCGATTTTTATTACATGTTTCAACTATTTCATATTAAATGTGATTTATTACAGACCTTACAGTACTGTGTTAATTTAGATTAGTCAATGGGAATAGTGACTTTGAACAATATACTCCATATAGTCAGCAAGGAGACCAAAAAATGAATGTGACTTAATTGATGCATATAAAATTATGAGAAATGGTACACTTACATATAGAGATGGCAATTTGGGTCATGACACGATTAACACGATACGACACTACACGTAATAAATATGTCGTGAATTTGGCATAAGTGGGTTTGTATCATAAACACGTTAACACGTTTGTATACGGTTAATAAACGAGTCATTAACATATCAACATCCTTAACTCGTTTATGATTTGCTTAACACGATTATAAAAAATGTATAAGTAATAAATATGAAATAATAAATAGATTAGTACAAAATTCACTTATTTGAATACATGTTAATAACATGATTTATTTTTTTATTTGTAGACATCTTTTATCATATTTTATTTTATTTTTAGATGAAATATTTATTTTACTTTTAATATATTATTTATGTTTTAGATTTTATTAATAATTATTTATTAAGAAAAATAAAACTTTTCACCTAAGTAAAATTTAAATTTTTTTAAACGATTCTTATAATTTTGTATATATTATTATTATGAGTCATTTTCCCTCTATTCTTAAAAGTAATAAGGACTTAATGAAAAAGTAAAGTAAAACTTAAGATTATATATAACTACATCATATTTTATTGGCTATTTAATTATGTTTGTTTAAATTTATTCATGTAGATATATTTAATAAAGTAGTAAATAGTTATAAAAGTTTAAATAAAATATTTAATAAATGAGTGACACGAATACACGACATGTTTAACACGACTCATTTAGACACGAAAATAATTAACACGATTAATAAACATGTCAAGTAATGAGTTTACATTATGTGGGTCGTGACTTGTTTACGATACGACATGTTTATGACTCGTCGATACGAATTGCCACCAATACTTACATACTTGCGCACTTAAGTTATGCACCTTTTTAGAAACCATGAAATACACATCAAAATATTTGCGCACATATACCAAACAATATTGTATGGCTTTCAAGCAGGTGTATGTAACATAAAGCGTGACATTAAGTTTATAGAAATATCGAAGGGGGTGGAGCAAGGTTTTTTTTTGAAGACTTAAGCTAAAACTAATGTATTTTTATTTATTTTTTGTCTCTAGCAACCGAAAAAATGATTTGGTGCACCAACTACGTACAATATGCAGGTCGACACGCGCTCATCAGCCGCCCTTGATTCTCGTGTGCACACATTCTTTGATTCTCTTACATGCACGCATTTCGAAGTGAGTCGAAGGGCAAACGCGAGTGCATGTCTGGCCCGGCCCGCATGTCCGTGTTGGGCCCTATAACATTTCCCTTAATAGTTAAGCGTGTTTATACACTACAATCATCAACTTAATATTATTTAATGCACAAATTATATAATTATAAAAACACTAAACGACTTAAAACCGCAAATCATATTCAAGCAAATATTAATGACTTTAAGATGACAAGCGGAAACAATTAAAATAAATCAAACTAAGTTTTAAATAAAATGTGTTTTTTAATTAAGTTATAACAATAAAACATTAATACATTATCGCTGATACGCTTTCACAAAGAATATTACTATTAATACAGCTACCACATTGTTTTTTTAGTTTTTTTTTTTATCTCATGAGAGGCATCAAAATTAAACTCATCAGAGCACTTAATTGAGACTTGAGTCTTTCTTTACTTTTTTTTTTTTAACCAATTGAACTTGGCTAAGAAAAGACACGTAAGGGTGGGCTAAAGTAAATTTTTGGCTAAATATTAATAAAAAATTTTAATTTTTTAGTGGCTACTTTGGGTTGTATGTTAATAAAAGAAACGTATTGATCATTTCACTTATAAAGCCTTTTTTTTTTGTTATTTTGCCAAATCTAGGGGATACACTCCTTCAAAAAGGTTTTTTTTTTTTTTTTCTATAAACTTCAAACCTTCTCAAAAGTTACGTATTTTAAAATAATAAAATATACAATGGACATAAATATTTATTAAAGTATATATATATATATTTATATATTAGCTAGACTTTCATAGGGAGTGACTTAGGTAAGCTATATCTTTAGTAAAATATGTGACTTATTTAAGGCAACCGTACTAAAAACAATCAAACGTGATTGTAAGTACTTAAATACAATCTTTTGTTAAGATATGAATAAACAATTGACTAAGATTTTGGATAATCACATTATCAAGTATGGCTTTGTCATTGAGTTGTAATGTCAAACATTGCTCTTACTTGTATTCATATCTAATGTACTCATGCTTGTGACATGTGATGTATATATTACTTGTAAACATTATCTAATTACATTTATCATTATCATCAAATGACTTATGTAAAGGGTGTCAACCTCATTGTAAAATTACACCAAGTTAAATGAAAACTTCTCATTCAATTATCTCATTTCTTCTCTTATCATTTGTAGTAATAGTTTGTAGTAGTAAAAGTTTTTATCTTCCATTTTAGTTATTAGTTCTTTATTAAGTTTCAATTCAATTTACAACCTCTTATACTTTTTCAAAAAATACATTTTTTACTTTTCAAAGTCATATCTTTAGTAGATGAGGGTACAGTTGTACTTTGTACCCTTAGTTAAAGATTAAGTGTTTAAATATCAAGTGTTGGCTAAGATGTGAAATAAACATGTGTGTATATGTGTCGAGTTGATACTTCATTTTGCTTTGATATGCATTTTGAAGTGGACCTTAATTACTTTCTTAATATTAAAGCCCTTATATAAATTAGTCACCACACTCACTTCATTTTGGATTGGGTCCAATATTAATGGTTGATACTTAAACTTACATTAATTATTACTCCATTTACTAGAACAATTTCGGTATTTAATAGAGATTTTTAAACTCGTATTAAAGGGGGCAACTAATTGATAGGAGTTTTAAAAAACCTATATGTAATACATGTATTAAAAATTAAAACATAACACATTTAATAACATTCTATTTAATAGGGGTTTAAAACCTCTATTAAAGGCCAAAAATGTTCTAGTGATCCGATCATTTATATATATATTTAAGTCATTCTAACAAAAAAAATTGTTTAAAATCGTAAGTCGTTTTCATAATTCAAGAATTTATTTATTACATTTTTATCCATTTTAACTTTATATAATTCAAATAATTATGATTCTTTAATTATTCAATTCATTTAATGTCAAACGATATATATGTAAATTACACTCATAATTAATGTTTCATTAATTCTCGTGTCATTACTTTAAACGACTTATATAAATGACCAAAGAGAGTAAAAAACTTATATGAGTCTGGACTTATAACTCGTGACGATTTTATTGTTTCTTTAATCATAAATATACGGAGCACTGAAAATCAAAATTATCCAATAACCCTGATTAATTAACTTGCACAAAATCTAAGGAGGTAAGCGTGAGAGAGATGTGGATGTAATTTGAAGGGGAAGAGTACGTACACGTAGAGAGAGAGAGAGAGAGAGAGGAGAAAGCAACAAGAGCAAGAGTACAAAGGACTTTTAATAATGAGAAAGGCTGCACTCTCCAGCCTGAGAATCCAAACTAAGAACAAAACAAAGCACATACGCAAACCCACACGCGCGCTACCTCTTAATTCACAATTTCACACACACAAACCCACCTCTCTCTCACGCTACAACTCCTACTACAGACGGGACATCCCCACAAACCTTTGTCCCAACAACGGCAGACCCAACACTGCGTAGTGGGCGACACTGCCCACTCATCCCCTCCTCTACATGCACCTATATTTTATTTCATGGAAAATGCTGTTGATTTTTTCACGGGATGCGCTCGCACGCATCTCGATGTGTATCGTACGGATGTTAATAAGTACACGCTTGACTCTCTTGTTGTACAAAAAAAAAAAAAATCAAAGTACTCTATCTCTCTATAACTTGTTACACGGAGTTAGGACGACCTGTCATTTTTAAAGCCACGTGAGGTGAAACTAAAAAATGGGGCATATTTACAAAAAATATACATTTTTATTTTAGTTGAAAATGTTTAATTTGATTTGAAGTTTTCTAATAAAAAGAAAATATGATTTTTTTACAAATAAAGATAAGTAATTCGTTCATTTATTATATTTCTTTAAAATATTTTAAATTTGTTCATGAGTCGAGCTTAGGCTGAGCTTAGTTGATCATTAAGTTAATTCTTAGCTGAAGCTCAGCCCAAACAACTCATTTATGATTATCTTAATTGATTTACATAATTATCATCCTCTGCCTCTCTTTACCTCCCTTAATTAATGATTAATATAATTTTAATTATAGTTTGAGATTTTTCAAAAAAAAAAAAAAACTATATATAGTTTGAGATTCTGTTAGATTTATTTGGACACGAGTTCTAGTAGTCACTGTGAATTATTATTAATGTTGAATAAATCAATTTTATGGTAAAGATAGAAAACATCTCCATACATAGGTCAAGTAGAATGCATCATTCCAAATGAAAGAGGAGTAAGACTAGCAAAAGCAAGGGATGACTTGAATGAAAAAGGACAAGGTGTACGTGGTAGGTCATGGACTCATGGAGCTTCACACATTACCTTGTTATCATTTTCTTAGGTTTTTGTTAGTATTGTTTGTTGGATAATGCTTGACTCAAGCCAACTTGAATGATCTCCTTGTCTCCATTAATTGACGACACTGAGTTTTAGGTCATAATACAAAATGATGGTATTTTCATAATAATAATGCTACAATATTTGGATTAGACATGTCCATATGGAATGACTAGCGAAGAGACCCTAATTTTGCACAATTAATTAAGATTGTTAATTACTAAATCATAATAAAAAAAGGACCACAGTTGAATTCAATACTTTAAAGGGCTGGTTATTATAAAACTCGAGACCATATTCATTTAAAGGGCTGGTTATTACATATATATGCTGTTGAAATTGAGCATATATATTGGATCCATCATCAGCTTCAATGGGCAAGCAATATATGCTGTTGCAAAAAAAAAAAAAAAAAAAAAGGTTATTTTCTTAATTACTTTTCTATCGTGATATATATTAAGTCTGAATCGATTTTTTGTTATAAAACTGCTTATAAGGTAGGTCTTCCAACGTGATTCTATCAAATTAAGCTGAAAGTGGCGGTCTCAAGATGGTTCGCTCTCTATATCAAAGTTTGAAGTTCAAATCTCTATATATAATTAAATGGATATTCAATTTCAACTAGGGGCGGATTCAAAAATTTATGTTGCCTTGGGCTTGACTAAACCACAAATAATTAAGATATTGGTCATGATCGGCTTAAGATATATATCAATCTAGTTATTTTTTGTTTATCATGTTGTATTGGGCAAGGAAAAGGGGATTATACCCATTTTCTCGTTTTTATTTTTTTTTTGTTTTACCCATATTTTGCAACACTATTCTTTTGCTTGTGTATGTGTAATACAAGGAGTATTGCCTCCGTTTATCCAAAAAGAAAATTTTGTTTACCATATATGCATGGGTGTTCGAACCAAATCGAGTTTCTCTTTACTTTAGTTCAATTAATCCCGTAATAATTATATAGTTGGGCACCCAACTCTATAACTCAAGAGAATCTAAAGAAATATAATATAGGCGACGAAAATCGAACCACATAATATTTTTACTTTAGTCAGAGTTATTATGTTAATTAGCTCCTTCCTTGGCAATTATACCACACCTCTTCGTGACATGCATGACTATTTTAAAATTATCTAAATAACACTAAATAATAACTATTTAGCAAATTTTTTGGGGTTACAACTATTAAGCAATTGCACTTAATCGAACACAAAAAAGTTTGATCCATTTAGCCAGTTCCAAAAGCCAATCCCAAAAGTCAATCCCAATTAATTTGGGACTGGAGGTTATATTGTTGTTGTTGTTAGGACTATTAAACAAATCTATGTATCAAAAGATTAAAAAATATGTCAAACCTAGCATTATTATACCTGATGCTAAGAGGATGAGAGAACGTAGAATATTTGTTTATAACGTAGAGTTTTTTTAAAAGTAGAATAATAATTTTAAGAGAGTCATTATTTAAAGGACATGCTACATTGACACACTTAAAGTCGCACACTAAGTCGCTCATCTATTTAGTAACCATGTAATACACTTTAAAATCTGTGTGTGCGCATCTCAAAATGCATCACAGGACTAGTGTTAATTTAACTTTAGTGTGTCAAAAATATCATTGCTTTTGGGGTGGGCTAGCCTTTGTATTTTAAGGTTTTTTTAATTAACTTGATCATACTTAATTATATATGAAAGGGTTACACATAAATTGATCTTGGCTGCGCTGGGATGCAACCTAGAGCATTTGCATTTAGGTCCGTCAGTTTGCAACGACATGAGGACTCGTTTTATTAAAAAAGAAAAAAAAAAAAAAAGAAACTTGATATTATTGAAGTTAGGACCATTTTTCTTTTTTGACAAGAGATTAATTAGGACCATATTTCATTGTTTTAGGACCATACTCATTGTTTTGAAATTATTAAATTTGTTTGTAATTGACATGATTTATATTTCAGTCTACGCATCTCCAATACTGTGTGCACATAAGTAAATTTATTAAAGATAGTGATACTTAATTAGAGTCATGAGTCCAGACTCAAAAGTTTTTTTAATTTCAAAATCATCCTCAAGTAATTGATGAAATAAATACAATCACTTGTAAAAAAATTTTGATACCTCTTAAATATTTATAAAAATTTTAAAAACACTCATATATATGAGTATGGACTTATGAGTTCAAGTAGATTTATTGATTTATTAAATCATTTAAAACTGTATAAAAAAATTTAAAAGAGCTACCTTACTCCACTAGAACATATTTGACCTTTAATAGAGATTTTAAAACCCCTAATAGAGTGTTATTAAATGTCTTGTGAAAATGTGTTATTTTTAATTTTTAATACATGTATTACATAGAGATTTTTTAAAACTCCTATCAATTAGATGTTATTTAATAACACCCCCTTTAATAAATGTTTAAAAATCTTTATTAAATATCGAAATTGTTGTAGTACTCTCCGTTATTCTACAGTGGGTTAGCATTAACATAACATAAATTAATGTTTTGAAAACCTAATTACATCAAAGTCTGATGATAATCAAATGAGTTGATATGGCAACCAAACATCCCATCCAACGTTATTAATATATTCTCTTTCATTTCATCAACTTTATTATATAATAATAAGTCTCCCAAAGTTTGAGGCATGGTGGGTTGGGCGTGTCACGCAAGTAGGCCGGGGCATTGCATGGTAGCCAAGGAAAAGGTGTGACAAACAGCGGGTCACCCCCACCAACACCACTGTCACTCATCGATCGCATATTCTGGCACTAGTCCATCTCACATGTTACACATATATAATACTTACATGATATATATAGTTGGCATTGGCAAACCCATCATCAATTACCATGACTTGGCCCATCTCTCACTACCTCCTCGGTTGACTTTCTACAAAGGAATGCATGGGTGATGGGCCTCTCTCTCTCTCTCTCTCTCTCTCTCTCTTTATCTCTCTCTAGCTAGAGTCACTGATTAAGAGAGAGAGTTAATTAAAGATGGATGTGTACGTATGTAGAAGGGCCTATCTTAGCTAGAAAGGGCACCAATATTATTTAGTTGCTTATAGGTCCATACTCTCTTTAGATTGCAATGGCCACTGTGCTTCATCTTGTTCTCTCATTCTCATTGTTCTCTTTGCATCCCCATCTGGTTCACTCCTGTGGGCCGCCCATTCATTTGTTGTTTATGCAGTATAAAGTGCCTGTAGTACTAATGGCAATAACAACTTATGAATATATACATGCATACATGCATGTGCATCTCTGTCCTAACTATTTTGCTAGGAAATGATATTTTGACACATTTTATTATAAGTACTCTCACTACATTAGGTCATGCACGCATGCATATGTTAGCTAAAACCCATACAATATATATTTCAAGATACGTGCGCACATATTTTAAGGGTATATATTGATGAGTTGCAATTAACCACTAATTAACTAATCAGTGACCTTGCTTGAATCTATCTAATTAACCTTGCTTTAATACCTGCTTTGAACTTAAGTTTTATGATCAACACATGAGGCCTTTTTTCATATACGTACTATATATATATATATAGCATACATGAAATAAAAGTAGTAAATTTAGTTCTTACTTGCAGTATCTATATATATTGTAAATGAAACCACTATATTTAGTACTTGCAGAACTACTAACTAAATAAATTAACCGAACTACTTATCATCCATATTTAGGAGCAAAAAAGTTCAAATCTACTGTATCATCATATAGCAACTGATATTTTACCACTTAAAGTAGAATATTTCAGAGTGCCTATATTAAATGATACTGGACTACCTATACATACATGAAATAATTAATACGTATACGTACAAAATGTATACAAATATATGGAAGATGAGAACATGAGAGAGCATCAATAATTGCCCAAAGTGAGGCAGACCTCAAGAGTGCAGAACCTGCACATTAATGGGCATTACTATTGTGAGCCAAAACCACAAAACCCCAACTGTTTCAAAAATTCAGTTTGGTGGGGCTGATAGGGCAACACACCCATTAAAATTAAAACCTTACTTTATATTACACTGCTTAATTTCCCCATCAAAACCAACAATTACTACAGTTGGCCAGAGAAGATTTAGGAAAAACGACAATGCTAAGATGACCCGTTTTGGAGATCCGAAATTGACATCCGATTATTATTATTATTATTATTATTATTTTATTTTTTAGTTTCTCACGTAGTGTGTGGTACAACCCGTACGGAGTAATCCACACTCGAATATTGTCGGGCCCTATCAAACTAGAGCCAGCCTTTCCAATCAAATTATTAATATTTTTTTAATTAATGTACGCATAAATATCAGTAAACATTAACGGAGTGCCCATTCTAGAAAACCACCCACTAAAGCAGCACTAGTTGTGTAAGATTTTAAAGAGAAGGAAATTGAACACTTTGAAGACAAAAAAAAAAGTGCAAACAGATATGCATTACAAAAAAAAAAGGTGTTAAATGAGATGGAGACCAAAGAGAGATGGCTGTCCCCTAATATGCTAAACAAGTCCACATCAAATCAAACCCTTCTCTGTAATGGTGGGTCTCACATCTCATGCTTCGTCTCCTACATCCACATTTGCATTAAGTCTCATCTCAGCCATCCCTTCCCTTCTCATTTCATCTTCTTAAGGTTATCACTTTAACATTACACGACAAATCCTCTATTAATGCTATGTGTCCTAACTTTAAACAAAGGAAAATGATATTTGACGCAACAAATGTCACGTTCAAAAGTCACATATTTAGTTGGAAACTGTTCGATGTTACGTCGAAATATGTGAGTGCACATCTCCATTTATATGATACAGTTTACAAGTAAGTATGGTTCGCGACTTTTTAAACAAAGTGAAACAGTAAAAAGAAAGATTTGATGAGGTAGAATTCATCATCATTTGCTTTATTTTATTTTTTTATTATTTTTTTTTACAACTGGTAGGATACTGTTAAAAAAAAAAAAAAGCTATTACCGAGCCATCATAGGACTTGAATAATCACCCAACTTTATTTACTTTGCTTTTGTGCACGCTTGTCATCATGAATTACTACTAAAACAAAATTAAAGATCATTGAACACATTAATTAAAAAGGAAAACAAAAAAGGATTAATTTAATCAACTGAACTGATCACTACAAACATGATTTTACAATTTTACTTAATTAATTAGGAGAAGCACAATTAATTCCCTCATGACTTGATGCATGGTGATCTATAAGGATGGATCTATAATTAATCTCTGTTAATCTCCAACCAAAACAACACTTAACCCATATTTCTCATCTCCCACCATTAAATATTGATTCCCTCTCTGCCCTCCTAATTAACTGCCACCATGGGACCTCTAGATTTGTGATGATGATCATGATCAACTTAATTTCATCGTCAACTCTAGATCTCCATCACTTCCACATCTCTTTGATCGTCTAATCATCATCAGCCTCAAAGACCCAACAATATGTAGTACACCAATGTTATGGGCAGTGCAATCAACATACCAAAAATCACACTACAACAACAAAAACAACAGCATTAATTTATATATAGTTAGATTTTTTAAAAAAAAAAAAAAAAAAAAAAACAAATTAAAACAAGCGACATAAATGTTGTTGTAGTAGCAGTACTCACGCAGTGCTGAGGATATCTGGATGTACATTGTATTCCTTAGCGAAAACAAAGGGGACAATCCCTTGTGGAAGTGCTGCCTGTTTTTGTTAACATAGCAAAAACAAGACATGTTAGGTTGTTAGCAAACAATGTATAGTATTAATTATTAATTAAAGCCATATAGTATGTTACATGGTATGTGTTACATGTGTGTGTTAAAAGAGTGTTTAAATTGGATTGAGTTTGTCAGAAATGTAAAGAAAAGTGTGAGATATATGAGTGTGGTGACCTGTACAATGGCGACGTGTAAGAGAACACCACGCAGACCAACAGCAATGGAGGCAACAGCCATGACAGCTGGGCCTGTAAGGAATCTCACAGCCATTGCAAAAGCTGCTATGGAATTCCCACATGCTATGATCCTTGGCTGCAAAGCCATGAACAGCCCTGCCAACACAAAACACTAATCATCAATCATCATCACTCACATTTGGATGCAATCCTTGCTATTTGATCTGCTTTTCCTTCTTTTCAGTAAAGCAAATCCAAAACATCACCACCCCCACTAACAATAATAATAAAAATAACATTACTATTTATTTATTTATTTATTTATCACATGCTGTATGATGTGATTGTGTCAATCACATCGACTAAATCCACGCTCAGTAATCGGACGTCGAGTCACTGATGGTCTCTTCCCACAATTTCAAGACCTATGCGATTAGTTAAACAAGTGTCTAAATACCGATAATTAATAAAAAAATCTACGTTAAGATATTGTCAAATTTTATATAGATGTGATCCTCTCTACCCATTTTCTTCTTGAAAAGTAGTCTCCATTAATGAACGAACCAAACAGGTAAGGAGAATCAAGTCCCTTGCCGCATGGACCAAGGCGTGGTTGGTAATAACAATAACACTTAACAACGTTATCATTTGGGCTAGTAATAGTAATGGAAACAAGAGTAGCAGAGTAAATCAATATAAAGAGAAGGGAATTTCTTGGGTGGAGAAAGCTAGAGAGAGAAGGAGAGATTGTGTTGTGTGGGATCCACTCAATACAATGTGAGTGTGGTGGTGGTGCAGAGAGAGTACTCACCAAGACTGAACATGGCCATGCCAAGGCCTGCATCTGACAGTATGGAAATGGACTTGGCTACAATGTCTGGCATTTGAACGTTCCACCTAAAAAAATTCAAAGGCCACACCCAAAACACAAACACAAAGATCAGAAACCAAGTCAGAGAAAATAAAAAGTGAAAGAAACCTCCCCATATATATATATATAACATATAGTAGTAAATTAATCAAAGTTGTACTAGATAATATAAAATTTGTGAGAATGTTTTCCTGGTTTTGGATTTTGTTGAACAAACAAAGCAAAATATGGTATAGTTTGAGATGCTCAAAAGTTACAAGTACTACTAACCTGAATGAAACTAGAGACCAAATGAGACCGATTAAACTTGAATATGTGTTTGGATTTCTAATAAGTTTCCTCCAAACCATTATCAAAATCAACCTTGTCATCACGCTTGTTGGTGGCATAGCTTTCCCTCTTGTGTCACTCACTTTTGTTCCCTCATTGTTGTTCATCATCTCTCTATCTCCACCAACTCCTCTGTTTCCAAAGCTGAAGTCATCTCTCTCTAAGTAGTCCTCTTGTCCATCCCTTCTCCCATCAACTATCATCACAAAAAAAAAAAAAAAACACAAACTTTCAAAACAGAGCAAAAACAGGGGAAAGCAGAGATTTATAAATTAAATAAGTTATGTGATCTAATCAAAGAATTGATAAAAACCCATTTGAGATTGGTTGATTTGGTTAATACCCATTTCATAGATTTATAAATTAAACAAGTTTTGTAATCTCATCACCCAAAAAAAATAAAAAAAAATAAAAAACAGAGCAAAAACAGAGGTTTATACGTGTTTGATGAAACAAATTAAAAAAGTTTTGTAATCACATCAATGAATTGATGAAAACCCATTTCAGATTGGTTGATTAGATTACCTTTACCAGGTGAAACAGCCATTCTAACTTCTTTAACAGCTTGATCAGGGCCGCCATATTCTTGGCTCCCAAACACATCTGAAACAGGGGAGGCACTCGAGCTCCACACAAACATGTGAAGATCTCTGTTGCCCTCTTCCCCTTTCTGCTGCTGCCCATTAGGCCTTGATTTGTTGGCAGCAGAAGAAACACCTTTAGAAGCAGTTGTTGGTGAAAACATTCCTGGATTTGGTGTTGGATAATGAACACCTCCTCCTCCACCACCACCACCACCACCACCACCGCCACCACCACCACCACCACCACTTTGTCCTAGATAGTGAAACCTCGATTTATTATTCCCACCATCATCCTCAAAATTCGATGGCCTCGGCGTCGGCCCCCTCGAGCTAGCGAGGCCGTAGGCATCCGCTGCGCCAAAATTCGACCCCCTCGCCGCCGCCGCCGCCCCGGTCTGCGCCACCATTGAGTAGAAGTCAGTGTGGTTGAAACTAGACCCTCTAGGAGTTGGATTCCTAGAAGATTGCAGAGAGTATATCTCTGCATTTGTCAAGTTTGATGGCCTTGGTGTTGTTGATGACAACCCTTGTGACCTCCTAGAGAAGATCTCAGACCTTGAAGCATTGGACTTCCTAACAGTCACATGTAGCTTCCCATCTTCCTTAATCTCAGCTTCAGTCTCCAAATCTGCTCTCCCATCTAAAGACATCACATCCGAATCAACAGTGATTGAAACAATTGATCCAGCAGTGTCTGGAAACTGTTCTGTGATCAGTATCCTAGCTCCTCTGTACTCAAAAAGAAACAACATGAGTGTATACCAAATGATGCATTGAAGCACCACTATTTGCACCATCAAACTCCCTGAGAACTCCCCATACATTCCCTTCAACAAGGGTATCCCCATAACAAGCGTGTTAGGCAGTGTTGATAGCGAAAACAGTGTGATTGCCCATTCTAGGCACCCTCTTTTGCTCACTTTACTCCACACAGCAAGCACTGCTAAGACCATTATCTTTTGAAGGGTGTCTGCAGCAATGAACCTGAAGTTCATCTCGTAAGGATTGTTCAATGCTATGAAGTGGAATGAGAGTAGAGGGACCGCGAATAGCGCCACGAATCGGTTGATCCCGGAGCATTGATCGGGGCTGAAGAGCTTCCACCATTTCACAGAACCATAGGCTAGGATCATGGCAACGTATAGAGGAACAACAGCAGTCATGACATGGTAGAAATCTAGTAATGTGATCATCTTGATCGAGTTTGGTATTCACACACACACACACACTCACTCACTCACTCTCAAGTGTTGTAGTTGTAGTAGAAGAGGAGGAGACCAAGGAGCATGTGTTTTGGGGTGTAGTTTTTGTATACTTGTGTGTGTAGTAATAACTAACAAATAGCAATAGTACTACTCAACAAGGGACACAAAGACACAAACACATACGCTAGAGGGGTTTGAGTTGGGAGTCCAAAGAAAACAAGAGAAAGAGTGGTGGTTTGTTAAATTTTGCAATTTGGATAGATGTGTAGTTTTGTAGGAGTAGGAGGAGTAGGAGGAGGAGATTCTAGAGAAGGTGAAAAGGAAAGAAAGAAAGAAAGAAAGAAAGAAAGAAAGAAAGAAAAGCAAAATGGGTTTTGTGTGGTGGTGGTGTGTGTCTTAAGTATTTGTTGGGGAGCCTTTTAAGGCTT
This sequence comes from Stephania yunnanensis, assembly GCA_039657365.1. Classification (NCBI taxonomy): domain Eukaryota; kingdom Viridiplantae; phylum Streptophyta; class Magnoliopsida; order Ranunculales; family Menispermaceae; genus Stephania; species Stephania yunnanensis. The sequence goes on along the minus strand of CM077588.1, from coordinate 54,577,295 downwards.
CTTTATGAGGAGACGCTTCTTTTTTTTTTTTTTCTTTTCTTCTTGGATTCGCTTTTCATTCATTGATGGGTTCATGTAGTTTTGCATCTCCTGTGCTTAACATATTATTTTATTTTATTTTTAAAAGAAACTTTATTTTAGGTGATAGGAGCCTATATATGCATCGAGATTGGGTTTTGGGTACTGTGCTAAAACGGGTACGTACCCGGTTTATGGGTCGGGTTTATTTTGGAAGAGTCAAACGCTATTTTCACTCACGCATTAAGAGTCCCTTAGATGCACATTGATTGTCATGGGCATACATGAAAATCAATACTCACGAACAAGTGCAGGTGAAAATAGTGATGCGAAGAGTGGTGGAAGTTGTTCTACTTGAGCTTCGAGTAAATGTTGAGCGCTTTGTAGGTGAAAAAAAGGTTTAGATCATGCGTTTTTGCATTAAAGAAGGTATTTTAAAAATCCGATCTACTTGTATTACCCTAGTTGAGTTAGAGGTTGAATGAGCCCGTAAGCGAAACCAAGCTTAACGAGTGGCCTAGTAAAAATGGTGGCATTTTTTGCTATAACGTTGTCGTGGTCTTTGAATCTTGCATTTGTGCGCACATTCTTATATATTTAAGGGATCTCAACAATTGTGTGGTAAAAGGTTGCAGATTTAATTTCTTTTTTTCTTTATTATGTTTGGAGAGGAAAACATGAATTTCATTTTTCTAGTGTGTGTTTTTGTTTGGATTGCTTTTGAGTTATAAAGCGTTGGGTGTAACCAAAAAGAAAGGCAGGGATTTATTTTTATTTCTCCTTTTATTTAATTTAGAGAGATGAATTTGAAGATGATATTTTTTTTAAGTGGGAACTGACCTGGCCAAGCACGACCCTGATACTAATTTGTTTGCTCAAAATTATTATTCTTCTTCAAAACCAATCAATGTTTGAACAAGTTTTTCAACCAGATGTTCCAATAATTCCAAACAACGAATTTGACTATACTATATGTTAAAATACACTAGTTTTAATGTCGGTTGATCGATTGAAGTACTAGTAATTACTTTAATTGAGTTTTAAGACCAATCCTCAATCGTAACAGAATGATTTTTTTTAAAGCTTTAAAAGGTATAGTGATCCTTCGTTACTCGAGAGGATAAGTTAATCAAAAAATGTTTCAACGAGTGAAATGCATTGCATACTACATTGAATATTGAAGCCCGAAAGTCGAAACTAGCCTAATTAAAATAAGAAAAATATAATTTGTGAGGTATAGTAAAGTTATTGAGTTGCACTTGATAAGCGATAAAATTATACGATTGCATCATATCGATCAATTTCAAATATATTAGTTTCACACGAGTTAAAAAGTTTGGGTGCTCAACTGAATTTCATAAAAATCATCGAGTCCAATGAAAAATAATATGTTGAAATAGTGTTGCTCATAGGCTAACGACACAACTAGCGATTGATGAAAATACCAATTGTAATTAGAAGGATGTTATTCTTTTGTTCATCTCTTCCACATTATTAACAAAAGAACCATGTTGATAAAATGATATTTGCTCGTTTGAGCTTTTTTTAAAAAAAAAAACGCTGAAAAAGCCTCAAACACCTAAAATCTTTAAAAATAAAATAAGAAAATTAATTTATTGTCAATCAAACATTAATAAGAATAAATTAAGAAGTCAATGAAAGTGGACGGAGTCAAAGACTCACGAGGCCAGTCAAATTCATTGGAGTTGCGAATCTCGTCGAGACAAAAAGGTGACTCTTACGAGGAATATTAAGTAAAAAAAAAAGGTTAAACAACAGAGATTCTTTCGATAAAAAATGAAACATTTTTACAAGAACATATATGTAACGCGTGACACCTTGTAAAAAAAGGGGCAATGAAATAAAAAAAAACATAATCAGTGAGTGGACAGTAACACATAACGTCATGTGTTAGAGCTCTTGCATCGAGTGTTTGTGGGAAGAAGAGCTTTTTTTGTGGTTGAAATGATGAAATGGATTGATATTTTGTGTATTTTTTTGAATAATGTTATTTAGACTGATAAATTCGAACTCAAAAAAAAAATTTATTTCAAAATCATCTTCAAGTAATTAATGAAGCACACATAATCACTTGTAAAAATTTTTTTATTATTTCATAAATATTTAAAAAAAACTGAATTTTTTTTTTATTAGTCCGAACTAATCAGATAAATTTATTATTTTTATTTTTATTTTTATTTTTGAAGTAGCTAGTTATGTGAAGTGAAAGGGTGAGATAGTAAATTAAATAAATATTCTTTTGTGGTGGCTTTGGTTTAAGAGAATATTTCATTAAATCTCTCAATATTCTGTACGCGTGCAATTCCACCATCGATTCTCACACACCACTTTTTTCCATGCACGTGTCCCCTGTCTCATCCCTTGTCCCTCCCAACTCCTTTTCATATTTAATTCATCTATCTATACAATATACTATATACAACATCTAATCAAATTTTACAATTGTGGTGAGTTTCTCGAAAAAAAAATTTTTTTTTTTTAAATTTATGTCAATCTTTTCTACATGAATTTAGTTTTACATATAAAAAATAAATTAACTTGTAACATTTTTTGTGATGAAATAATAGTATCTAAACTAAACTTAACGTATTCAAAAGCACAGTAAATTTTAACAAAAAAATGATTATTTATATTTTTTAAAGGAATTGATCATCTAACCTTACAAAGGTGGGATCGTACTTTTATTACTAGATTTATAAATGTGGTTGGCAATACTTAATTTTTTTAGAAAATTAGTTACATTAGTATCAACAAATTTCAAGATCGATAAAAGAACATATAATAATATATGATAAAAAAGTAATGTATGCATGTCTTGTAAGATAGAGCACATTAGTGAGTTTGTAACACACAAATAAAAATTATAGTAAACAGACAAATGTGAAATTTAAGGTAAAAAAAATCAATTCGAACAATTTTAATTTCACCAGCCATTGGTCTTTTGGAGACTAAAATCTTGATCTCGAAAATGATAAATTAAACAAATGAATTTGTAATTTCTCCGCTCTTCCATCTACTGCTACTTTCATAATTTCAACATAAATTTTTTAATGAAAATAATTTTAACATTAAATGGATCCAAATTAATAGAAATACTATTATAATTTAAAATCCAAAAATTTTATAAATATTTGGTTTTAACGTTTTCAATTTTAAAAATAAATTATGCATAATCTTTAATATAGTTTTTAGGAAATTAAAAAAAATAAAAGGATAAAATCTACTCGAACAATTTTTATTTTTTTTTGTCGAGAGGTACAAGGAGCAAGGAAGAATGTGTCAGGAGGCACAGTTCAGTGTAAGCAGCACAACAAGTATATATATATATAGCACTTTGAACTGCACAGCTCTGCAACAACACACTTACACACATTGTTGTATAATATTGTACAATGTTAAGTCACGTTTGTGTCTCTTAATTGAATGAACCTAGTCATTCCACCCACCCATCCATCGCACTTGTTCATCCCCTAATTTGCTTTGATTTTGATGATGATGATGATCAATCAGCCTTTACACGGCCCACCAAAGAATGTATATATAATTTTGATCACCAAAATAAGCACGCAAAAGAATGGCTTTTTGTAGTTTTATATTAGGTACGTTTGCATATTTATTTATGTTTTAGTTGTCATTCTTTTAGGTCAATAGTTAAAGATTTGGTCTTTTCATCAGTTTTGATCGACACGTTTTGGATGTTTCATTTGTATCCATAGTAACTTAAATTGCATGATATAGATATGACTACTATACATGCATGTGATGACCTTTTTTTTGCTACGCATGATGTGAGTTTACTTAATTAATTAGTTTAGGGAAGCGATTGAATTGCTTATATAATAATGCGGCTTTCTGATCATCTTTACGGGATGACCATTTATATGAAATTAACCTCTAAATGAGGTAACTTAATTTGGTTGTAATAATTGACTTCAAAGTTTAAAAAGAATATATACTTGATTTTCTATATAAATGAAATTTAATTAATTCGATAGAGATTATTTTTTACTACAAAAAAAAATCAATGATGCTCGGATATATATGATGCTGGCTATGATCTTTAATTATTTTAGCTTTTTTTTTCAATAAAAGGAAAAGAAATATATACTGATCTCATCGTAGCTAGCACTTCAAGTATTAATTCAACATTTCGAGATAATAAGTATTAATTCAACATTACAATCTCATGTATATCTATAAAGAGCTTCTCTTTTGTAGAACGGTCACAATGAGACGTTCAATTCATGGCAAAGGCAGACAATGAGAGATCACACACACACACACATACACATGCATATATATGACTTGCATGGGATGACGCCCACTTGATAGGTGCTCTTATCTCGGTGCTTAAAGTGAATCAACCCAGCATGTCTCTTAAACCCACACGCAACACCATTCAACATGTGTTGGCATCCAACCAAACTATATGACTTGCATGGGATGACGCCACTTGATAGGTGTCTTTCTCATGTCCGTCTTCAAAGTAGCAAACTCCAATTAGATCAGGTTATCCACTCCACTAAACCCACCACGTTAACACCATTCAACATGTGTTGGCATCCAACCAAACTCCATTTTCTCTTCCAAAATTGGCGTTCCACTGTTCATGAACTGCATTTTGCGGCTTTTTTTTTTACCCAATTTTTAAATGTGATTTTTTAATTATATTTATTTTAAGATTTTAAAATAAAAAAAAATATCTGAAATTTTTTATTCGTTGAAAATTTATTAAAATTAATATAAATAAATAAAAAATAAAGTTTTAAAGAAAAAATAGAGTTTTGTGATTGGACATATGCGGTGTAAGATTGCTTTTCTTAAACTTGGAATTTGAATAAAAAGGAGCTTACACACACATATACAAGTATCTATGTAGGCACGAAATGATGTATAGTCCAAAAGAAAATGAGAGGAGGTTTTGAAAATTTATACAAACATTTTGATTTAGATGAAGATATTAATAAAGTGATGTATGAGACATGAGAGTGTGCGCGTGCTTGGTGGAGGAATTCGAGGCCAAGTTTCAGTGCGCGTGAATTCTACTACATGTTGTCATGTACGTACTTGTGGGCTGACCTGCCCAGGCCAGGCCAGGCCAAGCTCTCACTCATCACTACTTCACGCTCTAACACATCCACTTGAAAATACTCCTAAAATTCCTACTTAACCAAACCACTATCAATATATCTTACCACTTAATTTATTCAACATAAGTTGTTATGTTGTCAAGTATTTGTTATAACTTATAAGGGACCTAAATGATTCAAAAAGCACACCATAAGTTGCACTAAATCACATGTAGTAAAATTATCTGATCTATGCAGTCGATTCTGACTAATTTTGAAATTGAGGGCTATGTATGTTTTTTTTTTTTTTCTATTTTTTTTTTACATGATGTTGTTTTGCAAACTAAATTGTTGTAGGTTAATATGCATATCGTTAAATTTCTAAGATCCAAGATGTACAATTCTAAGCCCAAATGCATCTAACATTTGTATTGAGCCCATATAAAACGATGGGTTCAAGACTCCTCAATGGGCCCAGATTGCCTTCAGTCTCTCACTACTGCTACTGCAAGTGCATGGTCTTCAAATATCCATGCCCTTTTTTGTGACAAGCCTTTCTGACCCTGCTAGCTATGTGCATTGGACAATTCTTCAAATATCCATGCCCGAATAATGTAAACCTATTTTGACATGTTTATTAGGCCTTTCAGACTATGTGGGTCGTGTTGCATGTTGTGTATTCGTGTAGCATTTATTAAATATTGTATTTAAAAATCTTATTTTATTTAAACTTTTATAATTTGATTACTACTTTTTAAAATATATCTAATTGATTAAATTCGAATAAACATATTAAAATAGTCGATAAAATATAATGTGGTTGTATATAGTCGTTAATTTTACTTTACTTTTTCATTCAAATCTTTATTATTCTTAATAATAAAGCAAAAATGATTCGTAATAATAGCATAAACAAAATTATAAGAATCATCTAAAAAAATTATCTAAATTTTAATTTGCTGAAAAGTTTTATTTTTTCTTAATAAATAATTAGTAATAAAATCTAAAACATAAATAATATATTAAAAGTAAAATGAATATCTCATCTCAAATATAAAATAAAATATGATAAAAAAATGTCTATAAATAAAATAAATAAATCATGCTATTACCATGCATTCAAATGGGTGAATTTTGTACCAATTTATTTATTATACCATATTTATTATTTATACATTATACATTAAACGAGTTAAGCACTCGTTTATTAATCAGTATAAATTCATGTTTAAGGAGGAAGTTTATAAGTACATGACCCAAATGTTCATACACCTTTGGTTGGTTATGCACCTCAATCAAGATACATTTTTTCATATTTTTACAAAAGCATTTTTCATATTTTTTGAAGTTGATCGAAGCATGTATGTTGTTGTTGTTGTGAAAAGAAAATGTTGTAACATGTGTAGTTGGAATGGAGCACATAAAGCGGTGCATAATTTTAGCACCCCTTCTCGCCTCTACAAGAAGAAGAATCTTGCTTTATGTGCATATCCTAAATTCATTAGTCTTGTGGGATTTAAAATATATCATACATAATAAGAACCAAGTTAAATGTAATGTCTTTATGAAAGCCAAATTAATCAACATGCATAAATAAACTAAGAAGTCCACAACATAAGGGCATAATTCTTCTCACCTAGCTTTTAATTTACCTCCTTAGTGATGGTGAATGTAAATAAGACTTGTTGGTGCCAATTGGACAATAATTAAGAGTTTATATTTACGTCAAATGATCAAAGTCATATTTATTTTTCAGAAGAAAAAGTCCAAACACACAAAATTCTTGCTTATTTAGTTATATATATATGCATTATACAAATCTCCACACACATACACATGCAAGAACTAACACTCAAAGTCTGATATTGCAGACATCACAAACTAATTAACAAAGAGTTCTAAAGCATATATATGAGCTCTAAAATGCTGTTCATCATGATCTCTACGCACCCTTTGAGCCAGGAAGATCAATCCACTGCAGTTGGATCTCAATTTCACCACTTTCAATGTTTTTGAGTCTGAGGCGCATATCTTGCACAACCTTCTTGTCCTTGAACACAACACAGCTCTCCTCAGCCAAGTAGTTTTCTCTGCTTGGGAAAATTTTCTTGATTATGGTACCATCTGCAAAGTTCTCCAGTTCCATCTTAACAACCTCGATTAAGGGCCGGATATCGATCTCGGCTCCTCCCATGTTGTCGTCGAAGGTGAGAGTGTCATAGTCGTATACCTCCTGTGAGAGCAACGCAAGATCACAATTATCATAATTACCAATTTGGAAGGCTTGTTTACATTCATATTAGGGCTTAATGTAAAAAAAAAATAAAAATAAAAATAGTAGGGCTTAAACTTAATTAATCATTTGTTAATGGCTGCACTTGGATTGTTCAAAAACTCTGTTTTTGGTATCATTTGAGGTATATATAAATTTGAAGTATGATCTTGATTCCGTGGATTGGACTTAATGTCCGTTTATTAGATATTTAAACATCTTGATTTCGAGCACCTCCCTTTTTGGACTAAATTAGTGAAATAATCGACGCAACCATGCCTAGTAGCGTAAACATTTAATATTTTGATAAGTACCCGAAATATTACCTTACACGAGATCAAGTAATATAAATTAAGCAAGAACATCATTTAAATGTTATAATTGTACTTACAAGCTTCACAGGCATGCAAGGGTCTTCAATACAAAGAGTTAGCTCTTCATTCCACTCTGGATTGAGACTGTTCTCCACCCTATGAGTCTTCAATTTCTGTAACAAATCTCAATATTCATTTGATATGATCAGGTTCATCATTTTATATTTACTTATATGAACATGCTACACATCAACTACTTCTATAGCTACTTTTTTTTTTGGCAAAAACTTCTAGCTCTATATATGCTATATATATATATATATATATAGCTACTTCATATGTAAAGTACTCAAATGATTCTATCAATATTAATTTAATATAATTGAGTTTCTTCTAGAAAATATATTTAATATAATTGAAGCTTTAATTTGCAACCAAGCTAGCAAGCTAGCTAAATATTTTCTTATATAAAAAATTGCAAACTAAACATGAAATTGAGCCAAAAATTGAAAACCCTTTAAATCAAAGAACTAAAGAGCCTTTGCTAGTAAGACTAATTATCAATTGGCTCTTAAGATTAATAAGACCAGTTACAAACTTTAATACATACATCCCGATCAAATCAAAAAGAAAAATTAAGTGTAGTTAAGTAACAACCTGTTTGCCCAAAGTGATTACAACATAAGGGTCGCTGCTAGCTTTGTGGGCATCTCTCACAACAAGATTCAAACCTCGACGAACACAAATTCTTAGAAGACCCAAATACATGTTCTCCATATCTTGAAATGATGAAGAGATAAAAAGCTAACAAAGAAATAAAGCGAAGACTTTTTAGAGATGGAGAAGAGTCGATTGAGGGGCCAGTTAGATTATATACATATATATCTATATGTGTGTGTGTGTGTGTGTGTTCAGCTATATTGATATACAATTTTCTGTTAATAAATTAAAGTGTTGTTACATCATCAGTTATCATTTTCAAAAGATGGGACGAAAGCAACACATTATTGCTACTAGTCTTTCCTATTGTTTTGATGTACACTTCCTCCCCATCACAACTATAATTCTTTAAAAGAAAAAAAGTTTATTTATAGTGGCTGAAAGGCTGTTGTCTCTATGTAATATATGGTTGGGTTAGACTTCATGTGATGCAGGTGACACATTATTTAATCCTTGTACGTAAGAACAAGAAACATTGAATAATTTGAGGTTGTCCTTAATTGCCAAAGAATTGTAGATTATCTATAGCTAGCCACGTTCAGATAGAAAATTAATGTACGTAGCAAAAATGATGATGTGTGAAAATGTTTATATAAATAGAATAAAAAATACAAAAATAAAAAAAAAGTATAAGTATCGCCAATAGACTCAAGATTAGAGTAGGGAGGTTATCATAGTTTAGACACCATCAAAGACAACTTACAGATGTAGAGTTGATCGAATCTAACATATAATGTATTGGTTAAGATGGTTGTAAAGGATTTAGAAAACACATCATCAATTACATGAAGAAAGATATTAGGGTGACCTAGGATGAGACACTTATGATGGGCACTCGGTGATGATATCCATTTATTATACATCGAGCTTTGTGCACACACATATCGATGCATGAATGGATGGATATGCACCATCACCGGGTGTCCATCCAAGGTGTTCCATCACCGGATCATTCTAATATTTTCCTTACATTAATTCGAGGGCAATCAAAGAGTTTATTCTATTTTTGTGCAAGGCGTAGTAGAGAGAACACTTTAGTAATTAAGCCCTTGGGCTATGAAATCACGGTTCTTATATAAAAGAGTGAGAATTATATGGGCTTTAACCGAAGAGGCCATTTTCATTCTCTTATTAGTGCACATTGGCTCTATGTATCTACCTTTGCTCCATTGGTAATGGATCTTGCCAATTCAAGTACCTCTCCAAGCTTTAATAAACTTGAATAAAGAGACTTGAACCTTGGGCCACTTATTTTAGCGGTTATATACTAAATTATTGAGCTATCACTTTTATTGATAATTCGTAATAAATTTTATCTCGTTCATTTGAAATAATTTTTGCGTTAGCTTATTTTGTTGCACCTTGGGCATGTTGCCATCACGGTTAATTCTCGTTAATATCTAGACTTCTACAAACCCCAAAATTAAAAAGTTGAATCGACAAAAGAAAAAAAAAACTATATATTGATCAATATAATAAATATACACAAAATTGCGCCTAGCTTAGGTCTCAAGAAGATTAAATCTTCAAAAGATTAAAGGCAATGCTAGCTCCTAATGAGCACGTATATGATTTTTATTCTATAGTTTCCTGACCATGTTTAATTAGGACTTGGAGCCAACATCATGGATCAACTCCAGTTGGAGCTCCAATTCTCCATTTTTCACATCTCTCAATCTCAGGCACATATCTTGAACAACTCTATTGTTCTTAAATACAATGCAGCTCTCTTCAGCCAAACAGTTAGTCCTGCTAGGGATCACTTTTTTCACAATTGTATCATTCAAAAGGCCTTCTTGTTCTTCTTGGCTTATAAATTCAAGTGCATCTAAAAGAGGCTTAACATCAAATTCTGCAAATCCCATCTTGTCATCAGAGCTGAATGTGTCATGGTCATATACTTCCTGCAATTAAATTAATACACACACACACACAACATCATCAAAATTATTACACATTAGTTAGTATCAATCTATTTTTCCTCAAATTAATCAAACCAAAGTGCAGTAACAAGTATTTAATTAGGTCTTACAAGCTTGAGAGGAAGATTAGGGTCTTCAACACAAAGTGTCAACTCTTCATTCCATTCAGGGTTCAGGTTCCTTTTCAAGTAGCTAGTCCTCACTTTCTGTCATAAACTCAAACATGTGTACATTAGTTAGCATAAAACTGACCTTCCACCCACCAAAATTAAACTTCTAAGCATCTAAAACATACATATGTGATTAATCAATTGAGAAACAAAATTGAGAAGAGAAAACAAATTGGTGCTTTGAAAAATAGACAATCAAACACATCAAATTTATTAGTTACTTAGAAACACTAATTAATAGGGAATTAGTACTGACCTGCTTGCCCCATGTGACCAACACGTAAGGGTCACTGCTCCTCTTAAACTTGTCCTTAATTGCAAGATTAAGGCCTCTATAGACATGAATTCTAAGGTGCTTCTCAAAGCAATATTGTTTCATTGCTCCAAAACAAAGCAGATGAAATGAAAATAAAAGATAAAGAGCAAAGAAGACCTAGCATTGAAATCATCGTTGATCATAGTATTATATATCATGATTGTTGATTAATTAATATGACTAAATATATCAAGATTTAATAAAACTAGCTACTATTAATTTGTCACACAGTGAAGGGCGGCTTTTTTCCTTGATGAACAAACTTCTTTGCCACGTGCCAAGATCTCGGCCGTTGTTGTAGTTGCGCCCACACTGATTTGATGCAGTTGCAAATTGAGGTTCTTCGACGGTTGGAATATTCTTGACTTAGATTATTTGTTTTGGTGTATTTATATATATATATTAGCGCGTGAGATTTATGGAGCATGAATGAGGGGACAAATTCCACTCGTAATCAAACATGGTGATTGATTATTTGCCTTAAAAGAAACTTTAGTCTTAGCAAATGACATCACACAATGTATGTAATTGTGTATACTATATACTTCCAGTTGCGGTCTCAAAAAAAGAAGAATTAAATACTTAGTTCTTCTAGACATGCATGTTTCAAATATTCAACAGATGTGTACGTAGTTTAATTAATTGTTGAAATTGCTTAGACATGTTTTAATTAAGATGAGATGGTTTCAACCTATAGTTGATGTTGGGTGGTAAAGCAACAACAATTACATAAAGTGAACGTAGCAGAAATGAGGATGCTTAAGTGGATGTGTAGTAAAACTCGTAAAGATAGAATAGGAAATATATAAATTCAAAGACAAATAGGAGTAGCACTAATTGATACAAAGATTATGGAAGGGCGGTTGCGATGGTTTGGTCACCTGCAAAGACGGCCTACAAATGCCCCAATTAAAAACTTGACTCAATAAAAGCGTAGAAATTCGACGAGGTGAGGACAGACCAAAGTTAACATGCAGAAGCATTAATAAAGAGATTTGAATGGTTTGCAAAGCTCACCATCAATTGCACTTAATCGAGCACAATGAAGAGTTTGATCCATGTAGCCGACCCCAGTTAATTTGGGACTGAGGCTATGTTGTTGTTGGTTTCAACCTAGTTGATTCGATTTCAAAGAGAGAAGTGTAGCTATTATAGGGACTGCGCATTTTTTCTCATATGACATTGGTATGATTTTTTTTCGACTTTATTTAAAAAAAAACACTTTTTGTACATATATTTTTGACGGATGTAAATAAAAGTCTCGCGCCTATCAATAAATACAAAAAAATCCTAATTGACAACTACCATAAGTCACCTTCCTATCAATAAAAAAAAAAAAAAATCTCTTCTGCTAAAAAAAATCTCAACAACTAATAATTAGTAAAAGCAAGTGACCTGATCAAATTTCTATTTGTAAATACTTCTCCATTAAGGATGTGTCTTGTCAAGTTACGTACATTAGAACTTTCATTAGATTGGTTTAATTTTAATAGCGTATTAGCATTTGGTAAACATATGTATATTAAAAAAACATGGGGCACTATACAGTGACATGTTCAAGTCATGATTTCTCCATATCTAAATACTCGTTTATTTTGTAACAAAAATAAAAATAAAAACTCGTTTATTTCATTTATGCGTTTGTTGTACTACTTAATCACTTTTACATTTTTATGCAAGTTTTGCCTTTTATAAGGACAAACGTTTTTACTTTTCTATAAAGAAAATTATGACAATTAATTAAGGGCTAATGATGTCTTGTAGCATACTATTTATAAAAGGCATCCCATTTCTTGAAATACATATATAATGGTAAATTGAATTGAAACTTGCTAAGAACTAGAGAAGGAAAATAAAAGACTAAGAACTTCTACTACTACAAAGAAGATGAGAATAAATGAGATAGTTTTAAAAGTTTTAATTAAATATTTAAGCACCCTTTATATAGATCAAATGATGATAAATATATCTTTACAATGTGGGACAATTAACATATACACCCTATTCGTACAACATATTACATTAATTGGGAGGATTAACACATATTTAAAATTGACAAAAAAATAATTGGTGTACATTAAAAATGACAATACAAGTTATATGATTACACAATATATTGGTGTGCATGCATGATCATCCACACATCACAACATATAGTACCTGTGCCATTTCAATGCTGAAAAGTCCTAGTGCTCCACAGCTAAAAAACATAAGAACTAATAATGTCTTAAAGACATATATGCATATGAACATATTTATGTGTGTGCCATAGGAAAATCATTTGAGACTAAAAAAGGACACAAGCTCAAGTTAACAAAAATAAATAAATAAAATTAAGACCTCTAAATTGATGACTTCGAGACACAAATGACAATTGGTCCATTGCTTGAGAGGGAGTGTTGGATATGTGAGAATAATCTCACACTAAAAAGATAATAGTTTATGAGTTTGGGGTGAGAACGCCATTTGCGTTTGGAGTGCACTACATCTACACTCAAACTAAAGGCCGATGTAACACTAGTGATCAGTCTCCACACATTATCACTTGGACAAGAGAATGGCACATATACAAAACTTTAGAAATGTATTCATAAAAAAACAACTTTAGAAATGTCAAAACATGAAATATAGAAATTCAAAGACAAGTATGAGTAGCACAATTTGATACAAAGATTAGGGAATGGCGGTTACGATAGTTGGGTCACCTGCAATGACGGCCTACAAATGCCCCAACTAGAAAACTTCACTCAATAGAAACCGTATAAATTCGATGAGGTAGGGGCAGACCAAAGTTAACATGAGATGCATTAATTAAGAGGGATTCGAATGGTTTGCAAAGCTCACCATCAATTGCACTTAATCGAGCACAATGAAAGAGTTTTGATCCATGTAGCCGACCCCAGTTAATTTGGGACTGAGGCTATGCTTTTATTGGTTTCAACCTAGTTGATTCGATTTCAAAGAGAGAAGTGTAACTATTATAGGGACTGCACATTTTTTCTCATATGAGATTGGTTGGATTTTTTTTCGACTCTATTTAAAAAAACACTCTTTGTACATATATTTTTGACGGATGTAAATAAAAGTCTCGCGCCTATCAATAAATACAAAAAAATCCTAATTGACAACTACCATAAGTCACCTTCCTATCAATAAAAAAAAAAAAATCTCAACAACTAATAATTAGTAAAAGCAAGTGACCTGATCAAATTTCTATTTGTAAATACTTCTCCATTAAGGATGTGTCTTGTCAAGTTACGTACATTAGAACTTTCATTAGATTGGTTTAATTTTAATAGCGTATTAGCATTTGGTAAACATATATATATTAAAAAAACATGGGCACTATACAGTGACATGTTCAATCTAAATACTCGTTTATTTTGTAACAAAAAAAAATAAAAACTCGTTTATTTCATTTATGCGTTTGTTGTACTACTTAATCACTTTTACATTTTTATGCAAGTTTTGCCTTTTATAAGGACAAACGTTTTTACTTTTCTATAAAAAAAATTATGACAATTAATTAAGGGCTAATGATGTCTTGTAGCATACTATTTATAAAAGGCATCCCATTTCTTGAAATACATATATAATGTGGTAAATTGAATTGAAACTTGCTAAGAACTAGAGAAGGAAAATAAAAGACTAAGAACTTCTACTACTACAAAGAAGATGAGAATAAATGAGATATTTGAAATGAAGTTTTAATTATTTAAGGGGTAGGTTCTTTATATAGATCATTTGGTGATGATGATAAATATATCTTTACAATGTGGGACAATTAACATATACACCCTATGTCGTACAACATATTACAAGTAATCAATGTGGGACAATTAACACATACACCTCATGTCATACAACACATTACAAGTAATTTGACAATACATGAAATAATTGGTGTACATTAAAAATGACAATACAAGTTATATGATTACACAATATATTGGTGTGCATGCATGATCATCCACACATCACAACATATAGTACCTGTGCCATTTCAATGCTGAAAAGTCCTAGTGCTCCACAGCTCAAAAGCATAAGAACTAATAATGTCTCAAAGACATATATGCATATGAACATATTTATGTGTGTGCAATAGGAAAATCCTTTGAGACTAAAAAAGGACACAAGCTCAAGTTAACAAAAATAAACAAATAAATAATTAAGACCTCTAAATTTTGATGACTTCGAGACACAAATGACAATTGGTCCATTGCTTGCGAGGGAGTGTTGGATATATGTGAGAATAATCTCACACTAAAAAGATAATAGTTTATGAGTTTGGGGCGAGAACGCCATTTGCGTTTGGAGTGCACTACATCTACACTCAAACTAAAGGCCCGATGTAACACTAGTGATCAGTCTCCACACATTGTCACTTGGACAAGAGACTGTCACATATACAAAACTTTAGAAATGTATTCATCAAAAAACAACTTTAGAAATGTCAAAACATGAAATATAGAAATTCAAAGACAAGTATGAGTAGCACAATTTGATACAAAGATTAGGGAAGAGGCGGTTACGATAGTTGGGTCACCTGCAACGACGGCCTACAAATGCTCCAACTAGAAAACTTCACTCAATAGAAACTGTAGAAATTGACGAGGTAGGAGCAGACCAAAGTTAATATGGGATACATTAATTAGGAGGGATTTGAATGGTTTGCAAAGCTCACCATCAATTGCACTTAATCGAGCACAATGTAAAAATTTGATCCATGTAGCCGACCTCAATTAATTTGGGAGTGATGCTATGTTGTTGTTGTATATATAATTAAAATAGTTAATTAATTAAACATCACATAAAGTCTAATTAATATCTTGAATTTTAAACTTTATTTCATAATGTTATGTTGTTCTATTTCAAACCCTGATATACATTTTTAACTTTAGTTAAATTGGTGGCCTCCGAGTTTCAAGGGCCTCTGACACTTTAAAAAAAAAAAAAAAAATCACGAGGCCAAACTAACAAAAAAACAAATCGAGAGCTTCAAGTTGATGACTTCAAGTCAATTGATAGCTAGTCTACTTGAAGGAGAGTATTGGAAATGTAAAGAAAGTCCCACATTAACTAGTTTAGTAGAAAGACAACAATAGTAGCTTAGAGCATCTCCATTGGATTATGAATTATAAATGTTTAGATGATGTGGTTAAAAATAAAATAGAAAGTGTCTACTGCAATGTCTACTTCTATATAAAGTAAAAAAAAGTCATAATCATAGTCTAAATTCACATTATCATTGGAGATCATTTTAAATTTGAATGTCTATCTAACGCTACATAAGATATACATCCTCCCACCTCCATGGCAAGGCACCGATTCATGTTCTAAATTTACATTACCATTGGAGATGCTCTTATAAGTTTGGTGTGGGAACTCCAACGCTAAAAACACTTTTTGTTGTAGTGAGATGAGGAATATCTAGTTAACTCACATTAATTCAAGCCAACAATCAATTAAGTCAACTCATTCTGATATTCGTCATTGCAAATTATATAATGCACTACAAAATTATAACATAAAAACCAAAACAAATGAAAAAGAGAGCAACATCTGTACAATATTAAGTCGCATGGAAACTAAGATACAACAATGCAACCCTAGCTAGTCAACTTAAATACCCTTAGATCCAGGAAGATCAATCCACTCCAGTTGAATCTCAACTTCACCACACTCAACATTTCTAAGTCTAAGGCACAAGTCCTGCATCACCTTATTGTCCTTCACATAAATTGGGCTCTCTTCAGCCAAGCAGTTCTGCCTACTTGGGACCAATTTTCTGATTATAGTACCATTTGGAAGTCCCTCTAGTTTCATCTTCACTGCCTCCATGAATGGCTCAATGTCAAGTTCTGAGTCCCCCATTTTGTCATCAAAACTGAATGTGTCATGGTCATACACAGCCTGTACAAAAAACCCAATTTGAGACTCAATTTAATTACAATACAACTTCACAACTTAAATTAGCTAAAATTTGTTATGTAAGGAGAGTACTTACAAGCTTTATAGGTTGCTTTGGGTCTGTGATGCACATAGTCAAGTCATCATTCCACTCTGGATTCAGATTCCTCTTTTCCACATGTGTCTTGAGTTTCTGTGTCACAAGTTTTAACAACAAAATTGCTAATTAATTAAACTTCTTTTTGGATTGCACCACCATTCTATCTAAAATTTATTGGGCCTTCGACCAATTCAAGCTCAAGCTGAGTCGGCTCACTGAAAAGTAAAGCTCTTTATAGCTATAACTATAAGTAAAAACAATTTCATCCGAGCTCTATTTAAGAGCCCGAGTGTCGAATCACTAGACCAACTTATGCTGGTAAAGTTGTTAAATGATTGCAATGAGATTAGGTTGCTTATGATGAGCTCCAAAAACTGATCAAGTTTATGAAACAGTTTCTTTTATAAGTCCAAAAAAACAGGTTGATTAACAACACACTTTTCAGTGTGAAATCAAACAGATTCAATAAAATAGGGCAAACCCATGTGACTCTCTTTAATAAGTCAATACACCATAGATTGAACTCCTATTTTTTTATGGGTATTTAGGCGAACCTGAACTATCTAGACAATCTGGACGCTGTAGGGAATCAAACCTGAGATCGTACTATTAGGCCAATCCGTTTGAGTTGATTGAACCAGTTTAAAGATTACCAGATTGAGAAAAGTTGCTAAGAAAAACTTGTTGAGCCACATAAACCAATACTGAATACTAATTAGAATTTCTAAACAGCACTATTGAGAGCAAACCTGCTTGCCAAGATTGAAGGTGACATAGGGGTCACTGCTAGCTCTATTGGTGTCTCGAATTGCGAGATTTGTGCCTCGAATGACGTGAATTCTAAGCAGACCCAGAAATTTCTCCATCTCAAATGGTGGATTAATGAAGCAGTTGAGAGAGATGAAGGAGATGGATCAGCTCTGCCTCTCTAAAGACTATTTTTCCTTTTTTTTGAGTTGTCAGACTTCAATGAACCAACGCATGTTAATATACACTCTAAACCCCACCAAACCAACATAATTTACTACACATTTGTTTGGGGTCAACTGGAAACACATTAAACTGTACGTACACAAATCTCGATGCATAATTCAATGGACTCCAACAACTTTGTCTCAATTTTGTGCTCAAAAGTGCGTCACCTAATCATATTTTCTAGATTTTCTTGCTTTCAGACGCATTGGATGAATTAAAATAACTGTATGTTGATTTTTAAAGTCTATAAGTCAATTTTCACTTTTGTTGCTAAATCAACCACTGTGTGAGTGACATCACAATGGGACCCACACGTTCGTTTCCAGAGAATGATATGGGCCGTTGATCTGATTAGAAAATTGGGCCCAGATGTTAGTGCGATCCAGAGTAACTTCCGGGACCACGGAATCATAAGTAGATGATACAGACATAATTGGCGGCATCAATATTGGCGTGCTGTAGTGAGCCTGTTGACCAACTTTTATTAGTTCTCTAATGTTCCTAAACTAATAGAATTTAATTAAGGTACAACCTGTCTGGATTAAATTGTGTAAAATATAACCATGAGTTTGTCTGAGAGATTTTTAAAATTTTGTAAATATTTAAAAGATATTAAAGATATGATTTATGGTTGCTTCATTCTCTTCAGATGTATTGAAATAAAAAAAAATTTTGAGTCGGACTTCTCAAAATAAGACTATAAAATATATAACATCTCTCCAGAATCATAAGTACTTCTCTCATTTTATTAGTGGCTATATGATAAAAAATGAGAGATGTATGCGTCAAAATGGAAGATGCAAAGATAAGTACGTGTTATTCTTAAATTAAGTTTGTGAGTTATAATAGCGAGCTTCATAAAAAATAATTAAAATTAATTATAACTCTAATTATTAAAGAAATACGTGAATTTGCAACCTCTCATAATAACAGATAAAATAACATATCACATCAGATAGCTATCACTAATTAATTGAACATTCAGTATATAGTTTTTTACTTACAACTTATGTTTGGACAAATTTTGATTAGTTGAGCTACGATGTGAATCAAAATTATTATTAAGGTACAACCTGTACGTATGAAATTGAACAAGATAATCCATGTTAATAATTCAACTTTGTTTTTATTGTATTGTACTCTTCTCTCCCAAGTGCACTTGTTTTATAATTTATTTTAGACAAATATAAAATTTAAGCATATGTCAAACATGCAAGTACCGATCATCTCGTGAGAAGAAAATTTAAAGATGGATCGGGATCATCGAATATTGATTCTTTTTTATATACTATTTTGATGTTTTATGACATATATATATTTTTTTGATTGATGAACCAATTAATTATTTTTTCTTTGAAAAATGGAAAAATTTATTAAGACACTAGATACATGTTAAAAATTATGTTGTTAAGATTTAATTAACATACTATTGTAGGGTATTAATTTTGCAAATTCACTTATAGTGCTCGACTTATTAAATTATAGTGCATTAAATTATAATGCTTGAATGACAACATCATGTCACACCACAAAATATATTGATTCACAAGAGTCATCCAAATGCGTCTCGAGATGCGATCATATACAAATCTCAATGCACGACACACGTGGGTCGAGGCAACATAACAACTCTTGTGAATCAATGATCTTGTAATGGGACATTATTATTATTATCATTCTAGTATTTAAACTTACTATCACAAATATATAATGGAAAAATACTATAATGACAATAATTAATAATATCACATCATAAGATACATCGACGCACAAAAGTCTTTCATGCGACTTTGACCCGCGCGTTGTACGTCAAAATTTATTTGTATTCGCATCTCATATATGGATGACTTTTGAGCATATATGGATAACTTTTGATATCCCATATGTATTTCGGTGTGAAATGTCGTTATTAGCTTTAGAAGCCCAATAAGCTAATGAAACCCACGTGGGATCGTTATCTTGGAATGCCACGTGTCGTTGTCCCCGCCAAACTACTCTCTGATATGGCCGTTGAGATTTCATAGTCTATGCTCTCCACCTTCACTCCTCTCTCTTGGAATTCTTCAATTTTGGGTCGATTTCACGGTAAATCCAGTGAGTTTTGAGTTTTTAATCTGTTTTCCTTTGTGGGTTCGATTGATTTCTTGTTTTTGATCTATATTGAGTTGTGGGTAGGTAGATTTAGAGAGTGTATGATGTTTGTGTATACAAAGTGTTTGATGAAATGTCTCTTCTAAGGTTTTCGATTGTTGAAATAGTCGTTATTTGTTCTTCATTTGTGACTCGGTCATTTAAAATGAACGATGGTTGAATAGATTTTGTTGATGCATGTGTTGGGCAGGGTTTATTGTTTTATATTTGATCAAATGATTATTACTTCAGATATTTTTTTTCCCTGAATGGAATTGGTGCGGAAGTAAAGTTATTTAGATGTGCTTGATGACTAATTGATTAATGGGATCGCATCCTGCCATCAAACTCTAAAATATGTTGGTTTCTCCTGGGCCTTGGGGTTGGGCGTTTGGCCGACTCTCGTGGGAATAATCAAGGCTAAGTAGGGAGGGGTCAAAAAACGGTCACTCTCACAATTATCAAACAAATATACATGATGTATTTTTTAATACTTTTGACAGTGTTAAGAGTTGATGGAAATTTACTTAGTATTATGTCTAATGATTGAAATTAAGGTCTAACAACAAATAACAACATCATAGCCTCAATTCCAAATTAGTTAGTGTAGGCTACTTAAGATCAAACTCTTCCATTGGGCTCGATTTAGTGCAATTGATAGTGATTCAAACACATTTAATTAATTTACATTTGTACTTTAATGAACAATATTTATTCGAAGTCTTAAAAATAAATCATTTTAGTAGTAAATATATGGAGCTTTGAATCTCCTGAAAATTAATGCTAATTATGTGAATGATGAAACTGTGTTGCAGCATTTTGTTTCATTACTAATTAGGATATGTTTCACTTTGTTCATTAAGGGATACTTTTCGAAATTAACTAGGCTTCCCATCATGCTTTTTTGTAGAAGGGATTCTTCAGTGCAGTGTGCATATGGCGAGTGTCGCAAGGTATGTATCCAAAACATGCAATATTGAGTAGTTAGTGTGTTTGTTATGTGGTCATTGATTAAACTAACTGTACAAGTTGTTCAGCATTTTTAGCGGCTTTTTTTTAGTTGCTACAATGTTCAAATTTTATGTCTTGTTACTCCTGCAGATATTTGGGCAAGAATGTGTCATGGCCTTCTTGGCACTCAAAGAAGTCAGAAGAATACCACAGACCCACCCATAGATTGATTTCCTTTAAGACAAGGATGGATTCTCAAAGTTCAACTTTTAGGCATCAATCATTCACTGATAGACATCTTGATCGTCATTTAGTGTGGAAAATGTTTGCAGTTCCAGTTAGTGTAGATGATGCACCATCACCATCATCTTCACAAGAAGATGAGAACAATGCGGATGCTTTGGATTATTCATCTGAGAGTGTTCCAACACTATTGGACAGTGATCAGGTAATTGTCTGGTATACTTTTTCGTCACACATTAAACTAAACATCTACGTGATGTAGTTTCATTTTTGGCTCGACGCTGGAAGAAGTTTTTACTGAAATTTAAAGATTTCTGTTCATTGAAATCTGAGATGCAAAATATCTAAAGTAATGAATGTAAATGCTACAAGTACATGGATGACTCATTATATATTATATTGCAAATTAGGATTATGGATTCGCAATTGATCTGTTTCATTGAAATTTTCCTCTTTTTTTTTTTTTTTTTTTTTTTTTTTTTTAATAAATTTTCTTTTGGGTTGGATCTGAGAATGCTCAAGTTTTTTGCTGGGCTTTGT
Organism: Stephania yunnanensis; assembly: GCA_039657365.1. Taxonomy (NCBI): domain Eukaryota; kingdom Viridiplantae; phylum Streptophyta; class Magnoliopsida; order Ranunculales; family Menispermaceae; genus Stephania; species Stephania yunnanensis. Next base: position 54,555,624 of record CM077588.1, on the reverse strand, counting down.
AGTAGGTCCTTAATGCTAACACACTTAATTGACAGTTGCAAGCGCTTATGGCTGATTCTGCAAGATCAATGCTCACCAAAAAACTAAGTGAAGCAAATCAACATAACCGGTTCCTTAAAAGACAGGTATCTTTCTGCAATATGGCTTGAATTCTGGTGTAAATCCCTCGTTATTCATTTTCAAATGATTCTTCTTGCTTGCAAACTTGCAACTAGATAAAATTAGGCGGTGTTGCCATAGATTAAAGTTGCCAATAATATGCTGATGTTTATAATCGAGGTGGAGATGTTTCTTATATGGTTATATACAAAACAATTTGTTTTTGGAATGAGCTATCCATTGATTTCCCATTTTTCATTTTACTGTGCAATGTCTGCAAATCTCTACTGGATCCTTTATGAAAGAAATCGTTACTTTCGCACAATGCCTGCTTTTAAACAATCTTTTCCTTGCTATTTTTTGCATTTAGTCATGAAGACCGAATAACTTATTATGGGAAGCCAACCTCAACGAATAGGTCTTATCCTTTCTTCAATAATTTTCTTTTGCAGTTGCAAGCGAGGGAAGATGAATCGGTTCAGTTCAAAAGTGATCTCGCAGTCATGGAGCTCGAACTCCAGGTTTCTGTCTTGTTTACCTAAGTGATTATCTGCTTGTTTTTCTTATCGCAAATGGAGTAAATACCATTATTCCAAAAAAGAGATTTTCAGACGATAAAGAATCTTAACTTGTAGGAAAGGCCTCCTACTTGAAAAGCCCGTTAGCAGGTTAGTCGCACAATCAGCTCCTATAATTAATTCAATAAAGAAAATGGTGCAACTGAAACTAGGAAGAACAAATAGTGTAAATTTCGTTATCATTCATTTACATGACATTCATTTGGAGTGTAAATTTCGTTATCATTCTTCTCAACTGCTCTATTCCATATTTGACGACAAATAGATGTAGCGTGAACCTTAGACAGCATTTAATCCATTCTCATTCTTCTCAACTGCTCTATTCCTAATTCAAAACATCTCAATATCAACATGAGTATTGCTCAATGTCCAAGTTCTAAATCATTGTTTCTTTTATGGATAGGCTTTGGTCAAACTAGCAGAAGAAGTAGCAAAGACAAGCACTCCATCAGATTCAAGAAAGATAAATGGGAAATACATTCAGTCTCACCTTCTCGACAGATTAGAAGGTAGTTACTGTTTGCAGCTTCATGATATGTAGGCATGCCATATTATGCATCCAAATTCAGGCAATCTCGTGACTCCATTTTATTAATTTATCTATCTAGATGTAATATCTTGAATGACAAAACCTACGAATTAATAGATGCACGTACGGTCAACCAACTAAATCGCAGCAACAGAACTCTATTCCGACCTTTGGACATCTGACAATAGTCCAAATACCGCATAAAAACCGATGATTTCTTTTAAGACTTCATTTCTTCTCTAGTGTTAACTGTTTCAGTCTATCTACTCATCTTGACTATACTTTCAAGATTCTTAAATTAGTCGGTCGTTTATTCCAAATCCCCATAATGTTGCATTTTGTATCTTTTCAGCTGTGCATGGAAAAGTGAAGGAGCAAATAAAGGACGTCGATGCCATTCAGTCGAAGGATGTCCCTTTATGTTGGTTTGGTATGGCTGAGGTAATTAAAACTTTCTTTCACTTGGTATATTTTGTTTTGTTAGCATCACTATTTTCGTAACCAATGCGAACTAGATGATTTTTATACTTAGGCTGACCAATGGATCTATTTTATTATACGGCCGACGTGATTTCAGAGAGCGTAGTAGATAGTTATGTATCAATAGAACTGGGCAGGTTGATCATTAACAGTTTCTATGAAATTTATGCAACTTCGATGACCAGAGCGTTCAGGTGATGGGCTCATTCGATGGTTGGAGTCAAGGGGAGTCCTTGTCGCAGGAGTACGATGGCTCCGTCAACAAATTCTCGACGACCCTAATGCTTAGACCTGGACGGTATCTCTCTCTATCTCTCTCTTGCTCTCTCCCCTCTCTGTGAGTGTCACAATCTTTACTAACACAACATTTTGCAATGAAGGTATGAGATCAAGTTCCTTGTGGATGGGGAATGGCAACTTTCGCCAGAATTCCCTACTGTAGGCGAGGGGTTGTTCGAGAACAATTTGTTAGTCGTCGAATAGCTCGCTTGCCTTCAATCAGAGTACATTGCAGATGCAGATGGATGAGGATGCGCTTTTTCGGTATTAGATTGGCACTGTAACCCTGTCTGTGAAGTTCTTCACATAATAAACTGTAGAGAAGACCATTACCATTTCATATATAGGCTGGTTAATAATCTACAAGTTTGTCTTTCTTCATAGTAAAAATCAGATAAAATAAATATCAGAATCTAATCTTGTTTTGGAGATATGAACTTGACTTTAGAGACTAGTTGTAATGTCTTTCATATCTATATTCCTAAATGACAGTAATTGGGTGATCTAAAGATTTGATACATGCAAATACTTTTGTTACACGGTTATTGAAGTCATTTTAAACTACTTATCAAGTCATTTTAATCACCTATGAATGATATCGAGGGTTCGAATATTTTTGTGTGCAAGTTTGGGTGTAACATGTTAGTTTCTTTCTAAACAAATAAAAAAAAATATCAAGGGTTGGTTCGAACAATAAGAAATTTGGTTTCTCTTAAGCAAGGTTTCATAAAAAAAAAACTATTTTAACCATTCATTTAGGATCTGGCACCGTTTGAAAGTGAATTAGTCGATGCAATAGACGCCAAATATTACATGAAAAAAAAAAAAAACAAATTTATTTGCTTTGTGATGATGCAAATCTTATATAGATCCACTAAGCGGGGCTAAAAAGCACAATTTAATCTAATTAACCAAGGTGGTTTGGCATCCAGGTCTCTCAATTAAATATTTTTGTTTCTAATCCTAACCATAATGAATTGAGTAATTTTAGTAAGTGATTGGTTTTTCCACTCGATGTTTGACTCGCACCAATTAATCAACGCTCATGCATCATTGAGCTTCATTCGAAGAAGGGAGACCTTCTCAATCTAATTTTTCCATTAAATATACATTTACTCGAAACCTAACTTATAAGAGAATCGACTCCAAATACCACTCAAATCAATCCAATCGGTTATTGGCGAATGAAGTAGTTTTTTTGTTAGATTAGCGATGTTAGATGGCTTCAATTTTTTCAAATTTTTAAACCAAATCCCAGCCTCAAAAGCCCGCCAAATTCTCCCCCTCTCTTCACCACCAAAACCTTCAATCCATCACTCAAAAATGGCGGATTCAGATTCATGGGAGGCCCTCGACGTCGACGACTCTGATCTTCAGTCCCTCATCAAACCCTCTCCACCGCCACAACCAATTCTCCTCCCTTGCAAGCGCTCTTCAACCCACCAAACCCTCCAAACCCCCAATTCACAGTCACACACGCCTCTCCTCTCGCCCTCTCCCCAACTCTCCCGCCAATCCCCGCAACCCCTTCAAGGGATCGCCTCGACCAGCTCCGCGGAGCATCGAAGAATCCCCGGTCCCGCCGGCGCCCTCCAAGCCTCGATGCAGCGCCGCGCTGCTCTCGCGAAGCGGAACGAGGGTTTCAGGGAGGAAGAAATCTCCACTCATGATTACATCAAAAGGGTGCAAGAAATTGAGGGTGAGGATGAGGATGAGGATGAGGATTTCAAGTTGAATCCTTGGCTTTGTGCCATGGAGTTTGTTGGTAGAATTGGGGGTTTTGTGAATTCGCCATTGAATTCGATCAAGGGTTCTTCGATGAGCACCGACCGGCTCGATCAGGTATCCGCGGACAATGGACTGTAACTTTGTTCTCAATCGAATTATATGAATTAGGGTTTTAGTTGAAATTGTTGAATTAGGGTTTATCTGACGTTGTTGGTGGTGGTGGTGGTGTTGGGTGGGAGAATAGGTTGTTGCAGTGGTCAAATCTTGCGCGCCTAACGGGTTCGGCGATCTGATTGTTACTCTTAAGGTAACATTTTCATTGAATTGGCTGATTTCTGCTCTAATGGAGTTTGTGGTAGGATTTAATTTGAGATGTTGAGTTTCAGGATCCAACAGGTACAGTTGGTGCTAGCATTCATCGCAATGTCGTTACTGGGAGCGATTTCGGGAAGGACATTTCAGTTGGTTGTGTTCTCATTCTTCAGAAGGTGCTGCTTGTTATTAATCTCCTTTGAAACTAAGCTTTGTATTGGATTATTTCATTATACATGTTCTTGATGAAGTTGCTGATGGAATCATTTTTTTTTTTTATTTTTTTCTTTAGGTTGTTGTATTCTCTACGTCCCGTTCCGTGCATAATCTTAATGTCACTCTAAGAAATGTGGTCAAGGTGCGCCATCTTTCGACATTCTTATCTGCATATTTCACGCTCAAATTCGTTATTTGGTTGTCTTTTATTTCTGCCATATCAGCTCTGTTTAAAATGGTGTGGTAGGAAGCACATTTGTTGATAATTATGTCGAATAGTGAAACTTGAATTGCTGTTTTTGTATGTTTGAATTGGTTGTTAGATGCTTACTATGAATGACAACAATGGAATGGATAGACTACTTTTTAAGTAATTAGAAATTTGAAAAACTAGAATTTTGGTAGATGTTTTACCAGTTTTTAGCTGGTTTTCCTCTTTAATTGCATTACTCTACAGACCACAAACATTTTAGGATATCAATAGAATGTATTTGTTCATTAATGATATGGCATTTTTGGCTAATCGAAGACATTGAACTTAGAAGGTTTGTTATATCGCTACGTCGCAAGTTCTAAAACAACAATACTTCAAGGTGCGAATTTAGTAATTTGCCTTGCTGGTATTACAACAGCATGCAAGTTTACCCTCGTCGAAACCAAGAAGCTTTGGATATTCAGTAATCAGTGCTATTAGCATCTTATTCCTTAGCTGATAATTGCAGAAATCAGCAGTCTCATGTAATTCAACGTGATTAAGATTGTCGGCCAGATGGAAAGAACTTTTTTATTTGATTATGACCTTAAAATCCTAGCAATTCTCTTAATTATGGACTCATATAATCTCGTTTAGTCTGCAGGTTGTCGGTAAAGACAGCGGACCACCAACGAGACATAATCTTGCATCCATAATCAGCGGCGTTCGTTCTGATACAGGTTAATCATTTGTCTATGTCCAACTAGTTTCTTTCGTTTTTGAATAATTTGAATTCGATCTCCACCTTACTGTCTACCCGAAATGCCATGCCATCAGAACATGTAGAGAAGAGGGCGTCAGTTGTCGGTAGAGCATCAGCTGATGAAATCGTAAACAGAATGGTCAGAGAGAAGATGAAAGGAAAAGCTGTTGTAGATGTCGACCGACAAATGGAAGATTGCAGCAGGGGTGGAGAAGAAGAAATGGTGAATGCTGAGGATCACAACATGCAGACCTTGATGGATAAATTGGAAGATAATGCTGAAATAGGTGCTAAAGCGGGATCGGTTGGAAGGGACAATAACATTGAAGAAGAAACCGCAAATAATATTGCGCAACGCAGCATCATTCCTGAAGACGATTTCAATAGCAATAGCAGCAGCAGATACCAACTCACCTCTGCAAAATCACAGTCTCGCGAACGAGAAAGCGTGAGAACAACCGCGTCTATGAAGGAAAGGCAACATCTTATCTCCAAAGCCACTCTCCCCGAGTGGACTGATGAACAATTGGATGAGCTTTTCGCTGCCAGTTTCGACGATGAGTAACTCTCTATTCTGACAGTCCTTAACAGTGGTTTTTCTCCTTGGAATTGTATCTTCTTCTTTTTACATGGCTCCTCCATGGATTGTTCTTATGTTGCATAATATGGACATGTTGAACATACTGTATACACAACCATATCAAGAAAACATTGAAAACCTGCGCAATTGCCGACGAAAGAGTCGATATATTTTTCAAATGGACATACTTTTAATGCATCCCTTCGATGTATATATACATATGAAGTCGTTATTGATGAGTAACTCTCCAGTTCATGCATACATTGACTCTCTCTTTATGCATTTTTATATCATCTTTTGAGATAGTTGAATCTGCAATGTCTTTTGTATAAATGCATAACATGTTTGGTGGATGAGTGTACAAGAATTGTTACATGGATCAAATTTCGATTAAGTCAATTGATGGTGAGCTTTGCAAACCATTCAAATCTCTCTTAATTAATGCATCCCATGTTAACTTTGGTTAGTCGAATTTCTACGCTTCTATTGAGTCAAGTTTTCTTGGGGTAACCAAACCATCGCAACCGCCCTTCCCTAATCTTTGTATCAATTGGTGCTACTCCTACTTGTCTTTGAATTTCTATATTTCTTATTCTATCTTTACGAGTTTTACCACACATCCACCTAAGCATCCTCATTTCTGCTACATTCACTTTATGTAATTGTTGTTGCTTTACCGCCCAACATTCACTTCGTTTGGTGGATGAGTGTAAGAAGAAAAAATTTATTCAGTGTCAACATATCAATTAGATGTTGGGGGTTCGAGCTTAATATATAAGAAAAAATTTATCAGTGTCGGGCATTATTTTCTCTTGTTTCACGAAATAACTCTATACTCGAAAGTTATTCACCTCTACGAGAAGTTAAAGTTTATGTCTTCCTTGCGAGTTGAGCAACATTATCACATTCCATTAAGATGGGAACTTTTCGAAAAAATGTAAAAAAAAAAAAAAAAAAAAAAAAACTAAGTTTATTCCTTCAATTCATAGTCAAGATTAAATTCTTCCTCAAAAAAAAAAAAAAAGTTTAAGATTAAATTGAAGGCCCAGCCCAACTTGTCAACTTAGAGGTCCATGATCAATCCATGTATCACTTTTGTCCACTAGATTTTTTTTTTTTTGGCTTCAATTTTGACTTTAGAAACTCGACAAATTATATCTTTATAGGAGCACAGCTCATAGTGTTTCTCAACATCCAACACTATTATGTACTGTATCTTTTATTTCTTTATAAAAAGCATAAACTACTTTTTAGATACACTAATAAATTTAATAAAGGAATTGATGATGTTATCATTCTATTTACCATCTATTTTTTTTTTAAAGAAAAAGGGCTTCAAGTAGATTATAATTGTTAGGTACACGAACTTTAGTTGGCTTTTAATTAATAATGAAAGACATGCTTCATGTTGTCAAAGAATCTCTAATGAAATGAGTGCAGCATCGATCACTTAACGAAGGAAAGATTATGGGAGGCCGTGGATTCAACTCGTATTGAAGTTGAATTGATGAAATAAATAAAATGCATGGATCATGTCAAGTTGATTAAACCATGAATGAATTATTAGGTGGCAACTGGCACGTAATTAGATATGAACCATGCAACCATGTCTTGCAAAAAAACAAATAAAAAGATTCAACAGTTTAATGTCTTGATCTAAGCATACCACATCAAAGATATAACTTTAGGAACATCGAAAGTGCAGTCTAACTGATTAGATACAAACCAACAAAGTCTTGCCAACACAAAAAGAACTAGAAAAATCAAAATGACTAAGATTCCAAAGTAGGAACACTGAAATTAAATCGATGCTTTGCTTTCGCAGTATTATATTCCTTGATTTTTGTTAATTAATCAATTCATTCATTATAGTATTATAAATGCTATTATATTGTTATTGTTATTTTTATTTTTATTTTTATTTTAGAAAGAGACATTGCTACCGAGATTTTATTCATTAGCAAAATTAAAATTACAGTCACGAGGGATTGTGTACCCTCGACCCAAGCCATAGGAGCGATTCAATTAATTACAAGGATTATCAAATAGCACCACAATAAACTAGGCCACAATTTTCGAAAACATAGACCATTATATTGATTAAATACATGAACCCGAATAAGTTCATCCAACAAAAAGGGTGAGCTTGGGATTGTGTAGGTTAAGCGCACCGTCCCAAATTCGATTCTCGTTGCATTAAGATTGTCCGGGCCACTGAGAATAGTTAGGCTCGCCTGGATATTAATAAATATAAAATATCGATAGATTAAAAAACAATACAAAATAAAATAAATACATGAACCTACTATTGTGATTGCTATTATTATTGAAAAGGAAGATGATAATCAACCTTGCCCTCATTTACAAAACCCTAGCTCTAATCGAAAAGAATTGAACTTTTTGCTTTCCATGGGGAGACTACTACTTGAGTCGCTAACCATACATTTATTTTAATTTATTCTTTATCACTACTTTATAAAATTAGTCACAATCTATATTCATATTAACTTATTAAGGTTTGGGGATATGCCCATATGCTCTGATCCTTATAAGAAAGTGAAAGAGGTACGACTTTCAACGACACCATCTTGAACAAGTATGAACTCTCATTTTCAAAACCAACTCACATCACATGCATGCTTCATTTGACCAAATCTCACATAAAGTCTAAAACACACAAAAATTTCATTAAAAATGGAATTAAAAAGAAATCCAATCTGCGTAATTTTTTTTTTTTTCTTGTTATCCCTCGCCTAAAGCATCTATGTGCAATGGATACTGCATAGAACTGACAATGTAGCCAAATAAATAAATAAATAAAAGAAATAAACCTATACAATTTAAATGAATCTTGATTAATGCATGGTTGACACAACTTAAAGCGGATTGTTGTTTCTTAACTAGTTATTTAAATTTGAATCCTGAAAATAGAAATATCAATATTATGAGCTCTTCCATTTATACGGTGTGCGACTCGAAGTAACTTAAAAGTAGTCAAATAGTTTGAATGTGTAACAGCTTTAATATAATTCGTCATTATTTTTGACGTGGTTGCAGACGTAACTGACAGCTCAAACGCTCGTGGGACCCGCAATTAAGCTTGTGCACGCCTGGAGCTAGGTAAATAGTAAAAAAAAATCATGAATAAATAATGGATTTGCATTATTTTGTATTAAAACTCATACTAACTTTAAATTGACATCAATTAAAAGTCTAACATCTCTTATGCACAATATAATTCAAAATACACCAACCATGTTCTCTAGTCATTTATTTATTATTTTTTTAAAGAAGAGTTTAAAATACATACCACTACTTAAAAAGCTTGTCTCAACTAAAGTTGTACACAACTCGATTCCCTTTATTTAAAAAAATGTAGTCGATTTAAATTCTCTTTATTTAAAAAAATGTAGTCGATTCTCCTTAAATCAAGTCTCGAGTTTAAGTCTCGTCTCATTCTCACTTATAATATAGCGCACAACAATGCCCGAACGTGAAGTAGTCGGCTGCGCGGTTGAGAGAGAGAGAGAGAGGAGCAAAACAAATCTCTTGTTATTATTCCATTCTCACCGAATCAGGATGCAAAGCCAACTGTTTTAGGCTTCATTTTCAAAAACAGAAGAAGAGAGAGAGAGAGGGTTGTTGGACGAACAAGGAAAGATTTTGTGAATCGAAACCCTAACTTTTCCTCTCTTTGGTCTCCAATTGGCAATACCCATAAAGCATTTTTGATTTTTTTTCCATTACAAACCTTAATTCCATTGATTCCTCTTCAATCGATCGCCTTTGTGAATGGTGGAAATCCGACTCTGTTTCATGCTCTGCTCTTCCTCTTCTTCAAGGGCAGCATCGGCAAAGCTGTTCCTTCTCCACCGCCAAGCCTTCGCTTCTTGCAATCAGGGCTGGTACTACCGCTGCCTCGGCGTCGACCCTTGAATCGATCGACCCATTTCATCAATTACAAACCCTATTTTGTTTCATTTCGTTCTTCATCAATTTTCAAAAAACACCCAAAATTTGTTTGATTTGGCGAGATTTGTTGAAAAAGGAGGGATCTTTGAAGATGTTTCTGCAGAAATCGAAGAAGCCCTCTCAGAATTCGGCCTGTAAGCGACTCCTGATCAATGTGACTGTTCTGGGCAGTGCGGGGCCGCTCCGGTTCTTTGTGACGGAAGAGGAGCTCGTCGCGGCGGTCATCGACACCGCGCTGAGGTTCTACGCCCGCGAGGGGAGGGTACCGGTATTAGGGTCTGATTTCAATAATTTCCTCCTCTACTGCGCCAATGCAGGGTCTGAAGGTGAGAAAAATGAGCGATTTTGTTGAAAATTAGAGTTTTTGTTGTGGCATTGTGCTTGTGTTGTTGTTTCCTTAGTGGGTTTTGTTGGATTTGGTTCATTTTGCAGCTTTGAATCCTTGGGAGGCTATTGGGTCTTTGAGGGGGAGGAACTTTGTGCTGTGCAAGAAGCAAAGGGAGGCGAATGAGGTTGCGGGCGAGGCGGCGGAAGCGATGATAAATCGAAAGGGGAGTGGGAGCTGGAAGGCTTGGTTCAACAAGTCTCTTAATTTCAAGATCTCATCTCATTGAATTCTATATTATGTGACCTCTATGTGTGAAGGAGGTCAGTCTTTGCATTGCATTGTCTTTTAGTTTGTCTAATTAATCTATGTGTGTGATGATGTTGAATCATCATCACCATTTACGTTGAAGCACAAGTATGGCTGTGCTTTTAAATTTCTTTGGTCTTTGCTTTGTGGTTCTGAAATTGCATTCTTGGTGATAGAATGCTATTGAGAAAATAAACCATAATAGTGTTATTCGAAAAGCTCTTCGGAGTTTGAAATAAAAGTAAACATTTTAATTTGGTGGATTTGAGTTTATGGTGCAAGTTTTGTTTGTTGGATCGGATGGTGGATCAATGTGGGTGTGAATTAGTGTTTTTGTTTTATTTAATTGTCGGATTCGAGTGTATGCTTAATCGATTAAAGTAGGAGTTATCGATGGTTGAACTACACGCCGTTATCAATGGACTACTTAGTGGTCTAATTCGCATGATGAGACTTTGCAAGTTGATAATGTTTTCCATATAACTTTGACAATCAAAGTTGATACATCTTTTCCCTTTGCTTTTGCTTTTCATGCATTAGACCTGAAAGTGGTGAGAATTATATCAAAGTCATCTTTATAAGTTAGGCGCTCCGGCCATTGCTTTATGCTTGCAAAACTTATGAAAGGGCTGGATATGTATTGGCATCTCTTTCTTGCCTTTTTTATTTTCCAAGGATCCACCACATTGGATCCTCTTAGGAGTTACTTGCTCGATGAAAGAGTTTTGTTTTCATCATTGTTTTGCTAATCTCCTTTTCTTTTGTCTAGAGAAACCAAGGCATGTAATCTGTTAGCATTTTTTATTATTCTGTAAAATGTATACAATCTCTCTTAATCGCTCAAATTGAAATTTAAACTTAATGAAAAAATCCCTAATTTTTTTATATCTGTGGAATTATTGTTAATTGAGACAGAAATGAACTAATTCTAGAGAAGATATTCCTATTTGGGCAAAAGGAAACACCTTAGGTAGGTTATCTCTCTGGTGATAATGAAAGATATGGTTGTAGATAAAAAAGGAATAAGACAAAGGCGGATGCGGCAAGGGGAAGGTGTTAGGACGTCCTAGTTCCGTGGATATTTGGAACAAGCATTTTCAAATTTTTGTGTGCTTTAGTTATTGATATCAAAGCTGTAAAAACTTCTCTCTCAAAAGCAAGTGGCCCCAAGAAAATGTATTACCTTCACTAACCACTACTTGGCTTGGTGATTTCATATCCGGGTTGTACCAACATTGATCTGGGTTCAAGTCTCACCGGTTCCGTGCGAGTGTTGTGGGTTGAAGGGTATTGTGTAGGTTTGTACTACAAAAAAGAAAAAAAAGATTCTGCAATACCTTCCTTTGAAAATGAAAATGAAAATGAAAATGAAAATAAATGCTACCAACTTGAGCAGTATTTGGTTCGTCTACAAGTGAATTGCTCCTGAATATCTTTGGAAGATGATATGGTCCTCTGAAAGTTGAAACCGGTCATAACTAAGAGTGCAGTTTGTTGTTTAGTTATGAACGTGTTAATATAAAAGCAATATTTTGAATTAGTTTCTTGAAATTCTTCAAGAGTTCTTGTTTTATTATGTGTTCTATTGTGGCATTATTCAATGTTTCATGTTAACATTTCCCTGGAATTCTTTGCTTGTGACGAAAAGTTAGTCGGAAATGCACATGTTGAATCTTTAGAAAATAGTTGAACCGTTGAAGTGAAGGCGGTGTATCTCATTATCAGAGTTATGTAGCTCAAAACATGTTTGATCCTTAGTTTTGGTTGACTAGGTTTCACTCATGTTCCTGTTTATTGTTCTTTTATTATGATAATGTTCCCTGGCAGACCTAAATGCCAAACTTTGGTATTATTTTTTTTTAAAGGCCTCATCATATGCTCTTTTGCGTATGTTTGTCGAAGCATTTTTTCGTTTTTATTTCTTCTCTTCTCCAATCCTCCAATATGAGGCCCATCGGTGTATGGTATTTCATCAATTCTTTTTTTTCTCTCTTATATGCTTATTAGCTTCAACAATGTGGATGGATAGTATGCGATGGTGCATATTAGACAAATTATTCCAATTCGTCGATATGTTCTTTACTTTTAAATCATTGGATAGATTACCCCCACCAAAATGCAAAAAGATGGATGCAAGAATATGAAAGTTTTGAGTCCATGCCGCAGTTATCGCTTGCAACACTTTTTCAGATCATTACTGTCTATTCTTTTTTTCATTGTGTTATTTTCTTCATAAGCATCTTTTTTTTTTTTTTTTCATCATTCTTTTGTAGTTCTTATTCAGAACATTTGTGATAGTTGCAGAAATCTCTTATCATTATATAGTGATGATACTGACCACTCATTGTTGAGCTTGCTTAACCTTTTTGGAAAGTATTGATTCTGTGTAGAAACATACATTGGTGTGGACCATCAATTATGCAGCCATTGCTCCATCACTAGTTCCTCTCTTTGCATCAATAGAAGGCATCATACAAAGATTGTTTTCAGACCAAAAAATCTGATTCTTTTATCAAATCTCCACCACAGGATTGAACCATTATCTTGTTTTCCATTCCTCAACATAATGTTCATCCAATTCTTTCCACACTAGAAAGTAAATTCTTCTATAGTACTTGTCATCCACTTTGAAAACCAAGTATGTGTGGTAGAAACTTGAGTTTTGTTGGTGATACAACACTGTTTGTTTTAGGAAATGAAGGTTGGTGTTCATGGAATGTGAACTTGTGATGATGTTCTTTTTTTTTTTTGAAACACCCAGAATATACACCCGATTGTTGACGCGCACACATCAATGCATATTGAATGGACTTCAACGATCGGGTGTTCCACAAAAGGTTGCCAAATCATTTTCCTACATTTAGATAGTTCACATTACACACTAACAATGGGACTTCACTCGACAACCAGGTCACAACTTGACCCAAAGGAGCAATTTTATGTTCAATGTTGCATGCAAAGCCATGAAATAGTGAAAGTGAGAAATGGGAACATGGGTAGTAGCGACGAGGGGTTGACATGGGCATGTGCATGTGGCAGGAGATCACATGATGCGATGTGTCATTGTGATGTGTTGCCATCAATCCCGGTACACTACACGTACAGAATCTTCAGTCCTGCCAAGGCACAGCAGCTGCTGCAGCTACACACGTGATTCTAATTTTTAAACTAACAAAAAAAGATACTTCTCAGTTCTCACTCTCACCAAGGAACGTAATCAGATCCTTGGAGTTTCCACCCATTCTCATAAAGTTGGAGATTGAGATTTTGATGATCAAATCAAACTCCAAAATAAATGAATACAGCAATATAATTCAAGAAGCACTAAACAATGCAACATCCATGTGAATCAACAGCAATAATAACATGGTCTCGATTTCAAATTAATTGAGGTTGATCACGTGAATCAAATTCTTTTATCGTGCTTGATTTAGTGAGGATTAGTAATATTAGATGTACGAAATAGTTTTGAGTTTCGAATTGCAATCAACGTTGATTTGTGTTATACTGGTATTCAAAGAAATATCACTCTTAAAGGATGTGGTACAGTAGTTACAAATGGAGCTTTTGCAATATGACTAAGACAAATGTGATGGATTCGATACAGAGTAAGTGAATCATTTTCCTTCAACATTTGAGTTTGTGGTAGGGGTGCCCTGCTAACCCTTTATAGAATTACTAAGAGCATCTCCAATGGAGATGTGGATTGGATATCAATTTGTGCCACCTAAGACTAAATAGACATTGGAGTAGAAAAAACCTCTCAAATGGAATGTGCATTTTGAATGTCAAGATGACGTGGATAGACATTGTCTATTTTGAATGTTGCTTCTTGACATTCATGTTGGATAATAAGATTTTTAAAAAATATTTACTTATTTTATTTGCACTTTTATTTTTAAATTTTAATTATTCAAATTACAAAAAGAAATGTCACCTCATCAATTGAACCACAAATTCACATCTACCTTTCGAGACTTATTTTGAAGTTCAATGTCAAGTTGAGCCACCTAGAATTCACATCCTCTTCATATTGAGAATTCACGCCAACAATCCACATTTACCATTGGAGATGAAGACTAATAGATGAAGATTTTCTAATGTTAACAATAAATCTACGTGGACTCGAGAGTTGGTACTCATAGGAAGTTCTAAAAATTTTACAAATATTCAAGATCATCAAAAAAAGTTTACAAGTTATTACGTTTACTTTATTTATTGCTAGAGGATGACTTTGAAAATAAAATCATTTTTAAGTCCGAACTAATGAGTCCAAATTACATTTCCCAATTCTATATGGACTCAAGAAATACAATTATCATTAAAAATATAATTGTAATTAAATTTGTAATGTATAGCATCAATTGACGAAAAACACAATGCATAAATTTAATAGAAGGCTAGCTTGATTTCATAGGCCCTGCCACTCACTCCAAAACAAGCTTTCTCATTTTCAGTGCCCAAATCTTAACAAGATTGGAAGAAAGTTGCCACCACTAGCCATGTTGATTGTTGAGCTTGACTTGGCATCCTATAAGAGCACTCACAGTAATGTGAGTTACAGTTGGCTTGGTGGGATCTCCAATTTCTTGTAAAGGAGCATTGTCAATCCAAACAAAATCAAAGTTGACAGACTCACTATATATGTTTCACTTTTTTCCTTTCCTTCTAAGCCCATCAACTTAAGAGGGTACTTGGAGAGGTACCACAATAATATATTGATTGATATATTTTTCCTTCATTAATTATTAATACTCATTGGCATTTATGTATAGTTCTGACTGTATGAGCATTGTATAAGTAGGGAAAGTAAAATTAATGAGACACCATATATGGCATGTTGAATGATGTTGTCATATTGTTAAACACAACATTGATGAAATCTTACACATATTTGAATGTTGAGTTTTTAAGTGATTAATTCAAGGCAAATCCGACGATACTTGATGTTAAAGTGGCACAATTCTCCCATGGTAATAAGTCTAAATTATTAGCATCCATGGAGGGGTGTGTTGGAGTGGCTACGAACAGGGCTTTAATACTTTGATTGAGACAGTTAAAGGTAATGGGTGGCGATTCAACTCCACTATTTTCCTTCGACATTTAGATTAGTAGTAGGGCGACTTATTCCTAGCCCTCGGGAGATTAGTCGGGCCTTAATTGGGAGGTGCCAAGGCAATTTGAACACACACGATCATTAAAAAAAAAGTCTAAATTAGCAAAAATAATAGAGGTCATCTACCAAAATAACTAACAAAAAATCTATTTGGAAATATATTTAATAAACAATAGAACCTAGAAGCTTTCCTACAAATCAGTGTCATTTAAAGGAGAAAACTAGCTTTGCATTGAAAGTCAAGAGAAGCTAATTATAAAACTTTAGATGAACCTTTTTAGGAGTCAAGTAGCTAATACAATAATACTTCTTTCATTACTTTAATAATGAAAGGCCGAGTACTCTAAAAAGAAGCAGCAAAGAGTATAATACAAGCACTTAGTGTGTACACATCTTTTTCTTATCATTGATGCCATTTATATAAGTTTCTTGACTATTAAATAAAAAAATAGTTTGGCATATAATTATGGTTATAAATTGAAATTGGATAAATAAAACCAACAATCAGTTTGTCCATGTCCGAGTGGTAAGAGACTTAGTTCCCCTTAAGCGAGGTCACGAGTTTGAGTCACTTGAATGAAAAAATTAAGGGAGCCAACCTGTATGGCACTCGACATTGCGAAAATTGAAAAACGGTAGAAATAAAATAATAAAAAATGTAGGTTAATAATAAAATTCATATGGGCCTCTTTACTAAATAATCAGGCCCATTAAAACAGCCCAATTATTTGATTATCTAATAAAATGTATGAGTTTATATTGTTACGGTCTATATATCATCACACTAATATATATTACTTTTGATGATCCAATTGAACCTAATAACAATATAAAAAAAATGTTAGTGTAGTATAATGTGAAATCGAAGCTAATAACAATATAAAAAAATGGAGAATATAGAATTGAAAAGATTTTGTTTTTACGTACATCTCGAGTAGACATTTGAAGAAATTTACATGAAACAAAATATCAAACACAACTCTAAAACTTTGTATATTGTACTGACAACCTAAAGAATTACAAATTATAGTAATTGTTAAATAGTTGAATTAAGACATTCTAATTGTCTGTTGATTTTTTAAATCAGCTCATTAGATTCTAATTAATAGATAGTGTAAGCTCGTCTAACAATGTAATAATTAAATAGCATGGCTAAAGGCACCCCAAAATGCCCGGGGTACCTCTCATAAAATGCATGTAAATTGAAGTGTCTCATAAAAGATTGAAGTGCCTATAGTGCCACTCTAATTAAATAATTCATTTTTTTTACTTCAATAATAATCGAACCAACACCCTTTCCAAACCTTTTATTTTGACAAATGATCTTTGTCCATCTCATAATTAAGCATCCAAAAAAAATGATGTAATAATATGCGCGCTATGTGTCAATACATGGCTAAAGGAAAAAAAAACTAATATAAAATATGACTTTTTTTATGACTAATAATGATATCATATTGTAATTGTGTTTTTTAAGATATATATTTGCTTCAAAAAAAGTAAAGGATACATTAAGTAGCATGATAACCACAAATTGCCATAAACAATTTTGATATGCTAAAAAAAAACTTCACGAAAAAAATGAAAAAATTAGCCTACGCCCAAAAAATAATGTAAAAATAGATGTATCAAATCCCAAAAAAAATAAAAATTGGAGAGTTTAATTTCTCAAGAAAATATGCAAGTTATTTTTTAAATAGAAGAGTTAATTAATTTAAAAATAATTCGAAAATAGCCAAAAAAAAATGTACAAAAATAGCAACTATATATGTCATGTGTCATTAAAATATAACTAAAAATAATAGCAACTATGTCACGTGTCATCACCATAAAAATTCTTATAAAAGATCTCCTTTATATATATAAAGATACGTCACCATGGTTAACGTGTCATCACCATAAAAATTCTTACAAATACGTCACCATGATTAATCGTAATAACAATACTATTCAAACTATAACTTTAAATTTTGATTTCAACAAGAACCATTTATTACTATGCAAATTTTGGTTATCAAAGTACAAACTTTGATTACTACATATATTTGAGAAACCAAAGAGGATATTGATTACGAAAGATTTCATATGTACCACTGATGCAGTCAACTTTTCTTTCTCACTCTTTGAGTTTGACTTGGCTTCCTACATGTGAGGAACATACTATATATAAAACAATTAAAACTTAAGAGTATTAAAAAAAAAAAAAAAAAAAAAAGAAGGTGACTCAACGTCTGGTAAAAGTAAAACAAAACAAACAAGTGCTTTTTTTACCCATAAATAAAATCACTGCTGTCATGGAATCTCTACTTTTGTCCAATATAAACAAAGATGCTGTATGTATATAATCCAAATCAGAGGGTAAGATTGAGAATTACATAAGTTATATCTACCTGGCTAGGTTAAAAATTAATCTGAATAAGTAGAAAGTCTTACATTGTAAGGCTTACCAGGGAAATTAAAGAGAAATACAGAAACTGAATGGTTTTTTACCTGCCTTGCAGAGTTAATTTTAAAAGTTGGTGTGATCAAGAGTACGAGATATTACCTTGTAAAACATAAGATCAGAAATAAAAGTAAGAAAAGCTGTCAGCACTGCAGTAATAATGTTAAGTCATGATAAGATACACATCACATGTATATCAAGTTTTACGAATTGTTGTAATATATTTGGTTAATTTAACTTGTAGGATTATTTCCTTTTCAAGGAGAGACCCTTTGAACCTATAAACTATTTTCGAAACAATACTTTGAAAACATTGTTATATATATATATATATAGAAGCTTAAATCACAAAATAATATGTATTTATAGTTCATACAAGTGTTGCTCTACTTCAACTTCTACTGCTTATCGAGTATTATTTTTGGATAATAATGAGGTGACCCACTGCAACCATTCACTATGAATCTTCATTTTATGATTAAGAAGGTGATGGTATGTACAAACACGAAAGATATATACGTGCGAAGTAAGAAAAAAAAAAACTTTAAAAATCAAAATACATGATCATCGTGAGTGTTATTCATTATTTTTTACTAATCTAAAAATCTTTTTTTTTTTTGCCCGTAAAAGATTTTGGATAGAGCAAATTTCCTGAATAGTTACCACTAAATAGAAATAAACCCATTTTTACCCATAAATAAAATAAAAGATCTCCACTCTTATTTCAAAAAAAATTTATAAAAATAAAATACACATTGACATTGAAGAGTACCAAACCCCAAAAAAGAAAATATAAAATTAGCAACCAAAAAAAAAAAAAAAGTAAAAGTGGGAGAAACATTTTTGGAGTAGTGGTGTGTCGGGACCGACCCGACCCGACCCATCCAATCCATCTAACCACCCAAAATCCACATGGGCCGACGGTTCACCCGAGCCAGTACCGAGTCGACTCACTTCCACCAGCATCAGCATCAGCATCAGCATCACGCCGAGTCGCTCCCCGGCCGCCACGCGGACGTCGCGATGAGAGGACGCGTGTGCCAGCCAAGCATCAAACACCCTTCATTCTCCTCCACCCTATACCCATCAACCCCGCCAAAAAGCGACAACAGCATACTCGCTTGCTTAAACGCGTTGGACCCAATATGAACCGGCCTGAACCGGGCCGATTCCATCCTAACTCGCCACTGACTCAGCGTCTCATGCCTCTCGACCCTATCAACCCCCTCGCAGGCCACCACGTTGCAGATCTGACGCCCCAGATACGCCTCGGACATCACCAAATCCTGACCGTCCATCCCCACCGACCCCTCCAGCGAGTCGAACAGCGTCGAGTAGTAATGCAGCGACTCGTTGAACCGGTCCAGAAAACCCGGTCCGTTGTGGTTCGCTTCCTGCTCGACCACCGTCACTATATGCGGCCTCATCGCAGTCACCGACCCCAACACCTTCTCCAACGCGCCGGGTCGACTCAGCAACCTATGCAACTCAAAAACCGAGTTCACCGCCACCGATTCCTCCGCTCTGATATCCAAAATCGACGGCTCCAGATCAGCCAAGCTGTTCGCCACGAACCCTCTGAACTCGAACTTCACCCCAATCGTCTCCGCCAACTGAGCCAACTTCAGGCCCACTTGCTGCAACGCGTCCGAGTTGTCCGGCTGAGGCGGCCCGATTCCAGTGAGTCGAAACGCGGGCGGACCGCCCGGTCGAAGCGCCAACGCTTGCATCAAAGCCGGCCACTGCATCCCCTGCTTCATACCGAAATCGATGACGTGAACGCTGCACTTCCCGTCGAAGGCCTCGAGAATCGCTTGATTGGCGGTGAAGTGCGCGAACTTGAGATACGGGCAGGTCTCGTAGAAGTGCATCTCGAGGAGATCGGAGAAGGAGGACTCTAAGGAGGACTCCAATGGCGGACTCAGTCGGTAGATTCGGCGCGCCAGGGCTTCGGCGAAGTAGGTCGCGACCTTCCCCATCGCCCCAGCTTGGGACGCAGCCAGGACCCCGATTTGCTTCACCAGCGCCTCCGAGAGGCGGAGATTGCTCGCCTGCACGGCCTCCGCGCACGCCATCAGCGCGTGCACGAGGCGGATCCCGTTCTCCTCCATGATCAGCGGCTTAGCAATGTCGGACGACGACGACGACGACGATGAGGGGGAGGGTTTGATTCGCTTGTGCTTGTTGTTGCCGGAGCAAACGGCGCCGCCGGGGATCGATGCGAGGTCGTCGTCGAAAAAGGGGGAGAAGTCGTCTTGGGTGGCGAAGAGGGGGTCGAAGGAGGGGAATTGGGGGTCGAAGTTGGGGGATTCGGAGAGCATGGAGTGGAGCCAGGAGGAGAGGTCGGCGGGGTTGAAGTGGGTGAAGTGGGCGGCGTGGTCGGAGGAGAGGAACAGATCGTCGGATTCGAGGGGGTGGGGGTGGGGGTGGGGTTGGGGTGGGTTTGGGGGGGGCCATGGCCGAACATCATCTCCAGCTGTTCGAGCTTGTGGACGACGTCGGCCATGTCGGAGCTTCTCACCTGGTACCCCACCCCAGCAAGTTGCTCGTCCACGCCGGGGTCCGGGTCCGGGTCCGGGTCCTCCCATATCATCTTCCCCTTGTTCCCCTGCAGAGTACTAGTACTACTACTTCCATTGGTGTTGGTGGTGGTGGTGGTGATGGTGGTAGTGGTACTGCCGGTGGTGTTAGTGCTGGTGGTTATTTCTTGATATTCTCTCTTCATCGATTTAGATTTGGTGGGATGTATGAGTTGATTTCTGTTAGAGAAGAAGAAGAAGAAGAAGAAGAAGAATCTGGTGGGCGAACATGTCTCTGATGGTATTTGCCACTACTGCATCATCATCATCATCATCATCATATGGCCATGGAGAGAGGGAGGGAGGGAGGGAGAGAGGGGGCTCGGAGTCCAAAGAGGGAAGGGTTTGTGAGGGTGGATGGATTAGTAGTCCTAGTAGTAGTAGCAGCAGCAGCAGCAGTAGTAATCACAGTAGTGAGATTGGCAGCACATGATAATGATTAATGGGTTTTCCCGGCAAGAGGAGGATGAAAGAGCCGTGGAGTCACCGCAACCTCCCCCTTATATATATTCTCATCTGTTTGTTTTATTTATTTATTTTTTTTTTTTTTTTTATTTATCTTAAAGTAACAATGGGTATGTCACGGCGCAAGATATAATGTGGTGTCATATATAATTTGAGTTTTGTAAAGAGAAATTTTATGCGTCATCTTATGATGTGATATGAGGTTGTTATTTTAGTTTTTTTTTTCCTTTTTTAGTTGTCTCCTTATTTGTAATTTTACTTTTGTAGGACTTGTACTACTCACGACGACTCAAAGGAACTTGATATAATCGAATATGGTTGGCTTAGATTAAAAAAATAAAAATTCATCCTTATTTTTGTGGTTAAAGGCTATCTCATTTTTTACTTAAATTATAGACGAAGAGGCATGGAGTGACAAGATTGAATATCTTGTGCTTTGAGATTTAGAGTTTCATTCAAGAAGTATTTTATTTAAAAATTCAAACAAGGCAACATTTAACTCAAAATTAATATTAAGCACTCAAATTTTTCGTTGATGTTGGGCTTAAACAATAGTAATAATAAAAGCTTTAATCTCAAATTAATTAGTTAAAATCGATTATATAGGTAAAACTCTTTTATCATCTTCAATTTCATATTGGGCTCATAAATTTTGCAAATTAATAATGAATGATCTCTCTTTTCTAATTATGATTTAGCTTTAATATAATTTGAATTCTTAAAAAATTATTTAAAATTATAACCTTTGTTTTTTATGTTTAATCCACTTATATTTGAAATATTTGACTATATGGATGGGATTTTCAATGTTGGTATTTTATTATCAAAATTTTTTAATATCAACTACATCGATTAATTCACGTTCCTCATTTCACCAAAGAAACCCTCGTGACCTGATTCTCTTAATCCACGAGGTTCAAAATTAACCTATAGATCTTGCTAAACAAGAACAAATGATATTCTTTTCTGTTGGTGTTGATTGTGAGCAGTAACTTTTTATGGAAGTGGATCAGCCGACGCTATGAGCATGAGCTGTACAGTACAAAACGAGCTCCCACCCTCAGAGCCGAACACGTGTAAGTCAAAAAAGTAAACCCCCCCCCCCCCCCCGACTGCGACTTTTACTTTGCTGCTCTGTTAAAAAAAAAAAAAAAACTCAGGACCCATCCCTCTCTTTGTGGGGATGGTGCCCTTAAATATAAGGGTAACGGAGATGTCAAGTAACGGCGTTATTAATGGCGTCCCCATCTGGACGTGACGTCCCCACGACACCACCACTTCCCTACGTACGAGTGGGAGAGCGCCACAAAACTGACACTTCAGTGACACCGCTCGGGCCCACCACCCCATGTGATTCTGACACGTGTCTTTATTCACCTCCCCCATGCGGTCCCCCATCTCTCACACATCCTAGGCACCATAGTCGAATTTTATATATCACATTGGGAATATGTAACGTTTTTTTTTTTTTTCGGGTGAGATGTTGTGCTTATCTATGTGACACTGTGGAGGCCCTGGAGGGGATTTTTGGGTAGGAGAAATGAAGATTTTTTTTTTTTTTTTTTAATGGTGGGATGATTTATTTTTTTGGTTTTTTGGAGGGGTTTTTAGGGGGATGAGGAGAGTGGACCCACATGGCTGAAATATGATCAGGGCCGTCCAGTTTGGTGGACCGCGAGTGATTAGTGATGGAATTTGTGGGCCCAACACACACAGGGGTGTACGCAGAGTACACTTTTGGCCAACTCCTCCTGCATCTGTACCTGTTTTCAAGTGTGGTGTGGTGTCACTCAAATGCTCTCTCTTTTAGTACCTCCTCTCTCTTATCTTATCTTGTTTTTGAACAGCAAATTCTCATCTCTTTCAAACCCTAACCCAAATAATGTTATGAAATTCATCATAAGGACCAAGTGTTGATCAAGTCTACAATATTATTCTATAGAAAAGCAATTCAATGATATACTTATTTTTAATAATAACGAGTGTTACAATCTTTTTCAGTCCTTCTTTCTATGAAAGTTAGTTGAACATCTCAACTCCATAACTCGGAAAGAAATTAAAAAATATAATGTTGATACGCATACAAATCGTTGTATACATAAAGATATTGTTAAAGATGTGTCGACCGAAATAATAATTCACGTCAATTAAATTTAACTTCATACAAAATAGATAAGTGATTAATTTACCTAATCTATATATGTATGGGCTTACGGAAAGGCATAAAATGGTTAAACTTCATTAATTGATTATACATTTTTATTAAATAAAACTAGAAATAAAATATTGAAACAATAAAGAATATTCTAATGGACATGCTTCATGAGATGTCATCACAACGTTGCAGACCTGCTTATAAATAATTCAAGAAAGTATAAATAAACAAAAAGCTCAGATGGAGACCCTTATATTATATTATGTACCATTATTGCCATTACGTTATAGTACATGTTAGATCCCATAATTTTTGATTTAGTGAATAATTTGAGTCCCTAACGATGCCCAAATTGGACGAGTATATATGTTCATTAGGAATCTTCTCATTTTTATAACACAAAACAATCTTTAAATAATCACACGAATCTATCACCAATCTCGATCAATATTCATATAAATACACACACATAAACACGCATTAATCGGATTTTTAATTGTTGATTAGCAGTTCAAAAACTCAAATGGAGACCTAATTAATTAATAGATTAATTGCCACTTAAAGCCGGCAACCAACGATATAAACCAAGTACGTGCTGCAAAATAATGAAATTAAATTAAGGCTTTACATAATGATGTCGATTTCAGCCTTGCTTAGTAATAATCACTTGATTAGTTAAATCTAATTAGTTTTTCCAAAACATAAACAAACAGATAAAACAAGGTTTCCCTTTCCCCACATGAGAACGACGTGTATACTATTAATTATTATATTGTGTGTACAAATTTAGTACTGCTTATGTTGACGAGGATGAATCTACAATATTGAGGTTGTGAGTTCAAAACACCCTCTCAACTACGTACATTGAGAAGATTTCGGCTGCTTTATTTGTTTGAGATGTTACAAACACATGAATTTTGTCGTAGTATTATCCAACTTGTTATAACACAGTTGCTTTGAGCATTTGATTGGTAATTCTATGACATTTAATTACCGACGCGTTGTGACGCCCACATTTGTAAGAGCCATGCGTCTTGTGAGATTTTAATTTGAGCAAACATATTAAGGGATCAAAACATGATTATTCAATTCCCGAATCAATGGAACTTTTATAAGTGTTACTATATTGTGCCACACAACTTGCACACTATATATAATGTTGGAATTCACGACTTTTTACTTAAGCAACGTCATATTAAATCAGTGAATCATTCACTTGACTGGTGTGCAACTCTACTTATGACAAAGATAAGGTACTGATTTTAAGAAATAAATGCTAATTAAAATGATATAACAAAAGCATACAAGAACGCACATTTAGTTAGCAGGGTTTGTGAAATGATGATCTTAGGACAATGTTATTTGTTACATACTTAAGATACATATATTAATTGGACATACAAATGATATGGATTTCATTGAGATATGCATCGCACATATCTTAATAAATCTACATTATTGTGTACGAACTGTATGTATCCAAAACATGTCTAAAAATCATTTTTCATGATCTTATCCTATCATCATCCTACGAGCTATTAATTTAGGCAATATTAAATTGGTCGGAGTTGGTACATCCTAATGTGATGGGTCGACGCCACGTGGAGGGGTGGCTGGAATGAATAGTTGACTGTGCAGAAAGTGCCACGTGGAGGGAAACCAGGGAAGGAGCAGATGCGAGCCGTCCCTGATTTTAGGGGCTCAGATTCAGCGATGAGCCCCGTGATCATCTTCTTAGGAAACCTCGCCACACACACACACACACACACACACACACACAGAGACTACGACACAGTCGCAGACTCGCAGTGTACAGCGTCTAGAGAGAGAAAGTAAGTCTGTAGAGAGAGAAAGTGTGTGACTTGTGTAAGAGAGATTCTCTACTGCTCC
Source organism: Stephania yunnanensis (assembly GCA_039657365.1). Taxonomy (NCBI): domain Eukaryota; kingdom Viridiplantae; phylum Streptophyta; class Magnoliopsida; order Ranunculales; family Menispermaceae; genus Stephania; species Stephania yunnanensis. The sequence goes on along the minus strand of CM077588.1, from coordinate 54,530,613 downwards.
ACCTTTTTTTTTACTTCACTTCTCCAACAATCAAGCTGTCTCTGCTGCTGTAAAAAAAAAATAAAATTCAAATAGTGGGATGACTGCCATGTGTATGAAAGGTGGTAATTAAGTTTTTTTAATCACACAAAATTACTTACGAGTCTCTATCAATTGAAAAAAATGGATATTCCACATCAAACTCCAATCAATTATAAGATAACACCAATTAAGTAATGACACGTGTCGCAAATCAGCATAACTATCAACAACTAGTCTCGTGATTCGCGAGAGCCCTACATAAGGAATTGTCACGTGTCGATATCCGACAAACTACATCAACAACAACTCTCTATAAATAGCTGCTCTTATCTTTTATTTGAGTTACGTTATGTTATAATGTTACTCACATTCACTCTACTCTTGATCTACTATACAGTATCTAATCTACATCAACATCGGTGTCTACTAAAACCGTTTATAATGGCCTGTTCGCTTCACCGTCTTAGGTCGGATTAGCTATACTAGACTAGTTAATTCGGTATTCGCTTGGAGGATTAATTAGGCCACATGATTAGTTAATGGGCATTGGAGTAGATTAAATAATACCATCATTTTTTGTGGGATTAGCTAATCCATAGTGGGTGATTAGTGAAGATTACCACTTTGCCCCTCGCATTAACACAACACCTTCACTAAATCACAAATCTCCAACCTTAAAACTCTTAACCAAACAAGATACATAAATGTGACTAAACTATCTAAACCCATGTGTTAGTCCCATCACTAATTAATCTCATATGTTATGATTCACTAAAATATGAAGCGTACAGGCCATAAGTGTTTTAGCTCTTTTTTTTTTCTTTTTTTTCAAGTCAGGTTGAGTTTTCTGAGCATAAGGTCACGTGTCCTACTTTTTTTTAATAAGTTAAATCTAATTAGACCACGTTTAGTTTAAGCAAGTATGTTAAAAAGTATGCACTAATATAATGTTTCTCCAATAAATATTTTAACCGAGAAAGTGCGAGTTTTTTGTGTTCACGAGAGATACTAATTTGATGTAGGAAAATTATGCACCGAAAACTATTTATTAACACTCATTTTTTACATAAAGCCCGCATGATATTTTACCTCGATGTAATTTTGGGATGTCGTTTGTAGCATCTTCCTTTGATGTATACACTTAAATGGGAATGAGTTATAGTGCTCTTTAATCAATCAATTATATTTACATTTTAATGAACCCATTAGGGCGTTCTAGACCGGCTCATATATGCAAGAGGTTTATGGGTTGGATACATCGTACTTGCATTTCAGAATTATCCTTTATCGGACCCTCTTTTACCTGGTCACGAGGACTTTGTCATGAACGCTTAGATAGGGCGATTATCAACGCTGAATGGGGGGATTTCCTGGTGGTTCCAAAATTAACGCATCTGGCGAAAGTATACTCCGACCACTGCCCTCTACTATCGGATATTGATGTGGGCGATGCCATACAACTTAAGCCTAAATTCTTCAAATTACTTTCAGCATGGGAAACTCACCCTGATTGGCAGAAGTTTGTCGTAGAATGCTGGGATGGAACCAAGCCAGCGAATATTGGCACGTCTGGAAGGGGATTCGAGAAGGCATTTGAGACTCATACATCGGGAATCTTCTTCGATTAGATAAAGAACTCCGTGTAGAACTTGAAAATATCTTGCTCCAGGAGGACTTACTATGGCACCAGAGAGCTAATGCAGAATGGTCTATGTTGGGTGACAGGAACACTACGGTCTTCCATAAACGGGTCAGTAAAAGAAAGAAAAGAATGCGAATTCCTGGGCTTTTTATCTCATCAGGGGCTTGGTGTGAGGACCAGACGATACTGGGAAAGAAGCTCTCTCATTCTTCCGTGAGGTCTATAGGGGTGACTCTTCCAATGGCTTACCATATGGTGTCCGAAATAAATTTTCGCCTATCCCACCTCCTTTGTATGCTGCTATGAGCAGACCTATACTAGATGAGGAAGTGAGGACTACTGTTCTGGCAATGTCTTCTAATAAAGCACCTGGAATTGATGGGATCCCGACATTCTTCTTCCAAAAGAATTGGAATGTTAATGTTGGGGGATCTCTGTGCAACATGGTAAAAGCTTGCTTTACGAATGGAGTAATGGATAAATCGATTAATAAATCTCTCATTACTCTCATCCCGAAAGTTGAAAATCCAGAACGTTTCAACCAGTTCCGTCCTATCAGCCTTTGCAATGTCAGTTACAAGATCATCACCAAAATTGTGGCTAATAGACTGAAGTGTGTTATGTCCCATTTAGTGAACCCGGCTCAAACAAGCTTTGTTGAAGGAAGACACATAACGGATAATATTTTAATTGCTCAGGAACTCCTCCACTCCATGAGAACCGTAAGAGGCGGAAAAGGTTGGTTAGCTGTCAAAATTGATCTCGAAAAGGCATATGATCGCCTAAGTTGGAACTTCATTAAAGATACGCTACGGGAGGCAAATATCCCCGAAGCTTTATCTAATATCATATTGAATGGTCTTTCATCTAGTTCTTTCCAACTTTTATGGAACGGTGAGGTATCTGAATCATTCTTCCCATCCAGAGGCGTAAGGCAAGGTGACCCGATCTCACCGTACATTTTTGTGCTTTGTATGGAACGTCTTTCTCAAGCTATTATGGAGGCAGTAAATCATGGAGAATGGATCGCACCTAAATTTGGTCCGGAGGTATGTATATCTCATTTGTTTTTCTCTGATGATCTCATTCTTTTTGCAGAAGCGACAGAGGAGCAGGCGAATATTCTATCCAGGATTCTAGACTCATTTTGTGATCATTCTGGACATAAGATCAATTACGAGAAGTCTCAACTCTTTTTCTCTCCAAATGTAGACCCTATCCTTGCTGTGAATATTGCACGAAAACTGAATATACCTATTACTGAGGATTTGGGTCACTACCTTGGGGTCCCACTTCTACATGGCAGAGTGCTCAAGGCAACTTATAATGCTCTAAAACAAAAAGTACAGGCACGAGTTCAAAGCTGGAACCCCTCGACTATATCCCTAGCTGGTCGGATCACACTCTCTCGATCTACTTTATCTTCAATTCCACTTTATACCATGCAAACCTCTCTTCTCCCAAAAGGGCTCTGCGACGATCTTGACAAAATTTGTAGGGGGTTTCTTTGGGGCTCGTCAAATGGTTCTAGGAAGTCGAGTTTGATTGCTTGGGACAAAGTTTGCCAGCCTAGGAAAAACAGTGGTCTAGGGATACGGAATATGTATGATATGAATAGGTCCTTCATCATGAAATTGGGTTGGGAATTGATCACTAACCAAAAGGCCTTGTGGGTCAAACTAATGAGAGCCAAATATGGCATCCCCGGCGATATGATCCCAAATGATCTTGCCCTAGGTAGAGGTTCGCATGCTTGGAAGAATATCTGCAAGATATGGTCCCTACTACTTGGAGGTTTAAGCTGGGCCATAGGTAATGGCCACAAAATTCGATTTTGGCTTGATAGATGGGTGGGCGAAGAAAAGCCTCTTATCGAGATGACGACAATCCCCATATTGGAATCTAGACTGGGTGATACCCTGTGTTCCTATGTCGATGAATCCGGAGGATGGTGTTGGGCAGAATTCGAAGCATACCTTCCCGCAGAGGTGCTATTACGTATCGCAGCCATACCACCCCCGATTCCCCAGAGTTCAGATGAGGACTCGGTTTACTGGACTCATTCAGAATCAGGTAAGTTCTCTACATCCTCTGCATACACCTCACTAATACATATGCCTTGGTCTGCAGGGAATGCTGGTTGGAAGTTGATATGGAAATGTGCGGTTCGAGAGAGTAAGGACGTTCTATGGCTTGCCTTGATGATGCACTTCTCACGAATGAAGTCAGACTTCGGAGGCATATGATTGAGTTCGATGGTTGTGGCATGTGTGGGGGTAACTCAGAATCCCTCAATCACATCCTTAGAGAATGTCCCAGGGCCGTCTTAATCTGGGGACATTTTCTCGCTATCGAACAATTGGGATCCCTTCCAACACTACCACTCCATGAATGGCTTGTCAAAAATCTGATGTGTGGTAACCAGATCATAGGCGTGGAATGGCCGATATTCTTTGCCACTACGTGCTGGCTATTATGGAACAGACGCAACAGAATAGTAATTGGCGACGAGACAGTCTCTCATACAGAACTCTGCCATATGATCATTGCCAAGGCCAAATCCTTCCAACAGGCCAATGATTTTTTCATCCCCCTCAACCGTGTTTCTCCCTCGAAGGAACATTTAATTGGTTGGAGTTGTCCACCGGAGCAGTGGGTCAAAGTTAACACGGATGGAGCTTTGAAGGAGGAACCTTACGGAGCAAGTGCGGGTGGTTTAATCAGAAATGCTTACGGTGACTGGGTTGGTGGTTTCATGGTTAATATCGGGAAGACCTCGGTTTTTGGGGCGGAACTCTGGGGAGCACTCCAAGGGCTCCAATTAGCATGGGATAAGGGTTTTCGGCAGGTAGTGTTAGAATTGGATAACAAAAGCGTAGTAGATTTGTTGAATGGTGAAAATGTCTCAATCAATCAACATCGCCACATTGTTTCTCTTATTCGGCAACTATTGCAGCGAAGTTGGTTCATTCGTATTGTTCACATCCATCGTGAGGGGAACCGGGCAGCTGATTGGCTGGCGTCATTTGCGGCACATCACGCGATGGGAAGCCACATCCTTGAACATTGCCCATCGGCATTATCTACGATCTTGAGAGATGATATTATTGGGGTATCATTTCCTAGATATTGTCAGTTGTAACCAGACATTCTGTCTCCTTATGATATAAAAAAAAAAACTCTAAGACATTAATCCAAAATGGTAATCTTATATAAATAAACAATGAAATATGTTGTATAATTAAACATACTGATTAATTAAGAAACTATGTACAACTTAGATCGCGCCTACAAGTCTTTTTCTCAAACTTTTTTCGACCTAACAAATATGAATTGTGCCTACTTAACATATGCCACTGATATTTTTCAGTTGCTCGTTTCCTTTTCTTCTTTACTTTTGACTAGCTACTATTTTTCAGCAATTTATGTATGAAATTAGTTAACCTCTACATTTAAGCTTTTTCTTAACAATGTGGATCCTATTAGTTGAAGTCCTCAAATTAATTTCTCAAACTTCTACGACCTAACAAATGTCGTATATATGATTTTGATCAATTTCAATTAATTAATTTAAAATCAAGACTTTTTGTTAAGAATTCAATCATCCCACCTTACAAAGATGAAAAAATGTATTTTTTATTGTGTGGCACTTGGTATATATTTAGGATTGAAACTTTCGTTGTTGTTGTTGTTGTGAATACTACTTCAAAGCATGTAATAACTTGTTGACAAAATATCTAGTATTCAATAATAGTGGCATTATAATTGATGGCCTAAAATTCAGGTGCATAACCATGTTTCTCAAAATAATGTCCACGTGCGATTGTATTCACTTGAGCCGGAAGATTAGGCACACAGCTTGTGTTTGGAGAGTCACGAAGTCCACTTATAAAATTGGAATGTAGGGAACTTCTTTTTCTTATTTTATTAGGGTTCACTTCTATGAAAAAGGTCAGTGATATTTGGACACATCTTGAGTTCGTATTCAAAAATTTTTTTAAAAAAATTTGGTCAAAAAAAAACTCAAAAGTTTTTTTAAAATTTTAAAATTATCATCAAATAATTAATGAAGCAAACACAATCACTTGTAAAATTTATTTGATATCCCTTAAATATTTGTGAAAATTTTAAAAACACATCTATAATAAGTCGGACTCATAAGTCCAAGTAGATTTATTGAAAAAGAAAATCAAACTTTTTATATTTATTTGGCCAAAAAAAGGTTTCATTCACTTTTTCCTTTTTCACTTATTGTATGCATTTTAATTTGTCATGTTTGTATAAGTTTTATGGTTTTGCAATTGAGGGGTTACTCATTTAGTATTGACATATCAAAGTTTTTAAAATTCAAGGTCATATAGATACATGGTGCTTGTGTAATGAACCCAATTACATAGCATTTATTGTGCATTTAATATGTTTTGTATTAAATGCACTACACTAATCACCATTAGATTGAAATCTCATAGTAATTCAATTGTGAGATATGTAGTATCCATGACATGAGTATATATTTGAACTCCATTAAGTTTGAAACCTAATAAAAAATGTGTAATAAATGTTAATTAATCACGCCTCTTAATTAAGAAGGTAAGAGTAAGTTTGTAATAAAACAATTAGTCAATTGTGCGGCTCCATATTAGTTCGTTATGGTGTTTGAGAGTAAAAGGTGGTGGCTTTGGAATAAGTAATTTTTTTCTTATAAACAAAAAAGCTTGGAGTAAAAAAAGGGGGCAAACCCCATCATTTTGTTCTTGAACTTTATGTTTTTATGTTTTTGGTCTAGGAACTTTTACAACATACATTTAGTTCCTAAACATTCATTAAGACGTACATTTGGTCATGCCATTATTTAATATGTTCAATCCCGCTAACATGACTAAAGTGCAGCGCATGGCTAAGTCATGCAAAAAGAGTAAAGTGAGTTATATTAATATCCGACGACTCACTTCATCTAATTAAAAAAAAAACTCCTAAAGCATAATAAAAAAAACTCAAAAGTCAAACCATAAGCATAAAAAAAGTCAAAAGTTTAAGGATCAAATGTACACCAATGAAATGGATACGTTAATGAAAGTTGAATAATCAAAATTCAAAAGCATTATAAGTATTCAAAGTTCAATGACTAAAAAATTATATTTTGCCTAAAAATTAAGATTTATGAAAGATTTTAAACCATCCAAACATAATGTGTAATTAATACAAAATATCTATTTATAACCAAAAATATTTATTTTGCAAAAGCATGTGTGAATTTATCAAAAGCGAAAAAAAAAAGATATACTAGTTCTACTATAGAATCAATCTTTAACTCCACCTATATATGTTGTACACTATGTGCGCTACATAGCCGTTCCTAAGTCAGGATAAAGGAGGAAGACTTTGACGTCATTTTTTCATACCGAAAATGGTAAGGGAGGTCCCAAACTCACTTTTCATACCCAAAAGTAGGGGAGGGAGGCCCCAAGCTCATTTTTTATTCTTGAAAAATGGAGGAGGGTTGCGATATATAGGTTGACAACCAGCATAAAACTTTTGTCACTTTTCATGAAATGGATCAAACATATATAAACGTTGGAGGCGTTGAACGTAGCATAAATGAAGATATTTAGGTGGATGTGTGGTAAAACTCGTAAATATAAAATTAGAAATATATAAATTCAAAGACAAGTAGGAGTAGCACCAATTGCTATAAAGATTAGGGAACGGCGGTTGCGATAGTTTGGTCACCTGCAAAGACGGCCTACAAATGCTCCAACTAGAAAACTTGACTCAATAGAAACTATAGAAATTCGGCGAGGTAGGGCCAGATCAAAGTTAACATGGGATGCATAAAAGTTCACCATCAATTGCACTTAATCGAGCATAATTAATTAAAAAGTTTGATCCATGTAGCCGACCTCAGTTAATTTAAGACTGATGCTATGTTGTTGTTGTTTGTTGTACTATAGAATCAATTTTTTTTTTTTTTGATACAAGTATAGAATCATTCTTTAAGTTTTCTTAAAGACCTATTTATGACATTAAATTAAAAGTGATCACACCCTCATTTAAAATCAGACCACACCGCTAAATTATACTTTAAATTGGTATTTAATTGGATAATAAACTAAATTAACATGAAGGGCATAATTAGACGAATCAAACACAAAAATGAGGTGTCCAATATCACACGTAGTGTATGTATGTGCGGATGGTGTGCGGTGTGACTGGCAATTTCTCGTCCTTAGACGGTCGATTTTATTCGGTCCAAAATAATAATAAAAAGTTCGAATCGTTATGAAATGGTTGAACATTTGTACATGTATGTAGTCACATTGTGAAACATAGTATTTATATTAAATTATAACATCAAATATGATTTCACACTTCATATAATACATCGTTTGTGATGTGATGTATGACTTGTAGTGTATGTATAACTTGTACACATTGTATAAGTTCAATTATCATCATCACCAAATGACTTATATAAAGGGTGTCAACCTCATTGTAATTCACACACTAATGTATGAATGAAATCTCTACATTCTCATCTCTAGCTCTCGTCTCTATTATCTTCTTATTATCTACTTGTTTTACTAGTTTTTAGTTTATGTCTTTTATATTTAAGTCTTTGCAAGTCCAACATAAGTTTTAGTTGGCTTACAACTTAGTTTACAACACTAATAATGTTTTAATAAAATAATCAAGCCAGTTTATACAAAGATTTTTTGTTCCAATATCACAAAACACACACACACACACACATAGTAAATTAATAAAGGTGGGCAAAACGTGGTTTGATAGTGAAAACTATCCCCCTCAACTCGCGACTAAACCGAATGTTCACGGTTTGATCGTTTTACAAATCACCACTAAATCACAAATCCTCTAAACCGCAATCAAATCGACTGTTGTTTACGTTGTTTGATCCGTTTGATTTTGCGGTTTTCCTGCGACACATTTAAAAAATAAAAAAAGGTTACACATTTCAAACATGTTCATTAACAAAACATATATATATGTCCATACATGACCATAAAAAAACAATGAAACATGTTAATTCAATCAAAATTACGAGTCTTACTTTATTTTCAAATCTAAAACAATATTAAAAAACTTTAACTCAATTTTAAGTTTGTGAGTGGTTATGCGATTTGGTGAATTACAATTTTTTATAAATGAAAATCATCACTAAAACTGAAATCTTGATTTTTAAATTTTTTAAACCACTTTTAAACTACGATTTAAAAAAAGTGCTAGATGACTCAAAAAATCATTGATTTTTAAAATTATTGGTGTTTTTAAACCTTAGGTAAATATCTTAAATTGTTAACAAAAAAATATTTGGATCCGGACTCAAAGAGTCCAAATAGATTTTTTAAAAAATTAGATCAAATTACACGGTTCAAACGATTGGAGCGATATGAACGGTTTGATCCAAATCACTGCCCTCCCTAAATGGTAAAAGTTGTCTAAACCCCAAGTGGTTGGGATGGGACCGAAAGTTTTGGCACCTCTGGATGAGAAATGTACACGTAAATAGATGGCAATATGGTGTCAAATCGAATGTCTAATAAAAAAAAAGTACTAATATGATGATTATCATGATATGATGATGATAGAGTTGAAATATGGAATGTTATAGGTCCATGCTTACCATGCCACTCATCATCCCTACTACTAACATACATTCATGTACATCCATTCCTGATCATGATCACAATGATTCACTATTACCACCACTCATCCGTACCACCGTACGCTCTAATTCTTATATCTCCATATTACAGGATGTATGGACCCACCACGCATGTTCATCGTCTCATCATCTGCTATGCCCATGCAGGCCTGGATCATACCATGAGAGTCATGCATGCATGGGTCCCATGCATGGACCCATCGATCTAGCATGTTAAAGTATATGATTAACTTAATAATTAATAAAGACATTACGTTAATTATTGATAAGAATAGGTAGATTAATTAGAATCTTCTATCTTTTGATGCCTTGGAGGATAAGTTCCCAAATCCCACTCAAAACTTTGGGTTCACGAATGGATCCAACTTTTCATGATCGTTTAAGTGTGGGAGAAGAATATAACAATCAATTAATTAATAATAAACGAGAATGGACGTAAAATTTAAAAAAACACAAATGATAGAAAAGCTTGGAAGAAGTAATCGAGATATATATATATATATATATATATATATATACAATATATTTCTGATTAGTTTTAATTTTTTAAGTACAAAATCACAAAAAAGCATTTTCTGGTTCTTAATCCCAAGATTTTTTTTTTCTGTCTCAATTACAAATTTACGAGATGAGCAATTAATTGAAATAATCTTATTGAAATGTAGCAATACATCTAAATAATATATTTTTTTATAAAAAAAACCAACTTATCACCCTTTAATTTACTTTCGTTGAGTCTCGAACTCCAACCTCATATCCTAATAGTCATATATCAAACTATTGAGTTATACACATAATTATATACATCTAAATGGTATAAAGTTTATAGGCTCATATATAGTATATATATACTCATAGAGCTTAATATATCATTAATTAGTGGGCCACAACCAGCCTGAATTCGTAACTACTAATTAAGACTCACGGTGAACTATAATTAATGTGCTATTTTTATTTATTTTTTTGAGGAATGTGTTGTTTATTTAATAAAGGAAGATACTTTAGTGCTAGGTGGACTCAATGAGTCCAGACTCAAATAGTAATAAAGATATATATTCCATTTTGAGTAGTATTGGTATTAATTAGGGGTAAGGGTAATTATGTCTTTTTATATAACTTAAAAATATTTTGGACTCAAAGAGTCCAAATAGATTTTTTGCTTTATTAATTGATCTACAAAGAACAAAAAACCAGGGCGAGGATTATATACATCCCAATACCTTGTAACTAGTTGGTATCTCGAGTTTCACGCGGATAAAAATAAATTTCTACGTATTGAATAAAATAATTTTGACGACAAAAAAAAAATGAAAAAAAAAACTTACGAAGTTCTCTCACTTCTTGAATATTTGTCGCATTTTGAATTTTTTTATTACAATTGTACGTAGGAAATCAAAAGTTAAACATTAATTGCTTCATTTTTCAATTATAATATCATTAAAGACAAAATCGTATTTTTTACAATAAATACTAATTGAATTTATGCTGTAATAAATAAAAGAAAAAAAAACTTGTGATACTTGTGTTACAAATTTTTTTGTCAAATATGTTACTACTAAAAACTCCCCAAAGAAATCAGAAAAAAATTAAAATTGTTAGAAAAACCAAATCAAACTCTTTAAAAGAAATCGAAAGAAAAATTCCCAAAAAACACAAAAAATAAAAATTATTAAAAAAATAAAAAATTATATTTTACCAACCTATCATTCACTTAAGTGCAAAAAATATCAATGTCTTTACGTGCCACATTCTGAAAGCTTCTAACACAAACAATTTTTTTTTATATATGTATACATATATTATTTACAAAATATATTGAGTCCACATGGTGTCATGGTCCATATTCGAGATATTTCCTTAATGTGAAATAACACAAGAGACTGGCCATACTTTATGAGTCCAAAATTATCAGCTCAATTAGATTTATTGTATATAAACTAAAACATCCGTACCTATGCAGATTAGTTGATATTGTATTATTGGTAAAACCTATGATGTTAGGTCATTATTAAGGGCAGTTACCTTTTTATTGCACGAATTTCAAAAGTAAGGGGCATACATTACAGTCACATCAAGATCAAAAACAGTGAAAAAGACATTAGCATGGACTGGTCCTCCAGGACATTTACTAAGGTGACATGCACGCACGCATTCATGCTCCCTCCGATCCACAACATAGGTCATAATTTTACTTGGGCACAAGGATTAAAGTGACTGTTACTTCATACAATTAAAATTAGGATAATGTTAGATGGACTCAAAAAATTCGGACACAAACAACTAAAAAGACATAAAAATCTTTAATTAAAATTTATTATTAGTGTTTGGGGATATAGGGTAATTAGGTCTTTTATTTATGTAGATATCTTAAATTATTAACTAAAAAATCTTTGAGTCCGGACTCAAAGAGTCCAAACAGATTTTTTGTTAAAATTAATCCTATATAACAAGACTAAATACCCACCTATAGCTTCATTTATTATAAATATTGTGTAACTCTCAGCGGCAACTGATCGAGATCTTTAACCATGTGTGTGTCCGAAAACTATGGGTCAAGAACAAATAAGATTTTTTAAAAAAAAAACTTCTAAAATACATAAAAAGGATGAAAAAATTAGTGGGGTTGGCTTAAAATTTTTAAATATGTTTGATTCCATCGACACTTTGGGGCCAAAACGTGAGATTAAAGCCCCAAATCGAAACCCTAAACTCAACAACAACACAAAAAATCGAAACCCTAAACTCAACAACAACACAAAAACAGTTAAAAAAACCTCAAAAGTCCAAAAATCAAATCAAAAGAAATAGCGAATGCACTCACAGTGTCGAATCGATATAATTTTGTACTAATTTTATCGAATTAGGGTCGGAGGTGAGTGTGATTTGGGAAAGGGAGAGACGATGATGTGACTAGCGTGTGAATGAATAGGTTGAGTGAAAAATCCTTTTATCTGAAAGGTAGTTGCATGATTTCAAATTTATTTTATTAAAAACACGAGGCATGTTTAATAAAAAGTGTATCCATTTAGCCAGTTTTTTTACCCTCCTATGATAGAGGAGAAACTAAAAAACATGAACTAACATGATTAGATGACAAAAGGAAAAGATATCGTTTTCTAACAATATATTTTTATAATTGAGGGAAGCAGAGAAATTCATCACAAGGGACCCCTCCATGTGTGCGGGGACTGAAGATGATGTTCTTTTAGGCTACAAGACCTCATGAATGTATCAAAACACCAGGGCATATTCATATTCATGTAATTATTTTGTTGGGTAATTATTAACATGGTAAACAGTCTTATTTCGCATATACATACTAATACATAAAATATTAATTGTTATGAACTCAACATTCATATATATATATTTTTTTAAAAAATGCTGCATGCACAGTTAGTAGTTACTGTCAGCCACACACAAAACACTCGTGTTAAGAAGATTGTAAGAAATGGCGTCCATGTGTAACATATAGTTTTAAGTCTAAATGTTGAACCCCAAACCTTAATTACGCTTGAATATCTTATTATCTAAGTCATAATGCTTTTAAAGAATACTATATAGTATATATCTTTAGGCGTGAAGTTGATGATGAAAATAGTGATCTCGTGTTGCAGACTCCAATTTTTAATCGCCTAAAATTTGTATATAACTCCACCTATGTTGTACACTACGTGCACTTCATAGCCAGCTCCAAGTCCGGATAAAGGAGGACTCTGACGCCCATTTTTTCATATCGAAAAATGGGTAAGAGAGGTCTCAAACTCACTTTTCATACTCGAAAAGTGGGGGAGGGATGACCCAAGTTCATTTTCCATTCTTGGAAAATGGAAGAGGGTTGCGATAGGTTGACAGTCAGCGTAAAACTTTTGTCATTTTTTATGAAATGGATCAAACATGCATATATATATATATATATATATATATATACTAGTTTCGGGGACGTATTTTACGCACGATTGACCCGCTAGCTTCGCTCGGGAATTAATTTCTAAGAATTTATTAACAAAATTTAAAATTGTAATTAAAACTTAAAAATTAGAAATACAAATACCTTTTTTAGCTTATCAATATTCTCTAATGTGATTGAAATAAGATGTGAATGAAAAAATAAGCTAATCATGCTAGTACATTACTTTCCTCAAAAAAAGTGTATTGGATTGATGAGAATGATTTCATAATTGATTTGGAGATAAAGAAAAAAAAACGTGTAGTGGATTGATAAGGAGTTAAAGTTTGATTTGGATACATAAGAAAATGTTGATTTGGAGATAAAAAAAAAGTATGGGCAAATAGGTAAATTTCATTACCACTCAAAAATTTGTGATTCGTGCTTTTATATATTAACAAAATTTAAAATTGCAATTAAAATTTTAAAATTAGAAATACAAATACATTTTTAAGCTTATCAATATTCTCTAATGTGATTGAGATAAGATGTGAATGAAAAAACAAGCTAATCGTGCTAGTACATTACTTCCTCAAAAAAAATGTATTGGATTGATGAGAATGACTTCATAATTGATTTAGAGATAAAGAAAAAAAAAAACGTGTAGTGAGATTCATAAGGAGCTAGAGTTTGATTTGAATACCAAAGAAAATGTTGATTTGAAGATAAAAGAAGAAGAAGTATGGGCAAATAGGTAAATTTCATTACCACTAAAAAAAAAAGTATGGGCAAATAGGTAAATTTCATTACCACTCAAAAATTTGTGATTCGTGCTTTTATATATTTGATATATATATAAAGGTATATAATAATTGAAATGCTAAAATATATAGAACGTCGTAACTTATAATGTTGGTAATTAAGTTTTTTTTATTTGACAAAAAGTTAATTTTATCAAAAGATATTTATATAACGAATAAGAAGAAGAAGAAGAATAGAAAGCATTTTGACCCTTTGAGGACAATGACACAGTGGACACTTATATCATGTGCTTGATGCTTGTAGGGCAGGCTTTAATTTACGTACTAAACAAGAGGGTCAGTGAGTGGGGGCATTAATGTATCATATATCTCTTTTTTTTGTTATTGTGCCTCTTTTGCTTGCCTTGCATGTGGTGAGGGGTCCAATTAATTAAGCTCCACATTATAAGTTACTATAACCATTTAATTAAACACATGCACATGCAATAAATAAATGATGAAGAGATCTGCTGAATTGTATATAGAAATTAAACTGCTCTCGTTAATTATTAGGATCTTTAGATTCTTGACAAATTAAGGAAAAGATCGATTATGTGAGCTCACAAACATAGGAATTTATTATAAATAACATTTGCTTGGCATCAATTCAATTCTTGTACTGTGAAGCACCAAGTACAAATTTATTTATTTATTTGTTATTCGTCTTTGGTTCATTTGACATATCAATTGGAGTGATTGAGTATTACAGAACACAATATATCAACAACTCGTTAAATCGAATTAATTAACTGTAAACATACATTGAATTAATGTATCGATCTGACCTTAACTAATTTAACTCCAATAGATTATTGTTGCTGCAATTTACAATATTCTTCTGCAACAAGATTCACTAGAACAATTTCAGTATTTAATAGAGGTTTTAAAACCTCTATTAAAGGGAGTGTTGTTAAATAACACTTAATTGATATAAGTTTTAAAAAATCTCTATGTGATACATGTATTAAAAATTAAAACATAACACATTTTCACATTACATTTAATAACACTCTATTTAATAATGGTTTTAAAACCACTATTAAAAGTTAAAAATGTTATAGTGATCAAAGATTTCTAAACGTGCATGACTGGTTTAAAGTGTTTTCTACCATTTATCGAAAAAATTATATACTTTCTCAACTACATGATTTGTCGGAATATTGTCACATTTGAACAATAATCAAATATAGTCCAAAAAAATATCAAACTCTATATATTACGGTATTCAGAATTACCCACAAGGGCCACAACTATTTCACAATAAACGCGCCCAAAAAAAAAGTAATTTGAAAAAATTAATTATAAGACTTGAATCCTATTGAAGTTCAATAGTAAATTTCAATTACTACAACATGATAATAATTGATTTCAATAAAATTGGAATAGTTGTATGAAATATTATGCGTTGGGGATCTATCTTTCTTATTGGTGTCCATTAATTTTTGCATTGGGATCGACAAGTGCAAGTGCATATTGGACCATTGGTCTAGGTGTAGATTGTATAGGAGCATGGTAGTAGGCTCATAAAAAATTATATTTTTAAAACAAAAAATCTATTTGGACTCTTTGAGTCCAGACTCAAATGATTTTTACTACTAACTTAAATTACTCAATTATATAAAAAGACATAATTATCCTTACCTCTAATTAACACCAATACTATCTAGCTACTTTGGGTAAGATAGGCGCAGTTATAATTAGGCATCGTTCGATGCAAGCATAATGCGTATCTCGAAGTACCGATAAGTGATTATCAAAATGAGTCAACCTAGCCTTTCTCTATAATTATTTGTTTGGGCAAGAAAACATTGTGTTAAAAAATAGAACTATATGCTCTGACGGATGATCGATCATCTGACGTAGATGATGCGTTGGGAATCTCGAGATGGGCCCAGTGGTGATAAGTGAGTGGGAGATGGTGTCGCTGGCGCACGTGCGTGGGTGTGTGCGCTCTGAATGAATGAATGAATAAATGAGACCACCGCCTCACAAGTCCCAACCATGTGTATTCATTCACTACTTTACTAAAGAGTCTGTAACGCGTTACATATTCAATCTTGGACTCATGACCTACGTATTTCAAATAGATATCCACATCTTTCGTCACACACGCATCACCACCTTATATTAATTATATAACAATAAATCTATTTGGACTCATGTAAGTCCGAACTCATTAAGAGATTTTTAAAATTTTTATAAAAAGTTAACGGGTATTAAAGGATTTTTACAAGTGATTATGATTGCTTCATTATTTTTTGAAGATATATTTGAAATTAAAAAAATTTTTTGAGTCCGGACTCACAAGTTCAAATAGCATTATCCATTAAATTAATAGCGCATTTGAAGAGATATTTACTACTCTTTCCGTTTCTTTATAAGTAACTTTCTAGTAATTGTAAAATTTCTTTGATACCCTTTAAGTATTTGTGAAAATTTTAAAAACGGTCTAAATAGATTTATTGTTTGAAATATTTCACAATATATGTCATTTGATAGTTTCAATACACATTAATTACTTAATTGACTTTTATACCTTTTGCAAAAAAAAAAAAAATTTATTAATTACACATTAATAATTAGTATATATAAAAGTGATGGGTTTAAGAGAGATAAAAAGTGATTTAATCATTTAACTGTTACTTTTTTCTCATCCAAGATAATTAAATAACTTTATTAAAAACAGTGAACAACATTAAAATGATACTTATATAAAAACGGAAGGAGTTGCTAGTAATCTCTTATTATCATTTTGATTATCGTTCCCGACACACAATGACATCGATTGTAGCTTTGATTAGATTAGATTTTTCAAAAGGCATGTATATCCATAATCTATCTATATAGTAAATGTATATGTCTATGTGTATATAAATATAAGTACAAGGACAACTAATTTATGTTGCTAAAACTTCTTTGTGAGTATCAATCAAGTGGGTGATTTAATAGTTAAATATGTGGATCATGTGGTAACATTGCGAAAAGGTGGGAATTCAAGTCCCAGCATGGGCGAGATAAAATGTTAGTTTTTTATCAAAAAATAAAATAAAATTGTGAGTTGAAAAACATCATTTGCCAAAGGCAAGGGTAAAAATCAAACTCATGTTGAAGTTAAGGATGTTGTAATAAAGTCGATTTCTTATTAAAAAAAGATTGATAATGTTTTTTTTTTTTAGTCAATAGTTGCTTTGCATCGATGTTTTTAGCCCAAAAAAGGGACAACAATCAATTACAACGAGAATAATATATATTTTGTAATAGTGAAGTATGAAACTAAGATTCGACACCACGCACACATGGTGATGCGGCAACAAACCCTAACAGAACACAACAACCCCACAAGTGGGAACAACCACCCTTACATGGGGACAACATCTAACAAGTGGGTACAAAAAAATCATAGATCCAAAAGATCGATAATGTTAGAATTTAGCGGCTCAAACTCCTTATTGTAATTAATCTTAGTTGAAATGTAATGCTTTAGTTTTATTTATTAAAGAGTTTGAATTTAAGTAAGCTTAAGATTATCATGTAAGTGACTTGGTCCCTTAAGTGAGGTCTCGAGTATGAAGCACGAGTGCCTGACAGTGCCGGAGTATAGATTAGTCATTGCGCAGTTGGTGCCGAACACTATGTAAAAAACCAAAAAAAAAAAAAAAAAGATTAAGATTGTGACTGAGTAGATGTGAATTAGAAAATTGAATCTATGTCACCAATTGCATTATTATTATTAGCATTAAGTACATACTTTCATTGAACACTCCATCAATTGCATTAAATCGAGTATAATGGAAGAGTTTGATCTACGTGTACAAGTAGGTTGCAATTAGATGACTTTTCTTGTCAAATTTAGACCCTTTCATTTGCCTTTCTTTTTTATTCATAAGAATTTGAGCAGACTAATGAAAAAGTAAAAATTTCAAACTCTTGCCATAAGAATTAACTTTTAAAAAGTAAACATGATATATAGACTTAATTAAAGGGATCTAAACTTGAGTGCCAAATTATATATTATTATAGAGTTAATGAAGCTCATATGAAAATTAAAGAAACGCTAAAAAGGTAGTGATGGGATGAGAGAGTTTGCTTAAATCCAAATGAGCAAAAGCCACCAACCTCTTTAAAAGGACATTTTACCAACTATTTTCTTATCCTAACTAGTAATGTTCATAAAAGAGACCTTTTTATTTCAGGAAAGTAAAAACATCATGCATTCTTATCCTTATCAATATCTTCACCTTATCCTAAATATATTGAAATGGAGGTCAAAATCCTAGCTATATATAATTCACCATTTTCTCTATTATACTTACTTAATTATGTGTTTATTTTATGGTTCAATATTGCTTTCAATCAATCCACTATTTCATATATATATATATATATATATTCCTTGTTCTATCTACCTTGAATTTTTCATTTTTGGTCCATCACAATAATACACTTCAAAAAGGAAATAAAACAGAATGTGAAAGAAAACTATGCATCTATGTTCATATCAAAGACAGGTTTCATCCTATATATATATATATATTGACCATTTTCCCATTTTGTTTTCCTAGCAAAGAACATATTCAATAAACATTTTTTCGAGATATTTATTAAAAAAGCTAGGTTGTTTTCTTGGTCTTTCCACTACTCTGGACTCTGGAGTCTGAGCACTATCGGACACATAACTGCAAGTGTCCTCCAAAGGTCTTTTCATATATATCGGGTTTCGAACCTTAATCGTTTTTAATTAAAGTTAGGGCAAAACTCAGCTCTTATTGGCAAATAAAGTCTTATTTGAATGTGTAGACCAATACTTAGGTATTCATCAACTTTATGAATGTTTGAACCAATGTGAAAAATAGGCTATCAAATTCTTTATCAAATGAAAAACATTTTTGGTCCCCTTCAAGGTCTTTTTCTCACTTAACCCCTAATTCCTAGATCTTAGGTGAATAATCAAGATAACACTCACATTGTCACCCTAGTTAATTTCATCAAGTAGATGTAAAGTCAACTTCATCAGTGACTTGGGTTCACTGAATTTGTACTTGCAAGATTATTCATCTTTATCAAAAGTTAATTAAGCAAACCTTGGTCTTTATCAGCTATCTCATCCAAACATGTAATTGAAACAAAAGAAAAGGAAGGAAAGAAAGAAACCAAATACATCTTGAGTGACATGGTGGTTATGTTGTTGCTTTCTTCTTTTGCTTGACTAGACAAGCTATATATATATATATAGTTCCCTGAAAAAAAAAGGGTTGAATTAAATCCCAATAGGACAGTTTCTTTGACAGTCAATACTTCAAAGACAACTGCAAGTAAAAAAGAGATTGAATATACCTAATGTTAGTCTGATATTAAAACAGTACTAAATTAGAGATTCAAGCTTTGAATATAGTAGTTGCATTAAAGGGGTAAGGTTATTTGATTGTCATTTTTTTTTTAAAGAAAAGATTGCACATGAATAGGTCCTTTGAATTAATTGGACCATGTCACAAGATTTGGGACCATAAACTAAAGCAAAAACATGAATTAATATCAAGGTCATAAAGCACAACTGAATTCAATTACAGGCTCAATCGATCCGTCTCACACCATTTTTGAGTGAAGTCATGATATATTGTAACAAATGTATGTCAATATTACATTGCTTGATTGGCTAAAAGTGCTACTCAAGTCAGTTATTTTTGGATCTTCATATGAGTGCCCTTTTAATTAAATTTCTTCGTGAACAAGGGATTGCCTGGACATCAATAATCAGAGAAGGACAAAAATGGCAGAATAAATAAATGTAGATAAATGAGGCCTCTCTTTATTCTGTTTTTTCTTTTCTTTTCTTCTTATTCTTTCTTTTTCTTCCTTTTTTTCTTTTTTTTTTTTTTTTTGGTGGAGGGAGAGGGGGTTTTTATTGCAATTTAGGGATTCCGTGCACCTAAAAAAAGAAAAAAAAGAAGATAAACTAAAAGCATACCAACTGACAAAGCTTATGCATCAAAGTTAAAAAAATAATGGATGTTATATCAAAAGAAAAATTGATTGAAATATAATTGAGAAAACAACGAAAAAGAGCAAGTTAGAGCTCTAGGTATATAGAGAATCGCTCATAAGAAAAGTTCTCTTATATATAAATCAACATATGCCAATCTAGATTAGTCGATGCAGTTGGTTCTAGACTTAAAAAGAAAAAAAGAGAATGGCGAAATAGAAAAATAAGGCTATTCATCCCAATGTTACAAAGGGTGACGTGTCAAACGATTTATTGCATGAATGATACTGATAGTTATTGTAAAAGAAATGCAAACCACATTGGCTAGGTTGTATGGGTAGTGGTTGTTGGGTGCCCTACTTTGATGCATTAGGGTTCAAGCCGACCATGTTAAAAAAGCCAACGTGTCTTGCACTTGCATCACATTATAAATGCTGGACCAAGTGGCTCTACCAATTTTGGGACTTTGAAAAGACAATTGACAACTAGTGTTTTGAAGGGTAGGGACCATTTCAATGTAAGAATTGAGATTCCATTTTTTTTTTTTTTTTCTAAAATTGCAAGTTCTATTTGTAGCTACAATGCATGTACTGAAAGGTCTGATATTGGCAACAATGTGGCACTTCAAATTAAAGTTCAACAAAACTGTACTTCCTTTAATGACCCTGATTTTGATTTATGCAAAACTAGTTTATATGAATTGACACATTGAATTCTTTGACAGTAAGTATCCATTAATAGATGCAAGAGAGAGAGGTTTCAAGTCTAAAAGCATTATTGATCTCTTTTCTTCTACTCCCCAGTGAAATCAAAAGTTAAGAATCAGGTTATTTTTCACAAGGCACATGAATGACACAATGATGAAACGGTCGGGGAAATCAAACAAAAAAGGAGAAGTGGTTAATGCTTAAACTAACAGGAATACAACTAGGTCACATCTACCATCTCTGATAAAAAAAAAAAAAAGAGAATCACGGCAAGAGCTAGTGATGCTAATATTAAGATGTTGGAATCAAAAAACAAAACAATTAGTCAGAAGAGAGAAGAGCAAGAAACAGCAAAAACATTGTGCAAATGATTAGTGGTAAAACGAAGGAACAGATGATCATAAGCAAGACGGCGAAGTTGTATGGAAGGGTTTTCGTATAAATTACTTTTTGCAAAAAATAAACCTCAATGTACATGTTATGCAGCCTAAACATATAAGTAAAATGCTAAGAATACAGACAGTAATCTTCTAGGATGAACAAAATTGCACAGTACTTACAAGCCCTGGTAAGCACCGGAAACTTGAGCAACAGATCCGATCTCGGCCATACGTGACAGGACAAGAGAAGAATAGCAAGACCATGGACCCTTCGGATGTAATATCCAGATACGTCCATCTTTGAAAGATAGGTGGGAGCCTCGGGATTAAATCTTCTGATGAGAAGAACTTCCAAGAAGTTTGTTGAATTTGGGTCATCTACTGGAACAACTTTCTCAACCTTTCAGCAGACAGTGATGCCCTCTTGTTCGTTGGTTCTAGAACAAGAGCCATTTTAAAATCTGCAAAACATAACCAACAAAAACAAACTTAAGAACATTCACAGAGCTGTTGTATTAGCCAGTTGCGTTATAGAAAACCAAGAAATTGTCACAAGCACTAATGAATCCCGCTGCTGTTGGATGGAAAGACAACATGGACAAATTAACCATTAAAAAACTTTATGTTGCACACGGGAAAAAAATGCAGAACCTTCAATGGCATCCTTGTAATAACCAAGCATCTCCCGTGCTGTTCCCCTTCGCAAGTAGGCTTTGACATTCTGATTCGGAAGTAGTCATGATTAAGTAAGCAAATTCTTCTCAATTATCAAGTTTTCATGATACAAATTATCAATAAATAAATGAATACTTCCAACACAACTAAAAAGAATTGCAATATAAGAAAATGTCGTTTCAGGCTAAGAAGTTATTTGATAGGTGGCCAGTTTTTCTCTTAAAAGAATTTCTTAAAAAAAACTACACATAATTTCTCATTTTGTAAATTCATGCTGGTCTTTATTTTGGTCAAATCAATACTAGCAATGTGCACGCATAAAAAGATAGCTGCGCAAGTTCATGTGGCTTAAAAAAACAGTACTGAATGCAAGTCTTAGGCAATCCTGTACTTTCGAAAGAATGCTACTCAAACTTATTTATAAAGAGTAATGACCACCAAATCGATACCCCAAATTAAACAAACCAATAACAACTAAGGGGCAAACATAAGCAATTCCTCAAATTATTTTTTGAACTCAGATAGGGTACCTATTAGTTCCTACTTTAGAAAGAGTTATATATACCACAAAAATATCTAGAAATGCAAATTACAGGACTACTGAAACTAACCTTTTTATCGAGGGTGATGGCCATATTGCAATCTGCCTCAGCTTGAAGATAGCTGGAGAGAACAGGTCAAAGTAATCAATTACACACTGTAAAAGTACGTCTAGATTCAACCAAAAAAACAGTACGTATATAAGAATTCACAGAAAAAAAAACAGTAGTACCTTCCAAGCTCCAGATATGCCGCAGCTCGATTACCGTAGTATGTTGCATTCTTGCCATTAAGTTTGATTGCTTCAGTATAAAAGCTGATGGCTTTCTGGTACTGTTTATCTTTGAATGCAGCATTACCCTAATCATAGAAGTAAGGACATTAAAATCACAATCGTCAAATAAGATAAATGGACTAGAAAACTATGTCTTTTAAGATATACCCAGAACTCTGACCTCAGAGGTCTGGGCTAAGGCTGTGACAGCAAGGAAGATCAGAAGCTTGGTGACATTACATAGTACATACCAACGGAAAAGAAAAAATGAGTTCACAAAATAGGCCAAGAATACCACTGGAGCCAAATTATTTTTTGGAAAAAATAAAATCCAACGGTTGAATGGGCCATGAAAGCTATACTACTGCTGACAAGGCAAATATAGTTGAAAAAACCACATTTGCTAATGACATCAGAGAAACGATGCCTCTGATAGCAGATATGCAGAATGTTGCAAGGAATTTACACTTACTCAAATAACAGCAAACTGTGTGCTTAACCCTAGGTATGTAAAGCGTCATTCTGAAATGTGGCAATTAGTTAAATTCTACATTTGAGCTATCCCTCAATATCACCATTAATTTCCGTATAAGCTGCATGGAATTTCCATGTGTAGGTCGTGCTGATCGTTGAAACGATTGATTAATGGATAGACAAACAAAGCAAATACAGGAACAATTACATTTTAAATCTTAAAGAGATATTTATGTTCTATCCATTGTGCATCAATGAAAAAACTAAGGAAACAGATAAGAATATATTATGCATAAAAATGCACCTTTTCTTTGGCAGCCTCAGCAGATTCATCCTGGCTAATGACATTTTTTGTCAAATTAGATTTTGAAGCAACATCAGCCTCCTCTTGAAGAGAAGAATACAAAGCATTGACCGTGTCTAGTAAGAAACGATCACCCCCATGCCTAGCTATAAAAGACACTGAGATAGGACACTTGTCATAATATCCAAGTGGTACAGAAACCTGTAGGGACAAATCAACAGATGGGTAAATGAAGAAAAACTAGCACAATCAATGATTTGGAATGCAAGGCCCAAGTGTCCCATTTGAAGTATGGAGTTCTAAAGAAACAAATATTACAATAATTTTACCTGGCAACAACCAGACATGCTAGCAATAGCCAAAAGAGTGAAATTTCGACTTTGATACTCCACGGATAAGACTTCCTTGGAACCGAGTTTTGGAGGAAGGTCTGCGACAGTGGGAATTACAAGAATTCCATCATCCTGCAAGCAAATTCAAATAGGATATAGGAATAGAGTGCAACATTTTGCGATTCATGAATAGTTAAAAATACATGCAAGTTCAATCATAGCCAACAACGTTAAGTTACAAACAAATGGTTGGCCCAAGTGGCAAGGGATTTAGTTCCCCTTAAGTAAGTTCTCTGTTTTGAGTCTAATGGACGGAGCAAATTGGATTTAGAGGGCCACCCCCAATTGCGCCTCCACAATGTCCTAGCGTCGATTAGTCGACGCAGTTGGTGTCGGATATCACGTGGGAAACGAATAAAAAAAATCACCTAGCCCAAACCCAGAACTTCATAGAAACTTGGCACATCAAACACAAGACCGGTCAACAGCAGTGAGGAATTCTTTCATTTTTAGGATTTTTTTTCAAAAAGACTTTCGTTTTAGGGCTTGCGCAACGCCATCTGCATTCTTCTCCAAATTAATTATATTGGTTTATTTTCATTTTAAGGGTGAAGGGTCACCACAAATGCATCATTCTCCCAAATCAATTCACATGACATTTCCACATCTTTGCCAACCAAAGGTATAAATTGTAGGATAGAATCATTAGTCAAGAAACACACAGGTGATTCAGCTTTTTAAAGTTCCTTTCCCATCATGCACATGAAAGAAAAAGCCCAAAAAGAAACAGAGGTGTCCTGTTAGACATCACAATATGGCTTCCTACATCTAACATAGGAAGCTAAAATATTTTATATTTTCTTTGCACTTCCATGTCTAACAATATAACAGAAGCAGAGCGAAAAATCTGAGTAAGGGTAGTTTCAAATCCCCAAAGGCTAAAATATGACAACTTAACTATCATACAGAGCTATTTATTAGCAAATCTGATGAAATTTTTATCCCAAAAACAAATGGTACCTTTAGAACGGTATTGAGAGCAGAACGCATTTCACTCCTAATTGATTGACAAATGCCGATCTTAGCATCCGTAGGCTCCAAATCCTCATGTAAGAGCGCTGTTACAACGGAATCCATAACAGGACTACTAGAGTTGATCCACTCCCCATGATTAGTTTTGAACTCATGTCTACATGGAGAAAATATTAATATTCAAATTTAAAGCTTCAGCACCCACTATAAATTAAATGGAATGAAACAAGACAGAAAACATAGTAAAGATAACAAAACCTCAGGACCCGTCCAAGATGTGTTTGCCATCACAACTATGTTCTATTGAAGCATAAAGAATTTTGACTCTTATAAAAGCTGGATATCAAATGGCTTCATTGCTGGACCAACAGATACACCATACATAATGCCACTGAACAACAGGCCCAACACCTTCCATGTGATTTTTTTTTTTAAGAATTAAATATAAGTATTCACCAATCAGAAATCCAAAATTAGGGAAACTGGCCTTAAAAGCTAAGAGCATACAAGCTGTAATTTAAACCCTACAATGAGAACTTATAGGATTCACATATCATTCCTTCTCAAAACGGAGGCTACTATTTGGCTTAATAATTTTATAGAAAGGAGGTCAGAGTCCATAAAACTATCTTCTGAAATTCGGTAGTTTCCACCCACAACAAATCACTCCAATTGTTGCACACTGGTATCCAAGCAGCAAATGATAAAAACCAGTTCTAACCACTTTTTCTTTCTTAGATGGAAAAGGCAGATCACGTAAATTGATTGTTTCAACTTTTGAACTGATGAAATAAATCTCACAGCGTTTTCCACTTAATGTAACATCAAGTTACTAATGATCATTACAGTAACTGAGAGAGCTGAGACATTTTGTAAGCAAAAGAAGCACCTAAAATGTCACAAATAGGTATAAAGAGTTAATTAGTTAAGCTTTCCATAAAAAGAGAAGACTGATACTTTGGTCAAGCTGACCGTAATGTAAAACAACATGAACCTCAAAAACATATTCAAACACCAAATATATTCAGTACCCAAAGAAGTGAAAAGAAGCAGCAGCTTACAAAACACTGATAACTGTCAAACAATGCCAAAGTCGCAGACGTCAAGTTACATTACTTGGAGTCATGAATAGACCGAGCCTTAATGTCAAACCTATCTATTCTTTAGTTTTTCGAGGTCAGGGAATTTGGCTAATGTTGAAACTGGTCACAAGTGCTTAGACACGTGGTAATGTAATGCACTAAGCCCAAAAGTCTATATAGTTTTTCTTCAATTCCATTTGCCTCCTCTTATTTTATGTTTTCTTCCTCTTTCTCATTCACGCTTCTTTCCTTCGATTATTGATATTCGAAAGTTCTGGTTCTAGTTCATGTTCCTTTTTTTTTTTGCCTCTTTCCACCTTACTCTCCCTCATACAAACAACTTTACAATGGAATTTCTAAGCATTTTAAGGCTTTAAGCATCACGTGCATATCAAGGGCCCTACAAGTGTACTTCAAGTTAAAGTGAGGGTCCTGCATAACTCAGACTTTTCAGTATTATGCAGCTGAAAGATGCAGATAATTTAGTAGTAAAACAATAATGGACAACGTTTTTCAACAAAGACAACTACTTCTTTGTCATGACCACCCCTTGAAGCATGCATAGAGAAAGTTTGGAAGTCATTAAACAAGTTCTCGTAGGCCAAAAGTACATGAATGTAGTTGGGGCTGAATGAAGTTGCGGTCATAGAATCAACTCATATAGGACTACATGGGTGTATAATTAGGCAAGGGGGCTCAGACGCACGACAAAAAAAAAAAATAAAAAAAAATAACAAAAAAAAAAAAAATATATATATATATATATATATACAATGATAATTTCTCGATGGGTAAACTCCTGACGAAGTTCAATATCTTAGTGGATAAATCATTCAAGAGTAACGGTTTAAAATAAAATAAGATACCAGCCTCACCTATGAAGAAACAGCATGGCATTTGCAAGTGATTTTATTGAAGAAGCTTTAAGCTCACCATTCCTGTTTGTCTTATTAAATTGGTTCAAGCTTGGCACTTTAGAATCCAAATAATCTCCAACATTTGCATGTTTCAGAACTTGTTCTGAAGAGTTAGTTTACATAAAGAAAATTAGTTACAAAATCACCAGTCCAAAATTCCAAATAGAGAGCTTAAGGAATTTAACAAATCCAGCAAGCAAGAATAATGACATACTGCCGAAGATCTTCTCAGTTGATTTAATCACCACCTGAGAAACACGGCTTGTAGGAATTTTCAGCAGTTCAAAGCAATCATCAGCTATTATAATATTCCGTGGTGCACGAGCATCAACGTTTGGAAGTTGCAGCAATACATGGCCCACACGACGCAGCACATTAGGGTCCTTCGCAAACCATCCTGTAACACAAATTTTCAGTAAAATGTGAAGGGGAGAGGACCAAAAAACAAAAACAATGACAATAATCACTTCGATGCTCCATATTTCTGAATTATATTTATAAATGAAAAAAAATTACTATTGGCAGGAGAATCGACAACACGAAAACAGACCATTTAATCAAGGAACAGGTCACCTATAGCTTGATATATATCCCCAAAGCACCAAAGTTTTTATCCGTCTCTTAATAATCAGTATACAAACACACAATGCTGGAAAAAGAAAAAAAAAAACCCGAGTAAAAGATTTCTAGTTTGAGAAAAAACAAGACTTACACTAGTATAACATGACTTCATGAAAACTAAACAGCCAATAGGATCTCTTCACTAAATTGACAGGTGTAAGAAAGCAAAATTGGCAACATTGGAGTAAGTTACTAACAGCAAGATAGAGTCAGGTTACAATATCACAGGTTGCATGAGAAGTTGGGCTGATTTTGTGTAAATAGAGTAATGATGGAAGGACGGTTACCGGAGAACTTAAAACCCTCCTACACTAGTCTCGGTCCTTGATTATATGTAGAAAAGTTAGATCATTCTGTCAATATATAATTATAAGTTTCTTCTCAAATACACTGTTCTCCAACCAAATACGGTGTACAAACCTAGCATTGCAATATAGCAAGTCAAATCATAAGAAAAGTCCATTTTTTCAATGAATTATAACTTTCAGCAACTTATCCATAAACAAGTACGTTCTTTCATTCACATCTAAAGTAATAAACGGAAGTTTCAACAAACAGCCATTCTTCATTAACTGAATATTAACAGGTTATAAAGAAAACAAAATTTTCTTCCACTTTGAGAATTAAATAGCATAGCCATCAGGGTTTGTTTTCTTCTAAACAAAGCATTAGCAATGCAATGTTTCAGGTAGTTAAAATTAGTCCCAAACAGTAAACTACACTAAATAAAGCATCTCATAAATAATATCCTAAAACCCATACCAACAGTGTCAAGACTTGGTGAAACAGAAATCATCCCCAAGTTTGAGAGCGATCCATATGATGTGCGGATGCCCAATACTCCACAAAATGAAGCAGGCACTCTGACACCACCAATAGTATCCAGACCTGTACAAAAAAATCAAGCAGAGAAAAAAAATGCATGACAAAAGGCTAAAAATGATCAATTAATCAAATGACAAGAATGACAACCTCTTGATTTTTTTATCCATATTGTTATATTTAACAAGAAAATGTTAAGAAAATAATAATTATACTGGATGACATCAATACCATCAGTCATCAATTACATTGAGAGTAGGACACGGATTAGAATAACTAAGATGATTTAGCTAAAGCAATCACATTAAACTAGAAATCACCATGTTCCTTTGCCTAGAATTTGTTGCATATCATATTGACCAAATCCTCAAGCAAGTAGAGACCTTCCATGTTCACTGCATAAATCATAAATGTATATCGTTTGTGGACAAATAGTTTCTGCTCTTTATAGATATCCAGAAAATTACGTACAAGTCATCAATTTGACACATCAGCAATTTCCTTAACACTTAATACCCATTTATTAGGCATCTCCAATACAAGAATTCAAACTAGTGTGCTGACTCCTAAGTTCTGTCAACACTTAACATACATAGAAAGAATATAGAGCCATTGTATCAAAATTAAGTCAAACATTCATTTTGGTCATTTTAGAAAATATATATGGATTGAAGTACAAGATAAGGAATTCAAGTGAAATTAGAGGAAGAATTCTCCCAGAAACAAAAGACAGCAAAATTTTACTAATGGAAGAGAAACCAAATCCCTAAGCAGACCATACAATATAACATCCTTGAAAGATTTCTCAAGGATAGCCACATTCAAGCACTTGTAATAGAATAGTTCCAAGGATTCATTTTTTTGATTGAATCTCTGATTGTTTGCTCATCCCCAAAAACCACACCATTGAGAGGGTGAACATATCACAAATCTCACTCCTTCTGGGCCACAATTTTTCTAAGCATCAATATGAGAAATATCCACACAACTTCTAGTGGCCGTGCAGGAAAAGTTCAGTCCTCCCAACAAATTTGTCCCAGATCTTTATCAAGAATTTGCGAGGAAGAAGCATACTGTAGATGCATACTGTAGATAGATTTTGTGTCCTTGCACAAAATGACAATGTTGAAGGTAATCAATGGAATGTTACCCTTCTACAAAAGATCCAAAGAGCTAGTCTTCCTTGGTGATAGCATTTGAATTAATTAAGGGTCATAAGTAATTTGAGATGTATTGATATATTTCGAATTACTTTAGATTTACCTATTCAATCGATTAATTTATATTTTTATATATTTTTTTTAAATCTTTTCTTGTTACTATTAAAATGAAAATTGAAACTACCCCAATCAGGTGATTTGAATGATAAGGGACTCCGCCATCTCTGGATGGGGGACTGATAATGGCCAATTCATGAATTAGTCGGTTCAGTTAGCACCCGATAAAAAAAATTTAAATAAAAAATAAGTGAAAGTTGAAACTGACACGTGGCATAAGATTAAACAGTACCTCAATGGAAAAAGATGCCGAGATAACTGAATTGTTATTGAAAGAATAATGACTTACCCAAAGAGAAGTCAACTAGGCCAGCAGCAACAGCAACAGCTGATCCACTAGAAGATCCTCCGGGCATACGAGCATTGGCTGCAGGATTTGTAGGTCCATCGTAATGTTTGTTTTCTCCGCTAATACTGTAAACAAATGGTAACCAAACAGCGAATTTCAGAAAACAAAATAAAAAAGTAACCTCCATCTGTCTATTGTCAACGGTTAACACATCACCATTTATTTGCTCAAAGGACCTCAACCATGCCCATGTCATATGACTCATATCTACACGAAACCCACCTAATGAGTATGGTACTATTGGGGCTCAATTAGGAGTAGCAAAGATGGTCTGGACCCCCCTTTTTGCCCACCCAAGGCTCAATATAACATTCCTGATGAAAATGCTTGACAAAAATAACCCCATGATCCTAGGTGAAGCAAATGAAATAAAACTCATAGGTACTCACCTAACAGCCATTTCATCCACAACAGTTTTTCCAATGCAAGTGGCACCCCCTTCGACGACTGTAGAAACCACAGGAGATGTTCGAGCCGCTGCCTCATGAGTCCTCGCCCAGTCTAGATTTCCAAACCCAGTCACATGGCCATCAATATCAAATCTGCTTATTACAACACAACAACAACAACTTCTAAGCATGAGAACTACTTCACTGACACTGTATTCCCTTCAATATATGAAATATAACACGCAAGAACATCAAAGCCAAACTTAAATTTATTTCCGTATAGCAAGTTAATCCACATAGTAACACAAGTACACAAGTCATCGCCATCTTATATTTTATTATTATGGATAAAACAACAACAAGCAGTCCGTCCGAGTGGTAAGGGACTCAGTTCCCCTAAAGTAAGGTCTTGAGTTTGACTCTCGCGGATGGAAAAAAACTACTTTGTGAGGGCCGCGCCGCTGCCCGATAGGGCCCGGCAATGCCCGAGCGCATCTCATCCATTTTCAAATTTCGAGCTCACAGAATCCATTCTCACGATACATTTAGATAAACAAATGGCTTAATTGTTCCAAATTGCAAAATTTGGTAACTTCTCTGCAACTCAGCAAACACCCAAAAAGCAATAACAGTTAAACCCTAGAAAAAAACTGTACTTCCTCAGACTAGTAGCTCAGAAACTCCACAACAACAACCACAACGACGACGACGACGACGACAAACACAAAGAATTTAAAACGTCACAAAACCCTAAACCCTAAAAAAAGACAACAAGAAGAACAAAAGAGCGAGCTTGATTTGGCAATTGCTTACACATCAGAGACGGCGAAGGTGAGGGCGGTGAGGGGATGCGGCGCCTTAGGCGGTGCGGGTTGCGGAGGGGGGAGGAGCTGAAAGCGGTCGACGAAAGCTCCGAAGTCTTCTCTAATGGCCTTCTTGAGCTTCCTGGTCATGATGAAGATGCCGGCCAAGCCCAGACCCAATAGCACGAACAGATTGGCCGCCGAGGAGGACATGGTCGGGTCTTCGAGTCGAATCGAAACCCTAGAAATTGAGAAGATGAAGAAGGAGAAGAAGAGAAAACCTAATTGAGGAGTAGAGAGGAGGTGTGGTGTGGATTAGGGACTCCAATGTGTAGTAGCAATATATCTCGACTCACGAGAAACTATTGATGATCCAAGCTCGAGCCGAGTAGGACCACTTGATGGCGGCACTAGGTGCAGTAGCAATACGTCTCATGAGAAGAGAACCACCTCGGCAGCTCAGCCTCATGATTAATGAGAAACTAACGTATTCAATGTTAGAGAGATTACGAGTTCAGCTCCCAATTAAGTAAAAAGAAAATGATTCAATTCCATG
Source organism: Stephania yunnanensis (assembly GCA_039657365.1). Taxonomy (NCBI): domain Eukaryota; kingdom Viridiplantae; phylum Streptophyta; class Magnoliopsida; order Ranunculales; family Menispermaceae; genus Stephania; species Stephania yunnanensis. Next base: position 54,499,063 of record CM077588.1, on the reverse strand, counting down.
AATTATTAGTCATCCAATTTTTATTTTTTATTTTTTACATAGTTTTGAGGTTTTTTTTTTTTTTTTTTTTTTTTTTTTGCAAAAATGTTATAATGACACTCTAAAGTCACTCTTAAAATTGCATAAGATGACATGCCTGCGGGGCCACGTGAAAATGTGTGTGACTGTATAGTGTGTGTACACAATTCTTGATAAAAATAATACATGGGTTGTGTATCTTGCATAGACGACCCAAAAGTTGATGTGAGGTATCCTACTAATTGTTTTACTTATCTCACATAACGAGCGAAAATCATATCGCTTTCTCTAAGGCGGTCCTCATGCGCCTTGAAACATGTACCAACACCCGATTATCAATCCCTAAGTCTTTGATGCCAATAAAATTATTTTTCACGTGTTAGAGACTCCTTCAATTGGATTGTTGAAATAACATTGTTGTTACAAACTTTTGCGTTCAAAATTTTTGTGACCACAAAATCTATGATCATCAAGTTATATAGCTTTTGAAGTCGTTCGTGCATTCTTTAGGATACATACTTGTTATTCATCGAAAATAGTGTCCGCACACTCTATAGTCTTGCTCATTAATTTATATGCTGCCCTCATGTCACGTCATTCAATGTGACTTGTGGCCGCCATATCTTGTTAAGTTACTAATATGAGCTTAAATTCCAGCACGGTTGGATTTTTCTACATACACATCGAGATGCGCAAACACATGTCTCGATGCAAACCTCCAAAAAAAGGACTAAAATTCCAACGTTAACTCAACACTCAACCCTAATTCTTCCAAAGCGTTTCACAGCGAAATACCGCGCACAACGAACCGCAAATTCGTAAATTCGGTGTGTAATCTTTGAATTCGCAGTTTTCCATGTCTGATTCGTATTGGGTTTTCATGGATTGTGAATTCTCTCAAGTTTTCTGCAAAAAATTTCACTCTTTTTGGTTGATTTTTGTGTATTAGGGTTTAGGGTTTTAGGGTTCTTGTTGTTGATATTGCTGTGCCGGTATCTATGCATAAAAATCATTTCTTTGTGTTGTTTTCTTGCACAATTTCTGCTACTGTTGACGATTAGCTAGGTTACCTTGTTTAGATTCACACTCTTGAAATTCAATCTTCGCCATTGAAGAGATGGCGCGGAATGTTTTTCTTACTGGTTTATTCACCAAATCGCGAAACATGAAAACCTAACATCCATAATTAGGGTTATTGTAGAAATGTTTTATGTGGGAAATGGTGATTTCCCATCTATTATGTATCGGTGATCCTATCGCATGTATTTGGCGTGGCGTGTATTTGATTACATTACTCTATTTTGATTTCTACTGTGATATGAGAATTTTGGAGTTTCTTATTGATGTATCTGTGCTTTTTACTGTATTTGTGGCAGTTAACCATGCTACAAATTAAGACTCCTAAAACAGCCAAGGCTAAGCGAGAGCTTGATAAGCGTGCCCCAAAGCTCGTAAGTTATTCATTGTAATTGTTGTGGATCTGTCTTGGTGGATCATCCAAGGCACGGATTACTGAATTAGGAGATGAGTCACTTTTAGATTAGATGGCATCTTATTGTTGCATCATAATGTTTTTGTAGGTCGAGAATGCTAAGAAAACGTTAATCCTTCAAGGAACTAAGTCGAGCAATGTTCTGAACACTGTACTGACCGAGATTTTTCACCTGAAAAAGGGTCATGCAATTAAATACAGCAGGAAGAATGAGAACATCAGGCCCTTTGAAAGTGGTGGTGAAACTTCTTTGGAGTTCTTCTCTCTCAAAACAGATTGCAGTCTGTTTGTGGTAAATAAATTACGATAGCTTGATATTCCTTTGATGTCACATTTGCTTATTAAATCTTAGTATTACTTTATAAAATCTAGTTGCAACGCCTATTGCCGTAACTCTATTAGCAATAAGAACAAGTTTTTTGGAATGTTAAAGAAGTTTCCTGCCGCCACGGGCATTTGAAGGTACTGAGTTCTTTTTTTTCCTCCCTCAGTATGGATCCCATTCAAAAAAAAGGCCCAACAATCTTGTACTAGGAAGGACTTATGATCATCACATATATGATCTTGTGGAGGTAGGAGTGGAAAATTTTAGAAGCATGGAATCGATTTCCTACGACAAGAAAGTATCACCCAGAGTGGGGTCAAAGCCTTTCTTTGCCTTCATTGGAGAGGGTTTTGAGAATGTTGAGGAGCTAAAACATCTGAAGGAAGTTTTACTGGATTTGTTTCGTGGGGAGGTATGCAGTTTGGTCTTTTCTTCGTATTCGAAGCTTGATGAATGAGAAATTAAAAAAACAGAAGTGTTTTTATGTGCAGGTTGTTGAGAACTTAAATCTTGCTGGTCTAGACCGTGTTTATGTATGTACGGCTATTTCTTCAAATAGAGTGCTATTTATGCACTGTGCTATGCGGCTCAAGAGGTCAGGTACGGTTGTCCCCAGGATGGAACTGGTGGAGGTTGGTCCTTCCATGGATTTGGTTGTTCGAAGGCATCGACTTCCCAATGATAGCTTAAGGAAAGAAGCTATGAAAACAGCTGCTGATCAGCCTAAAAAGAAGGTTAACCATTCACGTTTTAAAAATCTTGCTTTCACTTTATTGTTGCCTATGATCTTATGATATGATCATTCATTATCTTTCTATAGATCTGGTTTATTACAAGAAACTTGTTCTTTTTTGGTTCTTGCAGGTGAAAAATGTTAGCGGTGATGCAATCCAAGGAAAGGTTGGAAAGATCTACATGCCAGACCAAAAGGTGCGAGAACTTATATTTTAATATCCGTCATCATCCATCCAACTGTTTACCCTTTGAATCAAAGTTTAATGAAGAGAGTTTCATTGAATTATTCAAAAAGATAGAATAAATGTTGAGTTCATCTTAGTTTTATTGGAATGAAAATAAATGAAATTGCAGAAAGGCATCAAGTTTTTAGTAGTTAGTTCTAACTTCTATTTTATTATTTTCTCTAAATCTACTTTCTATCTACTTAATAGTATTAATTAGTAAAATCAAGAAATACTCTATATTATAAAGAGTGACTTCTCTTTGAAATTAGAAAAGTAAACAGACATGTTCCTTCTTTTTCCAAAATGTCAATTAATGCCTTGGATTTTTGTTTGATGTCCATGCCATTGGTGTTTCAGGTCGGTGCTATGGCGCTGACAAGCAAAGTGAAGGGGCTTAAGAGAGAACGTCGTGAAGGTAAGACGAAAAACCAAGCCGATTCACATGAACCAAAGAAGCAGAAGGTGGCTACAGAATAGTGTTATGGTTTGGCCTAACAAAATTTTGCTCGTGTTGCTATCATGATAGTCCAGCTGTAAGGAAGGCATTGTACTTTTCCCTATTTATAATGTCTGCAACAGATACCCATGAAATCAGACTTCGTTATTCTTTTTTCCTTTTCATTGTTTCTCTCTTACTTTTTGTGGAGAATTAGTACAAAAATGATTGTCACTATGATTAAAAATTTTGCTATTGTTCATGTCACTTGATTTGCCAAGTGAATGTTAAAGCTTAATGTCTCCAAAGGATCAAATAGTATGCTCTGTGAAGTGAATGTTTTGTTTAAAAAAGAACTTTTGAGATGTATGTTTTAACGTTCTTGTTATTCCATTAAATAAACATCAAAGAACATGTATTTGTGAATTGACTTCCTTGGAAGCCTGCCTAGTCACAGAGGTTCTCTACATGTTTAGAGCAACTAAAGACAGATCTCCTTCTTTTGATGAATGACTCTTAACATGAGTCGAACTTGGGACCTCACCCAACCTTGTCTTTGGTAACTGGTACGTCATCTATCTCACCCAAGATGCTTTGGCAAAGACAGGTCTCCTTAGTTTTGCCTGTAAGCAATATAGTCTGCTAGACCATGTAGAGGTGCTGCTTTTGAACTATCAAAATGTGATAGCTCTCCCTTGGCTTGTGCCACCAACTTGTCTGCAAACTCCCTAGCCTTCTCAAGCCCCATGAGCCTTGGATAAGTTGCTTTCTTTGTCTTCAAATCCTTCCCCGCCGTCTTCCCTAACTCCTCCGATGATTTCGTGACATCCAAAATGTCGTCCACCACTTGAAACAATAAGCCTACGCATCTCGCATACCTCCGCATCCTCTCTACGTCGACAGTCTCCCCTCCTCCCATAATTGCTCCACAAACAACTGCTGCTTCAAGCAACTTGGCAGTCTTGTGCACATGTATGTACTCCAACTCTCTCAAATCCACCTCTTGCCCCTCACTAGCTATATCCACAACTTGACCTGCAACAAGCCCGTCGGAACCAACTGCGGCGCCCATCTCTGCCACAGCTCGAACCACCCTATCCGGCGAAACACCAGCGGTGCAAACTGCTACATGTTCAAAGGCAAGAGACAGCAATGCATCACCTGCAAGCACTGCGGTTTCTTCGCCGAAAGCCTTGTGATTAGTGAGCTTTCCTCGCCTATAGTCATCGTCATCCATACAAGGTAAGTCATCATGTATCAATGACATGGTATGGATCATCTCGATGGCGCAAGCCATTGGAAGCGCCACTGATTCGTCTCCTCCAACCAACTCACACGAAGCTAAACACAGCATCGGACGCACCCGCTTCCCGCCCGCAAGAAGCGAGTACCTCATTGCTTCATGAATCTTCAATGGGTGTCTTAGGGGCACTGCCTCATCTAGTGCTTCATTCACCCTCTTTGCTTTCTCCACCATGTAGTCCTCAAATTGAAACAAAGTTTCTTTGAAGACCTGTTGGTTTTCTGTCATAAGGACTCCCTTGTTGCATTGCACATATTGAATTGTTGGTGAAAATGCTTTATGGGTGGCCTTAAACTTAGAGAAATGATCATGTTTTGGACTTGGAAAACAAGTTGAAGCTCTTATCATGGTGTTTTTGTGATCAAACAAAGAGAGCTTTTTTAGGATCAAAAGGGGTTCATCACAAGGACAAAAGATTGAAAAAGTGGCCATTAGAGATGAAAAATTTTGGACAATTTTCTTAGTCTCTATTGGTGATTTGGGGGTGATTTGGGTGGAGAAACAATGGACTTATATGGAAGAATTTGTAGTGTGATCTTAATTGCTAAAGATTATAATGCATTCAATTGAAGATACCCTTTTGATGACAAAGCCAAAATGCCTTTATTCCTTCGGAGGCAGTTTTTGGATTCTAGCATTGAACTTGTTGTCATCTAATGTGCCCTTGGAATTGAAACAAACACATCAACTTTAGATCTAACATGATTCATGAACCGTTTGATCAACATAAGTTAGACTTGTGTATGATCATCTTGCATGAAATAAGAGCAAGCATTTTGCCAAATATTGGGTAATTTTCAAACCATTGCTAAATTCAGACTATGGAAATGGGTTTATTTGGGGAAAACTTAAACACATAAAAATCAACCATTTTTTTCCTTTTTTTATTCTAAGCCACGTAGTTTCAAAAGCTTATTGGGCCCTGGCTAATATGGGTTCGAGTCAGATAAGACCCTTAGTTGACAGCAAAACTCTCCCTCAAAATTTTACATTTAATTGATGCACTTAGTTCCAAATTAGTTGTGATACGCTACATAAATCGATGGACCCATTCGGCTGATTTTTTGATAAATATTAATTACTTGTCAAATCCCCAAAAATTGACTAGAATTATCTCTTATTACATCAGATTCTCTGCCCAATTTAAAGCATATGCTTTCTTATAGAAACAACAGATTCAGGGCTTTAAACAAGTCACCTAAGTTCAACATTTCATCATGTTAGGAAAGATTGATACTCTCAAAGTGGAAGGATGACTCACTTATCATTTTCTTTTCTTTTTTTTTATCTTGGATTCCTTGAGCAGTGTTTTATGGAAGTTGTTTGTCCAAAGTTGGAAGACTGATTCCATTGGCAACCTAATTAGGTACTGTTTTATTCCATTGAAACCAAAATATCTCAACTGGGCAACATGGCTTATTGACCAACCAATGTAGTAATGGTATGCGCCTTTCAATGTTACAAGTTATGCAATTGAATGTTCTCATCAGTGTAATTCACATTAACATAAAAAAAATACTTTGAGGAACTCCCATGGTTTGGATTGCTGTAAATTTGAAAGCACAATCCTAACAAGTTTCCTACCATGGCTATGGGTAAGGCGCACGCCATGACCGACCGAGTTTTGAGTCTTCGCCTCTGCATTAGCGTCGACAGAGCTCTTTCAGCAGGGATTGACCCCTTGTCACTGCATCTTGACACTTTCCAATGGTTTCTCCTCGAACAATCCTGCAATATTTTATATTCCATCCTAAAAGACATCTGCATTTTATTTTTATTTTTTGAAACCCAAACAGGCGATTACATGCTCACAAGGAGCAATCCTGTTCGATTAAGAGGCATCTTTGTCCCAATTACAAGAGACGTCCGGTATTCTGTGCACAGCACAAGCGTGCAGTTGTGAAGTTGGAACTTCACATTGCACAATAATCTTGGCTAGTTATAACATGTTAAAGCTCCATCAAGGATAGAAAAAGAACACAAGATAAACATCCTCGTTCATTAAGCACTTTGTGTATGGCAGCAACAAAAGGAAAAACAAAATATGAACAATGGAAACAAAAGAACCTTCCCTTTCTTGGATGAAAATAAAGTACAAGTAGCTTGGAGTTCCATGACATAAAAAACTTTTTCCTATTGATCAAACTATCCGCGTATGGGAAAAATGAAACGAAACAAAAAAGTTGGACAAGAGTCGACCCTATGCAAGCATGCACGGAAAAAAAAATTCTACCTATTGATCAAATATAGAAAAAGTAGTAACAATAAGAATGGAAATAAATTGGCCAAACCATTGCTACCGTTTTTGAGAAAAGGATGAGGGATCATGAAAAGTCCACTGAAAATTATACCACTTCAAGATCCATTTATTAGAGATTGCAACTCTTGCCGAAAAGATGGGACTTTCTCTGCTTCTATAGCCATGACAAGGCCCTTTAGGTTGTAATTCCTCAACTGCAATAGCGATACGAGCTAATGAGCACATCTATATCAAATACTGTTAAGAAAAAAGGAAAGCCAGAAACAACTCAAACTAGCTTTCACTCAGAACCCTTGCTTTTACATAAGAGAGGATTGAAAAAGGTGAAAACTCCTCATCAAACTCAACATGCAAGTAGTAGGCTAAAACACTAGAACTTGTTTGGTCTCACCATAAAATGTAGGCGTGTAATATAGTCTAAATTATTGTCCGTCTAACATCTTTTGAGCCTCATGGAATACCTCAAATCAATTCCAATGGAAGAAAACAAGAAACTTCATGCAAGGACTAGTTGGTTCACAAGAAGGCTTGCAAATTTAAAGAGATCGAAAAGATTCGCAAGTCCCAACTCCTCAAAAGAAAAACAGACACAAATTCATTTTTATTTTACACTAAGTCACATGTCAGAGGTACAATACTTTTATCCTTTATCAATATCCAGGAAGCATGCGTATTTTCTAGAATCCTTGTTCTCTAGGAAGCATTAACCCAAATTGGACTCGAGTTCCCATAAGAAGACTAAGCAAGCATTAAATGTAAAGAAGACATACCTCATGAGCTGTAATCTCCTGGGTGCGAATAGGGAAATCAAATGACCAAGAGCTAAGCTGAATACAATAAAAGGAACTGTAAGCATGCGAAACAATGAATACAGTTGATTGAAATAGGACAGCCGGTACCTTGTGAAAAATCTCATCCTCCGGTTTAGCGTATATTATCGGCTCATCATCGCTACTTGTCCCCTTTCCTTTATTTGCACTTTTACGCTGTATTTTGACACAACCAAATACGATAAAATTACAAAATTGTAAAAAAAATAAAAAAAAAAAAATCTTGCAAATAACCAACAGTACATAATGCAAAGGAAAATATCCATCCATCATACCTCGTAGATTTTAGTTAGTAGTATGTAATATTTAAAGCGGAAGGATTCCCTGAGCTCCTCTGTTGGCTTTAGAAGTTAAAACATACAATTACGTAATTAAAAAGATGAAGATAGGGTTATGGCCAAAGTCAACCATTTCCAAAATAAAATCTCATCCAACCTCATCTTCAATTGCCCATGAGACTTCATCAAAGAGCGCATCATATAGAGGTGGCAAAAGTTGGGGAGGAAGATTCACTACCCGCTGGGAGATTAAGAGTCCAACATTACATGCTTGCTTTGTCAAAAGTACCCTCATGTTAACAAAAGCATCATTTTCTTCACATAGTTTAAGCAAGAAACCATTGACCTCGTCCATACACTTATTCTTCTGTCAAAAGTTCAAAAAAGAAATAGAATAAATGTACTTGGATGCCCATGGTTAAACAATATGGAATGACCAATACAAATAAGAGAGTACAACAATAGATTTGAAAATGTCTAGATGCTTGCCTTGTAGCGATCTAAGTTTAGGACACTAACTATCGAAAAGAGGCCGTCATCTTCTTGATCCTCTATTTTAACCACAGTACCAACCGTGGTTTGTCCCAGTATCAAGTCCACAAAGCCACTCAGATCCCACTGCTTCACATCAAGATAAGTTTGAAGCAATGTCTTCACCCCATGAAAGTCACTAGGTTTGGGGTCGAAAAAGGCAAAGTCCGCTTGGACATTTTCCTATCAAAACAAAGGCTCATAATGAGAAAAATTAGCGAATCAACAACTTCCATCGCCATAATAAGATAAAGATTGCTCACTACTTACTTCATTATCTTCTTCACTCAAAGATTCAGCCCTTTCTATCTTCTCTTTCAACTCGTGTTTACTAAAACCATTATCTACAGTTAAATGCAGTAAAGAAGACATTTAAGATCACACCAATGCTGAAATCGACAATGCCTTTAACCGCATCTACCGTCTGGAATCAAAACTAAATCTTCCATTATCTAACAATTGGCTATTATTTTATCAATCACTGATGCCAAATGCATCATCATCAAAATCATAGACATTCTACAAGACTCAAATAAGGTGGTTTCTTTACGCGGGTATACCTGGGGACTTCGAAGGAGCTCCCCTTTCCAACATGGAAGAACTTGAATCAAAGACATTCTAAAAGACTCAATACTAAATCTTCATTTACCCATCAAATAACTATAATTCTCTCAATTATTGATGCCGAATAAATAATCATCGACATTAAAGAACATTGCAATTGGTATTCAAAATCATAGACATTCTAAAAAACTCAAATAAGGCGGTTACTCTACGCGGGTATACCTGTTGACTTAGAAAGGCTCTCCTTTCCAACGCGGGAGAACTTAGCTTTTTAACCTTGCTGCTGCTCCCTATCCCTATCCGCGCAACGGAACGGGCAAAAGAGGAGAATGCCCGAGGCGGCCTCGGGCGCCTATGGCGTCTCGATGGCTGCCTCGGCATACCTTAGAATCCAAGATGCCTGCACTAAAAGACCAAATTATCATTTCCCATCTCAAAAACCAAAACCCCAATCACTATCAAATCAAAGAAATCCCCTCAAACCCCTAAATGGGAATTGGGCAATTTCCTCAAACAATTGGTGCACAGTGTACAAATCATGAATTCAATCAAATACAGAACGCATTGTTGAACAAGTTTCGATTTTTATTCAACAGTACCTGAAGAAATCGAGTCTTCTTCACTAATCTTCTGAGAATTCGAAAATGATCTTCTCTTCTCTGATCAATTTGCTCTCTCACGAACTCACTATCGCGCCAAAACCCTAAACCCTAAATGGTCTGTTCGTTCGTTTCAATAAACTAGCCAAAAAATAAATATAGTGCAGTGCAATTACGTAATTGCCCTTCCTTGTTGTAGCCATTTCCCGCCCGCGCGGCGACTAAAAGTGCGGGCATTCACGTCTTTTCTCAATTAAACGAATTTTGTGGAGCCGATTTCGGGAAAAAAATCGAGTGACATACTTTTTATATAAAGGAGAAGGCTATGTTGGCACGCACTCATTAGATCAGTTAGTTGATAAATTAAATTATAAGTTTATTTGACAAATAAGCTATGTTTGGTTAGTTGCTTATTTTCAAAATAAGCTAGATGAAACTCTAAAATTTTAAACTCTAATTAAAGTAGCGTTTACTTCCAAAACGTTAGATTACATTTTTTGTCTCACTTTTACCCCTTTTTTGCGCTGAATTAAAATTTTTGCAAACTTTGAGTTGCATTAAAAGTTTGCACCATTTGCATTGCTTTAAAACTAATTGGTGTATTTGGGCCCATTTTGTGTTAACTTTTTTTTTTCCTCAAATATTTTGTTTAAACTTAACTTTAATGTATATATATTTGTACATGCTACCTCAAATATATTATATTTTTTTGGTTTTCAAGTGGTGTTCGACACCAATCATATCGATTAATTCACGTCCGGATACTACTACTTGAGCCATATTTGAGGGACAACACATCTCAGTCTAGATTTCACTTGGGACTTTGCTTAAGAGAATGAGTCATTTATTACTCGAATAAATTGGTTGTTGGTCAAATATTAGTCTTTAAGTAATATATTATCTTTGTAGCAAAAATGATGATGCTTAGGTAGATGTGTGGTAAAACTTGTAAAGATAAAATAAAAATATAAAAATTAAAGACAAGTAAGAGTAGCACCAATTGATACAAAGATTAGGGAAGGGCGGTTGCGGTGGTTTGGTCACTTGCAAAAACGGCTCACAAATGCCCTAACTAGAAAACTTGACTCAATAGAAACTGTAAAAATTTAACGAGGTATGGGTAGACTAAAATTAACATGGGATGCATTAATTAGAAGGGATTTGAATGGTTTGAAAGCTCACCATCAATTGCACTTAATCGAGCACAATGGAAAAGTTTGATCCATGTAGCAAATCCCAGTTAATTTGGGACTGAGGCTATGTTGTTGTTGTTGTTGTTGTTGTTGTTGTTATGTGAGCACACATATATTTTTTAAAAAATATTAACAAATAATATGTCCTTTTATGTCATTTAACTATGATCAACTACTCAATCAGTTTTTTTTTTTTTCAAACAGTTCAATTCATCAACTATATTATCAGTTTTCAACTATCAGCTACGAGTTTTTCAGTTATCAGTTAGATTATCAGCTTTCAGCTAGATTATCAACTATCAGCTAATATTGTCAAACATAGCTTAATTAGAGCATCTCGAATGGAATGCGGATCGAATGTCAATGTGTGCCACTTACGACTAAATAGACATTGGGGCAAAAAAATTCTCTAATGGAATGTACATTTCAAATCCACCAATGCTAATAACACATACATGCAATTAATCAAACTAAATTTGAAGATTCATATTAGAGTAAGTTTAATTTTATGCTAATGTGTATGTAACAGCAAGCTGGAATTAACAGAATTGTTTTTTTTTTTGAATTAGGTAGAGTAAACTCACGACCTCCCTGAAACTTGCTTTTTGGCGAGCAATGTTTTTACCATCTCACCAGAGATGCTTTAGCGATAAAATTGTTTCTCGAGTATTAAAAAAAAAAAAAAAGGTTTTAGGCTTTGATACCATCCTTAACTTCACCGAATCTATTTTGCAATAAAATGATGCATAATTTGATTGATTTTCCTTGATGCTAAGCCAATCGAATTGGCTACATGAATCCAACGTTTTCATTCAGCTCGATTTAATGTAGTTTTCAACATTGCTATTCACCATGAAAATATTTATCATTTGGTTAGTAAGTTCCAAACCGAAAGTAGTTATTGATTGATATATCAACAAACTCATACACTATGTCCTAAACTAACAATCATACACTATGTCCTAAAATAACAAGCCAATCAATGTCAACTTTAGGAGAGATCCTTCCATTCATCTTTAAAAAAAATATGAACTGTGAATTCTCTCCATCATCTCAGTAAAACCTTCACCATTAGGACTCAAACCTTGCTTATTCATCTCATTGAACAGATGAAGTGCCCTATGCATATCACCACTCTCGTAGTAACCGCGGATTAACGTCTCGTAAATATACAGAGACGGAGCAACCGATCGATCTTCCATAACTTTGAGAAACTTCTCTGCTTCCTTCAATCTCCCACACTGACATAGGCTTATGATCAGCGACGTATACGCCATTAAACCAGGAGAACAGCCCTTGTAATCCATCTCATAATAAAGCTTGAACACTTCTTGAACCTCGCCTTCTCTACCATACGCATCGATGAGGTTGGCGTACGTCGCTTCATTCGGAACAAACCCTTTATCCAACAATACAGTGAGCAAACCATTAGCTCTCTTCACATCTTCTACATTTCTCAACTTCCCCACCATTACATTATATGTTGAACAACTAGGCAGCATTCCTCCCTCCACCATCTCCTCACACAAACTCAAACTCTCCTCCATTTCTCCACACCTACAACACCCTTCAATGAGCACATTGTAAGTGTCGTCGTAAGCCTTCAATCCGACGTCCCGCATTTCCCGCATCAACCGCCGCGCTTCCCCCGCCCTCCCCTCATCGCAATAAGCACCAATGAACAATGTGTAGAGAAACGCATTCGACCGAAAACCCTCTTGAGCATTTCCTCAAACACCTCTTGTGAATCCACCATGGCCCCATCTCTCACCCTACCATACACAACCATACTAAAAGCTACATCATCCAAAATCATGTTCTTCATCAACAACCTCCTCAACAACACAACTCCATCACCAATCCTTCCCTCACCAAACACTTTGAAAACCAAATGTGCATTCACAATCACCATTGGAGGACACTTCCCTCCATGAATCCTATCCAACAAATCCACACATTTCTTCAACTCACCCATTTTGCACAGCACACCAATCATCATTTCCACAGTTGTTTCATTTGGGTATGCTCTTTTTTCAATCATGAACTCATAAACCTCCCATGAAAGCCCACAAAGATGAGATTTTTGAACAACATGAATCAGGGCATTGAAGCTAATCACACTACAAGAGTACCCATTTTGCTCTAATTGCTTACAAGCATCAAAAGCTACCAAAAACATTCTCAATTTCGAATACGTTTGAACCAACAAATCAAACGCCAATGAATTCGAAAAACTCGATAAAAATTCGATCTTGGAAGTGCTGATCAGGGTTTCAAGAACTTCAAGACCTGAACTTTCTTTCACTACCGATTCAATCAGAGCTTTCGCTTCGACGATCAGTCTCGCCCGGACCAGAATGTGAATTGCAATGCAGTAACAGCGAACCCCATGTTTGGATTTCGCTCGATTGGCAGACCAGGTGAAGAAATTGAGTGCTCGCTTTCCGTCGATTGGGTTCTTCAATTCAAGCAACACTGTTTCGACGATTTGATCAGTGAAGGGGATCGAACGAAACTGCTTTGTCAATGAATCCCAACTCTTGTCTCTTCGGAAGGAATCACAGAGCATGTAAGTGATCTGATTTGGGTCTTTGGCAGTGGTTGTGTGGATCGAATTTGGGGATTTTGAGATATGGGTGTTGATCAGAATTCTGTGGAGATTGCGAAATTTTAGTGAATTGGGTCTTGGAGTGATTTGAAGAAGAGAATTCCCCATTTTTGTGGGTGATGATAGAGAGCTTCTACTAGTGCAGCCATGGCTTCCCTTTTTGACGAGAATGCCCTTTTGGTTTGTTAATGTTTGAGAAGTGCTTGAAGGGCAGTTTGGTCATTTGACACCTTTAAAGCCCTTTAAAAGCCCAGTTGTTCTGGCATTTTGGGCAGAAAGGGTATTAGGGTTGTGGAGGCAGAGAGGTTGTTGTGAATAAGAGAAAGTGAGGTTAGAAATTTTTTTGATGTTTTTGTGATCAAATAGATGGTTTTGATTGATTTCATGAACTGGGTTTTGCTTCATTGGGTCATATGTTTGTGTTATTGGAAGAAAAAATAACAATAATGGTGGTGTTGTTATTGGCAGTGATGACAAAAGGCCGGTCTAACAGCTGCCTTGGATTCAATCCAACTGGTAGTAGAGTGATTAGACCATTATAAGGTTGTTCTGAGCCAATGAAATAAGATTTTCTTCCTTCCTTGCTTGTTTTTTAGGGTTTGACTGTAGGGTTGTTTAAGTTAAGCGTATGATCTCAATATCAATTTCTTGGTGTGGCAGGTTCAGGTTCGTTTGAGCCACTTGGGCCATCTTTCGGTGTGACAAGTTTATTTGGGCCACTTGAATCGTCTTCCAATCGATAAACACTAAGATCTCGTGAGGATAGTAACTTCAACACTTACGATTATCAAAAAACACAACAACAAGAACAATAACATAGTCTTAGTCCCCAAATTAATTGAGATTAATTGAGATCGGCTACATGAATCAAACTCTTCCATTGTTCTCGATTAAGAAAAAGATTATTGAAAAAAATAAAATAAAAAAATTAAAGAATCATGAAAGCTCGTGATCAAGTTGTTGTAGATGCTCAAAATTGAATCCAAAGTATTCAAAGTAGTAATCGCTCCATTCTTAACTAGTGGCCTGAGTCGAACACTGAGTCTAGCTAGTGATTAAATTAACTTGAAGAGAGATTGCAATCTCAAATTAAAATTAGTTGAAGCTATACCTCGAATACCCTACAATAATCAATGCTTGTGTCTCTCTAACTTGCCTTCCTTGAAATCAACAAATGATGCAAAAAGTTTCACAGGAATAATTATTCGCCAAGAAATAAATCAAGGTTCATTATTCTTCACATTGTACAACATTCTCATCCAATGCAATACCAATTAGTTAACCAGCATGTATATATATATACTATTCCTATTGTTAAAAAACTTGAAGTTATATACAGCTACATTGTCTCTACAGTGAAGAAACAGCCGCACCATTTCTTTGAATTGTTGCTGCATTAGCATCTTCTTCTGATTCCACACTGCGCCGCAACCCTATCCATGAGTAAGCATCAAAGAAGGGTGATCTCAATGATGTTTTGAAAAAGGGTATTCGTTCTCCCCTTGTGGATCTTTACTCCAACTGTCAATTTATGGTCGCAATGACCGACGCGCCAACATTGAACTAATTTACCGCTCGAGCGCAGGTACCTCCGGCTCATTAGGCTGGTCTTGGCCAGCCATATCACCCACAACAGCATGCCTTCGTTGCCGTTCCCGGAGATAAAGCACAGTCAAGAGACATACAAATAGAGTGACAATCGTCAGATTGCCTTCGTCCATTATCATCCTCTCAATCCGGGCGCCCACTTTCGGATAAACATCAGGGAGTGAATCGATTATGTGAACCTGCAACATCAGTAGAGACAAGTTTTAAAGTGAGAACAAAAAGTGCAGGTGCCTACACCATTTCATAGAATCATGCACGGCCAAGGAGAAAGTACTTAATAAGCGTATGACGAAATTATATGCTTGGGCTGTGAGAACTGTATTTGGTTTGTTTCGGCCTAAAAGGATTCAGACATTGTAGTTTTCCACTAAAAAAAATTCATTTATGCTTCCTAAATGAGAGAAAGATTTCGAAACGGCATTTGAATCTTACCAGATAACTATCTGCATAGTTTTTCCTAATCCATAAGCTCGTGAGAGCGAGGGTCACAGGCAACTTTGCTGCTGGGTCATTTTCCAGGGCCTGATCGTAGTATCGCTTGGCAAGATGCAGATCAAGTGGAAGCCCAAGGCCATGCTCATGCATATATCCGAGATTAAACATAGCTTGCGCATTAGACTGTGACTTTGCATGCACATACGCCTCCGCTGCACGCTCATAATCCCTCTCAGTACCCTGAAAACATGACAAAGTAGGTAATTATTACACATTGCTACTGCAACAATTGATGCCATGAAAAATTTGTTACTTCAATACATACCCGTCCATAATAATATGCATCTCCAATCAGCAGAGCAGCATGTTCATTGCCTTGCTCTGAAGCTTGCCACCACAATGCATGCGCTCGTTGATGCCTTTCTGCATCAGTGCAAAATCCAGATGCACCCATACACATACTGCGTTCCCCGAATTTGTCGAGAATCCATGCAGCATTACTTTGTGCCACTTCATATCCAAGCTCCCCCATTCTAGAGTACAACAAGAATGCTTTGCCCACTTCACCTTTTAAATACGATTCTAGAGCCCACCTCGACAAAGAACTCCAAGGTCCACGCTCTGCAACCAATTTGTATAATGCTGTAGCCTGGAAACATAATTTGTCAAACATAAATAATGGGATGGATCAAGGAGTGATGAGGAGAGTGCACCCCCTCGATTAAACTTGGCTGTATATAAATGAATAAAAAAGTACAAAGATGAAAAGCAATGAATATTTTGTGCATATACTAATCAAATTGGATCTCTAGCTTTTCAATAAAGGCATGCGCGCAAGAGAGCTGTATCTAAATCGAACAAAAATATGATCAAAGATTAACAACATTTCATTGACAAGAAATCCTTGTGAAGAAGAAAAGAAATAAATCTTAAGGCGTGTAAGACCAAATAACTTTAGGAGAAAATACACTGCTTGAGAGCTGAGGCATAATGAAATATGCACAACATAGTCTCAATTCCAAATTAGTTGTAGCCTACAATGCGACAAGGAATAAATATGCAAAAAACATAACTTT
This sequence comes from Stephania yunnanensis, assembly GCA_039657365.1. NCBI lineage: Eukaryota > Viridiplantae > Streptophyta > Magnoliopsida > Ranunculales > Menispermaceae > Stephania > Stephania yunnanensis. The sequence goes on along the minus strand of CM077588.1, from coordinate 54,482,545 downwards.
AAATAAAGAAAAAAGAACAACAGATATGAAACGGGAGACCCGGTAAACTACTTGTCGAATGAAACTGAATTAACAAACCAGATGGTTAGGATTGAAGAAGCTTGTGAAGATTCCTAAGCAGTTTGGAACTTAAAAAAAAAAAAAAAAAAGAAAAGAAAACACTTACCATTGGAAGATTTCTCTTTAGTCCAACGCCAGTTTGGAACATTTTTGCCAACTGATAAAATGCCTTTGGTTGACCAGCATTAGCTGCCGTTATGAAAAACCTGCATGCAGCCCTGACATCCTTTTTAACACCAATTCCTTTTAGATACAATACTCCAAGGTTGTAATGACCTCCAGCCTCATCATTTTCTGCTGCCTTCTCAAAATATTCCTTTGCCTGTAATAACAATAAGAACCTTCATAAAACTACAGCAACCGGAAAATTTTATGCCGACAGACCTTTGCATATACCAGCAAAAGAACAATAATATTTGAAAAGTGGAAAAAAAAGAAGCCAGGCAATTTGATAGCAAGCATGGAGAAGAGGTACTCCCACAAGAAACTGAAACTGGTTTCCTTCAATAGCACAAAAAACCAGCCTACATATAATACACTAATCCTTTGCCCCCAAGGGGGATGGGGCAAAGAAAAGAGCATTATAACTCTAACTGAGGCAAAGGTCATGGGTTTGACTCTTGGTAGCTACATTACGTTTCCTTGGTTTCTCCCAAGTTATGGAGTTGGGCCACCTGACTAACTCTCATGGTATTAGCTAAACTAGAGTAAGGAGGAGCTGAAAAAAGTTTGGACACCCTTTTCATAGAGACAGTTTCCATGAAAATGCTACTAATTCAGCTCCTACACCTTACACTCACTAAGTAAAATGATCCATTAAAAAAGTAGATAGAGTGCAGGCAGGTGGCACAGAGCAATGCCAAGTTAAGGGAGGAGAAATTGCAAGTTAAAGTGTTACGCAGGAAGTCAAGGAACTTGCAAATAAGCGTCTAGTAAGATAAACCAGAAATGTAGTAGTAATACATGCAAAACTTGGTGAGGCTACTCAGTGGAATGTTGCTGATAAACTACCACTAGATGGCCTTTCAAATAAATTTAAAGGTCTTGAGAAATAGAATGTTATGAAAGAATAGCAAGAAAACAAAGCATGCGCTGTTTACGACTCATATTCTTATGATTCTCAGCCACATTATTGAAATTGCCTGTTTCTTGGTGATTTAGTGTGTTATTCCATTCATCTTTCCCCTTTTCTCATGGTTTGAAAATTCTCCAAAGTTCTCCGAACTTCTCCGAATTAATTAGATTTTTTGAAGCACCGAATTAAGAATTAGGTGTAAACCAAGTTTTACAAAATTTCTATCGAAGTTAGAAAAAATGATAATATTTCAAGTTTTAATGCTCACTTGTAAGAAAAGGTAAATGAAGATAGGGTCAACTTTAGTTAGAATATAATCTAAAGAATGACAACATGTTATGAGATAACAAAACCACAATTTTACTCTACTTACTAGAAATGAATTCTAATATAATGTCTAGTGAAGGAAAAAATAATGTAAAAAATTGACCAATCCCATCAAAATTGAAGTTTTGAAAACTTAAGATCCAGTATAGAATGAGAAAAAATATGAAATATTATAGAAAACAAACTTTTTAATGCCTTTTAATGAAACTTAAATGTTCTCTAGCACTTTAATGAAATTATTTACACTTCTATATAATATCGAAGTTTTACCAAAATTCACCACATCAAATTACACTTCCCCGAATTAATTCCGAGTTTTAAGTGAGCGAAATCATAGGCAAAGTCAAAGTTTCAAACCTTGCCTTTTATTGAACCAATAAAAATACTTTATTTGAAAATGGCGAAGGCACATACATACTCATGATTCAAACAAGTTCCAGCTGGATATGCATCAGTAAAACACTAAGTCCTAAGTGACACTAATTTAATGATCGAACAAAAATTCAGCTTTCATTCATAATGACTAAGAAAATATATGAGTCAACTCTAAATTACTTGATTGGAGAAACGAAAATTATCTGTCTAAGCAAAATCTATATTAGTGTCAACACATTTTTCAACAGACAAGAAGTTAGAGCAATCAGGACACTATAATCCAGTAACACGCTATATTACAACTGCCACCTAGATAGTCAAAACACCACGGATTAAACATAAAAGAGTTTCTTTCGGGATAGATGATGAACAAGTACTAAGTCGATGACCAATAATAAAAGAACAGAAAAAAAAAAAAAAAAAAAGATGGAGCTTACCTTGGTAAAGTTCTTCTGTTCCACACCATATCCTTTAACATACAAATACCCCATCCCATTATAAGCTGAGAAATGCTGTTGTTTCGATGCAAGAGTCAGCCACTCAAATGCTTTAGTGTAATTGCGCTCAACTCCAGCTCCCCTTGCATATATCTCGCCAAGAAGCTCCATCGAACGCGCCTCCCCCTTCTCCACAGCCCTCGAAAACCATCCCAACGCCTTGCCATGATCACGCCTCACCCCTCTCAATCCAAAATAGTATAAAATTCCCATTTTGTACATCGCCGCAGAATTCCCCTTCTGTGCCTGATACTCAGTGATCTGAAAATCCTCATCCTCCTCCCCTCGCGACTTCCTCAATGCGTCCTTGTTCTCCTCTGCCCCACTATGAATCCTAATTGGCTCAATCACCGGATCCTTCGAAATCAAGAAGCTCGAAACCGCCGCTTCTGCCAACTCCGCATACAGCTTCACTGCTCTCTCATACATCTGTCATCAATTCCCCCTCATCAAATCACCAATTCAAACAAAACCACAAAAAAAAAAAATGCCCTTACACTTGAAAAACACAAAAAATAAAGCCTCAATTCAAAATTAGATGATGAAAACTACTCCATTGACTCTAAACACATCAATTCATCTTCAATAACGACGACAACAACGACAAAAGCCTCAATCCCAAATTAGTTGAGTTTGGACATGGACCGCACTCTTCCATTGCGATCAATTTAGTGCGAAAAAAAAAAAAAAAACAAAAACAAAAAACTAGCCCTAATTTCAAAAACTATTCCTTTAACTCTACACATCAATTCTCATGAACAGACCATCAATTCAAACAAAACCCACATAAACACAAAAACTAGCCCTAATTTCAAAAAACTCACCATTGACTCTAAAAACATCAATTCATCATCAACTGACAATCAAATCAAACAAAAAACACAAAAAACTAGCCCTAATTATGAAAACTAATCAATCTACACATCAATTCATCATCAATAGACAATCAAATCAAACAAAAAACACAAAAAACTAGCCCTGAAAATTTTGAAAGCTACTCCATCTACTCTAAGCACATCAATTCATCATCAATTGACAATCAAATCAAACAAAAAACAGAAAAACTCCTAATCTACTCTATTGAAAACATCAATTCATCATCAATAGACAATCAAAAACAAAAAAACAAAAAAACACAAAAAACTAGACTCTACCTCAATTTTCAATGACAATAAAAAAACAAAAAACACTCCATCGACTACTCCATAAACTCATCAATTGATCATCAATTCACCATCAAATCAAACAAAAAACTAAAAAAGATTCAAACTTTACAATAAAAATAAGCCAGGGTTAGGGTTAGAACTCCGATTACATCTTGTCGAAAGTAGGTGTACGCGACGGCCATCTTAGACTGCATGTTCCCGCCATCAGCCGCGAAATTGTGATACAGAAGCGCCTTCGCCCTGCTCCGATCCCTCAATTGCCCGGTCCCGACCAGAAACCCTAGCGCCGACTGCGCGTGAGGGAACCCGGTCGCCGCCGCCTCCTCGATCTCCCCCGCCGCCTCCTCCATCGCCGCCGGATCCCCCGCCGCCACCGCCGCCACCATCTTCCTCACGCCGGAGTAGTACAGCCCCTCGGCATGGTCCGCCTTCGCTGTCGCCGCCGCTGCGGCGGCGGCGGCGGTGGCGGGATCGAGGACGGACCGCCACGAGCCGGGGTCGAGCTCGTCCTCGGACTTGGTCTCGGAGTCGCCGAACTCGTCCCACTCGGCGTCGGAGTCGGGTCCGCGGCCGGTGGATTCTCCTCGAGATCCTCCTTGGAGAGGACGAGAACGAACGGGCGAGCGGAGGCGGAGACGAAGAGGAGTGCGATGGTGAGTATCCCGAGGAGGTGGATCTGCGGTCGTCGCGAGAGGTCTCGCATCTTCTTCTCCTACTCTTCCTTTCGATGCGATCTCTCAACCTCTCTGTGAAGGAGACTATAAATTTTAGGGATCACGTACGCTTGGGTGCTAGTTAAGGGGCTTGTTCCCGTAATTGTTGTTCAATGGGAACTAGCCACGTCCGGACACTGCCTTACTCTACTTGTTCCTCCACGCGTCAGTTTTTTATTAGTGGATCAACGTCACTCTAGTGGATTTATCGACTTGTGTTGGTACCAAAATAACTTACGTGGAATTTGATAAAAAAATATTTAATCTTTACAAGTTAAATGGATTATATCCTTGAACTTTTTGGCAAAACTAATGATTTGGTCCTTCGACTTTGTGTTTTTTGTGTTTTTGGTCCTTTCACTTTTATTACAACACATTTGGTCTTTGAACTTTCACAATGATTATATATTTATGGCCTGTTTGGTTCACATTTTAGTGAATCCAAACACATGGGATTAACTAGTGATGGGACTAATAAGTAGGTTTAGATAGTTTAGTCCCATTTGTGTATCTTGTTTGGTTGGGAGTTTTAAGGTTGAGATTAAATGAGGTTGTACATGTACATTTATCAAAATACTCTTTAGATAAAAAAACACCAAAACCCCCCATTTCACACATTTCTCATCTCTTTGCTCATGAAAATCGCGCTGCTGCTCCTCCTGAAGATCGGTGTTGCTGCTGCTGCTTCTCTCCCGAAGATCAGGTGGCCGCTTCGCTCATGGAATCGCTTGAACACATCCGTGACCGACTTGCGTGAAAAGAAGATCGCCGTCGCTTGATTCTTAAGTGGCGCGCTTCCTCCTCCTCGCTCCTCTTCTCTTACGTCGATGCAAAACAGGGAGGGAGAACGAAGAAGAAGAGCAACAGCAGTCGCTGGTCGCGGTGGTCCAGTCTCGCGAAGAAGATGAGCAAAACGAGGAGGAGGTCGATTGATTCAGTTGTGAGAATTGTTGTTTGGTGTTTGTGTTAATGGGAGGGGTAAAGTGGTAATCTCCTCCACCACCCACTATGGATTAGCTAATCCCACAAAAAATGGTGGTATTATTTAATCCACTACCATGCCTCTTAACTAGTCCGCTGGCCTAGTTAATCCTCCAAGCAAACAGCGGATTAACTAGTCCCGTGTAGCTAATCCGAGCTAATCCCACGAACCAAACAGACCATTAGTCTTTCCGCCATTTAAAGTGTTAAATTCCACCAACATGAGTAATAAAAGTAACGTGTGACTAGTCAAAAAGAGTAAAGTGGTTTATATTATTGAATTGAACGGCTCACATCGACCAACGAAAGTCGAAAAAAATTAATTTTCCCTCAAATCACAAAAAAAAAGTTTAATGATCAAAAGCATAAAAAACTCAAAAGTTCATGGACAAAATATACAACAATGAAAATTCAGACACCAAATGTACACTAATAAAAGTTGAGGAACCAAAAGTATAAAAGACTCAAAGTTTAAGGACTAAAAAATATGTTTTGCCTAACTTTTTCGATTTACTATCAATTATATCATCAATTAAATTAGAGCATTTTTTTTCTTTAAAATCAACTTAATTACCTAACTTTTTTTCATGATCATCTCCTTTGATTAAGTTCATAAAGACTCACAAAAATAATAATTTATAATAAATGATTCATTAATACTTTAGGTCAAATTTACTTTCGTAGATCATCAAGATTCAAAAGTAATTTGAAAACCGTGTGTATATACATATACAAAATGATATATAAAACTTATTTGTAAGTTACTGTTTAATTAATTTGGCAAACAAATATATATATATATATATACACTTAGATATGTATGTGACTGAGTTATATATACACAAATGCTGCAAAATTATGTGTTTTACATACATTAATACATATTTATCATGAACATTGAGCTATAAATAAAATCCTTAAAGGGTGTGAGGAAAAAGTGAAAAAATAATAATGTGTGGACATCTATTATGAAACAAAAAGAACTCAAATCAATTGAGGATAAAATTGATTCTAAATCGAAAATGTTAAGATAAAATTGATAAATTCTAAAGGTTACGATAGAATTGACACTGACACTACTTGTAAAGGTTAGGAGATATATATATATATATATATATTATCATTATGCCTAAATAGATTGATGTATTATAACCTTTGTTAGTTGCCAAATACGACAAGATGTAGGCATGTGTGTTATGTTATCTTGTTAATAGGGTTGGGTAGTGGTTTCTGCAAAACCGCCCAAACCGCATGTCTAGTACAGTTTTTCAAACTAGCGGTTTGGGGCGGTTTAAAAAATTTGAAAACCGCGATTCCACGATTTAGTAGTGATTTTCATTTATATAAAACCACGGTTCACTAAACTACAAAACCACTCTTGAACTTAGAATGAAATAGAATAAAGTTGAAGCATTTCATGTTGTTTAAGTTTTGAAATGAACTTAATTATACTCATAATTTTGAATGAGTTCACGTGTTTCATTGTGTTTTTGATAGATGCTTATATGTTTTGTTGATGGACGTGTATGAACTTGTATGAAATGTGTGACTTTTTTTGTTGAAAATGTGTCGCAAGAAAATCACGAAACCAAATCGACCAAACAACGGTCGGTTTGGTTGCGTTTTGAGGGTTTGCGGTTTGGTGGTGATTTGTAAAATGATCAAACCGCGAACCTCGATTTGAGCGGTTTAATGATTTTCACTGCCAAACTGCTTCTTGCCTACCCATAGCTGTCAGGATGTTATTCTAGAGGTATTTTTTTTTTTTAAATAATAAATTAAAAACACCTAAGAAACACTTAAATTAGAGAAAGTAGAATACATGCAATATATACTCGTTTATTAGGCAGACACCCACTCGCCTGACATGCCGGGCTTGAGTCTACAAATATAAAGGAGCCCAGCCCAGCCCAGCCCAGCCCAAGCCCCCAAAGCCCCACCCATTAAGTGGACGGGTCTGAGTTTATGCCTTCGGCCCAGGCCCGACCCAGATTATAGGTGGATGACATTTTCGTTAGTCTTGTAAAGTTGAGCCAAGACCTCTTACAACTTGACAAAGTGCATAACACACACCACTTCCTCTTTTTGTGTAATTTTTAAAACTTATTAAGCATATCTAATTTTTTAAAAATAATAATAAGTCCATTTAAGCCCACCCAAGCCTGACCCATATCAGGTCTGGCGGGCGTAGACATGAAAAAAAAAAAAAAAAAAAAAAAAAACTCGCTTAAGCTTGCCCGTTGAACAAGTCTAATGTTATATATGAAATACATTAATTGAGTAGAGTTAAGAGTTTGATCCATATAATAGACCCAAAATTTTGGAATTTGAGCTTTTGTTATTTTGGAAGTTTAATAGGTGATTCAATGCTTCATGGCATCACAAATTGATCTCAAGAGTTAACAACACGATAACATTCTTGACAACCACTTGCCGATATCAAACCAATGTCTCCAAAAAACATTGATTTAAGCTAGAATCATCAGAATGCATCTTGTTCAAACAACTTAATTAATTTCATACATGGCCAAAAACAGGAGTCCTATAATTTATATTACTAGTTGACCTTATATTTTATCTTAATCTCTTCAAGTACATGTATATATATATACTCAGTCTCTTGCATTGTCACCCCCTAAAATCAAAAGAGAGGGAGAGAATAAATTCAAGACTCTTAATCATAATGCATTGCATATTTGCATTGAGCTCTTAAAAATAATACTGAATCACTGATAGTGCTTCAAGGGCACTTGGGGCCACCCTCCTTGGTCTTCCAGTTGTTGTAACAAGGGCATGTCTGCTTGTTGCCATATGTTCCAGGAGGAACACAAAGGCACTTGGAGCAGCACTTGAGGCAGAAGAACATGCATGGCTTCCGATGCGAAGTCGCCGAGCAGCGGTAAGTGCACCTACGATTGCAATCTGCACAGACCCGGATAGAGATTTTTAGGTTGATGATCATTAATTTGTAGATTGAGTCCAAAGGATTTTAATTAAGTTACCGGTTGGATGGATCCTAGCATGTCCATAACTCTGCAGCAACACAAACACAAAAAACTGAATTAATCAATTAAGCTACATTTTAGTTATCATTTATTAAACTAAACAACCCAATTCATATTCCATTAAAACCATAGGCCAGGAGTTCGAGGCTCATAGTAGGCAACTTGATAGCTTATGGAATCAAATCCGGCCTGTCATTCAACTTCTAATAAGTTGGTTTCTTCCGAGTGAGTCCTGGAGCTTAAGTGAAATTAGTCGAGCCTAAATAATTAGGGTCAAGAAAAAGGTTTGAACACCCACGATAATCAAATAAGCAAAAAATTAAAGTTGCACTCATATTGGTGGAGAGTGAGCTACTGAAATACCTCGGCTACATTTGAGAAAGTTACCAACAAGAGAGTCACAAATACAAGCAATGAGAGATGAGAATTGTAGAGATGACATCCAGTGCCCATGTCTCTCTACTACAGCAGAATAAGAAGAACTACTAGCTAGTGAGTGACAATGAGAGAATGTGATTGTGATGACACTTGGAATCATTTTATAGAGATGAAAAGAACCAATTAATCAATCAATGAATCAATCAAGCACATAGAGAGATGCATGGTTGGTGGCGTGATGTTAGGTTAGGGTGTTGAAAAGTCATGAGATTTCTCTGTGGTGGGCTCTCTTTCATGGAGACAAAATGGAGCGTTAACAACGCCGTGTTTGCCATGATTTTTTGTCAATCAACCATGTTTTATCTTTTTGTAACTTTCTCCAACCCAATGTTTGGTGATTTTTGGAGTTTTCATGGGCAAAACCTAAGCTCCCTCTAAACAAGGCCTTATGGCATGTTCGTTTCACACACCTGGTTACTTAGATTATGAGATTAACTTATACACATGATTGTGACTTGGGTTTAGTTGTTCGGTTGGGAGTATTAAGGGTTGGGTTAATGTGATTGCAAAAGGTGAACTTCCAAAAATGCCCCTCCCAGATTAAGCAGTCCAACTCGTCATTTGATTAGTGAGTCCATCTAGACTAACTAATACCATCAAAATTATGGTTCAAAATAGTCCTAAAGATAGTGAATTGCATAGTCCACTCGACTAGATAGTAGGCGAACCAAACACCCGGATTAAGCAATCCAACTGCTAAATCCGACCTTATGACACGAACGAACATGCCATTAGCTACAACTTTTGAGTCTCGTGGATAGAACAAACTAAGTAAAATCCATCCTATAAAACATTCAATAGTGTTCATGAGCATGAATGAAATAATATTCTTGGGAAAATACTAGAATGACTTTTTTGAGACAACCGATTGTTGGTGTCCATTGATTTTTAGATCGATGTTTGTACTCACATAAATCGATGTGTAATGAATGAACATTCGGGGTAATGTGAACAGCATAGAAACTCTGGTGTTACTATCCAACCCGTGTTGAAGTATTGGAATCTTCTCACAGTGGGACACACTCCACCCATGAGTGGCCTAGCTTTTTTTGAGCCTTTCAGTCCAATTATCAAAATCAATCCTAGAAACCAATTCTCAGCAGCATAGTTTCTAAGAGTTTCAACACTGATGACACAAATGGTTTCTCAACAAACGTCTATGGGTGCATGAAACTCAAACCCAAAAGATAAGGTACCAATTTATAGAGATGACCTGTTCATTCAGCTTGCCATCTGCAAGGGTCTTGCCCTCTCTCTTCCATTCGAGACGCGGAGCTCCTTCGCTCTCCGCGAATTCGAAGCATAGCAAGCAAATCAGTAGTAGCAGGTCTGCAAAGGTCAGTAACTCAGTTACTCTCTATTCATCTGCCTGTCTGACTGTCATTCTACCATAATAGATTGAAAGAAAATGAAACTCACTTAATAAATTTGTTGTGCAAGAAGCAGTTGCATGGAGACCTCTCAGCGAAGCCGCCAAACCACAAATGGATTAAGAAGACAGATTTGGCTGTTCAAATTGGTGTCCTTTTAGCAGCTGTAACTCTTTTAGCCTTCTATTTCCTCAATTTGGCGTACTTCAAGTAACAACAAAGCCTCAATCCCAAATTGATTAGTTAGTTGAAGTCGACTAACATCAATCAGACTTTCATTCTGCTTGATTCAATGCAAGTAACGATATGAAGGTACTCCTTGTCACAGGTTGAACAGCCAGCAATGGCAGTGACGGGTGTGAACAATGAAGAAGATCTGACATGGGTGTTGACACAATGGGCAATCGTTGCATTCTTTTACTTTCTAGTAATGCCGGTACAGTACTTAATCGTCGCATTCTGAATTCTAATTGATATAGAGGAATTCATGAGAAGAATTAAGACTTACAGTTTGGTGTTATATGCAGCCTGTCATATTGAATTGGCTGAGGCTCAGGTGGTACAAGAGAGGGTTCTTCGAGATGTACTTCCAGTTCATGTTCGTCTTCATCTTCTTTCCCGGGTGAGCACAGACCAACTCCCCCTCTCCATCTCTTTCTTTCCTAGCTTAGAATAGAAAAGAAAGTATGATCAGTGCGAAAACGTAACCGAAAATCGGAGTCTTTTTTTCTAAACCTTTTGTTTTCCTTACCAATGGCATGCAGAATCCTGCTTTGGGCACCTTTCGTCAATTTCAGGAGACTCCCAAGAGATCCAAACATGAAATATCCATGGTCTACTCCTCAAGATTCTTCTTTCACAGACAGCACTTCGTCAAAATGAAAGAACCTCAATCTGTTCTACACCATTTTTTACATAAAATTATACAAAACAAGTAAATGAAGCCTGCATTGTTGTTACCACAACCAACAGGTCCATATTCTATATGTAATGCCACTATGATAACCAAGCAGTGATTTCTCTTCTGTAAATATAAATCTCACAATGAATGTAGATGAACGCATTGCGAGGAATAAACATTATCAAATGCTCATGGATCAAGTAAAAGAAATCCATAACCAAAGAAAATCTTTGTTCAACATCTAAACATCATATTGCAATTTGGATGTTACACTGTTAATATATATTTAAAAAAAGAAAAAAGAAAAGAAGCAAGCAACCTTGAAAGGAGAAGCTTAAAGCTCAGGTCAAAGAAACAACTGAAACACAAATTCGTCCTAAATGATCACTGGTAAGACTGAACTACTCTATATCATTCAACTTTGGGAACATTTTTTTTTGACTCCTCGACCTATTGGTTCTTTTACATAGAAAGATTACAATAAGTACCTCAATTGCTGCCTCTTTTGGGGCAACTTGCTATGCTTCCTATGCCGGTTGCACGAAAAACTGCCACTGTTATTATTGTACTGCTTTCTGTACGCAGGTGCATAGAAAGACTTCAGAAGTTTAACACTGCGGATATCTTCTTCCATTCTAACAGTTCCATGTTCGGATACATGACATAGGCACCCACAGCCGCTGCAACAACTGCAAACACCATACTTTTCATGCATATGTTGCTGTGGGACAATCTTCCCAATAGCAATTTGCAGTACTTGTCAGCTGCTCTGATGGATGATTGACGATCTGCGTTCTCTACATTCTTCAATTCTTTCTCATTCTGAATTCCAAAACAGAAGAATTCAGAAATGTTGGAACTTGGAAGCTTTCTTTAAAACAAACTAAAGAAATGAATTATCTCCGTTATCTTCATTTCACACAATTGTTATTGGGAACATGAGGATTTATTAAACAAATTATTAAAAATATGCCAAGAAAACCATTACGTGCTTGCATGTGAGTGTGCGCGTGCAAGAACATGAGAACTTTTTCTACCTTTAGCCTTAAAACCTTCAGAGCTTCCCTGACAGACTCAAAAGAGGCACGATTAACAGAAAGCTCATTCCATTCAGCATACAGCTTTCTCAGAACAGCTACACTAGCTTCTAAATTATCAAGATAGAGGTTCTCCTGTTTACTCAAAAGTCAGAACAACCGCCTTATTATGTATCAGCAAAAAAGAAGTACAAAAGTCGAAGGAAGCACAAACTAGAGTATAAATATGCTTACCCACTGCTTAAGGCAATCAGGATTTTGAGTCAGACACCAGATGCAAATACCAGATGCTTCCTTTGAAAGTTCGCTGATATCTGCAAAGGAAGAAAGAAACTTAATCCTTTTCCCAGCTAAAAACTCGATCACAAGGCAAGTAAATAAATCAAACTCAATATATTGAGATTAAAGGAATTTGACGGCATAGCATAGACCTAAAATAATGTAAAATACATTACTTAAGAAGGATTGGAAGGACTATGAAAGCATGTCAACTGCTTTAAATCAAGCTAAGTAGTGTGTTTGATACATGTAGCTGACCCCAACTAATGTGAGATTGAGGCTTGGTTGTTGTTGTGTGTGTATAAATTCATAAGCTCTCTAATAATGGACCAGAAATTAGAATGCAACAGATTTCACTTGCACTTACTTTCACCAGCTGCTTTAATAGCAAAACCAAATATTTGCTGCGTAACTTGTTTCATGGCTTTACTTCCCGGTGACCCCACCAAAGATAACTCTTTGAGAGTGGGATATACTGCCTGAAACCTCTCAGTTGCCTACACAAAAAAGTTAAATGAGTTGGGCTATAAAATTAACAAGAGCCCTTCTAAATTGCGCATCTTTTACCAACAATAGGAATACTCTTCCATGACACTAACCTTGACTTGAGCAGAAGGTGTTGGAAAAGTTATATGCAGCAAGAGCTCAAGAGCATTAGGTGGCACTAGACGTTCACCTTTTCTGACAGCACCATTCAATAAAATGGTCCGAGCTTTTGGAGCAGACAAAATCCTACAACAAAACAGAAGCAATTAATAGTAAGTACAAAGCTCAACAGAAACAAGTATTTTCATAAGGATATGGAAAGCGCATAAATACACTCTAAGCATTTTCAAGAATAAATCAAAGAACAAAATGTGGAATTCCAGTCAGGCTTACCTCTCCACCAGTTGCAATATCATATCCCTTGAATGTGGGTTACTTGATTTGCCACTGATCATGGGCAAGAGGCTGTGTGACCAGGCATACATTCCCACTCCAAGGTCACCTTGAGAAGCCTAGGCACGCCAGAAGATGCAGTAAGTATTATAATAACATGCACATAACTTCTAGCAACAACAAATTTCTGTATGAGTAAACTACAATCACCTGAGCAATTGTCCATATGATAATTGGAAGTTTATCTTGTCCGTGATATTTTGAGTTTTCCCTTAAAGCAGGCAATAAAGGAATCAAGACATCAGGCTTCCGTCTCAGTACCATAGCCAAAACCAGGAATATAGCAACCTATAAATGATCCCGCATGTTCAGTGTTAAGTAGTTAAACCATGTACTGCAAGATGTTTACTTTAAGTGAATCCTAATTCAGAAGAGACATGTCTGATCGATTCTTCATATGATAATTCATGGTTCAAGATCTAACCAAGACACTAAGAAACTGTACTTTCAGACGCGAAAACCGAGTAAGAGACTTGCAGCATTCAAGAATCATATTGCAATATACATCCATAATCGCATGCTACCCTGATTTTATAATCACAACTGGTGTCCACCAATAAATATTTACTTCTTCTTCCTATCTTTCTTGGCCACGATTCCCTAGCGAAATGATTATACATTGCGAATAAACGTGCCTTTTAAGTACCAAAAAAAATGCCTATGTATCTTGCTCTTCAAATCCTTCTATTATTTAGAAGAAGAAAAATGCTAGAATAACAACGCCGAATGCACACCGAATGCACACCATGCCCATCCCACCGTGTATTGCACCTCGAGACGTGTTAGGCCACATCCCGATGCACGCATGGACAATGGGATGGGCATGATGTGCATATGATATGTGCACCGCATTGTTATTCTAGCATTTCCCTGAGAAGAAACCAAAAATAGCCCTTGAAACTTTAGAGCACATTTGGTTTGGAATCATAAAACAATTCTTGTAAATCAATTCCCCAAAAACAGTTTTGGAGGTACTTTCTCAAGAATCAAAAATAAGAGAGACATCCCTCTGAAGTCGGTACTGTGTGCCTAAAGATTTGAAACAAAATATTTGAAGTTCATGTAATAGTAAGTCCAGACCATACACTATTTCAAAAAAAAAGACCGGAAGACTAAAACAGAATGAAAGAACACAGATGCGTCCATATTTGAGATAATATATGAAGGACAGTCGTAGAGGCTAATTCTGGCAATACAGATAAACGTTTCTCAAAATATAAGTACAAGGGGCCTTACTGACCCATTCATGATTGTTGAAAACCATTAAGGAGTTGAATGTTGAGCACAAAGACTACTGTAACCAGCAAAAAATGAAGGTTACAAGGACAAGATGACAAGTGATATATGTAATATTCCAAAAAATTCAACCAGTTATTGGTATTTGCATCATCTTTAAGCAGTACAGGTATTCACATTTTCTAACAAAAAGTGGATATCTATTTTCCTTTGATGTCCATCGGAGTATATTTCTACTTTTGCAAATATAAAAGCAACATATATGACTGCAACACACCTGAGCCTTTGACGGTGCATGTTGGGTTGCCTTCTTCGAGCCCTTTGCTGAAGCTTGCTGATTTGCTAGATCAGCAAGAATTCCATCTAACAACCATACAACAAAGGAACCTAGCGATTCGGAAGATCTTTTGCTGATCCAGTCAACAGATGTCTTATATACAGGTTCAGGCAAATAGCATACAGGAATCTGGCAAATCCAATGCAATTGACTCAATATCCATAATATTCAAAGAATCAAATCATTCCTCTGTATACATTACCAAAGAAAAATTGAAGGAATAATTAAATTAAATAAATCTGACAAGCATAAACAGATCACCATTGCATAACAAGTGCACAAACTTAGCAAATATCATTGCCTAGTATAAGAAATGAGTGAGTGTGCTCCCTCCAATATTACAACTTCCATCCTGATTTTCATTTTTTCTTCTTCGAATAATTGTACCCCACTAAGGGTACTGTCCCCATGTACAATGCCCCAACCACATGACCCAGTAGAAACCAACATAATTGGAGTTAGATGACAGGATTCAATCTCACGGCTTATTGGTCATCAAGCATAACTCAATAATTATTTTCAATCATTTTAAAGTTTCACACTTTCTTGGTCAATATAAAAGTTCAAATCAGCTCTACTGGAATATTATCACACATCAAAGCGTCCTAACTAACTCTAATGATAAAGAAAGAAGTAAAGCAAAACTCACTTCTGCAATTTTGGCAACAGGAAACTCCTTGAACATCTTGGTCCATGGAAATTGCGCCGCGGTCACTGACGAGAATGCCCGGGCAAAATAATCAGCAAATCGCATCAGCTGGATATCCTCTTGCGATTCATATGAACCCTAAACCCAAAAAAAAAAATAAAAAAAATCCGAACTTTATAATCAAACAACAACATAAACATAGCCTCAGTCCCAAATTAATTGGGATCAACTACATGAATCAAACTTTTCCATTGTACTTGATTAAGTGCAATTGATGGTGAGCTTTCCAGACCATTCAAATCCCTCATAATTAATGCATCCTATGTTAACTTTGGTCTACCCCTACCTCGTCGAATTTCTACAGTTTCTATTAAGTCAAGTTTTCATAGCACAGCATTTGTAGGTCGTCTTTGCAGGTGACCAAACCACCGCAACCGCCCTTCCCTAATCTTTGTATCAATTAGTGCTACTCCTACTTGTCTTTGAATTTCTATATTTCTTATTTTATCTTTACGAGTTTTACTATACATCCACCTAAGCATACTCATTTATTTCTGCTATATTCATTTTATGTAATTGTTGTTACTTTACCGTCCAACATTCACTTCCATAGAGCATAAATGGCCTAATTGCGGTCCGATAAAAATTTTCTTTTAACTTAGTAGGAACATTTCGATCACAAATCACCCTTGTTGCACTCTGTCATTCCTTCCATCCAGCTTGAATTCTATGTGTGACATCATTCTTAATATTACCATCATTTTGTATGATTGATCATAGGTATCTAAAGTGGTTCAATTTAAGAACTTGTACTTCCCTTAATTTTACCACTCCATCATCTTGATGCCAAATATTTCTAAACTCAATGCATGTACTCGGTCTTCGTTTTTCTCAACTTAAAGCCTTTAGATTCTAACCCAAATCACAAATTCCCTAAAACAAAGATATCACACACTAATCCAAACTAAACATACTCAACAGATTTCCCAATTCTCTACCAAATTCAACAACAATTTCAGAACTCACAGAGATGTCGAGCAGGAATGCAGCAAGATCGGGAGAATCGATCCTCATCGCCGCCTCCGGAACCGTAACCCTAGGCTTCTTCGGCTTCTTCTCCTTCAGTTTCTTCGCCTCTGCCGCACCATTCTCAGCACCACTACCGGAAACCTCACCACCCCCATCGCCATCACTCCCATCCATCTCATCCTCCGACCGCCGCCGCTGCCTCCTCCTCAGCACCGCCTCGTCCTCCTCCGCCGCCGCAGCCTCCTCCGCCTTCTTCTGCGCTTCCACGATCCGGCGCCGGCGCTCCTCCGCCTGCTCCTCCACCGACCTGAAAACATCGCTTTTACCTCCAAATCCACCGTTCTGCCCCAATCTGCCGAGATCGGACGCAGATTCCGATTTCGAACTCGGATTCTTCCTCTGCCGCTTCTGGTACACCACTTTCTTCCATCCATGATCCTCCGCAACGAATCCAGACTCGGCCACAGCTAGGGTTTCGTCCATGATTTCAATTGAATCGATCGGTTTTTCGATGTTCGATTTGTTCTTCGCAGTTCTTCTTCTTCAACAACTCTCACAGCAGAAGAGAAGATCAAATAAACAACTATGGTCCTGTATTTATACACTTGGGATTGAGTGTGTGTTTTGGCTTGAATTTTGAGTTAATTACGAAAATGCCATTTAGTGATGTAAATGATTTTTGATTTTGTAGTTAATGAGTCTTTCTATGTATAAAGATTGGGTGATTTTTTTATGCCATATGATTAAAAGTGATAAATTTGTGAGGATCACATTTTGATTTCATTTAGACGGGTTACATTAGTGTTACCTAACCCTAATGGGTAAAAATACGTTTTGGTAATGGATAAATCTCAATTATTTATTGATCAACGATATTATTGTTTTCCACTTATTACCTCAATTTTTCTTGGTGAATATATTACCTTGATTTTTAAGACAATGTTCTATTTTTATTTCACTCTTAATACGTTTTGGTTTTCGGTTAGGTTCTATTATGAGGTTTAAAAGTATATTAAAAACAATGTTCCATTAAAATACAATTATTCTAGCTAACATGTATTTTGATTGTCAAAACATCTCTAATGAGATGATAGAAACATTACTTACCAAGTCATAAAAAAAAGTCATTTTAGTTTTTGTTTTTATGGTCTTTTATACAAGTATATAAATAACAATTGAAGAAATTAATTAAACAATCAGGGCCGGCCTTGACATTTATTGGGACTAGGGCGACCTAAAAATTCGGGGCCATTTTATATTCGACTTCGACTTGCTTTCTAGCGAAAAAATATTTTAGCTAATTAAATTACTTTTCAAATGCTTAAGTTACTATTATAATTATATAATTTTATAAAACACACATTTTTTTGTACAAATAGGGTCTAACCATGTCACTGCACAATTTTATTTTATTTTTTCTATATGACTGTTTTTTTCAAATAAAGTTGAAACCGTTTATCAAAAAATAAAGTTAAATTAATAAAAAGTAATACATTCCTTTAAAGATAATATAATCAGTACAAATAATAAGAATTTTTTTAAGATATGAATAATAAAAGCAAAAAGTTAGTTTTTCTTTTGTAATTGACATGATTCTACCAATTAAATTGTTTATATATAATTCATCACAAAAATTATTTATATATAATGCTTATCTTTTTTAGTTAATCTTTATTTAGTTTTGACTTAATGAACAAAAATATCGTAACTTTTTACATGTTGTATCAATTATATTCTTACATTTAGAATTCATCAATTTTATCCTGACCTTTTTCATTTACTATCAATTCTATCCCCAATTAATTTGGTGCATTTTTTCTTTGAAATCAATTTAATTTTTTAATTTTTTTCCATGATAATCCACATTGATCGATTTACATCGAAATCTTTTAGGTCACATGTTTAAATTAAGTGTATGAGGGCTCACAAAAATAATAATTTGTGAATCAACAATACATTAATACTTTAATTTAAATTTAGCAATTTATAAATCACCAACCATAAGTGATAATTATGTGTATATATGTATAAAATATAACATCAAACTTATTAGAAAGTTGCTCATGTATAGTTGTTTGATTTGACAAAAGAATTATATACATTTTTCAATATGTGCACAAAACTATGTGTATCATGTATGTACCAATATATATATATATATACATGAATATATAAAAAAAGAGTATTGAGATTTAATGTATATGTATGAATAAATCTAAAAATGACAAGACAAGAAAATTGAAGATAATGATGTTTGGACACATAATATGAAAGAAAATTATATAGACTCAAATTGGTTTATGATATAATTGATAATAAATCGAAAAAATTAGGATATAATTGATAAATTTCAAAAGTTATGATCTAATTGATA
The DNA here is from genome assembly GCA_039657365.1 of Stephania yunnanensis. Lineage (NCBI taxonomy): Eukaryota > Viridiplantae > Streptophyta > Magnoliopsida > Ranunculales > Menispermaceae > Stephania > Stephania yunnanensis. Next base: position 54,463,757 of record CM077588.1, on the reverse strand, counting down.
CAAGTTGTAAAAGTTATGATATTTTTGATCATTCAGTCTTTATTTTTTAATCAAAAACATAAATTATTTTTGAGAGAAACGGTTGATTTTATTATTAATTTATTATAATTGCCCAAATAATCCTAATGTTGAGTTTATATGTATATTAATATTTTTTAATCAAAACAGTTGATTTATAGAAAAAAGAAATCTACTAATTTTTCAAAAAAAAAGCTTTTAGTAAATTATAGAGATTAGATAGATTACGGAGTATAATTATGATAGAGGAGAGAGGGACACTTCTTAAAGAGAGAGCCATGTGACTCATGTAAGTGGGGCTCACATAAACGTGCAACCAAATACATCGAGATTCATGCCCTCCGCAAATCTAAGTAATGAGTCGGACCAAGTAAATGAAGGAAAAAAAAAACAATTTTCTTTCTTTTTTTTTTTCAATATTCATGAGATAAAAACTTAAGAATTATTTTGGAGCCATGCTTGCGAGTGGGGAGCCTAGGAGGTCCCGTCCTAAAAAATTTGGCCTGTAAATAGTGGTGGTAATTTGAGTTATAAAACGATTAATACGACATGACACGTAATAAACCTGTCATAGATTTGGCTTAAGTAGATTTAGGTCGTAAAAATATTAACATGTTTATACACGGTTAATAAACGAGTCATTAACATGTCAACCTGTTTAACTCGTTTATGATTCGCTTGACACAATTAAAGAATAACGTATAAATAATAAATATAGTATAATAGATAGATTTGTATAAAATTCATCCATTTGAATGCATGTTAATAATATAATTTATTTTTTATTTATTAGCATATTTTATCATACTTTATTTTATTTTTAAGAGGACATATTCATTTTACTTTTAATATATTATTTATGTTTTAGATTTTATTAATAATTATTTATTAAGAAAAAAAAATAAAACTTTTCACCAAAGTAAAATTTAAATATTTTTTAGACGATTCTTATAATTTTGTATATGTTATTATTACAAGTCAATTTTGCTCTATTATTAAGAGTAATAAAGACTTGAACAAAAAAGTAAAGTAAGACTTTCAAATATATAGGACTACATTATATTTTATTGGCTATTTAATTATGTTTGTTTGAACTTATTCATATATATATATATATATATATATTTAAAAAAGTAGTAAACAAATTATACAAGTTTAAATAAATTAAAATTTTTAAACAAAATATTTAATAAATGGGTGACGAAAATACACGACATATTTAACACGACCCACTCAAGCACGAAAATAATTAATACGATTAATAAACATGTTGTCATGTAATGAGTTTATATATATTATATGAGTTATGACCTTTTTATGACCACATTATATTTTATTGGCCATGCCCATGATGTTGTTGTTGTTGTTGTTGGCCTTGGTCTGCTAGATTGCTTGTGCAGAGTTTCTGCAAAGCTTCAACATTTACGTAGAATTTAGGAGTGGATCCATGATTAGTGTGAATTAGGGGGGCATATAGTTTTGGAGCATAACAAGATTTAATCAAGCAGAATGAAAGCCTGAGCGCCAACTTATTGTTTAGGATATGAAGCTTTGTTGTTCCTTTGCCAAATCGAGGAAATAGATGGTTAAAAGAGTTACTACAGCTACTAAAAGGACTCCAATTTGAACTGCCAAATCTGTCTTCTTAATCCATGTGTGGTTTTGCCGCCGAGAGTTCTCCATGCAACTGCTTCTTGCACAACAAATTTATTAAGTGAATGAATAGGCCATCTCTATATCTGTTTGTTTAGAAACCATTTGGGTCATCATTGTTGAAAGTTGAAACTCTTGGAAACTTGAAGTTCTGCTGAGAATTAGTTTCTGGGATTGAGTTTGATAAGCGAACCAAACAAGGCCTACATCCAAGTGTTGCTATATATACATACGTATGTATATATATTCCATGAGCACAATCAAGAAACCATTTCAGAACTGCAATCACACAATCAAGAAACCGTCTCAGAAGTGCAATCACAATCAAGAAACCTTCTCAGAAGTGCAAGAATTCAACAATGATTTTTCAAGAACTGATATTCCTGTTTCTCCTGGGCTCCAAAGCCGTGTGGAAAACACAACGAGCATGGCGGTGGGGGGCAAGACGACGACGCACCCCAGGCTTGAGAAGAAGGAGGCGGGTCATCATGAACTGGGCTCTGCAACGACGACGCACCCCAGGCTTGAGAAGGAGGCCTGTCACCATCCACCGACTCGAGAGGCTTGTGGCTCGACAACCATCTGCTGCTGACAAGGATATTGCTAGACGCCGCCGGAGGACTCCAAGCACGCTACCTGCACCAAAAATGAGTCGCAATGCTGCTGCACCCCTTCAAGAATCAACTGCAAATCCTTCCCCACCACAACTTACGCCATTATCTGTGGTTGTTGCCCTCCCGGCAGCTCAACATGTCAACATAGCCAGTCGCAGCCGGAGGACTCCAAGCACGCTACCAGCACCCAAAATGAGTCGCAATGCTGCTGCACCCCTTCAAGAATCAACTGCAACGGCTGCAAATCCGTGCCCACCACAACGTACACCATTATCTGTGGTCGCTGCCCTCCCGGCGGCTCGCCGCCACAGGACTCCAAGCTGGCTTTTACCTCGCAGCGCAGCTTCCAATGGCGAATGGGGAATGCATGCAAACAGGTTGCTGCTTCGCGAAACAGCTCGCACTGATGCGAGAGCCCTTCTTAGGCCTGTGAGGGGACACGCCTTCCTCCCCGGTGATCCTGGAGAAACTTCTCGCGGTCCCTTCTTCAAGAATCACTGAACAAGTATAGCATTTGAGATACTATAGTTTTTTTTTTTTTTTTTTTTGACTCCTCGGCCTATTGATTCTTTTACATAGAAAGATTACAATAAGTACCTCAATTGCAGCCACTTTTGGGGCAACTTGCTATGCTTCCTATGCCGGTTGCACGAAAAACTGCCACTGTTATTACTGTACTGCTTTCTGTACTCAGGTGCATAGAAAGACTTCAGAAGTTTAACACTGTGGATATCTTCTTCCATTCTAACAGTTCCACTTTTGGATATCCAATGCAATAATATTCAAAGAATCAAATCATTCCTCTGTATACATTACCAAAGAAAAATTGAAGGAATAATTAAATTAAATAAATCTGACAAGCGCAAACAGATCACCAGTGCATAACAAGTGCACAAACTTAGCAGATATCACTGCCTAGTGAAAATGTTACTGAATCATCAAGAATTGTCTCACAAACTCACTGTTTTCATTAACCAGAAAACAGAGAGGTTTCGTTTTATTTATAGATGAACAGGAGAGATTACAACCATTGATTCCTAACTAACTACTGAGGCTTTATAACTATATTACAACATGATGTACAACATCACTGATCCAGTACACCTACACCCTTAATGGTTTATTCTTACATCTCCCCTCAAACGAAGAGGAATGGGAATGACACCAAGTTTGATCCGTAACTCATGAAACCTAGAGGTGGACAATGCTTTAGTAAAACAATCAGCAATTTGATCACAAGTGGGAACATATTGCACAGATAGATCCCCCTGCAATACCTTGTCTCGCACAAAATGGATATCAATCTCAATATGCTTGGTTCTTGAATGAAAGACAGGATTGCGAGCAAGTGAAGCAGCACTCAGATTGTCACACCAAATAACTGGAACAGCAGGAAGTTGAAACTGTAATTCAGTTAACAAGGAACGTATCCAAGTAACCTCAGCAGCCACATGAGCTAATGCTCTATATTCTGATTCAGTGCTAGACCTTGCCACAACAGCCTGCTTCTTGGATTGCCAAGAAATCAGATTTGAACCAAAGTAAACAGCAAAACCAGCAATGGATTTTCGATCATCTGGATTTGCAGCCCAATCAGCATCTGAATACCCTGTTAGCATAAGCTTTGAACCAGGTTTGAAACTCAAACCCAAATGAACTGTGCCTTTTAAGAATCGCAATACACGTTTCAAAGCTTGCCAATGAGAAGTAGAAGGACTTTGTTGATATGAGCTTAATCGATTGACAATGAAGGCAATGTCTGGTCTGGTATGTACAACATACTGTAATCCACCAAGAAGACTTCTATAAAGTGAAGGATCATGAAACAAAGAATGACTATCACTGCACAATTGTTTCCCTGAAGCAGCAGGAGATTCAGTAACCTTTGCATTTGACATGCCAGCCTTCAACAACAATGAGGATATGTAGCTGGACTGATTTAGATATAAACCAGAAGTATCACGTCGAACTTCAAACCCCAAGAACAAGCTTAACTCCCCAATATCCTTCAAAGCAAAGGTATTATTCAGCTTGTTGATAAAGGACTGAATTGCAGTAGGTTTAGCACCAGTGACAATAATGTCATCAACATAGATCAACACATAAAGAGGAGAAGTTTCCCAAGTAGTGATGAACAGAGAAGAATCAGCTTTAGAATTCTGAAAACCCCATGACAACAAAGCTCCTTTTAATTGATCAAACCAAGCTCTTGGAGCTTGTCGAAGACCATACAAGGCCTTATGAAGTCGACAAACATGATGAGGATTGGAATCATCAACAAAACCAGTTGGTTGATTAGTATAAACCTCTTCCATTAACTGACCATTAAGGAAGGCATTATTAACATCAATTTGTCTAATAGACCAACCATATGTCACTGCAATTGAGAAAATGATCCTAATAGTTGCAGATTTGATCACAGGGCTATAAGTTTCTGAAAAATCAATGCCAGGTATTTGTTTAAAACCTTTGGCAACTAACCTTGCTTTATATCTGTTAACAGTTCCATCAGAATTTTTCTTCATTGTGAAGATCCACTTATTAGCAACCACATTTTGATCTTTAGAAGGAGATACCAAAGACCATGTACCATTTTTCATCAATGCTTGATACTCCTTTTCCATTGCTTCTCTCCAATGAGGAATAGATAGAGCCATCTCCACTGTAGAAGGAACAGAATCAGCAGCAGAACATGTAGCAGTAAATACTTTCTTCATAGAAATTCCATTCTTTCCCCTGGTAATCATTTGGTGAGTATTTGTAGGTAGAGTAACAGGAGATGATTGTGGTGTAGATGATTGTGGTGAAGATGATTGTGGTGAAAATGATTGTGGTGGAGATAATTGTGGTGGAGATGATTGTGGTAAATTTGTTGGTAAAGCTGATGAAGATGGTAAACTGATGAACCAGGGTAAGAATGTTTATCAATAGTAACAATTGAGTGTGGAACAACAGATATAGGAGAAGAAGATTTATTTGTGGAGAACATAGAAGAATAAGGAAAATCTTCTTCATCAAAAATAACATGTCTTGAGATATAAAGTCTTCTGATTTTCCCAAGCATTTGTAGCCTTTATGAGCTGAAGCGTAACCCGAGAAAAATACTTTTCTCGGACTGAACCGATACTTGTGTTGATTATAAGGTCTTGTATATGGATAACAAGCACAACCAAACACCTTAAGAATTGTATAAACTGGAGGTTCTTGATATAGTCAGCGATAAGGAGAACTTCCAGATAATACTTGTGAAGGAAGTCTATTAATAAGAAAAACTGATGTGGAACAAGCATCAGACCAAAATTTATAAGGCAACTTTGAATGAGCAAGAAGTGTCAAGCTAGTCTCAATGATATGTCGATGTTTTCTCTCTGCTCTACCATTCTGTTGATGAGTATGTGGGCAAGAATGTTGAAAGAGAATGCCATGACTATCAAGAAAAGGTTTAAAACATCTAAATTCTCCTCCCCAATCAGATTGTAACCTTTTAATCTTAGTAGAAAACTGATTTTCTACAAGAGTTTTGAAGTGAACAAAGGCATTAAAGGTATCTGATTTATTCTTCAATAGGTACAGCCAAGTAAACCTTGTACAGTCATCTATGAAATGTACATAGTAATTGTATCCATCATGAGAAGTTACAGGTGCTGGACCCCAAACATCAGTATGTATTAACTCTAATACATGTGAACTATGTGACTGTGAAACAGGAAATGGTAAAGCATGATGTTTACCAAGAGGACAAGTAGAGCAAAATCCAACTGATGTTGAAGAAGCTTTGATGTGAGTTTTCAGCAGGTTGTTGAAGTGTTGACGGTGAGGGATGACCCAATCTCAAATGCCATAGTTGATTTGGTTTGTCTTTGAGATGTAACAAATGCTTGAGCATCAATCGAACTTGGAAAGAATTGGTACAATCCATCTTTGAGCTTTCCTTGAAGGAGAACTTGTTTAGTGTGAATATCCTTTATCAAGCAAGTAGAAGAGTTAAACTCAATAACCACATCATTGTCTCGAGTTAGCTGAGAAATACTCAACTGATTTTTCTTTATATATGGAACACAAAGTGTATTGGGAAATTTCAATGAAGACTGTTGTGAAGGAGTCTTAGCATGACCAATAGATGCAATATGTAAATGATTACCATTGCCAACTACCAAGGAGCAATTACCTGAATAGGTAGTACTATTTGTGAGCTGTGATGGATCAGCAGTCACATGTGAAGTAGCTCCACTATCAGCATACCAAGAGGAGTCTGGTATGGAATCAGTAGATGATATGAAACTCTGTGCATTCTGTGGAGATGGATAGAATTGTTGTGTAACAGTAGGAACTTGATGTGCCAGGAATGCTCCCTTATGAGATTGAGACTGAACTTGAGGCTGATTGAACTGTGATTGTGATGATCCATTATGTGCATTTGCTCCCATGTAGTTCATATCAGACCTGTAGTAACACACTGCAGCTGTGTGTCCAATCTTGTTGCAGATTTGACAAGTTGGACGATTGTTTGTATTCTTGAAACCTCCTCTTCCTCTGAATCTGCCATTTCCTCGACCTCCTCTATAACCATTTCCAACACCTCTATATCCTCCTCCATAACTTTGATTTTGTAACTTGTTTGTACTTTCATTTCCATATTTCATTTCAGCAGCATTAGCTTGTGTTGATGTATTCAAATTCATTGAATTGATTCCATTCAGTGCTTGCAGTTGAATCAATTTCGCCTCAAAACTTAACAATGTAGATTGAACTTCGGCCAAGATAGATTTATTTGTCCTCTAATATTGTAGTGATTGGAAGGTATTCAAGACATCTAATCCAGACAAGTGCACATGAGATTAGATATTTCATCAAGATTGGTTCACCAAATTGTTGCTAATTTATCGAGATAATTCTTTCAATTTCTTGAGATAATCCATCATTGACATATTTCCCTTTCTTAGGGTTCGCAACATTGTGCGATTCATCGAATTTGAGCATAATTTTGAGCTCCACACTGAGAGATTCAATAGCTTCCCATAGTGATTTTCTTTGAGGAAGCATATCCTGAGACTTGTGTTGCAATTGAATCTTGCAATGAAGTAAGTAGCCAAGAAACAAGAATTCTATCTTTCGAAAACCATTCTTCATATTCGGATTGATTTCTTGAACCATCCAAGAACTTAGGAGGACAATCTTTTGTTCCAAATATAAAACCATCAAATCGATTCCTTCAATTCTTTGGAACTACAATTGCTTTCCACAAAGAAGAAATTTGATTCATCTAGTTTAATTGAAACAAATTGACTTCTGAATTACCAAATGGAGTTAGGAGAGGTGTTCTTGCCATTGATTTCTTCACTGGAGTCTTCAATGGAGTCGATGTTGACGATGATCTTGATGAAGATGCTATGGTTCTAGAATCTTCCATCGCCTGAGCGTCATAGCTCTGATACCATGAAAATGTTACTGAATCATCAAGAATTGTCTCAAAAACTCACTGTTTTCATTAACCAGAAAACAGAGAGGTTTCGTTTATTTATAGATGAACAGGAGAGATTACAACCATTGATTCCTAACTAACTACTGAGGCTTTATAACTATATTACAACATGATGTACAACATCACTGATCCAGTACACCTACACCCTTAATGGTTTATTCTTACACCTAGTATAAGAAGTTAGTGGGTGTGCTCCCTCAAATATTACAACTTCCGTCCTGATTTTCATTTTTTCTTGTTCGAATAATTGTGGGTCTTTGAACCTTTTTCCGACCCCACCCCACTAAGGGTACTGTCCCCATGTACAATGCCCCGACCACATGACCCAGTAAAAACCAACATAATTAGAGTTGGATGACAGGATTCAATCTCACGGCTTATTGGTCATCAAGCATAACTCAGGAATTATTTTCAATCATTTTCAAGTTTCACACTTTCTTGGTCAATATAAAAGTTCAAATCAGCTCTACTGGAATATTATCACACATCAAAGCGTCCTAACTAACTCTAATGATAAAGAAAGAAGTAAAGCAAAACTCACTTCTGCAATTTTGGCAACACGAAACTCCTTGAACATCTTGGTCCATGGAAATTGCGCCGCGGTCACTGACGAGAATACCCGGGCAAAATAATCAGCAAATCGCATCAGCTGGATATCCTCCTGTGATTCATACGAACCCTACACCCAAAAAAAAAAAAAACCCGAACTTTACAATCAAACAACAACATAAACATAGCCTCAGTCCCAAATTAATTGGGGTAGGCTACATGAATCAAACTTTTCAATTTTGCTCGATTAAGTGCAATTGATGGTGATCTTTCCAGACCATTCAAATCCCTCATAAGTGCATCAGATATGTGCACCACATTGTTATTCTAGCATTTCCCTGAGAAGAAACCAAAAATAGCCCTTGAAACTTTAGAGCACATTTGGTTTGGAGTCATAAATCAATTCTTGTAAATCAATTCCCCAAAAGCAGTTTTGGAGGTACTTTCTCAAGAATCAAAAATAAGAGACACATCCCTCTGAAGTCGGTACTGTGTGCCTAAAGATTTGAAACAAAATATTTGAAGTTCACGTAATGGTAAGTCCAGACCATACACTATTTAAAAAAAAAAGACCGGAAAACTAAAACAGACGAAAGAACACAGATGCGTTCATATTTGAGATAATATATGAAGGACAGTCGTAGAGGCTAATTCTGGCAATACAGATAAAGGTTTCTCAAAATATAAGTACAAGGGGCCTTACTGACCCATTCATGATTGTTGAAAACCATTAAGGAGTTGAATGTTGAGCACAAAGACTACTGTAACCAGCAAAAAATGAAGGTTACAAGGACAAGATGACAAGTGATATATGTAATATTCCAAAAAATTCAACCAGTTATTGGTATTTGCATCGTCTTTAAGCAGTACAGGTATTCACATTATCTAACAAAAAGTGGATATCTATTTTCCTTTGATGTCCATCGGAGTATATTTCTACTTTTGCAAATATAAAAGCAACATATATGACTGCAACACACCTGAGCCTTTGACGGTGCATGTTGGGTTACCTTCTTCGAGCCCTTTGCTGAAGCTTGCTGATTTGCTAGATCAGCAAGAATTCCATCTAACAACCATACAACAAAGGAACCTAGCGATTCGGAAGATCTTTTGCTGATCCAGTCAACAGATGTCTTATATACAGGTTCAGGCAAATAGCAAACAGGAATCTGGCAAATCCAATGCAATTGACTTAAATATCCATAATATTCAAAGAATCAAATCATTCCTCTGTATACATTACCAAAGAAAAATTGAAGGAATAATTAAATTAAATAAATCTGACAAGCGTAAACAGATCACCAGTGCATAACGAGTGCACAAACTTAGCAAATACCACTGCCTAGTATAAGAAGTTAGTGGTGTGCTCCCTCAAATATTACAACTTCCGTCCTGATTTTCATTTTTTCTTGTTCGAATAATTGTGGGTCTTTGAACCTTTTTCCGACCCCACCCCACTAAGGGTACTGTCCCCATGTACAATGCCTCGACCACATGACCCAGTAAAAACCAACATAATTAGAGTTGGATGACAGGATTCAATCTCACGGCTTATTGGTCATCAAGCATAACTCAGGAATTATTTTCAATCATTTTCAAGTTTCACACTTTCTTGGTCAATATAAAAGTTCAAATCAGCTCTACTGGAATATTATCACACATCAAAGCGTCCTAACTAACTCTAATGATAAAGAAAGAAGTAAAGCAAAACTCACTTCTGCAATTTTGGCAACACGAAACTCCTTGAACATCTTGGTCCATGGAAATTGCGCCGCGGTCACTGACGAGAATACCCGGGCAAAATAATCAGCAAATCGCATCAGCTGGATATCCTCCTGTGATTCATACGAACCCTACACCCAAAAAAAAAAATCCGAACTTTACAATCAAACAACAACATAAACATAGCCTCAGTCTCAAATTAATTGGGGTAATCTACATGAATCAAACTTTTCCATTGTGCTTGATTAAGTGCAATTGATGGTGAGCTTTCAGACCATTCAAATCCCTCATAATTAATGCATCCTATGTTAACTTTGGTCTACCACTACCTCGTCGAATTTCTACAGTTTCTATTGAGTCAAGTTTTCTAGCACAGGCATTTGTAGGCCGTCTTTGCGGGTGACCAAACCATCGCAACCGTCCATCGCTAATCTTTGCATCAATTAGTGCTACTTTTACTTGTCATTGAATTTCTATATTTCTTATTTTATCTTTACGAGTTTTACTATACATCCACCTAAGCATACTCATTTATTTATGCTATATTTATTTTATGTAATTGTTGTTACTTTACTGTCCAACATTCATTTCCATAGAGCATAAATGGCCTAATTGCAGTCCGATAAAATTTCTCTTTTAACTTAGTAGGAACATTTCGATCACAAATCACCCTTGTTGCACTCTGTAATTCCTTTCATCCAGCTTGAATTCTATTTGTTACATCATTCTTAATATTACCGTCATTTTTTATGATTGATCTTAGGTATCTAAAGTGGTTAAGTTTAAGAACTTGTACTTCCCCTAATTTTACCACCTCATCATCTTGATGCAAAATATTTCTAAACTCACAATGCATGTACTCGGTCTTCGTTTCTCTCAACTTAAAGCCTTTCGATTCTAACCCAAATCACAGATTCCCTAAAATAAAGATATCACACACTAATCCAAACTAAACATACTCAACAGATTTCCCAATTCTCTACCGAATTCAACAACAATTTCAGAACTCACAGAGATGTCGAGCAGGAATGCAGCAAGGTCGGGAGAATCGATCCTCATCGCCACCTCCGGAACCGTAACCCTAGGCTTCTTCAGCTTCTTCTCCTTCGGTTTCTTCGCCTCCGCCGCACCATTCTCAGCACCACTACCGGAAACCTCACCACCCCCATCGCCATAACTCCCATCCATCTCATCCTCCGACCGCCGCCGCTGCCTCCGCCTCAGCACCGCCTCGTCCTCCTCCGCCGCCGCGGCCTCCTCCGCCTCGTCACTGCACAAGTTTTTTTTTTTTCCGTATGAGTGTTTTTTCTTACATTAGAATTCATCAATTATATTCTAACCTTTTCCATTTACTATCAATTCTATCCCCAACTAATTTGAGGCATTTTTTCTTTGAAAGCAATGTAATTTTCTATTTTTTTTCATGATAATCCACATTCATCAATTTACATTGAAAATTAAATTAAGGTATAAGGACTCACAAAAATAATAATTTGTGAATCAATAATACATCAATACTTTAATTTAAATTTAGTTATTTATAAATCACCAACAATAAGTTGATAATTATGTCTATATACATGTAAAATATGACATCAAACTTATTAGAAAATTGCTCATATGTAGTTGTTTGATTTGACAAAAGAATTATATACATTTTTTATATGTGCACAAAACTATGTGTATCATATATGTAAAAAAAAAACTATATATTATATACATGAATATATAAAAAATAGTATTGAGATTTAATGCTTATGTATGAATAAATCTTAAAATGACATGACAAAAAAATTGAAGATAATGATGTTTGGGAACATATTATGAAAAAAAATTATATAGACCCAAATTAGTTGAGGATATGATTGATAAATTTTAAAGGTTATGATATAATTGATAAAAGTTGTAAAAGTTATGATACTTTTGATCATTAAGTCTTTAGTTTTTAATCAAAAATATAAATTATTTTTGAGAGAAACGGTCGATTTCATTATTAATTTATTATAATTGCCCAAATAATCATATTGTTGAGTTTATATATATATATATACTAGTTTCAGGACGTGCTACGCACGATTGACCCGCTCGCTTCGCTCGCGGGAATTAATTTCTAAGAACTTATTAATAAAACTTAAAATTTTAATTAAAATTTAAAATTTAAAAATATAAGTACCTTTTTTAGCTTATCAATATTCTCTACTATGATTGAGATAAAAAAAAGTTTATTGGATTGATGAGAATGAGTTTATGATTGATTTGGAGAAAAAAAAAAAAAAAACGTGTAGTGGATTGATAAGGAGTTAGAGTTTGATTTTAAGTATACTTAAAAGTGTGCCTAACAAAATTAAAACAGTTGGATTTAGGCCCAAACTCAAGTAACGGCCACAACAATCCTGGTCCATCAAATTCAGGACTCTTATTCGTAATTTGCGTATTAGACGCCACAAAAAAACTGATTATAGTTTTTACCTTGTTTGACAAAAAAAAAATTATTTAGTGATTTGTCTTGTATTCTAACGCAACAACGATTCGATCTATAGTTGGAGCCCACTCAGGAGTAATGATTGGATGATATTGTGTGCAATGTTTTTTTCCACTTAACTACTTTCTTAACCCCAAGTAGATTAGTCCAAAATTTCTTATTCTAAGAGGATTTATAACTTCAAAATCTATGAGTTTCCATCTTTTTTGTTTTTCTTATAATGTTTGAGTCCTTGAAATAGCCTAAACAAAGAAAAGAATAAAGTGCATTAGAAATTGAAAGTCCAACCCTACAACCATCACAAACATGAAAGATGAGGCTCCTATATTATTTTCTTGGTTCATGAAAAATGCAAACAAAATTAATATAGTAATCTTTAATACATATACTTGTGCATTACAGAGTCACATACATTACACCAACAACCATACCAATCAATAAATCATACACCCATGTCTATATACCATATATTCCCAATAAAAATCTCTACTTACCCTCATAAGGGCAACAACCCATCGATCAAAAGGACCCAAATTCAGCCCAAACCATTAAAGAATATTCAAGAACAAAACCAAAAACACAACAGAGGCAATTCAACAAACACTTGGTGAGCGAACCGAAACAACCAACAAGAGAATATTTACGCATCAAGTCGAACCAACAAGAGAAAGGGATGATTCAATTGCAGAATTGGAAGCAATTACAATGCCCACATCTTGCATTACAACTTGCTCCAACAATAAAAAAAATAGTTAAACATCTTATACTTAAAAATTCTCTTTTTGGCATTGTCTCAAGTAGTTGGCGAACATTAAGTAAATATAAACCAAACGCATCAACGAAACCTGTTATTCGGTTGCGGTAAGCTACTATTATGAGAGAATTCAATTGCAGAATTGGAAGCAGATGAAGAAACACATTTATTCGGTGCTCTGCTGACGGAAGATGTTATTCTAAACCAAAGAAGGAAATAAGCGTATGCGAACAATAAAAACGTCGACTACAATGATGTCACAAGCTATCATCTACTATGAAGTCACGACTTACACGTTACAGGGAACATTCTTTTGCAAGTTATCTGCATGGCCCGTTTCAGGACGGGTCGCATCTCTGTTCAGTCCTCACTGTATCCTGCAAGCCTTAACTTTTACTTTCTCTAGGAATTACGTTGGACGTCATAAGCTGGAGGCAATCCTCTTGACTCCCGCCATATACATAGTTCAACAACTTAAATTGAGAATGTGACTTTTAGTAATCAGGGCGGAACCAATAGGCTGATGAACTACAATAGTCTTAATAAATAAAATGAAAAAAACATAACCAAACAATATGTAAAGTAAAGATCAATTCACCAGGAGAATGCGACTCACTGAGCTATCTCTTTGATGTGTTGGAGAAAATTGGAGCCCAGTATATGACACCCTTCCTATGCAGCCATACTTTAGTAATCAAGGTGGAACCAATAGGCTGATGAACTACAATGATTTACCTGCAAGGGTACAAAAAACCCATCTGAGAATATTAGGTGGTAAATTAGAAGGAAAAGCACAATGACAGATATACATTTCAATCAATTAATAGTAAAATAAATGTTCAACAGCAAAACAGAACATAAAATCATATTTTATAAGATAAAGGATCTATAACAATCCTAACTCCTAAATGTAGTAAAATTCCCAACATGTAGAACCCAATAGAAGGCGTTAGCATCAAGAAGAGTGTCTATTCAATGAAACAGATACAAATCAATCTACCACAACCAAGTATTTGAGAAAACAAACATAATTTATAAGGTTTATGAAATTTCCAACATTCTTAGGAAACATTAAACTGTAAGTACATATTTTCGCTTACAAAATTATAGTTGCTTCCCTTCAAAACTAATCACATTCATTCATTCACATACATGGTTTCCAAATGTGAAAAAAAAAACACGAGCATCAACAAATAATCACAAAGAGGATAAAAATGAAATTAACAGATGTAAGGCATGTGCATTCACTCAACAGTTTCTAAGAGAAGGAATTTGACAAACCTAGGAGATTGATGTTCCTTGACATCTGTTATTTTCCTCAAGCCAGTAGTACTTCATACAGTAACATTACATGCACTTAGAAAAAAGAGAATGTAATGAGCTGCAGAAATGACAAACCAAAATTAAGCATTATCCAATTAATCATTATACAACTTTAACTATTGCACATGCTCAAGTTATCGAAGGCCAGTCCTATATGTTCCATGATCCTAAACGAATTTTTTCTCCCCTTTGTATTTGTTTTCCTTTTCTATTTCTATTTTGTCTAAAAGATCTAATATCCGAATGAAATGCAATTTACCAATAAAAACAAACACAACCAACATGAAATAATTCTCCAGGTTCTTTATCAGTTTGTCCCTGTTATATTTAAAAGATTAATTTTTTTAAAGGAAATTATTAAAAGAATGAGAAAACTTATAAAACATATTAACTATAAAATGGTTGAAAACTTACATTTCAATTAAAGTGATTCTGCAAGAGAAGCATCCACGAGTGACAACAACTCTTTGTAAACAATGTTCTTTGTCGTGTTTGGTTGATTATTGTAATTAGAAGGTTTAATAAGAACTTTGATGCAAGTCGCAATTGTAGCACGTGAAAGCGCAACATAAAGTTGACCGTGAGAAAAAAATGGTTCTCTCAAATAAACCCCAACGAAGTTTAATGTTTGCCCTTGAGCCTTATTAATAGTCATTGCAAAACACAATCGAATAGGGAATTGTCTCCTTTTGAATTTGAATGACATTTTATCTTCTTAATTTGGAATGAAAGGTATTCTAGGCAGAAAAACTCTAACATAATGCTCATTATCTACAATTCATATAAGGCCACCATTGGATCCAAAATAATAATCACACGGTTCATTTAATCCAATATTCAAACATCTATATATTTCTTATATAAAGGAAGAAGATGGAGATAATAATTGCAACAAAAAAATAAGAAATGTCCGCCAAACCAAACTAAAGAAAAAGGCATTCATTTAGAAGCAAGTTAAACTTAAAGAGCCAAAACTCAAATTCACATACTCCATAGTTAAGGGCGGAAGCAAACTTTAAGGGCTAAGGGGCCAACCTTTACATATATTTTTTAAAATTCAAAAGATATACTTATATATGAAATAATCAAAGCAAAATTTTACGTAATTAGCATATAATTATATGAGATATTTCGATGACGACCTTTATCTTAGCATATAATTATATGAGATTTTATGTGAATAAAGCAATAAATCTTGAATAGAGTCTAATGAAAACACTTAAAGGCATAATAGTTAGTATTAAAATAAAATTAATGCATGTGTTGTGTTTTTCTAAATTATCTCATATTTACAACATCATAGAAAGTATAGTTTGAAATGAAAGTAGCTTTTAAATTAATAGAAAGAAGATGTACTTGAAATAGAGTGTCGACTTGCGAAGTCATGGAAGAACACATTGAGTCATAGAAGTGTATATCATATTATGACAAAAAGGTAAGTGAAATGCCTACATTTAAATGAAGGAAGAAATCTTACATGAACAGAGTTGAAATGGTCCCAGAGAGATTCTTTAGGTCTCCAATAACCCCTTCAATAAGGGAATAAAAAATATTATAAATTATTAAACCTGGTAAAAAGAAGATGGAGCAACCAATTATCATCAGGAGAGAGAAAGAGTTGAGTGAGCAACCAACAACCGCAATAGGGATCAACAAGAGAAAAAGCTCGAGCTACAAATGTGGAAATTAAAAACAAAAAACCAAAAAATGGATCTTATGGGGCATTTCATCAAACAACTACAAAGCACTCTTAAACTATCAAATTATCAATACAAACTCATCTCAATGCAATCAAACTAATTATCCCAGGGGTATCTCAAACTAATATTCTCATAGGCACAAAAAATTATCAATGCAACGCCATCTCAATAAATCAAACTAATCATCTAATTGGCATTTCATCAAATATTTAAATACTTATAATCCTTAAAATATTTAAATACTTAAAAAATTAACCCTGGACAATATAGAATTGATGAAGACATACAAACTAAAATCATTATATATTGCCTACAAAACTACTTATAATCCTTAAAATTAAAATACAAAAGTAGGTATTTTGCCTACAATTAAATTGGGGACTGGATTCATCGAATGGTCGGGAATTGGCGGCAGGGGAGGGTCTATAGTTGATGGGTGTCTGTAGTTAATGGGGGCGAACGAGTGGATGAGATCAATAAACGGCCGTGAGAGGCCATGATCTGGACATCAAATGGATTGTTAGCGAGTACCCAATTTGGGTTTTCGGATTCACACGCATCAGAACATCAATTCGATGACAAAATCAGTAAAAAGCACACAAATTGGGAATAGAGAGAGATATTAAATAAACTTTATTAGCCCTTTGAAATATTCCTTCATTATTCATAAAATTTTTAGATGTTATTTGGTCTAAAAGTGATTTCTTCATATGCATTAATCAAGATATTAAATAAACTTTATTAGCCCTTTGAAATATTTATTCCGCAAATGTCAACAGAGAACTAATTTTGAGAATTTATAAACTTGTAAACCAGATCCAACGAAGAATAAGACGACCAGATCCAACGAAGAATAAGACCACCAAATCCTTTCCATAAAAATTTAAGAATGACTCACCTCATAAGTCCTCAAATCTAGAAAACCTCTCCAAAACAATGCGTCCCCAAATCTGAATAACAGTAAGTCCTCAAATCTAGAATTTATAAATGCTCTCAGTAAGTCCTCAAATATGAAGTTCACAGTTCAACATGTTGAAAGAGATGCATTAATCAAGATAAGAGTAAATTCTTCGAAAAAGTTATTGAACACCCATGAAAAATCAACCAAACTGGTAAAATTGAGACCGTTCGAGAGAGGAAGAAATCGGTCGAAGCTTTGGTGTAGAGAGAGAGAGGGTTGTGGAAACGGATGAGAGGGCGAAGCGGAGGAGGAGCGACGGCGGTGGTGAGGTTGGATTCGTGGAGTTGGCGGAGTTGAGATGAAGAGAATGCCGGAGAAGTAACAAATTGAATAGGGTTATAACGGTGAAGAAGAAGAGTTGTGAGATTGGGGAGACGTGAAGAAAAAAGTTATAATGATGGAGAAGAAAGTTGTGAGATTTGGGAGACGAGGCAAAAAAGAGAGGGAGAAGATGAAAAATAGGAAGTGAGGGAGAGCCGTGAGAGAATAGGAGTGGAATAGAAATCACGGAAGGACAGATCGAAGTTATCGGTGAGAGAGAGACGTGAGAGAAGAGGAAATAGTAAATTATAGAGATTAAATAGAGTACGCAGTAATTAAAAGAGAGGAGAGATGGACACTTCTTAAAGAGAGAGTCATGTGACTCATGTAAGTGGGGCTCCCATAATGTACAATAAATACAACCAGATTCATGACCTCCGCAAATCTAAGTAATGAGCTGGACCAATTAGATGAAGGAAAAAAAAACATTTTTTTTTTCAATCTTCAAGAGATAAAAACTTAAGAAATATTTTAAGATTATTTAAGTAATACTGAGAGACATCGATCCGCTTTCCCAAATAGGCAACAAGTATCAAATTGCACTATGCTGAAAGAAACGTCGTGCAAAGAGATACTTGAGTTAATCAAATATGAAACTAACATTAAGGTTAAGTAGTAATGGATTAAGGTCGGTCGGCCGCGATATTCATCACATCAGCCTGTCCACTACAATTTGAGCTCTGCTCTATAGCATTTCAATACAAGTTTGAGCTCTATATCATAATATCAAAAGGTCGTACTTACGATTACACATTTTCTATTCCAAGTGAATTAGTCGTCACCGGAATGTATACTTGCTAACATACCCGAGTTTTAAAACTCGTCATGTTCACCCAAGTTATTCTTGCGCCAACAAACCCCGAGGTCCGATTACCCCGTTCGAGGCACGTTACCTCGTGTGTCATGCAAGGTAGTGGAGAAATTTCCTAACATCCCGGCAAGTCTAGTGACCCCCCGTACGAAAGCTAAATTTCTATCATCAAATTACCCTAACCATAAGAACCACTTTCATGTTCAATAATGACTCGGTAATGGACCAAAAGATGTAATTGCATACTGATGCACAAAGAATAAGAGTCAAAATAAATAAATTATCCGAATAGCATGTTGTATCACTGACTTCCACACATAACAATCAACATGACATAGTATAGGAATTGGAATCAATGAAATACAAAACAAAGTATGCTATGAATATCATAAAATGAACAATTGAGCAAGTCATAGCATATAGATTTCAAAGGTGATTCAGTTCGAATAACTGAGAATGAATAAATAAATGGAATGAAATGTAAATAAATGTCTCAAATCAGTTTACTTACTTACACACAGCAATTCCTAAGCTATCCAACTTTCGTCGCGTCGATGTATGCACCCAAACCCCGTAATAGCTCCTCAATTGTCCTAACATTTGAGAATTTATCAATTTAGTGTTATTATTACTTATTCACAATTTATAAGTTGGTCGAAATCGGTCAAAATTAAGTTCGAGATCAATTTACCGATTTCGCGTTTTTCGAGGTAAAACTTCGGTATAACGCCTCGACCGACTCCCGAATTTTTCACTTTTTATAGAAATATGGAAGTTTTATTGATTTGGGTCAAAAATATATTTTTCCCATTTTTTTGGAATTTTCCTGAATTTTTTTTCAAAATTTTATCTATTTTCAAGAATTTATTATATATTAAAATTGTTTAATTAATTAAATAATATAATATATATAATATATATAAATGGGTGGGTCCGGGTCAAACCCGACTCGATCCAGCTGGACCCGAGTCGGTTTGACTCGGTCTTTCATCGGGTCAGGGTCGGTCGACTCGACCCAAATGGGCTCGGGTCGACCCGACCCGATCCCATCTTCTTCTCACCGCGAGCACTCGTGCTGTCAGTTCGAATTTTTTTTTTCTTGTGAGGCGCTGGGGTTGGCTCCCAACTCCAACCCCAATGGGTTTTAATGGCAAGGGAGATCCCCTTGCCATCTCTTCAGTTCCTCTCTCGGTAAGCCATGGAGGCCGATTGTCACGACCCAATAATTAATACACGTTTAATTTGTTAATTAGGACACAATGACCCGTGACGTGGGATCCGCAGTGCGATACGTGTCACTACCGAGGCACGGTGGACCGAGGTAAATGTTATATTTATTGTGTTGTTTGCCTAGTGTATTGTATATGTGTAGACTATTAAGTCATTTACGGGTATGCAGATACCGAGACGAGCGGGGACGCGGCTCGAGTCGCGCCGATGTGGGCCCGAGGTAGCGGCTCGTGGGGTAAGTAGAATTTATTCAATTATAAAAAAAAATGTGTAGAAGTGAGTGGTGGTGGTGAGGTCGCTACGAGCCGCCGGTTCGCCGCCGGATCCGACCTTCGCGCCACCCCTTTTTCTTCTTCTTCCCCGGCTCGATCACTCCCTCTCCGCCATCTTTTTTTCCTATCTGTCTCGTTTTTTTCTCTCTCTTCTCTTTTTCTTTTCTCTCTCTTATCTAATTCTTATCCAAAACAATTTTCTTTCTTTATATATATATATATATATATACATTTCCTTTTTATTTTCTTTTTGATTTCAAATCAAAAGTGTCCTCGAGATTCGTGCAACGCACATCTCGAGGCAAACTCAACAACCGAGCAAGCGCATATCTCGAGGCACCAACCCGCCTCATTTCAAAATCTCGATACTCACGCTACACGCAACACGGGGCATATTCAATGTACGTTTTAAACCCACATAAAAACCACTATCTCGGTCGCACGTCGACACGCGACTCGAGGCGCGTCCCCGTTCGTGTTTTGGCTCACCGCATTCCCCGCATATACTTTTCTCAACAATTAGCATTAAAATCTTAAATTGAACATTCTCGGTGTCTCCATTCAAGATTCAGACATACGTATTCGACGAGTGGGTCCCACATACGACCTTGACCTGACACGTGGCACAAGTCAAATTTTTGGGCCGTTACAGTTTGATTGGTTTTAGAATGTATTAGAGTTGCTAGGGCGAGATTATACCTAATGTAATTGGGTTTAATAAGTTGTCAAAATGTTCAAAAGCTCATGTCTCGAGCCTTGGTAGCGCGATATGGAGGTCATGTAGCCCGCTACTTAACGTTGGCACGCTAAATGAAACATGTAGCACACTGGTGTTCTTCGTCTCGAAGAATACCTAGCTCCCCAAATTGTCTTGCGCGCTACCCCTTGGGCATAGCGCGCTAGACAATGCAGAACCCATAATTCTGCACAACAGAGTTTTGGCTTCTTGATGTCTAGGCTCCCCCAAAGCACTCGGATCCCTTGTTCTCCTCCACCAAGGGTCCATACCAACTTCCCAAACAACAACCATTAACTTTATGACTTCAACATGTTGAATTGAAATGAAAGTTAATATGGAAACTTACCAAGTAGGTACACACACCAAGCTTGATCTTCAAGCCTTCACCACTTCACTGAATTCTTGTGTCTTCTTCCCACTCTTGAACACTCCAGTAACCTCTTCTTGCTCCTCCTTCTTGCCAAATCGATGAAGATGAAAAGATGAAGTGATAAATTTGGTTGACTAAAGTGTTTATATATGATTGAAGAGCCATACCTCTCTTTGCACTTATGGATCCCGAGGCTTAACTTGTGGACCACCTTCACACACTTGTCCCATAAGTCAAGCATTAATGACTCTAATTAGATACCCAATTCATCTCTAGATAGATAATACGTGTCTCGATGCACATCATATGACCATTAGTTTATTTCATTAACTTTAGGCTATATTAATTGATTAGCCAACATGACCACATTAAAGCACATAGACAACTATAAGTAATTCAAATTAAACTTACACCATAAGCCGCTACCTCGGTCCCACATCAACACACAACTCGAGATACGTCCTCGCTCATGTCTCGACTCATCAAATGCCCTGCGTATACCTTATTCGCAAATTCGGCATAAAGAATAAATATGCATTTGTACATTAGAAACTCACATTTAGTTATAAATAAATAATACACGCACAATATAAAAACTTAACATAGTATCATGAGTGACGATTTTGCTGAGACCTGTTGAAAAGACACCTTGGATGAATTTCAATCCAAGGTGAAGTGTTGAAGATGTGTAGATCGAAATATAGTCATCCCACATCAATTAAGTGCAGTGGAAGAACCAAAAAATTTAATGGAGGGGGCAATTTTACCTACCTCAACTTATATTATTCAGACTACATTTAGAGTCTATAGAAAATGTATCATGCATAAGGGAGGGCGGAGAGGAGTCGAGGGGCAAAAAAAGTGGTCGGGGTGGGGTATTACAAGAGGGTCTTGGATCCGAGGGGGAGCGATCGCCCACCATGCACCTCCTCTACTTCCGCCACTGATTAAGTGTAACTTCATAAAAAAAAGTACATAAATGTAACTAAGGGAGTAGGCATGTGAAGTCCAACAAGCATACTCCTGAACTAATCATGTTCATTTTAGAGTGTTGTGTATATTAATTTTGTGATTTCTTGACTACATTAATTACAAGTTTAATTAACAAGGAGAAAAAAAAAATCTAAAACCAATGAAAACTCACTGCCTAGTTGAAAGACTATTTATAAGAATTAATGTAGAGAAGTATGAATATATATATAGATACACAAGATGATATAGAACTAGTTAGGTAGGTTAATTAAATTCAATTTACATAAGTTGGATTGAAAAGCGAGCTTGAGGAAATTGTTTGGAAAGGTTGTTGCGAAACTGATCCAAAACCCTTCTTTTATGTTTAAAGTAGTCCGATGCAGATTCAACAATAACCATCCTTTGTAAATTCACTGCACTGCCTAACAAAAGTTTGAAGAACTTTAGCTCGCAATCGAATCCTTCCACCCCTCGAACTGCAACATACTTGAGTTTGTTCAGGTTGCACGACATAGGCCACTCGAATGCTATTTCAGTATTTGAGAGCTTGGATCCTATTAATTAAAAATGGTGACATATATATAGAGAAACTAGTTAGTATATAGGTTTAAAAATAAACACATAGTTCATATTACCCTAATTAAATGAGAAGAATATAATTGTTAAAAGTAATTAATTATATACCTGGTAACGATAACCAACTTGCATGACAAACATTTCTACGTTAGAACAATTGTTGATCAACAAGGATGCTAATCGAGTAGAGGTACTAGCACCATTAATAAGTTTTGTATTAAGCTGAAATGACCTAATTCGTTTGCCGTAGGCCTTGAGCAAGCTTGCCAATGTACTTATAGTTCCTTCCAAAACCTTGAAAGTAAGCAATAAAGAAATGTAAAATCAAATTAATTAAAGCACATATATACCAAAAGCACAAATATACGCTCATACACACATACACATGCACACACAGAGAGATTGGGTGAGAAAAGTAGTTGATACGTACATGAAAAGTTCCATCAGCTACAACCCTGACGTGGTGAGCCAATTCCAGTGGGGCTTGAGATCCACAGCATCCCTGCTGCACCCTACTCCATATCCTGCAAGTATCGAACCATTCATCGACATCCACATCGCCATCCCAAGCCTCCACCCTCCCAAACCAGCACTTAATCGATCCGTACTGATAACTGTACGACACAAACTCCACCCTCGGCGTCTCCATCTCCACCACCGCACTCTCCTCCACCCGATCCCCCTGGACCTGACGAGGAACGTGATAAGTCACCACCTCCATCCTCCTCAACTCCCCCCTCAACACCACCCTCCCGTTATTCCCACCAAACCCACAATCCACCAAAACCAGCCCCTCCAAGTCCGGCCACGCCACCGGGACCCCCCCGTCCAGCCACACCCGCTCCAGCGTTAAGGTTTCCAGGCTCGGCGCCGCCAGCATCGCCGGGGGGATTGTGTAGGGCGTCAGGTAGTGGGGCCGGACGATGAACTCCGCCGACCGCGGCGCCAGGGAGATCTCGAGGTGTTTCACGCCGTGGATCAGAGCGGTTGCTATCAGCTTGTTTATGAACTTGGACTCGCATAAGGGCCACCACTGGATTCTCACTCTCTGGAGGATTGTCGCAGTGTTCATGGCGCGGCGGCGGAGGAGGAATTGGTGGAACAAGTTCATGGAGTAGACGTTGGTGATGGCGAAGCGGAGGTTGTTGTTGTTGGTCGTCCAGAAGGTTCTGTAGTTTTTGGAGAGGAGGGATGTCTGGATGAGGTCCTTCGGGGCCATGAATGTGAATATGTGCTTGATTACTTCTTCAGGTAATGCAATTGACGACGACGACCACATATTGGTTGATTTATCACGATCCATCGATCGATCGATTTGAAGAGATGACCTAGCTAGGGTCCGTTGTTTTTTTTTTTTTTTTCATTAGTAAGTTTGAGTTTAATTAGGGTTTGATTGTTTTTATATAAAGATTTGTAGTATTTCTGTTTGAGTGGGATTAGGAGTCGTGGTGTGTGTATGAGGTAAGTATCCGCGTTAATTATCCGATTACTTCGAGTTAGCCTTGCAACCAACATTAGTCTCATGACTCCGGATTAGTCGTGGACAAAACTAAGGGTGCGACATGACTCTATCTTGCTCCAATGCTGCCTATTTTGCTTTTTCACACCTCTCAAGTTAGTTAAAAGAACCTGTTGGCTATTTAGTTTTCATATAATCATGTTCTTGTTTTTTCTCAAACTAGAAATCTAATACTCCGGTTTTTTCCTTTTTTCAGCATTGTGCGTTTGTATACTGATGATTAAGAAACAGATAAATATTTCGGTACTTTGGGAATTAAATATTTCGGTACTTTGGGAATTATATCATGTTATAGGTGACCTGCTCCTTGATTAAATGGTCTGTTTTCGTATTGTCGATTCGACTTCCAATTGAAAATTTGTTCATTTATGAATATAATTCAGAAATATAGATCATCGTTGTGTTTGTTGTCATTGTTTTTTTTTTTTAATGCTCCTTGCTTGCAGGATTTGTCACATTCCTTATTAAGTCATTCCTTATTAAGTTCTCTATTTGGAATTTTGTATTGGTGTTTTTTTTTTTTTTAACTTCTTATCTTTATGTGAAATGATACTTCGGAACAAGTTCTGAAGCATGCAAATGTTGGAGATTATTTGGATTTTAAAGTGCCAAGCTTGAACCAATTTAATAAGACAAACAGGAATGGGCGAGCTTAAAGCTTCTTCAATGAAATCACTTGCAAATGCCATGATGTTTCTTCATAGCCGAGGCTGGTATCTTATTTTATTTTAAACCCTTACTCTTGAATGATTTATCTACTAAGAATCTAATTAAGATATTGAACTTTGTCAGGAATTTACCCATCGAGAAATAATCACTTTATATTTTTTTTTTTTTTTTTTTTTTGTTTTGTACATTTGAGCCCCTTGTCGAACTACACCCATGTAGTCCCATGAATTGATCCTATGACCACAACTATTTTCACAGCCTTTTTCCATTCAGCTACAAAACTTTGCTGGCAATAATGTGTCTTTGCATAAACGATTCTCGGGATAGATTTAATTTGTACGACTTCGTGATAGTGAAGAATGGAGGCATATGTTAAGAGAATCTAGGGAGATGAGCTCCTGGGCAATTAGAAATTATTATTTTGGTTTTTTAAGTATAGCGTTGACGATAAAAAGCAATAGTTCACCTTAAAGGAATTTAATTGCACATTCTGGATTTAGCTTAACTCTTGGTTAGAAGGGGTATTATTCCTTGGCCAACTACATCCATGTACTTTTGGCCTCTCCGAACTTGGGGTTAATTTCACCGATAGTCACTCAAGTTTGCAGTTTGTAACACTTTGGTCACTGAATTTTTATTTGTCTCAAATATATCACTAAACTTTACAAAACGTTTCAACAAAGTCACTCCGACCACTCTCCGATCAAAAACCCACCGGCGCTGCTGACGTGGCGCCACGTGGGATTTCATGGGAGGTCACTTAACTTGTTAAGTGATGACATGGCATGCCACATACACACCCACCCACCCCCTCTTAGTTCACCCCGGCTCGTGCTCCAACACCCCCGGTCGTCTCTCCCCCACTGCCCGCGCCCCTCCCTCCCCCCCGGTCGTCTCTCCCCCGCCCCCGCCCCCAGGGTCGTCTCGCCCCACCCCCACTCCCCCCCCGGTAGTCTCTCCCCCACCCCGTTGGTTCCCCCCCCCCGGTCATCTTCTTCCTCGCGCTCGTTCTCTGTCGCGACACCTCTCTCTCGCGGAGCTTCGATCTGCGCAACCAATCGGCCTCGACCGGTTTTGGTGGGGGCGGGTGGGGATCGGGGGGTGGTGGTGGGGGCGAGGCGACCGGGGGTGGCGAGAGACGCCGCGGGGGAGTGGGGGTGGGGGCGAGAGACGACCTGGGGCGGGGGAAACCGGTGGGGGTGGGGGAGAGACGACCGCGAGGGGAGTGGGGGTGGGGCGAGACGACTGGGGGGGGGGGGGGAGAGACGGCCGGGGGAGGGAGGGGGGCGGCGGGAAGCGATGGGGAGAGACGATCGGGGGTGTTGGAGCACGAGCCGGGGTGAACTAAGAGGGGGTGGGTGGGTGTGTATGTGGCATGCCATGTCATCACTTAACAAGTTAAGTGACCTCCCATGAAATCCCACGTGGCGCCACGTCAGCAGCGCCGGTGGGTTTTTGATCGGAGAGTGGTCGGAGTGACTTTGTTGAAACGTTTTGTAAAGTTTAGTGATATATTTGAGACAAATGAAAGTTTAGTGACCAAAATGTTACAAACCGCAAACTTGAGTGACCATCGGTGAAATTAACCCCCGAACTTGTCTAATGACTTTTTTAACTTTATACATGTTTCAAGGGGTGGTCATGACAAAGAAGTAGTTGATTTTGTTGAAACACATTATCCATAGTACCACTACTATATTTTCTGTATCCTCCAGCTGTGTATTACTAAAAATCTGTGTTATGCGGGACTCTCACTTTAACTTGAAGTACACTTGTAGGGCCCTTGATATGCATCTTGTGCTTGAAAATATTTAAAAGTCCCAATGTAAATGTTGTTTGTACAAGGGTGGGTAAAGTAGAAAGAGGCAAAAAAAAGGAACAAGAACTATAACCATAACTTTTGAATATCAAAATTGTAGGAAAGGAGAAGCGTGAATGAGATATAGGAAGAAAAATGAAAACAGAAAATAAGAGGAAAATGGAAACGAAGAAAAATTATATTGACGTTTAGGCTTAGTGCATTACATTACCACGTGTCTAACCACTTGTGGCCAGTTTCGAGTCTTTCGACATTAGCCAAAGTCACTGACCTCAAAAAATTAGAGAATATATAAGTTTGACATTAAGGCTTGGTCTATTCTTGACTCCAAGTAGCGTAACTTTCTGCGACTTTGGTGTTGTTCGATAGTTATCGCTGTTTTGTAAACTGCTGCTTGGGTACTGGATATATTTCATTGTCTTTGAGGTTGGTGTTGTTTTACATGATGTTCAGCTTGACCAAAGTATCAATCTTCTCTTTTTATGGAATGCTTAACTAATTAACTACTTATACCTATTTGTGACATTTTAGCTGCTTCTTTTGCTTAAAAAATGTCTCAGCTCTCTCAGTTACTGTAATGGTCATTGGTGACTTTATGTTATATTAAGTGGTAAACGTTGTGAGATTTATTTCATCAGTTAAAAAGTTGAAACAATAAATTTAAGTGATCTGTATTTTTCCTTCTAAGAAAGAAAAGTGGGTAGAGATGGTTTTTACCATTTGTTGCCTTGATTCCAGTGTGCAATAATTGGAGTGATTTATCGTGAGCGGAAACTACCGAATTTCAGAAGATAGTTTTATGGACCCTGACCTACTTTCTATAAAATTATTTTAGCCAAATAGTCACCTCCGTTCTGAGAAGGAATGATATGTGCATCCTATAAGTTCTCATTGTAGGGTTTATATTACAGCTTGTATGCTCTTAGCTTTTAATGGCAGTGTCCCTAATTTTGGATGAATGATTGGTGAATACTTATGTTTAATTCTGAAAAACTTAACATAATATCATGACCAACTGTTTGGCTGAGACTTGTCGAAAAGGCACTTTGGATGGATTTCAATCCAAGATGAAGTGTTGAAGATGTGTAGATGGAAATAGTCATCCCACATCAATTAAGTGTAACTTCAAAAAAAAAAACAAGTACATAAATGTAACTAAGGGTCTAATAGTAGGCATGTGAAGTCCAACAAGCATACTCCCGAACTAATCATGTTCATTTTCGAGTGTTGTATATTAATTTTGTGATTTCTTGATTTCATTAATTACGAGTTTAATTAACAAGGAGAAAAAAGAATTCTAAAACCAATGAAAACTCCCTAACTAGTTGAAAGACTATTTATAAGAATTAATGTAGAGATGTACATTAATTGATGTGTCATAAATGTACAAATCATTTAATGCACAACACATTTTAAGAGATTTTTATGGTATGAACATATATTTGAGTTTCATTATAAAATATTCTTTTATATATATATATATGATATATATAAAAACACGAATCACAATTTTTTGAGTGGTAATGAAATTTACCTATTTGCTCATACTTTTTTTTATCTCCAAATTAACCTTTTCTTTTGTATCCAAATCAAACTCTAACTCCTTATGAATCCACTACACGTTTTTTTTCTCTTTATCTCCAAATCTATCATGAACTCATCCTCATCAATCCAATACACTTTTTTTTATGATGTAATGTACTAGCATGATTAGCTTGTTTTTTCATTCACATCTTATCTCAATCACATTATAGAATATTGATAAGCTATAAAGGTACTTGTATTTCAAAATCTTAAATTTTAATTACAATTTTAAATTTTGTTAATAAATTCTTAAAAATTAATTCCCGCGAGCGAAGCGAGCGAGGAATCGTGCGTAGCACGTCTTGAAACTAGTATATATATATATATATATATATATATATATATATATATATATATATATATATATATATATATATATATATAGATACACAAGAGATGATATAGAGCTAGTTAGGTAGGTTAATTAAATTCAATTTACATAAGTTGGATTGAAAAGCGAGCTTGACGAAATTGTTTGGAAAGGTTGTTGCGAAACTGATCCAAAACCCTTCTTTTATGTTTAAAGTAGTCCGATGCAGATTCAACAATAACCATCCTTTGTAAATTCACTGCACTGCCTAACAAATGTTTGAAGAACTCTAGCTCGCAATCGAATCCTTCCACCCCTTGAACTGCAACATACTTGAGTTTGTTCAGGTTGCACGACATAGGCCACTCGAATGCTATTTCAGTATTTAGAGAGCTTGGATCCTATTAATTAAAAATGGTGACATATATAGAGAAACTAGTTAGTATATAGGTTTAAAAATAAACACATAGTTCATATTGCCTAATTAAATGAGAAGAATATAATTGTTAAAAGTATTAATTATATACCTGGTAACGATAACCATCTTGCATGACAAACATTTCTACGTTAGAACAATTGTTGATCAACAAGGATGCTAATCGAGTAGAGGTACTAGCAGCATTAAGAAGATACGTATTAAGCTCAAATGGCCTAATTCGTTTGCTGTAGGCCTTGAGCAAGCTGACCAATGTACTTGTAGTTCCTTCCAAAACCTTGAAAGTAAGTGATAAAGACATGTAAAATCAAATTAATTAAAGCACATATATACGCAAAAAAAATATATCGAATTAATTGTAGAGCCATAACTTTCAAATATCTAGAGCCAGAACTTTCAAATATGAAAGATTGTAGGAAAGGAGAAGCGTGAAGGAGATAGAGGAAGAAAAGTGGAAACATAAAATAAGAGTGAAATGGAAACATAAAAAAATTAGAGAATAGAGATGTTTGACATTAAGGGTTGGCCTGTTTTTGACTCCAATTAGTAACGTAACTTTCTGCGTGTGTTGTTTGATGGTTACCACTGTTTTGTAAGCTGGAAATTCTTTTTCACTTGTAGATATATTTCAGAGTCTTTGAGGTTGGTGCTGTTTTACATGATGTACTCAGTTCGAACAAAGTGTCAATCTTCTCTCTTTATTAATAGCTTAACTAATTTCAAAGTGTCAATCTTCTCTCTTTATTAAAAATATTTTTATACTCTACGTTGTTAAAACTTATTTAATATGTAATAAATATCCAACAAGAATATCTATAATTAAGAAATTAATGTGTAATGATTTGTAATTTTAGTGAAATTCTTTGTTTTATAATATTTAGTTAATTATTAATTACTATTTTTTTCATTAACAATATTAAGCTATTTGTTAATTTTAAATTCGATAAGTTCTAATAACGTATTATATAGTTGTTGGTCTAGCTTATAATAGTTTTGGCCTCTGGGAACTTGTTTAATGACTTCTGAACTTTCTCTATACATGCTTCAAGTTGTTGAAACACATTATCCATTACCACTACCGTATTTTATGTGTATTACACATATTGGTTGATTGATCACGATCCATCGATCGATCGATCGATTTGTTTGATTGATCGAATTGAAGAGATGAACTAGCTAGGGTTTTGTTAGTTTGAGTTTGGCCGTTGTTTGTTTTTTTTTTTATCTAATTAGTAAGTTTGAGTTTAATTAAGATTTGATAGTATTTAGATAAGATTGGTAGTATTTATGTTTGAGTGGGATTAGGAGTGGTCCGACTACTCCGAGTTAGCCCTGCAACCAACAAATATATATTACCATAAAAATATAAATATATGAGTAAATGCAGACTAATAAATATGTTGCAGTATATCATATAAAATATAAACAAATCATAACTAATCCAAAATATATAGTATATATGTTTCTTAAAAAAAGATATGTACATACTATGCGGTAATTAATTCTATAAGTGCTCATGTGATGAATACATTATATATAGTAGCCATTGATTAATGCTTGGTGGATGCATTGCACTGTTTACACTATATGTAATGATACACATAGATGAGGAGGAAGTTGATGGTGACTTAATGGTTGATAAAGACAAGGCGACTTTAAGGATGGTCTTCGACTTTTTATTTTGCATATTATAGGCAAAAGTTTTGTTAAGACTTAATGACAAGTGTGGTAATATAGAAATAAGAGCTTTAATTGGGTAATGATTTTGTTGAAAGTTAATTACAAGTGTTAGAACTTAAAATTTTTCAATGGATGAAATGTTAGTATTTTGTTTTGGTTGGAACTTGGATGAATTGTGACGTATGTATTTCGGACCTTTTTTTTGTTAATTTTTCATGGGGATTTCAATGGGGATTCTCCGTGGGGAACTAAATGGGGAATAATAAATCCCCATATGGGGATTCTCCATCCCCGCGGGAATTAAACGGGAATGGAGATGGGGATTCAAATCTTGAATAGGGATAGGGACGGAGAACTAGTCCCCAACCCCGCCCATTGACACCCTTAGTACGAGTGTTTCAACGAGTGAGACACTACCTAAAACCATTACTTAGTTCCATGAAAATCGAAACAAGTGCAAACTCATAAAATCTTGTTTTCAACCCCAATCAAGCCAAATTGATTAATTTTGATAAGAAGAGATTTTAAATCGTCACGAAGTCAAATAAGTTCAAGATGTATTAAAGTTCCAAATTGAGTCAAAACCCAGTTAAAACGAGGTTAAGCTTATTTCTTCAAACATTTGGAATTCATTCATTTCAAGATTGTTGGCCAAAACTTAAAAGGACAAAGTAAGCTCTCTTTAAGGCGTTTCAAAATAATTTTATCAAAGCCAATGCACACTAGTCACAATCATTTCAAGACTCAAAACTATGCCAATGACACTCTTAATCGAATCATATAAACCAAACTCGAAAAAGAGTCCGCAAGGCTTAAAATCCATACTTTTCCATGCATTTTATTTAAAAGAACAAGTTAGTGTCTCTTTTGACAATTTCATCAAATACATGGAGTGCAAGAATAAGCTTAATCCAATTTAGTCTTAAGTTGGCAAAATCAACTTAAAATCATTCCTAAAAGCAAATAAGAACCAACCATTCTAATTAAACCACTTCAAATTTATCAAAACTATGAATTTCTAGCTTTGACTTGATTCAAAATTTAAATGTGGTTTAGAGCCTCACCATGGCCTACGCATCTCGTCCCATTCGCGAGCAGTCCATCACGTATTCATGTTTTGTCGAAGTCCCAACCCCGGTGGAGCCGATGGCAGGGGAGGCACCCCTGCCATCCCATCGTGGCTATGGGGTCCGGCCTCCATGGCCGAACCCCACTCTCCACCCCACCGTCACCCACCCGAAGCAAAAACGATCACCACCCAAACTCACATCATTCTCGCGTCCCTGCTCCTCCTCCTTCTCTCCTTCTTCCCGGTTTCTCTTTCCCTTCTCCTCTCCGCGCTTCTTCCCTCTCGGCCTCCCAATTTTGATCGGGTGTGAGTGTGTGAGTGTGAGAGATAGGTGTAGGTGAGGTGAGAGAAAAGGTGATAGTGAGGTATGGATAAGGATTGAAATGTTGAATTTTTGGCTTGACACCAAAGTGTGACACATCTGGGACACTCGCTCATTTTTCGGGCGTTTCGACGCCCGATTTCGTGTCCGAACCGCGATATGCCGCCTAATACCATTCCATATTAGTTACTTTGTCAATTTTATTTAATTTGTGTGTTTTAATTTTCCCGACCTAATATTCGGTCCCGTCAACTACCCAGTACCCGCGTCGATACGCATATCGAGGCGAATACAGTTCACACAATCTCGCACGTATGTTTATGCAACATACACACATGCGATGTATTTGGTAAATTTCACCGCAAATAAGCATTCATCACACAAATACTTAGCATACCTAAGTCCCTGTGTGTTCTAACTTACCGCGACGTCCATGTGGATCCGAGCTGGTGTCCACGTCTGCAAGTTAATAAAATGGGCCGTTACAGTTCTTCCCAACTAAATAAAATTTCGTCCCGAAATTTAACAGTAACTAAAGTTTCATACCAGAGAATAGTTGAGGGTATCGCGCCCTCATCGTCGATTCGAGCTCCCAGGTGAGTCCCTTCGTCCTATGATGCTGGCAACGAACCAGGACCTTTGCGAGTTCCCCGTTCCGGAGAATCTGTACTCGATGGTCAACGATCTCTATCGGTCTCTCCTCATAGGTCGCGTCAGGCTGTATCTCCACCTGTCCCAATTCAATCGTCGGTCTCAGGCCTGACCTAGCGAGTCTCAACATGGAAATGTGAAATGTCGGATGAACCCCAGCTAACTCGGCAGGTAACTCCAATCGATATGCAACCGTGCCCACTCTCTGTGCAATTCGGTATGGCCCGATGTATCTCGGCGCCAACTTCCCCTTAATGCCAAATCTATGTTGACCTTTCTAAGGAGAAACCTTCAGATATACCATATCGCCCTCGTCATAGCTCAGACCCTCGCGATACCTATCTGCGTATTTCTTCTGTCGATCTTGTGCGGCTCGTAGTTTCTGACGAATTTGTCGAATTTTATCTGTGTGATCAACAACTATCTCATACCCTACTATCATTGTATCTTCCGGCTCTGCCCAACAAGCAGGTGATCTACAGGGCCTCCCATACAGTGCCTTAAATGGTGGCATACCAACACTCGCCTGATAGCTGTTATTGTATGCAAACTCACAAAGAGGCAAATAATCCTCCCACGAACCCCCCAAACTGTAATATACATGCCCTGAGCATATCCTCCAAAATCTGGATTAATCGCTCTGACTGTCCGTCGGTCTGAGGATGATAAGCCGTACTAAACCTCAACTTGGTGCCAAATTGTTCCTGCATTGCCTCCCATAGTTTCGAGGTCAATCTAGGATCTCTGTCTGACACAATGGTAACTGGCACTGCATGAAGTCTAATAATTTCTCGCTCAAACAATATGCTCAGTTGGGAAAACGTGTATTTCATCGAGATTGGAATGAAGTGAGCCGACTTCGTCAGTCTATCAATCACTACCCAAACTGCATCGTGACGCCTCGATGTATGTGGTAGCCCACTAACAAAATCCATAGTGATATGTTCCAATTTCCACTGTGGAACAGGCAACGACTATAATAATCCACCAGGTCATTTGTGTTCAGCCTTCACCTGCTGGCAAATGTGACAACCCCTAACGTACGCACCTACGTCAGCCTTCATCCCTGACCACCAGAATAGTCGCTTCAAATCATGGTACATCTTGGTCCGACCAGGATGAACTGTGTAACGAGACCGGTGTGCCTCCTCTAGAATCTCGTTTCGTATCTCCTAATCCGCAGGTATCCACAATCTCCCTCGGTATCTCAAACACCGATATATGATTTCTGCCCAATCAGTGCATTTCGGATTCCGTGACAGACCGACCCGCTCATAGAGCCCGTCGGCCCTTTGACACTCGGCAACCCGTTCAATCGATACGGTCGGTATCCTCAATTGACAACATATGTGATGTTCCGCCATACTCGATAACTCGGCCATGCACATAACTGATGCTGCCTGTAATAAACCATGCTCATGTGTCATCTGCTGCAGAACAGTCTGACTGTCAAGTCCACTCCTGCTCAATGCGTCTGCTACGACGTTCGCTTTGCCAGGGTGATACTCAATAGCGAAGTCATAGTCCTTCAGCAACTCCAGCCATCTCTGCTGGCGCATATTCAGATCCCTTTGAGTGAAGATGTAACGTAAACTCTGGTGATCTGTATACAACACAAATCGCTCTCCATAGAGATAGTGTCTCCAAGCTTTCAGTGCAAAGACGACCGATGCAAGCTCCAGGTCGAGCACTGGATAGTTTCCCTTGTGGGGTCTCAACCGTCTAGAAAGATAGGCAACTGGTCTACCATCCTGCATCAACACACATCCGAGACCAATGCCCGATGCATCTGTATATACTGTCAAGGTCTTGCCCGGCTCAGGCAATGTCAATACTGGTGCAGATGTCAACCTCCGTTTCAATTCACAAAAAGTATGCTCACACTCATCTGACCAGTTAAATTTGACATCTTTCTTAGTCAGTCTCGTCATCGGCGATGCAATCGAGAAAAAATCCTGCACAAATCGTCGGTAGTATCCGGCCAGTCCAAGGAAACTCCGTATATCAGCCACAGACTCAGACGTCTTCCAATCAATGATCACTCAAATCTTTTCTGAATACACTAAGATACCTTGCTCACTGATGACATGGCTTAAGAATCTCACCGCACTTAACCAAAAGTCACGCTTACTAAACTTGGCGTACAGTCGGTGCTCTTTCAGTGTCGTTAAAACTGTCCTAAGATGTCCCTCATGATCCTCACGAGTCCTGCTATAGATCAAGATATCATCGATGAATACGATGACGAATCTGTCCAAATACGGCCTCATGACTCTGTGCATCAAATCCATGAAAATCGCTGGAGCGTTCGTCAGCCCAAACGGCATGACTGTGAACTCAAATAACCCGTATCTCGTGCTGAAAGAAGTTTTCTGGATATCCTCTTCTCGAATTCTCAACTGGTGATAACGTGAGCGAAGGTCAATCTTCGAGAAGAATTTGGCACTCGTTAGCTGATCAAACAGATCATCAATCCTAGGAAGTGGGTAACGGTTCCTCACAGTTACCTGATTCAACTTCTTATAGTCGATGCACATCCTCATCGTACCATCCTTCTTCTTCGCAAACAGTATTGGAGCTCCCCAAGGTGACATACTAGGGTGAATGAAACCCTTCTCTAATAGCTCATCCAATTGTCGTCTCACCTCCTCCTGCTCCGCTGGTGCCATCCGGTAGAGTCGACTGGCAATCGACTGCGTCCCCGGTATCAACTCGATTATGAACTCAACAGCTCATTGCGGTGGCAATCCGGGTAAATCATCTGAAAATACATCTACAAAGTCCCGAACCACCGGAACATCTTCAATGCGGACCTCGGTTCGAACCTCCGGCTCAACTATCGCCGCAAACGCCTCCATCTCCTGCGCCGTAGCTAGTCGGCCTCTCGTGATAGGTAAATCAGTTGCTGATCCAAATAATATGAACTCCGGTATTCCAGGAATATGAAACTCAATCCTCTTGTCATAACAATCTATCCGTGCATGATAGGATGCCAACCAATCCATACCGAGTAGTGCGTCAAACTCTAAGTACTCCAATACTCGAATATCGGTTGGTAGCTGATGTCCCTCCACCTCTATCATCACGTCTTGACATATTCGGTTAGGGTATATCTTATCCCCAGCAGCCGTACTGAGGACAAGATGTGGTTCTAGTGTCCGTGTAACTAACCCTAACAATCCAACAATACGTCCAGCAAGAAATAATAAAATATTACCAGAATCGAACATAGCATGCATGTGACGACCGAATATAAGTAATGTACCTTCAATAAGTTGTCTGGTCTCCCCACTATCTGGCTGTGCTAACGCATGCGCTCTATCTCTGGCCTGGTCTGATGCTCGTCGTGGCGATGGTGGTGTCCGACAATCTGCCCTCAAGTGTCCCCTCTGCCCACACCGGTGACATCTACGGCTCTCCAGTCTACCCGTCTGTCCGTCTCCAGATCTCGGACCCTGACCCCTGTCATGTCCCCCTTGATCTCGACCCTGACGGTACTCCTGTGGCTGTGCCCGCTGTTGATCCACTGGTGCTTAGGCGATAGCAAGAACTGGCTGTGGCTCCTCATATCGGAACTGACTGCCCTGAAAATCGTCCCAGCGGCCCCTCTCTCGTCTATCATTTCTCCGACCACTATCCGAATGCTCCATTGGCCTTTTCTGCCTCTGACTAGACCGAGAACTCTGCCCTTACTGTACCTCCCTACCAGTCTCACGTCGACCAACCCTCTGCAGTAGGTATGTCTCATGAGCTAATGCACTATCAAAGATCTCCTGCACTGTCGTGACTCCGGTCGAGACAATTGCTGACATAATCCTATCATCAACCCCTCGGGTGAAATAATATATCTGTAAGCGTTCCGTACCAGCGACATCTAAAGAGAACTGCAACAAATGTCGGAACCTCTCCATATACTGCATCAAAGTCCGACTTCCCTGTCGCGAAGCTAGGAACTCCTCCCTCAGCCTCAACCTAACCTCCATAGGTATGTACCGATCATAGAATCGCTCCCTAAACTCGGCCCATGTCGTCGGTTCCGGATGAGTATCTGTATATGTCGTCCACCAGATAGCCGCATGTCCTCTCAAACAGGCTCCCGAAAGTCATATCTGTACTGTCTCGTCGTTCCTCATCAGCTTATGGAAACGCTGATGGTACACTATCCATCTCCCAGCAGCCTCGGGGTCACCGCCTCTATAAAAGAATCCAGGCTGAAACTTCAAAAACTCCCTCAATAACTTCGCTTATGGTGCTAGGACGAATGCCGATGTAGTAGGAGAATCAGCAGTGGGGGTGGCAGTAACCTGATCCGTAGTCATGGGTGGAGGCGTAAGAGTTGACGTCTCCAAAGGAATAACGATTGTGGTAGCTGTCTCTGTAAGTGCCTCTGCCGCTACCCCCTGAACTGGCGTCTGGGGTACCGTCGGAACAACAGCTGTCTCCGCCGATATAGTCACAACTACTAGCTCTCTAGCCGAAGTAAGTGCCGCCAGTGCTGCGGTATGCTCTCGTAGAAGCCGTAATACCTCGGCCATCTGTGTCTCTTGTGCCTAGAGTCTATCCTCCATACTCATCGTAATAGGAACATCCCTAACCGTATCGCTAGTCTCCACTGGCGTACCCGACTGTCCGTCCATGATCTGCATCGATAATGTGCTCCGAATCAATCTCG
This sequence comes from Stephania yunnanensis, assembly GCA_039657365.1. Classification (NCBI taxonomy): domain Eukaryota; kingdom Viridiplantae; phylum Streptophyta; class Magnoliopsida; order Ranunculales; family Menispermaceae; genus Stephania; species Stephania yunnanensis. The sequence continues at coordinate 54,426,477 of CM077588.1, read as the reverse complement.
AGGTATATACGTATGACATATATTAAAATGAGAATATAACACGCATATAAGTTCTAACTCTACCCGCCTCACATCACTTCCCAACTAAAGTTCTAAGACACTAACTTCGGATTTTCCACATTTAAGTTTGTTGTTTAAGTTTTATTGTCTGAGGACTTTCTCTAACCCGGGCTCTGATACCAACTGTGGCGGCCCTCGACGCCCCGGAGTGACGTGTCTCCGTGTACTCTTTGCCAGCTGGCTCTATTACACGTTTACGCCACCTGCCCGTCCTTTTCTTGTCTCGAATTTCGTATCCACATATGTGTACAGTGTATATATCGCATAAGCAGCGGAAGTTGTACGTAAATTTAGAAAAATATAAATCAATTTAAACAAAACCTACTGTGGAAAAACCCTGAAAAGTATTTTATATGAGTAAATAACTGTACCCTAGGAGGTATACTCCCCAGTTCCCAAAAGAATCAAAATATCAAAATAATCACACGTACAAGTAATTTTCAACGGTAGGCAGTCAGAGGTGGTCACGTAAGATCCCCTTGCCTTTACTTGTAGTAGGATCTGCACTCAATCATCGCAAAAGAAAATGGATGACGAGTACAGTTATTAAAACCCAAGGAACCCCTCCGAGCATTCAAATAAGCAAATGGAATTCAATAAATATTGTTAAATCAACATGCGGAATGTAAACAGGCAACCGTAAGTAAGGCATCGCATGCGTAAATAACAATAAAGTGTAACTGTGTGTGTCTGTTCCAGTCAGACTAAACCATATTTCGGGATTTCCTTCCAGGGTCCCACTAGTGAGCGCACCCAACTAGCTATCACCTAATCCCTCTCGGTGGCCGGCGTAGACCTTCGACGCACCGACACATGTAGCATTTCCCTCAGGTCGTTATCCACCGAGCACTCCTGATACACATGATATGGTCTAGAATGCATAGACCACAACGGAAATCCGGTGGGAGTAACTCAACCAACCGTCCAAAAGATGACAATATAAGAATGTAATTAAAAAGCATAAGGATTAATGGAAATGAATGGAAATACGAAAGTAAAATAAATACTCGAGAGTTTTCCCTTTGGGTTTTACAAACCTCACAACGCGTTCTCATATCCCGTAATCAATCCCCGGGTCCAAGTCCACTGGGTCCTTGGTCGCCAATTGATCACCCGTATCAACCTATGTCCATTTATTAATAATTTAATTTACAAGACAATTTTCAACAATTTCTAAAAAATTTAGGCCAAATTGTCTGTTTCACGCTTTTCGAGGCAAAACCCCGCAAAAAGTCGCATCCGAAATATCCAAATATTTTAGTTTTCATAGAAATTCATAAATTTATATTTATTTTATGGAAATATATTTTGTTTCAGAGTTTTTCCAATTTTTCCAGAATCTTCCAAAACTTTCCCAAATTTCCTTCCATTTTTCTTTTTTTTTCCTGGTTTTACTGTTTGACTCTGGGTCGGGTCAACCCAGACGGGTCGGATCCGACCCGGCCCTGGACCAGAACAGGTCCAGGCTCGGCCCATGGGCCTAGCCTGGCTCGTTTTGGGCCCAGCCTAGCAGGGGGTGCACACGCGCGATCAAAATTTGCTGGTTCGATCAAAAGATTTTTTTTTCTTTTATCTCTTCTTCTCCTGTGATGGGTTGGGGTGAGCCACCCCAACCCCGGTGGAGCCGATGGCAGGGGAGGCACCCCTGCCATCCCACCGTGGCTATGGGGTCCGGCCTCCATGGTCGAAACCCATTCTCCACCTCACCGTCACCCACCCAAAGCAAAATCAATCACCACCCAAACTCACCTCAATCTCAAGTCCCTCTTCCTCCTCCTCCTCTCCTTCTTCCCGGTTTCTCTTTCGCTTCTCCTCTTCGCGCTCCTTCCCTCTCGGCCTCCCAATTTTGATCGGGTGTGTGTGTGAGAGTGTGAGAGATAGGTGTAGGCGAGGTGAGAAAAAAGGTGATAGTGAGGTATGGATAAGGATTGAAATGTTGACTTTTTGGCTTGACACCAAAGTGTGACACAGCTAGAACACTCGCTCATTTTTCGGGCGTTTCGATGCCTGATTTTGTGTCTGAACCGCGATATGCCGCCTAATACCATTCCATATTAGTTACTTTGTCAATTTTATTTAATTTGTGTGTTTTAATTTCCCCGACCTAATATTCGGTCCCGTCAACTACCCAGTACCCGCTTCGACACGCATATCGAGGCGAATACAGTTCATACAATCTCGCACGTATTTTTATGCAACATACACATGCGATGCATTTCGGTAAATTTCACCGCAAATAAGCATTCAACACACAAAAATACCTAGCATACCTAAGTCCCCGTGTGTCCTAGCTTACCGCGACGTCCATATGGATCCGAGCTGGCGTCCACGTCTGCAAGTTAATAAAATGGGCCGTTACAGTAATGGTAATGGATAACATGTTTCAACAACTTGAAGCATGTATAGAGAAAGTTTAGAAGTCATTAAACAAGTTCGCAGAGGCCAAAATTATCATAAGTTAGACCAATAGTTATATAATACGTTATTAAAACTTATTGAATTTAAAATTAACATATAGCTTAATATTGTTAATGAAAAAAATAGTGATTAATAATTAACTAAATATTATAAAACAAAGAATTTCACTAAAATTACAAATCATTACACATTAATTTCTTAATTATAAATAATCTTGTTGGATATTTATTACATATTAAATAAGTTTTAACAACGTAGAGTATAAAAATATTTTTAGATGTTATAAAAATATTTTTTATTAATATAGTGTTTGAGTGGAGGTCTATCCTACATATTTTTAATTTTTTTTTTTTACTAATCTATGATTTATATAGGGAGTGGGCGTTGACCCTCCTGCACTGACCCTCCTGATCGATATGTGAAGAAGTTTTTTCTACTGCACTGGTGCACGGACCCTCCAAATTAGTTAAGCTATCCATAAAGAGAGAAGATTGACACTTTGAAATTAGACTTTGTACGAACTGAGTACATCATGTAAAACTGCACCAACCTCAAAGACTCTGAAATATATCCAGTACCCAAATAAGTGAAAAAGAAGTTCCAGCTTACAAAGCAGTGGTAACCATCAAACAACACATGCAGAAAGTTACTGGTAACCATCAAACAACACATGCAGAAAGTTACGTTACTAATTGGAGTCAAGAACATATCAAACAACACATGCAGAAAGTTACGTTACTAATTGGAGTCAAGAACATACCAAGCCTTAATGTCAAACCTGTCTATTCTCTAATTTCTTGAAACTCACCACAAGTCCCAATGTAATGCACTTAGCCAAAACGTCTATATAGTTTTTCTTCGTTTCCATTTAACTCTTATTTTATGTTTCCACTTTTCTTCCTCTCTCTCATTCACGCTTCTCATTTCCTACAATCTTTGATATTTGAAAGTTCTGGATCTAGTTCTTGTTTCCTTTTTTTTTTGCTTCTTTCCACCTCACCCACCTTTATACAAACAACTTTTACATTGGGACTTTTAAGTATTTTTAAGCACGACATGCATATCAATGGCCATGCAAGTGTACTTCAAGTTAAAGTGGGAGTGGTAATGGATAATGTGTTTCAACAACTTGAAGCATGTATAGAGAAAGTTCAGAAGTCAATAAACAAGTTCGGAGAGGCTAAAAGTACATGGATGTAGTTGGCCAAGGGGGCCAGAATGTAGTTGTGGTCATAGGATCAACTCATGAAAGACTACATGGGTGTAGTTCGACAAAGGGGCTCAAATTAATGTACGACAAAAAATAAAATATTATATATATAAAGTGATTATTTCTCGATGGGTAAATTCTTGACAAAGTTCAATATCTTAGATACTTAGTACATAAATCATTCAAGAGTAAGGGTTTAAAATAAAACAAGATACCAGCCTCACCTAGTAAGAAACATCATAGCATTTGCAAGTGATTTCATTGAAGAAGCTTTAAGCTCGCCATTCATGTTTGTCTTATTAAATTGGTGAATTACCATGTTCCTGATCAGGCCCAGGGGAGGAGGAGAGTGGGGTGGTGGAGGTGGAGATGGAGACGCCGATGGTGGAGTTCGTGTCGTACTGGGATCAGTACGGGTCCATTGAGTGCCGGTTTGGGAGGGTGGAGGCTTGGGATGGCGATGTGGATGTGGATGAATGGTTCGGTACTTGCAGGATATGGAGTAGGGTGCAGCAGGGATGCTACGGATCTCAAGCCCCACTGGAACTGGCTCACCATCTCTGGGTTGTAGCTGACGGAACTTTTCATGTATGTTTCTCTTTTTCTTTCTTTTGGATGCATAGTCTTGAGGCACGACGTATGAATGACTTTTGTGAGCCAAATGTGTGTGTATGTATGTGCAAGCAGTGGCGGAAGTAGAAAAGAGGGCCAGGTAGGTAGTCGCCCCCCTCGGCTTCGTGACCCTTTTGTAATACCCCTCCTCCGACCACTTCTTTTGCCTCTCGACTCATCCCTTGCCCTTTTACGCTCAATACATTTTCTGTAGACTATAAATGTAGTCTAAATAATAATATAAGTTTAGGTAAAGTTTGCCCACCCTAATTGAATTTTTTGGTGAGACTTATCAATTGTAATTCTAGTATTAATTTTCATTTTTTTGACGTATGTATATTTGTTTATATTTTAACTCCACTTACATAAAACATTGTATGGTTGCATAATGGTTGAAGATAAATGACACAATAAGATGAATTGGACTACTTTTTCTCATTGATTATTGCTGATTATATACAAGATAGATAACAGAATATAAGCTAAATACAGGGAAACTAAATAGCTAAGAATGAGGAGATAAGATAGGAATAACAACAACTAATCTATCGAGAAATCACAACTAATGTATCCTAAGAATCAGCAACTAACTAATTACAGATCATGGAAATCAACACTCCCCCTCAAGCTAAACAACATAAATGTTTATGAGGTTTAGCTTGTTGCATAAGGAATGGAATGATAACTTCGGAAGTGCCTTTGTGAGGATATCTGCTACTTGATGCTTAGAAGGAACATAGTGTAGATTGATAATTTTGCTTTCAATCTTCTCACTGATGAAATGACGGTCCACCTCAATGTGTTTTGTACGATCATGATGGACAGGGTTAATGGAAATACTCAAGGCTGCTTCATTATCAGAGTGAAGATGAACAGGGCCTTCACTTGAGATGTTGAGATTGTTTAGGACCCTTTTTAACCAGATTCCTTCACATATTCTATGAGCAAGTGCTCGATACTCTGCTTCTGCACTACTCCGTGAAACGAAAAATTGTTTCTTGCTCCTCCAAGTGATCCAATTACCCCAAACATTTGAACAATATCCAGAGGTAGATCGTCTATCTGTTTGAGATCCAGCATAATCAGAGTCGGTGTAAACATCAACACTTCTACTCTGATTTTTCTTAAAGAACAATCCTTTCCCTGGACTTCCCTTGAGATATCTCAGAATTCTAAAAATTGATTCCATATGGGATTCCTTGGGATGACTCATGAATCTACTGACTAAACTTACAGAAAAACCAATGTCGGGTCTGGTATTTGCTAAGTAAATCATTTATCCCACAAGTCGTTGATAACGTCCTTTGTCCACATCAGCTTCTTCTTCCTTGGCATCAAGCTTTAAATTAGGCTCCATTGGTGTCTCCGATGGTTTGCTCCTGAGCATTCCAGTCTCTTTCAAGAGATCCAGAGTGTACTTTCGTTGAGACACAAAAATTCCTTTATGAGATCTTGAGACTTCCATTCCCAAGAAATACTTCAGCTTTCCAAGATCTTTTACTTCAAATTCCATGGCTAACAATTGTTTCAACTGGATGATATGTCTTTCATTGTCACCAGTTATTACGATATCATCAACATATATACTCATGATTGTAATCTTTCCATCAGAGGCATGTTTAGAGAATAAAGTATGATCAGCTTGACTTTGAGAGTAACCAACCTTTTTTAACACTTCTGATAACCGACTGAACCAAGCTCGAGGACTTTGCTTTAATCCATACAATGATTTCTTAAGCTTGCAGACTTGTCCTTTTGAGTGTAGATCTTCAAAACCTAGAGGAATGTCCATGTAAACTTCCTCTGAGAGATCGCCATTTAAGAATGCGTTCTTCACATCAAGCTGATGAAGTGGCCAGTCTGAGTTTGCTACTAGTGAGAGTAGAACTCGAATAGTGTTCTGCTTGACAAATGGGGCAAATGTCTCCTGGTAGTCGGTCCCATACGTCTGAGTGTAGCCTCTTGCAACTAATCGAGCCTTTAGTCTCTCTACTGAACCATCTGCATTGTGCTTCACTGTGAATAGCTATCTACATCCAACTGTTCTTTTTCCAGGTGGTAGAGTGGTGATTTCCCAAGTATTGTTCTTTTCCAATGCCCTGATCTCTTCATAAGTTGCTTTCTTCCACTCTGGTGTCGCTAGAGCTTTCTGAACTATTCTAGGAATACTTACTTGATCAATGTTAGAAACATAAGCTCTATATTCATAGGAAAGCTTACCATAATAGATGAAATTTTTCATCTGATATGGTATATGAGTTATCTCGGTTCTTCTCAAGGCAATAGGCATCTCATCAACAGGTATATTCTCACAATTCTGAGAGGAGTTAGGATCAGACATACCTTATTCATGGTTTTCATTTGACAGTGGAGTTGAGGCAAATGATTGATAGTCTTGAGGTTGAGTCTGAGAGGAATCTGGTGGAGTTGATTGTACAGGACCGATATGATCAAGTTGGATATTTGTAGGAAAGTATGTGACACTATTGTTCTCCCCTTCACACAGAGATACTGATTTTGAGATTCTGACAGCAAATTCTCCCCTTGAATCGAAGAATTAGGATAGAAAGGTTTGTTTTCAAGAAACGTAACATCCATAGTGTGAAAAAATTTCGTAGAAACGGGGAATAACATTTTTATCCTTTCTTAGTTGGAGAATATCCTAAAAATATGCATTTTAAGGATCGAGGAGCTAACTTACTTTGATCATAAAGGTGGATGAATGATATGCAACCAAACAATTTGAGAGGGATGTTTGAAAGTAGTTTTGTGTGAGGAAAACTGTTTAGCAAAATTTGACATGGTGTTGCAAAATTCAATATTCGTAAAGGCATTCTATTGATGAGATAGGCTACTGTTAGGACCGCCTCACCCCAATACTGGTGTGGAACATGTGTTGTGAACAAGAGTGAGCATGCAACTTCTAGTAGGTGTCTGTTTTTTCTTTCAGAAATACCATTCTGCTGAGTTGTTTTGACACATGAGCTAGTGTGCACAATGTCATGGGTTTTGAAACAATCACCTAATATGGAGTTGAAATATTCACTTCCATTATCAGAATGAAATATTTGAATATTTGTTTGGAATTATGTTTGGATCATGACATGAAACTGTTTGACTAGGTTGCAAGCCTCAGATTTATGTTTCATGAGAAAACTCCCCATGTGAGCCTGGTGTGATCATTTATAAACAAGAGAAACCATTTTGCATTTGTAATAGTTGAGATGTTTGAAGGACCCCAAATATCACTTTGAATCATTGTAAATGGTTGAGATGCTTTATAAGGACTCGGCACATAGGAATTTCTAGTATGCTTAGACAATTGACACACATCACAATGCATAGAATTTATATCTTTATTCTTAAATAATGAAGGAAACAGTTTGGAGAGATACATGAAGTTAGGATGACCAAGTTGAGACTGTAACAACATGATTTCTCTATTTATCTTATTGAATTGTGATACCATCAAAGAATTCGAATGAGATGAATGTTTGAGAAGATACAATCCAGACTTTACTTCAGCATTGCCAATCATCTTCCCCGAGTCCCTGTCCTGAAAAATACACGAATCTTCTGTGAATTGAGTGAGGCATTTCAAATCTCTATTTAGCTTATGCACGGACAATAAATTGCAATCCAACTTGGGAACATAGAACACAGAATTGAGTTGTAAATCAGATGAGATTTTCACTGTTCCAATGCCTACAATAGATGAGATTGATCCATCTGCTATAATGACTGAGATAGACTTGGCACATGGTGAGTAAGATGTGAACAAACCACGGTTACCAGTCATATGATCAGTGGCTCCTGAATCTACAATCCAAGAGGATGTGTAGTCAATTTTAGAGTGAAAAATCCAGAGAAATATTACCTCATTTGATCATGAGAGCATTTCCATTTGCAGGAGGATTCGAAGAAGCTTGCCGAGACTGGCTGATCAGACTTTGTAGTAGCTCTAATTGATCCTTGCTGAACAGTGGAGCAGAGACTAGATTTCCCGAGATTCTTGATCGGAAGAGGCTTTTCGTGGCTTCCAATCAGTTGGTTTCCCATGGATCTGCCAGCAAGTCTCACGAGTGTGCCCTGATTTGTGGCAGTGATCGCAGTATGGCCGTTTACTGTTCTTCCTAGCAGTAGAGACTTTAGCGGCATGACTGTCACTGGAGACTGAGAGTGTTGAGCCATCTGAGTTTGCACTTGGTGTTGTAGAGTCTCCCAACATGATCTTCCACCGGCTCTCTTCGTATTTAATCACTGAGAAAGCCTCCCTGATTATGGGCAATGGCTTAGTGCTAAGGACTCTGCCCCGAGCTTCATCAAGGTCTTTGTTGAGTCCAGACACGAATTTGAAGACCCTCTTAGTCTCGACGATTGATCTGTAGAGTTTTCCATCCTTGAACACTTCCAAATGAGTGTCTATACGATCAATTTTCTACCAATGTCGGGTCAGCGAGCTATAATATTGTGTAACTGAAAGATCACCTTGTTTGAGTTCATGAAGAACACTTTCGATCTCGAATATCTCTGATGTATTCTCAGAACTGGAGAATGTGATATTGGCAGCTTCCCAGATTTCAGCAGCTGTTGCATAGAGCAGAAAATTCTCACCAATGTCAGAAGTCATGGAGTTGATGAGCCACGACATCACCATATTGTTGTTGGCCTTCCAGGATTTGTAAGCAGGGTCATCTTCCTTTGGAGCAGTTGCTGATTCTAAGAGAATATCATATTTGATTTTCCCACAGATGAACATAAGGACTGATTGAGACCACTGCAAATAGTTTTGGCCATTGAGTTTATGGTTTGTGATTTATGCAGAAAAGGGATCGGGTATTGAAGAAGATGAAGGTGTTTGAGAAGATGAAGGTGGTTATGAGGATGATGATATTTCGGTGGAGGACGAAGAGGTGAGTCCATGTATCTGATTTCCATATTTTGTCATGGCTCTGATACCATGAGATAAATGACACAATAAGATGAATTGGACTACTTTTTCTCATTGATTATTGTTGATTATATACAAGATAGATAACATAATATAAGCTAAATACAGAGAAACTAAATAGCGTAGAATGAGGAGATAAGATAGGAATAACAACAACTAATCTATCCGAGAAATCACAACTAATATATCCTAAGAATCAGCAACTAACTAATTACAGATCATGGAAATCAACAATGGTGTGCATAAAAGAAGAGGACTCTAACTCGAAAGCTTATTTTCCATATGGGGAATGAAGTTGCTAGTCTATTTTCCATTCCTAAAAAAACGAGGGAGCTTGTGGTAGGTTGACATCTTGTGAAGTTAACTTTTGTCAGATCTTCATGATGAAATGGATCAAATTAATATATTTATGTAGTCGAACCAACTAATTTGGAATTGAGGATGTGTTGTTGTTGTGTGTATATTTGTGCTTTTGATATATTTTTTGGCGATATATGTGCTTTAATTAATTTGATTTTACATGTCATTATTGCTTACTTTCAAGGTTTTGGAAGGAACTACAAGCACATTAGGAAGCTTGCTCAAGGCCAACGGCAAACGAATTAGGTCATTTGAGCTTAATGCATACCTTCTTAATGCTGCCAGTACCTTTACTCGATTAACATCCTTTTTTATCACCAATTGTACTAACGTAGAAATGTTTGTCATGCAAGTTGGTTATCGTTACCAGGTATGTAATTAATACTTTTAACAATTATATTCTTCTCATTTAATTAGGCAATATGAACTATGTATTTATTTTTAAACCTATATACTAACTAGTTTCTCTATATATGGTACCATTTTTAATTAATAGGATCCAAGCTCTCTAAATACTAAAATAGCATTTGAGTGGCCTATGTCGTGCAATCTGAACAAACTCAAGCATGTTGCAGTTCGAGGGGTGGAAGGATTCGATTGCGAGCTAGAGTTCGAGTGAATTTACAAAGGATGGTTATTGTTGAATCTTCATCAGACTACTTTAAACATAAAAGAAGGGTTTTGGAGCAGTTTCGCAACAACCTTTCCAAACAATTTCAGCTCGCTTTTCAATCCAACTTATGTAAATTAAATTAAATTAACCTACCTAACTAGCTATATATCATCTCTTGTGTGTCTATATATATATATATTCATACTTCTCTACATTAATTCTTATAAATAGTCATTCCACTAGGTAGGGAGTTTTCATTGGTTTTAGATTTTTTTTTTCTCCTTGTTAATTAAACTTGTAATTAATGTAGTCAAGAAATCACAAAATTAATATACAACACTCTAAAATGAACATGATTAGTTCGGGAGTATGCTTGTTGGACTTCACATGCCTACTGTTAGACCCTTAGTTACATTTATGTACTTTTTTTAATGAAGTTACACTTAATTGATGTGTGATGACTATATTTCTATCTACACATCTTCAACACTTCACATTAGATTGAAATCCATCCAAAGTGCATTTTCGATAGGTCTCAGCCAAATTGTCAATCATGATACTTTGTTAAGTTTTTATATTAAACCCGCCCGCACATATAGGCATGAGCTTGTGGATCTCCACTGGTATTTGATGCTATTTGGGTAGACATTACTTTAATTGATATGAGACTATATATATTTCGGTCCAAGCTGATTCAACATCTTATCTTTTAGTAAGTGATGTCTTATCCATCTTACTAAAGATGCTTTGACAAATATTGTCCATCCTTAACTTAGCATTTACATGTTTTTGCACAAATTGATATTTCTCCTACTTTACTTTCAAATATTGAAGAAGAAAAAAAAAAAAGAAAAAAAAAAAAGGAGTGGCTCTAAGCGTATACAAAACGATCAAGGACATCGATTATGTGTCACTAAAAAGCGTACAAACCGCCGCATAAAATACAGTCGACAGTTGGCATACATCTCCATGCACGACGCGAATACATCGATATGTATCCCACGGATCTCAAACGACGAGTTACTTAACAACGTACAATTTATTTAATCAGCTCAACACTTCTCATAAACTGAACTTAAAAATTTCTGAATTGCCACCCAAGGGGAGGTCTAGTGCAATAGCTCAAGTTACCCCATCCTTAACTACTCATCTCAAGTTTGAGCCTCGAGTATGAACTATAATTAATGGTCTCAACTTCGAGCCTGAGTATGAACTACAAAATCTTTTTAAAACTCTTGAAAGAGAGCTTTTCGGCCACTTAACGATCCTATCCGGCTTGAGCCCGAATTAGTCAAGTTTGGTTAGGTCAGCTTAACTAGTGGTTTCAAGTTCGAGCCTTAAGTATGGAGCCTCTACAAAACTCTTGAAGGAGAGTTTTGCGGCTACTTAGTAGTCATCTATCTTACTCGAATCCATATTAATCGAAAGCCTTTTGGACTTTAAATATCAAGAGACTTGGAGTAAAATTACCAACGTTAATTGACAGAATTGAAAGCCATTCAATATTTTTTCATTAGTGACTCGAATTTGAGACCTTCCCTAATACCGAGCGCAACTTGAGGCGATTTTGACGTAGTTACTACAGTGGGTTGCCATTGTTGTTGCTACTCAAGCTCTCAAACCTTCTCTTCTCTTCTCTTCTCAATTTGAAATGCCGAGCCTCTTCTCCAAGCTTCATCAATGTCGACGCCTCTCTTCAATCTCACTCTCATCTTCTCATCTCTCTCGCTCAATCAATTCCCAAACCCCCAATTCCCACAAAAACTCAAACTTTGGACAAATCTCTCAATTAGGGCATTTCAATCACTCTTTTTCTCCTCCTCCTCCTCCTCCTCCTCATCTGTTGTTCTCGAATTTGATGTTGTTTCGGTCCTTCTCTGTTGATGTTTCTTCAAACAAGGGTCTTGAAAATGATGGGTTGGATCACAAAATTGGTGATTCTGGAGGTGAATTGGGGAAATTGGATTTAGGGTTTAGTGGTGGAGGAGATGAATTGGGGGTTGGTGGTGGTGAGTGGTATGATCCGGCTGTGCAGATGGTTGTAGATTTGCTTGATTGGTACCATGGTTTGACTGGGCTTCCTTGGTAAGGGTTTAGGGTTTAGGGTTTTGATCAGTTTTTATGATTTTTGTTTATCACCAAAACAATATGTTAGTTCACTAGTTTAGGTTTTAATGCAAAGGTTCAACCTTTACATAGATTTTAGGATTGGATTTATGATTAATGTGAATTAGGGGCATTGGATTGGACTTTAGTTTTGGAGCATAACAAGATTATAATTTGGGAAAGCAAGTTCACGGCTTTAACGGGGCGAACGATGAATTGCATGATTTTGAGCTAGTCGTTGTGGTTATTGCTTCTAAGTTCTCCTATGGTTCTATCATCAGAACATATATTAGTTCACTAATTTAATTTTTTGGCCAGTCAGATTGCTTGTGCAGAGATTTTGCAAAGCTTCAACATTTATGTAGATTTTAAGATTGGGTCCATAATTAGTGTGAATTAGTGGCATTATACTGGACTATAATTTTGAAGCATAATAAGATTATAAATTGGCACACCAAGATCACAACTTCAGTGGGTGAACGACGAATTGCACGATTTGGGGCTAGTTGTTGTGGTTATTTGTTTTCTTGTAGTTGTATCTAATTTGCAACAAGTCCATTTTTTTCCGAGTGAATGAATTGTAGATTGTGATGTTTGTGTTATATGTACATATCTGAATGGTATTGCAGGTGGATAACAATTGCGTCGTCTACTTTAGCTCTTAGAGTGGTATTGCTCCCAGTGCTTATCTTGCAGCTTAAAAAGTTGAAGAGGATTGCAGAATTGTTTCCCAAGTGTAAGTGCAACAATTAGTTTTCCTCTTTTCATGGTTAATACTTGAGACACTTTTAGTTAATTCAATTTTAGCTATTAGGATGTACCACACGCAAACTGTATGATTAAGTAGGAACAAAAGTTGTAATGAAAGTTTCTGCTGTAATGTTTTATTTTATATCAATTGCATTCTGATAGATAATGCCCCTTGTCACTCGTTGCTGCTAATGCACTCTATGGCATTGATTTTTCATGTTTGAGCATTCTCTTTTTTATGAATATTATGTCAGGCCATCTGATAATTTTTCTACTGGACTTTGGAAGGCACTTACTTGAAATTGAAAGTGGTATAAGTACACTATCTCTTCTAGATTAGCGAAGATTTTAGGAAACAGTTGTGGATCACTGGATCGCAATTCTATATCGAGTTCTTTTGTGGAAGACTCTGGAAAAAATGTATTATGGCCATTTTTGAGTATACAGATAATAGCTTCATTGACCATAATTTTCACGACAATTTTTTGTATTGTTTTGTTTTATCATCTAGCCTGTTTTCTCCACCGTCTCCATTCACTTTTAATCATATCGAGGACAAATTGTTTTAATTCATTGAGCAATTAACTCAAGTTTGAAACTGTCTATTCTCTAATTTTTTGAAACTGGGCACAAGTCCTAATGTAATGCACTTAACCCAAACGTCTATATAGTTTTTCTTCGTTTCCATTTGCCTTGTTTTCAGTTTTCTTTTTTCTTCGTTTCCTACAATCTTGATATTTTCAGTTTTTTTCCTCTATCAGCCACCCTTATACAAACAACTTTTACTTCTTTTATTAAGTATTTCCATAACTCGGATTTTCAGTAATACACAGCTGGAAGATACGTACAGCAAATATAGTAGTGGTAATGGATAATGTGTTTCAACAACTTGAAGCATATATAGAGAAAGTTCAGAAGTCATTAAAAAGAGTAAGGGTTCAAAATAAAATAAGATACCAGCCTCACCTATGAAGAAACAGCAAGCATTTGCATGTGATTTCATTGAAGAAGCTTTAAGCTCGCCATTCATGTTTGTCTTATTAAATTGGTTCAAGCTTGCACTTTAGAATCCAAATAATCTCCAACATTTGCATGCTTCAGAACTTGTTCTGAATACTCATTTCACATAAAGATAAGAAGTTAAAAAAAAAAAAACACCAGTACAAAATTCCAAATAGAGAACTTAATAAGGAATGTGGCAAATCCTTAGTTTTGTCTACGACTAATCCGGAGTCATGAGACTAATGTTGGTCACTTGTTTGCCGGATAAGTCGGATAATTAATTAACGTGGATACTTACTTACATAAATACTACCAATCTTATCTAAAAACAATCAAATCCTATTTAAACTAAAACTTACTCATTAGATCAAAAACCAACTGCCAAACTCAAACTTACAAAACCCTAGCCAACGAGCAATATGTCGTCGTCGTCGTCATCAATCGCATTACCTGAAGAAGTAATCAAGCACATTTTCACATTCATGGCCCCGAAGGACCTCATCCAAGACATCCCTCCTCTCCAAAAACTACAGAACCTTCTGGACAACCGCCCCCTCCTCCTCCACCACCACCAACAACAACAACAACAACAACCTCCACTTCGCCATCACCAACGTCTACTCCATGAACTTGTTCCGCCAATTCCTCCTCCGCCGCGGCGCCACCAACACGCCGACGATCCTCCACAGAGTGAGCATCCAATGGTGGCCCTTATGCGAGTCCAAGCTGATAAACGCGCTGATAGCAACCGCTCTGATCCACAGCGTGAAACACCTCGACATCTCCCTGGCGCCGCGGTCGGCGGAGTTCATCGTCCGGCCCCACGACCTGGCGTCCTACACGCTCCCCACGGCAATGCTGGCGGCGCCGAGCCTCGAAACCCTAACGCTGGACAGGGTGTGGCTGGACGGGGGGGTCCCGGCGGCGTGGCCGGACTTGGAGGGGCTGGTTTTGGTGGATTGTGGGGTTTGTGGGAATAATGGGAGGTTGGTGTTGAGGGGGGAGAAGCTGAGGAGGGTGGAGGTGGTGAATTATAATGTTCTTGATCAGGCCCAGTGGGAGGAGGAGGAGGTGGTGGAGATGGAGACGCCGATGGTGGAGTTTGTGTCGTACAGGGATCAGTACGGGTCCATTGAGTGCTGGTTTGGGAGGGTGGAGGCTTGGGATGGCGACGTGGATGTCGATGATTGGTTCAGTACTTGCAGGATATGGAGTAGGGTGCAGCAGGGGTGCTGCGGATCTCAAGCCCCACTGGATTTGGCTCACCATGTCAGGGTTGTAGCTGATGGAACTTTTCAGGTATGTTTCTCTTTTTCTTTCTTTTGGATGCATATATCCTTAGTAACGACTTTTGTGAGTCAATATGTGTATATGAGCAGTGGCGGAAGTAGAAGAGGGGTCGGGTCAGGCGGTCGCCCCTCTCATCTCCAAGACCCTCTTGTAATACCTCGCCTCCGACCACTTCTCTTGCCTCTCGACTTATCTCTCGTCCCCTTTACCTCGAGTCACTTTCTATAGACTATAAATGTAGTCGAAATAATAATATAAGTTTAGGTAAAGTTCGTCCATCCTAATTAAATTTTCTTGTTCTGTCACTATGTGCATGAGAGACTTATCAATTGTAATTTTAGTATTAATTTTTTTTTTTTTACTTATGTATATTTGTTTATATTTTAACTCCACTTACATAAAACATATTGTATGGTTGCATACTGGTGTGCATAAAAGAAGAGGACTCTAAATCGAAAGCTTATTTTCCATATCGAAAAATGGGGAATGAAGTTGGAAGTCTATTTTCCATTCCTAAAAAATGAGGGAGCTTGTGATAGGTTGACAACTACCGTGAAGTTAACTTTTGTTAGATCTTCATGATGAAATAGATCAAATTACCATATCTATGTAGTCGATCCAACTAATTTGGAATTGAGTATGTGTTGTTGTTGTTGTTGTTGTGTGTATATTTGTGCTTTAATTAATTTGATATATTTTTTTGGTGTATATATGCATGTGCTTTAATTAATTTGATTTTACATGTCATTATCGCTTACATTCAAGGTTTTGGAAGGAACTACAAGTACATTGGGAAGCTTGCTCAAGCCTACGGCAAACGAATTAGGTCATTTGAGCTTAATACATACCTTCTTAATGCTGCCAGTACCTCTACTCGATTAGCATCCTTGTTGATCACCAATTGTACTAACGTAGAAATGTTTGTCATGCAAGTTGGTTATCGTTACCAGGTATATAATTAATACTTTTAACAATTATATTCTTATTTATTTTTAAACCTATATACTAACTAGTTTCTCTATATATGGTACCATTTTTAATTAATAGGATCCAAGCTCTCTAAATACTGAAATAGCATTCGAGTGGCCTATGTCGTGCAACCTGAACAAACTCAAGTATGTTGCAGTTCGAGGGGTGGAAGGATTCGATTGCGAGCTAGAGTTCTTCAAACTTTTGTTAGGCAGTGCAGTGAATTTACAGAGGATGGTCATTGTTGAATCTGCATCGGACTACTTTCAACATAAAAGAAGGGTTTTGGAGCAGTTTCGCAACAACCTTTCCAAACAATTTCCTCAAGCTCGCTTTTCAATCCAACTTGTGTAAATTCAATTTAATTAACCTACCTAACTAGCTATATATCATCTCTTGTGTATATATATATATTCATACTTCTCTACATTAATTCTTATAAATAATCTTTCAACTAGGTAGAGAGTTTTCATTGGTTTTAGAATTTTTTTTTTCTCCTTGTTAATTAAACTTGTAATTAATGTAGTCAAGAAATCACAAAATTAATATACAACACTATAAAATGAACATGATTAGATCAGGAGTATATGCTTGTTGGACTTCACATGCCTACTATTAGACCCTTAGTTACATTTCTGTACTTTTTTTTATGAAGTTACACTTAATCAGCGACGGAACTAGAGGGGTACAGGGTGGGCGATTGCTTCCCTCGGATTCGAGACCCTCTTGTAATACCACACCCCGACCACTTTTCTTGCCCCTCGACTCATCTCTCGCCCTCCTTTACGCATGATACATTTTCTATAGACTCTAAATATAGTCTGAAGAATATAAGTTGTGGTAGGTAAAATTGCCCCCCTTCATTAAATTTTCTGGTTCCGCCACTGCACTTAATTAATGTGGGATGACTATATTTCGATCTACACATCTTCAACACTTCACCTTGGATTGAAATTCATCCAATGTGCATTTTCGACAGGTTTCAACCAAACAGTCGATCATGATACTATGTTAAGTTCTTAGATTGGGTCCGGGCGCATGTATGAGCATGAGCTTATGGATCTCCACCGGTATTTGATGCTATTTGGGGAGACATTACTTTAATTGATATGATATTATATATATTTCAGTCCACACTGATTCAACATCTTATCTTTTAGTAAGTGATGTCTTATCCATATTATTAGAGCTGTTTTGTCAAATATTGTCCAACCTTAACTTAGCATTTACATGTTTTTGCACAAATTGATATTTCTCCTACTTTACTTTCAAACTAGTCGTTTCTCTGCGCTCTGCGCAGGTGTAATAATAATAATAATAACAATAACAATAATAATAATAATAATAAATAAAACACTATATTCATAGTTATTCTCATCGAGTCAAACGAAATGTTCATAAAAGAACAATAATAATAATAATAAAGAGCAAAACACTATATTTTCTTCTTTTGCTTTTGTAGCATTCTATGGACTGAACAACATCTTTAAGCAATGGTAATCTCATGCAGTAGTATATATTGATCCACATCGTCCGTTCACTCCAATCGAAGAATTTAAACCAACAGACAACATACCAAAGGCAGCATAAAGGTCGCGTGATTATTGATTTGTGTTATAGATATAATGATTCACTTCAGTCTTGAACTTATGAAAAACGTACCAAATGATTAGATCTATAGAGCAAACATACCTAAAGGAGGGCGATCAAAAGTGGTTTAGCTTATAAGCGTTGTGAATGGTTGCTATATCACTGGATGCATGAAGCTATGAGTAAGTAGAACAACTTTTGAATGTACAGGTGATGTTAAAATTCATCGATCCTATCTTGAATTTATTTGGTGATAATTGGTTGAGAACTGGAGGAATCTAAGGTTATGTATAATAAAATTAATTTTTTTTGTGATTTTTTGAATGGTGAAGGAAAAAAAACCAAGTCGATTGCAAGAAGAATGGATGAGAGTTGAAATTTATAGAGAGAATGCAACTTGCACTACACTCAATTCCTTGTATTTACACATGATTTCAAGTTCAACGTACTCAATCTATTAATGATAAGATGACCACTATTAATTATTAATAAATGTATACATAATGTATAATTATATCTCTTGAAATAAGAAATAAATAAATAACAAAAAATAACTCAATTCCTTGTATTTACCATGATTTCAAGTTCAACATATTAAATCTATTAATGATAAGATAACCACTATTAATTATTATTAATAAATGTACACATAAAGTATAATTATATCTCTTAAAATAAATAAATAAATAACAAAAATTAAGAAAAATTAGGAAAAATAAAAAAATAAAATGGTGAGATGAGGTAACTTTTAAACATTTTCTCTCCTTCGACTTATATATATCTATCATATATATAAAAGCACAGATCACAAATTTTTGAGTGGTAATGAAATTTACCTATTTGCCCATACCTTTTTTTTATCATCTCCAAATCAACATTTTCTTTTGTATCCAAATCAAACTCTAACTTCTTATCAATCAACTACACGTTTTTTTTCCTTATCTCCAAATCAATCATGAACTCATTCTCATCAATCCAGTACACTTTTTTTGAGGAAGTAATGTCTTAGCATGATTATCTTGTTTTTTCATTCACATCTTATCTCAATCACATTATAGAATATTGATAAACTAAAAAATGTACTTATATTTCTAATTTTTAAATTTTAATTACAATTTTGAATTTTGAATTTTATATCTAACATATATATAAAAGCACGAATCACAATTTTTTGAGTGGTAATGAAATTTACTTATTTGCCCATATATATCTATCATATATATATATAAAAAAACAACTATATATAAAAAAGCAACTAAATATCACAAATTGTAAACTCAGAGTTTTTCCAATGGTATATATGCAATATATATATATATATGTATATATATAAACAATGAAGAAGAGAGAATCTGAGAGGGTAAAGAATAAAGTGGTTTGAAAAAGGTGTTAGGGATGGAACAAACTCAAAACCCATAAGAAATTTTAATGAGAAAAATTCTGATTAATCATGTGAAAAAAATGTGTCTAAAGCTTTAATCCCAACTAATTCAATTATTTTCATTCATAATTTCAAAGTTATCATTTCTATTTATAGAGTTTGAGGTAAAGATTGAACTTTATGTACAATTCTACGGAATCTCCACAAGCAAGTGTTCACAAATTGATTGGTCAAACCACTTGTGTTTTTTCTTCCTTGTTTCCTTTTTTTTTTTTTGAGGAAGTAATGTCTTAGCATGACTAGCTTGTTTTTTCATTAATATCTTATATCAATCACATTAGAGAATATTGATAAGCTAAAAAAAGTACTTGTATTTTTAATTTTTAAATTTTAATTAAAATTTAGAGTTTTATTAATAAATTCTTAGAAATTAATTCATGCGAGCGAAGCGAGCGGGTCAATCGTGAGTAGCACGTCCTGAAACTAGTATATATAGATATATAGATATTGAAAAAAAGAAAAAGAAAAAAGAGGAGTGGCTCTAAGCGTATACAAAACGATCAAGGACATCGATTATGTGTCACTAACCGCGCCGCATAAAATACACTCGACCGTTGGCATACATCTCCATGCACGACGCGAATACATCGATATGTATCCCACGGATCTCAAACGACGAGTGACTTAACAACGTACAATTATTGAATCAGCTCAACACTTCTCATAAACTGAACTTAAAAATTTCTGAATTGCCACCCAAAGGGAGGTCTAGTGCAATAGCTCAAGTTACACCATCATTAGCTAATAGTCTCAAGTTTGAGCGGAGTATGAACTACGCAATCCTTTTAAAAGTCTTGAAAGAGATTCAGTCACTTAGTGATCTTATCCGGCTTGAGCTCATTAGTCAAGCTTGGTTAAGTCAATTTAACTAGTAGTCTCAAGTTCGAGCTTTAAGTATAGAGTCTCTATAAAACTCTTGAAGGAGAGTTTTCTTTTGTCACTTAGTAGTTATCTATCTGACTCGAATCCATATTAATAGAAGGCCTTTTGGACTTCAAATACCAAAATAAATGGCTTTGATCAAAATTACCAACGATTAGTTGACATAACCGAAAGCCATTTGATACTTCTTTATTAGTGACTCGAATTTGAGTTTGAAAATAAAAACATGTTCCTCTCATCTACATAGTACGTAACTCGAGGCGATTTTGAAGTAGTTACTACAGTGGGTTGCCATTGTTGTTGCTATTCAAGCTCTCAAACATTCTCTTCTCTTCTCTTCTCAATTTGAAATGCCGAGCCTCCTCTCCAAGCTTCATCAATGTCGACGCCTCTCTTCAATCTCACTCTCATCTTCTCATCTCTCTCGCTCAATCAATTCCCAAACCCCCAATTCCCACAAAAACTCAAACGTCAGACAAATCTCTCAATTAGGGCACTTCAATCACTCTTTTTCTCCTCCTCCTCCTCCTCCTCCTCCTCATCTGTTGTTCTCGAATTTGATGTTGTTTCGGTCCTTCTCTGTTGATGTTTCTTCAAACAAGGGTCTTGAAAATGATGGGTTGGATCACAAAATTGGTGATTCTGGAGGTGAATTGGGGAAATTGGATTTAGGGTTTAGTGGTGGAGGAGATGAATTGGGGGTTGGTGGTGGTGAGTGGTATGATCCGGCTGTGCAGATGGTTGTTGATTTGCTTGATTGGTACCATGGTTTGACTGGGCTTCCTTGGTAAGGGTTTAGGGTTTAGGGTTTTGATCAGTTTTTATGATTTTTGTTTATCACCAAAACAATATGTTAGTTCACTAGTTTAGGTTTTAGTGCAAAGGTTCAACCTTTACATAGATTTTAGGATTGGATTTATGATTAATTTGAATTAGGGGCATTGGATCGGACTTAAGTTTTGGAGCATAACAAGATTATAATTTGGGAAAGCAAGTTCACGGCTTTAACGGGGCGAATGATGAATTGCGTGATTTTGAGCTAGTTTTTGTGGTTATTGCTTCTAAGTTCTCTTATGGTTCTATCATTAAAACATATATTAGTTCACTAATTTAATTTGTTGGCCAGTCAGATTGCTTGTGCAGAGATTTTGCAAAGTTTCAACATTTATGTAGATTTTAAGATTGGATCCATAATTAGTGTGAATTAGTGGCATTATACTGGACTATAATTTTGAAGCATAATAAGATTATAAATTGGCACACCAAGATCACAACTTCAGTGGGTGAACGATGAATTGCACGATTTGGGGCTAGTTGTTGTGGTTATTTGTTTTCTTGTAGTTGTATCTAATTTGCAACAAGTTCATTTTTTTTTCCGAGTGAATGAATTGTAGATTGTGATGTTTGTGTTATATATAAATATCTGAATGGTATTGCAGGTGGATAACAATTGCGTCATCTACTTTAGCTCTTAGGGTGGTATTGCTCCCAGTGCTTATCTTGCAGCTTAAGAAGTTGAAGAGGATTGCAGAATTGTTTCCCAAGTGTAAGTGCAACAATTAGTTTTCCTCTTTTCATGGTTAATACTTGAGACACCTTTTAGTTAATTCAATTTTAGCCATTTGGATGTACCACACGCAACCTGTATGATTGAGTAGGAACAAAAGTTGTAATGAACGTTTCTGCTGTAATGTTTTATTTTATATCAATTGCATTCTGATAGATAATGCCCCTTGTCACTCGTTGCTGCTAATGCACTCTATGGCATTGATTTTTCATGTTTGAGCATTGCTCTTTTTAATGAATATTATGTCAGGCCATCTGATAATTTTTCTACTGGACTTTGGAAGGCACTTACTTGGAATTGAAAGTGGTATAAGTACACTATCTCTTCTATATTAGTGAAGATTTTAGGAAACAGTTGTGGATCTCTTGATCACAATTCTATATTGAGTTCTTTTGTGGAAGACTCTGGAAAAAATGTATTATGGCCATTTTTGAGTATACAGATAATAGCTTCATTGACCATAAGTTTCACGACAATTTTTTATATTGTTTTGTTTTATCATCTAGCCTGTTTTCTCCATCGTCTCCATTCACTTTTAATCATATCGAGGACAAATTGTTTTAATTCATTGGGCAATTAGCTCAAGTTTTACTACCTGTTTAACGTTCGCTTTTTCTCACAGTGCCTCCTCCATTCCCACCTCCTTTCTCAGGAAAGAAATACTCAGAGCAATATCTGCTCTTCAAGAAGGAAAAAAGAGCAGCTGGATGCCCTTCATTTTTATGGTTCGTAGCTTATGTTTCAGTCCAGGTATTTTCAGTCATTTTACGATCTCATTTTATTAAGTATTGAGCTTATTTGGAGTATAATAAGTCTAGATAAAATGATAGCAGGTCACTTAATTTATTTCACATTTATCAGGTTCCTTGCTTCCTTTTATGGATGACAGCCATTCGGAGGATGTCATTGAATCATCACCCTGGGTTTGACTGTGTAAGTGGTTAGTGCATGCTTTTTGGCTCTACTACCTTTTGCATACTGAATGAGTGATAGTTAAGGCATCTTATTTCTGAACGATCGAGTTTTTACTTCACTTTGAGATTATTGGTCCAATATATCTCATACTTATATGGAGGAAAAATGTTTAAGTCCGTCTTAATGTTAAGCTGGTATTGTTGTTATTTCTTCAATTTTCATCCGATTAATTTGTTCTAGCAGTGTCTGGTTTATTGATTTTTTTTTCTGCAATTGATACCAGTCAGAATTACTTGCTCCTTTTTTTTTGAATTTTAATTTATGTGAGGTTCCTTTCAAATGTTTCAGGGTGGCACATTATGGTTCCAAGATCTGACTGAATTGCCGCATGGAGTTTATGGCCCAATTTTTCCAGTTTTGATTGCTGGTCTGCATTTCATCAATGTTCAGGTATTTCCTCATATACTGCATTATTGAGGACTATAACTTTATTCTAACTTTTTTAATGAGGATACTACTGTAGTACTGTGCCTACTACTTGAGAGATGAGAGGCTTGATTGTTAGTAGTTTTTTATTATTATTTTTTATATATATTGGGGGTGCTTGAAAACATCATTTCTCTTCTACTTTGTTAGGAAACTTCAAAGATAAGCACGTATATTCTAGACCTCAAAATTTTCTTGTGCAATGCTAGTTCATTTCTCAAGTTCTAGCATAACTGATAATGCTGAACAAAGTACTAACTTTTTACCAGATATCTTTCCGGACATCCAGCGTTGACAAGATGAAAGGTCTTATTGGCGTGTTGGCTAAAGTAAGTGACTGCATTTGTTTAACACTGAATTATAACTTGGACATCCTGGTTCAAGAAAGAAACTTTAGGTGGCTTTGCATGTTTTGATTCGAATCATCTGGTTCAACTTACTCTAGCATAGTTGAAAATTTGAAGGCTAAATTAAATACCTGAATATGCTTCTCTTTGCATCAATCCACTGCTTTATTTTCTTTGAAATGTTTGTCTCTCTCAAATGACAAAGTTGTTTATTTCTTGCAGTACTACAAAATGTACTTGAATATTTTGACGGTTCCTTTATGTTTCATCGGGTATGTTATTCCTCAGGTAACTTCCATGTTTATTTATTTATTCTGTAGATTTAGTACCCTGCATTCATTTTTTAAACCATAAGAGAAAGCCGTTGGTGTTAGACATTTCATATATACAAGTTGAACTGTTGGAACAAGCGTTTATGTCCTTTGGTTTGTCCACTTTCTCTTCTCTCTACTGCATTTGTTTTTTCTGAGGCCGCATCCTTTTTCTTCTTGAGGTTACTAATAACAAACACACATTTCCTTATATTTCTAATTGTCTTGCTCTGGTAAGAAGCACGACCCAAGTGTAAGAAGTAACACAGATAAAGAGCATGAGTCCAATGAACCTTGGTTTTTGTGTTTTGCTGCCCTTGCATGGTAAATTTGAGTCTTTTGATGAGTCTATGCTAACTTAAGTTATAAAATGTCCATTTACATTCTTCAAATTATTGACATAAGTCCAATGCTAAAGAAAATCATTTCATTACAAAGATAAGAGAGTGAATTGGCCTAGAAACAACAATAAGGAGGACTGATAACACCAGCAGGTTCTTATGATGCTGTGATTTCATGTTATGGAGAAGGCATGGGAAAGCTTTATTTATGCTACTTGATTCGTTCTTGAAAATTTCTCTTTACCCATTGTATTTACTAGGTTAATCATAATTTTTTACGACACGCTGAACCACAAATCAATTTAATTAACTGGGGTCTCTTACCACTTGTTCTTTTTTCTTTTTTCCAATGTTGTTGGGTTTTCTCATTTATTTATTTATTTTTCTGCAGGGAAGTTTGGTTTACTGGGTCACAAATAGTTCATTAACTGCCATTCAGGTTTGTTTATTCTCAGAATGGATTGGTTCTATTTTGTTGTAATGATACGAGGTAGTTTAGTATTAGAAGATTATGAACTTCATAGAATTATAGAAAAGAAAGAGAGCTGCATTCATCAGCACAAATCTAGCTGACATACTGACTAGCTGATAGCTACCACAGCTGAATGCTACTTAATTTTCTATTGGCTAATTATATGCTATATTGATTTCATGTTGATTTGATGTTCTGATTCATGTTCTGGATGAGAAATGAGAGGCCAGTGCATTGTTTATGGCATTCATATAATTAGAGCTGACCACACGCAACATCTCTTCGCCATGCACGTTTGCAGCAATTAAGTCTTGGACACCCTACTGTTCGTGGAAAGTTGGGGCTTCCTGACAAAAATAATCCTGTTAAGACTGAAAGTTCTACAGACACAGGCTTAGCTAAAGTAAGAAATTCAGGCATGCCGGAGAATGTCCAAAACCTGTCACCTGAGGAGCTGCTTCCTGTGAGTGGTAAACATTGACTCCATAACTTTGGAAATTCCATGCATCATTTTGGTTCCCTGATATGATTTATGCGTGAAATTTGCAGCTTTCAATCCAATTCTTGGCTAAAGGGCAGCAAGAGAGAGCAATACCATTGCTACAGTAATAATGAATTCTTGTTTGTAACTTCCCATTCTCTCTCCCTCAGTTTTTAATGTATTTATTTTACTTATTTCACTTTAGGTTGGCTCTTGAAAAGAATCCAGATTTCATGAGAGCTTTGGTTGTTCTGGGGCAGACTCTAATGCAGAAAGGATTATTGATTGATGCTACCGACTATCTTGAGCGAGCTATTTCCAAGGTCTTTATTATTTGTCTCTCGTTCTCTTGTTAATTCATGAATTCAATTGTAGGTCACAGAATATGGACTTCCAATCCGAGAACTTGTAAATTGTCTTTGATTTTGCGCGCGTGAAATCTATTATCTGATCTTTGGATTTTTCTTTTTCTAGTCTTTCCTAACTAGGCTTCCTAATGATATAATCAGTTATTCCTTGATGGGCATCCAACAAAAGCTGAGGAGCTTGATCTTTTGATCCTGTCATCTTCATGGGCTGGGGTTACATATATTCGGCAGGTGAGCTCCAGTTGTAGCATTTTAGATTAAATTGCAGTTTTCGCTAAATTATATGGAAAGACGTGGTTTGCGACCTTTTCGTCTGCCATTCTTTTAGAAGAAGATAAAAAAAATGGCTCAGAATTAAGAGGCACTCTGGGGTATATTGCCAATGCTAGCATCTCCATTACCAGGAATAGTAATTTAATATTTGTAAACTTCTTCGAGATGCTATTTCGAAACTATTATGTGCGCCACTCAATGACATTCAATATGAAGCACAATTAATGATGATTTCTTTTGTGACTGAAAATTAAAGAAAAATGTATGCTTCTTCCTTACTGACCATGAAATGCTTAGTCTTTGCTAATGTCTGATCCCAACTGTGTTTTACTCAAATTCCCTTGCAGGGTAAGACTGCAGAAGGGCTGCAACACCTACAAAGAATAGCACAGTTAAAGGAACCAGATGACCCTAAAAGCAAAGCTCATTACTTCGACGGGTTGTTATTACTAGCAAGGTACGTACGCAGATCGATAGATGCACGCACTTTGGATTTCTAACATGTTTCTAATGTTGGTTTTTATATTTTCCCCAGCACGCTATTTAATGAAGGCCAAAAGGAAGAAGCTGCGAAACATCTGCGCTTAGCCGCAGCTTACGATCCCAAATATAAGGAATACTTGCAACAATGCCTGGAAGATACTGAGTTTCCTACCAAGGATCAAAAGGATCAGCAGACTGATGCTACAACACATTAAGGGTTGTCCATTACTTAATAGGGCCTTTTTTTTTGGAAGATGATATGCAACTCTGCAAAGACTTGTGTAATTCTTTAATTATTATCAATTCTTTTCAGGTCTAAGATATTTATTTGCAGAGATCATGTTGGTCTCTTGCTTTCAGATATTTAGAGAATTTTGTAGAAACTTCACAAATATGTATTCTGATAATAACCTGTCATGTGTGCAGAAATTACCAATTACCACACATGATAACCATCTTTCATGGAATGTATATAAATTATCTCAACTGTGTATTATACGGATGCCTGGATGAGTATGTGTGTGCTGCTTCATAAAGTAAAATATGAATTTTCGATCTAACTCTCGTGGGATTAGTCGATCTTTCATACCCACAAATATTTTAAGAAAAAAGGAATTATTAGATGATAGTTAAATTGATTTAGCATGTCATTTATTTTACAAGAGATTGAAAGTTCAAGTTTGAATTGTTATTTGAAACTTATAGTAAATAAATAAGGAAAATAGTAAAAAGATAACGGTTAATTTACACTTCAAAACACATTAACCCATATGAGTCGTTCACACGACCTCGACCCTGCATCTGAAGGTACGCGGGAACGACTCATAGACCCAACATGACTTACCCTTATTATTGCAGCACTTCTCAACAAATAAACTAAACCATATGTTTTTACATCCTTATGCCCATGTAAAGGAATGTTCATGATGTGATCAATCTCTATGATTGATACTAATCGGACGGCCAGGATTGGTGATTTGGTGGGTCCCATGAACAATAGGGGCTGTTATGGAGGTTAAAAGATGAGAAGAGAAACATCATCCAAAGCTTTTTTGTTTGGTAGTGTTGGCAACTGAGGGGCCACATACTCAACTTGTGGTTGTAATTCTTGCTTCCCATTATCTATGGCTCCCATTCACACACTCCCTCGGAGAATTACCAACTCCCCCTCTCTTTCACCTACATTTCTCTCCTACTTAACCCCATAAGCCTCCACTGCTCACTTTCTCTCCATACCTGTGAAGTGGGCAGTGCCAAGTTGTTGGATTGCCCAAGTGAGCTTTCCATGAATTTTTTAACCAATTTGATTAGTGATTCATGTTTATTGATGTTTTTCTTTAATGGGTATTCTTGAATTTCATCTATTTTGAATTTTTGATTGTTTGGGCTTGTTATGGCCTTATTTGTATATGGGCAAGTTTGCAGGATTGCCCAAGTGTGAGATTTGTATGGATTTTTTTTACTAAATTTGGTTAATGGATCATGTTTATTGATGTTTTTCTTTGATGGGTATTTTTGGATTTGATGCCTTATTTGCATATGGGTCTGTTGATTGAATTTCAATATGGGCAGTTCTTGTTTTGTTGATTGATGTGCTAATTTGGATGAGTTTGGAAAATAGTGACGAAATCGCGCCGTTTTTGCTATATTTCATGATGCACTTAAAGTGTTTGATGAAATTTCTGTTACAGTGATAGTGGGTGTTTGTGAATTGTATATGATATGGCATTGACAACAATTGTGGTGGTTTTTTGAGTCTTATGACATTTGATGGTGCTAATGCTGTATTGCAAAATTGTTTCATGAATCAGATTTTTCAATTCTATTGTGCAAGAAATGCTGGAGGAGTTATCTTGGTGGATGGTTTTGTTTTGCTGAGTCAACATGTCATTTGCTGCAAGCAAAGCTCCTGGCAGTCCATTGGTGACTAATAGGACTAGTAGTACTGAGTCATGTGGAACTGTTAACTCTTTTGCAAAGTTGATACAACACAAAGGATTGAGATGTGGGCGCCGCTTGGCTTCGAATTTGAGACTATCTTGCGAAGGTTTTCGGCGGGCATTTGGAAAGCCATCTTCATATTCTGTCAATAGGGAGCATTCGGTCCAGTGCCAGTCTACTGGAACACACAACAAAGAAGCAAAAGAATGCATCAGACACTCACCAGATTGCCCAGATGTGTCTAGGTAACAAATGTTAGTTTAATCTATTGCCTCAAGATTATGTAGATGTAATAAGTTATAAATGTTAGCATATTCTATTGCTAAGTGCAGTTCAATGATGTGCTAGCCCTCTTAGAACAACTATCTAGTCCCTTGAGCTTTGTCCAAACCTTCTTATCCTTACGCATAGGGAAGTTTATTTGGGTAATGGCATGCGAGGGTGGATTTATATTCGCGACCGCCACTGTCTAAGATGGGTTTTTTGTCATCACACCTGAAAACCCAAGTTGTTTTAGGTACTAATTAGTATCATCTATTTGTCATTGGACTGTGGAATCTAATCGTTAACCATGTAATACATTCCCCCATCGTGTTTAATGTCTTGAATATGCATTGAAGCATTATATTTATAATATGTACATTACTCAATGTGAAAATAATAATCTTTATTTCTTTTATTATTTATACCATATAGATTGCATGTGACTTGGGCTTATTGGTTAAGTTGGATAGTTTTTATTTTCAAGGTTGAATTGTGAATTCATAGGCATCCTCATTTTGTAGCAGAAGTACAATTGGAGATGAAAAAGTTGAAGATTTGTACGAATCCTTCTTGCCTGATCATCCTGGCATGCATGAACATGGTTGCACTTACTCAAGTCGGGGCTTAGCTGAAGTTTGTAGATTTGTTTATAATGATGCCAAGTTTGTAAATGAAAGGGCTCGCAACGACATTGTCTTACTTTCTCGGTAATGTCTAATCACGATACATTAATTTGCATAAACAACAAACACAAATTGTAGGAATACATTTTCTGGAATAAAAAGGGGTCTTTGTTGTAGCATTCAAAATTTTATACATTCGCTAGAACAGTTGGTTCAATATTCAGACTCTTGTTCACTTTGTTCCACAATTATGCATGCTCTGATCTTAATAAATATTTTGGAGTCTTATGCTTACAATCTTGCCATTATGACAGTGGTATAATGAAGTTGAATGATCGAGCATGCCAAGATTTTGCTATTCTTGGGTTGGAGTTCCTTAAGCTTGGTGGTTAGGTCCCTCGCTCTGCAGTATAATGAAGAGAAACTCTCTATTTTTCTGCTTGCATGAATAATCTGCCTGACTAAATGTCTGATTGGTACTGTTCTATCTGAATTTGAATAATGCTGCGCAGCTCGGGCGAGAGAGGATACTGAGAAGATTGACCATGGAGTGAAGAGAAAAGCCGAACGCCTCCACAGTATAGCAGTTGTATGGAAATACAGAATTAAGAATTAGCTTGGTCTTCATTGCGTGCATATAAATTTTTATATCATTTGCTTGTACCTGACCGTCACCAAATTTTTTTCTGATTTTTGGTGTCCATTACCAGACCCTGAGAGACAAAGCTCAGTCTAAATTGAAAAGTGTAGCAGACAAGCACTGGAATGATGGGGCCTTAGAGGTGCTATTAATTATTTGTTTTAAAATTTACCCATTGCATGTTAAGTTGTTAACTGTGTTGATTTATTTATTTGACTTTTTTTTCATGGAAAGGCCTCCATGCATCTATTGTTATTGCATTGCATTGCATATCTACTTACTTTTAGGAGATTCTAAGATTATAAAGCTTTGGCATCCTTCTTTGTACTTATTCACATACTGTGCTTTTTCTGTCGTTCTCTATTTCTAGAGTGTGATGACTATTTTGTAGCTCTTTTCCTTCATTGAATCAGTACGCCATCAATTGCACTAAATCAAGCGCAATGGAAGAGTTCGATCTATGTATCCGACCCCAACTAATTTTGGGTTTGAGGTTATGTTGTTGTTGTAATGAAACCAGTACTCAAGAATTAGTGTTGAGGGAAAATCTTTGATGAGAAAAGAAGCGGGACTGCTTCTAAGGACTAGATGTATGTTTCCTTGTTCATGTTAATTAAATGTGCCACCTGCATGTATAGTGCATCAAGGGAAGCAAACGTTTTCTGTTGTCATTTTTCTATGTGTTGATGCATGCGTTAAATCGAGCTTCGTG
This sequence comes from Stephania yunnanensis, assembly GCA_039657365.1. Lineage (NCBI taxonomy): Eukaryota > Viridiplantae > Streptophyta > Magnoliopsida > Ranunculales > Menispermaceae > Stephania > Stephania yunnanensis. The sequence goes on along the minus strand of CM077588.1, from coordinate 54,395,999 downwards.
TTCTCCATCTTTTTTCAGGCCGATTTACGTAGAGCTGACTTCATGGCAAAACGGCGAGCCATGGAAGATGCCTTTATGGCTTTGGAGGTAAAATAATTTTGCATTAACTCAAAGGGTGGGAAGGTCTTGATTCTCTTATCTATTATCTTAAAACTACAAATTCTGATAAATAATGCTTTGTGGTCTTGCAGTTTGTGAAGAACATTCATGACAGGATGGTTAGCAAGATGTACAAACTGTACGTACTTGCAACCTAGTTTTCGTGTTCAGCTGAATTACTTATGAACCTTTTGATCTATTTGTTTGTCTGCTGTATGCATGATTTCCTCGTCTTGACACCGTAGTTGCTGATATCATTTACATGCAAACCTTTGACTAGGAAGCAAGGTCCTCTATCATCTAGTGACATAATGCTCGAGAAGAATGGGAGGATTGTTGATTTCCTTGAAGGAGAAGTCTCGACTGATCGTATAACTGCCATTCAGGTCTTTTGACTGCTTTCTGAATTTTCTAGTATCGATTATGTTATATTTTTATGCAATTTGTGTCTAATCAAATTAAGTTTCTGATGTAATTTGAATTTACAGGAGGCTTACTGGAGCATGGCATCGGCATTGTCTGAAGCTGATGGGATCGACTACACTGATCCCGAAGAGGTTTGATCTTGTCGGATTCATGAATTGTGTTTTAATTGGAATACTGCTGACAAAAATGGTAAGTCAGTTTTGCTAAAATATTTATTTTCAACCTTGATCAGCTTGAACTTCTGGTAGCAACTCTTATAGATCTCGACGCAATGGATGGTAAAAGTAGTGTTTCTTTATTAGCAGAATGCTCAAACTCTCCTGACGTTGGTACAAGGTAAGTCCTCATGTTTTGTAGCTATTTCACCATCACTCATTCGCCGACAATTTGCTCTTCAAAATTTGTGTTCAAATTATTCTCGTCTTTTCTATTGACATGCACCAATGACATTGTGATTAGCATTTGTTATCCATGTTTGATGTACTTGAGATGAAACCTCTAATGTCGATTCTCGGTTCATTGATCAAGTTCTTACATAGATGGGATTATTTAGAGAGAGACAATGAAAAAAAAAGCAATATATATGTCCCCAGTACTGATTTCGAATTTTCATTTGGTTGCTTTTGAAGGCAAGCATTGGCGAACGCATTAGCATCGGCTCCATCAATGTGGACTCTCGGGAATGCAGGAATGGGAGCGTTACAGGTAGGCAATTTCGCGGTATATCTAGCTATCCTAATAAAGTTCAAGACATAATTTTCCAATGCAGATGTTCATATAATGTTTTCTTTACTTGCTTGGACAGAGGTTAGCAGAAGACAGCAATCCAGTCATTGCTGCTGCTGCTTCAAGAGCCATCAATGAACTCAAGAAACAGTGGGAGATCGAAGAGGGAGACAGTTGGAGGTTCACGATGAATCAGACGCGCTTCGAGGAGGCATATGGTTCGGAAGCAAACGACGATGATGATAACATACAATGAGATGTCATCTAGTTATCTGTAAATATTTAGAAAAAAGAGTAGCACAGGATCAGAAGGTCCCAAGTAGTTCAAGTGCTCCCTCACAAAATAGAAAAAATGCTGTATGTTTTTTTTTTTTTGAAGCCATCAGTGTTTTCAGATGTTCAAGATAAAATTCATGGTTCTCTTTTTCTTCATTAGTAACTTTTAACTTTTGGCTTGGGTAAGAGAGTCCAAGAGAGCATGAAAAAATGTGATTTCTCAACAAAATAAAATTGTTATATTTTCCAAAAATAAAAAAATAAAAATTTTGCCAAAAGTAACAGTTCTTGAACCAAAAAACACAAATGAAAGTTGGTTTGAGTGGTTAAACACTTTGGGTCTTTAAGGAGAAGCTTGATTTGAAGCTACTCCTGTTGGGTGAGTAAACACTCCATGATCTGGTCTGATTCGAGTTTAGATTGGTCAGGACTAAAGTTCTTAGTGTGATTCAAAAGATTATAGATTTTTGAGTTTCATCAAACGAACAATTTAGATTACATCTCAGGCGTCACCTTTTTTTTTTTAGTTTCTCATGTGACATTCAAATTCGGCTGCATTGAGCCATCAACTAATTCGTGTTCAGGCATTGGGCCCTATATAAGGATGACCCTTATAATTTTTTCATCCAAGCTAGTCGAATTTGAGAACTCACTTAAAAGTATAATTAGTCTCTTGTCACTTTGAGTGGACTAGATATTTTTCTCCAAAGCAAATACATATAGCAACAAACAAAGAATTTGTTGGTGTTTGAGCCTCCACTTCGTCACTCAATCCTGCCACCATGGTTTGCTCAAGCTACTTCTCAACTCCCACCACTTCAATCCTTCAAGCTTCATCTCTCCATACCAACAACAACAACAACAATTCCTCTCTACCCACCAAAAATTATCCCAAAATTGGCCTACCCAGATCAAGAATTGCATCTCTAACACCCCAAAATCAACAAAAACAGCGACAGCAGCAGCAGGAGCAGCAACAACAACAGCCCTCATTGGCTGAGATTGAAAGGGCAATTGGGGCAAGCTCATTCGGCGAGAATGATTCAAGGCACATTGATTTGTCCATCTAACTATGTTGAAATTTCTGGGTAGTTGTTGGTTTTCATTGAAATTGTCCTGAATTTAGTTGTGGAAAACAGGGGTTTTGGAAAGAAATCGTTGCTGTTTGATTTGATGTCGTCGAGTCCAATTGGGCAGCCGGAAGGGGAGGTGGAGAGGCGGCTGAGGGAGACTGGGGAGTGGATCATTGAGACCACTGAAGGGGATTCCCCTTCTTCTGGTAATTCTCTGTTTGTGTGTGTTTGTTGTATTCCATGTGTTTGATGAAATGCTTCAATGAGTTGGTGTTGTGTGGGAAATGTTAGAATTTGGAACTGTGTTTCATGAAATTAAACCAATGAGCCAAACTACTGTTTTCTTATATTCACATCGAGTTTTGTGCGTATATCGATGCACACATATTGATGCAACAATCAAGGACTATCAAGGGCACTCCAAGTAGGTCAAAAAAATATTATTCTTTTTTTTTTTTCTTTTTGGTTTTCTTCGTGGTATTTAATGCCAACCATACCATCTAATCTACACTCAGGTTGTCAACTCTCATACAGGGTCCATGGTTCTAACCCAATTTTTTTACCCACGAGAGTTAAACTCGAAACCTCGCTAAGAGGAATCGAGTCCCTTACTACTCAGAATTTGAACCAATCAATTGTTTGGTAGCCAAACTACTGTTCTCCAGCAAATATGAAAGGACATGGGAATTGTCTTTCTTTTCCAGAATATATCTGACACTCTTTAAGAGGAGCCACCGATTAAAAAGAATTAAAGGATTTTGAAAGGACGATGTCAAATTCATTAAATCAAGTGTAGTGAAAGAGTGATTTATCTAGCTGACTCCAATTAATCGGGATTGAGGCTCTTTTGTATATAAGACTCTTAAACTAAGATCATTATTGATATCAATCACTTTAACTTGAAGGAATTTCATGTTCTGTCCCATCATAAGTTTAGTAGGCTATTATATCACATAGAATCAATGACATGAGTCACATGGCATAATTCCTTCTCAAAACTAGTTACCTTCACTTCATTACTTTTTTGTTGTTGTTGGATCCATGTAGCTAACTCAATTAATTTGCGACTCGGGCTTTGTTGTTGTCAATATATAATCGCGAGGTCATTGATCACTCTCGCTTTTGTTGCTTCCGACTTTGAATAACTTTTGGTGTTATTGCTGCTTCTTAATTCATCTTTTTGTGCAGGGCATAATATTCTGATGGTAGTGTCTCTGGGTATCCTACCAGTGTGGCTGCTATGCCTTGCAGTTGCTTCTGGCCTTCTCAAGTTACCTTTCAGTAGTCCAGCTCTGGATAACTTGCTCATGTAAGTGCCACATCTCTCCTCGACAAGTTCAGATCTCCATTCGGACAACCGTAACCCTCGCAATTTCATCATTGTCTATATATGCCTGCTGTCGAGCTTTCACCACCAAAGGTGCATTAATTCGATGCATAGCTAGTCTTCGTGTTGAGATATATAGATGCTTAAACATGGCAAGCTCTGTGTATATAATGTGTATGCATCAGAACTGCATATGTAGGCTTTGCTCAATACATTCTTTTTTTTCTCATAATATGAACATCTTGTCTATATCTCTTACTATCTTAATTAATCGGCTATTTATCGATAATGCTGACCTGCCTTATTCAGTTAAAAACAGATGAATATAATGCTCAACAGTCAATATTGACAGACTTAGCTTAAATTAATACTTGAATTAAGATTCAATATTCCAAACTATACTGCTTTAAATTATGTATTTAACACATGCTTATGCGTCATCGGCCACGTTCTAATGCGTCTTAAACATCATATTTTTAGTCTAATGCATGGATTTCAGGTTTTAAATATGCCAATAAGAGGGCCAGAAGAAGCTTAGTAGATTAATCATGTCAGAGAGATTAGCTCATCAGTTTGATATGAACATATTGGGACTCAACATGGCTTTCTCTAAATTGCAAACATGTGCTTGTAGAGAACATATTAAAAGTAGCTTCAGCCCATTATTTTAATCTCACTTGCCTATTCTTTGCTGCTTCTTGAAGTATTCATTTTGTCTGGAAGCTCAGTTATCTTGTTGAAGAAAAGAATCAGAGAGTCAAAAATCACATTGTTGTCACTTGTGCAAATATTTGTTTCTCTTGGTCACCTAATCTATCATTTTGACTCAAAAAACATTGGACCAACTCTTTGTGGTCTAATTTTGACTTCACCATTTTTTAAGTTGAATATACATCGTGTACAAGTGAAATCTTGTTATTATTATTTTTTGATAGTGTGATGTTTAAAGTTACTTGTGATGTGATTATTCTAAAAATAAGCCATCGTACTTTATAAAAGATATTCCTAAAAAATTTGAAGATTCGAACTTCTAACTTTTAAGAGTTAGAGATAAATAACTAGTAGATCGCTTTGATTTGGGGTCACGTGATTTTAAAATCTTGAGCTTTTTTTTTTCTTTGTACTCTTAATATATTTTTAATTATAAAAAATAAAATAAAATTTAAGAAAAAGAAACAAGTAGAAGATTTATTTATAGTTCCAAACAATCCAAGCTGGATCACACCTATAAAACCAAAAAATGTGGACTATTATGTTTGGGACAGCAATTTTATTCCTTTAAACTACATGATGGAGATGCCCATTCTGCATGTATTATTTGCCATTTATGTCAAAACTTACATTGTTATGTCCACATGTAAGTCAAGTTTTGTCAATATATATTATACATTCGAGACAAGATGAGTTATAAATACTAGGACACAAGGCACATGCTTTGTACATGTTGTTTTTTATCTTTTTATTTTCATAGAGCTAAGATTTTGAAATCATAAATTAATTAAATGGATAGCTTTTTTTTTTTTTTTGTTAGAAAGACACAAAGAGAAGAACTTGCAAATTTAATTTACTATTTTATAGAATTTTTAGATGGAAACTTTCTAAAATAGTGATGATTTTGTTTGATTTTTAGTTGAATATCATTTTTTAAACAAAACAATTAAAAAATAAATTACCTAAATTGATGTATTATGATTTCAAAAAAAAAAAGTTTTGAAAATATTTTTAGATGAAAAACTTATCGTTAATTGTTAAGAATTTCAACAGAGGATGTAAACAAAATTATACGAAATAGAATCAAGTTAGTATGGTCAAGGTATCAATTCAAAAACTAGTCAGGGTCTACTACATAGATCAAGATATGGATATCCAAAAAAAACTTACTAGCTTATTTTCTTAAATCGATATGGCTTTTTTTTTTTTTGAAGTAATAAATTTTATTTATTATACTTTGAAAAAACAAAATAAAAGCCAAATCATCTTCCGGACTTTGATGAGATGGATGAGACATCACTTGTTAAGAGAGCAGGTTTAGGGAGGTTGCAGGTTCGACTCACAAGTTGGAGTAAAAATAAAATAAAAAATAAAAAAAATAAAAAAGTCATATTTGAGTATAGGTATCCATGCTAATCAATTAATTCCTTAATTAAAACCCAAACCACCCATGAGAGTCATATTTAGTGGCTAACGCAGCAACTAAAGCCGCTAAAAAGAGCCATCAAAGCCCGCTCATCACGCTTCGAGATACGCAAACCCCGCATTCGGCGTAATTGCAAACTCATTTTCTCTGTGACTGCGCATACAAACCCAAAAGCAGAGATTTTTTGTGGTGGTGGTGGTGGTGTTGAAATTCCAACTGTCGAGCGAGCGAGCGAGCGATCGATCGATCAATCGAGAGAGGGAGAGGGAGAGAGTGATCGATTTGAGGTTTCGCAGCGAAGAAGATCATCTTCGGCTGTGATGGCGACGCTTCAGAGTTGGAGAAAGGCTTACGGCGCTCTGAAGGACACCACCAAAGTCGGTCTCGCCAAAGTCAACAGTGAATTCAAGGTAGAGCGAGTCTTTGAAGTCTTGATCTCGACCTTTATTAGGTTTCGAGTAGTGAATTCGTTGATCTTTGTTGATTTGGTGGTTTTAGGATGTCGATGTGGCGATCGTCAAGGCGACGAACCATGTGGAGTGTCCGCCAAAGGAGAGGCATCTGCGGAGTGAGTTTCTTTGAGTTTCTGGTTGTTTTCGTTTTGATTTGTGGTTTCGGTGAAGAAAGTTTTGATTTTTTTGGTGTTTTTGGGGGTTTAGAGATCTTGGCGGCGACGTCTGTGATGCGGCCTAGGGCTGACGTTGCCTACTGCATACACGCCCTATCACGGCGATTGGCGAAGACGCATAACTGGACGGTATCATCAATCCTTGCTTTGTCTCTCTTTCATGATCTTGATTGTGCATTCTCAGATGTTTCGATTAGATCTGCAGTGCAGTCTTTGGTCTAGGAAACAACAATTTGTGTGAAATCGAAGAATGAACAAATTCTTCCATTGCGCTCGAATTAGTGCAATCGAAGAATGAAAAGAAACTAATTTGTGAGAAATGGTTTTATCTTAATTTGTGAGAAATGGTTTTATCTGCTCATTTGTTTGTCGCTAAATCCTCATATTTGATTGGCACAACTCCTTGTGTAAAAAGTGATTATTGTTCATGAATCGTGTAGTAGCCTAGTAGGATTTAGTTGTGAATCGGCACATGTGGGCAAGAACCCCTTTTTGGGGGTCGAGAGTTGCTGAAATTATGTTGTTTTCATTCTCTAATAGGTTTATGGTGTAAGGTAGAGATTTGCGGATTGTTAGAATGTAAACAAAGTAGAAATGAAAGAACTTTTGTATTATATATGTTGTATGCACTTTCTAATATATGAAGTTAGCTCCTTGACGAATTAAAAACATGGCTTGTAAGTTGTAACCTTCAATTTGGCTTGGAAGTGTGCATAACCTTGTGCCTCTTTAGTTTCCGTCTTTAGTTTCCGCATTTTAGTTTCTATTTCTTTCTACAAGTTGTATGGAATTCATGTTTTGGTTCTTAGAATGTATTTGTTCTTTCTTATTTACTCTTTACAGGTGGCGTTGAAAACTCTCATAGTTATCCACAGGACTCTAAGAGAGGGGGATCCTACTTTCAGGGAAGAGCTTCTCAGTTTTTCCCAAAGAGGACGCATTCTACAGCTATCAAATTTCAAGGATGATTCTAGCCCTATAGGTTAATCTTCTATTCGTATACTGCAGTCATTTCTCCTTGTTTTCCTTTGCGCCTTGAACTTTTGTTTATTTAGCATGAATTGGTTTTGTCCAACCATGAGGAGAATGTAAAAAACCTGATTTATTTAGATCTTTTTCCTTACTTCTTCCAGCTTGGGATTGTTCTGCCTGGGTACGTACATATGCACTGTTCTTGGAGGAAAGGCTAGAATGTTTTAGAGTTCTGAAATATGATATTGAAGCAGAACGTCTACCAAAGTCTGCTCCTGGACAGGAGAAGGTATGTACAAAAACAATTGCTGTATTATTTGTTTTTTGGTAGACCAGCAGAGAATTTGTAGCCAAAAAATGTATTGAAGACAATCCTTGTGAGGGAAACTTTAGAAGATTCACAAAATGAGGAAAATGAGAATTACATTTATTTATTTTTAAAGTAATGTGTGAATTGCATCTTCAAATTTGTTTCTTAGGCACTTATTTTAGCCTTTCTTTTTTCTCGGGTACTGTTGTTTTAAATGACTATTGAGATGTATATCATTCAGTACTGCTGCAGTTATCCTGGTTTCATTCTGTCCGTTATCTGCAATAAAACATGTCAGACTGTTATCTAGGTTTTGTACAATAGACACAATAGGAGAGGACTCTACATAAGCAATGGGAACCCTGCCAGTTGGAGGGCTTTGGAATGATATAATGCAAGTTATCTGTGCCTGCATATCTCATTTGGCCTATAGTTTGTTTGGCTCTCTATTTTCATGGTGAATGTCTAAGCATCTCATACTCCTTGTAACGCTTTTATCAGGGATACAGCAGGACTCGGGATTTGGAGAGTGAAGAATTGTTGGAACAGTTGCCTGCCTTGCAGCAGCTGTTATACCGCCTAATTGGTTGTCGGGTAATTTTGTAAACTTAGCCTTTTATTGATTGTCACGTATTGGGATATACTGTTGAAGCGCTTCACCAACAACCACCTTCTTCAAATGAATCTAGTTGTTAGCCTTTTTGTCTTTTTAACTTTGTTTTTTTTTTTTTTTTTTCTATATTTTGTGGCTAAATCTGCCAGACTTTAGACTGAAAAAGGGGAAAAAAAACTTTTTCTTTCTTCAAACTTGCGAAGAAACTATGTATTTATTTTGAAATTGAGGCTTTGTTGTTTTTCTGTTGTTACGAAGAAACTATAGAGGTTAGCAATGCTGATTTTTATTTTACTGCTGCTAATCATCAAATGCAAACACTGGAATTGTTTATGGGTGATTGAAGATCTTTGGAGTATTTCCGAGTTATTTTCTTCTTCCTTGGATTAATACCATATTCTTACTTTACAGCCAGAAGGAGCAGCTGTTGGCAATTATGTAATACAATACGCTTTAGCCCTGGTATGTCCCATTCTCCTTTTTGCATCAGTGTCTAAATTTTTCTACTAAGTTGTAGGAAGTGAAACACAAAAATATTTGCATCGTGAACGTCTTTCTTTGTCAAGTTGCTCTATCAAAGTGAGGATGCTCATAGTGAGAAAGTTTCTCTTGTGTGGATGAAGAAAATGAACTTGGATAGCTTTCGGAATTTCCTCTTATGTCTTCTCACTTGAACTTGTTTACAATGTGACGCATGGCCCATGGAGTTCTCATTTTTGTAACCTTTTCTTCAGGTTTTGAAAGAGAGCTTCAAAATTTATTGTGCAATTAATGATGGCATTATCAACCTTGTCGATAAGGTAATGTTATAAATTATCTGAAATTACATGCTGATTTAGAAAAAATTTATTCAAGTCCTTCCAATTCCCTTAGCAATGAAATTCTTAGTCTGTTGCAGTTTTTTGAGATGCCTAGGCATGAAGCTATCAAAGCCCTTGAAATCTATAAACGAGCTGGACAGCAGGTAACGTACAAATTTGTTCACTGCAATTTTTTTCCGTTGTGCTTTCATGGAGAGGAGCCTTCATGGAAGGTTATAAACAGCGTATGTTAGGTTAGGACTGGTTTAGATTATATTTCTTTTGAATCCGATGATTTACTAAAAAGCTCCAGATTTCACGTGCAGGCTGCAGGCCTTTCTGATTTCTATGAAGTATGCCGAGGACTGGAACTTGCCAGGAATTTCCAGTTTCCTAATTTGAGAGAGGTAATTGCAATTCAAAAAGGAACCATGTCTGGCCGCATACTAATTATTTATTTATATTTGTTAAGCAGGATGGTTTGTTATCTGTTCTCTACAATGTCCTTTGCAGCCACCCCAGTCATTTCTTGCAACTATGGAAGAATACATAAAGGAAGCACCGCGTATAGTTTCTGTATCAAGGGAGCCCTTGGTTAGTGACATGGCTTTGTGAAATCACTTTTTATTTGAATTTTAGTTTCAGTTAGCCTAAGATTTTTTATTTTATTTTTTTTATAATCATTCTTTTTCCATTTTTCTTGGTGAACATCAATTTTGTCTAAGCACCACCAATGGACTGATTAAGCCATTGTGTAAGCATGTTCTATTTCCACTTTGAGTTGTCTTGATATGTGTCCATGTTAGCCGGTGTATGATATTTTATAAAAAATTTAAACACGTCATCATAATTTGTGAAAACAATTGGTAAGAGGTCTAAAAGAATTTTAGGCAAGCACATGGCTATGTTGCACAAAGTATTGTGCAGATAATAATGGAAAGGCCGCAATAAACGAGATATCGTTCCTCAATTAAAGTAGTGGAATCGACTTATCCATCATGTCTTTTCCATTCTTTTTTAGGCGTTTACTCAAATTATTTTATCCCCTTGCACTATTTCAGTCATATATAACCCGTCTCATGCCTATTGGAATGAAGTGGTCATCCCTAGAAACATTAGTAATGAATAAGATGGAAAGTTATCGTAGCATCTCCATCCTGTATGAAACACGGTTGGGATATTTTTTTTGTTTTAAGTAATTTTATGGATTTTTCATCGTTTCCGTATTAATTAAATTAAATGGCCAACTTCTTGTGTACAAATGACGTTTGGATCTTCTAAATCAGGAACTTCCAGAGAGACTCCTTCTTACATACCATCCAGAAGAAGAAGTACCTTCTCCAACTGATGCCAAGCCACCTATTGACGAGCCAAATCATGTGCCCTTTCCCAGTGAAGCTGTACCTGAATTTGCGGTTCCTTCTCCTCCTCCTAGCAATGCTGGAGATCTATTGGTAAAATTTTTTCTAATCAGATTTAATAGTTAATGTTTGCTTACTGTACATGCATTTCATCTTTTTCTCTTTTTCAGGGATTAAGTGACATGGCTAATCCTGCTGCATCTGCCATTGAGGAGAGTAACGCGTTGGCACTAGCTATAGTCCCTACTGGTAAGCCGTGCTCGTCGATAACTATACTTCTGTTTTTCAAAATCTTCTGTTTAACTTGAACTGTTTAAAATACTCTACCCTACAGATGCATCTGCCTACAATAACAATGGCTTTCAAGCAAAAGAACTGGATCCTACCGGATGGGAACTTGCTTTGGTTACTACTCCAAGTAACAACCTCTCTGCGGCAAATGAAAGACAATTGGTCAGTTCATTCTGCTTTTATATCCTATGCGGGAGTCTATTTGAATATCGGGAGATCCTTCCTAAAGTTATCCTTCTATCGACTAATTGCGTTATTTGTGTTAACACGTTGCAGGCTGGTGGATTGGATACATTAACTTTGAATAGTTTGTATGACGAAGGCGCATATAGGGCATCCCAGCAGCCTGTGTATGGTGCGCCGGCTCCAAATCCATTTGAAGCCCATGATCCATTTGCGTTGTCAAACAGCGTAGCACCTCCGGCGGCTGTTCAAATGGCTTCCATTGGTCAGCAGCAACAGATGAATCCCTTTACGCCATTCCAACCAAACTATCATCAGCCACCACCACAGCAGCAGCAGAACCTGATGATGGCTCCTGCGAATCCTTTTGGCGATGCAGGATTCGGACCCTTCCCTCACACGCCTCAACCTCAGGGAACCAATCCATTTGGCCTGCTATAGTGAAATTGCGAGACGTGTAAGTTGTAATCTACTGGTTTCCATGATTGAGCGGCGCCGGCAGTGGTTTTTTTTCTTCTCTTTTTTCTTTTGTGTCTATTCTAATGCCTATTTTCATCATGTTTGTCCCCTTTCGAATACTTGGGATGTGGAAAGAGTAGCAAGCAATAATATTTAGTTTACAGAAAGAAAAAAACTACATTTTGAAACTCTGATATCATCATTCATTGCAGATGTGTTCTTTGTGAAGATGCTATTACATTTGTAAAATCTGGTGAAGTAGCCAAAGCCTCTCTCTTTGATACTTGTGAGGTTCATAGAACTGTTATGGTTTATTTTATTTTTTTTTTTTTTTTGACTTCATCATAATCATACAAACTGATATGGAGGTAGTTAAAATGATTCATGTTTCTGCATAAGTCCCAAAAAAAAAAAAAAAAAAAAAAAAAAACCACTGTAGTTTGGTTTGTTAGGTGAAGAATAGATCTAAATGTTTGTTTTTTTTTTTTGAAGTAATGGAGTAGAACTTAAGTTGTTAATTTGACTTTTTTTTGCCACTCGGTCTTTAGACTCAACTAATCCCACGAGAGTTCAACATTCGACTTTGTTCTCCTCGATGATGGTTAAATTTTGGTTACCATACTAAAACATCTTTAATGAGATAGATGAGACAGACATCACTTGCCAAAAAGAAAAAAAATTAAGAAAGGAAGTCTATGATAGTTAAATTTTGGTCACCATACCAAAACATTTTAAATGAGATAGATGAGATATCACTTACCAAAAAGAAAAATATTTAAGGAAGGAAGTCGTGGGCTCAACTTCCGTTGAAATAAAAAAAATCTTGGTCACCATGGAAATTTCTTATGTTCATGGACCCTTCTCCGAGTGTAGTGGTAACTGAAAGCTGGGCATTTTACAAGCACTTTCCCACTGTGAAGGGATGGGAGGTGAAATGAGTGTTTATTCGGACGCTTTCAATGTCAGAAGACGCTCAACTCCCTGATCTCGGTTGATGATGCTTCCACTGACCCCATATGTTATGATATTAAGCATCTTAGTAGCATGAGAGGATCAACAAATTTCCACCATGTCTGAAGGAAGGATAATGGTATAAACACATTTTGGCTAGGAGAGCTCTCCAATGTTAAAGCATTCTATGTGTGGATGACTCCTTTACCGGAATGGATTTTCACTCTTAATGAAATATAACTATGATATTTACAACAACAACAACAACAACAAGATAGCATCAGTTCCCAAATTAACTGGGATCGGCTACATAGATCAAAAGTTTTTCCATTGTGCTCGATTAAGTGCATATAACTATGTTATTTGACAAAAAAAAAAAAAATTCTTAGCAACTTTAACATTCCTCAATAGCTGGCTAGTCCTTCTACCTACTTTTCATTCAATTTTGAACTTTTTTTTTTTTTTGGTCAAATTTGTTGCATTGAAGTTACTAACACTCAAAAATAGGTACAACAAGCTATTACAACATCGAGACTCGAAAGTAATAGACAATACAATTTTTGAAACCCTGGAACAACAACTCCACGAGGGAGCAACAACCTCACTAAGGAGGGCAACACCTATATAGGAAATAAAAAAGCTAAAACAACAAAACTAAATACATAACAAAAACAACAAGCGGAGCAGCAACTGTACTCATGATCGAGAAAGGCGAAAACCCTCGCCATAGCGTGAAGAAACCCTAGGCGACGGATGGAGTGTCAAGACGATGAATTTCTTCTTCTTTTTACCTTTACTTTAATAATTTAAAATAAAATAATGAATACATAATCAAATTAAAAAGTATTCAAAAGTTGAAATGCTGGGTGGTTTGAATCTTGTAGGTAAAGTGGAGGCATGGATTCCTGTGTTTCACTGTTTCAGCACCTAAATCACCTTTTTTTTTTTTCATACATTATACTTTGTGGATCCAAATAGATCCATAATTTCTTTCTTAAAATTTTTCTCAAAAACATTTCTTTCTTAATAAACATCTTTCTTGCCTATAAGTCTCCATACTTTACACAAATCAGTTTTCTAGTCCTAAAATATTGCAATCTTCCTTTATTGATCCTCTTTTCTTTTTCTTTTTTGCGAAAACAGATGTATTTTATCTCAAATCATGATATAGTATATCAACAAGACACGAGGATACAACTGATCACTCACATGGACCAGACAATGAACTAGCTTCCTTAACAATGACATGGGCAGTTACATTCGCTTATTTACATACAAACACTACACTATAGGAGCCTAGGTCCGTTAACGAGACCTTACAATCAGAAATTAAAGAGCCAAAATAAGAAATATCTATTGCATCACTCCTCAACACATGTGTAACTAGTTGAGCATGTTTTTTTTTATTCTAGTATTACTTTCGGCGCCATTTGAAGTGGCTCTACACCTAATTAAAAGAATGTTTCATATCTAATCATCCACCCATCTTCGTTAAGTCATGTAATATATTTTTTAATCACTCGGGATTAGTTACATAAATCACATCATATTAGTTTATTCTTTGTCTTAATATATTCTTAGTTTGGACAATGACCCACTAGTACTGGAGGAGCTGCTGCATAGACATGATCCCCAAAAGTCATCCATTGTATATATCTCTTTCAAAGTATCATTCCAGTGCCAAAGCAATCTTAAGGAACTGTAATTCTTTATTTCAATTTTGAACTAAAGTGGAAAAATTCAAACTTCTACTTAGACCATCAAAAAATTTTAATGAAAAAACATAGGATTCTCAATTCAAAAATAAAAAAGGGACAAGGGTTATGATTAGAAAGAAATAGCTGTCAAGTATATGCCAAGGGACACTTAAGAAAAGAAAAAAATATGGATCATGCATAAACAAAAATACAACAAAAACATCAACAAGGACAACAACTATACAAGCAAGTCACTTCTGTGTGATTAAATACACCTTGAATTATATGATTTGATGTGATTGGAGAGACAACTATAACAACAATATATACAGGTTATTTCACTTAGGCCCATTAGAGTTTATATGTTCGAATCTTCAATTTTTTTTTTTTAAGACACATTTCTTGCTAAATAAGATCTATCTCTGGTGGAATAGTTGAGAATAATCCGAGACGCCACATTAATTATAAAAATAAAAATAAAAAATGTATGCAAGTACATGAAATAGAGGGACTAGCATGATTTAGTAGGAGAGCCTAATTTGATTTAAGTGGTGGGTCTTCCCTCCCCTTATGTTTCATTTTCAATATCTCTTCAGCCCTCTTTTTTCACACTCTCACTTTCTAAAAGCCCTCTCTGCCTACTTCTCTGTCCCCCACCTCATGCACACACCCCCTCAAATTTCTCTCATTCTATATGTTCAGAGGATATACATTTAATAACTCCATTATTTCATTTCAGAGCAGTATTGTATTTCATTTCAAAGCAGTATTTGTGGTGCTATGTTCGCATAAATGTCAAATGTGTGACATGGGTCCTTTTTGTAAAAAGAAAACATCTTGCCTTCATTGAAATTCGAACCGTGACATATTTAATAACTCCTTTATTTTCATGTCTTGTGTGCATGCGCGTGGAAATATTTTCACATTGCTCACGAAGTATGTTGTCGTGCTATGTTCGCGTGAATGTCATTTTTTTACAAGAAAGAATCAACTTGCATTTATTGAGATTCGAACTCGTAATCTCTTCACACAATCTCTGTATCAAATCATGGGGCCACCTAATTAGTTGACATAGATTTGAGTTTAAAGTGTTTCAATAGTAAACATAATTGCAATGTACTAATAGAAAAGAAGGGAATAATGTGCTTAATCTATATTTTTAGAGAGATTTGACGTTTGAGTAGATAATTAATCAACATGTTATTGGAGATTTTATAATTTGTATATAGATAAATTAGATTTTAAATGATCAATTATTAGATTGAATGTCATTACTTCAAATAACAATACTTGTCTCTTTAATTAGTGGCCTATTATGTAAGTTAATAGGGATTAGGATGGTTTACCTCTCACTATTCATGATAATCTTATCACTAATTAAATAAGACAAGACTAGATGGCATGCAATCATATCTAGGCTTCGACCTTATATCCTATCCATTAATTTAATAACATTTTCCATGAATGCGTAACTTAAAATCTAACTATCAATATAGTAATCAAGCTTTCGGGGATATTAATCTAAAGTTTAAAATTGATTGGAATGCTCTGGTAAAAAAAAAATAAAAAAATCAGAAATACAAAAATAAAAACAACAATCGAAACTGAACAAGGCCGCAATTAATTAAACAAATCAAGCAAATTCAATTCGAAATTGATATTCTTATGAAAAGTCTCAAAAGACAAATGTATATATAAATATAATACAACAAAAATGTGATGTTCATTATCACTATCATCATCAATAATTTTGAATTAGTTGAAAAAGTAACTAAACAAATGAAAATCTTTTGTCTTGAGAAACAAGGGATCGGCGTAAGTGGGCCATAGGAGGGCCCACCAACCCATTGACTAAGCCCATTGGGTAGAGAAGAAGGCCCACTTATTAAAGCCCAAGGTGACTGGAATCTTTAATTTTGAATGCAATTTTAAAATAATCATAATTAGCAACAAATCGATTGATTATTAGTATTAATCAAATTGCATTAGCAGTCAAATTTGGAAACATTTTATTTGTGGACTATATTGACCTTAGACTTTTCTCGAATTCGTGCTTCAAATGTGAATAGTCGGCATTTTCGAGTGGGCCCTTTTTGGGCTGACGAAAAGTGGCACCGGCCCATGGTGGCTGCTGCTTTTTGTTAACTTACGACTGGGTGTATATGATAGTCAAGGTTAGATTTTTCCAACCTCGATGTGTTTTTTGATAACCGTATGAGTATAAGAGAACTTGACTATTTTTGCGAGGGCTTGATATAATTCGGTTATTACGTATTTTAGTGGCCCAAGCGATTTTATAATATCGGAGAATTGAAACTGAAGTCTGCGCTTCACTTACACAACTCTGCTTTTGTCGTTACTGTTGTGGATGCTCGACCAAATTTTTCAACCTCAAATTGTAATAGTAGACCCTGCTATTGTAAGCCCACAAATGACGTGTACTTATTTACGTCCATTGGATGCCCATCACGATGCGTGTACTCGTACGCTGCCACAAAATTAAAAAGACCTTCACTAGGGCATGTGGTTTGTACGTGTTTTTCTATATTACAAAAATATTTTCTTTTAGTAATGAGATTCAAAAAAAGCATCTGTATTTTAGTAGTGGATTCCGCCGTTTACTAATTCAAAAAAATAGAGTTAAAAAAATTCAAAAAAAAAAAAGATAAAGAAAAGCTCTTGCTTAGAAGATAATACACGCATAAATCTTGCAATTTTGACTTTGTTTTTTTATTTAAAAATCATTTGCTGACAAATTGGAACGTTTTCTAGATTTAAAAAAAATGAATAGAAGTTACTAGGCCATGTAGAATGCATCGAAGCAGTGGTAAGATAGAAATCAAATGGTGAAGGAGGGGAGGAGCGATAATGTGAATCAATCTCATTAATATCGATATTGTTCCTAACTTAACAATTTTCACTATAAAGATTGAAGCTTCACTTTAAAAGATCTAGATAGTACCATTTAAAGAGAGATCGATCCACACTTGTATATTCAATCAATGTTATTTGATTGAATATATAATTGTAGTCCACTACATTTAGCAAGCTAAATTAATTATTGAGTTAATTAGGTGTATGGATTCAGATTATTTTTTTAACATTAATTTTTTATTTTTTATTTTTGTAGTAAATCAAGCACAATGGAAGAATTTGATTTATGTGGCCGAATTTAGTTAATTTGAAATCGAGGCTATGTTGTTGTAAATTATTTCTTTTGTCATTAAAAAGTATATTATAGTTAGTTTTCTTCACTGAAGTCTTTGATTTGTCTTATCTTTGTTGAGAAATTTTAGATTTTTTTCTCATTGTTTGGAAGTTTCGCTATTCGTTTTGTGGTTCTAGTAGTTTTGTATATTATCACGAGTTTCAACGTTGTAGAGAGCAGTCCGTGATTGTCAAACTGTTTCAATTTCGCATTTACATTCAAATTAATTACAGTTTGTTTGAACAAATACGATCAGCGAATCGATGTGCTTGATTCTATATTTGATCGTGTATTGAGCCATGAATGATTAATGAAATTTTTCTTCAAAAAAAAAGAGATATTTGAAACTAAATTCTACCACGAGACAAAATAACTTAAAGATATCAACGCAAACTAATCATACTAGTAACACAGTCTGACTCCAAATTCTCGAGCGTCTACGTATTTGTTAACATATATCTTCGACAATAAATCTGCAATAGCTTAATAGCACTGCGACAAAATGATTTGCATCCAGTGAATTGAATCTTAGCAAATAATAACTCACATCCTCCCCATCAAACATAATTCTAGTAAATATGAGATGTCCATAATTAAAAACAAGCACGTGGGTCAATTATTCGGTCGGATGAACACATCGAGGAGAATATATTGTCTCCATAATATGAGATGCCCAACCTAATGGCAATACAGTCATTTCACACAGCACATGGGCATTCCAGTAATTTCATCGACAATAAAGCAACACCTATGATGAGGCGCCGCTGCCCCTTCGGACCTGTGGGCCCAACCAAACTTTTCATTTTTGGACCACCGACTTTGTATATGGGCCGTGGGCCCACTACGCGCGTGGGCTTTACTATAAAATAACAACAATAGATTGAGGAAAATGTTTCGGAGTCTAGGCACTAACACGCAACACTAACACGCACTTGTTAGTGTTCATTGCTTCTCTCATAAAGATGCATGTGTAAAGACCCTATAAAATAACAACAATAGATAAAAGAAAATGTTTTAGTGCCCCGCATGAATACGAAATACAGACACGCGCGTATTAGTGTTGATTGTTTTTTTATAAACTGCGCGTGTAAAGATTTTATGTGTATCATAAGGATGCTAACAACTCCGTGTATAACTTTGTTCTTCACTATTGAATACAGTATGGTCTAAAACCCTTGAAAAGCTTGGTTTAGGGTTTTTCTTTTTGACAATTGAAACGAATAAGGTGAACAAAGTTTTATTTGTTGAATGTTTGGTAAACAAAGTTGAGATTTTTTTATTTTTATTTTTGGCGCAATTTTGATGAGTGTTTGTGTAGGCCCTCAAAGATGGGGCATTAGAGAATGTTAGGTGCCAAGGGTGTCAATTGTTTCATTAACCACAAAACCTTACATTTTATACACATACATATTTATAGATGTGTGTATAATTTGAGTAACATGAAAGGTTTTAAAGAGACATGATACTACTATAATTATCATTAAATTGTAATCAAAAGCTCAACAAGGCCCAAGCAACTTGAAATTGAGATTTCTACTTAAAAAATTGAGTGTTGAATCACTCAAATCAATATCCATTGACGATACAAGTTTTATTAAAATATATTCGATACAAGTTTTATTGAAAGGTTTTGCAAGCAATATCTATATGTGATTACTTCATTAATTTTCTTAAGAACCCGAGTTTCTCTATTCATAGATGTAAGTTGATTACGACTGAATCACTTAGATCTCCATGTACTATAATTGTCTCTTAAGATTTCATCTTCTTCTATTTAGCACTTCAATAACACAATCTTATTAATTAGTTTCCATTTTGAAAACACGAATTTATGAGCCATACGAAGTGCGGTGTAGCAGCGAATAAATGAGACCGTAACTTTTATGATATAGCTAAATTAAAGTACGAATGAGTTGAAAAGAACTCTGACACCTGCTCAATAATCTAAACTAGGTAAAAAGTAATTTTATTTTTCATGTCAAAGTAATTAATTTTTTAATTAGATTGAACTAGAGAAATAGCCACAAAGTAGTATAAAATCATGTTTTTAGGTTGGTTATTGGTCACTTGTAAAGACGAATAGAAACTGTAGAAATTCGACGAGGTAAGGCAGATCAAAGTTAACATGAGATACATTAATTAAGAGGGATTTGAATGGTTTGCAAAGCTAACCATCAATTGCACTTAATCGAACACAATAGAAAAATTTGATCAATGTAGCCGACCTCAGTTAATTTGGGACTGCGAGGCTATGTTGTTGTTGTTGTTGTTGTTTAGGTTGGTTATTATTATAATGAGCTTAACTAACACTCCAATTCCTGATTTTTTTCACTAAGTATTCTTTTCCTTTCAGCAACATCTACAACTTTTTTTTTTTTCTTTTCTTTGCTCTCTCTCTCTCTCTGTTTTCTCTGTTTTTCTCACAAGGCTTTGTATGCACCTCTCCTGCATAACCCTCCTCCATCTCTTAAATCCCTCTCTACCCATCTCTTCATTTCTGTAGTTCTCACTGTAAATACCCCAAAATATAGCAAAAAACAGAACAAAAAACAGAGCAAGAAACAGAGCAATCTTCAATGGCTGCCAACAAATTCGCAACAATCCTGCACAGAAACACAAACAAGTTCGTTGTAATCCTGACCTACACAGTCCTAGAATGGATCCTAATCCTTCTCCTCCTCCTCAACTCCCTCTTCTCCTACATGATCTTGAAATTTGCAGAGTATTTTGGGCTCAAACCCCCCTGTTTATGGTGCTCGAGAATCGATCATCTCTTCGAGCCCTCAAATGGGAAGTCTGTGTACAAGGATTTCGTGTGCGAGAGCCACGCAGGGGAGATTTGCAAACTGGGTTTCTGTTCAAATCATCGAAAGTTGGTCGAATCTCGCGAGATGTGCGAGGATTGCTCGTCTTCTCGGCCTAGTTTCAGTGGGAAATCTGGTAAGATTGGTTTGTTTTCGTGGGTTAATGTTAATGATGATGTGAGTGTGTTGAAATCTGAGAAGGGTATTGAAAATGGGGAGAAGAGTTTGATTTGTTCGTGTTGTGGTGTGAGATTGAATAGAGAGTTTTGTAATTCATATTTGTTGATTAAGCCTTCATGGGGGGTTTTGGATTATGCACAAAAGAGGGGTTTTGTTGATGATCATGTCAATGATGGTGGGGAGTCATCAGATCCGTGTAAATCCGATTGCCCGACGGATCGATTCGACGACGAATTCGATTTGAAGAGGAATAGGGAAGATGAGGATGATGATGATGGTGACGACGAAGGAGGCGAAGAAGAAGAAGAAGAAGAAGAAGAAGAAGAAGAAGAAGAAGAAGAAGAAGAAGAAGAAGAAGAGAAGGATCAAGTGTTTGATGTTGATGTTGGTGTGCAAAATGGGGAGGAGGAAGAGGAGGAGGAGGAGGAGGGATTGAGGTCTCCCCCCTCGAGTTTTCGGTACAAATTGATTAGAACCGATGAAGATGATGATGGCGGCGGAGATGATGATAGAATTGGAGTAATTGGGGAAGAGTTCATCAAGGGAGATGATTCATCAAATGTGCTGATTGAAGATACGAGTGCCTTGATTCGATCTCGTGATATTGTAAAGACTGAGTTGTGTTGTGTAAAGGATGGATCTTGTGAGATCATCCCTATGAGCTCGAATAATTTTGCGTCTCTTAACGATGAATCGATTGATTATTTGAGCACTTTGAAGGATGAGCGCATTCCTCTACTGGGAAATTTTGTTGATGAGAAAGAGAGAAACTCTGGAGGACATGAGGATTCTGAATTTGAGGAACACAAACAGAATGAATTGGCTGTAGATGTAGAGGAAGAGGAATTGAAATTGCGATCGACGGATGAGAGCGAGGAGGATAGCTTGATTCGGGCGAATCTTGAATCCATTGATATGGTTAAGACTGATGGCATCACAACCAGTGATGCTGTCACTGAAGCAATGCCAGTGCAGTTCAGTGAAGGCGACAATGTTGAGGCGGCAGCATCAATGGCGGAAGTTAGCAATTCGATGCAATCCCGAGGTATAATTGTTTATTAGTTTTCGTGTTATTTCCATGTTCTAACTGTTATGTCTCGATGGATGTCGTGTTCTTCTAGTTTTAAATTCCAACCAGTTGTTTAAACAATTAAAAAAATGCTGAAAACTATGCAGCATCTAAAGAAGATGGATTGGAAATGTTGGATGACGAGGCGGGTGGATCCAAGAGTCTACTTATGAGGGAGATTCCTCCTCAGGAATCTACAGATCTTTCTCAAGATCGCGAATATAGTTCATCTCCGCGAGACTTACTAGTGGATCAGCCCTCCTCAAATGGCAAAGAAGCCGATGATTGCGGTACATTTGCAGATGAGAATGACCACCTAGGTAACTCTCTTATTCTTCTGCTCTTACTTAGAATAGTTTTGAGATTTATGTGTTTGGCTTGGAAATGTTACTTCATTGAAGGTTCACTGAATTTCTTTTTTCCATTTCATTAGATTCTCTGCAAACTGAGGAAATGAAGCAAGAAAGTGAGAATGTGTCCATTGATCAAACTGAAAAGAGGATAAACCATCAATTATCGTTATGTTCAGAGTTTAATGAGGTCGACGAAGATAGAACTCCCGAAACACCTACGTCGGTGGAAAGTCTCCACATTCTTCACAAAAAATTGTTGTTATTTGAGAGAAAAGAATCGGGTACCGAGGAATCTTTGGATGGGAGTGTCACAAGTGAAATGGAAACTGGGGAGGGAGTTCTAACTGTCGATCGCCTGAAAGCCGCACTAAAAGCAGAACGTAAAGTGTTGAATTCTCTCTACACTGAATTAGAGGAAGAGAGAAGTGCCTCGGCTGTGGCTGCTAACCAGACTATGGCTATGATAACAAGACTTCAAGAAGAGAAGGCCGCAATGCAAATGGAAGCATTGCAGTATCAGCGGATGATGGAAGAGCAATCCGAGTACGACCAGGAAGCCTTACAGCTGCTGAATGAACTGATGATCAAGAGGGAGAGAGAAAAGCAGGAATTAGAGAAAGAGTTGGAAATGTATAGAAAGAGAGTGATTCAATATGAGGCAAAGGAAAAAAGGATGAGAAACAAAACTGGAAGTGGCAGGAGCAGAACCTCATCTGCTTCTAGCAGCGTGGATAGCGACGAGCTATCCGTTGATCTTGGTCATGAAGGCGCTGAAGAAGACAGCTTCTTCAGACATCACGAAAGCAGCAACCATAACACTCCTGTTCATGGTGTCCTAAACTTGGATGATATGGGGTTAGAAACAGCACAACATTTGAGCACACTTGATGAATCATTGGCTGATTTTGAGGATGAGAGGCAAGCTATTCTTGAGCAACTCAAGGCATTGGAAGAGAAGCTTTTCATGTTGGACGACAATGACGAACAATATGAGGATGTAAGACCAGTGGAAGGTATGTTGGCAGATAACTCCGACAGGTCCAATGACACTCATGAAATTGATGATCCAGATGCAAAAGGGTCTGCCAATGGCTTCTCTGATGAATTGGAAAGGAAACACTACCAGGCTAGGAGAAATGTAGGTGCCAAGGCAAAGACGTTGCTTCCTCTATTCGATGCCATTGGCGTGGAAGACAAGGATGACGAATTGAAGCAAAATCTTGAAGTGGATAACCATGTTGCCTCGCAACCTGCAACGCCCGATTACGACAAGAGGCTTGCAATTGAAGAGGAGGTGGATCATGTCTATGAAAGGTTACAGGCTCTAGAAGCAGATAGAGAGTTTCTAAAGCACTGTATAAGCTCCTTAAAGAAAGGAGATAAGGGTATGGATCTCCTCCAAGAAATATTGCAGCACTTACGCGACCTAAGGAGCGTGGAACTTCGTTGCAGAAACATAGGTGACGGTTTTCTGTCATAACGTCTCATCGGTTGCACAAGAAGATGGCAGGTAATCATATCCCCCACCCTCTACAAGCTATCTAACATGATCACTTAATCACCCCTTCACAAGCTATCTAACATGATCACTTAATAACAATTTAGTCTGTGAACTTTCACTTCCATTTCAACAAAACAAATGAAATGAACAATCCCTTCCATTATTGAAATATTGGATGTTTAATGTACATATATAGACTTCTTTGTACTATCATTCTGCTTTCATGTTCTAGATTGAAATCCATGCTAAATGTGCCATTTTGTTTGACAGACACCGATTTGGTTCGCCGTTGTTGATCAATGTCAGTCGAATTCCAGCCGTAGAGCGAACCGATCATCTGGTACATATTTCTGGTTGAATTTGCATCTGTTCTAGCTGAATCTTCTCCTGATTAAAATACCTCAGTAAGTCTCCTTGAGGGAGAGGGAGGCTGCTGAATTGCATGTTATTATGATGTTGGTCCATGAATGCAGACTAGCCAATTCAGTCTGCTTTTCTTTTCTTAAAGGTGAGCATCTATTCAGCTTTTTTGGTGTCAAGTAGGCCCAAGTTTTTGTGGGTTTTGTACACATCTCAGCCTTTGAGGGAAAGGTGGATGGTGAGTGTTTGTAAGAGTGGTTTGTAGGACAGTAGGCCAGGCCACCCTGTCATTGTAAGTGTGAGATTCCAAAGCCAGGTATACAAGCTTTAGTTCCTTTTTAGGGAGTTTTAGGACTAGAGAAGCTCCTCTCATTTTTTATTTTTTTCTTTTTGGGGAGGGAGGAAAGGAGTGGAAAAGCAACTCTTTTCCTCTCTTTGCATATTTGCATATCTTATGGGTTTGGATATAAATTGAGGGTCAAGTTGAGTTCATTTGTAAAGTACTTGTATGTTGTATTATCTTGTATGTCTATACATGTTGAGTGTATTAAATGTGTTTGCATAATCTCCATTTTGCATAAAATGAGTGGCAAGTGCAAGTAGATTAGGGAAGTTGGGATTTTCTTGTTGGCAAGTGACAACTGCGTGTCGTACCTACGTGTCTTTTCTGGGTTACATTAGTGAAGTCCTTTACTTTTTTAAGTATTGTAACTAATAAAATAGGATTTGTCTATTAGTATTATAATCTAATGAGTGAAACATATGTGAGTGTTTTCTTGACATTTTTTGACCATTGTTCTTGATCAAGTTGTAAATTTGTGTGTGCATGGGACCCCATGAAATAATTGGATAGACTTTTTAATTTACAATCAGCTTCTACACCACAAAGCTAGAAAAATTTCTCTTGCTTTTGGATTTAGCTTTTCTTTCTTGTGGTTGGAAAGTATGGAAGGAGACAAGCTCTTTTGAAGTTGTCTTATTATCCATGTTAAGAGAAATATTTCTCTTTCTTCAAATAGGGCAGATTGGATTTTTTATTTTTTATTTTTTTTGGATAGCAATGCAGATTGAACTTGTTTGCTAGTCTCCAGACTCATATGGATCCATCATAAACAAGTTTGTACATGAAGCTGAAAATGATTTTTTAGATCACTAGCAAGGTCTTCGGAGTATTTGCCCTGAATAATTTTGGACTAAGGAATTAAGAGGATCATAAAAAGCGACAATTTTAGCTACTATTTTCAAGGCTGAAAGTCGTGGCTTTTGATTAAAGTACTTCAAAAAAAAAAAAAAAAAAAGTCGATCTGTATTAGTTAAAACATTTGAGATATTAAAAGATGGTTGGTGCAAAGTCAAATCAGTTTTTTTTTTTTTTCCATTTTGATTGAACCATCACTGTTCTAATGCATTAAGTAAACACGAGCTTGCTTTCTTCTTTTTGGTCTTTACAATATCGCGTGGGGAAAAAGTCTCTCCTAATGAAGAAATGAAATGGTGACAGGTTACTAATTCAAACGGTCTTCCTAAACATTCAACGGGTCTGAATGACTGTTCCAAACTATACAAGTCAATATTAGCCAATGTCAAAGGTAGCCTTTAAACAAGGGAGGTGTTAGAGTAACCAATTTTAGACACTCATTTTGAACATCTAGTAGGCCGAAGTGGGTGACCAACTATGCGATACACCTTGGATTATGCACGTAGCACCTCGAGATGTGTGCACATTTTTTGAGGTGCATCACATGGAGATACGCTCATTTAGGTCCATTAATTGTTCAAAGTAGTGTTCAAAGTGAGTTACAAAATATTTTTTTTAAACAAAACAATCAATAGGTTGAAGTAAGAAAAAGATGTGCAAAAACGAGAAACTTCTTCATTTTTTTAACATCATCAAATTCTTTTACTTCGCTCGGTTTAATGTAGCTGAAAGATTTGTTTTGAAGAATATTTGAAGCTTAAAGCACAAAGAAGAAAAGGAATTCAAATCACTTTTTGCATTTTCATGAGTTGGTACTTTTTATTATAGTGATCTCATACATATTAAAGGGGGAAAAGAGAGAGGAGGGAGAACAAGTGCATATTATACACAAACCTTAATTAGTGTACATCAAAATAACTATTACATTTATTACATTTTTTGGAACAAATATATTCTTAATCACTATATTTACCTTGCATAGCTAGGCCCCCTCACCATAGCCTTCCCTTAGTCTCTGCTTATATCCACTTGTGTATGCAATGAAAAAAAGTTAAAGGATCAACAACCAGTCAGTTTAAATGGTAATGGACTCGTTTTCTTTAAGCGAAATTTCGACTTCAAGTCTTGTGATTAAAACATTAATTAAAAAAAAAAATTGGGAAGGCCACCTTGGTATGGGGCTCGATGGTGGTCAAACGTGGATTAGTCGATTTAGTTGGTGTTGAACACCGTGTGAGAAACCAAAAAAAAGAAAGCAATTAAAAGATCAAGACCACAATGTGAATTCAATTTTTCCCATTTTGATTGGACCCTATATTAAGCAAACACGTGAATTTGCTTTCTTCATTGTCTATTCATGATAACGTGTTTAAGAACGTCTCTACTAAAGAAGAAAAAGAAAAATTGTACCCCAAAAAAAAAAAAAAAAAAAAAAAGAAAAGGTGACAAGTTAATTAATACATTTTACCAAAAGAAAAGTTAATTAATATATAGGGCCTTCCTTAAACAGTAACCGGACCTGAATTAATGTCCCATAATCAATACTAGTCAACATACTAGCCAGAGTTCTGAGAAAAAAAATACTAGCCAGAAGGTTTTTTTTTTTTTTTTTTGAGTAACAATGTGTATTTAAACACTTTGTCTAATTAGACATTTGGCTGTCATGAAGAATCACGCCACACAATTCCATCTTCGCCCTTATCAATAGGCTACTCCCGATCGGGTTAGAAGTATTTAAAACAAACAATATATGCAAGAAAGAAATTAATTGCATCTCCCAAACTAGCTTCCATACTTTTGTCATCCACAATATCAAAAGCTCAATATCTCAAATTAATTAAGGTCTCGTTTGGTTTGTTTTTGCCAACTTACAATATGAGCGGAGTTAACTTGCAGGGGAGTTGTAAATTTTTAAATAATAAAAGATATCAATTGACATAAATATCCTTCAAACAAAAGAGATGATGTGGATAATAAAAAGTAATTAATAAGGAGTAATTATATCAACAAACTTTTGGAAGATAACTCCCCTATAGGTTGGGAGAAATCTCTAATACCCTTGATGTGAGTTGGAGATAACTTGAAAAAAAATTGAGCAACTAAACAAAATTGATTCCAACTACCCTCCAAATTATATTATGAGAGTTATCTCTACCTCTTAACCAAGCAATGCCTAAGATCAACTATATAGATCTATCATTTCACTGAACTTGATTTACTGCAATCGATGATGTGCTTTCAACTTTATTATTATGCTTTCTAACTTTATTATTTTAGATTATTGTCGTAGGTATTCAGAGCTTTACCTCGACTAATTCCAAAATCAAATAATATATAAAACCACCATGACAGTCTTTTTCCTTTTTTCTTGATATTAAAAATCAATCACCCGACTTCATAAAAGCGAAAGCATATCTAGACTAATTCCACAACACTAAAACCACGATTAGCCTCACCGTAACACACTTAATTCACCTTGAATTTTTTTATATCCTTCTTAACTATTGTATTCCAAATGGTAAAAATAATTTCGTAACCCAAGAAAAAATACGTATGAATGACACACACCCAAATCGCATCGTGAAATTCGTGTCTAGATTACTCTATTTTAAATTATTTATCTTAAATCAACTCTTACATAGCAGTTAGAAGGAAAATGAAAGAATAAGCAAACAAGACCTGGTACATAACTTGACATGTCTGACTCTTTCTTAAAAGAACTCATAATAAACAAACCATTAACATCAACAACAGAGAGGAGAGGAAGAGGACAATTGGACAACGTTAACGCGGTTGGTTTGAGTCAGCACAGGAAACATCATCTCAACCTTCTCACCTCTCTCTCTCTCTCTCAATCCCTCCAAAACAACAACAACAACAACTACGACGACGACGAGTCTTTATTCATGTTTCGATGTTGTTGTTGTTGTTGTTGTTTTAATCAGAACATGAAGAAAGGCCACAACTTTCTCAGCAATCTCACGAAGGTCTTCAAGTTCTCCAAAGGTGCGTACGTGATTTCCCAAAAAAGAAAAAACACAAACCCCTAATTCGCTCCAATTTCTTACCAAAATCTCATCTTTTTGTGATCTTCCATGGCTGTACAGATCAATCGTCTAAAGAAGACGACTTGGAGAATATCGCCGCGCAGGAGCAGAAGCATTTCCCCTTCGAAGTCCTCGACGCCGCCACCAAGCACTTCGACATCCAGAACAAGCTCGGCGAGGGCGGCTTCGGCCCCGTCTACAAGGTTCAATCTTTCATCCCCAAAAACCATAATTTGCTTGAATTTCAGCTTCTAAAACCCTGATTCAGTTCAATTTCTGATTTGGTTCCAATTCGAGCTTCAAACGCTAATTTGGTTCGAATTTGAGCTTCTAATACCCTAATTTGGTTCGAATTTGAGCCTCTAAAACCCTAAATCGGTTTGAATTTCGGTTTTTAAACCCTAATCTGATGGATTGATTGATTGAATTAGGGGATATTGGGGGACGGGAGAGAGATCGCAGTGAAGAAGCTGTCGCACAGCTCCAACCAAGGCAGGAGAGAATTCATGAACGAAGCCAAGCTCCTGGCACGTGTCCAGCACCGCAACGTCGTCAACTTATTAGGCTACTGCGCCCTCACCCTAGAAAAACTCCTCGTCTACGAGTACCTCCCCAACCAAAGCCTCGACAAGTTCCTCTTCAGTACGTAAACACTCTCTCTCTCTCTCTCTCTCTCTCTCTCTCTCTCTCCTCTCTCTCTCTCTCTCTCTCCCCGCCACGTGTGTGTCATCCGTGACGTCATTGTCGGTAACTTGCTAAATGCTCCAATGCCATCTTGAGAGAGCGTATCACGTGAAAATAAGTGTGCATCGTGTTTTCAGTGCGTAACATATAAAGTATTTATCTTTAGGTGAACGCATGCAGCTTTCAAAGTTAATATGACTTCGAGGTTGAGGTCGGTAATGTCAAAGTCACATTGGCATTTGAAGTCATTTATACGTATCTCGAGGTACACGTTTTATTGTTATGCACCGAAAATTGTACGTCTTAAAGTTACACTAATTTTTACACAAGCTTACATGGCTTTTTTTTTTTTGAAACAATAAATTTGTTTGAACTCATGAGTCTAAACTCATAGGGAGGTTTTTAAAATTTTTATATATATTTAAGGGGTATAATAAGAATTTTACAAATGATTACGGTTGTTTTATTAATTGTTCGATGATGTATTTGAAATTAAAAAAATTTTTTTTTGAAATATATTTTGAAATATATGTTTAGATAACTCGCCTTGAACATTTATTGTAAACATTTAATGGGTGTCAATCATCCCACATATATTGATTCGAGATGTGGGCTCATACTATACTCCTCGTAACTAAGTGCCCACTAATGAACATTCATTTGAGCCAATTAAAGCGAGTTAGAAAAACATTTTGACCTTTCCTTACTAAGTTGTACACGTGGTTGCGGGGAGAGTGTAGCGTGGGACGCGGTGTTGTGTAATAAATCGGGGGGTGTTGACTGTTGTTGACTTAGCAGGAGGTCAACGGAAGAGGGAGCTGGACTGGAAGAAGAGGTACGACATTGTGCAAGGGTTGGCGAAGGGGTTGTTGTATTTACATGAGGATTGTCATATATGCATCATACATAGGGATATCAAGGCTAGTAACATACTTCTTGATGATAAGTGGGCCCCCAAGATTGCTGACTTCGGGATGGCGCGGTTGTTCCCGGAGGATCAGACCCAGATCAACACCCGGGTCGCCGGTACCAAGTACGCATATTTTACCTTTTTTTATTTATTATTATTATTATTATTATTATTATTATTATTTATGCTTTGCTTACATAGATAATAATAGTCGAGCTGAATTTGAACTAGGCCTGAGCCTGAGCTTTATTAGGGTGGAATTAGTTGAGTTAGGTGGGTGCGGAAACTCAATGGTGGCATAACTAGAAGCAGATGATTTCTTTAATTACTGATTATGTTCGTGTTTTTTGGGAATATAAACATCAATATTATATGATGCGGGAGCAAGCGAAGTTGAAGTAGTCAGATGGTCGGATAGTTTATCAAAAAAAAAAAAAAAAAAAAAAAAAGTTTGTTTATCATGGTTGACTTAATTGCTTTTGATGTTTATAGTCTTTGTATCTACTACTATAACAACAACATAGCCTCGTCTCAAATTAATTGAAGGTCGGTTATATGGATCAAACTTTTTCATTGTGATCGATCGATTAAGTGTTATAGTCGTTGTATCTGATGGTTGGAAATTGGTTTGATGTAACTTAATGTTGTTTGTGTGGGGGAGCAGCGGATACATGGCTCCGGAATACGTGATGCATGGAAAGCTGTCAGCGAAAGCTGACGTGTTCAGTTTTGGTGTGTTGGTGTTGGAGCTGATCAGCGGTCAGAAGAACTCTACGTTTAATCAGGATCCGGATGCACAGAGTCTACTCGAATGGGTGAGTCTACACTATCATTTCCCATATTTGCCCAAAATAAACCCCCTCACACATCTTAATTGTCAACAAGTTTAGGAGGGAGCTTTACTTATGAACTTCAAATAATGTGACGATTAATCAAATAGTGCATTTCCTTTTCTCCCCCAAAACCATACAAGAAAATCAATTAAAAAAAAAATCAAATTACTTTGTTTCTTGGGGTGATCTCAACCCTCAATTATCGAGTAAGTGGTAATAACTAATGAGTATTCTACGGCCTTGTTTGGGTGGGGTGAAGCTAATTTCCGAAAGATAACTTGATGAGAATTAATTTCGTCGAGGGCTCGCCCCTTCATGCCAACATGAGTTGGGCTTAAAGTTTGAAATTTGATAAAAGCCCGTCTCGAGGCCAAGCCTGAACGTGGAAATTCCTGTTGTGTTGAGTGCAGGCATGGAAACTATACAAGAAAGGAAGAAGTTTGGAAATAATGGATCCTACAATGGCTTCCGAGGCAGCCACAGACCAAGTTGAAATGTGCATAAAGATAGGTCTCCTGTGCACTCAAGCCGACCCGACGTTGCGACCTACAATGCGTCGAGTGGTAGTAATGCTGTCAAAAAAGCTGGGCACCATCGAAGAGCCAACGAGACCTGGTTTCCCTGGATCCAGATATAGAAGATCAAACCGCACTTCTTCGAGTACCGCAGAAACCTCCACCGGTGCTTCATCTGCAATGACTTCTTCGAGTAGCTACATTTCCACCTACAATACCGGTAGTACCAGTGCATCGACCGCCACCACCGCCACCACCACCATGAGTGGTGCTCCAACTCCGCGTTCGTTAGAGAAACGACCGATGCAGTGAAGTTTTGTTTGTACAGTGGGGAGACGCATAGATTTGCAATTCATTCATATATTTGCTTTGTAAATGTGAAGTAGATCGATGATAGCTAGGCAAGTATATTTTGATCACGAGGCATGTAATTCTTTGATTAATTCTGCTTCCGATATTGTTAAAAGCATTCAACTGTGTGCGCCTTTAATTGTAATTCCAAGTCGAGGGTGTTGTAATTAAGTTGGTTTCTTATTACAAAAAAAAAAAAAAAAAAAAAAAAAAAAAAAAAAGTTGAAGTTGTTACACTAATTAAATCACCATTCGTAGGTCCTCTCACTTAAATTTGATCTCAAAGCTGTGAAAAAAGCAAATTGAGACTCATCATATTTTTCCACCATATCCTTTGTGCATTGAAAGATAAGTAGGAGTAGAACCAATTGATACAAAGATTAAGGAAGGGCGGTTGTGCTGGGTTGGTCATTTGCAAAGACGGCTTATAAATGATATCACTAGAAAATTTGACTTAATATATAAAAACCGTAGAAATTCGATGAGGTAGAGATAGACTAAAGTTAATATGAGATGCATTAATTATGAGGAATTTAAATGGTTTGGAAAACTCATCATTAATTGCACTTAATTGAATCAAGATCCATGTAATCGACTCCAATTAATTTGAGATTGAAGATCCGTCGTGGTTGTAGTTGTACTTCATGCATTGAAATCACAAGAAATAATTGGGCCCTATTTTTGGATCCTTTTTTTTCTCTGTAAATGAGCCCACTGATGGCCCATATACATGCCCTGAACAATAAAGACCCATTCATGAGACCTGTAGTTCCTATGCAATTATTTTATACACTTTGAGAAAGATTATAGTTATTTAATTTGTCTTACTTTGCAAGTAGGGTTCTTGTCCTGCCAACTACACTAAAAAGTTGCATCTTTTTTTCTTAGTTTTATTCTCACAATGAATAAACAAATTAAAGACTCAACTTTTATGCTTAGAAGGAATGCACATATGGTTTTTAGGGAATTTAATGATCAATTCATGTGTTAATGAATAAAGTTTGTAAGCTAAATCTCATCTTATCAAATGATGAAACCTATCCAAAAGTATCCTCATTAGAAATTAAGCAATGTGGAAGAAAAGAATGTTCACCTACTCTCTCTAATTAATTAACGACATAATCTTATATATTTGACAACAAAGCAAATTTTATAAAAACAATACACATGAATAAGTGCTTGCATCTTCCATTTTTTTTTAAAAAAAAAAAGTGGAAAAACAATCCAAAGGTGTCAACTATCAACTTTTCCAGCTTGTAAAATGGACTACTTCTAAGTATATTCCAATTTATGAAGTACTTTGTTTGTAAATTGTTTCATCTTCTTTTCTATTTTGTTGTTATTCTTGCATTTGAAGCTTTCCCTTTTATTCCCATCTTTTGTCTCCACAATAATATAAGGACACACAAGGGTTAGAAAAAGGAAAAAAAATCCCATTAGTGCATCTCCCTGCACAATACGTGGATTGCGATTCGCAAATTAAAAAAAAAAAAATCATTTAATCAATTAGTGGAAGAAATCTTATTCTTATATAATGGTACAATGGAAGAATTTGATTCATGTAGCTAACCCTAATTAATTTCGGATTGAGGCTTTATTTTTTTATTTTCTTTTTTTTTGACTTAAAAAGAGAATCGAACTCGTAGTCTCACCAAACCATATAGACATTGAAATAAATAAATAAATAAATCCTACAAATAGATTGCTTCATTGAAATGTTGAAGTTGACATTGTGAATATATATCATAGATTTATGCTCTGTTTGGTAAGCACAAACTAGCTTATTAGCTAGCTGATAAAAATAATCTAAATGATAAGCTAGTTTATTTGTTAAGTTGTGTTTGATTTGTAGCTTATTTTAAAAATAATCTAGATGATAAACTCTCAATTGAAACATTTGAACCGAAAATCCGTCATTTAGATTTTTTCTCGCGATGGTATTAATAAATTAATGTCATTGCAAATTAGTGGAAACAAAATACGCAAATACTTAAACAAACCCCGCGAATGCAAATATTAGTATAGCGTGATTATACCCTAGTAGAGTTGGTGGCGAAACCAGCATTTCAAGCTATTCTAGGCTAGACCAACAGTTATATAATACCTTATTAAAACTTATTAAATTTAAAATTAACATATAGCTTAATATTGTTAATGAAAAAATAGTGATTAATAATTAATTAAATATTATAAAACAAAGTATTTCACTAAAATTAAAAATTATCACACATTAATTTCTTAATTATAGATAATCTTGTTAGATATTTATTACTTATTAAATAAGTTTTAACAACGTCGAGTATAAAAATATTTTTAGATGTTATAAAAATATATTTTAATGTAATGTTCGAGTAGTGGACTATCCTACATATTTTTAATTTTTTTTACTAATCTACTATTTTTTTTTTAAGTTATAGAGAGACTTCTCTAAAAATGAAGAATATTCGCAATAACATTGCTCTCAATTATGAATGATGCGTTAGGTATATATATATATAGTTATCAAGTCGTTTATTGTATTTTATTTATATGTGTTTATTTTTTGCTAATTCTTATAAATTGATATAAAGTTATTTTCATGTAAGCATTTATGGACCACATAATTTAGTTTTCTAAATAATATAAATTATTTTATGGTATTAATTTATATTTTGTAAATAAAATACAGAGTTATTTATAACAATTAATTATATGATTATATAATTAATATACTTAATTGTGTCATATGTCCTATATTGTCATTTTGCATTTATTAGCTAATCAATTAGCTATCATTCCAAACAATTTTTAGTTGATCAGCTAGATTATCAGCTTTCCGCTACCAGCTAGTAGATTAGCACATATCAGCTAGATTATCAGCTATCAGCTAGTTTATCAGCTATCAGTTAGATTATCAGCTAGCCTTGCCAAACAAAGCCTTACACTGTATAAAGGTAGACGAGGGGCCGAATTAAAAAACTAAGTATGATTGATCTATAGATATTAGCTAATGTTAATTATTATTTTTTAAAAAAAAGGAAAATAAGCTTGACAACATATGTAGCTAGCCACATTGTCAAGCTTATTATTTTCTTTAACGATATAGCTAGTGTTAATTATCTTGGTACTGATTAGCGATAAATTCTTTTGTAGATTAGATAGCAATATAATAAAGTAATTACTAACATCTAATTAGCTAAATTGTTTAATAGTACACAAAAACAACTTTATCATAGCATAAGGTTAGACTCGATTGTATTGTTCATGATCAAAGCGTAATTTAAACTATCCTGATTGCACCAATTAAACCAACATTGTATCGTTCATGATCAAAGCGTAATTTAAACTATCCTGATTGCACCAATTAAACCAACATCAAAACTAGCGTATTTTATTTTTATTTCAATTCTTTAATGCCAACAACATTGAGAATGATGTCACACATAGAATTCAAGCTAGATGGAAAAAATGGCGAAGTGCAACGGGTGATATGTGATCGAAATGTTCCTACTAAGTTAAAAAGGAAATTTTATAGGACCGCAATTAGGCCAGCTATGCTCTATGGAAGTGAATGTTGGACAGTAAAACAACAACAATTACATAAAATTAACATAGCAGAAATGAGGATGTTTAGGTGGATGTGTGGTAAAATTCGTAAAGATATAATAAGAAATATAAAAATTCAAAGACAAGTAGGAGTAGCACCAATTGATACAAACATTAGGGAATGACAGTTGCGATGGTTTGGTCACCTGCAAAGACGGGCTACATATATATACATAGGGGATTCCATGTCACTTGCCTCGAGCTATAGCCCAGGCAGGTGACATGTAGATCCGCCCTTGGGTAGACGATAAACTAGATGTTGTTATTTGCATTCTCTTGAAATCCACACATTTTACCAAGCGTGAAAGTAGTTTAATTTTTTCGAACTCATAACTTCCACTAAAGACAAGTGATGCCCATCCATCTCACTGAAGAGGAGATATATTTTAAATTATAAAAGTACATTTGAGGTGAACTATTCAAAAACATGATTAAGATATACTGACAAGATTAAGTTCGGATTGTGTTAAAATCCAATCTACTACATCAACTCTTATTATATTTTTGATGTAGGATTTTACATACTTCAACAAAGTTAAACTAATACATTAATAACTTAAGAATATAATAGCACCAATTGGACATAATCAATTCCTATCTTTCTTTCATTTTTGTTTCTTTGTTTGTTTTGGTTGAAACAACAAAAATAATTTGTAGTATTTTCATAAAAATAAATAGAAATTGGTTGAACACTTGAGCTAATCTCACCCATAATTTTTAGACCACATGTTAAATGTAACTTTGAACTCCCTTTTTCCTTTATGTCTATTGCAAAATTCAAGAAACACTCGAAAATGTTTCATATGTTAGACAAACAAAGTAAAGACCATCTTACTTAATGATGTGAGCGAAATTGTCCACCCAAGATTGTGCTTGTCTAACCAGTTTTTTTACTTCTCATGTTTTGGCATGTTGCCCTATATCCAACCTAAAAAAAAAAAAAAAACAATTAACAATCAAACCCCTCTAAATTATTTATCTAGTTAAATTTTCTAGTTTTGTTTTTTGTTTTTTTTTTTGAAAACAAAATTTTCTAGTTATTTACTTTTGGTTTCTTGAAAACTCGTAAGTTCAAATATTTTGATTCTCGAAGCCATCACTCTTAAGGCATGTTCGGTTCATATGATTAGGCCGGATGAACCAGTTGGATTGATTAATCTGATTATTCGCTTTGTTGGATTAAGTAGTCAAGCGGACTAGTTAGTACACAATCCAACGGACTAATCTAAATCATGGTTTCTACATTCTTAGCTAGTCCGGATGAGTGCACTTGAAAAATGACGATTTTACCAACAACAACAACATATTATCCCAATGTTAACATTTCCAATTGTGTATATGGTAATCTCATGAAATTAAAGATTTTAAGATATGTGAACTGAACGGACTATTATAGAGTGCATTGTCTCTCATATAAAATAGTCAGGGGTAATCTTGCATACTCTATTATTATTATTATTATTATTATTATTATATATATATATAAAATCATCCCATTTATGACTCACTCGATAGTCTTGAATCTTGATAGACAAAAAAATATCAAAATAAAATAAAAAAAAAACAAAAACTGATTGTTTGATTAAACAACATTTTATTTTGCCAAGCAATAAGTTAGGTCACATGGCCCTGAGTCCCTCCCGGACTGAGAGAGTCATTCCCAATAAACCCTAGGGACATTCTAGTAACTTCACCCCAAAATTTCAAAAAACCCTCTCGAAAACCCCTTCCAGGTCATCAATCCGTGTGACACCCTCGTCACACAATCTCCACCGTCCGATGACCTCCCCATCAGAGCTTCCCAACCGTCGATCCTCCAAACCCAAACTCTTCATTTTTTCCATTTAAAATCCTCCCAAGCCTTTCCTCATCAACTCTTCTCTCTAACAAAAAAACAAACACACACACTCACTTTCTCTCTCTAAAAAAAACACCTCACTTTCTCTCTCTAACTCTTCTTCATCTGTATCACTATTCGAGCTTCAATTCTTCACCTCTCATGGCCGCCGAAGAAGTGAACAAGCCGTTTTCGCATCCTCCGTACGCAGAGGTAAATGGGTTCTCGACCAATCCCCAAAACTCCCCCCAAAAAATCTCCTTTTTTAGGGCATCATTTTCACTGTTTTGACCCCAAATTGGGCGAAATCGGGTGAAATTGGGCGAAAATCTCATCTGGGTGTCTCTTATTTTGATTGTATTCGCGTTTCGCAGATGATTCTCGCAGCGATTGCAGGTCTAAACGACGAGAACGGGTCGAGCAAGTCGGCGATTTCGAAGTACATAGAGGGGGCCTTCAATGGCCTCCCATCAGATCACTCTGTTCAGCTCACTAACAGTTTGAACCAAATGAAGGAGAGTGGTGAATTAGTCTACTCAAAGAACAATTTCATGCTCAAAGACCCGAATGCGCCGCCGAAGCGCGGCCGCGGCCGCCCGCCGAAGCCCAAGCTCCAATCCTCGCTGTCGGATGCGCCGGCGGGGCCGCCGAGGCCTCGGGGGCGCCCGCCGAAGGCGAAGGACCCGTTGGCGCCGCCTTCGGCTTCGCCGAGGCCTAAGGTGGCTTCTGGGTCAGGGAAGCCACGCGGGAGGCCGCCGAAGAAGGCGAAGATTGACGGAGGTGTGTTGGGAGCGGCGGAGACGGAGGTGGCGGCAGTGACCGGGGCGTCGAGACCACGGGGGAGGGGGAGGCCTCCGAAGGTGAAGCCACAAATCAGTGCTACTGTGGAGGGAGTGATGTAGAGGGAAAGTGAGAGAGAGATTTGACAACAAGTACTTCTTTGTTGTTGTTGTTGTTGTTGTTGTTGTTGACATGTTAATGTTGACATGTTGTTGTTGTTACTGTTGTTGTTGTTGTTGTTGTTGTGCTAATTTGGGGTTTGTAACTTGGGTTGTAAATTAACGTCTCTCTCTTTGTAGGACTTTCTTTCAATTGGTGTCCTTCCTTTGTTAACAACTCTTGTGCTAGATTTTACTAATCAAATGAGGAAAACTTATCTTTCTTTAAATGGCTCTCTTTGTTCATCTTGTTTTTGGACTCTATGTTCAATTGGCAGTAGTAAGTCACTTTCTTGGTTGGTGTGGGAGACATAGATGCATGAGTACTATATCTAGAAGCAGCAGCAGCAGCAGCAGAGGAGGTTTGTATTTTGATGGAGACATTTTCTTGGTGTGGTTGTGTTTGAATTACTTTCATGTGGATTGATGGATTTCTTTCTTCTAATTGTTGAGAATAAAACCTGAACCTGAAAAGAGAAGGGTGAACAGTGTGGGATTTAGTGTTGGATTTGGAGGTTGCATCAGGTGATATTGTTGTTCTGTTTGGAACTTATTTTTTGTGAAATGATAGATATGAGGAACAGTTGTTTGAGGCTTTAATTTGTTCTTTAGCATCAATAGTCTTTTTAAAAAAGTGTTAAATTTGTTTTACATTGTTAATCCAAGTGTAAAACGCAGTTTGAATTCCATTGCAAGATAAAAGTAACGAGTTGGAGTATTATCTGATATAAGTTGAATGTAAAAGCACAACTCAAAATTTGTAATCAATTTAATTTTTTTATATTAGTTGTATTAAAATAAATTTTTTAATAGTTTGTCATCTTTATCGGTATTGATTTTTCATATAATATAGACTCAAATTATGTACATGCAAAGAGAATATAATTCACTTGAAAGGATTTGATGTGATGTTTAAGGTTGTGTCAACTTAGTGAATGGTCGAGTTTGAATTTTGATGAATTTTGAATATTTGAATATGTTTGATTTTTGGATCGGACTCAAAGATTTTTTTCAATTTAAGACATCTATCTTCAATAACGAATTTGAAAAGTCTTTATGCGTTCTTTAAGAAAGTTTAAACTCGAGGGAAAGTTTAGCCTTCATTTAATGATTTTATTGATTCGAGCTCAGATTAATTAGAGTCTATCGAGCTTCGGATATTAAGTAGCTTAGATAAAAAAAAAGTCTCTTACCTAATTTAGTTTCTTCCATTTATATGATATTGAAATGACATCAGTATGAGCTTAGAGACCCGTAGAAGAATTTGGGTGTCCTAATCCAACCCATTTGGATTAAAGGTTTATTCTTCTTTCATTCCCTTAACTTTTTTGTTTTTAATACATTGTATACTTTCTTTAGTAGATAGAACTACTAAAAAGAGAGAAGAATATTTTTACTTCACTGCTTCCAAACTTTACTCTTCTTTTAATTTTTTTTTTTTTCGTTTTTTGCTTTTGGGCTCTTTTTTCTACAAATTCCACCAAATTTGAGCCAGCCTTTGGCGCCCTTTTATCAGTTTTTGGATTTCTCAATAAAATTTAAATTTGCCAGGCTGGGGTTGTATTTCCTGGGTCACCAGCACAGTAGACAATTCTGCATTGGCACTTCTCACATTTCCTACACTTGTGTAAATCCCAACTACCCTCACATCGAGAAAGGCTTGCACACATCCCGATGCAATATCGAAAGAATTCCAATAACTGTGTAGCATGCAGAAAAAGCATGTCTCTCAATCTTTTATTTTTATTTTTTTTTTTTTTTTTTTATTTTTTTTTTTTTATTTTTCCTTTTGTGTATCGACAAAGTTTTTGACAAAGCAAACTTTTCCTCTCATTTGTGTATCGACAAAGTGGCTTTGAAGCCACTCTCTCTCTCTCTCTCTCTCTCTCTCTCTCTCTGTTGCTGTGATTCAATAAAAATGGTTGATTTTGGACAAGTTTAGATGGAGGTCTTTGGAGTGAGCATAGAGCTTCATGGAGGCTACGATCTCTCACATCTTCTTGGACTTTAATCGGCCCCATTTCCAAGTCATCCAACCTCCCAAACAGCCATCCCAAATCTTCAAGAGGGTCTGCAACGTCGTAGTCTAATTTATGAGCAAGTCGAGGAGTTCGAAAAAGGGTGTCGGCATCCCATTAATTGTTGTGTTAATCAAATCAAAATTTAATTTGTGATGGAAAATTGGTACATGACCATAGAGGCAACAAAGAGAAAAAAGGGAAGTGAAGATGGGAGGCTTACATAAAGACGCGCGGAGATGTCTTTAGTTAAGGATGAGATTGAAGGCTTTGGTAATACCAAGTCTTAACTAATACTGAAAGCAAACATGACTCTTATATTTAAATCATGATATAGCTAAGCTAACACCCAAACCAAACATGCCCTAAATGTCTACTTATAATTCTTTGAGATCACAAGTTTAAATCATTTAACTTTTTATGGTATATTTTATGGAATTGTTAAGAGTGTTTAACATCGTAATACCTAAAAAAAGTGACTTTAAATTGTATATTTGATAAATTTGAATTTTTTTTAACTTTTCAAGACATTCTTAAAAAAATTGTTAGAAGTAATCCACTTTAAACTATATGTTTGGTTGTACTTTTTCTTTTGTTATTGTGTTTGTTGTGATGCAAGATCTAATAAGAACCAATTTTTGATAATGGTTGCACAAGCATTTGAGATACAAGCGCGTGCCCAAGCGTTAACATCGTCCATGTTTAGGGCACTGACTTTAGACTAGATCTAAAAAGGGTTCAAAAATTGCTAAGCTTAAGTGGACTCGGGCTTTTAGCATATGAGTTGTTTCAGCATTGGTCTGGATTTGAGTTTCACATTGGGGTAGACATTCTCCCCACTAACACGTCGTCATTTAAGTCACGGAAACAAAAAAAAAAAAAAGGTTAAAACAAATGTCTCAATCCACATTTTGCATTGGAGATCCTTTTTTGAGTTCGTATGTATATCTAATGAAAAAGGATGTCACAGAGGATAAATATTCTCCCCCACATTGATGAAGTGGCACCAATCCATGGTCTCAATCCACATTCACCATTGGAGATGCTCCAAGTAATGACAACAAATTTGGATACTAGCTTACACAAATTTGATATTAGGAGGGGTACGAGGCATTTAATAGTGTCCTCAAGTGTGGAAAGGGGAAGGTTTGGCTAGACCCCAATGAGATGAGGGAGATCTGCATGGCAATTTCCAGTCAGTCTCAAACTCATTATTGGTTTCCTATAAAAATTGATTTGCTCATCTAGCTTTCGTGATTTTAAAACAACTTCAATTTCTATCTGTTCAACTATTTCTTAGCTGCTAATAATTCTTCTTGTGCAGATTTTTGGCAAACTTAATATGTTACTCCCTTTTTTTATTTCTTCCATTGAACAATATATGTTACATTAGAAAATCAAGGGTGTATTTATGGTCTTTTTTTCAATTTTACCCCTAATTTAAAGTTATATCATTAATGCCAATTGGGGGTTCCCATTAATTTTTAAAGCAAAAACTTACGAAAAATAAGCTATTAATGAGGGCTAATTTAGTATCAATGT
Source organism: Stephania yunnanensis (assembly GCA_039657365.1). Classification (NCBI taxonomy): domain Eukaryota; kingdom Viridiplantae; phylum Streptophyta; class Magnoliopsida; order Ranunculales; family Menispermaceae; genus Stephania; species Stephania yunnanensis. The sequence continues at coordinate 54,354,737 of CM077588.1, read as the reverse complement.
CTATCTTTTAAAAACTTTCAATCATCACCTTAATTCCTGTTTGCAAGCCCAAATGTGACAGATAATATGGAGTGAGGGAGTACTTCAGTGCATACCTGATTACATTCTGCAAGATCATACCTTGTATTTTTCTATCCCTACAAGCACCACTAGACCTGGTGAAATAGGATATAATTGAGTCAGTCTAACAGCCACATCAATTGCAATTGAACAAGCATGAATAGTTAGATAAAGAAAATAAGTTCAAAACGAATACTTTGAATAAAGTCAATAGAAAATTGAAATTTGGACCTTTTGAAAAATATAAGCGAACCAGTCATGATCTCGGAAAACTGGCCTTGCAAGTATAAATTTTTTACTAGACATAATAGTGCATTAAGTTCATTTGATACCTTGTCATCTTTTGAAGTTAGGTTATAACTTATAAGAATAAGATATATGAACAATATTTGACTAGAACTGACTTACTAATGTTGCTACATGCCGATGTTTCCTTGGAAGGGCAAGACATAAAGGCATTGACAAAGGACGGTTTCATAATAAGGAAGCCAAACAAGATCCATTCGAGGTCAAGGGCTAGGTTGGCGCAAGAGATGAAGAGGAAAGGGAGAAAAAATGGATATGGGAAGCGCAAGGGAACAAAAGAGGCCAGATTACCAACAAGAATACTATGGATGAGGAGGATCAGGGTATTGAGACGTTTGTTGTGTAATTACCGCAACGCTCGAAAGATAAACAGCCATGTATACCACGACCTGTATTTGAAAGTGAAAGGAAATGTGTTTAAGAACAGGCGTGTGCTCATGGAAAGCATACACAAGGCCAAGGCTGAAAAAGGAAGAGAAACCTTTTTACTAGATCAGTGTCGATGGAAAGCACTAAGAAGGACTGAGTAGTTCTTTTCATTCTATCTGTTCTTATGTTGTTGATTCTTGAAGTTCAGTGTCACTGTAATCATTATTTCTAAATTTTTGAATGTATGACCAAATAAATGTATTGCAAAAGTGTTTTTCGTGTTCATCAAGTGACTTTTACAAAGCAGCGTGAACAAAAAAGTTATAATCTATTTCATCATTTACTTAGACAATAAAGTTCATCCATTTCTATTTACTTAGATTTAAAAGATGCAACAACTCAAGCAGTCATCCGTTTTCCAAACAACAAATTATCGGGTTCAATTTTTACCACTGTAAAGAGTTTAATCACCTAGTCAAATACATGATTTCAGTTGTTATCGCTCAAAACTCAGAGAAGGAAACAAGTTTGGATAACTACAAAAACTTGGCTCCAAAACTAATTTTTTGATATAATTAAGTTCTGTTAAGATAACCAAACAAATATAACCATACGAACAAAATAAAATTATCATGGCTTATGCCGATCAGCAGTACAATGCTGCTCATTCAATGCCAAAGGATTTCTCTCTTAAAGTTGATCTAGAAGCATGCAATCACATATAACTCAGTAGGCAGTTGAATGCAAAAAAGAATATGAAAGGCCAGATTCAACTCGACAAGTACCTGTTCTTCATCAGCAGAACACTTGGAGATCTTCAAGCTTAGCCAAAGAATAAGATGACTATGAAAACTACATAAAAGAAACAAAACATTGTAATCAGCATCAAAATGTTTCTGCAAGGGAAAAGAAAATTTGATACTTACAGTGTCAAGGGACCTGCATGGACAAGCTGCTTCATTTTAGACAAAAATTTAATTGCAGTAACATGCCATGGCTAAGGTTGCAATTGATTTATTACATTTTGTGCTATATTTTAAGAATAAAAAAAAATTTGTTATTCATCGCATGAGATTTATAGAAGACAAAAAAATATACCACAACAACATAGCCTTAATCCCAAAATTAGTTGGGGTCAGCTACATGTAGTTTCACATAAACAGTTCACCTCCGTATATAGTTTACACCAACTCTTATTTTCTACTGAGACAAAATATTACCAATGGGAAGATTTTCTTCATTTTATTTTCCAAATAAATGGTGATGGGGAGAACTAATCTGACAAATAGATATTGGAAAAACAATTTAGTTTCCCATACAAAGGTCCCCGTGAGGTTCACCACTATAGTTTACACCAACATCTTATTTTCTATGGAGCCTATTTTTTCATGCTTTCCCCGATGAACCAAAAAGGCGCATCTTCTCAGCAATTACTGCTTTCATGGCTTCCTTGGCAGAAGTCACGACATGGATAAGGTCTTTATGGTTGCATTTTACGGAGTCCATATAAGCCTTCCTCACTTCTGTATTCACATTGAATTTTCTGACACCAAGTTCTATGCATTCCTGTTGAAGAACATAAATATCAGTTAAAAATGTCCACTAACTATTTCAACATGAATCAACACATTATGCAATTCTTATTGAATGCAGCCAGAGCAATTTGCAGTTTTACAAAACATAATTCTCTTGATGATGCTTAAGTGACTCAACTAGAAATCTAAGCTCAAACATAAAAAAACAATTTTTTCCACCGATGCAAAACCAATCACACAAATCCATGAAATTGACTTTTGCTTCTGAGTATTCAGCTGAAGAAATTGTTACTATCATGACATTCTAAGGAACATCCTCACTGGGTGATGAGTTTGAAAGCAGCTAGCATCTGATACCCTTTCATAAGACAGAAAGCAGAATTTACAGTTTACAAATTATAATATGACAAATAGCTACTTCATCTCAATGATTGTATGTATAATCATATCGTAGAAAGCTAGGTTATAGAAATAATTGTGCAGACCAAATCTCATGATGAAGCACATAAAATACATATGCATTTCAAATTTGACAATAACATTGGTTTTACGAATTCGTTGCAGCTTGGGATTTTAATTCATTGGGCAGAATAGCTGGTCATAAGAAGAAGGGAGAAAGAGAGACCTTTATGAGTTCCTTCGGCAATCCTGAGGCTCCATGAAGTACCAAAAACACACCTTTTTCTGCACTCAAAGCATGCAAGTCCTACACAGAAAGCAGAAGTCAGCAACCCCAGACAAAGTAGAAAGAGAAAAGATCTCGTTGCTGCTTTTCTTTTTCTTTCTTTTCATTTGGGTGCAAGGGGAAGTTTCAGGTGGCAGGGAGGTGGGAGGCGCCTGTAGCTATTTTGAAGATAGATCAAATTGTCTAATTAACAAATATACTTTAAAAATGCATTTATAATGTATTAAGTGCGTAGACAAGTAGATTCCTCATTCTCTCCATATAGAAAGTCGTGTGGAACAACATAAATGATAAAGTTCTTATTTCTCTAATTCATTATATTTCTCACACAATGTTCACTATATAATCCTAGAGCAAGTAACGCTATTTCTCAACTATCTAATACTATAAACGATCAGCATTTATAAGATTTTGAGACATTGCTTACGTAAATTTAAAAATAAATTATCACAAGATAACTCCAACTTATAGCATATTCTTCACCAGTATTACATAACGTTAAACTAGTTTTGATTTAGTTTTGGTTCCAAATATTTTACCTTAAGCAAATCAAGTCTCAGATTAGGACCACTAGCTGGATATGTTCCATGGACATTTCCAATGCACACTGCTAAAGCATCAATTCCTGTCTCATCAAGGAACTCGCGAGCCTGGCATTCAAATTGCCGAAAGTTATTGATGAATTTTATCAAAGATGATAATCCAAACAAAATAATTTCTCCATGAGGAAATTAGTGTCACCTGACTGACGCTTGTCAACTTTGCTTCATAATCTTTGACTGTAAGGTCATCTTCAGTTCCCGATAATCTCCCAAGTTCAGCTTCCACTAACATATTTCTTGCATGTGCCAAACATGTCATGTACTTCGTCATGGAAATATTTTCCTTGAAAGGAAGATGTGAACCATCTACCATAAGTGAATCATATCCCTGCATTGTTGTCATGTCAGCGACCAGTTGTATCAGATATAATACTTCACCATGGGCAAAAGGCATGCCAAAGCCATAAAAGCAATATATTTAAGAAGTTTTTCAGCACGCGTTCGATAGAAAACATGTCTTGTCATCATTAATAGATAATACAGTGTGAGCAGCAAAGAGTCATCTTTAATTACCAGTTCTACAGCCTCCTCCAACTCACTCGTGGAGCTGCCATGATCGAAATGAACAGTGATTGGCACCTGTTAAATAAATTTACCCAAACTGTCACCTTTCAAAGCCATGGTTCACAATAATGATGCTGACAACGATTATATATTTAACTTGATGTCTGTTCAATTGTGTACACAAATGAAAATCAAATTCTTGATAGTACAATAACAACCAAGCCTCAATCCTCTATTATATAAAAAGAAAATCTCAATCCTCAATCCCAAGTTAGTCGGGATCGGCAAAAAAATATTAAAAATTTAAAAGTTTAAGATTAGATGTGAATCTCTAGAGCTCAATTCTCAAACAAATATAAACCGATCAAGAATCTAAAAATCTCCACATAAATGATTTAGAAAGACCTTTTTAAAATAGAAAACATGTACTTCAAACGGCAAATGACACAAGATGGAAAAGGAGATATTAACACCCAAGATCAACCCCCTAAACACCCAAGATCAAAATAAATATGTTTGGATTCGTGGCTAGCTATGATGACAAATGCTCAACCATTCCAGCACCAAGTCCCAAGAATGAGTCATGAGAATAAGACCATCTTCAAGATAGTGGAGGGTAAGCTGCCTATCATCACTTTTCCTAAAACCCGTAGGTATTGCAGCCTTGTGGTAGCAAAGGCATGACTTCTGGCAGCATGTATCAGCACATGGCTATAGTCCTCATCTTTATGAGTAGTAGTGTCACCTTCACACAGATGATTATGAACATAGTAACACACATGAAACACTGTAAGATGCTTTTCAGTCGTCTTTTCTACAGGAAAACATTGACTCCAAACTTCTCACCAACTCTCTGGTTAATTATCAAATTAATGGTAATGAAGTTGAAATGGTTAACGCCTATAATTTGTAGCCCATGTTAGAATTAGGAGGCAATGAAGAAAACGAAGCTTGATATTTGTCTTTGCCCTTACTATGCCACTTACCTTGGCTTGTACAGCAGCAGCAACACAGCAAGCAACTAATGGTGGTCCTGCCGGCTTGAAGGCACCAGGATGAATCTGGCAAAAAGAACACATCAGGTGCAGGATTATGATGCAACTCAATATAAGTACGAAGCATGGTGCCATTTTCAGTAATACTTTAAAACTTAGCACCAGAAAATGACTTGGTAATTCTGCTTAGTATACATTGACTATGAAAAAGACTCGTCTCACTCACCTGCAAAATAGCCGGACTATTTTCCTCCTCTGCAGCAGCTATAACTGCTTTTACACCTTCCAGATTATAAACATTGAATGCTCCAACAGCATATCCACCTGTTTGTGCATTCTACACATGGAATCGTATCGTCAGCTTTCTGAAGAAAGGACAAATAATAAAGGTATATCTGAGAGATCTTACTTGAAGAAGTTCCTTGGTTGAGGAAAGCCTAATTGGGCAAGCCCAATTTTTCACAACTTGTGCAACTGCAGTACTGTCCCCGACATTTCCTGCGGTAAGAAGGAATATTTACATGTTTAGAGGCTATCTAAAGAATCAAGTGGAAACACTCATCAAAGTTCACAATTACCAGGAAAAACAATATATGGAACAGCTGGATGTTTGCTTTCAGGGCCCAGTTGCCAGAGTGGAACACCAGCCAAAGCTTGTCCAACTACTTTGGCACGTCTTGCGCCCAAGGCTTTTGTAGCAAGATCTGACGAAGTGATGCCACCCTGAATGGATAATTGTGTATTTATTAATTATTATATTCTCACCAAGATATTCATAAATTAAAATATTAATAAATTTATATCTCTATTTAATATTTGGTCTAAAACGACTACAATAATGCCCCAGATGTTACGATTAAACATAATAGGCCAAGTTACAAGATATGGCTAAGATCAATATACGTATATTCAGAATGACATACAAAACTGCTGTCTCCAACATTAATCAACTTTTGTTCTAATTTTGCGTGCATTTAAATTTTAACCTGTCATTCTCTAAACCATCACTGGACAATCAAATTTCAAGGGTAGCAGTATTTACAAGCTAACAAAAACCATTTCTTTTCCTAACAACAATTGTCAGCCCACTTAACTTTCAGGTTAATTCACTAGTTCTAAATAATTATGCGGCTGTAGAACATCAATTGAAGTGACAAAAAAAATGTAGAACCCAGTGATCTTTTTCAGAGACATGGCAGTTGGGAAACAAGGACAGGTCCAAACATTTGTGCCATGTTAAACCACTTATCCATCGGACAACTAAAATATCTAGAGTTTCTTTCTGAATTAGTTTTCACTTAGAAACAAAACTTTCAGAGAGAAAATATTGCTTCTTCAAACTTATAAAAATTGTTAATCTTTCAAATGCCCTCACTACTCCTTAAAGAGCTTTCACCTGAGCTAGGTAGTTAATTTAAATCAAATCCTTTGTTTGACTGTTTATCTCCAGTTTTCAGTGGCCAGACTGTCAACCAATCGTACATTGGTAAAATACACTCGTAGACAAGGCAAACACAAAGGAGAAAATATGTACAATCTCACAAACTCCATGAAGCCTATCAACTTATTTGGCTGATAGTAGGCACTCATACTTCTTGAGAAAAAATATAGCCTTAAAGTATCTTAATGAAGAATGGATTCAGCAGAGAAAACCTAACTAATCGAAACCGAGGAAAAAATGTGTCCTTTGAACCACAAAGGCCATACACTAAGAACTGCATCCTCTAAAAATATTATTGACACTACAATGCAGAGATAAGGGATCTAAGAGTTCTGCTCTATGGTGTCAATCTCTTTGCGATGGATAGAATCATAAAAGAAAAAAAAGCTCCAGATGATAAGGAGACGTGAAGAGTGTTTAACCACAGTCCAAAACTTCACTTAGAGATCATCCACAGAAAGCGCTCAGTTGACACATCCAATATAATAACATCTAAAGAAAAGGAAAACCTGTTACAGAAGCTGAGATGATCACACCTTTGCAAGAATATAACGAGGTCGTGTCTTTATCCGTCTAACAATTTCCACTAATGCAGAGCTGACTTTGAAGTTGATATCCAAACTCTGAGAAGGAGCTGTTACATTTGAAATGAAACTTAGGAAGAACTTGGCAAAAACCTATAACAATTATTAAGATAATAAATATTACCATTTGCTGTTTCCATGCAACTCAACATAAAACTTTACAGAAAATATGTATGTTTTCAGATGAAAACATTTCTTTTTATAGAAATGTCCGTGTATATGATAGTAACTAATCCATCAACTTTCAAGAACAATTTCATATAAAAAAGGGAAATCAATTAAATCAATCCTGTCACATTAAAAGTAGACAAATGATCTAATCAGAATCAGTTGAGGTCTAATCATAGGACTATTAGTGCACATGATTGATCATAAGGTGAAAAGTAAACATAAATTTATTAGCTAATGGTGCACATAGTTGGTCAAATCAGACTACAGTTTCTTTAAGTCTCTACCAGGAGTTATGCCCCTGGACATCGCTTCGCTTTTCATATAGTTATCTTCATAGTTCAATGATCTTTAGGTGCAATTTTCAGTTTGACAATTTCTTTGTTTTCAATCGATGATTCAAAACTTCCACCATTCTGATACTATATCCACGATTTTCACCAAAAACTCTAATGGACTGAAAAATTCGGTTTCTCAAGCGAAATGATGCAGACATTGAACCTAAACTTCATTAAGTAGCTTAGTTTTAATTTAAATCAACTCAGAAATAAAAAATTGCAAGTTCCTGTATTCCTAATTGGACATTTAGCATGGGCTACCAGGGCTGGGTTTTATACCTTTTCCTTCATGAAAGCAGGTTATTAATAATACAAAAGTGACATTATATAATTTTTTTTAATATATAAAAAATCTGCTTTAGCTTTTTGTCTCACACAAAAAAAAAAAGTATTTCCATTCAGTCTTCATGCTCTCAGCAGGAGTTTACCATTAAGTATCAAGAAAGGCATCACATAATCATTCATCGATAGCGGTTTAATTTTTCTTTACTTTTTTTTTTTAATTTTCTCAAGAAGCATGACCTAACAAGTTAGCAATACAAGGATTTAACTATTTGCATCTTGAACTCAAATTGGATTTTCTTTTGTTTCAGCAGAGCCATTAATCTATCTTTTATAATGCAAAACCTAGTGACTATTGACAAATCCCCTCCCATTCACATCAAAGGTTGATAAAGCCTAATCATCCATCACGAGAATTACAACTTTGGAGTAGGCTGTAAGAATCTCCCAAAACATTTGGTAAATTTAGACCAATAAAACTAATCACCTGAGCTAATCATAAAGCATGAATACTTGGCATGAACAAATAAATGGTAAGAGGAAGGAGACTAACAGCTTCCAGTAATGAGTTCTCGGCTGGTCATTATTAAAGTATCTTTACAAGCTCTAAGAAAAATATCAGCCATTTGAGCAGCATGCTTGATCTCTTCTTCCCGTTCTTCTAATGATCGCAATGCAAGTTTCTCCACAGATATCTGTGACGAGGAAAATAAGTCAGTAACTTAGACATTCATTGTTTTCATAAACAGTGGGATTCAAAAAGTCATGCCAACAAAAAGATGTTATATTTTGATGAAGCTATACACACAACAAATGCTTCCAACTGGAACACAGTTAAGGTCTAGCAGGATCACCTCAATGCTTCTCAATTTGTCGCCACATTGTGTTTTAAGCTCCGTAATCTGAGAAGCATGAATTTTATAAAGAAAACAGAAAACCAACACATAAAGCAGTAATGAAACTAATAGCATAAGAGACAACTCAGACCTGCTTTGTGGTTTTTGGGACATATGATCCGACAACTATGAGTCCAGCATTCTTTTCCTTATTTATTCCCATATCTTTGGGTGTGACTGGAGCTTTTGGCTTTATGCCAATTCGAGCAGAGACAAAGCTTGCAGCAGTTCGGCACAAGAAACGCTTTCCCTTCATTTCTGCCTGTTAATCATAGATAAGCTTAGGAAAATAAATCAAGTTTGTAGCAGAAAAAAGAAAAAAATATCAGCAACCCTGCTGAAGAAAATAATGTCAGTAAACTATCTTGCCTTGATCATCCCTGCTGCAAACACAGCCATGTCTCTTTCACTTGCAGCATTAACTATACAAACTGATCCCTGCAATTTCTCAAATAAAATAAAGAACAAATAAGAAACAGGAAATTAACATTGTGAATCAGAAGCAAACATAGACTCTGATGAAGAGAATAGTAGAGGCATACAGCAGGAACAGTGCAATACAGTTCAAATGAATAAGTTATTAACTTTCCTTGTGAGGGACAGTAAGAAAAGAGCCAAATTTAATGGATGCCAATCCTACAAGTATGAAAATGCCATGGCCTTGCACTGCTACTAAGTCAGTCTAGAAAGCTTGCATCAAATTGGCAACAAAACCAATATAAATTAAGGTTGCGCCCTATGCAGATGGCCAGTAGAAAATCACTGTTTGAAACCTTTTGCTGAACTTTCATCATTTTATGTTCAAAAAGTAATGAGCCATCTTTGCTTGGAATGGAAAGGGAACATGCGTTATAAACTCCGAATATCTACAGATGAGAGTTTTCTGATGTCTCCTTTTGGTATCAATGAGTGCTGGTCATTTGAAGTTGCTTCTTTTTTGAGGTCGTCATTTGAAATTGCTCTAAATGCTTTTTTTAGAGAAAGAAACTAGGTTGCTTTAAATACTAAGGATGAATCAGAACTCCTCATAGGCTACAAATATTCAGCAAGAAGAAATGTTTAGCTTAGCCTATCACTAAGGATTTTTTTTTTTTCTTTTTCCTGAAAACCTTTGCTAAACATCAAGCAATAACAAATTAAAGAAATTTTCATCAGATTCCTACAAGGAAACCGAAACTATGGCCTTATAGTGGGTTGGCCAAAGTTGGAAATGTCCTTTGATGCCAAGTCACTTTCAGAAGGAAGTCTCATTTTAAAAGCTTTTACAACCTTGTATCATCTTAGAGATAAGGACTTAATGGCCAGTCCATGGTTTAAAGTAAATCATGCTCCACAGTGAGTCAGTGACCAGGCCATGAGTTCGGTCAGATGAGTTCGGCTAGAGAACATCTCTGCATTATGAATGCAGGATACTACATGAAAACTCTATATCCCATAGCCTATATCACATAGTGGTAGGAATCGCACGCACTTGTGACACTGGGGATTATGCTTTGACATGTTCATTATCTTTTTAAGGTGTATATATTTGTGACATAAATTGTATTTGTTGAGGTAGGCAATCATGATGTATCACGTCTATTAAAATTCTTCTGAAGAGTTTTCTTGTTGAAGGCGCTTCAGACTTTCCTTCAATATTTAACTAGGTTCACGGTTTCAAAGAGATTATTGGCAATTGGTAGAGTGAGAAAAATATACTTAAGAGAATTTAGATTGATCTTTTGAGAACACATTGTTCAAAATCATTGTGAATCTTCAACTGATTTGCTATACCAAGTCAGAGTTGAGGAATTCTGATGAAAAAAGTTAACAATTAAAATTATTTTGGAAGAGCCATCTTTTGACGAGGCGATAAAATACAAATAGCCAAGCAAAATCTCTCAAAAAAAAATTCAGATGAAAGAATGAAGGATACTTCTCTTTCACCTTCTGCAAGTTAGAAAGATGTTCACAAACAGCATCTGGTCCACCTTTGCGCAGAAGCTGGATAGATACAGATGCTACACTGGCAGAGGACACTCGACCTTTTGTTTTCTCTTCGACCCACTATGCATTTAAATAAAGAAATACTCTTAAGTACAATCTCTTCCAGATTATAAGCCCTCACACGATTTTGCAAATGCCAGTCAAGGATTAGAAGCATACCTCACGAAGGTTTGAAGATTTATAGCCGAAAGAAGCATCTTTGGCGAACTCAGTCTCCCCGGCTGGAACAAGTCTATGACACCAAATTTCAGAGGCATCAGATTAGGCATGTTCATTCACATTTCTAGGCTTCAATTTAAAGGTACATAAAACAGTCAAATAGGCCTAAAAAAAGGTCAAATAGGCCACAAAATGAAACAAGGGGAAGGTAAACCATAATCTCTCATCCACATCATAATGACCCTAGTAAGCAAGAAAAGTAAGTATATGATTGTCAACTAGTCATAAAATTACAAACTCCATGCTCAAAAGATACCTATCAGAATCTGCAACATAGTGAACATCTCCAATTGTATAGCGTCCTCCCTGAAGAAAGAAAGGACATATAATCCATGCATCCATTTCGCCAAGGACTGAAACAGCCGCATCTGCTTCCTAGAATAACCCAATGTTTTAAGTCATTATCATAATTTATAAATAGTAATAAACAGTGTACAATTTGGGAATAAATAAAAAATGTATAACTTGCCTCTGGGAAGTGACCACGAAGCGTTGAATCACCTCTCAGAACCACCGTATAACTAGCATTCTGAACTGATTTAGCTGCAATGTCCAAGTTTCTGCATATATCCTTTGTCAACTCAATGGCCTGTTAGAAACCAAAATTGAATTCAGTATAAAAGAAATTATCCAAATACCAATAGTCCTCTTATTTTGCTCCCTAACAAAGCTTTTTATTATGCATTAGGCTAATTATTCTTCTGAAATAAGAGTGAAAAATGAATGCGCCACTACAGCTCATAAAGACCTTTCCATTCCTCGATGAAAGGCAAGAAAAGAAATGGTGAATGGAAAGAGAAAAAGGAAACTTTGAACAATTTGATTGACTAAATTTCTTTACCTTCTCAGAGCTCAGTGCTCTGGAATTAGTAAGAATAAAGAAGCACTCAGGCCTTTTACTGAACTGCTCAACAAGCGATTCAACATTCCTGCAACAAAAACCCAATAAATTGATTACCCTGTTCAATCAATTTGCAAGGCTGGGATTGTAAAATTTCTTATTAAGATTGTTTCTTTTTCTAATTACAGTCGAATAAAAAAAATAAGATTTTGAAAAAGAAACAGTAATGACAAATTTACAATGATAGAAACCGTGAAGTTTATATGAAACACGAAAATAAGTAAATCAATTCAGATTAGGGTGTCAATTTTCAAAAAAGTAGCCAAAGTATGAAATAAAATGGAACTCAATTATTATATATAGCTAGAAACTCGCCCTTCCCTAATCTTTGTATCTCAACTTGTCTTTGAATTTCTATATTTCTTATTCAACAAGTTTTACAACAAAGTCTCAATTCCAAATTAGTTGGGGTTAAGTCCTATAAAATTTTCCTTTTAACTTAGTAGGCATGGATCACCCCGTTGCACTCCGCCACAGCTTGATGCATTCCACTTGATTCAATGCCTTCAATAGCATGCTTTCAAATCCTCTAAATCCTTTCTAATCAATGCATCCCATGTTATCTTAAGTTAGCCCTATACCATCGAATTTCTTCAGTTTCTATTGTGTTGAGTTTTCTAACAAAGACATACGCAGGCTGTATTTAGATGTGCGGCTCAAGTCTCAAGAATAAAATAAATGCTCCAAAAAAAAAAAGATCAAAGAAAAGAAACTCACCACTCTGTCAATACTTCTATGTCATGAACAGTTTGAGTTCCAGTTGGGTCATCATCCAGGACCACCAAGGTTTTGGAAGCATTCTGACCCAATTGCTGAATTTCTTCAATGGGATCTGCTGACCATTCCAAGGGGAGAGAGCCCAAGACATCTTCTTTTTTCAGAACTGGAAGTTTGTCTTCAACTGTAACACCAGCGAGTGTTTCATATACCTGGAAAGAACATACTTAATTTGATCATTACCTCACCAGTCCCAAGCAACACATAATTTCCCTTGTGCCTTCATGTAGCAACTCAAATGCTGAAAAAGGGAGTCCATGCTAAAATGTACAAATTACCCTTTGATGGACAATTTGGATGGAGGAAAAACATTAAATGCCAATCAAATTAGTTTCGTAAACCCAGAAAATTTTTGCATTTCATGACCATATCACCAGAAATATCAAAGTTTCAGAAAAGACTGGGAAATAAGAGGTAAAACGATTGTACCTTCACAACAGCAGCATCATCCAATCGACCCCATCCAGCAGCAGACCCTGCTCAATGAGATTTATCAATGGCAATTGGCAACTAGAAGTCTAGAACCAAAGAAAAACATAATAGGTCATAAAGAAATTATTTCAAGGACCAAAAGAATTGAATTTTGAGAATATCCATAGGTTATATATTAAGTATTTTGCAACGCTAGAATTTTATGGTGTCTGGTTTGAAGTTAAAAGCAACTGATATGGTGTCACGGTTCAAACTTGTGATGGGTCATCATTCCACACTACCTGTCCTTTCTTCTCAACAACTGAAAGGGAAGTCCTTGATTGGACAAGTTTGGTAGAGCAAGCCTTATAACTTCTTAAATAAGGGTGTTCGCGATATGGGGCTTTAGCACAACACATTTGAGTGTATTTGACACTGATAACGAAGGAATGGCTTCATAAAAGTGATACCAGCAGTAAATAGATATTTTAGCAACAACAAAGCCTTGGTCCTTAAAAACATTGCAGATAGTTGTCAATTCAATCAAATAATATGCAAATATTTTTTTTGCGCATAATTACACAAAATGTTAAAATGTAATTACTTGTTTACATAGTTTAATAAACATATTGATAAAATAACATATTAATTACTAGATGTAAGTGGTATTATATTAATGAATATTAGTGACTTTGAAAAAATTTAACTGTAAATCTATAGTTTTTGTCTTGAAGAAAAAAATCAATAATTTTTTAATGAATATATAAATAAATAATTATAAGTACTATAAATTAGACTACAAGACAATCAAATATTTATACATATATGTGTGCGTCACCATATATCAAATATTATGAGTAATTAAGCTCATGGGAAGTAAAGTCGATGTAGAGAGCATTGCGTATACAGCCATGAGTTGTGTTTCTGAAAAGATAAGTCATTGTTTTGACTATTTTGCCTATTGCATCAACTAGGCCCAATATATGTTTCAAACTTCAAATATGATCTCAAGCATACTAATATGAATAAACATAAGAAGGTGGTACCTGAAATAAACTGCTGGTGAGCGACAGTTGAAATGTGAAGTGGGATTTTACGGGATGAGCACTCATGGGAAACAATGCCCTATAGACAATTAGAGTAATAGTTTAAAAAAAAAAAAAAAAAAAAAAAAAAAAAAAAAAAACAGTTTTGTCCAAAAGAATCAGTTCCACATTTAGTAGGAAGAAAGTGTTATGTTCATACCAAGTCCTTCACGAAGATATTTACTGCAGAGTATGGAGTATAGTCACCATCCAACATATGTGGCACACGATTTCCAAACATCCTGATCATAAAATTGAAATTCAAAGATATAAACTGGAAGATGCAATAGCTAAGCATCTTGATACTATATATTTGCAGATAATATTAATAAAGAGTACAAGTCAAATCATACATTTGACGGTCATCTCACTTCATAATTTATAGAACTTGGGTGATAACCGTGATATTGTACCCTATGGGCAATTCTATAGCTTACACGAAACATTGTGGCACCTCTTTCAGAACAAGATTTAAATACCCAGTGCTCCATTTCAAAAGAAAACTGAATATTTTCACAGCGTAAGAAATGCACTATTTTTCTAATCAACCAGTATAATGTTAGACTTCACAACCAGCGATATATCCTGTACTTCTCGAGGACCAATCATATAACCATTTTAGCGCAAGTTAACAATTCGTCGACATGAATGAATTGACAAAACTATTATAACTACAGAATTTCAGCAATGTGCCACTAACCATGATGCTCCTTCACTGTTCATAATGACTTCAAACAACATTCTGGTATTTAGACCCAGTCGAGCCCCAAATGCCATCGCCTCTGCTGCTGAGGCTATATGTACACCAGCAAGTAGTTGATTGACCATCTTCATGGAACTAGAGTACATAAGACATAAATTATCAAATACTTAAATTTGCATAATCAACTTTTTCTGAAACAAAAATCTCAAGTTAAGTAACTTATATAAAAATCACAAGCAGCATCCAAATGAATATAAATGGCCCCCTACTGTGCGTATGGTACTCCTAGTTCCCTGGCCATATGAAATGGTAACCATTTTAGAGATTGAGACTAATTACCTTCCAGCTCCACAACCTCCTTCAATAATGTACAACTTCTCACTCAGAGCTATTCAGATGGAAACATGATAAGTTAGTCATATGCATCAGCATAAGGTAGGATCCCAACGACATGATATATTCCCATTTGCTTTACCAGATAGAACTAAGCCAGCGGACTTGAGAGCTTCATCTGTGCCTGAGGCCATTATCTAATAATAACAAGATAAGATAATCGAGGGAATCGTCAATATCTCAAACCATCAGTGATTTAATGTTTGCGAAAAATAAAAAGCAAAAAGGATAAAAATCAATATTGAAATTATAATAACAGAAATGGAAAACTATTGAGTTCAATCGCACCGTAAGTGTACCCAATGCAGCCCTTGCAACACCACCAGAGACAGGAGCATCCACTAGCTTCAAGTTTTTGTCCTCATCTGTTAAAATGTCAAAAGATAGCTTCAGCTGCAAATCACTTTTTAAGATTACAAAATCGTACTCTCGACTAAACGTCCCACTATAGAACCTTTATTAGTATCATAGCTATACCCCCTATAAACTAAAGGTCTTCTCTTCGTCAGCGGCTCTCAAGAAAATCAACACCAATTATATGCTTCAAAGAAGGTCGTTCATTTATTTGTCTGGTAGTTGGTGTTCTGCATGTAAAAAAGAGAATGAATCTATTCATCGCTCATTCAATCAGTGCAATGACGCCCAAATAATTTCCAACGTGATCACTAGGGAGTTTGGAATTCCAAATTTTGTGATCAATGAACGGGATACCCTTTTCTCTAGTAGAGGCATCCAAAGATCCTCAAGAGCTTCTCTTGGAACGTGGCTGCACTGATTATGCAATGGCGCATATGGGAAGAGCACTCCCGAGTTTCTGAAGGGAAAGAAACCAACATGGAGGATATGTGCAATAAAGTTAAGCACGGTGCAGAACCCTGGCTGGCAACAGCAAACAAGACTTTTGGCTTTTCAATGGTTCACTGCATCTCAAAACTGGCCTGCTTTTATTTGAGTAGTAGCCGACCCGGACCTAGGATCCTCTAGTTGTCATATATTCTGCTTTTGCTTTTAGACTAATGCCCGTGTCTCTACTCTGTAGAAGATCTTTTTATTAAACGCAAAAGCTTGTTTTTTATCGAAAAAGAAAAATGGGACCTTTGAAAATGTCAAAAAAAGGCAGTTGCATGGCTGCCTTTGTTCAGCTGTGGACAACCTTGAAAGAAATAGAGAGTTTTGTATAATTCTATTCCCTAGTAAAGAGATAATTGAATAATCAAAGTTTCCCATGGAAAATAAATAAAGAGGTGAGCAAGGGAACCTTCAATCCTAGTATGTTACGTAAAACAGCATCTCCAAAATTATAACACGAAGGGTGCATCTCATCTACACTTGTCAAGGGCTTGTTTTTTCTAATGGGGACTAAAATTTTCTACAACCTAGATGTTTGATGATTAATTCCAATTCAGCAATGATGTGGAAGCAGTAAGATATTTTTTTTTAAAAGGGGTATCCCAATGGTATTGAATGCCCAACAGCCATTGCTTTTTTTGTGGAATTGGGCACTCCAATGAACTGATCTTTGCATCCTTGTACAGTTACCTGATGGATGCAAAGCTCGAGGAGGCAAAAATCAAAAGACTTAAAGCAGATTGAATGAATAATAAAAGCTCTAGAATTTAAAACAAGCAATAAACACCTTTTTCATGACAAGTGATGATTGGCTTTCTAGCAGTACCATAAAAGTTCATGTACAATGAAGGCTAAACCATAAAGCTAATTACATGAAAAATAAAAGAAGAATCATTCATTAAATTCTAAAATGACAAGAACACGAAAATAACAGGACGTGAGATGACAAGAAAAATGAAAATCAAAGTGATGATACAAGTAGCCATATACCAACATATAATACGTTGAAATTGACAAAATATTAAATATGTCAATGAAGATGCGTCGTGTTTAACCTTCCTGTCCCTTACCCTATTTCTGAACAATGGATCTTAGTGTTTGACACAAGAAGCAAATCCTAAGAAGTTGAAAAAGCACAACTACCTAGAACAACTGATATAAGGGAATAGATGATGGAAGCATAATTTCAACATCTTTGGCTCATTCAGGAGCAGATAATATACATGAATGCCGGTAACCATCAAAAGAAATAAGATAGCATACCTTGCAGTCTTCCTTCGAGCTGAGAAACAAACTCAGGGGAGACTGTGGATGAAAGAATGATGGATGAACCGGCTGGAAGGGCTGTAAGACGAGCAAAAAGAATGTTGGTAGAAGAAATAACCATGCTGCAAAATAGAGCATTACATGCATTTGAAATGTACCTGATACTGCTCCATGATTGCCATATAAGGCACTTTCAGCTTGGGCTTCATTTGCAACCATTACAATAAGCACATCAACATCTGCGATGATGCAAGCATAAGAAATAAGTGTGATATTAACATAGGGATCATTTCAGAAAGGAACGTAAATGTAATTGTTTTACTAATTCTCAAAGGAGATAAACTGAGTCTTTTGCATGAATGAGCAAAATTTGTTGACGCAGATAAGTGCAGCGAGGTAAGTTTACCATTATTTATAAATGAGATACTAATTCTAGTTAAGAGAGAATTATAATAGATGAAAAGAACAGATCGTCCACGATCAAGATAAGTTCAATATACTATCTATTCCTGAGCTAATTTAGACATAAAGCATATATAACAACAATTACGTAAGTGTAGAACTTCTGAGACAGGAGACGATATATGACTAAAACCTCCAATGGTACTGGTAACTAATTGTTCAATCAAAGGCCATCATAGTTTTCACTTGGTTTTCTCTTTTGGCCTGATCCGCTTGGAGAGAAGAAGCATCACTCTTTTTAGAAGCCATCATAGAGTTATAAGTTAAAACATAGAGACAGCAGGCATAGCAGCCTCCAAGATGCACTTAAGATCTTCATTTATCTCCCAAATTAGAGTGAGTCCAAGGTTCACAATGCTTGCACTGGAAAGAATGAATCACATGCTTTTAACACTGAACAGTCGCCGATGTCCACTAAACTATGTATCAAGGTATGCACGCGAACATCCCAATCCAATGGACTCCAACAACCATGTAGAAAATTTGTGTATCAAAAGCATATCACTTAGTCGCTTTCCATCAGCATGATTATGGCTCTGTCTGGTAAAGAATTTCCTAAAGCCGCTTGACAAGGGTTGAACTTATAGTTGGGTCACGTTCACGCCCTTGATGAGGACAACAAACTGCTAAAAGTAGCTACCGTTCACAAGGGTTCCAATTGCATTGCAACACACATTAGTTTGGTGAAAGAATTTGCCATTTCCTTTCTTTTTTCTCCTAGAAATGCTCTCTGAAAGATAACATTTACATAAATCTGCATGATTGATAATAGTATTATTATAAAAATGAGGGATTGAACAAAAGTCTCAAATTACCTTTAGAGACCTCTGCTGGACTGTCCCCAACCAGGCCACCTGCACTCTCAAATCTAGATAGAGTTGGCTTGTACACCTATGTCCAAGATAAGTTTTTATGACAATGAAACACAAACCATTTTTATCGTCAGAGTTTATTCAGCCAACTAGAATATCACAATAAATGGAAAAAGGAATCTATGTATAGAGTTCAAAATGACATTACAGAGTTCAAAATGACATTACATAACTAGTAGGATAAAGATGAAGAAATTATGATAGAAAAGACGAAGGGAATGTAATAAGGAAAACTTTCTTTTAAAGTAAAAAACTTAATCTAAAGAAAGGTCCACTACACATTGTACCTCAAAACCTAGAACCTGACACAAGCACTATGCAAAGCACACATTCACAAATCATAACCAAACGCAAACCGATATAGGGAGTGTGCTAGAGTGCACCAGTGGTGCAAACACATGAAATCAATAGATGACACCAAGTTCTTAAATTTCTTACTTGTAGAACTCTTTAGTCAATTGATTTGGTAGTAACAAAAACAATAATGGGTAAGAGAAGGCACTCAATAGCTAGCACGCCATTAACTCATTGATCCAGCTTTTCTGATGTAAGATCTTGTGTTTCCACGTTATTTGGAAGTTTTATGATACCATATTATATCCTGACTTTCACATCTGATGGTTGTTTGACTGCTGTTTGTATGTGGAAGAAGAGTTTTTAGATGGCAGAGGTCGGGTAAGCTCCAAAAGAGAGATACAAGAAACCGAAATGAACAATTAAAAAAAGCAGAACTTCATACACGACAACGTCCATTTCCACGTTATTTGGACGTTTTATGAAGCTCGGTAAATTCAATACATTGACACAAGAACTGAAAAAACAGTAACAATTAAGTATTATAGACTTACATCATAACCGAGAACAATATAATTTGATTTTAACAGGTGAGTCGCCATTCCAAATCCCATGGCTCCAAGACCAATAAAGCCAACTCTCTTGACAGAATTTGATGAAGCAACAATGTCTTTTGCTAACTTCTCAGGGACATATTTTTCAGCACTACAAGCATCTGCAATGCTCATTCCAAGCACTGTCTCGGAAACCTGGGCAACAGTAATAATCCATAAGCATGAAGAAGAAGAAGAAAAAAAACCAAGATATTTAGATTAAGAAGAAAGGAGTATTCCAAATGCTATTTCGAAACTGAACACTCTAATAGAAAACACCAGAAAATAACCTTAAATAATGCGGTTTCACTGTTGTCTTTACAGGTCCGAGAACATCCTGAAAAGTAATGGTCCAAAAGTCAGGAAAGCTAAATTGATCGTAATTCGACAACTACACCACCCTATGTTTAAGAATTGGCACCATAAAGAAGTTGTTGATGAGCAACAGCCAAAAGTGGAAGAGGAAAGGTGTGTGATTTGGCCAGATCCAAGACAGCTCTCTGAAATCCAAAAGAACAACCCTCCATCAGAAAAAAAGTTGGGATAACATATAACATAGATATTCATTATCTTTCACTTTATCTTCTGTATACCAAGGATCTGAGTCTGACAAGCTAAACCAACATTTTTGCTATAAATGAAACCGAGTTTTTGACTCCATACTAGCACAATATGTAACAGAAAATAAATTCAAACATGTGCAATGCAAAACAATGATAATAACCATAATTCAGAAGTATAGTCCAGACTATAAGTAGCGTACAGACCTGACAATGGTAGAGCACAATCAACAAGAGGAATAAAAGGAACACTAACAGTAGCTAAAATCGAATTATTGAACAATAGTTTTGATACATGCAAGGGACGTGTCGCAAGGAAATGCCTAAACAAGCAATAAAACAGGGCAAGAGTTAATTATAACCACTCAAGAAAGTGATAAGATACAGCAGATATCTTACCAAATTCTGGACAAAAGTAGTCAGGTCAAAGTATTTGCCATAATCTCCACTTAATATTTTAGGGACATGATTCTGGAAAACCCTGCATAAGAAGGTAATACAGATTTTAACTAATGAAATGAGTGGATAAAAGTTTTTAAGCCGGCTCCATACAATAAGCTTCTAGGAAAGAGAAAAATGGTATGGCAAAAAAAAAAAGCCTAAGATATCTGCATTTATTGACCTCCATATACAAAGAACTTGAAGTATGCTATCATTAAATGATTTAGTATAAGATAGTGTCATAACTAGTGAGGCCCTACAGAAGAATTTGGTCCACATTGAGTTTTCCTTAAGCTCTTAAAGGAGTATTTGTCTACATGATATTAGACTCTAAATCTTTTATAGGGAGTAACAACAACAACAACAACAACAACATAGCCTCAGTCCCAAATTAACTGGGGTCGGCTACATGGATCAAACTTTTCCATTGTGCTCGATTAAGTGCAATTGATGGTGAGCTTTGCAAACCATTCAAATCCCTTTTAATTAATGCATCCTTTTATAGGGAGTAAGAAAAAAATTTAATACAAATTTTGTGTCTGGGGCCTCTTTGACAGGCAGGCCGCACTCTGCAGGTCAGACACTTGGTTTTAGACCAAAACTGAATTGTTATGATGTTCTTTACGGTTGACTGAATACAGCAAGGACCACGCTGAAGCTAAGCTAAGGTATATAGCAACTTTTAAATAACATAGGGCAATCTTGTTTGATACCGATGAACTGTAAATCTTGCATGTTGAATTATTTAATTTCACTTTGTATCAGATGTAGTTCTTGCTTCTAAAACAACTAAAAATTTTTCTTATGTTGGAGATTTAGATATAATGAATACACATGAAACCCATCTTTCGTGTTTAATAAAATCCAATCATCTACGTCAGTGGCAAAGACTCCCTTCCTACTATATTTATGATGCGTAACATCATCCTTCAAGAGCTATGAGATGAAAACTAGAGGTTAATCACCATGAGCTTCCAGCAGCATTTGAAATTATATCATAAAGTATCCATGGATGGATCCCAGATTGAGTGCCAAGAAGAATAGCCTCCATTGATGCAACAAGATGAATTCCCTCGAGAAGCTCATTTACCATTTTAACTTTCCTGCATTAGAAATGAAAGAACGATCAGTTTGCAATTTTACTTTCTCAAGAATCAAAACTCCAAGCAAACAAGAAAGTGCACCTTCCAGCCCCAACTTCATCCTCAAAAATGTAAAGTTTCTCAGACATTGCTGTTATCAGGAAACAATAGTTTGAAGAACGTATGCTGAAATTAGTAAACCAAGAATGACTCAACATTGATATATGGTAAATAAGTAGGTTATTCAAGCATTTCTTTGGCAATAATACCGGAGAGAAACGGCCGCGCCTTTGCAATCGCCTCAGAACTCCCGGAGGAAATAATCTAACCATGAGAAGAAAAAGGAGCATCCAGTTATGTAAGATATGATTATATGAGAAGAAATGGAAGAAAATTCTTTTCCATGCACAATTATAATAAAAAAAATGTAAACTAAGTCGTGATTACCATTATTTTTCCTTGCAAAGGACCTGATGTCCCTTTAGAAACATGAGCATCTACAAACAAAGCCATCTCGCTATCCTCTGAAATAACAATAGTAAAAATAACAATAGTAAAGCTTTTTAATTATTTACAGAATATAAATGAGTGCAATGGAAGAGTTTGATCCATGTAGCCAAAACCAACTAATTTAGGATCAAGGCTTTGTTATTGTATGGAATAATAAATGAATGCACCGAATAACCACTAAAACATAATATCCTTGTAAGCTATAATACGAACATTGCAGTATAAAAAATTTAATGAAGAGCAACTCCTTTTGATAAGGAAAGAGAAATTTGAATCGGGAAAATAACTCCAAAATAATTATTTGAATTTGTTGCCCATCCATAGAGATTGAAATAACTCCATTGCCTTTTGCACCAGATAAGCGCTCAATTTTTAAAAAATCACATTGACCCATCATAGACCCTGGAATAATTTCACAGCCAATTTTACACTGGATATGTACTTTGATAACAAAAAATATAGATATAAAAAAAGCTACTACATATATAACAAAAAAAAAAACAGCAAATTTTAAGAAATGGGAATGTTGGATCCCAAAGACCAGAAAAGAACAAAAGAGGTACAATATAGTTTCTATATATGCTACTAGTGTGACTAGTGTCACATGTCCGCTGTTGTGATTTTTCAAATATTAATCTTTACTATTAGGGATCTAAATGATTTGGAAAGCATGCCATCAATTGCACTAAATCGAATGCAAAGGAAAAGTTTAATCCATGTAGCCGACCGCGTTGTAGTTATTATAAAGTAAACAGTAATATGTAACTTCCCACCCAAATAACCTTATTCATTTTTTACAATTTCTACTTTTGGGATAATTTTCATTGCAACTTTTCAATTAATTTTATAGTAAAGATATTAATATCCATCCATTTGAATTAGAATACATAATCAATTGATGCCAAACAAGTTTGAGTATGTCATATGACAAAGTGATGAAGTCCAAGAATTAGCTTGGAAATTCTTGATAGGATAATGAAGCCCAATAATTAGTTTGCAAATTCTTGATAGGATAATGATGAAGTCCAAGAATTAGTTGCAAATTCTTGGAAAAATAGGAAAAGATATGACTCGCAGCGATCCGGGGTATGGGTTTATTGGAAACGACGTGGAGATCACGACTCACGCCTATCTTTGTGACTACGACGTTTTTCGGCGAAATTCCATCGTTTCGCCCTCCGAAACGGCAATTTTGCTATTTTAGGAAACTTTTGTTTCGCTTATAACTTTCATTAGGAATTTCCGTTTTTATTGCCGTTTGCGGCGTTTGTTTCTATTTTTCGTCTAGTTTTCAGTTTAGGGCTTTTTGGACTTTTACTATTTTTGGCAAATTTTAGGGTTTCGCTATTTAAGCGATCTATTGGGTGTAATTCGTAGTTTTGGCTGAAATAAAAGAATTTTTGAACTTTGGCTTAAGTTCTGACCTAGATCGAGTTGTTCGTGGATTTGTTCAACTGGTTTAGAAGATCTCCATTGCGTCGGTTGGTATCGAGAGCTTGCTGGGCGTGATTGGAGAAATCATGCCGCCGAAGAGGAACCAAACAACGTATCGAGGAGGTGTATGATCGTAACAATCGAATCGACAAATTGGCCCATTAATTGACCAACGCATGGTCGCGGTGGTAGAACAATTAACCGCGAATCGATCGATTGTTGGATCGGCATATGGATCGTATCCTCCCCTTCGAGAGGACGGATTCTGTAGGTTCTGCGGGGAGGTGGAGGGACTCCCATCACGGATCGAGAGAGTTCGTGCGTTGGGGTTCGGAGGACTTGCGCAGACCTTCAGGTCATAGTAAGCAAGGCGGTTACCAGTTATCTTCGGAGGAGTCCAGTCGGGGGTTTGCGCCGTCTCGTGCCGGGAAGAGGAGTGCAGAAGAGGAGAGCGGTTTTAGGCCCTCCGCGTTACGGGGCAGTGACAACGAAGGCTTTATTGGGGATGCGCCACAGCTTGAGAAGGGCCACGGAACTAGAGAGTCTCTTGATATTTTGCTTGGCAAAGCAGTCTCTTACAATCCGCAGGCTGAGGTTCTTTGGTGAGGGGTGCCAAAGAGAAGTGGCTCGCAGGTGAGGTTGACACTGCTAGAGCGATCCTTGGGCAAGCGTATGCCGCCATAACAAATTCAAAGGAGATTTTGCTTGCCGCAATTCAAACTGAATCAAGACATGGTAACAAGAAGGAATCTGATATACCGATGGCAAGACAGAAGACTTTGTTCGTGGGCTGCAAGAGATTCACCAATTTATCAAAGTTAACTTGAGAAGGCACGAGACAAGTACAAGGATTGATCAGGTGTGAAAATTAATGTCGAGCATCTTGTTCCCTATTATGGGGATACGTCTGATGATGACAATTCGAGGGCGAATTCTGTCCACCCTGGGGAGAATGATGAAGTCCAAGAATTAGCTTGCAAATTCTTGATAGGATAATGAAGCCCGATAATTAGTTTGCAAATTCTTGATAGGATAATGATGAAGTCCAAGAATTAGTTGCAAATTCTTGGAAAAATAGGAAAAGATATGACTCGCAGCGATCCGGGGGTATGGGTTTATTGGAAACGACGTGGAGATCACGACTCACAGCTATGCTGTGACTACGACGTTTTTCGGCGAAATTCCATCGTTATATCATCATCTAACACTTAAGAATCTACCAAAAACAAAAAACAAACTTGAAGAACTGCAGCATGCAAATCAGGAATCACGAGCTCGCTATCTATTAACGTCACATCAAATAAACCAGGAATGTGGTCTACGGTCAGCGCTCAGCATAAAGCACATTGATATTCAATGAAGAAGACAAGTGGCACCGACCAACATAACCTCATCATAGGTGTGGGAAATGGGTTAAAAAAATCAAACTATGATCTGAATTCTGGAATTCTTTAATGATTAAGATAGTCGGGGCATTTTATAAAGGGAACTCTGTGAATGAATATGCGGTAATCAAAGAGATGGTTTAAGGGAAGATGTGAAACAACTTGCTTTCTACCATGACAGTTGCAAAGGCTCTTACTTTTCGTAGATTAACTTCGGTTACTTCTCTAGAACACTAGAACCTTTATTGCTTATGTTTCCCAAAAAGGTCAATAAATTTAATTAAGGAGTCATATGAGTCTGTAAATAAGCTATGAATTCCTTTTTGGACTAATAAACGTAGGACAGCATATTCAGATTTCCCACAAATCTTTTCTATATCTACATGATACAATCTAGTTTTCAGGTCTGATGCCAAAGGTTTCTCGAAGGAAATCAACAACAACAACATAGCCTCAATCCCAAATTAGTAGGGGTCAGCTACATGGATCAAACCCTTCCATTGCACTTGATTTAGTGCAATTGATGGTGTGCTTTCTAAATTATTTAATTCTCTCCTTCTCAATGTGTCCCACGTTAGCTTCGTCCTACCCCCACCATGTCGAATTTCTTCAGTTTCTTCAGTTTATCGAAGGGAATCCTAGATCTTTTACTGCGTCCTAGATTTTATTTCCATTCTAGTCAGTTTTTCTAATAACGACTCCCAATTCCAATATCAATATCACTAATTTCAAACTCATTTTAGTCCTGATCACCCATCTTCTTTTTTTTTTTCTTGCCCTTAATTAAATTATCGAGTAATTTAAAGCAAAGGATTTGCCGAGACCACTCATACCTCAATAGAAGCAAGATAAATTGAGAAAATAAGGCATGTTTCCTCATTAGAACCATTGGTAAAGTGTCCAGATACTTAAGAGAATAAATATGACTAGCCTGTTAAATGCTTCTCTAGCTTTTGAATATAAGCAAGTGGAACAGTTGAACGAAGGATGACAAGTGAATCTTTTTTATTCCCTGCACAGGAAACATAAACATATTCAAAATCAACAACATAAATAGAATATTATGAGAACGAATTATTAGCATGAGGATAATGCACTTCAAATACACCTTTAAAAGTTGCCCTTCTGGAAAATAATTCTGTTGGGTCAGCTGGAGAATTCAAGTAAATTGCAACTGCAGCATCTGCATAAAAGCAACCAAAAAGAAAACCGGAAATTTTAGGAGATCTTGTGCCCGGAGTATAGGGTGATATTAATATATATATATAGGATAAAGTGCCTTATGAAGAAACAATGTAGGATTAAGTGAGCCATGGACATTTGTCTTTTTTTGTGACATTAGGCAAGTTCAACACTACTATACAGTATACCATTACTTTGAAAACATTTCAGTCCCATAACTCAAGGAGACATAATGTGGCAAGAAAATAAGTACATGTTTTGTAATGCTACAACAAGTTTTAAAGTGGCCATGAGAAACCATGAATCTGCAAATCTAAATCAACAAATGCATCACATAACATATTTCTCAAGCTGAAGAAGGACAATTAATCTAAAACATAACAAAACGAATGGACATCTTCCAATTTATTTTATGATAAGAAAAAAATCACAACTTGTCCACTGTGAGGCTCGAACTCCTTACCTCTCACCCAGGTAACCCTATAGGTCCATACCAAACCAGCGAGTCATCCACTTAGTTAACATCTTCCAATTTATTTGTCATATAGATCAGTCACACACTGATCTATTCCTTATACAGATACCCATAGTTGAATCAAAATGATGTATTGCATTAATCAAGGATTCAGCAAAGCAAGATCAAAACAATGAAACATATGGATTTATATAACTACCTCTTCCTGCTTCCTCGGGGCTGGCACATTTTGCTCCACCAAGCTTCAGAAACTCGTTTATTAAAGGGTCGTCCTCCTGGTGGAAGCAAACAGATCAAGCTCCATTAAACAGCAAAAACCGAAATGTAATGCTATCCCATAGATAATTATACAAAGATGAAAGGATTCTAAACGACTATACACTATACACAAAAGTAGGCCCATGCCGCTTTTTCTCATTAAAAAAAAAAAAAAATTAGTAACATTTCAAGTGGTGAACCATTAATTTTTTGCACCAATGCCAGCCTAACCCAAAACTAAGGAAATCTGCTCTTTGTTTTCAAATGGAAGAGCCATTTGTTGTCGCATTCATTGCCAGTGTGAATCAATAGTCAATGACCCAGCTCCTATTAATGAGGGAAACTACAGAAACAACTATACTAAATTAAGTTACACACATTCCATGAATGCGACAACAAAGGCTCAATCCTAAATTAGTTGGGGTCAGCTACATTGATCAAACTCTTCCATTTTGCTCGACCTAATGCACTCGATGACATGATTTCCGAATCCTTCTTAACACTGAACTAGCTACTACCTAATCTTCTTAATTTCACACCATTGAAGAATCCAAACTAATCAATCTCCCTAATTACTAACAAGATCGATTTTCTGACCGCTCACTACGAAACCAAATCGAACTAAAACAATCACTCTCAAACCCTCATCACAGTCATCCATTCTAAAACCCAAGCTCAACTACAGAAAAAACCACCCTTTCGCGCGATTTCCGCACAGAATCATCAAAACCACAACCAATTGAACGCACAAGACCTCAATTTCCACAAATCAGACGAACCGAGCATCAGAACATCAGAAATTCAACACAGATGAAAAACAAACAAATCAATCAAATCAATCGAATCCATCCGATCGAACCTCGAACGCCTGAACGCGGAATCCAGATTGGACGAGCGACGACGCCATTCCCAAGCTCAGCTCGTCCAGTCCCACGAACCCTACAACGCTCGAACTCGTCGCCATTACTGCTCCGCACGCAGTCGAAACAACGAACAACGAACAACGAAAATGTAGTGAAAGTTCAATCAAGCATCAAAGTGTATATAGCACCAAATGCATCGGATCACGTACGAAGGGAATCGCGAGGCGTGATGTGATGTTCAACGTCGATCTGACGGATATTAGTGCGTGTGAGGAATTGAAGTGTTGTTGCGAAGAGTATGAGCCGTGTGATTCGGTGATTCTGTCTCCCATGTGCTATCCAGATCAACCATCGGATGAGTCTAGAGATTGTCACGTTATTAGCGGGGGTGCTTTTGAGTTGAGGTGCAGCGTTGGATTGCTGTGATGGGGAACAGTTAGTTGGGATCAAACTGGATAAATGCGAATTTGTACAGGTCGGTACAGCGCACCTGTGGGATCACGTGTGACGTGGAAATGACTCGGTTGGTCACTAAAATATTTCACGTGCCAAAAGCTTTTCATATTTTATTTTCTTGTTTTTTTGAATCCAACAACTTTTCAGATTGATCAATAAATATTTTCTTTTTAATAATTAACGAGTGTATGAATCCTTTTCAACTCATCATTGAGTGTTCCAACCTCAAAATTCAAAAAAAAATTAGAAAAATATAATATTAAAAAATGTTAGCATGCAAGGGCACACAACAAAGACATATAACTGAGTTAGCTGTTGTGAGGCCCACCAAAAAAACTTTTTTTGTTTGTTTATCAATTTTTTCTTACTTTTTCTTGTTGTTTCTGCTTTATGTATTAGATAAGTACAATCAACTGACTTTCTACAAGGACAATTAACTAACTATTAATGTTGAATCAGTTGCGTGTCTTTGTTGCATGCCCTTGCTAGGCACACTAGCATTCCTTGTAATATAAGCTAGCAAGCTTATTGAAATATTATTTGCTTGTACAAGGAAGATTTCACACTCAATTCAGTAAAAATATTCAGTATATATTGCACAACAGCTAGCAACATGCATACATTAATTAAATTCTTTATTAAAATGTCATATGTGACAATGACATTTGCTTAACTAAATCTGACAACAAAATTCTAAGAATATAACGAAAGCATCAAATGTCACAATATGCATCCAAATTAACAAACACAAACTATAGGACAACACATCAATTAAAATACAGTAGCCAAGATCAAAGACCAGACGTGAAAGGGACTCCAGTGGCCGGAATCCATGAACCTCCACCTAAGAAACTCCCTACAGTGAATTTTCCGGCCTCCGCCGCACCCATCGAACCATGGTACCCTGGCCACTTGACCCTATTGCCGGTCGCCGCACCCGGACCCGAATTCATATACTCTCCATAGTACAAAGTATTCAATGCAAAGTTGCCATTCCATGCAAGCCAACCAGCAGGGTTGATCAAGCCATCTAAGTAAGTCTTTATGAACACAACTCTTGAATATTTTTGCCATGGCCTTCCCAAATATGTCCTGACTGAGCCTTGAACAGGTCTCAAATCTGAAGCAGCAGTGACTCTTGAATTGTGGATTGAAATCCCTGTGTTCTCATTAGGGTCCTTCCTTCCTTGTGCTGTCACAGTTGTGAATTGATGGCTCATAGGCCTCCTAACATAAATGTTACAATTTTGTAGCATGGCCACTGCGTCCCCAAAGATGAAATCAACCGTGCCATAGATGTCACAGTTGCGGTAAAATTGACGTTGCGCGTAAACATATAATGTGTCTTGATATCCTTTGAAACTACACGAGTAGAATACTGAAAGATCTGAGCCTGATCTGAGGGCGACTGCTTGACCGTTCTGAGGTCCGGCGGTGTTCTCGAAGGTTATATCTCTGGCGATGAAGCCGCCTCCGGTGACAGCTGAGACGAATAATTTATCAATTAGTAACATATATATGGCAACTAAATAGTAGTGTTAATAGTCTATCATTCACATGAATATACTATTTAAGACTTGTTTGTTAGGATCATAGTCCTTGACAATTGAAATTGATATATATGAAGTTATAGGGAGGGGACAAGGACTTCTATGATGAATGAGTGTACACAATTAGGATTTGTTGTGTTGTCTATACATCAGCAAAGACTTCATGATTTTGACTTTGGCATGCATGGTCATCATCAAATTAGAAACTTAAACCAGTTTTCTTGACTAAACACACACACACATATTAGATGGAATGTCATTAATTAATAAGCTTAATTGACTTCTTTCTCATCTAATAAATTGTCAAGCATAATAAACATACAAAAATCAACATTAGAAAGATAACCTTCTTCTAGAGGCTTAGAGACTTAGACGCCAAGTTACATTATAAGTAAACGCTTGAATATATGAAAACAAAAAAAAATAGAAATGAAGCAGATAAGAACATCAGTTGCAAGTGTAATAGATATATTTGTTTAGTCATGCGACTCTCGGTATTCAAATATTACTTCGACTACTTTAGCTAGATTTGGGCACTGTCAAACACTTACAGTGGGCAACTCTCCCAACAATAGTTGCTCCATGTATATGTTAGAATCCTACCACGATGTGATAATCCTAATCAATTTATTATCTTAATTTTAGTATTATCTTTTCAAATAAAGAAAAGTCTTTTCTTATGTGAGTAGTAGATGTGATTAAGTTCATTGAAAATGATAACTTAAGATACAATATGAAATGATTTTTTTTTTGGCTTGACAAAGTTGTTAGAAGCCTAATTAAGTACCTATAAGATGAAGATTGAGTCCATAATGAACGAATTAAACTCACCAAACGTCGCGGACCGAAAAGTCGTCGAGCCGCCCTTTACGCTCTTACTGCCGGAGACAACTGTTGCATCAATCCCATCTCCAACGAACATAAGGTTCTTCATTGATCTCTTAATCTCTACATTTTCCTTGTACACCCCTGCCTTCACATGTATAACAAACCTCTGACTCCCACTCCTTTGCTTTGCACTAGCAGCCACTGCTTCAGATATGGTCCTATAGTTTCCCGACCCATCTTTTGCCACAACAACATCAGCTCTTATGCTTGGACTTTGAAGCAGTTTTCGATCACCTTTAGAAACCCATGTAGGAAACTCATCATGATCATTTTTTAAACCACTCTTGTAAGTTGAAAACAAAGTTGATGGTGTTGATTTTGATATTGAAGCCTTGTTGATAGCAAGTGAATTGCTAATCAACTTTGACAAGTTACTCAAAATGAGAGAGGAATTAAAGGAGATTAAGTTGGAAGGCAAGCCAAGCTCTAGGAAGCCATTTTGACATGTTTGCTCATTGTTAATGGCACCACTTAACCATGTTTGGACATCTTCATTAGGGGAGGATGATCCAAGTGAACAATTAAGTCGATCCACGGTGTCTTCATAAAGCTCGACGCAATCACCCCAAGCGACCTTTGCCCTATCGTTGAACGAAGTCACATCCATCGATATGACGTGTTGGTGAGCTCTTTCGGATTGAGCCATAGTCGCTAGGAGCATTGCACGATTAAATGCAAACTCGGTATCATCTACGGACACCTCGAGAAACATTATCATTAGTACTAATAATACTAGTGAAGGAATTGCAAATTTCAGGGTATGGAGTTTGTGAACAAAATGATGAGTGCATCTTAGTACCATGACCTAATTGAGCAACACCACTAACAAAAAAAAGTAATAATAAAGCATTGAACACAAGACCCATGTTAGTTATGGTACTAGCTAATTGTGATGTTGATGCAAATGTTTGTACCAATTGTGAAAGAAAAATGAAGCAAAGAGGGGGCTTTTATAGGCATCAATATTAGTATTAGATAGTTAATTAATACAATAGTAGTACTATGTATTGACTAAGGCCTGTTAATATAATTGCATGGATGGGGCCATGCATGATGTATGCATCTGTGACAATTAAGTAACATTTATTTGTGTGGATTTTGAAAGGCAAGTTGAGCATGCATATTGCAGACCATACAAACAATATGTTGAAGTTGTGTGGTGCCTGCTAAAATGCGCCCTTAATTAGATTATTGTCAAGTCCCCCAATTTGGTTAATTTGCAATATATTTATTTGGCTAATAACTTGGCTTTCATGAACAGGATATGGACTTAAAATCGAGGGCTTTTCATAAGTTTGGTAATGAATTATTATTAGTGGGCATGCTAGAATCCGGTCGGGTTGCCACAACGGTAAAAGCGAAGGCGGGATTGCTTGAGTTAAGCGCGCGACTTCGATTTCGATTCTCAGAGTTGGATGTTCGCTCGTGCCACTGAAATACGTCATAGCCGATTATGTCGAGCCTCGTTGGATGTGGCTCATCTGGACACCCTCGTATTTCAAAAATAAAAATAAAAATAAAAATAAAAATAAAAATAAAAATAGTGGGCTTGCTAAATTAATAAGTAGTGTTTTTTTTAGGAGTTGGGCATCTATCAAAACATGCATGTGTGCCATATGCATCCATGATTGATTGTTGTTTTTTGGGGGTGAAAACGTTTCCTTTTCAGTTATAAATTGCTGGCCAACTTTTAATTAGGTTTCTACTATTGGCTCAAAGTTCATTCTTTTTTTATTTCTTGTATTTTTTCTGAAAAAAAAAAACATATATTGTCACATAGAAACAAGAACTTAGGTCTGAAGGTTTCTTATATATGATGACTCAACTACGTGCATCTAGTTTATATAATATTCATAATTAAGTTACTTTGATCAAATTAGAAAACTAAAATTAGTATTAAAATAATATAAATCAATTCTAAAACTCTCAATGCAAAGCTATTGACTATTGTGTACTAATTAACTTTTGAGCTTTAAGTTTAATAAGAAGTTTTTAGTTAGAATACTATACTATAGCCAGTTTAATTTGCCGAGCAAAGACATAACTATAACCACTGGCCTTGAGACTACCTCTAATATTAATTGGACTACCAAATTAAATTCTTATAGCTTATATCTTGACATACAACTCAAATTATTTAGGACCAATATTATGAAATCTCTTGCAATTAATTAATTAATTCAGTTGAAACGTATGTTAATGTACCCCAAAAAAAATTTATGGTTTGCTGGGTTTTTTTTTTTTTTTGTCTAAGATATATACCAGCAAATGTCGTGCTGTAGTTGGTGGTACTTGGGTTTCTAGATTCTGTTAATAATGCCACGTAGCTTGAATAATTAATTAGAAACTCCTTGCGGCATGCTTTTGTATCTTGGTTTTTGTTGGTATTTGTTTTTTGAAAAAAAATCTCTATGTAATACATGTATTAAAAATCTCTATGTAATACATGTATTAAAAATTAAAACATAACACATTTTCACATGAAATTTATAACACTTTAATTAATAGGGGTTTTAAAACTTCTATTAAAGGCAAAAAATGTTCTAGTGAAAATTGTTGAAGGATACCATTGACACACCTAACTGATTTTTTTGTTAGTAACAACAAAAAAAGTAGGTCATCAGCATAAAAAAAGATGGGTGATCTTAGCTGAACTCCTAGCAAGCTTGATGCTTTTACCGGGGAGAATAGGTGGTTCCTCTTATAATAATGTGGGAAATGCATTCATACATAGGATAAAAAGGTATGGAGACAAGGGATCACCTTGTCGAAGACCTCTTTGAGTTGTGAATCGATCAGAGGCGGCCCTATTCCATAACACCAAGTAAAACACTTTGAATACACGTAGGATAAAAAGGTTCGGAGACGAGGGATCACCTAGTCGAGTTAATTAATCTCAATTAACTGACAAATTACACGAGTAAGACCCTAAGCTCAGACCCATGTGGACGTCGCGGAAAAGTCTAGGGCACGCATAACGAGATAAATTTGTTATTTTTGTATGGCGCGTATTTATTTATTTTATTATTATTTAATAATTCGTGCAACGCTAGTTAAGAATTACACTTAGTTGTGTTGTGTACGTGTAGTGATGAGAGTGTACGACGTTGCGGTGTGCGAGTAATGCGGATGTATGAGGTAGTTCGAGATTTACACATCACATCACACATCACATCACATCACCCATTAATCACTTACCCACACCATACCTTACTTTCTCATTCCTCTCTCATTTAAAAAAAATCTCTCAT
The DNA here is from genome assembly GCA_039657365.1 of Stephania yunnanensis. Lineage (NCBI taxonomy): Eukaryota > Viridiplantae > Streptophyta > Magnoliopsida > Ranunculales > Menispermaceae > Stephania > Stephania yunnanensis. The sequence goes on along the minus strand of CM077588.1, from coordinate 54,320,826 downwards.
TACTCCCCTCTCTCTACCTGCGCTCCCTCTTCCCTACCCTATTTTCTTCTTCTCTTCTAACTCACTCATCACCAAGCTCTCCATCACTCTCTCAACTCGGTCTCACATATCTCACGGTGCTCGTTCCTCTTCGTGACGCTCGTGACGATCTCCAAATTGAGGTGAGTTTTGTTGATTTTGTAAACTTTTTGATGGAGAAATTTAGGCTTTAATGGTGATTAGGTAGTTGTATTGTTATGGTTGTTGATGTGGTGATTGTTGTTGTTGTTGTTGTTGTCGTGTTAAAAAAAAGAGATCAGAATTCGTCTCTAGCGAATTCAAGAAGAAGGATGGGGGTGGGCATGTAACGGTCCAAAATCTCTAACTGTGTTTAATTCCTTAAACAAAATCAACGACCTGTGATGTGGGACCCACACCGTGATATGTCCATTTACAGAGGAAAGGGCTGAGGTATATTTTATATATGTTGTGATGTATGCCTAGTGTATTATATATGTGTAGACTATTAAGTCAATTTTATACGGGTGTATAAATATCGAACGAGTGAGGATATACCTCGAGTCGCGTGTTAACGTAGGGATCGAGGTAGCGCTTATGGGGTAAGCTTAATTAATTCGAGTTAAATGTGAAATTATGTTGGTTTTATATGTATGCACACATGAATCAATGGCTATAGTTTAAGCATATCTCATGTAGTCAAGCAACATATCAGTCAACAAAAATGGTTTCTTATCTCATCAAATCGTTGTTAGGCAAGGATGAGAGAAGGAAGAGAGAGTTCTGGAGTGATTTTGGTGGAGGAGAGTGTGTATCCATTGAAGCTTTGGTGGGAAGAAGAAGATCAACAAACTAGGTAACTTCTCAACACCATAAACTTTGTGATTTCATGCAATTGATATTGTGGTTGTTGTTTTACGTTGGGTATGGTGTTAGGGACCTCTTGTAATGTATATGAGGGCCCCTAAGGCAATAACAAAGCCTATGTGTAGCATAAACCCGAAATTCGAAGTGCAAAATTTTGGGTTATGCTGCACATAACGCGTTAGGTCGATAATCTAGCACGCTAATATTGATTAGCGCTAGATATGTAAAGTAGCATGCTAATGTTCAATTAGTGCACTAATGTTGAAAACTAACACGCTAATTTTGATTAGTGCGCTAGAGGTGTAATATAACGCGCTAATTTGCCTATGTTAGGACAAAAAAATCAGCAAATTCCAAACATGGTTTAAACACTATAAATGGATTCAAACTCACTCTAAAACTTATCAAACAACCTAGGGAACTAAAGGATCTTGAGAGTTTGGGAATGCATTTCGGAGTGTCAAGAGATCGAATAGGCTAGGACAAGCGTGTGAATTGTAAGTAAAGCTGTGAGAATTCTATATTTCATTTGATTTACTATTATTTTTTATGGTCTATTTGTAGACATTACTACTTGTAATTTCACATCATGTTGTTCTTTTTTCTATTCATGATTGAATATTGTGACATGATGTCTTGTGAAATGTTTCATTGATTCCAATTCCTACTCTTTATTTCATTTTTGGTAAATAATTGATGAAAATCATGCTATTGGGATAATTTGGATTTGATTAGACTTGTATTTTGTTCTTTTGGGCTTTGTCGCCTATCTAGTTTTGGAGTCCTAGATATTTGAAATTATTTGTTTTTGAAAACTAAAGTAAGGATTATCTAGTTTTTATTGCACGAGAGATGCGCGGTTCATGGGGACATGGGTCTACCGGGGTTCGGACACTTACCACTACACTTGCGTGACACACGAGTTATAGGACTCGGGGTGGTCGACGAGAATGAGATTGATCTTGTATAAGCGTAGAGCGCAACTCCGCTATTTATGTGAGATATGTTGAGCGCAGCTCCATACGGTAGTAGGAAAGGTTAGGTGATAGTTCTCACCGCCGATCGGACGTAGATCATCTCGACTTAGTCTGTGTCAATCTATTCATTCTTAACTGTGGTATTTACTTGCATTACTTGTTTCAACAATTCTTTAGCTACTTAATGCTTTTAAATACATGTCTTATATTTTGGAAAGGTGGCATATAATTCTCATGTTATTACTTAATATTACTATACTCACCGTCTAGTTTGTGATGGTGGGTGTAGGTCCGTCGAGCAGCAGCAAGCTAAGGAAGGAGAAGATCAACGACTTTCTCTGAGTATTTCGACGACTCTCCTATCTCATTTTGTATGACTCAACTTTTGTTGTATTATTACTGCTTATGTCTTTAGTGTACATTTTGGGTTGTACATTGGGTTGAGTGAATAGTTTCATATATACATGCATGTGATGTTTTATTTTCCTGGTTTCCCACGCATGATATTTTGGAGAGATATTTGGGTTTTGAATAATAAAAGTCAAAGGGACGGTATAACCCATTTAGCTCTCTCGTCAATGCGATTAATTTTGAAAACACATGATAATATGAAAATGATAAAGAAATTTTACTCGCGTTTTATATTCTTAATTATCTCACGACTTATATTCATGTTTTTACCTCGAATTTAATAATATATCTCGAACATGTGTTTTGAGGAATATAGGGACATAGATTGTTAATTATTGCAAAACTTGTTTATCATGTTATTAAGGCTATTAAAACTAACATAAAAAGAATCAAAATAAACAAATTAAGTTGTAAAACTTCTTAACTTAGACATTAGCTTGCGTGGGTTGTTTAGGTTGATAATGTGTCCGAAGACGTGGCGGTATCCGATTTGCCTCGAAATTTGGACCCTCAAACTCAGCCCAGCAACAATATGTTTAGAAAGAATCCATAAGCTTTAAGACGGAATCAGTGCAATGAGAGTTTGATTAAGCTTCAGATGTTCTTTGTAAGGTAACATACAAGAATTAGTGAGGGAATGCATGCAAATCGGGCATATGGCTTACCCACTTTGCGGCAACAAGGTCCTCGAAAGAATTATTTTGCATGGGTTTTCGCACAGGTTGAAAGCCATTGAGATGTAAAAGAATTGGGCTGTGGTCCGAGTGAATTCTAGTAAGATGTCGAAGTGACGCATTAGGAAACAATTCAAACCATTCTGTAGTACACAAGGCACCATCAAAGCGTTCAAGAAATATTCAAAACAAATTTTGAAAAAACCCAACATGATAGAAAAATAAGTTTCATTAAACTAAATCTACGAAATTAAATCATATCTTATTCCGTGATTTCCTTTTGATTGTTCGATTTTGAAGACGTTCAAGTGCGCATCTTCTATCAGAAATTCACCCATGAACGGTGACCACAATTTGCAGTGCTAGCCTCAAGAGAAATTGAAAACAATTTTACTTTCTCTCCCTTAATCCAAAGAACTCGAAAATTGTAAGATCCACCCTTTATTTATGTGTATATAAGCCCCCACTTAAAATCATATTCGTAATACAACTATTGTATTTACGTAGTTTAAGCAAATTACATATACGCCCCTATTGATAAGTTATCATATAACAAATCGTAAGGGCTTTTATGTCATGAATTTTATCATATAAAATTCATTACTCTGATAAATTAAAATTGTGCAAAGTCATTCTTTGTGTGCGACCTAATAAGTTCATGCGACGTTGGCAGTGAACCAAAAACCATTTTGGTATACAAGTCATAAGCGGTATCTAGCAAGACATTATGATCACCTAAGTAGCATGAATATCAACATCGATACAACCTAATTAATAACGTATATCATATCATTTTGTCGTGCGATATCCTTTGATTAAACATAAGGCATAGAAAGTCACTCTTAATGTTCAATCGTACTAGTCTCGATCTTTCGGTAAACTAAAAAACATCCAAGTGACATTGATCATATCAATTCACATGGACTTGGCTATTATCAGTCTATCTTATCGAGGGATCCACTGATATCTCTCTATACGAGAGTGACAAATTATATCTTGATTATACACCTTCACATATTATTCACACGGTAACGAATCGCAATCTTTACAATTGTCCGGTTAAAGACAACATTTAATATTGTCAAATTATCATACAGCTTATCCTGGTCGGACTAAGATGTATCACGATCTGCGGACACTGTTCTGGTGGCCAGGGATGAAAGCTGACGTGGGTAGATACGTACGGAGTTGTCCTATATGCCAGGCGAAAGCGAGTACAGGAGACCGACTGGGTTACTACAGCCGCTGCCCGTTCCTCAGTGGAAGTGGGAACAAGTGACTATGGACTTCGTTAATGGCCTACCTCTAACGACGAGGAGACATGATGCGATTTTTGTGGTTATTGGCAAGTTGATGAAGTCGACACATTTCATACGATCCCATGAGATATTATGTTACACACCGAGTACTATCTTCGAGAGAGAGGTTGTCAGACTGCATGGTGTATCAATTTTCATTATTTTTGACATAGATCCGAGGTTTACATCGAGACTATGGGAGAGTATGCAGGAGCAGTTTGACAATTGTTTACATTTCAGTATTGCCTATCATCCTCAGACTGACGGGCAGTCAAAGCGATTAATTTAAATTCTTGAAGATATGCTCAGGGCATGTAAACTACAGTTTAATGGATCGTGGGAAGATTACCTGCCTTTGCGTGAGTTTGCCTATAATAACAGCTATCAAGCGAGTATCGAGATGCCACCATTTGAGGCACTATATAGTAGGCCCTACATGTCACCAGCATGTTGGGCGGCACCGGAAGATACAACGGCTATAGGACTGAGGTTGTTGTTGATCATAATGAGAAGATAAGGCATATCAGCAGAGACTTCATACGACACAAGATAGGCAGAAGAAATATGCGTACAAGTATCTTGAAGGTCTGAGCTACGTGGTTGGAGACTTGGTGTACTTGAAAGTTTCTCCCTGGAAGGGTCATCAGAGATTTAACATTAAAGGGAAACTAGCACCAAGTTCATTGGGCCGTTCAGACTTGAGGAACGCGTCGGTAGAGTAGCATACCGTCCGGAGTTGTCACAGCTGTTGGCAGGGGTACACCCAGTGTTTCATATTTCCATGTTAAGGCTGACTAAGTCGGGACCAAGGCCTATGGTTAATATACGTTAGATTGAGGCGCGACATGACGTGTCAAACGAGGAACAGCCTGTGGAGATCATGGGTATGAGGACTCAGATTTTTAGAAATAAGGAGATCCTGAAGGTTTTGGTACGATGGTAGCATCACGAGACCGATGGACTCACTTGGAGCTTGAGTTTACTATGCGACGACGATATCCCCATTTATTTGTCGATATGTATTTTCAGTTTACTTTAAATTTTGGGACGAAATTTCACCTAGTCGGGAAGAACTATAACGGCCTGAATTTAATTCGTCGTTAATATTGACGTGGTTGCAGACGTGGCTGACAGCTCAGACGCTCATGTGGACCCGCAGTTAGGCTTATGCATGCCTGGAGCTAGGTAAATGATTATTTTGTGTGTTGAATTGTTTAAATTGTGATGTTCCTATTGACATAGCGTAAATGGCATCGCAATGTATGTTATTATATTACATTTGACGTGCGAGACCGTGTGTTAAGTATTCATCTTGATATGCATGTCGACTCGGGTAGCGAGTAGTCTAACCTACTTAACAGTAGGCGGGGGAAATAATAATGCACACAAAATAATATGGAATGTATATTTGGTGGTTAGGAACATGGTAGTACGCGTATGTCGCGGTTTGGGACTAGAAATCGGGCATCGGAACACTCGAAATGTCACTTTTAAGTTAAATACAAGGGTAAGTGTGCCATCAGAGTCACAAGTAGAGTCATTGGAGGTTGGAAAAGGAGCTAATGAGGTTTATTTGATCTCCTAGAGATGCACATGTGAGAGGAGATGACAATTCAACCTATAAAAGTCATCATTATCACATTTCCACCACATTTTCTCTTTCCTCATCTTCTAATTCGAGACTAAGTGAAGAAAACCAAGGTTTTGGTGGAGCAAACTTGGTGATTTGTGGAGCTTGGAGTGGATAAAACACCAAAATCAATGTGAGAACCACAAACACCACAACTTTCTCTATCTTTTATTCTTAATTTTAGAGGTGTTAGTGAAGATTTGAAGGTTGTTGAGTTGTTGTTATGATGGGTTTATAGTGCTATAAAGTTGAGTTGTTGGTATTGTGGTTGTCGTTGGTGTTAGTGAGGTTGTTGGAAACCCAGAAATTTGCAGGTGTTTGCTGTCCAGAGCGCGATTAGCGCGCTAATGTGGTCATCTAGCACGCTAGATTACAATTAGCACGCTATACCATAAATTAGCGCGATAATGTTATGATGGGTGAAAAACGTATACCGTTTGGGAATCTAGCGCGCTAATTCTCAGACCTAACGCGCTAGATTATGTTGTTTTGACATAATTTGTGGTAAATGACTTAAAACGCATCCAAATGATTAAAAATCAAAAATACATGAAAATAAGTCATTATGGGCGATAATTTGGGATATCGGGGACTAGGCGAAGTCGGACCGGGGGTGATTGACGAGACACGAAGTGTGGTGTGAGATGTGTAGTATCCCAACTGAAATTTCTTTAGCAGTATTTACTTTTGCTTTTGAATTCATTTTGTCTTTCAATACTCTATTCCTGGTGTGTTATAATGGACGGACGTTGATTGCTCTCCCTCCGTGTCATTTACGTGTGTACGTCCACTAGGCCATAACACGTATGCCATGTTGGCGAATATGGCTACCCGAGAGTTGTGACGGGCACATGTGGGTGCGTCGTAAGTGCCACGCCGACCTCCTAAGCGAATCCAGATACTGGCTTTGCATGAGTGTTACTCGCCGATAGTAGTCTGTTGGGAGTCCAAAATATGGCGCTAGTCTGACCCTAGGGGCTAGGAACACACACTTTGAGCTTTCACTATTACATATGCATGTGTTGAGCACAGTTGTCTGTATTTTATTTCCGCATGTTTATTTAATAGTTTTGTTTAAATTTCAGTGTTTACTTTCCATATTACTCACTTAATTTCCTTGGGAATACCACTATGGACTTGTCATCTGTCTTTTTGTGATGGCTTGAGTGCATATCTTAGTACGAGTCGGGGCAAGGGCAAGCTATCGGAATACAGAGACGTATAGTCAGGCTTGTACGTTTGTATATACATATTTTGGTCTATTTTGGGATTTGGGATTATGAGTGATACACTGGGACTCTATACTGTTGATATTTTTATGATGGTATATAGGCTTTCCACATTAGGTATCAGAGTTAATTGAATGGTGGATGAGATGGCATGTGGGACACAACTTACGCTGGTAGGCCAGGTTGTGGGCCCACATCGGTCTCCGTGGCGGTCCATTTGAAAAATAGGCCGTTACATTGTCTGTTTTTATTTCGCATGTTTATTTAATAGTTTTGTTCAAATTTCAGTATTTACTTTCTGTAGTGCTCACTTAATTTCCTTTGGAATACTCACTTTGACTCGTCATCTGTCTTTTTGGAATGGCTTCAGTGCAGATCAGTCAGACTTGTACATTTGTATTGTATATATTTTGTTTTGTTTTGGGATTTGGGATTGTGAGTGACACCCTAGGATTCTATATTGTTGATATTTTGTTACATTGAGGTACATTATTGATCTATGATGATATATGTGTTTTTCACACTAAATATCAGAGTTAAATGCATGACTTAATTATTTTGTATTTTAATGGTCATGATAAAAGACTTTCGCTATAGTTTATTGGCTATAGTTTATTGAGATTAACTAGATCTTATAGGTATATGATTTGAGTTCAGTACCCATGTAAACAGTAACAATTATTGTAATATGATTTAATAATAATTAAATGGTGGTTGTGTTGACATATGGGACACAACTTAGCATTGGTAGGCCAAGTTGTGGGCCTGCATTAGCCCCGTGGCGATCCATTTGAATAATGGGTCGTTACATAGAGCATCTTCCTCGAGCACCCAGAGCTCTCAATCGCCTCGAACACCTTTCTCCGTAGAGATTTTAACAGAATGCATGGTTAGGCTTATGAAAGAATGCCTTGGTAGATAAATATACCATAATGTACGACAAAGAACGAGAAGTACTTTTTATAGCTTTAAATATTTTGCCCAGGACCATTAGCATTTACTTTATGTCAAGGTAATATTTCACCCACCAAATTATTAAAACTATGTCCTTTATATTATTTTCTTTGTTTGAGCTGATTAACTTATTAAATTTAATACGTAATCGTTAAAGTCTTACCAACAAAGTTTTTTTTTAAATAATGATGGGCGTCGAGGTCACCCTCAATAATCTCACGAGACCCTTACTCTAGCGACTAATAGTGAAAATTCAGTGGACCGAGCGATCTTACCATACTAAAAATCAAAACCAAGGTTGTTCGCACCAACCAAGTAGTTATTAAAACTATAATTATCATACACATTAAACACTATACCACGTACGCCAACCACTTTTTGTTTCAAATCTATAAATAGAATAGCATATGTTATAATTAAAAATAATAAGGGAATTAGATAAGGACTTAGGAGCAATGTTTTACCTAGTAAGAGTAGGCATTGGACAGTTAATTAACGGGCTTGAGCGGACTTGAGCATGCCTTTAAAAAGTCAAACTCGATTAGATATTTAGATCCATCCCAATTAAGCCTGTCTAGTGAACAAGTTTGAGTTCATACTTAGGTACATTTCTATATGATTTTCCTATCAATGGTGAAACAGTAAAGTAGGCATATATGCATATATGTAAGAGTACTGTTGAATATACATGAATCTCAACAAGGACCTAACCTGACCCAACTCATTAGATTTTTTTTTTTTTTTTGGTAACAACTCATTAGAAGTTTCAACATCTACGAATTAAGGACAAACATCAAATGAAGACGAGTATACAATATAATGGATATTGCTCAACCATAAGGCCAGGGGCCTCAAAAGTCTTCAATTTGTTATTTTAGACATTCAAGTAAAGCTAGAAGCAAAGAAAGGCCCCGTAGAACACATCACATTTGAAAGGGAAAAAAATCACATTTTCGATGCTTTGAATTGACTTGTGTATGGTGCCGTGCATGGAAAGGATAACGAAGGGTTTGATTCAAATTGTATACACAAATCTAAGCTAATAGCGTAGTCAAGGATCACCACCAAAAAAAAAGGACTAAGTGGGCATGCATGCATGCATGCGCTATGCAATATGTGCAGCTGTTCATGAAAATAACTCAACGTAGCTAAATATTTCATTGATGTACATATTCATATCGTGTGAGATGATCAGTGCTTCATCGGTGGCGGAACCAAAAAACTTTGTTAACAATAACATAGCCTCAGTCCCAACTTAATTGGGGTCGCTACATGGATCAAACTTTTTCATTGTGCTCAATTAAGTGCAATTGATGGTGAGCTTTCAGACCATTCAAATTCCTCATAATTAATGCATCCCATATTAATTTTGGTTTACCCATACCTCGTCGAATTTCTACAGTTTATATTTAGTCAAGTTTTTAGTGAGGGCATTTGTAGGTCGTCTTTGCAGGTGACCAAACAATCGCAATCGCCATTCTCTAAATTTTGTATCAATTGGTGCTCTCTATTTGTCTTTGAATTTATATATTTCTTATTATATCTTTACGAGTTTTACCACACATCCACCTAAGCATCTTCTTCATTTTTGCTACACTCATTTTATGTAATTGTTGTTGCTTTACTACCCAACATTCACTTCCATAGAGCATAGCTGACCTAATTGCGGTCCTATAAAATTTTTCTTTCAACTTAGTAGGAACATTTTGATCACAAATCACTTATGTTGCACTCTGTCATTTCTTCCATCCAGCTTGAATTCTATGTGTGACATCATTCTCAATATTACCATCATTTTGGATGACCGATCCTATGTATCTAAAGTAGTTCACCTTAGGAACTTCTACTTCCCCTAATTTTATCACTCCATCATTTCGATGTCTAGTATTTCTAACCTCACAATGCATATATTTGGTCTTCGTCCTACTCAACTTAAAGCCTTTAGATTCTAATGTATTAATTCCTCCAGAGTTATAATTTCTTATTCACTTCATCTTTTATTTTATCTACTAAGACAATATCATCTGCAAATAGCATACATCATGGTATATCATCTTGAATATGCCTAATTTCCTATAGGTGTCTATGTATCTAGCATGCACTCTTTTTCTTTCTAGAACCCACCAAAGAACATCTTTAGGAACCCTATCATATGTTTTTTCTAAATCTACGAATATCATATGAAGATTTTTTTTTTCTCTATATATATTTTTCTAACAATCGTCTTACAAGGAAAATCGCCTCCATAGTTGACCTCCCAGACATGAGCCAAATTGGTTCTATGATATTGTTGTTTCTTTCTTTAGCCTATTGTCAATTATCCTCTCTCAAAGTTTCACAGTGTGACTCATAAGTTTAATTCTCCAGTAGTTTGAGCAACTTTAAATGTCTCCTTTATTTTTGAAGATTGACACAAGCATGTTTCTTCTTCAATCCATTGGCATATGTTTATATTTTATAATTTTATTGAAAAGTTTTGTTAACTAAGTCAATCCAATTTCTCCTAAGCATTTCCAAACCTTTATAGGTATTCATATGGGCCACATGCTTTCTATATTTTCATTCTTTTCGATGTCTCTTTAACTTTTAGAATTCTAATATTGCGTGTATAGTTTACATTTCTTTCTTGGTGTGGGTTTTCATCTATTATAGTATCAACTTTGTCATCATTAAATAAACTATCGAAGCACTTCTCCATCTCTCTTTAATATCATCATCGCGCGTTAAAACATTTTGATTTTTGTCCATAATATATCTTACATGACTTAGGTCTTGTTTCTTTTTATCTCTTAATTTGGCTAGCCTATATATATATATCGTCATCTCTATTACCTAACCTTGTATATAGATCTTCCATGAAATTTGTTTTAGCTTGACTAACTACTTTTTTAGCTTGTTTTCTAGCTTCTCTATATTGATTGTACACATTTTCAACTTGACACTTAGGTGTTTTCTTATATATCTCTCTTTTAGTCTTAATTGCTCATTGGACATTCTCGTTTTACCACCATGTTTCCTTCTTTGGTGGTCCCAAGCCTTTAAATATACCTAATACGTTTGATCATACTCTCCTTATGCAATTACTCATTTCTAACCACATTGTATTAGCATCTAAGTCAAGATTCCAAACATTTTCCTTTAGTAGTTTTTCTCTAAACTCAACTTGTTTACTATTTTTTAGGTTCCACTACTTTATTCTATGCTCGCTTACTCTTTTATTCTTTTTAATCCGTCGTTTTAGCTTAATATCAAGTACTACTAACTTATGTTGGGTAGTAAGCGTTTCACTAGGTATTACTTTGCAGTCTTTACATATTTTTCTATTTATTTTTTTGTTAAAAGAAAATCTATTTAACTCTTGTTATGACCACTACTAAAAGTAATTATGTGCGACTCCATTTTCCTAAAACTAGTATTTGCTAAGACAAGATCGTATGCTAAAGCAAATTCTAAGATTGATTCTCCTTCTTTATTTTTATTAACGTAACCAAAACCTCAACAAAAAAAATTTTGTTAGGAGGCGAATTTTTACTTTAACTTTTTTTTCCAAAAAAATATATATTAGTAGTTTTCAACCAGCAATTGACGCACCTCGATTTTTAGCTCACTAGCTGCGTCATTGCCCCAAGCGCAAAGATTAAACATAAAAAAAATATTAGTATGAAAAACTAAGCATAACAAAAAAAAAATGATAATGATATACTCAAGACACTTCAAATACATCATTTTTTTTTTACAATGCTAGATTTATTATATAGGGAGCATATGTCGACCATAGGAGTGAGAAGGACGAATACGTATGAGTATTATAGGGAGTCCCAGAGCAACCTGCCCCACCCCCAAATCCGCCCCTGATCTTCATTCATGACGTAAACGTATATATTCTTTTTATAAGTAAATCCATATATTGCATTTTTGTGAGCACGAATCACCGGAGTGGTAATGAAATTTACCTATTTGCCCATACCCAAATCAACCCCAAATCAAACTTTAACTCCTTATCGATCTTCATTCATGACGTAAGCGTATATATTCTTTTTCATGAGATATGTAAATCCATCAAACTCATCATTGCATTTTTGTGAAATATATATATATATATATATATATGGCCACCTTTTTATTTTCATTTTTGTTTTTTAATTAATTATGTGGTGTTCAAGATAATTATTCTTCACCATTAGACATGAAACACTTCTCCCCTTGTTTTTTATGAATAACACTTCTCACCTAACAAACTCGTGAATTAGAAGATTTCAGGAAGTGGCACAACTTTCTTTCTTTCTTTCTTTCTTTCTTTCTTTCTTTTTTAACGATTTTGTTGCACTTTCCGGGTTGGAAATGAAGTATATATATAGAAGGTCTTGAACCACAATTTCTGAGGAAAATAAGACTTTTAGAGAAATATTCATGCATTATATGGACTATCAATGATAATTAACTTTTTTTTTTCAAACGCATGAAATAACCTACCTCTATTAATTTAGGATTGAAGTTGTTGTTGTTGTTCCAAATACATAACTAACGAGACTCCTCCTTCAACCGAAAGTTAGGGGATTGAGTTTCCTACAACAAAATTTGATGTCAAGCCCAATCTGATGGTGCAAAAAATTATGTTTGACATAGTATAATAAAAATGTAATATTTATTCAATATAATAAATCCCCTCATCCAATTTGGTGAGCAATATAAATATCACCTGCACTACTCTTGAAAAATATATCTATGATTTTTTTTGTTGTCAAATTTATTGCGTTGATGTTCTTAACAGTCAAAATGGGTACAACAATTTATTAAATTGATAACTATAGATTTTACAATTCATTAAATTGATAACAGTCAAAATGGGTACAACAATTCATTAAATTGAAAAATATATCTAATTCACAAACAAAAAAGATAACAATTCTACAAAAACGACAGCAACCACTCTCAGCCGCCACAACATAACGCTGCCAGTTTATGACTGAATTCCGACCCAAAACCAGGCCACCTATAAATTATAATTTCCAAACGAATCTGCTAATGTAACTAAACGAAAACATTCAGTAATGACATTCATTTACTTTGTTCCTTCGATACACATCAAGATGCGCCACGCGCTCATCGATATAAAATCCAAGGGACCCGCCAACAGGAAAATTGGTCACAGGCCGGACCTGATTTCAATATAAAACCCAAAACCCTAATCCCCATATCCCTCTCCGCTCCTCCAAACCCTAACCCATTCCCACCAAAAATTATCGATTTCGCTCCCAAATCTCACGTAAAGTTCACATTTTTCTTCGTCTACGCATCAAATCCTTCAAAAGCCCTATCTTTTCGGCGCCTGAATCCCTACCGAAGCCTTCCTTTATTGAGATTTCTCAACCCCCAGAAATGAGAGCATCCGCCATTGCCCAACCTCGCCAGTTCTTCACTGGTTCTTCAATCTTCACAACCAATAGTGGTAATTGCAGAAGAAGAGTCAATCAATGTGTTCGAATGGCGGCGAAGGAAGACGGGCCATCGCTGGCCGTGGTGGGCGTTACAGGGGCAGTAGGGCAAGAGTTTCTTCGCGTTATCGCCGACCGGGACTTCCCGTATCGGAGCATGAAAATGCTTGCGAGCAAGCGGTCTGCAGGGAAGAGAATTGAATTTGAGGATAGGGAGTATGTGATTGAGGAGCTGAGGCCGGAGAGCTTTGACGGCGTGGACATTGCGCTGTTCAGCGCTGGGGGGTCGATTAGTAGGGAGTTTGGACCGATTGCGGTCGATAAGGGGGCGGTAGTTGTCGATAACAGCTCCGCGTTTCGGATGGATGATGGGGTTCCTCTTGTGATCCCTGAGGTGAATCCTGATGCTATGGCTCATGTTAGAATCGGAAAGGGCGGTTTGATTGCGAATCCGAATTGTTCGACTATTATATGTTTAATGGCTGCGACGCCGCTCCATCGCCATGCCAAGGTGATTGAAGGATTAGTTAATGTTGTTTCATTCCATTTTTATTTAATGGGTTTTTGGTTTTGTTTACATTTGAATCATGTTGTGAGGTTTCTAAGTGCTATTCTATATATGATTTGATGAAAAAGAAAGAACTTTTTTGTGTGTTAATGTTGGATTGTTTGAACTTGTGGTATGATTTAGTATTGTCCTTTTAAACATTTTGAATTCGAAAAAAAGACAGTCTCGCGTGTAGGTTCTAGTTGGAGCGCCCTTTATTCAACAACATGGTCTCAGTCCCAAATTAATTGGGGTTGACTACATAGATCAAACTCTTCCATTGTGCTCGATTAGGTGCAATTGATGGTGAGCATTCCAAACCATTCAAATCCCTCCTAACTAATGCGTCCCAAGTTAACTTTGGTCTATCCTTACCTAGTCGAATTTCTTCAGTTTCTATTGAGTCAAGTTTCTAGTGGGGGCATTCGTGGGCCGTCTTTGCAAGTGACCAAACAGCCGGAACCGCCATTCTCTAATCTTTGTGTCAATTGATATTACTCGTACTCCTCTTTGAATTTCTATATTTCTTATTCCATCTTTACGAATTTTACCACACATCCACCTAAGTATCCTCATTTCTGCGACGTTCATTTTATATAACATGATTGCTCTTTTGAAATTTAGTTTCAACTTTATTGAGGCCAAATTCAATACTTTTTAATGTGAGTAGGAATTAGATGCAGATTCGTATGATTGAATGCGTGCTATTGGGCAATAACTTGATAGGTATTGTACATGGTTGTTTGTTTTTTTATTTGTATTCTTTGTATGTGTGAAATTGGTGTGCTTCGAATTGATCGTTTATCCAGTGTTGATTCTTTATCGTGGATTGTTTGCGGAATGGTTTAACTAAGATTACTTGCTTGGTTTTGTCGTGTACCAGGTTATTCGAATGGTTGTTAGCACTTACCAAGCAGCTAGTGGCGCTGGTGCTGCAGCAATGGAAGAGCTGGAACTGCAAACCCGTGAGGTTTCTTATATTTTACGATATATTTTCTTCTTTGTTCAGTGGTGTTTCTTGTGTTCCTCGCAATGAAATTGATTATTTATCTTCTTGATAATCTAAGGTCCTTGAGGGAAAACCACCAACTTGCAATATATTTAACCAGCAGGTAGGCCTTTTACTGTCAAGCATTCAATTTACATCAAATTATATCAACACGCTGGGTTTTCCTAGTAACTCGTAATTTTGTTACAGTATGCTTTCAATTTATTCTCTCACAATGCACCTGTTGGTGAAAATGGGTATAATGAAGAAGAGATGAAGTTGGTGAAGGAGACGAGGAAAATTTGGGTGAGTTTGTAGTCTATTACTCTCATTTTGTTCAACTTCATACATCGACAAGG
Source organism: Stephania yunnanensis (assembly GCA_039657365.1). Lineage (NCBI taxonomy): Eukaryota > Viridiplantae > Streptophyta > Magnoliopsida > Ranunculales > Menispermaceae > Stephania > Stephania yunnanensis. Next base: position 54,305,460 of record CM077588.1, on the reverse strand, counting down.
TACATACTTTTCCTTCATTTCTTGCTTGAAAGTAGCATTTTGTATCTTTATGTATTATTTGTAAATGCAGAATGACAGCAATGTCCTAGTGACTGCTACTTGCATAAGAGTTCCTGTAATGCGCGCTCACGCTGAGAGCATCAATCTTCAATTTGAGAAGCCACTTGATGAGGTATCCTATCGAAATATGGAACCAACTGTAGCGCCGTAAAGAAATTTCTGCTAGATACTACTAAATTATTTTGTCAGTTTGTATATTGAAATAACTCTATTTTAGGACATTGAACTAAAGGAGGGAAAGCCATTTTTCGTTTTATCAAGAGATAGTTTTAGCAAACCTGATTTCCGATGTTGCATAGGAAGCCGAAACTATAGATGGAACTTTACAATCACATTTTTAACTTACAATATGAGCTATACAGGATACCGCGAGGGACATTCTCAACAAAGCCGCTGGTGTATCCATCATTGATGATCGTGCTTCTAATCGATTCCCCACACCATTAGATGTGTCAAACAAGGATGATGTCGCAGTTGGTAGAATCCGTCAAGATCTGTCTCAAGTTGGAAAACATGGGTAAAACAGATCTACCGCCTTTTTTATTCCGAGTAGACATTCTATTCTCCTTTTCGTTCCGTACTTAACAATGGGAAAAAAATGCTCATCAGGTTGGACATATTTGTTTGTGGCGATCAAATACGCAAGGGCGCAGCTCTCAACGCCATACAAATTGCAGAGTTGTTGCTATGATTGCAGCCAATATTTGTGAGTTCATCAATTCCAAGTTATTGAAGGATTAAGCCTGAAGTGAAGCAGGGTTGCTTATCAGGCCTAAACTTCTTGCCGCGAAATCAAGTACGAATTTTGAGCAGTAGTAGTCTACTTTCTTAGGTGTTGTTGCGAGCTTCAAGTTTTTCGGAATCATACTAGAAATTGTTGTTCAATTTTTTCAACCAATAAAACTACTTATGTTTGTTTGATAAATTATTTGCAAATTGAATGAGTATGCAGTGTTGCATGACCACATTGAAGTAGATAGTTTTGGTCTCCACTTTGAACTGTAGAGAGTGATCTGTTTGGATTACATTGTGAGCCCGAGTTATTTAGATTTTTGTTAGAGCAGTGAACGTACTAAGAATGGTCATTTCATGGAAGAATTTTGACCATGAAATTGAAGTTAATGAACATTGGCTTAGATCATGGAATCCATGACTGATCGTCTGGAACAATGTTCTAGTTGAAGGCGACTATATAGATCAAATTCTTTCACTTTGCTATTTAATGTGCTTGATCTCGTGCATTTAAAATCGTTCGCAACCGGTGACTCTTTCCCTCAAAATTTACTAAACTTTCTCATATCTTACTAGCGCATTGGATAATTTAAGTCCCATTAGTTTTTTCTACATGTGCAGTTAGAAAGCCAAACTTCCTATCTTTTCATCGCACAACATTTTGCCTTCTGTGATCAAATAGGGACTTTTGAAACAAAAATGATGGCAAAATATTACTTTACCCCAAAAGCTACAATTCCTCAACCTGAACTGAAAATCCACAAGGGCATCGCTTCGTTCGCGTAGAATTCTCTTCATCAAAACTCTGGTACTCTATGGGAAATACATGTTCATGATTTTCATGATCCCCGCCCGTTGCTTTGAAAATATGTTTTGATGCAAATTTTCATGGCATTCATCATTGGAAACTCTGCCATCCCCAGAACTAGATATATGTGTTGTTCCTTGTTTGTCATCATTTCGGTGGTGAATGTCTGAAGAAGAGCCATCCCCGTATATTTCGTTTAATCTTTGTCGAGTTATAATGGACGAGAGAAGTTGATACCATCGAGATAAAGCTTGGCCTTCATTTCTCTTCTTCTCCTCGGCTTCAAGTCGCTCTACTTCTTCGGCGTGTGCCTAACAAGAAATAAAATATGCAATTCGTTTAAATTGAAGAGCAAGATGAAAAAAATTATAAGTATCTGCAGTTTTAACAGTTGGTTGTGGGAAACCAAAAATCATAGATCAAGTCACTTGAGATCATAACAGGCTTGGATTCAAAGTTAGAAGTTCAAAGAAATGTTACTCAGCTGAAGTCCATGGTCGAAGCTGAAAGCAGAAAACTGAAATGAAAGAGCGTAGAAAAAACAGATTTACCTCCATTATAGCATCTTTAAACTCAGTGCAGACAACGATCCCATCGAAGACTGGAACAGAACGACCGTTACGAAACTCAAAACCAACCATTGCAGGGGCAAAATCAATCTCCAGCCTCTTTGCAACAGGCACCACCCTGGGTAATCTCAGATGAACGGTCCCAGGAGGGAGACATTTCTCAGACCACACATCGACTTGACCACGTTCATTCTACAAAAAGATCCAACTCATCTTAGAGAGCCATGACATACCAGTTGTAGGACTACAAATCACTTTGCATTACGCATATCCGCTATTTTTAATTGTTAATATGACACTTAGTTCCTAGTCGAAGAGATAAACACAATGTTGAGGGATGGCAGAATGTAACCTTCGGTACGATTCCATTCACAGCACGTGGAAGATTCAATGGTTCAAGTTGCCACTTCCCATAAAGCGCAATAGATCCGTCATCGTTGTCTTCTTCACAAGCACCAGACTCGGAACCTTGCATGTTTACAGGTTTACGAGCACGTTTCACCACCTGAAGAAGAATTAACAGAATTAGACATGCAGATTACAGCGATATTCCAAATCACTGAAGAATTGCTGCATCTAGCTCTCAATTGTATTTTTTCCCATATTTATCAGACCTTTGCGGGACTTTCGCCAGCTTTGACTTGCATGGCATCCCGTAGCCATCTTTGCTTAGTGTGAAGTATCTGGACGCAAGTACGAGGGAATACTGGATGACCAGAACAGAAACCCAATAACGGACCTCTTGGATGAAGTATTTGATGCATGTTAAGCCACCTCTCAATAACATAGAGAGGATGATTTTTGTATGCCTGAGGTTGGAGAAAAGTAATGAGAAGAATATATGACAAAAACTCGCAAAACAATTTGAAGCTAGATACAAGAAATCATGCCTGTTGATTCGTCGGAAGTGGTTCAGTCAATGCTCTAGTTTGCAGCTCCATATCCTCAAGAGAGTTCCGAGTAGCAACCATACCACTCTGTATGCAAGAATGAGAATTGGTATTTAGATCGCACTTCTCGGATTGCTTGCCATCATGCTTGGCAATGGGACTACAACAGCTTAGAACAGAATCTTCGACTGAAGTGGTTTTAGCAGTTCCATTCACAGAAGTGCCAACTGAACCGAATGTTTTAGATGGTTTCTCCTCCAAATCGTTTGACGTATTATGTTGATGGTTATCCAAATAAACTGCACCTCCAGTTGCAGCTGCTTCCAACTCTTTCAATGGGGCCAGTACTGCATCCCACCAGTGTGAATTCACTCGCTTTGGTGCTATCTTATACCACTTTGTACAATACCTGAAATATGGGGAAAAAATCATTAGTTGCAGCCACTTGTAAAAATTGACAAGCAATGAGGAGGTGCCAAAACGTCAATATCACCAGTAAAAAATGATCCAAAGATTTCCACGAGAGGGGTGAAGACAATACCGTTTTCTTAAAAAAAAATTAACTAATTCGATAAATCAGACTGTGGATGAACCTCAAATAATTACCTTCAATCATTTAGTGAACGAAAATGCTGTCACTAAAGAATAGAGGTTACAAGTCATCAACATACAATTGTGGATGACAAACAATACCATTTATGAAATATGTGCCATGTCAAATATTCAAGAAGCAAACCTGCGAGTTACATCTTTAGCACCACGTCCAGCAAAAGCAACTACATATCTCATTGACTTTCTGCAGGCAATGCTTGCAGCTTCTACTTTGGCCTCGCCATCAATTATTCCATTGACAACATCAACATGAACCCACTTTCCTGTCAAATTTTCACCAGAACAAAAAATCTCGGCCCAATACAAGGGTGCTCCTATTTTCCTCGATCCAATTGCAGTAGAAGTTCCTTGTGAAGAAGAAGGAGATTCTCCACTTTTGATCCTCTTAATTCTTTTTGAAGGAGAACAAATATCCGATGCATCGCCAGGCAAGTCATTCAAATCTGAACTAAGTTTTCTGTCAGCAACTGCAGCTGCAGTTGCAGAAAGAGCCCTCTCCATCTCTAATTCAAACTCTAAATCCCCTTTCCTCTTTGGACCTCCAGCTTTCTCAGGAGGGCATATCACAGTGGTATCATCAATGTTGCATACTGAGGAATTAAGTACATTGCCATTCAACATACTGTCTGGCATATATTTGGAGAGGATGGCCTTGCTTGCTGAATTAGTTTTATTGACTCGGCTAGGAACTCTATGTGACCTCTCATCGGTAATGTCACCATTTGAGCCAGTTTTACTTGAGCATGTTTTAATAGATGTAGAAGCCTGCCTGGGTTTGTTAACCATCGGTGTTGGAGAATCAAATATCCCAGTACCCATACTGTTTCCATTTTGATTTGGGTAACCGGCCATGTCAGCATCTTGTTTTCCATCTGGTTTAAGGGACATTGCATCAAGAATGCAAACAAACCTGCATAAAAATTTACAGTCAAATACGTCAGTTATGGTCTAAACCCTCTAACTAAAGACTGATCACTTCTAGAACACCAAATCTGGTGGTCACCACTTAAAAGGAATATCCAGGAAAGAACCACGATATTTAACGCGGAACATGGAACAGTGCAAGTAAAAATCCTTGAGGTGCAAATGAAGGCAAAACCTTGTGATAGGCAGAGCTCTTGCATTTGAAGCCTGCTATTTATACTATAATGAGATGAAAATTCCTAGAGGTGCAGAACACATATAAAGAAAGAGAAATTAGAAGGAAAATAAAACTTGTCTTCAAAAGTACCTAGTTGTCAGATTAAGAGCTCTAAATAGTGACACAGATAATGCAGCAACCTGCAAATAAAAGATTATGTTGCATCAGCTGAAGAGAAGTATAAACTTGCAATTCCGTGAATGGAAATGCTGAAGCTCATTCCTATGACCACACAACAACTTGCAAGAAAATGTCAAAATGAGATAATACACGAAAAGTCAGCTTCATACAAAAGCACGCGGCTAGAATACCGTGATGCCTGTGAAGTGCGAACATTACAGTATTCTGGAGCAAAGAATAAAAAGCAATTTCATTTAGGTAAAAAGTACATTTTAAAGACCGAGGATTTTGCAGAAGCAATTATTGATGACAATGACGACATTAATGACAGTGAAAGTTCTGAATTTCTATTGAATTCTTCTAATTCTGCTCGAAAGGAGAATCAGAATTAAGAAGGGGGCGGATGACTATGTACTTTTCTAACATTTATTAAAGTGCTAGCGCATCGTATATGGATTATTTGGTCATTTACATGGTAAATAACATACCACCCAGCAGGGGTGGCAGAGTGGTAAAAACTTTGCATGTGGGTTTCTTCACTAGGAGGAGGTCGCGTGTTCGAGTCCTTGCGTCAACAAAGAAACTATTTCCTGGTGGTCTCTCTTGGTCAATGGGTTTGGTGGGACCGACTTGACCCTATTGGATTAGTTGTACTCGAAGGGTGCGGATGCCCAGATTGTCAAAAAAATGGTAAATAACAGATAATGGGCAAGAACTCATAGACAAATCACATTCATTTCATGTTTACTAGCGAAATATCCAGCTTCTTGCTTTCCTAGTTTATCCGTCCATCTTCCTAGTCCTGGAACACTAGTGTGTGGTGTGCGCTGGCTGGTGCAAAAATATAGTTACAATAGACCTTAAGCCAAGGGCATCATTGTCCAAGGGCATAATTGTCTCAAAGTCATAAACTCCAGTAGACCAAATATGCTCTAAGTTCTCTCATACACATTACAAGGACTGGAGTGATTAAATACCTCTTCTGGAGTCCCGCCATGATTTTCAAGAGCTGAAGCCAGGCTCCATTTAAATGGATTTTCTGAACTATTCGAGCTCTTAACAGGAAAGTAATTGTGGAACTGCAAACCAGCCACTTCTACATTAGAGTGCAAAATTAAGTCTAACAGCAGAACATCTACAATAGAATCAAAATTGACAGGAAAAGATATTGCGTGTGAGAACATGTAGAATCGAATTAGAATTGATTGAAAAGACATATACCCAATTGACAATAGGAGTCAAGTTTTCAGCAGTCAATATTGGAATTTCCAAAGCCTTCAGTAAGTGTATCGGTACAAGTGATAGTAGAGAAGCCTGCCACAACACAATCCCCATTAGATTGGAAACAGCACAAAAGTAAATGCATATATCACTATCACTATTCTTCTATTCTTAAAATGAACGCAGTAAAGCCAAACATGGCGATTGCAACCATTGGTAAGTATATTGTACCTAAAAAATAATAGGAGATTTTCTTCGTGAACTAGCAACAAGCCAAAAACTATTAGAGAATATTTGCATTGTATCCTTTTACAACAACAACAACAACAACATATCCTCAATCCCAAATTGATTGGGATCGGCTAGCATTGCATCTTTTTACAAGAAACGAAAAGAAAAAGAAGAAGGAATCATTATGCAAATTTATTATCCATTCAAACGACACAAACCATCTGTAGTAACCTCAACGCACTTCTCTAATGCTAAGAAGCTTGTGAACTAGTCAAAGTTCTCAACTACACACCTATCTTGCAGGTTATGAGTTAATGACCCCCAACAAAATCGGAAAAAAAAAAAAAATAAATAAAATAAATTATAAGAAATCATTGCATTCAAGTCAACAGCATGGGCCACAAAATGACGTGATATTACAACAGAAACAACAAAGCCTCAATCCCAAATTAGTTGAGTTCGGCCACAAATGACTTGATATTGGCAGGAAAAATTGGAAATGAGCGGAATGGTGATAAGTGATAACTATCGCATATGTTAATACTTGTTGATATTGGCTTGAATATGGGTCGGGTACTTAACCCAGATGGGTTTGGGTTAGTTTAACCCGGTTAGTAAAACCCAGTTATTAAGTTAAGTAGACTACTAATACAACATGGTTTTGGTATCCTAGTATAACTGTGATAGGTTTTGGTTTCCGAGTACAACTCTGATACCCTAGTGCATATATAAGTAGGGTAGTCCATTAAATTGGTAATGTCTTGTAATCTATAAGTTAATGTCTAGTTGAGATAGAGAGTTGAAGGATTGGCGTTGGTGTAATCTTCTGAAATAATAAAATCTTTGTTTTCTTTGCCGTGGACGTAGGCATGTTGCCAAACCACGTAATTTTCTATGTCGATCGTGTGCGTGCTTTGTTTGTTTGTTACATTTACTCTAACAATACTGTAAGGCCAGGAAGCACCTGAATAAGAGGATCATCACAAGCACAGTCAACCAATCTTCCCCGAGCTAACAAACACAAGAGGTGAACCTTGTGCGCTAGTTCAGCTAACTCCTGGAAAGAAACATAATTACGGAGTAAAAAATCGAACCAATCTAATGCCTTCCAACGATAAATTTCTACAAATAGCATAGCAAAATAATATTATCCGATTTCACAATAATTTACCTTTTCTTCAGCAGAAGCTCTTCGAATAGGTTTCTTTCTTGGAGAAGATGGTGAGTCACTGAATTCAACGATCAATTCTCTTGGCGTATTATCCGAATGGACATTTTTGGTATCAGACACGGCCACATAACCATCTTCCCAATCTGATTCATCAGTGTCCTCCTTTTCATGCAAAGTATGCGAAACATTTTTATCTATTTCATCTTCATGTGGAGCATTTCCAGGCATCATCGTACTACAATAGACCTCCTTCTCGGCCTCATGGCCACCATCTTCTTCCGACCTATCTTCTGGCTTGAAAAAAGATTAACAAATAGGTTCAGAATCCGTCAAAGAAAAGTAGACAAAAGGACTAAATTGACTGGTAAGAAGTGAATGAAGACCCGACCAGTCAACTTCCCACCATAAAAAAATGATTTTGTCTGCTGACCCTTACCAATCTGTTTGAGTAAGTGCATTGTGAAGATCCTGGAATTACCTCCTCAGGTTTTTTGATATGATAACCTAACATCACAAGAGGGCCATTCTTTCATATGCAAATAAAAGTCACTCCCCGCAAAAAATGAACTTGGAGATACAAACCGCTGTCTTGTTGCTTCATAGAGATTCTTCTATCCGAATCATGCCCGCTTTCAATCACATTATTTACTCCTGTCATATGCAATGCAGTTCCAAATGGTTAGCTATGTTGCAGCTTGCGCATTTTACAATACTTCGATAGACTGTGGTCTTTCTTTTAACTTTATCCCCTTCTTTTTTTTTTCTTAACAAACTTCAATTCAGTACTTCCTTTGCTCTCACTTTAATGTTTTGTACCGGAATGTGACGAAAAATCATTAAAACCTAAATTGCATATTCGAAACAGAATCAACAAAATCCTGATTCAAACCTACTCTTCACCACAAATTCCTCACCAACAATCAAAAGACGAATCAGAGAAACACCAAAAGCTAAAGAAAACGAATCGAAAAGTCGAAAAATTAAAACTAAACGCGTCGAAAAACAATCCAAGCTCATTTCAAAACTTAGATTCAACTCGTACATAATCAAAATCAAAACTTTACAACACTTCACATTCTCCAAGCTCATTTTCAGCACCAAAAACCTAAAAAAAAAAAAAAACGATCTTTTACGCCAATCTACGGTCGAAATCAAACGAAGACTAACAACAGAGCTAAACATAACTATAAATCCTAAAACCCCTATCGCACATCGACAATTTCACGAACTATGATCAATGAGGGTTTCGGAAATCACAGTAACTGATCAAGGCAACCAAATTGCGAAGAAATGTTGAATCTTTGCGAAATTGGGGAAAAAGAGGGAGCGTGAACGCTTACGAGATGGGGCTTGCGATGATGGTGATGGTGATGGTGATGGTGATGGTGATGGTGATGGTGATGGTCGCTTCTTAGATTGGTTTCTGGTTCGCATTTCGATCGTCTGTGGTTCGAGAAATTGGGCGAGAATCGAAGGGAACCGATTTGGTGGTTAGGTTTTGTTTTCGCGCTTAAATCATGAACATTCCGAGGCAAGGCTTACTTGGTGAACACACTCGCACTGGGTACAGTTTTCTCGAGATATGATCTTACGCATTTTGATGTGTATAATCAGGTGGTTTTCTTTTAGGGCACTGTTAGGCGCACATCACGCTAACTTTTGTTTTCTCCATAAATAATCTTATGCATTTTGAGGTGTATAATTATGTTACTGGCGGCTTTCGAAATTCTAATTTTCTCTTGTATAATTTTTCTTCGTGTTTTTATATTTTGAACAACTGTTAACCTATGTTTTTGATTGATGATGGTTTCGATTACCTTTTTATTTCATATTTATTAAATAAATTTTAAATTCATTCAAATATGATGGGGTGATAAGTTTCATCCCCGTTGCGGTCTCATATTCACTATTTTGACAACAATTATTGGGCATACATTTATGTAGTTGATACTTGTCATGATTTAACAAAAAAATAAAAATATTTGTCATTAAGTTTTTATTTCATAGTTAGTTGTTTCCTTTCCTTGTTGGAAGGTTCACATTTTTTTTTTTTTTTAAGTTGTGTTTACCTCTCTCATTGGAAGCTATATTTTTTTTGTTACAATTAAAAGAATGTATTTTGTGTACCGTCGTGTTTCGAAATTTGTTAAGAGTGTAATCACTAATTGTCAAATTGTTCTATTGTTACAACCGCAATTATTGAAAATCAACATTATGACGATTGAATTTTCTTTTAAACAATTAAAATTATCGAATCAGTTTGCTACATATGGTGATTGATTATCATGAAATTTATATTTCTTCGAAAAAAATATAACTATCAACATGAATATCGGATCTTAATCCAATAATCATAAAATATCACTTTCAAACCTCAATAATTGTCTTTCATAATCTTTATGTTAATTCAACTTAAAAAAAAAAAATAGCACATCTATCCTAACAATTTTTTTTTCTCATAAATTGAAATTTCGATGAGTGAAAAAAAGAAGAAAAGAGAATAACAACAACAACAACAACAACAATATTGTCTCAGTCCCAAATTAACTGAATCGGTTACATAAATTAAAATTTTTCATTGTGCAGAAAAATATTGAATAAAATATTGCTATGGAGAGAGCACATAAAAAGCCGTAGAAAACCAATAGGGAATTTTAGAGCGACTTTACGTCCCATGCGTTTCTTCTCCGAGCCCTAAACCCCAAAATTCTCGAAACTTTTCAGTCTCATCAACGTCCTCTCTTCATCACCGCCATCGTCAAATCCTCAAAACCCTAACGATCTCTCACACCCTCTTCGCTCCTCTCGAATCGAAACCCATAAACCCTAGAACGGCAGAGACCGATAGTTCTGGGCTTGCGTTGCGTCTCTTCAGGTACTTGTTTCGTTTCAAATCAACTTGTTTGGTCGTTTTGGTTGTTTAGGGACTCTTTTCGGTTGATGAACTCGTAAAGATTGAATTTTGTTCGATTCACTTGGTTTTGCAGATTCTTGTTCATCTGAGTTTAGTATGTACTGTTTGTTGTGTTTCGTAAGTCGTAAACTTGTTTTTCTTTGTTGAAGTTGTTTGATTACTTGAAAGGATGTTTAGGGTATCTTCTCGGTGAATAATTGTGGAAACCAAACAACAACATAGCCTCAGTCCCAAATTAATTGGAGTCGGCTACACGGATCAAACTCGTCTAGTGTGCTCGATTCAATGCATTTGATGGTGAGCTTTCGACCATTCAAATCCCTCCTATTTAATGCGTCCCAAGTTGACTTTGGTCTACCTCTACTTTGTCGAATTTCTTCAGTTTTTATCGAGTCAAGTTTTCTAGTATGAGCATTTGTAGGTCGTCTTTGCAGGTGACCAATCCACCACAACCTTCCTTCACTATTCTTTGTGTCAATTGGTGCTGGTCCTATTTCTCTTTGAATTTTTGTATTTCTTATTATATCACTACGAGTTTTACCACATATCTACCTAAGCCTCCTCATTTTTGTTACGCTCATTTTATGTAGTCGTTGTTTTACCGCCCAACATTCACTTCTATAGAATATAGCTGGCTTAATTGCGGTCTTATTAAAATTGTCCTTTTAACTTAGTAGGAATATTTCGATCACATATCACACTTGTTTCCCTCCTCCATTTCTTCCATTTAGTTTGAATTCTGTGTGACATCATTTTCAATATTACCATTATTTTGTATAATTGATCCTAGACATCCTTCTCAATATTACCATCATTCTTGTGGAAACCAAACAGAAAAAAGAAATTTGTTTTTTGATCGGAAAGCGAGAGTTTTGTTTGTGATTATAATCTTATTTGGTACTACTAATGCTTGAGCAAATGCGCTGTACGCATAAACTTTGAGGACTATTTTTTAGCCTTCTACTTGATATTCAACGCCAAATGCGCTGACTAATTCATGCTCAAACACTTTGGGCCCCGCACACGGGGTGTCCCTCTCAACACAGTTTGCTCCATCCACAAGGCTCTATGTCGAGACCTTGCTTATGGGGAATGAGTCCTTTGCTCACATCATGCAGTTGAGAGTACTCTTTTCAACAAAGTTTATCACATATTATCCAAGTCTCTTGCAGTTCTACGGTTGTTGATATGATTACAAAACATTGTTTGGTTTTCTGTTTGCCTTTATCTTTCTTCACAGTGTCCTCATTGTTTGTATTTTCACTGGAGAGACTAGTTAATACTAATATTTACTACTATGCATTTGTTTTGATAATGTTGCTTTTTCTTACTGCTAGTATAATTTCACTGAAACGATTTTGTTTGTGCAGCTTGACTTGACATATTCTCAGTGAAATGGCAAATTCTTTAGACATGTCTCTTGATGATTTGATCAAGAACAGAAATATCAGTGAGAGAGGTAGAGGACGAGGGAGCACTCGCAGAGGGCGGGGACGAGGAGGTTCATTTGGCCGTGGAAGTGGAAGAGCAGGAGGGAATATGATACGTAGGGGGACACTTAGAGCAAATACACGGCCTTCATCTTTTGCAATCGCTAAGGCAAGATTAATACATCATTGATGTTATTTGCTCTGTTTTCAAGAATATGATCTGATCTAGAAAAGCAAAACACTAAAAGTGATGATTTCATTCATAGCATGGGGAAGCTCAAAGTGAGGTGCTCAATGATTAATACACATGGTTGTTTGTAGTACCATCTTCAAAGAGTTTTGGTATTTACCGAGTTGTTTTGGTGGGGATTGTGATGGATCCTCTTGATACATGCGGATTTTTGTTAGTGCGGGCTCTTCGGTCATTATGCTTGTTTATGGAGTTTCTTTGAGGAGGAGCTTTCCTCGTTGAATTTCAGCAACCGAAGCTCTCTATAAGATGATTATCATCAGCTTGCCTTAAATGGGTGGAATTCTCTACTCCTATTCATCATGCATACTCATAATGATGACTAACTTCGGTATTGAATCACTAGAGAAGTTTGACATTAGCCATTACTTTCTTTTATTGAATTCTATTGATCACTGAATGCTTCTTGAAGTGGAACAGATTATTCTTTTTCAATATGCTGATTGCTGACTTATAATCCTTGTTTGGAGTTTTCTGCACTGTGATGTGTTGACATGTTCGTCTGATATAAATTATATGCCTACGTTAATCAGCCTTTCAGCAGAACCAAAGATTTTACATGGCAGCATGATTTGTTTGAGGAGGGGATGGTTGCTGCAGGATATTCTACAATTGAAACCGGCACTAAGTTGTACGTATCCAACTTGGATTATGGAGTTACAAATGAAGATATAAAGGTGGTGGTTACCCTTTTAGTTTCTGCTCTTATTCTTTCAATATTGCAAATTTGCGATCATCATGTTTTTATTCGCTCAACATTGGGGATATTTTATTTGCAATTTAGGAACTCTTTTCTGAGATTGGAGAGCTTAAGCGATATACAGTTCATTATGATAGAAATGGTCGTCCAAGTGTAAGTATTGCGATTAATATAATAAGAACTTCCTATGTTCATTACTTATTGTGTTTTCAATCCAAGAGGATGATTGTATTGCAGGGTTCAGCAGAGGTGGTGTTTACTAAGAGAGCGGATGCATTGGCAGCAATGAAGCGATACAACAATGTCCAATTAGACGGAAAAGCTATGAAGATAGAAATTATTGGTACCAACATGGGGATGCCTGTTTCAACACTCGTGAATGTGATTGGTGGAGCTAATGGAAGAGGGAGGAGGACAGTTGTAATGCCGTACGTGAAACCCCCTGTTTCCCATTCTATCTTATTGTGTTGCATTTTCATTGTCATAGTTCTTTGAATCGTAGTTCTTTCTAGTTTCTTATGGAATTTTATGGAAGCGGAAACTTTTTTTAATAAATAACTTGAAATGAATATCAGCTAATGTATTTTAGACGCACGCTTAAAGGATGCATTCTATTGGTGCTGCTTTCATCTGTTGTACTGAATAATGTGTTTGGGCATTGAATGAGTTTTTGTTGATTTGGCCTATTCTACAATGGTTGATTATTGAGGATAAGATGACCGGGAGGGGGGAGGGGTATGATTCTGTAGTTTATTTGTAGAGTTTTTAAGTTTTATTTATGTGATAGTACCAAAAGCAGTAGGAAGTACTTCTCAAGCACATGCTAAGTTTGCTGCTTGAAAATCTTGATGTTTGAATATGTTTCTTTTCTTCACGTTCATGTGACTCACAAAAGCTTTGCAGGTCTGGAATTGGTCGGGGAAGAGGTTTTGCTCCAGTTAGTCGTGGTTCCAGGTACGCTAAGTCGGTTTACTATGTTGACCTTCTGTTTTCTTTTTGTATTTATTTAGCAGTACTGATTCTTTTTTCAGAGATGTGAGTCTGTATTATATGATTCCTTACATTTGTATTCATGAAGGAAACGCATCATAGGTTCATGCCACGTTGTTACTCTAACAATGTCTCTTGTTCTTGATTAGTTTCAATGGTAAAAATTGCTTACAGAGGCAATGGGAAGTATTTTGGAGTCAATCTATTTTTCCGTTTGGCATGAGAAAGAGTTGGCTGTTTTTGTCAAGGAGGTGTCTGCATGCTTTGTCCCTTAGTCATCTGCAATGTTACGGCTTCTTTAATGAATTACTTAGCTAGTGTACGCATACAAGCTGTACAGTTAATTGATTGAACAGATCTCATATAGTTCATATTTCTATGTTATGTTATGTATTCTACAAAATTCTTCATAATTTACCTATAAAAGAAGTTAGAAATCTTGGCAAAAGAAAAGAAGGTTAGATCAACAGTGTGCTGATCCTTTTACAAGGAACTGTTCAAAGCTGTTTTAGGTTTTATGATATCTACAACAGATTTTTTTTTTTTTTTTTTTGGGTATATACAACAGATGCATTTACTTGTTGCACTAGTTAATTTTAAATATACATTTAAAGACAATTTGAATGTGGATTTGATTTTGGGTCTAGACTATCTGCATTGTTGTGTATGTTTGTGTTGATTTAATTTGTTACTTGATGCCACTATTATAGGTTTAACCGCGGCGGCGGTGGCGGCATTCGTGGCCGTGCTCGTCCTCGTGGAAGGGGACGTGGTCGAGGGAGGAGGCAACCTGTTGAAAAGTCTGCCGAAGACCTGGACAAGGATCTAGATAGCTACCATGCTGAAGCTATGCAGACATCCTAATTCATGGAGGATCAAATGAAGCTCGAGTGGCTGGTAGAGAACTTGCTATATTTTAGTTATGTACAAAATGAGAAGGTGATAGTCTCAGCACTTCCTAAACCGCTTCACTCTTTCCGTAGTTGATTTAAACTGTGATAGCTTTAATCTCTTGTTTTGAGACATAGTATTGGTTAGGCTATTATTATCTGCAGTAGCTTTGCTCTTTTATTGTTAGGCTTTCAACATATTACTTTATTCCTTGACCTTGTGTTTATGAAATGCTTACTCTTCTTTCATAGTTTTTGTTGCGAATATTGATTTCATCTATCGAATGCCAAGCTTTAACTTTCTAAATACAATAATAACTACAGTGTGAAATCTTCAAATGCTGATTGTAAATTATATTTGCGAAGGGGTTCAAAAATTTTAAAACTGTTATCTAGTGTCGGCGTCATTCTCAGGATCTTGGGATTCATATCCGTGGAAGAGCTTCTTAACCATTTCTACCCAGTTTGTTTCTCTGCTCTCTGATATTCTGCCCGAGGCTCCTGCTGTTGCTTCATTGGTCAAGATAGGTTCTACTTCTGGCGTTGCCGGGTATGTCATCTTTTCCTTTTCAACTCTTTCAATTGTTTTCTTATGCTCTTCATTTAGTGTTGGCAGCGTCTGAAATCTCTGTAGACTTGGCGCAGTTGTGACTGCCGCATAACTACTGTCATTCATCCTCTATATGTTCGCATTAGAAATACAATTGCATTCAGAACTAGGTCAAGTCCTTACATATGCTAAACACTATCTATGAAACTGATGCATTAACAAGAAAGAATTAGTATGGCAGAAGTGCACTTACTAGTAGAGCCTTTTCAGCTTCTCTTTCAATCCAATAAATTCCATGATCTGAAGTTGCATTGCATGAGAGAATTATGTGTTCAAATTCTCCATCAGCTGGTATTCCAGTCCTGACCTCTGGAGGAATGCTTCCACCACACCTTTAAGTGTAGACCATTAATTATAAACCCATTAGTCTAAGTTTGTTTTTCTTAGAAAAAGGTTATGTAGACGAGCTTCGTAGGCATATTCATCTAATTATCAACAACTGCTTGGTCCGAGTGTTAGTTCCCTTTGAGGGAGGTCTCGATTTCAAGTTTTGTGGATTAAGGAAATTAGGTTGGGAGCTAAAGCATTTATTGCCAAAGTCAAGGATATTAAAGTCGTGGGTTTGACTCATGTTGGAGTCAAGTTGTTGGCTTCTTAAAAAAAAAAAAAAAAAAAAAAAAGAATCTAGGTTGGGAGGTCACCCTCGTAAGGGGCGGGCTTGATATTCCATTATTTGAATGGACTAGTCAGTTCGTTGGCAGTGGGCATCGGTTATCATGTGGGAACCAATAAAAACCAAAAGTAGAAGAAAAAATAAGTTTCTAGTCAAAGCATCTTTAGTTAGATGGAGGATGCGCCACTTGCTAAAAAAACAAGGTTGGGGGAGGTCTTTGTTCGACTCATGTTGGAGTCACTTATCAAAAAAAAAATAAAAATATTGAAGTTTCTAAATACCTGCAAAACTTTCTGTATACTATATGATACATCCTTCCAGGAGCATAAAGTTTTCTTTGGTCTCTATGCTTCTTTTTTCTAACAAGTCTCCAAGTATCTTTCATGCATAGCATAGTTACTACGCATGGCAAGCTGTCCAAACCATGAAGACCTGTTTCAGAAACACTCTTGTACATATGCTGAAATCACAACAATTTATGAAGCTGTTTGCATTTGAAATAAAGTCACAAACCAGAATATTAAGTTGAATATATCTTCTAGTGGAGTAGGAGTCCTTGGCAAGAAGTCATCCTGAAAGAGACTAAAATCAAATAAAAAATTAATGTTTTGAATAGAAATTACCACCAAAGTGAAAATTTGAGACTAAATTGATTATTGTCAAATGTTGTGATCATATATGTTAATTTCTTTTAGAGAAATGTTAGGGAGACTTGTAATGGGACTTGTAATGGGACGTTGGGTGTCCATCCATTCACGCATTAGGATATGTGTGCATGATGCATGATGGATGGATCACCTGGTGCCCCTCGCCGGGTCATTCTAGTATTATCCTTTTTTTTAGATGGTTTGTCTCGATAACTCTGAGACTTAAAGAAGGTAGAATGATTTGGATTTCGTCTCTAGCCAAATACTTTAAAGGTTTTCTATTTCTAAGACTCTAAGACTTGAACATTCGAAGACTTTAGTTAAGGAAGGAGTGAACTTGCAATACTTAAAAGGTTTTCTATTTCTAAGACTTGAATATTCGAAAACTCTAGTTAAGGAAGGAGAACCTGCAATGCGACGGATTGAATCACATCGGCGTACTTCTCCGCCAAACCCCGTGACACACACCTCACTGGTGCCACCGCATAACACCGCAACTTATTCCTCGGCACTCCCCCAAGCAACTCCCAACAATTCGCCACCACCATTGCGGCCAACGTCGCCACCCCAGACCCCAACGAGTGCCCGGCAAACACCACCTCATACTCGCCCCGTTCTCCACCCACAACCGCCGCAGCGTCTCCGCCTCTTCCTCCAACAGCCACAATGCGGCCTTCAACAGACCGTGGTGCACGTACCCTCCGTCCAACCTCTGCATGCCCAACCTATTATCCAACAAAACCTTGTAATCCGCATCGTTGATCAAGTTGAGCCCACGGACGGCTAGGATGATCTCCTTGTTGTCATGGTCCACGTAGATCATGTAGGGTGGGACTCGACCTTGAGTGTGCTCATACGTGGCGCGCTTGATCACCCAATCAGGATTTAACGAATATGAGCCGTCCGATGGTGATGATGGTTTGACTTGGTCAGCATGATCGACGGCTTGGATTACACGGCAGATGCGGGGGATTGGGTGGAAGTTTTGGCCAGTGGCGAGAGGCCATGTGGCGCTGTCGTGGCTGCCGCCGTGGCTGCAGCGGTGGCAGATGTAGCGGGTGCATCCGAGGCAGATGAGGGCTTCGAGGAGGGACATTTTTTTTTCGGTCAAGAGAGGTTAATTTGATGTTGGGGCTTTATATATATATAGGAGTGACCGCGTTGAATTTTATTTGGTGTTGGCGTGTTGAATGGTAATGGTTATGGGTCAAATGGAAGTTTCTTGTAATAAAAGTAATATGTTTCTTCTTCTAAAGAGTCATGCTAAAATGACATTGCCGAACGCAGCTCGAGCGCACATCAACCCACATCAATGCATCTTGGCTGGCTTTAGGTTTGGTGTGTATACGATGGCCTTTTCATGCATCTTGGCTTAATTACTGTGTTTGGGAGACTTGAAGATATCTTAATTATTCTCTGTTTTAATTAAAAAAAAAGTTGATGTTTTGTATCTACTCAGTAAATATTAGATTCATTGAAGTAAGTATTATGTGTGAATTTATTAATTAATAATTAATAATAATTATCTTATCAACCAATGGATGAATATAAAATGAGTATGTTCAACTCGAAACTGTGGACAAATATATGGAATTGAGTGTACCGCTAGTTCTTTTCCTCATATAAATTTCACGAATGTGAGGCGCTGTTGTAGTTGTGGGGGTTGGCGTGTCGTATGATATAAAAGAAATAAATAAATAACAGAAAATGAAAAAACTACAAAAATATAAAACTGAGAAACAAATTAATTAAACTTTTACCTTCATCTAGGTATCACTTTTGTTAGCAATAACTAAAACGACGAACATGTTGAATGTATATTTTTATAAAAGTTTAAAGACTAAATATGCACAAATAAAAGTTTTGAGAGCAAATGATGAAAAAAATAAATAAATTTAGGGATCAAATAATGTATTTTGTGTTTTGTGTTTAAATTTCTATGGGGTACGCATTTATTTGTAAATGCGTAAGAAAAAAGAAAAGAAAAGTCGATCGATGAAACCAAATGGATACAAAATCTATTTCTTAAGGGTCAAGTAACAGATATTCAAACAAAAACAAAAGCCTAATTATTTCATTGAAGAAAAAAATGGATAAAAAGATGCTCTTAAAAATCATGATTATTTCGATAGTTATGATTAATTTGGTTGTCAAGTTAATTCACATCGCAACTCACAAAAAAAAAAAAAAAAAAAAAATTTAATGAAACGAAATGGAGACAAAATCTACTTATTAAGGGTCAAGTAATTAAGAGATAATCCATAACCACAAGTCCACATAGCTCGCACATCATATAATTCATCACAAACGACAAACATTGACAACTACAAAACATAATTTATTAGTGGCAACAACCATATAAATATATATATGTTGGTTAGACCAACAAGTTTTGGACTTATGAGGTCCTGTTGGTGTTGCTTATTAATCTAGATCTGATTACTATAGCTAATTACTTAATTAAAATGAGGGATGGCAACGACATTAAGAGGAGTTTTCCTTGAAGCAACATGTCCAAGTTGTTCAGTCATGTCTAGTCCCTCTTTAGGAGCACCACCAGGCAGTTCCCAATCAAACCAATACAAAAGGTTCGCAAGCTTCGACTCCACCACGGCCATGCCAAATCCTATCCCAGGACAAATCCTTCTGCCCGCTCCAAATGGAACGAACTCGAAATCATTGCCTTTGAAATCAGGACTCTCGCTCATAAACCTCTCTGGAATGAATTCCTCCGCTCGGCTCCATATATCAGGGTCCCTTTGAATTGCCCATACATTAACCATAACGTTTGTTTTCGCTGGAATGTGGTATCCGCCGAGTTTCACGCCTGCTGAAGTCTGTCTAGGAAGCAGTGTTGGAATTGGGGGATGCATCCTTAGAGTCTCTTTCACAACACACTTTAAGTAGTTCATCTCTTGAATGTCCTCCTCCTCTACCTTCTTCTTCCCTTTCTCAGCTACCACTCTTCTCACCTCTTCCTGCGCTTTCTGCAAGATTTTTGGTTGCTTGATCATCTCCGACATCGCCCATTCCGATACCGCCGAAGTCGTGGAGGATCCCGCAAAAAACAAGTCCTGTTGCAACAAGAAAAAAAAATAAAAAATAGTAGTACAAATTAATGACATGCACTCTTCATTAATTAATATTACCGTCGAATTAATCTATCAGTTAGGCTGAACCCATACATAACGATAACGATACTAACCATTAGCAACGCTTTCATGTTGTCTCGCGTGAAATCGTTCTTCATCCTCTTGTTTTCCTCCACCTGAACTTGGAGCATAAGATCCACAAAGTCCTTTTCTTCGTCGGGGACATCATGTCCTTTTCTATGTTGCTCATGCTCCTTGATGATTTGATCCCAGAAGGAATCAATCCGAGAGGCAATAAGCTTGAGCTTCCTCACAGAGCCAGTGATAGCATCCAACCATCCTAGAGAAGGAAACACATCTCCAAACACAAAGGGTGGTGTTTCAGTTGTGAGCACCCTTATTAGATATCCGTATCCTTCATCCCTCTCTACGTCGTATTTCCGACCGAGAACACACCTACATAGTATGTTCATGAACGCACTCGTCAACATCTCGGTTAGATTCATGGGTGCTCCGACAGAAGCGGACCGCGATATCTTCTCCACCATGCATGCCACTTCTTCCTCTCTAGTTTGCTTGAAAGTTTTCACTCTCATAGCCACGCTTAAGAGCTCCATAACGCAAATCTTTCGCAATTGTCTCCATTTCTCGTTGCAAGGACCGAACCCTACGTCGACGCAATCATACACTAGGATCTTGACGGCAGTCAGTGCAGGTCGGTTAGCAAAGACGACGTCGTGCGTCTTCATGACCTCCTCGGACATGGCGCGAGAAGAGACTACAAGGAAGGGGACTTGGCCTACGTAGAGGAGCATGACTGGGCCATGTTTTTGAGATAGGTCTCTCAATGAGTGATGCATCAGTTCGCCAATTTGGTGAAGGTTTCCAAGCAATGGAAGTGTTGGAGGTGAAGGTGGTAGTAAGTTGTTCGACTGTTTATTCATGCGCCGTGATTTCATGAACCACCTCTGAAGAAAGAAGAGAGAAAAGAGAAAGGCCAACACAAGCAGTACTATAGTTAGGTTCATTGTGAAATATAACCTTAATTATTAGCTAGCTAGCATTTCCCTAGCTTCCTATATATATATATATATATATATATATATATGCATGCATGGGAGCCAACACTAGAACAATTTCAATATTTAATAAAGGTTTTTAAACCCTTATTAAAGGGGGGTGTTATTAAATAACACCTAATTTATATGAGTTTTAAAAAACCTCTATGTAATACATGTATTAATAATTAAAACATAACACATTTTCACATGACATTTAATAACACTCTATTTAATAGGGGTTTTAAAACCTCTATTAAAGGCCAAAAATGTTCTAGTGCAAATAACTTTGGTTTTTGGTTATCAAAGCATCTCTTAAGATGGACGGGGCATTACATGCCATAAGTCAGTGTTTGGGGGAGGATATAATAACTCATTATTAGCATTTCCATTCCTCTATATATATATATGCATAAAGTTTGCGATTGTTCTAACTATTTACCTTAAATTTAATAATTATTTGAGTAATTCACTAGAACAATTTAGCCTTTTTATAACACCTAATTGATAGAGCTTTTTGAGTAACCCCTATGTATTAGATGATTAAGCTTTCTATAACACTTAATTGATAGAGGTTTTTAAGTAACCCCCATGTATTAAGCAAATAAGATTTTTATAGCACTTAATTCATAGGGGTTTTTAGTAACCTCCATGTATTAGGCTATTAAAACTCAAAACCACTCTTAATCAACATACTTTCATCGACTCTCGTCAACTCAAAACCAGTTCTCTCAATTCCTCAATCTTTCGCGCTATCCAGCGATTCACTCTCCAACCAGCGATTCACTCTCCAGGTACTCTGATTCCCATCTCGATTTCTCTCTCTACATCTCCTCCTCTTTCTCTCTTCATCTTCTTTGTTTTCTCGGTCACCAAACCCTAACCCTAGCCCCAACCACTGCACCAGTTCTCGTCGATAAAGGCTTGTCGAATTTGATAGACGCAGCAATGAAGTTGCAAAACCTCAGGTTTTGTGTTAGATTTACATCCCAATCGCTCCAACTCTCAGGTTTGCCCTCGCAAAACCTCTTTTTCGTTTTGTTAATGGTTACAGATTTCTCGCGCTCATCAACTTCTCGTTTTTTTCATTCGATCGATTCATTAAAGACTCTCTGAAATACCTCTCACAGGTACAATTCGAACCTCGATTCAATCTGCACAGACTGATCGATTTTTCTGTTGTTTTTTTTATGCGGAGGTGTTGATTGTTTTGTGCATTGCATCAAAATCTGATATTTCAGTTTTCTGATATCAGGAACATAAGAAAAACATGGGAATCATTGAGAAAATCAAAGAAATCAAAGCCGAAATAGCTCGGACGCAGAAAAATAAGGCTACAGGTTCATTAATTATCCATACATTCGCATTTTTGTTGCTTTAGTTGCCATGGCACTGCCTTTACTGTGTACTTATCTTCAAGTCATGAAATTGTCAAATTTTGTGGATTTCTTTTGTCAATTTAGTTGCTCTTGTGAGATTCTTGTTTAGTTATATTCATGGTTGTTTTTAAATCAATGATCACATATGAAAGTCTCCACTTAATGAAGGTCAGTATGACCTGTATGCACACGCATGTAAGGATGGTCCTCGCCAAATATATATGTGAAGGGTGGTAACCTTTTAATGAGTTATTTTCAAGTCAATAAGGAGTAAGGACAGAAGAATTACAGATTTCACATTATAAGTCACTGTTATACATGTAATTAACATCCTATATATATTCATATACTTTTCATTAGTTCTTCAGTGCATACACTGCGACTTATAACTAGATTAATCAAATTTATGAGCATGGCCACAACACCAGTTTTAGTACTGCTTTTTCTCTCTTTGTCTAGTATTTTTAGTGGTACTAGATTAATCAAATTTATATGCGAAGTTTTTAGATGAGTGGAACGGATTGTTGACATGGGACTTGGTTGATTTTGGGAATTTTGTTGATTTGAATTGAGTTTGTTGTTTTGGCAGGCTGGGATAGGAATAGGAATGCCTAAAGCTGATAAGAAATGTAAGTTTTTGACTCCGTTTTGATTGGTTTTTGTTAGTTGTTAAATTGAGATTTTAAGTTATTCTGATGTTAATTTCTCATCAAGTGGTGTTTGTTGAATTTGCAATTTGTCAATGTTGCGGCATTTTTGAATAGTTAGCGCCCCATGATCGACTGTCGTTTCTCATAAAAGTTTGAAAACATATGGAAATATTGGTGGTTGAAGAGAACCGATTATTTAGGAGACCTGAAAGATTTGGCTAAAAAAGATTTTGAATCTTATATGAAGTCCATATGGTCAAAACTTCAAATGTATAGAATTTTTTATGGTTGGCAAAGGTAGTCTCACCAGTCCCCTTCTATTGTAATTGAGTTGTTTGCTGTTTTCATGGTGATTTAACAAAGTTGCTTTGGTATTCTTTATAATTTTACAGGGTATGCAGCACCAACAGATAGTTCCTACTATAGAAGTGCTAAGGTACCTCTTGAAACCTTTGTTCGAATTCCGTCTACTTGCTTTGATCTTGCGAGTGAAATCTTCATTTATTTTTATAGGTACTATATAAGCTTTTAACCCCATTTTTGCTAAAACTTTTTTTCTTCTTCGGATTGTATTTCCTTGTCTAATATTTTCTCTTGGCCAGTTTGTAGATTCCACACTACATTACTTTGTATACATGTGCAACTGTACATTTCATATATATTTTAAAATTCTCAGTTATGTAGGTTGTCTCTAAACAAGACTGATATCTAAAATTTTTTTGTATCTAGCAATTTGTAGGTAATGTCTTTTCTCGATGCAAGCCTGATGTCTATCGCTAGATGTGCAGAACTTTCGATTTTAACATTAGCAATTTGCTATAATTTAATAGGGAACGACCCCATCCAAGTTTGGAAGTTTTATCAGAAATTTTTTCTTTCAACAAGAGTGAGTTTTGTTTTTCATCAACAAGTGATTTTTTTTATTCGAAACTGATTATGAGCCATACATTCGATGCTTTGGATTTGTGTATTTGTGTATAGGAAAGTTGGAAATTTTTTTATTTGTGTATATGAAAGTTGTTATAGCCTTCTCAGGCAACTGGATTTTGGCTTTTGTTATCCTTGTTCTTTTGCCTCTAGTGGGACTTAATGGATACATTCAGTTGAAGTTCATGAAGGGATTCAGTGCCGATGCCAAGGTTTGCACTAAAACTTGTTTGTTGAAATTCAATCTAGGAACTGAATATATATATATATATATATATATATATATATATATATATATATATATATATATATATATATATATATATATATATATATAATTAAGAGAGCTGCGATGAACTTCTTCATTTGTCCACTTCACACATTTTCCCTTTTTAAGTGAGCCCTCTTCCCTTCCCTTAACTTGCATATAGGGATGGTCAGAAAATTTGAATTGAAATAGAATAGAGTTTTCTTTTTTAATTGATCTTTCTTAGTTAAGCAGTTTATGATCAATAAGCTTAATTAATCTGTTGCAGATGATGTACGAAGAAGCAAGCCAAGTTGCTAATGATGCAGTTGGAAGTATAAGAACAGTTGCTTCTTCCTGTGCCGAAGAGAATGTGATCCAAATTTACAAACAAAAATGTGAAGGACCAATTAAGACTAGTATAAGGCAAGGGTTAATTAGTGGCATTGGTTTTGAGTTTTCCTTCTTTTTCTGTTCACTGTGTATGCAACCAGTCTCCTATTTCATTGCCGTCTTTATTTATTATCATTATCAGAGCTGAACTTTTATAGAGAAAGATATGGAATTTTTAATGATAGCTCATTACAGAAATTGTAGCACTTAGATTACTGAACTAGATTTCTTATGTCTTCTAGTATTTGTTGATTTCCGTAAGTGAAGGACTAGTGCTTGAGTTGATTACATGATATGGATGCTGAACTAAATGCATCAAAACCAATATGAACATGTCTGTAACTCTGCTTTAAAGATTTTCCTTGTTACATTTGTTGGAAGGTGAGCTTTTATGTCAATCTTCTTAAACTAATTTAATTCTGTCAACATATGCATGCTGCACACATTTGCAAGTATATCTACTTATTGAGAGTTACTAGTTCTTACCCAAGTTATGGGGCAGGATGCAAAGGAATATTGGTGAAAGTAGGAGAGCTCATGGAGTTGTGAGGAAAATTACTTTTAGGTTATAAAGAACTTTCGGTAGTGTTATTTAGCTATTTTCATTTGTAGCTATTCCTATTCATGCACTCAGGTTTTATTCACTTTGTTTTTCTTACGAACTTGGTGGTCTATTTGCAAAATGTCAGTGAGTAGTTAATTTAACTTAAAAGACAACAGGGAATTCTATGGTCATATTGAAATATACCATAAAATTCTAAATCAACCGAAAAAAATGACAATAAATATTCTACACCAAACATGACCCAACAAATTGAACAATGAAAAATGTAAGGCAATCCATACACTTGTATATCTGAATTCCTTACGTATGTCTTCTTCTGTGATGGCGGCAGCAGAAAATCCAAGCACAATGACATGTATTGATTCTTTTCCAAACTTTACTACCTTTCCCTCTAAAAAAAACATGGACATAAAGAATTAATTACTCCAATTGATTGTCTAGGTAAAACTTGCTCAATTAAACTATCAAAAGAGGTTTACTCAATTAAACTATTCCTATTCATGCACTCAGGTTTTATTCACTTTGTCTCTTAAGAACATTTTTGATTGATTTTGCTTTACAGGCTAGAACAAGAACTGCTTCCACTGTCAAAGCAATTGTGGATGAGAGAATTAGCAATGGCGAAGTTTCAAACAAGTAGGGTGACTTTCTACAGATACTTCTCTTTACTAACACATTGTTTGACAATGAAAAACTGAGTTTTGTTCTAATTGGAGTCTGAGATCGTACGTCGCTTTTTTTTTCGCCTCAGATTTATAGAGGAAAGCTGAAAGATGGTTCCCTTGTTGCCATCAAATGCTTGAAATTGAAAAAGAGGCACACCACTCAGAACTTCTCTCACCAAATTGAGCTGATATCGAAGCTTAGGCATCGCGATTTGGTCGACGCTCTTGGACACTGCTTCGAGTGTTACCTGGATGATTCAAGTGTCAGCATAATCTTTATTGTTTTTGAATATGTACCTAACGGGACTCTAAGAGACTGCATCTCTGGTAAGTAGAGCTCTTCTTGTTGGATTTTTAAGTTTCATCTTATCAACTGCCATATGTTTCTATGTTATATATCGAACGGAACTGGATGAAATATGCCTCTAATAGTTGACAATGTACTAATCGACCATAGACTAATCGTGGAACAGTAATTGGAAATTTGCATTGAGGTATATGGCCCGACCTTTCTTAAATTATACTAATGATTTGACAAGCCAAATAGCTCTTTCAAAGCAAGCCTAATTTGAAAGTTGCAAATGAATATGTTTTTTCATTGTTATGTGGTTCTTTCAATTCAAAGTATTTCCCGAAGAGGTCATTTCGGTTATATTAACTAAATTTTTGTAGGAATTTAAAGATATTAAGTTCATGTTTGATCATATTGGGTTCTCTATTCAGTTTTACTTCATGAATGAAATAAATTACCAGGATTAATATGTTATTTTAGTATGATGCTCTTTTTTCATTTGAGATGCTCTTTTTTTAATGTTCATATACTTGCTTAGCTATATTGCCTTGTCATGGGTGCACTTAAATTTATAATTGGTTTGATTGATGTGTAGGACTGGGAGTACTCTCACTGCTTCTTTCGGCAACTTCATGTTCTTGGTAAATATAGGGTGGCGATTAAATTTCATGATCTACATTTATAAAGCTTGGACTAATAATATTTCAATGTGACAAACATTAATATATTGCAGGAAAAATTGGGTTTTAGGTACATTGATATCAATAATTCTACCATTTTGGAGTCACGAATGGGCACCCCTGATGGCTCTTAAAAGTAAGATATATGTTCATATAATAGGAAGATATCCATTTATGAGATCAACTGTTTATTGATGTGTTTGTAACTTTGAATTGATTATGTACAGAGGAGGTTGTAATGGTGGTAGAGACCATCGATGTCGTTGCAGAGGTGGTGGAGAAGGTGGCGGAGGGGATGGAGGAGAACACTATATGTTTGATTTTTGATCATTTTAGTGGGTTTCGTGAAATGTGTGGCTATCGATTTGTTGTTTTGTTGATTGATTGTACAACAATGTGAATTTCTTGATGGAATAACAATACTGCGAGTTGAATGTAGATTTGTTATATTTTCAATTGAAAATGGAAATGGAAATTAATTATGGGCATTTTTCAGCTATTTTTTTTAAAAACATTGCATTTGATAGGGGTTTGAAACCCCTATGTAAGCCTTTGACGATAATATAGAGGTTTCAAACCCCTATGAAATCACTACAATTGATAGGGGTTTGAAACCCCTATGTAAGTCTCTGAAGATATTATAGAGGTTTCAAACCCCTATGAAATAGCCAAGATTTGATAGAGGTTTGAAACCTCTATGTAAGCTTTGAAGATACAATAACGCCTTAAAAGATAACACTTTTCATACATGTCAAAAACCTCTATGAAAAGTCTTTCACAGAGGTTCAAAACCTCTATCTAAAGTTTAATTTGTTCTAGTGATTATAAGTGATAAAGTGATTTTTTAAATTCTTTATTTAGTTGTCACCTCATCAAATTTTAAAGTTAATAATAACTTGGAATACAAATCAAACAATGTAGAAAAGTTGGGATATAGACCTTGTTTGGTATGTGGGTGAGATATCTCTCAACTTACAGGGGAGGGGGTGAGTTATCTCCCCCACCCCCATAGAGATATATCTCCTATGAGTTTAATGGACAAAAATACCCCTCACAAATCATCTTTTTCTCAAGTCCCCCACAAATCATCTTTTTATTTTAAAAATACGTTTGAAGGGCATTTATGTCAATTCCCACATTTTACTGTTTTTTAAAATTTGCAACTTCCATACAAGTTTAAAGTTCAACCAAACATGAAATATGAACTTACACTGTGAGTTAACTCTATGGAGTTATCCCCGCTTGCACTGTAAGTTGGCAAAAACGAACCAAACGAGGCCATAATAACAAATATGATCAAAAGGGTAGGATATAATAATAAAAGTTGAGGAAAGTTACGACATTTGATGTAGTAATTACTATGTGGGCATAATATGAGAATTAAAATTTGTTATAATGACAATAACAAGTCATACCACAAGACACATTGGCTCACAAGAACCATTTATGTGTGCCTTGGGATGTGAGCGTACACAAATCTCGATATATAACACGTGGGTCGAGGCACATGGAAGGATCTTGTGAGCCATTGTATCTTGTGGTGTGACATTGTTGTTGTCATTCTAGTATTTTCCTTTATTATATGATAGTAATATATTAGTATTGATGTACTAGAATTTTTGATGTTTTAGAGAAAAGGTTGTGAAGACGTACACCACAATAGTTGGCTAGCTTTTGTCAAAATGAATCGATGAATTGAGTTGCATGTAAAACTCCGTGTTTATGTTCTTCGTTGGTTTGTTCAAAATTTTTTCTCTGCCTATCTACTTCAAAATTCCAACCGGTTAAGCCTAAATATTAAAAGAAAAATGATACAATTAATGACAATTTAAAGTCACATAAAGTGATATGGCGTGGGGGCTCGCGTCGGTGAGAGCTGTCTGTATATTCCGAAATATACACCTCACCTATTATGCATCAAGAGCTATATGCATTATGTGCCTATCCATTATTACGCGAGACCCGCAAGGCACGCATATTTCAAAGCCTACCCACGCAAGCCACGTCACCGTACGCATATTTCAAAGTCCACCTACTCACTCACTCAATTATTCTTCCAAAAAACACACCATAAAAATCTTTGCCGAATTTCACAACCAACTCACTCAAACAATCAAGATAACGTACGTATATAGATTTTAACACACCCATTAAAACTCCAGTTGCGTGTGTACTCTTAGTGATCCAAAAAAAAACTAAATTGATGAAATTGAACAATGTCAGATTACAAACTTTGAATAGAGAATAAAATAGAGGTTAATTAGTACGGTCGGGGAAAAGATGAAATTTAAAATTGGTCTATTTTGATATGTAAAACAGAAAAAGAAAATTAGAGGGTACGGGAATCGATTACATATGGAATGAGAAAAGGAAAAAAAAAAAAGTACTACAACTTTAATAATGTTGTAAATTGGATGACCCTTTAACCAAGCTTATGAATGATCACATTGTCAAGCATGACTCTCACATTGAATTGTAACATCAAGCATGACTTCTACATTGAATGTAACTTGTACACTCTACATAACTTGTATTCAACTCCAATGTATAATCACTTATCCATGTATTGTCATGTAACTTGTAATCCTCTCCAATGTACACCAACTCTTCCAT
Organism: Stephania yunnanensis; assembly: GCA_039657365.1. Taxonomy (NCBI): domain Eukaryota; kingdom Viridiplantae; phylum Streptophyta; class Magnoliopsida; order Ranunculales; family Menispermaceae; genus Stephania; species Stephania yunnanensis. The sequence continues at coordinate 54,276,300 of CM077588.1, read as the reverse complement.
GTATTGTCTATGTTGCTTGTGATGTGTTGTATGACTTGTGGTGTATGTATAACTTGTACACATTGAATAAGTACAATTATCATCATCACCAAATGACCTATATAAAGGGTGCCAACTCCATTGTAATTCACACACCAATGTTGGAATGGAAATCTCTACATTTCTCAACTCTAGCTCTCTTCTCTCTTGTCTCCTCTTCTCTACTTGTTCTAGTAGTTCTTAGTTTATGTCTTCTATACTTAAGTCTCTAGCAAGTCCAACTTAAGTTCTAGTTGGCCTACAACTTAGTTTACAACACGTTATCAGCACGAGCTTGCTCTAGCATTAAGGAGATCTTGAAGTGCAAGAAGACTTGTTAATGAGACAAAGCTAGGAAGGTATAGCTTTTATTATTTAAATAAGTTCAATTTATTTCTATATAATCATGGTTGCTTCTTTTTATTACATGCATCACTTCTATATGCATGTTTTATTCATATACCATGCATTATAACGTCACTGATTGCGAAAGTATGCTCTGTAGTTGCGTCTTGTACGATCTTCTACATCAGAAATCAAAAGTCAATGTGTGACATATAGTTTTTCTCTTAAAACTACAAACGATTAGTTATTGTTCTATTCTTGATTTTATAATACAAATAATGTTATAAGTTTGAGTTGATAGTGGGTAAGCCTTGTCCCCGGTAAAGCTAAACATTGAAAGGGAGACGGGTTATCCCGTTCGAGGAGGCATGGTATTAAGGAGACTATGTCCCGCCACCCAACCTGGAGGTTGTCCCACCAACTCATACGAATAATACATTTTGTTTATTAATGAATCAAGTTGTGAACATATATTTAATAATATGTTATGTTTTTACATAAAAAGGGGAAAACTATTTTATATTAAATTTATTTTCAAAATATTATTCAACCATAGTTGAATTTGTTGCCTTATTATATTACCGACAATAATTACTTGTCATGGCAATTAGATACTACAATTTGTGAATAAATCATATATGCAAAACTGTGTGTTATACACAATCATTCGCCAATTTCTCTGTAGAGATTTGAAAAGTGAATATTTCACTTTATATATATTTTCACCTTATGGAGTTATATATATATACAAAAAAGGTAATGCTCCAAAAGCTCAAAATGAGAGGCTGAGTCTCATGCTACAAAATTTAATCAGTCAAATATTAATTATAATTCCGCAATTTTAATTACCTCTATGTTGAGGCTATGTGGAAATATGACTGATGAGACAATAAAAAATAAGGTCACGTGGCCCGCCTTGATTTATTATTGCAACAAATATCGAGCGCGCACGTCAATCCAATAAATATTAAGGATTGATTTTTAGTCTCATGGTAGCTGAGTAAAATAATGAGATATTATAAATATAATATCGCTCCCGTCCAATTAGTTCAGCTTCAAATTAAGAAGCATATGTTGCATATAATGATCATGATCGCAATAATAAATTTATGGACGTGGAAAAGGTGAAAATATCAGGTAAAGGTCGTATTGACAATTCCACAAAAAATTGGAACAAAAGTGGTGCACCACTACAAAGGGAAAATAATTATTGACAATGAGCGCTAATAATTGTGACATTTTTTGTCATATATGAAAGGCTATTTTGCCTAAATATTGTCATATATATACCCGAATATTTTTGTGACCTTTACCATGCCTTCAAAATCAAAGGAAAAATATTATGAATTTTATCATTGAAAATGGCTCGATAAAACAAGCACATCAATATGTGTTTAAATCGTGACCTAAATATAGGCGATGAGTTTATGTCTTGTGTATCGTGCTACATGCATGTACATTATAATATAAAAGTGAATATTTCTCGAATTCGAACTTAGCGGAGGCTAATGTTCAGGCAATATCGGGTACAACAATTTTATTGTTAATGTCTTATTCAGAAGAAGTCTACTCAGAATAATAGAAAATTTATCTATATGATTTAATCTGAGTATAATATTCCCGCTTTAACTTCGGAATATATAAGACACATTAAAACGAATGTCGTCATAAATCAAATGACATTCTTAATGTGGAAAGATCTATTTGATTATCCATAATCATCAATAATGCGAAAATATCATAAATTCGCACGGACATCTTTTATCGAACTGAGTTTTTTTATCAGCTGGAGACTATCTTAAGGCAAATCAATAGAAGACTTATATTGATTTAACTCTCCATTAATCATATTATAAGATGCCTTGAATCCCTGAAAGGAAATTTATTTATAGCAAGTTTTGCTAATTGTCACTTTGATGAAGCAATTTTTCCACCATTAGGGGGAGATATAAGCCAATTCAAAAGGAATGGCGTGAAATTGCTTGAAACACATCAAATTACATTAAATTTGTTGTATTATGATCCATGTATAAATTAATATGAACTTGAAGTTCAAAGGATCATTCAGTAGCAACAAATTATGAATCAATTACTTGATGCAAGTATTATATACAAAAGAGTGACAATTATATGCTTCAGCATTAAATGGTTCATATAGAAAACGATGTCCATGTGCAATAAAATGCACAAGATGTCTCACCTATGTGAACATGAGGGAGAGAATCAAAATGAGTTATTGGTTAGTGTATTGCACTCTTTTTCCTTTTGCTAAGGTTTTATCCCCCTGGGTTTTCCTTGCAAAGTTTTTAATGAGGCAATTCTAACAATATTAAAACTCTTTATCAAGGTTGGTTAGTGTATTGCACTCTTTTTCCCTTTGCTAAGGTTTTATCCCACCGGGTTTTCCTTGCAAGGTTTTTAATGAGGCAATTCTAACAATATTAAAACTCTTTATCAAAGTTGATTAATATGAGAGCAATGTGTATCATTATTATGCTCCGTATAAAAAAAAATAATTATGAGAGCAATGTACTCTTTTTCTTATACTAGATTTTTTCCTACATGGTTTTTCTAGTAAAAGTTTTAATGAGGCATATATATTCTCTCAAAGTGTATCAATGTGTTGCACTATTTTCCTTAGCTTTGGTTTTGTCCCATTGGGTTTTTCGAGCAAGATTTTTAATGAGGCAATCAACAATATTATACTACAAATCAAGATTGACGAGAACATTGTACTCTTTTTCCTAGACTAGATTTTTTCCCATGTGGTTTTTCTAGTACAGGTTTTAACGAGGCATATTCTCTCAGCAAGTGTCATCCCAAGGGGAGTGTTGTAAATTGGATGACCCTTTAACCAAGCTTATGAATGATCACATTGTCAAGCATGACTCTCACATTGAATTGTAACATCAAGCATGACTTCTACATTGAATGTAACTTGTACACTCTACATAACTTGTATTCAACTCCAATGTATAATCACTTATCCATGTATTGTCATGTAACTTGTAATCCTCTCTAATGTACACCAACTCTTCCATGTATTGTCTATGTTGCTTGTGATGTGTTGTATGACTTGTGGTGTATGTATAACTTGTACACATTGAATAAGTACAATTATCATCATCACCAAATGACCTATATAAAGGGTGCCAACTCCATTGTAATTCACACACCAATGTTGGAATGAAAATCTCTACATTTCTCAACTCTAGCTCTCTTCTCTCTTGTCTCCTCTTCTCTACTTGTTCTAGTAGTTCTTAGTTTATGTCTTCTATACTTAAGTCTCTAGCAAGTCCAACTTAAGTTCTAGTTGGCCTACAACTTAGTTTACAACAAATAACACCATCATCTATATATAAAAGAAAGGTATGTACAACAGTACATGTTGTCAACTTTACATAGCCACCGATAGGCCCTCTTTTGCTAGGACACGGACAATACAGAGCTTTTTCGAAAAGTGGGGTGGATTTAGTTTGTATTTCATAAAATAGTGAGGTTTACTTTTAAATTTCAAAAGTAAGGTATAACTCCTTTTGAAAATGAGCTATTGATGATGAGGTGACATGCATGGTGGTGAGGTGGAAGACATTTGTATGGATATCTCCTTTTGAAAAGGAGCTATTAATTATACACTTTATGAATGACTCCTTTTGAAAATGAGCTATTTATACAAGATTTTTCGCCCTATGAACGACACGTGCATATGGAGATGGACGACCCGCGTCACTCACGTATCTCGAGGTAGACAACCAATATAAACAACACACACGCATATCGACATGGACAACCCATGCAAAAGTCACCCATGTATACTGAGGTGGAGATTTCATGCAAATGTCACGCATGTCTGTCGAGGTGGGCGACCCATGCAACCTCGTGCAACTCATGCAAACGTCACGCATGTGTCTCGTGGTGGTAAAGCCAATGCAAACGTCACACACGTATCTCCTGGTTGACAACACATGGAAACGCCACGCACGTATGTTGAGTTGGGCGAGCCATGCATCTTCGTGCAAACCATTCAAACGTCATATACATATCTCGAGGTGTGGACAACTCATGCAACCTCGTGCAATCCATGCAAACCATGCGAACATGAAGCACGTATTTCGAAGTTGACAACCCATGCAACCCGGTGCAGTCCATGCAAACCATCCAAACGTCATGCACGTAACTCGAGGTGGACAACTAATGTAAACGCCAGACACGTATCTCGAGGTGGACAATCCATGCAAACGCCATGCACGTATCTCGAGGGGACAACCCATGCATATCCACTACAGACGATGGACCTCATGCAAACGTCACACACGTATCGCGAGACGGATAACCCGTGCAACCCATAGTAAGCATGCAACTCATCCTTTAAACTTTTTTGTTACTTCTATCTCGTGATGATAATTAGAGATACGAAGAATAAAATAATTATAGGGCAAAACCACGTTATTTTTTTGTCGAGAGCTTAAAATTAAAACAACAATGATCTATTGAAAAATAAGTTCATTCCATGAGGTAAAGATCGTGGGTTCGATTCTTGGTATCTAGACTATATCCCTTGGTTTCTCTTGGGGCTTTTTTCGATAACCATGGGTGTTTGAACCTTTTTCAGCCCCTCCTTACTTTGGTTCGACTAATCCCACAGGAGTTAGTCTGGCGCCTCCAATCCCAACCAACTCCCGCAGGGTTAGTCAAACCAAAGTAAGAAGGGGCATAAAAAAGGTTTGAAAACCCGCTAATGTTAAGAAAAAATAGATATGAAACAAATTAATGTTTGATAATTAAGTTAATGGATAGTCAAAATTTAATATATAATTGATAATAGAAACATGTATTAATCTGTATCTTAACTTATCCCACGGTCCCATAAAAAGAATAAAAGCACACACTATTAACTGCTACAAATAACAACTCTTCTTGCCAAAAAAAAAAGAAGATGAAATAGAAAAGGAAAAAGGCAGCAACTAGAAGTAGAACAACGAAAATGAAAACAGAGAACAGAAGAATTGAATAGTAGTATAGACTCCTTGCGGAAAAAAAAATACTAGTATAAACTGCAAAGGAAAAAAGAGAAATAGAAGAAGTTAAAGAAAGAGAATATTTAGTTTAGCAACTCATCTTGGGGCATAAACATGGGTTGAATCTTCTGTCTTTTCACTTAAATGGGGAATAATTTTGCCGTTAGTGCATTTGTTATATTTGGGACCATAATTGCCATCCAGATTTAAGAGAATAAGTTCTTGCCACGTCGACATCCCACGTGGATGTTCACACGAATAACGCCTTTTCAAAAGACGTTATTCGTATAAACACAGTCCACGTGGTCATACTAAGACGCTATTCGTGTAAAAATCCATGTGGGATGTCCACGTAAGCCACAAAAATTTGCCCGAACTAATAGCGTATTTTCAAAAGGCGATATACCATATTTTTTGAATAAAAAAAACCACACTTATTTTCCTCATTTAAACTAAAATATGCTGTACTTTTGTAATTTTTTCAACAATACAATCATTTTCTAACATAATACTTTACATAGATTTCCAACTAATGTTTGCCTAATTAATTGCCTAATTAATATCAGTATTATAATTAATAGCCTAAGTACATTATTTTTAATTTTTTAATTTTTGTTCTTTTTATTTTTATACACAATAACAACAACAACAACAACATAGCCTCCGTCCCAAATCATTTTTTTTTTTTTTTTTTTTTTTTTTTTTTTTTTTTCAAATCCCAAATTTTATACACAATAACACACTACAAAAATGTACCAGTATAGCGACGGGTTATAGCGACGTCGCTATTTTGGTACGACCTGTCGCTAGTAGGGTTTAGCGACGGGAAACCTATTCCCGTCGCTATTCTTCTCGTCGCTAATTTTTTTGGTGACGGGCGTCAAAAATAGCGACGGGTACCCGTCGCTTCTCCCATCGCCAACGTCCGTTGCCGTTTTGTGACATGTGGATCAAAGAATTCGATTTCTGCCATGTCACTAAATTTAGCAACAGTACGCCATCGCTATTGATGTCCATGTGGCTTACCTAGCAACCACGTGGACAAGAATAGCCACGGGAAGCCGTCGCTAATTCCGTTGCTATTCTGGAATTTCTTTTTTAAAAAAATTCGTTTATTTTCAAAATATATTTCAGAATTAAAATAAATAAATAATTAATTTCAATTTTTTTTTTGAAAACCGTTTTAATCAAAATAAAAATTATGTTTTTTCTAATTTTAATATTGTTTAATTTAAAAAAAACCGTTTTAATTAAAATGAATAATATAATAAAACTATATAATGTTTATAATTTGTTTTTAGAAATAGATTTCATAATTAATTTATATTAAAAATAATTTAAAACATTATAAATATTTTTTTTGAAATAAATGTTTGTTTTATTAAAACTAATGCTGAAATTTATATAGTTAATTTAATAAAACACATTAATTTTAAAACTATTTTATTTTTAAAATTAACAATTTTTTATTTGTAATTTGATGAAAACAACAATTGTCAAAAAATAAACAATATAAACAAATTAAATTTAATAATTAAATAAATAAATAATAAATGAAATAAATATAAACAAAAAAAGTTTATAATTATAGAAAATGTACATGTATAACTACAAAATATGAAAAAAAAAACCTAAAGTCTAAGTGTATACATCAAATGACTTAATCATCGAGATCCCTGTCGCTCTCTGAGTCATCAGTAGGATGTGATGGAGGCGCGAACGAAATTCCAAGTTTGTCCATCAGAGCCTGCTCCATGCGACCTAACCGTCCCTGCATCTCTTGCAATTGGTCACGATCGAGGGTTTTAACATTAATAACCCTTAGAAGACTTCTCTGCATCTCCTTAATGTCCATTCTGAGTTGCTTGATGGGCTAATCATTACCAGACATGGGACAAAAAGATCCAACTCCAGCTCCAGCTCGACTACGCCTCGATGGTGTCCACCCTAATTCATATGTCCATCCTTTGTTGCAAGGAAAATGATTGGTTGACATAAATGGGGTGCACAGCTTAATGGCGCACATGTGGCGTCCCTTTTTCAAATGTAGGGCCCACGAAAAAGTACATAAAGGGGGCGCCACGTAGGTTGTTCGATGGCTTAAGATGGTTGGAAACTTTTGTTATGTTTGGTGGTTTTTTTTTTTCTTAATTTCAGGCTATTGGACATTGAATAAACAATTCATTACTTTTATTGGTATGCATTTGGTCTCTAAACTTTTATTGGTATTTTGTTAGGTTTCATGGCGGGCAGTGATCACCCCCACTTCGAGGGCGCACATTACCTCATTGTAAAGCTGCACCCGACTTGATATATGGTTGTGTTTCCCCACTTTTGCTATCCCTTTTGAGTTAACTGAGTAGCTATGTACATGATCTATTTACTTATCTATGATGTTGAATTTCATGTAAATGTCTTTGTCTGATTATTGTTGCTATAGATTGTATAAGGCATTTTTGTGCATATTTAGAGGATTGTAAGTTTTTTTTTGTGGTTGTTGAACAATATGATTGGTGGTTTTTGTGCATACTTAGAAATTTGGAACATTTATTAAACTTGACAAGCTTTCGTGGATATATAAATCTTTTTCAATGTCAAATTGTACATTTTTTTCTCTCATTTGAATATTTGTTGTTGATATATATTGTCAATGTATGAATGTATGTCAAATTCTATTTTTTTGGGGAATGTTAGCACCCCCAAGGAGTTGTTGGAGGGGGTGCAGGCGATGAAGTAGGTCATATGGTTGTATTTTCAAGTTTAGAGGTTATGAAGAACTAATTGGATTAAGCTTAGGTTTGAAAACTAAACAAAGCGGAATTGAGATGGATTAGTAACGGAATTCAGAGATTCCGTTGCTATTCCATCTCTAATTTTCGAGGAATAGATGCATGAATCAGCAACGGATCAGAGACGGAATTATTGTATTCCGTTTCTGATCTGTTGCTAATCAGAGACGGATTAGAGACGGACTACAATAATTCCGTCTTTGATCCGTTGCTAATCAGAGACAGATCAGAGACGGACTACAATAATTCCGTCTCTGATCCATTGCTAATTTGAGACGGATTAGAAACGGAATACAATTACAATTGTACCCTTTTGAAGAATTTTCATTTCTGTTCCGTCTCTGTTCCGTTTCTAAATTCCGTCTCTAATCCGTTTCTAATCAGAAACGGAAACACATTTCCGTTGTTGATTGAATCAACGACGAAGATTTTAGAGACGGAATAGATTCCGTCTTTGTTCCGTTGCAGAATTGAATTAGAGACGAAATTTATGCTAATCATAGACGAAAATCTTCGTTTCTGATCTGCTGTTTTTTTGTAGTGACGTAGGTTCTTCGCCCCATTTGTGTCAGCCAATCATTTGAATGGAATGACCTACATGCTACTTGCCCATGGCAAGTAGTACTACTAGTTAATATGAAAGACTTATTAATTGTTACCAACAATATCAGTTGGCCCAAAGTGTTAAGGGATTTTGTCTTTTTAACCGAGCTAAATCTCAAGTTTGAGTCTCGTAAATGAAAAAAGATTGAGTTGGGAGGGATGACCACTCCTCATAAGAGGGCCAACAGTACCAAAACGTGAATTAATCGGTGCGGTTGGTGTCGGACATCATGCATGTGAAAAGATCGATTGTTATTTATATTTAAAAAAAACATAAAAGTACATGTACCGATTTAATTATAGCTAGCCTAGGGGTCCTTAAATTTATGGGTTCGCCCCTAACAAGCTGCTTACACGATTAGTTGTGTGCGCCTCAAAATGCGTGCTTACATAAATCCTAGTACATAACACACAGATCACAATGGTCGTTGAGGTCGACCCAATGTGCATTTTGATATTTCCCTTTATTGGTTTCTTGTCATCATGCACTTCATGGATAAACGACTATAATCGATTCAACCGCTGCCATAGGTATTACTTGATACCGATTGAATCCAGCCCTGTAGATGACTTGTTCCCATTCTTCTCTCGTTCTTTCTTTTCCACCCAAAAACATCATCCCTATGGCTAAACCTAATTTTGCATGGGACAACTCCGGCAAGTGCTCTGCGTCCACCATGATCTCTACCAGTATCACCTTCCTCTTTCTAGGACTAATTGCTTCCTTGCACTTGCTCGCAACCAAACCGAACCGCGGTTTGCGCGGTTTGGTTTCGCGGTTTTTCTTGTTACATATTTTTCAAAAAACAAACAGTGGTTTGCCCAAAATTAAGTGGTTTGCCCAAATTAAGTGGTTTGCCCAAATGAAGAGAAAAAAATTAAGTGGTTTGGCTAAGTCAACTAAATTACCCTCGGTTTGGTTTGGTGAACCGCGGTTTTTCAGAATTGAAAACCACCACCAAACCGCGATTTTGCGGTTTTCAAGTTTTTCAAACCGCCTCCAAACCGCGAGTTTTAAAAATCAGAACAAACCATACGGTTTGGACGGTTTTAGGAAAACCGATGCCCATCCCTAGTTGTGAGGGATATGATCAAACATATCCTCAACAACGAACTCGAGGCGAGGATCATTGTGGATGACATTTCAACAATGTGAAGTGACTCCATCACCGAGCATTTCATATGAGGGAAGGAGTTGAGCATGGCCTTGGCCACAGTACCAGAGTTCCCACCAACATCCACAAGCGACGTCACGCCGTTGTCGATAATTTTCTCCCTCTTAAGCCCTTCGACGAATGCCTCAACCATGCACTCCGTGCCGCTGTTCATCGCATCGATCGTCATCTTGGTGAACTCGGCGTCCTCTGCCATCACGTCCAATGCGTTTGTTCTGTCCATGCCATGAACCAACTCTAAACAATTCTCTGTCCCTCTCAAGCTCTCAACTAAGCGTGCAGCCATGGACAGTTGTTGGGGGTCGGTTTGTAACATGACAAACTTGGCCAAGCTCTTGTGTAGTCCACTTTTCAACAACAACATTGATGCTGGAGTGAGCCCATACTTGGTCTCTCCAGTACATGTAGTTGTGAAGAGGTTTATGTGCACCATGAACCTCATTGTTCGGTTTAACCTGTAAACATTCAAGACATTAATAATTAGATCAAATAGAGCTGAAGCGATTAGATACTCGTAAAACCCAAAAATCTTATTGCCCTCATGAGCCTCAATACAATCTGATGACTCATTGTTTGATGGGTCAAGTGTCTTTTTATAGGCTCGAGGAAGAACCTTTAAGCTTCCCACATTAACACAAATTCCCTTCAAATTAGTAACATAAGGAAACTCAAGAGTGACTTTTAAATAATACATCACGTAATTTATTCATAATATAAATTAATAGCATTATGAGACACATTATATATGGTCTTACTTAACCTGTCTAGGTTCACGGGCTCATCGAGAGTAGCAGCGTCTTCGAACGACAATTTGGAAGCGATTTCGCGCAATGTCATGGCACCGCCGGGGTGGTCGTGAATCAGGTCCTGTATGCCCAACTGAACTACATTTCTCAATGCAACCCAAACATGTGCTTCCATAGCTGAGCTTGTGCTTTGATGATCTCCTTGTCTGATAACTTCTCCATATGTGATCGATTATCAATCTTTTATTTTTTTGAAGTTTTGAATGGACGCAACAATATGCAACTTCCTTTTATTATATAAGTAAAAAAAAGCTAGGTACTATTATTTAATTGGAGGGGAGTGATAGGGGTACATCACAAATGAACATATATATATATCAGAAGGCACATTCTGATGCGCGAGCAATGCACCTCGGAATGCGATTGACGTATATCCGAAAGAGCATTGGACGCACATTGTAGGTGGGACTAGGAAGAAGGGGAGATAGGAAGAAGATCTGAAGAGAATAGAGGGTTGAGAGAGCAGAAGAGAATCATAGAGATGAGAGGGAATTGGGTTGAAACATATATCATACTCCCATTTTGGACAGTCGGTCGACGATGACTAAGATAGCCGTTTTGCCATTCGAGAGAGGCAAATGTGTTATGAAATCCATGTAAATCTTGCCAGGAATTGGTAATTATTGAAGAAGACCTTGAGGAGCGCGATTGAAAGGCTTAACCTCTTGACAAACTGAACCACCGATTTATGCATGCCCGGCCAATAAAAAAATGGAAGAGAGACGAGCATATATATGTACGCTGGATGCCTGCGTCTGCGTGTCCACCAACAAAGGAGTTGTGATAGTCTTTACAAAATTAAAGACTGCAAAGCGGAGTCAGCAGGCACAAAAATTATTGCCCGGTAGAGAAGAAGGATCAGCTGAAATGACTGAATGAGGCGTTGGCCTACTGGCTTTGAAGCATAGAAATCTCGGAGAGCATTCAAAAGGGCTACCACGGGGCTTGACATAGAAGATAAAGCAAGCAGGGACTCATCGTAGCCTGAAACGAGGAAGAAGCGTTCGAAAGACCGATCGCGAAGGGCATGACCACAAAGTGGTAGTGCCAGACTGCCAGTGCCCCTCGTGAGTTCGGAATGTGGTCTTGTGTATATCTGCAGGTGCAATGCGAAGTTGGTGATAACCGGCCCTTAGATCGAGCTTCGAAAACACCCGAGCACCATGAAGCTCGTCCAAAAGTTCATCAATGGTAGGTAGGTATTGGAAACCGATCTTTAACAAAGCGCGATAATCGACGCAAAAGCGCCAAGAACCATCCTTCTTTCAAACAAGCAAAACCGGGGGCGAAAACGGGCTTGTGCTTGGTTGAATCAGGCCATCGCAGGGTATCTCTTTCACCATTCTCTCGATGGTGATCGGTCGGGCGAGGTGGAGGAAGGGAGCTCGGCAGTCGGCACGGCGAAGACGTCCGCAAACGTCTGCAATAGTTGCTAGAGTTGGGACGGCATTGTTGGGGGAAGACCGGATCGAATTGGGACAGAGCAAAGTGAAAGAACTCAATAATACCCACCCTTTTGGAGTTGGGTCTTGCGGAACCAAGTACCTTATCGAATGCATTGCAGGAACACACTTTTGTCGTTATGCTGGAACTCCATACTTAAATTACCATAGTCAAAAGTTGTAAGGGTAGCACAAAGAGGTCCAAAGAGCAACCAAAAGGGCCCATATCCAATGGAACTTCTTTTGCAAACACCAGCACTGCACAGCCCAATGTTTCGCCATTACCCATCGTAACCGTAAGACGCTCTGATGGGCTGATCGGCAAGCCCAAATGTTTGACAACCCTGGACCGCACAAAATTATGGGTCCAACCGATGTCCACCAAGATGACAACCCGGGTGCCATTCATTGAGCCGAGAAGCCGCATCCGGCGGTTGCAACTTGCAGGACAGTGGCTGATCGATTTGTTTCTCAAACGCTTCAACGGCATCCCCTTGTGTGAGTGTGGTGGTGCAGTCGAGGAAGGACTCGAAGAGATTGGAGGCTTGTTGAAAAGAGGATGAGCAGAAGAAGATTTAGGAGAGATACCCTTGTCGTCGATCATCTTTGCTAACCCTATGGCTTTGTGCCATCGACGCTGGAGAGGAGGACTGAGGAACAAAACCCATCCTAGGGTATGATGCCTCAGCAATAATATAAGTGACCGAGGCGGATGCACTTGGATTGTGTAACGACCCAAAATCTCTAACCGTGTTTAATTTCTTAAATAAGATCGACGACCCGTACTGTGGGACCCACATCGTGATATGTCCGTTAACCGAGGCAAGGGCTGATGTATATTTTATTTTTGTTGTGATGTATGCCTAGTGTATTGTATATGTGTAGACTATTAAGTCAACTTATACGGGTGTATAGGTATCGAGACGAGCGGGGACATACCTCGAGTCGAGTGTCGACGTGGGACCGAGGTAGCGGCATATTGGGTAAGCTTAATTAATTTGAGTTAAATGTGAATTTATGTTGGTTTAATAAGTGGCTAATGTGGTCGCATTTGAATTAATGTTAATGTGCCTATAGTTAGTGAAATAAAACAATAAACACAAGATGTGTATCGAGACACGCATTAACTCATCAAGAGACAATGTGTCAACTTGTTGAGTCACTCAATAGTGACTTGAGGGACAAGTGGCGGGATAAGGTGGTCCATGTGATAAACCTCGAGATACGTGTGCACACAATGATCAATGGCTAAGATTCAAACATATCAACATGGTCAAATGAACCTATAAGTCAAAAGTTTTGGTTTCTTATCTTCATCAAATCATTTCAAGGAGGAGGAGAGGAAGAAGAGAGGCTGCTGGAGTGATTTGGAGAAGAGGATGAGTGTGTAACCATTGAAGCTTTAGTGAGGAAGAAGATCATCATTAAGCTAGGTAACTTCTTCACACCATAAACTTTGTGATTTCATAAAAATTGATGTTGTTGTTGCTGTTGTATGTTGGGATGGATGTTAAGGACCTCATGTAGTGTGTATGAGGGTCCCCAAGGCGATAACATAGCCTACGTGTGGAAAAAACTCAGAATTCGTAGTGCAGAATTCTGGGTTCTGCTGCACATAACGCGCTAGGTATAACATCTAGCACGCTAATATTAATTAGCGCACTAGATCCGTGAATTACCGCGCTAACACTGAGTAGCGCCCTAGATAGCCGAAGTAACGCGCTAGGTAAAATCTCAAATTGGATATTACAAAATTCCTCGGAGTCTCCACCCAAGATGTAGACATACATATTCCGACAAGTGGGTCCCACATACGGCCCTAAAATGACACGTGGCACGAGTCGAATTTTCAGGCCGTTACAGTCTTCCCAACTAAATGAAAATTTCGTCCCGAAATTTAACTGTAACTCGAATCTCGTACTAAATAATAGCCGAGGGTAACGTGTAGTTATCGTCGACTCGAACTCCCAGGTGAGTCCCTTCGTCCTACAATGCTGCCAGCGAACTAAGACCTTCGTGAGTTCCCTGTTTCGAAGAATCTGTACCCGACGTCGACAATCTCTATCGTTCTCTCATCATAGATCACGTCAGAATGTACTTTACCTGTCCCAACTCAATCGTCGATCTCGGCCCTGACTTAGCGAATGTCAACGTTGAAATGTAAAATGTCGGATGAACCTCAGCTAACTCTTCTGGCAAGTCCAATCTGTAAACCACACCGCGAACTCTTGCTACGACTCTGAACGGTCTTATGTATCTCAGCGCCAATTTGAAAAATCTAGGCTTTGTGTCACGCCCTTGAACCTCTGATACATCACATCAGCTCTCCGACACTCCAACACGCGCTGAATGGATATTGTCGGTACTCTCATTTGTCTGTAAATATGTGCCTCTACAGCATTTGAAATCTCTGACAAACTCTTAGCTATTGCCGCCTCGAGTAAACAAAACTCGTATGTCATCTGACGAACTACAGTCTCACTGTCCGATCCCTCTCATGTGTCCTCAACTGACGCGATAACTAAGTTATCACTATGTCTCCCTGCATCAATACGCATTCCAATCCGGTGCCACAAACATCCGTATGAACAGTCAACTCTTGGTCCGGCTCTGACAACACTAATAACGGTGCAAAAGTCAACTTCTTCTTCAACTCTATGAACGTCACCTCACATTCACTGTACCAAATGAACAAATCATATCCGGCGCTGCAATTTTTGGAGAAGTCATGTACAAGCGTCGATAATATCCTTTGTCGTTGATCACATGTCCTGAGCGCTTCACCTCCAAACGCCGAAACTCGCACTTACTGAACTTAGCGTACAATCTGCGCTCCCCAAGTCTGTGGTCGAAATCTTCGAATAAAATAATGGATCTGAAGTCGCTTGATTCCAGCTACGTTCATCGCAAGGTACGCAAGTGTGTGAATCTATTCATGTTTTGCGCCAGCATGCCTCTGTATCAAAAACTCATCTCTAAATCTCAATTGAATCTCGGTCGTGGTATACTTCCTTGAATTCTGGCCAAACACTCGGCTCTCCGTGGGCAGCTGTATGGGCGTCCACCATACTGCACTGCTCTTCTAGCCCCATTATTCGCATGAAGAACTGATCGTTCATTTATGTCGAATCTTCAAATCGCGAACAAGCCGCAAATCAGCGTCGTAATACGTATACATAAATATTTAAATCAACATATACGCATATACGTCCTAGTACTACCCGCCCACTTTGCTTCCCAACTAAAGTTCTAAAGCAAGTACATCGGGTTTCCACATCTAAAATTTTTAAGTCTTATGCTCTTTAAATTTATTTCCCGAGGTTCCTCGAAACTCTCGTTCTGATACCACTTGTGACGTGGTATCAGTTTAAAGACACATACGCTTCCTCCAACGGACTCGACCATGCTCTGATACCATTTGTAACGATCCCAAAACCTGGGGTCGCCACGTGGGGAGGCGCTGGCCCAGCAGTCCCCTCCGATCCTTGACTCACTGGGTCCCACGAGCCACCGACGCCATTTTTCTCCAACACGACTCCTCGATACGCGTGTTAACTTTCTTCGTTAAACATTATAAACAACAGCGGAAGTCTTAAATTTAAAAGAAGTAACCGATTAAATTTGTCATCGAATAAAACATTATTTTATATAAGAGCAACTCCTATTGTGGAAAACCCGGGGAAAGTACTCCGTATATATACGACAATATTAAACCATAATATATACGAGTACATGTTTATTCAGTCTCCCATTTCCCAAAAGTAAAGCAAAACATCAATATAGCACGTACTGGTAGATCCTTAACCGCGGGCAGTCCGATAAATCGCCCAAAATATCTTGGGTCTGCACTCGCCCATCACAAAAAAGAAGATGGGGAGTACAATTAGTAAGATTCCAACAAAGTACACCGGGCATTTATAAGAGAAATAAACAGATATCAATAACCATGTCAAGTACTCATGTGGAAACTAAACAGGCAACTGTGCTAAGATCATCACATGAATAAATAACACGAGATAAACAAACCGTGTACTCCTCCCGGTCACACTAAACTGTACGACAAACCCCCAGGATCCTTTCAGTGAGTGCCCCACTTCCTTTCACCTGGTACGACCCAGCCTGCCGATAGGTCCACACAGGCCCGAAACCTACGGACTGGGGATCATAGGATCCTTTCAGTTGAAACACCCACTTCCTTTCACCTGATTACCCGCGTACAGCCTATTGTGCCATAAGTACAACACGAATAGCAAAAGTCTCGATCCCCACCCTAAATGTGTCACGAAAATCAATAACAGCACGAATAGGGGCATAACATCCAATAATCACGAATAAGAACTCAATGATAGAAAAGTAAACCCTCGATGACTTTTAGAAGAAATCTTACGTACCTCAAAACGCACTCGAGCGCATCTCGATATGCGCACCCGACACCTGATTATAGCATCCTAAGTCCCTGGTGTCCATTTGTGCCATTTAGTTACCAAATCATGCAAGTCACGATAAAAATAGGTGAAATACACCTCACCTCAATCGCGTCGTCGACATTCGTCGATTCGCGCATCTGACCGGTTGATAAAGCACCACCGCGCTGTTCACCGTGTCGCCGGCGCTACCGCTCGCTGCGGCTGCCTCGCCGGCGCCGGCTGTTCGCCGTCGCCGCCGGCCACTCGCCGGCGCGGCTGCTGGCGCCAAAGCCGCCAGATTCGAACCCGCCGGCCGCGCTTCCTCGTCGCGCCGCGCGAGCTCCCCCTGCGCGCGTCGCTGCTGGTCATCTCCACCGCGCCACCACGCCAGCTCGCGCCAGATCTGGAGCCGCCGCTGCCTCCGTGTCGTGCCGTCCGCCCCACGCCGTCTCTGCCAGTCGACTCCTCCGCGAGCTTCGCCTCTACCAGCCGGTGCTGCCGGCCGCCTCCGCAAGCTCCGGGGTGGCGCGCCGGAAACCGCCTCTCCGTCATCTCCTCTCTAGATTTCTCTCTCTTGCTCCTCACCTCCCGATTCTTATCTTCTTTTTTTTTCTTTATATAATATATATATATATATATTAATGTTGTAAACTAAGTTGGAACTTGCTAAGAACTAGAGAAGGAAATAGAAGACTAAGAACTTCTACTACTACAAACTACTACAGAGGAGAAGAGAAGAAATGAGATAGTTGGAATGAGAAGTTTTCATTCAACTTGGTGTGCTTTTACAACGAGGTTGGCACCCTTTATATAGGCCATTTGGTGATGATGATAAACGTACTTCATACAATGTGTACAAGCAACACATACACCTCATGTCATACAATACATCACAAGCAACATAGACAATACATGAAAGAGTTGGTGTACATTGGAGAGGTTTACAAGTTACATGACAATACATAGACAAGTGGAGGTACTATTAAGTGATACATACAAGTTACATGACTACACAATATGTTGGTGTACATGCATGGTCATCCATATTCCATAACACTCCCCCCTTGGATGACACTTGCTTAGATATTGTGCCTCGTTAAAACTTTTACTAAGAAAAACCCTGTGGGAAAAAATTGAGTAAAAGAAAAAGAGTACACTATTCTCATAAATATTAAGACGGGTATAATATTGTTAAGATTGCCTCATTAAAAACCTTGCTAGGAAAACCCAATGGGATAAAACCATAGCTAAGGGAAAAATAATGCAATACACTAATCAATAACTCCCCCTCATGTGAACATGAGTGAAACTTGTTCAGTTTCTTTACTTGCAATGTATTTAAGTTTACGCAAGCCAGCAATACCATATGTAAGCCTTTTAAATGTCGTAGTTGGTAAGGCTTTTGTGAATAAATAAGCAAGATTATCACTCGATCGGATTTGCTTGACATCAATTTCACAATTCTTCTGAAGCTCATGCGCATAAAAGAATTTTGGTGAAATATGTTTTGTTCTGTCCCCTTTTATGAATCCTTCACTTAATTGCGCAATACATGCTGCGTTATCTTCATATAATATGGTTGGAGAATCTTTTATTGAAGGCAATCCACATGATTCTTGAATATGTTCAATCATATTTCTCAACCATACACATTCACGACTTGCTTCGTGAATTGCAAGTACTTCAGAATGGTTGGAAGAAGTAGCAACCATAGTTTGCTTTACTGACTTCCACGATACAGCAGTATTACCACATGTGAATACATATCCCGTTTGAGAACGGGCCTTGTGGGATCATATAAAAATCCAAAGATCAGCATAACCTTGGAGATTCAATTTTACCCTCTCGAGTAGAATAAACCCATGTCACTTGTTCCTCGAAGATATCGAAAAATATGTTTAACACCATTCCAATGTCTTCGAGTTGGTGATGAGCTGTATCTTGCAAGTAGGTTGACAGCAAAAGCAATGTCAGGTCTTGTACAATTTGCAAGATACATAAGTGCACCAATTGCACTTAAATATGGTACCTCTGGACCAAGTAGCTCTTCATCACTTTCATGAGGTCGAAATGGATCCTTATCCACTTCAAGTGATCCGACAACCATTGGAGAGCTCAATGGATGCGCCTTGTCCATATAAAATCTTTTTAATATTTTTTCAATATAATTTGATTGATACTTGAAAAATATTCAATTTGCAAACCAAGACAAAGTCTTGTTTTTCCAAGTTCTTTCATCTCAAATTTCTTTTTCAAGTATTCGGATGTTCTAACGATGTCGCGGTGGTTTCCCACAATATTTAAATCATCAACATATACAGCAATAATCACAAATCTTGTTGATGATCTTTTAATAAAGACACATGGGCAAAGCGGATTATTTACATATCCTTCTTTCAGTAAATAATCACTAAGGCGTTTGTACCACATTCGTCCGGATTGTTTCAATCCGTACAAAGACCTTTGTAATTTTATAGAATGCATGTTATGAGGTTTTGATTTTATTTCATCAGATATTACAAATCCATCAGGGATTTTCATATATATCTCACTGTCTAGGGATCCGTATAGATATGCTGTAACGACATCCATTAAATGCATATCAAGCCCTTCAGAGACTGCAAGGCTTATCAAGAACCAAAATGTGATTGCATCTATAACAGGAGAATATGTTTCTTCATAATCGATGTCAGGTCTTTGTGAGAAACCTTGAGCTACAAGTCCTGCTTTATACCTCGTAACTTCATTTTTTTCGTTTATCTTTCGTACAAATACCCATTTTTATCCAACATGGTTTACGCCATCTGGCGTTTGGACAATTTGTCCAAAAACCTCTCGTTTTTTTAACGAGTTTAGCTCTGCTTGGATAGCCTCTTGCCATTTTTGCCAATCAGGTCTTTTTCGACATTCGTCCACTGATCGTGGTTCTGGATCATCATCATTTTCACATATTTCAAAGGACACGTTGAAAGCAAATATATCATCAGGAACAATTTCATTTCGATCCCAATTCTTACCAGAGTTTAAATAATTTATTGAGATCTCATTATTTTCATCTTTTTCCTCTTTTTCTAGAGGAAGTTGTTCC
This sequence comes from Stephania yunnanensis, assembly GCA_039657365.1. NCBI lineage: Eukaryota > Viridiplantae > Streptophyta > Magnoliopsida > Ranunculales > Menispermaceae > Stephania > Stephania yunnanensis. Next base: position 54,256,610 of record CM077588.1, on the reverse strand, counting down.
TCATCAGAATCAACTTGTTCTGACAAACCCTTATCAAAGGATTCTTGTGCTTTCTCAGGAGTATTTTGATTTGTATTTATTTTGACTCCCGTTTTCCTCTTTCGAGGAATTGTATCCTTCGAACCAACTGGTCTTCCACGCTTTAAGCGTTTCGTTGGTTCTCGTGCATTTTGTTGCACAGAGACATCAATTCTTGCAGGAGCATTTACAGCTGGAATATGTGATTTTGTCACTTGTTTTGCATCATTAAATGCATCAGGTAATTGATTTGCAATTTGTTGCAAATGAATGATCTTTTGAACTTCAAGTTCACACTGATTTGTGCGTGGATCATAATGTGATAAAGTTGATGCATTCCAAGCAATTTCACGTCATTCTTTTTGAATTGGCTTCTTATCTCCCCCTAATGATGAGAAAATTTCTTCATCAAAGTGACAATCAACGAAACGTGCGGTAAAAAAATCCCCTGTTAAGGGCTCAAGGTATCTTATAATGGTCGATGAGTTAAATCCAATATAAATCCCAAGTTTTCGTTGTGGACCCATCTCAGTTCTATTAGGAGGTGGTATAGGAACATATACTGCACAACTAAAAATTCTCAAGTGTGAAATATTTGGTTGTTGACCTAAAATGAGTAGCATTGGGGAATGTTCATGGTATGCAGTAGGCCTATAACGAATGATAGATGTTGCATGAAGGACTGCATGTCCCCAAACTGAAGTTGATAACTTAGTTCTTATGATTAAAGGTCTGGCAATTAATTGAATGCGTTTGATAAGAGATTCTGCCAAACCATTATGGGTATGCACATGTGGAACAGAATGTTCAATGGTAATTCCTATAGACATGCAATAATTTCTAAATGCTTGAGATTGAAATTCCCCGGCATTATCAAGACGGATGGTCTTAATTGGGTTGTCAGGAAATTGTGCTCTTAACTTAATGATTTGTGGTAAAAGTCTAGCAAATGCAACATTGCGGGTTGAAAGCAAACAAACATGTGACCACCTAGTTGATGCATCTATCAAAACCATGAAATATCCGAATGGTCCACAGTGAGGATGAATAGGACCACATATGTCTCCCTGAATGCGTTCTAAGAAAACTGGGGATTCCACAACGATTTTACTTAGGGATGGTTTAACTATCAATTTACCTTGAGAACAACTAGCACAATTATAATCACCAGCTGAAAATATTTTGTGACTCCTTAAAGGATGTCCATGCGAATTATTAATTATTCTTCGCATCATTGATGATCCTGGATGACCAAGCCGGTCATGCCATAAAATGAATGTCTTTGGATCATTAATTTTCTTATTCAAGATGACATTCGTTTCGACATGCCTTATATGAGTAAAATATAATCCAGATGATAAAATTTGGGAATTTTTCTAACAATTCTTTTTTCCCATTTGAAACCAATGTGACATAGAGAAATTCTCTATTATTTTCGTTCACGGTTTGAATGTGATATCCATTTTGTCGAATATCTTTAAAGCTCAGTAAATTTCTTCTGAATTTTTCAGAGTATAAGGCATTGTCAACATGAATTGTTGTTCCCCCAGGCAACATAATATTTGCTCTTCCAGAGCCATTAATCAAATTGGAGATGCCGGATATTGTTTGAACATTAGCCTCAGCTAAGTTCAAATCGGAGAAATATTCTCTGTTTTTAAGGATTGTATGCGTTGTAGCACAATCAGCGAGGCATATATCACTCTTATTTGATTCGTGACTTGAACACATGATTTGTTGATCTATCTGGACAAATAATGTTTGACAAATCAGAAAAAGAGTCATATTTCAATGATAAAATTCATAATAGTTTGCCTTTGATTTTGAAGGCGTGGTAAAGGTCACAAAAATATTCGGGCATATATATGACAATATTTAGGCAAAATAGCCTTTCATATATGACTAAAAAAATGTCACAATTATGAGCGCTCATTGTCAATAATTATTTGCCATTTGTAGTGGTGCACCACTTTTATTCCAAATTTTGGTGGAATTGTCAATACGACCTTTACCTGATATTTTCACCTTTTCCACGTCCATAAATTTATATTTGCGATCATGATCATTATATGCAACATATGCTTCTTAATTTGAAGCTTAACTAATTGGACGGGAGCGATATTATATTTATAATATCTCATTATTTTACTCAGCTACCATGAGATAAAAAATCAATCATTAATATTTATTGGATTGAAGTGCGCACTCGATATTTTTGCAACAATTAATCGAGGCGGGCCACTTGACCTCTTTATTGTCTCATCAGTCATATTTTCACATAGCCTCAACATAGAGGTAATTAAAATTGTGGAATTATAATTAATATTTGACTGATTAAATTTTGTAGCATGAAACCCAAAGCCGCTCATTTTGAGCTTTTCTGAGCATTACCCTTTTGGTATGTATATATATAACTCCATAAGGTGAAAATATATATAAAGTGAAATATTAACTTTTCAAATCTCTATAGAGAAATTGGTGAATGATTGTGTACAACATACAACCTTGCATGGATACAAGCTTTATTCATAATTTGTAATATCTAATTATCATGACAAGAATTATAATAAGATAACAAATTCAACTATGGTTGATTAATATTTTGAAAGTAAATATAATATAAAATAACTTTTTCTTTTTCTTTAATGTAAAAAAAACATAACATATGATTAAGTATATGTTCACAACTTGATTTATTAATAATCAAATATAATATTCGTATGAGTTGGTGGGACAACCTCCAGGTCGGGTGGCGAGACAAAGTCTGCTTAATGCCATGCCTCCTCAAACGGGATAACCCGTCTCCCTTTCAATGTTTAGCTTTACCGGGGACGAGGCTTACCCACTATCAACTCAAACTTATAGCATAATTTGTATTATAAAATCAAGAATAGAACAGTAACTAATCGTTTGTAGTTTTAAGAGAAAACTAGTTATGTCACATATTGACTTTTGATTTCTGATGTAGAAGATCGTACAAGACGCAACTACAGAGCATACTTTCGCAATCGGTGACGCTATAATGCATAATATATGAATAAAGTATGCATAGATAGAAGGAAGCAACCATGATAATATAGAAGTAAATTGAACTTATTTAAATAACAAAAGTTATACCTTCCTAGCTTTCTCTCCTTAACAAGCCTTCTTGAACTTCAAGATCTCCTTAATGCTAGAGCAAGCTCGTGCTGATAACGTGTTGTAAACTAAGTTGGAACTTGTTAAGAACTAGAGAAGGAAATAGAAGACTAAGAACTTCTACTACTACAAACTACTACTACAAAGGAGAAGAGACGAAATGAGATAGTTGGAATGAGAAGTTTTCATTCAACTTGGTGCGCTTTTACAATGAGGTTGGCACCCTTTATATATGCCATTTGGTGATGATGATAAATGTACTTCATACAATGTGTACAAGCAACACATACACCTCATGTCATACAATACATCACAAGCAACATAGACAATACATGAAAGAGTTGGTGTACATTGGAGAGGATTACAAGTTACATGACAATACATAGACAAGTGGAGGTACTATTAAGTGATACATACAAGTTACATGACTACACAATATGTTGGTGTACATGCATGGTCATGCATATTCCATAACAATAATATATATATATATATATATATATACATTTTTTTTTCTTTTTGATTTCAAAATCGAAAGTGTCCTTGAAAACTGAGCAGCGCGCATCTCGAGGCACCAACCCTCCTCATTTCGAAAATTTTGATACTCGCGCTACACGCATCACGATGCGTATCCGATGTACACATTAAAACCACATAACGCGACTATCTCGGTCTCACGTTGGCACGCGACTCGAGACACATCCTCGTTCGTGTTTCGGCTCCCCGAATTTATCGCTTTAACCAACTTGTAAAACAACTCAACATTTGCATTAAAATCTCAAATTGGATATTACAAAATTCCTCGGAGTCTCCACCCAAGATGTAGACATACATATTCCGGCAAGTGGGTCCCACATACGGCCCTAAAATGACACGTGGCACGAGTCGAATTTTCGGGCCGTTACACTAATATTAATTAGCGCACTAGCCGCGCTAACACTGAGTAGCGCCCTAGATAGCCGAAGTAACGCGCTAATGTGGCAATTAGCAGGCTACTGTTCACAATTAGCACGCTAATTTCCCAGCCAGTACTAAAAATTAGCAAGTTCCAAACATTGTTTAAACACTATAAATAAGTCTAAACTCACTCTAAAACTTATCAAACAACTCCAATGACTAAGAGGAGATCTCGGGAGTTTGGAAACGCATTTCGGAGTGTCGAGAGATCGGATAGGTCAGGACAAGCGTGGTGCATTGTAAGTAAAGTTGTGAGAATTCTATATTTCATTTCATTGACTCTTATTTTTTTATGGTCTATTTGTTGACATTGCTACTTGTAATCTCACATCATGTTGTTTTTGTGTTTATTCAAGAGTGAATATTGTGACATAATGCCTTGTGAAATTTTTCATTGACTCCGATTCCTACTTTTGATGTCATTTTTGATAAAGAATTGATGAAAAACATGCCATTGGGATAACTTGGATTAGATTAGATTTGTACTCTATTCCTTTGGGCTTTGTAGCCTAATTTATTTTCGAATCATAGAGAATTGGAACTATTTATCTTTGAAAACTAAAGTAGGGATTATCTAGTGTGCATTGCACAAGAGATGCGCGGTTCACGGGGACATGGGTCTACCGGGGTTTCGGAACTCACCACTACACTTGCGCGACGCACGAGGTATGAGACTCGAGGTGATCGGCAAGCATGAGATTGATGATGTATATACGTAGAGCGCAGCTCCACTATTTGTGTGAGATATGTTGAGCACAACTCCATATAGTAGTGGAAAATGTTTGGTGATAGGTTCTCACTGCCGACCTGACGTAGATCATCTCGACTTAGCCTGTGTCAGTTTATACATTCTTAACTGTGTTATTTACTTGCATTACTTGATTCATCAATTCTTTCGCTATTTATGCTTTTAAATACCATTTTTAATTTATTTTGGAAATGCGACATAGAGTTCTCCAGTTATTACTTAAATATCACTATACTCACCGTTTAGTTTGTGATGGCGGGTGTAGGTCCGTCGACCAGTAGCAAACCAGGGAAGGAGAAGATCGATGACTTTCTCTGAGCATCTCGACGATTCTCATATCTCATTATGTATGACTCGACTTTTATTGTATTATTACTGTGCATTTTGGGTTGTACATTGGGTTGAGTGTATAGTTCCCCATTTTTGAGACTCATATATATGCATGTGATGCTTTGTATTTCTGGTTTCCTACACATAGGAAAGTTTCGAATAATAATAGCTTCAGTAAAATCTTTAAATGACAAGATAATATTAAAATGACAAAAAGTTTTAATTAACTCTGAAATTTAATAGTATATGCACATTTGTATTGAAAAAAAAATAAAGATGAAAAGCTGAATAATACATAATTAAGTCTTACGTGGTTGGGGTTAAGGCTTGATTACGGGATTAGGCCGGGCGGTGCCCTGTTTAGAAGAAGGGGCCATCACAGTTGGTATCAGAGCCATATGTTTAGAGAATTGTATGACTTAAGGCAATATGATACCAACCTAGTTGGTATCGAAGACATTGGTTTAGAGACCTATATGGATAAAATACAAACCTTAGTTGTGGAAACCAGATGACCTTTGCCTAGAAGTCATTAGTTAGGAAGTGAATGATAGTGATATGGGGATAGCTTATATGTACTTGTTAATTTTTGTATGTATGTATATATATATATATATATATATATATATATATATGTCTATGCGCTGTGTCACGTAGAAGCTGATTCGTGTCCGCTATCCATTGCAGACCCCGATAGTTGATACACGAGGGGGAGGAGATGCGGAGCCTAGTGACAGTCAACCTCCTACTGTTGCGGAGGATTTACAGAGACTGTCTGATCGAGTGACAACTCAGGGGTCAGCAGTTGGCTGACTTTATCGCTCTGATGATAGCTCGTTTTGCTCCACCGGCATCGACATCGACTCCTACGACAGCTACACCGCCTGTACATGTGCTAACACTTCCTACTACAACTTTAGCAGCTCCGATAGCTGTGACTGCACTCATGGTGGAGACAGCTGAGGCAATACCGTCTCCCACGCCTGCATCCTCCAACACTTCCTTGGAAGTTCAGCTGGTGAAGAACTTTATTAAGCTCGAGTGTCAAGCCCAAATAATTAATACACGTTTACTTCGTTAATAAGGACAAAATGACCCGTGACGTGGGACCCGCGGTGAGATACGTGTCACTACCGAGGCACGGTGGCCGAGGTAAATATTATATTTGTTGTGTTGTTTGACTAGAATTTAAAGAGACTTGTATTCGATTTCCTTTGGGCTTTGTAACCTAACTTGTCTTGGTAACCTAGAATTTTAGAATTATTTGTCTTTGAAACGAAAGTAGGGATTATCTAGTGTCCATTGCACGAGAGATGCGTGGTTCACGGGGACATGGGTGTACCGGGGTTCCGACGCTCACCACTACACTTGCGCGGCACACGAGGTATGAGACTCGGGGTGGTCGGCAAGTATGAGATTGATGTTGTAAAGCGTAGAGAGCAGCTCCGCTATATTTGCGTGAGATATGTTGAGCGCAGCTCCAAATCGTAGTGGGAAAAGGTAGGTGATATGTCTAACCGCCAACCGAACGTAGATCATCTCGACTTAGCATGCGTCTGTCTCTATATTTTTAACTGTGGTATTTACTTGCATTACTTGTTTTAGCAATTTATTTCGCTCATTTATGCTTTTAAATACCATTTGTTTCTTTTGGAAATGTGACATGAAATTCTCCAGTTAGTACTTAAATATCACTATACTCACTGTCTAGTTTGTGACAGTGGGTGTAGGTCCGTCGAGCAGTAGCAGACTGGGGAAGGAGAAGATCGACGACTTCCTCCGAGCAGTTCGACGACTCTCCTCACTTATTTGTATGTCTCGACTTTTGTTGTATTATTATTCATTATGTCATTTTGGGTTGTATAGTGGGTTGAGTGATATAGTTTCATATCTATACATGCATGTGATACTGTAGTTTTTCTTGGTTTCCACACTTAGAATTTTTTTTTCGAGAATTAATGCCTCCGCAATTGCATGATCATGGAATTTGAATGACCTTTAAATTGGATAATATATCAATACGTGGATGTTGAGAAATATATGGACGATAGGTTGACTAATACGTACTTAAGTCTTAGATCATGTGGATTAAGGCTTGAGTACGGGATTAGGCCGGACGGTGCCTTGTTTAGAAGTAGGGGCCGTCACATCAAGCCAATCTACTTCGATGGAGTACGAGATTTCCAGAAGATTGAGAAGTGGATTTTGTCTTAAGAGAAGCTTCATAGGATACTGAAGATCGAGGATAGACTTCGGGCAGATATCTCATCATATACTTTCGTAAGAGACATCGATGTGTGGTGGCGTATGACATTGGCTACTCATAAAGAGTTCGAGACAAGAGATTCTTTTAAGCAGAAGTTCTATCAGCAGTATTTTTCGCCTTTAGTAATGAAGAGGTTAAGACGAGAGTTTAGGGACTTGAGACAGGGACCAGATGAGCCTGTGATGTAGTACATGGACGTATATGATTATTTGCGACAGTTTGCTAGGGACTTGGTGAGAGATGAGTCAGAGGATGTGTACTATTTCGGTGATGGACTCGGGCCAGATATTGGCTATTATGTCGTCAGTTCAGGCGCGAGGATACTCACAAAGATCTGCGAGCGAGCCTTAGCACATGAGACATACTACCTGGGTAGAGTCGCTGATAGCAGAGCCTCGGGTCCAATTTTATCTGCGGAGCAGGCCATAAAGTATGAGAGACAGAGACGGATGGGTAATGGAGCAAGGGGATGGAACCGAGGTTCTCAAGGTTCGGAGACAGCCACTCATCCACTAGTTGTGCCTCTTGTATCATCCATTGCTCCAGTACAGAGCTCCGTAGGCAGACTTCCCTTGCCACCTCCCATCAGACCAACGTTACTAGCTCCCACCGTTCCTGCCATTCCCGCCCCACAGACTTCACGGCAGTAGCCGCAGGGTGGTAGAGGCCGAGGCAGAGGCAGAGGCGGAGGCCGAGATACTGGATAGAGACCTGAACAACCGCAAAGATAGGGTCATTATCAGGCACATGGCCAGTCTCAGACTCAGGGTCAGCGTAGGCAGTTGACATGCTACAGATGTGGACAGGTCGGACACATAGTGAGAGAGTGCCCGCATGCTGCAGCAGTGTATGCACAGCAGGCCTGAGAGGAGGTTCATGTGGTAGCCCAACCAGACACCGATGCCACACGAGGTCTTATTGAGGGTACGATTTCCATTTGTAGTTGAAAGTTATATGTTTTATTTGATTATGGATCTACCATATCTTTTATTGCTATTCGCATGGTAGACATCCTAGGGTTGAAACCTGTTAGGTTTAGAATACATTTGATTTTAAGTATTGCAGTTGGGGATAGAATTTACCCTAATAGTATTATTAAGAGATGTCTGGTTGAGATAGATGGGGTAGCGTTACCTGCTGATTTTAGGGTCCTTAAATTTTTAGAGTTCGACGCAATCTTAGGGATGGACTGGTTAGCAATATACCACGCTCATATCGACTGTTTCCGTAAGACAGTGATATTTGAGATCCCAGGGCTTCCGACGTTTACTTATAGAGGGAGTTCAGCGAGGACAGTAGGTACGAGAGTTCGACCTGCAACTAGTGAGGAGATGGAGGCGTTGATCTCGCTATACACTGTGCTAGAGAGTCGGGGACCTAGGCTGGAGGACATACCGGTGGTGAAAGAGTTTTCTGATGTCTTTCCAGAGGATTTACCTGGTTTACTGCCACCGCGAGAGATTGATTTTATTATTGAGTTGGTACCAGGTACTAAACCGATTTCTATACCACAGTACCGGATGACACCACGAGAGTTAAAGGAGTTGAAGACTCAGCTTCAAGATTCGTGACAGAAGGGATTCATCAAATAAAGCTACCATGCTGAAGGACATACCTTTTAGGCTTTCAACTTTCAACATATTGCTTTATTAATTGACCTTGTGTTTATGAAATGCTTACTCTTCTGTCATAGATTTTGTTGCGATTATTGATTTCATCTATCGAATGCCAAACTTTAACTTTCTAAATACAATAATAACTACAGTGTGAAATCTACAAATGCTGATTGTAAATTATATTCGCAAAGGGGTTCAAAAATTTTAAAACTGTTATCTAGTGTCGGCGTCATTCTCAGGATCTTGGGATTCATATCCGTGGAAGAGCTTCTTAACCATTTCTACCCAGTTTGTTTCTCTCTGCTCTCGATATTCTCGCCCGAGGCTCCTGCTGTTGCTTCATTGGTCAAGATAGGTTCTACTTTCGGCGTTGCCGGTATGTCATCTTTTCCTTTTCAACTCTTTCAATTTTTTTTCTTATGCTCTTCATTTAGTGTTGGCGACCTCTCGAAATCTCTGTAGAGTTGGCGCGGTTGTGATCGGCTGCGTAACTACTGTCATTCATCCTCTATATGTTTGCATAGAAATACAATTGCATTCGAACTAGGTCAAGTCCTTATATATGCTAAACACTATCTATGAAACTGATGCATTAACAAGAAAGAATTAGTATAGCAGAAGTGCACTTACTTGTATAGCCTTTTCAACTTCTCTTTCAATCCAATAAATTCCATGATCCGAAGTTGCATTGCATGAGAGAATTATGTGTTCAAATTCTCCATCAACCGGTATTCCATCCCCCGACCTCGGAGGAATGCTTCCACCACACCTTTAAGTGTAGACAATTAATTATAAACTCATTAGTCTAAGTTAGTTTTTCTTAGAAAAAGGTTATGAAGACGAGCTTCGTAGGCATATTCATCTAATTATCAACAACTGCTTGGTCCGAGTGTTAGTTCCCTTTGAGGGAGGTCTTGATTTCAAGTTTTGTGGATTAAGGAAATTAGGTTGGGAGCTAAAGCATTTATTGCCAAAGTCAAGGATATTAAAGTCGTGGGTTTGACTTATGTTGGAGTCAAGTTGTTGGCTTCTTAAAAAAAAAAAAAAAAAGAATTTGGGTTGGGAGGTCACCCTCGTAAGGGGCTTGACATTCCATTATTTGAATGGACTAGTCAGTTCAGTTGGCAGTGGGCATCGGTTATCATGTGGGAAACCAATAAAAACCAAAAGTAGAAGAAAAAATAAGTTTCTAGTCAAAGCATCTTTAGTTAGATGGAAGAGGCGCCACTTGCTAAATAAGCAAGGTTGGGGGAGGTCTTTGTTCAACTCATGTTGGAGTCACTTATAAAAAAAAAATAAAAAAAAATTGAAGTTTCTAAATACCTTCAAAACTTTCTGTATACTATATGATACATCCTTCCAGGACCATATAGTTTTCTTTGGTCTCTATGCTTCTTTTTTCTAACAAGTCTCCAAGTATCTTTCATGCATAGCATAGTTACTACACATGGCAAGCTATCCAAACCATGAAGACCTGTTTCAGAAACACTCTTGTACATATCTTTGAAATCACAAAGACAACTTATGAAAGCGATTGCATTGGAAATAAAGTCACAAACCAGAATATTAAGTAGAATATATCTTCTAGTGGAGTAGGAGTCCTTTGGCAAGAAGTCATCCTGAAAGAGACTAAATCAAATATAAAAAATTAATGTTTTGAATAGAAATTACCACCAAAGTGAATTTGAGACTAAATTGGTTACTGTCAAATGTTGTGATCATATATATTAATTTCTTTTAGACAAATGTTAGGGAGACCTGGAATGGGACATTCGGGATGGACACCTGGTGAAGCGGTCCATCCATTCACGCATTAGGATATGTGTGCACGATGCACGATGGATGGATAATCGGATCATCCTAATATTATCTTTTTTTTTAGAGAGTTTATCCCGATTACTCTCAGACTCAAAGAAGGTAGAATGATTTGGGTTTCGTCTTTAAACAAATATTTTAAAGGTTTTCTATTTCTAAGACTCTAAGACTTGAACATTCAAAGACTCTAGTTAAGGAAGGAGTGAACCTGCAATACTTAAAAGGTTTTCTATTTTTAAGACTTGAATATTCGAAGACTCTAGTCAAGGAAGGAGAACCTGCAATGTGACGTATTGAATCGCATCGGCGTACTTCTCTGCCAAACCCAGCGACACACACCTCACTGGTGCCACCTAGGGGTGGCAATTTGTGTCGGTGAGTCGTAAACGTGTCGTGTCATAAACAGGTCATGACCCATATAATGCAAACTCATTATATGACTTGTTTATTAATTGTGTTAATCGTTTTCGTGTTTAAGAGGGTCGTGTTAAACATGTCGTGTATTCGTGTCACCCATTTATTAAATATTGTATTTAAAATTTTTATTTTATTTAAACTTTTATAATTTGGTTACAACTTTTTAAAATATATCTAAATCATTAAATTCGAACAAACACACTAAAATAGCCAATAAAATATAATGTGGTTGTATATAGTCGTTAATTTTACTTTACATTTTCATTCAAGTCTTTATTACTCTTAATAATAAAGCAAAAATGACTCGTAATAATAACATAAACAAAATTATAAGAATCATCTAAAAAATATCTAAATTTTACTTCGGTGAAAAGTTTTATTTTTTCTTAATAAATAATTATTAATAAAATCTAAAACATAAATAATATATTAAAAGTAAAATGAATATTTCCTCTCAAATATAAAATAAAATATGATAAAAGATGTATAAATAAAATAAATAAATCATGCTATTAACATGCATTCAAATGGGTGGATTTTGTACCAATCTATTTATTATACCATATTTATTATTTATACATTATTCTTTAGTCGTGTTAAGCGTGTCAGAAACGAGTTAAGCAGGTTGACATGTTAATGACTCATTTATTAACCGTGTATAAACGTGTTAACATATTTATGACCCAGACCCACTTAAGCCAAATCCACGACTTTATTACGTGTCGTGTCGTGTTTATCGTTTCATGACTCAAATTGCCAGCCCTAGTGCCACCGCATAACACCGCACCTTATTCCTCGGCGCTCCCCCAAGCAACTCCCAACAATTCGCCACCATTGCGGCTAATGCCGCCACCCCAGACCCCAACGAGTGCCCGACAAATGCCACCGCATACTCCGCCCCGTTCTCCACCCACAACCGCCGCAGCATCTCCCCCTCTTCCTCCGACAGCCACATCGCTGCCTTTAACAGCCCGTGGTGCACATACCCTCTGTCCAACCTCTGCATGCCCAGCCTATTATCCAACAAAACCTTGTAATAACAGTAATATGTTTCTTCTTCTAAAGAGTCATGCTAAAATGACATTGCCCAACGCAGCCCGAGCGCACATCAACCCACATCAATGCATCTTGGCTAGCTTTAGGTTTGGTGTGTATACTATGGTATTTCCATGCATCTTGGCTTAATTACCGTGTTTGGGAAACTCAAAGAGATCTTAATTAATCTCTGTTTTAATTAAAAAAAAAGTTGGTGTTTTGTATCTACCCAGTAAACATTAGATTCATTGAAGTAAGTATTATGTGTGAATCAGATTCATTGAAGTAAGTATTATGTGTAAATTTATTAATTAATAATTAATAATGATTATCTTATCAACGAATGGATGAATATAGAATGAGTATGTTCAACTCAAAACTGTGGACAAATACATGGAATTGAATGTACTGTTAGTTCTATTCTCCCTATAAATTTCACGAATGAAGAGGCGCTATTGTAGTTGTGGGGGTTGGCGTGTCGTATGATATAATAGAAATAAATAAATAACAGAAAATAAAAAACTACAAAAATAGAAAACTGAGAAACAAATTAATTAAACTTTTACCTTCATCCAGGTATCACTTTTGTTAGCAATAACTAAAACGACAAACATGTTGAATGTATAATTTTATAAAAGTTTAGAGACTAAATGTGCATAAATAAAAGTCGAGAGCAAATGATGGAAAAAATATAAATTTAGGGATCAAATAATGTATTTTGTGTTTTATGCTTAAGTTTCTATGGCGTACACATTTATTTCTAAAAGGTTTTTTTTTTTAAAAATGGGTAAAAAGATGCTCTTAAAAATCACGATTATTTTGATATTTATGATTAATTTGGTTGTCAAGTTAATTCCACATCGCCACTCACAGAAAAAAAAAAAAAAAAAAAAAAAAAAAAAACTTGATTAATGAAAACAAATGGATACAAAATCTACTTATTAAGGGTCAAGTAAGAGATAATCCATGACCACAAGTCCACATAACTCGCACGGCATAGAATTCATTACAAGCGACTAACATTCATGATAACTACTTCGACAACTACAAAACATAATTTATTAGTAGCAACAACCATATAAATATATATATGTTGGTTAGACCAACAAGTTTTGGACTTACGAGGTCCTGTAGTTGGTGTTGCTTATTAATCTAGATCTGATTACTATAACTAATTACTTAATTAAAATGAGGAATAGCAACAACATTAAGAGGAGTTTTCCTTGAAGCAACATGTCCAAGTTGTTCAGTCATGTCTAGTCCCTCTTTAGGAGCACCGCCAGGCAGTTCCCAATCAAACCAATACAAAAGGTTCGCAAGCTTCGACTCCACCACGGCCATGCCGAATCCCATCCCAGGACAAATCCTTCTGCCCGCTCCAAATGGAACGAACTCGAAATCATTGCCTTTGAAATCAGGACTCGCGCTCGTAAACCTCTCTGGAATGAATTCCTCCGCGCGGCTCCATACATCAGGGTCCCTTTGAATTGCCCATACATTAACCATAACGTTTGTCTTCGCCGGAATGCGGTATCCGCCGAGTTTCACACCTTCAGAAGTCTGTCTAGGAAGCAGTGTTGGCATTGGGGGATGCATCCTTAGAGTCTCTTTCACAACACACTTCAAGTAGTTCATCTCTTGAATGTCCTCCTCCTCTACCTTCTTCTTCCCTTTCTCAGCTACCACTCTTCTCACCTCTTCCTGTGCTTTCTGCAAGATTTTAGGTTGCTTGATCATCTCCGACATCGCCCATTCCGGTACCGTTGAAGTCGTGGCGGATCCCGCAAAAAACAAGTCCTGTTACAACAAGAAAAAAATTAAAAAATAAAATATTAAGAGTAGTACAAATTAATGACATGCACTCTTCATTAATTAATTAATATTACCGTCGAATTAATCAATCAGTTAGACTGAACCTATACAGAACGATAACGATACTAACCACTAGCAACGCTTTCATGTTGTCTCGCGTGAAATCGTTCTTCATCCTCTTGTTTTCCTCCACTTGAACTTGGAGCATAAGATCCACAAAGTCCTTTTCTTCGTCGGGGACATCATGTCCTTTTCTATGTTGCTCATGCTCCTTGATGATTTGCTCCAAGAAGGAATCAATCCGAGAGGCAGTAAGCTTGAGCTTCCTCACAGAGCCAGTGATAGCATCCAACCATCCTAGAGAAGGAAACACATCTCCAAACACAAAGGGTGGTGTTTCAGTTGTGAGCACCCTTATTAGATATCCGTATCCTTCATCCCTCTCTACGTCGTATTTCCGACCGAGAACACACCTACATAGTATGTTCATGAACACACTCATCAACATCTCGGTTAGATTCACGGGTGCTCCGACAGAAGCGGACCGCGATATCTTCTCCACCATGCATGCCACTTCTTCCTCTCTAGTTTGCTTGAAAGTTTTCACTCTCATAGCCACGCTTAAGAGCTCCATAACGCAAATCTTTCGCAATTGTCTCCATTTCTCGTTGCAAGGACCGAACCCTACGTCGACGCAATCATACACTAGGATCTTGACGGCAGTCAATGCAGGTCGGTTAGCAAAGACGACGTCGTGCGTCTTCATGACCTCCTCGGACATGGCGCGAGAAGAGACTACAAGGAAGGGGACTTGGCCTACGTAGAGGAGCATGACTGGGCCATGTTTTTGAGATAGGTCTCTCAACGAGTGATGCATTAGTTCACCAATTTGGTGAAGGTTTCCAAGCAATGGAAGTGTTGGAGGTGAAGGTGGTAGTAAGTTGTTCGACTGTTTATTCATGCGCCGTGATTTGATGAACCACCTCGGAAGAAAGAAGAGAGAAAAGAGAAAGGCCAACACAAGAAGTATAGTTAGGTTCATTGTGAAATATAACCTTATTAGCTAGCTAGCATTTCCCTAGCTTCCTATATATATACATGCATGCGAGCCAAATAACTTTGGTTTTTGGTTATCAAAGCGTCTCTTAAGATGGACTGGGCCTTACTTGCCATATTTAGGACAGGCCTAATCGACCATAAAATGCTTATATAATTTGGATGGGTTACAATAGAAGCTAGGCATCTTGGATATAGGGTTTTGTACTGTATACTTCAAGTTAGGTGTCACTCAAATACTAGAATTAGAACTCTATGTTACACCCTAAGATACATTGGCTTATAAGAGTTGTCTCACGTAGCTTTGACTCATATGTTATGCATCAAAATCTATGTATGTTCATATTTCGAGCGCGCATTATGAACGACTCTTGTAAGTCAATGTATTTTGTGGTGCATTTGCATTAATTACTATTAGTACCATGCACAGATTTCAAAACCCACCCACCCACTCACTCACTCCATTATTCTTCCAAAAAAACACACCATAAAATTCACCCAAATTTCACAACCAACACTAGAACATATTTGACCTTTAATAGAGGTTTTAAATCCCCTATTAAATAGAGTGTTATTAAATGTCATGTCAAAATGTGTTATGTTTTAATTTTTAATACATATATTACATAGAGGTTTTTTAAAACTCCTATCAATTAAGTATTATTAAATAACACCCCCTTTAATAGGGGTTTAAAAACCTCTATTAAATGTACCGAAATTGTTCTAGTGCAAGATCGCTCAAACCATCAAGAAAATGTATCGACATATATCTATTCAATTTTTGTGCATTTAATAAACGACCAAATTTAAGGAGAGAAGAGTGTAGCGACTAATTTATTTATGTGTGTAAGTGTAAAAATGAAGTTCACTCCAAAATGTTAAAGCAAGATGAGACTTAACAATTACTATAAGCTTTATTTTCTTTTTCAAGTAGTCAATGATATTGCTTCATCGATATTAGTGGAATTGTTTTGACGTCACCTTAATTATTTTCTTTTTCAAAGTTTATATAAAATAATAATAATAAAAATCGTCACGTTACCCATAAGTATTCCGATAGTTGACATGTCTTATAACCCACGGATGTCATGTGGTACCCACTTAAGTATATTTTTTTTTTGGTAAATCGAGCTACACATATTCCAATGTATTATTATTATTATTTTCTTTTATGAAATGCTTTTTTATTCTCTCTAGCTGTCTAACATATTATCTAACCCTTCCTTCAAAAAAAAAAAAAAAAAAAAAAAAAACAGAGCATATTATCTAAACCCCACGCGGATTTCACGTGGTATATATATATATATATATAAACTAAGTTTGTGATTTCAAAATCTGTGCCATTTGTCTGGGTTAGTTTGCAACTAATTAAGGTGTGTCTAAGCATACTTTGATAGGGAGGGATCTAACATTTGAGTACTTTGTCTATGAAGTCACACTAGTCCACACATTTTAGGTGTCGCTAACATTAGACATGTCTTGCACCAGCAAGAGGACTCGAGGAATCTTTGCGACTATCAATATTCAATAGGCATGCATTGTTCCAGCCGATCTATCAGCTCTAATGCCACATTATTTTTCGATATTGGGCCTACTTAATCATGTCTTCGCGAGCCCATTAATCTCGCTCCGCCGATATATCAATTTTGTCTCCACTTTAATTAGCCACACTCATCTTATATGGGTTTTAAACTCAAAAAGCTGATCCTGCTTATGTGGAGATTCATACTTATATACTTTTTCTTTTATAATATCACATTTAATCAATATAAAATTAATTATATGCCACATCACCAACACAATCCTCGTTCCAATAAGTTTGTATCTCAAGATCTCATGTAGGCATTGCCTACCCCTCCTTGGGACAAATTAGCTTAAGCGTGATTAGACCCGTGGGCCGGCCGAGCTTGAATCCGCTAGTTAAGGTTGCAAGTGAGGCAAGGAGGGGGAGAGATCGTAATTACCGTCCTCGTCCCGGCGGGTTGGGTTGCAGAGAGGATTTATTCCCGCAAATTCCCCCGCAGGCAAACTTTGCCGCCCTACGCCCCCACCCCGCGGGGATCCTCGCAGGCGGGGAATCCCCGCGAGGATCCCCGCGATGTGCCCCATCAATTTTATAGAAAATATATATTTTGATCTTCATTGCTTGGTCATTTTGGTACTTAAGTACTATTTTCTCAATTTTTTAAGAAACTATTTTTCACAAATTGAAGGATTAATGTTGATTTGTTTTGTTGATTGAGTTACAAGTTATCATACTTAAATAAATATATAAGATTTCCAAATCTAAGTATGACAAATATATTTGAATGAAGTTCTAAATATAATTTTATATATCTTTATGATATAATATATATATATATATATATATATATATAGAATTAATTTAATATAAAAATAAATTTTATTGTTGGAGATCTTTGAGTTTCATTCTATATCACTACAAAAAAAGTCTTCATTAGCGACGGGTCTGACCCTTTGACTAGAATAGCGACAAGGTTAGTGATGGCCCCCGTCGCTACTTTTGGGCGGGAAAACTCCCGCCCAAGCCCAGTTCTGCTCGGCCACGTAGGGGACATCGCTATTTGTCGAGTTCCAGATCAAAAAGTGTTTTCTCTCCCTCTCTGGTTCACTTTCGCCATCACATTCGGTCGTTTCCTCACTCAACCCGGCCCTCCCTGCTCGTCTCTGGTTCTCCCTCTCCCTCTTCGTGCTCGACCCTCTCCCTCTCCCTCTCCGTGATTATCCCTCTTACTGGAACCCTAAACCCCGGCGTGAACTCGCCATCCGGCGCCTCGCCCGACTCGGCCCGCCCCGCCTTTGCCTCGGCCGGCCGCCCCGCCGCCTCGTCGCAGCCACCACACTCCCATCTCGTTCTTGATTTGGGGTTTAGGTATAAATTTGTATTTATTTTATTTTTATGTTTTTTGTTATTTAAATTGATTTCTAATATTTTTCGTGAAAATTTATATTTTTTGTGGAAATATGTATTTTATGTGGAAATTTGCATTTTTCCGTGAAAAAAGTGGATTTTTTGTATTTTATGTTAGAATGAAAATTTGGAATAAATTTTGTAAATATATGCATGTTAAATTAAAAAAATGTAATAGTTTGATAATTTTTTTTTGTAATTTTGTATTTTATGTTGGAATAAAATTTTTGGAAATTAAATTTGTATTTCATGTATTTTTAGGTGAATAAAATTTGTTAAATTGATTAAAATGTAGGTTCGAATAAATTTTGTATATTGATATATATTATTTATTTATTTTTATGACAAATAAAATGCATGCTTGTGATTTGAATATAATGATTCTTTTGATTATTTGTGATGTTTATTGCATTATTCTTTTTTGTAATGCGTTAGTATTAAATTAGTTGAATTTCAAATATGTCTATTAAACTATTATTTAATTTTTTTACAGTAATTAAAAAAATCAAATTAAAATCTATTTAACTATAATAAAGAAATTAGGTTAAGTTGAAAAAACATTTAAGTATAAAGTTAATTAAATGATACGAATTTATTGGATCGGAGAAATTAAATTTCGGTTAGCGCCAAAAATAAAATAGTACGTATAATATATTATACTATAAATAAATATAGAATACTTAAAAGTAATTTAACTATAATAAAGAAATTTGTAATTGATTGAACAAAATAATATTTATATAACAACGCTTACATACGATATATATATATATATATATATATATATATATAAATATATATAGATATATACAGTATAGTTAGGGAGGATTAGTATTCATATATATATATATACTAGTCAACGGGCACGTGCGTTGCACGCGAAGCAAATAGAGATGTTCTGATAACACTTGAGAACTTTTCTTTTTCAGAAAAACCACAATAGAAAAAATTAAAGTTTAATTTTTTTTTATTGTTGCATGTGTAGGTGTTTCGTGTAGAAGTTTGAAGTAAGTGACAAATATCTCAACCAAGCTTATGTGATCATCAAACCTAAATTATATAGGAGAGAAATATAAATTAATCAACAGTTATACGACATGAATTTTTTAAGTAAAACAAAAATAATATCACGGAGCAGAAAAAATCCAAAGAATAGAACTAAGAATATGAGTATGGAACCAAGTACAATGGCCATTACATAGGCTCGATTAATAGAGGGAGCAGGGGCATATGCTTGTGGAAGTTGCTAAGCCTCGCAGTGTGCATTGCTGATCGGTAACAGAACAATTTTCGGAAGGTAACCTTTGATTCTGTTTTTGGAAAAATTGATGAAGTCAAGACTCAATGTGTTACAGATATTGCAAGGAATGTATTCAATGTTATTGTTGGATTGAATTCCATATGCCAAAGCAGATCATCTCTTCTCCTCCTCAAACTCAATCTATTCGATTGTGCTCTAGGTAGATAAATATAGGTGTCTGCATGAGATCAATATATGTGTAAAACATAGTCACTAAATTAATAGAACTATATGAAAGAAAATATTAGTGTGTGGAACATCTCTATCTCTATCAAATAAAAAGAGGTTTCTATAACCAAATGAAAATAGAAAAACAAAAGCAACAACCTTGGATTGAATTCCATATGCCAAAGCAGATCATCTCTTCTCCTCCTCAAACTCAATCTATTCGATTGTGCTCTAGGTAGATAAATATAGGTGTCTGCATGAGATCAATATATGTGTAAAACATAGCCACTAAATTAATAGAACTATATGAAAGAAAATATTAGTGTGTGGAACATCTCTATCTCTATCAAATAAAAAGAGGTTTCTATAACCAAATGAAAAAAATAAAACATAAGCAACAACCTTGGATTGAATTCCATATGCCAAAGCAGATCATCTCTTCTCCTCCTCAAACTCAATCTATTCGATTGTGCTCTAGGTAGATAAATATAGGTGTCTGCATGAGATCAATATATGTGTAAAACATAGCCACTAAATTAATAGAACTATATGAAAGAAAATATTAGTGTGTGGAACATCTCTATCTCTATCAAATAAAAAGAGGTTTCTATAACCAAATGAAAAAAGAAAAACAAAAGCAACAACCTTGGATTGAATTCCATATGCCAAAGCAGATCATCTCTTCTCCTCCTCAAACTCAATCTATTCGATTGTGCTCTAGGTAGATAAATATAGGTGTCTGCATGAGATCAATATATGTGTAAAACATAGCCACTAAATTAATAGAACTATATGAAAGAAAAATATTAGTGTGTGGAACATCTCTATCTCTATCAAATAAAAAGAGGTTTCTATAACCAAATGAAAAAAGAAAAACAAAAGCAACAACCTTGGATTGAATTCCATATGCCAAAGCAGATCATCTCTTCTCCTCCTCAAACTCAATCTATTCGATTGTGCTCTAGGTAGATAAATATAGGTGTCTGCATGAGATCAATATATGTGTAAAACATAGCCACTAAATTAATAGAACTATATGAAAGAAAATATTAGTGTGTGGAACATCTCTATCTCTATCAAATAAAAAGAGGTTTCTATAACCAAATGAAAAAAGAAAAACAAAAGCAACAACCTTGGATTGAATTCCATATGCCAAAGCAGATCATCTCTTCTCCTCCTCAAACTCAATCTATTCGATTGTGCTCTAGGTAGATAAATATAGGTGTCTCGCATGAGATCAATATATGTGTAAAACATAGCCACTAAATTAATAGAACTATATGAAAGAAAATATTAGTGTGTGGAACATCTATATCTCTATCAAATAAAAAGAGGTTTCTATAACCAAATGAAAAAAGAAAAACAAAAGCAACAACCTTGGATTGAATTCCATATGCCAAAGAGATCATCTCTTCTCCTCCTCAAACTCAATCTATTCGATTGTGCTCTAGGTAGATAAATATAGGTGTCTGCATGAGATCAATATATGTGTAAAACATAGCCACTAAATTAATAGAACTTTATGAAAGAAAATATTAGTGTGTGGAACATCTCTATCTCTATCAAATAAAAAGAGGTTTCTATAACCAAATGAAAAAAGAAAAACAAAAGCAACAACCTTGGATTGAATTCCATATGCCAAAGCAGATCATCTCTTCTCCTCCTCAAACTCAATCTATTCGATTGTGCTCTAGGTAGATAAATATAGGTGTCTCGCATGAGATCAATATATGTGTAAAACATAGCCACTAAATTAATAGAACTATATGAAAGAAAAATATTAGTGTGTGGAACATCTATATCTCTATCAAATAAAAAGAGGTTTCTATAACCTAATGAAAAAAGAAAAACAAAAGCAACAAAAGGAAAACAAATTTATGGATCGCGTTAATGCATCTCAAACTCTTTGAAGGTTCCATATTTAAAGTCTAAGTATGTCATCATATAATACACCAGTAAAAGAACACATTCAAAGTACAGAGCCAAACAAACCTGAAGGCGAGCAATTGTTTTCAAGTCTAATGCACACTCTTCAGCCATTTATTCTCTGCTAGTCTTTGCAACAATCTGATATTCGGCGGTGGCATTTTCTACTGCGCAACAATCACAGTGAGAACAGATAAAAGAGATTGAATTCTCAAATTGAAACATAAATGAACACTGACACCAACCCCAACCCGATGATACTCCATCGACTCCCTCGACTACAGGCGTCGATTTCTCCCTCACTTCCTCGCTTTCTTCTTCGGACAATGCAGCTATCCGAACAGGATCAGTTCTTATTCCCGTCTTGCGATCTGTTTCAGACGCTTTCGACTGCAATCTTGACGATCGCCTTGTACTACAAACTTGAGAAACAATGAAGACAATGCCAACAACACCAATCACAATCCTCCAACAATGCACAAAGTTACAAAATCAAGGGCAGTTCAACTCTATCGTATAAGGGCTCTTACCTGACAAAATTTGTGGCTCCAAATCAAGACGCAATCAACTCCATGTAAGATCCCAACCAAGTAGTGATGTCCAAAATGCATCATAATAATATTCCCGCAAAAATAAGTAACAAGATAAAATGACTAAAAATGACGAAACCTTAAAAGACTTAACTAGGCAGTGAGTTCATCTATTTTGATAAACCGTGAACACCAACTATGAAAACTTCTGAAATATCTCACGGACGACGCCTATGTCAAAATGTTTTTGACGCCGCTGCTACCACATCTTCAAACAAAAACCTCACCACCATGGATATTAGAGTTCATCAAAATATTATAAGGAATATGAATTAAAAATAAATAAATAAAAATTATCGAAAACAATTCCACCATGTAATTTTTTTCCAAATAACAAAAAATCTAACCTTGTCGTATGTTATATAGAGACATCATTGCTTGTCACGTAATCCATTGAGCAAAGTATCGTATTAGACGTAAAGAATTGTAAACAATTATTATATTAAAAATTATTTTCATATATTATATGTTATGATTTTACTTAGCTACGTACAATTGTGGAGGACGTCGCGATAAACCACATTTTTGTGAATGTACCTATATGTCTATCTATTTTGCCATTTTTAACTAAAATTTTGGTTTGACTTAAAGACACACCTCGAGATAAAGCTACATATAGTTGGCCATGACTAAAAACATGTTCAGGAAGATAAACTCCTACGTTGGGTATAGTTTGTCCTTGGGATTTATTAATTGTCAATGCGAATGCTAGTTTTATTGGAAATTGTTTTCGAATAAGTTTGAAAGGCATTTTTACATTATCTGAAGGTTTTAGTGGGATTCGTGGTATAAAAACTCTAGTTTCTTTAAAAGGTCCGTTAGCTATTTCGGCATCTATAATATTTCTATGAAAAACTCGACAAATCAAACGGGTTCCATTATATAAGCCTATTTGTGGGTCTAGATTTCTAAGTAAAATTATTGGACATCCTATTTTTAGTATTAGTCTATGAGGTGGTAATCCTCCTGGAGAAATAGAATTTAAATATTCTTGTTGATAAAGATGTAAGGTATCGTCCTCTACACTATCAAATGAATAATAAATATATGTTTGACCTAAGAATTTTTGGACAACTAAATTATTAATTTGTTCAATGATTCATTTGTCGGGGTTAGTATAGCCCTATTGATTATGTATTCTTTGTTATTAGAACTCTCGTGTAGTGATGAAAATGTAAAATCTATTAGGTCATGTATTGTTTGATCTCCTCGCCAAGGAATATTTATTTCATCGGGTACTCTAATCATATCTTCTTTAATAGAATTTTCCTCTCCGTTTCCTATTCGCAACAAAAAATCAGCAAACAAACAATCATTTATAGCACGCATATTGTTCATTAATTTTATTTTTATTACGTTTTTCCAAAATGGTGCTCTAATGAGAGAGGCGTTTATGGTTTCAGATCTTGTACCATTTGGGACAACCGGCAATACTTGTCGGAAGTCGCCTCCTAATACTATGTTTTTTCCACCAAAAAAATCATCTATATTAGTAATATCTCGTAGTGTTCTATCCAAAGCCTCTAAAGCGTGCCTGTGAGCCATAGTTGCTTCATCCCAAATAATGAGAGAAGCATGTCGTATTAGGTCCGCTAAGTCCGATTGTTTGCTGATGAAACATGTTGAAGTGGAATCTAATAGAATAGGGATCTTAAATCTTGAATGTGCAGTACGACCCCCGGGCAATGACATGGCAGCAATACCTGATGTAGCTGTAGCCAATGCAATTAATCCTTTACTACGTATGTATGCTAAGATTGATTTGTATAAGAAGGTTTTTCCTGTACCCCTGTGTCCGTCTATAAAAAAATTGTATGTGCATGACTATCGATGCTATAGACGACACTATCAAATGCATTTTGTTGTTGATGTTTAATTTTCTTATTGAATCTAAATCTTCTTTTGATATTTTAATAGATTTTTCTTCAACTATAAATTTGTTTATGTTGGTTATTGATTGAAGTTGGTTGGGGTAAATCGTAATCGTAATCTTTTTTTGATGTTGTGAGAGATAATTGGTTAAGTCTTTAAGACAACAATTTAGAAAGAAAGATTCATCTAGAGAGTGGTCGTTTTTATTTGCATTTTTGTAATCTTCAATCATATACGTATTGAATTCATCCCATAACTCACGTATTCTAATTGGTTCGCAAAAAACTAAAATAGTAGCGAATAGTCTTCTTAAAGAACGTGGCATATGTACATTTGCAGCTTCTCGCAAGCATTGAGTGACACTATCATCATCTTCTAGTAAACCTCTTTTTTCGGCAGATTGTTTAAATGTTTCAAATGTAAATCCATCAACTGTACGCAAATCTTCAAAAGATATAGGTCCCCTAACATGATTGAGTAATAATCTTAAATAGTAGCGTTCTCTATCTAATGGTGAAACAGTGTACATTCTACCAACTACCTTACGAATATTTTGTCTTCTAGTCCACTGTTTAAGTCTTTGATTCCACCAATATTTTTGTGGAAATTGTAATATAAGTATTGCCTTGCATCTTGAGTCAATAGCATTTTTCTTAAAAAACTCTGTCAACATAGTTTTTGATCTATCACTATCATTTAATATGTCTTCTATAGACTCATCTACATTAAATTGGACTTGTTGATGATTAGGTAAGTGTATTTGTAGTCCAACTACCGAAGGTGAAATTCCATTCAATTGAAATTTGAATATTCTCCACAAAGCTTCTTGAGCACATATCCACCTAGCATTAACAAATTGAGCTATCTCGTCATCTCTACTTGTATGTGTAGATACTCCAAAAGCAACGCGATCTGGACCTTTATAGACATATTTGTACAAATATTTGACGGATTTTATGCTTGAACAAATTTCTACATTTATATGACAGTTATATTTTAAAAGTAAGTAAGAGTTATATGGAACCACCCAACGATTGTCTAAAGTTCTATTACCTATTGTGACTTGTTTTCCATCGTCGCGCCGCCTATATAGGGTATGAATCATTACCTTGTGACGTAGATGCAGCAAAAGCTTTCGGATATGATTTTGTACATTTATTATTTTTCATACATATTGCGTTAGTGTTTAACGGTCCACATGGGTTATGCATCATATGTTTTGTTACTATAGAATACAACCTAGACTCGGTTAAAGGACATGGAATTTCCGCTCTAACTAAAGAGTCATAATTATCAGACAATTTAACTTATCACTTTCTTCTAAAATTAGCAACAAATGTGAATGTGGCAATCCCCTCTTTTGAAATTCAATAACATGTACATGAGCTATTACTTTACCTAACACTCCTCTAACAAATAAGTCATGTTTCAATTCTTCTAGTTTTGATCGAAAAACTCTAGTTGTTACGTCAGTCTATCTTGAGCCTTTTGTCCAGGTAATAGTTCTCGGGTAATTTCCAACCAATTAGTGTTGCAAGTGATGGTAATAAAAAGGTCGGGTTTTCCATACCTCCCGACGATTGCCATTGCATCTTGGTAGCGGTTATACATATCTCTTGATCACAAGTATATGATGAGGGAAGAATTATTCTTCTACCAATATTACCTTCAAAATAATAAAGTAAAAATATTATAAATTACAGTAACATAATAAACTTATTTGTAATGAATACATAATATATTAAAATCACATTCATATAAACCTGCAGTTGTTTCTCCTGAATTCGTCGCATCTTGTAAACCTTGATATAGTTCGGAACGAATGATATGTTGCTTTGTCTTTAGATATCGTAACCGCATTGTTTCTATTTTCACATACATGTCTACCACATATTGTTGTAAAAGACGTCCACTGTAATGAAGTAGTGACATGCGTAATGGGCGAAATTAATATGAAAGAAGTTAGTTTTTGTTGAAACAAATTAATTTTTGTAGGAATAAAAGTAATAAATAAAATTATAAAATAATTAAATTATTACGATATATAGTAAAATGCAGTAATAGTACCTGAAGAACATAGGAGTAGTATTGTCTCATAAATTGATTCTTCGTGATTTGAGTTACACAATTCCAAATGCCAACCGTGTTGCCCCAAAGGAAATAAAAGAGGATATTGTAAGGGATCGTAGTATGCGGCCGTGTCAGCAATGTTACGAAGGCTACCACTTTGAGTTTCTATTATGATATCTCTTTCTCTTAAATCTTCTAAAGAATCATTTCCTATTAGTATTGCCGCAACTTGTGGTGTTGAAGGTAAAACATGAATATGTCGATTAACCCTTACTTCTTGTATTAGTAGTCTACAGTTCATCACATCCTCACGTCTACCTAATTGACGGAATACTTGAACATAAGGATTGTGTGCATCTAATATTAATTTTAATTTATGTAATAGACTTGGTCGTGTTATGTTTCGCTCTTGATGTCGGTGTTCAATTTCATTTTGAGTGTCATATATATACATTTGTAAGAATCTTGGTCTTGATTCATTTATTGGTAATAAACTTCCTATTCTATGGTAAATAGATACTTGCGCACGATAAGTAAAGACTCCTTGTCTGCCACTTGCTAAATTTTCGTCTATATTAACTCCTATAGAGGTGAAGCAAAAAACATGATTATAAGAACGTATGTTTTCTCTAAAATGTTTACCTTCATCAGTTTGATCTAGGAATATGTTTATTAATTCTTGTGGATTTTCGGGTGTTGGTAAATTTATTTTTCCATTGGAGCAACACAAATCTAAGGTCTCATGAACAAATAATCTGGCTCCACAATATGAACAAATTCTGGGTTGTTCAAGTATTATAGTTTGGAAGTTGTAATGTGCGGGGAAATTTCTACCACTATTATGCCTATTAGGAAATGGTCTAGCGTTAGAAGAACTTGAACATGGTACTCGACAATTATTAAGCAACGTTAAATTTTGATTGCTTTGCGTAGTAGTAATGGAACCTACATGAAATTAAAATTTGTATACAATTAATAATATTAATAGAAATAGCATAATTTAAAATATAGTAAATGACTGTAACATATAATTACTATCTATTTGGTTGCAAAGTAACCTTGCTTGTTGACGAATACATGATAATCTTAAGGTTCTTGAATGGTTGACAATGTTACTGGTAGAGGTACCTGTAAAGCAAAAAATTTAAGTTAACCGAGGAAAATAAAATAATTCATTATATTTGGAAAAAAATTTAATTTAATTGGTACCTTCCATTTCGGAAGACCTTGACCTAGCAATTTGACGAATGTGCGTCAACCTTGAAGTGGTTGTATTATATTTTGCAAAATTACTTAGATGTACCTATAAAATACATAATAATTAACATGGTGTATTATATTAGTAAGAACATATAAAAGAAGTAGTGAATAAATTAATTAAGAATATAATTGTATGTACCTTCTATGGAATTGTAGCGTTGTAAATATCTTTGATGTCGAACATTCCTTTGTTCAATAGTCTCAGGAGTCTCTTGATTTCGTCGAGCTGCGAGTAGGTGATCTCTAGCTGAGTTTGACATATTTTGACGTCGTTGCCTTTGAGATAAACGACGACGATTCCGTTGTTCATTCATGGTAGCAGCTATATTATTGAATTGTTGATCAATATTATGAAAAGGTCTACATGGAGGAATATTTAGATTGTAAAAGTATGTATATCTAACAAAATAATTCAAAATTTATTACAATTACTTCTAACAAAATACATCTTATTTTTTTTATATCATAAAGTTTTTTTAGATCAATGATTATTATGTGAACTCTTAATTTAGTGGAGACTTTTTGATGTAACTTTATGTCAACAGTTTACCTATTAATGTACCATAAGATAGCCATAGTATTGATAAAAACAAAAATCTAAAAAAAAAATGATAGAGTCTAATGTGTTTATCGATGAAGCCCTTTTGTCACTATGGTTATGGAATTATCACGGTTATATATTCTTGCAATTCGCTAATTGAATTTGTTCAAAAATGATCGCCTATGGTACTATGCTCTAATATTGCTCTATAAATAAAAAATTTGTTTCAATTTTTGTTCCAAAAAGAATTGGTTGATTTTAGATTTTTCAAAACAAATCTAATTTAAAGTTTTTCCACTACTTTAGTTAATAAGGTAGCCCAAAGATGTTGAGGTTGTTAAATGTGAATCAAATTTGCTTTATGGTCTTACAACCAGCTTGTTAGAATTCAATTAATGATGATAAACACCTTCCCTATGCCCTCTTTCACACACCAAAGTTTTGACACCTAAACTTCCACCTCATCAATCAATTTTTTTTATTCCCCAAGATAGCTCACATGCTTGAAGAGCTACCATTACTCTCCTCCCAATGCAATCAAACTTCAACTTACATATCATATCATACCATTTAAAAAAATAAAAGACTATTAGTCTTCTCAGACAAATCTCTGTAGTAATTATTCCCCATTATAGTAATTTTTTTAGTGAAAAAGAAAAAAAAATCAGACGATCTACATTTGCGGAATTGTATCTGAATGTATAACTTTGTGGCCTTGAAGTGCTAGGAATCTCAACACCCTTAATTTGATTTATAAGGATATGCTATGCTGCTTCTATTGTGTTAGTTCCAACTGTAAGAGTTGAAATGGAAAATATATTTTTATTTTAAGGAAAATATATTTTTATTTTAAGAATCAGATATACGCACATCATGCATGGCTGGAGAAGTGATTAGTAGTAGAATTGATGAAAGTGAGATAAGAGAGGTAATGGGGTGATGACCCTACATGATCAAATCAAAGGGAAGTATGTGCAAAGACATGTCTTGTTCATGTAAGAAAAAAGAGGTCCTTCATGTCTTTAATATTATGATCACCTTTTTAACCAACACCTCACAATTAATCTTTATAGATAGGCTTACACTCGCCCCATTCTGAATAGAGCAGGATCAGTTGAGGGCCTAAGCTTGTTGATCAATATAATGAAATGGTCTACATGGAGGAATTTTTTAGATTGTAAAAGTATGTATATCTAACAAAATACTTCAAAATTTATTACAAACGCTTCTAACAAAATACGTGTTATTTTTTTATATCATAAAAAAATTATTAAAGAATTGAAGAAGATAATCAACCTTATAGGAAAAAAATTAAATTTTACACTTACCTCACCTATTGTAGCGTCGTCAACTCGCGATTCACCGAACACTGCGTTCTCACTGTAAGTCCTCTCTCTCTTTCTCGCTCAATTTCAACTTCTAGGGTAATTGCGAAAAAATAGCATGAAAATTCGATCGGATCCGAGAATCATCCGATTCGAGAAGAAAGAACCGATGAAATCGTTGTTTGTATTCAAATCTGTGGTGGAATCGACGCTGATTTGATTTGTTTTTGGGTTTTTGACGTTGTTGTAGATTGATTGGCAAGGCCAAAAACTGTTGGAGCAGTTGATGCAGATCAATCTGAAAAAAACGGGAACAAGTAGAAGAGGAGAAGATACAATAAGTTACCGTTCCATCAAAAGTGGATATAAAGGATTAAAAAAAAAACCAGTTATAGAAACTCTCAAATAAAATCTTTGACGTTGTTGTAGATTCAAATCGTTAATTTTTTTTTTTGTAAGGATGTCCTACAATTAGACAAAAATCGCAAATTACCAACTCAAATTCAATATCAAAGTTCAAACCCTCCTAAACCCCCAAATCAGCATTGTTGAATTAAAAAAAAAAAGAAAAAAAAACCAAGAATGGACCTGTAATCGGACGAAGAGGAAGAAGAGGTGTGGCCGCCTTTGCGATGCCTTCTTCTGCGCTTAGATCGCGACTCCATCTTCTTGCGGATCTTGATCGAGTCCCTGTTCTTTCGGCGAAGACGGCAGCCGCGACGCGACGATGAAGAAGACGAACTGATGAAGAAGATGAAGAAGAACAAATCGAAGACGATGCGGTCGGCATTGAAGATCTGGCGGAGTTGGTTTTCTCGATATCTCTTTTCGAGACCTGTAATCGGACGAAGAGGAAGAAGAGGCGTGGCGATGAAGAAGATGAAGAAGAAGAAATCGAAGACGGCGGTGGAGGAGCTGGTTTTGTCCCTGTTATTTCGGCGAATCGGCGAAGACGGCGGTCTGTAATCGGACAAAGAGGAAGAAGAGGCGTGGCGATGAAGAAGATGAAGAAGAAGAAATCGAAGACGGCGGTGGCGGAGCTGGTTTTGTCCCTGTTAAAAATAATTTAACTATAATAAGGAAATTTGAATTGGTTGAACCAAATAATATTTATATAACAATGCTGATATACGATATATATGTATATATATATATCTATATAAATGAGACAATAAAATTAGAAACTGCAAATAATGAAGTAAAATTTAAAATTTCAAAGGAATAATTAGAAATTAGGCAAAATTACGCAAAAGTATGTGCATATCTTGCAACCAGTGCGACTAATTACGACAAACAATTGACTAAAATGTATAAAATATATTACGCAAAGTATGTGCAAATGCAATCGATTTGACTAATTACGATTAACATTCGACTAAAATTTATATAGTGATTGATATGTATGTGTATTCAATTGGGGGTTGTTTAGGTCTTTCGAGATGTATATGCCTCGAGATTGGATGTACATCCGTATTGAAGACGGTTACATTAGATTAGATTTTGTGGATGACGTGAAGGAATTTATAAAATTTGTCATGCAACACTGCACCACTTACTTGAATGAAGCGAAAATTCGATGTCCTTGTCGAAAATGTCGCAACGACAAATACTACGATGTAGACACTATAGAGCTTCATCTAGTGAGAGATAGATTCGTTCCTGATTACTATCATTGGATCGCATATGGGGATGAAGAAATAGTAAGTGACAAGGACGATGAAGGTGATGATCCAATGGATGAACATTCAACATCATATCATCATATGATACACGACATTGCGGGCCTCAGTTTCGATTAGAATCATGAAGAGGAGCCGAACCCTGAAGCGAAACATTTATTTAAAATGATTGACGTGGCGAATCAAACGTTTTGACCGGGTTGCGAGAAGATGAACAAACTTTCAGCAATGACATGTTTATTGACGATAAAGTCGAATCATCATATTTCGGAGCAAGCATTCGACGAAATTTTGCTAGTATGTAAAGACATGTTGCCTGAAGACAACTGTTTGATAGATAGTTTTTACAAATGTAAGGGCTTGATGCACTGGTTGGGTCTCCCATATGAGTGAATTGACTGTTGTCCCAATTTATGCATGCTTTATTGGAAACTTAACTCAGAGCTTACATTTTATAAATTTTGAGGAGAATTTAAGTTTTACTCTAACAAACGCCCGTATAAGACAATGCTTTACTTCCCTCCGACCTTAAGTTGTTGTTCACATCTTCTTTTGTATATTTTTATACTTGTAATTAACTTTTTTTATTCTATTTAATTCATTTTGATTGATAGACTTCAGTTATTAACTTTAATTTCTTTTAATTTTCTTGTCTGTATAGTTATTCCGAATAAATTATATAGTATAGATTGAAATATATTATTTAAAAAATAATTATTAATAAAGGTTTATAAAGAATTTTTAAATTTAAATATTATTTATAAAATAATATTATTTTCAAACATTTCATTTAAAATTTAATTTTAATTGAATTTTAATTTTTTTATAAAATTATTAAATATTAAATATAATAGTTTTTCATTTATAAAAAAAATATATAATAGTTAAATATTTTAAATATTTACATTTAATTTCACTTGAAATTTAATAATTTTTAATAAAGTTTTTAATATTTAGTTTTTATAAATTATTTTTATTACTAATATTGAATTTTAAGTTTTAAAATATTTTATTATATTATATATAATAAACTTAGCTTTTTATAAATATAAAATATTTACAAATATTAATTATTATATAATATATATATAATAACAAACTTTAAAAAAAAACTTTTTTAAAATATTTATAAATGTAAAATATTTATAAATTAGTTTTATAACTAATATTGAATTTTAAGTTTTATAAATATATATAATAACAAACCATGTAGCGCCCAATGAGCCATGTGGACAAATAGCGACGGGTCTCTAGCGATGGGCTCCTATGGCTAATTGTCCATGTGACATGGTCAAAAGACACTACAAGAATTTGGTGGAATATCATCAAAAAATTGTGACAAAGAATCTCGCTAAAAAAGAACAAAGATCACAATGTGCATCAGACAGTCCGTTTGACTCGGTTGACCCAAAAGCAACAATTTAGTGACATATTTGTGACAAAACATTGTGACAGATCGTATGTTGTCACAAATCTGTCGCTGATTTCTCCCTACGAGTAAATGAGGCTGTGACAGATCGGCTACAGATCAGCGACATACATGATTCTGTCGCTGATATGTAACAAAGTGAAAAATATTTAAAAATGAGGTTGTGACATATCTGCTACAAATCAGCGATAGACATGATTCTGTCGCTGATAAATAGCAAAGTATACTTGATCTGTCGTGATTAGCGCACACTTAACTGTCGCAGATCTGTCGCAAAAAGAAAAATAATCAAACACCAAAACCCATCATCCTCGTCCTTTCTCTGCGCAAACCACCCCGCCAAACCCCTTCACCGGTCCTCGCATCATCATCGCCAGTACTATCGCCACCACCGTCGTCGTCGTCGGCCACTCTCATCATCATCGTCCTCCGCGACTCCGCCGCCTCTCTCCTTTCTCTGCATCGCCCGCCGCACGCCGATGCCATCGGCCCGAGCGTCGCTCCGCCGCTGCTCTCCTCCTCCGCGACTCTGCCGCTGCTCGCCTAGTCCACGCCTCTGTCGCTGGTCTCCTCATCCGCGACTCCTCGCCGTTGGTCTCTTCATCCGCGACTCCACCGCTGCTCGCCTCATCCGCGACTCAGCCGCTGGTCTCCTCGTCAGTGACTCCGCCGCCTCTCCTCATCCGCGACTCCACCAGTGCTCGCCTCATCCGCGACTCCGCCACTGTTCGCCTCATCTGCGACTCCGCCGTGCGTCTCCTCATTCGTGACTTCGCCGCCTCTCTCCTTCCCCTTTATACACCCTCGCACACCGACACCGCCGTCGGCCCGAGCTTCACCCCAGTGGACTAGCACGAAGGCATAGCAGACTCGTGGAGTGCCTCGCGACTAGAAAGTTGATGCGGTGGACCTTCGAATCATAGTCCCAGCCTCGCTTAATCCCGATTCCAGTACATCCTCGCCGGAGCACTCGTGGTTTGCGCATTTTCTTATACTTCTATTTTGGAATCTGTTGAATCGTTATATTTTTTTCTTTTACTACTGTAATTAGGAAATCTAAGTTTTGCCTTTAATATTTCGACGAAATCGTACCTAGGTTATGCTTCCAGCCACTACAAGAATATGGTGGAATAACATTCAAAAATAGCGACAAACTGCTAAACGACAACAAATCAACAACTCAACCATCTGTTGCTAAACAACAACAAATCAACAACTCAACAATATATTGCTAAACAACAACAAATCAACAACCTAAGTTTATGGTCATATGTCAATGTGGTTATTTTGGTTACAAATATTGTCATAGTCAAATATAACTCCCAACTTAAAATTAGTATTTTCAGGTTTGATTTTATGATTATAGAAGATGCAAAACATGAATCGAATCAAAACAAATTTCGAAAAACTCAATTAGAGCTAATTGAATTTGCATTTAGGTAGTTTCAATTTTCACTTAGCTTGTCAGATGTCAGTTAGCAATTACTATTGTTAAATTTAGTTCATAGTGTGTTCATTGATTAATAATACAATAAATAAATAAATATGTGCATTGTCTAAATTATTGTTTGGCTGTGCATTTCCAACGAAAAATGTTATCTTATTGAGTTATAACTATATATTCTTATATTGTTTATTAATTGTGATTTTTACTTACTATCTCTTTGCTGTTTTTCCGTGTGATATTGTTTCAATTTTAAGGAATCTTTGCATCCTTTCTTTTTAAAATTGGTTGCTTATTCTCATGTGACTATATATCAACTGTGAAGTGATTTAGCACAATGTTGTATATATAAAGAGACAAGCGGGAATTGTAGATTAATAAATGCATACATTGTTTAACTTAATGCTTGGTTGTGCATTTCAACAAAAAATGATGTCTTATTGAGTTATTACTCATTCTTATATTGTTTATTAATTGTGATTGTCATTTACTTGATACTTACTAGGTACGTAGCTACATTTGAAATCTCAAGATTATATATAATCCAAGTTAATTAATATTAATTTGGATTACTTTTTAAAAATAAAGAAAATTATAAGAATTCATATACTTCCTTTTTAAGAATTGATAAGATTTATCCATTGATCGGCTGGAAAACTTAGGATCGAGATGTCTACTAATTGAGAATGGATGTATAGTCGTATTGAAAATGGGTTTACTCGACAAGAGTTCATTAAGCTACCCCTCCTTGGGACAAATTAATTAGCTTAACTGTGATAAGACTCTGGGCCGGGTCGAGCTTGAATCCGCTAGTGGAACCTAGTCAATAGAGGCATAGTACTATACCACCCCTCGCTAAGCTAGGCTCTTTACAGACCTATATTAATTAGTAAGCCCAGTCCCAATTCTAGTTAAAATTAGTCATTAAATTAATGGGTAATGCTATTTGGACTCGTGAATACGGACTCAAAACTTGTTTTAATTTCAAATACACCCTCGAGCAATTAATGAAACAACCATAATCACTTGTAAAATTCATATTATATCCCTTAAATATTTTAAAAAAATTTAAAAACCTCCCTATGAGTTCGGACTCATGAGTCCAAGTAGACTTATTGTAAATTAATTAACACAAATTAGGTATCTCCAAGCCGAGGCTGGGTCCGCCTATATGGGTGGCATGGGTATCTAAAGAAGGGTTTTTTTTTTTTTTTTTTTTTTTTTTTTTTGTCAAAGATGAGTTTGCATTGCATTGATGTTGATAACTCAAAAGGGTACAACAATTTATTACAATGAAAATAATAGATACTCCCTCCAGCCATTTATATAAATCTTTTAACGTAAGGACTAAGAATTAAAACAGTTTAATTACAATAGTGTAATTTACATATATGTTCTTTGACATTAAATGAATTGAAAAACTGAATAATCATAAATGTTTGAATTGTACCAAGGTAAAATGGGTAAAAATGCAATAAATACACTTTTAAATTTTGAAAACAACTTACAATTTTAAGCAAGAAGCTTTTGTTAGAACGACTTATATAAATGACTGGAGGGAGTATTTTGTTAAATGAAATTTGGAGCTAAAATTTGACACCATGCAAACACAGTGGTGTGACACGTACCAACTCCTAAAGGGAACAACTACCCTTGAAGTGGGATCACCATTCATCATGAGGGATAGCATCTCATTAGTGAGAACAAAAAACTTTAGATCTAACCAAGAAGAAGCAACTAGAGACACATGTCAGAACTTGAGGCACTCAAGCTGGCGCTCCCCACCTTTAATAATTGTTGATCGACGTTCGCCACTCTTGACTTGAAGACCAACACTTTATCTCATCACTGTCTTTCTTCCAACGGGTTAAGACTCCAAACGCCAAAAAAGGGCCAACAATGGCGTTGCGATGTTACAAACCCAACAACTACACCCTATCTATCGATTGTTGGAGCTACCAAGAAAAAAGAAAGTGTTTCTCAATGTAGAATAATCAAAGGCGATCTTGGGGTACTACCAAATAATGAGCTTGAACCTGTAGCTGCCTATGTTACAACTGAAGGAAACTGGGAATGGAGCAAGTTTCAAGAATACCTTCCAGCTGAGATACTACTTAAAATTGCAAGCACTCACCCTCCGTGTCACAATCTAGGAGACGATGGAGTTTATTGGAGGAAATCCCCATCCGGGTATTTTTCAGTATCGTCAGCTTATAGAGAAATTCTACAGCATACCACTGTCAAGAACAAAGCATGGAAACTTATATGGAGTTGGCATGGACCGGAAAAGATCAGAACCTTTTTATGGCTAGCTTTCAGAAATGCTCTGATGACAAATAGCACAAGATATAAGAGACGCTTAGTGGTAGAACCTTGTTGTGAATTATGTAACGCGAAGGAGGAGACGACAAACCACGTCCTTCGTGAATGCGATAGAGCACTCATGGTATGGTATAAGCTTAAAGCTATGGATGTTGTCCCAAATTTCTTCGAAGAACCCTTTGAGGAATGGTTTTTAGCAAATCTCACAAGTAATGTTGTGCCGGAAGAGGTCCGATGGCCAATATTGTTTGCAACAGCGAGCTGGTCCTTATGGAAAAGTAGGAACAAAGAAGTAATTGCCAATGAAAAGTGTGATGATTTCAACCTTGTCTCCTCCATCTGGGCTCAAGCTAGAGAGATCCAATCTGCGTACGACAAATTCACGAACCGAGAGATAAAAAAGAAAGCTGAGAAGTATGTCAAGTGGGATGCTCCACCGTCCGGATGGCTCAAAGTGAATACTGATGGGGCGTCACTGAGCTCGGGTGAAGCGTCAGCGGGGGGAGTACTTAGAGACTCAAGTGGCGAATGGCGAGGAGGCTTTATGTTAAACATAGGAATTTGCTCTATCTACACAGCTGAACTATGGGGTGCGTTAATTGGTCTCCAATATTGATGAAGTCCAAGAATTAGCTTGTAAATTCTTGGAAAAATACGATGGAAAATATGAAAGGATGGCATTTTAGTAATTTTCGCAAATGGCGAAGTTTGGGCATTTGAGTTTTGACGTTCCGGGGGTATGGGTTTATTGGAAACTGCGTGGAGATCACAACTCACCGCTTCGCCGTGACTACGGTGTTTTTCGGCGAAATTCCATCGTTTCGACCTCCGTAACGACAATTTTGCTATTTTAGGAAACTTTTGTTTTGCTTATAACTTTCATTAGGAATTTCCGTTTTTATTGCCGTTTGCGGCGTTTGTTTCTATTTTCGTCTAGTTTTCAGTTTAGGGCTGTTTAGACTTTTTACTATTTTTGGCAATTTTAGGGTTTCGCTATTTAAGCGATCTATTTGGTGTAATTCGTAGTTTTGATTGAAATAAAAGAATTTTTTGAACTTTGGCTTAAGTTCTGACCTAGATCGAGTTGTTCGTGGATTCGTTCAACTGGTTTAGAAGATCTCCGCTGCGTCAGTTGGTATCAAAGCCTGCTTCAGCGTGATTGGAGAAATCATGCCGCCGAAGAGGAACCAGCAGCATATCGAGGAGGTGTATGACCGTGACAATCTGAATCGACAAATTGGCCAATTGATTGACCAACGCATGGACGCAGTGGTAGAACGATTAACTTCCAGAATCGATCAGTTGTTAGGTCAAAATATTGATCGTGTCCGTAACCATCGAAGGGAACCTGTTGGTGATGAACCAAGAGGGAGATTCTTCTACCGGCGGGGAGGATGAGTATGTTGAGGCACCGAGAGAGCGCGCTACAGCCGCGTGCGATTGAGGATGATCGCAGCGGTGGGAGTCCTGGGTTGAAGACGGATGTCCCGAATTTCATGGCACCCTTAAACCGAAGAATTCTTGACCTGGCCGGGCGTCGATTGAAGAAGTCCTAGAATTCAAAGGTGTGCCCGAAGACAAGCGTGTGCAACTTGTTGCGACAGTATTCTCGCAACAGGCCACGGCTTGGTGGCAACAAAGCAGGTTGATGCGGAATAGGAATGGAAAGGCGAAGATCACCTCGTGGGAGAAGATGAAAAAGCACTTACGGCCGAGTTCTTGCCTTACAATTTCCAACGCCTTATGTATCGAGGTTGCAGTAATCCGAGACAGGGCAAAGTCGTAGATGATTACACTACTGAGTTTTATTAGTTAGTCGCTAGAAACGAACTGCAGGAGACTAACGACCAATTAGTGGCGCGATATATTGGTGGACTGAGGGTGCAGATCCAAGATGTCGTCAACATGTTTGATCCGGCTTCCTTATCTGCAGCGCATCAGCGAGCATTGTTGGTGGAGAAACAACAATGGTTTGGGTGAGTAATGCTTCCAAGAATGTTAGTGTTGGGACGGCCAATACCGGAGGTAATATCGCTGCAATTAACCCTGCTAGTCGCACAAACAGACCTAGCACCAGTGGGATTAAATGCTTCGGTTGTGGCGAAGTTGGTCACAGGAAGTTAGAATGTAAAGGGAAGAAGACTCTTTTTATTGAGAACGAAGAGGAAGACGAAGGGGAAGAGGCCAACATCACTGCAGAACCAGCGTTTGATACTTCTGACAACACAGAAGAGGAGGTCGTGACTGGAGATGCGGGTACTGCCTTAGTTGTAAGGCGTTCTTGTATGACTCCTAGAGCTGTCGCTGATGATGATGAGTGGTCATGAATAACATCTTTCAGCCCAAGTGTACCATCTTAGGCAAGGTGTGCAGGTTCATGATTGATGCAGGCAGTTGCGAGAATATCGTCTCAGTTGAAGCGGTTCAGAAGTTGGGCCTTGCAACTGAACAACACCCCAGGCCCTACAAGCTAGCTTGGCTGAAGAAGGGTGGTGAGGTGAAGGTGTCGAAGCGCGCCTTGGTGACTTTTTCTATTGGTGCTAACTACAAGGATTCAGTCTGGTGTGATGTTGTGGCTATGGATGCTTACCACTTGTTACTGGGACGTCCTTGGCAGTTTGATAGGGGAGTTGTGCATGATGGCAGAACCAATAAATACACCCTTATGTTCAAGGGAGTGAAGATTGTGCTAGTACCCGCCAAGGACCCGGAGGAAGTTAAGCCTACTAAAGAATCTAGCAGTTTGCTGTCTTTGGCAAGATTTGAAGATGAATTACAGGATTCTGAGGTCGTTTACATCTTGATGGGAAAGGAGGTAGATATAGATATTGATGTTCCTGAAGCCGCAATTTCTATTGTGAAGGAGTTTTGCGATGTTTTCCCTGATGAGATGCCAGAAGGACTGCCACCATTGCGTGATATTCAACATCAGATTGACCTTGAACCTGGTGCGTCACTACCTAATAGACCGCACTACCGAATGAGTCCCAGTGAGCATGAGGAGTTGCGCAGAAAGTTGAAGAGTTATTGGCGAAAGGATTCATCCGTGAAAGTCTGAGTCCGTGTGCAGTACCAGCCCTCCTTACACCAAAGAAAGATGGCTCCTGGCGGATGTGTGTGGACAGTAGAGCAATCAACAAGATTACTGTTAGGTATCGCTTTCCTATCCCTCGCTCGGATGATTTACTTGACCAATTGAGTGGAGCAAAAATTTTTACAAAACTGGATTTGAAGAGTGGGTACCACCAGATTCGCATTAGAGTTGGGGATGAGTGGAAAATTGCTTTTAAAACCAGGGAGGGTCAGATGAGTGGTTCGTTATGCCGTTTGGGTTGTCAAACGCGCCTAGCACCTTCATGAGAGTCATGAACCGAGCTTGAGACCTTTGATAGGAAAGTGTGTTGTGGTATATTTTGATGATATATTGATATACAAAGATTAACGAGGAGGAACACCTCCAAAGACGTGCGAGATGTTCTGACTATCTTGCGCAGGGAGAAGTTTTATGCTGCGATGAAGAAGTGTTCATTTTTGACACCGAAGGTCCTTTTCTTAGGCTATGTCATTTCTGGAGAAGGGTTGCAGGTTGATGAGTCCAAAGTAGAAGCCATCCGCACTTGGCCTAGACCTACCACCGTCACGGAGGTTCGCAGCTTTCATGGGTTGGCTTCCTTCTACAGGCGGTTCATTCCATACTTCAGCAATATCATGGCCCCAATTACAGACTGTATGAAGGGCGTGAAGTTTGGGTGGAGCAACGAGGCAGATGAAGCATTCCAACTGATCAAGGTGCGGTTAACCACTGCACCCATTCTGGTGTTGCCAGATTTTCACCTACCTTTTGAGTTGCATAGTGATGCATCCAAGGTAGGTATCGGAGCTGTCTTGAGTCAGAATAATAGGCCTGTTGCCTATTTCAATGAGAAGCTGTCTGGGGCGAAGTTGAGGTATAGCACATACGACGTGGAGTTCTATGCAGTGGTACAAGCCGTGAAGCATTGGCGACATTATCTTTTCCACAGAGAGTTCGTGTTGTTTACAGACCACGAGGCATTGCGACACTTACATGGGCAGAACAAGGTCTCGGCCAGACATGCTTCTTGGGTGGCCTATTTGGAGCGCTTTACTTTTGTGGTGAAACACAAGTCTGGTGTGACTAACAGAGTTGCTGATGCCCTGAGTAGACGAAAAAGTTTGTTGAGCCGCATGACCATTGAGGTACCTGGGTTTTCCTCACTCTCTGATTTGTTTACTACTGATCCTTTCTTTGCTACTATTGTGGAGAAGGTGTGGAGTGGGGAGCGTACTGATTACACACTCCACGAGGGTTACTTATTTCGAGGCAACCAGCTTTGCATTCCTAATTGCAGCCTGAGATTGCTGATTATTAAAGAGTTGCATGGAGAGGGACATGTTGGGCGTGATCGCACTTTGCAGCTGGCGCATGCCTCTTACTTTTGGCCTACCATTCGCAAGGAAGTGGACAGATATGTGCAGCGGTGCAGGACTTGTCGGCTTTCGAAGGGTACCGCAACTAATGCCGGTCTATATATGCCTTTGCCCATTCCAGAACAGCCGTGGGTTGATATTAGCATGGATTTCGTGTTGGGGTTGCCTAGAACACAGCGGGGAAATGACTCTATTTTTGTGGTGGTTGACCGTTTTTCTAAGATGGTTCACTTCATCCCATGCAAGAAGACCACAGATGCTGTAAAGGTGGCTCAGCTGTTCTTTCGGGAGGTGTATAGATTGCATGGCCTTCCTACCTCGATTGTTTCAGATCGGGACACCAGATTCCTCAGCCATTTTTGGCGCAGTTTGTGGGCTATGGTGAACACGCAGCTGAGATTTAGCAGTGCTTATCATCCGCAAACAGATGGGCAGACTGAAGTTGTCAACCGTTCGTTAGGCAACCTTTTGAGGAGCTTGGTGGGTGAGAATGTCAGGAGTTGGGACTTCAAGTTGAGCCAGCAGAATTTGCACACAACCATGTCGTTAATCAAGCACCGGTTTAGTCCTTTTCGTGTTGTGTATTCAAGACTACCTGAGGTCCTCTTGATCTGCTACGGTGCCAAGTAAGACTAGATGGCATGGCAAGGCAGTAAGACTTTGTTAGTGGGTCGCAAGAGATTCATCAATCTGTCAAAGATAACTTGCGTAAGGTCACGACAAGTACAAACAATATGCGAATCGGAAGAAGCGTCACGTGGAGTTTGAAGTGGGTGACTTTGTGTGGGCGGTTCTCACTAAAGACCGATTCTCTGTGGGTGATTACAACAAATTGTCAGCTCGAAAGATTGGTCCTGTGGAGGTTCTTGAGAAAATTAATCCTAATGCTTACAGATTGAAGTTGCCAAGTCACATTCGCACGGCTGATGTATTTAATGTCAAGCATCTTGTTCCCTATTATGGGGATACGTCTGATGATGACAATTCGATGGCGAATTCTGTCCACCATGGGGAGAATGATGAAGTCCAAGAATTAGCTTGTAAATTCTTGGAAAAATATGATGGAAAATATGAAAGGTGGCATTTTAGTAATTTTCGCAAATGGCGAAGTTTGGGCGTTTGAGTTTTGACGTTCCGGGGATATGGGTTTATTGGAAACGGCGTGGAGATCACAACTCACCGCTTTGCTGTGACTACGGTGTTTTTTGGCGAAATTCCATCGTTTCGACCTCCGAAACGACAATTTTGCTATTTTAGGAAACTTTTGTTTTGCTTATAACTTTCATTAGGAATTTTCGTTTTTATTGCCGTTTGCGGCGTTTGTTTCTATTTTTCGTCTAGTTTTCAGTTTATGGCTTTTTAGACTTTTTACTATTTTTGGCAATTTTAGGGTTTCGCTATTTAAGCGATCTATTTGATGTAATTCGTAGTTTTGATTGAAATAAAAGAATTTTTTGAACTTTGGCTTAAGTTCTGACCTAGATCGAGTTGTTCGTGGATTCGTTCAACTGGTTTAGAAGATCTCCGCTGCGTCAAATATGCATGGAGAATGGGCTATCACAAGGTGATTTTGGAAATGGATAGCCTTGCAGCAGTTACTGAAATTAATAATCGGTGAGTGTCTCATAATCAACGCTGGGCACTATTATCGCAAATACTCAAGCTTCTTGATGACCATTGGAAAGTGCAAGTCAAGCATGTGCACAGGGAAGGCAACCGGGTGGCGGATCGCATGACTAGTTTGGCTAGGCAACTCAGTATATGCACCATGTTCTGGCCAAATGTATCTGCAGGAATACATCCACTTTTAATTGATGATATAAGGGGAATGGGCTTCCCCAGAATGACCCCTTTGTAATAAGACTTTTAGTCTCCCATTAATATATGAAAAAGGCGACCTTGGGGTACTCGTGCATTAATTGAGAAACAACAACAAAGAAGCCTCAATTTTCAGAAAGAAAAAATTAACGAAGCCTCGATTTCATATAATTAATTAATAAGGATCCCATATAATAAAGTAACAAAGTTTTATGGAGTTAATGTAATATAATAAATCTACTTGGACTCATAAGTCCGAACTTATAGAAAGGTTTTTAAAATTTTTTACAAATATTTAAGGGGTATCAAATGGATTTTACAAGTGATTGTGTTTGTGTAACGGCCCGA
Organism: Stephania yunnanensis; assembly: GCA_039657365.1. Classification (NCBI taxonomy): domain Eukaryota; kingdom Viridiplantae; phylum Streptophyta; class Magnoliopsida; order Ranunculales; family Menispermaceae; genus Stephania; species Stephania yunnanensis. Next base: position 54,213,929 of record CM077588.1, on the reverse strand, counting down.
AAATTTGACTCGTGCCACGTGTAATTTTAGGGTCGTATGTGGGACCCACTTGCCGGAATGCGTATGTCCAAATCTCGAGTGGAGATGAAATGGTTGAAAAAACGTATACGCGGAGAATTCGGTGAGTCGAAACACGAACGGGAACGCGTCTCGAGTCGCATGCCAACGTGAGACCGAGATAGTCGTGTTATGTGGTTTTAATGTGTACATTGGATACGCTTCGTGATGCGTGTAGCGTGAGTATCGAAATTTTGAAAATGAGGCGGGTTGGTGTCTCTAGATGCACGCTGCTCGGATATTTTTTAGGAAAACATAAAAATAAATATGTTTTTGGATGTGTCTCGAAATACGTGAATTTGCCAAACTCGAGACAATTTTAGTCAAGCATAGAGGCGGAGGACAAAAAGGTGAAATTATTGAGTTTGCCAACACGAATCTCGAGGACACTTTTGATTTGAAATAAAAAAGAAAATGTAAATATATATATATATCATATATATAAAAGCACGAATCACAAATTTTTGAGTGGTAATGAAATTTACCTATTTGCCCGTACTTTTTTTTTATCTCAAAATCAACCTTTTCTTTTGTATTCAAATCAAACTCTAATTCTTTATCAATCCACTACACATTTTTTTTTCTTTATCTCCAAATCAATCATGAACTCATTCTCATAAATCCAATACACTTTTTTTGAGGAAGTAATGTCCTAGCATGATTAGCTTGTTTTTTCATTCACATCTTATCTCAATCACAGTAGAGAATATTGAAGAAGAGAGAATCTGAGATGGAAAAGAAGAAGGTGGTTTGAAAAAGGTGTTGGGGAGGGAACAAACTCAAAACCCATAAGAAATTTTAATGAGAAAAATGCTGATTAATCATGTGAAAAAAAGGTGTCTAAAGCTTTAATCCCAACTAATTCAATTATTTACATTCATAATTTCAAAGTTATCATTTCTATCTACAGAGTTTGATGTAAAGATTGAACTTTATGTACAATTCTACGTAATCTCCACAAGCAAGTGTTCACAAATTGATGGGTCAAACCACTTGTGTTTTTTTTTTCCTTGTTTTTTTTTTTGAGGAAGTAATGTCTTAGCATGACCATTTTGTTTTTTCATTAACATCTTATATCAATCACATTAGAGAATATTGATAAGCTAAAAAAGGTACTTGTATTTCTATTTTTTAAAATTTAATTAAAATTTTGAGTTTTATTAATAAATTCTTAGAAATTAATTCCCGCGAGCGAAGCGAGCGGGTCAATCGTGCTTAGAACGTCCTGAAACTAGTGTATATATATATATATATATATATATATATATATATATATATATATTATGAGTGAGAAAAGTCAAAAGAAAGAAAAGTAAGAGAGAGAGAAAAAAAAACCAGAGAGATGAGAGAAATTGAGAGAGTGAGAGATCGGGGAGAGAAGGAAGAAATCGTGAGGTGAGGGAGCGGGCGACGCAGCGAGGACGACAATGACGACGACGCCGCGACCGGATCCGCGACGATGACGGTGCGGCGACACCAGCAACGGTCGGCAGCAGCGTGGCTGCCAGACGGCGGCGGACGGCCAACGACGGCAGACGGCGAGATCAGAGCCGCGGATGGCATTGCCGGCAGCGGCGATCGACCGCAGCAAGAGAAGGCAAAGCGGATGACGGCAAGCAGGCGCGCGGCGGGGCTCACTACGCGACAGGCGGTGGAGACGAGCGGTGGCGCGCGCAGGAGCCGTGGCGGCGCGTGAGGAGACGCGGCGGCGGGAGCAGACGGCGGCAGCCCAAAGCATGGCGAGATCAGCTCATGGTCGTGATGGTGGTCGACGCGAGGCACGGCAGCGGGGCTGGCGCGCGCCATGCGAGGACGGCGGCAGCATGGAATGGCGGCAGCAATGGCGCAGTTGACGATAAGATGTTTAGGGTATGCAATATGCATTTAATGACATAGTTATGTCACCTATATGGTAGTAAATGTGGGGTCGCATTTATGAGAATGAAATTAGGCTAATTTCTCTAAAGCTATCATGAAACCAGGATCTGCTCAGACCAAAATGAACAAAAACGTATGAACCGCATTTGGATTCAAGTCATGAGTAAGACATATTGTCTTGGTTTACTATAAAAGTGAACAGCTCAAGATAAATAAATACATCAATCGCAAGGCCACAAAGTAAACCCGATATGCTTTACTAAGGTTAGTTCAATCTTTACGACACTCTTCCTTATAAGCATGACTTGATCATCTCTCTCTCGTGTATAGTTATTATTTTTGTTTATGATTTGGCAAAGTTAAGACATATGGGGTGTTACAATTTCCAATACAAAAGTGGGGTATTGTTGAACATTGAAGTTCAAGTTTTGTATTGGAAAAGAACAAAACCTTTAGTCCCACATATGAGAGAAAGGTTTGGTTTTCTCACTTATTATATGTTCCAACTCACTTCACTATTGTTTAAGTGAGAAGTGAGTTAGAATGAGTGGACCATGGGGTTCACTTGGAAATCACCCTAATTAAATAATCTTTGACAATGGCCTTGGGCCTTGGGGCCTTTGGAGCTTTGGTTTGTTCAAGACTTAGCCATTCATAAACATAGTTTTTATTTTTCGGTTTTTATTTTTATTTTCGTTTTTGAAATTTAAACAAAAGAGCACCAACAGTTGCTAAGTTCGAATTAGGAGTTAAATAACTATTAAATTAGTGGCACACTAATTAGATAGTTATGGGAAAAACTGTCCACTAATTGGACAGTTAGATGTTTATCTATATTAGAAGAGTCCTTTGACACAGAAATATGTAGTTTTTCGAAATCAAATTTCAAGTAATTCGTGTTTACCGAGAGAGAGACGATTTTGCAGTTTGAAGGTTCTTTGATTGGTGCTTTGATCAAAGAGCAAACCAGTTGTATCCTGGAGACAGAACTCCTAGTTGAATTCAGCACCGAATTGGAGGAAATTTTTTGTCTTAGGTCATTGCACTGCAAGCCTCTGGTACACTTTGTTTATTAATCTTCTTTATTGTTTAATCAGCATGTTTAGTTGCTTGTGATAACAGTGCCATGTTCAGATTTATCTTTATTATAGATTGCTTGGTTTAACAATCTAAGACAGAAAAATTCGAGATCTTCATATCTTATTTTATATTTGATTTAATTCTACTTGCTTGTTATTATTGTTTTCTAATTCGAATATACTTGGTGTTTTGTATATCTTAGAATCTGAATCTGAATTTGAATCTGAAATGGCATCATCTCATATTGTTAATGATAAGACTGCATCCAATTCTAAGGATGAGAGGCCTGAAAAGTTTAAGGGACTTGATTTCAAGAGATGGCAACAGAAAACAATTTTCTGGTTGACCACTATGAATTTAGCCAATGTCATCAGAGAGGAGGTTCCTAAGACGGATGAGAATCCGATCACCAAGGAAACCATGATGACAATCGAGGCATGGAAAAATTCTGACTTCCTTTGCAGGAACTATATTCTGAACAGACTTGATGACACTCTATATGATGTTTATTCTGAGTGTGAGACTGCAAAAGATGTTTGGGATATGCTTGAAAAGAAATATCGAACTAAAGATGCGGGAGCAAAAAAGTTCGTGGTTGGCAAATTCTTGAAATATAACATGGTCGACTCAAAGTCCGTAGTGAAGCAAGTTGAAGAACTGCAAGTGTTGATTCATGAGTTACATGCTGAGGGATGTATCGTGAATGAGTATTTTCAAACTGGTTCTATCATTGAGAAATTACCTCCATCTTGGAATGACTTCAAGGTGTATCAGAAGCATAAGCGTAGAGATATGTCGATTGAAGACTTGATCTTAAGGCTGCGGGTTGAAGAAGATCACATGAAAGGAGACAAGATGGAAGGAAGCGACATTGATGCAAAGGCAAACATGGTGGAAGGAAGCAATTCTAAAGTTCAGAAATTCCAGAAGAAGAATTTCAAAAGAGGAGCACCCACCAAACAAGCTTTGCACCAAGGGGAAGAATTTTAAGAAAATCCAAGGAAGCTGCTGGGTATGTGGAAAACAGGGTCATAGGGCACAAGATTGTCGTCATAAGAAAGATCAGAATCATGGCAATTCTGGTTTGAACAACCAAGCGAATATTGCTGATGTCCAAATTGATGAAATGGACATTGATCTCACTGTTGTTGTGTCTCGAAACTAACATGGTCTCTCGACACTCTTGGGGTGGATTGACACCGGTACGACTCTCAAGATATTTGCAAATGACAAAAGCTTGTTTTTGAGTTTCTTCCTGTTGATAGTGAAGAAAAGCTTTATATGGGGAATTCATCCTCTTCAATGGTTGAAGGCAAGGGCACTTTTAAGATGAAGTTCACTAGCGGGAAAATAGTCACTTTACTCAATGTGTTGTATGTTCCTGAGATCAGGAAGAACCTTGTATCTGGCCCTTTACTTAACAAGTTGGTGTTTGAGTCTGACAAGTTTGTTCTCACCAAGGGTGGGATGTATGTAGGAAAGGGATACCTCACAGAGGGTATCTTTAAGCTCAATGTTGTAATTGTTAACTCTACTGGTAATAGAATGATCGTTTCTGCGTGTATGGTTGATTCATTTAATTTATGGCATGCTAGATTAGGACATGTGAATAAAAGATCTATTTACAGAATGGTTAAGTTAAATTTATTGCCTAAGTTTAACATTGATTTAAATAAAAAATGTGAAATATGCATCGAATCAAAATTTGCTAGGCAAACTTTCAAATCATTCAAGAGAGATCAAATGAATTATTAGGATTGATTTATAGTGATCTTTGTGATTTTAAATCCATCCCTACTAGAGGGGAAAAATTATTACATCACCTTTATTGATGATTGTAGTAAATATTGCCAAGTCTATTTGATTAGAAATAAAAACGAGGCCTTAGATATGTTTAAAATATATAAGGCAGAGGTAGAAAATCAATTAGACAAGAAAATTAAGGCATTAAGAACAGATAGAGGTGGAGAATATGAATCGCCGAATTTCGTAATTATGTAGCAAATATGGAATTATACATCAAACGATCGCACCCTATACACCTCAATGTAATGGTGTAGCGAGAGGAAAATAGAACTCTAAAAAATATGATTAATTCCATGTTGAATGATTCTCGACTTTCTAATTTGTGGGGTGAAGCGTTACTCACCGCAAATCACATTTTGAATAGAGTGCCTTTCAAGAAATTAGATAAATCTCCGTTTGAGATATGGAGAGGCAGAAAACCCACTTACAAAACTTTGAAAGTGTGGGGTTGCTTGGCAAAGGTCCAAATTCCCTTACATAAGAGAACTAAGTTAGGACCTGAAACTGTAGATTGTGTGTTCATTGGTTTTGCTAAGAACAGTGCAGATATAGATTCCTAGTAGTTAAATCACATATTTCAGATATAAGTGAAAATTCTGTTATTGAATCTATTGATGCTGAATTTTTTGAACACATTTTTCCTTTTAAGGAAAATCAAATTGGTTCGTCACTTAAAAGAACTGCTGAAGAGAGTTTAGATGAACCATCTAATTCTAAGGTTCAAGAACAAGAGTTAGAACCTAGAAGAGGAAAAAGAGTTAAGATCACAAAAGACTTTGGACCTGATTTTGTTAACATGTTAACTGAAAATGAGCCACAAACTTATAAAGAAAGCTATGTCCTCACCAGACGCTCCATTTTGGATGGAAGCTATCAATAGTGAGATTGAATCCATTTTACAAAATAATACGTGGGAATTGGTTGATTTACCATCGGGAATCAAACCAATTGGATATAAATGGATCTTCAAAAAGAAGCTAGAGGCTTATGACACTATTGAGAAATACAAGGCACGTTTGGTTGCTAAAGGATATAGACAAAAAGAAGGTTTGGATTACTTTGACACTTATTCTCCTGTTTCAAGAATAACTTCCATTAGGATGTTAATTTCCATAGCTGCTTTGTACGACATGGAAATACATCAAAAGGATGTTAAAACAACATTTTTAAATGGAGAATTAGAAGAAGAGATTTATATGGATCAACCTGAAGGGTTCGTAGTAAATGGCCAAGAAAATAAAGTTCGTAGACTTGTTAAGTCTTTGTATGGACTTAAACAAGCTCCAAAACAATGGCATGAAAAATTTGATCATACTATGATGGCAAATGGTTTTAAAATAAATGAATGTGACAAATGTGTGTACATTAAAGAAATGAAGAACTCATTTGTCATAGTATGTCTCTATGTTGATGACATGTTAATTATGAGCTCAAGCAAGGATGCCATAATGTTAACAAAGAAGATGTTGAATTCTAGTTTTGACATGAAAGACTTAGGTCTAGCTGATGTAATACTAGGAATTCAAATCAAAAGGAATAACGAAGGTTATATCCTAACACAATCTCATTATGTTGAGAAAATCTTAAAAAGATTCAGTCAATTCGATTGCAAACCTGCTCCAACTCCTTTTGATGCAAATTGTCATCTAAAGAAGAACTCTAAAGAGTCGGTTTGTCAATTAGAATATTCTCAAGTTATTGGGAGTTTAATGTACCCGATGAACTCTACTAGACCTGATATTGCTTATGCAGTAAGCAGGTTAAGCAGATACATAAGTAGTCCAAATGATGATCATGGACAAAGATTGATAAGAGTTCTAAGGTATCTCAAGTATACCTTGAATTATGGATTAGTTTATACAAAGTATCCACCAGTGCTTGAAGGCTATAGTGATGCAAATTGGATTTATGATAATACAGAAACCAAGTCAACTAGTGGATATGTATTTACATTTGGTAGAGCAGCAATTTCTTGGAAATCAACAAAACAAACGTGTATAGCACGATCCACCATGGAATCCGAATTCATTGCTCTTGACAAGGCAACTGAAGAAGCTGAATGGCTAAGAAACTTCTTAGAAGATATTCCTTGCTGGCCAAAACCAGTCACAGCAATATGCATACATTGTGATAGTATGGCAGCACAAGCAAGAGCTAAAAATAACATATATAATGGTAAGTCGAGACATATAAGGCGCCGACATAATACTATAATACAATTACTGACAAGTGGAGTAATTAGTATTGACTATGTTAAGTCCAAGGAAAACATTGCAGATCCTTTGACTAAGGGCTTACCAAGAGATCGAGTGAAGATATTATCGAGGGGAATGGGCCTAAAGCCTATAGAGTAATTCAAGTATGGCGGAAACCTAACCTAGCTGATTGGAGATCCCATGGTATAGGTTCAATAGGCAAACTGGTTAGACTTGAATTAACAAACAGGACACACAATTACCTGTTCCTATGATGAAGTAAGTGTGTTGATAAGCGCAATATGCATTTAATGACACAGTTATGTCACCTATATGGTAGTAAATGTGGGGTCGCATTTATGAGAATGAAATTAGGCTAATTTCTCTAAAGCTATCATGAAACCAGGATCTGTTCAGGACCAAAACGAACAAAAATGTATGAACTGCATTTGGATTCAAGTCATGAGTAAGACATATTGTCTTGGTTTACTATAAAAGTGAACAGTTCAAGATAAATAAATACATCAACTGCGTCACAAAGTAAACCCGATATGCTTTACTAAGGTTAGTTCAAGTCTTTACGACACTCTTCCCTATAAGCATGACTCGATCATCTCTCTCTCGTGTATAGTTATTATTTTTGTTTATGATTTGGCAAAGTTAAGACATATGGGGTGTTACAATTTCCAATACAAAAGTGGGGTATTGTTGAACATTGAAGTTCAAGTTTTGTATTGGAAAAGAACAAAACCTTTAGTCCCACATAGGAGAGAAAGGTTTGGTTTTCTCACTTATTATATGTTCCAACTCACTTCACTATTGTTTAAGTGAGAAGTGAGTTAGAATGAGTGGACCATGGGGTTCAATGGCCTGGGCCTTGGGGCCTTTGGGGCTTTGGTTTGTTCAAGACTTAGCCATTCATAAACATAGTTTTTATTTTTCGGTTTTTATTTTTATTTTCGTTTTTGTAATTTAAACAAAAGAGCACCAACAGTTGCTAAGTTCGAATTAGGAGTTAAATAACTATCAAATTAGTGACACACTAATTAGATAGTTATGGGAAAAAACTGTCCACTAATTGGACAGTTAGATGTTTATCTATATTAGAAGAGTCCTTTGACACAGAAATATATAGTTTTTCGAAATCAAATTTCAAGTAATTCGTGTTTACTTAGAGAGAGACGATTTCGCGGTTTGAAGGTTCTTTGATTGGTGTTTTGATCAAAGAGCAAACAGCTTGTATCCTGGAGATTTAACTCCTAGTTGAATTCAACACCGAATTGGAGGAAGTTTTCTGTCTTAGGTCATTGCTCTGCAAGCCTCTGGTACACTTTGTTTATTAATCTTCTTTATTGTTTAATCAGCATTTTTAGTTGCTTGTGATAACAGTGCCATGTTCAGATTTATGTTTATTATAGATTGCTTGGTTTAACACAAAACCCATCCTAGGGTATGATGCCTCAGCAATAATATAAGTGACCGAGGCAGATGCACTTGGATTGTGTAACGGCCCAAAATCTCTAACCGTGTTTAATTTCTTAAATAAGATCGACGACTTGTACTGTGGGACCCACACCGTGATATGTCCATTAACCGAGGCAAGGGCTGATGTATATTTTATTTTTGTTGTGATGTATGCCTAGTGTATTGTATATGTGTAGACTATTAAGTCAACTTCTACGGGTGTATAGGTATCGAGACGAGCGGGGACATACCTTGAGTCGTGTGTCGACGTGGGACCGAGGTTGCGGCATATTGGGTAAGCTTAATTAATTTGAGTTAAATGTGAATTTATGTTGGTTTAATAAGTGGCTAATGTGGTCACATTTGAATTAATGTTAACGTGCCTATAGTTAGTGAAGTAAAACAATAAACACAAGATGTGTATCGAGACACGCATTAACTCATCAAGAAATAATGTGTCAACTTGTTGAGTCACTCAATAGTGACTTGAGGGACAAGTGGCGGGATAAGGTGGTCCATGTGATAAACCTCGAGATACGTGTGCACACAATGATCAATGGCTAAGATTCAAACATATCAACATGGTCAAATGAACCTATAAGTCAAAAGTTTTGGTTTCTTATCTTCATCAAATCATTTCAAGGAGGAGGAGAGGAAGAAGAGAGGCTGCTGGAGTGATTTGGAGAAGTGGATGAGTTTGTAACCATTGAAGCTTTGGTGAGGAAGAAGATCATCATTAAGCTAGGTAACTTCTTCACACCATAAACTTTGTGATTTCATAAAAACTGATGTTGTTGTTGCTGTTGTATGTTGGGATGGATGTTAAGGACCTCATGTAGTGTGTATGAGGGTCCCCAAGGCGATAACATAGCCTACGTGTGGCAAAAACTCAGAATTCGTAGTGCAAAATTTCGGGTTCGCACGCACATAACGCGCTAGGTATAACATCTAGCACGCTAATATTAATTAGCGCACTAGATCTGTGAATTACCGCGCTAACACTGAGTAGCGCCCTAGATAGCCGAAGTAGCGCGCTAATGTGGCAATTAGCAGACTACTGTTCACAATTAGCGCACTAATTTCCCAGCCAGTACTAAAAATTAGCAAGTTCCAAACATTGTTTAAACACTATAAATAGGTCTAAACTCACTCTAAAACTTAACAAACAACTCCAATGACTAAGAGGAGATCTCGGGAGCTTGGAAACGCATTTCGGAGTGTCGAGAGATCGGATAGGTCAGGACAAGTGTGGTGCATTGTAAGTAAAGCTGTGAGAATTCTATATTTCATTTCATTGACTCTTATCTTTTTATGGTCTATTGGTTGACATTGCTACTTGTAATCTCGCATCATGTTGTTTTTGTGTTTATTCAAGAGTGAATATTGTGACATAATGCCTTGTGAAATTTTTCATTGACTCCGATTCCTACTCTTGATGTCATTTTTGATAAAGAATTGATGAAAAACATGCCATTGGGATAACTTAGATTAGATTAGATTTGTACTCTATTCCTTTGGGCTTTGTAGCCTAATTTATTTTGGAATCATAGAGAATTGGAACTATTTATCTTTGAAAACTAAAGTAGAGATTATCTAGTGTGCATTGCACAAGAGATGCGCGGTTCACGGGGACATGGGTCTACCAGGGTTTCAGAACTCACCACTACACTTGCGCGACGCACGAGGTATGAGACTCAAGGTGATCGGCAAGCATGAGATTGATGATGTATATGCGTAGAGCGCAACTCCACTATTTGTGTGAGATATGTTGAGCGCAGCTCCATATAGTAGTGGAAAAGGTTTGGTGATAGGTACTCACTGCCGACCGGACGTAGATCATCTCGACTTAGCCTGTGTCGGTCTATACATTCTTAACTGTGTTATTTACTTGCATTACTTGATTCATCAATTCTTTCGCTATTTATGCTAATAAATACCATTTTTAATTTATTTTGGAAATGTGGCATAGAGTTCTCCAGTTATTACTTAAATATCACTATACTCACCGTTTAGTTTGTGACGGCGGGTGTAGGTCCGTCGACCGATAGCAAACCAGGGAAGGAGAAGATCGACGACTTTCTCTAAGCATCTCGACGATTCTCATATCTCATTATGTATGACTCGACTTTTGTTGTATTATTACTGTGCATTTTGGGTTGTACATTGGGTTGAGTGTATAGTTCCCCATTTTTGAGACTCATATATATGCATGTGATGCTTTGTATTTCTGGTTTCCCACACATAGGAAAGTTGTGAATAATAATAGCTTCCGCAAAATCTTTAAATGACAAGATAATATTAAAATGACAAAAAGTTTTAATTAACTCTGAAATTTAATAGTATATGCACATTTGTATTGAAAAACAATAAAGATGAAAAACTGAATAATACGTAATTAAGTCTTACGTGGTTGGGGTTAAGGCTTGATTACGGGATTAGACCGGCGGTACTGTTTAGAAGAAGGGCCATCACAGTTTGGTATCGTGAGCCATATGTTTAAAGAATTGTATGACTTAAGGCAATATGATACCAACCTAGTTGGTATTAAAGACATTGGTTTAGAGACCTATATGGATAAAATACAAACCTTAGTTTTGGAAACCAGATGACCTTTGCCTAGAAGCCATTAGTTAGGAAGTGAATGATAGCGAGATGGGGATAGCTTTGATGTACTTGTTAATTTCTGTATGTATATATATATGTCTATGCGTTGTGTCACGTAGAAGTTGATTCGTGTCCGCTATCCATTGCAGACCCCGATAGTTGATACACGAGGGGGAGGAGATGCAGAGCCTAGTGACAGTCCGCCTCCCATCACAAGTGAGGATTTACAGAGACTGTCTGATCGAGCGACAACTCAGGGTCAGCAGTTGGCTGACTTTATCGCTCTGATGATAGCTCGTTTTGCTCCACCGACATCGACATCGACTCCTACGATAGCTACACCGCCTGTACATGTGCTAACACTTCCTACTACAACTTTAGCAGCTCTGATAGCCGTGACTGCACTCATAGTGGAGACAGCTGAGGCAATACCGTCCCCCACGCCTGCATCCTCCAACACTTCCTTGGAAGTTCAGCTGGTGAAGGACTTTATTAAGCTCAAGTGTCACGGCCCAAATAATTAATACACGTTTACTTCGTTAATCAGGACAAAATGACCCGTGACGTGGGACCCGCGGTGAGATACGTGTCACTACCGAGGCACGGTGGTCGAGGTAAATATTATATTTGTTGTGTTGTTTGACTAGAATTTAAAGAGACTTGTATTCGATTTCCTTTGGGCTTTGTAGCCTAACTTGTCTTGGTAACCTAGAATTTTAGAATTATTTGTCTTTGAACCGAAAGTAGGGATTATTTAGTGTCCATTGCACGAGAGATGCGCGGTTCACGGGGACATGGGTCTACCGGGGTTCTGACACTCACCACTACACTTGCGCGACACACGAGGTATGAGACTCGGGGTGGTCGGCAAGTATGAGATTGATGTTGTAAAGCGTAGAGAGCAGCTCCGCTATATTTGTGTGAGATATGTTGAGCACAGCTCCATATCGTAGTGGGAAAAGGTAGGTGATATGTCTAACGGCCGATTGAACATAGATCATCTCGACTTAGCATGTGTCTTTCTCTATATTTTTAACTGTGGTATTTACTTGCATTACTTGTTTTAGCAATTTATTTCGCTCATTTATGCTTTTAAATACCATTTGTTTCTTTTGGAAATGTGACATGAAATTCTCCAGTTAGTACTTAAATATCACTATACTCACCGTCTAGTTTGTGACAATGGGTGTAGGTCCGTCGAGCAGTAGCAGACCGGGGAAGGAGAAGATGGACGACTTCCTCTGAGCAGTTCGGCTACTCTCCTCACTTATTTGTATGTCTCTACTTTTGTTGTATTATTATTCATTATGTCATTTTGGGTTGTATAGTGGGTTGAGTGAATAGTTTCATATCTATACATGCATGTGATGCTGTAGTTTTTCTTGGTTTCCACACTTAGAATTTTTTTTGGAGAATTAATGCCTCCGCAATTGCATGATCATGGAATTTGAATGACCTTTAAATTGGATAATATATCAATACGTGGATGTTGAGAAATATATGGACGATAGGTTGACTAATACGTACTTAAGTCTTAGATCACGTGGATTAAGGCTTGAGTACGAGATTAGGCCGGGCGGTGCCTTGTTTAGAAGTAGGGTCCGTCACATCAAGCTAATCTACTTCGATGGAGTACGAGATTTCCAGAAGATTGAGAAGTGGATTCTGTCTCAAGAGAAGCTTCATAGGATACTGAAGATCGAGGATAGACTTCGGGCAGATATCTCATCATATACTTTCGTAAGAGACATCGATGTGTGGTGGCGTATGACATTGGCTACTCATAAAGAGTTCGAGACATGAGATTCTTTTAAGCAGAAGTTCTATCAGCAGTATTTTTCGCCTTTAGTAATGAAGAGGTTAAGACGAGAGTTTAGGGACTTGAGACAGGGACCAGATGAGCCTGTGATGCAGTACATGGACATATATGATTATTCGCGTAAGTTTGCTAGGGACTTGGTGAGAGATGAGTCGGAGGATGTGTACCATTTCGGTGATGGACTCAAGGCCAGATATTGGCGATTATGTCATCAGTTCAGGCGCTAGGACATTCACAAAGATCTACGAGCGAGCCTTAGCACATGAGACATACTATATGGGTAGAGTTGCTGATAACAGAGCCTCGGGTCCAGTTTTATCTGCGGAGCAGGCCATAAAGTATGAGAGACAGAGACAGATGGGTAAGGGAGCAAGGGGATGGAACCGAGGTTCTCAGGGTTCGGAGACAGCCACTCATCCACTAGCTGTGCCTCTTGTATCATCCATTGCTCCAAAGACGAGCTCAGAGGGCAGACTTCCCTTGCCACCTCCCATCAGACCAACGTTACTAGCTCCCACCGTTCCTGCCATTCCCGCCCCCACAGACTTCACGGCAGTAGCCGCAGGGTGGTAGAGGCCGAGGCAGAGGCAGAGGCGGAGGCCGAGATACTGGACAGAGACCTGAACAGCCTCAAACTCAGGGTCGGCGTTGGCAGTTGACATGCTACAGATGTGGACAGGTCGGACACATAGTGAGAGAGTGCCCGCATTCTGCAGCAGTGTACGCACATCAGGCCTGAGAGGAGGTTCATGTGGTAGCCCAGCCAGACACCGATGCCACACGAGGTCTTATTGAGGGTACGATTTCCATTTGTAGTTGAAAGTTATATGTTTTATTTGATTATGGATCTACCATATCTTTTATTGCTAGTCGCATGGTAGACATCCTAGGGTTGAAACCTTTTATGTTTAGAATACATTTGATTTTAAGTATTGCGGTTGGGGATAGAATTTACCCTAATAGTAAGAGATGTCTGGTTGAGATAGATGGGGTAGCGTTACCTGCTGATTTTAGGGTCCTTAATTTTTTAGAGTTCGACGCGATCTTAGGGATGGACTGGTTAGCAACATACCACGCTCATATCGACTATTTTCGTAAGACAGTGATATTTGAGATCCCAGGGCTTCCGACGTTTACTTATAGAGGGAGTTCAGCGAGGACAGTAGGTACGAGAGTTCGACCTGCGACTAGTGAGGAGATGGAGGCGTTGATCTCGCTATACACTGTGCTAGAGAGTCGGGGACCTAGGCTGGAGGATATACCGATAGTGAAAGAGTTTTCTGATGTCTTTCCAGAGGATTTACCTGGTTTACTGCCACCGCGAGAGATTGATTTTATTATTGAGTTGGTACCAGGTACTAAATCGATTTCTATACCACAGTACCGGATGACACCACGAGAGTTAGAGGAGTTGAAGACTCAGCTTCAAGATTTGTGACAGAAGGGATTCATCAAATGAAGCTACCATGCTGAAGGACATACCTGTTAGGCTTTCAACTTTCAACATATTGCTTTATTCATTGACCTTGTGTTTATGAAATGCTTACTCTTCTGTCATAGTTTTTGTTGCGAATATTGATTTCATCTATCGAATGCCAAACTTTAACTTTCTAAATACAATAATAACTACAGTGTGAAATCTACAAATGCTGATTGTAAATTATATTCGCGAAGGGGTTCAAAAATTTTAAAACTGTTATCTAGTGTCGGCGTCATTATCAGGATCTTGGGATTCATCACCGTGGAAGAGCTTCTTAACCATTTCTACCCAGTTTGTTTCTCTCGCTCTCTCGGTATTCTCGCCCGAGGCTCTCCGTCGTTGCTTCATTGGTCAAGATAGGTTCTACTTGGGCGTTGCGGGTATGTCATATTTTCCTTTTCAACTCTTACAATTGTTTTCTTATGCTCTTCATTTAGTGTTGGCAAACCTCCGAAATCTCTGTAGAGTTAGCGCTAGCTTGTGATCGCCGCATAACTACTGTCATTCATCCTCTATATGTTCGCATTAGAAATACAATTGCATTCAGAACTAGGTCAAGTCCTTACATATGCTAAACACTATCTATGAAACTGATGCATTAACAAGAAAGAATTAGTATAGCAGAATTGCACTTACTTGTAGAGCCTTTTCAGCTTCTCTTTCAATCCAATAAATTCCAAGATCTGAAGTTGCAATGCATGAGAGAATTATGTGTTCAAATTCTCCATCAACTGGTATTCCAGTCCTGACCTCTGGAGGAATGCTTCCACCACACCTTTAAGTGTAGACAATTAATTATAAACTCATTAGTCTAAGTTAGTTTTTCTTAGAAAAAGGTTATGTAGACGACCTTCATAGGCATATTCATCTAATTATCAACAACTGCTTGGTCCGAGTGTTAGTTCCCTTTGAGGGAGGTCTTGATTTCAAGTTTTATGGATTAAGGAAATTAGGTTGGGAGCTAAAGCATTTATTGCCAAAGTCAAGGATATTAAAGTCGTGGGTTTGACTTATGTTGGAGTCAAGTTGTTGGCTTCTTATAAAAAAAAAAGAATTTGGGTTGGGTGGTCACCCTCGTAAGGGGCTTGACATTCCATTATTTGAATGGACTAGTCAGTTCAGTTGGCAGTAGGCATCGGTTATCATGTGGGAAACCAATAAAAACCAAAAGTAGAAGAAAAAATAAGGTTCTAGTCAAAGCATCTTTAATTAGATGGAAGAGGCTCACTTGCTAAATAAGCAAGGTTGGGGGAGGTCTTTGTTCAACTCATGTTGGAGTCACTTATAAAAAAAAATTGAAGTTTCTAAATACCTGCAAAACTTTCTGTATACTATATGATACATCCTTCCATGACCATATAGTTTTCTTTGGTCTCTATGCTTCTTTTTTCTAACAAGTCTCCAAGTATCTTTCATGCATAGCATAGTTACTACACATGGCAAGCTATCCAAACCATGAAGACCTGTTTCAGAAACACTCTTGTACATATGCTGAAATCACGGCAACTTATGAAACTGATTGCATTTGAAATAAAGTCACAAACCAGAATATTAAGTTGAATATATCTTCTAGTGGAGTAGGAGTCCTTTGGCAAGAAGTCATCCTGAAAGAGACTAAATCAAATATAAAAAATTAATGTTTTGAATAGAAATTACCACCAAAGTGAATTTGAGACTAAATTGGTTACTGTCGAATGTTGTGATCATATATATTAATTTCTTTTAGAGAAATGTTAGGGAGACCTGGAATGGGACGTTCGGGATGGACACCCGGTGAAGGGGTTGGGTGTCCATCCATTCACGCATTAGGATATGTGTGCATGATGCACGATGGATGGATCACCTGGTGCCTCTCGTCGGGTCATCCTAGTATTATCCTTTTTTTTAGAGGGTTTGTCTCGATTACTCTTAGACTTAAAGAAGGTAGAATGATTTGGGTTTCGTCTCTAGCCAAATATTTTAAAGGTTTTCTATTTCTAGGACTCTTAAGACTTGAACATTCGAAGACTTTAGTTAAGGAAGGAGTGAACCTGCAATACTTAAAAGGTTTTCTATTTCTAGGACTTGAATATTTGAAAACTCTAGTTAAGGAAGCAGAACCTGCAATGCCACGGATTGAATCACATCGGCGTACTTCTCCGCCAAACCTCGTGACACACACCTCACCGGTGCCACCGCATAACACCGCACCTTATTCCTCGGCACTCCCCCAAGCAACTCCCAACAATTCGCCACCACCATTGCGGCCAACGCCGCCACCCCAGACCCCAACGAGTGCCCGACAAACACCACCTCATACTCCGCCCGTTCTCCACCCACAACCGCCGCAGCGTCTCCGCCTCTTCCTCCAACAGCCACTTTGCGGCCTTCAACAGACCGTGGTGCACGTATTACCCTCCGTCCATCCTCTCATGCATGCCCAAATAGGGCAAATCCAGATTTTTGATAGCCCTGGGCTACAAATATTTTGTAAATTATTATTTTTATATATTATTATGTATACTTTAAATAAATTATACCACTATATATAAATATATATATATACTAGTTTCAAGAATGTGCTACGCACGATTGACACGCTCGCTTTGCTTCGCTTCGCTCGCGGGAATTAATTTTAGTTAATTAACCAAAATTGGAAAGAACCACTACAATTAATAGAAAATATAAAAAATAATAAGTAGAACGCGACTAACACTTGAAATTAATTGAACAACACGATCTTCTAAATCTTTCTTATTTTGTAAAGTGCTGAAAAAACTTGCATATAGATTTTTCGCAAACATACTAATTAACTTTGCCAAAATTGTCTCTTTCATCCCATCAGTGCAATGCATTCGGTTTTGCACTTCATGATCAGTATTATAAAAGTACAGTTGCAAAAAAGATGGATGCTCCTTGTCATGAAGTAAATTATTTATAAAATTGAACCATATAGACCAGTGTTAAATTCAACATTGAATCAAGGGTGGATTAAACCCAAATTTCTTTCAAAAAGCATGAATCAAATTGAACCATATAGACCAAATGATTAACTCACATTTGAATCGAATCTCTCCGAGAAAAAAAAAGAATTGGAGAAGAAAGGTGGATTAACTCACATTTGAATCGAAGAGCAAAGGAAAGCAACGAATGAGTCAATGAAGGAAAGCAGGGAATGAATGATTTGAGGAGGAAGGAAAGTCGTTGATTGGTTGAGTTGCTGATCAATTTGAAGAGGTAGGAGAGTCGCTGAGTTGTTGATTGATTGTGTTTAAAATGTTGAAGAAGTAGCGTATATAGATAGATATATATGATAGATATATAGTTGCTTTTATATATATAATAGATATATATGGGGAAAGAAGTAAATATGATAGATATATATGGGCAAAGAAGTAAATTTCATTACCACTCAAAAATTTGGTATTCGTGCTTTTATATATACTAGTTTCGAGACGTGCTACGCACGATTCCCCCGCTCGCTTCGCTCGTGGGAATTAATTTCTAAGAATTTATTAATAGAATTTAAAATTGTAATTAAAATTTAAAAATTAGAAATACAATTACCTTTTTTAGCTTATCAATATTCTCTACTGTGATTGAGATAAGATGTGAATGGAAAAACAAGCTAATCATGCTATGACATTACTTCCTCAAAAAAGTATATTGGATTGATGAGAATGAGTTCATGATTGATTTGGAGAAAAAGAAAAAAAAAACGTGTAGTGGATTGATAAGGAGTTAGAGTTTGATTTGGATACAAAAGAAAAAGTTGATTTGGAGATAAAAAAAAAAAGTATGGGCAAATAGGTAAATTTCATTACCACTCAAAAATTCGTGATTCGTGCTTTTATATATACGATATATATATATATATATATATATGCATCAATGACAAAATAGCATATGTTATGGAATATGGATGACCATGCATGTACACCAACATATTGTGTAGTCATGTAACTTGTATGTATCACTTAATAGTACCTCCACTTGTCTATGTATTGTCATGTAACTTGTAATCCTCTCCAATGTACACCAACTCTTTCATGTATTGTCTATGTTGCTTGTGATGTATTGTATGACATGGGGTGTATGTGTTGCTTGTACACATTGTATGAAGTACATTTATCATCATCACCAAATGGCCTATATAAAGGGTGCCAACCTCATTGTAAAAGCACACCAAGTTGAATGAAAACTTTTCATTCCAACTATTTCATTTCTTCTCTTCTCCTTTGTAGTAGTAGTTTGTAGTAGTAGAAGTTCTTAGTCTTCTATTTCCTTATCTAGTTCTTAACAAGTTCCAACTTAGTTTACAACACGTTATCAGCACGAGCTTGCTCTAGCATTAAGGAGATCTCGAAGTTCAAGAAGGCTTGTTAAGGAGAGAAAGCTATGAAGGTATAACTTTTGTTATTTAAATAAGTTCAATTTACTTCTATATTATCATGGTTGCTTCCTTTTATCTATGCATACTTTATTCATATATTATGCATTATAGCGTCACCGATTGCGAAAGTATGCTCTGTAGTTGCGTCTTGTACGATCTTCTACATCAGAAATCAAAAGTCAATATGTGATATAACTATTTTTCTCTTAAAACTACAAACGATTAGTTATTGTTCTATTCTTGATTTTATAATACAAATAATGCTATAAGTTTGAGTTGATAGTGGGTAAGCCTTGTCCCCGGTAAAGCTAAACATTGAAAGGGAGACGGGTTATCCCGTTCGAGGAGGCATGGCATTAAGCAGACTTTGTCTCGCCACCCAACCTGGAGGTTGTCCCACCAACTCATACGAATAGTACATTTGATTATTAATAAATCAAGTTGTGAACATATACTTAATCATATGTTATGTTTTTTTTTTACAAAATAGAAAAGAGAAAATTATTTTATATTATATTTACTTTCAAAATATTAATCAACCATAGTTGAATTTGTTACCTTATTATAATTCTTGTCATGATAATTCTATGCAAGGCCGTGTGTTATACATAATCATTCGTCAATTTCTCTTTGGAGATTTGAAAAGTGAATATTTCACTTTATATATATTTTCACCTTATGGAGTTATACATACCAAAAGGGTAATGCTCCAAAAAGCTCAAAATGAGTAATTTGGGTCTCATGCTACAAAATTTAATCAGTCAAATATTAATTATAATTCCACAATTTTAATTACCTCTATGTTGAGGCTATGTGGAAATATGACTGATGAGACAATAAAAGGAAGGTCACGTGGCCCGCCTCGATTTATTGTTGCAACAAATATCGAGTGCGCACATCAATCCAATAAATATTAAGGATTGATTTCTTGTCTCATGGTAGCTGAATAAAATGATGAGATATTATAAATATAATATCACTCCCGTCCAATTAGTTCAGCTTCAAATTAAGAAGCATATGTTGCATATAATGATCATGATCGCAATAAATTTATGGACGTGGAAAAGGTGAAAATATCAGGTAAAGGTCGTATTGACAATTCCACCAAAATTTGGAATAAAAGTGGTGCACCACTACAAATGGCAAATAATTATTGACAATGAGCGCTCATAATTGTGACATTTTTTTAGTCATATATGAAAGGCTATTTTGCCTAAATAGTGTCATATATATGCCCGAGTATTTTTGTGACCTTTACCATGCCTTTAAAATCAAAGGCAAAATATTATGAATATTATCATGACTCTTTTTCTGATTTGTCAAACATTATTTGTCCAGATGGATCAACAAATCATGTGTTCAAGTCATGAACTAAATAAGAGCGATATGTGCCTCATTGATTGTGCTACAACGCACACAATTCTTAAAACAGAGAATATTTCTCAAATTTGAACTTAGTGATGCTAATGTTCAAACAATATCTGGCATCTCCAATTTGATTAATGGCTCGGAAGAGCAAATATTATGTTGCTGGGGGAACAACAATTCATGTTGACAATGCCTTATACTCGAAAAATCCAGAAGAAATTTACTCAGTTTTAAAGATATTCGACAAAATGGATATCACATTGAAACCATGAACGAAAATAATAGAGAATTTCTCTATGTCACATTGGTTTCAAATGGGAAAAAAGAATTGTTAGAAAAATTCCCAGCTTTATCCTCTGGATTATATTTTACTCATATAAGGCATGTCGAAACGAATGTCGTCTTAAATAAGAAAATTAATGATCCAACGACATTCATTTTATGGCATGACCGGCTTGGTCATCCAGGATCATCAATGATGCGAAGAATAATTAATAATTCGCATGGACATCCTTTAAGGAGTCACAAAATATTTTCAGCTGGTGATTATAATTGTGCTAGTTGTTCTCAAGGTAAATTGATAGTTAAACCATCCCCAAGTAAAATTGTTGTGGAATCCCCAGTTTTCTTAGAACGCATTCAGGGAGACATATGTGGTCCTATTCATCCTCACTGTGGACCATTCAAATATTTCATGGTTTTAATAGATGCATCAACTAGGTGGTCACATGTTTGTTTGCTTTCAACCCGCAATGTTGCATTTGCTAGACTTTTAGCACAAATCATTAAGTTAAGAGCACAATTTCCTGACAACCCAATCAAGACCATCCGTCTTGATAATGCCTAGGAATTTCAATCTCAAGCATTTAGAAATTATTGCATGTCTATAGGAATTACCATTGAACATTCTGTTCCACATGTGCATACCTGAATGGTTTGACAGAATCTCTTATCAAACGCATTCAATTAATTGCTGACCTTTAATCATGAGAACTAAGTTATCAACTTCGGTTTGGGACATGCAAATCCTTCATGCAAGATCTATCATTCGTTATAGGCCTACCGCATATCATGAACATTCCCCCATGCAACTCATTTTAGGTCAACAACCAAATATTTCACACTTGAGAATTTTTGGTTGTGCTGTGTATGTTCCTATACCACCTCCTAATAGAACTAAGATGGGTCCACAACGAAAACTTGGGATTTATGTTGGATTTAACTCATCGTCCATTATAAGATACCTTGAGCCCTTAACAGGGGATTTATTTACTGCACGTTTTGCTGATTGTCACTTTGATGAACCAATTTTCCCACCATTAGAGGGAGATAAGAAGCCAATTCAAAAGGAATGGCGTGAAATTGCTTGGAATGCATCAACTTTATCACATTATGATCCACGCACAAATCAGTGTGAACTTGAAGTTCAAAAGATCATTCATTTGCAACGAATTGCAAATCAATTACCTGATGCATTTAATGATGCAAAACAAGTGACAAAATCACATATTCCAGTTGTAAATGCTCCTGCAAGAATTGATGTCTATGTGCAACAAAATGTACAAGAACCAACGAAACGCTTAAAGCGTGGATGACCAGTTGGTTCAAAGGATACAATTCCTCGAAAGAGGAAAACGGGAGTAAAAATAAATACAAATCAAAATACTCCTGAGAAAGCACAATAATCCTTTGATAAGGGTTTGTCGAACAAGTTGATTCTCGATGAGGAACAACTTCCTCTAGAAAAAGAGGAAAAAGATGAAAATAATGAGATCTCAATAAATTATTTAAACTCGGTAAGATTTGGGATCGAAATGAAATTGTTCCCGATGATATATTTGCTTTCAATATGTCCTTTGAAATATGTGAAAATGATGATGATCCGTAACCACGATCAGTGGGACGAATGTCGAAAAAGACCCGATTGGCAAAAATGGCAAAAGGCTATCCAAGCAGTAACTAAACTCGTTAAAGAAACGAGAGGTTTTTGGACCAATTGTCCAAACGCCGATGGCGTAAAACCTGTTGGATATAAATGGGTATTTGTATGAAAGAGAAACGAAAAAAATGAAGTTACAAGGTACAAAGCAAGACTTGTAGCTTAAGGTTTCTCACAAAGACCTGACATAGATTATGAGGAAACATATTCTCCTGTTAGAGATGCAATCACATTTCGGTTCTTGATAAGCCTTGCAGTCTCTCGAAGGGCTTGATATGCATTTAATGGATGTCGTTATAAAGATATCTGTACGGATCCCTAGACAGTGAGATATATATGAAAATCCCTGATGGATTTGTAACATCCGATGAAATAAAATCAAAACCTCATAACACGCATTCTATAAAATTACAAAGGTCTTTGTACGGATTGAAACAATCCGGACGAATGTGGTACAAACGCCTCAGTGATTATTTACTGAAAGAAGGATATGTAAATAATCCGCTTTGCCCATGTGTCTTTATTAAAAGATCGTCAACAGGATTTGTGATTATTGCTGTATATGTTGATGATTTAAATATAGTGGGAAACCACGACGACATCGTTAGAACATCCGAATACTTGAAAAAGGAATTCGAGATGAAAGAACTTGGAAAAACAAGACTTTGTCTTGGTTTGCAAATTGAACATTTTTCAAGTGGAGTATTTGTCCATCAATCAAATTATATTGAAAAATTATTAAAAAGATTTTATATGGACAAGGCGCATCCATTGAGCTCTCCAATGGTTGTCAGATCACTTGAAGTGGATAAGGATCCATTTCGACCTCATGAAAGTGATGAAGAGCTACTTGGTCCAGAGGTACCATATTTAAGTGCAATTGGTGCACTTATGTATCTTGCAAATTGTACAAGACATGACATTGCTTTTGCTGTCAACCTACTTGCAAGATACAGCTCATCACCAACTCGAAGACATTGGAATGGTGTTAAAAATATTTTTCGATATCTTCGAGGAACAAGTGACGTGGGTTTATTCTACTCGAGAGGGGTAAAATTGAATTTCCAAGGTTATGCTGATGCTGGATTTTTATCTGATCCCCACAAGGCCCGTTCTCAAACGGGATATGTATTCACATGTGGTAATACTGTTGTATCATGGAAGTCAGTAAAGCAAACTATGGTTGCTACTTCTTCCAACCATTCTGAAGTACTTGCAATTCATGAAGCAAGTCGTGAATGTGTATGGTTGAGAAATATGATTGAACATATTCAAGAATCATGTGGATTGCCTTCAATAAAAGATTCTCCAACCATATTATATGAAGATAACGCAAAGCATGTATTGCACAATTAAGTGAAGGATTCATAAAAGGGGACAGAACAAAACATATTTCACCAAAAAAAAATTTATGCGCATGAGCTTCAGAAGAATGGTGAAATTGATGTCAAGCAAATCCGATCGAGTGATAATCTTGCTGATCTATTCACAAAAGCCTTACCAACTACGACATTTAAAAGGCTTACAGATGGTATTGGCTTGCGTAAACTTAAAGACATTGCAAGTAAAGAAACTGAACAAGTTTCACCCATGTTCACATGAGGGGGAGTTATTGATTAGTGTATTGCACTCTTTTTCCCTTAGCTATGGTTTTATCCCATTGGGTTTTCCTAGCAAGGTTTTTAATGAGGCAATCTTAACAATATTATACCCGTCTTAATATTTATGAGAATAGTATACTCTTTTTCTTTTACTATATTTTTTCCCAAAGGGTTTTTCTTAGTAAAAGTTTTAACGAGGCACAATCTCTAAGCAAGTGTCATCCAAGGGGGAGTGTTATGGAATATGGATGACCATGCATGTACACCAACATATTGTGTAGTCATGTAACTTGTATGTATCACTTAATAGTACATCCACTTGTCTATGTATTGTCATGTAACTTGTAATCCTCTCCAATGTACACCAACTCTTTCATGTATTGTCTATGTTGCTTGTGATGTATTGTATGACATGGGGTGTATGTGTTGCTTGTACACATTGTATGAAGTACATTTATCATCATCACCAAATGGCCTATATAAAGGGTGTCAACCTCATTGTAAAAGCACACCAAGTTGAATGAAAACTTTTCATTCCAACTATTTCATTTCTTCTCTTCTCCTTTGTAGTAGTAGTTTGTAGTAGTAGAAGTTCTTAGTCTTCTATTTCCTTATCTAGTTCTTAACAAGTTCCAACTTAGTTTACAACAAGATACTTTTTTTGGACTTTTTTTGTAATTTTTTTGAACTTACAGCCCAGGGCAAGGCCCACCTGGATCCGCCGCTGATGCCCCGCCTATTATCCAACAAAACCTTGTAATCAGCATTGTTGATCAAGTTGAGCCCACGGACGGCTAGGATGATCTCCTTGTTGTCATGGTCCACGTAGATCATGTAGGGTGGGACTCGACCTTGAGTGTGCTCATACGTGGCGCGCTTGATCACCCAATCAGGATTTAACGAAGCCGTCTGATGGTGATGATGGTTTGACTTGGTCAGCATGATCGACGGCTTGGATTACACGGCAGATGCGGGGGATTGGAAGGAAGTCTTGGCCAGTGGCGAGAGGCCATGTGGCGCTGTCGTGGCTGCCGCCTTGGCTGCAGCGGTGGCAGATGTAGCGGGTGCATCCGAGGCAGATGAGGGCTTTGAGGAGGGACATTTTTTTTTGGTCAAGAGAGGTTAATTTGATGTTGGGGCTTTATATATCTATATAGGAGTGACCGCGTTGAATTTTATTTGGTGTTGGCGTGTTGAATGGTAATGGTTATGGGTCAAATGGAAGTTTCTTGTAACAACAGTAATATGTTTCTTCTTCTAAAGAGTCATGCTAAAATGACATTGCCGAACGCAGCCCGAGCGCACATCAACCCACATCAATGCATCTTGGCTGGCTTTAGGTTTGGTGTGTATTTGATGGCCTTTCCATGCCTCTTGATTTAATTACTGTGTTTGGGAAACTCAAAGAGATCTTAATTAATCTCTGTTTTAATTAAAAAAAAAAGTTGATGTTTTGTATCTACATAGTAAACATCATATTCATTGAAGTATATAAGTATTATGTGTGAATTTGTTAATTAATAATTAATAATTATTATCTTATCAACGAATGGATGAATATAAAATATGTTCGACTGTGGACAAATACATGAAATTGAATGTACTATTGTAGTTGTGGGGGTTGACGTGTCGTATGATATAATAGAAATAAATAAATAACAGAAAATAAAAAAACTACAAAAATAGAAAACTGAGAACAAATTAATTAAACTTTTACCTTCATCTAGGTATCACTTTTGTTAGCAATAACTAAAACCACGAACATGTTGAATGTATATTTTTATAAAAGTTTAAAGACTAAATGTGCACAAATAAAAGTTTTGCGAGCAAATGATGGAAAAAATATAAATTTAGGAATCAAACAATGTATTTTTTTGTTTTGTGCTTAAGTTTGTATGGCGTACACATTTATTTGTAAGAAGTTTTTTAAAAAATGGGTGAAAAGATGCTCTTGAAAATCACGATTATTTTGGTAGTTATGATTAATTTGGTTGTCAAGTTAATTCCACATCGCCACTCACAAAAAAAAAAAAAAAAAAAAAAAAAAAAAAAACTTGATTAATGAAAACAAATGGATACAAAATCTACTTCTTAAGGAGTAAGAGATAATCCATGACCACAAGTCCACATAACTCGCACAGCATAGAATTCATTACGAGCGACTAACATTCATGATAACTACTTCGACAACTACAAAACATAATTTATTAGTAGCAACAACCATATAAATATGTATATGTTGGTTAGACCAACAAGTTTTGGACTTACGAGGTCCTGTAGTTGGTGTTGCTTATTAATCTAGATCTGATTACTATAACTAATTACTTAATTAAAATGAGGAATA
Source organism: Stephania yunnanensis (assembly GCA_039657365.1). Classification (NCBI taxonomy): domain Eukaryota; kingdom Viridiplantae; phylum Streptophyta; class Magnoliopsida; order Ranunculales; family Menispermaceae; genus Stephania; species Stephania yunnanensis. Next base: position 54,187,922 of record CM077588.1, on the reverse strand, counting down.
GCAACAACATTAAGAGGAGTTTTCCTTGAAGCAACATGTCCAAGTTGTTCAGTCATGTCTAGTCCCTCTTTAGGAGCACCGCCAGGCAGTTCCCAATCAAACCAATACAAAAGGTTCGCAAGCTTCGACTCCACCACGGCCATGCCGAATCCCATCCCAGGACAAATCCTTCTGCCCGCTCCAAATGGAACGAACTCGAAATCATTGCCTTTGAAATCAGGACTCGCGCTCATAAACCTCTCTGGAATGAATTCCTCCGCGCGGCTCCATACATCAGGGTCCCTTTGAATTGCCCATACATTAACCATAACGTTTGTCTTCGCCGGAATGCGGTATCCGCCGAGTTTCACACCTTCAGAAGTCTGTCTAGGAAGCAGTGTTGGCATTGGGGGATGCATCCTTAGAGTCTCTTTCACAACACACTTCAAGTAGTTCATCTCTTGAATGTCCTCCTCCTCTACCTTCTTCTTCCCTTTCTCAGCTACCACTCTTCTCACTTCTTCCTGCGCTTTCTGCAAGATTTTAGGTTGCTTGATCATCTCTGACATTGCCCATTCCGGTACCGTGGAAGTCGTGGCGGATCCCGCAAAAAACAAGTCCTGTTACAACAAGAAAAAAATAAAAAAATAAATTATTAAGAGTAGTACAAATTAATGACATGCACTCTTCATTAATTAATTAATATTACCGTCGAATTAATCAATCAGTTAGACTGAACCCATACATAACGGTAACGATACTAACCACTAGCAACGCTTTCATGTTGTCTCGCGTGAAATCGTTCTTCATCCTCTTGTTTTCCTCCACTTGAACTTGGAGCATAAGATCCACAAAGTCCTTTTCTTCGTCGGGGACATCATGTCCTTTTCTATGTTGCTCATGCTCCTTGATGATTTGCTCCAAGAAGGAATCAATCCGAGAGGCAGTAAGCTTGAGCTTCCTCACAGAGCCAGTGATAGCATCCAACCATCCTAGAGAAGGAAACACATCTCCAAACACAAAGGGTGGTGTTTCAGTTGTGAGCACCCTTATTAGATATCCGTATCCTTCATCCCTCTCTACGTCGTATTTCCGACCGAGAACACACCTACATAGTATGTTCATGAACACACTCATCAACATCTCGGTTAGATTCACGGGTGCTCCGACAGAAGCGGACCGCGATATCTTCTCCACCATGCATGCCACTTCTTCCTCTCTAGTTTGCTTGAAAGTTTTCACTCTCATAGCCACGCTTAAGAGCTCCATAACGCAAATCTTTCGCAATTGTCTCCATTTCTCGTTGCAAGGACCGAACCCTACGTCGACGCAATCATACACTAGGATCTTGACGGCAGTCAATGCAGGTCGGTTAGCAAAGACGACGTCGTGCGTCTTCATGACCTCCTCGGACATGGCGCGAGAAGAGACTACAAGGAAGGGGACTTGGCCTACGTAGAGGAGCATGACTGGGCCATGTTTTTGAGATAGGTCTCTCAACGAGTGATGCATTAGTTCACCAATTTGGTGAAGGTTTCCAAGCAATGGAAGTGTTGGAGGTGAAGGTGGTAGTAAGTTGTTCGACTGTTTATTCATGCGCCGTGATTTGATGAACCACCTCGGAAGAAAGAAGAGAGAAAAGAGAAAGGCCAACACAAGAAGTATAGTTAGGTTCATTGTGAAATATAACCTTATTAGCTAGCTAGCATTTCCCTAGCTTCTTATATATATACATGCATGCGAGCCAAATAACTTTGGTTTTTGGTTATCAAAGCGTCTCTTAAGATGGACTGGGCCTTACTTGCCATATTTAGGACAGGCCTAATCGACCATAAAATGCTTATATAATTTGGATGGGTTACAATAGAAGCTAGGCATCTTGGATATAGGGTTTTGTACTGTATACTTCAAGTTAGGTGTCACTCAAATACTAGAATTAGAACTCTATGTTACACCCTAAGATACATTGGCTTATAAGAGTTGTCTACGTAGCTTTGACTCATATGTTATGCATCAAAATCTATGTATGTTCATATTTCGAGGCGCGTATGAACGACTCTTGTAAGTCAATGTATTTTGTGGTCCACTGCATTAATTACTATTAGTACCATGCACAGATTTCAAAACCCACCCACCCACTCACTCACTCCATTATTCTTCCAAAAAAACACACCATAAAATTCACCCAAATTTCACAACCAACACTAGAACATATTTGACCTTTAATAGAGGTTTTAAATCCCCTATTAAATAGAGTGTTATTAAATGTCATGTCAAAATGTGTTATGTTTTAATTTTTAATACATATATTACATAGAGGTTTTTTAAAACTCCTATCAATTAAGTATTATTAAATAACACCCCTTTAATAGGGGTTTAAAAACCTCTATTAAATGTACCGAAATTGTTCTAGTGCAAGATCGCTCAAACCATCAAGAAAATGTATCGACATATATCTATTCAATTTTTGTGCATTTAATAAACGACCAAATTTAAGGAGAGAAGAGTGTAGCGACTAATTTATTTATGTGTGTAAGTGTAAAAATGAAGTTCACTCCAAAATGTTAAAGCAAGATGAGACTTAACAATTACTATAAGCTTTATTTTCTTTTTCAAGTAGTCAATGATATTGCTTCATCGATATTAGTGGAATTGTTTTGACGTCACCTTAATTATTTTCTTTTTCAAAGTTTATATAAAATAATAATAATAAAAATCGTCACGTTACCCATAAGTATTCCGATAGTTGACATGTCTTATAACCCACGGATGTCATGTGGTACCCACTTAAGTATATTTTTTTTTTTGGTAAATCGAGCTACACATATTCCAATGTATTATTATTATTATTTTCTTTTATGAAATGCTTTTTTATTCTCTCTAGCTGTCTAACATATTATCTAACCCTTCCTTCAAAAAAAAAAAAAAAAAAACAGAGCATATTATCTAAACCCCACGCGGATTTCACGTGGTATATATATATATATATAAACTAAGTTTGTGATTTCAAAATCTGTGCCATTTGTCTGGGTTAGTTTGCAACTAATTAAGGTGTGTCTAAGCATACTTTGATAGGGAGGGATCTAACATTTGAGTACTTTGTCTATGAAGTCACACTAGTCCACACATTTTAGGTGTCGCTAACATTAGACATGTCTTGCACCAGCAAGAGGACTCGAGGAATCTTTGCGACTATCAATATTCAATAGGCATGCATTGTTCCAGCCGATCTATCAGCTCTAATGCCACATTATTTTTCGATATTGGGCCTACTTAATCATGTCTTCGCGAGCCCATTAATCTCGCTCCGCCGATATATCAATTTTGTCTCCACTTTAATTAGCCACACTCATCTTATATGGGTTTTAAACTCAAAAAGCTGATCCTGCTTATGTGGAGATTCATACTTATATACTTTTTCTTTTATAATATCACATTTAATCAATATAAAATTAATTATATGCCACATCACCAACACAATCCTCGTTCCAATAAGTTTGTATCTCAAGATCTCATGTAGGCATTGCCTACCCCTCCTTGGGACAAATTAGCTTAACTGTGATTAGACCCGTGGGCCGGGCCGAGCTTGAATCCGCTAGTTAAGGTTGCAAGTGAGGCAAGGAGGGGGAGAGATCGTAATTACCGTCCTCGTCCCAGCGGGTTGCAGAGCAGGGATTTATTCCCGCAAATTCCCCGCAGGGCAAACTTTGCCGCCCTACGCCCCACCCCGCGGGGATCCTCGCAGGGCGGGGAATCCCCGCGAGGATCCCCGCGATGTGCCCCATCAATTTTATAGAAAATATATATTTTGATCTTCATTGCTTGGTCATTTTGGTACTTAAGTACTATTTTCTCAATTTTTTAAGAAACTATTTTTCACAAATTGAAGGATTAATGTTGATTTGTTTTGTTGATTGAGTTACAAGTTATCATACTTAAATAAATATATAAGATTTCCAAATCTAAGTATGACAAATATATTTGAATGAAGTTCTAAATATAATTTTATATATCTTTATGATATAACATATATATATATATATATATATATATATATATATATATAGAATTAATTTAATATAAAAATAAATTTTATTGTTGGAGATCTTTGAGTTTCATTCTATATCACTACAAAAAAAGTCTTCATTAGCGACGGGTCTGACCCTTTGACTAGAATAGCGACAAGGTTAGTGATGGCCCCGTCGTCTTACTTTGGGCGGGAAAACTCCCGCCCAAGCCCGGCTTCCGCTCGGCCACGTAGGGGACATCGCTATTTGTCGAGTTCCGATCAAAAGTGTTTTCTCTCCTCTCTCGGTTCACTTTCGCCATCACATTCGGTCGTTTCCTCACTCAACCCGCCCTCCCTGCTCGTCTCTGGTTCTCCTCTCCCTCTTCGTGCTCGACCCTCTCCTCTCCCTCTCCGTGATTATCCCTCTTTTTGGAACCCTAAACCCCGGCGTGAACTCGCCATCCGGCGCTCTCGCTCGACTCGGCCCGCCCGCCTTTGCCTCGGTGCTTTTGGCCGCCGCCTCGTAAGTCAGACCACCACACTCCCATCTCGTTCTTGATTTGGGGTTTAGGTATAAATTTGTATTTATTTTATTTTTATGTTTTTTGTTATTTAAATTGATTTCTAATATTTTTCGTGAAAATTTATATTTTTTGTGGAAATATGTATTTTATGTGGAAATTTGCATTTTTCCGTGAAAAAAGTGGATTTTTTGTATTTTATGTTAGAATGAAAATTTGGAATAAATTTTGTAAATATATGCATGTTAAATTAAAAAAATGTAATAGTTTGATAATTTTTTTTGTAATTTTGTATTTTATGTTGGAATAAAATTTTTGGAAATTAAATTTGTATTTCATGTATTTTTAGGTGAATAAAATTTGTTAAATTGATTAAAATGTAGGTTCGAATAAATTTTGTATATTGATATATATTATTTATTTATTTTTATGACAAATAAAATGCATGCTTGTGATTTGAATATAATGATTCTTTTGATTATTTGTGATGTTTATTGCATTATTCTTTTTTGTAATGCGTTAGTATTAAATTAGTTGAATTTCAAATATGTCTATTAAACTATTATTTAATTTTTTTACAGTAATTAAAAAAATCAAATTAAAATCTATTTAACTATAATAAAGAAATTAGGTTAAGTTGAAAAAACATTTAAGTATAAAGTTAATTAAATGATACGAATTTATTGGATCGGAGAAATTAAATTTCGGTTAGCGCCAAAAATAAAATAGTACGTATAATATATTATACTATAAATAAATATAGAATACTTAAAAGTAATTTAACTATAATAAAGAAATTTGTAATTGATTGAACAAAATAATATTTATATAACAACGCTACATACATATATATATATATATATATATATATATATAAATATATATAGATATATACAAGTATAGTTAGGGAGGATTAGTATTCATATATATATATATACTAGTCAACGGGCACGTGCGTTGCACGCGAAGCAAATAGAGATGTTCGATAACACTTGAGAACTTTTCTTTTCGGAAAAACCACAATAGAAAAAATTAAAGTTTAATTTTTTTTTATTGTTGCATGTGTAGGTGTTTCGTGTAGAAGTTTGAAGTAAGTGACAAATATCTCAACCAAGCTTATGTGATCATCAAACCTAAATTATATAGGAGAGAAATATAAATTAATCAACGGTTATACGACATGAATTTTTTAAGTAAAACAAAAATAATATCACGGAGAGAGAAAAAATCCAAAGAATAGAACTAAGAATATGAGTATGGAACCAAGTACAATGGCCATTACATAGGCTCGATTAATAGAGGGAGCGAGGGCATATGCTTGTGGAAGTGCTAAGCCTCGCAGTGTGCATTCTTGATCGGTAATGAGAACAATTTTACGGAAGGTAACCTTTGATTCTGTTTTTGGAAAAATTGATGAAGTCAAGACTCAATGTGTTACGAGATATTGCAAGGAATGTATTCAATGTTATTGTTGGATTGAATTCCATATGCCAAAGCGAGATCATCTCTTCTCCTCCTCAAACTCAATCTATTCGATTGTGCTCTAGGTAGATAAATATAGGTGTCTGCATGAGATCAATATATGTGTAAAACATAGTCACTAAATTAATAGAACTATATGAAAGAAAATATTAGTGTGTGGAACATCTCTATCTCTATCAAATAAAAAGAGGTTTCTATAACCAAATGAAAATAGAAAAACAAAAGCAACAACCTTGGATTGAATTCCATATGCCAAAGCGAGATCATCTCTTCTCCTCCTCAAACTCAATCTATTCGATTGTGCTCTAGGTAGATAAATATAGGTGTCGCATGAGATCAATATATGTGTAAAACATAGCCACTAAATTAATAGAACTATATGAAAGAAAATATTAGTGTGTGGAACATCTCTATCTCTATCAAATAAAAAGAGGTTTCTATAACCAAATGAAAAAAATAAAACATAAGCAACAACCTTGGATTGAATTCCATATGCCAAAGCGAGATCATCTCTTCTCCTCCTCAAACTCAATCTATTCGATTGTGCTCTAGGTAGATAAATATAGGTGTCTCGCATGAGATCAATATATGTGTAAAACATAGCCACTAAATTAATAGAACTATATGAAAGAAAATATTAGTGTGTGGAACATCTCTATCTCTATCAAATAAAAAGAGGTTTCTATAACCAAATGAAAAAAGAAAAACAAAAGCAACAACCTTGGATTGAATTCCATATGCCAAAGCGAGATCATCTCTTCTCCTCCTCAAACTCAATCTATTCGATTGTGCTCTAGGTAGATAAATATAGGTGTCGCATGAGATCAATATATGTGTAAAACATAGCCACTAAATTAATAGAACTATATGAAAGAAAAATATTAGTGTGTGGAACATCTCTATCTCTATCAAATAAAAAGAGGTTTCTATAACCAAATGAAAAAAAGAAAAACAAAAGCAACAACCTTGGATTGAATTCCATATGCCAAAGCGGATCATCTCTTCTCCTCCTCAAACTCAATCTATTCGATTGTGCTCTAGGTAGATAAATATAGGTGTCGCATGAGATCAATATATGTGTAAAACATAGCCACTAAATTAATAGAACTATATGAAAGAAAATATTAGTGTGTGGAACATCTCTATCTCTATCAAATAAAAAGAGGTTTCTATAACCAAATGAAAAAAGAAAAACAAAAGCAACAACCTTGGATTGAATTCCATATGCCAAAGCGAGATCATCTCTTCTCCTCCTCAAACTCAATCTATTCGATTGTGCTCTAGGTAGATAAATATAGGTGTCTGCATGAGATCAATATATGTGTAAAACATAGCCACTAAATTAATAGAACTATATGAAAGAAAATATTAGTGTGTGGAACATCTATATCTCTATCAAATAAAAAGAGGTTTCTATAACCAAATGAAAAAAGAAAAACAAAAGCAACAACCTTGGATTGAATTCCATATGCCAAAGCAGATCATCTCTTCTCCTCCTCAAACTCAATCTATTCGATTGTGCTCTAGGTAGATAAATATAGGTGTCTGCATGAGATCAATATATGTGTAAAACATAGCCACTAAATTAATAGAACTTTATGAAAGAAAATATTAGTGTGTGGAACATCTCTATCTCTATCAAATAAAAAGAGGTTTCTATAACCAAAATGAAAAAGAAAAACAAAAGCAACAACCTTGGATTGAATTCCATATGCCAAAGCAGATCATCTCTTCTCCTCCTCAAACTCAATCTATTCGATTGTGCTCTAGGTAGATAAATATAGGTGTCTGCATGAGATCAATATATGTGTAAAACATAGCCACTAAATTAATAGAACTATATGAAAGAAAAATATTAGTGTGTGGAACATCTATATCTCTATCAAATAAAAAGAGGTTTCTATAACCTAATGAAAAAAGAAAAACAAAAGCAACAAAAGGAAAACAAATTTATGGATCGCGTTAATGCATCTCAAACTCTTTGAAGGTTCCATATTTAAAGTCTAAGTATGTCATCATATAATACACCAGTAAAAGAACACATTCAAAGTACAGAGCCAAACAAACCTGAAGGCGAGCAATTGTTTTCAAGTCTAATGCACACTCTTCAGCCATTTATTCTCTGCTAGTCTTTGCAACAATCTGATATTCGGCGGTGGCATTTTCTACTGCGCAACAATCACAGTGAGAACAGATAAAAGAGATTGAATTCTCAAATTGAAACATAAATGAACACTGACACCAACCCCAACCCGATGATACTCCATCGACTCCCTCGACTACAGGCGTCGATTTCTCCCTCACTTCCTCGCTTTCTTCTTCGGACAATGCAGCTATCCGAACAGGATCAGTTCTTATTCCCGTCTTGCGATCTGTTTCAGACGCTTTCGACTGCAATCTTGACGATCGCCTTGTACTACAAACTTGAGAAACAATGAAGACAATGCCAACAACACCAATCACAATCCTCCAACAATGCACAAAGTTACAAAATCAAGGGCAGTTCAACTCTATCGTATAAGGGCTCTTACCTGACAAAATTTGTGGCTCCAAATCAAGACGCAATCAACTCCATGTAAGATCCCAACCAAGTAGTGATGTCCAAAATGCATCAATAATATTCCTTATATTCCCTGCAAAAATAAGTAACAGTAAAATGACTAAAAATGACGAAACCTTAAAAGACTTAACTAGGCAGTGAGTTCATCTATTTTGATAAACCGTGAACACCAACTATGAAAACTTCTGAAATATCTCACGGACGACGCCTATGTCAAAATGTTTTTGGCCATGCATTGCTACCACATCTTCAAACAAAAACCTCACCACCATGGATATTAGAGTTCATCAAAATATTATAAGGAATATGAATTAAAAATAAATAAATAAAAATTATCGAAAACAATTCCACCATGTAATTTTTTTCCAAATAACAAAAAATCTAACCTTGTCGTATGTTATATAGAGACATCATTGCTTGTCACGTAATCCATTGAAGCAGTATCGTATTAGACGTAAAGAATTGTAAACAATTATTATATTAAAAATTATTTTCATATATTATATGTTATGATTTTACTTAGCTACGTACAATTGTGGAGGACGTCGCGATAAACCACATTTTTTGTGAATGTACCTATATGTCTATCTATTTTGCCATTTTTAACTAAAATTTTGGTTTGACTTAAAGACACACCTCGAGATAAAGCTACATATAGTTGGCCATGACTAAAAACATGTTCAGGAAGATAAACTCCTACGTTGGGTATAGTTTGTCCTTGGGATTTATTAATTGTCAATGCGAATGCTAGTTTTATTGGAAATTGTTTTCGAATAAGTTTGAAAGGCATTTTTACATTATCTGAAGGTTTTAGTGGGATTCGTGGTATAAAAACTCTAGTTTCTTTAAAAGGTCCGTTAGCTATTTCGGCATCTATAATATTTCTATGAAAAACTCGACAAATCAAACGGGTTCCATTATATAAGCCTATTTGTGGGTCTAGATTTCTAAGTAAAATTATTGGACATCCTATTTTTAGTATTAGTCTATGAGGTGGTAATCCTCCTGGAGAAATAGAATTTAAATATTCTTGTTGATAAAGATGTAAGGTATCGTCCTCTACACTATCAAATGAATAATAAATATATGTTTGACCTAAGAATTTTTGGACAACTAAATTATTAATTTGTTCAACTGATTCATTTGTCGGGGTTAGTATAGCCCTATTGATTATGTATTCTTTGTTATTAGAACTCTCGTGTAGTGATGAAAATGTAAAATCTATTAGGTCATGTATTGTTTGATCTCCTCGCCAAGGAATATTTATTTCATCGGGTACTCTAATCATATCTTCTTTAATAGAATTTTCCTCTCCGTTTCCTATTCGCAACAAAAAATCAGCAAACAAACAATCATTTATAGCACGCATATTGTTCATTAATTTTATTTTTATTACGTTTTTCCAAAATGGTGCTCTAATGAGAGAGGCGTTTATGGTTTCGAGATCTTGTACCATTTGGGACAACCGCAATACTTGTCGGAAGTCGCCTCCTAATACTATGTTTTTTCCACCAAAAAAATCATCTATATTAGTAATATCTCGTAGTGTTCTATCCAAAGCCTCTAAAGCGTGCACTGTGAGCCATAGTTGCTTCATCCCAAATAATGAGAGAGAAGCATGTCGTATTAGGTCTCGCTAAGTCCGATTGTTTGCTTGATGAAACATGTTGAAGTGGAATCTAATAGAATAGGGATCTTAAATCTTGAATGTGCAAGATCGACCCCGGCAATGACATGGCAAAGCAATACGATGTAGTTTGTAGCCAATGCAATTAATCCTTTACTACGTATGTATGCTAAGATTGATTTGTATAAGAAGGTTTTTCCTGTACCCCCAAGTCCGTCTATAAAAAAAATTGTATGTGCATGACTATCGATGCTATAGACGACACTATCAAATGCATTTTGTTGTTGACTGTTTAATTTTCTTATTGAATCTAAATCTTCTTTTGATATTTTAATAGATTTTTCTTCAACTATAAATTTGTTTATGTTGGTTATTGATTCAGAAGTTGGTTGGGGTAAATCGTAATCAGTAATCTTTTTTTGATGTTGTGAGAGATAATTGGTTAAGTCTTTAAGACAACAATTTAGAAAGAAAGATTCATCTAGAGAGTGGTCGTTTTTATTTGCATTTTTGTAATCTTCAATCATATACGTATTGAATTCATCCCATAACTCACGTACCCTAATTGGTTCGCAAAAAACTAAAATAGTAGCGAATAGTCTTCTTAAAGAACGTGGCATATGTACATTTGCAGCTTCTCGCAAGCATTGAGTGACACTATCATCATCTTCTAGTAAACCTCTTTTTTTTACATGATTGTTTAAATGTTTCAAATGTAAATCCATCAAGCTTGACGCAAATCTTCAAAAGATATAGGTCCCCTAACATGATTGAGTAATAATCTTAAATAGTAGCGTTCTCTATATAATGGTGAAACAGTGTACATTCTACCAACTACCTTACGAATATTTTGTCTTCTAGTCCTTTGTTTAAGTCTTTGATTCCACCAATATTTTTGTGGAAATTCGTAATATAAGTATTGCCTTGCATCGAGTCAATAGCATTTTTCTTAAAAACTCTGTCAACATAGTTTTTGATCTATCACTATCATTTAATATGTCTACTATAGACTCATCTACATTAAATTGGACTTGTTGATGATTAGGTAAGTGTATTTGTAGTCCAACTACCTAGAAGGTGAAATTCCATTCAATTGAAATTTGAATATTCTCCACAAAGCTTCTTGAGCACATATCCACCTAGCATTAACAAATTGAGCTATCTCGTCATCTCTACTTGTATGTGTAGATACTCCAAAAGCAACGCGATACGGACCTTTATAGACATATTTGTACAAATATTTGACGGATTTTATGCTTGAACAAATTTCTACATTTATATGACAGTTATATTTTAAAAGTAAGTAAGAGTTATATGGAACCACCCAACGATTGTCTAAAGTTCTATTACCTATTGTGACTTGTTTTCCATCGTCGCGCCGCCTATATATAGGGTATGAATCATTACCTTGTGACGTAGATGCAGCAAAAGCTTTCGGATATGATTTTGTACATTTATTATTTTTCATACATATTGCGTTAGTGTTTAACGGTCCACATGGGTTATGCATCATATGTTTTGTTACTATAGAATACAACCTAGACTCGGTTAAAGGACATGGAATTTCCGCTCTAACTAAAGAGTCATAATTATCGGGACAATTTAACTTATCACTTTCTTCTAAAATTAGCAACAAATGTGAATGTGGCAATCCCCTCTTTTGAAATTCAATAACATGTACATGAGCTATTACTTTACCTAACACTCCTCTAACAAATAAGTCATGTTTCAATTCTTCTAGTTTTGATCGAAAAACTCTAGTTGTTACGTCGGTCTATCTTGAGCCTTTTGTCCAGGTAATAGTTCTCGGGTAATTTCCAACCAATTAGTGTTGCAAGTGATGGTAATAAAAAGGTCGGGTTTTCCATACCTCTGACGATTGCCATTGCATCTTGGTAGCGGTTATACATATCTCTTGGACTGCCAGTATATGATGAGGGAAGAATTATTCTTCTACCAATATTACCTTCAAAATAATAAAGTAAAAATATTATAAATTACAGTAACATAATAAACTTATTTGTAATGAATACATAATATATTAAAATCACATTCATATAAACCTGCGAGTTGTTTCTCCTGAATTCGTCGCATCTTGTAAACCTTGATATAGTTCGGAACGAATGATATGTTGCTTTGTCTTTAGATATCGTAACCGCATTGTTTCTATTTTCACATACATGTCTACCACATATTGTTGTAAAAGACGTCCTTTGTAATGAAGTAGTGACATGCGTAATGGGCGAAATTAATATGAAAGAAGTTAGTTTTTGTTGAAACAAATTAATTTTTGTAGGAATAAAAGTAATAAATAAAATTATAAAATAATTAAATTATTACGATATATAGTAAAATGCGTAATAGTACGAAGAACATAGGAGTAGTATTGTCTGTGGTGATTCTTCGTGATTTGAGTTACACAATTCCAAATGCCAACCGTGTTGCCCCAAAGGAAATAAAAGAGGATATTGTAAGGGATCGTAGTATGCGGCCGTGTCGCAATGTTACGAAGGCTACCACTTTGAGTTTCTATTATGATATCTCTTTCTCTTAAATCTTCTAAAGAATCATTTCCTATTAGTATTGCCGCAACTTGTGGTGTTGAAGGTAAAACATGAATATGTCGATTAACCCTTACTTCTTGTATTAGTAGTCTACGAGTTCATCACATCCTCACGTCTACCTAATTGACGGAATACTTGAACATAAGGATTGTGTGCATCTAATATTAATTTTAATTTATGTAATAGACTTGGTCGTGTTATGTTTCGCTCTTGATGTCGGTGTTCAATTTCATTTTGAGTGTCATATATATACATTTGTAAGAATCTTGGTCTTGATTCATTTATTGGTAATAAACTTCCTATTCTATGGTAAATAGATACTTGCGCACGATAAGTAAAGACTCCTTGTCCGCCACTTGCTAAATTTTCGTCTATATTAACTCCTATAGAGGTGAAGCAAAAAACATGATTATAAGAACGTATGTTTTCTCTAAAATGTTTACCTTCATCAGTTTGATCTAGGAATATGTTTATTAATTCTTGTGGATTTTCGGGTGTTGGTAAATTTATTTTTCCATTGGAGCAACACAAATCTAAGGTCTCATGAACAAATAATCTGGCTCCACAATATGAACAAATTCTCGGGTTGTTCAAGTATTATAGTTTGGAAGTTGTAATGTGCGGGAAATTTCTACCACTATTATGCCTATTAGGAAATGGTCTAGCGTTAGAAGAACTTGAACATGGTACTCGACAATTATTAAGCAACGTTAAATTTTGATTGCTTTGCGTAGTAGTAATGGAACCTACATGAAATTAAAATTTGTATACAATTAATAATATTAATAGAAATAGCATAATTTAAAATATAGTAAATGACTGTAACATATAATTACTATCTATTTGGTTGCAAAGTAACCTTGCTTGTTGACGAATACATGATAATCTTAAGGTTCTTGAATGGTTGACAATGTTACTGGTAGAGGTACCTGTAAAGCAAAAAAATTTAAGTTAACCGAGGAAAATAAAATAATTCATTATATTTGGAAAAAAAATTTAATTTAATTGGTACCTTCCATTTCGGAAGACCTTGACCTAGCAATTTGACGAATGTGCGTCAACCTTGAAGTGGTTGTATTATATTTTGCAAAATTACTTGTAGATGTACCTATAAAATACATAATAATTAACATGGTGTATTATATTAGTAAGAACATATAAAAGAAGTAGTGAATAAATTAATTAAGAATATAATTGTATGTACCTTCTATGGAATTGTAGCGTTGTAAATATCTTTGATGTCGAACATTCCTTTGTTCAATAGTCTCAGGAGTCTCTTGATTTCGTCGAGTGCGAGTAGGTGATCTCTAGCTGAGTTTGACATATTTTGACGTCGTTGCCTTTGAGATAAACGACGACGATTCCGTTGTTCATTCATGGTAGCGACTATATTATTGAATTGTTGATCAATATTATGAAAAGGTCTACATGGAGGAATATTTAGATTGTAAAAGTATGTATATCTAACAAAATAATTCAAAATTTATTACAATTACTTCTAACAAAATACATCTTATTTTTTATATCATAAAGTTTTTTTAGATCAATGATTATTATGTGAACTCTTAATTTAGTGGAGACTTTTTGATGTAACTTTATGTCAACTTGATTTACCTATTAATGTACCATAAGATAGCCATAGTATTGATAAAAACAAAAATCTAAAAAAAAAATGATAGAGTCTAATGTGTTTATCGATGAAGCCCTTTTGTCACTATGGTTATGGAATTATCACGGTTATATATTCTTGCAATTCGCTAATTGAATTTGTTCAAAAATGATCGCCTATGGTACTATGCTCTAATATTGCTCTATAAATAAAAAATTTGTTTCAATTTTTGTTCCAAAAAGAATTGGTTGATTTTAGATTTTTCAAAACAAATCTAATTTAAAGTTTTTCCACTACTTTAGTTAATAAGGTAGCCCCAGTATGTTGAGGTTGTTAAATGTGAATCAAATTTGCTTTATGGTCTTACAACCAGTTGTTAGAATTCAATTAATGATGATAAACACCTTCCCTATGCCCTCTTTCACACACCAAAGTTTTGACACCTAAACTTCCACCTCATCAATCAATTTTTTTTATTCCCCAAGATAGCTCACATGCTTGAAGAGCTACCATTACTCTCCTCCCAATGCAATCAAACTTCAACTTACATATCATATCATACCATTTAAAAAAATAAAAGACTATTAGTCTTCTCAGACAAATCTCTGTAGTAATTATTCCCCATTATAGTAATTTTTTTAGTGAAAAAGAAAAAAAAATCAGACGATCTACATTTGCGGAATTGTATACGAATGTATAACTTTGTGGCCTTGAAGTGCTAGGAATCTCAACACCCTTAATTTGATTTATAAGGATATGCTATGCTGCTTCTATTGTGTTAGTTCCAACTGTAAGAGTTGAAATGGAAAATATATTTTTATTTTAAGGAAAATATATTTTTATTTTAAGAATCAGATATACGCACATCATGCATGGCTGGAGAAGTGATTAGTAGTAGAATTGATGAAAGTGAGATAAGAGAGGTAATGGGGTGATGACCCTACATGATCAAATCAAAGGGAAGTATGTGCAAAGACATGTCTTGTTCATGTAAGAAAAAGAGGTCCTTCATGTCTTTAATATTATGATCACCTTTTTAACCAACACCTCACAATTAATCTTTATAGATAGGCTTACACTCGCCCCATTCTGAATAGAGCAGGATCAGTTGAGGGCCTAAGCTTGTTGATCAATATAATGAAATGGTCTACATGGAGGAATTTTTTAGATTGTAAAAGTATGTATATCTAACAAAATACTTCAAAATTTATTACAAACACTTCTAACAAAATACGTGTTATTTTTTTATATCATAAAAAAATTATTAAAGAATTGAAGAAGATAATCAACCTTATAGGAAAAAAATTAAATTTTACACTTACCTCACCTATTGTAGCGTCGTCAACTCTGCGATTCACCGAACAACTGCGTTCTCACTTGTAAGTCTCTCTCTCTTTCTCGCTCAATTTCAACTTCTAGGGTAATTGCGAAAAAATAGCATGAAAATTCGATCGGATCCGAGAATCATCCGATTCGAGAAGAAAGAACCGATGAAATCGTTGTTTGTATTCAAATCTGTGGTGGAATCGACGCTGATTTGATTTGTTTTTGGGTTTTTGACGTTGTTGTAGATTGATTGGCAAGGCCAAAAACTGTTGGAGCAGTTGATGCAGATCAATCTGAAAAAAACGGGAACAAGTAGAAGAGGAGAAGATACAATAAGTTACCGTTCCATCAAAAGTGGATATAAAGGATTAAAAAAAAAACCAGTTATAGAAACTCTCAAATAAAATCTTTGACGTTGTTGTAGATTCAAATCGTTAATTTTTTTTTTGTAAGGATGTCCTACAATTAGACAAAAAATCGCAAATTACCAACTCAAATTCAATATCAAAGTTCAAACCCTCCTAAACCCCCAAATCAGCATTGTTGAATTAAAAAAAAAAAAAAAAAAAAACCAAGAATGGACCTGTAATCGGACGAAGAGGAAGAAGAGGTGTGGCGCCTTTGCGATGCCTTAACGCTTAGATCGCGACTCCATCTTCTTGCGGATCTTGATCGAGTCCCTGTTCTTTCGGCGAAGACGGCGGCATGACGACGACGATGAAGAAGACGAGCGATGAAGAAGATGAAGAAGAACAAATCGAAGACGATGCGGTCGGCATTGAAGATCTGGCGGAGTTGGTTTTCTCGATATCTCTTTTCGAGACCTGTAATCGGACGAAGAGGAAGAAGAGGCGTGGCGATGAAGAAGATGAAGAAGAAGAAATCGAAGACGGCGGTGGCGGAGCTGGTTTTGTCCCTGTTATTTCGGCGAATCGGCGAAGACGGCGGTCTGTAATCGGACGAAGAGGAAGAAGAGGCGTGGCGATGAAGAAGATGAAGAAGAAGAAATCGAAGACGGCGGTGGCGGAGCTGGTTTTGTCCCTGTTAAAAATAATTTAACTATAATAAGGAAATTTGAATTGGTTGAACCAAATAATATTTATATAACAATGCTGATATACGATATATATGTATATATATATCTATATAAATGAGACAATAAAATTAGAAACTGCAAATAATGAAGTAAAATTTAAAATTTCAAAGGAATAATTAGAAATTAGGCAAAATTACGCAAAAGTATGTGCATATCTTGCAACCAGTGCGACTAATTACGACAAACAATTGACTAAAATGTATAAAATATATTACGCAAAGTATGTGCAAATGCAATCGATTTGACTAATTACGATTAACATTCGACTAAAATTTATATAGTGATTGATATGTATGTGTATTCAATTGGGGGTTGTTTAGGTCTTTCGAGATGTATATGCCTCGAGATTGGATGTACATCCGTATTGAAGACGGTTACATTAGATTAGATTTTGTGGATGACGTGAAGGAATTTATAAAATTTGTCATGCAACACTGCACCACTTACTTGAATGAAGCGAAAATTCGATGTCCTTGTCGAAAATGTCGCAACGACAAATACTACGATGTAGACACTATAGAGCTTCATCTAGTGAGAGATAGATTCGTTCCTGATTACTATCATTGGATCGCATATGGGGATGAAGAAATAGTAAGTGACAAGGACGATGAAGGTGATGATCCAATGGATGAACATTCAACATCATATCATCATATGATACACGACATTGCGGGCCTCAGTTTCGATTAGAATCATGAAGAGGAGCCGAACCCTGAAGCGAAACATTTATTTAAAATGATTGACGTGGCGAATCAAACGTTTTGACCGGGTTGCGAGAAGATGAACAAACTTTCAGCAATGACATGTTTATTGACGATAAAGTCGAATCATCATATTTCGGAGCAAGCATTCGACGAAATTTTGCTAGTATGTAAAGACATGTTGCCTGAAGACAACTGTTTGATAGATAGTTTTTACAAATGTAAGGGCTTGATGCACTGGTTGGGTCTCCCATATGAGTGAATTGACTGTTGTCCCAATTTATGCATGCTTTATTGGAAACTTAACTCAGAGCTTACATTTTATAAATTTTGCGGAGAATTTAAGTTTTACTCTAACAAACGCCCGTATAAGACAATGCTTTACTTCCCTCCGACCTTAAGTTGTTGTTCACATCTTCTTTTGTATATTTTTATACTTGTAATTAACTTTTTTATTCTATTTAATTCATTTTGATTGATAGACTTGAGTTATTAACTTTAATTTCTTTTAATTTTCTTGTACGTATAGTTATTAGAATAAATTATATAGTATAGATTGAAATATATTATTTAAAAAATAATTATTAATAAAGGTTTATAAAGAATTTTTAAATTTAAATATTATTTATAAAATAATATTATTTTCAAACATTTCATTTAAAATTTAATTTTAATTGAATTTTAATTTTTTTATAAAATTATTAAATATTAAATATAATAGTTTTTCATTTATAAAAAAAATATATAATAGTTAAATATTTTAAATATTTACATTTAATTTCACTTGAAATTTAATAATTTTTAATAAAGTTTTTAATATTTAGTTTTTATAAATTATTTTTATTACTAATATTGAATTTTAAGTTTTAAAATATTTTATTATATTATATATAATAAACTTAGCTTTTTATAAATATAAAATATTTACAAATATTAATTATTATATAATATATATATAATAACAAACTTTAAAAAAAAACTTTTTTAAAATATTTATAAATGTAAAATATTTATAAATTAGTTTTATAACTAATATTGAATTTTAAGTTTTATAAATATATATAATAACAAACCATGTAGCGCCCAATGAGCCATGTGGACAAATAGCGACGGGTCTCTAGCGATGGGCTCCTATGGCTAATTGTCCATGTGACATGGTCAAAAGACACTACAAGAATTTGGTGGAATATCATCAAAAAATTGTGACTGAAAGAATCTGCTGCTAAACAGCAACAGATCAGCAACAGTTGTGCATCAGACAGTCCGTTTGACTCGGTTGACCCAAAAGCAACAATTTAGTGACATATTTGTGACAAAACATTGTGACAGATCGTATGTTGTCACAAATCTGTCGCTGATTTCTCCCTACGAGTAAATGAGGCTGTGACAGATCGGCTACAGATCAGCGACATACATGATTCTGTCGCTGATATGTAACAAAGTGAAAAATATTTAAAAATGAGGTTGTGACATATCTGCTACAAATCAGCGATAGACATGATTCTGTCGCTGATAAATAGCAAAGTATACTGATCTGCTGCAGATTAGCGGCACACTTAATCTGTCGCAGATCTGTCGCAAAAAGAAAAATAATCAAACACCAAAACCCATCATCCTCGTCCTTTCTCTGCGCAAACCACCCCGCCAAACCCCATCACCGGTCCTCGCATCATCATCGCCAGTACTATCGCCACCACCGTCGTCGTCGTCGGCCACTCTCATCATCATCGTCCTCCGCGACTCCGCCGCCTCTCTCCTTTCTCTGCATCGCCCGCCGCTCGCACGCCGATGCCATCGGCCCGAGCGTCGCTCCGCCGCTGCTCTCCTCCTCCGCGACTCTGCCGCTGCTCGCCTAGTCCACGCCTCGTCGCTGGTCTCCTCATCCGCGACTCCTCGCGCCGTTGGTCTCTTCATCGCGACTCCACCGCATTGCTCGCCTCATCCGCGACTCAGCCGGTGGTCTCCTCATCAGTGACTCCGCCGCCTCTCCTCATCCGCGACTCCACCAGTGCTCGCCTCATCCGCGACTCCGCCACTGTTCGCCTCATCTGCGACTCCGCCGTGCGTCTCCTCATTCGTGACTTCGCCGCCTCTCTCCTTCCCCTTTATACACCCTCGCACACCGACACCGCCGTCGGCCCGAGCTTCACCCCAGTGGACTAGCACGAAGGCATAGCAGACTCGTGGAGTGCCTCGCGACTAGAAAGTTGATGCGGTGGACCTTCGAATCATAGTCCCAGCCTCGCTTAATCCCGATTCCAGTACATCCTCGCCGGAGCACTCGTGGTTTGCGCATTTTCTTATACTTCTATTTTGGAATCTGTTGAATCGTTATATTTTTTTCTTTTACTACTGTAATTAGGAAATCTAAGTTTTGCCTTTAATATTTCGACGAAATCGTACCTAGGTTATGCTTCCAGCCACTACAAGAATATGGTGGAATAACATTCAAAAATAGCGACAAACTGCTAAACGACAACAAATCAACAACTCAACCATCTGTTGCTAAACAACAACAAATCAACAACTCAACAATATATTGCTAAACAACAACAAATCAACAACCTAAGTTTATGGTCATATGTCAATGTGGTTATTTTGGTTACAAATATTGTCATAGTCAAATATAACTCCCAACTTAAAATTAGTATTTTCAGGTTTGATTTTATGATTATAGAAGATGCAAAACATGAATCGAATCAAAACAGCCTCGAAAAACTCAATTAGAGCTAATTGAATTTGCATTTAGGTAGTTTCAATTTTCACTTAGCTTGTCAGATGTCAGTTAGCAATTACTATTGTTAAATTTAGTTCATAGTGTGTTCATTGATTAATAATACAATAAATAAATAAATATGTGCATTGTCTAAATTATTGTTTGGCTGTGCATTTCCAACGAAAAATGTTATCTTATTGAGTTATAACTATATATTCTTATATTGTTTATTAATTGTGATTTTTACTTACTATCTCTTTGCTGTTTTTCCGTGTGATATTGTTTCAATTTTAAGGAATCTTTGCATCCTTTCTTTTTAAAATTGGTTGCTTATTCTCATGTGACTATATATCAATTTGTGAAGTGATTTAGCACAATGTTGTATATATAAAGAGACAAGCGGGAATTGTAGATTAATAAATGCATACATTGTTTAACTTAATGCTTGGTTGTGCATTTCAACAAAAAATGATGTCTTATTGAGTTATTACTCATTCTTATATTGTTTATTAATTGTGATTGTCATTTACTTGATACTTACTAGGTACGTAGCTACATTTGAAATCTCAAGATTATATATAATCCAAGTTAATTAATATTAATTTGGATTACTTTTTAAAAATAAAGAAAATTATAAGAATTCATATACTTCCTTTTTAAGAATTGATAAGATTTATCCATTGATCGAATTTGGAAAACTTAGGATCGAGATGTCTACTAATTGAGAATGGATGTATAGTCGTATTGAAAATGGGTTTACTCGACAAGAGTTCATTAAGCTACCCCTCCTTGGGACAAATTAATTAGCTTAAGCGTGATAAGACTACGGGCGGGTCGAGCTTGAATCGCTAGTGGAACCTAGTCAATAGAGGCATAGTACTATACCACCCCTCGCTAAGCTAGGCTCTTTCTGAGACCTATATTAATTAGTAAGCCCGGTCCCAATTCTAGTTAAAATTAGTCATTAAATTAATGGGTAATGCTATTTGGACTCGTGAATACGGACTCAAAACTTGTTTTAATTTCAAATACACCCTCGAGCAATTAATGAAACAACCATAATCACTTGTAAAATTCATATTATATCCCTTAAATATTTTAAAAAATTTAAAAACCTCCCTATGAGTTCGGACTCATGAGTCCAAGTAGACTTATTGTAAATTAATTAACACAAATTAGGTATCTCAAGCCGAAAGGTGGTCAGCCTATATGGGTGGCATGGGTATCTAAAGAAGGGTTTTTTTTTTTTTTTTTTTTTTTTTTTTTTTTTTTTTTTTGTCAAAGATGAGTTTGCATTGCATTGATGTTGATAACTCAAAAGGGTACAACAATTTATTACAATGAAAATAATAGATACTCCCTCCAGCCATTTATATAAATCTTTTAACGTAAGGACGGAAGAATTAAAACAGGTTTAATTACAATAGTGTAATTTACATATATGTTCTTTGACATTAAATGAATTGAAAAACTGAATAATCATAAATGTTTGAATTGTACCAAGGTAAAATGGGTAAAAATGCAATAAATACACTTTTAAATTTTGAAAACAACTTACAATTTTAAGCAAGAAGCTTTTGTTAGAACGACTTATATAAATGACTGGAGGGAGTATTTTGTTAAATGAAATTTGGAACTAAAATTTGACACCATGCAAACACAGTGGTGTGACACGTACCAACTCCTAAAGGGAACAACTACCCTTGAAGTGGGATCACCATTCATCATGAGGGATAGCATCTCATTAGTGAGAACAAAAAACTTTAGATCTAACCAAGAAGAAGCAACTAGAGACACATGTCGAACTTGAGGCACTCAGTGGCGCTCCCACCTTTAATAATTGTTGATCGACGTTCGCCACTCTTGACTTGAAGACCAACACTTTATCTCATCACTGTCTTTCTTCCAACGGGTTAAGACTCCAAACGCCAAAAAAGGGCCAACAATGGCGTTGCGATGTTACAAACCCAACAACTACACCCTATCTATCGATTGTTGGAGCTACCAAGAAAAAAGAAAGTGTTTCTCAATGTAGAATAATCAAAGGCGATCTTGGGGTACTACCAAATAATGAGCTTGAACCTGTAGTTGCCTATGTTACAACTGAAGGAAACTGGGAATGGAGCAAGTTTCAAGAATACCTTCCAGCTGAGATACTACTTAAAATTGCAAGCACTCACCCTCCGTGTCACAATCTAGGAGACGATGGAGTTTATTGGAGGAAATCCCCATCCGGGTATTTTTCAGTATCGTCAGCTTATAGAGAAATTCTACTGACATACCCTTTGTCAAGAACAAAGCATGGAAACTTATATGGAGTTGGCATGGACCGGAAAAGATCAGAACCTTTTTATGGCTAGCTTTCAGAAATGCTCTGATGACAAATAGCACAAGATATAAGAGACGCTTAGTGGTAGAACCTTGTTGTGAATTATGTAACGCGAAGGAGGAGACGACAAACCACGTCCTTCGTGAATGCGATAGAGCACTCATGGTATGGTATAAGCTTAAAGCTATGGATGTTGTCCCAAATTTCTTCGAAGAACCCTTTGAGGAATGGTTTTTAGCAAATCTCACAAGTAATGTTGTCTTAGGAAGAGGTCCGATGGCCAATATTGTTTGCAACAGCGAGCTGGTCCTTATGGAAAAGTAGGAACAAAGAAGTAATTGCCAATGAAAAGTGTGATGATTTCAACCTTGTCTCCTCCATCTGGGCTCAAGCTAGAGAGATCCAATCTGCGTACGACAAATTCACGACCAGAGATAAAAAAGAAAGGCTGAGAAGTATGTCAAGTGGGATGCTCCACCGTCCGGATGGCTCAAAGTGAATACTGATGGGGCGTTACTGAGCTCGGGTGAAGCGTCAGCGGGGGGAGTACTTAGAGACTCAAGTGGCGAATGGCGAGGAGGCTTTATGTTAAACATAGGAATTTGCTCTATCTACACAGCTGAACTATGGGGTGCGTTAATTGGTCTCCAATATTGATGAAGTCCAAGAATTAGCTTGTAAATTCTTGGAAAAATACGATGGAAAATATGAAAGGATGGCATTTTAGTAATTTTCGCAAATGGCGAAGTTTGGGCATTTGAGTTTTGACGTTCCGGGGGTATGGGTTTATTGGAAACTGCGTGGAGATCACAACTCACCGCTTCGCCGTGACTACGGTGTTTTTCGGCGAAATTCCATCGTTTCGACCTCGTAACGGCAATTTTGCTATTTTAGGAAACTTTTGTTTTGCTTATAACTTTCATTAGGAATTTCGTTTTTATTGCCGTTTGCGGCGTTTGTTTCTATTTTCGTCTAGTTTTCGGTTTAGGTTTGTTTAGACTTTTTACTATTTTTGGCAATTTTAGGGTTTCGCTATTTAAGCGATCTATTTGGTGTAATTCGTAGTTTTGATTGAAATAAAAGAATTTTTGAACTTTGGCTTAAGTTCGACCTAGATCGAGTTGTTCGTGGATTCGTTCAAGCTGGTTTAGAAGATCTCATTGCGTCGGTTGGTATCAAAGCTTCTTCGGCGTGATTGGAGAAATCATGCCGAAGAGGAACAAGACATATCGAGGAGGTGTATGGCCAGTGACAATCGAATCGACAAATTGGCCAATTGATTGACCAACGCATGGACGCTTGGTGGTAGAACGATTAACTTCGAGAATCGATCGGTTGTTAGGTCAAAATATTGATCGTGTCGTAACCATCGAAGGGAACTGTTGGTGATGAACCGAGTAGGAGATTCTTCTAGAAGGGGAGGATGAGTATGTTGAGGCAGGAGGCGCTACTGAGCCGCGTGCGATTGAGGATGATCGCAGGCGGTGGGAGTGCAGGTTGAAGACGGATGTCCCAGAATTTCATGGCACCCTTAAACCGGAAGAATTCTTGGGTAGGTGGCGTCGATTGAAGAAGTCCTAGAATTCAAAGGTGTGCCGAAGACAAGCGTGTGCAACTTGTTGCGACAGATTCTCGCAACGGGGCCACGGCTTGGTGGCAACAGCGAGAAGTTGATGCGGAATAGGAATGGAAAGGCGAAGATCACCTCGTGGGAGAAGATGAAAAAGCACTTACGGTGAGTTCTTGCCTTACAATTTCCAACGCCTTATGTATCGAGAGGTTGCGAGAATGCGAGACAAGGGGCAAAGTCGATAGATGATTACTCTGCGAGTTTTATCGATTAGTCGCTAGAAACGAAGCTGCGGGAGACTAACGACCAATTAGTGGCGCGATATATTGGTGGGCGAGGGTGCGAGATCCAAGATGTCGTCAACATGTTTGATCCGAGCTTCCTTATCTGCAGCGCATCGCGAGCATTGTTGGTGGAGAAACAACGGCGTCGGGGTGTGAGTAATGCTTCCCGGTAATGTTAGTGTTGGGACGGCCAATACTTTGGAGGTAATATCGTTGCAATTAACCACGCTAGTCGCACAAACGAGACCTAGCACCGGTGGGATTAAATGCTTCGGTTGTGGCGAAGTTGGTCATGAGGAAGTTAGAATGTAAAGGGAAGAAGACTCTTTTTATTGAGAACGAAGAGGAAGACGAAGGGGAAGAGGCCAACATCACTGCGAGAACCGGCGTTTGATACTTCGACAACACGAGAAGAGGAGGTCGTATTTGGAGATGTGGGTGCTTGCCTTAGTTGTAAGGCGTTCTTGTATGACTCTAGAAATTTGTCGGCGATGATGAGTGGGCGCGGAATAACATCTTTCGGTCAAGTGTACCATCTTAGGCAAGGTGTGCAGGTTCATGATTGATGCAGGCAGTTGCGAGAATATCGTCTCAGTTGAAGCGGTTCGAAGTTGGGCCTTGCAACTGAACAACACCCCGAGCCCTACAAGCTAGCTTGGCTGAAGAAGGGTGGTGAGGTGAAGGTGTCGAAGCGCGCCTTGGTGACTTTTTCTATTGGTGCTAACTACAAGGATTCGATCTGGTGTGATGTTGTGGCTATGGATGCTTACCACTTATTACTGGGACGTCCTTGGCAGTTTGATAGGGGAGTTGTGCATGATGGCAGAACCAATAAATACACCCTTATGTTCAAGGGAGTGAAGATTGTGCTAGTACCCGCCAAGGACCCGGAGGAAGTTAAGCCTACTAAAGAATCTAGCAGTTTGTTGTCTTTGGCAAGATTTGAAGATAAATTACGGGATTACGAGGTCGTTTACATCTTGATGGGAAAGGAGGTAGATATAGATATTGATGTTCTGAACGCAATTTCTATTGTGAAGGAGTTTTGCGATGTTTTCCCTGATGAGATGCCAGAAGGACTGCCACCATTGCGTGATATTCAACATCAGATTGACCTTGAACCTGGTGCGTCACTACCTAATAGACCGCACTACCGAATGAGTCCCAGTGAGCATGAGGAGTTGCGCAGACAGGTTGAAGAGTTATTGGCGAAAGGATTCATCCGTGAAAGTCTGAGTCCGTGTGCAGTACCAGCCCTCCTTACACCAAAGAAAGATGGCTCCTGGCGGATGTGTGTGGACAGTAGAGCAATCAACAAGATTACTGTTAGGTATCGCTTTCCTATCCCTCGCTTGGATGATTTACTTGACCAATTGAGTGGAGCAAAAATTTTTACAAAAACTGGATTTGAAGAGTGGGTACCACCAGATTCGCATTAGAGTTGGGGATGAGTGGAAAACTGCTTTTAAAACCGGGGAGGGAAATTTGTATGAGTGGTTCGTTATGCCGTTTGGGTTGTCAAACGCGCCTAGCACCTTCATGAGAGTCATGAACCGAGCTTGAGACCTTTGATAGGAAAGTGTGTTGTGGTATATTTTGATGATATATTGATATACAGTATTAACGAGGAGGAACACCTCCAGCACGTGCGAGATGTTCGACTATCTTGCGCGAGGAGAAGTTTTATCTTTGCGATGAAGAAGTGTTCATTTTTGACAGAAGGTCCTTTTCTTAGGCTATGTCATTTACGGAGAAGGGTTGCGGGTTGATGAGTCCAAAGTAGAAGCCATCCGCACTTGGCCTAGACCTACCACCGTCACGGAGGTTCGCAGCTTTCATGGGTTGGCTTCCTTCTACAGGCGGTTCATTCCATACTTCAGCAATATCATGGCCCCAATTCTGATGTATGAAGGGCGTGAAGTTTGGGTGGAGCAACGAGGCGGATGAAGCATTCCAAGCGATCAAGGTGCGGTTAACCTTGCACCCATTACGGTGTTGCTAGATTTTCACCTACCTTTTGAGTTGCATAGTGATGCATCCAAGGTAGGTATCGGGCTTGTCTTGAGTCGGAATAATAGGCACTGTTGCCTATTTCAATGAGAAAGCATGCAGGGCGAAGTTGAGGTATAGCACATACGACGTGGAGTTCTATGCGGTGGTACAAGCCGTGAAGCATTGGCGACATTATCTTTTCCACGAGAGAGTTCGTGTTGTTTACGGACCACGAGGCATTGCGACACTTACATGGGCGAGAACAAGGTTCGGCCAGGAAATGTTTCTTGGGTGGCCTATTTGGAGCGCTTTACTTTTGTGGTGAAACACAAGTTCGGGTGTGACTAACGAGTTGCGATGCCCTGAGTAGACGAAAAAGTTTGTTGAGCCGCATGACCATTGAGGTACCTGGGTTTTCCTCACTCTCTGATTTGTTTACTACCGATCCTTTCTTTGCTACTATTGTGGAGAAGGTGTGGAGTGGGGAGCGTACTGATTACACACTCCACGAGGGTTACTTATTTCGAGGCAACCAGCTTTGCATTCCTAATTGCAGCCTGAGATTGCTGATTATTAAAGAGTTGCATGGAGAGGGACATGTTGGGCGTGATCGCACTTTGCGGTGGCGCATGCCTCTTACTTTGGCCTACCATTCGCAAGGAAGTGGACGGATATGTGCGACGGTGCGGGACTTGTCGGACTTTCGAAGAATACCGCAACTAATGCCGGTCTATATATGCCTTTGCCCATTCCGAACAGTAGTGGGTTGATATTAGCATGGATTTCGTGTTGGGGTTGCCTAGAACACGGCGGGAAATGACTCTATTTTTGTGGTGGTTGACCGTTTTTCTAAGATGGTTCACTTCATCCCATGCAAGAAGACCACGGATCTTTGTAAAGGTGGCTCGGTTGTTCTTTCGGGAGGTGTATAGATTGCATGGCCTTCCTACCTCGATTGTTTCGAGATCGGGACACCAGATTCCTCGGCCATTTTTGGCGCGGTTTGTGGGCTATGGTGAACACGCTTGGTGAGATTTAGCGGTGCTTATCATCCGCAAACAGATGGGCGGCCCGAAGTTGTCAACCGTTCGTTAGGCAACCTTTTGAGGAGCTTGGTGGGTGAGAATGTCAGGAGTTGGGACTTCAAGTTGAGCCAGGCAGAATTTGCACACAACCATGCTGTTAATCGAAGTACCGGGTTTAGTCCTTTTCAGGTTGTGTATTCGGTACTACCTTGAGGTCCTCTTGATACGTTACCGGTGCCAAGTAAGACTAGATGGCATGGCAAAGCGCGAAGACTTTGTTAGTGGGCTGCAAGAGATTCATCAATCTGTCAAAGATAACTTGCAGAAGGCTGCTGACAAGTACAAACAATATGCGAATCGGAAGAAGCGTCACGTGGAGTTTGAAGTGGGTGACTTTGTGTGGGCGGTTCTCACTAAAGACCGATTCTCTGTGGGTGATTACAACAAATTGTCGGCTCGAAAGATTGGTCCTGTGGAGGTTCTTGAGAAAATTAATCCTAATGCTTACAGATTGAAGTTGCCAAGTCACATTCGCACGGCTGATGTATTTAATGTCAAGCATCTTGTTCCCTATTATGGGGATACGTCTGATGATGACAATTCGATGGCGAATTCTGTCCACCATGGGGAGAATGATGAAGTCCAAGAATTAGCTTGTAAATTCTTGGAAAAATATGATGGAAAATATGAAAGGTGGCATTTTAGTAATTTTCGCAAATGGCGAAGTTTGGGCGTTTGAGTTTTGACGTTCGGGGATATGGGTTTATTGGAAACGGCGTGGAGATCACAACTCACCGCTTTGCTGTGACTACGGTGTTTTTCGGCGAAATTCCATCGTTTCGACCTCCGAAACGACAATTTTGCTATTTTAGGAAACTTTTGTTTTGCTTATAACTTTCATTAGGAATTTTCGTTTTTATTGCCGTTTGCGGCGTTTGTTTCTATTTTTCGTCTAGTTTTCAGTTTATGGCTTTTTAGACTTTTTACTATTTTTGGCAATTTTAGGGTTTCGCTATTTAAGCGATCTATTTGATGTAATTCGTAGTTTTGATTGAAATAAAAGAATTTTTTGAACTTTGGCTTAAGTTCGACCTAGATCGAGTTGTTCGTGGATTCGTTCAAGCTGGTTTAGAAGATCTCATTGCGTCAAATATGCATGGAGAATGGGCTATCACAAGGTGATTTTGGAAATGGATAGCCTTGCAGCAGTTACTGAAATTAATAATCGGTGAGTGTCTCATAATCAACGCTGGGCACTATTATCGCAAATACTCAAGCTTCTTGATGACCATTGGAAAGTGCAAGTCAAGCATGTGCACAGGGAAGGCAACCGGGTGGCGGATCGCATGACTAGTTTGGCTAGGCAACTCAGTATATGCACCATGTTCTGGCCAAATGTATCTGCAGGAATACATCCACTTTTAATTGATGATATAAGGGGAATGGGCTTCCCCAGAATGACCCCTTTGTAATAAGACTTTTAGTCTCCCATTAATATATGAAAAAGGCGACCTTGGGGTACTCGTGCATTAATTGAGAAACAACAACAAAGAAGCCTCAATTTTCAGAAAGAAAAAATTAACGAAGCCTCGATTTCATATAATTAATTAATAAGGATCCCATATAATAAAGTAACAAAGTTTTATGGAGTTAATGTAATATAATAAATCTACTTGGACTCATAAGTCCGAACTTATAGAAAGGTTTTTAAAATTTTTTACAAATATTTAAGGGGTATCAAATGGATTTTACAAGTGATTGTGTTTGTGTAACGGCCCGAAAATTTGACTCGTGCCACGTGTAATTTTAGGGTCGTATGTGGGACCCACTTGCCGGAATGCGTATGTCCAAATCTCGAGTGGAGATGAAATGGTTGAAAAAACGTATACGCGGAGAATTCGGTGAGTCGAAACACGAACGGGAACGCGTCTCGAGTCGCATGCCAACGTGAGACCGAGATAGTCGTGTTATGTGGTTTTAATGTGTACATTGGATACGCTTCGTGATGCGTGTAGCGTGAGTATCGAAATTTTGAAAATGAGGCGGGTTGGTGTCTCTAGATGCACGCTGCTCGGATATTTTTTAGGAAAACATAAAAATAAATATGTTTTTGGATGTGTCTCGAAATACGTGAATTTGCCAAACTCGAGACAATTTTAGTCAAGCATAGAGGCGGAGGACAAAAAGGTGAAATTATTGAGTTTGCCAACACGAATCTCGAGGACACTTTTGATTTGAAATAAAAAAGAAAATGTAAATATATATATATATATATCATATATATAAAAGCACGAATCACAAATTTTTGAGTGGTAATGAAATTTACCTATTTGCCCGTACTTTTTTTTTATCTCAAAATCAACCTTTTCTTTTGTATTCAAATCAAACTCTAATTCTTTATCAATCCACTACACATTTTTTTCTTTATCTCCAAATCAATCATGAACTCATTCTCATAAATCCAATACACTTTTTTTGAGGAAGTAATGTCCTAGCATGATTAGCTTGTTTTTTCATTCACATCTTATCTCAATCACAGTAGAGAATATTGAAGAAGAGAGAATCTGAGATGGAAAAGAAGAAGGTGGTTTGAAAAAGGTGTTGGGGAGGGAACAAACTCAAAACCCATAAGAAATTTTAATGAGAAAAATGCTGATTAATCATGTGAAAAAAGGTGTCTAAAGCTTTAATCCCAACTAATTCAATTATTTACATTCATAATTTCAAAGTTATCATTTCTATCTACAGAGTTTGATGTAAAGATTGAACTTTATGTACAATTCTACGGAATCTCCACAAGCAAGTGTTCACAAATTGATGGGTCAAACCACTTGTGTTTTTTTTTTCCTTGTTTTTTTTTTTGAGGAAGTAATGTCTTAGCATGACCATTTTGTTTTTTCATTAACATCTTATATCAATCACATTAGAGAATATTGATAAGCTAAAAAAGGTACTTGTATTTCTATTTTTTAAAATTTAATTAAAATTTTGAGTTTTATTAATAAATTCTTAGAAATTAATTCCCGCGAGCGAAGCGAGCGGGTCAATCGTGCTTAGAACGTCCTGAAACTAGTGTATATATATATATATATATATATTATGAGTGAGAAAAGTCAAAAGAAAGAAAAGTAAGAGAGAGAGAAAAAAAAACCAGAGAGATGAGAGAAATGGAGAGAGTGAGAGATCGGGGAGAGAAGGAAGAAATCGTGAGGTGAGGGAGCGGGCGCGCAGCGAGGACGACAATGACGACGACGCCGCGACCGGATCCGCGACGATGACGGTGCGGCGACACAGCAACGGTCCGCGGCGGCGTGGCGCGCGCACGGCGGACGGCAACAACGCGGCGAGAGCGGCGAGATCGAGCCGCGGATGGCGTGCCGGCAGCGGCGATCGGCCGGCAGCGAAGAAGCGCAGCGGATGCGGGCAGCAAGCGCGCGGCGGGGCTCACTACGCGACGGTGCGGTGGAGACAGCGGCGGTGGCGGCGCGCGAGGAGGCTGTGCGGCGGCGTGAGGAGACGCGGCGGCGGGAAGCGACAGCGGCAGCTCCAGCAGCGGCGAGATCGGCTCGCGGTCGTGATGGTGGTCGACGGAGAGCACGGCAGCGGCAGGCATTTGGCAGCGCCCATGAGGCAGCGGCAGCATGGAATGCTGGCCGCAATGGCGCGATGACGATAAGATGTTTAGGGTATGCAATATGCATTTAATGACATAGTTATGTCACCTATATGGTAGTAAATGTGGGGTCGCATTTATGAGAATGAAATTAGGCTAATTTCTCTAAAGCTATCATGAAACCAGGATCTGTTCAGGACCAAAATGAACAAAAACGTATGAACTGCATTTGGATTCAAGTCATGAGTAAGACATATTGTCTTGGTTTACTATAAAAGTGAACAGTTCAAGATAAATAAATACATCAACTGCGTCACAAAGTAAACCCGATATGCTTTACTAAGGTTAGTTCAAGTCTTTACGACACTCTTCCTTATAAGCATGACTTGATCATCTCTCTCTCGTGTATAGTTATTATTTTTGTTTATGATTTGGCAAAGTTAAGACATATGGGGTGTTACAATTTCCAATACAAAAGTGGGGTATTGTTGAACATTGAAGTTCAAGTTTTGTATTGGAAAAGAACAAAACCTTTAGTCCCACATATGAGAGAAAGGTTTGGTTTTCTCACTTATTATATGTTCCAACTCACTTCACTATTGTTTAAGTGAGAAGTGAGTTAGAATGAGTGGACCATGGGGTTCACTTGGAAATCACCCTAATTAAATAATCTTTGACAATGGCCTTGGGCCTTGGGGCCTTTGGAGCTTTGGTTTGTTCAAGACTTAGCCATTCATAAACATAGTTTTTATTTTTCGGTTTTTATTTTTATTTTCGTTTTTGAAATTTAAACAAAAGAGCACCAACAGTTGCTAAGTTCGAATTAGGAGTTAAATAACTATTAAATTAGTGGCACACTAATTAGATAGTTATGGGAAAAAACTGTCCACTAATTGGACAGTTAGATGTTTATCTATATTAGAAGAGTCCTTTGACACAGAAAAATGTAGTTTTTCGAAATCAAATTTCAAGTAATTCGTGTTTCTTGAGAGAGAGACGATTTTGCGGTTTGAAGGTTCTTTGATTGGTGCTTTGATCAAAGAGCAAACCGGTTGTATCCTGGAGACAGAACTCCTAGTTGAATTAAGACCTTAGAATTGGAGGAAATTTTTTGTCTTAGGTCATTGCACTGCAAGCCTCTGGTACACTTTGTTTATTAATCTTCTTTATTGTTTAATCAGCATGTTTAGTTGCTTGTGATAACAGTGCCATGTTCAGATTTATCTTTATTATAGATTGCTTGGTTTAACAATCTAAGACAGAAAAATTCGAGATCTTCATATCTTATTTTATATTTGATTTAATTCTACTTGCTTGTTATTATTGTTTTCTAATTCGAATATACTTGGTGTTTTGTATATCTTAGAATCTGAATCTGAATTTGAATCTGAAATGGCATCATCTCATATTGTTAATGATAAGACTGCATCCAATTCTAAGGATGAGAGGCCTGAAAAGTTTAAGGGACTTGATTTCAAGAGATGGCAACGAGAAAACAATTTTACGGTTGACCACTATGAATTTAGCCAATGTCATCGAGAGAGGAGGTTCTAAGACGGATGAGAATCCGATCACCAAGGAAACCATGATGACAATCGAGGCATGGAAAAATTCGACTTCCTTTGCGGGAACTATATTACGAGCAGACTTGATGACACTCTATATGATGTTTATTACGAGTGTGAGGCTGCAAAAGATGTTTGGGATATCTTTGGAAAAGAAATATCGAGCGAAGATGCGGGAGAAAAAAAGTTCGTGGTTGGCAAATTCTTGAAATATAACATGGTCGACTCAAAGTCGTAGTGAAGCAAGTTGAAGAAGCGCAAGTGTTGATTCATGAGTTACATCTTTGAGGATGTATCGTGAATGAGTATTTTCAAGCTGGTTCTATCATTGAGAAATTACCTCCATCTTGGAATGACTTCAAGGTGTATCAGAAGCATAAGCGTAGAGATATGTCGATTGAAGACTTGATCTTAAGGCTGCGGGTTGAAGAAGATCACATGAAAGGAGACAAGATGGAAGGAAGCGACATTGATGCAAAGGCAAACATGGTGGAAGGAAGCAATTCTAAAGTTCAGAAATTCCAGAAGAAGAATTTCAAAAGAGGAGCACCCACCAAACAGTTTGCAGAAGGGGAAGAATTTTAAGAAAATCAAGGAAGATGTTGGGTATGTGGAAAACGGGGTCATAGGGCCAAGATTGTCGTCATAAGAAAGATCAGAATCATGGCAATTCTGGTTTGAACAACCAAGCGAATATTGCTTGATGTCCAAATTGATGAAATGGACATTGATCTCACTTGTTGTTGTGTCGAAACTAACATGGTCTCGACACTTTCGGGAAATTTGGTGGATTGACTTGGTGCGACTCGGCATATTTGCGGCGACAAAAGCTTGTTTTGAGTTTCTTCTGTTGATAGTGAAGAAAAGCTTTATATGGGGAATTCATCCTCTTGATGGTTGAAGGCAAGGGCACTTTTAAGATGAAGTTCACTAGCGGGAAAATAGTCACTTTACTCGATGTGTTGTATGTTCTGAGATCGGGAAGAACCTGTATATCGGCCCTTTACTTAACAAGTTGGTGTTTGAGTCGACAAGTTTGTTCTCACCAAGGGTGGGATGTATGTAGGAAAGGGATACCTCATGAGAGGGTATCTTTAAGCTCAATGTTGTAATTGTTAACTCTCTTTGGTAATAGAATGATCGTTCTGCGTGTATGGTTGATTCATTTAATTT
Source organism: Stephania yunnanensis (assembly GCA_039657365.1). Taxonomy (NCBI): domain Eukaryota; kingdom Viridiplantae; phylum Streptophyta; class Magnoliopsida; order Ranunculales; family Menispermaceae; genus Stephania; species Stephania yunnanensis. Next base: position 54,154,181 of record CM077588.1, on the reverse strand, counting down.
ATGGCATGCTAGATTAGGACATGTGAATAAAAGATCTATTTCTGAGAATGGTTAAGTTAAATTTATTGCCTAAGTTTAACATTGATTTAAATAAAAAATGTGAAATATGCCTTGAATCAAAATTTGCTAGGCAAACTTTCAAATCTGTCAAGAGAGATCAAATGAATTATTAGGATTGATTTATAGTGATCTTTGTGATTTTAAATCCATCCCTACTAGAGGGGAAAAATTATTACATCACCTTTATTGATGATTGTAGTAAATATTGCCAAGTCTATTTGATTAGAAATAAAAACGAGGCCTTAGATATGTTTAAAATATATAAGGCGAGAGGTAGAAAATCAATTAGACAAGAAAATTAAGGCATTAAGAACAGATAGAGGTGGAGAATATGAATCGCTTGAATTTCGCGAGAATTATGTAGCAAATATGGAATTATACATCAAGCATTGCACCCTATACACCTCAATGAGAATGGTGTGTAGAGAGAGGAAAAATAGAACTCTAAAAAATATGATTAATTCCATGTTGAATGATTTGGACTTTCTCGAATTTGTGGGGTGAAGCGTTACTCACCGCAAATCACATTTTGAATAGAGTGCCTTTCAAGAAATTAGATAAATCTCGTTTGAGATATGGAGAGGCGAGAAAACCCACTTACAAAACTTTGAAAGTGTGGGGTTGCTTGGCAAAGGTCCAAATTCCCTTACATAAGAGAACTAAGTTAGGACTAAAGCGTAGATTGTGTGTTCATTGGTTTTGCTAAGAACGGTGCGGCATATAGATTCCTAGTAGTTAAATCACATATTTCGAGATATAAGTGAAAATTCATTATTGAATCTATTGATGCTTTGAATTTTTGAACACATTTTTCCTTTTAAGGAAAATCAAATTGGTTCGTCACTTAAAAAAGAAGCTATTTGAAGAGAGTTTAGATGAACCATCTAATTCTAAGGTTCAAGAACAAGAGTTAGAACCTAGAAGAGGAAAAAGAGTTAAGATCACAAAAGACTTTGGACTGATTTTGTTAACATGTTAGCGAAAATGAGCCACAAACTTATAAAGAAAGCTATGTCCTCACCGAGACGCTCCATTTTGGATGGAAGCTATCAATAGTGAGATTGAATCCATTTTACAAAATAATACGTGGGAATTGGTTGATTTACCATCGGGAATCAAACCAATTGGATATAAATGGATCTTCAAAAAGAAGCTAGAGGCTTATGACACTATTGAGAAATACAAGGCACGTTTGGTTGCTAAAGGATATAGACAAAAGAAGGTTTGGATTACTTTGACACTTATTCTCTGTTTCAAGAATAACTTCCATTAGGATGTTAATTTCCATAGCTGCTTTGTACGACATGGAAATACATCAAAAGGATGTTAAAACAACATTTTTAAATGGAGAATTAGAAGAAGAGATTTATATGGATCAACTTTGAAGGGTTCGTAGTAAATGGCCAAGAAAATAAAGTTTGTAGACTTGTTAAGTCTTTGTATGGACTTAAACAAGCTCCAAAACAATGGCATGAAAAATTTGATCATACTATGATGGCAAATGGTTTTAAAATAAATGAATGTGACAAATGTGTGTACATTAAAGAAATGAAGAACTCATTTGTCATAGTATGTCTCTATGTTGATGACATGTTAATTATGAGCTCAAGCAAGGATGCCATAATGTCAACAAAGAAGATGTTGAATTCTAGTTTTGACATGAAAGACTTAGGTCTATTTGATGTAATACTAGGAATTCAAATCAAAAGGAATAACGAAGGTTATATCCTAACACAATCTCATTATGTTGAGAAAATCTTAAAAGATTGATCAATTCGATTGCAAACTGCTCCAACTCCTTTTGATGCAAATTGTCATCTAAAGAAGAACTCTAAAGAGTCGGTTTGTCAATTAGAATATTCTCAAGTTATTGGGAGTTTAATGTACCCGATGAACTCTACTAGACCTGATATTGCTTATGCGAAGCGAGTTAAGCGGATACATAAGTAGTCCAAATGATGATCATTGGACAGCATTGATAAGAGTTCTAAGGTATCTCAAGTATACCTTGAATTATGGATTAGTTTATACAAAGTATCCACCAGTGCTTGAAGGCTATAGTGATGCAAATTGGATTTATGATAATACAGAAACCAAGTCAACTAGTGGATATGTATTTACATTTGGTAGAGCAGCAATTTCTTGGAAATCAACAAAACAAACGTGTATAGCACGATCCACCATGGAATCGAATTCATTGCTCTTGACAAGCGGTGAAGAAATTTGAATGGCTAAGAAACTTCTTAGAAGATATTCCTTTGGCCAAAACCGATCACGACAATATGCATACATTGTGATAGTATGGCAAAGCACAAGCAAGAGCTAAAAATAACATATATAATGGTAAGTCGAGACATATAAGGCGTAGACATAATACTATAATACAATTCGACAAGTGGAGTAATTAGTATTGACTATGTTAAGTCCAAGGAAAACATTGCGAGATCCTTTGACTAAGGGCTTACCAAGAGATCGAGTGAAGATATTATCGAGGGGAATGGGCCTAAAGCCTATAGAGTAATTCAAGTATGGCGGAAACCTAACCTAGCTGATTGGAGATCCCATGGTATAGGTTCAATAGGCAAACTGGTTAGACTTGAATTAACAAACAGGACACACAATTACCTGTTCCTATGATGAAGTAAGTGTGTTGATAAGCGCAATATGCATTTAATGACACAGTTATGTCACCTATATGGTAGTAAATGTGGGGTCGCATTTATGAGAATGAAATTAGGCTAATTTCTCTAAAGCTATCATGAAACCAGGATCTGTTCAGGACCAAAACGAACAAAAATGTATGAACTGCATTTGGATTCAAGTCATGAGTAAGACATATTGTCTTGGTTTACTATAAAAGTGAACAGTTCAAGATAAATAAATACATCAACTGCGTCACAAAGTAAACCCGATATGCTTTACTAAGGTTAGTTCAAGTCTTTACGACACTCTTCCCTATAAGCATGACTCGATCATCTCTCTCTCGTGTATAGTTATTATTTTTGTTTATGATTTGGCAAAGTTAAGACATATGGGGTGTTACAATTTCCAATACAAAAGTGGGGTATTGTTGAACATTGAAGTTCAAGTTTTGTATTGGAAAAGAACAAAACCTTTAGTCCCACATAGGAGAGAAAGGTTTGGTTTTCTCACTTATTATATGTTCCAACTCACTTCACTATTGTTTAAGTGAGAAGTGAGTTAGAATGAGTGGACCATGGGGTTCAATGGCCTTGGGCCTTGGGGCCTTTGGGGCTTTGGTTTGTTCAAGACTTAGCCATTCATAAACATAGTTTTTATTTTTCGGTTTTTATTTTTATTTTCGTTTTTGTAATTTAAACAAAAGAGCACCAACAGTTGCTAAGTTCGAATTAGGAGTTAAATAACTATCAAATTAGTGACACACTAATTAGATAGTTATGGGAAAAAACTGTCCACTAATTGGACAGTTAGATGTTTATCTATATTAGAAGAGTCCTTTGACACAGAAATATATAGTTTTTCGAAATCAAATTTCAAGTAATTCGTGTTTACTTAGAGAGAGACGATTTCGCGGTTTGAAGGTTCTTTGATTGGTGTTTTGATCAAAGAGCAAACCAGTTGTATCCTGGAGACAGAACTCCTAGTTGAATTCAACACCGAATTGGAGGAAGTTTTCTGTCTTAGGTCATTGCTCTGCAAGCCTCTGGTACACTTTGTTTATTAATCTTCTTTATTGTTTAATCAGCATTTTTAGTTGCTTGTGATAACAGTGCCATGTTCAGATTTATGTTTATTATAGATTGCTTGGTTTAACACAAAACCCATCCTAGGGTATGATGCCTCAGCAATAATATAAGTGACCGAGGCAGATGCACTTGGATTGTGTAACGGCCCAAAATCTCTAACCGTGTTTAATTTCTTAAATAAGATCGACGACTTGTACTGTGGGACCCACACCGTGATATGTCCATTAACCGAGGCAAGGGCTGATGTATATTTTATTTTTGTTGTGATGTATGCCTAGTGTATTGTATATGTGTAGACTATTAAGTCAACTTCTACGGGTGTATAGGTATCGAGACGAGCGGGGACATACCTTGAGTCGTGTGTCGACGTGGGACCGAGGTTGCGGCATATTGGGTAAGCTTAATTAATTTGAGTTAAATGTGAATTTATGTTGGTTTAATAAGTGGCTAATGTGGTCACATTTGAATTAATGTTAACGTGCCTATAGTTAGTGAAGTAAAACAATAAACACAAGATGTGTATCGAGACACGCATTAACTCATCAAGAAATAATGTGTCAACTTGTTGAGTCACTCAATAGTGACTTGAGGGACAAGTGGCGGGATAAGGTGGTCCATGTGATAAACCTCGAGATACGTGTGCACACAATGATCAATGGCTAAGATTCAAACATATCAACATGGTCAAATGAACCTATAAGTCAAAAGTTTTGGTTTCTTATCTTCATCAAATCATTTCAAGGAGGAGGAGAGGAAGAAGAGAGGCTGCTGGAGTGATTTGGAGAAGTGGATGAGTTTGTAACCATTGAAGCTTTGGTGAGGAAGAAGATCATCATTAAGCTAGGTAACTTCTTCACACCATAAACTTTGTGATTTCATAAAAACTGATGTTGTTGTTGCTGTTGTATGTTGGGATGGATGTTAAGGACCTCATGTAGTGTGTATGAGGGTCCCCAAGGCGATAACATAGCCTACGTGTGGCAAAAACTCAGAATTCGTAGTGCAAAATTCTGGGTTCTGCTGCACATAACGCGCTAGGTATAACATCTAGCACGCTAATATTAATTAGCGCACTAGATCTGTGAATTACCGCGCTAACACTGAGTAGCGCCCTAGATAGCCGAAGTAGCGCGCTAATGTGGCAATTAGCAGACTACTGTTCACAATTAGCGCACTAATTTCCCAGCCAGTACTAAAAATTAGCAAGTTCCAAACATTGTTTAAACACTATAAATAGGTCTAAACTCACTCTAAAACTTATCAAACAACTCCAATGACTAAGAGGAGATCTCGGGAGCTTGGAAACGCATTTCGGAGTGTCGAGAGATCGGATAGGTCAGGACAAGTGTGGTGCATTGTAAGTAAAGCTGTGAGAATTCTATATTTCATTTCATTGACTCTTATCTTTTTATGGTCTATTGGTTGACATTGCTACTTGTAATCTCGCATCATGTTGTTTTTGTGTTTATTCAAGAGTGAATATTGTGACATAATGCCTTGTGAAATTTTTCATTGACTCCGATTCCTACTCTTGATGTCATTTTTGATAAAGAATTGATGAAAAACATGCCATTGGGATAACTTAGATTAGATTAGATTTGTACTCTATTCCTTTGGGCTTTGTAGCCTAATTTATTTTGGAATCATAGAGAATTGGAACTATTTATCTTTGAAAACTAAAGTAGAGATTATCTAGTGTGCATTGCACAAGAGATGCGCGGTTCACGGGGACATGGGTCTACCAGGGTTTCAGAACTCACCACTACACTTGCGCGACGCACGAGGTATGAGACTCAAGGTGATCGGCAAGCATGAGATTGATGATGTATATGCGTAGAGCGCAACTCCACTATTTGTGTGAGATATGTTGAGCGCAGCTCCATATAGTAGTGGAAAAGGTTTGGTGATAGGTACTCACTGCCGACCGGACGTAGATCATCTCGACTTAGCCTGTGTCGGTCTATACATTCTTAACTGTGTTATTTACTTGCATTACTTGATTCATCAATTCTTTCGCTATTTATGCTAATAAATACCATTTTTAATTTATTTTGGAAATGTGGCATAGAGTTCTCCAGTTATTACTTAAATATCACTATACTCACCGTTTAGTTTGTGACGGCGGGTGTAGGTCCGTCGACCGATAGCAAACCAGGGAAGGAGAAGATCGACGACTTTCTCTGAGCATCTCGACGATTCTCATATCTCATTATGTATGACTCGACTTTTGTTGTATTATTACTGTGCATTTTGGGTTGTACATTGGGTTGAGTGTATAGTTCCCCATTTTTGAGACTCATATATATGCATGTGATGCTTTGTATTTCTGGTTTCCCACACATAGGAAAGTTGTGAATAATAATAGCTTCCGCAAAATCTTTAAATGACAAGATAATATTAAAATGACAAAAAGTTTTAATTAACTCTGAAATTTAATAGTATATGCACATTTGTATTGAAAAACAATAAAGATGAAAAACTGAATAATACGTAATTAAGTCTTACGTGGTTGGGGTTAAGGCTTGATTACGGGATTAGACCGGGCGGTACCCTGTTTAGAAGAAGGGGCCATCACAGTTGGTATCAGAGCCATATGTTTAAAGAATTGTATGACTTAAGGCAATATGATACCAACCCAGTTGGTATTAAAGACATTGGTTTAGAGACCTATATGGATAAAATACAAACCTTAGTTTTGGAAACCAGATGACCTTTGCCTAGAAGCCATTAGTTAGGAAGTGAATGATAGCGAGATGGGGATAGCTTTGATGTACTTGTTAATTTCTGTATGTATATATATATGTCTATGCGTTGTGTCACGTAGAAGTTGATTCGTGTCCGCTATCCATTGCAGACCCCGATAGTTGATACACGAGGGGGAGGAGATGCAGAGCCTAGTGACAGTCAGCCTCCTACTGTTGCGGAGGATTTACAGAGACTGTCTGATCGAGCGACAACTCAGGGTCAGCAGTTGGCTGACTTTATCGCTCTGATGATAGCTCGTTTTGCTCCACCGACATCGACATCGACTCCTACGATAGCTACACCGCCTGTACATGTGCTAACACTTCCTACTACAACTTTAGCGGCTACGATAGCGTGATTGCACTCATAGTGAGAGGCAGTGAGGCAATACCGTCCCCAGCGCTGCATCCTCCAACACTTCCTTGGAAGTTCAGTGCAGTGAAGGACTTTATTAAGCTCAAGTGTCACGGCCCAAATAATTAATACACGTTTACTTCGTTAATCGGGACAAAATGACCCGTGACGTGGGACCCGCGGTGAGATACGTGTCACTACAGAGGCACGGTGGTCGAGGTAAATATTATATTTGTTGTGTTGTTTGACTAGAATTTAAAGAGACTTGTATTCGATTTCCTTTGGGCTTTGTAGCCTAACTTGTCTTGGTAACCTAGAATTTTAGAATTATTTGTCTTTGAACCGAAAGTAGGGATTATTTAGTGTCCATTGCACGAGAGATGCGCGGTTCACGGGGACATGGGTCTACCGGGGTTCTGACACTCACCACTACACTTGCGCGACACACGAGGTATGAGACTCGGGGTGGTCGGCAAGTATGAGATTGATGTTGTAAAGCGTAGAGAGCGACTCCGCTATATTTGTGTGAGATATGTTGAGCACAGCTCCATATCGTAGTGGGAAAAGGTAGGTGATATGTCTAACGGCCGATTGAACATAGATCATCTCGACTTAGCATGTGTCTTTCTCTATATTTTTAACTGTGGTATTTACTTGCATTACTTGTTTTAGCAATTTATTTCGCTCATTTATGCTTTTAAATACCATTTGTTTCTTTTGGAAATGTGACATGAAATTCTCCAGTTAGTACTTAAATATCACTATACTCACCGTCTAGTTTGTGACAATGGGTGTAGGTCCGTCGAGCAGTAGCAGACCGGGGAAGGAGAAGATGGACGACTTCCTCTGAGCAGTTCGGCTACTCTCCTCACTTATTTGTATGTCTCTACTTTTGTTGTATTATTATTCATTATGTCATTTTGGGTTGTATAGTGGGTTGAGTGAATAGTTTCATATCTATACATGCATGTGATGCTGTAGTTTTTCTTGGTTTCCATACTTAGAATTTTTTTTGGAGAATTAATGCCTCCGCAATTGCATGATCATGGAATTTGAATGACCTTTAAATTGGATAATATATCAATACGTGGATGTTGAGAAATATATGGACGATAGGTTGACTAATACGTACTTAAGTCTTAGATCACGTGGATTAAGGCTTGAGTACGAGATTAGGCCGGGCGGTGCCTTGTTTAGAAGTAGGGTCCGTCACATCAAGCTAATCTACTTCGATGGAGTACGAGATTTCCAGAAGATTGAGAAGTGGATTCTGTCTCAAGAGAAGCTTCATAGGATACTGAAGATCGAGGATAGACTTCGGGCAGATATCTCATCATATACTTTCGTAAGAGACATCGATGTGTGGTGGCGTATGACATTGGCTACTCATAAAGAGTTCGAGACATGAGATTCTTTTAAGCAGAAGTTCTATCAGCAGTATTTTTCGCCTTTAGTAATGAAGAGGTTAAGACGAGAGTTTAGGGACTTGAGACAGGGACCAGATGAGCCTGTGATGCAGTACATGGACATATATGATTATTCGCGTAAGTTTGCTAGGGACTTGGTGAGAGATGAGTCGGAGGATGTGTACCATTTCGGTGATGGACTCAGGCCAGATATTGGCGATTATGTCATCAGTTCAGGCGCTAGGACATTCACAAAGATCTACGAGCGAGCCTTAGCATATGAGACATACTATATGGGTAGAGTTGCTGATAACAGAGCCTCGGGTCCAGTTTTATCTGCGGAGCAGGCCATAAAGTATGAGAGACAGAGACAGATGGGTAAGGGAGCAAGGGGATGGAACCGAGGTTCTCAGGGTTCGGAGACAGCCACTCATCCACTAGCTGTGCCTCTTGTATCATCCATTGCTCCAGCACAGAGCTCTGTAGGCAGACTTCCCTTGCCACCTCCCATCAGACCAACGTTACTAGCTCCCACCGTTCCTGCCATTCCCGCCCCCACAGACTTCACGGCAGTAGCCGCAGGGTGGTAGAGGCCGAGGCAGAGGCAGAGGCGGAGGCCGAGATACTGGACAGAGACCTGAACAGCCTCAAACTCAGGGTCGGCGTTGGCAGTTGACATGCTACAGATGTGGACAGGTCGGACACATAGTGAGAGAGTGCCCGCATTCTGCCGCAGTGTACGCACATCAGGCCTGAGAGGAGGTTCATGTGGTAGCCCAGCCAGACACCGATGCCACACGAGGTCTTATTGAGGGTACGATTTCCATTTGTAGTTGAAAGTTATATGTTTTATTTGATTATGGATCTACCATATCTTTTATTGCTAGTCGCATGGTAGACATCCTAGGGTTGAAACCTTTTATGTTTAGAATACATTTGATTTTAAGTATTGCGGTTGGGGATAGAATTTACCCTAATAGTAAGAGATGTCTGGTTGAGATAGATGGGGTAGCGTTACCTGCTGATTTTAGGGTCCTTAATTTTTTAGAGTTCGACGCGATCTTAGGGATGGAGTGGTTAGCAACATACCACGCTCATATCGACTATTTTCGTAAGACAGTGATATTTGAGATCCCAGGGCTTCAGACGTTTACTTATAGAGGGAGTTCAGCGAGGACAGTAGGTACGAGAGTTCGACCTGCGACTAGTGAGGAGATGGAGGCGTTGATCTCGCTATACACTGTGCTAGAGAGTCGGGGACCTAGGCTGGAGGATATACCGATAGTGAAAGAGTTTTCTGATGTCTTTCCAGAGGATTTACCTAGTTTACTGCCACCGCGAGAGATTGATTTTATTATTGAGTTGGTACCAGGTACTAAATCGATTTCTATACCACAGTACCGGATGACACCACGAGAGTTAGAGGAGTTGAAGACTCAGCTTCAAGATTTGTGACTGAAGGGATTCATCAAATGAAGCTACCATGCTGAAGGACATACCTGTTAGGCTTTCAACTTTCAACATATTGCTTTATTCATTGACCTTGTGTTTATGAAATGCTTACTCTTCTGTCATAGTTTTTGTTGCGAATATTGATTTCATCTATCGAATGCCAAACTTTAACTTTCTAAATACAATAATAACTACAGTGTGAAATCTACAAATGCTGATTGTAAATTATATTCGCGAAGGGGTTCAAAAATTTTAAAACTGTTATCTAGTGTCGGCGTCATTATCGGGATCTTGGGATTCATCACCGTGGAAGAGCTTCTTAACCATTTCTACCCGTTTGTTTTCTCGCTCTCTCGGTATTCTCGCCCGAGGCTCTGCTTTGTTGCTTCATTGGTCAAGATAGGTTCTACTTACGGCGTTGCGGGTATGTCATATTTTCCTTTTCAACTCTTACAATTGTTTTCTTATGCTCTTCATTTAGTGTTGGCGACCTCTCGAAATCTCTGTAGAGTTAGCGCAGTTGTGACTGCCGCATAACTACTTGTCATTCATCCTCTATATGTTCGCATTAGAAATACAATTGCATTCGAACTAGGTCAAGTCCTTACATATGCTAAACACTATCTATGAAAGCGATGCATTAACAAGAAAGAATTAGTATAGCGAGAATTGCACTTACTTGTAGAGCCTTTTCAGAACTTCTCTTTCAATCCAATAAATTCCAAGATCGAAGTTGCAATGCATGAGAGAATTATGTGTTCAAATTCTCCATCAGCTGGTATTCCAGTCGACCTCGGAGGAATGCTTCCACCACACCTTTAAGTGTAGACAATTAATTATAAACTCATTAGTCTAAGTTAGTTTTTCTTAGAAAAAGGTTATGTAGACGACCTTCATAGGCATATTCATCTAATTATCAACAACTGCTTGGTCCGAGTGTTAGTTCCCTTTGAGGGAGGTCTTGATTTCAAGTTTTATGGATTAAGGAAATTAGGTTGGGAGCTAAAGCATTTATTGCCAAAGTCAAGGATATTAAAGTCGTGGGTTTGACTTATGTTGGAGTCAAGTTGTTGGCTTCTTATAAAAAAAAAAGAATTTGGGTTGGGTGGTCACCCTCGTAAGGGGCTTGACATTCCATTATTTGAATGGACTAGTCAGTTCAGTTGGCAGTGGGCATCGGTTATCATGTGGGAAACCAATAAAAACCAAAAGTAGAAGAAAAAATAAGGTTCTAGTCAAAGCATCTTTAATTAGATGGAAGAGGCTCACTTGCTAAATAAGCAAGGTTGGGGGAGGTCTTTGTTCAACTCATGTTGGAGTCACTTATAAAAAAAAATTGAAGTTTCTAAATACCGCAAAACTTTACGTATACTATATGATACATCCTTCCATGACCATATAGTTTTCTTTGGTCTCTATGCTTCTTTTTTCTAACAAGTCTCCAAGTATCTTTCATGCATAGCATAGTTACTACACATGGCAAGCTATCCAAACCATGAAGACTGTTTGAAACACTCTTGTACATATCTTTGAAATCACGGCAACTTATGAAAGCGATTGCATTTGAAATAAAGTCACAAACCAGAATATTAAGTTGAATATATCTTCTAGTGGAGTAGGAGTCCTTTGGCAAGAAGTCATCTGAAAGAGACTAAATCAAATATAAAAAATTAATGTTTTGAATAGAAATTACCACCAAAGTGAATTTGAGACTAAATGGTTTCTTGTCGAATGTTGTGATCATATATATTAATTTCTTTTAGAGAAATGTTAGGGAGACTGGAATGGGACGTTCGGGATGGACACCGGTGAAGGGGTTGGGTGTCCATCCATTCACGCATTAGGATATGTGTGCATGATGCACGATGGATGGATCACCTGGTGCCTCTCGTCGGGTCATCCTAGTATTATCCTTTTTTTTAGAGGGTTTGTCTCGATTACTCTTAGACTTAAAGAAGGTAGAATGATTTGGGTTTCGTCTCTAGCCAAATATTTTAAAGGTTTTCTATTTCTAGGACTCTTAAGACTTGAACATTCGAAGACTTTAGTTAAGGAAGGAGTGAACCTGCAATACTTAAAAGGTTTTCTATTTCTAGGACTTGAATATTTGAAAACTCTAGTTAAGGAAGCAGAACCTGCAATGCCACGGATTGAATCACATCGGCGTACTTCTCCGCCAAACCTCGTGACACACACCTCACCGGTGCCACCGCATAACACCGCACCTTATTCCTCGGCACTCCCCCAAGCAACTCCCAACAATTCGCCACCACCATTGCGGCCAACGCCGCCACCCCAGACCCCAACGAGTGCCCGACAAACACCACCTCATACTCCGCCCGTTCTCCACCCACAACCGCCGCAGCGTCTCCGCCTCTTCCTCCAACAGCCACTTTGCGGCCTTCAACAGACCGTGGTGCACGTACCCTCCGTCCATCCTCTGCATGCCCAGCAGGGGCAAATCCAGGATTTTTGATAGCCCTGGGCTACAAATATTTTGTAAATTATTATTTTTATATATTATTATGTATACTTTAAATAAATTATACCACTATATATAAATATATATATATACTAGTTTCAAGAATGTGCTACGCACGATTGACACGCTCGCTTCGCTCGCTTCGCTCGCGGGAATTAATTTTAGTTAATTAACCAAAATTGGAAAGAACCACTACAATTAATAGAAAATATAAAAAATAATAAGTAGAACGCGACTAACACTTGAAATTAATTGAACAACACGATCTTCTAAATCTTTCTTATTTTGTAAAGTGCTGAAAAAACTTGCATATAGATTTTTCGCAAACATACTAATTAACTTTGCCAAAATTGTCTCTTTCATCCCATCAGTGCAATGCATTCGGTTTTGCACTTCATGATCAGTATTATAAAAGTACAGTTGCAAAAAAGATGGATGCTCCTTGTCATGAAGTAAATTATTTATAAAATTGAACCATATAGACCAGTGTTAAATTCAACATTGAATCAAGGGTGGATTAAACCCAAATTTCTTTCAAAAAGCATGAATCAAATTGAACCATATAGACCAAATGATTAACTCACATTTGAATCGAATCTCTCCGAAAAAAAAAAAGAATTGGAGAAGAAAGGTGGATTAACTCACATTTGAATCGAAGAGCAAAGGAAAGCAACGAATGAGTCAATGAAGGAAAGCGAGGGAATGAATGATTTGAGGAGGAAGGAAAGTCGTTGATTGGTTGAGTTCTTGATCAATTTGAAGAGGTAGGAGAGTCATTTGAGTTGTTGATTGATTGTGTTTAAAATGTTGAAGAAGTAGCGTATATAGATAGATATATATGATAGATATATAGTTGCTTTTATATATATAATAGATATATATGGGGAAAGAAGTAAATATGATAGATATATATGGGCAAAGAAGTAAATTTCATTACCACTCAAAAATTTGGTATTCGTGCTTTTATATATACTAGTTTCGAGACGTGCTACGCACGATTCCCCCGCTCGCTTCGCTCGTGGGAATTAATTTCTAAGAATTTATTAATAGAATTTAAAATTGTAATTAAAATTTAAAAATTAGAAATACAATTACCTTTTTTAGCTTATCAATATTCTCTACTGTGATTGAGATAAGATGTGAATGGAAAAACAAGCTAATCATGCTATGACATTACTTCCTCAAAAAAAGTATATTGGATTGATGAGAATGAGTTCATGATTGATTTGGAGAAAAAGAAAAAAAAAAACGTGTAGTGGATTGATAAGGAGTTAGAGTTTGATTTGGATACAAAAGAAAAAGTTGATTTGGAGATAAAAAAAAAAAAGTATGGGCAAATAGGTAAATTTCATTACCACTCAAAAATTCGTGATTCGTGCTTTTATATATACGATATATATATATATATATATATATGCATCAATGACAAAATAGCATATGTTATGGAATATGGATGACCATGCATGTACACCAACATATTGTGTAGTCATGTAACTTGTATGTATCACTTAATAGTACCTCCACTTGTCTATGTATTGTCATGTAACTTGTAATCCTCTCCAATGTACACCAACTCTTTCATGTATTGTCTATGTTGCTTGTGATGTATTGTATGACATGGGGTGTATGTGTTGCTTGTACACATTGTATGAAGTACATTTATCATCATCACCAAATGGCCTATATAAAGGGTGCCAACCTCATTGTAAAAGCACACCAAGTTGAATGAAAACTTTTCATTCCAACTATTTCATTTCTTCTCTTCTCCTTTGTAGTAGTAGTTTGTAGTAGTAGAAGTTCTTAGTCTTCTATTTCCTTATCTAGTTCTTAACAAGTTCCAACTTAGTTTACAACACGTTATCAGCACGAGCTTGCTCTAGCATTAAGGAGATCTCGAAGTTCAAGAAGGCTTGTTAAGGAGAGAAAGCTATGAAGGTATAACTTTTGTTATTTAAATAAGTTCAATTTACTTCTATATTATCATGGTTGCTTCCTTTTATCTATGCATACTTTATTCATATATTATGCATTATAGCGTCACCGATTGCGAAAGTATGCTCTGTAGTTGCGTCTTGTACGATCTTCTACATCAGAAATCAAAAGTCAATATGTGATATAACTATTTTTCTCTTAAAACTACAAACGATTAGTTATTGTTCTATTCTTGATTTTATAATACAAATAATGCTATAAGTTTGAGTTGATAGTGGGTAAGCCTTGTCCCCAGGTAAAGCTAAACATTGAAAGGGAGACGGGTTATCCCGTTCGAGGAGGCATGGCATTAAGCGAGACTTTGTCTCGCCACCCAACTGGAGGTTGTCCCACCAACTCATACGAATAGTACATTTGATTATTAATAAATCAAGTTGTGAACATATACTTAATCATATGTTATGTTTTTTTTTTACATAATAGAAAAGAGAAAATTATTTTATATTATATTTACTTTCAAAATATTAATCAACCATAGTTGAATTTGTTACCTTATTATAATTCTTGTCATGATAATTCTATGCAAGGTGTGTGTTATACATAATCATTCGTCAATTTCTCTTTGGAGATTTGAAAAGTGAATATTTCACTTTATATATATTTTCACCTTATGGAGTTATACATACCAAAAGGGTAATGCTCCAAAAAGCTCAAAATGAGGTAATTTGGGTCTCATGCTACAAAATTTAATCGATCAAATATTAATTATAATTCCACAATTTTAATTACCTTATGTTGAGGCTATGTGGAAATATGAGTGATGAGACAATAAAAGGAAGGTCACGTGGCCCGCCTCGATTTATTGTTGCAACAAATATCGAGTGCGCACATCAATCCAATAAATATTAAGGATTGATTTCTTGTCTCATGGTATTTGAATAAAATGATGAGATATTATAAATATAATATCACTCCCGTCAATTAGTTGACTTCAAATTAAGAAGCATATGTTGCATATAATGATCATGATCGCAATAAATTTATGGACGTGGAAAAGGTGAAAATATCGGGTAAAGGTCGTATTGACAATTCCACCAAAATTTGGAATAAAAGTGGTGCACCACTACAAATGGCAAATAATTATTGACAATGAGCGCTCATAATTGTGACATTTTTTTAGTCATATATGAAAGGCTATTTTGCCTAAATAGTGTCATATATATGCGAGTATTTTTGTGACCTTTACCATGCCTTTAAAATCAAAGGCAAAATATTATGAATATTATCATGACTACTCTTTTTTCGATTTGTCAAACATTATTTGTCAGATGGATCAACAAATCATGTGTTCAAGTCATGAACTAAATAAGAGCGATATGTGCCTTCTTGATTGTGCTACAACGCACACAATTCTTAAAACAGAGAATATTTCTCAAATTTGAACTTAGCCGATGCTAATGTTCAAACAATATCTGGCATCTCCAATTTGATTAATGGCTCTGGAAGAGCAAATATTATGTTGCACTGGGGGAACAACAATTCATGTTGACAATGCCTTATACTACGAAAAATCCGAAGAAATTTACTCGAGTTTTAAAGATATTCGACAAAATGGATATCACATTGAAACCATGAACGAAAATAATAGAGAATTTCTCTATGTCACATTGGTTTCAAATGGGAAAAAAGAATTGTTAGAAAAATTCCCAAGCTTTATCCTCTGGATTATATTTTACTCATATAAGGCATGTCGAAACGAATGTCGTCTTAAATAAGAAAATTAATGATCCAACGACATTCATTTTATGGCATGGCCGGCTTGGTCATCCAGGATCATCAATGATGCGAAGAATAATTAATAATTCGCATGGACATCCTTTAAGGAGTCACAAAATATTTTCATTTGGTGATTATAATTGTGCTAGTTGTTCTCAAGGTAAATTGATAGTTAAACCATCCCCAAGTAAAATTGTTGTGGAATCCCAGTTTTCTTAGAACGCATTCAGGGAGACATATGTGGTCCTATTCATCCTCACTTGTGGACCATTCAAATATTTCATGGTTTTAATAGATGCATCAACTAGGTGGTCACATGTTTGTTTGCTTTCAACCCGCAATGTTGCATTTGCTAGACTTTTAGCACAAATCATTAAGTTAAGAGCACAATTTCGACAACCCAATCAAGACCATCCGTCTTGATAATGCCTTGGGAATTTCAATCTCAAGCATTTAGAAATTATTGCATGTCTATAGGAATTACCATTGAACATTCGTTCCACATGTGCATACGAGAATGGTTTGACAGAATCTCTTATCAAACGCATTCAATTAATTGCCAGACCTTTAATCATGAGAACTAAGTTATCAACTTCAGTTTGGGGACATGCAGTCCTTCATGCAGCATCTATCATTCGTTATAGGCCTACCGCATATCATGAACATTCCCCCATGCAACTCATTTTAGGTCAACAACCAAATATTTCACACTTGAGAATTTTTGGTTGTGCTGTGTATGTTCCTATACCACCTCCTAATAGAACTAAGATGGGTCCACAACGAAAACTTGGGATTTATGTTGGATTTAACTCATCGTCCATTATAAGATACCTTGAGCCCTTAACGGGGATTTATTTCTTGCACGTTTTCTTGATTGTCACTTTGATGAACCAATTTTCCCACCATTAGAGGGAGATAAGAAGCCAATTCAAAAGGAATGGCGTGAAATTGCTTGGAATGCATCAACTTTATCACATTATGATCCACGCACAAATCAGTGTGAACTTGAAGTTCAAAAGATCATTCATTTGCAACGAATTGCAAATCAATTACCTGATGCATTTAATGATGCAAAACAAGTGACAAAATCACATATTCCAGCTGTAAATGCTCCTGCAAGAATTGATGTCTATGTGCAACAAAATGTACAAGAACCAACGAAACGCTTAAAGCGTGGATGACCAGTTGGTTCAAAGGATACAATTCCTCGAAAGAGGAAAACGGGAGTAAAAATAAATACAAATCAAAATACTCCTGAGAAAGCACAATAATCCTTTGATAAGGGTTTGTCAGAACAAGTTGATTCTGATGAGGAACAACTTCCTCTAGAAAAAGAGGAAAAAGATGAAAATAATGAGATCTCAATAAATTATTTAAACTCTGGTAAGATTTGGGATCGAAATGAAATTGTTCACGATGATATATTTGCTTTCAATGTGTCCTTTGAAATATGTGAAAATGATGATGATCCGAACCACGATCAGTGGACGAATGTCGAAAAAGACCGATTAGCAAAAATGGCAAAAGGCTATCCAAGAGAACTAAACTCGTTAAAGAAACGAGAGGTTTTTGGACCAATTGTCCAAACGCCAGATGGCGTAAAACCTGTTGGATATAAATGGGTATTTGTATGAAAGAGAAACGAAAAAAATGAAGTTACAAGGTACAAAGCAAGACTTGTAGCTTAAGGTTTCTCACAAAGACCTGACATAGATTATGAGGAAACATATTCTCCTGTTATAGATGCAATCACATTTCGGTTCTTGATAAGCCTTGCAGTCTCTGAAGGGCTTGATATGCATTTAATGGATGTCGTTACAGCATATCTGTACGGATCCCTAGACAGTGAGATATATATGAAAATCCCTGATGGATTTGTAACATCCGATGAAATAAAATCAAAACCTCATAACACGCATTCTATAAAATTACAAAGGTCTTTGTACGGATTGAAACAATCGGACGAATGTGGTACAAACGCCTCGGTGATTATTTTTGAAAGAAGGATATGTAAATAATCCGCTTTGCCCATGTGTCTTTATTAAAAGATCGTCAACAGGATTTGTGATTATTGCTGTATATGTTGATGATTTAAATATAGTGGGAAACCACGACGACATCGTTAGAACATCCGAATACTTGAAAAAGGAATTCGAGATGAAAGAACTTGGAAAAACAAGACTTTGTCTTGGTTTGCAAATTGAACATTTTTCAAGTGGAGTATTTGTCCATCAATCAAATTATATTGAAAAATTATTAAAAAGATTTTATATGGACAAGGCGCATCCATTGAGCTCTCCAATGGTTGTCAGATCACTTGAAGTGGATAAGGATCCATTTCGACCTCATGAAAGTGATGAAGAGCTACTTGGTCCGAGAGGTACCATATTTAAGTGCAATTGGTGCACTTATGTATCTTGCAAATTGTACAAGACATGACATTGCTTTTCTTTGTCAACCTACTTGCAAGATACAGCTCATCACCAACTCGAAGACATTGGAATGGTGTTAAAAATATTTTTCGATATCTTCGAGGAACAAGTGACGTGGGTTTATTCTACTCGAGAGGGGTAAAATTGAATTTCCAAGGTTATGCTGATCTGGATTTTTATCTGATCCCCACAAGGCCCGTTCTCAAACGGGATATGTATTCACATGTGGTAATATTGTTGTATCATGGAAGTCAGTAAAGCAAACTATGGTTGCTACTTCTTCCAACCATTCTGAAGTACTTGCAATTCATGAAGCAAGTCGTGAATGTGTATGGTTGAGAAATATGATTGAACATATTCAAGAATCATGTGGATTGCCTTCAATAAAAGATTCTCCAACCATATTATATGAAGATAACGCAACATGTATTGCACAATTAAGTGAAGGATTCATAAAAGGGACGAGAACAAAACATATTTCACCAAAAAAAAATTTATGCGCATGAGCTTCAGAAGAATGGTGAAATTGATGTCAAGCAAATCCGATCGAGTGATAATCTTGCTGATCTATTCACAAAAGCCTTACCAACTACGACATTTAAAAGGCTTACATATGGTATTGGCTTGCGTAAACTTAAAGACATTGCAAGTAAAGAAAGCGAACAAGTTTCACCCATGTTCACATGAGGGGAGTTATTGATTAGTGTATTGCACTCTTTTTCCCTTAGCTATGGTTTTATCCCATTGGGTTTTCCTAGCAAGGTTTTTAATGAGGCAATCTTAACAATATTATACCCGTCTTAATATTTATGAGAATAGTATACTCTTTTTCTTTTACTATATTTTTTCCCAAAGGGTTTTTCTTAGTAAAAGTTTTAACGAGGCACAATCTCTAAGCAAGTGTCATCCAAGGGGGAGTGTTATGGAATATGGATGACCATGCATGTACACCAACATATTGTGTAGTCATGTAACTTGTATGTATCACTTAATAGTACATCCACTTGTCTATGTATTGTCATGTAACTTGTAATCCTCTCCAATGTACACCAACTCTTTCATGTATTGTCTATGTTGCTTGTGATGTATTGTATGACATGGGGTGTATGTGTTGCTTGTACACATTGTATGAAGTACATTTATCATCATCACCAAATGGCCTATATAAAGGGTGTCAACCTCATTGTAAAAGCACACCAAGTTGAATGAAAACTTTTCATTCCAACTATTTCATTTCTTCTCTTCTCCTTTGTAGTAGTAGTTTGTAGTAGTAGAAGTTCTTAGTCTTCTATTTCCTTATCTAGTTCTTAACAAGTTCCAACTTAGTTTACAACAGCATACTTTTTTTTGGACTTTTTTTGTAATTTTTTTGAACTTACAGCCCAGGGCAAGGCCCACCTGGATCCGCCGCTGATGCCCCGCCTATTATCCAACAAAACCTTGTAATCAGCATTGTTGATCAAGTTGAGCCCACGGACGGCTAGGATGATCTCCTTGTTGTCATGGTCCACGTAGATCATGTAGGGTGGGACTCGACCTTGAGTGTGCTCATACGTGGCGCGCTTGATCACCCAATCAGGATTTAACGAAGCCGTCTGATGGTGATGATGGTTTGACTTGGTCAGCATGATCGACGGCTTGGATTACACGGCAGATGCGGGGGATTGGAAGGAAGTCTTGGCCAGTGGCGAGAGGCCATGTGGCGCTGTCGTGGCTGCCGCCTTGGCTGCAGCGGTGGCAGATGTAGCGGGTGCATCCGAGGCAGATGAGGGCTTTGAGGAGGGACATTTTTTTTTGGTCAAGAGAGGTTAATTTGATGTTGGGGCTTTATATATCTATATAGGAGTGACCGCGTTGAATTTTATTTGGTGTTGGCGTGTTGAATGGTAATGGTTATGGGTCAAATGGAAGTTTCTTGTAACAACAGTAATATGTTTCTTCTTCTAAAGAGTCATGCTAAAATGACATTGCCGAACGCAGCCCGAGCGCACATCAACCCACATCAATGCATCTTGGCTGGCTTTAGGTTTGGTGTGTATTTGATGGCCTTTCCATGCCTCTTGATTTAATTACTGTGTTTGGGAAACTCAAAGAGATCTTAATTAATCTCTGTTTTAATTAAAAAAAAAAGTTGATGTTTTGTATCTACATAGTAAACATCATATTCATTGAAGTATATAAGTATTATGTGTGAATTTGTTAATTAATAATTAATAATTATTATCTTATCAACGAATGGATGAATATAAAATATGTTCGATTGTGGACAAATACATGAAATTGAATGTACTATTGTAGTTGTGGGGGTTGACGTGTCGTATGATATAATAGAAATAAATAAATAACAGAAAATAAAAAAACTACAAAAATAGAAAACTGAGAACAAATTAATTAAACTTTTACCTTCATCTAGGTATCACTTTTGTTAGCAATAACTAAAACCACGAACATGTTGAATGTATATTTTTATAAAAGTTTAAAGACTAAATGTGCACAAATAAAAGTTTTGCGAGCAAATGATGGAAAAAATATAAATTTAGGAATCAAACAATGTATTTTTTTGTTTTGTGCTTAAGTTTGTATGGCGTACACATTTATTTGTAAGAAGTTTTTAAAAAATGGGTGAAAAGATGCTCTTGAAAATCACGATTATTTTGGTAGTTATGATTAATTTGGTTGTCAAGTTAATTCCACATCGCCACTCAAAAAAAAAAAAAAAAAAAAAAAAAAAAAAAAAAAAAACTTGATTAATGAAAACAAATGGATACAAAATCTACTTCTTAAGGAGTAAGAGATAATCCATGACCACAAGTCCACATAACTCGCACAGCATAGAATTCATTACGAGCGACTAACATTCATGATAACTACTTCGACAACTACAAAACATAATTTATTAGTAGCAACAACCATATAAATATGTATATGTTGGTTAGACCAACAAGTTTTGGACTTACGAGGTCCTGTAGTTGGTGTTGCTTATTAATCTAGATCTGATTACTATAACTAATTACTTAATTAAAATGAGGAATAGCAACAACATTAAGAGGAGTTTTCCTTGAAGCAACATGTCCAAGTTGTTCAGTCATGTCTAGTCCCTCTTTAGGAGCACCGCCAGGCAGTTCCCAATCAAACCAATACAAAAGGTTCGCAAGCTTCGACTCCACCACGGCCATGCCGAATCCCATCCCAGGACAAATCCTTCTGCCCGCTCCAAATGGAACGAACTCGAAATCATTGCCTTTGAAATCAGGACTCGCGCTCATAAACCTCTCTGGAATGAATTCCTCCGCGCGGCTCCATACATCAGGGTCCCTTTGAATTGCCCATACATTAACCATAACGTTTGTCTTCGCCGGAATGCGGTATCCGCCGAGTTTCACACCTTCAGAAGTCTGTCTAGGAAGCAGTGTTGGCATTGGGGGATGCATCCTTAGAGTCTCTTTCACAACACACTTCAAGTAGTTCATCTCTTGAATGTCCTCCTCCTCTACCTTCTTCTTCCCTTTCTCAGCTACCACTCTTCTCACTTCTTCCTGCGCTTTCTGCAAGATTTTAGGTTGCTTGATCATCTCTGACATTGCCCATTCCGGTACCGTGGAAGTCGTGGCGGATCCCGCAAAAAACAAGTCCTGTTACAACAAGAAAAAAATAAAAAAATAAATTATTAAGAGTAGTACAAATTAATGACATGCACTCTTCATTAATTAATTAATATTACCGTCGAATTAATCAATCAGTTAGACTGAACCCATACATAACGGTAACGATACTAACCACTAGCAACGCTTTCATGTTGTCTCGCGTGAAATCGTTCTTCATCCTCTTGTTTTCCTCCACTTGAACTTGGAGCATAAGATCCACAAAGTCCTTTTCTTCGTCGGGGACATCATGTCCTTTTCTATGTTGCTCATGCTCCTTGATGATTTGCTCCAAGAAGGAATCAATCCGAGAGGCAGTAAGCTTGAGCTTCCTCACAGAGCCAGTGATAGCATCCAACCATCCTAGAGAAGGAAACACATCTCCAAACACAAAGGGTGGTGTTTCAGTTGTGAGCACCCTTATTAGATATCCGTATCCTTCATCCCTCTCTACGTCGTATTTCCGACCGAGAACACACCTACATAGTATGTTCATGAACACACTCATCAACATCTCGGTTAGATTCACGGGTGCTCCGACAGAAGCGGACCGCGATATCTTCTCCACCATGCATGCCACTTCTTCCTCTCTAGTTTGCTTGAAAGTTTTCACTCTCATAGCCACGCTTAAGAGCTCCATAACGCAAATCTTTCGCAATTGTCTCCATTTCTCGTTGCAAGGACCGAACCCTACGTCCACGCAATCATACACTAGGATCTTGACGGCAGTCAGTGCAGGTCGGTTAGCAAAGACGACGTCGTGCGTCTTCATGACCTCCTCGGACATGGCGCGAGAAGAGACTACAAGGAAGGGGACTTGGCCTACGTAGAGGAGCATGACTGGGCCATGTTTTTGAGATAGGTCTCTCAATGAGTGATGCATCAGTTCGCCAATTTGGTGAAGGTTTCCAAGCAATGGAAGTGTTGGAGGTGAAGGTGGTAGTAAGTTGTTGGACTGTTTATTCATGCGCCTTGATTTGATGAACCACCTCTGAAGAAAGAAGAGAGAAAAGAGAAAGGCCAACACAAGCAGTACTATAGTTAGGTTCATTGTGAAATATAACCTTAATTATTAGCTAGCTAGCATTTCCCTAGCTTCCTATATATATACATGCATGGGAGCCAAACAACTTTGGTTTTTGGTTATCAAAGCGTCTCTTAAGATGGACTGGGCCTTACTTACCATAAGCCATAAGTCAGTGTTTGGGACAGGCCTAATCGACCATAAAATGCTTATATAATTTGGATGGGTTACAATAGAAGGCATCTTGGATATAGGATTTTATACTGTATACTTCAAGTTAGGTGTCACTCAAATACTAGAATTAGAACTCTATGTTACACCCTAAGATACATTGGCTCGTAAGAGTTGTCCATGTAGCTTTGACTCGTATGTTATGCATCAAAATCTATGTATGTTCATATTTCGATGCGCGTATGAACGACTCTTGTAAGTCAATGTGTTTTGTGGTCCACTGCATTAATTACTATTAGTACCATGCACGGATTTCAAAACCCACCCACCCACTCACTCGATTATTCTTCCAAAAAAACACACCATAAAATTCAGCCAAATTTCACAACCAAGACTAGAACATATTCGACCTTTAATAGAGGTTTTAAAACCCATATTAAATAGAATGTTATTAAACGTCATGTGAAAATATGTTATGTTTTAATTTTTAATACATATATTACATAGAGGTTTTTTAAAACTCATATCAATTAAATATTATTTAATAACACCCCCCTTTAATAGGGGTTTAAAAACCTCTATTAAATACCGAAATTGTTCTAGTGCAAGATCGCTCAAACTATCAAGAAAATGTATCGACATATATCTATTCAATTTTTGTGCATTTAATAAACAACCAAATTTAAGGAGAGAAGAGTGTAGCGACTAATTTATTTATGTGTGTAAGTGTAAAAGTAAAGTTCACTCCAAAATGTTAAAGCAAGATGAAACTTAACCATTACTATAAGCTTTATTTCCTTTTTCAAGTAGTCAATGATATTGCTTCATCGATCTTAGTGGAATTGTTTTGGCGTCACCTTAATTATTTTTCTTTTTCAAAGTTTATATAAAATAATAATAATAAAAATCGTCACGTTACCCATAAGTATTCCGATAGTTGACATGTCTTATAACGGATGTCATGTGGTACCCACTTAAGTACATTTTTTTTTTGGTAAATCGAGCTCCACATATTCCAATGTATTATTATTATTATTATTTTCTTTTATGAAATGCTTTTTTATTCTCTCTAGCTGTCTAACATATTATCTAACCCTTCCTTCACAAAAAAAAAAAAAAAAACAGAGCATATTATCCGAACCCCACACGGATTTCACGTGGTATATATATATATATATAAACTAAGTTTGTGATTTCAAAGTCTGTGCCATTTTGAAATCACAAAGACTACAATATCTTATATGGGTTTTAAACTCAAGAGGCTGATCCTGCTTATGTGAAGATTCATACTTATATACTTTTTCTTTTATAATATCACATTTAATCAATATAAGATTAATTATATGTGGGTCCCACATCACCAACACAATCCTCGTTCCAATAAGTTTGTATCTCAAGATCTCATGTAGGAATTGCCTACCCCTCCTGGACAAATTAGCTTAACTGTCCCGTGGGCCGGGCCGGGCCGGGCTGAGCTTGGGCAAAACCATGGGCCGGGCCGAGCTTGAATCCTCTAGTTAGGTTTGCAAGTGGGGCAGGACGGGGGCAGGGATCGTAATTACCCTCTTCTTCCCCGCGGGATGCGAAGCGGGGATTTATTCCTACAAATTCTCCGTAGGGCGAACTTTGTCTCCCTACGCCCCATCCTGCGGGGATCCTCGTAGGGCGGGGAATCCCCTGCGATGATCCTCGCGGTGCCCCATCAATTTTATAGAAAATATATATTTTGATCTTCATTGCTTGGTCATTTTGGTACTTAAGTACTATTTTCTCAATTTTTTAAGAAACTATTTTTCTCAAATTGAAGGATTAATGTCGATTTGTTTTGTTGATTGAGTTGCAAGTTATCATACTTAAATAAATATATAAGATTTCCAAATCTAAGTATACCAAATATATTTCAATGAAGTTCTAAATATAATTTTATATATCTTTATGATATAACATATATATACATATTATAGAATTAATTTAATGGTAAAAATAAATTTTATTGTTGGGATCTCGAGTTTCATTCTATATCTCTACAAAAAAAAAGTCTTCATTAGTGACGCGACTGGGGTAGTCGCTGACCCTTTGACCATAATAGCAACGAGGTAAGCGATGGCCCCCCGTCGCTATTTTTGGGCGAGAAAACTCCCGCCCAAGCTCAGTTCTGCTCGGCCACGTGGTGAGAGTGCCGCCACGTGGCCGCGCTTGAGAGAGCCACGTGGGGGAATAGCGACGGGAACCCTGTTGCTATTTGTCGAGTTCCATATCAAAAAGCATTTTCTCTCCCTCACCGGTTCACTTCCGCCATCACATTCAGTCGTCTTCCTCACTCGACCCGGCCCTCACTGGGCGTCTCTGGTTCTCCCTCTCCCTCTTCGTGCTCAACCCTCTCCTTCTCTGTGCTTATCCCTCTCACCGGAACCCTAAAGCTCCGCGCGATTTGGCGCCTCACCCTACTCGGCCTGCCCCGCTTTCACCTCGGTCGGCCGCTCCGCCACCTCGTCGCAGCCACCACACTCCCATCTCGTTCTTGATTTGAGATTTAGGTATAAATTTTTATTTATTTTATTTTTATGTTTTTTGTAATTTAAGTTGATTTCTAATATTTTTTGTGAAAATTTGTATTTTTTGTGGAAATATGTATTTTATGTGGAAATTTGCATTTTTCTAGGGAAAAAAATTGGGTTTTTTGTATTTTATGTTAGAATGAAAATTTGGAATAAGTTTTGTAAATATATGCATGTTAAATTAAAAAAAAATGTAATAGTTTGATAAAAAAAAGTTGTAATTTTGTATTTTATGTTGGAATAAAATTTTTGGAAATTAAATTTGTATTTCATGTGTTTTTAGGTGAATACAACAACAACAACAACATAGCCTCAGTCCCAAATTAACTAGGGTCGGCTACATGGATCAAACTTTTCCATTGTGCTCGATTAAGTGCAATTGATGGTGAGCTTTGCAAATGTGTTTTTAGGTGAATAAATTTGTTAAATTGATTAAAATGTAGGTTCGAATGAATTTTGTATATTGATATTTATTATTTCTTTATTTTTATGACAAATAAAATGCATGCTTGTGATTTGAATATAATAATTTTTTTGATTATTTGTGATGTTTATTGCATGATTTTTTTTTTGTAACGTGTTAGTATTAAATTAGTTGAATTTCAAATATGTCTATTAAACTATTATTTAATTTTTTTTTACTGTTATTAAAAAAACCAAATTAAAATCTATTTAACTATAATAAAGAAATTAGGTTAAGCTGAAAAAACATTTAAGTATAAAGTTAATTAAATGATATGAATTCATTGGAGAAATTAAATTTCGATTAGGGCCAAAAATAAAATAGTACGTATAATATATTATACTATAAATAAATATAGAGTACTTAAAAGTAATTTAACTATAATAAAGATATTTGTAATTGGTTGAACAAAATAATATTTATATAACAATGCTTACATATGATATATACAATATAGGTAGGGAGGATTAGTATTCATATATATAACTATATATATAAATTATGTTAAGTTGAAATTAAAATAAGTATGAAGTTACAAGTTAAATGAAATATTAATACGGTAAATTGTACTGATAAAAATTTAATAAAATGATGCAAATTTATTGGACAAATTAAATTTCGATTAGGACAAAAATAGAAGAGTATAATATATTATGATATAAATAAATATAAAGTAGTTAAAAGTAATTTAAATATAATAAAGAAATTAGAATTGGTTGAACCAAATAATATTTATATAACAATACTGATATACGATATATATATATATATATATCTATATAAATGAGACAATAAAATTATAAACTGCAAATAATGAAGTAAAACTTAAAATTTCAAAGGAAAAATTAGAAATTAAGCAAAATTACGTAAAAGTATGTGCATATATATATTGCAACCAATGTGACTAACACTACAAAAAAATCGCAAATCAGAAACGGAATTTTAGTTTCGATTTATAAAATTCGTCTCGAATTAAATCGAAACGAACGAGAGACGAACGCGTTCGTCTGCAACAATCGTCGCCGATACGATCGAAACGGAAAATGGATTCCGTTTCGATTAGAGAACGGAATAGAGACGGAAAATATCCGTTTCGATTAGAGACGGATTTAGAGACGGAAATTAGAAACGAACAGAGACGAACGAGAAATGGATTTTATTTCGAAATGGTACATTTGTAATTGCATTAAAATCTCGATTCGTTCTTGTCGATTAACAACGGAATCGAGAGACGGAATTAATAAATTTATGAATTCGTGTCGATTCGTTTCTAATCAAGAACGGAATCGAGACGGAATCGAGACGGAATGCAAAGAGTCGTCTCGATTCCGTCTCTAATTAGAAACGGAATCGAGAGACGGATTATTCGTTTCGATTCGTCTCGATTCCGTTGCTAATTAGAGACGGAATCGAGACGGAATTAATATTTCCGTCTCGATCCGTTTGTGATTGATAGAAATATTTACGGAAAATTAGAGACGGAATAGCAACGGAAAATTTGAATTAGTTGCTAATCCGTCTCTAATTTTGTTTTGTTTAAATATGGCACGGATACATAAGCCAATCGATTCTCCAACCTAAAAAATCAAAATACAACCCGATATGACATACTCCATCGCTTTGCACCCCTCCAACAACTCCTTGAGGGTGCTAACATCCCCAAAGAAGCCAAATTGCGCATCCATACATCAAAAATATATATCAACAAAAATTCAAAAGAGAAGGAAAAAATGTGAAACTCAAAATTAGCCCAAAAATTTATATATCGATTGAAAGTTGTAATGTATTACAAAAGCTCCATAAATTTGGAAGTATACACAAAAACCAACCACACCTATCGTTCAACAAGCAAAAAAAAAAGAACACTCACAAAAGGTCCAAAATTTGGAAGTATACACAAAAAGGACTTCATTTAATAAGTCAAACGCACTTTGAAGCATTTCGAATCTCCATCCGAGGCAACAACCGGTGAGTATGCACTGAAAGAAGTAGGCAAAGGAGAGATTAATTAGTTTGAGGTCCCTATAGTTAGCGCGCTAATTCCAAAGTATTAGCGCGCTAATTAGCCCTTCGCGATATTTTTCACTTTTGGAAATCAAGCTTTAAATTTGTAATTTTTGATTTCTGGCTTCCTAACACGGCTATAAACGGTCATATGGGAATTTCCTATCATGATATAACCACCACAAACTTGGTTTTAACATAAGGAAGACAACACACATTCAAAAGCGCAAGATCTACAAAGAGAAGAATGGCATAAGTGCAAGAATGCTAAAAGGGAAAAGAGGAAAGTTAAGCACAAACCTATCATGTAAGTATGATTCTAGAACTCATCCTCTCACCCAATCTAAACTCTTGTGTGCTCCAAAGGCGACAAGCCATGTGTTCCTACTCAAAAAATAAAATAAAAACAACCAACCGGTGGGATTCAAGAAAAGCATTGAAGAACATAAAAAAACCATACAATGTTGAATAAGAATTCCTCTCAAAAATAAACATGATCATCAAGCAAATGCGATCCACAGATGAAGTTGGTGTCAATGTTGCTATTTTCCTACGCATAGGAGATGGCGAATAATGTTTCTATAAGATGGACCTATCATGTAAGTTGAGTTGTAAAACATGTATAACATGTTTTATAAGGGATGGTTACGTCTGGCCGAGTTTAAGGGTCGCTAACACAAAGGGATAAATTAATTAGTTTGAGGTCCCCTGAGTTAGCGCGCTAATTCAAGTATTAGCGCGCTAATTAGCCACCGCCGAGGGGATTTTTGACTTTTGGAAATCAAGCTTTCAATTTGAATATTTGATTTCTGGATTCCTAGAACGGCTATAACCGGTCATATTGGAATTCCTATCACTATAAAACCACCAATACCTTGGTTTTAACATAAGGAAGAAGAAACACATTCCAAAATTCAAGATCTACAAAAAGAAGAAATTTGATTTTTTAGAAGGAGCAATAGGAGATCACTATAAAATCACCAAAAACTTGGTTTTAACAATAATATACTAGTGTTTGAAACAAAGTAAACCACCAACAATAAACTCATTCAAGTAACTTAAAAAGTCTACACGACAAACTATTGAAAGGAAGTGATTCGATCGCTAATTAAAATAGAATAGCCAAGAGAAGATTCACCTCGATAAGCACCTAAGCCCTTGCCCCCAAAGCCTCCATAACCCCCACCAAGCTCACTTGCCTCCACTATACCCACCACGCCTACCTCAGACACTGGAGTCCTATAAGGACCAAAATCACCACCACCAAAAAAAGAATGAGTTTAACATGCAAATGAAACAAATCGTCTACAACATGCTCATCGTCAAAAGCAATGAACCCATTCCCTCGAGAACGATAGGAAAAACTAAAACCCGCCTTTCCGAAAACGGGAAAAATAAAAGTAAAGGAACTTCATCATCGAACCTTCTACTCCATCGAGCTTCAACAAACCACCATCGTCCGCGAGTAAATTCATTGTCCATTTATTTTTCGTATATCTTAGTTGGCTTCGACGCCCGGTTGATGCATAAGTTATCATGGATTTTATTTTTAATACATTATCCTCCCCAAAATAAATTTTTTTACCTCATTTAAGTAAAATATACTATAAGTAGCGAATGTTAGCGAGAATTAATCCATGGGAGAAGAAAACATCTTTGTTGTTGTGTGCAAATCTTATGCGTTGCGGGTTCTCTCGAGTCTTTATGATGAAGAAAGTGGTAGAATCGACGAGGGAGCAACATCTTCATGCCATAGCAAATGAATTTGGGAAATCGATAAAGGGTCCTTTTAGGTCATCGGTGTTGAGAACATGTAGGCTATTCTTCTTCTACGGACATGCCATAATAGAAGAAGAAGAGCCTACATGTGCCGAACACCGATAAAAACGACCCTTTATCGACTTCCCAAATTCATTTGCTATTGCATGAAGATGTCGCTCCCCGTCGATTCTACCATTTTCTTCATCATAGCACTCGAGAGAACTGCGCAACGCTTAAGATTTGCACACAACCAAAGATGTTTTCTTCTCCCATGGATAAATTTCGCTAACATTCGCTACTTATAGTATATTTTACTTCAAAACAAAAAAAGAATTGGGGGAGCAAAAGCGAAAAAAAATAAAATCCACGATAAAATATGGAACATCGACCTAAAAATGCACAAAAAGAAGTGTGAATCATAAAGTAATTCGATGAATTTCTAAAGTTGTCTACACTATAAAACTTTTAATCTAAGCATTTGAAACAAACAACAAGTGAAGTACCTATGTATCACCAACCTGCTCATCTCTCGAGAGCCACGCTTACGTCTCACGCCCAACATTGTCCCCTTGTTGGGGTGGATCGACCGGATCTATTTGCGGCTGTATTCTTGGTCATGAGGTGGCGGTGGTGGTGGCGGTGGTGGTGGTTGGTGCGAAAATTCCGTCTCGAATTAAATCGAAACGAACGAGAGACGAACGCGTTCCGTCTGAAACGTCGTCGCGATACGATCGAAACGGAAAATGGATTCCGTTTCGATTAGAACGGAATAGAGACGGAAAATATCCGTTTCGATTAGAGACGGATTTAGAGACGGAAATTAGAAACGAACAGAGACGAACGAGAAATGGATTTTATTTCGAAATGGTACATTTGTAATTGCATTCGTCTCGATTCGTTCTTGATTAGCAACGGAATCGAGACGAATTAATAAATTTATGAATTCGTCAGTGTCGATTCCGTTTCTAATCGCAACGGAATCGAGACGGAATCGAGAGACGGAATGCAAAGAGTCCGTCTCTCGATTCCGTCTCTAATTAGAAACGGAATCGAGAGACGGATTATTCGTTTCGATTCCGTCTCGATTCCGTTGCTAATTAGAGACGGAATCAGAGACGGAATTAATATTTCCGTCTCTGATCCGTTTGTGATTGATAGAAATATTTCTGGAAAATTAGAGACGGAATAGCAACGGAAAATTTGAATTCCGTTGCTAATCCGTCTCTAATTTTTTGTTTTGTTTAAATATGGCACGGATACATAAGCCAATCGATTCTCCAACCTAAAAATCAAAATACAACCCGATATGACATACTCCATCGCTTTGCACCCCCTCCAACAACTCCTTGAGGGTGCTAACATCCCCCAAAGAAGCCAAATTGCGCATCCATACATCAAAAATATATATCAACAAAAATTCAAAAGAGAAGGAAAAAATGTGAAACTCAAAATTAGCCCAAAAATTTATATATCGACTGAAAGTTGTAATGTATTACAAAAGCTCCATAAATTTGGAAGTATACACAAAAACCAACCACACCTATCGTTCAACAAGCAAAAAAAAAGAACACTCACAAAAGGTCCAAAATTTGGAAGTATACACAAAAAGGACTTCATTTAATAAGTCAAACGCAGCTTTGAAGCATTTACGAATCTCCATCGAGGGCAACAACCGGTGAGTATGCACTGAAAGAAGTAGGCAAAGGAGAGATTAATTAGTTTGAGGTCCCACTGGTTAGCGCGCTAATTCCGGTATTAGCGCGCTAATTAGCCAACGCTTGAGATATTTTTCACTTTTGGAAATCAAGCTTTAAATTTGTAATTTTTGATTTCTGGCTTCCTAACACGGCTATAAACGGTCATATGGGAATTTCCTATCATGATATAACCACCACAAACTTGGTTTTAACATAAGGAAGACAACACACATTCAAAAGCGCAAGATCTACAAAGAGAAGAATGGCATAAGTGCAAGAATGCTAAAAGGGAAAAGAGGAAAGTTAAGCACAAACCTATCATGTAAGTATGATTCTAGAACTCATCCTCTCACCCAATCTAAACTCTTGTGTGCTCCAAAGGCGACAAGCCATGTGTTCCTACTCAAAAAATAAAATAAAAACAACCAAATTTGGGATTCAAGAAAAGCATTGAAGAACATAAAAAAACCATACAATGTTGAATAAGAATTCCTCTCAAAAATAAACATGATCATCAAGCAAATGCGATCACGAGGTGAAGTTGGTGTCAATGTTGCTATTTTCCTACGCATAGGAGATGGCGAATAATGTTTCTATAAGATGGACCTATCATGTAAGTTGAGTTGTAAAACATGTATAACATGTTTTATAAGGGATGGTTACGTCCTGGCCGAGTTTAAGGGTCGCTAACACAAAGGGATAAATTAATTAGTTTGAGGTCCCTGCAGTTAGCGCGCTAATTCAAGTATTAGCGCGCTAATTAGCCACTGCCAGGGATTTTTGACTTTTGGAAATCAAGCTTTCAATTTGAATATTTGATTTCCTGGATTCCTAGAACGGCTATAACCGGTCATATTGGAATTCCTATCACTATAAAACCACCAATACCTTGGTTTTAACATAAGGAAGAAGAAACACATTCCAAAATTCAAGATCTACAAAAAGAAGAAATTTGATTTTTTAGAAGGAGCAATAGGAGATCACTATAAAATCACCAAAAACTTGGTTTTAACAATAATATACTAGTGTTTGAAACAAAGTAAACCACCAACAATAAACTCATTCAAGTAACTTAAAAAGTCTACACGACAAACTATTGAAAGGAAGTGATTCGATCGCTAATTAAAATAGAATAGCCAAGAGAAGATTCACCTCGATAAGCACCTAAGCCACCGCCCCCAAAGCCTCCATAACCCCCACCAAGCTCATTGCCTCCACTATACCCACCACGCCTACCTCAGACACGGAGTCCTATAAGGACCAAAATCACCACCACCAAAAAAAGAATGAGTTTAACATGCAAATGAAACAAATCGTCTACAACATGCTCATCGTCAAAAGCAATGAACCCATTCCCTCGAGAACGATAGGAAAAACTAAAACCCGCCTTTCCGAAAATAGGAAAAATAAAAGTAAAGGAACTTCATCATCGGAACCTTCTACTCCATCGAGCTTCAACAAACCACCATCGTCGCGGGTAAATTCATTGTCCATTTATTTTACGTATATCTTAGTTGGCTTCGACGCCTTGGTTGATGCATAAGTTATCATGGATTTTATTTTTAATACATTATCCTCCCCAAAATAAATTTTTTTACCTCATTTAAGTAAAATATACTATAAGTAGCGAATGTTAGCGAGAATTAATCCATGGGAGAAGAAAACATCTTTGTTTGGCATTTGTGTGCAAATCTTATGCGTTGCGGGTTCTCTCGAGTGCTATGATGAAGAAAGTGGTAGAATCGACAGGGAGCAACATCTTCATGCCATAGCAAATGAATTTGGGAAATCGATAAAGGGTCCTTTTAGGTCATACGTGTTGAGAACATGTAGGCTATTCTTCTTCTACGGACATGCCATAATAGAAGAAGAAGAGCCTACATGTGCCGAACACTGATGACCGAAAAACGACCCTTTATCGACTTCCCAAATTCATTTGCTATTGCATGAAGATGTCGCTCCCTGTCGATTCTACCATTTTCTTCATCATAGCACTCGAGAGAACCTGCAACGGCTTAAGATTTGCACACAACAGCCAGCATGTTTTCTTCTCCCATGGATTAATTCTGCTAACATTCGCTACTTATAGTATATTTTACTTCAAAACAAAAAAAGAATTGGGGGAGCAAAAGCGAAAAAAAATAAAATCCACGATAAAATATGGAACATCGACCTAAAAATGCACAAAAAGAAGTGTGAATCATAAAGTAATTCGATGAATTTCTAAAGTTGTCTACACTATAAAACTTTTAATCGAGCATTTGAAACAAACAACAAGTGAAGTACCTATGTATCACCAACCTGCTCATCTCTCGAGAGCCACGCTTACGTCTCACGCCCAACATTGTCCCCTTGTTGGGGTGGATCGACGGATCTATTTGCGGCGGTTGTTGCTGGTCATGAGGTGGCGGTGGTGGTGGCGGTGGTGGTGGTTGGTCTTTGAGATAGGTCTATTTCGTCCATGTCCATCCCAAGACGCTGTTGCATGAAGTGCATAACCTTTCGTAGTTGCTCGCAACGACATCGAACTCGCCCGCGGCACCACATCGGCGTCTGCGACGTGCTAGCACCGGGAGTTCCGTATCTCCTCTTCTTCTCCCTACGGACCGAGTCCGTAGACACGTCCTTTGGAGGACTCACCGCCACATTGAGGTACACCGCCTCATCATCCACCGATTGCTCGGTGTAGCACGGGTCGGCTCGACGTCGCGCTCGGAGCCTATCCCGCATATATGCACAACAAACAAAGTACATGATATGGGGTAAGTGATAGACTTAATAATCTATTTTCCATTTCATTTCTATACTTACATAGAACCGCTCCGATCTAGTATCGATGAATGTCGTCTGTCGTGATTAACGGTGTGGAGATGCAAGTACAAATCATTCACCGACGGTGGCGTCTCGGATGAATCAGCCTGCGTGCAGGACCAAGCATAGTGAACAAGAGTATAAATGTACAAAATATCCTAAATGTTAAAAAAAACTAACCAATCTTTCTTGGGTAGTCGCAAATGACACGGAACCACCACCGTGCTTCGAGGTCCGGTCCCGGGGCCTTCGACCTCGGTGTTCCTATTCTCCGTCGCTTGCCTAGACCTAGCCTGGAAGTCCTCGCTCTCCCAGTACTGCAAGTATCTCCTCCATGCCTCATCTGTAACATAAACTGGCTGCGCTCGATTCTTCTTCAACTTGTGCATCAACGCGGTGTACCTTGTCCCTGCAAGCCTGTCGTACGCCGCTCGCACGAGATCCTCGGGAAGCGCATCATCCCATCTAAAAAATATCTACAAAATGGCGATTGCTATTGTTAGCACTTATTTGAGAAAATAGTATAAATCATAAGGCACATGGTAGTCTTGTTTACCTTCCATTGTCGCCAGTATTGGTCTTTTTGATGAGGCGGTACCGACTTCCAACAATACCCTTCAGGAATCATCCATCGTTTAAAAACTTTTGTCATCCTCCGTGCACAAAAGTGCGAAGGATGCAACTCCCCTGTGTTTCATGAACATGCATATCACCTTAACTACTTATTCAATATTTGACATCCATATTGAAATTGACATATAAAAGTTAAACGCAAACTTACGTATCATTGGCAATCAGAGTGATAGGGATCCCCTGCACGCGAGGGGCCTCCATCCCTGGCCTCCGAGGTGGGCTGCGGAGGGCTGTCACCTCCAACCCCTGCTCTTACGTCTTCCTCTCGGGATCTTTTTAGGTGATCTTTGTGGGTGGGGTGCGGGCCTCGTGGGTAAAGGAGTCATTGATGTCGGAGAAGGTGTGGGGAAGTGTGTAGTAGGCATAGTCCTTGATGACGAAGAAGATGGTACGAGACGACCCCGACGGTATGGAAGGGGAAGGTGACGCTGCGGTGTATCGTGCTCGAGAGACCGAGAAGTCGGAATCGATGATGGAGGTATCGAACCACGACCTCCACCGCCACGATGGCCTCCTAATGGCAAACCTCGACCTCCCTACGACCACGTCCGGCCATGATACCTAATTAACAATATTCACGAGTAAAACATCATAAAATGGCGGCATAATGAAAAAAAGAAGAAATTCGGTCTATATTATTGGACTTAATAAGAACAAAATCCATGCAAATAAAAGTAACTACATTATTGGTCGTTGACATATCATATACAAACTTTATTCGCTATCATCCGTTTCAAATTCACTCTCATGAGTAGAAGGTGATGATTCTTCTTACGATTCGGCTCCACTATAAACTTCATCGCTTGGACCCGCTTCAACAATAAATCGAGTCCCAGTCGGAACATCCAGATTGTTGATATCGGCGTCTGCATCATCGACTACGCACGTGGTGGGCATCCCATCTTGGAAAGCAATCTCTGCCGAGCCCTGGTCATTATCGTCTTTGCTAGTTTCCTCGTCGGTAATTTTGGGCGACAACAAAAGCGCTAGCCATTCTTGTCGATCGTTCCGCATAGAAGGTACGAAAGGTAGTAGACTTGAGTGGCTTGCATTGCCAGTACAAATGGCTCGTAGTTGTTATATCGTCGACTTCGTTGAACCTCTACCAATTGAAGTGTTGGGTGAGTCCTCACACCATGATTCGGTGTAGGGTCATACCATTCGCACTTAAACAAGACCACACGTTTGAGGCCGGTATACTCAATCTCCACTACCTCTTGCGGTACTCCATAATAGTTATGGGAAACATCGAGCGTAGTTTGAACCCTTCACCAAAACACCGCGCTCTGCGTCGATCTATTAACGTCATATGTTGCGGAGTGGAACTTATACCCATTAACAAGGTAACCAGGGTAGAGCAGTACATGATCGACTAGGACCAACAGAAAGATCAACGAGCGTCTCGTCAACTATAGAATTCGAGCCTATTCGACAAAATTAGAGATGCAATATGACACATTAGTTATGGGAGAAACATTTGAATCTATAACGTACAAAAGTAATGCCCTTACATATGTTTGAAACCAAATGGGGAAGTTGTGCTCTAGACTACTATCAACTTGCGACTCCCCCATCACTTGCGCGATTTCATCGACGAATATCCTAGAAGAAACGAACGTGTAAGTCGGATGTATTAATAATGTATGAACAATGAATGTACTTGCATTAATGAAAGAAATTGATGGACATACGAACGTAAGGAGCGATCTCTGGACAATTGAGCAGTATGTACGAATGAGCGGCATTATACTCCTGCTCTGTTAAGTACCGCTCCTTCGACTTGCCCATGGGTCGACCGGGATAAGTGAAAATTGAGAAATTGCCAACGAAGTTCGGTGTGGGCCCGATACCGCCATCGTCGTTACGTGGCACTTTGTCATGCAACGTAGAGACGTGATCTTCGAAGTAGTAAGAACAAAAGGATGTGACCTCTTCGACCAAATAAGCATTACACATGGAGCCCTCAACCTTCGCTTTGTTTCGCACATTGTTCTTCAAATGTTTAAGGTACCTATATGAATGTTATAGGAAATGTTTATATAAAACCTATTGAATGGGAAAATAATATCAAGGGCTCAAGATAGTACCTCTCAAATGGATACATCCATCGAAATTGAACGGGACCGCCGGACGGGCCTCGTAGGCCAAGTGGATTGGTAGGTGTTCCATAGAGTCAAATAGGCTTGGAGGGAAAATTTTTTCCAACTTGCAAATGATTTTTGGAATTTCGAGACTCTAAGACCTCCATATCTTGGATACTTACACATTTCGCGATGATAAGGGACCAGGAAAAATAGGCTTAATTCGCTAATTGCAACCCAAACCGGGTTTGGGAGAAGTTCTCGAATGCAATTGGTATCAACCGTTGCATGAATATATGACAATCATGGCTCTTCATGCCGAACATTCGCAGATTTCTTTGGATCTACACATCGACCAAGATTCGATGCGTAACCATC
Source organism: Stephania yunnanensis (assembly GCA_039657365.1). Taxonomy (NCBI): domain Eukaryota; kingdom Viridiplantae; phylum Streptophyta; class Magnoliopsida; order Ranunculales; family Menispermaceae; genus Stephania; species Stephania yunnanensis. Next base: position 54,116,592 of record CM077588.1, on the reverse strand, counting down.
AGAAAACGCAACTTTTCAACCCACTCGCACAATTTTTGTCTTCTTGATGTATCAAGAGCATAGCACCAAGGACGTAAGTATTTGTCGCCGAATCAATGTGTTGAGAAGGTCGGTGACAATATTCACGAATATCTTGCCTCGATTTTGCATTGTCCTTACTCTTGCCGGTACACACATAATAGTGTTGAAAATGTTGTCAAAAACATTTTTCTCGATGTGCATGACATCTAAGTTGTGGCGGATCAAGTTTGTCTTCCAATACGGCAAGTCCCGAATATGCTTTTCTTCCTCCATCCCGAATTCTTAGCTATCCGCCCATTCACAGATTCGGCGCCGATTTGTCACCTTCATCAAGCCAAACGATTCAATTTACGCCAAAATTTCTTCACCGAGACCGCAAAGCGGCGGATCATCGATTATGACCATTTTGCCTCTAATGAAATTTTTTTTGTCTTTCCTTAATGGTGATGACTTCTCCAAGAAACGACGATGACAGTCAAACCACGATGTCTTACCTCCATTTCGCAATTGAAATGCATTTGTATCCTCCATACAATATGGACAAGCGTACTTACCGTGTGTGCTCCAATAGGACAACATGCTATATGCGGGGAAATCACTAACAAGTCCATAAAAGGGCAACTCGCATGACAAAATTTGTCTTGGTGGAAACGTCGTATGTAACCACCCCAATGTTCCATAATCTTGCAACTCTTTCACAAGCGGCTGAAGGAACACGTCGATTTTTACGCTTTGGGGTGGTCGGTCCAGGAACGATAACCGTTAAGAACATAAACTCGATTTCATGCACATCGACGGTGGAAGGTTGTAAGGAGTCAAAATCACGGGCCCCGAAGAGTACGATTTCCGGAAATCCCAAATACTTGAAAACCATCGGTGCACAATCCTAAACGAACATTAGAACCTCGGCGGCAAAGTCTTTATTGACGTCATTAAAATGTCTCCAAGCAATCGAATCGAAACAGTGTTGCATAACATCTTCGGGCGATGAATGATCTCCATGCCATCGCATATGTTTTGCGGTTGACTCGACGCATACAATCGTTGCAACCGGGGCCCAAAGGGAAGTAGTACATTCTTTTGCAAGGCGGTTTTTTGTGTTCCGACCACGACCTCGTCGATGTGCAACGTATCGTGATTTCCCACATATTTTACATGACGTCAACTCAGAGTCCACTCCCCAATAAATCATACATTGGTCCTCACAACAATCTATTTTCTCAACAGGTAGACCTAGACCTCGCATTAGTCTTTTAGTGGCATAAAAATTCTCAACCATTGAGTTGTCATTTGGCAAACAATCCTTCATGAGTTTAATGATTTCATTATACCCTCGTTCAGATATATGATGTTCAGACTTGATCGCAAGTAATCTTGCCATTGCGGACAACGTTGTCATGGTTTCGCAACCAGGCCACAATTGTTCCCTACTTGCATCAATCATGTCATATAGTTGGCGTGCTTGGGGGTTTGGTGATTCTTCCACGACATTCCAATTGAAACTTGGACTGCCACGTTGTCTAGCATCTCGCGGTAAGGTGTCGGATCGTAGCCTCGAACATCGCATCATCAATATGGCAATCCATTGCGTGAAAATTTTGCGGCCCTTCATCTCCGTTCTCACCATGTTCGTACCAAGCTGTGATATCCCCGGACAAATCCATACCTACATAGGTGGTGCTCAACCGTTTCGACGTCAGTGTACGGAACAAGTCGACATTTCTTAAAATTGCACGGACATCTAATCTTCCGTTCACTTTGGTATGTAGGACAATGTTGTTTTGCAAATGATATAAATTCTTTAACCTTCGCCGCGAATTCAATTCGAACATAACCGTTGTCGAGCGGTTGTACATCCGATCTCTGTTTGTAGACGACATTCCTAGTCGAACGTAACCCTTGTCGAGCGGTTGTCTATTCAAGTAATGAAATAATAATGATTAAGATGATAAAAAGCCTCCAAAATGGAGAATATTGTAAATCGGAAATGTGATCTACACCATCTAAAGAGAACAAATTGATAGCTAAATGAAAGAACGAGGTTCGCACATTAATGAGTCATCACAATCTAAAGAGAAGGAATTGATTGAGTTATGTTCTTTATGTAAGAAGCTTGGGCATTATCAAAAGGATTGTTGTAAATGACTCATAATAAACATGTATAACATGTTTTATAAGGGTTAGTTAGGCCCTGGACGAGTTTAAGGGTCGCTAACACAAAGGGAGAAAAAACTTTTTTGAGTTCTCTCGTAGTTAGCGCGCTAATTCAGAATTAGCGCGCTAATTACCCTCTCGCGAATATTTTTGACTTTTGGAAATCAAGCTTCACATTGGAATTTTTGAAATCTGGATTCCTAACACGGCTATAAACGGTCATATTGGAAATCCTATCATGAGAAAACCACCACAAACTTGGTTGTAACATAAGGGAGAAGAAACACATTTCAAAATTCAAGTTCTACAAAGAGAAGAAATTTGATTTTTTAGAACGAGCAATAGGAGATCTTTGTGGCTATTGTTAAGTCCTCAAATCCAGCACCTTTGAGGCTTTCAAAGGAATATAAGAGTCTACACCATCTAAAGAGAACAAATTGATAGCTAAGTGAAAGAACGAGGTTCCCACATTAAACTCATGAATAGAGAATAAATTGCCAAAGTTAGGAAGTCATTAATGAGTCATCACAATCTAAAGAGAAGGAATTGATTGAGTTATGTTCTTTATGTAAGAAGCTTGGGCATTATCAAAAGGATTGTTGTAAATGACTCATAATAAACATGTATAACATGTTTTATAAGGGTTGGTTAGGCCCTGGACGAGTTTAAGGGTCGCTAACACAAAGGGAGAAAAAACTTTTTTTGAGTTCTCTGTAGTTAGCGCGCTAATTCCAGAATTAGCGCGCTAATTACCCTCTACCAGATATTTTTGACTTTTGGAAATCAATCTTCACATTTGAATTTTTGAGTTCCTGGATTCCTAACACGGCTATAAACGGTCATATTGGAAATCCTACCATGAGAAAACCACCACAAACTTGGTTGTAACATAAGGGAGAAGAAACACATTTCTAAATTCAAGATCTACAAAGAGAAGAAATTTGATTTTTAGAAGGACCAATAGGAGATCTTTGTGGGCGTTGTTAAGTCGTCGAATCCAGCACCTTTGAGGCTTTCAAAGGAATATAAGAGTCTACACCATCTAAAGATAACAAATTTGAACCATAGTGAAAGAACGAGGTTCCCACATTAAACTCATAAATAGAGAATAAATTGCCAAAGTTAGGAAGTCATTAATGAGTCATCACAATCTAAAGAGAAGGAATTGATTGAGTTATGTTCTTTATGTAAGAAGCTTGGGCATTATCAAAAGGATTGTTGTAAATGACTCATAATAAACATGTATAACATGTTTTATAAGGGTTGGTTAGGCCCTGGACGAGTTTAAGGGTCGCTAACACAAAGGGAGAAAAAACTTTTTTGAGTTCCCTGCGAGTTAGCGCGCTAATTCGATATTAGCGCGCTAATTACCTCTACGCGAGATATTTTTGACTTTTGGAAATCAATCTTCACATTTGAATTTTTGATTTCCTGGATTCCTAACACGGCTATAAACGGCCATATTGGAAATCCTATCATGATAAAACCACCACAAACTTGGTTGTAACATAAGGGAGAAGAAACACATTTCAAAATTCAAGATCTACAAAGAGAAGAAATTTGATTTTTTAGAAGGAGCAATAGGAAATCCTATCATGATAAATCCTATCATGATAAAACCACCTCAACTTTGCAATGCTAACAAGTATTACGACTTTAATATTCCTGGATGCCGCATATAATGTACGTAGGAACACCTAACACCCCAAATATGTATTGATAGATGGAAATTATATCTAAGTCTGCATGGTTAATTTAAATTGGAAAGTCTTTCAAGATAAAATAGCTTCTTGCCTTCAACTCAGATGTTTACTAGAAAATCATCCATCAAATGAACCATAGCGGAAACTTAAATAATTCTCATGTCACCCGACGGATTATTCCATAAATTTGCGAGAATTAGATAAACAAGGGGACTAGAACGCCAACTGACAGACGCAAATTTTTCGCAATATAATACCAAGCGATTCGGTACTTCCTCAAAACCTACAAAAGGTGAATGATCTCTATGAAAGCTCAAGAGCTCTTGATCATGAGTGTTTGCATTATAATGAACATTAAAAAACAAATAAGAAATGAAGATTGTAGTAAGACTCCAAAACAAAAAATTCCTTGCTAACCCGATCCGAATCGAGACCGAGAGAGAGCGAGAGATCTCGGCGATGACGGAGAGGCGGCGCGACGAGACGGAGAGACGAGAGAGACGGCAAGACCGAGAGACGGGAGAGCACCGAGAGACCGGACGGCGAAACGAACACCACCGGGAACAGACGTCCGAGAGCGAGCACCGGAGCGACCAGCTCGCACGGCCGGACGGAGAGACGAGACGATCGAACGGGATGGACGTGCAGGGACGAGACGATCGACCGGCGCGACGAGACGAGAGACGGATTTAGGTTTTGGGGTTTTTTCGTGGGAATGATTTGGGGATTTGGTGTTTTGTTGCGGGGGGTGGGGGGGTGGGGTGCGGGAAGGAGAAGACGCTACCGGGATCGGACAAAATACAAATCTCGAGGAATGATGAACGGCCATAAGAAATGAAGAATTTGGCGGGAATGGTGGCGCCAATTTTCAGAGACGGAATTTAATTCCGTCTCTAATTCCGTCTCTAATTCCGTCTCGATCCGTCTCAAATCCGTCTCTTGAATATTTCCCTGTCAGTTTCCGTCGCTAACTGTTACATTTAGAAACGGAACTTATTCCGTTTCTAATTCCGTTTCTGATTTAGAAACGGAAATAAGTTCCGTTTCTAATTCCGTTGCTGATTTGCTGTTTTTTTGTAGTGTAATTACGGTAAACAATTGACTAAAATGTACAAAATATATTACGCAAAGAATGCGTAAATGCAATCGATTTGACTAATTACGATTAACATTCGACTAAAATTTATATAGTGATTGATGCGTATGTGTATTCAATTGGGGGTTGTTTAGATCTTTCGAGATGTATGTGTCTCTAGATTGGATGTACAACCGTATAGAAGACGATTATATTAGATTAGATTTTGTGGATGACGTGAAGGAATTTATAAAATTTGCCATGCAACACTGCACCACTTACTTGAACGAAGCGAAAATTCGATGTCCTTGTCGAAAATGTCACAACGACAAATACTACGATGTAGACACTGTAGAGCTTCATCTAGTGAGGGGTGGATTCGTTCCCGATTACTATTATTGGATCGCGCATGGGGAGAGAGAAATAGTAAGTGATAAGGACGATGAAGGTGATGATCCAATGATGAATATCCGACATCATTAAAACTCACTCACTCAAACAATCAAGAAAACGCACGTACATAGATTTAAACACACACATTAAAACTCCAACTGCGTGTGTACTTTTAGTGAGGGGTTTTTCGAAAACTAAGGTGAGAAACATTTTTTTATTCCAAAAATAAGGGTGGCTACTTTTTATTTCCAAAAATAAGGTATGTCTCATTTTCAAAAGGAGACATTGATGATGATGTGGCGCCATCTGGCAAGTGTGTTGATGAGGTGGAGTGAATGATTCCTTTTGAAAAGGAGTCATCTATACAAAATACACAACCTATTTTTTACTCCTCAAAATGAGTACTTTGTTCAACTCGAAGCGTTGTGTGACAACCCCTTCTCCGAAGAGGGTCGGCCCGAGCCAGCTCACCCGGGTCCGGGTCGGCCCGACTCGGCCCATATGAGGTAGCCCGACCTGGGCTGCCCATCTTCTTCCTCTCGTAAACTTTGATTTTTTATTTTTTTCATTTGTACTGGGGTTGGGCGTCCATCCCCAACCCCAAGTTGGGTTCGTGCAGGGGATACGACTCCCTTGTCGTCCCTTGCGCTCATGGCAGTTCGTCCGAGTCTCCTACCTCGGACCAACAACCACAACCGAAAGCAAAAACAACCACAAATTACAAAATACCAACAAATATAACATTTACCTCGGCCACCGTGCCTCGGTAGTGACACATATCTCGCTGCGGGTCCCACGTCACGGGTCATTTTGTCATGATTAACGAATTAAACGTGTATTAATTATTGGGCCGTGACACGATGAACCCATGCAAACGTCATTTACGTATCGAGATGGACAAACCGCATCACGCACGTATCTCGAGGTAGACAACTGATGTAAATGACACATACGTTTATGGACGTGGACAACTCATGCAAACGCTACACATGTATCTCGCGGTGGAGAAGTCATGCAAACGACACGTGCGTATGTCGAGGTGGCCGACCCATACAACCTTGTGCAATTCATGCAAACGTGACACACGTATCGTAAGGTGTGCAACTCATGCAACCTCGGGCAATCCATGCAAACATCTCGCACGTATCTCGAGGTGAACAACTCATACAATCTCGTCCAATCAATGCAAACTGTGCAAATGTCATGCACGTATTTCGAGGTGGACAACCCATGTAATCTCGTGCAATCGAAGTAAAACATGTAAACGTCACACGCGTATCTCGAGGTGGACAACCCATGCAAACGACATGCGCGTATCTGGCGGTGGACAACCTATGCAAACAACACGCACGTATCTCGAGGTGGACAACTCATGCAAACAACACGCACGTATCTCGTGGTGGACAATCCCACATTATTTTGGCATCCACATGGCGCCCACGTGGAACACTCCACGTGGCACCAGTGTTCAGAAAACATGAATTGCGCATTTCCAAAATGCGTCATTCATGTTAGGGAACGTCCACGTGGGCGCCACGTGAATTGTTCCAGAATACACGAATGACGCATTTTGGAAATGCGCCATTCATGTTAGGGAACATCCACGCGGTGCCCACGTGGATGTTCCACGATCGTGTAAAATGCGCCACATAAATTGTTCAAACTAATGTCGCATTTTCAAAATGCGTTTCAACTTACTTTTGGAATAAAAAAAATTTATCTTATTTTACTCATTTATATTAATTTTGACATTACATTTGTAATTTTTCCCTCCTAGTGATCCAAAAAAACAAAATTGATGAAATTCAACAATGTCAGATTACAAACTTTGAAATAGAGGTTAGTACGGTTGGGGAAAAGATGAAATTTAAAATTGGTCTATTTTGATATGTAAAACAGAAAAAGAAAATTAGTGCATGGGTACGGGAATCGATTACATTTGGAATGAGTAAAAGGAAAAAAAATAAAAATAAAAATGTACTACAACTTTAATAATGTTGTAAATTAAGTTGGAACTTGCTAAGAACTAAAGAAGGAAAATAGAAGACTAAAAACTTCTACTACTGTAAACTACTACTAAAAAAGAGAAGAGAAGAAATGAGATAATTGATTCATTCAACTTGGTGTGTGAATTACAATGGAGTTGACACCCTTTATATAGGTCATTTGGTGATGATGATAATTGTACTTATACAATGTGTACAAGTTATACATACACCACAAGTCATACAACACATCACAAGCAACATAGACAATACATGGAAGAGTTGATGTACATTGGAGAGGATTACAAGTTACATGACAATACATGGATAAGTGATTACATTGGAGTTAAATACAAGTTATGTAGAGTGTACAAGTTACATCCAATGTAGAAGTCATGCTTGATGTTACAATTCAATGTGAGAGTCATGCTTGACAATGTGATAATTCATAAGCTTGGTTAAAGGGTCATCCAATTTACAACATTCCCCCTTAGATGACACTTGCCGAGAGAATATGCCTCGTTAAAACCTGTACTACAAAAACCCTGTGGGGAAAAATCTAGTTTAGGAAAAAGAGTATAATGTTCTCGTCAATCTTGATTTGTAGTATAATATTATTGATTGTCTCATTAAAAACATTGCCAGGAAAACTCAGTGGGACAAAACCAAAACTAAGGAAAAGAGTGCAACACATTGATACACTTTGAGAGAGTATATATGCATCATTAAAACCTTACTAGAAAAACCCTGTGAAAAAAAAATCTAGTATAGGAAAAAGAGTACATTACTCTCATAAATTCTTTTATACGGAGTATAATAATGTTAGGATTGCCTCTTTAAAAACCTTGCTAGGCAAATCCAGTTGGATCAAACCAATAGCAAAAGGAAAATAATGCAATACACTATAAAGAGTTTTAATATTGTTAGAATTGCATCATTAAATACCTTTGCAAAGAAAACTCAGTGGGATAAAACCATAGCGAAGGGAAAAGAGTGCAATACACTAACCAATAACTCATTTTGATTCTCCCCCTCATGTCATGTGAACATTTTGTACATTTTGTTGCACATGAACATCGTTTTCTATATAAACCATTTAATGCTGAAGCAGATGATTGTCACTCTTTCGTATATAGTATTTGCATCAAGTAATTGATTCATAACTTTGTTACTACTGAATGATCCTTTGAACTTCGAGTTCATATTAATTTATACATGAATCATAATACAACAAATTTAATGCAATTTGATGTGTTTTAAGCAATTTCACGTCATTCCTTTTGAATTGGCTTATATCTCCCCCTAATGGTGGGAAAACTGCTTCATCAAAGTGACAATTAGCAAAACTTGCTATAAATAATTTCCCTATTAGGGATTCAAGGCGTCTTATAATATGATTAATGAAGAGTAAATCAATATACGTCTCCTCTTGATTTACCTTGAGATAATCTCCAGCAGAAAAAAAATCCAGTTCGATAAAGGATGTTCGTGCGAATTTATGATATTTTCGCATTATTGATGATTATGAATAATCAAATAGATCTTTCCACATTATGAACGCCATTTGATTTATGAGGACATTTGTTTTAATGTGTCTTATATATTCCAGAATTTAAAGCCGTGAATATTATACTCAGATTAAATCATATAGATAAATTTTCTATTATTATGAGTAGATTTCTTCTGAACAAGTCATTAATAATAAAATTGTTGTATTAGATATTGTCTGAACATTAGACTCTGCTAAGTTCGAATTCGAGAAATACTCACTTTTATATTATAATTTACATGCATGTAGCATGATACATAAGACAAACTCATCGCCCATATTTAGGTCACGATTTAAACACATCTCGATGTGCCTGTTTTATCGAGCCATTTTTAATGATAAAATTCATAATATTTTGCCTTTGATTTTGAAGGCATGGTAAATGTCACAAAAATATTCGAGTATATATATGACGATATTTAAGCAAAATAGCTTTTCATATATGACCAAAAAAATGTCACAATTATGAGCGCTCATTGTCAATAATTATTTGATCTTTGTAGTGGTGCACCACTTTTGTTTCAATTTTTTGTGAAATTGTCAATACGACCTTTACCTGATATTTTCACCTTTTCCACATCCATAAATTTATTTTTGCGATCATGATCATTATATGCAACATATGCTTCTTAATTTGAAGCTGAACTAATTGGACGGGAGCAATATTATATTTATAATATCTCATTATTTTACTAAGCTACCATGAGACAAGAAACCAATCCTTAATATTTACTGGATTGATGTGTGCACTCGATATTTGTTGTAGCAATAAATCGAGGCGGGCCACGTGACCTTATTTTTATTGTCTCATCAGTCATATTTTCACATAGCCTCAACGTAGAGGTAATTAAAATTGTGAAATTATAATTAATATTTGACTGATTAAATTTTGTAGCATGCGACCCAACCGTACATTTTGAGTTTTTGGAGCATTACCCTTTTGGTATGTATATATATAACTCCATAAGATGAAAAGATATATAAAGTGAAATATTCACTTTTCAAATCTCTAAAGAGAAATTGACGAATAATTATGTATAACACACAGTTTTGCATATATGCTTTATTCACGAATTGTAGTATCTAACTGTCATGACAAGTAATTCTTGTCGGTAATATAATAAGGCAATAAGTTCAACTATGGTTGAATAATATTTTGAAAATGAATTTAATATAAAATAGTATTTCCCTTTTACGTAAAAAACGTAACATATGATTAAATATATGTTCACAACTTGATTCATTAATAAACAAAATATACTATCGTATGAGTTGGTGGGACAACCTTCAGGTTGGGTGGCGAGACATAATCTACTTAATATCATACCTCCTCGAACGGGATAACTCGTCTCCCTTTTAATGTTTAGCTTACCGGGGACATGGCTTACACACTATCAACTCGAGCTTATAGCATTATTTGTATTATAAAATCAAGAATAGAACAATAACTAATCGTTTGTAGTTTTAAGAGAAAAACTATATGTCACACATTGACTTTTGATTTCTGATGTAGAAAATCGTACAAGTCGCAACTACAGAGCATACTTTCGTAGTCGGTGACGTTACAATGCATAATGTATGAATAAAATACATTTACATAATTAATATGCATGTAATAAAAAAAATAACCATGATAACATGGAAATAAATTGAACTTATTTAAATTAATAAAAATTATACCTTCTTAGCTTTATATCTTTGAAAAGCTTCTTGATCTTCAAGACCTCCTCTTGTAGAGCAACTTCGTGCTGATAATGCGTTGTAAATTAAGTTGGAACTTGCTAAGAACTAGAGAAGGAAAATAGAAGACTAACTTCTACTACTACAAACTACTACTACAAAGGAGAAGAGAAGAAATGAGATAGTTGGAATGAGAAGTTTTCATTTAACTTGGTGTGTGAATTACAATAGAGTTGGCACCCTTTATATAGGTCATTTGGTGATGATGATAATTGTACGTATACAATGTGTACAAGTTATACATACACCACAAGTCATACAACACATCACAAACAACATAGATAATACATGGAAGAGTTGGTGTATATTGGAGATGATTACAAGTTACATGACAATACATGGATAAGTGATTATACATTGGAGTTGAATACAAGTTATGTAGAGTGTACAAGTTACATTCAATGTAGAAGTCATGCTTGATGTTACAATTCAATGTGAGAGTCATGCTTGACAATGTGATAATTCATAAGCTTGGTTAAAGGGTAATCCAATTTACAACAAATAACACCACCATAAAAAAAGATATGTACAACAATACATGTTGTCAACTTTACATAGCTTTCGATAGCCCTTTTTTTGCTAAAGCGTGGTAGGCCTACCACGAGCTCCATTTGAACGAGATTTTTTCCGCCCAAGGATTAGCGATGGGGGGCATCGCTGACCCGGTCACTAATTCAATAAACGGGTCAACGTACGACCCCCTCGCTAATCCTTCGTCTTTTAGCGACGGGACATACGTCGCTATTAGGGGTGGCAATTCGTGTCGGTGAGTCGTAAACGTGTCGTGTCATAAACGTGTCGTGTCTCACATAATGCAAACCCATTACATGACATGTTTATTAATCGTGTTAATCGTTTTCGTGTCTAAGTGGGTCGTGTATTAAACATGTCGTGTATTCGTGTCACCAATTTATTAAATATTGTATTTAAAATTTTTATTTTATTTAAAATTTTATAATTTGGTTTCTACTTTTCAAAATATATCTAAATGATTAAATTCGAACAAACATATTAAAATAGTCAATAAAATATAATGTGATTGTATATAGTCGTTAATTTTACTTTACTTTTTCATTCAACTCTTTATTACTTTTAATAATAAAGCGAAAATCATTAGTAATAATAATATAAACAAAGTTATAAGAAAAATCTAAAAAAATATCTAAATTTTACTTTGGTGAAATTTTTTATTTTTTTCTTAATAAATAATTATTAAAAAAATCTAAAACATAAATAATATATTAAAAGTAAAATGAATATTTTCTCTCAAATATAAAATAAAATATGATAAACGATGTCTATAAATAAAATAAATAAATCGTGCTATTAACATGCATTCAAATGAGTGAATTTTGTACTAATCTATTTATTATTTATATATTATTTTTTAGTCGTGTTAAACGAGTCATAAACGAGTTAAGCAGGTTGACATGTTAATGACTCATTTTTTAACCGTGTATAAACGTGTTAACATGTTTATGACCCAGACCCACTTAAGTCAAACCCACGACATGTTTATTACGTGTCGTGTTAATCGTTTCATGACCCAAATTGCCAGCCCTAGTCGCTATGTCTCGTCACTATTCTTGGCATATTTTTGTAGTGACAGCTTTATTGAATCATTCTTCGTATATTTTATATTTGATTTTTAAACAACTTTTATTTATAAGAAAATAAATATAGATTCATAGTATTCCAACAATCTCCAGGCCTAAAACTAGTCAAATTTAGAGTGCGGCAATGTGCACCCCGCACAATGATCATGGCACTTAGCCAAAATGTTGTAAAAATTGGGGTAAGAAGAAAATGTCAAGACTGCCCTCCTAACCCAACTGATTCACTCACGTACCCAAACCTCTCAATTCCAGTGCACCCCACCTTCAATCCTCCAATTTTTTCACAAGTGCAATCGATCCCTAGCCGTGCACATACGCGGAGTTGAATGAACTCACTTGACCGATTTTGGATGAGACAATAATGTCGGCTTGTATTGTAGGGTTTGTTATATTCGGTATGTTTGCATCGCATTTAATGTATAATGGGTGAAGAAAAGGAGTGAGAGACAGATGTAGGACAAGATAAAGTTTGTTTTCTTGATTTTTTTTTTATTTTTCAAACTGTACAAGAGACACAAAGTAATCGACCACACAGGACCGAGACACTACATAGGGTCTCGGTTGTATCTAGCTGACACTCTTGCATGAGTCTCGAAATAAAGCAACCAATACTATATGTATATATGTACTCGGTGGTAGTAGTCATGATCATTGGGTACCGAGACTTGAGGAATGACATCAGACATGTGCAACCGAGACTACATGATGTTTGTCGAACTTATGGGGCCGAGATAGTCGGGGTGCCTTGAGAAACAATCGAGGTGCCCAGATCAGACGGGATACTCGTTTTTAAACCAAGGAGCAATTTGAAAAACTTTACGAGGTGCCCTGAGAAATTTATCGGGTGCCATGAGAAACAGCAGGGTGCGTATAACCGCACTCTAAATTTAAAGACGACACAAAATCCCTTCCAATAAATGATTTTGTTGAGAAATTGACAACCAATTTTCGAGGCTATTAATTAGTAATTAATGCAGTTGAGAATTGAAGGCAAGTTATGGAAATGGGTTTCGCATGAGAGATGGTAGGGTAATCCACTTAAGACACCCACACCCACTTTGGGCATCTAGTTGGCCCAAATAGGTATTTAGCTGTGTGATACATCTCGAAGTGTGCGCGTATTTAACACCTCGAGATGTGCGGTCACACTTTTTGAAGTGCATCATATAGAGGGACACTCACTTTACAAAAGCATTTTCCTTATTGTATAACGTATGGAATGAGGCATCAAACATAGCGTTTTATTGAGATTTATTTCACTGATACGGTCATCCAACTTTACGATTTGCAAGGCTTTGATAATTAAATTTACATTTATATCAAATAAGTCACTTAACTTTCTAAATTGTTTCGTAAAAGTTACTTGCTATTGTCACACTTTAATAATTAATGACAAATTTGTCACTATTAAACAATAGGAGAGTAAAGAGAGATGATTTGCTAAAATTGGGAGTGTGCATTTGATGCATTCTACCAATATCAACGCGCCACGTAAATAAAAAATAAAAGTGGGGAGGACAAGTGATGCCTATTTAATTTTTGTAATATCGGCTCAAACTCGAAATAAGAGGAGTGTGGTAACTAATTTATGTACGTATTTACGTGAGAAAGTAAAGTTCACTCAAAAATATTGAGACAAGATAAATCTTCATGGTTATAAGCATTATATTTATCTTTCTAACTTGCCGATGTTAATGCTTTATCCATCACATTGGAGTTGTTTTGGCGCTGCATTGTTTTTCTTTCCTGAAGCATAGATAAAAGAATAATGATAATAAAAAAAAATTGTCATGTTGCACGTAAGTATTCCCAATAAGTGACATGTCTTTTCATCAAAAAAAATAATTGACATGTCAAATTATAACCCACGGATGTCAAATGGTACCCGCTAACAATATATATATTTTTTGGAAATTTTTTGAATAACAAGAATAATGACACATCACAAATATATTAGCTCACAAGAACCTTTATGAGATTTCGATCTATATGTTATGCATCGAGATATATATATGGTCGCATCTCGAAGTACACATAGATGGCTCTTATAAATCAAAGCATCTTATAGTGTGACATGCTATTTTATTATCATTCTAGCGCTTCAAATATTTTTCGGTAAATAATAATAATAATAATAATAGTAATATAATAATAATAATAAAAAAATAAAATAAAATAAAATATTGGAATATGTGAAATGTTTTTTCTTTTATTCTCTCTAGCTGTCTAGCATGTTCTTTAACCCACACATATTTCACGTGCTGACACACATATATTTTTGAGCAAAACAATATGTATATAACAAAGTTTATGATTTGGTTTAAAAAATAAAAATAAAAACTAAGTTGGCCGGTGATTTCAAAATCTGCAACTGAGGTGTGTCCAAGCATGCCTTCTGGAGAGAGCGATCAACGCTTTACGTTTTTACGAAGTCACACTCAATCCACACATTTTAGGTGTCACATCCACGATTTGTCGTCGCTAACATTAGACATGTCTTCTACCAACACGACTACCCAAAGAATCTCTGGGACCATCGATAGACATGCTTTGTCCTAATCGATTTACCAGCTCTAATGCCACATAATTTTCTGACATTGGGCCCGCTTAATTATGCCTTCGCGAGCCCATTAATCTCGCTCCACCGGTATATCGATACTATCCCCACCTTAATTAGCCACCTTTATCTTACATGGGTTTTAAGCTTGAAAGGCCTCGATATTACTTATAAGGAGATTCATACTTGTACATATTTTTTTTAAATAATATCACATTTAACTAATGTGAGATTAATTATATTTCGGTCCCCACGTCACCAACACAATCGTTAATCTCATGTAGGAATTAAGCTACCCCTATTTGGTACAAATTAATTAGCTTAACTGTGATAAGACTCTGGGTCGGGCCGGGCTGATTTTGGCCGAAATCGTGGGCCGGGCCAAGCATGAAT
Source organism: Stephania yunnanensis (assembly GCA_039657365.1). Taxonomy (NCBI): domain Eukaryota; kingdom Viridiplantae; phylum Streptophyta; class Magnoliopsida; order Ranunculales; family Menispermaceae; genus Stephania; species Stephania yunnanensis. The sequence continues at coordinate 54,101,406 of CM077588.1, read as the reverse complement.
CCGCTAGTGGAACCTAGTCAATAGAGGCATAGTACTATACCACCAATCGCTAAGCTAGGTAGTGCTGGCAAAAATCCGAGAACAGACATAAACGGGATTAGACACCCATTTCTAAAATTATTAAATTTGGTGCCCGGACCTGGTCCCGTTTTTGAAACGGGCAATTTTTTTTTGTCAAGTCCCTATGTTCGTAAAACATACGGCTCCCGTTTTGTCCGCTTTTTATTTTTACTTCGGCACAAATCCGGGATATGTAACTCTGGACCACTCAATCCAACCTATAAGGTAAGGGTTATGATATTAAGATATTACATGTGTTCTCTTCATTACTAATGAAGGGGAAAATAAAAAATGCATTAAAAAAAGAAACAACAGAAGAACCACCAAATGAATTCATTCCAAATAGTATTATACATAGTGAAATAATTTAATACTCGAAAAATTCTAAAAAAAAAATCCCAAAAATTCTGCATCATATTGCTTGCCATTAGTGCAGCAGAGAGCTCACTGCAACCACAAAAAAAGAGCTCCAGACTTAGCAATATATATTGCTATTGGCACCAACAAAAGCAAAGACCTACAAGCAATGCGAAGTTGAAACCATGTAATGAATAAATGAGTTGAAAAAATAATCATACCTGAAGCCAAAGTGATGGGATAGCCAATCACTGATCCAAATACCATGAAAAGGATGCCATTTAGCGTTGCAAGAAAATGCAATCCGGATGCTGTGACAATTGAAGGGGTTCTCGTGTCAAGTGCATCTTGATAAGCCAGACCAACAGTGTAAAAATAGCTCCAGACTAATAATTTATCAAGTTGTACACGCATTTGACAATAAAAATAGAGTGGAAGTCAAGACATAAATCATTTCTACACCATTGATGTTTCTTCAAAATTCAACCAATAACACTCATTTGCCCCCCAAAACTAAACAAATCAATGCGACAAAGCAGCCAACATTGCTGTGCAATTCCTCCCAAACAAATCAAGCATAGAAAATCACACAACAAGTCAACTCACCCCCGGAAGAGTCCGCTTGTTATGACAAGCGCCGACCGCCTTGTCCGCCTCCACCCTAGACGGACAGATTAGGAAACAACACCCTGAAAACACCAAAATTAGGGTTTCAAGATCACACACATTCAAGATCCAACCAAATATAACAATCGAACAACAACAAATCAATCACTCCATCATCATCATCATCATCGTCATCATCATCAATAATCACTTCTCGAGGCCTTGGTGTTCTTGTCTTTGATGATGTTGACCTCCAACAAATACAAATTCCACAATACGATGGAGGAGGAGCCGGCCACGCCCGACTAGGCTGACTAACGGTGCGAGACGACGAGCGCGATGTGAGACGGCGAGCGCGAGACGGCGAGAGGTGGGAGAGGGTTTGCCGGTTTGGTGGGAGAGGGTTTGCCGGTTTGGTGAGAGAGGGTTCGTGAGAGTGAGAAGTGAGGAACGTGAGGTGTGAACTGTGAAGTTTGATTGTTTGAATGTGTGATTCGTGAACGGTGAACCAGTGAGTGAGGTGAGGCAGTGAGTGAAATTAGGTTAATTTCACAGTGAAATTACAAATATGCCCTTCAAATTAATCACTAAACGGGTACCCGTTTTTTTAAAATTTTTGCCCAGACCCGGTCCCGTATTTTTAAACGGACATAAAACATTGTCCAGACCCGTATGTTTGTCAAAACAATATTGCCCGGTCCCGTTTAAAACGGGACCAGACAAAACGAGCCAAACGGGACCGGGCACATTTTGCCAACCCTAAAACTAGGCTCTTTACAGACCTATATTAATTAGTAAGCCCAGTCCCAATTCTAGTTAAAATTCGGTCATTAAATTAATTAACACAAATTAGGTATCTCCAAGCTGAGGCTGGGTCCGCCTATATGGGTGGCATGGGTATCTAAAGAAGGTTTTTTTTTTGGGTCAAAGATGAGTTTGCATTGCATTGATGTTGATAACTCAAAAGGGTACAACAATTTATTACAATGAAAATAATAGATACTCCATCCAGTCATTTATATAAATCTTTTAAGGTAAGGACGGAAGAATTAAAACAGCTTTAATTACAATAGTGTAATTTACATATATGTTCTTTGACATTAAATGAATTGAAAAACTGAATAATCATAAATGTTTGAATTGTACCAAGGTAAAATGGGTAAAAATGCAATAAATACACTTTTGAATTTTGAAAATGACTTACAATTTTAAGCAAGAAGCTTAGAACGACTTATATAAATGATTGGAGGGAGTATTTTGTTAAATGAAATTTGGAACTAAAATTTGACACCATGCAAACACAGTGGTGTGACACGTACCAACTCCTAAAGGGGACAACCACCCTTGAAGTGGGATCACCACTCATAATGAGGGATAACATCTCATTAGTGAGAACAAAAAACTTTAGATCTAACCAAGAAGAAGCAACTAGAGACACATGTCAGAACTTGAGGCACTTAAGCTGGCGCTCCCCACCTTTAAGAATTGTTGGTCGACGTTCACCACTCTTGACTTGAAGACCAACATTTTATCTCATCACTGTCTTTCTTCCAACGGGTTAAGACTCCAAACGCCAAAAAAGGGCCAACAATGGCGTTGCGATGTTACAAACCCAACAACTACACCCTATCTATCGATTGTTGGAGCTACCAAGAAAAAAGAAAGTGTTTCTCAATGTAGAATAATCAAAGGCGATCTTGGGGTACTACCAAATAATGAGCTTGAACCTGTAGCTGCCTATGTTACAACTGAAGGAAACTGGGAATGGAGCAAGTTTCAAGAATACCTTCCAGCTGAGATACTACTTAAAATTGCAAGCACTCACCCTCCGTGTCACAATCTAGGAGACGATGGAGTTTATTGGAGGAAATCCCCATCCGGGTATTTTTCAGTATCGTCAGCTTATAGAGAAATTCTACAGCATACCACTGTCAAGAACAAAGCATGGAAACTTATATGGAGTTGGCATGGATAGGAAAAGATCGAACCTTTTTATGGCTAGCTTTCAGAAATGCTCTGATGACAAATAGCACAAGATATAAGAGACGCTTAGTGGTAGAACCTTGTTGTGAATTATGTAACGCGAAGGAGGAGACGACAAACCACGTCCTTCGTGAATGCGATAGAGCACTCATGGTATGGTATAAGCTTAAAGCTATGGATGTTGTCCCAAATTTCTTCGAAGAACCCTTTGAGGAATGGTTTTTAGCAAATCTCACAAGTAATGTTGTGCCGGAAGAGGTCCGATGGCCAATATTGTTTGCAACAGCGAGCTGGTCCTTATGGAAAAGTAGGAACAAAGAAGTAATTGCCAATGAAAAGTGTGATGATTTCAACCTTGTCTCCTCCATCTGGGCTCAAGCTAGAGAGATCCAATCTGCGTACGACAAATTCACGAGAACCAGAGATAAAAAGAAAGGCGAGAAGTATGTCAAGTGGGATGCTCCACCGTCCGGATGGCTCAAAGTGAATACTGATGGGGCGTTACTGAGCTCGGGTGAAGCGTCAGCGGGGGGAGTACTTAGAGACTCAAGTGGCGAATGGCGAGGAGGCTTTATGTTCAACATAGGAATTTGCTCTATCTACACAGCCGAACTATGGGGTGCATTAATTGGTCTCCAATATGCATGGAGAATGGGCTATCGCAAGGTGATTTTAGAAATGGATAGCCTTGCAGCAGTTACCGAAATTAATAATCGGTGTGTGTCTCGTAATCAACGCTGGGCACTATTATCGCAAATATTGTTGGGTTTTGGGGTTCATACGCAGCGAAAATTACAAAAACAATTTTGACAAAAACCCCAACAGGATCCGAATCTAATTCCATTAAAAACGTTTAAACCATGAAAAACTTAATCATACCTCAATCGCAATATACCTTTCCGAAGGTTGATCGATCTCTAAAGCACTGCCAACGACGAACGCCCTCTACCAGTAGTCCGCACACGAACGGCGGTCGAGATTCGAAGTGCTAGCTTCGAGAGAATACCAAATTTTTTTGTTTATCTCCAAAACGATCCAGAGCATACCAAAAACCCTAAGTCGTTTCTTAAACGAAAAAAGAGTTTCGGCCTTTTGATCTTTCGTACGTGTATTCTAACTTAAAGCGTCTATTTATACAACCCTTGTATATAGACGGTTAAGTAAATTACACATATACCCCTACTTAAAGAAGTATAAGTGTAATACACCACGAGGACGTTTCTGTCATGAATTTTATCATATAAAATTCATTTTTCTGAACCATCTTAAAATCTCGCAAAACCATTCTTAGTATGCGACCCAATAGGCTCATACAACGTTGGCAGTGTACCAAAACATATTTTGGTATACAAGACATAAGCGGCCTCTAGCAAGACATTATGACTACCCAAGTCGTACGAATATCAAATCGATACAACCTAATCAATAGCGTATATAACATCCTTTTGTCACACGATATCCTTTTGATCAAACATAAGACATGGAATTGTCATCCAACATGTTCAATCGTACTAGTCTCGATCTTTAGGTAGACTGAAAACATCCAAGTGACATTGATCAATATCGATTCACTCAGACTAGGCCTTTTAACGATCTAACACATCGAGGGATCCACTGGATATCTCTCTTTATATGAGAGGGACAAATTCTATCTTGATTACACAACTTCATCACATTGCTCACACAGTAACCAATCACAACCCTTATAATCGTCCGGTTAAAGACAACATTTGATTGTGTCAAATCACTGTGTTCCTAATGTTGAAGTCTCTGGTAATCTCAAGTCAGAGGACTAGAGAATATACCTATCATAAGAAACAACTATGACTTAATCCATGCGATGTCCTCATAGCGGGTCGATCCAGTACTTTGTTCCCTAACAAATACTCGTGATCTTGATTCGTATCCTTATACGTATAATCATCATATGATCATTAATCAAGACTCGCACGAGTCTTAATTCATTATAGTTCCCAGTATAATGATCGACTAGGGACATTTAGGATATTTCTGTAAATACCCATGGATCTTATTATAATGTAGACATGCAAATTAATTATAATAAACAATAAATGAAATCCTCTATTTTATTAACTAAAAGTATTCATAAAGACAGTTAATGGATTGACCTATGGCACATGCCCCAACAAATACTCAAGCTTCTTGATGACCATTGGCACAGGGAAGGCAACCGGGTGGCGGATCGCATGGCTAGTTTGGCTAGGCAACTCGTATAGGCACCATGTTCTGGCCAAATGTATCTGCAGGAATACATCCACTTTTAATTGATGATATAAGGGAATGGGCTTCCCCAAAATGATCCCTTTGTAATAAGACTTTTAGTCTCCCATTAATATATAAAAAAGGCGATCTTGGGGTACGCATGCATTAATTGAGAAACAACAACAAAGAAGCCTCAATTTTCATAAAAAAAAATTAATGAAGCCTCAATTTCATATAATTAATTAATTAGGATCCCATATAATAAAGTAACAAAGTTTTATGGAGTTAATGTCATATAATAAGGGTAGTGCTAGATGGACTCAAAAAGTCCGGACTCAAACAATCAAAAAGACATAAATACCCTTAATTTAAATTCATTATTGGTGTTTGGGGTAGAGGGTAATTAGGTCTTTTACTTAGGTAGATATCTTAAATTGTTAACAAAAAAATCTTTGGGTCCGCACTCAAAGAGTCCAAATAGATTTTTTGATATAATAAATCTACTTGGACTCATAAGTCCGAACTTATAAAAAGGTTTTTAAAATTTTTTACAAATATTTAAGATGTATCAAATGGATTTTACAAGTGATTGTGTTTGCTTCATTAATTGCTTGAGGATAACTTTGAAATTTTTTTTTTTTTAAGTCCGGACTTAATTATAAGTCCAAATAGCACTACTCAATGTAATAATGCTCTATTATTTATTTGAATTTTCAATCGATCAAGCGAAACATCTCTAGACACTGGCGAGATGTGAGACATCACTTGTTCAAAGACAAGGTTCGGGAGTTCTTCCGTTTGATTCAAGTTGAGAGTAAATCACAGGTGACTTACACGTGCAAATTTATTGCGACATCAGTGACCATCACAATTTGTTTTTCTTTTCTAAAAGTGATATAGAAATACATACAGCTCGTCACAAATAACTTCTGTAAAATGTAAATACAGTTGATCCGTCACAAAAGATGACGTTGACCGTGTTTATTGGACAGCCACAAATGCTGCGCAGAAAGAACTTTTGACGATGCTATATCGGCCGAGATAAAAAGCTGTGCCGCAAATAATATTATTGCGACATCAGTGAGCATGTTTTTATTTAATCGTTGGCGTCCGAGAGCTTTTTTAGGCTGGTCTATCCTCCTAGAGCTAGACGGGCGTCAACATAACGACTTGTGATAAACAAGCTTCGCTTCAAATATTAGCAAGACCTAAAACCATGAGATTAGTTTATAATGGAACTAACACATGAGTTTATGTATTAATCCCTTTTACAAGAGTTGTTCGGTTGGCAGGTTTAAGCTTGAAAATAAATGTGGTTCTAATATATACATTTATTAAAGTACGTACCCCTCTATTTATCTTGCATCTCCAACAAAATCATCAAAGTCGATTTCGATATTCATTAATTCCGCTACTCGGCCGAGTCCGTGATCTCGCAATCTTCATTCCCGCATCTTCGTCATCGTCGTCGGTCTTTATTCCCGCATCTTCGTCCTTGTCACGTCTTTGTCATCCACTACAAGAAAAATGTGGAATAGCATCAAAGCATTGCAACAAATTGAATCTGTTGCTAAACAACAACAAATAAGCAACAGTTCTGCATCAAATAGAGCGTTTGACTCGGTTGACCAAAAAGCAACAAAAATCAGTGACTGATTTGTGACAAAAATTGTTAAAAATTGTATTTTATCACTGATCTGTCGCTGATTTCTCCCGCCATTAATTTCCCGCCCATTTTGTGACAGATCTGCGACAGATCAGCTACATAACCTAGTTTGTCGCGATCGTCAGCTAAGCATAAATGTGACAGATCTGCTTCAGATCAGAGACAGACATAGTCTGTCGCTGATCAGCGACAAATTCAATTCTGTCGCTGAACTCACAAACTCCAATTCACGTTATGGCGCTGATCAGCGACAAATTAGCAACAAACAAATCAGCAACAGACTAGTCTGTTGCTGATTTGTCACTAATTTCTAAATGATTTTTTCAAACCAGGGGCTCTCCTCCTCGTCCCTGCAAACTCCATTTGCCACCGCATCGTCGCCGAAAATCCGCCGCCACCACCGTCGTCGTATTCGCCGCCACTATCGTCGTCACGATCGACCGCGAGGCGCAGCCGCCGCTGCGCGGTATTTTCCTCTTATTCAAAGTAAAATATTGTCATTATTTTTCAACTTCGAAAAAATTTTGAAAATTAAAAAAAAATTGACATAACATAATAAAAGATTTTTTCCTTAAAATTTGCACGTACTCTGAATGTAATCATTGTTTTATCCGACTTGTTTACTTGCAAATGTGAGAGAACAAAAATGAGCTTGTCACTCAGCGGGGTGGTAAAACGAAGCAACAAGTTTAATTAAAAGATTCATTAAAGAAGTCTCAGTTATTTTAACGCTTACAACCATAATATATATATTGTATGAAGTGACGAAGAAATAATTAACTCGCAAAAAATAATTAACTCACATGTAGTACATTTCTATATGTGCTATCTAGTTTATTATTTTTATTGTAGTTTTTTTTATAAATTATACAATGTATAACGACATATTTTCAAAGTAAAATCTTTTGAAATTTGGGCTAGGTATGAGGCTTAGAGGGTCTTGTTTAGATCCGGCGCGAACTTCAATTTGAATATCACAGTCTTGCCCAGTTTCAATTCAAATTTTAAAAATTACTATTTAAAATATGTTTTTTGGGCGGGATAAATCGAGTCAATGAGCCAAACAAAAAATTGACACCCTTTAACTTCAATGTATTTTGAGAGATATTTTGTCTCAATCAATCAGTCATATCAAACTTCTTCAAAAAAGATTACTTTATTTAAGTCAAGAAATGATTATTAATTTGATTTTAGAAATTACCTTTCTTATGGAATAGAATGAACGTATATATCATATTTAAGTTAATCATTTTTTAGGAGTATTTAAGGTAATCTTAGCTGTGAGACTTACTCATTTTTAATTAGATAGCGATAAGTCAATGCAACGCAGGGAACTAATTAAAACATGATGTCCACTTAATTATCTAACATATATGTATGTCTAACATTTATACAAAATATATAGATTCCATTAATTAATTAGTAATTAACGAAGAAATAGAGTGGATATCAAAAGTACCTTGCTGCATGTATATATCATATCATCACGCATATACATGGCAACTTTCAAGCTTAAGGGGTCGGGAGGACGTTTTGTTGTGATGTTTCCTTTTAAATCTCTTCATGATCATTAGTATTGTTGCTGGGCTAGAGGTAAGTATAGCAGTTTCAATTCTCATAAAAAAATTATATATAGCGTATAGTTTGAATTAACTTGAAGATATCTCTCAATTTCAATTGATATATTGACTTGATCATATTGCGCGTTTGTGTGAATTCCAAGAGCACTCGAAGAATTTTATTTTAGTTTTGATATGAATGATATTTTATTTTATATAGCCAGCAAAAGTAACATGTGCAAAGCGGGAAATAATGTGTTTCCCTTAAATAAAGTTGAAAAATCATGATTTTGATTAAATCGTGAATTTTCAAGGGATTATGTGCATATATAATTATTTCTTCTCCAATCAATTAATTTTCGAATGAAGCTAATTTTCCTCTAATTAAGTTTGTCTTGATTTTTTTTTTTGTCGAAGTTGGCTTAGTTAATTAACCTTACCAAATCTCAAAGTTTGTCTTAATTTTTTTTTGTCGATGTCTTACGGCTAAGATTACCTTAAAAGGATTTAAAAAATAGACCAAGCATGAGCCCACCCAATGGATCGAGCGGCGACGGTGGTGGCGGCGACTTCGCGGTCGCGGATGATGGACTGAGCGGCGACGGCGACGGTGGCGGCGGCGTGTGGGAGTAACGAAATATAATGCAAATGCAAGTCAAATGCATTATATATATAGTTTGTTGCTGATCTGTCGCTGAACAACGACAAATCAGCAACAGACTGTCAGTGTCCACGTAGGTTGATCAGCGACGGATTTTGATCTGTTGCTGATCAGCAACAAAATAGCAACAAATTCCACGTAGGCTGTCCACGTAGGTTGATCAGCAACAAAATAGCAACAAAAAATCAGCAACAGATTAATCTGTTGCTGATTTGTCACTAATTTCTAAATGGTTTTAACAAACCATTTGCTCTCCTCCTCCTCCCTGCAAACCCATTTCGTCACTCCCTGCAAAACCATTTCCCGCCGCACCGTCGCAGGAGACCCGCCGCCACCACCGTCGCCGTTGTCATCGCCGCCACCACGGTCGCTGCTCAGTCCGTGAGCCGTCGCCGCACCGTCGGCGCGCTCAAGGACGCCTGCCCGATCGACCGCGAGGCGCGCCACCACCGTCGCGCCGTTCGCCGCCGTCGCTTCCCCCTTATCTAGATCCGCCGCCGTCGCTTCCCCCTTCTCCAGATCCGCCGCTCCCTGTGACGCCGAGATCCGCCAAGCCGAGGGTAGCCGTCGCCGCATCGTCGCTGGTCGCCTCTGCGTGCATTAGCCGCAGCTGCTTGGACCCTGCGCCGCCGCTGCTTGGACCCCGCGTCGCCGCTGCTCGGACCCAGTGCCGCCGGAGCTCGGACTTCGCACCGTCGCAGCTCAGACTCCGCGCCGCCGCCGCCCGCCGCCTGGTAATCTCCGCGATCTTCCCCCGCCGCTGGTTGGGGCCGCCTCCGCCGCCGCCGCTGCTCGGCCACATCATCGCCGACGACATTAACAGTGCAAGGTTTCTGTAGAAATCGATGCCTGAATTGGTGAAGGAGAGTGTGGCGGAAGTCGCCGCGGTTTGGAGGATCGGGCAGCAGCTATGGCGCAGGGACTTCGCTGCAGTTCACGAGGCCGTCAGAGGGTTTGATTGGAGCGCCGAAGTGAGAGATCTTGTGCTTGCGTTTTCAGGCAAGGTTTTCGAAAAACTCGATCTTTGCTACTTTTTTTTATGAACATTGATTGTGTTTTTGGAGTTCATTTTGTGGATAGAATGAACGTGTGGATGAGATTTCACAACTTTCTTTGTGCTTATGATTGTGTTTGCAGGAAAGGTTTTTGAAAAATTCGATCTTTGCTACTTTTTTTGATGAACATTGATTGTGTTTGTGGCGTTCGTTTTGTGGATAGAATGAATGTGTGGATGAGATTTATAGGTATTTGAAGAGTCTTGTCTGAATGTCGATTTCGTAACTTTGTTTGTTCTTATTGATTGTGTTTTCAGGCAAGGTTTTCGAAAAACTCAATATTTGCTACTTTGTTTGTGATTATTGATTGTTAAGATCCCCCAACTTGTCTTGAATGGTAGAACTAAACATTTGTTATGGTAATTGAGTATTTGTTTTAATCATCTTAGCTAAATAGTACTGCGTATCTAGTTCTAGTTTGTGCCGATGAGAATTATGATTTTTGATGATATTGTTTTTAGCGTGCATTTTGTCGATAGAATTGATTGGTTGCATAACATGGGAATCGTGTGGCATCATTGTTGCGATTGAGAAATACTCGATGAATCGTGCTCAATTTCTTATTTGCTGATATGATCACTCAACTACCAAACTTGCAAAACTGAGTATCTTGAATTGGAGATGCTAAACTTTTGTTCTAGTGTCTGAGTACTTCTTTTGGAATATTTAGAAAAATAGCCGTTTCCTATAAAATAAAATAAAAAAAGAATATTTAGAAAAATAGTATAACATCTCTAGTTCTAGTATGTGAAGAATGTGTAGTGGAGTGTGGACACACACATATCTCACTACAAAACATTGTGTGTTTAGCGACATTAATTTACTCATTTAACGACATTAATTAGTGTCTCTAAAAATTTTACCGACGCATCATAAAGTGTTGCCACTTGTGTTGGTAAAAGTGATGTCGCCCCATTTTTTTACGACACAAAATGTATGCGTTGGTAACATTTATTTAGGACACTTTTGCTATAAGCGTCGTTAAACTAGGGACGCTTGTTGTTTATGTGTCTTTAATTTAAGGACATTTATTTCTTATGTGTCTCCAATTTAGAGACACCATTTATATATGCATCCCTAAATTAAGGACACTTGTAAGTTTAGCGTCCTTAAATTGACAACACTTGTGCACTTAATGTCTCTAAGTTGACAACTCATGTACACTTAGTGTCTTCAAATTAACTTAGTGTCTCTAAATTGACAACGCATATACACTTAGTGTCTTCAAATTAACAACGCATGTGCACATAGTGTCTCTAAATTAACAACGCATGTCACTTAATGTCTCTAAGTTGACAACACATTTATACTTAGCGTCTTTAAATCGGCAACGTATATACACTTAGTGTCTCTCAATTGACAACGCATTCATATTTAGCGTCGTCATATATATATATATATAATAATTAATATTAATATTATTGGAAAGAAAATTTTATATATAAATTAAAGAAATTTCTACTTCTACTTACAGGAATATGATTTATTTATCAATAGAAAAAAAAATATTTATTTCATTTGAACAAAAATTTAACTAACAAATGTACAAATTCAAGGTGAAAGGAAAAAAAAATACATACAGTTGAATTTACTTGTTAAAACAGGGCTTTAAAAACTCTATTTTTGATGTTTCAATCAACACGTGTGCAAATCTTACTTCTACTTACAAAAACTCTTGAACATCTCAATCATTATTTTTCATTGTTGGATGATGACTCCACCACATCATCTGCGAATATTACTTTATTCTTCACTTGGCACCTCTCCGAACCTTCAATCAATCAATACAAGAAATGAAAAACTCAAATAAAAACCCCCCAAAGAACGTAGCAAGAATTCTTCACATTGTTGACGTGTATCATGCTTCAATAGTAAGTCCAAGAGCCTGTTGATCATACGAATCTACCGGCACTTGGGCTTGGATTAAAATATGACTGTCTAAAGATTGAGGTAGCATAATATCACGATTTCAGTAGTAAGTACAAGAGACTGTTGATGTGTATCATGCTTCACTAGTAAGTACAAGAGCCTGAAAACGATTTCATTGGTAAACCATTCAAGAGCCTAAAATATTCTTTAAAAACTGCATAAAGTGTCAATATATTTCATTTGACAATCATCTGAATACCTCATATCTAAAGAGGAAAGTGGAAAAACAAATATTTAATAAGAAAACGGAGAAGGTACCTTTATAAAACTCATGACTTACAACTTTAAAGCTTCCAAAATCTAATAAACGTAGATGGTCCTTCCAAGCTTCGACAGATTTTGAAATATAATTCATAAAAAAAAGACATAGATGAACAGTAAACATCCAAAACGATTCGGTATAGTCATTAAATTTGTTGAATAAGGCATGAAGTGATTATATTGGCGACTAACACAAGTTGGACGGCCATCTAATTTACAGTATTATTATGTTCCATCCTATGTATGATTGACATACTAATAGAAGCCCAACAACCAACCAAAAAAGAAATGTAGAATAAGTATCAATCTTTTGAAAAAAAAATTGACAAGGTAATAAGCATTAACTATCCAAGCAAATGTGAAAAAGCTTTCAGAAAAGAATAAAAAGCTGATTCATATTTGGGATGGAGAGGCGTGCAGAGCATTTAAATTGACCAAAGAAAACAAGAATAGAACAGCTAACCTCCATTGAGAACGCGCAAAGCAACAAATCAAGCAGACCTTTCACAGTTCAAAAATAGAAATTATTCATTCATTCATCAGTTGCAAAGAAGTCCAAAACTTCAATGCATTTCCCATGCTTTCCCACAAGTCGCAAATCAATTTTGATCAATTAATAGACCCTTGGTCTTATTAAACATAACTCAGCTGAACACTACAAGGTCAATTGAAGCTACTTAAGTCGAAACTTGTTTATTAAAGATCAACTCAACACTAATGTATAAGGTATAACACTAATTCGAATAATGAAAAGCATTTTGAAGACATAGCTCAATGTCACTATATCAGTGTCTATCAACATCATTGCAATTGTGGGGTTGGCTAGAGAAAGTGAACCAAAATTATAAGAGCCAAAGTTTATTAGTTTTTCTATTAAACTTATGGCCACTAAAGCAAAACAAAAAAATACCTCGATAAGCAAGTTCTTTTGGTATTACTTAGGGCTTGAAAATAGTTTCAACGGTAGCCACCGCAAGCCCAATCAATCCTCCCTACACCAAAACAACAAACTTCACAATCCAATCCACCAATACAATCAATGAAACAAAAACCAAAACCAAAATCACCTTAGATGATTCGCTTTGTGGTGAGCTAGTGAACTTATTGGTCAACAGATTGATCATCGCCGTAATCTTGTCATGATCACCGACCATGGCGAGCTGCTTGACGATTTCTTCAATCTGCATTACGAAACCCCACGATCCGATTCATGAACAGTCTGAAATCCTCAAACCTATCAAAATTCCTTGAAACAACATCAAAATCTGAAATTTCAGCCGGAAATGGAAACGAACTTACTTCCTGCGTCGCATTCTTCTGCTTCTCGTACAGCTTGTCTGATAGATTCCTAAGCACGACCATGTGGATCACTGAGAGCACATCCGCCATGAGAATCGCAAAATCTCGAACCTCGAAACGTCTCGCTCGCATATCGATTTACGCACCCGACACTCAAGTCCTAAGTCCCTGGTGTCCATTTCGACATTTTATGCCTATTTTACTTCATATCATTCAAATCATACTGAAATTAGGTAAAATAAACCTCACCTCCATCGCGTCGTCGCGATTTCTTCGAAATCGCGCATCCGACCGGTCGACAACGCGCCACCGCACCGTTCATCGCGTTGCAGCCACGCCGTCACTCGTCAATCGCCGCGCGCATTGCTCGCCGGCGCCGCACCATTGAGTGAGCTCCTCGCGTCGCATCACCGGCGGTTCACCATTGCCAATCAGGCCATTCTTGCGCGCGGAGTCGCTGAGTCTCGCCGTCGTCGTTGCCCTGCTGCCGCCAGCGCCATCATGCCGTCTTGCAGCTGAGCGGCCACTGCGCCGCTCGTCTGTCATGTGCTGCTAATCGGCGCGACCTGCTTGCTTGCCTTGCGCGATCACCACCTCCCAGCATGCGATGCTTGGGTCGCCGCTTCGCAGACCGCGCCACCTCCGAGCGCGGAGCCGCAGATCCTCGGCGTGCCCTTGCCCATTGTCCGGCCGCCATTCTTCTTTGTCTTGCCCCCACCATCGTCGTCGCTAATCGCGTGCGACCAGCGCCACCTTTCTGCGCATTGCCTTTGGTCGCCCCAGCATCACCGCCGTCGTCGAAGCTGCGGTCGCAGCCGCTCTCGCGGCGGAGCTCCTCACCTCTCTCTCTCTCTCCCCGCCTCTCATTTCAAATCCGATCTCTTTTTCTTTTCCTTTTTTTCTTTCTTTTTTTCTCTTATCCCATTTATATATATATATTTCATTTCATTTTTTGATTTCAAATCAAAATTGTCCTCGAGATTCATATTGCACGAATTTTGAGACAAACTCAACAATCGGGCAGTGCGCATCTCGAGGCACCAACTCGCCTCCTTTCATAATCTCGATACTCACGCTACACGCATCACGAGACGTATCCAATGTACACATTGAAACCACATATAGCCACTATCTCAGTCTCATGTTGGCACGTGACTCGAAGCGCGTCCTCGTTCGTGTTTTGGCTCCCCGAATTCTCCGCGTATACATTTTTCACCAATTATCATCTCCACTCGAGATTCGGACATACGCATTTCGACGAGTGAATCCCACATACGACCTTGACTTGATACGTGACACAAGTCAAATTTTCGGGTCGTCACAATTTTGTTGTTCCTGCTTCGGACCCATCTGCACATTATCGATCCATTGTGTCCTACGTACGCGGAGTCGCGATAGGTTAATAAAAATTAATATCCAATTAAAGACGAAATGGACCAAACAAATAATAGAGTTGAAGAGTTTGATCCATATAGCCGAATTAATTTGGGGATTTAGGCTTTGTTGTTGACGTTTGCTAAATCTCCATTAACTACTAGGTTGGCTAAACAATTATAACTTCTTTACAATCAATATAATATTTATATATGATTAGCAGAGATGTAAATTTCTTATGTTTCCACGGGAATGGCTGCTGGGTTATATTTAGGGATCACGTATGGACTAATAGTTTTTTTTTTTTAAGTTAATCTAATTGTTTTAGTTATACATTTAACATTTAATTAACTTTTTTTTTTTCGTGGTGTCCCGCACCAACTGCATCGACTAATCCACGCTTAGGCGATGTCGAGTTATGTACGGGAGGCAACCCTCTCAATTTTATTTTTTTCATTCACGAAACTTGAACTCGAGTCATGTTTAACCTAACTTTAATAACAACACTTGTAAATTATATGTCCTTAAATTTGAAATCTAACGACACTTGTAAATTATGTGTCTTTAGATTTGAAATTTAACAACACTTATAAATTATGTGTCTTTAGATTTGAGATTTAACAACACTTTGTAACTTATATGTCTTGAGATTTAAAATTTAACAACACTTGTAAATTATGTGTCTTTAGATTTAAAATCTAACAACACTCGTAAGTTATGTGTCTTTAGATTTAAAGTCTAACAACACTTGTAAATTATGTGTCTTTAATTTTTTAATCTAACAACACTTGTAAATTATGTGTCTTTAGATTTAAAATTTACCAACACTTGTAAATTATGTGTCTTTAGATTTAAAATTTAACAACACTTGTAAATTATGTGTCTTTAATTTTTTAATTTAACAACACTTGTAAATTATGTGTCTTTAGATTTAAAATATACCAACACTTGTAAATTATGTGTCTTTAGATTTAAAATCTAACAACACTTGTAAGTTATGTGTCTTTAGATTTAAAGTCTAACAATACTTGTAAATTATGTGTCTTTAATTTTTTAATCTAACAACACTTGTAAATTATGTGTCTTTAGATTTAAAACTTACCAACACTTGTAAATTATGTGTCTTTAGATTTAAAATTTAACAACACTTGTAAACTATGTGTCTTTAATTTTTTAATCTAACAACACTTGTAAATTATGTGTCTTTAGATTTAAAATATACCAACACTTGTAAATTATGTGTCTTTAGATTTAAAATCTAACAACACTTGTAAGTTATGTGTCTTTAGATTTAAAGTCTAACAACACTTGTAAATTATGTGTCTTTAATTTTTTAATCTAACAACACTTATAAATTATGTGTCTTTAGATTTAAAATTTACCAACACTTGTAAATTATGTGTCTTTAGATTTAAAATTTAACAATAGATTTAAAGTCTAACAACAATTGTAAATTATGTGTCTTTAAATTTAAAATTTAACAACACTTGTAAATTATGTGTCTTTAAATTTAAAACTTAACAACACTAGTAAATTATATGTCCTTAAATTTAAAGTCTAACAACACTTCTAAATTATGTGTCTTTATATTTAAAGTCTAACAACACTTGTAAATTATGTGTCCTTAGATTTGAAATTTAACAACACTTGTAAATTATATGTCTTTAAATTTAAAACTTAACAACACATGTAAATTAGGGTCCCCAAATTTTAAATTTGGTGTCACTAATTTACCAAGTGTCTCTAATATAGGAGACACTTATAAATTATGTGTCTTTAAATATTGAAATTGATAACACTTATTGTTTGTGTCCTCATTTTTAATTTTAGCAACACTTATAAACTATGTGTCTTTAAAATTAAAACTTGACAACACTTTTAAATTAGTGTCTCCAAATTTTAAATTTGACAACACTTTTTTAACAAGTGTCCTTAATTTTGAGACACTTGTACATTATACGTCTCAAGATTTTGAATTTGACGACGTTTTAATATCAAGTGTCCTTAATTTGGAGACACTTGTATGTTAAGCGTCTCAAAATTTTAAACTTGACAACGTTTATATATCTTGTGTCTCTAAAATTAAAATTTAAAGACATTTTTTATTAGTGTTGGCAAAAAAATGTTGCTATAGACCCACTTTGTTGTAGTGTCTAGTGTGTTTTTTTGGAAAATGCTAGAGTGCACTCACTTATGCGCACCCAGGTCAGACACGCAGTCAGCGAGCACCGTCAATGCGCATCGAGATGTGTGCATGAAGCCCATCCGACATGGTGCGTATCCAACTTAGCATTTCCCTATTTTTCTTACTACATTGTCGATATTTGTACCGATTGAATTATGGGCATTAGTTTGATAATAATGTTGTCTCTTGTTCACTATGCTACTATGGTGATGTGCTAGACTAGGGTGCATTAATTTTGGAAATGGTGAATTGCTTAGCTAGAGAAGTATTGGGAATGCAAGAGCACTGTACTTGGATCAGCTCACTTTTGTTGATCACTCATTAACGGTGACTCCTCTTGAGCATTCAAACTACTATATCTTAAACGCCGGAGGTAACTTTTCTCAATCCATCCCGAAGGTTTCATTCCCTCTCACCCATCATTGTACCCGGCCCAGGCTCCTAGCTATTCGCTCGGCAAAGAGCCTTTGAGGTTTATTTATACCTATATAAGGATATTTAGGGTACAACATCTCCTTTATCCTGATTTGTTCGTGCATTATTATTGTTTTATTTCTCTTTTCCCCTTTTTTATGCTATTTTTTTATTTCTCCTTTCTAGTTAATGTTGCTACTATGTTAATGTTAATATATATAATATATATATATATATATATATATATATATATATAATGAAGTATCGTAATCATTCATACTATGATGTTGACACCGTAGAACTTCATATTCTTCGTCGGGGTTTTGTTCGGGATATCATTGTTGGTCGGAACACGGGGAAGAAGATTATATGTACACGGGGAAGAAGATTATTTTGAGATTTGCTCAATTATCTTATATTTGTTTTCATGTCATTGAATTTTTTCATTTTTTAGTGTTTTGAGTTTTTAGAATGGTTCATTTGTGGGTCGCATGGTGTCTTCTTTTATGTTTTTAACTTCTTATATATATGAATGAATGTACAAAAGGAAAGAAATTGAAAAAATGCATGGAATGTCATGTATGGAAGTTCTTTCATTCCCTTTTGAGTTGGAAATTTTTGTGTGTGTCACTGTGGCCGATCTTTTATGTATGAGGTCGATGAGCAAGACTTAATTTTAGGATTTTTTCATTTGTGTTTGAATATTTTGATTGCATTTCGAATATTGTTCAAGTTATTCCTTTTCATTTTCAGGGTTTGGATGGGACACGCACTCCTAGCCCCAGAAATTGTATGGTGTCTATCTTGTATCGGTGACACAATTGGGTAAGGGTGTGGGATTGACATTGTAGATATATATGTAAATTAATTTGTGTTGCCACCTTAATTTGTGTAGTATTTTGTATTTTGTTGGATAATGTTCATCTAGTATTATATAGTATATTACTAGTTAATTATGAAATGTTAATCTCCACATTTTGTAAATATTTTTTGTCAAATTTTGATAATATACAAACAATTTTTCAATTTTAGTTTTAATTGCAGCAAGAATTTTTTTTTTTTTTTCAGATTTTACTGCTGCAAGAATTCCATTTACTATTTACAGTGAATTGTAATTTTTAAAATAAAATTACCATTCCAAATCAACAACATACTTGGTCTGTTGTTGATTTACTGATTAACAAAAATGTATCTCATTCTTGATCTGTCATTGTTTTGCAACAGATCAATGACAGAAGGTCTTGGTTTCTTTGACAAGTGCAAATCAAGCAACAACCACGCTTTGCTTGTCTTGATTGTTGCAAATCTGCAACAGATTTGCAACAAAACCTCCTTTTCCAATCTGCAACAGAACCAAAATCTGTCGCTAACTTCAATTTGCGACAAAGAGTTTAGCAACACCTCTGACCTGTTGCTGATTTGTTGCTGAGTTCCTTAGCAACAAATCCGTACCAATTCAACAACATATTAGTTTGTTGTTGTTTACTTTTTTTCTTGTAGTGATCGTCCTCGGCCGAGTCCGCATCTTCATCATCGTCCTCGATCATCGTCTTCGTCATCGTCATCGTCTTCGTCTTTGTCGTCGCTCCTCGGCCGAGTCCGCATCTTCGTCATCGTCCTTGGTCTTTATCGCAATATTCATTGGATGTGAATTCGATTGAGTTGGAGAGAAGAGTGTGTAAAGATGAGGGGTAATTTGGTAATCTGTAATGGCCATGCATTGAGACTAGTTAGTCCCGCTAAAATTGGTGGTTTACTTTTGTCACCTCTACTGAGTATTAGTTAATACCGTGGCCTAGTTAATCCGCGAAGCGAACACCGACTTAGCCAGTCCAGTGGGGTTAATGCACCCTAAGACCATGAAGCGAACAAGCCTTTAGAGTTGGACAGTTGATTCAATCTTAAGAGATATTGATTATTAATTATATCTCAATATATAACTTAATAATCAATTCAATTCAATTGGGTTTTTTTTCCTTTTTTTTTATAAGAAACAAACTTATATATTCTAAATGAGGATTGAGGTATATCACGTAACTCTCTTAATAAGTATGGATTAAGTAGTCATCAATAATTGAGAAAAAGTCAACTGGTTTTGTAAAACTTAAATTTTTTTTTGTCTAAAGACTTAAATTTAATTATCAAATTGGGAAGTGATAATCGAGTAGTTGAATTCTATATTAATAAAAAAAAATGAAGTTGGTGATAATTAATTGATTAGATATAGATACCAAAATTACGAGTTAATTTGCTATATATGGAGCCTTGTTTAAATCAATACTCCTATTTATCATTAATTACAAAGTCTATATTATTATTATTATCTTAATAATACCCTAATCACTTGAAAATAGTTAATGAAGCAAACTGAATCAAGTAAAATATACATTAAATGTGTCGGCATTATATGGTAGTAATAATAATATATAAGTTACTACCGTATAAGTTCCTATAATGCAAAACTGTGTGGTCTTATTAATTACAATATTTTGACCAAAAAACTTGATGTTTATTATGGCCAGCTATCAGAATTCATTATTCAACAGTATAGTTCACAAAGTCAGATTTTAACATCTCTCAATTGTACTTCATTTTCTTGTCAATTTTTCTTAAACTCGCCTTCGCATCACATTCTTCGTGGAGTTGAATCTTCTTATCGAATGTAATGACGTTTTCTTTCAGGTTATGATGTTGATGAGGAGCATAGTACTTATGAACTAGTTGAACCTAAATAGGGAAGAGTTGAAAAGATTTTCAGACAACCACATCAAAAAAGAAAAATTAAGAATAAATGAAACAAACGAGAAAAAAAAATCATTAATTATATATATCATGAAGGAAATAACATCAAATGACCAACAGGACACAGTGAATCCACATCAACAGTGAAAAACACCTCAAAAAAAAAAAAAAAAAAAAAAACTATGGTAGGACAGTAGTATTATACATCAAATAGAAACATCTCTGACTGCAAAAAATACGGTACAAGCCATGCTGTGTGCATGTTATTAGTAGTGAATTAATGCATAAATTAATAAGCCAAAGTAGTATATATATATAGATATAGATCATAGCACCCTTAATTAAAAGTTTGTTGCTTTAAGTGATGGAATGCTTTGTTCATTGCTGAAGAAATTGTCTGGATCAACCTTGGTCTTCACCTTCACCAATCTATCAAAATTCTCGTTGAAATACTTAGCACCCCAGAACTTACCTTGCTCATAGGTTGCACTTCCATCAATCCTGTTTCGGCCCAAATCGAGATCTCGGTAATTCAAGTACGCCTCTCGAGGCGACTTCGAGACATAAGGCGTCATGTATCGGTACAGTCTTCGAACCAATTGCACCTGTTTTGTGGAGACATCAACCCCTTGGACGAACCAGTCCACTTCATAACATATGTGGAAAAGGGTCCCATTTCTATGTGGAAATGGAGTACTAGTTCCTGAAATCTCAGCCATTTTTCCACCATATGGGGCTATCAATATGAGAGGGTTGTCTGCTAAGGAAACCCTTCGCCACATCCCTCGCAACGCAATTTCCGGTATCGGTTCCTTGACGAAGTCGGATTTTGTCTTGGAGGAAATCTTTGGTCTAGGATTCCTATCAAGCAAAATGTTCAATGGACCATTCAAGGGGAGCCCGAAAAAGAACATTGTCGAACGAATCCATGTCGTTTCGATGCAATCTTGAGCCTTCAATCCCAACTCGGGGAACCTAGAATTCATTATTTGAAGCAGTTGATCTTTCCCTCCCAAGTACAAAGCTTGGAACAAAGCCAATGTAGTTCCATTCGACTTACTTAACGCGATGAGTACCATGAGATCGTCCGGAAGTGTCTCTGCGACGAACTGCCACTTATGAATAAGCGAGACTGCACCTTGTTGCCATGTTTTTGGGATTGCGAAGACAGTCACATTGGCTGGAACATGAACCAACTTGAGCTTCCATGACAAAACAATTCCATAACTCGCTGCACCCCCTCCATTGATCGCCCAAAACAGATCTTCCCCCATAGACTTCCTGTCCAAAATCTCGCCGTTCGCGTTCACTATCCGAACATCGATTACGTTGTCAGCGGCGAGACCATATTTTCTCATCATGTTACCCCATCCACCACCACTGATGTGCCCTCCAACTCCTACTGGAGGACAAAGCCCAGCTGGGAAACCAAGGGTAGGACTCTTCTCAGCAATTTTGTAGTACAATTGGCCTAGCGTCGCGCCCCCTTGAACCCAAGCGCTTTCGTTCGCGACATCAACTTCGACGCCTTGAAAATTCACGAGATTGAGCACGATGAACGGGAGGCTTTGTTGCGAAGTATATGACAACCCCTCGAAGTCCTGGCCTCCGCTGCGAGTTCGAATTTGAAAGTGGTACTTCTTAGAGCAGATCACAAGTGCTTGGACTTGTGATTCATTAACTGGTGTTGCTATGAGATTTGGCTTGGGTGTTTGTGGATATGAAAATCTAAGATTTTCAATTGTATTGTTTAGGATTGAATTGTATGATGAAGTGTTTGGGAGATAAATTGGATATTGAGAGTTGTGATCCAGTGAATGGTTTGATAGGCAATTGATGAATGCCTGGTAGTTGATATTATTGGATGAAATTGAAGCTGAGACTAAAACTGTGAACAACACAAAGATGTGAACAAGTGAGATTAAAATTGTTGAAGAGATTGAATGATGAGCCATGTTTGTATGAAATTGATTTACTCTCAATCTCTTCTTGGCTTGTGAGAAGTGAATGGCAAGGGCAGCTTAAATAGTTGGATTTGAGCACACCACACTTTTTTTTTTTGAATTGTTTGACTAGGCTTGTGATGTCAATTATTAATGGAAGTCAAGTGCATTGCAAATAATGGTCTTCACAAATTTGAACGCGTATGCACCACTTGCAAGGGAAGGTTTATTCAAAATATCAGTACAGTTAGTTGAAATTTTTTTTTGTTTTTTTATCGCAATTTAAGAGGTGTGGTGTAGTGGCTACGAAATGAGCATCATATCATAGTTTTGATTGAAGCAAAGAGTAGTGTGAGTTCGAATCGTGATAGCTATATTTGTTTCCTTGGTTTCTCCTTAAGTTGTATGGGTAGAGTGTTTGACTAACTCTTGGAGGGATTAGTACAAAAAGTAAGGAGGGGTTGAAAAAGATTAGGCACCTCTAAATATTTAAAAAAGGACCGAAATGATTTTTCTTATTAACTAAATGAGCTTCACAACCTCAATAAATAAACTTATTTACTAGGACCATGACCATACAAATTTTGGGAAATAGTTTTTTTTTTTTTTTTTTTTTTTTTTTTTTTTTTTTTTTTTTTTATAAATTTCTTTTTAAGAAACAAAATACATTAGTAAAAAGGATTTTACGAATAGTGCAAGTAAAGGTAAAAGGAGATGAAAGGCATAATATGAACTATTGGCTGGCTAGCCAATTTCTTCTCCGATGGTAAAGTAAAAACTAAAATGACTTGTATACAACCAACAAATATTGAACGACCTGGTCAAGAGTCAATTACCGACATTATTGAAAGATCAAAGACCATTGACTCAAAAAAAAAAAAAAACACAAAAAAACAAAAGGACGATAATTAATGCGATGCCATATACATACATATATATACCAAAGATCAAAGACCATTGACTCAAAAAAATAAAAAAAGAAACAAAAGGACCATAATTAATGCGATGACATAATTAATGCGATATATATATATATATATATATATATCGAATATTTATGAGTGGTAATGAAATTTAAGCGCGCCTATCTTTTTTTTTTATCAAATCTACATTTTCTTTTGTACCCGTTTTAACTTTATCAATTTTTTTTCTTCTTTATATCGAAATCAATCATGAACTCATTCTCATCAATCCAATACACTTTTTTTGAGGAAGTACTATCCTAACATGATTAGCTTGTTTTTCCATTCACATCTTATCTCAATCACAGTAGAGAATATTGATAAGTTAAAAAATGTACTTGTATTTCTAATTTTTAAATTTTAATTAATTGCAATTTTAAATTTTGTTAATAAATTCTTAGAAATTAATTCCCGCGAGCGAAGCGAGCGGGGGAATCGTGCATAGCACGCCTTAAAACTAGTATATATATATATACAATAGAGCTTAAATATATACTCATGACATGGAAACCTTCAAAATGTATTATGCATTAAATGATTTGTGCATTTATGACATCTCAATTAATGTGTTGGATTAGAATCCAATGGTTGTAAATAGTACTGTACCCATGACATGAGTATATATTTGGTTCCAATGGTAGCAATACCCTATATATATATTGTTGTAAATAATATGAATTGACAACTCTAAATATTCCATATCTTATTATTCCAACTATTCACATAATGTAACACTCATGTAATGAGGTACACCGCGTTGAGATGAAAGTTCTCTTATTTCTCTTCTCTTGTTTATTTACTGGTTCTTCGTTTACTTTTCTAACTTATGTTTTAGTTAATTTTACAACACGTTATTAGCACGAGACTCTAATTGAAAGAAAGCTTCTACGAAGACAAAGCTCGATCAAAGGTATAATGTGCGATTGATTTCGTTTGGTATGAAAAGTAAATTGGGTTGCATGAGTACATAGTTTTTTTTTACTAAGAAATAAAATATTATGATATATTTTTTTAAGATAATTACCTTACATTGTATTTATAAGTTAAGAAATTGGCTCCAAGTTTTCTTCCTTAGGAGCAAACGTGAATCCAATATTTTATAAGTCTGTAACCCAAACTTCGCCAAGTACGACCTTCAAGGTTGCTTGCGTAAGACATTCACTATTATTGACATTTCTGCTAAAATAAGATTTCTTGGTATTTTTATGATTACCATATTTTTATTTAGATTAAGTAGAAATTTCATTCACTACTACATGGATGCATGTGATGTCATATAGCTTCAGATGGTCATCTAAATATTAATTTTATGAGTTATTTTTTTTATATTATATAAAACTTGGGCTTTATTCTATGATTCATATATATATATATATATCGATCTATAGAATGCTCGTAAAATTGCTTAATGTAGGTATGTGTATATACGTTATATAAATGTGGCTGTAAACATGAAAGACACCAACACATTGACAAATATATTCTCCTCAATTAAAATGCATGTATATGTATAGTATGTGCTTCTTTGAAAAGTTAAAGTAAAAATAAAATAAAATAAAAATAATAAAAATAGCCGTATTGTATCTATTCATGGATGAATATTGTGACATGATGTCTTATGAATTGTTTCGTTGCCTCTGATTCCTACACTTGATGTCATTCTTGAACAAAATTGATAAAAAAACATGCTAATGGAATAATGTGGATTTACTTGGACTTGTTTTCAATTTTCTTTGGGCTTTGCTGCCTAACTTATCTTGGTATCCTATAATTTTTGAAATTATTTGTCTTTGAAATTAAAGTAGGGATTATCTAGTGTCCATTGCACGAGAGATGCGCGGTTCATGGGGACATGAGTCTACCGAGGTTCCGACACTCACCACTACACTTGCACGACACACGAGGTATGGGACTCGGGGTGGTCGGCAAGCATGAGATTGATGTTGTAAAGTGTAGAGCGCAGCTCTGCTATTTATGTGAGATATGTTGAGCGCAGCTCCATATAGTAGTGGGAAAGGGTAGGTGATAGGTCTCATCGCCGACCGGACGTAGATCATCTCGACTTAGCCTGTGTCTGTCTCTACATTTTTAACTATGGTATTTACTTGCATTTCTTGTTTCAGCAGTTTATTTCGCTACTTTATGCTTTTAAATACCATTCGTTTATTTTGGAAATGTGGCATGAAATTCTCCAATTAGTACTTAAATATCACTATACTCACCGTCTAGTTTGTGACGGTGGGTGTAAGTCCATCGAGCAGTAGCAGACTGGGGAATGAGAAGATCGGCGACTTCCTCTGAGCAGTTCGACGACTCTCTTCACTCATTTGTATGTCTCGACTTTTGATGTATTATTTTTATGTCATTTTGGGTTGTACATTGGGTTGAGTGAATAGTGTCCTATATATACGTGCTTGTGCTACTGTCTTTTCTTGGTTTTCCACACTTAAGATTTTTGAATTATCATGGCTTCCGTATAATTTTTTAAACTATATGAAAATGATAATATAGATCAAGACATGAATTTAGAGGAATATAGGAACGAAAGGTTGACTAATACGTAATTAAGTCTTAGGTGAGCTGGATTAATGCTTGATTACGGGATTAGGCCGGGCGGTGCCCTGTTTAGTAGTTGGGGCCGTCACAGTTGGTATCAGAGCCAGATTTAGAGAACTATATGGCTTATGGCAATGTGATACCTGTGACTCTTACGTCAGACAGAGATACTATGTATACGTCCAGGATGTGGCGGAGTATGCGTGAGCAGTATGGTACGCGCCTATAGTTTAGTAAGATTTTTCATCCTCAGACTGACGAGCAGACGAAGGAGATTGATACAGGTTCTCGAAGATATGTTACGGGCATGCGTCTTGGAGTTTGGCGGATCATGGGAGGAGTACCTACTGTTATGTGAGTTTGCATATAATAACAATTATCAGGCCAGTATTGAGATGGAGCCTTTTGAGGCTTTGTATGGTAGACCGTGTTGCTCGCCATCGTGTTGGGCTGAGCTAGAGGACAGGGAGACTGTGGGGCCTGAGATTGTTGTCGATCACACGAAGAAGGTACGACTGATTCGTCAGAGACTCAAGGGAGCTCAGGATCGACAGAAGAAGCATGCAGACTGGGTTGAGTGAATAGTGTCCTATATATGTGCTTGTGCTACTGTATTTTCTTGGTTTTCCACACTTAGGATTTTTGAATTATCATGACTTTCGCATAATCTTTAAACTATATGAAAATGATAATATAGATCAAGACATGAATTTAGAGGAATATATGAACGAAAGGCTGACTAATACGTAATTAAATCTTAGGTGAGTTGGATTAAGGCTTGACTACGAGGTGAGTTGGATTAAGGCTTGATTACGGGATTAGGCCGGGCGGTGCCATGTTTAGTAGTTGGGGCCGTCACATTAACATTGAGTACCATAGCCCTTATTGATTGTGTTTTGCTATTACATTATATAAATACTATGAGTCATCTTAGCCATTGCATCTTTTCCGTTGTATTATATAAATGCTATAAAGAAACTTTCCTTATAGCATTATTATTTTTGGTAGAACCTTATTAAAGCATTATTAAACAATATATACATTTTATGCATCTTGGCCAGTATTGAGATGGAACCTTATATGCCTTTTATTTTTGGTATATTGTACTTTTAAATCAAAAATAAAAAATCGATAATTGACACATAAGCCTTGTTATATTCTTAATTTTAACGATTAATTATGTTCTATTCTTAATTTTAATAATAAAAATAATACTATAAGTTTGAGTTGATATTTGATAAGCCTTGTTCCCGGTAAAGCTAAACATTGAAAGGGAGACGAGTTATCCTGTTCGAGGAGACATGGTTGCTAAGTAGACTTTCGTCTCACCACCCAACCTGGAGGTTGTCCCACCAACTTTTACAAGTAGTATATTTTGTATTATTAAAATCAAATAATGAACATGTGTTTGATAATATGTTATGTTTATTTTAAATTAAAAAAACTGAGAACTATTTACGTCATCTCTATTTTTAAAAATATTATACTTGATTGAATTTGTTGTCATAATATTATTGACAAGAATTACTTGTCACAACAACTAGATGCTTAAATTATAAAATTGCATCTATGATAGGATGTGCACGTAACTCTAATATTTATTTGCCCACATCTCTATAGAGACTTGAAAAGTGAGTATATCACTTTATAATTATCCTTTCACCTTATGGAGCTATGAATTAAACCAATATTTGTGATGCTCCAAAAACCATGAAATGAGTGGTCGAGTCTCAAGCTACATTATTTATATCAGTCAAATATGAATTATAATTCCACAACTTTAATTACCTTTTGGTTGAGGCTAGATGCAGAAATATGACTGATAAGGCAATGATATAAAAATTCACGTGGTACGCCTTAATATATTATTGCAACAAAATATCGAGCGCGTATATCATCAATTCAATATGAATATTATGAATTGATTTATTGCTTCTTGGTAGCTGAGTAAAATAATTAGATATTATATATATAATATCACTCATGTCCAATTGATCTAGCTTTATGAAATATATCTTGCACTATAAAATGACCACGGTCGCAATGATAAAATCATGGACGTAGAAAAGGGGAAAGGATTTGGTAAAGATCGTATTAATAATTCCACCTAAAGTGGAATAAAAGTGGTGCACCACATGAAATATAAAGGGCATAATTATTGACAAATTGAGCATGCTCAAAATTGTGACAAGCGATGCCAATCAAAGGCCAAATTATGAATTTTATGGCTCATTAAAATTGACACATTGAGATGTGTTCAAATCATGAACTAAATAAAGGGATGAATTTATGTCTTGCTTATCGTGCTACATACATGCACACTATAATATAAAAGAGAGTATTTCTCGAATTTGAATTTAACCGGGGCTAGCGCTCATACAATATCTAGTACAACAATTATATTGATTATCTCAAGGCAAATCAATAGGAGACTTATATTGATTTAACTCACCATCAATCATATTATAAGATGCCTTGGGCCCCTAACTGATAAGGAATATATTTGTTGCAATTTTTGCTGACTATCACTTTGACGAAACAATTTTCTCACCATTAGGGGGAGATATATAAAGTCAAATAAAACGAATGTCGTGAAATTGATTGAAACACATCAAATGCTAATATAAAAGAGTGGCAAAATTAAATGTTCCATCATTAAAGGTTCGTATATAAAATGATGTCCCTGTGGAACAAAATATACAAGAACCATCAAATGCTTAAAGTGTAAAAGACCATATATTGTATTTTTAAGTTACTTGCAATGATTTGTTGTAATGTAATATAAAATTTCTCACTCATGTGAACATGATGAGAGAATCAAAAGGAGTTATTGATTAGTGCATTACACTCCTTTCCCTTAGCTAAGATTTTTATCCCATCGGGTTTTCCTAGCAAGGTTTTTAATGAGGCAATTCTAACAATATTAAAACTCCATTATCAAAATTGATTAGTGTATTGTACTCTTTTTCCCTTAGCTATGATTTTAATCAACTGAGTTTTCCATGCAAGGTTTTTAATGAGACAATTCTATCAATATCATACTCCATATCAACATTGATGGGAACGATGTACTCTTTCCTATGTTGGATTTTTTTCCCATAAGGTTTTTCTTAGTAAAGGTTTTCATGAGACATTTTCTCTTAGCAAGTTGTCATCCAAGGGGGAGTGTTGTAAATAATATGGATTGACAACTCTACATATTCCACCTCTTATTATTCTAACTATTCACGTGATGTAACACCCACTTTAATTCATGTAATTACTTAGCCTTAATGTTATTTATTCATGTAATTATACAGAGATGTAACTTCTGCCATTCGGTCTTACCAATGGCCTATATAAAGGGGCCACAACCATGTAATGAGGTACACCATGTTGAAATGAAAGTTCTCTTATTTTTCCTCACTTGTTTATTTACTAGTTCTTCTTTTACTTTCCTAGCTTATGCTTTAGTTAATTTTACAACATATATATATATATAAAAGGTGATTCTACCATGGTGATGAGAAAAAACCACCATGTATAGTAATTTTTATTTTTGACCATTAGATTTCAATCTAATGAATAATATAATTTCTAGGTACTTGTGCACACATTGAAGTGTTATTAATGTAGCTATTAAATTGACAATTTGATTTAAATCCAATAGTCAAGAATAAAATTAAAATCACCATAGACGGTAGTTTAAAAAGATCACCAGAATTTCTTATTTATACATATATATATATATATATATATATATATAATATAAGTATATTGTGAATATTTACTTCTCACCTACTTGTATATATGTTATATGGTTGTTAAATATCAAGATCGTCGATCACATCATACATAGTATTAAATTTTATCTTGATCAAAAAAGGAAGTTTCATAAACTCAATAATACATGTAGCGGTCAATGTAAATATCCCATTGGCAAGAAAACAAAAGTGAAGAAGAAAAATGAACGATAGAAACATAGTGGTCAATGGTAGAATTTCTTTGTGCATGCTTTCAGACTTATATATATATATATCTTTAATATAATTAAGTTTAATTATGTTTCTCCAATGCTGTTTCATACAGTAGCTCTCTCAAACAAACATAATTCAAATACATATGACTAACGCGTGAGTGAGTCAATTTCTTGTGGATTAGTTACTCTATAGAGTATAGTTTTTCTTTCTCTTTTTTTATTAAGGTTAATAGCAACAATAATTCTAAACTTTCAATTTTGTGTCAAAATAATTTCAAACTAATAATGATGTCTAAATAATCTCAAAATTTATGTTTTGTGTCAAATTTGACACAATTATTATTTTTGCTTGTCAAACTTAGAAGTGGCATATGAAATTGATAATAAAGTTGCTAACAAAATGAGGTGGTTTAAATTTGACATCAAAATAATCTCAAACTTTGGGTTTGATTTGCACAAAACCAATTGTTATTTTTTTTGAAGCCAATTGTTTGTATCTTTGTGGGTTGTAACTTTTTAAAATTTAAATCATTTTGCTTAAAATTTTAACCAACTCATTTTGGGAGTAACTTTATTAATTTTATATGCCTCATCTACATATCAAATTGATTAAAAGTAATTGGACCAAAATTGACACAAAACAAAAAGTTCGAAATTATTTAGACACAATTTTTTTTTTTTTGAAGAATTAGACACATTATTAGTTTTATTATCTTTAATTTTATGGTCATAGTCTTAGTCGTTATCGCGAAAGACTTTTGATGATTTTCTAACACAATTTAGACAATCGTGATATATACGTGTGAAATATGCGAATAAAATGTATATATACACTGAGGTAATCAATAATTAATTAATAAATTAAGATTATAATATGTGCAAGGTAACTAGAATGTTTGACATGAAATATGATATTATTTATATTAAATGCATCTAGAATGTTTGACTATATTGATCAAATATTCCCATGATCGAGTCTGTCTCTCTGCCGATTTTTTTTTTTTTTAAATTTTTTTTTACATTGAGTCTATTTTGATTTTACTTCAACATGTAAATCAGAAAGTGCTAAGGTGACATGCATACTTTTTGCCTCCTCGTACACTTGATAGAGGTCTTTTGGACGCACTTGATTTTTTCGATACTGTAGTCGTGGCCGCCTGAATTTAATTCAACGTTATTAATGACGTGGTTGCAGATGTATCCGACAGCTCAAACGTTTATAGGACCCACAATTAGGTTTGCGTGCGCTTAAAGTTAGGTAATTGTTTAATTTGCGATGTTTATATTGAAATAGAGTAAACGATATCGCAATGTGTGTATTTCTATTATATTTGACGTGCGAGATTATGTGTTAAGTATTCGCCTCGATATACATGTCGACGCGGGTACCGGGTAGTTTAAAAGACTAAATATTAGGCCGGGGAAAATAATACACACATAAAATGAATAAATGGGTTAAATAATTAATTTGTAATATATATTTGGTGGTTAGGGACATGATAGTACGCGTATTTCACGGTTCGGGACGTGAAACCGGACGTCGAAACACCCGAAACACCACTTTTTGAGTTAGAAATAAGGGCGAATGTGCTATCAGAGTCATAATCAGAGTCATGAGAGGTTGGAAAAGAACCAAATAAGGAGCTTTGGATGGCCTAGAGATGCACATATGAGTTGAGATGCCAAAGTCATCTATATAAGTCAAGTTTGACTTCAAAACCACCACATTTTCTCTCTCCTCATCTTATTATCCGAGATTGAAGTGAAGGAAACAATGGTTTTGGAGATCAAAGTGGGCGATTCAAGGAGCTTGGAGGGGTGAAAACACCAAAAGCAAGGTGAGAATCACATATACCTAAACTTTCTCTATCTTTTGATCTCAATTATAGATGTAGTGGTGAAGTTTTGGTGGATGTTGAGTTGTTGTTTAGATAGGTTTGAAGTGCTTTGAAGTTGTATTGTTGGTGTTGTGTTGTTGTTGTTGGGGGGGGGGGGGGGGTTGTTTAAAAACCAAGAATTTTCAGAAGCTTGCTGTCCAGAACGCGATTAACACACTAATTCCTAGACCCATTGCGCTAAATTCTGTCGTTTTGACATAATTTTTGTTAAGTGACTCAAAACACATCCAAATGACTAATAATCAACTATAAATGGAAATACGTCATTTCAGGCTATAATTTGGGATATCTGGGACTAGGAGGAGCCAGACCGAGGGTTATTGACAGGACACGAAGTGCGGTTTGAGGTGTGTAGTATCATAACTGAAATTTTTTGAGCAGTACTTTATTTTGTTTTTGAATTCACATTTTGTCTTTCATTACTCTATTCTTGGTGTGATATAATGGACGAACGTTGAGGCTCTCCCTTCGTGCCATTTCTGTGTGTACGTCCACTAGGCCATAGCACGTGTGCCATCTCGGTGAATAGAGCTACCCGAGAGTTGTGTTGGACACGTGTGGGTGTGTCGTAGGTTCGACGCCGACCACTTAGCGGATCTAGATACTCGCCTTGCTTGAGTGATACTCGCCTGCAGTAGTCTGTTGGGAGTCTGAAGTATGGCGCTAGTCTGACCCTAGGCTCTAGCAACACACATACTTCAGAGACATATAGCCAGGCTTGTACGTTTGTATATACATATTTTGTTTTATTTTCGGATTTGGGATTGTGAGTGATGCACTAGGACTCTATACTGTTGATATTTTGATACATCGAGGTACATTATTGATCTATGATGGTATACGGGTTTTCTACATTAGATATCTGAGTTAATTGCATGACTTTAATGTTTATATATATTATTTGTCATATTAAAAGACTTCCGCTGTAATTTATTTGGTTTAAAATGATCTTAACATATGACTTGAGTTCAGTAATAATTCAAACAATAAATTGTTGTAACTTGAGGTTAATAATGATTAAATGTTGGATAAGTTGGCATGAAGGACACAGTTGGCGCTGGTGGGCCAGGTTGTGGGCCCGCATCGACCCCGTGACAGTCCATTTGAAAAATAGGCCGTTACATTTAGGTATCAGAGCAAGGTTAGTAAACCTCGAGGAATTGGAATTTAACTCTGATACGATTACATTTATGGTATAATTTGAGAATAAACACGAAGAATAAACTTCAGATGTGGAAACTCAAAGGAATTACCTAAAGTCCTAGTTGGGAGGAGATGTGAGATGGGTAGAAATCAGGGGATATATATGTGTTATGTTTTGGTTGTATTATATATACGTTATACATATATTGGTATTGAGGCCGATTGGATGCACATTCTTCGATGCAGATACCGATGGATGGACAACCATTAAATACCACTCAGCCTGAGGTCAGAGATACCAGCGATCCGACGAGACCGACCTTGACTTTGGAGTCATTAGTGCAGACTTGGATGATAGGTTCACGATGCCGATAGAGATGATGAGAGCTCGGGATGCTTGGGAGACTACGACAGTCTTGATTATCGCTTTAGCTGCACCGATGACAACTACACAGGTAGTTGTGGGTCCTACTACGGCTGAGGCTCAGTGCAGGCGGCAATATCCGAGACATTATAGAGATGGCTACACCAGCAACAGTACCAATGGAGGCTGCAGTGGTGCTTACATCTGCTACTACCGACCAACCATCACTGGCATTGACTTTTGGGAGCCATATGACGTTAGAGTCTAAGAAGATGAAATACTTTCTTAAGTTCTCGCCATGATATTTTTATGGAGCTAGAGATCCAGAGGTAGCTGGGAGATGACTGTTATCCCATGAATGGCTACACGACTTGTTTCGGGTTGAGGAGATTGATCGACATAGGTTATAAAGTTTCTGCTTGATAGCTGATGCTGCGATATGGTCCACCTACACTCCGACTCATCCTGCTATTACTACTTGGGCAAAGTTTCGGACGTTGTTCATGGATGAGTACATACTTATGGAGGTTAGGGTTAGCTTGAGGGAGAAGTTTTTGTCTCTAGTCCAGGGGAATATGTCGCTCACCGTATACATGGAGAGGTACCGATATTTACTATCGTACTCTATGGACATAGCGGGTACAAATTGACTGTAGAAATATTACTTTTTTCGGGGTCTTGATGAGAGGATTACGAGGACAGTGGTATTGAGTGGAGCTCGTACTCTGGCTGAGGTCTACGACAGGTGCCTCGTACACAAGACATACATGGTTCAGAGGGCCAGTGGCTTAGCGATTCAGGCTACACTACAGAGTTTGCAGAGTCAGCCAGCTTCGAGTTCTCAGTTTGATCAGAGATTGAAAAGACATATGAGAGACCAGGACCGACCGAGATAGGGTCAGAGACCTCGCCGAGGAGATTGGCAGTCTGATCGGGGTCGCGGAAGCGATATAGATCGTCATGATGACAAAGATCGACGTGATGATCGTCGCCCAAATTCCCAATGCATTTGGGTACGCCGGCCTAGACCGTGCGAGTCCCGAGTCGGTTTCTCAGTGACTGGACGAGCCTAGTCGACCTCAACTTATCAACATTTTAAGGTTTTAAGGTTTATGAAAGAGTTATTGCGGTTATAATACGAGCGGAAGCAAAAATCATATTCTAATCAAATAATGGGAAATAACTCAATCAAGGAAATTAGGAATCTATATAAATGTGGAAACCCCAAGACAGTCATATCCAAGTCAACAAAATGAAATTATGGAAATCACCTCAAACCTAGTTCCGGTTCCAAAACAACCATATATGTATATACATAAACGTCATACAAAAAGGATAGGTACGAGCCTACATCTCGGTACCTCACGTCATTTCTTGCTCACAAAAAGTCTCCTAGATACGGTCCCTTGCCCCCCCTACTGCTCTCAGTCTTATCTGCACCCACCGTCACAAACTAGACGGTGAGCAAGCTGAGAGAAATTGAAAGTAAAGCGAGAAGAATATAACGATGATAATTCATGAAACGACAAACAAAGGCAGTCTAAATATCATGCGATGCTTGAAATGCGGGAATATAAATAAGCAAGAATGCATGATAGACAATTTGGAAATGATAGCAATCGAAACATGCGTGTTCTACGAGTCAAGAGAGGCAATAAGTAGTCCATATTCCACAACAATACCTGACAATCCACAACCATCCACAACAATCCGGTACATGGTATCACACAATCACTAGGGGTGGTCAAACACTCGTGCGCTCGAGTGCCGCGTTTTATCCCTTCTAGTGCGGGCGCATGTACCCGAGACGTACTTATGCCAAGAACACACATACAAGAACATAGAATGGAATGCCAATGATGGGATAATAACGAACACAAGAAAAGTGAAAATGAATCACATGATATCTTCTTGTGGCTTACTAACGTACAAATGCTTTTTAAGGCAAGTGTACTTACACGAGATTATCGTAATCCACGTAAAACTCCCGCGACTCCTAACGCGTATCCTCAAGTTTCCGTTACTGACAAGGTCGGAAGCTCGTGTTATTAGGTCGAGTCATTCACTAACACTTAGGTTTAAACATATCATTATTCCCAACGTACACGACATTAGCGCGCTAATAATGTTTGTTAGCGCGCTAATTCCTCTCGGAATTTTTTGGTCGGGGAAATGTTGTTAGCGCGCTAATTTGCGCTATTAGCGCGCTAATTCCATGAAATATCGATTCCTTTGCACCTATAAAGCTGTTTTTGGCCACTTTTAGGGTTGTGGGACCCACATACGAGTTTTGGTGGGGTCCCCAGACACGTTCGGTCTGGTGGTCGGCGGTGGCGCCGCCTTGATGAGGGCCTTCTCCGGCGAGAGGGCCAACACTTAGCAAAAACCGAGTTTGTTGTATGTATACAACAAGTACTTTGCATGGGCCATGCGGGGGTGGTTCGGGACGTCTTGGACTCGGTGGGTCTCGGAGGTCGCCCGCGGCCGGTCCTCGTCACGGCAACCACGTGCACACGTAACAAGTGTGATGAACAACAATCAAAGACAAAGAGAAATGAAGAGAAACGTGGCCGAGAGGGGAGAGCAAACCGTGAGGAGAGGGAGAGTGGTCGAGTGCTCACGGGAGAGAGAGAGAGTGTGAGACCTCCGGCGACCTTCCTCGCCACCACGGGACCTCCGACGACGGCGTGGTCTCGGCCAACCGAATGGTGAGCGAACCTAGAGAGAGAGAGCCGTGAGAGAAGTGAAACGCGAGAGAGAGAAAAGCAGGGGAGAGGGTTACCTCGGTTGGCGGCTCCTCCGGCGTCCCTGGTCGGTCACCGGCGAGAAGCGAGAGGCGGCGGTGAGTGAGGAAGAGAGGCGTGAGTGAGAAGTGAAACGAGAGAGAGAGAGAGTGATTTTGAAGCCGTGAGTGATGGGAGAGAGTTGAAAAATCGGGAGGAGAGAGAGAGTGATGGGGGGTTGACGTGAGTGATGGGAGTGTGAGGTGTGAGTGATGGGAGTGGGTGGGGTGGTTGGTTTCTTTTTGAATGAAATTTCAAATCAATGTGGTGGGGTGTGTCCTAGGTGTGCCTTGCCCACCCACAAGTCCCCAACCTTAACCCCTGGGTTCCGGACTCACCTTACCTCATCGACCCGTATTTTCCTCGTCACGTGCGCACTTTCTTGTATTTCCTCCCCGGCTACCTAGGCGAGAACTCACGTATAAACAAAAAGGAAATCGCTCGAGTGGCTCGTGACACGCATTTAATCCATAATGCTATTACACATATCAAAAATCGTAAAATTACCTCGGTGTCGACTCCCGAGGTTCGAAGTACGAGTCCGTGTCGCGTGGCGGGTCACGATCCGACACGTGTCACATAAGTCGTGTTAGAAATCGAGGGATGTTACGGTCTCCCCACTTATTAGAATTTTGACCCCGAAATTTACTAATAAGTAAACTAAACTTCGACTCAGGAATCAAATAGATAGGGAAAGTGCTCTCGCATGTATGACTCTAGTTCCCAAGTTAACTCCTCGTCCCAGTGGAATTGCCATTTCACGAGAACGGAAGGGATTTCCTTGTTCCTCAATATCTTGACTTTACGGTCGACAATTTGAATTGTTTGTTCCTCGTACGTGGCATCGTCTTGCAATTCGATCGACTCGGGTCCACGGTAGGTCGTCGCCCTCGCGACTTATCTAGTCGAAGCATTGAAATGTGAAATCTTGGGTGAACAGACGAGCGGCGTGGCGGTAACTCTAACTTAGGTAAGCAACCTTACAGACCCTCTTCACAACTTTGAAGGGGCCAGATAAATCTAGGAGCAAGCTTCCCTTTGATTAGAATCGTTTGTGACCCCGAGAGCGAGACTTTCGGGTATACATAGTCCCCAGCGTCGTATTGAAGCTCATCGTGATGCGATCATAGTATTTCTTTTGCGCTCTTGAGCACTCTTAAGCCTCGACGGATCTGCCGTACCTTCTCGGTGTGATCAACAACGGTCTCGGGACCAGCGGTCACAACATCCTACAGCTCGGCCCGATGAAGGTGATCTGAGGCTGCCATAGAGCGCCTCAAGCGGTGCCATCCGATACTTGCACGATAAGCTGTTGTTGTAAGCAAACTCGCACAAATGAAGATACTCTTCCCACGACCGCCGTATTCCAAAACACACATCTGAGCATGTCTTCCAACACACTGTATCAACCTCTCGATTTGTCAGTGCGTACGTGGATGGAGCAGCCGTACTCAACTCTAGTCAGTGTGCCGAGCCGAGGCGCATGCTCTGCACGATAACGAAGTAAAGCTGCGCTCCTCGATCGACACGATCGACAACGGAACTCCGTGTAGTCGACAATCTCACGCTCGTAAAGAATGCTCGGTCTGTCAACTCGGTGTGTAGTGGATACGGGTATGAAATGAGCGATTTCGTCAATCGATCCACTGATTACCCGGATGCTATCATGGCCACGAGGAGATCGGGGCAAGCCAGCGACAAAATCCATAGCAATGTGCTCCCACTTCCATTGAGGAATAGGTAGGGGCTGCAGCAATCCTCAGCCGTCGATGCTCGAACTTTCACTGTGTGGCATATCTCGCACGCTCTAATGAATTCAGACACATCGATTTCATCCCTGGCCACCAAAAGAGACGTCGCATGTCGGCATACATCTTGGTTCGACCGGATGCCGAGAAAATCGAGAACGGTGAGCCTCTGGAGTATCTCGGTGCGTAAGTCGACCGCCGCGATGGAATCCACGATCGTCCCGCGATACCTCAAACAAGAGTATCGTCGGCCAGACTCAATCTGGATGTTACGAGCGTCGGCCATCTTCTTGAATTGTTGGTACGACTCATCGCCTTCTTGTCCCTCGAGAACGATCGGTGAGTGAAACGGTCGCAACCTCATCGACCACAAATCGTATCTGGTAGTCCCCGTACGTCGCCGAACTCCTCAACTCAGTGCCTCAAGAAGACCATACTCGTGAGTCATCGACATACGACCACCTCGGCATCGGATCCCTACGGCTCAAAGCATCGGCAACCACGTTAGCTTTCCCGGATGATACTCTAACGAGAAATCATAGTCCTTGAGAACTCAGCCAACGTCTCTCTGTCTCGGGTTCGGTTCTCTACGAGTGAATAAGTACTTCAAGCTCTTGTGGTGTGAATAACTCGAAACGTACGCCATACAAGTGGTGCCTCCATATTTTTAATGCGAACACTATTGCGCCAACTCTAAGTCGTGTGTCGGGTAGTTCCTCTCGTGCACTTTCAGTTTGTCGAGATGCATAGGCGATAACTTTGCCCTCTTGCATCAATACTGTGACCCAAGCCAACCTTCGACGCGTCGGTGTACACCACTAAGTCTTTCCCGAGTCTCGGGCAACGCTAACACGAGCGCGGTAGTCAATTTACGCTTCAAAGTGTTGAATGCATGTTCACACTCCTCATCCCAATCAAACTTTGCATTCTTCTTAGTCAATTTTGTCATCGGAGCGACAATCTTGGAGAAGTCTTGCACAAATCGGCGATAGTATCCGCCGATCCCGAAAAGCTGCGAATTTGCGTAACGGTAGTCGGCGTAGGCCACTCAATCCTTTGCTCTAACCTTCTGCGGGTCAACGGCAACACCGGTAGCTCCAACAACATGCCCGAGAAATCGGACTTCCGACAACCAAAACTCACACTTCTTGAACTTGGCAAACGATCGATGATCTCTCAAAGTCTGCAACCTTTGTTCGTAGATGCCCCTCGTGCTCCTCACGAGTCTGGAATAGATGAGGATGTCGTCTATGAACACAATCACGAACCGATCGAGGTATTCCCTCATCACACGATGCATGAGATCCATGAACATTGCGGTGCATTAGTCAAACCGACGGCATGGTAAGCGAAAATGCCAGAGTATCTCGTCTTTGCAGCCGTCTTTTCTCGATCTTCATCCCTAATCTGGTGGTGATAGCACGATCGCGAGATCTATTTTCGAGAACCCGCTGCGCTCTGTCAGTGATCAAACAAATCATCAATGCGCGGCAACGGATATTTGTTCTTCTTTGTAATTCGGTTGGTGACGATAATCTATGCATAGCCTCAAACTTCCATCCTTCTTCTTCACAAATAGAAGCTGGTGCTCCCGAGGTGACATACTCGGCGATGAAGCCCGGCTCTAACAAGTCATCTAGTGACTCCTCGACTCTTCAAGCTCTCTGGGTGCCATACGGTAGGGTGGTATCGAGATCGGCTTAGTCCCGGCACAAGGTCAATAATAAAGTCAATCTCCCTCGGTGGTGGCAATCCCGGCAAATCCTCCGGAAACACATCTGGGAAGTTACACACAACTGGTACTTCTGAAAAGCAAATCTCCTGCTTCGCTCCAGTGCTCATGACGCTCGCAACAATCTCAATCTCGTCACTCGTGGCTTCCCTGCCTCTGGTGATAGGTAGTAGCGATCCGTGCCCTGAATCTTGAGCTCAGAACCACCTTCTAACGGAATCGAGATTCTCTTCTCATAACAACTAATGCGAGCATGAAACGATCCCGACCAATCCATGCCCAACAAAGCATCAAACTCCAAAAATTCGAGCACTCTCATATCCTTTGGTAACTCATAACCCCCTATCTCTACCGAAATATCGAGGCTGACAAATTCGGGTAAATCTTATCTCCGGCGGCGGTCTTGAGGATGAGGGGTTTACTAAGCCTAACGGGTTTCAAACCTAGCTTATCTACCATTCGACCGGCAATAAATGAGGAGTGGAACTGAATCGAACATGGTGTGCATGAAAGTACCACAAATAGAAATCATACCCTCGACAAGGTTTCGGGATGCCCCCCACAGTCGGGCTCAGCAGTATTTGCTGAACGCGTTCTTTACGAGGTTGATAATGTCGTGGCGGTACTTTTGGTGGTTGAGGGCACACCCTACGTATGTGTGCCAGACCTTTCACTTTGTAACATGTACGGGTATCCTGCGATCCTTGAGTGCGGCTCGGCCTCGTCCTTGTGCGGAACTTTGTGTCGAGTCGCCAGGGCCCCCTGTGTCCTCTCTGCTTGTCTCCTTGATCGGTACCCCTACTCTCATTCGAGTCTCTCTGTATTCTTCTTCTCGATCGACTAATTTGTGGTGGATGACGGCAAAGCTAGGTCTTGGCGGATTAGTATGGGTCGGACGAATAGTCGGCTTGTGCAACGGACCCTACGCTACGAGTCCTGCGATCACGGAAATTCCACCTATTCTTCTTCCTCTTCTTGTCTGATGATGCTCCTCCAATCGGGACTGCAGTGCAGCCGATCTAGTCTCCGTAGGATGAGTAAGTAGGTAACTCTCTCGAGCTAAACTCGCTCATATGCAATCTGTAAAGTCTCATTTGTGTAGTGACTACGGAACCACCGATCGTAAGTAATAGACCCTCGGTGAAATAATACACTCGGTCGGTCTCGGTGTCGGTAGATCCTCCGGCATAAGGCAACAATGATGAGAATCTACCCATATACTCCGCCGACTCATTAGCGCCTGCCTCAGCGCCATGAACTCATTCCTCTTTGCTCGAAGTACGATCGGTGGAAAGTATTTACGATTAAGCGGGTCTTGAAGTCGATCCAGTCTCTCGGAACACCCCTGGTAGTAATGATCGTCGTCCACCAATCATCGCCTCTCCATGTAACATCGACGAAGAGATAGTCGCTCGCATGTGGTCCTCGTGGCGATGGTCGAGTGAATCTTCTCATGATTCTTCGAAACAACTCTCTTTGCCTTAACATACGTGCCGCCATAAAACTTCATGGGATCATGTCTCTTAAATTCCCTCCTTTGCTTCGCCTCGGCGATGGCTCCGGACTCTTCGATGGAGTCGTAAGCTGGAGTGACCTCTGCATTAGTTGCTTGGCGCATTGGTGGTGCCTCTGTCGCTCGAGCTATCACTTGTCACTAAAGGGTGTGCCTCTGCCTCGTTACTGCGTGTCGGCGCAACAACGGCTCCTCGAGTCGCTCTCTAGAGTCGGAGCGTGGATGCCGCGGCAATCGGGGTCTCGCCCCTCGAGTAGTAGTATGTGGCAATGGTGTAGTCGGAGTCGATGGTGTAGCGGTAGGCTGGTACGAGTGTCTCAAGCGGTCGTAACATTTCTGTAGCTGCGAATCTGCGTCGCAACTCTCGAGTCAAGGCATGCATATCGTCCGCCTTTGGCATATCGTGCGCCGAGATGTCTTTGCTATCGTCGCCACTGACCGGTCGATCCGTCATCGTCGTCGAATCAAGAAAACGAACTTCTCGAATCGATCTATAGCTACCGTATACTACAATAATATACATAGCAATCATAATATGTATTAAAATAATTTGACTCGCCCAATTACTTCCCGACTAAGTTTCTACGGGATCTAGGGTTTCCACTTTTCGGTTTGACCGTTCTAACTTCATTGGTTTCAATGGCTTGTGTTTTATGAATTTACAACATGAGTCGGTCTATATAACCAAACACTGTAGCTCGATACCAAGCTGTGACGTTGGTATCACAATGTTTTTCAAAGTCGTGATATTCTCAAAACTAGTTCTGAACCATGTCTACGATACCAGCTGTGACGGCCCCAAATTCCCAATGCATTTGGGTACGCCGACTAGACCGTGCGAGTCCGAGTCGGTTTCTCAATGACTGGACGAGCCTAGTCGACCTCAACTTATCAACATTTTAAGGTTTTTAAGGTTTATGAAAGAGTTATTGCGGTTATAATACGAGCGGAAGCAAAAATCATATTCTAATCAAATAATGGGAAATAACTCAATCAAGGAAATTAGGAATCTATATAAATGTGGAAACCCCAAGGCAGTCATATCCAAGTCAACAAAATGAAATTATGGAAATCACCTCAAACCTAGTTCCGGTTCCAAAACAACCATATATGTATATACATAAACGTCATACAAAAAGGATAGGTACGAGCCTACATCTCGGTACCTCGCGTCATTGCTCACAAAAAGTCTCCTAGATACGGTCCCTTGCCCCTCTTGCTCTCCGTCTTATCTGCACCCACCGTCACAAACTAGACGGTGAGCAAGCTGAGAAATTGAAAGTAAAGCGAGAAGAATATAACATGATAATTCATGAAACGACAAACAAGAGGCAGTCTAAATATCATGCGAGTGCTTGAAATGCGGGAATATAAATAAGCAAGAATGCATGATAGACGATTTGGAAATGATAGCAATCGAAACATGCGTGTTCTACGAGTCAAGAGAGGCAATAAGTAGTCCATATTCCACAACAATACCACTGACAATCCACAACCATCCACAACAATCCGGTACATGGTATCACACAATCACTAGGGGTGGTCAAACACTCGTGCGCTCGAGTGCCGCGTTTTATCCCTTCTA
The DNA here is from genome assembly GCA_039657365.1 of Stephania yunnanensis. Classification (NCBI taxonomy): domain Eukaryota; kingdom Viridiplantae; phylum Streptophyta; class Magnoliopsida; order Ranunculales; family Menispermaceae; genus Stephania; species Stephania yunnanensis. The sequence continues at coordinate 54,058,847 of CM077588.1, read as the reverse complement.
GTGCGGGCGCATGTTACCTTCGAGACGTACTTATGCCAAGAACACACATACAAGAACATAGAATGGAATGCCAATGATGGGATAATAACGAACACAAGAAAAGTGAAAATGAATCACATGATATCTTCTTAGTGGCTTACTAACGTACAAATGCTTTTTAAGGCAAGTGTACTTACACGAGATTATCGTAATCCACGTAAAACTCCCGCGACTCCTAACGCGTATCCTCAAGTTTCCGTTACTGTCAAGGTCGGAAACTCGTGTTATTAGGTCGAGTCATTCACTAACACTTAGGTTTAAACATATCATTATTCCCAACGTACACGACATTAGCGCGCTAATAATGTTTGTTAGCGCGCTAATTCCTCTCTGGATTTTTTGGTCGAAATTTGTTAGCGCGCTAATTTGCGCTATTAGCGCGCTAATTCCATGAAATATCGATTCCTTTGCACCTATAAAGCTGTTTTTGGCCACTTTTAGGGTTGTGGGACCCACATACGAGTTTTGGTGGGGTCCCAGGACACGTTCGGTCTGGTGGTCGGCGGTGGCGCCGCCCGATGAGGGCCTTCTCGGCGAGAGGGCCAACACTTAGCAAAAACCGAGTTTGTTGTATGTATACAACAAGTACTTTGCATGGGCCATGCGGGGGTGGTTCGGGACGTCTTGGACTCGGTGGGTCTCGGAGGTCGCCCGCGGCCGGTCCTCGTCACGGCAACCACGTGCACACGTAACAAGTGTGATGAACAACAATCAAAGACAAAGAGAAATGAAGAGAAACGTGAGCGAGAGGAGAGCAAACCGTGAGGAGAGGGAGAGTGGTCGAGTGCTCACGGGAGAGAGAGAGAGTGTGAGACCTCCGGCGACCTTCCTCGCCACCACGGGACCTCCGACGACGGCGTGGTCTCGGCCAACCGAATGGTGAGCGAACCTAGAGAGAGAGAGCCGTGAGAGAAGTGAACGCGAGAGAGAGAGAAAACCGAGGGGAGAGGGTTACCTCGGTTGGCGGCTTCCTCGGCGTCCCTGGTCCGGTCACCGGCGAGAAGCGAGAGGCGGCGGTGAGTGAGGAGAAAGAGAGGCGTGAGTGAGAAGTGAAACGCGAGAGAGAGAGAGTGATTTTGAAGCCGTGAGTGATGGGAGAGAGTTGAAAAATCGGGAGGAGAGAGAGAGTGATGGGGGGTTGACGTGAGTGATGGGAGTGTGAGGTGTGAGTGATGGGAGTGGGTGGGGTGGTTGGTTTCTTTTTGAATGAAATTTCAAATCAATGTGGTGGGGTGTGTCCTAGGTGTGCCTTGCCCACCCACAAGTCCCCAACCTTAACCCCTGGGTTCCCGGACTCACCTTACCTCATCGACCCGTATTTTCCTCCGTCACGTGCGCACTTTCACTGTATTTCCTCCCCCGGCTACCTAGGCGAGAACTCACGTATAAACAAAAAGGAAATCGCTCGAGTGGCTCGTGACACGCATTTAATTCATAATGCTATTACACATATCAAAAATCGTAAAATTACCTCGGTGTCGACTCCCAAGGTTCGAAGTACCGTCCAGTGTCGCGTGGCCGGGTCACGATCCTGACACGTGTCACATAAGTCGTGTTAGAAATCGAGGGATGTTACAATCAGTCTGCAGCATTTGGGGTCACGCAACCGGACAGTGAGGCGATCAGGCAGCTAGTTGAGGTTACATTATCTATCAGTAGTATTTCTATGCATGTTATGATGGATTCTGGTAGTACATTGTTTTTTATTTCTGGACGGATGGTAGGAGAGTTAGGTTACCTGCACTGACTTTAGATACAATACCAACTGGGTTACTACAGCCGCTACCCATTCCTCTATGGAAGTGGGACCATGTGACTATGGACTTCATCAGTGGCCTACCTCGGACAATGAGGAGTGTCACGGCCCAAATAATTAATGCACGTTTAATTCGTTAATCAGGACCAAATGACTCGTGACGTGGGACCCGCAGCGAGATACGTGTCACAACCGAGGCATGGTGGCCGAGGTAAATGTTATTTTTGTGTGTTGTCTGCCTAGTGTACTGTATTTGTGTAGACTACTAAGTCATTTACGGGTATGCAGATACCGAGACGAGCAGAGACGCGCCTCGAGTCCGCGTACCGATGTGGGCCCAAGGCAGCAGCTAGTGGGGTAAGTGTAACTAGTTAAGTTTCATTTTATTAAAAAAAAGAAATGAGATAAATATATAAATATATATATCAATGAGCCAAAGTAAAAAAAATGTATCACTAGATATACATCTAGATACAATCACACACACATCTCAAGAAAGGGTGTCATATATTGGTGTCACTTGAGAGTGACACAAGGGACAAGTGGTGTGAGCAAGTCCACCCGATGTGCCTCGAGATACGTGAGTGGGTTGAGATGTGTGGCTCACATTCAAGCCACCCAAATCATATATATGTATATATATAACTTTGGTAAAAGGAAACAACAATTCAACCTTATTATTGGTGACTACGTCTGAGTCAGTGAAGGACTGCTATGACATATTTTTGCACGTTTTACATTCTTTTGTATTACATTTTATATGTACATGTTCTTTTTACTTTTGGGTTGAGAGATAGGAACATCTGACTAGACACATGTTATATATATCACCACTTTTGTTTATATATGCATGTGATCACTATTTCTTGGTTTTTCCACAATAGGTTAGGCCGTAGGATCTAATGTCCACTAGTAACGATGACTTTCGCTGAATAATTTGTTAGTTTTAACAATTTAGATTTACTATGATTTATAGACAACCATAGGTTAGTAAGTAAAACTAGCTAGTTAATTGTAGGTGGTATCATAATTGGTAGATGTAGATGTTTAGGTGTTTAACTAAGGCTGACTAGTTCCTTATTAGGTCATATAGGAGAGATTATGGCTTAATTAAGGGACTAGGCCGGGCGGTGCCCTTATTTGGAGAAAGGGTCGTCACAAGGAGACACGATGCGATTTGGGTGGTTATCGACAGGTTGACGAAGTAGGCACATTTTACACCGATCGCAATGAGATATTCTGTTACACAGCTGAGTACTATCTTCGAAAGAGAGATTGTCAGATTGTACGGTGTACCAGTCTCTATTGTTTCTAACAGAGATCCGAGGTTTACAACGAGACTTTGGGAGAGTATGCATAGCAGTTTGACACTTGTTTACAATTTAACACTGCATACCATCCTCAGACTGACGGGCGGTCAGAGCGATTCATGCAGATTCTCGAGGATATGCTCAGGGCGTGTATATTACAGTTTGGTGGATCATGGGAGGACTAGTTACCTTTGTGTGAGTCTCCCTACAACAACAATTATCAGACGAGTATCGAGATGCCACTGTTTGAGGCACTTTATGGTGGGCCATGCAGGTCACCAGCATGTTGGGCGGCATAGGAGGATACAACGGCTATAAAACCTGAAGTTGTTGTTGACCATACTGAGAAGGTAAGACAGATCAGGGAGACACGGCAGGCTGTGCAGGATAGGTAGAAGAAATATACAGACAAGTATCTTGAGGGTCTGAGCTACGAGGTTGAAGAATTGGTGTATTTGAAAGTTTTGTCTTGGAAAAGTCATCAGAGGTTTGGCATGAAGGGGAAATTGGCATCGAGGTTCATTGGGTCGTTCAGAGTTTAGGAACACGTCGGCGGAGTGACATACCGTGTGGAGTTGCCATCGTAGTTGGCAGGGATACACCCAGTGTTTCATATTTCCATGTTGAGGCTGGCTAAGTCGGGACCGAGGCCTATGATTTATATACGTCAGATTGAGGCGCGACTTGACGTGTCATACGAGGAACAACCTGTGGAAATCATGGATATGAGGACTTAGATTTTGAGAAATAAGGAAATCCCGAAGGTTTTTGTAATGATCCTAAAACTTTACCTCGTACCACGTGTATTTTAGGGTTGTGCGTGGGACCCACTTGTCATGATATACAAATTCAAACCTCCGGAGTCGACACCGAGGTATGTTATTTTTGGTTTGATGCTTGTATTAAGAATTTTATACCAAAGGTTGAACAAATTAATTTAATGCATGGCAAAATGGTGTTGAGACGAGCGGTGACGCGCCTCGAATCGTGTGTCAACATGGGACCGAGGTAGCGTTATATGGGGTACGCTTAGTATAATTGAGTTAAAAAAAATGAAGTTGTGGCTAGCATTTATAGATATATATATATGCGTGGATAAGGTGGGTAAGTGGATAAGGTGAAAAAAAAGAAGTGAAAGAAACCAGTGGCGGAAAAAAAGAAAAAAGAGGAACTAGAGGAAAGAAGGAAACCGAAGGAGAAAGAAGAAGAGACCGAGAGAGATGAGGGATCAAGCTCGAGCAAGGTGAGTGAAATCCCCTCGTTGTTGTGTCATTTGTTGTTGTTGATGTGTGGGTTGTCGTTGGGTTCGGGTGGTTGGCGAACTCGGACGAAATGCCATGATAGTTCGTCCGAGCTCGAGAAGGCAGGGGAGTGATCTCCCCTGCATACAAACCCCGACTGGGGTTGGGGATGGAAGCCCAACCCCAGCCCCAAAAAAAATAAAAAAAATCGAACCAGAGCACGAGTGCTCTGGTGGGGAAGACGACCCCCTGCGGGTCGGGTCGGGTCGGACCAACCAGGGCCCGAGTGGGTCCTGGTTGACCTGACCCAAGTGGGTCGGGCCGGGTCAAACCGACCCGGGTCAAACCGACCCGGGTCCGCTTGGACCGGGTCGGGTCAATCCGGACCCACCCCTATAAAATAATATATTTAATTATTAAATTAAATTAAACTATTTTTATATAAGATTAAATTATTGAAAATAGATTAAAATAGATAACAATTATGGAAAAATTCTGAAAAATCCTCAAAAAACATGAAAAATTAGGGAAAGCTAGAAAAAAATAAGTTAGATGCTTTTCGGGAGTTTGGCACCTCAGTATATGTCGAAAAATGGAGCTAAAAACTGAACTTTTTTTGAAAATAAAAATGACAAATCTATAATCGCACGAAATGCAACCCTAAAATTTTAAAATGGTATAAATTGACACCAGGGGCTTAAGATGATATAGTTTGGTGTCGGGTGCGCATATCGAGGCGTGAGAAGGACGATTTGCGATTTATCGATGTAAGTAAACCAGCTAGGGACTTATGCAGTATTTCATTTCTCTCCATCGGTTGTTGTTGCTTACTATTTTGTGATAGCTTTATTGTTGTTCACTGCTTTGTGATGATAGCTATCGTTGAAATTGTTGTCGATTGAGTGAGTCCATTGGCGAGTGAGTCATGGTTACTGTTCAACTGCGATATGAGAGGGTTAGGGCTAGAGGTAGGGGTTTCGTCCTAAACCCGAGGTTTTTCCTGGTTGTCCGTCGATATTATCCGGGTCCATGGATGTTTCATAGTAGTACGGGCTGGGCTGGGAGACAAGGGTCTCGTCCTAGATCCAGTCTATGGATGTCTCTTAGTAGCAAGGGTTAGGGCTGGGAGGCTGGGGTCTTGTCCTAAACCCGAGTCTACTGGGCTTTTGCCGTGACTCAACGACTTTTTGGTCGGAACTCCTTGTTAGTTGGCCTCAGTCATTGATGGATTGTTTACAGTCTTGTATATTCATGCGTTCTTTATTCCATTCGTATTATTTGCATGAATTCGACCGCTTCGGATATTGTGAAATATTGTATATATGTCCTACTGGCCTTACTTACCTTTGCTCGTCATTTTTGTGTGTGACGGAGTGCAGATCCACAAACCAGCAAAGGAAAGGCTCCACAGTCAAGAGATATTATTTGAGGATACTAGAGCAGTTTTTGTAGGTGATCTTTTTGTATATTTATCTATACTTGTTTTAAAACATGGGGAGTTAGGTTTTTGAGAAATTTGGGGCCATTATATCTTTCGTTTACTTTCCTCTGAGTAGTTTTTTAACGATGATATACATATTCGGGGTTTCCACACTCTAGGTTGTCCTAACTGATAATTTTGCGATTTTTCAGTTAATTTGAGGTGTAAAAATTGCTTCCGCTATAGTTATGATAACTCGCTAATTGATTAACTAAAATTTTAATTGCTTCATAAATGGTAAATGATAAAGGAAGGCTGACTAGGCTTGCGTGACTCAGCGAAATGGGCTCGGGGGTCCACGTAAGTCTAGGCCGGGCGGGGCCCAGTTCAGGATTGTGGAACTGGGGCCGTCACAGTTGGTATCAGAGCTTTAGGTTCAGGCGAACCTAGGGGAAAGTTTAATGGATTAAGACATGGTATCAGAGATGAAGTTTTAAATACTCGAATTTTACTTTAAATCACAATCCATTGAGAAACAAACCAGCGGAAGTTAGGAATAGTTGGACTTAGAGTGGAACCCTATGATCCTAGCCTAAGCCTTAGTTGGGAAGTGAGGTGAGTTGGGGATATTTAAAACTGGACTATGAGCTATTTGATTTGTTGTATTATTAACTATCGATAGCTATGTTCTGATCGCGAAAAAAAATCGTTTTTTTTTCAGTTAGCGATGGCCGATCAGCTCGATACTAGCGATAGTGGTGCGGGGAACATACAGAGGAGATTAGATGGCATGTCGCAGATGATTACATCTCACGATCAGCGGCTTCATGAGATTCTCCGACTGCTGAGGGCTCAGGCGACAGCATCACCTTCCATGTCAGTAGCTCTAGTTACTCAGACTGGGAATGCTCCTACAGTCCATGACTCACCTGCATCGCCTCCAGTTCAGGCAGGACTTGCAGTGGTCGAGGAGACACATGTTCAGGCCGAGATAATATCTCCTACACCTGAGACACCGGCTAAGGATACACCGAGCACGCCGACCGATACGGGTGATATTGCTACCGCTGAGGCGAGGCAGACTCGCAAGTTTTAGAGGCATCATCCGTGAGAAGTTCCACGGGGGTACTAACCTCGAGGCTACAGAGAGGTATATGAGAAGTCATGAGAAGATACATGATGTATTGGCCACACCAGCTCATATGCAGCCAAGTATATCGTCAGCTTCACTGTTCGGCGAGGCTAATGTCTGGTGGCGCACTATGGTGGCGTCGAAGGGGAAACCCAAGGATTGGGCTGAGTTCAAGGAGAGGTTTAACGAGAAGTACATTCCTCCTACAGTCTGTAACTGGATGAGGACTGAGTTTCAAACCATTCGACAGAGGGCCGAGGAGTCGGTAATGAAGTATATGGACCGATATTTGTGCTTGATGGAGTATTCTGGGAGTGCGGCCGACACTGACGCTGATCAAGCTTACTACTTTGTGCACGGTCTACTAGTCTCCATTGGTTCTGTTGTAGTGACGACAGCTCCGAGTACATTACAAGAGGCCTATGAGAGGGATATGGCTAGCGAGAGCTTTGGGAACACACGCACTGGAATAGCGGTTGCCTCATCGGCATCGTCACAGTTAGTAAGAGGTGCTGGAAGTGATCGGAGGAAGAAGAGATCTCGATCATTGAGGCAGAGAGATCTAGCTCAGAGCGTAGGATCGGTTGCTCCGCCCTAAGCAGCGCGTACTGCGCCTGTGTCAGTGAGTCCAGCACGGAGCTACGCTAGTACACCACTGCAGCCAACACCGTCAGGTCCTCAGCATTAACATTATCAAAGGACGGATGGGAGAGGTAATGACCCGAAACAGGGTCAAAGTTTCAGTCAGGTGCAGAGACGGGGACAGAGGCCTAATCAGACGCAGGGACAAGGATAAGGACATCGTAGTTCATTTAGAGTAAGATCTCAGAGGGGTTGTTGGGAGTGTGGACAGTTAGGTCATGTCATTAATGAGTGTCACGACCGGGTCGAGGGCAGCCACAGCAGAGCCGGGAGCGGGTTCACGCAGTTGTCATTCCAGATCCGACCGCCAGCCGTACTTTGATTGAGGGTACGGTTTATATTTGCAGTAGATTCATGCGTGCTATGTTTGATTCAGGTTCTACTTTGTCGTTTATTTCGGGTCGTATGGTTGATGAGTTGGGTTTGAAACCTACTAGACTAGAGAGACGATTGATCATTAGCACAACTGCTGGGGATAAAATCTACCCGAACTTGTTGTGTGTTGATTGTTCGGTTGAGATAGATGGTCATATCATGTCAGCGGACCTAAGAGTATTAGAACTCCTCGAGTTCGATGCATTGTTGGGCATGGATTAGTTGGGTGCTTATCATGCACAGATCCATTGCTTCAGTAAGAAAGTCATATTTCATCTATTAGGACATCCAGAGTTTAGTTTCCTGGGGACTTCGACTAGTTTGCCTACTACCAGAGGTAGAGTTGCCACCAGTGTAGATGTCGAGATGTTCACTAGTGTATTGAGTACGACGGAACGGGTTGTGACTACGTTAGATGAGGTACCAGTAGTACGCGAGTTTCCTGACGTTTTTCCAGCAGAACTACCAGGATTTCCCCCGCCTAGGGAGATCGACTTCATCATTGATTTGGTTTCGGGGATCAAACCTATATCTATTCCGCCGTACCGGATGGCTCCGAATGAGCTAGAGGATCTGAGAGAACAACTTGAGGAGTTGTTGGAATTAAGATTCATTCACCCGAGCATGTCTCCTTGGGGCGCGCCAGTCTTGTTTGTTAAGAAGAAAGATGGCAGCCTGAGATTATGTATTGAATATAGACAGCTCAACATGGTGACAGTGAAGAACAAGTACCCACTTCCTCGCAATGATGATTTGTTCGACCAGCTAATAGGAGCACTGTGTTTTCAAAGATTGATTTGAGATCTGGGTATCATCAGCTGAGGATTAGAGCAGAGGATAAAGAGAAGACTACATTTCATACTCGATACGGGCATTACCAGTTCACAGTCATGCCTTTTGGATTGACTAACGCCCCAGCGGTGTTCATGGATCTCATGCATCAAGTGTTGAGAGAGTATTTGGATAGGTTCATCATTGTGTTCATCGTCGACATCCTTATCTACTCTAAGACTCGCGAGGATCATGGGGAGCACCTCAGGATAATTTTGCAGACTTTGAGGGATCATAGACTGTATGCAAAATTCAGTAAATGTGAGTTTTGGCTTACTGAGGTCGGATTTCTTGGACACATCGTCGGAGCCGCGGAGTGTCGGTGGACCCCGCTAAGGTTAGAGTTGTCATAGATCGGCCTACACCGCGGACAGTGATAGAGATCCGAAGTTTCTTGGGGTTGGCAGGCTATTATCGACGTTTTGTTCAAGATTTCTCAAAAATTGCGGCACCAATGACGCAATTGACGAAGAAAGACATAAATTCTCAGTGGAATGATAGTTGTGAACAAGTTTTTAGGTTTTTGGAGGAAAGATTGACTACCGCCCCAGTACTGGTATTACCTGAGTCGGGAAAGAGTTTTGAGATGAACACTAATGCTTCTAAGGTCGGGCTAGGCTGTGTATTGATGCAGGACGGTAGAGTGATTGCCTACGCGTCCCGACAACTAAAGATTCATGAGAAAAACTATCCTACACATGACTTGGAGCTAGCGGTAGTGGTTTTGCACTGAAGATTTGGCGTCATTATCTTTATGGAGAAAAGTTTGTGTTGTTCACTGAGCACAAAAGTTTGAAGAACCGGTTTACTCAGAAGGATCTGAATATGAGACAGAGGTGTTGGCTTGAGTTCCTCAAGGATTATGACTTCTCTTTGGAGTATCATCCGGGAAAGGCCAATGTTGTTGCAGACGCGTTAAACAACAGAGGGGAAGACTCATAGAGTACTACTTGCCACATGACACACGAGTATGGGTTACTCGAGGCGGTCGAATTGATGTATTATGTTGATATTCGACCGGTACCAATGTGTTGATTTGTGGGTAGATGAGAACTCGAACAATGTCGATTCAGAAGGTACTTGAGGGTCAGCAGACAGATGAGCAGTACCAGAGATTTTTGGAGTTTGCTAAGAGTCCGGATCATCCAGATGGGAGTCAGTCGACAGACTCGTGTTTGAGGTTTAGAGGTCGACTAAGGATTCCATCGGTGACTGAGTTACGTAATGAGATACTTGATAAGGCTCACCGCTCACGTTTTGCGGTTCATCCGGGTTGGACCAAGATGTACGCTGATGTGCGTCATCTTTTTTGTGGCTGAGGATGAGGACCGATGTTTCTGATTATGTTTGAGCGTGTGAGGTATGCCAACGAGTTAAGGCTAAGCATCGGAGACCGGGTGGGTTATTACAGCCACTTCCCATTCCTTGGTGGAAGTGGGAGCATATTGCCATGGATTTCGTCAGTGGGCTCCTCGATCTCAGCGCGGACATGACATTATCTGGGTGATAGTGGACAGATTGACGAAGTCTGCGCACTTTTTATCGATCTCTACCACACTTCGGGTTGATAGGTTAGCGAGTTTGTACGAAAGGGAAATTGTACGATTATATGGCATTCCTTTATCGATTGTGTCTGACAAAGGGCCACAATTTACATCTCAGATTTGGCGAAGCATGCAGGCACAGTTTGGTATGCGTTTGGACTTCAGTTCAGCTCATTATCCACAGATTGACGGACAGTCAGAGAGATTGACTCAGATTCTCGAGGATATGCTGAGGATGTGTGTGTTAGAGTACGGTGGATCTTGGAAAGAGTATTTTCATTTGTGTGAGTTCGCCTACAATAACAGTTATCGAGCCAGTATTGGTATGACACCTTTTGAAGCACTCTACGGTAGACCGGGCAGATCTCCATCTTGCTGGGCGGAGCCCGAGGATGTGGTAGTGATTAGGTATGAGATTGTAGTGGATCACACAGAGAATATACGACTGATTAGATTGAGACTGAAAGGTGCGTAGGAGAGGCAGAAAAAATATTATGACATGTATCATGGCGAGTTAGCATATGATGTCAGAGACTATGTGTATTTGAAAGTTTCTCCGATAAAAGGTCACAAGAGGTTTGTGATTAAAGGAAAGCTTGCGCCGAGGTTCATTAGTCCTTTCAAGGTGAAGAAACGAATAGGCAAGGTTGCGTACGAGCTGGAGTTGCCATCTCAGTTGTCTGGTATCCACCCTGTATTTCATGTTTCTATGCTTCGATTGTATAGGTCGAGAGAGGGCGAACGACCAGCAGTGGATTTGAGTCAGATAGACTTGAGGGAGGACATTACTTATGACGAGCCGCCCATCAAATTCTGGACCGTAAGGTAAAGATTTTGAGGAACAAAGAAATCCCATCAGTCCTCGTCAAATGGCAGTGTCACGAAATGAGGAGCTGACGTGGGAGCTTGAGTCGTACATGCGCGAGTACTTTCCTTATCTCTTCTGAATCTCAGTAAGTCTTTCCTTTATACTTTGTCAATTTCGAGGAAAAATTCTATTTAGTTGGGAAGACTGTAATGATCCTAAAATTTTACCTCGTGCCACGTGTATTTCAGGGTTGTGCGTAGGACCCACTTGTTATGATATACAAATTCAAACCTCGGGAGTCGACACCGAGGTATGTTATTTTTGGTTTGATGCTTGTATTAAAAACTTTATACCAAAGGTTGAACAAATTAATTTAATACATGGCAAAATGGTGTTGAGACGAGCGGTGACGCGCCTCGAGTCACGTGTCAACGTGGGACCGAGGTAGCGACATATGAGGTAAGCTTAATATAATTGAGTTAAAAAAATGAAGGTGTGGCTAACATTTATAGATAAATATATATATATATATGTGTGTGTGTGTGTGTGTGTGTGTGTGTGTGTGTGTGTGTGTGTGTGTGTGTGTGTGTGTGTGTGTGTGTGTGTGTGTGTGTGTGTGTGTGTGTGTGTGTGTGTGTGTGTGTGTGTGTGTGTGTGTGTGTGTGTGTGTGTGTGTGTGTGTGTGGATAAGGTGGGTAAGTGGATAAGGTGAAAAAAAAAATGAAAGAAACCAAGTGGCGGAAAAGAAAGAAAAAGGAGGAACTAGAGGAGAGAAGGAAAGCGAAGGAGAAAGAGAAAGAAGAAGAGACCGAGAGAGAGGAGGGATCAAGCTCGAGCAAGGTTAGTGAAATCCCCTCGTTGTTGTGTCATTTGTTATTGTTGATGTGTGGGTTGTCGTTGGGTTCGGGTGGTTGGCGAACTAAGACGAACTGCCATGGCAGTTCGTCCGAGCTCGATGAAGGCAGGGGAGTGATCTCCCCTGCATACGAACCCCACCTGGGGTTGGGGATGGAAGCCCAACAGCGCCAAAAAAAATAAAATAAAAATCGAACCAGAGTACTAGTGTTCTGGTGGGGAAGACGACCCCCTGCGGGTCGGGCCGGGTCAAACCGACCCGGGTCCGCTTGGACTAGGTCGGGTCAACCCGGACCCACCCCAATAAAATAATATATTTAATTATTAAATTAAATTAAACTATTTTTATATAAGATTAAATTATAGAAAATAGATTAAATGGATAAAAATTATGGAAAAATTTTGAAAAATCCTCAAAAAATATAAAAAATTAGGGAAAGCTAGAAAAAAAATGAGTTCGAGGCTTTTCGGGAGTTTGACACCCCGGTATAACTCGAAAAATGGAGCTAAAAACTGAACTTTTTTTGAAAATAAAAATGACAAATCTATAATCACATACTATAATCGCACGAAATCCGACCCTAAAATTTTAAAATGGTATAAATTGACACCAGGGGCTTAAGATGCTATAGTCAGGTGTCGGGTGCACATATCGAGGCGTGAGAAACACGATTTGCGATTTATCGATGTAAGGAAACCAGCTAGGGACTTATACAGTATTTCATTTCTCTCAATTGGCTGTTGTTGTTTACTTTTTGTGATAGCTTTATTGTTGTTCACTGCTTTGTGATGATACCTATCGTTGAAATTATTGTCGATTAAGTGAGTCCATTGGCAAGTGAGTCATGGTTACTGTTTATCTGTGATATGAGAGGGTTAGGGCTGGAGGCAGGGGTTTCGTCCTAAACCCGAGGTTTTTCCTGGTTGTCCATCGATATTATCCGGGTCCATGGATGTTTCATAGTCATACGTGCTAGGGCTGGGAGGTAAGGTCTCGTCCTAGATCCGGGTCTATGGATGTCTCATAGTCGCAAGGGTTAGGGCTGGGAGGCTGGGGTTTTGTCCTAAACTCGAGTCTGCTGGGCTTTTGCCATGACGCAACGACCTTTTGGTCGGAACTCCTTGTTAGTTGGCCTCAGTCATTGATGGATTGTTTACAGTCTCGTATATTCATGTGTTCTTTATTCCATTTGTACTATTTGCATAAATTCGACTGCTTCGGATATTGTGAAATATTGTATATATGTCCTACTGGCCTTACTTACCTTTGCTCGTCATTTTTGTGTGTGACGGAGTGTAGATCCACAGACCAGCAAAGGAAAGGCTCCACAGTTAGGAGATATTATTTGAGGATACTAGAGCAGTTTTTGTAGGTGATCTTTTTGTATATTTATCTATACTTGTTTTAAAACATGGGGAGTTAGGTTTTTGAGAAATTTCGGGCCTGTATATCTTTCGTTTACTTTCCTCTGAATAGTTTTTTAACGATGATATACATATTCGGGGTTTCCACACTCTAGGTTGTCCTAACTGATAGTTTTGCGATTTTTCAGTTAATTTGAGGTGTAAAAATTGCTTCCGCTATAGTTATGATAACTCGCTAATTGATTGACTAAATTTTTAATTGCTTTATAAATGATAAAGGAAGGCTGACTAGACTTGCGTGACTCAGCGAAATGGGCTCGGGGGTCCACGTAAGTCTAGGTCAAGCGGGGCCCAATTCAGGATTGTGGAACTGAGGCCGTCACAGTTTTGGTACGATGGCAGCATTACGGGATCGATGGACTCACTTGGGAGCTTGAGTCTCCGATGCAATGACGGTATCCTTACTTATTTGCTGGTAAGTATTTTCAGTTTAATTTAAATTTCGAGACAAAATCTCACCTGGTTGAGAAGAACTTTAACGACCTGAATTAATTCACTGTTATTAATGACGTGGTTGATATGTCAGACGCTCGTGAGACCCGCAGTAAGGCTTTGTGCGCTTGGAGTTAGGTAATTGTTTAATTTGTTGTATTTATATTGAAATAGAGTAAACGCCATCGCAATGTGTATACTTTTATTATTTTGACGTGCGAGATTGTGTGTTAAGTATTCGCTCGATATGCGTGTCGATGCGTGTATTGGGTAGTCAAAAAGACTAAATATTAAGCCAGGGGAAATAATACACACATAAAATGAATAAAATAGGTTAAATAATTAATTCGTAATGTATATTTGGTGGTTAGGGACATGATAGTACACGTATGTCGCAGTTCGGAATGTGAAACCGGGTGTCGGAACACCCAAAACACCACTTTTGAGTTAAAAATAAGGGTGAGTGTGCTATCAGAGTCAAAATTGGAGTCATGGAGGTTGGAAAAGAACCAAATAAGGAGCTTTGGATGGCCTAGAGATGCACATATGAGTTGAGATGCCAAAGTCACCTATATAAGTCAAGTTTGACTTCAAAACCACCACATTTTCTCTCTCCTCATCTTATTATCCGAGATTGAAGTGAAAGAAACAAGGTTTTGGAGATCAAAATGGGTGATTCAAGGAGCTTGGAGGGGTGAAAACTCCAAAAGCAAGGTGAGAATCACATATACCTTAATTCTCTCTATCTTTTAACCTTAATTATAGAGGTGTTGGTGAAGTTTTGGTGGATGTTGAGTTGTTGTTTAGATAAGTTTGAAGTGCTTTGAAGTCGTGTTGTTGGTGTTGTGGTTGTCGTTGGTTTGGGGGGTGGGGGATTGTTTAAGAACCCCTAGTTTTTGGCAATTTGCTGTCCAGAGGCCAAAAAAATAGCGCTAATGTTCTTCCTAATGAAGAACATATAATTGTCTGGGAATCAACGCGTTTATTCCCAGACCCAGCGCGCTAGATTCTGCTGTTTTGACGTAATTTTTATTAAGTGACTCAAAACACATCCAAATGACTAAAAATCAATTGTAAATGGAAATATGTCATTTCGGGCGGTAATTTGAGATATCTGGGACTAGGAGGAGCTGGACCAGGGTTATTGACGGGACATGGAGTGCGGTTTAAGGTGTGTAATATCCCGACTGAAATCTCTTGAGCAATACTTTATTTTGTTTTTGAATTCACAGTATGTCCTTCATTACTCTATTCTTGGTGTGATATAATGGACGGACGTTGAGGCTCTCATTCCGTGCCATTTCTGTATGTACGTCCACTGGGCCATATCACGTGTGCCATCTCGGTGAATAGGGCTATCCGATAGTTGTGTTGGGTACGTGTGGGTGCGTCGTAGGTTTCATGCCGACCACCTAGCGGATCCATATACTGGCCTTGCTTGAGTGCTACTAGCCGACAATAGTCTTTTGGAAGTCTGAAGTATGGCGCTAGTCTGATCCTAGGCTCTAAGAACACACACGCTTTGAGCTTTCACTATTACATATGCATGCGATGAACACAGTTGCCTGTTTTTTTAATTTCTGCATGTTTATTTAATAGTTTGATTAAATTTCAGTATTTACTTTCCGTATTGCTCTTTTAATTTCCTTGGGAATACTCACTCTTGACTCATCGTCTGTCTTTTTGTGATGACTTGAGTGCAGATCCTAGTACGAGCCGTGGCAAAGGCAAGCTACCAGAATACTTGTGATTCAGAGACATATAGTCAGGCTTGTACGTTTGTATATACGTATTTTGTTTTATTTTGGGATTTGGGATTGTAAGTGATACAGTACGACTCTATACTGTTGATATTTTGATACATTGATGTACATTATTGATCTATGATGATATATGAGTTTTTCACACTAGATATCAGAGTTAATTGCATGACTTGAATGTTTATATATATTGTTTGTCATGTTAAAAGACTTCCGCTGTGATTTATTTGAGTTTAAAATGATCTTAATAGATAACTTGAGTTCAGTAACAATTCAAATAGTAAATTGTTGTAACTCGAGGTTAATAATGATTAAATAGTGGATGAATTGGCATGTGGGACACAGGTGGCGCTGGTAGGCTAGGTAGTGGGCCCGCATTGGCCTCCATGGCGATCCAATTAGAAAACGGGCTGTTACAGTAGTGTTTAGAATTCTCGTTGACTACAACTAAGTGGATGATGACTCACTGATTTGGTATTAGATTACTTGAGTAAGAGGTCAGTAGTTCAAGCTTCGATGTGAGCAAGTTGAGATTTTTTTTTTACCACCGACTAATATTCCATTGGAAATACAATACCCACTCGACAAAAGATATACCTTGAAAAAATTAAAAAAAAAATACTCGAAACCTCTTAAAGGCCGAAATGAACAATTAGGAAGTCACGATCACTACATCTACATTAGAGCAATTAATAGTTGGTACACACTTGAAAATTCGCACAAAAGTCTCTTTTTTTTTTTTTTTTTTTTTTTTTTTTTTTTGGGAAATTGCACTCGCATGTCTAGCTAGACGCATATAATAATTAAACATGATATGAAATGAAATATTTCTATGATGTATATGCGTTTTCTTCTACGTAACTATTTTAGCTTCTTGTATGTATAATGTATGTACACTTTGAGAGTCAAGATGAAATCTCATCTTGTTAATCCGTATAATTAATTAATTACTATAAATTCAGCTCTTAAAAGTGTTTCCCCCTTGTAAAATTAACTTGATCTCCACCCATTACCTTGTGTATTTTTTCTTTCTTTTTCAATGTTACGTCACTCAAAATTTTACAATCTTTTTGTATTTTATCTGAATTATGGAAGTACATCTTTTTTTGATGAAAATTATGAAAGTCCATCATTAATCACACTTTATTGAGCTAAAGAGTTTAATTCATGTAATCGATCACCATTACAAATTTGGATTGAAGCTTTGCTAACTGTTGTTATTATTTCACGTCGTGCTACTTATTTAGGAGACTGCGACCTTTAAGCATGAATCACATTTAATCTTCATTTAAGCTCTACTTGCAGTGATGGAATCATAAAATTTAATTAGGGTGGACAAATTTCTCATAAACTTATATTATTTAGAGTCTATAGAAAAGTGACAAAAGGAGAACAATTGATATATACCATTACCAGACTAGTTTGGTCGAACCAAACCCAAAAGTGACAGCGCATGCGAGAATCGTCATTTGTATATTTGCGACGGATATCATAACCGTCACATAAGAGTTCGCGCCAAAAGTGAAACCAAGGATCTTTTGAAGACGGAAGACTTGAACTTAAACCATCTTTTGCCACGGATAGTCTTTCCGTCACAAAGAAGTTGTCAGACAATACCCAAACTTCTCATTATAATATGCCAAGTGAAAGAGATTCTCCAATAGGCAAAAACTTTGCTGGCTCTGGCTGTCATTACTTTCAAAATTAGCGGGTCATGAGCGAGAATTAATGTTAATTGCGTGTCCACTGATGGGTGGTACATAGCTCTACTTATTTAGTATGTCTCGATTTTTATATCAAAAGTCTCTCCATTTGGAAGATAGGCTTGTTTGACTAAGGCTGCCAAAATCGGTCCCGTTTGTCCGATTTTATCAGATCAATTTTAAATGGGTTCGGATAATATTTTTGTAAAAAACATACGGATCTGGACAATGTTTTATGTCCGTTTAAAAATACGGGATCGGGTCTGGATAAATTTTTAACAAAATGGGTACCCGTTTAGTGATTAATTTGAAGGGCATATAAGTAATTTCACACTCCATAACCTAAGTCTCACACTCTCACTCAAATACACTCACAGTCTCAACTCTCACGGTCTCACTCACTCTCACCAAACCATCCGCCATCGCCACCATCCGCCATCGCCACAACCCACAATCCGCCATCGCCATCTGCACTCACGGTCTCACAGTCTCGCGGTCTCAATCCGCCATCGCCACCATCTCGCCAGTCGCCGCCATCGTCGCCTCTCCCTCCAAAACAAGCCGCCAGTCGCCACCATCTCGCAGTCTCGCGCTCGCCAGTCGCCGCTCTCGCTGTCTCGTGCTCGCCAGTCGCCACAAGATCCAGATGTGCCTCTCCCTCTAGCTCTCGCCGTCTCGGGCTCGCCGCCGCCACCGCGGCACCGCCTGTGCGGCCTTGGCCTCATCGGTTGTGCGGCCTCACCGCTTCACCCGTGCCGTCGGCCCGTCACCCTCTCCCTCCCGCTCTCGCGCTCGGCAGTCGCCACCACGCTGCCTCTCCTCTCAGCTTCGTCGGGCGTCATCGACTGTCTCGAGCTCCACTCTCCGCACTCTGCAGCAACGCAGCCGCAGCGCACGACTAGTCGGGCATCGCCGGCGATTGCCGTCACCCCTCGCCAGTCCGCCACGGCTGTGCCCACTCATCTCTCTGCTCTCAATGTAAAAATGAAAATCGGACAAAATGAGAGCGCGGGACTAAACAAAAAAAGCGCCCGTTTTAAAAACGGGACCGAGTCCGAACATCAAATTTAATCATTATAGAAATGGTGTCCGGTTCGTATTGCCAACCCTAGTTTGACACGTGTACCTTGTTAACATGTCAGTAATTAAAGACATCACCTTTTTTGAGGTTTGTGTAAGATTTTTATTTATGTTTTTTGTCATTATACCGCGTGACATCTAAAACTACCTAAAAGTAATTAAACCTTGTAACTTTACGATTTTCATTTTTCACGATTGCCAAATAAAACGTCAGCAAAGCACAAATATACATAAGCAGTCAGTGGCACCGAACAAGCCTAATGTTAGCTACCCTTTATTTAATTTCTTTTGATACGAGAATGCTGGAACTTATACAAGGAAGACATATATATAGCAAGCTAGTGCAATAGACTGAGTAAATAGAAATATCACATTATAAAACATAAAGCATCTAGAAATCGCCACATGGGCCTAAAGAGTGTTGGGCCACACATGCACACGTGGGTATATAAATGAGGTTGGAGTCCATCTTGCACAAAAACAATTTACCGGCTTATTATACTCCACTTATATATATATATATACATGCATACATTCACACCAATTCTTATTATGTATCCGATGTGGAGTTATGTACTGTAACAAAGCATATGTGAATCTATATCTATTCATCAAGAGCAACTGGAATGCTCTGCTCATTACTAAAGAAGTTACTTGGATCAACCCTGCTCTTCACCTTCACCAACCTATCAAAGTTATTCTTGAAATACTTAACACCCCAAATCTTAGCTTCTTCATAGCTTTCACTGCCATCTATCCTGTTTCGACCCAAATCAAGATCTCTATAATTCAGATAGGCCTCTCGTGGCTGCTTCGAGACATAAGGCGTCATGTAATCGTACAACCTTCTCGTCCATTCAATGTTCTTCATAGATGCCTCATCCCCTTGTGTTGTCCAATCCACCTCATAAGTTATGAGATATATGTTCCCATCTCTATGAGGAAATGGAATCTCATATTCTGCAATCTCAGCCATTTTTCCACCATATGGCACCATGAAAATAAAAGGGTTATCTACTTCGGAAGCCCTTCGCCATAACTCTCCTAACGCAGACTTCGGTATCGGGTTTTTTACGTAATCCGATTTTCCCTTGAAGGAGTATCTTGGTGTAGGAGTCCTATCAAGCAAAATTCTTAAAGATCCATTGAAGGGTACTAGTCCATAGAAGTACAATGTAGATTGAACCCAGCTCATTTCGATGCAATCTTCACGCCGTAAACTCAATTCGGGAAAGCTTTCTTGCATTATTTGAAGTAGTTCCTTTGGATTTCCTAAGAACATGGATAAGAACAGCACTTGCATTGTCGAATTCCTCTTTGTTAACCAAGATATTAACATGAGGTCTTTAGGGAGTTTGTGTGCAATGTATTGCCATTTATGAATAAGTGGAATTGCACCTTGTTCTAATGTTTTTGAAACTGTGAAGACAGTCACGGTTGGCGGAACACGAACCAACTTGATCTTCCACGACAGAACAACTCCAAAACTTGCGCCGCCACCCCCACGGATAGCCCAAAACAGATCTTCACCCATTGATCTTCGGTCCAAGATTTCGCCTTCGGCATTCACTATTTGAGCATCCAAAATGTTGTCTGCCGCGAGGCCATATTTTCTCATCAAAGCACCATATCCACCACCACTGAAATGCCCTCCAACACCTACTGAAGTCCCAATCCCAGCAGGGAAGCCATGGATTGGACTCTTCTCCGCGATCATGTAATACAATTGGCCTAGCGTCGCGCCACTTTGAACCCAAGCTGTTTCGTCTTCGACATCAACTTTGATAGCTTGAAAATTGATGAGATCAAGTATAACAAATGGGAGTTTTTGACTTGATGTGTATGATAGGCCCTCATAGTCATGGCCTCCACTTAGAGTCCTGATTTGAAACTTAAATATTCTAGAGCAAATCACAACTACTTGGACTTGTGATTCATGCAATGGTGTGATTATGAGATGGGGCTTGGGGGTTTTGGTCGATAAGAACCTGAGATTTACTATTGAAGAGTTTAAGATCGAATTGTATGATGAAGTGCTTGGAAGATAGACTGGAATTTGAGAGTGATCATTATTTGAATGGTTTGATAAACATTTGAGATAGGCCTCATATTTAGTATTGGATGAATTTGAAGCTGAAACTAAAAGTACAGAATACAGAACAAGGATGTGAAAGATAGGGACTAGAAATGCTGGTGAGATTGATGAAGTAGTTGCCATAGCATAAGAAATTAACTAGAATGGTCTTTAGATATGGGCTTGTAATTAAATGACCATTGAGCTCCATTTAATATATAGTCGTAGTTTAGATTTGATGAAAACAAAACGTGTAAAATAGTACTACTAGTTGCTATGCTAATTCATTTGGAAATTTATTCACTCTCCATTGACAAGTCTAAGTTGGTTCCTTAAGTTTTGAATGTAACTAATTAAATTGCATGAAGTCTACAAGTAGTTGAGATTTCTATTGACATAAAAATTACTGAACAGCAGCAATAAGTACTGTATAATAAGTTCCTGATTCTATTTCTGTTTTCTACATAAGCTCAGTTGAGATATATATTAGGTGATTCGACGAGGCAAAATAGACTACGGATTGGTTAGCGTCGTCTGCGCGCTCTTGCCTCTTGCCCTCAACTTCGGTAAATTGATCATGTTTCCATGTAAGTGTTCGATTTATCGGTATATGTACTTTACATCAACAAAATTTTCTCATTCGAATGCGTCGATCGGCATCATTGGTGGTATTCTTCTACAAATTATTTAAGCAACTTAATTATGCACGATTGAGATAGAGATGCTGCTTCAACTATACAAAATGACCACGGCACATCTTTCTTGCACGCATGTGCACACATCTAGGTTTGATTTCGAACATCAAAACTCAATTATATTTTTTTCATCACACCTATTACTTTTGTCAATTTTTTAAATAATTGTACTCAACAAATTAGTTAGGTAGGCAGCTGTTTTCAAATGAATTAAATGTTATTATATGGACAATGTAACATGTTTTTTTGGTCAAACATTCGGATTGCTATATGAACACACCTACTTTTATTATTTTCTCTTGTTTAGTATTGAAGACGTTTTCAAACAAATTTTAAATTTTTGGCTAGTAGATAATTACATAAAATGAACGTAGCAAAAATGAGGATGCTTAGGTGGATGCATGGTAAAATTCGTAATGATATAATAAGAAATATATAAATTCAAAGACAAGTATGAGTAACACAAATTGATACAAAGATTAGAGAAGGGCGGTTGCGGTGGTTTGGTCACTTGCAAAGATGGTCTACAAATGCCCCCACTAGAAAACATGACTTAATAGAAACTGTAGAAATTCGACGAGGTAGGGGTAGACCAAAATTAACATGAAATGCATTAATTAGGAGGGATTTGAATGGTTTGGAACGCTCACCATCAATTGTACTTAATCGAGCACAATGAAAAAGTTTGATCCATGTAGCCGACCCCAATTTAATTGAGACTGAGGCTATGTTGTTGTTGTTGTAAAAGATGTTAATTAAAACTTGTATACATTATATTAATCTACAAATAAAAAAATATTTAAACTTTGTACACCTTTAAAAAGACATATATTATTATTATTATTATTATTATTATTTGATAGGAACGAGACTTTATTCAATATAGCCAAGATAACTGTACACATGCGAAAAACAATGTGTTTCCCTCAAATAAAGTAAAAAAAAAAATCCTATCAATGTAATAGAAACAAAACACGCCATCCATATTCTGAATAAATACATCACACCATGCAAGTGATGCCATAGCATATTCACTTTTATAAAATATTGCTCATTCTTAGGATCGAGTGACTTACATCAATAAAACAAAGTAACATCCATTTTTTTTTTCCTTATGGTAGTGTTGGAATGCTCTGTTCATTGCTGAAGAAGTTACTTAGATCAACCTTTCTCTTCACTTCCACCAATCTGTCAATAAAAGGCCTGTAAGGGACTAAACTAATAAATTGCATCTTATGGCAAACTCTAGTGGGGATTTATAATTACCAATCATTAAAAAAATCGGGCTATTTTTTGATTATATATATAAAGACGGCGTACCAATGATCTAGCCAAAAAATTCTTACATAATAAAAATTAAAGAAATTCATCCACAACATATAAATACATTAATTAATACTGATTTTAATAACTAGACAACACGCCATTACTTATTAAACTGATTTGAATATAGAGGAATTGAGTCAATGTATTTCGTTTCTTTTAAGTAAGGCTTTAAGTTTGATTCTCGTGGACAAAAAAAATAACGTTAGAAAGGCCGCCTCCTGTAAGAGGCCGACCTGATACTGTTCGAGTGTGGATTACTCGATCGGAAACCATGCGGAATAAAAAAAAATTTGAAAAAAAATTATACGCGACAGCCGTTGCAAAAACAACACATATTTCATCCACCTTTATTTGTAGAACATATAAAAACCTTTGGCCGAGTCCTTTCCTTACAACGAAAGTGCGCGAAAATCATTTTTGAGCGGGAGCGCCAAAACCCTCGTTGGGGATATGAACGAGAGAGTTCTAGGGGTTCGAAGATTCGATTGATCTGATCATCAATGGCTTCTCTTCTTCGATCCCTCCTACTTCAATCAACGTTGATGCCCTTCGAGGGTTTGAAGATCCTCTCTCATTTCTGTCTAAGAAACTTTTCTCATTCCGATTAATTGTTACTTAAATTCCTTAATTCTTGATCGATGTCGATTGCGATTGCGATTACGATTACGATTGCGTAATAGTATTTTTCAGCTGCTCTGCTTGCATTTGATTTTGTTATTAGGGGAATGTTTGATGCTTGCTTGATGAAATCTTTCGAATTTAGGTTTAGGGTTTAGCGTTTAAGTTTTAGAATTTAGGGTTAATCCCAATTATTCCAACTACTACTTTTCGCTTTCATTGGGGTAACATAAACTAGAGTTTTCAGGGTTATGTGAGTGGCACCTATAACTACTTAAAATTACCTGTAACTTCTAAAGTAGTCGTGGTTTCGGTGAACATTATTACTTGCTTTATTTTTATTTTTTATTAGTACTTATCCACGATAGACAGCAGTGGTACCAAATTTATAAGCTTATACATGGAAGATATATAACTAGGAGAATTTATAAGCTTTACATTTATTCAATTTCTTTTAATAGGAGAAGTTGGAGCTTATACATGGAAGATATATAACTAGTGCAACATAATGATTAAATAGAAACATCACAAATAGAATATAAAACATTTATATATCTGTGATCCATTCATCCTACAACTGGAATGCTTTGCTCATTGCTGAAGAAGTTGGTTGGATCAACCTTGCTCTTCACCTTCACCAACCTATCAAAATTGCCATTGAAATAGTTAACACCCCAAATCTTAGCTTCCTCATAAGCTTGCACTGCCATCAATCCTGTTTTGTCCCAAATCAAGATCTCGATAATTCAAATATGCACGTCGAGGCTGCTTCGAGACATAAGGAGTCATGTACTTGTATAAACTTCTCATCCATTCAATGTTCTTTGTAGAGTCTCCTTGCTTTCTCCAGTCCACTTCATAAGATATGAAATAAATGTTACCTTCTCTATGTGGATATGGGATATCAGATTCTGAAATCTCAGACATTCTTCCACCGTGTGGGATGAAGGCGATGTAAGGTAATTCTACTTCAGATGTCCTTCTCCACAACTCTTGTAATGCAGATTCCGGTATCGGCTTTGTCACATAATCAGATACTGACTTGAAGGGGTATCTTGGTGTAGGAATTCTATCAAGCAAAATACTTAAAGACCCATTGAAGGGTAGTCCAAAGAAGTACATTGAAGCTCGAACCCACTTCATTTCGATGCAATCTTCTAGCTTTAGACCCTATTCCGGAAAGCTTTCTTGCATGATTTGAAGCAGTTCGTTTGATTTTCCTAATAACAAAGAGATAAATGATAATTCCCTCGTCGAGTTTAGTATGCTTATCCTTGGTAGTATCGCGAGCTCTTTGGGGAGTTTGTGTGCAATGTATTGCCATTTATGAAGAAGTGGAATTGCACCTTGTTCTAAAGTTTTTGTGACTGTAAAAACTGTCACAATTGGTGGAATTCAAACCAACTTGATCTTATAGGATAGAACAACTCCAAAACTTGCGGCGCCACCCCCCCGGATAGCCCAAAAAAGATCTTCTCCCATTGACCTTCTGTTGAAGATCTTGCCATTAGCATCCACTATTCGGGCATCGATAACGTTGTCTGCTGCGAGGCCATATTTTGTCATCAAATTACCAAATCCACCACCACTGAAGTGCCCTCCAACACCTACTGGTGGCCCAAGTCCAGCAGGGAAGGCATGGATTGGACTCTTCTCCGCGATATTGTAATACAATTGCCCCAACGTTGCGGCGGCTTGAACCCAAGCAGTTTCACCTACGATATCGACATTGATGGAGTCGAAATTGATGAGATCTAGCATAACGAACGGGAGGTCTTGATGCGATGTGTATGATAAGCCCTCATAGTCATGGCCTCCACTTAGAGTCCTGATTTGGAATTCATGTTTTCTAGAGCAAATCACAACTGCTTGGACTTGAGATTCATCCAATGGTGTGATTATGAGATGGGGTTTGGGGTGTTAAGAATCTGATATTTACTAGTGAAGTGTTTAAAATTGAATAGTATCACTAGAACAAATTCTACTTTTCATAGAAAAGTGTTATCTTTAAAGATGTTATCGTATCCTTAAAGCTTACATAGGGATTTCAAACCTCTATCAAATTCTGGCTATTTCATAGGGGTTTCAAACCTCTATCAAATCTTGACTATTTCATAGGGGTTTGAAACCTCTATAATATCTTCAGAGGCTTACATAGGGGTTTCAAACCCTTATCAATTGTAGTGATTTCATAGGGGTTTGAAACCTCTATATTATCGTCAAAGGCTTACATAGGAGTTTCAAACCCCTATCAAATGTAATTTTAAAAAAATAATAGCTGAAAATGCCCAAAATTAATTTCCATTTCCATTTTCAATTGAAAATATACAAATCTACATTCCACTCGCAATATTATTATTTCATTCAATCAATAATGTAAAGTTTGAACAAATATTCTTGCCATTCCAAAATCAGAAATCTTTTGATTCATCTCCGCGTCTTAGCAGAACATTACTTGCTTTAAGGTCTCTATGAACAATTCTTAATCTGGAGTCTTGATGAAGATATAAAACTCCTCTAGCAATCCCAAGAATTATGTCACGACGCATCGCCCAATCCAATGTATGCTTCTACTTTGATCTGCGTATAAATTTTGCTCAAGTTACTAAGCACATAATATATAGTTTGTAGCAAAAATTGAAAAGTAACAAATATTCATGGAAGCATATACCGAATAGAAGAAAGTCCAAGCATACCTGCACCATTTCCACTTATGCACGAAATTCGCAAACTAGAGCAGCTCCAGTAACAGCTTGGGGAAGAAGCAAAGCATGCTCTGGAAGTGCTACAGAAAGAGGTTGCTTGTCATAGACAAGGTAACCAAGACGCAGCCGAAACAATTGCCAAATTGCAAGCAGAAATCAGAGAAATCAGAGAAATGTGCTCTGTAAGAACCGCATCAGAGGATGTTGTAGTTAGAGATGTTGATCCTAACAGAAGTGTAGGTGCTAATTTGAAGGAGGAGATTACTAGACTTCATTCACAAGGAAGCACAATTGCAAATCTTGATCAGGAGCAGCTTGAAAATGTTCAGAAATCCATTGACAAGTTGGTATCGTCACTTCCTAGTAACAATGATCAGTCCAATAATGAGGAAAACCTGAAGTCAAAAACTCACTCAAGGAAGAAAAAAATGCTTCCTCTGTGATCAAGCAACAGTGCAAACATCCAAAATCTTATAAGATCTCCATGCACACCCCTATCTTCATCTCGAAAGGTGCTGGACACTGAATCTGAGAACAAGGATACAACAATAACAGCGACAATAACAAAGCCTCAATCCCAAATTAGTTTGGACCGGCTACATAGATCTATCTATTCCATTGGGCTCAACTTAGCACAATTGATGTTAAAAAACTCTAATTGATTTGAGATGTTTAAAGAAATTCAAACTTTTTATTCCACTCTTCAAACATGGAAACACCTTATGAAATTTTAGGCGGGCAACAGAGAAGATTGTGCACATCAATGCAATCAGCGTGTACATGCGAGGTGTGTGCAAGAGGCGATGGACACAGGAGGACACAGGAGGACAATATCATTACCTTAAGGTTCTTATCCCAGCTCCCTGTACAAAATGCCTCCCGTCAGCTGATAAACCCAAACAGGTAACCCGCTGCTCATGGGAGTCATGCAGCGAACCCAAGTTCAGAGCTACCTGAAAGGAGGGGAGCGTAGTTACAAAGAGTTGAATAGAGTACAAGAAGCAATTTTCAGACAAGTTAGACTGTTAGAATTACAACCAAGGATTGAAAAACTCAACTTCACGTATGACCTTACACATTTAAACATATCAAAATCATCACTGTATTAGTAAATAAATAAAAAAACTAACATAGCTAGCACTCTACTAAACATATCTAACAAGCCAATAGCTACTGACAATTAGAAAGAAAGATCTATAAAGGTTTAATCTGAAATTTAAGAGGCAAATACATACCTTTGCGATCAAAGTATCCCACACAAAGCAATCACCATTTGAATATCCAGCAAACATAAGCCTGCCTGATATAGAGAAAGCAATGGAAGTTACAATGGGGAAATAACCATCACCTCGTTGCAGCCCATAAACTTGGAGCAGGTGCCCAGTTCTCATGTCAAAGAGTCTGCATGTACCGTCGTCTGAACCAGTCCCAAATCTAAGCCCATCTGGGAAGAAATTGACAGTGTTAACATCACCTTCATGGCCATGAAACGTGCAAACAGCTCGGCTTGCAATGCGAGTGTCCCACAGACGAGCAGTCGCATCACATGAACCAGACACAAACATATTTGAATTTGTCCCATTGATTGAAGCAACGGAAACACGTTAAGTTGATAAACAAGTTAGTGAGAAAGTAAGTAATGATGTGAGCGCTTGGAGCCACAAAAAAGGGATGCCATACTCAAACTAGTATCTAAGACCGTCCAACCAAATTTAAATTTGGAAAATCTTGAACAAGTAATGCATGAGTCGTAACGAACTCTGATCTAAGAAATTAGTATGTGGATCTATGAATTGAATAAATTATGGCGATACTTTTAAAATTTTATTATCTTAGAAATTAGCAATTTCTTATATTGGTTAAGAATGGAGTTCTGGTCCGTAAACATTTTTCTCCACAAAACCTCGAGCACTTAATAAATTCATATCCTATTTTCGTTAAACTAATTCTTTAATGATTAAAATCAGAGAAAATTAATATAAATGGATCAACATGGAGAAAACTTAAGGGTTTTACAATTGGAGATCGAAATTTGTTTAGTAGTCAAGTTAAAACTGAAAAGAACTAGCATTTCTTACTTTATGGCAAGACAGAAGGCAGCATTGGCATTCTACACTTTGTTATATGACAGGAAATAACAATTGATTCACTAACAGTGTAGATAAAATTTATTTAAAATTGAAACAGAATAAGCAAACTAGATCAGGACAATTCCGGCTATATGCACAATACATATACCACTTGACATAAATTAGAGATGCAAAAGCAAAGAGTGAAGATAGTGTACCTGGCCATATGCCAGAACTGTGGCATTATAACCACTGAAGAATGCATCAACTAAAGGTCCTCAAATATTCTATAGGAAGAAGAGCTTGTGCCACTATAAACATGATTAAAAGTGAAGGCATGTGACCCAATTTGAACCTGTAATTGCATATAAACCACTTATTCAGACATGAAATAGATACATATTTATACTTTCAGTCAATTATTACTCTAATATAGAATTGACTTCAAATTTTCAACTCTTTTTTTCCCTCCAAATTGTCACAAACTTTAATTTTTTTATCTCAATTAGCCATCCATGAATAGGAGTATACATATGATTAACACATAAAGTAGCTAGTGAATATTTGGTAACAAAAAGCGCAAAACATGTTGTAGTTGCATATATTAAATTAAGTAGTAAAATAAGTCAAAATTAAAAGTTTAATTTCTTCCATCAGTTTCTTGTTAACTTTATTTAATTGATTCTCATGAAGAAACATAGTGAAATCTTAAGAGGATCATACGACGATGATCGATCAAGGAATCTTTGTGACCGACATACAATTAAAATAATAAAAAAAACCAACAAGTCTCCATAAACTGAAGAGAAAGCACGATAATAATTAATTAATAGCTAGGGTGTTGTAATGTTGAAGCAGTTGCCTAAATTAATTAAAAGAAGTGGAAAACTAACCTCATCTGCATCTTGGTGATGATGGGGAGGAGGAATTGTCTCGAAGGCCATGAGCAGACGTCGACCACAGTCATAGGAGGCTGCGCATAGGAGGAAGAGGAGGAGGTTGGAATGAATGGATGAAAATTAAGAAGTAGAAGAAAAAGAAAGAAATAAAAAGAAAAGAAAAGAGGAAAGGGTGGTATCCGCAAACTTAAATGAGCTGGTTTGATAGGAAAATAAACAAATATCTTGCGATTTGTCTTTGGATGGAATGATTGACAGACTGTTCAAATCAAATACCAAAAGGCAAAAGAGAAAGGCGGATCAAATCAAAGAGAAAGAGCACTAGCAGTAGCAGTTACTACTTATTACGGGTGCGTCCTTGCCTCCTTCTATAACGTCGCGGCATAACTTAGCTCCCAAAGCAGTGTACTTATCAAGGTTCTTCAAAAAATCCATAAGTTCTTGTAATTCCGATTTGGTCTGATTAGTACAAGTTACTAAATAATGACTAATTGAAGCCATAACAGATGAGATGCATCACCTTTCCTTGAAATAAAACAAAACGAAAAATATCTTTCAATGATATGAGAAATAGCAAGGTTCATTGCTCGAAAGATAAAAGAAGGGCAATACTGATTTCCTTTGAAGAACAAAGCTATACAACTTGTATTTGAACTATGCGTCTAAAATAAGAGTTATGCATAAAAGGTAGCATTTAACATTGTCACTGTTTGTACAAAAGATAAGCTAGATAATTGTTGGGACAATTATTGAGTTGCTCAGAAGTTTGATCTTTTCATTAGATGAATTTGGAGAGGTCCATGGATCCTATTTTTCCAAATCGTTTCCATGAATTTGGAGATTCAATTCCTTACAATCAATAACTCAATTTGATCCAAAAACACAAAAAGATATAACAAAAACTTTAAAAAGAGTAACATTTTCCAACTTTCTCAAGTTCCATCAGCGATCTCCTGCTGCAGGTCCTTCGGATTCTTCTCGTCCACCAAATAAATTGGAAGATTTCACAAAATCTGGAAAAGAATGTATTCAACCACTATTGAGCTACTCATTGAACATCTATTTGTCAACAAAATCATACAAAATCAACAAAATCAATATTACTGTTCAAATTTTTGCACAACTAACTGAATTTTTGCAGAGGATCCACTGAACAATCGATGCGATTAGGAGAGCGACCAGAGGAGCGAAGACCACAGGTTCGAATCGACCGCGCCGGCCTTTCTGCAACTCCATTGCTTCTCCTCTCCGTCAAAAGACATCACTAATCCCACTCTCAACGCCCCATCCTCACCAATCTCTGCATTCATCAACACCGAAACCAATTCAAATCAATCCAAAATCAATTCCCGTACATTACACACCAATTGATCGATCTATACCAACAATCGCATCTCGATTAGCAAACGAATCATCAAATTGAAAACCAAACAAAACCTACGATAAAGACGACGGTTTGGACGAAATCGATAACCGAAGCGACGATCCGAGTAAGTGGAATGAGAATTTTGAGAGTGGATTGGAAAACGAGTACATGAGAAGCTAGGGTTTGGAGGATCTGATGAAGAGAGAAAGTCTTCGTAGTTGAAGTTGAAACCCGATTCGTGATTCCTAGGGTTCTTCAGTTGACGAGGAGAGTATAGATGAGAAAATGAGTATTGATGGGTCTTGGCATTTGGATTTCGACGATGATGGGTTGTGATTTGTGCTCCAAGTGTTTTAAGGGATGACTTGTGAGAGTTGTGTTGTCTTGATTACCTAATAGATAGGGGTTCCTTAAAACCTCTATTAATTAACTGCTTTAAAAAGTCAAAATTGTTCTAGTGTATGATGAAGTGTTTGGAAGATAGACTGGAATTTGAGATTGATTATCAATTGAATGGTTTGATAAACATCTGAGTAATGCCTCATAGTTAATATTGGATGAATTTGAAGCTGAAACTAAAACTACAGAAAACAAAACAAGGATGTGTAGAAGTGCTGATGAGATTGATGAAGTAGTTGCGATGCATAAAAACTAAAATGGTCTTTAAAATAAATGATGCCTACTTTGCTCACAATATATAGTTTAGTTCGGATCTTGGAGTTAATATTTTCATATTTGGTTCAACTTTAAACTTGCGGGGAATTTTAAAATTTTAAATAATAAAAAATATGAATTAACATAAAAAGCCTTCAAACATAGAGATGAGTAATAAAAGGGTCATTAATAAGTGATAATTGTGTCTACAACTCGTGAGAGATAATTTCCTAGAGGGGGAGGGAGTGGTGGCGAGAAATCTCACATCTTAGAGTGGAGATAGCTTGCAAGCAAGTTGGACAACCAAACAAGATTAGTTCTCAACTATCTGTAAGTTATCTACCGAGAGATAACTCTATCCCTAACCAAACAAGTCCTTAGTTTTGAGTTGATGAAATCAAAACGTGCAAAAGAATGCAATTCAATTTTTAATGGTATTCTACAAATGCAAGCAATAACTTGTCCATAAGATTGGGAGAGGTGCTTCAATTATACAAAATGACCACGACTCATCTTCCATGCATGTCCACACATCTAAGATTTGATTAGTATTAATTGATTTCGAATAATAAACTCAACTACAACTTCAGCACACCTATTTCTTTTGTCAGTTTTTTTCGAAATTCACCTAACAGACTGGTCAATTTGGCAACTGTTTTCAAACAATTTTAATGTACTATGGACAGTGTTACTTGTTTTTTAGGTCAAGCATTTACATTGCTATATTAGCATTTTTTTAGTAGTATTGAAGCTGATGCGCAAACAAATTTCAGATAAGATACTTATAGATGTCAATTACGATTTGTATACATCAATTAGTTTTCAAATTGATAAACGTTTAAACTTTATTATACAAAAGCATTATTCATCTTTAAAAGAGGTTACTATATATATATATATATATATATATATTTTATAAGAAATAAACAATTGCTTCCACCAATGTTTGAACCTATGACCTTTAACTCTCACACACCATACCAAACCATTGGGCTAGCTATTCAATTGATTGGTAAGAGATTACTCATTCTTATGAGTGACATACATCAATAAAACAAAGTAACACACGCAGGGGCGAAACTAGTGGGGGCAGGGTGGGCGGTCGCCCTCCCACGACCCGAGACCCCCCTGTAGCTTACTCCGCCCCAAGCACTTCTCCCGCCCCTTGACTCCTCTCTCGCCCCCTACGGTTGATGTACTTCATAAGTAAAAATACTAAGATATTTTATAAATTTAATGAAGACGTTACTCAAACTGCAAATGCAAATTAATTAATCTAGGTGGTCTGCACATTAAATTATCACACTTTATATAGTGTTCTCAAGTAGGGTATGGTACATACCATCTTTTTTTACAACTTAAGTCAGATCCAAGATGTTGAGCGCACGTATCGGGTGAGGTCCAAACTTATGAATAAATTTATAGGATAGAGTTCTCCCCCTAAATAAATTTTCTAGTTCAGTCATGAGCGCACGCGCGCACACACACTGTTAGATTTTTAGGGTTCATACGTAGCGAGAAATTCAAAATTTTTTAAAAAAAACCCAAACAGGATCGAAAATAAGTTCCGTTAAACTAAATCTACAAAAGTAAATCATACCTTATTCCGTGATTTCCTTTTCTGATTGTTCGATTTCCAAGACGTTCAAGTGTGCGTCCTCTATCAGAAATCCACACAAGAACGGTGACCACAATTTGGAGTGCTAGCCCCAAGAGAGATTGAAAATGATTTTTCTTTCCCTCCCTAAATCCAGAGAACTCAAAAATTGTAAAACGAAAATCTTATATCATTTTTAGTGTTTCACCCTTTATTTATATGTGTAGATAAACCCTCACTTAAAATCCTATTCGTAATACAACTATTGTATTTAAGCATTTTTAGCAAATTACACACATGCCCCTATTAATAAGTTATCATATAACAAATCGTAAGGGATTTTATGTCATGAATCTTATCATATAAAATTCATTACTCTGGACCAATTGAAATTTTGCAAAGTCATTCTTTGTGTGCGACCTAATAGGTTCATGCAGCGTTGACAGTGAACTAAAAACTATTTTGGTACACAAGTTATAAGCGGTCTCTAGCAAGACATTATGACTACCCAAGTAGCATGAATATTAACATCGATAAAACCTAATTAATAATATATGTCATATTTTTTTGTCGTGCGATATCCTTTGATTAAACATAAGACATGGAAAGTCACCCTTAATGTTCAATCGTACTAGTCTTGATTTTTAGGTAAGCTGAAAAACATCGAAGTGACATTGATCATATCAATTCACATGGATTTGGCTATTATCAGTCTATCTTATCGAGGGATCCACTGATATCTCTCTCTATATGTGAGTGAAAAACTCTATCTTAATTACATACCTTCACATATTATTCACACGGTAACCAATCACAATCATTATAATTGTCTGGTTAAAGACAACATTTGATTGTGTCAAATTACGATGTTCGTAATATTGAAGTCTATGGTAAACATCTATGATTTAATCCATATGTTGTTCTCATATAGGGTCAGTCCAGTACCTTATTCCCTAATAAGTACTCATGATCCTAATTTGTATCCCTATACACATGATCATCACATGACCATTAATCAAGATTCACACTAATCTTAATTCATTATAGTTCCCAGTATAATGACCGATTATGGACATTTAGAATATTTCAACGGATACCCATGGGTCTTACTATAAGGTAAACATGCAATCACTTATAATAAAACAACAAATAAAATCTCTATTTTATTAACTAAAATTATAAGATAAACAACGTTTGTAGATTGATTTAATGCACATGCTCTAATATCTCCCACTTGCACTAGGGCCAATCATTCATGTATCTAATACCTAATGACCTAACATGCCCATTATGTTTTGCTTGTGGAAGAGCCTTTGTCAAAGGATCTGCAACATTGTCTTCTGTAGGAACTCTGCAAATCTTCGCGTCTCCCCTCTCAATGATTTCTCGAATGAGATGAAAACGTCTAAGTATATGTTTGGATCGGTGGTGTGATCTTGGTTCCTTGGCTTGTGTTATCGCCTCGTTGTTGTCACAATATAACCAAATGTGGTTAGCTATACTCAGAACCAGGCCAAGTTCTGAGATGAACTTTTCGATCTAAACTGCCTCCTTAGCTGCATCGGACGCTATAATATATTCAACTTCTGTTGCAGAATCTGCGAAAGTTTCTTGCTTCGAGATTTTCTATCTCACTGTGCCTCCATTCAAAGTAAACACATATCCAGTCTGGGATCTGAAGTCATCTATATCAGTTTAAAAAATTGCATCTGTGTAACCACTTACAATAAACTCGTCTTCTAAACTTTCATAGATCAAATTTTTTTTAGTCATTCTCAAGTACTTAAGAATGTTCTTTACTGCTATCCAGTGACTCTAACCGGGACCGGCCTAATATTTGCTTATTGCGCTCAAAGCATATGATACATCAGGTCGAGTGCATAAAATGACAAACATGATAGATCCAATAACTGATGCATATAGAATCGTATTCATGCGCTCTCGCTCATCATTAGTCTTCAAACATTGAGTCTTGCTGAGATTTATACCATGAGACATTGACAATGACATTCTTTTAGAGTCTTGCATACACAACCTATTCAGTAACTTATCCATGTTGGGGCATGTGCCCTAGGTCAATCCATTAACTGTCTTTATGAATACTTTTAGTTAATAAAATAGAGGATTTCATTTGTTGTTTATTATAATTAATTTGCATGTTTACATTATAATAAGATCCATGGGTATTTACATAAATATCCTAAATGTCCCTAGTCGATCATTATACTGGGAACTATAATGAATTAAGACTAATGCGAGTCTTAATTGATGATCATATGATGATTATACGTATAGGGATACGAATCAAGATCACGAGTACTTGTTAGGGAACAAAGTACTGGACCGACCCGCTATGAGAACATCACATGGATTAAGTCATAGTTGTTTCTCATGATAGGTATATTTTTCTAGTCCTCTGACTTGAGATTGCCAGAGACTTCAACATTAGGAACACAGTAATTTGACACAATCAAACGTTGTCTTTAACCGGACGATTATAAAGGTTGTAATTGGTTACCGTGTGAGCAATGTGATGAAGTTGTGTAATCAAGACGGAATTTGTCCCTCTCATATAAAGAGAGATATCTAGTGGATCCCTCGATGTGTTAGATTGTTAAAAGGACTAGTCTAAGTGAATTGATATTGATCAATTTCACTTGAATGTTTTCAGTCTACCTAGAGATCGAGACTAGTACGATTGAACATGTTGGATGACAATTCCATGCCTTATGTTTGATCAAAAGGATATCGTGTGACAAAATGATGTTATATACACTATTGATTAGGTTGTATCGATTTGATATTCGTACAACTTGGGTAGTCATAATGTCTTGCTAGAGACTGCTTATGACTTGTATACCAAAATGTGTTTTGGTACACTGCCAACGTTGTATGAGCCTATTTGGTCGCACACTAAGAATGGTTTTGCGAGATTTTAAGATGACTCAGAAAAAAGAATTTTATGTGATAAAATTCATGACAGAAACGTCCTTGTGGTGTATTACACTTATACTTCTTTAAGTAAGGGTATATGTGTAATTTACTTAACCGTGTATATACAAGGGTTGTATAAATAGACGCTTTAAGTTAAAACACAGGGACAAAAGATCAAAAGGCCGAAACTCTATTTTCGTTTCATAAACGACTTAGGGTTTTTTGGTATGCTCTGGATCGTTTTGGAGAGAAAAACAAAAGGTTTGGTATTCTCTCGAAGCTAGCACTTTGAATCTCGGCCGCCGTTCGTGTGTGGACTACTGGTAGAGGGCGTTCGTCGTTGGCCGCACCTTAGAGATCGATTAACCTTCAGAAAGGCGCATTGCGACTGAGGTATGATTAAGTTTTCACGGTTTAAACGTTTTTAATGGAATTAGATTCGAATCCTGTTGGGGTTTTTGTCAAAATTGTTTTGTAATCTCCGCTGCGTATGAACCCCAAAACCCAACAATCTATATAAGCACTCTGACTTAGACCGATCCGCCTTTTAGATCTATCCTTATAGATCTTAATCCCAAGGATGTAGCCTGCATCTCCTAAATCCTTCATTGAGAAACACTTCTTTAACCAAGGCTTGACGCTCTGCAAGGTTGGGATGTTATTTCCAATGAGTAATATATCATTAACATACAACACCAGGAAAACAACCATGCTCCCACTGACCTTCTTGTATATACAAGGCTCATATTCGTTTTTAATGAAACCAAATTTCTTAATTGCTTCATCAAAACGAATATTCCAACTCCGAGAAGCTTGCTTTAATCCATAAATAGATATTTGAAGCTTGCACACCTTCTTAGAAGTCTCAGGATGAACAAACCCTTCAGGCTGTATCATATACACGTTCTCAAATAACTTTCCATTTAGAAAAGCTGTTTTGACATCCATTTGCCATATATCATAGTCATAATATGTGGCTATGATAATTAGAATTCTAATAGATTTAAGCATGGTTACAGGAGAAAAAGTTTCATCATAATCAACACATTGAGTCTATTTGAAACCTTTTGCTACTAGCCGTGCTTTATAAGTATGCACATTGCCATCCATGTCAATTTTCTTCTTGAAAACCCTTTTGCATCCAATGGTCTTACCACCTTCAAGTACATCAACCGGGTTCCAAACTTGGTTATCATACATGGATTGCATCTTAGAATTTATGACACTAAATCGTTTATCTGCCTCCTGCTAGAAAAATCCTCTTGATAACTAGTAGGTTCATCTGATCCATAAGCAACACCTCAATACTATCAGTAACAAGAAATCCAAATCTCTCAGGCTGATGTCTTACCCTATCACACCTACGAGGGACTTGTGATACCTGTGGATGATCAATTAGTTCAAGACTTAGTTGATCTCCAAGTGGCGGTTGAGTGTTTATTTGTGGTTCTTGAATTTCTTCAAGACTTACTTTATTCCCATTGTTGTCTTTCGAAAAAAAATTTTCCATAAAGACACCATTCCAAGCAACAAACACTTCGTTCTCTGCGGGATTATAAAATAGTATCCTCTAGTTTCTTTAGGATAACTAACGAATACATATTTGGTAGATTTAGCTGATAATATTTTTGAGATTTGTCGTCGTACGAAAACTTCACAGCCCCAAATTTTAAGAAAAGACAAACTCGGTCTTTTCCCGAACCACATATCATGTGGTGTTTTATCAACCACTTTAGAAGGAACATGATTTAGTGTAAACACAACAATTTTTAAGGCATAACCCTAAAAGAAAATAGGGAGATCTGCATGACTCATCATAGATGAAACCATATCCAATAAAGTTCGATTTCTCCTATCGGAAACACCATTCCATTGTAGAGTTGCTGGGGGAGTTAATTGTGAGACAATCCCACAGTTTTTAAGATGATCGTCAAACTCTTGGCTCAAATATTCGCCCCCTCGATCTGATCGAAGTGCTTTAATAGTTTTACCAAGTTGATTTTGCACTTCGTTTTGAAATGCTCGAAACATCTCAAAAAAATTCACCTTTATGTTTCATGATATACACGTAACCATATCTACAGAAATCATCAGTGAATGTAATGAAGTACTTATAACCACCTCTAGCCCTTGTGTTTATAGAACCACATACATCAATATGTATTAGACTCAATAAATCACTTACCCTTTCACTGTGTCTAATAAAGGGACTCTTTGTTATCTTGCTTAGTAAACAAGATACACATGTTTCATATGATTCAAAATCAAATGAATCTAAAAGTCCATTTTTATGGAGTTTAGAAATGCGTTTCTCATTAATGTGGCCAAGGCGACAATGCCAAGGTAGGTTTGATTCAAATCATTTGACTTGAATCTATATGTATTTATGTTAAGAATGGAAGTATTTGTGGACCTTTTCATGTTTAGGATTTAAAGACCATCATACAAATCAACATTCGCATAGAAAATGTCTTTACGAGAAATGGAGCATTTATTATTCGCAATAATGAAATTAAAACCATTCAAATTCAAATATGAAACTGAAATGATGTTTTCACTCAAGGCAAGGATATAATTACAATTATTTAAAACTAAAACAAGTCCACTAGGTAAAATTAACTCATAATATCCTACATCCAATGCAACAACATTTGTTCCATTTCCAACTCATAGGATGACTTCTCATTTCTTTAGCTTTTTACTTTTGGTGAGACCTTGCACATTAACACAAATGTGAGATCGACATCCGATATCCAATACCCAAGAATCACTAGTAAACAAGTTAACTTCAATAATGTAAATATATGAAGCAGTAGTTGCACTACTATTCTTTTTCTTTAGATTTTAAGATAGAGCTTACAATTTCCGAACTAATGTCCAGGTGCATGGCGGAAATGACAATTTCTTTCTTTTTCATTTTCCTTTTGGGACTGTGAAGTAGAAGCAGCATGGTGCTTGATTTTTTCTATAGGCTTTGTGACAGTCACAACAGCCTTAGTAACTTTAGCCTTGCCTTTGCCCTTTTTCTTCAAAGCCTTTCCTTTCTAAACCATCAACACACTAGCAATGAGTTTCTCAACATTCTGCTCGGCACTTTTAAGCATCAAATGCAAATCTGGGATAGACTTCTCCATGTTATTCATGTTATAGTACATAATAAATTGTGAATAACTATCAAGCAATGAATTCAGAATCAAGTCCGTAGCCAACTCTTGGCTTATAGGAAATCCAAGTCTGTCAAGATGGTCGATATAAACCTTCATTTTCAGAACATGAGGACTAACTGACGCACCCTCAGCCATTTTGCAAGAATGAATGTTCTTGACTGTCTCGAACCTTTTTTGCCTAGCCTGCTATTGGAACATTTCCTTTAGTGTCGTAGCCATGTCGTAAGCTTCCATGTGTTCCTTGTCCTTTTGAAGTTCGGGAATCATGGTTGTCAACTTAATATATGCAACATCAGTAAAGTCGTTAACATGCTTAGCATGTGCATCCTTCGCGACTCTTAAAGCATTGGCTGGTGGTTCCTCTAGAATATGATCATCCAGGACACACAACTTGCGTTCATGCTTAAGAATAATTCTCAAGTTTCTGAACCAGTCAAGAAAGTTTGTCCCAGATAACTTATCTTTCTCAAGGATGGATCACAGTGACAAGGGATTATTGTGATTTGAAGAGACTATAGATCTACAACAAAGATTTTGCAAAAGTTCATTTTAGTATAGAGAAATAAACTCCCACTAAATTAACAACCCTCCTTAAAAATGTTATGTTAATTTAAGAGACTAAAATCCATGTTTCACCTAATTCCAAGACAGCTAAAACATGACACTTTGAATTAGGTTATTTAAGTAGGTACCAATTACCAATTACATCATATCTTACTTTTAGTTATTTTATGAGATTATGACATCTTATATCTTAGCATGTTTTATCTCATCTAGTGCCTAAAGCTCAAAATCGTTTTGATAGCTTTATCAAGTCTAACAATTTCAAACAATAGAGTAATTGTTACTCAACTTGCTTCATCAAGATAACACAATACACTCTGCAGAGGAAGACCCATATTGATGTGATCGAACCCTTAGCAAGTATTTGTGAATGGATGACACTTGAATTAAAATTTGAAAGAGGGATTTTTCGTTTATTTTAGTGATCATAATTAAATAAGATAAATATCATATATAATTATAATATATGAATAATCACTAAGAAGTTAGGAAATCATACTAATATTGACTATTGTACTAATTTTTTTGACGCTACGAACAGTTAACGGTGATCCCGTTAGCCGATCAGAGGGTGAGTACAGTGGGCAGCGCCCTCATATTTTTTAGACGAAAAATTTCAATTTCGAAAATTTAAAATCACCTAAACTTTCTCATAATTTTAGTCAATCCAATCAACCAAAACTGTCATTTATTTTAATTATGAAAATATTAATTGAAACATTTTTAATTATCTCGGGCCCGCCGTTAACTTAATATTTTATCCTAATCCAATTAAAATTTAAGATACTTTG
The DNA here is from genome assembly GCA_039657365.1 of Stephania yunnanensis. NCBI lineage: Eukaryota > Viridiplantae > Streptophyta > Magnoliopsida > Ranunculales > Menispermaceae > Stephania > Stephania yunnanensis. The sequence goes on along the minus strand of CM077588.1, from coordinate 54,019,035 downwards.
AATCCTTATCCAATTAATATTTGTTTTATATCTCACATATCTTATAGGATTTGTAATTCTAATCCAATTATAAGTTTATCTCCTCTCTTGTAGGAATATACTAACGGATTACTACAATGAGATATATGATCAAAATAAATTTTGAGATATTAATCATGCATTCAACATCAGAATCATATTAAATTAATCATATTAACCTAATCATGATCTGTATCATGGAGACATACATAATTATTGAACAAAACGCACTACAAGAAAAAACCAATTCATCAACAAACTAGTCTGATGCTAAATTGGTATGATTTTGTCGATGATGTACTGTGCAAGAATTCAACAACAGATAATAGCTGTCGCTAAAGTCGTTGCCGCTAGTGCACCTCAAATGACATATTTGTATTTCGTCATTGTTCAAAGTGACATGATTGTGATAAGTTTCCGTCACTGAACAACAACAAAAAAAGTTTGTCGCTAGTCTGTTCCTGTTCAGCAACAGACTTGGCGTCTGTCGCTGACTAGTGTACAGTCAGCACATACGGCTAGCAACAAATTAGCGACAGCACTGAGATGTCGCTAATATGTAAATAGTAAATTTTTAAAAAAGAATTTAAAACAGTAAATAGTAAAAAATAACATGCAAGAACTCCTAAAACAATTAAAAAGCTACAAATATTACTTTAATTGGAAAGATATTTGTATAATATCAAGATTTTACAAACAATGTCTACCAAAAAATCAAAATTTAACATTTCATAATTACTACTATACTATAAAGTAGTAGATCAACATTATTCAACAAAATTCAACAAATTGACAAACAACTACACAAGCTACACAAATTCGCGTACATGTAATGTGTATGAAACACTCTGATAACATTCTTTCACTGGTACATAAATATGCACTGTACAAATTCTTTAGCTAGTAGAGTATTTCTCATCCAAATCCTGAAATTGAAAAGGAACATCAATATTATTCGACAAGTAACCAACATATTCCAACACAAATTAAAACATCATATTTAATTTTAGTGAAATTGAAGACTATGAATATTGTTCTTAAGCAACTATAGATGTAGGTTGTTTATTAAAAAATTAGAGTTGAATCTCAACATATATAGATACCTTGTTCAACTAATTGGTGAAGAGTCCAAAACGAATAACAAGATAACAAGAACTTTTAATGGATTGTCCAAATTGAACATGAGCATAGCAATAACAAATCAGTGTTAAATTTCATTCTTCAACAACAGAATGTCAACTTATTACAATCAAGAGATCAAGATATAATCACAAACTTATTACAATCAAAAGGTCAAGATATAATCACATGATCTCAATATTACGTTATAAACCAATTTGAGATAACTAATTTACAACAATAACAATTATCTGATAAAACTAGCTATTAAGGATATGCATGTAACCATAATATCACAATAAATAAACAAAAAATAATTGCAATTCTCATCATCAATGATCAAAGAACCTTGAATCAAGCATGTAAATCTAATAACCCTAGCTAAACAAAGAAATCTATAAATAAGAAATCTAGCTACAACAATGAATAAATAAATGAAACAACAAAACAAAACTAACATTGGTGGAGAGAACTTGAAACAAAAAAAAAAACTATACTAAAGAGAGAAAGAAATCAGTTATCAACCATTTCACACTCATATCACAAAGCACTAAACATGTACAGTAAGCACACAAGACTTGAATCAATGAAGAACAAAGTGCAGAATCGACTAAGAGTTTTTTTAGAAAGAAATAAGTTATCAACGGTGTAAGTCAATTAATTGACTAATTTGGATTGAAAGACTTAAACAATCTTAAAAGTAAGTATTTCTCACCTTGATATCAAAAGGGTACTAATGATGTAGGATATTTGAACCTTTCTCTGATATGCTTTCCAACCACTTAACCCGTCTCTTCCCTCTATCACTGCCCATAAAGATAATTTGATCACCAGTACACTGTTAATGAACATGTTAATGGAGATTTCACAGAGAATCCAACCGCATAACAATTAGAGTAGATGTCCCACCAACTTCAAATCAATCCAACCCATATGGAAACAACTCATCAATCCAATATGGTTAATTATAGTGCATGCCCCTAAGGGAAATCTATGAAAGCATGGTGAATACACCAAAACACGAAAATCAAGGAAACCGCATATTAGTATTAATTACTATAACAGAGAGAGAGAGAGAGAGAGAGAGAGAGAGAGAGAGAGAGAGAGAGAGAGACTAGTTGGTTGATCAACCCCAAAAGGCACAAAAAGTTGAGAACAGTGAAAAGATACAACTTTACCCTTCTAAATCACAACCACAAAAGAATCTATTATATTCCTACCCAATTATTGAAAACTCTCAATAAGTAACATATCAGGGAAATGTTTGAGTGGACATAAAGATCATATATGGATAAGTGTGTACAATGAATAAAATAAATCTAAAACTTCAAAACCGAAAAAATGAAGCGAAATATAATTTACCTTACACATAAGTCGCATTCGTTTGAGTGGACCTTCAAATGATCTCATTTCATTACGCACATAATATAGCTGTTAAACAATCCAGAATCATTCATGTATTCCAATCATTAAAAAGTCTTTTAAAGTTTCATGATAAATCATGTAAAACTTGGAAATTGAATCTAAACTAAGGTAAAGAAAGTGCACAACATCACCTAGTCTTGACGCTCTTTCCCAGACATCTTGGACTCTCGATCTTCCTTCCACGTATTTAAAAACAATATGTCGCATCTCTCTAAATCTGCAACGTTAAATAGTTGAACCACCAAAAACTCGCAAGCAATTAAAATTAGAGCTTTAAAAATGCTGACTATCAGATTCAATGCATTCTCTATATGGGTGGCAACATTATGATAAAAAACCAAATAGAACAACATAAGTTTCCTATAAATTGTCACAAAATTCTTTCTCCAATCAAGTATGCTCTAATAACTCTAGAAAAAAAAGAATACAAAGCAATTCATAGGTAAACATCACTACTGAGGTATTAAAGATTGATTGGTTGAAGTAAGAGAAACCTTAAAAACAATTATTATCTACAGTATGAATATGGGCGATTAAGAAATGTATTGTTGATCTTAGAGATCATTATTCCTCAAATGCTATGTAATTAAAAAAAATTCTAAAAATTCTTGTAGGCATGGTAGCACATTCTTCATTTTGTAATTCTCTGCTCTGTTTGTAACTAACTCCTCTTCTTCATTGTTAGCTTAGACTCGATGTTGTCTCAAGTTCCTAAGATTGTGGCATTTAACAATGACACTTGCATAATATTTATTAGTGTCGATGACATTATGTGCTGCATTCTTTTTCATCTTTTATCTCTACCAGTACTAATAGAGAAGATAGTGCCCCCTGTAGTAGAATCAATTTCTAAAGCTGTACTAATGAGTAGAGTAGCTCTTCACTTCATTTTCAAATGAATCACCTTTGCCAAATGATCTAAAAAACTACATCATGTACCAAGGAAGCTCTAATATCTTGGTTACAACATATGTCGATAGGAAGAAACTTAAATGTTTTCCATGGCCTATTAAAAAAATACATAGTAATAATATGATATGGTTTGGATGCTAAAAAAAAGGCAAAAGAAAGTAGACTAGAAAAAAAGAATCCGTGGAAATTAGTAATTGAACTTTATAGCTAGGTAGTCATTGGATTAAGTGAGAACCACCCAGGCTCTATATATATACGGAGTAATTATTAACAACAAGTAAGAATGTGAAGAAAAAGAAGAGTCCTTATCCGTCACAAATCAATTGAACTTATTCAGGTTTTCTTGATTAGATTCATAAGTTAAACTAGGTAGTAAAAACTTTTGACACCAACGAATGTTAACTCTAAAAAAATCTTTACCTAAAATTTTTTTTGCATGAAAAAACATATAGTGGCATTATTATGTAATACAATCACTTGGTCTCTCTAAAACCAAAATACTTTCTCAATCAACCCCTATTCTCCAAAACATTAGATGCAGAAAAATAAACATAAAATTCGACAAGGGAGTTGTAAAGTAACTATATCTTACCTAGCAAAAACAAAGAAGCCTTGCCAATTCCTTTATAAGCAACACCAATACCAAAAGCCACCGCTGCACATGAAGAATCACATTGACTACATTAGAAGGAGAAAAATGCGAAGATATATATTGACTCGTAATTAAAAACACACCATAAAAAAGATAGAACATCCAATCACTATTGCCGTGGCGGTGGTCGCGGATGCGGCATAAGTTGCGACATAAACTCATAATGATCATCTAAAAGATGATGTCTATCCTCAGGCAACTCTCTTTGTGGATTGGTCCAATGCCTAGGTTGGTGGTCATCCAGGTGCGTAGACTGAGAAGGTGCCGATGGACTTAATGGTGCTATGTCGGTCGTCAAATGTCCAGGCTGGTCGTCACTCTGAAGACCAGAATGCACTGTAGCTGGTGATAGTGGACGTCGCGGTGTCGGAGGCCCCTGAGGCCTAATACCAAGGTGTTGCATCAACAATGCCTCCATAGGTGCTAAACGGTCTTGCATCTCTCAATTTTTTTCTTGCCGTTCCATCTTGTCCCTCTGCGTTTTTTCTTGTCGTTCCATTCGTTCCTTCAACAATGTTTCTTGCAACCTTTAGTGGTCCCGCTGGAGCTTTTCCAACTCATAAGGCCTATACGTTGGTCCTCGAGATGAGCTTGCTTCCCTTGAAGATACGATGCGATGATAACCTTGTGACCCTAATCCGTAGACGCATCCCTTGACCTTTGGCACCACTTCATGATAAATTGTATCCTCGTCAATGGATGTGTCGGAGGACTGGGTGGACATCTCCTCCAATCTCCGAGTGAGCTCAGCCTGCATTAAACTAATAGTTAACGCTACTATTTTCTTTTAAATTGATGTACTACATGTGCTGTCTCGAAAACTATTTATATGCAACTTATATTACTTACATCAATATTCGCAGATCTCTGATCGACGAAAGTTTGGCCGTCATGGCCATGGGTGTGGAAGTGTCGAAACATCACCTTGCCTGTGGGACGACGTTTAAGCTTCTTCTCCTACAAGCGAGTTCCAGAATTAATAGTTTCTATTTGCGCTCATCTACATACGAAACTATTTATGTATGTATACGTACCAACATATCATCATGTTGTCTCGCAGATCTAGTTCCAGCGCTACACAACGAAATACCAGTGCCCGGACCTCCCACCTCGGACTTTCATTCACGCTCATCTGCTTGGACTTCTTCTTGAATGCTTCATTTATGACGACCCCAATTTTTCACGAACTGGGCCGGGCCCGGCCTAAGCTCACGTGGACCCCCGAGTCAGTCTCGCAAGGTCAACGAGAGCTTAGTCAGCCTTCCAATCCATCATTATCAGTACATTCGACAATTTACAGTTGAGTTATTAATATGTTTCAAGATTTAAAATTTAGCGGAAGCAATTACTATGAATAAAATAACTCAACCATAATTTCAAAAAGTTAGGCAACCTAATTGTGGAACCCAGTAAATATCATCAGAGGAGAGTAAATATAATTATACAAAATTTTCACCTAGCCACGAAACATTTCCTCTGCTACTTGTCCGCGGCTCTGCACTCAGTCGAAATAAAAATGACGTGCCCAGGTAAGTAAATCCAGTAGGACATATACACAACGTTTCACAATATCCAAAACAACAGTTCACGATATCCAAAGCAGTCAAATTCATGCAAATAGAACGAAATGAATCAAGAACGCATGAATATAAAAGACTGTAACCAATCCATCGATGAGTGATGCCAAATAACGAGGAGTCCCAACCAAAAGGTCGTTGAGTCGCGGCAAAAGCCCAGCAGACTCGGGTTTAGGACGAGACCCCAGCCTCCCAGCCCTAACCCCTGCGACTATGAGACATCCATAGACCCGGCTCTAGGACGAGACCCTTGCCTCCCAGCCCTAGCCCTTACGACTATGAAATACACATGGACCCGGATAAATCAACGGACGACCATAATTAGGACGAGACCCCTGCCTCCAGTCCTAACCCTCTCATATCGCAGATACACAGTAACCATGACTCACTTGCCAATGGACCCCCTCAATCGACAACAAATTCAACAATAGCTATCATCACAAAGCGGTGAACAATAAAGCTATCACATAACAGTAAACAACAACAGTCGATGGTGAGAAATGAAATATCGTATAAGTCCCTAACTGGTTTACTTACCTCGAAAAATCGCGAACCTCGAAACATCTCGCTTGCGTCTCGATTTGCGCACCCGACACCCAACTCTTAAGTCCCTGGTGTCCATTTAGACATTTGAGGGCTATTTTACATAAATTGTTCAAATCACAACTAAAGTTTTATGAAATAAACCTCACCTCGCGCAACCGACCGATCGATAACGCACCAACGCGCCGTTCACTGCGTCGTCGTCATTTGCCGCGCCGGCGCGCCGCCGCCACTCGCTCGCCGCCGCCGCCGGCCTTCAAGCCTTCAAACTCTCACGCGTTGCGTCGCGTCGAGTCGCCGCACTCGCGCGCCATCGCGCCGATCCGCCCCGCCGCCGCGTTGGAGTCATTGCCGCTCGTCGGCGTCATTGCCGCGTGCGCCTCCCCCGCCGCGCATCTTTGCTGTTGCTGCGGCGAGCGCGCCGCGCTTCTTGCGCTGGCTGCTGCCGCTTGCGCGGAGCCGCCGCTGGTCGCTCCTCCCGTGAGCCATCGCTCGCGCCACCATTATCATTTGCCGGTCGGTCTTTGTCGGCCGCCTCTGCGCCACCGTCCGGCCAGCTTGTCGTCCTCGCCCGCCGGAGCTCCAACCGGCGTCCCTCTTCCCCATTGTCGCGTCTCTCTCCCTCTGCTTCTCTTCTCACGATCTCATGATCTCTCTTTATTTTTTTATTTTTTTTCATTCTTATCCTTATCTTATCCCATTATATATAAATAATATATATATATATATATATATATCCATATATATATATATTGTTTCTTTTCTCCTTAAATTTCAAATCAAAGCGTCTTCGAGATTCGTGCAACACAAATCTTGAGACAACTCAACAACCGAGCAGCGCGCATCTCGAGGCACCAACCCGCTTCATTTCGAAATCTCAAAAATCGCGCTACATGCATAACGGACATATCCAATGTACATTTTACACCCTCTAGAGCCACTATTTCGGTCTCACGTCGGCACGCGACTCGAGGCGCGTCCTTGTTCGTGCTTCGACTCAACGAATTTCCTCGCATAATTAGCATTTTCATCTCAAATTGGATTCGGACATACGTATTTCGACGAGTGGGTCCCACAAACGACCTTGACTTGATATGTGGCACAAGTAAAATTTTCGGGTCGTTACAGTCTTCCCAACGAATTAAGAATTTCGTCCTCGAAATTGAAACAATTTTCACATGACAATGGTGTTTTAATGAAGACCCAAGGCCATACCCGCCCAAGGCCATACTCGGCCAAGGCCATACCCCCATCTTACTCTGTAGGGTTGGGCTCTCCGCGACAAGCTGGGCTCCTCCGCGACGAGCTGGGCTCCTCCGCGACCTCCAAGCAAAGAACGCACCATCTGTCCTCATCTCATCAATATATGTCAGGGCAACATCCTCGCAACATATATTGGAATACAAATGAATACAAACGAACATTTTTAATTTCACGATCCACCGTCACTAACATACGTATATCAGTTTCTCTCATCGAGTGAGTCTCAACCCAACTCGTACCCTCTATTAGGTACGATGGATAATAGTCGGACCTGACGTGACAATATCATGCATATGTTTCTTGCTCTGCTATACCTGGCTGTCCATACGCCCATGCAGATACGTTGAAATCCCGCTCCAATTGGAACATGTCCATGTCCTTGTCCCTGTGCATGACTAGATCATCGTCCTTGTCTATGCACTCGACTGGATCTCTGACCCTCTGATGGTATGCTAAGGATCTGACGGTGCTAACTGATGTACTACACTAGCATAACTCTACGCTGAACCAATTAACTTTGGCGACGTATACGCCTCATATGGCGAAAATGCAATACGTTATGAGGTTACTCTCGTGTGCTTCCCACGCTCTCACTCATCATAACATCTACTGCACTCCAGAGTGTCCACATCAATGCCACCGTAGTGCTCAACCAGACATCGGCCTCGCCGAACAACAAAACTGATACGATGCTCGACCTTATGTGATCCTGTGTGGCCAAGACGTCATAAATATTTGCTGCTCCGAGATTCGTACCACCGTGAAACTTTTCCGAGTGATGCCGTTAAAACTCGTGAAACTACCTCGTCCGAGTCGTCACTCTAATTCCCGTATCAGTAGGCGCGCTCAGCATCTCTTCATTTAAGTACGAGTTTAACACGTTTACTCCAACGCGTTCACTTTTTGATTTTTTCAAAGTAAATGCGTCCTTCGAGACACCTCCCAAGTTTCGAACCCTATAACACTGAGTTGGACCTAATCCAAATCTAATGTATCCTCGAGATTCGTGCGGCGCGAAACTCGAGACACATTAAAACATATCATCACATTGTTTGTTTATGTTTTTCTTTTCTTGGCAACTTTAAACGCACGGGTTTACTTGCACGAAAATTCCTTTCCCTACGTTTACTAACGCATCTGAAAACAGTCTTAAGATGTACAATCTCGTAAGATTTACGAAAAAAAAATATTCAGAAACAGAGTCGACGCTCCGTTTCTTCCCGAGAGGAGGAAGAAGCCGGTCGGGTTGACCGATGGGGAACGGGTCGAACCGACCCGGGTCCAGCCGGATCCGGGTCGACGGACTTGGGTCGAGTCGACCTGGATCCGGCTGGACCGGGTCGGGTTGACCCAGACCCCCTAATTAAAAAATAATATCATATATATGTATATATAATTCTTTAATTAAATTAAATTGATTTTTAATAAATTAAATTTCAGAAAATAGCTAAAAATATGGAAAAATTCAGGAAAAATCTAAAAAATAGGGAAAAATATATTTGTGACCCAAATCAATAGAAATTCGAGATTCCCATAAAAAGTGAAGAATTCGAAAGTCGGTCGAGACGTTATAAGGGGTTTTACTTCGAAAAACGCAAAATGGGCCGAATGGCCGAAAATAAATAAAAAAGGTTTTTCGAGATTTTTTAGACTTCGATTTGGCCTAAGTTAGACATTATTGAATGTTAGGGAACTACAGGGGAACTCAGGCGTTTAGGCCCGCACTTCGATTTGTCGAGGGATCAGATAGACTAGGACAAGCGTGTGACTTGTAAGTACAAATGTCACTAGAACATTTTTGGCTTTTAATAGAGGTTTTAAAACCCCTATTAAATATAGTGTTAATAAATTTCATGAGAAAACGTGTTATGTTTTAATATTTAATACATGTATTACATAGAGGTTTTTTAAAACTCTTATCAATTAGGTGTTATTTAATAACACCCCCCTTTAATAGGGGTTTTAAAACCTCTATTAAATACCGAAATTGTTCTAGTTTGTGAGAATTTTATATTTCATTTCATTCACCTTTATTGATTTATTGGACTATTGGTAGACATTGCTACTTGTTATCTCACGTCATGTTGTTCTTGTATATATTCATGGATAAATATTGTAACATGATGCTTTGTGATTTATTTCATTGTCTCTAATTCCTACACTTGTTGTCATTCTTGAATACAATTGATGAAAAACATGCTAATGGACTCATTTGGATTTATATAGACTTATATTCTATTTCCTTTGGGCTTTGTAGCCTAACTTATCTTGATATCCTAGAATTTTGGAATAAATTATCTTTGAAATTAAAGAATGGATTATCTAGTGTCTGTTGCACGAGAGATGCACGATTCACGGGGACATGGGTCTACCGTTCCGACACTCATCACTACACTTGCGCGACACACGAGTTATGGGGCTCAGGGTGGTCGGCAAGCGTGAGATTGATGTTATAAAGCGTAAAGCGCAACTCCATATCGTACTAGGAAAAGGTAAGTGATAGGTCTCACCACCGACCGGACGTAGATCATCTCGACTTAGCATATGTCTGTCTCTATATCTTTAACTGTGGTATTTACTTGCATTACTTGTTTCAACAATTTATTTCGCTCATTTATGCTTTTAAATACCATTCGTTTCTTTTGGAAATGTGGCATGAAATTCTCTAGTTAGTACTTAAATATCACTATACTCACCATCTAGTTTGTGACGGTGGGTGTAGGTCCATCGAGCAGTAGCAGACCGTGGAAGGAGAAGATCAGCGACTTCCTTTGAGCAGCTCGGCGACTGTCCTTACTCATTTGTATGTCTCAACTTTTGTTGTATTATTATTAATTATGTCATTTTGGGTTGTAAATTGGGTTGAGTGAATAGTTTCATATCTACACATGCATTTGATGCTATTTTTTCATAGTTTTCCACACTTAGGAATGTTTTGGAGAATTAATGCTTCCGCTTAATATTTGAATTACCAATGCTTCCGCTTAACTGAATTTCATGTCAATGTGATAATATAACAATACATGGAGATTTGGAGGATCTAGGGACGATAAGCTGACTAATACTGTAACGGCCCGAAAATTTGACTTGTGCCACGTGTCAAGTCAAGGTCGTATGTGGGTCCCACTCGTCGAAATAAGTATATCTGAATCCAATTTGGGATGAAAATGTTAACTATGCGAGGAATTCGGTGAGCCGAAACACGAATGGGGACGCGCCTCGAGTCGCGTGCCGACGAAGGATACGCATCGTGATGCGTGTAGCCTGAGTATCGAGATTTTGAAAGGAGGCGGGTTGGTGTCTCGAGATGCGCGCTGCTCGATTGTTGAGTCTTAGATCATGTGGATTAACGCTTGAGTACGGGATTAGGTCGGGCGGTTCCCTGTTTTGTAGTAAGGGCCGTCACAATTTATTAACCAAATTTCTCAATTTTCTAAAAGTGTCAGAGACAGGTTAATATTCTTGGTGTTCTACTAAAGTGCAAGGAATTTCCAAAAGATGAAGAAGGAAGGATCTTCCCACTTCAATGAATTGCTAGTCTTAAATCAGTTAGCCACCTCACAACCGTACCAGTTGCAACGGTGTGGTATTCCGGTTCCAGTTAATTGTGCAAAAGTTGGCCAATCAAGAATCAGAAGAAGAAGAAGAAGAAGAAGAAGAAGAAGAAGAAGAAGAAGAAGAAGAAGTCTTAATCTGCAGTTGATGCGACTATTTTTTCTGTACCTGCTCGATCTTCACTTGTCTCACAAGCTCATTTTGACTCGGGACTGGATGGTGATGACTTTTTGGACCCCAAGAAAGAACAAAATAGGCGCCGATGACGACTATCAAGCTTTACTTGACACTTGGTTCCAAAGGCTATTCAAATTTTTGAGGCTTATTGCTCCTACTCCTCCTTAAAGCAGCAGATGTCGATATTGTTCCCCTTAGTTTATTTGTCATTATGTTATCACAAAGGGGGAGATTTTTGTGTTTGACAGTTGGAAAATGGTTCATTTTCATTTTCATTTCATCTGGAAGATGCTACTGTTTATTTTTTGCTTTTTTAAGTACGTCGATCTGAAGATACTTTTGCCAGTATTCTATTTACGTCTAGGTTTCTATTGAAGACTATTTGGAGATGTGATATTGTGGTACAACCATATAGTTGAAACGATTGTAACCACCATGGAAGCTGTTGATTACTTGTTTGTATCAATAATATCTTTATTTTTTGAACTTTCGTGAATTTTTCGAAGAACATTGAACATTATTGAATACTGGTGTGCAATGATTGGCACATGCGCGCAAAATCTTTGTTAGGAGGAAGGGTTATCTCTAATTTAGGAGATGTTGGATGCAAAGATTATGCCTAGTAGAAGTGTAGTCTTGATGTGATTCAATGTGTTCGTAGGGAGAATGAAACCCATACAATTTTTAGAATCATTGCAACGAATACTTATTGATTCAGAAATGCTACAATTTTATTTTGATTTTTTGACTTCGGCTTAAAGAAAACTAGAAAAAAACCGATTCAGTTCATCCGAACCATCGGTTCAAATAAGAACCAGCCACGTGACCGGTCCAATTATCCACGTGGCTGATCCAGTGAGCCACGTCATCAAATTTAACAGTTTTAACCTCATGAGAGCATTAGATATGCTCACAACTAACGGACACTACGCTGACACCGAATAATGCTATGAATGGAGTGCTATTCTTCTCATACATATATGCACAACTTAGAATAATTATACATGAGCTTTAATTTATGATGTCTTTATTTATTTTTACTATTGATCAACCATGAATGGTGGCCGGAGTGCTTATTCTTGGAAGCTAAATGAGTAATCAAATTTAGTAATCAAATTTAGCATCGAACTAAGAAAAACTAGGTGGGATGCTTTGCTCATCTCTGAAGAAGTTATCTGGATCAACTCTGCTCTTCACTCTCACCAGCCTATCAAAGTTGTTCTTGAAATACTTGATGCCCCAAATCTTTGCTTCTTCATAGCTTGGAGTATAATCAGTCCACATCTCATTATAACCCAACTGGAAATCTCTAGCGTTCACGTAAGCACCCCTCGGAGACTGAGAAACGTAAGGCGCCATGTACTCGTACAACCTTCTCAAGTTCTTCGTCATCAATGCTTGATCTTTACTACTAGACACTTGACTCTGATGCACATTGTAATTCGCCACGTAAAGATTTCCAGCCCTATGTGGATAAGGAATTTCCGCGTCTGGTATCTCACTCATTCTTCCACCATTCGGTGTTAAAATGATCGAAGGAGAAGTACCGTTCGCTTGAACAATATTTCTCCATAGCCCTTGCAATCCAGTTTTCGATATGGGGTCTTTTACAAAGTCTGTTGCTCCTCGGAAGCTGGATATTGCTGCATTTACTTCAAAAGCACTCAAAGATGAATTTGTCGTCCGCAATCCGAAAAGATACAAGACGGATTCAATCCAACGCATCTCAATACAATCTTCGCGCTTCAAACCCAGTTCTGGGAAGCTTTCCTGAATTATTTGGAGGAGCTGCTGTGTAGTTCCTCCTATGAATAATGATTGAAATGATGCTTGAATTGTTTCATGACCAGTCACCTTAGTTAGTGTGACGAACATGGTTAGGTCCTTGGGGAATTTATGTGCAATGTACTGCCACTTGTGAACAAGTGCAGTTGCGCCTTGTTCTAAGTTTCTGTTCACTGTGAAAACAGTCACATTTGGAGGAACATCAAGCAAGTTTATCTTCCACGAGAGAACGACGCCGAAGCTTACACCTCCTCCTCCTCTTATAGCCCAAAACAGATCTTCCCCCATGGACTCCTTGCTCAAGATTTCACCTTCAACGTTCACTATTCTAGCGTCCACAATGTTGTCCGCGGAGAGGCCGTATTTTCTGCTCAAGTAACCAATTCCACCACCACTGAAGTGCCCTCCAACGCCAAGGGTAGTAGGAACCCCTGCTGCAAAGGCATGGACTGAACTCTTTTCTGCGATTCTGTAATATAGTTGGCCAATGATCGCACCAGACTGAACCCATGCCGTTCTTTCGTCGATGTCCACATCGATGGAATTGAGATTGGAGAGGTCGAGGAGTACTAATGAAGTGTTGTTAATTAGGCGAGACGTGTATGATAAGCCCTCGTAGTCATGGCCTCCACTGCGTATTCTTATAAAAAATCCATGTTTTCTAGAACAAATAACAATTGCTTGAACATGTGATTCGTTCAATGGCGTTGCGATGATATGAGGTTTGGGATATTTGGGTGAGATGAACCTGAGGTTTTGAATCCTGGAGTTCAAGATTGAAGAGTAAGATGAATTGGTTGGAGTGTATATAGGGATGAGTCCATCATTATAGTGAGAATGAACTGATATGCATCGGAGAAAGCTTCGATAGTTCTGCGGGTCTGACGCAGCCAATGAGAATGAGAACACAATTATGAGGTGAAGAAGTAGTACTGAAACTAGTTGTGGCACCATAGTTGAGATTGATGAGTTCTCCAGGTATGAACTATATATGAAACTCTGCAGACTTTGTTATGTTATGTGTAAGGATAGATTTGAACATCCTTATTATATAGTTTTGCAATGTTAAGCAAAAAGTCATGGAAGTTAGCTAGATATCATAATCATAAGAAGAGTAATTAGTTTTGTGTTGGAATTATGAATACGGTACGTGCATCTAAAATATTACTGACCATACCTAACTTATGAAGAGGAGTTTTTGGTCACCTAACTTATGAAGAGGAGTTTTAAATAACTTCTATGAAATAAATGTATGAAAAATTAAAACATAACACATTTTCAAATGACATTTAATAACACTCTATTTAATAGGGGTTTTAAAACCTCTATTAAAGGTCAAAAATGTTCTAGTGAGCGTCATTCACTAAAACATTTTTGACCTCTAATAGAGGTTTTAAAACTTAAATAGAGTGTTATTAAATATCATGTGAAAATGTGTTATGTTTAAATTTTTAATACATGTATTACATAGAGGTTTTTTTAAAACTCCTATCAATTAGATGTTATTTGATAACACCCCCTTTTAATAGGGGTTTAAAAACTTTTATTAAATACCGAAATTGTTCTAGTGATTCTACCTTGCCTTAATTTTGGTAAATTGATGGTCTTATTTCCATTTACTATTGCTACTGTTCTTTTATCATTACATCTTTTTTTCTGAGAGATGAATGAGACATTACTTGTCAAAATGCAAGATTTGGAAAGATCGTAGATTTGACTTATGTTGAAGTCAAGAAATAATAAAAAACGTTATGAATATCATTCATATATTTAAGTTAGTTATTAAGTAACTAAAACTCATGTTAGGTATCCCAATTAATTAAGTTCCCATCCGAATGTGTTTACCTAGCTAGTAAGCATGCATAGTACGTATTCCAGAAATATAGGCAACTAACCATGATTGATTTGAGAGGTACAGTTGCTTCAAAAATACAATATGGCAACCCATTAACACGGCACAATGACGCAATTATCAGGGGCGCACTCTACCACTGAGCTAATAACCCGTCGTATGGGCCTCCCACTGGTGGCCTGCTATGCCAAAAGCAAGAGAAACCACATCTTTCTCTTTGAGGACCGCTAAGGGCACCCCACCTTTTCATGAAGGCACCCAACTTATTTGTAAAAATTCCAGCAAAAATGGAAAAGACCATTTTGCCCCTATATATATAATGGTTCAAACCCCTCAAACCATTTTGAAAAGGAGTTAGGGCACCCCACCACCAAGCTTGAACCACAAAGCCACATTGCGTTTGGCGAAGAGCTGATCGATTCTTGCGGATTGACATCATCCGACAGCGAGGTAACAATGTTTGACAACCATATTCGGGTTTTTTAGAACTGTTTAGTTGTGTATAACTCTGAAAATGATGATTTGTTTGTCAACATAGGGTTTGGTAATTTCTTCGAATCCAAAGTTGTTTCCACTATATAATGGAGGATTGTAATGCTTCGGTGCAAGAGGAGGTCGTCCTTGAGGTAATTTTGCAATTTTTTATGTTTTTTATGCAGTTATCCGAAGTTTCTGTTTGGGTGCGCGATTGTTTCGGCCTCGCAGGACCGAGATGTATAGTAATGTCTCGGTCATAGAGGACCGAGAGGTTTCACGTAGGTCACGGACTGGTACGACCGAGAGTACTGAGTAACTCTCGGTCGTACATGAGCGAGACTCTGAAGAAAGTTTCGGACCTGTACGACCGAGAACATATTTTTTCGGGTTTTTTAGTGATTGTGTCGTACCTTTTGGTTGATTATAATGTCACACTATTTGTATTGCAGGTAATGTCGTTATCTAGTAATTTTCCAGACTACAATGACACTTTTACACCTTTTAAGTCATTCTCTTCTCGAGAAGCGGCTATTTCATGGCTTCAAATGATTGGTGGTGAGAACAAGTTTGTGTTAGTAACGAAGCGCTCGGATGCCGGGGGCATTAAGCGCAGGAGAAGGGTGAAAATTGCCTGTGAGAGGTCTGGGACATATAGGGGACTGGCTCAGAGAGTAGGGAAGGGGAAAGCGGCAAAATTTTTAAAGAAATCAAGGAATGATGAAAAGGCGAGGAGTCACACTGGTACGAAGAAATGTGGATGCCCTTTCCAAATTAACGTCAAGGAAAATGCTGATTCCTTATGGTATGTCACTGTGATTTGTGGGAGGCACAATCACGACACCGCAGGAAGATTGGATAAGGAGGAGGAGGAAGTTGAGGATGCGGGGGGGAGGACTGAAAGTGAGCAGCTCAGGGAGATTAGTCCACATTCGTCTTTTGTGGAGTGCGAGCAGGAAGTTGAGGATGCGGGTGGGAGGACACCTCGGAGGCACCCCAGTGTCGAAGAGAAAACACGATGAAGACGATTCTTCGACGAGACGGGTGGAGAGCGAATTTGAGTCCTCCCACTCCACAAAGAAGGCCTCCACTTCTAGGCAGAAGAAAGGCAAGGTTGTTCCGCAAATGCGTCGTGCCAGTCGACGCGCATAAAGTGGATCTAACATGGCTTATGGTCATTGCTTAGAACCGGATTGGTTGCCACATGTTGAGGCCATTATCGATGTGGTTTCCGATGGAAATTGTGGATATCGGTGTATAGCCTCTAGGCTTGGACTTGCCGACGTAGACGGGTGGAGGATTGTGCGTAGAAGGATGTACGATGAGATTATCGGGTATGAAGACCTTTGGCGAGAAGTGCTTGGCTCGAGTTTGGAGACTGTCATGAATGCGGTGCATTGCCCAGAGAAGCAAGAAGGGCATCTTTCGAAGAATGGTTGACACTTCCAGACATGGGATTGTTAGTATCCACCGCATTCAATGTCATTCTCGTCAACCTCTCGCATGGGAGTGCCTCCTCATTCCTACCTCTACGTAGTACTCCACCGTCGTCATTGCACAACAGACTTATCATTGCAATGGCAAATGAAAGGAATATCCATTGGGTTAGGGTAAGTTCTATGATTTTTGTGAATTGGTTTGTTTCCCCCTTAATCGGGTTTGCGACAATATCTTCTATGTTCTCTGTTCACTTTGACAAGTGCCGTTGCGTGTGAATGCCCCAGCTGCCATCCTTATATCCATCGTGGGATCGGTACGTTGAGGACTGCGCCAAAGGTTGGTGAGATGGATTCGTTTTTCGAGACATCGCGCCCATTGCAAACCGCGATGATGAAGCCACCATACACTGTTGTAGATTTAGATACACCGTAGGTTAAAGCTTGTACCTAGAAACCTTGATGGCTAAACATTTAGAAATTTTGCCAATTCCTCCGAATGTTCTATGTATATGCAAATGTTGTGTTGTATTTTGATTGTTGTTTACTTATGGATGGACCCTTATTAGAGTCAGTTTGAATGTTACGGAGATTTATAATTAATTAAGTTTCGGTGCAAATTGTCGTGCTGGATTTTCAATCTTGTATTGTTAGTTTGACATACCACAAATTTTTTTTACAAAAAGTAATGTTCAAATTCATCCATTTCTGATGTCTCGGTCAAGCAGGTTCGTGAAACAACCCATATTTTCGGTCACCCATGACCGACAAGTAGTCCAATATATAGGCCGTTTACAACCGAGTCCAATAGCAAGTTCTCGGTTATACACCACCGAGATGGATTGACCATTTCAATCTCCTTACTCTCGTCCTATGACGACCGAGCCTTCCTAGACCCTCTCGGAAGTGGACAATCGAGTGTAGGACAAAATTCTCGGTTGTACACCACCGACGCCACATTACCTATCACTAATTGTAGCTCTCGTCATGTCACGGCCGAGATAACGGCAGTATTCTCGGACATGCGTAACCGATACGCTGTCGACTCTTCCGGTCTACGTGGCCGAGACCGCGAGTTCCCAAAATATTAGCTTCTGTCTCGGCCATGCTTGGCCGAGACAGTTGATGTCGTCTCTGGCATGTGTACCGAGAATCGCGATTTCCCAATTTTTTTACAATTGAACAAACTGCCACACACACATTACAACTACTCTACCAAATGTAACTTAATTCGACGATCTTCAACCGAGCCCTAATTTGGAGACGAAATCGGCTCACACACTGGACCCTACAAAATGCAGAAAACTCGAACAACGAAGGAGAAACACACGGCGAGGGACGGAGAACACGATTTCGGGGATTCCTCTCATTGGTCGGTTCAAAACAAATGGATTCTTCCACAAGGAGTTCGGTGAAGGTGGTGGTGGGGGTGGTGGGGTGCTCAGGGGTTTGCACGAGGGTGGTGGGGTGCAGATGGAATTTCCACGAGGGTAGTTTAGGTATTTCGGGTCTAATTTTCGGGTGCCCCAGGTAAATCGATTTGTGCCTACATTAACTGGGTGCCTTCATTAAATGGTGGGGTGCCCTTAGCGGCCCTCTTCTCTTTCATTTTTACGTGTCCCCATGTCCCTACGAAGCCCAATGAAAACCACCATCAAACTACGCTTGAGAACAGTTTCCAAAAATATTAATTTACATAACTATTTCAACTAGCCAACTTGGGTAACTTTTTGACCTTGAAAACCTCAATATTTGTCATGATGACCTTAAAGGAACTTGTAGTACTCATGTCTTACTTTCCATAGACTCCAAGAACACCCAAATCGGATCATCAATAGAGAAATTAAAAACATTTTGCCATATGGCCTGTCAACTTGGCAACTTTGTATATTTGGATAATGATGTGCAGTTGCAACCGATGGATCGAAGTGGTTACGACAGGATTTCTGGATCAGATAGTTAAAGATTTGATCTTATCTTTACCAACAGATTGTTAACTAAAGATTATGAAGAGGTTGGAGATTACGATTCAGAAGACTGATCACCAAGTGTTAATTATGTAGAAACCTGGTTATTTAGAGATAGAGATTGTTCAGATCTTGCTAGTTTTAGTTAAGATTATGTAATTTACACTTGTCTATTTATTCGCCAAAGTAATTGAGTCTTGTACACCAATTATTCAATTTACTTTGTATTGTAAACCAGTTATGTTCACTTTATTATTGAGTTGTAAAGCATCCAAGGGGACTTGGGTGTTCCAGTGAGGGGGAGCCTCACACACAAGAGGGATCTTATTTGTAAAGTCTACAGGAGAGTGTATGAGAGTGTGCTAGGAGGAGCTCAGTGAGGGAGTCACAACAAGGAGTCTTGTAGTTCAATTCGTTATACTAGTGGAGTTTACATATGGGTATGGCCTCGCAGACGTAGGTCTTGGACCGAATAGCGATAACACATCTAGTGCCCTGGTTTGATTTATTTTAGGCAAAACCCATTTTTTGGTCTTTGAACTTTCAAACTTTTGTAATTTTGGTCCTTCAACTTTAAAAACTACACATTTAGTCCCTCAACTTTTCGACTAGGGCATATTTGGCCCTTTTCTTAGTTGAGCTATCAAAATTGATGACGTGGCTCACTGGGTCTACTATGTGGCTAACGGAACCGGCCTTATGGCCAATTTTTTTTTTAACAGGTGGTTCGCATGAACTGAACCGATTTAAAAAAAAAAAACCAAAATCTAAAATCTAATCAAAAGCCCCAATCGAACTAAACCAATTTTACTGATTTTCTTTCGTAACTGATGATAGTTGATATCCTTGTGGGGAAAGAACTCTAAACAAACTCAAAAGCTATCAGACTTGAGAACACGGATATTTGAAAGTGGATTGAACGCTTGAATAACAGTTGTGTGCTATATAGTAAAAGATCAAATTTGCAATCATAGGTGGTTGTGTTAGTCCCTTAAGCTAGCTATACTTGTCTCCACTGAATCCAATTGACAATGAAACACTGAACTAAATTTGAAAAGTCATGATTTTTAAAGGAAATGCACCATTATTACATGCTTACCGCCAGTTCTGCACATCAATTTGAACCACCCTGGCTCCTTTATATATCCACTGCCTTCCCTAAATGACTTCAAGAAAAGTGATTTTGTGGCCCTCTTGAGAGATTTGGAAACAATTTGGTTGAATTTGGGTTCAAATCGGATGTTTTTGTGGGCAATTCTTTCATTACTATTGAACTAATTCATACACCAACAGTGGATCAATGACCAAAAGATCAGTTGATCAATGTAATAGTACACATTGAAACAATGAATCAATGAAGTATAAAGAAGAACTTTCAATCTCTTACTCAATACAGTCGAAATTACATTGTGCAATGCTTATATACAAACTAATATGGTGTACATTGTACACCCCAGTTACAATTTCCTAAAACAAACTAATATAAACCTGTGCTACATTACACCATAATAGATGATCCAATACACATACATCAGATTACATAAACAGCTCTGTTACATAAGAAATTCTATTACATTATATAACTCTACATTCCCCCCTCAAGATGGAAGTCTATGCCAATCACGTAGACACGTCTCGGACAATAAATCAGAGAACAAATGAGCTGGTAAAGACTTGGTAAACCAATCAACTAACTGTAACCGAGTAGAAATATATTGTAGAAGAACAAAACCAGACTTGAACTGATGTCTAACCAAGTGACAATCAATTTCCAAATGCTTGGTACGTTCATGAAAAACAGGATTGGCAGAGAGATGTATCGCAACTTGATTATCACACCAAAGAGGTATTGGAAGAGGAGTATGAATATCTAAGTCTTTAAGGATATAGGAAATCCATAACAATTCACAAACTGTGGAAGATAAACTGCGATATTCAGCTTCAGCAGAGGACTTAGAGACAGTAGCTTGTTTATTAGTTTTCTAAGAGATCAAAGATGATCCCATGAACACACAATAACCAGTAAGAGATTTCCGAGAAAGAGGGCAAACAGCCCAATCTGAATCACAGTAAGCAACAACAGAGAGATCCATCTGAACAGGGAAAAACAGACCCTGTGAAGGAGTACCCTTAAGGTATCTTAAAACATGAAGTGCACTAGACCAGTGTTGCTCTGTAGGGGCCTGAACAAACTGACTTAATTGCTGTGTAGCATAAGTAATATCAGGACGAGTGAATCCCAGGTAAAGAAGACGACCAATAAGTCGTCTATATCTATCAGCTTCAAGGAACAAAGGGGAATCAACATCAGTAAACTTGCAGTCACGAGGAAGGGGAGTAGCAGCTGGTTTAGCCATGGTAAAACCGACATCATTAAGTAAGTCAAGAACATACTTGCGTTGATGAACATAAAGACCTGAGGAAGATCGAACCAATTCCAAACCCGAGAAGTAACGAGATTGACCAAGATCCTTGATGGTGAACAATGTATGTAAGAATGTCTTGACTTGATTAATTAACTCAAGTGAAGTACCAGTAAGAAGGACATCATCAACATAAACCAGCAACACCAAAAATTGACCATCAGTGTTGTAAGTGAACAAGCAGGGATCATGAGCAGATTGAACAAAGCCAAAAAGTTGAAGTTGAGATGTAAGCTCATGATTCCATTGTCGAGAAGCTTGCTTTAAACCATACAAGGATCTCTGAAGTTTGCAAACTTGATCAGGTGAAGCCAAACTATAACCATCAGGAGGCTTCATGTAAACATTTTCATCTATATATCCATGTAAGAAGGCATTGTTAACATCCAATTGATGTAAAGTCCAATCTCGAGCAGCTGCTAAGGATAAAACAATCCTAACAGTGACATTCTTGGCAACTGGAAAGAAAGAATCAGTATAATCAACACCTTCAATTTGGTTAAAACCCTTTGCGACCAAACGAGCCTTACATCTATCCAAGGAACCATCAGGATGAAGTTTAACCTTGTAAACCCACTTAGAACCAATGGCCTTTTTACCAGGTGGTAGAGCAGTAAGACTCCAAGTACCGTTTGTTTCCAAAGCCTGTAATTCCTTATTCATTGCTTCAACCCAAACAGGATCATTCTTAGCTTGAACATAACAAGTAGGCTCCATTATGTTTGAAATAGCAGCCAAGAAGCACTTGTAATCATCAGTGATGTTTGGAGAGTGAATAAAAGGAAATGTAGGAGGGGTACCAGTAGACAAAGGAATCGTTGCAGGAGGGAAAACAGATGTTTGTACATTGTTTAGAACAAAATCATTCATCCAAAGAGGCTTGTGAACAGCACGATTACTTTTCCTAGTAATAACAGCAGTAGGAGGCAGGACAACATCATGTAAGCCATTATTAGTATGAGGTACTAATGTATCAGTAAGAGGCATAGATGAGACAGCTTCAGGAGCATCAAAAAATGTTTCATCAATAGGTAATTCTTGAGAATGAGGCACAGTAGCTGATGTAGGAGCAATATTTGGAGAAGGTACAGCAATAGGAGCTGGAATATCTCTTAAGCAATCAGAGTTATCATCACAAGAGAAAGGCACATGACACTTTGAACTTGCAGTATCTTTATGAAAAGGAAATTGGTCTTCAAAGAAAATCGCATCTCTTGAAACAAAACAAGTATGTGTGGCCATGTTGTACAATCGATAAGCCTTTTGTCCAGGAGAATAACCAAGGAAGATACACTTAATAGCTCGTGAATCCAACTTGGTTTTGCTTGGTGAAACATTAGTAGCAAAGCACAAACAACCAAAAGTCTTTAAAGATGTATAATTTGGTATCCTTCCAAATAAAAGATGATAAGGTGACTTCCATTTCAGTAACTGAGAAGGTAATATGTTAATGATGTATGTGGCAGTAAGAACAGCATCACCCTAGAATTTTGTGGACAAATTAGACTGAAAAATCAAGGCTCTTGTAACTTGCAACAAATGTCTATGCTTTCTTTCAACCACACCATTTTGCTGAGGTGTATATGGTGTTGATCTTTGATGAACAATTCCCAAACCAGATAACAAAGCATGACAATCTTTATTACAAAACTCAGTACCATTATCAGTCCTAATGGTTTGAACCGAGGCCTTGAAACGAGTTTGAATAAAAACTAGAAACTGTTTGATGATGTTGCCTGTCAGGGACTTATGTTTCATCAAAAATGTCCATGTGAATCAACTAAAATCATCCACAATAGTCAAAAAATAATGAGCTCCTTGAATAGAAGACTGCTTATATGGTCCCCAGATATCCATATGTAGCAACTGGAAAGGATAAGAAGTTTGAATAGAGCTCAATGGAAAAACCATTCTGCATTGTTTGGACATTTGACAAACATCACAAGGTACATTGTGTATTACATTTGAATGGCTGTTAAGTAACAAATCAAGTTGTTTTGTTACACTAACGGAGGGGTGCCCTAATCGACAGTGCCATGAAAAATTACCTGTAGCATTATTACAGTAGGCTAGTGATAATTCTGTAGGAGATACAAAAGAAACAATGACATCTTTATGAAAAGAACTGGAATCCAGTATGTAGAGTCCTCCAATCATCTTTCCCACAGCTAGTACTTGAGAATTCTCAATGTTCTGTATAGCACAAAACGATGGATAAAACTCAATTGTCAGTTTAGTAGATGAGAGTAACTTGCTAACCGACAAAAGATTATACTTGAATGTGTTTCTATGTAAACAAGACGAAAGAACTAAGTCTGAACTCAGCTTCACATCCCCAATGCAATTAACTTCTTTAGTATGTCCATCAGGCAAACAAACCAAAACAGGTTTAGCTAAGACAGTAACATTAGCAAGCAAATCATAGCTAGTACACATATGATTTGTTGCTCCACTATCCACAATCCAAGCATCCGAATTAAAGGAAGAATAAGAACTAGAAAGCCTTTTATATGAGCTACCTGTAAAATCAGATATGGCTGAATTCACATGTGTAGAAGCTCCTTCAGCTGAAACAGACTTTCCTTTCATGAAATTCTCAATCCCTTGCTGTATCATTGCTGCAATATTAGACTGAAAATCTTCAAACTGAGGAGATCCTGCGTCTTGCATATCCAGAGGTGATTCCATCAAATTCACAAAAAACTTTGAACTATTTGACATCTGCTTTTTGTCAAGTTCTTTCTTATACCAATTTGGAAATCCATGAAGTTTGAAACAAGTCTCTTTTGTGTGCCTTTTTGCCTTACAATGATCACAAAACATATCATCTTTATTGACAAATTTCTTTTGATTTCCTTTTCCAGCAAACCTATGAACATTGGTTGAACCATATGAACTTGAATTTACCTTGGTAGTTTTCATCATCATGGTTGTATCTATCATAGGTGAATAGCTAACATGTACCTCCTTTTGCTTTTCAACTCTAAGAACCATAGAGTAAGCTTCGTTTATACTTGGCTATGGATCCATCACCAATATTTGATTACGAATATGATCATAAGAGACGGATTTGAGACGGATCGGAGACGGAATTAGAGACGGAATTAGAGACGGAATTAAATTCCGTCTCGAAAATTGGCGCCACCATTCCCGCCAAATTCTTCATTTCTTATGGCCGTTCATCATTCCTCGAGATTTGTATTTTGTCCGATCCTGGTAGCGTCTTCTCCTTCCCGCACCCCACCCCCCCCCCCCCCCCCCCGCAACAAAACACCAAATCCCCAAATCATTCCCACGAAAAAACCCCAAAACCTAAATCCGTCTCTCCGTCTCGTCGCGCCGGTCGATCGTCTCGTCCCCGGACGTCCATCCGTTCGATCGTCTCGTCTCTCCGTCCGATCGTGCGAGCTGGTCGCTCGGTGCTCTGCTACGGACGTCTGTTCCGGTGGTGTTCGTTTCGCCGTCTGGTCTCTCGGTGCTCTCTCTGTCTCGGTCTTGCCGTCTCTCTGGTCTCTCCGTCTCGTCGCGCCGGTCTCCGTCATCGCCGAGATCTCTCGCTCTCTACGGTCTCTCGATTCGGATCGGGTTAGCAAGGAATTTTTTGTTTTGGAGTCTTACTACAATCTTCATTTCTTATTTGTTTTTTAATGTTCATTATAATGCGAGCAACACTCATGATCAAGAGCTCTTGAGCTTTCATAGAGATCATTCACCTTTTGTAGGTTTTGAGGAAATCTTGAATCGCTTGGTGTTATATTGCGAAAAATTTGCGTCTGTCGAGTTGGCGTTCTAGTCCCCTTGTTTATCTAATTTGCAAATTTATGGAATAATCCGTCGGGTGACATGAGAATTATTTAAGTTTCCGCTATGGTTCATTTGATGGATGATTTTCTAGTAAACATCGGAGTTGAAGGCAAGAAGCTATTTTATCTTGAAAGACTTTCCAATTTAAATTAACCATGCTGAGACTTAGATATAATTTCCATCTATCAATACATATTTGGGGTGTTAGGTGTTCCTACGTACATTATATGCGGCATCCGGGGAATATTAAAGTCGTAATACTTGTTAGCATTGCAAAGTTGAGGTGGTTTTATCATGATAGGATTTATCATGATAGGATTTCCTATTGCTCCTTCTAAAAAATCAAATTTCTTCTCTTTGTAGATCTTGAATTTTGAAATGTGTTTCTTCTCCTTATGTTACAACCAAGTTTGTGGTGGTTTTATCATGATAGGATTTCCAATATGGCCGTTTATAGCGTGTTAGGAATCCAGGAAATCAAAATTCAAATGTGAAGATTGATTTCCAAAAGTCAAAAATATCGCGAGAGGGTAATTAGCGCGCTAATCTTTGGAATTAGCGCGCTAAGCTGCAGGGAACTCAAAAAAGTTTTTCTCCCTTTGTGTTAGCGACCCTTAAACTCGTCCGGGGCCTAACTAACCCTTATAAAACATGTTATACATGTTTATTATGAGTCATTTACAACAATCCTTTTGATAATGCCCAAGCTTCTTACATAAAGAACATAACTCAATCAATTCCTTCTCTTTAGATTGTGATGACTCATTAATGACTTCCTAACTTTGGCAATTTATTCTCTATTTATGAGTTTAATGTGGGAACCTCGTTCTTTCACTATGGTTCAAATTTGTTATCTTTAGATGGTGTAGACTCTTATATTCCTTTGAAAGCCTCAAAGGTGCTGGATTCGACGACTTAACAACAGCCACAAAGATCTCCTATTGGTCCTTCTAAAAAATCAAATTTCTTCTCTTTGTAGATCTTGAATTTAGAAATGTGTTTCTTCTCCCTTATGTTACAACCAAGTTTGTGGTGGTTTTCTCATGGTAGGATTTCCAATATGACCGTTTATAGCCGTGTTAGGAATCCAGGAACTCAAAAATTCAAATGTGAAGATTGATTTCCAAAAGTCAAAAATATCTGGCAGAGGGTAATTAGCGCGCTAATTCTGGAATTAGCGCGCTAACTACAGAGAACTCAAAAAAAGTTTTTTCTCCCTTTGTGTTAGCGACCCTTAAACTCGTCCAGGGCCTAACCAACCCTTATAAAACATGTTATACATGTTTATTATGAGTCATTTACAACAATCCTTTTGATAATGCCCAAGCTTCTTACATAAAGAACATAACTCAATCAATTCCTTCTCTTTAGATTGTGATGACTCATTAATGACTTCCTAACTTTGGCAATTTATTCTCTATTTATGAGTTTAATGTGGGAACCTCGTTCTTTCACTATGGTTCAAATTTGTTATCTTTAGATGGTGTAGACTCTTATATTCCTTTGAAAGCCTCAAAGGTCTTTGGATTCGACGACTTAACAATGACCACAAAGATCTCCTATTGGTCCTTCTAAAAAATCAAATTTCTTCTCTTTGTAGATCTTGAATTTAGAAATGTGTTTCTTCTCCCTTATGTTACAACCAAGTTTGTGGTGGTTTTCTCATGGTAGGATTTCCAATATGACCGTTTATAGCCGTGTTAGGAATCCGGGAACTCAAAAATTCAAATGTGAAGATTGATTTCCAAAAGTCAAAAATATATCGCGAGAGGGTAATTAGCGCGCTAATTCTGGAATTAGCGCGCTAACTACAGAGAACTCAAAAAAAGTTTTTTCTCCCTTTGTGTTAGCGACCCTTAAACTCGTCCAGGGCCTAACCAACCCTTATAAAACATGTTATACATGTTTATTATGAGTCATTTACAACAATCCTTTTGATAATGCCCAAGCTTCTTACATAAAGAACATAACTCAATCAATTCCTTCTCTTTAGATTGTGATGACTCATTAATGTGCGAACCTCGTTCTTTCATTTAGCTATCAATTTGTTCTCTTTAGATGGTGTAGATCGCATTTCCGATTTACAATATTCTCCATTTTGGAGGCTTTTTATCATCTTAATCATTATTATTTCATTACTTGAATAGACAAACCGCTCGACAAGGGTTACGTTCGACTAGGAATGTCGTCTACAAACAGAGATGGATGTACAACCAAAGCTCGACAACGGTTATGTTCGAATTGAATTCGCGGCGAAGGTTAAAGAATTTATATCATTTGCAAAACAACATTGTCCTACATACCAAAGTGAACGGAAGATTAGATGTCCGTGCAATTTTAAGAAATGTCGACTTGTTCCGCACTGGACGTCGAAACGGTTGAGCACCACCTATGTAGGTATGGATTTGTCCGGGGATATCACAGTTGGTACGAACATGGTGAGAACGGAGATGAAGGGCCGCAAAATTTTCACGCAATGGATTGCCATATTGATGATGCGATGTTCGAGGCTACGATCCAGACACCTTACCGCGAGATGCTAGACAACGTGGCGGGTCCAAGTTTCAATTGGAATGTCGTGGAAGAATCACCAAACCCCCAAGCACGCCAACTATATGACATGATTGATGCAAGTAGGGAACAATTGTGGCCTGGTTGCGAAACCATGACAACGTTGTCCGCAATGGCAAGATTACTTGCGATCAAGTCTCGAACATCATATATACGAACGAGGGTATAATGAAATCATTAAACTCATGAAGGATTGTTTGCCAAATGACAACTCAATGGTTGAGAATTTTTATGCCACTAAAAGACTAATGCGAGGTCTAGGTCTACTGTTGAGAAAATAGATTGTTGTGAGGACCAATGTATGATTTATTGGGGAGTGGACTCGAGTTGACGTCATGTAAAATATGTGGGAAATCACGATACGTTGCACATCGACGAGGTCGTGGTCGGAACACAAAAACCGCCCTTGCAAAAGAATGTACTACTTCCCTTTGGGCCCTCGGTTGCAACGATTGTATGCGTCGAGTCAACCGCAAAACATATGCGATGGCATGGAGATCATTCATCGCTGAAGATGTTATGCAACACATTACGATTCGATTGCTTGGAGACATTTTAATGACGTCAATAAAGACTTTGCCGTAGGGTTCGGAATGTTCGTTTAGGATTGTGCAGCGATGGTTTTCAAGTATTTGGGATTTCCGGAAATCGTACTCTTCGTGGCCCGTGATTTTGACTCCTTACAACCTTCCACCGTCATGTGCATGAAATCGAGTTTATGTTCTTAACGGTTATCGTTTCCTGGACCGACCAGCCCAAAGCGAGAAAATCGACGTGTTCCTTTCAGCTTGTGAAAGAGTTGCAAGATTTATGGAACATTGGGGTGGTTACATACGACGTTTCCACCAAGACAAATTTTGTCATGCGAGTTGCCCTTTTATGGATTTGTTAGTGATTTCCCGCATATAGCATGTTGTCCGGTTGGAGCACACACGGTAAGTACGCTTGTCCATATTGTATGGAGGATACAAATGCATTTCAATTGCGAAATGGAGGTAAGACATCGTGGTTTGATTGTCATCGTCGTTTCTTGGAGAAGTCATCACCATTAAGGAAAGACAAAAAAATTTCATTAGAGGCAAAATGGTCATAATCGATGATCCGCTTCGCTTTGCGATCTGGTGAAGAAATTTTGGCGAAATTGAATCGTTTGGCTTGATGAAGGTGACAGAAATCGGCGTGAATACGTGAATGGGCGGATAGCTAAGAATTCGGGATGGAGGAAGAAAAGCA
Source organism: Stephania yunnanensis (assembly GCA_039657365.1). Taxonomy (NCBI): domain Eukaryota; kingdom Viridiplantae; phylum Streptophyta; class Magnoliopsida; order Ranunculales; family Menispermaceae; genus Stephania; species Stephania yunnanensis. The sequence goes on along the minus strand of CM077588.1, from coordinate 53,990,249 downwards.
TATTCGGGACTTGCCGTATTGGAAGACAAACTTGATCCGCCACAACTTAGATGTCATGCACATCGAGAAAAATGTTTTTGACAACATTTTCAACACTATTATGTGTACCGGGCAAGAGTAAGGACAATGCAAAATCGAGGCAAGATATTCGTGAATATTGTCACCGACCTTCTCAACACATTGATTCGGCGACAAATACTTACGTCCTTGGGTGCTATGCTCTTGATACATCAAGAAGACAAAAATTGTGCGAGTGGGTTGAAAAGTTGCGTTTTTCGATGGTTACGCATCGAATCTTGGTCGATGTGTAGATCCAAAGAAAGCTGCGAATGTTCGGCATGAAGAGCCATGATTGTCATATATTCATGCAACGGTTGATACCAATTGCATTCGAGAGAACTTCTCCCAAACCCGGTTTGGGTTGCAATTAGCGAATTAAGCCTATTTTTCCGGTCCCCTCTATCTGCGAAATGTGTAAGTATCCAAGATATGGAGGTCTTAGAGTCCGAAATTCCAAAAATCATTTGCAAGTTGGAAAAAATTTTCCCTCCAAGCCTATTTGACTCTATGGAACACCTACCAATCCACTTGGCCTACGAGGCCCGTCCGGCGGTCCGTTCAATTTCGATGGATGTATCCATTTGAGAGGTACTATCTTGAGCCCTTGATATTATTTTCCCATTCAATAGGTTTTATATAAACATTTCCTATAACATTCATATAGGTACCTTAAACATTTGAAGAACAATGTGCGAAACAAAGCGAAGGTTGAGGGCTCCATGTGTAATGCTTATTTGGTCGAAGAGGTCACATCCTTTTGTTCTTACTACTTCGAAGATCACGTCTCTACGTTGCATGACAAAGTGCCACGTAACGACGATGGCGGTATCGGGCCCACACCGAACTTCGTTGGCAATTTCTCAATTTTCACTTATCCCGGTCGACCCATGGGCAAGTCGAAGGAGCGGTACTTAACAGAGCGAGGAGTATAATGCCGCTCATTCGTACATACTTGCTCAATTGTCCAGAGATCGCTCCTTACGTTCGTATGTCCATCAATTTCTTTCATTAATGCAAGACATTCATTGTTCATACATTATTAATACATCCGACTTACACGTTCGTTTCTTCTAGGATATTCGTCGATGAAATCGCGCAAGTGATAAGGGGAGTCGCAAGTTGATAGTAGTCTAGAGCACAACTTCCCCATTTGGTTTCAAACATATGTAAGGGCATTACTTTTGTACGTTATAGATTCAAATGTTTCTCCCATAACTAATGTGTCATATTGCATCTCTAATTTTGTCGAATAGGCTCGGAATTCTATAGTTGACGAGACGCTCGTTGATCTTTCTGTTGGTCCTAGTCGATCATGTCTTGTCTACCCTGGTTACCTTGTTAATGGGTATAAGTTCCACTCCGCAACATATGACGTTAATAGATCGACGCAGAGCAAGCGGTGTTTTGGTGAAGGGTTCAAACTACGCGATGTTTCCCATAACTATTATGGAGTCTTGCAAGAGGTAGTGGAGATTGAGTATACTAGGCCTCAAACGTGTGGTCTTGTTTAAGTGCGAATGGTATGACCCTACACCGAATCATGGTGTGAGGACTCACCCAACACTTCAATTGGTAGAGGTTCATCGAAGTCGACGATATAACAACTACGAGCCATTTGTTGGCAATGCAAGCCACTCAAGTCTACTACCTTTCGTACCCTTCTATGCGGAACGATCGACAAGAATGGCTAGCGGTTTGTTCTTTGTCGACCAAAATTCCGACGAGGAAACTAGCAAAGACGATAATGACCAGGGCTCGGCAGAGATTGCTTTCCAAGATGGGATGCCCACCACGTGCGTAGTCGATGATGCAGACGCCGATATCAACAATCTGGATGTTCCGACGGGACTCGATTTATTGTTGAAGCGGGTCCAAGCGATGAAGTTTATAGTGGATTTGAATCGAGAAGAAGAATCATCACCTTCTACTCATGAGAGTGAATTTGAAACGGATGATAGCGAATAAAGTTTGTATATGATATGTCAACGACCAATAATGTAGTTACTTTTATTTGCATGGATTTTGTTCTTATTAAGTCCAATAATATAGACCTGAATTTCTTCTTTTTTTCATTATGCCGCCATTTTATGATGTTTTACTCGTGAATATTGTTAATTAGGTATCATGGCCGGACGTGGTCGTAGGGGAGGTCGAGGTTTGCCATTAGGAGGCCATCGTGGCGGTGGAGGTCGTGGTTCGATACCTCCATCATCGATTCCGACTTCTCGGTCTCTCGAGCACGATACGGCGCGGCGTCACCTTCCCCTTCCATACCGTCGGGGTCGTGTACCATCTTCTTCGTCATCAAGGACTATGCCTACTACACACTTCCCCACACCTTCTCCGACATCAATGACTCCTTTACCCACGAGGCTGCACCCCCGACCACAAAGATCACCGGCAAAGCATCCCGAGAGGAAGACGTAAGAGCGGGGTTGGAGGTGACAGCCCTCCGCGACCACCTCGAGAGGCCGGGGATGGAGGCCCTCGCGTGCGGGGATCCCTATCACTACGATTACCAATGATACGTAAGTTTGCGTTTAACTTTTATATGTCAATTTCAATATGGATGTCAAATATTGAATAAGTAGTTAAGGTGATATGCATGTTCATGAAACACGGGGAGTTGCATCCTTCGCACTTTTGTGCACGGAGGATGACAAAAGTTTTTAAACGATGGATGATTCTGAAGGGTATTGTTGGAAGTCGATACCGCCTCATCAAAAGACCAATGCGGCGACAATGGAAGGTAAACAAGACTACCATGTGCCTTATGATTTATACTATTTTCTCAAATAAGTGCTAACAATAGCAATCGCCATTTTGTAGATATTTTTTAGATGGGATGATGCGCTTCCCGAGGATCTCGTGCGAGCGGCGTACGACGAGGCTTGCGGGGACAAGGTACACCGCGTTGATGCACAAGTTGAAGAAGAATCGAGCGCACGGTTTATGTTACGAGATGAGGCATGGAGGAGATACTTGCGATCGGGAGAGCGAGGACTTCCGAGCTAGGTCTAGGCAAGCGACGGAGAATAGGAACACCGAGGTCGAAGGCCCAGGACCTGGACCCTCGAAGCACGGTGGTGGTTCCGTGTCATTTGCGACTACCCAAGAAAGATTGGTTAGTTTTTTTAACATTTAGGATATTTTGTACATTTATACTCTTGTTCACTATGCTTGGTCCGCACATGCAGTGATTCATCGAGACGCCACCGTCGGTGAATGATTTGTACTTGCATCTCCACACCGTTAATCACGACAGACGACATTCATCGATACTAGATCGAGCGGTTCTATGTAAGTATAGAAATGAAATGGAAAATAGATTATTAAGTCTATCACTTACCCCATATCATGTACTTTGTTTGTTGTGCATATATGCGGGATAGGCTCCAGAGCGACGTCGGGAGGCGACCAGCTACACCGGAGCAATCGGTGGATGATGAGGCGGTGTACCTCAATGTGGCGGGTGAGTCCTCCAAAGGACGTGTCTACGGACTCGGGTCCGTAGGGAGAAAGAAGAGGAGATACGGAACTCCTGGTGCTAGCACGTCGCAGAGGACGCCGGATGTGGTGCCGCGGGCGAGTTCGATGTCGTTGCGGAGCAACTACGAAAGGTTATGCACTTCATGCAACGGCGTCTTGGGATGGACATGGACGAAATAGACCTATCTCAAGCACCAACCACCACCACCGCCACCACCACCGCCACCTCATGACCAAGCAATGTTCGCCGCAAATAGATCCGGTCGATCCACCCCAACAAGGGGACAATGTTGGGCGTGAGACGTAAGCGTGGCTCTCGAGAGATGAGCGGGTTGGTGATACATAGGTACTTCACTTGTTGTTTGTTTCAAATGCTCGATTAAAAGTTTTATAGTGTAGACAACTTTAGAAATTCATCGAATTACTTTATGATTCACACTTCTTTTTGTGCATTTTTAGGTCGATGTTCCATATTTTATCGTGGATTTTATTTTTTTTCGCTTTTGCTCCCCAATTCTTTTTTTGTTTTGAAGTAAAATATACTATAAGTAGCGAATGTTAGCGAGAATTAATCCATGGGAGAAGAAAACATCTTTGGTTTGTTGTGTGCAAATCTTAAGCCGTTGCGAGTTCTCTCGAGTGCTATGATGAAGAAAATGGTAGAATCGACAGGGAGCGACATCTTCATGCAATAGCAAATGAATTTGGGAAGTCGATAAAGGGTCGTTTTTCGGTCATCAGTGTTCGGCACATGTAGGCTCTTCTTCTTCTATTATGGCATGTCCGTAGAAGAAGAATAGCCTACATGTTCTCAACACAGATGACCGGAAAAGGACCCTTTATCGATTTCCCAAATTCATTTGCTATGGCATGAAGATGTTGCTCCCTGTCGATTCTACCACTTTCTTCATCATAGCACTCGAGAGAACCTGCAACGGCATAAGATTTGCACACAACAGCCAGCATGTTTTCTTCTCCCATGGATTAATTCTGCTAACATTCGCTACTTATAGTATATTTTACTTAAATGAGGTAAAAAAATTTATTTTGGGGAGGATAATGTATTAAAAATAAAATCCATGATAACTTATGCATCAACTGGGCGTCGAAGCCAACTAAGATATACAGAAAATAAATGGACAATGAATTTACCTGCGGACGATGGTGGTTTGTTGAAGCCTGATGGAGTAGAAGGTTCTGATGATGAAGTTCCTTTACTTTTATTTTTCCTGTTTTCGGAAAGGCGGGTTTTAGTTTTTCCTATCGTTCTCGAGGGAATGGGTTCATTGCTTTTGACGATGAGCATGTTGTAGACGATTTGTTTCATTTGCATGTTAAACTCATTCTTTTTTTGGTGGTGGTGATTTTGGTCCTTATAGGACTCCAGGTGTCGGAGGTAGGCGTGGTGGGTATAGTGGAGGCAGTGAGCTTGGTGGGGGTTATGGAGGCTTTGGGGCGATGGCTTAGGTGCTTATCGAGGTGAATCTTCTCTTGGCTATTCTATTTTAATTAGCGACTGAATCACTTCCTTTCAATAGTTTGTCGTGTAGACTTTTTAAGTTACTTGAATGAGTTTATTGTTGGTGGTTTACTTTGTTTCAAACACTAGTATATTATTGTTAAAACCAAGTTTTTGGTGATTTTATAGTGATCTCCTATTGCTCCTTCTAAAAAATCAAATTTCTTCTTTTTGTAGATCTTGAATTTTGGAATGTGTTTCTTCTTCCTTATGTTAAAACCAAGGTATTGGTGGTTTTATAGTGATAGGAATTCCAATATGACCGGTTATAGCCGTTCTAGGAATCCAGGAAATCAAATATTCAAATTGAAAGCTTGATTTCCAAAAGTCAAAAATCCCTGGCGTGTGGCTAATTAGCGCTAATACTTGAATTAGCGCGCTAGCTCGAGGACCTCAAACTAATTAATTTATCCCTTTGTGTTAGCGACCCTTAAACTCGGCCAGGACGTAACCATCCCTTATAAAACATGTTATACATGTTTTACAACTCAACTTACATGATAGGTCCATCTTATAGAAACATTATTCGCCATCTCCTATGCGTAGGAAAATAGCAACATTGACACCAACTTCAGTCTGTGACTGCATTTGCTTGATGATCATGTTTATTTTTGAGAGGAATTCTTATTCAACATTGTATGGTTTTTTTATGTTCTTCAATGCTTTTCTTGAATCCCAGCTGGTTGTTTTTATTTTATTTTTTGAGTAGGAACACATGGCTTGTCGCCTTTGGAGCACACAAGAGTTTAGATTGGGTGAGAGGATGAGTTCTAGAATCATACTTACATGATAGGTTTGTGCTTAACTTTCCTCTTTTCCCTTTTAGCATTCTTGCACTTATGCCATTCTTCTCTTTGTAGATCTTGAGTTTTGAATGTGTGTTGTCTTCCTTATGTTAAAACCAAGTTTGTGGTGGTTATATCATGATAGGAAATTCCCATATGACCGTTTATAGCCGTGTTAGGAAGCCGGAAATCAAAAATTACAAATTTAAAGCTTGATTTCCAAAAGTGAAAAATATCTGGCAAGTGGCTAATTAGCGCGCTAATCTGGAATTAGCGCGCTAACTGCTGAGGACCTCAAACTAATTAATCTCTCCTTTGCCTACTTCTTTCAGTGCATACTCACTGGTTGTTGCCCTCGGATGGAGATTCGAAATGCTTCAAAGCTGCGTTTGACTTATTAAATGAAGTCCTTTTGTGTATACTTCCAAATTTTGGACCTTTTGTGAGTGTTCTTTTTTTTTGCTTGTTGAACGATAGGTGTGGTTGGTTTTTGTGTATACTTCCAAATTTATGGAGCTTTTGTAATACATTACAACTTTCGGTCGATATATAAATTTTTGGGCTAATTTTGAGTTTCACATTTTTCCTTCTCTTTTGAATTTTTGTTGATATATATTTTTGATGTATGGATGCGCAATTTGGCTTCTTTGGGGGATGTTAGCACCCTCAAGGAGTTGTTGGAGGGGGTGCGGCGATGGAGTATGTCATATCGGGTTGTATTTTGATTTTTAGGTTGGAGAATCGATTGGCTTATGTATCCGTGCCATATTTAAACAAAACAGAAAATTAGAGACGGATTAGCAACGAATTCAAATTTTCCGTTGCTATTCGTCTCTAATTTTCGTAAATATTTCTATCAATCACAAACGGATCAGAGACGGAAATATTAATTCCGTCTCTGATTCCGTCTCTAATTAGCAACGGAATCAGAGACGGAATCAGAAACGGAATAATCCGTCTCTGATTCCGTTTCTAATTAGAGACGGAATCAGAGACGGACTCTTTGCATTCCGTCTCTGATTCCGTCTCTGATTCCGTTGCTGATTAGAAACGGAATCAGACACGGAATTCATAAATTTATTAATTCCGTCTCTGATTCCGTTGCTAATCGACACGGAATCGAGACGAATGCAATTACAAATGTACCATTTCGAAATAAAATCCATTTCGTTCGTCTCTGTTCGTTTCTAATTTCGTCTCTAAATCCGTCTCTAATCGAAACGGATATTTTCCGTCTCTATTCGTCTCTAATCGAAACGGAATCCATTTTCCGTTTCGATCGTATCGACGACTGCGTTTTCGAGAGACGAACGCGTTCGTCTCTGTTCCGTTTCTGATTTAATTCAGAGACGGAATTTTCGCAAATCAGAAACGGAAAATTCCGTTTCTGATTTGCGATTTTTTTGTAGTGTACATATCACTTAATCCCATCAAAAATTGCATCAGCCTATCATTAGACTCGAACGACCAATGTTTCTTTGAAGCTCCGCATTCATGCAGATGTAAAGGGACTAAACAGCTTAGTTCATCCCAAAGCTTCTTAAGTTTTGTATAATACTGTGAAAGTGATAGATCTCCTTGACTTATAGAAGCAATATCTCGTTTCAATTGATACAAGAGAAGACCATTACATTCTCCAAACCTTTCTTTCGATTCATTCCATAGATCAAAAGAAGAAGTTGTATAAAGGAAAGCTTCAACAATATCCTTTGAAATAGAATTCAAGATTTCCAAGAACCATATAATCCACTTCGATCCATCGATCCTTAGGATAAGTGGAATATCCGCCATCGATGAAACCATGCCACTCTTTATTTTTGCACCTAACGCAATCTAAATGACTTCAAGACAAGTAATTTGAAAAGTGATTGGAGACAAGTATCATACCAGGATGATGAGAGATTTGGAATAAGGAATTTCGATTCCAAGAATCGCATGGAGTTCAAATCGGATGCTGTTTGAATTGAAGAACTTGAAGAACCACAGATCATGATTCATTCAACAAAAATCAACACAAATCAAGAACTAACCTCGCTCGATACCATGAACAAATTCATACACCAACAGTGGATCAATTACCAAAAGATCAGTCGATCAATGTAACAGTACACATTGAAACAATGAATCAATGAAGTATAAAGAAGAACTTTCAATCTCTTATTCAATACAGTCGAAATTACATTGTACATTGCTTATATACAAACTAATATGGTGTACATTGTACACCCCAGTTACAACTGCCTAAAACAAGCTAATATAAACCTGTGCTACATTACACCATAATAGATGATCCAACACACATACATCAGATTACATAAACAGCTCTGTTACATAAGAAATTATGTTACATTATATAACTCTACAACTATGTACGGGAAATGATTGGCACAAGCGCGCAAAATCTTTGTTAGGAGGAAGGGTTATCTCTAATTTAATTAGGAGATGTTGGATGCAAAGATTATGCCGAGTAGAAGCGTAGTCTTGATGTGATTCAATGTGTTCGTAGGGAGAATGAAACCCATACAATTTTTAGAATCATTGCAACGAATACTTATTGATTCAGGAATGCTACAATTTTATTTTGATATTTTGACTTGGGCTTAAAGAAAACTAGAAAAAAAAACCGATTCGGTTCATCCGAACCATCGGTTCAAATAAGAACCAGCCACCACTAGAACAAATTAGGCATTTTATAACATTTAATTCATAGAGGTTTTCAATAACCCATATGTATTGCTTTTTATAACAGTTAATTAATAGAGGTTTTAAGGAACCCCTATCTATTAGGTAATCAAAACAACACAACTCTCACAAGTCATCCCTTAAAACACTTGGAGCACAAATCACAACCCATCATCGTCGAAATCCAAATGCCAAGACCCATCAATACTCATTTTCTCATCTATACTCTCCTCGTCAACCGAAGAACCCTAGGAATCACGAATCGGGTTTCAACTTCAACTACGAAGACTTTCTCTCTTCATCAGATCCTCCAAACCCTAGCTTCTCATGTACTCGTTTTCCAATCCACTCTCAAAATTCTCATTCCACTTACTCGGATCGTCGCTTCGGTTATCGATTTCGTCCAAACCGTCGTCTTTATCGTAGGTTTTGTTTGGTTTTCAATTTGATGATTCATTTGCTAATCGAGATGCGATTGTTGGTATAGATCGATCAATTGGTGTGTAATGTACGGGAATTGATTTTGGATTGATTTGAATTGGTTTCGGTGTTGATGAATGCGAGAGATTGGTGAGGATGGGGCGTTGAGAGTGGGATTAGTGATGTCTTTTGACGGAGAGGAGAAGCAATGGAGTTGCGAAAGGTCGGCGCGGTCGATTCGAAACTGTGGTCTTCGCTCCTCTGGTCGCTCTCCTAATCGCATCGATTGTTCGGTGGATCCTCTGCAAAAATTCAGATTAGTTGTGCAAAAATTTGAACAAGTAATATTGATTTTGTTGATTTTGTATGATTTTGTTGACAAATAGATGTTCAATGAGTAGCTCAATAGTGGTTGAATACATTCTTTTCCAGATTTTGTGAAATCTTCCAATTTATTTGGTGGATGAGAAGAATCGAAGGATCTGCGCAGAGGAGATCATTGATGGAACTTGAGAAAGTTGGAAAATGTTACTCTTTTTAAAGTTTTTGTTATATATTTTTGTGTTTTTGGATCAAATTGAGTTATTGATTGTAAGGAATTGAATCTCCAAATTCATGGAAACGATTTGGAAAAATAGGATCCATGGACCTCGCCAAATTCATCTAATGAAAAGATCAAACTTCTGAGCAACTCTTGCTCAATAATTGTCCCAACAGTTATCTAGCTTATCTTTTGTACAAACAGTGACAATGTTAAATGCTACCTTTTATGCATAACTCTTATTTTAGATGCATAGTTCAAATACAAGTTGTATAGCTTTGTTCTTCAAAGGAAATCAGTATTGCCCTTCTTTTATCTTTCAAGCAATGAACCTTGCTATTTCACATATCATTGAAAGATATTTTTTGTTTTGTTTTATTTCAAGGAAAGGTGATGCATCTCATCTGTTATGGCTTCAATTAGTCATTATTTAGTAACTTGTACTGATCAGACCAAATTGGAATTACAGGAAGTTATGGATTTTTTGAAGAACCTTGATAAGTACACTGCTTTGGGAGCTAAGTTATGCCGCGACGTTATAGAAGGAGGCAAAGACGCACCCGTAATAAGTAAGTAAGCTGCTCTCGCTAGTGCTCTTTCTCTTTGATTTGATCGCCTTTCTCTTTTGCCTTTTGGTATTTGATTTGAACAGTTTGTCAATCATTCCATCCAAGATCATGCAAGATATTTGTTTGTTTTCCTATCAAACCAGCTCATTTAAGTTTGCGGATACCACCCTTTCCTCTTTTCTTTTCTTTTTATTTCTTTCTTTTTTCTTCTACTTCTTGATTTTTATCCATTCATTCCAACCTCCTCCTCTTCCGCCTATGCGCAGCCTCCTATGACCGTGGTCGATGTCTGCTCATGGCCTCCGAGACAATTCCTCCTCCCCATCATCACCAAGATGCAGATGAGGTTAGTTTTCCACTTCTTTTAATTAATTTAGGCAACTACTTCAACATTACAACACCCTAGCTATTAATTAATTATTATTGTGCTTTCTCTTCAGTTTATGGAGACTTGTTGGTTTTTTTTATTATTTTAATTGTGTGTCGGTCACAAAGATTCCTTGATCGATCATCGTCGTATGATCCTCTTAAGATTTCACTATGTTTCTTCATGAGAATCAATTAAATAAAGTTAACAAGAAACTGATGGAAGAAATTAAACTTTTCATTTTGACTTATTTTACTACTTAATTTAATATATGCAACTACCGCATGTTTTGCGCTTTCTGTTACCAAATATTCACTAGCTACTTTGTGTGTTAATGATATGTATACTCCTATTCATGGATGGCTAATTGAGATAAAAAAAAATTAAAGTATGTGACAATTTGGAGGGAAAAAAAGAGTTGAAAATTTGAAGTCAATTCTATATTAGAGTAATAATTGAGTGAAAGTATAAATATGCTTCTATTTCATGTCTGAATGAGTGGTTTATATGCAATTACAGGTTCAAATTGGGTCACATGCCTTCACTTTTGATCATGTTTATAGTGGCACAAGCTCTTCTTCCTATAGAATATTCGAGGACTGCATTTCTCCTTTAGTTGATGCATTCTTCAATGGTTATAATGCCACGGTTCTGGCATATGGCCAGGTACACTATCTTCACTCTTTCCTTTTGCATCTCTAATTTATGTCAAGTGATATATGTATTGTGCATATAGCCGGAATTGTCCTGATCTAGTTTGCTTATTCTGTTTCAATTTTAAATAAATTTTATCTACACTGTTAGTGAATCAATTGTTATTTCCTGTCATATAACCAAGTGTAGAATGCCAATGCTGCCTTCTGTCTTGCCATAAAGTAAGAAATGCCAAGTGTAGATAGCCATGGCTTCTCAGGAGTTATCCTAATCATGCTTGCTGTTCTTGGATCCATTGGATTTTTTAGTGCCATTGGAGTAAAGTCCACCCTAATCATAATGGAAGCAATCCCTTTTCTTGTTTTGGCTGTAAGTTCTTTTTCTTAAAACGTTTTAGTTTTTACATTGATTATCATAGACTACTTTTAAGTCTAGATACTTAAAAATCTAATGTGATGTTCCATATTTTAATGTATTTCTATAAATCAACTTTCCTTTCAACTATCAATTAAAATTGAATGTTTCCAACCTTGATTGATATGGGTTCTTAGATATGCTTTGTCTACTACTGCTTAAGCCATTTTTCCTTGTATTGTACTAGGCAAACTGCAGCCTTTTCTTTCGGTTCTATCATGTCAGGTTTTATGCGACATGGTGCTTTATGCATCTGGATTACTACCCCTAAAAGATATATATGCCTCAGTATATTGATTGTGTTATAACTTTCAAATATGTGGTGTTGATAGTGAGTTTACAAACTGTTTAAAAGCCTTATTTGTGCCTTGTTTCGTAGCATTTGGATGCCATTTGTACCTGGTACATTTTCTTATGACTAGTTTTAGCTTCAAATTTGGGTCAGTCTGTCTCATCCATTTGGTTATATGATGAAGTTATAATGTGTTTCTTTAAGTAAGACACATTTCATCACATATTTGAAATTCAACGATTACTTGCTGAAATTTTCATTTTTTTAGGTTAGAAATTTTCATTTTAAGTGAACTTTTCAAATATTAACATGCCATGAGTCAACCGTTCCTGAGCAAAATATATTTAAATATTTGAAGAAACTCTAACCCAGGGAACCTAGCTGGTCCAATTATTTAGGCAATGTACTTCTTTGGAGTGTTAGGTGTGATGCACAGTGGGGGGTCTGAGTTGGGAACACAACTTATTTTGCACTGTCAAGCTTCTAATCACACATTGGTAGGACACTGTAGGCTACCAGTCTCCTACCAAATAAAAGACTAAACAAGTGCGCTTCAACAAATTCTTTCTATATTTTGTGTTTCTCTCAATTCTTGGCTTCCTTTAATTGATGCATATTGGGACTATATATTAGGTATGATCCTACTCTAAAAGCCGTAGTCGTCACTTGCACTGAAGAGTTAGCATACCAACAAGCAAAAGAGGCTGATAACCTACTTCAAAAAGGAGTTTATTTAGGTAACTCCTCCAATCCTTCAACACAGGTTTTATGCCTATGTTTAATTAATCAGATTTTTATTATATGCACTCCTAGTCTTTGATTATTTTTCAAGGCTTTTCCACTTTAATTAATTTGGGACTAAGGCTATGTTATGTTGTTGTTGTTGTATGAGCTAAAACTAAATTAATCAGATTTTTATTATATGTGCTCTTAGTCATTGATTATTTTTCAAGTGCTTTTTCACTTTAATTCAATGTAGAATCTTGATGGCAAAGTGTGAGTTCTACTTCATAAGGCGTATTGGTAATTTGTTTGAACAATGTTCTAACTTCTAACAGCTGAAAGGGAGATCAGAAAAACGTAAAGCAATAGCATTCTTTCCTTTCTAACAGCTCTCAAAATCCCCAGAGACATCTCTATGTATCAGTTTCAATTTTATAGTGGATTTCTTAGTCAAGATCGCATGCAAAGTTGTTGTTTTCGCAATGTAGTTTGCTCTGTTAGTTTTTGTAGCTAGAAATGTTTTGCATAACTGTTTCTTTTCTGAATTTTCATGAAGGGACTAGGGATAACGCACATAGAATGGGGTGTGAGCTGTGTCTTTGCCTATGGTAAAAATTCGTAGCAACTCGGTTTGTGGATTAATATCCCTTTCTTAACATCTCGATCTATTTTCAATTCTTTTGTGCTTTTCTACATTGAATCTTACCCTCTAATTATGAATTTATACAATAAAATGCAGTGCTGGAGACGAGCATCAAAATCCCCAAGTAAGCAACAGACTCCCTTGCATATTTTATTTTATTTTATTTTATTTTATTTTATTTTTTCGCATACTTCATAGTTTATATTTTTGTGCAAAGGAAGAGTTTGATCCCTATAGTCGACCCCAATTAATTTAGGATGTTTAATAGTTTATCTATTTGTGCCATAACATATTTGAGAACCTTGCAAATTAAGACAAGGAACTATTTGAACCGGCAAAAATGTGTTTTACTGTCTCACTATGCCTGTGGAGATGCCTTGTTTGTGTTAGCCTTTGCATCCTGAACCTCTCAAAATCTGATCCAGAAAAAACACTCTTTGGAAAAATGTCACTCTAACATCCTTAGTCAGAGTTAAAATAATGCCAACATAGAGACGGGTAACAACACAAATTAATTTCACATCGATGTCTCACTTGTGAAGGATTCCAATACAGCTGTTTGAATTCGTCCTTAGTGAGACATTTCCCATTTTAAACTAGCCTTCATTAGTCAATTCATGGCATCTATGGCCGTCCAACCAAGCTTTCTAACTCCACATGGAATTATCCTTGAAAGCATTTTAAAAGTTTCCCTTAAGACAACCAACAGTCATTTTCTGGACCACAACAATGGCACAGTCAATCATCACAATGGTTTAGATTTGGCTAGTTTTGTGGTTTGAGTGAATCCACACAGTTGGTATGTTGGACTTTACACAACATTATGGGGGCAAAACATGAAGCACTACTATGAAAAAACTGGTGGTATTTTTTTATTTTTAAAGATACTGCCCATTATTCCTATTAACATTAGGACAAGAACGCTAGGTATCAATCAATATTAGAGTAACAAATGCTAATAACAGGCCAACAATTTCAATCTTTAAAAAAGTTTTTGAAGTTTTCGCAACTTTTTCTCAGCTAAGCTTAGAAGGCTGGGATGGAGATCATCAATAGGTCTATGGCAATTAAGGATCACGTGGACGGTGCACCAGAAGAGTCTGATTTTGAGCTGAGAACTGATCCTCTCAATGTTGCACATTGGTGATGTTCACTCTTCAATTTTGACATCTAACATGCAGTTGTTATTGATTTTGAGCATTCCTTATCAACTTTCCCCAAACTTGTAGTGATTGTGAGTTTCCTTTATTGATTTTTTGTCTATTTCAGCAGTGATAAATATATATCTTCTTTCTCTTTGTTGTTGCTACTGTTGTCATTATCGTTGTCTTCATGTGCAACTATTACAGTTGGTTTTGTTTTCATGTACAAACTATATATTATGTACTTAGTAACTTGAGCAAAATTTATACGCAGATCAAAGAGAAGCATATCATTGGATTGGGCGATGCGTCGTGACATAATTCTTGGGATTGCTAGAGGAGTTTTATATCTTCATCAAGACTCCAGATTAAGAATTGTTCATAGAGACCTTAAAGCAAGTAATGTTCTACTAAGACGCGGAGATGAATCAAAAGATTTTTTATTTTGGAATGGCAAGAATATTTGTTCAAACTTTACATTATTGATTGAATGGAATAATAATATTGTGAGTGGAATGTAGATTTGTATATTTTCAATTGAAAATGGAAATGGAAATTAATTTTGGTCATTTTCAGCTATTATTTTTTTAAAATTACATTTGATAGGGGTTTGAAACCCCTATGTAAGCCTATAATATAGAGGTTTCAAACCCCTATGAAATCACTACAATTGATAGGGTTTGAAACCCCTATGTAAGCCTTTGAAGATATTATAGAGGTTTGAAACCCCTATGAAATAGTCAAGATTTGATAGAGGTTTGAAACCTCTATGAAATAGTCAAGATTTGATAGAGGTTTGAAACCCCTATGTAAGCTTGGAAGATAAGATAACACCTTAAAAGATAACACTTTTCATAGAGGTCAAAAACTTCTATGAAAAGTCTTTCATAGAGGTTCAAAACCTCTACGAAAAGTAGAATTTGTTGACCGGTCCAATCATCCGAATCATCGCAACGAATACTTATTGATTCAGGAATAATTAATATTATACATAAGCTTGAATGGTGGCCGGAGTGCTTATTCTTGGAAGCTAAATGAGTAATCAAATTTAGCATCGAACTAAGAAAAACTAGGTGGGATGCTTTGCTCATCTCTGAAGAAGTTATCTGGATCAACTCTGCTCTTCACTCTCACCAGCCTATCAAAGTTGTTCTTGAAATACTTGATGCCCCAAATCTTTGCTTCTTCATAGCTTGGAGTATAATCAGTCCACATCTCATTATAACCCAACTGGAAATCTCTAGCGTTCACGTAAGCACCCCTCGGAGACTGAGAAACGTAAGGCGCCATGTACTCGTACAACCTTCTCAAGTTCTTCGTCATCAATGCTTGATCTTTACTACTAGACACTTGACTCTGATGCACATTGTAATTCGCCACGTAAAGATTTCCAGCCCTATGTGGATAAGGAATTTCCGCGTCTGGTATCTCACTCATTCTTCCACCATTCGGTATTAAAACGATCATAGGAGCAGTACCGTTCGCTTGAACAATATTTCTCCATAGCCCTTGCAATCCAGTTTTCGATATGGGGTCTTTTACAAAGTCTGTTGCTCCTCGGAAGCTGGATATTGCTGCATTTACTTCAAAAGCACTCAAAGATGAATTCGTCGTCGGCAATCCGAAAAGATACAAGACGGATTCAATCCAACGCATCTCAATACAATCTTCGCGCTTCAAACCCAGTTCTGGGAAGCTTTCCTGAATTATTTGGAGGAGCTGCTGTGTAGTTCCTCCTATGAATAATGATTGAAATGATGCTTGAATTGTTTCATGACCAGTCACCTTAGTTAGTGTGACGAACATGGTTAGGTCCTTGGGGAATTTATGTGCAATGTACTGCCACTTGTGAACAAGTGCAGTTGCGCCTTGTTCTAAGTTTCTGTTCACTGTGAAAACAGTCACATTTGGAGGAACATCAAGCAAGTTTATCTTCCACGAGAGAACGACGCCGAAGCTTACACCTCCTCCTCCTCTTATAGCCCAAAACAGATCTTCCCCCATGGACTCCTTGCTCAAGATTTCACCTTCAACGTTCACTATTCTAGCGTCCACAATGTTGTCCGCAGAGAGGCCGTATTTTCTGCTCAAGTAACCAGTTCCACCACCACTGAAGTGCCCTCCAACGCCAATGGTAATAGGAACCCCTGCTGCAAAGGCATGGACTGAACTCTTTTCTGCGATTTTGTAATATAGTTGGCCAATGATCGCACCAGACTGAACCCATGCCGTTCTTTCGTCGATGTCCACATCGATGGAATTGAGATTGGAGAGGTCAAGGAGTACTAATGAAGTGTTGTTAATTAGGCGAGACGTGTATGATAAGCCCTCGTAGTCATGGCCTCCACTGCGTATTCTTAGAAAAAATCCATGTTTTCTAGAACAAATAACAATTGCTTGAACATGTGATTCGTTCAATGGCGTTGCGATGATATGAGGTTTGGGATATTTGGGTGAGATGAACCTGAGGTTTTGAATCCTGGAGTTCAAGATTGAAGAGTAAGATGAATTGGTTGGAGTGTATATAGGGATGAGTCCATCATTATAGTGAGAATGAACTGATATGCATCGGAGAAAGCTTCGATAGTTCTGCGGGTCTGACGCAGCCAATGAGAATGAGAACACAATTATGAGGTGAAGAAGTAGTACTGAAACTAGTTGTGGCACCATAGTTGAGATTGATGAGTTCTCCAGGTATGAACTATATATGAAACTCTGCAGACTTTGTTATGTTATGTGTAAGGTTAGATGAACATCCTTATTATATAGTTTTGCAATGTTAACCAAAAAGTCATGGAAGTTTGCTAGATATCATAATCCTAAGAAGAGGTTTTAAAACTCCTATTAAATAAAGTGTTATTAAATATCATGTGAAAATGTGTTATGTTTAAATTTTTAATACATGTATTACATAGAGGTTTTTTTTAAACTCCTATCAATTAGATGTTATTTGATAACACCCCCTTTTAATAGGGATTTAACTTTTTTTCTTCGTGCGCCACGTGTCGAGCTGTGATTGGACCGTCCCTGTCACCGTGCTGACGTGGCGCTCTCTCATTTGTCGGGACAGCGCATCAGCAGTAGTCATCTGGTGTGTGCGTGTGACTCAGCAGCCACGTGACATGATGGGATTGGACCGACCGGATCTGATGACGCGTCTGGGCTAATGGTGTCGCGCCACGTGGTGTCCAGCTGGCAGCGCAAAGTCGCGCGAGTTCGTGCGAAATACTGGGAGTCTGTGCGTATGCGCATCTCGAGGCCGATCGATGGGCAGCTGAAGCGAGGAGAAGAAATGCTTGCGTGACGTGTGCTAGAGCTGACGTGGCTGCATGTGATTGGTTGCGCTGAAGTTATACGCTGACGTGGCGCTCTCTTATTGGATCGTCCGTCTACTCCAATGAAAACGCGCCACGTGTCATCCTCTGATTGGCTGGAACGCCCTGTCTGCTATTCGACACACCGCACAACGCGTATTTCGAGGCAAACTATCCGGTGTCCGATTACTACAAGTAAATACTCCATTTTGAGTATTTTTCCGCCACGAATTCAACCGCGCACTCCGTTTCACCTTAAAATGGCCAGAAAATATTATTAAATATTTATTTTAAATACTTTTAATAATTAAATATACTAAAATATACTAATAAATATATAAAAATACGAACTTATCAAATACCCCCCAACTTAGGACTTTGCACGTCCCGAGCAAAGGTGTAAATGACAACTAAAACTAGACTCACTGACTCAACTAATCCTATACCCGACACAAATTCACGGAGTTCCTTTGGTTTACATAGTCACCAAATTAACACGAAAATCAGAAAATTTCAGAGTTATGATATGTCAAGTCTCGCAACTCAAACACAATTAAGATCTCATTTTCAAAACATAGACTCGGTCAATACAAAAGTCATCAACTAATCATTAGTGAACGCACTCGAACTAAATCTTTTATTTGAGGAGTTTCACAACTTCCGCCTTTTTTCAATATTATTTTCTTTTCTCTCTTTTTTTTTCTCAAAACTTTTTGTTTGAAATACGGTCCCTGCTCCATTTTCTGTGGACCGATTTTCTCACTTTTTCCCAATACAAGTTTCCCAGCTCCATTTCCTGTGGAAACTTGTAGGACACTTTACACTAATAAAACTCATGTTAGTACTTCTCACTTTCACTACTATCAAGCAAATTCCCCAATGTGGTTTAAAATATTATAACTTGCATAAATTTGACCGTTTACTCATTTTCGTTATCTAGCACTAAGTCCAACCATCATCTAAGTCTCTAATCATGAAATCACAAGAATGCAGAGCTACGAACTTGATTAAATGTTTCTCCTAATTTTCTTTAAATTTCAAGTCAAAAAGGCAACTGTAATGTACTCATCCACAACCAAAGGCATGAACAAAGTTTCAGGTGACTCTAAAACATACTAAAATATATATATATATATATATATATATATATATATATATATATATATATATATATATATAAGTATATCAATTCCTATGACAGTATATCAATTCCTAATGAAATAAGAAAAGAATGTGAGTGGATAAGAAATGAAAGGAAGGGAAGAGATGATATAAAACACCACCATTACCATCCAATATCCGCGTATAATCGCATAAAAGAAATTAAACGATCTCACCTGCGGTCTTTCGAAAAAATTCATCCAAAACAATCCTCAATCCCTAAAGCACCCCCAAACTTATTCCGAACCTTGTCTTCAAGGTTCAAAACAGGGCAAGGAGGTACACACATAGAAAACAAACAAGATGGTGAAAGAATATGATAGAGATAAAACAAAGGAAATGATACAAAGTCATGTAAAATACGAGAAAAAAAAATAAACTAAATAATACTTAGCAAAGTTTGGGCTGCCTCCCAATAGCGCTTTTTTTTTAAGTCTTTGGCTAGACTTGGAATGATTGGTCACGTGATGCCCTCTCCTTTAGAGATGTCGACAACGAATGACGCATCTACGTGTTTGGGCAATGAAACACGCACGCCCTTTTTCAGATTTAGGAGCTCATCCGGAACTTCCAACACGAAGGAATCTATCATATCAGGCTCGTCCAACACAAAGGTGTCGGCGGTGTAGAAGATATGCAAACGCTCCCTTACTTCCACCCCCGATATGGTGTATCAAATGTGCATGGGAGGGTGGGTGGTTGCACCAACATCAGAAGTTGGTCTTCCTCGCTCTCTATATTCGGCTTCTCCGACATGTCTGAATTGTTCTCGATTTCCATCTCATCTTCTCCCTCATTTAAGGTTATGACGATCTCTGACTCAATTTGAAAAACATCAGATGTTTCAATTAAATAGTCTCTCCCCTGTGTAACGTCATTCACCTCAAGATTTATCAACGTATCATCGAGTTTTTGAATGTTATTGCAAGTTTGCCAACATTCAGGCAAACTCTCCATTACTTCCATCATCATTTCGTCCAAGGAGAGGCTTTGATGACACCGTTGATTTCGTTCGTGTTGAGGAACTTGTGGGTGTGATATGAAACCAGAGAAGTCGGGTCGTGGCGATGCATAGTCAGAATAGTGATAATTCTCATACTGTGGACGATATGGACAATCATGTGCGGAATGAGAATAATCTCCACAATTTTCGCAAACCGCGACCTGTTGCACAAAAGAATTCGTGTTAGAATATTGATATCTATTATGTGACATACCTACCCCATTCACATTATAATAATGTGATTCTTCGTATCGACCATAATTATGGAGGTAGGAGGAGTCCATCGCGGGGTTGACTTGCACTTCACCAGATGAGATGAGATGTTCCATCATGAATATCATTCGGTCGAGTTTCTGGTCAGTGGAATTCGAGATATCGCCTGGATACATATTAAGAGCAAGGGACTGGAGAGGCAAAAAAAAAAATTCTTTTTTCTTTAATAAAGAAAATAAATAAATAAAAATAAAAATAACAATAAACCAAAGAAAGAAAATAAAGAAAAAGCGTATTTTATATATTTTTTTAAGAAAATAAATAAATAAAAATAAACCAAAGAAAATATTTTTTTTGTGTTGTTTTTTTTAAAAAAAGAAAATAAATAAATAAAAATAAACCAAAGAAAGAAAATACCAGTCCCCGGCAACGGCGCCAAAAATTGACGCGCGCCGAACACGTCAATAAATAAAGTTCCTAAACCAACTATTTTGTAGAATAGTGGCAAAGGGTCGATCCCACAGAGACTGGTTTTTTCTTAGGTTTAAAATAACAAAAAAGTAAAATTGGGGTTTTGAGATAAATATTAATTTAATTAACTAATCTAACTAAAATAACTAAATAATTTAACTAAACTAATTTCTAAAATAAATAATTAATAATTAAATATCACCTAAATCTCCAGTTCCACAAATCAGGATCAAGATTCAATAACAATCATGGTCTCAAAAAGTTATTAATTTAATTCTCCTAGATTAGCTATGGAAAATCGACAACCGCCAGAAATTCCTAGTTCCCCTAATCTCGATAGCCAGGACGTCCGCCACTGACTACTTCCCTAATTAATGTATAACCCTAGACGTCCGCCAATCAGGTTTAATACACTAACCGCAGTAATTTGGATCTATGGGAACACTAATCCTAAATAACCGGGTCACAACCGCTACCGATTTAATTTATATTCAATTGTTGTACATTCATCGACCGGAAGGGTTTTACGGCAACCGGGTGAATGTTTGTTACTGTATTGGTCTAAAAGCACGATTACACGGATGCTAATATTTCAAATAACAGTCGATTATCAATCATAATAATTAAAATCAACAACAATGAATTAGGAGAAATTAAATTAATTAGATAATAAAAATAAAAGATCTCACATAATACGCTTTGAATCCGTGATCCCGACTTGCTTCCCTTTCGACTTAGGTGAGAAATCGACTAGCCGGACATTGTCGCACAAAAATAACTACTAAAACCAATCTAAATTACACTATTATTCCTAATTGATAGGTGTTGAGAGATGTTGAGAGATGATTTCATTAATACAAGGTGAAGCCTATTTATAGTGCTTCATGACACCACTTTTTTGGTTTTTGGAGGTGATTCGTGAGTCGAGGAGCATCGTACAGGTGTTTTTGGATAAAAAATCGGACTCTGCGACGTGTCGCGTTGTGATTCGCTGATTTTTCTTCGTGCGCCACGTGTCGAGCTATGATTGGACCGTCCCTGTCACCGTGCGGACGTGGCGCTCTCTCATTTGTCGGGACAGCGCATCAGCAGAGGTCTTCTGGTGTGTGCGTGTGACTCAGCAGACACGTGGCATGATGGGATTGGACCGAAGGGATCTGATGACGCGTCTGGGCTAATGGTGTCGCGCCACGTGGTGTCCAGCTGGCAGCGCAAAGTCGCGCGAGTTCGTGCGAAATACTGGGAGTCTGTGCGTATGCGCATCTCGAGGCCGATCGATGGGCAGCTGAAGCGAGGAGAAGAAATGCTTGCGTGACGTGTGTGCTAGAGCTGACGTGGCTGCATGTGATTGGTTGCGCTGAAGTTATACGCTGACGTGGCGCTCTCTTATTGGATCGTCCGTCTACTCCAATGAAAACGCGCCACGTGTCATCCTCTGATTGGCTGGAACGCCCTGTCTGCTATTCGACACACCGCACAACGCGTATTTCGAGGCAAACTATCCGGTGTCCGATTACTACAAGTAAATACTCCATTTTGAGTATTTTTCCGCCACGAATTCAACCGCGCACTCCGTTTCACCTTAAAATGACCAGAAAATATTATTAAATATTTATTTTAAATACTTTTAATAATTAAATATACTAAAATATACTAATAAATATATAAAAATACGAACTTATCAAATACCCCCCAACTTAGGACTTTGCACGTCCCGAGCAAAGGTGTAAATGACAACTAAAACTAGACTCACTGACTCAACTAATCCTATACCCGACACAAATTCACGGAGTTCCTTTGGTTTACATAGTCACCAAATTAACACGAAACTCAGAAAATTTCAGAGTTATGATATGTCAAGTCTCGCAACTCAAACACAATTAAGATCTCATTTTCAAAACATAGACTCGGTCAATACAAAAGCCATCAACTAATCATTAGTGAACGCACTCGAACTAAATCTTTTATTTGAGGAGTTTCACAACTTCCGCCTTTTTTCAATATTATTTTCTTTTCTCTCTTTTTTTTTCTCAAAACTTTTTGTTTGAAATACGGTCCCCTGCTCCATTTTCGTGGACCGATTTTCTCACTTTTTCCCAATACAAGTTTCCCGCTCCATTTCTGTGGAAACTTGTAGGACACTTTACACTAATAAAACTCATGTTAGTACTTCTCACTTTCACTACTATCAAGCAAATTCCCCAATGTGGTTTAAAATATTATAACTTGCATAAATTTGACCGTTTACTCATTTTCGTTATCTAGCACTAAGTCCAACCATCATCTAAGTCTCTAATCATGAAATCACAAGAATGCAGAGCTACGAACTTGATTAAATGTTTCTCCTAATTTTCTTTAAATTTCAAGTCAAAAAGGCAACTGTAATGTACTCATCCACAACCAAAGGCATGAACAAAGTTTCAGGTGACTCTAAAACATACTAAATATATATATATATATATATATATATATATATGACAGTATATCAATTCCTAATGAAATAAGAAAAGAATGTGAGTGGATAAGAAATGAAAGGAAGGGAAGAGATGATATAAAACACCACCATTACCATCCAATATCCGCATATAATCGCATAAAAGAAATTAAACGATCTCACCTGCGGTCTTTCGAAAAAATTCATCCAAAACAATCCTCAATCCCTAAAGCACCCCCAAACTTATTCCGAACCTTGTCTTCAAGGTTCAAAACAGGGCAAGGAGGTACACACATAGAAAACAAACAAGATGGTGAAAGAATATGATAGAGATAAAACAAAGGAAATGATACAAAGTCATGTAAAATACGAGAAAAAAAAATAAACTAAATAATACTTAGCAAAGTTTGGGCTGCCTCCCAATAGCGCTTTTTTTTTTAAGTCTTTGGCTAGACTTGGAATGATTGGTCACGTGATGCCCTCTCCTTTAGAGATGTCGACAACGAATGACGCATCTACGTGTTTGGGCAATGAAACACGCACGCCCTTTTTCATATTTAGGAGCTCATCCGGAACTTCCAACACGAAGGAATCTATCATATCAGGCTCGTCCAACACAAAGGTGTCGGCAGTGTAGAAGATATGCAAACGCTCCCTTACTTCCACCCCCTGATATGGTGTATCAAATGTGCATGGGAGGGTGGGTGGTTGCACCAACATCAGAAGTTGGTCTTCCTCGCTCTCTATATTCGGCTTCTCCGACATGTCTGAATTGTTCTCGATTTCCATCTCATCTTCTCCCTCATTTAAGGTTATGACGATCTCTGACTCAATTTGAAAAACATCAGATGTTTCAATTAAATAGTCTCTCCCCTGTGTAACGTCATTCACCTCAAGATTTATCAACGTATCATCGAGTTTTTGAATGTTATTGCAAGTTTGCCAACATTCAGGCAAACTCTCCATTACTTCCATCATCATTTCGTCCAAGGAGAGGCTTTGATGACACTGTTGATTTCGTTCGTGTTGAGGAACTTGTGGGTGTGATATGAAACCAGAGAAGTCGGGTTGTGGCGATGCATAGTCAGAATAGTGATAATTCTCATACTGTGGACGATATGGACAATCATGTGCGGAATGAGAATAATCTCCACAATTTTCGCAAACCGCGACCTGTTGCACAAAAGAATTCGTGTTAGAATATTGATATCTATTTTGTGACATACCTACCCCATTCACATTATAATAATGTGATTCTTCGTATCGACCATAATTATGGAGGTAGGAGGAGTCCATCGCGGGGTTGACTTGCACTTCACCAGATGAGATGAGATGTTCCATCATGAATATCATTCGGTCGAGTTTTTGGTCAGCGGAATTCGAGATATCGCCTGGATACATATTAAGAGCAAGGGACTGGAGAGGCAAAAAAAATTT
This sequence comes from Stephania yunnanensis, assembly GCA_039657365.1. Taxonomy (NCBI): domain Eukaryota; kingdom Viridiplantae; phylum Streptophyta; class Magnoliopsida; order Ranunculales; family Menispermaceae; genus Stephania; species Stephania yunnanensis. The sequence goes on along the minus strand of CM077588.1, from coordinate 53,965,916 downwards.
TTCTTTTTTTTTTAATATAGAAAATAAATAAATAAAAATAAAAATAACAATAAACCAAAGAAAGAAAATAAAGAAAAAGCTTATTTTATATATTTTTTTAAGAAAATAAATAAATAAAAATAAACCAAAGAAAATATTTTTTTGTGTTGTTTTTTTTAAAAAAGAAAATAAATAAATAAAAATAAACCAAAGAAAGAAAATACCAAGTCCCGAACGGCGCAAAAAATTGACGCGCGCCGAACACGTCAATAAATAAAGTTCCTAAACCAACTATTTTGTAGAATAGTGGCAAACGGTCGATCCCACAGAGACTGGTTTTTTCTTAGGTTTAAAATAACAAAAAAGTAAAATTGGGGTTTTGAGATAAATATTAATTTAATTAACTAATCTAACTAAAATAACTAAATAAATTAACTAAACTAATTTCTAAAATAAATAATTAATAATTAAATATCACATAAATCTCCAGTCCCACAAATCAGGATCAAGATTCAATAACTATCATGGTCTCAAAAAGTTATTAATTTAATTCTCCTAGATTAGCTATGGAAAATCGACAACCGCCAGAAATTCCTAGTTCCCCTAATCTCGATAGCCAGGACGTCCGCCACTGACTACTTCCCTAATTAATGTATAACCCTAGACGTCCGCCAATCAGGTTTAATACACTAACCGCAGTAATTTGGATCTATGGGAACACTAATCCTAAATAACCGGGTCACAACCGCTACCGATTTAATTTATATTCAATTGTTGTACATTCATCGACCGGAAGGGTTTTACGGTAACCGGGTGAATGTTTGTTACTGTATTGGTCTAAAAGCTCGATTACACGGATGCTAATATTTCAAATAACAGTCGATTATCAATCATAATAATTAAAATCAACAACAATGAATTAAGAGAAATTAAATTAATTAGATAATAAAAATAAAAGATCTTACATAATACGCTTTGAATCCGTGATCCCGACTTGCTTCCCTTTCGACTTAGGCGAGAAGTTGACTAGCCGGACATTGTCGCACAAAAATAACTACTAAAACCAATCTAAATTACACTATTATTCCTAATTGATAGGTGTTGAGAGATGTTGAGAGATGATTTCATTAATACAAGGTGAAGCCTATTTATAGAGCTTCATGACACCACTTTTTTAGTTTTTGGAGGTGATTCGTGAGTCGAGGAGCATCGTACAGGTGTTTTTGGATAAAAAATTGGACTCTGCTACGTGTCGCGTTGTGATTCGCTGATTTTTCATCGTGCGCCACGTGTCGAGCTGTGATTGGACCGTCCCTGTCACCGTGCTGACGTGGCGCTCTCTCATTAGTCGGGACAGCGCATCAGCAGTGGTCATCGGGTGTGTGCGTGTGACTGAGCAGACACGTGGCATGATGGGATTGGATCGACCGGATTTGATGACGCGTCTGGGCTAATGGTGTCGCGCCACGTGGCGTCCAGCTGGCAGCGCATAGTCGCGCGAGTTCGTGCGAAATACTGGGAGTCTGTGCGTGAGCGCATCTCGAGGCCGATCGATGGGCAGCTGAAGCGAGGAGAAGAAATGCTTGCGTGACGTGTGTGCTTGAGCTGACGTGGCTGCATATGATTGGTTGCGCTGAAGTTATACGCTGACGTGGCGCTCTCTTATTGGACCGTCCGTCTACTCCAATGAAAACGCGCCACGTGTCATCCTCTTATTGGCTGGAACGCCCTGTCTGCTATTCGACACACCGCACAACGCGTATTTCGAGGCAAACTATCCGGTGTCCGATTACTACATGTAAATACTCCATTTTGAGTATTTTTCCGCCACGAATTCAACCGCGCACTCCGTTTCACCTAAAAATGACCAAAAAATATTTGTAAATATTTATTTTAAATACTTTTAATAATTAAATATACTAAAATATACTAATAAATATATAAAAATACGAACTTATCATTTACCTAGCTAGTAAGCATGCATAATACGTTTTCCAGAAATATAGGCAACTAACCATGATTGATTTGAGAGGTACTGTTGCTTCAAAAATACAATATGACAACCCATTAACACGGCACAATGACGCAATTATCAGGGGCGCGCTCTACCACTGAGCTAATAACCCGCCGTATGGGCCTCCCACTGGTGGCCTGCTATGCCAAAAGCAAGAGAAACCACATCTTTCTCTTTAAGGACCGCTAAGGGCACCCCACCTTTCCATGAAGGCACCCAACTTATTTGTAAAAATTCCAGCAAAAATGGAAAAGACCATTTTGCCCCTATATATATATAATGGTTCAAACCCCTCAAACCATTTTGAAAAGGAGTTCACCAAGCTTGAACCACAAAGCCACATTGCGTTTGGCGAAGAGCTGATCGATTCTTGCGGATTGACATCATCCGACAGCGAGGTAACAATGTTTGACAATCATATTCGAGTTTTTTAGAACTGTTTAGTTGTGTATAACTCTGAAAATGATGATTTGTTTGTCAACGTAGGGTTTGGTAATTTCTTCGAATCCAAAGTTGTTTCCACTATATAATGGAGGATTGTAATGCTTCGGTGCAAGAGGAGGTCGTCCTTGAGGTAATTTTGTAATTTTTTGTGTTTTTTATGCGGTTATCCGAAGTTTCTGTTTGGGTGCGCGATTGTTTCGGCCTCGCAGGACCGAGATGTATAGTAATGTCTCGGTCATAGAGGACCGAGAGGTTTCAAGTAGGTCACGGACTGGTACGACCGAGAGTACTGAGTAACTCTCGGTCGTACATGAGCGAGACTCTGAAGAAAGTTTCGGACCTGTACAACCGAGAACCTATTTTTTCGGGTTTTTTAGTGATTGTGTCGTACATTTTGGTTGATTATAATGTCACACTATTTGTATTGCAGGTAATGTCGTTATCTAGTAATTTTCCAGACTACAAGGAATCTTTTACACCTTCTAAGTCATTCCCTTCTCGAGAAGCGGCTATTTCATGGCTTCGAATGATTGGTGGTGAGAACAAGTTTGTGTTAGTAACGAAACGCTCGGATGCCGGGGCATTAAGCGCTGGGGAAGGGTGAAAATTGTCTGTGAGAGGTCTGGGACATATAGGGGACTGGCTCAGAGAGTAGGGAAGGGGAAAGCGGCAAAATTTTTAAAGAAATCAAGGAATGATGAAAAGGCGAGGAGTCACACTGGTACGAAGAAATGTGGATGCCCTTTCCAAATTAACGTCAAGGAAAATGCTGATTCCTTATGGTATGTCACTGTGATTTGTGGGAGGCACAATCACGACACCGCGGGAAGATTGGATAAGGGGGAGGAGGAAGTTGAGGATGCGGGGGGGAGGACTGAAAGTGAGCAGCTCAGGGAGATTAGTCCACATTCGTCTTTTGTGGAGTGCGAGCAGGAAGTCGAGGATGCGGGTGGGAGGACACCTCGGAGGCACCCCAGTGTCGAAGAGAAAACACGATGAAGACGATTCTTCGACGAGACGGGTGGAGAGCGGATTAGAGTCCTCCCACTCCACAAAAGAGGCCTCCACTTCTAGGCAGAAGAAAGACAAGGTCGTTCCGCAAATGCGTCGTGCCAGTCGAAGCACACAAAGTGGATCTAACATGGCTTATGGTCATTGCTTAGAACCAGATTGGTTGCCACATGTTGAGGCCATTATCGATGTGGTTTCCGATGGAAATTGTGGATATCGGTGTATAGCCTATAGGCTTGGACTTGCCGACGTAGACGGGTGAAGGATTGTGCGTAGAAGGATGTACGATGAGATTATCGGGTATAAAGACCTTTGGCGAGAAGTGTAACGGCCCGAAAATTTGACTTGTGCCACGTGTCAAGTCAAGACCGTATGTGCGTATAATGGTGCACTATGCTGGCATCGATGTGGATGTTATGGAGTACAATTGATGTTATGATGAGGGAGAGCGTGGGAACACACGAGAACAGCCTTATTGCATTTTCGCTATATAAGGCGTATATGGCGCCAAAGTTAGTTGGTATACGCTAGTGGATTTCAACAGCTAGCACCGTCAGATACTTAGCATAAGTACCAGCAGAGGGTTGATGGCAGAGGCCGTGGCCAGAGACAGGGTCAGAGATCCAGTCGAGTGCACAGATAGGGACAACAATCTAGTCGTGCACATGGGAAAGGAAAAGGACATGTTCCAGTTGAAGCGAGATTTCAATGTATCTGGATGGGCGTATGGACATTCAGGTATAGCAGAGTAAGAAACATATGCATGCTAATGGCACGTCATGTCCGACTACTATCCATCGTAACCTGATAGAGGGTACGAGTTGGGTTGAAACTCACTCGGGTAGTGAGGCTGAGTTACATTTCTCGCAGGCATACAGCAGATATACGTATGTTAGTGACGGTGGATCGTGAAATTAAAATGTTCGTTGGTATTCCAATATATGTTGCGAGGGTTGCCCTGGCATATATTGATTTGAGGAGACAGATGGTGCGTTCTTTGCTTGGAGGTCGCGGAGGAGCCCAGCTCGTCACGGAGGAGCCCAGCCCTACAGAGTAAGATGGGGGTATGGCCTTGGGCGAGTATGGCCTTGGGCGGGTATGGCCTTGGGTCTTCATACATCATGGTTATTTGAGATTTGGTTCAATTTCGAGGACGAAATTCTTAATTCGTTGGGAAGAGTGTAACGACCCGAAAATTTGACTTGTGCCACGTGTCAAGTCAAGGCCGTATGTGGGACCCACTCGTCGAAATATGTATATCCGAATCCAATTTAAGATGATGTGCTAACTATGCGAGGAAAACACGAACGAGGACGCGCCTCGAGTCGTGTGCCGACGTGGGATACGCATCGTGATGCGTGTAGCGCGAGTATCGCGATTTTGAAATGAGGCGGGTTGGTGCATCGAGATGCGCGTTGCGCGGTTTTTGAGTTTGCCTCGAGACTCGTGTTGCACGAATCTCGAGGACACTCTTGATTTGAAATAATAAAAAAAAGAGAACATGTATATAATATATATATGTATATATATATATTATATATAAAGTGAAGATAAGGATGAAAAAAAAAAAATAAATAAAAAATTGATTTGGATAAGAATCAGAGAAGAAAGAAAAAAAGAGAGGAGAGAGAAATGAAAAAAAAAACGAGACAGAGAGCAAAAAAAGATGGCGGACAGGGAGAGATCGAGCCGGGGAAGAAGAAGAAGAAGAAGAAGGGCGCGGCTGGTGGCGTGGTTCCACAGCAGGCGGCGACATCGGTATCACGGCGGCGGAGCTAGCCGGCAGTGGCTCTGCGGTGCGGTGCGGTGCGGCAGTAGCTATGTGGTGTTGTGCGGTGGAGACGGCGGCCAAGAATTGGGCGGCTGCGCAGCGCGGAGGACCGGCTCGGCGACGCCGGCGAGGCAGCGACGGCGTGGCAAAGGGCCGGTGAGGCAGTGACGACGCGACGCAACGCGGTGAGACAGCTCGAAGGCCGGCAGAGGCGTGGCGCGGTCGGTGACGGCGGCTCTGGCGCCAGCAGCGGCGCCGGCGAGCGACCGGCGGCGGTACCGGCGAACGGCCGGCGGCGACGCCGGTGAGGCAGCGGCAGCGGCGAGGTTTCGGCGGTGACGCGTTATCGACCAGTCGAATGCGCGATTTCGACGAAATCGCGACGACGCGGTGGAGGTGAGATTTATTTCACTAAATTTAAGTTTGATGTGAATAATTTGAAATAAAATAAGCCATCAAATGTTTAAATGGACACCAGGGACTAGGAGTCGGGTGTCGGTGCGCAAATCGAGACGCGAACGAGACATTTTGAGGTTCGCGTTTTTCGAGGTAAGTAAACCAGCTAGGGACCTATACAATATTTCATGTTTATCCATTGATTGTTGTTATTTACTGTTTTGTGATAGCTTATTGTTAATCACGGCAAAACTATGCTCATATATGTTGTATGTCCCTGCGTTTCGAGGTGGGCTAGTACCCCCGACGCTTGTGCTGAACTTCATATATGTATGCCCATATATGTTGTATGTCCCTGCGTTTCGAGGTGGGCTTTACCCCTGGCGCTTGTGCTGAACTTCATATATGCATAGAAGATGTATATGTCTTTCAGAGTAATTGGGGAGACATATACATCCATCACTGCAAAACTATGCCCATATATGTTGTATGTCCCTGCGTTTCGAGGTGGGCTTGTACCCCTGGCGCTTGTGCTGAACTTCATATATGGGGGAAGCATAGAAGATGTATATGTCTTTCAGAGTAATTGGGGAGGCATATACATCCATATAAAAGTTTTGGTTGAGACTCCTTGTTATTTGGCATTACTCATGGATGAGTTGTTTACAGTCCTTTATATTCATGCGTTCTCGATTCATTTCGTTCTATTTGCATGAATTTGATGCTTTGGGATATTGTGAACTGTTGCTTTGGATATTTGTGAACTGATGCTTTTGGATATTATGAATTGTTGCTTTGGATATTATGAATTGTTGCTTTGTGAACTGTTGCTTTGGATATTGTGAAACGTTGTGTATATGTCCTACCGAATTTACTTACCTGGGCTCGTCATTTTTATATTTGACTGAGTGCAGCGCCGCGGACGAGTAGCGAAGGGAAGGCTACCTAGCTAGGTGATTTTTTGTATATTTTGTATTTTTACTCTCCTCTGATAATATTTATTGGGTTCCACAATTAGGTTGCCTAACTCCCTGATTTGTTTGTTGAGTTATTGAATGTATTAGTTGCTTCCGCTATAATTTAAAAATTGTAACTCTCGAAAAATATTAATAACTCAACTGTAAAAATGTGAATTTACGTATAATGATGGATTGGAAGGCTGACTAAGCTCTCGTTGACCTTGCGAGACTGGCTCGGGGGTCCACGTGGGCTTAGGCCGGGCGGGGCCCAATTCGTGAAAAATTGGGGCCGTCACAAGAAGTGCTCGGCTCGAGTTTGTAGACTATCAAGAATGCGGTGCATTGCCCAGAGAAGCAAGAGGGGCATCTTTCGAAGAATGGTTGACACTTCCAGACATGGGATTGTTAGTATCCACCGCATTCAATGTCATTCTCGTCAACCTCTCGCATGGGAGTGCCTCCACATTCCTACCTCTACGTAGTACTCCACCGTCGTCATTGCACAACAGACTTATAATTGCAATGGCAAATGAAAGGAATATCCATTGGGTTATGGTAAGTTCTATGATTTTTTGTGAATTGGTTTGTTTCCCCCTTAATCGGGTTTGCGAAAATATCTTCTATGTTCTACTGTTCACTTTGACAAGTGCAGTTGCGCGTGAATGCACCGCTGCCATCCTTATATCCATCGTGGGATCGGTACGTTGAGGACTGCGCCAAAGGTTGGCGAGATGGATTCGTTTTTCGAGACATCGCGCCCATTGCAACTGCTGATGATGAAGCCACCATACCTGTTGTAGATTTAGATACACCGTAAGTTAAAGCTTGTACCTAGAAACCTTGATGGCTAAACATTTAGAAATTTTGCCAATTCCTCCGAATGTTCTATGTATATGCAAATGTTGTGCTGTATTTTGATTGTTGTTTACTTATGGATGGACCCTTTTAGAGTCAGTTTGAATGTTACGGAGATTTATAATTAATTAAGTTTCGGTGCAAATTGTCATGCTGGATTTTCAATCTTGTATTGTTAGTTTGACATACCACAATTTTTTTTTACAAAAAGTAATCAAATTCATCCATTTCTGATGTCTCGGTCAAGCAGGTTCGTGAAACAACCCATATTTTCGGTCACCCATGACCGACAAGTAGTCCAATATATCGGCCGTTTACAACCGAGTCCAATAGCAAGTTCTCGGTTATACACTACCGAGATGGATTGACCATTTCAATTCTCCTTACTATCGTCCTATGACGACCGAGCCTTCCAAGACCCTCTCGGAAGTGGACAATCGAGTGTAGGACAAAATTCTCGGTTGTACACCGCCGACGCCACATTACCTATCACTAATTGTAGCTCTCGTCATGTCACGGCCGAGATAACGGCAGTATTCTCGGACATGCGTAACCGATACGCTGTCGACTCTTCCGGTCTACGTGGCCGAGACCGCGAGTTCCCAAAATATTAGCTTCCGTCTCGGCCATGCTTGGCCGAGACAGTTGACATCGTCTCTGGCATGTGTGCCAAGAATCGCGATTTCTCAATTTTTTTACAATTGAACAAACCACCACACACACATTACAACTACTCTACCAAATGTAACTTAATTCGACGATCTTCAACCGAGCCCTAATTTGGAGACGAAATCGGCTCACACACTGGACCCTACAAAATGCAGAAAACTCGAACAACGAAGGAGAAACACACGGCGAGGGACGGAGAACATGATTTCGGGGATTCATCTCACTGGTCGGTTCAAAACAAATGGATTCTTCCACAAGGAGTTCGGTGAAGGTGAAGGTGGTGGCGGGGGTGGTGGGGTGCTCAGGGGTTTGCACGAGGGTGGTGGGGTGCAGATGGATTTCCACGAGGGGTAGTTTAGGTATTTCGGGTCTAATTTTTGGGTGCCCCAAGTAAATCGGTTTGTGCCTAAATTAACTGGGTGGCTTCATTAAATGGTGGGGTGCCCTTAGCGGCCCTCTTCTCTTTCATTTTTACGTGTCCCCACGTCCCTACGAAGCCCAATGAAAACCACCATCAAACTACGCTTGAGAACAGTTTCCAAAAATATTAATTTACATAACTATTTCAACTAGCCAACTTGGGGTAACGTTTTGACCTTGAAAACCTCAATATTTGTCATGATGACCTTAAATGAACTTGTAGTACTCATGTCTTACTTTTCATAGACTGCAAGAACACCCAAATCGGATCATCAATAGAGAAATTATAAATTTTTCCATATGGCCTGTCAACTTGGCAACTTTATATATTTGGATAATGATGTGCGGTTGCAACTGGTGGATCGAAGTGGTTACAACAGGATTTCTGGATCAGATAGTTAAAGATTTGATCTTATCTTTACCGACAGATTGTTAACTAAAGATTATGAAGAGGTTGGAGATTATGATTCAGAAGACTGATCACCACGTGTTAATTATGTAGAAACCTGGTTATTTAGAGATAGAGATTGTTCAGATCTTGCTAGTTTTAGTTAAGATTATGTAATTTACACTTGTCTATTTATTCGCCAAAGTAATTGAGTCTTGTACACCAATTATTCAATTTACTTTGTATTGTAAACCAGTTCTGTTCACTTTATTATTGAGTTGTAAAGCATCCAAGGGGACTTGGGTGTTCCGGTGAGGGGGAGCCTCACACACAAGAGGGATCTTGTTTGTAAAGTCTACAAGTGAGTGTATGAGAGTGTGCTAGGAGGAGCTCAGTGAGGGAGTCACGACAAGGAGTCTTGTAGTTCGATTCGTTATACTAGTGGAGTTTACATATGGGTATGGCCTCGCAGACGTAGGTCTTGGACCGAATAGCGATAACACATCTAGTGCCCTGGTTTGATTTATTTTAGGCGAAACCCATTTTTTGGTCTTTGAACTTTCAAACTTTTGTAATTTTGGTCCTTCAACTTTAAAAACTACACATTTAGTCCCTCAACTTTTCGACTAGTGCATATTTGGCCCTTTTCTTAGTTGAGCTATCAAAATTGATGACGTGGCTCACTGGGTCTACCATGTGGCTAACGGAACCGGCCTCATGGCCAATTTTTTTTTAACAGGTAGTTCGCATGAACTGAACCGATTAAAAAAAAAAACCAAAATCTAAAATCTAATCAAAAGCCCTAATCGAACTAAACCAATTTTACTGATTTTCTTTCGTAACTGATGATAGTTGATATCCTTGTGGGGAAAGAACTCTAAACAAACTCAAAAGCTATCAGACTTGAGAACACGGATATTTGAGAGATGATAGAACACTTGAATAACAGTTGTGTGCTATATAGTAAAAGATCAAATTTGCAATTATAGGTGGTTGTATTAGTCCCTTAAGCTAGCTATACTTGTCTCCACTGAATCCAATTGACAATGAAACACTGAACTAAATTTGAAAAGGCATGAGTTTGAAAGGAAATGCACCATTATTACATGCTTACCGCCAGTTCTGCACATCAATTTGAACCACCCAGGCTCCTTTATATATCCACTGCCTTCCCGAAATGACTTCAAGAAAAGTGATTTTGTGGCCCTCTTGAGAGATTTGGAAACAATTTGGTTGAATTTGGGTTCAAATCGGATGTTTTTGTGGGCAATTCTTTCATTACTATTGAACTAATTCATACACAAACAATGGATCAATGACCAAAAGATCAGTTGATCAATGTAATAGTACACATTGAAACAATGAATCAATGAAGTATAAAGAAGAACTTTCAATCTCTTACTCAATACAGTCGAAATTACATTGTGCATTGCTTATATACAAACTAATATGGTGTACATTGTACACCCCAGTTACAATTGCCTAAAACAAGCTAATATAAACCTGTGCTACATTACACCATAATAGATGATCCAATACACATACTTCAGATTACATAAACAGCTCTGTTACATAAGAAATTCTATTACATTATATAACTCTACATTCCCCCCTCAAGATGGAAGTCTATGCCAATCAAGTAGACACGTCTCGGACAATAAATCAGAGAACAAAGGAGCTGTTAAAGACTTGGTAAACAAATCAACTAACTATAACCGAGTAGAAATATACTGTGGAAGAACAAAACCAGACTTGAACTGATGTCTAACCAAGTGACAATCAATTTCCAAATGCTTGGTACGTTCATGAAAAACAGGATTAGCAGAGAGATGTATCGCAACTTGATTATCACACCAAAGAGGTATTGGAAGAGGAGTATGAATATCTAAGTCTTTAAGGATATAGGAAATCCATAACAATTCACAAACTGTGGAAGATAAACTGCGATATTCAGCTTCAGTAGAGGACTTAGAGACAGTAGCTTGTTTATTAGTTTTCCAAGAGATCAAAGATGATCCCATGAACACACAATAACCAGTAAAAGATTTTCGAGAAAGAGGGCAAACAGCCCAATCTGAATCACAGTAAGCAACAACAGAGAGATCCATCTGAACAGGGAAAAACAGACCCTGTGAAGGAGTACCCTTAAGGTATCTTAAAACATGAAGTGCACTAGACCAGTGTTGCTCTGTAGGGGCCTGAACAAACTGACTTAATTGCTGTGTAGCATAAGTAATATCAGGACGAGTGAATCCCAGGTAAAGAAGACGACCAATAAATCGTCTATATCTATCAGCTTCAAGGAACTAAGGGGAATCAACATCAGTAAACTTGCAGTCACGAGGAAGGGGAGTAGCAGCTGGTTTAGCCATGGTAAGATCGACATCATTAAGTAAGTCAAGAACATACTTGCGTTGATGAACATAAAGACCTGAGGAAGATCGAACCAATTCCAAACCCGAGAAGTAACGAGATTGACCAAGATCCTTGATGGTGAACAATGTATGTAAGAATGTCTTGACTTGATTAATTAACTCAAGTGAAGTACCAGTAAGAAGGACATCATCAACATAAACCAGCAACACAAAAAATTGACCATCAGTGTTGTAAGTGAACAAGCAGGGATCATGAGCAGATTGAACAAAGCCAAAAAGTTGAAGTTGAGATGTAAGCTCATGATTCCATTGTCGAAAAGCTTGCTTTAAACCATACAAGGATCTCTGAAGTTTGCAAACTTGATCAGGTGAAGCCAAACTATAACCATCAAGAGGCTTCATGTAAACATCTTCATCTATATATCCATGTAAGAAGGAATTGTTAACATCCAATTGATGTAAAGGCCAATCTCGAGCAACTGCTAAGGATAAAACAATCCTAACAGTGACATTCTTGGCAACTGGAGAGAAAGAATCAATATAATCAACACCTTCAATTTGGTTAAAACCCTTTGCAACCAAACGAGCCTTACATCTATCCAAGGAACCATCAGGATGAAGTTTAACCTTGTAAACCCACTTAGAACCAATGGCCTTTTTACCAGGTGGTAGAGTAGTAAGACTCCAAGTACCATTTGTTTCCAAAGCCTGTAATTCCTTATTCATTGCTTCAACCCAAACATGATCATTCTTAGCTTGAACATAACAAGTAGGCTCCTTTATGTTTGAAACAGCAGCCAAGAAGCACTTGTAATCATCAGTGATGTTTGGAGAGTGAATAAAAGGAAATATAGGAGAGGTACCAGTAGACAAAGGAATCGTTGCGGGAGGGAAAATAGATGTTTGTACATTGTTTAGAACAAAATCATTCATCCAAAGAGGCTTGTGAACAGCATGATTACTTTTCCTAGTAATAACAGAAGTAGGAGGCAGGACAACATCATGTAAGCCATTATTAGTATGAGGTACTAATGTATCAGTAAGAGGCATAGATGAGACAGCTTCAGGAGCATCAAAAAATGTTTCATCAATAGGTAATTCTTAAGAATGAGGCACAGTAGCTGATGTAGGAGCAATATTTGGAGAAGGTACAGCAATAGGAGCTGGAATATCTCTTAAGTAATCAGAGTTATCATCACGAGAGATAGGCACATGACACTTTGAACTTGCGGTATCTTTATGAAAAGGAAATTGGTCTTCAAAGAAAATCACATCTCTTGAAACAAAACAAGTATGTGTGGCCATGTTGTACAATCGATAAGCATTTTGTCCAGGAGAATAACCAAGGAAGATACACTTAATAGCTCGTGAATCCAACTTGGTTTTGCTTGGTGAAACATTAGTAGCAAAACACAAACAACCAAAAGTCTTTAAAGATGTATAATTTGGTATCCTTCCAAATAAAAGATGATAAGGTGACTTCCATTTCAGTAACTGAGAAGGTAATATGTTAATGATGTATGTGGCAGTAAGAACAGCATCACCCCAGAATTTTGTGGACAAATTAGACTGAAAAATCAAGGCTCTTGTAACTTGTAACAAATGTCTATGCTTTCTTTCAACCACACCATTTTGTTGAGGTGTATATGGTGTTGATCTTTGATGAACAATTCCCAAACCAGAGAATAAAACATGACAATCTTTATTACAAAACTCAGTACCATTATCAGTCCTAATGGTTTGAACCGAGGCCTTGAAATGAGTTTGAATAAAAACTAGAAACTGTTTGATGATGTTGCCTGTCGGGGACTTATGTTTCATCAAAAATGTCCATGTGAATCAACTAAAATCATCCATAATAGTCAAAAAATAATGAGCTCCTTGAATAGAAGACTGCTTATATGGTCCCCAGATATCCATATGTAGCAACTGGAAAGGATAAGAAGTTTGAATAGAGCTCAATGGAAAAACCATTCTGCATTGTTTGGACATTTGACAAACATCACAAGGTACATTATGTCTTACATTTGAATGACTGTTAAGTAAAAAATCAAGTTGTTTTGTTACACTAACAGAGGGGTGCCCCAATCGACAGTGCCATGAAAAATTACCAGTAGCATTATTACAGTAGGCTAGTGATAATTCTGTAGGAGATACAAAAGAAACAATGACATCTTTATGAAAAGAACTGGAATCCAGTATGTAGAGTCCTCCAATCATCTTTCCCACAACTAGAACTTGAGAATTCTCAATGTTCTGTATAGCACAAAACGATGGATAAAACTCAATTGTCAGTTTAGTAGATGAGAGTAACTTGCTAACCGACAAAAGATTATACTTAAATGTGTTTCTATGTAAACAAGACGAAAGAACTAAGTCTGAACTCAGCTTCACATCCCCAATGCAATTAACTTCTTTAGTATGTCCATATTTTCTGTCACCCATGACCGACAAGTAGTCCAATATATCGGCCGTTTACAACCGAGTCCAATAGCAAGTTCTCGGTTATACACTACCGAGATGGATTGACCATTTCAATTCTCCTTACTCTCGTCCTATGACGACCGAGCCTTCCAAGACCCTCTCGGAAGTGGACAATCGAGTGTAGGACAAAATTCTCGGTTGTACACCACCGACGCCACATTACCTATCACTATTTGTAGCTCTCGTCATGTCACGACCGAGATAACGGCAGTATTCTCGGACATGCGTAACCGATACGCTGTCGACTCTTCCGGTCTACGTGGCCGAGACCTCGAGTTCCCAAAAATATTAGCTTCTGTCTCGGCCATGCTTGGCCGAGACAGAAGCTTTTAAACCCCTATTAAAGAGGGGTGTTATTAAATAACATCTAATTGATATGAGTTTTAAAAAACCTATATGTAATACATGTATTAAAAATTAAAGCATAACACATTTTCATATGACATTTAATAACAATTTATTTAATAGGGGTTTTAAAATCTCTATTAAAGTCAAAAAATGTTCTAGTGGTAGAATATCCTTTTAAATATTTTATATATTGTTGTAAACTAAGTTGTAAGCCAGCTAAAATTTGTAGAACTAAAGTATGAGAAGCATGAACTAAAGACTATAAAAACAAGTAGTGAAGAAGAGCCGAGAGAAAAGAGCTAGACTTGAGAAATGTAGAGATTTCATTCCAACATTAGTTTGTTCTTTACATGTGAAGGAAGTCAGACCTCATCTAATTAGGGCATCTGAACAGTCTAGATTACCTTAATCTCCTGATAACCTAACAACCTTAACCTCTCCTTCAATACATAATTAAAAATCTATCAAAGTAATTATCAAATATGATTCTAAATCAACCACAAAGGGATTCTAAAATGAATCAAACCTCGAACTCAGTAAAGATTAATTATATAATCCTTAAATATTTGTAAAAAAATTTCTTCAGCGTCTCCTCTATTTTTAAGCCTACGCGGGAAATCCCGACCTTCATAAATCTTCAACAAACTTGCTCAGCTTGGTGAAAATGTCGAAGGACTCACAATCCACCCTATAACAAAATATATCACATTAATAATGATAATTTATTCATTATAACCTATCTCAGACTTTCAACATTATTAAATCATTAATATTTTAACTTCTCGGCATTCCAATCTATCCTAAAACCATTAACCAAATCATTCTCAAAACCAATTCAACACTTTCAAAAGATATCTTAACCTCACACGAACCGAAAAACCTATTTATACAATATTTTATATTCAAAAGTAATACAAACATAGAGAGAAAGAAATTGAACAAGTCACCAATAATCGAAAAGCTTTTCCTTTCCTTTGTCGTCGCTAAAACCTGTCATTATCCAATTATAAAAATTCGATTATGTCAGATAAATAAATCCAACACTATCTAGTACACCTGTAGTAATCAAATGCATAATAATCCAAGGAATTTAAACGAATAATATAATCTAAGGAATTTAAATACAACTGTGAATCCATCCCGTTTATGTTATTCGAACATAATCAGAAGACTAGTCTTCGAAAGTGGTAAGTAAACAGTAATAAGGACTCATGTACAGGGAGAATAACCTAACGAGTCTCGTTCCTCTACACTAAGGGAGTATGATCTGATTCAACATGATCTCATGATAACCACGTGATGCAAAGTATCATTGACTCCAGCCTCTCAAGCATAATATAGTGTTTAATAACCCTGATATATACACTATAAAGAGACTCGTAACGCCTTACTCTCCCAAACTGTGTATGCATGTACAACAAAAATGCAATTCAAGGATCAATGCGATTTATACGAAATATAATCATACAATGTAAAGGTTACCATGAGATTTATA
The DNA here is from genome assembly GCA_039657365.1 of Stephania yunnanensis. Taxonomy (NCBI): domain Eukaryota; kingdom Viridiplantae; phylum Streptophyta; class Magnoliopsida; order Ranunculales; family Menispermaceae; genus Stephania; species Stephania yunnanensis. The sequence continues at coordinate 53,950,308 of CM077588.1, read as the reverse complement.
TAACCTTACAAACATCCAATTTCAAGCTTAAGTTTTTAGGTTCCCAGAGCATCGGATCACCTTGAAAATGGTTCCTATAGCTTTCTTGCATACCCAGTTATATTATGGCTCAAGCATCAAGTGAAACGATATCGCCTGGATCCCATGAGTGAATAGAAAATTGGATCTACATTGGATCTCACCCGAATCGCCCCATCTATCCTTTTGAGGAGATGTTTGGTTTCAAATTCTGGTTCGAACAGGAAAAGTACATCATGCTAATGTGCCTTGGATGATCCATATCTCGAGGTCAGGCGCTGATGAGCACATTGAACTATCTATGTAGCTGAGAGCCCTCACAGCCCATACACAATGACACAATTATCAGGGGCACGTTCTACTACTGAGCTAATAACCCGTCGTATGGGCCTCCCACTGGTGGCCTGCTATGCCAAAAGCGAGAGAAACCCCATCCCTCTCTTTCTTTTTTACGTGTCCCCATGTCCCTACGAAGCCCAATGAAAACCGCGATCAAACTACGCTTGAGAACAATTTCCAAAAATATTAATTTACATAACTATTTCAACTAGCCAATTTGGGGTAACGTTTTGACCTTGAAAACCTCAATATTTGTGATGATGACCTTAAAGGAACTTGTAGTACTCATGTCCTACTTTTCATAGACTCTAAGAACATTCAAATCGGATCATCAATAGAGAAATTATAAATTTTCCCATATGGCATGTCCACTTGGCAACTTTATATATTTTGAACTAAAAAAAACTCTCCAAATTAATATTTTTGCAATTAAATCCTCAAAACTCGACAATAAACGCCACAAAACCACTTGATACCAACACCAAAATATTCTCACAGCCTATAGAGTCAAATTGGATTAAAACAAATAATCAATATCAACTATTGAAACATATTCAAAATAGTTATTAACTGAAATGCATTAGTTCACCTCATCAAAACCTTAACCGGTGGAATTTATCCCAAATTGACGTAAATCAGTCCAACATATCAATTAACAACAATTCCAACTAATTTCTATCAAAACGATGCGAAAGAAATAAAAAAATCGCGAGAATTGAAATTGAATTGAAAAAAATGTCTGGCATTAAGAATTTACCAAATTGTAAGCCGAATATCTCGTTTCTACCGCAGAAACTTAGCTCAAACTGACCGTCTCGCGATGCTCTATGGTTTTGCGGAAAAAAGCTGAGCGAAAATCGGAAGTCGAAAGCTCGAGGAGCGAAAGATCGAATTGAGAGGGTTAGGAGAAAACATTCTGTTGAATATAAAAGGAATCGACTGATTTTTTTATTTTTGATTTTTTTCTTTATTTATATATATATAAAACCGTTAGCTGCTTGTTAGCAACTTAATTTCTTTTTATTTATTAATACTAGAAATCCCTATTTTGACGCGTTTTGACTTTGGCGCCTGTTTTTTATCCGACTTTTCACCAAATTGAACAAAACTTTCGACGAAACAATCCATCATCATGAAATGTCCATAACACTGGTTTTGGTCACGCCAAAACCCCAAAAATCTCAACTTTATCCATGACATATGGAACCTTTATGAACCAATTATTTTACCATACTTATCTTAACTTGCACCAGTTTGGACCAAATCTCAACCTCGACTTCTGTCAACCGACACCAAACTCGAAACAAGATATCATACAACTTCGTCTCATTTTACACTACCTCCAATCCCGACTTACATGCAAACCGAGGCAAATCCCTACGTTAGCTCGTTAAGTACATTGAACGTCCAAATTTTGAATTTTTAATTTAAATTCGATTATTCGTCGCGAAATTCAAAACTAATATTTATGTCAATATTTTGACTATCTCGGTACCCGTCTTGACATGTATCTCGAGACAAAACCATGCGAATCTCAAATTTACTCAATCATCCGAATTTCGCAAAATAAAATAATATATAATGTAAAACACTAGGAAAACATCACAAATTAATAAAATTAATTATAAATCTCAAATTCACTGGTGTTTAATTCTCGACTCGCGGCCAAAACTATAATTAAGCTTCAGTAATCCCGGATTAACCGTAATTTCTTGTTTAAATTTTTTTGGATTTGATAATCTTTCCCACTAATAAGAATTTCGTCATCGAAATTAAAATTTAACTAAATCTAATTGAACTCAAAGAGATTCGAAAAATGTCATCTCATACACGCCTCTCGTTTTCATGTTAGCTCTTCATACAACAAATTACTCTACAAATCAAACTGATTCCTTTCAACTATATGATGTGAATCAGATTCTTTCCGCTTGAGCATAAACGCGTTAAATACGTCATCAATTTTGGCTTACTAAGGTGGTACTACCAATCCATAAACAAACTTCCCAACTCATTTTACAATCTCAAATGACCATATGAATAAAAAAGCAAGCTTTCCTTTTAGTCCAAATCTGTATTGGCCTTTTGCGATGGGAGATTTTCATATACACCAAATTTCTTTCACTATATATCACAAACCGGTGATAAAGATCATAATAACTTTTGTATCTTTCCTAAATCGTTTTCAATCCTAAACGAATCTGTGATGCGCGCCGAACGTCAATAAAATTAAAACACCTAAACCAACTATTTTGTAGAATAGTGGCAAAGGGTCGACCCCACAGGGATTGGTAGTCTTTCTAAGGTCAAAAATAGCGAAAAGGGAAATCGATGGTTTTAAAGAATGAATAAATTAACAAATGTTTAAAATAAATAAACAAAACAATGAAAATAATTTGAAAACAATCAATAAAAATACCTAGGTCAAGACATACAAGTTCAGTTCGAGAAAAGATTGGATTTGGTCTTCGATTTATGTAAAATATGCAAATCAAAATATCTTAGTGTAGCTATAGAACCGGTAATGTACGCGGTTCCTCGCACTTCCTAATCTCGATAGCCAAGGTACGATGGTGACTATTTCTCTAGTCAAACGTATAACCCTATACTCAAACACATTGGGTTTAACACGCTGACCGCAATGAACTTCGCGAAGGCACTACACCTAGACAACCGAATCACTCATGTGTCCGATTTAGCCTAGATTTCTAAGGCATTCAACCGATCCCAAAAGAGACTAATCAATTGGTATAGTCAATTGCCACTAGTGTGGTCTTATTGCACAAGTACGGATGCTTACGACACACTGACGAGTAAATCAAGATTTAAACAAGTGTTTAACCTCGATTATTGAAACAATACCAAAGAAAATAAAATATTAATGAAAAGATTGAAATTAAAATATATAAATCTCACAAATCCATTGATATTGCAGTCGAACCTCCATCGCAATCTTTTCCAGGCTAGAGGTTTTAGTCTCCCATCCAAAAACAGAAAGAACAAAGAAAAATAAAAATAGAATCGGGGAGAAGAGAGTTCGGCTCAAAGGAGGTCGAATAGAAGACACCGAGACCAAAGAAAAATAGAAGTCCCTTTTTCGCCCGTTCTTGCCTTTTTTCCTCTGTTTCTATTTCTTCCCTGTCTTTTCTTCCTTCCATGCATATCCCTATCATATATTATATTATAATATTATAATATATATATAATATTCCTATTAAAACCAAAACATTCCTAACTTATAGCCTTAAATCAAGCAAGCACCACTGGACACATGTATGCCTAGTTGTCCGCCACATCATCTCTTTCGTGTCTCACGTGTGGACCCCACCAAGTTTGCCTCGAGATATGTGCTAGCGTGACTTTCGATGTAAAATAGATCCGGGCATATGAATACTCGATTTTGCGTAGTTTTTGCCCCGGATTCAACCACGCACTCCAATAACCCTGAAAATAATAAATAAACGCAATTAGACTAGTATTTTGGAGACTTGACAATAAAAATATATAAATAACCTATATATAATATTACATAATTAACGACTCAACAATCTGCTACACAACCTTAGTGTGATCTCCAACCATCTAAAACTCCAACTCCACCCAATCTTCAGGTTCAACCCTACCAATAGGAGATCGACAAGGTATCCCATAGCATGTCTAAAATAGTCATTTCAATACACAATTAACAATAGTCATTATAAATGAACTCACACAAAGGTATGTATTCTTCCCATGAACCTCCAAATACCAGTACACAAGCCCTGAGCATGTCCTCCAACACATAAATCCATTTTCAGTCTGACCATCCACCCGAGGATAAAATACAGAACTGAAATAAAACTGAATGTCGAAATAATTCTTTTATGCCCTGCCAGAACCCCGATGTGTACCGAGCATCAAGATAAGAAAATATCATCAGCGACACTCCAAACAAGAGAGCCACCTCTTACCCACATAACAAGCTCAGCTGTGTAAAAGTATATGAAATGTATATAGAAAGAACATGAGCAAACTTCACCAGTCCATCAACAATAATTCACACCACGTCATGTTTCTCCCAAGAAATAGGCAGATGAATAACAAATTATATTACAATATATCCACATTTTTCATTACAATATGGAAAATGGCTGCAATGTATCTCTAGGTTTCTGCCTATCGGCCTTAACCTATTGACTAACCTCACATTTCCTCACATAATTACCCACGTCAGATTTCATCCTTAGCCACCTATACAATCGCCCTATATCATAACATATTCCGATTCTGCTATGATGAATACTAAATCAAAACCGATGAGATTCTCTTAATATCTCATCCCGAATTTCGATTCACTGATGGAATCCACAGTCTGCCTTTAAACTTCAAACTTTAATCCACAAACTCAACTCAATCTAGATTATTACCATTATCAGCGAACCCCTTAAACTTTTCATAATCCACATCACTTTACTAATACTTTATCACTTCCTGAATAGAGACGAGTTGTACTTTAAACTGAGCACAAGTCAGTTTATCATCAACCTCAAGAATCTTCAACAAAGTCATAACAATGACTTTTTTTATCAACTCATACTTGTAAGTCAATCGACAAGTTGCACGCAATGTTTCAGCGCTCCTCATGCTCAATGCGTCAGTGACAACATTAACTTCACCCCAATAGTATTTAAGACTAAAATTAAAGTCTTTCTAACGTTCAACTATTATTATTATCTCACATTCAATTTTTTTAAGAGAACAAATAATTAAAACTCTTATGATTTGAAAATAGTGTAAAACTTTCCCATATCTACACAACTTCAAAACAAACATAATCGCCGCTAATCTCAAATCATAAACAAAATAATTCTTTTCGTGAGTATTTAATTGACAAGAATCCTAAACAATTATCTTTCTATTTTGCATTAACACACAACTTAAACCCACTTTTAATGCATTAGTCTAAAATGTAAGCCTTTTCCTCGCTTTAGGCAATATAAGAATTGGTGCTGAAGTCAAACGCTTCTTCAATTTCTCAAAATATAGCATTGCATTCATTTGACCAAACAATTGGAATATTTTTCAAAGTTAATTTAGTAACTGGCGCAACTATATTTGAAAATCTTTCATAAATCGACAATAATCGCCAGCTAAACCTAGAAAACTCTGTATCTCTATCACTTTGATAGGTTTCGACTAACCAATGATAGCCTTATTCTTAGCTGTATCCATTAAAATTCATTTAATACAAACCACATCTCCCAAAAAACTTCACCTTAGACAACCAAAAACTTGCATTGGCTAAACTTAGCATGCAACTTATGATTTCTCAAATTTTAGAGATTAACTTTAAGATATTATTCATGATCCTCGTGAGTCTTAAAGTATATCTCGATGTCATCAATGAACACTATCACAAAGTGACTCAAACATAACCTCAACACTCTCTGCATCAAATCTATAACCATTGCTGGAACATCAGTCAATCCAAATGACGTAGCAATAAACTCAAAGTAACCATATCTGATACTAAACGCAGTTTTTTGTACATCATCTTCCCAAACTCTCGACTGATAGTAACCTTAACAAAAATAAATCTTTGAAAAAAGTTTTGATCTATTCAGTTGACCAAACAAATCATTAATTCGAGGCAATATATATTTATTCCGAATAGTTACTATGTTTCACTATTTATAATCAATGTAGAGACTCGAATTACCATGCTTCTTTTTCACAAAAGGACTATTACACCCCACGACGACTTACCTCGATGAATAAACTCTATCCATCAACTCCTCTAACTGATACTGCAACTCCTGCAATTCTTTCGGAGATATCTTATAGGACAACATAGTTATTGATCTAATTCCAAAACCAAATCAATAACAAAATTAATCACTATTAGAGATGGAACTCCAGTTAATTCATCAAAATACATGTCGACGAATCTCCAACTACAAGAATATCCTCCAGTTTAATTTTAAACCTTGCCTCTGTACTATAGTTTCGGTAAGAATTTCAATTTCTTCCCAATGACTAGCTAATCCATTATTAGTATGTATTTATTTTACTTTTGTTAGGTTTTGGGGACTATAGAACATTGATTACATGTATATGGAACTTTTTTTATACTTTTCTCCCCACGATATATACATAATATCTTTTGTCGGGTTTCCACTACTTAGGATTATTAAACGTTGCATAAGTTACTCATTAAAAGAGTTTCACTATAAAATTATAATATAACTTGATAAATTGAGTAATTGGTTAAATAAATTATTACTACTTATCTAAAGATTAATTAGCGTAACTAGGGTTAGTTGAAATAGTGTAAGCAACCACATGGGTCGCGGGGCGTCAACGATAAGCAGGTCATGACATGGCAAGGCTTGGTGACGAGGAATGCGACGTGGCGAATAGCAAGGTGGCCTGGAATTTGGGGCCATCACTTATTTAATGATCTACACATTGGCACACGTCCCACTAACTTTTCACTAATTCATGCTGAGTGACACCAAATTAAACTCACTTGGCCATTAGATGTGTCAACGCGTGTCTCGAGAATCATCACATGGCTATTATTTTAAGTTGTTTAACTTAGGTACATTTAATATAAGACTAACTATCACTACAAAAAAATAGCAAATCAGAAACGGAATTTTCCGTCTCTGATTTGCAAAAATTCGTCTCTAATTGCAATCAGAAACGGAACAGAGACGAAATCAATTCCGTCTCTGAAAACGTCGTCGCTGATTCGATCAGAAACGGAAAAGTGATTCCGTTTCTGATTAGAGACGGAATAGAGAAGGAATAATTCCGTTTCTGATTAGAGACGGATTTAGAGACGGAAATTAGAAACGGAACAGAGACGGAACAGAAATGGAATTTTATGAGAAATGGTACATTTGTAATTGCATTCCGTCTCTGATTCCGTTGCTAATTAGCAACGGATTCAGAGACGGAATTAATAAATTTATGAATTCCGTCTCTGATTCCGTTGCTAATCAGAAATGGAATCAGAGACGGAATCAGAGACGAAAATTATTTTTCCGTTTCTGATTCCGTTGCTAATCAGCGATGGAATCAGAGACGGAAAGATTTCGTTTCTGATTCCGTCTCTGATTCCGTCGCCGATTAGCAACGGAATCAGAGACGGAATTCTTATTTCTGTCTCTGATTCCGTTTGTGATTTATGCATATATTCCTGGAAAATTAGAGACGGAATAGCAACGAAATTTTTGAATTCCGTTGCTAATCCGTCTCTAATTTTCCTTTTCGTTTTATTTTCAAGCATAAGCAAAATCCAATTTGTTCTCCAACCTATACCTTGAAGTTACAACCATAGGACCTCCTCCATCGCCTGCACCCCCTTCAACAACTCCTTGGGGGTGCTAACATCCCACCAAAAAGCCAAATTTGACATTCATACATCGACAATATATATCGACAAAGATTCAAAAGAGAAAAAAATGTAAAAATCAAAATATGAAAAAGATTTATACATCCACGAAAAATTGTCTTGTATTACGAAAGCTCCAAATTTCTAAGTATTCATAAAAACCACCAATTATATTGGAAAGTACCACAAAAAAAACTTACAATCCAAATTTCTAAGTATTCATAAATTCCTCATCTCTCACTTGGAAACTAGATTATGGCAGGTATTGTCACAGGGATATGGGCAATCAATGGCACTAACTCCCACTCGATCGAAGAACCACCACCTACTAATAGGGCCACGCTCGCCATCATGGCCCCGCACAAACAGAAAGAGCGGGAGAGGCCCTGTAAAAACAGTAGCGACGAGATCAATATAAAATCTCAAATTCTTACTGCGCTACTCTACATTTTATAAGCGTACAAATGTTTCGGCAACTTGATATTATATACATCAACCATGCAGTCAATTGGGTAAGATTGAAAAAGTTTACCAAATTTACAACGAGATAAAGAGTTGTGGCAATATATGCAAAAATTCTTACAAAGATCTAGTTCTTGCAATGCCATAATAGTCGAAGTCCTAGTTATTTGCATTTATATGGCACAAAATAAAAAAGTATATAAAGGAAGCAAAACAAATTGGTGCTATAAGATCGCAAAATCGTGGATTTATGTGAACTGCATTAGAATTCTTTCAAGCATAGTCACTAGTATTCCATTCAAAGTAAAACAAGGTCACTGGCGTTGTAATCGAATTACACGTGACAAAAGGCTATTACCTATTTCGATGGTTTGAGGCTTTTGTTGTTTTGTTTTTGTGTTTCACTAACAAAATAAAGAGCTTTCTTTGCTAGAAATCTGTGATTTTTCTTCAATGAGTTGAAAAATCTTTGTTTTCTTTGCTTACTTGAATGTCATTAGAAACACTAGTAAAGGTAAAGCAAGAGGAGTTGGCCCAATAAAAGAAAAAACCAACAGCTTATAGCAATCCCAAAAAACCCAAAAAAAAAAACCATGATGTATAAGACAGAAGTAAAAAAGTGAAGGAGAAACCTGAATAAGAAGTATTTCATCGCGAATTCTCTGCCTTAGATCACCGTGCCCACCACGTCCAACAGTTGCCATAATCAATCTAATAATCTCTCTATGATCAGGTTAGTTGAGGTAAATTTTTAGCAGTGGCAGATTTCATGGAAATCAACGTAGGGAGTCAAACCAGGCATACCTATCAAGCAACCATAAACAGTCAGACAATCTTGGTGATTAGTCAATGAAGCTAATTAAAGCATTTTATTTACTAAGAATTTCGGTGTAGTATAAAAGAGGCACATCAGTATATTTGATCTTAACGACCTCCCCTGGTTCTCGAATGAGGCTATACGTACTCTTCCCGGCTGGAGAATCTGAAGCTGTAAGAATGTAAAGAACAAAGACGAACTTTGGCATTCAAAAGATATCAGAGTTGAGCAACAATGAATCAATAATAAACTCATGAACAAGCCAAAAACAGACAGTGAAATATTAATTTGTACATTACCAATGATGCACATTCATGCTACATGGACAACCTAAGCATGCTTTCATCAAAAACAAACATAAAACTGAAAAATATGAACTCACTATTGGATCAGGGGCATCTGATTGCTGACACATAACCCATGGAACCCCTGTATCTAAAGATGTAGCCATGGAGGCTGGCCATTGATGTAGGGCTTAACAGCTGCACCATAGGCAAAATTGACGTTACCATATTCATTTTGAATATGCTCAAAAACAGTACCATCACAAACGTTATTTAAGTTCAACAAAAATGGAACAGGCAGCATCAGAACAAGCACAAGGCAGATTCAGGAAAAAAAAATGGAAACCTAGTAATCAGAGGCAGCATAACAGTCATAGCAAACAGTGAATTATCACACAACTGCTTTCCAGTTTTCTCTATTTGTTCAGATCCAGCCAAGCCCAGAAGAATCAGCTTTCCAGTCTCTACTTGTAGAATTCTCAGAGAATGAGCTGTGTTTCCCAATTCAAATTCAGCTAGGAGGTATCCCATTTCGTAGGTTATAAGAATTCCCGCCTATTATCCCTATCGATTCCTATTTGAATCAGTAAAGATGTAAGCACAGTGACTCCTGCTGCTCTCCATGTTCATGAGCAGAATTCCCACCTATTATCATCCAGATTCATATGAGTATGCAAAACAGTAATCCACATATAAAGAAGTTGTTTCAGTTCACCAAAAAAGTATATTAGCATAAAACATGATTGAGAAAATTAGCTAACTTCAGTTGCTCCATATACAAATACTCCCAGAACCTTGCACTATTTTATTTTTAAATAGATCAAATTTGAAATATTGCCTTGATTGAATTCTCAGCACATTTACTGAGAATTCTTCAAAGAATTGACAGTGTCATTGCAGTACATCCAGTTTTTCATATAAGGGGAGCAATTGGGATCTATGGTATGAGAATAATCATGTTTATAGCCTTTATATCATACTTGAATTGAGTTCTACAAATGGTGAACAATCATGGTATGAGAATGAAGTAATCCACACAGAAAAATAAAGATACTTCACTACTTAGTTCGCTTATATCAACCGAAGAGAGTGGCATCCTCTATGGCCGAGTAGTCCATTCAATGTACCACGACTCCTTTGAATATCAAAGTTTTGCAAATAGAAAGTTATCAGTTTAGGTTCCATGTTTTCACAGCTTTTTCCTTGCAATTAGTACTAAGTCCACTACCTGCGAATTTGTCAATTGATGCGTGCACCCTTCGTTCTATATCTGATTTGTTTGACGCTACATTAAGAACCTAAATGGCACAAATACAAAAAAAGAATTTCAATATTGATAAAAGAAATGAATTAGTAAGTAACTTGGCTATTACTTGTAAAATCTTACCAGCTATGGAGGTCCTTTGCTCACTCTATGCATTTTACCTGGTTGGCTTGATGTAAGTGCAGTCTTTTTGTCAGTCGGATTGAACGAAAGAAAGTGAACTTCTTCGATCCCAGCTCTAGCCTTGAGATCAAACAGAATAGAACGAAAGAAAGTGTAACATTATCCAAATATCTTATTCAAACAGAATTGCAACGGAGTTCCACCATCTTTAATCTATTCTCATATAGGTTCACAACTCACACGCCTAAACAATACTAGAAATGCTTTTCAACAGCTCTTTTAAATTAAATTCCATTAGCTTGTTTCGAAACAATATTTTTCTCCAGTGATAGCCATCAATGATCCCCCAATTAGCTATTTTGCAGACATAAAGACATGTAAAATGAATGGCGTAAAGCCCATCAAGTACAAACTAAAAGTTTTAGGTTTGGAAGCTTGCAATGCAAAGTAAGTAACCATAAATACTTAATAATACCAAAAAAAGACGATGACAAGATACTTCTCCAACGTTCGATGGAGATCTGCAAATAGATAGGTTGGTACAGCGTACAAAGAATGTATGATCGATTAATCTCCATCCAAGATCCAAGAAATGGTAGAGTCAAAACAGTGAAAGCAGGGCCTCCAACCCTCGGAAAGCCAATGCAAACTTATCATGTGCTTACATAATAATTATAGGTGTATCCTTCTGAACCCTTTGAGTAGTCAGCCACTGTAATCATAGGAGCATTTACACAGCATCCCTTTCAAAAATTGAGAAATTATTAACTTATCATGTGCTTTATTGTATTTCTCAATTTTTAAGCAAAAACAACAAGATATTTCGCAGCAGGTGAGGAAAACATATTGTCATAACTCGATTTATCAAAAATTAAAAAAGAAGACACCATAAAAAATTCTCACCATGCATTCCATTTCTCCAACAGAGAACAGGCCATCCTTTGTCACCTCTGCATATGGGGAAGAAATAGAATTCTAATAGGTTTCAAAACACTGAACTTGCAGTAAAAATTATATTTGGTTTGTGTAGAGAGAGCAATGAAAGTTGCATTAGCTTACCATTGCGCTTCACCCCAAGGTGTTTAAGTAGAGCCTCTTCTATTTCCCGTGAACCACGTATCATGCAAGGCGTGGTGCCACAAACTAACAGATGATATTTACCAACCTACATTACCCAGCGGCGCTAAGGCAAACTCAATCAAGATGTATGAACACAAGCGATCATTAATGCAATGTAGATGATGCCAACTGCATCGTAAAGATATTAATCATTTACCTACCTTAGTACGGTTGACCATAGAATAAAATGTCGCCACTTCATATACGCGAATTGGAGCAACTTGTACAACCTTAGCTACTTGAAGCACCGAGATCCCTGAATTATTCCAGACGTCATTCAGAGAATAATGATGGGACAAACATATATCAGACGTCATTCAGAGAATAATGATTTGACTAGAAAATCATCCCATGTTTATTGAAATAGAAGTTCCATAGTAACGAGTCACGCTAAGACTTAGAATATTAAGCAATAAGAATGATATAATGTGATATATTTTCACAAATGTCTGACGAGATAAACTCAAATGCCACGGTGATGCACAAGATCAACTCAACGCTTAGACCTAAGAATCATCAACTTTCACATAAAAAAAACATTCCAAATCAATTCTTATCCCAGTTATAAGGTTCAATATTGTGTATAAACCCCTGCATTCGTTAGTTATGCCAAACAAAGTATGACAATTGTTGTATGACAATTGTTTCACTTAATTCCTAGCAAAAACTCGGTGTGCTGCTTAGATTATTGGATGCATACCTTTGAGATGAACGAGCCCACCATGAACTGCAGGTAAATGTTTTCTTCCTTTATCCTCTGTATATCTTAGTTGCCTTGGAATCCCAGTTCATACATAATCTATCATGCTGTTTACTTTTTTGACCTTTTCCTTTGCTAGAAAAATTCTTATTTAAAGAAAAATATACTATATGTACAGAATGGTTGCATAATATTTGGGAGAAGAAAAGATCTCGGGTCATTTGTTATGTGCAAGTCTTATGCGAATGTTGCGAGTTCTCTCGAGTGCTATGATGAAGAAAGTGGTAGAATTGACAGGGAGCCATTCGGATCATGCCATAGCAAATGAATTTGGGAAATCGATAAAGGGTCATTTTTCGGTCATCTGTGTTGAGAACATGTAGGCTCTTGTTCTTCTAGAATTAGCTTTTATAGAAGAACAAGAGCGTACATGATCGGCAACACAAAGCTAATTCTAGAAGAACAAGAGCCTACATGTTCTCAACACAGATGATCGAAAAACGAGCCTTTATCGATTTCCCAAATGCATTTGCTATGGCATGAAAATGTTGCTCCCTGTCAATTCTACCACTTTCTTCATCATCGCACTCGAGAGAACCTGCAACGGCATAAGACTACACAACAGTTAGCATGTTTTCTTCTCCCAAATATTCTGCAAAAATTTTGTACATATAGTATATTTTTCTTTACATAAGAATTTTGCTAGCAAAGACGGAAAATGTCAAAATAGTAAAATCCACGATAAATTATGGAACATAAATCTAAATATGCACAAAAAGAAGTGTCAATCATAAAGTAATTCGAAGAATTGCTAAAGTTGTCTACTCAGGCAAACGTTTAATCTAAGAATTTACACAAACAACAAGTGAAGTACCTATGTATCACCGACCTGCTCATCTCTCGAGAGCCACGCTTACGTCTCACGCTCAACATTGTCCCCTTGTTGTGGTGGATCGACCGGATCTATTTGCGGCAGCTGTTGCTGGTCATGAGGTGGCGGTGATGGTGGTTGTTGCTGAGCTAGGCCTGCTTCGTCCATGTTCATCCCGAGATGCTGCTGCATGAACTCCATAACCTTTCGTAATTGCTCCACAACGACATTGAACTCTGTCCGTGGCACCACATCCGGCATCTCCGACGTGTTAGCACCAGGATCTCCGTATCTCCTCTTCTTTCTCCCTACGGACCCTAGTCCGTAGACACGTCCTTTGGAACACTTACCCGCCACATTGAGGTACACCGCCTCATCATCCACTGATTGGTCCGGTGTAGCCTGGGTCAGCTCCTGACGTCTGCTCTGGAGCCTATCCTGCAGATATGAACAACAAACAAAATGCATGATATGGGTTAAAGTAAACTTAATACTACTTTACATATAATTTCTATACTTACATAGAACCGCTCTGATCTAGTATCGATGAATGTCATCCTGTCGTGATTTACGGTGTGGAGATGCAAATATAAGTCGGACACAGTAGGTGGCGTCTCGGATGAATCAGTCTGCGTGCAGGACCAAGCATAGTGAACAAGTGTATAAATGTAAAAAACATCAAAGATGTTACAAAAAACTTACCAATCTTTCTTGTGTAGTTACAAAAGACACGGAACCACCACCGTGCTTCGAGGGTCCAGTCCCAGGGCCTTAGACCTCACTGTTCCTATTCTCCGTCGCTTGCCTAGACCTGGCCTGGAAGTCCTCGCTCTCCCAGTACTCCAAGTATCTCCTCCATGCCTCATCTGTAACAAAAACTCGCTGCACACGACTCTTCTTTAACTTGTGCATCAATGCGGTGTACTTGTGGCTCGCAAGCCTGTCGTACGCCGCTCGCACGAGATCCTCGGGGATCGCGTCATCCCATCAAAAAAATACCTACAAATTGGCGATTGCTATTGTTACGAGACATTGAGAAAATAGTGTAAATCATAAGGCATTTAGTAGTCTTGTTTACCTTCCATTGCCGCCAGTATTGGTCTTTATGATGAGGCGGTACGACTTCCAACAATACCCTTCAGGAATCATCCATCGTTTGAAAACTTTTGTCATCCTCCTTGCACAAAAATGCGAAGGATGCAACTCCCTGTGTTTCATGAACATGCATGTCACCTTAACTACTTCTTCAAAAATTGACATCCATATTTAAAACGACATATGAGAGTCAAACACAAACTTACGTATCATTGGCAATCAGTCTGATAGGGATCCCCTGCACGCGAGGGGGCTCCATCCCTGTCCTCTGAGGTGGCCGTGGAGGACCTGTCACCTCCAACCCTGCTCTTACGTCTTCTTGTGGGGATGCCGCCGGTGATGCCGTGGCTGGGGGTGCAGGCATCGTGGGTAAAGGAGTCCTTGATGTCGTTGATGGTAACCGGAAGTGCATATCTGGTATAGTCCTCGATGACGACGATGATGGTACAGACGACGCCGACGGTATGGAAGGGGAAGGTGACGCTGCGGCTGTATCGTGCTCGAGAGACCGAGAAGTCGGAATCGATAATGCAGGTATCGACCCACGACCTCGACCGCCACGACCTCTATGGACCCCTCGTGTGGCCCGACCATGAGGCCCAAGAGGTATTTCGCCGCCCAGAGGTGGGTGCTGCACCTCTTCCGCCTGGACGATGGCCTCCTGATGGGAAACCTCGACGTGGGGGATGACCACCTCCGGCCATGAAACCTAACAAAATAGCAATAAAACATCAGAGAATCGAAGGAGGGCATACAAAAATTAGAATTTAAGTCTAAATGATTGGACTTTATAACACGGGATCCATGCTAATAAAAGTAACTACATTATTGGACGTTGACATATCATATACATACATTATTCGCTATCATCCGTTTCAAATTCACTCTCATGAGTAGAAGGTGAGGATTCTTCTTCTGAATCATCTCCACTAGAAACTTCTTCACTTGGACCCGCTTCAACAATGAATCGAGTCCCAGTCGGATCATCCAGATTGTTGATATCGGTGATTGCATCATCGACTACGCACGTGGTGGGCATCCCATCTTGGAAAGCAATCTCTGCCGAGCCCTGGTCATTATCGTCTTTGCTAGTTTCCTCGTCAGTGAATTTTGGCTAACAGCAACAAACTGCTAGCCATTCTCGTCGGTCGTTCCTCGTAGAAGGGTACAAAATGTAGTAGACTTGAGTGGCTTGCATTGCTAGTACAAATGGCTCGTAGTTGTTATATCGTCGACTTCGATGAACCTCTACCAATTGAAGTGTTGGGTGAGTCCTCACACCATGATTCGGTGTAGGTACCATTCACACTTAAACAAGACCACACGCTTGAGGTCGGTATACTCAATCTCCACAACCTCTCGCAGTACTCCATAATAGTTATGGGAAACATCGGCGTAGTTTGAACCCTTCACCAAAACACCGCTGCTCTGCGTCGATCTATTAACGTCATATGTTGCGGAGTGGAACTTATACCCATTAACAAGGTAACCAGGGTAGACAGTACATGATCGACTAGGACCAACAGAAAGATCAACGAGCGTCTCGTCAACTATAGAATTCCGAGCCTATTCAAAAAAATTAGTAATGCAATATGACACATTACTTATGGAAGAAATTTATGAATCTATAACGTACAAAAGTAATGACCTTACATATGTTTGAAACCAAATGGGGAAGTTGTGCTCTAGACTACTATCAACTTCCGACTCCCCCATTGCTTGAGTGATTTCATCGACGAATATCCTAGAAGAAACGAACATGTAAGTAGGTTGTCTTACTAAAAAATGAACAATGAATGTAATGCATTATTGAATGAAAGCGACGACCATACCGAACATAAGGAGCGATCTCTGGACAATTGAGCAGTATGTACGAATGAGCGACATTATACTCCTGCTCTGTTAAGTACCGCTCCTTCGACTTGCCTATGGGTCGACCAGGATAAGTGAAAATTGAGAAATTGCCGACGAAGTTCGGTGTGGGCCCGAGACCGCCATCGTCGTTACGTGGCACTTTGTCATGCAACGAAGAGACGTGATCTTCGAAGTAGTAAGAACAAAAGGATGTGACCTCTTCGACCAAATAAGCATTACACATGGAGCCCTCAACCTTCGCTTTGTTTCGCACATTGTTCTTCAAATGTTTAAGGTACCTGTATGAATGTTATAGGAAATGTTGATATAAAACCGACAAGAGATGGGAAAATAATTTCATGGGGTCAAGATAGTACCTCTCAAATGGATACTTCCATCGAAATTGAACGGGACCGGCCAGACGGGCCTCGTAGGCCAAGTGGATTGGTAGGTGTTCCATAGAGTCAAATAAGCTTGGAGGGATACCGACACATTTCGCAGTTAGGGATCGGAAAAAAAGGCTTAATTCTCTAATTGCAACCCAAACCGGGTTTGGGAGGAGTTCTCTGAATGCAATTGGTATCAACCGTTGCATGAATATATGACAATCATGGCTCTTCATGCCGAACATTCGCAGTTTCTTTGGATCTACACATCGACCAAGATTTGATGCGTAACCATCAGGAAAACACAATTTTTCAACCCACTCGCACAATTTATGTTTTTTTGATGTATCAAGAGCATAGCACCCAAGGACGTAAGTATTTGTCGCCGAAACAACGTGTAGAGAAGGTCGGTGACAATATTCACGAATATCTTGCCTCGATTTTGCATTGTCCTTACTCTTGCCCGGTACACACATAATTGTGTTGAATATGTTGTCAAAAACATTTTTCTCAATGTGCATGACATCTAAGTTGTGGCGGATCAAGTTTGTCTTCCAATACGGGAAGTCCCAGAATATGCTTTTCTTCCTCCATCCCGAATTCTTAGCTATCCGCCCATTCACAGAGTCAGCTCCGATTTCAGTCACCTTCATCAAGCCAAACGATTCAATTTCTGCCAAAATTTTTTCACCAGAACGCAAAGCGGGCGGAGCATCATTTATGACCATTTTGCCTCTAATGAATTTTTTTTTTGTCTTTCCTTAATGGTGATGACTTCGCCAAGAAACGACGATGACAGTCGAACCACGATGTCTTACCACAATTTCGCAATTGAAATGCATTTGTATCCTCCATACAATATGGACAAGCGTACTTACCATGTGTGCTCCAACCGGACAACATGCTATATGTAGGGAAATCACTAACAGTCCATAAAAGGGCAACACGCATGAGAAAATTTGTCTTGGTGGAGACGTCGTATGTAATCACCCCATTGTTCCATAAATCTTGCAACTCTTTCACAAACGGCTGAAGGAACACGTCGATTTTCTGCTTTGGGCTGGTCGGTCCGGGAACGATAACCGTTAAGAACATAAACTCAGATTTCATGCACATCGACGGTGGAAGGTTGTAAGGAGTCAAAATCACGGGCCACGAAGAGTACGATTTCCCGGAAAGCCCAAATACTTGAAAACCATCAGTGCGCAATCCTAAACGAACATTCCGAACCTTGGCGGCGAAGTATCTATTGATGTCATTAAAATGTCTCCAAGCAATCGAATCAGAATAGTGTTGCATAACATCTTCTGGCGATGAATGATCTCCATGCCATCGCATATGTTTTGCGGTTGACTCAGACGCATACAATCGTTACAACCGAGGGCCCAAAGGGAAGTAGTACATTCTTTTGCAAGGGCGTTTTTTTGTGTTCCGACCACGACCTCGTCGATGTGCAATGTATCGTGATTTCCCACAAAATTTACATGACGTCAACTCAGAGTCCACTCCCCAATAAATCATACATTGGTCCTCACAACAATCTATTTTCTCAACAGGTAGACCTAGACCTCGCATTAGTCTTTTAGTGGCATAAAAATTTTCAACCAATGAGTTGTCATTTGGCAAACAATCCTTCATGAGTTTAATGATTTCATTATACCCTCATTCAGATATATGATGTTCAGACTTGATCGCAAGTAATCTTGCCATTGTGGACAACGTTGTCATGGTTTCGCAACCAGGCCACAATTGTTCCCTACTTGCATCAATCATGTCATATAGTTGGCGTGCTTGGGGGTTTGGAGATTCTTCCACGTCATTCCAATTGAAACTTGGACCTGCCACGTTGTGTAGCATCTCGCGGTAAGGTGTCGGATCGTATCCTCCCACATCATCATCATCAATATGACTATCCATTTCGTAAAAGTTTTGCGGGCCTTCATCTCCGTTCTCACCATGTTCGTACCAACAGTGATATCCCGGGACAAATCCATACCTACATATGTGGTACTCAACCGTTTCGACGTCCAAGTACGGTACAAGTCGACATTGCTTAAAATTGCACGGACATCTAATCTTCCTTTCACTTTGGTATGTAGGACAATATTGTTTGACAAATGATATGCATTCTTTAACCTTCGCCGTGAATTCAATTCGAACGTAACCGTTGTCGAGCCGGTTGTACATCCAGTCTCTACTTGTAGACGACATTCCTATTCGAGCGTAACCGTTGTCCAGCCGGTTGTCTATTCAAGTAATGAAACCATAATGAATAAGATGATAGGAAATCTCACTAATTGGAGAATAGCGTAAATCGGAATAGCGATCAAGACAATCTAGAAGAAATTGATAGCTAAGTGAAAGAACGAGGTTCTTGTTGAACTCATGAATAGAGAATAAATTGACAAAGTTAGAAAGTCCTTAATTTTCTAACTAGTCAGCGTTACACGATGTCTCAGGTTTCATTTATGATCGTATTGTAATGTAATGTCTCTTTCATATGATGATAGATGTAATTAGATCGCTCTAGTCATGGAATGACTTATATAATTATAGGTTTTATTAAGAAATGCTAGAATGGTGATAGATCAAATTTACTTTAATATCTAATGTTGTCCTTAATTATTATCTTGCTAAGTATTAATGTTTGAAAGCAATTCAAGGCACGAAATGCAAAGTACAACAACATTTATTCGATATTCCTCTAACTGGATTATTTACCTCATCATAAATATGTAAGATGCCTGGATTAGAAAGTAATTGTTTTAACTTTTCATTGAACTAAGGATAGGGAGTTGAAAATTCAAAGGGGTTTTTATCTATACCAACTATGTTCATTGGAAAGTAAGGATGAAGTTCTACATTAGGGTGAAACTTAGACTTTTGTGGGAGTCTATTGAGAATAGGTACAGTCCACCGAACAGGGCCATGAGAGAAGACATCATTGAGGAGACCAAGATTGAGCTCTCCAATGATCAAGGCCGCCATAATTTTTTTTCCTCGCTTTGTGAAAACAAATTTAACAGAGTTAGGGCTTGTCAAACAACTAAGGAAGTGAAGGAGAAGCTTAGGGTACATTATAAAGGTAAACATCAAGTGAAGAAAAAAGTTGATAATCGAGGGGCACTATGAGACTTTCAGAGTTGGCTCCGATGAAGACATAGCCACAACCATCGCTTCGTTCACTAAGCTCTTGAATGAGATCAAGAATCATGCAAAGAACTATGATCAAAGTAATACCTAGTATATTCAGAATTAGATTTTCATATTTCAGATCATTGCACCTATTATCAATTTTTTGGCATTTCAGAATAGCATAACCAAACATAATAAAATAGCAAGGAAAAAAAAACAATGCCTAACATGATAAATTTGAACAAAAATACTGAACGAAAATTCTTGATTTCATTAGACTGAAAGGAAGTGGAAACTTGTTCTTTTTATAAGTGTTAGTTGAACACCTACATAACACATCAAGAGAGACACCGAACATATAACAAAGACATCAATATATCACTTATGATAATTTGAATAGTTATACACATCAAGATATCATACAATAGCAAGGAGACATACTAGTAAAGTTACAACCAAATCAAATTTATTTAAATTATACATTTAAATAGGTAAACCAACATCAAGATATGATAAAATAGCAAGGAACACCTACATAACATGTCACTGCCAATTCACCAAAAACAATGGTTCGAGAGGATAGAGGGAGAACTCACCAATCAAGCACAGCGAGGCGCGGAATGAATGAGAGCACAATACCACCAAACAGAGATCGAATAGGGGACTGAATGAGAGCACGAAGCGAGACCCGAGAGGAGCAGAGGCGCTGACCGAAATGGTGCAAGACAACCGAACAGGACCAAAGCAGGGCAGCGCTACCAGGGAGCAATGTGGTGCGAGGACGACTTGTTGGGGGTTGGGGATTTGGGGGGCGGTGACTAGAGAGAGACGGAGAGACCAGAGAGAGAGTTGAGAGCAACGGAACAGAGACGCCGATTTGTTGGGGGTGAGATTTGGGGGCCGGTGACCAGGAGAGACGGCGCGACCGAGAGAGGAGAGACGAGAGTATAGAGGAGAGACGACGAAGACGATGAGATCGAATCGCGCGTTGGTTTTTCTTTGGTTAGGGCTTTAGGTTAGGTGGCTCTCGGTTGTGGGGAGGACGAGACGAGGGGGGGTTTTGGAGGGGGTAAAGAGAAATCTCGAGATTTGTTGTCACAAATCTCGAGATTTGATGAACGGGTATAACAAAATACAGTTTTGGCGGGAATGAAGGTGCCATTTTTCAGAGACGGAATTTAATTCCGTCTCTAATTCCGTCTCTAATTCCGTCTCTGATCCGTTTCAAATCCGTCTCTGAATGTTTCGTCTCAATTCCGTCGCTAACTTTGTAATTTAGAAACAGAACTTATTCCGTTTCTAATTCCGTTTCTGAATTAGAAACGGATCTTATTTCCGTTTCTAATTCCGTTTCTGATTTGCTGTTTTTTTGTAGTGGATATAGCCACCTAAAATCACTATTTAAAGTTATATTAAGCCTAAATAAACTTACTACATTCACTCTCTACCCCGGTCCCACGTCGACAAGTATCTTGAGACGCATCCTCGCTCACGTCTTGCCACCTACAAATGGGTAAAATGACTTAAATAATCTACACAAATATATTACACTAAGAAAACATTACAACAAATATAAAATATACCTTAGCAACATGCCTCGATATACATGTGTATCACGGTGTGAGTCCCCCGGCACAGGTCGAAGATCCTATTTAAGGAATTAAACACGATTAGAAATCTCGGGCCATTATAGAAGGTGAAGGTGGAATCAATATAGTAGGTGGCGGTAACGGGACCAAAAGGATTCGTTTGGAGTACCAATCGAATGCATAGGTATTTTTAGCGGATGGCGCGAACATCATACTGCCATGGACGCCCTAATAAGAGATGACATGCATCTATATCAACCACATCACATAAAACTTCATCCTGATAATGCTGCCCCAAGGAGAACGACATTCGGCATTGTTCAACAATCTTGGTGTTTGTCCCTTTATTAATCCAACTGATCTTGTATGGGGACTGATGGAGAATGAGGGGTAATGCTAAGACCTTAACCAAAGCCTTGGAGACTATGTTCTCACAACTGCCACGGTCTATAATAACATTACAAACCTTACTCTTGATAGTGCATCTGATCCAAAAAAGTTGATTACAGTGAATAGATGGAGGTTTTTTTTGGACTTAATAAGGAATGTTGAATAACACAAATGAGAGGGTTTCCTTCATCCCCCGAAACAACCTCAAACTCTTCATCACCCCCGTCATCCGCCGAGTCCCCGAACATGGCCTCATGGATCGCATCATCAATGAGATGGACTTGTCGACGTTGAGGACACTCGTTCGACTGGTGGCCAGGTTGCCCATAACGAAAGAACTTGAATGTCATGGGATGAACATAAGGGTTGATGGAACTCTTAGGTTTCGGTGGGTGTTGGCTCTCAGGTTTATTGGCTTTTTAAATGGCAGGGAGTTGAGTTGGAGAAGGTAAGGAATTAGTAACAGGGGAGGGCGTTGGATTGTCAAGTGATGGGCGTCTATAGTAGGTTGGTTTGGGTGTTGGTCTGGTCAGATGGGATTCCACCTGAAGTGCCAAGCTCGCTGCCTCAGAGAGGCGGAAGACTCTATGCATGAGCAACTGGTCTTGGATTGCATCTCGCAAGCCCCCAACATAACGAGAAACCTGTTGAGTCGCGGATTCTTGGAGATTATTCCTAGCATTCAAATGGTAAAACTCTTCAATATATTGGCAATTAAACGAGATCCTTGCGAACACAGATGTTGTTATCGATTGTTGGAACAATTAATTACATTATTTAATTGTTTATAATTTGAATGGAAATGATGTGAAAAGGTGTTTGATTATGTAAAGAGACAGGAGATACTAAAATGTGTATCTATTCACTAAAAGACATGTCTTTCCTATATAGACACATCTATTCACTAAGATGCATGTCTTTTCTAATAGACACATCAAAGTCTATATATATATTCACAAGATAGATTGTTTTCAATGAGAGTTGTAATAGAGTTAGAAAGTTAGGAAAATGAGTCTAAAAATATTTTTCCTCTCTTTTCATGGTTTTGGGTCAGAGAGAGAGTTGAATCATTCTATTGGTTCGCAGACTAATGATTTGAAGTGCTAAAATCATTAGTATGATCGTTGTATCTTGGGAGACTATCATCATTAGACCGCAAGCACTGTAGCGATACGCAATTAGTCTTTAGGACATTGAGTATAACTCAAGCCCCGATCAACTATATTATGTTTTTAATTTTATCACGCATCAAAGTTTTCTAAAATCCCACCAACATCGATAGAGCATGTGTTTGAAGTCGGCAAGGAGGAACCGTCCTCTCAACAAGCGTCTCATTTTTTGCCAAGATTTGATAGGGTGTTTGCTTTCTCTTTGATGATTGTTGTGCAGCTGATCCCACTAAGCTATAATGCCTACATGTAGCTTGTATGCTGCTAACTTCACTTGATGATCCTCACGCACATCCATGCACTAGAAAAATTTCGATATTTAATAGAAGTTTTTAAACCCCTATTAAAAGAGGTGTTATTAAATAACACCTAATTGATATGAGTTTTAAAAAACCTCTATGTAATACATGTTTTAAAAATTAAAACATAACACATTTTCACATGACATTTAATAACACTCTATTTAATAGGGGTTTTAAAACCTCTATTAAAGTTCAAAAATGTTCTAGTGATGTAATCGAATCTCCACAGTTTGCAACCAATCGAGAAAATATTTTATGAGAAGATGATCATCAAAGAAAGGGATATCGACTTTGATTTTATAGTCATTAGTCTCTCCTATCTGGTGATTGCGCCTTGGGTGGAAATCGTCGTCGTCGTCTGAGTCGGATTCAGAGGGGAGTTGGAGAGGGCAACGAAAAGGTGGTGGTTGGTTGGCTAGACGTTGAAGCCCACCTCGACCGCGACCGCCACCAAAGTGAGGGGGTCGTTAATTAAGAAGAAATCCATCCACATCCTCGGGCTCCTCCTTTGAGGACCCGAATTCTCCGTGACCCACTTTAGGAGTATTTTCGTAATTTCGGAGTAAAATATGTGTCGGGTGTCTGATATGTAAATACATTTCAAATCTTATGAAATTAAATATGAGTTAGGGATTAATAAAGTATGATTAAAAATAATAAAGTCTAATAGGGCTTATGGGCCTAAAGAGCATTTTAGACAAATAGTAAGTGAGCACAACCCTAATCCATAACCCTAATAATATTTAATTAAATCACAAAAAAACACTAGCCCTCATCTTGTTAAACACTCATTTTAAGAGAGAGAAAGGGAGAAGAACTTGAAGGGGTGAATTTAAAGTGTCTCAAAGTCAATTTTGTCTCCATTGAAGGTACAAACATTATCCCCACCATTTTGTTCTCTTATTTGTTAGTGATTTAGATTTTAGACACTGGAACAATTTTAGTCTTTAATAAAGGTTTTAAAACCCTTATTAAATGAGGTGCTATTAAATAACACTTAATTGATATGGGTATTTAGAAACCTCTATGTAATACATGTATTAAAAATTAAAACATAACACATTCTCACATGATATTTAATAACATTTTATTTAATAAGAGTTTTAAAATCTCTATTAAAGGTCGAAAATGTTCTAGTAAGATCTACAAAAATGGTGGTGAACACCTTTAAATGAGGCAACACTGAATGGCATTGTCGGCTACAATCCTACCACCACCGACGCTAATGTCGAGAAGGCACCACAAAGTACGCCCTCACCAACCAAAAAGGGGGTTCGGGACCTCCACCAGGAGGCGCCACAACCAAGAGAGGGGGTGGCCAAATGGCCACCTACCCTCTCGACCTCAATGCCCCAAAATGAGGCAGTGAGGAGGGGGAACGAGCCTCCTAATAAAGGCCCTATATAGGACAAGAGGGGGTGGCCACATGGCCACCCCACTCCTTCCACTTACTGCTCGAATATGGGTAGTTAGTCAGAACGGGGAGGCGTCCCCTTCCTGAACGCTCATGTGTCCAGGGGTAGGGACGCTCTGCCCTTTGGTAGGGGCAAACCAGGGTCATTTCAGCCCCGGGCCATACCTCCAGGGGTTAAATGTCCCTTAAAAAAATTAAAAACACTATAAAAGCAAAAATAAAAATAAAAATTATATATAAGTATATAAACAAATAAAAACAATATACTTTCAAATGGTGCGCACTCTCGAGCTCCAAGAGAAAGTTGGGGTGGGTCCCCACCCTTGACCCTTTTTCAAGCGACGGGGGATCCACGGGAACCGCACTTCTGGGCCCCACCTCGAAGTAATTAAAGACATAATTAATTTTGGACTTCAAATTGTTGAATAATGTGATTGTTTTTTAAATTATCTAGATTCGCAAGGAGGTTTACATCGAGCCCCGTGCGTATGAGGTCGACCAAGAGAGTCTAACTCGGCAAAGTCAAAGTAAGTGGGGAGCTTCGTTCATTTATTAAATGTGCCTTGCTACTAGTATATTAAGAATTCATGATTTTAACTAAAGGACTTGGGATGGAGTTATTACCTACCTTGTTTGACTTCATGTAAGGCCTTTTGGGGAGTCATAGTCATATGGTGGAACCAAGTCACCTTACACGTTTAATGGCCTCTTAAGGAGCTGTAATAATGCGGTAGAACCAAATCACCTATTTCTGCAAGGGCTTTTGGGGGAGTCGTGGATGCACGATAGAACCAAGTCACCCGGGCCTCTTGTGGAGCCATGGACACACAGTGGAATCAAGTCACCCACAAATATTTATTATATTATGATGATTGGTTAACAAGGGGAGGTAATGACAAATGAGACAATGGACTTGCATTTATATCAATTACATTCTGTGTATCTCTCTTTTGCATGAAAATATGATTTTCTTATGTTTTACAGCTCTTGGAATTTCCTATCACTTCTTAAGTTGCTTTATGGAATATGAAATGCTTACTCCTTATGGAAATTGATGTCATGCTACAGATTTCAATGTTATTTTGATTTTAAATGCATGTTAGTTTTATTTTGCTTTATTGGTATGTAACGACCCGTATTTTTAAGTCTTTAATTAATTGCTAACCACAAATTATTAGTGGTCAAATACCCAATCAAGGGGTAAGTCAAAGTGTTCAGAAATTTATAAAAGAAAATTAATAAAAATGATTTTAATTTTTTATTGGGCATAATATTGTGAGTAATATATGATGTCGCGAGTTGACGTGCCTTAATTTAAACTAAATGCGCACGCGACGATATGACTATAAACCATCAATTTATTTAAATTGGCTAAGTGAGGACAAGACTACGGTGTGTTCACAAGACATGTCAAGTTTCGAGTGCTACAAGTTTGTAGGGCAAACGAAACCCAAATAAATTAAGTCCTAACCCATACTTCACACTCAACTAAATAAAAAAGGGGATGAAAAAAAAAACAAAACCCTGGCTATAACCTAACATACATATATAGAGAGAGAGCTGCCAAGAAAGAGAAGAATAAGAGATGGCGGAGACGACGACAAGGAGTAGCGGCTCCAAGGAGGTTGCGGATGACGCGGATGGAGCGAAGGCGCGGTGCAGCAGTGGACTAGTAAAGGTGGCGAGCTTCTAAGACGGCGATGTAGTGGCGGTGCGACACCAGGCAGTGACGCGGGCAACAATAGGATGCAATGTTGGCGGACAGCAGCGACTCCGGGGAGCCTCCGACGCGGATGACCAGCAGAAGCGGCGGACCAGGAGGTGGCGCGGCTTTGGGGGAGAATGATGAGTTGGACGTGGCAGACGCGGAGGCACAACAGTGGTGGTACAACCAACAGCAGCGGTGGCGAGGCGGCCTGAGCTCTTGCTGACAGAAAATCTCAAATAGCAAATAGCAAAAACTCTCAACACAATTGCAATTCAGAGAAAAACACTTGAAATTGTGGTGCAAAAGAGCCGCACCATTTTCTGATTTTCGCCCTCCTTTTATTGAACTTCATAAGCAAAATATAGCAACAAATAAACCTAATACAATACTTTCTAAAATCAGTCCCGTGGTTTCTTATTTTCCACAAGCTAAAGAAGGGAATAAAATATAGATGCGATTCTATCTAAAATAAAACTTCAAACCAAAAGGAAATAAAATAAATTCCCTAACATACCCTCACTGTACCCCTAACTGGCACAAATGTGACTTATTCCAACATTTTCCCCCCTAAGCCTGTTGTGCCGTCTTTGGTACTAACCACTCCTAATCGATCTCTTAATTCTAGAAATTTTACCCTGCCCAAAGGTTTGGTCAGTATGTCAGCTAGTTGATCTCGGTTCCAACATGCTCCACTTCCAGCTTTCCTTCTTCTACACATTGTCTTATGTAGTGGAACCTTGTATCTATGTGCTTACTCCTATGATGAAATACAGGGTTTTTGCATAGCGAAATTGCTGATCTGTTATCAATTTTAATCCTTATTTTATGAGTTTTCTGGCACAAGAGGTCTGCACTTAAGGACTCCAGCCAAACTCCTTGGCATGCTGCTGATGCAGCAGCTATGTATTCAGCTTCACATGAGGATAAAGCGACCACCTTCTGTTTCCTTGAGAGCCAGCTAATTGGATTGTCCCCCAGAAAGTAAACCACTCATGTAGTGCTCTTTCTATCATCCAAGTCACCAGCCATATCACTGTCAGAGAACCCTACCAAATTTCGATCTTCCTTGGTATTCTTAGCATATAGCAAAGACCCTGCATTAGTAGTCCCTTTTATGTATCTCAAAATATGCTTCACAGCTATCATGTGCTCAATTTTAGGTGACTCCATGAACCGACTAACAATTCCCACGGAATATGCCAAGTCGGGCCTAGTATGTAACAAGTATCGCAGGCTACCCACAATGCTTCTGTATTTGGTTTGATCCACTGATTTTGAGTTGCTGTTCTTGCTCGGTTTGAGTTTGGCTTCCATAGGAGCTAGTCTTGGATTGCATTTTTCCATTCCACATTCTTTCAAAATTTTCTGAGCAAAGTTCTCTTGACACAAAGTTATCATGCCAGTAGTCTGTCTTACCTCTATGCCGAGATAGTAAGTTAACAAGCCCAAGTCACTCATTTTGAATTCTCTCATCATATCCAATTTGAAATTTTCAATCTCTATTTCACTAGTACCAGTAATCAACAAATCATCCACATATACTCCCACCAAAGTAATTTCTCCCTCTTTCTTTCTCCTGTACACTGCATGTTCCAGTTGTCTTCTTTCGAAATTCATCGTCTTCAGTGTACTATCCAACTTCGAGTTCCAAGCTCTTGGAGCTTGTTTCAACCCGTAGAGTGCCTTGTGCAATTTCAGCACTTGATGCTCTTTGCCACTTTCTTCAAAGCCCGCCGGCTGTGAGACATACACCTCTTCCTTCAATTCTCCATTTAAAAACGCCGATTTCACATCCATGTGATGCAATAGCCACCTCTTTGTGCATCGCGATTTGCTGCAATCAAACGTATCTTGTCTCCATCCTTGCTACAGGAGCAAAAACTTCTTCAAAGTCAATCCCTCTCGCTCGCACATACCCTTTTGCTACGAGGCGTGCTTTGTATTTTACCAACTTACCCTCAGCATCTTTCTTTAGCTTGAAAACCCACTTGAGCCCTATGACTTTTTGACCACCAACTGGTTCCACCAAACTCCAGGTTTTGTTCTCTTTAATTGCTTTAATTTCATCCACCATCGCTCCCTTCCAGTTCTCATCCCTAAGTGCATCAGCAAAGTTTCTTGGTTCCTCCATTCCAATTAAACATACATCGGTGTAGTTTAATTGAACCGGCTGTGTTTCACTGTATATCTCTTCTAGGCTCCTTAATCTCACAGGTGTTCCATGTGATTCTTCTTCAGAGTCCTCAAATTCATCATAAGTGCCATTTGAAACAAATTCTGGTGCTGCATTTGGTGACGCTGAACCTTGCTGCCTTATTTCATTCTCTCCAAGTTGGTATTGAGCTTCCAGCTCACTGTACGCTCCTTGGTCTACACTGAAACCAGCACTAGTCTAAATATTTTGTTCATCTTCTTCTATCCTCCAGTCCCACTTCTTTTCTTCCTCAAACACCGCATCTCTTGTCACATGTACTCTCTTGGTGTTAGGATTGTACACTCGATATGCCTTAGACCCATTTTCATATCCAAAAAATACCATCAGCGCACTCCTATCTTCAAGTTTGGACTGATGAGGATTTGTTACCTTTACGTGCACCAAACTTCCAAACACTCTGAAGTGGTTAACTTTGGGCTTTCTATTGTTCCATGCTTCATATGGTGTAATTCCTTCCAGACTCTTTGTTGGTGCTCGATTTAATATGTATACTGCAGTAGTCACTGCCTCTCCCCAGAATTCTGAAGGGATTTCCTTACTCTTCATCATGCTTCGAGCCATTCCCAAAATGGTTTGGTTTCTCCTTTCAACCACTCCATTTTGTTGTGGAGAGTATGGTGCGATAGAAGAAATCTCTTAATTCCTTTCAATTTGCAGTATTCATCAAATTCAGATGATATAAACTCCCCTCCCCGATCAGTTCTAAAACCTTTTACCTTTGTATTTTTTTCAACTTCAATGACCTCCTTTACTTCCTTAAATGCAACGAGTGCCTTATCTTTGGTTTGTATCAGCTGAATCCACATGTACCTACTAAAATCATCCACTAGTAAGAGGAAATACTTGTTACCTGCTGGGGTTGCAGGATTAATTGGCCCACACAAATCTCCATGAATTAGCTCCAACTCTTTATTTGCTCTGAAATTTGCTTCATCAGGGAATGGTGATCTGCGTTGCTTGCCAACCATGCACCCTCTACAAACTTCTTCTTTGCATTCAATTTCTGGTAATCCTTCCACCATATTTTCTTGACTCAACTTCCTTAAGGAATGGAAATTAATGTGACCATACCTCGCGTGCCACCTCTGTGAATCAATCTCAACACTTGTTTTCAAACAGACCGAATTTACTAAATCAAGTTTGAGAGTGTACAACCTGTTCCTTGTTCTCTGGACTCGAATGATCAATCTTCCATTCATGTCGAATACCTTTAACTTTCCATCCTCAATTTTCACTTTACACCCTCTATCTTCGAGTTGACCCAGACTGATGATGTTGTTGGTCAGCCTTGGAATGTAATACACATCGGATATTACCAATTGTTCTCCGGTGCGTCCCTTGATTACAACCGTGCCTCGCCCTCCTATCGCCACTTCTGACCCATCTCCAAGCTTTACACTTCCTTGGAAAGTTATGTCAAGATTGGTGAGATGTCGTTTGCAGCCAGTCATGTGGTTACTTTCTCCTGAGTCCAAATACCAAGTGCTTTCTCCCGTTTCTGTAATCGTGCCCATGTGTAAGCTCTCAGACTTCATAATGTCAGTAGCATTGACACCCTTTGCTTCTTGAGTTTTGACCAGCTCATGCATCGTAGTGCTTGGCTCCTCTTCCTCTTTCTCTATGAAATTTGCCTTTTCCTTCTTTGGTTTTACGCATTCGATGCAAAGTGGCCGTAGATTGAGCAATTGAAGCACTTGATTTTGGACTTGTCAAATTTTTCGTATGGTTTCTTTTCGAATCCTTTTTATGCCCACCTTCTTTACTATCAAATTCTTCTCCACTTCTCCTTTCTTTGAGCGCCAAAGCTTCCCATCGTGATCGGGTGAGCATCAATTTTTCATCTTCTTCTTTGTCTTCTTGTCTCCCTTTCAAACTCTCTTCAAATACTCTCAACCTCCCAATCGCTTTCGCTACGAGACATCATAGATGTGTCACCCCATTGTTCTATGGTTCCAATAATTGGCGGGAACCTATCCAGTCGCACCGAACAACTTTTCTACAACAATCTCTCCTTCAACTCGCACCTAGAGCCCTAATCTCACCTACTATACTCATCAAGTTTTGGGAAAAATCAACAATGCCGCTGTTTCCGCATAATCATTCTATCAAATTGCCTTTTCAATAACTGCGCCCTTGCTTTTCTGACGCGATCTTCCCCTACACTCATTTTCTTGATGATCTCCCATACATCTTTTGCGGTCTCCTTTTCAGCAATCGCCATGATCACAGCGTCTGGTATTGACTGGGAAATCGCAGCTAAAGCATCCTGGTCCTTTTCTTTTTCGACCAGCCCCTCGCCCTCTACTGCATCCCATACACCAAGATTTGCCAAGATAATCTTCATCTTTACCGCCCACAAATTGTAGTTTGCATTAGTTAGCTTTGGATACTGAATTGGTACATTCACTCTCACAATTGGGTTAGGTTGTGTTTTCTGTGCACTCCCGTCTGCCATGGTTCAAACCTGAACTTGGCTCTGGTTCTCTGATACCAATTGACATAAAATCTCAAATAGTAAATAGCAAAAACTCTCAACACAATTGCAATTCAGAGAAAAACACTTGAAATTGTGGTGCAAAAGAGCCGCACCATTTTTTGATTTTCGCCCTCCTTTTATTGAACTTCATAAGCAAAATATAGCAACAAATAAACCTAATACAATACTTTCTAAAATCAGTCCTGTGGTTTCTTATTTTCCACAAGCTAAAGAAGGGAATAAAATATAGATGCGATTCTATCTAAAATAAAACTTCAAACCAAAAAGAAATAAAATAAATTCCCTAACATACCCTTGCAGCCCCAACTGGCACAACAGCTTATTCCAACACCGGCTTGCATGGCTGGACGGCGGCACGCGAATGGCTTGGCGTGACGACGACGTTGTTCGTAGAGAGGAGAACCAAAATCTTGGAGTTGAGACTCCATTAAATGCTTTGGTGAGGCTCTTAACCATATCTAAAATTCAAACTCATGTTAAACTTATAAATCTCTCGTAGTTATCGATGATTCTGATATTGTTTAGATTGAAGGATTTAGTTCATGCATTCCTTATAATGGTTTTGCTATCTTGATTATTTAAAACGCTTAATGGAATTTGATTGAATAATCATTCTAGTTTGAAAAGGGATTTCTAGTTTTAAAAAGGGGATTAATCTTTTCGTTATGGTTTAACGCAATCCATGAAAGGGTTTTTTTAACCTTTTCGATGATTTAGACTTTGTCTTGAAGTCTTCATGCTTTGAAATGGTTTTGGGAACTAATGCACTCTATGCATTTGATGAAATTATTGAAAGAGTTATTATGTTGTCTTTTAAACAATGGATGGACATGAGTTCTAAGTCTTGTGGATTATTTATCAAACTTGGTTTTTGATTGATTTCCATGGATTTCTTTAGCTAATAAATGAGTTGTAGAACTAAAAAAAGAGTGCTATGAACTCTAGGTTTATTTAAACATATTGTTGATCAAACTTACCTTTGAAAAGGCTTTACATTGACAAAATTTATTGATAACAAACATGGTAGACACGTGGGTTTATTCATTATGATTTTATGTCAGCTCATGAGAAGGTTGTAATCCTAATGAAGGACTTGGATTCGTTTTTAAAATGAACTTCAGTCTAGGAACTAAATGAAGTGGAATTACATGGTTTTCAAGTCAATTAGAATTATTGTTCGAAAATGAACTTACTTCGATTAAGTCATGGATTCTTAAACAAATGCTGTGATTTGGGATTTTTGAGTCAAACTTGACTATTTGGTTGTGAGTTAGTCGATTTCATTTGATTTGTGTCGGAAGTCATGTTATTATGAGATTTTCTTATTTTATTTCATTGCATTCTTTATCGCACTTGAATTATTGGTTTTGATTTGAAAGAAAATTTTAAAAAGTTGAGAATGACTTCAGTAACTTAATTGAGAATAAATATGAGTCCTACATGGTCTAAGCTACTCTAAATGAGTTGTAAACGAGTTTAAAGAATATGTGCTATACTTATACGCTTGTAGATACGCGATGAGGACTCCTACTATTCGAACGATTACTTTGACGTGTCGGCCTATGTGAATCTAAGGTGTAATGGCCCATATTAAATTTAGAGACGTGGACGCCAACTCGGATCTACGTGGACACCGCGGTAGGCTAGGACACACGGGAACTCAGGTATGAATGTTTATGGTGTGTTGGTTGCTTATTTGAGGTGTAATTTATTTAAATACATCGCATGTGTGTATGTGGCAAAATAATACGTGTGAGGGTGTGTGAACGGTATTCGCCTCGATATGCGTGTTGACGAGGTGCCGAGTAGTTGACGGGATCGAGTATTAGGATGAGGAAACTAACACACAATGAGATTGTGTGAATTGTAGTCGCCTCGATATACGTGTCGACACGGGTATCAGGTAGTCGACGGGACCGACTATTAGGTCGAGAAAACATTAACACACAAATTAAATAAACATTTGTCACGTAACTAATATGGAATAGATATTGGGTTACTAACGATGTTGCGGTACGCAGATATCACGGTTCGGACGCCAAACCGGGCGTCGAAATGCCCGAAAACACGGGTGAGTGTCGTAGTTGTGTCACAGTTAGGTGTCACAAACCCCATCACACTTGTCCCAACCTAAGTAACATTTGTCAAAACCCATACCAAGTGGCCACCACCCCATCACACACACACAAACACACTCACGCACACACTGTGACACAAAGACGCAGGGAGGCGGAGAGCGAGGAAAAAGAAGAGGAGAGGAGGAGGAGAAGCAAGGACGCGCCGGGAAGGAAAGGAGACGTCAAAAGCGCGGTGAGTCCTCGTTGTGGTTGTGGGTTTCGGGTGACTGGCGGTGGGGTGGCAGAGAGTGGGGTTCGGCCATGGAGGCCGAACCCCATGGCCGACCAAGGTGGAGATGGCAGGGGTGTCTCCCATGCTATCGGTTCCACCGGGGTTGGGGTGGAGAACAACAACCCATCAAGGAGAAGAAAAAAAAAATGATGATCGAAGCAGTGAAAGTGGTTCGCGCGCGTGTGTGCATCCCCCTATTGGGCCGGGCCTAAAACGGGCCAGGCTCGGCCCCTGGGCCGAGCCTGGACCTGTTCTGGTCCAGGTCCGGGTCTGGTCCGACCCGACCCAAACAGAAAAACACAGAGAAAAAAAAAGAAAACATGAAAGAAAATTTGGAAAAAATTCAGAAAAAATTGAGAAAATTTCGAAAAAAATATATTTCGATGAAATAAATAGAAATTGCTAAAGTCGTATGAAAAAAAAAACACGTGGGAATGTCGGACGCGACTTTTACAGGGTTTTACCTCGAAAAATGTGAAATAGACAATTTGGCATAAAAATTGTAGAAAATTATTGTAAATTATCATGTTAAATTAAATTATTGATAAATGGACATAGGTTGACACGGGTGATCAATTGTCGACCAAGGACCCAGTGGACTTGGACACGGGGATTGATTTCGGTGTAGGAGAGCGCATTGTGAGGTTTGTAAAGCCCAATGGAAAAACTCTTGATGAGTATTTATTTTGCTTTGTAATTCCATTCAATCCCAGTATTTCCTTGTGATTTTTCATATATCTTATCTTATCGTTGTTTGCACGGTTGGTTAGTTACTCCCATCGGATTTTCCGTTGTGTGTCTATGCATTCTAGACCATAGCATATGTATCAGGAATTCTCGGTGGATAATGACCCGAGCTAAGAAACCGCTACATGTGTCGGTGCGTCGTAGGTCTACGCCGGCCACCGAGAGGGATCAGGTGATAGCTAGTTGGGTGGGCCCACTAGTGGGATCCTAGAAGAAATCCCAAAGTATGGTTTAGTCTAACTGGAACAGACACACATGTAACGGCCCATTTTATAAATTTCTCTTCACTTGGCATACGTGGACGCAAGCTCAGATCCACAGGGACATCGCGATAGGCTAGGATGCACAAGGACTTAGGTATGCTAGGTATTTGTGTGTTGGATGCTTATTTGCGGTGAAATTTATTGAAATACATCGCATGTGTGTATGTTGCATAAAAATACGTGCGAGATTGTGTGAACTGTACTCACCTAGAATATGCGTGTCGACGCGGGTACCAGGTAGTTGACGGGACCGAATATTAGGTCGGGGAAATTAAAACACACAAATTAAATAAAACTTGGTTAAGAAAATAATATGGAATAGATAATGAATAATTAGTGACGCGGCGATACGCAGATATCATGGTTCAGACGCGAAATCGGGCGTCGAAACGCCCGAAACCACGGGTGAGTGTCCTAACGGTGTCACGAACAGGTGTCACAATTGTCATCACCAAGAGACATTTGGTAATTTTCTTTCACCACGTGTCTGTCCACCGATTCCCATTTACACCACACCACACACACACACTCACGCACACTGTTGACACACACACACACACACGTAGCAGGGAGGCCGAGAGCGAGGAAGAAGAAGATGAGTGGAGGAAGAGAACCAGGAATGCGCCGGGAAGGAGAGGAGACGGCGAAATTGAGGTGAGTCTCAGTGGTGGCTGTTGTTGTGTCGAGTGGTTGACAGTGGGATGGAGCGTGGGTTCGGCCGTGGAGGCCGAACCCCATGGCCACGGCCGAACCCCATGGCCACGGTGGGATGGCAGGGGTGCCTCCCTTGCCATCGGCTCCACCGGGGTTGGGGTGGAGAGCCACCCCAAACCCATCACCGGAGAAGAAGAGATGGAATGAAAAAAAAAAAAAAAAAAAAAACAAAACACAAAGAATCGGTTCGAAAACCGGTTGGAAGAGGAAGAAGGTGCACGCGCGTGCGTGCGCGTGCGCACCCCGGCACTGGGCGGGCCGAGAATGGGCCGGCTCGGCCCATGGGCCGGGTGGGTCCGACCGGTTGGGTTGACCCGACCAGACCCGACCCAAACAAGTAAAATCGAGAAGAAGAAAAAAAAAAAGAAAAGAGAGAAAAAGAGAAGAAAAATGGAAGAAAATTTGGAAAATTTGTGGAAAATTCCGGAAAAATTGGAAAAAAATTCTGAAAAAAAATATTTCCATAAAATAAATAGAAATTTATGAATTTCTATGTAAACTAAAATATTTGGATATTTTGGACATGACTTTTTGCGGGGTTTTGCTTCGAAAAACGTGAAAAAGGGAATTTGGCCTAAAAATGTTAGAAAATTATTGAAAATTATCATGCTAACCTAAATTATTCATAAATGGACATAGGTTGACACGGTGATCAATCGACGACCAAGGACTCAGTAGACTTGGACCCGGGGGTTGATTACGGGGTAGTGGAGCGTGTTGTGAGGTTTGTAAAACCCAAAGGGAAAACTCTCGAGTATTTATTTTACTTTCGCATTTCCATTCATTTCCATTATTCCCTGTGCTTTTCAAATTACATTCATATCTTGTCATCTTTTGGACGGTTGGTTGAGTTACTCCCACCGGATGTTATGTTGTGTGTCTATGCATTCTAGACCATAGCATGTGTATCAGGAGTGCTCGGTGGATAACGACCCGAGGGAACTGCTACATGTGTCGGTGCATCGTAGGTCTATGCCGGCCACCGAGAGGGATTAGGTGATAGCTAGTTGGGTGCGCCCACTAGTGGGATCCTGAAAGAATCCTGAAGTATGGTTTAGTTTGACTGGAACAGGCACACATATTTGTACTTTATTGTTATTTACGCATGCGATGCCCTACTTACAGTTGTATGTTTACATTCCGCATGTTTATTTAATAGTATTTATTGAAGTCCATTTGTAAATATGAATGCTCGGAGGAGTTCCTTGGAAAATTTTACTAACTGGACTCGTCATCCATTTTCTTCTATGATGATTGAGTGCAGATCCGAGTACAAGTAAAGGATAAGGGATCTTAGGCGACTACCTCTGACTGCCTACCTTTGCGAGTACTTGTACGTGTGATTATTTTGATATTTTGCTTATTTTGGGGAACTGGGGAGTGATATGACCTTGTACATGCTTAATTATATATGGAAAATTGGTTATTTCGAAATTTACATGGTATTTTCCACATTAGGTTTTATTTAAATTGATTAATATCTTTTGCATTTAAAAGCAACTTCCGCTGAATATATTAACATACACAAGTAGATACGAATCTCGAGACAGAGTTGGACGGGTAGGTGCCGTACACGTGTAGTTGGGCCAGCTG
Source organism: Stephania yunnanensis (assembly GCA_039657365.1). NCBI lineage: Eukaryota > Viridiplantae > Streptophyta > Magnoliopsida > Ranunculales > Menispermaceae > Stephania > Stephania yunnanensis. The sequence goes on along the minus strand of CM077588.1, from coordinate 53,913,516 downwards.
GCGAGGAGTACACGGAGACACGTCACCCCGGGGCGGAGAGGGCCGCCACACACACATTTGCACTTTATTGTTATTTATGCATGCGATGCCCTGCTTACAGTTGCATGTTTACATTCCGCATGTTTATTTAACAGTATTTATTGAATCCCATTTGCTTATTTGAATGCTCGGAGAAGTTCCTTGGGGTTTTACTGACTGGACTCGTCATCCATTTTCTTCCGTGATGATTGAGTGCAGATCGAGTACAAGTAAAGGCAAGGGGATCTTACGCGAGGACCTCTGATTGCCTACCTCTAATGATTACTTGTACGTGTGATTATTTTGATATTTTGATTCATTTAGGAATTGGAAAGTGACATGATATTGTACGTAGTTACTTTACATGGTATAGTACAGTACTTTACAAGGTTTTTCCACACTATGTTTTGTTTAATTGATTAAGTTTTTTTTGCATTTACTTACAATTTCCGCTGCATATATCATTTATACACCGTACACACACAAGTGGATACATTTCGAGATAGAGAAATGATTGGCAGGTGTAGTTGGGCAAGCTGGAAAGGAGTACACGGAGACACGTCAACCCGGGGCGGCGAGGGCCGCCGTAAAGGTAAGTAAAATCAGCTAGGAAATGCACAATAGTTCATTTGAGCTTATATTTTATTGATATTGTATTGTGTCACTTCCTTAGAATTCTCACCCACTTATGAGCGTCTGAAGGCCAAGTGAGTCATACGAGTGTTTCTGATTGGAGTGGTTACCGGCTTGCAACCGGGGCCATGACCCCGAGTCACTTGAGTATTTAGTCAGAAAGAGATGCGTTTTATCTAGAGCACCGGTGATGTCCCTCATTCGCGACGGTCTAGGAACAACAGGCGACGCCGCGTCCTAGGACCCAAGTCTGCTTGGCGTTGCTGCGACTCTATGACCCCGACCCTGTGGCACCGACACTCGGTGGTCTTGGACTACTTGGGCACCTATCTATTGTTTCCTTTGACACTCATTTCTTGTTGTACTTTCATTTTCAGTCTTATTATCATGCATTCCATATAGCTTTCTTTCTATTCACATGACTTTTAGGCTGCTTCATTTATTTTGAATTATTGTTTAGATCATTGGCTTTTACTTACTCGACTCAGCCTTCTTGTGTTTAACCGAGTGCAGATCCGCAGCCGAGCAAGGGCAAGACGCCAACATTTGGCGATCTACTCTGAGGATATCGGAGCGAACCTCCTCCGCACACTTTGTAGGTTTTTGACTTTTTGTATTACTTATATATGTTGTTATCACACTTGGGATACTTATTTGGGTTGAGAGATACACACGACTGGTATATCATTTTTGTTTAGTTATAACACTTGACACAAGATATACTTGAATGTACATGTTTACAGGGTTCCACAATTACGTTGTCCAACTCTTTTACATTATTGTTGAGCTATTTAATGTATTAATTGCTTCCTCTAATTTGTAAAACTTGAAAAATACTAATAACTTAACTTAAAATTATGAATTTACTTATACTGACGGATTGGAAGGCTGACTAGGCCTGTGTTGACCTTGTGAGACTGCCTAGGGGGTCCACATAGGCTTAGGCCGGGCGGAGCCCAGTTCGTGGGAAATTGGGGTCGTCACATGGTATTACTTGCATGTTTAATATTTGAGCGTAGTTCTTCTCTTACTGGGCTCCATTGGTTCTTTAGCTCACCCCACTTACACTACAGGTCCATCTACGAGTGCGATAGATCGCGGCATGGGGAAGGTCATTGTTTGAAGTCTCCTTGTAGCGTGAGCCTTGTATGATATATCTACTATTTGTTTTGAAAACTATTAATAAGAGTTGCAACCTAAGCAAGTATATTGGGTAGTTAAGACTTTCTTTAGTAAGTTGGATACATTTAAAATATTTGAAGGTTATGGAGATTTTATATTGCTTGATTTGCTTAAGTGAATCTGAAATACATGATGGTTGGGATTATGATGGCATATGGTAATTATTGAAACTCAAATTCCGCATTATTTTGCCATAGTTTCTATATGTTATTCCAAAGGTTGTTTAGGAGTAGCAGGCTGTTATTTGGGACTGGTTAAGGTATTGGGCCTAATTGGCGATCTGGGCCTCGCGACCCGACCCTAAGTTAGAGAAGGGTCATTTCACCTCCACTAGTCCTAGGTCTGGGATAGGGGCTTAAATTGCAGGGGCAGTGGGGTAAGTTGAGTGAGGGCAGGGAGTATTGGACGCATCTCCCTCATGAAATCGTCGAGTCTATGGCGGCCCTGCTGCATCTGGGTGATGTTTCTTCGTGTACTCCTTGCCCGGTGGGCCCAACTACTCGAGTCTGGCACCTGCCCGTCCTCCTCTTGTCTTGAAATTCGTGTCCATATTTGTTTTATCAATTCATTAGTAGATTATCCATATTTCCTTAACTTATTCTCTTTAAGTATTTAAATGTTTTCTCTAAGTTCAATAATTTGTAGTTTATTTTAATGACTAACCTTACTAATGAGTTGTATGTTATAAGTAAACATAAATAAGCAAAAGCCTTAATTGATACAATTAGAATAAGTAATTTAGCATGGTAAACATTATTTATAAGAGCAAATCCTACAGTTGAAAACCCGAAAAAGTACTCTGTATATAAGCGAAAGCACCATAAAAAAGATATATATACATGTACTGTGTCATCTCAAGTCTCCAAATACCCAAAATAATACAGAATATCAAAATAAGCACGTACTAGTAGGTCCTCGACAGCGGGCAACCAGATGTAGTCACCTAGGACCACCTTGCACCCTACTGGTACTAGGATCTGCACTCAATCATCATAAAAAGACAAATGATGATTCCAGTAAGTAAAATCCCTAGGAACCCTTTTGAGCATTCGCGTAAATAAAGTAAGGAAATGTAAGAGGTACTATCAAGTAAACATGCGAAATGTAAAGGCAAACAACTGTAATTGGCTCATTGTATGAATAGATAACAGTTAAGCTAACAAATGTATGTACTCGCTCCAGATATACTAGACTGTACTTCGGGTCACCAAGTTCCACCAGTGGTCACGCCCAGGTGGCCCGACACTTGGTCCCTCGCGGTGCTGGCTGTTAGGGCATGTGCCCTAGGTCAATCTACAAACATTATTTATCTTATAATCATAGTTAATAAAATAGAGGTTTTATTTGTTGTTTTATAATAAGAGATTACATGTTTACCTATAGTAAGATCCATGGGTATTTGTTGAAATATCCTAAATCTCCCTAATCGGTCATTATACTGGGAACTATAATAAATTAAGACTTGTGTGAATCTTGATTGATGGTCATGTGATGATCATGCATATAGGGATACCAATAAAGATTATGAGTACTTGTTAGGGAATAAGGTACAAGACTGACCAGCTATGAAAACACCACATGGATTAAGTCATAGGTGTTACTCATGATATGTATATCATTTAGTCATTCGACTTGAGATTACCATAGACTTCAATATTATGAACACGATAATTTGACACAATCAAATATTGTCTTTAACTGGACAATTATAAAGATTGTGATTGGTTACTATGTGAATAATATGTGAAGGTGTGTAATCAAGATAGAATTTGTCACTCGCGTATAAAGAGAGATATCAGTGGATCCCTCGATAAGATAGACTGATAATGGCCAAGTCCATGTGAATTGATATGATCAATGTCACTTGGATGTTTTTCAATTTACCTGAAAATGAGACTGGTACGATTGAACATTAAGGGTGATTTTCCATGTCTTATGTTTAATCACAGGATATCGCACGATAAAAGGATATGATATATGATATTGATTAGGTTGTATCGATGTTGATATTCGTGCTACTTGGGTAGTCATAATGTCTTATTAGAGACTTCTTATGACTTGTCTACCAAAATGATTTTTGGTTCGCCGCCAACGTCGCATGAACCTATTGGGTAGCACACAAAGAATGACTTTGCACAATTTCAATTGGTCAAGAGCAAATAATTTTATATGATAAAATTCATGACATAAAATCCCTTATGATTTGTTGTATGATAACATATTAATAGGGGCGTATGTGTAATTTGCTTAAACTGCCTAAATACAATAGTTGTATTATGAATATGATTTTAAGCGAGGGCTTATCTACACATATAAATTAAAGGGTGAAACCCTAAAAACGAAATAAGATTTTCGTTTTACAATTTCTAAGTTCTATGTATATAAGGAGAGAAAGAAAAATCGTTTTCAATCTATCTTAGGTGTAGCACTCCAAATTGCGGTCACCGTTTGTGTGTGGATTTTTGATAGAGGACGCGCACTTGAATGCTTGGAAATCGAACAATCGGAAAAGGAAATCACGGAATAAGGTATGATTTACTTTCATAGATTTAGTTTAATGAAACTTATCTTTGATCATGTTGGGGTTTTTCAAAATTTGTTTTGAATTTTTTGCTACGTATGAACTCAAAAAACCCAACACTAGCCAAATCCGCGAACGATTAGCACGCTAACCAACCTAGTTAGCGCGTTAATTGCCCTTTGTAACAAAATTCTCAAGTCTAGAATTCTATCATTCCCCTCTCAATTAGCTACTCTAACCTAGTTTATACCATCTCCATATCAATTTAACTCATAACAAGAATCAGAACAACCTCAGAACAACAATTTGACCCAAATTCACTAAATGTCATGAATTCACCAAATTTTTCAATTCCATCTAAACACCAATTCCAGCTAAATAAGTTGTAAATTCTCTATGAAAATGATATATAAACATGTAATTCATCAAATTTTCACTAAAAAATAGAGGTATAATCATCAAACTCGAATTTCACTAAAACATACCTAAAATGGGTTCATTGAAGAGTGTAGGAGATGAGGAAGATGATTACCTAAGTTGGATCACTTGATTTGTCTTCCAAGGTATCGAAATCCCAATTTGAAATCCTCTACAACTTCTAGTTTTCTCATATTTGCATGAGAGTTTGAGTTACTGGAGATGAAGCTCTCACTCATGTGGCTTATATATGTTGGTCTTGATGAATGTGCTTGCCTATCCCAAGGATTAGGATTATCTTGTGTTTGATACACATGTTGTGGCATTTAGTTGAATGAATCTAATGGCCCACACACTCCTAGATTTACTCATTTGATCATCTAGATGTCCATCTCATGGTCCTCCTTATTTAGTTCAAACTATAGGCTTATCTTTATTTAATTAACTCACATTATGTTAAGCCTTATCAAACCATATGGTTAGTGTTTTATTTATCAAAATTAACCAACTCATAGTCCCACTAACCTTTGGCTACTCGATATCCGGTGTAACGACCCATTTTAGTAATTGTAATCAAATTTAGAGACATGAACGTCAGCTCAGACCCACGTGGACGCTGCGGTAGGTTTGGACACACGGAACTTAGGTATGGATGGTTATGGTGTGTTGGTTGCTTATTGCGGTGTAATTTATTTAAATACATCGCATGTGTGTATGTTGAAAAATATTACGTGTGAGGGTGTGTGAATGGTATTCGCCTCGATATGCGTGTCGACGCGGGTGCCAAGTAGTTGACGGGACCGAGTATTAGGACGAGGAAACTAATAAACAACGAGATTGTGTGAAATATAATCACCTTGATATACGTGTCGACACGGGTATCGGGTAGTCGACGGGACCGACTATTGGGTCGAAAAAACGAAAACACACAAATTAAATAAAAAATTGTCACGTAACGAGTACGGAATATATATTGGGTTACGAACGACGCTGCGGTGCGTGGATATCACGGTTCGGACGCGAAACCGAGCGTCGAAATGTCCGAAACACGGGCGAGTGTCCTAGCGATGTCACGAACAGGTTTCACACTTGTCATCACCCAATACGCATTTGGCCATTTTCCTTCACCACGTATTTGTCCACCGATTTCCATTTACATCACACACACACTCATGCACCCACACTGTTCACCACAACAAACACACAGTCGAGAGACAGAGCAAGGAGAAGAAAAGAAAATGAGATGAGGAGGAGGAGAGGTGACGCGCCGGGAAGGATCGAGGTGAATCCTCGTTATGGTTGTTGTTGTTTAGGTGCTGGTAGTGGGTGGCCAAGGGTGGGGGTTCGGCCTCCATGGCCGAACCCCATGGCCGCGGTGGTGATGGCAGGGGTGCCTTCCCAGCCATCGGCTCCACCGGGGTTGGGGTGGAGAGCCACCCCAGCCCATCACGGGGAAAAAGAAGAAGAAGAAGATGCAGCACGGGAAAAAAACAACAACTGGTTCGAAAACCAGTTGGAAGAGGAAAAAGAAGAAGATGCACACGTGCGCGTGTGCACCCCTACTGGATCTAGGCCGGGCCCGGAATGGGCCAGGGCCGGGTCGGGTCCGACCCATTTTGGTCGACCCAACCCAAACAGTAAAACCAAAGGAAAAAAATGGAAGAAAAAATTTGGAAAACAATTTCAAAAAAATTGGAAAAGTTTCGAAAAATATATATTTCGATCAAATAAATAGAAAATGATAAAATTCTATGAAAAGAAAATACGTGGGAATGTCGGACACGACTTTTTGCGGGTTTTGCCTCGAAAAACGGGAAAAGGGCCATTTGGCCTAAAATTTTTAGAAAATTATTGTTGCTAACTTAAATTACTAATAAATGGACGTAGGTTGACACGACGATCAATTGGCGACCAAGGATTCAGTGGACTTGGACCCGGAGATTGATTACGGGGTTGGAGAGCACGTTGTGAGGTTTGTAAAACCCAAAGGGAAAACTCTCGAGTATTTATTATGTTTCGTATTTCCATTCATTTTCAGTATTCCTTGTGCTTTTTATTCCAATCTTATCTTGTCATCTTGTAGACGGTTAGTTGAGTTACTTCCACCGGATGTTCTATTTTGTGTCTGTGCATTTTAGACCATAGCATGTGTATCAGGAGTTCTCGGTGGATAACGTCCCGAGCTATGGAACTGATACATGTGTCGGTGCGTCGTAGGTCTACGCCGGCCACCGAGAGGGATTAGGTGATAGCTAGTTGGGTGCGCCCACTAGTGGGATCCTGGAAAGAAATCCCAAAGTATGGTTTAGTCTGACTGGAATAGGCACACACATTTGTACTTTATTATTATCTATGCATGCGATGCCCTACTTACAGTTGTATGTTTACTTTCTGCATGTTTATTTAACAGTATTTATTGACTTCCACTTATTTATACGAATGCTCGGAGGAGTTCCTTGGGATTTTACTGACTGGACTCATCATCCATTTTCTTCCGTGATGATTGAGTGCAGATCCGAGTATAGGTAAAGGCAAAGGGATCTTAGGCAACTACCTCTGACTGCCTACCTTTGAGGAGTACTTGTACGTGTGATTATTTTGATATTTTGCTTATTTTGGGAACTGGGGAGTGATATGACCTTGTATATACTTAGTTTTATATGGTACAACTGTTTACTTTGAGATTTTCAGGGTTCTTCCACACTAGGTTTTGTTTAATTGATTTATAATAATGCATGCATTCAAACACGACTTCCGCTGAATATATTAACATACTCAAGTAGATAAAATCTCGTATTGAAATTTAACATAACTGAATGTCGTACCATAAAATAACTAAGGGTATCGTTCTCGTATCGTATACTCGAGATCCTAAGTAAGTCCCTATGTCCCATGATGATGCAAACGAATTAGAACTTTAGAGAGCTCCCTGTTCCTGGGTATCTGAACTTTGCGGTCAACGATCTCTATCGGCTTCTCCTCGTAAGTCACGTCAGGCTGAACCTCAATTTGTCCCAAATCAATCATCGGTCTCGTCCTTGACTTAGCTAGTCTCAACATCGAAATGTGAAAATATTGGATGGACCCCAACTAAGTCAGCAGGTAACTCTAGGTGATAAGCGACACTGCCCACTCTCTCTGTGATCTCGAATGGTTCAAAAAATCTCAGCGCCAGTTTCCCCTTAATACCAACCTCTGCTAAACTTTATAGAGGGAAACCTTCAGGTATACCATGTCGCCCTCTTCATAGCTCAAACCTTCGTGATATCGATCCACGTATTTCTTCTGTCTATCATGTGCGGCTCAGAACCTCTAACAGATCTATCTAATCTTCTTTGTATGATTGACAACTATCTCAGGCTCTTCCGATTTCGCACAACACGCAAGTGATCTACAAGGAAAATAATCTTCCCACAAACCCCCAAACTGCAATATGTAAGCCCTTGGCATATCCTCTAGAATTTGTATCAGTCGCTCTAACTGTTCATCGGTATGAAGATGACAAGTCTTACTAAAATGCAACCTAGTGCCAAATCGCTCTTAAATAGCCTCCTAGAGCCTCGACGTCAACCTGGGATCTCTATCTGATATAATAGAGACCAACACCCCATGCAATCTAATAATCTCCCGCTCAAATAGTATGCTCAGTTGTGGGAACGTGTGTCTCATAGAAATTGGAATGAAATGAGCTGATTTTCTCAGTCTGTCAATCACGACCCAAACTCCATCGTGACGCCTTGATGTCTGATGTAGGCCAGTGACAAAACCCATGGAGATGTGCTCCCATTTTCATTGTGGAATGGGTAACGGTTGTAACAGTCCACCTAGTTTCCTATGCTCAGCTTTCACTTGCTGGCAGATGTGATAACTCCTGACCTACGCCCCTACGTCAGCCTTCATCCCTGTCCACCAAAATAGTCGCCTCAAGTCATTGTACATCTTGGTCCGACCAGGATGAACTGTGTAGCAAGACCGATGTGTATCCTCCAGAATCCCATCTCATATCTCCTGATCCGCAGGTATCCACAATCTCCTTCGGTGTCTCAAATACCGGTCCATGGTCTATGCCCAATCAGTGCACTTTGGATCCCGAGCCAGACTACTGAACTGCTCATAAAGCACATCGACCCTCTAACATTCGACAACTACCTCAATCGATATGATCACTACTCTCATTTGAAAACAAACGTGCTGCTCAGCCGTAGTCGACACCTCTATCATACACATAACAGCTGCTGCTTGTAATAAACCATGCTTGTGTGTCATATGTCATAAAACACTTTAACTATCAATCCCGCTCATGCTCAATGCATTCGCTACGACGTTTGCTTTCCAGGGTGATTCTCAATAGTGAAGTCGTAATCTTTTAGCAGCTCAAACCATCTCCTCTTACGCATATTTAGATCCCTCCGAGTGAAGATATATCTTAAACTCTAGTGATCTGCATACAGTATGAACCTAGCTCTCTCCATAGCGATAATGACTTCAGGCCTTCAGTGCAAATATGACTGATGCAAGCTCCAAGTCGTGCACTAGATAATTCCCTTCATGGGGTCTCAATCGTTTGGAAAGGTACGCAATTGGTCTAACTTCTTGCATCAACACACATCCAAGACCAATGACCGGCACATTCGTATAAACTGTCAAATTCTTGTTTGGCTCTGACGATGTCAATACTAGTGCGGAAGTCAACCTCATCTCAAGCTCACAATAAGCCTGCTGACATTCCACTGACCAATCAAATCTAACATCCTTCTTGGTCAGCCTCGTCATCGGCGCTGCAATCGAGGAAAAGTCCAACAGAATCATCGGTAATATCCTGTTGAACCAAGAAAACTTCGGATATCAGCAAAAGACTCAAGTGTCCTCTAGTCAATGATAACCCGAATCTTCTTTGAATCCAAAGAGATACCCTACTCACTGATGACATGTCCTAAAAATCTCACCGCAAGCAGCCAGAAGTCACACTTACTAAACTTGGCATACAATCTATGCTCTCTCAGTGTCGCCAACACTACTCTGAAGTGTCTATCATGATCCTCACGAGTCCTATTATAGATCAAGATGTCGTTGATGAAGACTATGACAAATCTGTCAAACGGTCTCAAGTCCCTGTGCATCAAATCCACGAAAATCACTGGGGCGTTACTAAGCCCAAACGGTATGACTATGAACTCAAATAGCCTATACCTTGTACTAAAAGCGGTCATCTGGATATCCTCATCTCGAATCCTCAACTGATGATAACCTGATCGAATATCAATCTTCGAGAAGAATCTGATGCTACTAACTAATCTAACATAACATCTATCCTAGGAAGTGGGTAACGGTTCCTAACTATCACCTGATTCAGTTTCCTATAGTATAGTATATGCACATCCTCATCGAACCATCGTTCTTCTTCGCAAACAATATTGGAGCTCCCCAAAGTGATATACTAAGGTGAATAAAACCCTTCTCCAACAACTCATCTAGCTGTTATCTAGCCTCCTCATACTCCGATGGTAACATCCTATAAGGTCTAGTAGCGATCGACTGCATCCCTGGTATCAACTCAATGATAAACTCAATAGCTCGTGGCGGTGGCAATCCTGGTAGATCATCCGAAAATACATCAACAAAATCTCTAACTACTGGAACATACTTAATTTTGACCTCTGTCCTAACCTCCAGCTTAACTACCGCTACAAATGCCTCCATCCCCTATGTTATATCTAGTCGTCCTCTAGTGATAGGTAAGTCAGTCGCAGATCCAACTAGTGAGAACTCCAGTCTCCCAAAAAGATACGAAACTCAATACTTTTATCATAATAATATATCCGTACTTGATAGGGTGACAACCAATCCATCCTAAGAAAAACGTCAAACTCTAGGTACTCTAACACTCGAAGATCCGTTGGTAACTGATGTCCTTCAACCTCTATCATCACATCTCTACATATTTGGTTAGGGTATATCTTGTCCCCATCGGCATAATGAGAACAAGGTGTGTGTCTAGTGTCTGTGTAACTAATCCTAACTCTCCAATAATATGCCCAGTAATAAATGATAAAGTACTACCCGAATCAAACATAGCATGCATAGGTCTACCAAAATATGTAACGTACTCTCAATGAGCTGTCTAATCGCCCTACCATCCGGCTGCCTTGCTGCATAGGCTCTCTTTTTGGCCTGTTCTAGCTCTCGACATGGTGGCGGTGGTGTCCTGCACGTTTGTCATCCCTCTGCATCAGGTAAGTTTCATGTACCAAAGCTTTATCAAATATGTCATGCAGAGTAGGTGCCCTAGACGATACCATTATCGAAACAATATTATCCTCAACTCCTCTGGTGAAATATTATATCTGCAGACGCTTATCCTAGTTACGTCCATCGAGAACTGGAGTAAGTACCAGAATCTCTCCATATATTGCAGCAAAGTCCGATTACCCTATCTCAGGGTTAGAAACTCATATCTCAATCTCAATCTCACCTCCATGGGTATGTACTGATCATAGAACAACTCCCTAAACTCAGCCCATATCGTTGACTCTATATAGGTATCCTGATATGTGGCCTCTCAAGCATGCCCATATAATCGTGCTTAAACATTCTCATCATTCCTCATCAGTTTATGCAAACACTAATGAGACACAATCCAATTCCCCACAGCCTCAGGGTCACCACCTCCGTAAAAGAAGCCTAGCTGAAACTTCAGAAACTCTCTCAACATCTTCGCATCTGGGTCCACCATATTCTGCGTGGGTGGAGGCGTAAGAGTCGACTTCTCTAATGGAATAACAACTGCGGTGGCTCTATTTTTCTATGTATCCGCTGCTACCCTCTCAACGGGTGTCTGGGGAACAACTGCGGTGACAACTGTCCGCGTAGGTATAATAACCGGTGCTAGCTCTCTGGGTGCGGCAACCGCTGTAGCAAGTGACATCAGTGCACGGACTGATCCCATAACAAACGTAGTACCTCGGCCATCTAAGTCTCCTAAGTCGAGAGTCGATCCTCCATACTAGCTGTAACCAGGGAATCCTTAGCTGCATCGCCAGTCTGACCAGTCTCATAAGGCATAATCGATTATCCATCCATAATCTGCATCGAGAAGCGTGTTTCGGATCAGCCTCCGTAAATGTACATATGTCATATATATATATATATATATATATATATATAATGAAAATATAACACGTATATAAACCCTATTTCTACCCGCCTCACATAACTTCCCAACTAAAGTTTTAAGGTAATAACTTTGGGTTTCCACGACTAAATCTTATTTATTAAGATTTATGCTATTTCATTTTTTACATTCCCAAGTTCCTAGAACTCTTGCTTTGTTAGCAACTGTGGCGGCCTTATCGCCTCGGGGTGATGTGTTTCCCTGTGTACTCCTTGCCCGGTGAGCCCAACTATAAGTGTTCGGCACCTGCCCATCTTTCTCTTGTCTTGAGATTCGTGTCAACGTGTGTTTTATCAAATTAGTTAGTGGATTATCCGTATTTCCTTAACTTGTTTTATTTATGTATTTAAATGTTTATTAAGTTCAATAATTTGTAGTTTATTCTAATATCTAACCTTATTAGTGGGTTATATCTTACAAGTTAACATTAATCAGCGGAAGCCTTAATTGATACAATTAGAAAAAGTAATTTAACATGGTAAACATTATTTATAAGAGCAAATCCTATTGTGGAAAACCCAAAAAAATACTTTGTACCATAAACAAGGTATATATACATGTACCGTGTCATCTTAAGTCTCCCAATACCTAAAATAATACAAAATATTAAAATAAGCATATACTAGTAGGTCCTCGATAGCGGGCAATCAAACGTAATCACCTAGAATCCCCTTGCCCCTACTGATACAATAATTTGCACTCAATCATCACAAAAAGACATATGACAATTTCAATAAGTAAAATCCCAAGGAACCCCTCTAAGCATTCACATAAATAAAGTAAGGAAATGCAAGAAGTATTGTCAAGTAAACATGTGGAGTGTAAACACAGATGGCTCATAGGATGAATAGATAACAGCTAAGCTAACCAATGTGTGTGCTCGCTCCAGATGGATTAGACTGTACTTCGGTCACTAAATTCCCACTAGTGGTCGTGCCCAACTGGCCTGACACTTAGTCCCTCATGGTGCTGGACAAATCCGCTAAGTCACCAACACGTGCACCAAGGGCAAGCTCAGGTTGACTTTTACTAAGGACCGAGTCGCACGTGCTACAATCCAGTGCATCATGAACACACAACCAGGAAATCCAGGGGAATAACCTCAACCTACGTCCAAGTAACAAAATGGAATAGTAAAACAACAAGGAAATGATATGAATGAAATTTAAAATAGAATCAAATATTTCGAGTTCATCATCAATAATGCGAAAATATCATAAATTCGCAAGGACGTCCTTTATCGAACTGAATTTTTTTTTTAAGCTGGAGATTATCTCAAGGCAAATCAATAGGAGACGTATATTGATTTACTCTCCATTAATCATATTATAAGATGTCTTGATTCCCCAATAGGGAAATTATTTATAGCAAGTTTTGCTAATTGTCACTTTGATAAAGCAATTTTCCCACCATTAGGGGGAGATATAAGCCAATTCAAAAGTAATGGCATGAAATTGCTTGAAACGCATCAAATTGCATTAAATTTGTTGTATTATGATCCATGTATAAATTAATATGAATTCGAAGTTCAAAGGATCATTTAAAAGTAACAAAGTCATGAATCAATTACTCGATGCAAGTACTATATACAAAAGAGTGACAATCATATGCTTCAGCATTAAATGGTTCATATAGAAAACGATGTCCACGTGCAACAAAATGCACAAAATGTCTCACCCATGTGAGCATGAGGGGGAGAATCAAATGAGTTATTGGTTAGTGTATTGCGCTCTTTTTCCCTTTGCTATGGTTTTATCCCATTAAGTTTTCTTTGCAAAGGTTTTTAATGAGGCAATTCTAACAATATTAAAACTCTTTATCAAGGTTGATTAGTGTATTGCACTATTTTCCTTTTGCTATTGGTTTTATCCCATAGGATTTGCCTAGCAAGGTTTTTAAAGAGGCAATCCTAACATTATTATACTCTGTATTAAAAAAAAATTATGAGAGCAATGCAATTTTTTTCCTATACTAGATTTTTTTTTCCCACATGATTTTTCTAGTAAAGGTTTTAATGAGGCATATATATTCTCTCAAAGTGTATCAATGTGTTGCATTCTTTTCCTTAGCTTTGGCTTTGTCCCACTGGGTTTTCCTAGCAATGTTTTTAATGAAACAATAAATAATATTATACTACAAATCAAGATTGATGAGAACATATAGTTCTTAATTATATAGTTCTTAATTATAGCCTTTGCAATTTCTATAGATCTTCGGCTCAACAATTTGTTCTCTTTCAAGGTAGATTCTTTCATTTGCACTTGTACTCATTGCAAAACAAAAAGAAATCACAATAACACAGTGAGTACCGACACTCTGATACATAGCTAGATAGGAATTAATGGCTTTGTTAAGCTCACAGTGAGTACTACTGCTCTGATAAATATTTTGCTATTATTAAGCATCTTATAAATGTACTTTTGATAAAACTATACTTTGATAAGATTTCTAGCATTTGAAGCAATTATTTTAGTTGTGGGATTGTGAACCATGCAAGTCAATCCACTTGTTGTTTTCGATTGAAACACAACAACAAAAAGTGATGCTGGTAGCCCTGTTTTATCGTGCAAGGAATTTAGAGTGATAAGTGTTATGCTTTTGTGACTATCTATTAATTCAAAAGGTGACGTGTTTTGGTATTGTTGGATTGAATTTGATGGATTTTGACAATTTTGCTACGTTCTTTGGGGGGTTTTATTTGAGTTTTTCATTTCTTGTATTGATTGATTGAAGGTTTGGGGAGGTGCCAAGTGAAGAATAAAGTAATATTTGCAGATGATGTGGTGGAGTCATCATCCAACAATGAAAAGTATTGAATGAGAAGATCAAGAGTTTTTGTAAGTAGAAGTAAGATTTGCACACGTGTCGTTTGAAACATCAAAAATAGAGTTTTTAAAGCCCTGTTTTAACAAGTAAATTCAACTGTATGTATTTTTTTTCTTTTCACCTTGAATTTGTACATTTGTTAGTTAAATTTTTGTTCGAATGAAATAAATAATTTTTTTCTATTGATAAATAAATCATATTCCTGTAAGTAGAAGTAGAAATTTCTTTAATTTATATATAAAATTTTCTTTCCAATAATATTAATATTAATATATATATATATAACGACGCTAAATATTAATGTGTTGTCAACTTAGAGACACTAAGTGTACATAAGTTGCCAATTTAAAGACATTAAGTATAAATGTGTTGTCAACTTAGAGACATTAAGTGCACTTGCGTTGTTAATTTAGAGACGCCATGTGCACATGCGTCGTTAATTTAGAGACACTAAGTGTACATGCGTTGTCAATTTAGAGACACTAAGTGTACATGAGTTGTCAACTTAGAGACATTAAGTGCACAAGTGTTGTTAATTTAGAGACATTAAGTGCACATGCGTTGTTAATTTAGAGACACTATGGGCACATGCGTTGTTAATTTGGAGACACTAAGTGTACATGCGTTGTCAATTTAGAGACACTAAGTGTACATGAGTTGTCAACTTAGAGACATTAAGTGCACAAGTGTTGTCAATTTAAGGACGCTAAACTTACAAGTGTCTTTAATTTAGGGATGCATATATAAATAGTGTCTCTAAATTGGAGACACATAAGAAATAAATGTCCTCAAATTAAAGACACATAAACAACAAGCGTCCTTAGTTTAGCGACACTTATAGCAAAAGTGTCCTAAATAAATGTTACCAACGCATACATTTTATGTCGTAAAAAAATGGGGCGACATCACTTTTACCAACACAAGTGGCAACACTTTATGATGCGTCGGTAAAATTTTTAGAGACACTAATTAATGTCGTTAAATGAGTAAATTAATGTCGTTAAACACACAATGTTTTGTAGTGATATATTGTACTTTTTTTCCTATACTAGATTTTTTTTCCACAAGGTTTTTCTAGTACAGGTTTTAACGAAACATATTTTCTCAGCAAGTGTCATCCAAGGAGGAGTGTTGTAAATTGGATGACCCTTTAACCAAGCTTATGAATGATCACATTGTCAAGCATGACTCTAACATTGACTTGTAACATCAAGCATGACTTCTACATTGAATGTAACTTGTACACTCTACATAACTTGTATTCAACTCCAATGTATAATCACTTATCCATGTATTGTCATGTAACTTGTAATCCTCTCCAATGTACACCAACTCTTCTATGTATTGTCTATGTTGCTTGTGATGTGTTGTATAACTTGTGGTGTATGTATAACTTGTACACGTTGTATAAGTACAATTATCATCATCACCAAATGACCTATATAAAGGGCGCCAACTCCATTGTAATTCACGCAATACAAGTTGAATGAAAACTTCTCATTTCAACTATCTCATTTCTTCTCTTCTCTAATTCTTAGCAAGTTTCAACTCAATTTACAATATATATATATATATATATATATATATAATATATTTATACAAAAAATTCGAAATTTGGTGCTACGGGCTGTACAGTCGTGGAAACAATAATACAATAATTTGAAGAGCACATGCTCCCCTTTCTCGTAACCCAAAAAACGCAAAACACGAAATACATTCAATTAAATTGTCGGTACTTTTCTTTAGTGCGTTTTGAGTGCTCCTATGTTATGGTATCAATTGTTCTTTTTTGTTATTCAGAATCAATAATAGCCACTATAAAAATTTCATTATTCAAATGGTTAATACTTTTCTTTAGTGCGTTTTGAGTGCCATGTTACGTTATCAATTGTACGTTCTTTATTGTTATTCGAATTCAGAATCAATAGCCAAAATAAAGTCAAGTAGCTTTAGGAGCAAATGGAGATCAAACTTGACTCTTAATTAAGTGGTCTTAGTCTCCGACAACAACAAAGCCTTAATCTCTTCAAGTAGGACATGAGTTAGGATATGGTGCAAGTTAAGATAAGAAATGAGATAGTTGGAATGAGAAGATAAGAAATGAGATAGTTGGAATGAGAAGTTTTCATTCAACTTGGTGTGTGAATTACAATAGGTTGGCACCCTTTATATAGGTCATTTGGTGATGATGATAATTGTACTTATACAATGTGTACAAGTTATACATACACCACAAGTCATACAACACATTATAAGCAACATAGACAATACATGAAAGAGTTGGTGTACATTGGAGAAGATTACAAGTTACATGACAATACATGGATAAGTGATTATACATCGGAGTTGAATACAAGTTATGTAGAGTGTACACGTTACATTTAATGTAGAAGTCATGTTTGATGTTACAATTCAATGTGAGAGACATGCTTGACAATGTGATCATTCATAAGCTTGGTTAAAGGGTCATCCAATTTACAACAATATATATATATATATATATAAAGGAGTATTCCTTCCATTTCATCTAAATTGTGTGTAATATAAAATCTTTGCGCAGTTGATGTCCATTTCGTATTTTTTGTGCAGTTGGTATCCATTTGCAGTTGGTGTGTAATATAAATTTGATTCTGATTTGATATGAGGTTACTTAAGAAAAAGTCGAGTGTTAAAACCTCAAAAGGTGTGGTTTCTTTATTATCAAAAACAAAAATTGCATTTAATTTTTTTTATTCAACTTTTCATATTAATTAGTATTCAACTTTTTCTTCTTCTTCTTCCAAAAAATAATAATAAGTTATGTTGACAAAAAGAAAAGGCAACTGGAATGTTGGAGCATACAACAATAAGTAGATAGCCTCAATCCCAAAATTAGTTAGGCCAGCTACATGGATCAAATTCTTTCATGGCGCTCGATTTAGTGCAATTAATTGATGGTGTCATTTCCAAATTATTTAAATACATCCCTCTTAATTAATGGTCCAAGTTAGCTTCTATCTACCCCTATCCCGTTGAATTTTTCAATTTCTATTGAGTCGAGTTTTTAGTTGAGCATTTATGTAGGTCATCTTTGGAGGTGTCCAAACCATCGCAACTACTCTTTCGTAATTTTTGTGTCAACTAGTGTTATTACTTTTTTTAAACTTATGTATTTTTTATTCTATTTTTACGAAGTTTACCACATATCTACCTAAGCATCCTCATTTTAGCTACATTCATTTTATGTACTTTGTTGCTTTTTCACCATATAATATTTACTTCCATAAAAACATAATAACATCTTCCTTTTAACTTGGTAGCTAGGAATATAATGTGAAGCATAAGAAAAGCTATTTAATTTTACTAGACTGATGTATGTAAGCAAGACATATAAGCAATAAATTAACAATGGTGGTACAAAAATAAAACCCAATTTTATTAGCTTCCATTTATTCTACATCTTTCAATGAATGAGTACAAGTTGGAACTCATACATGGAAGATAAAATAGAGGAATCGAATGATTCAACAGAAACAACATCACATAAAAAAAAAACATAAAGCAGTTATATATGAGCATGAACTGGAATGGTCTGTTCATTATTGAAGAAGTTGGATGGATCAACCTTGCTCTTCACCTTCACCAACCTATCAAAATTACCATTGAAATACTTGACACCCCATACCTTAGCTTCTTCATAGCTTGCACTGCCATCAATCCTGTTTTGTCCCAAATCAAGATCTCTATAATTTAGATACGCACCTCGAGGATTCTTCGAGACATAAGGCGCCATGTACTTGTACAAACTTCTCATCCATTCTATGTTCTTTGTAGAGTCCCCTTCTTTAATCCAGTCTACTTCATAAGATATGAAAAAAACATTCCCTTCTCTATGTGGATATGGAATCTCAGACTCCGAAATCTCCGACATTCTTCCACCGTGCGGTATGAAGGCGATATAAGGTAAGTCTACCTCAGATGCCCTTCTCCACATCTCTTGTAACGCAGATTCCGGTATCGGCTTCGTTACATAATCAGACACCGACTTGAAAGGGTATCTTCTTGTAGGATTTCTATCAAGCAAACTACTCAATGACCCGTTGTAGGGGAGTTGAAAGAAGTAGAGTGTAGCTTGAACCCACTTCATTTCGATGCAATCTTCTCGCTTTATACCTAATTCGGGAAAGCTTTCGTTCATGATTTGAAGCAGTTGGTTTGATTTTCCCAAGAACAAAGCGAGAAACGACACTTCCCTCGTCGAGTTTAGTTTTCTTAACCAAGTTAATAACGCGAGCTCTTTGGGGAGTTTGTGTGCAATGTATTGCCATTTATGAAGAAGTGGAATTGCACCTTGTTCAAATGATTTTGTGACTGTAAAAACAGTCACAGTTGGTGGAATTCGGACCAACTTGATCTTCCAGGATAGAACAACTCCAAAACTTGCGGCGCCACCACCACGGATAGCCCAAAACAGATCTTTTCCCATTGACTTTCTGTTCAAGATGTTGCCATTGACATCCACTATTCGAGCATCGATAACGTTGTCTGCAGCGAGGCCATATTTTCTCATCAAAGCACCATAGCCACCACCACTGATGTGCCCTCCAACACCTACTGGTGGTCCAAGTCCAGCAGGGAAGGCATGGACTGGACTCTTCTTTGCAATATTGTAATACAATTGGCCGAGTGTCGCCGCCGCTTGAACCCAAGCAGTTTCGCGTTTGATATCGACTTTGATGGAGTGGAAGTTGATGAGATCCAACATAACAAATGGTAGTTTTTGATTTGATGTGTATGATAAGCCCTCATAGTCATGGCCTCCACTTAGTGTCCTGACTTGAAATTTATGTTTTCTAGAGCAAATCACAACTGCTTGGACTTGTGACTCATTCAATGGTTTGATAATGAGATGAGGCTTGGCGGCTTTGGGTGTTGAGAATCTTGGATTTACTATTGAAGAGATTAGTGTTGAATTGTAAGATGAAGTGTTTGGGAGATAGATTGGAATGTGAGAATGGCTTGTTTTTGATAGGCAATTGAAGAAGGCCTCATAGTGAATATTGGATGAATTTGAATAAGCTGAAGTAGTAACAAAGAACATGCACACAAGGATTTGAAAGAGTGTGATTGATGAAGTAGTTGACATGCCTAAAGAACTTAAATGGTCTTTAGATATTGGCTTGTAAATAGCCATGTTGTGCTCTCCTTATATAGGTGTACGTAGTTTTGATTTGATCAAATTAAAACGTGAAAATATCAGTTCTTTTTGACGTTATGGTAAACATTCAATATTGGTTAGTTCAATATATATATACCAAAGAGTCAAATATGGTTCATTAAGTTTTCATTATTTTGACTGTGATTATATTAATTGCTGATATGCACTAGCACTACAAAAAAATAGCAAATCAGAAACGGAATTAGAAACGGAAATAAATTCCGTTTCTAAATCAGAAACGGAATTAGAAACGGAATTAAGTTCCGTTTCTAAAAAAAAAAGTTAGCGACGGAATTGAGACGGAAGCATTCAGAGACGGAATTGAGACGGATCAGAGACGGAGAATTTAATTCCGTCTCTAAAAAATGGCGCCAACATTCCCACCAAAAATTTCATTTTTTACAACCGTCCATTAATCTCGAGATTCGTGCGTATTGGATCTTGATGATTCAAAAATAGGGACCCAAGACTCACACACACACACTCTTTCTCTCTCTCTCTCAACCCTAACGCTCTCTGCGTTCTCTCTGCCTTCTCTCTCGCTCAACCCTAACGATCTCTGCCTTCTCTCGCTCGACCCTAAACGCACGCTCTCTGCCTTCTCTCTCGCCGGTCCCCGCTCACCCGCTCCCCGCTCACCCCGCTCACCGCTCATCGATGTCGCTCCGTCTCCGCTCTCTCTCCGATCCCCGCTCTCTGCTATCTCTCCGCTCTCTGCCCTCTGCTCGATGTGTTGCTCACCGCTCCCATCACCGCCCTCTGATCTCTCGCGTGCATAGGCCGATCTCTGTTCGTTCTCTCTCTCTCTCTGACCTCTCTCACCGCTCACCGAAGCTTCCCAGTTCTTGGTAGGGGTTGTGGGGTTGAATTTTTGCCAATGCCCAAATCAGTGAAACATGGGAAGCAGAGTTTGTTTCTCAGTAAAGATTTTGCGCTTGATACCGAGGGGAGCAAGTATTCAGATTCTTCTAGTATTCCCAAAGATGGCTTCTCCAGACTTCTTGATCTTATGACCATTCCCAACTGCTCAAGAGATTGCATGTTGTGTTTTTTTCGCTGATGACAAGGTAATCTTTCTTTGAGCATTTTATTTGTTCATTAGATTCTGAAAAGTCTCTTAATTGATTTTAATTTCCATGCCTAACTAACCGCCAAGTTCGCAATCGAATGAAAATATCAATCAAGTATTCCACCGATGTTTTGGTCCCCTATCACCCTGGTAATATTCAAACTCCTACTATAATTTACCAATGTGAGTCTATGATAATGTCCAGTCTAGATGTATTCAAATAAGAATTACTTAAAGCTGGCATTCCATTCTTTAAATCTTACTCGCTACTTAAACTTATATTCAATGTATTAAGCTTGTATGTATGTCTTATGCACTTACTTGGTTTAAGTTTCCAACATGGTAGTAGTTTCATTTTCACTATATGAAAATGTTCCTTAATTCCTCATGTTTACCAATCAAATCCATTTCTTGTCTTGCAATTGTTCTAACTAATTCCATCTTATAGGAATGTGTAATTAGAGCAAGTTTCCCTAGCTGATTTTACATCAATAGTATATTCCTTGCGAGGTAAACCCAATAGAACATGCCAAGGAAAGATTTCTATTTAAAGGGGCACTTTAAGTCTAATTCTTTATGATTTCCACTTCAATCAGTCCATTAAAGTCCTTGATAACTCATATCCAACACTACTAAATATCTCGATGTCAAAGAAGTTTCCTCGCTCTTTTGTACCCTTTCAATAAGCATAACCAATTATGGTTAGTTATAGCTTGCAACACTACAATTTTTCAAAACTCTATTTCCCAGAGGCTACCACTCTCCCAATGTCTTTCCTTTCATTTCTAAGTTGTGTTACGCTCTCGAATGTCAGTTGTCGTACCACTCATACGTACAAGCTAGCTTATGTTTCTTGACCAGTTCTTGACACCATCAATTGGGTCCTTTAAGAGCTTTGTAACAATTATAATTAGACCAAAGTCTTCCCAAAGAGTAAGAAACAAAAGCCCTAAGATTTCAGCACATACATGAAGCATAGACACCCATATTTGAGTATGAAATGAAAGAAAGCTTGCTACCTAGGCTTTGAATCACTTGACACTTCAGTTCCTTCTCTTCGTTCACAAGTTCTTCTAGCTCCAAATCACAAAATCTCAGAACAAATCTTGTTGTAATTTCTTTCTTCTCTTAATGCCTTTAGAGAATAAAAGCCATTTTTAAGTTTAGTAATTAAAATCTAGCCACTAGATGAACTTTGTATCTCTCAATCTCATAAATCTCTAAGAAGATCTATGACTTCTTATTTAATGGAACATGCACTCCATAGATGCACTCCAAATCTGGAACACAG
This sequence comes from Stephania yunnanensis, assembly GCA_039657365.1. NCBI lineage: Eukaryota > Viridiplantae > Streptophyta > Magnoliopsida > Ranunculales > Menispermaceae > Stephania > Stephania yunnanensis. The sequence goes on along the minus strand of CM077588.1, from coordinate 53,891,191 downwards.
TGTTGTACCAAGATATAGGTAAGTGCTAAAAACTTTACTATGATGTATTGGAGCTGTTTAATGATAAGTAACATTTCACATAAAATGGAACTAGTATGTACATGCATATTTTAGTATTTAACTTGTTTTGCCTCGGCATTGCCACCTTGCCTCAACAAGGTGGATTTGATAATAATTAATTTATTCTTACTATTACGATTTTTAATATTCTATTCTTGCACTTAATTGACTCTTTCTGTTGATTATTTTTTTTGTTTCTAACATTGTTTGTATTGTCACAGTTGTTAATTTGACAATGATCGATCTTCCTGGACTAACCAAAGTGGCTGTTGGTAAGTTCTATTGTTTTGCAATTGTTGGAATGCTAAAATCTGGTTCCAGCTATCCAATTAACATCGAAAGCACATTTGTTTTTATTGTTGCGGTTTTGTCTCTAACCGATTAAATGGGGGCATTGTAGAGGGCCAACTTTGATAGCATTCGCAAGAAATCGAGAACATGGTTCGATCTTTTATTGAAAAGGTAACATTTTCAAAAGTTGATTGGTATTGTGTTAAGATAGAGTAATATTGTAAGAGTTGATTGTATCGTGATGACACCAACATTTTATTTGTGTAATTTAGGTTTATACTCTATGCATTGCTTTAAAGGGAATACTTGGCCTTTACGGCTTACATTAAGCGGGGTTGGGTTTTGGGGTTCATACGCGGCGGAAATTACAAAACAATTTTGACAAAAACCCCAACAGGATCAGAATCTAATTCCATTAAAAACGTTTAAACCATGAAAAACTTAATCATACCTCGATCGCAATATACCTTTACGAAGGTTGATCGATCTCTAAGGCGCGCAGCACGATGAACGCCTCTACTAGTAGTCCACACGAACGCGGCGAGATTCGAAGTGCTAGCTTCGAGAGAATACCAAATCTTTTTGTTTCTCTCCAAAACGATCGAGCATACCAAAAACCCTAAGTCGTTTCTAAAACGAAAATAGAGTTTCGGCCTTTTTATCTTTCGTTAGTGTATTCTAACTTAAAGCGTCTATTTATACAACCTTGTATATAGACGGTTAAGTAAATTACACATATACCCCTACTTAAAGAAGTATAAGTGTAATACACCACAAGGACGTTTCGTCATGAATTTTATCATATAAAATTCATTTTTTGAATCATCTTAAAATCTCGCAAAACCATTCTTAGTGTGCGACCAATAGGCTCATACAACGTTGGCGTGTACCAAAACACATTTTGGTATACAAGTCATAAGCGGCCTCTAGCAAGACATTATGACTACCCAAGTTGTACGAATATCAAATCGATACAACCTAATCGATAGTGTATATAACATCCTTTTGTCACACGATATCCTTTTGATCAAACATAAGGCATGGAATTGTCATCCAACATGTTCAATCGTACTAGTCTCGATCTCTAGGTATTGAAAACATCCAGTGACATTGATCAATATCAATTCACTTAGACTAGGCCTTTTAACGATCTAACACATCGAGGGATCCACTAGATATCTCTCTTTATATGAGAGGGACAAATTCTATCTCGATTACACAACTTCATCACATTGCTCACTTTGGTAACCAATCACATGACCTTTATAATCATCAGGTTAAAGACAACGTTTGATTGTGTCAAATCTTGTGTTCTAATGTTGAAGTCTACTGGTAATCTCAAGTCGGAGGACTGGAATATATACCTATCATGAGAAACAACTATGACTTAATCCATGTGATGTTCTCATAGCGGGTCGGTCGATACTTTGTTCCCTAACAAGTACTCGTGATCTTGATTCGTATCCACTATACGTATAATCATCATATGATCATCAATCAAGACTACACTAGTCTTAATTCATTATAGTTCCCGGTATAATGATCGACTAGGGACATTTAGGATATTTATGTAAATACCCATGGATCTTATTATAATGTAAACATGCAAATTAATTATAATAAGCGACAAATGAAATCCTCTATTTTATTAACTAAAAGTATTCATAAAGGCAGGTTAATGGATTGACCTAGGGCACATGCCCAATTTTCTTAGAGTAGACGGTGTGGATTTTAGCTATCTCTATGCTTGAAGGAAGCTGTGAGTGCACCATGAATTTCTTTTTCTTTATTACCTTATTTATGTTGTGTTTGGCTCATACACTTGTGCTTGCGATGATACGTAGTTCTCCCATAATATTGTTTATATTCCTATTATTGTTTGTATAATTTAGTGATTTTTTTCTTTTTGATTTTTTTCAGGTGATTTGTACGAAGTCAAGTATTATTTGAAGAACAATCAACTTTATATAATCTCGGAACACTTCATTTTTTATTTTTTATTTCATTTAGAACAATTTTTGCTTTTACTTTTGTAGAAAGATACGATATAGAAACTTTTTAGATTGTTTTTGTTGTTTCGTGTACAGTACATTGAGAAAAGATAATGTTAAGGATATGTTAAGTTTATATAAATTGTGCAATATCAATATATTATTTAGCTATGATTTTTATTATATATTGGCAGGTTAAATGTGCTTGGATTGAGACCTATATATATATATATATATATATATATATATGATTTGTTGCTAATTAGAGACTTTAAAAACTAAACAAAAATGAAAATTAGAGACGGAAATAGGAATGAAATACAGTTTAATGAATCAAAAACGGATCAGATTCCGTCTCTGATCCGTCTCAGATTAGCAACGGATCAGAGACGGAAATAATCAGAAACGGAATTTATTCCGTCTCTAATCAGAAACGGAATTAGAGACGGAGATCCGTCTCTAAATCAGAAACGGAATGCGATTCCGTTTCTGATTGAATTAGCAACGACGTTTTTAGAGACGGAATTGATTCCGTCTCTGATCCGTTTCTGACTGCAATTAGAGACGAAATTTTTGCAAATCAGAGACGGAAAATTCCGTTTCTGATTTGCCTTTTTTTTGTAGTGTAGCTAACGTTAATTAGTCTATGTAGTCGACCCCAATTAATTTGAAATTGATGTTCTGTTGTTGTTATTATTATTTCTCAAAAGAATTATTAGTAGTTTGAGATTTTTATTGATCAAAAAGTTACGAAAAGTGACTTTACCGTATATGGTTTTGCTGGCATGAGGAGTGATCTACGTGGATGCAAGGAGCCAACCACCTAGCACCAAATAAAAAATAAAAAATAAAACCAATCACGAGGTACCTAATAAAAATGAGCCAACCACCGTTCCTAGACCAACTGATCGATCATGGTTCTAACCCTTAACTCTAAAGTCACAAGTCAAATTTTGTCGTCCCTGTCGACAGAAAGGATTGGTTGATCTACTTTTGACATCTAGCCGTGACACTTAGTCACTTTCAATTCATAGGAGTGTGAATTTACTTCAAAAGTAGGGATGACAATTTGGGTCATAAAACGATTAACACGACACGACACGTAATAAACATGTCGTAGGTTTGGCTTAAGTGAGTTTGGGTTATAAACATGTTAACACGTTTATACATGGTTAATAAACGAGTCATTAACATGTCAACCTACTTAATTCGTTTATGACTCGCTTAACACGACTAAAGAATAATGTATAAATAATAAATATGGTATAATAAATAGATTGGTATAAAATTCACTCATTTGAATGCATGTTAATAACATGATTTATTTATTTTATTTATAGACATCTTTTATCATATTTTATTTTATATTTGAGAGAAAACATTCATTTTACTTTTAATATATTATTTATGTTTTAGATTTTATTCATGATTATTTATTAAGAAAAATAAGACTTTTCACCAACGTAAAATTTAGATATTTTTAGATGGTTTTTATAATTTTTATATGTTATTATTACGAGTCATTTTTGTTTATTTTATTATTAAGAGTAATAAAGACTTGAATGAAAAGTAAAGTAAAACTAACGACTATATACAATCACAAAAATTTTATTTGACTATTTTAGTATGTTTGTTTGAATTTAATCATTTAGATATATTTTAAAAAGTAGTAACCGAATTATAAAAGTTTAAATAAAATAAGATTTTTAAATACAATATTTAATAAATGAGTGATACGAATACACGACATGTTTAACACGACCCACTTAGACATGAAAACGATTAACATGATTAATAAACAAGTCATGTAATGAGTTTGCATTATATGAGTCATGACCTGTTTATGACACAATGCGTTTACAACTCACCAAGACAAATTGTCACCTCTATCCAAAAGGCCTCGTAACTAATAAGGGGGAGATCCTCACTTATTTACTTCTTTATCAAGTGGTATTTAACCGTTGTATTACTAATTAAATCTTTTGATCTACGCATATTCAATACTGTCTTGTTATAGTGATTTAGTTTTACTAATTGTTTAATTTCGAATCTCTTAATTTACTGAAACATATATATCGTTTGTATGATATAATGTATAGGGTATAATGTCTCTCGTCTCTTAAATAAGAAAGAAAGAATTGGCACATCCCTACGTATATCTTTTGTCCCACAATATTGCTTAGTTGAAGATTAGTTGGGCATAAGACGAGTTGAAGAGATGTTAAAAAGATAGTATTCAACATATCTAAGATAAACGTGCTCTTGATTAAGACCCAGTTGCTTCAATAATCACTAGAACAATTTAGGTATTTAAAAGGTTTTTAAATCCTTATTAAAGGGGGTGTTATTAAATAACACCTAATTGATATGAGTTTTAAACAACTTCTAATACATGTATTAAAAATTAAAACATAACACATTTTCGCATTATATTTAATAACATTCTATTTAATAGAAATTTTAAATCCTCCATTAAAAGTCAAAAATGTTTTAGTGAATACAACGTGGCACATTGACATTCCATTTTGGGAAAAGGCGGCCCGCAACCATGCATGCATGCATACATAATATGTACCTATATATGGTACTTTTTCACTTTTATGTGCTGCATCATTAAACTCGTTGTGGTCGTTTCGCACGTTTGGTATTGATGCCGATTTGCAACAAAAATGAATAGGTAATTGGAAAATGATATTTTGATATATGTTTGATATGTATAAAATGGTCCAGATTTTATTGAAATACATATGACACATATCCCAATAAAATTTAGACCATTGTATGTTCAATGTATGTATTCAAAGTATGTCAAAATATCATTGTCCTAAGTAATTACCGGTTAATTAGTCCATGTGGTAAGGGCTCGGTGCCCTTGGAGAGAAATCTCACACTATAACATTTTTGGCATTTAATAGATGTTTTAAAACTCCTATTAAATAAAGTGTTATTAAATGTCATGTGAAAATATGTTATGCTTTAATTTTTAATACATGTATTACATAAAAGTTTTTTAAAACTCCTATCAATTAGGTGTTATTTAATAACACCCCTCTTTAATAAGGGTTTAAAAACCTCTATTAAATATCGAAATTGTTCTAGTGTCATGTAGTTTTGGTCGTGTAGGTGTAAAAAATTAGGTTGAGAGGGTCGCCCTCAAATTGTGATTGACAGTGTTCGAATATAGATTTAGTTAGTGGGGTTCGACTAGCACCATACCATGTGGAAAACTCCCAAAAAAAAAAAAAAAAATTGAGTGTGTCCTCTTAAAAGTAATATATTCAACTTTCTAGTTAAGCATGAAATCTATATATAGTTGCAAATGTGTGATAAATGGTATAGATGTGAATGGATCAAATTCAGAAAATTGAGTGTGTCCCTTATGTAACTAGTTTTAGGCTCGAACATTGTCTCAAAATACTATAAATCTATATTTATTTTCTTACAAATAATAGTTAATTAAAAAGTAAATATAAAATATATGAAGAATGATGCAGTAAAATTGTCATTATGTACAAAAATAAAAAGAATAAAAATAAAAGAAATTGAAAATAATGTACATAGGCTATCAATTAGGATATTGATAATAATTAGGCTATTAATTAGGCAAACATTAGTTTGAAAGCTATGCAGCTAGAGTTGACATGTGTCAACATGTCATGAATAGGTCATATATATTGTAACGGCTTGAAATTAATTCACCGTGATTAATGACGTGGTTGGAGATGTGGCTGACAGCTCAGACGCTCGTGAGACCCGCAATTAGGCTTGTGCGCGCTTGGAGCTAGGTAAATAGTTATTTTTGTATGCTGATTTGTCTAAATTACGATGTGCACATTAAAATAGATCAAACGTCATCGTAATGTGTGTCATTATATTACATTTGACGTGCGAGACTATATGTTAAGTATTCCCCTCGATATACGTGGCAACGCAAGTACTGGGTAGTTTAACTGACTTAACACTAGGCCGATAGAAATAATACACATAAAATGAATAAAATTGGTTAAATAAATAATATGGAATGCATATTTGGTGGTTAGGAACATGGTAGTACACGTATGTCGTGGTTGGGGATGCGAAATCGGGCGTCGAAACACCTGAAACACCATTTTTTGAGTTAAATACAAGGGTGAATGTACTAGAAGATTCACAATTGGAGTCATTAGAGGTTAGCAAAGAAGCAAATGAGGTGCTTCGGATGGACTAGAGATGTGTATGTGAGAGGAGATGAAAATTCAACTATAAAAGTCAAGTTTGACTCATTTTCCACCACCTTTTCTCTCTCCTCTTCTTTTTATCCGAGTTTGGAAACAAAGAAACGAGGGTTTTAAGTAAGGGTGGGCAGCGGTTTTTGAAAAACCGCCCAAACCGCATGGTTTGGTCTGGTTTTTAAAACTCGCGATTTGGGTGCGGTTTGGAAAATGTAAAAACCGCATATTCGCGGTTTGGTTGCGATTTTCAATTTGAAAAAACTGTGGTTTCACCAAACCGAGGGTATTTTAGTAAATAACCACCAAAAACCCTAAATTTCTAAAACATAACAAAAAAACAACCCTCTTCCTCTCATTCACTCCCGTGAGTCCCGTCGCCTCCCTCTTACTCCCGCCGCTCCTCACTCCCATCACTCCCACCGCTCCCCGCCGGCTCCTCTCTCCTCTCACCGCCGGCTTCTCTCTCCTCTCACCGTCGTCTCCTCACTCCCGCCTCCTTTCTCCTCTCACTCCCGCCGGCCGGCGCCTCTCTCCCGCCGCCGCCGTCTCTCCTCTCACTCCCGTCGTCTCCTTTCTCATCTCGAGCACTCTCACCACCGTCGACCCGTCGTGGAGTGCCCGTCTCACTGCCGCCGCACCGCCGCCCTTCATCCTCCTCACTCCCCTTCTCACCACCGCCGCCGAATCCATCGCCATCGTCGTCACCTTCCACCGCGCTAAAACCGCGAAACCAAACCTACCAAACCACACAAACCGCAGTTCGGTTTGGTTGCGGTTTCGGTGATTCGCGGTTTGTTGGTGGTTTGGAAAATTACCAAATCGTAGACCCTCGGTTTGGTCGCGGTTTAGTGGTTTTCACCACCAAACCGCAGTTTGCCCACTCCTAGTTTTGAGTGATCAAAGTGGTGATTCAAGGAGCTCGGATGGGTGAGAATATCAAAATCAAGGTGAGAACCATAAACACCACAACATTAAATACATCACTAGAGCAAATTTAACTTTTGATAGAGGTTTTGAACCTCTATGAAAAATGTTATCTTTTAAGGCGTTATCGTATCTTCAAAGCTTACATAGGGGTTTCAAACCTCTATCAAATCTTGGTTATTTCATAGGGGTTTGAAACCTCTATAATATCTTCAGAGGCTTACATAGGGGTTTCAAACGTCTATCAATTGTAGTGATTTCATAGGGGTTTGAAACCTCTATATTATCGTCAAAGGCTTACATAGGGGTTTCAAACCCCTATCAAATGTAATTTTAAAAAAATAATAGCTGAAAATGCCCGGAATTAATTTCCATTTTCATTTTCAATTGAGAATATACAAATCTACATTCCACTCGCAGTATTATTATTTCATCAAGAAATTCGCGGTGTTCTACAACCAATCAATAAAACAACAAATCGATAGCCACGCATTTCACGAAACCCGCTAAAATGATCAAAAATCAAACAAATATTGAATCTTGAATAACAACGATTCCTTCAACAAAAAGGGAAGCATGAACCTCAAGAACATTAGTGATTCCTTCAACAGTAACAACACCAGAATATCTGGAAACAAGCACAAAGGAAGCATTACCCAGTTCTCACTGATCTCAATTGGAAAACCTGACTTCTTCCTAATAGAGACAAGAAGATTCATTGCAAAAAAAATTATAAGAGATCAAATAGGAGCTCTTCAACAAACCTTGAATGCAATGGAGAAAATCTAACATGAATTAGACAAAAACCCAATTGTAAACTATTTTTCTAAATCGCTTCATTATGTTGTATATGATCATCCACTGGCAGATCATCCACTAGGTCATGCATTCTAATTATTCGGTACAAACAACCTCAAGTCAAACTAAATGCATAATAATTCATAAGACACTATAATATACAATCTTTAATCCGAAAAAATAAGCAATTCCGCAAAAGGGACGAGGATAAGTCCAAGGATAAAGAAATCCCCACATTGAACAGACTGGTCAAATATGAGTTACCTGATAGAACGACTATGTCTCGAACCCCGCTGCGCTTATTTCAATGTCTCCAATGATGAATTCTGTCATTTCATTCCAGCATTTCCACCCTAAAAGGCTAAAACGTTCTCTCACAACCCCTTCAACAACAAACTGTAAAAATACAACATTTTTAGCCAGATTTCCAACCGAACCAACTAACAAACATTACAGACCAGAAGAAAAATGCCCACATAGAAATAAGAGATCAATAGAGAAAGCAACAAAACCCAAAATGGGTACCACTATTGCAACCCATGTTTGCTAATGAATTGTGCTATATTAGGCATAAAACAAAGCATTGTGTGTAAAAATTGAAAAAAAAAAAACATGTCATTGTGTCTAGACACTTTTGAACCAAAGTTGACAACATAAGTCCCACTATTGCAACCCATGTTTCGCAGTGATGGAGTTGAATCTCTTTCTAAAATGCTCTAACTTCAAAGGAGCAAAAAAAGAATACAATGGCCATTTTATATTGACTGATCCCTTTACATCTCCAAACACATAAACAAACACAACTACTAACAAAACTCTCCCAAAAAAAAAAAAAAAAACTTCTCAACTGCTCAACCTGCCAAATTGACAATGCCCTCTTCATTAACCTCCAACAAATTCACAGACTCCATTAGAAGTCTCAGTGAGATCTCCGAAGAAAATGAACCAATTCGACTAATCATCGATATGGTTGTCGCGACGAGACGACAACTAGCCTTCTTTATAACAGTTGCAGAGTCTCAGTGGATTCATGAGACTCCATTTTATATCTCAGTGGTTTGACACTAGTAATTAATAGTATAAAACACACTTATTTTCATATTTTTTATGTTATCAAAACAACAATACCTTCACACGCGTACAAAAAAAAAACCAATACTAGTAATCAAGCTGTGTTTTCATATTCCTGTCTTCCACATCCTGTGAGAATCTTTGCAAGACATTTCAATCTCTCATACTAGTTAACTTTGAAGAAAATATCATATTGAATTTGAAGATGGATCAACCAACAACACCACTGGTGGTTCAAAGGTTGAAGATGCAGAGTATTTTCATATATATTATGGATAGACCTTCAAAGTCATCAAAAATGGTGTTATAAGCATGATTAAGATAAAGCACATATGAACCAGAAATTAATTCAAGTTGTCTATCACATTGTATAAACTCAATCAAAATATCCACAACACCATCAATAAATGCATTTCACCTTATCTCATTGAAGCATTTTCACAAACAGAGACCATATTCAACCAAAAAACTTGAATTTGAGAGCCAAAGTTTGAGATCTCGCATAAACGTAACAAATCAACAATGCGAATCAGTGAAATCGCTTATCCAAATCCAAGTGTTCAAACTTTTGATCAATCTAGGTCGAGTATTGTGCTCAAATCACCAAACCAAATCAAAACGGAATCGATTCTCGTACTCACCTCAGCTACACCGACAGATATCGACCAATGAACTAACGAACGAGGACTGGTGCAGTGGTTGGGGTTAGGTTTTGTGACAGAGAAAACAAAGAAGATGATGTGAGAAAGAGGAGGAGATGTAGAGAGAGAAACTGAGATAGGAATCAGAGTACCTAGAGAGTGAATCGCTGGTTGGAGAGTGAATAGCTGGAGAGTGAGATCAATTGATCGCGCGAAAGAGAGAGGAATTGAGATAACTGGTTTTGAGTCGATGAGTATGTCGATTGAGAGTGTTTTTGAGTTTTAACAGCCTAATACATAGAGGTTACTAAAAACCCCTATGAATTAGGTGCTATAAAAATCTTAATTGCTTCATACATGGGGGTTGCTTAAAAACTTCTATAAATTAAGTGTTATAGAAAGCTTAATCGCCTAATACATAAGGGTTACTTAAAAACCTATATCAATTAGGTGTTAAAAAAAAACCTAAATTGTTCTAGTGATTTGACCCTAATTTTAGAGGTGTTGGTGATGTTTTGGTGGATGTTGAGTTGTTGTTTAGATATGTTTCTAGTGTTTTGAAGTGTTGTTGTTGGTGTTGTGGTTGTTGTTGGTGTTGGTGAGTTGTTTTAAAACCCATAAATTTTCAACTGTTTGTTGTCCAGAACGTGATTAGCGCGCTAATGAAAGCATCTAGCGCGCTAGATAACAATTAGCTTGCTAGGCCAGAAATTAGTGTGCTAATGTTCTGTTAGGTGAATAACTTATAACTGTCTGGGAATCTAGCGCGCTAATTCCCAAACCTGGTGCACTAGATTCTACTATTTTGACATAATTTGAGTTAAATGACTTAAAACACATTCAAATGACTAAACATCAACTATACATGGAAATAGTTCATTACGGGCGTTAACTTGGGATATCCGGGATTAGGCGTAGCCGGACCAGGGGTAAGTTATGGAACACGGAGTGCAGTGTGAGGTGTATAGTATCCCAATTGAAATTGCTTGAGCAGTACTTTATTTTGCTTTTGATTTCATATTATGTCTTTCATTACTCTATTCCTGGTGTGTTGTAATGGACGGACGTTAAGGCTCTCCCTCCGTGCCATTTTTGTGTGTACGTCCACTAGGCCATAACATGTGTCATCTCGGTGAATAAGGCTACCCAAGAGTTGTGACGAGCACACGTGGGTGCGTTGTAGGTTTCACGCCGACTACCTAACGGATCTAGATACTGGCCTTGCTTGAGTGCTACTCGCCAGTAGTAGTTTGTTGGAAGTCTGAAGTATGGCGCTAGTCTGACCCCAGGGGCTAGGAACACATACTTTTAGCATTCACTATTACATATGCATGCGATGAGCACAGTTGTCTATTTTTATTTCGAAAGTTTATTTAATATTTTTTTTTAATTTCATGTATTTATTTTCCTTATTGCTCACTTAATTTCCTTGGGAATACTCACTCTGGACTCGTCATCTGTCTTTTTGTGATGGCTTGAGTGCAGATCCTAGTATGTGCCGGAGCAAGGGCAAGCTACCGGAATACATATATGTTTAGCCAGACTTGTATGTTTGTATTATATATTTTTTGTTTTATTTTGGGATTTAAGATTGTGAGTGATACACTTGGACTTTATACTATTGATATTTTGTTACATTGAGGTACATTTTTTATCTATGATGATATATGGGTTTTTCATACTAGATATCAGAGTTAAATGCATGACTTAATTGTTTTGTATTTTAATGGTCATGATAAAAGACTTCAGATGTGGTTTATTTGGGATTAACTTGATCTTATAGGAAGATGATTTAAGGTCAGTAACAATTTAAACAGTAACAATTGTTGTAATATGAGGTTAATAATGATTAAATGGTGGATCGATGAGTTGGCATGTGGGACACAGCTGGTGCTGGTAGGCCAGGTTGTGAGTCCTCATCGGCCCCGTGGCGGTCCATTTGGAAATGGTCCGTTACATATATATAAAGGGAGTTCGGCATGTCATGAATAAGTTTTCTATATATATATATATATGGGAGTTCTACCATGGTGATTGAGGAAAATAACAATGAGTGGTGATCTCCATTGCAATCTATTATAGTAGGTAACCCAAATTATCATAAAGAGAATTAAACGCATATCTAATTCATTTCATGTTGAAAACCCAAACTATCATAAATAAGCAAATTAAATTTTGTTAAAAAAATTGTTGGCACAAAACATCATCATTATAATTAAAAGTATATTCCTAATCAATTATTAATTGTAGACATCATTGACTATTAATTGATATATAGTCATCTTCAGATACATATATAAATTTATTTCTCCAATAATTATTTTTTTCTTAAATCTTCAATAATTATTAAGACATGCATAAGGTCTTTTTTATTTTAAAGAAAACTCGCAAACTGTTTTTGTTGATTATGTTTTGTTTTTATGCTTGCTCTCCCAATAATTATCAATGTGATGACGTTCTCCGACAAAAAAAGCTAGTGACATTAAAAATTTACAAAATAAAAAATTAACATGATATATTTGCTCAATTAACCCTTTTAAATAAATTTGATCATATACTTAGTGAGAATAAACTCAGTTTGTCCAGTGATATTGTTCATTGCTTCAAATCAACTAAAGATTACATAATAAGTTTTTTTTACTTATGGTTTACGTTAAATTTATTTTTATTTTATATTGATAATAGGGTCTTGCTCACGCGCGGAGCGCAGAATTGCAACTAGTAGAAATTATAAAATGAAGACTTTACCTTTTGAAAAAAATATAATATAATTATTGATATAAGAAATGAAAGTTAATAGTAACTTTTAAAAATAATATTGTAATATCTTAATTAAATTTTATACTTTTTCATATAATTTTTTATTTTTCTTGATAGTAGTTATTTATGTATTAATTTAGTTTTTAAGTTTTTTTTAAAGTTCAATTTACTTTTTATTTTTGTTATTTTTTTCTTTTTTGAAGGTAAATATGTGTTAGTATTAGTATGTATAACTGCCATTTGATAACTTTATAAAGAAAAATGTAACATTTTATGATTAAGTAGGAAATGCGGTAAATTTTACATTAGTCTTCTTTTTTAATTTAGATTTTCTTAACAAAACATGTTCCAATCATACTTTTCTTAAGTTAATTTTATTAAATAAGATAATTTATTATATTGCGTGATTATTTTTTAAGAGAGTTCATCAATAACTTGCTAATTATTTTTTGAAGAAAATATAAAAAAAAAACTAATTAAATTCTCAACTTGTTTTTTAGAAGTAAAACACCCAACTTTTTAGATAGTAAAATAAAATTGAAATTTTAAATTTATTGAAAAAATATTTTTAATTGTCAATAATTATAAAATTTATTTTCAAATTATATTATGTATTTGATCTATTTAATTTAATGATTTTTCTCTTTTAAAAGTAAGCTATAAATGACATATTTTTAAAAACCTTGTTCATAATATTAAAATGAATATAGTATATATTGTTGATGTTTTAAAAATGAATATAGTTGTTCATAAATGTATATTATTTTTATTCTTGATGTTTTAAATATCTAAAAATTCCTTCATGTTACATACTTTATTATTTAGCAAATCAAAAAATTATTTAAAAAGTTTATAGAAAAATAAGACTTTTAAGACTAACCAAATTGCATTATATTATTCCAAATAATATAAAGTTTAACAATACTTTTAGAAATTAAGCATAATATATGGAGTAATTAATAATTAAAGGTAGAACTCTCATAATCATATAATCATGTGTAGAACATTAAATGTACTCAATTAAATGCAGAATATTAAATGTAGTAACTTGATGGTTATCCATATCACAAATCTAGCACAATTTCTAAATTGAAGAGTTAGATGAAGATCTCATGGTTAGAATTAAATATCACAAATCTAGCTTCATGAAATATTTGTTGCGTTATAAAATGACCATGATCGCAACGATAAAATTATGAAAGTGAAAAAAGGGAAATGATCTAGTAAAGGTCATAGTAGTAATTCAGCCAAAAGTGGAATAAAAGTGGTGCACCACATGAATTATGAAGGGCAAAATTATTGACAATGAGCATGCTCAAAATCGTGACAAACTATGTCACGTATGAAAGGCCATCAAGCCTAAATATTGTCATATACATACCCAAATATTTTGGTGATCTTTACCATGCCAATCAAATGCTAAATTATGAATTTTATTGCTTACAATTGACACATTGAGATGTGTTTAAATCATGACTTAAATAAAGGCGAATAATGCATGTCTTGCACATTTTGCAACATGCGCATTATAATATAAAAGAGAATATTTCTCGAATATGAACTTAGCGAAGGCTAATGTTCAAGCAATATCTGATACAATAATTATATTGTTAATGCATTATCTAGAAGAAATATACTCAAAATAATAGAGAATTTCTCTATATGATTATAATTTAATCTGAGAATGAAATTTCCAACATTAGCTTCTGGAAAATAAACAACATATTAAAACGAACGTCGTCATAAATCAAATGATCTGATGACATTCATAATGTGGGGTGATCATTTTTTATTATCCATAATCACCAATAATTTGAAAAATATTGTAAATTCGCATGGACATCCTTTATGGAACCTTATTTCTTATCAGCTGGTGATTATCTCAAAGCAAATCAATATGAGATTTATATTGATTTAACTCTTCATTAATCATATTATAAGACGTCTTGAGCCCCTAATTGGTCTAATATGGGATTTATTTATAATATATCTTGATAATGGTCATTTTGTTCAAGCAATTCTCCTTCCATTAGGAGGATATATAAGCCAATTCAAAAAAGTAATGACATGAAATTGCTTGAAACACATCAAATGTGTTGTATTGTGATTCATGTATAAATTTAATATGAACTTGAAGTTCAAAGGATCATTGATTAGCAACAAGATGCAATTGTTAATATAAAAAATAGTGACAAAATCATATGTTTCAGCATTAAAGGTTCATATAGGAAATGATGACCACGTGCAATAAAACGAACAAGAACTACCAAATGTTTAAGGCGTAAAAGACCAGATATTGTATTTTTAAATTACTAGCAATGATTTTTTGCAAAGTAATATATAATGTCTCACCCATGTGAACATGAGGGGAGAATCAAAATGAGTTATTGATTAGTGCATTCCACTATTTTTCCCTTAGTTATGGTTTTATCCCATTGGGTTTTCCTACCAAGGTTTTTAACGAGGTAATTTTAACAATATTAATACTCCATATCAAAATTGATAAGTGTATTGTACTATTTTTCCATTCACTAAGGTTTTATACCACTGGGTTTTTCTAGCAAGATTTTTAATGAGACAATTCTATCAATATCATACTCTATATCAACATTGATGATAACGATATACTTTTTTTCCTTTACTGGATTTTTTCCCACAGGATCTTTCCTAGTAAAGATTTTAACGAGGCATATTCTCTTGACATGTGCCATCGAATGGGAAGTGTTGTAAATGTAAAAGCAAGAGGACGACTCTTCCTATCTCTATTCCTTAAATTATAGAACACCCACTTCATGTGTTGTAATTACATATACTTAAGGTTATTCATTCTTGTAGTTACAAGTAAAGTGTAACTTGTGACCTTAGACCTTCTAGTCATTGTAACTAAAGGTCTATATAAAAAGGTTTATATATGGAATGTGATGCATCATGTTGGAATGAAAAGTTCTCTCATTTCCCTCTATGTATCTTTTCTATTGTTATCTTTCTAGTTTATTGTTTTTACTTTCCTAACTTTGTTCAAAGTTATTTTACAACAATATATATATATATATATACATAGATGGTACGGTCATCAACTTTCTAAACACTCGTTAATTTGATGCTAATAAAAATATAAGAAATAATATCACGGCCATTCAACTTAGTTGATTGGGTGGGAATGTGACATCATATGGGGTCGAGTCTTCATCAATAGCTTGATTCCATTGTGGGGGCGGTAGCATTCATTATAGGGACGAAGTGTTTTTCTCCTACTACACTGGTAGGGATTTTTCTTGATTTTTATGGGAAACACATATTATTTGTTCCTCTCCTTGTGTATATTGTACAAAATTGTACATAGTGTGCTATAATAAATAAAGTCTCATTCCAAAAAGAAAGTACAATAAATAATATGAATAAGATTAGGCTATCTATTTGATAACTTAAAAAGCAAAAATTAGTAATTGCCAAAAAAAGAGTAAAAGTTAGTAGTATAACAATAAAAGCTACATCTCAACAATAGTTTATAGGAATAAAGTATGATGTGGTCCTTGAACTTTTAAGCTAGTTGATTTAATCCTCAAATTTTCATCAGTCCATTTTTACATGGGTGTATTCAATTGAGATTTTAATGGACTTTTGATTACTTTTAATGACTAAAAAGTTTAGGTGTGTAACGGCCCATTTTATTAATGTCTCTTAAATTTACGGACGTGGACGCCAGCTCGGATTTACATGGACGCTGCAGTACACACGGGGACTTAGGTATGCTAGTTATTATGTGTTGGATGTGTTGGGTTTTGGGGTTCATACGCGGCGGAGATTACAAAATAATTTTGACAAAAACCCCAACATGATCTGAATCTAACTCCATTAAAAACGTTTAAACCATGAAAACTTAATCATACCTCAATCGCAATATACCTTTCAGAAGGTTGATCAATCTTAAGGCGCTGGCAACGACGAACGCCCTCTACCAATAGTCCACACACGAACGGCGGCCGAGATTCGAAGTGCTAGCTTCGAGAGAATACAAAACCTTTTTGTTTCTCTCCAAAACGATCCAGAGCATACCAAAAACCCTAAGTCGTTTCTAAAACGAAAAAATAGTTTTGGCCTTTTGATCTTTCGTTCGTGTATTGTAACTTAAAGCGTCTATTTATACAACCCTTGTATATAGACGGTTAAGTAAATCACAAATATACCCCTACTTAAAGAAGTATAAGTGTAATACACCACAAGGACGTTTCCGTCATGAATTTTATCATATAAAATTCATTTTTCTTAACCATCTTAAAATCTCGCAAAATCATTCTTAGTGTGCGACCCAATAAGCTCATACAACGTTGGTAGTGTACCAAAACACATTTTGGTATACAAGTCATAAGCGGCCTCTAGCAAGACATTATGACTACCCGAGTTGTACGAATATCAAATCGAAACAACCTAATCAATAGTGTATATAACATCCTTTTGTCACACGATATCCTTTTGATCAAACATAAGGCATGGAATTGTCATCCAACATGTTCAATCGTACTAGTCTCGATCTCTAGGTAGACTGAAAACATCCAAGTGACATTGATCAATATCAATTCTCTTAGACTATGCCTTTTAACAGTCTAACACATCGAGGGATCCACTAGATATCTCTCTTTATATGAGAGGGACAAATTCTATCTCGATTACACAACTTCATCACATTGCTCACACAGTAACCAATCACAACCTTTATAATCGTCCGGTTAAAGACAACGTTTGATTGTGTCAAATCAATGTGTTCCTAATGTTGAAGTCTCTGGTAATCTCAAGTCAGAGGACTGGAATATATACCTATCATGAGAAACAACTATGACTTAATCCATGTGATGCTCTCATAGCGGGTCGGTCCAGTACTTTGTTCCCTAACAAGTACTCGTGATCTTGATTCGTATCCCTATACGTATAATCATCATATGATCATCAATCAAGACTCACACTAGTCTTAATTCATTATAGTTCCCAGTATAATGATCGACTAGGGACATTTAGGATATTTATGTAAATACCCATGGATCTTATTATAATGTAAACATGCAAATTAATTATAATAAACGGCAAATGAAATCCTCTATTTTATTAACTAAAAGTATTCATAAAGACAGTTAATGGATTGACCTAGGGCACATGCCCCAACAAGATGCTTATTTGCGATGAAATGTATTGAAATACATCGCATGTGTGTATGTTGAAAAATATTACGTGTGAGGGTGTGAACGGTATTCGCCTTGATATGCGTGTCGACGCGGGTGCCAGGTAGTTGACGGGACCAAGTATTAGGATGAGGAAACTAACAAACAACGAGATTGTGTGAACTATATTTGCCTCGATATACGTGTCAACACGGGTATCGAGTAGTCGACGGGACCGACTATCGGGTCGAGAAAACGAAAACACACAAATTAAATAAAAATTTGTCTCGTAACGAATATTGGGTTACGAACGACGCGGCAGTACGCGGATATTACGGTTTGGACGCGAAATCGGGCGTCGAAAAGCCCGAAAACACGGGCGAGTGTAGTAGCGGTGTCACGATTAGGTGTCACAAACACCATCACACATGTCCCAACTTAAGTGACACTTGTTACAACCCATACACGTGTGTCGACCTTACCTACCCACATACACCACACACCACACACACACTCACGCACACTGTTGACACACACACACGGAGCAGGGAGGCCGAGAGCGAGGAAGAAGAAAAGGAGTGGAGGAAGAGAACCAGGGACGCTCCGGGAGGGAGAGGAGACGGCGAAATTAAGGTGAGTTTGGGTGGTGGTTGTGTTGTTTCGGGTGGTTGACGGTGGGGTGGAGAGTGGGGCTCGGCCATGGAGGCCGAACCCCATGGCCACGGTAGTGATGGCAGGGGTGCCTCCCCTGCCATCGGTTCCACCGGGGTTGGGGTGGAGAGCCACCCCAACCCATCACCAGAGGAAAGAATAAAGAAAAAAAAAAGAGGCTCCCGATCAAACCAGTATATCGGGAGGAAGAAGGTGCACGCGCGAGCGAGCGTGCGCGCGTGTGCACCCCCCTACTGGGCCGGGCCCAGAATGGGCCAGAGCCGGGTCGGGTCCGACCCGACCCAGGCCAAACAGTTAAAAAAAAAGTGAAAAAGAAAAATGAAAGAAAAATTTGGAAAATCTGGAAAAATTGGGAAAATTTCAAAAAAAATATATATATATTTGAATCAAATAAGTAGAAATAGATAAAATTATATGAAAAAAAATATATGTGAGAATGTCGGACGCGACTTTCTACGGGGTTTTGCCTCAAAAAATGTGAAAAGGGTAATTTGGACTAAAAATGTTATAAAATTATTGTAAATTAGCATGCTAACCTAAATTATTCAGAAATGGACATAGGTTGACACGGTTATCAATTGGCGACCAAGGACTCAGTAGACTTGGACCCGGGGATTGATTATGGGGTAGTGGAGAGCGTTGTGAGGTTTGTAAAATCTAAAAGGGAAAACTCTCGAGTATTTATTTTACTTTCGTATTTCCATTCATTTCCATTATTCCTTGTGTTTTTTAAATTACATTCATATCTTGTCATCTTTTGGATGGTTGGTTGAGTTACTCCCACCGGATGTTATGTTGTGTGTTTATGCATTCTAGACCATAGCATGTGTATCAGGAGTACTCGGTGGATAACGACCCGAGGGAACTGCTACATGTGTCGGTGCGTCGTAGGTCTACGCCGGCCACCGAGAGGGATTAGGTGATAGCTAGTTGGGTGCGCCCACTAGTGGGATCCTGGAAGAAAATCCCCAAGTATGGTTTAGTCTGACTGGAACAAGCACACACATTTGCACTTTATTATTATTTACGCATGCGACGCCCTACTTACAGTTGTCTGTTTACATTCCGCATGTTTATTTAACGGTATTTATGGAATTCCGTTTATTTATATGAATGCTCGGAGGAGTTCCGTGGGATTTTACTGATTGGACTCATCATCCATTTTCTTCTGTGATGATTGAGTGCAGATCCTAGTACAAGTAAGGGCAAGGGGATCTTATGCGACTACCTCTGACTGCCTACTTTTGAGGATTACTTGTACGTGTGATTATTTTGATATTTTGATTCTTTTGGGAACTGGGGAGTGACATGACTTTGTACATGCTTAGTTTTATATGGTACAATCATCTACCTTTATACACAGTACTTTTCGGGGTTTTTCACAGTAGGATTTGTTAACTTCATTAATATTTCTTGCATTTACGTACAACTTCCGCTGCATTTGTCATTTATACACCATACACACACAAGTGGATGCGAATCTCGAGACAGAGTAATGACGGGCAGGTGCCGTACATGTGTAATTGTGCCAGCTGGCGAGGCGGAGTACACGAAAACACGTCACCCCAGGGCGGCGAGGACCGCCACAAGGTGTATTTAATTAAAACTTTTAGAGAGTTTATAAAAGTAAGTTGTATTCGATGTGAACTTTTATAGACTTTTAAAAAGTCTATAAAAGTTTTGGGGTATTCAATTTAAACTTTTAGAGAATTTATAAAAGTAAGGTGTATTCAATTTTTAGGTGACTTCTGTGGATTGGTTACAAATCTCGACTTTTATAAACTTTTTGTATAAAAATACACATAAAGAAATCTTCAACTTCTCCTCACCTCAACCTAGAAACTTTTAGAGACTTCTAATTTTTGTTAGTTCCATTCTTCAAAAAGGACTTCATTGTTCAGAAGATTTTTCTAATCAATTGTTTTTATCAACTTCTCCAATCACTCCACAACTCATGGATTTCATTGCTCACTAATTATACTCTAATGTCTATGTTGATGAAAATGAAATGATGACATTATTAAGAAGATCTCATTCTTGTATCACTATACATTTTTTATGAGTTTGTTTTACAATGACGTTTCATTTATTAGTGTATTATTATAATCTCAAAAACTGTAATATTATTCTTTTTGGAGAAAATAATTGTATTTTTTAATGCAAAAAGCGCATTTTCAAAAACTTAAACTACCATTCTTAAGGAAAAAATATAATGTTTTTTTTTTCCTAAAGTGCAAGATTTTTACACAACATTTGTTACGATCTTATTTAGTTCTTTTCTGCCACTATAAGATGATTTACTTACCTATTTATTATGTTGATATTTATTTACTTATTCTTTATCCTACTACCTTAATCGTAACTCATTAATATATCTATATGTTTTTTATTAAAAAAAATAGTAATAGTTCTTAAGAAAAAGAAATATAATTATTTATCTAATTTTTTATAATAAAGTGCAAAATATTTGTTTCATTATAAAAATCACAAAAAATTGCTAATATCAATCAAGATTATGTTTAAGAAGTTCACATAAGTCATTGAAAATCTTAAATGTTAATAAAAGTCATCAAAATGAAGTCTGCATAAAAGTTTATCAAAGTCTATAAAAGTCTACCAAAATCTATAAACTTCTAAAAAGTCATCCACTTATAAAAGTAACCAAAAGTTTATTAAAATCTCAATTGAACACACCCTTGTTAGTCCTTGGACTTTCATTTCTCTTTATTTATGGTCATTTTGTTAACTTTGGAGAACAATGATCGCTAACAAAGCTTTTCACAAGCAATTCACGAGCGGTTCGCAACTGATTCATCATCCCAAAAAATCGATTGTGAACCATTTTATTAGTAACTAATATTATTCTCCAAACTTGACAAATTAAATGACCAAAGTAAAGGGAAAGTAAAATGAACTGAAAGTTTAAGGACCAAAAGTGAATTGATGAAAATATGACGATCAAATCAATAAAAACGTGAAAGTTCAAGGACCAAATGATACTATTTACTTAGTTTATACATGATAAATGCACTAGAACAATTTCGATATTTAATAGAGGTTTTAAAACCCCTATTAAATGAAGGTGTTATTAAATAACAACCAATTGATATGAGTTTTAAAAAACATCAATGTAATACATGTATTAAAAATTAAACATAACACATTTTCACATGACGTTTAATAACACTCTATTTAATAGTGGTTTTAAAACCTCTATTAAAGGTTAAAAATGTTCTAGTGATAGTTCACAATAACATCAAAACTCGAGATATCTAAGATCCTATTTGATTGGACAGAAAAGGAAATTAAATGTTATAAGGAAAATGACAAATTTCATGAGAAAATGATATTTTCATGCGTTTAAAAACCAAGATTTTATCGCGGAAAATTTCTTCACAATTGCCAATTTTTCATATTAAGACATATACATTTTCTCACTTATCATAGTGGGAAAATTGAGTTTTCTACGGAGAAAATGTGAGTTTCCATATTAAAACCCATTAAATTTATATTTTCAATATAAAAATTAATATACTAATACATATGGTAAGTTTTCATATCTATTTCAAAAACTTCTTGTTGATGAGTTTTGAGGGTGAAAATCGTTACATGTGCAATCAAACACATAGAGGAAATGTTAGTTTCTGAATAGAATAAGTTTATCGTATTTTTCTTGTATACATAGTACCCTATTTATATAGGCAAGTCTAGAATACAAGAAAGGAAAGTAATCACAAAAGGAACCTACGAGATATCGGGGAATACTAGTTTCCTTAACAGCTAGATACAATATTTAGTTTCCTTAACACCCTCCCTCAAACTCAAGTTGGTTCAACTTGAGGTTGTTGATCGAATCGGTAAACCTGACAAATCTAAAGTTCGTTGTGGAGCAGATCAACGACCACCTAAGATAACAATCTAAGGTTCGTTGCAGAACAGATCAACGACCACCGAAGAGGACAATCCAAGGTTCGTTGCGGAATGAAGCAACGACTACCGAAAACGACAATCTAAGGTTCGTTGCGGAACAGATCAACGACCACCGAAGACGACAAACTAAAGTTCGTTGCGGAATGGATCAACGACCACCGAAGATGTCAATCTAAGGTTCGTTGCGGAACGGATCAACGACCATCGAAGATGACAGGAAACAGATTCTGATGTGGCAGAGTCAAAACAACGGAACTGTAGAACAACATATATAAAAATCGACGACAGAAGTCAAACCGGAGTGTTGTGCCGCGCACAACCGGAGTGTTGTGCCGCGCACAACCGGAGTGGTGTGCCTCACACAACCGAATCGTCGTCAGATTGAATAAACCGGAGACAGGCTGAATGGTGACAAGGTCTCAAGTAGCAGGTATCAAACGGAGCAGCGACAAAGCAGGGGCGGCAGCAAAGGCGAAGTAGTGGCGGAGCGAGTAGCGGCGAGGAGCGGCAACGACAGAGTAGGTGGCGGGGCGTACAGAGTAGACGAGAGATCAGGCGGCGCACAGATCAGTCGCCATGTTCGTGAAGCGGTCGTCGACATAGATCAGGGAGGGGTTGATCGTGCGGGGGTGGACCCCGCAAGTGCATGGCCGAATGGTGGGAATTCGAAGGCATGGAGGACGCCGCGACATTGGGGGGGAGGGAGACATGTCCGAGCGAGAGGAAGCGACAGTCGGCGGCTCGCGCGGGAGGTGGTGCAGGCGCCGGTGTTGGTACGGTGGCGATGGCGGGGGAGCTGGCGGGGGAGCTGCTGGGATGTCACGGCGGGTGGGAGCGGCAGGCGCGGGCAGGAGACAGATTTGGCAGATCTGGTGCAGCGGCAATAGCAGCGGGCAAGCGCGGGAGGGAGCGTTAGCGGCGGGATCTGGATGGCCCGGGCTGGCGTGGGCAGGCGGCCGGGTGCAGCAGGCGCGGGAACGGCAGGCGCGGGAGCGGCACGAGCGGCAGGTGACAGGCGGAGGAATTCGGTGGCAGATCTGGTCAGTGGGCGGACTGCTGGTGCAGCGGCGGGCGGCGCGTGGCCGGATCTAGCGACGTGGACCTGGTGGCTGCCTAAGCGGCTTACGGTGGTTGCTGAGGAGGCAACAAGCGGGTTCGGTGCAGCGGGAGTGGACAGAGAGGACAGATCTGGCGGATCTGGTGCAGCGGGAGTGCCTTTGGCGACTGGCGGAAGTCAGATCTGGTGGCCGGCGGGAGTGTAGGCACGAGCAGACGCGACAGAAACAACCATGAAGCGGTCGTCGACTCAGAGAGTCGATCGACCTAAAATTAGAAACCAATCTCTGATACCATGTTAGTTTCTGAATATAATAAATTTATTGTATTTTTCTTGTATACATAGTACCATATTTATATAGGCAAGTCTAGAATGCAAGAAAGGAAAGTAATCACAAAAGGAACCTACGGGATATCGGGGGATACTAGTTTCCTTAATAGCTGGATACAATATTCAGTTTACTTAACAGGAAAATTTTATTTTAAACATTTATTGAAGAAAACTTTCTTAAGAAAATGTTCTTTTCGTACGGAACATTTTTCTTTGTAATCAAACAGGGCCTAAGTGTTCCATATAAAACCATAAACATAAGCATCACACAACATGACTACAACAAAAAAAATTCAAATTAGCGTCCATAATACTTATCTTTCTTACCTTGCTAAATTATGTGATTACACTTCCTTAAAATATGGGCATTACAGAGAAGTGCTAAATTTTATTTATACTAAAGGATAGAATGTTTGTTCACCAAAAACTAAAAAATGTAGAACGTTGAAATTTTTTTGCCTCGGCATTCGTGTTATTGGCAATGCCATCCATCATTGGACTCAAAAAAAACAAAAACCTTAGAAATCCTTCCGATACACTCCATTATCTGTATGCACGCTTCCCGATGCAAACATCTATAAGTACCCCAAACCGCGCGGCCCACAATATTGAGCGCCAAAACCTGTTTCTTTTCAAAAATTGCAGACTAGAAGAAAACCCTAGAATGAAAAACTGATCGAATCGATCTGATCATCAATGGCGACGACTGCGCCGAAAAAGGAACTCTTTTCGATCTCTCCCGCTTCGATCAACGAGTAAGGCGGCCTTCTCTCGTTTCGATCGCTATCGCTACTATTTCATTTCTTGTTCTTGTTTTCTTTGTTAAATTGAGATTGATTGCACTTTCAATTCCATATTAGTGATCTTAATTTGCTTTGTTTGGATTTGATTCTTTGTTTTATAGAGTTTATGTTTTTGGTGTATAATCAATGTTAGCTTGTTGAAAATTAAACATTTTCGAGTCTAGATCTTTCGGTTTGGTTAATCCCAATTCTTGAGTCTCTTGGGAGAATACATCCGATAAAATTGGAACGATACAGAGAAGATTAGTATGACACTATGTACGACACGCACAAATCGAGATTTGTATTCATAATGCATCAATGATTCACCATTAAAGAAGGTTAGAATTACTTTAGCTTTGTTGGTGCGGCGGAATGCTTTGTTCGTTGCCGAAGAAGTTATCAGGATCGACCTTGCTCTTCGCCTTCACCAATTTGTCGAAATTATTCTTGAAATACTTGGCACCCCAAACCCTAGCTTCTTGTAGCTTGCGCTGCCGTCAATCCTGTTTTGGCCCAAATCGAGATCTCTGTAATTTAGATATGAATCTCTTGGGGAGTTTGATACGTAAGGCGTCATGTACTCATACAACCTTCTCATCCATTCTATTTGCGTCGTAGATCCCTTCCCTTCCTTGGTCCAGTGTACTTCATAGCAAATTTGATAAATGTTTCCGTTTCTATGCGGAAATGGAATCTCCGATTCTGCGATCTCAGCCATTCTTCCGCCGTATGGAACCATTAACATAACCGGGCTGTCCACTTCAGAAAATCTTCTCCATATCCCTTGTAAGCCAATTTTTGGAATTGGTTTTTTCACATAGTCAGATTTGATCTTGAAGAAATCTCTTGGTCTTGGATTCCTGTTAAGCAAGATATTCAAGGACCCATTGAAGGGTAGTCGATAAAAGAAGAGTGTAGACCGGACCCAGCTTGTTTCAATGCAATCTTCGCGCTTCAAACCCAATTCAGGGTAACTTTCTTGCATTATCTGTAGTAGCTGCTCTGATGTTCCTAAGAACAACGATCGAAACAATGCTTGGGTGGTCGAGTTAACTCTAGTTAGTCGAACTATTAACATAAGTTCGTTGGGGAGTTTGTCAGCAATGTATTGCCATTTATGAACAAGTGAAATGGCTCCTTGTTCTAAGGTTTTTGAGGCACTGAATACAGTCACAGTGGGTGGAACTTGAACCAATTTGATCTTCCACGATAGAACAATGCCAAAACTTGCTGCGCCTCCTCCCCTGATAGCCCAAAACAGATCTTCCTCCATTGATTCTCTATCCAGGATTTCGCCCTTAGCATTCACTATTAGAGCGTCAACGATGTTGTCTGCTGAGAGGCCATATTTTCTCATTAAATAACCATACCCACCACCGCTGAAGTGCCCTCCAGCGCCTACTGCGGTGCATATCCCGGCTGGAAAGCCGAGGGTTGTACTTTTCTCTGCAATTTTATAATACAATTGACCTAGCGTTGCACCAGCTTGAACCCAAGCAGTTTCATCATCGACGTCAACATTAATGGACTGGAAATTGATGAGATCTAGTATAACAAATGGGAGATTTTGACTTGATGTGTATGATAAGCCCTCATAGTCATGGCCTCCACTAAGTGTTCTGATTTGGAAATTATGTTTTCTAGAGCATATCACAGCTGCTTGGACTTGTGATTCATCTAATGGCGTGATTATGAGATGAGGTTTGGGAGTTCTGGGGGATGAAAATCTGAGGTTTTCTATTGAAGTGTTTAAGATTGAATTATACGACGTAGTGTTTGGGAGATAGATAGGAATCTGAGAATGATCATCAAGAGAATGGTTTGATAGACAAGTGAGAAAGCTTTCATGATTATAGGGTGAATTTGAAGCTGAAGATGAAATTAAAAACATAAGAATGTGAAAGTGTAAAGCTACAACTCTGATGATGATGATGAGATTGAAACCTCCATCTGATCATTGGCTATGAAGAACGGACGACAAGCAAGGGCATTTTGTTATGTATAGTATTTGTCAATATGCGCTTCTATATGGCAATTGAACTCACACATCGCCTTCATTCACCAGAAACTAGTTTCCAGCATTACAAGTTAATGCCATTGCACATATTTGAAGCAATGGTTTCATCCCACTACCATAATCTGAAAAAGTTCTTACTCAATTTTGTAATCATTTTATCTTTGCTCTCAAAACACTTGTCCATCATACATAAGTAACCTTTGATTGAGTCGATTGCTTGATTAATTCTAAAACTTCCTATTTAGGCGTGAATTCTTCGTTATACTTTTTTTTTTTTTTTTTTTTTTTTTTTTTTTTTTTTTTACAAATTGAAAACGGAGAAGCATGTAACTAAGAATAAATAAGGCATATTCCTATGATCCTGTCCTACCGATAACATATTTAAATCACAGGTAAAGTAAATCTCTTGTAGCGAACTTCTGCCTATTTTACTGTTCTCACATGTTCTAGGATCACTTTAGAAATACAATTAACCAATACGCTGACATGACTCTGTACTACCGGCAATGGAGTACTGTTGTTCTTAGTAAAAGAAAAACAAAAGCGTAGATTACAAAGGAACAAAAGATCAAGCCGACCATCTTAAGCAACCTATCCTCATTCAACTATTGTTTGCACGTCAATTCCTAATTCAGTCATTAAGTGAAAAGCCATTCAAAGCCACCAACCATGTCACCACTTGATATTTTATCATGAAGTCCCACTTTTCTCCCATACATATATCTTTACCATGAAAAATGCGTCTATTTACTAGAACATATTTGACCTTTAATAGAGGTTTTAAAACCCCTATTAAATAAAGTGTTATTAAATGTCATGCGAAAATGCGTTATGTTTTAATTTTTAATACATGTATTACATAGATGTTTTTTAAAACTCCTATCAATTAGGTGTTATTTAATAACACCCATAGGGGTTTAAAAACCTCTATTAAATATCGAAATTGTTCTAGTGATTTCTCTCAAGCCACACTTACCACAACACTGCAAGAGTTGGTGCGTTCCATGCTTATCTTAAATATCTTAGTCGACCCGGATAGGATAGATGCTATGTGAGAATATAGAAGCCCGATCATGTAGTATCAAATTCATTCACTAGAACATTTTTTGCCTTTAATAGAGGTTTTAAAACTCATATTAAATAGAGTGTTATTAAATGTCATGTAAAAATATGTTATGTTTTAATTTTTAATACATGTATTGCATTTACATAGAGGTTTTTTAAAACTCATATCAATTAGGTGTTATTTAATAACACACCCCTTTAATAGGAGTTTAAAAACCTCTATTAAATACCAAAATTGTTCTAGTGATTCTTTCAAAGTCCTCCACCATAGCCCGCCACAAGCCTTTTTGTAAAGTTGCATTCCAGGAAGAGATGCTCTAAATTTTCACTCGTCCTTTCACATATATATATCAAACACCAACTAGGAGACAATTCCACTAGAACATTTTTGGCCTTTAATAGAGGTTTTAAAACCCCTATTAAATAGAGTGTTATTAAAGTCTTTTATGTTTTAATTTTTAATACATGTATTACATTAGGTTTTTTAAAACTCCTATCAATTATGTGTTATTTAATAACACCCCCCTTTAATAGGGGTTTAAAAACTTCTATTAAATACCAAAATTGTTCTAGTGCAAAGCCATGCAAGGAAGTCTTTTATGCAATCTGTTATCTTAAAAGAAACAAGCCAAGGGAAAACTTTTACCTTGCCTTCCATATATAGGTATATAGATGATGGAAAAGAAAAAGGGGTCACTCACGTACGCACCACATACATACACACAACTTACAATCATATATAGAGATACTTTCGCTATTTTTATTTACTTATATTTTAATTGTGCAAAGATGGTGGCTTTCAAATATATATAATGATCAAACTCAGTATTCTGCTAAGCAAAACTAGGTGGGATGCTTTGCTCATTTCTGAAGAAGTTATCTGGATCAATTCTGCTTTTCACCTTCACCAGCCTATCAAAATTATTCTTGAAATACTTGCTGCCCCAGATCTTGGCTTCTTCATAGCTTGGAGTATAATTAGTCCACATCTCATTATGACCCAAATCGAGATCCCTAGCATTCAGATAGGCAGCCCTCGGTGACTTTGAAACATAAGGTGTCATGTACTTGTACAACCTTCTTAGCTCCTCAACGTTATTGTCATTAGACCCTCCATTTTGGTTCACGAGATATAAGATCTTATATGTGTTTCCGGCCCTATGTGGAAATGGAATGCTAGTGTCTGAGATCTCACTCATTCTTCCTCCATAAGCTTGTAATTGCAAAATAGAAGTACTGCTCATTTGAACAATATTTCTCCATATCCCTTGCAACCCGGTTTTTGATATGGGCTGGTTCACGTAATCTGACGCCCCTTTGAAGTTGGATAGTAATATATTTGCCTCGAAAGCATTCAAAGATACATTTGTTGTAGGCAATCCAGCAAAAAACAAGACAGATTGGATCCAACTCATTTCAATGCAATCTTCGCGCTTCAAACCCAATTCGGAGAAGTTTTTTTGCATTATCTCGAGTAATTCTGTTGTCTCCCCTAGAAACAAAGCTTGAAATGATGCTTGACCAGTAGAGGTAGTAGTAGTATTGCTTGCATTTGCCTTAGTTAAACTGGCGAATAGGGCGAGATCTTTGGGGAGTTTATAGGCAATGTACTGCCACTTGTGAACAAGATCAGTTGCACCTTGTTCTAATGTTCTGCTCACTGAGAAAACAGTCACATTCGGAGGAACAACAACCAAATTTATCTTCCACGACAGAACAACGCCAAAGCTTGTACCTCCTCCTCCTCTAATGGCCCAAAACAGATCTTCCCCCATGGACTCTTTGCTCAAGATCTCGCCATTAACATTCACTATTTTAGCATCCACCACATTATCAGCAGAAAGACCATATTTTCTGGTCAAGAAACCATTTCCTCCACCACTGAAGTGGCCCCCAACACCAATAGTAGTACAAGCCCCTGCTGCAAAGGCATGAACTGGACTCTTCTCCGCAATTCTGTAATATAGTTGGCCAATGGTCGCGCCGGTCTGAACCCATGCAGTTCTTTTATCGATGTCCACATCAATGGAATTGAGATTGGAGAGGTCAAGGAGTACAAATGGAGTGTTAGTTAAAGGAGATGTGTATGACAAGCCCTCGTAGTCATGGCCTCCGCTTCGTATTCTGATAAAAAACCCATGTTTTCTAGAACAAATAACAATTGCTTGAACATGTGCTTCATTTAATGGTGTTGTGATGATATAAGGCTTTGGATGTATGGATGATATGAACCTGAGATTTTGAATTCTAGAGTTTAAGATTGAAGAGAAAGATGAATTATTTGGAGTATATATTGGAATCGGATTACCATAATTGTGAGAATGAGTTGACAGGCACTGGAGAAAGCTCCCATAGTTGGGCGTGTCTGAAGCAGCAAATGAAAATAAGAAGACAACTAGGACATGAAAGAGTGAAACTAATAGCGGTACCATTGATGAGATTGAAGTACTATCCATATATGTATGCATATTTAATGATCACCCTTGTATATAAACTTGTGCTACGTTTCAATTTAATTGGCTTCCCTTTCTTTCTTTTGGTAAATGTTGCTGTAGTTGGCGACTCATATCAATTAGGAATTATATATGTGATAACCAACCACTAGTAGTCCCACCCTTACCAAAAATCATTTTAAGACCAATCCTTCATTCTTATAAAAAATTATATATAATGTTGTAGTTGTTGATGACTCGTGTGTATTAGCATTTATTTATAGATATGATTCACCAACCAATAAAGTGTTGCCACTTGTGTTGGTAAAAGTGATGTCGCCCCATTTTTTTACGACACAAAATGTATGCGTTGGTAACATTTATTTAGGACACTTTTGCTATAAGCGTCGTTAAACTAAGGACGCTTGTTGTTTATGTGTCTTTAATTTGAGGACATTTATTTCTTATGTGTCTCCAATTTAGAGACACTATTTATATATGCATCCCTAAATTAAGGACACTTGTAAGTTTAGCGTCCTTAAATTGACAACACTTGTGCACTTAATGTCTCTAAGTTGACAACTCATGTACACTTAGTGTCTCTAAATTGACAACGCATGTATAATTAGTGTCTCTAAATTAACAACGCATGTGCACATAGTGTCTCTAAATTAACAACGCATGTGCACTTAATGTCTCTAAATTAACAACACTTGTGCACTTAATGTCTCTAAGTTGACAACTCATGTACACTTAGTGTCTCTAAATTGACAACGCATGTACACTTAGTGTCTCCAAATTAACAACGCATGTGCACAGTGTCTCTAAATTAACAACGCATGTGCACTTAATGTCTCTAAATTAACAACACTTGTGCACTTAATGTCTCTAAGTTAACAACTCATGTACACTTAGTGTCTCTAAGTTAACAACTCATGTACACTTAGTGTCTCTAAATTGACAACGCATGTACACTTAGTGTCTCCAAATTAACAACGCATGTGCACATGGTGTCTCTAAATTAACAATGCATGTGCACTTAATGTCTTTAAGTTGACAACACATTTATACTTAATGTCTTTAAATTGGCAACGTATGTACACTTAGTGTCTCTAAGTTGACAACGCATTAATATTTAGCGTCGTCATATATATATATATATAATTAATATTAATATTATTGGAAAGAAAATTTTATATATAAATTAAAGAAATTTCTACTTCTACTTACAAGAATATGATTTATTTATCAATAGAAAAAAAATTATTTATTTCATTTGAACAAAAATTTAACTAACAAATGTACAAATTCAAGGTGAAAAGAAAAAAAATACATACAGTTGAATTTACTTGTTAAAACAGGGCTTTAAAAACTCTATTTTTGATGTTTCAAACAACACGTGTGCAAATCTTACTTCTACTTACAAAAACTCTTGATCTTCTCATTCAATACTTTTCATTAGTGGATGATGACTCCACCACATCATCTGCAAATATTACTTTATTCTTCACTTGGCACCTCCCCGAACCTTCAATCAATCAATACAAGAAATGAAAAACTCAAATAAAAACCCCCCAAAGAACGTAGCAAAATTGTCAAAATCCATCAAATTCAATCCAACAATACCAAAACACGTCACCTTTTGAATTAATAGATAGTCACAAATGCATAACACTTATCACTCTAAATTCCTTGCACGATAAAACAGGGCTACCAGCATCACTTTTTGTTGTTGTGTTTCAATCGAAAACAACAAGTGGATTGACTTGCATGGTTCACAATCCCACAACTAAAATAATTGCTTCAAATGCTAGAAATCTTATCAAAGTATAGTTTTATCAAAAGTACATTTATAAGAAGCTTAATAATAGCAAAATATTTATCAGAGCATTAGTACTCACTGTGAGCTTAACAAAGCCATTAATTCCTATCTAGCTATGTATCAGAGTGTCGGTACTCACTGTGTTATTGTTATTTCTTTTTGTTTTGCAATGAGTACAAGTGCAAATGAAAGAATCTACCTTGAAAGAGAACAAATTGTTGAGCCGAAGATCTATAGAAATTGCAAAGGCTATAATTAAGAACTATATAAAATCTGCAAAAAAAAAAAAAACATGGGTTAATTATACGATAAAAACAATATATTTCTTCTATGGAAACAAGTAGTCCACTTAATGCCTACAACACTTTTTCAAGGTACCACAATCAGAATACACCAATCTGATGTAAAGGGAAGAAAACAACTCACAAATCTAACAAAAAAGAGAGTTTAATTAATTCAAAAATAATGAAATTGAGGGAATTACAATGAATATATCATATCAAATCCCATGATTGCTAGACCATAATCTTTGTTAAACCAGGCTAACTAGCTAATTAAACACTTCCATCATTATTGGAACTTCCATTAATGATCAGAAAGAGCCAGCTAACATGGCCTCATTAATGGAGCCCTTAAAAAACCAAGCTAGCTAGCTTATTCATGCCAATATTCTAACAAGTTCATATGGGAATTCACACACATCACACAAATCTCAATGAATAACAAACAATTTCTTATGCATTTTCATTCCATTTATCATTGGGGATCAGTCATATCTGACTTATCAGACTTTTCAGTCACATCACATAAATTTGATTGAAATTCTCAAACAAATCGATTTCGATCTGGCAGAAGAAAAGCAAAAAAGGGTAAATAAAAAAACTCAAACAAATCTATTTCATAAATCCATCTGGAATCAAAACATATTCAATAATGAACCAACATGTTGAAAGCAAATCCATCTGAAGCACAAAGCTAGAGCATCTCTAGTAAAGTTGCAAAAGAAGGTCAGACTTTCTTTAGGCAGTAAAGACTAACATATAATAGTAGTGTAAATGATAAACAAATTTTATAGGATGACAACCAATAAGAATCATCAAGGAAGAGGTGACTTGGAATTTAGTAATCATCAAGGAAGAGGTGACTTGGAATTTAGTAATCTCTTCATTAAAGAAAAACAAATATTTGTTAGTGGGTAAATATGAAATTGATCGAAAATGTAAACAATTTCGTGGCTTACAATATACTTGAGCATTCTTTACCTCCCGAACTTATCTCCATGTTTATAATTCAACAAATACATATATATTTCACTAGTTAGCAACTTGGGTAATGCGTAACTTCAATCCAAGAGAACGCGTAAAGCTTCATATCATATCAATTAACAAATAATCTAGGTACTTGATACAAGATGCCCCTTAACTAGAGGTCTCAAATTTATGCACCAAAGGAAGCACCAAAAAAATAATTCAATGTAATCGGTACTAAGAGTCATTAATTTACTACCCAAATTACAAAGAAAGGACACCACATTAAAAGAAAGAAAACATACCTCTTAAATTTAAAGGCAAAATTGTTACCTTTGATTTTTCAGAAAACCAATAGTGTATCGTAGTTGTCCACTGATTAGGAAAGAATCCAATAGGAATTGATTTTTCAATCTCCTCTCTAGTCTTGTCAGCCTTAAAATACTTAGACTTCAGTTCAAACTTGTACTCCTTTCATTTGCGCGCAACGAACTGAAGGATCCACTTCTCTACTCCACCATCATGAGAGATCTCAAAGAACCTATTTTGCAATATAGAGGTGATCAAATAAATCAAAATAAATATGTATTCAAACATTAAGGAGAATAAAAGACTCACTGTGAATGACAGTATGAGAGGCTACATATCCATTGAATAAAACATTAAGAAAACCTCTTTTTCAATCTCTTCTTTCTATCACATTCTATCAAACACTTATTTTTTGGATACCAATCAAATTCATGAAATAGAAATATCAATTTACCTTGGTAAAGTTTATCAAAGCTTACTTCTCCTCAAGCATCAACCTCCAATCTGTCCATTCAACCTTAATGATAACATCCCTTGAGTGTTATGCTGATGGTAAAAAAACATAAAATGCATATAACTGGGACCAACTCTTCAAGATGCAAGTGGAATGAACAATATGCTTCATAAGATAGAAAGGAAAAAAGTAAATAATCTTCCAAAGTCAAATATGTCTATGATTTATACTTATTGAGAGCCAGCATCAAAATATAATAAGGGCAAAAAGGGATTTGTAACACAATTTGTAGAACATCTATGTTTCTAACAAGGATATGAATATTAAATTTAAATATTACCACAAAAGGGTTTCTAACTGTGATTAATATATTCCACTCAGCTAATATACGCTCAATATCATTTTTCCGTATCATATCCAATTTCTTCAACACCTGCATAGTAAAACACAATTTTTAATTTCAAGAATCTAAAGACAATAAAATATACAGGCAAAAGATACACAAAAGCCACATACAGTTGCAAAGGAAATGTTGCATTGACGCGAGATCTAGATTTATAACTTCTTTCATGGAACAAAAAAATTGAAAATTAATTAGTTCTTTGGTAGTTGGGTCTCGAGACTTCAAATGGCTTCTAGATACCTGCGATCCATGTCTAACATGGCAGACAATAAGAATAGCACAAGCAATAGCAATAGAAACTAAAAGCAAACCTTTATAGCGAAAATATCTCCGGTTGTTCGCTTTCGTGCAAGAAAGACTTTTCCATGTGCCCCTCTACTAATGGGCTTAATAATTTCAAAGTCTTCAATGGAAATTCTCTCTCTATGTGTAGAATGTGAAGGAGTTGATACAGCACTACTTTGAGATTCATTGTCCAACAAGCATCTAATTCCTTCTTTGTTTTTGCCGGTGTCTCTGGACTTCTCCTATCAATCGCATCACAGGCAAGTAGATACTTTTCCCTGCAGACATTCATAAAGTTAAGTAGCTAAAGGTAATTTGGCAGTC
This sequence comes from Stephania yunnanensis, assembly GCA_039657365.1. Lineage (NCBI taxonomy): Eukaryota > Viridiplantae > Streptophyta > Magnoliopsida > Ranunculales > Menispermaceae > Stephania > Stephania yunnanensis. The sequence goes on along the minus strand of CM077588.1, from coordinate 53,856,159 downwards.
ATTTTCATAAAGGAGTACCACTGCCATTTCTTAATTTTGTTAGAGGATCAAAAGCTGAACTTTAATCCAAGATGTCAAGTTACACCAAGAGATTCTCTACGCGGTTCCCAAATGTGTCTATCACTAGAGCTTTGAGCTTGGACTGCCTTAAAATATCTTGCAAATCATGCATATATCCAAGCAACAAGTTAGAGGCCCCTCGTCTGTCTAGATCAGTGCTTGCTATGCAACGGGTGAGTTCAGCAAGATCAATCATCTACCAAGTAAATTCCAATATCAGAAAATATAAAAGCTTTTATGCGCAAATCATTATTTATATTATTTACAAATTATAAAGGACATCAAAAGATAGTTAGGAAATATAAGGTTTCATAACCGCAACTTTCAAATGTCATTAAGAAAGAAAACTAGCGTCATATGACACAAACAATGCAATTCTATTACTCCAAAAGACCCAGGTGGAACAACAATATCAATTTTAAGCAGAATAACACTCCTGATTCAGATATATATTGAGATTTGGCATTAACTTGGAGCTTAAATGTGCCGCCAAACTAAACTTTTGATGCGATATTCTACTTGTCAAACTTTCAAGTCTTTAATAAATATCGGCAAAGTTCAAGACATTTCTGATGATCTTGTGTTTTTTTTTTTTTTTTTAAAGACGACATTCATGACCATCGAAGACAACTTCGAATAATAAGAACCCTTCGAGCTTCAACTAGAGTGAAGTTATAACAAGGTAGCCGCACTGCAAGGTGCACCTGGATCACCTCTTTTTCAGAGACAATATAATTCTTCCAAGCACAACTTGTGTTGTACCGCGCTCTCCCAAAATAATAGCAACTATTTTCGAAATCTCAAAACGCGCTAATTCTCACCCTCTCCACACGGTTTTCATAGTTGTATGGTAAGTGAAATTCAAGCCATCGCGCAAGTTTCATACTTTATCTTGTAATCTATATCTCACAAAACCTAATTTCAAATCCCTAATAAAAACTTCAACCAAATCAAGCACATATATAACTCATTCAAAATATATACAAAACTCTAATCACTTTCCAACGAAGACTCAAGTCAGGATCATAGGTTTCACTCTAAATTTAACCAAATCTATAGACATTATAGGCCTATTTTACTTCAAATCATTCAAATCATACTGAAATTAGGTCAATAAACCTCACCTCTATCGCGTCGTCGCAATTTCGTCGAAATCGCGCATCCGATCGGTCGACAACGCGCCACCGCGTTCATCGCGTCGCAGCCACGCTTGCCGAAATCTGCGCCGCCGCTGCTGTTGTTGGCCGGCTCCGTCGTTGCCGCTGCTCGCGGCGTTAGTGCGATCCGCCGCCGCATGGCCGCGCTTCCGCGACTGCTCGCCAAGCCGCGTAGCTAGAGTCGCAGTCGCCGCGTCCGCTCGCGCCCCACGCTCGTCCGCTGCCTCCTCAACCGCTGCAGATCCAGTGCACCTATCCCGTCGTCGCCTGCCACCATCTTCCCGCCGCCGCTTCGGTTGTCCGCCATCCGCCGCTGCTTGCTAACGCCGCGCCGTCCTTGGAGCGTATCACCGCTCGATGCCGTGTGCCGCTGCCGGCGTTACCGCTCCTCCGGCTCCCTCGCCGGAGTCGCTCGCACCGCCGATCTCTTCCTCTCCTCTTCCCTCTCTTTCCTTCCTCTAATTTCTTATCCGATTCTTTCTTTCTTTCTTTCTTTTTCATTTATATATATAATCTCTTTTTATTTTCTTTTTTATTGCAAATCAAATGTGTCTTCGAGATTCGTGCAAGGCAACTCGATATGTTTTCCTTATAAATTGAGCAGCGCGCATCTCGAGGTACCAATCCACTTCATTTCACAAATCTCGATACTCGCGTCGCTCACATCACGAGGCGTATCCAATGTATATGGTTTTAATGTGACCACATTAAAACCATTATAGCCAATATATCCACATTAAACCATTATTTCGGTCCCCCGTCGGCACACGACTCGAGGCGCGTCCTCGTTCGTGTTTCGGCTCACCGAAACAATTAGCACTAAAATCTTAAATTGAACATTCTCGGTGTCTCCACTCAAGATTCGGATATACGTATTCAACGAGTGGGTCCCACGTACAACCTTGACTTAGCACGTGGCACAAGTCAAATTTCGGGCCGTTACATTTTAGTTATACATTTAACATTTAATTAACTTTATTTTTTGTTTTCGTGGTGTCCCGCACCAACTGCATCGACTAATCTACGCTTAGGCGATGTCGAGTTATGTACGGGAGGCAACCCTCTCAATTTTATGTGTCTCTAGATTTAAAGTCTACCAACACTTGTAAATTATGTGTCTTTAGATTTAAAATCTAATAACACTTGTAAATTATGTATCCTTAAATTTGAAATTTAACAACATTTATAAATTATGTATCTATAGATTTAAAATCTAACAACACTTGTAAATTATATGTCCTTAAATTTGAAATCTAATGACACTTGTAAATTATGTGTCTTTAGATTTGAAATTTAACAACACTTATAAATTATGTGTCTTTAGATTTAAAATCTAACAACACTTGTAAGTTATGTGTCTTTAGATTTAAAGTCTAACAACACTTGTAAATTATGTGTCTTTAATTTTAAAATCTAACAACACTTGTAAATTATGTGTCTTTAGATTTAAAATTTACCAACACTTGTAAATTATGTGTCTTTAGATTTAAGATTTAACAACACTTGTAAATTTATGTGTTTCTAAATTTAAAGTTTAACAACACTTATATATTATACGTCTCTAGATTTAAATTCTAACAACACTTGTAAATTACGTGTCTTTAAATTTAAAACTTAACAACGCATGTAAATTATGTGTCCTTAAATTTGAAATTTAACAACACTTGTAAATTATATGTCTTTAAATTTAAAACTTAACAACACTAGTAAATTATATGTCCTTAAATTTAAAATCTAACAACACTTCTAAATTATGTGTCTTTAAATTTAAAACTTAACAACACTAGTAAATTATATGTCCTTAAATTTAAAATCTAACAACACTTCTAAATTATGTGTCTTTATATTTAAAGTCTAACAACACTAGTAAATTATATGTCCTTAAATTTAAAATCTAACAACACTTCTAAATTATGTGTCTCTATATTTAAAGTCTAACAACACTTGTAAATTATGTGTCCTTAGATTTGAAATTTAACAACACATGTAAATTATGTGTCTTTAAATTTAAAACTTAACAACACATGTAAATTATGTGTCCTTAAATTTGAAATTTAACAACACTTGTAAATTATATGTCTTTAAATTTAAAACTTAACAACACTAGTAAATTATATGTCCTTAAATTTAAAATCTAACAACACTTCTAAATTATGTGTCTTTATATTTAAAGTCTAACAACACTTGTAAATTATGTGTCCTTAGATTTAGAATTTAACAACACTTGTAAATTATGTGTCTTTAAATTTAAAACTTAACAACACATGTAAATTATGTGTCTTTAAATATTGAAATTGACAACACTTATTGTTCGTGTCCTCATTGTTAATTTTAGCAACATTTATAAACTATGTGTCTTTATAATTAAAACTTGACAACACTTTTAAATTAGTGTCTCCAAATTTTAAATTTGGCAACACTATTTTAACAAGTGTCCTTAATTTTGAGACACTTGTACGTTATACGTCTCGAGATTTTGAATTTGACGACGTTTTAATATCAAGTGTCCTTAATTTGGAGACACTTGTATGTTAAGCGTCTCGAAATTTTAAACTTAACAACGTTTATATATCATGTGTCTCTAAAATTAAAATTTGAAGACATTTTTTATTAGTGTTGGTAAAAAAGTGTTGCTATAGACCCACTTTGTTGTAGTGCACATTGTCTTATTCATTTGAAATTTGTCAAGCTTAGCCGATGTTTGATTATTTATGTGTCAATCTACTTATCTTCAATGACACTCATCTCAATGTATAATCCAACAGGCTTTATTTGCGTCAAAATTACACTCGAGCATTTGAAATTTTCCTTTGACAGATACATGCATTTGGAATCACTGGAACATTTTTTGCTTTTAATGGAAGTTTTAAAACCCTTATTAAATAAAGTGTTATTAAATTTCATGTGAAAATGTGTTATGTTTTAATTTTTAATACATATATTACATAGAGGTTTTTTAAAACTCATATAAATTATGTGTTATTTAATAACACCCCCCTTTAATAGGGGTTTAAAAACCTCTATTAAATATCGAAATTGTTCTAATGAATAGCGCCGGAGCCATGATAGTCACTGTTGGAGGTAAAATAGTTAATGTTATAACTTGAGTTGAAACTTGCTAAGAACTAGAGAAGGAAAATTGAAGATTAAAAACTTATACTACTACAAACTACTACTACAAAGGAGAAGAGAAGAAATGAGATAGTTGGAATTAGAAGATTTCCATTCAACTTGGTGTATTTTTACAATGAGGTTAGCACCCTTTATATATGTCATTTGGTGATGATGATAAATGTACTTTATAGAATGTGTACAAGTAACACATACACCCCATGTCATACAACACATTACAAGTAATTTAACAATACATGGAAGAGTTGGTGTACATTGAAAATGGTTACAAGTAACATGACAATATATAGATAAGTGAAGGTACTATTAAGTGAGAAATACAAGTTATATAACTACACAATATGTTGGTGTACATGCATGGTCATCCATACTCCACAACACTCTCCATTGGATGACACTTGCTTAGAGATTGTGCCTCGTTAAAACTTATACTAAAAAAACCATGTGGGAAAAATATAGTAAAAAAAAAGTACACAATTCTCATAAATATTAAGATGGGTATAATATTGTTAAGATTGTCTCATTAAAAACCTTGCTAGAAAAATCCAATGGGATAAAACCATAGCTAAGAGAAAAAGAATGCAATACACTAATCAATAACTCCCATCATGTGAACATGGGTGAAACTTGTTCAGTTTATTTACTTGCAGCGTCCTTAATTTTACGCAAGCCAATACCATATGTAAGCCTTTTAAATGTCGTAGTTGGTAGGCTTTTGTGAATAAATCAGCAAGATTATCACTCGATCGGATTTGCTTGACATCAGTTTCTCCATTCTTCTGAAGCTCATGTGCATAAAAGAATTTTGGTGAAATATGTTTTGTTCTTTCCCGTTTATTAATCATTCACTTAATTATGCGATACATGTTACATTATCTTCATATAATATGGTTAGAGAATCTTTTATTGAAGGCAATCCACATGATTCTTGAATATGTTCAATCATGTTTCTCAACCATACACATTCACGACTTGCTTCATAAATTGTAAGTACTTCAGAATGATTAGAAGAAGTAGTAACCATAGTTTGTTTTACTGACTTTCATGATACAGCAGTATTACCACAGGTGAATACATATCCCGTTTGAGAATGGACCTTATGTGGATCATATAAAAATTCAGCATTAGCATAACCTTGAGATTCAATTTTACCCATCTCGAGTAAAATAAACTCACGTCACTTGTTCCTCGAAGATATCAGAAAACATGTTTAATACCATTCAAATGTCTTCGAGTTGGTGAAGAGTTATATCTTGCAAGTAGGTTGACAACAAAAGTAATGTCAGGTCTTGTACAATTTGCAAGATACATAATGCACCAATTGCACTTAAATATGGTACATCTGAACCAAGTAGCTCTTCATCACTTTCATAATGTTGAAATAAATCTTTATCCAATTCAAGTGATGATTTAACAACCATTGGAAAGCTCAATGGATGTGCCTTGTCCATATAAATTCTTTTTAACATTTTTTTCAATATAATTGATTGATGGACAAGTAATCTACTTGAAAATGTTCAATTTGCAAATCAAGACAAAGTCTTGTTTTTCCAAGTTCTTTTATTTCCAATTCATTTTTCAAGTATTCGAATGTTCTAACGATGTTGTCATGGTTTCCACTATATTTAAATCATCGACATATACAACAATAATAACAAATCATATTGATAATCTTTTAATGAAGACACATTGGCAAAGCGGATTATTTACATATCATTCTTTAAGTAAATAATCACTAAGACGTTTGTACCATATTCGTCCGGATTGTTTCAATTCGTACAAAGATCTTTGTAATTTTATAGAATGCATGTTATGAGGTTTTGATTTTATTTCGAATATTACAAATCCTTCAGGGATTCTCATATATCTCACTGTCTAAGGATCTGTACAGATATGTTGTAATGACATCCATTAAATGCATTTCAAGCCCTTCAGAAACTGCAAGACTTATCAAGAACCGAAATGCGATTGCATCTATAACATGAAAATATATTTCCTTATTACCGATGTCAGGTCTTTGTGAGAAACCTTGAGCTACAAGTCTTACTTTGTACCTTGTAACTTCATTTTTTTTTTCATTTCTCTTTCGCGTTTGAACAATTGGTCTAAAAACCTCTCATTTCCTTAATGAGCCTAGCTCTGCTTGATTGCCTCTTACTATTTTTGTCAATTAAGTCATTTTCAACATTCGCCCACTTAATCGTGGTTCTAGATCATCATCATTTTCACATATTTCAAATGATATATTGAAAGCAAATATATCATCATGAACAATTTTATTTTGATCCCAAATTTTACGAGAGTTTAAATAATTTATCGAGATCTCATTATTTTTATCTTTTTCCTCTTTTTTAGAGGCAATTGTTCCTCGTCAGAATCAATTTGTTTTGACAAATTCTTATCAAATGATTCTTGTGCTTTCCCATGAATATTTTGATTTATATTTATTTTTACTCCCATTTTTTTCTTTCGAGGAATCATATCATTTGAACCAACCGGCCTTCCACACTTTAAGCGTTTCATTGGTTATTATACATTTTGTTGCACAGATATATCAATTCTTGCAAGAGCATTTACAGCTAGAATCACTACAAAAAATTCGCAAATCAGAAACGGAATTTTCCTTTTCTGATTTGCGAAAATTCCGTCTCTGATCGAAATCGAAACGAACGAGAGACGAACGCGTTCCGTCTCTGAAAACGTCGTCGCTGATACGATCAGAAACGGAAAACGGATTCCGTTTCTGATTAGAGACGGAATAGAGACGGAAAATATCCGTTTCTGATTAGAGACGGATTTAGAGACGGAAATTAGAAACGGAACAGAGACGAAAGAAATGGAATTTATTTCGAAATGGTACATTTGTAATTGCATTCCGTCTCTGATTCCGTTGCTGATTAGCAACGGAATCAGAGACGGAATTGATAAATTTATGAATTCCGTCTCTGATTCCGTTTCTAATCAGCAACGGAATCAGAGACGGAATCAGAGACGGAATGCAAATAGTCGTCTCGATTCCGTCGCTAATTAGCAACGGAATCGAGACGGATTATTCGTTTCGATTCCGTCTCGATTCCGTTGCTAATTAGCGACGGAATCAGAGACGGAATTCTTATTTCCGTCTCTGATCCGTTTGTGATTGATAGAAATATTTTTGGAAAATTAGAGACGGATTAGCAACGGAATATTTGAATTCCGTTGCTAATCCGTCTCTAATTTTCCAGAAATGTTTAAATATGAGACAGTAACATATTCCAATTGATTCTCCAACCTAAAAATTCAAAATACAACCCGATATAACCTACTCCATCGCCTGCACCCCCTCCAACAAGTCCTTGGGGGTGCTAACATCCCACGAAAAAGCCAAATTGCACATCCATACATCGACAATATATATCAACAAAAATTCAAAAGATCAAGAAAAAACGTGAAACTCAAAATTAGCAAAAAAATTTATATATCCACAAAAAATTGTCATGTATTACAAACGCTCCATAACTTGAAAGTATACACTAAAACCACCAATCCTATCGTTGAACAACCCAAAAAAAAAGAACACTCACAAAAGGTCCAAAATTTGGAAGTATACACAAAAATGACTTCATCTAATAACTAAAACGCAGGTTTGAAGCATTTTTGATTCTCCATTTGAGGGCAACAACCAGTGAGTATGCACCTGAAAGAAGTAGGCAAATGAGAGATTATTGAACTAAGGATGTACATTGGAAGCGAATGAGAAAAATGGTGGATTTGAAGAAACATAGAAATTAATAATAATCATACATAAAAAGTCGGCTCCGAACCTATTTTTAAATTTATTTACGATTGAGTTTGCTTTGGTCTTTTGTCAATTATGCACATATGTAGGTAGAGAGGAGTACTAGAGGTAATAAGGAACATGAAAGAGGATAATGGTGAAGTGCAAGAATGCTAAAAGGAAAAAAACTAAACTCAAATTTGATCCCCAAACTCCCATCAATGCGTAGGAAAATAGCAACATTGACCCCCAAACTCCCATCAATGCAACATTCACAGTTCAAATTTGATCGTAAACTCAAATTTCATCACATTTAAAAATGCTGTGTGCTCGAAAACAAGCCAGCCATGTGTTCCTACTTTAAAAAAAAAATGGCAGCTGACATTCAAGAAATGCGATGAAGAAAAGAAATAAACCATACAATGAGGAATAAGAAAGCTTCCAAAAAAGACATGAACATGAAGCAAATGCGATCAAGGACTGAAGTTTTGTTGTTGTTGTGAGTTTGGGGGTCAATGTTGCTATTTTCCTACGCATCGGAGATGGCGAACAATGTATCTATAAGATGCAACTATCATGTAAGTCGAGTTGGATTATTTATCAAGCTTTGAAAGGCTTGCATTTCAACATGCATATGATAAGTAATGGCATAAGTGCAAGAATGCTAAAAGGGAAAAAGTAAAAGTTAAGCACAAACCTATCATTTAAGTATGATTCTAGAACTCATCCTCTCACCCCATCTAAACTGTTGTGTGCTCCAAAGGCGACAAGCCATGTGTTCCTACTCAAAAAAAAAAAATAAACCAGCTGGGATTCAAGAAAAGCAGTGAAGAAAAGAAAAAAACCATACAATGTTGAATAAGAATGATACCAAAAAAAAACATGATCATCAAGCAAATGCAGTCACGGACTGAAGTTGGTGTCAATGTTGCTATTTTCCTACGCATAGGAGATGGCGAACAATGTTTCTATAAGATGGACCTATCATGTAAGTTGAGTTGTATAACATGTATAACATGTTTTATAAGGGTTGGTTAGGTCGTGGACGAGTTTATGGGTCGCTAACAGAAAGGGATAAAATAATTATTTTGAGGTCCCTGCAGTTAGCGCGCTAATGCCAGTATTAGCGCGCTAATTAGCCATTGCCAGATATTTTTGACTTTTGCAAATCAAGCTTTACATTTGAATTTTTGATTTCCTGGATTCCTAGAACGGCTATAAACGGTCATATTGGAATTCCTATCACTATAAAACCACCAAAAACTTGGTTTTAACATAAGGAAGAAGAAACACATTCCAAAATTCAAGATCTACAAAAAGAAGAAATTTGATTTTTTTGAAGGAGCAATAGGAGATCACTATAAAACCACCAAAAACTTGGTTTTAACTATAATATACTAATGTTTGAAACAAACTAAACCACCAACAATATGTAAATCAAGGAACTTAAAAAGTCTACACGACAAACTATTGAAAGGAAGTGATTCAGTCGCTAAAATAGAATAGCCAAGAGAAGATTCACCTCGATAAGCACCTAAGTCACTGGCCCCAAAGCCTCCATAACCCCCACCAAGCTCACTGCCTCCACTATACCCACCACGCCTACCTCCGAGACCTGGAGTCCTATAAGGACCAAAATCACCACCACCAAAAAAAGAATGAGTTTAACATGCAAATGAAACAAATCGTCTACAACATGCTCATCGTCAAAAGCAATGAACCCATTCCCTCGAGAACGATAGGAAAAACTAAAACCCGCCTATCCGAAAACAGGAAAAAAAAAATAAAGGAACTTCATCATCAGTACCCTCCACTACATCAGGCTTCAACAAACCACCATCGTCCGCAGGTACATTCATTGTCCATTTATCCTCTGTATATCTTAGTTGGCTTGGACGCCCAGTTGATGCATAAGTTATCATGGATTTTATTTTTAATACATTATCCTCCCCAAAATAAATTTTTTAACCTCAATTTAAGTAAAATATCCTATAAGTACCGAATGTTTGCGGAATTAATCCATGGGAGAAGAAAACATCTTTGTTGTTGTGTGTGCAAATCTTATGCGTTGCGTTGCGAGTTCTCTCGAGTGCTATGATGAAGAAAGTGGTAGAATCGACAGGGAGCAACATCTTCATGCCATAGCAAATGAATTTGGGAAATCGATAAAGGGTCGTTTTTCGGTCATCTGTGTTGAGAACATGTAGGCTATTCTTCTTCTACGGACATGCCATAATAGAAGAAGAAGAGCCTACATGTGCGTAAGCACGATGACCGAAAAAACGAGCCTTTATCGACTTCCCAAATTCATTTGCTATTGCATGAAGATGTCGCTCCCTGTCGATTCTACCACTTTCTTCATCGTAGCACTCGAGAGAACCTGCAACGGCATAAGATTTGCACACAACAGCCAGCATGTTTTCTTCTCCCATGGATTAATTCTGCAAACATTCGGTACTTATAGTATATTTTACTTAAAAACAAAAAAAAGAATTGGGGGAGCAAAAGGGGAAAAAATTAAAATCCACGATAAAATATGGAACATCGACCTAAAAATGCACAAAAAGAAGTGTGAATCATAAAGTAATTCGATGAATTTCTAAAGTTGTCTACACTATAAAACGTTTAATCTAAGCATTTGAAACAAACAACAAGTGAAGTACATTGTATCGCCAACCTCGCTCATCTCTCGAGAGCCACGCTTACGTCTCACGCCCAACATTGTCCCCTTGTTGGGGTGGATCGACCGGATCTATTTGCGGCGGGCATTATTCTTTGGTCATGAGGTGGCGGTGGTGGTGGCGGTGGTGGTGGTTGTTCTTTGAGCTAGGCCTATTTCGTCCATGTCCATCCCAAGACGCCGATGCATGAAGTTCATAACCTTTCGTAGTTGCTCCGCAACGACATCGAACTCTGCCCGCGGCACCACATCCGGCGTCTGCGACGTGCTAGCACCAGGAGCTCCGTATCTCCTCTTCTTTCTCCCTACGGACCCGAGTCCGTAGACACGTCCTTTGGAAGACTCACCCGCCACATAGAGGTACACCGCCTCATCATCCACCGATTGCTCCGGTGTAGCACGGGTCGCCCCGACGTCCGCTGGAGCCTATCCTGCATATATGCACAACAAACAAAGTACATGATATGGGGATAAGTTAAAGACTTAATAATATTTTACATATCATTTCTATACTTACATAGAACCGCTCTGATCTAGTATCGATGAATGTCGTCCTGTCGTGATTAACGGTATGGAGATGCAAGTACAAATCATTCACAGACGGTGGCGTCTCGGATGAATCAGCCTGCGTGCAGGACCAAGCATAGTGAACAAGAGTATAAATGTACAAAATATCCTAGATGTTACAAAAAACTAACCAATCTTTCTTGGGTAGTCGCAAATGACACGGAACCACCACCGTGCTTCGAGGGTCCAGTCCCAGGGCCTTCGACCTCAGTGTTCCTATTCTCCGTCGCTTGCCTAGACCTAGCCTGGAAGTCCTCGCTCTCCCGATCGCAAGTATCTCCTCCATGCCTCATCTCGTAACATAAAGCGGTCGCACCCGATTCTTCTTCAACTTGTGCATCAACGCGGTGTACCTTGTGCTGCAAGCTTTGTCGTACGCCGCTCGCACGAGATCCTCGGGAAGCGCATCATCCCATCTAAAAAATATCTACAAATTGGCGATTGCTATTGTTAGCACTTATTTGAGAAAATAGTATAAATCATAAGGCATCTGGTAGTCTTGTTTACCTTCCATTGGCGCCAGTATTGGTCTTTATGATGAGGCGGTACCGACTTCCAACAATACCCTTCGGGAATCATCCATCGTTTAAAAACTTTTGTCATCCTCCGTGCACAAAAGTGCAAAGGATGCAACTCCCTGTGTTTCATGAACATGCATATCACCTTCAATATTTGACATCCATATTGAAATTGACATATAAAAGTCAAACGCAAACTTACGTATCATTGGCAATCAGCGTGATAGGGATCCCCTGCACGCGAGGGGGCTCCATCCCTGGCCTCTGAGGTGGCCGCGGAGGGCCTGTCACCTCCAACCCTGCTCTTACGTCTTCTTCTCGGGATGCTGCCGCTGATGCTGTGGCTGGGGGTGCAGGCCTCGTGGGTAAATGAGTCATTGATGTCGGAGAAGGTGTGGGGAAATGTGTATTAGGCATAGTCCTTGATGACGACGAAGATGGTACAGACGACCCCGACGGTATGGAAGGGAAGGTGACGCCGCGGGCCGTATCGTGCTCGAGAGACCGAGAAGTCGGAATCGATAATGGAGGTATCGAACCACGACCTCGACCGCCACGACCTCTATGGACCCCTCATGTGGCCTGACCACGAGGGCCAGTTGGTATTTCGCCCCCAGATGTCAGTGCCGCACCTATTCCGCCTGGACGATGGCCTCCTAATGGCAAACCTCGACATCCCCTACGACCACGTCCGGCCATGATACCTAACAATATTCACGAGTAAAACATCAGAAAAGAAGGGCATACAAAAAGTAGAAATTCAGTCTATATTATTGGACTTAATAAGAACGAAATCCATGCAAATAAAAGTAACTACATTATTGGTCGTTGACATATCATATACAAACTTTATTCGCTATCATCCGTTTCAAATTCACTCTCATGAGTAGAAGGTGATGATTCTTCTCTCGATTCATCTCCACTATAAACTTCATCGCTTGGACCCGCTTCAACAATGAATCGAGTCCCGATCGGAACATCCAGATTGTTCATATCGGCGTCGCATCATCGACTACGCACGTGGTGGGCATCCCATCTTGGAAAGCAATCTCTGCGAGCCCTGGTCATTATCGTCTTTGCTAGTTTCCTCGTCGGCCGAATTTTGGTCGACAAAGCAACAAACTGCTAGCCATTCTTGTCGATCGTTCCGCATAGAAGGGTACGAAAGGTAGTAGACTTGAGTGGCTTGCATTGCTAGTACAAATGGCTCGTAGTTGTTATATCGTCGACTTCGATGAACCTCTACCAATTGAAGTGTTGGGTGAGTCCTCACACCATGATTCGGTGTAGGGTCATACCATTCGCACTTAAACAAGACCACACGTTTGAGGTCGGTATACTCAATCTCCACAACCTCTTGCGACTCCATAATAGTTATGGGAAACATCAGCGTAGTTTGAACCCTTCACCAAAACACCGCTGCTCTGCGTCGATCTATTAACGTCATATGTTGCGGAGTGGAACTTATACCCATTAACAAGGTAACCAGGGTAGACAGTACATGATCGACTAGGACCAACAGAAAGATCAACGAGCGTCTCGTCAACTATAGAATTCGAGCCTATTCGTCAAAATTAGAGATGCAATATGACACATTAGTTATGGGAGAAACATTTGAATCTATAACGTACAAAAGTAATGCCCTTACATATGTTTGAAACCAAATGGGGAAGTTGTCTTTGTAGACTACTATCAACTTGCGACTCCCCCATTGCTTGAGTGATTTCATCGACGAATATCCTAGAAGAAACGAACGTGTAAGTCGGATGTATTTATAATGTATGAACAATGAATGTAATGCATTATTGAAAGAAAGTGATGGACATATCGAACGTAAGGAGCGATCTCTCGGACAATTGAGCAAGTATGTACGAATGAGCGGCATTATACTCCTGCTTTCTGTTAAGTACCGCTCCTTCGACTTGCCCATGGGTCGACCGGGATAAGTGAAAATCGAGAAATTGCCATCGAAGTTCGGTGTGGGCCCGAGATCGCCATCGTCGTTACGTGGCACTTTGTCATGCAACGTAAAGACGTGATCTTCGAAGTAGTAAGAACAAAAGGATGTGACCTCTTCGACCAAATAAGCATTACACATGGAGCCCTCAACCTTCGCTTTGTTTCGCACATTGTTCTTCAAATGTTTAAGGTACCTATATGAATGTTATAGGAAATGTTGATATAAAACCTATTGAATGGGAAAATAATATCAAGGGCTCAAGATAGTACCTCTCAAATGGATACATCCATCGAAATTGAACGGGACCTGGCCAGACGGGCCTCGTAGGCCAAGTGGATTGGTAGGTGTTCCATAGAGTCAAATAAGCTTGGAGGAAATTTTTTTCCAACTTGCAAATGATTTTTGGTATTTCAGACTCTAAGACCTCCATATCTTGGATACTGACACATTTCGCAGTAAGGGACCGGAAAAATAGGCTTAATTCGCTAATTGCAACCCAAACCGGGTTTGGGAGAAGTTCTCTGAATGCAATTGGTATCAACCGTTGCATGAATATATGACAATCATGGCTCTTCATGCCAAACATTCGCAGTTTCTTTGGATCTACACATCGACCAAGATTCGATGCGTAACCATCAGGAAAACGCAACTTTTCAACCCACTCGCACAATTTTTGTCTTCTTGATGTATCAAGAGCATAGCACCCAAGGACGTAAGTATTTGTCGCCGAATCAATGTGCGAGAGAAGGTCGGTGACAATATTCACGAATATCTTGCCTCGATTTTGCATTGTCCTTACTCTTGCCTAAGTACACACATAATAGTGTTGAATATGTTGTCGAAAACATTTTTTTCGATGTGCATGACATCTAAGTTGTGGCGGATCAAGTTTGTCTTCCAATACGGCAAGTCCCAGAATATGTTTTTCTTCCTCCATCCCGAATTCTTAGCTATCCGCCCATTCACGATTCGGCGCCGATTTCGTCACCTTCATCAAGCCAAACGATTCAATTTCGCCAAAATTTCTTCACCAGACCGCAAAGCGGCGGATCATCGATTATGACCATTTTGCCTCTAATGAAATTTTTTTGTCTTTCCTTAATGGTGATGACTTCTCCAAGAAACGACGATGACAAATCGAACCACGATGTCTTACCACCATTTCGCAATTGAAATGCATTTGTATCCTCCATACAAAATGGACAAGCGTACTTACCGTGTGTGCTCCAACCGGACAACATGCTATATGCGGGGAAATCACTAACAGTCCATAAAAGGGCAACTCGCATGACAAAATTTGTCTTGGTGGAAACGTCGTATGTAACCACCCCATTGTTCCATAAATCTTGCAACTCTTTCACAAGCGGCTGAAGGAACACGTCGATTTTCTGCTTTGGGCTGGTCGGTCCAGCAACGATAACCGTTAAGAACATAAACTCAGATTTCATGCACATCGACGGTGGAAGGTTGTAAGGAGTCAAAATCACGGGCCACGAAGAGTACGATTTCCCGAAAATTCCAAATACTTGAAAACCATCAGTGCACAATCCTAAACGAACATTCCGAACCTCGGCGGCAAAGTCTTTATTGACGTCATTAAAATGTCTCCAAGCAATCGAATCGAACAGTGTTGCATAACATCTTCAAAGCGATGAATGATCTCCATGCCATCGCATATGTTTTGCGGTTGACTCAGACGCATACAATCGTTGCAACCGAGGGCCCAAAGGGAAGTAGTACATTCTTTTGCAAGGGCGGTTTTTTGTGTTCCGACCACGACCTCGTCGATGTGCAACGTATCGTGATTTCCCACAAAATTTACATGACGTCCACTCAGAGTCCACTCCCCAATAAATCATACATTGGTCCTCACAACAATCTATTTTCTCAACAGGTAGACCTAGACCTCGCATTAGTCTTTTAGTGGCATAAAAATTCTCAACCATTGAGTTGTCATTTGGCAAACAATCCTTCATGAGTTTAATGATTTCATTATACCCTTGTTCAGATATATGATGTTCAGACTTGATCGCAAGTAATCTTGCCATTGCGGACAACGTTGTCATGGTATCGCAACCAGGCCACAATTGTTCCCTACTTGCATCAATCATGTCATATAGTTGGCGTGCTTGGGGGTTTGGTGATTCTTCCACGACATTCCAATTGAAACTTGGACCTGCCACGTTGTGTAGCATCTCGCGGTAAGGTGTCGGATCGTAGCCTCGAACATCAGCATCATCAATATGGCAATCCATTTCGTGAAAGTTTTGCGGCCCTTCATCTCCGTTCTCACCATGTTCGTACCAACTGTGATATCCCCGGACAAATCCATACCTACATAGGTGGTGCTCAACCGTTTCGACGTCCAGGTACGGAACAAGTCGACATTTCTTAAAATTGCACGGACATCTAATCTTCCTTTCACTTTGGTATGTAGGACAATGTTGTTTTGCAAATGATATGAATTCTTTAACCTTCGCCGCGAATTCAATTCGAACATAACCGTTGTCGAGCGGTTGTACATCTCTGTTTGTAGACGACATTCCTAGACGAGGGAGTAACCCTTGTCGAGCGGTTGTCTATTCAAGTAATGAAATAATAATGATTAAGATGATAAGAAATCTCACTAATTGGAGAATAATGTAAATCGGAATAGCGATCTACACCATCTAGAAGAAATTGATAGCTAAGTGAAAGAACGAGGTTCGCACATTAAACTCATGAATAGAGAATAAATTGACAAAGTTAGGAAGTCATTAATGAGTCATCACAATCTAAAGAGAAGGCATTGATTGAGTTATGTTGTTTATGTAAGAAGCTTGGGCATTATCGAAAGGATTGTTGTAAATGACTCATAATAAACATGTATAACATGTATTATAAGGGTTGGTTAGGTCCTGGACGAGTTTAAGGGTCGCTAACACAAAGGGATAAATTAATTATTTTGAGTTCCCTGCAGTTAGCGCGCTAATTCCAGTATTAGCGCGCTAATTAGCCACTGCCAGATATTTTTGACTTTTGGAAATCAAGATTTAAATTTGAATTTTTGATTTCCTGGATTCCTAGAACGGCTATAAACTCTCATATTGGAATTCCTATCACTATAAAACCACCACAAACTTGGTTTTAACATAAGGAAGAAGAAACACATTTCAAAATTCAAGATCTACAAAGAGAAGAAATTTGATTTTTTAGAAGGAGCAATAGGATATCTTTGTGGCTGTTCTTAAGTTCTCAAATCCAAAGCACCTTTGAGGCTTTCAAAGGAATGTAAGAGTCTCTGCAAAGCTGATCTCTTTTGTCATCCTCTTGGTTGTAAGGAAATCCTTGATATAAACTCTTTCTTGTGCTTAATCGACATAGTTTTGTGTATTTGATTTGAAAATCAGTTTGATGTGTGTTTGAACTCTTTCATCCTGGGTTTTGCACTTAAATTAAAATTTTTAAGACCCTAAGATTGCAAAAAGAGACCACCAGTAGCCCGACATTTAGTTGTGTGGGGAATCGAAGTTGAGGCCGTGGGCCTAACCTATATCGATATCAGAGGCATACAAATACCACATAGTATCAACGCGTCTACTACTTGTTCACTCATACGTCCTTAAGGTTATAGGTTTATTCCATTCTCTAGAAATGTAATGTGAAATAGGAACATTCACTAAAAGATTAATCCTAGTGTTTCTAACCCTAACTAGTAGTAGAAATTAAGTAATTATAGGTATTATTCAATCGTAACCAACAACACCTAACTAATCAATCATCCATAGCAAGTGCATGAATATGAAATTACTAACAACTATAACATCAAACGACAAAGTAATTACCTCAGTAAATGATTCTAATGTATTATAATGTTGATCATGACATGCTTTACCGATAAAATAAACATGGAATAACAACCAAATACGGATGACATGCTTTACCGATAAAATAAACATGGAATAACAACCAAATACGGATGACATGCTTTACCGATAAAATAAACATGGAATAACAACCAAATACGGAATCAATATAAATCTTGAATTGCTCAATTAAAAGGTTGAAATGAAATAGTACATATTACTAAACCTAAAAATAGAACAAGCATAACCTCAAAAACTATGCATGTAAGAGAAGAAAGCGAGAACAAAAACTTCTAAACCAAACAAAAGACACAACATTAACTTAATAGATCAAGTGAAGAACACCAACTAATGCACATGAAAGCCAATCCGGGGGAAAATGTGAGCAGATACAATGTGAAGAGAATTCGGGTGTTAAAAAAATTTTTTTGTCTTACCTTGACGAGCGGAGAGCGGAGCGGTAAGCACGAAAGCGACCGAGAAAGAGAGCAATGAAAGACACGGAGATTCAAGATCGAAATTCAAAAACAATCAGAACGATGTGCACTCATTCACTGCACAATCAACCAAGGAACAAATCAAATCTCTCAAGAACAGTTAAAATAAAACCTCATAAAGTAATAACAATTATAAGAACTGAACTCTTAAAATATGTCACACCGATCAAGAGTTTGTTCCTTCACAGTTCATAAACAATAAGGTAGTACTATAACACGGCCAATTGCCAAGACGAATTTACAAAAATAAAATGGATTCCATGACCATAATAGCTAAGACCTTTCAAGAAAATATATTTTTTATTTAAATCCATTTATTAGACTAGTATAGTGAGCCGCTAAGAAAACCTAGTATACACAATGGTCACCACATTATGTTCATTTCCTATATTCGAACATCAAGGCATATATATGACTGCCTTGCCTAGCAGATATAGCTTCAGTTCAAGTGAAAATCTATAACATATTTCATTCATGAGCATAATATTTGCAATGCTAACAAGTATTACGACTTTAATATTCCTTTATGCCGCATATAAGGTACGTAGGAACACTTAGGACACCCCAAATATTTATTGATAGATGGAAATTTATGAAGTCTGCATGCTTAATTTAACTTGGAAAATCTTTCAAGATAAAATAGCTTCTTGCCTTCAACTCCGATCTTTACTAGAAGATCGAACTATCAAATGAACCATAGCGGAAACTTAAATAATTCTCATGTCACCCTTGGTTTTCCATAAATTTTTAAAATTAGATAAACAAGGGGACTAGAATGCCAACCTGACAGACGCAAATTTTTAGCGAAGGATGCAACTGCAGCTCAGTACTTCCTCAAAACCGTCACAAGGTGAATGATCTCTATGAAAGCTGAAGAGCTCTTGATCATGAGTGTTGCCTGCATTATAAATTAAGAACAATCAAAAACAAATAGATTATATCAGAATGTAGTAAGACTCCAAAACTACAAATGCCTTGCTAACCGGATCCGAATCAGAGAGCAGAGAGAGCGAGAGATATCGGCGATGACGGAGACCGGCGCAACGAGACGGAGAGACCAGAGAGACGGCGAGACCAGAGACAGCAGAGAGACCGGGTAGCACGACCGGACGGACAAACGAAGACCACCGCGACCAGACGGCCAGAGCAGAGACAGCAGAGAGACCAACTAGCACGACCAGACGGAGAGACGAGACGATCGAACGGGATGGCCGTTTGGGGACGAGACGATCGACCGGCGCGACGAGACGGAGAGACAGATTTAGGTTTTTGGGGTTGTTTCGTGTGAATGATTTGGGGATTTTTTGTGTTGTTGGGAGGGGGTGGGGTGCGGGAAAGAAAAAGAGGCTGCCATGATCCACTAAAACCCAAATCTCGAGGAATTATGAACGGTCATAAGAAATGAAGAATTTGGCGGGAATGGAGGCGCCAAATTTCAGAGACGGAATTAAATTCCGTCTCTGATTCCGTCGCTAATTCCGTCTCTGATCCGTCTCAAATCCGTCTCTAAATATTTCCCTTTCAATTCCGTCGCTAACTGTTACATTTAGAAACGGAACTTATTCCGTTTCTAATTCCGTTTCTGATTTGCTGTTTTTTTGTAGTGAATATATGATTTTGTCACTTGTTTTGCATCAGTAAATGCATCAGGTAATTGATTTACGATTTGTTGCAAATGAATGTTCTTTTGAACATCAAGTTCACACTCATTTGTGCGTGGATAATAATAAGATAAAGTTGATCTATTCCAAGCAATTTCGTGTCATTCATTTTGAATTAGCTTCTTATCTCTCCTTAATGGTGGGAAAATTACTTCATCAAAGTGACAATCAACAAAACGTGCAGTAAATAAATCCCCTATTAAGGGCTCAAGGTATCTTATAATGGATGATAAGTTAAATCCAACATAAATCTCAAGTTTTCGTTGTGGATCCATCTTAATTCTATTAGGAGGTGGTATAGGAACATACACTACACAACCAACAATTCTCAAGTGTGAAATATTTGATTGTTGACCTAAAATGAGTTGCATGGGAAAATGTTTATGGTATGCAGTTGTGACGGCCCCAAATTTCGAGGCAAACCGAGCACCGCCACGTCGCCGGACACGTCACTAAACCATGCTATGTCACTTGCACACTTTTCTATGACGGTCCGCGAACTATCCATTTTTTAATCCGACTTAATAAATTTGTTTTAAAATATTAATATTCTATCGAAATATGCTAAGTTAAGAAGCTTACAACTTAATTTGTTTATTTTAATTCTTTTCAGGCTATTTTTAATAGGGGAAGTCTTAATAACATGTATATATTTAATGCAAACAAGTTATGCATTAATTAACAACCTTGGGGTGGAAACCCAACAAAAGGATACCATGTATATCAGTTAAGGCGACAAAATGTATAATAGGTGTCAATATACACGTATTAGGTGAAAAGTCTCCCAAAATGATCCCAAAAAGTATATATATGTAAATACAAATACCTACGAGTAAGCTAGTGAATACGCTCCAAATCGAGGTAGTCGCCAATCACCGCCTTCCCACGGCTCGTCGTAGGATCTGCAACTTGCCACCAACAAACAATGACAAGTTCCAGTTAGTAAATACCAGAGAAATTCAATTAATATTCATAAGAAATCCAAGAAAATGGCTACAATTCATGCATATAAATTAAATGAACAAGAATGTAAAACATGAATATAAGTCGTGAGATAATCAAGAATATCGAACGCAATTGTGGTATATAGCTGTCGAGCTCTAGGACGTAAATAATAAACCGAGAAGGCCCTGGAAGTGAGGGAATCCACACCCCCTCTTCACGGTCGAAATGAGAAACTCTGTTGGTCGGAAGGTAGACTTT
The DNA here is from genome assembly GCA_039657365.1 of Stephania yunnanensis. Taxonomy (NCBI): domain Eukaryota; kingdom Viridiplantae; phylum Streptophyta; class Magnoliopsida; order Ranunculales; family Menispermaceae; genus Stephania; species Stephania yunnanensis. The sequence continues at coordinate 53,835,122 of CM077588.1, read as the reverse complement.
CGCCCAACATCTCAAAGGAGAGGAGATTTGTGATAGAAGTGAGTCTCACGTCAACTCGCTCTCGAAATCATCGACTCGCTGAGAGATATCTCACGCGTAGTTTAAGGTATGACCAACATCGTAGCAACAATTGAATCATCATCAACGAGAGAGCCGAAAGGGGTCACACTGTGGCGCCCTCGCCGCCCCGGGGTGACGTGTCTTGTGTACTCCTTGCCAGCTAGCCCTTACTACACGTGTACGGCACCTGCCCGTCCTTTTTTATCTTGAAATGTATCCACTTGTGTGTGTACGGTGTATAAATGACATATTAAGCGGAAAACGTACATAAATGTAAAAATTATTAATAATCAATTAAACAAAACCTAGTTTGTAAAAAAAAATCCCGAAAAGTACTTTGTATAAAGGTAAATGACTGTACCATGTAAAATATCTATGTACAATGTCATGTCATTCCCAGTTCCCAAAAGAATCAAAATATCAAAATAATCATATGTACAAGTAATCTTCAGAGGTAGGCAGTCAGAGGTAGTCACATAAGATCCCATTGCCTTTACTTGCACTCGGGTTTGCACTCAATCATCATGGAAGAAAATGGATGACGAGTCCAGTCAGTAAAATCCCAATGAACTCATCCGAGCATTCATATAAATAAGTGGAAGTCAATAAATACTATTAAATAAACATGCAGAATGTAAATAGACAATTGTAAGTAGGGCATCGCATGCATAGATAACAATAAAGTGCAAATGTGTGTGCTTGTTCCACAGTCAGACTAAACCATACTTCGAGATTCCCTTACAGGATCCCACTAGTGAGCGCACCCAACTAGCTATCACCTGATCCTTCTCGGTGGCCGGCGTAGACCTACGACGCACCGACACATGTAACAGTTCATTAGTTCAGGTTGTTATCCATCGAGAACTCATGATACACATGATATGATCTAGAATGCATACACACACAACGGAAGACCCGGTGGAAGTAACTCAACCAACCGTGTAAATAACGACAAGATATAGATATAGGAAAAATAACAAGGAATATTGAAATTGAATGGAATTACAAAGCAAAATAAATATTCAAGAGTTTTTCCATTGGGTTTTACAAATCTCACAACGCACTCCAATACCCAGTAATCAAATCCCCGGGTCCAAGTTCACTGAGTCCTTGGTCGCTGTTGAGTCGTTAATTATGTAATATTATATATAGGTTATCTATATATTTTTATTGTCAAGTCTCCAAAATACTAGCCTAATTGCATTTATTTATTATTTTCAGGGTTATTAGAGTGCGCGGTTAAATCTGAGGCGAAAAACTACGCAAAATCGAGTATTCATATGCATGGATCCGTTTTACACCGAAAGTCGCGCTAGCGCGCATCTCGAGGCGAATTTGGTGGGGCCCACATTATGGTATTTGAATGAAAATAAGTGGAGCATGATGACGTTGATACAATGAAGCATGAGTTGGTTTGATTTGCATTATATATAGGAAAATATATATATATATATATATATATATATAGAAAGATGAGATATGCATGGACATATATGCATGGAAAATAGGAAGATATCTAGAAAGGAAAGATATGCATGAAAGAAAGAGAGACAGAGACGAATTGTTTTGGAAATAAGGGGACGTCTCTCTCTGGGGGCTTTTCTCTCTTCTTGGCCGAACGCCTTCTCTCCCATTTTTTATTTTTTATTTTTTTTCCTTTGTGTTCTTTGATGCGAGGCTAAAACCTCTAGCCTAGGCAAGACTGCGAGGGAGGTTCGACTGCGTATATCAATAGATTTGTGAGATTTATATATTTTAATTTCAGTCTTTTCATTAATATTTTATTTTCTTTGGTATTATTTTAATAATCAAGGTTAAACACTTGCTTAAATCTTGATTTATCAGCCAGTGTGTCGTAAGCCTACTTGTGCGATAAGACCACAATAGTGGCATTCGACCATACCGATTGATTAGACCCTTTTGGGACCGGTTGAATACCATAGGGATCTAGGCTAAATCGGACACACTAGTGATCTGGTTGTCTAGGTGTAGTGCCTTCACGAAGCTCAATGTGGTCAACACAGTAAACATAATTCACTTGAATATATGGTTATGTGTTTGACTAGGGAAGTAGTCACCGTCGTACCTTGGCTATCGAGATTTGGAAGTGTGAGGAACCGCGTGCGTCACCGGGTCTATAGCTACACTAGGATATTTTGATTTGCATACTTTACATAAATCGACGACCAAATCCAATCTTTTATTGAGCCAAACTTGTATGTCTTGACCTAGGTATTTTTATTAATTATTTGATTTTCAATTTTATTTCCTTTGCTTTCATTATTTTATGATTAGATAATTAATTCATTTTCTATCAAACCCCGATTTCTCTTTTCGTTATTTTTTAAACCTTAGAAAGAATACCAATCCCTGTGGGATCGATCCTTTGCCACTATTCCACAAAATAGTTGGTTTAGCTATTTTTTAATTTTATTGACGCGTTCGGCGCGCGTCAGTCGCCAATTGATCACACGTGTCAACCTATGTCCATTATCAATAAGTCAATTTAGGATGACAATTTACAATAAGTTTCTAAGATTTTTAGGCCAAATTGTCTATTTTGCGCTTTTCGAAGCAAAACCCCGCAAAAAGTCGCGTCCGACATATCCACATATTTTCTTTTCATAGAAATTCATAAATTTCTATTTATTTTATGGAAATATAATTTTTTTCGAAATTTTCTCAATTTTTTCGAAATTTTCCAAATTTTTCTTGCTTTTTTCTTTTTTTTTTTATTTTGTTTGGGTCGAGTCGACCCAAATGGGTCGGACCAGACTCGGCCCTGGATCAGAACCGGTCCAGGCTTGGCCTATGGCCGAGCCTGGCCCGTTCTGGGCCCGCCCATGCAATGGGTGCACACGTGCGCACTTGCGCTCGCGTGTGCACCATCTTCCCAAGAGCAACATTTTTTTTTCTTCTTTTCCTCCGTGGTTTGGGTTGGGATTTCTCTCCACCCCACCCCGGTGGACTCGATGGCAAGGGAAACACCCCCGCTATCACCACCGCGACCCGGTTCGGCCTCCATGGTCGAACCCCTGTCTTGCCGCCACAACCAACCGAAACCCACAACAACAACGAGGACTCACCTCGATCGTGACGTCTCCACCTTCTCTTCTCTCCCTCCCGCTTCTTCTCCTATCCGGTTCCCTTTTTCCCTCTCCGGCCTCCCGATCGGTTGTGTGTGCAGGGTGTGTACGGGTTGTGTGTGAGGTGTAGGTGAGGTGAGAGAAAAGGTGGTGAAGTATGGTTTAGATAAGGATTGTTGACTTTGGTTGCTTGACACCAAAATGTGACACAACTGGGACACTCGCCCATGTTTTTGGGTATTTCGACGCTTGATTTCACGTCCGAACCGCGATATATGCTTACCGCCGCGTCACTAGCCGCCTATGTAACGGTCCGAAAAATTTGACTTGTGCCACTTGCCAAATCAAGGTCGTATATGGGACCCACTCGTCGAAACACGTATGTCCGAATCTCGGGTGGAGACACCGATGTATGATATTTGCCCGTGATGTGTGTATTATTTAATAATATCCAATTTGAGATTATAATGCTAATTATGCGAGAAATTTGTTGAGCCGAAACACGAACTGGAATGTGCCTCGAGTCGCGTGTCGACGTGGGACCGAGGTAGTGATTTTAATGTGGTCACGTTAAAAATATATATATATGTATATATACATTGGATGCACCTCGTGATGCGTGTGGCGCGAGTGTCGAGATTATGAAATGAGGTGGTAGTAGTGACTATTTTATGGTGCCTCGAGATGTGCGCTGCCAAATTTGTAAGGAAAGCATGTGAATATATATATATATATTTTGATGTGCCTCGAGTTCCGCTCCGCACGAATCTCGAGGCCATATTTGGTTTCTAAAAAAAATTGGATAAGAATCGGATGGAGGAGAAAGAAATGAGGGAGAAAAGAAGAGAGAGAGAGAAGAAAAGGAGAGAAAGGAAGCCAGAGAGAGATCGGACGACGGAGATGGGAGGAGATCGGCGGTGCGAGCGGCTCCAGCGAGGGCGAGCCGGAGGCGGCGGTGACAGTGTCCCAGCTGCGGCGTGGTGGCGGAGTTGCCCAGTGACGTGGATCAGCAGCAGCAGCGAGCCGGGTACAAACGGCGGCGGTCAGCAGCTGGCGCACCTCCGCCGATCGGCTGCGGTTGACGACCTTCGTAGTGGCGGAGGAGGTGGCGCGCGCGAGAGAGAAAACCGACGGCAGCAGCGAAGCGAGAAGCACGCGGACTGGGCCGGCACTGCGAGGCCGCGGACGACGCGCGCGAGGCATGGCGGGCGAGGTTGGCAACGAGTGGTGCCGGCGGCGGTGCGGCATGGCGGTGATCGCGCAAGGCGGCGCGAACTGGGTCGCGGTGGTGGCCGACGGGGAGGACGAGCAAGCGGCTGGGAACTCCAGAAGCGCGACGCTACGCACGGCAAGCGGTGATGGCCGACAGTGGCGGTGGCAGCGAAGATGACGGCGGCGCGGCGGCACGGCGGAGCGAGGAAGGGCGTGGAGCAATGACGCGGTGGCGTGTGCCGGGCCGATCGATCCGCGACAAGACAACAACAGTGGACAAGGCGTCGTGACTTCGACGAAGCTCGACAACGCGATGAGTTGCTCGCGAATGAGACGAGAGGCGTGGGCCGTGGTGAGGTCCTACACCATCTTGTGCATTTCATTGCTTTTATTATGGAATTCACGGTTTTAATTGCGAATATATTGATGTGAATGATGTAAGTAACGTAAGTGGTATAAATGGACACTAGGGACTTATGAGTCGGGTATCGGATGCGCAGATCGAGGCGTGAGCGGGACATTCTTGAGGTAAGTAAACCAGTGAAGAACTGTACAGTAATTTCATTGCCTTGATATTGTTGTTCATTACTTTGATATTGTTATTCATTGCTTTGATATTATCCTTGAAAGTGCTATAGTCTGGAGTGGTCCATTTGGCAAGTGAGTCATGGTTACTGTTATCTGCGATATGAGAGTGTTAGGGCTGGGAGGTAGGGGTCTCGTCCTAAACACGAGGTAGTACCTTGACGTCCGTCGATATCTCCCAATTGAGTGTACGTTGGGGGCTCTTATCCGGGTCTGTGGATATTTCATAGTCGCACGGGCTAGGGCTGGGAGGCAGGTGTCTCGTCCTAGATTTGGGTCTATGATATCTCATAGTCGTAAGGGTTAAGGTTGGGAGGCTGGGGTATCGTCCTAAACTCGAGTCTGTTAAGTTTTTGCCGCGATTCAACGACCTTTTGGTCGGGACTCCTTGTTATTTGGCATCACTGATCGATTGATTTGTTTTCATTCTTTTATATTCATGCATTACATGCTCATTTCTTTCTAATTGCATGAATTTGACTGTTCTATTTGTATTTTGGAAATGCTGTATATGTCCTACCGGCTTTACTTACTTGGGCTCGTCATTTTTGGGTTTGACTGAGTGCAGATCTATGGTCCAGCAAGAGGAAGGCTCCATAGCTAGGTGAATTTTTGTATAGCTTGTATTTACTCACCTCTGATGATAACATTTTTACTGGGTTCGACAACTAGGTTGCCTAACTCTTTTCAAATATTGTTGAGTTATATATTTGTTGTAATTGCTTCCGTTAAACTGTAAAACTTGCAAAATATTAATAACTCAATTTAAAATTGTGAAATTGCGTATAAGGAGGGATTAGAAGGCTGACTAAGTCTGCGTTAACCTTGCGAGACTGACTCGGGGTCCACGTGAGCTTAGGCCGGGCGGGGCTCAGTTTGTGAAAAATTGGGGCCGTCACGGCCTAATACTCATTCCATATTAGTTACTTTGCCAATTTTTATATAATTTGTGTGTTTTAGTTTCCCCGACTTAATATTCGATCCCGTCAATCGTCCGGTACCCGCGTCGACACGCATTTCGAGGCGAATACAGTTCTCACAATCTCGCACGTATTTTTATGCAACATACACAAATGCGATGTATTTCAATAAATTCCACCGCAAATAAGTATCCGACACACCATAAACTACCATACTTAAGTCCCCGTGTGTCCTAGCGTACCGCGACGTCCACGTAGGTCCGAGCTGGCGTCCCCGTCCGTAAATTTTAGAGACATTAATAAACTGGGTTGTTACACACACCGTCCCTTCGACCATACACAAACACACGCAGGAATAAAGTAAACATGCAAGCTGAACTGACGAAAAGTAATGTGAAATAAATAATTTACAAGGAAAATAAGTAAATTCTAAATTGACTTTTTTTCGTGGGTTTACTTACCTCAAACAATCGCAAATATCTCTCCAAAATGTCCCGCTCACACCTCGAGATACGCGTATGATACCCGACTATAGTCTCCTAAGTCTCTTGTATCCAATTATACCACTTTTATTATTTTAGAGTCACATTAAGTGAATTTATAATGTTTGACAAAAATTTTGAGATTTTGTTTTAAAAAGTTTAATTTCGACACATTTTTCGAGTTATACTAGGGTACCATGCCTCAAAAAGTCCTCAAAAATTACTTTTTATATTTTCCCATTTTATTATATTTTTCTTGATTTTTATGTATTTTTCCATAATTTTCTTACTATTTTTCCTATTTTTTGATATTTATTTGATTTTAAAATGTATTTTATTTAATTTTTTTAAAGTTTTTAATTAATTAAAATTAATTTGGGGTGGGTTGGGCCCGAACCAGACCCGGTTCGGTTTGGCCCGGTTCGGCCCAACCAGGGCCACCCGGGTTCAGGACGGTTTAGCCCGACCCGCCAAGGTCTGAGCCGGCTCGGCCCGACTGGGCTTGGGCAGCACGACCCACATGGGCTTGAGCAACCAGGCCCAGCCTGCTGGCTCATTCTTATCCAAATGCAGAGACGATTTTTTTTTTCTTTTTTTTTGTTGTTTAAGCACAACAACGACAACAATTTCAACAACAACAACACCATTAAACTTTAATTTCTTCACAAAAGTTAACAAAATTGACACACTCACCTTGATTCGGAGATCTTCGCGAGCGTCGCTGAGTGGGGAGAGCACCGTAAGAGATATGCGGCCGAGTTGTGAGAGTGATGGAGAGCTAGGTGGTGAGGAGTTGGAAGTGGAGAGGAAAATGAAAATGATAGGGGGAGGAATAAGAGTCGGGTAGAGAGAAAGAGGGAGTGAGTGAGAGATTTTGTTTTATTTTATTTTATTTTTCTGATTTTGGAGGAGAGAGAAAAGTAGGGGAATGGGTTGAAGCATGGTGATTGGATAGGTGATGTGATGGGATGTATGATGTGACAACTAAATTTCAGACTATCCCATACACCCACGTTACGTGCACACCACGACGTCGTACGCTCTCGTCACTACACGCATACAACGTGACCAAGCGCAATTCTTAATTAGCGCGGCGTGAATTATTAAATAATAGTAAAATAATAAACAGTCGCAACACAAAATTAACAATTTTTACCTCGTTTGGCATGCCCTAGACTCTTCCGCGACGTCCACGTGGGTCTGAGCTTAAGATCCTAATCTGTAATTTGATAGTTAATCGAGATTAATTAAAGTGGGCCGTTACAATCTTCCCAACTAAAAGGAATTCGTCCAAAAATTCAAATTTAATTAAATCTTTACCTTGGAACAAGTAGGGGTATCGCTCTCGCACGGTAGACTCTCTCTCCCACGTGAGGCCCTCGTTCTTATGATACTGTCATCAAATGAGTACAAGTGGTATTTCTTTCCTTCTGAGAGTTTGTACCTTAATTGTGATCCACTATCTCAATGGGGTGTTCCTCGAATGTCACATCCAATCTGACCTCGATCCTAGTCATATCAACCATCGGTCTCGGTCCTGGTCCTGATCTGACTAGCCTCAACATAGAAATGTGAGAAACATAATGCACCCCTGCCAACTGGCCAGACAATCTCAACTGATAAACAACCTCCCCAACTCGTCGGACTATCTGAAACGGCCCGATGAATCTCGTTGCAAGCTTTCCCTTGATCCCAAATCTATGGTGACCCTTTAAAGGAGAAACCTTCAAGTAGACCCAATCATCCACTTCATAACTCAGCCCATCGCGGTACTTGTTCGCGTACTTCTTTTGTCTATCATGAGCAGCTTGTAACATCTGATGAATTAACCTAATTTTCTTAGCGTGATCTACAACAATCTCAGGCCCAACGAAGCTACGCCCTCGAGCTCTGCCGAGCAAGCTGGTGATCACTCGCGAGCATCCACATTGTGATGGTTTGACCAAATGGATATCTCCCCTTATCCACGCAAATGCCTTGCCATTTTGCTATTTATACGAAGCATGCTCGCAACCAGAGGCAACACTCATGGAATATGTTGAAGTCACTTCATTTTATCAGCTGGCAAGAAAACCAGGCATTCCTTTGGAGTCCTTTGCTTGCTTCTCACCTTCACCAGCATCCTTACAGTTGTAATTAGTTACCCTATCAAAAATCTTACATCGCCCTCTCTCGTCATTACTGCTGCCCTTAAATAAAGTTGTTGCATGGACGCAAACCCTCCATCTCTACAAAATGCAGCTATGTCCTCTTTTGGAACCGGTTGAATACCTCAGGAATTTAGGCTAAATCAAATACACTAGTGATCCGGTTGTTTAGGTGCAATGCCTTCAAAAAGTCGATTGCAGTCAGTGCATTAAACCCAATTCGGTTGAGTCTAGGGTTGTACGTTTGATTAAAGAAATAGTCAATATTATACTGTGGCTATCGAGATTAGGAAGTGCGAGGAACCGCGTCTATAACTACACTAGAATACTTTTGATTTGCATATTTTACATAAATTGATAACCAAATTCAATCTTTTATCGAACCGAACTTGTATGTCTTGACCTAAGTGTTTTTGATTAATTGTTTTCAAATTATTTTCATTGCTTTATTTATTTTATTGATATTTAGATTAGTTATATTATTTATTCTCTCTAAAACCCGCTATTTATCTTTTTGTCCTTTTTTATCTCTGTGGGATATACCATTTACCACTATTCTACAAAATGATTGGTTTATGTAAATTGTTTTATTGACGCATTCGGAGCGCATAAGATATCATGGTTTGCCATGATAGCAAAGAGGATCGAGTAAAAAACTGATCCCTAACATAAATTCAATTATTCACCTTAAAAAAGAATAATTCAGAGCATGGGATTTCGACCATTATCGCAATTGTTCTGTTTCTATCTGGTTTGATAAACTGTGAGAATGCCTTTGTTTTCTTACGAGATGTATGGCGATTGTGGTTACTCATTAGAGACAGTCAGCTGATTTTTCTTTGGAATTGATTTTTAGTGGGAATTGATGTTTCCTTATTGAACACTTTTGGGACTAGATCTTTTTGCTAGGTTAATCCTAAGTGTTCCCTTCACAATTTATAGCTAGACTGCTTGTTCTCTGAATTATTACTGAAACATCTTTTTAGATTCACAAATTTGAAGTTACTTAATAAACAACGAGGGGGGGAGATCGGGGTAACATAAGCTTGATGTTTCTTCAGATTTTTATAGCCTTTACAAACTAGTCTACTAAACGTAAATACAACAATTAGACCCTTATTTAAATGGTGGAACGCTTTGTTCATTGGTGAAGAAGTTATCTGGATCAACGTCGCTCTTCACCTCCACCAACCTATCGAAGTTATTCTTGAAATACTTGACACCCCAAACCTTAGCTTCTTCGTAGGTTGCACTGCCATCAATCCTGTTTCTACCCAAATCAAGATCTCTATAATTTAGATATGCCTCTCTAGGAGACTTTGAAACATAAGGTGTCATGTACTCGTACAACCTTCTCATCCATTCAATGAGCTTTGTACAATTCTCCCCTTCATTTTTCCAATGTACCTCGTAACCTATCTGATAAATGTTTCCATCTCTATGTGGAAATGGAATCGCTGATTCCGCTATCTCTGCCATTCTTCCACCATATGGAGCCATTAAAATAACAGGGTTACCCACTTGAGAAAGTCTTGTCCATATCTCTCGTAGCACAGATTCTGGCATTGGCTCTTTTACAAAATCAGATTTTACCTTGAAGGAATCTCTTGGTGTTGGATTCCTTTCGAGCAAAATGCTCAAGGACCCGTTGAACGGCAGTTGATAAAAGTACATTGTAGACCGCACCCAGCTCATTTCGATGCAATCTTCACGCTTCAAACCCAATTCAGGGAACCTGTCCTGCACTATTTGAAGCAGTTGATCTGATCTTCCTAAGTACAATGATTGAAACATTGCTTGTGTGCTTGAATTTGGTCTAGCTATCCGAACTAATAACGTAAGGTCTTTGGGGAGACTTTGTGCAATGTATTGCCATTTATGAGCAAGCGAGATTGCCCCTTGTTCTAAGGTTTTTGAGACTGCGAAAACAGTCACAGTGGGTGGAACTTGAACCAGCTTGATCTTCCATGACAGAACAACTGCGAAACTTGCCGCACTGCCTCCCCTAATAGCCCAAAACAGATCTTCTCCCATTGACTCTCTTTCCAAGATTTCACCCTTAGCGTTCACTATTTGGGCGTTCACAATGTTGTCGGCTGAGAGGCCATATTTTCTCATCATTAAACCGTACCCGCCACCACTGAAGTGCCCTCCAAGACCTATTGTGGTGCAAACACCAGCTGGAAATCCATGGATTGGACTCTTTTCTGCAATTTTGTAATACAATTGGCCTATCGTAGCGCCAACTTGAACCCAAGCAGTATCATCTTTGACATTAACATAGATGGACTGGAAGTTGACGAGATCAAGTATGACAAATGGGAGATTTTGATTCGATGTGTATGATAAGCCCTCATAGTCGTGGCCTCCACTAAGTGTTCTGATTTGAAACTTATGTTTTCTAGAGCAAATCACTGCTGCTTGGACGTGTGATTCATTCAATGGTGTGATTATGAGATGAGGTTTTGGGGTTATGGGTGATGAGAATCTGAGATTTTCAATCGAAGAGTTTAAGATTGAATTGTAAGATGACGTGTTTGGAAGATAGATTGGAATGTGAGAATGATCATCAAAAAGATGAATTGATAGGCAATTGAGAAAAGTTTCATAATTACAAGGCGATGGATATGAGGCCGATGATGGAATTGAGAACAAAAGAATGTGAAAAAGCGAGGCTATAAGTTTTGATGAGACTGAAATCTCCATCTCCAAAAATATTGATGTCTCTGAATCTCTGATCATAGACTATAGAGAATTGAAGGGCAAGAAAGTGTATCTTTATATATATAAAATTGTTGGTATGAACTTCTGAATTAATTATTTATTTATTTATTTTGAAGGTGTTGGATTTGTGAAGTCTACATGTGGTTGAGATGACATTCAAACTAATGTATCACTGAAGATGGTGTTTACAAATTAGATGCCAAAAACACAAGCTAATTAATAATGTACTGACATCCGAGCAATTGCTTTGTTCCTACTATAAGCTGAACATATCCGGTTCTGTCTTGGTTATATTGTCATTTATGTCAGCTCTTGGAATGGCAGTTCTGATTTATAAGCAACCAGGAGTCAGTCGTTTGCTTTCATTGATAGAACCACCTATACATACAGCGCATTCCTACTTAACTAGAACATATACAGATGAATCACTATTACACTAAGAGAAATGGTTGGATTGTGAGAGGTGAATTAAGTTGAGGCATCGAGAAAATCATTCTCTAATTGAGTTTCCAAGAATGTTGATGAAGAAGCTATGGAAACGTGGAGAGAGATCCAAGGTGCTCTTTTTGTAGTCTATACTCTCTAATTAAGTCATCTTTTCAAGTTTTTGTTTTAGAAGAAATCTTGAGGCGCAAAATATTAAAAAAATGAATTCAAGTGTTATATATTATAGTTTAATTTGATTTTGTTATAAGGATGCTTAGGTAAGCTGGTCCTTATTTTATAGGATTGTTTAATATACTCATCCAATCAAATATAACTACAACATATATAGAATAATTTAACCTAATTAATGTATTTATCTTTTAGAAAAAAAAAATTCAAATGCGGCACTGGTCACTAAACTTTTTTATGGGTCAGTCTTGGGACGGGCTCACGATGCTTAAGAACCTTAGCCCAAATCCAACCCACTATTATATGTGGGCCTACACATAAGCCAAAGCTCTACTCATGTAAAAAATGCAAAGCCCAAGCTCAAGCCATCAAATCTATGAATAAATATTTTAATATTAAAAAATTTAAAAAATAAATTATTTATTCATTAATAAATTTGTATGGACTTTTTTGACACTATATGTGTTGATATATGTATATAATATATTTATATATTTTACAAAAAAGAGAAGTAGCTCAAATGGTAAAAATCACTTAATGTGTGCATTAGGTCCTAACTTCAAACCTCTCATACAACACTTACTATTTTAGAATATATTAGTTATAAATTTTTATTCGGGTCGGGCCCGAACCGATCTTGGGCTTTTTAAGGTGGCCCAAGCCCAACTCATTTTAAGCGGCCTACTTGGGCTCGGGCCTGGGCTTGACTTTTCTTGAAAAGGGTTGTCAAAACACAATTATTTGTTCGTGGGCTTGGGCGAGCCGAGCGGGTTCTCGAGCCTATAATCAGGTCTAGTGGTCACTTATAGTTAGAGTTATCAATTTTATTGTCCGGACCGATTTTGTCCAACCTGAAAAATAAAAAGATTTGGACATTAATTTTCTAAATTCGAGATGGGTTTGGGTAAGATGTAGAGGCTGGAATTGAAATATGGGTTGGATCGGATCTAGCCAGATTTCGAAGAATATATATTTTTACCTAAAAAATATATTATTATACAAACATTATATAATTCACACAAAGCAATAATAAAAATAAAAGAAAATTCGAAGTACATTTTAAAATACAATATTTTAATTTTGAGACTTACTTTTTGACTTTGAAGAAAATGGGATTTAGATTGTTCAAAATAATATTATTTATGTGTTTCATCTTTTGATAAGAAATATTATTGTCTAATAAGTAAAAATAACAAATACAACTCGAGCATAAATTTTATAATTATGTCAAAAGGAGATTATATTATGTGTAATTCATAATAATTTTATCACTAAAAAATATATGTATTTGAACATACAAATAGTTTTTTCTAAAAAAATCTAACAAATCCAGATAATTGGACAACTTGATTTTAAAGTAAATCACATATGGATAAGACACACTTGTCTAAATTTAAAATCACGCTTGATCTTGGCAACAAATATGCTAGTTTACATCAATGGGCAACGTAGATTCATCCATATCTGAAAAATTGACAACCTTACTCACACTAATTATCTCAATGTAAGTATAAATGTATTGATGCAGTTCGCGGTAACTTTAACAAAAAATGGTGTTTAATTTTCCAAAGTTGCAATTAAATTTATTCAGATAATTAATTTAATTTTCTAAAGAAATATTACATTAAATATTGCATGGGGCGTCTAAACTTTTAAGCATATATCATAGTAAATAATTTGACTAAAAAATATATATATCAATGTAAACAAGAGCATAGTCATTAAGTTGGTTTTCCAAATAATGAGTATGCATAGTAAATAATTTGCTTAATAGCTTAATTTATATTACAGTACAATACTATTATAGATATGAAAAAAATACTATTATAACAATAATAAAGATCAGCATTAATTCAAAAAGTCAGTAAAAAAACTTGTTCTAAATTAAGGTTGAGAGTCTCGAGACAATTAGTGACGGGGCTCTATTGATTCAAGAATTCTAACCATATGAGATGATCTATAAGAAACCGCCATGGAGTAATATAAGAACATTCGAAATTCAAAAAAATTATTTAGATTCTTTGATTTCAGACTCAAATGATTTTTACTAGTAACTTAGATTACCCAATTATATGAAAAGACATAATTACCCTTACCCCTAATTAACATAAATACTACTCAAAATAGTATATAAGTCTTTATTATTATTTGAGTCTAGACTCATTGAGTCCACCTAGCATTACTCTTCGAAATTTGAAATTAGCACAAGTTCATAATTTCTACATTCGAATTGGCACAAATTAAATAATTAATGTCTTTTTTTTAAAGAGTTTATGGGTGTGTTTCTATGCAATTAATTGCATGCATCCGAGAAAGTGGAGTTTCAATGCAATTAATTTTTCATTGAACCTGCCCAACAAGTTACCATATCAATAAGTCTACTTGGACTCTTGAGTCCGGACTCATAGGGATGTTTTTAAAATTTTTATAAATATTTAAGGGGTACAATAAGAATTTTACAAGTGATTATGGTTGTTTCATTAATTGCTCGATGATGTATTTGAAATTAAAAAAAGTTTTGAGTCCGGACTCACGAGTCCAAATAGCATTACCCTTACCATATTTAACCTAAGGTTGTGTTATTTGGACTCGTGAGTCCGGACTCAAAACTTTTTTTTAATTTCAAATACATCATCGAGCAATTAATGAAGCAACCATAATCACTTGTAAAATTACTTTGATACCCCTTAAATATTTAAAAATTTTTTAAAAACTTTCCTATAAGTCCGGACTCATGAGTCCAAGTAGATTTATTGTTTAACTTAAGTGTATTTGAACCGCTGATTTAATCTAAGGGTTGTCATTCAAGGCTCCATGCAATGGGTGGGTACTTTGAAAAGCACCCATTGTATAACTTATATATATATAGGCAAAATATAACACGTCACTAATTGTCACACTAGTTTAATATTGAGAGCGCTTTGAAGGTAGATGTTATTTCAAACATTCAGGATCAACAATTCACTGTGCTTTTATTAGGGTTACTAATTATTTGTGTAGTCCTTTTCTAGATTGACCCATTGATGATTAAATGAAAATTTTATTTTACTTCAAACAAAAAAAAGGGAAGACTTTTGTTATGTCTATTATTTTCTGCCAAGGTTATGTTTGTATGTATCTATACATATTTATTTTTTATATCTAACTGCCCTCTATGTGTATGAATATATAAAACTTTTATGGGTAGTTGTTCTCTGCAATATATATAAAGACATTTTTAAATTTTGTTTTCTTCTTAGTTAATTAAAGTAGTTGTTGCTCCAAAAAAACAATAGATGTTTATGTATTGTATACGACTACCACTATATATATTGGATAGTTTTATATATAAAGACATTTTTAAATTTTGTTTTCTTCTTAGTTAATTGAAGTAGTTGTTGCTCCAAAAAAACAATAGATGTTTATGTATTGTATACAACTACCACTATATATATTGGATAGTTTTATAGGTGGTTGTACCATATTACATATTTTGACAGATATGATGTTTTGGTATATTTTGCCACGGAACAAAATGAAGACCTCATCATTTTTTTATTTATTTTTTTTCAAGTGTAACCCTAGTAACGGACTTCTTCTTAGTTCGTCGAAGTTGTTGCTCTAAAAAAACCATAGATGTTTATGCATTGTGTACAAATACGACTACCATTATTTATTCTGTTCTGAAAAAAAAAATACTAGCACTATATGTATTGGATAGTTTTATGGGTGGTTGTACCATATTATATATGTTATGTACAGATGTAACTGATCTGTTGTTTTGATATATTTTGCCACGGAAGAAAATTTAGACCACATCATTTTTCTTTTTTTTCAAGTATAACCCTAGTCAATATATGTGAGAAAAAACAAAACAAAACTTATTCAATATAGGACTTTATCATTTTGGTTGTATTATTCATTTTGAAATCATTCTTAATCAATGTAGGACTATATCAGTCCACACATCTTCAACAATGCCAATCTCAATGGATAATCCCATAGACTTCAACAAGTTAATGTGTAACATTTCCTGCATTATAAATTGTTTTGCTTAGCTAAGAAATTGACTGTCTAGAATCTCATGACCATTTGCTCCTTTATGTCTTGATTGATTTAGGCGGTCTGATCGATAATGATATGCATTTTATAGAGTCAAGATTTGCTTGTTTAGTTTATTTCTTAATTATTAAGGTTATATCAGGTGGTTGTTGAATACCCTTTTCTGAACTTGAAAGTGAAATGCAACACTGTTTAATTTCCATAATTAATAAAACCTTACACTGACCGTCGATCCATATAACATAATGTTCTTGCATCGAGTGATCTTTGGAATTCTATGTGAAACATGCCTGCTTTTGCAATGTCGTAAGCTATTTGATAGAACGCCTCGAAGCAATATTGAGATCGCTTGGCATACTATGAACTACTTCTTTTAACTACTACTGGGCATTGGTGAACAGTTTTAGGTAGCCACATAAAGTTATGTTTGCCAATTGATTGAACACAATATCTCTAGTGACATGGATGAGTCATAACTTGCTAAAATGCAAGCTTTGGGGAGGTCATGGTTTGACTCATGTTGTAGTCAAGACGTTGTCAGTTTCTTATAAAAAAAAATACACTCAACTTTGGAATTATGCGCAAGCAAGTTTATTTTTTTTTTTTGTAAGAATACTGAAGTACTTAGTTAGCTGCCTTTATTTACATAAGTTTTAATTAATCAAGGATAGTGGAGTGTTTATTCTTGGAAGCTAACTGAGTAATCAAAGTTAGTATCCTACTAAGAGAAATTAGGTGGGATGCTTTGCTCCTCTCTGAAGAAGTTATCTGGATCAACTCTACTCGTCACCTTCACCAGCCTATTAAAGTTGTTCTTGAAATACTTGCTACCCCAAATCTTTGCTTCTTCATAGCTTGGAGTATAATTAGTCCACATCCCCAACTCGAGATCTCTAACGTTCACATAAGCAGCCCTTGGGGACTGAGGAACATAAGGTGTCATGTATTTGTACAACCTTCTCAAGTTCTTCGTGATCAATGCTTGATCATTACTAGACCCTTCATTTTGCTGCATGGTATTACTTATCATGTATAGATATCCGGCCCTATGTGGAAATGAAATTTCAGTATCTGGAATCTCTCTCATTCTTCCAGTACCATATTGTATTAAAACCACCAAATTAAGGAAAAGTACTGTTTGCTTGATCTAAGGTTTAAAAAATCGACAAACTTCGTCGATTTTGAGGTGAGCGAAACAAAGTTCAGAGACAGTAGAAAAAATACAAAAATTCGACTCAACTTTGATTAACTTCGACCAAACTTCAAAAACATCAATGGAAGTTAATAAAACACTTATGGCCTGTTTGGTTCACATTTTAGTGAATCCTAACACATGGGATTAATTAGTGATGGGACTAACACATGGGTTTAGATATAGTTTAGTCTCATTTGTGTATCTTGTTTGGTTGGGAGTTTTAAGGTTGAGATTAAATGAGGTTGTACATGTACATTTACCAAAATACCCTTATATGAATAACACATCCTCCCCCCATTTCACACATTGGACACAAAAACTGGCTTAAAAATAGAGTTGTTCTTCACTTCAGGAGTCCCACTGAACTGAAATCCATTCCACGACCCTGTTCTGAACAGCTTCGCCGATCCGTTTCGAAGAACCATCTCCGGGAGCCCACGACGGTCCAATTCGTAAACGAAATCCCCCATTGAAGGGTCACTCAAGCTCTTCCAAGAAGTGAGCTTTCGATTGAGCCTAGTTCCCAATTCTCATCGTCATCCTCACCAGAAACCACCCTCCTCACAAGATCAGCCCTAGCTTCCTCAACCTGCTTAGCCTTATCAATCCTGTAAAAATACCTAAACCAGAAGCCCTCATCGTCAACCAATTCCGGCACCGCCTTCGCATAAACTTCACATAAAATCCCATTTTCGAATCTACTCGTCATGATCGACCGATTCGAAGACGAGTTTGTCGGGTCCCTCTCGGTCTTGGTCTCGACATTGTCGATGGAGATTTGTAATTTCGTTTGGTGTTTGTGTTAATGGGAGGGATAAAGTGGTAATCTCCTCCACCACCCACTATGGATTAGCTAATCCCACCAAAAATGGTGGTATTGTTTAATCCACTACCATGCCTCTTAACTAATCCGCTGGCCTAGTTAATCCTCCAAGCAAACAGCGGATTAACTAGTCCAGTGTAGCTAATCCGGGCTAATCCCACGAACCAAACAGGCCATTAGTAAAATTGTTACACTACAAAACATTGTGTTTAGCGACATTAATTTAGTCATTTAACTACATTAAGTAGTGTCTCTAAAATATTTACCCACACATCATAAATTGTCACCACTTGTGTTGGTAAAAAGTGACGTCGTCTCATTTTTTTACGACGCAAAATGTATGTGTTGGTAATATTTATTTAAGACACTACTTTTGAAATAAGTGTCCTCAACGTGGAGTCATTTTTTTATTTATGTGTCTTTAATTTTAGGACATTTATTTATTATACATCTCCAATTTGAAGACACTATTTATTTGTGCATCCCTAAATTATGAACATTTGTAAGTTTAGCGTCCTTAACTTGACAACACTTGTTCGCTTAATGTCTCAAATTAGCAACCCTTACACACTCAATGTCCTTAAATTAACAACACTTGTGCACTTAACGTCTCCAAATTAGCAACCATTAAACATTTAGTGTCCTTAAATTGACAACACTTGTGCACTTAATGTCTCTAAATTAGCAACTCTTACACATTTAATGTATTTAAATTGACAACGTTCATGCACTTAATGTCTCCAAATTAGCAACCTTTACACACTTAATGTCCTTAAATTGACAATACTTGTGTACTTAATGTCTCCAAATTAGCAATCTTATTATTATTATTATTATTATTATTATTATTATTATTATTATTATTATTATTATTATTATTATTATTATTATTATCTGTAGATATAAAAACAAACATAAAGAAAGACAAATGAGAACAATTTACATACTTTTCAATTATTTTTCAATTCAAAAGAGAAGTACAATACATTCTCAAAAATATATTTTTACTTACAATGATATCAACATGTATACTAAAAAGATAGAAACTTCCAACTATGCAAAGCAAAAGTATAAGATGATATTTTTGAATTGATATGCTCCTATTTCTCAACATTACCACCGCACGCTCAACACTTTTCTGCAACTGCAAAATAAACAAAATCAATCCAAACACAATTAAATCAAGATATATATGAGTCAAAATCATGAGCTAGTCAATATCATCATAAACCACTTTTTCAATATACATAATGAATTGGGTAAACTAACATACATAAATACATATATGTAATTTTCATGAACATCTCTCCACTTAATAATAAGCAATTGTAATACCAAACAAGCCTATGCTAAAAATATATTTAAAACTCAGAATATCCTCCGCTGACACAAGTTTTATGCATTATATATTGTAGTATGATTAAGTATAGTTCTAGTATCTTTACGAAAATCTTGAGTATTCTAGCATTTAAAGTGAAATTTCGTAAACTTTCGTACACCTGCAAATTTTTTTTTTCAAATTTCCATCGTTGAAATTAACTTTCTCGAATTAATTTCAGATTTTAAGTAAGCGAAGTTATAGGTGAAGTTGAAGTTTCAAACCTTGGCTTGAACATATCTCTCCATAGCCATTGCAATCCAATTTTTGATATGGGATCTTTTACAAAGTCTGTTGCTCCTTGGAAGCTGGCAATTATTGTATTTACCTCAAAAGCACTCAAAGATGAGTTTGTTGTGTGCAATCCGAAAAGATACAAGACGGATTCAATCCAACTCATTTCAATATAATCTTCGCCCTTCGAACCCAATTCTGGGATGCTTTGCTGAACTATTTGGAGGAACTGCTATGTAGTTCCTCCTACAAATAATGATTGAAATGATGCTTAAATTGTTTCATTATAGTTG
This sequence comes from Stephania yunnanensis, assembly GCA_039657365.1. Classification (NCBI taxonomy): domain Eukaryota; kingdom Viridiplantae; phylum Streptophyta; class Magnoliopsida; order Ranunculales; family Menispermaceae; genus Stephania; species Stephania yunnanensis. The sequence goes on along the minus strand of CM077588.1, from coordinate 53,815,327 downwards.
TAGTATTTGTTGCATTTACCTTAGTTAGGGTGATGAATATGGCTAGTTTGTAAGTACTTGTTTGACTAGTTTCAGAGCCTGTAAATCCACTACAACAAAAAGCAGTTTTAGCAACGAAACGTTTTGTTGCTAAATCCTCTGATTTTGTTGCTGAAACTTCATAGCAACAAAAATGTTTTGCGCTGAGTTTGTTGCTGATAGTCCGTGCCTAAAGTTCTCAGCAACGAATGAAGTATTTGTTGCTAAGAAGTTTTCAGCAACAAATTCATTCGTTCTTCGAGACAATGCAGAGATGGTTTCGAGGCGGCGATTTAACAAGCGGCGACTCGGCGACGAGGGTCAGACATGTGCAGCAGCAGAGGGCGACGACGATGGTTTCCAAGGCAGGGACGTCGAAGAGCGTTCCACGGCAGCGACGAAGACCGACGAACAGAGGCGGGGGTTGCATAGCCAGAGGCGGCAGATGTAACGAAGAGCGACGAACGGTCGCGGGGGCTGCACAGGGTCGAGGCAGTGACGATCGAAGAGCGTTCCACGCCAGCGACAAAGAGCGACGAAAGACGGCGGGGGATGCACAGCCACCAGCGGTAGAGGGCCAAGGCAGACGACCTTGGTTTCCAACGCGGCGACCAACGGCTGGGGCTGCACAGGCAGGGACGGTAGTTGGCACCACCTCCGGCAGATGCAACGTCCACTCGCAGCGACGACAGAGGCCCCAACTCTGGCAGACGGCAGCGATTTCAAGGTTTGGGAGGCAGATTTTGGGGAGAGAGAGACTCGGCGTTGACGGAGAATCGTTCGAGAGAGTTGACGGTCGCGAGAGAGAGAGACAGGGGAGGGAGAGAGTGGTGAGAATGGCGGGTTGAACGAAAGAGGCGAGACATCCGTCCCCTCTTTACAAATCTTCACATTGAAGCACGCCCGAATCTCGAGACGTAACGGACGATTACAAGAAATTCAACTTTTGGTGGGAACCCTGGCACCATTATTTTGAGACGGAATTTAATTCCATCTCTATTCCGTGTCTATTTATGTCTTTGATCTCTCTTTATTCCGTCTCTGAATGATTCCGTCTCAAACCCTTCTCTAATTATTTATTCGTAGCAACGAAAATAAATTTCGTTGCTAATTCCGTTTCTAATTAACCATTTTTTTGTAGTGGACTCGAGAAGACACAAAGTAGCATCCAACTAGTCCGAGGCGTGAAGGATCGTCTACGACATACAACTTTACATATTTTAATACTTGATATGGAGAATTTTCGTACTATAACAGTGGCTGAATGGCGGACAACAAGAATATCCGTAGAGAGGTAGATACCTTCCGTAGAGAGGTAAATAACTTGATAAGATTGTTATGGTGATTTAATGCGGCATGTGGGCCCACATTAAAATAGATGTTGGATGTGTTTTTATAAGATTTAAATAGATGTTGGATGTGTTTTTATAAGATTTTGATGTGAGGCCTATACATCATATCAGTTGTTGTATAATTTGTTGTGACTTAGTGTTTTCATTCTAGTTAGCATATCCAATGATATTTTGATTAAAGAATCTCAACCATTGTGAATTGCTATATAACATGTCTTTTTTTTATTCTTGTCAAGTGCTATATAACATTTGATGTGCAAGCATACGTTGGTGCATTCATTTAAAGAATACCATCGAGTTACCAACTGTACTTTGCAATTTGCAAAGTAAAGTATGTCAAGGGGGACATTTACTAAGTAATTGAGATATGAGTGGCAAGGGACTCAATTTTTTTAAGCGAGATACACATGCATGCTTGCGTTACGAAGAGATAACGCTCTAACCATCGATTGGATCGCCAATCGCTCCTCATGTGATAATTAAACAAAATAATAAAATATTAATGATCAAGGAACAAATTAAATTATGGAAAATGTTGTTGCGCCCTACCAGAGACACGCGCACGGTCACATGGGTATTGGTGTCCGTCGATTTTTATATTAAGGCTTCGTGTGGCGTTTCATTTTTGCCAACTTACAGTGTGATGAGAGTTAATTTACAGTGTAAGTTTATATTTCATGTTTGGTTGAATTTTAAACTTATAAGGAAATTGCAAATTTGTAAAGACTTTGTTTGGTATGAGGTGGAGATATCTCCAAGAAGATAACTCACAGGGAGTTGAGAACTAATCTTGTTTGGTTGCCCAACTTGCGTGCAAGTTATCTCCCAACTTACACTATAGGCTGTGAGATATTTCCCCACCTTTAAGGATCTCTCCCAAGAGTTATGGACAAAATTACCCCCTCATTAATGACCATTTTATTACTCATCTCTATTGTTTGAAAACTATTTTTGTCAATTCATATTTTTATTATTTAAAAACTTGAAACTTCCCTACAAGTTTAAAGTTGAACCAAACATAAAAATATTAACTATAAGGAGTTAACTCCAAGGAGATAACTCTTAACTAATATCGTAAGTTATTAAAAATAAACCAAACGAGGCCAAAAATAGTAAAATGTAGGAATTGACATAAATGTCTTTCAAACATATTTTTAAAATAAAAAAAAATGATTTATGAGGGACTTGAGAAAAAGATGATTTGTGATGGGTATTTTTGCCCATTGAACTTCTGAGAGATATCTCCTTATGGAGGAGGTGGGGGAGATAACTCACCCTTCTCCTGTAAGTTGGGAGATATCTCATAAGAACACTAGAACATTTTTACATTTAATAGAGGTTTTAAAACCCTATTAAATAGAGTGTTATTGAATGTCATGTGAAAATGTGTTATGTTTTAATTTTTAATACATATATTACATAGATGTTTTTTAAAACTCCTATCAATTAGGTGTTATTTAATAACACATCCCTTTAATAGGGGTTTAAACACCTCTATTAAATATCAAATTTGTTCTAGTGAAAGTTAGACAACCAAATAAAATTATTTATCCAACTCCCTAAGAGATATCTCTCCCCATACCAAACAAGGCCTAAGATGCATGAGCATATATCTCAATTTATATTGCATGAGTATCAATAAATACATATTACATGTACACGTTTGTTTATGGGGATAGTTCTTCCTATTTTAAGTAGGATAGTTCTGATTTTCAGTGTGCAATGTAGGATATATCTATCCTATTTCAAGTGTTAAAAAAATTGTAATAAATTGGTTTACCTGAGTTAAAGACTGATAAATGTAACTTCTTGGGCTTTAAAAAAATAATATATTCAAAAAAAGATTTGATGGCACGTTTTGCTCAATGCGTGTCGTGAAATATTTTGTCGTGTTAGGCACGTGCATACAAAGAACGTAATCATGTGCTCAAGCTGACTATGATTGATAAATAGAGTTATTAAACATTCTTTCATCAACATTATATATAGTTTAATCAATTACATTGATAAATATGATGCACGCCAACCCTAATCATTAGGGATTAAGAATTTAATAAGTAGGCCTGTGACGATGGATCCACGAGGTTATTGTCCGTCCAACAGATGCTTTTTTTTTTTTTTTTTATTAATCATGAGTATCCAAAACCCCAATTAACATAGAGTCTATGTTGTTGTTATTGTTATTATTGGGTATCCAGACTCTTGTTTGATTGATTTTCATGAGCCATGAGATTGCAAAAGAGATCATTACTGAGTGGTCTGACGTTTGACTATTATGAGTAGGGGTGGGCAGTGGAGATTGTCGGAACAAGGGCGTTTGCGAATTGGGTGTTTGCAAATTAGGTTCAAGTAAATGACCAGAGTTTCAAAAGAATATATAGATGGACCAAGGGCATTTGTGAATTGGGTTCAAGTAAATGAAGGGAACCCCGAAAAAATTAGATGTCCATGCGGAGATTGTCGGAATATGAAACGTCGAAATTATAATTCCGTTTATGAATATTTATTAATCACAAATGGGTGGGATTCCACATATACAACGTGGTTTCTTCAGGGGGAGAAAGGTTGTTCTGATGCACCTAGTGATGATGTTGAAAGTTCAAATTCAAGCAATGGGTGGGAGCACCATGATGCTTATAGAGTCGTAGAAGAGTTTACAGATCAAGTTGAGTGGAGCCAAAAGGATCAAGTTAATTGAAACCAAGGAGATCAAGTTGCACGAGATGAAAACCATGACGTCAATGTTGATTTCAATGAAGAACAAGAAGAATATGATAGTGCTCATGTTGACAATGAAGTATTATTTGGAGAAGACAAAACCATCCTCTTTACTTTTGCTATACAAATTACACAAGATTTTCAGCAAATGTTGCTTTGTATCAATATAAATCTCGCACTACAAAAAAAAAGCAAATTAGAAACGAAAATTTTCGTCTCTGAATTGCATAAATTCCGTCTCTAATTGCAATCAGAAACGGAACAGAGACGCAATAAATTTCGTCTCTAAAATCGTCGTCGCTGATTCGATCAGAAACGGAAAATTGATTCGTTTCTGATTAAAGACGGAATATAGACGGACCAATTCCGTTTCTGATTAGAGACGGATTTAGAGACGAAAATTAGAAACGGAACAAAGACGAAAACGAAATAGAATTTTTTTCGAAATGGTACATTTGTAATTGCATTCCGTCTCTGATTCCGTTGCTAATCAGAAACGGAATCAGAGACGGAAAAAAGAAATTCATGAATTTCGTCTCGATTCGTTGCTAATCAAAATCGAATCAAGAGACGGACTCATTTCGTTTAATGCAAAAGTCGAGTCTCGATTCGTTGCTAATCAAACGAATGGAATAAGAATTCTTATTCCGTCTCTGATTCCGTTTGTGATTCATGCATATATTCCTGGAAAATTAGAGACATAATAGCAACAGAATGTTCGAATTCCGTTGCTAATCCGTCTCTAATTTTCCTTTTCGTTTAATTTTCAAACATAAACATAATCCAATTGGTTCTCCAACCTATAACTTGAAATTACAACCATAGGACCTACTCCATCATCTGCACCCCCTCCAACAACTCCTTGGGGGTGCTAACATCCCACAAAAAAGCCAAATTTGACATTCATACATCGATAATATATATCAACAAATATTCAAATGAGAAAAAAAATGTAAAAATCAAAATTTGAAAAAGATTTATATATCCACGGAAAATTGTCTTGTATTACAAAAGCTCCAAATTTCTAAGTATTCACAAAAACCACCAATCCTATTGTTCAACAACCAAAAAAAAAAAAAAAAAAAACTTACAATCCTATAAATATGCACAAAAAGAATTATCAATCTAAAAGTCATGTAAACAACTATAAAAGTTACACGATATGCTTTAAATTCCTCATCTCTCGCTTGGAAACTAGATTATGGCAGGTATTTTCACAGGGATATGGGCAATCAATGGCACTAACTCCCACTCGATCGAAGAACCGCCACCTAACGATAGGGCCACGCTCTGCCATCATGGCCCTGCACAAACAGAAAGAGCAGGAGAGGCCCTGTAAAAACAGTAGCGACGAGATCAATATAAAATCTAAAATTCTTACTGCGTTACTCTACATTTTATAAGCATACAAAAAAGTAAAATTGAGCAAAGAAATTATGCATACAACTTCAGCAGTAAAATAACAAAGCTTTTCTAATGGGCATTCACATGGTGGAGATCTGATGACCAAGTCTAATGGAAAAAGGATATCGTGATAGGAAAAAGAGGGAGATGACACAAGATCAGCTTGTTCCTACATAAAACTAAGCACATGGTAGATGTGGTGAACAAACACAAGATATCGAAAAACAACTCAGGTTTGTCTAATGGTCATTCACATAGACTACATAGTGGAGAACTGATCATCAAGTTTAATTGAAAAAGGATATAGCACATACTAGACAATTAGAACATATATTGCTATGTTACTTGAATAACCTTGGTAATGATGTTGCAAAATATATCATATTAGCAGCCTAAATAGTAAATAAACATATGAATTCGCATACCCAAGTACCAATACCAGTTTGAGAAAGAACTGAAAAAAGAGTTCAATATTTCAAATTTTCGATGAAATAAATTTTGATGATGTCAACCAATTATGATCATCATGAGAAAAAACTTACAATGCATTTGTTTTGTATGGACCCATCAAATCAAATTCAAGTCTGAAGGAAAGCAATGAAACTAAGAAGAATAGAATGACCAATATCCTGATGGCTACACATTTTATTCCACAAAATAATCATGAGCATGAGCAACACAATAGCACATCATCACCAGAAATAATGCAAGGATAGAACTAAAAGGCCTTTGAACTTTGATAGCTTATAGCAACTTACCAAAATACCTCCAACTTCTTCAACCGAAACAGAATCAGCATATCCAAGATCATCAGGATTTGGCTTGCTAAGCTTCAACTGTCAATCCAAATAGAGACTTATTTTAGGAAAGGAGAAAAAGGCTTCCGCCCAAAGACCCATAAATGGTATACTTACCATAGCAACAGAGCGGTTGTGCGACAAAAACGTCTTAGTTCAAATTTAGAACTGATTTTTAAAACCATCAGCCTACAAGGGAGAAATGAAGGATTAGAAGTGATTTTTTAAGTTTGTGCATAGAAACATCGATATGCACAAATAAAGCGGACTTAACTACTATGTAGCAAAAGTAACCGGTCTAAACAAAACAATACTCACTACTTTAGATGATAACTTACCATTTGATGTAGTCAAGTCTTGCTCTTTATGACAGCTGGAAGCTTCGGACCTTGGAGAATTGGTGGCATGTCTATTTCTTCCACAATGTATTACAATCTTTCTTGACCTCATAGTTTCGACATGGTAGCATGTTTTCCGAGCCATCCCCAAGGTCCGAACCTTCGGATTTACCGTTCCAACAGTTGGCAACTCCGTGACCCTATCTTCAATTGTTGAAGCCTCGGAATGAATTCATGCTTCATTACTCCCTGCTTGATTAATAGAACATCTCTCTTGTGTACCGCCAATGAATGGTAGTATCATGTGCTTCATTCCCATATGACCGCATACTATCATTTCTTTCAGCTTTTTCGATTGTAAGAGCCGATATGCTTTTTTCTTTCCATATTTTTTACTTGAAGACTTGTTCCCATGTTCCTTATTGCTCTTTGATATTTTACGAGCAGAACCTTTTATTGAAAACTTCAATGGACGTACATACTCATGTTTTAGTTTATTGGGGCTATTATCTTCATCATCCGAATAAGGTGAAATAGAAAAAGTTTCTTCATGAGAAGGCGAGTCAGCAAATCGCCCTCAAGCTTAGATAAGTCCTTTATCGCCTTTGTCCCTTCTCCTCCAAAGCTCTTGAACAACATCGGAATCATCCCGCACTGGTAATGGATTGTAATCCTTGATTAGCAAAGATAGTAGAGAAAAAAAAAGGCAAATACAACAACACAAAAGCAATATAAAGTACATCACAAAAACACACGATAAAACACGACATGCAACACGATAATAGATCTCCATTTGCTTGAAATTTCAAGTACTTTTCATCACTTGTAATAAAGATTTCCAGGTCATTCACATAATTCCAAGTACTTTTCATCAAGTTTAATGGAAAAATGATATAGCACATACTAGACAAATAGAACATATATTGCTATGTTACTTGAATAACCTTGGTAATGATGTTGCAAAACATATCATATTAGCAGCCTAAATAGTAAATAAACATATGAATTCGCATACCCAAGTACCAATACCAGTTTGAGAAAGAACTGAAAAGAGAGTTCAATATTTCAAATTTTCGATACTTTTTGAGTGTGTGTACAACACTCATACAAATAGTCTAAACCTACTTGGGATTTGAATTCAAAGAAATATGCAGGTCGGATGATATATTTAAGAAAAATGCACTTATCTCATTGCTTCCTCAAAAAAATGTACTTGTTATTTCTTCTATTTCCACTTGGCTAGAATATTAACATCTCTAGTACCTATTTCAATCTCTGTAACATAAGCAAACCACTCCAATGTATGACTCAAGATTTGTAATTCCTGCAATCGGCCCATAGCTACGCATATTAGTAGGCTGCCACATTATAAGAAAACAAAGGCTTAGAAGCATAATTTCTCAGTTGAAGCATTACATCAATGAATTTGTGCTTCCTCTAACTGAGAATGAAGTCCAAAAGCTTGCATGTATTAGAATATTCATACAAATTGAAGTCCGAAAGATTCATTGAATTAGAGTAGTAACATGTGACAACGAGTTCATGACTGTACCTGCTATAAAGGTTTAGCACGTGAAGATGCAACAACAATCCCTGGAATCAACGCCTTTTTATCAATTTCTATTCCTAGTAGATCCAAATATATACCTGCTCCGAAAGCAAACCTCGACTGCAAAGAAGACACCTCCTCTTGAGTAGCTGAGAATTTGAAAATCAAATTAATCTTCATAAAATATTAGGTAATGATGGAAAACTCAAAAATCATTTCCTATTATTCTAGCCAAAGACAGATCATCAACCATTTTGCCAAAAAGACTCACAAAGTTTCCTTCACCCTTAATTCCTAATTAAAAAGATTAGAGAGCAATAGGATCTAAAAAATGATTCCAGTCCCCTTGTTCTGAAGGTTTCAATGACATTATACAAGAGATAGATAGTGTTCTTACAGAGACGAGAGGCAAAGGAAAATGCATGCTAAAGTGAGAAAAAAAATTAATTTACGAAATTTGAACAGAGCAGGTTTTCAAGCAAATTGTGTCTTAGGATGGAAATAAACTTAAAGTAAATGGAGAGAGAGAAGAAGAATCAATTCATTTTACAAAGTTTACAGATAAAAAAAAAAATGTAATAATCCATGGTACTATCACATTATAATTAATATAATTCCTATATAATAAACAAAAAAGATCTTATTCTTGGCATCTTGATCAGATTGATCCTACCTAAAGAAAAAGAAATTTCTTTTACATTCTATCCCCTCTAGTATACTAGATACATTGAACAAACCCAACTTGCCGATTAACATCTTCTCCTAGTTTAAACAATCATTAATCCGCAAAGACCTTACTTTAATTTGTTCATCAAAACAGACTTTTCTATTTTTCTTTGAATATAAGTGTAGCAAGAAACACAAACTTCTGCATCATGTCCATAAAATTCGCTGAAAGACAGTCAAAACTGTTCCATTTTCCTAAAATGCATACTTGTCAACCTAGAGTGAACTATCATCATATTCCCCTGAATTCAAATGCACTTAACTGCCACCAATCTCAATCGTTGAACTCACCTGTGCATTAATGATCTCTCGGCGTCTGTCTCTCTGCGAGCTATCTCATCAAGTAGCCATTTAGCAGTGCATTCACTCTTCACACACAATGTTGCTACAAAAAAGGATAATGGCTGCCTAGATTAGTGGAGTAGAAAGTAATATTGTATATAAATAACAAAGCTAAAAAGCTATATCACATGAATAAACATGACAAAGAAAAGGTAGGAATACATCAGAAGAAGCATAGGGATCAGTACTGTCTAGAAACCAACAACTACTAAAACCAAGATTCCTGAAGCAAAGATATTGAAACAACTCGCATCAAGATGATTCAAAAATAGATCCCTGAAAAATGGTCTTCAGAAAGATGAGGTCGAACTTGCTATCAAGCTCATCAAGTGTGCCTCCGGGTCACGAAGCCTCCACATCTCTAAAGCATAGTCCAAATTAGTACACTACAATGATTAGACATGGAAATAGCAGGACTATTTAAAAAATGAAAAAGCAAATTTCAATTAACAAAAAGTTTTTATAACCGATCCATGAGTTCCTTCAAGCTTATCAAGCTTATCAAGTGTGCATACAATGATTAGACGACTATTTAAAAAATAGGTCACCGAAGCCTCCACATCTCTAAAGCATAGTTCAAATTAGTACCCTACAATGATTAGACATGGAAATAGCAGATGAACTTGACTATTTAAAAAATAGTTGTACAACGAACCTTGCGTATACGTTGGACTATTTTTAAACGTACATGATAATCTATTTCAAGTGGAGAACTTTGTCCGTCACAAATACATGTAGTTACGACGGTGACAAAAAATAATAATATTTTATATGTAGTCACAAAAAAAAGTTTTTATATAAAAGTTGTTGTAACTATCTCGCAGCAATATAAAAATATTGCATCTATTAAAATATTAAGAATTTACTTTACTTGCATTACAAGGCCAACATTATCAATCTATTCAAAAGTTTGATTTTTGTAATTTTGATGGTGATCAAAATGAGCTTGTGAAGAGCAGCATCTAAAATTTCAAAGTTATAAATATAAGAATCTTATATAAATAAAAAAATCTTTAATAAATTATAACGTAGTAATAAAATTTCAATCGAACCTTCACTTAAATTAAAGATTAGCAAAAAATTTTAAACATTTTGCAAACTTTCGCATGCATCAAAAATGTAAATAATCACCTTCGTGAATCATAATGTATTACGTAAATTCCATCAAAACCTCCCTTTAAATTTAAGATTGTTAAAAATTCCATGCATCAAATATACTGAAACCTTTATGGAACTGCTAATCAATTTGACTTATAGTAGTCAACAGAAATACCATATTTATGGATTGATCTTTATCAGCATTTACTCGTTTTAGTAAAATTTGCTGAGAAAAAGGATCTCCTTTTTATGACTTTTGTTTTTTAGGTAATGTTGCTTTTTTTATTCCCTATTAATCTATGGTCACGAGTTGGAGCATGGAAATTCAGTGGCTATCTCTTAGTAACTCCGTTATTCTCAATGATGAGAGTGATTCTTTCCACTATATTTAGTGAACAATTATGATCCCAATATTTGTCCATATGCTTCAAAATTACTAATGCAGTGATCTTGGTAGGAAAAAATTGGGGGTTCATGAATGATCAATATGCGGATGTCATTAACATCTTATCACAATTTTTAAGATAGGCCTAATTTTTAAAAAAACCAAGATAAAGATATCGGCCATGGAGGTGGAAGACCGACCATGAGAGGCGGCGCCGAGCAATGATCAGCGAGAGGCGGCGCCGAGTGGCGACCGGCGAGCAGAGGCATCGACCGACCAGCAAGCAGAGGCGCGAGGTGAGGCGTCGACGAGATGCAAGACGAACGAGGAGGAGGCGCGAGGATGACAACCAGGGAAGGGATGACGAGGGAAGAGGATGACACCAGCGATGCAGGGAACAGATGAACTTGTAAATCGCATTGGCTCTCATGCCTCGCTTTTTGTGATATGCTTCTTTTCATCACGCAAAATTTAAATCGTGACAAAAATAAGTGTTAATGTATAAAATCTTTGTTTACAATTAATGTACCGTCACTAAAACGCCTATTGGATACGCTTATTTTAAACCGTGACAAATGATTCGTCAAATTTGTAGTAAAAACTCAAATTTCTTGTAGTGTAAAGTGCATTGGCTCTCATGCCTCACATATGCATATATGTACAAGTATTCGTTAGGGGTTTGTCATGAGCCGAAAACCGAACTTTCGGCTACAACTTCACAAACATTGCTACGCCAAGCAAAGGTAACATCTGCAGTAGGGTAAGAAAGAAGAAGTAAATGGAATAGGAAAAATTTCTGAACAACTATCCAAGGAAACATAAAGAAGTATCAATCTAAATATGCACAAAAAGAAGTGTCAATCAAAAATTCATGCGAATAATTGCTAAAGTTATCTACAAAAGCGAAAGTATAATCTCGAAATTTACACAAACAACAAGAAAATTACCTATGTATCACCAAGCTGCTCATCTCTCGTAAGCCACTCCTGCGTCTCTCGCTCAACATTGTCCCCTTCTTGTGGTGGATCGACCGGATCTATTTACGGCAGCTGTTGCTGGTCATGAGGTGGTGGTGGTGGTGGTTGTTGTTGCTGAGATAGGACTGCTCCATCCATGTTCATCCCGAGATGTTGATGCATGAACTCCATAACCTTTCGTAATTGCTCGGCAACGACATTGAACTCTGCACGCGGCGCCATATCCGGCATCTGGGACGTGCTAGCACCAGGATCTGCATATCGACTCTTCTTTCTCCCTAAAGACACGAGACCGTAGACACGTCCTTTGGGACACTCACCCGCCACATTAAGGTACACCGCCTCATCATCCATCGATTGGTCCGGTGTAGCCTGGGTCAGCTCCTGACGTCTCCTCTGGAGCCTATCCTGCAGGTATCAACAACAAACAACATACATGATATGGTTTAAAGTAAACTTAATACTATTTAACATTTCATTTCTATACTTACATAGAACCGCTCTGATCTAGTATTGATGAATGTCATCCTGTCATGATTTACGGTGTGGAGATGCAAATACAATTCATTCACAGTAGGTGGCGTCTCGGATGAATCAGTCTGCGTACAGGACCAGTCATAAATTCAGCATAGTGAACAAGTGTATAAATGTAAAAAATAAACGAGAGGTTAAAAAAAACTTACCAATCTTTCATGGGTAGTCACAAAAGACACGGAACCACCACCGTGCTTCGAGGGTCCAGTCTCAGGTCCTTCGAAGAGGCATACAAATACCACCAACTATCAAAGCGACTACTACTTGTTCAACCGTACCTCCTTAAGGAATTTTCTTTTGATTTGATATGTACTACTTAGAATACTATATATATGAATTGTAGACTTCGAAATTAAGTGTGCTTAAGAATCCTTTATCATATTTAATTGCTCTAAGCAATATTAATTAGTTTTACTATTCATTTATTTTGTAGACAATTTGAAGATTCAAAGTATTCAATAAGAGGTATTTATTAATTTTTTTATTTACTTCATTGTAGTGATTATAATAAAATATAAGAGGGCTATCTTATTACTTATGATTCAAGTTTAATGATCCGAAAGTACTTATAATATAATATAAGAGGGCTATCGAATTACTTATGATTCAAGTCTAATATTTAATTCTAAGACTTATTTCATTTCAATTAGTTACCCGAGTTAATCCTTGTGTTATAAATGTTTAAATAAGAAAATACATAATAAAATTACAACCATTTTCATACGCAAATGAGAAGGCCCTATGAGTTTTTCTACGCCTTCCCTTTCGCAATCCTATCACGACAGCTAAGGTACTTGGAAAGAGAAGTGTGGTGAGCAAAAATGTCAATGTCTAAGTAAAACACTAGTCCACATTACCATCAATCATCCAAGTAATACCTAGTATATTCAGAATTAGATTTTCATATTTCAGATCATCGCACCTATTATCATTTTGTTGGCATTTCAGAATAGCATAACCAAACATAATAAAATAGCAAGATAAAAAACAACAATGCCTAACATGATAAATTTGAACAAAATACTGAACGAAGATTCATGAATTCATTAGAGTGAAAGGAAGTGAAAACTTGTTTTTTTTATAAATGTTAGTTGAACACCTACATAACACATCAAGAGAGACACCGAACATATAACAAAGACATCAAGATATCACTTATGATATCTGAATAGTTATACACATCAAGATATCATAAAATAGCAAAGGAGACTCACTGGTGGCCATTGGCCCTACTTTACAAGGTACTAATTGAAATTATCAAACGTTATATCAGTTCCACAGGCATTAAAACGATAAGGAGTTTAAAAGGGAACTCGTAAAAAAATCTTAATGAAGAAATACCATAATGGATTCCAAATTAAACATCAATCACTACTAAAATGAATCCAAGCATATAAACTAGCATGGGAGGATTGATAATAGTTCAAACCTCACTTACTTCGTTTGCCGCATTATTTTGACTTGTTGTAGAGATTTCTAGGATCAAAGTATTTTTTCTAAGACTTATTTCCTCAAGTGAAAATACTTAAGTGATGAACTTCTTTAAAATGACTACTTCTTAAGTACCTCAGCTGTTGATCTAAAAAAAGAAAAATAAATGGTTATAACATAAGAGATCTTTCTTCTATGCGTAGGTTTTAATACTATTTATCTATTTAGTTTTTATGTAATAAACAGGGGTCTTCATATGGGTTTGGGTTATCACTTGTCACAGGGTCAACACTTCAACTTGCTCAGTAAGTTCAGATTCACCTAACTTTCAACAATCCATATAATATTTAATAACGAAATGTAATAGCAATATCAACAAATTAATGCTAACATGATATTTAAAAACATATAATAAATATAAAAACAAATTCAAGTCGTTCATTTATTAGCTATTACACAGTGATTCATTGTTAATATATAAAATTAGGGTCGATTACCCAGTAACACATTCAATGCAATTGCTGGACTAAAACATTGGCCGATGAGTTGTCTAGTAAACCCATTAATGTCCAATAGTCCTATATAAAATCCTCTAGTTAATGAGTAATCCAAGCAACCTTTCAAGTTGAGTAGGAATTAGTACATAGGTCAAGAACCAAACATCTTGATGCTTACGAAAAGCGTCAAAAATAATAAACCCTTATTAGGATACCAATTTCCATACTAATAATGAAAAGTCAAGGGACCTAACCACATGGAATTTTGTTAGTTTAGGAGACAAATATATGAAAAATCCGATTTTAATGGAGGATGCGTGAAACTAAACTATCGTATACAACTTAAACACACACACAAGCAAAAAAAAACAAGCAGATATGAACTCTAATAAATGAATGTTAATAGAGCAATGCAATCAATTATAAGAAACTAACAAATGCCACGGTGATGCACAAGATCAACTCAACACTTAGACCTAAGAATCATCAACTTTCACATAAAAAAAACATTCCAAATCAATTCTTAGGTTAGTTATAAGGTTTAATATTGTGTATAAACCCCTGCATTCCTTAGTTATGCCAAACAAAGTATGACATTTGTTTCACTTCCTAGCAAATGTATAACCCCTAGGTGAAGCACACTATAATTCAACACAATTGTCGCAATAAGTCGATGGAGTCAATAACGCTAGACAATTAACACGCCAAGCACAATTAATTTAACCTAGACATGTTAGTTGTGTGATTTCCCCTAAAAGGCCAACCAATTAAAATAATTACTTACCACTCGTTATTGAGGAATCCATACGATTACATATGCAAAATTCCCTAAGTAGAATATAACCCATATCTAATAGAGTGCATTTGCAACTATACAAATCAATCAACAACTATTTCCTAAGAAAAGCAATCAGCCACAATCATTATCTGATAATCCATGCACCAAATCTCGATCAACGCAAAAAAAGTTAAGAAATTCAAGAAATTGTAATGCTTGTGCATGAAGGAAAAAATATTTCACAAAGTTAAAGAAAATGATATTGTATTGTTTGTTCATGAAAGAAAATACAAAACTAAACTAAAAAAAAATAAAATAAAAATACATACGGGCAGTGCTGATCTTACCAATGAGAGAACGGAGAGCCGTCACCAAGCAAGAGACGGAGAGACCAGAGAGAGAGAGAGTTGAGAGCCGATGATGGAGACCACCGCGACGAGACGGAGAGACCAGAGAGACGGTGAGACCAGAGATACCAGAGAGACCAGCGGAATCAGAGACGGAGGGACGAGAGTTGAGAGCAAAGAAGGAGACCGATTTGGGGGTTTTGGACGGGACGATCGATCGGGATTTAGGGATTTTTGGGGACGATCGAACGAGACGAATTTTGGGGAGGGGACGATCTCTAGGGTTTTTTGGGGGATTTTAGACGAGAATGTTTGAGGGTTTTTTGTTTTTCGGTTCGGGGGGGGATGGGGGGACCTCGTACCAAGCATATACAAATCCCGAGATTTGACGAACGATCATAAGAAACGAAATTTTTGGTGGGAATGTTGGCGCCATTTTTTAGAGACGGAATTAAATTCCGTCTCTATTTCCGTATCTGACTCGTCTCAATTCCGTCTCTAAATTAGTCCGTCTCAATTCCGTCTCTAACTTATTTTCTTAGCAACGAAATTATTTCTCTTTCTAATTCCGTTTCTAAATTTCATTTTCCTTGTAGTATCGACATGGTCTATCTAACAATGGTTTTAATGATCTATTGGAGATTTTGATAGGCACGTTACCACAGGGTAATAACCACTAGAACAAATTTGACTTTTTATAGAGGATTTGAACCTCTATGAAAGACTTTTCATAGAGGTTTTTAACCTTATGAAAAGTGTTATCTTTTAAGGCGTTATCGCATCTTCAAAGCTTACATAGGGGTTTCAAACCTCTATCAAATCTTGGCTATTTCATAGGGGTTTCAAACCTCTATCAAATCTTAGTTATTTCATAGGGGTTTGAAACCTCTATAATATCTTCAGAGGCTTACATAGGGGTTTCAAACCCCTATCAATTGTAGTGATTTCATAAGGGTTTGAAACCTCTATATTATCGTCAAAGGCTTACATAGGGGTTTCAAACCCCTATCAAATGTAATTTTAAAAAATAATAGCTGAAAATGCCCAGAATTAATTTCATTTCCATTTTCAATTGAAAATATACAAATTTACATTCCACTCGCAATATTATTATTCCATTCGATCAATAATGTAAAGTTTGAACAAACATTCATGCCATTCCAAAATCAGAAATCTTTTGATTCATCTTCGCGTCTTAGCATAACATTACTTGCTTTAAGGTCTCTATGAACAATTCTTAATCTGGAGTCTTGATGAAGATATAAAACTCCTCTAGCAATCCCAAAAATTATGTCACGACGCATCGCCCAATCCAATGATGTGCTTCTATTTTGGTCTGCGTATAAATTTTGCTCAAGTTACTAAGTACATAATATATAATTTGTAGCAAACATTGAAAAGTAAATAATATTCATGGAAGCATAAACCGAAAAGAAGAAAGTCCAAACATACCTGCAATGCTCCTGCAAATGAAGCAGCAAGAAGAAGATGAGCAATATTGTCGGTTGTGTATGTTAGAAGTAGACTGCCTCCAATAACTGGATCCTGCCAAACCAAACTTCAAATGAACGAATTGGAAAACAATCTAGACTAGACAATATGATGTGGTGCAACATTTTAGTTACCAGATAGAAACTCAACATAACGTCAAGAACACAATGCAATTAAAATTTGGCATTACCCTGGATGCTCAAATTGTTCTAGTTAACCTTCCCGTGTCCTTATGGAAGGTGAAGAAGATGCTCAAAGAGCACGAGCTTCATTATGAAAAAATTGATGCTTATGTCAACGATTGTTTCTTATTTCGGAAAAAAATGATGCTTTAGATGCTTGTCCTAAATGCCACTCATCTAGATGAAAACCAAGTAGAAACAACAGGGAGACGAAGAAAAGAATTCTTGTTAAGGTTTTGAGATACTTTCCTATCATACTAAGGTTCAAAAGAATGTACAAGTCATTAGAAATGACAAGAAACTTTCTATGACATTCTTCCCATTTGAGTCGTAATGGGATGATGCGACATCCAATAGATTCTCCAGCATGGGATTATATAAATCTCAAGTGGCCTGAATTTGCTTCAGAGCCTCAGAACCTTAGGCTCGGTCTTGCAGCTGATGGATTCAATCCTTTTCGTGACTTTGGCAATCAATATAATTATTGGCCTGTAATGCTAGTAACATACAATCTCACTCTATGGCAATGCTTCAAGGAAGACAATATAATGTCAACATTGTTAATTCTAGGGTGTAAGCAACCAGGAAGCGATATAGATATTTATTTACATACATTGATTGAATATTTGCTGAAGTTATGGAATGATGGAGCAGTTATATTTGACGCCTTGAGTAATAACGCGTTTGACTTGAAAGCGGTTCTATTATGGACTATAAATGACTTTTTAGCTTAAGAAAATTTATCGGGATTTACAAACAAATCTCAATACATAAATGCAGAGATTGGTTCTATTGTAGGTTTAAATGAGCTTTGCTCCCCCAAGTAAGGGGAAAGTGGATGAAATCCAACACACCCATGTCCTAGTTCGAGGAATCAAACTTCATGTTGTAGAGATTGGGAGTGGTAAATCCTCCAACCATATACAAACAAACCTCAACACATAAATGCAGATTTCTTGTTTGGTTTATTGTTCATGTTTCTCATATGGGTATTGAAGAAATCCAAATTTCTCATATGGGTTTTGAAGACATCCAAGAATGAAGTTTTGTTTATTGTTGTTGTTTTTTTAAAAAAAAACTTGAGTGCCCTTTAATAACAATTACTGTTATTAAAGGCTATTAAAGCCTTTCCTTATGGTGAATAATCGATAGGAATTGAATTGGATATCAACAATATAATAACGATTTATAACCCTTATGAAAGGCCTTAAGCTTTCGTAATGTCTTATAAAATGACGATGGCTGTAACGATTTAAAACTGATATAAAAGCCTTCAATAACGATTTAAAACCGTTATTAAAGGTATTTTATGTACTAGTGATTATACTTTAGTTTCTATCAAGGTTTTGTGTTGTTTCGAGCCATAAAACTCATTTAATCTCTTACGATTCTGCTTCAGATTCGGTTTCTACTAGCTATGTTGATGATGTAGACTTACGTGATGCATACACATAAGTGTTTGAAAAGTGGTCCAAAGCTGTCAACAAAAATATTCACATTTCCAAGAAGATAACTATACTCCAACAACAACTCACTGAAAAGGTGACTGAGTTGGATGCGTGCAAGAAAGCTCTTGAACAATGTAATGCTACAATCAAGCAGCCAAATATATGCAAGGCAATGTAATAAGATATCCTGAAGATGAGGAAGAACTCCAACGACCACAGAGTCCTTGGGTACAAGAATGAAAGCTCATCATGTTCAAACAAAAGTAGATAAATCACTTTGGCCTAAAGCACTGAAGTCGATGTTGGTTAAAAAGGTGCAGAACCACACTTTAAACCCAATTGTTATTACTGCGGGATCAAAGGGCACATCAAGCCTCCATGCTTTAAAATGCATCAAGATCTGCCGAGACGAAAAAGAAACATCACCAATAAGATTGTTGTCCTCATAGAAGCTAAGCAAAATTCTCCACAAAAACTATAATGAGTTCCAAAAGTTCAGCTAACTTGCAAAGTTGCACATGTCTCACTTAAGTCCACCTCTTCCATGGATTGGTACTTTGATAGCAGCTACTCTAAGCACTTGATGGAGAATGTGTCATTCTGTTAGAGATCAAGGTTCAGTTCAAACCAAAGCAACAACGGTTGGACAGTTTGGAGCATTAAATGGACAGTTCGATCATTGTTAACTTGGCTGCTGTAATATGGTTGTAACAACTGTTAAGTTCATTTTGTTAGTTTGTTATAATGTGGTTGTAACAGTTGTTAGTTCATTCTGTTAGTTTTTTATAAGTTAGTTAGGTTAGTTAGGAGTTTGTTAGTTAGTTAGTTATTGTAGAGCGTCTATATATAGCACTCATGTTGTAAACAATTATTCATTCAATACAAATATCGTTTTCTCTTTAGTTGTTGTTTTGTTTCTTCAAGTTTTAGTTTTCTCTGTTTGAGCAGAGTATTCACTCTTTAGTGAATACTTCACATGGTATCAGAGCCATCTCATCCTACAATGGCAGAAGGAAGCTCATATGAAGGAGATTTTGGTGGTCTCATCACGTTTGTTGATGTTACTGCAATAGCAAAGTCTCTCAACTTCAACCTACCTACAAAGCTTGATGAAGGTAATTACATCTATTGGAAAGTGCAAGTAAGACCTGCAATTCGAGCTTTAGGATTAGATTTTTTCATTGAAAACAAAAGATCATCAGTTACATCATATTCAGATGTAACTGATGAAGTTCTGAGTATGTGTGACAACTTGCTTATGGTTTGGTTGTTCTCAAACATAAGCAAAAATGTCATTGGACATGTCACTGAATGTGAGTCCTCTTTTGAGATCTGGAAAACATTGGAGAGCTTGCTTGCTCAGTCATCAATGGCACGAGTTTTACAGCTCAAGAAGAAGCTAAACAACATCGAGAAAGGTTCATCCTCAATTTCAGAGTTTGTTCTCAAAGTCAAAACAATAGTTGCTGAACTAAGGTCAGTAAATCAAGTGGTTACTGAATCTGATATGATTCAATCAATACTAAATGGCCTTGGACATGAATTTGATCATGTTGTGGTTTTAGTTTCTTCTCAAAGAGTAAATATGTCATTGCAAGATGCACAATATATGTTGACGATGCATGAATAGAGAATAGAATATTTAAATCAAGTTTCACAAATTGATATGAACAATGTTTCAGCAAACTTTGTTGAGAACAGTGACAAGAAGTCACAAGGTATGAAAGTTAGTTCTACACATTTTCAAAATAGATCTAACAATGGTTTTCGTGGTGGATTCAAGAATCGTGGAGGAAAGAGCGGAAATAGAGGAAAAGTATTTTGTCATCTGTGCTATAAACATGGACATATGGCTTTTCAATGTTATCACAGATTTGATCAATCATTCTATGGTCCTCAAGGTCAGACTTCAGGCTCTACAAGTTATCCTGCTCAGAATCGACGTCCTCTTGCATAGCTTCACTATCCAATGTCTCACAATGCTCAACCAACTGCACCTCAAGCTATGATCAATCATTTTCAAGGCATGATGGTAACTCCTGAGAATGTTGTTGATCCAAACTGGTACATGGACAGTGGAGCATCTAGTCACATGACTTTTGATGGATCAACTCTACACAATAAAACTGAATACAAAGGTAATCAGTTGGTCACTGTTGGTAATGGTGAGCTGTTAAAAATCTCTCATACTGGTAATGCTGTGATTAAATCTAATTCAGTTTCTTTCTCATTCTTTTCAACTACATGATGTTCTTCTTGTTCCTAAAATAACTAAGAATCTCGTAAGTATTTCAAAACTTACTCGTGATAACAATGTCATTACCGAGTTTACTCCTTCTTTCTCTGTCAAGGAAAAGGATTTGAAGACAACATTGCTTCAAGGAGTGCTCCATTATGGCTTATATTGTCTTCCAAAAGTTGGTTCTTTTCCATCTAGTTTTGTCTCCTCTGTTCCATCTATTTTTCTTCTAGTTCTTGTATTACTTCACTGATTAGTTATGTTACTACTGATGTATGGCATGCTCGGCTAGGACATCCATCTAGTTTTGTGTTACACAAAGTTTTATCTTCATTAAACAATACTACAAATAAATCTTGCTTATTTTTTTGTAACTCTTGTAAGGTAGCAAAGATGCACAAACTTCCTTTTCATTCTTGCAATATAACTACTACTAAACCATTGGAGTTGGTTTACTCTGATCTTTGGGGTCCTTCTCCATTGTTGTCTTCTCAAGGTTCAAGATATTATATTGTTTTTGTTGATGCTTTCAGTCGTTTTACTTGGTTCTATCCTCTCAAATTAAAATCAGATGCATATGTTGCTTTTCTGCATTTTATTAAACAGGCTGAACTTCAACTTAACTCCAAGTTAAAAGTATTTCAATCTGATATGGGCCTTGAATATAAGTCTATTGAGAAGTTCTGCAATGCATCTGGTATTGTTCATCGTTATTCTTGTCCATATACACATCAACAAAATGGTGTTCCTGAAAGAAAACATCGTTCCATTGTTGAAATGGGACTCACTCTTCTTGCTCACTCAAAGCTGCCCTTCTCATTTTAGGAAGAAGCATTTATAACAGCTGTCTTTCTTATTAACAGTTTACCATCTGTTGTTCTTGATTTTAAATCTCCATATGAGGTATGTTTTTGTAAACTACTTGATTATTCCTACTTCAAAATTTTTGGTTGTGCTTGCTATCCAAACCTTACTGCCTATTCTCATCATAAGTTCAATTTTTGATCTTCTAAATGTGTCTTCATTGGTTACAGTCCTAGGCATCATGGTTATAAGTGTTTACATTCAAATGACAAGATTTATATTTCTCGTGATGTTGTGTTTAATGAAGATGACTTTCCTTACTCTAGTCTTTTTTCCTCTAATCATTCTTCTTCTTCTTCTTCTAGTCTTCCTTTATCTGTTCTGCAATATTGTCCTGTTTCTTCTCGTTCAAAATCTTTTGTTCTTGTTTCTCCTCCATTAGCTTCTTCTACTCCTCTTCCTTCTGTTTTACCATCATCATCTCTTCCTACTGATCTTCCATTACCTTCTGCACCTACTGAATTACCACAACATCCTATTACCAGTAATACTAATATTAACACTCACCCTATGCAGACTAGAAGTAAGGCTGGTGTTTATAAACCAAAGGCATTGGTTGTTACTTCTCCATATGCTTTGGTACACTCTCTTACTGAACCTAAGTCTGTTAAGGATGCTCTTGCTGATCCAAATTGGAATTCAGCTATGACTGATGAAATTCATGCATTGGATAACAACAATACTTGGATTTTGGTTCCTCCTACTTCTGATATGAGTTTTGTTGGTTGTAAGTGGGTTTTTCGAGTTAAAACTACTCCTACTGGGGAAGTTCAGAGGTATAAGGCAAGACTAGTGGCTAAGGGTTTTCATCAGATTCCCGGTCTTGATTTTGGAGATACTTTCTCTCCTGTAATTAAACCTTCTTCTCTTCGTATCATGTTTACTCTTGATGTTACTTATCAATGGCCTATCAAACAGCTTGATGTGAACAATGCTTTTCTCAATGGTGAACTCTCTGAAGATGTGTTCATGAGCCAACCTGAAGGTTTTATTAGCAAGAAATATCCACAATATGTTTGTAAACTGAACAAAGCTTTGTATGGTCTCAAGCAGGCTCCTCGAGCTTGATTTTCTAAGCTTAAAACAGCTTTGCTCACTTGGGGATTCGCTAATAGTTCAACTGATGTTAGTTTCTTCTTTCAAAGGACTGATTCTTCTATTCTCATGATCCTTGTGTATGTTGATGACATCCTAATCACAGGGTCCAATCCTTTATTAATTCAACAACTGATTACTTGGTTAAATTCCAAGTTTTCTCTTAAGTCCTTGGGTGATGTTGATTATTTTCTTGGTTTTGAAGTTCATAGAGATTCTTCAGGATTGTATTTATCTCAACATAAATACATTCTTGATCTTCTCGAGAAGACAAACTTGTTGGATTCTAAACCATTGTCTTCTCCTTATTCTGTTAGAGCTAAACTCAGTGTTACTGGTGGTGTTCCTTTTTCAGATCCGACCTTGTATAGGAGTACTTTGGGTGCTCTGCAATATCTTACATACACTCGTCCTGATCTCACTTTCATTGTTAATAAGCTTAGCCAATTTCAGAAACACCTACCTGATCTTCATTGGGCAGCTGTCAAACGTGTTCTTCGTTTTTTAAAGTCTTCTCTTACAACTGGTATTGTGTTTCGTCCTGCAACTTCTTTATCTCTTGAAGTTTTTACTGACTCCGATTGGGTTGGTGATGTTGATGATCGTCGTTCTACTAGTGGAGTGTGTGTTCTTCTTGGTGGAAATCTTATTACTTGGTATTCTAAGAAGCAATCAGTTGTAGCACGCTCTATTACTGAAGTTGAATATCGTGCACTAGCTTTGGGTGTTACTGATATATTGTGGACTTCCTCTCTTCTTCGTGAACTTGGTTTTGCTTGTTCTTCCAAGCCTATACTTTGGTGTGATAATACTAGTGCTCGAGCTTTGGCTCTCAATCCTGTTTTTCATGCTAGGACTAACATATTGAGGTTGATGTACATTTTTCGCGTGAAAAGCTTGCTGCTGGTTTGTTTGAGCTTCGCTATCTACCAACAGAACATCAATCTGCTGATTAGTTCACAAAAGTTCTTTCTACTCCTCGGTTTCATTTTCTTTCTTCCAAACCGAATCTAATTTGTTCACCTAGATTCAGTTTGAGGGGGCATGTTAGAGATCAAGGTTCGGTTCAAACCAAAGCAACAACAATTGGACAATTTGGAGCATCAAATGGACAGTTCGATCATGGTTAACTTGGCTGCTGTAATATGGTTGTAACAACTGTTAAGTTCATTCTGTTAGTTTGTTGTAATGTGGTTGTAACAGTTGTTAGTTCATTCTGTTAGTTTGTTATAAGTTAGTTAGGTTAGTTAGTTATTGTAGAGTGTCTATATATAGCACTCATGTTGTAAACAATTATTCATTCAATACAAATCTCGTTTTCTCTTTAGTTGTTGTTTTGTTTCTTCAAGTTTTAGTTTTCTCTGTTTGAGCAGAGTATTCACTCTTTAGTGAATACTTCACACCTTCCTATCTAACTATACATCATGGTCAAATGGACATGTCACTTTTGGTGATGGTGTTCGAAGCAAAGTCATAGGGAAGGGCACTCTTCACGTTTAAGGACTGCTTTCACTCAAAAATTTCTTAAATATAGAAGACTTGAAGGCTAACCTTTTAAGCATTAGATACTTATGCGATTAGAACTTGAACATAAAATTCACTAAGGAGCAATGCAATGTTTATGATACTCGTGGCAAGATTTTCATGAAAGGCCTTAGTCCAATAACTACTACCTATTATAGCCATCAAAGCTATGTGCCCGCCGCATGTGTCTTTTAAGCCTTCATAACCATATAAATTGTTTTCACAACATCAGTGATCAAACCGAAATGTGGCACCAAAAACTCGGTCATGCAAGTTACTGCCATCTTAAAAACATCTCTGAAAAGGATACTTAATTTCACAGGAATACCTCGAATCAACAATATTCCTGATATGATTTGTGCATCATGTCAGTATGGAAATCATTTAGTGGCGGCCCCCAATAACTCTCCTTTTCCTCAAGAAATTTCTATTGGATCCTCTGCGCTCATCACAAAGCCTTCTATACCCTCTGGGTCTTTATTTCACCTTTCATTGGTTCAAGGCCCTCCCTTACTCTTTTTGAGCCCACAAACTCGACCTCAGCTAGTCATGTTCCCTCAATGTCTCATTCTAATGCTCTTATGGTTATCATCACTGTACTTACTCACTATGTGCCTTCAGAGAATTCTCCAATACCTTTTATGCCCACAAACCCCTTAGCCTCCTTGTTCACACCAAACAAACACGTTGTCCCTCTGTGCCAACAGGCTCACCTCAAAGTCTATATGTTCCCACATAGCAAATTCATAGAAAGAAAAGGCTTGTTCGCTTGAACAACACTCTTTGTAGACGAGAATACCTCAATACTCTGAGCCAGAATCTGAACGCCTATATGACCTAACTCATAGACCCTCTCCTCCCGTACCTAGGCTACTTAGTCGTGCTAACCCATGTCAAGCCGCTTCCATCTTCTTCGATATTAAAATCGATGGAGAAGTACAAAAATCTTGAGAACCTCGATTTTTGGCCTGAATTAATCTTTGATGCTGACATCTTCCGCACATATAATGTTTAACAGTTCTTGCATACTCGACACTTGCTCAAATTATTTGCCTTTCCCTCCACCTACAATGCTACACTACTTTGGGAATTCTACTCAAATCTTTCCATTGATATAAACAGCCCCAACTCTCTATGTTTCATTTTTGAGTTTATTGTAGGCTAGATTTATCGATTCTCTCTCTTGGTAATCAATGAATTCCCTGGATTTCTTATTCAGAAAGGTTCTGGCGATGCCTGTCCTTCTAACTTCCACTCCTTGTTTGACTTACATATGGTCTGCCTTTGCTTTGACCATGAGGAAAGTGCATGATGGGGATTTTAATACTAGGCTTAGCTCCTCCACTCTCACGACCAAGTATTACGGCTTATTCATGCACAGTGCTCGCAATATCTGTCCGGTTACACATGACTCCACAATTACATGGGAGGACGCCATTATGCTTTACGCAATTGGTTGCAGGGTTCCAATCGACGTAGGTCGAGCTCTCTTATATGCCATTTGCGAGCGCTCAAATGGTAGCAAGACATACAAGAGAATTTTCTTCCCGTGCTTCATCACGACCATCTTAGTATCTCAAGAGATGCTATGTCTCTCCCTTCCGACATCATTCTATCTATAGATTCACAGAAGATAGCGAAGATAATTCTAAAGGAGGAGTCCTCGCACTTTTCAGATCTTCCAATTTTGGATGACAATATTCCTGTTGAAATATGTGATTCAAATTAGATTAAGGTTTAGCAGTGAAATTAGTGGGACATGTGTCCATGTAGAGTCATGTGTAATAGCTAGTTATTAATTAAGTTGTGGTAGTTATTAATGGGTAGTTTTAGTTATTGACTTGGTGATGTGGGCACATAAAGTGGTGCATGTTATGTTAGTGGATTGAGACCAAGTCAATATGATAGTCTATAAGTATGTAATGTGTGTGTTGAGAAATATAGAGAGAGTAGTAGTATGGGTTGAAATAAAAAAAAAATCGTTCTCTCTCGCGCTTTGCATTGTTAGCTTCTCTGTTATTTATTTTGTAATACCCAACTATTCCACCCATCTTCTATCCTGACCTGGTTCTCATGGATCCATTTTTGTCTCCACCGCACAGCCCCGATACCATTCGTGCTTCTCGTTCGGTTGTCCCTTCAACGAACGTATCTGATCCTCTGTTAGACTTTTTTGCTTCACAACACGCTAGAGCATCTACTTCTTCTCATGCACTGCCTGTTCCGCCAACCGACTCATTAGATTTTCTTGCATCTTTATACCTTGATTATGCTCGCAAAATGGCAGATATTGCGACAGTTTTAGTTGCTGCAGGCTGTTCTCCTCCTGCAATTTAATCTACCCTCTCATGCATTCCTTTGCCAATCTATTTTGTCACAAAGAAGGAGAATATCTTAGTTTTAGGGGAGCATACACTTAACTTTCTGCTACTTTTGAGCTATTTTTATGAGGGCCGCTAAGGGCACCCCACCATTTAATGAGGGCGCCCAGTTAATGAGGGCACAAACTGATTTACCTAGGGCACCCAAAAATTAGACCCGAAATATTGAAACTACCCCTCGTGGAAATCCCTGAGCACCCCACCACCCCCACCACCACCTTCGCCGAACTCCTTGTGGAAGAATCCATTTGTTTTGAACCGACCAGTGAGAGGAATCCCCGAAATCGTGTTCTCCATCCCTCGCCGTGTGTTTCTCCTTCGTTGTTCGAGTTTTCTGCAGTTTGTAGGGTCGGGGGTGTGAGCCGATTTCGTCTCCAAATTAGGGCTCGATTGAAGATCGTCGAGTTAAGTTACATTTGGTAGAGTAGTTGTAATGTGTGTGTGGCGGTTTGTTCAAATGTAAAAAATTGGGAAATCGTGGTTCTCGGCCACACAGGCCAGAGACTGAGTCAACTGTCTCGGCCATGCATGGCCGAGACAGAAGCTAATATTTTTGGGAACTCGCAGTCTCGGCCACGAAGGCCGGAAGAGTTGACAGCGTATCGATTACGCATGGCCGAGAATACTTCAGTTATCTCGGCCGCGACATGACGAGAGCTACAATTAGTGATAGGTAATGTGGCGTCGGTGGTGTACAACCGAGAATTTGCTCCTACTCTCGATTGTACATTTCCGAGAGGGTCGCAGTAGGCTCGGTCATCATCGGACGAGAGTAAGGCAAATTGAAATGGTAAATCCATCTCGGTGGTGTACAACCGAGAACTTGCTATTGGACTCGGTTGTACACTGCCGATATATTGGACTACTTGTCGGTCATGGGTGATCAAAAATATGGGTTGTTTCACGAACCTGCTTGACCGAGACATCAGAAATGGATGAATTTGAACATTACTTTTTGTAAAAAAATTTTGTGCTATGTCAAACTAATTATACAAGATTGAAAACCCAGCACGACAATTTGCATCGAAACTTAATTAATTATAAATCTCCGTAACATTCAAACTGACTCTACAAGTGTCCATCCATAAGTAAACAACAATCAAAATACAGCACAACATTTGTATATCCATAGAACATTCGGAGTAACTGGCAAAATTTCTAAATGTTTAGCCATCAACGTTTCTAGGTACAAGCTTTACGCTACGGTGTATCTAAATCTACAACGGGTATGGTGGCTTCATCAGCAGTTGCAATGGGCGCGATGTCTCGAAATACGAATCCATCTCGCCAACCTTTGGCGCAGTCCTCAACGTACCGATCCCACGATGGATATAAGGATGGTAACGATGCATTCACACGCAACTTCACCTGTCAAAGTGAACAGTAGAACATAGAAGATATTGTCACGAACCCGATTAAGGGGGAAACAAAACAATTCACAAAAAATCATAGAACTTACCCTAACCCAATGGATATTCCTTTCATTCGTCATTGCAATGATAAGTCTGTTGTGCAACGACGACGGTGGAACACTACGTAGAGGTAGGAATGTGGAGGCACTCCCATGCGAGAGGTTGACGAGAATGACATTGAATGCGGTGGATACTAACAATCCCATGTTTGGAAGTGTCAACCATTCTTTGAAAGATGCCCCCACTTGCTTCTCTGGGCAATGCACCGCATTCTTGACAGTCTCGAAACTCGAGCCAAACACTTCCCGCCAAAGGTCTTCATACCCGATAATCTCATCGTACATCCTTCTACGCACAATCCTCCACCCGTCTACGTGGGCAAGTCCAAGCCCAGAGGCTATACACCGATATCCACAATTTCCATCGGAAACCAAATCGATAATGCCCTCAACATGTGGCAACCAATCTGGTTCTAAGCAATGACCATAAGCCATGTTAGATCCACTTTGCGTGCGTCGACTGGCACGACGCATTTGTGGAACAACCTTGCCTTTCTTCTGCCTAGAAGTGGAGGCCTCTTTTGTGGAGTGGGAGGACTCAAATCCGATTGGAGACCCCGGTGTCCTCCCACCAGCATCCTCGACTTCCTGCTAGCACTCCACAAAAGACGAAGGTGGACTAATCTCCCTGAGCTGCTGAATTTCAGTCCTCCCCCCCCCCCCGCATCCTCAACTTCCTGCTCCCCCTTATCCAATCTTCCTGCGGTGTTGTGATTGTGCCTCCCACATATCACAGTGACATACCATAAGGAGTCAGCATTTTCCTTTACGTTAATTAGGAAAGGGCATCCACATTTCTTCGTACCAGTTGGAGTCCTCGCCTTTTCATCATTTCTTGATTTCTTTAAAATTTTGGTCGCTTTCCCTTTCCCTACTCTCTGAGCCAGTCCCCTATATGTCCCAGACCTCTCACAGGCAAGTTTCACCCTTCCCCTGCGCTTAATGCCCCCGGCATCCGAGCGCTTCGTTACTACTTGTTCTCACCACTAATCATTTGAAGCCATGAAATAGCCGCTTCTCGAGAGGGGAATGGCTTACAAGGTGTAAAAGTGTCATTGTAGTCAGGAAAATTACTAGATATCGACATTACCTGTAATACAAACAGTGTAACATTATAATCAACCGAAATGTACAGCACAATCACAAAAAAACCCAAAAAAATAGGTTCTCGGTTGTACAGATCCGAAACTTTCTTCAGAGTCTCGCTCACGTACGACCGAGAGCTACTCATTACTCTCGGTTGTACCATACCGTGACCTACGTGAAACCTCTCGGTCCTCTATGACCGAGACATTACTATACATCTCGGTCCTGCGAGGCCGAAACAATCGCGCACCCAGACAGAAACTTCGGATAACCGCAAAAAAAAACACGATAAATTTGCAAAATTACCTCAAGTACGACCTCCTCTAGCACCGAAGCAGTACAATCCTCCATTATATAGTGGAAACAAGTTCGGATTTGAAGAAATTACCAAACCCTACGTTGACAAACAAATCATCATTTTCACAGTTTTACACAACTAAACAGTTCTAAAAAACCATCATATGGTTGTCAAACATTGTTACCTCGCTGTCGGATGATGTCAATCCGCAAGAATCGATCAACGCTCGCCAAACGCAATGTGGCTTTGTGGTTCAAGCTTGGTGGTGGGGTGCCCTAACTCTTTGTCAAAATGGTTTGTGGGGTTTGAACCATTATATATACAGGGGCAAAATGGTATTTTCCATTTTTGCTAGAATTTTTACAAATAAGTTGGGTGCCTTCATGAAAAGGTGGGGTGCCCTGAGTGGCCCTCATTTTTATTTAGTTTTATTTCCTACTTATTTTAGTTACACTCAAAAATGTTTTACGACG
Source organism: Stephania yunnanensis (assembly GCA_039657365.1). Taxonomy (NCBI): domain Eukaryota; kingdom Viridiplantae; phylum Streptophyta; class Magnoliopsida; order Ranunculales; family Menispermaceae; genus Stephania; species Stephania yunnanensis. Next base: position 53,785,484 of record CM077588.1, on the reverse strand, counting down.
GGATTTCTACTATGTTAATGCATGCTTACTTTTACTTGTCGTTGTATACCCTTGTTGAGTCGTTAATTATGTAATATTATATATAAGTTATCTTTATATCTTTATTGTCAAGTCTCCAAAATACTAGTCTAATTGCATTTATTTATTATCTTCAGGGTTAGTGGAGTGCGCGGTTAAATTTTGGGTGAAAAACTACACAAAATCAAGTATTCATATGTATGGATCTGTTTTACATCGAAAGTCGCGCTAACGCGTATCTCGAGGCAAATTTGGTGGGGCCCACACTCGAGGCACAAGAGTGATGATGTGACGGACAGTTAGGCACATGCGATGTACGTGCTTGGTTGCATGATTCAAGGAGAGAAGTTAGCAAGCTTCTATTTTTAGTTTTGTTAGGAAATACTTTAATATATAATATATTATTATAGATACATATAGATATTGAAAAGATATAGGAATATAACAACTGGGAGATAAAATAGCAAGAGATCTTGGAGGAGGAGGCACAAAATAAAAATCGGAAAGAAAGACGTGCTGGCGAATTCGGCTATTCGGCTCCTCTCTGGCCGAGCTCTTCTCTTCCCGAATTTTCTATTTTTCTATTTTTTCTTTTTGTATTCTTCAACTATGCGAGGCTAAAACCTTTAGCCTAGGTAAGATTGCGAGGGAGGTACGACTGTGCATATCAATGGATTTGTGAGATTTATATATTTTAATTTCAGTCTTTTCATTATTATTTTATTTTCTTTGGTATTGTTTGAACAATCAAAGTTAAACGCTTGTTTAAACTTTGATTTATTTGTCAGTGAGTCGTAAGCATCCGTACTTGTGCAATAAGACCACACTAGTGGCATTCGACCATACCGATTGATTAGACCATTTTGGGACCGGTTGAATACCTTAGAAATCTAGGCTAAATCGGACACACGAGTGATCCGATTGTCTAGGTGTAGTGCCTTCACAAAGCCCATTGCGGTCAACACATTAAACCCAATTCACTTGAATTGTGGTTATGTGTTTGATTAGGGAAGTAGTCACCGTCGTACCTTGACTATCGAGATAGGGAAGAGCGATGAACAGTGTGCGTCACCGGGTCTATAGCAACACTAAGATATTTTGATTTGCGAATTTTACATAAATTGACGACCAAATCCAATATTTTCTCGAACTGAACTTGTATGTCTTGATCTAAGTATTTTTATTAATTGTTTTCGAATTATTTTCATTGTTTTCTTTATTTATTTTAAATATTCGTAAATTTATTCATTTTTTAAAACCCTCGATTTCCCTTTTTGTTCTTTTTAAACCTTAGAAAGATTATCAATCTCTGTGGGATCGACCATTTGCCACTATTCTACAAAAATAGTTGATTTATGTATTTTTAATTTTATTGACGCGTTCGGCGCGCGTCAATTTTTGGCGCCGTTGCCGGGGATTGGTTTTTTTCTTTCTTTGGTTTTTATTTTTTATTTTTTTATTTCTCTTTGGTTTTTTTTTATTATTTTGTATCTAGTTCCTTGTTTCTAACATTTTTGCAGGTAATTCCATAATGGCCTTCTATCCCCACAATTATGGTCGATTCGAATACTCACATTATTATTATGTGAATGGGGTAGGTATGTTATATAATGGACACCAATTTTCTAACATGCATTCTTTTGTAGAACAGGTCGAGGTTTGCGAAATTTGCGAAGATTATTCTCATTCCACATATGATTGTTCGTATTATCCAAAGTATGAGAATTATCACTATTCTAGCTATACATCGCCGCAACTCGATTTCTTTGGGCTCATGCCAAGTCCACATATTCCTCAACAAAGTACCTATTTGGAAGATATGCTGAAAAAATCACAAGATGATCAACAACAGTTTCATGAAGAGCTTCAACAATTTTCGCGTGAGTTTCCAAGCTTGCAAAACTTGGAAACTCAATTTATTCAATTGAATGCCACGCTCCAAAATATGCATGACGAGAAAGAGTTATGTAATACACAACCAACATCTTACTCAGAGGTGAATGTGGACGTTGATACATTGAGTAATGTTGAGGAGAATATTGATACATCGGTGGAGAACTACTGGTGCGAAACAACGCAAGGACTTGAAGTCCTTCAAATTGAGTCGGGCATGCCTATTGCACCGAATGATGATGATGACATCGCGTTAGAAATTGGAGTCATTTCAGAACGGCCAGAGGAGCCGCAGATAGAGAGCAAGGAAGACCAACCTCTGGTGTTGGTGAAACCACCCACCCTCCCATGCATATTTGTTAAACCTTATACGGGGGTGGAAGTAAAGGAGCGTTCGCAGATTTTCTACACTGCTGACACCTTTGTGTTGGACGACCATGATACGACAGATTCGTTTGTGTTAGAGGTCCCGAATGAGCTCCCAATTCCGAAGGAGGGCGTGCATGATGCATTGTCCAAATATGTTGATGCGCCATTTGTTGTTGACATCTCAAAAGGAGATGGCATCACGTGATGAATCACATTAAGTCTAGCCAAAGACTTAAAAGAAAGGCGCTCGTTGGGAGGCAACCCAACTTTGTTTTTTTTTTTTCTTGCATATATTTCGATTTTAATTTAGTTTTAGTTTTTTATGTTTAATAAAGCCTTAACTTGGTCTCTTGGATTTTTGCAGGTGTAATGAATGTTTGATAAGCACTGATGGTACTAGACCACCCCCTGCGTTTGATAGGTTTGACTATGGATTACATTGTTTTTGGAGTAATTTGAGCATATTCTTTTTTAGGAATTAACATATTATTAGAGTTTTAGGTGTTTTGAGACTTGGTTGGGACATATCCAACTTAAGTCGCCATATTAGTGGCGGGTCTTTAAGTAGACCCAAAACCCTAAACCTCATTCCATCATCTTGTTGACTTCACCCGTAGTTGAAAGACTCGTGCTCGCAAGATTCGATAGGAATCATTTGAATTAACTTCCATGCTTATTAGTTCCTGCTCTTATTATGATAATTTTATTTTATAGTTTCCTTAGTCACCTATACATGCGAGATTTGATATTCACTAGTTTTTAGAGACTTTTGTTATGTGTGCACTCGTATCATCTTCTTCTTATAAACATATTCTTTTTCACCACTATTCTTTGTCTTTTTTTTGCATGGATTCCTTGACTTGTTTTGAACCTCGAGGACAAGGTTCGGAATAAGTTTGGGGGTACTTTAGGATTTGTGGATTGAGTTGGATGGACTTATTTGCGAAAGACCGCATGTGAGATCGTTTAAGATTTTTTCAATTATATGCAGTTACATGTGGTTGACGGATGGTATTGGTGGTGTTTGATATCGATCTCTTATTCATTCATTTCTTCCATTTCTTTTCCCTCCACACTCATCTATCTCACTTCATTAGGAGTCGATACACTTTCATGCATGTAGTTAGTATAGTTTTTATTATTATATTGTTTAGAGTCACCCGAAACTTTGTTTCATGCCTTTAGTTGTGGATGAGTACATTATGGTTGCCTTTTTGACTTGAAACTTAAGAAAAAGTAGGAGAAATACTCACTCGAGTCTGTATCTCAACATTTTTATGATTTCATGATTAGGGACTTAGTATGATGGTTAAGCCTTGTGCTAGATACCGAAATGGGTAGACGGTTGCAATTGCGCAAGTGATGATATTTTAACGCACATTGAGGAATTTGCTTAATTATAGCGAAAGTGAGAAGGGTTAACAGGAGTTTTCTTAATATAGAGAGTCCCACAAGTTTCCACAGGAAATGGAGCAGGGAAACTTGTGGTGGGAAAAAGTGAGGAAAGTGGTCCACAGGAAATGGAGCAGGGACCGTATCATTTGAAAAAAAAAAATTTCGGAGAAGGAAAAAAATTAGAGAGTATACATATAAAATGGATAAAGGCGGAAGTGTATGAAAACTCCTCAAATAAAAAGATTTAGATCGAGTGCTTATAGCTAGATTAAGTAAAATTGTAAACTTGCATGCTTGAATGTATAGACCAAGAAAACCCGCAAGTAGTTGATGGCGTTTGTCTTGACCATATCTTTGTCTTGAAAATGTGATCTTAATTATGTTTGGGTTGCGGTTCTTGACATATCTTAACTCCGAAATTTCTTAAGTGGTTTGTTATCTTGACAACTATGTAAACCAAAGGAACTCCATGAATTCTGAATCGGGTATAGGATTAGTTGAGTATGTACATATCTATATTATGAGTCTAGTTTATTTGTGTGTTTGTCATTTACACATTTGCTCGGGACATGCAAAGTCTTAAGTTTGGGGGTATTTGTTGAGTCGTTAATTATGTAATATTATATATAGGTTATCTATATATCTTTATTGTCAAGTCTCCAAAATACTAGCCTAATTGTATTTATTTATTATCTTCAGGGTTATTGGAGTGCGCAGTTAAATTTGGGGCGAAAAACTACGCAAAATCGGATATTCATATTCTTGGATCCATTTTACATCGAAAGTCGCCTAGCGCGTATCTCGAGGCAAATTTGGTGGGGCCCACACTCGAGGCACAAGAGTGATGATGTGGCGAACAGTTAGGCACATGCGATGTACGTGCTTGGTTGCATGATTCAAGGAGAGAAGTTAGCAAGTTTCTATTTTTAGTTTTGTTAGGAAATACTTTAATATATAATATATTATTATAGATACATATAGATATTGAAAAGATATAGGAATATAACAACTGGGAGATAAAATAGCAAGAGATCTTGGAGGAGGAGGCACAAAATAAAAATCGGAAAGAAAAACGTGCTGGGCAAATTCGGCTATTCGGCTCCTCTCTGGCCGAGCTCTTCTCTTCCCGAATTTTCTATTTTTCTATTTTTCTTTTTGTATTCTTCAACTATGCGAGGCTAAAACCTTTAGCCTATGCAAGATTGCGAGGGAGATTCGACTGCGCATATCAATGGATTTGTGAGATTTATATATTTTAATTTCAATCTTTTCATTATTATTTTATTTTCTTCGGTATTGTTTAATTGAACAATCAAAGTTAAACACTTGTTTAAACTTTGATTTATTTGTCAGTGAGTCGTAAGCATCCGTACTTGTGTAATAAGACCACACTAGTGGCATTCGACCATACCGATTGATTAGACCCTTTTGGGACCGGTTGAATACCTTAGAAATCTAAGCTAAATCGGGCACACGAGTGATCCGATTGTCTAGATGTAGTGCCTTCACAAAGCCCATTGCGGTCAACACATTAAACCCAATTCACTTGAATTGTGGTTATGTGTTTGATTAGGGAAGTAGTCTCCGTCGTACCTTAGCTATCGAGACAGGGAAGAATGAGGAACCGCGTGCGTCACCGGGTCTATAGCTACACTAAGATATTTTGATTTAAAAATTTTACATAAATTGACGACCAAATCCAATCTTTTCTCGAACTGAACTTGTATGTCTTGACCTAGGTATTTTTATTAATTGTTTTCAAATTATTTTCATTGTTTTCTTTATTTATTTTAAATATTTGTAAATTTATTCATTTTTTAAAACCCTCGATTTCCCTTTTTGTTCTTTTTAAACCTTAGAAAGATTATAAATCTCTGTGGGATCGACCCTTTGCTACCATTCTAAAAAAAAAGTTGGTTTAGATATTTTTAATTTTATTGACGCGTTCGGCGCGCATCAACCTTTTAATTTTATCTTGCACTTTATATTGCTTGTTTAATATATATATATATACCAATTGCGATAAATAAATGGCAAACGGGAAGAATGTGAAGGTAAGATTTTATGATATGTCATTATTTGTTACAACTCGAGTATAGCAAGCAAAGAAATAAAGTAAAATGTGTATATATCTAACTGTCTTTAATTTTCCTTTTAAAGGTTGTATCCACAAGAAAATATTAGATGGATATCTAACTGAGTGGCGATGTTAAAGGAAACTAAAGATTACATTCGTATGGAAATTCTCTTATTGCTCTTCAAGATGCAGCTGTCATATCTTTCTTTTTCGTAATGGTCTTCAATTAACAGTTGTGATATCTTTCTCTTTCCTTTTTTTCTTCAATCAAGATTTTCATACATGAAAAGATCTCCCAATCATATATTCTTTAACATCGCCACTCGGTGCATTATAAATGTATACCATTAGTTGTCCAATGTTCAATCGCTGACTAGAAATGGAATACTTTGATAGTAAATCTAGCTAATATTATGTCGCTCTTGCGAGATCTTCAATCGATCTATCAAGAATAGTCATCTTTGCCCACATACTAAAAGATGACTATTCTTGATTACTCATATTGATTAAATCTTTGGAAAGTGTGGGATGTGCAGATTAAATCTTTCTCGATTAGTCATATTGATTCTGAGGTCTCGTCCAATAACGGGCAGAGGTGGCGATTTACGCGGTTTTACGGGAACCCTTTACAACTGATCGTTCTGCCTCATGGACTCCGCTACGACGACTTTGAGAATTGAATAAGCGGTTGGCCCATGAATATGTGGAGGTGATTTCAATGAATTCCTTAATTTTTTAATGATAAGATAGGTGGACGTAATAAGTTTACGTACGTCACAAATATATCCTCAAATGCCAAGAAGGACTCTCGGAGTGTGGATTGAAAGACATGAGGTTTGAAGGCCTAAGAATGACGTGGACGAATAGACGTGCGGGTGACCAGAAAATTCAGGAAATGTTGGATAAATTTCTCATAGCAATGAATGGCGAATGGCCTTCCCATATCCATCAGTCCAACACTTAATGGCAGACTATAGGCCGGTAAGTCTATGTAATGCATGTGATCTATAAGATTATCACTAAGGTTATGGCTAATCGGCTCAAGACAATTTTACCAAATATCATCTCACCATACATACCAAAGCGCATTCATTCTCGGGAGGCAATTGGAGATAATGTGACCATGAACATTTGAGCTTCTTCACTCACTTCATAAAAAGAAGTCTGGGAAATGAGGCATATCCGCACAAATATGAATACAAATTTTTCAAAAAAAAGGAAATATGAATAAAAGTTTTGTTATAAATAAATAAATATATATAAGTTGATTTTGGGACTGAGGCTATGTTGTTGTTATTGTTTATATATAAGTTGATGTAGGCAAATGAGGCATATCCGCACAATACCTAAGCCATTGACATTGGTACAAACAATAAACTTGAGTGGAGCGCGTCTCATTAATTCTTTGTAATTTTTTTAAGAAGCAAAAACTTAAATTATACATTGTATATTGTGCCTCTATAAATATGTTTTTTTGTAAAACAAAAAATCTGTTCGGACTCTTTGAGTCCGGACCCAAAGATTTTTTGTTAAATAATTTAAGATATCTATCTAAGTAAAATACATAATTACTCTCTACCCCAAAACACTAATAATGAATTTGAATTAAGGGTCTTTATGTCTTTTTGATTGTTTGAGTCTGAACTTTTTGAATCCATCTAGCACTACCCTTTGTAAAACATGCAGACAAAAAAATTTTTGCTTTCTTGTAAAATGAGTCCTTAGCATTTTCTATTCGCAAAAACAACCAGCTAATTATAGGGCGTGATTCACGTTTATTTTACGATTCTCCGCTTGTAGCACGACCTGTGAATAAATCAATTTTTAAATAATAAACCATAATTATTGTGGTGCGATTTTCTAAAATTTGCATTGATCGATTGCATTGAATCGCCCCTATCACTACTTATCTTTTACGTCGTATAGCATGATCTGTGAGTAAATTAATTAAAAAATAATAATTCAATAGTTAATTTAATTTTATTATTCTAATATATATATATATATAAGGTGTGACTATTAGCACCACTATATGTTATATCGGCCCCCATTTAATTTAATGTTATTTATAGCCTCCAATAAGTTAGTTCACGTTATAAGCACCCCCCTTAATTGTTAGTGAACTCTCCAATGTACCCCTAGCTTATATTTGTCTCCCTCGCTCCCCAAACAAAATCATCTTTTCATCTTTGTGATTTCTAACCTCCAACCCCTTGTTGCACATCATCTTCTTCTCCCCAATTTGCTCCATATTAATAAAATCAATTTGCCACATTTTCCATTCAAAGATTGATTCTTTAATCTTTAAAAGCTAAGATTCAACACAAATAAATGTTCTAACTTCTAACCATTCAAGAATGTGAATCAAATCTCAATCAAATATTATAATTAAGATGTGATATTTGATGATGAGTTGTTGAGTGTATGAAGAAAATATATGGGAGAGGTGTAGAGATTAAAAAGTAAAATTAAGAAAAAATAAGATGAGTTAATGGTTTAATTTGGATTGAGGTATAAAAAGTGAAATTTAAGTCGAAAGGATAAGGTGAGTGTAGTCAATGGGATAAGAGTTGGTGATGAGTTTAAGGTTTCATTTATGGAGGGGTGTAGAGAGTGAAAAGTAAAATTGATGAGGGTCTAACAGCCCAAATGAATTAAAACTAGGATTAGGGTTAATATTTGGGATTAACAGTCATAATTCAGGCGTTACGTGGACAATTCGGTTGACTCAGGCACGAGAACCGAGGGAATATATTAATTGTGGATGATGGTTGCTTAGTTGTGATGTTTAAACATTATATTATTGTATTGCATCACATATGTATATGTTGTTAATGAGCAAGTTGGTGTGACAGGTGTTCACCTTGAAAGGCGTGTCAATGTGGGTATTAAATAGGTGAACTACGAGTACATTAGGGAACTCGACTAATTCACATCAGGATGACTAGTTAATCAATTAAAATGAGTAATGTGACCATAGACTAAGTAAATTCAATTTTGAACAATAGGCTATGACGCACCTAGAATGCGTGTTGAGACACGAGGAACCACATATCAAGTAGTTGAAGGCTAATGAGACCATGAGCTAGTTTAGATAATCCTTGAGATACGTACGCGCACTTGATCTTAATCAAACATATATATATAGGACTTAGTGGAATGTTAATCAAACCACTCACACCATTTATGCAAAAATAAGAGAAAACCTGAGGAAGAGAGGGATAACATGTTTATAGATCAGTTTCATAGAGAATTTACAATTAGTTTAGTTGGAATTGGCGTTTTTGATAAAATTGGAAAGTTGGGTGAATGCATGAGATTTAATGGAATTAGGTTAATTTGATGTTCTGAATGGTTTTAGTTGATGTTTTGGAGTTAATAATGTATGGAGTGCATGTTAAATCAAGTGAGGACAAATAGTGCATTACTTGGAACGGTTGACGAGCTAATCGTTTTGGGTTATCAATTGTTCATCAAGATGAAGAGCAATAGCGCGCTACCCCCACATAGCGCGGTAGGTATACCCCTTGGCGTGCTAACAACAGATGAAATATGACTTTAAGGGGCTGTTTTGATAATTTACCACTGGACACCTAACAAACACATAAAAATAGTCTAAACCTATAAAAAATCGTACTTCAAGGACTTTGGGGACTATAGCTCAGGTATCGGGAGCTAATCTGGTCAAATTCGGGAGTCCAAGGAAGTCGAAGCGCGGATTGAGGTGCATAAACCTCTTGAGAATGCTTTCACAAAATTCAGTTCGTTTTTCTTATTCGTGTGATGGGTGTCGAACTATTTTACTTTACCGGTTTGTCTAACCGATTGATTGGTTTATCGGGGTTTTTACACTAGGATGTGTAGACGGACTTGGGTACACTATACCATAACACGTGTGATCAGGCCCTCAGTGAATTGCGACCCGAGCTTCATTAAGGCGCACGTGTCAGTGGCTCGACGAACTTGGCCATCGCCGTAAGGACTAAGGAAATGGGACTGCGGAGGTTGGCGGAGAAGCCCATAGGAGAGACCCTTAGCTCCGAAGTATGGTATAGCCTGCTACACGCGAAACATCCTTGGGTTTTCATCAAAGACATTCATGTGCCTATTGACTTAGCTGTTGTAATGACCCTAAAATATAACTCGTGCCACGTGTCATTTCAGGGTCGTACGTGAGGCCCACTTATCGTGATACGTATGTCCAAACCTCGGGAGTCGACATCGAGGTACGTTATTTTTGTTTGATGCTTGTATTATGTATTATGTATTATTCATGATTGAAAAAAATTAAAGTAATCCATTTTAGAAATGTGAGGGTAAGGTATAAGCGGGCATATCGGTGTCGAGACGAGCAGAGACGTACATCGAGTTGCATGTCGACGTGGGACTGAGGTAGCGGCTTATGAGGCAAGTTTTATGTGAGTTAATTAAGTTTTTATACTAGCTTTAATGTGACCAATGTTAATGTGGAATTAAATGGGCCGAAGTTTGAAAAATAAATGAAATGACCACATGATGTGCATCGAGACACGTGTTGAGTCATCTAGAGATTGATGAGTCCACTTGTAGAGTCACTCGTGCATGACTTGGTAAATGATTAAATGAAGGTGGACCACTAGACAAGCCTCGAGATACGCGCGCTAATAAGATCAATGACTAAGGTTTAAACTCATTCAATACATATAAGTCAACTAATTGATCACACTTCTCTCACTCATCGATTTGGAGATAAAAAAAAGGGTTTTGTAGGAGAAAAGATAAGAGGAGGTTGGGCAATTCAGTGAGGTTGGAGAAGTGTTGGTGATCAAGCTTGGAAGAACACCAAGAAAGTTAACTCCATTAACATAACTTGGTCAAATTCTTCAATTTGATGTTGTTGTTGTTGTTTTTATGTTGAGTTGATGTTAGGGACTTCCAGTGGGGTGTATGAGGGTCCCGAGCCATTAACAAGGCTTATGTGTAAAGAAAACCCCGAACTCAAAGCACATAATTCTGGGTTCCACTGCACATAGCGCACTACATGGACAATCTAGCGCGCTAGATATCAGAGGTAGCTTGTTAATATTCAAATTAGTGCGCTAATGTCAAGAACCGGATTAGCGCGCTAATGTCAAGAACCAGATTAGCGCGCTAGAGGTTTAAGGTAGCGCGCTAAAGTTGAAAATTAACAAGCTAATGTCAGAATTAGCGCGCTAATTACTCTGACAGTACAAAAATCTGCAATTTTCAAAAGTTCCTTAAACACTCTAAATCAATGTAATACCCAAGTAAAGGTTCTAATGCACTCGAAAACTTATAATATGATAGCATGTATCTAAGGAAATGTTACGGCGATTCAAAAATACATTTAGGAGTATCGGGAGGCCAAATAGGCTAGGTACAAGTTGTGAATCGAGGTAAGTAAACCAATTAAGAAATGCACAGTTATTTCATTTTAAGTTATTGAATATTGTTGTTCATTGCTTTAATATCTATCCTTGGAATTCCATTTTGATTGAGTTGTCAGAGGGCAAGTGAGTCAACGATGATCCTTGGAAGGAGTGGCTGGCTGAGGTAGGATACCAGAGTCATGACCTCAGGATGCATTGCACTGGTTACTGATTGTTGACGGACTGTGAGTTCTTAGCGTGGTTGTTCCAGGAAGTCTCACTATCTCGTGGGTTTAGGGCTTGTAAGTGTACCAATTCCTAGAACCCGAGTCTTGATGTTTTGCCAAGACTTAACGACCTATTAGTCGGGACTACTTGCACCTCTCTGTTTGCATTCTTGGACACTCATGTATCGATTGCTTTTGATTTATTTACAGTATTTTATTTATTCATGCGTTCTTTATACCTTTCTTTCTATTTGCATGAATATAGACTAACTTACTTATTTCGAAATGTTGTTTAGTATCCTACTGACGTTACTTACCTGGACTCGTTATTCTTATATTTAACTGAGTGAAGATCTGCAATTAAGTGAGGGAAAGGGGCCAGTGCTAGGTGATTTATTTTGAGGACTTTGGAGCGGCCTTCTCTCTCCTATTTTTTGTAGGTCTTATATTATTTATGTATATTGTTTTAGTCACATGGGATATATGGGTTTTTGTGATATATTCTAGGATTTGGATTATATACGGGGTTTCTAGACTCTAGCACTAGAACATTTTTGTCCTTTAATAGAGGTTTTAAAACCCTATTAAATAGAGTGTTATTAAATGTCACGTTAAAATGTGTTATGTTTTAATTTTTAATACATGTATTACATAGAGGTTTTTTAAAACTCATATCAATTAGGTGTTATTTAATAACACCCCCTTTAATAGGGGTTTAAAAATCTCTATTAAATACCGAAATTGTTCTAATGTAGGTTATCCTAACTGATTTGTGTAGAGTTGATTAGATTTATTTAAGTTGAATTCGCTTCCGCATAAACTTTGATACCTTACAAATTTGAATAACTCACTAAAAATGTAAAAAAATTGTTGCCTTGTAATAATAAATGGTTATGAAGGCTGACTAAGCTTGCGTTGACGTCGCGAGGATTGACTCGGGGTCCACGTAAGTCTAGGCCGGGCGAGACTCATTTTAGGTTGTGGAATTGGGGTCGTGACAACTGTTGTATATTTACGTTCTCGTTTACCTCGTTAATTGCTACTTTATTTGATTATTGTCTGTTGCGCTGTGTTACTGTCATTATATGCTGCTTATATCATTTGTATTGCCCTACATTCATGGAAGTATGTATTTTTGTTGTCGGATAGCATACTTGCATGTCTTGTAGTTTTATCTGATTTCTTGCTGAATATTGTATGGACTTCTCTAGGGAATTTACTCATTGGACTCGTCACTGTATTTGTTGGGTGACTGAGTGCAGATCTTTCTACGAGTAGCGACAACGGAAAAGCTTAAGTGACTATATCTCTCATTGCTGACGGTCTTGGACATACTCGTTGGTGTTTATATTATTGTGATATTTTGTGTACTATTTTGGATATTGTGAGATTTGAGATGACTTTGTACATGCATATATCATGTTTTATGGTACTGTCGCTTATATAGTTATATACATAGTACTTTTTCGAGTTTTCCATAGTAGGACATGCTCATATAAATAATGTTCATCATGCTAATCTAATACGTTACATGCTCAAGTTAAAGCTTCCACTGAGTTATTGTTAACTTGTAAAATATAAACCACTAGCACGGCTAGGACTGTAATAAGATACAAACTGTTGAACTTAAGGAAATAAATTAAGATTTATGGGAATAATTAGTTCACCAAATTAGTAATACATACGTGGACACGATTATCGAGACATGAGATGAACGAGCAAGTGTCGGACACATGTAGCTGGGCCCACCGAGCGTAGAGTGCATGGAGAGACGACACCTAGGGGCGGTAAGGCCGTCATATGTAGATAGTAGAAACTAGAAAGGGAAAAAATGGGATTTGGGGTGGGGTTATTTATGTAATTTTACTTAAAAACATTTTAGTTTAAAAATATATTAAAATTAAATATGGGGCGATATATGGTAGTGGGGGACTAATAGTCGCTCACTACAACTCAATAGCTAAAGTACTACGGTTTCAGCAAAATAAATTTCTACTTTTTACTTTGACATGCTAAGTCACTCCAATATGACTTTAGAGTGTCATATTGGATCATGTTCCATGTGATTTTGCTTTACTTTAATTTGTAAGTATAGAAGATTTTATTTTTTTGGCAAAAAAAATTATTTCCATTTTAATTAGTTGCACATTTTAATATCAAAAGCGGTTTCGTCTGAAAAAACAAAAAGAGTTGGTATTCTCGTGTTTCACGTGCATTGGCAATTAAGGGATCGATTGTCACAACCAATATAAAAAAAGGTAGTGCCTCAAATTAGTAGAAAGACTTAAATACCCCTCTTCATCAATCCACGGTATCCACCACTTACCGCCTCTGCTGCTGTGATCATTGCCGCCGTCGTGACCTCTGTGACCACCGGCCACCGACGACACTGTCGTCATCATCCACCGCCCTCTTCTTTAATCCTGGTCAGATTCGGTCTGGCTGAGAGAAGCTTTGACCCCGATCAGATCTGGTCGCCTCTTGCGACCAGATCTAGCCGAGAAAAAAAGAGAGAGAGAGAGAGAGAGAGAGAGAGAGAGAGAGAGAGAGCGAGAGCATGGAGGCCGAGGGAGGGAGAGATATGAGAGTTGGGTAAGGTTTGTACTAACTTGAGGAGAGAGCAAATGAAAGTGTGCAATAGATGATGGCGATCGGCAGTGGTAGTCGTCGGCGACAGTCGTCATCGGTGGCAATTGTGACAGTAAAGGATGAGGATGTGAATATTTATGTATGTATCGGTATTGAAAATGAAGGTAATTAGGTCTTTTTTGTTTATGTAAGTATCTTAAATTACTAGTAAAAAAATTTTGCGTCTGGACTCAAAAAGTCCAAATAAATTTTTTGTATAAAAAATATGGGTAGTGCTAGGTGGACTCTTTGAGTCCAGACTTTTAATTTTTGTATATTTATAAATCATCCTTTTATTTTTATATATATTAATTAAACACCCATAGAATAGTTAGGTCTAAATATTTTGAAATATTCAAGAATATTAAAAATTATGAAAAAGTCTTTTGAATCTAGACTTTTTGGGTCCAAACAGATTTTTTGAAAAAATATTAAAAACTAAGGGATCGCCATGCTGTCTCTTTTTTAAATCATTCCAATGGGGCTTCGAGAATCTAAGTCTTGGATTTAGCACCACAATTTGATAAAAGATGTGACTAAACGGATCCGCATCTTACTAAATGGACCCCGTTACTCGACTTACCCCAAATTTGAGTTTGGGTAGTGCTAGATGGACTCAAAAAGTCCGGACTCAAATAACTAAAAAGACATAAAGACCCTTAATTCAAATTCGTTATTAGTGTTTGAGGTAGAGAGTAATTAGGTCTTTTACTTAGATAAATATCTTAAATTATTAATAAAAAAGTTTTGGGTCCGGACTCAAAGAGTCCGAACAGATTTTTTGTTTGAGTTTTTATTGCTATACTGACTTCACTTTTTTTTTTAAAAAAAAAAAAAATCCCAAAAGACACTTTTCTTCTAACTATTAAACTTCATTTCCTTCACCCACCCCAAAATAACTGAATTTATATATAGCTTGAATGGTTGATTAGTTTGCAATTGATCTTCCAAACTAGCCTAACCCTCTATTTAAGAACTCTAAGTATAATTTCTCAAAGCATCCTATCTGTAATGAGATACAGAATATAATAAAAAAATTGGTCATGTGACACGATGATCATAATTGCTTTATATATGGTGACTAATAGGTTACCTTAATATATGTTTCTTGTTTCGTGCGCTCGTCGTGAAATAAAAAAAAAGTTGTATGTTTACACATCAAAGATCTATATCTTATACGAATATCTACCACAAAACTATATCTTCCCTTCTATTTTATAATTTTATCACATTAAACTCTATTTATTCTTCAACCATGCATGAACTCTATTTTTTCCACGTACCAAGCTTTATTTCCAATTTTCAGCCTTTTTTCTCATTTATTCGTATTAATCTTAATAAATTATTTAACTAATAGAAAAATATAAAAAAAGATTTATATTTTATCACCTTTAAAAAATTAAAACATATATTGAAAAAGTAAAAAAAGAAAAGAAAAAGGAAACGATATTATATATACCGTTAATGAAAAGTGGAACTGATCTTCTCTAAAATAGAGGACTTTTAGCGTCCCATTGGAGAAAATCGTACCTCATTTAGTTTTTTTTTTTTTTATAAGAAAGAGACATCTTGCCCCACTAATAAGGGTTTGAACTTTGAACCCATGTTCTCTTACTCTCAAATCTCATATTCAACCATTGGACTATCGAAATATTGGTTAATACCCTATTTAATTTTAAGGTTCGAAAATTAAAATAGTGTTCGATTGGGGTTGCTTAATTTCAAGACACGTTTAAAGTCCTAACATAATTAGATCATCACTTTTAGTGAACTAAACCTTACGTGAGAGCTCACAATACATTATTATTATACAAGTTCATCTATATGGATTTTATCCAACACATATTACTTAGGACTTATTCGGTTATAGGTGGAGTTAACTCCGTGGAGATAATTTGTATGGGAGTTGGAACTAATCTTGTTTAGTTGTCCAACTTCTTTGCAAGTTATCTCACAACTCATACTCAAGGGTGAGAGATATCTCCCCTACCTCCATAAAAAAAGTTATCTATCAGGAGTTTGTGGATACAATTACCTCTCATTAATTACTTTTTATTACGTACCTACATCAATCTATTTTGTTTGAAGAGTATATTTATGTAACGGCCCAAAATCTCCAAAATCTCGAGCTCTGGCCCGCAAGCTGGTGATCTGTATGGTCTCTTGTATAGCGCCTCGAATGGTGGCATTCGAATGCTAGCATGATAGCTATTATTGTAGGCAAACTCACAAAGTGGAAAAAACTCCTCCCATGACCCTCCAAACTGTAGCACACAGGCTTTGAGCATGTCCTTAAGAATTTGAATAAGTCTATTAGACTGCCCGTCAGTCTGGGGATGAAAAGTCGTGTTGAACTGCAATCTGGTACCATACTGCTCTTGCATGGCTTGTCAAAGCTGCGAAGTCGTTTGTCTATGTCTGACACTATAGATACTGGCACTCCGTGCAGTCTGATAATTTCTCGGACTCAGTTGTGGAAAGCTATATTTCATGGAGATTGGGATAAAATCGCTGATTTCATCAGTCGATCCACGACTACCCAAATGGCTTCGTGCTTGCGCAAAGTCGTCGGCAACCCACTAACGAAGTCCATAGTGATGTTTTCCCATTTTCACTATGGGATAGGTAGTGGCTACAATAGTCCTCAAGGCCTCCTGTGTTCACCTTTAACCTGCTGACACACCTTAAAACTCCTCACATATTGGCTGGCATCTGCCTTTATCCCTGACCACCAAAATAACTGTCACATATCATGGTACATTTTGGTCCTGCCGAGATGCACTGTGTACCTAGATATGTGAGCCTCCTGAAGAATACCATCGCGTAACTCTGCCACTGTCGAAATCCACAATCTAGCTTAGTGTCTCAAACACTCATCAACAGACTCGCTCCAATCTGGGTAATCTGGACTCTGTGCCATATCCCTAAACCTCTGATACATCACATCAGCTCTCTGACATTCCAAAATGCGCGGAATAGATATTGTATGTACTCTCATCTGGCCACAAATATGTGTTTTTGCAGTATCTGGAACCTCTGACAAACTCATAGCTGCAGCCGCTTCGAGTAAACCAAACTCGTGAGTCATCTGGCAAACTATTGTCTCACTATCTGGCCCTCTCCTGCTAATTAAGGGCATCTACTACGACATTCGCCTTCCTAGGCTGATACTCGATGGCGAAGTCGTAATCCTTTAGCAATTCCAACCACCGTCGTTGTCTCATAATCACGTCCTTTTTGGTGAAAAGATACTTCAAACTCTTATGATCTATATACAGTGTGAACCTCTCACCATAAAGATAGTATCTCCAAACCTTCAGTGCAAATACGACTGCAGCAAGCTCCAAGTCGTGCACTGGATAGTTCCTCTCATGGGTCCTCAACTGACGCGATAAATAAGTTATCACTCTGTCTCCCTGCATCAGTACACATCCCAATCTAGTGCCACTAGCATCCGTATGAACAATCAACTCCTTGCCCCGGCTCTGACAACAATAACAACGGTGTAGAAGTCAACTTCTTCTTCAACTCTGTGAAGGCAGCCTCGCATTTACTGGACCAATGGAAAATCACATCCTTTTTGGTCAAACTATTCATCGGCGCTGCAATTTTGTAGAAGTCTCATACAAAGCGTCGATAATATCCTGTCAATCCTAAAAAGCTCCTGATGTTTGTCACGCACTCTGGTGTAGGCCAGTCGATGATAGCGTGAATCTTACTTGGGTCCACTGAAATACCTCTGTCGCTGATCACGTGTCCCAAGAATTTCACCTCAGAAAGCCAAAACTCGCACTTACTGAAGTTGTCGTACAATCTGTGCTCCCTCAAAGTCTTCAACGTCTCTCAAAGATGCCTCTCGTGGTCCTCATGAGTCCTGGAGTAAGTCAAGATGTCATCGATGAGGACTCTCACGAATCGATCTAAAAATGGCCTTAAGACTCGATGCATTAAATCCATAAACACAGCTGGCGCGTTTGTCAACCCAAACGGTATGGTAGTGAACTTAAATAACCCGTAATGTGTGCTGAAAGCCATCTTAGGTACATCTACCTCTCTGATCCGCACCTGATGATATCCAGATCTTAGATCAATCTTGGAGAAGAACTGTGCTTCAGCCAAATAGTTGAATAGGTTATCGATCCTAGGCAAGGGATACCTATTCCTAACTGTCACCTGATTCAACTTTCGATAGTCTATACACATCCTCATACTACCATCTTTCTTTCTCACAAATAAGATCGATGCTCCCACGGTGGCATACTCGAATGTATGGAGTCCTTATTCGATAGATCCTCTAGCTGAGCCCTCAACTCCTCGTGCTCTGGCCGTAACAAACGATAAGGTTTGCTCGCTACAGGCTGTGTGCCTGACGCTAACTCAATCATAAACTATACCTATCTCGGTGGGGGTAATCCAGGTAGATCCTCCGAAAAAACATCTGGGAACTCGCGTGCTACTGGGACATCCTCAAGTCTGGTCACTGGTCTCTCATCGGACTCTACTATCCTTGTGAGGATCTTCATTTCCTGAGTGGTCGCTAACCTACCTCTCATGATTGAAAGTGATGACGCGATTCTGGTAAAGGTGAAATTGGGAATCCCCGGTATCTGGAAAATGACGATTTTCCTAAAACAGTCAAACTGCGCGTCGTATGCCGCCAACCAATCCATGCCTAAGAGTATATCAAACTATAGGTACTCTAATACTCGAAGATCTATGGGTAACTGATGACCACCAACCTCGACTGGACAACCTCTACAAATCCGATTGGGATATATCTTATCCCCAGCGGCCGTGCTAAGGATAAGGTGGGTGCTAACGCTATCAGGTGTCAAACCCAACTCTCATACCATCAGGACCGAAATAAATGATAACGTACTACCAGAATCCATCAATGTATGCAAAGGGCGACCAAAAATAATCAACGTACCCTCGACGAGTTGCTAATACGCATCACGGTCTGGTGCAACAACTGCGTGTACTTGCTCCCTTGGCTGCACTGGCTCCCCGGTACACTTAATTTTGTAGTGCCCCATCTGTCTACATCTGAAACATGTGACATTTTGGCTATGTACGGAGCCCTGGACCTACCGTCCGCTAGCCCTATGGCCCTGTCCCTGCCACTGCTGACTTCTGCCTCTACCTATTTATGCCTGACCTTGAGTCTGTCTCTGCGGTTGCTAGACTGCCATAACCTGTTGTGGTTGCACCGATATAACTACATGTGTGTTGATCGTCTGATCGTCATCATATCCGCGCTTCTGTCCCCTCTGATCTCTCTGATCGCTATTCCTCTTGCCTTTCCTATCTGACTTCCCAAAGCCTCTATGGTTGTCGTAATGCACTGGAGCGGGGACGACATCGTTCCACATAAAAAATGGATCGCATGAAAACCGCGAAACCAAACCGACCAAACCGCGCAAACCGCAAGCGATTTGGTTGCGGTTTTGATGATTCGCGGTTTGGTTGTGGTTTATAAATCGGCCAAACCGCGAACCATCGGTTTGGTCGCGGTTTGATGGTTTCTACCACCAAACCGCGGTTTGCCCACCCCTAATTCCAAGTGTTCAAAATGGGTCACCAAATAATTTTCATTTTGTTTTACTATGTTTGGCCTGCCATTATTATATATCGCTAATCGGTACATTAATATTTACTATAAATTATGCCTGCTACCTACTTTGTGATCTCAATTCATATGCATTCGTTCTCTTAGAAGTGTAAGACACCAAATTGGTAACAACCATGGCTGGTCAGCTCATGAGATGCCCAATATCTTTACGGCCAGTTTCGGCCTTTCTT
The DNA here is from genome assembly GCA_039657365.1 of Stephania yunnanensis. Classification (NCBI taxonomy): domain Eukaryota; kingdom Viridiplantae; phylum Streptophyta; class Magnoliopsida; order Ranunculales; family Menispermaceae; genus Stephania; species Stephania yunnanensis. The sequence goes on along the minus strand of CM077588.1, from coordinate 53,765,706 downwards.
GTTTGCATTGTATTATTATCCTCATGCACAGCTGCTTCACCAATCTTAACAGCTCAAGAGGCTGATAGTGATTTCCTTGAATGCATTTCCTTCAATACACTGCACACCAAGCTTCCAGTCTATACCCCCAATACCACTTCTTACACTTCAATTCTTCAATCTAAAATACAAAACCTCAGATTTTCTTCTGATCCCGACGACGTACCACCGAATAAACCTCGGTTCATAGTCACTCCCACCCATGAATCCCATGTCCAAGCCGTCGTGGTTTGTTCTAAAAAACATGACTTGCAAATCCGAGTTCGAAGTGGAGGCCATGACTTTGAAGGCCTCTCGTACAGATCAGATGTTCCTTTCGTTCTTATCGACCTTTTCAACCTTCGAACAATCGATGTTAACATAGGAGACGATAGTGCCTGGGTTGAAGCTGGCGCGACGTTGGGTGAAGTTTATTATAGAATTGCAGAGAAAAGTCCAGTTCATGCATTCTCAGCTGGAAAAGCTCCTACAATTGGTGTGGGTGGACATATCAGCGGAGCTGGTCATGGCACATTACTGAGAAAATACGGCACGGCAGCAGATAACATTATCGACGCTCGACTAGTAAATGTGAATGGTGAAGTCCTCAACAGAGAAACCATGGGAGAAGATTTATTTTGGGCTATTCGAGGAGGAGGGGCGGCTAGTTTTGGGGTGGTACTTGCATGGAAGATCAAACTAGTTGCAGTTCCACCTACTGTAACTGTTTCAACTTTGAACAGAACATACGAAGAAGGCGTAACCGAACTCGTTCACAAATGGCAAACCATCGCATCTCGTGAAGTTCCCGAAGAGCTTAACATTGAAGTAGAAATCTTTGCAATGAAGAAAAAAAAGAATGGAAGTACTATAGTAGCTACATATCGAATCATGTATCTCGGTCCATCTAAGAAGCTAATGCAGTTGATGGAAGACAAGTTCGCCGAGTTGGGGATGGAAGAGAAAGATTTTATGGAGATGAGTTGGATTGAGTCTGTCGTTTACAATGCTCAATTCCCAGAAGGAATGGTACCACTTGAAAGATTACTAAGTAGAGAATCACACTACTTAAAATTCGCAGACAAAGTGAAGTCTGATTTTGTAACGAAACCGATGTCGAAAACTAGGCTTGCAGGAATTTGGAGGATCTTGGAAGAAAATGGATATGTGTTGTCCATGGTCCCATGGGGAGGGAAAGTTGGTAGCATTCCAGAGGATGAGATTGCTTTTCCACATAGAGATGGAAATTTGTATTTGATTGGATACTTAGCAATATGGGACAATGAAACCACTGAAGCACAGGAAAAACATATAATACAAGTTAGGGAAATGTATGATCACATGACCCCTTATGTTTCCAAGTCTCCAAGAGCTGCATACTTCATTTACAGAGATCTTGACTTGGGGCAGAACGCAGTAAATGGCGCTTCGACGTACTCATCGGGCTGCGCGAGTTGGGGGCAACAATATTTCAAGAGCAACTGTATGAAACTAATGAAAGTGAAGGGCAAAGTCGATCCTGATAATTTCTTCAGGGATGAACAAACTATCCTAGCCAATATTCATGAGTCTGATCACCCAGTAGAGAAAGACCGAGCATATTATTAGTAGATTCTTAATTGGCACTTAGCTTTTTCTTCCTCAATAATAATGTCGTAATAGTTAGTTGGGTCAAAAAATTAATGTCCTAGCTACTTGATCGATTTTGTGTCTCTTCATCAATTATGTACTAGCTAGTTAGTCTGTCTTTGATCTTCTCGTTTTGGTAACAACCACCACATATGTCCTTAATTAATTATTAATCAAAAAATGAACTAAACATGGAAATCTTCACACCGCATAAGAGCATCTCCAATGGGGCTGTGGATTGGGGTCGATATAGTGTGTCCACGTAGGATTGGATAGACATTGAGGTAAAAAAATTGTTTCTAATGGGAATATGGATTGGAGTTGTGTGGGTGATGTGGCATAGACACTGTCTATCGCACCCTCTACTTCTGGAGGGTGTGATAGACACTGTCCACAATGTCATGTAATATGGAAGTAGAATTAGCATAACGAGAAAAGGAAAAAAAAATAACTCCTAAAAAAAAGGAAAAAAATTGTAACCGCCCAAAAAAGAAAACAAAAAATAGTAAACGCCTAAAAAAGAGGAAATTGGTAGTTTATTTTGGGAAATCCACATTCCGCATTGGAGCTGATTTTGGGTATTAGATGTGGATTTACTCCACAGCCTCTCTACAGTGTTGATATGGCAGCAATCTACAGCCTCAATCCATATTTACCATTGGAGATGCTCTAATCTTCATTTTGCATGCTCAGCTTGCGCTAGCTGCCCATGATTGGATTGGTTTGGTACATTGGAACGTCACTAAAGTGTAACTTTGGGTGTGACTTTAGGGTGTCATTGTAACATCTTCCTTGGTACAAGTCAGCTACCAGGCCGACCCTTACATTTTTGGGCCTAAGGCGACATGAGAAATGAAGCCTTTTATATTTTTGTTTTCGATAAAAAAATATTTGACTTAGTCAAATTATTATTCGCATACTTACGTCATTATTAAATTTATATAGAGTTTTTTCTTGGAAAAAATGGTGTTTTTTAAATTAAAATTAATATATAAAAGCGCTATATGTATTTAAAAATATGATCGATACGAATAATAGAAAATTTTAAGAAAAAAATTAAGTATTTCTTTTCCTTCAAAAAAAGTATTTTGACTTAAGTGGGAGTTGAATTCACGACATCCTCAAACTTTGCCTTTTTGCAAGTAATGCCTTCATCATTATATAATGCTCATCTTTTTTTGAGTAATTGTTAAATTCTTAATCAAAACATCAATTAATTTATAGAAAGAAAAACTTTTCAGCTTTGTTAATTTATTATAATTGCACAAATAATTATACTATTAAGTTTATGTATATATTAATAATATTTTTTAATCAACACAATAGTTAATAATTACGCATTCGTTTCTTTATGAGTGATTTTTTTAATCATTTTGAAATATTTCACAATATATGTCATTTAATAATTTCAATGCATATTAATTACTTAATTGACTTTTATACCCTTCATAAAAGAAGAAAATTTAATAATTACACATTAATAAGTAGAATATGTAGAAGTGTTAGGTTAAGAGAGATAAAAGGTGATTTAGTCATTTAACTGTCACTTTCTCCTCAATCAAGATAATAAGTGAATTTCTTAAAAATTGTGAACAACCTTAAAACAACACTTAAAAAGAAACGGAGGAAGGATACTATTAAGTTTATGTATATATTACTAATGCTTTTTAATCAATATTCACTAGAACAAATTCGGTATTTAATAGAGGTTTTTAAACTCCTATTAAAGGGGGTTGTTATTAAATAACACCTAATTGATAGGAGTTTTAAAAAACCTCTATGTAATACATGTATTAAAAATTAAAACATAATACATTTTCACATGACATTTAATAACACTCTATTTAATAGGGGTTTTAAAACCTCTATTAAATGTCAAAAATGTTCTAGTGATTATACTTGATTATTAGGTACAGTGGCGGGGTTCATCCCCTAACCCCAAGGACCCCCTATAGTACCCCTACACAGGGGTACCAAACCCCTACGTATTCGTCATTCTCGCCCCCTATGGTCTACACATGCTCTTATATAACAAGTATAGTATTTAAAAAAAAAGATGTGTTTAAAGTGTATTGAGTGTAGCATTGTCAAAAAAAAAAGTTTTGTTATGCTTAGTTTTTCATACTAATATTTTTTTTTTTGTTTGCAAAAAAAAGTTAAGGTTAAAGTTCGCCACCCTAGCAAAATTTTCTGATTCTGCCACTGACTTCATAGAGAGAATAACAGATGCTGGTGATGAATAATTTGTGATTTCAGTGGCGATTCTAAGAAGTATGGCGAAGGTGACGCTGTTCAAGTGACGCAGCGGAGATCTTCTGAACCAGTTGAACGAATCCACGGACAACTCGATCTAGGTCAGAACTTAAGCCAAGTTCGAAAGTTCTTTTATTAAAGCCAAGAAAACCGCGAATTACATCCAATAGGTCGCTTGCCAAAAATAGTAAAAAGTCAAAAAAGTCTCAAAAGCCATAAACTGAAAACTAGACGAAAAATAGAAACAAACGCCGCAAACGGCAATAAAAACGAAAATTCTTAATGAAAGTTATAATCTAAACAAAACTTTCCTAAAATAGCAAAATTGCCGTTTCGGAGGCCAAAACCATGGAATTTCGTCGAAAAATGTCGTAGTCACAACATAGTAGTGAGTCGTGATCTCCACGCCGTTTCCAATCAACCCATGCCCCCGGAACGCCGAAACTCCAATGCACAAACTTCACCGAAATTACAAAAATGCCATCATGTCATATCTTTTCATATTTTTCCAAGAATTTGCAACTAATTCTTGGACTTCATCATTATCCTGTCAAGAATTTGCAAACTAATTCTTGGACTTCATCATTATCCTGTCAATAATTTTGCAAGCTAATTCTTGGACTTCATCATTCTCCCCAAGGTGGACAGAATTCGCCCTCGAATTGTCATCATCAGACGTATCCCTATAATAGGGAATGAGATGTTTGACATTAAATACATCAGTCGTGCGAATGTGACTTGGCAACTTCAATCTGTAAGCATTAGGATTAATTTTCTCAAGAACCTCCACAGGACCAATCTTCCGAACTGACAATTTGTTGTAATCACCCACAAAGAACCGGTCTTTAGTGAGAACCGCCCACACAAAGTCACCCGCTTCAAACTCCACGTGACGCTTCTTTCGATCTGCATATTGTTTGTACTTGTCAGCAGCCTTCTGCAAGTTATCTTTGACAGATTGATGAATCTCTTGCACCCTACTAACAAAGTCTTCTGCCTTGCCATGCCATATAGTCTTACTTGGCACTGGTAACAGATCAAGAGGACCTCGAGGTAGCACTGAATACACAACATGAAAAGGACTAAACCCGGTACTTCGATTAACAGCATGGTTGTGTGCAAATTCTGCCTGACTCAACTTGACGCCCCAACTCCTGACATTCTCACCCACCAAGCTCCTCAAAAGATTGCCTAACGAACGGTTGACAACTTCAGTCTGCCCATCTATTTGCGGATGATAAGCACTGCTAAATTTCAGCTGCGTGTTAACCATAGCCCACAAACTGACAGTAATCTTGTTGATTGCTTTACTGTCCACACACATCCGCCAGGAGCCATCCTTCTTTGGTGTAAGGAGGGCTGGTACTGCACACGGACTCAGACTTTCACGGATGAATCCCTTCGCCAATAACTCTTCAACCTGTCTGCGCAACTTCTCATGGTCACTGGGACTCATTCGGTAGTGTGGTCTATTAGGTAGTGACGCGCAAGGTTCAAGGTCAATCTGATGCTGAATATCACACAATGGTGGCAGTCCATCTGGCATCTCATAAGGGAAAACATCACAAAACTCATTTACCATAGGAATTACAGCTTCAGGAATATCAACATCTCTATCTACCTCATTTCCCATCAACATGTAAACTACCTCAGAATCCTGTAATTCATCTTCAAATCTTGCCAAAGACAGCAAGCTGTTAGATTCTTTAGTAGGCTTAACTTCCTCCGGATCATCGGCGGGTACTAGCACAATCTTCACTCCCTTGAACATAAAGGTGTATTTATTGGCTCTGCCATCATGCACAACTCCTCTATCAAACTACCAAGGACGTCCCGGTAACAAGTGGCAAGCATCCATAGCCACAACATCACACCAGACTGAATCCTTGTAGTTAGCACCAATAGAAAAAGTCACAAAGGCGCGCTTCGACACCTTCACCTCACCACCCTTCTTCAGCCAAGCTAGCTTGTAGGGCCTGGGGTGTTGTTCAGTTGCAAGGCCCAGCTTCTGAACCGCTTCAACTGAGATGATATTCTCGCAACTGCCTTCATCAATCATGAACCTACACACCTTGCCTAAGATGGTACATTTGGACTGAAAAATGGTATTCCGCAGCCACTCATTATCAGCGACAACTCTAGGAGTAATACAATAACGCCTCACAACCAAGGCAGTACCCACATCTCCAGTCACGATCTCATATTCTGTGTTGTTAGAAGTATCAAAGGTTGGTTCTGCAATGATGTTGGCCTCTTCCCCGTCGTCTTCCTCTTTGTTCTCAATAAAAAGAGTCTTCTTCCCTTTACATTCTGACTTCCTATGACCAACTTCGCCACAACCGAAACATTTAATCCCAATAGTGCTAGGTTTGTTCGTGCGACTAGCAGGATTAATTGCAGTGGTATTACCTCCAGTATTGGTTGTCCCACCACTAACATTACCGGAAACATTACTCACACCCCGAAGCAGTTGTTTCTCCACTAACAATGCTCGTTGTTGCGCTGCAGATAAGGAAGCCGGATCAAACATGTTGACGACATCTTGGATCTGCACCCTCAGTCCACCAATATACCGCGCCACTAATTGGTCGTTAGTCTCCTCCAGTTAGTTTCTAGCGACTAACTGATAAAACTCAATGGTGTAATCATATACTACTTTGCCCTTTGTCTCAGATTCTGCAACCTCTGATACATAAGCCGTTGGAAATTGTAAGGCAAGAACTCAGCCCATAAGTGCTTTTTCATCTTCTCCCACGAGGTGATCTTCGCCTTTCCATTCCTATTCCGCATCAACTTCTGTTGTTGCCACCAAGCCATGGCCCGGTTGCGGAATCTGTGCACACGCTTGTCTTCGGGCACACTTTTGAATTTTATTACTTCTTCAACTGACGCCAGCCACTCCAAGAATTCTTCTAGTTGAAGGGTGTCATGGAATTCTGGGACCTCCGTCTTCATCCCAGACTCCTACCGCCTGCGATCATCCTTAACTGCACGCGGCCTGCAGCGCCTCCTCGGTGCCTCAACATACTCTTCCTCCCCTTCGGTAGAAGAATCTCCTACTGGTTCATCACCAACAGGTTCCCTTTGATGGTTACGGATACGATCCGTATTCCGACCCAACAACTAATCGATTATGGCAGTTAATTGTTCTACCACCGCGCCCATGCGTTAGTCAATTATTTGGCCAATTTGTCGATTCTGATTGTCACGGTCATACACCTCCTTGATACGCTGTTGGTTCCTCTTCGGCGGCATGATTTCTCCAATCACGCTGAACCTGGCTCTGATACCAACTGACGCAGCAGAGATCTTCTAAACCAGTTGAACGAATCCACAAACAACTCGATCTAGGTCAGAACGTAAGCCAAGTTCGAAAGTTCTTTTATTCAAGCCAAGAAAACTGCAAATTACATCCAATAGGTCGCTTAAATAGCGAAACCCTAAAATTTGCCAAAAATAGTAAAAAGTCCAAAAAGTATTAAAAGCCATAAACTAGAAACTAGACGAAAAATAGAAACAAATGCCGCAAATGGCTATGAAAACGGAAATTCCTAATGGAAGTTATAATCTAAACAAAACTTACCTAAAATAGCAAAATCGTCGTTTCGGAGGCCAAAACGATGGAATTTCGCCGAAAAACCTCGTAGTCACGACATAGCAGTGTGTCGTGATCTCCACGCCGTTTCCAATCAACCCATGCCCCAGGAACGCCGAAACTCAAACGCCCAAACTTCACTGAAATTACAAAAATGTCATCCTGTCATATTATATTTTCATATTTTTTCAAGAATTTGCAACTAATTCTTGGACTTCATCATTATCCTGTCAAGAATTTGGAAACTAATTCTTGGACTTCATCATTATCCTATCAAGAATTTGCAAGCTAATTCTTGGACTTCATCATCAAGTCAGTTGTGCGACGGTAGCCGGGGAGATTGAAGGGAGTGAGAGGGAAAATTATGGGTGCTTATCATCAATTGTGGTGAACGGGTGATGGAGTGTTGTGTGTGCTTACATGGATTCGAGGCAGAGAAGGAGGTGAGGGGGTTGGATCGCAAGCATTTCTTTCATAGGGAAGTGTTAGAACGACAACAACATGTCACACCACTAGACATATTGGCTCACAAGGCTATTCCTGTGCGCCTCGGGATTCAAACATGCACAGATCTAGATGTATAATATATGGGTTGAGGTCGCATAGAAGGCTATTGTGAGCCAATTAATGTGTCTTATGGCATGACATTATCGTTGTCATTTCAGTATTTTCCTTGCTTCGTAAGGGGCGTTTGGAGAAGTGGTTGGATCACAAGTACCGCCGCCAACCCAAATCCAACACCCTCACTCTCTTCCAAGAGAAAAGAAGGGGCAATTTAATTTGTCAAAAAATCAAATTAATTATCTAAATGTGATCGAACCGGTTTTATTGAAATAATTAATAAAGTTGAGTAATTTATTTGGGACAAAGATAACTTTAGTTACCAAAATGTTACAAACCACAAAGTTAGAGGACCATATGTGAAATTAATCCTATAAAGATGTGTAATGGAGTGTCACATCACTAACCCACTAATCTTTCATCTACTCCACTTATCTCCACTACAACTAAACACTTATTGCACAATGTTTTGGGACCCACAATCACATCTACAATGATAAAAAAATAATAATTGAATTTCAAAAAAAAAATAGTTTGCTTGGAAAAAGTCAATTTATTTGAAAAAAAAATTTGCAAGAAAAAAAGCTGCACATGGGCCCCTGCAATACGCATAAACAAATGCGAAGTGCATTCTAGGGGAGCGCAAAGAGGAAGAGTGACATAAGCCCCTACACTGCACGATCTTGGGCATTCATTATGGATGCCTTAAGTTGGTGAAACTCCCACGTCACTTTCAATAGTTGGTTTACACACTAGAGCGGGTTGTTATTTCTTAATTAATTATTCGAGCTCGAGTTCTTATAATAAAAGGGTAGTGCTAGATGAATTCAAAAAGTTCGGACTCAAACAACCAAAAAGACATAAAAACCCTTAATTTAAATTCATTATTAGTGTTTGGGGTAGAGGGTAATTAGGTCTTTTACTTAGGTAGATATCTTAAATTGTTAACAAAAAAATCTTTGAGTCCGGACTCAAAGAGTCCAAACAGATTTTTTGATAATAAAAATACCAATGTTGGATGCTCACCTTATTAATACGATGCACGACTCACATAAAATCTAAAGTAGTTTTTTTTAAAGAATGGAGGCGATATTCCTATATTATGTATTCATATATACTTAAAAGCTATTACAAATCTATATGTATATATTTCCATAAAAACAAAAGTACAAAAACCAAGGCCGCCCAAGCAAAATGGCCAGAAGAGACTCGATGCAATAGCTCAGTGCCAAGGGTCTTAACCAGCAAAAATGACAACGCAAGCACCGCATCATTTCCACCAAACTTTAATGTTTGAGTAAATTCTTGACCTGACCAAAATGAGACCTCCCGAACCTTCCAGCCAACCCATGTTACTCTGTTAAAGCAAATCTTCCCCTCGTTCCCCTTCAAAAACCAGTTCAACGATCCTAAACCAGTCCACAACAGCGCTATCTGATCTCATAACTGCCCACCGTCTTAACCCGGAAATTCACCTATTGACGACCACATTGGATGGATGAGAACTGAGGTTGGGCGCACTACCTTGCCAGTTGATTTATTGGAGGCAATGCCTAGTTGGCCCCAACCTCTTTAGTTCCAAACATCCAAAGATACCCGTACAAGATCAGTCTAAACTTCCATGTTCATCAAAACACAATTAATCGACAAAAACCGCAGACAAACGAGCGGACAGACACACAAACCGTTCCCACCAACAAATTTGAGCAGCCATCACAAAAGAACCAGCTGGAAGACCGAAATACCTGTTTCCAACTCTTAGGCCTAGCTTCCAAATCAAATTCCGTTGTTAGTTTCTGAATAGAATAAGTTTATTGTATATTCATCTTGTGTACAAGACAATCTATATATACACGTACAAGGGTTATAATACAAAGAAAAGTTCAATCACAAATGGAAACTACTAATGAAACGAGATACTAATTTCCTTAACTGCTGAATATAATATTGGATTTCCACAACTGGTAGTTTCCTTAACATACCGGTTTCCTTAACATCCTCCCTCAAACTCAAGATGGATTCGTAGAAATCAACTTGAGTTTGTCAATCGAATCAGCAAACCTGACAAATCTAAAGTTCATTGCGGAGCAAATCAATGACCACCCAAGACGACAAATCTAAGGTTCGTTGCGGAGCAGGTCGTTGACGACAAATCTAAGGTTCGTTGCGGAGCAGATCAACTACCACCGAAGATGACAAGAAACAGATTTTGATGTGGCAGAGTCAGAACAACGAAACTGTAGAACAACGGATATAAGAGTTGACGGAGTCGACGACAGATAGCCGGCAGGCAAGAGAATCGACATAGTCGATAGCAGATAGCATGGTCGACATAGTCGACGACAGATAGCAGATAACAGAGTCGACAGAACGACTAATCGGATTGTTGTGTCTCGCACAACCAGAAAGCAAACAGATTGTTGTGTCTCGCACAACCAGAGGACAAACCAGATTGAGTAAATAAGAAGTAGGCTGAATGGTGACAAGGGCAGAAGAGGTAGGTATCAGACGGAGCAGCGACGGAGCAGGCGTGGTTGTGCAGCGGTGGATCTGGTGTCCACCGTCGACTGCGACGGCGACGGCGGCGTGCGTTCAACTTTCTTCATGTCTTGTGGCCTCTTTTCAATGATCACTTATCAAAGCTACATTGATCTACCTCAAGAATGTTACTCAAGGATGTTTCTTAACAAAATATATTTTTTTCCATATTTTTAAGTATTTTTCGGCATTTATCTTCTATTTTTTTAATTAAAAAATAGTAAAAAATATTTTTTTTGGTCGAATTTTTTTTTTTACCACATGATAATTTTCTTCATTCAATAAGCTTTCCAATGATCACAAGCTCATCCCTATATCATTTTTGTACAAAAAGTTATGGCCTAGTACGCTTGGTCTAAATTTGTGATGTTTGTCTGGTGTAGGCGGCAAGGCGGATCTGGTGGGAGCGGCGGCAGTGACAGTAGCGGTGGGTGTGGCGGCAGTGGTGGTGCGGTGGTAGTGGCGGGGTGGTGTTCGGACATCAGCGGACCAAGGACGGCGGAACGAGATGCAGCGACGTTGGTGATGCAGCAGATGAAGCTGGTGATGCAGCAGGTGCAGCGTGGATGAAGAACGTCCGGTGTGCAGATGCAAACACAGTGATGGAGAACGTGATCTGGTTTGGCAACCAGAGAAGTCGACAAAACGAGAACAACAACGAGAGATCGAAAGAGACACCACGAATTGGTCGTCGACTCGAAAGTCGACCGACCTAGCACTATAGGAACCAAGCTCAGATACCATATTAGTTTCTGAATAGAATAAGTTTATTGTATATTCATCTTGTGTACAAGGTAATCTATATATACAAGTACAAGGGTTAGAATACAAAGGAAAGTTCAATCACAAATGGAAACTACTAATTACACGAGATACTAATTTCCTTAACTGTTGAATATAATATTGAGTTTCCACAACTGGTAGTTTCCTTAACATACCAGTTTCCTTAACATCCGTAATTAGAGAGCTCACAAGAGGAGTAACCAGTGCCCGTTTAACTAATACCTTGACCAATCCTTGAAATCCTTATGGTTGCTGATGATAAACACTACGTATCACTTTATTGAATCCCACACTTCATCCTATTGTCTCTCCTCATCCTTGAAAATGCGGGAGTTTCTCTCAATCCACGATGTCCACATAAGTGCCAGCGACCCAGCCCTACAAAGAATATTCCTCCTTTTGTCGTGCGGTATGGTTGATGCGGTCTCGAACCAAACCGCCACTGATGAGGGGCGATGCCAACTCAAACCTAGTTTGCCGAACATCTCCACCCATATCCTGTGAGCAAAGGGACAAAACATAAGTACATGTCAATAGATTTGGAATAAGAAAAACAAAAGCAACATCGTGAAGGAAAGAGTGTGTGGCTGGGGAAACGTCTTTACAGAACGTCAATTGTATTAATCTTACCCAGCCAAACCAACCACGCAAACATTTTTACTTTCATCGAAGCACATGATTTCCAAATAAGAGTATAAACCGAACAAGAACTCAGAGGGAATGTGAAACGACACTCACCTGAAATAGGTCGGGTCGCCCGACCCAGACAGTTACTCAAGCCCGATACCTGAACCAGGCCCAAATAATGGTCTGACATGCCTAATTCAACCTGTGGAATAACATACTACCAAATAGGATAATAAATGCGGAATTTAAATCAAAACTAAAATCCATGAAATCGCCAAATCAGAGTGATAGGAATCTAACAGCCTTATCATCTCAATAAGTTTCCAAATCAATCTTAAAACTTTCATAATAGTCCGAAAATAGATAAGGAGGGCTCAACTCTACCTCAAGTAAAACTACCTAGAGTTACAACCCAATTTATTATTATGAAAATCAAATAAACATATTATATAAAATAACTATGCAAATTCTCACAAAGCAAGGAAACTTCAAGCAATGGTCTTCCCCTTGCCAAGATCGTTCGCACTCGTAGAAGGACCTGTATTGTAAGTGGGGTGAGCTAAAGAACCAACGGAGCCTAATAAGAGAGGAACTACGCTCAAATATTAAACATGCAAGTAATACCTATAAATCAAAATAAAACTAACATGCATTTAAAATTAGGATACATTGAAATATGTAGCATGACATCATTTTTATATAAAGTAAGCATATCATAATCATAGAGCAACTTGAACAGTTATATGGAGTATCAAGGATTGTAAAAATATAAGAAATTTAACTTTTTGCATGCAAAAGGGTTCCAAGAGATATACATAGAATGTAATAGAAATAAATGCAAGTTCGTGGTCACATTTGTCATTACCTTCCCTTGTTGACCAAACATCATAATATAATAAATATGCGTGGGTGATTTGATTGCACCGTGTGTCCACGGCTCCTCAAGAGGCCCGGTTGATTTGGTTCCATCGTGCATCCACGACTCCCCAAGAGGCCCTTAAAAAAATGGGTGACTTGGTTCCACCGAACTACTACGGCTCCCCAAGATGCCCTTAAGCACGTAAGGTGACTTGGTTCCATCATATGAGTATGATTCCCCAAGAGGCCTTACATGAAGTCAACCAAGGTAGGTAACGACCCCATCCAAAGTCATCTTTGTTAAAATCATGAATTCATAATTATACTAATAGCATGCCATATTTAATAAATCAACAGAGCTCCCCACTTACCTCGACTTGCAGCGACGCCTATAAGCACTTCGAGTACGCTCGGGATCCGATGCGGATCTTCACGCGATGTTATACTTTGTCTATTTACTTAATCTTCTGTAGGTGATTTTCTTGTTTTTCTTGTTTATGTTGATGATGTTCTCATTACTGGCACCTCTTTATCCGCCATCACTTCAGTCAAGGACTTTCTTCATCATAAGTTCACTATTAAGGACTTGGGCCAAGCTCACTATTTTTTGGGTATTGAGTTAGCCACATATGAGTAAGGTCTCTATGTTAATCAACAGAAATATATTCTTGATTTGCTTCGAGACACTGGTTTAACAGATTCCGAGTCTGTTGCTACTCTTCTTCCTTGTAACTGCAAGTTTAATGATGATTCTTCTCCATTATTGAGATATCCTGATCAGTTTCAAAGATTAATTGGTTGTTCGTTATATCTTGGTTTCACTAGACCTGATATAACTCATTCCACACAATAGTTGAGTCAATTTGTTCAGTTTCAACCTGAACAACATTGGGCAGGGGCTCTTCACATTTTACGACCTTCTCCCTCAATTGGTCTTTTATTTCCTGGTCAATCTGATTTTTCCATTACTGCCCACTATGACTCGGATTGGGCTGCTTGTCCCTTAATTGTTCAGTTTGTGAATTGTTATGGATTTCATATATCCTCTGAGATCTCTTGGTTCCCATTCAACTTCCTATCACTCTTTGGTATGACAATCAAGCTGCTCTTCATCTTACTGCCAACCCTATTTTTCATGAGAGCATTAAACATCTTGACATTAATTGTCATTTGGTTAGAAATCAATTCATGGTTGGTTTCATATCTCCTCAATACATTCCTTCACTTCAGCAACTTGCTGATATTTTCACTAAGTCTATTCATGCTCTTCTATTTCATTCCTTGGTATCCCAAATGGCATTATGTGACTGGCATAACGTTCCATCTTGAGGAGGATGATGAGTATATGTTGTTGTGTATTGAGTGTACAATGTATTGAGGGACTTTTTCCTTGATTATGACATTTTGGAGTAAAAATTAGCAATAAAACACACCCACCAAACTATTTCCAAAACTAACACACTTGTAGCCACGTCAGCACACCCCACGTCCACTCACGCGCCACGTCCCGTTGTGATTTCGGGTGACGAAATGGAAGTCGTGACTTCGGATCACGACTTCACTTAAAGTGAAGTCGTGATCCGAAGTCACGACTTCACTCCCACAACTACCCGAAAAACAGATCCCAGATCTGGTTTTTTCTTCTCTTGGTTTCTTGCTCTCCTTCAACCCCAACGTTGCTCCACTCTTCATCCCCTCAACTCCACTAGATTGGCTCCATTGTTGGCTCACTTATCTCCATCATCAACTTTAGATCCAAACCCCAACCGACTCGGATTGTAAGATCAATTTGTTTTGAGATTATATGTGTTTATGCTTCATGTTGTTTGTCTTATGTTGGATGTTAAATTTGTTGTTAGTTTTGTTGTCTCCGGGGCCTTCATTATTTGTTTTAGGGGCTGTTTATAGGGAAATTTGTTGTTTTAGGGGCTGATTTTATATGTTTTAGGGGTTGTTTTTAGGGGTTGTTTTAATTTGTTATAGGTGACGTATAAATTTGATTTAGGGGCTGATTTTATATGCACTTTGTATATGTATTTTGAGCCTAAATTGATTGAAGTTTCGTCATGGCATGCGTTCTCTCTTTCTATATAGTTAGTTTTTGCCAAAACTCTAAAGATGCAACGACATAAGTAATTTCATTTGTAGATACATTGAGATGGAAGAATATATGAGAGACTAAGAAAAAGTGATGAGTCGAATCCAATATCTAACACCAATTCAATTAGGGTGCATAACCAATTATATTAAGGTCAAAGAGTAAGTTTATATTGTACTTTTGATATGGTATTGATTGATATGGTATTGATTGATATTGTTGCATTCACTTCTTTTGATCATGTTTTATATTCTACATATATAGATTCAATAATGAATGATCGAAGAGTAAGTTTGTTGTGCTATATGAATGGGGACATGGTCGACGGACCATCAGGAATTTCATACACTAAACCGCCCGTTCGACATCTTAGAGCGAACATGGGTTTAGGGTACGAGGAATTTATGAGTTTTGTCTATAATTCTTTGGAGATAGACAATGAAAAGATGATATCGACCATCACATATCGATATCCGGCGTACATCGATGATAGTGGTAATGCCAACTACGTCCCCTGTGCGAATAGATGATGAGGCGAGTCTCAAAGATGTTTGGGAGATTGTGGCAGAATTACCACCACCAAAATGCATGGAGTTTTATATCGATTTGAGAACGAGAGATTCGTATAATAGTACAAACTGTAATATGGCGTTAGATTCTCGTGGTGGACCTAGCACTCAACCAAATATGGAGCAGAGTCATTGTGCATCGCCCTTCATGACTCGGAAATCCCGAGATGAACGAGGATCCTTGTTCTGTGATGAGTTGAACACTAGTGAAGACGGAGACTATTGCGGTAGTGACGAAGGTACTAGTGAAGATAGTAGCGATGATGATACTGAGATGATGAAGGGGTTGATGCACATCATGTTGATGATGCCATGATTCGCTACACATTAAATCGAGTAATTGCCGATGATGGCTCATTATCTTGTCCTCCAATTCCGAGCGAGCTTGGGAACGATGATTTTTTCGACGAAGAGCTGCTTTGGAATTGATGGTGCGCCCGTTGGTGTACGTGAATTTGTCGTACCTTCTCCGCATTTATGGAATTGAATAGCGAGGCATTGCAACCCCTCAATGAGAATGTTATGATCCCTTTAAGGTCTATATGGAATGAGGGAGCGAGAATTTCAAAAGGGCATGCGGTTCATGTATAAAGTAGATATCCAACATGCCGTGAAGTTGTATAGCATAAAAGAACACAGGCGATTTGTGGTGACTCATTCTACACGTAATGTATGGATTGTTCGATGTAAGAAATATGTAGATGGATGCACTTGGAGGTTGCGTTGTTCAAGAAGAAAATCGCATGGAATGTTTGAGATTAGTAAATATGCAGGACCACATACATGCATCTACGCCAATTTGTCCAAAGATCATGCGCATTTGGACTCCACCGTTATATGTCGTGAAGTTGAAAATGTGGTGAGAAGAGATCCGTCCATTTCAGTTCCAGTGCTGCATCAGATGATCAAGGACAAATAGGTAATGATTCTTTTTAAACATTACAATTTCAATTTGAGCATATGTACAACCCATTTTTCATGTATGCTCTGTTTTTGTTTGTTTCATTTGCAAAGGTGGAGGCATGCGTTGGAGACCACACGGGAACATCGATGCACGTCTTGACGAAATACGAGAGAAATGATTGACATGCAAGGCCCGGATGAAGTAATAAATATACTTAATCATTCTCTCCGACAAGCACTTATGTCGACATCTTTTTGATGACACCGTTTTATTCAATTAATGTTATTTTCCATGCTACAGGTTGTTTGGGAACCGTATCCGGAAACATTGATAAGTGACCTGCCAGCATATTGTAGCAGTGGTCGAGCAATTTGGCGAACGAGGGCACCTTTGCTTTTCTTCTGCGTTGTCGAAGCTGTACAATCCGGATAGAGTAATGCGACAATTCGGTATGAAACAAAGGATACCTAATTTACATAGCACAAGTATGGAACTACATAAGATTGACTTGAGAGGGAAAACAGAAAAGGATTGGAGTGCAGAACATAGTGCTTATGTTTGCTTGTGGAACGAACGTGCTTCCAACTTAGCAACTGATGAAATATTAGACGAGCCTTTGGACTTTTACGACCCGTATATGCAATGGTATCGTCGCATTACACGTCGATTCATGTCTCGTCGTGGAGCTATTCTTTGAGGCATTGGTAAGTGCAATTTCATTTTTCCCTCCATGAAGTTTCATATTGTTGTTTTCATTTTACTTTCACATACAAGTTCTTAAATAGTTTATATGTAGGCACATGGAATGACATCGATCCATCGATTGACATTGGGTGATGACGTGTCGATTGCACGCATTAGAGATGTAGTTGCATCGACTTTGGCAACGATACTGAGCGATTATCGCATGCATAATGTGCCCACATCATTTGAAGCCTCTCATCATACTTCTCACGATGATACGCGTTCGAGGCATGGCACTCCGGTGTGTACGTCATCGGTACCTCTCAATGAGCGTGACACTCCACATACTCCATCCGTTCCTCCCTACATGGCATTCGACCTGCGGAAGTCGTTCCATCTTCGCGCCATTTCAATACAACTCCAATAATGATGAATTTCTCTCGAGAGTACAAGTACACATGAAGGTGGAATACGTGAAATCGATGATATTCGAGAGAGAAGATGCTCAAAATCCTAGTGATATGGGCCGGTCGAATGTCCCATTAGCGTTGAATCGTAATGTTCGAGTTGTAAAGAGAACACGTTGTGGATTTGGAAGTCATTATTTGGGGTCGGAGTAGGACTTGTGTGTAACAATAACAAGACTTCTTTTATTATTGCTTTGTACTCAATCACTTTGCAATTTTATGTATGTATGTTATGTTTGGATGTATGTATGTACTCATGCTTGTTTTAGTACTTCTATTTTGATGAATTGTTTTTTTTTCCTTTCTTGCATTGTTTGATATAACTTTTTTTTTTCCTTCGGTTTAAACACTCCAAACATATT
Organism: Stephania yunnanensis; assembly: GCA_039657365.1. Lineage (NCBI taxonomy): Eukaryota > Viridiplantae > Streptophyta > Magnoliopsida > Ranunculales > Menispermaceae > Stephania > Stephania yunnanensis. The sequence goes on along the minus strand of CM077588.1, from coordinate 53,747,760 downwards.
TTTCCAATTAACATTTCATTAATTGTTTAGTTATTAACTTGGCCTTTGATTTTTATGATGTTAAGTCATTTTAAATAGCCATTATCATTCTTTCAATGGATTATGTCCAACTCTTTTTGGATTTTCTGGTGTTTCTGCCTCTGTTTTTTTTTTAAACCCCTCAGAGTGGAAGTCGTGACTTGCAGTCACGACTTCCATTAGATGGAAGTCGTGACTGGAAGTCACGACTTCCATTGTGGGGAAGTCGTGAGTGGAAATCACGACTTCCCTTAAAACGTGATTTCCACTCACGTTTTCCCCACACCCAGTCACTCCCTCAGTCCCATGTGGCATCCTACGTGGCACTAAGTGTGTTATATTGAGAATTATTTAAGCAGATGTGTTTTTCTGGGAATTTTTTCTCCAAAATCTATTAATTAGGCAAAAACTCCATGTATTGAGAGAGTTTACTGTTTACCGTACACGTGTAAGTAGAGTGTTAGTTGGGAGCTGGTTAATAGATATTTGTGTGTAACAGGTGATGATAATTTTTCCCTCCTATAAATATTGTACAAATGCAGAGTGTATGATAAGTTTTGGAATAACAAATTGATCACACAAAATGTGTGTTCTTGTTGATAATCTGAACAGTTTGCTATTAATAAAGAAAATAATGAAACTGAGGATATCCAGTTCATCACTAATGAAACCCAGCAGGTAACCCCATTCTGACAATGATTTTCTCAAAAAAAAAACTCCATTCTGCACGATCATAAGCCGTGGACATCAAAATGGAAAATGATGTTGGTAGGAGCCCCCCCGGCCCCCCCTGACGACCCTATGTTGGAATGTATGAGGGTTGGTGAGCCCTGTTAAACCACTATAAGTGTCTCATAAGCTTACATATTAACCAAAATATATGTAACTTTTGCTTTAATCAATATTATGTCCAGCTTCTTTGACATTACAAATTTGATGAAAATTTATACTTATTGTGAAAGTTGAATGGTTCTCCCTCAAGCCTATAAAAGAGCACTTGTATCATCAAACAATATGTCGAATATGTTGAGGCTTATGAGAACAATAAGATTTTGGTGTAGTGCTTAAGGTATTTCAATTAAATAATTACTTTCACATGTAATTCTCTAACTAATCTATATTTTATTAAATTTTGAATTTTTATCCATTGTTTCTCCCCCAATCTTATTTTCCTCTCTAAGACAAAGTTGTACGTGTCAAACGAATGCATGCAGAGAGGGACTAATATTTCAACTGGGATACCCTAATTGTTTCGTTGTGAATTCATCATGAAGGTCTAAGTGGTGGACTAATCCTTCTTTGGAAAGTGTGGGATGTGCAGATTAAATCTTTCTCGATTAGTCATATTGATTCTGAGGTCTCGTCCAATAACGGGCAGAGGTGGCGATTTACGCGGTTTTACGGGAACCCTTTACAACTGATCGTTCTGCCTCATGGACTCTGCTACGACGACTTTGAGAATTGAATAAGCGGTTGGCCCATGAATATGTGGAGGTGATTTCAATGAATTCCTTAATTTTTTAATGATAAGATAGGTGGACGTAATAAGTTTACGTACGTCACAAATATATCCTCAAATTCCAAGAAGGACTCTCGGAGTGTGGATTGAATGACATGAGGTTTGAAGGCCTAAGAATGACGTGGACGAATAGACGTGCGGGTGACCAGAAAATTCAGGAAATGTTGGATAAATTTCTCATAGCAATGAATGGCGAATGGCCTTCCCATATCCATCAGTCCAACACTTAATGGCAGACTATAGGCCGGTAAGTCTATGTAATGCATGTGATCTATAAGATTATCACTAAGGTTATGGCTAATCGGCTCAAGACAATTTTACCAAATATCATCTCACCATACATACCAAAGCGCATTCATCTCCGGGAGGTAAATTGGAGATAATGTGACCACGACATTTCAGCTTCTTCACTCACTTCATAAAAAGAAGTTCGGCAAAGAAGGGGTAAAGATACTGATGAAGCTGATTGTACTCAATTATCTTAGCGTTGAATAAAACATGGATACAAATTTTTCAAAAAAAAATATGAATAAAAGTTTTGTTATAAAAAAAAAAAAAAACACTAGTGCTATATAAACGTTATACTAGATCCTATAAAAAAAATATAGGGCGTGATCCACGTTTATTTTACGATTCTCCAGCTTGTAGCACGACCTCTGAATAAATCAATTTTTAAATAATAAACCACAATTATTGTGGTGCGATTTTCTAAAATTTGTATTGACCGATTGCATTGAATCGCCCCTATCACTACTCTTTTACGTCGTATAGCATGATCTGTGAGTAAATTAATTAAAAAATAATAATTCAATAGTTAATTTAATTCTATTATTCTAACCTATATAAATAGGGTGTGACTATTAGCACCCCTATATGTTAAATCAGCCTCAATTTAATTTAATGTTATTTATAGCCTCCAATAAGTTAGTTCATGTTCTAAGCACCTCCTTAATTGTTAGTGAACTCCCCAATGTATCCCTAGCTTATATTTGTCTCCCTCACTTCCCAAACAAAATCATCTTTTCATCTTTGTGATTTCCAACCTCCAACCCCTTGTTACACATCATTTTCTTCTCCCCAATTTGCTCCATGTTAATAAACTCAATTTGCCACATCTTGAATTCAATGATTGATTCTTTAATCTTTAAAAGCTAAAATTCAACACAAATAAATGTTCGAACTTCTAACCATTCAAGAATGTGAATCAAATCTCAACCAAATACTATATTTAAGATGTGACATTTGATGACGAGTTGTTAAGTGTACGAAGAAAATATACGGGAGATGTGTAGAGATTAAAAAGTAAAAGAAAAAATAAGATGAGTTTATAGTTTAATTTAGAGTGGGGTATAAAAAGTAAAATTTAAGTAGAAAGGATAAGGTGAGTGTAGTGAGTGGGATAAAAGTTGGGGATAAGTTTAAGGTTTCATTCAGGAAGGGGTGTAAAGAGTGAAAAGTAAAATTGATGAGGGGCTAACAGCCCAATTAATGAAAACTAGGATTAGGGTTAATCTCATGGATTAACAGTCATAATTCGTGCGTTACGTGGACAACTCGGTTGACTCGGACACGAGAATCGAGGGAATATGTTAATTGTGGATGATGGTTGTTTAGTTGTAATGTTTAAACATTAAATTATATATTGTATTGCATCACATGTATGTATGTTGTTAACGAGCGAGTTGGTATTACGTGTGACGGCCCCAATTTTTACCCGAATTGGGCCCCGCCCGGCCTAAACCTACGTGGACCCCCGAGCCAGTCTCGCAAGGTAAACGTAGGCCTAGTCAGCTTTCCAATCCATCATTATAAAGTTGAGTTATTAATATTTTTCGAGTTTACAATTTAATAGCGGAAGCAACTAATGTATTAAATAACTCAACAAAAAGATAAGGGAGTTAGGCAACCTAATTGTGGAACCCAGTCAATATCATCAGAGGTGAGTAATTATAAAATATACAAAAATTCACCTAGCTATAAAGCTTTCCCTCTGCTACGCGTTTGCGACTCTGCACTCAGTCAAAATAAAAATGACGAGCCCAGGTAAGTAAATCCAGTAGGACATATACACAACATTTCACAATATCCAAAACAACAGTTCACAATATCCAAAGCAATCGAATTCATGCAAATATATTGAAAGGAATAAAGAACGCATGAATATACCAGACTGTAAAGAATCCATCGATGAGTGATGCCAAATAACAAGGAGTCCCGACCAAAAAGTCGTCGAGTCGCGGCAAAAGCCAGCAGACTCGGGTTAGAGCGAGCCCCCTTGCCTCCCAACCGTAACCCCTGCCGACTATGAGATATCTACGGACCCGGATAAGTGCCCCCAACGTACACTCAATTGGGAGATATCGACGGCGTACGGATAAGAGCTCATATTCGCAGATAAACAGTAACCATGACTCGTTTGCCATTGGACCCCCTCAATCGACAACAATTTAACGATAGCTATCACAACAATAAACAACAGTCAATGGAGAAACACGAAATATTGTATAAATTCATAATTGGTTTACTTACCTCACACATCCATTCCTAAGTTATCCGGCTTCCGTCGTGTTGATGTACGCACCCAAACCCCGTAATAGCTCATCTAGGATCCTAACAGTTGAAAATGTATCAATTTAGATTCCAGTTTAATGATTTAACATCCCAAATTTTGTTGACATCAGTAAAACTTGAGTTCGACAATAATTTGCCGATTTCACGTTTTTCGAGGTAAAACTTCGGTATAACGCCTCGACCGACTCTCAAATTCTTCACTTTTTATGGGAATATTGGTGTTTTATTGATTTGGGTCACAAATATCTTTTTCTCTATTTTTCTGGAGTTTTCTTGAATTTTTTCCATATTTCTTTACTATTTTCTAGAATTTATTTATCAAAAATCAGTTATTAAATATATAAATATATATTATTTATTATTATATTATTATTTTTATTGAAATGGGTCGGGTTAACCCGACCGGTCGGTCCATCCGGATCCGGTCGACCCGGCCCGTCCCAAAGTGATTCGGGTCGACCCGACCCGATCCAGCGGATCGGGTCGGTTTGACCCGATCCCACCGGTCGAGTCCGGCCTGCCCACCCGGCCGGCCCAACCCGAGTCGGTCTTCTTCTCACGAAGAAACAGAGCATCAGCTATGTTTCGCATTTTTTTTTTTTTTTTTTTTTTTTTTTCCGCGATGTGTTGGGGTTGGCTCCCAACCCCAACCTCCAACGGGTTTTAATGGCAAGGAGATCCCCTTGCCATTTCTCCCATTTCACTCGGTAGGTCATGGAGGTTCGGCCTCCATGGCCACCACACCGACCGTAACAACAACGGCCAACACACAACAATGAAAAACTCACATTTGACTGTCGATCTCTTTCCCTCTCCCGATCTCTCTCTCGCCGTGGCCAAGTCTCTTCTTCTTCTTCCCTCCTTCCCCGATTTCTCTCCTCTTGCCACTTTGTTTCTTTCTCTTCGTTCTCTCTTTTTCTTTTTCTTTTTTATTTCTCACTTCAATCTTATCCTCTTTTCACTTTATATATATGTAATAAAATATATATATATATATATATATATATATATATATTTCTTTTCTCCTAATCCTTATCCTTTTTAATTTCAAATCAAAGTGTTCTCGAGATTCATGCAACGTGTATCTCGAGGCACCAACCCGCCTCAATTCACAATCTCGATCCTCGCGCTACACGCATCACGAGGCATATCCAACATTTCGGTCCCACGTCGACACGCGACTCGAGGCGCGTCCATGTTCGTGTTTCGTCTTACCGAATTCCTCGCATACTTAGCATATCATCTTAAATTTAATTCGAATATACGTATTTCGACGAGTGGGTCCCACATACGACCTTGACTTGACACGTGGCACAAGTGAAATTTTCGGGTCGTTACATTACGGGTGTTCGCCTTGAAAGGCGTGTCAACACGTGTATTGAATAGGTGAACTACGAGTACATTAGGAAACTTGACTAATTCACGTCGGGATGACAAGTTAATCAATCGAAATGAGTGATCTGACCATAGACTAAGTAAATTCAATTTTGAACAATAGGCTATGGCGCGCCTCGAAATGTATGTTGAGACACGGGGCACCAGATATCGAATAGTCAAAGGTTAGTGGGACCATGAGCTAGTTTATTTTAGATAAATAAATACTAACCATATAGTTTGATAAGGCTAAATGTAATGTGACTTAATTAAATTAAGAAAGCCTATAGTTTGTAACTAATAAAGAGGACCACATGATGGGCATCTAGATGAACATAATGAGAGGAACAAGGAAGGGAATGTGCTATTGGAGTTAACAATGGAGTCATCAGGTGGTATGAGACAACATGTTTATGAACTATAGGATAATCCTCGAGATACGTACATACACTCGATCTTAATCAAATATACATATATACGTATAGGACTTTGTGGAATGTTAATCAAAACACTCACACCATTCATGCAAAAATCAGAGAAAACCTGAGGAATAGAAGAATTAGAGGCTAGAAATTTAACACATTAAAGGTCAAATCAAGAGATCAAACGAAGGTAATCATCATCTTCATCTCCTACACTCTTCAATAAACCCATTTTTGCCATGTTTTTAGTGAAATTCGAGTTTGGTAATTAGGCCTCTGATTTTTTTAATGAAAACTTGATGAATAACATGTTTATAGATCAGTTTCATATATAATTTACAATTAGTTTAGTTGGAATTGGTGTTTTTGATAAAATTGGAAAGTTAGGTAAATGCATATGATTTAACGGAATTGGGTTAATTTGATGTTCTGAATGGTTTTAGTTGTTGTTTTTGGGATTAATAATGTATGGAGAGCATGTTAAATCAAGTGAGGTAGCCAATTGAGAGGGGAGTGATAGAATTCTCGACTTGAGAATTCTATCTTAAAAGATAGATAGCGTGTTACTTGGAACGGTTAGCGCGCCAATCGTTCTGGGTTCCCAATTGTTCTTCAGGATGAAGAACATTAACATGCTACATAAATTCAGTAGTGCGCTACCCCTTTATAGCGCAGTACGTATACCCATTAGCGGCAATGACAGATGAAATATGACTTTAAGGGGTTTTTTTGATGATTTACTGTCGGACATCTAACAAACACATAAAAATAGTCTAAACCTAAAAAAAATTGGACTTTAGGGACTTGGGGGACTATAGCTCGGGTATCGGGAGCTAGTTAGATCGAATTCGAGAGTCTGAGGAAGTCGAAGCACGGATTGAGGTGCGTAAACCACTTGAGAATGCTTTCACAAAATTCAGTTGGTTTTTCTTATGCGTATGATGGGTGTCGAACTATTTTACTTTACCGGTTTGTCTAACATATTGATTGGTTTACTGGGTTTTTATACACCGGGATGTGTGGATGGACTTGGGTACACTATACCATAGCACGTGTGATCAGGCCCTAGATGAATTGTGACTCGAGCTGCATTAAGGTGCACGTATTGATGACTCAGCGAATTTGGCCAGTGCCACGAAGATTAAGGAAACGGGATTATGAAGGTTGTCGGAGAAGCCTATAGGAGAGACCCTTAGCTCCGAAGTATGGTATAGTCTGCTACATACGACACATCCTTCGATTTTCATCGAAGATATTCATGTGCCTATTGACTTAGTTGTTGTATGTTTACATTCTCGTGTACCTCATTAATTGCTACTTTGTTTGATTATTGTTTGTTGCGTTGTGTTACTGTCATTGTACGCTGCTTGGATCTTTTGTGTTGCCCTACATTCATGGAAATATGTATTTCTATTGCCAGATAGCATACTTGCATGTCTTGTAGTTTTATCTGATTTCTTGTCGAATTTTGTGTGGAATTCTTTTAGGAATTTGCTCAGCTGGACTCGTCACTGTATTTGTTGGGTGACTGAGTGCAAATCTTTCTACGAGTAGTGGCAAATAAAAATCTTAAGCGATTATCTCTCCTTGTTGACGGTTTTGGACATACGCATTTATATTATTTTGATATTTTGCGTATTATTTTGGTTATTGTGAGATTGAGATGACTTTGTACATGCATATATCATGTTTTGTGGTACTGTCGCTTATATACATAGTACTTTTTCGGATTTTTCATAGTAGGACATGCTCATATAAATAATCTTCATCATGTTAATCTAATACATTACCTGCTCAAGTTAAAGCTTCCACTAAGTCATTGTTAACTTGTAAAATATAAACTACTAGCACGACTAGCACTATAATAAGATACAAATAGTTGAACTTAAGGAAATAAATTAAGATTTATGGGAATATTTAGTTCACCAAATTAGTAATACCTACATGGACACGATTATAGAGACATGAAATAGACGAGCAGGTGTCAGACACATGTAGCTGGGCCCGCCAAGCGTGGAGTGCACGGAGATTCGGCGCCCCGGGGCGGTAAGGCCGTCACCGTAGATAGTAGAAACTAGAAGGGGAAAAAATGGGTTCATAATTTGGGATGAGGTTATTTATGTGATTTTGCTTAAAGACATTTTAGTTTAAAAATGTATTAAATTAAATGAGAGACTGATATATAAGGTGATGGGGGCCTAATAGTCACTCACTACAACTCAATAGTTAGAGTACTAGCAAAATAAATTTCAACTTTTTACTTTGACGTGCTAAGTCACTCCAATGTGACTTTAGAGTGCCATATTATATCATCTTCCATGATTTTGCTTTACTCATTTTTATTTTTTTTTGTGAGTTGCTATACTTTTATTTGTAAGTATAATATCAAAAGCGGTTTCGTTTGAAAAATCAAAAGAGCTGGTATCCCCGTGGTTCACGTGCGTTGGCAATTAAGGGATCGATTGTCCCAACCAATATAAAAAAAAGGTAGTGCTAGATGGACTCAATGAGTCCATACTCAAATTAGTAGAAAGACTTAAATACACTTCTTTTTCAATCCACGGTATCCACCACTTACTATCACTTATCGTTGTCGCTGATGTGACCGCTGCCACTGCCGTGACTGCCATAACAACCAGCCACCAATGGCACAATCGTCATCATCCACCACCCTCTTCTTTGATCCTGGACAAATTCGGTTTGGCTGAGAGAGGCTTTTATCCCGGTCAGATCCGGTCACCTCTCTCGGTCAGATTTGGCTAAGAGAGAGATCCGACCGCCAAGAGAGAACTCCGACCAGATTTAGTCACATTTCTCGGTCCGATTTGGTCGAGAGAGAGAGAGAGAGAGAGAGAGAGAGAGAGAGAGAGAGACTAAGAGAGAGAGAGAGAATGAAAGATATGAGAGTGGGTAGGGTTTGCACTAACTTGAGGAGAGAGCAAATGAAAGTGTGCAGCAGATGATGGCGGTCGGCAGCGGCAGTTGGTGGCGGTCATCGTCGGTGGCGATTGTGATAATGGAGGATGTGAATATCTATGCGTTTAACGGTATTAAAGATTAAGGTAATTAGGTCTTTTTGTTTATGTAAGTATCTTAAATTATTAATAAAAAAATTGAGTCTGAACTCAAAAAGTCCAAATAATTTTTTATAGAAAATATTAATGGGTAGTGCTAGATGGACTCAAAAAGTCCGAACTCAAAGAATCAAAAAGACATAAAGACCCTTAATTTAAATTCATTATTGATGCTTGGGGGTATAGGGTAATTAGGTCTTTTACTTAGATAGATATCTTAAATTATTAATAAAAAAATCTTTGGGTCCAGACTCCAAGAGTCCAAACCGATTTTTTGAATATTAAAAACTAGGGTAATGCTATTTGGACTTATGAGTCCAGACTCAAATTTTTTTTTAATTTCAAATACACCCTTGAGCGATTAATGAAACAATCATAATCACTTGTAAAATTTATATTATACCCCTTAAATATTTACAAAAATTTTAAAAATCACTCTAAGAGTCCGGACTCATGAGTCCAAGTAGATTTATTGTAAAAACTAATGGATTGCCATGCTGTCCCTTTTTTAATCATTCCAATGGGGCTTCGAGAATATAAATCTTGGATTTAGCACCACAATTTAATAAAAGATGTGACTAAACGGACCCGCATCTTACTAAATGGACCCCGTTACTTGACTTACCCCAAATTTGAGTTTTTATTGTTGTACATACTTCGCTATTTTTTTTGGAAAACGCTAAAATGATGCACTAATTAACACCCAAGTGACACCTTTAATACGTAACGCGTGGGTCTCACGTAAAAATGAATGTGTGTAAAATAATTTTTGGTACATGACATGTATAGTGTGTAGCTCGAGACGAACTCGAATGGCTACCACGGATGAACTCGCGCCCCAAGTAACAGGAGTGTCACTTAGGGTGTCAATTAAGTTATCATTCTAATATTTTCCTATTTAAAAAAAAAAAAAAAAAAAAAAAAAAAAAAAAAAAAAAAAAAAAAAAAAAAAACCCAAAAGACACTTGTCTACTAACTCTTAAACTTCATTTCTTTCACCCTCACCTTAACCCCAAAATACCTGAATTTATATAAAGCTTGAATGGTTGATTAGTTGGCAGTTGATCTTCCGAACAAGCATAACTCTCTATTTGAAAACTCTAATTATAATTTCTCAAAGCACCCTATCTGTAAAGAGATGTAGAATATAATAAAACTTGGTAGCGTGACACGATGATCATAATTGCTTTATATATGGTGAACAATAGGTAACTCTAATATATATTTCTTGTTTCGCGCGCTCCTCGTGAAACAAAAAAAAAGTTGTACGTCTACACATCAAAGATCTATACCAAAAAGATCATCTGCCACAAAACTTTATTTTTTCACTCTATTTTATAATTTTGTTACATCAAACTTTATTTTTTTCTCACTATGCATGAACTCTATTTTTTAAACGAATGGAACTTTATTTCCAATTTTCACTCTTTTTTTCTCATTTATTTTTATTAATCTTAATAAATTATTTATCTAAAAAAAATATAAAAAAATATTTATATTTTATAACCTTTAAAAAAGTAAAACATATATTGAAAAAGTTAAAAAAAGAAAAGAAAAACGAAACGATATTATATATACCTTTGATGAAAAGTGGAACTGATCTCTAAAATAGAGGACTTTTAGCGTCCAGTTGGAGAGAATCGTACCTCATTTATTTATATATATATATATATTTATAAGAAAGGTACATCTTGATCCACTAATAAGGGTTTGAACTTTGAACTCATGCTCTCTTACTCTCAAATCTCATACTCAACTATTGGATCGAGCAACTAATCCACACAATCTCAAACTCGTCCTTACCGTTAGGTTAACCCGTCCACGTTATCGAACCTATATAAATTAAAGATACATCGACTACAATTATTAGCTACATATTAGTAATCATGGAGAGCTGGAGACTTCTTGTCTGCATGGTGGTAGTATTATCATCAAGCTTCATAGCATCTTCATCAACATTCTCGGCAACTCCATTTGAGGATGATTTCCTCGACTGCCTCCGCTTTAACTCTCACGACTCCAAGCTAGAAGTCTACACACCAAATAATAGCTCATACTCGTCTATTTTGCAGTTTTCCATGTACAACCTTAGATTCATATCACCAACAACCCCGAAACCTCAATACATAGTTGTACCTTCCCATGAATCCCAAGTCCAAACAGTTGTTGTTTGTTCGAGGAAACATGGCTTGCAAGTGAGAGTTAGGAGTGGAGGCCACGACTTCGAAGGCCTCTCCTACACATCTCATGTTGCATTCATCTTGATCGACATTGTCAATCTTCGAGCCGTCGATGTTGATGTACAAGAAAATAGTGCATGGGTTCAGGCTGGGGCGACACTCGGCGAGGTTTACTATCGAATAGCAGAGAAAAGCCGACTCCATGGATTTCCAGCTGGTTTTTGCCCGACTGTTGGTGTTGGCGGTCATTTTAGTGGAGGTGGCTACGGCGGCATGATGAGAAAGTATGGCGTGGCGGCAGATCACATTGTCGATGCTCGAATAGTTAATGCGAATGGAGAAATTCTCAATAGGGAAACCATGGGAGAAGATTTGTTTTGGGCAATCCGAGGCGGCGGCGCAGCTAGTTTTGGAGTCATTCTTGCATTCAAGATCAAGTTAGTTCAAGTCCCTCCTATTGTTACTGTTTCATTGGTAGACAGAACTTTGGACCAGCATGTAATGCAGATAATTCTCAAGTGGCAGCACATTGCAAGTTATCAAGTTCCTGAAGAGCTTTTCATTCAAGTTTATGTTTACACAGTGGCTAATAATTATGACAACAATAATACTAATTCCACTAGAAGAGGGTTACAAACTCAATTTCAAATAATGCATTTAGGACCAAGGGAGGAGCTAATGCATTTGATGGAAGAGAAACTTCCTGAATTGGAAATAAAGCGAGAAGATTGTAGAGAGACGAGTTGGATTGAATCTGCGGTTGTTTTTGGAGGATTTCCTAATACGGCGCCTCTAGATGTCTTACTTGACAGGACTATGCAAGAGAAGTTCGCATTCAAAGCAAAATCTGACTTCGTAACGACATCGATATCAAAAGTTGGACTGAAGAAAATCTTTGAAAAGCTCTTGGAAGAAGAAAATGTTAGGGTGTCACTGAGCCCTTGGGGAGGAAAAATGAATGAGATTCCTGACGATGAAATCGCTTTTCCTCATAGAGCAGGGAATATGTATGTGTTTGAATATATGATAAGCTGGAACGAAAAGGAAGAAAGTGCAAGGGCATCTCAAATGCACATAAATTGGATCAGAGAATTGTACAATTACATGAGTCCTTATGTTTCCATGAACCCAAGAGCTGCATATCTCAATGTCAGGGACCTTGATTTAGGACACAACAAGGCTAATGAGACTCCGACATACTCGGAAGCTAGGATTTGGGGCGAAAAGTACTTCAAAGGCAATTTCAAGAAATTAGTGGAAGTGAAGAGTGAGGTTGATCCTCATAATTTTTTCACCAATGAGCAGAGTATCCCACCAATATTGACATTCAAGTCAATGAGAAATGAAGGTTTGGTAGTCATTTCTTAATTAGTTTCTAGTGGTGGCTGGCTCTTCAATAATGTTGTAATAGCTAAAAAAAATTTGAGGTTCATCTCTTTTGTTTCAATGAACTTGTAGGAAACAAAAAAAACCCACCTTCATTTTTACTGTTCTTTGTCTACCATTTTGTTCTACTGCTCTTTGCCTGCCTTTTTTTTTTTTCTTCCTAAAAATAAGGCAATTTAGACTTTTAATAGCATCTAATTCATAGAGGTTTTTAAGTAACTCATATGTATTAGGCGATTAGGCTTTTTATAGCACCTAATTCATAGGGGTTTTTAATGACCTCAATGTATTAGGCTATTAAAACTCAAAACCTCTCTCAACTTGCTCTCATTAGTTTGCTTGGTCTCTGTCATTTCTAGGGTTTGCTTCAACCATCTCTCTTAATTCCTCTTTGTCTCGCGCGAGCAATCGATTCACTCTTCTTGATCATCTCTCTCAATTCCATCCCTAATCGTCTCTGCCATTTCTCGAATCACCGCTCACCACCGCTCCGCCTCTGCCTCCGCCTCGCCTCTTCTGCTCGAGATCAGACCGCACTATCGAGGTTTCTTTCACTGTACATGCATCTCTCTCAGTTCGATTCCGCACTCCTCGCATCACTCGCTTCAACTTTTGTTGCTCAATTTGAGGATTCTTTCATTGTACATGCACAAGCTTCAGATGGAGCTCCGGAAGGTTCGTCCATCGTTGGAGATCTTCTCGATTGTTTGAACGAGTAGTGGACTCAGTATCATGCCACTTGTGCGATTTCTACTCTGATTTCTTCAATTTTGGTGTTCATGTTTGATGTTTCTGTGGATTTCATTCAGTTTTTAGTTGTTGATGATGATTTTTTTTTGTGAATGCTTGTTTTGAGTGTAATTCAGTTCAACTTCAATTCGAGTTGTTTTGTGATTTCGTTCCTTGGAATGAACTCCAATGGATTTGCTTTGTCCTATATATTGTAGTACTTGTCCTTCACATGATTTCGTTCCTTGAAACACATATTAACTTAATTTCCCTCTCCTTCAATTAACAATAGTTCATTGCTTAGATTGCCAATTTGATTTGATTAGTGTTTGCTTTGTAAAAGTAGGTTGGAAAAGTGGAATCAAGTGAAATAAGTTTCTAAGTTTTTGAAAATATTTTATGATCTAACTAATATATTTTCTAGTGTGAAGTATCCGACAATCAATCATTTCTTTCATGGAATGTGAAAAATTTAAGCTCGTTTGAAGGGTGAATTGAAGAACCCAAATTATTTCATCAAATCTATGGCTTCAAAGATGCAATTAAAATTTGACAAGTGTTGGAAGGATTGTAATGAGATTTTGGCATTTAGTGTCACTTTAGATCCTCAGTACAAACAAAAGTGGTCAACTTTGTTTTTTCAAGGATTTATGGTGACGAATGCAAGTTCAAGGCTGCTAGGATTTGCGATATATTGTTGTTCGAGGCATATTCTCATGAATCTCATCATTCGAGTGGAGATGTTGCATCCACTAGCAAGCAAATGCCACAATTTGTTGAAGCAAATGATATGAGAGAAGATGATCTCTAAACTATGGTATGTTCTAGAATTATGATTTTATTAGCGTTTGATTTAGTTATGATTTTTACTCTATAATTATCTTATTGTTTATAATTGTATGTTAGGATTATGAGTTTTTTCAAGGTGATGATGTTTCTAATGAACAATAATCGAAATTTGATATTTATTTGCATGAGCCTTTGCTAGTTATAAAGAAGGATTTAGACATTATAATTTTTGAAAATCAGTTCGATATCAATATCCAAAGTTAAGTATGATGGCACGTGATGTTTTATCCATTCCTTTGACTACTGTTGATTCTGAGCCAGATTTTAGTACGACAGGTATAGGACACTTGATAAGTGTAGAAATTCTCTTTTACCTAAAAATGCTGATAAATTAATATGTTGTCGTGATTGGGTAAATGGAGCAAAATTGAAGAACAAATCTGGTGAGTATTATATAATTAGTTATTCGATTGTTTAACTATAAGTTTTCATTGATTTGCTATGTTTGATTATTTTTTACAATAAATCTACTTGGACTCATGAGTCCGGACTCATAGGGAGGTTTTTAATTTTTTGTAAATATTTAAGGGGTATCAAAAGAATTTTACAAGTGATTATGGTTGCTTCATTAATTGCTCGATGATGTATTTGAAATTAAAAAAAGTTTCGAGTCCGGACTCACGAGTCCAAATAACACTACCCTATTTTTTATGTACATGATCCTAAGAAAGAGTTTGATGATATCAATGTTGAAATGATTTATGAAATAAATAAACACCCATAAATAAAATATTTATAGTGCTTTATTACAATAATGGGGAGGAATTCAAGAGTCACATGTCATTTCGGAAACCTAGAGTCACATGTCATTTAGGAAACCTAACTATTAAGTAAGTAACGTTTTGTTCCATAACAAACACTTTCAAAACAGTTTCTTAAATGCATTAATTTTATATAAAAAAAAGGGTAGTGCTATTTGGACTCGTGAGTCCGAACTCAAATTTTTTTTTAATTTCAAAAACATCATCGAGCAATTAATGAAACAACCATAATCACTTGTAAAATTCATATTATACCCCTTAAATATTTACAAAAAATTTAAAAACCTCCCTATCAGTCCGGACTCATGAGTCCAAGTAGATTTATTGTAAAAAAAAATAGTTCATCTTCCTCAATCTTAAGAAAACATTAACTAAATTTGGAAATTAGTACCAATACATCGATCACCACCTACACAATTCTTTATTTTCGACGTCACCAACGTGAATATAAACACTACAAAAAAACAGCAAATCAGAAACGGAAATTTCCGTCTCTGATTTGCAAAAATTCCGTCTCTAATTGCGATCGAAAGCGAACAGAGACGGAATCAATTTCGTCTCTAAAAACGTCGTTGCTAATTCAATCGAAACGAAATCGATTAGTTTGATTTAGAGACGGATCGAAACGGAATAAATTAAAGTCTAAATTCGTTTTCGATCGAGAGACGAATTTATTAAGTCTCTAAATTCGATTAGAGGCGGAATAAATTCCGTTCGATTATTTCCATCTCGATCCGTTGCTAATCGAGAGACGGATCGAAAACGGAATTTGATCGTTTCGATTCATGTATCTAACAAAAACGAAAATTAGAGACGGAAATAGCAACGGAATCCAAAGATTTCGTATTCAGTTGCTATTTTCGTCTCTAATTTTCCTTTTTGTTTAGTTTTTAAAGTCTTATATATAGGTCTCAATCCAAGCACATTTAACCTGCCAATATATAATAAAAATCATAGCAAAATAATATATTGATATTGCACAATTTATATAAACTTAACATATCCTTAACATTATCTTTTCTCGATGTCTTTCATACACGAAACAACAAAAACAATCTAAAAAATTTCTATATCGTATCTTTCTACAAAAGTAACGACAAAAATTGTTCTAAATGAAAAAAAAAAAATGAAGTGTTAGAGATAATATAAAGTTGATTGTGTTTCAAATAATACTTGACTTCGTACAAAACACACGAAAAAGATCAAAAAGAAAAAATCACTAAATTATACAAACAATAATAGGAATATAAAGAATATTATGGGAGAACTACGTATCATCGCAAGCACAAGTGTATGAGCCAAACACGACATAAATAAAGTAATAAAGAAAAAGAAATTCATCATTATCCAAAAGGAACATAGTGTTAATTAGCAAATTATCTCTGCTCCAAACAATGACATGAAATTTAGTTCGGATTAACACAAACAAGAGTCAATTGTCCTCGATGCTCCAAAAAATTAAGAAGACACTATACAAAATGAAATTAAAGTAAAGCGAAAATGATTCTCGAACTTTTTAGGCGAGCTCATGATGCATGGAGTCTCACTCTTTGCAACACACCTTTGGAATGTCGAAGGTCGTAATTGAAAATGATTCTCGATTTGTGGGATGACTCTTTGAATGACCAAACTAAATGTCCATGGAAGTACTTATGCAACTTCAATAATCGATTCTCATCTATAAGTGAATCATAATGACCTCCCAATCAAGTTTTGCAAGAGAATCCCCGGGAGTCGGTTTTTGAGGTAGAGCTTAGAGGGAGTGATGAATGGAATCTCCCTAATGCAACAAGCTTGAATGCCAAAGGTTATAATTGAAAATGATTCTAAATTTGTTATATGAAACTAAATGTCCATGGAAGTACTTATGTGACTTCGGTGATCGATTCTCATCTATAAGAGAAGTAGATCTTCCTCATGTGGAATCACTCACTATTGGAGGGAATGCAATAGAATTCAGAATTTCGGCATCTAGGATAAAGGATTCTTGCTAGAATCTAGGCTCCAGAAGACCTTAAGCACGATATTTGAAAACTACTTGAGGAGGAATGGAGGATATGGGGACTGTAGCATTGTTAGATAGCTTTGTAAGTAGGTCCCCGGTTTTAGGGGACAAGAGAGCCATATGACCCGAACTTTCCTTGATGTGTGCCTTTTTGCCAATACTTGGTGTAATTATTTTATGAAATTAATATAATTCTTTACTTTCCTATCATAAAAAAAACCAAGTAATTTGCAAAATGAGTTAAGAATCAACGACCAATTTCATATGTATTGTTCTCATTTGCCAGCTTTGCGGTTAGCATATCAAGCTTGACTTTTTAACATAGGATGGTTCATTGTCTTGGCAATAGAAGTGCTTGTAGTCGACGAAAACAACATGGGGGCACGCATAACCAATAAATGTAAGTGATTCGATAGCGCATAAAATTTGTTCTTGACTTAGGAGCTCACTTAGAGTAAGAAGAGGAGCTTTGATACGCTCATACACCTGCAATGAAATTATATGATTCAGGTTCACCTTTGAAAAAAAAAAGCCTTCTCAAGTTTCACAACTTCTCTATCAGGAGAAATTTTCAGTTCATGAAAGCCACGATTCTTTGCCACTGTATCTAGGATTAGCACTTAAAAAGAATGACAAGCTGTAAATTTTTAAAGCATATTTATTCATGCTATATGCGCCACGGCCAAAATTATCCAAAAATTTATATAGTCTTCGAAGTTCAAAACATTACAAGTATTAACGTAAGATTGTTTTCAGTTCAGGAAAATTAGAATAACGATAGCTCTTATAAAGTTATAATAGAGAATCGAGTTTGATAGTATCTAGTATTTCTATATCTACTAAAACACAAAAAAAAGCAATTGGGGTTCAACAAGAGGAACACTGTTGATGTACATCGATCATGGACGGCGTCATGTGCGAAACACCTTGAGTTGCCAAGACAACAAGCACCATTAGTATTTGAAGTCTATCTTCAAGAAGATTCATGATATCAAATATACCATTCTTTGTCGGAGGTACATATTTTGATACCAAGTCAAGGACAAGGCCTTGTGCCCACTCATTGAAATCCTTGAACTGCGAAAGTGGAGCAAGAAGGCATCATGTAAAGCTGGAGAGATAAGCTAAAATAATTTTCGAGAAGAGGTGGTGCTTTATTAGACAAAATAAAAGGAAAATGAAGGCACAATTAAAACAACTGAAACAATTATGTCATGAGGGAACGAGAAAATTGACTACCTAAAAACTATGCATTAGAAAGTGAAACACCAGGTTCAAGAGATAATATATTGCGGCTTGCTAAGCAACGCTTCTCTCTCCTTGGAAGCCTCCTCGGATGAACTAGCTTCCAAGCTCCATATCTCTTGTAAGGCGAGATAAACAATTTGCAACTACGACCAAATGAAAAGAAATATTTAAGTTGGGAATACAAGCCTACCATTGTCCTATAGCATCGGTTGTTCGATTTTTTTTTTTGGATAAGCTAGTACAACATCGGTATGAACTAAGTAGTGTATTTGTATAGGAAGACAATTTTATTGAGTTCGAAGAGTAAGGGCATCTTAGAAAGACAATGAATGACTAAGCAACAATTAAATTCGGCGAGGTCGGGTGATTTTTTTATCCATGCTACTTTGTCTAAAACTTTAGTGTAGAAGAAAAATTCAAGATCTGACAAGAATTTGACAACCCAATTTGCACATGCGGGAAGTTCATGTGGCACTTGATAAAAATCTCATGAACTATCGGCTTTAAGAAGTAGATTTTCCAAAACTAGAGTTCTATCTTCCAAAAAAATAAGCCGAAATTATACCTTTTCTTTTCTTAATGAAAGGTATTGGACCGATCTTACCAATGTTGAACTCTTCACTTCAACACGACAACATTCCTAGAGACTCAAATGTGGAATTCATGTGTGGTGGGGACATGGCGAATTAAACCCAATCACCACTATACGTATTTGTGTGACAATCATACCCAATCCTACAGGTCGAGGCCCCAACTACAACATTCTTTTTCTAAAGCTATCATAAATTCAAAATTTCAAAATGCGGCTAGAACACGCTAGTCGTGCGGTGATTTCGTTTGTCAAGTTCTCTCATTTACTCATATACATTGAAGTGGATTGCCCTAGAAGCTCGGACAATATCCATGTCCCTTTCCACAACTTTATTAGGTCGAAAACGCTACATGACTTCTTTGATACATACCACACAACATTAAGACCCAGAACCCAACTCAACTTCTTCTCTATCAAATAATCCAATAAACTATGAAATCTTCAAACAACTCCCTACATTGTTGACTCGATCCCTACTCTTGCCATAGCTTTTCCCTTTGTTTTCGCAACTAGAGACACATCAACTATCCAAAGAAATGAAACTTTGAAGAGAATTTGGGCGATACGACTATCGAGAATCATGAAGCATAAGACTTTTAAGCATCGATGGAAAATCCGCATCGACACAAGTCGCGGCAGATATATGATAAAGCTTAAAAGCCCCAATCACCGCAACCATCCTCACATATCCATAATCGATCCCAAATTAGTTGAGGTCTCGACAAAGCCTAAATCGAAATGCAAGCAAGAGTAATCGAAGAAAACACGATACCTCGACAACGAGATCGAGAGAGTTCGAAAAGACGAGACGAAGGTTTAATCAATACATAGCGCAAAGGTTCATCATTCCTCAAATGAGGAGGAGATCACTGTTCATACACACATACTCTCATCGGATTCACCTTTGTCCGATCTCCGGCGAGACGACGAACATCGGCGACGGCTTAGGGCTTCAGAGGCTCAATCTCGCGAGACAATGGCGCGGCAGACCGACGGCCTCGTCGGCAAAGATTTAGGGTTTGGGAGAGAGATTTCGGTGAGAAGCGGTACGAGAGAGAGAGAGCGAGAGAGCGGTGAGAGAGAGGGTGAGAGAATGAGAAGCGAGAGAAGCTGCGAGAGAGAGAGAGAGAGAGAGAGAAGCGAGAGAGAGAGAGAGAAGAAGAGCGGCGGCGACAGTGAAGAGAGAGAGAGAAAGCGGTGACGGTGAAAGAGAGAGAGAGAAGCGGTGACGGTGAGAGAGAGAGAGAAAGGTGACGGTGAGCGGTGACGGTGAGAGAAGCGGCGGTGACGGTGAGAGGTTTCGTTGAGTGAGAGAAGCGGTGAGGGTGAGGAGAGAGGTTTCGTTGAGAGAGAGAGAGAGAGAAAGCGGTGAGGGAGAGAGATTTTAGGAGAGAGAGAGTTTTGGTCCCCATTTTTGAATCATCGAGATCGAAGCACACACGAATCTCGAGACGTAACGGATGGTTGTAATAAATAAAAATTGTGGTGGGAATGTTGGCGCCATTTTTTAGAGACGGAATTAATTCCGTCTCTATTTCCGTCTCTATTTCCGTCTCTGATTCGTCTCAATTCCGTCTCTGAATTAGTCCGTCTCAATTCCGTCTCTAACTTTTTAATTTAGAAACAGAACTTATTCCGTTTCTAATTCCGTTTCTGATTTAGAAACGGAACTTATTTCCGTTTCTAATTCCGTTTCTGATTTGCTGTTTTTTTGTAGTGTAAAACCAAACTGACAAGTAATGTGTCTTCAACGAGTAAAAATTGTCGCAAGGAGTATTTGTATGGGTGATGGATTTCACAAGCACCATGTATATTATATAATTGGGTAATCTAAGTTAGTAGTAAAAATCATTTGAGTCTGGACTCAAAGAGTCCAAATAGATTTTTTGTTACTTCTGCATCGTGAAATCTATATGAGCGTTGGAGTTACATTCACGCAATACATATAAGGTTTAAATACCTAATAGTTGAATTTGTGGGTTTTGTTTAATAAATCACTTGATTTCACACTACCTATATATCGAATAATATTATAACATATAAAAATACGATTCATCATTACGGAAAAAAAGTAATATTTTGGAAAATTATCATGCATGACTTATATAAAGCAATATATATTTGTACTAAAATGTATATTCAATTGGTAAAAGCAGCATCCAATATTGATCAATTCATACGAACACCAATTTGGTGTCGGTTGAACTGATTAAGCAGTTTGAATAACAAAAAAAATATAAATCATTGACATGGAAAATTGAACAATCCATGTTGAATTTTTCAAACAAGACTTAAAATCCGACAACAAATTAGCTGATCAAGCTTAAGATCAATCTAATTAATCTACGAATTCAAACACATATATATCTTTGAATAAACATTACATAGGTTGTCAAGACCAATTCAATTTGGACAAATCATCACTCGAGGAAACAGAGGATTTGATTTCCGAATTTAACATAAGATATATAAATTATAATGGAAAACTCTACCGATCCAGTAGGCTCTGATATCACATGTAAGCATGATTTAAACTTAAGAAATAGATCAAATAGAGAATTACCTACAGAAGCAATTATATGAATTTCTAAAATCTAAAGATCATATCGTCCTCATGAGCCTCAATACATTCAACACCTTGTTTAATAGTACAAGTGTCTTTTTTTAGGCTTGAGGGAGAATCATTCAACTTCCACAATAAGTGCAAATTTTTATCAAATTTATAACGTGAAAGAAGCTTAATGAAAATAATGTTGATTAAAACATAAGTTACATATTTTGGTTGATATGTAAATATAAACTAAAATTATGAGACATAATGATCTAACATAATAGTTTGCATTAACTATTAAGTTATTTTTTTTGAATAATTTACTCACAGATCATGCTACGACCTAAAAGATGGTAATAAATTCAATGCAATTGATCAATGCAAATTCTAGAAAACCGCACCACATTAATTATGATTTATTATTTAAAAATTGATATATTTACAAATCAAAAAATCATTTGGAATCATTTTTTTGTTAACAATTTAAGATATCTACCTACAAACACTAATAATGAATTTAAATTAAGGGTCTTTATGTCATTTTGGTTGTTTGAGTCCGGACTTTTTGAGTCCATCTAGCACTACCCTTTACAAATCATGCTAGCTACAACATGGAAGTTCGTAAAATAAACGTGGATCACGCCGTATAATATTACTACTTACTGCTTAGTTCCTTTTTTTTGCGAACAATAAATTTACTTGGACTCATAAGTCTGAATTCATAGGAGGTTTTTTAAATTTTTGTAAATATTTAAAGAGTATCAAAATAATTTTACGAGTGATTATTGTTGCTTCATTAATTGCTCGAGAATGTATTTCAAATTAAAAAAAGTTTTGAATCTGGACTCACTAGTCCAAATAGCACTACCTGCAAACAATAAAAGAAAATGCTAACGACTCATCTTACTAGGAAGCATATTTATAAAGGCACAATATACAATGCACAATTGAAGTCTTTGCTTCTATAAAAAAAAATACTATTAGTGCTACTTTTTTGGACTACATCATTGAGCAATTAATGAAACGGACTTGTAAAACATTTTTTAAAATTTCAAAAATTTTAAAAACCACATCCATGAGTCGTAGACAATTAATGAACTAGTGAGTCCAGGACTCAAAAACAATCATAATCATAATCACTTGTAAAACTCCTATTATACCCCTTAAATATTTACAAAAGTTTTAAAAACCTCCCTATGAATCCGGACTCATGAGTCCAAGTAGATTTATTGTAAAAAAAAATTAAGAATTAATGAGATGGGCACCAAGTTTATTGTTTGTACCAACCAATTGGTTGGCTTAATAGTTTCGTATGAAATTTGAAAGTAAAAGTTCATTGGTTCAAACTTTGGTGGGTGCAAGAGAAGTATTACCTCCAATTTATCAAAAAAAAAAAATTGTTTGTACCGATGTTAATGGGTTGGTCTTTCGGCCAATATATGCCTCATTTATCACCCGCCTAACGGCTTCCTTTTTGATCATTTTCTAGCAAAATTGTCATCATGGAACGTGACAATGATGTGCCACCACGTTGGCAATTAAGAGTCAAAAATACTCCTCACTTTAAAGCATACAACAAATTTATTATTTCACAATTCCCACAATCTCAAAACATTATTCACCCCAAAAAAATTAAAGAACTCAAGAGAAAAAAAAGGACATTTTAGCTTTGGTGTTGAATTATCTCTACATCATCCCAAACATTATTAAAATTTTCTACGAATGTGATCTATCTCTGTAGCCTTTTGGTGCAACAAAATAAGCTTTTTAAAAGAATATGAAAATTTATAACTAACAAATATAAATAAACCTTTTTCACTTAGAATAACAAATCCTACAAATTAATTTGCAACAACACATCACATACAACGTTTAAAAAAAAAACAAAAAAATTTGCAATCCAATGCAAACAAATATCAATTATAAAAAAATGATTAATTAATTTCAAAACATCAAATGTAAAATATTCACATTATAGAAATGAAACTATTTTTAGGAGGTTAAATTTATAAAGATTGAAAATATATAAATTTTAAGATTTTTAGGTGTAAATCTCGAGATTTATTTTTTTTGGGTTAAGGATTTCTTGATTTTTTTAACAAAATTAAACAAGTTGACTTATTTGGAGTGAGGGGTATTTTTAACCCTTAATTGCCAACATGGTGTCATGTCATTGCCACATTGACGAATTTGTCAAAAAACTACTGAAAAAAAAAACTTGGGTGATCACCGTTGCAAGATTTTAAAAAGTTTAATTGGTGATTTTTGTGTTATAAAGGTAACTTTTATGACCAAAATCTTATAATTTATAAAGTTTGGTGATCGTCAGAGAAATTAACCATTTTGATACTCCTTGAATGTTTAAAAAAATTTAAACATTTCTTTATGAGTCTGGACTCGCGAGTCCTAATAGATTTAGAGAGCGGCAAAAGGACCTCAATTTTTGCTAAACGGACCTTAGTTTTTAAAAAACTAATGCATATGTGAAATGATCTAGCTGCCCTCCATATAAAAGGGTTTTTGCTTACCCATACCCCACTCACCCCACTCATTCATACCTGAGATACCCTCTATCAAATCGTGCTCTCATTTCTTGCTCAAATCCGATGAAATCCGAGTAAAACCACATCGATTCGACGTCATGGATGTATTCCCTACCTCTTTTCATGTCGATTTTTGGGTTTTCTTAGATTTTTTTTTGCATTATTTGAGTCAGTATATAGTGGTGTTTATAGTTTTGTTGTTGAGTTTAGAGCTCTGATTTGGAGCTTGAATTTCGTATTATTGGCACAAAAAAATCGATGGAATTAATAGAGAATATCTAGCGATCCGAGCAAAACTCATTAGTATTTTGGCCAGTTTCATGTATTTTTTTGAAGTTTTGAAATTTTTTTGTCCGTTCTTGTCGCCTGTAGGTTTCGAACACACATGGTTGAAAACCACTTTGGAAGTCTAACACAAGTCCGTGACCACTTTAGAAGTTTTGATCGGCTCCCACCGAGACCAACACCAAGACCGAGACTTCTTCAAAGGTCTCAGTTGGAGTCGCCTGAGACCTCTTCAAAAGTCTCAGTTGGAGTCGGCCGAGACTTCTAAAGATTATTGTTAATAAAAAAAAAAAAAAAAAATTGAATCCGAATTCATGAGTCCAAATAGCACTATTTTGATGGTGACAATCGATCACATAATTGCCAACGCACGTGAAACAAGGGGAGACCAGCTCTTTTGTTTTTTTCAAATGAGACCGCGTTTGATATTATAATGTGCGCTAATTAAAATGGAAATATTTTTTTTCCAAAAAAAAATCTTCTATACTTACTAAAGTAAAGCAATTCGCCAAAAAAATTAGAGTAAATTAAAATCACATGGAAGATGCTACAATATGACACTCTAAAGTCACACTGAAGCAACGTAACATGTAAAAGTGAAAAACTGAAATTTATTTTGCTGGGAACTTTTTTTTTTTTAATTAATTAAGCTCATATATAGACTATATATAGTACTAGTACTTTAACTATTGAGTTGTAGCATAATCATATATATATATATATATGGATTAATACAGGTTGGAATAATAGAATTACATTAACTATTGAATTATTTTTTCAATTAATTTACTCACATATTATGCTATACGACCTAAAAGATACTCCGTAATATTATATGCAATTGATCAATGCAAATTCTAGAAAATCGAACCACATTAACTATGGTTTATTATTTAAAACTTGATTTATTGCATGCTACAACCTGGAAGATCGTAAAATAAACGACTCATTTTACAAGGAACATATTTATAGAGGCACAATATAAAATGCATAATTAAAGTTTTTGCTTCTTAAAAATTACTCCCTCCGTTTTTTGATAAATGACTTTTTAATCATTTTAAAATCAATAAGTCTACTTGGACTCATAGGGAGGTTTTTAAAAATTTTGTAAATATTTAAAGGGTATAATTGAAATTTTACAAGTGATTATGATTGTTTCATTAATTGCTCGAGGATGTATTTGAAATTAAAAAAAGTTTTGAGTCCGGACTCACGAGTCCAAATAGCATCACCCTTTTAAATGGGTAGTGCTAGATGGACTCAAAAAGTCCGGACTCAAACAACTAAAAAGACATAAAGACCCTTAATTCAAATTCATTATTGGTGTTTGGGGGTATAGGGTAATTAGGTCTTTTACTTAGATAGATATCTTAAATTATTAATAAAAAATCTTTGGGTTCGGACTCAAAGAGTCCGAACAGATTTTTTGTTAAAATATTTCACAATATATATGATTTGTATATAGTTTCAATTAATACACATTAATTACTTAATTGACTTTTATATCTTTTATAGAAAAAAAATCTATTAATTACAATAACTAGTGTATATAAAAGTGGTGGGGTTATGAGAAATAAAATGTGATTTAGTCATTTAACTGTCACTTTCTCCTACTGAAATTTTTTGGAAAGAGACAGAGACAAGAGTAAGGTTTCTCTCGTTTTGGTTGAGAAAAACCCATAGCGTCGCCGCCCTGTTTTGAGAGTCTACCTCCGAATCCACTACAGTTTGGGGCTACCAGCGTCGGTGAGACCAACTTTGGTGGGCTTGATGTTGCCGGTGAGCAGGCCCCCTTTTCTTTTTCTTTTCCTTTTTTCCATCAATTTGGGTTTTTTCATCAATTTAGGGAAGGTAGTGATGGAGAGTTTGTGCGAGAGGGTGACTAAGGGTTTCACAGAGTTACGTTCGTTAGAGGAAGGTTTGGCGGGATGGGTGTTAACGATTGGCTGATTTGGGTAGGGTGTGTCAGATGGTTTTGATAGCCCCTCTCATAATCTAGGGCACCACCCTGCCTAATCCCGTAATTAAGCCCTAATCTTATCCACACATGACTCAACTACGTATTAGTCAGCCTTTACAACCTAAACGCCTTTTTTCTCGTATTCAAGATAAGTAATACACTAGTCCTACCGGTTTATAAAATTTAGAGTTAATTAAAACTTTTTATTAAATTAATTATTTAGCGGAAGTCTTATTGATTATGCGAAAGCAATTAGTAACTTATGTTGAAGCCATTTATAAAATCCTAACTGTGAAAATTCAGGAAAAGACATCACATATATAAAGTTCTCAAAATGCAATGAAACAGTAAAATAGTCTAAGTCAAGTCGGGAAACTAACGTTCCACCCAATATAAATCCTTAAATAGTATTTGAAAGACATATATAACATATATAATCAAAATACCAAAAAAGACCTACAATCGATGCAGTGACGCCGCGAGCTCAGGGATAGTCGCTGATCTTCTCCTTGCTCGGCCTACTGGTAAATGGCTCTGCACCCACCTTCATAAAAAGGACGTTGAGAACAAGAATAAAACAGTAATCTCCGATGATAAGTTTAATTTACATTTCCAAATATTCAAATGGTATTTAAAAGCATATAAATGGGAAAACTGGAAAATAAACCATATGCGAGTAAATACTAGAGTTAAACAAGTGATACAGTGATACTGACACTAGGCTAAGTAGTGGTGATTTAGGTCCGGTCGGTTGTGAAACGTGTCACTCCGACTCAATAATCATATAGCAGAAGGGACTTTAACCTAAGTGTTACCAGGGACTCTAACATCGGTGTGTAGACCACCTCAGGGACTCGAACCCCGAGTGTCATACAATGTCATGTAACATGTGTCGACATCCCCAGGGACTCTAACCCGTGAGTCGCGCACACCTCGATCAAGTACGGGACCCAGATACAAAAACTATTTTTTAAATTTCAAGAAATACCAAGTATAGATTGTCAAGGCATAGACACATCTACACAACTAAACAAATAAGGAATACAAGTCCTCTTAAACATTTATAAGATATTCACTAGCCTAATAGTATGCTATTTATCATTCAATTCACATTTAAAACAACAAGAATAAACATAGCATGGGATAGAATCAATGAATCAGATCAAATGTATGGATATCATGCAAACTAGACTCATCAAGTAAACATAAACATAAAGAACACATATTATAAGAATACAAAGGCAAAATAGTCAAAAAGACTATGCAAGGACAACAATTAATAGAAATTAAATGCCAAGTAAAGTTCTCATTGGGTATACTCACAATAACAAAATAAAGTCCTAGTTTTACTGGCCTCCTAATACTCCAAATCTTGTATTCGCTCTCCCGTACCCTTTTCCTAGGTTCCTGAGTTTGGTATCTTATTAGTTCAAATATAGTGGATTTATGCTCAATTTAGTGTCTATTAACTCTTAAAACCAATATTTATTTCAAACCTAAAAATTATTAAATAGTCTTTTATCCGGGTAATTTCTCCAAAATATGTTAAAACCCCATAAATCTAAGAATCGGCGTGTCAAAAGTTGGTTTGAACTAGCTACGTTATTAAAACACATTTTTTAGAATTTTTAGTGTCGATTAGCGTGTTAATAGGGCTTCTTAGCTCACTAATCGCGAAACTAAAATCGAGTTTCTGCCTAGAATCATTAGCGCGCTAATTTTCCTCATTAACGCGCTAATTGCCATCTGTGACTGAATTTTCAACTCTAAAATTATGTCCCAAAGTCCCCAATTAGCTAACTAAACCCCATTTAACACCATCTTCATCTCAAATTGATGCAAAACAACAATTAGAACAAACCTTAAAACAACAATTTGATAAGTTTTCTCAAATCTCACAAATTCACTAGTTTTTCCCAAATTATTGAAAAACCCAATTTCATCAAAACCACTTATTAATCTTCCATTTATTTGTTCATAAGATATGAGATTTGACAAACTAACAACAAAATCAGTGATTTAACCCTTAAATTTATTTTTCCATTAAGAACTCCCAAAATGTGTTCATTAGATAAAAAAGATAATGGAGAAGATGATTACCCTAATTTGGATCCTCCAATTTGTTGTTCTCCCGCTCTAATTCCAGCAGTAAATCATTTTCTTCTTCTCCAACATGTTCATAATCAAAAAGTTCCATTTGCATGTGTTTGATCAACCCATTATATATGTATCGATGTGAGGTTGATTCTTGGCCATTCATCCCCATGCAATTACGTATCTCGATGTTTGTCTTGTGGTTCTCATTAACTCCTACTAACCCACTAATTTTGGATCTCTAACACAACATATTGACACATATATCATGAGAGTGTGTGTTTGCGCATCTCCCAAGGTAAGTCTAAGTGTTGTAAATTTATAAACCAAGACTATAGGACTTTAATTTGATTTACATTAACAAACACAACCATAGGCTTATAAGTAATTTCTTATTTCATATTAATATTAAATAAGACTTACCAAAATGTTAACTACCCTGTTCCCCGGCTTGCAAGCTACTCGAGGCACGTTCCCGCTCTCGTCTCGATGCCTATAACTGTACAAACCGACTTAGTAAGTCTACACAATAGATAACACTAGGCATACATCAATATAAAAATATAATATACCTTGGCCACGTGTTTTGGTCGGTGTGCGTATCACGGTGTGGGCCCCACATCAACGGTCGATGATCCTGATTAAGGAATTAAAACGGGGGGGTTAGAGATTTGGGCTGTGACAAATATTCCCAACAAAATGAAAATTTCGTCCTCGAAATTAAGTTTAAGTTACGGTTCTACTTGACTCGCATAGGTACGGAATCTATTTCGCATGTAGTCCTCCCGCTCCCAAGTGAGTTCTGTGTCATCGCAGAACTACCATTTGACGAGTACCTTTGGGATGTAATTTCTCCTCAACTGATGTATCTTCCGATCTAGGATCCGAATGGGTTGCTCCTCGTAAGAGATGTCCTCGCTCAGGTCGATATGACTCTAGCTAACTGTCGGTTGCGCACACCGCCTTCGACTCAGCTAGTCGAAGCATCGAAATGTGGAACACTGGATGAACCCTTGACATCTGTGGATGTAGTTCAAGCTCGTATGCCACTTTCCCAACCCGTTTCTTAATTATAAAAGGTCTGATGTATTCCGATGGGAAACCTTTAAATAGACAAAGGCTCACTCGGAATACGCAAGATCACCGCGATATTTATCTGCATATCTCTTCTGTCTCTCTTGTGCTCCTACGAGTCTCTTGACAAATCAGTTTAACCCTTTCCGTGTGGTCTACAACAATCTCAAGCCCCACTATTTCTCGGTCCTCTGGCTCAGCCCAACACGATAGCGAGCGACACGGTCTACCATACAAAGCCTAAATGGCGTCATCTCAATGCTAGCTTGATAATTGTTGTTGTAAGTGAACTCATACAATGGTAGGTACTTCGCCCAAGATCCTCCAACTCCAACACGCATGTCTGCAATATGTCCTAGAGGACTTGAATCAATCTCTCAATGTGCCCGTTGGTCTAAGGGTGGAAAGCGTATTGAACTGTAAGCACGGACTGTACTGCTCCTGCATACTTCGCCATATCCTAGATGTATACATAGCATCTCGATCTGGCGTGATCATCAATGGTACCCCGTGCAGCCTGATAATCTCTTTCTCGAATAGTACGCTCAGATGATCGAACGTATAATGTGACGCCACTGGCAAGAAATGAACAGACTTCATCGGTCTATCAACTATCATCTCGATCGAGCCATGTCTCCTCGCGGTCTTCGGCAGTCCTCTGACAAAATTCATAGATATGTTTCCCACTTCCATTGAGGAATGAGAATCGACTGTAGTAATCCCCAAGTCTGCGATACTCGGACTTTACTTGCTGACGATATCACAGTTCCTGGTGAACCTAGATATGTCTGCCTTCATCCTAAACCACCAAAAATGTCTCTCATGTCGTAGTACATCTTAGTCCTACCAAGATGTACGGTGAATCTGAAACGGTGCGACTCTTGAAGGATCTCATCTCTCAACTTCGACACCTCTGGTATCCATAACCTGCCTCGGTATCTCAAACACTGATATGTCGTCTCTACCCAATCTGTACACTCTGCACTCTGCGCTAACTCGCTGAATCTCGAGTATAACCGGTCGGTCCTCTGACACTCGCTGTGTAGACATGGTATGTAGTCTCATATGTGCACAAATCATCACCCGACCGAATATCGGTAGGAACCTTTTTCGACATGCTATCACCGCTACCTCGAGTAATCCGTACTCATGCGTCACGTGACATCTGACAACCTCGGCATCTCTAGTCGGTCTCCTACTTAGCGCATCTGAGACTACGTTCGCTTTTTCGGGTGATACTCCAAGGAAAAGTCATAGTCTTTTAAGAACTCCAACCATCTGCGTTGTTTCATGTTTAGTTATTTCTATGTGAAGAGATATTTTAGACTTTTGTGATCAGTGAAAAGTGTGAATCTCTCTCCATACAGAAGGTGTCTCCAAGTCTTCAGCGCAAATACAACCGCTGCTAACTCTAGATCGTGCGTGGGGTAGTTCTTCTCATGAATCTTCAACTATCTTGATGCTTATGTCACAACACTACTGCCCTGCATCAACACGCAACCTAGACTCGTTATGAAAAGCATATGTGTGCATTAGAAATCCCTGTCCATCCTCTAGCGTATTGTAGTCATTAGAAATGCGCCTTGCACTTCTCGGTCCACTCATAAGCAACGTCCCGTGTCGGCCTCGTCATCGGTGAAGCAATCTTCAAGAAATCATTCACGAAGCTACGGTAGTATCCTGTTAACCCTAGAAAGCTTCTAATCTCTGATGCACGATGGTAGTCTTTGGCCAATCCCTTGGTCGAATCACTTTGCAATCCCTACTGCTCCAACAACGTTCCCTAATAACTTGACCTCTGCATGCTAGAATTCACACTTGCTAAACTTAGCGAAAAGTCGGTGCTCCCTCAATGTCTGCAACTTCTCTCCGAGGTGCTACTCGTGATCCTTGTAACGACCTGAAAATTTGACTTGTGCCACGTGTCAAGTCAAGGTCATATGTGGGACCCACTCGTCGAAATACGTAAGGAAATTCGGTGAGCCGAAACATGAACGAGGACGCGCCTCGAGTCGCGTGCCGATGTGGGATACGCCTCGTGACGCGTGTATCGCGAGTATCGAGAGTTTGAAAACGAGGCGGGTTGGTGCCTCGAGATGCGCGCTGCTCGATTGTTGAGTTTGCCTCGAGATTCGTGGTGCACGAATGTCGAGGATACATCAAAAAGATAAAAAGAAAATGCAACGATCGCGACGGCGGAGAAGGAGATCGGCTGGTGGAGAAGGACAGTCAAGTCGGCCTCGTCATCGAGTGAAGCGATCTTCAAGAAATCATTCACGAAGCTACAGTAGTATCTTGTTAACCCTAGAAAGCTTCAAATTTCAGTTTGATGTGAATAATTTGAAATAAAATTATTTAATTGGTAGAAATGGACACCAGGGACTTAGGAGTCGGGTGTGGTGTCGGTGCGTAGTCGAGACGCGGCGTTTTTCTCGAATCCATGATCGATTATTTCATGTTTCTGAATCTTTTGGTCGAATCCACCGCAAGCGATCATGGTTATTGTTTATCTGCCCGTCGATATCTCCCAATTGAGTGTACGTTGGGGGCACTTATCGGGTCCAACAACGTTCCCTAATAACTTGACCTCTCTCGGGACTCCTTGTTATTTGGCATGCTAGAATTCACACTTGATTCATTTGCTAAACTTAACGATTTTGTGAAAGTTGTGTATATGTGCTCTGGGCTCTCATTTTTATAATGTCCGCGCAACTTCTCTAGGTGAGGTGCTACTCGTGATCCTCACGTGTTATCGAGTATATTAAGATGTCATCGATGAAGACTATCATGAAGCGGTCGAGATATGTTCTAAGTACCCGGTGCATCAAATCCATGAATATGGATGGGGCGTTGGCCAGCCTAAATGGTATGACCATGAACTGGTAGTGTCCGTATTTAGTACTGATCTGCCTTGGACCTATCCTTATCCCTGATCCTAAGCTGATGATACCCTGATCTCAGGTCTATCTTGAAGAAAAATTGTGCTCCTCTCGGTGATCAAATAAATCTTCTATTCGCAAAAGTGGATACTTGTTTCTAACTGTCGCTTTGTTCAACTTCCTGTAGTCGATGCATAGTCTCAGACTGACATCCTTCTTTTTCACAAATAGAACTGGCGCTCCCCACGGTTACATCGAGTTTGTGATAAATCCCTTCTCCCCAAATCCTTAAGCTGAGTCCTCAACTCCTCTAACTCCCTCAGCCTGTCTAAAGCTCATAAACTTCTTCTTCAACCTCTGCGGTGGTAGTAGTGGCTAGTGCATTAGGAGTCTATATGGTCGATGGTGCTGTAGTAGTAACTGTGGTGTGACGGGGCGATCGAAACCAGTGCAGGTACAGTCATATGTGCCAACATGTAGGCGATGAAATCGGCAATCTGTCGCTCGAGCGGTCATCTGGTCAGACATCCTCTGAAAATCGTCAACTGATACGGTGGGAGGCTGACTGCCGCTACCTCCGGTGTCTCCGGCTTCGCTCGAATACGCCATCGGTGTCTTCAAGTGGATAACGAACACGAATTAGCTACTACGTGGCATAACACATATATATACATTTAGAAACTAATACGTACAAATAAGGAATCTCCATCTCACATTCACTCACTTCTCAACTAATAGTTTCTAGGCAATGATCGTTTGATTTCCACTTCTAAGGTTTTGTTTTGTTTAAGTTCATGATATACTTATCGAGAACCTGGCTCTGATACCAAATGTGACGGCCCCTCTACTAATCTAGGCACCGCCCAGCCTAATCCCGTAATTAAGCCCTAATCCCATCATGTGTATAGGGTCCCGATCACTCTGATTGTGAATAATACGTAAGTTTGTTTTGATTAATTACCGTATTTCTAATTATCGATGTAAACTATTAAATAAGTTTTTAAGATGTTATGCATTTTAATGAAACACGGGAATTGCATCCTTCTCATTCTTGTGCACAAAGGATGAAAAACGTTTTCAAGAGATGGATGATTCTAGAATGGTATTATTGGAATTCGGTATCGAATAATCATAAAGACCACTACTGGCGCCAATGGCAAGTACACAGGACTAATAAATGTCTAAGGACTTATACAAGTTTTTCAATGTTTCGTAACAATTGCACTCGCCATTTTATAGGTATATTTTAGATGGGATGACATGATTCACGAGGATCTCATTCATGCGGAGTATGACATGCATGCAGGCACCAGGTACACCCCATTGATGCATAAGTTAAAGAATAATCGTGTGCAGCCAAACTTTGTTACAGATGAGCCGTGGAGGAGATACTTGGAGTACTGGTAGAGCAAGGATTTTCTTGTTAGGTCTAGGCAAGCGTCTATGAATAAGAAAACTGATGTCAAAGGACCTGGGACTGGACCCTCGAAGCACGGTGGTGGGTCGATGTCTTTTATGACTACTAATGAATGATTGGCAAGTGTTTTTTACACTCTTGTTTATTTTTTCATTTGTACACTTATTCACTATGTCTTTGTTTGCTTTTAATCTTTTTTTTTTTAATTTCTTACACATTGATGCTAGTATAACTCATTTGCATTGTACATATTTCATTCACTTATGTTCATTTCACTTTTATGCAATTGATTTGTGCTTGGCGAAAATAAGTGCGCTGACCTACTAGTAATTGACATATTTAACATTTTTATAACTTTTGTATGCATACTAATACATCTGAGACGCCACCTACAGTGAATGAATTGTATTTGCATCACAACGGGGTGACATTCATTGATACTAGATCGGACGGTTTTATGTAAGTATAGAAATACGAGCGAATTAGTAGTAAGTTTACTTTAAAACATATCATTTAAGTTGTTTATTGTTGATCCATGCAGGCTAAGTTCCAGAGGAGACGTTAGGAGCTGACCCAGGTTACACCGGACCAGTCGGTGGATGATGAAGCGGTGTACTATAATATGGCGGGTGAGTGTCCCAAATGACGTGTGTACGGTCTCGAGTCATGAGGGCGAAAGAAGAGAAGATATGCAGATCCTGGTGCTAGCACATCCCAGTTACCGGAGATGGTGTCACGCTTATAGTTCGACAGTGTTGCCGAGCAATTACGATAGGTTGTGGCGTTCATGCAGAGGCAATTCGAGATGACCATGAACGGAGCAGGCCTATATCGGCCACACCACCACCACCACCACCACCTCATGAGTAGCAGCAACCGCCGCAAGTAGATCCCGCTGATCCACCACAGCAACAGGACAATGTTGATCGGGAGATGCAAGATTGGCTTACGAAAGATGAGCAGCTTGGTGATACTTAGGTATTTTCTTGTTGTTTGTGTAACTTTTGAGATTGTAATTTTGCTTTTGTGGATATCTTTTATAGCTGTTTATAGAACTTTTAGATTGAAAGTTCTTTTTGTGCATATTTAGAGGATTTAAAGTTTTTTGTGGTCCATGTTGAATAATAGGATTTTTGGTTTTGTGGATACTTAGGTATTTGGAACATTTATTATATTTGACAAGCTTTCGTGGATATATAAATCTTTTTTAATGTCGAATTGTATATTTTTTCCCTCATTTGAATCTTTGTTGTTGATATATGTTGTTGATGTATGTATGTCAAATTTTGCTTTTTGGGGGATGTTAGCACCCCCAAGGAGTTGTTGAAGGGGGTACATGCGATGGAAGCAGGTCATGTGATTGTATTTTCATGTTTAGAGGTTTTGGAGAACCAATTGGATTCTTCTTAGTAGTGAAAAACTAAGCGTACAAACGAAATTGAGGTAATACTAAATTTAGACACGCTATTTAATTGAATGGATCGAGGAAAAATGGAATTCATGAATTGAGATGGATCGGAAATGGAATTCATGCATTTCGTTGCTAATTTTGCTGATTAGAAAGGAATTAGACACGTAATTAAAGTATTAGTTCTTGATCGTTCGTTTGATCAAGATACAGATTAGACACGGAATGCATAAATTCCTTTTCTGATCCGTTGCTGATTAGGAACATATCGCTTTAATTCAGTGTCTAATTCGTTACTAGATCAGCAATGGAATGCAATTAGAATCATCCACTTTGGAAGAAATTCCATTTATGTTCCATTTTTGTTCCGGTTTTAAATGCGTTTAAAATGACTCTAATAAGCAACGGAACACATTTCTGTTGCTGACTAAATTAGCGTCGATAGTCTTAGAGACGAAATTGATTCCATCTTTGTTCCGTAGCAGAATCACTACAATAATATGATGGAATAGCATCAAAAAAATTGTGACAAAAAAATCTGTTGCTAAACATCAACAAATCAGCAACAGTTTTGCATCAGATAGTCCATTTGACTAGGTTGACCGAAAAGTAACGATTCTGTGACTGATTTGTGACAAAAATTGTGACAAATTGTACGTTGTCACAGATCTGTCGCTGATTTCTCCCGCCGTGAATTTCCCGCCAAGGTTGTGACAGATCTGCGACTGAACAAGTCTATCGCTGATCTGTAGCGAAGTCTGTGACAAATCTGCTACAGATCAGCGACAGACTTGTTTATGTCGCTGATCTGCGATAGACGATCAGTGACAGACTTGATCTGTGGCTGATCTGTCGCAACATAAAAAAGGGTAAAAAACCAGAAACCCATCTTCTTTCGTCCCTCTCTCTCGCAAACCCTTTTGCCTTCGCCGCCGCCAACAAAACCCTTCGCCGCCGCACCACAATCCTCGCCACCACCGTCGCTGTCGTCTTCCCACTGTCATCATCCATTGCGACTCCGCCGACTCTCTCCTTCCTCTGCAATGCACGCCGATGACACCGCGGGTCGCGCCGCTGCTGCTCGAGATTGTCCTCAGGCGCCACTGATCGCCTCTCGTGAACACCGACACCATCGGGACGAGCATCGCTCCGCCCCTGCCCCCATTTCCGCCGCTGCAGGTTCCCTCCGTTTCCGCTTGCCCCACATTTGTGCCGCCGCTGGCCACCTTTTCCGCCACCGCGGGACTCTATTCCACCGCCGTTGTTCCCCCCGGCTTTTCCGCCGCCGCTACTCGCCTTAAAAATTCTTTGACTGAGTTTTGGGTCTCCTCTGCGACGACTCGCGACTCGCACACCGACACTGCTGTCGGCCGAGCTTCGCCCTGTTGGACAAGCACGAAGGCATAGCAGACTCGTGGATTACCTCGCGACCAAGCGGTGGACCTTCGAATCACAGTCCCAGCCATGCGTGATCCCGATTTAGTACATCATCGGGGAGCACTCGTGGTTTGTGTTTTCTTAAACTTCTATTTTAGATTTTTTGTTGAATTTTGTTTTCATTACTACTGAAATTAGGAATCTAAGTTTTCCCTTTTATATATCAACGAAATGGTACGTGTGTTATGCTTAGCATTCAAAAATAGCGACAACCTGCTAAACAACAACAAACCAACAACTCAACAATCTGTTGCTAAACAACAACAAATCAACAACTCAACTATCTGTTGCTAAACAGCAACAAATCAACGTCTGAACAATCTATCGCTAAACAACAAAAAATCAACTACTGAACAATCTGTCGCTAAACAACAACAAATCAACAAGTAAACGAATTGAGTTTGAATTTAGGTAGTTTCAATTTTCACTTAGCTTGTCATATGACAATTATCATTTACTATTGTTAAATGTAGTTCATATATAGTATGTTCATTGAATAATAATATAGTAAATTAATAAATCTGTACATTGTTTAAATTATTATTATTTTGCAATGCATTTCCAACGAAAAATGATATCTTATTGAGTTATAACTAATATATTCTTATAACGTTTATTAATTGTGATTGTCATTTAGTTGGTATGTAGTTATATTTGAAATCTCAAGAGTGTATATATATATTAGGAATTGAAGAATATTTAGATTTATTTGTAAAATAAAGAAAAATATATTAATTTATATACTTCATTAGTAAGAATTGATAAGAAATGTCGAGACTATTTGGAAATTTGGAAAAAATAACTTGGGCAATTCATGGTGAGGAAAAAAATTATATAATGTTTGTACATAGCATGTTTGTAGAGAAAGCACACCTGAAGAAGCTTAATCGTATTTTCCTTTACACTTTTCAATTATATATTGTTTATTAATTGTGATTGTCATTTACTCGATACTTACTAGGTACGTAGCTATATTTGAAATATCAAGATTATATATAATCCAATTTAATGAATATTAATTTGGATTATTTTCTAAAAATATAGTAAATTTTTAGAATTTATATTCTTTTTTTATGAGTTGATAAGATTTATCCATTTATCTGTTGAAAAACTTAGGATCGAGATGTCTACTAATCGAGAATAGATGTATAGTCGTATTGAAAATGGTTTTACTCGACGAGAGTTCATAAACAGCGTGAACGAGTTCATCACATACGCAAAGATGCACTGTAGGACATTCGCCACTGAGGAAAAATTCAGTGTCCATGCAACCATACGAAGTATCGTAATCGTTCATATTATGATGTTGACACCGTAGAACTTCATATTCTTCGTCGGGGCTTCGTTCGGGATATCAATGTTGGTTGGAACATTGGGAAGAAGATTATATGTACACTCAAAAGGTACATGACGAACTGAGCAATACGATGAGAAATGATGACCACGAAGGGACACGGGCAGCCAATTATTGTACATCGTATCATGAGATGGTGCACGATTTGGCTGATCCGAGTTTCAATTGGTGTCATGCAGAACACGCCCAAATCCTGGAACGAAAAATTTGTATGATATGTTAGACGCAGCAAGTCAGCCGTTATGGCAAGGGTGCGATAACATGATGAAGTTGTCGGCGGTCGCGAAACTCATAAAAATCAAATCAGAACATCATATTTCTGAAAAGACGTTCAATGAAATTCTTCAATTTTGTAAAGATGCATTGTCGAGTAACAATTGTTTAGTCGATAGTTTTTACAACACGAAACGACTAATGTAAGGGATGGGGCTACCAGTCTAGCAAATTGATTGTTGCAAGTTCATGTGCATGATTTACTGGGGCGAGGATTTAGAGTCGATGACGTGTAAGTTTTGCGATGAATCAAGGTATGAACAAACTAGAAGTGAAGGACGGAGTGGCGTGCCGCGGGCTCGGAAAAAATGTATTACTTCCCTCTAGCACCTCGATTGCAGCATTTATTCGCGTCTGAAGCAACTGCGGGCACCTGCGTTAGCATGGAGAACACGTTTCAGATGGCATCGTCATGCAACATTGTTTCGATTTTATTGCATGGAAGCATTTCAATGATGTGAACACCGAATTCAGCGTCGAAATTCGTAATGTTCGTTTAGGGTTAAGTACAGATGGTTTCCAACCATTTGGCCAATCCATAAAATAATACTTATCGTGGCCTGTAATTCTCACTCCTTACAACTTACCCCCCTCAATGTGCATGAAGAAGGAGTTCATGTTCTTAACGGTCATCGTACCAGGCTCGACTAATCCTACGAATCAACTTGACGTCTTCCTATAACCTTTGTTAAAAGAGTTGCAAGATTTGTGGCATGATGGGGTACTTACTACGACATTTCCACCAAGACCAACTTTAACTCGAGCTGCACTTATGTGGACTGTTAGCGACTACCATGCTTATGGTATGTTATCTGGCTGGAGCACACATGGAAAGAGAGTTTGTCCTTATTGTATAGATGACATGGATGCATTCCAATTAAAGCATGGTGGAAAAACTTCTTGGTTTGATTTCCATCATCGGTCCCTACCGCGTGGCTCCACTTTAAGAAATGATAAGAACTGCTTCAGACGCGATACAACTCGTCGAAAAGGACCGCCGAGATTAAAATCTGGGAATAAATTCTGGTTGAAATTAAAGCTTTGGGACTGATGAAAGTAACTGAAATCGAATCCGTTCATGTCAACAATAAGATTGCCAAGTATTTAGGGTGGAGGAAATGAAGCATATTTTGAGACTTACCATATTGGAAGACGAATCTCATTAGGCACAATTTGGATGTCATGCACATTGAGAAAAATGTGTTCGAAAACATTTTTAATACAATTATGAGTGTTCCTGGGAAGAGCAAGGACAATGTCAAATCGAGACTAGATTTAAAAGATATTTGCAATCGATCTTTCCTCGAATATGACCCTGCGTCAATTAATATCCCAGAGCATCTTATACACTCGATAAACGTAAGAAAGAAGTCTTGTGTGATTGGGTATGACAGTTACGCTTTCCGAATGGATATGTTTCGAATATTAGTCAATGTGCGGACGCCAACAAATCGAGGATGTTTGGGCTGAAAAGTCATGACTGTCATGTGTTCATGCAGAGATTGATTCCTATTGCCTTTCGTGAACTACTAGAGGATAAAGTGTGGATTGCAATTAGTGAGTTAAATTTATTTTTCCCAATGATTCCTCTCATCATATAGGTATCTCAAGCATTTGAAGAACAATGGTAGAAACAAGGCGAAAGTTGAAGGGGTCGATATGTAATGCTTACTTAGTTGAGGAATCTACTTCGAGGATCATATCAGTACTGCGCACGAGCGAATCCAACGAAACGATGTTGGTGGAGTAGGTCCGAGTGTTGCTAACAATGGTGCATTCTTGATTCTCATTCATCCGAGACGACCATTGGGCAAAGCGAGGAAACGATACCTCACGTCAGAGGAGTATGTTGCAGCTCATCAATATGTGTTACTAAATTGCTCGGAAGTAGTTCCGTTTATCAGGTATTATAATTTAGGGTGATTTTTCCTCTGACATTTTTTCTATGCATTGTCTAATCTCATATCATTTCTCGTAGCATATTCAAGTCTATCGTTCTTTTGCAAGAACCAAACATCACCGATCAAGTTATTGAGATCAAACTTGAGCAACAATTTGCAGCGTGGTTCTTGCAATATGTACGTAATAGTTTATATACACCTAATTCAAATCAGTTTAGAAGTTGAACGTCTCATTACGTAATATGCAAGATTTTAATATTGTAATATTACATCATAGGCTGAACAAAACGATGTGCCATATGCGATTCGTCAAATTTCTCAAGGACCAATGCATTCATGTACGAGTTATCTTGCATACCTCGTTAATGGATATAAGTTTGACACACTTTCATATGGTACGAACAAGACAACACAAAATAGTGGTGTATGCATCAAAGGTGGGAACGATATTGATTATTACGGTGTACTCCGAGATGTAATTCGAATTGATGACCATGATGAGTCGCTTCGAACAATGTTGTTCAAATGTGATTGGTTTTATCCTACTCAAAATGGTACACGACTTCTTCGTAAATTGGGTTTGGTGAAGTTCATAAAAGTTGTCAGTTCAATAGGTACGAGCCTTTCATATTGGCAATGCAAGCACATCAAGTATATTATCTTCCTTACCTTTCTATCGGAAGAAGGGAACGAAATGATTGGTTAGCTATATGCAAGCTTCAACCAAAGTTCGTAGATGAAATCAATGTCATTAGTTCAGAAATGGCCATTTCGGGCAATGCATTTCAAGCGGATCAAAATGAGAATATGGACATCGTGGAAGTAGATGTAGATCCATTAGCGTCGGCAGTTGTTGATCCGACAAGTGAAATTGTGTCTGACAACGATGAATTTGAGACGAATGCGGACGAAGAAGAAGATGATTAGTTCAAATCGTCATCAGACAGTGGTAGCGAAGATGAATTTGAGTTATTGGTGTGAGTTTTTAGTGCAATCTATCAATTTGCTTGAAATATGGTGTTTACGTTAAATGAAATATATCTATATAAACATTTATTGTATGACTCAACTGAATTATATATTTATGCGATAGATATAGATACCATTATATATGGCGAGAGGTAGGGGCGTGGTAATCCAGAGGATGAGGATGTGGACGACATCAATAGACATCCGGATGAGACTAGCACCATTGGACGAGGATCTATGTCGCACTATGTTACACATGCCCATCCGGATGGTCGGTACTCATTACATTATACCCACGGATGGTTACATGTAGGTTGTCCATACCCGACTTATGCCCTCGGACCGTCGTCATCACATTATACCTCCTCATCGCCTCTCGGTCATCTATATCCACATTTGCATGACACGCCATCTCTTCCAGTTCATGCACTCCCAGCTCAGCATGGTACCATTCCCTCCTCGTCACACCACTCCACACCATCTCCTCCAAGCCAGATGTATACCCACAAGATAATGGTATCGGGTCATCTTCGTCACATCACGCTACACCATCACTTTCAGCTCATCCTGCTCATTCTCTTGGAGTAGGCGACGAGCAAACTTCTACATCTCGTAGACCCCCAGCACCACATCGTCATTCATCCACGAGGTCATCCAGTAATAGGCTGCGCTCATCGATACCACATTAGATTGAGGAGATCCCCGACTTTTTTAGACCGCCGACAGCCCCGGTGGAAGGCGAAAACCCTCTTGTTTATCTCATTGATGAGCATGACATGTATGTTACTCTCCACAATATATACCGCTAATTTATAAAAATATTATTTTCCTAGACTGACTTAAGCATTCGAAATAGTAGGTTACACCCTTCTTCCGTGGTGGTAGGGAAAATGAGTTTAGTCTTTAAAAGCGGATATTTGAAATAAGGATGGAAATGGGAATATGTTCCACAATCCCAACGAGATATATACTGGCTTAGGTGGAAGG
Organism: Stephania yunnanensis; assembly: GCA_039657365.1. NCBI lineage: Eukaryota > Viridiplantae > Streptophyta > Magnoliopsida > Ranunculales > Menispermaceae > Stephania > Stephania yunnanensis. The sequence continues at coordinate 53,705,900 of CM077588.1, read as the reverse complement.
TCAGTAACTTCACTGCAAGCATTGAAGTTAATTTATTGAAACTAGTTTCTGATTACAGAAATGCGAATGTGTATGTTACTTGTTCATCTCTAGGTGTTCTATACTTGGGACTTGCAAATGTCCTTTGCGATATATGATGCGTGGTGTCAGAAGGCAACCATTCGGTACACGAGCAATATATATCTCATTACGAAGAAGAGAATAACACATATTTATTTGACAGATGAGGTGTTTGAGCATTACAAACGAATGCGAGCAACAGATGAAGCATTCAAGAAGAAGTCCGAGCAGATGAACACGAATAGAAAATCCGAAGTGGGAGGGCGGGCACCGGTATTTCGTTGCATAGCGCTGGAAGTATATCTGCCAGACAGCATGGTGATACGTTGGTACGTATACATACATAAATAGTTTTGTATGTAGATGAACGGAAATAAAAACTATTAATCATTTAACTCGCTTGTAGGAAAATAAGCTTCAATGTCGTCCCACACGGAAGGAGATGTTTCGACACCTCCACACCCATGGCCATGACGACCAAACTTTCATCGATCAGAGATCCGCGAAGATTGATGTAAGTAATATTAATTGCATATATATAACTAGTTCGAGACAACACATGTAGCCCATCAATTTAAAAGAAACCGGTAAAGTTAACTATTAGTTTAAAAATTTAATGCAGGCTGAACTCACTCGGAGATTGGAGGAGATGTCCACCCAAACCCCCGACACATCGATTGACGAAGATACCATTTATCTTGAGGTGGTGCCCGAAGTCAAGGGACGTGTCTACGGATTGGGGGGGTATAAATTCAGCATATCTTTAGGGGAAGCAAGCTCATCTCGAGGACCAGCTTATGGACCTCATGGGTTGGAAGAGCTCAAGCGGGACCACCAAAGGTTGCAAGAAACATTGTTGAAGGAGCGAATGGAAAGACAAGAACAAATGCAGAGAGACAAGATGGAACGCCAAGAAGAAAATCGAGAGATGCAGGACCGGTTAGGGCGTATAGAGGCATTGTTGATGCAACACCTTGGGATTAGGCCCCACGTGCCTCCGACACCGCGGACTTCACCATCACTAGTAACAGAGCGTTCTAGTCCTCAGAGTGACGACCAGCCTGGTCGTTTGACGAATGACATAGCACCTTCTCAGTCTGCGCACCTAGATGACCACCAGCCTGGACATTGGACCGATCCACATAGAAGGATGCCTGAGGATCAACGTCATCTTTTGGATGATCATGATGAGTTTATGTCGCAACTTATGCCGCCTCCGCGACCACCACCACGGCAATAGTGATTGGATGTTCTATCTTTTCTTATGGTAAACTATTAATTACGAGTAATGTATATCTTCACATTTTTTCATTCTAATGTAGCCGATGTGATTCTTTATTTGTAGGTATGTGCACCGGTGGCATTTGATATTGGTGTTGCTTATAGAGAAGGAGTTGACAAGGCTTCTTTGTTTTTGCTAGGTAAGAAATTTGAACTTTTTGCCATATCTTACAATTTCTCAACATCAAGATGCCAACATGTTTCTTTAATCTTTGGGGTTCTTAATTTTGTATGTTCTTGATTTAGTTGGGATACTAATTTCCTTACTTAGTTATATTATTTGTTATTTCTAAGAGTAGGTTGTAATGGAACTTGAATTTTTGTTTTCATAGTATGTTATGTGAGTTATTTATTTTTGAAACTTGTTGCTTTTGTTTTTTGCATCTTGGTTTCTTGTGAAATGATGTGGATTCCCTGAAAATTTTCCACATACTAAAACCTTATAGGATCCTATTTCACAATTTCCTTTATGCGTCTTTTGCATCACTTCCACACATTTGAGAAAGACATTATACTTGATCAGACACTTTTCAAGTATTACTAGAGTAAAAGAGGGATTTCTTGTGAATATTTGAGTTTGCTCTTGCATGTTTGCTTTGGGTCTTTATATTTCTTTCATTGTGGAAATTACTTACCATAGTTTGCTCTTGCATGTTTGCTCTTGGATGTGTTATTGATTTCTCTTTTTTGTGACAGTTAAAGGCATCGGGTATAGATAACATCTTAGGGTTTTATTGGTTAGCATCTCCAGCTCCAGAGGCAATGATTAGGGCACTTGAAGTCCTCTATGCCCTTGGAGTTCTTGATGAGGATGTCAAACTTACATCACCAATTGGGTTTCAAGTTTCAAAGATTCCTTTGGTATGCAACCTTTTGCCATTTATTTTATTCACAAAATCTCTATTAAACTCAATCTTGTCTTGATCTTAAATATTTTACCATGTATATTGTAGTTGAATGGTAGAAGGGTCTTACAACATATGTTACAATGCATTCTTATGTTATTACTTGCAATATATTCATTTTTGAGATGTTTCCCTTTTTTACTTTCTAATTTGAGTTTCTTTATTTTGTGTCAATTATATTACTATTTGTATTTTTCTTTTCAGAGATGCTTGTGTTTTAACTTATTATTATTTTCGACATACTTTGGTATTTTTAAATCTTTAATATAATATTTAATACCAGTTTCTTCAGCATTTTCCATTTGTCATTTCATGAAGAAACTTGATTTTTGAATTTGTTCTTTGTTGTCTATGAAGGGAACATACAGTTTTTGCTCCGTCGCTATTGGAAAATATGATCGAATATGTATTTTACTCGTGTTTCATGCTAAAGATAAAGAACAACATGAGTACTTAGCGGCTTTAGAATAAACTATTTTTGAACTAGATCACTATGATTGAATTATATATGTTTTTTAGGCAATTCTTAAGTCAAATGACTTCATATACCTCTTTAATTTTTGAAAGTTTTTTAATTCAAAGACTTGGATCTCCTCTTTAAAAAGTTTTCTAATTTTTGAGTAGTTTATCTAATCCTATATGGTCAATTTCATTTTTCTCGGTGAGATGGACACCTCATGCTGCTCAACTTGGTCTCTAAACGGTGGTGTATATATGTGTCTCCACGCACTTTTAATTTATGGATTAGAAATCCTTAACTCGTTGTGTGTTTTTTTGGAGTGGTTGTATATGTTGGTCATGTTATACATCGAGATAGAAAGACTGTGAAAGATAGTGTGTATTCATAGACAACACTGTATTCGATTTCACTTTAATTGGATGTGATGTTATTTTCATTTGTGTTGGAATATTTTGGTTGCATGTCGAATATTGTTCAAGTTCCTTTTAATTTTCAGTATATGGATAGGAAACGCTCTCCTAGCTAAAGAATTTGTATAGTTCCTATCTTGTATCGATGAAAAAATGCTATAGAGTGTTTTGTAAACATTGTATATATATATATATATATATATATATATATATATATATATATATATATATATATATGTAAATTAATTTGCGTAGCCAACTTTGTGTGGTATTTTATATTTTGTTTAATAATGTTCATCTAGTACTATATAGTATATTACTAGTTAATTATAAAATGCTAATCTCATCCCTTTGTAGACATTGTTTGTTAAATTTTGATAATATACATACATGTTCCCAATTTTCGTATTATTTGCAACAGGCACAATTTGTTTTTGCAGATTTTACTGCAGCTTTTTGATTTTACTATTTACTATGTACCGTTATTTTTAAAAAATTATCATTCGAAAATAAGCGACATACTCGGTTTGTCGCTGATTTGCCCAGTCAGCAAAAAGATATATGTCGTTGATCTGTCTCTGTTTAGCGACAGATCAACGATAGACCGCGTTTTTACTGATTGGGCAAATCAGCGACAGACCGAGTTTGTCGTTGAACAGCAACAAATCAACGACGACACTCGTCTTTGCTGACTGGGCAAATCAGCGACAAACCGTGTCTGTCGCTAAATAGCAACAGATTTGCAACAGACACGAATGTGCTTACTGGACTACAATTAGCGACATACGTGTTTCTGTTGCTGTTCAGCGATAGACATTTGTCACAAATCTGTCGTTGAACGGCAACGGAACACCAAATCTGCCGCTGAGTTCAATCAGCAACAAAGAGTTTAGCAACAGCTACTATCTATCGTTGATCTGTTGTAGGGTCGTTTAGCAACAGAACCGTACGAATTCAACATCAGATTAGTTTTTTGTTGTTTAGGATTTTTTTTTGTAGTGAATATAGTTAGAGACAAAATTTATGCTAATTAGCAACGAAAATTTCCATTTTGATCAGCTATTTTTTTGTAGTGTTTAAAAGCTAACTCAAAGGGGAATAACTTTGTCCAATTAGATATTTTATAATTCAAGTGTTTTCATGTCCAAAAGTACTCTACAAATAGGTGATGGAATGCAGTACAAGATTTTTGAAATTAAACTTTTAAAAGGAACAACTCCGTAATTATTTATCCAAATGAGTTGATCTTTTAGTATGTTGTTTTTGGCATATTAGCTGCCTTGTGACCAAAAACCACGATCTTTGAAACTATATATTGGGAGAAAAAAAAATTTCAAGTCTACTGGTTGGATTAGGTTCCAATTAGAACTATTTTTAGTAAAATTATAATATCTCTTTTGTTTTGAATAGGAATTTCGCAAACCAAACCTTTTTGGAAAGCTAAGATAGAGAACAACAAACTTTATACTGGTGAAAGATTTTGAGATTTAGACAACTTCATGCCTAAAAATGCATTGCAGCATAAGACCGGAATTGAGACTTTATTTAGTCTTTAGGGGCTGATTTGAGAAGATCAATTTTAAACCTATTCAACCAATCTGAATCCACAATAAACACACTTAATTAAATTTAGGGACTGAAAGAACGTAACTCAGGTATCAAAGAGCTAGGCGGGAGTGGATTTAGGAATTCGGGGAAGTTAGACGAGTGTTTGAGGTTTGTAAAACCCAATGGAACGTCACTTGAGTATTTACTTGCTTTCATTACAGTTTTACTCTATCATGTTCAATGTATTCATGTCCTATTCCTTATTTAGTTCAGTTATCTATGTTTGTGTCACTGTTTGAATGGTTGGTTGAGTTTACCCCGCCGGGTATTCTGTTGTGTGTTTATGGCACGATAGATCATAACATGCGTACAAAGAGTCCTTGGTGAATAATGACCCGAGCTACTTTGTCGGTACATGTGTCGGTGAGTTGTGGGTTTACGTCGACTACCGATAGGACCAGGTATTGGGCCAGTTAGATGCGCCCACTGGTGGGATCCTAGGAAGGGTATCTGAAGTATGGTCTAGTCTGACCGGGACACGCACACACTTTTGCGCTTTTATGCATGCGAAGATCCATTTACAGTTGCATGTTTACATTCGTATGTTTATTTAACAATATTTATTGGATTTCCTTTACTTTATCATATGAATGCTCAGCAAATTTCCTTAGGATTTTACTTACTGAACTCGTCATCTGTTTTATTGTGATGACTGAGTGCAGATATTTCTACGAGTAAGAGTAAGGAGATTTTGGCGACTATCTCTAAGCTCGCCCCTTGTTCGACACATAACTTATAGGTGTGTATTTTGGTATATATATTCTGATATTTTGGGATTTATGGGAGACTGATGAGACATGTGTACTTGTATATATTTATTTTTGTCGTCTTATATATACAATGTACTCTATTTCGGGTTTTCTACAAGTAAGACCGATGCTCTATAAAACTTAAAAGTTAATGAAAAGACATGTTTATTTTGACTTTAAGACTTACTCTGTAAAATATTGGTCATCTACTTGCAACTCTGTAAAATAAAATCACTAGCACGGCTAGGACTTGAATAAGCTACCGATAGTCGAACTTAAAGAAATGAAATAAGATTAAAATGAATAATCGGTTAAGCAAACTAGTAATACATACGGGGACACGATTATCGAGACATGAGATGGATGGGCAGGTGTCGGACACTTGTAGCTAGCGAGGAGCGCACGATGAGACGACATCCGGGCGGCCTCGAGGCGCGTAGTCGCCACACACTTTGTTATATAAATTTCTTGCTATTTGGAAACGTAATTGCATGTCTTCATGTATTCGAACTAACATTTGCTTCGGGAGTACAGATCAGTGTAGGAGTTTATTTACCCGACATTTTCGAGTTGTTTTTGATGATGTCAAGTTCTTGTTGAAGACAAAGAAGAAAAAACAAGACTAGAAGACTTTTGGTTAATATTGTTTTGGGCTTTAGACTGAGTGTAGGGCGTGAAACACCTTAGTTAAAGGATGCAATAACTATGAAATGACTCAAAATAGGTTTGATACCATAGTAGTTCAATTTAAGTTTGTTCCGAGTTGTAAAACTATAAATAATGTTTTGGAGATTGGAAGTTATGTCGAATGATTTAAATTGATATATATTGTAAACTACGGGGAGTTGTGAGTCATTCTAGGCTTCTCCCCATTCTCCTGTCTATTAGGCGAATTTTCGGCATGCCACTTTAACGCGAGGTGCTGCCAAGATTTTTACAAAAATACGAAGGATAATCTGTATGATATTCCAATTTGCTCCAATCAAACAAATCATGAATTGAGTTTCATTTAGGATATAAACCTAGTTTGGGAGCATTATTAAGGATTGTAATAAAAAGTTATTTTGAGTTTAAAGTTAATAGTATGGATTAGGTGCCCAATTAGGGGAATTAGGTTAAGTTAGGACTTAGTGAGACAGACCCTGACAATGTAAATATATATAAATATATATGGATAATTCTACCATTCGTATCAAATAAATACTCATAGCATGTGTACCAATTCTCAACCATTGGATTAACATCAAGAGAGATTGAGAATGATGTAAAACACTAATTAATGCACATTAATGTGATCCACGTATAATTAATTACCTTTAAATGTATTTTCAATCAAAAGAATCACACGTTTGATCATTTGCTATTTATTTTTACTAATGAAAAATTTTAAAATTATTTCTTTTTTAACTTGTGGAAGATAAATACATTTTTAAAATTTATTTGTAACCTTCAAGCTAAGAATTTATTAACAAATGTCCATTACCCAATATCAATAATAAAATTTATTTTAAAAATAAATTTTAGTACAACTCCTAATAACCTTGCTATTTATAATTTGTCTTTTTTTGAAGAAATAATTTGCACTTAATTACTTTATAATTTAAATAATTAACAATTTATTCAAGAGAAAAATAATTAAACATAAATGTAAAACACAAAAAGTAAAATAGATAAAATAAATTATTTGAGTCAAATTAAAATGATTAAGAGCAAGGGACTAGACAAAATTTTTTTTTTTTTTTTTTTTAGAGAAAATAAATAAATAAAAATAACAATAACAATAAACCAAAGAAAAAAAATAAAGAAATTTTTTTTTTATTTTATTTTTTTAAGAAAATAAATAAATAAAAATAAACCAAAGAAAAAAAAAAAAAAAATTTTTGTGTGTTTTTTTTTTTTTTAAAGAAAATAAATAAATAAAAATAAACCAAAGAAAGAAAATACCAATCCCTAAGCAAGCGGCGCCAAAAATTGACGCGCAGAACACGTCAATAAATAAAGTTCCTAAACCAACTATTTTGTAGAATAGTGGCAAAGGGTCGATCCCACAGAGACTGGTTCTTTCTTAGGTTTAAAACAACAAAAAAGTAAAATTGGGGTTTTGAGATAAATATTAATTTAACTAACTAATTTAATTAAACTAAATAAATAACTTAACAAAACTAATTTCGAAAATAAATAATTAATAATTAAATAACGCCTAAGTCTCCAGTTCCACAAATCAGAATCAAGATTCAATAACAATCATGATCTCGAAAAGTTATTAATTTAATTCTCCTAGATTAGCTATGGAAAATCGACAACTGCCAGAAATTCCTAGTTCCCCTAATCTCGATAGCCAGGACGTCCGCCACTGACTACGTCCCTAATTAATGTATAACCCTAGACGTCCGCCAATCAGGTTTAATACACTAACCGCAGTAATTTGGATCTATGAGAACACTAATCCTAAATAACCGGGTCACAACCGCTACCGATTTAATTTATATTCAATTGTTGTACATTCATTGACCGGAAGGGTTTTACTAACCGGGTGAATGTTTGTTCTTGTATTGGTCTAAAAGCACAATTACACGGATGCTAATATTCCAAATAACAGTCGATTATCAATCATAATAATTAAAATCAACAACAATGAATTAGGAGAAATTAAATTAATTAGATAATAAAAATAAAAGATCTCACATAATATACTTTGAATCCATGACTCCGACTTGCTTCCCTGTCGACTTAGGCGAGAAGTCGACTAGCCGGACATAGTCGCACAAAAATAACTACTAAAACTAAGCTAAACTATATTAATTATTCATAATTTATAGGTGTTGAGAGATGTTGAGAGATGTTGCGAGATGATTTTATTTAATTCATGTCAAACCTATTTAAAGAGTTTCCAGGCACAATTTTTCCTACGCGCGCCACGTGTCACGCTGCGATTGGACCGTCCCTGTCACCGTGCTGACGTGGCGCTCTCTCATTGGTCGGGACAGCGCGTGAGAGCAGTGTGTGCGGTGACTCAGTGCCACGTGTCACGCTATGATTGGACCGAATCGTTACTGGTGAGGTGTCCTGGCGAATCAAATCGCGCCACGTGGCATGATGGTGGAGAAGAAATCGCGCGATTCTCGACCGAAAATCTGGGAGTTAGTGCGGTTTCGCATCTCGAGGCCGATCGACCGTGGCTGCGCGAAGAGGAAACGGCTTGCGGGTGACGTGGCTGTGTAGGACGACGTGGCGACGTGTCACGCTCGGATTGGACAGAACTGGCGCTGTGTGTACGTCACAGTGTGCGTCATTGCCCACGTGTCGCTCTCTGATTGGACCGAACGGTCTACTCCAATGAAAACGCGCCACGTGTCATACTCTGATTGGCTGGAACGCCCTGTCTGCTATTCGACACACCGCGCAACGCGTATTTCGAGGCAAACTGTCCCGTATCCGATTACTACAAGTAAATACTCTATTTTGAGTATTTTTCCGCCACGAATTCAACCGCGCACTCCGTTTCACCTAAAATGACCAGAAAATATTATTAAATATTTATTTTAAATACTTTTAATAATTAAATATACTAAAATATACTAATAAATATATAAAAATACGAACTTATCAAATACCCCCAAACTTAGGACTTTGCACGTCCCGAGCAAAGGTGTAAATGACAACACAAACTAAAACTAGACTCACTGACTCAACTAATCCTATACCTGACCCAAATTCATGGAGTTCCTTTGGTTTACATAGTCACCAAATTAACACGAAACTCAGAAAATTTCAGAGTTATGATATGTCAAGTCTCGCAACTCAAACACAATTAAGATCTCATTTTCAAAACATAGACTCGGTCAATACAAAAGCCATCAACTAATCACAAGTTTTATTGGTCTGCAAGTTCAGAATATTACTTAATATAGTGAAAGCACTCGAACTAAATCTTTTATTTGAGGAGTTTCACAACTTCCGCCTTTTTTTCAATATTATTTTCTTTTCTCTCTTCTTTTTTTTTTCTCAAAACTTTTTGTTTGAAATACGGTCCCTGCTCCATTTCCTGTCGACCGATTTTCTCACTTTTTCCCACCACAAGTTTCCCTGCTCCATTTCCCGTGGAAACTTGTAGGACACTTTACACTAATAAAACTCATGTTAGTACTTCTCACTTTCACTATTATCAAGCAAATTCCCCAATGTGGTTTAAAATAATATAATTTGCATAAATGTGACCATTTACTCATTTTCGTTATCTAGCACTAAGTCCAACCATCATCTAAGTCTCTAATCATGAAATCACAAGAATGCAGAGCTACGAACTTGATTAAATGTTTCTCCTAATTTTCTCTAAATTTCAAGTCAAAAAGACAACTGTAATTTACTCATCCACAACCAAAGGCATGAACAAAGTTTCAGGTGACTCTAAAATAAATAAAACATACGAAATATATACATGAAAGTGTATCAATTCCTAATGAAATGAGAATGGAATGTGAATAGATAAGAAATGAAAGAAATGATATAAAACACCACCGTTACCATCCAATATCTGCATATAACCGCATATATAAAAAAATTAAACGATCTCACCCGCGGTCTTTCGCAAAAAATTCATCCGAAACAATCCATATTCCCTAAAACACCCCCAAACTTATTCTGAACCTTGTCCTCAAGGTTCAAAACAATTCAAAGAGGTACACACATAGAAAACAAACAAGATGGTGAAAGAAAATGATACAAAGTCATGTAAAATACGAGAAAGAATGAAAATAAACTAAATAATACTTAGCAAAGTTTGGGCTGCCTCCTAATAGCGCTTTTGGTTAAAGTCGTTAGCTCGACTTGGCATGATTGGTCACGTGATGCCCTCTCCTTTAGAGATGTCGACAACGAATGGCGCATCTACGTGTTTGGGCAATGAAACATGCACGCCCTCTTTCAGAATTAGGAGCTCAACCGGAACTTCCAACACGAAGGAATCTATCATATCAGGCTCGTCCAACACAAAGGTGTTGGCAGCGTAGAAGATCTTCAAACGCTCCCTTACTTCCGCCCCCTTATATGGTGTACCATATGTGTATGTGAGGGTGGGTGGTCGTACCAACACCAGAGGTTGGTCGTCCTTGCTCTCTATCTGCTGCATCTCCGGCTTGTCTGAATCGACATCAATTTTCATATCATCATCTCCCTCATTTAAGGTAATGACAATCTCCGGCTCGATTTGAAAGACGTCACATTCTTCGGATGTTTCTATCAAATATTCTTCTGGTTCCGTATCCTCATGCACCGCAAGATTTGTCGACGTATCATCTCTCACATCCTCCTCGGGGGTAAAAGTGAAGGAAGTTTGCACGTCCGTTAAGGCTGGCAAACTTAAATCGATATTTGGAATCTCATTGCGAGTTCGCCAACCTTCAGGCAAACATTCCATCACTTCCATCATCATATCGTTCAAATAGAGGCTTTGATGACACCGTTGATTTCGTTCATGTTGAGGAGCGTGTGTGTGTGACATGAATCCAGAGAAGTCAGGTTGTGGCGGTGCATAGCTGGAATAGTGATAATTCTCATACCGTGAATTATATGGACAATTATGTGCGGAATGAGAATAATCTCCACAATTTTCACAAACCTCGACATGTTGCACAAAAGAATTCAAGTTAATATTTTGATATCTATTTTGTGGCGTACCTACCCCATTCACATTATAGTAATGTGAGTCTTCGTATCGACCATAATTATGGGAGTAGGCGGAGTCCATGTCAGGGTTGACTTGTACTTCACAAGAGGAGGATAATTGTTCCATTAGGGAGAGTAATCGGTCAAGTTTCTGGTCGGTGGAACTTGACATATTGCCTGCATACATGTTAAGAGCAAGGGACTAGACAAATTTTTTTTTTTTTTTTTTTTAGAGAAAATAAATAAATAAAAATAACAATAACAATAAACCAAAGAAAAAAAATAAAGAAATTTTTTTTTATTTTATTTTTTTAAGAAAATAAATAAATAAAAATAAACCAAAGAAAAAAATTTTTTTTTTTTTTTTTGTGTGTTTTTTTTTTTTTTTAAAGAAAATAAATAAATAAAAATAAACCAAAGAAAGAAAATACCAATCCCCGGCAACGGCGCCAAAAATTGACGCGCGCAGAACACGTCAATAAATAAAGTTCCTAAACCAACTATTTTGTAGAATAGTGGCAAAGGGTCGATCCCACAGAGACTGGTTCTTTCTTAGGTTTAAAACAACAAAAAAGTAAAATTGGGGTTTTGAGATAAATATTAATTTAACTAACTAATTTAATTAAACTAAATAAATAACTTAACAAAACTAATTTCGAAAATAAATAATTAATAATTAAATAACGCCTAAGTCTCCAGTTCCACAAATCAGAATCAAGATTCAATAACAATCATGATCTCGAAAAGTTATTAATTTAATTCTCCTAGATTAGCTATGGAAAATCGACAACTGCCAGAAATTCCTAGTTCCCCTAATCTCGATAGCCAGGACGTCCGCCACTGACTACGTCCCTAATTAATGTATAACCCAGACGTCCGCCAATCGGGTTTAATACACTAACCATGATAATTTGGATCTATGAGAACACTAATCCTAAATAACCGGGTCACAACCGCTACCGATTTAATTTATATTCAATTGTTGTACATTCATTGACAATAGGAAGGGTTTTACAAGAAGGGTGAATGTTTGTTCTTGTATTGGTCTAAAAGCACAATTACACGGATGCTAATATTCCAAATAACACTTGATCGATTATCAATCATAATAATTAAAATCAACAACAATGAATTAGGAGAAATTAAATTAATTAGATAATAAAAATAAAAGATCTCACATAATATACTTTGAATCCATGACTCGACTTGCTTCCACAATGAACTTAGGCGAGAAGTCACTAGCGGACATAGTCGCACAAAAATAACTACTAAAACTAAGCTAAACTATATTAATTATTCATAATTTATAGGTGTTGAGAGATGTTGAGAGATGTTGCGAGATGATTTTATTTAATTCATGTCAAACCTATTTAAAGAGTTTCCAGGCACAATTTTTCCTGCGCGCGCCACGTGTCACGCTGCGATTGGACCGTCCCTGTCACCGTGCTGACGTGGCGCTCTCTCATTGGTCGGGACAGCGCGTGAGAGCAGTGTGTGCGGTGACTCAGTGCCACGTGTCACGCTATGATTGGACCGAATCGTTACTGGTGAGGTGTCCTGGCGAATCAAATCGCGCCACGTGGCATGATGGTGGAGAAGAAATCGCGCGATTCTCGACCGAAAATCTGGGAGTTAGTGCGGTTTCGCATCTCGAGGCCGATCGACCGTGGCTGCGCGAAGAGGAAACGGCTTGCGGGTGACGTGGCTGTGTAGGACGACGTGGCGACGTGTCACGCTCGGATTGGACAGAACTGGCGCTGTGTGTACGTCACAGTGTGCGTCATTGCCCACGTGTCGCTCTCTGATTGGACCGAACGGTCTACTCCAATGAAAACGCGCCACGTGTCATACTCTGATTGGCTGGAACGCCCTGTCTGCTATTCGACACAGCGCGCGCAACGCGTATTTCGAGGCAAACTGTCCCGTATCCGATTACTACAAGTAAATACTCTATTTTGAGTATTTTTCCGCCACGAATTCAACCGCGCACTCCGTTTCACCTAAAATGACCAGAAAATATTATTAAATATTTATTTTAAATACTTTTAATAATTAAATATACTAAAATATACTAATAAATATATAAAAATACGAACTTATCAAAAATGGTTAAATTTTAACATGCTAATATATGACGATCAATTTAGCTTCTAAAATTATATATGAACCACGTAAAAAAGAGAAAGACACATTAGTAAAGTATAGTATTTATTAGAGTGGCAAGTGATTTAGTTTTCCTCCCGAGTTTGAGTTTTTTATAGATGGGAAAATCGAGTTAAGGGGGCCACCACATGTATGAGCACGACAATATCCAAGCGTGGATTACTCGATGTGGTTGGAGCCGGATGTCATCTAGAGCTTTTTAAAAAAAAATATCAGAAGGAAATTAAGGAAATAATTTCAGTTATTATTCTTTTTTTTATTTTGGTGCATTAATATTGACATCATACATGATGCATTTATATGATTAAGAAATAATTAATAGATAGTACGGAATCGTTTAAAAAATTAAGAATTAAATTAAATCAAATTAAAGTGTTTAAATTATAAAATATTTGGAGGCGTCCAAAGACATTTATCAATTTACTAGTTATTATCATATTATCAAAAAGAAGATACTTTCATCATTGAAATTTTAAAATATTATGATAGATTTATTAAAAAAAATGTGTTAATTGAATATGTTCTTAATTAAACAATTTAATACGATGAAAATTAAAAGAGTTCAAAAATATAATTTAAAGAATTTGAAAGTTATCCGAAGTGTAATATGTAATACATTAAATCAAATTCAATTGATTATTAGATTCATGTAGTTGGGCCTTATTTATTGAAACCAATCAAGTATTTCTTATATATTATGTTGTTATAACTATCACTATTAATTATTTATAATTGCAATTTTTTTTTATAATTACACTTGTTACCTCAAAACAATCTAGTTCATACATGCGATATTAGACTACTCTTCAATATTAATTACAATTGATATATTTTATATTGTCATTTAAAAAGAGGGAGAAAAATGAAACCAAATTTGAATTTGTGATAATTTTAGTCAAAACTTTTAAAAAATCTCAAATTGTAAATTAATTGGCGTTATAACTTTATGATAATTAATAGTATTATATAATGATTTAAAGAAAATCTAAATGTATTATTTTTTTCTATAAAAAGGCTTATTAGTATAATTTTTATTACTTATTTTAATTATTGTAACTTCAAAATAATTAACAATTTCATAATTTTAATAAATTATACATGACCATAAACATTGATTTTAAAAATTAATAATTTTATAATCTAAGAATAAAAATATAAAAAGACTTTTTGTTAAAATAAATAAGTATCATACATTATCAACATATTTTGATTAAGTAATATAAATAATTAATTTCATATAAAAAAAGTTTATATTTTTTACTCAAAACAAGTTTATTTATATTGGTACTATTTTCAACCTAAGTCAATTGTTGATATACTCCCTCCATTCTATATTATCTATCAAATTGAATTTTTTTCTTGTTCCACAATATGTGTCACATTAGGAAATCAGGGGTGTATTTATAGTTTTTTTTTTTAATTTTACCCATAATTTAAAGCTATGTCATTAATGTCAATTGGGGGTTCCACATTAATTTTTAAAGCAAAAACTTAAGAATAGTAGGTTATTAATGAAGGGAAATTTAGTCTCAATGTCTATCTTTTAAAGACTTTCAATCATCACCTTAATTCTGCGCATAAGCCAAAATGTGACAGTAATATGGAACTACATTAATTTGAAACTACATTAATTGTAATTGTTGCTAATAATTGTCAATTGCCACATGATATTACTCAACTTATTTTTCAAGGAGAAATGTATAATTTAAAAAATTATGTTGCTGTAATGGCCCAAAATCTATAATTGTGTTTAATTCCTCAAACAGGATCAACGACCCGTACTGTAGGACCCACGTCGTGATATGTCCATTCACCAAGGCAAGAGCCGAGGTATATTTTATATTTGTTGTGATGTATGCCTAGTGTATTGTATATGTGTAGATTATTAAGTCAATTTATACGGGTATATATGTATCAAGACGAGCAGGGACTTACCTCGAGTTGCGTATGGACGTGAGACCGAGGTAGCGCCTTATGGGGTAAGCTTAATTAATTTGAGCTAAATATGATTTTATAAGTAGCTTTAATGTGGTCATATGTGATTTAACATTAATGTGCCTAAGTTAGTGAAATAAATTAATAATCACATGATGTGCATCGAGACACGTATTGACAAATCTAGAGGTCAAATGAGTCAACTATTAGAGTCATTTAAGCATGACTTGAGATATTATTGAATGAAGGTGGTCAACTAGTTGAGCCTCGAGATACGTGTGCACACATGATCAATGGTCATGGTTCAAGCATATCAAATTAGTCATATACGCCTTATAAGTCAAACCAATTGATCACTTATCATCATCACAAATCTTTGGCAAGGAAGGAGAGAAAGAAGAAAGTTTGTTGGAGTGATCTTGTGGAGGTGAGGAGCTCACAAATCATTAAAGGTTTATTGAAGAAGAAGAATAAGTTCATCAAGCTTGGTAATCCCATAAACTCGGATACAATGAATTCATGATATTTATGTTGTGGGATGTTGTTTTGTGTTGGGGTTGATGTTAGGGACCTCTAGTGGCATGTATGAGGGGTCCCATAGCATTAACAAGGCTTATGTGTAGCAAAAATCAAGAATTCGAAATGCAGAATTATGTGTATTGTTGCACATAACGTGCAAGGTGGGAAATCTAGCGCGCTAGATATTTGAGGTAGCGCGCTAAAGTTGGAGTTAACGCTCTAATTGCCCTTGACAGAACAAAAATAAGCAATTTCCAAAAATGACTTAAACACTATAAATGGTTTTAAAACTCTAAGTAGAAGTCCAAACTCATTCTAAAACCTATCAAGCAACTCTAGGGAACTAACAGGTGGTCTCAAGAGTTCAGGGACGCGTTTTGGAGTGTCGGGAGGCCAGATAGGCTATGATAAGCTTTGTGACTTGTAAGTATAGCTGCGAGAATTCTATATTTCATTTCATTGACTCTTATTATTTTATAGTCTATTTATAGACATTGATACTCGTAATCTCATATCATGTTGTTCTTGTCTCTATTCATATTTGAATATTGTTGACATGATGTCTTGCGAAATGTTTCATAGATTCCAATTTCTACTCTTGATGATATTCTTGATAGATAATTGATGAAAATCATGCTATTAGGATAAGATGGAATGGATTAGACTTGTATTCTATTTCCTTGGGTTTTGTAGCTTAACTAGTTTTGAAATCCTAGAGACTTGGAATTATTGGTCTTTGAAAACTAAAGTAGGGATTATCTAGTGTCCATTGCACAAGAGATGTGCGGTTCGTGAGGACATGGGTCTATCGGGGTTCCGACACTCACCACTACACTTGCGTGACACACGAAGTATGTGACTCGAGGTGGTCGACAAGAATGAGATAGATGACTTATATGCGTAGAGCGCAACTCCACTATTTGTATGGAATATGTTGAGCGCGACTCCATATAATAGTGGAAAAGGTTAGGTGATAGTTATTACCGCCGACCGGACGTAAATTAACTCGACTTAGCCTGTGTCAATCTATACATTTTTAAATGTGGTATTTACTTGCATTGCTTGATTTCACAACTCTTTCGCTACTTTATGCTTTTAAATACCGTTCTTATATTTTAAAAATGTGGCATAGAATTCTCCAATTATTACTTAAATATCAGTATACTCACCGTCTAGTTTGTGGCGGTGGGTGTAGGTCTGTCAATCGAAGCAGCAGACCGATGAATGAGAAGATCGACGACTTTCTTTGAGCATTTCAGCGATTCTCCTATCTCATTTTTGTATGACTCGACTTTTGCTATGTTATTATTGTTTATATTTTTATTATACATTTTGGGTTGTATATTGGGTTGAGTGTATAGTTCCCCATTTTGAGACTCATATATCATATTGTGTTGTTACCTTTATGATATATACATGCATGTGATGCAGTGTTTTCTGGTTTTCCACACTTATGATTTTTGAATAATAAAAGCTTCCGCATAACTTTTAAACTACATGGTAATATTAAAACAATAAGATTTTTTAATTAACTCTGAAATTTAATAATATATTGACACCTATATCGAAGAATATAGGGACGAAAGACTGACTAATATGTAATTAAGTCTTATGTGGTTTAGCTTAAGGCTTGATTACAGGATTAAGCCGGGCGATGCTGTTGAGTCGTTAATTATGTAATATTATATATATGTTATTTATATATTTTTATTGTCAAGTCTCCAAAATACTAGTCTAATTGCGTTTATTTATTATTTTCAGGGTTATTGGAGTGCGCGGTTAAATCCGGGGAGAAAAACTACGCAAAATCGAGTATTCATATGCCTGGATCCATTTTACACCGAAAGTTACGCTAGCACGTATCTCGAGGCAAATTTGGTGGGGCCCACACTTGAGACACGAAAGAGATGATGTGGCGAACAGCTAAGCATACATGTGTCTAGTGGTGCTTGCACAATTTAAGGATATAAGTTATGAATGTTTTGGTTTTAATAGGAATATTATATATATACTAGTTTCAAGACGTGCTAAGCACGATTCCCCCGCTCGCTCCGCTCGCGGGAATTAATTTCTAAGAATTTATTAACAAAATTTAAAATTGTAATTAAAATTTAAAAATTAGAAATACAAATACCTTTTTTAGTTTATCAATATTCTCTAATGTGATTGAGATAAGATGTGAATGAAAAAACAAGCTAATCATGCTAGTACATTACTTCCTCAAAAAAAATGTATTGGATTGATGAGAATGAGTTCATGATTGATTTGGAGATAAAGAAAAAAAACGTGTAGTGGATTGATAAGGAGTTAGAGTTTTATTTGGATACAAAAGAAAATGTTGATTTGGAGATAAAAAAAGAAATATGAGCAAATAGGTAAATTTCATTACCACTCAAAAATTTGTGATTCGTGCTTTTATATATATGATATATATATATATTATAATATAATATGAGAGGGATATGCATGGAAGAAAAAAAAGATAGGGTGAAAAAGAAAGTCAGACGCACATAAAAGAAAGGAAAAAGCAGAAGGATCGGGGGACGTTCTGGACGCTCTCTCTGGCCGAGCGCTCTTCCCCCATTCTATTTTTATTTTTCTTTGTTATTTGTGCTTTTTTATGGAGGGCTAAGTTTATAGTCTAGGCAAGATTGCGAGGGAGATTCGACTGAGCATATCGATGGATTTGTGAGATTTACATATTTTAATTTCAGTTTTTTCATTATATTTTTTTTTTTTGGTATTGTTTCAATAATCGAGGTTAAATTCATGTTTAAATCTTAATTTACTCACCTGTGTGTCGTATAGCATCTGTGCTTATCACTAGAACATTTTTTGCCTTTAATAGAGGTTTTAAAACCCCTATTAAATAGAGTGTTATTAAATGTCATGTGAAAATGTGTTATGTTTTAATTTTTAATACATGTATTACATAGAGGTTTTTGAAAACTTATATCAATTAAGTTTATTTAATAACACTCCCCTTTAATAGGGGTTTAAAAACCTCTATTAAATACCGAAATTGTTATAGTGTATGCAGTAAGACCACACTAGTGGCAATTGACAATACTAATTGATTAGTCTCTTTTGGGACCGGTTGAATACCTTAGAAATCTAGGCTAAATCGGATACACGAGTGATTCGGTTGTCTAGGTGTAGTGCCTTCACGAAACCTGTTGCAGTCAACGTGTTAAACCCAATGCGCTTGAGTATAGGGTTATACGTTTGACTAGAGAAATAGTCACCGTCGTACCTTGGCTATCGAGATTAGGAAGTGCGAGGAACCGCTTACGTTACCGGTTCTATAGCTACACTATGATATTTTGATTTGCATATTTTACATAAGTTGAAAACCAAATCCAATCTTTTATCGAACCGAACTTTTATGTCTTGACCTAGGTATTTTTATTAATTGTTTTCAAATTATTTTCATTGTTTTGTTTATTTATTTTAAACATTAGTTAATTTATTCATTCTTTAAAACCCTCGATTTCCCTTTTCGTTATTTTTTAAACTTTAAAAAGAATATCAATCCTTGTGGGATCGATCCTTTGCCACTATTCTACAAAAATAGTTGATTTAGGTATTTTTATTTTATTAACGCGTTCGACGCGCGTCAAATGCCATGCTTAGAAGAAATGGTCGTCACAGTTGCATTTACTGCATTGAACAATTTCTAAATATAATTAAATAACAAGAATTAAATAATACAAACGCTTTATACCATGAGTATCTTTTTGATACCCACGTTAATATAAGTAGTTTAAGTGGGCTAACTTATTAATTAATGACACAGTGATTTCCGTGCCTCGAAGCACGTGCGGTTGGGAGATCGATGCAGTGTGCCTCCCACGTTATGCACGCCTCATGCCTGTTGATCTATATTTCAGTTCAAAAAAGTCACGCCTGTTGTTGACTCTTGAGATTTAGAAAACACATGCTTCGAACTGTATCAACGATTTCCTTTCCGAGATCAATGTGTTATAAGACAACACTTCACTGCAAGATATATTGATTCACAAAAGTTATCCTACGTACCTTGAAATGCACGTGGGGTTGAAGTTGTTTGGTGGACTCTTGTAAACTAACGTATTTTGCAATGTAACATTGTTGTTGTCACTTCTCATTCTAGTATTTTCTCTCCAAAAATGTGTGACCATACACCCTTCTCAGATTGGCCTCCAGATCTGATGTTTAATTTCTTGATTTGAGGCCCATCCGATAATGGAGCAGACAGGGTGGCTGATGGTCGATGTTTTCAGCAAAAGTTGAATTTAGGGATAAAAATCGATGGGTACCTACAAAAGATTCCATTCCCATACCCGTACGGCCGTACCCTTAGCTGTTTACTGCTAGAGTAACTCATTTTCGACATCAAGATTGGGCACCGACCTACTTAATGCTTTCGTGCAATACATGTCGATATGTGCACACATGTCTCTCAAAGTGTATCCACACTTGTTGCCCAAAGTGAGATTAAAATTGAAAATGAAGCATTTAATATTTTTTGAACTTCCAAGTGTGACACATGTATTGTGAAACAAAAATGTGTCAAAATGTAACTAATTAATTAAGAGACAAAAAACAAACCTTAATTAATTACAAAATATTAGAATGACAACAACAATGTTACACCTCAAAATAAATTAGCTCACATAAATCTTTCATGTGGCCTCGACTCACGTGTTATGCATCAAAATATATACATGCGCGCACCACATCTCGAAGCACGCATAGACGGCTTTTGTAACCCAATGTGATTGCGGTGTGATATACGGTTTCCATTCTAACATTTCTCTAATTCATTAGCTATATAAATGTCACAACAGCTTTAGGATTCACCATGAAATTAAAATCAATTTGAAACTGATTAAGATCACAATCATGAGCATGGATTTGATCAGTATTTGTGAGAATCAAAGTAGCAATGCCAACGACGAAGATTACTACTTTGCAAAGGGGTTGGTAAATGCATGCCTCCTACCAATGGTGATGCGAGCTGCTATCAAGCTCAATGTGTTCGAGATCATGAACAAGGCATCAAAGACTCCTCTCTCATCATCTCACATTGCTTCTCAACTCCCAAACAACAAAAATCCAAA
The DNA here is from genome assembly GCA_039657365.1 of Stephania yunnanensis. Lineage (NCBI taxonomy): Eukaryota > Viridiplantae > Streptophyta > Magnoliopsida > Ranunculales > Menispermaceae > Stephania > Stephania yunnanensis. The sequence continues at coordinate 53,685,044 of CM077588.1, read as the reverse complement.
TGCGCAACTCGTCCTCGACCGAATGCTTTGCTTTCTCGCTAGCCATTCCGTGCTCACTTGCACCACTGCTACTAACAAGAAGGTTAACGACAGTCGCAGCAACGTCGACGGCGCCATTGAAGTCGAAAGGTTGTATGGCTTGACTCCTGCTTGCAAGTACTTCATCAAAAATGAAGATGGAGCCTCACTTACTGCTTCCCTCTTGGCCTCTACAGACAAGATGCTGTTGGAACCATGGTTGGTGATCAGCCTTAATTCACATTTATATAACAAAATTTGTACATTATTTTTTCTCTTTCTATGATTAATTATTCTATATATATATGCAGCTATTACTTGGATGAGGTTGTTCTCGAACCAGATTTTTCAGTCGACGAGAAGGTATATGGAATGAATGCCTATGAATATTTTGCCAAGAACCCGGAATTAAACGAGTTGTGCAATACAACCATGTCCCACGAAACATCAATCACCATGAAAAGGATTCTTGACAAGTACAAAGGATTTGATGGTCTAAAAGTAGTAGTTGATGTAGGTGGTGGAATCGGAACCAATATTAACTTCATTGTTTCCAAGTACCCTACTATTAAGGGCATCAATTTTGATTCGCCTCATGTTGTTGAAACTGCACCATCCTACCCAGGTATATATGTTGTATATATAATATATAATTATGATCATGGATGGATTCATGGAGATTATGTTTAATTTCTTCTTAAAGAGATATATAATTAATCGATTTATTGGTTACACATATATGTAGGTGTTGAACATGTTGGAGGAGACATGTTTGTTAGTGTTCCAAAAGCAGATGCCATTTTCATGAAGGTGAGTTTACTAATCAATATATTGGATACAATTCAATGCCAGTCTACACTGCAGCTCATGTGAGTTAATGAGTTTTGCAGTGTGTCATATGTCGAGTTGTCATTATAATATTTTCCTATAATAAATCGAAAAAATACTAAAATGATAACAACAATATCACGCCGTAAGACACTAAGTACATTGGCTCACAAAAGTCGTTAATGTATGCGACCTCGACTCGCGTGTTAATTTTACACTAGGATCTGTGACATATAGGCCGGGTTTGTCATTCTCGTATTTAATTTCCTATAATTAATTAGTTCCATGTTATACATGCATACCGTGTAAACTATACACACACACACATATACATAAAATTGAATAATTGGTATAAACTTGCAGTGGATACTTCACAATTGGAAAGATGAGCAGTGCTTGATACTGTTGAAGAAGTGTCATGAAGCTCTACCGAAGGGAGGAAAGGTGATTGTCATAGAGGGGTTACTTCCAGAAGTTCCTAAACCTGACGATGCTACAAGAGATATGTGTGCGTTAGATATAATAATGACCATGTCCTTTGGCGCAAAGGAGAGAACTGAAAAAGAGTTTGAAGACTTGGCTAAAGAATCTGGGTTTGCTAGTATAAGATTGGTATGCAACGCATGTAATCTCTGGGTCATTGAGTTTCTTAAATAATAAGTGTACTAGATGTGCGGACTGTATCATGTCGACTAATTAAGCTCACTTAAACGATATGTCGAGCTTCAGACTTTTAATTAGAGATGCATGGGTAGTTATTTTTATTTTATTTTATTTTGGTTTCTCATGTGGTGTTCAACACTATCTGCACCGATTAATCCACATTCGGACACCATCACGCAAGTAATTAGTTGCTTATAATAAATAGATTAGTACAAAACCACCTATTTAATAACATATTAATAACATGATTTTTTTTACACATGCATCTTTTATGATACTTTATTTTATTTTTAAAAAATATATATTTTACTTCCATATATTATTTAAGTTTTACATTTTTTTAATAACTATTTATTATTAAGAAAGTTATAAATTTTTCCTCAAAATAAAAAATATGATTTTTTTGAAGGATCATTATAGGTTTTTATATGTTTTTTGATAAAAAAAAAACTTATATGTTACTTGTTATAAATCATTTCTCTCTGTTAAGTGATAAGACTTGAATGAAAAAGAAAAGTAAAACTTAAAGACTACAATTTCATTAGATTTTATTGGCTATTTAATTATGTTATGTCCATTTAAATTTAATTATCTATATATTTTTATAAAAATTGTAAACAAGTTATAAAAACTTAAATAAAATATTTAATAAATTGGTGACACAAATACTCGATATGTTTAGCACAGTCTATTACGATACGAATATGATTAACATGATTAATAAATGGGTCATATTCGGATTTGTCTTATATGAACTCGTTTTGACACAATACGATCATGATCCCCTAATACGAATTGCTCCGAATATATGAAAGTTTTTTAAGTGAAGGGACTTTAAAAGGGTAAAGATGCCATTTCAGCTAGCAAGGACATGTTACTGGACACCTCGGATTCCCTCATCTTTATCAATTCCCATAATAATCACGTTGACAGACTGTGGACCACGAGGAGGAAATCTCAAAAGTTGCTTTCGCGAATCCTGACGGAATCTTTTACTTGATTAGTACATTTGGCAGTAAAAATTATCAACCCAACACACCCACCAAAGTATTTCCCCATCTAACACACTTGTAGCCACGTCAGCATCACATCACGCGCCACGTCAATTTTTTATCTCGTCAAAGAGAAGTCGTGACTTCGGGTCACGATTTCACTTTAATGGAAATCGTGACCGAGCCCACGATTTCCTCCTTTGTTGAGAAATAAGGAAATCGTGAGCTCGGGTCACGATTTCCATTAAAGTGAAATCGTGACCTGAAGTCACGACTTCACTTGAACAAAACAGCAACCAGAGATCCCAGATCTGGTTTTTCTCACTTGCCTTCCTTCTTCCTTCAACTCCCCCAACGATCCTTTGCTTCAACTCCGGCAGCTCCACTCTTTATTCCCTCAACTCCACTAGATTGGTTGTAACGACCCGCTTTTATTAATCCCGATTAACCAACTAATTACGAATTAATATCATAAGCTCAGATCCACGTGGACGTCGTGGGAGAAGTCTATGACACGCTTAATCAGGAAATATGTTATTTTTGTGTGACGAATATTTAATTATTTTACTATTGTTAATAGTTCGCGCCGCGTGAACTAAGAATTTCGCTTAGTCGCGTTGTGCGCTTATAGTGACGAGAGCGTGCGGCGTCGCGGTGCGCGAGTAACGCGGGTGTACGGGGTAGTATGGATTGAGTTGTCACATCACATCACACATCACATTAAAAGTTACATCAACTATTCATCATCATTGCTTTGTGTCCTTTCTCACCAAATAACAAAAAAAAATGTGTTTTTGTTTAAAAACGGGAGAGAGAGATGGAGGAGAAGAAACGGTGAAGGGCGAGAAGAGAGAAAGAGAGAGCGAGAGAGGGTGAGTGGATCGCAAGAGAGGAAGCTCCGGCGAGGAGCTTGGCGAAGCAACGGCGGCGAGCTCGGCGGGACAGCGATGCGAGCTCGGCGGGACAGACGGTGGCGAGCTCGGCGGTGGCGAGCTCGACCTCATTAATCAAGTGAGTTTCGCTCATTCTCTCTTCGAATTTCGGTTTTTGAATCGATTGTGTGGTGTTGATGTTCGATTATTGTTGTTGTGTTGTGTTGTGTTGAAAACAAAAAAAAAAAAAAAAAAAAAAAAAACGGTTTTACGGTTCTCAAACACGAAAAAAAAAGAAGAAGAAGAAGGTGCACACGAGGTCGTGCGCGCGTGTCACCCTTTCGGGCCGGCCGCTGGACGCTTGGCCGGCCCATTGGACCACGGTCGAGGCGGTCCAGGGCGGGTCGGGCCCGACCCGTTTGGGTCGACTGACCAATCCAACCCCGGACTGAGTCCGGGGTCGGAGTCGACCCGTTTGGGTCGACCCAGACCCAGTCTACTGATAAAAACATAAAAAAGGGGAAAAAGAGAGGAAAAATTGGGAAAAATCATGGAAAATTCCGGAAAAATGAGAAAAATTATGGAAAAATCATATTGCGACCAAATATATAGAATATATGAAAAATAAAATATTTGGATATTTTGGACGCGACTTTTGCGGTGCCTCGAGAAGCGCAAAATAAATAATTTGTCTTAAAAAGTTTTAGGAAATTGTTGTAAATTTTCATGATAAATTAAGTTTATATAAATGGACACCAGGGACTTAGGAGGCTATAGTCAGGTGTCGGGTACGTATCTCGAGGCGAGTGCGGGACATTTTAAAGGCGTTGGAGGTAAGTAAACCCACGAGAAAGTCAGTTCAGAATTTACTTATTTTTCTTGAAAATTATTTATTTCACATTACTTTACGTCAGTTCAGTTTGCATGTTTACTCTATTCCTGCGTGTGTCTGTGTATGGTCGAAGCGACGGTGTGACCTCGATCCGATTGTTGCTACGGTTTTGGTCATACCTTAGACTACGTGTGAGATTTTTCTCAGCGAGTCGATGATCTCGAGAGCGAGTTGACGTGAGGTCCACCTCTGTCACAGATTTCCTCTCTTTTGAGGCGTTGGGCGGAAGTTTACCTTCCGACCAACAGAGTTCCTCGTTTCGACCGTGAAGAGGGGGTGTAGATTTCCTCACCTCCAGGGCCTTCTCGGTTTAGTTTTTACGTCCCAGGGCTCGACAGTTGTACACCATACTCGCGTTCCGTATTCTTGATTATCTCACGACTTATATTCATGTTTTACATTTCTGTTCATTTATTTTATATGCATGAATTGTAGCCGTTTTTCTTGGATTTCTTGTGAATACTAACTAAATTTCTCTCGGATTTACTTACCTGGGATTTGTCATTGTTTTTGGTGACAAATCGCAGATTCTACGACGAGCCGGGAAAAGACAGTGATTGGCGACTACCTTTGATTTGGAACGCTTCCACTAGCTTACTCGTAGGTGTTTGAATTTATATATATATTTTGGGAACGTTTTTGGGAGACTTTTTCACCCGATACATGTATATTAAGGCATATTATACATCTTGTCGCCTTAAATAATATACGTGGTATCATGTACTGGGTTTCCACCCCATAGGTTGTTAAATAATGCATAACATATCTACATTAATTATATGCATATTATGAAGGCTTCCGCTATTCAAAATAACATGAAGAGAATCAGAATAAATAAATTAGTTTATAACTTGGTGTATTTTGTTAAATAATCGTTTAAGTATCAAAATTTACTAAGTTGGAGAATTAGGTGGTAAGTTCGTCGGCCGTCAAGTTAAGTGTGCGAGCGACGTGGCATGCTTGGTGACGTGTCCGGCGACGTGGCGGTGCCCAGTTTGTCTCGGAGTTTGGGGCCGTCACAGTTGGTATCAGAGCCAGGTTCAGGCGAACCTAGGGAAAGTTTAATACAACCGAATAAAACTTAACAACAAACATTAGATGTGGAAACTCGAATATCCTGACTTAGAACTTTAGTTGGGAATCGAACATGGAACGGATAGTGTCAAGGCTTATACGTTATATATTTTGATGTGTAATAGTATATATGCGTATACGAGGCTGATACGGACGTTCGTGATTTGCAAATTCGAAATGGAGGCCAGACGAGCGGCCTGACACCTGTCAACTCGGATCAGACCTTGCGCGGCACGGTCGCACTCCGTAATTTACAGCTCGAAAAGATTCTTCGATTGTTTCGAGCGTGTGTAGCGGCAATAGCGGCCCCTGCCACACTCGTCGTCACCACTACCGTAAAGCAGATAGTTGTCGTACCGACTGTTCCAGCGACCTCGCTTACGACTACGACTACCGAGATACTGTCAGCAGTAACTACACCATTGACTACGTCGATCGTGGCACCGACACTGATTACATCCTAGGAGATCACATCCGAATTGTTTTTATTAGCTGAGGCGAAATTGATTAAGGAGTTCGTTCGTTTTCAGCTAAGCTACTGTCATGGAGGCGGAGACCTAGATGTAGCTGGAAAGTGAATAATTTCACACGAGAAACTTTCTGGACTTTCGAGGATTCACGACGGCATACGGGCTAGGATTTCCGAATTTATGCTCAGGGGAGATGCTGCAGCATGGTGGACTGCCCACACAGCCGCTCACGGAGAGCCGAGTACTTGGGTAGAGTTCAAGAAATTCTTTTATGACCAGTATATCCCGATCGAGATTCAGCTGAGACTGAGGGAGGAGTTCTTGACGCTGAGGCAGGGTGACCGGACGGTGTCGCGATACATGGAGAGATTCACATACTTGCTTACTTTTGCGATAGATGTAGCTGAGACCGAGCGACTTCATGTCCTCTATTTTATTCGAGGACTCCGACCAGAGATCGGGGCAAAAAACCACGCGGGTGGGGAGTGTGGATGGAGTGGGTGGTCTTGACCCACTCTACTTGGGGTCTCAGCGACCTGCGAGGTCAGAATGAGACCTGCGAGGTGGGATTAGACCCACGAGGTAGGAGACCGGCGAGGTAGGACTAGGCCTTCACAAAATTAATTTACCTGAGATTTCCAGCGACCTACGAGGTCGGAATGAGACCTGCGAGGTGGGATTAGACCCACGAGGTAGGAGACCGGCGAGGTAGGACTAGGCCTTCACAAAATTAATTTACCCGAGATTTCCGGCGACTGCGAGGTCGGAATGAGACTGCGAGGTGGGATTAGACCCACGAGGTAGGAGGCCGACGAGGTAGGACTGGGCCTTTACTAAATTACTCTACACAGGGTTCCAGCGACTGCGAGGTCGGAGTGAGACTGCGAGGTGGGATTAGACCTACGAGGTAGGAGACCGGCGAGTGGGACCGGGCCTTCACAAAATTTCTCTACACAGGGTTCCGGCGACCCGCGAGTCGGAGTGAGACTGCGAGGTGGGATTAGACCCACGAGGTAGGCGGCCGGCGAGGTGGGACTGGGCCTTTACAAAATTTAATTATTAGTTCAAATAATAAATGTTTGGAGAGGGTGACGTATCATTTTATACCTAGCCACCTGATAGGTGAGTTAGGGCTCGACCATATTTTGAGCCAGCACATGTCATTATCAGCATGACAGCCGAAAGTAAGATGTTTTATAACTAAATTGGCATAGGATGCATTTTTTTTGGTTGGCAAACGAAAAATTGCCGAGAATATTTATGTAAGCCATGACTTTCTAGGTCAGTGCGCCACCAGTTTGAATGTTGCAACAAGTAAGGAAGGCGAGCCCGAGGATGTAGCTGTCGTTAGGTCCGAGATTGTTGTAGATTACACGAAGAAAATTTGGATAACTCATCAGAGGTTACAAGCTGCTCATGACAGACAAAAGGAGTACGCGAACAAAGACCGTGACGGGCCGAGTTATGAAGTGGATGATTTGTTCCACTAGAAGGTTTATCCCTTGAAAGGTCCCATTGGGGAAATAGTCTCTACCGTGCGAATACGATACTCCACTTGTTTCAAGGTAAAGATCGAATAAAATCTGAATTTCGGGACGAAATTCCCCTTAGTTGGGAAGATTGTAACGGCCCGCTTTTATTAATCCCGATTAACCGACTAATTACGAATTAATATCATAAGCTCAGATCCACGTGGACGTCGTGGGAGAAGTCTATGACACGCCTAATCAGGAAATATGTTATTACTGTGTGGCGAATATTTAATTATTTTACTATTGTTAATAGTTCGCGCCGCGTGAATTAAGAATTTCGCTTAGTCGCGTTGTGCGCTTATAGTGACGAGAGCGTGCGGCGTCGCGGTGCGCGAGTAACGCGGGTGTACGAGGTAGTATGGATTGAGTTGTCACATCACATCACACATCACATTAAAAGTCACATCAACTATTCATCATCATTGCTTTGTGTCCTTTCTCACCAAATAACAAAAAAAAATGTTTTTGTTTAAAAACGGGAGAGAGAGATGGAGGAGAAGAAACGGTGAAGGGAGAGAAGAGAGAAAGAGAGAGCAGAGAGGGTGAGTGACTGCCAGAGAGGAAGCTCCGGCGAGGAGCTTGGCGAAGGGGCAAGCGACGGCGAGCTCGGCGAGGCAGCGATGGCGAGCTCGGCGGGACAGCGGTGGCGAGCTCGATGGTGGCGAGCTCGACCCCATTAATCAAGTGAGTTTCGCTCATTCTCTCTTCGAATTTCAGTTCTTTGAATCGATTGTGTGGTGTTGATGTTCGGATTATTGTTGTTGTGTTGTGTTGCGTTGAAAAAAAAAAAAAAAAAAAAAAAAAAACGGTTCGGTTCTCAAACCAGAAAGAACGCGTGTGCACCCTATCGGGCCGGGCCGCTGGACCATGGTCGGGGTGGTCAAGGGCGGGTCGGGCCCGACCCAATCCAACCCCGGACCGGTCCGGACGGGTCGGGTCCGACCCGTTTGGGTCGACCCGACCCAGTGCTACAGTAAAAACATAAAAATGGGGAAAAATGAAAAAAATTATGGAAAAATCATATTGCGACCAAATATATAGAATATATGAAAAATAAAATATTTGGATATTTTGGACGCGACTTTTGCAGGGGTTTGCCTCGAAAAGCGCAAAATAAACAATTTGTCTAAAATTTTTTTAGGAAATTGTTGTAAATTTTAATGATAAATTAAGTTTATATAAATGGACACCAGGGACTTATGAGGCTATAGTCGGGTGTCGGGTACGTATCTCGAGGCGAGTGCGGGACATTTTAAAGGCGTTGGAGGTAAGTAAACCCACGAGAAAGTCAGTTCAGAATTTACTTATTTTTCTTGAAAATTATTTATTTCACATTACTTTACGTCAGTTCAGTTTGCATGTTTACTCTATTCCTGCGTGTGTCTGTGTATGGTCGAAGGGACGGTGTGACCTCGATCCGATTGTTGCTACGGTTTTGGTCATACCTTAGACTACGTGTGAGATTTTTCTCAGCGAGTCGATGATCTCGAGAGCGAGTTGACGTGAGGTCCACCTCTGTCACAGATTTCCTCTCTTTTGAGGCGTTGGGCGGAAGTTTACCTTCCGACCAACAGAGTTCCTCGTTTCGACCGTGAAGAGGGGGTGTAGATTTCCTCACCTCCAGGGCCTTCTCGGTTTAGTATTTACGTCCCAGGGCTCGACAGTTGTACACCATACTCGCGTTCCGTATTCTTGATTATCTCACGACTTATATTCATGCTTTACATTTCTGTTCATTTATTTTATATGCATGAATTGTAGCCGTTTTTCTTGGATTTCTTGTGAATACTAACTGAATTTCTCTGGGATTTACTTACCTGGGATTTGTCATTGTTTTTGGTGACAAATCGCAGATTCTACGACGAGCCGGGAAAAGACAGTGATTGGCGACTACCTTTGATTCGGAACGCTTCCACTAGCTTACTCGTAGGTGTTTGAATTTATATATATATTTTGGGAACGTTTTTGGGAGACTTTTTCACCCGATACATGTATATTAAGGCATATTATACATCTTGTCGCCTTAAATAATATACGTGGTATCATGTACTGGGTTTCCACCCCATAGGTTGTTAAATAATGCATAACATATCTACATTAATTATATGCATATTATGAAGGCTTCCATTATTCAAAATAACATGAAGAGAATCGAGAATAAATAAATTAGTTTATAACTTGGTATATTTTGTTAAATAATCGTTTAAGTATCAAAATTTACTAAGTTGGAGAATTAGGTGGTAAGTTCGTCGGCCGTCGAGTTAAGTGTGCAGGCGACGTGGCATGCTTGGTGACGTGTCCGGCGACGTGGCGGTGCCCAGTTTGTCTCGGAGTTTGGGGCCGTCACATTGGCTCCATTGGTGCATATCTTATCTCCATCATCAACTTCAGATCCGAACCGCAACCCACCCGATTTCAACAACTCTGTAAGATCAATTTGTTTGGAAATTTTATGTGTTTATGCTTCATGTGGTTCATGTTATGTTGTATGTTAAATTTGTTGTTAGTTTTGTTGTCTCGGAAATTTGTTTTTATTTGTTTTTAGGGGGTTTGTTATTAGGGGTTTTTTAATTTGTTTTAGGGGATGTTTTTATTTGTTTTAGGGGCTGTTTTTAGGGGCCGTTGTTATTTGTTTTAGGGGCTGTTTTATTTATTTTAGGGGTATGGTATTAATTAAGCAAAAAATCCCATATGCATGTCAATAGTTTAGTAGAAAAATTTGGAAGAACATTAGGCGTGCGCTTAAGAGATGAGACATTGGTGGTGGTAACTAGCTAAGGTTGCTTTAGGAAATTTGTGATATTCTAAGCTAGCTAGGGAAGTTGTTTATAATATATAATAGTTATTTGCATATAATAGTTTCTTTGTAGCAAAATAAGGTACTTAATTTGATCAGTAGGCTATTTAGTTACCATATATATATAATAACTATACCACTACACCAATTCTATTAGGGTGCATAACCAATTCTATTAAGGTCATATTTATTTGAATTATTTCTAAAATGATTAATTTTATATGAGTGATTGGATGATTGCGAGATTTATATCGCATAGTCGTAACTTTAATTAGAAGGTCTTTATCATCACTTAGTAACAATTATATTCTACATATATAGATTGAAGAATGGTTGATCAAAGAGTATCAATGTTGTGTTATATGAATGGAGACATTGTTGATGGACCATCAGGGATTTCGTACACTAAACCGCCCATTACATTGGAAGTGGATCGGCCAACTACGTCCCGTTGCGAATAGATGATGAGTCGAGTCTAAAAAATGTTTGGGACTTTTTGTCAGATTTACCACCACCACATTGCATGGAGCTTTATATCGATTTAGTTCCGATGCAACAATACAATAGTTCCAATTGCAATGTAGTGTTACATTCTGGAGCTGGACCTAGCACTCAACCAATTTATGAACATAGCCATTGTGCATTGCCTTTGACGACCGCAAATCCCGAAATGGACGAGGATCCTCGTTCCTGTGATGATTTGAATACTAGCGAAGATGATGACTATTGCAGCAGTGACGGGGATAGTAATGAAGATAGTAGCGAAGATGATACAGACGATGAAGGGGATGATGGTCATCATGTTGATGATGGCATGATTCGATATGTGTTAAATCGAGTCATAGCAGATGATGGCTCATTATCTTGTCCTCCAATTTCGAACGAAATTGGGAACGATGATTTCTTCGATGAAGAAATTGCTTTGGAATTGATGGTGCGCTAGTGGGTGTAGGTGAATTTGTCGTTCCTTGGTAGTATTTATGGAATTGAGTAGTGAGGCAATGCAACCCCTCAATGAGAATGCAATGATCCCTTCTAGGTCTTTATGGAATGAGGCATCGAGAATTTGAGAAAGGCATGCGGTTCATGTGTAAAGTAGATATCCAACATGCCGTGAAATTGTATAGCATCAAAGGACACAGCGCTTTGTGGTGACTCATTCTACACCAAATGTATGGATTGTTCGTTGTAAGAAATATTTGGATGGTTGTACTTGGAGGTTGCGGTGTTCGAGAAGAAAATCGCATGGAATGTTTGAGATCAGTACATATGCAGGACCACATACATGCATCTATGCTAAACTGTCCAAGGATCATGCGCATTTGGACTCCACCGTTATATGCCGTGAGGTTGAAAATGTGGTGAGAAGAGATCCGTCCACCTCAGTTCCAGTGCTCCATCAGATTATCAAGGACAAATTCAGTTATGATGTTCATTATAAGAAAATATGGTTGGGGAAGAAGAAAGCAATTGCTAAAGTCTTTGGAGATTTGGAAGAATCGTACAAAATGTTGCCGCTGTGGATGACCGCTCTTCAAGAAAGCAATACAGGGACACGTGTGGAATGGCGAATGCCAACAATGAAGTTGTCTTCAAATGGGTTTTTCGGGCATTTGCACCTTCTATTGCAGGCTTTAGACATTGCGGACCAATGATACGAATTGATGGCACATTCTTGTATGGAAAATACAAATAAAAACTCTTAATAGCCACTGTTGTTGACAGTAATAGTCATGTATTTCCTTTGGCATTTGCCATTGTTGATGAGGAAAGTCGAGGCAGTGGGGATGGTTTATGGCTTGTTTGCGACATCATGTGGCCTGATAGGGATGGTGTATGTGTCATTTCGATCGACACCGGGTATATTGTTGGCAATGAACGATCCTCGAAATGGATGGACCCACGAAAGAGCTCAACATGATTTTGTCTCCGCCACATATGCAGTAATTTCAACATGAGATTTGGGAGCAAAGAATTAAAGGATATGGTGTACATAGCGGGAGCACAGCTTCAACTGCGAAAATTTAAGGCATCCATGAAAGAACTCCATCAGCTGAATCTCGAATGTATTGCGTGGTTTACTGACCTAGATCGAGCACAATGGACAAACGCATACGACAAAGGTTATCGATACGGCTGGATGACTACAAATCTCGCGGGTATTACGTTTGATTTATTACGATTGTTACTATTACTTACTTAATGTGTTTGAATTATTATGTTTCCAAGCTAATACGAATATGAATTTTTTCTTGTCACAAATGTAGAATGCTTTAACGGAGTCCTTAAAGGCGCGCGATTTTACCCCATCACCGCTTTAGTGCAGATTACATTTTACCGTGTCGTGGCATACTTCAATAAAAGACGAGACGAAATAGGTGTAGCCCTAGGCAGGGGCGAAACGTACACGACGTACGCAATGGATAAGTTGTCAAAATGGGGAAATGTGGCTGGAGGGCACAATGTAACATTAGTAAATCGTGAGAATGGTACATTTGAAGTAATCACTGCACCACGTGGCTATCATTTGAGAAAAGAGGGTAACAAGCAAGTTGTGAAATTGGAGGCCCGTAGGTGCACTTGTATGAAGTGGCAGTGTTATGGCATTCCATGTTCCCATGTTCAAGCAGTTTGCGGTAGTGTTGCCATAGATCACTATCAGTACATCGAGTCATACTACAAATGGTCTGTGTACAGTCAATGTTATGCTGCAAATTCCAACCCATTCCGCACGAAGATTATTGGCCTACCGCAAGACTTCCACACACGTTGTTGGCTGATCCATTTCGGAAGCGAGTCAAAAAAGGTCGTCCTCAATCAAGCCGATTGCGCACTGAGATGGATTGGAGAGGCAATCAGAAACAGCCACGGCATATGCAGCGAGAGAATGAATGGAGAGAAACCCCAACAACGCTGCGATGTAGTAAGTGTAAGCAGGATGGACACAATAGACGCACTTGCAGTCGGCGTCAGCAAGGACAACCGTCTAATGCTTCATAGCGAAAGACTCTTTCAAGTCTTATGTCTTGAACATACCTATATTTTCCTCGTATTATAGGTCTTTGCTTATTTGTATTATTCGTTTGATGAGAGATAGATGTGATTTTGTGGTCTTGCATGAAACATAAACTTTTCAATTTCTTAATTGTATTTTTAACATGTGCTTTATTTAAGTTCTTACATGATCTGCAATGATGCAAACGAAGTCAAAATGCATTATATGCATCATAAACTGCGTTGTAGTATGCTACGTATATTGTATTAATCCATCTCTTTATAGTTAGTACATGAAGTATTTCTACTTATTTCTACTTATTCATATCTTCATAGGAGCTTGGTATATTGACTATCAGGCGGAATTCAGCTACACTTCAACGGTTGGTCAAACTGGATCCACGCATAGTTGGGCATCTTCAGGAAGCTGGATTTTACGGGACTGCGCGAGTAGGCTTCATTTCAATTGATTGGCATCTCATAACTGCCCTTGTAGAGAGGTGGAGGCTGGAAACTCACACGTTATATTTCCCCGTCGGCGAGATGACTATAACCCTCCAAGATGTACAAATCATAATGGGGTTGCCGGTCGATGGATTACCAATTACTGGCCGTGTCGACCAAGATTACGATGTCTTGTGCTTGACACAACTCGGATTCCCTTTCCCCGAAAATAACAGGACTGGAGGGCGGATTCAAATTCGGCAACTTTCAAGGTGGTTTCCAAACCTCCCAGACAATGCTAATGATGTGGAAGTGCAACGCTATGCGAGAGCATACATCCTGCAACTTCTAGGGGGAACAATATTTGCAGACAAGTCGAACAACCTCGTTCACATCACATATTTGCAATTTTTGGAAGATTTCGAGGCGGCTGGACAGTACAGTTGGGGTAGTGCAACTCTGGCTCACTTATATAGACAATTATGTCTTGCAGCCGACATTGATGGAGCTGAGATAGCAGGTCCAGTCATCTTATTGCAATTATGGGCATGGGATAGGTTGTCGTTTCTTGCACCAATAATGGGTAACGTTCTTCGAGACCCGGTATTTGAAAACGAAGAATTATTTCCACCTCCTCCATTTGGTCATAGGTAATTACTTTTTTCTCACATTATAATTTCAATTTCTTCAGATCTATGTACATGTGCCGACATACATGCATTGCGTTTTTCTTTTTCATTTGTGAAGGTGGAAACATGCTTTGGAGACAACGGGAGCATCAATGCACGTCCTGACAAAGTACAGAGAAATGATTGACATGCAAACACCCGATGAAGTAAGAGATATATAGAATTACTTCTCTACGTAGTGCTTTGGAAACATCATCTAATATGCGTTTCTTATTCATATCAAAATATTTTTGTTGACTACAGGTAATATGGGAACCGTATCCTGAGGCAGTGATAATGGACCTACATGCGTACTGTAGCAGTGGTCGTGCTATTTGGCGAACGAGGGCACCTATGATTTTCTTGTGTAGTCGAAATGTATCATCCCGATAGAGTCATGCGCCAATTCGGTCTCAGACAAATGATACCACCTTTACAGAGCACAAACATTCAGCTACACAGGATTGACTTGAGAGGGAAGACGAATAAGGATTGGAGCGCAGAACATAGTGCTTATGTCTGCATGTGGAACGGGCATGCCTCCTATATTGCAACTGATGAAAGCTTAGAGGAGCCAATGGACTTTTACAACCCGTATATGCTATGGTATCGTCACATTACACGACGATTCATGTCTCCCCGAGGAGCTATTGCTGAGGCCTTGGTAAGTACAATTTGGTTTTTTTTCAGTCACGAATCCTCGCCAAATAGTTGTTTTCCTTGTACTTTCGCATAAAACTTCATCAATATTTCATATGTAGGCACATGGCATTACTTCAATTCATCAGTTGACACTGGGTGATGATGTATCTATTGCATGTATTAGAGATGTATTTTGCATCGACTTTTGGCTAGAGACACGCAGATTATCGGATGCATAATATGCCCGGTTCATTTCAAGCTTCTCATCATTCTTCCTATGCTGATACACCTTCGAGGCATGACACTCCATTGTATACTCCATCAGTGCCTCTCGACGAGTTTGGGACTCCATATACTCCTTCAGTTCCTCCCAACATGACATTCGAGGCTATGGAAGCCTTTCCATTTGACACGGCACCTACATCTTCGCGCCATTTTCATGCAAGTCCAATAATGATGAATTTATCTGGGAGTACAAGTACTCTGGATGGCGGAATGCGGGACAACGATGATATTCAACCAGAAGATGTTCAAAATCCGGCTGATGTGGGTCATACGGATATTCCACTTGCGTTAAACCGTAATGTCCGAGTCGTCAAGAGAACACGGTGTGGATTTGGAAGTCATTATTTGGGGTCAGACTAGGACTTTTTCTATACTGTTATAAGTCATTTCCTCCTTATTCATTTTTTCTTTGTAGTTGATCACCTACCAATTTCATCATTTATAACTGTAAGTGAAAGAGAGTTATTTCATATTATTGAGCAAACTTACGAAATTCTTTATGGTGTGAGGGACCTTGAGATTGTGATAGTCATTTGGGAGAGTGGGCAAAGATCAACTATTTGGGAGAGCGTACTGATTTTGGGGTTCATTGTTTGTTTTGATGATGTGTTTTTAGTATTCAAGCTCACTGGGTAGTCTTGTTCTTGCTTTCTTTTCATTTTAACATGCAAATGCCCTTCATTGAACTTATAAGTAATTTGGGCTCACTGTTACAAAGATTCAGTTTTTACTGCTTTTCTGTGTTGTTTGTATTGATTAATGCAAAAAGAATGAATTTTGGGATGTTACGTGAGATGGGTTTCTAAAGATACTCCCAAAAATTGAACAAAAAAAAAATTAATAACCTACTAACATTTTTGTGTTCGGTGTTCTGTACTTGTTATGTTTTGTATTTCTTGTTGTCCCTTTTTGTTTATTGTTGCATTTTTTATGGTTTTGGATTGAACTAAGTTTTGTATAGTTATTAGTTATATTCAATGTTGATGTGCTATGTCAATTTTTTGCAATTCAAGTGAATTAACTAATACGAGAACCACTATCATGTTGATGTTTTCTAGCACATTAGTAGTGCTATTGTTGAGCCAATCGACAAGGCCTTCAATTCTCTCAAAAACCCTTGACTCTCAAACATCAGTTTATCACGCCTTGCCGCATTACTACTCATTAGCCGCATTACTACTCATTAGCCGATTTCAATAACTTGAGCCAATCGAACCCCGTCGGCACATATCATCTATTTGAGGTGTATTCACGGCTATTAAAAAAAAAATTCACAACGAAGTCGTGACTTGCAGTCACGACTTCTATCGGCTGGGAAACGTGACTTTAAGTCACGTTTTCCCAGTGACCAAACGACCCACGCGTGATGTGGCGCTGACGTAGCTACAAGTGTGTTAGATGGGGAAATAGTTTAGTGGGTGTGTTAGGTTAATAATTTTTTAGGGCCGCTAAGGGCACCCCACCATTTAATGAGGGCACCCAACTTATTTGTAAAAATTTCAGCAAAAATGGAAAAGACCATTTTGCCCCTGTATATATAATGGTTCAAACCCCACAAACCATTTCGACAAGGAGTTAGGGCACCCCACCAACAAGCTTGAACCACAAAGCCACAGCCACATTGCGTTTGGCGAAGAGCTGATCGACTCTTGCTCGTTCGACAGCGAGGTAACAATGTTTGACAACCATATTCGGGTTTTTTTGAACTGTTTAGTTGTGTATAACAGTGAAAATGATGATTTGTTTGTCAACGTAGGGTTTATTAATTTCTTCAAATCCGAAGTTGTTTCCACTGTATAATGGAGGATCGTAATGCTTCGGTGCCAGAGGAGGTCGTCCTCGAGGTAATTTTGCGATTTTTTTGTGTTTTTTTTGCGGTTATCCGAAGTATCTGTCTGGGTGCGCGATTGTTTCGGCCTCGCGGGGACCGAGATGTATGGTAATGTCTCGGTCTCGAGGACCGAGAGGTTTCTCGTAGGTGACGGTGCGGAACGGCCAGAAGTGCTGGTAACTCTCGGTCGCACGTAAACTAGACTATGAAGAAAGTTCGGAAGCTGTACCTGTGAGAACCTATTTTTTGGGTGTTTTTGTTATTGTCTTGTACATTTTGGTTGATTATAATGTTACACTTGTTTGTATTGCGGGTAATGTCGTTATCTAGTAATTTTCCGGACTACAAGGACACTTTTACACCTTCTAAGCCATTCCCCTCTCGAGAAGCGGCTATTTCATGGCTTGGCGATTGGTGGAGAGAACAAGTTTGTGTTAGTAACGAAGCGCTCGGATGCGGGGCATTAAGCGAAGGGAAGGGTGAAAATTACTGTGAGAGTGTGGGACATATAGGGGACCGGCTCGAGAGAGTTGGGAAGGGAAAGCGACAAAAACTTTAAAGAAATCAAGGAATGATGAAAAGGCGATGACTCACACTAGTACGAAGAAATGTGGATGCCCTTTCCAAATTAACGTCAAGGAGAATGCGACTCCTTTGGGTATGTCAGCGTGATTTGTGGGAGGCACAATCACGACACCGAGGAAGATTGGATAAGGGGAGGAGGAAGTTGAGGATGCGGGGGAGGAATGAAAGTGAGCAGCTCAGGGATATTAGTCCATCTTCGTCTTTTGTGGAGTGCGAGCAGGAAGTTGAGGATGCGGGTGTGAGGACACCGGGGTCTCCAACCGGAGGCACCCCAGTGTCGGAGGCACCCCAATCTCCAATCGGATTTGAGTCCTCCCACTCCACAAAAGCTTCTAGGCAGAAGAAATGCAAGGTTCCACAAATGCGTCGTGTCAGTCGACGCACGCAAAGTGGATCTAACATGGCTTATAGTCATTGCTTAGAACCGGATTGGTTGCTACATGTTGATGCCATTATCGATGTGGTTTCAGATGGGAATTGTGGATATAGGTGTATAGCCTCTGGGCTTGGACTTGCCGACGTAGACGGGTGAAGGATTGTACGTAGACGGATGTACGATGAAATTATCGGGTATGAATACATTTTGCGGGAAGTGCTTGGCTCAAGTTTCGAGCCTGTCAAGAATGCGGTGCATTGCCCAGAGAAGCAAGAGGGGGCATCTTTCAAAGAATGGTTGACACTTCCAGAAATGGGATTGTTAGTATCCACCGCATTCAATGTCATTCTCGTCAACCTCTCGCATGGGAGTGCCTCCACATTCCTACCTCTACGTAGTACTCCAACGTCGTCATTGCACTACAGACTTATCATTGCAATGGCAAATGAAAGGAATATCCATTGGGTTAGGGTAAGTTCTATGATTTTTTGTGAATTGGTTTGTTTCCCCCTTAATCGGGTTTGTGACAATATCTTCTATGTTCTACTGTTCACTTTGACTGGTGCAGTTGTGTGTGAATGCACCGCTGCCATCCTTATATCCATCGTGGGATCGGTGAGTTGAGGACTGCGCCAAAGGTTGGCGAGATGGATTCGTTTTTAGAGACATTGCGCCCATTGCAACTGCTGATCATGAAGCCACCATACCTGTTGTAGATTTAGATACACTGTAGGTTAAAGCTTGTACCTATACGACTAAACATTTAGAAATTTTGCCAATTCGTCCGAATGTTCTATGTATATGCAAATGTTATGATGTGTTTTGATTGGTGTTGTGTTTTGATTGTTGTTTACTTATGGATGGACCCTTTTTAGAGTCAGTTTGAATGTTACGGAGATTTATAATTAATTAAGGTTCGGTGCAAATTGTCGTGCTGGATTTTCAATCTTGTATTGTTAGTTTGACGATTACGGAGATTTTTTTGAAACTGTAATGTTCAAATTCATCCATTCCTGATGTCGCGGTCAAGCAGGTTCGTGAAACAACCCATATTTTTGGTCACCCATGACCGACGAGTATTCTAATATATCGGCCGTGTATAACCGGGTCCTATTTCAATTTCTCGGTTGTACACCACCGAGATGGATTAACTATTTCAATTCGCCTGACTCTCGTCCTATGACGACCGAGCCCTGCGAGACCCTCTCGGAAGTCGACAAGCGATACGCGGTTAACTCTTCGGTCTTCGTGGCGAGGCTGCGACTTTCCAAAAATATTAGCTTATGTCTCGCCAAGGCGAGACGGTTGACACTGATCTCGGCTGTGTGGCGAGAACCACGATTTCCCAATTTTTTTACATTTGAAAAAACCGCCACACACACATTACAACTACTCTACCAAATGTAACTTAATTCGATGATCTTCAACCGAGCCCTAATTTGGAGACGAAATCGGCTCACACACCGGACCCTACAAAATGCGAGAAAACTCGAACAACGAAGGAGAAACACACGGCGAGGGACGGAGAACACGATTTCGGGATTCTCTCCTTTGGTCGGTTCAAAACAAATGAATTCTTCCCAAGAGTTCGGTGAACGAGGGTGGTGGTGGTGGTGGGGGTGGTGGGGTGCCCAGGGGTTTGCACGAGGGTGGTGGGGTGCGAGGGTTTTTTGCACGAGGGGTATTTTTGATATTTTGGGTTTAATTTTTGGGTGCCCCAGGTAAATCGATTTGTGCCCACATTAACTGGGTGCCTTCATTAATAGGTGGGGTGTCCTTAGTGGCCCTCTAATTTTTACTGCCAAATGTACTAATCAAGTAAAAAAGCCAATCCTGAGAGTTTTTTCCTTGATTAGTACGTTTGGGAGGAAAAATTATCAACCCAACACACCCACCAAACTATTTCCCCATCTAACACACCTGTTGCCACGTAAGCGCCACGTAGATTTTTGATTTTTTTTTTCCCGAGTGAAGTCGTGACGATTTAACTTATAAGGAAATCGTGACCCGAGATCACGATTTCCTCACTAAAGTAAGGAAATCGTGATCTCGGGTCACGATTTCACTTTGAGGACAGAGACAAGAAACAGATCTGGTTTCTTGTCTCTCATTTCCTTCATTTTCTCATTGCCTTCTTCCTTCTTCTTTCTTTTTCTCCCACCGATCCCTTCCCTCAACTCCCACCGATCCCTTCCTTGAGCTCCACTAGATTGGCTTCATAGGTGCATATCTTATCTCCATCGTCAACTTCAGATCCGAAGCGCGACCCACCAGAACTCAACAACTTTGTAAGATCTATTTCTTTGGAGATTTTGTGTGTTTATGCTTAATGTGGTTCATGTTATGTTGAATGTTGCATTTTTTGTTAATTTGTTCTCACATGTACATTTTTTTTGTTTTTTTTGTTATTTAAATACATTAATTTGTTTTTTTTTTTTTTTTTTTGTTAGCAAAAATCGCGTGGGCTATTTTTTTTGGAGATTTTGTATGTTAATGATTCATGTGGTTCATGTCATGTTGTATGTTAAATTTTTTTTTATTTTTATGTCTCACATTCGGTTTTTTTGTTTTTTTTTTAAAAGGCAGATTTTATTTATCCGATTTAAATTGAAATTTTTTTTTGGAGATTTTATATGTTAATGATTCATGTGGTTCATGTCATGTTGGATGTTAAATTTTTTTTTATTTTTATGTCTCGCATTATTTTTTTTTTTTTTTTTTTTTAAATTTGATTTTTTTTATCCGATTTAAATTGGGTTGTTTTTTGGAGATTTTGTATGTTAATGCTTCATGTGGTTCATGTCATGTTGTATGTTAAATTTTTCGTTATTTTTTGTCTCACATTAATTTTTTTTTTTTTTTTTTTTAAGGTGAATTTTTTTTCCGATTTAAATTGGGCTGTTTTTTGGAGATTTTGTATGTTAATGCTTCATGTGGTTTATGTCATGTTGTATGTTAAATTTTTTGTTTTTTTTTTTGTCTCACATTAATTTGTTTTTTTTTTCATTTTTTTTAAGGCTGATTTTTTTTTTCGATTTAAATTGGGCTTTTTTTGGAGATTTTGTATGTTAATGCTTCATGTGGTTCATGTCATGTTGTATGTTAAATTTTTTGTTATTTTTTTGTCTCACATTAATTTTTTTTTTTTCATTTTTTTTAAGGCTGATTTTTTTTTTTATCCGATTTATATTATTACTTTTTCCCAATTAGTTGATGTGGTATTAATCAAGCAAAAATCCTCATATACATGTCAATACTTTAGTAGAAAAATTTCGAAGAACATTAGGCGTGCGCTTAAGTGATGAGACATTGGTGGTGGTAACTTTGTAAGGTTGCTTTAAGGGCTCTTATATTCTAAGCTAGCTAGGGTAGTTGTTTATAATATATAATAGTTATTTGCATATAATAGTTTCTTTGTTGCATAATAAGGTACTTAATGTGATCACTAGGCTATTTAGTTATATATATATATATTAATAAATTTACCACTACACCAATTCTATTTGGGTCCATAAGCAATTTTATGAAGGTCATATTTATTTGAATTAAATGCAATGATTCATTATATTGTACATATATAGATTGAAGAATGGGTGATCAAAGAGTATCGTTGTTGTGTTATATGAATGGAGACATGGTAGAAGGAGCATCGGGAATTTCGTACACGAAACCGCCCATTCGACATCTCGGATCGAAGATCGGTTTAGGTACGATGAACTTGTGCGTTATATCGTAATTCATTGCGAGATAGACAATGACTTACTGAGAGATTAAACATGACATATCGATATCCGGCGTACATTGGAAGTGGATCGCCAACTACGTCCGTTGCCGATAGATGATGAGTCGAGTCTCAAAGATGTTTGGGACTTTTTGTCACAATTACCACCACCACATTGCATGGAGATTTATATCGCTTTAGTTAGAGGCAACAATACAATAGTTCCAATTGCAACGTAGTGTTACATTCTGGAGTGGACCTAGCACTCAACCAATTTATGAGCATAGCCATTGTGCATCGCCTTTGACGACCGCAAATCCCGAAATGGATGAGGATCCTCGTTCCTGTGATGATATGAATACTAGCGAAGATGATGACTACTGCGGCAGTGACGGGGATACAAGTGAAGATAGTAGCGAAGATGATACGAGACGATGAAGGGGATGATGGTCATCATGTTGATGATGGCATGATTCGATACGCGTTAAATCGAGTCATAGCGAGATGATGGCTCATTATCTTGTCCTCCAATTTCGAACGAAGTTGGGAACGATCATTTCTTCGATGAAGAGGCTGCTGGAATTGATGGTGCGCCAGTGGGTGTAGGTGAATTTGTCGTTCCTTCCGCTGTATTTATGGAATTGAATAGTGAGGCAATGCAACCCCTCAATGAGAATGCAATGATCCCTTCTAGGTCTTTATGGAATGAGGCATCTGAATTTGAGAAAGGCATGCGGTTCATGTGTAAAGTAGATATCCAACATGCCGTGAAAATGTATAGCATCAAAGGACACAGGCGCTTTGTGGTGACTCATTCTACACCAAATGTATGGATTATTCGTTGTAAGAAATATTTGGATGGATGTACTTGGAGGTTGCGGTGTTCGAGACGAAAATCGCATGGAATGTTTGAGATCGGTACATATGCGGGACCACATACATACATGCATCTATGCTAAATTGTCCAAGGATCATGCATTTGGACTCCACCGTTATATGCCTTAGTGAGGTAGAAAATGTGGTGAGAAGAGATCCGTCCACCTCGGTTCTGTGCTTCACCAGATTATCAAGGACAAATTCAGTTATGACGTTCATTATAAGAAAGTATGGTTGGGGAAGAAGAAAGCAATTGCTAAAGTCTTTGGAGATTGGGAAGAATCGTACAAAATGTTGCCGCGGTGGATGACCGCTCTTCAAGAAAGCAATCCAGGGACACGTGTGGAATGGCGGCATGGTGAGCCTAATGCCAACAATGAAGTTGTCTTCAAATGGGTTTTTTGGGCATTTTGCACCTTCTATTGCGAGGCTTTAGACATTGCGGACCAATGATCCAAATTGATGGCACATTCTTGTATGGAAAATACAAACACAAACTCCTAATAGCCACTGTTGTTGACAGTAATAGTCATGTATTTCCTTTGGCATTTGCCATTGTTGATGAGGAAAGTCGAGACATCTGGGGATGGTTTATGGCTTGTTTGCGACATCATGTGACTGATAGGGATGGTGTATGTGTCATTTCTGATCGACACCCAGGTATATTGTTGGCAATGAACGATCCTCGAAATGGATGGACCAACGAAAGAGATCAACACATATTTTGTCTCCGCCACATATGCAGTAATTTCTACATGAGATTTGGGAGCAAAGAATTAAAGGATATGGTGTACATAGCAGGAGCACAACATCAACCGCGAAAATTTAAGGCATCCATGAAAGAACTCCATCAGCTGAATCCCGAATGTATTGCGTGGTTTACTGACCTAGATCGAGCACAATGGACAAACGCATACGACAAAGGTTATCGATATTTGGATGACTACAAATCTCGCGGGTATTACGTTTGATTTATTACGGTTGTTACTATTACTTACGTAATGTGTTTGAATTATTATGTTTCCAAGCTAATACAAATATGAATTTTTCTTGTCACAAATGTAGAATGCTTTAACGGAGTCCTGAAAGGCGCGCGATTTTACCCCATCACCGCTTTAGTGCAGATTACATTTTATCGTGTCGTGGCATTCTTTAATACAAGACGAGACGAAATAGGTGTGGCCCTAGGCAGGGGCGAAACGTACACGACGTACGCAATGGATAAGTTGTCAAAATGGGGAAATGTGGCTGGAGGGCACAATGTAACATTAGTAAATCGTGAGAATGGTACATTTGAAGTAATAACTGCACCACGTGGCTATCATTTGAGAAAAGGTGGTAACAAGCAAGTTGTGAAATTGGAGGCCCGTAGGTGCACTTGTATGAAGTGGCAGTGTTATGACATTCCATGTTCTCATGTTCAAGCAGTTTGCGCTAGTGTTGCCATAGATCCTTTGTCGGTACATCGAGCCATACTACAAATGGTGCGTATGCGAGTCAATATTATCTTTGCAAATTTCCAACCCATTCGCATGAAGATTATTGGCCTAACGCAAGACTTCCACACACGTTCTTTGGTGATCCATATCGGAAGCGAGTCAAAAAAGGTCGTCCTCAATCTAGCCGTTTGCGCACTGAGATGGATTGGAGAGGCAATCGGAAACAGCCACGGCATATGCAGCGAGAGAAGGAATGGAGAGAAACCCCAACAACGCTGCGATGTAGTAAGTGTAAGCAGGATGGACACAATAGGCGCACTTGCAGTCGTCGTCAGCAAGGACAACCGTCTAATGCTTCATAGCGAAAGACTCTTTCAAGTCTTATGTCTTGAACATACCTATATTTTCCTCGTATTATAGGTCTTTGCTTATTTGTATTATTTGTTTGATGAGAGATAGATGTGATTTTCTGGTCTTGCGTGAAACATAAACTTTTCAATTTCTTAATTGTATTTTTAACATGTGCTTTATTTAAGTTCTTACATGATTTGCAATGATGGAAGGGGAGTAGTAATGCATTATATGCATCATGAACTTCGTTGTAGTATGCTACGTATATTGCACCAATCCATCTCTTTATAGTTACTACATGAAGTATTTCTACTTGTTCATATGAAGTTTACAATGGAATTAATGACAACATTGGTAATGATTTTGGGTTTAAGCGCGATATGGATCCTGGCCTGTAGATGACTCGGTTTTGACTATGCGAGCTCTCCATAGATCTACTGCGTTTGGAATGGCCGGTAATACTTATTTTCACATGTTTCTCGACTTTTTATTTGCATAGCCACGTTTTAACTAATTGCACTTAAATCTCATATCTTCATAGGAGCCTGGTATATTGACTATCGAGACGAATTCATTTGCACTTCATAGGTTGGTCCAAGCTGGATCCACGCATAGTTGGGCATCTTCGGGAAGGAAGCTGGATTTTACGGGGGCTTGCGTGAGTAGGCTTCATTTCAATTGATTGGCATCTCATAAGCGCCCTTGTAAGAGAGGTGGAGGCGGAAACTCACACTTTCCATTTCCCCGTCGGCGAGATGACTATAACCCTCAAGATGTACAAATCATATTGGGGTTGCCGGTCGATGGATTACCAATTACGGCGCGTCGACCAAGATTACGATGCCTTGTGCTTGACACAACTCGGATTCCCTTTCCCAGAAAATAACGGGAATTTGGAGGGCGGATTCAAATTCGACAACTTTCAAGGTGGTTTCCAAACCTCCCTGACAATGCTAATGATGTGGAAGTGCAACGCTATGCGAGAGCATACATCCTGCAACTTCTAGGGGGAACACTATTTGCGGACAAGTCGAACAACCTCGTTCACATCACATATTTGCAATTTTTGGAAGATTTCGAGTAATTTGGACGTATCTTGTTGGGGTAGTGCAACTACGGCTCATTTATATAGACAATTATGTCTTGCGGTGACATTGATGGGGTGAGATAGCGAGGTCCGATCATCTTATTGCAATTATGGGCATGGGATAGGTTGTCGTTTCTTGCACCAATAATGGGTAACGTTCTTCGAGACCGGTATTAGAAAACGAAGAATTATTTCCACCTCTCCATTTGGTCATAGGTAATTACTATTTTCTCACATTATAATTTCAATTTCTTCATATCTATGTACATGTCTTGACATACATGCATTGCGTTTTTCTTTTTCATTTGTGAAGGTGGAAACATGCTTTGGAGACAATGGGAGCATCAATGCACGTACGACAAAGTACGAGAGAAATGATTGACATGCAAAAACCGGATGAAGTAAGAGACAAACCGAATTACTTCTCCACGTAGTGCCTTACACTTACATCATCTAATATGCGTTTCTTATTCATATCAAAATGTTTTTGTTGACTACGGGTAATATGGGAACCGTATCTGAGGCGGTGATAATGGACCAACTGCGTATTGTAGCGGTGGTCGTGCTATTTGCGAACGAGGCACCTTTGATTTTCTTACGTGTAGTCGAAATGTATCATCCGATAGAGTCATGCGCCAATTCGGTCTCGGGCAAATGATACCACATGTACGAGAGCACATACATTCAAATTTGCATAAGATTGACTTGAGAGGAAGACGGATAAGGATTGGAGCGCGAACATAGTGCTTATGTACGCATGTGGAACGAACGTGCCTCCAATATTGCAGCGATGAAAGCTTAGAGGAGCCAATGGACTTTTACAACCCGTATATGCTATGGTATCGTCGCATTACACGACGATTCATGTCTCCTCGTGGAGCTATTCTTTGAGGCCTTGGTAAGTACAATTTGATTTTTTTCGAGTCATGAATCCTTGCCAAATAGTTGTTTTCCTCGTACTTTGGCATAAAGCTTCTTCAATATTTCATATGTAGGCACATGGCATTACTTCAATTCATCGGTTGACCTTTGGGTGATGATGTATCTATTGCCGTATTAGAGATGTATTTGCATCGACTTTGACTGCAGTACACGCAGATTATCGGATGCATAATATGCCCAGTTCATTTCAAGCTTCTCATCATTCTTCCCATGCTGATACACCTTCGAGGCATGACACTCCATTGTATACTCCATCAGTGCCTTTCAACGAGTTTGGGACTCCACATACTCCTTCAGTTCCTCCCACCATGACATTCGAGGCTATGGAAGCCTTTCCATTTGACACGGCACCTACATCTTCGCGCCATTTTCATGCAAGTCCAATAATGATGAATTTATCTGGGAGTACAAGTACTCAGGATGGCGGAATGCGGGACAACGATGATATTCAACCAGAAGATGCTCAAAATCCGGCTGATGTGGGTCATTCGGATATTCCACTTGCACGAAATCGTAATGTCAGAGTCGTCGAGAGAACACGGTGTGGAATTTGGAAGTCATTATTTGGGGTCAGACTAGGACTTTTTCTATACTGTTATAAGTCATTTCCTCCTTATTCATTTTTGCCTTGTAGTTGATCACCAACCAATTTCATCATTTATATCAATTCAACTTTCAAGTTCATTATTTTTTATGAGTTTTAACTAAGTTTTTCTTGATGTGTTGAACCTCTTGTATTGAAAAGTTGTGTATGCTATTATGTGTATGAAAAAGGTACTAAAGTATTTGGATTCTCAATGGTCTCCTCTCATGAATCATAAATAGCTTTGTCATCATTTTTCATGAATTAGTAGCGTGGGAAGCACTGAGAGCAAATTGGTTGGGAAAATGCATGCTTGTGGACATGATTCATGTGGCCTTGCTCTTGGGGCTGCAAGGATACTACATATAGCATCAATTTGCATGAAGTGATCAAACAAGCCAGCAGTAAAAAAAAAAAAATCTATTTGAGTGGAATTACTCTTGACTTCCATTGCATTGAAGAATACTTCTTTCCAATCCACAATTTTCGAACTTTAGAGTTGAAACAAATAGTGGAGAATAACAGTCACAATTTCACCTTTATTTTTTTCATTCTTAATGGATCATAACATATATAAAAAGCATAGGAGATGCTTTTACATTGGTTGTAACCAAACAATCTGTCCATTACTCATGCTTTTAACCACACATTTATAAGTTTAAGCCAACATTTGTGCTTGAGAATCAAAAATGCCATACAATATGTCATTTATCAAAAATGCAGGGAAAAAAGACCAAGTGTAGGCCAGCAGTAAGACGTGAGTTGCAGTCACGACTTCCATTGCATGGAAGTCGTGACTGCAACTCACGACATCCATGGCATGGAAAACGTGACTCTAAGTCACGTTTTCCAGTGCCAAAATTTTTTTTTTTACGTGGCTGGTGATTTGGCGCTTACGTGGCAAAAGGTGTGTTAGATTGGGAAATAGTTTGGTGGGTGTGTTGGGTTGATAATTTTCACCACCACCACCACCACCACCACCACCACCACCACCATCAGAACCCCGCCACCACCACCACCACCACCACCATCACCGAACCCAGAGCATGACCACCCCCACCACCACCTTCAGAACCACTGAGCACCCCACCACCTTCACCGAACTGTTGTGCAAGAACCCATTTGGTTTGAATCGACCATTGAGAGGAATCTCCAAAATCGTGTTTCCGTGTCTCGCCTTGTGTTTCTCCTTCGGCTACGGCTTTTTGCGGTTCGTAGGGTCGTGGTGTGGCCGATTTCGTCTCCAAGTAAGGGTTCGGTTGAATAGTTAAAGAAATGAGAATTCGCGGTTCTCGGCCACACGGAGCCGAGAGGCGTGCTAAGCTTGTCTCGGCCTCGCATGGCCGAGACGAAGCTACATTTTTAGGAACTCGAAGTCTCGGACCGCAGGCGGAAGAGTTCACGGTGTCTCGATTACGCATGGCGAGAGTACTCTAGTTCTCTCGGCGAGACATGACGAGAGCTACAATTAGTGGTAGGTAATGTGGTGTCGGTGGTGTACAACCGAAAATGTGCTCATACTCTCGGTTGTACCTTTGGCGTACCATACCGTGACCTAAGTACACCTCTCGGTCCTTTAAGGCCGAGACATCGCCATACATCTCGGTCTGCGAGGCCGATACAATCGCGCACATCGAGAGAAACTTCGGATAAGCGCAAAAAAAACACAATAAATTTGCAAAATTACTTCAACTTCGACCTCCTCTTGCATAGTAGCGAGTACAATCCTCCATTATATAGTGGAAACAAGTTCGGATTTGAGCAAATTACCAAACCCTACGTTAACAAACAAATCATCATTTTCACTTGTTTTCCACAACTAAACAGTTCTAATAAACTATCATATGGTTGTCAAACATTGTTAACTCATTTGTCGGATGATGTCAATCCGCATGAGAATCGATAAAAAGTCGACAAATGCAGTGTGGATTTGTGGTTCAACCTTGTGGTGGGGTGCCTTTTTTTCTGTGTCAAAATGATTTGTGAGGTTTGAATCACTATATATACAAGGGCAAAATAGTCTTTTCCACTTTTGCTGAAATTTTTACAAAAACTTTGGGTGCCTTCATTAAATGGTGGGGTGCCCTTAGCGGCCCTCATAATTTTTCCTCCCAAACGTATTAATCAAGTAAAAAGACCCCAATCCTGACGTCCTTCACACATTTCTTCGTTGTGATCGACGAACACGAACGTACGAGTCGCTTAACAGCAAATGCTAACGGGAGTACCGGATCTCTCGTTCTCCCGGACAGTAACGTAAAAAACGAAAACAAAGGAGGGCATAATCGTCCACTCACAATTCTCGCTCGCAATCCACTCTCTCTCTCTCGTCCGCCATTAACAACAATCTGTGTTTGCTCGATCGAGGGAGAGCGCCAATGTTCGATCCAGTGAACGCATTGATCCCTCCATCGTCCCCAACGATCTCTTCCGTCTCTTCATCCGATTTCGACACAGAGGTCTGAATCCCCTTCCAAAACCCTATTTTTCGCAATTTTTTTTTGAGATTTCTCGGTGCTGATTTCGCTCCGTTTCTCTCAATTTGAGCACAGTCGACTGGTTCGTTCTTCCATGACAGAAGCACGAGCTTGGGAACCCTAATGGGCGTCGATTTCCCGCCAATTTCGATTAGGGTTTCGTCGCACCGCGAAAACAGACCCGCCGTTAACGGCGCAGGGGGCGGCGGCGCCGGAGAGGTTGGGCGGGGAGGGAGGAAGGGGAAGAGTAGTAAAGCGAGGAAGAGGGCGGTGGTGGCGGCGGCTGCGGCAGCGGCGGATAGGCGGCAGCGGAGGCGGTGGTGGAAGCTCTGCCGGGACGACGTGGCGGGGCCGTCGTCGTTGGGGGAGTTTCTGGAGGTGGAGAGGAGGTACGGCGGCGACGGCGGGGGAGGTGAGGGAGAGTATTACGGAGCGGCGGCAGAGTATGAAGGCGTGGCGGCGGTGGCGGGAAATGGGAGTAATGGGCGGGTGTTGTTTGCCGACGGGAGGGTTTTGCCACCGCGGTCGGGGGCGGACTTGGATTCGGAAGAGGCGGGGCCGTCCGCGTCGGCATTGGCCGGGGCACTGAGTAGATTCCCAGTTTTGCTCACTGGGATTTGTAGTGGAGGTGGTGGAAGCTGAGACTAGTACTTCATTTTTGGTAACACTCCTCACTTCTCATTTTGTGATTAACATCTAATTCAAATGTTGTTGTTGTTGAATGTTTGTCATCTGTTCTTATATTTGTATCTTCACATTTATGTAGAAATGAATTAGCTTTTTCATTCAATCCAATACTTGATTAACCACATTCCCATATATATGAAATGAATCATTGTATCATGTTGTCAAGATGTGAATGTCTTTTAGCAATCTACTTGTCATTAGTAATTGCAAGGGGTTGCCTAGGCACCACCTAGGCATTTTGGGGCCAAATTGCCTAGACGGTGGCTCAGGTGGGCAGTGTCTTAAGTAAATTTTATAGATATTTGATGGGGCTATTTATGATTAAGTTTCATAATAAGAATATCTATCTAACAACAAAATTTTGACTTAATTAATGTTACATGAGGACCTCATTGCCCCAAATGCAAAGATGGAAGATTTATTAAAATTTTCGAAGTGTATATTGAATAGGAATCGTAGTGACTAATAGGCAACTAGTATTGCTTAAGGACTTATAAATAAATAAATAATTATCCAGCAACCTTTAAATAAATATTATTATGTCTATCTAGGCGTGGCCTAGGCTCCGTCTAGGTGACGCCTCACCAAGGCCGGTGAAATCGTCTTGAGATTGCCTTGGTACCTTGCAATCCTTGCTTGTCATAATGTTGTGCAGGCACTCCCGACCAACTAATAGTCTTAGATGTTGTGTTGACATCAGGTTCTTGCACATGGTCCATTGCTCAAACTCTCTTGGAAAATTATGGACTAGAGATGGAAGACAAGCTACAATGCTAGTGTGTGCGTGTTACTAATGTAAAATTTATGCGATTTCATTGAAATTCTATTGTTGAATTCTAACTCAAAATTAGGTAAGTTAGCTAAGTACCAACTCAAAAGTCAAAATAGGAATCCCAAATATAAAAAGACAACTTCCTTGCCATCTTTAATTAGGCTCAAAAGTCAAACAAGCTACAAAGCTACAATTAATTATTGCTAATTTTTCTGGTCATGGAATCACATGTGTTAGTATGTTAAGATGGATAAACTTTAAAATATGAAATTTTATACAGTCATGTCATGTAGAAAATGGCAGCTTTCGTCACAATTGGATAAAATAAGACTGTCAAGAGAGAAAAACTTACGAGGTTTAGCTACATAACTGTTAGATGCGCCAAAAAGGGAGATTGAAGCATCAACAGTTAATGCTAAAGATTTAAAACAGTTAAGATTAGCTAATCAATTTGCCAAAGCGGTTGTTTCTATGTCTCGTCCTGTTCTATTGAATGTATTGAGAATTTGAGACTCATTGATGATTAATGAAATTTCTTTTTTTTCAAAAAAAAAAAAAATGGGTGGAAATAGTTGAGAAAGATATTTGTTTGATCAAATTCTAAACTGGGCATATGGAAAACAATGTTGCTTCTTAGTTCTAGATAATATTGCTTCTTAGTTCTAGATAAATGTGAGCATTGTGATTGGTATGATCAATAAAGATTTAATAACATGAGAAAAAAAAAAGGTAACAAAATCAAATATGGAGCTGAAGAAATTATTACACACCCAATGAAAAGAAGTATTTGAAAACAAATCACTATTTTCTCAACTTAATCCTCCTCCTTACCATGTCCCTGGTTTCATTGAGTTCACTTCTTCAAGCTTTTTGATGAACTGTATTGAAAATATTTTGGTTTCCATAGAGCTAGGGTGCACTACACTAACAAAACCAAGTCCGCAGAAATTCAAATTCAACACGCAGTTTTGGATAGACGATCTTTATTAGAAGAGACGGAAACTTGATAAAAGCATTCTTGCTGATAGACAGTTTCTTTTAATAAAGGGATTTGAAAATTAAATCATTATGAGGATGAAAAAAAAAATCTTTTTGCTTTCATTTAATGATGGGGTAAGCACAGAAATTCAAAAAAAAAAAAAAAATCTTCTCGCTTTCGTTACTTGTACGTGTACATGTATCATTGCCAATATTATTTCAATCGTAATGAATTTGATGAAAGAATCATGGTAAGAAATTGGTGCACATCTCGGCATGGCACACCATACAATCTTCACCTCTCTCTTTCTCTTCACATGGTATTGCTAGAAAGCTTGGAATGCTTTGTTCGTTGTAAAAGAAATCATCTGGATCAACCTTGTTCTTCACATAAACTAGTGTCTCGAAATTGGTCTTGAAGTACTTCTCGCCCCAGCTCTTGGCTTCTAAGTAGGTCGTATTAGCATTCTTGTTTTGTCCCAAGTCAAGATCCTTAAAGTTGAAGTATGCAGTTCTTGGAGAGTTGGAAACATAAGGACCCATGTAATCATACAGTCTTCTAATCCAATTTAAGTGCATCTCAGACTCTTCTCCTCCTCTTTGTTGCCAGGAAGCCATATAGTTAATTAGATATATGTTCCCAGCTCTATGTGGAAAAGCGATTTCACGCTCAGAAATCTCGCTCATCCTTCCACCATAAGGACTGGCCATCATCTCAGGATTGTCTTCTTCCAGTAACCTTTGCCATAGCCCTTCCAACCCAGCTACTGATATTGGTTTTGTGACATAGTCAGATTTCGCCTTGAAAGAGATCTTGGGTTGCGAAGTTCTATCAAGTAAAGCTTCTATAGGTGTTCCGTGTGGTAGTCCTGCAAAATAGACGGTTGATTCAATCCAACTCATCTCAATGCAGTCTTTCTGCTGTAACCCCAACTCGGGGAAGGCATCGTCGGTCAGTTGCAGTAGTTTCTCAACACCACCTAGGAACATGAATTGGAAGGAAACTTGTAAAGTTTTCTTTCCTTCTCTACTTGTATTCACCGAAGCAATATGAAGTCCAATAAAAAGATCTTCTTGAACCTTATCAGTGATGAGCTGCCACTTTGAACAAGAGCGGTTGCGCCTTGTTCCAGTGTTCTGTCGACTGTAGAAACTGTGACGGTAGGTGGTACAGGGACCAACTGGATTTTCCATGCTAGAATGACTCCGAAGCTGGCAGCTCCGCCTCCTCTAATAGCCCAAAACAGATCTTCTCCCATGGATTCTCTGTCGAGGATTTTGCCATCTGTGTTGATGATCAGAGCATCAACGACATGATCGGCAGACACGCCATATTTCCTCAGTAGGTTCCCATATCCAGCTCCACTAATGTGACCACCAACACCAACATGAGGACAAAGTCCTCCTGGGAATCCATGAATTCGACTTTTCTCTGCAATTCTGTAATAAACCTCTCCAATAGTTGCCCCAGCCTGAACCCATGCACTATTTTCTCCAATATCAACTTCAACCGATCGAAGATTGATAAGGTCGATCATAACAAATGGGACTTTTGATGCGTAGGAGAGGCCCTCAAAATCGTGACCCCCACTTCGAACTCTGATTTGCAACCCATGCTTTCTGCAACAAATTACTGCTGTTTGGACTTGGGATTCATGCGAAGGAGTGACGATGAACTCAGGTTTTCGAGTCTCAGGTGTCTCGAATCGGAGATTTTGTATTGAAGACTGCAGAATTGTTGAGTAGGAAGGAGTCTCTGGGGTATACACAGAAGAATTGGACTGTGAATGGAAGGCAAGGCAATTGATGAAGCTCTCATGATTTGGACTTGAAGAAGTTGCGCAAAATATTGTTAAGACAAAAACAGTAAGAAATGTAGCCAAACCATAACTTGGGTTCCCCATGTCTCTCTATTTTCCTAGTTTTCTTTTTCTGTTCTGAAAGTGCTTGCATGAACTTGATATTTATACATGGAACCTGCCGTGCAAAACCTCGTAGTAGTGTCGTTTCTTTGACTTTATCGTTAATGGTTTGCACTCTTGTTAGTGATTCAGTGAAAGAGAAATAGATGTCATGCTGGAAATCTGCATTGGTTTTTCACTTTGTTTGAAAAGTTCAACAACCCCCCATGTTCATCTTTATTTAAATCGCATCACTATGATGCTTCTCCCAACTCACACCACAAATCTCTAAGAAGATCAAGGTGGCCTTGCAATTTTGATTGACATTGACCTTTAATAATAGACTACCTATACTTAAAAATATATTCTAATTAGGAATAGTTGAGCTGCCTAAAAGGCAAAGCTTGATCTTATCAATTTGTTTTAAGAGAAGAGTCAATTACGTGGTCTTGACATCTTATGCCAGATGAGTATCTAAAAGCCAGTATTTGAGAGATATCATATTACAATTTCTAATATGAAACTCATCTGGATTGTGTGTTGGAACACGTCAGTTACTAATGTGAAAGTTATGAAACTAGTTCAGCTTATTGGATTGTTTTCAATTGAATAACATATTGGTCAACAATTGATCTTTGAACATAGTCTGATGTCAATTCTACGCAATGATGATGCCTTAATTTGACTAGAATGTACTTGGTTGACAAACAATAGCCAGTCTACCCACAAACCTCTCTTAAGTTAATATGTGCAACTTCCTTGTTATTGTTTTCTCCTTATTTGTAATATTTATATGTTTTGTTTGAGGTATGTCGATTTTCTTTGGTAGTTGAGATGAATTCAACAACAAAAGAAATGTTGAAGCAAAAGTAAAAAGAATAGTTATCAAACTATCTAAGAACTTAGTACCAAAAAAAAATAAAATTTCTCTGTTTTATTGCAGAAACTTTTGTGTGATTTCACACCCTAGTGTGCATAAAGAATTACCGTGTGATCTTCACAATGATCTCCTGCAGTCCACATGGGAGATCTACACAAATTATTACTGTGATACATAATAACTAAAGAATTAATGTAAGGAGCTCAACACACTTCAATCAAACTGGAAAAGATGGCGGAGGGGCTTAAAAAGGTTTGGACACTCATAGTAATGTCCTTTCTTACTCTATTAATAGGTCATTGTAGGTGGAATGTTCTGTTCGCTGCTGAAGAAGTTGTCGGGATCAACCATACTCTTCACTTTCACTAATCTTTTAAAGTTGCTTTTGAAGTACATCTCGCCCCAAATTTTCGGATCAGAGTATGTTGAAGCACCGATGCGGCCTAGATCAAGATCTTTATAGTTGAGAAATGCAGTTCTCGGAGACTTGGAAACGTAAGGAGTCATGTATTCATGTAGTTCTCTGATCCAAGCTATGTGTTTCTTTGATGCTTCTGGCCCTTCTTTTCCATCCCAGTTAATCACATGATCAATCAAATACATATTCCCAGCCCTGTGTGGAAAAGCAATCTTATCATCTGCAATTTCATTCACTTTTCCGCCCCATACGCCGATCACCATCTCCGGTCTTTCTTCCTTCAGGAACCTCTTCCATATTCCTTCCAACCCGCTCTTTGGTATTGGTTCTGTGACGAAATCGGATTTTGCTTTAAAGGTGGTCTTAGGTAAGGCAGACCTATTAAGCAAAATATCTACAGGTGTTCCACTTGGAAAACCTGCAAACCTCACCGTCGACTCGACCCAACTCATCTTCGTACAATCTTTTCGCTCCATCCCTAATTCCGGGAAGCTCTTGTCCATCACGTAGACAAGATTCTCGGTCGGTCCGAGGAACAAGACTTGAAATGTAGCTTGTACAGTTCTTCCTACTCCCCCACTTGTTGCATTACTATTTTTATTGACCACGCCAACATGCAGTCCAATGAAAATCTCTTTAGGTACTCCATAACTTGCAACAGATTGCCATTTATGAACCACATCAGTTGCTCCTTGTTCTAAAGTTTTGGCCACTACACATACAGTCACAATGGGAGGAACTGGGACCAACTTGATTTTCCATGCAAGAAGGACCCCAAAGCTCGATACTCCACCGCCTCTAATTGCCCAAAAGAGATCTTCTCCCATAGTTTCTCTGTTGAGGATCTCGCCTTTTGTATTGATTAGCCGGGCGTCGAGAACGTGATCTGCAGACATACCATATTTTCTCACCATCGGACCAAAGCCTCCTCCACTGATGTGACCAACAGTAGGACAACCTCCTGCTGGGAATCCATGGACCGGGCTTCTTTCTGCTACCCTATAGTAAACTTCGCCTAATGTGGCGCCGGCTTGAACCCACGCGCTATTATCTTTTACATCAACATCGATAGCACGTAAATTGATAAGATCTATAAGGACAAATGAAACATTTGATGTGTAGGACAACCCTTCGAAGTCATGGCCTCCGCTTCGAACTTTAATGTTCAAGCCATATTTCTTCGAACAAACAACTACTGCTTGGACTTGCGAATCATGATCGGGGGTGATTATGAATTGAGGTTTTGGCGTTTCGGGCATAGCGAACCGGAGGTTGTTGATGGATGATTGTAGAATTGTCAAGTAGGATGGATTGTTTGGGATGTAGACTTGAGGTTTCGATTCATTAGAATTGGTGGCAAGGCATTGAAGAAAATCATCAGAAGAAGCTGAAGAAGCCTTCCATTGTGTTGTCAACACAAGAAAAGTGAATAGGGAAAGAATTGTATGATGGGAACTCTCCATTTCTTTTTTTTTCTTTTTTTTTGGTGGCTCTATGATTTTCCTTCTCGTTTGCATGAGAATAGACACATGTTAGTTTCCCTTTTATAGTGATCTCAAGGCCTCATTTCTTCATATATCATTAGACCCTTTCAATTCTATCTTTAATTTTTCAAGTTCAAAGCAGTATGATTCGCGCTTTCAAGACCAAAATTAAATGAGGACCTAAGACCACTATTGATAATGATAAAATATTAGTTACACAAAAACTATTGGTCCACTCTTATCAAAATAAATAAATAAATCGGTCCAACTTATTTGGTTGTTGCAGATCTTGATATTATTGTTCTAACTTCAATTTCTTAATTTCTACTGCAGAACTTTTCACATTTTCACATTTTCATTTGTTTATTTGTTTTTCATATATTAAGTTAGTGTAAAATTATATAATGGAAAAACAAATTATATGTGAAATGTCATTTTTTTTTCTTGTGGTTTCATTTTTTTTTTTTGTGGGTTGGATTCTTATAAAAAAAAATTGTTGGCAAAAGGCAAGGCGAGCTTGACTGAACTATTTTGAAAAAAAAATGAAAAGATTATGAAACGTACTTCTGATATACATCAATATTCAATATGTTCACCCACAAATCTCATTGTACATGTATCTAGTCAATTTGAACAACAACGCAATAAATATGCAGTATGCTTTCATAAAAGCGGCTGCTAAAACATTAGTGCATGGGCACAAAAAAAAAAAAAAAATCAAAATTGAAATGCTGAGAGACTTAAGTATGCTGATTTTATTTTTATTTTTATTTTTTTTTTTGTATCCTTGGGTGTTAGAAGACTCAGAAACTCTTTTAGAATATGTTTGTATTAGTTCAACTAAATTTGCAGGAGTTAATTAGTTAATCGGCTGCCCCAACCCCATAAACGGAGAAAATCAATGAGAGACTTATGATTTTCTTGATGTTATATCTGGTAAAATATTTCCTACGCAATTCTTTAGAGAATTAGAGCTTCCAGCAGAGGCGGAGCCAAGGCTTGGCTAGGGGGGGCCTCCAAATTTTTTTCCCGCCCTAAACGTACTACCATTCCCCTTCTAATTAATGAAGAAAAGCATATAAATGCCCCTTGAATAAACACATTGTGCACACACATTTTTCAATATAAAATCCCAACATTTGACGATGTATATATGTGGGTGGAGGCCTAGATACAAGTTCTTTATTCTTTACGATTACACGTCCTTAACAATCTATTTCCATTTATGTGCAATATTTTCTATCTTATAATGTTTCCCTTCCGGTGCAACTCTTTTATACTTTGGCAATTTCCATCAAGATTGACTTATTACACAAATAAGTTTTCTTATATGAGTTATAAATAAAAGTTTGTTTCGCCTAAAGATGTTCATTTTTAAATTTAAAACACTTTGAAAATGAACAATAAATTGATAATAAATATCTTTTTCATAGTTAAAAAGGGTTAGTCGAGTTAGCCATTGATAAAGTTGGCCCCCTCCACTCTCTGGACAAGCTCCACCTCTGACTTCTAGTATATATTTTTCATTTGTTATTTTAGATAAGTAAGTGGTGGCATGGTGAGTTTTGACAATAAAACACATCCTATGTTTTTGTAGAAAAAAACACATCCTATGCTGTTCGAACAACAACAATTATATGTTGTGTTGCTGAAAACAACAACAAATCTGTTCTTGAGAGAATGGAGGCTAGCTCCAAAAAGTTATATATATCTAAAAGTGAAGTACATTGGAGGGGTTGTGTACCATCCTTATTGATCGTGTAAAAAAAATATTATGTACAGGCGGTAATCCATGGTGAGCCCCGCGACACCATGCTGTAC
This sequence comes from Stephania yunnanensis, assembly GCA_039657365.1. Lineage (NCBI taxonomy): Eukaryota > Viridiplantae > Streptophyta > Magnoliopsida > Ranunculales > Menispermaceae > Stephania > Stephania yunnanensis. Next base: position 53,646,664 of record CM077588.1, on the reverse strand, counting down.
TTCTCAATCCAACAGGCCGTAACCAATCTTAGAGCCTTCACTCTTGATCCTCTAACTCTCCCCGTAAGCATCTCTATCATAGCTTGGAGTAAAAACTAATCTAGGAGAAGTTAGGCAAAAACACCGAGGTCCAAACCTCATTCTCCCACCACCCAAACACCTTGCCCCCTCGCTTAAATATGTGGCGGAGGCGACCAGTTAGAACCGAAAAATGGCCGTAGGTACAATCTATCCATTGGAAGTTACTCACCGCGTCAAGAGAGCTCCCCCATCATGACCCACACTCCAAAGCCATCTTCTTGTTGCGATGCCCATGGGGGCTCCCTGCCCTGCAATCCAAAAGAGAGAACTCCGTCACTAAAGTAACTCAAACCCTATTCATTTATACAAACAATAATGTTAAAAGTATTCCATCAAGTGAAAGTGTAACCAAGAAAATGCTAAAAAAAAAAAACAAACTACATGGTCCCTTTAGGCCAATAAGGATAAAACTGTTCCTGTCGGCCCTTAGATTGAAGGCCGCCTCCTGCTGTTGTTACCTTAGTAATAAATTCCATTTTCCAGCTAGTTGTGCCCACTGCTGCCCCATAAATTCCTTCTGGCCAAAGAGAATTGAAGCTGCCTCACTCTTAGCAAGTTCCCAGACCTCCATCTAGTTACCGTCACGTTCATGGAATATTCTGTTGTTTCTTTCCGTCCACAAGGCCCATGCCACGTACAAAACTCCCACCTGGCACAGAATGCGTTGTTTTGAGTTGCAAAGTATGGGTGGTAAACTCTCCAAACACTCTTTAAAAGTGGTCGGGTTGATTCAAGCCACACCCAATTCAGACATCATTGCTTGCCAAACACGTGATGAGAAAGTGCAGCCTATTAGTATGTGATCAATGGTTTCATTCCCCTGGCGACACAGAATACACCACGAAGGGAGCATGGTTTTATATGGGCATCTCCTTTGAAGTACATCTATCGTGTTGATCCGACCTACCCATGCTAACCATACAAACACCCTTACTTTCATTGTCGCTGGGCATTTCCAAATAGCCTTGTGTGCTAGATGTAAAGTATTCACTAAAGAGTGAACACACTGATCACTCAAAGAAGAAAAACAAGAACAGCAACCAAAAGAGAGAAAAACGAAATTGTATTGAATGAGTTCAAATGATTACAATGAATGTCATATATATAGACATTCTTACAATAACTAACTAACTAATATAACAACTTTACAACAACCTCCTAACTGTCCTAACTAATTTACAACAAACTAACTGAATTAACAAACATTGTTACAACTGATTTAACCATAATCAAACTGCCTGATCTCTTTCTCAAACTATCTAAACAGTGAAGCTTTGTCACCAACAACATGTAGATGAGCTGAATGTGATGTAACATCTTGTGATCTCTAATGACTTTGTCACCAACGACATGATCTTGAGTTGAAGCGTGAGTGTAACACTTGTGATCTCTAACATGCCCCCTTTGAACCTAGGTGAACAAACTAGATTCGGTTTGGAAGAAAGAAAATGAAACCGAGGAGTAGACAAAACCTAGGTGAACAAATCAGCTGATTGATGATCAGTTGGGATATAACGAAGCTCAAAGATACCAGCTGCAAGTTTTTCCCGTAAGAAATGAACATCAACCTCAATATGTTTAGTCCTAGCATGAAAAACAGGATTCAATGCCAAAGCCCTAGCACTAGTATTGTCACACCAAAGTATGGGCTTGGAAGAACAATGAAATCCAAGTTCACTAAGTAGAGATGAAGTCCACAAAATATCAGTAACACCCAAAGCTAGTGCACGATATTCAAACCTCGATCTTGGAACGTGATACAACTGATTGCTTCTCAGAGTACCAAGTAATAAGATTGCCACCAAGAAGAACACACACTCCACTAGTAGAACGTCGATCATCAACATCACCAGTCCAATCAGAATCAGTGAAAACTTCGAGAGACGAAGAAGATGCAGGACGAAAAACAATGCCAGTTCCAAGAGAAGACTTTAAAAATCGAAGAACACGTTTAACAGCTGCCTAATGAAGATCGGTAGGTTGTTGTTGAAACTGACTAAGTTTATTAACAATGAAACTTAGATCAGGACGAGTGTAAGTAAGGTACTGCAGAGCACCCAATGTACTCCTATACAATGTAGGATCAGAGAAAGGAATGCCACCAGTAGCAGTAAGTTTAACTCCAACAGAATAAAGAGAAGACATCGGTTTAGAATCCAACAAGTTAGTCCTCTTGAGAAGATCAAGAATGTATTTATGTTGAGATAAGTACAATCTAGTAGAATCTCTATAAACTTCAAAACCAAGAAAGTAATCCACATCACCCAATGATTTAAGAGAAAACTTGGAATTCAACCATGTAATCAGTTGTTGAATTAATAATGAATTGGAACCTGTGATGAGAATATCATCAACATATACTAAGAGCATGAGAATAGAAGAGTCAGTCCTTTGAAAGAAGAAACTAACATCAGCTGAACTATTAGTAAATCCCCAATTGAGCAAAGTTGTTTTTAGCTTAGAAAACCATGCTCGAGGAGCCTGCTTGAGACCATACAAAGCTTTGTTCAGTTTACAAACATATTGTGGATATTGTCTGCTAATAAAGCCTTCAGGTTGACTCATGAAAACATCTTCAGCAAGATCACCATTAAGAAAAGCATTATTCATATCAATCTGCTTGATAGGCCACTGATAAGTAACATCAAGAGTAAACATGATACGAAGAGAGGAAGGTTTAATTACAAGAGAAAAAGTATCTCCAAAATCTAAACCAGGTATCTGATGAAAACCCTTAGCCACTAGTCTTGCCTTATATCTCTGAATAGCACCAGTAGGAGTAGTTTTAACTCGAAACACCCACTTACAACCAACAATACTCATATCAGAAGTTGGAGGAACCAATGTCCAAGTATTGTTGTTGTCCAATGCATTAATTTCATCAGTCATAGCTGAATACCAATTTGGATCAGCAAGAGCCACCTTAACAGATGTAGGCTCATTTAGAGAATGTACCAAGGCATATGGAGAAGTAACAACTAGTGCTTTTGGTTTATAAACACCAGTCTTACTCCTAGTTAGCATAGGATGAGTGTTAACATTAGTTCTGGTAATAGAAAGCTGTAGATCAGTAGGTAATTCAGTAGGTATAGAAGATAATGGAGAATCGGTAGGAACTGAGGAAACAATAGGAGTAGAAGCTGTTGGTAAATCAGAAAGAGAAGAAGTAGAAGAGTCCAATGTAGGAGAAACAAAATATATTGAAGAAGAAGAAACAGGACAATGTTGTAGAACAGACAAAGGAAGACTAGAAGCAGAAGAAGAAGAATTATGATTAGACAAAAAGATGCTAGAGTAAGGAAAGTCTTCTTCATTAAACTCAACATCTCGTGAAATATAAATCTTGGCATTTGAATGTAAACACTTGTAACCATGATGCCTAGGACTGTAACCAATAAATACACATTTAGAAGATCGAAAATTGAACTTATGATGAGAATATGCAGTCAGGTTTGGATAGCAAGCACAACCAAAGGATTTGAAGTAAGAATAATAAGGTAGTTTACAAAAACATACCTCATATGGAGACTTAAAATCAAGAACAACAGATGGTAAACTATTTATAAGAAAAACAGCAGTTATGAATGCCTCTTCCCAAAATGAAAAAGGCAGTTTTGAATGAGCAAGAAGAGTAAGTCCCATCTCAACAATAGATCTATGTTTTCTTTCAGGAACAGCATTTTGTTGATGCGTGTATGGACAAGAGTAACGATGAATAATACCATATGCATTGCAAAATTTCTCAATTGGTTTATATTCAAGGCCCATATCAGATTGAAAAATTTTTAACTTGGTGTTAAGTTGTAATTCAGCCTGTTTAATAAAATGTAGAAAAGCTGCATATGCATCTGATTTTAATTTGAGAGGATAGAGCCATGTAAAACGACTAAAAGCATCAACAAAAACTATATAATACCTTGAACCTTGAGAGGATAACAATGGAGATGGACCCCAAAGATCAGAGTAAACCAACTCCAATGGTTTAGTAGCAGTTATATTGCAAGACTGAAAAGGAAGTTTGTGCATCTTTGCCACTTTACAAGAATTACAAAAAGATATGCAAGATTTATTTATAGTATGATTTAATAAAGATAAGACTTTTCGTAACACTGAACTAGATGGATGTCCTAGTCTAGCATGCCATACATCAATAGTAACAGAACTCACAAGTGAAGTAGTACAAGAATCAGATGAACAAACAGGTGAAACAGAAGAAACAGAACCAGAGGAAAAGGAACTAGCCTTCGGAAGACGATATAAGCCATTATGAAGCACTCCTTGAAGCAATGTTGTCTTCAAATTCTTGTCCTTAACAGAGAAAGAAGAAGGAGTAAATTCAGTAATGACATTATTATCACGAGTAAGCTTTGAAACACTTATAAGATTCTTGGCTATTTTTGGAACAAGAAGAACATCATTTAGTTGAAGAGAAGGAAGAGAAGGAACTGAATTTGAATGAATCACAGCATTACCAGTATGAGAGATATTTAACAACTCACCATTACCAACAGTAACTAACTGATTACCTTTGTATTCAGTTTTATTGTGTAGAGCTGATCCATCAGATGTCATGTGACTAGAAGCTCCACTGTCTATGTACCAGTTTGGATCAATAACATTCTCAGGAGTCACCATCATGCCTTGAAAATGATTGATCATTGTTGGAGGTGCTGGTTGTTGATTGATCATTTGTTGGTTGATCATTGCTTGAGCATTCCGAGGCATTTGATAGTGAGACTGTGCAACGGGACGTCTAGTTCGAGCAGAATTCTGGCCTTGAGGACCAAAAAATGATTGATCAAATCTGTGATAACATTGAAGAGCCATATGTCCATGTTTATAGCACAACTGACAAAAAACTTTTCCTCTATTTCCAGTCCTTCCTCCACGATTCTTGAAACCACCTCGAAAACCATTGTTAGATCTGTTTTGAAAATGTATAGAACTGCCTTTCATACCTTGTGACTTCTTGTCACTACTGTCAACAAAATTTGTTGAGAAGTTGTTCATATCAGTTTGTGAACCTTGATTTAAGTCTTCTATTCTCTGCTCATGCATCATCAACATGTATTGTGCATCTTGTAATGACATATTTGCTTTTTGAGAAGCAACTAACACAACAACAGGATCAAATTCATGACCAAGACCACTTACTATTGATCGAATTATATCAGATTCAGTAATCACTTGATTTATTGACCTCAATTCAGCAGCTATTGTTTTAACATTGAGAACAAACTCTGAAATTGAAGATGAACCTTTCTTGATATTGTTCATCTTCTTTTTGAGTTGAAGAACTCGTGCCATTGATGACTGAGCAAACAAACTTTCCAATGTTTTCCAAATCTCAAAAGAGGACTCACATTCTGTGACATGTCCAATGACATCTTTGCTTATGTTTGAAAACAACCAAACCATAAGCAAATTGTCACACCTACTTAGAACTTCATCGATTCTGAGATGAATCTGTTGTAACTGATGATCTTTTGTTTTCAATGAAAAACTCCAATCCTAGAGCTCTAACGGCAGCTTTTACTTGCACTTTCCAATAGATATAGTTACCTTCATCAAGCTTCGTCGGTAAGTTGAAATCGAGAGATTTGGCTATGGCAGTAACATCAGCAAATGTGCTCAGACTGCCAGAGTCTCCTTCATATGAGCTCCCTTCCGCCATTGTAGGTCGATCCAGCTCTGATACCATGTAAAATATTCACTAAAGAGTGAACACACTGATCACTCAAAGAAGAAAAACAAGAACAGCAACCAAAAGAGAGAAAAACGAAATTGTATTGAATGAGTTCAAATGATTACAATGAATGTCATATATATAGACATTCTTACAATAACTAACTAACTAATATAACAACTTTACAACAACCTCCTAATTGTCCTAACTAATTTACAACAAACTAACTGAATTAACAAACATTGTTACAACTGATTTAACAATAATCAAACTGCCCTGTCTTTTTCTCAAACTGTCTAAACAGTGAAGCTTTGTCACCAACAACATGTAGATGAGCTGAACTGTGAGTTGTAACACTGTGATCTCTAACAGCTTTGTCACCAACGACATGATCTTGAGTTGAACTGTGAGCTGTAACACTGTGATCTCTAACACTAGATTTTTGGAATGCTGACTTGACGCTATAATTTCCCGAGCTCTTCCATTTCCAATGTCTTGAATCCTCCCCCACAGTTGGTAATCTTCCCTCCAGCCTTTGTATCAAACTCGCGTTGCTTAGTCTCTCCGCATCACTCATACGTTGCCTTCGTAGGTTGAGGTTCCATCCCGATACCCACTCTCCTGCCTCCCTCCGATTGATTGCCTCCCAATAGTCTCATTTGGCTTACGTGTTAGGCTGTACAGTTGGTGGAAGGAATGCTGTAAAGTCTCTTCCCACACCATGGATCTTTCCAAAACTTAATTATGTTCCCATTCCCCACTTTGAACAACAATCCTTTTCGAAACTCTTCCTCGCATTCCAAAATGAATCTTCACGGTTCTTTATATGTAGCACGAAAGTGACCTGTAGAGTCCCAACCATTCGCGTCTCTCCCATATATGCTCTTGATAATCTCTGCCCATCTTGCCTCTTGCTCCTCTTGAAAGCGCCACAACCACTTTCCTGCCAATGCCCTGTTCTGTTTAACCAGGTTCCCTAGGCCAAGCCCCCCAGTCCCTTTTGTAAGGTGACTCGTTTCCAAAACACCATTGCCCATGACTTGTCAAAGCACATCCGCTTCCACAGGAACTCCCTCACATGGATTCTGCCCTCCCCGCCACCCCATAGGTAGTCGATACAAGGACATGAAATATGTTGAAAGAGCATCGAGTACCGAACTGATAAACGTAACTCGTCCCCCTTTTGACAGAAATCCACTCTTCCATCTATCCAATCTCCTAGCTATTTTCTTCAAAATCGGCTCCCAAAAGGATGTTGATAACGGGGAGCCCCCCAGCGTCATTCCTAAGTATTTCATGGGCCACACCCCCACTATACATTGGGTGGAAACTGCCATGTCGCATACTTCTTGATTTGTCACGTTGATTCTTAACAAGCTACTCTTGTTAAGATTTAATTTCAACCTCGAGAGTTTGCAGAATGTTTAAACCGGCCACATCATATTCCGTACTACCCTAAGTGAGTTCTTTATGAACAGAAGTGAGTCATCCACGTACTGGAGATGTGTAACGTGAGTATTATCTCTCCCAACTCTAAATCCTTGCACTGACCCGTTGCTCTTAGCCACATCGATCATGCGACTCATCACATCAGCCACCAAAATGAAGAGGAAGGGGGAGAAGGGGTCTCCCTGGCATAACCCTTGCTGGCCCTTAAAGTTACCATTTGGGGTCCCACATAGAGCTCCATTAATCATGACTGAGTAGTTAGCCGTGCCAAGGCAGCCCCTACCCATTTCCGCCATCTCGCCCTAAAACCTTTCATTCTCAGCAGGTAATCCAGAAAGGTCCAATCCACCTTATCATATGCTTTCGCAAAATCCAATTTCATGACAAAACCTTGCAGTCCCCATTTCCGACTGTACTCTACTACCTCACTTGCTATGAGAACTGAGTCGAGCATCTATCTCCCAGTTACGAAAGCATTTTGTTCATGTGCGATTATTGTCGGGAGCACCTCTCTCAACAGGCCTGCTAATACTTTTGTCATCGATTTGTACATTGATGTAACCAAACTGACAGGCCTGCAATCATCAATTCTGCCTGTCGTGACCCCTTTCGGAATCAAACATATGAACGTTTGGTTCATCTTGGCATTGACTATCCCATTCCTGTGAAAGTCCACGAAAAAAGCTAGGATGTCGATTTTCAAGATTCCCCAAAAATTCCGGAGGAAGACAAAAGTATATCCACCCTGGCCCTTATCTTTATCGCAGCTAGTGAGAGCCGCCCAAATCTCTTCTTTCGAGAATTCGTTCTCAAGCTCAGTTGTCCTATCGCAATTAATGGGTGCCCAGTGTATTCCATTTATCTCCCAAGTACTATCCGTATCACTTGTATACAAGGCCCTGTAGAAATACACCACTGCATTCCTGATTATCCCGGGTTCTTCCGTGAAATTCCCGTTCTCTATTTGCAACCTTCCGATCACATTTTTGCTCTTTCGCGCACCCAGTAGGTGATGAAAGAACTTAGTGTTGCGATCTCCTTCTTTAACCCATTTCACTTGTACGTTCTGGCTCGCAATGCGGTTTTCGATGATTAAGGCCTTCTCCAATTCATTCTTAACTCCTTTTCTTTGATCCACCAAGACGTCATCCCATTCTGGCGTCCCCTCTTTCCTATTCCGATCTCTAATTGTTCTTTTGAGTTCCTCGACTCTCCTCGACGCTTGCCCAAATGTACTTTTGTCCCATGCCGCCATTTTCCCTCGCATACTTCCCAACTTCCCCATAAGTCTATAACTGGGCCCACCTCTATCTTCCGCACGTCTCCACCAGACTTTGCATTTTTCTATGAACTCCAGATGAGTGAGCCACGCGTTCTCAAATCAAAGTTTGTCTTTCATATACTTATATTAGCAATTTGATAAATTACGAAAATCCTTAATTTGACTAAGTTAATTACTAGGACATTTTCCTCACTCGAAGCCATTTGTCCCACATAAAAAATGCATGTCTCCACTCACTAGTTACTATTTAGCTTAGGATTCCTACACATCTTCATCATCTCCATACAAATTAATGGTTTCAAATTTGTTTGTCTAAATTATAGTCTCATTAATCTATATCAATTAAATTTACAAATTTAGACACTTAAATTCATGAGGTTAGTGTTTTAGTCTCATTGCTGATAGATTAGTGGTACCACTAACTCCCGACTACCCGTCACCCTGTGCCCGCATCTCGACATGCATCTCGAGGCACGCCATTACTAGTGTACACGATCAATATGAGTTAAACTGAGGTTTATGTATTCATCTTAACCCATAATTATCATAGTTATGATCATTTATTCAAGTTATATTGTCTAGCTAGCCTTAGTGCTCCCATACTACGCCTACCCGGTACCCGCGTTGTAATGACCTTAAAATTTTAACTCGTGCACGTGGCATTTCATGACCGTGACATGGACATTTTGTGACGTAGCACACTTGGTCATCGCTCGTAAGTCGATACCGAGGTATTTTATTTTTCGGTGATATGTGTATTACTTATCTTAAATAAAAAAATGTTCACGATTTTAATATTTTATTTTGATAGCCGATTTACGAGTGAGGTAACTTCTCGTGATACGTACATTTACAGGTATGGGATTATAGTTTGATCAATAAATCAAAAAAATGGTTTCCTAAAGTTTTAAATTGTGTCAAATGGTTGAGTGAATTAATTAATTAATTGTTAAGGGCAGAATAGGCAATTCCTAAGTGGAATACATGTGTCACTTATTGATAGGGTGAGTGTGATAAGTGAGTGTGAAATATATGAGAGTAGATAAGGAAGAGAGAAATCGATGTTGTGTGTAGGTTTTGAGGAGTTGTGTTTTGTTGAAAAAAAAAAGAACAAGAGAAAGAAACCCCCCCCCCCCCCCCAAGTAAGTTAATCTCATTTTCAATCTTTACATTTGTTCAATTCCAAGTAACCCTTCAATCTTTACATTTCTTCAATTTCATGTAGTTAATATGTATGGATTTGAGATTTTAATGTTTAATAGAAGAAGTTAATTTATTGTGGTTATTGGTCCTGTAATGGAGAAAGGAAGCAAATAAGGAAAAAAAAAAGAAAGAAAGAAAGAAAGAAAGAAAAAAATAGAGAAAGAAAAAAAATTGAGGAATGAACGAAGAGCTTTGCTCCCTATTCTTTGATGAGTTGGGAGGGGGTGTTGCGCACTGCTTGCGTGTCGTGCACAACATAGGCCCAGCCAACTGGGCTGGGCCATCCCTAGGCCCAATCCAGTTGGGCCGAGCCACCTAGAGAAATTTGGACCGAATCGGTTCAGCCGAACCAAACCCGATCCAACAACCCAAACAAAATAAATAATAAAACAAAATAAATAAATAAAATCAGAAAAATTCAATAAAATTCAGAAAACTTAGCAAAAATAGAAAAAGTTGAGGAAATTTTAGAAAAGTAGGCTTTGGGATTTTCGAGGGGTTTCTACAACAAAAATCTCCCCCAAAAAGTGTGCCACAATTACAATTATTCTATTTTGAACAATTTAAAGATTTAAAAATTTAAACTTTATTAACTAGGCTCAAAACACCTATTTTATTGTGAATTGATACCAAGAGCCTAGGAAACTAGTGTCGGGTACTGGGTGTTAGTTTGGGGATCATGTCAGAGCCGCAAGGGTGCAATAGCGTGGATCCGAGGTAAGTAAAACCAGCTAGAAAATGCACACTCGTTCATTTGAGTTTATATTTTATTGATATTGTATTGTGTCCTTTCTTGAAATTCCCAACCATCTATGAGTGTCCGAGGGCCAAGTGAGTCATGAGAGTGTCTCTGATGGAGTGGTTATCAGCTTGCAACCGGGGTCATGACCTCGAGTCACTGGAGTATTTGGTCAGAATGAGATGTGTTTTATCCGAGCACCGTTGATATCCCTCATTCGCGATGATCTAGGTATAGCAGGCAATGCCGCATCCTAGAACCCGAGTCTGCTTGGCGTTTCTGCGACTTTATGACCTCGACTCTATGACACTCGCACTCGTTGGACTTAGACTATTTGAGAACCTCTCTATTTTTTCTTTTGACATTCATTCCTCGTTGTATTTTCATTTTTACATTCTTATTATTATGCATTCCTTATAGCTTTCTTTCTATCCGCATGACCTTTAGACTGCCTTATTTATTTTGAATTACTATTTAGATCTCACTGGCTTTTGCTTACTGGACTCGGCACTCTTATGTTTGATCGAGTGCAGATCCGGAGCAAAGCAAGGGAAAGGCGCTCATACTTGGCGATCTACTCTGAGGATATCGGAGTAGCCTTCCTCCACTCACTTTTGTAAGTTTTTGATTTTTTTTTGTATTACTTATATATGTTGTTTTATCACATTTCGAATACTTGTTTGGGTTGAGAGATACACATGACATGTATATCATTTTTCTTAGTTATTACATCTGACACAAGATATACATGATTACACATGTTTACAGGGTTCCACGTTTAGGATGTCTAACTCTTTTACTTTATTGTGAGTTATTTAACGTATTAAATGCTTCCGCTAACTTGTAAAACTTGAAAAATACAAATAACTCGACTTAAAATTATGAATTTACTTATATGGATGGATCAGAAGGCTGACTAGGCCTACATTGACCTTGTGAGACTGGCTCGAGGGTCCACGTGGGCTTAGGCCGGGAGAGCCCCCCAGTTTGTGGGAAACTGGGGCCATCACACGCGTCGACACATTTTACAAGGCGTTTACCCGTCACACAGTCTCACATGGCATGTCAATATAAACACACATGTGATGAGTTATGCAATAAATAATAATTAACATCGCAAATATACGACCTACATACAAAACTAACGATTTATGCGCAATCAGACGTGTCCTAGCCTATTCGAGGCGTCTACGTGGGCCAGAGCTGGCATCCAAGTATGAAATTAAACGAAAAAAACGTAAATAATAAATATTGGTCTGTTACACACAACATCTGCCAGCGGCCTACCCATGACACTTGTTCGCGAGCCTGTAGTGTCACGACCCAAATCTCTAACCCCCGTTTTAATTCCTTAATCAGGATCACCGACCCTTGATGTAGGACCTACACTGTGATACGTGCATCGACCGAGGCACGTGGCGAGGTATATCACTAGAAAAAAATGACAAATCGAAACGGAATTAGAAACGGAAATAAGTTCGTTTCTAAATCGAAAACGGAATTAGAAACGGAATAAGTTCCGTTTCTAAATTTAACTGATTAGCGACGGAATTGACACGGAAAAAATCGAGACGGATTTGAGACGGATCGAGACGGAATTAGAGACGGAATTAGAGACGAATTAAATTCGTCTCTCGAAATTGGCGCCACCATTCCCGCCAAATTCTTCATTTCTTATGACCGTTCATCATTCCTCGAGATTTGTATTTTCTTGGATCATGGCACCCTCTCCTCTTTCCCGCACCCCCCCTCCCAACAAAACAGAGAAATCCCTAAATCATTCTCACGAAAAAACCCCAAAAACCTAAATCTGTCTCTCCGTCTCGTCCAAATTCATTCGATTGTCTCGTCCCCAAACGTCCATCCCGTTCGATCGTCTCGTCTCGTCGTCGGTCGTGCTAGCTGGTCTCTCTGCTGTCTCTGCAGTCTGTCCGTCTCGTCGCGGTGGTCTCGTTTCTCCGTCTGCAGTCGTGCTACCTGGTCTCTCTCTTGTCTCTGGTCTCGCCGTAGTCTCTCAGTCTCTCGTCGTCTCGTCGCGTGGTCTCCGTCATCGCCGATATCTCTCGCTCTCTCTCGGTCTCGATTCCGGTTAGCAAGGCATTTGTAGTTTTGGAGTCTTACTACATTCGATATAATCTATTTGTTTTTTATTGTTCTTTATAATGCGAGGCAACACTCATGATCAAGAGCTCTTGAACTTTCATAGAGATCATTCACCTTGTGACGGTTTTGAGGAAATCTTGAACTGCTACAATGTTTTCGCTCAACTTTGCGTCTGTCGGGTTGGCATTCTAGTCCCCTTGTTTATCTAATTTAAAAAATTTATGGAAAACCAAGGGTGACATGAGAATTATTTAAGTTTCCGCTATGGTTCATTTGATAGTTCGATCTTCTAGTAAAGATCGGAGTTGAAGGCAAGAAGCTTTTTTATCTTGAAAGATTTTCCAATTTAAATTAAGCATGCGAGACTTCATAAATTTCCATCTATCAATAAATATTCGGGGTGTCCGGTGTTCCTACGTACCTTATCTGCGGCATCCGGGAATATTAAAGTCGTAATACTTGTTAGCATTGCAAATATTATGCTCATGAATGAAATATGTTATAGATTTTCACTTGAAGCTGAAGCTATATCGCTAGGCAAGGCGAGTCATATATATGCCTTGATGTTCAAACATAGGAAATGAACATAATGTGGCTGACCATTGTGTATACTAGGTTTTCTTAGCGGCTCAGCTATACTAGTCTAATAAATGGATTTAAAAAAAAAATTATTTTCTTGAAAGGTCTTAGCTATTATGGTCATGGAATCCTTTTTATTTTTGTAAATTCGTCTTGGCAATTGGCCGTGTTATAGTACTACCTTATTGTTTATGAAGCTGTGAAGGAACAAACTCTTGATCAGGTGACATATTTAAAGAGTTCGAGTTCTTTTAATTGTTATTACTTTATGAGGTTTTATTTTAAGCTGTTCTTGAGTGATTTGATTTGTTCCTTGGTTGATTGTGCAGTGAATGAGTGCACATCGTTCTGATTCTTTTTGAATTTCGATCTTGAATCTCCGTCTCTTTCATTGCTCTCTGCTCTCTGGTCGCTCTGTGCTTACCGCTCCGCTCTCCGCTCGTCAAGGTAACAAAAAAAAAATTTTAACACCCGAATTCTCTTCACATTGTATCTGCTCACATTTTCCCCGGATTGGCTTTCATGTGCATTAGTTGGTGTTCTTCACTGATCTTTTAAGTTAATGTTGTGTCTTTTGTTTGGTTTAGAAGTTTTTGTTCTACTCTTCTCTTACATGCATAGTTTTTGTGGTTATGCTTGTTCTATTTTTAGGTTTATTAATATGTACTATTTCATTTCAACCTTTTAATTGAGCAATTCAAGATTTATATTGATTCCGTATTTGGTTGTTATTCCATGTTTATTTTATCGGTAAAGCATGTCATCCGTATTTGGTTGTTATTCCATGTTTATTTTATCGGTAAAGCATGTCATGATCAACATTATAATACATTAGAATCATGTACTGAGGTAATTACTTTGTCGTTTGATGTTATAGTTGTTAGTAATTTCATATTCATGCACTTGCTATGGATGATTGATTAGTTAGGTGTTGTTGGTTACGATTGAATAGTACCTATAATTACTTAATTTCTACTACTAGTTAGGATTAGAAACACTAGGATTACTCTTTTAGTGAATGTTGCTATTTCACATTACATTTCTAGAGAATGGAATAAACCTATAACCTTAAGGAGGTATGAGTGAACAAGTAGTAGACGCGTTGATACTATGTGGTATTTGTATGCCTCTTATATCGATATAGGTTAGGCGCACGGCCTCAACCGATTCCCCACACAACTAAATGTCGGACTCTTGGTGGTCTCTTTTTGCAATCTAAGGCATGTGGGACGAGTAAGACAAAGTGTTTGGATACCACGAGTTACTCAAAAAAGTTTTTGAGAGAAAATGCTTAGTGTCAAATAAATGACCAAAATCATTTATGGCAAGCATAATATCATCAACATATAATATCAAAAATATGAACTTACTCCCACTAACATTAAGATATATACATTGATCAATGATGTTTTCCTTAGAAACAAAACATGTTATTGTATCATTAAACTTAAGATACCCTTTGTCGAGAAGTTTGCTTAAGTCCATATATTGATTTCTTAAGTTTACATACAATATGTTCAGTACCAACAATCTTAAATTCTTCGGAAACCGATGTAAACTTCTTCATCGAAACTCTCATTTAGGAAAGGTCATCGTACATCAATTTGGTACAACTCTAAGTCAATATGAGCTACTAATGCCATAATTATTCGAAAAAGTATTTCTTAGAAAGCTGGAGATAAAGTTTACGTATAATCAATACCATATTTACGAGTAAAATATTTGGCTATAAGTCTAGCTTTATATCTCTCAATATTACCACTAGAGTCACGTTTATTCCGCAATTCAACGAGATCCGTAACTTCATTTTGAGCCATCGAGTTCAACCCATCTTTCATAGCATCGATCCATTTGTCGGAATCAACGTGATTTAGGATTTTTTAGTAAGATATTGGATCATTAGTAATTATTATATCATAATCATTTTCTTGCATATATACCTCAAAATCATTTAGAATAGCTGATTTTTTCGATCTTTCACACCTTCTTAATGCTATTTCTTTTAGTTTGCCTACAAGCTTGTCTTATTGGTGTGAATTATATCGGAGGAATTGCCATTGTTCTTATAAGTAATGGGCATAAGGATGTGATCCCTTACTTCTCAAATATTTACATTTTATGGCGTAATACTCTCATTGACTTCACCATTCTCAATAAAATCTGTATTTATAGTTTCTACAATTTTTGTACTATGATTAGGACGATAGATTCTATAGCCTTTGGATTTTGTAAGGTAACCAATAAAGAACTCGTTGATCGTTCAAAAACCCAATTTACTTTATTGTGGATTATACATTCTAGCCTCTACTGGACATCCCCAAACATGAAGATGTATTAAGTTAGGTTTCCTACGAGTCCATAACTCGAAATGGAGTTTTAGGATGACTTACTAGGAACCCTATTCAATAAGTATGCAGTAATTTGTAAGGCTTCCATCCATAATGACTTGGGTAATGTAGAATTACTTACATACTCATAACCATTTCCATCAGAGTACAATTACGCTATTCATCTACACGATTTTGTTGAGGAAATTCCTAGCATTATATATTTAGTTCAAATACCATGCTTTTTAAGAGTTTAGCAATCGGTTTAGGACATTGTCGTAAACCATCATATCTTTCATAATACTCACCACCTCTATTATATCTTACAATTTTCACTTGTCTAATTACCTTTCAACCTCAGTGATGTATACTTAAAAGCATTTACCGTTTGAGATTTTTCATGCAATAAGTAGACATACCGATAACGTGAAAAATCATCGACAAAGGTGATAAAATACTTATCACCCGTAAATGATGGAATATCAAAAGGTCCATAAACATTCGTGTAAATAATTTGAAAGAGCTCATTACTTCGCGTAGCACCTTTTTTAAAATGTTTAGTTTGTTTTTCCTTAATACAATCTAAACACACATTGAGATCAGTTAAGTCTAAATGCGGAAGTATGTCATCCTTTAACAATCTCTCTAATCTTTCTCTAGATATATGACCCAGATGTTTATGCTACATAAAAGAAAAGATATCATTTATGCGACCATGTTTAGTTCCAACATTATGATGCGAGTGAGAAGGGATTTACCAATTTGATCATCGAGACAATTTGTATAAGCCATCACAAAGAATGCCAGAACCAATAAAAGATGATTTCTTTTAAAAAATTGAAACTTTTACTATCAAAATGGAAGGAATAACCTTCAGAATCAAATTTGAATAAAGAAATTAAGTTTCAGATAAGGTGGTTATATAAAAGGTTTCAAATAAATCAAAAGTAGAGTCGAGAGCAAGAAATAGGTGAAAGGTTCCAAAGGCTTTTATGGGAGATTTGAACCGATTTTTCATGAGAATGAACTTCTTGTTTTCCTTTAGGGTTTGGATCATAAGAAATCCTTACAGCATCTTAGAAATATGGATAGTAGCACCCGAGTCAATCCACCAAGTGTTTAAAGAAACTTCGGTAAGATTTAATTCGAACATACAAAAGTAGTAGGCTTATCTTTCTTTTTGAATCATGTCTTTCATTTACAACAATCCTTTTGATAATGCCCAAGCTTCTTACATAAACAACATAACTCAATCAATTCCTTCTCTTTAGATTGTGATGACTCATTAATGACTTCCTAACTTTGTCAATTTATTCTCTATTCATGAGTTTAATGTGCGAACCTCGTTCTTTCACTTAGCTATCAATTTCTTCTAGATGGTCTAGATCGCTATTCCGATTTACAATATTCTCCAATTAGTGAGATTTCTTATCATCTTAATCATTATTATTTCATTACTTGAATAGACAACCGGCTCGACAAGGGTTACGTTCGACTAGGAATGTCGTCTACAAGCATAGACTAGATGTACAACCAGCTCGACAACGGTTACGTTCGAATTGAATTCGCGACGAAGGTTAAAGAATTCATATCATTTGCAAAACAACATTGTCCTACATTCCAAAGTGAAAGGAAGATTAGATGTCCGTGCAATTTTAAGAAATGTCGACTTGTACCGTACCTGGACGTCGAAACGGTTGAGCACCACATATGTAGGTATGGATTTGTCGGGGGATATCACGGTTGGTACGAACATGGTGAGAACGGAGATGAAGGGCCGCAAAATTTTCACGAAATGGATTGCCATATTGATGATGCTTGATGTGGGAGGATACGATCCGACACCTTACCGCGAGATGCTACACAACGTGGCGGGTCCAAGTTTCAATTGGAATGTCGTGGAAGAATCACCAAACCCCCAAGCACGCCAACTATATGACATGATTGATGCAAGTAGGGAACAATTGTGGCCTGGTTGCGAAACCATGACAACGTTGTCGCAATGGCAAGATTACTTGCGATCAAGTCGAACATCATATATACGAACGAGGGTATAATGAAATCATTAAACTCATGAAGGATTGTTTGCCAAATGACAACTCAATGGTTGAGAATTTTTATGCCACTAAAAGACTAATGCGAGGTCTAGGTCTACTGTTGAGAAAATAGATTGTTGTGAGGACCAATGTATGATTTATTGGGGAGTGGACTACGAGTTGACGTCATGTAAATTTTGTGGGAAATCACGATACGTTGCACATCGACGAGGTCGTGGTCGGAACACAAAAAACCGCCTTGCAAAAGAATGTACTACTTCCCTTTGGGCCCTCGGTTGCAACGATTGTATGCGTCGAGTCAACCGCAAAACATATGCGATGGCATGGAGATCATTCATCGCTGAAGATGTTATGCAACACTGTTCTGATTCGATTGCTTGGAGACATTTTAATGACGTCAATAAAGACTTTGCCGCCGAGGTTCGGAATGTTCGTTTAGGATTGTGCACTGATGGTTTTCAAGTATTTGGGATTTCCGGGAAATCGTACTCTTCGTGGCCGTGATTTTGACTCCTTACAACCTTCCACCGTCGATGTGCATGAAATCGAGTTTATGTTCTTAACGGTTATCGTTCCTGGACCGACCAGCCCAAAGCAGAAAATCGACGTGTTCCTTCAGCCGCTTGTGAAAGAGTTGCAAGATTTATGGAACAATGGGGTGGTTACATACGACGTTTCCACCAAGACAAATTTTGTCATGCGAGTTGCCCTTTTATGAATTTGTTAGTGATTTCCCCGCATATAGCATGTTGTCGGTTGGAGCACACACGGTAAGTACGCTTGTCCATATTGTATGGAGGATACAAATGCATTTCAATTGCGAAATGGTGGTAAGACATCGTGGTTATTTGTCATCGTCGTTTCTTGGAGAAGTCATCACCATTAAGGAAAGACAAAAAAAATTTCATTAGAGGCAAAATGGTCATAAATGATGATCCGCCCGCTTTGCGGTCTGGTGAAGAAATTTTGGCAGAAATTGAATCGTTTGGCTTGATGAAGGTGACGAAATCGGCGAGAATCGTGAATGGGCGGATAGCTAAGAATTCGGGATGGAGGAAGAAAAGCATATTACGGGACTTGCCGTATTGGAAGACAAACTTGATCCGCCACAACTTAGATGTCATGCACATCGAAAAAAATGTTTTTGACAACATATTCAACACTATTATGTGTGTCTTAGGGCAAGAGTAAGGACAATGCAAAATCGAGGCAAGATATTCGTGAATATTGTCACCGACCTTCTCTACACATTGATTCGGCGACAAATACTTACGTCCTTGGGTGCTATGCTCTTGATACATCAAGAAGACAAAAATTGTGCGAGTGGGTTGAAAAGTTGCGTTTTCTGATGGTTACGCATCGAATCTTGGTCGATGTGTAGATCCAAAGAAGCTGCGAATGTTCGGCATGAAGAGCCATGATTGTCATATATTCATGCAACGGTTGATACCAATTGCATTCGAGAGAACTTCTCCCAAACCCGGTTTGGGTTGCAATTAGCGAATTAAGCCTTTTTTCCGGTCCCTAACTGCGACATGTGTCGGTATCCAAGATATGGAGGTCTTAGAGTCTGAAATACCAAAAATCATTTGCAAGTTGGAAAAAATTTTCCCTCCAAGCTTATTTGACTCTATGGAACACCTACCAATCCACTTGGCGTACGAGGCCCGTTTGGCCGGTCCCGTTCAATTTCGATGGATGTATCCATTTGAGAGGTACTATCTTGAGCCCTTGATATTATTTTCCCATTCAATAGGTTTTATATCAACATTTCCTATAACATTCATATAGGTACCTTAAACATTTGAAGAACAATGTGCGAAACAAAGCGAAGGTTGAGGGCTCCATGTGTAATGCTTATTTGGTCGAAGAGGTCACATCCTTTTGTTCTTACTACTTCGAAGATCACGTCTTTACGTTGCATGACAAAGTGCCACGTAACGACGATGGCGGTCTCGGGCCCACACCGAACTTCGTTGGCAATTTCTCAATTTTCACTTATCCTGGTCGACCCATGGGCAAGTCGAAGGAGCGGTACTTAACAGAGCGGGAGTATAATGCCGCTCATTCGTACATCTTGCTCAATTGTCCGAGAGATCGCTCCTTACGTTCAGTATGTCCATCACTTTCTTTCAATAATGCGGTACATTCATTGTTCATATTTTAGTAAGACATCCGACTTACACGTTCGTTTCTTCTAGGATATTCGTCGATGAAATCACTCAAGCAATGGGGGAGTCACAAGTTGATAGTAGTCTAAAGCACAACTTCCCCATTTGGTTTCAAACATATGTAAGGTCATTACTTTTGTACGTTATAGATTCAAATGTTTCTCCCATAACTAATGTGTCATATTGCATCTCTAATTTTGACGAATAGGCTCGAAATTCTATAGTTGACGAGACGCTCGTTGATCTTTTTGTTGGTCCTAGTCGATCATGTCTTGTCTACCCTGGTTACCTTGTTAATGGGTATAAGTTCCACTCCGCAACATATGACGTTAATAGATCGACGGAAGCGGCGGTGTTTTGGTGAAGGGTTCAAACTACGCTGATGTTTCCCATAACTATTATGGAGTATGCGCAAGAGGTTGTGGAGATTGAGTATACCGGCCTCAAACGTGTGGTCTTGTTTAAGTGCGAATGGTATGACCCTACACCGAATCATGGTGTGAGGACTCACCCAACACTTCAATTGGTAGAGGTTCATCGAAGTCGACGATATAACAACTACGAGCCATTTGTACTAGCAATGCAAGCCACTCAAGTCTACTACCTTTCGTACCCTTCTATGCGGAACGATCGACAAGAATGGCTAGCGGTTTGTTCTTTGTCGACCAAAATTCGTTGACGAGGAAACTAGCAAAGACGATAATGACCAGGGCTCGGCGAGAGATTGCTTTCCAAGATGGGATGCCCACCACGTGTGTAGTCGATGATGCGATCGCCGATATCAACAATCTGGATGTTCGACCGGGACTCGATTCATTGTTGAAGCGGGTCCAAGCGAAGAAGTTTATAGTGGAGATGAATCGGAAGAATAATCCTCACCTTCTACTCATGAGAGTGAATTTGAAACGGATGATAGCGAATAAAGTATGTATATGATATGTCAACGACCAATAATGTAGTTACTTTTATTTGCATGGATCTGTGTTATTAAGTCCAATAATTTAGACCGAATTTCTACTTTTTTTGTATGCCCTCCTTCTCGATGTTTTATTCGTGAATATTGTTAGGTATCATGGCCGGACGTGGTCATAGGGGATGTCGAGGTTTGCCATTAGGAGGCCATCGTCGAGGCGGAATAGGTGCGGCACCGACATCTTGCGGCGAAATACCAACTGGCCCTCGTGGTCAGGCCACACGAGGGGTCCATAGAGGTCGTGGCGGTGGAGGTCGTGGTTCGATACCTGCATTATCGATTCCGACTTCTCGGTCTCTCGAGCACGATACGGCGCGAGCGTCACCTTCCCCTTCCATACCGTCGGGGTCGTCTGTACCATCATCGTCGTCATCAAGGACTATGCCTAATATACAGTTCCCCACACCTTCTCCGACATCAATGACTCCTTTACCCACGAGGCCTGCACCCCCAGCCACAGCATCACCGGCAGCATCCCGACAAGAAGACGTAAGAGCAGGGTTGGAGGTGACGAGAGCCCTCCGCGGCCACCTCGAGAGGACAGGGATGGAGCCCCCTCGCGTGTAGGGGATCCCTATCACGCTGATTGCCAATGATACGTAAGTTTGTGTTTGACTTTTATATGTCATTTTCAATATGGATGTCAAATATTGAAGAAGTAGTTAAGGTGATATGCATGTTCATGAAACACAGGGAGTTGCATCCTTCGCACTTTTGTGCACGGAGGATGACAAAAGTTTTTAAACGATGGATGATTCCTGAAGGGTATTGTTGGAAGTCGGTACCGCCTCATCATAAAGACCAATACTGGCGCCAATGGAAGGTAAACAAGACTACCATATGCCTTATGATTTATACTATTTTCTCAAATAAGTGCTAACAATAGCAATCGCCAATTTGTAGATATTTTTTAGATGGGATGATGCGCTTCCCGAGGATCTCATGCGAGCGGCGTACGACAGGCTTGCAGGCACAAGGTACACCGCGTTGATGCACAAGTTGAAGAAGAATCGGGTGCAGCCAGTTTATGTTACAGATGAGGCATGGAGGAGATACTTGCAGGACTGGGAGAGCGAGGACTTCCAGGCTAGGTCTAGGCAAGCGACGGAGAATAGGAACACTGAGGTCGAAGGCCCTGGGACTGGACCCTCGAAGCACGGTGGTGGTTCCGTGTCATTTGTGACTACCCAAGAAAGATTGGTAAGTTTTTTGTAACATCTAGGATATTTTGTACATTTATACACTTGTTCACTATGCTTGGTCTCGCACGCAGTGGTGATTCATCCGAGACGCCACCCATTGTGAATGACTTGTATTTGCATCTCCACACCGTTAATCACGACAGGATGACATTCATCGATACTAGATCAGAGCGGTTCTATGTAAGTATAGAAATGATATGTAAAATATTATTAAGTCTTTCACTTACCCCATATCATGTATTTTGTTTGTTGTGCTTGTATATGCAGGATAGGCTCCAGAGCAGACGTCAGGAGGTGACCCAGGCTGCACCGGAGCAATCGGTGGATGATGAGGCGGTGTACCTCAATGTGGCGGGTGAGTCTTCCAAAGGACGTGTCTACGGACTCGGGTCCGTAGGGAGAAAGAAAAGGAGATACGGAGCTCCTGGTGCTAGCACGTCGCGAGACGCCGGATGTGGTGCCGCGGGCAGAGTTCGATGTCGTTGCGGAGCAACTACGAAAGGTTATGGAGTTCATGCATCAGCGTCTTGGGATGGACATGGACGAAATAGGCCTAGCTCAGCAACAACCACCACCACCGCCACCACCACCGCCACCTCATGACCAGCAACAGCCGCCGCAAATAGATCCGGTCGATCCACCCCAACAAGGGGACAATGTTGGGCGTGAGACGTAAGCGTGGCTCTCGAGAGATGAGCAGGTTGGTGATACATAGGTACTTCACTTGTTGTTTGTGTAAATTCTTAGATTAAACGTTTTATAGTGTAGACAACTTTAGAAATTCTTCGAATTACTTTATGATTCACACTTCTTTTTGTGCATTTTTAGGTCGATGTTCCATATTTTATCGTGGATTTTAATATTTTTCCTTTTGCTCCCCCAAATTTTTTTTTTGTTTTTAAGTAAAATATATTATAAGTACTTAGAATGTTTGCATAATCCATGGGAGAAGAAAACATCTTTTTGTTGTGTGCAAATCTTATGCGTTGCGGAGTTCTCTCGAGTGCTATGATGAAGAAAGTGGTAGAATCGACGGGGAGCGACATCTTCATGCAATAGCAAATGAATTTGGGAAGTCGATAAAGGCTCGTTTTTCGGTCATCGTATTACGCACATGTAGGCTCTTCTTCTTCTATTATGGCATGTCCGTAGAAGAAGAATAGCCTACATGTTCTCAACACAAATGACCGGAAAACGACCCTTTATCGATTTCCCAAATTCATTTGCTATGGCATGAAGATGTTGCTCCCTCGTCGATTCTACCACTTTCTTCATCATAGCACTCGAGAGAACTGCGCACGCATAAGATTTGCACACAACAGCCAGCATGTTTTCTTCTCCCATGGATTAATTATGCAAACATTCGGTACTTATAGTATATTTTACTTAAACTGAGGTTAAAAAATTTATTTTGGGGAGGATAATGTATTAAAAATAAAATCCATGATAACTTATGCATGAACTGGGCGTCCAAGCCAACTAAGATATACAGAGGATAAATGGACAATGAATGTACCTGCGGTGGATGGTGGTTTGTTGAAGCCTGATGTAGTGGAGGGTACTGATGATGAAGTTCCTTATTTTTTTTTTTGCAGTTTTCGGATAGGCGGGTTTTAGTTTTTCCTATCGTTCTCGAGGGTTTGGGTTCATTGCTTTTGACGATGAGCATGTTGTAGACGATTTGTTTCATTTGCATGTTAAACTCATTCTTTTTTTGGTGGTGGTGATTTTGGTCCTTATAGGACTCCAGGTCTCGGAGGTAGGCTTGGTGGGTATAGTGGAGGCAGTGAGCTTGGTGGGGGTTATGGAGGCTTTGGCGGCAGTGGCTTAGGTGCTTATCGAGGTGAATCTTCTCTTGGCTATTCTATTTTAGCGACTGAATCACTTCCTTTCAATGGTTTGTCGTGTACACTTTTTAAGTTACTTGATTTACATATTGCTGGTGGTTTAGTTTGTTTCAAACATTAGTTTATTATAGTCAGATACCGTAGATGATTTGAGGGAAAAGATGGCAGATATAGATAATCATGTGGGTGAAGAGACTGGACCAAAAGAAGGTGATGATTGATGGCACTTATTGTTCTCTTTATCTAATCAATACATGGTTTCTTAGAGTTCCAAGTGCATTACTTAGAGAAGGCAGTGTCTTTTCATGGTCAAACCTCCAGAAGAAAAGTTTAAACTAGTGGCATTATTTGAAGAAATTTGGTGGTATACGATTAGTCCTAAGATAGCTTGGATGCATTGACTAGAAAAAGATTTTTAAGGATTTTGAAAGAACACTATCAAGCACAATGAATCAAGCTATTTCGTTGTTGTCGAGTTTGATCCATGCAACCCACCCATCTTTGATGTTGTAATTATGCGATTCGTCTTATAGCACCTTATAATGAATAATATTGATTGTTTAAAGACTCTTATAAATGTTGTTCTTGTTGCATAGGCATCGCCTAGGTAATTTGCCTAGGATCAGAATGATGCCTTGCCATTCTTTTTTTTTCTTGAGGCAACAACAGTGTTCAAGTTTCAACATGATTTTGTTTCAGTTCATGTGTGGAAGTCTTAAGAACTGTAAGCATGAGTCATCGACAGGAGATAGTGTAATGTTAGTGTACAATGTAGTGTCTTTGTGAGTATGTTGTACTGTGTAAATGAGAGTTAGTTAGGATCAGTTGGAGTGAATGTTCTAGACTCTAAGTTCAATGAGACGGTACACTGAGGTACATCACTGATTGTTATCATCTATAAATATAGCATTCTCTGTCTCTCACATCATTGAGAGAAGATGAGTAAAGTTTGATACATTTCTTGAATGCTAAGAAGAACTAATAAAATAGAATAGACAAGCACAATAGAAGTAATTGAAACTTAAATTTTTTTCTTATAGGACGTCTGTTGATTTGGTATCTTGTGCCAACCACCCGTACTAATTTGGGCCAACCTACTATCGATTAAACTTGCAATCTCTAGTTAACAACCACTAGGTTCCATTCTATCAAAAACTAGGAGCACATAGATACACTCCAAGATATTGGAGAGCCTAGAATTTGGACCAACCTATTACCTTACTTTTTATTTTAAAAGAAAGAAACTAACTTTTCTTGCCTCTACGCGCATATATACTTCCATATATAGATATATATTTGTTAACAAGGCTGCATCGTTTCCTCTAAATGAATTTTATCACTTAAGAAGAAGCACATCAGTTTCTTCTTGGATTAGTACTTATGGAATGAATCTTTTCTCTAACGGGAACTGGAACATCAAGTGAGTTTGATACGTGATGTCTCAAAAAAACTCTTTTCTGAGATGGGCACCTCCATAGGATACAAAATTGGCACCATGATTGAGATCCCTAGAGCAGCACTTGTTGCGGACGAGGTATGTAGGGAAATATGTTCTCATAAGTCATCAAGAAGATGTTAAGCTCAAGTTACTATTAATTATTAAAGGTCATCAATTTGCATTATTATTTTATTACCATGTAAAATTGATTCCCTTCCTTTTTTTTTAGATTGCGGAACAAGTGGAGTTCTTCTCATTTGGGACCAACGACCTCACACAAATGACATTCGGATACAGTAGAGATGATGTTGGAAAGTTTCTTCCTATATACCTATCCAAAGGAATTCTGCAACATGATCCCTTCGAGGTTAGTATGCTCGATAATTTTTATGCCATATATTCCACTTCATGTTCGTTTCTATATTTGATCCTAACGAAGCTCGTGACAAGAGTCAGTTCCCATTTACACAAAATCTTAATTTATGCTCAATGGAGAGAGAAAAGATATGTGTAATCTCTCTTGTCTAAGGCGAGTTTCTTTTTACTTTCGTCGATAGGGTGCGTAAATTTAACATGAATTTGGTTTATGAAATTAAGCTCTTATTTGCGGTTTCGAATTTGGTGGCTCTTGTTGTCATTATAGGCTATACATATAGTCGGTTGCTCGTAGAAGAAATAGGACAGTTGGCCTCGGATGTGTCAAACAAACCAGTTCAAGTTGTTACATGTCTTTCCAAGTATCACAAATACTTCCTACGAGATAGTGAGTGATTCTTCTCTTGTCATTTCATATATATATAGAATGGCTAAAACACTAATTTTAAGTGACATTACCAGCAAACCCAGCTGGTTTTTTTTTTTTTTTGAGTAGGAACACATGGCTAAAGCATTGATTTTAACACTCTTATTTGCTTTTGGTGTTCTTTGGTGAAATGGTTGGATGGTGGAAGTGATCTGGTGAGCTTTTGGTGTTCTTTGGTGATGAAATGTTTCTTTCGGATGTGCTTTAATGAGGCTGAATGATTGTGAGGTTTTGTCCAAAATGTTTAGTCTAACTTGAAATCTCTTGTGATTATTTTTTAGTAGTTTGTCTACTTAAGAACTCTATATATCAAATGCTTGTTGACATGTTAATCTTTTGCAATGGTAGGTAAAGTGATTTAGTAAGCTAATTAATCAAACTTGTCATCCATGAAGAGAAGGAAATCTAATCTGGTTTTCTTTTGTGTTTAAATTATAGACAATCAACATCTTCAATCGCAGACTTCCTCTTCCTTTAACCAGAAGAAGCAGCAAGCGAAGAAGCGGTTCCTACGAGTTCCAAGTATCACAGAAGATCACAATCACAGCGGTTACAAGTAACACCACAAAGTCACAACAACAACATAACTTCATTCCTATCTCGGCTTTTTTCTTCTTCTTTGGTGAGCTTTTCTTTTTAAGCTTTCTTATTCTATTTGTGAGTTTTTTTCTTTTTCTTCATTGCAAAAGAGGACATCACTTTTTTTTTTTTTTTTTTTTTTGGGAGTAGGAACACATGGTGATTTGTTTTGGAGCACGCAGCAGTGTTGGTGGATGAGATGATGACTTCCTATCAAGATTGATGGGAAAATAGAGAGGTGGGAAAATAGAGAGGTTGGTGGATGAGATGATGACTTCTTATAGATACATTGTTCTCTTTTTTCTTTTCTTCTCTGCATTTATTGAATCCCCCATTTGGTTTTTTTTTTTTTTTGAGTAGGAACACATGGTGATCACCTTTGGAGCACATAGCAGTTTTAGAAGGGATGAGAGGATGAGTTTAGGATCATACTTACATGATAGGTTTGTGCTTAACTTTCGTTTTTTAAATTCTTAGCATTCTTGCACTTCACCATTATCATATACAAGTTGAAATGCAAGCATTTCAAAGCTTGATAAATAATCCAACTCAACTTACATGATAGGTCCATCTTATAGATACATTGTTCGCCATCTCCTATGCGTAGGAATTTAAAAACTTGGCACCAAACTTCAGTCCACTGCATTTGCTTGATGTTCATGTTTTTTTTTGGAAGCTTTCTTATTCAACATTGTATGGTTTTTTTCTTTCTTCTTCTTGCTTTTCTTGAATCCCCACTGGTTTTTTTTTTTTTTTTTTTTGAGTAGGAACACATGGCTGGTCACCTTTGGAGCACACAGCAGTTTTAGATGGGATGAGAGGATGAGTTTAGGATCATACTTACATGATAGGTTTGTGCTTAACTTTTAGTTTTTCCCTTTTAGCATTCTTGCACTTCACCATTACTTATCATATGCATGTTGAAATGCAAGCCTTTCAAAGCTTCATAAATAATCCAACTCAACTTACATGATAGGTCCATCATATAGAAACATTGTTCGCCATCTCCTATGCGTAGGAAAATAGCAACATCGACACCAAACTTCAGTCCTTGATCGCATTTGCTTGATGTTCATGTTTTTTTTGGAAGCATTCTTATTCAACATTGTATGGTTTTTTCTTTTTTCTTTGCTTTTCTTGAATCCCATTTTTTTTTTTTTTTTTTTTGAGTAGGAACACATGGCTTGTCACCTTTTGCGAGTTTTAGATGGGGTGAGGATGAGTTCTAGAATCATACTTACATGATAGGTTTGTGCTTAACTTTTAGTTTTTCCCTTTTAGCATTCTTGCACTTCACCATTACTTATCATATGCATGTTGAAATGCATGCCTTTCAAAGCTTGATAAATAATCCAACTCAACTTACATGATAGGTGCATCTTATAGATACATTGTTCGCCATCTCCGATGCGTAGGAAAATAGCAACATTGACCCCCAAACTCACAACAACAACGAAACTTCAGTCCTTGATCGCATTTGCTTGATGTTCATGTATTTTTTGGAAGCTTTCTTATTCCTCATTATATGGTTTATTTCTTTTCTTCACTTGCATTTCTTGAATGTCATTTGGAATTTTTTTTTAAAGTAGGAACACATAATTTGGTTTGTTTTCGAGCATAAAGCATTTTTAGATGGGATGAAATTTGAGTTTAGGATCAAATTTGAACTGTGAATGTTGCATTGATGGGAGTTTGGGGGTCAATGTTGCTATTTTCCTACGCATTGATGGGAGTTTGGGGATCAAATTTGAGTTTAGTTTTTTCCTTTTAGCATTCTTGCACTTCACCATTATCCTCTTTCATGTTCCTTATTACCTCTAGTACTCCTCTCTACCTACATATGTGCATAATTGACAAAAGACCAAAGCAAACTCAATCGTAAAGAAATTATAAATTAGGTTCGGAGACGACTTGTTATGTATGATTATTAGTAATTTCTATGTTTCTTCAAATCCACCATTTTTCTCATTCGCTTCCAATGTACATCCTTAGTTCGATAATCTCTCCTTTGCCTACTTCTTTCAGGTGCATACTCACTGGTTGTTGCCCTCAGATGGAGATTCAGAAATGCTTCAAAGCTGCGTTTTAGTTATTAGATGAAGTCCTTTTTGTGTATACTTCCAAATTTTGGACCTTTTGTGAGTGTTCTTTTTTTTTGCTTGTTGAACGATAGGATTGGTGGTTTTTGTGTATACTTCCAAATTTTGGAGCTTTTGTAATACATGACAACTTTCCGTGGATATATAAATTTTTTGGCTAATTTTGAGTTTCACATTTTTTCTTTCTCTTTTGAATTTTTGTTGATATATATTGTCGATGTATGGATGCGCAATTTGGCTTCTTTGGGGGATGTTTGGATGCGCAATTTGGCTTCTTTGGGGGATGTTAGCACCCCCAAGGAGTTGTTGGAGGGGGTGCAGGCGATGGAGTATGTCATATCGGGTTGTATTTTGATTTTTTAGGTTGGAGAATCAATTGGATTATGTATCTGTGCCATATTTAAACAAAACAGAAAATTAGAGACGGATTAGCAACGGAATTCAAATTTTCCGTTGCTATTCCGTCTCTAATTTTCTAGAAATATTTCTATCAATCACAAACGGATCAGAGACGGAATCAGAAACGGAATAATCCGTCTCTGATTCCGTTTCTAATTAGAGACGGAATCAGAGACGGACTATTTGCATTCCGTCTCTGATTCCGTCTCTGATTCCGTTGCTGATTAGAAACGGAATCAGAGACGAATTCATAAATTTATTAATTCGTCTCGATTCCGTTGCTAATCAAAGAACGAATCGAGACGAATGCAATTACAAATGTACCATTTCGAAATAAATTCCATTTCATTTCGTCTCTGTTCCGTTTCTAATTTCCGTCTCTAAATCCGTCTCTAATCAGAAACGGATATTTTCCGTCTCTATTCCGTCTCTAATCAGAAATGGAATCCGTTTTCCGTTTCTGATCGTATCAGCGACGACGTTTTCAGAGACGGAACGCGTTCCGTCTCTGTTCCATTTCTGATTCCAATCAGAGACGGAATTTTCGCAAATCAGAAACGGAAAATTCCGTTTCTGATTTGCTGGTTTTTTGTAGTGGATGTTCCTCGGAATACATAAATCCATGGAGATCAAGTGCTAAGAAGGAACATCACCTTAATATATAATATTAGTGATCAAACAACATGCAAACCAAATCACTCATTCATTTTAGCTGGAGAAGAAGAAGGAGTTTCTAGAGAGGAGTGAATCATCAAGGTGTTGAAGGAATCCATGGGAGTTGGTGAGATATTCTCAAGCTAGGGTGCTACGTCAACTAGGTACACATCTTTTTAGTTGAAATTAGAACAAGTTCTGATTTTAGGCTAATTTCAGATGGTAGAAGATTGAGTATTTGCCATTGATTTATATATTTAAATTTCTCATTTCAAGCTGATAATCTTGCTATATTGAAGTTCTTAGTTCGATTTTGAAATCATAAAGATATGAATTTTTTAAATTGCAACACCAAAACTGGAATGTTGCATGTTGTATTAGGAATCAACCTGGGTAATTTAGTCATAATCTGCACATTTTAGATCCAAATTGATCCAAATTAGTGGCATTTGAAAGCTTATTTAAAAGGGGATAACTTTGCTAAACTGAAAGTATTTTGATTCAAATGTTTTTATGTCCAAACATGCTCTACAAATAGGTGTTGGAATAAAAAAGGAAAGTTTTGAAACTAAATTTGTTAAGGGCATAACTCCCTAACTACTTATCCAAATGAGCTGATATTTTAGTATGTTGTATTTGGATATATTTTCTGCCTTATGACCAAATATTACATTTTAAGGAACTATATATTGGGAGAAATATATTTTTTAATTCCGCTGGTCGAATTAAATTCCAATTAGACCTATGTTTAGTAAAATCATGACATCTCTTTCATTTTAAATGGGAATTTTGCAAACTAAACATTTTCGGAAAACTAAGAGAGATACCAAAAATAATTTTACTGATAGAGGATTTCGATATTTAGACCATTTCATGCCTAAAAGTGCGTTAAAATATAGGACTAAAACTGAAACTTAATTTAGTCTTTAGGGGCTGATTTAGGAAAATTGATTTAAAGTCTATTGAACCAATTTGAATACACAATAAACACCACTAAATTGAGCTTAAACCCACTATATTTGAACTAATGAGACAACAAACTCAGGAATCTAGGAAAAGAGTATGAGAGAGCGCATACAAAATTTGGAGTATCGGGAGTCCAGTAAAGCTAGGACTTTACTTTGTTGTTGTGAGTATACCCAATGACAACTTTACTTGGCATTTCATTTTTATTAATTGTTGTCCTTGCATAGTCTTTTTGGCTATTTTGCCTTTGTATTATTATATCATGTGTTCTTTGTGTCTATGCTCACTTGATGAGTCTAGTTTGCATGATATCCATTCATTTGATTAGATTCATTGATTATATCCCATGCTATGTCTATTCTTGTTGTTTTAAATGTGAATTGAATGATAAATAGCATGTTATTAGGCTAGTGAATATCTTATAAATGTTTAAGAGGACTTGTATTCCTTATTTGTTTAGGTGTGTAGATGTTCCTATGCCTTGACAATCCATACTTGGTATTTCTTGAAATTTAAAAAGTAGTTTTCGCATTTAGGTCCTGTACTCGATCGAGGTGTGCGCGACTCACGGGGTTAGAGTCCCTAGGGATGTCGGCACATGTTACCTGACACTGTATGACACTCGGGGTTAGAGTCTCTAAGGTGGTCTACACACCGGGGTTAGAGTCCCTGGTAACAATTAGGTTAGAGTCCCTTGTGCTATATGATTATTGAGTCAGAGTGACATGTTTCACTGCCGACCGGACCTAAATCACCACTACTTAGCCTGTGTCAGTATCACTTGTTTAACTCTGGTATTTACTCGCATATGGTTTGTTTTCTAATTTTCCCATTTATATGCTTTTAAATACCATTTGAATATTTGGAAATGCAAATTAAACTTGTCATCAGGGATTACTGTTTTATTCTTGTACTCATCGTCTTTTTTATGACGGTGGGTGTAGAGTCGTCTACCAGCAGGCCGGGCAAAGAGAAGATCGGCGATTATCCCTGAGCCCGCAGAGCGTCACTACATCGATTGCAAGTCTTCTTTTGGTATTTTGATTGTATATGTTATATATGTCTTTCAGATACTATTTGGGGTTGTATATTGGGTTGAGCGTTAGTTTCCCCGACTTGACTTATACTATTTTACTGTTTCACTGCATTTTGTGAACTTTATATATGTGATGTCATTTATTGGTTTTCCACACTTAGGATTTTATAAATAGCTTCTGCATAAGTTACTAATTGCTTCTGCATAATCAATAAGACTTCCTCTAATTAATTAATTTAATAAAAAGTTTTAATTAACTCTAGATTTTATAAACTAGTAGGACTAGGGTATTACTTATCCTGAACACGAAAAAAGAGGCGTCTAGGTTGTAAAGGCTGACTAATACGTAGTTAAGTCCTGCGTGAATATGATTTGGGCTTAATTACGGGATTAGGCCGGGCGGTGCCCTAGATTAGGAGAGGGGCTGTCACATGTAGATCTCTGCCAGTACTGATACACACGTCCCCAACTTAACCGCCATCAACTCGTTGTGTGGGGTCTTAACTCATAAGGCCCCAGTCTCAGTATTAATTATTTGAAAGCAGATCATCATTTATATACTTCATTTTAAAATTTTACTTAACCAAGCGATGTGAGTATGACTATATGTAAATTCGGTTCATACATCTCCAACAAATAGTAACGCTTAATGTCTCTTTTTTTAATTAATTTTGGTCACGAGATGTTGCAATAAGAGTATACCTATTTGTCACAAAAGAGTACTTTGTTTAATTTGTATGAGAATAAATATATGGAAGCTAGTACATGTACATACTCACTTTGGGCATCTACTTACTCGATGTTGTGCAATATACTTCGATATTTGCACCTCGCAAGTGTACATGCATATGCATCTCGAGATGTATCAATTGAATAGGTGCTCAAACTAAGTGAACACAGTGGTTACTCAATTATTTTCCCAAATATATACATGCGCCAAACAAAAAGTACGTACTGTACTCAACGTGACTGGCGCTTGTCCTTCAAGCATGTCAGTAGCAAATCTAACTTAAAAAAAAAAGAAAAAAAAAAAAGATACGATATTCGCTCATCTTATTTAATTTCGATTTCACTAGCTACATGGTTAAAGCTACTAAAAAGAAAGATATTACCTGACAAATGGTAGAGTCCATTTCACTACATAAACAACAATTTAACACTACTAAAAACAAAAAAGATAACTAAAGCAAGAATAGAGTACGTGCTACTTCCCAAAAAAAAAAAAAAAAAAAAAAAGCAGAGCTGCGCTATGCAACATGTACCACTTATCCGACGACTCAAATTTAAATAAAGATGCCCTATGGACAAATTAGTAAATTCACAAATCTTAAATCAATGTAGCACTAATATAAATTGATTTTAAAACTCTAACTTCTTTTGTGTTCAAAACTCCAGATTTGAGGAGGTGGAGGAGACAACAACTGCACATATCTCAAAAAGAGGTAATCTCTATTCTAACTTCTCTTTGTTTGAAGTTTTGGTGAAGAATGTACACAAAATGGAGGGGAGGTGGAATAGCGTCGATGCCGCCGCCACCTATGGTAGGCCTCTACTAGGAGGCCCCATAAGAGGAAGCACGAGAGAGGGGGCTGGCGCTGGTGCGCCCCCGATTTAAGGACAATGGTCTCCCCATTACCAGCGCTGCCCATCGCGTACCAGGGGTCAAATGCCCCCTGGACCGGGACCAGGGGTTAAATAGGCCCTAAACCCGAAAAAAGAAATACTATTATTATATATAATTAAATAAAATAATAAATATACATATATATTTAGAACAAGATAAAAGCAAGTGAATGCTTTCGAACGGGATGCTATCACGTCTTCGAGGGAGACCGATCAGGTCCCATGCACCCCTTGACCCACTACAACAAAACAGCAAATCAGAAACAGAAATTTCCGTATCTGATTTGCATAAATTCCGTCTCTAATTGAAATCTGAAACGAAACAGAGACGGAATCAATTTCGTCTCTAAAATCGTCGTCGCTGATTCGATCAGAAACGGAAACATGATTCCGTTTCTGATTAGAGACGGATTAGAGACGGACTAAATTCCGTTTCTGATTAGAGACGGATTTAGAGACGAAAATTAGAAACGGAACAAAGACGGAACATAAATGGATTTTTTTTCAAAATGGTACATTTGTAATTGCATTCCGTCTCTGATTCCATTGCTAATCAGAAACGGAATCAGAGACGGAAATAATAAATTCATGAAGTCCGTCTCTGATTCCGTTTCTAATCTGAGACGAAATTTTTGCATTTCGTCTCTGATCCGTCTCTGATTAGCAACGGATCAGAGACGGAAATCATTATTTCCGTCTCTGATTCCGTTGCTAATCAGAAATGGAATCAGAGACGGAAATAATGATTTCCGTCTTTGATTCCGATGCTGATTCATGCATATATTCCTGAAAAATTAGAGATGGAATAGCAACGGAATGTCTGAATTCTGTTGCTAATCCGTCTCTAATTTTCCTTTTTGTTTAATTTTCAAACATAAACATAAATCCAATTGTTCTCCAACCTATAACTTGAAATTACAACCATAGGACCTACTTCATCGCTTTGCACCCTCCAACAACTCCTTGGGGGTGCTAACATCCCCAAAAAAAGTAAAATTTGACATTCATACATCGACGATATATATCAACAAATATTCGAATGAGAAAAAAAATGTAAAATTCAAAATTTGAAAAAGATTTATATATCCACGAAAAATTGTCTAGTATAACAAATGCTCCAAATTTCTAAGTATTCACAAAAACCACCAATCCTATTGTTCAACAACCACAAAAAAAAACTTACAATCCTCTAAATATGCACAAAAAGAATTATCAATCTAAAAGTCATGTAAACAACTATAAAAGTTACATGATATGCTTTAAATTCCTCATCTCTCACATGGAAACTAGATTATGGCAGGTATTGTCACAGGGATATGGGCAATCAATGGCACTAACTCCCACTCGATCGAAGAACCAGTCACCTACTGATAGGGCCACGCTTTGCAAATATTGCAAAATAGATCAAAATCATGATAAAAAACACGAAACTGCAAAAAAACTATCTCCATTTACAGTGCAAAAGAAAACAATATATTTTACTATAATTTCCAACGGTACATGGCTACTTGTGTGTCCAACTAACACAATTTGTGCATGTAATAATGATGGGGAAACGAAATTGATTGCAAATCATTTTTTTCCTTTCGTAATTTCTTCATATCATTTACTACAAAAAAAATTCTTTATACCATATCTTACATTTCCCTGTGGTGGCCCTATTAAATAATTATAATCATGTATAAAAGAAGGCATTTTTTGTAAAGAAACTTATCTAAAATGCTCTCTAAGACACTGGAAGCAAATAATTTAACTAAGTCGATAACATGTTAAAAAGAGATATATTAGTTGGTTAAATAATCAAGAAGAGATCTTACATGTGGGCGAGCTAGTTTATAATCCAAATGGAACAAATATCCTTTTGTCAAAGCTGGGAGCTCGTAAGGTGGAACTGCCTGCCAAAAAAAAAAAAACAAAAAAAAAACACTCCAAATGAACAAACTTTAACTCTAGAACCCTTTTAACTCATCGAATGAAAAGATCCATATATAAATAGATTCTATATTTAGTGATGTTTAATAAAATTTTAAAAAATGAAGGTAATGAGGTTTTGAATAAAGCTACATATTGGGCATGCCACGTGGCTCGTCGAGAAGGCTTCAAAATGCCACGTAGCACACCCAAAATACAACTTTAACATATATAGAGATTCTACAGTTTATTCTCTTCTTGAGTGCTTTCCAAGTGCTTAATGGACTATAGAAGCATACAACATTAGTCTTCAATTACCTGAACTAGGTGTTCACCCTCTACATATGGTTCAGGTTCTATACCAGGAAATAGGTAAGGATGACTGCATGTTTTTCTTAGCTGCATTACCTGAATAATAGAACAAAAATATCTCTTAGCATGTGAAGGCGGAAACCTTTAGAATTATAAGTTTTATTTCAGAATAAATAATTTCAACACACTTCTTAAACTGATAGATCGGTTAATGATAAGATCCAAATTGAACACACCATTCTATTATACAAATAAGTCTAATAACACCATATCCAAGAAGAACATAATTTAACAAACAGAACACATGAAATCCAATAACTTTTCTTTCAATTAGTTTATGTCAACCGTAAAGATCAAATTACTGTTTACCTTAAAAATCAACCAACAATATAATCATGAAATTCCTACAAACCTAAAAACTTGAATAATGAACAATTTTCTCAGCATATTGGTGGAAGATGATGTCACGTTTGAACTAATGGAAATTCGCTCTAAGAAAAATGAAAAATAAGATGGTATCTCTATTCAATGTCGAGTGTTTCAAAGATTGAGTTTTACAGCAATGAGTTATCAAGGATTCAAGGTCATGCTAAAATAAAATGTCCACAAAGCAAAGGATTCAAGGTCATGCTAAAATAAAAATGTCCACAAAGCAAAGACTTCAAGTGCAGAAGTTTCTAATACATATACCGTTCTAGACTCTAGAGATGTAGTCATGGAAACTTTCTATTTGAAATCAGGCATGAGGATGCAAATTTGTTGATATAATAATTTGTGTTCTAATGGCAAAGGGCTTGTTCATGCTAAACATGTCATAAACTAAAAATAAATAAATAAACATAAAATGGGAAATTAGACATAATAATGATGAATATTTAAGAGAATAGGAATGTTTCATGCATGTGGGCCAACATGCTCGTGCCATTTTGTGTCAATCAACCATGTAAAAGCAATACAAGACATAAGCATCACGTTTTTTACAAAAATGAAAAGGAACGCAGATTTTGCTTTTCGAAATTTCTAATAGGATTAATATAATTAACAGTTATTAAAATATAACAAAGTTCACTTTGAACTAGTTTATGAATGTAACTCGTCACATGCCATGATAGCAATGCCAACCATCAAGATGCAAAAGTCAAATGATAAAACTTTCTAGAGAAAAAAAGAATATCATCTAGAAATCAAGAGTGGTAAAGATTCATGTGTCACAACAATTTAAAAAAGGAGCAATATCTTAGTCATAGAGAGATAAATGACATTTAAGCTTAAAATGAAAAAGTAAAGCAATGACATTACAATGTTTTGCAAGGATTGATGATTAGGAGCCTTTGAAGAAAATGCAAGGAGCATAGGGAGCTCCCTCCTCAAGATTGATAAATAAACCTTCTTTTGCAGGGGTACCAGTGGTGCTACCCTATTAAGATGACAAACTATCCAGCATTATCAAGCATGAAACACAAACTTACGTAAAGTATTATGAGAAGCACCTAAGAGCTACAAGTGCAACATGAAAACCTGGAAGCAGAAAGAGAACTAACACAGTAATCTCAGTCAAAGGTGGCAGTGAAAGAATTCCGCTTTACACGAGCATAGATTTTGTTCGCGAAGCATAAATGCCCGCTTGATATATATTTCAAAATTTTGAGTTGTTCCTTAGCTCTGACCGCATATTCACCTGGTCAATAACATTTCTTACTCTTAAAACTTTTTTCATCTTCCGATAATTCTTGCTTACTCTAGAAGTGCAAGCATTGAAAAGAAACCATCACAAACAACTCATAAAGTTGCTAGACATATTTTTTGTACTTTCTAACAACAGCCTCATTCATAAATTGGGTTCGACTATGTGGATCAATGCTAGGCTAAGAATACATCAAAAAAATAATATAAAAAGTGAGAAAAAAGATCGTTTAACATCATATAACCATAAGTATCAAGAGATAAATATGGAAATGAAATGCATGCAAGAGAAGAGAATCAAGCTATAAATGTAAAAGTAAACCATAAAAGAAAACTAAAAGCTATCAATTGCTTTGATAATACATCTTGAATTGACTGTCATGTTCAAAATCCCACTAAAAGAGTCGTCCGATGCTAGTTACTCGACCATGCCACTGAATAATTTTTCTTCACCTTCAATTTAAAAAGTCTTTGTTGCCACAACAATGCACCCCACTTACAATACAAAATATCAATTACAAGAATAATCCCATCTCAAACACATAAAAATATACAAACAAACCAGAATTCGCACCACCAAAAAAAAAAAAAAAGCACACCAAAACAGGTGGCGTGGAGTAGCAGTCAATACAATACATACACACATTCAAGTGATGAATCCCCACAAAATATTCTAAAATCCAAAACAGAGAAACAACAGATGTTAATGGGCAGTGCTGATCTGAATACCAACTTGTGGAGGAAAACAAACTAATAAAGCAAAAAAGATAACCAAAAGAATTCAAAAAGGGGTGTGAGAAGCTCAAAAGGTCATACAAGATTCATGAGAGAGTAAGCATCGTTGCCACCTAAATGTAAAAACAAAGCAAACTCTTACCAATGAGAGAACGGAGAGCGACCGAGACGAGAGAGAGAGAGTTGAGAGAGACGGAGAGACCACGAGAGAGAGAGAGAGAGAGTTGAGAGCCGATGACGGAGACCGGGCGCGACGAGACGGAGAGACCGAGAGAGACGGCGAGACCGAGACCAGAGAGACCAGCGCGACGAGACGGAGAGACGAGAGTTGAGAGAGAGAGAACGAAAGTGATTTGGGGATTTTGGACGAGACGATCGAACGTGATTTGGGGATTTTTGGGGAGGGGACGAGACGATCAGATTTTGGGGTTTTTTGGGGGATTTTGGACGAGAAGGATTTGGGGTTTTTTATTTTTTGGTTCGGAGGGGGGGCCTTGATCCAAGCATACACAAATCCCGAGATTTGATGAACGGTCATAAGAAACGAAATTTTTGGTGGGAATGTTGGCGCCATTTTTTAGAGACGGAATTTAATTCCGTCTCTATTTCCGTCTCTGATTCGTCTCAATTTCGTCTCTAAATTTGTCCGTCTCAATTCCGTCTCTAACTTATTTTTTTAGCAACGGGACTTAATTCCGTTTCTAATTCCGTTTCTAAATTTCATTTTCCTTGTAGTGACCCTCACATCGGGCGACGGGGGACCCACGTGACCCACACTAGTGGATCCCAATGACCAATTAATGAAAGATTTAATTAACTTAAATCAAAGTATTTATTGATGTGATGTATTATGGTTGTATAGCGTCGTGTGAAGGTTCGCATCGACCCCGAGCATACCATAAGTTATTATAGGCATCGCTGCAAGTCGAGGTAAGTGGGGAGCTCCGCTCATTTATTAAATATGACATGTTATTATTATAATTATGAATTCATGATTTTAACAAAAGTGACTTGGGATGGGGTCGTTACCTACCTTGGTTGACTTCATGTAAGGCCTCTTGGGGAGCCATACTCATATGGTGGAACCAAGTCACCTTACATGCGTAAGGGCCTCTTGGGGAGTAATACGGTGGAACCAAGTCACCCATTTCTGCAAGGGAATCTTGGGGAGTCGTGGATAATGCACGATGGAACCAAGTCACCCGGGCCTCTTGAGGAGCCGTGGACACACTGTGGAATCAAATCACCCACACATATTTACTATATTATGATGATTGGTCAACAAGGGAAGGTAATGACAAATGTGACCACGAACTTGCATTTATATCTATTACATTCTATGTATATCTCTTGGAACCCCTTTGCATGCAAAAGTTGAATTTCTTATGTTTTACAATCCTTGATACTACATATATCTGTTCAAGATGCTCTATGATTATGATATGCTTACTCTATATGAAATTGATGTCATGCTACATATTTCAATGTATCCTGATTATAAATGCATGCTAGTTTTATTTTGATTTATAGGTATTACTTGATGTTTAATATTTGAGCTTAGTTCTTCTCTTATTGGACTCCGTTGGTTCTTTAGCTCACCCTACTTACAATACTGGTCCTTCCACGAGTGCGATCAATCTTGGCAAGGGGAAGACCATTGCTTGAAGTCTCCTTGCTTTGTGAGAATTTGCATGATATATATATATATATATATATATATATATATATATATATATATATATATATATTTGTTTGATTTTCATAACAATAAATTAGGTTGTGACTCTAGGTAGTTTTACTTGGGGTAGAGTTGAACCCTCCTTATCTATTTTCGGATCATTATTGAAGTTTTAAGGTTGATTTGGATACTTATTGAGATGATCAGACGGTTGGATACTTATCACGCTGATTTGGCGATTTCATGAATTTTAGTGTTGATTTAATTTCCGCATTTATTGTCCTATATGGTAGTATGTTGTTCCGCATGTTGAATTAGCGTGTCAGACCGTTATTTGTGTCTGATTCAAGTATCGAGCTTGAGTAATGGTTTGGGTCGGGCGACCCGACCCTATTTCAGGTGAAGGTCGTTTCAACTTATATCGAGAGAGGCACATAACAAAGCACACTAGTACGTACTCATACTAGCTAACATTATTAATTTGTTTCTCAACACGTACAAATTTAAAACAGCAAGCTCCATGCATGCATCGATCGATCATCAGCTCCTAATTAAACTACATTATTAATTTGTTGATGATGATCTTGCTCTTGGTATGACACTGAGAGGAACTGTTTTGGCGAGCACCAACACGAACGAGTCTCCCATGTCCAACTCCTTTGGTTTCATTCCACCAGGCAGACTCCACTCGAAATTATGAACCAAAGAAGCTAATATAAACCTGGTGGCCCTTGAAGCCATATTGAGTGCAGGGCATATTCTCCTACCAGCACCAAATGGTATGTAATGAAAGTCATTACCTTGATAGTCGACTGTCGAGTTCAAGAATCTCTCTGGCTTGAACTCCAACGGGTCCTCCCATACCTCTGGATCTCTATGTATTGAATAAGTGTTCACGAATATTTGGGAGTCCTTAGGAATGGTGCAGTTCATCACCTCGCACGTCTCAGTTGCGCGGTGAGGGAGAAGGAATGTCACCGGTGGATGCAGTCTCAAGGTCTCCTTTAAGCACGCATGTAGATATGGGAGATTTTCTAAATCAGATTCTCTCACTTCTCTGCTTTGCCCAATTACTCTGTTCAACTCCTCTTGGAGTTTAAAGAGCTTGTTTGTATTCTTAATAAGCTCTGACATCGCCCATTCTATGGTACATGAGCTAGTGTCCGAACCAGGTCCAAATATTTCCTACAATGATCAAATTCATGCTTGAATGAGAGACTAATTAAAATTAATTTAATGAGCGGCTAATTAAAATTATATGCAAGTTGCATGAAGGTACTAATTAATTAAGTTAATTAATTTTTTTTTACTTAAACCACCTAGTATATTTATATGGGTAGTTATTAAATTAATTGCTATCTTAATTATCAAGAAAAAAAAAGAGTAATTAAAAAAGTAAACAAATAAAAAGCTGATATTTGGATGATCTTACCAAGAGCAAGGCATCAATTTGTGCATCAGTGAAGTGAGCTTGGATCAACACATCCAAGAAGTCATTCCTGGAGTGATCTTTGGTTGCCCTCCTCTCCTTCACTATCCCTTCCCATGACTCATTCATGCTCTTCACACACTCAAAAGTAGTTTTCCTAATCCCTTGCAAGTCCAAGGGTCCAAAAACAGGATAGAAATCAGGCAAATTAGGTTTTGCCGCCAACACCATAAGCTGCCTTATCATACCCTTCATGCCCTTCTCATTATCCTTATTATCATCATCATAATCATACACATTTTTGTTAAAAATAATAGACCCTAAAACATTGATAATGCACCCAAATATGACCTCGCCTAGGTGCACCACTTCCCCTTCTCTACTCCTCAAGAACCCCATCAACTCCCTCACCTTCTCCTCCCTTATAGTAGTTTGAGAGTCCACCATCTTGGTAGAGAACAACTCGGTCCT
Source organism: Stephania yunnanensis (assembly GCA_039657365.1). Lineage (NCBI taxonomy): Eukaryota > Viridiplantae > Streptophyta > Magnoliopsida > Ranunculales > Menispermaceae > Stephania > Stephania yunnanensis. The sequence goes on along the minus strand of CM077588.1, from coordinate 53,605,150 downwards.
CCATATTTTCCTCACCATCTTCCAGTGCTCGGTGCAGTCAGCCCACACCATGGAGTGTTGGATGTATCCGGGGACTTGCACGCTGTGCGCCACGTTGCGCCCGGAGCAAGCGCGGTCTTGAGTCTTGAGTACCTCGGACGCCGCCAAGTGGTTCGAGGCCACCATCAGCGGCGGGACCAGCCCGAACTTGAGCATCATGAGGGGGCCGTAGTTCTTGGCCAGGTCGGCCAGCGCGACGTGGAGTTGGCCCTCGCTCACGCTCAGGACGGTGTTGCCGATCAAAGGCCATGCAAAGGGACCCGGAGGAAGTAGTTTTTTAGGAGACAAGTGCATAATGTAACGTTTGAATTCAAATGAAAACAAGAGAGATAAGAGAATGATCAGCAGTATTAGTAGTAGTACTACTGTTAATGGATCCATCTGCAATACTGATGATGATCTCTCGATCTCTAGCTATATATGCACGTACACTACTTATGATGGAAGTGTGTGCTTATGATATCTTTGGTTGCTATATATAGAGATATATGGCCGGCCGTCGAGGGCGGACCCATTTTTCAAAAAATAAAAAAAAAAATCAAAGGAAAATATTATAATTGCAATAACAATTTCACGCCACATTACACATTGACTTACAAAAGCCTTTCATGCAATCTCGACTCGCGTGTTATACATCGAGATCTGTATATACCCGCCACATAAATAGCTTATGAGCCAATTAATGTGTCTTGCGTTGTGATATGATGTTGTCATTCTAGCACTTCTCAAATAAAAAGGAAAATAGTAGAATGACAACAACAATATTATGACGCCACAAGACATAGTAGGTCATAAGAGATTTTCATGCAGCTTTGACCCGCGTGTTATGCACCAAAATCCGTGTATGTTCGCATCTCGAAAGCGCGCATGGACGTATCTTGTTAGCCAATGTGCTTTGCATTGTGGCACATGTTGTCATTCTAACACTTCTCAATGAAAACAATGCAAAATGCACAATGCATCCATCCCACCGTGTATTGCACCTCAGGATGCGTAAGGTCGTGTGCATCCCGAGGCTTGCATGACGATGTGATTGTCATGTTGTGCATTTGGAAAACCCCAAAATAGAGAATCATTAGAATGACAACAAGAAGTAACCCCAACACATCTATATATATGCCCACAAGAGTAGTTCATGCATACTTCAAAATGTTGGCACACACAGATCTCAATGCGTAATAAGTGAGGCCGCATAAATAGTTTTGGCGGGCTAAGGTGTGTTGATGTGTGACTTACTCATTATCATTCTAACGTTTTCCTTAATTATTTGATATTTTAAAACTCTCACCAAAATTTGCGGAGCCCTATATGTATAGCACGTGTCACACGAGTCTGTGCACGCATTAAGGGAAAATTCTAGACGTGCATCAACAAACACAAATTAGAATGCGCGATGCTTCTTGAGATAAGCCCGAATCGTATCTGGAAGTAAATCACACGCATATCAAACGTCATGTGCGCTATTATTGTGCACGATGTACCCTTACCACTCCCCGCATTAAGTTTGGTGTCGTGACTTCTGAACAAGGTGCTTTTTTTTTTATTAAAAATATCAATTTATAGTCAGATCCTTCTGCGACCTGCTATGACATGGAGTAATAATTTACGCACTAATAAATAATTACGCACTAATCATGCTAGCTACGCCTAGAAAATCTAATCGTGTGATTTCTCGTAACTCTTACAATAATTTTTGGGGACCACGGGCATGGACTTTTTTTTTTCTTTTGTGTAAAAATGTGGAATCTTCTTTTTTTTTTTCTGAATACAATTATCAAATCTACATTAATCCTTCTGATAAAAAAAAATCTAAATTAATCCCAAGAGTTTTGATGCGCTATGTGTGGAAGTCTAAGTTTAATAAGATTAGGTGTCGTGAGTTTCGTGACATATAGATTTATTTTAAGTTTAAATCTTCATAATGTAAAACTTGTGCTAAAGAAAACTTGGAGCGTTCACCAAAAGAAAAAATGAAAACTTGTACTGCCCACTGCCTACTCCAAAATTCTAAAACACTCTTCTTCTTTTTTTTTTTTTTTTTTTTTTTTTTTTTTTTTTGCATGATTTTATTTTTGAGCCCCCGCCGATCTTTTCTTTTGATTGGTGGTGGCTCCAATGATACCGTTTTCCTTTTTGTTTAAAAAGATCTGATTAGATCTGAAATGGATGATCAGTTCCTTCAGTGTTGCAATTATCAAATTCAACATGAATTGGCATAAGTTAGAATCTTCAACTCTACATCTTCATTTATGTTAGTGTGCAAATTTGCGCCTACAGTTATTAGATCGATACTTTTCGTTAGTGTTTTTTTAATCAAAACAAGTAGTTTTCTTCTTTCGTTGGAAGTCTTAGGGTTTTCTTCCTTTTAAAAAAATTTGATTTAGTAAGAGGTAAGGATTCATATAGGGGTACTGGACAAACCGCGGTTTTGTCATGAAAACCCTCAAACCGCCACCAAACTGAGGTTCACGATTTGATTTTTTCGCAAACCACCATCAAACTGCAAACCCTCAAAACTGCAACCAAACCGACCGCGGTTTGATCGATTTGGTTTTGCGATTTTCATGCGGCACATTTTCGACGGAAAAAAGGGTCACACATTTCACACATGTCCATCAACAAATATACAACAAAAAATATGTCCATACATGACCATCCAAAAAAAACACAATGAAACATATGGAACTCAATCAACTTATGAGTGATAAGTTCATTCCAAAAGTTAAAACAACATAAAAAGACTTCAACTCCATTCCATTCTATTCCAAGTTTGAGGGTGGTTTGGTGGTCACGGTTTTATATAAATGAAAACCACCACTAAACTACGGAATTATAATTTTTGAATTTTCTAAACCACCACATGCAAATCGGTTGTTTAAAAAACTAGACAAGACCAGACAGTTTGGATGGTTTGGGCACGCGGTTTAGGCGATTTTGCAGAGACTGATGCTCACCTCTAGTTCATATGCAAGCGAATGAGGCGTCTGCTTATGTAATGACACGACTTTCCCGTATATATGCTAGTCAAATGATTAAATGTAGGAAATTAACCCTTTAATGAGATAGTTATGATTGTACTCAATTATGTCACCCAATGACATCAGTTCTATATAGTATATATATACTAGATCCTATAAAAATATGAATAAGTCGATTTAGGCAAATGAGGCATATCCGCCCAATACCTAACCCATTGACATCAGTATAATTTTTTTTTTTTTGGACAATGGACATCATATCATATATATGAACAATAAACTTGAGACTTGAGAGGAACGCGTCTCATTAATTCTTAGTTTTTAAGAAGCAAAAAACTTTAATTAATGCATTGTATATTGTGCCTCTATCTATATAAAATAAAGTCTCAAAAAAAAAAAAAGTATATTGCGCCTCTCTATATATACATATATATATATATATATATATATATATATAGCGCGTCTAATAAATAAACTTGGCAGTAGCATTTTCTATTCGAAAAAAGGAACCAGCTAATTAGATCTGCCTTTATTTTACGATCTACCAGCTGATTGTAGCGTGATCTGTGAATAAATCAATTTTTAAATACTCTCTCTATTTTATATTATATTATATGTCACATTGTTTTTTCTACAATACTTGTCACATTATATAAGATATCAAAGGTGTATTTTAAGCGCGGTTGGGCTGCAACATGATAATGGTTATGGGGTTCCGCAAGGTGGCCAGGCTATTCCACCACTAAGAACCTGTCTTGGTCGATCTTCTCGACTCATCACTGCGAGCTTACTTGGAACTTTTGGTTGTCAGTCAAAGCTCCAATTCGAGTTTTATGGTTTTTTTTTTTTTTTTTTTTTTTTTACCCATAATTCAAAGTTACGTCATGCTAAATGGGGGTTCAATTCAACATTATTTTTTAAAGTAAAACTTATGACACTAGAACAATTTCGATATTTAATAGAGATTTTTAAACCCCTATTAAAAGGGGCGTTATTAAATAACGCTTAATTGATATGAGTTTTAAAAAATTCTACGTAATGCATGTATTAAAAATTAAAGCGTAACACATTTTCACATGACATTTAGTAACACTTTATTTAATATGAGTTTTAAAACCTCTATTAAAGGCCAAAAATATTTTACTCTGAAAAATAGACTATTAACGAGGAGTAATTTAGTCTCAATATCTATCTTTTTAATACTTTCAATCATCATTTTACTTCATGTGCACAAACCCAAATGTCACAAATAATATGAAACGAAACGAGTAATCAACTATAATTAATGTGATGCGATTTTCTAGAATTTCCATTCATCAATTGCATTGAATCTATCAGGCACTACTCCCTCCTTCCATTTATCTTCTATTTGATGATCACACTTTTAGTTGTATCAATATTCGATCCCCATCCTTCAGTACTTAAACCCCCTAGTTTGAACATGAACTCCATTTCTTTATAATTGAACATATTGATTTCTGTGCCTCGTAGCGCGCCAGTTGGGAGATCGATACAGTGCGCCTCCCACGTTATGCACGCCTCACGCCTATTGATATTTCACTCCAAAAAAGTCACGAGTTGTTGACTCTTGAGATTGAGGCCTTATTTGATTCATTCTTGCTACTTACAATATGAGCTGAATTAACTTGACAATGAAATGTCATATTTTCATGTTTGGTTTAACTTTGAACTTGTGAGAAATTACATTTTTTTAAACAATAAATTATATTAATTGACATAAATACCTTTTTTAAAAAAGATGAATGTGAGTAATAAAAGGTAATTAATGAGGGGCAATTGTATCCACAAACTATTTGGAGATAACTCCTTAAGGAGTGTGAGTGAGATATCAAGATCATATTTCATATTTGGTTGAACTTTAAACTCGTAGGAAGTTGCATTTTTTTAAAACAGTAAAAGATATAAATTGACATAACTACCTTTCAAAAAAGAGATGAATGTGAGTAATAAAAAGTAATTAATGAGAGGTAATTGTGTCCACAAACTACTCCTCAAGGGGTGTGAGTCGGATATCTCTCACCTTTGGATATGAATCTCTCACATTTGGATATCAATTGAAAGATAATTTAGAGGAAAGTTGAGCAACTGAACAATATCAATTTCAACTCCCTTCGAAGTTATCGCTCTAGGGTTAATTTCACCTCTAACCAAACTAAGTCCTTAGAAACACATGATTCCAAATGTATCGACGATTTCCAAAAAGGTGTGTATTTGCTTCGAATTTTCGACTTGTGCAGCGTCGATCTACAATTGGTACACCCTTGTCAGATGCGCCTCTAGATCTAATATGATCTTGATTCGAGGTACATCCGATAATGGAGATGGGGTGCTCATGATCGATGTTTTCGGCAAAAGTACATAAATGGGTGCCACGTGGGTACCTACAAAAGTTTCAATTTCCGTACATTCATATTTATTTACTGTGCAATACACATCCAGATATGCGCGTATCTAACTCTATATGTATCACACACCGGATGCTTAAAATGAGGTTAAAATTGAGAATAAAACATTTAATACTTCTTTGACTTCCTAATTTGACACATTGTGAAACATAAAAGTGTCAAAATGTGATTAAAGGAGGGAGTACATAAGAGACAAAATAAACCTTAATTAATTAGAAAATACTCTAATTAGAACAATAGTGTCACACCGCAAGACAAATTAGCTCGCAAGAGCCTTCTATACGACCTCGACTCATGTATCATGAATCAGAATCTATGTATGCCCAGATCCCGAAGCACTTCTATAAGCCAATATTGTGCCTTGAAGTGTGACATGTCATTGTCATTCGAGCACTTCTCTAGCTGATTGATTAGCTATATAAATGTCACTACAGCTTTAGGATTCACCATGAAATTAAAATCAATTTAAACCTCATTAAGATCTCAATGAGCATGGATTTCAGTCAGGGGCGAATCCAGGATTTTTGATAGCCCTGGGCTATAAATATTTTTTGGTTCTTAACGTAGGGTTTAAGAGATTTTTGGGGTGGGCTAAAATATAAATTTTAAAAAAATAAGCTTAAAAAAAAAAAAGTAGTCGTGACAATCAAAGTAGCAATGCCTATGGAGATGTGAACGATGAAGATTACTACTCCCTCCGTTTCATATTATCTGTCGCATTTGAGCTTGTGCACATGAATTAAGGTGATGATTGAAAGTCTTAAAAATATAAGCATTGAGACTAAATTACCCTTCATTAATAGTCTATTTTTCATAAGTTTAGCTTGAAAAAATAGCGTATTAATTATACAATCCTAATTAAAATTAGGCCTAAAATTGAATTGGGGTAGTGTTAGGTGGACTCAATGAGTCCAGACTCAAATAACAATAAAGACTTATATACCATTTTGAGTAATATTGGTGTTAATTAGGGGTAAGGGTAATTATGTTTTTTTATATAATTGAGTAATTTAAGTTACTAGTAAAAAATCATTTGAGTCTGGACTCAAAGAGTCTAAATAGATTTTTTAAATTGAAAAAATGCCATAAATACAACCTTGATTTCCTAATGTGACATATATTATGGAACAAGAAAAAAAAGTCAATGTAACAAATAATATGAAACGGAGGGATAGCTTGAAAAAAGTAGCATATTAATTATACAATCCTAATTTAATTATATAAATTTTTTGAATTGAAAAAATGTCATAAATACAACCTTGATTTCCTAATGTGACATATTTTATGGAACAAGAAAAAAAAAGTGATGTAACAAATAATATGAAACGTAGGGAGTACTTTACAAAGTGGTTGGTAAATGCATGCCTTCTACTAATATATGGTGATGCAAGCTGCTATCAAGCTTAATGTGTTAGAGATCATGAACAAGGTAGGCATCAAAAACTCATCTCTCACCATCTCATCCCCCTCGCGTATCAGCCATCGGGGTCTGCAAATGGATAGCGAACTCGAATCAGTTGCTATGTGAAATAACGCATAAATATATGTATACATATATAAATTAACAAGTACATATAACAAATCATTATCTCACTTTCACTCACTTCCCAACTAATGATTTACAGGCAAAGGTCATCTGGTTTCCAAAACTAAGTTTGTGTTTTATTCATGTTTATGTTTTTACCTATCAAGAAAAAACTGGCTTTGATACCAACCGTGACGACCCCTTCTTCTAAATAGGGCACCGCCCAGCCTAATCCCATAATCAAGCCTTAATCCTAACCTCGTAAGACTTAATTACGTATTAGTCAGCCTTTCGTCCTTATATTCTTCGATACACGTGTCTAGATATTATTATGTTTCAGAGTTAATCAAAGATTTTTATCATTTTAATATTATCACATAGTTTAAAGGTTATGCAAAAGATCTTATTATTCAAAAATCATAAGTGTGGGAAATTAGGAAAAACAACATCACATGCATATATATATATATATATATCATAAAGATAATAGCACAATATGATATATGAGTCTCAAAACGGGGAACTATACGCTCAACCTAATGTACAACCCAAAATGTACAATAAAGATATAAACATAATAATACAGCAAAAGTCGAGTCATACAAAATGAGATAGGAGAGTCGCCGAAATACTCAAGGAAAGTCGTCGATCTTCTCATCCTCGGTCTGTTGCTGCTCGACGGACCTACACTCACCGTCACAAACTAGATGGTGAGTATATTGATATTTAAGTAATAACCGAAGAATTTTATGCTACATTTCCAAAATATAAGAAAGGCATTTAAAAACATAAAGTAGTGAAAGAGTTGCTGAATCAAGTAATGCAAGTAAATACCACTGTTAAAAATGTATAGACTGACACAGGCTAAGTCGAGATTATCTACATCCTATCGGTGGTGAGAACTATCACTTAACCTTTTCCACTACTATACGGAGTCGCGCTCAATATATTCCATACAAATAGCGAAGCTCACTCTACGCATATAAGTCATCTATATCATTCTTGTCGACCACCCCGAGTCTCATACCTCGTGTGCCGCGTAAGTGTAGTAGTGAGTGCCAGAACCCCTGTAGACCCATGTCCTCGTGAACCGCACATCTCTTGTGCAATGGACACTAGATAATCCCTACTTTAGTTTTCAAAGATCAATAGTTTTAAGTCTCTAGGATAACAAAACTAGTTAAGCTATAAAGCCCAAGGAAATAGAATAAAAATATAATCCATTCCAACTTATCCCAATAGCACGCTTTTGATCAACTATCTATCAAGAATATCATCAAGAGTAGAAATTGGAATCAATGAAACATTTTACCGAACATCATATCAACAATATTCAAACATGAATAGAAACAAGAACAACATGATGTAAGATTTCGAGTAGCAATGTCTACAAATAGACTATAAAACAATAAGAGTTAATGAAATGAAATATAGAATTCTCACAGCTTTACTTACAAGTCACAAAGCTTATCCTAGCCTATTCGGCCTCCCGACACTCCAAAACGCGTTCCCAAACTCTCGAGATCTCCCCTCAGTTCCTTGGAGTTGTTTGATAGGTTTTAGAGTGGGGTTGGACCTCTACTTAGAGTTTTAAAACCATTTATAGTGTTTAAGCCATTTTTGAAAATTGCTGATTTTTGTACTGCATGTCAGGGCAATTAGAGCGCTGATAAGCCATATCTAGCGCACTATATGCAGCAGAACCCATAATTCTACAATCAGAATTCCGAGTCTTCTCTACACCTAGATCATGTTGATGCCTTGAGAACCCTCATACACATTACTGGAGTTCCCTTACATCAACCACAACACAAAACAACAACCCATATAGTTTAATTCATAAATTCATTAAATTGACCAAGTTATGTTAATGGAGTAGTGAAGTTACCTAACTTGATGAACTTGATCTTCTTTTTCGCCAAACCTTCAACAAGCTCCTCTCCTTCACTAAGATCACCTCACCTCACCCTCTTTTCCTTGACTAATCAATGAAACGAGAAGAAACCTAGTTGCTAAGTTTGATTTAAGATCTTTTTATGGGAACGGATATGGTTGAACCATAACCACACATTCATTTCCACATATGTATCTCGGGACTCAACTAGTGGACCACCTTCATACACTTATCCCACAAGTCAAGCTTAAGTGACACCAATAGTTGACTCCTTTGGCCTTTAGATTGGTCAATACGTGTCTCGATGCACATCATGTGGCTATTTGATTTATTTCACTAACTTAGGCTCACTAATTTAATATCAAACATGGCCACATTAAAGCTACTATAAAACCGTAATTAGCTTACATTAAACTAACCCCATAAATCTCTACCTCAGTCTTACGTCGACACAAAACTCGAGGTTCGTCTCAGCTCGTCTCGATTCTTATATACCCATATGAATGACTTAATAGTATACACATATACAATATACTAGGCATGCATCACAACAAATATAAAATATACATCGACCCTCTTGCCTCGATCAATAAACATATCACGGTGTGGATCCCACAGTACGGGTCGATGTCCTGTTTAAGGAATTAAACATAATTAGCAATTTTGGGCCGTTACAAGAGCTTGTATCGTTCTTCCTGATACTCTTACGATTGCATTATTGTTTTTATCTACCAGTCTAACATGCATGGAATGCAATGGAAAGCTAGTTTGGGGCACCATAGCTTGCAACCGATTGTCACTTATGAACAAGTTTAGTTGCATTATTCATAGCATAAACACTCTCTAAATTAAAATGCAATTAAAATTTTAAAGTAACTTTAATTGACAGGATGAACTTATAATCACCTCTCAGACTTAATTACTTGCCATGTGAAGACTTAATATATGATCAAGATAAGCCATTTTTATTACTGTTTCATTCATTGATCAATAATTAATAATCAACTTTTTTCAACCAAATGTATTAAAACAAATTAATTATGTGTGCATGCTGCTTGCTACAAGAAACTAAAAAAAAAATTGACTTACAAAAACCATTTATGTATATAAAAAGAAGAAAAGTTTACATAAAGAACTCAATACAAAGAAGGAGAAAAATTGCAATGAATGAAACAATAATGAAAATGATCATATGGTTATTGTAAGCGGAATGGTTTGTTTGCCACTAATGAAATTCTCATGATCGACGTTGCTCTTCACTTACTAATGTTGGAAAGTTGCTCTTGAAATACGTCAGACCCAATTCGTAGGATTCATATACGTAGCACCATTGAACTCATCCCAAATTGAGATCCATGTAGTTTATAAATGTAGTTCTTGGAGACTTCGAAAAATAAGGAGTCATGTAAGAATATAGTTCTCTGATCCAACTCATGTGCTTTGTTGATGCTTCTGAACCTTCCTTTTCCTCCCAGTTAGAAACATCGTCAATCAGATACACATTACAAGCTTTGTGAGGAAAAGCAATCTTACCCTCTGAAATTTGGTTCATTTTTCCACCCCACACGTCGATAACCAATTCGGGCGCCTTTCTTCTATTCCAAATTCCTTCCGACCCAGCTTTTAGAATTGATCTCGTCACAAAGTCGGATTTTGCTTTGAAGGTAGTCTTTGGTAACGATGGCCTATTAAGCAAAATATCTATAGGTCTTCCATCTGGAAATCCTGCAGTTCTAACAATAAATTTACCTATCTCATCTCTATACAATCTTCTAGCTTCATTCCTAGTTCTGGAAATTTATTTTCCATCACTTGTAAGAGTTGCGTAGTGTGACCGAGGAACAAAGTCGTGAAGGTAGCTTGAACAGTTCTGCTTATTGGTCCTCTTGTAGTGCCATTATTGTCTTTATCCACCACACCAATATGGAGTGCAACGGAGAGCTCGTTAGGGACGCCATAGCTTGCGACAGACTGCCACTAGCTTATGAACAAGTTTCGTTGCGCCTTGTTCTAAAGTTTTCGCCATGATAGATACAGTAACAGTTGAGGGAACTGGGACCAACTTAATCTTCCATGCAAGAAGGACCTAAAGCTAGTTACTCCACCACCTCTAATGGTCTAAAACAAGTCCTCTCTCAGTGCTTTCCTGTCAATAATTTCGCTTTTCGCATTGATAATTCTAGCGTCGAGAACATGATTTGCTACCATACCGAATTTTCTGACCATCAATCCAAAACTGCCTCCGCTAATATGCCCACCTACGGCACCGACTGGGAACCCATGGACTTGGCTTTTCTCCGTAATAAACTTCACCCAGTGTCACGCCAGCTTCGCGACCTATGCACTATTATCTATTATGTTTACATCTATATATAGTTCGAAAACTCACAAGGTCGATAAGGACTATAAGAAAGACCTTCAAAGTCATGGCCTCCACTCCGAACAGTGATCTTTAAGCTGTGTTGCTTCGAACAAACAACTGCTTGAATTTGGAATTCATGGTAAGGAGTGACTATGAATCGAGGTTTAGGTGTCGCGGGGGAAGTGAATCTAAGATTGTATATGGAGGATTGCAGTACTGATAAAAAGGAGGGAGATTTTGGGACAAAAACTTGTGGCATGGATTGATTGGAATGAGTGGCAAGGCATTGAAGGAAATCTTCTTGAGCCCAAGCTTTCCATGGTGACAGTATTAACAAGAAAAAAGAAATGAACACTGAAATAGTTATAGCAACACTTGATGAACTCTCCGTTTTGTTGATATTTTTGCATGTGCTTCTGTGTATGTATGCTTATTTGTTTTCGCTTGGATGAAATGGAATTAATGGTGACATTGGCTCTCCTTTTATAGTGATTTAAGGCCCACGTTCTTCTTCTTGTGAAATTAATTTATGGACCTGTTGAAGTTCCAACACACCGTATATTTGTATCCGCGTTAAATTTCAATTCAAAGTAGAACATGGTGTTCTCATGCACTATTTCATCGCACCCACGTCTCCTCCAATTTGAGTCGCCACCTTGAATCAATATTTTAAACTATGCGCCTAAATAATTAATCTTTTTAGATCCTGTGACTTTTTAAAAAGAATTATTTTTTTAGATAATTTAATTTATATTCTTAAAAAAATTAGTTAAATAGTCTATTAAGTTTATATCAGATCATCAACTAATAATTATTAATGAATTATTATATTGTACTAATTCTTTACAAGGTCAATATAAGGAGTATCAGATATAGGACTAGCTTTCCTAGCTACAATATACTCTCTCCGTCCATTTATATAGGTCGGTTAATTTTAACCAATTCTATTTTTCAAAATTACAAGTTTTCTTTTAACACTTCTTTCTTTGTGTTAAAGGGTAAAAATGGAAAGTAAACACAACATTAATATCACCTTACTTAGTGTGCTAAAGTCCAAAACAACCTATATAAATGGAAGGAGGGAGTCTATAAAAGGCCGCTAAATTTGCTTATGACTGATGGAATAATTATCGATCGATCATAGACTTTTTTTTTTTCAAAGAGATTGTATTGATGTGTTTCCTAACCCACATGGAGAAAGATAATATGATGTAATAGATCATAGGCCTTTGCATATAGTTATATGGTGTTAATTAACTTTATCTCTTCTGTGTTGATTGTTTTACCTTTTTTTAAAAACATTTTATCGGTCCTATATTTTATTTGACGTTATGCGCATTTAAACAAAAAATTGTTAATGAGCAAAAAAATTTACGTTTTTTTGAAATTTATGGCTCTTTCTTGTCTCTCAAGGCGTGGTCCCCATATTTAACAAAACACTAAGCTAAAAAATAAAGAGTGCGTCCAAATTATGTTATTTTATCATTTTCCTTTGTAAAATTAGTGAACATTGACTTTAGAACATTTTCCCCGTGTACTAGCTAGTCGTTAATGTTGATTAAGTAATAGAAGATTATTCATTGTTATATTGGGAGGGCAAATTAGCATACCCCAATTAATTTGGACTGAACTATATTATTGTTATATATGAAGGGGGCAAATAGTGTACATGATGTCTTTGTATATGTTGTGATGAACAAGTTACCGGTTGACTTTGAACCGATCAATTTTTATATTTATCTCATGATATTCAAGTTGATTGAGTCTGGATGTTCAATTTGAATAGAAGATTCAAATAAAAATCAATCAATTTTTTTTTTCACTTCACCGGCCGAAACCCACATACAACTGTCTCCATAAACCTTGATTTTTGACAAGTACATAAACGGATAAAGTTTTTTTATTTTGTTCTCTTATTTTTCAAAAATAAAAAAATAAATTAGTTGACAACCTTGCGCCTTTACTAAATAATGCTCTCATTAAAGATGCTATGGCAAAAATGAGATGTATAGAAATCAATTTATGTTCTCTTTTATTGAGGGGATAAGAAATATTTCATCACACATGAGATAATAGATTTTGATACATTCATGTGTATCATGTACATGGTGATAAATTATATATGATTAGAATTCACCTACTTTGTACTTGTTCAATGCAAGGGGGATACTTTGCTCACTGCTAAAGAAGTTATCAGGATCAATGTTGCCCTTCACTTTCACCAGCCTTTTAAAGTTGCCTTTGAAGTACATGGGACCCCAAATACTAGGATCTGAGTATGTTGTGCCATTAATCTTCACTAATCCCAAATCAAGATCTCTATAGTTGAGATACGCAGCTCTCGGCGATTTTGAAACATAAGGAGTCATGTAATCATACAATTCTCTGATCCAATTAATATGCTTCTCGGACGCTGCTTTTCCTTCCTTTTCATCCCAATTAGACCCATATTGAATCAAATACATGTTCCCATCTCTATGTGGAAAAGCAATGTTCTTCTCTGGAATTTCATTTACTTTTCCTCCCCATACGCCGATAAGGAGTTCTGGACTTTCTTCTTTCAAGAATCGCTTCCAAATCCCTTCCAATCCGATTTTCGGTATTGGTCTTGTCACGAAGTCGGATTTTGCTTTGAAAATGGCCTTAGGCATTGAAGTCCTATTGAGTAAAATATCTACAGGTGTTCCGAATGGAAATCCTATAAAATTAACTACAGACTCGGCCCAACTTGTCTCGACACAATCTTCTTTTTTCACTCCTAGTTCAGGAAATTTATTTTCCATCAACTGTATTAGTTGCTTGGCTCGTCCAAGGAAGAAGATTCTGAATGAAGCTTGTATAGTTCTTCCAAGACCTCCTTTAGTAGTGGTATTTCTATCCACCACATCAACTTGGAGTAAAATTTGGAGCTCTTTAGGAACCTTGTAAACTGCAACGGATTGCCACTTTTGAATGAGATTTGTTGCACCTGTAAACAATCAAAACATTAAGAATTATAGATCAGTTAGAGAAATACATGCGGAAGTGATTATTTAGTTGAAATATCTCAAGCACTATACTAAAACCTTATCGCCCTCATGAGCCTCAATGCATTCGAAACATTATTTGATAGTACAAGTGTCTTTTTATAGGCTTGAGGGAGAACTTATAAGCTTCCCACATTAATACCAATTTCTATTAAATTAGTAATTTAAAGGGAACTCAAGAGACTTTATGTAATTCATATATTACATAGATTAAGACATAGTTTGAGACCCAGAATAATTTTATAGCACCTTGTTCCGAAGTTCTATCCACAAGAGAGACAGTGACAATAGGGGGAACACGGACAAGCTTGATCTTCCATGCAATAAGTACTCCAAAGCTCGCTACTCCGCCACCTCTAATAGCCCAAAAAAGATCTTTTCCCATGGTTTCTTTGTTGAGGATTTCACCTTTTGCATTGATAAGTCGAGCATCAAGAACATGATCTGCAGCCATTCCATATTTTCTCACCATAGAACCGAAGCCGCCTCCACTAATATGCCCGCCTACACCAACTGTAGGACAAGCACCAGCTGGAAATCCATGGACTCGACTTTTTTCTGCAATCCTATAATAAACTTCACCTAATGTCGCACCAGCTTGAACCCATGCACTATTATCTTTTATGTCTACATCGATGGCACGAAGATTGATAAGATCAATAAGGATGAACGGATCCTTTGATGTGTAGGAGAGGCCTTCATAGTCATGACCTCCACTTCGAACTCTGATTTTCAAGCCATGTTTCTTAGAGCAAACAACAATAGGAGGGACTTGGGATTCATGGTTAGGTGTGATTATGTACAAGGGCTTTAGCGTTTTTGATGAGGTGAACCTGAGGTTGTATATAGACGATCGAAGAATAGGTAAATAGGAGGGTGATTTTGGATCATACACTTGCAGTTTAAACTCACTAGTATTGGAGGCAAGGCACTTGAGAAAAGCACTACCCTCAGGTGATGCTGGAGACGCTTTGCATGGTGTTGTTAGCACGAGAAGCGAAAGGAGGGATAGAATTGGATTACTTGAACACATCATTTGTTTAATTAGATTGAAGAGAAGAAGCACATTAGTTCTTCTTTTATAATGATCCCAAGGGGCCAAGACCCCTTAATTGTTTTTTATTTTCTTTTTTTTTTTAAAGGAATTGTTCTTTAATTTGGTGAAGCAATATTTTAAAATCCTATTCCCTACAAAAGACGTGATCGGGCCTGACTATTATGAATCCTATATCCCTATAATATATGACTCCGTACATTATAATCTTTATAATAATCCACTTGCACATTTCCCTAACAGTACTAGTTAAGGAATGTTGAACTTAAAAATGTGGAATTTGTCTTTTTAGGGAAAACATGGTATTTCTCTAAATAAATTTGCCACAAACATTTTTGATTTTTTACTTGTAAGTATTGGGAGTCTAACTCACGAACTCCCCAAACTTTATTTTTCAGCAAATGATACCACTTACATTCTTGTTAAGTTTTACAATATATTAATTACTGATCAACCCGTCTTTTTTAATGAATACTATCTTTGTGCGATGCTACATTGAGACACTTCAAGTTATGGGGCCGCTTATCAAAAAAAAAAAGTTACGGTGTCACAACATGTAACACACTTTGAAGTATGTATGCACACATCGTGAAACATATTTGCCACAGGTTTCAAATAGGGGTGTGACCTAGTGTATGTGTGACATTACCCATGCAAAAATGTCATTTCTTTTTTCTTTTTACAGGTATATTTATCCAAAAATAAATGGTTTTAAGAGTTATAAAAAAAGGGATGTTCCAATGTTTTATTTTGATCACCGACTATATGGGTGGCTCAATAATTAGATATAATGTTAATTATAAATGTAAAAGGTTGGTGATTCGATTTCCAACTGGGAATACATTTCTTTTTTCTTTTTATAAAAAAGGTTTTATCTAGATTGGTTTAAGTAAAAATAGGAAAAAAGAAATAATAATTATTTTTGGTCAACTTCTGCACGTTTTTTTATCTGACCAAATAGATTTAGTATAGATTCAATAGTTAACTTGACGTACTTCAAAAATAATAATAATAATCACTTGACGTATAGCTTAATGTATGGCTAAAATTACATATACACATTATAAATCCATCAAGTGGTCCAATCCCATCTTCATATATCATAATATTCTCTCCCCATCATCCACAAGGAATAGGGATGGGAAATCTCGGTAGGACATAAAAATATTTTTAAAAAACTAAATATATTGGCGATTGATAAATAAAAATATGGACTATATCAAATATTTTTATTTTAAAAAAATGTTTTTTTTATAAATCATACATAACAATTTATGAAAAGTCTATATAACAAGGACATATTCATCATAATTCCTTAAAGTTATGACAAAAGAAAATAATAAAATCTTATACAATCAATATTCTAATACTCATAATAAAGTTCAACAAATTCATCCATAAAATATACTATAAAGGTCGTTCTATAACTTAATCAATTTTCTCATAAAAAATATTATAAAGATTACTATATAGAGTTTCTTCGCTATAGCATATTAATTAGTATTAAATATGAAATTTATCATGAAATTTTTATGTCCCTCGAGTTAAACATTAAAATTTGTGTGTGCACATTATGAACTTTTCAAAGTGGTGGCATCTATATCTTTGACAAAAAGAAGTTGTATTCTATATATACAAGTTAATCTATATATACACATTAATTTAACTATTAAGCGCTCGCTTTTAGTTAGTGCGCTGTTGAGATACGACACTCCAGCTGCTTAAGATAATATTTTAAGAGGACATCTTAAGTTTAAGATTCCAAAAATGCATATAAATCACTTTTGAAAATACTTTACCCCTTAATAGACCAACTCGACTCGAGCTTGAAATAATCAATTAAGTTCGAATACTGATTCATTAAGATAAAAATAAATAAAAACTATCAAGGACTTGTAATTACTAATTATCTAACCATGCGTATTGACTTTCTTGGTTTGACTATAATTTTTTTTTTCGAAGTTTTAGGTTTGACTACTTAATGGCTACTTTTCGAGTCGTTTTAAATACAAATCAACCCTTTTTTTTTGGTACAAAACAAATTAAGCCATTGCGGCTAAGGTACAGAATTTCCCACCAATGTCGAGTTCATAGTTTTTTTTTTTTTTTTTTTTTTTTTTTTTTTTTTTTTTTTTTTTTTCCAGAGAGTTGATAGTTGTTACTATCACAAAGAAATCGCCAAGGTATTAAAAAAGAAGAAGAAGAAATCGTCAAGATCACAAAAAAATAAAAATAAAAATAAAGAAAACGTAAAGAGTGAAAAGATCAACTGTGAAATAAAAATGGAATGAAAAATCTGATGTCAGAGAACAAATAAATAAGTCTGATTGTGATGCACCAATTAAGGGTAGCTCGCTAATTTGGTATAAATGCAAAATTAAAAGGATAGTGACGCAGCGGAGATCTTCTAAACCAGTTGAACGAATCCACGAACAACTCGATCTAGGTCAGAACTTAAGCCAAAGTTCGAAAAAAAATTTATTTTAGCCAAAAACTACGAATTACACCCAATAGATCGCTTAAATAGCGAAACCCTAAAATTTGTCAAAATAGTAAAAAGTCCAAAAGCCCTAAACTGAAAACTAGACAAAAAATAGAAACAAACGCCACAAATGACAATAAAAACAGAAATTCATAATGAAAGTTATAAGCAAAACAAAAGTTTCCTAAAATAGCAAAATTGCCGTTTCGGAGGGCGAAACGATGGAATTTCGCCAAAAAACGTCGTAATCACAGCATAGCTGTGAGTCGTGATCTCCACGCCGTTTCCAATAAACCCATGCCCCCAGAACGCCAAAACTCAAACGCCCGAACTTCACCGAAATTACAAAAATGCCATCCTGTCATATCTTTTCCTATTTTTCCAAGAATTTGCAACTAATTCTTGGACTTCATCATTATCCTATCAAGAATTTGCAAACTAATTCTTGGACTTCATCATTATCCTGTCAAGAATTTGCAAGCTAATTCTTGGACTTCATCATTCTCTCCAGGGTGGACAGCATTCGCCCTCAAATTCTCTTCATCAGACGTATCTCCATAATAGGGAACAAGATGTTTGACATTAAATACATCAGCCGTACGAATGTGACTTGGCAACTTCAATCTGTAAGCATTAGGATTAATTTTCTCAAGAACCTCCACAGGACCAATCTTCCGAGCTGACAATTTGTTGTAATCACCCACAGAGAACCGGTCTTTAGTGAGAACTGCCCACACAAAGTCACCCACTTCAAACTCCAAGTGACGCTTCTTCCGATCTGCATATTGTTTGTACTTGTCAACAACCTTTTGCAAGTTATCTTCGACAGATTGATGAATCTCTTGCTGCCCACTAACAAAGTCTTCTGCCTTGCCATGTCATCTAGTCTTACTTGGCGCTGGTAACAGATCAAGATAGTACTGAATACACAACCTGAAAAGGACTAAACCCGGTACTTCGATTAACAACATTGTTGTGTGCAAATTCTGCCTGGCTCAACTTGAAGTCCCAACTCCTGACATTCTCACCCACCAAGCTCCTCAAAAGATTGTCTAACGAAGGGTTGACAACTTCAGTCTGCCCATCTATTTGCGGATGATAAGCACTGCTAAATTTCGGTTGCGTGTTCACCATTAGGGCTGGCAATAGTTGCCCGGTCCCGTTTGTCCGGTTGTGTCCGGACCCGTTTTAAACGGGATCGGGCAAATTTTTTGTAAAAAACATACGGGACTGGACACTTTTTTTTGTCCGTTTTAAAATACGGGATCGGGTTTGGGCAAAAATCTCAAAAAATGGGTACCCGTTTGTGATTAATTTGAATGGCATATTAGTAATTTCATTGTAAAAAAAGGGTACCCTAAACCTAATTTCACTCACTGCCTCACTCGACTCACTCACGCGCACTCAAATCTCACCTCTCACTCTCACTCACGCTCACGCTCTCTCTGTCTCAGACTCTCACGCTCTCTCTCTCTCAGTGACTCTCATGCTCTCTCTCTCTCAGTCTCAGACTCTCACGCTCTCTCTCTCTCACATCGCCGGCTCCTCCTCCACCGCTTCGGCTCCCATTTCTCCCAGACTCCCACCGGCTCGACGACGCCAAGCAATTCCTCGGAAATGCCCTCTACTCTGACTTCCTTCGGCTGCGGCGCCACCGCCACCACTCCTTCGCCTCCTTGTCCTCCACCTCGCCAACGCCCAGATGCGCCTCCAGACCCCTCCCGACCCCATCGACTCCCTCAACCCCTCCGTTTGCGATTCTCGATTGCGCGTCTAGGGTTTGCGTTTTCGCTATTTGGGAGGCTTGCGAGCGATGGACGGTCCGATCAATGGAGGAATGTTGTACTATGAGGTTCAGGAGTTGAAGCTCTGCGCGGTCCATTGCGTCAACACGGTGTTGCAGGGTTCGTTCTTCTCCGAGTTTGATTTTGCGGCTCTGGCTTCTGATCTCGATCGGACGGAGCGCCGGATGATGATCCAGAGCTCCGGCGATTTCGCGCAATTTGGCGGTGCCTCTCCATGGGCGGTGATTTCAGTATCCAAGTCTGCGATTTATTTGATGTTCTTGGATTTGGTTATATGCTGCTGCTGATGATGTTTTTGATTGCGTTTGAATTCGCGAAGGTTGTAGTTGTAGATTTTTAACAATAAAAAGCGGACAAAACGGGTCCCGTATGTTTGTAAAACATACGGGACTGGACAAAAAAAAATTGCCCGTTTCAAAAACGGGACCGGGTCTGGGCACCAAATTTAATAATTTTAGAAATGGGTGTCCAGTCCCGTTTATGTCCGTTCCCGGATTTTTGCCAGCCCTATTCACCATAGCCCACAAACTGCGCCAAAAATGGCTGAGGAATCTGGTGTCCCGATCTGAAACAATCGAGGTAGGAAGGCCGTGCAATCTATACACCTCCCGAAAGAACAGCTGAGCCACCTTTACAGCATTTGTGGTCTTCTTGCATGGGATGAAGTGAACCATCTTGAAAAAACGGTAAACCACCGCAAAAATAGAGTCATTACCCCGCTGTGTTCTAGGCAACCCCGGTACGAAATCCATGCTAATATCAACCCATGGCTGTTTTGGAATAGGCAAAGGCATATATAGACCGGCATTAGTTGCGGTACCCTTCGAAAGCTGGCAAGTCCGGCACCGTTGTACATATCTGTCCACTTCCTTGCGAATGGTAGGCCAAAAGTAAGAGGCCTGCACTAGTTGCAAAGTGTGATCACACCCAACATGTCCCTCTCTATGCAACTCTCCAATAATCAGCAATCTCAAGCTGCAATTAGAAATGCAAAGCTGGTTGCCCCGAAATAAGAAACCCTCATGGAGTGTGTAATCAGTACGCTCCCCACTCCGCACCTTCTCCACAATAGTAGCAAAGAAATGATCAGTAGTAAACAAATCAGAGAAGTAGGAAAACCCAGGTACTTCAATGGTCATGCGGCTCAACAAGCTTTTTCGTCTGCTCAGGGCATCGACAACTCTGTTGGTCACACCAGACTTGTGTTTCACCGCAAAAGTAAAACGCTCCAAATAGGCCACCTAGGAAGCATGTCTGGCCGAGACCTTGTTCTGAGCCCATGTAAGTGTCGCAATGCCTCATGGTCTGTAAATAACACGAACTCTCTGTGAAAAAGATAATGTCGCCAATGCTTCACGGCTTGTACAACTGCATAGAACTCCACATCATATGTGCTATACCTCAACTTCGCCCCAGACAACTTCTCACTAAAATAGGCAACATGCCCATTATTCTGACTCAAGACAACTCAAATGCCTACCTTGGATGCATCACTATGTAACTCAAATGGTAAGTGAAAATCTGGCAACACCAGAATGGGTGCAGTGGTTAACCGCACCTTGATCAGTTAGAATGCTTCATCTGCCTCGTTGCTCCACCCAAACTTCACGCCCGTCATACAGTCTGTAATTGGGGCCATGATACTGCTGAAGTGTGGAATGAACCGCTTGTAGAATGAAACCAACCCATGAAAGCTGCGAACCTCCGTGACTTTGGTGGGTCTAGGCCAAGTGCGGATGTGTTCTACTTTAGACTCATCAACCTGCAACCCTTCTCCATAAATGACATAGCCTAAGAAAA
Organism: Stephania yunnanensis; assembly: GCA_039657365.1. Taxonomy (NCBI): domain Eukaryota; kingdom Viridiplantae; phylum Streptophyta; class Magnoliopsida; order Ranunculales; family Menispermaceae; genus Stephania; species Stephania yunnanensis. Next base: position 53,583,759 of record CM077588.1, on the reverse strand, counting down.
GGACCTTCGGTGTCAAAAATGAGCATTTCTTCATCACGGCATAGAACTTCTCCCTGCGCAAGATAGTCAGAACATCTCGCACGTGCTGGAGGTGTTCCTCCTCGTTAGTACTGTATATCAATATATCATCAAAATATACCACAACACACTTGCCTATCAAAGGTCTCAAGCTCTGATTCATGACTCTCATGAAGGTGCTAGGTGCGTTTGACAGCCCAAACGGCATGACTAACCACTCATACAGCCTCTCCCTAGTTTTAAAAGCAGTCTTCCACTCATCCCCAACTCTAATGCGAATCCGGTGGTACCCACTCTTCAAATCCAGTTTTGTAAAAAATTTTGCTCCACTCAATTGGTCAAGTAAATCATCCATGCGAGGGATAGGAAAGCGATACCTGACAGTAATCTTATTGATTGCTCTACAGTCCATACACATCCGCCAGGAGCCATCTTTCTTTGGTGTAAGGAGGGCTGGCACTGCACACGGACTCAGACTTTCACGGATGAATCCCTTCGCCAATAACTCTTCAACATGTCTGCGCAACTCTTCATGCTCACTGGGACTGATTCGGTAGTGTGGTCTATTAGGTAGTGACGCACCATGTTCAAGGTCAATCTGATGTTGAATATCACGCGATGGTGGCAGTCCTTCTGGCATCTCATCAGGGAAAACATCACAAAACTCCTTCACAATAGGAATTGCAGCTTCAGGAACATCAACATCTCTATCTACCTCCTTTCCCATCAAGACGTAAACGACCTCAGAATCCTGTAATTCATCTTCAAATATTGCCAAAGACAGCAAACTGCTAGATTTTTTAGTAGGCTTAACTTCCTCCGGGTCCTTGGCGGGTACTAGCACAATCTTCACTCCCTTGAACATAAGGGTGTATTTATTGGTTCTGCCATAATCCACAACTCCCCAATCAAACTGTCAAGGACGTCCCAGTAACAAGTGGCAAGCATCTATAGCCACAACATCAAACCAGACTGAATCCTCGTAGTTAGCACCAATAGAAAAAGTCACCAAGGCGCGCTTCGACACCTTCACCTCACCACCCTTCTTCAGCCAAGCTGGCTTGTAGGGCTGGGGTGTTGTTCAGTTGCAAGGCCCAACTTCTGAACCGCTTCAACTGAGACGATATTCTCGCAACTTCATGCATCAATCATGAACCTGCACACCTTGCCTAAGATGATACACTTGGACTAAAAGATGTTATTCCGCAGCCACTCATCATCAGCGACGGCTCTAGGAGTCATACAAGAACGCCTTACAACTAAGGCGGTACCCACATCTCCAGTCACAACCCCCTCTTCTGTGTTGTCAGAAGTATCAAACGCTGGTTCTGCAGTGATGTTGGCCTCTTCCCCTTCGTCTTCCTCTTCGTTCTCAATAAAGAGAGCCTTCTTCTCTTTACATTCTGACTTCATGTGACCAACTTCGCCACAACCGAAACATTTAATCCCACTAGTGCTGGGTCTGTTTGTGCGACTAGCATGGTTAATTGCAGCGATATTACCTCTAGTATTGGCTGTCCCAACACTAATATTACTGGAAGCATTACTCACACCCCGACGCCGTTGTTTCTCCACCAACAATGCTCGCTGATGCGCTGCATATAAGGAAGCCGGATCAAACATGTTGACGACATCTTGGATCTGCACCCTCAGTCCACCAATATACCGCGCCACTAATTGGTCATTAGTCTCCTGCAGTTCGTTTCTAGCGACTAACTGATAAAACTCAGTATCGTAATCATCTACTAACTTCGCCCCTTGTCTCAGATTCTGCAACCTCTGATACATAAGGCGTTGGAAATTGTAAGCCAAGAACTCAGCCCGTAAGTGCTTTTTCATCTTCTCCCACGAGGTGATCTTCGCCTTTCCATTCTTATTCCGCATCAACTTCTGTTGTTGCCACCAAGTCGTGGCCCTGTTGCGGAATCTGGTCGCAACCAGTTGCACACGCTTGTCTTCGGACACACCTTTGAATTCTAGGACTTCTTCGACTGACGTCAGCCAGTCTAAGAATTCTTTCGGTTGAAGGGTGTCATGAAATTCTGGGACCTCCGTCTTCATCCCAGACTCCCATCGCCTGTAATCATCCTCAACTGCACGCGGCCTGTAGCGCCTCCTCGGTGCCTCGACATACTCATCCTCCCGTTTGTTAGAAGAATCTCCTACTGGTTCATCACCAATAGGTTCCCTTCTATGGTTACGGACACGATACATATTCTGACCCAACAACTGATCGATTCTGGCAGTTAATTGTTCTACCACCGCGCCCATGCTTTGGTCAATTATTTGGTCAATTTGTCGATTCAAATTGTCACAGTCATACACCTCCTCGATACGCTGTTGGTTCCTCTTCGGCGACATGTGTCGCGCACCGAACGCGTCAATAAAATTAAAATACCTAAACCAACTATTTTTGTAGAATAGTGGCAAAGGGTCGATCACACAGAGATTGATATTCTTTTTAAGGTTTAAAAAATAACGAAAAGAGAAATCGGGGTTTAAGAGAGAATAATAAATCTAATCTAAATATAAACAAAGTAACTAAAGCAATGAAAATAATTTTAAAATAATTAATAAAAATACCTAAGTCAAGACATACAAGTTCAGTTCGATAAAAGATTGGATTTGGTCGTCGATTTATGTAAAGTATGCAAATCAAAATATCTTAGTGTAGCTATAGACCCGGTGACGCACGCGGTTCTTCGCACTTCCTAATCTCGATAGCCAAGGTACGACGGTGACTACTTCCCTAATCAAACACATAACCACAATTCAAGTGAATTGAGTTTAATGCGTTGACCGCATTGAGCTTCCTGAAGGCACTACACCTAGACAATCGGATCACTAGTGTGTCCGATTTAGCCTAGATTTCTAAGGTATTCAACCGGTCCCAAAAGGGTCGAATCAATTAGTAGGGTCAATTGCCACTAGTGCGGTCTTATTGCACAAGTACGGGTGCGTACGACCTACCGGCACGTAAATCAAGATTTAAACTAGTATTTAACCTCGATTGTTAAAACAATACCCAAGAAAATAAAATATTAATGAAAAGACTGAAATTAAAATATATAAATCTCATAAATCCATTGATATGCGCAATCGAACATTTCTCGCAGTCTTGCCTAGGTTAGAGATTTTAGCCTCGCATCAAGAACACAAAAGAAAAGAAGAAAAATAAAATAGAAAAGAATGGGGATGAAGAGACCGTTCGGCCAGAGAGCCGAGAAGAAGAATAGCCGTCCCCCCTGTGCGTTCTCTTCTCTCCAAAACAATTCGTCTCTGTTTCAATTTCTTTCCTCCCTTTTCTTCCGTATCTCTCTGTTGCTATCTTTCTATATCTCTTCAATATCTATATATATCTATATGTATCTATAATAATATATTATATATTAAAGTATTTCCTAACAAAACTAAAAATAAAAACTTGCTAACTTCTCTCCTTGAATCATACAACCAAGCACGTACGCATGTGCCTAACTGTCCGCCACATCATCACTCTTGTGCCTCGCGTGTGGGCCCGCCAAATTTGCCTCGAGATACGTGCTAACGCGACTTTCGGTGTAAAATATATCCAGACATACGAATACTCGATTTTGCGTAATTTTTCGCTCCGAATTTATCCGCGCACTCCAATAACCCTGAAAATAATAAATAAATGCAATTAGACTAGTATTTTGGAGACTTTACAATAAAAATATATAGATAACTTATATATAATATTACATAATTAACGACTCAACAACATGATTTCTCCAATCATGTTGAAGTAGGCTCTGATACCAACTGACGCAGCGGAGATCTTCTAAACCAGTTGAACGAATCCACGAACAACTCGATCTAGGTCAGAACTTAAGCCAAAGTTCGAAAATTCTTTTATTTCAGTCAAAAACTACGAATTACACTCAATAGATCGCTTAAATAGCGAAACCCTAAAATTTGCCAAAAATAGTAAAAAGTCCAAAAAGCCCTAAACTGAAAACTAGACGAAAAATAGAAACAAACGCCGCAAACGGCAATAAAAACGGAAATTCCTAATGAAAGTTATAATCGAAACAAAAGTTTCCTAAAATAGCAAAATTGCCGTTTCGGAGGGCGAAACCATGGAATTTCGCCGAAAAACGTCGTACTCACAGCATAGCTGTGAGTCGTGATCTCCACGCTGTTTCCAATAAACCCATGCCCCCGGAACACCAAAACTCAAACACCCGAACTTCACCGAAATTATAAAAATGCCATCCTGTAATATCTTTTCCTATTTTTCCAAGAATTTGCAACTAATTCTTGGACTTCACACATTATCCTATCAAGAATTTGCAAACTAATTCTTGGACTTCATCATTATCCTGTCAAGAATTTGCAAGCTAATTCATGGACTTCATCAGATAGGTCAAATTTGTAATTTTCCTTATCGTTGTTAGATTTCTTATTTGCTCTTTTACATATACTAAATTTGAAGCGTGACGCACGCCTGAACTTGCTCACTACTTTATAGAAATTTAATTAATTTAATAATTAAATTTTATTTTTCAAAAATTATACTACTTCATTTTTATTCTAATTTTTTTGACAACTAATTATAACTAGGAAGATTCAATAGCTTACTTGCTCGTATTGTAAAGGTTCTTGCAAAACGAGGAAAAACAACAGAAAAAGTGATGACATAGATGAACCAAAAAGAGAGATGACATAGTTAATTAAGAGTAAAATAATAAATCAAATGAGCGATTGAAAGATTGATTAGTCATGATTAAAGTCAAGAGAGGAAAGAAAAATTGAGAAAGACAGCAGACCCTTAATTAAGGGTAGAATAGTAAATTTAAGTGACGATTGAAAGATTGATTATTCGTGCTTGTTAAGTATAGTAAATATACATAATAGAACTTAATTTGTTCCCAAAAGACAATACATAATTTGTTCCCAAAAGACAAATACATAATACTTCCACTAATATTGTACTTACAGTGATGAAAAGTTGAAGAAACTAGCCAGCTCTATCTCCACTACAATAAAGTGGGTCTATAGCAACACTTTTTTACCAACACTAATAAAAAATGTCTTCGAATTTTAATTTTAGAGACACATGATATATAAACGTTGTCAAGTTTAAAATTTCGAGACGCTTAACATACAAGTGTCTCCAAATTAATGACACTTGATATTAAAATGTCGTCAAATTCAAAATCTCGAGACGTATAATGTACAAGTGTCTCAAAATTAAAGACACTTGTTAAAAAAGTGTTGCCAAATTTAAAATTTGGAGACACTAATTTAAAAGTGTTGTCAAGTGTTAATTTTAAAGACACAGTTTATAAGTGTTGCTAAAATTAAAAATGAGGACACAAACAATAAGTGTTGTCAATTTCAATATTTAAAGACACATAATTTATATGTGTTGTTAAATTTTAAATCTAATGACACATAATTTATAAGTGTTGTTAGACTTTAAATATAAAGACACATAATTTATAAGTGTTGTTAGACTTTAAATTTAATTAAGGACATATAATTTACTAGTGTTGTTAAGTTTTAAATTTAAAGACACATAATTTACAAGTGTTGTTAGATTTTAAAATTAAAGACACATAATTTACAAGCGTTGTTAGACTTTAAATCTAAAGACACATAACTTACAAGTGTTGTTAGATTTTAAATTTAAAGACACATCATTTAGAAAAGTGTTGGTAAATATCAAAACATAAAGTATGTTACCATATACTTTGGTGCATCTCAATCGTCCATTTGTAGCTCCATCTTTGGTGCTGCAAATTCAAACCCACCCACACACGCGCTACTACTACAACTATTACTGCGCTTACTTCACTTCATCACATTAATTTACTGCACTGCAATCTTCTCGACCTCCGAGCCACCACCGCCATAATCAATTCAAGATTTTCGACCGACAACCTGGCGAACCTGTGGTGGGTCGGGAATGTGGCCATGGGCGGCGCCCCCAATGCCGCCATGGACCAATCGCTCCAGCTCGGCAACCCCGACGACTTCGACACCGCCGCGGCAGCGCTAGGCCGCCTAGGCGGATCTCGCTGTAGAGATGATCAACATCATCAACAAGACCTCTTAATTGACGCCACCACCGCCAACAAGCAGCAGCAGCAGCTAGTTGAAATTTGATCTCTTGCACTCTCTCTCGCTCAGGTACGATTCGATCTCTTGCACTCTCTTCAATTTCTTCGATTTCTTTGTTCGAATTCAAGATTCGTTCACGAATTAGGTTTTCTGCCATACAGATCCGACTTGAAACTTGCCATTTCAGGTGCTCTAGTTGCGTTTATTTGAGTTAATTCGCGTTGATTTCAGTTGAGCAATTCCTCTTTCTCGCTCAGGTACGATTCGATCTCTCTCTCTCTCGCTCAGGTACGTCGTTGATTTGCTTTTTGTGGTTTAGTAATGGAGAAACAGTGGTGCATTGCATAGCTTAAACTCATCCATGGTGGAAAAGTTAGTATTAATCAGGTTACTCTTCCTTCGATTCCATCTCAAATTCGAACCGTCTGTTTTCTCTCAATCAATTGTTTAAATGTCATATTAGTAAGCTTTTGTGGATCGAATTTTGCTCTTTTACTCTTTCGATCTCTGTTTGTTCTTTGATTTGTCGTACGTTGAGTTTGGGTCTCTCTACTCTCGATTGATTATAACAACTTCTTTGTTTGATGCCTCTCATCAAGCAAGTCTCTCTCGTTTGATTTGTAAGGGTTCACGCTGCGCACTCTCGGAGAGAGAGCTTTAGAGGTGGCCTCTGAAACCATAAAGAACGTAGTCATGGAAATCGACGATCTCCAGAGGTGATGCAATTTTTTATTATATCTAGTTTTTCTTTATGTTGGTCTTATCTATGGTTTAGAACAAAAATTAATTTTCTACATTTGGCCATGTGATTTGAAGCTGATCTTGTTTGCTCTGAAGTTGTAGGGTTAAATTTCTGAACTAGTCCTTTATAGTTTTGCTTCAACATATAGTATTGATCTTAACATGTTTGTGATCAAGGCACCACTAACTAAAAAATTTAGTTAATTTGAAGCAATTATATTTGGATTAGTAAATTTATTGATCAATGGTATTAATTTTTATGCGCATTATATGCATATGCTGAGATCTTTCATGCATGTGCAGAAAAAGAAAAAGGTTACTCTAAGTTCTGAGTAGGAAGATTGCATATTTGCTTGTGATTTCTTTGGTCTTTTATTTTCTCTTTCATTCTTGAATCATTGTTGGCATTTTATTTTTTTATACCTTATACTTTCAATAACTAAATCACTTAGTGATTGTATATTTGCAGCTCGGAGCAACATATTAAGCTTGTTCCCATATATGGTACGACTTTCGTTTCTAAATTTTATGTTTTGCTCCATTGAGTTTCTAATACGACTCATTCAAGAGAGGAGTCCGAATTTAGGTAATTACTCGATCATATTTTTTACAACTATTAAAGTTTGGAAACACTTGATAATCTCATGGATTGGTGACTTCTTCAGCTGCTTTGCTTGAAAGAATCACTACATGTTAGATTTTAATTTCCCTCTTAGTCTAATTATCATGGGCAGTGATCTTGTATATTATTTTGCCCGGGCACTTCAGACTTGGTGAGTACTTCTTAAAGTATATAGTTTGACCATGTTACACTAAAAAAAAACAGCAAATCAGAAACGGAAATTTCCGTCTCTGATTTGTTAAAATTCCGTCTCTAATTGCAGTCAGAAACGGAATAGAGACGGAATCAATTCCGTCTCTAAAAACGTCGTCGCTGATTCAATCAGAAACGGAATTCAATTCCGTTTCTGATTTAGAGACGGATCAGAAACGGAATAAATTCCGTTTCTGATTATTTCCGTCTCTGATCCGTTGCTAATCAGAGACGGATCAGAGACAGAATTTGATCCGTTTCTGATTTATGTATCTACATAAACGAAAATTAGAGACGGAAATAGCAACGGAATCCAAAGATTCTGTTGCTATTTCCGTCTCTAATTTTCATTTTTGTTTAGTTTTTAAAGTCTTACATATATAGGTCTCAATCCAAGCACATTTAACCTGCCAATATATAATAAAAATCATCGCCTGCACCCCCCTCCAACAACTCCTTGGGGGTGCTAACATCCCCCAAAAAACAAAATTTGACATTCATACATCGACAATATATATCAACAAATATTCAATTGAGAGAACAAAAATGTAAAAATCAAAAATTGAAAAAGATATATATCCAAAAAAAATTGTATAGTATTACAAATGCTCCAAATTTCTAAGTATTCACAAAACCACCAATCCTATTGTTCAACAACCACAAAAAAAAAAAAAAAAAACTTACAATCCTATAAATATGCACAAAAAGAATTATCAATCGAAAAGTCTTGAGATGTTCTTCAACACCACCCGCACCCAAGGGACATTTGAAACAACTTAATAATTGAATAGTTGAACTTAAATTTTTCAGGGGACATAAGCATCATAGGAGATAGAGCTAAGGTAGAAGAGCAATGACTCACATCGAACTTATAGTGACGATCCCCGCACTCGACCATCAAAGTCTACAAACAAGCAAAAAGATTAACATTAATTCATTTGAGATTTAAGAATCCACAAACGATGATAAACACTGCATATACTGATTTAAGTAAATTAAATTCTTACCAATCAAGTAGGAGGAAGATAGCAATGTTTGTCATTTTCACTTTTATCTTCATTTTCTAAAAACATATAAGAAAACAAAAATATGCTACCTCATAGATAGACCAAAAAACTCATAAGACTATTTTCAATCAATCCACTTTCACAAGCTACAAAATTTATCATAAGCTCACTCATCTCATTTCAAACTGAGCTTTTTTAACTTTCAAGAACCAAACAATAAACCTGTTTAATCCATTTCATAAAGATCGATTTACATTGGCTTTCAGCCTATTGCAACCCACCCCTTATTTTCCAAGCGTGACGGTGACTCCTTTACCTTTATCTAGAGCACACAATATTCTACATAGGTTGAGTTTGACAATATCAACTTGATGAGGAACTAGGATACCTTTTAAGTTGTGAAGTATGAACTTAATGAGTATCAAACTATTGATCACACCAAAAAAATGATATGGACTTGTTATTGCCTAAATTTAAAGAAGACATATCCTTATTCAAACAACAATGCAAATTATAGATCATATTCAAGTAAAATTTATGCATTAAACCACTTAATCGAATATTTCAATCAAAAAATGAATGAACCAAAACCAATTTTAAATATGTTTTTCATGGATTCTTAAAGTAGTATTTACTGAATTTATTTAAAAAATATTAAAATTTGAACCAAAACCAATTTTAAATATTTCTTCTAAAGGACATTGCAAGGGATTTCAATGATGAATCTAGATATTTTAATACCAAACGTAGCACTATACCAAAAAGCCGTAAAGGCCAGTATTCCCTTTAAAGCAATGCATAGAGTATAAACCTAAATTACACAAATATGGGTGTCTATGCTTCATGTATGTGCTGAAATCTTAGGGCTTTTGTTTCTTACTCTTTGGGAATACTTTGGTCTAATTATAATTGTTACAAAGCTCTTAAAGGACCCAATTGATGGTGTCAAGAACTGGTCAAGAAACATAAGTTAGCTTGTACAGTATGAGTGGTACGACGACTGACATTCGAGAGCGTAACACAACTTAGAAATGAAAGGAAAGACATTGGGAGAGTGGTAGCCTCTGGGAAATAGAGTTTTGAAAAATTGTAGTGTTGCAAGCTATAACTAACCATAATTGGTTATTGCTTATTGAAAGGGTACAAAAGAGCGAGGAAACTTCTTTGACATCGAGATATTTAGTAGTGTTGGATATGAGTTATCAAGGACTTTAATGGACTGATTGAAGTGGAAATCATAAAGAATTAGACTTAAAGTGCCCCTTTAAATAGAAATCTTTCCTTGGCATGTTCTATTGGGTTTACCTGCAAGGAATATACTATTGATGTAAAATCAGCTAGGGAAACTTGCTCTAATTACACATTCCTATAAGATGGAATTAGTTAGAACAATTGCAAGACAAGAAATGGATTTGATTGGTAAACATGAGGAATTAAGGAACATTTTCATATAGTGAAAATGAAACTACTACCCTGTTGGAAACTTAAACCAAGTAAGTGCATAAGACATACATACAGTTAATACATTGAATATAAGTTTAAGTAGCGAGTAAGATTTAAAGAATGGAATGCCAGTTCAAGTAATTCTTATTTGAATACATCTAGACTGGACATTATCATAGACTCACATTGGTAAATTATAGTAGGAGTTTGAATATTACCAGGGTGATATGGGACCAAAACATCAGTGGAATACTTGATTGATATTTTCATTCGATTGTGAACTTGGCAGGTTAGTTAGGCATGGAAATTAAAATCAATTAAGAGACTTTTCAGAATCTAATGAACAAATAAAATGCTCAAAGAAAGATTACCTTGTCATCAGGCGAAAAAAACACAACATGCAATCTCGTGAGCAGTTGGGAATGGAAGTCTGGAGAAGCCATCTTTGGGAATACTAGAAGAATCTGAATACTTGCTCCCCTCGGTATCAAGCGCAAAATCTTTACTGAGAAACAAACTCTGCTTCCCATGTTTCACTGATTTGGGCATTGGCCAAAATTCAACCCCACAACCCCTACCAAGAACTGGGAAGCTTCGGTGAGCGGTGAGAGAGGTCAGAGAGAGAGAGAGAACGAACAGAGATCGGCCTATGCACGCGAGAGATCAGAGGGCGGTGATGGGAGCGGTGAGCAACACATCGAGCAGAGGGCAGAGAGCGGTGGATCGGTCGGTGAGCGGAGAGATAGCAGAGAGCGGGGATCGGAGAGAGAGCGGAGAGGGAGCGACATCGATGAGCGGTGAGCGGGGTGAGCGGTGAGCGGGGTGAGCGGGGAGCGGGGTGAGCGGTGACCGGGCGAGAGAGAAGGCAGAGAGCGTGCGTTTAGGGTTGAGCGAGAGAGAAGGCAGAGATCATTAGGGTTGAGCGAGAGAGAAGGCAGAGAGAACGCAGAGAGCGTTAGGGTTGAGAGAGAGAGAGTGTGTGTGTGTGTGTGTGAGAGTCTTGGGTCCCTATTTTTGAATCATCAAGATCGAATACGCACGAATCTCGAGATTAATGGACGGTTGTAAAAAATAAAATTTTTGATGGGAATGTTGGCGCCATTTTTTAGAGACGGAATTAAATTCCGTCTCTAATTCCGTCTCTAATTCGTCTCTGATCCGTCTCAATTCCGTCTCTGAATGCTTCCGTCTCAATTCCGTCGCTAACTTATTTTTTTAGAAACGGAACTTAATTCCGTTTCTAATTCCGTTTCTGATTTAGAAACGAAATTTATTTCCGTTTCTAATTCCGTTTCTGATTTGTTGTTTTTTTGTAGTGTTATTTCCTTCGTCAATTATATCATATTGTGCTTAAGTAGGTTGTTCCTATGACTCCCTCCTGTTTGAATGCTCAAATTAAAGACATTGATATACTGCATCAATATTAACCGACTTAGTAAGTCTACACAATACATAACACTAGGCACACATCAATACAAAAATACGATATACCTCGACCACGTGCCTCGGTCGGTGCAAGTATCACAGTGTAGGTCCCACGTCAAGGGTCGATGATCCTGATTAAGGAATTAAAACGGGGGTTAGAGATTTGGGCCGTGGCAGTCCTAAACTTAAAAAGAGTATCTTGTTAAAATTGGAATCCATTTTTTTCCTTTATAAACTGATACGAACTTTATTATATAATATTTGTTTTCTTTTTTCTTAAGTTAGAAATTTTGAAATAATATAAATCTAAGATTGTCTAAGCACATCATCAACTGCGATAAATCGAGGTTAGTCAAAAATGTTTGATTGTTGCCGACTCCAACTAGTTTAGTTTTGAGCTTTTGTTGTTGTAGACTTTTCTTAAGTTGTTTCTTTTGTTTTAGTTTTCTTACTCTATATTTCTGGTGTAATATTCATGCTAATTGAAATATTGGAATGTTTTTGTCCCAACTCCTTACCACCAGACTTGTTGGTTCTCCTTATTTTTTCTACTCGTAACTATATACTTAAGCCATTTGTTTTTGCTTCGGTTTTCACAATGTTATTTGGACTATATTTTGTGTAACATTCTCGATAGTTGAACATGTGTTTTTTTTTTCTTTCCCATGTCGAGTCGATTGGAAAGTTGGGTCTTTCATCTTTTATTGTCTTTGAAGTTCATTGTAATTGACATCTCTTCTATTTTCATTTTTGTTGACACATCTCATGCATTTTTTTTTTCAACAAATACATTTAGTGTGGGCGGCTTATATTGTTTGCTGGATATAGATTGAAAACCATGAAATTTTGTTCCTTTGTGGACACAACAGACAAGGATGAACCTTGTGCAATTTCAAATTATTCGGTCTAATTGTATACCATTTTTTTTCGGTTCATGTTGTGTGGCTTGTGAAGTTGCACGAAATGAATTATTGAGGCCTTATTTTGATAGGATAGTGATTAGTTTCAACTTACAAGGTTTACCTTTATTCTAGTTTCCAATTTTGATAGGATTTTTCATCAATTGTTTAAAGTTTCTAGTTTCAAATTATAATACCTCACTCGCTCCCCCCTTCACTTGGACTTTGGGCATTCCATATTACAAAATCTAATAGCAATTACAGCACCATCTTGGAAATGATAAGAATAGATGAACTTTTTTTTTTTTTTTTTAATTTCAATGACTAAATTTTAACTGATTCATGAACTAATAATAATTGTTCAAATCATGACACCTCATACTTTTGTATATATTTTCCGATTTGGTAGTCATATGAAATTCATGCATTCTTTGTATAAAATTCACCTTCGAATACGATTTCTTTGCATCCAGTTAACAATGGCTTCTTTGCAATACCATTTTGCTTTATCTCTTCTGCATATAACGTGTGTTCTTTGTTGGCAGTTTTGCTGAAGACGGAAAGGTAAAGGCTCTTAGAAAATTTCAATCTCTCTTTTTTTCTGACTTCTATTTAATAGATATCAGGATATTCACCATTGGATCCCTATCACAACATTTAGGAAGAAATTCTTGAAGTAGGGTACTCTTCTTAAACTCTTCAACTGTCCTTCACTATATGATGTATTTGTTGCTTATAACATCACTTTCTTAATTAATAATTGTTCAATTTTATTGATGATCAACAAACTTTTGATCAGAACAATTATTGATACGTAGCTATGGAAGGAGTTTTAGTGGATTTGTAGCCAAACTCACTGAAAAGGAACAACAAAGAATTGCTAGTAAGCAATGGTTCAGTAATATATATATAAAATGCATGTATTCAATTTATACTTTTGCTTTGCATAGTTGGAAGTTTCTATCTTTTTGAATGTACATGTTGATATCATTGTAAGTAAAAATATATTTTTGAGAATGTATTGTAGTTCTCTTTTGAATTGAAAAATAATTGAAAAGTATATAAATTGTTTTCATTTGTCTTTCTTTATGTTTGTTTTTATATTTACAAATAATAATAATAATAATAATAATAATAATAATAATAATAATAATAATAATAATAATAATAATAATAATAATAATAATAATAATAATAATAATAATAATAAGAAGATTGCTAATTTGGAGACATTAAGTACACAAGTGTTGTCAATTTAAGGACATTAAGTGTGTAAATGTTGCTAATTTGGAGACATTAAGTGCACAAATGTTGTCAATTTAAAGACACTAAATGTGTAAGAGTTGCTAATTTGGAGACATTAAGTGCACACTCCAACTACCTGGACATGGCTATGTGATCTATCTCTTTACTTCTCTTTTTCGGGTAGTATTGGTGGGATGCTTTGCTCACTACTGAAAAAATTATGAGGATCAATGGCACTCTTCACTTTCACTAATCTCTTAAAATTGTTCTTGAAATACATGAGGCCCCAAATCCTTGGATTAGAATATTTTACAGTGTTGTTGATTGTGATTTTTCCCAGATCAAGATCCCTATAGTTAAGAAAAGCAGTTCTTGGCGACTTTGAAACATAAGGAGTCATATAATCGTACAATTCCCTGATCCAACTTATGTGCCTTTCTGATGTTGTAAACTCATTTTTTTCGTCCCAATTAGACACATAGCCAATCAAATACATGTTTCTACCTCTATGAGGAAAAGCAATTTTATGCTCCGAAATGTGTTTCACTTTGCCTCCCCACGTAGCAATTATTAGCTCTGGTCTTTCTTCTTTCAAGAGCATGTTCCAAATCCCTTCTAAGCCGATTTTCGGTATCGGTTTGTTTACGAAGTCGGATTTTGCTTTAAAGGTGGCCTTCGGAAAGGAAGTCCTATTGAGTAAAATATCAACAGGAGTTCCAACAGGAAATCCAAGGAAATTAATATGTGATTTAACCCAACTATCTTCAATGCAATCTTGCTTCTTTACTCCCAGTTCAGGGAATTCATTTTGCATCACTTGGACAAGTTTCTCGGCGGGTCCGAGGAAGAAGAATTGAAATGTAGCTTGAATAGTTCTTCCTAATAATCCTCCTTTGGCGGCGCTATGATTTTTATCCACCACGCCGATATGGAGATTAATGGCGAGCTCTCTAGGAACCTTACGACTCGCAACTGATTGCCACTTGTGAACAAGCTCAGTTGCTCCTTGTTCCAAAGTTCTGGTCACCAAAGATATAGTCACAACAGGGGGAACATAAACCAACTTGATCTTCCATGCAAGTAGTACTCCAAAGCTTGCTACTCCTCCCCCTCTAATTGCCCAAAACAAGTCTCTTCCCATGGTTTCTCTATTGAGGACTTCCCCATTTGCATTCACTAGTCGAGCATCGAGAACGTAATCTGCAGCCACGCCATATTTTCTTACCATTGCTCCGAAGCCGCCTCCACTTATATGCCCGCCTACAGCGACGGTAGGGCAAGCACCGGCGGGAAATCCATGGACCGGACTTTTCTCTGCAATCCGATAATAAAGCTCGCCTAATGTTGCACCGGCTTGGACCCATGCAGTATTATCTTCTATATCCACATTAATCTTTCGAAGATTCGCGAGATCAATAAGGACAAATGGAACATTTGATATGTAAGAAAGGCCTTCAAAGTCGTGGCCGCCGCTTCGAACCGTAACTTTGAAGCCATGTTCCTTACTACAAATAACAACCGTGGGGACTTGGGACTCGTGGTCGGGGGTGGTTATGAACTGCGGTTTTGGTGTTTTTGGTGATGCAAATCGAAGGTTGTGTATCGATGATCTTAAAATTGGTAAATAAGAGGTAGAACTTGGGATGTAAACTTTTGGTATGGACTCATTAGAATTGGTGGCAAGGCATTTGAGGAAATCAATGTGATTTGAAGTTGTAGCTTTCCATGGCTTTGTTAACAAAATAACAAAAATGAGGGGAAAGAATGCATAATTTGAACTCTTCATTTTGATGTTATGTTGTTTCTTCTTAGTTAATTTGCTATAGCTCCCTTTTATAACGATCTAAAATGACCATATTTTTCCAAGAAAAAAAAAAGTAAATAGTTAAAGAGAAAATATGAGTATATATATTAATCTTAAAAAGTACCTCAACTTATAAGTAATTAAATCCATTAAATGTCATCATTCACATACCTAGCTAGCTAGCACCAATAATTAAGGACGTAAGCTATATGACATTGGCATCAAAATAGATAGCAAGAAATCTTGATATCTTGTTTGATATTTGTCGTTAGATGTACCTCGAACTATGTACTTTGCAAGACTCTAAGCTTATAATATATAAGTACAATGGCAATTGCGAATATCTAGTACCATCCCCCATTGATGTTAATTCAACATTTCTATGACCGTTGGAGCAACTAATAGTGATTTCCATTCAATTATATGTTGAAAACTTTGGTAGAAAGAGAAGCTTAGTGGAAGACTTGAGAGTCATTTGGCCAATTAATGCAAGTGATTTCAACGTTGACATCAAATAGATATGGACGGACCGCACTGTAAACGTTTTATACTCATATGTTCTTAGCCAGGAACACCCTGTACTTAAATGGAAATGAATGCCCAAGTCACGCTAGAAGTTACATCATGCAAGGGAACCATCTATACGTGCTTCGAGATGTGGGCATAAGTAAATTTTGATGTATAATACACGGATCAAGGTAGTGTCGACAGCTTCTGTGGCCTTATTTGACTTTTGATCATGAAAATAAGGCAAATTAAATTAATTATAATCAAATATATCACGAATTAAAAAAAACACAACTTATTTTTATTTAATTTTAGTGTTTATCATTTTAAAATTATACTATGAATTTATATTTATTTTTTTATAAATAAAAGTTGTTTAAAAACCAAAAGATATAAAATATAGATGAATGATATAATTGTAATTCTCATAATAACTAAAAAACTATAATCTTCGATTAAAAATATGAAAGATGAAAAATACCTACACTAAATTACTATGAATCTATAATTATTTTCTTATAAATAATTTAAAAAAAAACTAAATTATATAAAATATATGAAGAATGATATAATTGTAATTCTCATAATAACTAAAACTGTAATATTTGATTAAAAATACGAAGGATGAAAAATACCTAAATTAGATTATATATACCTATTATATTTAAAAAAAATTTAAAAGTTGTTATTGTGTAAAAAAAAATGAAAACAATGTACTTAGGCTATTAATTAGGATACTAATATTGATTGAGGTAATGAAAGTATTTAGGCTATTAAATAGGTAAAGTAATTAATATAATACACCAAAACATTTTAAATCTATGTAGAGTTGACATGATATATATATATATATAATTATGTAGCCAGGCATAACTAATTCATGGATTTTTTTAAAATAATGAATTTCTATGAATTTCATGGAATTTAATGGATTTGGAAGTACTTAATCTAAAATTTATTCAAATCTCATGGGTAGGGGCATGATTTGGTTATGTTCATTTTTTTAATAGAAATCCACCAACATCCATTAAAAACCACTAAAATTATAATGGTGTTTAAAAATTGAATAACTTAGATTTTTAAAAATTCAGTAAAATTCATCGTAATCCCATTGATGAAACTATTGTCGTTGTCATAGCAATTTTTCTAGAAATTTATGGGTCTGGAGAGTGTTGGGCCACACACGCACACGTGGGTATATAAATGGGGTTGAAGCCCATTTTGCACGAAACTAATTTGTTTGTTCTAAAATCCAATTCACTCTGGTAGTGCAACTGGGCCTCGATCAATCGTCACTCGCCAAACAAAGACCTACTCTTAGAGGTCCGTACAAACATGGCTAAGTTAACTCTTAAAGGTTGTTGGTCCAAAATTGGGTTTAGACTCCACTACTAGCCCAATCTGGTCAACTTCTCAATTGCTGAGAGTCAGCGCTATGTGCACTCTACAAAAGTGTAAGGGCAAGCCACTTGATAAGTGCAATCCATAGTTTGATTAGGGCACCCCCAAGAAAATTTTATAATCCTCAAAATTACCCCTACTGAGAAGGGCACCCCACAACCATTTGAACGCATCGTTCCCTCCTTCCAAGCAAAGAAACCCTCTCCTAAACCTTCAAATCTCAACCTATTCTCGTCGATTGTTACCCCAATCTTC
The DNA here is from genome assembly GCA_039657365.1 of Stephania yunnanensis. Taxonomy (NCBI): domain Eukaryota; kingdom Viridiplantae; phylum Streptophyta; class Magnoliopsida; order Ranunculales; family Menispermaceae; genus Stephania; species Stephania yunnanensis. The sequence continues at coordinate 53,566,113 of CM077588.1, read as the reverse complement.
ACCTCCGCGTATTGTTACATTCGTCAAATTGGGTCCCTTTGACATGATGTGTTGGAAGGAAGAGGGGTTGGTGATTGTTGGAGTTTCGGCCTAAAGGAGTTCAGATGAATCGAAGGGGAGATTTTGCAGTTGTTTATGTTGTTTTTTATTGTTGTTTTCGTCGTTGTTGTTGTCGTCGTCGTTGTTGTTGTTGTTGTTGTTGTTGTTGTTGTTGTTGTTGTTGTTGTTGTTGTTGTTGTTGTTGTTGTTGTTGTTGTTGTTGTTGTTGTTGTTGTTGTTGTTGTTGTTGTTGTTGTTGTTGTTTTGGTTTTTATAACGAATTAACGTGGTTTTTGTTGTTGTATATTGTAAATGCCTTTGGTTTGGTCGTCCAGGGTTGAAACTCCATCATGAGGTGAAACTTCATCATAAGGTTCGGTTGTTGTTGACTGAACCCTGTGTTGGAGTTTCTGCAATATGTAATCGAATGTTTGAGTGAGGTTCAGATGCATGTGACCGAATATTTATGAAATGTTCGGTCCTTGGATACCAAAAAGTAGGGCGAAGTTCAGTAAGTGGTGATCGAACCTCCCTTGAAGTTTCGGTCCAGCACAGCCGAAGCACACGAATTAAAACTTTATTTTACCTTATCAAAGTTACATTCTAAGTAGTATTTGAACTACAAGGATGAGTCGTCTAAAGAGGTTTGTGACATGGGAGGAGGCTGGTGCCACGCCGACGACAGGCACCCGTGGTGGACGCTGAATATCTCAAACAACATCTTATAGAAAGTCTAAGGAATTGACACACGTTACAGATGTAGTTGATGTTGAGGCCCCCTCGGCACATTCCTTTAGTTTTTCTTCTTCCGACTAAAGTGAAGAAAAATGGGTACAAGTTGAAGAAGGTAATGTGGAGCCAGAAGGAAAAAAGAATAAGGGGGATGTAGAGGAGTTAGAAGAAGGTTCTAAAGAGGAGTCGGACGAGGAATCATAAGAGAGGGCTAAGGAGGGAGAAGTAGAGGGAGAAATAGTGGGAACTAAATATGGGGAGAAAGGTGACGGTGAGGAGGGAGAAGATGACGACTCAGAAAAGGGTTTTAAGGGATAAGAAGAGAGAATTAGAGAGGGAGAGGAATGTGACGGCCCCAGTTCCATAATCTAAACTAGGCCTCGCCCGGCCTAGACTTATGTGGACCTCGAGTCAATTCTCGCAATGTCAACGCAAGCCTAGTCGGCCTTCCTAACCATTTATCATTATATTTTTAATGAGTTATTCAAATTTATAAGTTATCAAAGTTTATGTGAAAGTGATTTCAACTTAAACAAATCTAAATAACTCTACACAAATCAGTTAAGACAACCTAGAGTATGGAAACCCCGTATATACTCCATGTAAATATCTCACAAACCCATATATATATATATCATGTGTCAAAATAATATACATAAATAATACAAAACCTATACAAAAATGTAATATGGAAAACCGCTCTAAAGTCCTCACAATAAATCTCCTAGCACTGGCCCCTTTCCCTTACTCAATTTCAGATATGCACTCAGTCAAACACAAGAATGACGAGCCCAGGTAAGTAACGCCAGTAGGATACTTAACAACATTTCAAAATAAAGAAAGCAGTCTATATTCAAGCAGATATATAAGAAAGCATGAATAATGAAAGACTATAAATAAATCACAAGCAATCGATACATGAGTGTCCAAGAATGCAAACAGAGATGCGCAAATAGTCTCGACCAATAGGTCGTTGAGTCTTGGCCACACATCAAGACTCGGGTTCTAGGAATCGATACACTCACAAGCCTTAAACCCAAGAAATAGTAAGACTTCTTGGAATAGCCATGCTAAGACCTCATACCCCGTCAAAATTAGTAACTAGTGCAGTGCATCCTGAGGTCATGACTCTGGTATGTCACTCCTTCCAAGGATCATCGTTGACTCACTTGCCCTCGGACAACTCAATTAGAAAGGAATTCCAAGGATAGATAACAAAACAATGAACAACAACATTCAATGCTTAAAATGAAATAACTGTGCATTTCCTAGCTGGTTTACTTATCTCGATCCACAAATTTGTTCCTAGCCTATCCGGCCTCCCGACACTCCTTAACGTGTTTTTGAATCCCCGTAACTCGTCCTTAGATTCCTGATATCATATTATAAGTTTTTGAGTGCATTGGAACATTTACTTGGGGTATTACACCAATTTAGAGTGTTTAAGGAACTTTTGAAAATTGCAGATTTTCGTACTGTTAGGGTAATTAGCGTGCTGATTTTAACATTAGTGTACTAATTTCCTGCTTTAGCGCACTACCTTAAACCTCTAGCGCGCTACCTTAAACCTCTGGATTAGCGCGCTAGTTCTTGACATTAGCGGGCTAATTTGAACATTAGTGCACTACCTCTTATATCTAACGCGCTAATACATATTAGCGTACTAGATTATCAACCTAGCGCGCTATGTGCAGCCACTTTGAATTTTGGGTTTCCTCTACACATAGGCCTTGTTAATGGCTAGGGACCCCTCATACACCCCATTAGGGGTCCCTAACAGCAATCCCAATGTATAAACATCAACAACAACATCAAATTGAAGATTTTGACCAAGCTAAGTTGATGGAATTACCTAGCTTGATGTTTTGATCTTCTTCTTCAACACACCATCAATGAATTGCTTACTTCCACCTCCTTACAACTCACTCCAACAACTCCTATCTTTCTCTCCTTCCTTGCCAATGATTTTGGTGTGGAAATGGAAATCAAATTGTTGATTTATATGTATTTGATAAGTTTAAACCTTAGCCATTGATCTTGTGTGCACAAGTATCTCGAGGCATGTCTTGTGGTTTACCTTTACTCAATCATTTACCCAAGTTATGCACAAATGACACCACAAGTTGACTCACCAATCTCTTGATTGGTTGAAACGTATCGTGATGCACATCATGTGTTTTAATATATTTTACAACTTTAGGCCCACTAAGTTCATATTAGATGTGGTCACATTAAAGCTAGTTAAGACCTTAATTAACTCACATAAAAACTTACCCCATAGGTCATTACCTCGGTCCCACGTCGACATGCAACTCGAGGTGCGTCTCCGCTTGCCTCGACACCGATATGCCAGCATATACCTTACCCGCACATTTCTGAAACTTATTAGTTTAAATTGTTCAATCATTTATAATGCATAATGCACGATACAAGCATCAAACAAAAATATCATACCTCGATGTCGAGTCCCGATGTTTGGACATACATATCATGACAAGTGGTATGACCCTGAAATGGCATGTGGAACGAGTTATATTTTAGGTTCGTTACAAGGAAGAGGCGTTAGGAGAGGGAGAATCAGAGGGGTCTGAAGAGGGACAAGAATAGAGCATGGAAAACGAGAATCTGGGGGGTTTGAAGAGGGCTCAAAGGAGGGAGAATCAAAAGAATCTTCTGAGGGAGAAGAATAGGGGGATAGAGAGGGAGAAGATGAAGGGGGAGAGGAAGGAAAGGGAGACGATGAAGTTGAAGACAAAAGGTCACGTGTCAAGGCATGTGGGAAGGCAACTTCATCAAGTACTAATGTAATGGAAGAGCCAGCAGATTACCATTCATGACTTATTTCAGGTAGGCTAGGACACATGTCGACCTAGGTACACTAGTTTATTTTGTATTGAATGTTTATTTGTGATGCACTTTATTAAGTTAATTGTTAAATACATCGCATGTGTGTAGGTTGAATAGCGGTGTGGTGCGAGGTTATGTGATGGATAATTGTCTCGAAGTGCATGCTAACGCGAGTATCGAGAGGTGATATACGGGTACACTAGAGAAAAATTAATAAACTTACATAATTATGTCTAAGTTATCAAATTGACATAATTAATGTAACAATAGGCTTATTAAATAAACTTGAACCAAAGGCTATGACGCGCCTGAAAATGCGTGTCTAGACGCGAGCACCGGATACCTAGTAACTAAAGGTTAGTAGGACCAAGAGTTGATTAAAATAGATAAATAAAAAAACTAACCATATGATTGTATACGCTTAATGTAATGTGGCATTAATAGAATAAATGAAAGCCTATAGGTTACATTAAATAAAAAGGGGCCATGAGATGGACATTTAGATTAACATAGTGAGTAGTACTCGATTATGAATGTGTTATTGGAGTCACAAGGAGGTATAGGACAACATGCTTGTGAACCACAAGATATGCCTCGAGATACGCATGCATAATTGATTCCCATAAACATATAAATAAAGGACTTAGTAGAGTGTTTAATCCCAACACTCACAAATTCATGCAAAACAAGAAAAATTCAGAGGAAGAAGGACTTCCTGATGGGAATTGAACACTATAGAGACCAAACCAAGTGATCTAATCTAGGTAATCATCTTCTCCGCCTTCTAAGCTTGCAAATGAACCTAATTTTGATATGTTTGGTGGAATTTCGAAATTTATGATGCATGCTCTAAATTGTAATGAAAAGTTGATCAATTTCATGCTGTTAGATCGTATATAGGGGAGTTTATAACTGGTTTAGATAGATTTGATGAATTTGATTGTTAGGTGAATGCATGAATTTGAAGAATTTGGGTTAAGTGAATTATCTGGAGTGTTCTAATTGATGTATTGAAGTTATTTTTATGAGGAGAAGGTGTAAAACTAGTTAGAGTAACTAATTGAGAGGGCTAAGAAATAATTCTCGAATTGAGAATTCTGTCCCACAAGGCAATTAGTGCGCTAATTGGTATGATTAGTGCACTAATCGTCTTGAGTGTGGCACTATTCTTCGACACGAAGAACGGTAGCGCACTAATTAAATTCCATAGCGCTAACTCAATCCAGCGCACTAGGTAGACCATATTAGCGCGCTAATGACATATGCATATGGATTATAAAGAGTTGTTTTGGGGATTTTTCAGTGAATACATATCTAAAACTTTGTAAACAACCTAAAATTGTAAAAATGGACTTAAAAGATTTAGTGGACTGAGGCTCGATGTCGAGGAGCTTGTCGGGTTGGGTACATGAGTCCGGGGAGGTCGGAGAGCGGTGTGAGGTTTGTAAAACCCAACTGAAAGACTCAGAGTATTTACTCTGCTTAGATTTCAATTCTATCAGCCCTTGTTGCTCATTATTCTATTCAGTTACTTGGACCTGGGTTGAGGTTACTTCCCCGAATTTTCTAGTTGTGTGTTCATGATGCACTAGGCTGTAGCACATGTGACCCGACCCTCAGTGAATGGCGACCTAAGATTGCCCTTGGTGTACGAGTCGGTGACTCAGCGGATTTGGCCAGCGCCTCGAGGGACCAAATGTTGGGCCAGTTGGACGCGACTATTGGTGGGAACTTAGTGATCTGAAGTACAATGTAGTCCATTTGGAGCAATCACACACATTTGTTAGCTTGTCTATTGTTTATTCATTTAATAAGCCATTTACAGTTGTCTGTTTTATATTTCGCATGTTTACTTGACAACATTCTTTGTATTTCCTTTACTTTATTATACGAATGCTCAGAGAAGTTCCTTGGGATTTTACTTATTGCACTCGGCATATGTCTTTTGGTGATGATTGAGTGCAGATCCTAGTACCAGTAGAGGCTAGGGGATTCTAGGAGACTACATCTGATTGCCCGTTGTTGAGAACTTACTTGTACGTGTTTATGTTTATTTTTGATATTTTGTATATTTTGGGTATTTGGAGACTTGAGATGACAAAGTACATATATACCCTGTTTGTGGTGATGTCACTTATATACAGAGTATTTTCCAGAGTTTTCCACAGCAGGATTTGCCTTTGAACAATGTTATCATGTTAAATTACCTTGTTTAAATGGTATTTATGAAGACTTTAACTGAATATGTTAACTTATAAGATACGACTCACTAGTATGGTAAAGATCTCAATAAATTGTCAACTAAGTAACAGTCTGATTTCCACAGAGAATGGATAAAGTATATGAGGGTAATTTATTGATTTATCGGATAATATGCACATGGACACAATTTACGAGTCATAAATAGGACGGGCAGGTGCCAGACACGTATAGTTAGGCTAGCGGGCAAGGAGTACACAAAGACACGTCACATCGGGGTGGCAAGGGCCGCCATAGTTGGTATCAGAGTCTAATTTGAGGAATTTGGAAAATTTAAAATGAAAGAGCATAAGATGTAATAAATAAACCTTAATTGTGGAAAACCCTATGTTATTGACTTTGTTGGGAAGTGATGTGAGGCGGGTTGAATTAGAGTTTATATACGTGTTATATTTTCATTATATATATGATATACGTATATATATATATATATATATATATATATATATATATATATATATCAAGACTGAGCCGAAGCACGTTTCACGATGTAGATCATGGACGAACAATCAATGACGCTTCAGGATATTGGTCCGCCTAGTGGTACAACTAGAGATTCCCCAATCCACCTAGTATGGAGGATCGACTCTTAGCTCAGGAGAGGCAGATGGCTGAGGTGTTTCGGTTGCTACAGGATCAGATTGATGCATTGATAACTCTGGTTACAGCTGTTGCTACACCTAGAGAGCCAGTAGCAGTTACGGTATCTGTGAGGATAGTTGTCGTCCCGGTTTCACCCTAGACACCAGTTGAGAGAGTAGCAGAGGAAGCATAGACGGAGAGAGCCACAGTCATTATTTTTCCCTTGGAGATGCCGACTCCTACGCCTCCACCTACATCTACTGGTCAGATGACTACTACCACTACCACACCTACTACATTTGGATTCGTCTTAGCTCTAGAGGCGAATATGTTGAGGGAATTTCTGAAATTTCATCTAGGCTTATTTTATGGAGGTGGTGACCCTGAGGCTGCGGGGAAGTGGATTGTATCTCATCAGCGGTTCCATCAGCTAATGAGGAATGATGAGAGTGTTCAGGCATGACTATCGAGAGCATGCTTGAGAGGTTACGCTACAGTATGGTGGACCACGTATCAAGATACGCATCAAAAGATAAGACATGGGCTGAGTTTAGAGAGCTATTCTATGATTAGTAGATACCTATGGAGGCTATACTGAGACTGAGGGAAGATTTCTTGACCTTGAGGCAGCGCAACCGGACTTTGATGCAATACATGGAAAGATTCTCGTACCTACTTCAGTTCTCGTTGGATGTCACCGGGACAGAGCGTCTGCAGATCTATTATTTTACCAGAGGAGTTGATGACAGGATTGCTTCAGTAGTGGTATCCTTTGGGGCACCAACTCTGCAAGATATCTTTGACTGAGTATTGGCCCATGAGATATATCTAATGTAAAAACATAACAGGTGGGTGACTGGTACGGAAGTATAGACAGGAGGCCAAAAAGACAGCCGATTTATGCCATCACATCAGGACTAGTATATCAGCATAGGCCACACCCGTAGAGTATCGTCAGGGTTGAGATCAGGGGGACATGATAGGGGTCAGAAAGACCGAGGTCAGGGTCTGAGAACTGGAGACGGGCAGATTGAGAGGGAGGATAATCGCAAATGCCATAGGTGTGGTCAGAGGGGACACTTGAGGGTTGACAGCAGGACACCACCATCACCACGCAAGACTCAGAGCAGGCCAGAGAGAGCTCATGCGGTAGCACAGCCGGATGGCGGAGCGACCAAACAGCTCGTCAATGGTACGTTGCATATTTTTGGTCGATCTATGCATGTTATGTTTGATTCTGGTAGTATTTTATCATTTATTGTTGGATATGTTATGAGAGTGTTAGGGTTAGATACATAAATACTAAACACACGCCTTGGCTGCTGGGATAAAATATACTTTAACTAGATATGTAAATACATGATGATAGAGGTTGAAGGACATCAGTTATCAACCGATCTTTGAGTATGAGAGCACCTAAAGTTTGAGGCGCTTCTCGGGATGGTTTGGTTGTCATCCTATCATGCACGGATATATTGTAATGGTAAAAGGATAGAGTTTCATATTCTTGGGATACCGGAGTTTGCAATAGTTGGATCTGTGACTGACTTACCTATCACTAGAGGCCAACTAGCTATAGCGCAGGAGATGGAGGCATTTGTAGTGATAGTTAAGCCGGAGATTAAGACAAATGTCAAGATTGAGGATGTACCAGTGGTGAGAGATTTTGTTGATGTATTTTTGGATGACCTATCGGGATTTCCACCACCACGAGCTGTTAAATTTATCATTGAATTAATACAAGGAACGCAACTGATTACTAGTAGACCATATAAGATGTCACCATTGGAACATGGGAGGTTAGATGACAGCTGAATGAATTGCTGGAGAAGAGTTTTATTCACCCTAGTATGTCACCTTGGGGAGCTCCAATATTGTTTGTGAAGAAGAAAGATGGGTCGATAAGGATGTGCACAGGATATATAGGAAGTTGAATCAGGTGACAGTTAGGAACCGTTACCCACTTCCTAAGATAAATGATTTGTTCGATCAGTTGGCGGGTGCCAGCTTCTTCTCGAATATTAATTTTTACTCAGGTTATCAATAGTTAAGGACTCGAGAAAAAGATATCCAGAAGACTGCTTTCAGCACGAGGTATGGACTATTTGAGTTCACGGTCACGCCATTTGGGTTGAATAATGCCCTAACGATTTTCATGGATTTGACGCATACGGTTTTGAGACCATACCTAAACAGATTCATAATAGTGTTCATCGACGACATCTTGGTCTACAGTAGGACTCGTGAGGATCACGAGGGACATCTCATAGTAGTTTTGACGACGGTGAGAAAACAAAAAAATTACGCTAAGTTCAGTAAGTGTGAATTCTGGTTGAGTGTGGTGAGATTTTTAGGATATGTCATTAGTAACCAGGGTATCTCAATGGATTTAGAGAAGATTCGAGCTATCATTGACTGGAGAATGTCTGAGTCTGTTGCTAATATACGAAGTTTTCTTAGACTGGCAGGATATTACCAACAATTTGTATAGGATTTCTCTTCGATTCCAGCCCTGATGACAAGATTGACCAAGAAAGATGTTAGGTTTGATTAGTCAGAGGAGTGTGAACAGGCCTTCTGTGAGCTGAAAATGAGGTTGACTTCCGCACCAATGTTGACATTACCGAAGCCGGGTAAGACTTTGACAATTTATACAGATGCGTCGGACATTGGTCTTAGATGCATGTTGATGCAGGATGGTAGACTCGTTGCCCCTCTCTAGACTATTGAGACCCATGAGGCAAATTACCCAGTGTAAAACCTAGAGCTTGCAGCGATCATCTTTGCACTAAAAGCTTGGAGGCACTATTTCTATGGAGAGAAGTTCATATTGTATAGAGATCACCAGAGTTTATGTTACATCTTCACTCAAAAGGATCTAAATATGCGCCAGAGGATATGGCTTGAGATACTAAAGGACTACGACTTCGCTATTGAGTGTCACCCTGGAAAAGTGAACGTCGTAGCGGACGCATTAAGCCGGAGCGGGGTTGACAGTTAAACTATTTTGCGATCTATGACACACGAGCATAGTCTGTTACAGGCGGCATTAGTTATGTGCATGAGAGAGGTATCCACTATGGCTGAGCAGTAATTTGTGGTCAGATGAGGGTTCCAACCATATCGATTAAGAGGGTTTCCGAGTGTCAGAGAGCTGATGGGTTTTATGAGTGGTTTAGTGGTTTGGCTCGGGATCCACAGTGCACTAATTGGGTAAAGACCACGGATCGGTGTTTGAGACACCAAGGGAGATTGTGGATACTTGTGGATCAGGAGATACAGGACGGGATTCTAGAGGATGCACACTGGTCTCGCAACACAGTTTATCCTTGTCAGACCAAAATGTACCATGATTTGAGATGATTATTTTGATGGCTAGAGATGAAAGCTGACATAGGCGCATACATCAGAAGTTGTCACATTGACCAGTAAGTGAAGGTTGTGCACAGGAGACCCGATGGATTGTTACAGCCATTGTCCATTCCATAGTGGAAATGGGATCACATCACCATGAATTTCGTCAGTGGACTATCGCAGACATCGAGGCGTCACGATGTAGTTTGAGTAGTGATTGATAGACTGGCCAAATCGACTCATTTCATTCCGATTTCCATGAGATACAAGTATCCCCAGCTGAGCATATTGTTTGAGCGAGAGATTTTTAGATTGCATGGAGTACCGATTTCCATCATATCGGATAGAGATCCCAGGTTGACATCAAGGCTTTAGGAGGCTATGCAGGAGCAGTTTGGCACCAGGTGGCATATTATTACAGCTTATCATCCTCTAACCGATGGACAGTCAGAGCGACTAATACAGATTTAGGAAGATGATGATTATCTGCCTTTGTGTGACTTTTCATATAATAACAACTATCGGATGAGAATTTTCATGCCGCCATTTGAGACACTGTATAGGAGGCCTTGTAAATCACATGCGTGTTAGGCGGAGCAAAAAACTACGGTGACAGTTGGGTCTCAGATAGTTGTTGATCACATAGAGAAGAAATACGCAGATCGGTATCACGAAAGGCCGAGCTATGAGGAGGGCAATATGGAATATCTGAAGGTTTCCCCTTGGAAGGGTCAGCACAGGTTTGGTATTAAAGGAAAATTGGCACCGAGGTTCATTGGGCCATATAAGATTGCTTAGCGAATACGCAGTGTTGCGTATCGAATAAAGTTACTTGCTGAGTTAGCTGGGGTTCATCTGACATTTCATATTTCGATGTTGAGACTAGATAGGTAAGGGTCGAAACCGATTATTGAGTTGGGACAGATTGAGGTTCAGCCTGATGTGACTTATGAAGAGAGGCTGATAGAGATTGTTGACCGCATAATTCAAATTCTTAAGAACATGGAGCTCTCTAAGGTTTTAGTTCGTTGGCAGCATCATAGGACCGAGGGACTCACCTGGGAACTCGAGTCGATGATGAGATAGCGATACTCTCAACTATTTTATGGTATGAGATTTAAGTTATAGTTAAATTTCGGGACGAGGTTTTATTTAGTTGGAAAGAATTGTAATGCCCCATTTTTATTAATTCCGTTAATTATCTCGTAATTGCATACATAGATGCTAGCTCATATCTACATGGACGTCGCGGGTAGACTAGGACACACATCGACCTAGGTATACTAGTTTATTGTGTGTTGAATGCTTATTTGTGATGAATTTTATTAAATTAATTATTAAATACATCGCATGTGTATAGGTTGAATAACAGTATGGTGCGAGGTTGTGTGACCGGTAGTTGTCTCGAAATACATGCTAACGCGAGTATCGAGAGGCGAGATATGGGTATACAAGAGAAAAACTCAATAAACTTATATAAATATGTCTAAGTTATCAAATTGACATAAACCATGAACAATAGGCTATGACACGCCTTGAAATGCGTGTTGAGATGCGGAGCACCAGATACCGGGTAACCGAAGGTTAGTGGGACCAATAGTTGGTCAAAATTGATAAATAAAACACTAAACATATGATTGTATAAGCTTAATGTAATGTGAAATTAATAGAATAAATGAAAGCCTATAGTTTACATTAAATAAAAGGGGCCATGAGATGGACATCTAGATTAACATAGTGAGTGGTACTAGATAATAAGTATGCTACTGGAGTCACCAGGATGTATAAGTCAATATGCTTGTGAACCACAAGATATGCCTCGGGATACGCACACACAATTGATTCCAATAAACATATAAATATAGGACTTAGTGGAGTGTTTGATCACAACACTCACAAATTCATGCAAAACTAGAGAAATTCAGAGGAAGAAGGACTTCCAACTAGGAATTTAACACTATAGAGACCAAACTAAATGATCTAATCTAGGTAATCATCTTCTCCACCTTCTAAGCTTGCAAATGAATTCGATTTTGATATGCTTGGTGGAGTTTCGAAATTTATGATGCATGCTCAGAATTGTGATGAAAAGTTGATCAATTTCATGCTGTTAGATCGTATATAGGGGGAATTTATCACTAGTTTAAATAGATTTGATGAATTTGATTGTTAATAGGGTTATGGTGAATGCATGAATTTGAAGAATTTGGGTTAAGTGAATGATCGTAGATAGGAGAGTCGCCGAAATACTCAAGGAAAGTCGTCGATCTTCTCATCCCCGGTCCGTTGCTGCTCGACGGAACTACACTCATCGTCACAAACTAGACGGTGAGTATATTGATATTTAAGTAATAACTGAAGAATTCTATGCCACATTTCCAAAATATAAGAAAGGCATTTAAAAGTATAAAGTAGTGAAATAGTTGTTGAATCAAGTAATGCAAGTAAATACCACTGTATAAAATGTATAGACTGACACAGGCTAAGTCAATATTATCTACATCCTATCGGTGGTGAGAACTATCACCCAACCTTTTCCACTACTATACGGAGTCGCGCTCAATATATTCCATACAAATAGCGAAGCTCACCCTACGCATATAAGTCATCTATATCATTCTTGCCGACCACCCTGAGTTCCATACCTCGTGTGCCGCGTAAGTGTAGTAGTGAGTGCCAGAACCCCGGTAGACCCATGTCCTCGCGAACCGCACATCTCTTGTGCAATGGACACTAGATAATCCCTACTTTAGTTTTCAAAGATCAATAGTTCTAAGTCTCTAGGATTTCAAAACTAGTTAAGCTATAAAGCCCAAGGAAATAGAATACAAATATAATCCATTCCAACTTATCCCAATAGCATGCTTTTGATAAACTATCTATCAAGAATATCATCAAGAGTAGAAATTGGAATCAATGAAACATTTTACCGAACATCATATCAACAATATTCAAACATGAATAGAAACAAGAACAACATGATGTGAGATTTCGAGTAGCAATGTCTACAAATAGACTATAACACAATAAGAGTTAATGAAATGAAATATAGAATTCTCACAGCTTTACTTACAAGTCACAAAGCTTATCCTAGCCTATTCGGCCTCCCGACATTGCAATACGCGTTCCCAAACTCTCGATATCTCCCCTCAGTTCCCTGGAGTTGTTTGATAGGTTTTAGAGTGGGTTTGGACCTCTACTTAGAGTTTTAAAACCATTTATAGTGTTTAAGCCATTTTTGAAAATTGCTGATTTTTGTACTGTCAGGGCAATTAGAACACTGATAAGCCATATCTAGCGCACTATATGCAGCAGAACCCAGAATTCTACAATCAGAATTCTGAGTTTTCTCTACACCTAGATCATGTTGATGCCTTGAGAACCCTCATACACATTACTGGAGTTCCCTTATATCAACCACAACACAAAACAACAACCCATATAGTTTAATTCATAAATTCATTAAATTGACCAAGCTATGTTAATGGAGTGGGGAATGTTGAGTCGTTAATTATGTAATATTATATATAGGTTATTTATATATTTTTATTGTCAAGTCTCCAAAATATTAGCCTAATTGCGTTGATTTATTATTTTCAGGGTTATTGGAGTGCGCGGTTAAATCCGGGGCGAAAAACTACGCAAAATCGAGTATATTCATATGCCTGGATATGTTTTACACTAAAAATCGCGATAGCACGTATCTCGAGGCAAATTAGGCGGGCCCACATGTGTTATGGTGATTTATGAAGATCAAGTGGAGCATTATATGGCGTTGATGCATTTAAGGAAAAGAAAGTTGAAGGGCTGTGTTGCTTGATTTGTTTGATTTTATGTTATTTTATTAATAACTTATATAAGTATATAATATATAGAAAGGAGAGAAAATATAGCAAGAGATCCAAAAAGAAAGGGACGCGCATAGAGATATTGGAAGAAATAGAAACAGAGAGAAAAGAAAAAAAGGGAGGACGGCTATTCTTCTCTGGCCTTTTTCTCTCTTGGCCGAACTCTCTTCCATTCTAATTTTTATTTTTCTTTGTTCTTTGTGTTCTTTGATGGGAGGCTAAAACCTCTAGCCTAGGCAAGATTGCGAGAGATGTTCGACTGCGCATATCAATGGATTTGTGAGATTTATATATTTTAATTTCAATCTTTTCATTATTATTTTATTTTCTTTGGTATTATTTAAACAATTGAAGTTAAACACTTGTTTAAACTTTGATTTATTTGCCAGTGTATCGTAAGCATCTGTACTTGTGCAATAAGACCACACTAGTGGCAATTGACCCTACCAATTGATTAGTCTCTTTTGGGACCGGTTGAATACCTTAGAAATCTAAGGTAAATCAGACACACGAGTGATTCGGTTGTCTAGGTGTAGTGCCTTCACAAAGCCCATTGCGGTCAACACATTAAACCTAATTCACTTGAATATATGGTTGTGTGTTTGACTAGAGAAATAGTCACCGTCGTACCTTGGCTATCGAGATTAAGAAGTGCGAGGAACCGCGTACGTTACCGGGTCTATAGCTACACTAGGATATTTTGATTTGCATATTTTACGTAAATCGAAGACCGAATCCAATCTTTTATCGAACTGAACTTGTATGTCTTGACTTAGGTGTTTTTATTAATTGTTTTCAAATTATTTTCATTGTTTTGTTTATATTTAGATTAGGTAATTAATTCATTCTCTCTTAAACCCCGATTTCTCTTTTCGTTCTTTGTAAACCTTAGAAAGAATACCAATCTTCGTGGGATAGACCATTTGCCACTATTCTACAAAATAGTTGGTTTAGGTATTTAAATATTATTGACGCGTTCGGCGCGCGTCAATTTTTGACGCCGTTGCCGAGGATTGGTCTTTTTCTTTCTTTGGTTATTTTTTTTTGTTTTTTATTTTTATTTTTTTATATTTATTATTATTTATTATTATTATTTTTTGTATGACGAGAAAAAGTTGTGTAATACACAAACAACTTCTTTCTCAGAGGAGAATGTGGACGTTGATACATTGAGTAATGTTAAGGAGAATGTTGATACACCGGTGGAGAACTACTGGTGCGAAACAACGCAAGGACTTGAAGTCCTTCAAACTGAGCCAGACATGCCCATTGCACCGAATGATGATGATGACATCGCGTTAGAAATTGGAGTCATTTCAGAACGACCAGAGGACCCGCAGATAGAGAACAAGGAAGACCAACCTCTGGTGTTGGTGAAACCACCCACCCTCCCATGCATATTTGTTAAGCCTTATACGGGGGTGGAAGCAAAAGAGCGTTTGCAGATCTTCTACACTGCCGACACATTTGTGTTGGATGACCATGATATGACAGATTCGTTTGTGTTAGAGGTTCCTAATGAGCTCCCAATTCTGAAGGAGGGTGTGCATGATGCATTGCCCAAATATGTTGATGCGCAATTTGTTGTTGACATCTCGAAAGGAGAGGGCATCACGTGATGAATCATATATAAGTCTAGCCAAAGACTTAAAAGAAAGGCGCTCGTTGGGAGGCAGCCCAACTTTGTTTCTTTTATTTTTTATTGCGTTTATTTCAATTTTAATTTAGTTTTAGTTTTTTTTTATGTTTAATAAAGCCCTAACTTGGTCTCTTGGATTTTTACGGGTGTAATGAATGTTTGATGAACGCTGATGGCACTAGACCACCCCTGAGTTTTGTTAGGTTTGACTATGGATTACATTGTTTTTGGAGTGAGCATATTCTTTTTTAGGAATTAACATATTATTAGAGTTTTAGGTGTTTTGAGACTTGGTTGGGACATATCCAACTTAAGTCGCCACATTAGTGGCGGGTCTTTAAGTAGACCCAAAACTCTAAACCTCATTCCATCATCTTGTTGACTTCACCCGTAGTTGAAAGACTCGTGCTCGCAAGATTTGATATGAATCATTTGAATTAACTCTCATGCTTATTAGTTCTTGCTCTTATTATAATAATTTTATTTCATAGTTTCCTTAGTCACCTAGACATGCGAGATTTGAGCACTCACTAGTTTTTGAAGACTTTTGTTATGTGTGCACTTGTATCATCTTCTTCTTATATCCATATTCTTTTTCACCACTATTCTTTGTCTTTTTGTTGCATGGATTCTTTGACTTGTTTTGAACCTTGAGGACAAGGTTCAGAATAAGTTTGGGGGTACTTTAGGATTTGTGGATTGAGTTGGATGGACTTATTTGCGAAAGACAGCAGGTGAGATCGTTTAAAAATTTTCCAATTATATGCGGTTACATGTGGTTGACGGATGGTATTGGTGGTGTTTGATATCTCTTATTCATTCATTTCTTCCATTTCTTTTCCCTTCATATCTCATTTTCTCACTTCGTTAGGAGTTGATACACTTCCACGCATGTATTTAGTATAGTTTTTATTATTATATTGTTTAGAGTCACCCGAAACTTTGTTTCATGCCTTTGGTTGTGGATGAGTACATTATGGTTGCCTTTTTGACTTGAAACTTAGGAAAAAGTTGGAGAAATACTCACTCGAGTCCGCAGCTTAACATTTTTATGATTTCATGATTAGGGACTTAGTATGATGGTTAAGCCTTGTGCTAGATACCAAAATGGGTAGAAAGTTGAAATCGCGCAAGTGATGATATTTCAACCCACATTGGGGAATTTGCTTAATTATAGTGAAAGTGAGAAGGGCTAACAGAAGTTTTCAAAATATAGAGAGTCCCACAAGTTTCCACAGGAAATAGAGCAGGGAAACTTGTGGTGAGAAAAATGAGGAAATTGGTCTATAGGAAATGGAGCAGAGACCGTATTATTTGAAAAAAAAAATTGGAGAAGAAACAAAATAAAGAGTATACATATAAAATGAATAAAGGCGGAAGTGTATGAAAACTCCTCAAATAAAAAGATTTAGCTCGAGTGCTTGTAGCTAGATTAAGTAAAATTATAAACATGCATGCTTGAATGTGTAGACAAATAAAATCTACGAGTAGTTGATGACATTTGTCTTGACCATATCTTTGTCTTGAAAATGTGATTTTAACTGTGTTTCGGTTGCGGTTCTTGACATATCTTAACTCCGAAATTTCATGAGTGGCTTGCGCACTAGAACAAATTTAACTTTTAATAACACTTAATTGATAGAGGTTTTAATAAACCCCTATAAATTAGATTTAATAACACTTAATAGATAGAGGTTTTAATAAACCCCTATGAATTAGACAATTAGACTTTTAATAACACTAATTCATAGAGGTTAAA
The DNA here is from genome assembly GCA_039657365.1 of Stephania yunnanensis. Lineage (NCBI taxonomy): Eukaryota > Viridiplantae > Streptophyta > Magnoliopsida > Ranunculales > Menispermaceae > Stephania > Stephania yunnanensis. The sequence goes on along the minus strand of CM077588.1, from coordinate 53,549,054 downwards.
AAACCCCTATGGAAACTCTTGGTCAAGAACAACAATTGACTCAACACTCTCACTCAACACTCTCACTCGCTCACTCGCGTCGCTCACTCTCTCCCTCTCGCGTCGCTCTCTCTCGCTCACTCGCGCACTCTCGCGTCGCTCACTCTCGACCAACAGCCCTCACTGCTCACTCTCGCCTCGCTCGCTCACTCGCTCACTCGCCGAACACTCTCGCCCAACACTCTCGCTCGCTCACTCTCGCCCAACACTCTCGCACTCGCGTCCGTCAACTCTGAATCAGACAATTTCGCACTCGCAATCGGACCTTGCCTCTTCATCTAGGGTTTGGTCCGCCTCCACCTTGCCTCTTCTTCACCGCTCTCGGACCTTCTTCGATTTCAAGACCAGTTGTACGATCTGCAAGGTGAGACTCGATCGATCTCAAACCCTAACGAGTCGATTCGATGAATCTGTGAGTCTTCTCTGATCGTTGGTTCTGTTGTTGTAGATTTGATAATCTGGACTGATTTCGCTGTGTTGATTAGGTTGGCTGATATTGTTTTCTATGGTTCTATGACTAGAATTAGCTATTCATGTAGTTGATGTTCTTAGGTTGTGTGTTGGATTGGCTGTGGCGATTGGTTACTGATTTACAGTCTCTCTAAGTCTCTATGTTCATTAGGTTGACTGAATTTTGTTTTTTTATGGTTCAGTGACTTGAATTAGCGATGAATGTATTTGACGTTTATAGTTTCTGTGTTGAATTGGCTTTGATGATTGATTTGCTCTAGGTCGGAAGTCCAAGCCAGTTTTTTGCTCTATAGATTGAACTGTGATTGATTATTGACAAGTGAAGAGTCTCTAGTTGTTAATTTAGTCATTCTGATGTGTTATCTACAGTTTTGATTCTGATGAAATTTTGTTATAGAAGAATCTGTAGTGTTAGTGACTTGTAGAGATTGATTCATAGGTTTAGAGGTCATGTGAGACTGTGTAAACATAAGGTTGAGTTTGAGTCGGAGCAGAAAAGGAAGAAATGAAAGACTTTTAGTCAGTCGGGTTTGAGGCAGCTCGGCTGGTAAATTGATTCAAGAGGTATACTTGTTTCCAGCTGCTCTTTCTTTACCAAAAAATTTCTGTTTACATTATATTTTGTTTTTCAATTCATTCTTTTTTATTTTTAGAAATCAAGGTCAATACTTCTTTAAATTTTACTCTTTTTATTGATGTCTTCTTTGCTTGGTTTATGAACTAATGTGAGGTTAACGAACGACCTCATTCATGCCTGTGCAGGCTTTGACAGTCCACAGATCGTCGACATTTTGGTTCAGTTAAGTGGATTCAACTTCTTAGCTGCTCGTTTTTGTGTGATTTTGATGGTTCTAGTATGTTGACTGAATTCGGTTCGTTGTGTGGATATTTTTTGTGAAATTGCTCATTTGAATGTAGGTTTTGTGGATTTGATGAAGTGGATGATTAATTGATGATGTTGAATCGTTGCAAAGTGTTCAGAAAAGTAGGAAAGTGAAATCTCATTTTGATTTTTCAGAACCTTTGAAATGAAGCTATGTTTAGGTAAATCTAGGGTTGATTTTGACCTAGGAAAGGTAGATTTGAGTTTAAATAATGAGAATCCCCTGATGTTAGGCACTGAATCAGAGAGCTAGTACTGAATATTTGTCTACTGTTTGCATTTTCCTAATTACTATCACTACTAATCGCTTTTGTCTAAGGTTGAGAAAATGTGTATATACTTTGATCTCACTGAGGTGGAAAGATATTGATCTATTCCAGCAGTAAAAAAGACTGCTGGAATAGGTGCCCCTTGTTCAATGGATTAAAACCTATTATCATAGATAGCCATGGCTTCTCAGGAGTTATCCTAATCATGCTTGCTGTTCTTGGATCCATTGGATTTTTTAGTGCCATTGGAGTAAAGTCCACCCTAATCATAATGGAAGTAATCCCTTTTCTTGTTTTAGTTGTAAGTTCTTTTTCTTAAAACGTTTTAGTTTTTACATTGATTAACATAGACTACTTTTAAGTCTAGATACTTTAAAAATCTAATGTGATGTTCCATATTTTAATGTATTTCTATAAATCAACTTTCCTTTCAACTATCAATTAAAATTGAATGTTTCCAACCTTGATTGATATGAGTTCTTAGATATGCTTTGTCTACTACTGCTTAAGCTTGGAAATAACACCTTCATCTCTTTTATTGTTCTTTTGAAGAATGTTTACCCTTTTAAAAACATACGAATTACACTTTTGTGTTTTCTAGTATATGCGTAGTGAGTAAGCACTTGATACTGCATTCTTATAAAAAGTGCTTAATAATACAAATTTCCAATTTGTTATGTGACCTCTGACCATTTACGCATCTGAATAGAACCTGAATTGCGGCAAATTGAACTAATTACAAGAAGATAATATGACCTTCATCATGTTAGTCTTCAATCTATAATTTTGTATTTGGTATTTCTGATTTGAACAGATTAAGCCCCCATCATCTCCAGCTGGACGCTTCACGCAAATTCTTTCCGTTGGGATTGGAGGCTCAGCTCTAGGTCCTCTAAAGGTGTGTCTGCAAGTTTATGAGTACCTTCATGGTGTCATGTCTGCTTTTGATCCTGAATTGTTCTTTGAACTGAGAAGTTGTTTCATATTCCTTTATTGACATTAAATAATTTATACTATTGTTTGAAGAGATGCTTAATAAATGTTCTTATAAGGATAGCGATTTGGTGACATACTTATTTTCATGAAGCCAGGTGAGTTGTTGATTTTCTTTTGGACACACATTGAAATTTACAAGCACGTGTCTTGATGCACGTGTCTTGAAGTTTATATTTATCGCCTTCCACTGTTATTTTTTACTCATCTCAGGAAGAAGACAATATCTATGTTTTTCATAGGTAGTTTTCCCTTTCATCTGTGTTTCCTTTGTTTTCCTCTCTTTCATGTTTGTACTTTGAATTGCTTGAATGCAAAATTTTTGCGCTTATGAACACGTTTTGTTTTTTATGTATGCGTTTGGAATGGTAAGATAGCGTCAATTTGAGACATTTTTTCCTCTCTAATATTTTGGTCTTGTGTAAAGTTGTGATTGCTCGAAAAAGAGAAAAAGTCCTTTCCCTTGTGAGTGTTGATTTTTATGCCTATGTTTAATTAATTCCATTTTTATTATATGTGCTCTTAGTCTTTGATTATTTTTCAAGTGCTTTTCCACTTTAATTAATTTGGTTAAGGCTATGTTCTGTTGTTGTTGTATGAGCTAAAACTAAATTAATTAGATTTTTATTAGATGTACATATATGATTAACATTAATTTTCCAATCTAATAATTGAATTACAATCTCAAGATGGATAAAGGTTCGGTTATTTGTTAATATTATCTTTTTATAGTAATAGAAGCATCATATTTTTTGTAAGGTTGAAACTTACTATTTAAAGTTTTTTTTGTTTGTATTAGAGTTTCAAAAGAATATTGTAAAGGAGCAAATGCATTAGTTTTTTAGAGAAAGACATAATTAGGTGTCCTTGTCCATAGTTGCTGCTTGATAATTCCAGTACAGCTGGAATGGTTTTGTTGGTTGAGTAGTCAGTGCTTCTATGCCTATGTATATATCATCTTTGTTTTCTCCTCTTTTGCCTTTTGTTGCCGTGTTAATGTGTTTACGATAATTTCAGTAGATACTGGAATGGTTGTGCTTGTTGACTGGTTAGTGCATCTATGCTTTTTTATACAGTATCATTCTCGTTTTTCAACTTTTCTACTCTTTGCTTTTTTTTTACAGTGATGTGTTTATGGTGTTTGCATAGGGGTTTTTAGTGATAATTTCAGCTGATAATGTGTTTATGGTGTTTATGAAATGTTTTGCATATGTAATGGGGACAGCTGAAAGGGAGATCAGAAAAACGTAAAGCAATAGCATTCTTTCCTTTCTAACAGCTCTCAAAATCCCCAGAGACATCTCTATGTATCAGTTTCAATTTTATAGTGGATTTCTTAGTCAAAATCGCATGCAAAGTTGCTGTTTTCGCAATGCAGTTTGCTCTGTTAGTTTTTGTAGCTAGAAATGTTTTGCATAACTGTTTCTTTTCTGAATTTTCATGAAGGGACTAGGGATAACGCATAATGAATGGGGTGTAACTGTGCTGCCTATGGTAAAAATTCTATAGCAACTCAGTTTGTGGATTAATATCCCTTTCTTAACATCTGATCTATTTTCAATTCTTTTGTGCTTTTCTACATTGAATCTTACCCTCTAATTATGAATTTATACAATAAAATGCAGTGCTGGAGATGAGCATCAAAATCCCCAAGTAAGCAACAGACTCCCTTACTGCTGGTTATTAACTTGAAGAAGCAGGATTTTGTTATTAAGGCACTTATATGTTAGGATTTTGTTGATTTGGCGGGAAGTGAGCGTGCTTCTCAAACATTGTATGCTGGTGCAAGATTGAAGGAAGGCTGCCACATAAACCGGAGTTTGCTTACCTTGGGAACTATAATTCGCAAGCTGAGGTTTCTTTCTTCTTCTGCTTCTTCTCCTTTTTGCTTATTGTTTCATGTCTGGCTTCCCTTTTCAACTCAGTTTGAATATCAACCTTGATTTGAATTTTCACTGTTTTGTGACATGAGACCACTGGTGAGACTTGAAATCTTTTGTTCTCCAGCACGTAAATGGATTTTTCACTACAGAAAATCTCGCTTTGTGGCTGGATGTCTAATAATTCTAAATTATAATCTTCCAATTTCAAGCAGTAACATGCAACTTGCAAGTGTTGACCTTTAGGTATGCGAAAGAAGTTCGACAACTGAAATATATTTGATCATCCAATATGCAGACCTTGTTTTATGATAAAACTTGAAAAATACAACACACAATCCTTCTATTTCACCCTTTTGTGTTTTGCTTTTGTTTTTGGAACACTAATGTTAAAGCAAGGCTAGTAATTTTAAAAAGGAAAACATTGGAGATTAAGATAAGTAGCAAAGGTACGGCATATGACCACGCAATGAACGTCGATGAGATCTTGCTTTTTATGGCGTTAGACTTATTTTTAGGAAGTACCTCACTTGTCAGTTTGAGAAGCTGTTACAAATTCTAGTCGGAAGTATTTAATTACATGATTTACAGAGCTTGGATTCCTTTTACTGTCGCTTAATGATATTGTTTGATGCAGCAAGGGGAGGAATGGCCATATTCCATACAGAGACTCCAAGCTAACTCGCATTTTGCAATCTTCATTAGGCGGTAATGCAAAAACTGCCATCATTTGCACTATTAGCCCTGCACGGAGCCATGTTGAGCAATCAAGAAATACCCTTTCATTTGCAAACTGTGCAAAAGAAGTCGCTACCAATGCCCAAGTAAATGTAGTCATGTCTGATAAGGCATTGGTTGTTGTTAACTTGGCAACTATGTGAACCAAAGGAACTCCATGAATTCTGAATCGGGTATAGGATTAATTGAGTCTTTACATATCTATATTATGAGTCTAGTTTATTTGCGTGTTTGTTATTTACACCTTTGCTTGGGACGTGCAAAGTCCTAAGTTTGGGGGTATTTGTTGAGTCGTTAATTATGTAATATTATATATAGGTTATTTATATATTTTTAGTGTCAAGTCTCCAAAATACTAGCCTAATTGCGTTGATTTATTATTTTCAGGGTTATTGGAATGCCCGATTAAATTCGGGGCGAAAAACTACGCAAAATCGAGTATTCATATGCCTGGATATGTTTTACACTAAAAATCGCGATAGCACGTATCTCGAGGCAAATTTGGCTGGCCCACATGTGTTATGGTGATTTATGAAGATCAAGTGGAGCCAATATATGACGTTGATGCATTTAAGGAAAAGAAAGTTGAAGGGCTGTGTTGCTTGATTTGTTTGATTTTATCTTATTTTATTAATAACTTATATAAGTATATAATATATAGAAAGGAGAGAAAATATAGCAAGAGATCCAAAAAGAAAGGGACGCGCATAGAGATATTGGAAGAAATGAAAAACTGAGAGAAAAGAAGAAAAAGGGAGGACGGCTATTCTTCTCTGGCCTTTTTCTCTCTTGGCCGAACTCTCTTCCATTCTAATTTTTATTTTTCTTCGTTCTTTGTGTTCTTTGATGGGAGGCTAAAACCTCTAGCCTAGGCAAGATTGCGAGAGAGGTTCGACTGCGCATATCAATGGATTTGTGAAATTTATATATTTTAATTTCAATCTTTTCATTATTATTTTATTTTCTTTGGTATTATTTAAACAATTGAAGTTAAATACTTGTTTAAACTTTGATTTATTTGTCAGTGTATCGTAAGCATCTGTACTTGTGCAATAAGACCACACTAGTGGCAATTGACCCTATCAATTGATTAGTCTCTTTTGGGACCGGTTGAATACCTTAGAAATCTAGGCTAAATTCGACACACGAGTGATTCGGTTGTCTAGGTGTAGTGCCTTCACAAAGCCCATTGCGGTCAACACATTAAACCTAATTCACTTGAATATATGGTTGTGTGTTTGACTAGAGAAATAGCCACCGTCATACCTTGGCTGTCGAGATTAAGAAGTGCGAGGAACCGCGTACGTTACCGGGTCTATAGCTACACTAGGATATTTTAATTTGCATATTTTACATAAATCGAAGACAAAATCCAATCTTTTATCGAACTGAACTTGTATGTCTTGACCTAGGTGTTTTTATTAATTGTTTTCAAATTATTTTCATTGTTTTGTTTATTTTGTTTATATTTAGATTAGTTAATTAATTCATTCTCTCTTAAACCCCGATTTCTCTTTTTGTTCTTTTTAAACCTTAGAAATAATACTAATCTTCGTGGGATCGATCCTTTGCCACTATTCTACAAAATAGTTGGTTTAAATATTTAAATATTATTGACGCGTTCGGTGCGCGTTAGTGAAGTTACCTAACTTGATGAACTTGATCTTCTTCTTCACCAAACCTTCAACAAGCTCCTCTCCTTCACCAAGATCACCTCACCTCAACCTCTCTTCCTTGACTAACCAATGAAATGAGAAGAAACTTAGTTGCTAAGTTTGATTTGAGATTTTTTTATGGGAATGGATATGGTTGAACCATAACCACACATCCATTTCCACATACGTATCTCGGGACTCAACTAGTGGACCACCTTCATACACTTATCCCACAAGTCAAGCTTAAGTGACACCAATAGTTGACTCCTTTGGCCTTTAGATTGGTCAATACGTGTCTCGATGAACATCATGTGGCTATTTGATTTATTTCACTAACTTAAACTCACTAATTTAATATCAAACATGGCCACATTAAAGCTACTATAAAACCACAATTAGCTTACATTAAACTAACCCCATAAATCTCTACTTCGGTCTCACGTCGACACACAACTCGAGGTTCGTCTCAGCTCATCTCGATTCTTATATACCCACATGAATGACTTAATAGTATACACATATAAAATATACTAGGCATGCATCACTGTTGAGTCGTTAATTATGTAATTTTATATATAGGTTATTTATATATTTTTAGTGTCAAGTCTCCAAAATACTAGCGTAATTGCGTTGATTTATTATTTTCAAGGTTATTGGAGTGCGCGGTTAAATCTGGGGCGAAATACTACGCAAAATCGGGTATTCATATGTCCGGATCCATTTTACACTGAAAATCGTGCAAGCACATATCTCGAGGCAGATTTCGTGGGCCCACATATGAGGCGTATGGAGATTGATGTGCATGTATGTGAAATTTCCATGAGATTGGCTTCGAGAAAAGTTTCATGGTAAGACGATCAAAATCATGGGGAGTAGACACGTTCATTGAAGGAAAAGAAAGTTGGAGGTTCTGTTATTGATTTGTTTAGTTTTATATTATTTTATTCACATAAGACATATAGAGATATATAGAAAGATGAGATATGCATGGAGAGATATGCATGGAAAATGGAAACGGATCATTGCTGTTGGAGATATGCATCGGCACAAAAATAAAAATCGGAGAGAAAAAGGAAGTCGGCTCTCTCTGGTTTTGATCTTCTCATCTGGAGAAGCAGAACGCAGCTCCGTCTCCCCATTGTTTATTTTTTCTTTTCTTTTGTGTTCTTCAACTATGCGAGGCTAAAAACCTCTAGCCTAGATAAGACTGCGATGAAGGTTCGACTGCGCATATCAATGGATTTGTGAGATTTATATATTTTAATTTCAGTCTTTTCATTATTATTTTATTTTCTTTGGTATTGTTTGAACAATCAAGGTTAAACACTTGTTTAAATCTTGATTTATCAGCCAGTGTGTCGTAAGCCTACTTGTGTGATAAGGCCACAGTAGTGGCATTCGACCATACCGATTGATTAGACCCTTTTGGGAACGGTTGAATACCATAAGGATCTAAGCTAAATCGGACACACTAGTGATCCGGTTGTCTAGGTGTAGTGCCTTCACGAGCTCAATGCGGTCAACACAGTAAACATAATTCACTTGAATATATGGTTATGTGTTTGATTAGGGAAGTAGTCACCGTCGTACCTTGGCTATCGAGATTAGGAAGTGCGAGGAACCGCGTACGTTACCGGTTCTATAGCTACACTAGGATATTTTGATTTGCATATTTTACATAAATCGAAGACCAAATCCAATATTTTATCGAACCAAACTTGTATGTCTTGACCTAGGTGTTTTTATTAATTGTTTTCAACTTATTTTCATTACTTTAGTTATTTTGTTTATTTTTAGATTAGCTTAATTAATTCATTTTCTATCAAACCCCGATTTTCCTTTTTGTTCTTTTTAAACCTTACCAATCTCTGTGAGATCGACCCTTTGACACTATTCTACAAAATAGTTGGTTTAGGTATTTTAATTTTATTGACGCGTTCGGCGCGCGTCAATCACAACAAATATAAAATATACCTCGACCCTCTTGCCTCGATCAATAAACATATCATGGTGTGGATCCCACAGTACGGGTCGATGATCCTTTTTAAAGAATTAAACATAATTAGTTGCATTATTCATAGCATAAACACACTCTAAATTAAAATGCAATTAAAATTTTAAAGTAACTTTAATTGACAGGATGAACTTATAATCACCTCTCAGACTTAATTACTTGCCATGTGGAGACTTAATATATGATCAAGATAAGCCATTTTTATTACTGTTTCATTCTTTGATCAATAATTAATAATCAACTTTTTTCAACCAAATGTATTAAAACAAATTAATTATGTGTGCATGCTGCTTGCTACAAGAAACTACAAAAAAAAAATTGACTTACAAAAATCATTTATGTATATAAAAAGAAGAAAAGTTTACATAAAGAACTCAATACAAAGAAGGAGAAAAATTGCAATGAATGAAACAATAATGAAAATGATCATATGGTTATTGTATGTGGAATGGTTTGTTTACCACTAATGAAATTCTCATGATCGACGTTGCTCTTCACTTTTACTAATCTTGGAAAGTTGCTCTTGAAATACATCAGACCCCAATTCCCCAATTCGTAGGATTCAAATATGTAGCAGCATTGACTCTAACTCATCCCAAATTGAGATCCTTGTAGTTTATAAATGTAGTTAATTCTTGGAGACTTCGAAAAATAAGGAGTCATGTAAGAATACAGTTCTCTGATCCAACTCATGTGCTTTGTTGATGCTTCTGAACCTTCCTTTTCCTCCCACTTAGAAACATCGTCAATAGATACACATTACCAGCTTTGTGAGGAAAAGCAATCTTACCCTCTGAAATTTCGCTTTTCGCATTGATAATTCTAGCGTCGAGAACATGATTTGCTACCATACCGAATTTTCTGACCATCAATCCAAAACTGCCTCCGCTAATATGCCCATTCAAACAAAAAATTGTTAATGAGTAAAAGAAATTTACGTTTTTTAGAAATATATGGCTCTTTCTTGTCTCTCAAGGCGTGGTCCCCATATTTAACAAAACACTAAGCTAAAAAATAAAGCGTGCGTCCAAATTGTGTTATTTTATCATTTTCCTTTGTAAAATTTGTGAACATTGACTTTAGAACATTTTCCCCATGTACTAGCTAGTCGTAAATGTTGTTGATTAAGTAATAGAAGATTATTCATTGTTATATTAGGAGGGCAAATTAGCATACCCCGATTGATTTGGTACTGAACTATATTATTGTTATATATGAAGAGGGCAAATAGTGTACATGATGTCTTTGTATATGTTGTGATGAACAAGTTGCCGGTTGACTTTGAACGGATCAATTTTTATATTTATCTCGTGATATTCAAGTTAATTGAGTATGGATGTTCAATTTGAATGGAATGATTCAAATAAAAATCAATCGAATTTTTTTTTCACTTAACCGGCCGGAACCCACATGCAACTGTCTCTCTAAACCTTAATTTTTGACAAGTACATAGACAGATGAGGTTTTTAATTTTGTTCTCTTCTTTTTTAAAAATAAAAAAATAAATTAGTTGGCAACCTTACACCTTTACTAAATAATGCTCTCATTAAAGATGCTATGGCAAAAATGAGATGTATAGAAATCAATTTATGTTCTCTTTTATTGAGGGGATAAGAAATATTTCATCACACATGAGATAATAGATTTTGATACATTCATGTGTATCTTGTACATGGTGATAAATTATATATGATTAGAATTCACCTACTTTGTACTTGTTCAATGCAAGGGGGATACTTTGCTCACTGCTAAAGAAGTTATCAGGATCAATGTTGCCCTTCACTTTCATCAGCCTTTTAAAGTTGCCTTTGAAGTACATTGGACCCCAAATACTAGGATCTGAGTATGTTGTGCCATTAATCTTCACTAATCCCAAATCAAGATCTCTAAAGTTGAGATACGCAGCTCTCGGCGATTTTGAAACATAAGGAGTCATATAATCATACAATTCTCTGATCCAATTAATATGCTTCTCGGACGCTGCTTTTCCTTCCTTTTCATCCCAATTAGACCCATATTGAATCAAATACATGTTCCCAACTCTATGTGGAAAAGCAATGTTCTTCTCTGGAATTTCATTTACTTTTCCTCCCCATACGCTGATAAGGAGTTCTGGACTTTCTTCTTTCAAGAATCGCTTCCAAATCCCTTCCAATCCGATTTTCGGTATTGGTCTTGTTACGAAGTCGGATTTTGCTTTGAAAATGGCCTTAGGCATTGAAGTCCTATTGAGTAAAATATCTACAGGTGTTCCGAATGGAAATCCTATAAAATTAACTACAGACTCGGCCCAACTTGTCTCGAAACAGTCTTCTTTTTTCAATCCTAGTTCAGGAAATTTATTTTCCATCAACTGTATTAGTTGCTTGGCTCGTCCAAGGAAGAAGAGTCTGAATGTAGCTTGTATAGTTCTTCCAAGACCTCCTTTAGTAGTGGTATTTCTATCCACCACATCAACTTGGAGTGTAATTTGGAGCTCTTTAGGAACCTTGTAAACTGCAACGGATTGCCACTTTTGAATGAGATTCGTTGCACCTGTAAACAATCAAAACATTAAGAATTATAGATCAGTTAGAGAAATACATGCGGAAGCGATTATTTAGTTAAAATATCTCAAGCACTATACTAAAACCTTATCGCCCTAATGAGCCTCAACGTATTCGAAACATTATTTGATAGTATAAGTGCCTTTTTATAGACTTGAGGGAGAATCTATAAGCTTCCCACATTAATACTAATTTATATTAAATTGGTAATTTAAAGGGAACTCAAAAGACTTTATGTAATTCATATATTACATAAATTAAGACATAGTTTGAGACCCAGAATAATTTTATAGCACCTTGTTCCGAAGTTCTATCCACAAGAGAGACAGTGACAATAGGGGGAACACGGACAAGCTTGATCTTCCATGCAATAAGAACTCCAAAGCTCGCTACTCCGCCACCTCTAATAGCCCAAAAAAGATCTTTTCCCATGGTTTCTTTGTTGAGGATTTCACCTTTTGCATTGATAAGTCGAGCATCAAGAACATGATCTGCTGCCATTCCATATTTTCTCACCATAGAACCGAAGCCACCTCCACTAATATGCCCGCCTACACCAACTGTAGGACAATCACCAGCTGGAAATCCATGGACTCGACTTTTTTCTGCAATCCTATAATAAACTTCACCTAATGTCGCACCAGCTTGAACCCATGCACTATTATCTTTTATGTCTACATCGATGGCTCGAAGATTGATAAGATCAATAAGGATGAACGGATCCTTTGATGTGTAGGAGAGGCCTTCATAGTCATGGCCTCCACTTCGAACTCTGATTTTCAAGCCATGTTTCTTAGAGCAAACAACAATAGGAGGGACTTGGGATTCATGGTTAGGTGTGATTATGTACAAGGGCTTTAGCGTTTTTGATGAGGTGAACCTGAGGTTGTATATAGACGATCGAAGAATAGGTAAATAGGAAGGTGATTTTGGATCATACACTTGTAGTTTAAACTCACTAGTATTGGAGGTAAGGCACTTGAGAAAAGCACTACCCTCAGGTGATGCTGGAGACGCTTTGCATGGTGTTGTTAGCACGAGAAGCGAAAGGAGGGATAGAATTGGATAACTTGAACACGTCATTTGTTTAATTAGATTGAAGAGAAGAAGCACATTAGTTCTTCTTTTATAATGATCCCAAGACCCCTTAATTGTTTTTTAATTTCTTTTTTTAACGGAATTGTTCTTTAATTTGGTGAAGCAATATATATTTTAAAATCCTATTCCCTACAAAAGACGTGATCGGGCTTGACTATTATGAATCCTATATCCCTATAATATATGATACTCCATACATTTGATCAATCATAATTTTTATAATAATCCACTTGCACATTTCCCTAACAGCAATTGTTAATGAATGTTGAATTTAAAAATGTGGAATTTGTCTTTTTAGGGAAAACATGGTATTTCTCATAAGGGTAGTGCTAGATGGACTCAAAAAGTCCGGACTCAAACAACCAAAAAGACATAAAGACCCTTAATTCAAATTCATTATTGGTGTTTGAGGTAAAGGGTAATTATGTCTTTTACTTAGATAGATATCTTAAATTATTAATAAAAAACTCATTGAGTCCGGACTCAAAGAATCCAAACAGATTTTTTGTTCTCATAAATTTGCTACAAGCATTCTTGATTTTTTTACTTATAGGTATTGGGAGTCTAACTTATGACCTCTCCAAACTTTATTTTTCGGCAAATGATACCACTTACATTCTTGTTAAGTTTTACAATATATTCATTACTGATCAACCCGTTTTTTTTTTTTAATGAATACTATCTTTGTGCGATGCTACATTGAGACACTTCAAGTTATAGGGTCGCTTATCTAAAAAAAAAAGTTATGGGGTCACAATATGTAACACACTTTGAAGTATGTGTGCATACATCTTGAAACATATTTGACAAAGGTTTCAAATAGCATATTAATTAGTATTAAATATGAAATTTATCATGAAATTTTTATGTCCCTCGAGTTAAACATTAAAATTTGTGTGTGCTCATTATGAACTTTTCAAAGTGGCGGGATCTAGATCTTTGACAAAAAGAAGTTGTATTCTATATGTACACATTAATCTAACTCTTCGTAGAATAAAAAAGTATATTGGTATGGTTATGTTAGGATAAAAGCATGTATAGTGTTGGATCAACTATCAAGCACTCGCTTTTAGTTAGTGCGCTGTTGAGATACGACACTCCAGCAATTTAATTAGATGATATTTTAAGAGGACATCTTAAGTTTAAGATTTTAGAAACGCATATAAATCACTTTCAAAAATATTTTACCCCTTAATAAATCAACTCGACTCGAACTTGAAGTAGTCAATTAAGTTCGAATACCGATTCATCAAGAGCAAAAAAAATAAAAACTATCAAGGACTTGTAATTACTAATTATCTAACCCTGCATATTGACTTTCTTGGTTTGACTATTTTTTGTTTTTAAAAATTTTTAGGTGTGACTACGTAATGGCTACTTTTCGAATCGTTTTAAATACAAATTAACCCCTTTTTTTTTGGTACAAAACAAATTAAGCCTTTGCGGCTAAGGTACGGAATTTTCCACCAATGTCGAGTTCATAGTTGTTTTTTTTTTTTTTTTCCAGAGAGCTGATAGTTGTTACTATCACAAAGAAATCGCCAAGGTATTAAAAAAAAAAGAAGTAATCGTCAAGATCACAAAAAAAAAAAAAAAAAAAAAAAAAAAAAGAAAACGTCAAGGGTGAAAAGATCTACTGTGAAATAAAAATGGAATGAAAAATCTGATGTCAGAGAACAAATAAATAAGGAGGGCCGCTAAGGGCACCCCATCATTTCATGAAGGCACCCAAGTTTTTTGTAAAAATTCCAGCAAAAATGAAAAAAGACCATTTTGCCCCTGTATATATATATATTGATTCAAACCCTACAAACCATTTTGACAAAGAAAATGGAGCACCCCACCACCAAGCTTGAACCATAAAACAACATTGCGTTTGGCGACCGTTTATCGATTCTTGCGGATTGACATCATCCGACAGCGATGTAACAATGTTTGACAACCATATGATGGTTTGAAGGAACCTGTTTTTTGTCAACGTAGGGTTTCTCAAATTTTCAGATGTTTTTTCACGGCGCGATTGATTCGGCATCGCAGGACCGAGAGTTATGAAAACATCTCGGTCAACATCCACCGAGGACTCTCGTGAAGTGGTGACCGAGACGATAATAAAAGTGTCGGTTATGGACAACCGAGAGCTATTCTACATTCTCGGTAGTACATCAACCGACGGGACATAAACTATACACTAATGGTTACTCTCGTGAAGTGGTGACCGAGATAACACAATTACTTTCGGCCATTCGTTGCGAGAGGCGTGTAAACTATTCTAGCACATGTCGGCCGAGAACCACGAGTTCTCAAAAATTTCCCCTCAGTCTCGGCCATGCTTGGCCGAGACTGTAAACAAAATCTCTGGCCTGTGTGGCCGAGAACCACGAACGCCCAATAAATGAACCATTGAATGCACCGCCACACAAACATAACAACTACTCTATCAAATGCAACTTAATTAGACTACCAACGTACATTCAAACGATCGATTTTCTCGACTTGAGTGTGTGAATGAAAAACTGGAACCGAGCCTTAATTTGAAGACGAAATCGGCAAACACCCCGAGCCTACAAACTACAAAAACCTCCTACAACGACGAAAAAACACACGGAGACGGACGGAAACGACGATTTTGGGGTATCCTCGCAAGGAGTTCGGTGGTGGTGGTGGTGGTGGGGGTGGTGGGGTGAGAGAGGTTTGTTCGAGGGGTATTTTGGGTATTTCGGGTCTAATTTTTGGTGCCCCAGGTAAATTGGTTAGTGCCCACATTAACTGGGTGCCTTCATGAAACGGTGGGGTGCCCTTAGCGGCCCTCTAAATAAGTCTGATTGTGATGCACCAATTAAGGGTAGCTCACTAATTTGGAATAAATGCAAAATTAAAAGGATAGGTCAAATTTGTAATTTTCCTTATCGTTGTTAGATTTCTTATGAGGGCCGCTAAGGGCACCCCACCATTTCATGAAGGCACCCAAATTTTTTGTAAAAATTTCAGCAAAAATGAAAAAGACCATTTTGCCCCTGTATATATATTGATTCAAACCCTACAAACCATTTTGACAAAGAAAACGGGGCACCCTACCACCAAGCTTGACCTATAAAACAACATTGCGTTTGGCGACCGTGTATCGATTCTTGCGGATTGACATCATCCGACAGCGATGTAACAATGTTTGACAACCATATGATGGTTTGAAGGAACTGTTTTTTGTCAACGTAGGGTTTCTCAAATTTTTAGACGTTTTTTTACGGGCGCGATTGATTCGGCCTCGCAGGACCGAGAGTTATGAAAACGTCTCGGTCAACATCGACCGAGGACTCTCGTGAAGTGGTGACCGAGACGACAATAAAAGTGTCAGTTATGGACAACCGAGAGCGATTCTACATTCTCGGTAGTACATCAACCGACAGGACATAAACTATACACTAATGGTTACTTTCGTGAAGTGGTGACCGAGATAACACAATTACTTTCGGCCATTCGTTGCCGAGACTGTGTAAACTATTCTAGCCTGTCTGGCCGAGAACCACGAGTTCTCAAAAATTTCCCCTCAGTCTCGGCCATGCTTGGCCGAGACTGTAAACAAAATCTCTGGCCTGTGTGGCCGAGAACCACGAACGCCCAATAAATGAACCATTGAATGCACCGCCACACAAACATAACAACTACTCTATCAAATGCAACTTAATTAGACTACCAACGTACATTCAAACGATCGATTTTCTCGACTTGAGTGTGTGAATGAAAAACTGGAACCGAGCCTTAATTTGAAGACGAAATCGGCAAACACCCCGAGCCTACAAACTACAAAAACCTCCTACAACGACGAAAAAACACACGGAGACGGACGGAAACGACGATTTTGGGGTATCCTCGCAAGGAGTTCGGTGGTGGTGGTGGTGGGGGTGGTGGGGTGAGAGAGGTTTGTTCGAGGGGTATTTTGGGTATTTCGGGTCTAATTTTTTGGTGCCCCAGGTAAATTGGTTAGTGCCCACATTAACTGGGTGCCTTCATGAAACGGTGGGGTGCCCTTAGCGGCCCTCTAAATAAGTCTGATTGTGATGCACCAATTAAGGGTAGCTCACTAATTTGGAATAAATGCAAAATTAAAAGGATAGGTCAAATTTGTAATTTTCCTTATCGTTGTTAGATTTCTTATGAGGGCCGCTAAGGGCACCCCACCATTTCATGAAGGCACCCAAATTTTTTGTAAAAATTTCAGCAAAAATGAAAAAGACCATTTTGCCCCTGTATATATATTGATTCAAACCCTACAAACCATTTTGACAAAGAAAACGGGGCACCCTACCACCAAGCTTGACCTATAAAACAACATTGCGTTTGGCGACCGTGTATCGATTCTTGCGGATTGACATCATCGACGACGATGTAACAATGTTTGACAACCATATGATGGTTTGAAGAGCTGTTTTTTGTCAACGTAGGGTTTCTCAAATTTTTAGACGTTTTTTTACGGGCGCGATTGATTCGGCCTCTCGCAGACCGAGAGTTATGAAACGTCTCGGTCAACATCGACCGAGGACTCTCGTGAAGTGGTGTGACCGAGACGACAATAAAAGTGTCGATTATGGACAACCGAGAGCGATTCTACATTCTCGGTGGTACAGTACATCAACCGACAGACATAAACTATACACTAATGGTTACTTTCGTGAAGTGGTGACCGAGATAACACAATTACTTTCGGCCATTCGTTGCCGAGACTGTGTAAACTATTCTAGCCTGTCTGGCCGAGAACCACGAGTTCTCAAAAATTTCCCCTCAGTCTCGGCCATGCTTGGCCGAGATTGTAAACAAAATCTCTGGCCTGTGTGGCCGAGAACCACGAACGCCCAATAAATGAACCATTGAATGCACCGCCACACAAACATAACAACTACTCTATCAAATGCAACTTAATTAGACTACCAACGTACATTCAAACGATCGATTTTCTCGACTTGAGTGTGTGAATGAAAAACTGGAACCGAGCCTTAATTTGAAGACGAAATCGGCAAACACCCCGAGCCTACAAACTACAAAAACCTCCTACAACGACGAAAAAACACACGGAGACGGACGGAAACGACGATTTTGGGGTATCCTCGCAAGGAGTTCGGTGGTGGTGGTGGTGGGGGTGGTGGGGTGAGAGAGGTTTGTTCGAGGGGTATTTTGGGTATTTCGGGTCTAATTTTTTGGTGTCCCTGTGTAAATTGGTTAGTGCCCACATTAAGCTGGGTGCCTTCATGAAACGGTGGGGTGCCCTTAGCGGCCCTCTAAATAAGTCTGATTGTGATGCACCAATTAAGGGTAGCTCACTAATTTGGAATAAATGCAAAATTAAAAGGATAGGTCAAATTTGTAATTTTCCTTATCGTTGTTAGATTTCTTATGAGGGCCGCTAAGGGCACCCCACCATTTCATGAAGGCACCCAAATTTTTTGTAAAAATTTGGCAAAAATGAAAAAGACCATTTTGCCCCTGTATATATATTGATTCAAACCCTACAAACCATTTTGACAAAGAAAACGGGGCACCCTACCACCAAGCTTGACCTATAAAACAACATTGCGTTTGGCGACCGTGTATCGATTCTTGCGGATTGACATCATCCGACAGCGATGTAACAATGTTTGACAACCATATGATGGTTTGAAGGAACTGTTTTTTGTCAACGTAGGGTTTCTCAAATTTTTAGACGTTTTTTTACGGGCGCGATTGATTCGGCCTCGCAGGACCGAGAGTTATGAAAACGTCTCGGTCAACATCGACCGAGGACTCTCGTGAAGTGGTGACCAGAGACGACAATAAAAGTGTCAGTTATGGACAACCGAGAGCGATTCTACATTCTCGGTAGTACATCAACCGACAGGACATAAACTATACACTAATGGTTACTTTCGTGAAGTGGTGACCGAGATAACACAATTACTTTCGGCCATTCGTTGCCGAGACTGTGTAAACTATTCTAGCACAATACGGCGAGAACCACGAGTTCTCAAAAATTTCCCCTCAGTCTCGGCCATGCTTGGCCGAGACTGTAAACAAAATCTCTGGCCTGTGTGGCCGAGAACCACGAACGCCCAATAAATGAACCATTGAATGCACCGCCACACAAACATAACAACTACTCTATCAAATGCAACTTAATTAGACTACCAACGTACATTCAAACGATCGATTTTCTCGACTTGAGTGTGTGAATGAAAAGCTGAGAACCGAGCCTTAATTTGAAGACGAAATCGGCAAACACCCCGAGCCTACAAACTACAAAAACCTCCTACAACGACGAAAAAACACACGGAGACGGACGGAAACGACGATTTTGGGGTATCCTCGCAAGGAGTTCGGTGGTGGTGGTGGTGGGGGTGGTGGGGTGAGAGAGGTTTGTTCGAGGGGTATTTTGGGTATTTCGGGTCTAATTTTTGGTGCCCTGTAAATTGGTTAGTGCCCACATTAGCGGGTGCCTTCATGAAACGGTGGGGTGCCCTTAGCGGCCCTCTAAATAAGTCCGATTGTGATGCACCAATTAAGGGTAGCTCACTAATTTGGAATAAATGCAAAATTAAAAGGATAGGTCAAATTTGTAATTTTCCTTATCGTTGTTAGATTTCTTATGAGGGCCGCTAAGGGCACCCCACCATTTCATGAAGGCACCCAAATTTTTTGTAAAAATTTCAAAGCAAAAATGAAAAAGACCATTTTGCCCCTTGTATATATATTGATTCAAACCCTACAAACCATTTTGACAAAGAAAACGGGGCACCCTACCACCAAGCTTGACCTATAAAACAACATTGCGTTTGGCGACCGTGTATCGATTCTTGCGGATTGACATCATCCGACAGCGATGTAACAATGTTTGACAACCATATGATGGTTTGAAGGAACTGTTTTTTGTCAACGTAGGGTTTCTCAAATTTTTAGACGTTTTTTTACGGGCGCGATTGATTCGGCCTCGCAGGACCGAGAGTTATGAAAACGTCTCGGTCAACATCGACCGAGGACTCTCGTGAAGTGGTGACCGAGACGACAATAAAAGTGTCAGTTATGGACAACCGAGAGCGATTCTACATTCTCGGTAGTACATCAACCGACAGGACATAAACTATACACTAATGGTTACTTTCGTGAAGTGGTGACCGAGATAACACAATTACTTTCGGCCATTCGTTGCCGAGACTGTGTAAACTATTCTAGCCTGTCTGGCCGAGAACCACGAGTTCTCAAAAATTTCCCCTCAGTCTCGGCCATGCTTGGCGAGAGCTGTAAACAAAATCTCGGCTTTGTGTGGCGAGAACCACGAACGCCCAATAAATGAACCATTGAATGCACCGCCACACAAACATAACAACTACTCTATCAAATGCAATTTAATTAGACTACCAACGTACATTCAAACGATCGATTTTCTCGACTTGAGTGTGTGAATGAAAAACTGGAACCGAGCCTTAATTTGAAGACGAAATCGGCAAACACCCCGAGCCTACAAACTACAAAAACCTCCTACAACGACGAAAAAACACACGGAGACGGACGGAAACGACGATTTTGGGGTATCCTCGCAAGGAGTTCGGTGGTGGTGGTGGTGGGGGTGGTGGGGTGAGAGAGGTTTGTTCGAGGGGTATTTTGGGTATTTCGGGTCTAATTTTTTGGTGCCCCAAGTAAATTGGTTAGTGCCCACATTAACTGGGTGCCTTCATGAAACGGTGGGGTGCCCTTAGCGGCCCTCTTTCTTATTTGCTCTTTTACATATACTAATTTTTGAAGCGTGACGCAGGCCTGAACTTGCTCACTACTCTATAGAAATTTAATTAATTTAATAATTAATTTTTATTTTTCAAAAAGTATACTACTTCATTTTTATTCTAATTTTTTTGACAACTAATTATAACTAGGAAGATTCAATAGCTTACTTGCTCATATTGTAAAGGTTCTTGCAAAACGAGGAAAAGCGACAGAAAAAGTGATGACATAGATGAACCAAAAAGAGGGATGACATAGTTAATTAAGAGTAAAATAATAAATCAAATGAGCGATTGAAAGATTGATTAGTCATGATTAAAGTCAAGAGAGGAACAAAAATTGAGAAAGACAACTGACCCTTAATTAAGGGTAGAATAGTAAATTTAAGTGACGATTGAAAGATTGATTATTCGTGCTTGTTAAGTATAGTAAATATACATAATAGAACTTAATTTGTTCCCAAAAGACAATACATAATTTGTTCCCAAAAGACAAATACATAATACTTCCACTAATATTGTACTTACAGTGATGAAAAGTTGAAGAAACTAGCCAGCTCTATCTCCAACTACCTGGACATGGCTATGTGATCTATCTCTTTACTTCTCTTCTTCGGGTAGTATTGGTGGGATGCTTTGCTCACTCCTGAAAAAATTTGAGGATCAATGGCACTCTTCACTTTCACTAATCTCTTAAAATTGTTCTTGAAATACATGAGGCCCCAAATCCTTGGATTAGAATATTTAACAGTGTTGTTGATTGTGATTTTTCCCAGATCAAGATCCCTATAGTTAAGAAAAGCAGTTCTTGGCGACTTTGAAACATAAGGAGTCATATAATCGTACAATTCCCTGATCCAACTTATGTGCCTTTCTGATGTTGTAAACTCATTTTTTTCGTCCCAATTAGACACATAGCCAATCAAATACATGTTTCTACCTCTATGAGGAAAAGCAATTTTATGCTCCGAAATGTGTTTCACTTTGCCTCCCCACGTAGCAATTATTAGCTCTGGTCTTTCTTCTTTCAAGAGCATGTTCCAAATCCCTTCTAAGCCGATTTTCGGTATCGGTTTGTTTACGAAGTCAGATTTTGCTTTAAAGGTGGCCTTCGGAAAGGAAGTCCTATTGAGTAAAATATCAACAGGAGTTCCAACAGGAAATCCAAGGAAATTAATATGTGATTTAACCCAACTATCTTCAATGCAATCTTGCTTCTTTACTCCCAGTTCAGGGAATTCATTTTGCATCACTTGGACAAGTTTCTCGGCGGGTCCGAGGAAGAAGAATTTGTTGGTTTCAATGTAAAGGATCGTTGAAGAACAAGATTGAAGAAAAAAGAGAGATTGGACTAATGGGAGTTGTTCTTTGTAATTTGAAGACAACAAGCAAAAAAACTACAAGTTTTGGAGTGTTTTAACAATGCACAACACTACCTATTTATAGTAACAAAAAATATAGTCAACAATGACACCTAATGACAAACATAGTCAACAATGACACCTAATGACACCTAATAACCATGTTACTCTTGTCCAAGTCAACAATGACACCTAATGACAAACATAGTCAACAATGACACCTAATGACACCTAATAACCATGTTACTCTTGTCCAAGTCAAGTTTATTCTCACAATCTCCCCCGTAAGCTTGACTTGGTTCAAGGTTCTTCACGCCGAGTTGCTCCCGCATCTCCTTAAATTTGACTCTTGCTAAGGCCTTGGTGAGAATATCCGCACGTTGTTCTCCGGTGCTTACGAACTCCACTACGATCTGTCGGTTCTCGACACATTCGCGAATGAAATGGAAGCGAGTGTCGATGTGCTTCTTTGCGTCCATGAAACACCGGATTCTTCATCAATGCGATTGCAGACTTATTGTCGACGTAGAGAGTTACCGGCTTCGGCTTACTTCCGGTTACCTCGTTCAACAAGTTTCTCAGCCATAAAGCTTGACATGATGCTGCAGTAGCTGCCATAAACTCGGCCTCACGGGAAGATAGAGCCACGAGTTCATTCGCTTCTGCGATTGCCAAGTGATTAGATTCTCGTTGAGATAAAATGCCATCCCTCCAGTATTTCTTTCGTCATCTATATCACCGGCTAGATCGTCGTCGATAAATCCGACGAGTTCTTTCACTCCTTTTCCTCTTTTGTCTTGAATCCCATAGCTCGTTGTTCCCTTCACGTAGCGAAGAATGTGTTTTCGCTTTTGTTGGTGTAGAATAGTAGTCGTTCCATGTAACGACTCACCATGCCAACCGCATATGAGATATCAGTCGAGTGTGGGTCAAGTACCCGAGACACCCGATGACACGCCTATACTCAGTGGAATTCACAAAGGTTCCTTCCTCATCCTTTCCGAGTTGCAACTTTGCTTCCATTGGATACTTGCTCGGGTTGCAATCCGCCATCCCGAACTGCTCCAATATTTTCTTTGCATAAGCTGATTGCTTCACTGTGATGCGGTTTTTCTTCTGGTCCACCTCGATACCGAGGTAGTATGAGAGCAGCCCAAGATCACTCATCTCGAACTCCTTCATCATTTGCTTCTTGAATCTCTCAACACCATCAATGCTAGATCCCGTCACTATCAAATCGTCAACGTATACACCAACGATGAGTACTTCTGCTCCATGGCTCCTCGTGTACACAGCCTGCTCTTGAGAACACTTCACGAAGCCGAGACTCATCATTCTCTTGTTGAGGCAAGTGTTCCACGCTCTTGGTGCTTGGCGTAGTCCGTAGAGAGCCTTGGACAGCTTGTACACCTTGTGCTCTTTATTCTTGATGATGAAGCCTTCAGGTTGGGCGACATAAACTTCTTCTTCGATATCACCATTGAGAAACGCCGATTTGACGTCCAAGTGGTGAATCTCCCACCCACGATGAGCTGCGAGGGCAAGAATTAATCTGACGGTGTCGAGTCTCGCCACCGGTGCAAAGTTTTCCTCGAAGTCAACTCCTTGCTTCTGCACGTATCCTTTCGCCACTAATCTCGCTTTGTGCTTAAGGATGTTGCCTTCGCGTCTCTTTTCAACTTGAACACCCACTTTAAACCGATGAGCTTGTGGCCGGGTGGCAAGTCGGTGAGCTCCCACGTCTTGTTCTTCTCGATGGACTCGAGCTCTTTCGCATGACCTCCTTCCATGCCTCCTCGGTTGCTTTGCCTCGTGATATGTTGTTGGCTCGTCGGTGGTGAACAACAACAATTCGTCGAGATCCATCTCCTTAATGGTGCCACTTCATAAATGTCGGCAAGAGAGCGGACCTTTTTTGGGGCATCTTCGGTTGTGGACCTACTTGAGCTCTCTCGTTGTTGAGGAGAGTACGGCATGGCTACTGGTGTTATTGGTGATGCCGAGTGCGGACTTGCCGGTGGTGTTGCTGCGTTTTCCAAATCCGCTACATCTCCATCAAAAATTCCGAACTCCACAGAATTTTGTGCGATCTCGCCATCATCGTTGCACCATTCCCACTTCTTCTCTTCTTCAAACACAACATCTCTGCTCACAATGATTTTTCCGCATCGTGGATCAAGGAATCTGTGCGCCTTACATCCGTCTTCGACGCCAAGATACACCATTGCTTGACTTCGGTCATCGAGCTTCTTGAGATGTGGACCTACAACCTTCACATGTGCAGTACACCCGAACACTCTCAAGTGCTCCAGATGAGGTCGTCTGCCGAACCAAGCTTGGTAAGGGGTACAATCTCCTAGCACCTTTGTCGGCAAGCGGTTCAAGAGATAAACCGCATGTCGTACCGCCTCTCCCCAGAGTTTCGCCGGGACTTGCATGCTCTTGAGCGGACTCCTCATGATGGCCATCACGGTGCGATTTCTCCTCTCCACCACACCATTTTGTTGAGGTGTGTATGGTGCCGTGAGGTGACGCTCGACTCCCTCTTCCTTGCAAAACTCCGCAAACCTCTCGGGAAGTGAACTCACCACCTCGATCGTTCGCAAAGTCTTAAGCTTGTGCTCCGACTTGTTCTCCACGAGCTTCTTGAATTTCTTGAATGCTTCAAAGGCTTCTCCTTTTTCTCGAGCATGTATACCCACATCCAACGACTACAATCATCAACAAGTAAAAAGAAATACTTGTTACCAAGCGAGTGATGTCGGGGTGATCGGACCACACGAGATCGCATGTACAAGTTGTAGGGGATGCTCGGCACGGTAGTTGGCTTGGGCAGGTAATGGCAGCCTTGTTTGCTTTGCGATCATGCAACTCTCACACACTTGGTTGGGGTGTGTAAACTTGGGCAGCCCTATAGCCATCTCCTTCTCCCCCATCATCTTGAGCGCATAAAAATTTACGTGCCCAAGTCTTGCATGCCACAACCAAGCAGGATTTGCTAGCGATGCTAATAGAACAACGGGTTGATTCGTCTCGAGAGAAATCTTGTACAACCGATTTGGCGATTTCTCCACTTTCATTAACAGGACGCCATTTCGGTCGAACATCTTTAGGATCGAGCCGGCTAAGATGATCGTATTGCATTCTTCTGTCATCTGACCGAGACTTATGATATTACTTTTCAACTTTGGAATGTAATATACCTCAGTCATTAGACGCTGATCACCGTTTTTGCATACGAACAATATGGATCCTCGGCCCTTGATCTCGACGAGTGAGCCGTCTCCGAACTTCACATTTCCGGTGATCTTCTCGTCGAGCTCATGGAACTTCTCTCGATGGGCCGTCATATGGTTACTTGCTCCATTGTCAAGGTACCACACGTCGGTGTGATTATGCTCCTCGCCACTTGCGAGGAGGTTCGCCATGACTTTCTCTTCATTGAGCAACACTACCTCGGTTCCTCCTTGGTCGATTCTTGCACGAATTCTTCGAGGTTTGTCTCCTCATCTTCGGGCAAGGCGTTCGCCACTCCCTCGGCGAACATTAATGCCTTGGCTCCTCGTCATGGAAGCTAGTGAGGTTTGCCACCTCGTCGGCCTTTTGTTAGGGCACTCGATCGCGTAGTGCCCGTACTTTTGACAAGCGTAACACTTCACCGTGCTCTTGTCTTTGCGGGGCTTGGTGTCTTCTTGTCGAGGTGAGCTTTCTCCACGACCTCGCCTCGACCTCGTCCCCGTCCTTTGCCACGACCTCGTTTATCTCCACCATGGCGCTGCGACTCGACGATTCGGAAGAAAAACGGTTTCTCAATTTTTCTTCATTCGTGACATCCATTCGCATGCGTGAGCAAGAGGTGCTTCTCCTCCTCTCTTTCACCGTATCCGCGAAGTCTCTCCTCGTAGACTTTAAGGCGACCGACGACCTCCTCAACCGTCATGTTTTTGAGGTCACCAAATTGCTCGATCGCGGTAACGATCGCATGTATTTTTGTGGCAAGGCTCGTAGGAACTTCTTAACGACGGAGATCTCCTCCACCTTCTCTCCCAACGAGCGGATGCTGTCACAATGGATGTCAATTTCATAGCGAAATCGTCCACCGTCTCTACGTCCTTCATGCGGATTGCCTCGAACCGAGTCCTCAAGGTTTGCACTTTCGCCTCCTTGACTCGCTCCACGCCAACGTGCATCGTCTTTAGTGTCTCCCATGCTTGCTTGGCGGAATCCTTTTCTGCCACCACGAGAAGAACATCCTCCGGAAGCGCTTGATAAATGGCAGCGAGAGCCATTCTATCCTTGCGTATTTCGACCTCGTCGAACTCCACGGCTTCCCACACTCCTTGCGCTTGTAAATTCACCCGCATCTTCAACGCCCACACCGAGTAGTTACTCTTTGTGAGTAACGGATAAGAGAGCGTCATGTTCCCTTCTTTTCCGATCTTAGTTGCCGCCATATCTCCTCCGACTGCTTTGCTTGATGACGACATGTCCTTTGGCTAATGGCTCTGATACCAAATGTTGGTTTCAATGTAAAGGATCGTTGAAGAACAAGATTGAAGAAAAAAGAGAGATTGGACTAATGGGAGTTGTTCTTTGTAATTTGAAGACAACAAGCAAAAAAACTACAAGTTTTGGAGTGTTTTAACAATGCACAACACTACCTATTTATAGTAACAAAAAATATAGTCAACAATGACACCTAATGACAAACATAGTCAACAATGACACCTAATGACACCTAATAACCATGTTACTCTTGTCCAAGTCAACAATGACACCTAATGACAAACATAGTCAACAATGACACCTAATGACACCTAATAACCATGTTACTCTTGTCCAAGTCAAGTTTATTCTCACAGAATTGAAATGTAGCTTGAATAGTTCTTCCTAATAATCCTCCTTTGGCGGCGCTATGATTTTTATCCACCGCGCCGATATGGAGATTAATGGCGAGCTCTCTAGGAACCTTACGACTCGCAACTGATTGCCACTTGTGAACAAGCTCAGTTGCTCCTTGTTCCAAAGTTCTGGTCACCAAAGATATAGTCACAACAGGGGGAACATAAACCAACTTGATCTTCCATGCAAGTAGTACTCCAAAGCTTGCTACTCCTCCCCCTCTAATTGCCCAAAACAAGTCTCTTCCCATGGTTTCTCTATTGAGGACTTCCCCATTTGCATTCACTAGTCGAGCATCGAGAACGTAATCTGCAGCCACGCCATATTTTCTTACCATTGCTCCGAAGCCGCCTCCACTTATATGCCCGCCTACAGCGACGGTAGGGCAAGCACCGGCGGGAAATCCATGGACCAGACTTTTCTCTGCAATCCGATAATAAAGCTCGCCTAATGTTGCACCGGCTTGGACCCATGCAGTATTATCTTCTATATCCACATTAATCTTTCGAAGATTCGCGAGATCAATAAGGACAAATGGAACATTTGATATGTAAGAAAGGCCTTCAAAGTCGTGGCCGCCGCTTCGAACCGTAACTTTGAAGCCATGTTCCTTACTACAAATAACAACCGTGGGGACTTGGGACTCGTGGTCGGGGGTGGTTATGAACTGCGGTTTTGGTGTTTTTGGTGATGCAAATCGAAGGTTGTGTATCGATGATCTTAAAATTGGTAAATAAGAGGTAGAACTTGGGATGTAAACTTTTGGTATAGACTCATTAGAATTGGTGGCAAGGCATTTGAGGAAATCAATGTGATTTGAAGTTGTAGCTTTCCATGGCTTTGTTAACAAAATAACAAAAATGAGGGGAAAGAATGCATAATTTGAACTCTTCATTTTGATGTTATGTTGTTTCTTCTTAGTTAATTTGCTATAGCTCCCTTTTATAACGATCTAAAATGACCATATTTTTCCAAGAAAAAAAAAAGTAAATAGTTAAAGAGAAAATATTAGTATATATATTAATCTTAAAAAGTACCTCAACTTATAAGTAATTAAATCCATTAAATGTCATCATTCACATACCTAGCTAGCTAGCACCAATAATTAAGGACGTAAGCTATATGACATTGGCATCAAAATAGATAGCAAGAAATCTTGATATCTTGTTTGATATTTGTCGTTAGATGTACCTCGAACTATGTACTTTGCAAGACTCTAAGCTTATAATATATAAGTACAATGGCAATTGCGAATATCTAGTACCATCCCCCATTGATGTTAATTCAACATTTCTATGACCGTTGGAGCAACTAATAGTGATTTCCATTCAATTATATGTTGAAAACTTTGGTAGAAAGAGAAGCTTAGTGGAAGACTTGAGAGTCATTTGGCCAATTAATGCAAGTGATTTCAACGTTGACATCAAATAGATATGGACGGACCGCACTGACCGCACTGTAAACGTTTTATACTCATATGTTCTTAGCCAGGAACACCCTGTACTTAAATGGAAATGAATGCCCAAGTCACGCTAGAAGTTACATCATGCAAGGGAACCGTCTATACGTGCTTCGAGATGTGGGCATAAGTAAATTTTGATGTATAATACACGGATCAAGGTAGTGTCGACAGCTTCTGTGGCCTTATTTGACTTTTGATCATGAAAATAAGGCAAATTAAATTAATTATAATCAAATATATCACGAATTAAAAAAAACACAACTTATTTTTATTTAATTTTAGTGTTTATCATTTTAAAATTATACTATGAATTTATATTTATTTTTTTATAAATAAAAGTTGTTTAAAAACCAAAAGATATAAAATATAGATGAATGATATAATTGTAATTCTCATAATAACTAAAAAACTATAATCTTCGATTAAAAATATGAAAGATGAAAAATACCTACACTAAATTACTATGAATCTATAATTATTTTCTTATAAATATTTTTTTTAAAAAAAACTAAATTATATAAAATATATGAAGAATGATGTAATTGTAATTCTCATAATAACTAAAACTATAATATTCGATTAAAAATACGAAGGATGAAAAATACCTAAATTAGATTATATATACCTATTATATTTAAAAAAAATTTAAAAGTTGTTATTGTGTAAAAAAAAAATGAAAACAATGTACTTAGGCTATTAATTAGGATACTAATATTGATTGAGGTAATGAAATTACTTAGGCTATTAAATAGGCAAAGTAATTAATATAATACACCAAAACATTTTAAATCTATGTAGAGTTGACATGATATATATATATATATATATAATTATGTAGTCGGGCATAACTAATTCATAGATTTTTTTTAAATAATGAATTTCTATGAATTTCATGGAATTTAATGTATTTGGAAGTACTTAATCTAAAATCTATTCAAATCTCATGGGCAGGGGCATGATTTGGTTATGTTCATTTTTTGAATAGAAATCCACCAACATCCATTAAAAACCACTAAAATTATAATGGTGTTTAAAAATTGAATAACTTAGATTTTTAAAAATTCAGTAAAATCCATCGTAATCCCATTGATGAAACTATTGTCGTTGTCATAGCAATTTTTCTAGAAATTTATGGGTCCGGAGAGTGTTGGGCCACACATGCACACGTGGGCATATAAATGTGGTTGAAGCCTATTTTGCATGAAACCAATTTGTTTGTTCTAAAATCCAATTTACTCTGGTAGTGCAACTGGGCCTCGATCAATCGTCACTCGCCAAACAAAGACCTACTCGTAGAGGTCCGTACAAACATGGCTAAGTTAACTCTTAAAGGTTGTTGGTCCAAAATTGGGTTTAGACTCCACTACTAGCCCAATCAGGTTTTCAAACATGTGCTCAAGAATATCATCCCGCTCTGATACCATCTAAAAATTTATGGACTCGAAGAGTGTTGGGTCACATTCGCACAAGTGGGCACATAAATGGAGTTGGAGTGTATCTTCCATAAAACCAATTGACTTGTGTTAGAATCCAATCTACTCCATTCATATGCCACATCAACTTTTATTTTATTTCCGATGTTAGATTATATACTACAACAATTTCAAAAAGAAAAAAATTATATTCGAAAAAATTACAATTATCATGAAGCTTTGACTGGAGACGCAACTTCTCATTTGCTGAGAGCCAGCGCTATGTGCACTCTACAAAAGTGTAAGGGCAAGCCACTTGATAAGTGCAATCCATAGTTTGATTAGGGCACCCCCAAGAAAATTTTATAATCCTCAAAATTACCCCTACTGAGAAGGACGCCCCGCAGCCATTTGAACGCATCGTTCCCTCTTTCCAAGCAAAGAAACCCTCACCTAAACCTTCAAATCTCAACCTATTCTCGTCAATTGTTACCCCAATCTTCACCTCCGCGTATTGTTACATTGATTGTTGGAGTTTCGGCCTAAAGGAGTTCCGATGAATCGAAGGGGAGATTTTGCAGTTGTTTATGTTGTTTTTTATTGTTGTTGTTGTTGTTGTTGTTGTTGTTGTTGTTGTTGTTGGTGGTGGTGGTGGTGGTGTTTTGGTTTTTATAACGGATTAATGTGGTTTTTGTTGTTGTATATTGTAAATGCCTTTGGTTTGGTCGTCCAGGGTTGAAACTCCATCATAAGGTGAAACTCCATCATAAGGTTCTGTTGTTGTTGACTGAACCCTGTGTTGGAGTTTTTGCAATATGTAACCGAATGTTTGAGTGAGGTTCAGATGCATGTAACCGAATATTTATGAAATGTTCGGTCCTTGGATACCAAAAAGTAGGGCGAAGTTCGGTAAGTGATGATCGAACCTCCCTTGAAGTTTCGGTCCAGCACAGCCGAAGCACACGAATTAAAACTTTATTTTACCTTATCAAAGTTACATTCTAAGTAGTATTTGAACTACAAGGATGAGTCGTCTAAAGAGGTTTGTGACATGGGAGAAGGCTGGTGCCTTGCCGACGACAGACACCCGTGGTGGACGCTGAATATCTCGAACAACATCTTATAGAAAGTCTAAGCAATTGACACACGTTACGGATGTAGTTGATGTTGAGGCCCCCTCGGCACATTCCTTTAGTTTTTCTTCTTCCGACTCAAGTGAAGAAAAATGGGTACAAGTTGAAGAAGGTAATGTGGAGCCAGAAGGAAAAAAGAATAAGGGGGATGTAGAGGAGTTAGAAGAAGGTTCTAAAGAGGAGTCGGACGAGGAATCATAAGAAAGGGCTAAGGAGGGAGAAGTAGAGGGAGAAATAGTGGGAACTAAATATGGGGAGAAAGGTGACGGTGAGGAGGGAGAAGATGAGGACTCAGAAAAGGGTTTTAAGGGATAAGAAGAGAGAATTAGAGAGGGAGAGGAATGTGACGGCCCCAGTTCCATAATCTAAACTAGGCCTCGCCCGGCCTAGACTTATGTGGACCCCGAGTCAATTCTCGCGATGTCAACGCAAGCCTAGTCAGCCTTCCTAACCATTTATCATTATATTTTTAGTGAGTTATTCAAATTTGTAAGTTATTAAAGTTTATGTGAAAGCGATTTCAACTTAAACAAATCTAAATAACTATACGCAAATCAGTTAATACAACCTAGAGTATGGAAACCCCGTATATACTCCATGTAAATATCTCACAAACCCATATATATCATGTGTCAAAATAATATACATAAATAATACAAAAACTATACAAAAATGTAATATGGAAAGCCGCTCTAAAGTCTTCACAATAAATCTCCTAGCACTGGCCCCTTTCCCTTACTCGATTTCAGATATGCACTCAGTTAAACGCAAGAATGACGAGCCCAGGTAAGTAACGCCAGTAGGATACTTAACAACATTTCGAAATAAAGAAAGCAGTCAATATTCAAGCAGATAAAAGGAAAGGTATAAGAACGCATGAATAATGAAATACTATAAATAAATCACAAGCAATCGATACATGAGTGTCCAAGAATGCAAACAGAGATGCGTAAGTAGTCTCGACCGATAGGTCATTGAGTCTTGGCAACACATCAAGACTCGGGTTCTAGGAATCGATACACTCACAAGCCTTAAACCCAAGAAATAGTAAGACTTCTTGGAATAGCCATGCTAAGACCTCATACCCCGTCAAAATTAGTAACTAGTGCAGTGCATCCCAAGGTCATGACTTTGGTATGTCACTCCTTCCAAGGATCACCGTTGACTCACTTGCCCTCGGACAACTCAATTAGAAAGGAATTCCAAGGATAGATAACAAAACGATGAACAACAATATTCGATGGCTTAATAACTGCGCATTTCCTAGCCGGTTTACTTATCTCGATCCACAAACTTGTTCCTAGCCTATCCGGCCTCCCGACACTCCTTAACATGTTTTTGAATCCCCGTAACTCGTCCTTAGATTCCTTATATCATATTATAAGTTTTCGAGTGCATTGGAACATTTACTTAGGGTATTACACCAATTTAGAGTGTTTAAGGAACTTTCGAAAATTGCATATTTTTGTACTGCCAGGGTAATTAGCGTGCTGATTTTAACATTAGTGTGCTAATTTCCTGCTTTAGCGCACTACCTTAAACCTCTAGCGCGCTACCTTAAACCTCTGGATTAGCGCGCTAGTTCTTGACATTAGCGGGCTAATTTGAACATTAGTGCACTACCTCTGATATCTAGCGCGCTAATACATATTAGCGTGCTATATTATCAACCTAGCGCACTATGTGCAGCAGAACCCCCAATTCTGCACTTTGAATTTTGGGTTTCCTCTACACATAAGCCTTGTTAATGGCTAGGGACCCCTCATACACCCCATTAGGGGTCCCTAACATCAATCCCAATGTATAAACATCAACAACAACATCAAATTGAAGATTTTGACCAAGCTAAGTTGATGGAATTACCTAGCTTGATGTTTTGATCTTCTTCTTCAACACACCATCAATGAATTGCTTACTTCCACCTCCTTACAACTCACTCCAGCAACTCCTATTTTTCTCTCCTTCCTTGCCAATGATTTTGGTGTGGAAATGGAAATCAAATTGTTGATTTATATGTATTTGATAAGTTTAAACCTTAGCCATTGATCTTGTGCGCATAATGTATCTCGAGGCATGTCTTGTGGTTTACCTTTACTCAATCATTTACCCAAGTCATGCACAAATGACACCACAAGTTGACTCACCAATCTCTTGATTGGTTGAAACGTATCGTGATGCACATCATGTGTGTTTTAATATATTTTACAACTTTAGGCCCACTAAGTTCATATTAGATGTGGTCACATTAAAGCTAGTTAAGATCTTAATTAACTCACATAAAAACTTACCCCATAGGTCGTTACCTCGGTCCCACGTCGACATGCAACTCGAGGTGCGTCTCCGCTTGCCTCGACACCGATATGCCAGCGTATACCTTACCCGCACATTTCTGAAACTTATTAGTTTAAATTGTTCAATCATTTATAATGCATAATGCACGATACAAGCATCAAACAAAAATATCATACCTCGATGTTGAGTCCTGATGTTTGGACATACATATCATGACAAGTGGTATGACCCTGAAATGGCATGTGGAACGAGTTATATTTTAGGTTCGTTACAAGGAAGAGGCGTTAGGAGAGGGAGAATCAGAGGGGTTTGAAGAGGGACAAGAATAGAGCATGGAAAACGAGAATCTGGGGGGTTTGAAGAGGGCTCAAAGGAGGGAGAATCAAAAATTAATAGCGGTGTGTAGGTTGAATAGCGGTGTGGTGCGAGGTTGTGTGATGGGTAGTTGTCTCGAAGTACATGCTAACGCGAGTATCGAAAGGCGATATACGGGTACACTAGAGAAAAATTAATAAACTTACATAATTATGTCTAAGTTATCAAATTGACATAATTAATGTAACAATAGGCTTATTAAATAAACTCGAACTAAAGGCTATGACGCGCCTCAAAATGCGTGTCGAGACGCGGAGCACCGGATACCTAGTAACTAAAGGTTAGTGGGACCAAGAGTTGATTAAAATAGATAAATAAAAAAACTAACCATATGATTGTATACGCTTAATGTAATGTAGCATTAATAGAATAAATGAAAGCATATAGGTTACATTAAATAAAAAGGGGCCATGAGATGGACATTTAGATTAACATAGTGAGTAGTACTCGATTATGAGTATGTTATCGGAGTCACAAGGAGGTATAGGACAACATGCTTGCGAACCACAAGATACGCCTCGAGATACGTATGCATAATTGATTCCCATAAACATATAAATAAAGGAATTAGTAGAGTGTTTAATTACAACACTCACAAATTCATGCAAAACAAGAAAAATTCAGAGGAAGAAGGACTTCCTGCTGGGAATTGAACACTATAGAGACCAAACCAAGTTATATAATCTAGGTAATCATCTTCTCCGCCTTCTAAGCTTGCAAATGAACCTAATTTTGATATGTTTGGTGGAATTTCGAAATTTATGATGCATGCTCTAAATTGTAATGAAAAGTTGATCAATTTCATGCTGTTAGATCGTATATAGGGGAGTTTATAACTGGTTTAGATAGATTTGATGAATTTGATTGTTAGGTGAATGCATGAATTTGAAGAATTTGGGTTAAGTGAATTATCTGGAGTGTTCTAATTGATGTATTGAAGTTATTTTTATGAGGAGAAGGTGTAAAACTAGTTAGAGTAACTAATTGAGAGGGCTAAGAAATAATTCTCGAATTGAGAATTCTGTCCCACAAGGCAATTAGTGCGCTAATTGGTATGATTAGTGCACTAATCCTCTTGAGTGTGGCACTATTCTTCGACACGAAGAACAATAGCGCACTAATTAAATTCCATAGCGCTAACTCAATCCAGCGCACTAGGTAGACCATATTAGCGCGCTAATGACAGATGAATATGGATTATAAAGAGTTGTTTTGGGGATTTTTCAGTGAATACATATCTAAAACTTTGTAAACAACCTAAAATTGTAAAAATGGACTTAAAAGATTTAGTGGACCGAGGCTCGATGTCGAGGAGCTTGTCGGGTTGGGTACATGAGTCCGGGGAGGTCGAAGAACGATGTGAGGTTTGTAAAACCCAACTGAAAGACTCAGAGTATTTACTCTGCTTACATTTCAATTCTATCAGTTCTTGTTGCTCATTATTCTATTCGGTTACTTGGACCTGGGTTGAGGTTACTTCCCCGGATTTTCTTGTTGTGCGTTCATGATACACTGGGCTGTAGCACATGTGACCCGACCCTCAGTGAATGGCGACCTAAGATTGCCCTTGGTGTACGAGTCGGTGACTCAGCAGATCTGGCCAGCGCCGCGAGGGACCAAATGTTGGGCCAGTTGGACGCGACTACTGGTGGGAACTTAGTGATCTGAAGTACAATGTAGTCCATTTGGAGCGATCATACACATTTGTTAGCTTGTCTATTGTTTATTCATTTAATAAGCCATTTACGGTTGTTTGTTTTATATTTCGCATGTTTACTTGACAACATTCTTTGTATTTCCTTTACTTTATTATACGAATGCTCAGAGAAGTTCCTTCTGATTTTACTTACTGCACTCGGCATATGTCTTTTGGTGATGATTGAGTGCAGATCCTAGTACCAGTAGAGGCAAGGGGATTCTAGGAGACTACATCTGATTGCCCGCTGTTGAGAACTTACTTGTACGTGTTTATGTTTATTTTTGATATTTTGGGTATTTGGAGACTTGAGATGACAAAGTACATATATACCCTGTTTATGGTGATGTCACTTATATACAGAGTATTTTCCAGGGTTTTCCACAGCAGGATTTGCCTTTGAACATTGTTATCATGTTAAATTACCTTGTTTAAATGGTATTTATGAAGACTTCAACTGAATATGTTAACTTATAAGATACAACTCACTAGTATGGTAAAGATCTCAATAAATTGTCAACTAAGTAACAGTCTGATTTCCACAGAGAATGGATAAAGTATATGAGGGTAATTTATTGATTTATCGGATAATATGCACATGGACACGATTTACGAGTCATAAATAGGACGGGCAGGTGCCAGACACGTGTAGTTAGGCTAGCTGGCAAGGAATACACAAAGACACGTCACCTCGGGGTGGCAGGGGCCGCCACAGTTGGTATCAGAGTCTAATTTGAGGAATTTGGAAAATTTAAAATGAAAGAGCATAAGATGTAATAAATAAACCTTAGTTGTGGAAAACCCTATGTCATTGCCTTAGAACTTTGTTGGGAAGTGATGTGAGGCGGGTTGAATTAGAGTTTATATACGTGTTATATTTTCATTATATATATGATATACGTATATATATATATATATCAAGACTGAGCCGAAGCACGTTTCACGATGTAGATCATGGACGGACAGTCAATGATGCTTCAGGATATTGGTTAGCCTAGTGGTACAGCTAGAGATTCCCTAATCCACCTAGTATGGAGGATCGACTCTTAGCTTAGGAGAGGCAGATGGCCGAGGTGTTTCGGTTGCTACGGGATCAGATTGATGCATTGATAACTCTGGTTATAGCAGTTGCTACACCTAGAGAGCCAGTAGTAGTTACGGTATCTGTGAGGACAACTGTCGTCCCGGTTTCACCCTTGACACCAGTTGAGAGAGTAGCAGAGGGAGCATAGACGGAGAGAGCCATAATCATTATTTTTCCCTTGGAGATGCCGACTCCTACGCCTCCACCTACATCTACAGGTCAGATGACTACTACCACTACCACACCTACTTCATCTTGATTCGTCTTAGCTTTAGAGGCGAATATGTTGAGGGAATTTCTGAAATTTCATCTAGGCTTCTTTTATGGAGGTGGTGACCCCGAGGCTGCGGGGAAGTGGATTGTATCTCATCAGCGGTTCCATCAGCTAACGAGGAATGATGAGAGTGTTCAGGCATGACTGTCGAGAGCATGCTTGAGAGGTTACGCTACCGTATGGTGGACCACGTATCAAGATACGCATCAAAAGATGAGACATGGGCTGAGTTTAGAGAGTTATTCTATGATCCGTAGATACCTATGGAGGCTAGACTGAGTCTGAGGGAAGATTTCTTGACCTTGAGACAGCGCAACCGGACTTTGATGCAATACATGGAAAGATCTTGGTACCTACTTCGGTTCTCGTTGGATGTCACCGGGACAGAGCGTCTGCAGATCTATTATTTTACCAGAGGAGTTGATGACAAGATTGCTTCAGCAGTGGTATCCTCTAGGGCACCAACTCTGCAAGATATCTTTGACCGAGTATTGGCACATGAGTTATATCTAATGTAAAAATATAACAGGTGGGTGACTGGTACGGAAGTATAGACAGGAGGCCAAAAAGACAGTTGGTTCATGCCATCACATCAGGACTAGTAGATCAGCATAGGCCACACCTGTAGATGTATCGTCAGGGTTGAGATCAGGGGGGACATGATAGGGGTCAGAAAGACCGAGGTCAGGGTCTGAGGCAGATTGGGAGGGAGGATAACCGCAAATGCCATAGGTGTGGTCAGAGGTGAAACTTGAGGGTTGACAGCAGGACACCACCGTCACCACACAAGACTCGGAGCAGGCCAGAGAGAGCTCATGCGGTAGCACAGCCGGATGGCAGAGCGACCAAACAACTCGTCGATGGTACGTTGCATATTTTTGGTAGATCTATGCATGTTATGTTTGATTCTGGTAGTATTTTATCATTTATTGTTGGATGTGTTATGAGAGTGTTAGGGTTAGATACATAGATACTAAACACACGCCTTGGCTGCTGGGATAAAATATACCTTAACTAGATATGTAAATACATGATGATAGAGGTTGAAGGACATCAGTTATCAACCGATCTTTGAGTATGAGAGCACTTAAAGTTTAAGGCGCTTCTCGGGATGGATTGGTTGTCATCCTATCATGCACGGATAGATTGTAATGGTAAGAGGATAGAGTTTCGTATTCTTGGGATACCAGAGTTTGCACTAGTTGGATCCGCGACTGACTTACCTATCGTTAGAGGCCAATTAGCTATACCTCAGGAGATGGAGGCATTTGTAGCGATAGTTAAGTCGGAGATTATGACAAAGGTCAAGATTGAGGATGTACCAGTGGTGAGAGGCTTTGTCGATGTATTTTTGAATGACCTGCCGGGATTGCCACCGCCACAAGCTGTTGAATTTATCATTGAATTAATACAAGGAACGCAGCTGATTACCAGTAGACCATATAAGATGTCACCATTGGAACATGGGAGGTTAGATGACAGCTGAATGAATTACTGGAGAAGAGTTTTATTCACCCTAGTATGTCACCTTGGGGAGCTCCAATATTGTTTGTGAAGAAGAAAGATGGGTCGATAAGGATGTGCATAGGATATATAGGAAGTTGAATTAGGTGACAGTTAGGAACCGTTACCCACTTCCTAAGATATATGATTTGTTCGATCAGTTGGCGGGTGCCAGCTTCTTCTCGAATATTAATTTTTGCTCAGGTTATCATTAGTTAAGGACTCGAGAAAAGTATATCCAGAAGACCGCTTTCAGCACGAGGTATGGACTATTTGAGTTCACAGTCACGCCATTTGGGCTAACTAATGCCCTAACGATTTTCATGGATTTGGCGCACAGGGTTTTGAGACCATACCTAAGCAAATTCATAATAGTGTTCATCGACGACATCTTGGTCTACAGTAGGACTCGTGAGGATCACGAGGGACATCTCATAGTAGTTTTGACGACAGTGAGAAAACAAAAATTTTACGCTAAGTTCAGTATGTGTGAATTCTGGTTAAGTGTGGTGAGATTTTTAGGATATGTCATTAGTAACCAGGGTATCTCAATGGACTTAGAGAAGATTCGAGCTATCATTGACTGGAGAATGTCTGAGTCTGTTGCTAATATACAAAGTTTTCTTAGACTGGCAGGATATTACCGACAATTTGTATAGGATTTCTCTTCGATTGCAGCGCTGATGACAACATTGACCAAAAAAGATGTTAGGTTTGATTGGTCAGAGGAGTGTGAGCAGGCCTTCTGTGAGCTGAAAATGAGGTTGACTTCCGCGCCAATGTTGACATTACCGAAGTCGGGTAAGACTTTGACAGTTTATACAGATGCGTTGGACATTGGTCTTAGATGCATGTTGATGCGGGATGGTAGACTCGTTGCCCCTCTCTAGACTGTTGAGACCCATGAGGCAAATTACCTGGTGCAAAACCTAGAGCTTGCAGCGATCATCTTTGCACTAAAAGCTTGGAGGCACTATTTCTATGGAGAGAAGTTCATATTGTATAGAGATCACCAGAGTTTATGTTACATCTTCACTCAAAGGGATCTAAATATGCGCCAGAGGATATGGCTTGAGCTACTAAAGGACTACGACTTCGCTATTGAGTGTCACCCTGGAAAAGTGAACGTCGTAGGCTCGTAGCGGACTCATTAAGCCGGAGCGGGGTTGACGGTCAAACTGTTTTGCGATCTATGACACATGAGCATAGTCTGTTACAGGCGGCATTAGTTATGTGCATGACAGAGGTATCCACTATAGCTGAGCAGTACATTTGTGGTCAGATGAGGGTTCCAACCATATCGATTAAGAGGGTTGCCGAGTGTCAGAGAGCTGATGGGTTTTATGAGTGATTTCGTGGTTTGGCTCGGGATCCACAGTGCACTAATTGGGCAAAGACCACGGATCAGTGTTTGAGACACCAATGGAGATTGTGGATACTTGTGGATCAGGAGATACAGGACGAGATTTTAGAGGATGCACACTGGTCTCGCAACACAGTTTATCCTGGTCAGACCAAAATGTACCATGATTTGAGACGATTATTTTGATGGCTAGAGATGAAGGCCGACATAGGCGCGTACATCAGAAGTTGTCACATTGACCAGCAAGTGAAGGCTGTGCACAAGAGACCCGGTGGATTGTTACAGCCATTGTCCGTTCCATAGTGGAAATGGGATCACATCACCATGAATTTCGTCAGTGGACTATCGCAGACATCGAGGTGTCACGATGCAGTTTGGGTAGTGATTGATATACTTACGAAATCGACTTATTTCATTCCGATTTCCATGAGATACAAGTTTCCCCAGCTGAGCATACTGTTTGAGCGAGAGATTATTAGATTGCACGGAGTACCGGTTTCCATCATATCGGATAGAGATCCCAGGTTGACATCAAAGCTTTAGGAGGCTATGCAGGAGCAGTTTGACACCAGGTGGCATATTATTACAGCTTATCATCCTCTAACCAATGGACAGTCAGAGCGACTAATACAGATTTAGGAAGATATGTTCAGGGCTTGTATATTGCAGTTTGGGCTTCGTGGGATGATTATCTGCCTTTGTGTGACTTTGCATATAATAACAACTATCAGACGAGAATTGTCATGCCGTCATTTGAGACACTGTATAGGAGGCCTTGTAAATCACCTGCGTGTTGGGCGGAGCCGAAAACTACAGTGATAGTTGGGTCTCAAATAGTTGTTGATCACATAGAGAAGAAATACGCAGATCAGTATCACGAAAGGTTGAGCTATGAGGAGGGCAATATGGAATATCAGAAGGTTTCCCCTTGGAAGGGTCAGCACAGGTTTGGTATTAAAGGAAAATTGGCACCGAGGTTCATCAGGCCATATAAGATTGCTTAGCGAATACGCTGTGTTGCGTATCGAATAAAGTTACTCGCTGAGTTAGCTGGGGTTCATCTGACATTTCATATTTTGATGTTGAGACTAGATAGGTAAGGGTCGAAACCGATTATTGAGTTGGGACAGATTGAGGTTCAGCCTGATGTGACTTATGAAGAGAAGCCGATAGAGATTGTTGACCGTATAGTTCGAATTCTTAAGAACATGGAGCTCTCTAAGGTTTTAGTTCGTTGGCAACATCATAGGACCGAGGGACTCACCTGGGAACTAGAGTCGATGATGAGATAGCGATACTCTCGGCTATTTTATGGTACGAGATTTAATTTACGGTTAAATTTGGGGACGAGATTTTATTTAGTTGGAAAGAATTGTAATGGCCCGTTTTTATTAATTCCGTTAATTATCTCGTAATTGCAGACATAGTGCTAGCTCAGATCCACATGGACGTCGCAGGTAGACTAGGACCCACATCGACCTAGGTATACCAGTTTATTGTGTGTTGAATGCTTATTTGTTATGCACTTTATTAAATTAATTATTAAATACATCGCATGTGTATAGGTTGAATAACAGTATGGCGCGAGGTTGTGTGACCGGTAGTTGTCTCGAAATAGATGCTAACGCGAGTATCGAGAGGCGAGATATGGGTATATAAGAGAAAAACTCAATAAACTTATATAACTATCACTACAAGAAAAAAAGTAAACAGCAACAAACTAATCTGTTGTTGAATTGGTACGGATTTGTTGCTAAGGGACTCAGCAACAGATCAGAGGTGTTGCTAAACTCTTTGTCGCAGATTGAAGTTAGCAACATATTTTGGTTATGTTGCTGTTCAGCAACAGATTTGTGACAAAAATCTGTTCTTTGAACAAAGAAAAAAAATATGTTGTAGATTGAAAAAGGAGGTTACATTTGCAAATCTTTGTAAATCGACAAGAGACTTTGTCTATTCTTGATTTGCACAATCAAGACAGCAATGACGGTTATTCTTGATCTGTTGCAAATCACGATATATCGCAACAAATATCTTTTTTTGATTGTGCAAATCAACAACAGACCAAGTCTGTTGCTGATTTGGAATAGTAATTTTTTTTATAAAATTACAATTCACTGTAAATAGTTAATGAAATTCCTGCAGCAGTAAAATCTGAAAAAAAAAATAATTTTTCCTGCTGCAATTAAAACTAAAATTGAAAAATTGTTTATATATTATCAAAATTTGACAAAAAATATCTACAAAATGTGGAGATTAACGTTTCATAAGTAACTAGTAGTATACTATATACTATTAGATGAACATTATCCAACAAAATACAAAATACTACACAAATTAAGATGGCAACACAAATTAATTTATATATATATATATATATATATATATATATATATATATATATATATATCTACAATGTAAATCTCACACCCTTACCCAATTGTGTCACCGATACAAGATAGACAATATACAATTTATGGGGCTAGGAGTGCGTGTCTCATTCAAATCCTGAAAATGAAAAGGAATAACTTGAACAATATTCGAAATGCAATCAAAATATTCAAACACAAATGAAAAAATCCTAAAATTAAGCCTTGCTCATCGACCTCATACATAAAAGATCGTTCACAATGACACACACAAAAATTTTCAACTCAAAAGGGAATGAAAGAACTTCCATACATGACATTCCATGCATTTTTTCATTTTCTTTCTTCTTGTACATTCATTCATATATATAAGAAGTTAAAAACATAAAAGAATACACCATACAACCCACAAATGAACCATTGTAAACTATATAAACTTCAATATTTTCATCCATCACAAAAGCAAAATGGAGAGTACAGTTAGTAAGATTCCAACGTAGTATACCGAGCATTTATAAGAAAATAAACATATACCAATAAACATGTCAAATAATCATGCGGAAACTACATAGGACAACCATTTTAAGATCATGCAAATCACAATTTAAAATTAGGTGAAACACACCTCACCTCAATCGCATCGTCGACATTCGTCGATTCACGCCTCCGATCGGTTCAACAACGCCTTCTCGTCATTCACGCATGCCGTTGCCGCTGCTGAGTCGACTTGCATTGCATTGCGCTGACGCGCTTCGCCGTCATCAACTGCTGCATTGCATTGTCGTCGTCATCATCGCGCCACCGCCGGCCGCTGGCTGGCATTGCGCGCGCCCGGCTCTGCCGCCGCGTGGTCCGCTAGCTTGCTTTTGCTCCGCGCGCCGCCGACCACCGCTGCCCCTCGTCTCACCGCGCCGCCGCAGCAGTGAGCCCCGCCGCGCAGCGCCGCAAAGCCCACCGACGCACTCCCCCATTGCATCACCGCCTCTCGCTGGCCTCTTGGATCCGTCGTTGCCGCCGCCGTCCGCCGCCTCTGCGAGCGTCGCTGCTGACCCGCTTCTTGTTGGCCGTCCGTCGTCGCGCGACTCGCCGCCGGCCACCAGCTCGCGCGACCCTGCCACGTTGCGTCGCGCCTCCACCATTGCCGATCGCCTCAGCCTCTCGCGCGCTGCTTCTCGCCACCGCCACCACGCGGCCTCCGTCGTCGCAAGTGCTCGCCGTCGTCGTCCCTCCCTTTCTTCCCGATCTCTCATTCTCTCCCTCCATTTCTCTCTTCTCTCTCGGATCTCTTTTTTTCTTCTCTCTCGTTTTTTTCTCTCTCTCTCTCTCTCTCTCTCTCTCTCTCTCTCTCTCTCTCTCTATATATATATATATA
Organism: Stephania yunnanensis; assembly: GCA_039657365.1. Classification (NCBI taxonomy): domain Eukaryota; kingdom Viridiplantae; phylum Streptophyta; class Magnoliopsida; order Ranunculales; family Menispermaceae; genus Stephania; species Stephania yunnanensis. The sequence goes on along the minus strand of CM077588.1, from coordinate 53,506,131 downwards.
TATACATTTCTTTTTTTGATTTCAAAATCAAAAGTTTCATCGAGATTCGTGCAACACGAAACTCGAGGCAAACTCAATAATTTCACCTCTTTGTCCACCGTCTCTATGCTTGACCAAAATTGTCTTGAGTCTCGCTAATTTGCGTATTTCGAGACACATCCAAAAACGTATTTATTTTTATACTTTTCTTAAAAAATATCCGAGCAGTGTGCATCTCGAGGCACCAACCCGCCTCATTTCCAAAATTTCGATACTCGCGCTGCCGGCGCTTTGAGCGCGGCGACGAACATCTGGCGGCGGATCTAGCTCGCGGTCGCGCTTGGCCGGGCTGCGGCTTCGAGGCGCGCGCAGTGCAGCGGACGATAATCGACGAAGCGACGGTGGTGGTGGCGGCGGGTCTCGGTGACGGTGGCGGCGGAAATGGTTTTGCAGGGAGTAGTGACGATGGAAATGGGTTTGAAGGGAGGAGGAGGAGAGAAAATGGTTTGTTAAAACCATTTAAAAATTAGTGACAAATCAGCAACAGACTAATCTGTTGCTGAGCTGAGTTTTTGTTGCTAGTTTGTTGCCGATCACCAACAGATCAAAATCTGTTGTTGATTAGCCAACGTGGACCGCCTACGTGACATTTGTTGCTATTTTGTTCTTTGTTCAACAACATATCAAAATCTATTCTTGATCCTACGTGGACACCGGTGGATCTATTCTTGCGAAAATTGTTTAGCGACAAATCAAGCTTAACTATATGTATATAATGCATTTGACTTGCATATATAATGCATTTGACTTTCATTTGCATTAAAAAAAAGACAAACTTAATTAGAGGGAAATTAGCTTCATTTGAAAATTAATTGATTGGAGAAGAAATAATTATATATGCACATAAACCCTTGAAAATTCACGATTTAATCAAAATCATGATTTTTCAACTTTATTTAAGGGAAACACATTGTTTCCCGCTTTGCACATCATTTTTTTTTCTTTCTTTATAAGCTTGAAAGTAATTAGTTAAAATAAACATAGCAACTTTTCAAACTAAGTATGCCTAAGTGGCTATCTATTCCTGGCAACGACGCCAATTTTTTTTTCATAAGAAAAATGTGTGAGATATTTTTGATGTATTTTCATTAAACCTTACTCATGCCCCAATATAGTTGCCTAAGGAAGATTGTTCATCATCATTAAACCAAATTTATGAAAAAGCCTAAATTACCAAATGTTTACACATTATTTTTTTTCTCAAATTATATATTCTTTATTCAAATGGTTCAAATCAATTAGAAAGAAAATATTTAAGGGCAAGTATATGACTAGCACAAGGGAAATTAAGTTACGACTGCAATTCTCACCATGAATTGAGTTGCCAAAAAAAATTACTTTTGCTCGTCACAAATACATCAATGTAGTTTGTAAATGTTGACTAAAAATAAAATTTACATTTAATCTTCTTCATAGTTTTATTAACTACCCAAATACGTTTAAGTTTTCATGTATAATCGAGATATATCTTTTAATTAAAAATGAGGTTTTCCTAAACTACCTTCAAAGTAATTTTTTTTGTTGCTCTAGCCTATGACAAAATTGAAAGTAGGGGCACATTAGGAAATTAAGCAATTTTGCCATTAATATTGAATAGATAGATAGATATATAGATATAGTATACATATAGATATAGATCTTGAAAAATATAAATTTTGGGTTCAAAATTTTTTAAACGTGGTTTTTATTTTTTTATGTAAAGGTGTTGTTTTCAAGTAAAAATAGAATCCTTGATTTTAGAAACCGCCTATTTATCAATGGTTATGCACTTAATGGAAACTGTTAATTAATCAATTCGCAAGTTTTTTCTAAGTGCAATTTGCAACAAAAAGCACCAATATAAAAGGAATTTTTGTTAAATTACTACATTACCTTAAAATTAAACAATTTGGATTGGTTACTTAATTAAGATCACTATTGATTTTTTTTCCAAATAGGAGAGCCCCTGGTTTGAAAAAACCATTTAAAAATTAGTGACATATCAGCAACAAACTAGTATGTTGCTGATGTTTTTGTTGCTAATTTGTCGCTAATCAGCGACAGATCAAGCAACAGATTAGCAACATATTGTTGACAATCATTCTTGCGATTTATCGATTTATCGATCAATGATGAAATGAATGTCATCGATCAGCGCGATGACAACAGATTATATCCGTCATTGATCAGTAGCAGATCTATCATAGATTTAGCTACAGATCAGCGACAAACTAGGTTCTGTAGCTGATCTGTCGCAGATCTGTCACAAAATGGGCGAAAAATTAATGGCGGAGAAATCAGCGACAGATCAATGACAAAATTCAATTTGTCACAATTTTTGTCACAAATCTGTCACTGATTTGTTGCTTTTTGGTCAACCGAGTCAAACGCTCTATCCGATGCAAAATTGTTGTTGATTTGTTGTTGTTTAGCAACAAATTCAATATGTTGCAATGTTTTGTTGCTATTCCACATTTTTCTTGTATGTGCTATAGAGACCAAACTAAATGATCTAATCTAGGTAATCATCTTCTCCACCTTCTAAGCTTGCAAATGAATTCAATTTTGATATGCTTGGTGGAGTTTCGAAATTTATGATGCATGCTCAGAATTGTGATGAAAAGTTGATCAATTTCATGCTGTTAGATCGTATATAGGGGGAATTTATCACTGGTTTAAATAGATTTGATGAATTTGATTGTTAATAGGGTTATGGTGAATGCATGAATTTGAAGAACTTGGGTTAAGTGAATGATTTGGAGTGTTCTAATTGGTGTTCTGAAGTTATTTGATGAGGAGAAAGTGTAAAACCATTTTGAGTAACTAATTGGGAGGGCTAAGGAAAGAATTCTCGAATTAAAAATTCTGCCCCGGAAGGCACTTAGCGTGCTAATTAGTAAGATTCGTGTACTAATCGTCCTAGGTGTGGAACTATTCTTCGAAATTAAAAATTCCCTAGCGCTAATTCCATCTATTGCGCTAGGTACACCCCCTTAGCGTGCTAACTCAAATCTAGAGCGCTAGGTATATTCCCTTAGCGCGCTAGGTAGACCATATTAGCGCGCTAATGACAGATGAATATGGATTATGAAGAGTTTTGGGGATTTTTCAGTGAATACATATCCAAAACTTTGTAAACAACCTAAAATTGTAAAAATGGACTTCAGGGATTTAGTGGACCGAGGCTCGGTGTCGATGAGCTTTTTAGGTTGGGTACATTAGTCCGGGGAGGTCGGTGAGCGGTGTGAGCTTTGTAAAACCCAACTGAAGGACTCAGAGTATTTACTCTGCTTACATTTTGTTTCTATCAGTCCTTGCTGCTCATTATTCTATTCGGTTACTTGGACATGGGTTGAGGTTACTCCCCCGGATTTCCTAGTTGTATGTTCATGATGCACTGGACTGTAGCACATGTGACCCAACCCTCAGTGAATAGCGACCTAAGCTTGCCCTTGGTGCACGTGTCGGTGACTCGACGAATTTGGCCAGCGCTGCGAGGGTCCAAGTGTTAGGGCCAGTTGGACGCGACAACTGGTGGGAACTTGGTGGCCCGAAGTACAATTTAGTCCATCTGAAGCAAGCACACACACATTTGTTAGCTTGTCTATTGTTTATTCATGAGATTAGCCATTTACAGTTGTCTGTTTTATATTCCGCATGTTTACCTAACAACATTCTTTGTATTTCCTTTACTTTATTATATGAATGCTTAGAGGAGTTCCTTGGGATTTTACTTGTTGTACTCGTCATCTGTCTTTTGGTGATGATTGAGCGCGCATCCTTGTACTAGTAGGGGTAAGGGGATCCTAGGCGACTACATCTAATTGCCCGCTGTTGACAACCTATTTATACGTGTTTATGTTTATTTTTGATATTTTGTATATTCTGAGTATCGGGGGACTTGAGATGACACAGTACACGTATATATGCCCTATTTGTGGTGATGTCGCTTATATACAGAGTACTTTCCAGGGTTTTCCATAGTAGGATTTGCCTTTGAACAATGTTATCATATTAAATTACCTTGTTTAAATGGTATTTATTAAGACTTCCGCCGAATATGTTAACTTATAAGACATGACCCACTAGTATGGTTAGGATCTTTATAAATTGCCAACTAAGTAAAAATTGAAATGGTTAGATTTCCACAGAGAATGGATAAAGAATATAAGGATAATTTACTGATTTATCAGATAATACTCACATGGACACGATTTGCGGACATAAATAGGACGAGCAGGTGTAAGACACGTGTAGTTGGGCCAACTGGCAAGGAGTACACTGAGACACGTCACCCCGTGGCAGTAGGGGCTGCCACACCGACATTGCTTGAGGTTTGTTTCTTGGCATTTTTATATATTTAATGAATGCATTAATCCATATAGTTTACTTGACTTATTTTTCAGTTATTGTTTGTAGGGATGGGTGTACGAGCATTCCAACCTTCACCTAGCACACATTAATACAAAATACGTCGATACTCTCTCGCGTGTGTGTAGATGATGGATCCAAAAGAAAAGGCAAGGCCTTAATAGATCCAATGTGGAGATGGTGCATATGGTATTAGACAGGGGCCAGGCGAGCAAGGTAGTGGTATAGGGAGTTGTGGATTGAATTGTCGATTTCTTTGTTTTTTTTTTACTTTTTTACTTTTATTTTTTGTGTAAGTAAATTAGGACCCATATTCGGATATCTGGGTGGATGGTGATGATACTACGAAGATTGCCTTCTATACGAAAACCCTCAAATTCTTGTCCATTGTTAAGTCATACCACTCGGATAGGTTTTTTAGCCAAATGGTCTACATACAACGCATCCCCTTGCCTCCCTACAAGCTGACGAGAGTGAAGAGAGGTAAATCTACCGCAAGTAATCTTGCCAAGTACAACTTCCAAGCAGAGATGTGGGAAAGGTGGCCCGATCATGTTTTATCCGCCAAATCTAGAGGGTCGAGAGTATCATATGCTTGGGAAGCTGTTGCGAACTATCTCCCTTGGCTCATCAAGATATCTCACCTTTCCATTGAGAATCCGGAGTACACAGTTGGTGATGAGGATAGCGGAGATGAATGACTTGCTTAATGTAAGTTGCATATTTTTTTTCGATTATTTCTGTGCTATGTTATGGCAAGCAATTATGTTATTTTATGGCATTTGAAATATTTTTTATTTCTTCTCATATAGCATGTTAGACGAGCCATAGACGTTGTATGGAAATGAAGAACATTGTCGTCTAGCGAATCGAATATGACATCAGCGGAGAAGATGCCAGATGATGTCCTGGGGCACCTTATGAGGAAAGGTTTAGCAACATCAGTGTCAACGACATCAGGTAGTGAACAAGGCACCTTACGGGGAAAGAATAAAAGCACCGACCAACGTTAGAAGAGGCGGATCAAGGCAAAAAAATGAGTGCATTTGGTTTTGTAGATGAAATTGGGTGTGTGAGATGTTATTTTCGATGAAATGCACATACTGTGTTTGAATATCTTATGTTGTTAAAATGAATTCATCCAATTTGTTGGTTGTATGGTTGAATGTGAACCTATTTGGTGGTATATATTTTGGTGCATTTGTTTTTGTTAAAATTATAGTGAATCTCTTATGTTTGTTAAATGTGATCTCGGGCCTTAACACTCGTATAACTTTTTTCAGGGGTAGGTTCGGGCATGCAGGCTCGAACATATTGTCAATGTGCGACCTACCTTAGTAAAATGTGACTGTAGGGTTCGGTCACATACCATCGACCCTTAAATGTTAATGTTTGGTAATTATGTTCGGTGGAGTACAACTGAACATTTGGGAAAGGATCGGTTAGTAGTTACCGAACAAGAAAAAAACGTTCGGTTGAGGGCCACCGAAACTCTTGTGAATAAGAGCTCCCTCGAATTTCGATTGGCACCAACCGATTGTTTCAAATATGTTCGACCATGAGCCACCATGGGTAATGAAAACATTCAGTAGGGAGTAGTTGAACCATATGTGTGTAGAAGAGACCAATATGTTCGGTTAGGTCATACCGAAACTACCTAATATCGTTCGACTTTACCTTACTAAAACTATTAATAATTTTCGATGATTAACAACCGATCCGTATGTTTGAATGAGACAAACTTAAGTTCGGTTGGGGGCAACCGAACCTTTGTGATACGTTCAAGTTTGATATGCTTGAACATTTTGAGTATGTTCGAGCTTACTTGCCCGAACTAGGCCTAATTACACAGTAGTATGAAATTGGGTAATGCCTTTAACAATGTGCACATAATTTAGTACAAATAATGTTAAAACTAAACGAACGAGATGATAATATTAATCCACTAAATTGATATACAAAACCAACTCCCGAACATGTGTCATTAATTGCGTAACATCCAAAATATTTTTTCTCATGTACAGTAACGTAAGTTATGTACACAAAGTAAGGTTCCAAAAGTAAGTTATGTACACGTCCAAAAATATTTCAAAATATGAAAGCATAAGTAGGAACACAAAAAAATTGTTCTATTTACCCTCGTAAAGTGGTTATCATTAACTTGTGTTATCCCAATTACGACCTTTTCAGCCAGTGAACTCATTGGTTTGCCCCTAAGTGGAAGGAATGTCCTACTATCAGTTGGTGATAAAATCATTACCATGACCTAGTAACATGTAGCAATGACAAGTCTCATGTTAGGAATACTCAACCACTTTTGAGGTGGAGCGCACTCATTCGCATAATACTGCACGGATTGTATAATTCCATCGTAGTGAACTGTATCAAGGATTATGCGCCAAAGAGTTTCGTTCCCATAAAGCTCTCAATACATGTAATTGCGGATTTCTTTCTACGCATCATCTTGTTCATGGCCAAGATCGGTTGCAACAAAATGATATCTACAATTGTCATTTCCTCTAACATCATCAACTCTCTCAATATACTCAAGCCATTCCATTAGAACTACACCCCTATAACTAACGTTAGACAGACGATATAAACTTTGCGTTGCACTTGATTAGTACCTTGCTTCGGTATCTTATCTGGATGAAGAACATACTCGAAGTGGCATGAGTTTCTCTCATAGTGGATGTATCAACATCGTCTTCCTTAGTCATTTTCCTCTTCTTCCTAAGTTGTAACACCTTTCATTTCCCCATTTTTGATTGCTTTCTTCTCTTTGTTTTAAGTTTATCCATCGAGACGACACCGATAATGATGAGGGACAACTAATCTCTCAAAGCTGTTGGACTATCCCCATGCGCAAATCCTTAGTCCCGACACTTTCAAATCTCTCAATTACCCTTAGGATCTCATCTCTAAAATTGTACTTTGTTCAATTAACGACTTGCTCAAAATTCATGCTCAACTTTTTTCGGCGTTTATGGATATCGTATCGTCAAGTGGTATGGGTGAACTTTTCAATTAATGAGTTGCAAGTTCGTGGGCGCAAGGAATGCCATGGGTCATGCATAATACACAACCACACCAAACGGAATCGATCCCAACATTTTCGCGAGATCCAACTCATAGCAAATTTTCTCCAATGCAACTTGCTATACAAATCCTCGCAAAAAAAATGATAATTTATCGTCGAATCCGTGTTACACGACATTCAAACTCTTCTCAAAAGACATTTTGAGTTTATTGTGTTACCCATCAATCATGTTGTTAATGTATGGCCATGTAGTCATGAAATTTCTTTAAGAATTTTCAATATGCTTCTTTAAGGTATTGTGTGCGCTTTTGACTCTACCAGTCGTGTAATGTCCAAAGGTAATATTTTGTTAGTCTATGCTCGCACAAATCGTTCCTTGTAATCCATAACCATGTGTCCATCAAATAATCTAGCAATACATTTATACACGAGCATATTCAGCGACCGAGTATGTCATCTTAGAATTGAACACACCTTCGAAAGTAACAACTACCACAACATTCAACCTACTTAAGAATAGGTTGAAATCTTCATTCTGGTGAAAAAATCTCTTCATGTTTGTTGCCACACCCTATTGATATCCCTGTGCATAGAAGGTGAGATGTAGAGGGGAAATCAAACTCGATCGCCTTAATCAACCCCAACTCCTGTCGATAAGAATCACATGTGGGTTGGACCATCCATCCACGAAGTTCTTAAGATTCTCCAACACCCAAATATAATTATCGTGCATCTCTCTTGATATAAATGTAAAGCCACTACAGAACGTGACCTCGTGTGACGTAACACTAATTATCTCAAGCAATGGCATACGATATCTATTGCTCTTTTACTTGCAATCCATCAACAAACCCAAAGGGAAACACCGGAGTGACTTTATAGAGTCTGGATGAACCCAAAAAAGTCTATGACCTCGACAATTTGGTTATGTTTCCTATGCCACGATAAATAACTATGTGTGCCCAATAAATGATGAGTTGTTGCATTGTGATCTCCCCCGCTTCATCAACCCTATGCTTTTGCTTTGCATTGTAGATTGTGCGCAAAGTTGATGTATTTGATACATCCCTCTTTTTAAAATGTCCAAAATCTCCTGAGACTTGATGTTGTTTTTCATCATCTGAATCATAACAACATGCTTTCCCAAATTTAACTGTTCGATGTATGAATGACTCTCCATATAACATCCAATGTCGTGGTTATGCCACCCGTAAACCACTGTCGCATGCCATAAATGGTCTTCACGCTCCTTAACATTTATGGCAAACAGGCAATCGCATTTTTTGATGCTGGTTTTACTCCTCGATTTCCCCTTCTCGCGTTTCTCTTTAATCTTGACTTTTGAGTTAACTATACTCACAACCTTATAAACTTTCATTTTCTCAACTCTTTGGACCCTCCCCTCCACGTATCAGAATTCTTCGTGACAATAATAAACAGTCTATTAGATATTTTTTTTTGCACCCAACTTATCGCCTCATGCCAACTTGCAAAGTGTTTAGGGGATGAATTCATTAGTGTAGTCGTGATAGTCAATATAATCTATTATTTCTTGCACAAAAGGGAGTAGCAAAGTATCAGATGTGAAATTCAATAAGGACTAATAAGGAAAAAAAAAACTCGCAAAAATATGAGGTTTGGTCATGTCCATACTTGATAAGTTAGGCCTCTCACGACCGAATAATTTGAAGAGGTTTGGTACTCATCAAACGTTTATATTAAGCATATTTGGTTACCATCGTCAAAACAATTGAAGTATGTTCGGTTGTTTGTAACCGAACATGCACCAGTGGCCGAACCAGTGGACGAAATAAAAAATTTTCAAACAAAATATAAATTCTAAAAATCAACGAATTGTTTCGACACCTACCTCTCCATGTTGTACATTATCATTCCCTAAATGTTCATCCTTCATTTTCAATCAAACAACCCCAACTATGATGTCAAATGAAGAGGCCCCACACAATCTAACAAAGTTGTTGAAACTCATCAATTCAAAACCACTTCAAATCATATTTTCATGCATCAAACATAAAAGGAGAAGATACTTACACCGATTGTAACACTACCAACACGAAAGAACCAATGTGATGTCCTCAGCGGTCAAATGAATTGGACATGATTTGTGGCTTGCACGAATGAACGTGAGAGATGAGAGAGGACATGGGAGAGAATTTTGGTTTGTGAAGGGTAAGTTGGTACTTTCATATATTTCAAATTTTGTGTTTTGTTTTTATTTTTTAAGTAGCTTGCTCTTACACTTTTGTAGGGTGCAAATAGCCGTGGCCATTGCTAAGCCTCCTTAGTTACTCATTATTTTAATTTTTAATTTATATTAAAAAATGAACATTATACTAATGTTCTGATTTTGTTTGATTCTTCCAAATACTGATATTAATTTTTCGGTTGAATCAAAGTACTTATCTAATCTAATATTATATATACCCATCAGGATTAAATTAATAATCTATCATATTCATATACAGGATATTGTTATTTTTATTCCTGTTTATTGGACTCTGGTCCTTAGTGGCTGATTTTGTCATCTTGAACTTTGAAGACAAAAAAGCGATTAATCGGCTATTCAAAGAAAAGTAATTAATTGGGCCAATCAATGCTGGGCCAATAAAAAAAAATTCAAGTATGGCCAATGAGCACATGTGGCTCACCTGCATGATCTCCTCGCAACCTAGTTGTGGCGCAAGTGCTCCAAGGGGTGTTTATGAAATCCTTCCATCCAATTCGATCTAGTCCGTGTACTCTAATTGGTTCATCTTTTATATATATATATATATATATATGGGACTTCATTTATTATAATTTAATATATACATATTTATAAGAAGGTGAGAAACATTGTGTTTCCCATAAATAAAATCGAAAAAAATATCTACCGATGCAATTGCGGTAAAACACGTCGTCTGTATTACCTCATTCCCCCACTTTGGAGACAATTATTGGCATAGATCTGAGCAATCTTTTGTTCGAGATAGATCCGCGACTCCAAACAAAGTTTCAGATAGATTACCTTATTTGCCTTTTTTGATATATCAATTGTATTGCATTTTACCTGCAACATCATGTCAGTTTTTGAGTTAATTTTTAATTCAAATTCGGTCGAAAAAGAAGTCTTTATTTGAATTAAATCCATATCAAACAAGTTGGCTGGGGAAGGGAGGGGAGGGGATGGGGGCCCCATCTCCATCCCCATTCCCGCTTAAGAATTCTGTAACGGCCCAAAATCTCTAACCATGTTTAATTCCTTAAACAAAATCAACGACCCGCACTGCGGGACCAACACCTTAATATGTCCATTGACCGAGGCAAGGGTCGGGGTATATTTTATATTGGTTGTGATATATGCCTAGTGTATTGTATATGTGTAGACTATAAAGTCGATTTTTTATATGGGTGTATAGGTATCGAGACGAGCGAGGACGTACCTCGAGTCGCGTGTCGACGTGGGGACCGAGGTAGCGACTTATGGGGTAAGCTTAAGTTATTTGAGTTAAATGGGAATTAATGTTGGTTTTGTAAGTGGATTTAGTGGCTTAATGTGGTCACGTTTAATTAAACATAAAGTGCCTAAAGTTAAGAAAAATAAAACATTACTCATTGAATGTGCATCAAGATACTTATTGACCCATCAAGAGCGCAAGTGTCAACTTGTCGAGTTACTCAATGGTGACTTGAGGGACAAGTGGGACAAGATGGTCCATGAGAAGAGCCTCGAGACACGTGTGCACACAATGAATCAATGGCTATATATATTCAAACATATCTCAACATAGTCAAATAACCCTTTAAGTCAACATTTTCTCATTTAATCCTCATCAAAATTGGTGGGATAGGGAGGAAGGAGAAAGAATAGAGATTTCTGGAGTGCTTAGAGAAGAGGAAGGCATGCACATCAGTGAAGCTTTGGCGAAGAAGAAGGAGGTCTTCTAGCTAGGTAACTTCTCCACACCATAACCTTTGTGAATTCATGAATGTGTGTTGTTGTTGTTTTATGTTGGGATAGGTGTTAAAGACCTCTTATCATGTTTATGAGGGTTCCTAAAGTGAAAAAAAGGCCTATATAAACCCAGAATTCGAAGTGCAAAATTCTAGGTTCTGCTGCACGTAGCGCGCTAGGTCGATAATTTAGCGCGCTAATGCTCAATTAGCGCGCTAACTTGCCTCTATTAGTACAAAAAAATCAACAAAGTCCAAACATGGCTTAAACATTATAAATGGGTCCAAACTCACTCTAAAAACCTATCAAACAACTTCAGGAGACTAAAGGGAGATCTCAAGAGGTTGGGAACGTATTTTGGAGTGTCGAAAGGTCAGATAGGCTAGGACAAGCACGTGAGTTGTAAGTACAACTGTGAAAATTTTATATTTCATTTCATTCACCTTTATCGATTTATTGGTCTATCGGTATACATTGCTACTTGAAATCTCACATCATGTTGCTCTTGTATCTCTTCATGAGTGAATATTTTGACGTAATGCCTTGTGAATTGTTTCATTGACTCGAATTCCTACTTTTAATGTCATTTTTGAAAAAGAATTGATGAAAAGAATGCGAAGGGGTAATTTGGATTTAATTGGACTTTTATTTGATTTCCTTTGGGCTTTGTAGCCTAACTTGTTTTGGGATCTTAGAACATTCGCATTATTTGTCTTTGAAATTAAAGTAGGGATTATCTAGTGTCCATTGTACGAGAGATGGGCGGTTCACGGGGACATGGGTCTACCAGGGTTCTGGCACTCACCACTACACTTGCGCGGCACACGAGTTATAGGACTCAGGGTGGTCGGCAAGAATGAGATTGATGTTATATAAGCGTAGAGTGCAGCTTCGCTATTTGTGTGAAATATGTTGAGTGTAGCTCCATATAGTAGTGGGAAAGGTTAAGTGATAGTTCTCACTGCCGACCGGAAGTAGATCATCTCGACTTAGCCTGTGTTTGTCTCTACATCTTTAACTGTGGTATTATCTTTCCTTACTTATTTCAGCAATTTATTTAGCTATTTTATGCTTTTAAATACCATTCTTTTATTTTGGAAATGTGACATATAATTCTCCAGCTATTACGTAAATATTACTATACTCCCCGTCTAGTTTGTGACGGTGGGTGTAGGTCCATCGAACAACAGCGAGCCGAGAAAAGATACGACGACTTTCTCTAAGCATTTCAACGACTCTCCTGTCTCTTTTTGTATGACTCGACTTTTGTTGTATTATTACTGCTTATGTTTTTACTGTACATTTTAGGTTGTACATTGGGTGAGTGTATAGTTCCATATATATATATATGCATGTAATGTTGTATTTTCTTGGTTTTCTACACTTATGATTTTAAATAATAAAAGTTTTCGCATAGTCATTAAAATACATAATAATATGATAATATGTAATTTTAATTAACTTTAAAATCTAATAATATCTGAATGTGTGTTTTGAGGAATCTAGGGACGAAAGGCTTACTAATACGTAATTAAGTCTTATGTGGTTAGGGTTAAGGCTTAATTATGGGATTAGGTCGGGCGGTGCCCTATTTAGAAGTTGGGGTCGTCACAGTTGGTATCAGAGCATAGGTTTAGAGAACAAGATGAATAAAACACAAATCTTAGTTGTGGAAATCAGATGACCTTTACCAAGAAACTATTAGTTGGGAAGTGAGTAAAAGTGAGATGGAGATTTCTTATATGTACTTGTTAATTGTTTTATGTATATATATATATACTTATGCGTTATGTCACGTAGAAGCTAATTCGCGTTCGCTACTCGTTGCAGACCCCGATGGCTGATACACGAGGAGGAGGAGATGCAGAGCTTAGTGGCACTCAGCCTCTTACTATTGTGGAGGATCTACAGAGGTTGTCTAAATGAGTGACAGCTAAGGGTCAGCAGTTGACTAACTTCATTGCTTTGATGACCGCCCATTTTGCTCCACCAGCATCGACATCAACTCCTACGACTGCTACACTGACTGTCTAAGCGCCAGCACTTCCTAATGCAGCTCTAGCAGTATCGTCAGCCATGACTGCACTTGTGGTGGAGATAGATGAGGCAGTATCGTTTCACATGCCCGCGTTTTCCAGCACATCAATGGAAGTTCATCTGGTGAAGGACTTCATCAGACTGAAACCAGCCCACTTCGATGGAGCACGAGATTTCTAGAAGATTGAGAAATGGGTTATGTCTCAAGAGAAGCTCCATAGGATACTGAAGATTGATGATAGACTTCGGGCAGATAGCTCATCATACACTCTCGAGAGAGATGCCGAGTTGTGGTGGCGTATGACAGTGTCAACTCATGGAAAGTTTAAGACATAGGATGCATTTAAATAGAAGTTCTATCAGCAGTATTTTCCAACTTCAGTAATGAGAGATTGAGACGAGAGTTCATGGACTTAAGATAAGGACCAGAGGAGCATGCGATGTAGTACATGGACATGTATGATTATCTGCGCTGATTTGCTGGGGATTTGGTGAGAGATGAGTTCGAGGATGTTTACCACTTCGGTGATGGACTCAGGCCCGATATTGGTTATTATGTTGTCAATTCAGGCGCGAGGACACTCACCGAGATCTACGAGCGAGCCCTTGCATATGAGACATACTATCTGGGCAGAGTCTGTTATGGTAGAGCACCGGGTCCAGTGTTATCTGCATGGCAGACCATGGAGTATGAGAGACGGAGACAAAGGGTAAGGGTGCAAGAGCATGGAATAGAGATGTTCAGGGTTTGGGCACAACCACTCACCCACTGGCTATGCCTCCCGTATCATCTATTGTTCCAGCACAGAGAACTACCACCTCCCATCATACCAGCCTTACCATCTCACGTTGTTCCTGCACTTCCCACCCCACAGGCTTCACGGCAGCAGCTGTAGGGTGGCAGAGGATAAGGAAGAGGTAGAGGCCAGGATCTTAGACAAAGACCGGAACAGCCGTAGAGATAGGGTCAGTATTAGGCACAAGGCTAGGCTCAGACTCAGTGTCGGCGCAGACAGTTGACATGCTATGGATGTGGACAGGTCAGGCATATCGTGAAAGAGTGTCCCTATCATGTAGCATTGTACGCACAGCAGGCCCGAGAGGAGGTTCCTATGGTAGCCCAGCTAGATGCTGACGCTACACGAGGTCTTATTGAGGGTACGGTTTCTATTTGCGATCGAGATTTATATGTTTTTTTCATTTTGGATCTACCGTATCTTTTATTTTTGGTTGCATGGTAGACATCCTAGGTTTGAAACCTATTAGGCTTAGCGTGCATTTAATCTCGAGTACTGCAGACGGAGATAGGGTTTACCCTAATAGTATTATTGAAAGATGTCTCATCGAAATAGATGGAGCAGAGCTACCTGCCAACTTTAGAGTCCTGGAATTTTTGGACTTCGACGCGATTTTAGGGATGGACTGATTAGCTGTATACCATGCTCATATCGGTTGTTTCAGTAAGACGCTAATATTTGAGATCCCAGGGCGTCCGCCAATCACTTATAGAGGTAATTCGACAATGACAACATGAACGAGAGGTCGACCTGCGACTAGTGAAGAGATGGAAGTATTGATTTCATTGTACACTGTACTAGAAAGTCGGGGACCTAAGCTAGAAAAATATACCAGTTGTTAGAGAGTTTCATGATGTTTTTTCCAAAGGATTTACCTGGTTTACCGCCGCCGCCGCAAGAGATCGATTTCATTATCGAGTTGGTACCAGGTACGAAAATGATTTTCATATCACAATACCAGATGGCACTACGAGAACTAGAAGAGTTGAAGACTCAGCTTCAGGACTTGGGACAGAAAGGATTCATCACACCTTCTATGTCGCCATGGGGAGCACCCGTCCTTTTTGCGAAGAAAAAATATGGTACTTTGAGACTTTATATCGACTACCGATAGTTGAATAAAGTCACAATTAGAAACAAATATATCTCGAGGATAGATGATTTATTTGATCTGCTGAGAAGAGCATAATTTTTCTCCAAAATAGACCTGCGATTAGGGTATCAACAGCTTAGGATCAGGGACGAGGATAGGTCCATTACAGCTTTCAGTATGAGGCATGGACATTTTCAGTTCACAGTCATGTCGTTTGGGCTGACCAATTGTGACGGCCCCGCTCCTAATCTAGGGCGCCGCTCAGCCTAATCCCGTAATTTAGCCCTAATCATATCCACACAGGACTCAACTATGTATTAGTCAGCCTTTACAACCTAAACGCCTCTTTTCTCAAGTTCAAGATAAGTAATACACTAGTCCTACTAGTTTATAAAATTTAGAGTTAATCAAGATTTTTTATTAAATTAATTATTTTGCAGAAGCCTTGGTGGTTATGCGGAAGCAATTAGTAGATTATGCATAACCCATTTATAAGATCCTAAGTGTGGAAAACCAGGAAATGACATCATATATATAAAGTCTTCAAAATGCAGTGAAACAGTAAAATAGTCTAAGTCAGGTCGGGGAAACTAACACTCAACCCGATATACAACCCAAATAGTATTTGAAAGACATATATAACATATACAATCAAAATACCAAAAGAAGACCTACGATCGATGCAGTGACGCACCGCGGGCTCACGGATAATCGTCGATCTTCTCCTTGCCCGGCCTGCTGGTAGACGACTCTGCACCCACCGTCATAAAAAGGACAGTGAGTACAAGAATAAAATAGTAATCCCCGATGACAAGTTTAATTTGCATTTCCAAATATTCAAATGGTATTTAAAAGCATATAAATGGAAAAACTGGAAAATAAACCATATGAGAGTAAATACCAGAGTTAAACAAGTGATACTGACACTAGGCTAAGTAGTGGTGATTTAGGTCCGGTCGGCAGTGAAACGTGTCACTGCGACTCAATAATCATATAGCATAAGGGACTCTAACCCAATTATTACCAGGGACTCTAACCCCGGTGTGTAGACCACCTTAGAGACTCTAACCCAGAGTGTCATATAGTGTCAAGTAACATGTGCCGACATCCCCAAGGAATCTAACCCAGTGAGTCACGCACACCTTGATCGAGTATGGGACCTAAATGCGAAAACTACTTTTTAAATTTCAAGAAATATCAAGTATGGATTGTCAAGGCATAGGCACATCTACACACCTAAACAAATAAGGAATACGAGTCATCTTAAACATTTATAAGATATTCACTAGCCTAATAGCATGCTATTTATCATTCAATTCACATTTAAAACAACAAGAATAGACATATCACGGGATAGATTCAATGAATCAAATCAAATAAATGGATATCATGCAAACTAGATTCATCATATGAGCATAGACACAAAGAGCAATTGATATAAGAATACAAAGGCAAAATAGTCAAAATGACTATGCAAGGACAACAATTAATAGAAATGAAATGCTAAGTAAAGTTGTCATTGGGTATACTCACAACAATAAAGTAAAGTCCTAGCTTTACTGGCCTCCCGATACTTCAAATCTTGTATTCGCTCTCCCGTACCATTTTTCTGGGTTCCAGAGTTTGGTATCTCATTAGTGCAAATATATTGGGTTTAAGCTCAATTTAGTGGTGTTTATTATGTATTTAAATTGGTTTAATAGACTTTAAATCAATCTTCCTAAATCAGTCCCTAAAGACTAAATTAAGTCTCAATTTCAGTCCTACATTTTAACGCAGTTTTTAGACAAGAAATGATCAAAATATCGAAATCCTCCACCACTACAGTTATTTTTGGTCTCTCTCTTAGCTTTCCAGAAAGGTTTAGTTTGCAAAATTCTGATTTAGAATGAAGGAGATATCATGATCTTACTAGACATAGGTCTAATTGGGATTTAATCCAACCAGCGGATTTAGAAAATCTATTTCTCTCAATCTATAGTTCCTAAAAATGTGAATTTTGGTCACAAGGCAAACAATATATCCAAATACAATATACTAAAATATCAGCACATTTAGATAAGTAGTTAGGGAATCATGCCTTTAATAGTTTTAGTTTCAAAATTTTCCTTTTTAATTCCAGCGCCTATTTGTAGAGCACGTTTGTACATAGAAACATTTGAATCAAAATATCTTCAGTTAAGAAAAATCATTCCTCTTTAAATAAGCTTTCAAATGCCACTAGTTTGGATAAATTCGGATTTAAAATGAGTAGATTATGACCAAATTACCCATGTTGATTGCAGAATTCTTGTTTTGGTGTTGCAATTTCAAAAATTCATATCTTTATGATTTCAAAACAAAATTTAGAACTTAAATATAGCTGGATTATCAGCTTGAGATGAGGAATCCAAATATATAAATTAATTGCAAATAATCAATCATCTACTATCTAAAATTATCCTAAAACTAGAACTTATTCTAATTTTAACTAAAAAGATGTTTACCTAGTTGATGTAGTACCCTAGCTTGAGAATTTCTCACAACCTCCAATGGATTCCTTCAACACCTTGATGATTCAATCCTCTCCAGCAATTCGTTCTTCTTATCCAACAAAAATAAATGAGTAATTTGGTTTGCATGTTGTTTGATCACTAATAATATATATTAAGGTGATGTTCCTTCCTAGCCTTTAATCTTCATGGATTTATGTATCCCTGGGAATATCTAATGGTCAGTCTTTGTCATATATCCCACTAAATCCCACTAACTCAACCTCAAGTGACACCATTTCCTTAATCACCTAGTTTCTAGATGTGAAAATGTGTATCTTTAGACCAATCTCATGCTTTTCATTTAATTTACTCAATTATAGGCATTTAATTTGATTTACATTAACAAACACAACCATAGGCTTGTAAGTAATTCCTTATTTCATATTAGTATCAAATAAGACTTACCAAAATGCTAAACTACCCGGTTCCCCAGATGGCACACTACTCGAGGCGTGACCCCACTCTCGTCTCGACGCCTACAACTGTACAAACCGACTTAGTAAGTCTACACAATACATAACACTAGCACACATCAATACAAAAATATGATATACCTCGGCCGCGTGCCTCAGTTGGTGCACGTATCACAGTATAGGTCCCACGTCAAGGGTAGATGATCCTGATTAAGGAATTAAAACGGAGGTTAGAGATTTGGGCCGTGACACCAATGCTCCAACAATGTTTATGGATCTGATGCACCATGTGTTCAGACTGTTTATTGACCAATTTGTGATAGTCTTCATCGATGATATACTGGTATACTCGAAGATGAGGGAGGATCACGAACAACACCTCATAGAGACATTGCAGACTTTGAGGGAGCATAGACTGTACGTTAAATTCAGTAAATGTGAATTTTGGCTATCGGAGATTAAATTTTTGGGGCATGTTATCGAAGTAGCAGGCATACCAGTGGATCTAGCCAAGATTCAGGCGAGTATAGATTGGCCAGCACCGACTTCAGTGATTGAGATTAGGAGTTTTCTGGGTTTTGCGGGGTATTATCGCCCATTCGTGAAAGATTTTTCAAAAATTGCTTCACTGATTACTAAATTGACTAAAAAAGACGTTAGATTTCACTGGTCCGAAGAATGTGAGGAGGCATTCACTCAGTTAAAGAAATTATTAACTGTCGTGCCAGTGTTAGTGTTACCATAGGTTGGACAAGGATTTTTAGTCTATACCGATGCTTCTCGTAGAGGCCTGGGATGTGTATTGATGCAATGTGTTGGTATAGTAGCTTATGCATCCAGACAATTGAAGGTACATGAGAAGAATTATCCAACGCATGATTTGGAGCTGGCAACAGTAGTGTTTGCATTGAAGATATGGAGACATTATCTGTATGGAGAGACGTTTGCACTCTTTACTAATCATAAGAGTTTGAAGTATCTCTTCACACAGAAGGATCTGAATATGAGACAGCGTAGATGGTTAGAATTTCTAAAAGATTATGACTTTTTCTTAGAATATCATTCGAAAAGAGCGAATGTAATCGCCAATGCGCTGAGTAGGATACATGTTGGAGATGCAGAGGTTCCTACTGAAACTCGAGTTGAGATTTGCGTGCAGATGAGAGTACATACCATATCTACATAGAGAGTGTCAGAAGGTCAGAGGACCGACAGGTTGTACTCAAGGTTTAGTGAGTTAGCATAGAGTGCAGATTGCGTTGATTGGACGAAGACGTCTGAACATTGTTTGCGATTCAGGGGCAAACTATGGATACCATCATTACCAGAGCTGAGAGATGATATTCTTCAAGAATCACACCATTCTCGATTCACCATTCATTCGAGCAGGACCAAGATGTACTACGACATGAAGAGGCATTTTTGGTGGCCTAGGATGAAAGCGGATGTGTCGAAGTCTATTAGGAACTGTGGGATCTGTCAACAAGTGAAGGCTGAACATCGCAGACCTGGAGGATTTCTACAGCCTCTTCCCATCCCATTGTGGAAATGGGAAGACATTGTTATGGATTTTGCGAAAGGATTGCCAAGAACCATCCGGAGACATGCTTCCATCTGGGCTATTGTTGATAGACTGAAAAAGTCTGCTCATTTTCTACCAGTGGTCACACATTATACGTTAAATCAGTTGAGTATATTGTTCGAGTGAGAGATTCTTAGACTGCATGGGGTACCAGTGACTATTACGTCAAACAAAGATGTTATGTATACGTTCAGGATGTGGTGGAGTATGCTGGAGCAGTATGGTACGCGCCTATAGTTTAGCACTGCTTTTCATTCTCAGAATGATGAGTAAACTGAGATATTGACACAGGTTCTTGAGGATATGTTACGAGTGTACGTCTTGGAGTTTGGCGAATCATAGGCGGAGTACCTACTGTTGTGTGAGTTTGCATATAACAACAGTTATCAGGCCAATATTGAGATGGCGCCTTTTGAGGCTTTGTATGGCAGACCGTGACACTTACCATCGTGTTGGGCTGAGCTAAAGGATCAGGAGACCGCGGAGCCTGAGATTGTTATCGATAACACAAAGAAGGTATGATTGATTCGTCAGAGACTTAAGGGAGCCAAAGATCAACATAAGAAGTATGCGGACAGAAATCGCGGTAATCTCACGTACACCGAGGGATCTTTCGTCTATTTAAAGGTTTCCCATCGAAAGGCTCTTCAAAGGTTTGGAGTGAAAGGTAAACTTGCATCGAGATTTATTGGACCTTTCAGAATTAAGAAATGGGTCGGAAAGGTTGCGTATGAGCTTGAGCTACCTCCACAAATATCAAGAGTTCATCTAGTGTTTTATATATCCATGCTTCGGTTAGCTGAGTCGAGATCAAGTGATCGTCCGACTGTAGATTTGAGCCAGATAGACCTGAGCGAGGATATTTCATACGAGGAACTGCCTGTTCGGATCCTAGATCGAAGGGTTGAGGAACAAGTCTATCCCAAAAGTGCTTGTCAAGTGGCAGTTTCATGATGATACGGAACTCACTTGGGAACTGGAAGACTACATACAAGATAGGTTTCCGTACTTATTCGAGTCAGGTATAACTCCTAGTTCAAATTTTAAATTTCGAAGAAGAGATTTTCATTAGTTGGGAAGAATTATAACGACCCAAAATCTCTAACCATGTTTAATTCTTTAAACAGGATCAACAACCCGTACTGTAGGACCTACACCTTGATATGTCCATTGATCGAAGCGAGGATCGAGATATATTGTATATTTTTTGTGATATATGCCTAGTGTATTGTATATGTGTAGACTGTTAAGTCAATTTTTTATATGGGTGTATAGGTATCGAGACAAGCGGGATGTACCTCGAGTTGCGTGTCGAAGTGGGGACCGAGGTAGCGACTTACGGGGTAAGCTTAAGTTATTTGAGTTAAATGGGAATTAATGTTGGTTTTGTAAGTAGATTTAGTGGTTTAATGTCGTCACACTTAATTATACATAAAGTGCCTAAAGTTAGGAAAAATAAAACAATGCTCATTAAATGTGCATCAAGACACTTATTGACCCATCAAGGGGGCAAGTGTCAACTTATTGAGTTAATCAATAGTGACTTGAGGGACAAGTGGGACAAGATGGTCCATGAGATGAGCCTCGAGATACGTGTGCACACAATGAATCAATGGCTATAATTCAAACATATCTCAACATAGTCGAATAACCATTTAAGTCAACATTTTCTCATTTCATCCTCATTAAAATCAGTAGGAGAGGGAGGAAGGAGAAATAAGAGAGATTTCCGGAGTGCTTGGAGAGGAGGAAAGTGTGCTTATCAGTGAAGCTTTGGTGAAGAAGAAGGTGGTCTTCTAGCTAGGTAACTTCTCCACCCCATAACCTTTGTGAATTTATGAATTTGTTGTCGTTGTTGTTGTTGTTGTTGTTGTTGTTGTTGTTGTTGTTGTTGTTGTTTTATGTGGGGATAGGTGTTAAGGACCTCTTGTCATGTGTACGAGGGTCTCTAAGGTGAAAATAAGGCTTATGTGTTGCACAAACACAAAATTCAAAGTGCAAAATTATGGGTTTTGCTGCACATAGCGTGCTAGGTCGATAATCTAGCGTGTTAATGCTCAATTAGCCCGGTAATTTGCCTCCGTTAGTACAAAAGAATCAGCAAAGTCCAAACGTAGTTTAAACTCTATAAATGGGTCCAAACTCACTCTAAAAACCTATCAAACAACTTCAGGGGACTAAGGGGAAATCTCATAAGTTTGAGAACATATTTCGGAGTGTCTAAAGGTCGGATAGGTTAGGACAAGCGTGTGAATTGTAAGTACAACTGTTAGAATTTTATATTTTATTTCATTCACCTTTATTTATTTATTGGTCTATTGGTAGACATTGCTTGTTGAAATCTCACATTATGTTTTTCTTATATCTCTTCATGAGTGAATATTGTGACGTGATGCCTTGTGAATTGTTTCATTAACTCTGATTCCTACTTTTGATGTCGTTTTTGAAAAGAATTGATGAAAAACATGCGAATGAGATAATTTGGATTTACTTGGACTTGTCTTTGATTTCCTTTGGTCTTTGTAGCCTAGCTAACTTGTTTTGGAATCCTAGAACATTGGCATTATTTCTCTTTGAAATTAAAGTAGGGATTATCTAGTGTCTATTGCACGAGAGATGCGCGGTTCATGGGGACATGGTTCTACCGGGGTTCCGGCACTCACCACTACACTAGCGCGACACACGAGTTATGGGAGTTGGGGGTAGTTGGCAAGAATGAAATTGATGTTATATAAGCGTAGAGCGCAGCTCCGTTATTTGTGTGAAATATGTTGAGCATAACTCCATATAGTAGTGGGAAAGGATAGGTGATAGTTATCACCACCGATCAGATGTAGATCATCTCGACTTAGCCTGTGTTTGTCTCTACATCTTTAATTGTGGTATTTACTTGCCTTACTTGTTTCAGTAATTTATTTTTCACTATTTTATGCTTTTAAATACCATTCTTTTATTTTGAAAATGTAGCATAGAATTCTCCAGTTATTACTTAAATATTACTATATTTACCGTCTAGTTTCGACGGTGGGTGGAGGTCCGTCGAGCTGCAGCGGGCTGAGAAAGGAGAAGATCGGCGACTTTCTCTGAGCATTTCAGCGACTCTCCTATCTCATTTTGTACGAGTCAACTTTTGTTGTATTATTACCGCTTATGTTTTTACTGTATATTTTGGGTTCTACATTGGGTTGAGTGTATTGTTCCATATATATATGCATGTAATGTTGTATTTTCTTGGTTTTCCACACTTAGGATTTTAAATAATAAAAGCTTTCGCATAGTCGTTAAAATACATGATAAAACGATAATATGTAATTTTAATTAACTCTAAAATCTAATAATATCTGAATGTATTTTGAGGAATTTAGGGTCGAAAGGCTGACTAATACGTAATTAAGTCTTATATATGTGGTTAGGGTTAAGGCTTGATTATAGGATTAAGTCGGGCGGTGCCCTGTTTAGAATCATTACAAATTCATCCCCCATCTCCATGCCAATCCTCACGCGGAGATGAGTTTTCATCCCCATCCCCGCTTAATCCCCGCGGGGATGAGAATCCTCATGGGAAAAAACATTCCCCATTGAAAATCCCCACAATGATTTTTGCAGGGAATTTGCGAAGAATCACCGCGGGGAAATATTTTTCCTCACTTAAGTTTTTTCAAAAAATTATAAAAAGTATGGTACACATGCATATAATTACAATTGTTGAAAATCTCAACCAAATAAAGTATAACATATAAATATAATTGCAAACAATTCAAAACAAAAAATATAATTATTTAAAAAATATATAATTAACCAAACAAGTTAAAATTATAAATCACACTAGAGTTTGTTTATCACTAGTGTTTTGGGTGAAAGCCTTGTAATATTATATAAAATTGATATATACAATGTATATAGATGTATTTGATAAATAGATGGATCTTCGCGGGGATCCCCAATAAGGATATCCACGTGAATCCCTGCGGATATTACCAATGGGGATTCCCCGCGGGGATCCCCACGAATATATTTTTTCCCCATCGCCAGTATCCATGCCCGCGTGAGTATGAGATTTTATCTCCATCCCCACCTTCATCCCCATTTAAATTCTTCATCCTTATCCCCGTTATGGCCCCGTGTAGGGATTCCCCACCCCACTTGCATCCCTAGACCCAATATATAGAAGCAGCCAAAAAAGTTGGTGCATTGAACAAAGATATGGGAAATTATATCACTGCCAGACATGTTCACAATCTTGAATAACTTAAGTATGAGCAATTATACAATAGAATCAAAATAAGTTTCTATGCTAAAGATGTGAGTTTTGTGACGTTTATAAAGATTTTTTTAAAAAAAACCCAAATAGGCGATAAAAGTTCACAAAAAGCGATTTGGCCTCCTCAAGAAGCATATTAATTTGTCCCAAATACAAGCTCCCAAGATGTTCAATGGACAAATCTAACAAATCATAATAGATCCAAAACTTAAGTAAGTCAAAATGAACTCAATTAGTCTCGATGAACCGTGAACCGTGAACCTAATGAAACTAACATGCATGCATAACTCTATAACTATCATGATCCGTGTGGTTCGAAGATCTTAAACTCCAATTAATATACATATAGGAAGAAAATAGACTATAGTTATGAAAAAGTAAAATAGAGATTAACTACCTGATGATATTATTTAGCCAATTAAATAATTAATCTTCCAACGAATATATACTACTAATTAATTAAAACTTTGTATCAGACATCCCACGAAAAAAGCTTTCTATTAGACATAATCCAACATTAAATCCAAGTACTTATCTTGTCCATTTTGTCCTATTTCGATCCTAGTTGTGGAAGTTCTGCTCCATTAGCTGTAAAGCTTCGATCTGCGCTTAAGAACATGACTTAGAAGTTACCTTTTTTTTGAGAATGACTTGAAAGTTAATTAGCCTGTGATATACAATATATATATAATTACCATGATAACACGGTTCTTAAGTTTCTTATTACGGTTAAGTCAATAATGCTTGACTTAGAAAATTTGGGCCAAATTAATTAAAAAGATTGATTTAGGTTAAAAAGAACGCGTTAAACTAGTCAAGTCTGGGCAGTTCACTTTCGTTTATGTTTCTTTTGAACTCACATCAACCAACTTTAAAGCTAAATTATTTAAAATTAACACTACATAATAGAGTGAGATACATTTGTCTCTTGATTTTACATTCATTAGAACATTTTTGGCCTTTAATAGAGGTTTTAAAACCCCTATTAAATAGAGTGTTATTAAATGTCATGTGAAAATGTGTTATGTTTTAATTTTTAATACATGTATTAAATAGAGGATTTTTAAAACTCATATCAATTAGGTGTTATTTAATAACACCCCAATTTGATAGGGGTTTAAAAACCTCTATTAAATACCGAAATTGTTCTAGTGATTGTCTTTTCCATCAGCAAAGTCTCAAATTCCAACAACAACAACCACAACGACAACAATCATAAATTAGTTGGAGTTAGCTACATGGATCAAATTCTTCTATTGCATTTGATTTAGTGCAATTGACGATGTATTTTCTATGTAAAGTCTCAAACTAATTGAAGCAAAAATTATAAGCACAAATGCAGTTACTTTTATATGCATGGGATGAGGATTCAAATCTCTCCGTGTTCATATAGGGTATAAGTTGGTTTTTGTAAGAAAAAAAAACGTTACCAGCTATTGTTGTGGATGGAAGTTTACAGTTGACAGTAAAAGTGAAAAAGAATTAGAGAGAATTTAGTTAAAATAAATAAATAAATAAAGGTAACAAGTGTTTAATTTATGTTGACACTATAGAATCATAAAAAAGAAAAAATGATCATTATAGAATCTTTAAAGAAATCATTGAAATGATTTCAACAAGAATTATTTTAGTTAATTATTTCAATGGTGGCATGTAAATAACTCCTAAAAGAAACAACACGTCATGTCTGCAGCCAGCAAGGCATGGCAAATTATTGTCCTTTTTTTAAACTATTATGAGGACAATATAATGGGGATGCTTTGTTCACTGGTGAAGAAATTATGAGGATCAACTTTGCTCTTCACTTTCAGCAGTTTTTTGAAGTTGTCTTTAAAATACATTTGACCCCAACTCTTGGCTTGAGGGTACGTGGAAGTCCCATTGATGTTGTTTTGTCCAAGATCGAGATCTCTGTAATTCAAAAATGCGGTTCTTGGAGACTTTGGAACGTAAGGAGTCATGTAGTCATACAATTCTCTCATCCATTTTATGTGCTTATCTGATGCTTCTTTCCCTTCCTTCGCATCCCAATTCGAGACATAATCAATTAAATACATGTTTCCAGCTCTATGTGGAAATGCAATTGCGTCCTCCGGAATCTCGTTCACCTTTCCTCCCCATGTACCTATAACCAACTCCGGCCTTTCTTCTTTCAAGAACCTCTTCCAAATTCCTTCCAATCCAGCCTTGGGTATCGGCTTCGTCACGAAGTCTGATTTTGCTTTGAACGTGGTCTTGGGCAATGACGATCTGTTAAGCAAAGTATCTACCGGTGTTCCAACTGGGAATCCGGCAAAAATGACCACAGACTCGGCCCAACTTTTCTCTATACAATCTTTTTTCTTGAACCCCAACTCAGGGAACTTCTTTTTCATCAATTGTACTAGTTCATCACCTCGTCCTAGGAAGAAAAATTGGAAGGTAGCTTCCACTGTTCTTCTTAATTCTCCTTTCGTGGAACTAGTAGTATTCACAACACCAACATGTAATGCAATGAAAAGCTCTTCGGGAACTCCAAAACTTGCAACCGATTGCCACTTGTAGACAAGGTCAGTTGCACCTTGTTCTAAGGTTCGACGGACCATGGCTACGGTCATGATAGGAGGAACTGGGACCAACCTGATTTTCCATGCTAGAAGAACTCCAAAGCTCGCTACTCCACCACCTCTAATCGCCCAAAACAGATCCTCTCCCATGGTTTCTCTGTTGAGGATTTCACCATTTGCATTGATCAACCGAGCGTCGAGAACATGATCTGCAGACATACCATATTTTCTTACCATTGCACCGAAGCCACCTCCGCTGATATGCCCGCCTACACCGACGGTAGGGCATGCACCGGCAGGATATCCATGGACCGGGCTTTTCTCGGCGACTCTATAATAAACTTCACCAAGTGTTGCCCCGCCTTGAACCCATGCACTATTATCTTTTATATTGACGTCGATGTTTCGTAGATTGATGAGGTCTACGAGGACAAATGGAACATCGGACGTGGAAGAGAGCCCTTCGAAGTCATGGCCTCCGCTTCGAACTGTGACTTTCAAGCCATATCTCTTAGAACAAATAACAACTGCTTGGACTTGGGATTCTCTATTGGGAGTGATGATGAATTGAGGTTTTGGTGTAGAGGGTGTTGTGAATCTGAGATTGTTTATGGATGATTGTAGTATGGGTAAATATGAGGGGGATTTGGGGACATGGACTTGTGGTTTGGACTCATTAGAAATGGAGGCAATGCAAGTAAGGAAATCTCCTTGTGGTGAAGGAGCTGATGAAGATGATGAGGCTTTCACTGATATTGTTACCAAAAGAACTGAAGTGAGCAAAAGGATTGCATAATTTGAACTCTCCATTTCTCAACTTCTATGTATGTTTTCTCTTGTTTTGATGCAAGAGAGGAGGCCCATTAGCCCCCCTTTTATAGTGATCATAGGACCACATTTTTCTTTGCAGACATTGGACTCCTAATTAATTAATATTGCCAGTCTTTTAATTTGTCTGCTTTCTTTTAAGCGCTTGTTTTACATGTTTTTTCTTCACTCTATATTTACATGGAAGAAAGAAGATTTCAATAATCCTAGGCTGCTTTTTAAAAAAAAAATTATTATCAGGGTATTCGAAGTGTTACTCTCACTAATCCCGTACTCGAGAAGGGAATGACCACAAGAGCGGCAACCTCTAGCCAAGAGTTTTAAAGGTTTTTCATTCTCATAGTTCGAACTCGAGACCTCTAACTAAAGGGGGAGGGACTCGTGTCATCTCACCACAACCATCGTGGTTAATTCAAAAAGACTTTGGTTGGTAGATAAAAAAAATAATTCATGACAGCTTCCTTGTGCTTGCTTGAGGTGTCATGTTATTCAAAATTCTTAAATTTTGTCACAATTAATTAGATAGTTATTCGATTTGTCTCAATGAACACGGATTTATGCTTTATATATAATGCACTGTAATACACGTATTGACCAATCTTACAGAGATTGGAATGACTTCAAAATGAGTTGATATACGCTGTGATTAGATTAGATATAAAATAAAATGGCGGTTGTTAGAGAACAATATCGAAAGAAAATAAAGATTATAGGGATTGAGACATTAATTGGGTAGTTGAGAATGACTCGAATGAGCTATAAAAATCGTAGGTTCCAAGTATTTGATCAATTATTTTAATTGAGCGGAGGGTCGGAGAGGGCTTAATTTATTTATTTATTTATTGAAGTTTTGAACTCACCGTTTAACTTTCTAGAGTATTGTCATTAACAATTGAATATTTTACCAAAAATAGAGCAATCTTAGTACTATTCATCAAAATATTGTAGTCTCAAATTGACATTGAAAAGTCGTAGGAGGAAAGAATGCCTATGTGTTGCCGAAATCAAATTTTAATAGTCAGTAGTTCGAGTTGCGTTGTTGGTGGAATATGTCAGCGTTGCTTATTACTTTGTTAGTATTGTGTTAATGTTGCGGATTTTAATTTTAAGTGCCTCAAAAAGTTCTATAAATATACTGATAGACTGGAATAATGAAGTAACTTGTGGCAAACAAAAAAACAAGTGACAAGCCTATGATCATGCTAATGGCAAATTTTTAAGACTTGTTAAAGGAGAAAAGTATAATGCAGGAGAGAAATAAAAAATGTTAGACTAGAGGAATTTGTAATGACTTCGAAACGTGTAATACTGTCACTTTACTAAAGAAAATTTTGTTCTTTATACTGTAAGAGTCAATTGTGTTTCAAATAATCAGCCCCTTCCATCCATCCATCCATTCTCCACACTCCCTTATCTCTATGGAAAGTGAGATATATGTCCGCTCACTACAGATCAAATGGGGAAGATCGATGAAGAAAGTTCATAGAATGAACCTCGATCGACATGCAGCCTTAATGAGGATCGAATGACATATCTCTCACTTCTTATAGAGTTAACGGATTGTAGAGAATGAATGGACTTAAGGGCTTGAGCATTCGAGTACTCGGAGTTCAAGAGTCGGGTTATTGATGAGTCGACCATATGGGCTGAGTCATACTTCCCCCAAAACCTCAAGGGGGTATTTGTACCTTTTCCCCTATAAAATTGCCGACATCCACCATTAGATTGACAACCAAATTCTACTGTAGCTATTTATGTCAATATACATTATATACACATAAACAGTAATCCCCACCAATGGCCATTCTCAATTAGTTGGCCTATTTATTTTTATTTGATAGTAACAAGATTTTACTTCATTATAGCCAAAATGTAATATGTACATGGCGAAAAACAATTTGTATCTTGTAAAATAGAATAAAAAAAAAAATCCGTACTAATGTAGTAAGGGAAAAACGCAGCGTCCCTATGAAGGAAAATTCGTTGCCCCACATTGAGGTTGAGCCAATAATGCAAACTCGCTCCAACGTGTTGTCGTACTCTCACCGAATCAACTAAGTTGAACCGGTGACCATACAGCTAGAATATACAAAAGTGGGAACCAAAATTACAACAATGATCATCCTAAATACAACTTACCCATACCCGCTGTACATTAAGTACCCTTATCTAAGTGCCTCATCAGATCTCATAGGATATTGCTCCATCCACCATGTACCCAATTAGTACTTAACCCCTCAAAATCCTTATCTTTCAATGACCAATACTCCACAGTGTGTTTGATTCCATCACGAACCTGAACTCACCCTTTCTCAGCTTCATTGAACAACCTTCTATTTCGTTATAACCAAATACCCCACAGTAGTCCCACTCTCCCTGCTGACCATAAAGTCTTGCGCTTTCCACCAGGGCATGCTACAATATTGTCAGCCAAACACTCAGCAACATTCCTAGGGGTAATCCACACAAATGAAGTTCCTCTATTAACCATGTCCACATTCACATTACAAAGGGGCAAGATAGAAATAAATGATCAATAGACTCGCTTGACTTTTTGCACATCACACGCTGCGATGGTTGGAGACACCATTGGGGGCAACATTTCTGTAAAATGTCTGCAGTGCTGACACGTCCTTGCCATACTACCCATGCAAAAAAAAAAGAGCCTACCTCATATGTCCCTGATTTAGCCCATCTCCATTGAGCATTTGGGTCTAGAGAGATGGACCCTAAAGGTTGTGAGGTTGACCCATTCCCCATTAACAACACCTCAGCAACCATGGCATCCAGCTTCCTTGAACACTAAATAGGTTGACCTTCATTCGCATCAACAAAAAACAACGAATCATCTGCAAATTGGAGATGTGTTATATTCAATTTGTCTCTACCCACTTCAAAACCACGAATAGTATTAGTATTATGAGCTTTAGCGGCATCAATTGTTCTTCCCATCACATTGGCTACTAAGATAAAGAGGAAGGGTTTCCTTGGCGTAACCCTCTAGTTGCATCAATTTTACCTCTAGGACGACCATTGACCATTAACGAGAAATTTGAGGATTTCAGACACCCCATGATCCATCGCCTCCATCACATGCCAAAACCTTTCATTTCCAAAAACTAATCAAGAAACTGTCAATTCACTCTATCATAGGCTTTAGCAAAATTGGTAAGCATTTAGAAGACAAGAAAAGAGTGTCCATGCTCAGATTGCTTATTTCAATCGAGACGAAGAATAAAGAAATTGGAGATTTAGACAATTAATTATTTCCTAAACAATTAAAAGGAAAAAAAAAATATGAGCTAGGTGAAGGATCGTGGGAGTTCTATGTAAATCTGTAATCATCTTTCTTAGTGCATTTACACCTAGGCATGGCCCCGAAGACGTAGGACGGGAGGTCCGAACTGCGTAAACAATTCACGTGTGTCTTTTGTTTTTTGCAAATTTATTTTTCTCGTTGTTTTTCATTTATGCCAAGATATGCAGCCGTATCTGTGCCCACATCACCTATATATACAAGGTTATTGCTGTGGCCACAGCAAAATATGTTGGACATTGTTTCTACATTTACCCCCAAACAGACAGCCCGGATTTGTGCTCACAGCACCTATATATCATGCCTATTGTCTATAGCCACAACAGAATATGTTGGACAGATTGTTTCTACATTTACACACAGACAGTCTGTATCTGTGCCCACAACACCTTTATATACAGGGCTACATTTTGTGCCCACAGCAAAATCTTTTGGACAAATTGTGTTTTTACACTAATTTATATATATAAATTTCATAGTTCTTTCATAGAATCTTAAACTCAGGAAGACATTCTAAGTTCTTTCATAGAATCTTAAACTCAGGAAGACACAAGGCAATTCCTTAGAGCATTGAAAATGCACTAGTGTACTCCCCAAAGACACCTAGAGATTATTTTTCTTGTTTTCATGATGATGGACCAAGTGGAATGCTCTGCTCATTTCTAAAGAAATTACTTGGATCAACTTTGCTCTTCACTTCCACTAATCGATCAAAATTGCCTTTAAAATACTTGAACCCCCAAATCTTTGCCTCTTTATAGGATGCAGTGCCATTAATTTTGTTTTGGCCCAAGTCTAGATCTCTGTAGTTGAAATATGCAGCTCTTGGAAACTTGGACACATAAGGCCTCATGTAACTGTAAAGCCTTCTCATCCAACTCAAATGCTTTCGAGTTGAATTGGTCCCTTCTTGATCTTCCCATGAAACCAAGTACTGAATTTTATAAATGTTTCCTCGCCGATGCGGGAATGGAGTCGCGGAATCTGAAATCTCACTCATTCTTCCACCATAAGGTGTGAAAATCAGCATGGACTCCTCAACTTGTACTAGTATCTTCCAAAGTCCCTCCAATGCCTTGATTGATATTGGTTCCATAACATAATCAGATTTAAATTTGGATGCTGGTATTGATTCAGGAATCCTTTGAAGTAGAACGTTCGGAGATTCGCCATTCCTGAAATTTGCAAAATAGAGGACAGACTTGATCCAACTTAGTTCAGGCATTCTTCGCGCTTCAATTCCAATTCAGGGAACTCAAGTTCCATCAATTGGAGAAGCTTTTCTACTCCTCCAATGTACATGGAGTGGAATATCACTTGTACTGATCTCTTTCCCTCATCATTAGAATTAACTTCTACGATGACGCCGAGAAACAAGTTCTTGTCGAGTTTATCTGCTACGGATTGCCATTTATGAACAAGAGCAGTTGCATTTGAGCTCCTTATGATTTCGAATACAGTCACGGTATGCGGCACGGGAACTAACTTAATCTTCCATGACACAATCACTCCAAAACTAGCTCCTCCCCCTCCTCGAATGGCCCAAAACAGGTCCTCTCCCATGGATTCTCGGTCAAGGAATTTGCCATCTGCATTAATTATGTGAGCATCAATGATGTTATCGGCAGCTAAGCCAAATTTTCTTAGCATGAGACCAAACCCGCCTCCACTTATGTGTCCTCCAACTCCTACTGTCGGGCAACTACCTGCAGAGAAGCCATATGTGCTACTCTTTTCAGCAATTCTGTAATAAACTTCTCCTAGAGTTGCTCCAGCTTGAACCCAAGCACTCTCGTCTTCTAAATCCACAGACACAGAGTTTAGATTAAACAAATCGATGATTAAAAAAGGAACGTCGGACATATAAGATAATCCCTCATAGTCATGACCTCCACTTCGAACTCTAATCTGAACCCCATGTATTAATCTGGAACAAATCATAGCTACCTGGAGTTGTAATTCATTCAAGGGTGTGATTATGAGCTGCGGTTTAGGGGCGGAGGTCGACAAGAACCTCCCGTTACGAATATAAGACTGTAGGATTGATGTATACATAGAAGAGTTTGAGGTGTAAATTGGAATGGACTGAGTAGAATTGAATGAGAGGCATCGAAACAAGTTTTCGTGGATTGAACTCCAAGTTCCCGGAGA
This sequence comes from Stephania yunnanensis, assembly GCA_039657365.1. NCBI lineage: Eukaryota > Viridiplantae > Streptophyta > Magnoliopsida > Ranunculales > Menispermaceae > Stephania > Stephania yunnanensis. The sequence continues at coordinate 53,473,189 of CM077588.1, read as the reverse complement.
TATTGCAAACAAAAGTATTGAAACTAAAACAACTATAGCTGAGCTTGAAGAACTCATCTTTTCGTCCAAGATGAAGCTATTATACTCCTTATGAAGCTATTATACTCCTTGTATATATATATAGATAGATGAAAACATTGTGAACTGCTTTAGAATTGTGAAGCAAATTTCACGCTACCTAGAATACTCTTACAATTATAATTGTGATTGCGTGCAGGCTAGTATATGCTCTAGCTAGTGACCAATAGATCCACTATATTCTATTCTAGGCATGTCCAAGGAGAGGAGCAGTTCAGGCTGAAGTCTTGTTGATTATTCAAAGTCTCGAGGAAGAAGTTCGAAAAGATGGTCCCCTCCAAAAAACAAGAAAATTCAAGCTACAACTCAACATAATGCGATTAATTAACACTAAAAAGTAAAAAGGATTGGTGGTTCTCCATCAAATGGGGACAATCAACTGTATAGACTAAGAGCGACCAATTAAGAATTCTCAGCCTGTCAGTGTCTCATAGAGTTTTGTCTTTGATTTATTTGGTTCAACAAATCATGTAACTTTCAGAGGTATTTTTTTCAGAACCAATAGATTGGGTTCTACATTCAGAGGTATATAACTTTCAGAGGTATTTAGTGCCTCTTCACCACAGATCTTAAGTTTGATCCATGGAAGTGGAGAAAATCATGTCAAGTCTTCAGCAAAGTGTCAGTTGAATTTTGGACTAGTCGGGGTGGTCGGCCTTAAATATTGGCAGCAACAACACCAAAAAAAAAAACTGAGGCACCCATTGAAGTTCCTTAGATCATAACTTAACTTGAGATGAACAACGACAACAACAACATAGCCTCAATCCCAAAATTAGTTGGGGTCGGTCACATGGATCAAACTTTTCCATTGCACTCCATTTAGCGCAATTGACGACATGCTTTCCAAATCATTTAGATCCCTCTAAATTTATGCGTCCAAAGTTAGATTCGGCCTACCCCTACTGAGTCAAATTTCTTCAATTTCTACGAACTCGAGCTTTCTAGTGGTGGCATTTGTAGGCGTCTTTGGTCGCAATTGCACATCCTAATCTTTGTGTCAATTGGTGTTGCTCCAACTTTTCTTTGAATTTATTTATTTCTTATTCTATGTTTAAAAGACTTCATGGCAGAGTCACTAAAGTTTGTTAGCTTTATAGGTTAAATATTTTTTTACTGGACAACTCTTTCATTGTAACCATCTGAATAAAGCAAGATATTTCTGTCTGGTACTTAACATCCAATACCAAAAAAATTGAAAAGTTGATGATGACAATGAATGACAATCACCACTCAAAAATCAGAAAATATGAGAAAACCACTTCACGATATCATGGACCCAATGACAGTCACACAGCATTACGTATGGTTAATAACTTTCATCTTCTCTACCAAGAAAGAATGGCCAATCTAAGAAAATTTAAAAAGAAAAAAGATTTGAACATTTCCAAAAGTAGTCTCGTTCTGTACTAAAAATAAAAGAACTAAGAAGTAAGCCAAAATGGAAAAGACTGCAAATAGTACAGTAATCAACTCATTTCACAACATAAAGAAGACTCAAAATGCATAATAGAAAACGCTTCCACTCAGTAGGAAATTTAAAAAATAAAAAAAAAAAAAAAAAAAAAAAATTGCAGCTTACTTAGTTGGATTTCATGCAGCGATAACTGTAAAAAAATAAAAAAAATAAATAAACGAAAAAAAAGGGCCGTTAAGGCCACCCCGCCATTTCATGAAGGCACCCAACTTAAATGTAAAAATTCCAGCGAAAATGGAAAAGACCATTTTGCCCCTGTATATATATTGATTCAAATCCCACAAACCATTTTGACAAAGAAAAAGGGGCACCCCGCCACCAAGATTGAACCATAAAAGCGACATTGCGTTTGGCGAGCGTTTATCGATTGTTGTGGCTTGACATCATCCGACAGCGATGTAACAATGCTTGACAACCATATGATGCTTTGTTGGAACTGTTAATTTGAGTAAAACTGTGAAAATGATGATTTGTTTGTCAACGTAGGGTTGGGTAATTTCGACAAATCCGAACTTGTTTGCACTATATAATGGAGGATTGTACTGCTACGGTGCAAGAGGAGGTTGAACTTGAGGTAATTTTTCAAATTTATTGTGTTTTTTATGCGGTTATCCGAAGTTTCTGTCAATGTGCGCGATTGATTCGGCCTCGCAGGACCGAGATGTATCACAATGTCTCGGTCATAGAGGACCGAGATGTGTACGTAGTTCACGGTATGGGAGGACCGAGATGTGTACAACATATAAGCGCATGGAACAGAACCCAAAAAAAACTTTACAAAAAAAAGGTTCAAATTCATCCATTTCTGATGTCTCGGTCAAGCAGGTTCGTAAACCAACCCATACTTTCGGCCACTTCTGACCGAAAAGGGGTCGCAAATCTCGGAAGTGTACAAACGAGAGCAATTGAACGTTCTCGGTTGTACACCACCGACATGGCTTGATCAATTCAATTCACCTAACTCTCGTCCAGTGCCGACCGAGGCGACTCTAACCCTCTCGGTATTGTACAACCGAGATAAGGAGTACATTCTCGGTTGTACACCACCGACACAACACTATCTAACACTAATTGTACAACTCGTCATCTCTCGATCGACATAACACAAGTAATCTCGGCCATTCGTAACCGAGACTCTGTGAACTCTTCCGGCCTTCCTGGCCGAGACGGCGAGTTGCCCAAAATTTACCCTTTGTCTCGGCCATGCTTGGCCGAGACAGTAAACACACTCTCTGGCCCGTGTGGCCGAGAACCGCGATTTTCCAATAATGGAACCATTGAACACACCGCCACACACACATTTCAACTACTTACCAAATGTAACTTATTTATACTATAAACGTACCTTCAAACGATCGATTTCGCGTCAAATGTGTGTGTTCGACGAACTTCAACCGAGCCCTAATTTGGAGACGAAATGGCCCAACACCCGGAGCCTACAAACCGGAAAAACATCCTACAACGAAGGAGAAACACACGAAAACGGACGGAAAACACGATTTCCGGGAATCCTCGCAATGGTCGATCCTCAACGAATGGGTTCTTCCACAAGGAGTTCGCTGGTGGTGGGGGTGGGGGTGGGGGTGGGGGTGGTGGGGTGCGAGAGTTTTGAACGAGGGGTATTTTGGGATATTTCGGGTCCAATTTTTGGGTGCCCCGGGTAAATTGGTTAGTGCCCTCATTAACTGGGTGCCTTCATGCAACGGTGGGGTGCCCTTAGCTGCCCTAAAAAAAAAAGCTAAAGATATTGACCTATAGAAGATGGAACCAGTGTCTAGGGTTGAGACAAACCTGTCACGCAACTTTGCTTCCACGGATGAATGGTTAATCTTCACAAATAAAATAGCACAGCTTCGTAAGTCCTTCAATATTCTGGTGGTGGATAATGGACTTCGTAGCATGTAAATAAGTATTATACATAAAAAAAAAAAAAAAAAAAAAAAAGTGCAAGTTCATCAAATGACTTAGCAATAACGACTACGGTCATTAGTTAAGTTAACAATTCTACAAAAGAAACAAAAAATTAACACAACCAGCGTAATATACTTTTAAGGTATTAACCAATATGTGATAAACAGTGAAGTGGACTAATACTGGTCCATGCATCTGGACATGCATATCATTCCTTCCTCTCAATCAATGAAATTTCTACTTAAAAATTGCGAAAAGAAAATAATAAACTTGTGAGGCCCGTCATTTCAGGTGAATGTGTTCCCAGATACTGCACATCTTGGCATCTCTTATACTTGTTTTATACAAGGAGCAACTTTTGTGTAAGTGATGAGAATTGTACCCATACAAAAGCTAGCACATGGGCTCCAAAAAAAAAAAAAAAATGAAGACAAAAGCAAGTTAGAAAGAATGCAGGAAAGACAACATCAAATAAAAACACCCCCAGCTCCAACAAATAGAAAAAAGTGCAACTGGTATATATTTACACACACAACACAACAATAAGATGTGGGCACAGCTGCACTTCACATGGTACACTACAGAACTGATCATGTGACAACAAAATCTTCAAATTGAAGATAAGACTTTTGGATTGTTTGAAGAAACAACTGTATAATTTCCTCTTATAAAATTGGGCGCCAGAATGATCAGCCTAAGAACCCGATGAATCGATATAAGAAGAAACTATAATTTTTTGAAGTCAATACATTGACCTCGATTGGCGTTCGGTCTCACCATCGAAGTAATACTATATCCTTAATCACACATGGAAAAACAGTATTTAAGATGTTCATGCCATTGATATCCTTCAGAAACAGTAGAGGTAGCTAGCAAGAGATGAAGAATTCAATCTCTGCAATGCTCTCACTCTTTCAAATCCTTGTTTTCTCAGTTTTCGCATTGGCAACTGCAAGATCAGCTGCCGATGACAAAGTTCCTAAAATGCCTATCAGTTCATTCAAAAAAAATGACCATTCCAGTCTACACGCCGAGCAATTCTTCTTATACTTCTGTCCTACAGCTGCCCATAAAAGATCTTAGATTTCTGAATGCCACTACCCCAAAACCCAAGTTTATCATCACACCAGTGCACGAATCACACGTTCAAGCAGCAGTGATTTGCTGTAGAAAACACGGGTTACAAATCAGAGTTCGCAGTGGAGGCCATGACTTTGAGGGTTTATCATATACATCCCATGTTCCATTTGTTCTGGTTGATATTGCTGATCTTAAATCAATAAATATCAACTTGAAGGATGGTAGTGCATGGGTTGGGGCTGGTGCAACGGTAGGCCAGCTTTTATACAAAATTGCAGAGAAAAGCCAAGGCCATGGCTTTCCCGCTGGGCTTTGCGCCACAGTAGGAGTTGGAGGGCACTTCAGTGGCGGAGCATATGGAAACCTCAACAGGAAATATGGTCTTTCGGCTGATAACATCATCGACGCCACAATAGTGAATGTCAATGGAAAGATTCTGAACAGAAAAACTATGGGTGAAAATCTGTTTTGGGCCATCAGAGGTGGAGGAGGGGCAAGCTTTGGAGTGATTCTGTCATGGAAAATCAAGTTGGTTCCTGTTCCACCAACTGTGACTGTTTTCAGACTTCTCAGAACAATAGAACAAGGTGTAACTGACCTTGTTTACAAGTGGCAATACATTGCAAACAAATTCCCCGAAGATCTCCACTAAGACTCAGTATAAGAAAGTTGAATGCAAGTCCGGGAGTAAAGCAAACAGTCCGAGTATCATTCGTAGCTTTATTCCTAGGAAAAAGTGAGCAACTCCTCCAGATAATGAATCAAAGCTACCCAGAATTAGGCTTGCAGCCTAAAGATTGTATTGAAATCCCATGGATACAATCCGTCCCGTATTTCGCCGGATTCCCACCAAACACAAGTCTGCAAGTGCAGGAAATGAATCCATTCAGAATTTACTTCAAGGGGAAATCCGACTATGTAGTGCAGCCTATTTCGAAAACTGGGTTGGAAGGAATATGGAAAGCACTTCTTGAAGTAAACAACACTGCAATGGCATTCATTCCTCATGGTGGAAGAATGAGTAGGATCCCAGAAACTGAAATTCCATTTCCACACAGAAGTGACAAGATGTATCTGGTTGAATACTTCACAAGCTGGCCGGAAGCCGGAACTGAAGCAGCCAATATGAATGTTGATTGGACACGAAAATTATACAAGTACATGACACCACATGTTTCCAAGTCCCCAAGGGCTCAGTATCTTAACTACATTGATCTTGATTTGGGACAAGTCAAGGTTGGCACTGCCACCTATGCCCAAGCTAAGGTCTGGGGCATAAAATACTTTAAGAACAATTTCGATAGACTAGTGAAAGTGAAGAGCAAGGTCGATCCACAAAACTTCTTTAGGAATGAGCAAAGCATCCCACCTGTTCAATTATAGAGGAACAAGATGCAATGCTTTGGTTTCACTAAGTTTTTCTTATGCTATAATAATAATGTCTATGTACTATGTATGTTCAGCCAAATTTCTAGTTTCATCTTCATTTAACACAAATAACGGCTGCAAATCTTGTAGTTTCCATAAAATGGCAAAAGCGCAAGTCTTTTTTTTTTTGTTTTTCTATTGTTCTATCTGCAAGCGAAAGATATACTACAACAACAACAACAACAACAAAGCCTGGTCGGCTACATGATTCAACTATTCATCTAGGAAAATGAAAAGATTTTAGTGCACAAGATTTATTGTCCATTACAAAGTATTTTGTTCAATGGAAATGGGATTAATATTCATTTTACATTTCAATATATTGATCCATCATCCTTTATTTAGCTTCTTTTCTCTCTTATCTATTCTTTGGGTTCTCTGCAGTCGTGTGTTTTCGGTGTCTTATTATAGCATTACGACAATGGAGTTTGCAATGGTTACTCTGTAAATGAGGACTGCTGGTTCTATGTAATCTTTTTTAACTCCACTTTTGTATACAATAAAAAAAAAAAAAAAAAAAAAAAAAATCCCATATAGAACCTTTAATTATCTAATTGAGAAAACAAATCTAAATCGCGACAGAAACTAGTTGAAACTATAAAAGATACAATGAAAGTGCATGTTTGGTATATGAGAAAAGAAAAATGAATGAGTCGAAGAAGAAAAAGAGAGGTGTAAAACGCACCTCTCATTATATTACCTGTGTTAACAGCCATGACCTTGCGATTTTATTTTATTTTTTTTCATTTCAGTTAAATGGCTTATCCATTCAAAGCACAAATGGGACCCTCCAAGAGAACAGCTATAGTAAGTAAATAATAATGCATTATTGTCAAATAACATATAGTTAACTATAACATTTGGAAAATAAACAGTGTCATTGAAACCACCATACAGTCAACTTTATAGTACAGATGAATTCATTCGAAATCAACAACTTTCAAAAAAAAAAAAAAAAAAAAAAAGAAATCCTACACGCTATTTCCATCTTCACTGGTGGTTTTAAAATTTTCTCAATGAAATATATAATTCAACCACCACCCGGAGTATAGACTAAATAAAAAAATAAAAAAAAAAAAAAATATTGACATGATATCATGACCCTTAAACATTCCAGCTAAGTGGATCAAGTTTGCATCCATGTGATTGCTATTGAGAAATATAAAACAAAACCACCACCCGAAATATAGGCTATAATGAAGAAAGAAAACAGTGACATGATCATATCATGGCCTATTCAAATTCAACTAATCAATTTGCCTCCATGTCATAGCTGTCATGCTCATTCTCTGACAGACACAATGTCATATATAACTTGGAATTAGTTTTCTATTAATCAAATAATTTCTCCCTGTTGAAGTCAGTAGAAAGAATACTCCATTTGATACTTGGAAAAAAAAAAAATCTTGATCATTATATGATTCCTTCTTTTTAGTTTTACATAAATTGAAGGTTCCACTGTCCAGTGTCCTTTCCTTTGTATGTCACCCTCAAACCATCCTCGATAATGGTTGCCATTTAACCATCTAAAGAACTATGTGCTCTTAGAGACTATTTTATAAAGCAACTAAGAGACCTCAAGGGAATTGGCACAGCAGTTGATAGATCAACTTCAATAAATAATAGGCCTAATTATAAAAAAATATCTAAACATTTATAAGTTCTACGATTCACTAGAACAATTTCGATATTTAATAGAGGTTTTTAAACCCCTATTAAAGGAGGTGTTATTAAATAACACATAATTGATAGGAGTTTTAAAAAATCTCTATATAATACATGTATTAAAAATTAAAACATAACACATTTTCACATGACATTTAATAACACTCTATTTAATAAGGGTTTTAAAACCTCTATTAAAGGCAAAAAATGTTTTAGTGATTGTATTCTAACCTTTTTTATTTAGTTTCAATTATATCCTCAAGGCCTCATTTTTCTTTCATAATATGAGCCCACATACCATTCTCTTCAACTTTCTTGTAACACCCTTAAGAATTTATTAATACATATGCATTAGAGTTTAATATTCATGATAAATATGTATTCAATGTATATAATACACATAGTTGTGTGAACATATACCTACTCAATCACATACATAATCTAGGTACTTAGTTCTTTTGTTTGTAAAATTAAACAACTACGGGTAACCTTCTAATAAGTTTTATTCGCCATTTTCATATGTATATACATATAATTTTCAACCTACTATTAGTGATCTAAGAATAACTAAATTTGAATTAGAGTATTAATGCATCATTGATTTATAAATCATTATTTTTGTGAGTCGCCATAAACTTAATTTAAACATGAGGCTTACAAGATTTTGATATAAATTGATTAATGTGGATGATCATGAAAAGAAAAATTAGAAGATTAAGTTGATTTCAAAGAAAAAAGTGCCCCAAATTATTTGAAAAAAGAATTGATACTAAATTGAAAGGTTATGGTATAATTGATACAACTTATAAATGTTATGATATTTTTTAGGGCCGCTATGGGCACCCCACCAATTCACGAAGGCACCCAGTTGTTGAAGGCATAAAATCATTTACCAAGGGTGCCTAAAATTGAGGCCCGAAATCCCCAAAATACCCCTCATTCAAAAAAAAAGGCCCCACCACCCCACCACCGTCCTCTTCAACAAGCCATACTCTCTTGAACCCACATTTTCTCAGTTATTTGGATTTGTCTTCGTTCCTCTCGTCTCTCTCCTCTGTTGTAGGCGGAATTTCGAGTTTGGAGGCTCTGTGTTTTGTTCAATTTCGTCTCCACATTAGGGCTCGGTTCTAGGTTTTCGTTCACACACTCAAGTCGTGAAATCGATCGTTTGAAGGACGTTGATAGTCTAATTAAGTCGCATTTGGTAGAGTAGTTGTTATGTTTGTGTAGCGGTGCATTCAATGGTTCTCTGATTGGAAAGTCGTGGTTCTCGGCCACACAGGCCAGAGTTGTTATTTACAGTCTCGCCAAGCATGGCCGAGACAGAGGGGAAGTTTTTGGGAACTCATGGTTCTCAGCCACTCGTACTTAGAATAGTTTATACAGTCTCGGCAACGAATGGCCGAGAGTAATTGTGTTATCTCGGTCACCACATCACGAGAGTAACCATAAGTGTATAGTTTATGTCCTGTCGGTGATGTACAACCGAGAATGTAGCATTGCTCTCGGTTGCCCATTACCGAGACTATTATTGTTATCTCGGTCATGCGCCACCGACATTCTTATGGTTTTCTCAAAAGTGCATGACCGAGACTATAGAAATGGAAGATTTTGTTCTTTTTTTTTGAATTGTTTTAGGTAGCGTAACGCTGTGTTTGCTCTCGGTTGCTCTTGACCGAGACTTATGTATAAGTTTCGGTCCTGCGAGGCCGAAACAATCGCGCCCGTGCAACTTTTTGATGAAAAACATGAAAAAAAAAAAAAAAAAAAAAAAAAAAAAAAAACACAATAAATTTCACCAAATACATCTTCTTGTTCCTCCTCTTGCACCATTGCAGTACATTCGTCCATTTTATAGTGGAAACAAGTTCGGATTGGTCGAATTTACCAAACCCTACATTGACAAAATTGTGGCTTTAGGTTTCACTTGGGATCCAATGTGGTGGGGTGCCCCAAAATTGATTTGAAAATGGGTTGTGAGATTGGAGAGAGTATATATGAAGGGGCAATATAATCATTTACATCAAAGTGTAATTTAGAGGGGAGAATGACAAAAAACTAGGTGCCTTCATGAATTGATGGGGTGCCCATAGCGGCCCTCTATTTTTTTTTATCATATATTAGACATAAATAATATAGAAGAAGTTTTGTAGACAAATAGATGTCATTAAATCAGACATTAGATAAAAATAAATAAATAAATAAAGACGTGCTGGAAAATCTGACTAATGACTGATCAAATACTTGAACAGCTGCAGGGTCTCCTTCGTAGATAATCCAATCAACTATTTGGATGAATACTCCACGAACATGTCAGTCATTCAAAATATATGTCAAAATCAGCAATCATTCATGACAAGATTATATAAGATGTTGCTGCTTTTCAAGTCCCTCGAAGCCAGAAAAGCCAAGGTGGGAATTTCTATCTGTGGATTATCTCTATTTCAAATCCTAGTGCCTCTATAGGTAAAAAGCACAAAAGTATGAAAAACTAGACTAGGTTATGTGTACTTACCGACTCGCCGATCGTTTATCAAAGATGTGTGCCTCCCATTGAGAGAACATGTCATCCATTTTACACACAAGCACTCCTCTATTTACATTATTTCTCACATTCCTTACCGAAGAAGATCTCTCCATCTTGTTGTTGAAGATATCCATCCCCACTTGGAAGCTCGCTTGTGGCTCGATCCATGAGGTAGCCTTGTAGTTTACTATTTCCCATATCTCCTCTTTCGTTCTCTCCTTGGCATGAAAAATTCTTCTGCTCCGTTCTTCCCATATTGACCACAAGAGAGCTTGAACTCCGCTTCTCCACATAGTCTCTTTTCTTAAGCCGAGATTCAGGAAGTTGGTGTCGACTAGGCAAACCGTGCTGTCGAGTTCTCGTGGTGTCCATTGCATGGACAATTCCGAGGTCAATTCTATCCGATCCCCTCGAAAAGGCACAATGTAGGAATAAATGATCGAATGTTTCGCTATCTCTCAGGCATAGTGGGCACTGGGAAGGTAAGAGGCTCGATCTTGGTCTTCTCCTTTGTAATACGTCAATGGTGTTGATTTTCTTTTGGTAGAAGGTCCAGGTAAAAAATTTTATTTTGGGTGGACTGCAAGTTTTCCAAATCGACTTGAAGGCTAGGGAAGGATGTGCATTCAATAGTCCATGAAGCCAAATCCTCCCGGAGTGTATGGAGTACTTGCCATCACTGGTTTGTGTCCACTTTCTCGAATCTGGTTGTCCCGCAGAAAGAGAAACTCGTCCTAGGCGTTCCATCATTCGGGCTACCTCATTTGTTTCCTCTGCTGTACACCGTCTGCGAAGCTGTAAATCCCATCCGGGTTCGTCACCGGTACCTTCAGCTTGTTTCCATAGGTCTGAGATTAGAGCATGGGGCTTGCGGGTAAGTGCATACAAGTTCGGGTAGTCCGAGCTAAACCGTGTTTGGCCTCTCCATACATCCTCCCAAAACTTGATCTGTTGTCCATTCCCCACCTCTAGTTTCGTACCTTGCCGAAACTCATCCATGCACGATGATATGAACTTCCATGGGCTTCTTGTGCTTGCTCTGTAGGCGTGTCTCGAGTCCCACTGGTTGCAGTCTGTGCCAAATCTGCTTTTAATTATTTTCGCCCATAGAGCCTCCGGTTCTGTTTGTAGTCTCCAAAGCCATTTCATGGCAAAAGCCTTGTTGATCCTTTTGAGGTCTTCAATCCCTGTACCCCCCAATTCTTTCGGCTTGGTCACGGTATTCCATGCCACTAGATGGCTGGGCTTTCCATCCCCCATTGTGCTCCATAAAAATCGTTTCATCATACCTTCCAATTTTTTCGCCACCCCTTTTGGGATCTCAAAGAGGGATAGAAAATAGGATCTCAAATCCTAGTGTTCACAATTTCACTGGCACCTTCATTCTAGTTCTGCTGCTAGTGAGAATATATTCCAATGCCTATCAAACCATTCAATGCAATCTATATGCCAAACTCTACATCCTACTCTTCAATCTTGCAATCATCCATTCAGAATGAATCTCTTGTTCTTATCACCCAAGACGCCTAAACCGCTTCTCATCATTGCACCATTGTATGAATCCCATGTCCAGGCAGCTTTAATTTGCTGTAGAAAACATGGGTTGCAGATCAAAATAAGGAGTGGAGGCCATGATTTTAAGGGCTTATCATGTATATATATATATATATATATATATATATATATATATATATATATATATATATATATATATATATTGTTGTGGAGTATGAATGACCATGCATGTACACCAACATATTGTGTAGTCATATAACTTGTATTTCTCACTTAATAGTACCTCTACTTGTCTATGTATTGTCATTGTTCTTAGGAGGAAGAGAACAACTACTCAAAATAATGGAGCAGAGGCTGAAAGAGTATAGCCTGGTTAAGAACGTTGTACAAGTACATGGAGCTTTATGTTTCCAAGTCCCCAAGATCCGCGTTTCTCAACTACAGAGACATTGACTTGGGTCATGAATTCCAGAATGTTAGGGAAGCACATTAGGACAGTTTGTTTGGGTCATGAATTGATCTGCAACAAATTAAGTTCATATATAGAATCATATTCTCTTTAATTAGTCAATATGGTCAGTGTGATTGGACCTAGTAAATTTGATCTTGCACGGTTCTTCATGATATAATAGAATTTTGCTGCACAACATACTAAACATGCACACTATGTTACAACTAACTCTGAATAGCGTCTACCAAATATGGTTATATTTGAAGGTTCGGTCATAACTAAACAAAATACACAAAGTGTTAGAATTATGAGATCATTATAGGACTGAAGACACTAATAAGCGTTTAGAAAAAAAAAAAAAAGCTACATTAAATTGTTCGTAACCTTCCAAGTTCCTAGTTATGTCACTTTAAGGACTGGCACACAAAACTAAACATCATTTACTGAATCCTATTACCTCTAGAACTTTATGTTTAACAATAACAAAAGAATGAACCACATAATCAACACCACTCAGTCTAATAAGCTACTATTTCATCGATTCATATAAACTGACACATCTAAATTATTGTATAAACTAAAATCCACTAATCATCAGTCTGCCTAGTCTGTCTTCTTTGAGTTCTTTCAATTGTCCTGTCTGCAAGCAAAAGATATACTCCTTTCCCTCACTTTGTACGTTGCAATTAATCATCTAAGAAAAACAGTAGAGGAGACATTTAGTTTACCAGGCTCGTTCTCCATTCAAACCATTTCTGCTCTATGCAATGGGAATAATCAACTTTGTTTTTCGATATATAGAACCTTTACTTAATTGGAAAACAAATACAAATAATAAGAAAAACTAATTCAACAATGTAGAAGATGCCACTAAAGTCCATATTTGGTGAAAAAAGGGAGAGAGAGAAAAGGATATAAAAAGAGGTGAAAGCATATATAATACTATTCATTACATATAATTAAAAAAAGGTGGTACCCACAGCCATGACCTACTCCTGATGCTTTTTTTCTTTCCAATTCAGTACAAGAGCATGCACATTTGAAATTTAATGGAGCCCATAAAAAGGGGACCCTTAATGTAATAACAATGTATTAATAAACATTTTTTTAATGATTACATTAAAAAGATAAACAGTGTTTTTAAAAATCATTGTATAATCAACTTGATTCATATGAATCCATTCGGAATCAACAACCTTCAAAAAAGAAACCCAAAAAATTATATCCACCTCCATGTGAGGATAAATTAAGTTGGATGGGTGCCTGATCTTGTCTGGGGGACTCTTAGTGAGTTTTATTCTGTACTCGCACTTATGCAAAACAAACCATACAACCAGCTGAATTGAACATCACCAGCCTCACCATAAACAGCTAGGACGTCCCCTTTCAGGACTTTAATTAGTAAATGATTTGATCATTTTTAGATCAAAAGGAGGTAGCTTAATTGTGTTAGATTATCTTTTCCTAATTAATCTCTATTATATGTGACTCATATTATATTGTTACGTACTCCATGTTTTGAACCCACGTACAACTTGATGGTAGTTAGGGCATAAATGTTTTGAGTACGGTGTTTTAATTCCCTCCCCTCTCTCTTCAAAATAAACGGACCCAATTGGGATATGATTCGTTTAAAAATAAAAAGATCTCGCTATCAAGAACTACGGTATTAAAGAAAAAGGCAGAGAGGGAAAAAATATTTTTAAACTTATTGGCAATGGAATGAGGTATGTCTATGTTTTATGATTTATGATTGAATTAAAAGTGTTATATAGATTAGAATAGACAACATTGGTATCAGAGCATGGTTAAACAATTTTCATTCAACATAGTGGTTTAAGTCGATGTTTAAATTCCACATTATAGATCAATACTTTAATCGACTTAACTTTGAGTTTTGGGTATATTGCGTTTTTGGGTATATTGTATTTTCTTATTCCGATGCCAATATATTTGGCGTTAAAAGAATTCAGATTTATAATAAATTGATATATATATATATATATATATATATATATGTGTTTAGTTGGATAATAAATTCTCGGATGAACTAAAATTTGGGTTTTATTGATATACATGCGTTGTGTACGGTCTTATGTATAAATCTAATTGCTACCATTACGTTAGTTTAATTATTCGTTTCTTTTGGTACAAATTATTTCCTACAAAGTAGGAGCATGGCTTAATCTTACCTATTTGTTAGGATTGATTAACCTATTTGTTAGGATTGATTAACGTGAATTGCAAACAAGTGGCTGAGTTGCCACGTTTGAGAATTTAAGTGGCTGATTTTCAGTTGGTCAACATGAATTGCAAATGGGTAATTTGCCACATTTAATAATATCATGACAATGTACTATATATATGTCTTAATAGTTGAAAATTACATGCAATATATGAAAATTAAGAATGTTAATTATGTATTAGAATTGAATTTTTTTAAAAAAATTAACATTAAAGTATGCTTACTTAAATATTTATTTAATGAAAAGCTTGTTAGTCGCCAAAGTGGCCTAGCTTGAATAGATGTTAAATATTTAATTAAAACTAATTAATTATAATGCTAGGAGATCACCCAAAGGTGGACCATTGCTTATAATTAATGAAACTTAATAGATTTATCTTCATACTTAATTAAAAATAAGTATGTTTTATCCAAATATATCTTACTTATTTACCTAAGTATGATTGATTGTCTATGAAAGTATGCTTATTAAAACTTTGATATAGCATGAATTATGTATTAAAGTATCACCCAAAGGTGAACTTAAATACATAATAAAAGTATTGTATGTCTGAATCTATTAGATTTTAACTCAAAGCATTAATATGAATAATTTTGTTATATTTGCAGCGTCCTCTAATATATATATTTGTCTTGGGTAATATGATGGTTAAGTTCAATGGGCTTAACTACAATGATTGGTCTGAACAAATCCAGTTCCAACTGGGTGTAATGGACCTTGACCTGGCAATCATTGTAGATGAAAAGCCCGCAGCCCATTACCGAGGCCAGCTCTGAAAAGGAAAAGTCTTTACATGAGGCTTGGGAGCGGTCTAATAGGCTAAGTTTGAATTTGATGCGAATGACGATTGCAGAAAATGTCAAACCATCTATGCCCAAGACGAGCGACGCAAAGGAGTTCATGATCCAACTAAAAGAGTACTCACAATCGGACATTGCTGACAAGTCCATTGTGGGAAGCTTGATGAGTGAGTTGACCACTAAGAAACTTGAGTGGTCACAACCCATCCATGATCATGTGACTAGTATGTCTAACTTGGCAGCGAAGCTCAAAGCAATGAGTATGGACGTGAGTGAATCATTTCTAGTTCAGTTCATTATTAATTCCCTTCCCCTGAGTTTGGTCAGTTCCAGGTGAATTACAACACCATAAAAGAAAAATGGAACTTGCAAGAAATCAAAGCCATGCTCGTACAGGAGGAACGGAGATTAAAGAAACTGAAGGGTCACTCAGTTCATCTCACTATGCATAATGGAGCTAGCAGCAGCAAAGCGATCCCAGGAAGGAAGGACGGAAAGAAGGACAAAGCCCCAATGAAAGTCCATGAATCCATAAGGAGCTCGGGTGTCGCTTCTATAGGAAGAGTGGACACTTCAAGAAAGACTGTCCGAAACGAAAAGCATGGTTTGAGAAGAAATGTATACATTACATTTCTGTATGTTTTGAATCAAACTTAATTGAAGTGCCTAATAATACATGGTGGCTTGATACTGGCACAACTACTCATGTTTCACATATTTTGCAGGGATTCCTTTCAATCCATCCCATAAGCGGAACTGAAAAGTTCTTATTTATGGGGAACAGAATGAAGGCACGCATAGAAGGGATCGGGACTTACGGATTAATCCTGGATACCGTATACTTTTTGGATTTAGAAAAGTGTCTTTATGTTCCTGAATGTTCAAGGAACCTTATTTCTGTGTCAAGATTGGATTGTGTAGGCTTTAATTTAAAGATTGGAAACAGTTGTTTTAGCTTATTTAAACACAAATATTAATTATTATACGGCCTGAAAATTTGACTTGTGCCACGTGTCAAGTCAAGGCCGTATGTGGGACTCACTAGTCGAAATTCGTATATCTGAATCTAATTTGAGATGAAAATGCTAACTATGCGAGGAATTCGGTGAGCCGAAACACGAACGAGGACACGCCTCGAGTCGCGTGCCGACGTGAGACTGAAATAATGGCTCTATATGGTTTAAAATGTGCATTGGATATGCATCGTGTTGCGTGTAGCGCGTATTGAGATTTGAAAATAAGGCGGGTTGATGCCTCGAGATGCGCACTGCTTGGTTGTTAAGTTTGCCTCGAGATGCGCGTTGCACGAATCTCGAGGACATTTTGATTTGAAATCAAAAATGGAAAATGTATATATATAGGATATATTAAATATATAATATTATATATATATAGATAAAGAAAGAGATAATGATGAAAGAGCTAATGATTGAAAAAAAAAGGGGAAAAAAAAAAAAGATCAGAAGCACAACAGAGAGCTCGCGTGAGAGAAGAAGGAGAGAAGAGAGTGATCGGGAGGGGGGAAGAGAAGGAGTGCGACCGGCAGAGAAGGAGATACGGCGGCGTCCCAGCAGCACGGCGATCATTGGCGACGGCTGGCTCCCGGATCAGCGGCGCGGAGGCGGTCGCGAGAGCAGCAGCGGCGCGAGCAGTGGCTCGCGGGAGGAGCGGCTGCGCGGTGGGGGTAGCGACCGGCGGCGGTCGGCCAGGGTGGCAGCGACATCTCGGCGGCGGTGCAACGGAAACCGCAGGCGGACGACAATGGCGGCCAGCCGCGAACAGCACGACGCGGAGGCGTGGAGCAGCGGCTCCGCACAAGCAGCACGCGCGGCCAGCGCAGCGGCGGACTGTGGCGACGCCGGCGTGCGGCCGGCGGCGGCGCCGGTGAGGCAGTGGCGGCACGAAAAAGGGGCGGATCGGCAGCGATGGCGTGCGAACGCGGCGACGCGACGTAACGCGGTGAGACAGCGGCAGCGGGGTGGCCGGCGGAGGTGGCCGGCGGGGGTGCCGGCGAACGACCGGCGGCGGCGCCGGCGAGGCAGCGGCGCGGTGGCGCGGTGTCAACTAGTCGGTTGCGCGATTTCGACAAAAATCGCGACGACGCGGTGGAGGTGAGATTTATTTCACCAAATTTCAGTTTGATGTGAATAATTTGAAATAAAATAAGCCATCAAATGTTTAAATGGACACCAGGGACTAGGAGTCGGGTGTCGGTGCGCAAATCGAGACGCGAGTGTCGTTTTGAGGTTCGCGATTTCTCGAGGTAAGTAAACCAGTTAGGGACTTATACAGTATTTCATTTTTTTCCATTGGTTGTTGTTGTTTACTGTTATGAGATAGCTTTATTATTGTTCACTGCTTTGTGATGATAGCTATCGTTAAATTGTTGTCGATTGAGGGGGTCCATTGACAAGCGAGTCGTGGTTTATTAGTGTATCTGCGATATGAGAGGTTAGGACTGGAGGCAGGGGTCTCGTCCTAATTATGGTCGTCCGTTGATTTATCCGGGTCCATGTATGTTTCATAGTCGTACGAGTTAGGGCTGGGAGGCAGGGGTCTCGTCCTAGAGTCGGGTCTATGGATGCCTCATAGACGCAAGGGTTATGTCTTTCGGGAGGTAATTTGGGGTCTCGTCCTAAACCCGAGTCTCATTGGGAATTGCGATTCAACGACCTTTTGGTCGGGACTCCTTGTTATTTGGCATCACTCATCGATGGATTGGTTACAGTCTTTTATATTCATGCGTTCTTGATTCATTTCGTTCTATTTGCATGAATTTGACTTCTTTGGATATCGTGAACTGTTGTTTTGGATATTGTGAAATGTTGTGTATATGTCCTACTGGATTTACTTACTGGGCTCGTCATTTTTATTTTGACTGAGTGCAGAGCTGCAGACAAGTAGCAGAGGAAATGCTTCATGGCTAGGTGAAAATTTTGTATAATTGTATTTACTCTCCTCTGATGATATTTACTGGGTTCCACAATTAGGTTGCCTAACTCCCTGATATTTTTGTTGAGTTATTTAATGTATTAGTTGCTTCCGCTAAAATTGTAAAACTTGAAAAAATATTAATAACTCAACTGTAAATGGTGAATGTACTAATAATGATGGATTGGAAGGCTGACTAGGCCTGCGTTGACCTTGCGAGACTGGCTCGGGGGTCCACGTAGGTTTAGGCCGGGCGGGGCCCAATTCGTGAAAAATTGGGGTCGTCACAGTTGGTATCAGAGCCTAGGTTCAGATGAACCTAGGGGAAAGTTTAATGGGCGAAATAAGACACAAAACAAGCGGAAGTTATGAATGGTTGAACTTAGAGTGAAACCCTATGATCCTGACTTGAGTCTTCGTTGAGAAGTGAGGAGAGTTGGAAAATGAAAAATGGTAGAGTTGGATATGGAAAATGGAAAGTGAGAAATGGCAACTGGGAAATGGAAAATGTTTATAACATTTTTTTTTCTTATATGCGTTTCGAGGTGGGCTTGTACCCCTGGCGTATATATAATATATGGTATGTTATATACTATATATGATGTCGATATTGATTCGAGGAATCGTGACTATGGAAATTATTAATTGTATATAAATTAAATGGAATCAGTTAGTGAGCAATGTTTCATTGGCATACGTGATTTCATTTTTAGTAGCTCAACAGTTTTTCCAGTTGTTTACAACATTGTGGACAAATGGGTGCCTCGAGATTCGTGTTGCACGTATCTCGATGACACATTTGATTTCTTCTTGAGGAAAACACCCCGCACGTATTTCTAGAGGATCCGCTTGAAATAATTAATGAAATTGGATTTTGATACAGGAATCAAATCCGTGGTAAAGGTGAGAGGATTTCATGTAAATTTGCTATAGTACTGCAGGGACGCTTAAACTATATTTAAATGGTTTGGAGTTAAATTTGAGCCGAGTTGGAGTTAAATTTGGTATAGTCATTGTTTTCATTTGAGCTGAGTTGGGGATCAATTACGAGCGACCAAATGATTTTTTCTAGTCAGAATTTTTGATGGAATTCTTTGGTTATATGTTCAATTTGGTCCGTAATAATCAGCATGAATATTGGTGGGGTAAATTGAAGGTACAAACCCAAAGAAGGAAAATGTTTAAAAGTTATATTTCCATCTGATATGAGGTCGTATGACATTGCCTTCATGCACGGATCGGATGTGACAATGTTGGTGATTGTGGCGTATTTAGGAATAGTGGAGCTGCATGGATAAGTACTCGTGCCTTGGAAATGCGGGAGTTGTTTAAATTTAATTCACGCGCATGGATAGTGGCTTAAGAATTAGTTAGTTCAATTGATCAATTGAGGTAAATAGCTTGGTTGGTTTGGTGAAGCCAATGGAAAATGAGAACTTTGGTATTACGAATAGTATGGTTTCAAATTGAAACTTAACAGGCCATGTATGACTCAAACAAACTTGTGAATTGATTTTCAAGCTATTTAGAGGAATTTTGATCTTATTTAGAACTCAAAAGAGTTCATTACATTCATTTCACGTGGTTCAGTTAGTACTGAAATTGAGAATTTCCTATAAGTAGTGAGACTTGAAACGGAAGTGCGAGTCTCTAAATGGTGTGGAATTGATAAAGGAAATTGATGTTGTTGGATAATATACAACGAATGGAACAATTAAGGTAAGGAACATTCGAGAAAGGCTCATTCGTGAAATGAATGAATATTTGAATGTAAGGAACATTCGAGTAAGGAACATCGAATGTAGGGAACATTCGAGAACGTAAAGTTAAAAAGAAAAAAGAAACGAAGAGCAGACTCAAAATGAGCAAAGTGTTGAGATGACTTGAGAGCTAACGATTACATCATGTACGGACTCCTTTAGCTTTGACGAAAGCTTTGGAGTAGTACTGTTGGATCAGAAGCCCAAGTAACTCCACTTTAGTGACACTATACATTTATAGTCTCAGGGTTGGTGAAGTCGACCACCACCTTTAGGGACTTATAAATGAATTAAGTGTTATAGTGAGGTAGAGTCCGCGAATCGTTTTAAAAGTTAGAGGTCATCTAAGGATAAATCCTACGAGATGGTATATCTCAAGAATTCTCGCATTCTAAAATTTGCTAGATGCGTTAGTAAACGTATTGAAAGGAATTTTCGTGCAAGAAATAAGTGCATTTAAAGTTACTAAGAAAAGAGTAACTCACTTGACAAATCATTAAAAACAAAAGGGGACAAACATTTGTGAATCAAATGAACGGGTTTTGAGATGAGGAAAGGTGAAATGTTAAGGAAAAAAAAAGATTTAAATGGAAATAATAATGTTTTAATGTCGCGCTGCACGAATCTCGAGGACACATTAGATTTGGATTAGGTAATGCGAGTTCGAAACTTGGGAGGTGTCTCGAAATACGTAATTTGCGAGATTCGATACAATTTTGGTCACACATAGAGGTGGTGCCTCGAGATTCGTGTCGCACAAATCTTGAGGACACATATACTTTGAAAATATCCAAAAGTGAACGCGTTGGAGAAAACGTGTTGAACTCGTGCTTACATGAGGAGATGCTGAGCGCGCCTACTGATACGAGAATTAGAGTGACGACTCAGGCGAGGTAGTCTCATGAGTTTTAGAGACATCACCCGAGCAAAAAGTTTCATGATGTTTGGCATCGATGTGGACACTTTGAGAGGCCAATGTCTAGTTGTGCGGTTAATGTTATGATGAGTGATGTTAGATGAGTGGGAGCACACGAGAGCAACCTCGTAACGTATTGCGTTTCGCCATATGAGGCGTATACGGCGCCAAAGTTAGTTGGTTCATCGTAGAGTTACGCTAGTACGCAACAGTGCAGCATAAGTACCATCGTGATGGGATTGATGGCGAGGCGGTGGCTGAGATAGGGTCGAGATCCGATCGAGTGCACAGATAGGGACAACGATCTAGTCGTGCACATAGGAAAGGAAATGGACATGTTCCATTGGAGCGAGATTTCAACGTATCGCATGGGCGTATGGACAACGGGTATAGAGAGTAAGAAATATATGCATGCTATTGTCACGTCATGTCCGATTACTATCCATCGAAACCGATAGAGTGGTACGAGTTGGGTTTAAACTCACTCGAGGAGTGAGACCGAGTTACATTTCTCGCGGCATACAACGGATATACGTATGTTGGTGACGGTGGATCACGAAAGTAAAATATTCATTTGTATTAAATTGTATGCCAATATATGTTGCGAGGATATTGCCCTGGCATATATTGATGGGAGGAGACAGATGGTGTGTTCTTTGCTTGGGGGTTACGGAGGAGCCCAGCTTGTCACGGAGGAACCCAGCCCTACAGAGTAAGATGGGGGTATGGCCTTGGGCGAGTATGGCCTTGGGCGGGTATGGTCTTGTGTAATTATTCGTAAAACACCATTTTCCTGTAAGATTTGTTTCAATTTCGAGGACGAAATTTTTAATTCGTTGGGAAGACTGTAACGACTCGAAAATTCGACTTTTGCCACGTGTCAAGTCAAGGCCGTATGTGAGACTCACTAGTCGAAATATGTATATCTGAATCTAATTTGAGATGGAAATGCTAACTATGCGAGGAATTCGGTGAGCCGAAACACGAACGGGGACGCGCCTCGAGTCGCGTGCCGACGTGAGACCAAAATAATGGCTCTATATGGTTTAAAATGTGCATTGGATATGCCTCGTGTTGCGTGTAGCGCGGGTATTGAGATTTGAAAATGAGGCAGGTTGGTGCCTCGAGATGCGCGCTGCTCGGTTGTTGAGTTTGCCTCGAGATGCGCGTTGCACGAATCTCGAGGACATTTTGATTTGAAAACAAAAATGGAAAATGTATATATATAATATATATTCAATATATAATATATATTAAATATATAATATTATATATATATATAAAGAAAGAGATAATGATGAAAGAGATAATGATAGAAAAAAAGGGAAAAAAAAAAAAAAAAGGGAAAAAAAAAAAAAGACTAAGCACAAGAGAGCTCGCGTGAGAGAAGAAGGAAAGAAGAGAGTGATCGGGAGGGGAAAGAGAAGGAGTGCGACGGAGAGAAGGAGATCCGCGGCGTCCCAAAGAAGACGGGCGGCCAATGGCGACGGCGCCGGCCTCCCGGATCATGGTGGCGCGTGAGGCGGTCGCGAGAGCAGAATGCGCGAGCGATGGGCTCGCGGGAGAAGCGGCCGCATGGCGGTGGGGTAGGCGACCGGCGGCATCGGTCAGTGGTGGCGCGACATCTCGGCGGCGGGCAGCAACTGAAACCGCAGCGAACGACGATGGCGGCCGCCGCGAACAAAGACGACGCTGGAGGCGTGGAGCGGCCCGCACAAGCAAAGACGCATGGTGGCCGTGAAGCGGCGGGCGTGGCGACGCCGCTGCGCGTGTCGTCGGCGCGCGGCGAAGAAGCGCGTGGTGGCACGAAAAAGGGGCGGATCGGCGGCGATGGCGATGCGGACGCGACGTAACGCGGTGAGACAATGGCAATGAGGTGGCATGGCGGGGTGCTTGGAACGAACGATCGGCAGCGGCGCGGCGAGGGCGATGCGCGCCGAAGGCGCGATGGCGCGTGTCAATTAGTCCTGGATGCGCGATTTCGACGAAAATCGCGACGACGCGGTGGAGGTGAGATTTATTTCACCAAATTTCGCTTGATGTGAATAATTTGAAATAAAATAAGCCATCAAATGTTTAAATGGACACCAGGGACTAGGAGTCGGGTGTCGGTGCGCAAATCGAGACGCGAGTGTCGTTTTGAGGTTCGCAATTTCTCGAGGTAAGTAAACCAGTTAGGGACTTATACAGTATTTCATTTTTTTCCATTGGTTGTTGTTGTTTACTGTTATGAGATAGCTTTATTGTTGTTCACTGCTTTGTGATGATAGCTATCGTTAAATTGTTGTCGATTGAGGGGCCTATTGGCAAGTGAGTCGTGGTTTACTGTGTATCTGCGATATGAGAGGTTAGGACTGGAGGCAGAGGTCTCGTCCTAATTATGGTCGTCCGTTGATTTATCCGGGTTCATGTATGTTTCATAGTCGTACGAGCTAGGGCTGGGAGGCAGGGGTCTCGTCCTAGAGCCGGGTCTATGGATGCCTCATAGTCGCAAGGGTTGAGGCCGGGAGGTCGGGGTCTCGTCCTAAACCCGAGTCTGTTGGGCTTTTACTGCGACTCAACGACCTTTTGGTCGGGACTCCTTGTTATTTGGCATCACTCATCGATGGATTGGTTACAGTCTTTTATATTCATGCGTTCTTGATTCATTTCGTTCTATTTGCATGAATTTGACCGCTTTGGATATCGTGAACTGTTGTTTTGGATATTGTGAAATGTTGTGTATATGTCCTACTGGATTTACTTACCCGGGCTCGTCATTTTTATTTTGACTGAGTGCAGAGCTGCAGACAAGTAGCAGAGGAAATGCTTCATGGCTAGGTGAAAATTTTGTATAATTGTATTTACTCTCCTCTGATGATATTTACTGGGTTCCACAATTAGGTTGCCTAACTCCCTGATTTTTATATTTTTGTTGAGTTATTTAATGTATTAGTTGCTTCCGCTAAATTTGTAAATCTTGAATAAAATATTAATAACTCAACTGTAAATGGTGAATGTACTAATAATGATGGATTGGAAGGCTGACTAGGCTGCGTTGACCTTGCGAGACTGGCTCGGGGGTCCACGTAGGTTTAGGCCGGGCAGGGCCCAATTCGTGAAAAATTGGGGCCGTCACAGTTGGTATCAGAGCCTAGGTTCAGGTGAACTTAGGGGAAAGTTTAATGGGCGAAATAAGACACAAAACAAGCGGAAGTTGGGAATGGTTGAACTTGGTATTTTAATTGACAACTTATATCGTTTCAATCTTGATAGTATGTTTGTTGAATCCTTGTTTAATGTTGAGCATGTTATTGGAAATAAACGTAGTGGACATGATGAGTGCTCTGCTTTTCTTTGACATCAAAGATTATGTCACATTCCAAAGAAAGAGTAAAGGGGTTAATGAAAAGTAATATCTTACCTCAATTGGATTTTGTTGACTGGGATGTATGTGTGGATTGCATTAAGGAAAAGCAAACCAAACATATATCAAAACATCCTGCCACAAGAAGCAGTGAGCCTATTGAATTGTTAAACACCGATATTTGTCGTCCTTTTAATGCTCCATCTTGGAGTGGTCAAAAGTATTTTATCACATTTATTGATGATTACTCACGATATTGTTATTTATACTTGTTGCATGAAAAGTCTTAGCCGGTGGACATTTTAGAAGTGTCCATTAATGAGGTATAAAGGCAGCTAGATAGAAAAGTAAAAGTGGTGAGATCTGATAGAGGTGACGAATACTTTGGAAAGTATGATGAAAGTGGACAATGTCCAGGTCCATTTGCAAATTTCCTTAAAAGTCGAGGTATTTGTGCACAATACACAATGCCAGGTACACCTCAACAAAATGATGTAGCTGCAAGGCGAAACTGTACTCTTATGGATATGGTTAGGAGTATGTTAAGTTGTAACATTATACCTTCATCATTGTGCATGTATGCATTAAAAACTGTCGCATATCTGCTGAATAGGGTTCCTAGTAAATAAGTTCCTAAAACTCCTTATGAACTTTGGACTGGTAGGAAACCTAGTTTGAGACATCTTCATGTTTGGGGATGTCAAGCAGAAGTACGGATATATAATCCGCATGAAAAGAAACTTGTTGCGATGACTATTAGTGGTTACTTCATTGGTTACCCTGAGAAGTATAAAGGGTACATATTTTATTGTCCTAAGCATAGTACGAGAATAGTTGAGTCTGGTAATGCTCGGTTCATTAAGAATGGCCAAAACAGTGGGAGTGAAGAATCACGAAATGTGGATATTCATGAAATTCAATTGAAAACTCCTACATCTAGCATTTCTCCTCAAATTGTTGTTCCTCTTGTTGTATCACGGTTATGCAATAAACCCAGATAACAAATCATTGTTCTAAATGAGGAAAATGAACTTATTGTTAATGAACCAGCTAATGATGCACAAGTTGTAAATGATCAAGTAGAGCCACAAGAAATAGCATTACGAAGGTCTGTAAGGACAAGAAGACCAGCAGTTTCAAATGACTACGTGGTTTATTCGCTTGAACATAAATATGATTTAAGCACTGACAAAGATCCAGTATCGTTCAAACAACCCGTGAAATGCGATGATTCTGAAAAATGGTTTAATGCCATGATAGACGAGTCGAAATCAATGGATGACAACAAAGTCTGGGAATTAGTCGAGTTGCCTGAAGGTGCAAAGCAAGTTGGTTGCAAATGGGTCTTCAAAACAAAACGAGACTCACATGGCAATATTGAAAGACATAAAGCCAGACTTGTCGCCAAAGGTTACAATCAAAAGGATGACATTGACTATAAGGAGACTTTTTCTCCAGTTTCAAAGAATGACTCTTTAAGAATTATAATGGCTTTAGTAGCTCATTATAATCTTTATAATCTTGAGCTTCAACAATGGATGTGAAAACTGCCTTTCCGAATGGAGACTTAGAAGAGGAAGTTTACATGGACCAACCTGAAGGTTTCTTGACCACAGGAAAAGAAAACTTGGTGTGTAAATTGAAGAAGTCAATATATGGATTGAAACAAGTTTTCACACAATGGTATATTAAGTTCAATAATACCATTACGTCATATGGTTTTGTAGAAAATACTGTTGATCGTTGTATATACATAAAGATCAGTGGGAGCAAGTTTATCATATTGGTACTATATGTTGATGATATTCTTCTTGCTACGAATGATGTTGCTATGTGACGCGCGCCGAACGCGTCAAAAAATTAAAAATTTACCTAAACCAACTATTTTGTAGAATAGTGGCAAAGGGTCGATCCCACAGGGATTGATATTCTTTTTAAGGTAAAAAATAACAAAAAGGAAAATCGGGGTTTGATAGAAAATGAATTAATTATCTAATCATAAAATAATGAAAGCAAAGGAAATAAAATTGAAAATCAAATAATTAATAAAAATACCTAGGTCAAAACATACAAGTTCGGTTCAGTAAAAGATTGGATTTGGTCGTAGATTTATGTAAAATATGCAAATCAAAATATCTTAGTGTAGCTATATACTCGGTGACTCACGCGGTTCCTCGCACTTCCTAATCTCGATAGCCAAGGTACGACGGTGACTACTTCCCTAATCAAACACATAACCACAATTCAAGTGAATTGGGTTTAATGCGTTGACCGCATTGAGCTTCCTGAAGGCACTACACCTAGACAACCGGATCACTAGTGTGTCCGATTTAGCTCAGATTTCTAAAGTATTCAATCGGTCCCAAAAGAGATTAATCAATTGGTAGGGTCAATTGCCACTAGCGTGGTCTTATTGCACAAGTACGGATGCTTACGACTCACTGACAAATAAATCAAAGTTTAAACAAGTGTTTAACTTTGATTGTTCAAACAATACCAAAGAAAATAAAATAATAATGAAAAGACTGAAATTAAAATATATAAATCTCACAAATCCATTGATATGCGCAATCGAACCTCCATTGCAGTCTTTCCTAGGTTAGAGGTTTTAGCCTCGCATAGTTGAAGAACACAAAGAATGGAAGAAAAATAAAAAAATATAGAATGGAAGAGAAAAGGAGAGTTCGGCCAGCAGCAGAGAAGAATCGCCCAAAAGAGCGACGTCCCCCCTGTGCGTTCTTTGTGTTTTCTTTATTTCCTCTTTTTAACGTACCTCCTCAATATCTATATATACCTATATGTATCTATAATAATATATTATATATTAAAGTATTTCCTATCAAAACTACAAATAGAAACTTGCTAACTTCTCTCCATGAATCATGCAACCAAGCACGCATGTGACTAACTGTCCGCCACATCATCACTCTAGTGCCTCGTGTGGGCTCCACCAAATTTGATTCGAGATACGTGTTAGTGCGATTTTCGATGTCGAGCGAATTCAAACATATGCATACTCGATTTCGCGTAGTTTTTCGTCTCGAATTCAACCGCGCACTCTAAAAATCCTGAAAATAATAAATAAACGTAATTAAGCTAGTATTTTGGAGACTTGACAATAAAAATATATAAATAACTTATATATAATATTACATAATTAACGACTCAACACTATGTTACATGATGTAAAGAGATTTCTCTCTATAAACTTTGAAATGAAAGATATGGGTGATGCATCATATGTGATAGGAATAGAGATATTCCGTGATAGATCGCAAGGATTGTTAGGTTTGTCTCAGAAAGGATATATCAATAAAGTATTAGAGAGATTTCAAATGGACAAGTGCTCTGCAGGAATAATTCCAATTCAGAAAGGGGACAAGTTCGGTTTAATACAATGTCCTCATAATGATTTGGAACGTCAGAAAATGAAATGTATTCCTTATGCGTCATTAGTTAGGAACTTAATGTATGCCTAGACTTGTACTCGACCAGATATCAGTTTTGTTGTTGGAATGTTGGGTCTATATCAAAGTAATCCTGGAATGGATCATTGGAAAGCCGCAAAGAAAGTACTTAGGTACTTACAAGGCACCAAAGATTACATGTTGATATGCATACGGTCGAGTCATCTCGAAGTGATTGGGTATTCTGATTCAGACTATATCGGATGTGTGGACTCAAGGAAATCTACATTCGGTTACTTATTCCTATTGGCTGGAGGAGCAGTTTCATGGAAGAGTGCGAAGCAGACTGTAATTGCTACTTCGACTATGGAGGCTGAATTCGTGGCATGCTTTGAGGCCATTATTCATGCATTATGGTTGCGGAATTTTGTGTCAGGACTTGCTATAATATATAGTATAGCTAAACCTATAAGGCTATACTATGATAATTCCGCAGCAGTTTTCTTTTCGAAGAATGAAAAGTATTCAAAAGGTGCAAAACACATGGATTTAAAGTACTTGTCTGTCAAAAAAGAAGTGCAAAAACAAAGAGTGTCGATTGGGCATATTGGTACTGATCTGATGATAGCGGATCCGTTAACTAAAGGATTACCGCCCAAAACGTTTATTGGTCATGTTGAACGTATGGGCATTATAGACAAGTCCTAACATAATATTGTGGTATGTATACATACATTTATAATTGTATTGCTCATATTATTGTCATGACACTTGTGAATTCAATTAAAGCTTTGTCTTTGCTTATGTACTTGTTACCTTCATTATATTTCAATGAGATAACATTATGGTTAGATGGTTGAATTATCCTTATTAAAGTTATACTGGTTGAGTTGATTGCATGGAAGGAATCACATCGATTAAATGACTTGTGACCGCCATGATCTAATCATTTTAATTCAGTGAAAAAGTGATTTGATAGATTCAATAAAAGTGCGCAATTATATTTTATTTTGAATCATCAAGTCATAACATGGGTCAAGTGGGAGATTGTTAGATTATCTTTTCCTAATTAATCTCTATTATACGTGACCCATATTATATTGTTACGCACTCCATGTTTTGGGCCCACAACTTGATAGTAGTTAGGACATAAATATTTTGAGTACGGGGTTTTAATTTCATCCATCTCTCTTCAAAATAAACGGATCCAATAACTGTGATATGATTTGTTTAAAACAAAAAAGATCTCGCCATCAAGAACTACGGTATTACGGAAGAAGGTAGAGAGGGGAAAAACGTTCTTAAACTTATTGGTAATGAAAGGAGGTATGTTTATATTTTATGATTTATAATTGAATTAAAAGTGTTATATAGATCGGAATAGATAACAAATTGAAACAAAGTGTTAGGTTATATGTCATTCACATTTATAAAAAAATAAATAAAAATGATTTGATCATTGATTTGAAAGATTCCCATCAAAGCAAATCTTTAATTTTAAATTTACGCCACATCAAAAAAATATTAAAATCATCAATCATTCATTAATTTAAGATTATATAAGATGCCATTGCCATTCATAAGCCTCAAATCGTTGCAACAAAAGACAAAAGAAGCAAAATGTTAGTCTCTACAACATTAGCTCTGTTTCAAATTCTTGTCTTTTCAATATCATCGGCAGCTTCAAATCCTGTCAATAACGAGAGCATTTTCCAATGCCTATCAACCCATACCATGCATTCTACTATACCAGTCTACGTACCAAACACTACATCTTACTCTTCGATCTTACAATCTTTCATACAAAACCTCCTGTTCTTATCCCCTAACACACCCAAACCTCATCTCATCATCACACCATTGCATGAATCCCATGTCCAAACAGCTGTTATTTGCTGTAGAAAACATGGGCTCCAGATCAAAATACGCAGTGGCGGGCATGATTACGAGGGCTTATCATATATATCTTATGTTCCGTTTGTTATACTTGATACTTTCAATCTTAAGTCGATCAGTATTGACATAGGAGATGGAACAGCATGGGTTCAGGCCGGCGCCACTGTTGGCGAACTTTATTACAGAATTGCAGAGAAAACACCAATGCTAGGATTCCCTGCAGGGGTATGTCCTTCAGTAGCGGTTGGAGGACAATTCAGTGGCGGAGGATATGGATACTTGTTGAGAAAATATGGCCTTGCAGCAGACAATATTGTTGATGCCCAAATAGTGAATGCTGAAGGAGAGATTCTAAACAGAGAATCTATGGGAGAAGACCAGTTTTGGGCCATCAGAGGTGGAGGAGGAGCAAGCTTCGGCGTCATTCTATCATGGAAAATCAAGCTAGTTCCTGTTCCTTCTACAGTAACTCTTTTCACAGTTTCAAGAACTCTAGAACGTGGTGCCTCTGAACTTGTTCACAAGTGGCAGTACGTTGCTCACAAACTCCCCAAAGAGCTTGTCATAAGAGTGCTCATAAGCAAGGTTAATGCAAGCCAAGCAGGGCAGAAAACCATTCAAGTACAATTTCAAACATTGTTCCTAGGAGAAACAGAACAGCTGCTCAGTGTAATGGAACAAAGGTTCCCAGAGTTGGGTTTGAAGCCCGAAGATTGCGTGGAAACAAGTTGGTTTCAATCTGCTCTAAACTTTACTGGGCTGCCAATGAATGCTAGTTTGAGTACTCTCACAGTGAATTCATTCATAGGTTCATTCAAGGGAAAATCAGACTACGTAAAGGAACCAATTTCAGAAAGTGGATTACAAGGAATCTGGAAAAATATCCTCCAAGCAGATAATCTTAACATGTTTTTAACACCGTACGGTGGAAGAATGAGTGAGATTCCAACTACTGAAATCCCATTTCCCCATAGAGAAGGAAACATCTATCAAGTTAGTTACTTAGTCATTTGGAATGAAAAAGGGACTAAGGCGGCCAAAAAGAGCATAGCCTGGTTAAGAAAGTTGTACAAGTACATGGAGCCCTATGTTTCCAAGTCCCCAAGATCCGCGTATCTCAACTACAGAGACATTGACTTGGGTCATGAATTCCAGAATGGCACCTCAAGCTATGCAAAAGCCAAGGTTTGGGGTTCCAGTTATTTTGGAAACAATTTCGACAGATTAGTACAAGTGAAGAGCAAAGTTGATCCGTACAACTTCTTCAGGAACGAACAAGGCATCCCACCTGTTAATAAGTAATATTTCTGTGCGCGTGTGTGTGTGTCTTCTCCTAATGTTTTAAGTCATGGTCGCCTTCTTCGCTATTTTAAAAAAAGATGCACACTCGAAAATCTTATTATCTATCATCATTTCATGCAAATGAACTGGGTTATGTGTCATTGATATTATATATCGAACATTGTTAAAGTTTCATATATAGGAGGGGCACTGCATAAACTTCTGAATTAGACAAGCAAGAGCAAAACCACGGATTTTGACACCTTTTCCATTTTTGTTGTTTGATCTATTTTGGAAATCTAATGAGTTGGTGATCTCATTTTGGTCCGCAGTTGAGCATTTTCAAAAAACTATATAACCAAACCGGGCACCTAATGTTTCCAAGTACTTGAGAGCACATATACTCATGATAATACCCAATAAGAAGAAGATGAACAGAAGAAAGAAAGGAGCAGATAGAGATCTGAATTACTGCAAATAAGAGTTAATTCAGCTACTGTAAAAAAAAATTTTTTGAGTAATAGGAGGCGATACTCCTTGTATTTGTATATATATATATATATATATGAAAATGTAATTAAAAATGTACAAGTGCTGCAATTCAGGTACTGTAAATTAAATCAACGCCATTGAAGAAACCACTAAATTGTGTGTTTGATAGGACGGGAAACAATTAAATAATGCCAAGAAGGAAATGAGATTCGAGAGCATACCTCTAATTACGATACAAAAGGGCACCTGTCTCAACAGCCCTGACCTCCTTATGCTCTTTTTCTCATTTTAGTTGAAGCCCTTGTGCGTTTGGAGAGCTAGCTACACACAACATCCACATTCATGTGTGGTTTAAAACAAGTTCACAATGAAATGTACAGCACAACTATCATCCAAAATAAAGATTAAAATGAAGAAAAGAAAACGTTGACATCATACGACATGAACCTTTAACATACTAGCTATAGCCGAAACGATCAGTTTGGCACCATGCGATACAAATCATGAAATCTAAAATGTCCCCGCCAACCAAAGCACAGACTAAAGTGAAAAAAAAAAACAACAACAAGATATCGTGGCCCTTCAAAATTGAACTGATAAATTTTCCTCTATGTGATAGCTCTTAGGCGATATTAGATGTAGATTAGGAGTTCAATTAGTCCACGAGTAAGTCTAGAACTGGCTCAAAACTTACTAGCACCCAAATTAATTGTAACTCAGATTTTACAAAATAAATTACCACACAAATTAATTATAACTCAATGAAGGCGAAACAAGTAGATTATAGCCACCCAAAGCAGCTAGTATATATTACGAGTGGTTAATGCATTGCCATGATCAGATTGATGCACAAGGTCGTATACTATTTCCGTCCTTTTTTTTAAGGTTTCACAACAATAAAATGGAGCAGCTGACCATCGTTGGACTACCATAAGTAATTCGACTACTATATCCTACTTGAATTTTAACTAACTATTTTAATGCTTGAAAGCCAACAGCCTGTTAAGTGTTTAAAAAAGACACACACACACCCAAAAAAAAAAAAAAAAACATTTTTTTTCTTCTGTTGAAGTCACATAAAGGATCATATGATAGTATATTTTGATACTTGAAAAAATCTTAGATCTCGATAGCAATTTTCTATCTTTTATTCTGCCACATAATTGAGGCTCGTCTAACCAATAAACCCACGTGACTTCTACCTGTAAATAGGCCTCATGTCCCTCATGAGTATTGGTGCCCTTATCCACCAATCTATGGGCTTTTCTTAGAAATTCTACCTGTATACATCTCTAATTAAATATTAGAACCCACCACTCCTTTAAAATGATATTTAAATTGTCAGTTATTCATGCATAATGAGGCTATATATGTCCTGTATAAGATGTAGATGCATCCCTTAGTGCAAAAACACGCAGAGATGGAAACTTTGATACCTGCAATATTATTCATATTTCAAATCTTCGTATATTTAATGTTAAGTTGTTAATTATGTAATATTATATATAAATTATTTATATATTTTTATTATCGAGTCTTCAAAATATTAGTTTAAGATGTTAAGTCGTTAACTCCACTTATGTTATACATTATGTGCGCTACATAGCCGGTCTCAAGTCCGGATAAAGGAGGAGGACTCTGATGCCCATTTTTTTATATCGAAAAATGAGTAAGGGAGGTCCCAAACTAACTTTTCATACCCGAAAAGTGAGGGAGGGAGGTCCAAACTCATTTTTCATTCTTGGGAAATGGAGGAGGGTTGTGATAGGTTGACAGCCAGCGTAAAACTTTTATCACTTGCGACCCCAGTTAATTTGGGACTGAGGCTATGTTGTTGTTGTTGTTGTTGTGTTTATTTATTATTTTTAAGAAGGCGAAAAGAGGGTGATCAATGGCGAGTTGCATCAAAAAGCGAATTACACGTATCTCAAGGCGGCATTGGTCATTGGTGCCATGCTTAAATGAAACTATATGCATGGGACGTTTTATGAATTTATAATTGTTGATGGCATCATCGTGATGTCATGATACAATTAAAATGGAGACATACAACATATTTGGTAATGCAATGAATCCCATCCATAGATAAGTCTCGAGTTATGTGTTACATCAAGAAATCATGCAACGGGTTGCCAAAAACAGAGGAAAACATAAAGGGGCACCGACTTCTATTAAAACAAGGCTTCTCGGCTATAATACGGTCATTCTATCCTCGGCCTGAAGGGGGGGAATTTTCTCTTTTGTTTTGTGTTCTTCTTTTATGGAGGGCTAAGTACATAGTCTAGGAAAGACTGCGATGAAGGTTCGACTACGCATATTAATGAATTCGTGAGATTTATTACTTTAATTTCAGTGTTTTCATTATATTTTATTGTCTTTGGTATTATTTTACCAAAGACGATAAAATATAATGAAAACACTGAAATTAAAGTAATAATTAATTTGAATGGTTTGCAAAGCTCACCATCAATTGCACTTAATCGAGCACAATTGAAAAGTTTGATCCATGTAGCCAACCTCAGTTAATTTGGGACTGAGGCTATGTTGTTGTTGTTGTTGTTGTTGTCTTTGGTATTATTTTAATAATTAGAGCTAAATTCATATTTAAACTCTACTTCACTTGCTAGTGAGTCGTAAGCACCCGACCTTATGCGACAAGAACACACTAGTGGCAATCGACCTTACCAATTGATTAGCCTCTTTTGGGACCGATTGAATACCTTAGAAATCTTGGTTAAATCGGACACACTAGTGATACGGTCGTCTAGGTGTAGTGGCTTCACGAAGCCCATTATTGCGGTCAACACATTAAACCCAATTCGCTTAAGTCTAGGGTTGTGTGATTGGCTAGAGAAATAGTCACCATCCTACCTTGCACTACAAGAACCAAAATCTGTTGTTGTTCAGCAATAGATTTTTGTCACAAATCTGTTGCTGAACAGCAACAGAACCAAAATTGTTGCTAACTTCAATCTACGACAAAGAGTTTAACAACACCTCTGATCTGTTGTTGATCTGTTGCCGAGTCTCTTAGCAACAAATCCGTACTAATTCAACAACATATTAGTTTGTTGATGTTTACTTTTTTTCTTGTAGTGTTGGCTATCGAGATTAGGAAGTGTGAGAAACCGCGTACGTTACCGATTTTATAGCTACACTATGATATTTTGATTTGCATATTTTACATAAATCGACGACCAAATTCAATCTTTTATCGAACCGAACTTGTACGTCTTGACCTAGGTGTTTTTATTAATTGTTTTCAAATTTCTTTCATTTGCTTATTTATTTTGTTTATATTTAGATTAGTTAATTTATTCATTCTATCTTAGACCTCGATTTCTCTTTTTATTCTTTTTTAAACTTTAGAAAGAATATCAATCTCTGCGGAATCAAGTCTTTGTCACTATTCTACAAATAATTAATTTAGGTAAATTTTATTTTATGGACGCATTCGACACGCGCTTCACTTAATTTGACTGGCAGCGTCGAGTTCTACTAATACAACCAATGAGAACTTTATCAATTGCCTCTCAACCCAACACATAAATTGACACATAAAGATACACAATGTTAGCATCTGAGAAAGTTTTAAATAAGATATATAGTGAAGTATAAGTCATATAACAAATTCTCATGCCTCCAACTTTACCAAAATAAATATTTTACACGGTCAGAGAAGTTGAATCAACACGTTAATATCAAATGCAAGTAGCCAAAATAAAACCAACAAGTCTAACTGCAATGACGTAGGAGGAATCTCATCGTCCATTGGAAACTAATCTTGCTCTACGGAACTGGGAATACTCAACTTTGCATTTCAATAGAACCATTAACTTTTAGTAATAAATATGATAGGAACCCACTGGAAGGAAAGAGGGGGTCGCCTCGCCTCGCTAGTTTTATTAATGGATCACAAAAAAAAAAAAAAAAAAAAAAAAAAAAAAAGAGATACAAACATGAAGAGACTCTCTCTACTCCCCTAAGGTCTTCCCAGAACCACGCGTTATCAGCTACCCCAACAATGGACAGTCCCCATTGTATATACTCCCCACACACACACTACCTATTGCTCTTACGCGCAGACCACATGACCCATGCATACTGACTATTCTAGACATACGCCTGCACATGACGTACTGCTGTGCCCTTCGTGCGTTATTGCCTACGGTACACCTTGGAGAAATCCTTTGGTGTGGCATTGCTGACTTTCTTATTTGAACCCAGGGTGCTATCAATGCTCCGGCTTTGTACAATCACCTTGTCCTCAAGGTGAAAAGAAGGAAAAGACTGTTGGACATGCTTGACAAGCTCCCGCAAAGTGTTAGACCTGAGGAGTGTTAGATCAAAGTGATTTGCACTTTCTTAAAGGAATTTTTACTTTCTACACTGCAAGAGTCAGCAAATATCCTAAATGATACGATGAAGTAAACTCGACTTTCACTTTGCGGTAGTGAAAGATAAAAACAGTAGCTAATGTCGATTAATTTCGAGATGATTTATTCCTCCCCAAACCTCTTCTCTAATAGACCACTGGTCAAGACCAGTTAGAGATAAAGTGGGGTAGTGGAGTAGTGGAGCAGTTTCAACTGCTCCCACTCAGTCAAGTCTTGAATGAGTTTATTAACTGCCCATTTAATGTTTGAGTTGGTCAATCTAATAACTACCCACATTGTAATTTCAAAAATAGTAAAAAATTAATAGTAAAAAATTTTACCCATGGTTAGCTCGCACACATATACACACACGCACACGTGCTAAGTGGCCCTATAAAAGCGCTTAAAATGCGTCATATGAGCCGATGCGCTCGTGTGGCTTACTTTGCATAACACTTGTATTTTATTTTCCATACACCGTAGTGCAAGAGTATATATATACTCTTTAAACTTGAAGTTTCTAACCAATGTAGAACTAAACATTTCTTTTGAAAATGTCGAACACGAAGCATCCAACACAGGCAGGGAAGTCCACTTAAGCAACACTTCAGGACTCGCCGAGGAACAGCGATATGAGAGGACAAGTTCTGGTTCCGCTACAGCCACTAATGAACCAGGGGGAAACGGAGGCAGAATGGGTGACACTATAGCATTGCCTATTGGCCATTTAAGTTGGGATACATGAAACACATTAAGCACTTGGTCTCATATATATCTGCAACACAACATCCACATTCGAGAGACGAGACGAAGAGGAAGAGCTTTAGTGGACCAAAGAAGGTGGGTCGCGGCCATAGACAATCTTGAAGGGGTGGAGTTTAACGAAGAATGAAAAAACGCGTTGTACCAATACTCTGCCAAGTGCAACTAATTCGTCCACCCTCAGGGATATTGAGAAATAAAGCACCGAATGTAGGTCTCGAGACAACGATTCACCACATCGGTTTGGCCATCGCTTTAAGGGTGGTAAGTCGTGCTACGATTGAGCTTAGTGTGTTGGAGCCGAAACAATGCACACAAAAAATGGCTCAAAAAAATCTTGTCACGATCAGACACAATTGAGCGAGGTAACCCGCACAATACCCTTGATGAACAGCTCGGCCACTGTCTTGGCTATGTAAGGGCGCTTAAGTGGGAGGAAGTGTGCGAACTTGCTCAAACGGTCGACCACGGTCAAAATGGAGTTGAATCCGTGTGAAGCCAGTAGTCCTTCCACGAAGTCCATAGAAATGTCGTCCCAAATAGCCACGGGCACCGGAAGAGGCTGGAGAAGACCCGCGGTTGCCACATTTTCATACTTTAGTGTTGGCAAGTCTCACACTCATCTACAAATGATTTAATGTCTTGCTTCATACCCTTCCAATACAGTTCGGTTGAAATGTGAGAATATATTAACGATATCGCTTTTAACTGCTGCAACGTATTAGGGACATTAACATTCAATTATCATTTTTTGTTATTATGTTTCTTGTTTTTTAAGTTATCCTTTAGTTGTTGATAAGTTAGATTAGGATACAAGTTTTTGTTTTTTATGATAAGAGTTTAATTCCAACTTTAGTTCTTGTTACTTAAGTGTATTAAAATACAAGTGCAAATTTTTTTTTATACAGATAGCATCAAGAAATAAAAGAACAAGATTTCAGTTCTTGTTTTTCTTCCTTTTATATAGATAAGTTTTTCTTTTCTCCTCTATTCAATTTTACTTCTCTTTGATTTTCTCCAACAAATTGGTATCAGAGCTATTATTTTCTTAAGGGACTTGTGGTTGAGAGAAACTTTTTTTTCTGCATCCAAGAACTTCCATGGATTCAGATTCAATTCTTGAAAAGCCTTTCACCTAGCTTGCACCACCGGTGTTCGATGGTGAGGATTATCATATATGGGCAGCAAGGATGGAGGCACATCTGGAGGCGAATGATCTCTGGGAAGCCGTTGAGAAAGACTACGAAGTTCTTCCCTTACCCACAAATCCAACAATGGCGCAAATCAAGTATTACAAAGAGAGAAAGTCAAGAAAATCTAAGGCAAAAGCTATGTTATTTGTTGCGGTCTCTTCGGAAGTCTTCGTAAGGATTATGTCATTAAAGTCGGCCTTTGAAGTATGGAACTACCTAAAGAAGGAGTATGAATGAGATGAAAACATCAAAGGAATGAAGGTTCTCAACTTAATCAGAGAATTCGAGCTTCAGAGAATGAAGGACTCAGAGACAGTGAAGGAGTATTCTGATAGATTACTTGGAATCGCGAATAAAGTGAGATTACTCGGTTCTGAATTTTCAGACTCTAGGATTGTGCAAAAAATCCTTGTAACCACC
The DNA here is from genome assembly GCA_039657365.1 of Stephania yunnanensis. Taxonomy (NCBI): domain Eukaryota; kingdom Viridiplantae; phylum Streptophyta; class Magnoliopsida; order Ranunculales; family Menispermaceae; genus Stephania; species Stephania yunnanensis. The sequence continues at coordinate 53,435,231 of CM077588.1, read as the reverse complement.
CCGGCAAGGTTTGATGTTACTATTTCATCAATTGAAAATACAAGAAATTTGGCGAACGTTAGTTTGGCGGAATTGTTGAGTGCTACGCAAGCACAGGAACAAAGAAACCTCATTAATTAGATCTGAAGGGTCTGTTGAAGGTGCATTAGCTGCGAGAGCTAAATTCAGTCAAGGACAAAAAGGGAAGAAAGTTGAGAAGAACAAGAAAGGAAATTCAGGTTTTGATTCTCCTAACAATAATAAGGGAACAAAATATGATTTTCCTTATTGTAAGCACTGTGGAAGAAAGAGTCATCACCCTTCTAAATGTTGAAAGCGATCGGATCAACAATGTGAGAAATGTCCGAAGATGGGACATCATCAAAAAATATGTAGAAGCAATCCACAACAAAGACAAGTGACTCAAGTCAACCTTCAACAAAAGAATGTTGCACAAGTTGCAGATCAAGAAGAGGGTGAGCATCTTTTTGTTGCATCTTGTTTTGCAACAAGTAGTACAAGTGATAAGTGGCTTGTAGATAGTGGTTGCACAAACCACATGACTTTCGATCGAGACCTCTTCCGAGAATTAGACACTTCTGTAACCTCCAAAGTTCGAATTGGCAATGGTAAGTACCTTGCGGTCAAGGGAAAAGGCACAATTGAAATTGAAAGTATTTCAAGTACAAAACTAATCAATGACGTATTATTTGTACCTAATATAAGCCAAAACTTATTAAATGTTGGCCAACTTCTTAAGAGAGGTTTCAAAATAATCTTTGAAAACAATCAATGTTTGATCGAAGATTCGAAAGGTGAAGACGTGTTTAAAGTTAACATGAAGGGGAAAAGTTTTGCATTAAATCTTTTGGAGGAGGAAAATGTAGCCTATTCAGCCATGAAAACTAATGCAGAGTTGTGGCACAAAATACTTGGACACTTCAATCATAAAGTTGTGATGACTTTGCAGAAGAAGAATATGGTTTAAGGACTTCCTCATCTTGAACTAGATATTCGAGATTGCATTGCTTGTCAACAAGGAAAGCAAACAAGACTTCCCTTTAAATAGGCAACCTGGAGAGCCACTAAGAAGTTGAAGCTGATTCATACCGATGTGTCTGGACCTCATAATACTCCATCTTTAAATGGGAGTAAGTATTTCTTGATTTTCATTGATGACTACTCAAGAATGTGTTGGATCTATTTTCTTTAAATTCAAATAAGAAGTTGCTAGTGTGTTCTGGAAATTCAAGCAATGGATTGAAACACAAAGTGGTCACAAAACTCAAGTCTTGATATCAGATAATGGCAAGGAATATACCTCAAATCAGTTCAATCTATTTTGTGAAGAAGCTGGAATTGAACATCAAGTCACTGCTCCATATACTCCAAAACAAAATTGAGTTGGTGAGAAGAAAAATTGTACCATAATGGAGATGGCCAGATGCTTGATGTTTGAGAAGAATTTGTCGAGAGAGTATTGGGCAGAAGCATCACATACTGCAGTCTTTCTTCTAAATAGGTTGCCTGCAAAAGCGGTAGTTGGAAGAACTTCATATGAAGTATGGTTTGGATTCAAACCTTTTTTGAAAAATCTTAAAGTATTTGGATGTCTTTGTTTTGTTTATGTTCCTCAAATTAAAAGGGACAAACTAAACAAAAAGCAGAAGAATGGATCTTTATAGGTTATAGCCTAACTTCTAAAGCATACATAATTTTTCAACCAAACACCAAGAAAATTCTGATCAGCAGAGATGTGTATTTCATGGAAAATGATGAGTGGGATTGGAAAAGAAAGCATCCAATTTCAGAACCTATCCATGTTTCAAAATTACAACTCAATCCTGATGAGTTGGTTGATGATGTACCAGTTAAAGGTATGAGATCGCTTTCCAAGATTTATCAATCATGCAATATAGCTTTAATTGAACCATCAAACTTCTGGGAAGCTGCAAAAGATTCAAGATGGGTTGCTGCCATGAAGGAGGAGATAAGCATGATTGAGAAAAATCAGACTTATCAACTGGTGAAAAGGCCTGAAGATAGAAAAACGATAGGCATAAAATGGGTGTTTAGAACTAAGCTGAATCATGATGGTTCAATCAACAAGCATAAAGCTAGGCTTGTTGCGAAAGGCTATGCTCAGATTTCTTGTGTTGATTTTTTTGATACTTTCGCTCTTGTTGCTAGATTGGAGACAATCAAGTTGTTGCTTGCAATAGCCGCACGAAAGAGCTGGAAAGTTTATAAACTTGATGTCAAATCAGCTTTCTTGAATGACTTATTGGAGGAGGAGATCTATGTAGAGCAACCTGAAGGATTTGTTGCAAAAGGAAAAGAAGATGATGTGTATCTTCTTAAGAATGCCTTGTATGGCCTGAAACAAGCTCCAAAAGCTTGGTATAGTAGAATTGATGAGCACTTGATGGAGTTGGATTTTAACAAAAGCCTCGATGAATCGACTCTCTACATCAAAGGTGATGAAATCAGTTTTGTGGTTGTTTCACTTTATGTTGATGACTTGTTGATCACAGGAAGTAATGAAGAACTAGTGAGAAAGTTCAAAGAAGAAATTATGCAAACTTTTAAGATGACAAATCTTGGAGAGATGTCTTACTTTCTAGGGATGGAAACAAAACAAAAGAAAGGAAAAGTCTTCATTTGTCAAAGAAAGTATGCCAAGGAGATTTCGAAGAAATTTAGAATGGATGAATATAAGAGTATTGATACTCCCATGTGTCAAAAAGAGAAGCTATGCAAATAAGACGAAGCTGAAAAAGTTGATGAAACCTACTATAGAAGCTTAGTAGGTTGTCTTATGTATCTAACTGCTACAAGGCCTGATATCCTATATTCCGTAAGTCTATTATCTAGATTTACAAATTGTGTGACTGAAACGCATCTCAAAGCTGCTAAAAGAGTCATTAGATATGTGAAGGGGACATTGAATTATGGAATCAAATTTTGTGCAAGTTCGAGTTTCTTAGATAAAACTTTGGAGTTTGTAGCAACCAAAAAGCAAGGAGGAGTATTAACGATATTGCTTTTAACTGCTGCAACGTATTAGGGACATTAACATTCAATTATCTATTTTTTGTTATTATGTTTCTTGCTCTTTAAGTTATCCTTTTGTTGATAAGTTAGATTAGGATAATAGTTTTATTCTAACTTTAGTTCTTGTTACTTAAGTGTATTAAAATACACGTGCAAATCTGTTTTTATACAGATCGCAACATTAAGAAATAAAAGAACAGGATTTCAGTTCTTGTTTTTCTTCCTTTTATATAGATCAATTTTTCTTCTCTCCTCTATTCAATTTTACTTCTCTTTGATTTTCCCCAACAGAATAAGACTTCAAGAAACCCCCGTGTCCACCTATGGGACTTGAATGAAATTTGGAGAAGATGTGTTATGTCAAAGAGGACGAGGAAGATAAAACCATATGGTTTTTGAAGCGCAGCTAGCCCTGGACCACTGACCAATTCTCATTGGATGTAGAATCGATTAATAGAGCTTGCAGGATAGGTGCCAACACAGGATCAGCAGCCACCTCACGTATCATTGTAAATTGGCCATGTTGGGTGTAATGACCCTTAAATTTAAACCTGCCACGTGTCACGTTTCAAGACCGTCGACTGGACCGTCATGACTTGACATACTTGTCGAAGCCTCTGGAGTTGACACCGAGGTACATTTTATTTTTCTATGGTGTATGTATTATTTATTTATACCCAAATATGAATTTTTAATGTCCAAGTGTATGTTTATTTTGTTGTGCCAAATTTGCGAGTAAGGTATACGCGGGGCATTCGGTGACTCGAGACATGAGCTGGGACGTACCTCGAGTTGCGTGTAGACGTGGGACCGAGGTGGCGACTTTATGGGGTGAGTGTAATTGGAACCAACTATAGTTGTGTATATAGCTTTAATGTGACCATGTTTATTATTCAAATAAGATGCCTAAGTGAAATAAAACAATTCTCTTATGATATGCATCGAGACACGTATGACCAATCTAGAGACCAAGTGAGTATAGATTTGGAGTCATTTATGCATGTCTTGTGGGACAAGTGTGTGAAGGTGGACCATGAGTTAAGCCTCGGGATACGTAAGTGCATTCGGATGTGTGGCTATTGTATAATCAACTTCAATTATATATATATATATATCGTTAATTCGACCAAACTTATCACTTAAGCTTTTGATCTCAACGATTTGGCAAGAAAGAAGAGCAAGAAGAGAGCTGCTAGAATGAACAAGAAGAGGGGGGACTCAAGAATTCAGTGAAGTTAGTAAAGAAGATCAAGTTATCAAGCTAGGTAACTCCATTAACATAGCTTGGTCAATTCAATAAATTCATGTATTTGATGTTGTGGGGTGTTGTTTTGTGTCGTGGTTGATGTTAGGGACCTACAGTATTGTGTATAAGGGTCTCAAGGCATCACCATGGCTTATGTGTGGAGGAAACCCATAATTCGAAATGCATAATTATGGGTTCTGCTGCACATAGCGCGCTAGGTAGGAAATCTAGCGCGCTAATATTGATTAGCGTGCTAGATATTAGAGTTAGATCGCTAATGTCAAAAATTAGCGCGCTATATTTAAAATTAACATGCTAATATTGATTAGCGTGCTAGATATACGAGGTAGCGCGTTAATGTTGAAATTAACACGCTAATATCAGAATTAGCGCGTCCTGACAGCATATAAAGTTGAAGTTTTTCAAAATCTCCAAAACACTATAATTTGGTCTAAAACATGTTATAGGTCCTCAAGAACCTAAGGGGAGGTCTCAAGAGTTCGAGTATTCGTTTTGGGGAGAATGTCCGTGTGAAGCCCAGGCACCCCCATTTGACTCTGTAAGGCCCTGGTACCTCAAAGGAATATGTATACGCCCCCATCTTACTCTGTAAGACATATACATCTTCTATGTCTCTCCCCCCCCATATATGTAGTTCCCGCCATACGTCAGGGGTTTAAGCCCAGCTCGAAACGCAGGGATCGCCACATATATGAGCATAGTAATTTCACCTCCCACGGTTCGAAACCAAGTACTGGAGGTTAAAGACATTGATTTTGGCAAATCGTGTACCAGTGTGCGATGACGTGGCATACTTAGTGACATGTCCATCGAAATGACGATACTCTGTTTGCCTCGGAGTTTGGTGATGTGACAGGTCAAATGTTTCCATTAAATTCGATTTAATACGTTTGATGTCAATAGCCTCCGTAGAAAATCTACTCCTCATCCGCTTTCGCGTGGAATTTTCAAATAAGTTCCCAATGAAATAAACAATACAATTATTTTCCAAATCATATCTACACTCCTCCTGTCCGCTTTCATGTGGGATTTTTCAAATAAGTACCCAATGAAATTCACAATACAATTATTATTTAAATCATAGATTAAAATGAAAGAAAAGAAAACCGTTGACATAATCAACACATGAACTTTAAACACATAATAGTTGAATTGATTGGTTTGTCTCCATGTGATACTATGATTATGAAAAATATATAACTGCTACCATGGCACCATCTAACGAAGGAAAGAAAACGTTGACTAGATATCCTTGCCTTTAAATAGACTGATTAATTGCTTCCATGAGAAAGTTTATGGTAGTCATGTTCATACCTTGACAGGCACAAAGTTCGAAATGACTTGAAGAAAACAGTTTCTAGCTAGTATAATTACAATTTTGTTAGTAATTTTACGTTGACCTTAATATAAGATGGAGATTAGGAGTTCCATTAGTGCTAAACTTGTTAATGCCACAAAGCATTAGGAAGAGTATTACAAGACCTTGTAGAGGAAAAAGAAAACAATAAATCTACTTGGACTCATGAGTCCGGACTTATAGGGAGGTGTTTAAAATTTTTGTAAATATTTAAAGGGTATCAAAGGAATTTTACAAGTGAATTATGGTTGCTTCATTAATTGTTGGAGGATGCATTGAAAATTAAAAAAAAATTTAAGTCCGGACTCACGAGTTCAAATAGCACTACCCAAAAGAAAATTAGTCTAAACTAAATAAATCACTGCACAAATTATAATTCCAAGTAAGGTGAAACAAGCCATTTATAACCTGCCCACTGAAAAAACAGGCAAATATTTCCAATCAACTACTTTTCTAACGCAGTACCACAAGCCTGTTACATGCTGACTGCCGGCCAACCACCACTGTACCAAAGTCAATTCATGCAAAGATGACGAAAATCAAGTATTCTTCTTGGCATCATCCCCTTTTAATAACCAACGTCAATATTAATAGTAACTGTATATATCAAAAAGTCCGAACCTAAACAATCAAAAATATATAAAGACTTTTAATTCGAATTTATTATTGATGTTTGGAGGTAGAGGGTAATTATATCTTTTACTTAGATAGATATCTTAAATTGTTAATAAAAAAATCTTTGAGTCCGGACTAAAGAGTCCGAACAAATTTTTTAATATATATATATATGTTGCGTAGGCAAGCGGCCATTAATGAAGTGTCCATTATTAAGTTAAAAACTATGCAAAGATTGACCATTGTATTTGGATGCCTTATCTAACAAAGAAAATCTCCCTAATTATTTAAGAACGCGATGCTAGTTCAAAATAATATCAAAATGATCATCAACCACTCATTAGCCTTTCACATCCATTAAAGCAAGAAAAGAAACAGAGATGGAAACTTCAATCGCAGCAATACTAGCTTTGCTTCCAATCCTAGTGTACTCAATTTCATTGGCAGCATCAGGTACGGCCATTAATGACAACTTTTTCCGATGCCTATCAACCCATTCTATGCACTCTCTTATTCCAGTTTACACACCAAACAATTCATCTTATTCTTCAATCTTAACATCTTCCATACAAAATCTCTTGTTTTTGTCATCCAAGACAAGTAAACCTAGTCTGGTGATTGCACCATTGAATGAATCCCATGTCCAAGCAGCAGTAGTTTGTTGTAGAAAACACGATTTGCTGATCAAAATACGGAGTGGAGGCCATGACTATGAGGGCTTGTCATATACATCTCATCATCATGTTCCATTTGTTCTTCTTGATATGGTTAATATGAAGTCAATCAGTATCAATGTAGAAGACAGAACAGCATGGGTTCAAGCTGGTGCTTCTACAGGGGAACTCTATTACAGAATTGCAGAGAAAACTTCAACCCTCGGCTTCCCTGGTGGGCTTTGTCTCACGGTGGGGGTTGGCGGGCTAATCACTGGCGGGGGATATGGATACATGTTGAGAAAATACGGCCTTGCAGCAGATAACATTGTTGATGCTCAGATAGTGAATGTCAAAGGAGAGATTCTAAACAAAGAATCTATGGGAGAAGATCTGTTTTGGGCCATCAGAGGAGGAGGAGGAGCAAGCTTCGGAGTCATTCTATCATGGAAAATCAAGCTAGTTCCTGTTCCTTCTACTGTAACTATTTTTGCAGTTTCAAGAACCTTAGATCAGGGTGCCACTGAACTTGTTCACAAGTGGCAGTACGTTGCTCATAAGCTCCCCAAAGAAGTCTACATCAGAGTCCCTATAAGCAAGGTTGATGCAAGTCAAGCAGGCCAGAAAACAATTCAAGCACAGTTTCAGTGCTTGTTCCTAGGAAAAACTGAACAACTACTCCCTCTAATGGAGCAGAGCTTCCCAGAGTTGGGTTTGAAGCCTGAAGATTGCATGGAGGTAAGTTGGTTCCAGACTATGCTCTACTTTTCTGGGCTGCCCATGAATGCAAGTTTGAGTACTCTCTTAGTGAATACATTCAGACTGTCAATGAAAGGAAAATCAGACTACGTAAGGGAACCTATTTCAAAAAGTGGTTTACAAGGAATATGGAAAATTATGCTTGAAGCAAATAATCTTGACATAGCTTTAACGCCTTATGGTGGAATAATGAGTGAGATTCCAGCTTCAACGCTCCCATTCCCTCACAGAGAAGGAAATATCTATCAAATTGGTTACTTAACTATCTGGAATGAAAAAGGGGCCAAGACAGCCAAAAACCGTATAAGTTGGCTTAGAAAGTTGTACAAGTACTTGAAACCCTTTGTTTCCAAGTCCCCAAGATTTGCATATCTGAACTATAGGGACATTGATTTGGGTCATCATGATTTCATGAATGACACATCAAGCTATGCAAAAGCCAAGGTTTGGGGTTCTAGCTACTTTGGGAACAATTTCGACAGATTAGTACAAGTGAAAAGCAAAGTTGATCCGGACAACTTTTTCAGGAATGAACAAGGAATTCCACCTGTTAAGTAGGGATAGTTCTGAGTGTAACTGTGTATTCCTAATTTTTAAGTTACTTCCAATAATAATGTATTCTTCTTCACTTGTCCAAAGAAGATGATAATTAGCTGGATCTATAATGTTACTCTGTATTGAAGAATTATGTAGAAGAATTTGTCAAGTATGGTCATTAGCATTGAACATGGTAAAAAATAACTTACATGGTTGTTAATGATATCATGATAGTGAAACATTTATTGATCTATTATCTTTTTTAAAACCAATAAGTAAAAGATATAGATCTCAAGGCGAAGAACCTACCACTCTTTCAAACAATAATAAAGTCTCAATCCCAAATTAATTGGGGGCCAATAATTATGTGGATCAAGATTTTCCACTCCGTTTGATTTAACTCAAACGCATACTTTTTCAAACTGACAGTCATATATTTAACTCAAACGCATACTTTTTCAAACTGACAGTCATTTAGGCGTAATGGACTATATAAGACGTGGATGACACATTCACCCTTAGACAACCGAGCAAGAAACTAAGGATTGAGATTTTGATGCCTGCATAATTACCAATGTCTCTAAATGCTTGGTTTTGTCAATTTCATTGGCAGCTTCAAGTTCTGTCAAATTATGAGAACTTTTTCCAATGCCTATCAAGGATCAACCCATTCTATGCAATTTCCCATCCCGCTCCACATAAACACAAATATACATATAATATCAGCTGATTTAATTGGACAATTAATGTATAGTCTCAAGTCAGGTAATCAAGTATTCACATCTCCAACCACTAGAACATTTTTAACCTTTAATAGAAATTTTAAAACCTTTATTAAATAAAGTGTTATTAAATGTCATATGAGAATGTGTTATGCTTTAATTTTTAATACATATATTACATAGAGGTTTCAAAAAACTCCTATTAATTAAGTGTTATTTAATAACACCTCATTTAATAGGGGTTTCAAAACCTCTATTAAAGACTAAAATTGTTCTAGTGAACTCTACCAAAATATCTTAATTAAATAGAGGTTTCAAAAAAAACCTCTATTTAATACATATATTACATAGAGGTTTCAAAAAACCCCTATCAAACGCTTCCACGTACTTAATTAGCTCAATTAAATACAGTCAACATCCACAAAATAAAATATAAAAGCTCCGTTCACCTTTGCATGGGTTTCAAATAAGTTCACTAAGAAAAATACAACACAATTGTAATCCAAGTTATAGATTAAAATGAAGAAAAGAAAATGTTTACATACTCAATACATGGCCCTCAAACATACTAATTCAAATGATCTTTTGCCGATTACGAAACATAAAATGTTGCCGCCATCGAAAACCTAAAGTAAAATGAAGAAAAGATAAAGTTGGCTAGATAACGTGACCCTTTACAATTGACTGATCAGTTTGCCTCCATTTGATAGCTAATAGTTGCCATGTACATTGCTTGAAGTGCACAAAGTTTGAAATGACTGGAAGAAAAAAGTTTGAGTATAACTATGATTTTGTTAGTAAATTGACTTGGACTTCTTAATATTAGATGGAGATAGGAGACGGAGATTAGGAGTTCCATTACTGCTCGCGTTAAACTAATTTACCCCTTACTAACAAAGAAAATTGATTTTTTGACATCATCGAACACACACTCCAAATATATATCGACTTTGGAAGTCGTTTGTGTGCGTCTTAAGATACACACCCTGGGTATTAATGCACCGAAAACTATGTATGTATGCATCTCGAAGCGTGAAAGGGTGAATGTGCGCTCCCCTCTAACTGATATCGAGGAAATAAGCAACGCAAGACGTTAGACATTTAGGAAACCTAAAATTTATTATGGAGGTCGAATGATATTGAACACAAGCTAAATAATTTTGTTTTATAACTATTGGTGTCTGAACCTTTTTCAGCCCCTCTTTACTTTGGTTTAACTAATTTAATAGGAGTTAATTCATCGCTTCAACCTCCTACCTCAAGAAAAAGAAAAAATCAAGGAAGTGTAATGTTGTTACTAAAAATTTAACCTACGAGATTTTGCCATTTATTTTTGGGAAGCGGAAACCAGCATTCACATGGCAAAAGGGTTTGTTATGTCGCAAAGTTAGTAACTTATATTTTTAGTTTTAGTTTTATAATAAGCTAGGGTTCAAATTAAATGGGACAAAGGGACAGTCTATTCTTTCATGGAAGGCCCAATAGAATTAGCCCATTTCCACTTGGAGAAGAAAACATCTATCAAATCCTTGAGATTTACCTGGAAAAAGAGGTAGCATGTCGAGAAGAGCACAGGTCTGCTGAGAAGGTTGCACGAGTTCAAGAATGGCATGCAAGATGCACAAAAGCCAGGATCCCAGATTCAGAGAAGTGGTGCTTAGGAAACAACTTCAACAGATCATTACAGGTGAAGAAACAGACAACATCAATGCACCAACAACAACAACATAGCCTCGATCAGTCCCAACTTAATTGGGGTCGGCTACATGAATCAAACCTTTTCATTATACTCAATTAAGTGCAATTGATGGTAAGCTTTCTAGACCATTCAAATCTTTACTAATTAATGCATGCCACGTTAATTTCGATCTACCTATATCTCGTCGAATTTCTATAGTTTCTATTGAGTCAAGTTTTATAGTGGGTCGTTTGTAGGTTGTCTTTGCAGGTGACTAAACCACCGCAACCACCCTTCTCTAATCTTTGTATCAATTGGTGATACTCCTACTTGTCTTTAAATTTCTATATTTCTTATTTTATCTTTACGAGTTTTACCACACATCCACCTAAGCATACTCATTTCTGCTATGTTCATTTTATGTAATTGTTGTTGTTTTACCGCCCAACATTCACTTCTATAGAGCATAGCTGGCCTAATTGCGGTCCTATAAAATTTTTCTTTTAACTTAGTAGGAACATTTCGATCACAAATCACTCATGTTGCACTCTGCCATATCTTCAATCCAGCTTGAATTCTATGTGTAACATCATTTTCAATATTACCATCATTTTGTATGACTGATCCTCGGTATCTAAAGTGATTCACTTTAAAAACTTCTACTTCCCCTAATTTTATAACTTCATCATCTCGATGTCTAGTATTTCTAAACTCACAGTGCACGTATTCGGTCTTCGTCCTACTCAACTTAAAGCCTTTAGATTCTAATGTATTCCTCCAGAATTCTAATTTCCTAATCACATCATCTTTTGTTTCATCCATTAAGACAATATCATATGCAAATAGCATGCACCATGGTATATCCTCTTGAATATGTCTAGTTAGTTCATCCATAACTAAGGTTAATATATAGATATAGGCTTAAAGCCGATCCTTGATGTAGTACTCTTATCGTAATGAGAAATTTTTTTGTAGCTTCTCCAAATGTCTTTATATTCATTATTACTCCAACATACATATTCTTAATAGTTTATATGTATCTAGCATGCACTCATTTTCTTTCTAGAACCCACCAAAGAACATCTGTAGGAACCATATCATATGTTTTTTCTAAATCTACGAATAGCATATGAAGATCTTTTCCCTTTTCTCCATATTTTTTTAACAATCGTCTTACAAGGAAAATCGCCTCCATAGTTGACCTCCCGAGCATGAAACCAAATTGGTTCTCTCATATTGTCGTTTCTCTCCTTAGCCTATTGTAATTATCCCTCTCTCAAAGTTTCACAGTGTGACTCATAAGTTTAATTCCCCGATAGTTTGAGCAACTCCGAATGTCTCATTTGTTTTTGAAGATTGCCACAAGCGTGTTTCTTCTCTAATCCATTGGCATATGTTTAGATTTTAGAATTTTATTGAAAAGTTTTGTTAACCAAGTCAATCCAATTTCTCCTAAGCATTTCCAAACCTTTATGGGTATTTCATCTGGGCCACATGCTTTCCCTACTTTCATTATTTTCAATGCATCTTTAACTTCTAGAATTCTAATATTGCGTGTATAGTTTACATTTCTTTCTTGGTGTAGGTTTTCATCTACTATATATAGTGTCAACTTGGTTATCATTAAATAAACAAACAAACAACATCAATCAATAATAAAAACATCTTCACCAATGGACGGATGGTCCAAGTGGTTTGGCACTGTAGGCCCTTAAGTAATGGTCGAGTTGGAGCTCATATATATGGAGTTTCCTCTATTAGGAGAGCAAAACCTTTGATGGGCCTTCTACAGCTCGAGCTAGAGAAGTTAGTACGTATACAAAGTGGTTCACACAAAAAAAAAAAAAAAAAAAAAAAAAAAAATTTCGTTCATAGGTCAGATGTTATATGAAAAAATAAGAGAAAATAGAAAAATAATGAGGATGAATTTAATAAAAAAAACTAAAAGGCTTGAAACTTTGTCACTGTTAGATTTATTTATTTATTTATTATTACTTTAATGGGAGCCATACCTACGAACTCCATAAACCTCACCTTTTAACAAGTGATGATGCCTCGCCCATCTCAATCATAGATGCTTTGGCTTGTAATTGTTAGTTTTTTTTTTTTTTTTTTTTTTGGTACATATGTAACTCTTAATCTAGCACAATGGAAAAGTTTGATCAATGTTGCTCACCTCTAGTTAATTTGAGACTGAGGCTATATTGTTGTTGTTGTTGTTGTAACTCTTAGTTTTTAGACAGTAAATCAAACTCCAGTTCTGAAACTAAAGATTCTTAGATTACACTTATTGTATGGAAACTGCTAACTGTTTATGGAGCATACATGATAAAACACGCTTTGGTTTTTCATAATATTTCTGCAGTAAAATGTATAAGTTACTGGTAGAGTAAATCTGTGCAGTAATGTTTTTCCTACTTGACTCCCTAAGTCTTGAAACAATTTACTTTCAACGGCACTTGAACAATAAGGGAAGGCCAACCATCAAGTTGTCGATTGCATAACAATTATTTGCATAGGGTACAAGCTACCCGTAGATCTCTTTGTTGAAGTTAGCACAAACCACGACACACACAAGTTTCTTACTTTTGTTTCTCAACAACGTTGAAGAAACCTTTTCTCTTTTGGAAGTTTGGAACATAATATCAAAGCATGAATGATGCACCCATCGAAATACAAGTTTCATTAATAAACATGTTATCAATTTTGACGGTTGTAGAATTTGGGAAATCTCTAACGGGTCTGCTGTGTATCAATAAGTTGATTCATTTGAGGGAAAAGTTGAGTGTGTTATGGATCTAAACTCTAACAAAATAGCTGAAAGGATGTTGAATGAAAGAAAACTTGTAGTTGTAAAAATTCATAATGCGAACATTGTGGAGAGCTTGGATAGGAGTTCTTGGAAATTCTTTTCAAAAGGCCCAACAAAATTAACCTATTGGACCATGAAAAGGTATAATAAAAGACATCAAAAAATGTTGTTAATTATTGTTCAAATTGAACTTTTTAAGCTTACGAGTTTGGATCTTCTAAACCTCGAGACATATTGACGCGCGCCGAACGCGTCAATAAAATTAAAAAATACCTAAACCAACTATTTTATAGAATAGTGGCAAAGGGTCGATCCCACAGAGATTGGTATTCTTTTTAAGGTTTAAAAAATAACGAAAAGAGAAATCGGGGTTTTTTTAGAGAATGAATAATTTAATAAATTAACTAATCTAAATATAAACAAAATAATTAAAGCAAGGATATAAAATTGAAAATAAAATAATTAATAAAAATACTTAGGTCAAGACATACAAGTTCGGTTCGGTAAAAGATTGGATTTGGTCTTCGATTTATGTAAAATGTGCAAATCAAAATATCTTAGTGTAGCTATAGACCCGGTAACGTACGCGGTTCCTCGCTCTTCCCTGTCTCGGCCGCAATGGGCTTTGTGAAGGCACTACACCTAGACAACCGGATCACTAGTATGTCCAATTTAGCCTAGATCCCTAAGGTATTCAACCGGTCCCAAAAGGGTCGAATCAATCAGTATGGTCGATTGCCACTAGTGTGGTCTTATTGCACAACTACGGGCGCTTACGACTCACTGACAAATAAATCAAGATTTAAACTAGTGTTTAACCTTAATTGTTAAAATAATACCCAAGAAAATAAAATAATAATGAAAAGACTGAAATTAAAATAAATAAATCTCACAAATCCATTGATATGCATAGTCGAACCTCCCTCGCAGTCTTGCTTAGGCTAGAGGTTTTTAGCCTCGCATCAATAACACAAAAGAAAAGAAGAAAAATAAAATAGAAAAGAATGGGGGAGAGGAGCAGAGGCTTCGGCCGAAGAAAAGAGAGAAAAGCCAGAGAGAGGCCGACGTGCGTTCCTCCTCTTTTCTTTATTTCCTTTTTCTCCGTATCTCTCTGTTGCTATCTTTCTATATCTCTTCAATATCTATATATATCTATATGTATCTATAATAATATATTATATATTAAAGTATTTCCTAACAAAACTAAAAATAAAAACTTGCTAACTTCTCTCCTTGAATCATGCAACCAAGCACGTACGCATGTGCCTAACTGTCCGCCACATCATCACTCTTGTGCCTCGCGTGTGGGCTCGCCAAATTGGCCTCGAGATATGTGTTAACGCGACTTTCGATGTAAAATATATCCAGACATACGAATACTCAATTTTGCGTAATTTTTCGCTCCGAATTTAACCGCGCACTCCAATAACCCTGAAAATAATAAATCAACGCAATTGGGCTAGTATTTTGGAGACTTTACAATAAAAATATATAAATAATCTATATATAATATTACATAATTAACGACTCAACAAATACTCCCAAACTTAGGACTTTGCACGTCCCGAGCAAAGGTGTAAATGACAAACACACAAATAAACTAGACTTATAGTATAGATATGTACAGACTCAACTAATCCTATACCCGATTCAGAATTCATGGAGTTCCTTTGGTTTACATAGTTGCCAAGTTAACAAGCCACTCGTGAAATTTCGGAGTTAGGATATGTCAAGAAACGCAACCCAAACATAATTAAGATCACATTTTCAAGACAAAGATATGGTCAAGACAAACGCCATCAACTACTCGCGGATTTTCTTGGTCTACACATTCAAGCATGCAAGTTTACAATTTTACTTAATCTAGCTATTAGCACTCGAGCTAAATCTTTTTATTTGAGGAGTTTTCATACACTTTCCGCCTTTATCCATTTTGTATGTTTACTCTCTATTTTTTTTTTCTTCTCCAAATTTTTTTTTTTTTTTTTTCAAATAATACGGTCCCTGCTCCATTTCCTGTGGACCACTTTCCTCATTTTTTCCCACCACAAGTTTCCCTGCTCCATTTCCCGTGGAAACTTGTGGGACTCTCTATATTTTGAAAACTCATGTTAGCCCTTCTCACTTTCACTATAATTAAGCAAATTCTCCAATGTGGGTTAAAGTCTCATCACTTGCACAATTTAAACCGTCTACCCATTTTGGTATCTAGCATAAGGCTTAACCATCATACTAAGTCCCTAATCATAAAATCATAAAAATGTTGAGCTACGGACTCGAGTGAGTATTTCTCCTAATTTTTCATAAGTTTCAAGTCAAAAAGGCAACCATAATGTACTCATCCACAACTAAAGGCATGAAACAAAGTTTCGGGTAACTCTAAACAATATAATAATGAAAACTATGCTAAACACATGCATGAAAGTGTATCAACTCCTAATGAAGTGAGATAGATGAGTATGGAGGGAAAAGAAATGGAAGAAATGAGTGAATAAGCGACATCAAACACCACCAATACCATCCGACAACCACATGTAACCGCATATAATTGAAAAAAAAATTAAACGATCTCACCTGCGGTCTTTCACAAATAAGTCCATCAAACTTAATCCACAAATCCTAAAGTACCCCCAAACTTATTCCGAACCTTGTCCTCAAGGTTCAAAACAAGTCAATGAATTCATTCAACGAAAAGACAAAGAATAGTGATGAAAAAAAATATGGATAAAATAAGAAGATGATACAAGTGCATGCATAACGAAAGTCTCCAAAAACTAGTGAATGCTCAAATCTCGCATGTCTAGGTGACTAAAGAAACTATGAAATAAAATTATCATAAAAAGAGCACGAACTAATAAGCATAGGAGTTAATTCAAATGATTCCTATCAAATCTTGCGAGCCCGAGTCTTTCAACTACGGGTGAAGTCAACAAGATGATGGAATGAGGTTTAGGGTTTTGGATCTACTTAAAGACCCGCCACTAATGTGGCGACTTAAGTTGGATATGTCCCAACCAAGTCTCAAAACACCTAAAACTCTAATAATATGTTAATTCCTAAAAAAGAATATGCTCAAATTACTCCAAAAACAATGTAATCCATAGTCAAACCTATCAAAACACAGGGGGTGGTCTAGTGCCATCAACGCTCATCAAACATTCATTACACCTGCAAAAATTCAAGAGACCAAGTTAGGGCTTTATTAAACATAAAAAAAAAACTAAAACTAAATTAAAATTGAAATAAATGCAATAAAAATAAAAACAAAGCTGGGCTGCCTCCCAACGAGCGCCTTTCTTTTAAGTCTTTGGCTAGACTTATCGTGATTCATCACGTGATGCCCTCTCCTTTCGAGATATCAACAATGAATGGTGCATCTATAGCTTTGGGCAATTCAGCATGCAT
The DNA here is from genome assembly GCA_039657365.1 of Stephania yunnanensis. Taxonomy (NCBI): domain Eukaryota; kingdom Viridiplantae; phylum Streptophyta; class Magnoliopsida; order Ranunculales; family Menispermaceae; genus Stephania; species Stephania yunnanensis. The sequence continues at coordinate 53,418,393 of CM077588.1, read as the reverse complement.
GCCCTCTTTCAGAGTTCGGAGCTCATTCGGGACCTCTAACACAAAAGAATCTGTCGAGTCATGGTCATCCAACACAAAAGTGTCAGCAGTGTAGAAAATCCGCGAACGCTCCTTTACTTGCACCCCCTTGCAAGGTCTAACAAATATGCATGGGAGGGTGGGTGGTTTCACCAACACCAGAGGTTGGTCTTCCTTGTTCTCTTTCTGGGGCTCCTCTGGCCGTTCTGAAATGACTCCAATTTCTAACGCGGCGTCATCATCATCATTCGGTGCAATGGACATGTCCGTCTCATGTGAAGAAACGTCTAGTGTTTCCTCTGGTTCGCTCAAATGCTCGTCCACAATTGAGAACTCATCAAACTCAACGCTTTTAGATGTATCAGCATTCACAGTCTCATCTGAGTCAAAAACTGGTTGCGGAGGCAACTCTTCCTCATCCATCAAATGCTCAAGTATAGCGGTAACTTGAGTTTCTGAATTTTGCAACTTTGATTTCATATAATGCATATCCTCCTGCAAGGGCTGCTGAGTGGTGCTTTGAGAAAGCCAATCGGAGATCATATTTCTCTCAATGTCTGCAATGGTTCTCCGTTCATGTTGATGATTTTGTTGAAAAGTTGGTTCTCCGAAGATCAAGTCATTCATCATGTCTCGTATAGGCCTCTTTTCATGTTGAGGAATCTGTGGACTTCGCTTAGACATATAGAAGTTGGGTTGTGGTGATGCATAAGTGGAACCATGATGATTCTTATACTTCGAATAAGGACAAGCATACGTGGGATGAAAGTACTCCCCACCATTTCCACAAACCCTGACCTGTTGCACAAAAGATTGCGAGTTAGAAAATTGATGTCCATTATGTAACATACATACCCCATTCACATTATAATAATGTGAGTCTTCGAATCGACCATAATTGTGGGGGTAGGAGGCCATCGCGGGGTCGCCTGCATACATGCTTAGAACAATGGACTAGATACAAAAAAATGAAATAAAATAAATAAATAAATAAATAGAAAAAATTACCAAAGAAAGAAAAAGACCAATCCCCGGCAACGGCGCCAAAAATTGACGCGCGCCGAACGCGTCAATAAAATTAAAAAATTCCTAAACCAACTATTTTGTAGAATAGTGGCAAAGGGTCGATCCCACAGAGATTGATATTCTTTCTAAGGTTTAAAAAATAACGAAAAGAGAAATCGGGGTTTTTTTAGAGAATGAATAATTTAATAAATTAACTAATCTAAATATAAACAAAATAATTAAAGCAAGGATATAAAATTGAAAATAAAATAATTAATAAAAATACCTAGGTCAAGACATACAAGTTCGGTTCGGTAAAAGATTGGATTTGGTCTTCGATTTATGTAAAATGTGCAAATCAAAATATCTTAGTGTAGCTATAGACCCGGTAACGTACGCGGTTCCTCGCTCTTCCCTGTCTCGATAGCCAAGGTACGACGATGACTACTTCCCTAATCAAACACATAACCACAATTCAAGTGAATTGGGTTTAATGCATTGACCGCAATGGGCTTTGTGAAGGCACTACACCTAGACAACCGGATCACTAGTGTGTCCAATTTAGCCTAGATCCCTAAGGTATTCAACCGGTCCCAAAAGGGTCGAATCAATCAGTATGGTCGATTGCCACTAGTGTGGTCTTATTGCACAACTACGGGCGCTTACGACTCACTGACAAATAAATCAAGATTTAAACTAGTGTTTAACCTTAATTGTTAAAACAATACCCAAGAAAATAAAATAATAATGAAAAGACTGAAATTAAAATAAATAAATCTCACAAATCCATTGATATGCATAGTCGAACCTCTTTCGCAGTCTTGCCTAGGCTAGAGGTTTTTAGCCTCGCATCAAGAACACAAAAGAAAAGAAGAAAAATAAAATAGAAAAGAATGGGGAGAGGAGCATAGGCTTCGGCCGAAGAAAAGAGAGAAAAGCCAGAGAGAGGCCGACGTGCGTTCCTCCTCTTTTCTTTATTTCCTTTTTCTCCGTATCTCTCTGTTGCTATCTTTCTATATCTCTTCAATATCTATATATATCTATATGTATCTATAATAATATATTATATATTAAAGTATTTCCTAACAAAACTAAAAATAAAAATTTGCTAACTTCTCTCCTCGAATCATGCAACCAAGCACGTACGCATGTGCCTAACTGTCCGCCACATCATCACTCTTGTGCCTCGCGTGTGGGCTCGCCAAATTTGCCTCGAGATACGTGTTAGTGCGACTTTCGGTGTAAAATATATCCAGACATACGAATACTCGATTTTGCGTAATTTTTCGCTCCGAATTTAACCGCCCACTCCAATAACCCTGAAAATAATAAATCAACGCAATTGGGCTAGTATTTTGAAGACTTTACAATAAAAATATATAAATAACCTATATATAATATTGCATAATTAACGACTCAACACATATCTCTTGTAAGGCGAGGTGAGTGTGAAGTGACAACCTTAGACACTATAGCACCCAAAAAAGACATTCAAAATAAATATTGGATAAATTTTATTTCAAAGCACAATTTACTATAAGAAAGTCGTTTTATTCTTTTTTTGAAAACACAAGAAAGTCATTTTTCACCATGAAAAAGTCAATTATAGAAATTATTGGACTTTACTAATGTCTAATCCGGGACCGGCTTTTGAGCACATAAATAACTTTCTGCTGCTACTACAAACTTGACAGTTCCTAGTTGGAGATGTTGTGATAATATTCCCACATCGACTACTTGAAAATAAAAATAAGGCTTATAAGTGTGGAGTGGACACTTCATCTTGCCTTGGCATTTTGGAGTGAAACCCCCTTCACACTTGTAGCCTATACATAATATTAGTCACCACACTCTCCTCACTTTGGATTGGGACCTATATTTCAAAAATTGAACACTATCATGACCTTGACCATGTTAAATTTACCAAACAAAATTGGTACTACTATCAAGTTCATCATAAATTATGTTTGTGCTAAAAAAAACTATCTAATACAGATCTTTTACCTATTTTTGTTGCACAGGAAAATTTCATGGATAAGAAGAGTATGTCATTACAACTATACAAGGCTCCTATTGAGGCACTCACAACATAAGCATGTGCATACGTATGAATCCCACCTAACTTAACAAAGGTTTATCAAGGCACTAAGTTGCAACCTCTCCCGCTACGCATTTCAGGAGTGGACTTTGGCATGCCTCGACTACTATGAATAAAAGATTTTTAGTATCATGTTTATCACTAAAGGTTTAAGAATATTTGTTAACCGCCAAAAAACTTCACATTTTAATGTGTATAATTCTCATGGTTCATTTTAGTTTTGTTTAATCAGTGCAATGTCTTAGTTTAGAACACTAAGCCCCTGAGTAATTAAGACCATTAGGTCCTTGGTTTGAAGGTTTAACATTGGCATGTAGATTTTAAGATCACATGTTCAAAACATGACAAGTATGTACTAAAATAACTAACTCACATTCTTAATTTCTTCTAACATACATTGTGACAACAACAATTTGTGAAGGTCTTCTCCATCCGCCATTAGTGCTTGGTCTATTTTTTCTTTTTCTTATTTTGACTACCATTCCCTACTTTTCATTAAAGCAGGTTATGGGAACACAAGGTCCCACGCTCACATGCCCAGCAACACTTAAGATGATGGTAGTAAGTATTGTGAAGGCAAAAGTAGTAGAATAGTGAGTGTGAACACAAGGATAGAAAAATTTTTTTTTCAAAATTTATCAACGTTGCAATTGCACCTACTTCAAATGAGGAAGACCAGTGAAAAGCAATGTTGGAATTACATTTGGAGCACCTCCAATGGCGTAGATTTTGTGCCAATAAAATCATATCAAGTATGGATATTCTTCTAACAAGACTTGGTTATCATTTGTAGCCGTATTAAGAGCCACATTGTAGACTCCATTTTCGTTTTGGTTGATCCACTAACATGTCAGTGCAGCTAACACAATAATGGAAGGCCAAATTTTCAATTTTGGGTTGCTTCTATTATCTTCTCTTTGAAAATACATGGATCACATAACCATCTCAGGAAGAACAAATTGATCTACCATCAGAACAAATGTTAAAAAATAAGAAGGTCCTAACCAAACCTACCTCAAAAGAAACAAAAACAAGAGAATTGGTGGCGATGATGGTGGCGATGTGGTGGATTGATTCTTTCACACATTCCAACAAGTGATAGCCCCAACTAATATGGTTATTTAAGCTCCACTTGGTTAGGCTTTTTAGGATTAACAGGGCCTGCTAGAGATGGATGACATTGAATAGTACTACCCTACTTTGCACTATAAGATTTAGAAGACATAAAGTATAGAAAAGTTGATTGGAAACATTTGGTGGCATGGAAAGCAGAAGAAATATATTTATTTAGCTACATGCAACCTATGTAATAACTGAAATATATATGTCCTTATTGTTCGAAGTTTAAGACACTAACTAATTGGTTTGGACAAAAATTAATTGTTTTTTTTTTTTCTTCACTTTAAAGGAATCGTAAATAAAAATATATAGTGTGTATTTTCCTAGTCAATGATTGGAGAAGTATATGATGCGCTCAACATGATGTTAAGCTTTCATCATCAGACTTGGTTCAGAGTTCTACAAATAGTTCAAGAGGTCCAAAGAGACAAGACACAGGTGGATTTCCACAATGTTTTTTTTCTTCTATGCTCTTCTGCTCTCAATCTCATGTTTTCCTTCAATTGCAGTGAATGAAAACTTTCTCCAATGCCTCTCGGTTCAGTCTTCTCAGACCATCCTCCCTGTCTATACACCAATCAACACTTCTTTCTCTTCAGTCCTAGAAACGTCTGCCAAAAATCTCAGGTTCTTAACACCTACAACCCCGAAACCTCGACTCATAATCACACCATTAGAAGAATCACATGTTAAAGCAGCAGTTTTGTGCTGCAGACAACATGGATTGCAGATGAGAGTCCGCAGTGGAGGTCATGACTACGAGGGCCTATCATACGTATCTCATGTTCCATTTGTCATCGTTGATCTCATCAATTTTCGATCTGTCAACGTTGATATAGAAGGTGGAACTGCATGGGTTGAGGCAGGTGTAACCGTCGGCGAAGCCTATTACAGAATTGCTCAAAAAAATCCAACCCTTGCAATTCCAGCTGCGCTTTGCCCAACAGTAGGTGTTGGAGGGCAATTCAGCGGTGGTGGATATGGTTCCTTGATGAGGAAATATGGCCTTGCTGGTGACAATATTGTTGATGCTCGACTGGTGAACGCTAAAGGAGAAATTTTGAACAGAGAGTCTATGGGGGAGGATCTATTTTGGGCTATCAGAGGAGGAGGAGGAGGCAGCTTTGGAGTAATTCTATCATGGAAGATCAAGTTGGTTCCTGTTCCAGCTACTGTGACTGGTTTTACAGTTGCAAGAACCTTAGAACAAAATGCCACTTCACTCATCCACAAGTGGCAATCTTTTGCTGCTAAAGTCCATGAAGATCTTTTCATGCGAGTAATTATAAGTAAGGCAAGTGGTAACAGTAAGCAAACGATATTGGCATTATTTCAAACCATGTTTCTAGGAGGAACTGACAGACTCCTGTCTATAATGAAACAAAGTTTTCCAGAACTGGGTTTGAAGCCAGAAGAGTGTACTGAAATGACATGGTTGCAATCTGTAGCATATGTTGCTAATTTGCCGATGACTAACGGTTCAGTGGATGTTTTGCTGGACAGGAATCAACCATCTAAAAATAAATTTAAAGCAAAATCTGACTATGTAACAGAAGCTATTCCAGAGACAGGGCTAGTGGGAATATGGGAAAGATTTTTTGAAGTTGAATCTCCTGTCATGATCTTCACGCCTTATGGCGGGAAGATGGATGAGTTTTCTGAATCTGCAATTCCATTCCCACACAGGGCTGGAACCATGTACAAAATACAGCATCTGGTGACTTGGACTGGAGGAGTGGCAGAATCGAGAAAGCATAGGGACTGGATTAGCAAGTTGTACAGCTACATGACACCTTATGTCTCTAAGTCTCCAAGAGCTGCATATGTGAACTACAGAGATTTGGACTTGGGTGAGACCAAGGCTAACATGAACAATACAGAGAGCTACTTAAGAGCAAAAGTTTGGGGGGCCAAGTACTTCAAGAAGAACTTTGACAGATTGGTTCAGGTGAAGACCAAATTTGATCCAGAGAACTTCTTCAGGCATGAACAAAGCATTCCAGTTCTTCCATCATAGATGGCATGTATACGTACCTCTGTGAGAGTAGTCCTTATCTAATTACAAACTAACTAGTTAAGTTTATCACTCTATATATATATATATATATATATAAGAGATCAGAAGATTAAAAAGGATAAGAAAATACAAGAATGGTTGTTGTCTTGTATATGTCAACGTTGTGTAGTTGTTAATGTGTGCTCATGATAATTAAGATAGGATTTATGTATCAATAAAAGTTTGTTTTCTTCATGACAATCGGAATTTCTTTGTGTTAAGAGGCACAAAATCTATTACGATGCAAAAGATGCATGATGAACAAGGCTATATATATATCCTCAGGGAGGTTTACTAATAAATTAAATTATTGCTCCAATTAGGAGCAGTGACAATTAATATTATTTAGACTATGACTTTCCCAACATGACTGATCCGCACTAATTAATTAAGTTAGTGTACTGTTGATAATTATTAACTTGCCTATACCCCAAGAAGAAATTTAGAATGGCTTCGCATTGTACACGTGAGGCAGTATAAATCTGCTAAAATCTGATAAAGCAACTTCAAGCCAAAAAACATGCGAAAAAGAATTGGCAGGTAAGATTCTATCACATAAAGCATAAGATTTGGATGTCCACAGCTCTTTTTTTTATACAAGAAAGCAACAATATGACTCCAACATGAGTCGAACCCACGACACAACCATCCCCGACTTTGTTTTTGATAAGTGATGTCTCAATCATCTCACCAGAGATGCTTTACAAGTATATAAGTGATGCCTCAACAATCTCAGCAGAGATGCTTTACAAGTATATTTCAATATTTATTTTTCCAAGTATGCCACAAATTCTACTTGGCTTTTCTATCCAATGAAAATGGCTGTGTTAAAACAAAGAAGCAGCAGTAGCTAACAAGTTTAAGTTGCCCTCATATGTAATTCAATATATTTATGTTTCACTTGTACCCACTGCCTTCCACGGGCCCCCTGGTCCCCCTAGGACTCTATTATTAAATCCCCTAGATGTTTCTTAATCCTACGCTAAATCCATTAGAACAATTTCGGTATTTAATAGAAGTTTTTAAACCCCTATTAAAGGGGTGTTATTAAATAACATCTAATTGATAAGAGTTTTAAAAATTTGTAATACATGTATTAAAAATTAAAACATATAATCATATTTTAAAAATGACATTTAATAACGAAACTGTTCTATTTAATAGGGGTTTTAAAACTTTTATTAAAAGCCCATAAATGTTTCTTAATTCTGATCCTTCTGGGAAAATCAAGTCCCTAACGTTTAGTTCAAGTGAATCAACCTTTACCACCAGGCCAAAGGACGTCGATCCAGAGTAATAGGATTAATTCTAAAGATTCTAATTTATTAAGGATCATAAAAGGCACCTGAGGCTTTGAGTGAAAAGGGGAAATCAACTAAACAGTGGGAAAGAGTTTTGAAAAACTTTGAGTCATTCTAAAATTGCGTGATATATATACATTTGCTACATGAATTTGCCACCCAGTTGTAGAGGTCTTTAGATTGAAGCAAAATTAAAGATTACCTTGTAAAGCAAAAGAATGGCAAGAGGAAGCATGGAAAAACTCAATTAGGAAGCCTTTTAAATAGAACAAAGAGGTACTCAAAAAGGTGGAAAAAAACACATTTAAATACAACGAATTTGTATTCACATCAGACCAAAACTTTCAATTAAAGACAAACCTTTGCGTGCAAATAACTAAGGACCAGAGAGATATCTAAGGATGAAATGGAGCATTCAAGGAGTCCAAATCGACTCTACCTTTATTACTACAGTAAGATTTGGATCAAAAGTTTAAGCTTCTGAATAACATAAAGATAGAAACATAAATAACTCATTTAAGTTCATGATTGATAATCAACGACAAAGAAAAAAGGTAGCACTACCAGGCCATATGAATAAATAATGCGTAACAAACAGTATAAACAAAAGAAATTTTAAAAAAACATGACTCAGAAGGAGCAGATAAATTTACAATCCATCATGGAAAGGTTGCAGGTTCTTTGTCTGATGCCTTCTGAATAATTAAGCATTTGCTGTGGAATGATCCAAAATCGACATAATGTTTGTGACGCACGCCAAAGGCGTCGATAAAATAAAATACTTAAACCAATTATTTTATAGATAGTTGCAAAAGGTGGATCCCATGAAGATTGGTATTCTTTCTAAAGTTTTTTTTAAAAAAAAACAAAACAAAAAACAAAAAAGGAAATCGGGGCTTTGAGAAAATGAATAATATAAGTAATCTAAATAACGATAAATTAATAAACAATAAAATAACTTTAAAAACAATTAATGGAAAACACCTAGGTCAAGACATACAAGTTCAGTTCGATAAAAGATTGGATTTAGTCTTCTATTTATGTAAAATATGTAAATCAAAATATCCCAGTATAGCTATATATAGACCCGGTAACATACGCGGTACCTTGCACTTTCTAATCTCGATAGCCAAGATACGACAATGACTATTTCTCTAGTCAATCGTATAACCATATACTCAAGCGCATTGAGTTTAACACGATGACTCACTACAAAAAATGATGATTTAAAAACGAAAAATTTTGTTTCTATACCATATGTTTTCTGTTGCTAAACGATTTAACAACGGAATTAAAAACGAAACAATATCTGTATCTAAAATGCTCGATGCTAAATTTAGCAACGGAATTCCAATCTGTTTCTAAATTTAGCAACGGAAAGTCCGTTGCTATCCGTTGCTAAATGAAGGTCTGGTTTCCTCCCTTTCCAAAACCAAATTAACAACGGTTTCCAATTCCATTTATAATTAGCAACGAATTTAGAAACAGAATTGTGATTTTAAGTTTTATCTTTCCGTCTTTAATTCCGTTGCTATTTTTAAATAATTTATTTTAAAAAATATATGTTTTTAACCAAATAAAAAAAGCAGAATTACCGAAAAAATAAATTCAGGATTAATAAATTTCATAGAATTATAAAAGAAATTTCATAATTTAACCAAGTAAAACGTTGTAGTCCAAAAAAATAATTTACAAAAACAAAACCAAACCTAATAATAGAGATACACAACAATCAAAAGACTTTACATAATTATAGAATAAGAATGAAAATAAAATAAGAGATTTGGCCATTGAAACCATTGTAGAAAAATCAATAGTGTGAAGCTGCTTTATTAAAAAGTCACTCAATCTCGCAGCATAGGACTTTAATAAAATCATGATTTTGAAAGAATGCGTGAGTTGCCCGACTTAAGGCACCGCGAATTCGAGCAATGGATTGTACTTGGAAAACAAATTGATTGAATCAACACTAAACATAACATTCTCTACTACTTCTTTTACATTGTTTGAGAGAACGAAATTAGAGGAAATGACTGTTTATATACCGTTTTTGTTCGCAGTCGAAGTTGAGAAATTGTCTTGAGATCTTCAATAGGTATTATGTTCTTTGCTAATGGAACCTATCATGATTCACAAAGCCTAAATACAGAATTTTCTCTACTTTAAGCTCTATGACTTGGTTTCTTTGTTCCGACTTCTCTATCACGCCTTCCACCACGATCAACGTTCCTACTTGCGTGAATTGACTGATCAAAGCAGTAGATGAATGCAAAACAACCCGAAAATCATCGGTAGAACGTTAGCTCATATATATATATATATATAGTTTCGCACTTCTATAAGTACTCTTATCAATTAATAGCTAGAGATACCACATAAAAAAAGAGCTCAAACTAAATAGATTGGATTCTCTACTTCTGCTAGCATACATACATAACTAACCAGTAATATAGCATAATTTGACAATGTGACATGACCATATAGATCATTAATTCAGATCAACATTTCAAAGCAACTTAAAATTTAATATCATTATGAAGTTTTGGGGAGGAGCATTGTTGGGAGGAAAAAAAAAAAATATTTCGTACGGGGTTGGATTTTTAGTAAGTTAGGAACATTGGAAGTATTGAACATGAGACCAAGGGTCGTTACACATTTCTTTGTTTTCTTGTTAAAATGTTTTTTAAAAAATAAAGATAAAGATAAGGGATCATTCAAATGATGAAAGAAAAATACGTAAGACATTGCGTATTTCAACAAAAAATGAAAATATGGAGAAATTTAAAGAGCAATTTAGTCACTACATTAAAATAGATCAACAAGACCAAATTATTAGAGAATATGTGTGTCTACATTCTTAACCATTTCAATTGAAATATTATATATATATATATATATATATAGATAAATAAGAAGAAGAGACCCTCCATTCATCAAAATTCTTTTATGATTTTGACTATTCTTTTTTTTCTCAAATTTGATTATTCTTCATTGCATTAAATTTAGTGGAGTGAAAAATAAAAATATTATATATATTATTTATCATACCCAAACTTTTTTAACACAACAAATTCAATAACTCAATTCTCAAAATCAATTTAGTGGTAATGTTTTATCAAGAAAAAAATTAGATAGAGAAGAATATTGATTAAAAATAAAATAAAACCATTTTTTTCTCCTTTCTCATGCTTCTCGACATCAACTACGTACATTGACTAAGCGTGGTCAGGCACGTTCGATTAATAGGGGCATATGGTCATTGCTCTCTCTAGCTATCAGATCAAACTAAGTCCATTTTAAATTAAAATGGTTTAAGTTTTTTTTAATTAGTTGACGAAAAAATATATGACCCATCCATTTCAATTGGTCACTCATTTCATTAAAAAAATTAATTAAAATCAGTTGGTTAATTTGTTTTTCAAATAAATAAAATGGGTAGGTTTTCGTAAAAAAAAGAATGAGTCACTAGAACAATTTCGGTATTTAATTAACAACTAATTCACATAATAAAACCTAAAACCTAGCATGATGATCAAATTCATCTCAGCGTCGAAACCGATCAGATCTATGTACTTACCAAGCTAGATCAACCAATTCACAAACACATGATCAGCAAACTTCACACGATTCTTCTCGACAGCGGAATCGCTCAAACGAGTTCAAATTTGAGAGAAACGAAGTCGCTCGGACTGAATCCGTTGTGCAAATCATCGGTAACACGAGAATCTCTACCAAACAACGAAGAGAAATGGAAGGCGAAACTTACTTTCAGATCGAGTTTTGAGTTCTAGGGTTTCGATTTTCGATCGCTCTTCGCTTTCGATTTCGCTCACTCTCGCGAGAGGGCTTTCTGTTACTGATTTCCCGCCACTGAGTTTCCCTCACAAATACAAATATCTTGACAAACTAAAGTTGCACATTGAGACCCAACACCTGATTGAAAACCGTGCGATAATGTTCGATGCGTGATTTGTATATTTCGATGTGTATCTTAGGGTTTGGAAACAGGTTTGATCTCGGTGTGTGAGTTTGTGAGTGGCGTTGCATTATCTATATACATAAAGCTCTGTCTCAATATTTCAATATATTTTTTTCTTTTCCAATGTTTCAATAGTGAATAAAAACCTAAAAATAGTGGTGGCTGACCAATCGGATGTTTTGGTTAGGCTCAGTGGTAAGGAACTCGACGCCCTTTGAAAACAATCGGGCAATTCAATCAGTCTGATTTAGTGGTAAGGAAACTAAATGTCTTTTGAGCATGATTAATCACTCGAATGCAGTTATAATAATCTCAATATCAAAGTCAAGAGACCTAAAAAAATAAAAATTAAACTATATCAGACTGAATTTGCAAAATTAAGGAAAAAAATAGCTATTCCACAAATGTTTGAACATATATTGTCTCGAATATTTGTTTATAAAGTTATCATAGCATTGTTTTCTATGGTGATATGGAGTCCCAGACTCTCCAATCTCACTCATTCAAGGTACACTGCATCTATATATATACACATGGGTATGTAGATTTCAGTAGTACTAATATTGGCTCACCTTAGCCACCTTCAACTTACATATGCGGAAAACCGATATGGGACCTTGCAGATGTTTACTATTGGGCGAGGCCTTGCACACGTAAGTCGTGAACTAAATTGCGTGCATTTCATCAACGATAAGGATTTACAACAATAATAATTAAGCCAATGAATATAAACTTTTATTAGGGAATCATATATATATACTTATTTGTGAACAAAAATACCATACTTTTTCTTCACAAGAATAAAACTACCATACTCATTAGTGAATAAAAAAAAAAAAAAAAAAACAAAGAAATAGCTGCATATATCTTCCTCCAATTGAGCTTATACTACTGGAATACTTTGTTCATTCCTGAAAAAATTATCTGGATCAAACTTGCTCTTCACCTGCACTAGCTTTTCAAAATTGTTGTTGAAGTACTTAACCCCCCAAGCACTAGCTTGAGCATAGGTTGCTGTGCCATTGCTACTATGACCCAGATCCAAGTCTCTATAATTAATATATGAAGCCCTTGGTGACTGGGACACATAAGGAGTCATGTACCCATACAACCTTCTCAACCAATCTATATTCTTGTTTGATGCTTCAATGCCTTCTTTGTCCCACCAAGCCAAATGTTGTACCTCATTTATGTATTCCTTTCTATGAGGAAATGGAATCTCAGATTCTCCAATCTCACTCAGTCTTCCCCCATAAGGGCTCAAGAACATCATAGGCTGCATGGCCTCGTCGGCGTCGTAAAATTGCTTCCAAATGCCTCTCAATACGGTCTCCGAAAAGGGTTCCTTCACGAAATCCGATTTTGCTTTGAAAAACCTCGTTAGAGTTTGCGTTCTATTAAGCAAAACGTCTAGAGCACCGTCTTTCGGAAAATCATCAAAGGAGAGGATTGATTGTATCCAACTCATTTCGGCGCAATCCGAGCTCCTTAGGCCTAGTTCTGGGAAGCTTTGATTCACTTCCTTAAGAAGTTGGTCAGTTGTTCCTAGATACATTGTTTGGAATGTGACCCTCATCCTAGTATCAACCCTGCATAATTGTACTCTGATGAACAATTCTTTAGGGAGTGTGTGAGCAATTCTTTGCCATTTAAGAACAAGTGCATTTGCACCTTGTTCTAAGAATCTACTCACCATGGAAACCGTTACGGTTTGCGGTACTGGAACCAACTTGATCTTCCACGCCACGACGACTCCAAAGCTCCCTCCACCACCTCCTCTGATGGCCCAAAATAGATCCTCCCCCATAGATTTTCTGTCGAGAATCTCGCCATTAGCATTCACGAGGCGAGCGTCGATGATGTTATCAGCCGCTAATCCGAACTTCCTCGCCAAAGTGCCATAGCCACCACCACTGAAGTGTCCCCCAACACCAACTGTATGGCATGTGCCCCCCGGGAATCCATATGTCCTGCTCTTTTCAGCAATTTTGTAGTAAACTTCGCCTAATGTCGCACCTGCTTGAACCCATGCACTACCCTCTTCGACATTCACATCGACGGATCCAATGTTAACCAAATCGACGACAATGAATGGAACGTCGGACGTGTATGACAAGCCCTCGTAGTCATGTCCCCCGCTTCGAACTTTTAACTGCAACCCATGCTTCCTACAACATATAACTGATGCTTGGACATGAGAATCATCTAGTGGTGTTACAATGAGTTGAGGCTTTGGAGTTGTGGATGACAAGAACCTTAGATTTTTTATTGAAGATTGTAGGATTGTTGAATAAAAGGGAGTGTTTGGGGCGTAGAAAGGAATTTTAGAAGATTGGTTGTTGAGGCATAGAACAAAGTTGTCTTGAACAGGACTTGATGAAGCAGAACAAGAGATTGAAAACACAACTAGGAGGACATAGAACTGTGAGAACAGTGTTGAAGACTTGGGAGTCTCCATCTTTGTTTTGTTTATTTGTAATGAATTTTATATAGAAGATTTGAGTATGAGATGAATATTAGGTATAGAAATACTGATCTGTTTTTTACTTGTTCAATGAACTATCACATTGCCTTATGTGCCTCGTATCACATAAAAATGCATGACAAGATTATTATTGATTCTATTCCATCTATTTGAAATTCTGGAGATCATATATATCTTTTGAAAAAAAAAATTCGTATATTATATATATATATATATATATATATATTAAAATATAATAAATATTTAATAAATTATACTTGCATAAAAAAAATGCATTAAAAATCTTTAACAAAGTATACAGAAAAAAAAGCATTTTTATTGAACTGATTTGTATCGTCCAAACCAGGATATTTTGTTCAACACATTCATCATCTATCTTTCATGGATTTATTCAAAGCTATTCAATATATATTATCAAAAGAAATCCACAATATAATTGCAATTGCGAGCAACATCTATATCTATATCAATATCTATCTTCTATATCGACTTATATATATATATACTAGTTTCAAGACGTGCTACGCACGATTTCCTCGCTTGCTCCGCTCGCGGAAATTATTTTCTAAGAATTTATTAACAAAATTTAAAATTGTAATTAAAAATTAAAAATTAAAAATACAAGTACCTTTTTTAGCTTATCAATATTCTCTAATGTGATTGAGATAAGATGTAAATGAAAAAATAAGCTAATCATGCCAGTACATTATTTCCTCAAAAAAAGTGTATTGGATTGATGAGAATGAGTTCATGATTGATTTGATAAAGAAAAAAAAATGTATAGTGGATTGATAAGGAGTTAGAGTTTGATTTGGATATAAAAGAAAATGTTGATTTGGAGATAAAAAAAGAAGTATGGGCAAATAGGTAAATTTCATTACCACTCAAAAATGGATTGAAGAGAATGAGTTCATGATTGATTTGATAAAAAAAAAAAGCGTATAGTGGATTGATAAGGAGATAGAGTTTGATTTGGATACAAAAGAAAATGTTGATTTGGAGATTAAAAAAAAAGTATGGGCAAATAGGTAAATTTCATTACCACTCAAAAATTTGTGATTCGTGCTTTTATATATATGATAGATATATATCTATCATATATATAAAAGCACGAATCACAAATTTTTGAGTGGTAATGAAATTTACCTATTTGCCCATACTTTTTTTTATCTTCAAATCAACATTTTCTTTTGTATCCAAATTAAACTCTAACTCCTTATCAATCCACTACACGTTTTTTTTTCTTCATCTCCAAATCAATCATGAACTCATTCTCATCAATCCAATACACTTTTTTTGAAGAAGTAATGTCCTAGCATGATTAGCTTGTTTTTTTCATTCACATCTTATCTTAATCACAGTAGAGAATATTGATAAACTAAAAAAGGTACTTGTATTTCTAATTTTTAAATTTTAATTACAATTTTAAATTTTGTTAATAAATTCTTAGAAATTAATTCCCGCGAGCTAAGCGAGCGGGGGAATCGTGCGTAGCACGTCTTGAAACTAGTATATAAAATAAGCCTGCATCTTGAGTGTGCCGCATTGCAATTTCAAGCCTTCTCCCACTTGACGCGCATCAAGATTTAGGTTACGTCATGCAATATATGGTATCTGATATATATATGCGGCGTTTTGGATCCTTCTCAACACACCACGTGTCATATCCAATTTAGGCCAACATCTTGGGTGTGTCATGTGGCCTTTTTTAGCTTTCTCGATGCGCGACGTGACACACCAAATATGTTGGTGAATTATTTCTTCTTAAAGAAAAGAAATGTTTCATGACTAAATATTCATTAAGAAAGAAACGTTTCATATATTAATATGTTATGAAACGTTTCTACATTACTATAATAATACATAAAAAAAAAGGTACATGGGGCTTAAAGAAAGTGGTATATAACGTTTCTACATTTCAAACGTTTATTATTTCTAGTTAAACAAACATTTTCTTTTATTTATGTAACCATTATTTGATTGTATATTAAGAAACCTTTTGCGTACATGATTCCATGTAACCTTTTTATATTATATATTAATTATTGTTTTTTTTTTTTTTTTTTGTCGCTTGATCTTTGGGGATAAGCATTGTTCTATTGGGTGCACCCTAATCTAAACATTGGTTTATGAGTGCACCGGCCCTAATCATTGACCTAATCATTCATCCACTATATAAATCAAACTATCTCAAGAACTCACCCACCTCTCAAAACTCTCTTTCAATATCTAATTTTATAAGCATTTGTCATTGCTATGAGTCTTTTGAAAAACTTAAAGAGGCAGATATAAAACTCTCTCTCTCTTAGATACGTTTCTTTCTATCTTTTTATTTTTAAATAATAATATTATTCAACAATGGTATACATGATTATTATTGTTGATTAGTTTTTATTTTATTTTTGAAGTAACTTACTATTGTTTAATTGTAACATTATGTAGAATTTTTTTTTTTTTTTTTGAAAACCCATACCTTTTCTTTTAATTGTGTAAATTGTGTGCTAATTATTATTTTATTTTTTTTGTTTTTTAAGTTTTTAGAGGTGATTGAAGCAATTTTGTGGTTTCAAAAGGAAAATAGATTTCTTCGAACACTGGCTTAATATATAGGTATACAAAAAATCGTCTTTTGATCATACAAAAATCATTTTTTGAGTTGTATATTCTTTTTTTCTTAGCGTACAAAAATTGAATGATTTGTTATTGGTTTCACGGTCACCAAAGATTAATATTGGTCTAATATAAGATACTTTGTCTAAAATTTTACATAAGAATAACTCATTTTTTATATCAAATTCATTTTTATTTAATATCTGATACTTTGTCTGCACGATGCATGCAGACTAGTTTTTAGATACTTTTGAATCAAACGATTAATTGAACAATAAAAATGGAAATAAAATTTTCGAAACAGTGAATCAATTGACATGAACTCCATTATTAAGTTGTAATATTTTTTTGGTTAATGATTCTAACGCATTAATTAACACAATATTGTCGAATATAAAAACTCTCCAAACCCTGTATTTTACCGATGTCTCATTCATCTAGAGATATTTTTTTACATTATTTATATATACTATTAATTGATAGATCATGTAATTAAATTATCAAGATTTAATAATATATTGTAGTATTAATTAAAACTCGACTAACACAATATTGTCGAATATAAAAACTCGTCTATTATATTGATTTTTTTTGGGAGGGTGGGATTTAATATTAATTAAATCTTAACAATGT
This sequence comes from Stephania yunnanensis, assembly GCA_039657365.1. Classification (NCBI taxonomy): domain Eukaryota; kingdom Viridiplantae; phylum Streptophyta; class Magnoliopsida; order Ranunculales; family Menispermaceae; genus Stephania; species Stephania yunnanensis. The sequence continues at coordinate 53,401,089 of CM077588.1, read as the reverse complement.
AGCTTTCAACAATATTTATTTAGTGTCTTCAAATATATATTTTTGTAGTGGAAGTTATTATATATTTAAGAAAATTGAAGCTTTGTTAGCTTTCAACAATATTTATTTAATTTCATCCTGGTTGTTCCATATTTTAAATAATGATATAATGAGTTCGTCGTTTTCAAAAGTATAGGTACTGCCTCTTTTGAATACAAAAATAAAGACTTAATTATATTTTTATGTATATGAGAATTCTATAATAAGAGAATGCTCTGTAGAGAAGAAAACAGAACTGAAGAAACAAACACAGAACTGAAGAAACGAAAATTGTATTGATTGAATAACTAACTATTACAATACAGTGAGAGTGATATATATAGACACTCCACAATAACCAAACAAACTAACTAAAGTAATAACAACTTCTTAACTAATTTACAACAGACCCAACACAAATACAACAAACTTCTAACTAATCTATTAATACATCAACAGCTTAACCATGATAGAACTGTCCACATGTTTGCTTTGTTACTGACTAAACCTTGATCTCTAACATGCCCCTCAAACTGAATCTAAGTGAACAAATTAGATTCAGTTTGGAAGAAAGGAAAAGAAACCGAGGAGTAGAAAGAACTTTGGTAAACAAATCAGCAGACTGATATTCTGTAGGAACATAACGAAAATCAAACAAACCAACAGCAAGCTTTTCCCTCAAAAAATGAACATCAACTTCAATATGTTTAGTACGAGCATGAAAAACAGGATTTAAGACTAAAGCACGGGCACTAGTATTATCACACCACAGTATAGATTTGGAAGAACAAGCAAAACCAAGTTCAATAGATTTATATTCAAGAATAACGATGAACGATACTTAATTACCTTTTCCATTTTTAAAGGAAAAAAGCTCTAACATTTCTCATTGGAAAAGCTTGTATAAAAGCTCTAACATTTCTCATTGGAAAAGCTTGTATATTTACATATATAACGTTAGTATTTAATGTCTTGAAATAAAAGAAATACTTAATTAAAAATAAATAAATTGGTGTTTATTGTAAATTTAACCAAATATATACATTCAGTTTTTAATATAATGATATATTATTTTTTGGCAACCGATTGATTTATTATTTATATTTAATATAATAATTAATTATTCATATAAACTTGCCTTCGGTAATACATATGGTTTTCTCAAAAAGAAAAGCTTATAAATATATAATAAATTGAATTGAATGGTATAATATATTATAACCATTTTTAAATTTGTAGATTTTCGTATAAATTTGTATTATATACATGCAATATTAACTTACACATATGGATATAATAACTATGTTCTGATTTAAAAGGGCATTTATTATAAAAAAAATTAGTAATATATAACGACTTTTATAAGAAATCAAATCAACTTGAATATTCATCATAAATCGAACTTATGACATCCCCAATCATGCATGACTTTTATAAGATATGCTTTGTATATTCTAAAGAGAACAAACACTATTTATTATATATTAGACAAGACGATGGCAACAACAACAACAACAACAATATAGCCTTAATTAGTCTCAAATTAGTTGGAGTCGACTACATAAATCAAATTCTTCCATTGTGCTCGATTAAATGCACATTATAATTATACAAAAAAACACAAACAAAAAAACGCGCAAACTGGTTGACTTAGGAATGTGACTAAATTTGTTAGAACTAAATTCTAATTGCAATGAGAAAATAAATATATAGCTAAACATTGATCCTTACAATTAATAACTCAGTTGATTCAGACTTTTATTGATTAAATCATACTTATTAATAAATATGAATATCATAGTACTATTAGTGAAGACATGAAAATAATAAGAACAAATAATCACATAGCCCAACTAAATATATGTATATATCTCTTAAAGTTTATATGTCCTTAATCCAATATTTAAGTTGGCGCTATTGGAATACTTTGTTCATTCCTGAAAAAGTTATCAGGATCAAACTTGCTCTTCACCTGCACTAGCTTTTCAAAATTCTTGTTAAAGTATTTAACCCCCCAAGCCCTGGCTTGAGAATAGGTTGCAGTGCCATTCTTGCTTTGACCCAAATCCAAATCTCTATAATTAATGTAAGCAGCTCTTGGAGACTTGGATACATAAGGAGCCATGTACCTATAAAACCTTTTCATCCAATTTATGTTCTTGTTTGCTACTTCAATTCCTTCTTTGTCCCAATAAACCAAATGTTGTATCTCATATATGTATTCCTTTCTATGAAAGAATGGAATATTAGATTCTCCAATCTCACTTATTCTTCCTCCATAAGGACTCCAAATCATCATAGGCTCATTTGCTTCGAAAAATCGCTTCCAAATGCCTTTCAATCCGATTATCGGAATTGGTTCCTTCACGAAATCCGACTTTGCTTTGAAAGACCTTGTTGTAATTTGTGTCCTATTAAGCAAAACGTTTACGGACTCGTTTAAGGGGAAGAAAGCGAAGGAAAGAACCGATTGTATCCAACTCACTTCGGCGCAATCCGAACTTTTTATGCCAAGTTCTGGGAAGCTTTGGTTCATTTCCTTTAGAAGTTGTTTAGATCTTCCTAGATATAGAGTTTGGAATAATGCACTTATTGTAGTATTAGCCTTACCTATGATGAGCACTCTGATGAACAATTCTCTGGGGAGTGTGTGAGCAATGCTTTGCCATTTATGAACAAGTTCCGTCGCGCCTTGTTCTAAGTTTCTAGTCACCGTAAAGACGGTAACGGTTTGCGGAACGGGAACTAACTTAATTTTCCATGACAAAATAACTCCAAAGCTCCCTCCACCTCCTCCTCTGATGGCCCAAAAGAGATCCTCACCCATAGATTTTCTGTCGAGGATTTCGCCTTTAGCGTTCACTAGGCGGGCGTCGATGATGTTATCGGCCGCTAGCCCGAATTTCCTCACCAAAGCACCATAGCCACCACCGCTGAAGTGTCCCCCAACACCAACTGTAGGACATGTCCCTGCTGGGAATCCATGTGTCCTGCTCTTTTTAGCAATGTTGTAGTAAACTTCTCCTAATGTCGCGCCGGCTTGAACCCATGCGCTCCCGTCTTCCACATCCACATCGACCGATCGAATGTTAGCCAAATCGACAACGATGAATGGCACGTCGGATGTGTATGACAAGCCCTCGTAGTCATGTCCCCCGCTTCGAACTTTTAACTGCAACCCATGCTTCCTACAACATATAACTGATGCTTGGACATGAGAGTCATCTAGTGGTGTTACTATGAGTTGAGGCTTTGGAATTGTGGATGATAAGAACCTTAGATTTTGTACTGAAGATTGTAGGATTGATGAATAAGAAGAAGTGTTTGGGATGTAGATTGGAATTTTAGGAGATTGGTTGGAATGGAAGGATAGGCATTTGAGAAAGTTGTCATGAATAGAACTTGATGAAGCAGCATAAGAGATTGAAAGCATAACAAAAAAGGCATAGAACAGTGAGGACATTGTTCCCATCTTTGATTGAATTGTTTGTGTTTCTAACTAATGCATAGCATTGTGCAGCTCATTATATAGAAGATTTGAGTATTAATGTTTTTCAGAGAAAATTATACTATTAATTCGTTGTGTTAGGTAAGAAATCTCTTTAATTGTTCAAGCAATTGCCACTACATGTCAATATCACAGAGTAATTAAGAACTTTTCCAATGGTATATGGATTGGATGTCAATGGTGTCATGCACTTGGGACCGGGAGTAAATAGACATTGGGGTGAAAAAAAAAACATCTCCAATGGGAATGTGCATTTTGAATATCGAGCTGACATGGTATGTAAGGAATAGACATATTGTTTATTTCTAATGCCTACTTTTAGACGGTGCAATTCATAACTAAATCATCAATTTTTTCCAAAATATGTAAGAAAATAATAATTTTTTAAAATAGAAAGTGCAATCCACATTGACAATTGAAGAACACTTTTAAATTTTAATCTCTATTCAAGCCACTTAGTGTAGGCTTGCTCTCCATGTTGCTATACAATCCGCTTTTATCATTTGAGATGTTTTTTTTTTTACCTTAATGCATATTTAGTCCAAAATGACACATATTAATATACAATCCACATACCATCGGAGATGCTCTTAGAGCATTGTTGAGTCGTTAATTATGTAATATTATATATAAGTTATTTATATATTTTTATTGTCAAGTCTCCAAAATACTAGCCTAATTGCATTTATTTATTATTTTCAGGGTTATTGGAGTGCGCGGTTAAATCGGGCGAAAAACTACGCAAAATCGGGTATTCATATGCCTGGATCCGTTTTACACCGAAAGTCGCGTTAACGCACATCTCGAGGCAAATTTGGTGGTCCCACACGTGTCATGGTGATTGAAGAAGATCAAGTGGAGCATATGGCGTTGATGCATTAATGCACCATTATGTTTTGGTTTATAATATATAGGAATATATATATATATATTTATATAAAATATATATTATAGAGATAGATATAAAAGATTTGTTAGTTACAAAATAGAAACAGAGAGATATGTTAAAAGAGGGAAAACGTGCTGGGAGGATTTCTGCTTCGGGGGGGCTGGCGATTCTTCTTGGCTCTCTGGCCGATCTCTTCTCCCCCATTTTTTATTTTTCTTCTATTTTTTTGTGTTCTTGATGCGAGGCTAAAACCTCTAGCCTAGGCAAGACTGCGAGGAAGGTTCGACTGCGCATATCGATGGATTTGTGAGATTTATATATTTTAATTTCAGTCTTTTCATTATTATTTTATTTTCTTTGGTATTGTTTGAACAATCAAAGTTAAACACTTGTTTAAACTTTGATTTATTTGTCAGTGAGTCGTAAGCATCCGTAGTTGTGCAATAAGACCACACTAGTGGCATTCGACCATACCGATTGATTAGACCCTTTTGGGACCGGTTGAATACCACATAGGGATCTAGCTAAATCGGACACACTAGTGATCCGGTTGTCTAGGTGTAGTGCCTTCAGGAAGCTCAATGCGGTCAACGCATTAAATCACTTGAATTGTGGTTATGTGTTTGATTAGGGAAGTAGTCACCGTCGTACCTTGGCTATCGAGATTAGGAAGTGCGAGGAACCGCGTGCGTCACCGGGTCTATAGCTACACTAGGATATTTTGATTTGCATAATTTACATAAATCGACGACCAAATCCAATCTTTTACCGAACCGAACTTGTATGTCTTGACCTAGGTATTTTTATTAATTATTTGATTTTCAATTTTATATCCTTTGCTTTCATTACTTTTTGATTATTTAATTAATTCAATTCTCTATCAAACCCCGATTTCTCTTTTTGTTATTTTTGACCTTAGAAAGATTACCGGTCCCTGTGGGATCGACCCTTTGCCACTATTCTACAAAATAGTTGGTTTAGGTATTTTTTAATTTTATTGACGCGTTCGGCGACGTCAATTTTTGACGCCGTTGCCGGGGATTAGTTTTTTCTTTCTTTGGTCATTTTTATTTTATTTTATTTTATTTTATATTTTATTTTGTGTCTAGCCCCTTGTTCTCAACATGTACGCTGGCAACCCAACGATGGCCTCCTACCCCTACATTTATGATCGATTCGAAGATTCACATTACTATAATGTGAATGAGGTAGGTATGTTATATAATGGACACCAATCTTCTGACACGCATTCTTTTGTGCAACAAGTCGAGTTTTGTGAAATTTGTGAAGATTATTCTCATTCCATATACGATTGTCCGTATTATCATAAGAATTATAATTGTCCTAGTTATTCATCTTCACAACCCGTTTTTTTGGGCACATGTCAAGTCCACAGAGCCCTCAACAAAGCACCACTTTAGAAGATATGATGAAAAAATTACTAGATGATCAACAACAATTTCACGAAGAACTTCAACAAATTTCGCGTGAGTTTCCAAGCTTGCAAAACTTGGAAAATCGATTAATTCAAGTGAATGCCACACTCCGGAATATGTTTGACGAGAAAGAGTTGTGTAATACACAACCAATTTCTTACTTAAAGGAGAATGTGGATGTTGATACATTGAGTAATGTTGAGGAGAATGTTGATACACAGGTGGAGAACTACTGGTGTGAAACAACGCAAGGACTTGAAGTCCTTCAAATTGAGCCGGACATGTCCATTGCACCGAATGATGATGAAGTCGCATTAGAAATTGGAGTCATTTCAGAACGGCCAGAGGAACCACAGATAGAGAGCAAGGAAAACCAACCTCTGGTGTTGGTGCATGAAACCACCCACCCTCCCATACATATTTGTCAACCCCTATACGGGGGTGGAAGTAAAGGAGCGTTCGCAGATTTTCTACACTGCTAACACCTTTGTGTTGGAGGACCATGATGTGACAGATTCATTTGTGTTAGAAGTCTCGAATGAGCTCCCAATTCTGAAAGAGGGCGTGCATGCTGCATTGCCCAAATATGTTGATGCGCCATTCATTGTTGACATCTCCAAAGGAGAGGGCATCACGTGAAGAATCACAATAAGTCTAGCCAAAGACTTAAAAGAAATGCGCTTGTTGGGAGGCAGCCCAGCTTTGTTTTTATTTTTATTGCATTTATTTCGGTTTAATTTAGTTTTAGTTTTTTTTTATGTTTAATAAATCCCTAACTTGGTCTCTTTGATTTTTACAGGTGTAATGAATGTTTGATGAGCACTGATGGCACTAGACCACCCCCTGAGTTTTGATAGGTTTGACTATGGATTACATTATTTTTGGAGTAATTTGAGCATATTCTTTTTTAGGAATTAACATATTATTGGAGTTTTAGGTGTTTTGAGACTTGGTTGGGACATATCCAACTTAAGTCGCCACTAATGTGGCGGGTCTTTAAGTAGACCCAAAACCCTAAACCTCATTCCATCATCTTGTTGACTTCACCCGTAGTTGAAAGACTCGAGCTCGTAAAACTTGATAGGAATCATTTGAATTAACTCTCATGCTTATTAGTTATTGCTCTTATTATGATAATTTTATTTCATAGTTTCTTTAGTCATCTAGACATGCGAGATTTGAGTATTTACTAGTTTTTGGAGACTTTTGTTATGCGTGCACTTGTATCATCTTCTTATCTTATCCATATTCTTTTTCACCACTATTCTTTGTCTTTTTGTTGCATGAATTCTTTGACTTGTTTTGAACATTGAGGACAAGGTTCGGAATAAGTTTGGGGGTACTTTAAGATTTGTAGATTGAGTTGGATGGACTTATTTGCGAAAGACCGCAGGTGAGATCGTTTAAGATTTTTTCAATTATATGCGGCTATATGTAGTTGTTGGATGGTATTGGTGGTGTTTGATATCTCTTATTCACTCATTTCTTCCATTTCTTTTCCCTCTATATCTCATTTTCTCACTTCGTTAGGAGTTGATACACTTTCATGCATGTATTTAGTATAGTTTTTATTATTATATTGTTTAGAGTCACCTGAAACTTTGTTTCATGCCTTTGGTTGTGGATGAATACATTATGGTTGCCTTTTTGACTTGAAACTTATGAAAAAGTAGGTGAAATACTCACTCGAGTCCGTAGCTCAGCATTTTTATGATTTCATGATTAAGGACTTAGTATGATGGTTAAGCTTTGTGCTAGACACCAAAATGGGTAGACGGTTGAAATTGTGCAAGTGATGAGGCTTTAATCCATATTGGGGAATTTGCTTAATTATAGTGAAAGTGAGAAGGGCTAGCGGGAGTTTTCAAAAATATAGAGAGTCCCACAAGTTTTCACAGGAAATGGAGCAGGGAAACTTGTGGTGGGAAAAAGTGAGGAAAGTGGTCCATAGGAAATGGAGCAGGGACCGTATTATTTGAAAAAAAAAATTTGTAGAAGAAAAAAAAATTAGAGAGTATACATATAAAATGAATAAAGGCGGAAGTGTATGGAAACTCCTCAAATAAAAAGATTTAGCTAGAGTGCTTATAGCTAGATTAAGTAAAATTGTGGACTTGCGTGCTTGAATGTATAGACCAAGAAAACCCGCAAGTAGTTGATGGCGTTTGTCTTGACCATATCTTTGTCTTGAAAATGTGATCTTAATTGTGTTTGGGTTGCGGTTCTTGACATATCTTAACTCCGAAATTTCTTAAGTGGCTTGTTATCTTGGCAACTATGTAAACCAAAGGAACTCCATGAATTATGAATCGGGTATAGGATTAGTTGAGTTTGTACATATCTATATTATAAGTCTAATTTATTTGCGTGTTTGTCATTTACACATTTGCTCGGGACGTGCAAAGTCTTAAGTTTTGGGTATTTGTTGAGTCGTTAATTATGTAATATTATATATAGGTTATTTATATATTTTTATTGTCAAGTCTCCAAAATACTAGCCTAATTGCATTTATTTATTATTTTCAGGGTTATTGGAGTGCGCGGTTAAATCCGGAGCGAAAAACTACGCAGAATCGGGTATTCATATGCCTAGATCCGTTTTACACCAAAAGTCGCGCTAACGCGCATCTCGAAGCAAATTTGGCGGGCCCACACGTGTCATGGTGATTGAAGAAGATCAAGTGGAGCATATGGCGTTGATGCATTAATGCACCATTATGTTTTGATTTATAATATATAGGAATATATATATATATATATATATATATATTTATATAAAATATATATTATAGAGATAGATATAAAAGATTTGTTAGTTACAAAATAGAAACAGAGAGATATGTTTTTTTTTTTATGAAAGAAACAGAGAGATATGTTAAAAGAGGAAAAACGTGCTGGGAGGATTTCTGCTTCAAAATGGTTTGGGGGGCTGGCGATTCTTCTTGGCTCTCTGGCCGATCTCTTCTCCCCCATTTTTTATTTTTCTTCAAAATTTAAAATTGTAATTAAAATTTAAAAATTAGAAATACAAGTACATTTTTTAACTTATCAATATTTTTTTGTTAATTCTTAATGCGAGGCTAAAACCTCGTGTAGTGGATTGATAAGGAGTTAGAGTTTGATTTGGATAGCAAAAGAAAATATTGATTTGGAGATCAAATAGGCATTATCACTCGAAATTTATGATTTGTGCTGATAGGAAGTTAGTTCGACTACGATATATCAATGGATTTGTGAGATTTATATATTTTAATTTCAGGTCTTTTCATTATTATTTTATTTTCTTTGGTATTGTTTGAACAATCAAAGTTAAACACTTGTTTAAACTTTGATTTATTTGTCAGTGAGTCGTAAGCATCCGTAGTTGTGCAATAAGACTACACTAGTGGCATTCGACCATACCGATTGATTAAACCCTTTTGGGACCGGTTGAATATCATAGGGATCTAGGCTAAATCGGACACACTAGTGATCCGGTTGTCTAGGTGTAGTGCCTTCGGGAAGAAGCTCAATGCGGTCAACGCATTAAACCCAATTCACTTGAATTGTGGTTATGTGTTTGATTAGGGAAGTAGTCACCGTCGTACCTTGGCTATCGAGATTAGGAAGTGCGAGGAACTGCGTGCGTCACCGGGTCTATAGCTACACTAGGATATTTTGATTTGCATACTTTACATAAATCGACGATCAAATCCAATCTTTTATCGAACCGAACTTGTATGTCTTGACCTAGGTATTTTTATTAATTATTTGATTTTCAATTTTATATCCTTTGCTTTCATTACTTTTTTATTATTTAATTAATTCAATTCTCTATCAAACCCCGATTTCTCTTTTTGTTATTTTTTACCTTAAAAGATTATCCAGTCTCGTGGAATCGACTCTTTACCACTATTCTACAAAATAGTTGGTTTAAGTATTTTTTAATTTTATTGACGCGTTTGGCGCGTCAAGCATCATAAATATTAAATCATCATTGATGTTGTTAGTACATAAATCAGTAAAACAAAGAAGAAATCGATCACCAATATCCGGTTTGTTCGAGGGTAAAAGACTCCCAGCTAAATTTTGAGTTCAAATTTTGTGAATCAAAAAATTGGGGCCAAGACTTATAAAATAGGTGTCGGTTAGTACTTGGTAGCCGAGAATAGCATAACGCAGATAGTTTTTTTTTTATGAAAGCATAACGCAGATAGTTCTCGGCCTTAATAAACTGGTGAGACAAAATACACTAATTGTTTTAAATTTTTAACCTATGTGACATGAGGTCATCAATCCAACTAGGCCAAGAAATATAACTAGTGTCTCCATCCCCACACCAACTGAAACCAAGGATTGCAGAGTCCTAAAGGCAATAGGGAGGCTTTGCTTAAGCAAGGCGCTGCCTAGACAAAAATTAATATGATTATTATTCAATACTCTCTCCGATCATTTATGTAAGTCGTTTAAAGTAAGGACACAAAAATTAAGGCAACCTTAATTACGAGTATAATTTACATATATGTTCTTTGACATTAAATAAATTGAAAAATTGAAGAATCGTAAATGTTTAAATTATATATGGGTAAAATGGGTAAAAATGTAATAAATACGCTCTTTGAATTCCGTTTGAACAAGAAATTTTTGTTCGAATGATAATATAAATGACCAGAGGGAGTATATACTTCAAGAATACTAATAAGTTTTTAGGCCCATTTGTAACTTTAATTGTGCTATGATTTTGTTGTTGGGTAAGTATTTTTACTATCAAACTTAGTTGTGAATAACCCCTTTAAGATTTTAAAAAATACTTAGAAGGACACCACCCGCCTAAGACGCTACCTAGGTCATTTTGTCTTAAAAAACTGAGATCCACCCTCCTTAATTAATTCACCAAAAAGCGATGTATATATGGCACAAATATTAGGACTGCTGCAATGACAACAGAACATAAATATCTAATATTGATCCTTACATTAATAACTCGTTGAATTAGATTTTTATTGATGAATCATACTTATTAAGGAACATAGATATCATACAAATACTTATTGGTGAACACATGAAAAGAAGAAAAACAATGAACCGTAAACCAACTATATATATGTATGTGCCTCTCTAAAGTGAATTTCAATATTCTATATCCTTTTAAGCTGGCACTGTTGGAATACTTTGTTCATTCCTGAAGAAGTTATCAGGATCAAACTTGCTCTTCACCTGCACTAGCTTTTTGAAATTCTTGTTGAAGTATTTAACCCCCCAAGCCCTGGCTTGAGAATAGGTTGCAGTGCCATTCCTGCTTTGACCCAAATCCAAATCTCTAGAATTAATGTATGCAGCTCTTGGAGACTTGGACACATAAGGAGCCATATACCTATAAAACCTTCTCATCCAATTTATGTTCTTGTTTGCTACTTCAATTCCTTCGTTGTCCCAATATACCAAATGTTGCATCTCATATATGTATCCATCTCTATGAGGGTATGGAATCTCAGATTCTCCAATCTCACTTATTCTTCCCCCATAAGGACTAAGGATGATCTGAGGCTCATCGGCTTCGTAAAGTCGGTTCCAAATGCCTTTCAATCCGGTTTCCGACACCGGTTCCATGACAAAATCCGATTTCGCTTTGAAAAACCTTGGTGTCATTTGTGTCCTATTAAGCAAAAGGTTTACGGGACCGTTTGCAGGGAAGCCTGCAAAGTAGAGAGCTGATTGTATCCAACTCATTTCGGCGCAATCAGAACTTTTTATGCCTAGTTCAGGGAAGCTTTGTTTCATTACATTTAGAAGCTGTTCAGATTTTCCTAAGTATAGAGTTTGGAATGATGCATTTATTGTATTATTAGCCCTGCCCATGAACACTCTAATGAACAATTCTCTTGGTAGTGTGTGAGAAATGCTTTGCCATTTATGAACAAGTGCAGTTGCACCTTGTTCTAAGTTTCGGTTCACCCTAAAGACGGTAACGGTTTGCGGAACGGGAACCAACTTAATTTTCCATGACAAAACAATTCCAAAGCTCCCTCCACCTCCACCTCCACCTCTAATGGCCCAAAAAAGATCCTTACCCATAGATTCTTTGTCGAGGATTTCGCCTTGAGCGTTCACTAGGCGAGCGTCGATGATGTTATCAGCCGCTAGCCCGAATTTCCTAACCAAAGGACCAGAGCCACCACCACTGAAGTGTCCCCCAACACCAACTGTTGGAGATGTCCCTGCTGGGAATCCATATGTCCTGCTCTTCTCAGCAATGTTGTAGTAAACTTCGCCTAACATCGCACCTACTTGAACCCATGCACTCCCATCTTCGACGTCCACATCGACCGATCGAATGTTAGCCATATCGACAACGACAAATGGAACGTCGGACGTGTAAGACAAGCCCTCGTAGTCATGTCCCCCGCTTCGAACTTTTAACTGTAGGCCATATTTCCTACAACATATAACTGATGCTTGGACATGGGAATCATGTAGTGGTGTTACAATGAGTTGTGGCTTTGGAGTTGTGGATGATAAGAACCTTTGATTTTGTATTGAAGATTGTAGGATTGATGAATAAGAGGAAGTGTTTGGGATGTAGATTGGGATTTTAGGAGATTGGTTGGAATGAGTGGACAGGCATTTGAGAAAGTTGTCATGAATAGAACTTGATGAGGCAGATTTAGAGATTGAAAACACAACTAATAAGAGAACATAGAACAATGAGAACATTGAAGATTTAGGAGTTCCCATATCTTTCAATGCATGGCATTGTGAGTTATAAGTACCTCATTATATAGAAGATTTGAGTAAGAGTTGTGTTAGGCAAGAAATCTCTTTGATTGTTCAATATTGAATTGGCACGTCATCAATTACATGACGGCGCCTGCGCATCGTTCGATCTGCCTTGTATCACGTGAAAATAATAGTAGTCAAGTTTATACGTCCTCGACAAAGAAGTTCTAGAGGGCGTCGATAAAGAAAATTCGAGATTGAGAACTAATGGGCTGTTTGGTTCGTGGGATTAGCCCGGATTAACCACACTGGACTAGTTAATCCGTTGTTTGCTTGGAGGATTAACTAGGCCAGCGGATTAGTTAAGAGGCATGGTAGTGGATTAAACAATACCCCCATTTTTGGTGGGATTAGTTAATCCATAGTGGTGGTTAGTGGATATTACCACTTTACCCCTCACATTAACACAGCAGCTTCACAGTTGGTCACTCATGGCGGACTCGAAGAGGAGAAATGAAGAACATCGTCGCTCAAAAGCTTACTCGCCAAATGCCACCAGGCCGTAATGTAGACATGGAGCGCGAAGTAGACGACCACTATCACCACTACCGCGGCCACGGCGGCAATTGAGGTCGAGTTTCGGTAGCTCTCGGATTCGGCCGTCGCGTAGTAGGCGAAAGCCAAGAAGGACAACCCGAGGAACAGGAGGTTGTAGAGGATCATGAGGAGGGAGACGAAGAGGAAGGTGCGGGCGAGGAGGGGGAAGGCGCAGGGGAGGGCGGAGGAGAGGAGGGACGAGAAGGAAGACGGGGGCTTGGAGGAGGAGTAGAGGGAGGCGACGAGAGAGACGACGACGGCGGCGGTGGAGAGGAGGGAGAAGAGGAAGAGGAAGATCGGGTACAGGAATTCGATTGCGTCAGCGCGGCGAGGTCGTACGCGGAGTGGAACGCCTCCACGCGGCGGAGGATGGGGCGAGTGAAGAGGGTGTGAGTCAAGATGCACAGTGACAGTGGGCTGATTAGGGTTATTTATCTAAAGGGTACTTTGGTCAATATACATGTACAACCTCATTTAATCTCAACCTTAAAACTCCCGACCAAACAAAATACACAAACGAGACTAAACTATCTAAACCCATACGTTAGTCCCATCACTAATTAATCTCATGTGTTAGGATTCATTAAAATGTGAACCAAACAGGCCACAAGGTCCATGGAAGTTATTAGTATTCTACAAGGCAACTTTCATATGTATCGATTTTTTTATAACAAAAAAACAATTGATCCCACTGGTGTTCAAAGAAGTTCTAGAGTCCTCCCGTGACCTCTCCATGTCCAAATTCAAGTCCGGCGGCGTCGTCGCGCTCGTTCTGTTCGTCGTCTTCGGCCTCCTCAACTCGCTTTTCGAGGGGAAGGCCGTGGCGAAGCTGCCGTTCCGTCCGGCTTCTTTGGTGCAGAAGATGAGCCATAGAGGGGTTAGTGGCGACGATGTGACGGACTGTTCGATGGCCTTCTTGTACTTCTTGTGTTCGATTAGTATTAGGACCAATTTGCAGAAGTTTCTAGGGTTTGCGCCGCCGCGTGGAGCTGCTAATGCCGGCCTGTTTCCGATGCCGGATCCTAAGACCAGTTGAGGTGAATGGTGTGATCTTCATCTTCTTCTTCATCGCGATGATTGTGATTGTTTGAGTTTTAGATTGTGTGATTGTCTTTTGGTTTGATTGTAGGAGTTTTTTTTTTTTTTTTTGGTTTTGGGAATAAGAAGTATAGAAATTCAAAGACGAGTAGGAGTAGCGCCAATTGAAACAAAAATTAGGTCACCTGCAAAGACGGCGTACAAATGACTCCACTAGAAAACTTGACCGAATAGAAATTGAAGAAATTCGATGAGGTAGGGGTAGACCGAAGTTAACTTGAGATGCATTAATTAGGAGGGATTTGAATGGTTTGAAAAGCTCGCCATAAATTACACTTGATTGAACACAATGGTAGAGTTTGATCTATGTACCCGACCCCAATTAATTGGAGACTGAGGCTATGTTGTTTTGGAAGTTGTAGGATTATCGATGTTTGAGGTGAGCGTAATGATCGATTGTTGGTTTCATAGTTTAAGACTTGGTGCAGTTGTGTCGCACTGCTGACTATCGTGGGAATAGTTGAACCTATAAGGGACTAGGGGAGTGGGTGGAAAATGGTTTAGACATCCACGATTATATTTAATTGTTATTTCTGCATTGGTTAAGCGGGAGCTTCTTTGTAAATCATCATAGGCTCATTTGCTTTGAAAAATCGCTTCCAAATGCCTTTCAATCCGATTATCGGAATTGGTTCCTTCACGAAATCCGACTTTGCTTTGAAAGACCTTGTTGTAATTTGTGTCCTATTAAGCAAAACGTTTACGGACTCGTTTAAGGGGAAGAAAGCGAAGGAGAGAACCGATTGTATCCAACTCACTTCGGCGCAATCCGAACTTTTTATGCCAAGTTCTGGGAAGCTTTGTTCATTTCCTTTAGAAGTTGTTTAGATATTCCTAGATATAGAGTTTGGAATAATGCACTTATTGTAGTATTAGCCTTACCTATGATGAGCACTCTGATGAACAATTCTCTGGGGAGTGTGTGAGCAATGCTTTGCCATTTATGAACAAGTTCCGTCGCGCCTTGTTCTAAGTTTCTAGTCACTGTAAAGACGGTAACGGTTTGGGGAACGGGAACTAACTTAATTTTCCATGACAAAATAACTCCAAAGCTCCCTCCACCTCCTCCTCTGATGGCCCAAAAGTGATCCTCACCCATAGATTTTCTGTCGAGGATTTCACCTTGAGCGTTCACTAGGCGGGCGTTGATGATGTTATCGGCCGCTAGCCCGAATTTCCTCACCAAAGCACCATAGCCACCACCACTGAAGTGTCCCCCAACACCAACTGTAGGACATGTCCCTGCTGGGAATCCATGTGTCCTGCTCTTTTTAGCAACGTTGTAGTAAACTTCTCCTAATGTCGCGCCGGCTTGAACCCATGCGCTCCCGTCTTCCACATCCACATCGACCGATCGAATGTTAGCCATATCGACAACGATGAATGGCACGTCGGATGTGTATGACAAGCCCTCGTAGTCATGCCCCCCGCTTCGAACTTTTAACTTGTGACGGCTCCAAATTCCAAGGCAAACCGGGTACCGCCACGTCGCCAGACACGTCATCAAGCATGCCACGTCACCGCACACTTATTTTGACTGTCCGCGACCTAAACCCTTGTACATAACTTATTCGCCTTTAACCTAGTAATTATGGATATTTTATGAATTTTTAAGTTATTCATGATTTAGTAACTTAATATAAATCATACATTTTTGCGGAAGTCTTAAGGCATGCATATACCGTAAAAGTGAAAAGTTTGCATTTTTATGAACAACCCTACAGTGTGGAAACCCGGCATTAGATACCATGTATATCAAAAGCGACAAAAGTACAAAAAGTGAGCATATACATGTATCGGGTATACAAGTCTTTCCAAAATATCATAAAGTAGTTAATAGATACATACAACTACCTACGCAAAAAGTGACGGTTTCTCCCTACTTAGACGTAGTCGCCTAAGACTCCTTTGCCGCGGCTCGTCGCAGGATCTGCGATTTGTCACCAAAAACAATGACAAATCCCAGGTGAGTAAATCCCAGAGAACGTTAGCTAATATTCACGAATTACAATGAAACGGCTACAATTCCTGCAATTTAAATAAATGACATGAATAAAGAAATTTGCATGAAAATAAGTCGTTGAGAAGTCAAATTTGGACACGAGTGTAGCGTGACAGAGAACCCTGGTCGACATCCGGGAATCTTCGTAGCTAAACCGAGAGGAACCATTGACGACAACCTGGCCAAACATCTCACGGTCGAATGCGAGGAACCATTGAACGGAAGACCCCGTCTAAACATCTCTCGAGAGGAACCATTGACGTAGACTTAAGACTACGTCAAACATCTCTCAACCTACGGGTTTTCGCGAGAATAGTCACCGCGTAGCCCTATCATGGCCAATTACTCGAACAGCGCGGGGTAGCTAGCCCCGAGGTGTGAGTCCGTGCCATGTCGACCCCGTCGACAAACACACATACACACGTGGGAGTGGATGAACAATAATTGAACAACAATAAATAGCGCAATGGAATAATTTAGAATGCAAAATAAAGCAAGTGCAATAAAAGAATTTTAACTAATTTTCTCGTATGATTACTTACCTCAAACGAATCGCAAAACGCCTTCGAAATGTCTCGTACTCGGCTCGAGATACGTACCCGACACCCGACTATGGTCTCCTAAATTCTTGGTGCCAATTAAAACATTTTTAATATTTTTCCTGATTTTTTTTCTGGGTTTTTCCCATAATTTTTCACTTATTTTTCTTATTTTTCTGTAATTTATTTAATTTAAAATCATTTTTAAATTAAAAATTTATATTATCCCCTGGGCCGGGGTTCGAGCCGGTCCAACCGGGTCGGCCTGACCCGGACCAACCGGGTCGGCCTAACCCGGTTCGGGCCCACCCGGGTCGGGTCCGGTTGGGCCCGAACCGGCCCAACCGACCTGTCCAGGGGATGCACGCACGCACAGCGTGCGTGCACCCCTCCCCCACCCCATCTCCTTCTTCTCCGGAGACGTTAGTCTCGGTTCTCTTTTTTTTTTTTTTTTTTTTTTTATGTTAATACAACAACAACAACAATTCTAACAACAACAACACAACTCCAACAACAACAACAACAACAACAACATTAACCACTCACTTGATTAATGGAGGTCCGAGCTCGCGCCGCCGCTGAGCTCGCCGTCGCTGCCTGTCTCACTCCTCGCCGGAGCTTCCCCTTCTGGTCGTCACTCTCCCTCTCTCCTCTCTCTCTCCACCAGCGCCTCTCTCTTTCTCTTTCTCTCCCTTCCTTCCTTTCTCCCGATTTTAAATGAAATTTTTTTTTAATTTGTTATTTGGTGAGAAAGGACAAAAAGGAAATGATGAGAGATGGTTGATGTGATATTTGATGTGATGTGTGATGTGATGAGATGTGTGATGTGACAGCTAAATTCCATACTACTTTGTACGCCCGCGTTACGCGCACACCGCGACGTCGCACACTCTCGTCACTACACGCGCAAAACGCGACCAATAAAATATTAAACGATGCGACGCTAATTATTTAATATTAATAACTTAAGTAAACACTTACACACAAGAATAACAATTTTTTACCTCGTTAGGCGTGCCCTGAGCTTTTCTGCGACGTCCACGTGGGTCTGAGCTTAAGGTCTTAATCTGTAGTTTGTAAGTTAATTGGAATTAATTAGAGCGGGCCGTTACATAACAGCAACTCATGCTTCCTACAACATATAACTGATGCTTGGACATGAGAGTCATCTAGTGGTGTTACTATGAGTTGAGGCTTTGGAATTGTGGATGATAAGAACCTTAGATTTTGTACTGAAGATTGTAGGATTGATGAATAAGAAGAAGTGTTTGGGATGTAGATTGGAATTTTAGGAGATTGGTTGGAATGGAAGGATAGGCATTTGAGAAAGTTGTCATGAATAGAACTTGACGAAGCAGCATAAGAGATTGAAAGCATAACAAAAAAGGCATAGAACAGTGAGGACATTGTTCCCATCTTTGATTGAATTGTTTGTGTTTCTAACAAATGCATAGCATTGTGAGTTTATAAGCAGCTCATTATATAGAAGATTTGAGTATTAATGTTTTTAAGAGAAAATTATACTATTAATTCGCTGTGTTAGGTAAGAAATCTCTTTAATTGTTCAAGCAATTGCCACTACATGTCAATATCACAGACTAATTAAGAACTTTTCCAATGGTATCTGGATTGGATGTCAATGCAGACATTGGGGTGAAAAAAAAAACATCTCCAATGGGAATGTGCATTTTGAATATCGAGCTGACAGCATGGTATGTAAGGAATAGACATATCGTTTATTTCGAATGCCTACTTTTAGACGGTGCAATTGGGTTAATTTCACTGATGGTCACTAAAGTTTGCAGTTTGTAACACTTTGGTCACTTAACTTTCATTTGTCCCAAATATATCACTCAACTTTACAAAACGTTTCAACAAAGTCACTCCGACCACTCTCCGATCAAAAACCAACCGGCGCTGCTGACGTGGCGCCACGTGGGATTTCATGGGAGGTCACTTAACTTGTTAAGTGATGACATGGCATGCCACATACACACCCACCACACCCTTAGTTCACCCCACCACCATTAAATCAATTTCTATTCTTCCTCTCCAACCCCCTATTTTTTTTTTCCTCTTTGAAACGGCTTGGACGTCTCTCTCCCTCGCGATTCTTCTCGCGCTCGTGCTCTCCACCCCCTGGATCGTCTTATTCGCCGTGCTCTCACTCTCGCGGTTCCTCTCTCGCGGTCGCGGTCGTGCTCTCACTCTCGCGGTTCCTCTCTCGCGGTCGCTGGTCGTGCTCTCCCCTCCCCCCAATCGGTTCGTCTTCTTCTTCGCCGTCCTCTCTCGCGGTCGTGCTCTCCCCCTCCCCCCACCGGTTCGTCTTCTTCGCCGAGCTCTCTCTCTCACGTGTACATCTCTGTCTCGCGCGCGCGATCCAGCCGGCCTCGACAAGCACACCCCCCCCCTTTTCTCGGTTCGTGATAGCAAAGTGTTTAATCTAGGAGAAGAAAAATTGAGAAGCAACCGAAAAAGCGAGAGAAAAATAAATAAAAGAGGACACAAAGAATTTACGTGGTTCGATCAATATGACCTACGTCCACGGCGAGATCTCTACGGATTGATTATATCAATGAGAGCGATTACAAGAGAACAAAACAACAAAAACATTCAACTCTCTTGGTTTCTCTACTTCAAACAGGGCACTCCATTTTATACATGGAGTTGTTGGCGATTGAGGGATTATAAAGTGGCATATGACCGGGGACTATTTTTCCAAACATATGACCAGGGACTATTTTTCCAAACGTGGCTTCACACATGCTTTGAAATATCTCAACTGATTATTCGGTTAATATCTCAACAAAATCTCAACAATTCTCCCACTTGAAGTCTCGTTCTCAAACAAACAAGAAATTATCGCCATTACCTATCTATTACTTTGCTTTAAGCCCAAGAGAAGTGCAACAAGTAAGTGAACTTCTCTTTTGCAACCTGGTTTTGTCAACATATCTCAGGATTAGACTTTGTACCGATTTTATGCAACAAGATTTGTCCATCTTCAACTACCTTTCGAACAAAATGATAACGAACTTCAATATGCTTTGTTCGAGAATGAAAAGTTGGATTTCTCGCCAAGTGTAATGCACTTTGACTATCACAAGATACGTAAAACTGGTCTTGGTTCAATTTGAATTCACCAAGTAGTCTCTTCAACCAAATTGCTTCTTTGCAAGCATGAGTAGAAGCTATGTATTCGGCCTCTGTTGTTGACAATGCTACAATGATTTGTAATTTTGATTCCCACTTATAGCACCACCGCCATAGTGAATACAAGACTGAAGTAGACCTTCTCTTATCTAAATCCCCTGCGAAATCAGAATCCACATAACCAACACAACTTAAATTGTCATAACTATAACATAAGCAAAAACCTGAAGTGCCCCTTAAATATCTAAGGATCCACTTTACAACTTTCCAATGATCACAACCGGGGTTCGCCATGTATTTACTAACGACTCCCATCGCTTGTGCAATATCCGGCCTGGTAGATACCATGGCAAACATGAGGCACCCTACTGCTGATGAATATGGGACTTGAGACATGACTGCCTTCTCTTCCGCACTACTAGGACATTGAGTTGAAGACATCTTTAAATGAGTAGGAAATGGGGTACAAACTGGTTTAGCATTTTTCATGTTGAAGCGCTGCAATATTTTCTCAACATAATGCCTTTGAGACAACCAGACTTTCATTTCCGTTCTTTCTCTAATCACCTTCGTCCCAAGAATTTGATTTACAGCTCCTAAGTCCTTCATGTCGAATTCCCTAGCTAATTGAGCTTTAAGAGTAGATATGTACTTCATGCTATTGCCTGCAACAATCATATCATCCACATATAATAGCAAAATACAAAAGTATCCATCTTTACAATCATAGAAATAGGCACAATGATCAGCTTCACATCTATGAAAACCCAAGCTCACTATGAAGGAATCAAATCTCTTATACCAACATCGAGGCGCCTGTTTCAAACCGTAAAGAGATTTGTTCAACCGACAAACCAAATTCTTCTTCTTTTCTTCTATAAAACCTTCTGGCTGTGTCATAAATATTTCTTCATCGAGATCTCCATGTAAGAATCTTTGTTTTTACATCTAATTGTTCCAATTCCAAATCCAAAACAGTAGCTATGGCCAAAACAACTCTAATGGTAGTTAAGCGAACAACAGGAGAAAAAACTTCATCAAAATCAATACCTGGTTTTTGAGCATAGCCTTTCACTACCAACCGGCCTTAAATCTTTCAATGTTGCCTTAGGATCCTTTTTTATCTTGTAGACCCATCGGCACCCAATTGCTTTGCGACCTTTTGGTAATTGAACTAATTCCTGTGTGTTGTTTTTGTACAAAGATTCCATTTCTTCTTCCATAGCACACCTCCATTTGTTTGCACTAATTGAATCAGATGCTTCTTTGAAAGAAGTAGGTTCATGCTCATCTGCTAAAGCAACATAAGCACTAACACAATTAGAGTGAGATTTAAAAGAAGTCACATAATCATCAAACCTTGCTGGAGGTACTATTTTTCTTCTCAGCTGATATGGAATTGCATGTGAATCTTTCTCTATGCTTGAATCGACTTCAACATGTTCTTGAAGAAGATGATGACTATCACCTTCTGCAGGATCAAATTCACTAGTTTCACCTCTGATTTCTCCATCAACTGTCTCAAAGCGCGCCTAAAACTCGCTCAATGAAACATTAGTCGTTCTTTGTTGTTTGGCCACACCCAACAAAGAATCCTCATTAAAAAACAACATCTCGGCTAATAATAATTTTATGGGCAGTAGGATCCCATAATATGTACCCTTTCACACCTTTTTCATAGCCAAGAAAAATACATCTTTTTGAGTTCATGTCTAGTTTAGTTCTCTTATCCCTTGGAACCCATGCATAAACATCACAACCAAAAACACGGAGGAAAGAGTAATCATTTGGTTTACCACACCAAATTTCTTCAGAGTTTTTAATTCAAGAGAAATTGTAGGTGACCTATTAATTAAATAACATCTTGTATTTAAAGCCTCACCCCAAAACTCTTTTTCAAACTTTGCAAAGCATTCAACATACTCCTAACACGTTCCATGAGAGTGCGATTCATCCTCTCAAAGAACACCATTTTGTTGTGGTGTTCCAGAACCTGTTAATTGTCGTCTAATACCATGCTCACTACAAAAAACTTCAAACTCCTTTGAACAAAACTCCCCCCCCCCCATTATCGGTTCTCAAACACTTAATTTTGACACCTTTCGATTTTCCACTAATGCTTTGAAAACCTTAAATTTTTCAAACACATCGATTTTCTTTTCGATAAATAAACCCATACTTTACGTGAAAAATCATCTATAAAAGAAACAAAGTATGAGCAACCACCTAAAGAAATTGGGTGCTTCACATGTATCAAGCATGTATCAAATCAAGAAAATTCTTACTTTTGCAAGTAGACAAAGAAAAAGCTACTCGTGTTGTTTTCCAAACACACAATCTTCACAAAAATCTAAGGAAATAGACTTAAGATGAGGAAGTAAGTTTCTTTTAGATAATACCCGTAACCCTCGCTCACCCATATGCCCCAAACGTTTATGCCAAAGCATTCTTGAATCCGCTTGGTGTTTGCTACAAAGATGACTTCCCCAAACATAGTCTCACCAATCAACTCAGTAAAGATTGCCAACAAGCTCACCTTTTGCTACTGTCAATATGCCTTTGATTAACTTCAACTGACCATTCCCACCACTGAATTTCAGACCGTGACTATCAAACATTCCTATTGAGAGAAGACTTTTCCTCAATGTAGGAACATGTCTCACATCAGAAATTTTGCGAATACACCCATCAAACATCTTGATTCTCACATCTCCAATTCCCACTACTTCGCATTCTCCATCATCACCCATATAGACAACGCCACCATTACAAGATTTGTAAGTGCAGAACCATTCTTTATGAGGAGTCATGTGAAACGAAGCACCGGAATCAAGAATCCACCTGTTTGAATTTTCAACTCTTTCTAATGCAGGTAGAGCATCTCCATCTGCAGTCCTTTTGCCCTTGCATTCCTTTTTCAAATGCCCTATTTTGCCACAACCCCAACATCTCACTTTCTTCTTTGCCTTGGATTTTGATCTTGACTTGCTTCGATCACCGTAGTCTCGATCAATAGATCGTCCCCGTACCACCATAGCATCACCGTGAGAGCCAACACTAGTCTTTCGTCTGAGCTCTTCAGTTAGAAATGATGCTATTACAACATCTAAATCATGAATCTTTACATGACTTAAATTCATGATCAAATTATCCCAAGAATCAGGCATAGAACAAAGTAATAGACATGCTTTTTCATCATCTTCAATTTTCACATCAAGAGCCATGAGTTTCTTGATGAGTAAATTGAAATGATTGAGATGCTCTTAACCGATGCACCATCCTTCATTTTCAATGCGTATAATCGTAAGCGCCGCAAGAAAATCTTATTCGTCAAAGATTTTCCTTCATAAATATTCTTCAAACTTGTCCCATAATCCTATTGCACTTGATTCTCCTTCAACATTGAACAACACAAAGTGTCTTCAAGAGCAAGAAGAATGTTCGCACAGCCATCTCATCTTTCTCTCGCAAATGTCTTATCTGTCATTCCTTCGGGTTTGCCATCCTTCCCCAAGAGTGCAACAACAAGCATCCATCTTTGACCAATACAGCTTGCATCTTCAACTTCCAAAGTGCAAAGTTTGTTCCATCAAAACGTGGAATTTCGAACTTGGTCGCATTTTTCCCACCATAATTCTAAACACTCAACTCATGAAGAGATTCTCGATACCAAATTGATAGCAAAGTGTTTAATCTAGGAGAAGAAAAATTGAGAAGCAAAGCTGAAAAAGCAGAGAGAAAAATAAATAAAAGAGGACACAAAGAATTTACGTGGTTCGGTCAATATGACCTACGTCCACGGCGAGATCTCTACGGATTGATTATATCAATGAGAACGATTACAAGAGAACAAAACAACAAAAACATTCAACTCTCTTGGTTTCTCTACTTCAAACAGGGCACTCCATTTTATACATGGAGTTGTTGGCAGTTGAGGGATTATAAAGTGGCATATGACCAGGGACTATTTTTCCAAACATATGACCAGGGACTATTTTTCCAAACGTGGCTTCACACATGTTTGAAATATCTCAACTGATTATTCAGTTAATATCTCAACAAAATCTCAACAGTTCGTCCTCTACCTCAAATTTTTTTTCTACAATTAGATTGATTTTCTGCAATTGGACCACAATGTTGCAGTGATTACTGGAAGGGTCTCATATATATGTTCTGCAATTATACCATATAGTGAAAAAAAAATATGAAGGCAAAAAAAAAAAAAAAAAAAAAAAAAAAAAAAAAAACAATTGTTCTTTGATGCTTGTTTGGACCTTTAATTAACACTGATGTATAAATTATCAGTAACATGATTTACAAAATTCAATGATCTTCACATTTGCAATCCACATTGTGCATTGGAGAAGGTTTTATGGTATTCTCATCTATTTGATTAGAATTTGTTTTATGGTATTATGTTGTCCCTCCACGTATGTGAAAGTGAGTAGATATGCTTGAATGAATTTTTGATGCATACCTTGAAAGTAGCACATATGAATGCTTAATTATTTTCTGATGAAGGCATGAACCAACAACTTTGCAGGCATGAACCAACAACTTTGCAGGCAAATGATGTCTCGTCCATCTCACATGAAATGTTTTGAAGAACTACATTAACTCTTGTCTGCATAAGCCTTTTTCCCAATTATATGGATCAACTACATGAACCTGCTTTATCCATAGCACTCATTCAAGGGCCACAACCTTAGTTCAAATTTCAATTAGAGTGGCATGCTTGTCTTTCTTTTATATTTTAGGAAGTTTTGTTTGTTATTTTTCTTGATATCATGAAGGAATTTTTTTTGACAAGAGTTTGGTTGTTTGTAGCTACATTGTTATATTTGTAGCTTGGCCAAAAATCATGGAGTTCGTCAAAGGACACGAGTATTGTTATTGCGGCGTGCCATCAATAACAATACTCGTGCATTGCGACGTAGTCATTTTAGTAAACAAAAAAACGAATGAGATCTATATTTGTTCGTTGATATATCCAAATGTGCATCCAGTGTGCTGTAACGATGACATTGCAAATTTGTCCATCCTATTGGCTAAATTATGTTAACCAAATTTTCTCAAGAAAAAAAAAAAAATTATGTTAACCAATCACTTCTAGCATAGAGCAGACTACTTTCGAGTTTCAACTGCGTGTCTACAAGGACTTATCAATTGTTTGCATTTGGTTTAAGAAGTTGTGAAATCTATTCTTTGAACTCTCGGTTTGTTGATTATATTTCTTTGATGCGGTGGTTGATGGGTTTTTTTACCTTTTGGCATCGACCAGAGGTGAGAACGATGCGGATAAGGATGCCGCCATGGCACGTTTTTCTTGGACTCTTCACTCATCGCTTAGCCATTGCAACGGCAGAGACGGGACTTGTGGAGAAGCTCACTTTCTTGCGTTAAAGGGAAAGTCTTTGAAACGCTCCCGGAAACGATGGTTGTGAATGGTTTGGGAATTGCATTGGTTCTGTTAAGTGCAATTGTAGTACTAGCCGCAGTTTCTCCCAAACAGAAAAATTCCTTTCACTGTCACTCTTGTGTACTCTAAAAAGTGAAGTAAATATGAATTGTGTTGCATTCTTAAACATTGTACAGGTTGTTCTGATTCAAGTTCAAATAAATTAATTTGATGTTTCCATAGATTTTAAAATAGATTGTCATTACAAAAAATGGGTTGTCATTACACATGCACAAAAAAAAATAGTCTCATACTTTGTATATCATCCAACATGGAAGTTTCACCCATATATCTGGAAAACAATCGCATCCTTTGCACATCATCCACCTATTTCAATTACTCCACCTCTTCCACCGCCACGACGTCGAACAACTGGAATCTTCGCTCTTGACTTTGGAGAAATCCTTGGAATAAGTTGTGAACAATCCATCGTACTTGGCATTGTAGGAAGGGGTTGGGAAGCACTCGCAATTGTATCATTAGTTGTAAAAAGGTTATGCTGTCAAGATTTAAAATACATTATTAATACATTATGGAATTCAATTCCAAACCGTTCTAATCCCTCCAACAATGTAACATACATACCTGCTCAAGAGGTGTCTCGCCACATGTAGAATTCTCATCCACTTGAACTCCTTCACTTGGCCCTTTCTTTCTCTAAATATTATATAAATGCAAAGTCACAACACACAAAAATATAACAAGTGTTTTAATAACATATAAACTTTTATAAGTAAAACAAGATATACCTTGTTTTGACCCTGAGTATGACGGCGTTTATTATGACCTTCAACATGGCAAATTTGACAAGTCATACGTTGTCACGGCCCGATAATTAATGCACGTTTAATTCGTTAATTAGGACACAATGACCCGTGACGTGGGACGCATGATGCGATACGTGTCATTACCGAGCACACGGGGTCGAGGTAAATGTTATATTTGTTGTGTTGTTTTTTTAGTGTATTGTATATGTGTAGATTACTAAATCATTTACGGGTACGTAGGTACCGAGAGATGAGCGGGGATGCGTCTCGTGTTGCGTGCCGACGTGGACTCGAGGTAGCAGCTCGTGGGGTAAGATTAATTAATTTACATTAAAAGTAATTTAAATGGTTTGTTTAATAAGTGGCTAGAATAAATCATATATATATATGTAAATATACAAAGTTGGTTAAATGAAAAAAATAAAATAAAATAAAATAATAAAAATAAAATTTCTAAAATAGGGCCAAACAGTAAGACGGTGGGGGGACAAATGAGATATTTTTGGTTTTGCCTCGAGATTTGTGTTGCACGAATCTCCATTCTTGAAAAAAAAAAAAAAAAAAACAGTGAACGAGAGAAACCGAGGAAGGAGAGAAGAAGAAGAAGAGATTGGCGGTGAGAGAGAGAGATCGGGAGAGAGAAAGAGATCGACAGTCGAAGGTGAGTTGATCTCGCGTTGTTGTTGCTACTGTCGTTGTTGTCGTTGTTGTTGTTTGGGTTGTCGTTGTTGGCCGCCATGTTCGACTATGGAAGGCTCGGCCTCCATGGCCGAAAGGCGTGAGGAAGAAGATGGCAGGGGGTCTCCCCTGCCATCAAACTTCTGATGGTTTGGGGATGGACGCCAAAGTCCGAACGCCTCGCAAAGAAAAAAATTTTTTTGCAGAAGCAGAAGCTCCGCGAAGAAGAAGAAGAAGTGACAACGGGTCAGGTCGACCCGAGCCCATGTGGGTCGGGTCGGACCGACCCTGACCCGTTGAGGATCGGGTCAAACCGATCCGAGTCCAACTGGACCGGGTCGGGTCGACCCGGACCCACCCATTTATATATATATATTATATCTAATTATTTAATTAATTAAATTGTTTTAATATATAATAAATTTCAGAAAATAGAAAACAATTATGGAAAATTCAGGAAAATTTCAGAAAAATAGGAAAAAATATATTTGTGACCCAACTCAATAAAACTTCAATATTCCTATAAAAAGTGAAATATTCGGGAGTCGGTCGAGGCGTTATACCGGGGTTTTACCTCGAAAAACGCAAAATCGGTAAATTGGTCTCGAACGACTTCCGCTGAATAATTGGTTAGATAAAAAAAAATGAACTCTGATTTATAGACAACCATAGGTTAGTCACTAGAACAATTAAGTTAACTGTAGGTGGTATCATAAAGGGTAGGCATTTAGGTATTTAAATAAGGCCGACTAGTTCCTGGTTAGGTCATATAGGGGAGATTATGGCTTAATTAGGGATTAGGCCGGGTGGTGCCCTTATTTGTAGTTGGGGCTGTCACATACGTACTGTGGCCTTCTTAGACATCTTTTTTTGCGCAGCCGCAATCACTATTTCCTTAGGCTCCTTTCTCTTTGCTGTTACTTTTCTTCCTCTCTTTTTTGGACTTGTGCTATTGGTTTGACTGGTTGGACATCTTCCGTTGGTTTAGGCCATAGTTCCTCACGTTCTGTTGGAGTGTGAATACACATTCATGTAAGCGCTTATATAGTAACACTCATTGATGTAATCCACTGGGTCCCCATCATTTTCCATAATAGCTGTCACCGCATGCTCGCATAGGATGCCCGTAAGCTGCCATTTCCCACAATCACAACACAAGTCCATCATGTTTACCACATATGTCTTACCGTGTCCATGACATGACACAGAAGGGCCACCCGAGTATTCAACAACATTGAAAATGGACTCATCTTTAAGTTTCTCAAGCTTTTTTAGAATCTTATGACATATTCGCTCTCTCCCCTTAGCAATGATTCTCCGCATATCCTCCTTTTTGCGCCTGAGCCTCCGCATTAACTTGACCTTTATCATCTCTAGCATGTCGATGATTCCACTGTCCCTGACATCTAAAATGTATCGATTGAAGCACTCACAAATTATTAAGCAACATATCACACTTAGGGCGTGTTTGGAAATTGGCCCTACACCAAGATTCGACGGGAACCTCGTTCAACCACAATCTAGCATCTCTATTAACCTTCTCCAACTCATCTAACCAAAAGATCATTCTCTCGCGATATGTGGCCCTAGCTTCACTCCACAACATTTGCTTAAGTTTCATTTCCTTAAACCTTGTTCCGAAATTTGTTTACAAGTGCCTCACACAATGTCTATGTTCTGAATTGGGGAAAACAGTTTTAACAGCGCTAACAAGTCCCTGCAGCGAGAGTGAACTTCAAGGAGTAAATAATGAAATCGAACATGCATTATGCAAAAAAAAACATGAAAAGAAATTGTACCTTTTGCCTATCCGACATGAAAGCGACGCTATAGTTGTTGACAATGTTCAAGTCATCCTTAAGTAATTCTAAAAACCATTGCCATGTGCCTTTACTCTCAACTCGAACCACTGCATAAGCAATGGGAAATATACAATCATTTGGGTCTATCCCTACTGCAGCAAGTAATTGTCCCTTATATTGACCCTATAACCAACAACCATCAAGAGAAATCAAAGGCCTACATCATGAGTTGAAAGCATTTTTCAATGGAGCAAGACATATATATATATATATATATATATATATATATATATATATATGCCTTGAAATACCCCTAGATCTTTGTGTCATTTTGATCATTGTGCCGGATTTGTTTTTAGCAAACTCAAGTGCATACGAATGAAGTTTGTGTATTGGCTCTCCTCGTCTCCATTCATCATCTCCATTGCTTTCTTCTTTGCTCTCCAAGCTTTCATTCGACTTATTTCGAACTTTAAGTCATCCTTCACTCTTTGTATAATACCCGATACTGACCAATTTGGGTCCACTCAAAATTGTTCAATATACTTTTCTGCAACCCAGTCAGAAGTCACGTGATAATTGTAACGGCCTGAAAAATTTGACTTGTGCCACGTGTCAAGTCAAAGTCATATGTGGGAC
This sequence comes from Stephania yunnanensis, assembly GCA_039657365.1. Classification (NCBI taxonomy): domain Eukaryota; kingdom Viridiplantae; phylum Streptophyta; class Magnoliopsida; order Ranunculales; family Menispermaceae; genus Stephania; species Stephania yunnanensis. The sequence continues at coordinate 53,371,809 of CM077588.1, read as the reverse complement.
CCACTCGTCAAAATACGTATGTCCGAATCCAATTTGAGAGGAAAATGCTAATTACGCGAGGAATTCGGTGAGCCGAAACACGAAGTAGGACGCGCCTCGAGTCGCGTGCCGACGTGGGACTGAAATAATGACTTACGTGGTGTTAAAATGTGCATTGGATATGCCTCGTGTTGCGTGTAGAGCGAGTATCGAGAGTTTGAAAATGAGGCGGATTGGTGTCTCGAGATGCGTGTCGCTCGGTCGTTGAGTTGTCTCGAGATTCGTGTGATTTAAAGAAAGAAAAGAAAAAGAAATATGAAATACTGTATAGGTCCCTAGCTGGTTTACTTACCTCGAAATTCGCGAACCTCAAAATCAAGACGTCTCACTCGCGTCTCGATTTGCGCACCCGACACTCGACTCCTAGTCCCTGGTGTCCATTTAAACATTTAAGCATATTTTACTTCAAATTATTTACATCACACTGAAATTTGGTGAAATAAATCTCACCTCCACCGCGTCGTCGCGATTTCGTCGACCGATCGAAATCCGCGCCATCGCGCCATCGGCATGTCTGCTGCCGCTGCGCCGGCGCGGCGCTGCTGCTGCTCGCGCGCGCTGCCGCCCGCCACGCTGCTGCTGCGTCGTCTCATCTGCGTTACGTCGCGTCGCCGCGTTTCGCACGCCATCATTGTCGATCCGCCCTTTTTCCGCACGTGCGCGCTTTCATCGGCCTTAGCCGCTTGCCGGCCGCGTCTCTCGTTGGCTCGCAGTCTCGCCGGCCCGTCACCACCCTCCGCGTTGCGTTGCTTGCGTCTGCGCGGCTGCTTACGCCTGGACGGGAGCAGCGGAGGCCGGGTGGGGCCCAATTCGTGGAAAATTGGGGCCGTCACAATAATTCTTGTTCACTTTGGTACATGAGTGGGTCAAGTTGATTGACTTGATTTGAACCGTCGAGTCATCTTTACCCACGTGAGAAGCAAAAATTCGAAACTAACAATTGCTAGACTTGAAGCGCTGGCATTTACATATGCATCGTTTCATATCATTCGTAGTAAAGCGTATTTGTCGCCTATTTTGAATACCTCAATTCCTGCATGCCAGCTTAAATGTCTTGAAAGAAGAGAATTTCATGCCTAATTCGAGCTGTGGTTTTGCCATGTCTTTGAACTCATCGAACTCCACATAACTCATCTTCTCAAATCCATCGGAATCATCATCTGTGTGGAGCTCATCTGATGCTGCATAGTCTGAGTCTTGGTCATGCACTTCAACAATCGCAAGTGCACTACTACGAGGTGAAGTAATAACCTTAGGCCTTCCTTTTTTTCTACTGTGCAGTTGTTCGTCAACAACTTCTTGATAGTCATCATCGTCCTCAACATCATTGTCACTTTCGAAAAAATCATGGCCTTCGTCCGCTTCTACTTCTTCATGTTGAATTGTTCCATTGTCTTGTTCTTCAGGAGGTTCCACTTCTTCTTGTTGACTAACCTCTAAGTCCATTAATTCTTTCTCTCTAATATCTGGGGACCCAAAATATCTTTGTTCTAAGACAGGCTCCACTTCTTTTTGACCATCATCTCCATTGTGAAAATGATTCCTGCAATGATAAGGATGTTAAAAATGTCCCTAGAGATGTACAAAATCATAAAACCAAACAGTTAAATATATTCAAAAGAACATATAGAAGTAAAGTAGAGCACTAACTAACAACGAAAGTCTTTTAAATTCCCTTCACAATATATGATTAGATTCAAAGCGGGAACGCAACAACGGTTTCTTCAACGACATATCAAACACAAACACAAATAGAAAGAACAATGGTTAGTTCAGGTTTTACCTGATCCAATAATGTTGTAACAACTCTGTCTTGCACTTAATTGAAATTGACCCCAAAAACACCAATGTCAACTTGTTAACAAAACAATAATTAATAGAGTACAGATTAGCCAGCAAACTAAAATGGAACCACTTCGATAACAAAATGTGTATTGCGGTGATGATGAATTATACAGTACTGGAGATTCATGAAGTTTATTACATACGTATAGTGGAATAAACCATTCATAAACAATAACAAACCAGGAATCTAAGCATGCCCAAATCAGTTAATCCTACAATCACTACATATCTACCCAACAAAACAAAATTTGCCTATTAAACTCCCTGTTTGATCTATCATCAGTCCAAAAAAACCAGTGCGAAGAATAAATCTCTTACATTGACACCTTGCACCGTGAAGTCGAGGCCGATTAGTTGCGCAGGATCGAAGCTCCGCGAGACAACGACCTTGCCTCGTGTTGTCGAGGTCGGCTGGACCGCGCGCGAGACAGAGACAGAGATGTACACGCGAGAGAGAGAGAGAGAGCACGGCGAAGAAGACGAACCAGTGGGGGGAGGGGGAGAGCACGACCGCGCGACCGCGAGAGAGGACGGCGAAGAAGACGAACCAGTTGGGGGTGAGGGGAGAGCACGACCGCGACCGCGAGAGAGGAACCGCGAGAGTGAGAGCACGGCGAAGAAGACGATCCAGGGGGTGGAGAGCACGAGCGCGAGAAGAATCGCGAGGGAGAGAGACGTCCAAGCCGTTTCAAAGAGGAAAAAAAAAAAAAAAAAAAACAGGGGGTTGGAGAGGAAGAATAGAAATTGATTTAATGGTGGTGGGGTGAACTAAGGGTGGGGTGGGGTGGGGTGGGTGGGTGGGTGTGTATGTGGCATGCCATGTCATCACTTAACAAGTTAAGTGACCTCCCATGAAATCCCACGTGGCGCCACGTCAGCAGCGCCGGTTGGTTTTTGATCGGAGAGTGGTCGAAGTGACTTTGTTGAAACGTTTTGTAAAGTTGAGTGATATATTTGGGACAAATGAAAGTTAAGTGACCAAAGTGTTACAAACTGCAAACTTGAGTTACCATCAGTGAAATTAACCCCGGTGCAATTCATAACTAAATCATCAATTTTCTCCAAAATATGTAAGAAAATAATATTTTTTTTAAAATAGAAAGTGCAATCCACATTGACAAATCAAGAACACTTTTAAATTTTAATCTCTATTCAAGCCACTTAGTGTAGGCTTGCTCTCCATGTTGCTATACAATCCGCTTTTATCATTTGAGATGTTTTTTTTTTACCTTAATGCATATTTGGTCCAAAATGACACATATTAATATACAATCCACATACCATCGGAGATGCTCTACATAAATATTGAACCATCATTGATGTTGTTAGTACATAAATCAGTAAAACAAAGAAGAAATCGATCACCAATATCCGGTTTGTCTGAGGGTAAAAGACTCCCAGCTAGATTTTGAGTTTGAATTTTGAGAATCAAAAAATTGGGGCCAAGACTTATAAAATAGGTGTCGGTTAGTACTTAGTAGCCGAGAATAGCATAACGCAGATAGTTCTCGGCCTTAATAAACTGGTGAGACAAAATACACTAATTGTTTTAAATTTTTAGCCTATGTGACATGAGGTCATCAATCCAACAAGGCCAAGAAATATAACTAGTGTCTCCATCCCTACACCAACTGAAACCAAGGATTGCAGAGTCGCTGAAGGCAATAGTGGGGCTTTGCTTAAGCAAGGCGCTGCCTAGACAAAAATTAATGTGATTCTTATTCAATACTGCCTCCGATTATTTACGTAAGTCGTTTAAGGTAAGGACACAAAAATTAAGGCAACCTTAATTACGAGTATGATTTACATATATGTCCTTTGACATTAAATGAATTGAAGAATTATGAATGTTTGAATTATGTAAGGGTAAAATGGGTAAAAATGCAGTAAATACACTCTTTGAATTCCATTTGAACAAAAAAAATTTGCACGAACGACTTATATAAATGACTTGATGGAGTATATACTTCAAGAATACTAACACTACAAAAAAACAGCAAATCAGAAACGGAATTAGAAACGGAAATAAGTTCCGTTTCTAAATCAGAAACGGAATTAGAAACGGAATAAGTTCCGTTTCTAAATTAAAAAGTTAGCGACGGAATTGAGACGGAAATATTCAGAGACGGATTTGAGACGGATCAGAGACGGAATTAGAGACGGAATTAGAGACGGAATTAAATTCCGTCTCTAAAAAATGGCGCCAACATTCCCACCAAAACTTTTTTTTTTTCAACCGTTCATTATGTCTCGAGATTCGTGCATGCTTGATCTACATACCCACAACTGTCCGTCTCTCCCTAAAATCACTCAGCTCTCTCTCTCTCTCAAATCTCTCTGTCTCTCAAAACCTCTCTCTGTCTCGTCTCGGACCTCTCTCTCGTCTCGTCTCTCAAAACCCTCTCTCTCAAAACCACTCTCTGTCTCTCTGTCTCGTCTCTCAAAACCTCTCTCTCTCAAAACCTCTCTCTGTCTCGTCTCTCAAAACCTCTCTCTGTCTCTCAAAACCTCTCTCTCTCTCTCTCTCGTCGCTCAAAACCTCTCAAAACCTCTGTCTCAACAAACCTCTCCCTCACCGCTCTCTCTCTCTCAACAAACCTCTCTCCTCACCGCTCTCACCGCTCTCACCGCTCTCTCTCACCGTCACCGCTCTCTCTCTCTCTCTCTCACCGTCGCCGCTCTCTCGCTCTCTTTCTCACCGTCACCGCACTCTCTCTCTCTCTTCGCTCTCTGCTCTCTCTCTCTCGCACCTCTCTACTCTCACTCTCACCAATAGCCATGTTGTTCGTCCGAATCGATTTCGCGTACCAAACCCTAGATTTAGTCCCTCCGATTCCGTCTTGGTTTCTAGGGTTCGTTCTGTGGTTTTTTTGATGAGGCGTGGAGTCTAAAATCGAGTTCGTGATCGATAGGGTTTTGAAGGGTCTCATGCGGAGATTCGGAGAAATGACGGACCAGAACTGGAGCTCGAGCTCAACGAAGCCGGACGCGCTCGGCGACCCCCGGCTCGGCCGACGACTTGCCGGGGATTCTCGATGTGAGTTCTGTTTTTGGTTTCTAGGGTTTCGATTTTAGATTTTTTTTTATTGTTTGGTTTCTCGAAGATTGCATGTGAGTTTCTTGGGGTTTTGTGGTGTCTAGGGTTTGTTTTTGTGTTTTCTGTAATGGGGTTTTGGTAGAGTTTTGTTTGGTCTTGAAAGCTTCGATCTTTTGTGTTTGGTTTTGGGTTTTGGTAGATGTATTCAAATAAGAATTAGTTGAACTGGCATTCCATTCTTTAAATCTTACTCGCTACTTAAACTTATATTCAATGTATTAACTGTATGTATGTCTTATGCACTTACTTAATTGGTTTAAGTTTCCAACATGGTGGTAGTTTCATTTTCACTATATGAAAATATTCCTTAATTCCTCATGTTTACCAATCAAATCCATTTCTTGTCTTGCAATTGTTCTAACTAATTCCATCTTATAGGAATGTGTAATTAGAGCAAGTTTCCTAGCCGATTTTACATCAATAGTATATTCCTTGCGGGTAAACCCAATAGAACATGCCAAGGAAAGATTTCTATTTAAAGGGCACTTTAAGTCTAATTCTTTATGATTTCCACTTCAATCAGTCCATTAAAGTCCTTGATAACTCATATGTGCACTTGTGCATATTTATCTCTTTTGATGGCCATCTTGATCGCCTTGTTTTATGGTGTAGTTATTTCTCATTTCTAATCGAAATGGTCATTAAGGTGCATTCCTTGCTTGTTCTTTGCCTTGCCTTTATCATCTTTGTTCAATTGCATGTTCCTTAGTTTTGTTAAATGTATATTCGAAGGTATTGTTGAATAATTGACTTGCTAATGGCCATGTATGGCTTTAAATTCACTAAACTATGATAGAATCTTGGTTTATTTGTCTTTGCAAAACTTGGGTAATATCTCGTTAACTGCTTATTGTGATCACCGATTTTTTTTTAATGAGTTGTGTAGTTGGACTTTGATAGTGCTTCCACATGTGTGTATGGCTTTAAATTCACTAAACTATGATAGAATCTTGGTTTATTTGTCTTGTTTTTGTTTTTCTTCTTTAATTCACTTCGAATACGAAGTCCGTTAGTATCATTTTTTTACACCTATAGTTTCTAAAAAGCACTCGTTGAATTAAGTGCCAAAGCGAATCGATACTTTTTTTCCTTTGAAATTTTTAGTTGTAACATCTTTCTCTTACATTTTTCATTTTATTGTATTTTCATTTTCCTAAGTTTGAAAACTTGAATCGCTTAGAAACGTGTTTTATAGTCTTGCTTGTCCATTTTTATGTTGAACTAAGTTTGAAAACTTGATCGTTCGAAAAAGAACTCTCTATTTGAACTAAGCACTCTGTTGTTTCATGTTGTAATGCAGTTCATTTTTTTATGGTGTCGCTAGTTTCTAAAAAGCACTCTGTTGTCCATTTTTATGAGCTCCTACTCATCTTCTTCTCTTGATTGTCTTACTACATTAAGTTGTGTAGTTGGACTTTGATATTTATGCTTAATGTTTTTTGGTAAATGCAAGACTTAATTCGATATTGTGGTGTATGTTGGTTGTGGAGAAAGAGGAAATGAAATGGCAGAGGTATGTGATGTCTATGTTGCTTATCATAAACTCGTTATGCATTGAAGGTTGAAGTTCGTAATCCCTTAATTTTTCGTGTTCTTATGGATTTTCCTCAATTGACAAGGACATTGCCTGATGGTCGTGAGGAATCTGTTATGAATCGAATTACACTTGTAGCTAATACTTCTAACATGCCTGTGGCTGCTAGGGAGGCGTCCATATACACTGGTACCGAAAGTTCTAGTATATCATATGAGAAGCGGTTGTTAAGCTCCACTGAAACCCCAAAGTTCTAGTATATGCTTACTTTGTTGGTTCATTTCCATTGCCTTATTTTTGATACTTGAATACTCTTCTTAGTATCGAAACGTTTTCTTTTACTCCATTCCTGTTTGTAAGTGCCATATTTTTCACAGCTATAATATAATGCTTCGTGTTGCTCCTATCGAAACTAATGAGTGTGTGATTGTTGTAGGCATTACAATTGCGGAATACTTGAGAGATATGGGTTACAATGTCAAGATGATGGTGATTCTACTTCTCGTTGGGTGAAGCATTGCGTGAAATCTCAGGACGTCTGGTAAGTTTCTCTCTTTGAATTTTGTGTACTTCAAATCTTTCACTAGCCTCCTTCCTGATTATGAGAAAATGGTGTGGGATCTTCAAACATTTTTTTTTTTTTTATAAAGATGGATGCGATCTGTTTTTCTCATGTCATTTTTAAGTATGTTTGTGTTCCTTTGCTAATTTTCTTGATAATATAATGTTTCTGCTTTGCTACACGTTTTGTTAGGGCAAAAAATGACTATGTTTAGAATTTCGTATTGCAATCTTGATTCGTACGTTAATTGTAATTTGTTATGAACATGCGATGAGTTGTTAATATTTCACTGGTTTTACCTAATCTTGGTTCTACTGTTGCCTAAAATGAGTTGTCACTGTGAAGCGATCCGTATCAAAACTCATTTTTATTTTTAAAACCATAAAATGTGGATGCCTTAGCTTGAAATGAAGTTGCAGTTTCCTATTTTCTGTTATGCTCTTAAATATTGATTTCACTTGGGATTAGACTCATTCTCCATGTTAAAGTTTATCTAGGTTGATTATTCGACTACTTAGCATCTTTTTTGGAATGAATGGTGTCGTGTTTATATGTGCACCCATTCTTTTGTATGCTATGTATAAATAATTTGTAGATGACAAATTCGATAGCCTGTTTTCTACATCATAATTTTGAATTTTTCCTCAACCTGATTTGTCTAATTTTACTTTTCTTGATCCGCATCGATTCCCCCTCCCATAAAATTTCATTAATTGATTATCGATGTAATGTAACATGTGAAGAACATACGTGTATTTTTCGATTGATAATTCTTTTCCTCGTGCAGGTGGTGTTGAAGAACATTTCAAGACTTTTCGATTGATAATTCTTTTTGTGCATATTTATAGGATTGTAAGTTTTTTTTTTTTTTTTTTTTTTTTTGTGGTTGTTGAACAATAGGATTGGTGGTTTTGTGAATACTTAGAAATTTGGAGCATTTGTAATATATATACAATTTTTTTTGGATATATATCTTTTTCAATTTTTGATTTTTACATTTTTGTTCTTTCAATTGAATATTTGTTGATATATATTGTCGATGTATGAATGACAAATTTTATTTTTGGGGGATGTTAGCACCCCCAAGGAGTTGTTGAGAGGGTGCAAAGCGATGATTTTTATTATATATTGGCAAAGTTAAATGTGCTTGGATTGAGACCTATATATGTAAGACTTTAAAAACTAAACAAAAATGAAAATTAGAGACGGAAATAGCAACGGAATCTTTGGATTCCGTTGCTATTTCCGTCTCTAATTTTCGTTTATGTAGATACATAAATCGAAACGGATCAAATTCCGTCTCGATCCGTCTCGATTAGCAACGGATCGAGACTAAATAATCGTAAACGGAATTTATTCCGTCTCTAATCGAAACGGAATTAGAGACGGAATAAATTCGTTTGATCGTAAACAAAATTTATTCCGTTTCGATCCGTCTCTAAATCAGAAACGGAATCGAATTCCGTTTCTGATTGAATCAGCGACGACGTTTTGAGACGGAACGCATTCGTCTCGTTCGTTTCGATTTTAATCAGAGACGGAATTTTTGCAAATCAGAAACGGAAAATTCCGTTTCTGATTTGCTGTTTTTTTGTAGTGTAATAAGTTTTTAAGCCCTTTTCTAACTTTAATTGTGTTACGATTTTGTTGTTGGGTAGGTATTTACTATCAAACTTAGTTGTGAATAACCCCTTTAAATTTTTTAAAAAATACTTAGAAGGACACCACCCGCCTAAGACGCTGCCTAGGTCGTTTTGTCTTAAAAAACTGAGATCCACCCTCCTTAATTAATTCACCAAAAAACAATGTATACATGGCACAAATATTAGGACTGACTTGTCAAAAACTAATTGCAATGACAACAGAACATAAATTTCTAATATTGATCCTTACATATCCTTACATTAATAACTCGTTGAATTAGATTTTTATTGATGAATCATACTTATTAAGGAACATAGATATCATACAAATACTTATTGGTGAACACATGAAAAGAAGAAAAACAATGAACCATAAACCAACTATATGTATGTATGTGCATCTCTAAAGTGAATTTCAATATTCTATATCCTTTTAAGCTGGCACTGTTGGAATACTTTGTTCATTCCTGAAAAAGTTATCAGGATCAAACTTGCTCTTCACCTGCACCAGCGTTTTGAAATTCTTGTTGAAGTATTTAACCCCCCAAGCCCTGGCTTGAGAATAGGTTGCAGTGCCATTCCTGCTTTGACCCAAATCCAAATCTCTATAATTAATGTATGCAGCTCTAGGAGACTTGGACACATAAGGAGCCATATACCTATAAAACATTCTCATCCAATTTATGTTTTTGTTTGCTACTTCAATTCCTTCTTTATCCCAATATACCAAATGTTGTATCTCATATATGTATCCATCTCTATGAGGGTATGGAATCTCAGATTCTCCAATCTCACTTATTCTTCCCCCATAAGGACTAAGGATGATCAGAGGCTCATCGGCTTCGTAAAGTCGGATCCAAATGCCTTTCAATCCGGTTTCCGACACCGGTTCCGTGACAAAATCCGATTTCGCTTTGAAAAACCTTGTTGTCATTTGTGTCCTATTAAGCAAAAGGTTTACAGGACCGTTTGCAGGGAAGTCTGCAAAGTAGAGAGCTGATTGTATCCAACTCATTTCGGCGCAATCAGAACTTTTTATGCCTAGTTCAGGGAAGCTTTGTTTCATTACATTTAGAAGCTGTTTAGATTTTCCTAAGTATAGAGTTTGGAATGATGCATTTATTGTATTATTAGCCCTGCCCATGAACACTCTAATGAACAATTCTCTTGGTAGTGTGTGAGAAATGCTTTGCCATTTATGAACAAGTGCAGTTGCACCTTGTTCTAAGTTTCGGTTCACCCTAAAGACGGTAACGGTTTGCGGAACGGGAACCAACTTAATTTTCCATGACAAAACAATTCCAAAGCTCCCTCCACCTCCACCTCTAATGGCCCAAAAAAGATCCTTACCCATAGATTTTTTGTCGAGGATTTCGCCTTTAGCGTTCACTAGGCGAGCGTCGATGATGTTATCGGCCGCTAGCCCAAATTTCCTAACCAAAGCACCATAGCCACCACCACTGAAGTGTCCCCCAACACCAACTGTAGGACATGTCCCTGCTGGGAATCCATATGTCCTGCTCTTCTCAGCAATGTTGTAGTAAACTTCGCCTAACGTCGCACCTACTTGAACCCATGCGCTCCCGTCTTCGACGTCCACATCGACCGATCGAATGTTAGCCATATCGACAACGACAAATGGAACGTCGGACGTGTAAGACAAGCCCTCGTAGTCATGTCCCCCGCTTCGAACTTTTAACTGTAGGCCATATTTCCTACAACATATAACTGATGCTTGGACATGGGAGTCATGTAGTGGTGTTACAATGAGTTGTGGCTTTGGAGTTGTGGATGATAAGAACCTTTGATTTTGTATTGAAGATTGTAGGATTGATGAATAAGAGGAAGTGTTTGGGATGTAGATTGGGATTTCAGGAGATTGGTTGGAATGAGTGGACAGGCATTTGAGAAAGTTGTCATGAATAGAACTTGATGAGGCAGATTTAGAGATTGAAAACACAACTAATAAGAGTACATAGAACAATGAGAACATTGAAGATTTAGGAGTTCCCATATCTTTCAATGCATGGCATTGTGAGTTATACGTACCTCATTTATAGAAGATTTGAGCAAGAGTTATTGTGTTACGCAAGAAATCTCTTTGATTGTTCAATATTGAATTGGCACTTCCATTCCATAACGGCGCCTGCACATCGTTCGATCTGCCTTGTATCACGTGAAAATAATAATAGTCAAGTTTATATGTCCTCGACAAAGAAGTTCTAGAGGGCGTCGATAAAGAAAATTCAAGATTGAGACCTAAGGTCCATGGAAGTTATTACTATTCTACAAGGCAACTTTCATATGTATCGATTTTTTTTAGTTTTTTTTTTTATAACAAAAAAACAATTGTCTGGGGTTCAAACCCATAGGGTCATAACTTCTTGCTCTCAAACTCAGTATCAAACCATTGGCCACACAATTGATTGTTTTTTAGTAAATTTGTATTAAGACTTTATTTTTGCACCTTAAATTGTATAAAGATCTTGTAGTGTTACGGAAAAGGCATATATGATCTCACATCTATGAGATGTGGTAATTGATTCTTACAAAAAAAAAATAATAATAAGTAGATATAAATCGTACCTTTTTCATTTATTTGTACGTACTACGTAGGAGCTCAGAATTTTATAATCTCAAACAAGTTTTTTTTTTTTTTTTTTATGAAAATCACAAATTAGTCTTGAGATGACTTTTGTTTCAAAACGTGTTGTAATGGATGCACGTGTTTATATACATGTTAGATTTCTGAGTGCATTGCCCTATTGCATAGGGTGATTGGATGACCTCATCTAATTCGTTTACGTTGACATATTCAAGTCAAAACTTACGAAATGTATGTTAAAAAGTTATGAATCTCAAAAAAAGAATTTTATTTATTTATTTTTTTGATATATATTGATATCTAGGCGAGTCTGACTATTCTCACGAGGTCTTGGTGCAATCGTTCTAAGCATACCTCAGTTGTCTTAATAATTTTGACGCAATAGAGAGTCGAACATGTCAAGATTGTGTGTCTTACCTACACAATCTCAAGTTTGTTCTAACCGTTGGGCTAACTCTTCCGAGTTATAAAAAAAATTTCAATTTAATTATGAAGATCTAGATTTGGACAAGTCTCTACGAACTAGAGCTTTCATCTAATTCAATTAGAAAACTTGATCGAAGTGCTAGCTTGTTAAAGAATGTACTTAGAGTTGATTATACATGAATGGAAAATACTAGAATGCAACAACAATGTCACACCGCAAGACACATTGGCTCACAATAACTTTTCATATGACCTGTGTAATTCATCATCCATAGCTTGCTGCCACAAAGGATTAGTTCTAGCTTTACCTATAAGTATCAGGTTCATAAAGTGATGCAATATTGGAGTTCATAGAGGGATGGTGAAGGTTAGGAAGTCTGACAACATAAGCTGCAAGATGAGATGGTACCTTGATTTCACGATGTGACGATTGGACAGACTCCGGTAATGTGGATGACCTAAGTAAAAATGATAGGAACGTGGGTAGCAAGATCTTCGGACGGGACAACATCCACATTGGGAACAGGCAGGGGTTCGGCAGCATCATCAACACCTGAAATAGACTGAACTAGATGTATTCGAATCATCAATATCAGGGAACAAGTCAATGGATGGATCAATGAAGTAAGAGATAGAAGGAGATGGATGAAATGAGGATATCGATGAAAATATTTTATGTTCACAAAAAGTGACATGCCTTGATATTCGAAGGTGTTTAGATATAGGATCCCAACATCGATAAATGTATCAAAATCTATGTATGTTCATCGATGCGCACATGGATAACTCTTGTAAGCCAATATATTTTGTGGTGTGACTTACATTAATGCCATTTTACAAGATGTTCAAGAGTTGCATTCTAAAAGACGATTACGTTATACCAATTAACACATCAAATTGTGCGTTCCTTACTCAAACAAGCTATAAGAAATGTAATAAAGGTAGTAGGTACACAATCAAGTGCATGGCTAACAACGTACACAAACCAAAAAGTGAAATAAAAGGTGGAGAATCATAAAATGGCTCATGGAGAAGCTAGCCAATGTCATTTCTATAATATATAAGAAAGAAACCCAACTTTTCTTATGCTCCTAACGGGATTTGAACTCTCTAAATTAAACTTTAGATTATGCATATAATACAAATGCAACGAAAACAAACATAGTCTTAATCAATCTCAAATTATTTAGTAGGAGTCGGCTACATGCATGCATCTAACTCTTTAATTGTGCTCGATTTAAGATATAATAAAAATAGAAAAAAAAAAAGTAAAAACCTTCATTGAATCGACAACCATCCAATTAAGGTTACAAACCAACAAATCAAATTCAAAATATTAGTCTATTACAATCCAAATGAGATCAAGAACTATAGTGACTGTCTCGACCCCATCACCAATCAAGACCAACATTCATCTTACATATCAAGTGGCTAGTCTACTGATTTGGTAAAGGTAACTTTACTTAAAAGGTCATGAGTTCGAGCTTCAATGGGGCAAGTTACAAGTCGTTGGTTTTTTATTATTATTATTGTCATGGTATCGAGACGTAGCCCCGACTAATTTTGAACTAGATGAACGTAGGACCACAATGGCGATTCCTCTAATCAAGTGTTTTAATTTTTTTTCATTCTCAAGACTCGATGATGAATCGTTATTTATGTAATTATATATATGTTATTTACATAATTTTTATTGTTAAGTTTCCAAAATATTAGTCTAATTATATTTATTTGTTATTTTTAGGGTTAACGAAGTGTGCGGTTGAATCCAGGGCGAAAATTGTATAAAATGATATATTTACATGCAGTGATTAGATGGAAGAGGATTTGTCTCGAGACGAGTGCTAGTGCTCTCTCCCATGTTTTCGCTCGTGCAACTTGAGTTCTCTTCTCGCCAGCTGCTGCCACGCATCATCACCATAGCAGCCAGCACATCATTCCAGTTCCCTTTTCCACCAATACGCCCACGCCACGTTCTCTACAACAGTCGCGCGTCCAATCTGCGCCAGCCACGTGTTCAGGATGCCGAATTTCAAACGCCCAACAGCCAGTTGATCATTCGCGGCGCACGTGTCATTCTATACCCTACGAGATGACCAATTTTAGTAGTTTTTCACAATTAGGGTGTGTTTGATAGCAAAGAGAATTTTCAATGAGAAAAAGTATTTCTTAACATTTACAAAGAAATTTTTTGTAGAAAATTTTTTTAAAAGAATTTTCTCATTGTTGTTTGATTGCACGTGAGATTTTTTTTTTCCAATTTTCTGCTGTTTGATAACTAATGTAATTTTTTTTTCAATTTTCTGCTATTTAATTGCCAAGCCATTCGATATAGCGCACTGCTGAAACTGCTTTCTCAAATATTCCCATTATTTCCAATTGTATTCCTTGTTCTGGAGCTAAGGTTGCTTCATTTGAATCCACATTGCCACTTTGGTCTTGCCTTGTCTTTCTAGCTTTCAGTTGTTGATTTTTCTTTATGAAGCTATTCTTTTTTGATGAATGAGATGATATATGGTCAAAAAGTGTGAAATCCTGCTGCTCTTCTCTTCCTATATTATACTTTTCATTTATGGTACCGTCAAATAGTGCATTTCCTTCAATGCATTTCAGATCGAGTATCGATAGGTTCATATCACTAATGGAACCAAGCAATCTGCTAGAAACCAAACAACTTGAACCGACTTCACAAGGTGTTGGACCACAGATTGAAGAAGTAAGTTGTGACTTCCTGCAATTTAATCAACCAACATTGATGTGAATATATGGAAGTAGTGATGCTTATTTTAGTCTTATATTTGGTTATCATAAAATACCTATAAGCATTTTTCGACCGTGCGTTATCTCCCCTAGTCTTCATGATTACCGCATAACCTTCCTTGTTGTCCCCTTGTTTCTGATTCAGGATTAAAAACAAATGATTCCACCTCGTCAGATTGTTCTGCTCAGCTTATCTTTTCTATGATTTGAACGAGACGAAAGAGGAGAGATCGGAGAGATCGAGACGAAAGAGGAGAGATCGGAGAGATCGCACAGACGCCGAAAGAGATCGGAGAGATCGCAGAGACACCGAAAGAGGAGAGATCGGAGAGATCTCAGAGCGAACAACCAGAGATCGCAGAGACGAAAGAGGAGAGATCGGAGACAGAGACGATCGCAGAGACGAAAAATGAATTGAGAGGAGTATGTTGGTGGAAGAGTTATTGTAGAAGAAGGAGTCCAAGTTTTGGTCAAAAATAAATTCGTTAGACACCAAAAATATCGAAATTCCATCCCAAAATAAGAGAAAATATCAAACACATTAGAAGTTTTAGGGTATTATTTAGAAGCTCGACTTCTATTAATTGAACTCTTACTTAAGAGGCCATGAATTCTAATTCTTCTCCCTCTTCACTTCTATTTTCTATTCTTTTGTGTTGTGTTCTTTCATGAGAGACTAATATCATGGTCAAGTCAAGACTGCGAGGGAGGTTCGACTGTGCTCATTCATAGATTTGTGATATTTATTTATTTTAATTTCATTGCTTCTCATTGATATTTTATTTCTTTTGGTATTGTTTGAATAATTAGAGTTAAATTCATATTTAAACTCTGATTTAATTGTCAATGAGTCGTAAGCATCCATCCTTATGCAAATAAGAGCACATTAGTGGTGATTGACCCTACCAATTAATTGACCACTTTTGAGATCGGTTGAATATCTTAGGAATCTCTAGGCTAAATCGGACACACTAGTGATTCGATTGTCTAAGTGTAGTGTCTTCATGAAACCCATTTGTGGTCAACGTGTTAAACTCAATGTGTTTGAGTATGAGGTTGTATGATTGGCTAGATAAATAGTCATTGTCATACCTTAGCTATCAAGATTAGCAAGTGCGATACGTTACCGAGTCTATAACTACACTATGGTACTTTTGATTTGTATATTTTACATAAATCGAAGACCAAATCGAATCTTTATCAAACTGATCAAACTTGTATGTCTTGACCTTGGTGTTTTTCATTAATTGTTTTCAAAGCTATTTTCATTATTTATTTATTTTACCTAGCATTTAGAATAGTTAATTAAATCACTTTCTTAAACCTTCGATTTCCTTTTTGTTGTTTTTGACCTTAGAAAGATTATCAATCTATGTGGGATCGACCCTTTGCCACTATTCTACAAATAGTTGGTTTAAGAATTATATTTTTTGACGCGTTCGACGCGCTTTACTCGAACTCGAGACATATCATCAGGGGAGGAGTGACCCATGCCTGGGGTTGCAAGACCGTGTATGGCTTAATATCCACACATACACGTTTTACCCCACCCCCACAACTCGAACTCGTGACCATGGGGTCAAGTACACGAGCCCATCAAGTTGTGTACCAATGGAGTGACCCGTGCGTGGGGTTGCAAGTGGGGCAGGGCGGGGAGGGGATTGTAATTACTGTCTTCGTCCCCACTGGGTGCGGGGTGGTGATTTATTCCAACAAATTCCCCGCGGGCGAACTTTGTCGCCCCACGCCCACCCCGCGGTGCTCCATCAATTTTGTAAAAAATATATATTTTGATATTCATTCCTTGTCATTTTTGCACTTAAGTACTACTTTCTCAATTTTTTTAAAAAATTTTTTTCTCAAATTGAAGGATTAATTTTGATTTATTTTGTTGATTTAGTTACAAGTTATCATACTTAATTAAATATATAAGATTTCCAAATCTAGTATGACAAATATATTTCAATGATGTTCTAAATATAATTTTATATATCTTTATGATATAATATATATATATTATAGAATTAATTTAATGGTAATAATAGATTTTATTGTTGGCGATTTTGAGTTTTGTTCCATATATTACGTATATTTTAAATAAAAAAGTAATATAATTTTTTTTGTAAAAACATAAAAAATGGATAATTTTTTACAAGGGATACAGTTAGGAGAATCCCTGCAGGGCAAGAACAATTATCATCCCCGCCTTGCCCCGTGCCCCGTGCCCCGCCTCGTGGAGAGCAAAACACGGGGATTCCTTGCCCTACCGGGATGGGGCATCGTGAGGAAGAGAGATTCTTCACCCCACTTGCAACCCTACCCATGCCATTCCACAATAACCCTCTTAGTTGAAGTTGGTTTCTTTCGTGTCAAAAAAACACCAACATTCATCGTCACCAAAACAACCAAACATCCACAGATGCACTAAATTGATGCCCTTGGGCCCCCAACAAAAATGCGTGGGGGCCCGTTTCAAGAACCCGCGTTAAACCACATTTTCTTAATTCTTACCGCGAAATTTCACTATCCAAATACAATTTACCTACCCCATCAAACATCACACTGTAACTCACAAAAGACACGCACTTATTCCCGTCCCTCGATCTACGTCCCTAACTCTATAAACGCATCTCGATAGATATCTAAAATAAACTGACAATCGCGTCCAGTTTATTTTATTTTATTTAATAAACACGACGAATCGATCCCAAAACGTCCCCACCAAATCAAACCTTTTGTTATTCACTTCTCTTCTCCGATCTCCACAACCCCCAACAACAACAACAACAACACGAAAAATGTCGTCGTTGTCATTGTCGTCGATCCTCTCCGCATTCAAATACTCCGACAGCCTTGTCGTGGTATCCATCTCGATCTGCACGGCCTTCCTCTGCGAGGGCATATCCTGGCTCCTAATCTACCGCACACAGACCTACAAAACCCTAAAATCGACGATCGACAAAGCCTCGAAAAAACTCGAAACCATGAAGAGCAGCACCACCGACTCCGCGACCACCAAGTCCAAGACCAAGAAGATCGACCGCGTCGAGACCAGTCTCAAGGAGTCCTCCCGTGACCTCTCCATGTCCAAATTCAAGTCCGGCGGCGTCGTCGCGCTCGTCCTGTTCGTCGTCTTCGGCCTCCTCAACTCGCTTTTCGAGGGGAAGGCCGTGGCGAAGCTGCCGTTCCGTCCGGCTTCTTTGGTGCAGAAGATGAGCCATAGAGGGGTTAGTGGCGACGATGTGACCGACTGTTCGATGGCCTTCTTGTACTTCTTGTGTTCGATTAGTATTAGGACCAATTTGCAGAAGTTTCTAGGGTTTGCGCCGCCGCGCGGAGCTGCTAATGCCGGGCTGTTTCCGATGCCGGATCCTAAGACCAGTTGAGGTGAATGGTGAGATCTTCATCTTCTTCTTCATCTCGATGATTGTGATTGTTTGAGTTTTAGATTGTGTGATTGTCTTTTGGTTTGATTGTAGGTTATTTTTTTTTTTTTTTTTTTTTGATTTTGTGAATAAGAAGTATAGAAATTTAAAGACGAGTATGAGTAGTGCCAATTGAAACAAAAATTAGGTCACATGCAAAGACGGCGTACAAATGACTCCACCGGAAAACTTGAGTGAATAGAAACTGAAGAAATTCGAAGAAATAGGGGTAGATTGAAGTTAACTTGGGACACATTAATTATGAGGGATTTGAATGGTTTGAAAAGCTCACCATAAATTGCACTTGATCAAGCACAATGGTAGACTTTGATCTATGTACCCGACCCCGATTAATTTGGGACTGAGGCTATGTTGTTTTGGAAGTTGTAGGATTATCGATGTTTGAGGTGAGCGTAATGATCGATTGTTGGTTTCGTAGTTTAAGACTTGGTGTGGTTGTGTCACACTGCTGACTATCGTGGGAATAGTTGAATCTATAAGGGACTAGGGAATGGGTGGAAAAATGGTTTAGACATCCACGATTATATTTAATTGTTATTTCTGCATTGGTTAAGCGGGAGCTTCTTTGTAAATTCTCTCTTCTCAACCTCGTTGTGTCTCTGTGACTTGTTTTATGTTGCTAGAAATTAGGATCTAAGCTAGAAATTATGGCACATGTGTTACTAATTGTATCATGTTGCTTCATACCTTATAGTGAAATTTGTGCCTCCTTTGACATAGCCTTTGAACTTTCCCTAATCGTTAATCATTTGTTTGTAGAGCTGTAATGTTTCTTTGTTTCTTCTTGGTGATCACTATCATATTTCTTGGTTTTCTATAGTTTCTCGTTGTTTCCATTCTATATACCGACAAACAAGATCCTGAATGTGGTGTTGCATAAGTGATTTTTCATGAAATTCTCAAAAGATTATGGAGCATTCATTGTCCTTATTTGAGCTAGTGAGTTGGTGATGGCCCTGTTTAGTGATGTTGTATTAGAATAGATAAAAGACCTTTTTGTTTTACTGTTTTACTATGTATTTCTTTTCTAGTTTGATCTTAAACTAGCGCCGCGATTAGATCCCTCAGTTTAAAGAGCTAAATGCTTTTATGTAAGAGTTAAGGGTTCTTTTTGCTTCATTGGCAAAAAACGAAATGGGCATGTATCTCTTTTAAGGAAGAGATGGATTCTTTACCATGCTTGCCCCCAAAGTTGAGGATGAAGGATTGGCGTTGTTTTGCTTGGTTTTACGCAATTTTCTGTCATCATATCTTGCATTAGGTGCTCATATATACTCCTGCTAATGTCTCTCTAAAGTGGTTTTTTGTGTATTTTAGACAAGTTGTTGGATTCCAATCATATACAAAGTATATTGTGCTTCAGGGAACTTGGAATTTGTTCATTTTTAATGCTTTATTGGTATCAAGTTGTCCAAAAAATTACTTCAGCAATAATTCCATTTCTTCTTGTTCTCATATTTCATATGGATTTTGGAAGGTTTGATTTGTTCACTATGGTCAATTTTTTCGAACTACTAACTGAATTTTCATAACTTATTTGATTAATTTTCTGAATTTTGACAATGTGTTGAACCATTAAAAGTCCCCTATTATTATTTGTGTTGTATGTGCAAGTCCAATGGCGTTGTAATGACCTCTAAACTGTTTAATATCTCCTTTCTCTATGTAGATTGCTCCGAGTAATGAGATCGGTGAAAGAATTCTCCAGGAGTTGCCCTGCTACTGACTTCACTATTTTTGAAGATAAAATGATCTTTACTGTTTCATATATCTGTTCTGGACTTCACTTTTTGGATGATAAGTGGTAGGATTTGAATCCTTCGCATCTTTGATTGCATGTATCTTGTCAAACTATTTGTTCAAATGCCCAACCCTGGTTTGACAAGTGGTGGGATTTGAAACCATGACCTCAAGCCTTGTATATCTCGTTTCGAACCATTGAGATAATCTTAATCTGAGGTGCATAACCTCAAAGACTCAAAAGTATTGTTAGCATGTTTCCTGTTCTTTCTTTTCCACTCTGCACTCAGCATGTTCTTTGAAGTTTGAACTAATTATGTACCATGGTATAGTCTTGGGATATAGGCTTGATTGCAATTGCGCAAGTTCACAAACTAAGGCTTGCTGTGATGTGATTTGTTTGGCTTAAGATCTTCAACGGCTGTCATGGATGGTGGGGGTGGGGGGTCGTCACGAGCCATCCTGATCATAATCGAAATGGATGCTTCCTCCTTTTTGCTGGCAGATTCTCTTTGTCTGTATAGATCTAACTTAGGGGCTAGGTGGAAGCTTTAGATTGTCAACATATCAATCCATATGTGCTAGAACTTGCTATTTGTTTACACTGTTCTGGATTGGTGCATTTTTGCCTAGACTTATTATGTTCTATTAGAACATTTTAGCTTCTCTATTTAAGGCTAATAATTGGGGAATTGTGAGTGAAAGGGGCCCTGGTGTTTTATTGTTGGAAACCATTGAGTCAAGAAGAGAACTTATTAGGTTCTTTGGGTGATCAGAAAATATAGGTAAATACAAAATTGAATCAGATTGCCTCTGCAGCAATGAAATGTATTCTTTAGGCGCATAAATATTCAGCAGTGCAGAGGTGGTGTTTGAGCTTTAATTTGAAAAATAGGGGGCCTGCAGAGTTCCCTACCAGAGCTAGCAGTCCCTTTTACAGGACTTGTGGATGGTTATCAACGCTAGTGTTGATGTTCATGGCTGATGGGGTCTTTCATTTTTGTATTTTTTGGTCCTTGTGGGAGACAGGGAGTACTATTTCACTGTTGAGGTAGGTACAATATATTCTTTTAGTTTCTTTCGGATTATGGGATTGGGGCGTTTAACTGAATCTTATGAGATTAATCGAACTAAAGTAAAGAGGGTTAAAAAGGTATGGATGCCAGTAGCTGCTATCTTCAAAATTTGTATTACTCGAATTGCTAATGATGCGGAACTCTCCCTTGTTGCTTCTTTGATTTGTTCGTGACCCTTTACATCTTGTTTCTCTTTTCCTTAAATTTTTATTTTCATTTTTTTGGATAATCTTGGGTGTTTGGTATTGGCTAATCCCATGAAAGTCAATCAAAAGCCTTAATTATAATCCACCTCAGGAATCAAAATAGAGTAGTAGAGTTAATATTGATTAGACACTTCTCAAGGACAGCATGCATTCTATATCATGTTGCAATATTGTGATATTGTTTCAACTTTGAGTCGGTTAGAATTAAATTTTAATATTATTTCATCTATTTCTTTTTAAGTGTCGTTTTAAGGTTATTCACAATTTTTAAAAAAGTTATTTAATTATCTTGATTGAGGATAAAATAGTAGTTAAATAACTAAATCACTATTTATCTTTTTTAACTCCACCATTTCTATGTACATTAGTTATCAATGAGTAATTATTAAAAAAAAAAATTATGAAGGTTATAAAAGTTAATTAACTAATTAATGTGTATTGAAATTATTAAAAATAGATATTACAAAATATTTCAAAATGGTTTAAAAGACACTTAAAAAGAAATGAAGGGAGTAATAGACATTGTTAACATTGACAATTGTAACTAAAAATATCGACAACAACAACAATAATACTCTAATCCCAAATAAATTGACATCAACTTCGTAATAATTTTTTCATTACGTTGGATTTAGTGCACTGTGCACTTTTCAACTCAACAACGTAAATAGATAACCATAAATTTTGAGTGACTACTTCAATGGAAGAGAGCCAAACGTAAAAGCATCTCCAATGGGACCGTTGAGTTGAGATGGAAATAGATCCACCTAGGATACAATTCACATTTAATTTAAAAAATGTTATTCAATGAACCATGGATTTATAATTTCAATTCTACGTTTATAAAATCAAAGTGGAGGGTGTTCGACTTTAGAAATTTGTAATATATTGTCACGTCAGCATTATTATTTTTTAAAAAGTGTTTATTTTTTTCAAGTCTTTATTAATATTATGAAAATTGAAAATTAAAATGTAAACTCATCAATCCATAATCTAAATTCATATTACTATTAGAGATCATTTTAAGAGATGAATGTCTATCTAGTGTCATATAAGATTGACATCATTTCCACATTTATGATGTAACATCAATCAATGATATAAATTCACATTATGTTGGAGATGTTCTGCTTTAAGAGCATATCCAATGAGACCATAAATGGCGTGTAAATGAATCTACCAAGAACACAATTCACATCCAACCCAAAAAATGTTCTTTAATGGAATTGTGAATTATGGATGTCTAGGTGATGTGGTAATGAAATCAAAGTGGATAGTGTATATCGTAATATCTATTTTTAGATATTGTAGATGTTTAGGTGATCATTATTATTTATTATAGAAAGTAAAAAAATTTATAATTTATAATCTAAATCTGCATTACCATTAAATATTATTTTAAAATTTATATATTTATTTTATGTCAAATAAGATAGACATCTACCCACATCCATCACTAATGCATCAATCATGCTCGAAATCCAGGTAACAAAACGAAAATGAATTAAAGAAGAAAGGACAACCAGAAAATACGACCGTTTGGATCCAGCTGTCTGCCACGTCACCCTTCGCAGTCCCGTCCTCGAATGTCGTGTCACCTTTCACAGATTCAGATCGCAATCCCTTCAAACGGCCACAAATGTTTGTACGTGCAGTCCTCCCTCAGAACTCTGTCTCAGAGACTCTGTTGTCACATTGGATTGAACGACAGCTCAATCTCTACCGTCCAATCACTGACGGCTACCACGTGATTTGTGCTGCACACACATCTCCATGCATAAAGAGAAACAAAAGTCACAAAACCCAAAACCTCTCTCTCTCTCTCTCTCTAGTCTCTAGTCTCTAGTCTCTAGTCTCTAGTCTCTTCCTTATGAAAAATGATTGATTGATTTAATTGTAATACCAACAACTAAGCCTTAATTGTTGCAGTTCTTTAGATTTTGCATCTAAATATGTGTTTTCGTGTTTTGAAGTGAGTCTGAAGGACCAAACAACAAAGTGTTAAACTCAAGTGTGAAAAGTGAGCGACTTTAGCATTTCTTCTTCTTTATTTATCTTATTTTAATTCCATTCACACTCCCTCCAGTGTTCTTATTCACAAAAAGAAAACCCTCTTCATTTTCCCTCTTCTTTTGCTATTTTTTCTCTCAATCCCTTTGTGGGTAATCTCAGATTTTGGTAGATTTGGGCTTGTTTTGAGGAATCTGAGGTGGGTTTTCATGGTTTTGTGAGATTTCTGAGGTTTTGAGCTGTGGAGAATCAATGGCTTTGCTCCTGCTGCTCTTGCTTTTCACTGTTTCTGCTGTTTCTGCTGATGAAGGTGAGATCTTTTCTGTCTTCACTTCATTTACTAGTCAAATACTTGATGGGTATTTCTTTTTAGCTCACATGTAGTGATTGGTGCGAAGGGCTTCTCTGTTCAAGCTTCTCTTTTGATGTTCATTCACTCTGTCTATAAAAAAAATCTCATTTTTTCATGTTCTTGTAGTTCTTTACTAACCTAATCAATGTTTTCATTCTCTGATTTTTGTGGCTTTGCAACTAAAACAGTGCTTATCAGTGAAAAATTGTAACTTTTTTGATGTTTTGAATAATTTGAAAAAAAGTCTTTGAAGTTATTGTTATTGTTCTTGATCTTGTATTTTGTTCTTTATTCCTTGTTTTTCAAAAGCAAAATAAGGGGTGCTTTGAAAAAACACTATTTGGGTATTGACTCTGCTCAAGTTTTTCCACATTTGTCCTTGTCCCTACACCAATGGGGGCAACCCCATTGATTCAAAGTTTTAAACTTGCTTTCTTTGTTTGACGTGTTTCAAGTCTGTGTAGTTGGTACCATTATCATTTCTACGATCTTTAGAGCTTTGTAGTGACTTTAGGCCATGCTTTGGACATGTCATTGTTAACATTCTCTTCTTTTATGGTTGAAACTTGAAAACTTGAAATGAACAAGAATATAGATAGAGAACATAAAAATTTGATTTTTAGCCATAAAAAATTGATTTTTATCCCCCTGAGGCATTTAATGTCTGTGTACCAAACAAGGCCTAGATTATTTAAATGCTTCTTAAATTTTTTTTTTCAGTACAAGCTATTTATGGGGGTTTGATGCCTTGAAAAGACCATACTGGGACCATAGTGATATTATGGGATGGTGTTCACCAGCCAATATTAAAACATGTGTAGTTGTTTTTGGATTTATTATGCAAGTGTTTCTATATATATATATATATGTATGGAAAATGATAACACTTTTGACACCTACAGTTGAGGCTGTTGTTGTGGTCCTTTGAATTTTGCATCGAGATGTGTGTGCATGTGTTTTGAAGTAAGAGATTAGAGAGATGTTCGAGCAGCTCGATTGACGAGTTTCGAAGTGTATCCAATGGACCTTGACCGATGGTGTCAAATGTAGGTGTCAAGAGTGGTTTACTCTAGCATTTCTTTGTATATATCAAGTGAGCTTGTTTTAGACATTATAATGAACATGGGAAAGTAATGGGGAATAGTTTTTTGAGTTTTTATTGGTCTTGGTTGGATGGAACTGTTCCTCTTTGTGGATATTTATATGAGATGAGCAAGCATTCCACTTGGTTGTCTTGGCTTGATAGTGTGGTATTTGTCTGAACTTGCATAAAATATTGGTGTGTGGATCTAGTATCATTGAACATGCATGGCCCACTTGAAAATAGCTTCTTCTTATGAATTATTATGATTTGAAAACATATATTATGTTGTTTTTTTTCGTCCGCATCAATAACGCCATGAGGGTTTCGTTTCGGATGCTCGAATAGCCATGCTAGGCCAGATATTTTTGTGAAAGTTGGCCTATCTGGTGAACTTTTGCTGTAAGAACATGGCCTTTTCATGGCTTAATGCATTGATCAAACTGCTATGTTCACCTAATGGGCATAAGAAAGTGCCTTATGTATGACTAGCGTCATTTGGACTCCATTTTTTGTAATATATTCCCATGTCTTTTTTTGTGAATGATGAGTTGTGTTATTTTGAGAAGCGCACATGGTATTTAAAAATTGTTTTTCAAGAATTGCTTCCTCATCGTCTGAGAAGTTCATATCCGGTTTAGGTTGCCAATATAATCATCTATTTTTCAAAATGTGCATCTTGATTTCAGTATTGTTTCCATTACAGCTGGTTCGTGTAACTTGTGACTAATTGTGTATTGCTTTGTCCATCTGAAAACCGGACTAGAACAATGTATGCTACAATTCAAAGAACTTGCCACTGTTTATTGAATTGCACTGTTTATTTATTTAGGTGAAGTGATTTTAATAGATGGTCTCATGTTTGGATGGTTCTGTGTTGGCTTATTCAAGTATTTACAGACTACTAGGTGTTGTATTTTGTTAATTTTTAACCTAGTTTACGCGTATGAGCATGTACAATACTACTGTATTAGTAATGCAATAACAAGCTATTTGATTTGATGATGATATTATACTGAACTTGTTACGAATTATTGCATACTATAGGTGCATTTATTGGCGTAAATATTGGCACAGATCTCTCTGATATGCCAAACCCAACCCAAGTGGTGGCTCTTCTCAAATCACAGCAGATTCGACATGTTCGCCTCTTTGATGCTGACCGTGCCATGCTTCTTGCACTCGCCAATTCAGGCATCCGAGTCACTGTTTCGGTCCCCAACAATGAACTGCTTGGTGTTGGCCAATCCAACGCGACTGCTGCTAACTGGGTAGCTCGCAATGTAGTAGCCCACGCCCCTGCGACAAACATCACTGCCATTGCTGTTGGATCAGAAGTTCTGACAGCTCTTCCTAATGCAGCACCAATCCTTGTTTCGGCTATGAAGTTCATCTACTCGGCACTTGTTGCTTCAAATCTAGACAAGCAAGTTAAAGTTTCTACACCGCATTCATCTTCCATAATTCTCGATTCATTTCCACCCTCCCAGGCGTTCTTCAATCGCTCATGGGACCCTGTGATGGTACCGCTGCTCAAGTTCTTGCAGTCATCTGGTTCGCCCCTCATGCTCAATGTCTACCCTTACTATGATTACATGCAATCAAATGATGTTATTCCTTTGGACTACGCTCTATTTCGTCCGCTACCTCCTAACAAAGAGGCAGTGGACTCCAATACTCTCCTTCACTACACCAATGTCTTCGATGCTGTTGTTGATGCCGCCTACTTTGCTATGGCCTATTTAAATTTCACCAATGTTCCCATCGTTGTGCTCGAGTCAGGGTGGCCATCAAAAGGTGATTCTTCTGAGCCTGAAGCTACACTCGAAAATGCCAATACATACAACAGCAACTTAATACGGCACGTGCTGAATAACACCGGCACACCTAAGCATCCAGGGATAGTTGTTAGTACCTATATTTATGAGCTCTACAATGAGGACTCAAAGCCTGGGCCAGTGTCTGAGAAAAACTGGGGGCTATTTGACGCCAATGGTGTACCAGTGTATATAATGCATCTTACTGGTTCTGGAGTTGTTTTGGCGAACGATACAACAAATCAGACATACTGCACTGCAAGGGAAGGTGCAGACCTGAAGATGCTGCAGGCAGCGTTAGATTGGGCATGCGGACCTGGCAAAGTTGATTGTTCGCCTTTGGTGCAGGGACAACCATGCTATGAACCGGATAATGTGGCTTCTCATGCGTCATATGCTTTTGATACATATTATCACAAGACGGGCATGGGCTCTGGTACTTGTTACTTCAATGGAGTTGCCGCTGTGACTACTTCCGACCCAAGTATGAACTTTTGTTTCTAATCCTTTAACAACCGTTATTTTCGACATTTGCATTTAACACAAAATGGATGCTCTCTACTGAGTTCTCCTTAGTTGGCTTGGTTAAATAATGTCTTTGTTTGCTTGGTGCAGGTCATGGTTCCTGCATATTCCCTGGAAGGTATGGCAGAAATACTGTCTGAATTTGCATTTTTTTACTTATATAGTTGGTGCTTAGTTGTTACACTCATCAAATTGAAGTGTATTGTTTGACAAGTATTCTCTCTCATTGATGTGTGTTGCATTGCAGTGGCGGTAGGAACGGCACGTTTATAAATGGCACGACGTTTGCTCCATCTTCAAACTCCACGGTCGCTGGCTCTGCACAGCGGTTCCATGTTGATGTCAGAAGTTATGTTGCAATGGGAATTTTAGTTTGGATCGTGGGTTCTTGTAGGAAATGGTGTTTTCTAGAGAAACTTTGAACCGCAGGAGAGCTGGATATGTAGAAACTCTCGAGTTATTGATGATCCGAATTCGTTTATTTTCGTTTAACGACGGACTATTCATGCAGGACTCCCAATTTTGTTCTCGGTTCGATGGGCGAGTCTCCAAATTTTAGTCACTGGTGGCGATCCTTACTTGGCTTTTGTACAAACAAACCAAAAGGGTTTATGTATGACTGACCCTGGACTTCTGAGATAGACTCCATTTGATTCTTTGAATTAGAGATTGGTCGATTCATGTGGCAGGTTTTTTTGATCTTCATGGCCTTGCATTTGTTTCAAATGAAAAAATGGGTCACTGCAGACTCACAGTTATAGCTTATTTTCATCTCTTTCAATGATTCAAGTCTCCAACTTTGAGTTTGGTTTTAGTGATGAACTAGCTCAAACAGGATTTCACTATGAACTCAAAAATCAGAAGAAAAGTATGTCAATGTGTGCATATTTGCCTTCTGAAACCCAGAAATCCATCTTGTAGTGATTTATCATTTATTTATGGTCAATTATTTTAGACTGGGAAAATGAGGGGCCTATTTAGCTATGGTTTCTAACTGAAATTAATTTTTGTGATCTCAGCTTCGCACAAATAAGTGAACAATATTTAATATAAAGTATGTCATCAACTAAATTAGCTCATTGATTTGGTACGAGGTTACTTGTGCAAGTTTTATAGGTAGCACGTTGTTGCTTTCTTTGTCTAAAAAAAAGAAAAATGCTTTTGGTAACTAATCACGGACATGTACTTGCCGCCGTCTCTTGATTTTTGCATAGTAGTGTGCGCATACGCCTCGATGTATATCACAAGAGTGACGACAAGTGTATTCCTTTCTCAGTGTTGTCACAAAAGCTTGTGGCGTGGTAAGAAAGCCGTCTCTTGATTTTTGCATAAGAAAGTGTGTTAGTGTATATCAAAATGTGACGACAAGTTATTTTAACTCATTTTTGACAAAATCAAATGGCGTGGTAAAAATTAAGAAAATGTTTCTTTTTAACTCACTTTTGACATTATCAAATAGACAAAGATTAGGATCATGTCGTTCGATATACCACACATATGTCTCGAGGTGTATCACACTCCGCAGACTTAGTCATTGTTCATTTGACGATGTCAAAAGTGAGTCACTATAGTCATCGCCCCTAAACTTATGCCCCATTTAGGGGCGGCCATTCCAACCCAATTTTTTTAATTCACGAGAATGGAACTCAAACTCACTTAAAAAGAACAAATCTCTTGCCACTGCGACCACTCTGAAAAAAATATCATGTTTTAGACATGTGGGCCGGGCCAACAGTAGTGGGCTTGACCCGGCCTAAGTTCCTAAGCGTTGTCTTCCCTTCAAACCCTAATTTACATCTCAACATGCCTATAAAACCCTAGACTCGGTAGCTGCTTCAATCCATGATTCAGTTCTTGCTTTCTCTTCGATTATTTTTGTTCTTTAATCAGATCTGTTCGTGTTTTTCTTTTCAAAGATCGAGTCTTTTTTACTTTTCAAGCACTCTTCACAGATTTCAATATGGAATCTCTGCTCAATAGAGCACAGATTGTGAAAGAAGAGCTGCAAAATCGATCAAAATCGGCGCTCTTGGACATGTGGACTCCCGATTTCGATGGATTCTAGCATTTTCTCGTGAGTTCTACATTGTTTTCACCTAAAAATCTTTGCTTTTTCAGCCAAAATTGCTCTGTGAGGATTGATTTGCTTTAACCACACCGAAGAGTACTGAAGAGGGTGAATGCCCTTTTAGCCCTAAGTGAGATCTCTCTGATCTGTTCTTGGTTTGCCCTAATGACCCTTTTCGTTAATTCATGGATTTGCTTGATTTGATCCGTGTTTTAATGGTGAGGTAAAGGGTGGAGCAAGTGCTGATTAGGGTTTCTTGATTTGTTAATTGGGCGTTCTTTCTCTGAAGTTCTCATGTGGAAAGATCTGGCCTTTCAACTGAGAGCATAAGAAATCTGTTTTTTAGTTCCAATTCGTTGTTAAGTTTTGATTTTTATGATAAATTAGGGTTTTCGAGATTGCAAACATGGCTATAGTTGGGGTTTTGAGTTTGTAGTTTGAAGTATCTGTGTTTTTAGTACCTAATCATTGTAAAGTTAGATTTATTGAGATTGTTACATGGGTGGGGTTGGGGTTTTGAGATTGTAGTTTGAAGAATATGTGTTTTTAGTTCCTCAATCGTTGAATAGTTTTGATTTTGATTTGGGGGTTTTGGGTTTTTGATTGGTAAGAAATAATGATCTTTGAGATTGCGTACATGGATGGAGTTGGGTTTCTGAGATTGAAGTTTGAATGTTTGGAGGATTTCACCAGCTGTGTGGTAAGATCTACAGGGATTGATGGCTTTGGTTGATACCCATTTTTTGGTTTCTTCTGTTGTTGGCTTGAAGATCTTGTTTTGAATTATCAATTTCTTCAATGCTGATTAGAGAAGAAACTAGGAAATTTGTGGTTTTGGCTTTTGTTTAGTTCAATTCCTTAGATCTTATCACACAGGTGGGAGGAATTCTCCATATGTAGATGCAAGCAATTCATGGCATGACTGATATCAGATCTCTCATTTTCAGATGGTGAGTACATATGGGAAGAGCATTGTTGAATTCATTTTTGGAGTGAAGTGCTATATTATCATTTTTTCTATTACACTTCACTCCCATATAAAGGCGCAGAACTTCACTACACTATGGGATTCACAATTATATTAAGAAAGAAAAGGTAAGTTTACAAAAAAAGCAGCAAATAAAATTGACTTTTGGGGATCCCACCTAGAGTATTGTGAATGAGGCTTGTCAGATTGCTTGTTCATTGGTAGTAAACGCTATCAATAAATGATCTATCATTATGCAATCGCTACTATCACTTGCAGTAAGCGCTCAATGGTTAGCTTGTTCAATAGTAGCCCTTGCCAGAAGTTAGTATTTTTATAAACTTCTTTTTTTTTTGGTGATGTGATTATGGTAGTGAACGGTTTAACGAACCATCATGCTAAGTGAAGCCTAATAGAAAAGAGTGTAAGAACCATCGTGCAAGTGAAGCATAATAGAATAATAGATGGGCCACTAACTAATTTCAA
Organism: Stephania yunnanensis; assembly: GCA_039657365.1. Taxonomy (NCBI): domain Eukaryota; kingdom Viridiplantae; phylum Streptophyta; class Magnoliopsida; order Ranunculales; family Menispermaceae; genus Stephania; species Stephania yunnanensis. The sequence continues at coordinate 53,341,524 of CM077588.1, read as the reverse complement.
AATGAGTTCAACTCTCTAATAAAGCTAAGTTTATATACGTTGCAGTTGTTGTGTTTCTATCATAGTTAGGGTCATACATGCATTTATTGATGTATAAAGCTATGTTTACAAAATGTAGATTCATATCATTTGTCGTCTTGCCTAGATATAATTCAGTAGTTGGAACTCTTACTTTTGTTGATATGTAAAGCTATGTTTACAAAATGTAGATTCATATCATTTTTCATCTTGCCTAGATATAATTCAGTAGTTGGAACTCTTTACTTTTGTTGTCGAAGTACTTGGATTTCTTTGATATATAATATACCAATACCATTGATGCAGTCTCAGTTTTTCTTTGCTTTCGGTGCTTTTCGTAGTCTGATGTAGCTTGAATGATGGTTTTGATATAATAAGCTCAATGATGATGACGAGGTGCATGAGCATGTGATGGAGCAGGAGCCGGTGCTGGGGCTGGTGCACTAGAGAAGAGAGTAGAGAATATTCTATCTGCTAACACCATGTTTGCAGCTTCTGTGGGATGGAATGCATCCCAAAATACGAAGTCCTTTCGGTCTTTGCACAGCTTTGAGTTAGGCAAACACAGTCCTCCAATGGTTGTATTGACATTGCAGCACGAAGTGTTGGAGTCCTTGAAGCCTGAGTTGCAGCAATAAGAACACAATCGTGGTTAAGACTAAGCTTTTGCATGATCACATTGTCATTGACAGTGGTATTGATATTACCGTATGACTCTGGATTCATGATTAGATCAAGAACTACAGGATATGTATCTGCGAAGGTGAACTCCGAGCCCGGAAGACCTCGATTGAGGGCGAGAAGCAGTTTTTTTACTTGAGAGTTGAACTGCGATACCCATTGATTCACTCGCAGCAGACATCCTCCTTGCTTCGATTTCGCCCTTTGTGAAGGAATGCAGCCCAGTGGCCCTATACCAGTGAATACAAGTTTTCTCGCTCCAAGGTTGTAGAGCCTCTACATGAATCCATGAAGGCTTGTTAAAAGTTGAACATGGCTTTAGCATTGAATTGAAAGGCAATGTATGGTTGAAGTTGTTCTTTGTGGAGGTTGAATTTTCTGTGTCAATTACCTTGATTTGCTTATCTAAAGTTGAGATTAAGAGAACCACAAAGGCTTCATGGGTGTACTGCTGTCCATCAGCCATGAAGGGTTGTAAGTAATTGTTGACATAGTCATTGCTGCCTGAAAATAATGAAAGGAAGCAGTTCTTCATTTTGGTCTTGTAAACTAATGTGAAAATCTCATTGGAAAGATCAAATATTAGGTAATTGAATGACTTGTACCCATTCCAACAAAGTAGAGGGCCTCATTGAGCAGCTTGTCAGCTGCTTGTTCACCAATTTTGGCCTTTATTGCCTCCTTGTTCTTCTCAAAAGAAGTGATCTGATCATCAAAGGTCAGTCTTTGGAGCTGCAATTTCAACCAAATCTTGATCAAATATGCAGACAGATAAGAAAGAAAACATGGGTCAAGCTTGCTCTCTAGATTATTCATTATCAATCCAAAAGAGAAGAGATTTGTTTGCACAACTGGAAGCAGGTTGTTTTTTAATTAGTGACTGAATTCAAGTTTTGTGAATGAAAACACAAATGTTGGGAGCTTTCCCCTCTTATACTGTGCGCAACTCAGGGTGAATTCGGAGTAGTCGATAATTTGGATATCGGGTGGTTTAGAAAAAAAAAAAAAAGAGAGATTGGAATTACAAAGTATAGCCCAGTCTCATTGAGGATCCCTGCTCCTCCAGATGCATAATTAACACCCTTGAGGATTCTATCATCATTTTGTGATAGAGATAGATAAGGTGGTGGTGACTGAATCCCAAGTTTTGAAGCTGTGAACAACAAATGAAACAAAATTAGCTATCACTTTGAAAGGCTGTATTCTAGTCACTGTTAAGTATGAAGTATGAAGTAAACAAGTTAATTACATAGATGTCACCAATAGTTCTCCCATTTGTGAACCTCCCTGTGCTTGCCTTGCATCGAAATCGATGCCGTACCATGCATAATTCGACTTCGCTAGCGAGTACTGCAGGAAGTTATTGTTGCCAACGTCGGTTAAGGAGTCGCCGAAAACAAAAGTCACCAGTGAAGAAGCTGATCCCATGGCAGCTATGCTTGCAAAGATGGTTACAATGAGTGCTAGTGCTCCTTGATTTGCCATGTTTTAGTGATATGAAAGAGTACTTGTTGTAGCTAAGTTTTTATATGAGGAGAGTTTGTGCAATGTAGTCATGCCCATTTCTACAAGTTTTGATTTGGGTGATTGTTTTTCCTAACAAAAGAAGATCTTGGTAACTACTTTGATATTGGTGTTGAGACAATAGGGTGAAGGCAGGTGATATAGTGTCTACCAAGCTGTTGGCCTACCAACCTTTATTAGTCCATTTGTTGTTTGGGTTGTTTTTAAATTGAGCAAAAAGAATATGGTTGGATTAAGAAATGAAGGAAAAACTCAGCAAGTGGTGCAACCATCACTTTGAATTTCCTTATTTTTTTTTCCTTTGTGTTGTTTGATATTGAATTTCATACTTGTTACTAGTCTAAATAGTGTATTGGGTGTGACATCTTAAATTTTAACTCGAACAGAAACTAATTTTCTTGTTCAAACTTTTCATGATTTAGATTTTGTATTTGAATTGAATTTGGAAAGAATTCTTTCTTTTGGGACTTCAGGTGCCTTGAATTTCATACCCTTTGTTCATGTAGCTCTTGCTTTCGAGGTTTTCAAGAAATAATGTGAGTTTATTTTTTTATTCATCAAATAGGGGGTTACTTTAAAATTACAAAAGTAATGTATAACTCCTTTTCAAAAGGACCTATTGATGATGAGGTAGATGTATGGCGTTGTATAGTTGATGATATGGAAGAAACTTGTATCAATAGCTCATTTTGAAAAGAAATTATGTATACAAAATACAAAAATGTACGAATGATTCATTTTCAAAATGAGTTATTTGTTCAACTCAAATATCACACCCATGTATCGAGGTGGAGAACTCATGCAAACGACACATGCGTATCGAGATGGACAACGTGCGTCTCGAGATGAACAACCCGCGTCATGCACATATCTCGAGATAGACAACCGGTGTAAACGACACGCACGTATATCGACGTGGAACAACCCATGCAAACATCACACACTTGTCTTGAGGTGGACAAGTCATGCAACGTCACACACGTATCTCGAGGTTTACAACTCATAGAAACAACATGCAAGTATGTCAAGGTGGGCTACCTATTCAACCTCGTGCAAACCATTTAAATGTCATATACATTTCTCGAGGTGGACAACTCATGCAACCTCGCGCAATCTATACAAACGTTATGCACGTATATCGAGGTGAATGACCCACGCAAACGTCGTGCGCGCTTCAAGATACGTGTCACCCCCTCAATAGCGAGACCCGAATTGGCTGGGCTGGGCAGCCGGTAACCTAGCAAATGACCGAGTTTCGGAGGACTCGGGTGGTTCCATGGAGGTTAGATGTTGGACTTCGGAGGGTTGCAGCATGACCGATGGTGATGAGCGCGTGTAATTGGGAAATTACATGCGGCAGCGTGATGGGAACGCGCGGACAGACGCGCGCGCGAGCTGGGCGGCGAGCGTGGACGCATGGACGATGGCGAGTGCGCGCGAGCGCACGGACGGCGCAGGCGTGATTTTCCTTGGCACGGCGCCTTGGCACGCCTTGGCACATCTTGGCGCGAGGCACGGGCGGACTTAGGTACGCGCCTTGGCACGAGGTACGGGCGGACTTAGGTACGCGCCTTGGCGCGAGGCAGGAAATACGGGCGGACTTAGGTACACGCCTTGGCACGCCTTGGCACGGAAGCGGGAATACCTTGGCACGTCTTGGCACGAGCGCGGGCACGAGCAAGACTTGGCGGAGTAAGTATGCACGTGCTTGGCACATGGAAAGTGTTGACAAACCTTGACTTGGGCGTTGACCCAAGTCAAAGTACGCTTGGTCGAAAAATTGATGTTTCCTATTGGAGTTGAGCAAACGGCTTAACATCTACTATAAGGAGAGGTGTGCTCTCTCCTTGGGGTGGCATGGGCGGACTAGCAGGGACCCTCGAGCATGCTTTGGGCGCAATGCCAAGGCACGACCCATGGACGGACCATGGCGTCGACCACCCTTCGAGCCGGTGGGACTCAACGGAGCCCCGCTAGCTAGCACGGCGGCGTGGCACTGGGCACGGACGGGCACGTCTAAGCAAGTCCCCTGTCCGTAGAGAACATGGCCATGTCCTTGGTGGAGTGGCTAGACCAAGTCAAGACGGTTGCAAGGCGGTTGTGTAACTACCTTGGTCACGGGTGGAGCCATGACCAAGCCACGACCGAGTAGTCCCGAGTACCAGAGCCTAGGCGAGAAACTAGGCATCACGAGCGGTCCCGTCCCGATTTCAAGGTAAACCGAAGGCTTGGCGGACAGTGTCTTGGCGGTTGCAGGTGGTTGCGATAACTACCTAGATCATGGGCGAAAGCATGATCAGCCACGTTCCAGCAGCTTCAGGCACGAAGAGAAGGTGCCACTTGACTAGGGGGTCAAGGCAGTTATGGGCGAGGTGGCAGTGAGGGGAGCAAGGCAGTTCGGTAACTGCCTTGACCACTAGGAGTGGTGTTTTACCCAGTCTCGACGGTTTTTGTAACTGCCATCTGGTTGAGCTATAAAACCAGAGGCAGGGATGTTTGGAGGGCATCCAGGGATCAAGTTAGTGATCCGGGAGAGAGGCAATTGAGGGCGAAAATGCATAGGAGTGCATGAGTAGATGTATGCCTTGAGTTCCATAATTGTATTCCCCATTTGAGAGCTAATAAAACATTCCCTTGTTGTCCATTGCATTGGTTGTTTGTGCTTGCTGGTGTTATTCTTCCGCATTGTGTATTGGTTGTGCTGAACTAGGACGGTCCCTAGGCACCACAGGGTTGGGTTGAGAGCGAAAAATTCCTAGTGAAAAACCCCTCTTTCCTCGGCCCCGTGACAATACGTACCATGCATGTTATGCACAAAAACTTATTTTGCGCACATTCATTTTTACGTTGGTCCCGCACGCCATTGCATAGGGCCGAGTGTCACTTGGAATGACATTCTAATTTTATTTTTCTATATTATGTATAAATAGATAAATAAATAATATATATTTTTTTATATTATATATAAAAATATAATATATATCATATATAAAAGAAATAATATATATAATAAATATATAAATAAATATATTTTATATTATATATAATATTATATTTATATATTTTATAAATATTTTATAAATATTTAAAGATTTAAATGTCCATGTGGGCGTCCACGTGGATTGATCGATTTACACGAATATCACATTTTCCGAATGCACTATTCACGTAAACCCAATTTCAGTCCACGTGGGCATCCACGTGGACTGATACATAAGATTTACATAGAATCATAGATAGCTCATTTTGAAAATGCATTATTCGTGTGTTCATGTGGCCAACAAATTTGCCTCCCATTGATAGCGCATTTTCAAAATGCGACATACATTAGATCACGAATAAAAAAAACTCACTTATTTAACTCATTTAAATTGCACAAAGCATTACTTCTGTAATTTTTTCTGTTTTTGTTATACTTTTTCCCTTGATAACTCAAACCAATTTTTTTTTTTTTTTTGAAAAAACTTAATAACATCACTGCTCCTTAAAGGATCTATAATTTTCTTTTTACATGCCAAAGCATAGCAAGTGAAACGAGAAAGTATCACTTGCTAAAAAGTAAGGTCCTGGAGATCTTAGGCTCGACTTATATTAAAGTCATCTTATAAAAAAAAAAAAATCTTTTCAGGAAACGCATGGATGTAAAATCACAATTTTACTAATTTTCTCTACATTGAATTTTGATGTGGAATATACTTTAGACTGATTAATTAATACAAAGAATTATAATGCTCTTTTTAGTTGATGAAAAAAAAAAAAAAAGAGTGCATGATCAAAATAAGGAAAAAAATGAACTCACAATTACTTGAAAAAAATGATCTCACAATGCTCAGATTTAATTATCTGATTAATTCTTCTCTACAAATAAAACTATTATCTGATTAATCACAGGTCCTCTAGTTTCTCATTCCAAAAGCTCAACTCATTCATAAATTCTCCAACCTGTAAAGGCCCTCCCATCCATGATTTCAGCTGAACAATCTTCACAGATGAATCCACCAAGCCCAGCATTACTACTGCTCCCACTCATGCAAGCATGTCTACTGCAATAAGGCCTATTACACAAGTTGCATTTTGGAAGCCTAAGCCAACACTCCAAACATAAATAGTCCAAACAAGCAGACTCTTCATATTCTTCAAAGATGTTGCATCCACCACACTCCTCACACCTTGGAATGCAATGGAAACATCCTCTGCAGGCACTCAAAGGTGACCACCTACCCCTCTTTCCACAGGTCTCTCTCGGGCAGTCGAAAACGGTTCTCACCGAATCGCATTTCGGGCAAACCCCGATATCGATTGCGCCGTCGACACCGTTCCTTTTGAATGACCTGAGATGCTCAAAGCCAAGATATATGTTGGGTGGTTGCTTCTGCTCATCTGAATTTAGTCCTAGGCAGGAACACAGAGTTTTTAAGTGTTCTTTGGTTATGTTGTGGATGTCTTGCAATCTTATGGACTTCAAATTGTGTTCATGTAAATCAGTTAGTCTCTCAACTGCTTTCACAATCCCATCTGGTGTCAATTGAGTGCAAAATGGCACAAATAACTGTAATTGAAACATAAATCAATTAAAATATTTTTGGAAAAAAATATGGAGATTCAACGAAAAGCAGTAGCAGTACTAATTAGACGACACAATAATTAAAAAAGGGCGGTTGCGACGGCCTGAAAGTGGCACCCTCAATAGAAAAACTCGACACAGTACAAACTAAAGAAACTTGACAATATACGATTAAGCCTAAGATAACATGGAAAGAATTGATTATAATAAAAAAATGTAAATGATTTTGAAAGTACGCAATTAGGAATTTGTTATGTGTAACCAATCTCAACTAATTTGTGAATGAAGTCCCAAATTAATTGGGACCGAGGCTTTCCAAACCATTTATCAAACTCTTCCATTGTACTCGATTGAGTGTAATTGATGATGAGCTTTTCAAATCATTCAAATCCCTCCTAATTATATGTGTTTGATTTATTTCATGAAGAGTGACAAAAGTTTTATCAACCTATCACAACCCTCCTCCATTTCCATTCTTGGAAAATGGACTTGAAATCTTTTTCATTTTTAAAGTTGTAAGAGGAAACAAAGTCATAAAAATGTATTGTACTAGACTAGAACTATATATATATATATATATGCATACCTTGACTATGTGAGGGTTGTTCACTATGACTTGTTGAAGCCCATCATCAGTTATTCTAACACAATTCATCAGAGCCAAAGTCTTAAGCCTCCCTTGAGCCTTGGAAGTAATCTTCAGCAGAACACAGTCGTCGATCCGAGAACTCGAAGGCCCTTCGACGAATATGTGTTGCCATAGCAATACATCATTCTCAACTGCATCTCTCAATGGTCTGCAAACCTGGCTTATCATAACTAGCTCTAACAACTTAGATAAGGTAGAACAAAGAACATGGCTTCATGGGGGTCCTGTGGTTCTAATATTAGTGATGGATCCATTTGACTGAAAAATGGATGGACTGATGAAGTTTATTGACTGACAGATTGAATGAAAGAGAGAAGAAAATGTGTTTAGATTGTCATATAGATGAGATTGTTTGGGTGAGAAGGATTTGTGAGTTCACAGTCACAGGTTTGGACTTTTTTTCATAGTGTTTTGTATGGTTGGCATTCAATTTCTTAGTTGTGTAGATTAGGACCCGTTTGGTGCTGGCAATAATGGAATCTGAGTTTTTCAAATCTTTTTTATTTTTAAAGTTTTTTCTCCGACATATTTTTTGGTCCTTGAACTTTGAGACTTTTATGCTTTTAGCCCATGAACTTTCATTGTTGTACATTTGGTCTCTAAACTTTGAGTTTTTTATATTTTTGGGGGAAATTATTTTTTTTTCAACTTTTGTTGATCAATGTAAGTCGTTTGGTGAAGTGATATAAATTATTTTACTCTTTTTGACTAGTCACACGATAATTTTATCACTCACATCGCCCGAATTTAACACTTTAAATGGTGGAAGGACTAAATGTGGATCTTTGTGAAAGTTCAAGGATCAAATGTGCAGTAACAAAAGTTTAGGAGCGAAAAACATAAAAAACGTAAAGTTCGGGGACCAAATGATGAGTTTTGCCTTTTTTTTTTGTTCTTTCCAACTTTACATATCGATCCGTCCCTACCAATTTTAGGTCTCTAGTACCGATACTGTGTCCTCAAACTTAATTAACCACCTCACGTCACCTACAAAGGTGTGGGATTCAACTTCGAAAGGCCCAAGTACCAATTATATAGGGAGCGACCAAAACTTACATGTACATGTTGTAAATTGAGTTGAACTTGCTAAGAACTAAGAAGGAAAATAGAAGACAAAGAACTTTTACTACTACAAACAACTACTTCAAAGGAGAGGAGAAGAAATGAGATAGTTGGAATGATAAGTTTTCATTCAACTTGGTGTGAGAATTACAATGGGGTTGACACCCTTTATATAGGTCATTTGGTGATGATGATAATTGTACTTATACAATGTGTACAAGTTATACATACACCACAAATCATACAACACATCACAAGCAACATAGACAATACATGAAGAGTTGATGTACATTGGAGAGGATTACGAGTTACATGACAACACATGGATAAGTGATTATACATTGGAATTGAATACAAGTTATGTAGAGTATAAAAGTTACATTTAATGCAGAAGTCATGTTTGATGTTACAATTCAATGTGAGAGTCATGCTTGACAATGTGATCATTCATAAACTTGGTTAAAGGGTCATCTAATTTACAACAATACCATTCATTCTAGAATCCTAGATGACTCCCTATAAATAGATCACAATTGTAGCTAGCTAAACATCTATCACAAGTCGATCGAGGAATTAAGTTATATAGTCTTGTAAATTATCTGAATAAACTAGCTAGCTAAGCTAATATATATATATATATGGGTCGCATGGGTCTGATCGCAATGGTTGCAACCACACTAGGTTGTAGCACTAATGAGCGAGCGAGCAGATGCGAGCCATCTGGTGGTGTACCAAAGCAACTACTACACGGGCGCCAGCTAGGGCTGGCAAAAATACGGACCCCCGATATAAACGGGACCGGACATCCATTTCTATAATGATTAAATTTAGTGTTGTTTCGTTTTTAAAACGGGTATTTTTTTTATTCAGTTCCGTATGTTTGTAAAACATATGGCTCCCGTTTTGTTCGATTTTTATTTTTAAATATGATTAAATATTTTATTTATCAATTATTTTAAAAAAACCCTCAACATACGGAGCTCGAGACAGTCGCCGACGCCCGACGAGGCTGAGAGGAGAGGCAGCGTGGTGGCGACCGGTGAGCGAGAGCTGGAGGGAGAGGGTGACGGGCCGACCGCCGACGACACGGGTGAGGCGGTGAGGCCGCACAGGCGGTGCCGCGGTGTGGCGAGCGCGAGACGGCGAGAGCTAAAGGGAGAGGCACATCTGGATCTGGTGGCGACTGGCGAGCGCGAGACGGTGAGAGCTAGAGGGAGAGAGGCACATCTGGATCTGGTGGCAACTAGCGAGTGTGAGACGGCGAGATGGTGGCGACTGGCGGATTGTTCTGGAGGGAGAGGTAGATGGTGGCGGTGGCGAGTCGACTAGCAGATGGTGGCGGCGATGGCGGATTGTTTTGGAGGGTGGGAGAGGCAGAGCCGCAGATGGTTTGGTGAGAGAGACCTTGAAAGAGATGGTGAGACGGTGAGAGTCGTGAGACTGTGAGTGTGAGAGTGTGTGTGAAATTAGGTTATGGAGTGTGAAATTACATATATGCCCTTCAAATTAATCACTAAACGAGTACCCCTTTTTTTTAAATTTTTGTCCAGACCTGGTCTTGTATTTTTAAACGGACATAAAACATTGTCCAGACCCGTATGTTTTTCACAAAAATAATGTCTTCCACCTCACCACCATGCATGTCATCTCATCATTAATAGTTCATTTTCAAAAAGAGTTATACATTAGTTTTGAAACTTATAAGTAAACATCACTATTTTGCGAAATACAAACTAAATTCACCTCACTTTTCGAAAAATACCAATACCGAGAGCCCCCTTGAGTTTGGCTGGAAAAGCGCCTTTATTGTGTGTTGATCATGCATGCATTTTATTTATAACTCGGTCGAGTTGCCACAACGATAAGAATGAAGGCGGAGTTATGTAAGTTACGTGCACGTCTTTGGAATCGATGTCGCGATTAATTTGGGATTAGTGGCTTTTAATTGTTGTTGTTGTTGTTGTTGTTGTTTACTTACATTAATGTTTGTTTGGTTTATTTCGTTTTGTTTGGTTACTTCCGTCCTATATATGTATAAGGACTTAAGGAGGATCTCTTGCTAGTCCTCTCTCCTTTTATAAATAATAAAGTTTTCGTTGAGGAAATCCTTAATTTCATAAATAAAGTTGACTTTTTTTTTTAAGTAAAATAAAAACTTCATCAATTATCAATGGCTGGACTAGACATAAAATCAATTGTCCTAATAAAATACGTTAATACATTAATAGTATTTGTTCAAAAGAACATTTATTTATCATGAATTTGACTATGAATATGTGTGATTGTTACATTATAACAGTTTGACAATCAGGGATGGTTCTCTACAAACAATTAAAATACGTAAACACCATTAAAATCATATAATGACGAACAAATTAAAACTTCCAAAAAGTGAAAAATGTAAAACTTCTAACAATGAAAAATAAAATTGAAACTTTCAATAAAGAAAGACAAGATCAATGTAACTGTCCAATATTTATTGACGTCGTTATTTGGTATATTTTCATTCTTGGATGCCAACTCAGGCCCGCGTGAACGCCTCGGATAAGCTAGGACGCGTCTGACTGTGCATAAAACATTATTTTTGTCTGTTTGGTTGCGTATTTTCGATGTTAATTATTATTTTATTTATTATTGCATTGCATGTGTGAGTTTATATTGATACATCGTGTGAGGATGCGTGACGAGTATTCGCCTCATTAAACGTGCTAACATGGATATCGGGTAGGCGAACTATTGATACACTAGAAATCACGATTGATATATTCACGTTAAAATGACTAGTTGATCAATTAAAACGGAAAATATAAACATAAGCAAAGTCTGTAAAGTTTAAATAATAGGCTATGGTGCACCTTGGGATGCGTGCTGGGACGTGAGACGTGGAATAACCGATTGACTAAATAAGCTGTCAAGTATCCTAATGGAATCATCAAGATGTGTTTGGACAGCTTAAAGTAGAACCACAAGATATTCCTCAAGATACTTGTGCACACTAGATCATAAGAGTTAGTATAAAAGGAAGGACTTAGTGGATTTGTTCTCTATTGTGACGAACTCGAGGACATTTGATTAATTTGACACGTTAGAAATATGTGTGTGTGTGTGTGTGTGTGTGTGTTAATGTGACTACAATTGCAATTGTAGGAAATTAGTTACAAGTTAGGGTCACTAACTAATAATACATAAAAATGAGATTTAAGTACTTTGGGAATAATTTGGTAATTTTAAGAGTTATTCAGTACGCCAAAGCCTACCTATATAAACTCCTTTAATTTATGAGTTGGAAAGCCTTAACTTTATTTCAATACACAAACTTTGGAGAGGGAGAGAAATGAGAGCTTAAGTGAGATATTCATGGTGGATTAAGTGGTTTAAAGCTAATAATTAAGCTCACTTGAAGATACCTTCAACTCCTCTATCTACTCTTCTCTTATCTTCGATGAATTGGAATCTTGATTTACTTTCTTGGTGGAGATTGGAACAAGTTTTGCTGTTAATTTGAGAAATTTTGGACTCTTTATCGGTGTTTTTAAGCTTCCTCCTTGCCACATCATCAACTATCATGTCTCGTAATCAACTCCAACTCATAAATCAATGTAATCTTAATTATTTGTAACTATTGATAATTAAATATATTTCATTTCATTTTAATTTAATTATTTGTTTTAGGTCTCTTGAACTTTCCATGCAACCACTAATTTGATAAATTATATGGTTAATTTCTCTGATGGTTACCTAACTTTATAAATTATAAAAAGTTACCTTTGTAACACAAAAATCACAAACGTTTTTAAAATCTTGCAACGATGGTCACCCAAGCTTTTTACAGTCCTTTTTTGGTAAATTCGCCAGCTTGGCAATGACATGGCGCCACATTGGAAATTAAGGGTCAAAAATACCCCTCACTCCAAATTAGTCAACTTGATTAATTTTGTTAAAAAATAGCGAAATCCTTAACCCAAAAAATAAATCCCGAGATTTACGCATAAAAAATCTTAAAATTTATATATTTCCAATCTCTAGAAACTAAACCTCCTAAAAAATAGTTTAATTTCTAGTGTGAATATTTTACATTTGATGTTTTGAAATTAATTAATCATTTTGTTTATAATTGATATTTGTTTGCATTGGATTTCAGTTTTTTTTTTTTTTTTTTCTTTTTGAAACGTTGTAGGTGATCTGTTGCTGAAAATTAATTTGTATGATTCGTTGTTCCAAGTGAAAAAGGTTTATATATATTTGTTACTTTTAAATTTTCATAGTCTTAAAAAGTTTATGTTGTTTGCATCAAAAAGCTGCAGAAATAGATTACCTTCGTAAAAAAATAAAAAAATAAAAAAAAGATGATGTAGAGATAGTTCAGCAATAAAGCTAAAATGTCGTCTTTGTTGAGTTCTTTAATTTTCTTTTGAGGTGAATAATGTTTTGAGATTGTAAGGATTGTGAACTAAAAAAATTAGTTGTCTGATTTAGTGTGAGGGGTATTTTCGATCTTTAATTGTCAATATGGTGCCGCGTCATTGCCACGTTGGCGAATTTGCCTGAGAAAAAGCTTGGGCGACCAATGTTGCAAAATTTTTAAAAGGTTTGTAATTTTTGTGTTACAAAGATAATTTTTGTTACCAAAATGTTATAATTCATAAAGTTGGGGACCGTCAGAGAAATTAACCCTAAATTATATAACCAGTACTTCGAATAATTATGTAACCATTTTTACAATTAAACCTTAATTATTCCTTTTTTTTATATTTCCTGGACAAGTCGAGCCACTAAGCTATATTTTTTCATAAACCAATGTAATTTTAAATAATTAAATATGTTTTAAGTTAATTTAATTACTTTTTAAACCTTTCAATCTCCTCGTGCAACCACTAATTTGATTAATTATATATAACCACTTCTTTAAATAATTATTATTTAATCATTTTTCAAGTGTGTAACATAATCATTTTCTTCGCTATATAAGTCAATACTTCTCAACCATTCATTCGCCTCTCAAACTCTCTTTTAATATCTAATTTTATAAGCATTTGTCATTTCTCTAATTCTTTGCAAGCTATTATTGTTTATTTCTTGGGTCTTTTAATATTAGAGGCTCTGGTTCTACCCTTAAGAATTTGGGTAAAGCTGTCATCCTTCTCCGGAGGTGCCACCCCTCCATTTTTAGGGTTCCCAACTCATAAACATTCTTAACAGTCCAAAATTTCTCAAATTAACAACAAAACTTGTTCCAATCTCCACCAAGGGAGTGAATCAAGATTCCAATTTAACTGGCGATTTTAAATTTGCATGGGTCCATCTTCTTATTGTCGACACTCTTTCGATAGAATAATTGATCATACTAATAATATACATATAGTGGAAATCCAAAAATAAATAAATTATGTACTTAGTAACATTGTTGAATAAAACATTTAAAATCATAATTTTCTAACTTAGTCTACATGGGTTATATATAAGCATTTGTTTGTAAAGATATTGAAGACTAGTTATATATGTGAACAAAGTGAGCATCGTTGGTGTGTTGATCCAATGTAGTCATCTACATAAATCTTTTCTTCTTTGCATATTTGTTTTCTTTACATTTCATATCACTTGGAGCTTCCTCACCAAATGCAAGTTAAATCCATAATTCAAACTGATAACCATGTTACAGTACACGAAAAATTTTAAGTGTAGGTGCTTTTAAATAAACTCAATCTTCGGCTAGAAAATTAACCATTCATTGCCAATGTATAATTTACTTTTAAATCAACCTTTCAACTTTGTAATATAAGTAGAATCCAAATTCATGACATTTCATCATTGATTTAAAGGCTCAACAGCAGTCCTGAAAAGAAGGATGTGAACCTTGTCGATGGAGAAGTATAAGAAGCCTCCCAAAGAATGTGTGACATAAGAACCAAAGCTTGTGCCCACTATGCAGTGCCAAGCAGGGCCATACAATGAATCAAATTCCTGTCGAAACACAAGAGAAAAAAAAAATCAACAAGTCCTTGATCCCAAATTCTAAAAGCTCGAAAAAGTAAGATTCAAAGACGACAATGTCAAGACTTCACTGGTCATCAAGCCTAAGCCGCCGCCATTGTTACTCCGTCTAACTTACCAAGTCATGGATTACTTGAAGATTAATTTTGTTTATGGCACAACATTTCATTGACCATCGTGAAACTAGAAAAAAGAAAACAAAGCAATTGCAAACCACAACCTTAAACTGTCAAACATACATTGATTAAGTTGTAGGCCATATACAGAAAAAAGCTAGGTGGTAGTTTAACCATACCAAGAAAACATATTTGGTTAATGATCAAAAACCAAACAAGGCTTACGAGTAGTTCTCTATTTGCATCACAAGTAGAGACGACATTCCAAAAGGGAATTCGAATAAGTATGTGCCTTTTAACTTAATGTCCATTTCGGAATGTAGTCAGTACTTGTGATGCAAACAGAGAACTACCCGAAAGCCTTGTTTGGTTTTTGGTCATTAAGTTCCCAAAAATAATACTAGACACATCTATCTCAACAAAGAAAGTTCTACAACAATAGAGTTTCTTCTGGATGAACAAATCATTATATAAGCAATAATACATTTGGATATATTCACAACAATGTAAAATCGTACCAATAATAGTCCCGCATTAATTAAATGAAACTTCATAATGAAGTATATAAGTGATGATCTCTTTTTAATTGGTACTAATGCCTTTTGAGATAAACCCCACACCAAAAGTTGAAGGTGGTCAAATTGGGGACAATATTAATGTTGGCAGAGTTCGATATTATATATGTAATCGAAGTGGATCCCTTTATACGATCCATGCATAATTTCCACCTTGTCTTCACACTACACTGACTGTTAAGTCTACAGTACAAAAATCTCTTCTAATGCAACCATCCACTCTAAAATTGAAATGATGCAATCTTGTTAACTATTCAGTAGCCAGAGTTTCGAGTTTTAGATGAATCAAAACGTGAACTTTAAACGGCTTGTACATTTATTAAGACCTAAAGTTGTTCTGTTTTGTTTAGGTTCCCTTGTACATTGATGAGCAATCCTTGTAGTTGAAGAAGAGATAATCAATCCAATCATGTAATGAGAACTACAATAAAGTTTAATGATTTCCCTTCTTTGATATTATATCCTTTAAGTTATGGGCTTAATTATATCCTTGAAACCAAAGCTCAAATAAGGCCAACCCCTCTTTATGCCCTTTTCAAATCTTCTATTTGAGTACATCTTTCTGTTATTTTCACACACAAGATTGACAACCAAACAATTTTTCCCTTAAAGAAGCAAACTTGAGTCACTAAACAAAAATATTGTCAATGTATACAAGAAACTTGATGAAGCATTAGCACTCCTTAATCTAAAATTTCAAAGAATCATAGTAAGTTCAAATCCCCATTTCTAAAGTGAAAAATATAATTGGAGGCACAATCAAGCTCAAACATTTCTATAAAAAAAAAAAAAAAAAGGATCTTCAAAGCTTTTCTTCTCTCTTTATAGTGTGAAAAACACAATTGGAGGCACAATCAAAGCTCGATCATTTCCACACAAAACCCATATCACAAATCAAAATGGGAACTCAGTAAGAACAGATTCAGACCCATACATGATATTGAAAAACAAAAACAACTACTACTATCTGACATTTTTAACTCGGAAGGCCTTGGTACTAATTGAGGTGAGATCATCACTTATATATTTCGTTATGAAGTTTCACTTAACCAATGTCCGACTAAACCTTTCGGTCCACACAACTCCAACATACCACCCCTAGAAACCTAATGAAGTAAACATTAGCACTCCTTATACATATGACTCCACTAATTCTAAAATCTCAAGGAATCATAGAATGTTCAAATCCCCATTTATTTCTTTAAAAAAAGTGATCTTCAAAGCTTTTCCTAAGTGAAAAACATAATTAATTGGAGGCACAATCAATGCAAGCCAAAAACCCATATCACAAATCAAAGTGGAAATGAAATTGAAAAGCAAAAACAAGTACTACCATCTGACCTTCTTAAGGGCAAGAGCAAGGCGTTTGCTGTCAAGCTTGTTGTTGGGCATGGAGTGAAGGGAGTCTGTGGCGCAGCGAAAGGCCTGGCTTTGAAGGGGGAGAGGCATGTCTGCTGCTCTCACTCTCACATTGAAGTACTGCTCATGATCATTCTTGTGGTGGTGGTGGTGGTGGTGGTGGTGGTGATGTTCAAGTGCTTTCTTCTTCTCTATCAAACTGCTCAAGAACTTGCTCCTCCTCTCCAGCTCTTCCTCTGCTCCCTCCATTTCCATTTCATCAATCAACCACCCCTTCTCATCTCTCTCTCAAACTCACACTCACACTCACTCTATGATGTTGGTTTTGTTGCTCAAAAGTGGTGGGTGTTGGTGTTGATTTTGACTTCCATTAGTGGGTGTTCAAGGTCCCCCCTTTTTGTTGCTTGGGAAGGTGGAAATTAAGCAAAAAAGTAGGGAGGGAGTTTTCTCTCTCTCTGGTCAGACACAACTGGGAGGAATTCTGGGTACACGGATTTTCACATGATGAGAGAGTGAGGTCCATAATCAAATAAATGGACATTGCCATTCAACACATACATATGAGTGAAACATGCCTACACCATTGTTTTTCTTTGGGAGAGGATTTGAAATTATTGTTATTTGAACTCGTGTGTCGAGACTTAAAAATATCTTGTATTTGAAAGTCCCTCAAGAAATATATAAATGAAGCAGATGCAACCGCTTGTAAAATTTTTTTTAATACATCTTAAATATTTGTAATTTTTTTTAAAAAAACCTAATATGAGTTCGGACTGATGAGTCCAAATAAATTAATTGTTTGCTTAAAGTTTGGGAGGGTGAAGTTGGTACACTTTACCAATAAGAATGCGTCGTGTATACGATTTTGATGTGTTTTTACACTTTTGCTCTCCTTACTTTTACTCTTTTGTACACATGACGTTTTATTATTGGTAGACTGTAACAACTTCGTACTCTCAACTTTAACAAATCCCCTCCCGTTTTTCTTTAGTTAACAAGAAAACGGTTTTTTTTTTTAATCTTCCTATATATATACCAAGAAAGGTTTTCGCACTATGTGTGCTGTTGTCCTTGCCAAAGGAATTGTGGGTGGATTGTTTACAAGGGACGCGCTGCCAAAAAAATTTTGGTGCTTGGAGAATCAAAGCTATCTACATACGCAGATGATGTCAAGTTCAACTTGGTGTAAAGAAAAGATTTATGTTACGTGTGCTACAACCAAATGTAATATTTATTTAACATAATAGAGTGGCTGACCCAACTTAGGTTAGGATTAAAAAAATATCATTTTACCTCATCTACTGAAAAATTTATAAAAAGAAATACTACATGCACTGAACAAAAAAATCTTCCTCTAACAAATATAAACAGTTTTTGGCATTTTAATTTTAAATCCATGTTAGGAGTTTCCAATCACAATTTGGCTAAACGGATTGGTTTAATTTGGTATTATATTTGTTTCAATATTGGCCTGGGTTCGAGTAATTGAATGCTGTGAAAAAGAGTAGATATTATGTATCTGAAAAATGAGAAGAGATCAACAACTCCTCACTTTAGTGAAAAAGAAGTAGATCCAATGAGAAAGCTTGAGTGGTGTTGAAGTCAAGCATAACAGCAATACATAAAAAAAATGATCAAAATCTTTATCATGATAAGCTTACACCTTAAACTTAATTGCTTTAATGAAGAAGCACCTAATTTACACATGCTTTTTATGTCACCACCGCACATTATGCTCAAAACTTTCAAGAACTCTATAATTAGATTGACATGTACATCTCTAGTTGATAGTATTGAACACAGAAAATTGTTTTCAGACTACCAAACCAATCGAGCCCAACTCACACTCGAAGTCACATGTGCCTTAAAAGTCGTCTGTAAGCACCTCAAAATGCATGCACACACAATTCTTAATGCATATCCCAAGGCAAATACGAACTCTGAAGGATGATGTGACTTGGGGTTTGAGTGTAGTGATGTCAAGAAAGCATTTCCCAATTAAAAACACGTATGTTTTTGGTAAAAAGAGCATAGTTTATATGCACAGTGATGTTTCATGGAAAGTCTGTTCTTAGAATTTGAGACAAAGCAACGGCATTTGCGCCAGAAACAAAGAGATGACTTAGAAAGTTTGTCGGTTCTTTTGTCATCTTTAGCTCTAAATCTGTTCTTTCTCTTTTTGCTTTTATTTACAATGCCTACATTCTACTGTGCTCACTGTTGTCTTGTACATTAATTGTATCTACTAAGTTTTGACTCATTAACCTATCACGTCAAATTGGTTTCAGCTCCAAAATCCCACTTGAAACTCAATTTCATTGGTCCTATGTAGGCCTTGCCAAGATGAAGTTCAATTAAGTCAAGTCCATAAACTTAAAAGCGAAAAATGCAGTCGACTATATAAAATAAGGGTAGTGCTAGATGGACTCAAAAAATCCGGACTCAAACAACCAAAAAGACATAAAGACCCTTAATTTAAATTCATTATTGGTGTTTAGGGGTAAAAGGTAATTAGGTCTTTTACTTAGGTAGATATCTTAAATTGTTAACAAAAAAATCTTTGGGTCCGGACTCAAAGAGTCCAAACAGATTTTTTGATAAAATAAATCAAACTCTTTCATTACACTAAATTTAATGCAATTAATAATACATCTTAATCAATGCATTCCGAGTCAGCTTCGGTCTACTTTTACATAATCGAATTTCTTCAGTTTCTTTTGAAACAAGTTTTCTAACAAGGGACTTTAAGATACTTTAAAAGTATTCAAACCACCAAAATTGTCGTTCCCTGAAAATGACTAGAATCATAGAAAGTTAGATTGAGTGATTCTGCCTTTTGGCTAGCTAGATCAGAAGTTCCAAATTTGAGCCCTAAATGCAAAGAAAACCCGTCGTCGTCGAGAGTCGAGATTAGATGATTTAACTGAAAGAAATTAGATGAAGTTGAGCAGTTTTAGGCCTATTTATTGCAAAGAAACCCTGCAATCACTCTTGGGGTGGAGACAAGATTACCATCTCACCACTGGCATGACAAACCCTGGAGGAAGCAATTTCTTGCCTATGTCTCATGTAATCTAGGAGCATGTGCACTGGGAACTATTTTATTTTGAGTCTTTTTAGTAGGGTATCCAAGAGAGACAAAGAGGGACCAGAAGAAAAAGCAACATAGAAAACATTACTTAAGATGCCCTAATCTCAGCTGCACACAAAAGTTCAAATAGCCTAAAGCCTCAAATTATTATTATTTGGGGTCAGCCGCATGGATCAAACACCTCCATTACGTTCGATTTATCACTGTTTATGAAAAGTTTAGACAGGTAAAGTAACTTGATACGTTAAAGCTGAAAACAATTTGCAGTTCATACAGGTAATCAAAATGAACACTTCACAGTTCACACGCCATTGAAATGAAACACCTCCTATACGCGGAAACCGCCGCTCTTGGAACAATATATTATACAAAAGAGTGTAAAAAACACAACAGTTTTTAAGGTTTCAATCTCGTTCTGTACAATTTCTACATGAGTAAATATTGAATAGCAAACAGAGCAATCAATCAAAGAATATAACCAAATAAACTGACACAGCTAAGCAGACAATGCCCTAGAAACAATTAGGAAGAAAAGCAAAGAGACCAAAAAAATAAAATAAAAATGAAATGAATATAGCACAAATGATAGAGCCTCTCACGATACATATCTTACAGGTAGTGGAGACTTGGCTGTTTCCGCGTGAAGTGCCTTCAGTAATGTGACGAACTTTAGCAACATGTCTTCGGAGAACCACTTTAACTTCCATTTGTAATACCCAAAATCCATTTTCTTTGGCGGGATCTCCATAGTTTCCTTCTCAATATCAACTGTGGTGTCGCAAAACTTCTTGGATGCAACACGATCCATTGTCAAGGTTAGGCATGGACTTTCCCTTGGCTCAATTACCTGAAAAAGGAACCATCTGTGTCAGTGTCGCCATTGCAATACTTTAAGAGCTATAGTCATAGAAAGTGAATAGACATTGTATGACTAGAACAAAAACGTATGAATTTGAGCATATCTTATGCGTGCTACCGATAAAAAATGGTATATGTCCATAAGAAAAACTCTTATCAAATACAATGAAGACAAATTAAATGTGAAAACAAATCTCAGCTTAACAATTACTTTTATTCCCCAGTTACTCAATGCAAACACAGTGCAATAACACCATATTATAAATCACGGCAAATATTAATGATAGGTCCCGAGAAAAAGTAGGCGTAATAATGGAGTAATTGTCGACTGATATAGGCATACAGGTTTGATTTAGTAATACATTTTCTCTCCATTTTGGCAAGTGCAAATCTTCTTTGGAATGTAAGACAGATAATGTAGAACATTGTTTGACATAAAACATAAATGTCAATTTAGGAGTCAGTCGGTACTCATAAGTGTTGTTCGCTGCACCAATAAAGAGTCTACTTGGACTTAGTTCAATTCAAAGTATATATGAAAGCAAGGTAAACATGATAATACCATTTCTGAAAGGTTACTGATGGAACAGCAAGAATCGAGCCCAAAGTAAGGGACCGATGAGGCACCATCCAATGCTAGATATCTAAATTGTACGATATCTTCAATGCATAACAGTATGTAGCCTTCAATCAAAAACAGAGATCTCGAAAGCCAAGCTTGCTCTGTCAAATCAAAAAAGAAAAGTTATATAACTTATAAGCATGCTTAATAACAACATGCTAATATATAAGTGTACACAGATGAACAGTTCGGACAAAGTAGAGAAAAAGAAACAAATATCGAAAACAATACCATTATGAAGCATGATATTTTCGAGCTTAATATTGCATAAGTACAATTCGAGTCTCATAATTCAATAAGTTGCACAAGCAATAAGACCTTAAAGTAGCATGATTCAACTAACATCTAGAAACAACCTGAGAGCAAAGGACAGAGGTATAATCAAAGTATCAAAGCCTACCTTCACTGTTGTTGCACCAAAAAAGTACCATAGAGTAGAAGTAAATGTTCATTTTTGAACCTCCGCAAACATTTTTCTCAAAATTTTCAACCTGAGCTTGCTCCAAACTGCAATAGGAGCACCAAGGCCAAATCATTACGTTAGAAAGAAAAGGCTTCTCTTACATATACCAAAACCTCAGAGCTGAAGTCTAACAATGTTTGAAATCAAGTTGGCGTTCTTAGGCGAAATTACCTCTTTATAGAACATCCACCACAACTCAAGCCACATATACCAAAAAGATCAATTAACTGCTGTGATTTCTCCATATTTCTAGTAATAAATAGGTAGGTTGTGTCCTTCCCAACATGCATCCTAGAAAAAAGATAATAAAGAATAAGAACATATCAGGGAACCAAGAACACAATTTAATTCACTTTGATGCACAGACTGTACAGTTAACAAGGTGCTAACCTTAAAACATGTAGATTAAGACCAAAAACTACTTCATTTATCTCTTCAAGGCTGTGGGAACCAATGATTTTGACTGAACTTCCTGTTAAATGCCGTAGGAATCATAAAGCAACAATAGTCAGGCCAAATACCCAGATATACTACAAAAGCAAAAATAATATGTTTCCATAATAAGGGATTATAAGTCATAACAAGCTGGACCTGACCCATCAGAAATAGCGTTCAAAAGGAGTACGTACAGCTTGTCCTCACTGCTCAACAAAGTTGCAATCTCAACTTCGCTGTGCACATAACAGACCAAAACAATTAGATCCTTAATGGTAAATTCAAGAGTTAATGAGCGCAAAGCGGAGCAAAGCCATCAATAGATCAATAGAGAATAAATGACACAATTCACACAACTAAATTAGCAGGTAAATGAAGGGAAAAGAATATATTCAAAGAATAAATTGAAATATTTTTCTGCTGAAGGGACGGGAATATTTCTTTTTTCAGTTTGTCCTTTATGTGAATTAGAAAATATGTTGAGGAATTTATTTTCGGAGGAAAAAACTACTCAGATGGACCGGCACAGTGATTAACCAATTAAAATTGTACCCTTTTTCCATTGCGCAGAAGCAGAATATTACTGGTAAGTATGAAATGAAACACTTTAAGCATAAGTATCAGCAGTCCTCCAAGATATCCCTGCACAAATGATCATAAACACCTATGCCTAGAAGAAAACTACCCCATACAATCACATAGCATCTATTTCTCATTCACTCTGACATTTTATAACTTCAAAAATTCAACTCATTGTTTGTGGAAGCAAAGATTTTTGGATCATCCCCAACCTCTGGCCCTTGTCTCTCTCCCTTACATCTTCAAAAATCCTCTTATTTCTAATAAGACAAGTCAACCAATAAATAGAGAATTTAGCAATCAGCGCTGAACCTCTGAGGCCTGAAGAATTGCACCAATCGGAACTGCTCCCTGCATTCTATGGAAAAAAAAAAAAAAAAAAGGAATTCTAATTTCACCTCTATGATCTCTCACCCTGGAAACGTAAGGATTAGTTGATTAAGGGCCACAGAACAGTTGGCAAAGTGTATTGACAACCATAAAATAGCGTGCTGATAAGTGATAACATATCCAAAGAGTCTGTTAATTATAGTCTTAAAAATCATGATTACACTTTATTTCTAACAAGTTTTCACAACTAAAGATTTAAATGCCATGATTATTTCCTCTTTGAAATTTGATTCCTTGCCATTCTCTTATTTATCTTTGACAACGCAAATATTTCTTTAAGAAACGGACAAGGACAGACACAAGGTCAAATATCTTCAGTCAAGATTGTTAATCATATATGATTAATTAACAAACTTTAACCAGAAGTGGATCAAATGAGCTTATTGATGGTGTAACATTGGATATTCTTTTGCATTCATTGATTATTCATGGATGGTGATCAGAATCAAACTGTGGTCCTTCCAACATCATGTATTCTTTTGCCCCCACAAATTAAGTAATTTGTCAGTAATCGGCGGGCAGTACTATCTACAGGCCTAAATCATTGCACAAACACATGAAATTTCTAATATCATTTCAAAGTTAATGATTTTATTCATTCATCACAGCAATAACAAATTTATTAGCTTGATATTACATCAGTTATTATTTATTAATGCAAATTATGCAATTTCCAAGAACAAGTGATGCGTCGCCCATTTACCATATTTCTCATCACATTGTCAAAAAATTAGAAATCAAGGAACAAAATGATAAACTTACTTTTCTCCATATCCCAACTCTTTCAGAAGTATGCTGCTGCAGACCATGTAGTGCAAGCAAGTCTCAGAAACACTAGAATCCGCAACATTCAAGAAACAATTCTTTATGAATTCTTCATTCACAAAATGAGAGGTGGCCTTGGGTAATGAAAGTGAATCATCGCAATTCCTTACTGAGATTCTAACTACATCATTCAGATCCATATCAGCAGTACTGACTTTTGCGCTGCCATTTGGTCTTCGAGATAACGGTTGCATACTGTCTTCCCTAGAAGTTTCCTTACATAGTGCAACCATTCTTCTTTTTGATTTCCGCTTTCCCTTTTTCTTTTCAAAGCACTCTATCTCTCTGCTAATAGTATTATCAATGTCACAATCAACATCAGACATCACAAAGTGGGTGCAAAATTCACCATCATAATTTGGATTTGTAGGCTCCACAATTTTGGAATTTTGATCGCTAAAGGAATCGATTAGGACTCCACCATTTTGACTTCTTTCAAGCATTTCTTGCTTCTTGTCAGTACCGTTACCCCAAAGAGCCAACTTCAACTGGCCATCCATAATGACCTTGGAAGATTGACAACTCAATGCCTGGTGAACTTTGGGCATAGAGGAGTCAAATTCATGTGAATCGCCATCACTGGAGCTCGTGTCACTGTCAGAGGATGCCAGCGAATAGGACTCCACTGACAGCTGCAGGAATTCTTCCTCTAAGTTGTGACGACGATGCAGTATATCCTTTTATACTGAGGTGGAGATCCAGGAAAAGTGGAAGATGAACGGGATTCCATAATCTCATCAATGACTTCCGCTGGTGTACTAAGCTTTATGTTTGTTATGTCACCTCCTTGAAGTGAAAAAGTGCTAGGAAGTTCGGTGTTCCTTACCTCCGGCACGTGCTTTATCCCTTCAAAAGTATGAGGCTCCAGTTTCTCCAATCTTCTATCAGTTTCCCCAACCTTTAAAAGAGAGACTGAATTGCTACTACTGTCAACCATTGAGGGTCCATAATTTGCTTCACTGATTGAATTGAAGTGTTGATAGCCATTGAGACTGGTGAAAGCTTCAGCGAATGAGTTGTTGGAATCTAAAATGTTCAAGCTACTGTCATCCTCTGAAGTAAATCTTGAGCTTTCTCCAGGAAGTCTGTTCCAAGTGCTTCCATTAATATTGTTTTCTTCATCTGGACCACTTAACTCAGCAAATTTTCCGCCATCCTCCAACTCCTTAGAAGGGTTACCAATCCAATCCTTAAATTCACGCAGCCAAAGATCAGACCTCTCCTTCTTCATGAGCTCAATTCTATTCATCAAACCAACAATTTCAGCTTCGCCTTCAGAAATAATATTTTCTTCTCTGCTTCGAATGTCACTTTCACATGATGGTGACTCTTGCTCGGAGCCTCTAAAACAGTAAGCCTTTCGCTTTCTTCATCCTCAATCATAGCAAGACGGGATAATCTTTTCTGCAACCAAAAAAAGGATATCAGGTTCTAAAGCTATCCAGTGGATGCATATAATATGACAATGATGACGATCGAAATAGTCCACTCGCATAGAGCTCAAGTCAAGTACATAAATTTCATCTAATACAATAAGTTCCACAGAAATAAAGCCAGTAGATTCAGTTGCAATATAAAGGATGAAGCCACCAACCTTTTTGTTTTTGCAGTTTCCTTCCTCTTCAGAATTATCTGTTGCAGGAGAATAAAAACCAAAGCCAGCCGGTCTTTTCTGCCTGCTTGCAAGAATAATCTGCCTCTTCCAAAATTCCTCAGTGGTAATTTCCTTTTCATCCAACTTCAACTGAGGATCACATGGGGCAAACATGAATAAATTGTTAAGCCACAAATATACTGAGCAATAGCAAGAAGGTAAACCCTGGGCACTAACTACAGCATCAGTTTGTTATCGTAACTGCTAGCCAAATTCTAGAACAAGTGATGCACAGACCACACAAAGCAACCACAAACTTACTTTTTCGGGATATGTGAACAAACTGAAAACTTGTGGTCGATACCATCTAGAACAACAAATTGGATTTCCCTCCAGCCACAGGCTTTGCAGAGATGGAAGGGTTGCAAGAATATACAGCTCGGAGAAGCTGGAAATAACATTGTAGGAGAGATCAAGCCCTTCAAGTGACTTCAAATTCTCGATACCACGCAAAGTTGTTAGAGCATTGTTCCTCAAAACCAGTTTAACAATAGGGCAACCCACCTGCATGGTCCAACAATTTTCTAAATGCACCAATAACTCAAAACAAAAATAGGCAGCAACAAATAAGAGGTGCTTATATCATATTGAGACCTGAGGTAAGAATGCAAATCTCATTCTTGGTTCTTTATTATTCACTATCTCAATCTCTGACTAAAAACACTAAAAGGTTTTACATTTCTGGATCCAGATTTACTTCTTCCAACAAGAATTTCACTCCACATAGAATGTTCTACCTTGTTTTTCGACAAAGAACATGAGCATATGGCACCATGTACACTTGGATAAGGTCGCCGATGTATGAAATATGAATAAAGCAATACACACTAACTAACCTAAAGACATTAGAGAATGAAATGAGCCACAAGCAAGGTTTTATACATCGTATTGAGACAATAGTAAAAACTCAAAATCCTTTCTTAGTTCTTCATTATTCGCAATGTCAATCTCAGACATAAAAAACTAAAAGTCAGGTAAATGCTGACAATTATTAGGGTAGCAATACCTCAGTTAATGATGAAATTGACTGCAAGTGATTAAACCCAAGATCCAGATGCCTCAATTTCGTGCATCTCCGCAAATTATCAACTTTCGCAAACTTGTTTCGGCTGATGTCAAGAGTCTCAACATTAGGAAGCAACTGCAATGACTCATCCATCAGAACCAAGTCATTGCAAGCACAGGACACAAACGACAGTCTATTCCACGCTGGTGAGTCCTTTATATCAACTATTCTACTCGCAAACACGTGTCGAAGAGCATCCTGAATCCCAAAATGAGCGAAAGAAGCGCCATTACTCACAAAGCAAATACCAACAACAAGGCAAACCAGATACCAAAATCGAAACAGAACCAACTCACAGTGGAATTGAAGCAGATAATCTTCTCCAACGTATGCCTCAGCTCAAGAAGCCCCTTTGCCGCTGAGGTCGAGAGATCGCAACCGCGAAGCTCCAAAACCCTAAGCCGTCCAAACGGCAACAGCGAGAGCGGAGTGGGATCTCTTGCCGGCGGCGGCAACACAGACACAACCTTCAAAGACGTCAACAGCCGAAGAATCCTCCTCACCTGCTCAAGCGCTCTGTGATCTCCAAGATCAGACACATACGCGCGAAGATAATCGACCGGAGCGCCAGCGAGTAGACCTTCCAGTTCCTGCAAAGCTTCCAGCCTCGATTGCACATAGTGCAACCCAACCGGATTCAGCTTCAACACCAGAGCTCCTTCAATCAACGGTCCCGCTTGTTTCTCCACAAACTTCACCAAGAACTCCAGATACCGATCTCCAGTCACAATCGCCATGTTCTGGCGATCTTCGCTAGGGTTTCCTCTCACACCGATCATCCATCACACACAAATCACACACCAAATCGAAGCTACAACGAGCGTATACATTCAAATAGCTAGGGTTTCTTCTCACACCGATCACGGATCATCCACCACACACACAAATAGCAAATCACACTATCAACAACGACAATTACTCGAAATCGAACCTCAAATCTACAATCTATACAATCTATACAATCACTACGATCTACGATGAACGAATTCGTTCAGTTTCGGCACCAAAACACCGAAAATCGATCGACTTAGGGTTTCAAAAGAGTTACCGATTTCAGAATCTCGAGAAGCTTCGAAGCGAACGACTACCATTCATAGAGAAACCGAAATGGCGGCTTTGGTGGAATCGAAGAAGAGAAGAGTTTGTTGAGGAACGGCAATGGAAGCTCTGCGAAGACGAGCATGGCTCCAATCATTGGTTACTCTTTCGCCTTCTTCGTCTACACGGGAATTTTAAAACCGAAATACTAGAAGATCTACACACAATCCACACACATAGTTTGATATCCGTCCGATTTGGGTCTGGATTTGTGTGAGGAGATCTTGGGTTCAGAGGTGTGGGAGTGAGTGGGATGGGTGGTGGCTTGGTTTTGAAGAGGTCGCGGGACAGGTGGCTTGTCTGAGACGCACGTGGAGGCGACTGTGGTTTTGGACAAACGGGCACCCGTGACGTGGCGCGTGGGACATGGGGACAAGTGTGCGTTACGTGTTCGAAGCAATGTAACGCGGTGAAGGTAAATAATTCAAATAGTATAGTATGCGCGGTTTTTAATATGCTTCACACGTTTTGTTTGTTTATTTTATTAAACACTGAACAGTTACAAATTACTATAAGTGGTAGTGTGACGAAAGTTTACTGTTCTCTAAGAACATATCGCAACTCTCTTATATTTTTTAAGAATAGAGAATAGATTTGAGCCTCCATTTTTATTTTTTAGGTATGAAAAAATAAATTTACTCATTTTTAGATATGAAAAATAAGCATCAAAATCTTCTTTTATTCGGACTAGGAACCAGCTATGTAGCTATTTATAAAAAAAAAGTTATATGTGATACTATTTACTTCAAAAGAAAGTTATAAGTTGTAATATATATCCATCTATTCTATAATAAAAATTTTAAATTTGCTTTTCCTTAGTAAAGTCTTTTTAGCTCATATCTTTTTAGTAAAAAATCTTTTTAGCTCATATGGGACCCAAAAAAAATTTTTTAACAATTTAAGATATAATACCTAATTACCCTACCCCAACATCATAATGAATTTAAATTGTATTTATGTTGAAATAATATCCGCAACCATTTTTTAAATTGATTGAAA
This sequence comes from Stephania yunnanensis, assembly GCA_039657365.1. Lineage (NCBI taxonomy): Eukaryota > Viridiplantae > Streptophyta > Magnoliopsida > Ranunculales > Menispermaceae > Stephania > Stephania yunnanensis. The sequence continues at coordinate 53,312,905 of CM077588.1, read as the reverse complement.
TAATATATGTAAAGGTTAAATATGTGACACAAAACAAAAACTACCCAACCCTTTTTTTTACAAAAGTGCAATTAATGTTACGGTTTCCTAAAAAATAGTCATGATATTAACAATTTCAAAAACGTTTTGCATTATTACTTTAACTGGGCGCGCACACATATGGACTTCAAAAAAAGATTGCACATGTGGTACACTAGTTTTATATATATAGATGTTTTTATAATGAAGTTCAAATATATATTCATGTCATGGGTACTACATATCTCGCCATTAAATTATTATGAGATTTTAATTTAATGGTGATTGATGTAGTGCATTTAATGCAAAAGATATTAAATATGCAATAAATGTTAAGCAATGCATTGTAGATGTAGTAGCATCCTCTAACAAATAAGCTCACCTATAAATTATATGAGTTCGCTTGACCACTAAAGTATATCGTTATGTATGATGACAGGTTTGTGTCCACAAAACGTTAATAAATCTATACGTTAATAAATCTATGGTATGTTCCGTTCACATGTAAAATAATCTCAAGATTATGAGATTATTTTACACTGAGATTATAACATGAGTTTGGGTATTAGTCACAATAGAGAGACTTATTCGATTGGGGGTATAAAGACTAAGATATTAAACCTGATTTCAATAGCTATGTGAAGTTACTATAGTGTCCTTTTATATCTGCAAACTTATTTTCACATCTTTAACAAACTTACAAAGCTAAATATACAGGAGTTTTTGCTTGATTAGTATAATTAGGAAAAAAATTTATCAATCAAACACATCTACAAAACTTTTTCCCTAACTAACACATTTTTGACCACATCAGCGCCACCTCACCCAGTGAAGTGGGACAAAATGGCCCTGATGGCAAAACGTGACCTGAGGTCACGTTTTGCACAAAAGCACAAAACGTGATACCAGACGCCACTTGCGCCGCTGCCCGCCTGCGAAAATGGTATAACAAGCAAGTGGTGAAGTTGGGCGACAAGTGGCAGCGGCTGGCATTGGCGAGAGAAGCGGAAGCGGCGGCATTGGCGGAAGGCGACGGGTGGCAGAAAGCGGCAGCAGCAGCAGCAATCAGCGGTAGCGGCTGGAGGAGCGGGAGCAGCATGGCAGCAGATAAAGAAGGCGCAGGGCCGGGGACTAGCGTTTGTGCGGGGGTGGTGGGGAGAGACGAAGGGGCAAAGCAGTAGGGCGGGGACTAGCGTTTGTGCAGGGGTGGTGGGGGAGAGACGGGGGGGAGAGAGACGGGGGGTTGTGCAGGTGGGTGAGGAGAGAACACCCAAAACGTGACTTGGTATCACGTTTTGTGCAGTGCAAAACGTGACCTCAAGTCACGTTTTTGCCATCACAACCACTTTGTCCCACCTCATTTGGGTGAGGTGGCGCGATGTGGTTAAAAATGTGTTAGTTAGGGAAAAAGTTTTGTAGATGTGTTTGGTTGAATATATATCAAAGCAACTTCAACAATATATAAATAAAGTCATTCAGAAGCATAAGCCTAATAAATCTATTCATTAAACAAACCAAATGTAAATTGAACCATCACATTTCCCATCAAATTAAGTTAACAAAATTCATGAATAGTGAAGAAAATTCAAAGTGAACTTCGTCGGCTATAATAATTGTGATATGTTGTGTGTTGTCTATTTGTATTAGTATGAATGAAAATTAAAAATTTAATGGTGAGTTTCGTAGGATCACGTGATATAATTAATAAATGCATGCGATTGAAGTTTGAACACATATTTAGTAGTACTAAATATGCTATCGATGGATAGTGCTGATTCATGATCATGTAAACGATATGTTGATTTAATTCGCGCTCGGACGGTAACTATAATGCTACATCGATATATTAATGTCACACACATCATAGTTTTTTTGGTGTTGGAGAGTCGAAAATAGTAAATAAATGTGAGTTTTGGGTGTTTATAATAATTGTATTTTGGTCATTTGAAAGTCATCAAAATAGAAATAAAATAATACCATTGAATTATAGTTTTAAATTATCTCAATCATATAAGTTAAAATAATCATATATATAATTTTATAGTAGAATGGAACACCGATATTATTTAGTAACACCATTTATCCTACCTTACTCCATGAAGCAAACAGCCACAGATGTTATTCTTGGTAAGTCACTTTTTAATTAGTAAAAAATTGCTTTTTAGTACAGTTTCGTGAGCTTATAATAATAAGTAAAAAACCTTACATTGCATTAAAATCTCATCCAAATAAAAAAGTTACTCTATTGAATTAACATTAAAGTATACTCGAACTGACTAAATAATTGAGGGTAAGTTTATCGATGCCAAAATTTGGACAATCTCGAAATTAAATTGGTAACTCCTACAGCTAGCTAGCAAGGTTCGTATAATGGAGCCATTGTCTCGAGTAATGGGCCGGTCAGGTTCGGTTTACAGGTCAGGTCACTGTGTTTCATGCAGGTTCATGACTTGTACTTATGTGATCGATTTGAATCATAGCAAACCTCCAAGCCTCCCATCCGTGGATGACTTCATGGATCGAACATTTTTAGAAAATTCAACTTAACGAAGTTTTTTTACTATTGTCATGTTTCATTTAACTTTGAGATCATTAAGTACCAATTAAATTTATAAATATTTTTAATTGATAAATTTAATGATGAGCTAATTTCATAAATTCCTTTCATTTTTTTTTACCTTAATTATATTGTTCAAATTTGTTAAATTGTAAGTGCAAGTTTCTTTTTTGCCCTTGTAAATTTCATTTTTCGTATCCACGTATTATTGCTTTAATTAACTTTTTTTTTTACTGTAGTTACTAATTAAGTAGGTAGTTCATTGATTTGATATGAAATTATTTGTTTTTAGAGGTTTGAGTCTCAATTAGAGAAAGTTGATTTCTGAACTAACGACTACTTAATTCGAGCTCGCTAGCTACCAACCAATTTGACGACCCAATGGTTTGATATAGAATTTAGAAGTAGGAGGTCATTGGTTCAAATTTTGGTGGGTGTGAAAGTTGTTTCTTTATTATCAAAAAAAAAAAAAAACACTTAATTAAAGCTCGCTCCGAGTCAACCCGCAACCGAGTTAAAAAGCTTCCGGTGGCTGACGTTTCTATTCGTATGACTAAAACTTAAATCACAATTTAATTAAGGGACCCAAGTTACAAACTACTCGAGTCAACAAGCCATTGGTCCATGCATGGATTTTTTATAGAGTTGTGATATTTAGTACTATTTGTTATTGTAATTATGTGTTGCAAAACAATGAAAAAATCAAAGTAATTATGTGTTGCAAAACAATGAAAAAATCAAAGCTGAAAATCCTTAATTTATGGTCAATTTGCTCTGGCTCATATCCAATGCATATAGTTAATTGTTTTTATTAAAAAAATAAGATGCAGATTCATTCAACCAATGACATTAAATAATCTATTTTCAAAAACTATGTTTATATATATTGTACACACACATCACACATTGTAAATATGAATCTCATATATTAATATTGTTTTTTGTATATTATATATTATTCTTGGAGTGATCACACAAATTATTTAGTAGTCTTATATATATATAAATAATCCAAAGCAGACATCTCCTTCCATCGATATTCCCATGATCTCGATTGACTGATTAATATCTCCTTAATTTCATCGGGTCATACCACTTTGTACAAAAGGAGGCACAATTCCTTGACTTTGCCTTTGAACATTTCCATGCCATCCTACATGTATACATAATCAAACCATTAGCAAACATTAATTTCTATTAAAAAAAAAAAAAAAAACCACTGAGACTTGCTAGATCAGCTTGAGTGCAAATCAAATACTGAAATACAAATTAAATTAAACAAAAAAAAAGTTAGAGATAATTAATAAAATAAATACAGCATATATATGTTCATCAATAAATTTATACATCAAAATTTCAAATATGCAAATTGCTTTCGAGTCTCATTCGAACCTCAAATTGTACAAAGTAAATTACGATAAATTACGAATTTCTCGTTCATTGATATGCATTTCGGTTTTTCTATTTTTGAAAAATATACACTTTAGTCCAACAAGTATATATATAGATCATAACTCAAAATACAATTTTTTGAATATTTGAGAAACAAATAACCAAATAATTGGGTGGTAGCTAGAAAGTTTGAAAGTAAGAGGTAATTGATTCGAACTTCAGTAGGGCGAAGTTGTTTTTTTTCTTATCAAAACAAAAAAGTATTAGAGGGACTAATTGATATACTAGAGTATTATAGCAAATCCAAGAAGGAAGAATTAATTTGTAATCCAATAGCTAGGTTTCATCTGTCGATTAATTAACCATAATTTCCAACTACATATAGTTATGCGTATTAATGTACTTACCAATATACATATCATAACCTCGAGATTTGAGTTCCCTGTACTCTTGACAAAGTGCACAGTGCTCGCAACAGAAGTGCACAAGACAGTCACCACAGGGGTTCTCTTGGAGGTGGTATTGGTGCCTCATTTTTTGGCGTTGAAACCAAGACAAACACCATGCACAACAAGTGAAATAGTTGAGCAGTGCATACAGACCACCGCTTGTTCCACATGCTGCACCGCATACAACATACATATATACAAACATCAATTAATATGCTATAAGCCTATAGCTCATCAATCAATTTGTTTTATTAACAGTCTATTATTGATAAAATAAGGTATTAATGAGAAAGTAATAATCAAGCTTGATTTTACTAAACTTAATTTGTCTCATTAATCGATAAATAAGGAAGGCAGACAAATTAATATCAATAAATCTACTTGGACTCATGAGTCCGAACTCATAGGGAGGTTTTTAAAATTTTTATAAATATTTTAGGGGTATCAAAGTAATTTTACAAGTGATTATGATTGTTTCATTAATTGCTCGAGGATGTATTTGAAATAAAAAAAAAAAATTGAGTCCGGACTCACAAGTCCAAATAGCACTACCCAATTAGTATTTTCTACTACTAACATTTTTTTTGAGCGTATGTATTAGTTTGGAATTATATATGCTTCTATTTATAAAATTGATCGTCATTAATTGTATATCGATTTTTTATATTGTATAACAGTTATGTAAAAAAATTAAAAAAAAAATCTCGAAAAATTAAAAGATTAAGCTATGTAATATGCATCTTATTATGCGCAAATAATAATATACTTACAAGAAGACCCTTGATCCACAATCTCTGCTATCCTGCCATAAGTAATGCATGGGCACCAACATGTTATGCAACCTGCATGATCAAGTACATCAATCAATGATATGGTGAGGATGAGAATATAAATTGTTGCTAAATCCTACTAGTTTTTTGTTGCTAAAGCTTCTTCTTTTTTTTATAAAATATTTACAATTGCCAACATCGTCGCAGCAATCACAGAGCCCAGTAGACCAAGCCACATTTTGTGGTGGTGCCATGGAGGTATTCATGGCCGTCACCGGGACTCCTATTTGTGGAGGAGCCGAGTACTTCGGATCATATTCTGCCGTTGATGGATACATTATATATATATTTCTTGATCGATGATGATCGATGAATTAAATTGCAGAGATGAAATTCAATGCTTGATGATGAGTAAAAAGTGTTCATAAACACAAATGTTTATATAGAAAAGATGGAGATGTGTGTTGGTTATAACTACGCGTTGTTGCATGGTGGAAAATGCTAGGAAGCATGGATGAGAATTGACTATTCAAGTTCCATGGGAAATTGGTGAGCTTAATTTGAATCGGCAAGCCTTACGTACGTTAGTTTCAAATATAATCCTTTTTTTTTTGGTTAGGAACTGGCCTTTCATGTATTAATAGAACTATATTGATTTTCCTATTTGATAGACTTGCCTAATTAATTAACTTGTCTTCGTTTTTTCAAAAAATAAAAATGAAAAAAATTAAATGGTCTGCATGCGTGTGGTTTTATTCTCTTTCATGTACAATATAAATTTTTCCTCCTCTTAATGATCATTAATTAAGTCGTCTTGGTTATAATATATATATTAGATATATAGATAACTGTAGGAAAATACTAGAATGACAACAACAATATCACATCGCAGGATACATTGGCTCACTAGAGCCTTACATGCGACTTTAACTCGCATGTTATGCATCGAGATTTGTGTATGCATACATATCGAGACGCACATGAATAGCTCTTGTAAGCTAATGTGTGTCTTCTGGTGTGACTTTCTATATATTGTCATTCTATAGCACTTATCCCTCTCTATATATATATATATATATATATATATATATACTTAATTATAACGCTATAAGAAAATATAAATGTCATATAGAGTAAATTAGTCTTTTTTAGTCGCACTATGAGCATCATTCCAATTACTCAGGGCACCCTATTTATTTTGTTTCCAATGTGAAAAGACACTTTTGCCCCTCCCAACCTAAACGATTAATTAGAGCACCCCATTTGTGCTATGGTGTTGTCTCGGTTGTTGATAGCCGATACTTCAATAACGGGTCTTGAGGGATACCCACCAAAACTAATTCCATACATACCTTCATAATGAGACTCGGCTGGTGACAACCCGAGACAAAAATTAATGTCTCGGTGATAGGTCAAAATGCTTAGTCTCAGTGGTACACGACCACAAGTCTTTAAGGTCCCCTTTCGATGGGTTTTAACCGACACTTATCCAATGGTCTCGAAAATGAATGAACAAGACCACAACATACAACTCACGACCCTGAGTAGTCGAGGGTAGGGCAAGACGAGAGAGGAGTAGGGCACGATGAGGGTTTGAACGATTTTATGGGTTTTACGCGATTTTATTTATGTTTGGTGGTGGGGTGCGATGTTTGACAAAGGAATGATATTTTGGTTCAATTCCTCTGCGCCCTAAGAAAAATGTTGGGTGCCCTTGTGAATGGAGTGCCCTTAATAATCGGTGGGTGCACACATCATGACTCTTTTTTATATGGCATAGAAAATTAGGTTTTTCAAGAAAACATTCTTGAATTAAGTTGTTTATTTAATTACCTAACTTATCTAACAGTTGATTAATCATGGTTACGGGCTCTACCAAGTGGCAGGTCATCAGAATACTTATGCAAAATTTCAAACTAGTTAAGGACGCTGGACACCTAGTCAAAACTTTAGTTAGTTTTTTTGAAAAAAAAAAAAATAAGTTGAATTTTATTAATCAATTAATTTAATGACTAGAGAGAACGAAGATTGAGATAGATTTCTCGATTAATTAATTAAGGTCAATGGTTTCGCAATATATAGCAATTAGTTGAAGTTATCTCAAAAAATAAAAAACGAGTTGAAATTATAAAAATTGGATTTTCTTTTACAAGTTGAACTTGTTGATTAGTCTCATTATATAATTATTAAATTGAACAAATTAATGAATATCTTGTCTCTATGATTTAGAAATAAATTAATTATAAAAATTGTACACTATATGCGCTACATAGCCGATCCCGAGTCCGGATAAAGGAGGAGGACTCAGACGCTCATTTTTTCATACCGAAAAATGGGTAAGGGATGTCCCAAACTCACTTTTCATACCCGAAAAGTAGGGGAGGGAGACCCCAAGCTCATTTTCCATTCTTGGAAAATGGAGGAGAGTTGCGATAGGTTGATCGTCAGCGTAAAACTTTTGTCACTTTTCATGAAATTGATTAAACATATATAAACGTTGGGGCGTTCCCACCAAGCGACGCGCTGCATCGGAGCCCGGGTGTAGTGAGCAATGAGCAAGGGTGTATTTCACATCGCCGTTTGGGTGTGAAGAAAAATGAGCAAGGGTTCCCACACATAGGATGTGTGTGGGTAAAGAAGCTAGTCCCTTCATATCGTCGCCCGGATGTGAAGAAAAATGAGCAAGGGTTCCCACACAAAGGACATGTGTGGGTAAAGAAGCAAGTTCAAAACAAACACGAATACAAAAACAAAATCATAGATACGAACACTAGATCTTTTAGACAAAATAGAAATAGAAAAGGAAAACAAATACAAAGGGGAGAAAAAATTCGTTTAGGAACATGGAACATAAGAACACTTACAGGGAAGTCAATAGAAGTAGTAGATACCATGATTAGAAGGAGAGTCAATATTGCTTGCCTCCAAGAGACAAAATGGGTAAGAGAAAAGAGTAGAGAAATAGGAAGCACGGGTTTAAATTGTGGTACACTGGTATAGATAGAAAATGCAATTAATGAAGTAGGAATTGTGGTGGATAATGATTATAAGGATAAGGTCGTAGAGGTTAAAAGAATGAGGGATTGATTGATTCTATTTAAATTAATTACTTGAGACTTAGCGCCTATGCACCACAAGTAGGATTAAGCGAGAGCATCAAACGTAAGTTTTAGGACGATACGGATGGATTTATGCAAAGTATACCATTAGATGAAAAGGTTGTTATTGGATGAGATTTAAATGGGCATGCCGGGACAAGTAACGATGGGTTTGAGAGAGCTCATGGAGGTTTTGGTTATTGTAATAGAAATGAAGAAGGAGAATCAATCATAGAATTTGCTTCAGCATACGATCTTGTATTAGCAAATACTAGTTTTAGAAAGAGGGAGTCGCATATAATTACTTTTAGTAGTGGTCATAACAAGAGTCAAATAGATTTTCTTTTAACAAAAAAAATAGATAGAAAAATATGCAGACACTGCAAAGTAATACCTGGTGAAGCACTTACTACCCAACATAAGTTAGTAGTACTTGATATTAAGCTAACACGACGACATAATATGAATAAAAGAGTTAGCGACCCTAGAATAAGGTGGTGGAATCTAAAACATAGTAAACAAGTAGAGTTTAGAGAAAAACTACAAAAGGGAAATGTTTGGAATCTTGAGTTAGATGCTAATACAATGTGGCTAGAAATGAGTAGTTGCATAAGGAGAGTGAGATCAAATGTATTAGGTATATCTAAGGGCTTGGGACCTCCAAAGAAGGAAACATGGTGGTGGAACGAGGATGTCCAACGAGCAAGTAAGACTAAAAGAGAGATGTATAGGAAAATATCTAAGTGTCAAGATGAAGATGTGTACAATCAATATAGAGAAGCTAGAAAATAAGCTAAAAAAGTAGTTAGTCAAGCTAAAACAAATTTCATGGAAGATCTAAATACAAGGTTAGGTAATAGAGATGACGAAAAACATATATATAGGCTAGCCAAATTAAAAGATAAAAAGAAACAAGACCTAAGTCATGTACGATGTATTAAGGACGAAACTCAAAATGTTTTAATGCGCGAGGATGATATTAATAAAAGATGGAGAAGTTACTTCGATAGTTTTTTTAATGATGGTCAAGTTAATACTATAATAGATGAAAACCCACACCAAGAGAGAAATGTAAACTATACACGCAATATTATAATTGTAGAAGTTGAAGAGGCATTGAAAAGAATGAAAATAGAGAAAACATGTGGCCCAGATGAAATACTCATAGAGGTTTGGAAATGCTTAAGAGAAATTGGATTGACTTGGTTAACAAAACTTTTTAATAAAATTTTAAAATAAAAACGGATGTCAATGGATTGGAGAAGAAACACGCTTGTGTCAATCTTCAAAAACAAATGAGACATTCAAAGTTGCTCAAACTATCGGGGAATTAAACTTATGAGTCGCACTATGAAACTTTGGGAGATGATAATTGAAAATAGGCTAAGGAGAGAAACAACAATATTAGAGAACCAATTTGGTTTCATGCCTGAGAGGTCAACTATGGAGGCGATTTTCCTTTTAAGACGATTGTTAGAAAAATATAGAGAAAAGAAAAATGATCTTTATATAATATTCGTAGATTTAGAAAAAGCATATGATAGGGTCCCTAGAGATGTTCTTTGGTGGGTTCTAGAAAGAAAAAGAGTGCATGTTAGATACATAGACACTATTAAGGATATATATGATGGAGTAGTAAAGAGTATAAAGACATTTGGAGGAGCTACAAAAGAATTTTCCATTACGATAAGACTACATCAAGGACCGGCTTTAAGTTAATATCTATTTATTTTAGTTATGGATGAACTAACTAGACATATTCAAGAGGATATACCATAGTGTATGCTATTTGCAAATGATATTATCTTAGTGGATGAAACTAAAGATGAAGTGAATAGAAAATTAGAACTCTGGAACAATACATTGAATCTAAAGGCTTTAAGTTGAGTAGGACGAAAACCGAATACATGCATTGTGAGTTTAGAAACACTAGACATCGAAATGACAGAGTGGTAAAATTAGGGGAAGTAGAAGTACCTAAGGTAAACCATTTTAGATACTAAGGATCAATCATATAAAATGATGGTAACATTGAGAATCATGTCACATATAGAATTCAAGCTAGATGGAAGAAATGACGAAGTGCAACATGAGTAATTTGTGATCGAAATGTTCCTACTAAATTAAAAGGAAAATTTTATAGAACCGCAATTAGGCCAGCTACGCTCTATGAAAGTGAATGCTGGGCGGTAAAGCAACAACAATTGCATAAAATGAACGTAGCAGAAATGAGGATGTTTAGGTGGATGTGTGGTAAAACTTGTAAAGATAGAATAAGAAATATAGAAATTCAAAGACACGTAGGAGTAACACCAATTGATACAAAGATTAGGGAATAACGGTTGCGGTGGTTTGGTCACCTGCAAAGACGGCCTACAAATGCCCCAACTAGAAAACTTAACTCAATAGAAACTATAAAAATTCGACGAGGTAGTGGCAAACCAAAGTTAACATGAGATACATTAATTAGGAGAGATTTGAATGGTTTGAAAAGCTCACCATCAATTGCACTTAATCGAGCACAATGAAAAAGTCTGATCCATGTAGTCGACCCCAGTTAATTTGAGACTGTAGCTATGTTGTTGTTGTTGTTGTATTCTTTTAACTTAATCGTTTACTTAGCCTTACAACAATAATTATTGAAACAAAATCTTATTTGTTTAAATAAAATAAAGTTTTCGTATTCGAATTCATACTCTATATTAATGGTGGCAAAAAATTGAGTACATATAATATAATAAGCATGTAGGAAACAAGATCTTATGCAAATTAATTATTAGAAGAGAAATTTAATTACTCCGCGTAGCATATATAGCTACAATGGATTATATTAAGTTATCAAAATTAGGAGAAGGGGAGTTCAAGTCATTTACAACAACAACAACATAGCCTCAGTCCCAAATTAATTGGGGTCGGCTACATGGATCAAACTTTTCCATTGTGCTCGATTAAGTGTAATTGATGGTGAGCTTTGTAAACCATTCAAATATCTCTTAATTAATGCATCCCATGTTAACTTTGGTCTACCCCTACCTCGTCGAATTTCTACAGTTTCTATTGAGTCAAGTTTTCTAATTGGGGCATTTGTAGGCCGTCTTTGCAGGTGACGAAACCATCGCAACCGCCCTTCCCTAATTATATAACAAGACCTCAGTTGATACTACTTAGTGCTTGTTTATTGTATGTAAATCCTAGTAGAACTAATAATACAGGTCCATTGTGATGAACTCTGTTAATTCTGCAACAGATTAAAATAAACATTTCTATTTGGCATCGGCACAGCAGTCTCACTTTCACCCTTACAACCATTAGGTCCAGTCGTCAACCCCTCCGGGTTACGTACACCGCTATTTGACACGCAGAAGTTAGTATCCCTTGATTATTCGTCATCAAAAAACCAAAGAAGAAGAATATATACTCATCGTCTACACAACTATTTGACACGCGGACGTTAGTTTCCCTTAATTATTTGTCACCAAAGAATCAGAGAAGAAGAATATATACTCATCACGTAGAGCAAATTAATAACAACATAATTAAGTAGGCAAACTCTTTCATATATATATAGATAAAATAATAAAGATTAGAATTACATCCACAAATGAAACTAATTACTCAGATCCTCCTTAATTAACACCCCAACAACAGGCACTCCAAAGACATTACTTAATAAACATAAATTAATTAAGCTACACGTACAATAACAATAGGCACTCTGGAGGAGACACTATTAATTACTTAATTAATAAATATTAGCTATATAGATCTCTCAAATATATTTAACGGTTCATGCCCTTTTGCACACCAGGTGCCATCTCCACCCTGCACGACGCTTTCCAACATTGCCATCCCATCCTACAAATTTCACCAATCAAACACACAAAATTATGTACATTTTTGCCTAAAAGATTATTTACATTTTTAGCCAAATTACATTTTTTTCAATTAATGTCATGGTATTCGAAGTTACTACAAGGCCCCTAACCAAAAATTTTAAGTTTTTTTTTTTTTTTTTTTTATAATGTTGGACTATTCAAAAAGATCAACGCCTCTAACCAAAAATTTTGAAGTTTTTTTTTATATATTTTGTATATATCAATATGTATATTACGTATATTTTTTGAGAAAAAGTATACTTTTGCCAAATAGTATTTCATATAACTTTCTTCATTAATGCATACGGCACATAGAGAATAATGAGAAATTAAAGCAAACCCAATAAAACAGTTAGGTAGGGAGTTCATAAATGGATGTCATTGTCATTAATTTGTCCATAAGAGTGATATGTCGGAGCAGTGCACTCAACCTTTCTACTATGCTTAAGGTGCCTCAATGTTAATTTGTGATAGAAAATTATAGATGTACATAGCGAGGTGCATATCAGAATGCCCATCGCGACGTGACCGTCAAATGCAATGCAAGCGCATACTTGAGGACAAAAAGAGTTTTTGTGGTGGGAATTACTAGGGGTGTCTCTTCAACTTCGCATCAAACATCTGTGGCTTCTTGCATGGGCAGTTGGGAATAAAATATATATATATATATATATTAATAACTATAGGTGTTCGAATTCATCGAAGAAATCTTAATGTAGAACTTGTCCGAGAGTTTAATAATTGAGTAGTGCGACTTTCAAAAAAAAAAAATAATTGAGAAGTGCTAGAACGACAACAACATATCACACCGCAAGACACATTGACTCACAAAAGTTATTCATGGATGCGCACCTTGAGATGCGGGCATACACAGATCTCGATGCATAACTCACAGGTCAAGGTCGTATGGAAAGCTCTCGTGAGCCAATATATTTTGTGGTACTGTGATATTATTATCGTCATTCTAATATTTATATACTTACAAACCTTTGGTCAAGTCGAAACCCTGGTGTTGGAGCTCTCTATATTCCTGGCATGTCGCGCAAGGAGAGCACCAAAGATGAAGGCAACAATCAGCGCAGTCATTTCCCTCCAAGTTATACTGTTTCTTTAGTTTACCTCGATAAACGCAAGATAACAACACCGCTCCCAGCCTACTAGTGAGCAAATGTAATAGGACATACAGGGCACAACATGCTCCACAAGCTGATCCACCAAAAAATTAAATTAAATTAAGAAGAGTACCAAAATTAATCAAGATCGATATTCACACACCTAAATAGTGATAAAAAAATATATTTAGTGATCATCAATTTAATTCTTTGATCACTAGTTAGCTAGTTACTTACAACAGGATCCTTCGTCGGCGATCTCCGCAATTCGACCGAACGAGATGCATGGGCAGAAACATGTGAGGAAACCTAAGAAATATATAATATCAATTGATGCATGAGCTTCAATTTACTACAACGTAATATATATATTTGTAATAAATTGTCTTGTTGGCTATTTTAATTAAAGAACACATCAATACGACCTCTTTAACAAAAAAAAAAAGAAGAAGCAGCAATTGAGCTAGAATATCATATTCATTATTATAGGTTTAATGTAGAAGATTAGAAAGAGAGATATATACAGTTGCCCGTGTCTTCATTGCAATCACAGAGTCCAGTAGACCAAGGGACCTTCCCATGAGAGCTCATGCTTCAATGTCACAAAATCAAGAAGAATAATTAAGAAGTATAGCTGTAGCTTGCTAGCTATTTTGGTATGAGCAAGTGTTGGGATTGCAGGGTATATATATAGGACAAGAAACAAAACATTACATTGGTTAATTTTTTAGAAAGAAACATTATTTGGTTAGTATGGAAATGCATGATTGTCATTAATTATAAGGTTTTAGTAATTAATTAAGAGTTGATCCTTATTAGTGCATGTTTTTGTGTTTTTGTGTTTTTGGTATGGGGTTAATTACTTGGTTAAGAGTTCAAGAGTTCGAGCTTTACAACGAGCAAGTTGTGGTTTCCTTCTTATAAAGAAAACTAGTCGATTTCTACGCTCTGCGCATAAGTGATTAAAACTTTACGATAAAGTTAATAAATTAATTTAAATGAATATATTGTAATATTTTTTACAATTAAAAATACAATTCACAATAATTAACCCATATTTCTTAGAAAAAATATACAATAGAGGGTTAAAAAAATATTTACTTATAAATCATTGAAGTAACCATTCATTAAAAAAAAAAAAACTCAAAGAACTTAATTGTTATTTTAATGCCCTGAAAAGTATATACAAATAATGTTGCGGTAACCAAATTGATGGTGTAAGATTCGAAACAAAGACTTAATGCATTGATGAATTAATCATTAATTAGACCGTTGTTTAGTTGTTCAAAGTTGGATTTTTTGTTTTTCAAAATATGGGGGAATGAATATATCTTAATTAAAACAATAAATATCACAAATAGATAATTATCTATTTTTCGTTTTTTAAAAATATGGGGAGATGAATATATATTAAAATAATAAATAACACAAATATATAAATATCTTAAAATAAAAAAAAAAAAAAATTGAAAAAAATCTTAAAAATGAAATGGTACTGGAAGGAGAGAGCATCTAAAACTTTCTCTCTCCTTCCTTATATATAATAATAATGTATAAGTGTTTGCATTCTCGGACTAATTGGAATAATTTTTTTTTATGAAAGACTAATTCGAATAAATTAGGGAGGAGTGTTGCGATAGATTGACAACAAATATAAAACATCTGGCACTCGATCTCTATTAAACACTGAGGTTTTTTTTTTTTTTTTGAAGAAATAGAAATTTGATTAATTATTAATAGCACTCAATATATTGAATGGAACAAGATGAGACATATAATCAATCACATTAGCAAATATATTGATTCGCTAATCTTAATGGTTCAAAAGAACATTTAACCATCATTAAGTGGCTTTCAAGAACTGCGACTGTAATAATTGACTAGTTTGGTAATCAATGACTATTCTTTTGACAAACATCTGAAACACGACAGTACACAGATACATTACTCGAGCCATAATGAAAAATAAAACTTTCCGACAAGGAAAGTAAACACAATAAGACTTTAGACGTGGGAAGGCAATCTAAAGATTCTAAACCTTCTAGTAAGAGAAAGAAATAACTACCTAGCTATGAAATATAACCTAATTATGAATACCAAACTCATATAAGCGCAAATATATGCATAGTCTTTCAAAATGATGCATACATAAAGAGGTGATGAATTCAATAGTGAATCAATGGTTGCAACAAAGATGAACCTAATCATCACATCATATCGAATATATACAAATTAATAGAAAAAAGAACAACTAAGTTATTGGAACCACCGCAATCATAAGAAGAGAAGGACCCATGATGGATCGAAAGGTTGAATCAACAAGAGAACAAAGGAAAAAATTAGGGTTTTTGGCTCTAGTTGCTAAAAAATAATGCGGAGGTTAATTATTCTATGACTTTTTTTGAAAAACCAATTATTCTATGATTTGAAATATTAATTATGCATATTAAACCGGGTTGAAACATACCTTTCAACTCCAATGGTGGCTTATATGTTTTCACATTATGAAGTCATAAATATAATTTCAATAATATATATGCCCAATGATAACAAGTGCATGCCAAATAAGTAGGGCATAGGGAGATGATATTGACCACCAAATTACCTAGTAGGACCCTTGAAAAGAAAACAGATAAAAAAGAAACCTTATATGGACTCTAATTTATGAGTTAAGGACCCAAGTCCTACATATGCCTTTTGCTCATCCTGACATACACTTTGAGGTTCTTTTATTCTTGGGTTCCTATTGATCATCATCCTCTATGTGTTCACATGTATATATATATGAACACATGCCTTTCAACTCCAATGGTGGCTTATATGTTTTCACATTCATGAAATCATGAATATATTTTCAATAATATGTATGCCCAATGATATATAACAAGTGCATGCCAAATAAGTAGAGCATAGGGAGATGATATTGACCACCAAATTACCTAGTAGGACCCTTGAAAAGAAAACAGATAAAAAAGAAACCTTGTACGTACTCTAATTTATGAGTTAAGGACCACAAGTCCTTCTAATCTAAAAATAATATTGCACCAAGCATATGCCTTTTGCTCATCTTGACATGCACTTTGAGGTTCTTTTATTCTAGGGTTCCTATTGATCATCATCCTCTATGTGTTCCTATTTGTAAGTATGAACTTCATCCACTCCTTTATACTACCCCTTTTTTGCTCATCTTTGACATGCACTTTGAGGTTCTTTTATTCTAGGAGTAATCTAGTTCCATTGTAACAAAAGATTGCCCTTTTTATGCTGGAATCTCTATCTTTCATACACATCCATTGTTGAACTTATTGGAATAAATGAAGCGGGTGGAGTACCTAGCCTCCTCTGTCCCTCGGGACCAACAAGAAGTAGTACATAAATATTTACATGTTGTCCATCGACTACGCCTTTCGACCTGATCTTAGGCCCTGACTCACCAGGCACGTGGCCGTTGCATATTCGTCAATATTAATTGACGTTTTAGGCCATACGGAATCCTTGAGATTAATCAATATTATAATTTGTACTTACTAGCAGATATGTTCTTAATTTCACAAGTACTGATGCTACTTTTGGTTCAAAAGGTATAATTCCTAATTGCAAGGAGGTCATTGTTCTTTTAAGAACGTACTAGGTGTATATATTTTAGGCATTGATATAAAATAGTAAAAGAACAATAGGGACGGATTAGCTTAACGGTAAGGACGACTACAAAATTATAAAATTGTGTAGATTAGGTGTACGATCCTAAGTTCGATTGCGCGATACGTCAAGTTTGTCTGAGCTACTAGATCCCTTAATTATATATATATCAAAGAACTTTTGTGGAGCTAGAGTTCCTTTTAATTAGGCCCTGTTTGATTGGACGAAAAAAATGTTTCAAGAAAAATAACAAATTTTATGGAAAAAGTGATATTTTCATGTGTTTGATAGACAAAATTTTCTCGTGGAACATTTACTCACAATTGCCAATTTCTTATATTAAGACATATATTTTCTCACCTCCATGCTTGGGAAATGGAGGAGGGTTGCGACAGGTTGACAGCCAGCGTAAAACTTTTGTCACTTTCATGAAATGGATCAAAGTTAATTTGGGACCGAGGCTATGTTGTTTTTTATATTTTCTCACCTATTATAGTAAGCAAATTGAGCTTTCTATTGAGAAAATGTGAGTTTCCTTATTATAACACATTCAATTTATATTTTAAATATAAAAATTAATATATTTAATTTCAGAACTTGTTGTACATATTTTCCCACCTACTTGTTGTAAGTTTTCATATTTATTTCAAAACTTGTTGTTGGTGAATCTTGACGGAAAAACTTTTATATTTACAATCAAATACATGTAAAAAACATTTTAATTTTCTTTTGAACATTTATTAGGAAAAAATTTCTTAAGAAAATGTTATTTTTTTTATAAAATTTTTTTTTTATAATCAAACATGGTCTTAAAAAAGAAAAGAAAATAGCTTATGTAATATATATATATATATATATATAAATTTTAACAGAGGCGGATCTAGAGAGCAGTTGCCCCCTAATCCTCGAGATCCCCTATAGTACCCCTATATATTTGTCCTTCCCGCCCATTATATGGTTGACACGCGCTCCCCTATATATATAACAAGTGTAGCATTGTCCTTTTTTTGTTATGCTTAGTTTTTCATACTAAAGTTTTTTTTTTTTTTTGGGAAAAAAAATTAAGCTTGAAGTTGCCCCCTCCACCACAAGATTTTCTGATTCCGCCTGCTGCATATATATACACTTTAGCAATTTAGCATGAATAAAAAAAAAGGAAAATGTACGTAGGCTATACGTAGCGACATAGCCAATGTATGCGTCAAAATTGCATCATTTAATTTCACTTTAATAAAATTTAAAAAAAAGGAAAAAAAAAAAAAAATCTTTTGCCCTCCTACAAGTGTAGAAAGTTGGTATCCACTTTGAGAGATGTGTTCGAGCAATTGTGAATAAAGGAAAAGTTTCATGTACTTGGACTACAATAATTCTTTTTCCTTTCCCTCTCAATGTCTCAATCGATTTTTTATTTTTTATTTATATTTATTGCTATCCTTGATTATTTTCATCATACCCTAATGCAATGATTAGCTTGGACATATTTTAGTGGTCCGAACAATCTTGATGTATCTAAAAGTCAAACGTGAGATAGTACGCTCACCCTTGGCATGTTGTTGGTGATTTACTTTCACAGAGATTGGAAAACTTAATTGACCAAGCACCACTGTAAATTTGTAATATATAATCTCAATTTCTAAGACATGCCAGTTGACATTTATTGATTTGAAACTCCACCAAATGTCACGCGTGTCTACTTAAATATGATATGTAATTGATTACTGATGGGACCAAAAATTGGGGAAAAAAGAGCTCAACAGAGATGCATATTCCCGTATAACATACTAACCACATTCATTAATGTAACTAGTAGATTTACTGCACTATGCAAAAGATTTATTAAAATTTTAAGAGAAAGTTAATAAATTAATTTACATGAATATACTGTAATATTTTTTATAATTAAAATTACAATTCACAATATTCAATTCATATTTCTTAGAAAAAAATATACAATAAAAGGTAAAAAAATATTTACTTATAAATCACGCATATGACGAACATCCTGAACAATCCTCACAACAACGAACATAGAGATGTGAAGTTATTAATCATACTGCAAGATCTTTGCTACGTTTTAAAGTGTCATACTGCTCAATAATCGCCACAACATTTCATATGTAAAGAACTCTGAGAGACGTACTTGGATGTTGCTAGACTTGCAGTACTTGTGAACTTATGATCTATATATAAATAAAGGGAAGATTAATGTTCTGTATAAATAATGTTGTGGTAATCAAAGAGATGGTGTAAGATTCGAAACAGAAACTTAATGCATTGAAGAAATCCTTCATTAATTAGACCATCGTTTAGTTGTTCGAGGTTGGATTTTTCGTTGTTCAAAAATATGGGGAAAAATATATCTTAAAATAATAAATGACACAAATAAATAAATATTTTACAATAGAAAAATTAAGAAAATTTTAAAAATGAAATGCTGGAATAAGAGAGCATGTGAAACTTTCTCTCACCTCCAACTTTTTTTTTGAAGAGAAATTTCATTAATCATTCATAGCTCAGTACAAGACCAGTACCAGACTTAGAATCAAGTACATTGATTTGCTAATCATCTTTGTTCAAACGAATTGCCATTAATTTGATTTAAATGCGAAATTGAAACAGTTTGACAATCATGGACTGCTCTCTACAAAGTTGAAACTCATTGCAATACACAAAACTACTAGAACCATAAAACGAATAACAAAACTTCCCAACGAGAAGAAGAAAACCTAAAACTTTCCAACAAGGAGTAGACAAATTAAAAACTTAGAACTAGATAAGAAAACTAACTATAAAATAAAACTAAAGATAAGATCAATCAAACACCGCACAAATTCATGCAACACCATTTATGAAGATGTACTGTAACGGCTCGGACCTCTTTGAGGGTTCGCCGTAGCGCCCCGGTACCGCCCTCATAGGCAGTGTGGACCTCTTAGAGGAAACCCCACACCATCCCCACCACCCGGGGTCTTTTACCCTTCCCCAGGTTTCGAAACCGAGTTAAGGGGGTTTAACACGGAGCCTGAGTACCAATTGAGTAAACACCCTGAGTACCAATTGAGCTCAATTGGTACTCAGGCTAGGTGTTAAACCCCCTTAACTCGGTTTCGAAACCTAGGGAAGGGTGAAAGACCCCGGGTGGTGGGGATGGTGTGGGGTTTCCTCTAAGAGGTCCACACTGCCTATGAGGGCCGTACCAGGGCGCTACGGCGACCCTCAAAGAGGTCCGGGCCGTTACAAAAAGAGGCACCTTTTTGTTGGGGCACACGGACCTCTTAGAGGAATCCCCCGAACCCCCAGAGTGTGTGGCCCTCTTAGAGGCTTGGAATTTAAATCCCTCCAACACACCTCCCTCACCTCCCACGGTTCGAACCCGCGCCCTCGAGGGATAAAGGCGTGGGCTCATCGAGCCGTGTACCAATTGTGCCCCAACAAAAAGGTGTCTCTTTTTGTAACGGCTCGGACCTCTTAGAGGAATCCCCGTGCACGTCGAAGCTACCCAGGACCTCTTAGAGGAAAACCCCTGGGCATTCTCCCCTCCCACAACTCGAACCTGAGCCCCTAGAGACACAAGTACTTAGGCTCATGGAGTTGTGTACCAATTGAGCTAGTAGCTTCGACGTGCACGGGGATTCCTCTAAGAGGTCCGGGCCGTTACACGTACCGTAATAAGAATGGACCAATCTCCACAAATTTGAGTAGATCTGTTAATTATAAAATGAACAAAATGCAAAAAGGATTTGATAGGAACCGTCGCTAATCGAAAAGGAGGATCAACGGTGGCTCAAGAACAAAAATCACAAAATTGAATCAAGAAGAATTTTAGGGTTTTGGAGAAAAAGAGAGGCAACACTTAAGCTTAAAAAAAAACTTAAATGACACAAGAATTAAGACAGCCTTAATAAATGTTTAAGGTAATGACACAAGAATTAAGGTTGCTTTAATTATGAGTGTAATTTACATATATTTCCTTTGAAATTAAATAAACTAAAGAATTAAATAATTATGAATGTTTGAATTGTACAAGAGTAAAAATGCAATAAATACACTATTGAAATCCAAAAATGACTTACAATTTTGAATAAGAAAGTTTTTGCTTGAACGACTTATATAAATAACCGGAGCGAGTATATAATATTAGCTGAAATCATTAATTAGTGAATGACATCTAGCTTGAGACTTCTCGTTTGGTTCGTTTTTTCTAACTTACAGTGTTAGTTCGGAGTTGTCTAATTGGAATTAATACTTTATGTTTGGTTCAACTTTAAACTTGCATGGAAGTTTTAAATTTTTTAATAATAAAAATATGAATTGACATAAATAGTCTTCAAATAAGAGAAAGATGAGTAATAAAAGGTTATTAATGAGGGTTAATTGTGTCCAATACTCCTAGGAGATAACTCCTTATGGGGTGGTGGGGGGATATCCCTCACCTTATGGTAGAAAATTTGGGTAATCAAACAAGGTTAGTTCTCAAATTCATGTGAGTTATCTCCTTATAGATATCTCCATCTCATACCAAACAAGGTCTAAGGCCTAGCTTGTTTGGTTAGGGGTGGAGTTAACTCACAGGAGATAACTTGGTGTGGAGTTGAAACTAATCTTGTTTGGTTGCCTAACTTCCCTGCAAGTTATCTCTCAACTCACATCCAAAGCAAGTAAGAAATATCTCCATCACCTTTCCTAGGGGAGAGTTATCTCCAGGAGTTTGTGAACACAATTACAACAACAACAACAACAACAACAACAACAACAACAACAACAACGACAACAACAACAACAATAACAACAACATAGTCTCAGTCCCAAAAATTTGTTTGAAAGGTATTTATGTTAATTCTTATATTTTATTATTTAAAAACTTACAACTTCCCCGCAAGTTAAAAGTTGAACCAAACATGAGAATATGATATTTCATGGAATGTTAATTCTAAACCCGAAAGATTACCAATCTATGTGGGATCGACCATTTGCCAGTAGCCAAGCTTAATACAGATATTTCATGGATATGTTTTATAAATGAGTTATTTACAAAATAACTTATATATTATCGTGCTTCGCACAACTGAGACCGCTTGTTATGCTCGCAGAACTTCAATTATAAAAATTTGTTATTCTTGTTCGAAAATGCATGTATGATTTGTATAATATTGTCTCCAAAGTGGTTTTACTTTAAAATATTTATATGAAAATAATTTATAAATAAAATACACTAATAAGTATAAAGCATTGATATTCTACCTATCTGCCATACAAAAATAATAATAAAAACAAACGCCTAACACTATATGAATTTTTTAGACATCATCTTTCGACACAACTTCATCTTCAGCATAGAACTCAAAGAAAATCAAGACAACTGAAACAATGAATAATAGATACAATAAGAAATTATTGTTGCAAGATCATTCTCATTTCCAAATATAAGCCTTTGGAGTGTCAGTCATTCTATCTACAACAACCTCAGCTTAGTATACAAAGGTACAATAACCTCTACATGCTTTTGATGTCAATAAAGATTGTAAAGTTAGGAGTATTAACACGACTCTCCCCATATCTCAAGGAAGGCTCCAGAGATATATTTGCAGAGTAATATGATTTACTCAAAATGACAATGCACATGAAACCATACGACAATAGCCCCAAAATGATAAAAGTAACATGTTATATCATTATATTTATTTGAAGTGAATGATGTGTCATTATCTTCAAGCATACAAGAAATCTATGCTAAATTTAAAAACTACAAGCATACAATCTCAAGAAATAGATAGATGCGCATGACATTTTAGGGTAATATAGTGAATACCTCGGTATTTCACATAACTAAAATTGGATCTTAAATGACTCCAATTCAAGCAAATGCACATGTATAGGGACCAAGGACCATCTGACGAAATTGTACATTAAATCCAATAACATGAAAAATCATAATAACATCCAAAAAACGAACATCGGCAACAACCTCAGTCCCAAATTAAGAACATCGGCAACAACAAATGCTTGGTCGCTATACAATGAGCATCATTCGTTTATCAATGAAAACACAACGTACAAAGAAAGAAGTCCTGTTAAACTATATTTGTTCACTTCTCCTCTCCACTCCATTAAAAAAGAAACAACAATTTAGAGACCTATATACATTTCAAGTAAAAGAACCATCTTTTATTAAATAAATCAACAAACACTTTGGAATCATCAGTACTATATGTAAAAAAATAGCATATCACACAAAATGTTAAATCTTACAATCATTGCTAAGATTCAAGAAGGCATGACTACAATCCTACAACAATTAAACTTAAAATGAAGACGCCAAGCACCTTGATCAGAAAAGCACAAACAAAATTATACGCCGTGAAATTCGAGAATTTCCTAAATCAGATTAGATGACTAATTAATGATTTTTCGATTTTATTTGAATTTTAGGAATTCGAGGTGGGACCTACGCGTGACGGACCGAAGATCATAAGGTAAATAATATTTTTTTATTATTATGTGCCTATTGTGTGTAATATATTTTAATTCGTCGCGAAATAAATTCGAATTAGCATTTTTAATGTGTTGTACGGGTGTTTCGAAGTGCGTTGATATTTTCTCCAATTTTTGGCGAAATTGGGGTAATTTTTGGGGTTTAATTTGAACACAAAAATAAGGGATAAACATGAAAGTAAAATAGAAAATTGGCAAATTATCAATAAGGGCAGTTGGTTTATATTGTTGAGATAAAATGAGAGGGGCAAAAAGGTCATTTAGATATGCCTTTTGGTTTTACAAACCAAACGAAGCCCCTGCTTCGTTTCTTCACCGTTTTCTTCGTTCGACTGATTTCTCACGTCTCTCTCGTTCTCACTGATCTCTCTCGTCTCTCTCTCTCGTCTGTTGACATCGAAGGATGAAGGTGAGGTTTTGGGGATTGTTTTGCAGCAGAACTGCTGGTGCAGCCATTAATGGCGAGAGGAGGATGGAGAAAATGATGAGGGATCCCGGAAGTGGAAACGTTGGTGAAGAGAAGAGAGAAGAGATGAGGGAAGCGAGGGAGAGACTCTCATGGTGAGGAAGGGGTCGAACTGGACCCGATTCAAACCCCTCCCCTACTATATAAAAAAAAAATCAGTTTAAATTCAAAAATGAAAAAAAAATCTGAAAAAATAGGATTTTGGGCCTAATAAATATATATTATATGTTTTTATGAAAAATATGCAATTCGGGATGTGTACGAAACAATTATTCGGGGTTTTGTCTCGAAAAATGTAATTAGCCTAAATTATCAAAATAATTTCCAAAAATTATATAGATTTGGTTTTTAGACAAATTATTAATAAAAATGCAGTAATTGAGAATTAAAGTCTCAGAAAGTATTTTGAGTATTTCAATGTGTTGTCGGGTTCTTTTAAGGAATTTAAACACCGACCGGGTTAGTGAATTTTGAGGAATTGTTGAAAAATGTTATAATTAAGTCGAGACTAATAAATTAAGGATTTTTTTTTATTTATTAGGATTTCAGTACGAGGGAATCCGAGGAATGGGCGAGCGAGGACTCGAATAACCAACTTACGTTGGTTTGACTGTAAGTAAACACTATTTTGCTCTTTACAGTAATATAAAATATATTTTGCATAGTATGGGAGTGAGACCCTTGATCATGCATTATGACATCCGGATAGAGTTGCCCATGCTATGGGTCGTTAGGGTGTGAGGTGTGCTCCACTCTAGACTAGACGTACTGCAGGCGTCTAAGATGGGTAATGGTCGATTTCGGGGTAGCATGCATTGACTCGTAGTACTGTTCTAGGTTCATCGTGAGATGGTCTGCTAGTTGTGAGCTTAGAACAGGAAATGGGATACATTTTGTATATTTATTTCAGTATTTCGTTTTATCGTGCAATACTCATATTATCTCTTATTATTACGTGTTGTACGAAGGAAGGTAGATGTTTACTTATCCGACACTGTTTATTTGGTGCACGCTGTATTTGGTGTTCTTGAAATGGCTTTGTCGGGTTTTGAGCCTAAGGAAGACCGAAAGGGAAAGAGAAAGATAGAAGACTTTTGCTAAGGAGCTCTTTTCCCTTTTATGTAATGTATGTTTATATTGTTTTTGTTTTGGGTTTTCAGGGTGAGTGTAGGACGCGTATCACTGAGGAACAAGTTTTGAAAAGCTCATAAATTCAGTAAGTTTGAATTGGGATTGAGGTTTAAACATCTCACTCTTATATATTTAAGGCTTTGACCAGTTTCGGTTTCAGTTTCAGTTTTGGTTTGAGATTTAGTTTTGTAACTAAGGTTTACTAGTTGTAGTCCAGTTTATAATTTCAAATTGATACCATATTGTGAACTGCGAGAATTATGAGTTTTTTAGGCCTCTCCCCATTTGGTTTTTATTAGGTTTAGGGTGCCGACGACAGTCCATATTTAGAGGAGGTGTACCAAATTTTTTATAAATATACGAAAAATATTATGTAATATCTCCTAATTCGCTCCATTTAAATAAGTTGAGAACTGAGGTTTAATAACGATTCTAATTTAGTATTTGGAGCAGCTTAAGGATTAAATTAACGGTCATTTCGAGGTTGGTAGTTAACCGTAGGATTAGGTACCTAATTGGGATAATTAGGTTAGGTCAGGGCTTCGTGAAACCGGTCTTGATATAGGCTTTGATCACAAAAGCACAAATCGAATATAAAAGTACCCAATTTTATAATTCCAAACTCACGTACAAGCACACACATGCGCATCTGCTAACCCATCAAGATTCAAGACATATTTCTTTTTGAAAAGAAACTCATTTCGCGAGAATATGTCTCACCGAAACTACACACACGCACACACGTATCGTAGTTGAGAAAATAGCTCAGCAAGCCAATAGTGTAACGACCTATTTTCTAAATGGACCGCCACGGGGGTTGATGCGGTCCCACAACCTGACCTACCAGCGCCAGCTGTGTCCCACATGCCAACTCATCCACCTTTTCGTCATAATTAATCTCAAATGACAACAATTTCCTATTTAAATTGCTACTGAACTTAAGTCATATGTTAAGATCATTGTAAACTCAAATAAATCACAGCGGAAGTCATGCAATTAACTCTAATACCTAGTGTGGAAAACTCATATATCATATGTACCTCAATGTATCAAAATATCCACAGTACAGAGTCCTAGTGTCTCATGAAAATTCCAAATCCCAAAATAAAATAAAATAAGTATATACAAACGTACAAGGTGACTAAACGTTTTTGTATTCCGACTTGCCCTTGCCCTTGCCCCAACATACTAGGATCTGCACTCAAGACATCACAAAAAGACAAATTTCGAGTCCAGAGCCTAAGGAAATTAAGTGAGTAGTACAGAAAGTAAGTACTGGAATTGAAAAAAACTATAAAATAAACACGCGGAAATAAAATACAGGCAACTATGCTCATCGCATGCAAATGTAATAGTGAAAGCGTAAAGTGTGTGTTCCTCTGTGTGTTCCTAGCCCCTAGGGTCAGACTAGCGCCACACTCGGACTCCCAATAGACTACTGTCGGCGAGTAGCATTCAAGCAGGGCCAGTATCCGAATCCGCTAGGTGTCGGTGTGGAACCTACAACGCACCCACACGTGCCTGTCACTCTCTCGGGTTGCCATATTCACCGAGATGGCACACGTGATATGGCCTAGTGGACGTACACACAGAAATGGCACGTAGGGAGAGCCTCAACATCCGTCCATTATAACCATACCGGGAATAGAGTATTGAAAGACGTAATATGTATGCAAAAGAAATATTGCTCAAGTAATTTCAGTTGGGATACTAAACACCTCACATCACACTATGTGTCCCGTCACTAACACCCAGTCCGGCTCCGCCTAGTCCCGTATATCCCAAATTACAGCTCGTAATGACCTATGTCCATGTATAAGTTATATTTAGTCATGTGTATGTGTGTTAAGTTATTTCACACAAATTATGTTAAAACATGTGTCAATTAATTAGCGCGCTAGGTCTGGGCATTAGTAAACAATCTTTAGGGTATTTTATATAATGAGAAAAGAAATTGACATATAACAAAAGAAAGTAGTTCGGAGAAAATAACAATCTTTAGGGTATTTGATATCAATACAAACATAAGATTAAAAGGAAACAACAAAAGATAACAACAACAACACAACAAAAACAACCACATGGCCTCAATAGTGTTCTAAATGGAGGTCATCTCCTGTTCTGATTATAGGTAAACAACAGACAGTACCAAGTGAAAACCAAAACTTGCAAGAAAAGCCTGATTGGCTTACATGGAGATTGAGGAAACACATCTCCAGGAGTCTCGATAGACTATTAAAGCATGATATACATATGTTGTCAACTGCTTCATGAGCTTCATATAATCCCAAAGAATAACACAACCAAAACACTCCTTTTCGGTGGCAGAAAACACCCATGCACCAAAAAATACGAACACATGAAGTGTTAACGAGATATCAAGAGATATCGTTACTAGAATGCAAAAGACACAACCGAGTGAAGCGGGGAAACAAAGCAACCAAAAGGAAGAGATGAAGCGCGTTTGGAAAGGCTTTTGCCACTAGAACATTTTTGACTTTTAATAAAGGTTTTAAAACTTTTATTAAATAGAGTGTTATTAAATGTCATGTGAAAATGTGTTATGTTTTAATTTTATATATATATATCTATTACATAGAGGTTTTTTAAAACTCCTATCAATTAGGTGTTATTTAATAACACCCCCATTTAATAGGGGTTTAAAAACCTCTATTAAATAACGAAATTGTTCTAGTGTGCCCAATTGCGGAAAAACGTGGTCGACGCGTGATGTACATTCACGTTGAAATAACGGTTTAAGACTCTTTTTATTAGGGTATAGATACAAACTTATTCCTTTAATCCCCAGTAGCATATGAGATTTGCTAAAATCTCTACAGTACCATGATATATAAACTTATTTAGATAAAAGAATTACTTGAAAAAAAAAATTGAGACAACATCCAATTTGCAATTGAGAGAAACGTTGGAGAGGCTGTGAGGTAAAGAGGCCAAAGATCAAATATCTTAGGCTGAGATAGGATGAACGAATTAATTATTTGAGTTTTATTTTTCTTCATTTATTTGTCACATGTAGCCGTTGGATGTATAGCCGTTGGATGTGGGATCGGGATATGTGTGGAGTAAGAGACAGAAAAAAATCCCACAAGATGGACGTATAGGGATGCCGAAAAAGTTTATTACGTTTTCAATAAAAAGATAATTGTTGTAAATTGGATGACCTTTTAATCAAGCTTATGAATGATAACATTGTCAAGCATGAATCTCACATTGAATTGTAACATCAAGCATGACTTCTACATTGAATGTAACTTGTAACTTGCACACTCTATATAACTTATATTCAACTCCAATGTATAATCATTTGTCTATGTATTGTCATGTTACTTGTAACCATTTCCAATGTACACCAACTCTTCCATGTATTGTCAAATTACTTGTAATGTGTTGTATGACATGGGGTGTATTTGTTACTTGTACACATTGTATAAAGTACATTTATCATCATCACCAAATGACCTATATATAAACGGTGTCAACCTTATTTGTAAAAACACATCAAGTTGAATGAAAACTTCTCATTCCAACTATCTTATTTCTTATCTTCTCATTCGTAGTAGTAGTTTGTAGTAGTAGAAGTTCTTAATCTTCTATTTTCCTTCTCTAGTTCTCAGCAAGTTCCAACTTAATTTACAACAATAACAGCATACTTTCTTTGGTAGGTGACAACACATACAAATACTAACAAACCCCTAACTTCTTTGTCTACTAAGAGGCTAGCTAGTTGAAAGTGGGGGTACGTGGCGGTGCCTCATTGGCCTCACTCCGACCATAAATATAATACAGTCATCAAGAATTGAATCTATGACATTTGCATCAATCGAGTTATGGTGCTCATTTCTTTGTCTATTATATATGCACCACACCACTTATTAGGCGGCTACCTAGTCATCACTTGTTTCCCCCCAGGTTCCATCATCTTCATCTCCACGGCACGTCTTTGCTTGTTCTCAATATTTCCATGCCATCCTACATTCACATAACTAACCATTAATTTAACACAATTATATAAGTCCTAATAATTATAACCATGACTAGTATAGGACATGTAGGGGTAACAAAAATTCGACCCATACATTTGCTACACCACTTTAGTAATCTTTCAACAATATATGGAAAAAAAATTGAAGAACTGTTACAACATTGTAGCAAATGTACGTACCTAACTAAAGTTTTTCCCAATCATTACTTATATTTATCGCACTATATAATCGAATCGTCACGCCTTTATAGGGGAGGCTCCCTTATAGTTAAAAGTTCGTCTCTTGACTTGATTTTTTAAACCTGAATATATGCATACCTATAGACAAGTCGTAGCCGCGGCTCCTGAGCTCTCTGTATTCCTGGCACAGAGCACAGCCCTCACACCAGCAATGAACACAGCAATCCCAACATGGCTCTGCTTTCAATCGATGTTGCTTTCTCATCTTAGACCGATAAAAGCAAGTGAAGAAGCAAGGGCACCCAGTCACACATATCATAAGTGTGTACAGCACACCACTAGTTCCACAAGCTACAATTGATCCCACAAAACAAATTAACTAATACACAATTAATTTTACAAGTTCATATTTTTTATGTAAACATACATGTTTACTTATAAGTTACTTTCTTAATCACATACTAAAAGCTCATGGTAGAAAGTTATATACTTAGGCCTCATTTGGTTTATTTTTACCAACTTATAATGCGAGCAGAGTTAACTCCAAACTCACAATGCAAGATCATAAATATATCCTTCAAGCAAAAGATATGAATTAACATAAATATCCTTCAAACAAAAGAGATGGATGTGGGTAATAAAAAGTAATTAATGAGGGGTATAATTATGTCCACAAATTCTTGAGAAATAAATTCCCTAGGGAGGGGTCGTGGAGATATCTCTCACCCATTGAATGTGAGTTGAGAGATAACTTGGAGGGAAGTTGGACAATCAAACAAGATTATTCCAACTCCCCTTCAAGTTATCTACCGAGAGTTAACTCATCCATAACCAAACAAGGCCTTATATGTTCCGTTTGATTGCAAAGAAAACGTTTCATAGGAAAAGAACATTTTCTTAAGAAAATTTTCCAAGTAAATGTTCATAAGCAAATTTTCTTACATATGTTTGAATGCACATATAAGAATTTTTTCCTTCAAAACTCCTCAAAAACAAATTTTGAAATAAAGATTAAAACTTACCATATATATTATAATATATATTAAATGTATTACTTTTTATATTTAAAATATAAATTTATGAATCTTAATATGGAAACTCAATTTGACTACCTTAATAGGTGAGAAAATATATGGGTCTTAATGTGGAAACTTAGAAATAGTGAGAAAATATGCCACAAGAAAGTTTTAAGAAAATGTAATTTTTTCATGAAATTTATTATTTTCTTTGGAACATTTTCCTTTTTCGTTATATCAAATTACAAGGCCTAGATTAATTAAATAGCAGTAGAAATTAAATTAATAATTAGTATTAATGAGAAAAGCAACTTTCTTGTAGTGACATAAACTTACAAGACGAGCCTCTATCCACGATCTCCGCAATTTGGCCGAAGGTAATGCATGGACACCAACAAGTTATGCAACCTGGGAACCAAATTAATTAAACAAGCCAACATACGTGTTACAAAACTTTTAAATAAAGTCAGGGAAGCGAACTTTTAACTAAAAAAAGGCGATGAACAATATATATACATGCATATGTGTAACATACAATTGTGAACATCGTCAAAGCAATCGCAAAGGCCGGTCGACCAAGGACCGAGGGGCTTGGGCTTTTCCGGCGACGGAGGGGGATAATCTTCATCAGGGGTATCAGTGGCATAGGATTCAGCACTAAAACTAGAGGTTTTGGTGGTGGTGGTGGTGGTGGTGGTGGTGACAGGGATGCCTGTGCTTGTTTGTTCATCATCAACAAAGCTGAATACATTGGATCCTACAGTTGAGGTCAGTGCTGATGATAAGGAAGACAAGTACTTCCTATAATATTCAACATATGGGTTTAGAGGAGGAGGATTAATAGTGGCAGTGGTGCTCATACTTGCAATTCTTTCTGAAATATAGGATTTCTAGCTACCTATATTACTAGCAAATTGAGTGGAAAGAGATTTAAAGAAGGGAAATTGGTGAGGTCAACAAGTCAACTCGTTATGTTGCTATGAATTTGTGGATTAGGCCGCGTGTCATGATGCCATTTGATGCTTTCTTTGTGTTGACTTGTCGTCAAAGACTTATAACTTGGGTTACTGACCACTGCTTTCCATGTCAAGATTGCAACTTGAGAAAGATAGTTTTTGTTATTATTATTATTATTATTATTATTATTATTATTGTAAGAGGTAGCCCGAAGGAGGGATCGGTGGGGTAACAGTTCCGAGCCCTTTTTTAGGGGCCTCACTTTTTAAAAAAATTTTATATAATCCGTGTATATACATCATATATGGAACAAATTTATATTAATTAACAAATAAAGATGTTGACTCAAAATGAAAAGTGTCCTTTATACACGTCGATTTTTGTGTGTACGTATATCAATACATAAATCAATGAACACACATAAATGCGTGCTCATTTCGTGTCTTAATTTAGTCAACTTAGTATTTTCCTTAATAAAAATCTGTTCGATTTTGAGTGTATGATATCAAAGATTTTTTTGTTAATAATTTAATATATCATCTAATAAATGCGTGCTCTAATTACCCTCTACCCCAAACACCGATAATAATTTTAAATTAAGGGTCTTTATGTCTTTTTAGTTGTTTCAACGACTTTTTTTTTCTTAATTATATATGTACTATATTAGTAACTATTTTAAAAGTTCACGAAGTTAAAGAATATCTTGCATGCATTAAAGAGCCATCTTATAATATTTTGGAAACTAAATTCTATATATGTTTTGATTTTTATAAGTAAAATTAATTATATGGAAATTTTAAATTAAGAACTTTCAAGCTAAAAAAAATAACAAAAATAAATCAAGAAAATAAATATAATCTACTAAAACTCAAAACTTATTTACGTTGGGTCAAACTTGTTTTTGTTTTCTCCATTTTCCTTCACTCTCTTGTGCAAGTGCACCTCCAACACTAATTTAATTAGTTTATCAATTTCTTATATCCAACGATTAATTGATTTAATAATTTGGTGACCACGACTTTACTGATGTTGCTTTCATTTCAAAATTATTTTAAAGTCATCATTAATTAATTTTTTATCCAAAATCATTAATATCATGTATTTCACAAGAAGAAACTATAATGTATTCAAAAGAATTATATTAAATAAAAAATAATATTTTATTATCTCAAAAAAAATTCACTACCTCATAGTATATGAAAATTAAGGGACTCAATTTTATAACTTTGCCTCAGTCCCCCCAAACTGCATCAGATGACCAACCTTGATTATTTTTAAGGTATCAGAGACATAGCCTCAACGAATCTCAAACTTGAAGAACGTAAAATCACAAGAGTGGCGCTTCTAGCTAAGAGTTTCAAAGTTTTTTATTCTCAGTACTTGAATTCGAAACAACTGGTTAAAAGATGAGGGATATGTGTCATCCTATCACAACCTTCTTTATTTGAGAAAGATCATTAAAAGCTTAAGCTTCATTCGTTTTGTTTATTTTTAGATTATTATTAAAGTATACTAAGCTTTGTCCTAATCAATTCAGAACTCAGGGAAGGTAAGAGGTTGTCTTTAATTCAAGTACATAAGCCATTTTAGACCCTTTTTTACATTTACATTTTTTCTTTTTTTGATAATTGTGTGAGTTTGAGTTTTTTTTTTTTTTGGACCTTACCATACTTAAACATCAAGCATTCCATGAGAATCAATCATGATCCCCAACCTTATCATAAGAAAAAAAAACTAATATATTTTACATTGAATGATAAAATTTAATTCCATAGACTTTTTGATAACCAAACACATCTAACACTTTCGCGTAACATCACCAAATTTATTAGAGAGCAAATTATTCATGCGTGTCAAGAAATGCAACACATAAGCTGAATTAATTTGGAAAATCACTCTTCTAATAACTCTTTCAATTTTCCTTCAAAATGGTTGACAATCATTTGCGGTTTATATAGTTCATGTAATAATACATTTCAACACACGCACATACTCACACCACACATTCTTAGATGATCAAATTATAACTATAGCATATCTAAAATTATACAATTAGCTTTAGCTAGAACCCTAGTACCCATCAATACTCATAAACATATCAATTGCTTGTGCAAAATTATGGTCAAGCCCCATGGGCCCAAAAATAAGCAAGCAAACCCACAAGCGGTGCATTGATATACGTTGTGGGCTCGGACTCTTGAAAGAAGGGCCTTGAGTCTGGAAATGCATCTGATCTGTTAGGCCCACCAACCACAGCTCCAACCAACACATTCGGGTTAGGGTTTGGGCTCAAATAAAACCTAGTCCCTTCCTTACATTGGATATGGCCCGGATGGGCCGTAATCGACGGCAAAGAGCTGCCCCGGTGGTGGATCCTCATCGGGTACCGTGGGCCATACCCGACCATATATGACATCCTTAGAGGATTGTCTCCAAGAATGTAGTCCACCTAATAAAATGAATCCACAAATCAAATATGTAACCAAGTTCGATAAATGTAACAAATTTTAATTCTAGTATTAAACCTCGTGTTTATATACCTGACGTTTGGCGAGGAGTCTGAGCTGGGTCGACGTGGCGGATTTGCCGCCACATGGCACGACCTTATTGGCGTGGCTAAGATAGTTGGAGTAAGCAAGGAGGAGGAAAGAAAGTGATGTTACATGTTGCATGTTACTTCCACCAGTCTTGAAAATGAGTCCACCTTCCCAAGAAAATTGAGTGAGTGATGAGAGAGAGACATAGGAAAATTGTTACAATGCGACAAGAGAACACAGAGATTGATGAACTCTTTTTAATTATATATACATACGTACCTGGAGAGTACTGAACTTGGGAATTAGATACTCCCGGGAGCAAACTACATATGAAGCTATCGGCATTGTTCTGAAATGATTTCAGATAATCAGCCTTCCCCATCAACACTTCCTATTCAAGCAAACAAAGGACAGCCGTCGGATTAGATCATTAAAACAATCACGAGAAAGCCCCAACAGTCCAAGAGTAACAAACTTCAACAATAGGGGTAGTAGTCAGTTTTTTTTTTTTTTTTTTTTTTTTTTTGGCTTTTTGTCATGTAGTACACTATGTACGCTATGTTGTACATTATGTACACTACGTACGCTAGATAGCCGGTCCCAAATCAAAATAAAGGAGGAAGACTTTGGCTATGTTGGTGTTGTTGTTTGTCATGTAGTGTAGAGTGGGAAATGACCGGTTTGCCCTTTAAGGGGGTGGGGGGATGGTGATCACGTGGTCTGGGAATCACAGAAGGGAATGTCATGTGAGCCAATGAACGTCAAAGAGGTGTGACGGTGGGCCCACACACATGGCAGCTTTTCTTTTGAGAACGGATAGCGAGAATTTTAGTCCCAAGTTTGGGGCCAACGAGAGAGCAACACGTGAGGACCATTCATTATTACAGAATTTAACGGAGAAAAGAGGGCATCATGTGATGTGATGATGTATGTGCATGTAATATGTATGCATGGTTACAGGGTATCCAAGCAACCGTTATATTCTTGATAGAGTCGACTAATCCCACGTAAATTAAAAAAAAAAAAAAAAAAAAAAAGAAACTTTATCATTAACTCTGTCTTAGTCAAAATATTAAAAGTGTAAGACCATCTGTAAAACTAATACATTAACACCCTAATTATGGTTATTATACATGTACGTATGTGTGGATAGATGGATGGATGTATAGGGGATGGGGCAAGCTGTCATTCCTGAATCTCTCTCTGCATTGATGCACATGGAGATTCCAGGTATGTGGGTCTCACCAAAAGCATAGGAAAGTAGAGTGCCAAAAGTCAAGAAAAGAATTCATGGCACTCACATGATGGCAATAATATCAGATTCATCAGAATGCATAGCACTATTTGTTTTCTTTCTTTGGCAACATAATACATAAATAAAGCAGCAAACATAAATAAACTCAATAATTCTACAACATATGGCATCAATAAACTTAAACTTTAAATTAAATCGAAACCACTAAACTTGCTCTCACATTTAATTAATATCTAAAAATCAATAAACTTCGACTACCCTAAACATTGTAAATTTGCTTTACCATACTCATAGAAGTGATTTGACATCATTTAAAGGCAAACAACACTACTATATCTTGACCAAATTATAGGCAATGATAAACGAAATCAAGAGCCAAATGAACCTCATCATTCCCCCATCAAGGGCATTCCCGTAATTTCATCTCAAGCAGTGTAACGGTCACAAAAAAGAGAGCAACCAAAAACACACAAAAACATGCACAAAAAGACAAGAAGACAAAAAGGCCAAAGTAGAGGAAGAAAAAACATGCCAAGCCAAAGGTGGGTGGGGGGACGAAAGCGTAATTAGTGGCAAAGCGAGGGGATTACCTTGGAAATGAGGACGTTGATACCGGCGTGTTTGTTATCCCAACCGAACTCATTAATCGTATCTCCCGCGTGAAGCACCACCTCGTTCTTCACTATGTACTCCCTGTACTCTCTCCTCCGCGACGCCTTGTGCAGCCACGCCGCCCCCCATAACAACTCGTCCTGCATCAATAAGTTCAGTAGTAGCTCAATGATTTGATATATAATTGCCGAAAACTTGAAATACAATTATCTCCTTATTTTGCAGTACAAATGTGGGGTCAATTAAATCAAGTATCAAAAGTATTTTAGAGCAATGCGATTATGAGTTTGTGACCTCTTTTGTTGCACAGTTGTTGAAGTCCATTAAACGCATTAAACACGTATTAAACACGTACCTCGAATGACTTGGTAGACCCTAGTAACATACTACTTAGTGAAAGAATGTCAAACAAATTATTATTAGACGGTTTAATATTTGTCGAATGAACCCCAGCACCAGCAAATGTGCACCAAATGTACCAAGCAAAATTATCTCCCCTAACTCTAGGTACCTATCGAGTGGAAACCACGAGTCGCATCGACCGGCGCCCACAAGTAGGTGCACGGTGCTTAATGAGGATCAATTGATCATTTTCCCCGTTTAGCTCACTCGGTGAAGGTCTCATTCATGCATTGAAACTAATGCGTTTACATATTAATGCGCTTATCACCGAGTGTTAACCTCCAGTGCCTAAATTAAAAAAGGTTATCCTAATATTTTTTTAAAAAAAAATATGCTCACCACAACAGTCAAATAGTCAACAACACATGAGATGATCAGACGACTCTCATTGGTTCATTCATTCACTCCCAATCAGCTATAATCAAGCACTCACCTGATAGCCGTTGAAGTCGCAGTAAAACGGGCACACCGCTTTCCTCAAGCTACTGCTATACGCCCCTCTGTGCTTGTCTGCAAACTCGAACACCTACCAAACAAAAAAGGAGCAAAAAATCAGAACCCCACCTCGAGATACGCATCACAAGTCTAAAATCTCAAATCTCAAATTAGCTATAGCGCTAGGATAACACATTACAGAGATGGCTCTGCTGAGGAGGAGGGAGGAGTAACGCGGGTCCCGTGACCGGAACACAATGGAGGCGGCAGCGAGTGCGGCGGCGGTCTCCCCGGCGACGTCGGACCCGGGGTGGTTCTGATCAATCTTGTACACAGTCCTCAATGTGTCCATGTCCTCCGGCCGCTCCCAGCACCCGTGGTCGGACAATGCATCTCCCACCTGAACAAACACCGTCCCCGGCACCGCCGTCGCCTTCAACAAGTAGTCCGTCGCCCACCGCACCGCGGCGACAGCGTTGTTCGCCTCCACACCGCCCATGTTCTTCCCGAAGTCGATGATGCTCCATGACAGCATTGTGGTTGTGAACGCCATTGGGAAGCCGAACTTCACGTTGTCCCCAGCGTCGTAGTATCCCCCGTCAAGTCCACCTGTAATAACCGCCAACCTAACTGTCACTTTTACTACAATACAAATCAAAAATATAAAATATAAAAAAAAAATTGTGTATTGATTAATTAATAATTAGTTTTTTACTTAATTAATAAAATCTCAGAGCTCATAGGACTGATTAAACAAAGTGATAGCTAAAAAAAAATGAGAAGTACGTACTCCTGCGGTGGAGCCATCGCGCAATGCGGAGTCGCGGCGCCACTTGAGGCGCTGGTCCGGGGGGAGGTTGCCGGAGCGCTGGCCCTCGAAGAAGAGTATGCTCTTACGCAACGCGTCGCCGTAGTCGTGGCGCCGTGCTGCATTGACGGAGGAGAGGTGGAGGAGGACAATGAGAGTGGGCAATGCTAGGCGGAGGAGACTCATATTCATGTGGTGTGGTTGTGGTTGTGGTGGTGGTGGTGGAGAGAGTGGCAGGTCCAGAGGGGGTTTATATGGTTAGAAGAGGCCACAACAGAATTGCCAAAACGCTTTATTTCTGGTCGGTCGATCGACGTCGAGATGGGGTATCGATGTGAGGGCATTGGATTCTCTTACGAGAAGTGACACGTGGATGAGCTGCGGTGTTCGAGGCAGGGGAGCGGTTCGCGGGTTGGGGGTGAACCGGGTTCGGTTCGAATGACCGTTTAAAAGGGCAGGTGTGGTTTCATATGAGGAAGAGAGTGGTAGGGGGGTTTGCAGCAGTTGTGTGGGCAGGGCAATTTATGTTACTGAGTCGTCTGATGGAGGTACGTACAGAGGACTTGTAAGGGCACGTTTATCTGCTCATAAAGGGAAAGGAAGGGAAACCATGCTGTGTTGATGACATGCTACAAAATCTTGTTAGATGTACAACACCATTGTATGTAGCTTTTTTGTGTAATCAAATGTCATAATAGGTTGGAGATCTAGACATCACTTGCCATAAACAAGAAAATTGAGAGAGGGAATTCGACTCATGAATAAATCAAGATGTTAGCTTCTTATAAAAAAATAAACTTCGCAAAAGCTATATATTTTTTTTTTTTTTTTTGATAATCTCACGAGTGTTCCAATTTTTTTCTGACAAAATCTATATAACATTACGATGACAAAAAAGCGATTTTGTGCAATTTTTTTTTTCAAAATTGTATCCATGGACTAAAACGCATGCTTAAGTTGTTTATGTTTTTCTTTAGTAATTTAGTTGTTTATAATCTTTAATCATTTTGTTGGATATAAAATCGAAATATTGTTTGTAAAATTTTTGTTATAATGCCAATAAATTGTGCGTTTTAACCTATTACATCCAATGCACGTGCCCCATGTTAGCCCATACTATGGCACAACAAATAAAAGCACTGGCAAAAATAATTGCTTAAAAAAAAAATCATTTTATTTTGTTTTGAAGAAAAAAAGAATCTATTTATTACTAAAATTCTGGTGGTCTACCAATAAGGAAACGATGTGCTATCCAGTCACATAATCATTTTCAATTATGTGAGTACCTAAATGTCTCAAATCATACAAAAAAGCTACTCTCAAACTTTATCTCCATAATGTAGTTGTACTGTCCGTTCTACAAACCCAATGATCCAAAATGAGCCTATCAACAACTGTTGGTTAGGAGAGCTACAAGGGTGTTGGGACTCTTTGTCTAGTTCAATAAAATCATTCCTTCCTTTATGTGTCCCCATCTTTATTTTCCACAAGGAGCATTTGGCCCATGAACACCAAAAAAAAAAAGCCTAATTCATCTGCGACTTGTGGGGACTTGATTTGCAGCTTTTCATGTTCACTTGCTTTCCTTATTAGTTGCTTTAGTTCAATCATTTTTAATCTTTCCAAGCTTTTTAGGACCCTAATTAATTTAATAAGCCTATAGTTAAAATTTAACTCGAAGTTAATTTAACATAGTTAATTTTCTTCTTTTTTTTTTTTTTTTTTTTTTTTTTTTTTTGGTTTCTCATGAAATATCAGGTGTTAACATCTCTCTAGATAATGTGCACAAGTGGTCTTCATCCAATTTATTCAAACCAAGATATTGTTCGAGTGGAACTGCATCGCTTGCTACTCGAACCAAACAATTGTTAATGGACCGGACATGCTATTATAATTGTGTTCACTATTGTACATATCAACTTAATTATAACATTGTGTGCATACTAATGCAAGCTCTCAAATTTAAATGAAGATGGGAAGAACTAGGTGAGGTGCGAATTCAATGGGGTCTCTTATCCATTGTGAGCTGGGCGTATATAATTCCTAGGATAACACTAAATGAAGGTATAACTTTAAAGCTACTGGACATAATGGATAGAATTGTCCATATGTTCCCCCATTAATGGGAAGTTAAAGCAAGATAGGATAGAAACATTTAAGAGAAAAATAATTTCAATATTAAATGTGAAGGTAATAAAATAAGGCATCAAATATGAACCATAGGCATAAAGAATACTAACTAATAGGAAATATTTCCAAGAGAAATTGTTGTGTATGAGTGATGATTTTTTTTTTTTGGGCAAGACCTATTACTTGGCTCTCAAAAACCTCGCAATATTTCTTTGTTTGGTCTCTAAACTTTAATTTGCATTCATTCGATCCCTATATTATTATGGCAAATATTATCATTTAGTCCCTCAACTGATACATTTTTTTATTTGATCTTCAAACTTTCATCAGTTCACTTTTGATTCCTAAACTTTCATTTTCTCTTACTTTTGATCTTTTTGTTAAGTTTGAATAATAACGAATATTAACAAAACGATTCACAATTAATTTTTTTGGGGTTGATAAATCAATTGCGAACCGTCCGTGAGTTGCTCGTGAAGAACTTTATTAATGATATCATTGTTCTTCAAATTTAACAAAAATTAAAAGAGAAATGAAAGATCAAGACCAAAAGTGAACTAATGAAAGTTTGAAGTCTAAATTAACAAAAATTTATAAGTTCGGAAATCAAATGATACTTTATGCCTACTATTATTAATACATATATTTAGTCCACGTGGCAAACGGAAGTGCTATGTAGGTGCTACATAGAATTTTTGTTGGCAAGGAGCCAACTTTGCACCTTAATGTTGCATCTCCAATTTTTGTTATTTAAATCTTAAAATTGGATTGGACTGGAAGGGCCTAATTTTGGATTTTGCAGCCATGTGAGTCAGTTTGTTAAAGACTGATACTATTCTAGCTAGATGTATCATTGCGATATAGTTCAAGCGTAATAAATAAATACATACAATAATCCAAAAGGATGCCGACAACATTGTACAATAATGAAACAAAGATTCCCAAACTAGAGTTTCAGAGGAAGGACAACCACAAAATGAATTGGATTCACTTAATTGGGAGCAATCCATGCCGGAATTAAAATGGATAGAAGGCATATATAAAAAAAACAAAAAAACAAAAAAACAAAAACAACAAGATAGCCTCGGTTCCAAATTATTGAAATAATATTGAAATACTTACAAAAGCAATTACATAATTGAAATACCCTAAGCACTTATTGCCTTCGTGAACCTTACCACATTTGGCACTTTATTTGATGGTAAGTGTTTTTTTGTAGGCTTGAAAAAAAACTTTTAAGCTTCACACATTAATACAAATTTTCATTAAATTGGTAACCTAAAGTGAACTTAAAAGACTTTAGGTAAGTCGCAAGTTATATAAATTAAAGCATAAGTGTGACACAGATAAGGGTATTACAAATATATGAAATTCAATGCTTCACTCAATTAGGAAGTTGTATTGGGCTCTCTTTGACGCACTCGAACTAGCTTATTAGCTTAGTTTATCTGCTAGATTATATCTACTTTGACTAATAAGCATAGGCGTGCACATACCCTATATATGAAGTGTTAGATAATTAGATTATAGTCTAAACAATCGCTTGATCAAGGCCTTTGCCTTCCGTGTTAAATCCTCAAGAATCATCAAATAACAAATGAAAGCTTACATGAATTCATCATGGCGATCAATTATTGATTTGAGGCCATGGTTGGCCTTTCATATCCTCGAAGAGTGTTTGCACAAAATAAAAATAAATAAAAGTTGCATTCCTACAAAAAAAAAAAAAAAAAAAAAACTTAATCTATAAACCACAGAACCAAAAGAAGAAATGCATTTAGTCTTTCCA
Source organism: Stephania yunnanensis (assembly GCA_039657365.1). NCBI lineage: Eukaryota > Viridiplantae > Streptophyta > Magnoliopsida > Ranunculales > Menispermaceae > Stephania > Stephania yunnanensis. The sequence goes on along the minus strand of CM077588.1, from coordinate 53,271,782 downwards.
TGAATAGCAAGTCATGCTCTATACAGTGCATTTGTATCAATTTGATCATGTCGCTTTCTTTCCACTTGAATTGTTTTTAGACTCCAAATTTAATAATTTAGGGTGACAAAATCATACACGTTACAGAGATTGTCTGCTAGCATAAAAAAAAGTCAAAACGCCAATTCACTACATAAAAGAGAATACCAAAGAATACAAAATCTAATTGAAAGCGCAGTGATTAAGGACTTCAAATTCTCTTAAAAAAACATGCATGAATTGATGGAGGTGCTGTTTCATTTAAGTCTGAAATCTTTCCATAATTTGCTGAGCTAATAAGCCTAATATATATATATATATGATTTTCAAACTAAGACTTTGTTGGGCATTATCTGAATGTCTGAATGTGAAAGGAAGTGTAGAAATTCAAAGATTAGACCATTGCCCATCTTTGTCTATGTTTACATAAATATGTGCATAGATAAGGTTATCTTAATTAAGGTCCTAAGCTATGCAAGAGAAATCAACAATCACTTCAGTTATGCCTTTGCTCTATCATGCCCTTGCCCTTTTTGTACTTGGAATTCCATTGGCCTCTTCAACCTCAGCTGCAGATCTGAACTTTCTTCAATGCCTATCACACAATTCTAATCACTCAAAGATTCCAATATACACTCCAAACACCTCATCATACACATCAATCCTACAATTCTCAATACAAAACCTCAGATTCATATCATCTGCAACTCCAAAACCGCAGCTCATCATAACACCACTACATGAATCACATGTCCAAGCAACAGTGATCTGTTGCAGGAGACATGGATTGCAGATTAGAGTTAGAAGTGGAGGGCATGACTATGAGGGTCTGTCTTATGTGTCGGATGTTCCATTCGTCATAATCGAGTTGGCTGAGTATCAAGCCATTGATGTTGATGTTGAAGATGCCAGTGCTTGGGTTCAAGCAGGAGCAACAATTGGTCAGCTTTATTACAGAATTGGAGAGAAAACTCGTGCCTATGGGTTCCCTGCAGGGGCTTGTCCTACAGTTGGTGTTGGGGGGCACTTCAGTGGCGGTGGCTTTGGTGCCTTGTTTAGGAAATATGGCCTTGCAGCGGATAACATACTCGATGCCTGCTTAGTGAATGCCGATGGCGAGGTGTTGGATAAAGAATCAATGGGTGAGGATCTCTTTTGGGCTATCAGAGGAGGGGGTGCAGGGAGCTTTGGAGTTGTTCTGTCATGGAAAGTCAGGTTGGTTCCTGTTCCACCTATTGTGACTATATTCAGTGTAGTTAAAACATTGGAACAAGGCGCGAATGCACTTGTTCATAGGTGGCAATACATTGCAGATAAACTCCCTAGAGACCTGTTAAATGCACTCCTCATAAGAAGGGCTAATGCAAGTAAGGAAAGCGAGGGAACAGTTCAAGCAACATTTTTATCTGTGTTCCAAGGAGAAGCTGAACAACTAATCCACATAATGGAACAAAGATTTCCCGAGCTTGGCGTGAAGCGGGAAGACTGTATAGAAATGACCTATCTACAATCACAAGTCTATCTAGCAGAATTCCCCATTGATTCTCCAGAACTTTTGCTGCAGAGGAATCAAAGTAGGAAATTTTTCAAGGCAAAATCAGACTATGTAAAGGAGCCTATTTCGGAAATCGGGTTGAGAGGATTGTGGGAAAGGTTTTATGAAATAGAGGTTCCTGAAGTGATTTTCAGTCCTTATGGTGGAAGGATGGGTGAGATTCTGGATACTGAAATTCCATACAATCACAGGAAGGGAGTCATATATAAGATACAGTATTTGGCATGGTGGGGAGAAAAAGGAAGAAAGGCATCCAAAAAGAATATTGATTGGACTAGAAGGGTGTATAAATACATGACTCCTTATGTATCAAAATCACCAAGGTCTGCCTACTTCAACTACAGAGATCTAGACTTGGGTCAAAACAATAAGAATGGAACTGCAAGCTACTTACAGGCCAGAGATTGGGGTATTAAGTACTTTGGCAACAATTTTGATAGATTGGTGCGTGTGAAGAGCAATGTTGATCCAGATAACTTCTTCAGAAATGAGCAAAGTATTCCACCAGTACGAGCCTGTAGGAAAAGCAAGGAAGACTTGAGATGAATAGTTTGGCATTGCGGCTTAAGACTAAATTGATTAATACACAACAGCTGCAGCGTGCTGCCTTAGTTTCTTGTTTGCATTCTATCTCTCTTGTCCTCATACTAAGTTGGTCCATGTTTACGCAACTGCTATTATCATTCATGAAGGTAAGTCAATATATGGAATCTCCATAATTTACTTCCTCTTATTTGTTTGAGTGTTTGCTTGACTATGGTGTAAAAAAAAAATGAAAAAAATGAAATTAAACAACATATTAAACAACAAATATGAAATAAAAAATGCCAAATTCATTCAAAATTATCTTTTCAACATAAGAGATCGTGTCATTTTGTTGATGGTAAAACACTCTTCAAATAACACATGCAAATGGGAGAGGCTACTCACATTTAAGGCTCAAGGATTTTCTGCAACTTAGTAGATGTAGGATGTCATTTTTACACCATGATCACATGATGGATTAGTCTTATCACTAAAGCAACAAGAAAATACAAGTGCAAACATGAAATAATGTGGGGAGCATATAGTTAATTGATAGTTTAAGCTAATGGAGGGCATAGGCTGACCACAGATAAGATCCAGGGAAATCTTTACTTAACTTGATCGATGTTGGTGATCTTTCCTATCAACGTAAATTAAACAGGGAAAAGTGGAGTGCTGCCTAATTGAGAAGTTAATACTCATTTCAAATTATATAGTTTCACATTGAAATATTACACAGAAATACACAGGAACCAACAGAAAATTCAGTAGTTAAAGGCTCTTGTAATATTATGATAAGCTACCACGACCTTAATGATTGCATATTGCAATTATGGCTTTAGAACTGAATTCTTAGTTAATTACTGAACTAGTCGATAATCAATAATTTGTATACAACCTATAATTTGCATTCCAAATTTCCAAGCAAGTCCCGTTTTTTGATAAGTTGTAGAGTTAACTAGCCATTTACTCTTCAAAATGCCACTGATTTTGGCAAGGATATGCTAGTTCGCTCCTTGCTACTCACAAGTCTATCTTGAACCAAGGGAAAACACACAAGGATGAGAACATGTATATGGCTGTGACTTTAACGAGTTAGGATAACAACAGCAGATGACCTCAAGTAAAGGGATCAAGACAGGAATCGGAATCAGAACTACCATGGCTTGTTGGACTAGCCAGAGTTTAGGCATCAAGTATCTCAACAACAGTTTCTGCAAATTGGCGAGAGCGAGAGGCAGGATCAATCTAGAGCCAAAACAACTTCTCCAGGAAATGCAAATTGTTCCATCGCAAGGTATGAACAAAGAGTATTAAGATGCCTAAAACTGACTAGTGTTCGCAAGGCCTAAATAAGACATTTTAGATTGACAAAAGAGGAGAGGGCTTCTGGGCTTGTTCTTGACTAGCTTCACCTCGTTTCTCTATTCCTTAGTTAAAAGCCAAAAACTAAAGATGAAATGATTGACCAAGTTCATTTACTTCTTAATTGATCACCATTATGATTGATGATTGATAATTAAGGCTTCCAAGTGCTGTCGCATTTTCTCAAAAGAAGATTCCTGTTATGTAACTTTTTAATGCTGGGAACATAGACTTCTAAATACTGATAGCATAGGCTAATAGGAAATAGAAGTTCAACTGTTAATAAGTAGCTCCAAAGCTCCATGAGTGTCCAATATGTTAATCATTCTTGTTACCCTAATAAACTACTCTCTCCAGATCTTTATAATTGACATTTTAAGGTTGTACACGATTCTTAAGGAGCTCTTTTAATGCGTCTTGGTGGAAGAAGATATAGCATGAATGGACCAAAAGACCCTCACTTTCTCTCACCTTTATTTTAAATTTTCTTTTAAAATAAGTTGATTGCTCTTTGTAGTTATTATCCTTTCTTTCCCCATATAAAGGTATAAAAGGAAAAACTCATACTCCCATATCTTGATTTTCTCAAATGACTCGTATTATGAAATTTGATCATATCTCTAAAATGTCGCATAAAGTGGTTCGGAGGGAGTAGTTTTTATCTTTCGGAATCTCTAACTCTTGAACTTAGAAAAGATATGTAGCCAAGTAAATATGTTTAAAACACAGGCCATATCTTTCTGCTAGAATATCAACAACTACAAATCTAAGGTAGACATCTCTATAAAGGAATCAGAGTACATCGAGAAAATTGATTCAGACTCGCAAGACTTCTCCAAGAAAATACAAACTATTCCACTAATTCTTGTGCAGGTTAGGATCAAATGTTATTAGAAACACCTTAAGTGGACTACCGCTTTAAATTCATAATTGATCGCTTGAACAACTGATTAATAACAAGCTCTACGGTGCATTGAGACAACCTATTGGAGTAAAACTCCGCACCTTTGAGTTGAAGGTAGTTAAATTGGGGACAATATCAGTACTAAAGGATGTCCACATGCTCGAGGAGAAGTGCCGCAAGTAGGCCTAACAATATGAATGGTATGCTTTCCTACAGCTCCTGAAATGTCTTCCCAACAAGCGCGATTTCTACACCTTTAGAAGTTCTATCTTTCTACGTCTATATAAGTTTTATCCGTTTGAACCAACGAGCCGCCGCCGGCGACGTAAATCAAGACAAATACTTGGTTCTTGAATATGAATTCGGTGAACGAAACCATGATAAATTCCCTTCTAAACGGTTAACGCCCAATCCATGCTCAACCTAACTGAAATTCTCAACTAGGTCAAGATGAAAATAGCCTGTCACTCACACACAGTACATAGATCATAATCAACCAAGAAATCAACAACAGAAACACAAGTTTCACTGTCAAGCACATGACCTAATTAACGAACAAACCAAATCATTCAAAACGCTCGGATCAAATGCAGAAAATGAGAGATTCGTTTGGTTACCGAAATTGAGTCGGATTTCGGCGATCGATGAAGAACGTGTTTGCGATCATCTCTTCTTCTTCTTATTCCTCGTCGATCTCCATTAGCGAAGATTGCATCGGATCGCAAGTTCGCAACTGCTTTACGAATCTCTTCTCCTCTCTATGATGGCGATGGGACATATTTGTCTTTTTTTTTTTTTTTCAGCAGAGAAAGAGAGAAGATTTTTTGGCGCCTCATTTCCGGTTCCCGCTTTTAGAATTTTGAGTTTTGAGGAGGAAAATGAAACTAGCAATTTATGAATTTGAAGTGACGTTAAATGGAGTGAAAAAATAAATATATAAAAATAAAACTAGTGACTAGTTGGTTCAGCATAGCGAGGGTGAGGGACTCGATTTCCTTAACGAGATCTCGAGTTCGAGTCACGTAAATGGAAAAAACTTAGTCGAAAGGGTTGCCTCATATGGAGCTCGAAAATATATGAACGTTGATTGGTTGGTGTCATTGATGTTTGTATATATAAGTGAGTTGTGTTCATGTCTCACGAGGTTTAAAGCTCGTGAATATGTGTTACAAATTATATCCCAACTTAACCACGCCAACTGACATGTACTGAATTTTACTCTAAAAAGACAAAAAGTCTCGGTAGGAATAGAAGGAGATCCACACTTATATATTTCATTACCAAGTCTTCTTAAATTGACTTGGCATTGTATTTCAAACCAAACATCTCGAACAAACTGCACATATTATATGAGTAAGGACATTACGTGTGTTTAACAAACCTCAAAATAAAGGGATAGACCATAAAATAGTTGCCACTTTTTTTTTCTAAAACCCTAAAATTATTCTTGTTGATTCACTTTTGTGATTTTTGTTATTGAACCACCGTCAATTCTCCTCTTCAATCGGTGGTGGTTTCAATCAAATATCTTTTACATTTTAATTGTTTATACAATAACCAACATATCTAATCAAATTTGTAGAGATTGGTCCATCCTTATTGCGTTGTATCTTTATTAACGATGTTGCATGGATTTGTGTAGGCTCTGAATTGATATTGTCTTTAGTTTTATTTTATAGTTTGTTTTTTTTTTCCTTATTTGGAAGTATTTGTTTTTTCTTCTCATTGTTAAGAAGTCTTGTTTTTCATTTGTGGTGCTAGTGGGTTTATGTATTGTCATGAGTTTCAATGTTTTAGATAGCAGTTATTGATTGTCAAATTGTTTCAATTTTGCATTTTCAACCAAATTAATGGTAGTTTGTTTGAACAAACAGGATTAGCAAATCAATGTATTTGATTCTATGTTTGGTCTTGATCCCGTATTGAGCCATTAATGATTAATTAAATTTCTCTTCAAAACAACAACAACATAGCCTCAGTCCCAAATTAAAAGAAGACAAACTACGCAAATTATATACTTTTACAACAAAAAAGAAACATGCATAATAAAGGCATTGTACTAAAAATAAAATCATAGACTCAAACTTGATCGAATTTTATAAAAACTAACTAAACCTTCTAAACTTTGGAATTGAAAATCTTAAAACACTTTTATAGAGCATCTACATATTCTTATCAAACACATACTCGAAAGTGGGTGGAAACACTCTAACCCAAACCCCTTTTGTCAAATGATAAAAATAATCATCTCATATGACGCCCTAGTCCCCACAAATTGGGCCCTACCCGGCCTAAACTTACGTGGACCCCCGGTCGGTCAACTCTCACAGAGTCAACCTAGGCTTAATGAGCCTCCTATCCTAGTTATTTAATCATTAGTTGCTTAATTAATAAGTTTATTATTTAGTTTAACAAGTTTTAACATTTACGCAGAAGAATTTAAAAAATATTTACAACAACTTAAATAAGTAAACACTAGTCGGGACATGCCTAGGTGTGGAAATCCTGCAAAAGTAGATCTCATGTATATGTATGATGATGAACAGTGTGAAGAAGTGTCATATACTTGTATCAAACGTCTCGCAACCCAAAATGAACCCCACGGTAACCAAAAATATAAGTATATATCATATGTACAATCCAAACTATCAAAATAAACTTATTGTAGTAACAGAGATGAGCTAATTATAAGGGGAAGCTCAGAGGAAGTCACCGATCACAGGCTCTTTGCCTCTGCTACTAGAAGGACCTGCAATTGTCACCAAATACGGAGACAATTCCAGTGAGTAAATTCAGAAGAAGTTAATAGTAATTCATATTAAACAATAAAACGAGTCCATAAATCATGCTGGAAAGAAAATAAAGTGTTGAGAAATAGTCAATAAAATGCATGATAGACAGACTACAGTGATCAACAGTAGGGACCAAGTGACCAAGAAACAAATGATATGGAGTAAGTGGTCCTGACACTATACACGTAGGCTCAAAGCCACTTAAAACGTGTAAGTATCTAACACTAGTGCGACGGGTCAAAACCGCATCGACCGCACCTAATATGTTCGTCACTATCGGTTTGCTTGAGCCGCAGCCTGAGTAAACATTCTAAAGGGAGTCATAGACTTAACTAGATGCTCAACCACAATGGAAAACGAACACCTGATAGGAGCCACGACGCATGACGGATGCTCGCTAAGAGGATTCAGGCCGTCGGGGATCCATGAGAGCTAATTGGCTACTCAACCCGCGAGTGGACACAACTAGACCATACCACTTAGACCCTAAGTAACTCGGTATGTAGGGAAATAGAGTCCTATAATAGCAATAATTCCATCAAAATGTAGCAATAAAATGAAAATAATTAATATTGAATTTTTTAATGGTTTACTTACCTCAATACTCAAAATACCAAGCAAAATTGCAGATCCCACGCACTTCGAAAATCATACTCGATACCTGACACTAGTTCCCTAAGCTTCTGGTATCAACTTATTAGTTTTTTATTTTCTATTATTTTTACAAATTAAAATGTATATATATATATATATATATATATTTTTTGAAATTTGGGGGCTTTTGGGCCCCTTAAACAGGGCCCGGTACGACCACTAGACCTGGCCCCAGCTCCCATTTGGTCTGGGCATTTAAGGACCGCACGCAATGAGCGTGTGTGCGTCCCCCCAAAATCACGAAATATGATCTCGAAGTTCTTTTTTTTTTTTTTTCTTTCTTATTTTCTTTATTTATTTCATTCATTCCACAAATCATCAACAATACTTCTTTTTCTTTTAAATCAATTCCACTAAAAATCACATCCACTAAAATCAAAATCCAACAATGAAATAATCTAATATACTATGTATTAAATCCATGACATCAAAATTAAATGAAATTAAATGTTAACTTACTTGGTTTAATTAGAATCTCCAAGAAAATTAATCTCCATGTTATCTGGTGTTCTATTAGTTTAGAAAAGTGAACACTCTTTCGTGCAGTTGTTATCTGGTGTTCTATTAGTTTAGGGAATGAAATTTTCAAGTACATATTATCTTGTATGGTCTGTTATTCAGTTCAAAAATTAACCTCCATGTTATCTATGGAATTATTGACAACTAGCTTGTATAAGTTGACTGCGAAGGTATTGGCAGCAAGAATGAGGGAAGTCATGTCAATTATGATCGTCATTCGCCAAGGAACAAAAAGAGCTTTTGTTAAACATCAGCAAGAAGCCAACGAACCAGTGGAAAATGCAAGGAAGCACAAGCAAGAACCCAACATTATATGTGCCTCCAAAGTGAAAGTACTGCATTGGATTGTGGCCTTGTAAATAAATCTCCAGAGCAAGACTACCTTTAGTCCTTTCTGGTTTCTTGTCTGTAGTCATGTGTTAAATCTTGTAAATAGCAATAGAAGTTAATCTTCTCTTAATAAACAAAAAAAACAGAGCAAATTGAGAAGTCTCTAGTCATACATAGATATAGACAAAAATTACAAGTGAACTACCTATTGCGCTTCCATGCCATAATGTCCCTCTCAACTCTCAATCTATCAAGGGTATTAGTGAATGGATAACATCCTTTTGCTACATACATTTGCTACACAGTTGCGGGAGTCCTTCGGATAAGACGCAAGCATCTAAAGTAATTAAACAACTATGCAACAAATGTATGTAGCAAAAGTATGTCACTTTAACATTTTCCTTACCTAAAAATGACTTTTGGATGTGAACTTCACCTAAAAAGAAAAAGAGAAAGACCAATGAATGAGAGAGATGGACATCTTTACTTACAATTTAAACTCTAATACACATCTCTCCTTGTACCACACTCATCTACTCCATCTTCGCATTATATTTGCCTTATTTAGATTTACATTGAAGTGTTCTAATCCTCCATGGATTTGATGTAAAGTAGAATTAGGACTTGGACTAGTAGACCAATTTCCTGAATCTTGAAAAGAGAAATCGTCGTACCCAACCGATTGTTCGCTGCTCCATGAACTATAAGTGTCTGCACTAGGTTCGCGAATGGAATCCATCTGCATGTTGTAGTTTGGATAAGTTTGCACACTGTTGTTTTCTCCTCCAGCGGCATCTAAGATTGAATACCACGAGTTCTTTCTTTTCAACTGTAACTGATCTTCTCCACATATTGGAGCAACTTGGTCACTCATTAAGTGATCTTCGACGGCGTGAAAATTAGGAAAGCGATCTCTAACTCGAACGCCAACTCCTAATGGATAAGCTGCATTTGTAGTAAATGCATGATCTTCTTGGTTAGGATAAGCATATAGAGGTTGCTGCTCTATGACTTGATTTTCTCTTTCCAACATATCTGAACAAACACAAACATATTAAGTCAACATTCATTAAACTTCAAACTGTGTGAGTGATTGTAGAAGACATTGAAATCAATATTGAAGTTGGCTGGATGAAGAAATGGTAATTACATGGAGGCAAGGATGAGTTAAGATGAACGACATTCACTGGTCTGCATGATGGTTGAAACATATGAGGTGTCTGAGGATAAAACGGGGCGGGATGGTGTCGTTGGATATTGATATGGGGATATTGCATTGCAGGAGCATATCCTGGTTGATGCCCAATGAACTCCAAAGCAAACTCTTCGTGACCAGAGTGATTCTTGTTGTCGAAGAGAGGAGGATCGTAGTATGGGAAAGGCTTTTGGCTCAACATTAGTAACCGCTTGTCGCATTGCAAAAGTTTCTCGTAATGCTTTTCGAGTTCTCCTTCGCGGAATTGGATCCAGTGCATTCTGAACAAGAGAAAAATTGCGGTAAGCGCTGGTGTTTTCGTCGACCATGTAAGAATGAAATCTTTGGAAGATCTCATATATATATACTGTTGAATTCTATTGAGTCCTCTTCTTTAGACTTACCTGTTCAGAGATGCTTGGCCTCCAGTGAAATCAGGTGTAGCATGCCAAATAGTGTGCTTTCGAGGCTGCGGATCGCTTTCTCGCTGAAACGACGGCATATGACTCAACTGCATCGAGATATTGAATTTGTATCAAAGATTTACTTGAAATGACTTGCAATGGAAATAGAGGCTTGATTAGTTGCAAGAACACAAAAACAAACAAGGAAATGCATTTTAGGGAGTGAATTTGAACCTGAATTTCAAGCACACTTGGTTGATTCTTTGGAAAGACTGCTTTAATGGCAGTAATCTCTGACCAGTTAATCTCAATCTTGTTCTTCAATCCTCCTTCCAGCATTTCCCACACGAGTTTTCGCTTCGCGTAGTAACATTTAGCCACCAAGTCTCCATCATTCTTGGATTCTCTCTTCATGGTTTAGAATTCGCATTGTCAGTTCATGTCATTACTAGAACTTGAATGAATAATAATAATAATAATATTGATAGAACGAATAATACCTCAAAGAGGCCGATTCTAAGTCGCGAAGCTGAAATATTCGAAGCTTTAAGCTTCTCCACCTCGCCGTTCTTCGCCTTTCGCTTCTTGGATTCATCGGAACTTTCATCGGCACTTGTCGAGTCATATTTCTTTGAAATCTTACTCTCAACAAGCTCCAGAAAAGATGGAGTCTTTGTGAGTGTCAATCCCAAAGGACTAGTTGTCCCAGAAAAGTTCCCAAGTCGAGCTCCAACAACCTGTACAACAATCAAGCTAAAACTTAAAAACCCATTAAAGAAATCAAACCCAAAACTCATACAACTTACAAATTCTTCAAAAACAAAGAAACCATAGATAGAAGTCTTTAAACACAAATCTTTCAAAAACCCATTAAGAAAGAAAGCTCGGATCATGTTCGCTGGGGTGCTCGACTAGCTCTCGTAGACTTCGAGAATGCCTAAATGATAGCGAGACTTACGTGTCGATGATGTGCTATCAGGGGCCAAAGATTTTAAGGTATAGGGATGGAATGACTTGATCAGTCATTGGAGCAGACTAGCGTAAGGCGTTGTATGGATTAAGTGATGTCTCTTTGATGTGAATGAAAACTGTAGTAGGGAAGTTGTTCTAATTTTTTGTAAAAATCTTAGGCTACAAAGCCCATCCTCATATAAATTTTGTTACTTTTCAACGTACATATATACTAGTACAATTTCTTTCTGATAAAAAAAAAGAATGAAGGGGGCGCTGCTCCATTGATTGAAAACACTAACTTTAATCAATCAAAACCAAGTAAACAAAATAGAAAAGGCAATACCCATCAAAAAGTAGAGTTAAAAAATAGGGAAAATTAATGACTCGAAAACAACAACCATACTTGTAGTTGTTGTTGTTGTTGTTGATCGAAGCCATTAAACCCACCAAAAGTGAGATTCTCATTACACATTAATCGATCATGAAACATCTTTTTTTGAACCACCGTGATAAACTATCAACATACAACAAGAAACCTAAACCACCTCCAATTCCAAGAATAATGCTTTGAACTTCTATTTCAAAAACAAATCACAACTTTTATCAACCAAAACCAAAAAAAAAAAAAAAAAAGTTCGATACCCATCAAGAAGTACACTAGAAAAACAATGCAAAACAGAACAAATCATCACAAATAAAGGGAGATCTGCATACTTCTTGTTGTTGATTATCATAGCCGAATCGCTGAGTTTCTCCTGAACTGACAGCGCCATCAAACCCATCGAAACCAAATTGACGAATCGTCCATTCTTGAACCATGATAATCAAGAAGATTATCGACAACGAGAAACATAAACTACTTGGAAGATTATAATCACCGAAAGTGTAGAGAGATTATCTCTCTCTCTCTCTATTTATATATATCACCGAACGTCTAGAGATTATCTCTCTCTCTCTAAGTTGGGTGAATTATAAAATAAATTTCGTTATGCCACGTGTCATTTTCATTGGACCCATGTTAATTTTTAACTAATTTTAATTTTTAGAGCAATGTGTGCAATAAGTCACATCATTAAAAGAAACAAAAAAAAAAATCAAAAAAATAGGTGAAAACTAAAAAAAATCGAAAACCAAACAATTAGCCGCAACTAAAAAAAAATCGAAAAAAAAGTATCGAGAAAATTGAAATAATCGAAAAGTAATATATTTTATTTTGGTCTCATAAAATAGGTTTTACTTGAACTTTTTATTTATTTATTTAGAGATAACTATAAAGTAAATATGAAAGCTACAAATTCAATCCATTGGTTATTTGTATTAAGATAAATATAAATGTATGAGTAAAAGAATCAGTTCTTATTAAAAACAATTGCATTTTTTAATTTGTTTTTTATAATTAAAAATAAATTATATATATGAGCTTTTATAAAAATGTAATATGTATATATATGTATGTGTATGTGTGCACGCGCGTGTAAATCCCTCTTAATTAACTTTGGTCTACTCTTACGTACCTTGTTGAATCTTTTTAATTTTTATTAAGTCGAATTTTTTAATCTGCATAAGAAATATAATCATTTTTATTGAAAAAATAAAAATAATATCAATAAAAAAATAAGTCAATAGCTTGTTTTTGAAGTTTGATGCGAAATATGTAGGTTATATCATACAATTAAATTTCTTATATTAATACGTAGTGTTGTAGTAAATAAAAAAAAATTGATAAATTGAAAGCAATACTTCTTATACACCCACCAAAGTTTGAACTCGTAACCTTAATTTTACTTTCAAATCACATATCAAATTATTGGGTCACCCAATTGATTTAAAGTTTAGTGAAATAAAAAGCTAAGGATAAGATGAATCAATGATGAGGGGCATCAAGCTTAAATCCACATGTGATATTCAACAATTTAAAAAAATGTATATTTAGATCAATAGAACACCACAGTGGATTTCAAGCAATTCCTTTAACGCCAACCATGCTGGCTAGCTAGATATATATATAGTTCTTCCATTCTTTATTTGATTGCTTTCATCACAAAAAAACGTTCCTTTTGACTATACTTGCAATACTATGCATGCTTGTATTAAAAAATAAAATGAGACCACCAAACTAATCACTTTAAGGATTGTGAAAGCTTGGATAAGGTGTTCTATCTACAAAAAATCTATCTTCAGAGAAGAAATGAAAAGAACATTACATCATCATTAGTGCTACAACTTCATTTTATGGTGGAAATGTGACCAAGATCAAGATGTTATTAGTCATCCTAATCAACCTGCGTAATCATTCTCAAATTAATCTAGTCTAGCTAGTAATTAAATAATGATTTTTGAGCTTGCTGCATGCATGTCTTAAGTTGTCATATATATAAGAAATCTAAGTAGGACCCTTTAGGATTTACTCTTAATCCAAATCCTTAAGCTCAATTAAATTTCAATCAAATGTGAATAATGAGGTAAGTAGTGAGAAATCTTTGTAGGCTCTGCTGAAGTCATGCACAATCTAAACATAAGCTTTTAAGAGAACTTTTAATCTTGATGGGAATGATGAGACCATATAGTTGTTGGATTCCTCTTTTGCTTTCTTTTCTAATGACTTAGAAAATTCCAATTTGAGATGACATCCCCTTTTTGTATTAATTAAAAGGTGCAATGCATTTAGTTAGACTATGAATATTGGTTACTCCTAATTAATCAGCTTAATTTATTTAATTGTTTCAAGGTTTAAGGATTAAATTAGTTTAGTTAGCTGGGTGTTGTCATGAGATATTGATTAAGATAGAAATTGAAAATGCAATATATTGATTGGTGTACCTTCAATTTCTCAACTTAATCATGGCCTCATCAATCAAGTTTATGTACATGAAAACTTATAATCATGGAAGTTGAAGAAGTAATCAAAACTAAATACTTGTAGAAAAGGAGGATACATGTGTTAATAATATGTTTTGAAATTTAATACAGGAAAAGTACAAAAAGAATATACAGCTACAGTGACCATTATCTAGTTATTTTTATGAAATAATCAAAGAAATTATCAGATTTCAAATTATCACCCCTCAAATCAAATATGTATCGAATCATTGAGCTACCTTATTATAAATAATAATAATAATAATAATAATAATAATAATAATAATAATAATAATAATAATAATAAACCTTTAATTATATATATATATAGTTCACTATTATCACCTTTCTATATTTTTGTTTTCAAAAGGCGTAACGTTGAGCAAGTAATGATATTTAAACTTGATATTTTCGTTTGCAGATATCCATAATATATAGTATTACGTGCAAGTAACGTGAGCATGATTTATTAATTAATAAAGTATATTAATTTTTTTATAAAAAAAATCAACTTATCACTTTTAAGACTCGAACTCTTAACCTTTTATTACCTCTTATTAAGAGATCCCAAACCAAATCAATGAGCTACCAATTTATATATTAATTAGTTAACAACGTATACTAATTTTTTTTATAAGAAAAAATTTGCTCTCGATATGGTGGAATCGAATCCCCAATCTCTTATATTAATAGCGTATACTAATTAACAACCTATAACTAATTAAGTGGATCACTAAATGTCTCCAAACCTTTTTGATCGATTATTTATAATTATTAGGCCATATATGAGCATAATATTTTTCTTTTCTAATCATGTACTTTTTGAGCTTGAAATGATAGTTGGGAAATCCATGGATTTCCTTTTCTCAAAGTCTCCAACGACTTGGAAAAGTAATAATGACTTGGTTGAATGTACATCATTGACGACTACCACTTCTAAGCTCATGAATTTGTTTGTTGAGCTCGATAGATTTGGTAAAGGGAGCTGAACAAAGTGATCTCAGTTTTCAACCACCCACTTCAAGTCTTTGGCCTCTAAATTTGCTGTGTAAAGACGGCTCGAAAGTGGAATTTATTTTAATTAGTGTGACATACGTCACGAAAAGTCGAGACCCAGAAAAAAAAAGTTAGAAATGAAGCACACGATTTCAAGTCTCATTGGATTTTGTAGTTTATATATATGTATGCATGTAACTCGGCTGCTGCTTAGCCAAATCATTATCTTCAACTTTCTAATGTCCACTACATTTTTAATCATTTAAGAAGCACTATAGAGAGAGCTCGATCAGAGAGGTCATGACACTCTATTCATATCCATTTGTATATGTTACATATATAGTTATATATTAAAGTCCTTTAGATTGCTCGTCGAGATGTGTATATGTGCGCATCTCGCGATGTATGAGGTCACCAAGTCTTTATGCATGTATAATATTATCTATGTGATGCATATATATATATACACACACACATATGCACATGTGGCCTAATTTCTCTGATTTGCATTCATTGTACTTGTTCTTCTATAACATCCATCTTGTGCTTGACGTGGACATGCATGTTGTACATAAATATATATGAAGAATTTCGACACATGCATGATTTTAGAAGAGCTGAATTTTTTTTTAGTTCCATGGTCTTTTCTTAATTGGGATATATATATTGCAATTGCCATTATATAAAGCCACTTAAATTAACGATCGTTTAGATTGTAATTCAGTTAGGTACAAGAAAATAAGTCCCAATTAAGTTGGAAGATTTGCATTTAACAATAGGAACTGATAGTTTGATATATATTATAAAAATAATTAAGGGTGAATTTCTTTAAAAAAAAAAAAAAAACTAAAATTGCTCTCTAATAAAAAAAAAATAGCTACAAAAAGAGATTTTACAGAAAATTTAAAAAGTTTTTTATTCTATTTTTTATTTTGGTTTTTCATATGATATTTGACGGTATTTTGGTACCGATTAGTCTATACTATGACATTACGACCTCATTATAGGAGGGTCTTTGTAACTCAATTTGCTCCATCTAATGATTATCATGAAACAGAGACCTCACATACATAGATAAACTCCCTTCCTCATCACGTTAATCAATTGGTTTTTTTTTTTTCATAAAAGAAATTTAATTAGTTGTTGATATATAATATTTCAAATTTATTAATTGAGAAATAATCTTTTATTTATGAACCATATTACAAACTCTTAGGATATTAATTAGACCACTGAAGTAAAGAGTAGCTGAAAAAATTTCGGTAGCCACATATATGAAAAGATTAATATATACCCAATATTTGGATTCTGGATATAAAGAAATCACATCTATATATTATACTTGGTGAATTAGTCATCCAACCTACCAGCCCAAACAGAAACATTCATTTGGGCATTTAGGCTGAGCCGGGCTGATTGCGAGTCCACGAGAACTCTTTCATAGATATGGGCCGTATGATGGGCGTTTTAGAGGTCCATTAAGACTGAGTTTTTCTGAAAATAACTACAGAACCCAACCCAAAGGGCCCATGGCCCAAAACCTCGTCAACATGAAACAGCTTGACTATAA
Organism: Stephania yunnanensis; assembly: GCA_039657365.1. Classification (NCBI taxonomy): domain Eukaryota; kingdom Viridiplantae; phylum Streptophyta; class Magnoliopsida; order Ranunculales; family Menispermaceae; genus Stephania; species Stephania yunnanensis. The sequence goes on along the minus strand of CM077588.1, from coordinate 53,255,142 downwards.
GCCCACTAAAAATTGTTGTGATCCTTGGGGATGTAAGCTAAAAATATAACTTTTTTTTTTTTTTTTTTTTTGGTTTCAAAGGTAGTGTCCGGAACCAACCATACTAACTAATCTACGTCCAAGTACCATTTGGTTCCTATTTGAGGTGCGATCAGTTCAACTTTATTTTTTTTATCCACGAAACTCAAACTCGATACCTCTTTTAACAGGGAACTAATTAAGTCACTTACCAATCAGAGTAACTAGTTTGTTGCTTCAAAATATAATTTTTCATAAGTTAAAAAGAACTTTAAAATGAAAAAAATAAAGCTTTCTTAAAATTGAAAGAAACAAGTATAGATCTCTCCTTAATAACTTGCAACAAAGCTTTTTGAAGTACGTACGAAGTTAAGTTAAGCATAATTTTTTTTTTATTAACCGTGAGTATTTAAATACTTATATAACTAGTTATAGGAGACTTGAGATTGTGAAAAGAAATTATTGGTGACTCGACGTTTAATTATGAAAAATCAAACTCCAAACCCCACAACGGATTAACTTACACAGTTTCGTCTTCCTTGTTACAACTAAACAAACCCACGTCAGGTTAAAAAGTTAGGAATAAAAGTACATGTATACTTTTATAGTGATTAGTATCTCCCATTCACATTTGTTATTATTATAATATTTTTAGAGTTGGTTGATACGCATTGAAATATGTACCCACATAGCCAATTAGACTCCAACAAGTGTGCGGCAATTGTGTAAATATATATAAATATGATCTAGAGAGTTGTGTTGCATAGAGGTTGAGAATCACATAGGTTATCACACCTGTAACGCATGTGACAATAGAGGATTCGGTTCTTGTAGTGCAGATGTTGACTTCTCTATTGGTTCTATTTGTTTTCACGGGCTGGCAATATAATTTCTTTAGTCTGCACTGTAGCCACCCCAGCCTTACATAAGAACACTCCATTGTTGAGGGCGCTAAGCAGTCTTACAAAGGGGCACTCTTACTCTCAAGTCTCAACCAACACACTCCACCACTATAATCGATAAAACGAACAAATAAATCGCCCATTTATGTTTCGTTTTGGATGTTGTTTATTAAAATTTAGCCATTCATGTAATGATTTTTTATGCATGATTTCCGTGTTATTCAGTTACACAAAGTCGAGAGTCGTTAGGTGGTTTCGATTCGGTCTTGTCGAGACACGTATTTAAATGTCGATCTATGTCAATTGATACCCAAATAAAGTGGTCAGACACCCAACTCAATTAATGGGCGACCGCCGAGATTATACAAGTGGTTTCAGAGGGTTTGTATTGAGACATGTGTGTATGTCTCCGCAGTTGACACCAATCGACACAATAACTTATGCTTCGGTCTTTTGTGTCCGAGACCATAAATTCAGTTATTATTTTCACTGAGATCTGAAATATAATGTCGGTTATCATCAACCGACACAACAACATTTGCCTGAAAATGTAGTGTTGCGCTATAGGTTGCATATATAAAGTAAAGGTGGCAATTCGGGTCATGGCATGACTAACACAAGATGTAATAAACATGTCATGGGTATAGTATAAGTGGGTTTAAGTCATAAACATGTTAACTTATTTATACGCGATTAATAAATGAGTCATTAACATGTCAACCTGCCTAACTCGTTTATGACTCACTTAGCATGATTACATAATAATGTATAAATAATAAATATGTTATATATAATAAATAGATTAATACAAAACTCACCCATTTGAATACATGTTAATAACATGATTTATTTATTTATTTGTAGACATCTTTTATCATATTTTATTTTACTTTTAGAGGAAATATTTATTTTACTTTTAATATATTATTTATGTTTTAGATTTTATTAATAATTATTTATTAAGAAAAAAATAAAACTTTTCACCAAAGTAAAATTTAGATATTTTTAAACGATTAATATAATTTTATATATGTTATTATTACGAGTCATTTTTCCTCTATTATTAAGAGTAATAAAAACTTGAATAAAAAAGTAAAGTAAAACCTAAGACTATATACAACCACATTATATTTTATTGGCTTTTTAATTTTGTTAATTTGTTTAAATTTATTCATATAAATATATTTAATAAAGTAGTAAACAAATTATAAAAATTAAGTAAATTAAAAAGTTTAAATAAAATATTTAATAAATAGGTGACACGAATACACGATATGTTTAACACGATCCACTTGTACATGAAAACGATTAACACGATTAATAGACATGCCAAGTAATGGGTTTACATTATACGGGTCATGATCTGTTTGTGACACTACATGTCTTTATTTTCCTGTTCACCAATTAATACAACAATTAACTATTTTTTATTTTTCTCCAAAAAACCACTTTTATTTTTTGTAAAGAATAAACTCTTTTTATTTTAATTAAATACACGATCAAGGTTTTAGAATAAGTTGTTAATTTTTGACCTATTTGATTTGTGTCCTTGTATGGAAATTCACCAGTATACATAGCCTACCAAAACAAAACATCTTATCGATATGTTAAGAATTTTAAAAGTGTTATCTATATATAAAACGTTTTTATATATAATAATTAATGATTTAAGACTGGCTACACCATAATGTGGCGGATTATCTTAGTGGTTCCTAATCCAACTAGGAGATCATAAATAGACTCATACTCTAACTCGAAGTCCTAATCAAACTCAAACACTAAACTAATTTAGATTACAACTCCAACATCCCCCCATAATCTAAATTACCTATCTGAATTAAAAAACAAAACATCATCCCCTCGTAATTTAGATTGTCGTGATCTTCCACTCGATCTTATCTCGAAATGCAGATCTCGACTTCCATCGAAGACATCCTTTATCATTCACCCGCCATCTATCTCGCACAACTTCCTCAATGCTAAACAATGCACAATGCACAATGCACTCGATTGTCTTTGTCATCAACGACATTATCATGAGTGATCTTACAATCCTGAAGTCGAGGTGGTTGTCCCACACTTCTTTGTGGTGCAACTGGTACGCTGGGCTCTAGCGTCAATACCAACTGAAGTAGAAGCTTCATCCTCACATCTAATTGTTGATGGTTAAGCAATACTCTTTCCTTTTATGTCCCAAATCCACACACACTTCTCATCAAACTTGACATCTCTGCTAACAATGACTGCATTGGTAATTGGATTGTACGATTTGTAAGTTCCAATCATCCTGAAACATAGCCAATAAATATGACCTTCACGCTTTTGTCATCTAACTTCTTCCTGTTAAGCAATACTCTTTTCTTTTATGTCCCAAATCCACACACTCTTTTCATCAAACTTGATATCTCTGCTAACAATAACTGCATTGGTAATTGGATTGTATACAATTTGTACGTTCCAATCCTCCCTGAAACATAGCTAATAAATATGACCTTCACGCCTTTGTCATCTAACTTCTTCCTGTTAGCATCAAGAACATGTATATATGCAATGGATCAAAACACTTTCAAGTGTTTGACACTTGGCTTGTAACCACTTCAAGCCTCTTCTGGGGTTATATGAGACACACCTTTTGTGGGAGACATATTCAGTAAATAAACTGAACATGCAACTGCTTCAGCCAAAAAAGGATCAGGTAGACCTTTGGCTTTCAACATACTATGAGCCATGTCTATAATTATACTATTATTCCTCCCTGCAACACCATTATGTTGCGTTGTCTGTGGTGGCATGATCTCATGTTTAATCCCATGACGATCACAAAACTTTGAGAATGTCGAGGACGTGTACTCACCACCACCATCTGTCCTCAAAGTCTTGATGTAGCCTCCACTCTGTTTCTCCACAGTTGCCTTGAACTTCTGAAAGGAATTAAATGCATCGGACTTATTCTTTAAAGTATATACCCAAATCATCCTGATGCAGTCATCAATAAAAGTCATAAAATATTTGCTTCCTCCAAGTGAAGCAGTCTGCAGAGGACCATAAACATTTGAGTGAACCAATTGTAGTAGAGATTTGGCAAGCCTTGGGGTGTTGGAAGCAAGTGTTCGTCTATATTGACCCCCCCAAAATACACCCTTCACAAAATTACTTTGGATGTTGAATCACATGCAATCCTTTTTCACTAAATTCTTATGAGTCAGCAACTTCAGACTTTTGAAGTTTAGATTATCATATCTTAGATGCCATAACCATGACTCATAAGAAATAATGAATTTAAAACACGGATAAGATCCAGCCTTAATCTCAATCTGAAACAACCTATTTTTCAAAGGACACTTAAGAATGATCATACTTTAGAGTCAAACACAGTGAGATGACTATCTTTGAAATTCACTTTGAGCAACTGCCCCAAACTTAGCAAATTGCATGCCAATGTCGGTACATATAACACGTCTGAAATAAACTGATGATCACCATTCTCCAACTGGATCAAAATTCTTCCTTTTCCCTTAACTGGAAGTTTCCTATCATCGGCAAACTTGACCTATGTCAACATTGACTCATCCAACTCATCGAAAAATATTCTATTGTCACACACGTGGTTAGAGCATGCACTGTCGAGATACCACATGTTACTCCGAGCATTCTCTGGGTGATGAAACCATCATTAGTGTCTGATGACACTCCTCATCTTGATCTGTCTGGTCCTCAAACTCTGACTCTAATGATTGCTTTACCCTGTATTGTCTAGCTATATGCCCAAATTTGCGACAGTTGTAACACTGAATCCGATTTCTCTGTTGATCGCGACCTTCGTCTCATCTACGACCTCTATTTCTATCCCACCACTGCCGATTATTGTTCTGACCTCTACCATTGTTGTTGACTTTATCATGACCTTTGAATCCATAATTCTTCTTTAGCTTCGGGACAACTGTAGTCTTCAATGCTTGCTCAGTAGGCTTGATTTTTTCACTTTTTTCATTGATTCGTTGTTATGTGCTCGTAATGAACCCATGATTTCTTCAACTGACTTGGTCTCATAATCTGTCCCAGACTCCATAATAGCCGCTACTACATGGTCGAACTTCGTGGTCAAAGTGCGCAAAATCTTATCGTTCACATCGAGATCGACGACATCTTCGCCATTCATCTTTAACTGATTGATGATTGTCTGAACACGATTGGTGTACTTCTCTATATGTTCGGAGTCATCCATCTCGATCAACTCGAATTGTCGCCTCAAAGTTTGCAACTAAACTTTCTTGGCTTTCTGTACACCTTTGTAGGACGTTTCTAATGTGTCGCACGCTTCCTTTGATGTCTTTGCCAGTTGCACTTTCTCAAACGCCACATCATCAAGCGTTTGCAAAATAAAATAAAGTGTCTTCTGATCTTTCTTGCGAAACTCTTTTTGTGTCGAGGTAGCGGTGGCCCCTGGGTCTTCGAACTTATCTTCAACTACTGCGAGCAAGTCTTGAACAACACTACAAGGAAAATGAAATTTAGAAACTCCGTCGTCGTCCTCGCCTCGCGCTCTCTGCTCCTAGTCGTCCTCGCACTCCTTTGCTCCCGGGTAGCGCTGCCTCGCTCTGGTCATCATCGCGTTGTTCTGCTCCGATCGTCTTTTTTTTTCGATCGCTCTTCTGCTCCTCTCGGCCTCGCGCCTCTACTCCCTTCTTTTTATTTTTAAATTTTTATCCTTGTTTTATTTTTTTTCATTTCGTCTATTTTTCTCGATGATGTTTATCTTGATGTTGCATATATGTGACACAGACTATCGGGTCGTAAGGCAATTCATTACTTATTCAATTGTATTCGATTTTAGGTATGAGCGATTTGCTCTCTCCTTCGCCGTTCTCTATGAGGATGATGCAGATGCATTTTGGTGCTTCGAGATGCTTCTGAGGAGGATGGTACAGAGCAAAGCCTTCAAATAAATTATCTAACTCCAGTTTGTCACTTCAAAGTTACGCAACAGGTCAAGGCGAGGGTTCAGGGGTAATGTTCTCCAGACAAGTGCTTGATTGTTCAAAAGCCTAAAGTTATTGATTTTTAAAACTTAAATTATTGACTGAATGAAGTACTATTTTTACAAATCCTTCCAGATCAAATTGATTTAATTGCACTGTGTCAATTGCAGTTGTTACTGGGTGATCAGTTTCAATGTTTCCAACACCTTAGAAGTTATGAGTACGTGCTATTAGCCTCATTAGACACTTAAAATTGGATAAATTCAACCTTGGTTAAGAGAAATAAAAATGTTAGATTTAGAACCGAAAGTCTCTTTTGTCATTCAAACTGTAAATTGTGTCAAACAAGTAAATGGTACTATTTCTACCTTGGTTCGGACAGTTTGTGATTAATTCATAGTTGATGCACATGTCTATGTATATTTTATTGATTTGGTTTTCTCCGCAAAGTCGCATTGACTTGGATGACAAACCGAAATGTTTATAAGTAGCAAATCACAATGGTCATTTTGATAATTGAAATAAAAATAAAGAAATTGATTACTACTAGCTTCCTGTATTGTTGTAATCAATACTAGCAATTGTCAACTAGCTGAGGTACCAAAAAAACTTTAACATTCAAGACATTACTGTAACGGCCCGAAAATTTAACTTGTGCCACGTAAGGTCGTTTGTGGGACCCACTCGTCGAAATACGTATGTTCGAATCCAATTTGAGATGAAAATGCTAATTATGCGAGGAATTCGGTGAGCCGAAAAATAAAAGGGGACGCGCCTCGAGTCGCGTGCCGACGTGGGACCGAGATAGTGATTTGTGGGTTTAATATGCCTCGTGAATGTGTGTAGCGCGAGTATCGAGATTTTGAAATAAGGTAGGTTGGTGCATCGAGATGCGCGCTGCTCGGTTGTTGAGTTTGCCTCGAGATGCGCGTTGCACGAATCTCGAGGACACTTTTGATTAGAAATCAAAAAGAAAATGTATATATATAATAATATATATATATATATATAAAGAAAAAAAAGAGGATAAGAATGAAAAAAAAAAAAGATCGAAGGAGATCGGAGAGAGGGATCTTTTTACTGAGCTCGGGGTGGACGGCGACGATTGCGGCACATCACCGACAAGATCGGCGTGGTCGCGGTGGTGGTCCACGCGGAGGCCGCGGGAAGTGAACAGGGGCGAAGACCCGCGTCGGCGGCGAGACCGGCAGCTCCAGGCCAACCAACGGCGGCGAGACGGCGCAGACGGTGCGACGGTTGAGGCGAGGTCGTGGACGAGCAGGGCGCGGTGGCGGACGGCCGCGACCAGCGACTCAGCGGCTCGCGGTGCGGCGTGGGCTGCGCGGTGGAGACAGCGGCATGACGACGTGAGCTGCGCGACGCGGAGGACTGCGGTTCGGCGACGCCGGCGAGCACATGCGCTTTGCGAGGCAACGACGATGCGACAAAAGTGGTCGTATCGGCAGCGATGGCGCGCGAGCTTGGCGACGCGACGAACGACAACGTGGCGAGGCGGCGGCGCCGACGAGGCAGCGGCAGCAACGCGGTAGCGGCGACGACGCGGTGAACGGCGCGGTGGCGCGTTATCGACCGGTCGGATGCACGATTTCGATGAAATCGCGACGACGCGATGGAGGTGAGGTTTATTCACCTTATTTGGCTGTAATTTGAATGATTTTGGTAAATTAGCCCTCAAATGTCTAAATGGACATCAGGGACTAGGAGTCGGGTGTCGGGTGCGCAAATCGAGATGCGAGTGAGACGTCTTGATTTCGAGTTACGAATTTCGAGGTAAGTAAACCAGTTAGGGACTTATACAATATTTCATTTCTCTCCATTGATTGTTGTTGTTTACTGTTATGTGATAGCTTTATTGTTGTTCACTTCTTTGTGATGATAGCTATCGTTGAATTTGTTGTCGATTGAGGGGGTCCATTGGCAAGTGATTCACGGTTACTGTGTATCTGCGATATGAGAGGGTTAAGGCGGAGCGTGGGTCTCGTCCTAATTATGGTCGTCCGTTGATTTATCCGGTCCATGTGTGTTTCATAGTCGTACGGGCTAGGGCTGGGAGGCAGGGGTCTCGTCCTAGAGCCGGGTCTATGGATGGCTCATAGTCGCAAGGTTAGGGCTGGGAGGCTGGGGTCTCGTCCTAAACCCGAGTCTGCTGGGCTTTTGCCGCGACTCAACGACCTTTTGGTTGAGACTCCTTGTTATTTGGCATCACTAATCGATGGATGGGTTACAGTCTTTTATATTCATGCGTTCTTGATTCATTTTGTTCTATTTGCATGAATTTGACTGCTTTGGATATCGTGAACTGTTGTTTTGGATATTGTGAAATGTTGTGTATATGTCCTACTGGATGTACTTACCTGGGCTCGTCATTTTTATTTTGACTGAGTGCAGAGCCGCAGACAAGTAGCAGAGGAAATGCTTCATGGCTAGGTGAAAATTTTGTATAATTGTATTTACTCTCATCTGATGATATTTACTGGGTTCCACAATTAGGTTGCCTAACTCCTTGAAATTATGGTTGAGCTATTTTATTTGTAGTAATTGCTTCCGCAATTGTAAATCTCGAAAAATATTAATAACTCAATTGTAAAACATGTGAATTTACGTAAAATGATGGATTGGAAGGCTGACTAGGTCCGAGTTGACCTTGCGAGACGGGCTCGGGGGTCCACGTGGGCTTAGGCTGGGCGGGGCCCAATTTGTGGAAAATTGGGGCCGTCACAATTACTTTGGTGAACCAGGCTTAAATAGGGTGGTTCAGGTTATGTCCTTACCAATTGGAATATGGTGGACTCATTTACCATACAGTTTGATTTAAAAATTATCAAACATATGGAAGGGTCGAAAACCTTGTATAATTTTATCACATTTACATATCTTTCTATTTCTTCATGTTGTATAGTTGTTCTTATTGATAGTTCTAAGTGCAATGTATTTTTTTCTGACAATTAGTGCAGCGCGAATTATACAACATTTTCTATTGGTAGCAATTTTTTGGTTTAATTGGAAAGATTGGTTTCTCACTTTTCTTCAAATGTTGTAGATGTTCAATGATAAGATAATGCATATCAATGTAAGAAGATGCATAAGCACAGCTATTAAACTTCGAAAGAAGTACTTATACAAGGTCAGGCCATTAATTTTATCATCACTTTCCTTCTTTCTTTCTGCATGATTTTTTTTGGATTGAATGCGCATCAGGTAGAAGTTTTTTTCCATTTACTTAATAAAACCATTGCCTCTTTCGCATGAACTGCATGGATTTTCTTTACTGGTTTATGCCAACATTTTCTGCTTTACATATCTTTATATTATCATACACAAAGCCAGCATCTGATGAATTCGTTGCAATGCTAATTTGTGATTTTATTTCCGCTGCCAATGGCTTCACGGCTGAATATGGTTAGGGATTCTCTTGTACTTTTCACGGATTAAATTTGTCTAAAAACTGTGATAGTCTAATTTGTTCACTGTTTTCCCCACTGTATCATTCATTACTTTGGACTAAATTATTGGTAACTAATGAGCGTCAATAATGGTTTGTCGTGAGAAATTGCTTTGGCGAACTAGGCCATGGTATCCATTTTCTGTAAAATTTAGTCTGATGTTTTGTCTTTCTTGAACAGCTAGTCAAGCAAAACTCCTCGATAAGTTAAGATTATGGTCAGGGTACTTTATCATCATTTTTTGCTGCACAAGCCAGGCTGATTGGTTGACGATACCTTGAGTAATCGTCCCGCCACTCTGAGTTTCCTGGTTTTGACTTTGGGAATGGCGAGCTTTATATTCGTTAAATTGTTGGTAAAGTTGATAAGTGGAAGCAGAATCGTTTATTTGAAGATCTCTGTGGTCTTTCATGCTTTAAATTTCACTCAAAGCTCAGGAAAAGGTAAAGTTATCATAGTCTCTGTACTTCACTTTCAGGTGCACAAGGATCACTCTAGTTAATATATGCACATTGAATTTTGAAACGAAAATCAACCAACATTTCAGAGACTTCTTTCTAGCGGGCAAGCTGCGATTAGAATAGCAACCTTTTGGATAAACCAATAGTAAAATCGGTTGTGCTAGCAACTCATTCCAGTATCATTGTCTCATTAACCCGAACTATATGGTTAATACATTTATTGCTGCATCGTTTGCTCACTATTGCATCCATATAATCTTGCAGTGATAATATGATATTGTTCTCTTTAATTCTTTGTCGACTCACGAGGGTTGAAGTAGAACAATTCTCGACGAAGACTAGCTCTACCTATAATTATGTTTGTTTCTCATGTTTCTACTTAAATTGTGAGTGCCACTGTACTACCTTTACATTACTTATCATCAACAAGATCCTAAGTTCTTAATCCTCTATGGTTTTCCCTTTCATGTTTGAATACAGTGAGGAGCTCTGAGGGGAAAATAATTTCCAATTCATGGCCACAGATTCTCATTTTAAAAGCTGATTTCACGATTATTATTGGTTCATTGCATAACATTATTGTTACTTCTTTCAGGAAACCTGATGATCATGGGATATCATTGTGGGGATGGAACTTGAGTGGTCAGCATTGTACATATAATGCTTTATTTCCAAGGGCATGGACTATTTATGATGGTACTATTTTCCTTATTGCTGTCCTACAATGAATTACATTGTTAATTTTAGCTTATACCTCTGGTTTTCTATTTAAATACAAACAAAGCACGCGTGAACGCCACTTTGGCAACAGCTGAGTTGTGGTGCTTTTGTATTCGCTACGTTACTTGGACCTTGGAATGAAGTAAATAATCTACCTTGCCATTACGACTAAGCTTAGCTTCATCACTTGTCTCTAAAAAGAAATAGTTATTAATATTGAAGTACTTACTTGTTTTGTATCATTTATTTATCATACTTCCATTACACATTGTTTATTTTATTGAGTCTTTTATTTTAGTTTTCTTTACTTTTAATTTGTGTTCTATCAATTGTTTCAGTTTACTTTAATTTCATTTTGTATAGTGTCTTCTTAATTTTTTGGAGCATCGAGGACAATTGACACTTGTTTGTCTTAATCCAGAACTAAATTTCATGTCATTGTTTGGAGCGAGAGATAATTTGCTAATTAACACCATGTTCCTTCTGGATAATGATGAATTTCTTTTTCTTTATTACTTTATTTATGTTGTGTTTGGCTCATACACTTGTGCTTGCGATGATACGTAGTTCTCCCATAATATTGTTTATATTCCTATTATTGTTTGTATAATTTAGTGATTTTTTTCTTTTTGATCTTTTTTCAGGTGTTTTGTACGAAGTCAAGTATTATTTGAAGCACAATCAACTTCATATAATATCGGAACACTTCATTTTTTTTATTTTTTTCATTTAGAACAATTTTTCCTTTTACTTTTGTAGAAAGATACGATATAGAAACTTTTTAGATTGTTTTTGTTGTTTCGTGTACAGTACATTGAGAAAAAGATAATTTTAAGGATATGTTAAGTTTATATAAAGCTGTGCAATATCAATATATTATTTAGCTATGAATGCAAGACTCTCATCCGAGTGCTCCATCCATCAAATATTGGAAGAGTATCCGAGTGAATCAAATATTGGAAGAGGTGAACTTGGTCGTTCCCCGATGTCATCATAATTCACACCAAATAAGAAAATAAAAAATCTCAATTTCGATTTTAACTCTATGCCACACATACTTTGAACAATTTGTTCAAATCTTCATTTCTTCTCCAAAACAAGAAACGGGCACGCTTCGATCTCTCAATAGATGCGAAGCCTAAATTCTTTGTTCGATCTTGAACAAAGTCTCACACCGTAGATCTAAAATCTCGATCTCACTCTCACAGATCTCAGGATCTCACTATTGCTTTGATACCATGTTAGGTTTAGAGACACCGCAATGACGTACTTTATTAATCTCTAATAAACTCGTTAATTACAATGCGTGGAGTTAACTCTAATTTATAGACTCACATAAACATATTCCTAATCCAACTAGTAGACCCTAAATAGACTCATACTCTAATTCGAAGTCCTAATCAAACTCAAACACTAATCTAATTTATATTACAACTCCAACAGTTGAATATTTGTGGCACCTTTTCACAAGCTTAAGATGATAATGCGAGGCTTTTTTGGTTCGAAAACAACAATTAATAATATCTTCAGAATGCTCGTCTATTTTTTATTTTTTATTTTATTTTTTCTTTTGGTTCATTCGTTCTTTGATTTTTCTGGTTCTCTTTGCCACATTTTCTACGCGAGTCAGTGTGATAGAAGGGGTGCCAATATTCTCCCCATGTTTGGTAGCTTTGTTTCTTATAGTCTTTTGGGTAGGGGGTTAAATTGGAGTGTGGTGAGCTGGGGTGACGAAATTGGTGCAAATTTTAGCTGATTTTTTTGTTGTTGCTCGAGTTTTGTTAGTTTGGTTTCAACTTTTTAAAAAATATAACAGTTAGGGGAAATAATTCCCTTGTATAAGAGATAGTGTAACTTGGTTATAGACTTGTAGTGGCCCTTTAAATTGAGTTTTCGGCTTATTAAGAATAATGTGTATGCTTTACAGTCATGGCAGGGGTGCATATGGGCCGGGTCGGGCCGCGGAGATAAGATTTATTCTAACCGAATTTGCTGAGACTGTATCCTTGAGATTGTCGAAGCTCGAGTAGAGCTTCAATGAGGAAGACGAACCAGACCAGCGAGAGAGGAAAACAAAGCTTCGACAAACTCGTCGAATACTTTATACATTTTATTTATATCAAAAAACATTACATCTCAACCATTGATGTAAACACATCTCAGCCGTTGGATTACAACACACAACGCACACACAAAACTCACATACTACTTATTACAACAGAGGATATACCTCGAGATGCACACTAAATTCAAAATCAATGGTTCACTTTAACATCCCCCCTCAAACTAAGGGGAAGGGAAATGAGACTTAGTTTGTCCCGTAAATACAAAAATCGAGAGACGATAAAGGATTTAGTAAAAATATCAAGCAACATTATCAATCAAGGAACATGATGAATATGAAGAAAACCGCCCAACACTTTATCTCGACATAATGAATGTCTAACTCAATATGTTTAGTGCGAGAGTGATAAACGGATTCTTGGCTAATGCAAAGAAGACTCATATTATCACACCAAACAAGAGGACGAGTACCAAGAGAAAGTTTCAATTCGAAAATAAGGACCGAATCCAACTTAATTCAAGAAGCTATTACTGCGCAAGAGCACGATATTCTGATTTCGTACTAGAACGAGCAACCACCTGTTGTTTCTTAGATCGCCAAGAGATCAAATTAGAGCCCAAAAATACAAAGATAACCGCCACAGATTTCCTATCATCCACCGAGGCAAACCCAATCAAGATCGAATACCCAAGTGAGAAATAAATCGAACTCGGTTTAAACCACAAACCCAAATCAACAAGATTCTTTGAGATAGCGCAAAACTCTCTTAAGAGCTTGCCAATGCAACACCGTAGAGATCATTGGAATTGACTTAAAGTATTCACAATATAAGCAATGTTTGGCCTAGTATTAACAAGATATTGGAGACCACCAAGCAAACTCCTATAAAGAGTTTTATCATGAAAAGAAGCACTACCATCTCAGACAAAAAGCCTACCAACAAGAAAGGAGTAGCAATGGGCTTTGCATGAGACATACCTCCCTTTCGTAAAAGTCGATGAATATAAGTGTTTGAGTTAAATACAAATCCTTTGTGCAAATCCTATGAACTTCCATTCCTAAAAACAAATTCAAATCTCCAATATCCTTTAAAGCAAACTTACCATTCAACTTATTAATGAAAGATTGAATGGAAGATTGATTAGAGCCAGTAATTATAATGTCATCCACATAAACCAGCACATACAACACAACTTCCTCATGATGATAGATGAACAAAGAGCTGTCAGCTTTGGAATTATGGAAGCCCCAAGACAACAAAATGGATTTCAACTGATCAAACCATGCACGAGGAGCTTGACGAAGACCATACAAAGCTTTATGCAAGCGACACACAACATTAGGTTGAGAAGGATCCACAAACCCATAGGTTGATTTGTGTAAACCTCCTCAACTAACTGACCATTTAAAAATGCATTATTTATATCAATATGTCTCAAAGACTAACCAAAATGAACAGCCAAAGACAAAATGACACGAATAGTAGAAGCCTTAACAACAGGACTATATGTCTCATCAAAATCAATACCGAATACTTGTTTAACCCCTTTGGCCACTAATCTAGCCTTGTATCGATTTATAGACCCATTAGAATTCCTCTTAACAGAAAAAATCCACTTATTGCCAACAACATTTTGACTAGGAGCAGACGGAACAAGAGACCAAGTACCATTCTTCATGAGAGGATGATACTCCCGATCCATTGATGCCTTCTAATGAGGAATCAAGAGCAAGAAGAATAGATGCGGGAAGATCATGTTCATGAGTGGATGTAGTAGACAAAAACACTTTTCTTAAACCGATTCCATCATTGGCTCGAGTAATCATTGGATGTATGTTTTGAGGATCCACGTCATCCTTGAATCCACAACAATAGGAGGTGTAGCCTCAATCAAGCAGTACACCATTCGAATCGATGAAGAAGATGAAGAACCCGATGAAAGTAAGGGTTTGATGTGGAACCAACAAAGGAAAACTAGTAGGCAACTCAAAGTGAGGTAGATGTTGTTGTAGGAAACTTATCAACAAATAAAGAATCATAAGGAAATTCATTCTCATGAAACACAACATTTCTAGTGATGTAAATCTTCCCAGATGGACTCAAGCACTTGTATCCCTTATGCTGATCGCTATACCCCGTAAATATGCACTTTTCAGATCTAAACGGTACTTATGAGCATTATAAGGACGATATGGAAAGCATGCACATCCAAAAACTCGAAGTAGTGTGTAATCGTGTGATTCATGAAATACTTTCTCAAAAGGCGACATACCATGCAAAGACTTTAGTAGGAAGACGATTAATCGAAATGCAAGAAAGAGAACAAGCATCCCACCAAGATTTTAGAGGTACTTTACTATGAGCAAGCAATGTAAGACTCATTTCAACTATGTGTCTATGCTTACGTTCAAATTTCTACCATTTCGTTCATGTGTATGAGGACACGGATGTTGAAAAATAATTCCACATTTATCAAGTACTGATTTAAAAGATCTATACTCACCACCCCTCAGATCGAACTCTCTTGATAGTATAACTAAACTGATTCTCCACCATAGACTTAAAATGCATAAAAACATTCAATGCATCAGATTTCAATTTCAATGGATATAACCATGTAAAGCGAGTAGAATCATCAATAAAATGAATGTAATAGTTGAAGCCACTCGGAGAAGTAATCGGTGTAGGACCCCAAAAATCAGTATGTATCAAATCCAAAACATTATTCGACATTCGACTGGATGAATGAAATGGTAATGCATGACTCTTGCCCAGTGGACAATATCGACAAAGATCGTGATTGAATCGAATGGTAGATGAAGTTTTTGATGCATAACCCGTTGAAGTGTCTTTTGTCTTGGGATGACCAAGTCCGAATGCCACAAGTGAAGATAAACTTTTATTGGACACAAACAAAAGCAAAGATGTGAAGAAGGTAACTCGAAAGTGGACCAGAGATGCGATATAGACCATTTTGTATTGTTCCATGAAGAATAATCTCATTGGTTTGAAGGTCCTTCACGAAACATACATGAGGATGAAACTCAATCAACACATTGTTGTCTCTCGGTTAATCGGGAGACACTCAACAAATTCTTTTTGATGCTAGGTACACACAAAGTGTTATGAAATGATAATGTACAACCAACAGATGGAATGCAAGCAGATCAAGATCAAGTAATTTTCAAAGAATCGACCATTACCAACCATTAAAGATTGATTACCCGAGTATGTGGAGGTGTTAAGCATCCGAGAAGAATCCCAAGAACATGAGATGTAGCACCACCGTCCATGTACCACGATCCATCATGACAAAGAAAGAAAGACGAAGGTGTATGAGAGAGGAGTGAAAAGCCTCATCTCGAGGTAGAGGAGAACTCCCTGTTTGAGAGCCCATGTACTTCATGTCTCGCCCTATAGTAACATACACCGCTTGAATGTCCAAACTTCCCACAAATTTGACATGTGGGTTTTTCATTCTGTCGCTTGATGACTTGAAACCTCCTCTCGCCTTGAAACCTTCCAAGACTCATGACCTCTCTGGAACCACCATTCGCTCTATTCCCATTGGAATTCCAGCTTCGAACATTCACCTAGTGCTAATGTTTTTAATTTCAACAACATTAGCAGATGGAGAATCCGCAACACTAAAGCATTTACATCTGAAATCACATTATACCGATCCAAAGTGTTTCTTTAAACCCGATCGCAGTGTAGAGTATAGTTCTTGCCATTGTAAATCACACCTTCCTTGCAAGAAGGTAGTAATAGGTAGATAATCCATGTCTAAACCAATCAACACACTAGAAATCAAATCATCTCGTGCTCACCACTGATCCCGCAATAATGCAGATTATCGTAAATACATTTCATCTAGACAAATACTCTCTCATTTTTATAGCACCCTTACGAGTTGTATGAAGTGCTTTCTTGAGAGACCGAACATGAACTCTATTATTAGAGCCATAATATGTTTCGATTTCTCTCCACAACTCATTTGTTGTTTGTTTTGTATTCCCAATAATCCGCATTGCAAAGATCGTGCATCATCGCATTTATCAACCAACCCAACAAAAATCGATCTCTAATGAACCAAATCTTGTACTTTGGATTTGGTAATCCATTAGTCAAGAATTTATCCGGTATTTCAGAGACCCAAACAAATGACCATCAAGATCAAAACCTTGAATAATTTTAACAACAATCGATTTTCACAATAGAAAATTTGTTCCATCAAGCTTTATAGTAACAAATTGACTCAAAGAACTACCAAATGGAGTACCGTAATTCAAACCCGAGGTACCTCCCGATACAAAACCCGAAGATGGGGATCCCTGTTCCATGACTCTGCACTGCTCGTCATTCACACCAGCGTCAAGATCTCATGAACTTTCTCCCATATCTGTTTGTTTTACACCCAGATCTCACAATTTCTTCACCAGATCTAGTTGTTTTACAACCAGATCTCGTAACTACAACACTAGATCCGACTGTTCTTCGCGATTCTCGAGATCGACTCATTCTTCACCAGATCCACTTGTTTGACAACCAGATCTCGTAACTGCAACACTAGATTTGACTCGTTCTTCTCCAGATTCATCAGATCTGACTCCTTCTTCACCAGATCCAGTTGTTTGACAACCAGATCTCGTAACTGCGACACTAGATCTAGCTTGTTTTTCACAAGATTCCTCAGATCCCGTAACTTCTTCACCAGATCTTGCAATTTCCTGCTCAGATCTGGCTATTCCATCACCAGATCCATGCACAGAGAGATCATGCACGGAGAGCAAATCGTTTCACCGAGATCACTCATGGTTGCCAGAGGTCGGATCTAAGGCCTACGAAGGAGAAATCGCGAAGAAATGCTCGAGTGAGCGTCGCGAAGAACTGCTCGAGTGAGTGTTCGAGCGAGCAGAGAAGAACTGCTCCAAGTGAGCGTTCGTCGCGAAGAACTGCTCGAGTGAGCGTTCGAGCGAGCATCGAAGAGCTCTATCACCACACACCAGAGAGATCTTGCCTTTCTCTCTCGATCCACAGCGCTAGCTGTTCAATGCTCTGATACCATGTCGAAGCTCGAGTAGAGCTTCAATGAGGAAGACGAACCAGACCAGCGAGAGAGGAAAACAAAGCTTCGACAAACTCGTCGAATGCTTTGTACATTTTATTTATATCAAAGAAACGTTACATCTCAGCCATTGATGTAAACACATCTCACCGTTGGATTACAACACAGATAAAGGTGGACTTTTGAGTGGTAAAGTATCTTGAGTTTGATGCACTATTGGGCATTAATTAGGCTAGATGGCAAAGCGAACAACGATTAGGCAAGGCGGGACTTGGCGGGCCGGTGATGTGGCGAGACGATAGGAGCTGCGGGTCGAACTGGCGGCCTTTTGAAGTGCGATTTTTTGAGGATTGAAGAGTTGAAGAGTTGAAGAGTTTGATCCATGTATAGCCGACCGTTACTAATTTAAGGATTGAAGCTTTGTTGTTGCCTTAAGCTAAATCTCTCAGTTAACAACTAGGTTGGCCAAATAGCTATAACTTTTTTACCATCAATGTAATCTTTACACATGATGAGCAGAGTTGTAAATTTCTTGTGTTTCCACAGGAATGGCTGTTGGGTTGTATTCAGGGATCACATATGGACTAAAGGAAGCAAGAGGGGCTCATGACTGGGTACTACGTACTCTCCCTCCATATTGTCTTGTCTGCTAAACTTTCATGTTATTTCTTTGCTTGGTAGAGCATTATCAGTTGTTCTTCACAAAATAACGGACAAATTGACCGTGTTTGCGTAGAAAAACAGCGCGATGGCCGGGGCTATCACAGGTGCAGCATTGGCTCTCTCTTCAGAGGACCCCTCCCACGATCACGTCGTGCAATGTGCTATCACTGGTGCTGCTGTTTCTGCACCTGCAAATCTCGTCACTGGAATATTTTGAACTTATTGTGTTTTGTGAGGGAGAGAGCACTCGGCATGTTTTCGGTTTAATATACGAATTAAGTACTTTAGTAGTCTAGGATCTTCTTTGGAATATTAATCTCTTTTGAGCTTCTGCAGTCATGGCATTTTTAGTTTTAGTTCCTGCAATTTATTCAATACAAAACACCACTGAGCTTGGTCTGGTTTAATTGTTAGCTAGTTTGCCACTTTAGTCAGATTTAATCGCACCAATCTCCAAGTGTATTGTGCGGCTCTACTCCATAGGTGAGCTTAACTAATTGGTAACATAGAACTTTCATCATGTGATTAGTCGAGGTGGTCATCTCTAATCACCAAGATTATAATAAGAAATTATCAATTTAGCATACTATTGCAGTTTGAAATACTCGCATTTACACCACATTTTGCAAATCAATGTCAAAATTAAGCCCATCTCCAAAAATGTTTTTCAATGAGACTATGGATTGATAATGATAATCCTATGTGGTATGGAATCGAAGAAGATGGTGTCTCCATAATGTCTACTTCTAGTCATTGTGATAAATAGTCACGTCGGATGAATGAATTCTTTCAAACTTTTTTTTTTTTTTTTTTTTTTTTTCGGATCTTTATTAATATTAGGAAAATTTAAAACAAAAGTATCAACTCATCAATTTATGGTCTAAATCCATTGTCCATAATTGATCATTTTGAGATTTGAATGTTTATTAGAGATAGCATGGTCGAGGGCGCATTCGTCATTTCACAGTCGACTGTCTTCTTAAATGAAAAGGGAGGGAAAGACAGACAGTGAGTGAGGGCACAAACCACAGCCCGCGAAGATGAGTGCCATGAATTTCTGAGTTTTGCGGCGAATGGTAACCCATTCATCCATTCCATCCATCCATACATA
Organism: Stephania yunnanensis; assembly: GCA_039657365.1. Classification (NCBI taxonomy): domain Eukaryota; kingdom Viridiplantae; phylum Streptophyta; class Magnoliopsida; order Ranunculales; family Menispermaceae; genus Stephania; species Stephania yunnanensis. Next base: position 53,235,690 of record CM077588.1, on the reverse strand, counting down.
CATGCATACATACATGCATACATACATGTTCTTCAAACTCCAGATTCCTGAATTTCTGAGTTTTGTGTTTGATTTTTGGTTTCAGCAACAACATTCTGTACCCCAAAGAAGACAAGGAACAGAAGATCCTCCTCTTCGCCTGCCGAAACTGCGATCACCAGGTTCAATTTCTTCTCAATTAGGGTTTCATTTCATTTCAACCACCCATTAAAACCCTAAAACCCTAACCCCTGATGTTTGGGGTGGATTTTTGTGAAAAACCCTAATTTAGCTTTGGTCGTGATTTGGGGATTGAGCGGTTTTGCGAATTCGCCAAAGTTCGCCATTGAAAACTTGTGTAGAATTATGAGCATAATTTTAGATGGGCAAGAATTTCAACTTGGAAAGGCTTTGAAGTGAAAAAGATTGAACCTTTGACTTCAGCTGGGCGACCGAATTACACGCCAAGTGAATGCGTATCCGAATTCTAGGCAGCCCTTCTTTGGGTGCTCTATTGTTTTGGGAAATTTATAGGGAGCAGGTTGTAGTGACTGGTGGAAGAAATGAATCTGATTTTCGTGTAGGTAGAGACTTGTGAAGTTGAGGTGTTCCTCGGGATACGCGTTCAATGTGTATCGAAACCGCTAGGTGCCCAAAGTTGGTCTCTGAGGTGGGTACCCGAGCATTTTCCGATTTTGGAACACCATTGTCTTGTATGACATTCTGCGTAGTAGATGGTTCGCTTTTCCTTTGTGTTCCAGTGCTCAATTTTTAGTTGTCAAATGGCGATTTCTTGTTGAATTGAAGAAAGAATGTGGATGAGTTTTTTTTTTCTGATAAATTTGAGGTTGTATTCAATTGAGATTTTAATAACTTTTGGTTACTTTTATTGACAAAAAAAATTTAGGGGTATTCAATTAAAACTTTTAGAGAGTCTCTAAAAGTAAGGTGTATTCAATGTGAATTTTTATAGACTTTTAAAAAGTTTCTAAAAGTTTTGGGGTATTCAATTTAAACTTTTAGAGAGTTTCTAAAAGTAAGGTGTATTTAATTTTTTGATGACTTTTGTTGTTTGGTTACAAATCTCGACTTTTATAAACTTTTTGTATAAAAATACACATAAACAAATCTCAAACTTCTCCTCACCTCAACCCAAAAACTTTTAGAGACTTCTAATTTTTTTTGGTTCTCTTATTCAATAAGGACTTCATTGTTCCTAATGTCTTTTCTTATCAATTGTTTTTATCAACTTCTCAAATCACTCAACAACTCGTGAATTTCATTGCTCACTCATTATATTCTAATGTTTATGTTGATGAAAATGAAAATGATGTCGTTATTAACAAGATCTCACTTTGGCATCATTGTAAATTTTATAAGATTTTTTTACAAAGAAGTTTTATTTATTAAGTGTATAATTATAATATCAAAAAATGTAATATTATTATTTTTGGAGAAAATAATTGTGTATTTTTTTTTTCAAATGCAGGAAGTGCATTTTAAAAATTTTAAACTATCATTCTTAAAGAAAAAGATATAAAGTTTTTTTACTTAAGTAAAAAAAAGTGCAAAATTTTTACACAATGATATTACTTGGTTATTTTTTGCCACTAAAAGATTATTCATTTGCATATTCGTTTTGTTGATATTTATTTACTTATTTATTATGTTATTATCTTGATAGTCGTAATTCATTACTATGTTTATATGATTTTTTATTAAAATATAAAAATACTTTAAAAAATTAATAATAGTTCTTAAGAAAAATAAATATAATTATTCGTCTTTTTTATAATAAAGTGCAAAATATTTGTTTCAATATTAAAATCACAAAAAATTACTAATATCAATCAAAATCATGTTTAAGAAGTTCATAAAAGTCACTAAAGATCTTAAATGTTGATAAAAGTCATCAAAAAGAAGTTTACTTATCAAAGTCTTTAAAAATCTACGACAATCTACAAACTTTAGAAAAGTCATCAACTTATAAAAGTAACCAAAAATCTATTAAAATCTCAATTGAATACACCCCTGTAAAAGTTTTTCAAAGTCTATCAAAGTCCTTAAAAAAGTCCATCGAAGTTAATAAAAGTCATTAAAATAAAGTCTATCAAAGTCTACCAAAGTTTTTAAAAGTCTACAAAAATCTATAAGTCTCTAAAAGTCATCCACTTATAAAAGTAACTAAAAGTCTATTAAAATCTCAATTGAATACACCCCCCTTATGGGTTCTGCAGGAGGTTGCAGACAACAACTGTGTTTATAGAAATGAGATTCATCATGCTGTCGGTGAGCGCACTCAAGTCTTGCAGGATGTAGCTGCTGATCCAACGCTTCCTCGAACTAAGTCTGTTCGGTGTGCTCAGTGTAACCATGGCGAGGCAGTGTTTTTCCAGGTAAAAGTTGGCTTAGTTTTTCAGCTGTTTCTCGACTGAATCGCCCATGATGTAATTTGTTGTCGAAACTATCCCATGGTGCCATATCCACACTTTAGTGAACCAGCCAGAATCATTTGAAGTAAACCTTATGTAGATATAACTTTGATTGCCTAGGCCATGCATGGGAACTGCCTTGCCTAAACAAGTTGGTTTGTCTAGCATTCATGGTTTTTCCAAAATATCGAAACAGCAGTAACAACTCTTCCTTATGTTCTGTAATTAATTGTTTCTGAAATTCAACTATGGTATTACATGCGCAATGAACTGAAAAAAAAGGAAGAAAACAAATCAGATCAATCTTATCCAACCTTCGTTATAAATCCTAATTCATTCATCAACTGACTTACTAAATGACCGCGTTTGCAGGCGACCGCTAGAGGAGAAGAGGGTATGACATTGTTCTTTGTGTGCTGCAACCCCAGCTGTGGTCACCGCTGGAGGGACTGACCATTGCATGGCCTTCGTTGAATGGTACTCACAAGAAGCTGTTTCTTCATGCATTAATTACATCTTGTTGAGGTACACAAATCAGTTTGTTTAGAAAAGTGGACACTCTTCTGCATTATCTGTTATTTGGTGTTCTATTAGTTTTTTGGGCAATGGACTTTTTAGCGTAATTCGCACGAGCAAGTCCATATTTTTCTTGTATGGTTGATCCATCAGTTATATGTTAATCTCCATGTTATCTATAATTAGTATTATGAAAGTTGGTTTTGGTGATTCTGGTCTTCCGTCACACTATTCATATTTTGTTTCTTCTGAAAAAAATAGATCTCCAGAACAAGACAACCTTAATATCATCTGTTAAATCTTGTAAATATACCAATTGAAAGTAATCTTAATAAACCAAAAGGCAAAACCAATTGAGAAGTCTCTTGTCATAGATAGATAAAAATTACAAGAGAAGTGAACCATCTATTGTGCTTCCATGTCATCACATGCCTCTCAATCTATGAAGGGTCTTTATCAAAAATTGACTATTTTGGATGTGAAACACCATCTCCTAGAAAGAGAAGAGAAAGATCAATGAGAGAGGTGGACTCCTTTACTTACAATTAAATTCTAGTACGCTATCTCTCCTTATACCAGCCTTTTAACTCCATTTTCGAATTAAATTTGCCTTCCAATTTACATTGAAGTTTCTAATCCTGGGTATGCTGTGAAGGAGAATTAGAACTTGGAGTAGTAGATCAATTTCCTGAATCTTGAAAGGAGAATTCATCTTTTTCTCCTCCCGTGGCTTCTAAGAGCGTAAACCTCCTCAAGTTCTTTCTTTCCAATGGAACTTGATCTGCGCTACTGGAGCAACTTGGTCATTCAGTAAGTGATCTTCAACAAACTGAAAATTAGATGCATGAGATGCATTTGTAGGAAAAGCATGATCTCGCTTGGTTAGGATAACTTGTATAAGCATATAGAGGTCACTTGCTCTATGACTTGATTTCTCTCTTCCCATCATATCTGAACAAACACAAACATATTAAATCTTCATTAAGCTTTAAACTGTGTGAGTGATTTTAGAAGACATGGAAATCAGTATTGAAGTTGGATGGATGAAGAACTGGTGATTACATGGAGGCAAGGATGAGATAAGATGAACGGCATTCACTGGTCTGCATGATGGTTGAAACATATGAGGTGTCTGAGGATAAAACGGGGCGGGATGGTGTCGTTGGATATTGATATGGGGATATTGCATTGTAGGAGCATATCCTGGTTGATGCCCAATGAACTCGAAAGCAAACTCTTCGTGACCAGAGTGATTCTTGTTGTCGAAGAGAGGAGGATCGTAGTATGGGAAAGGCTTTTGGCTCAACATTAGTAACCGCTTGACGCATTGCAAAAGTTTCTCGTAATGCTTTTCGAGTTCTCCTTCGCGTAATTGGATCCAGTGCATCCCGAACAGGAGAAAAATCGCTGTAAGCGCTGGTGTTTTCGTCGACTATGTAAGAATGAAATCTTTGGATGATCACATACAATAATGTTGAATTCTATTGAGTCCTCTCCTTTAGACTTACCTGTTCACTGATGCTTGGCCTCCAGTGAAATCAGGTGTAGCATGCCAAATAGTATGCTTTCGAGGTTGCGGATCACTTTCTCGCTGAAACGACGACATATGACTCAACTGCATCGAGATCAAAGATTCACTTGAAATGACTTGCAATGGAAAGAGAGGTTTGATTAGTTGGAAGAACACAAAAACAAACAAGGAAATGCATTTTAGGGAGTGAATTTGAACCTGAATTTCAAGCACACTTGGTTGATTCTTTGGAAAGACTGCTTTAATGGTAGTAATCTCTGACCAGTTAATCTCAATATTGTTCTTCAATCCTCCATCCAACATTTCCCACACGAGTTTTCACTTCGCGTAGTAACATTTCGCCACTAAGTTTCCATCATTCTTGGATTCTCTCTTCATGGTTTGGAATTCACATTGTCAGTTCATGTCATTACTAGAACTTGAATGAAAATAAAAATAAAAATGATAGAACGAATAATACCTCAAAGCGACCGATTCTAAGCCGCGAAGCCGAAATATTCGAAGCTTTAAGCTTCTCGGCCTCGCCGTTCTTCGCCTTTCGCTTCTGGGATTCATCGGAACTTTCATCGGCACTTGTTGAGTCATATTTCTTAGAAATCTTACTCTCAACAAGCTCCATAAAAGATGGAGTCTTTGTGTGTGTCAATCCCAAAGGACACAACAATCAAGCTTAAACTTAAAAACCCATTAACTCATATAACTCACAAATTCTTCAAAAACTAAGAAACCATAGATAGAAGTCTCTAAACACAAATCTTTCAAAAACCCATTAAGAAATAAAGCTCAGGTCATGTTGCTGAGGCGCTCAACTGGCTCTCGTAGGAATAGTCGAGGCTTGGAATGCGCAGCAACGACTTCGAGAATGCCTAAATGATAGCGAGACTTACGTGTCGCTGCTGTGCTATCAGGGGACAAAGATTTTAAGGTATAGGGATGGAATGATTTGATCCGTCATTGGAGCAGACTAGTGTGAGACACTATATGGATGAAGTGACGTCTCTCTTATGTGAATGAAAATTGTAGTAGGGAAGGTGTTCTGATTTTTTGTAAAAATCTCAAGCTATAAAGTACATCCTCATACAAATTTTGTTACTTTTCAACGTACATATATACTAATACAATTTCTTTCTGATAAAAAAAAAGAATGAAGGGGCGGTGCTCCATTGATTGGAAATACTAACTTCAATCAACCAAAACCAAGTAAACAAAAAAAAAACAATACCCATCAAGATGTAGAGTAGTTGAAAAACAGAGGATATTAATGACTTGAAAACGCAACCATACTTGTTGTTGTTGTTGGTGTTGTTGTTGTTGATTGAAGCCATCAAACCCACCAAAAGTGGGATTCCCATTACACTTTAATCGATCATAAAACATCTCTTCTTGAACCACCGTGATAATATATCAACAAACAACAAAAAACCTAAACAACCTCTAATTCCAAGAGGTCATATGTATATATATATATATATATATCTCTCTCTCTATATATATATATATATATCATGGAAGAGATATATATATCTATATGTATATATATCACCGAAGAGAGCTACAAACTCTCTCTCTCTCTCTCTCTCTCTCTCCTTGTCTCTCTCTCTCTCTCTCTATATATATATATATATATATATATATATATATCACCGAAGAGAGAGTTTGTATGTATATATATATATATATATATATATATATATATATATATATATATATCTATATATATGTATCCCTCCAATCAAAACAAGCTTATCAAACAAGACGGGGTGGGGCGTTTGTTGGCTCCGAGGACTCTCTTTGTTTTCCATTTGTATGGGACTCTACAAACACACGTTCGGTGAATTATAAAACAAATGTTGTTATGTCACGTGACATTTCCATTGGGCCCACGTTGATTTTTAACTGTTTTTAATTTTTAGAGCAATCTCCAATGGGTGTGCGGTAAGCCACATCATCAAAAGAAACAAACGAAATTTTAAAAAATAGGTGGAAACTCAAAAAACCGAAAACCAAAGAATTAGCCGCAACTAAAAAAAATCGAAAAAATAGTTCCATCAAGAAAATTGAAATAATCGAAAAGTAATATGTTTTATTTTTGTCTCAGAAAATAGGTTTTACTTTATCTTTTTATTTATTTATTTAGAGATAACTATAAAGTAAATATGAAAGCTACAAATTCGATAAATTTGTTATTTGTATTAAAATAACTACAAATGTCTAAGTAAAAGAATCGGTTCTTATTAAAAACAATCACATTTTTTAATTTATTTTTTATAATTAAAAATAAATTATTAAAAACAATCGCATTTTTTAATTTGTTTTTTTATATAAATCAAATTAAAAAATGCGATTGTTTTTAATAAGAACCGATTCTTTTACTTAGACATTTGTAGTTATCTTAATACAAATAACCAATGTATCGAATTTGTAGCTTTCATATTTACTTTATTGTTATATCTAAATAAATAAATAAAAAGTTAAAGTAAAACCTATTTTATGAAACAAAAATAAAACCTATTACTTTTCGATTATTTCGATTTTCTTGATGGGACTATTTTTTCGATTTTTTTTAGGTGCGGCTAATTGTTTGGTTTTTGAGTTTCCACCTATTTTTTTGATTTTTTTTGTTTCTTTTGATGATGTGGCTTACCGCACACCAATTGGAGATTGCTCTAAAAAATAAAATCAGTTAAAAATCAATGTGAGTCAATGGAAATGTCACGTGACATAACAACATTTGTTTTATAATTCACCGAACGTGTGTTTGTAGAATCTCATACAAATGGAAAACAAAGAGAGTTCTCGGCGCCAACAAACGCCCCATCCCGTTTTGTTTGATAAGCTTGTTTTGATTGGAGGGATATATATATATATAGAGAGCTCTATAAGGAGAGAGAGAGAGAGTGCGCGCTACAAACTCTCTCTTCGGAGATATATATTATATCACCGAAGTGAGAGTTTGTAGCTCTCTCTCTATATATATATATATCACCGAAGAGAGAGTTTATAGCGCTCTCTCTCTATATATATATATCATCGAAAAGAGAGTTTGTGTGTATGTATATATGTATACATACATATATGTATACATATATATATATATATATATATATATATAGAGAGAGAGAGAGAGAGAGAGAGAGAGAGAGAGAGAGAGAGAGAGAGAGATAATCTCTTGGAATTGGAGGTTGATTAGGTTTTTTGTTGTTTGTTGATAGAATATCACGGTGGTTCAAGAAGAGATGTTTTATGATCGATTAATGTGTAATGAGAATCCCACTTTTGGTGGGTTTGATGGCTTCAATCAACAACAACTACAAGTATGGTTGTTGTTTTCAAGTCATTAATTTCCTCTGTTTTTCAACTACTCTACTTCTTGATGGGTATTGCCTTTTTTTGTTTACTTGGTTTTGGTTGATTGAAGTTAGTATTTTCAATCAATGTAGTATCGCCCTCTTCATTCTTTTTTTTTTATCAGAAAGAAATTGTATTAGTATATATGTACGTTGAAAAGTAACAAAATTTGTATGAGGATGGACTTTGTAGCTTGAGATTTTTACAAAAAATCAAAACATCTTCCCTACTACAATTTTCATTCACATAAGAGAGACATCACTTCATCCATATAGTGTCTTACACTAGTCTGCTCCAATGACAGATCAAGTTATTTAATCCCTATACCTTAAAATCTTTGGCCCCCGATAGCATAGCAGCAACACGTAAGTCTCGCTATCATTTAGGCATTCTCGAAGTCGTTGCGGCGCATTCCAAGCCTCGACTATTCCTACGAGAACCAATCGAGCGCCCCAACAACATGACCTGAGCTTTGTTTCTTAATGTGTCTTTGAAAGATTTGTGTTTAAAGACTTCTATCTATGGTTTCTTTGTTTTTGAAGAATTTGTGAGTTATATGAGTTTTGGGTTTGATTTCTTTAAAGGGTTTTTAAGTTTAAGCTTGATTGTTGTACAGGTTGTTGGAGCCGGACTTGGGAACTTTTCTGGGACAACTAGTCCTTTGTGATTGACACTCACAAAGACTCCATCTTTTATGGAGTTTGTTGAGAGTAAGATTTCTAAGAAATATGACTCTACTAGTGCCGATGAAAGTTTCGATGAATCCAAGAAGCGAAAGGCGAAGAACGGCGAGGCCGAGAAGCTTAAAGCTTCGAATATTTTGGCTTCGCGGCTTAGAATCAACCGCTTTGAGGTATTATTCGTTCTATCATTTTTTTTTTTTTTTCATTCAAGTTCTAGCAATGACATAAACCGACAATGTGAATTCTAAACCATAAAGAGAGAATCCAAGAATGATGGAGACTTGGTGGCGAAATGTTACTACGCGAATCGAAAACTCGTGTGGGGAAATGCTGGATGAAGGATTGAAGAACAAGATTGAGATTAACTGGTCAGAGATTACTGCCATTAAAGCAGTCTTTCCAAAGAATCAACCAAGTGTGCTTGAAATTCAGATTGAAATTCACTTCCTAAAATGCATTTCCTTGTTTGTTTTTGTGTTCTTGCAACTAATCAAGCCTCTCTTTCCATTGCAAGTTATTTCAAGTGAATCTTTGATACAAATTCAATATCTCGATGCAGTTGAGCCATATGTTGTCGTTTCGGCGAGAAAGCGATCCGCAACCTCGAAAGCACACTATTTGGCATGCTACACCTGATTTCACTGGAGGCCAAGCATCAGTGAACAGGTAAGTCTAAAGGAGAGGACTTAATAGAATTCAACAGTATTGTATGTGATCATCCAAAGATTTCATTCTTACATGGTCGACGAAAACACCAGCACTTATCGCGATTTTTCTCTTGTTCAGGATGCACTGGATCCAATTCCGCAAAGGAGAACTTGAAAAGCATTACGAGAAACTTTTGCAATGCGACAAGCGGTTACTAATGTTAAGCCAAAAGCCTTTCCCATACTACGATCCGCCTCTCTTCGACAACAAGAATCACTCTGGTCACGAAGAGTTTGCTTTCGAGTTCATTGGGCATTAACCAGGATATGCTCCTGCAATATATATTATAAAAATAAGGGTGAATTTCTTTAAAACCAAAAAAAAAAAAAAAAAAAAAACTTAAATTGCCCTCTAATAAAAAAAAATGCTACAAAAAGAGATTTTACAGAAAAATTAAAAAGTTTTTTATTATATTTTATATTTTGGTTTTTCATATGGTATTTGAGGTATTTTGGTACCGATTAGTCTGTACTATAACATTACGACCTCATTATAGGAGGGTCTTCGTAACTCAGTTTGCTCTATCCAATGATTATGAAACAAAGACCTCGCATACATAGATAAACTCCCTTCCTCATCACGCTAATCAATTGGTTGTTTTTTTTTTCATAAAAGAAATTTAATTAGTTGTTGGTATATAATATTTCAAATTTATTAGTTGAGAAATAATCTTTTATTTATCAACCATATTACAAACTCCTAGGATATTAATTAGACAATTGAAGTAAAGAGTAGCTGAAAAAATTTCGGTAGCCACAGATATGAAAAGATTAATATATACCCAATATTTGGATTCTGGATATAAAGAAATCACATTTATATATTATACTTGGTGAATTAGTCATCCAACCTAACAGCCCAAACGAAAACCTTCATTTGGGCATTTGGGCTGAGCTGGGTCTGATTGTGAGTCCACGAGAACTCTTTCATAGATATGGGCCGTATGATGGGCTTTTGGAGGTCCATTAAGACTGAATTTGTCTGAAAATAACTGTAGAACCCAACCCAAAGGGCCCATGGCCGAAAACCTCATCAACATGAAACAACTTGACTATAAGCCCACTAGAAATTGTTGGGGTCCTTGGGGATGTAAGCTAAAAATTTCACATTTTTTTTTAAAAAAAATTTGGTTTCAAAGGTAGTGTCCGGAACCAACCGTACAAACTAATCCACGTCCAAGTACCATTTGGTTCCTATTGGAAGCGCGATCATTTCGACTTTAATTTTTTTATCCACGAAACTCAAACTCTAGACCTCTTTTAATGGAGAACTAATTAAGTTCCTTACCAGTCAGAGTAACTAGTTTGTTGCTTCAAAATATAATTTTTCATCGGTTAAAAACAACTTTAAAATGAAAGAAATAAAACATTCTTAAAAATGAAAGAAACAAGTATAGATCTCTCCTTAATAACTTGCAATAAATTAAAGCCTTTTGAAGTACGTACGAGGTTAAGTTAAGAGTAGTTTTTTTTTTTAATTAGTCGTGAGTATTTAAATACTTATTTGACTAGTTATGTGAGTCTTGAGATTGTGAAAAGAGATTACTGGTGGCTCGACGTTTAATTATCATGAAAAAATCAAACTCGAGACCACGCACCTAATTAACTTACACAGTTCCGTCTTCATTTTTACTACTGAGCAAACCCGTGTCAGGTTAACAAGTTAGGAATAATAGTACATGTATACTTTTATGGTGATTGGTATCTCCCATTCACATTTGTTATTATTATAATATTTTTAGAGTTGGTTTGATCTGCATTGAAATGAGATTCATCATACTGTCGGTGAGTGCACTCAAGTCTTGCAGGATGTAGCTGCTGATCCAACGCTTCCTCGAACTAAGTCTGTTCGGTGTGCTCAGTGTAACCATGGAGAGGCAGTGTTTTTCCAGGTAAAAGTTGGCTTAGTTTTTCAGCTGTTTCTCGACTGAATCGCGTTGTTGAAACTATCCCATGGTGCCATATCCACATTTTAGTGAACCAGCCAGAATCATTTGAAGTAAACCTTATGTAGATATAACTTTGATTGTCTAGGCCATGCATGGGAACTGCCTTGCCTAAAAAAATTGCATGTGAAAGAGTTTTAGCTTTTATGGTTTTACCAAAATATCGAAACAACAGTAACAACTCTTCCTTATGTTCTGTAATTAATTGTTTCTGAAATTCAACTATGGTATTACATGCGCAATGAACTGAAAAAAAAAGGAAAACAAATCAGATCAATCTTATCCAACCTTCGCTATAAATCCTAATTCATTCATCAACTGACTTACTAAATGACCGCGTTTGCAGGCGACTGCTAGAGGAGAAGAGGGTATGACATTGTTCTTTGTGTGCTGCAACCCCAGCTGTGGTCACCGCTGGAGGGACTGACCATTGCATGGCCTTCGTTGAATGGCACTCACAAGAAGCTGTTTCTTCATGCATTAATTACATCTTGTTGATTATGCTCAGGTACACAAATCAGTTTGTTTAGGAAAGTGGACACTCTTCTGCATTATCTGTTATCTGGTGTTCTATTAGTTTTCTGGGCAATGGACCTTTTTAGCGTAATTCGCACGAGCAAGTCCATATTTTTCTTGTATGGTTGATCCATCAGTTATATGTTAATCTCCATGTTATCTATAATTAGTATTATGAAAGTTGGTTTTGGTGATTCTGGTCTTCTGGCACACTATTCATATTTTGTTTCTTCTGAAAAAAATAGATCTCCAGAACAAGACAACCTTAATATCATCTGTTAAATCTTGTAAATATACCAATTGAAAGTAATCTTAATAAACCAAAAGGCAGAACCAATTGAGAAGTCTCTTGTCATAGATAGATCAAAATTACAAGAGAAGTGAACCATCTATTGTGCTTACATGCAATGATATGCCTCTCAATCTATGAAGGTCTTTATCAAAAATTGACTATTTTGGATGTGAAACACCATCTCCTAGAAAGAGAAGAGAAAGATCAATGAGAGAGGTGGACTCCTTTACTTACAATTAAATTCTAGTACACTATCTCTCCTTATACCAGCCTTTTAACTCCATTTTCGCATTAAATTTGCCTTCCAATTTACATTGAAGTTTCCTAATCCTGGGTATTCTGTGAAGGAGAATTAGAACTTGGAGTAGTAGATCACTTTATTGAATCTTGAAAGGAGAATTCATCTTTTTCTCCTCCCGTGGCTTCTAAGCGCGTAAACCTCCTCGAGTTCTTTCTTTCCAATGGAACTTGATCTGCGCTACTGGAGCAACTTGGTCATTCAGTAAGTGATCTTCAACAGCTTGAAAATTAGATGCATGAGATGCATTTGTAGGAAAAGCATGATCTGCTTGGTTATGATAACCTGGATAAGCATATAGAGGCTGCTGCTCTATGACTTGATTTTCTCTTCCCATCAGATCTGAACAAACACAAACATATTAAGTCTTAATTAAGCTTTAAACTGTGTGAGTGATTGTAGAAGACATGGAAATCAGTATTGAAGTTGGATGGATGAAGAACTGGTAATTACATGGATGTAAGGATGAGTTAAGATGATCGACATTCATCAGTCTGCATGATGGTTGGAACATATGAAGTGTCTGAGAATAAAACGGGACGGGATGATGTCGTCGGGATATTGATATGGGGATATTGCGTTGTAGGAGCATATCCTGGTTGATACCCAATGAACTCGAAAGCAAACTTTTCGTGACCAGAGAGATTCTTATTCTTGTTTCCGAAGAAAGGAGACTCGTGGTATGGGAAAGGCCTTTGGCTTAACATTAGTAACTACTCGTCACATTGCAGCAGTCTCTCGTAATGCTTTTCGAGCTCTCCTTCGCAGAATTGGATGCAGTGCGTCCTGAACAATAGAAAAGTTGTGTCAAGGATGGGTATTTTCGTCGACTATGTAAGAACTAATTCTTTGGATGATCATAGAGTTGAATTCAGATGATGAGTCTTTCTCCTTTAGAAATACATGTATGTTGATGCTTGGTTTCCTGTGAAATCATCTGTAGACGACTATTTAATGTCGTTTCGAGGCCGCGGAATATTGTCATCGTCTCGGTGAAACGACGGCATATGACTCAACTGCATTGAAATATGGAATTTGTGTCAAAGATTCCCTTGAAGTCATTTGAAAGGAAAGATAGGCTTGATTAGGTAGGGAATTGTGACCTGAATTTCAAGCTTGCTAGGTTGATTCTTTGGAAAGACTGCTCTAATGACCGAAATCTCTGACCACTTAATCTCAATCTTGTACTTCAATGCACGATGTAGAATTTCCCACAGGAGTTTCTGCCTCGCGTAGTGACATTTCGTCACCACATCTTCATCATTCTTGGATGCTCTCTTCATGGTTTAAAAATCACATTGTCAGTCCAAGTATGTTATTACAAATGAAAAAAATGAGAACATATATAATACCTCAAAGCAGCCGATTCTGAGTCCCAATGCCATAATCTTTGAAGCTTTAATCTTTTCCGTTTCGCCTTTCTTCCGTTCTTGCTTCTTGGATTCATCGGAACTCTCATCAGTGCTTGCTGTGTTATATTTCTTGAAGATCTGACTCTCCACGAGCTCTAGAAATGATGGAGTCTTTGTGAGTATCAATCCCAAAGGACCAGTTGTCCCAGAAAAATTTCCTAGTCCAGTTCCAACAACCTGTACAGCAAATAATAACAACAATCAAGTTTAAAAACTTTAAAACCCATTAAAGAAATCGAAGCCAAAACTCATTAAAATCACAATGAAACCAATATAGAACTGTGAACTCTCTAAACACAAATCTTTCAAAAGCCCGTTAAAGTAAATAAAGCTAGAACTCAAAAATGAAACACTTGATCTTGAAAACCATTTTTTCTTTCTTTTTGAAACTTCAATCAAAGAAACAAAACTGAAAACTCAATACCCATCAAGAAAAATGCTTTGAACTTCTATTTCAAAAACAAATCACAACTTTAATCAACCAAAACCAAGAAAACAAAAAAAGAAAGTTCGGTGCCCATCAAGAAGTACACTAGAAAAAACAGTGCAAAACAGAACAAATAATCACAAATAAAGGGAGATCTGCATACTTGTTGTTGTTGATTATCATAGCTGAATCGCTGAGTTTCTCCTGAACTGACAGCGCCATCAAACCCATCGAAACCAAATTGACGAATCCTCCATTCTTGAACCATGATAATCAAGAAGATTATCGACGATGAGAAACAAAAACCACTTGGAAGATTATAATCTCTAATAAAGTTTAGAGAAATGGCACATTTGTTGGGAGAGAAATTATTGTTGTTGGCTAGATTATACTCACAAGAAAATATGGTATGACATTGTTCTTAAACCAAATGAAAATATGGTATTACATTGTTCTTTATGCATTACATCTCCTGTTAGACTATGCTCAGGGACAGAAATCAGTTTGTTTAGAAAAGTGGACACTCTTTCGCGCAGTCGTTGTCGTTATCTGGTGTTCTATTAGTTTAGGGAATGAAATTTTCAAGTACATATTATCTTGTATGGTCTGTTATTCAGTTCAAAAATTAACCTCCATGTTATCTATGGAATTATTGACAACTAGCTTGTATAAGTTGACTGCGAAGGTATTGGCAGCAAGAATGAGGGAAGTCATGTCAATTATGATCGTCATTCGCCAAGGAACAAAAAGAGCTTTTGTTAAACATCAGCAAGAAGCCAACGAACCAGTGGAAAATGCAAGGAAGCACAAGCAAGAACCCAACATTATATGTGCCTCCAAAGTGAAAGTACTGCATTGGATTGTGGTCTTGTAAATAAATCTCCAGAGCAAGACTACCTTTAGTCCTTTCTGGTTTCTTGTCTGTAGTCATGTGTTAAATCTTGTAAATAGCAATAGAAGTTAATCTTCTCTTAATAAACAAAAAAAACAGAGCAAATTGAGAAGTCTCTAGTCATACATAGATATAGACAAAAATTACAAGTGAACTACCTATTGTGCTTCCATGCCATAATGTCCCTCTCAATCTATCAAGGGTATTAGTGAATGGATAACATCCTTTTGCTACATACATTTGCTACACAGTTGCGGAAGTCCTTCGGATAAGACGCAAGCATCTAAAGTAATTAAACAACTATGCAGCAAATGTATGTAACAAAAGTATGTCACTTTAACATTTTCCTTACCTAAAAATGACTTTTGGAAGTGAACTTCACCTAAAAAGAAAAAGAGAAAGACCAATGAATGTGAGAGATGGACATCTTTACTTACAATTTAAACTCTAATACACATCTCTCCTTGTACCACACTCATCTACTCCATCTTCGCATTATATTTGCCTTATTTAGATTTACATTGAAGTGTTCTAATCCTCCATGGATTTGATGTAAAGTAGAATTAGGACTTGGACTAGTAGACCAATTTCCTGAATCTTGAAAAGAGAAATCGTCGTACCCAATCGATTGTTCGCTGCTCCATGAACTATAAGTGTCTGCACTTGGTTCGCGAATGGAATCCATCTGCATGTTGTAGTTTGGATAAGTATGCACACTGTTGTTTTCTCCTCCAGAGGCATCTAAGATTGAATACCACGAGTTCTTTCTTTTCAACTGTAACTGATCTTCTCCACATATTGGAGCAACTTGGTCACTCATTAAGTGATCTTCGACGGCGTGAAAATTAGGAAAGCGATCTCTAACTCGATACGCAAAATACCAAGCAAAATGGCAGCTCCCACACACTTCGAAATTCGTACTTGACACCCGACACTAGTTCCCTAGGCTTCTGGTATCAACTTATTGATTTTTTTGATTTTTTTGATTTTCTATTATTTTTACAAATTAAAATGTATATATATAATATTTTTTTGAAATTTGGGGGCTTTTGGGCCCCTGAACCGGGCCCGGTACGACCACTAGACCTGGCCCTAGTTCCCTTTTTGGTCTGGGCATTTGAGGACAGCACGGACACACACAATGAGCGTGTTTGCGTCCCCCTCGAAGGTTTTTTTTTTTTTTCTTATTTTCTTTCTTTCATACCTTCCACAAATCAACAACAATACTTAATTTTCTTTTAAATCAATTCCACTAAAAATCACATCCACTAAAATCAAAACCCAACAATGAACTAATCTAATATACTATGTATTAAATCCATGACATCAAAATTAAATGAAATTAAATGTTAACTTACTTGGTCTAATTAGAATCTCCAAAGAAATTAGTCTTCTCGCCACCACTTCTACACCACCTCTAACTAAAATAAAACCTCCTTTTTCATCTCTCTCTCTCTTTTTATACTCTTACGAAGGAGTGAATTAATACTACACAAAATTTTCTTTATTTAATATTTATTAAATTTGTCATAATCTCTCCATAAACCATAATAACTTGACACCTAATGATTATAGTTTTATTTTTAAAAAAATTATACTATGTAAAATGTCTAAAATGCCCTTATGACTTATTTTAGGCATTTCAATTAAATAAGTCATATTAGACCAACTTAAATCAATATCGTTGACCTACCTAAATACCCATGTACGTGCTCATCTCGAGAATTACGCTCACTCGCTAATTTGACAACGACGTTAATACAGTTGCGCGTCACACTTAAATTGTTGAATTATTACCTCGGTGTCGACGTATGAGTTTTGTCCGAATCGCCGCGTAGGATTAGCCGCCACGTCAAATATTAGGCAATTGACTTGGATTATTTTATTAGGGTCGTTACATCTCATATAAAATATATTGACTCTCAAATTTATAATTGATTACAATTACTTGAACATATGTTACACTTTTAGAATCTTACAAATAATGGATTTGTTTGGTTAGGGATGAAGTTAACTCCCGAGAGATAACTTAAAGGGGAGTTGAAATAAATTTTGTTTAGTTGTTCCACTTCTCTGCAAGTTATCTTTCAATTCATATCCAATAGCGAGAGATATCTCCCTAGCCCTTTATGAGAGTTATCTCCTAATTAATTACTTTTTATTATCTAAATTCATCTAATTTATTTAAAAGATATTTATGTCAATTCATAATTTTTATCATTTAAATATTTGCAATTTCTCTGTAAAGTTAAAGTTGAACCAATCATGAAAATTTGATATTTCACTATAAGTTAACTAATTTCTCGCGTTGTAAGTTTGACAAAAACAAACCAAACGACGCTTATATCATCCCTCCCCTGCTCTGCTCAGAGGCCTTCACCTCTTGGTGTCCTGAACTGGCGGCAGTTCCCGATTAGTCCGGTCCATTGAGATTTATTATCATTATTGTTTTTAAAAATAATTCAAAAATTAATTAAAAAATAAGAGATAAATAGTCGTGAAAAAAAAAAAAATCGCTCTTCAATTCGACAAACGCGCGCGCGAATTTCTGCGTAAGGGACGATTGGCGCCATCATCCTCATCCCCCAATTCTCACTCACTCACTCAATCACTCAATCACTCACGCGCGAACCAACCAACTCTTCTTCGTCTCTCCCAGAATGGCCTGACACCCTCTCTCACTATTCGAAACCCTAATTTCGCGAAGTTCACCAGCGATGCTGAGTCTGGCGAGTCCATGGACAGCGGCGAAGGCGGAGGTTTCGGAGTCGGCGAGTCTCGATTCGGTAGAATCTGAGGTCGGAGCGGTGGAGAATATGGAGATCGACGAGCTCGACTTGATTCCGTTGAATGATCGGTTGAAGATGCTCGTGAGAAGCGGCGGCCGCGGCGGCGAAGAAGGAGGCCGCAATGGAAGTGTGAGCAATGCGAAGTGAGTTTTCTGTGATTACGTTTGATTTACTAATTACTGCGCGGTTAGTTTGTTCAATTGAGTTGAAATATTTGGATGATTTTGATGTGTTCTGTGTTGGGGTTTGATTAGTTTGAGTTCAGCTGCGGCGGCGGCGATCGGCGTGGTTGGTAAGAAGGAAGAAGGCGGTCGCTCCTCTTCGATGGTAAATTTTAAGTGTCTTACTGTATGCGCTGTTTTAACTGTGTTTGGGTTTCTGTATGATCTGAAGATTTGTTTCATATAACGAAGGTAGTATCAATGTTGATGCATTATCATGTTGTGTTGGTGGGAAATCTTTTATATGATTAGTTGCGCGAAAAGGATAGAAAAAGATCAGGTTTTTCGCAGTAATTTTTTTTTTCAGCATTAGAATGTGCTTTGTTTTTTGGTACTTTACCTGCCCTAAGGAAAATTAAGATTTGCTCATTAGGAATCCGATAGTCGGAAATGTTGCTAGTTAAGTTTGGTACTCTTTTTGTTGAGCCCTCCTCTGTATGCTGTTTTTCGTGTTTCATGTCACCATGGCGTCATGTATCTTCTTTTTAGCAACTTTGGTCTGCACAATAGATTGTTGAAATCTCCACCGGAGGATCTTGCTTTGCAAAGTCTTGCGCTCCCACCCCACAACTGCTTAAAGGATCTACATTTTAATAAAATTCTCGTCAATTGAAGGCTTTGTAGCTTTGTGTTATCCTTTTTTTTTTTTTTTGCGTTGCAGGATGTTGCCTTGGATCAGGCTAGTTTACAATTCATTGGAGAAGGGAAGGGAGTGGAGCCTTATAAAGAGCATGATCATATGGAAAACGTAGGAGAAAGAAATGCTTCTGGGCTTGCTTCTAGTTCAAGCACAGTCGAGTATGGCACAAGTGAAACATGTGCAGATGATTTAAGCTGCTCTAGTTTGGCAACTTATTCTAAAGATAAAGAGGACTTTGTTGATCTGATAAAAGTGGAAGGTAACGATGATGGTATGGCCGAGCCTTCAATTTATTCAAGTTCCTCTGTTGAAGTTAAATGTGGTGATTCCAACACAGTATCCCTGAACAAAGAGGCTAATCTCGGCTGTCTTCAAAAAGCTGACGAAGGATATGGCGCAAAGACTGAAACTGATGGTGATGTTGGAATCAATGACCTGGATCACATTCCGTTGCTTAAGCGTCACAAGGCTCTGGTATCAAGGTGCTCTTCTGCTCTATATGAATTTCAACACTAAGAAAATAAGTTGACAATTGTGCTAAGTACGGTTTTTAAATAATTCATTTGAAAGTAGTAGACTCACTAAAGTTTCTCATTTATATTTTTTGCTATTGTTCCACTTATCATCTTTTGTATTACTTCTTTTATATAATTTATATACATGGAATGTTTTTGCAGGGTCCCAGTGGAAACTACTGATCAGGTACTTATTCTGGACACACACTTCCTTTTATTCTAGACTCACACCTTTTGATAGTGCGGCAAAGGTGGAAAATGCGATCAACAAAAATCTTAAAATTACATAGAAGCAATAAAAGGAGCTGCTGATCTGATGCTTAGTTTAGATGCTTAAACTTAGCAACCTGGATGAGCTAAATTTGCTTGTGTGTCCCTTTCTCACTGAGTAAAGAGTGCACTTGAGGATCAGATAACGGTTATAAGATATTGATAGATATGGTATTGTTTTTATTTGATTTTGATTTTTTTTTTTGATAAAATTTTTTGCTTTATTTTACACAGGTGTCTTCTCTAGCTCAGTTTAATCTTATGACTGGTGTTAGTCATTGCAATTCTGTAAGCGTAAAGGAAGAAAGTCAGTATGTGGCAGAAAATGATTTTCATAGCACTTCTCAAAATCTGACCTCTAAACCTTCTCAATCCCTAGTGCCTCATTCTTTAATCAGTGAAGTTGGAGCACTGTGTTCATCGCCTCCTTGTATACCTAGTGGCAGAAATTATGGGAAGGTTCTTTCACCAAAATCTTGTAGTTTTCGTGGTGTTCAAGACAATAAAAAAGGCTTCTTGCCTGAAATAACTACAGTGAAATCAGAATCAGATTTTGGAAATGCATTTACAACCATTAATCATGATGACATGCCTGCATCAGATTTGCCAACCTTTCCTGCCAAAATAAAGATTGAAAATTTGGAGGATGGTTCAGCTAGTTTCAGTGATAATAATATGGGCAAGCTTTCATATTACTGTAAGATACTGTTGAAGAGTGAAACGGTGGTCTATGATGTATCCTCTGAAGATATTTTAGACCATTTGACGCTGCTACAGAGAATGAGGTTACTCATCCCCAAAAAATGCCTTAATCTGCTCGATACTGGAGATTTAAAATGCACGAGGAAAAGTATAGACTCCACCCATGAAAGAAGCCCTGCCATTTCTGAATCACATACAACCAGGGGCATCAGTTATAGAAGGAAAAGAAAACGGACCGCCACGTATATCTTTTCATCTTTTTGTTATCACTTCACAGTTTCTTATTTAATTTTCTATATCATTTGAAAATCTGTGTTTTCTCTTGCGTCAAATGATATGCAGGGATTCAGTGGAAACAGCACTAGAGGAAGATGCCCCTGGACTACTTAAGGTATCATTAGCATGTCAAGGATCAGATTCCATTGGAAATGATACATGATTTAATTTAATTTTCGACATTACAGGTTTTGACGGACAAAGGTATTGCAATTGATGAAATGAAACTTTATGGGGATCCAGAAAGTGCAGATCTGTTGGATGCGAGTACGGATGACGACAGCTTTCAAGATCTTGAAGCTGTGATGTCTAAGGTTTGCAAAGTTTTTTGGAATTCCGAGCTTTTGCGTTTCCTTTGTCTGGTCTTTACAATTTGCCTCTTAACTTCAAATCTGCAAATATTTTTGTTTAATTTTTTTGCCCATATTCTTTCTATTTTAACTGCGTTTGCTTAACCAGTTTCAGATCATTAGTTTTTGTGTTCTTTCTGGGGTATATCACTTATCAAAGAGCCTTGTCTCTAATGTTTTGTGAGCTGAATGAATAATTAACTTCTGTTATTAATCTTGTATAGGAGATAGTGTTCTACTTTGAGTGGTGCTGTGGTAGTCACATGTTACTATCAGCAGAGTAGTGTTACTAGTAGGTATATTCATATATTGAGGCAGCAACATTTTATTCTCCTTAAAGAATTAAGAAACCCCTGTGAGAGAAATCCGTCCCCTCCGTGAGAAAAAGCCATCAAATATCTATTGAAATGGTTTTGATGAGCTTGATGAGGCTGTGTTTGACCTATTTTTTTAAAAAAATTGAACTCGATGGAGCTATTGAGATAAACAAACAGGAAGGTTAGGAAGTAGGATGCAATTCAAGTTTAAATAACTATTCCACTCGATTCATAAAAATGTAGCTCTCCCTGCTATATATAAGAAAAAGCTGTGAATGTGAACTGATGCTGCTTTAGCATGCTTGAAAACAAACAAATTTAGAAAACGAGAGAACAACGTTGAATTGATGAAATGCGGTACTTATATGACAGCCCCTACTAGGAACATCCATCGCTTTATGCTGCACGTTTAGTAAATTTGAGAGTTAAAGTAGAATTCTGCTAAAATAATGATGCTGTTGGTTCATTTCGATGAATGAGGAAGAAATTGAAATTTCATTGTAGCATGAAAAAATAACCTTAGGTTGAGGAGATACGGCTTGATGCCATTGTAGCCTTTGTTTGTTCCTTTTTATTTTCAATATCCCTTTTTTGGTACAAATCATTATCATCTTTGCTCTTGTACATTGTAAACAAGAAACTTCGACTGCTAAAGTATGGTTTTGAGTTTTGACAATACTGTTGACACATTTGGATGTCAACACTACTACTTTGGTTAAAGCCATATTCTTTTGTGTTGAGCAAATAATAAGTAAGCAAAGTATCTCGTTTCATTGTTGACAAACATTCTTTTTTGTTTTGTGGTTATTTTAGATGTTTAATACAGGTGCATCAATAATAAAGTTTGCTTCTGAGAGATGTCCGAAGGGATCAAAGCGCAGTTATTGCTTGGGTTGCTTAATTTCACTAGTAGAGCAGGCAAGAATCTGGTTGAAGATCTAAGATTTAACTTTTAGTCTAAGACAACAGGATATTGAAAGTTGTGGGTCGTTTGATTCTCATCATGTTAATCTACTTCACACTTGCAGACACGATATCTACGTTTTCGGAAATGGCCTGTTGAATGGGGATGGTGTCGAGACCTCCAGTCATTTATCTTTGTTTTTGAAAGGCACAACAGGTGCGAAGTGCAATATTGGAAACCTACTTCTATACACTTTTTTTTCATAGCATGCTTTCTTCCGACATACATGCTCACATTTCAAATCTTGGTCTGTTTTTAACTTATCAGAAATGTAGGGGTCTCTATTGATTCAAAATGATAAAGGGTAATAATGCTGTCTAAGATAAAATTTGTTTTGGTCCAGTGGCTAAGAGACTACAACTCATGAATTATCTGAGAAAAGATCTAGTATGTCTCAGCCAAGTCACTGGGAAATTGGGAATCAGAACTGCCCTTCTTATTCATGTTGACAGTTTCAATTAATTACATGCTATGCTATTTTGGTAATAAAAGACTTGTAATTTTATCTAAATGCAGAATAGTTCTTGAACGCCCAGAATATGGCTACGCAACATATTTTTTCGAGCTAGTGGACTCGTTGACTATTGATTGGCAGGTCAAACGCCTAGTGACTGCAATGAAGCTTTCTAGCTGTGGCAGAGCAAATCTTATAGAGAACAAGTCATTAGTGGTAATATGTTCTTCAATTGTGATGGGTTGGTTTTGATTTCTTAGTAGATTTTCTTATTGAACGGTTCTCTTGGAGTTTCTTATGGATATAATTGTTAGCTAAGTTTGCTCTTTAGCCATGGCATGTTGAATTTAATGATTAAAATTTGATTAATGGTTAACAGCTGCTTGTAGTTATAACAAATTATATTGAGGGCTTTTGGTAGTACCAGTTGGCCTGGTCATTTAAGAATAATCTGGACTGAAGAATCATGGTTCTCAGTATTGCGTATCTGATATAGCACTCAAAATCATTAGATCGAGTTTAGTGGAAGCATTTGATCTATATAGCTGTCCCCAACTAATTTGAGACAGAGGCTTTATTGCTTTTCTTGTTGTTGATAAACCCTCCTTTTGGATATTATATTTGTTCTAAGGGGTTGTAAAGCTTGCATTTTTCTGTTGATTGTTGACTGGTATTAGGTTGGGGAAGATTTGACTGAAGCAGAAGCAAAGGTGCTGGAGGAATATGGTTGGACCCGAAACAGTGGGTTAGCGTCAATGCTCAATTACTGCGATCGGGTAATTCATGATAGAAACAAAGATAGAGATGTCTCTGAGTGGAGATCGAAAATCGGGAAGCTGCTGATGGATGGAATTAATGGTGGCGTCATCGTTTTAGCCAATCTCCCAAATAAGTTCATGGGGCCCGAGAGCTCTCTGGCCCCTGAAATCAAGTTGGAATTAATATAAATTGCTTCATAAGATACTGGCCTTTTTATGCATGGTGGGCTAAGACTTTGTTTAGTGTTTTATATTGCCAAGCACATTGTGAAATGCTAGTGTAGTCATCCACCTTGGGAATTAGTGGTTAAGGTATGAGCATGTTCTTCAATTTTGATTTTTCGAATTGACTTGCCTTGTTGTACAGTTACTGAGCTTGTTGACATGTGAAGTGGAAGGGCTTTCTCTTCTAAGTTCTAACTGTATCAGAGGTAAAGATTTTTACCTGGCAGATGTTGCTGTGTAGTATGATCCCACTCTCTCATATTATGCAGATTCCGTTTTACTGTTTAAATCTTGTTGTTTTATTGGTGCTGAATATTTTCTTTTTTCATATTGTTCCGCTTTGTTTTCTATTCAATACTAGATGGTAACCACATTATTTGGCTCAGTCAGCCATTGGCCGGGTCCTTGAAGAAATGGGATTCGTTGAAATAAGTATATTTTCTTTTTCTGAATCCCAAAAAAGTTTATCTAATGCTATGTTTAACCCTAATTAAGCTGCAGTTGCCTAGTAGAGTTGAATAACACTTGTCTTCCTCCATGGAATACTATCCAAAACCACCAGCCAATTTGTTTTGTATCTTTAAATTAGTCAAGCTTCTATTTTTTTTTTCTCTACCTTCTTATTGGAATACTTGGTTGATTTTATCTTTGCTCTTCAGTATGCTACAAGCCTGTAAATATTTAGCTTTGATTATTGCCAAAACTATATCGGCCCTCATGTTGTACTTTTTGAATGCTAAGTTCATGTGAAGTCATTAGGGGTGCAAGGGGCAAAGCACTATACTTCAAAGCAGGGCCATGCGTAATTGAGGATGACAAAGATCATAAGAGAAAACTGGATTATGATTCTAGGTAACTTCAGATTTGATTTAAAGTATAGTTGACTTGCATTTCAATGGTTATATTACTGTATCTCACTGGATTGCCAAAATTATTTTCTTACTGTATTTAACCTGCAAGTAAACATATGTTCTCTATTTATATGATGGATGATGCAAGCACTGAATTGCAGAATGGAGATGGAACTCAAGCATCTATTGGCTTCAAATAGCGCACTTTTTCCATGATCTCCTCAACAAATTTTTGGCTGAAAGCATCTGTTAAATGTATGCCATCCCAACTTATGTACTCTCTTGGCTTATTGCAAGTCTTTGCTGCAGGGTCCTCTCCGCAGGTGATGGGGGGAAAATAATTAAAGGGATCTCCACCGTACCCGCAGCAGGCCTTCAATTTTTCACTCTCCTTGAATCCTTCATTGCAGAATAAAATGGCATGGGAAATGATAAGCATTGGCTTCTTTCTGCTCCAAAAGATGATCAATATCCTATGTTTAATTATTTTTTGTTATGCCGAACGGAATAAGAGTATTTTTAAGTGAAGGAAACTTACCATAGCTTGTTGGGCTTTCAATTGCATCCAAGTAAAAGCTATATAGATCTGCAACCATGACATTGATATCTTTCTTTTGCTTTTTAATTTTGATAAGAGACTTTTCTAGTTCTTTGTTCCCAAAGTCTGCAACTGCATTGTATTCTTTTAGGCATCCCATTTTATCTGTTGAATTAAATGATCCCTGTGAAGCCATCACCAACACCATTGGGATGCATCCGATGGCTGGGACATTGAAGATCAAGAAATTCTTTGCTTCTTCTTTATGGAGATCCTGCGTACATTTTACATGCGCATTTAAATTCCAGATGCATCTTGATATATGTTACTTGCTGATAATTTTTTGGTGTTTAGAGATGATGCAGTTGTTATTGACGTGAAATTACTCACTTGTACAGCCTTAGAAATCCCTGCCACAACAAGGGGCACCGTCTTCTCTTTTACAACTGACGGGGCTAAATCATGATTGAAGAGTCCAGACAGTATGTCGTTGATGCCAATAAATATCATGTAAGTCCCATCTCTAAATGCCTCTTTTGTTGGAACATGAGAAGCTATGCAGTCAAGTAAATAGCAGAAGAGTGATTAGTTACAAGATGAGAGATAAAATGTGAAGGATGAGCTCCTTGTAAGTACCTGCATATCTGCTTGTAGTATTAAGTAAAGCATAAACGCTTCTTTTGAATCTGACAAAATGATCAGTTTGCATTGGAAGGAAGAAAGGTATAGGTTCTGTTATATTTTGCACAGTCGCTCCCGCCACGGCAAAGTTCACTCCATGTTTGTAGTTGGGAACAACATCCTTGAAATAGGGCTCAATGAAGGGAAATCCCCACTTGGAAGCTGCAAAATAAATGTCTGAGAGAACTTGCAGGTGATGAAAATGATTTTATGAACTTATGGCCTGTACTTGTCCTTACAGCGACACTGAAGCCATTCAAGCTTTCGAAGCAATGCAACTTACCCATGAAGTCGATGATCAGGCGGCCATCCGAGAACCTGCCTGTCGGCCCATGGAAAAAGGTAGATCCATAGGGTGAGTTCTCTGACGATGCATAAAATGGGAAAGCTTGAATTGCATTTCCTGTATCACTCAGGGAGTCGCCAAAGGCGAATATGGCGGTGGGAGGGGAGTGGGGAAAGGTTTTAGTGGCCTCATTGAGTCTAATTACTTCTCTCATGAGGAAAACTAGAACCAAGAATGGTACTGCCTGGTTAGCCAAGTTTGCCATCTCTCATGAATTTCACTTCCGTGGTCTCTTCTCGTGTTTTATATTGCTATTGATGGTAAACCTGCCGGCCAAGCAATATGATTCTATGAGACGAAAACAAGAGCCAAAGGTCGTTAGTATCATTGTCATCAGTTCAAGGTGGCAGGCATATGTCATGAAGTTTGATTTGAACTACAACAAAGCCTCTAGCACAAATTAATTGGGGTCGCTAGATAGGTCAAACGCTTCTATGTAAATCCATTTTATGAAGCTCATGAAATTTGAGCGCTAGGTTTAAAATCTACTCATGATGGGAAAGCTTTACCTAGTCATGGATCAAAATCTTCCATTGTGTCATAACAAACAAAAAGATGCTGGTTTTGTGCTTAATAAAAAAAAAGGTGCATTTCAAATCATGTTAACTGAATGAACTTAATACATATCCTGTATCGGTGTCAATTGCAAAGTCAAAAAATAAAATAAAAAATTGGTATGGGAACTAAACAAACTGTTTGGATGAGTAGGTTGTATTCAACGCCCAAAATTTTTTAAGCTAATTTTTCCAGGTCATAGAACTCTAACAAGTGAGAAGTACAATTTGCTAGAATTTGAATAAGAGTATTGGAAAATATCAAATTGTAATGTTCTCGTATCATAGAATTTGAATCTAAAGGCTTTAAGTTGAGTAAGACGAAAATCGAATACATGCACTGTGAGTTTAAAAACACTAGACATTGAGATGACGAGTGGTAAAATTAGGAGAAGTAGAAGTTTTAAGGTAAATCACTTTAGATACTTAGTATCAATCATACATAATGATGGTAACATTGATAATGATGTCACATATAGAATTCAAGTTGGATGGAAGAAATGACGGAGTGCAACAAGGGTGATTTGTGATCGAAATGTTCCTACTAAGTTAAAAGGAAAATTTTATAGGATCACAATAATGACTGTTATGCTCTATGGAAGTGAATGTTGGGCGGTAAAACAACGACAATTACATAAAATGAACGTAGTAGAAATGAGGATGCTTAGGTGGATGTGTGGTAAAACTCGTAAAGATAGAATAAGAAATATAGAAATTCAAAGACAAGTAGGAGTAGCACCAATTGATACAAAGATTAGGGAATGGCGGTTGCGGTGGTTTGGTCACCTGCAAAGACGGCCTACAAATGCCCCAACTAGAAAACTTGATTCAATAGAAACTGTAAAAATTCGACTAGGTAGGGGCAAACTAAAGTTAACATGGGATGCATTAATTAGGAGGGATTTGAATGGTTTGAAAAGCTTACCATCAATTGCACTTAATCGAGCACAATGGAAAAGTTTGATCCATGTAGCCGACCTCAGTTAATTTGGGACTGAGGCTATGTTGTTGTTGTTGTATTGTTATGTTAAGGTAGGTAGTGAAACTGTGAAAAATGTGAGAAATTTGGCATGTCTTAAAAGCAATATAGATTTGGCTCATTAATCACAGGAAGATAATATGTATAGGAGAATATTGTGAATTTCACTTTGGCTCATTAAAATGTTGCTTTGATTATTCTATGTTTTCTATATCTTGTGTGCATTTGTTACTCATTTGAAAGATTATTTACAATAAAACATCGTCTTTACTACATAATACAATTTACTATTTTGGGGGGACTAATACATGTGTTGTATGTCAAGTTGTCAACTAGTAAAAGCTTCGGCTAACATGAAAAGCACAAGTTGTCTCTCAAAAATTACAATGCATTTGTTCTAAATGATCTGCATTTTGAAAATGCAGAAGACAGGTATAATTCAAGCAATCACAGGCTTCAAATAGTGAATTTCATCCATCATCTCATCAACAAATTTTTGGTTGAAAGCATCTGTGAAATGTAAGCCATCCCAACTTATATACTCTCTTGGATTGCTACAAGCTTTTACTTCAGAGTTCTGTCCACAAGTAATGAGAGGGCTATAGTTAAAGAGACCTCCATTGCCACAACAGGCCTTTAGTGTTGCACTTGCATTGAATCCTGCATTTTGGAATAAATTCACTCAAACATGTTCAATTTTCCATCTTTACTATGTCGGAATCTGAAGTTGAAATTCTTATGTTGATAAATTATGTAAGAAGCATTGAATCGAGGAGACTTACCGTACGTTGCAGGGCTTCCAATTGCATCTATGTGAAAGCTGTACATATCTGCAACCGTGATATTGATATTTATCAACTGCGTCTTGACAAGGGTAAGAGCCAGTTCTAAATCTTTGTTCCCCTTGTTCGCGACTGCATTGTATTCTTTAAGGCATCCTAGTTTATCCGTTGAATTGAATTGTCCTTTTGATGCCAGTGTTAACACTTTCGGGGTGCATCCGATGGCTGGGATATTGAAGATCAAGAAATTCTTTGCTCCCTCTTCATGGAGGTCCTGCATACATTTTGCATTGCTCCTGGTTAAAATTAAATATAAGGTGAATACATGTGAATTGCAGATGATTTTTACAGTTGACAGAGGACGTGCAGTTATATTACTCACTGTTACAGCCTTAGTAATTGAATTGACAAGTTGAGGCACTGTCGCCACATTTACAACTGATGGGGGTAAACTTTGATCCAAGAGCCTAGACAGAATGTCATTGACGCAGACAGATATCACGTAAGTTCCATCTTCAAATGCGTTCGCCTTAGGAACATGAGAAGCTATTAACAAAGGAGGAGATGTGATTATTTACAACAAGTTCAACAGATAAAATTGGAAGGATAAACTACTGTTTTCATTTTACACTCCATGTAAGTACCTGTCGATGTGCTTGTGGAATTTACTATAACATATGACCTTCTTTTGAATCTGACATAACGGCTAATTTGTAATGGAAAGAAATAGACTAAGGGCTTTGTTTCAACTTGAAAAGTTGTTCCCGCCATAGCAAAGTTCACACCATACTTATAATTGGGAGCAAAGTTTTTGAAATATGGTTGAATGAATGGAAATCCCCACTTCGAAGCTTCAAAATAAAATGTCAACAAACTAGCATAGGTCAGTCATAATTCTACTGTGACATTTTAAGCAATGCATCTCTAATTATTATTACCTATAAAGTCAACGATTAGGCGGCCATCTGAGAACCGGCCGGTCGGTGTGTCGAAGAAAGTAGATCCATATGGTAAGTTCTCTGATGGCATGTTAAATGGGAAAGCTTGAATCCCGTTTCCAGTATCGCTTAGCGAGTCGCCAAAGGCGAAGATGGCAGTAGGAGGGAAGTTGGGGAAGGTATTTTCGGCCTCATTGAATGCAGTAGCTTCCCCCAGGAGGAAAACTAGAAGCAAGAGCAGTACTGCCAGGTAAGCCAAGTTTTCCATCTCTGATGTATTTGACTTTCATGTTGCTATTTATGGTAATCTCCCTGCCTTTTCTGAGCAATATGATATTATGAGATGAAACCAAGAGTAAAGGTCGTTAGTAACAATGCCAGTTCCAGGTACACTGCGTCGCAGGCAGTTCATATGAAGATTGAACACTAAGTGATGAACTTCTGATATTTAATTTGTTTGGTTACCTTTTCTTGTTGGACATCTCTAACATTTTTATGCTAACTAGTCACAATGAGAAAGCTTAGATGGAGACCCTACATCAAATATCAAGCAAATTGTATTTAAGTCCTTTTTAAGTTTAGTTTTTTTTTTCTCGGGAGAAGAACTCTTAAGGGACATTTGATGTTTGGCATTCGAAGAGCGGAATAGAAAATTATGAAATTTCGATTCCCCTGTTTGATATGTTCAAATTAAATTTCTGAAACTGTCTGGAAGTAGTGAATGTGACAAGTGCGGCGAAAGTGAAATGCCTTCCAAATAATATAGATGCCATGAAGGCAGCTCACCAAATGAATGCCAAACAGAAAGAACATGACCAAACAAATTTATTTCTAATTTTAGTGCAAGCCAAGCCAAAAAGAATATGATAAATTTCATGTTTGGATCATTAGAAGGCTGTTTTAACTATTCCATTTTTTGTTTGTGCTCTGTACTTCTGTTTTATTATTTTAGCAAGTATTGTTTACTTGTTATGAGAACCTTGGCATTATCCATTTAGTTTTTCTCTTCTGTCTGTATCTTCCTCAAACTAGATAACTTCACCCTTTAAGACGATTTATATCTATCTGTCTGTTGTATTGAGCAGTTAGTTCAGAAGTAGACCCCCCACCACAAGGTCCCTTGGTTACATAGGCATTTTGTTCTTGTCCTTCAAATGAAACTCCTGTTATTGCCCCTCGATTAAATTCAAAAGAAAATATTTGGTTTATCTTAAATTTTATTAACCTTTTTCTTAAGCATATTGAAATCCCCGAATAATTATGAAAGTAAATATCCTGTTTTCAAGATATTTTTGATAATTATTTTAAAAATCAATGTGTCTATAGATGGCATGCTTGCCTTATGGAGTGAGGCAAGAAGACTTCATGGTGTTGGCAGATCTCTCCCTGAAAATTCATTCTAGTTTTTTTTTTTTCCTTCTATTGATGATAAGACTAGACTGTTCTCATAAATTCTTTCTTTTCATTTATTCTTGGGAATTTGTAATAAAATTTTATAAATATAAACAACTCCCTCTAAGCCCCTAATGATAGCTTACTTGTTTTTTGGCGGGGATAAGAAAGAAAACCATATAAGATAAAATACAGCACAAAGCTTCATAATTGCATATAATTGATTGTTATTAAGAGTTTAGGAGGATTAAGAAAGCACATGCCTTGAGCCTAGACGTCTCTCAAAGATTACATTGCTTTTGGTCTAAACACAGTTTATTTCCATTTTTACATTGCAGGATACAAGTGGAATTCAGGCAATCACAGGCTTCAAATAGTGCATTTTTTCCATGACCTCATCAACAAATATTTGATTGAAGGCATCTGTAAAATGTAGGCCATCCCAACATATATACTCTCCTGGCTTGCTACAAGCTTTTATTTCAGAGTACTGTCCACAAGTTGCGAGAAGGCTGAAGTGAAAGGGTGTTCCTTCGGAGCCACAACAGGCCTTGAGTTTTTCACTTTCATTGAATCCTGCATTTCGGAATAAGATCAGATACTTTGTTTAGAATCCAAAGTCCAATTGTTTTGGTGAATATAAGCATAGAAAGCATTGAAGCAAGGAGATTTACCGTAGTTTGCCGGGCTTCCAATGGCATCTAAGTGAAATCTATTTAGATCTACTATCGTAATATTGGTATCTTTCAGAAGCTTCTTGACATCAGACAGCGATGTTTCTAGTTTCTTGTTCATGAAATCTGCAACTTCATTGTATTCTTTTAGGCATCCAAAGTTATCTGTTGCATTGTGTGATCCTTGAGATGCTATCGTCAGCAAAATTGGTGTGCAACCGATGGCTAGAATATTGAAGACCAAGAAATTCTTTGCTCCTTCCTTGTGAAGATCCTAGTACATTTTACAGATTCCGAATCGTATTAATTAAACTTCTCTCGGAATTCTTCCTATCGACATATGAGGTAACCAAGATATTAGAGTTTCTTTGTTACATGATATAATTTTTTGGATCATTTGGCAGAGATGATTCATTTGAAAATGAAATGAAGAGCTACTCTACTCACTAGTACAGCCTTGGAAATTGCTTCCACTGCAGGGGGCACTATCTTCTCTATTAGTACTGGTGGAGGTAAAAGATGAAAAAGAATGCTGCGCAGAATGTCATTGACACCGATAAATATTATGAAAGTCCCATTGTTAAACGCCAAAATCTTGGGAACTTGAGATACTATCGGGTCTAAGCTAACAATGAAGAAGAGGAGTTAGTTACAAAAAGAGTAGAGAATTACAATAGGAATGCGCTACTATGTATACTGATAGTACCTGCTGATCTGCTTGTAGAATTCACCAAAGCAAATACATTTCTTTTGAATCTTACGAAATGGTCAGTTTGCAACGGAAGGGGGAACGGTCCGGGTTCCTTTGAATTATTTTGAGCAGTTGCTCCCCCCACAGCGAAGTTGATACCGTAAGTAAAATTGGGAACAACATTCTTGAAAGAGTGATCAATAAGTGGCAATCCCCACTTTGAAGCTGCAACAGATCATGGCATCAAAGTACTTGCAAGGTTAGTCCTTTGGTTTTGGTGATTGTTTAGTTGCCGAAAATGTTGAGTTCGACTTTAACCATACACAAAACTGAGAGGAATCTTATGTAATCCATTCTTACTGATGAAATCGATGATGAGACGACCATCAGAGGACCGTCCGGTCTGGGCATGGTAATAAGTAGTTCCATAAGGTGAGTTCTCTGATCCTATTGTAAATGGGAATACTTCAATGTAATTTCCTGTGTCACAAAGGGAGTCACCGAAAATGAAGACAGCGGGGGGAGAACTATAGGGAAAGGCATTAGTTTTATTGGTTTCGGCGGCTTCAAGCGTGGGAAATACAAGAATCGTGAACAACACTAGCTGGTAGACCTTGCAGTTTTCCATTTCCCAGGTACTACTTTTGTTTCTCTCTTAGCATTTATATTCCTACCGACATTTATATGTTCTCATGAGAATAAAACCAAAATCATGTCGCTAATAACAATGTTGGCTTCTTGGCACGGACATTTCCGATGAAACGTATACTCTTTCAAGTGATCATGAAATATCTTCTGTTTGGTTAAAATAATTCGTCTTTTGCTGTTTGTCTACTTGAATGTTTCTTGTTTGACTACTTACTAATCTTGTTTAGGAGTCCTGATTCTAGGATTCGATTTCTTCTTTTTAATTAGTCTTGCCTCAAAATCCTGATTCTTTGGAGGTATATTACTTTGTTCATGCAAAAAAAAAAA
The DNA here is from genome assembly GCA_039657365.1 of Stephania yunnanensis. NCBI lineage: Eukaryota > Viridiplantae > Streptophyta > Magnoliopsida > Ranunculales > Menispermaceae > Stephania > Stephania yunnanensis. Next base: position 53,202,829 of record CM077588.1, on the reverse strand, counting down.
AAAAATCGCGCAAATGTTTGATTAAATACGACAAAAAAAGGAGAAAACTAGTTTATACGAATTCCCCTTGTGATTGAAACACTTTTGCTCTTTAGGAACTGTATATGTCATTAACAAATATTTTTTCTTAAAAGTTGAGCTCAAGTTTTTCACCTGTATTCGAATTTAACTTCTCTTGCATATTAGAGAGGTCGGTCTTAAAGCAAAATAAAAGGTTAAGTCGTGCTGAGTAGCCAAACAGCGCACATAATCCAAAGAAAAGCTTCTAAATCAAGTGGAATTTGAAATAATAGAATCCAAATAAAACAGATTGAAAAAGAGTAGATAACAACAGAGTTTTATGATGAGAAGCCCTACCACATTGATTTCAAATTTTTCCTACTGAAATAACTGGACCTTTCCTACATAGCCTAGACTAGGGACATAGAGATTGATGATTATTCAATTTAATGCGCCGCTGCGACAAACACGGTTATTATTAGAGCAACTGTTGCATATGCTCCCATAGTGGCAATCTCAGAAGCTGAGCTCTTGGTGTTATTCTTTCCTGGAGTAACTGATTAAAAATCATTACAGTTGTTAGAACAAAATATTGTCTGTAAAAAGTACAGAAAGCTCTCAAACAAGTAATTCAATATACTAGCAAGTTTTAACTGAGAGTACCACATGTATAAATATAACATATCGAGTAATTGTTAAGTTTAAAATAAATTATTCAAATTAAAATTTGATAGTGCAAGTCGAGATTTCAGAACTTACTTGGTGTGGGTGTGGCTGGAGCAGATGGAGTTGCAGATGGAGGATTAGCTGCAGCACAAAAAAATGAATTAAGTTCATATTGGACAAAATCACAATGCAATTGAAGTACATTCAAATTATCAAATCCCTCTTAATTAATGCAATTTAATTAATAAGTACATCTATTTTTCAATATAATTACTTTATTGATCTTTGCTGGCATCATTTGCCAAAGGCAAGGTCTCGACTCAAGTAGGGGTGTTGTAATTAAGTTGGTTTCTTTAAAAAAAAAAAAAAACTTTGTTGATCTTGAATTGATTGTAAAAATAGGTATAATTTGTTTATGCTTGTAGAAATCTTGAAATAAACAGAAACATAATAAACTAACTTTTCTAAATTTAGAAAAGAAATCATCAATCACCAAATCATGAAAAAAAAAAAAAAAAAAAACAATTGATTCCTCCAAACAAGCAAGACCAATAATCATATAAAAGTAAAATAAATGAGAAATCAAACTAAAATCATTTAAATCACCAAAACAATTGATCTATAAACATGTGTGATTAGTGATTACAATCAAATTAAGTACCTGATGACTTGCAAATGCTGATATCAACATTGGCACCACAGGCCTTGGGAAGCTTGAGAGCCTCATCTTGGGTGAGATTAAGACTCTTCAATATAGCCTGATTATTAAAGATTGAACACAAGCACGTCGTGTCATCGCTGACCATCTCCTTCAACGGAACGCAACATGTCGCGGGCGGCGTCGAAGACCTCAGGTATGGTTGGCATGGCATTAGTTTCTGCATGCATGGCAGTTGATCCCCACCACCACCATTGCCACCCTCACCACTGCTAATGCCCACAAATGCCCACATCACAAAAACACACATGAACAACTTAGAATTATTGGCCATGATTGAAGAAATTATAAATTTGAACAAGAGAATCACAAAAGTGAGTGAGAGATTGATAAATGTGTATGTGTGTGTGTCTAAAATTGTTTGTGTTTGTGAAGTTTATATGGAGAGAGGTGGTTATGGTGGTCAGTTTTTGTTGGGATTTATTTAGCGCGATTTCTGTTGTTCAAAACTGATTGGGATTGAAATTTTTAAAAAAGGAGTTATGGGCTTTCCTATTGTCCATATTGTGCCACGTGTCTATTGACTTAGTATGAGAGAAAAAGAGTGCCAAGCTATTATCCTAATTTTGCCATCTCACGGTTTTTTTTTAAAAAAAAAACCAAGTCTCTTACCACGAGATTGATAAGACATCACTTGTCAAAAAATATACGATAAACAAGTTATTCAAAAATAGTTGATATAGTTTAAAAAAAAATGTGTCGCATTTATAGTTATACTTGATAGCAAGGCATTATAAATTTGTCAACTTTCTACCAACAATTAGTGGGTTTAAGTGGTAAGAGACCTTTTTACTTCATTGGGAGTTGAATTCATGATCTTCTTAAACTTTATCTTTGTTTGGTTGGTTTTTGCTTTTAGCTATGTTTTGATGATGAGGATAAGTATGCTTTTATGAAAACAACAATATGTAGGGAAATGTTTTTGAAAATTACGTGATTTTAATAGTTTTAGGTAGTTTTGGTTGTCACATCATTAACTAATTGTATAAAAGCATAAAATGAAAGCAAACGATACAAAAACAACTTATTGAGCATCATGTCTGAAATAAACAATAGCAAAAATTGAATCAAATAGAGCTTTTAAGTGGATTCCAATTATTTTAGAATAAAACTAATAGTATAAAAACACTAAACTTTAAATCTTAAACTTAAATCCTAAACTCTAAATTTTAGATTCTAAATTCTAAACCTTTATTAATGATAAATTTCTTTTCACATCGTTTGCTTTTTTAGACTGTACAAACGACATATCTACAAAAAGAAGGAAAATGAGGTTCCCACTTCCATAGCTAAGATAGAGAAATATTTTCCTCCAAACGTTCAATAAAACATAACTACTTTGGAGATATTTTCAACGCGCCTAATTTTCTTTGCCGTTATTTTCTCGGCTATCAAAGTGGAAAGCCCGGATTTTCCTTTTGAAAATATCACTACTCCTAGGCACCCATTTCTAACCGTTGGATTATCCTATGATCGTGATCGCAACACGCATCTTTAGGTGCATCAAGGTCGTTGAGCATTGTACAGTTAGTGTTGTCATTCTAGTTTGTCCTTTCTCTACATATATAGTTCTTTACGTAATGAAATTAATGTAAAGCAATTTTAGACGTGTTGCACATTCTCAAATTTATAGGTGTTGATATATGTGGATCGAAAGAGTGGAGTAGATATAACCCAGGCCGGTCCAAAGTATTTAGAAGTCCGGAGCGAAATGTGAAATTATAATTTGAGGGCCTCTCAATTATAAATGCACGTGTGAAAAAAAAAATCTTATGACTACATTAGAGACACAAATTTCACAAAAAAACTTGCTCTATTAATGCATAAAAGTGTGATCAAAGGCTCTCAAAACTTTTTAAAAATATTTCATATTAAGTAAAAGTAGGGGTGGCAATTCGTATCGGCGAGTCGTAAACGTGTCGTGTCGTAAACGTGTCGTGTCTCATATAATGCAAACCCATTACATGACATGTTTATTAATCGTGTTAATCGTTTTCGTGTCTAAGTGGGTCGTGTGTTAAACATGTCGTGTAATTGTGTTACCCACTTATTAAATATCGTATTTAAAAATTTTATTTTATTTAAACTTTTATAATTAAGTTACTATTTTTTAAAAATATATCTAAATGATTAAATTCGAAAAAACATACTAAATAAGCAATAAAATATAATGTGGTTGTATATAGTCGTTAGTTTTACTTTACTTTTTCATTCAAGTCTTTATTACTCTTAAAAACAAAGCAAAAATGACTCGTAATAATAACATAAACAAAATTATAAGAATCATCAAAAAAAATATCTAAATTTTACTTTGGCGAAAAGTTTTATTTTTTCTTAATAAATAATTATTAATAAAATCTAAAACATAAATAATATATTAAAAGTAAAATGAATATTTTCTCTCAAATATAAAATAAAATATGATAAAAGATGTCTATAAATAAAATAAATAAATCATGCTATTAACATGCATTCAAATAGGTGAATTTTGTATCAATCTATTTATTATACAATATTTATTATTTATACATTATTCTTTAGTCGCGTTAAGCGAGTCATAAACGAGTTGAGCAGGTTGACATGTTAATGACTCGTTTATTAACCGTGTATAAACGTGTTAACATGTTTATGACCCAGACCCACTTAAGCCAAACCCACGACATGTTTATTACGTGTCGTGTCGTGTCGTGTTAATCGTTTCATGACCCAAATTGCCAGCCCTAAGTAAAAGTCAATCATGCTTAAAAAAAGTAAAGTGTAATAACACATGCAAAATACAAATTAAAAAATAATGTCATTAAGAAGGAAATAATAATTAACAAGCTACTTATACAAATAAAAAATTAAATTCTTTAATTTTAAAAATACATGAATAATTTGCTAAGCAACATTTCATTACTTAATAAGCAGTAATTCTTTAATTATTAAAAAAATAAAATGTTATATATAAAATAAAGTAGGCCCTAAAAGGGGTGGGAGCTTGGGGTGGTCGCCCCACTCTCCCCCATCGGCCCTGATATAATTACTAGAAAGAAAATATTAAAATGACCAGTAATGACACGTCCGTCATAGACGTCCGGTGATGATGTTTATCATTTGTGCATCAATGTGTGTGCGCACAAGTCTTGATGCATGCAAATGGATGGACACCATCACCAAGTGTCAATCCCCCTTGTCTCATCTCGAGTCACCCTAGCATCTTCCTAACTTAAAATGAAATTCACATTAAGGGCATGAAAAGAAAATAGAGCTAATTTAAATTAAATGACAATTCTCTTGATCGATATTTTTAGGTTGCAAGATACTAAAATAACACCTGCAATCACTGTTCCAAATGATCAATATTGGTGTTGATATATCCGAAAGTGCAATTGGTTTACTTATATAACATGTACGTGTAAGTTTCAAGTATGAGTGAGGCAAGTTTGTTTCTTTCTTATATAAAAAAAAAAAAAAAGGTGATTTCGTTACTTGTAAGCTTTGACACTTTTTTTTTTTTTTTTTTTTTAGAAAGTACAAGGAATAGGCAAGCGTGGTACCAAATAAGTAACTTGATTCATTAAAAAGAACTTCATGCATTATGCATTTCATTATGTTAATTCAATCCACACGTCTTGGTGATCACCTAGAAAACATTCATTCAAATGAACAAGCCATTCCATGAACCAATGTAATGTGTTCTAACATTTATACTATTAATTGAGGTTTTCCTATTTAGTTGTTACTTGTCACACGAGTTTGTGCATGGTTGTCGCATGTAGGCACTAGTTTTTGGGTGTCTTGTCAAGATGACCTCGATGCCAAGACAACCATGCAATGGAGTCTATTTGAAAAATAAATAATAATAATAATAATAAAAAATGCAATGGAGTCTAAGTCCAACTTAGTGGTATGGTGTAAGGTCACAAATTAAGGTAACACAACAATTACATCATATCCTTCAATCATTTTAGAGTGTTCAGGAAGGTGCTCTCAATAATTCTATGAGATCAATAAGACTTTAATAGCTAAAAATATAGATCGAGATGGTCAAGACACTTACGAGTCTCCCAAAAAAAAAAAAAAGGGCGGCGATATTATAAGGATGGAAATGGTCATAGCTCGACACATGTAGTGAAAGGCGTTAGTGCTTAGACGATATCAATTACCCGTGCGTATATATATATATATATATATATATATATATATTTATATACAATTTAAAAGACGCTGAAAAATGCGTGTTTATTTAACGTGTCGAAAGTCGGTCACCAAATTATTTTCTTAGAGAAAATGCTAGCATGCTGATATGTAACATGAACGCTCAGCTGAGTCATTACCGATAGTTAATCGGTCGACTATTTGCGCTGACAATTAATCTCGGCTACAGATACACACAAAACAAACACATATATTACAAAAAAAAAAAAAAGGAAAAGCTGATAGTTTGACCGTTAGCGATGACTCAGCTGCTGGTATTATTGTTGGGTGCGCCTAGCATTGACTTGGGTCTTGGTTTGGTGTTTGCTCCACGGATCGCATGACCATCATTTGAAAATCGAGAAAGATCAAGGGCCGAGATCGAAGCAATCACCCCAAAAAAAAAAATCACCGGCCCAAACACGCCCACGTGGCTGACTACCCACCGTCAACACTGTACTTATCCTGCTCCCGCCACACAGGATCACCAATATCAAACTCGCTCGTCTCCTAAAACCCTCTCAAAATTCTCTCACTGGTTCTTCGTCTTCGCGGATGAACAAATGGATCAGAATCAGAGATCGACATCATCGTCTTCAGCTTCTCGAATCCAGCAATTGCACCCCTCGAGATCCGCAATAGTCGATCTCTTCAATCTCTACTTGGGAGTACGTATTGCCTCCCGATCGCATTCGCTTCACTTCTTCGTCACTTCTTCACTGTTTGATTTCTGTTTTGATTTTTCGATTTCAGAGGAATTCGCGCCACAGCGGAGACGATTCGATCCGAGAAACTCCGTGAGTTGTGTGTTTTGGATTCGGATTTGGTAATGTGGTTGTGGTTGTGATTGTGATTTCTAGGGTTTTGATTGGTGTTTGTTTGGTGGTGAGTTCAGGAACAAGCTGCAAAAGAGGATTACTGCGCTTGGTTTCGGACTGCCGCCGCCGAATGAGCAGTTCATTTTGGATTTTGAGCTGCTGGTGAACCAGTTTCCGGTAATTTGTCCATCGTTGCGAATCAATGTTGTTGTTGATGGTATTGCATTTTTGATGTTTCCAATGACTATCTACTTAACATTAAGAATTAGTATTGCTCTCGTAAAGATAGAATAAGAAATACAGAAATTAAAAAAAGCAGGAGTAGCGCCAATTGACAGAAATATTAGGGAATGGCGGTTGCGGTGGTTTTGGACACATTCAAAGACGGCTTACAAATGCCCCCACTAGAAAACTCAACTCAGTAAAAACTGAAGAAATTTGAGGATATGGGGGTAGACCGAAGCTAACTAAGGACGCATTGATGCGAGAGGGATTTAAAAGATTTGGAAAGCGCACCATCAAATGTAAGTGCAATGCAAAAGAGTTTGACCTTGATTTATGTAGCTGGTCTCAACTAATTTGAGATTGAGTTCACAACCAACCTATCTTACCTAGCCCTTTCACTCTAACCCTAAGTGCATATGTCAAACATGTTTTAGGGTTTAGGGTAAAAAAATCTGGGCAATTCCTTTTGAAAGCTCTTTGTGTGAAGAAGATTCAAAATATTCTAAAAAAGAAAGAATGTAAAAATAACAAGGACTTCTTGATGTAAGACAAGAAATAGAAAATAAGAACAAATATAGGTTTATAGGCTAGTATATGTAGCCTTTAGACACAAAACCACACTCGAAACGCATACCCCGAGTCCAAGTAACATAGTAACCAACAATGAGGAAGAAAGATGTGGTCCCAGAAGGAGCATGCAACCACACAAGAAACCTGTGAAAATAATTTATTTCGCATAAGGAATCATAGTTGTTAGACAGAAGTTGTGCAAGAAATAGTCATGACCCACCGAGTCTAGTAGGAATTAGTACAAGTAAGGATGCCTACGTGAGATTGTAGAGACATGAAATGAATCGAGAATAAACAATTTCCATCTATCCTTCTCTCCCTTATTTTGCCTCTCCTCCTCTATCGGGCTGCAACAGTTGCATCCTCTTTATAGCATTTAGAAGTATTCACTCTTGTGCAATGAGGTGATTACATCGTGTATGGAGTATGGACTGTCAAATTTACTCAACTTTCTTATATTGGAGGCATAGGCAGTCTTATTGTTTGGTCCATGTTGACTCTTATGTCTGGTTGGTTCTGTTATTTTTTTTTCTTCATCAGGATCAGGAGCATCTGCGTGCTGTCACTGAGTCAGTGCTGATTGCTTTGGTGGTGAAATGTTGTAATCACGCTCCTCAGGCAGAGTTTATTCTGTTTGCTTTGCGGAGCTTGCATAGCATAGAATATGTGAACTGGGATACATTCTTGCCCGCACTTCTTTCTTCCGTTTCATCAGCAGAGAGTTCACAAGGACAAGGGAATCAGGCAGCAAATGCCAATTCACTTAGCAATATGTCACAGTCTGGAATAATAACATCTTCTGCTGTAGTTGCTAATTCTTCAAATTTTCAGCCTTCAACTCCTGCATCTCCTTTGGCTTCTATTCATGGTATCGGTTCTCCTGCTCAGTCTGCATCGGAACTGACTCCCTGCACAACAATGTCACCTATTCGATTTCCTGACGTCTCTGGGAATGGACTGCAGAGTTCCCAAAGGCCAGCTTTAAGAGATAATGCAGTAAGCAGTTTGCGTCAGATCTCCTGCAAGATTATTTTAATCGGACTAGAGTTAGATTTAAAGCCAGTTACTCATGCTGGCATTTTCTCTCATATGATGAATTGGTTGGTTAATTGGGATCAAAGGCAGCAAGTGGTTGATGAATCTAATGGCGTGAAATCCTGGAAACCTGACAGGATTCTACATGAATGGCTTCATTGTTGTTTGGATGTGGTTTGGCTACTGGTCGATGAGAATAAATGTCGAATACCATTTTATGAGTTAATTCGTAGCGGCTTGCAGTTCATAGAAAGCATACCTGATGATGAAGCACTTTTTGCTATTGTGTTAGAAATCCATAGGAGACGGGATATGGTGGCTATGCATATGCAAATGTTAGATCAACATCTTCATTGCCCATCTTTTGGAAATCCGCGGTTTATGTCTCAAGCCTCTCCAAGCACTGTTGGTGAACCATCTGCAAATACACGATATTCTCCAATTACATATCCTAGTGTGCTCGGCGAACCATTGCACGGAGAGGTGAGCATTTTTTTTAATCTCTTAAAATTTTTTATATTTCATAAAGAGTTTTTTTTTTTTTTTTTGGAAATGCTTAGGAGAAATTGGATTGACTTGGTTAACAAAACTTTTCAATAAAATTTTAAAATCAAAACGGATGCCAATGGATTGGAGAAAAATCACGCTTGTACCAATCTTCAAAAACAAAGGAGACATTCAAAGTTGCTCAAACTACCGGGGAATTAAACTTATGAGTCACACTATGAAACTTTGGGAGAAGATAATTGACGATAGGCTAAGGAGAGAAATAACAATATCAGATAACCAATTTGGTTTAATGCCTAGGAGGTCAACTATGGAGGCGATTTTCCTTGTAAGACGATTGTTAGAAAAATATAGAGAAAAGAAAAAAGATCTTCATATGGTATTTGTAGATTTAGAAAAAGCATATGATAGGGTCCCTAGAGATGTTCTTTGGTGGGTTCTAGAAAGAAAAAAAGTGCATGCTAGATACATAGACACTATTAAGCATACGTATGATGGAGTAGTAACGAGTATAAAGACATTTGGATGAGCTACAAAAGAATTTCCCATTACGATAGGACTACATCAAGGATCGGCTTTAAACCCATATCTATTTACTTTAGTTATGAATGAACTAACTAAACATATTCAAGAGGATATACCATGGTGTATGCTATTTGCGGATGATATTGTCTCAGTGGATGAAACTAAAGATGGAGTGAATATGAAATTAGAACTCTGGAGGAATACATTAGAATCTAAAGGCTTTTAGTTGAGTAGGACGAAAATTGAATACATGCACTGTTGAGTTTAGAAACACTAGACATCGAGATGACGGAGTGGTAAAATTAGGGGAAATAGAAGTTCTTAAGGTAAATCACTTTGGATACCTAGGATCAATCATACAAAATGATGGTAACATTGAGAATGATGTCACACATAGAATTCAAGCTGGATGGAAGAAATGGCGGAGTGCAACAAGGGTGATTTGTGATCGAAATGTTCCTACTAAGTTAAAAGGAAAATTTTATAGGACCGCAATTAGGCCAGCTATGCTCCATGGAAGTGAATGTTGGGCGGTAAAAAACAACAATTACATAAAATGAACGTAGCAAAAATGAGGATGCTTAGGTGGATGTGTGGTAAAACTCGTAAAGATACAACAACAACAACAACAACAACAACAACAATAGCCTCAGTCCCAAATTAACTGGGGTCAACTAAATGGATCAAACTTTTCCATTGTGCTCGATTAGGTGAAAACTCGTAAAGATAAAATAAGAAATATAGAAATTCAAAGACAAGTAAAAGTAGCACCAATTGATACAAAGATTAGGGAAGGGCGGTTGCGATGGTTTGGTCACCTGCAAAGACGGCCTACAAATGCTCCAACTAGAAAACTTGACTCAATAGAAACTGTAGAAATTCGACGAGGTAGGGGCAAACCAAAGTTAACATGGGATGCATTAATTAGGAGGGATTTGAATGGTTTGCAAAACTCACAATCAATTGCACTTAATCGAGCACAATGTAAAAGTTTGATCCATGTAGCCGACCCCAGTTAATTTGGCACTGAGGCTATGTTGTTGTTGTTGTTGTGGTTTGCTTTTGTTCTTTTTATTCGAGTTTTTTTAGAGCAATCAGCTAGCAGTGCCTTCCTCACGTATTAAAAAGTCTACACGGTCCTCGGGTTGAGAAAAAAGATTTACCATCCATTTATTGGCATATGCCATGAACGTATGCCTATCTTTTGTTTGTGTTGGGCATTTTAGTTTTGATTTGAATGGCTAGAGGTACCTAGTGAAGGTTGTGTATGATACACATTTATTTTAGTTCTCTTAATATTTGTGTTTGCATCGTAAGCAAAGAAAATAGAGCAAGGTTTAGGATTTCAATCATGATAGCATTTAAGCAGATTCGAATTGTATGCAACTCTTAAATCCAATGCGCACTATTACATGCACAAGGATACTCGTAGGGAACGCCCTCTTTTGTCTAGGAGTGGGGATCAAACCTACGTCATTTCACTTACTAATGTAAGTGTTTGACCATTGCATATAGCCCCTTTCACCCAAACCTTTTTTTTTTGTGAGAGTTTTGAAAAATAAAAAGGGGGACTACATAAATGAGGGTTCATATTGTTGAGTCAGTGGCTTAAATATTCAATGGTATTGCATAATGGATGGGCACATGTTAACGTGTTGATATTTGACTTGGATTCCGGCTTGTAAAAATTTGTGTATGATCAAGACTCATGTGTACATGCCATATAAATTCATACACATATATAAGTTATGTTTATGATAGGTGATTGAAATATTCCTATCAAGTTAAAAGGAAAATTCTATAGAACTGCTATTATGTCATCTAAGCTTTATGGAAGTTAATATTGGGTGGTAAAGAAACAACAAATGCATGCAAAAAAAATGTTGCAAAATGAGGATGATTCAGTGGATGTGTGGTAAAACTCATAAAGATAAAATAAGAAGTACAATAATTCAAAGAAAAGTAGTAGTGACACCAATTGACGCAAAAATTAGGTTGCGGTGGTTTGGACTCCTTCAAAGATGGCCTACAAATGCCTCCATTAAAAAACTCAACTCAATAGAAACTCGATGATTTAGGGGTAGCCCAAGCTAACTTGAGACCCATTGATAGGAAGGATTTGGAAAGCACACCATCAAATGCACTAAATCGAGCGCAATGGAAGATTTTGATCTTTGTAGCAGACCCCAACCAATTTGGGATTGAGGCTTTGTTGTTGTTGTTGTTTTGAAGTAATGTCATGTGTATGATGCTAGATTAATTGCCGATCACGTGGCTTACATTGAATCACTAGGATTCAGCGTGTATGTTGATGCAGTGAATGAATTTGGAGTTGCTTATTTTTCTTCTTTTTCTAATAAAAATCAACTTTAAAGCAATAATGCCAACTCTCTATGACATATATTAAACAAGTTGCTGGACTTTTGAGATACGACTGTGAAGGCATGAAGGTTGCTTTGTGTTTACCATGCATCTAAGCAATGTGCCATTGACTTTCCATTAACTTATTGATACTTGTTTGTTTATTTATGTTTGCATGTGTAGGATCTTGCTTTGTCTATTCAAAAAGGGAGTTTGGACTGGGAAAGGGCATTACGTTGTCTAAGACATGCTCTGCGTACTACTCCATCACCAGACTGGTGGAGACGGGTCCTTCTTGTGGCTCCTTGCTACAAAGCTGCTAATCAACAAGTACCAACCCCTGGTGCCATATTTTCTTCGGAAATGGTTTATGAGTCATTGATTGATAGAATTATGGAGCTATTGAAATTGACAACTTCAGGCAATATTCTTTCTTGTATTTTGCACTATATTCCAACTTTATTGCTTAAAATGAATCGAAATCCTTTGTAAGTTATTTATTTGTTCCTTGCTCTTTCAATTTAATTACATACAAACGCTTTGTGGTTAGTAGGGTAAATTGCTTTTAGTTCATAAATGATAGAAAGTCTGCTTTGGATGCCTTCCAAATTTCAATATCGTGATAAACTTTCCGGTATGATCTTTTGTGGAGTTTAGCACGCAATGCTCTGCATAGTGTGTGAAAATCTAGCATATTAAAAACCAAATTAAGAACCAATTACTTAAAGAAAACTATTTCTAAACAACTTCTGCATATTATCCATAAGACAAGTAAAAGGATATCAACAACAACAACAACAACAACAACATAGTCTCAGTCCCAAATTTGTTTGATCCATTTCATGAAAATAAAGTTTTACGCTGGCTGTCAACCTATCGCAACCTTCCTCCATTTTCCAAGAATGGAAAATGAGCTTGGGGCCTCCCTCCCCCACTTTTCGGGTATGAAAAGTGAGTTTGGGACCTCCCTTACCCATTTTTCGGTATGAAAAAATGGGCGTCAGAGTCCTCCTCCTTTATCCGGACTTGGGACCGGCTATGTAGCGCACCTAGTGTACAAAAGTAAAAGGATATCAACAATATATATTAAACTATTGCGATTGCAAATCTACTAAAAATATGTTAACTAATGAAATAAACCTGTTAAAATACATATTCGAAACTCTCTATTCTTGTTGATTTTTAATTTCTAGAAACTGCAACCAAACTGTGGATGTAGAAAACAGGCTAGACCACATCAAATCTATCTGTTTGGTTGTTTTTGCCGATTCCTTGATCTGTGCAGCACACCCTTAGTTTAAACAAACTCAGCATGTCTTGCAAGGTTATAGGAGTTGGTTTCCTACATATGACTAAAGAAAATAGAATCGCAGAACTGGAGAAGAGTCATAGTCTCATGGAGAATGGGATCTTGAATCTGAAGATTAATAATTAGAATCAAGGTTATAGCAACCTTGGTATCTTGAGTTATAAATTATAATCAAGGATCATAATTCAAGAAGCATTTTTCAGTTGATTTAATATTTGATGGAAGGATATGATGTGCAAGAGTAATGTACTTATGAAGTATTCGTTTCAATATTCTTTTGTTGGTTGCTTTTTCTTCTTGGTCTTTGATAGCATCAAAATTTAGTGTGGGGGGGGATGCTATTTGTACTTTGCTCGTTTCTTTTTCTTCCTTCCAGTTTTTGCGTCATAAGTTAAAGCTATCCCTAAATCTTGTTTTCTTGTATTTTAATTGCAACTTTTTGATTTATGGCCATGGTATCAAGGATAACAAAGCGCTACTCTTTTATCTGCTTTTTCCAGATTCACAATGCTGGCAGGAGTGGCTAATATTTTCAGATGTATTTTTCTTTCTTATGAAAAGCGGATGTATGGACTTTCTTGATTTTGTGGACAAGCTTGCATCTCGTGTTAATCAGGAGGACCCTCAAATTCTGCGAAGCAATCATGTGACATGGCTCCTTGCACAAATTATTCGAATTGAGATTGTGACCAATGCTTTGAATACAGATCCAAAGAAGGTTTGTTTTTAATTTCTATTAAATTTAATTTAGTTATTGTGCTAAAGTATAGCTTTAGTTTATCCATTCATACTTTCCTCATATAGATGTTTTGTTTTTCTTTTTATTTTTGCAAATAATTATACCAACTTCTGAGGTACTACATGTTTGGCAGGAAACTTCGTTCACAACTTGTGAACAACCATTTTCCATTTAATTATCAGTTATTTTGTTTATATACTATTCAAGCTTTATTGCATTTACAGGTAGATCATATGTTTCCTCTTGTTAGGTAGAGACTACTAGAAAGATTCTTTCTTTTCATAAAGAAGATAAAAGCTCTGATCCAAATAATGTTAATCCTCGAAGTATTCTGCTTGACTTCATAAGCAGCAGCCAGACCTTGCGTATTTGGTCAATAAATGCTTCCATTAGAGATTATTTAAATCCCGAGCAGCTTCAAAAAGGAAAACAAATAGATGAATGGTGGAAACAAGCTACCAAAGGTATGTTTCAATTAAACGTGTTAAGATGAATGCTGCTGTAAGTTTGTTATGAATGAATTATTATATTTACTGTTTTACTTTATCTCTTTTTGGTACACCAGCCTTTCGCTTATAATGGTTGTGGAATGTGCACAGTAGGCAGTTTTGTCTGGACTTGCTCACACACACACCTGTAATTATACTTCCTAGGGGCTTAATATTCTATTCGATTCTTGATTCTCTGCGATTGAACATTGATGTTACTTTCTAATTCTAATAGCTGATAATTGTTTGAGACCAGAAAATTTTGGAAAATCAAATGTGCATGCATGCACACGCAAACAGAAGGATGCATTGCATGAACATCTACAGAGTTTCATTTTCTTCTTTACAAATGAACACACACGTCTGTGTTTTTAATATTGCTTCCTATGGGCTTAATATTCTATTCGATTCTTGATTCTAGGCTCTGATTGAACATTGATATTACTTTCGAATTCTAAGAGCTAATAATTGTTTGAGACCAGAAAATTTTGGGAAATCGAATGTGCATGCATGCACATGCAAACAAAAGGATGCATTACATGACGCCTACAGAGTTTCATTTTTTTCTTTACAAATGAATACACATGTATGTATTTTTGTGTCGGACAAGATAAATTTTTTTTGGTGGGAATTATAAATTATTACAGTCTATCAAGTGTGGATTTACTTATTAAACTTGCCATTTCTGCCTTGACTATGGTCTGACGCATGATATCTGTTCTCTTTTTATTCAATAAACTCTTAAGGTACACATGGGTTTCTGATGCATGAACACTTTATAATACTTATATATTTCCGCATGTTTCAGGGGAGCGAATGGTGGATTTTATGAATTTTGATGAAAGGTCTATTGGAATGTTTTGGATACTTTCTTATACAATGGCACAACCTGCTTGTGAAGCAGTAATGAATTGGTTAACTGCACCTGGAATTGCAGAACTCGTCCCAGGATCAAATGTACAAACCAATGAGAGGGTGACGGTGATGCGGGAGTGTTGTCCATTATCTATGTCGTTGTTGTCTGGACTTTCAATCAACGCATGTTTGAAGCTTGTTTATCAAATTGAAGAATCTTTATTCGTTGGCCAGGTAGTTGGATTTGTTGTGGGCTTTTATTTTCTTATGTTTCTTTCATTTAGGTTCCATATGAAGTGTCTTCGTTGACTACTATAGAACAGGCTTGTGTTCAAAAGTGTACAATGTTGAAGATAATTGTTTTTGTGTGTGGTCTTGAACTAGACACAACCAGAATAACAACAAAATAACATCGTAAACAACAACAAAGCCTCAGTCACAAGTAGTTGTGGTTGGCAACGTGGATTTGGAGTTTCCATTCACCTCGATTAAATGGAGTTGATATGTAATAACATCGTAAACAACAACAAAGCCTCACTCCCAAGTAGTTGTGGTTTGCTACGTGGATTTGAAGTTTCCGTTCACCTCGATTAAATAGAGTTGATATGTGATTTGGTAATCTTTCAGTTGGTGATTAACGCGGAATGTGTGGCAAGATCTTATGGACCAAGTGGGACAACCAAAATCTAAGAAAGCTCTTATATCCAAAATAAAAACTACTATTCTTTAGTGTTGGTAGTTTTTATTGTTATTTTTATTTTGGATATATGAGCTTTCTTCTTGGTTTTTTGTTGTTTCACTTGGTCCATAAGATCTTGCTACACATTCCGCGTCAGTGATGTTAGATCTTAATATGTTGCTATCATATGCTACGGAATCAACTATGTTTTTGAAAGTTCTATTGTGCTACCTCTATGATAGTTGGCCACTTGATCTAGGTTATCCATGTGCACGTTTGATTGCTTACGTCCATGTGATCGCGATAATAAATGTTTTAAGAATGTTGGCTTTGCTTCCAAGAGGCAATATTTTAATGCTTTCATGCAAGATGTTCTAGTTCTACCTAAGTTTCTCACAATTTTGGGATATTATCTCCATCTCAACCTAATTGGCCAAACCCTTGGATAATTGATTGGTAAACTTCACTGAAGGATCACAGGGACTTCTAAGAAGGTGGAATATCCCTAATTAGGAATCGACAGTTCTTCCATTTGAAGTCCAAGTGGATAATTGGGCAGATAGCCTGAAACCTAGATAAAGTTGATTCAGTAGGCATTATTGTGGCCAATGGCCATGTACGTCCACTTTTAGGTAAGTTGGTTGTATTTGTGGAAAATTGATTTCTAATTTAGCAGTATTTGTTCACCTTTGGGCCTTTGTCGCAAAGATGCAAGCTCCATTACTATTTGCTTCTTTGTTTTTCAAGTTGATGGAACAATTTCTTCCTGATTGCATGTTATACAAAAATAAAGGAATCACAGGAACCAGAACTAGAAATTCTCCACAAACCAAACCTATGCAAATCTCTCATCTACTTGGGCACCAAACACCATGGTGAAAGAGGGAATATCCTCTGGACCACATGAATAGTGCTTATCTTGTGTTATGCACCTTTACATTGCGTGGTGTTTAAATCATTAGTGGAAAGTAGTCTAACATCCAAATTTTCATTATTAAATCACTTCTCTTTTGACGGGTAAGGGCCGGAACTTAGATTTTAACAGCATTATGAGGCTTGTACATCATGAGTCAAACCATTGGTCGAGGTTACCACTCCTAAATTACATTTTTATGATGACTGTATGTAACATGTAAGCATATCTACGCGGTGTCTTATCTTGTTAGCTTTAGAAGCTTTTTCTGTGAAGGAAAGAACATATGCATTGGACTGTCATATTTCTTTTGTTCTAGGATATATTTTTTGATTCCAGTGATTGATGCTTAAATACAAAAGCAAATATCAATATTCCATTGGCTTGGATTTTGACATGACTTCAAGGCTTGTGCATGTGTCCATCCGTTGGCCGAGGTTCCTACTCGGCTACTCCTAAATTTTATTTTTGTGATGATCGTGTTTAACATGTAGGCATATCTACAAGGTGTCTATCTTGTTAGCTTTAGTAGCTTTTACTGTGAAGGAGAGAACATATGCATTGGACTATGATATTTCCTCTGGACTAGGATATACTTTTTGGTTCCTGTGATTCATGCTTAAATGCAAAAAGTAAATATCAATATTACATGGTATCCAAAAATAAGTTGCTTTGAGATACGAGAACATTATTATGTCTTTGATTCAACATATTACTGGATATGTTTTCTTTATAAAACCTTGCTGATAGTTATGAACTCACTCCATGATGTCCACATTGTTGTTATACCATGAATGAACTGTTCTTATTACATTAATATTCACCCTGAAATACATATTTTCCTTTTTCGAGTTCGTCTTTGTTGTTTTATACTTTTTTAACTCTGGTGCAGGTCATACCTAGCGTTGCAATGGTTGAAACTTACGTCAGATTGTTGCTGATTCATCCCCATTCATTATTTCGTTCACACTTCCCTGTAATGTTTGATTCATTTTTCTTATGTTCATGCTTGTATAATTTTCTATTTTCTGAAGTTGCTAATATATTTTACAAACTTATAAGATTTTTTTTGTAGTTAATTATTTCGTGCCTTGAATTAGACTAGTTTTACTAGGTACCTCAGCACTGTTTTGTTTTGAACATAAACATCGGTATTCTTGGTCTTTCCCGTCAAGATTATTTTGTAAACCGCAGAACATGTTATCATACTTTTCCTTTTTAACTGCTACCTTCATTTCATTTCCCTCACAACTTTTCCTTCACTTATGTCCGTAGGTTAGTGCCATTTTATGAGCTATTCTGATGGGCATACGCTGCTTGTTAGCTGACTCTTCATCCATCTTTCATGAGTCGTTAAATTTAGTTGCCTTGGAAGTCATTCTATTGTGAAGTTATTTGTTAGTGGTTGAGTCTTACTTTTCATTAGGTACTGAAGTTTTCTTCTCTACTATCTATTTGAGGTTGTTACCTTTGATAATGTGGCTTAAAAGATGAAACTGCTGCAGGCACTGATTCAAAGATCCTCGGGCACGGGCTCATCCATTTTGAGCAAACCTGGGGCAACCCTACTCCTGCTTGAAATATTGAACTACCGGCTCATTCCACTTTACAGGTGAAGTTTGTTCTTCCTTAAACGGGATTATTAGTACAACTTGCTATGAGGACTAGAATATGCACCCACGTTCTGTTATGATTCTTATTAATTTCAAAGCCAGTTTGATGTATATGTTGCCTGCTTTTGCTGTTTCATAGGGCGGATGCTCTCCTTTTTGCAGGTACCATAACAAGAGCAAGGCCTTAATGCACGATGTTACAAAAATAATTTCTTCTATGAAAGTCAAACGTGGAGATCACCGTGTATTTAGATTAGCGGAAAATTTATGTATGAATCTGATTTTCTCACTTCGAGACTTTTTTGTTGTAAAGAAAGAATTGAAGGTAATTTTACTGATGGGTTTGATGTGGAGGCTCGTCTTTTTTTTGTCAGTTAATTAAAACATTTTTCTTGTTTTGTAGGGCCCTTCTGAATTTACTGAAACTTTGAACCGGGTGGCAATACTTAGTCTTGCCATTACTATTAAAACTCGGGGTATTTCTGAGGTTGAGCACCTGATGTTCCTTCCATCCCTTATAGAGCAAATAATGGCTACTTGTCAACATACGTGGTCTGAAAAGACCATGCGCTACTTTCCTCCTCTTATCCGTGAACATCTAACTGGACGGATGGATAAAAGGGTACATGCAACTCAAGCTTGGCAGCAGGTTTGTACTGATAAACTAGCTTTTTTATGCCTTTTCTATAGCCCATAATTTTCTTGGTTATGAGTCTCATTCGGAGGCCTTGCTTGTATATATGCTGCTTGAGGGGTTGCAGACTTTACTCCTGGCAGTTCATATTTGTGAAGTTCTTTAGCCATTTCCCAAGCCGGTGCCTTTAAGACATTTTTCTTTTCCTTAGTTTGATTTCTGGTTATTCATCCTCTAAAGGAAAGAGCTCAAAAATAGTTAATGTATTTTTGGTTTATGTTGAAACTTCCAGACATGGCTATCTGAGGAAATTTATTGGATAAGGAGCTTTGTGGGGTGCAAGTGGGGCGGGTAATCTCCGAGGGGAAAAGGGATTCCCTGCAACGGGAACGAGTACGGGGAATTTAAATGGGGATGGAGGCAGGGATGAGGAAAAAATCTCATACCCACGCGGGTGCGGGTATGGGGATGGAGAAAAAAATATATCCGGAGGGATCCCCGTGGGGAATCCCCATTGGTAATCCCCACGGTTAACCCCATTGGAGATCCCCATATATCAATTATACCATATGCTATAGTGTATATAGGTATATATTATATGTATATATTATATTCCATGGTTTCTAGTAGCTTTCACGTATGTTAAAAATCTATAAATAGACATTTATATTACGTGTATAAGTACCATTTAAAAATACCAATATACATATACATATGTACGTGTCTTTGACACCTTACTTTATATATATATATATATATATTTTTTTTTTTTTTTGAGATAAATTAAGTGGAGCGAAAAATTTCCTGTGGTGATTTTCCGCGAAATCATCCCTGCAGGAATCCCCAATAGAGAATTAAATGGGGAAATTTTTTTCCCACGGGGGTTTTTGATAGAAAAGGAGGGGGACGCCACGCTAGCTTTATTAATATCTCAAAATCAAGAACAACAACTCCCGGGAATTTCTCCCAAACCAATGGAGAGAGATATTACAATGAACTCTCCGGATGAAACAGGGGAAATTCGTTTGCTAATCACCCCACGTGCAACAACCCGGGGTTGTCCAGCTCACCGGACCTCAACACAATAGTCCCTGAAGAGGGAATGGAACTAGTGTTCCGCCTCTGATACACCTTCCTAATTGGGGGACGCCCCTTTATGCTATCAGTTTTCCATCCCCTCGGGGATTAGACGAAGACGGGGATGTGGATGAAAATTCATCCTTGCATGGGTATGGGGATGGAGCGTCGGAGGGATGAATTCTTAAGCGGGGATGATGATGGAGATGGGGTCCCCGTCCCCTACCCTCCTCTTTTGCATCCCTGCGAGTTTGTGTGCTTTTGAGTAACTTGGTGTTTCTTATTGGTCAAGAACATTTTGTTGTATTGAGTGACATTTGAATTTCTTCTTTCATGCTCTAATTCCAGTGTTAAAACTAGATATAAATACATTTTTTCAAGAAATAAGAGTGGTATATACTCTAATGGCAGATTATCAATAAGGTTTAAACATTACTTTCATGCTTCATGGTTAGTCTAAGTATTACTTTTCCATGCAATATTGTGATGATGTATGCATGGGCAAACATCATTATTTCAATTGTCTCTATATTTGTGTACTTTTGTTGGAAATTTTTTAATGCTATATTCAGAAGGGACACCTTTTCTCCATTAATTTTACTGCTCGCCTTTGATTATTCACCTTTTTAGTAATTCGTTCCTTAATTTATCGTTGAGCTGTAAAGAATATGCATTTGTTCTTTCAACAGGCCGAAACAACTGTTATAAACCAGTGTCAACAGCTTCTTTCACCAACAGCTGCTCCAACGTATATCATGACATACATCAATCACAGTTTTCCTCAACATCGAAAGTATTTATGTGCTGGTGCTTGGATGCTTATGCATAGTCATCCTGACACCATTAATTTTTCAAGTCTTGTACGAGCTTCCGACCTTATGAACTCTTCTCATATTTCAGAGATTTATTTATCTGTCTATAACGTATTGTTCACTTATTAATTGTTATTATTTTAACTAATTTTCTTGCTTCTGAATTTTTCCTGGGTCTGTATTTAGGGTTGTGTCTTAAGGGAGTTTTCACCAGAAGAAGTGACGTCTAATATTTATCAAATGGTTGATGTTCTCCTCCTTCATACTCACACTGAACTGCAGCATGGACGTCTCTTGCAGGTGTGCTAAGGGTGTTCATTTACAAAATTTCTGATATGAAAATGTTAACGGCTGTATTTTCTCTATTTTGAACTTTGTTATCTTTGCAGCATTTTGCTGTTTCACAGCTTGTGTGCTTATTTAAAATTTGTTTTTCTCCTTTTGCTTGTCATCAGGACATTCTGTTAAAAGCTAGTGGAAATCTTGCTGTCTTTGTTTGGAAACATGAACTATTTCCACTGGATATTTTGATTCTAGCACTTATTGATCGTGATGACGATCCCCATGCTTTGCGAATCGTGGTAAGCTTGTTATGCAAGTTTTGCTTTTCATTACTTTAATACTGCCTTGTTCTATCAAACCAGACGCAAAATCTGTACCATGTTGTTGGAAGATGGTAACTACGATGACAATTTAGACCTTATTTAGTGTTTCACATTAATTATAATTTATGCCATTATTTCTATTTTGTGTACTGTTGTAGTATTTTTTTATCTTTTCTGTTAATTGTTACAAATTTACAATATATTCTTCCACTTAAGTCGAGGTTGATATTGCTAATAGCCTTCTCCTCCAAGGACATAATTACATGAGCCTTGCTGCACCATTTGTTGGTGTCTAGGAACTTTGTCCCTAATCCCACTTTACTCTCATCACTAATATCTATTTCTTTCTTTTCTGAGAAGAAACTGAATGTGTATTAATGGGAAAAAGAGAATATAAATGATAAATTCAACATCCTCAACAATTACCAAAGGAAAGAGTCCAATCACTACATAGATTACAGAAAGGAGCATCTTTATGGTTTTTCCAAAGACATCCTTTTCATAAGAAACCAACAACTTGAATCCAACATGAGTTGAAGTCACAACCTCGCCCTACCTTGCCTTTAGCAATTGATACCACATCCATCTCACTAGATGCTTTGGCAGCTTTTGAGATATTTTTTCATTCCTTGCTTTTCCTTCAAAGACCTGATTACTCCCTAGATCCTTAAAAATCTCCCATGCCTGTTGCCTTTATCCAAAACATTCCAGCTTGATTTTGATTGTTCAGTTTTGATATTATTTTTTGTTATTTTTGATATAACGGCAGAAATAATTAGATAATTGCAGTATTAATACAACAGCACTATGATGGGCAAAGTATATTGATGGACCTAATTTTTTGAATTTGTCTTTCTACTTAGAGAATTCTTCTAAGTACTAAAATCTTACTTCTCATACATTTGGATAGATTGTTGGATTCTCCTTATGTTTTGTCGTTCCACCTGTCTATTTGCAGATAAGTCTACTTGAAAGACCAGAAATTCCGCAAAGAATTAAGCTTTTTTGTATAAACCGTGGGCCTCCTGAACATTGGCTTCATTCTGGGATTTCAAAGCGCACTGACTTGCAGAAAGCTCTTGGAAATCATTTATCTTGGAAGGAGAGGTAAAATTGAGGATTAGAAGATCTAGTTTTTCAAAATATAATAAAATGACATGATTAACGGTCATATACTTAAATCACATTGAATTATGATGCAACGGTAGAAAATTAGATTCATAATCTCCATACTGTCAATGTATTTTTGAGGCTCTCACTAACACACAAGAAGCAAGCCTTGAGGCATCAAACATGCCGTACTTTATCTCAATTATATATTTTTTAAATTGTTTAAGTTAAATCATTTGATGCTATCGAATGGTTTGCTTGCCAAATTCTAGAAGATTTATCTTTTGATTTGAGTAATCGAAGATTTATAATGAGCTTCTTTTTAGAAAGCTTGGAAGTTAGAAGCTCTGACACTTGTTATACTTATACATATACCCATTCAGGCTGGTATAGTAATTGCTCATCATGCTGCATTTGTAGAAACAGGTAGGATCATGCATTAGCTTGAATATTGGTGACTCCATTACATACAACAGTTTGTGTAAAACCTTTTTACTAAAAGAAGCAAAAAATGCAAGGTCCTATATTATAAGTGTGTTTTAAATTGATCGACTCTATGTTGCATGTTACATTTTACTTTTTGGATGAAAGCATATTACATAATTTACATTTAACTTAGCGTGTTTTGTTTTGTTTTGTTTTTATAATAGGGAACCGCTTTTGGATTAGCAAAAAAGTATTATGCAACAAAAGCATAGTAGCTCGATAAAGAGAGCTGAATATCGGTGAAATAAAAGGAACAATAACAAGAACACGCTGCCACTCCTAAATACATCAAGAGATTTGATCCTGCCAATGCACTTTCTTTTATTCCATTTGTCAAAAGGAAAACCATATTCTTGTTAGCAATCAGCCAAAGAACAATTTAATCTTGTTAGCAATCAGCCAAAGAACAATTTAATCATTGACAAAAGCCCACATCTCTTCCGCCCTCATGCTTTTTATCTTTGAGAATTTATCCGTGCAACTTTGAACTCCTTAGAGGATTTGTGAATGTCTCCCCAACTGTGAAACCTTCAACCTGTCAATGACCATGCCACCATGCTATCCTTAGCGAGTTCATGCAACTTTCAAAACCTTACAGGATCTTTGAATGCCTCAAAAGTTGAGCATCCCATGGGTCTATGGCCGTGTTATCTCTACCAAATCGCTAAGCATTGCCTTTGATATCCCTTGGGTAAAATTGCATTCTTGAGAACAAATGATCAATATATTCTTCATTAATTCTGCATAGAAGATGCCCAAGGTTCGAAACTTCGATTTCGCCTATAACTTCACTCTATTAAAATTCGAAATTAATTCGAGAAAGTTAACTTCGACGATGGAAGTTTGACAAAAATTCGTCGGTGTACGGAAGTTTACAGAATATCACTTTAAATAATAGAAAACTCAAGTTTCTTCGTAGAAATGCTAGAAATATACTTAATCATACAACAATGTATAAAACTCATGTCACCGGAGGATATTCCGAATTTTAAATATATTTCTAGCATAGTCGAAGTTTTCATCGAAGTTTGCTCAACTTCCTCGAAATATAACAATTTTACTTCATGTTTTGTTAACTTCCATCGAAGTTTTCGAAGTTCGGTCAAGTTAGCCGAAGTTGAGTCGAATTTTTGCAATTTTTCTACTGCCTCTGAACTTCGCTTCGCTCGCCTCAAAATCGAAGTTTGTTGATTTTTTAAACCTTGAAGATGCCAACTTTGAGATCTAGACATGTATGTCAGCCTTTTTTGTAGGATCTCACTGTGCTACTTTCCTTGAGAGTGAAAACCTTAACTTTGTGGGAATAGGTGCTCTTCAACCTCTTCGCACACTTGAGAACAGAAGATCAACTTGGAGATGTAGACATTTACACCAGCCCTCTTTGTAGGATCTCGCATGTGACAATTTTGTTGAGCGTGAAGACCTTAATTTTGTGGGGAGGGTATTGTCGCTTTTTGAGTAATGGGAATTGGGAAAATGGCTGAATGGTTATTTGAAGTTGATATTAGGTGAAAATAACGGATTTATAATAATATTGGACCTATTGGTTGCTTTTATCAAGTGCATATAATTGTATAACATCGAGTGCTTGACATTTAACATTTATTGAACTTTCAAGTCGTAGACACCTTTATTGACCGTAAATTTAGTCTTTATGTTGGATCGTATCATCCATTCTATGCATCCAGTAGAGTAATGTATTAAATCAATTGAAGTGCTTTCATATTGAACATACAAGAACTTAAGAAATAATCAATGAACCACAATAATGGGCAAGTTAATAAATGGTTAAACATTTTAAGTTCTGTTTAATAAAGCTCAATCTCAAATTAGTTGGCGTTGACTACATGGATCAAACTCTTCCATTTCGATCGATTTAGTGCAAAACACCCTAACGTTTATATATGTTTGATCCATTTCATAGAGAGTGACAAAAGTTTTACGTTGGTTGTCAAATATCACAACCCTCCATTTTTCGGGTATGGAAAATGGGCTTAGGACCTCCCTCCCACATTTTTCAGGTAATAAGGAAAATGAGGCTTGGGATCTCCCTCACCCATTTTCCGGTATGAAAAATGGGCTGGGAGCCCTCCTTTATCCAAACATGCATATGTTATACGGGAAAATATGATCATGCATACATTAGACCATCAACATACTAATGGTACCCAGATTAAATCACGTTGGAACCAGCAGACATTGAAATGTTAGACATAATTCTCATAAATACAGTAAACAGAAAATACCCCGAAAAATATGGCGAAATCTCCACTCAAGTCATTATCAGTTCTGTTTAAAATTTTAAATTGACTAAACTTTCTAGTGCCAATATATTTTATCTGCTGGTTGCTTATTTATTTTGCTAATGAATCATAATGGTTTTATGGCTTTTATACTTTAGGTAGAACTCAATCCTTTAGTCTTTTGACCCCTGTTTTTGTTATTGGTCGTTTATATTTTATATTTGTATTGAAAGGCTCGTATTGTTAAGTCCTATGTATTTAGAAAAACAAAGTTAGAACTTGTTTACGTGTCTTTGTCCATTAGGCGCTCTAAAGGTGAAAAAAAAGATGCAATGAGGTCATTTAGGTGCATGTTTGATCTGTTGTGACTTTGTTTGGACTTAATTGAGGTGAGAATGAGCCTTACCTATACTGGGTCAGGGCCTTTATTTTATATGGAAACACATCTTAACTAAAAAATTGGGAAAGGAAGGCTACAAACTTGAAAAGTTCCTATTAGGATTTGATTGTCAGGATTGACTTTGTTCGCAAACCTGTATTACTTGAATTTGTCTCCTGGAGGATTAAAAAAGGATTGGACCTTCTACCAAAAAAAAAAGATTGGACCAAAGTGTACATGTCAATATTGAAATGATCACGTATATTTTCATAGTAGTTCCAAAATTAGTGCTGATAGGACATGTTAAGCCAAATAAAAACATCCATATTGTTTGCTTCCGGTGATGGAACAGCTTTCATCAGAATGTTGCGGATGACAAATGTGTTTATCGCCGCTGTTATGAAATTCTTTCCATTCTTAATTGGCCATGATTATGATGGCGCTTCCTGCTGTTTAATATTTGTATCTTATATCGATGGTTGTGTTTCTTCAAATGAATTCAAAATGTTTGATTTCGTCCAGATGCTGCACCTAGACGATTCTGTGTTGCAGTCAAATGTTTTGAATGATATGGTTTGCTTCCTTTGACGAAATTGCATCTTACAGCTTCTTTGAATTTTCTATATTTGCATTGCAGGTTTCCTCCATTTTTTGATGATCTCGCTGGACGTTTGCTTCCAGTTATTCCCTTGGTTGTTTACAGACTTATTGAGAATGATGCCACAGAAGCAACTGATAAAATTCTGGCTATTTATTCATCGTTTCTGGCTTACCATCCTATGAGATTTACTTTTGTTCGGGACATCCTTGCATATTTTTATGGCCATCTTTCAAGCAAGATAATAGTACGATTGCTGAAAGTACTTGATGTGTCCAAGGTTGTAACATGCTTTATCCTTTTGTTTTTTATCACTTTTCTTGGTTGTTTCTTACTGTTGCTTTATCATATGCTCCAGATCCCTTTTTCCGAATCATTCCCTCAGCACATTGCTTCATCAAATCCCGCTATGTGCCCACCTCCAGACTATTTTGCTACGCTCTTATTGGGTCTTGTAAATAATGTAATGCCTTCACTGAACAGCAAGTCCAAATCGGGGTCCGTTGGAGATGCTGCCAACAATTCTTTGCGTGGCGGTCATAATAAGACTTCAGCACCATCTCAGTCGGGATCAACAAATGTTTCTGAGGGACAGAAAGCATTCTATCAATGTCAGGATCCTGGAACCTATACCCAGCTTGTTCTTGAGACAGCAACCATCGAACTCCTCGCCCTTCCTGCATCGCCTCCTCAGATAGTATCTTCACTTGTTCAAATTGTTGTGCATGTTCAACCAACTCTAATTCAGTCCAGTAATGGTTTGCAAGGAACATCAACGGCCATCGGATCTACCCTTCCAACTTCCCCTTCAGGTGGAAGTGCAGAGTCCTTAAACACATGCAGATCAAATCCCTCAGCATCTGGAATTAATTGTGCTAACTTTGTTTCCAGAAGCGGCTATACATCCCAGCAATTATCCTGTTTGTTAATCCAAGCTTGTGGTCTGTTATTAGCTCAGCTTCCTCCTGAGTTTCATGCACAACTTTATTTAGAAGTATCACGCATAATTAAAGAATGCTGGTGGCTCACTGATGGTAAAAGATCAATGAAAGAATTAGATTCTGCTGTTGGATACGCTTTACTGGACCCAACTTGGGCTGCTCAGGATAACACATCAACACCCATAGGTACTTCTTTACAAGTCTTTCTTATATGATTGACTAAGCACTTCTTATAATTGGCTTTGATTTCTTTTGGAATATGCTTACTGTTATATAGTGTCTTCTCTGTTTTTCCACTGTCTTGCACATTACCAAGGTACTCTCTCGAAAAAGTTTTTAATTTTCATGTTTTCTGAGTTTTCTCTTTCTCATGCTTTTACGATCATATAATGAAGAAATATGTGTTTAAGAATATTGCTATTACACTTTTTCTTTTGTCAAGCTTACCTTCCATGGCTTGACTCAAGGTCCAGAGTGGCCCTTACAATATATTTTTCCTGTTCTTAGGTAATATTGTGGCACTGCTCCATGCTTTCTTCAGTAATCTTCCTCAGGAATGGCTTGAGGGGACTCACGCAACCCTTAAGCATCTTCAACCAGTGACATCTGTGGCCATGCTGAGAGTGGCATTTCGTATAATGGGTCCATTACTCCCTCGACTATCCTTTGGTCGCTCGCTATTCACAAAGGTGCACAAAAAGTGACTTCTTTCTTCTTCTTTCTTTTATTTTCTTTGTATTGAGTATGTCTGTTACTGGTTTAACCATTCTAACCAATATAGCAGCTCTGCCCTATGAACTTAAAATCCTTGGGTTCATTAGTTTGCTCTACTTGATTCAATTACGGTGTGTCTTCTTCTTGACCCATCAAACGATAATGAATGGGTAAAGGATTAGGATACATCGAATGGGATATAGTGATGTGAATATGGAAAAAAAATACACTATCTTCTTTCACTTCTTTTTCACTTTGTCTCATCTTTTCTCATGTATAAAAGCATTTTACTGGCTTAACCATTGCCAAACCAACATCGTAGCTTAACCTCTTAACTCAATTGTTGTGTTAATCAATTACTCTGATCGATCTAAGTACATCAGGTACACCATCGATCTTCGAACTTGAATTCTTGATCTAATCAGTATGTTTCTATTCAATTGAGATGTAATGCATCTTTCAAATTATTTTCTTTGCATCCTCTCTATTAATAATAGTAGTTTCTGAACTCAAACCCCATGATGCTTGGTTGATTCAATTATACTGGAGCATTCATCATAGGTCCAACTGTAAAGTGAAATTATTGCTCTCGGTTGGTAATTAATAAAAGGGAAAAAATTAACTTTATCTAAAGTAATAATGAGGTGGGAAAAAAATATGTAAAATTAATTTTATCTAAAGTAATAATGAGGTGGGAAAAAAATATTTAGGTTAGTCAAGATACGAGAGAAAAAGAAATAAGATCCAAGTCACGTAAGATGTATTAAGGATAAAGATCATGATGTTTAAACTTGAGAAGATGGCATTAAGAACAGAGAAAAGTTTGTTTGATGGTTTATTTAACAATAGCTAAGCAAATATCATAATACATGAAAACCCACGTCAATATCAATATATATATACAAAACAGGAAAACCTCAATCCCAAATTAGTTGGAGTAATTTGGGATTGGAGAGAGAGAGAGAGAGAGAGAGAGAGAGAGAGAAATAAATGGGGAGTTCACGAAAACCAAATGCATGCATTGGGAGTTCACGAATAATAGATTTAAACTTGAGAAGATGGCATTAAGAACAGAGAAAAGTTTGTTTGATGGTTTATTTAACAATAGCTAAGCAAATATCATAATACATGAAAACCCACGTCAATATCAATATATATATACAAAACAGGAAAACCTCAATCCCAAATTAGTTGGGATAATTTGGGATTGCAGAGAGAGAGAGAGAGAGAGAGAGAGAGAAATAAATGGGGAGTTCACGAAAACCAAATGCATGCATTGGGAGTTCACAAATAATAGATTTAAACTTGAGAAGATGGCATTAAGAACAGAGAAAAGTTTGTTTGATGGTTTATTTAACAATAGCTAAGCAAATATCATAATACATGAAAACCCACGTCAATATCAATATATATATATACAAAACAAGAAAACCTCAATCCCAAATTAGTTGGGGTAATTTGGGATTGAGAGAGAGAGAGAGAGAGAAATAAATGGGGAGTTCACGAAAACCAAATGCATGCATTGGGAGTTCACGAATAATAGATTTCAACATAATGGGGTAGTCGAATTAGTAGAGAGAAATAATAGATATCAATATAATGGGGTAGTAGAATTAGTAGAAGTAGGAGTTCCTAAGCTGAATTATTTTAGAATTGTCATGAGGATGGGTTACACATAGAACTAAATGTTGAGCTAAAAGAGAAACTCTATGAGATTGGGTTTATGTCAGCTTTGCTTTATGGAAGTAAATGTTGGGTACGTAAAGAAAAAACACATATATTAAGAGGATGTGTAGGGGGATGTGTGATAGAACTTGTAAAAGCTCAATAAGAGGCACAGAGATTCAAAGAAAAGTATGAGTAACGCCAATTGATGCAAAAATTAAGGGAGGTTGTGATGGTTTGGTATATTTCTAAAGACAACCTACAAATGCCTTGTTAGAAAACTCGACATAGTAGAAATTGAAGAAATTCAGTAGTATGTAGGTGAAGTTGCTTAAGATAACTCGAGATGCATTAGTTGGGAAAAAATTAAGAAATATGAAAGCACATCATCTACTACATTAAATTGAGTACAATCGAAGATTTTGATCTGTATAAACTTCAACTTGGCCATGGAACTTTACTTGTTTTTACTAGATTTATCTCAAAGGATGTGTCCAGTCTTTCATATCCTTTTGGTGGGCAATTTCTGGCAAAACTGATTTGGGGTTTGCCCCTTGATGCCATCATTTAATCGTGTTAATCCTAAGTACAGTCTAAATCAAAATCAATGTCCGTTTAGTCTAATTTTGCGTTGATCTGCTTCATCATCAAAATAAGTTGGCATTCCAATTATCAAAAGAAGGGAAAAAAAAAAAAATAATGCTTCCGCTTCTATCTCGCAGACTTTAGTGTTGCTGCTCAATGTCATGGCAGATGTCTTCGGACGGAACTCGCAACCATCAACTCCTTGTGAAGCAACAGAAATAGTAGACCTTATTGACTTCCTGTAAGTTGTTTCCTCCCTCCTATATCTTATTGCTTTAGTTATGAATTTATATACATTGACTGGATTTTGATTCAGTTGCTAATTTGTTGAGTCTCATCTTTGTCAGTCACCATGCTCTCCTCTATGAAGGACAGGGAGGGCCAGTACAGACCACTAGTAAACCTAAACCAGAAACATTGACTATGTGTGCAAAGGCTATAGAAATGTTAAGGCCAGATGTGCAACACCTCCTCTTCCATATACAAACAGATCCCAACTCCTCAATTTATGCGGCCACCCATCCAAAGCTGGGCCAGAATCCATCGCAGTAACTTGGAGTTTTAACATGCCATTTATCAGTAAGTTCACTTTCATGTATAATGTCGGCTGTTTCCGATTTGTTCATTTTAGTTGTTCCATTAGAGGTTGCACTAATCACCGATACAGATATTAATATAACTCATATTTGACCATCTTGTGAAAATTCATATTAGGTCACTACTGCGTTAGGATGCATTGTATGTTGTATCTAGTCCAACCATATTTATGTTATATGTATGTATACATAGCTGATCCCAACTAAACCGTTCATTCTTTTCTATGACCTGAGATTTCCATCTATTGAACAAATTTTCAGTTCCAATTCTCTTTTTCATGCAATGTTGATTTCATCTCCTAGTTGTAAATATATACTTTTTGTTATGTTTTGTTTCAAAAGTTACATCCTTTCTGCACAATCTTCAGTCCCATTTGAAGACTTAAAGTTATCGGTCTTAACTATTGGGGCACAATGTCCCTTTATTCATGCATGGCTGAACATGTATTCTATCTTAAGAAGTTAATTTCCTTTAGTATAGTGCTCTTTTAGTATATGTTACAAAATTTTACACAAACAAGCATTATACCCATGGATTCGTTGAACTAAATGTTTTTATTTGTTGTTATAAATGTTTCTAATATATGTTGAATTAAAGTAGAAGCTTCATTGGAAACTCAACAAAGTAAAAGTTAAAGAAATTAGACGGTGTAGAGACAGACAATTAAAAATAACTTAGAAATGCAATAATTTGGAAGGATTAAAAAGATTATGAAAATGGATTCGTTGAGAATGCCGGTGTCACTTCCTAAGAATGATATTTTTATTTGTTAATATAAATGTTTTTAATATATGTTGAACGAAATTAGAAGCTTCATTGGAAACTCAAGATAGTAAAAGTTAAAAGAAATTAAACGTGTAGAGACGGACATAAAATGACTTAGAAATGCATTTATTTGATAGGATTTAGAGGATTATGTTCAAAATAACTTTTTTTTTTTTTTTTTCGAAAAACCAAAAAAAAACTTCCTTTGAAAAGTGTTATATATCTAAACCTTGTTTAACCAAATTTTACTACATCAAACACAAATGAAAAAATTAGTATGCCTGGATTTTATTTTTTATATAATAACTAAGAGGCCTTTATTTTAAACAAATATTAAGAATTCATGATATGACGAAGCAATAGAGAGATACAGTCATACAGATGACACAAGCATACGTGATGTGGACCAGTTATCCACTAAAACAAAAAAAAAAGGAACAGAACATTAAGCTTCCATTCCTTTTGAACATGAAAGTGTTGGAAGACATCAAAATGAGCTCAGCAATATGTTATGAAATTAAATTGAATTACTCATAACTGGATTTGCTGGCACTTCAAAATGATCTTCATATTGACTATATGGAAAGCATTTTGAACATAAAGGATCTTCACATAGGGTATGAGCCTTTGGGGCACTGAGCCAACCAATCCAAAACTCCCATTCATTAAAAACCAAAAAGAAATCCACCCAAATTGAGTTGTCCCATTTTTATTGGTCTACCTTAGCATGGCAAATAACACAAGAACAATGTAGAAGTTTTGGTGGAAGTGTTGGACAGGTGCCTTGTTAATGGAGGGTCATAACATCAATATTAATTTTATGTACATATATGTCTAACTATAGAGAGAAAAAAAAAATGTCTTCAATGTCATCATCTTTACTATCATTGCTAAAGTGACCTCGAATATACCAACCCAAATTTTATATTACTCAGTTTAGTGGGTACACTTACAAAATTGTCTTAAATGTTCTACAATTATTTTATTTTTACTCGTTTTTGGACCAAGATCAGACACATTGGAGTCCACACACTCATGAACCGCGTTTTTTGTCTGTGTTTGAATCCAATGCGCGTACCATGGTCCATGATCGACCTCATGAAAGTAACTGTTCTTTTACCTTATAAAAAAAAAACACTTGTTAGCGTCCGTATACACATCGGGATGTGTGCATACACATTTCGATAAGATAAGCAACAGTCACTAGGACGTGCGTGTCCGTGTTGGCCTTGTTGGGGCACTAAAGCATTATAGCAGAAGCTGATGTTTGGATTTGTTAAGTAAAAGTCTCGATTTCAAATCTTATATAAAAGAAGTTTATGCTGGGTGAGTTTTACCTTTTTGTAGGCCAATTTGGTTTGTGGTCAGATTAGTCAGGCACCATAGACTTTCTAAGACTTTCTAATATTGGGTGGTGCAAAACCAAAATAGAAACTCAAAAATATATAATACTAATATATTGTTAATCGTATGTCATTGTCATTTTAAATTACCAACTTTATAATTAATTGTTTCTTTGTGGTATTTCATTCAAAGATTGAGATTAAAAAAAAAAAACAACTCATGCAAAACAAAAAGGGTTATAACTTGATTGATTCTCTTGTTTGTCTAATTTATTACATTATCTAATACTTTCTATATCCCCCCAATTAAAGGGTAAGCTTTTATAATGCAAAGTTGGGCATGCGGGTCTCCAGTTTTGAATGATGAATCATACAAAACAATAATAAAATGATTCCAATCCAACCCTTTTCACACACACACATAAAACATATAAGCTTATATATTACACTAGCTAGACTAGATCATGTCATGCACTCATTCATTCATTGATTCATTTAGTTATTATTGTTAGATGAGACCCTCAACTTTAAGGATGTGTGGGACCTTAAATCCACTACAAAACCAATGAAGTTGATGAGCGTGGCCTAAACCAGCCAGTGATTCTCCACCGCCCCAACACAGTTTGCACAAAAAAGAGAGTGTGAGAAAGAGAGAGTAAGGGCTGTGTGCCACATTGCAATGAAGAGCCAAAAAAAAAAAAAAAAAAAAAAAAAAAAAGTGCAAAAGGGTGTTGTGAATTTGTGATCAAACCCAACCTTAGCCAGAACAATATCAGTCAATCTTTCATGCTTGTAATAAACAATACAAAAAGAAATAAATTCTTGGGCTCATCAATCAATGTGTATATAGTATACCCCTCTCTACCTTCCTCCACACTTTCCACTAACCAAGGCCTTTTTTTTTTTTTTTTTTGTTTTCTCAAGCCTTCTATGGATGTAATGATTGTAAAGGGCACATACCCTTTAGAAGGGCACATTTGTTTTTTGGCAAGGCTGTTCATGCCATTTATGCACTACTTTGTTAATTAACTGGTCTGCCTCCTTGTTTTCTTCCATATTAATTCTTTTAAAAATACTCTAGTGACGACATCAACCACGTACAAGCTACTTAATTATTTGTTGTTAGATGCGCCTCATATCATATCATATCATATATTTTACGTGGTTCCAAATACGTATAACATAACTTTCTTGATTTCATAACTCTCATTCGTTTGTTTTTTCTCTGTCACGATGTTGAGATGTCTGATTTGACCAACACTAGTGGGATTAATCGAATTTAAGTAAGGAGGAGCCGAAGAACATAAAAAAAAAAAAAAAAAAAAAAAATCCAAACATCCACAATTATTTGAAAAAAAAAAAAAGAGTATGTAATGACGCTCGTATTAATGTGGTTGATGTACCGATCTTGATGTTATCATAACAAAAATCTACTTTTCCTTTTAGGTATATATAGTGTGGTGAGATTAGAATGTCTCCACTTTTTGTAGTACTTGTTGTTGCTATGCCTTGTGTTTGCAAGTGTGCAGTGCATGCCTGCGAAGTGGATAGGACTTGGTCTGCCAGAGCTGTTGGGCACTACTTAGAGAGAGCTAGACATCCCATTTGATAGTTAGGCCTTGTTTGGTTTTGCTAGCACGCGTTTTTTTTTTTTTTTTAAAGAAGGAAATGTTAAAATGATAACATTATGTTACAAATTTATAATAGAATACACAACAATTAATATGGCGTGTGGACTTTATATCAAAATCTCATTAAAAAAACACATTGAATGTCTTATTTTGATGTAAAGCCTACACACGACATCACCATTGTGCATTTTATAATTTTATTGTGACATAAATGATGGGAAATTAAAATTGCTTTTCATAGCTTCCCAAGAATAGTATAGGAATAGGAGTGAGTGAGCTTTTCAGAATTCAAAATTTTCAAAAGTATTTGTTAAGTACTGCTGTAGAGTGGATCTCCATAGACTTACGTAGCATTGTTGTCACACTAGAGATGATTTTGAGGGATAGAGAACTACTACTCTCCACCTACCTCAATTTGTTGTTCATTACATGCATCAAGACATTGTTTGGTTGGGAAGTAGGAGGAAAAGTACAAGTCATGATGAAGTCGTAACAACTTTCATTGTTTGGTTTGTAATTTTGATTGACTTCTTGAAATTAAAAGCAATAAATTTTTTCTCGGAGGGAATTGCACTTAGGTGAAGAACTAAAAAGTACTGTAATTCTTAAGACATTGATCATTTGGTTGAGAAGTAGGAGGAAAGGTACAATTCATGTTTAAGTCGTCACAACTTTCATTATTTGGTTTGTAATTTTGGTTTACTTCTTAAAATTGAAAACAATAAATTTTTGACAAAACTCATCATTTGGTCCCCAAACTTTGTATCTTTTATGTTTTTAGTCTCTGAACTTTTATAACTACACATTTAGTCCTTGAACTTTTACATAAATCTACATTTAATATTTTCACCATTTAAAGTGTTAAATTATGGTAATGTGGGTAACATAAGTGTAGTGCGACTAGTCAAGAAGAGTAAAATGATTTATAATACCGAACCGAACAATTCACATCGACTATCAAAAGTGAAAAAAAAAATATTAATTTCCTCAAAAACATAAAAAACTCAAAGTTCATGGACAAAAAATAGAAAAAACTCAAAAGTTTAGGGACCAAATGTACAACAATGAAAGTTTGAGGATCAAATGCACACTAATGAAAGTTCAGAGACTAAAATCATACAAAAGTCTCAAAGTTCAAGGACAAAAAATATGTTTTGCCTAAATTTTCTTCTTAGAGGGAATTGCACTTGCGTGAGGAACTAAAAAAGTAATGTAATTCTTAAGAGAAATTTAGTTAGAACTCAACGTTTTATTATTTGAAGGTTTTTCAACATTTTTTTTTATTGAAACAAGACTTTATTTTATTATAGTTAAGTATATATATATATATAATATTTACAAAAGAAAAGTGAAAAATAATGTATTTCTCTAAAATAAAGTCAAAAAAACCATTATCGATACTATAGTAGAGAAAAGATACTTCGTTCTTCTAATAAAATACAAAAAAAAAAAAAAAAATATTTGGACATTTGGCTACTTAAGAAGTATTCTTTAAAACATTTTTATCATTCATGATAACTAAAATGTTAAATCAAATATAAAATTATCAATTTCTTAAAAAGTACATTTTTTAAAATAATTAAAATCTCACTTCTTATCCTTATTATCTAATTAAGTAGTGCGACTCAAAAGCTCTTACCTTCTAGAGAATTCAGTATGACTTGCTATCTCATAAATTACTATTGAGTAAGGATCATAAGAAAATGTTATATATTTTGTTCAAATTCATATAGAGAGTGACTCTAGAAATATTGATTAAACATCTAGCTACTTCAACAAGCATGTTGATTTCTCCAGAGTTGTTGTGGGGATAGGTCTGTTAGGTTGTCCAACTAATTAATGCTTGTAAAAATGTGTATAATAAAACTCGTAGAGATAAAATAAGAAATATATAAACTTTTAAAAAAGTAAGAGTAGTATTACTAATTGACACAAAAATTAAAAAAAACATTTATAGTGATTTGAATGCCTCTATATTCTAAGAAAAGTAAGAGTAGTACTACTAATTGACACAAAAATTAAAAAAACGGTTACAATGATTTGAACGCTCTATAATTAAACAGCCTACTAATGTCAGAGTTAAAAAAATCAACGACATCAAAACAGGATGAAGCTAATTTGAAAAGCACATCACTAGTTACACCATTAATTACATTAAATAAAATGTAATAAAAGAAAAAAATATTAGAATGATAATAATAACGTCACATTATAAAATATATTAACTCACAAAAGACTTTAAAGCTATCTCGACCTACGATTTGAAGTGCACACATAAATAGTGCATACATAAATGACTTTCGTGAGTCGATATATTTTTTCGTGATCAGCCATCGCAAGGAATCTTTGCCGTACTAATTCGCGAATGTTTGACAAAGAGAATTACGCGCCACGCCCCGACCACAAACTCAGATTCCGTTGGACACGCGTCGCACTCTCGAGCCGAGACCATTGCAGGAAAAGACAATATCATCCACGAATTTTTAAAACCGCGTGGGCCCCGCTACGTGGGGGAGTTTGTGGGCCCGACCGATTTTTTCTGACCAGTCAACGTCAACGTTGTCCATTTTGACGGCTAGGACTGTCGGTGCGGTGCAAGAAGTGCTCCTCCTGGGACATGGGATCATCATTATGCGCAAATACAATTGATGATGTGATTTATTATGGGCTAAGCAACAATTAGGGATGTTTAATCTTCTTTTGTTTTGGCATACATGTGTAAATTTTGCGAAGGATGATTTGATGCGTAGTTGAAATGTTTTGTTTATAAAGACTTTGGTAGAAGCGCGAAAACTTTCATTGTTTGGTTGATAATTTTATTAAATTATTGTTAAAAAATAAATAAATCGAGTGAATACGTATCTAGATCATTTCTATTTACATTATTATTTATTTTATTTAGACTTTAAAGTTAATTTGCACAAGATGATATTTGAGCTATAAAAGTCTAACATTCACTTGTGACAATATTTAGAAGAAATTAATAATATTGTCGTTTATTAAGATGGAGCCTTAATAAGAGTTCTTGATTAATTTCGGACCTTAAATATATATAAAACAAAGATCTTGTTAAAAGATCAATCTTGCTTTCTTTAAGAGTCCTTTTAAAGGTTAGTTTTAGGGTCATATATATATATGTATGAAAGGTCAATCGAAACTAGTATAATTGATTTATGTATAATACATATTAATTAGCGAGCAAAAATACTTAATTGGTGGCAGAGCTAGCTCCAACAGTATGATCATCTATATTACTATATACAAGCTTGAAATTAATATGCAAGTTTGAAGATCAAAATTATCGATCAAAAAGAAAAAAAGTTAACGAACAAATAAAAAGTATATATTAAAAAATATACAATTAGAAAACCTTATATGAATATCTTTATGTATATATATATATAACGTAGATACGAAATGAAGGTACAACAAAGCAAAGGTGTGAAAATATTTGCAAAAGAAAAGGCTTTACTTGACTTTCTAGCAGTTCCACACAAAAAGCATAATAATTAATAAAACGAACACGTTTTCACGCGAAGACGAGGAAGAAAAATGTTTTCTTTTCTAGGATCGTACCAATCGCTGTCTTTGAATCAACTTCAACCAATCGATGCTTCTCAATCTTTTAATTAAATTAATTTGTCTAGTCCTACTTTGCTCTCCTTTCTCTCATTTTTGTTAGTGCTTTCTCATCAAAACCGCGTTTATCCACTCGACATTTTTCAGTGTCAAAGTCCTCATCATCTCTATACATATAGATATAGATTTAGTCATCTTAGTTATTTCATATTCTTATATATACAAATGCTACAAGCCTACAAGTAGATATATTAACACTACATATATAATAAAGCCTATATATATAGCAAGTTCTTTGCATTATTTAGATCCAAGCCGTCATATATATATATAGTCGTCGCCAGACTCACTACTAATATATATAAGATGAATCAATCATAATTAACAACTGAGACTGATCAATTTGATGGGGAGTGGTGGACAAGGGTGATGTATATATATATAACTGTGACACTAAAGTAAAATCAATATCAAGTCTTGCAGCTCTCTATATATTTTCAAAGGTTGTTCGATACACATTGACATATTTACGTGTAATATTTCAATGTGTATAATGATGCAATCTTCAAATATGTATATGACTTTTGAGGTGTGAGTTGATCGTGTGGACGAGTTAATTAAGAAAACTATTAGTACTTAATTTTTTAGTATTTAAATTGTTGATTTATGGATTAAAAGTCAAGAGCTATTTTTTCTTATTAATTTCTATTCAATATTATAATTTGTTTTTGATTAATTTGTCAATCATTTTTTTTTTGTCACAAGATTTGTCAATCACTGAAAGAAGTGGGAAAGAACCAAACATGTATAGACTATAAGATATTGATATTTTCTTAAGTTGAATTAAGACATGGTAAAACTCTAACTAACTAGCTTTATTATTATATATGTACATAATTAGGCATCAATTTTATATTTATATTGTGTCAGCTGGCCATGCACGTATAGTTAGACTAATCCATGACTAATTAACTCATACTTTAGAACAAATTGGACAAAAAAAGACATATTTGCAGTAAGAATTTAAGTGATCAAATTAAACTACATATATATAGTTAAGAGAGTACATAGAGCCAGACGTTTTAATTAGTTCTTAAACAAGGTGCTTAAGCTTGCATCATCATCCTTTGAGTTTCTTTACCTAATTTGTTGTACTAGTTGACTTAGCCAACAGTCAATAATTGCTAGCTCAGTCAATCTAATTTCACTTAATCTCCTAATGTCAAAGCTCCACATTTATTATATAATTAATTATTCTCTTTCCCCTTCAAAAATAAGTAGATTAATAACATATTTAAACTATATAAGCTAGCTAGCATAATCTATTTTTTAAATCATTATATAACTCATATAACTAATATAATGCCACTACATATCATTAAAAAAGATAATGATAATATAATGTAATTAATTATTTGGGGAATGTATATCCATCACTGTTGAATCAAATTAATTCACCAATTAATCTTTTTCCTTTTTAAGATTTTTTTTTTTTATAAGAAAGAAACGACTTGCCCCTCTGAGGTACGGACTCATGACCTCTTAATTACTCTCAAACCTCATACCAAATCATTTTAATTGTTTGGTTTTTTCCTTCAAGTGTTTTGGTCTAAACCATCGGGTATCCAGACTATCCAATTGACTACTCCGGGTTCGCCCCGAGTTAACACGCTGCCATTAGGGCTAGCAATTTGGGTCATGAAACGATTAACACGACACGACACGACACGTAATAAACATGTCGTGGGTTTGGCTTAAGTGGGTCTGGGTCATAAACATGTTAACACGTTTATACACGGTTAATAAACGAGTCATTAACATGTCAACCCGCTTTCAACTCGTTTATGACTCGCTTAACACGGCTAAAGAATAATGTATAAATAATAAATATTGTATAATAAATAGATTGATACAAAATTCACCTATTTGAATGCATGTTAATAGCATGATTTATTTATTTTATTTATAGACATCTTTTATCATATTTTATTTTATATTCGAGAGGAAATATTCATTTTACTTTTAATATATTATTTATGTTTTAGATTTTATTAATAATTATTTATTAAGAAAAAATAAAACTTTTCGCCAAAGTAAAATTTAGATATTTTTTTAGATGATTCTTATAATTTTGTTTATGTTATTATTACGAGTCATTTTTGCTTTATTTTTAAGAGTAATAAAGACTTGAATGAAAAAGTAAAGTAAAACTAACGACTATATACAACCGCATTATATTTTATTGGTTATTTAGTATGTTTTTTCGAATTTAATCATTTAGATATATTTTTAAAAAATAGTAACTTAATTATAAAAGTTTAAATAAAATAAAATTTTTAAATACAATATTTAATAAGTGGGTGACACGATTACACGATATGTTTAACACACGACCCACTTAGACACGGAAATGATTAACACGATTAATAAACATGTCATGTAATGAGTTTGCATTATATGGGACACGACACGTTTACGACACGACACGTTTACGATTCGCCGATACGAATTGCCACCCCTAGCTGCCATATATAGGTGGGGGAGCTCCCAACGTTAGTTTTTTTATTCCTAAAATTTAAACTCAAGTCACTAGTTAATTAGGGATAACAATTCACTTCCAGTTATGTCAACGAACTATGACTTTTTCCTTGATAGTTTATGTCATGAATACGTATGTGCTGCTATAGCTAGCTACCAATTATTCTTTAAGGGGGTCATGATTTAATAGTGACATGTTTAACATTTAATTAATATATAGTATAATTAGCTAGCTAGATAAGGTGGGACATGTTAAATGTGCGACGTCAAGTTATGATAGTGTATGAGTATGAGTAAATAATAACGTGAGCCCTATATGTGTATATATAATAATTAATAATGTTAATAGATTACTTCTCATGATACATGTACTACTGTATACATACGGTTATAAGCTTGGTTGGACCCATGTCATTGTTACTAGTATTTTACGGTTTTGTTTTACAAGACAAAGCAATCAAATAACTTTGTTATTCTTCCATGCTAAGCAATGTAGTACTTGATATCGCCCTTATCATCAATCACAGTGAAATACATTAAAACATTTTTGGTCAACATGAAAAGTAAGTAAATCTTTGTTTCTTCTGTTATTTACTTGACTAGCAACAGCAAGGGCTAGGGGGTGCAATCAATCTTTAAACAAAAAGATTAGTTAATTATATGATCGCACATATACTTGCAAATTGCATGCAATTAACAATTACTATAAACTCGGGTACGTATCTATTAAAATAATAATTCATTCGTAAACCATCTTTTATATTTAATTTCAATTTGTTCATTAATAGTAGTATCAATTGATACAAAGATTAGGGAATGGCGGTTGCGATGGTTTGGGTCACCGCAAAGACGGCCTACAAATGCTCCAACTATAAAACTTGACTCAATAGAAACCGTAGAAACTCGACGAGGTAGGGGCATACCAAAGTTAACATGGGATGCATTAATTATGAGGGATTTGAATGGTTTGCAAAGCTCACCATCAATCGCACTTAATCGAACACAATGGAAAATTTTGATCCATGTAGTCGACCCAGTTAATTTGAAACTGAGGCTATGTTGTTGTTGTTGTTGTTCATTAATAGTAGTAAAATTGTACTATCTATCACAAATAATCTAGAGTGCTATATATGTATGTATATATTCTGCATTGATGGAGAGACCACGTACTTGTTCCAATTTTCTTGGTGAAAGTTTAATGAATTATGTTATTATTTGAGAAAAAAACAAAGATTTAATAATAAAAAGAGAAACATAATTATGTATCTTCATTTTATAAATTTGAACAGAATTGAGAAATCTAGTTAGCAGCTCACTAGTTTTGATATATGCACTAGAACATTTTTTGCCTTTAATAGAGGTTTTAAAATCCTTATGAAATAGAGTGTTATTAAATGTCATGTAACAATGTGTTATGTTTTAATTTTTAATATATATATTACATAGAAGTTTTTTAAAATTTCTATCAATTAAGTATTATTTAATAACACCCTTTTTAATAGGGGTTTAAAAACCTCTATTAAATATCGAAATTGTTCTGGTGATATGTGGTCATTTGTGTGAGAGAATAATT
The DNA here is from genome assembly GCA_039657365.1 of Stephania yunnanensis. Lineage (NCBI taxonomy): Eukaryota > Viridiplantae > Streptophyta > Magnoliopsida > Ranunculales > Menispermaceae > Stephania > Stephania yunnanensis. The sequence continues at coordinate 53,160,754 of CM077588.1, read as the reverse complement.
TAGGGGTTCGAATCAAAGTGGGATAAGTAATATTGAAGAAACACTTAAATGGTATGCGAAGATCCATGTCTTGTTTCTATTGCTGCACAACTGCACAAGCAAATGAGACATGAAAGAAAGTTTGCATCCCAAAACATTCTCTATATATGAAGAAGTGAATATGGTATTGAATGAAACAAAAAGTGACCAAAAACAAAACAAAACAAAATTGTTGCTTTGATTCCACATTTCTTGGTTTAAACTCATGTCTTGAGTTTTGCCAAAACCAGCAAATCCAAGTCTTTTTCTTTTTTTTTTTTTCTTCTCTTTTTCTCTTATTCAATTCTCACATGATACCCTTTATTAATTAAAGAAATATCAATACATCTTCCCATTTATTATTATTATTATTATTATTTTGGAGAGATAGAGAGAGTACAAAGTGCTTCACATAAATTAAAAAAAATAAAAGGCCCCCACATAATTTAATCTACCGAGACACAGTTTATGTACTGTAAATGTGAAAAAAAAAAAAAAAAAAAGTGAATACTTTGTCTTCTCTGATTTTATTCTCTCTACAATAATCCAACTTGTTGAATCATAATCACAAGAGCGCAAACTTCCATGACTCTTGATCTAAGGCCATTTTTGAATGCTGTGAGATGATCATCTGATCAGGATCAACGGCTAGACTTTTCCTATCAGGATCACAAAGTAAATCCCAACCGTTGAAATCATCAAAGCACAACATCATGTTGTTGTAACACTCCTCAGACCAATCCAAGCTTGGAAAAAATTGTATGTCCTCAGCATTCCCATATGATGTGGACGACGACGAAGACGAAGACGACGACGAAGAAGAAGAATGTGCACATGGAACAAGTATCTCATGAGGCTCAATCAAGGGGACCTCATCAGTGCAGAATGCATCACTGTTGAACTCTATAAGACTTGAAACATTAATATCATCAATCCATACTAGTAGTAGTAGTAGTGGTGGTGGTGGTGGTAGTAGTAGATGTAACAATAGTTGTGTTGTCTTCATTGAATGCAGTGCTTGTAATACTAATCTCTCCCTCTTTTGAAGTGTGATCAGTTGTAGTGATTGTTGAATTAGACTCCACAGAAGTCTCATTGTTTTTAACATTAATTTTTGCCATAAAGGGCACTGTAGAGTCCTGTTTTTGATCAATTTGTTGTTGCTTTTGATGGTGATCTGAATTAGAAACAATTGGTTGGTGTGTGAGAGGATCAATTCCCATCTTCTTGAGCTTCTTCTTGATGTGTGTGTTCCAGTGATTTTTAATCTCGTTGTCAGTTCTCCCAGGAAGATGACCAGCAATTTTAGACCATCTGCACAAAGTCAACAACAACTGGTTGGCTCGAGTGATAAAAACTTTATTCCCCGCCTTAAGCGGGGTCTAAAGTTTGAGTCTCGTAAATAGAGAAAAACTAAGTTTGCAGGGCTACCTCGTATGAGGTCTGCAATGTCTGAAAGTGGATTAATCAGTGCGGTTTGCACAGATACCACGTCAGAAACAGAAAATAAAATAAAATAAAAAATGCAACACATGGAAGATGAATAACCACCTGTTGCCTAATCTGGCATGAAGATCAATCACCATCTGTTCTTCAACATCTGATAGCAAGCCCCTCTTCAAGTCAGGCCTCAAATAGTTAGTCCATCTAAGTCTGCAACTTTTTCCACACCTCAACAACCCTGCAATGCCAATCAATTAAGAAAAATAATTGACAAAAACCCATGTTGCATTTCTAATGAAAGAAAAAAAAAAAAGGTACAAACTTTCTATGTAGTATTCAAAGATTAAAAGCAAGGTATTGTAATGGGGAGTTAACCTGCAAGCTTAGGAACAGCTCTCCAGCAACATTGGCCATTAGTGAGGATGAAATTGATGAGCTTCTTGTCCTCCTCAGCTGTCCAAGGCCCCTTCTTTAGACCAACTTTGTCACAACAAGGTTGCCTTCCCATATTAATTCTCAAGATGATCGATGAGTGCTCAAGCAGTACAAGTACTAGCTAGGTAGTTGTTGTTAATTTATTGTTTTCAGCTTTTTGAGGAGAACAACAAATTAAACTATGTTATATATAAGAATATATAAGAATTGATGAAAAGCAAAGGTAAGGATATGTTGCATATCAAAGAAGAATTAACAGCTCCACATTGCTTTATAAAGGCCACTATATGTGCATACAAGTCACTCCCTCTCTCTCTCTCTCTCTCTCTCTATTGTGTGTTGTGTGGCCTTGCATTCTAATCAAATTAATGAATGAATGACTTTGCACACGTGTAGCTCAGACAAGGAACGCGTCTCACACGTGTAATGTCGACTTCGTAGAATAGCCACTCCATCTGCTGCCTTTGCTTGCATTCTAAGCGTGATATCATCTCCTCAATAAACCCCCTCACAATTTTTCAAAGAAAAAAAATGAATAAACTTTCTTTTTCGTCTATGGAGGTTATATGTATTGTTTCGATAACGAGTTATGATTTAATATTAATACAACTTTGAAGCACTTGAAATGAAAGCCTTCTACATATTTATTAAATAATTTTAATAGTCACGTGAATGTTAATTGCATATATGAATACTGATGATTTAACTTTTGAAGCACTTCAATTAAAAGTCCTCAAAAAAAAAAAAATGAAAGTCCTCAATCCTCAAAAGTAGTTTCATAGCAGCCTTCATCTGACTAACTTGACAATATACTTATAATATGTTGAAGGGAGGAATTGAACCAATAACATCTTGATTATGAGTACTCCCTATATACCGCTAAAGCAAAAACTGTTACAAATGAAAAAAATGAAAAACTTTATTTTTGGTCACAAGAGGTTATATATATATTCGTTACGTTAATATATTGATACTGCTTTTGAACCACTTGAAACGAAAGTCCTCAATATTAACTAGACAATTTTAATAGTTACGTGAATATTAATTGTATGAACGATGGTAACTTGAACTTTTGAAGCACTTGAAACGAAAATCCTCAGTAATAGTTTAGTAACGCACTCTTCCGCTTATAATATGTTGAAGGGAAGATTTTTTTATATCCATGAATATCCAAGTGAGTTTGGCTATTTCACGAATAGGGCTAGCCCCAAACAGGGCCGACAAGGTGCTTGCTCTCATGGGCCCATTTTTCCTATGTGCATAAAATGTAAATATGTCGACCGTTTTTTGAAAAAAGGAATTATTATGCAATATTGAAAGGTAGTACTTAATATTTTAAACGGAAAAAATACATGTAAGTTGTTTAAATTTAATTTTTAGGTTTCAACTTCCCTTAATATATAGAGATATATAGTATCTATATATTTTGTCAAAAACAAAATACTTCCCTTTATGTATAGAGATATATACAGTATCTATATATTTAGTCTAAAAGAAAATGTATTGAAGTGATCGTATCCCAGAATGTCTATTTAGACTTCAAAAAAAAAATAAAAATGGCTAAGCCATATGTTACAACGAATTTGTCACCCTGTAGCCCAGATATAACAACCTCTAAACCGAGACAACAATCCTCTTACATGGAAGGGCAACTTCAAAGGACTACAAAAATTATACAATAATAATAATAATAATAATAATAATAATAATAATAATAATAATAATAATAACTCAACTTATTAGTGTTTTGCCCCGGTCTCCTACCATGAGGCTCTAGCTAGTGCAATTAATCGGACCGAGCTAACGTATCTTAATTAGTTGCTCAAACAATTTCGTCGCACAAAGAATCGAACTTGAGACATAATCCCAAACTCACCTTATTGTTGGACCAACACGCTCGGATTATGTTGAAGGGAGAAATTAATTGAACCAACAACCACTTTATTCTATGAGAAGTGTTAGAATGACAACAACGATGTTACGCAAAAAGACACATTGGCTCGCAAGAGTCATCTGTGCGTTTGAAAATGAAGACATACATAGATTTCGATACATAACACGTTGGTCGAGGTCACATGGAAGGCTCTTATGAGCTAATATATCTTGTAGCGTAACATTATTGTTGTCATTTTAATATTTTTCTTATTCCATACCCTAGCCTACACCCGGTATTTGTTTTGTAATAATACTGATCCCCTTAATAATGTTGATTACCAATCATGAGAAGTTTCAAAACGATTGACTCTGACTTACTAAAATCGAAAATTAGCTGGATCTAACCGGCCCACTCAGAAGGTCGACAAACTAAATTCTTTAAGTTTCTGGAGAACTGAAAGTATGATCTTTCGATGGAAAAGATCATCTGATCTGAATAAAAAAAAAGGAACATATAAAAAGGAACTTCGATCATCTAATATTTTTTATTCTCCACATGTACGTGTTGTTTTGTTTTGTTTTGTTTTTTTGTTTTTTGTTTTTTGTTTTTTTTGTGAATTCCCGATAATTAGGGAAATGTACTCTATATTTAATCCAAGAAATATAATAAGCAACAATGTTCGAAATATTCATCGGTTACTTGAATGATTGTTTTTACCTTTAAACTGATTATCTATTAATTAGTCAATTACTTAATTTTTTTTGGTTTTCCATTTAATTGCCTATATTCATTACCCAAAAAACAGCTAATTTTTACCAAAATAATTAATCCTCAATTTATGCCAAATATTTTGTTGGCCCAATTTTGTGTTGACGTTAGACTTGTTCAATAAGCGAGCCTAGGTGGGCTTACGCCAGGCCTATGCGGACTTTTTTTTTGAAAGCCTTATCGTCTAAACCCCTTTTTGTTGGTCGAGCTCAAGCCCGCCCAAACCCAATATGAGTAGGGCTTGGGCGGGCTTAAACGGGCTTGCTAGTGGTACTCTCAAAAAAATATTGTTTTGTCTTTTTTGATGAATAAGTATTTTTTTCGTTAAACTAAATAAATATTATTAGAGATTAGATATCTTCCTTCTTTTTTTTTTCTATTTAATTAGATTCTTAGAGATTAGATATTATATGAAAGATTTAGTTGAGATATTATAAGATTTATGGTCGATTTAGTCGTTTAATATTCATAATTAACTTGTTTTATATAAATAATATTACTTTAACAAAAGTGACACATGAAAACTTGTGACTTAGGCCTTGTTTGGTTATGGGTGGAGTTATCTCCCGCGAAATAACTTTTAGGGAGTTGGGAACGAATCTTGTTTGGTTGCGCAACTTCCCTGCAAGTTATCTCTCAACTTACACGCTAGAGTGTGACCGTGTGAGATATCTCCCCACCACCCCCCCTAGGGAGTTATCTCCCAAAAGTTGTTGACACAATTACCCCTCATTAATGACTTATTTAATATTCATCTCTCTCTTTTTTGAAGGCTATTTATGTCAATTCATATTTTTTATTTTTAAAAACTTGAGACTTCTGTACAAATTTAAAGTTGAACCAAATATGAAAATATTAACTCAAATTAGTTAACTCTAAGGAGATAACTCTCAACTAACACTGTAAGTTAGAAAAAAATGAACCAAACGAGGCCTTAGTGGGGTAGGAGCTTCTTGTAAATTCCGAGACCATGGCTTGATCCTCATAGCCACCATTTAATTTTTTTTAAGTTTGTATATAGAAATTTAAGAATTTATGTGCAAGGTGGGCAATCCACCCGCTCGAGAGGTCTAGCTTACGTGGTACTATAATTGCTTACTCATTTTCTTCAGGGTGGTGTGAGCAATATAAGGGAGAAGAGCCTGTGATTTTTTTTTTTTTTTTTTTTTTTTTGGGTGGCATGTGGATGAGGTATCACCAGCCAAAAAGGCAAGGTTGGGGAAGTACGTAGTGGGTTCGACTCGCGTTGAAGGCACTATCTCTATCTTTGCACCAGGGAAATGTTTTCTCCTAGCTATATAACTAAGCTATCCGCTATACCTTTTTTTTTTTTTTTTTTTTTAAACTTTAGCGGGAGCCGAGCCCATTAGCTCCCTAAACCACCTTGCCCTTTGGCAAGTGATGCTATGCGCTAAAAACTATCAGCTAAACTTATTTGATGGGCATCTAGATGAGAAAGTACAGATGTTGAAGCAAGCTAATATCAATCATAAACTTAACAATGCCACATAAGCGTCACATCATTCTTTGTCGTCGAAAAAGAAACCAAAGCAAGTGACTTCATTAAAACGTTATAAAATTTTCATAATTTCTTTGTTACAAAGTAAAGTTTAGTAACCAAAGTATTACAACATGTAAAGTTCAGTGACCATGCCTGAAATTAACCCCCACTATGGCACATCAAGTTTTCTACACATATGAAACCCAAAATCTATTTGCAAATCATACTAATTAATAAAAAAAAAAAAGTCAGATGGGCCTTTATTTTTACTTAACTTCGTAAACTCACACTCTCAAAAAAAAAAAAGGCCCACAAATGGACTTCAATTGAGCCCAATAAGGAAATAAATCACGCAGCGCAGACAACACGTGCCTCGCACGTGCTCATCCTCGTCACTCTCTCTATTTCCGTCCATGTCCGTTACTTCAAGCCTATCAAAGCAAAGCAAATCAATTGCTAATACAGATTGTCTACTTCTCTCTCAAATCTAGGGTTTCGAATTGCTCTTCAATCGATTCCATTCGATCGGCTAATTTGTTCGATCGATTGTGCGAAACGAGTCTTCGTGTTTGTGGCGACGATGGGTCTCTGGGAATCGTTCCTCAATTGGCTACGGAGGTGAAAAATCTCGTCTTTTCTTCTCAGTTTTCTTGTCTCTTTGATTTAGGGTTTTTGTTGTTCTGTTGCGATTTTGGGATGTTTTGTGGAAGAGATTAGGGTTTTGTTGACTGAGTATTGAAGTGGATGAATCTGGAAAGGTAGGTGACTAGGTGTGGTTTGAGGAATTAGATGATGAGCGGTTCAGTTGTTGTGAATTTGGGGATTTGAATGTGTGATTTTATTTGTGAAAGCGTAAAGTATGAACGTAGAGGATAAAGCATTAATCTTGGCCTCAATCCCAAATTAGTTGGGGGGCGGCTACGTGGATCGAACCTTTCCGTTGCGCTCGATTTAGTGCCATTGAGAGCAATTTATTAGAATTACCTTAATCTAACTACAATTTTCAATCTACAATTTATTATCGGCAACCGGTTGGTTAGAGGAGAAGGGGATTCGGTTTTCCTTTAGCAAGATTTCGGTTTTGAGTCTTATGGATGGAGCTAATTGGGTTGACAACTTGGGAGTGTTACCTCCTAGTTTGGAGGCCAACAGTGTCCAAACATGGACAGTCAACTCTGTCAGTGCTGGATACTGTTAAATTTCCCGCCCGCAACATGTTAATCTCAAGCGATTACCGATAATATTCCGAACCTAACCGCGTTCAACTCATAGGAGTGGGTTTTAACTCAAAAGGCCTTGGTGCTAATTCGGGGGAGATCCACACTTAACCAATGTGGGACTAACTTTCGTTCCGCACATCTCCAACATATACGACGTGGGAAACTATAATCTCTAGTCTAACTCAAACATCTAAATATAAAATCCTCGTCAAATATAAACTTACCAGTTCATGTGAAATTCTAATTGTAACCTAATTCTAAGTTATCTCAAACATACCTCTATAATTTAGAATTCATATATGAATGAATATTATTCTTCAGCGGGAATTGTTTTTTTGTCTCCATGACTTTTATTGCCTTCTTCTATTCTTATTTGTCTTCTTTCTTTTATTTTTCTCTTTCTTTGTGTTGTGCTTCTTTTTTCTATCCTTAAATGGTTTTTCATATTGAATATTGTTATTGTTGTCTTCTTCTTTATGTAGAGGCTTTGAGCGCCGCGTTTGTTCTGGTTGTTTCTCATGTAGATTTAAGGAAAGCCTTTTTTCATTGTCAATTTGTGAACTTGACTACATTGTTGCTTTTTGAATCTTTGATTATGCACCAACCTTTTTCAAAAATATTTGTGGCTTTCCAGCGATTATCCAACACCGAACAAAATTTTATCCATATTAGGAACATATAAGACACCATAAATATTTCTCAAACTTGTTCGGTGGATGTGCGGTAATACTCATAAAGATAGAATAAGAAATATAGAAATTCAAAGACAAGTAGGAGTAGCACCAATTGATACAAAGATTAGGGAAGGGCGGTTGCAATGGTTTGGTCAGCTGCAAAGACGACCTACAAATGCTCCAACTAGAAAACTTGACTCAATAGAAACTGTAAAAATTCGACGAGGTAGGGGCATACCAAAGTTAACATGGGATTTATTAATTATGAGGGATTTGAATGGTTTGCAAAGCTCACCTTCAATTGCATTTAATCGAGCACAATGGAAAAGTTTGATCCATGTAGCCGACCCCAGTTAATTTGGGACTGAGGCTATGTTATTGTTGTTGTTAGACTTTGTATTGCCTCTATTTTCTATATTATGAACATGTAAGACATGAAGTTTAGTTGGTTGCTCAACGTTTATATCACTAGGTAGCAACACCTTGGGCAATTAAATTTGTTGATGTTCATTGTTAAGCTAAATTGAAAGTTTGATGCAGCAAGTTGCGAAGTGAGCTAATGCTAGTAGTTGATAATCACGAGCTGATAATTTGGTTGATCAATTAAAATTGTTTGGAAGATATAGCTGATTAAGTTGCTAGTAAATGCAAAATGACATAAGAGCACATGTTTTTATTAGTTAAATACATTGTTTTTTTAGACCCTCAATAAAGTACATTATTTATGCATACTCACTATTTAATTATTAAATATATTAATGTATTATACATTACTATTTAATTATTCAATATACTCGTATGAATGTATTATTAATCATTATATTATTCTTTGAAAAAAATCAACTATCATTACGTTCCAATCATCGAGATTTGTGCAAACATTTAATTCATCAAAGTGCTGTCAAAGCAAATGAGTTTTACTTGGCATCTGTACATGTTTATCACCAAGCTAATGAGTTTGAGCTTGACCTCGATCTATACATGTTGTCTCCATGATAAGCTAATCAGTTTTTTACTTATGGTTTGTGACTTCATGTGCTGTTTGCTCTCATAGTTTGGGGCAAAGTAAGGATACAAAAAGATCAAACAGTTAATACCACTACACTTGGCTGGGTAGGGATTGGAATTTTGCATTTTAATTTAGATTATTTTGAAAATAAGCTAGTGAACCAAACACGGGTTTTATCAAAGTAGTTTATAATCTAATTTATAAGCTAGTTTGTGCTTGTTAAACACAGCCTAAAGCAAGAACAACAAAGCCTCAATCCCAAATTAGCTGGGGTTGGTTGTATGGATCAAACTCAACAAGTCCACTCAACTAAATGCAGTTGATGGTGTGCTTTTATAATCCTATGAATCCTTCTTAATGGATGCATTAGAAGAAGAGGGAGACTTAAATAAAGCAAGGTGGAAGAAAGGGATTCATATCTGTGATCCCTATAGTCGTTGGTACAAGTAGCAGCTTTTGATACTACTTGTTTTGAAAAAAAGAAACAAAAAGAAAAAAAAAGTAGTAGCTTTTGATACTGTAGAATCCTTTATTTGCTCGAAGGATGGAGAGCTAGGAGATGATGTCACCCATGTTATTAACGTAATTTTGGTTAAGTGGAAGGGTAATTTGATAGGTGCGTAATTTGGCATTCTATGCTTCACGGAATTTTTTTTTTTTTTTTTTTTTTTTTTTGTGGCTGTTATGGAACTGGATTGTGGGTGGTTGAAGCAACATGTTTACTGAAGTTTACATATGCAGACGGATTAGCTGTAAAACGTTAAGGATAAAATTGATAACAAACAAATATAGATGGTAGTAGTTATACTTGTTGGAGATAAAATAAGGGAGAACCTATTAAGACAGTTTTCGCTTATGCAAAGACCAATAGAGGATAGGGTTGGAGAAGAGTATTCCAGCACGTGAGGGGAGAACAGTGAAGCTTGTCAGTAGTTCGGCGAGTAAGAGGACTTCCTGCTTCAATCAAAAGAAAAACTCTTGAAGATACAAGATCTGTTTTCACTTCTGTTATTAGGGTCCATATATCTGCACCTGTTGTAACATTTTACTTTTCTTTTGGGTGCTTTTTACCTGTACTGTACATCCTTTAAATCACTTTGATTTTAACTCGATGGTAACCACATGAGTGAGCTAACAAAGGCATCTGCATAAAACTAATACCAGAACTTCCAGTTTATTGTGATCATGTGGTAAAACTAGGTGCTCTTGCTTAATTTTGTCCGCATTTGGCGGGTGGTGCTCATATTCATGTTTCTAACTTCTTAGTGTATTGCAGTTTGTTCTTCAAGCAGGAAATGGAGCTTTCCCTTGTGGGGCTTCAAAATGCAGGGAAGACATCTCTTGTTAATGTCATTGCTGTAAGTGTGCAATATTTTTTTGCTCCATTGCTTTACAATTGCTTGTTGTAACCTTAATGTCTGCCTTTCTCCTTTTATGCTATCAGACTGGAGGCTACAGCGAGGACATGATTCCAACTGTAGGTAGCATTTTCACAAAGTGTAGTCGGAGCTTTTATGCTTTCGTTATTTGTTGGTAAACTTAATCAATTTTTGACTGCAATACACAGGTCGGCTTTAACATGCGGAAAGTTACAAAAGGAAGTGTCACCATTAAACTCTGGGATCTTGGAGGGCAGAGAAGATTCCGAAGCATGTGGGAGCGTTATTGCCGTGGTGTTTCTGCAATTCTGTAAACCATCTATCCTGACCAGTTTACTTTTTTTTTTTTTTATTCCTTTTTCTTTCTTCCAAAAATATTTCTCTCCCCAAAGTAGTTGTTACATTATTGACTAATGAAATATATCATAGGTAAAAGAGAAAAAGATCAAAGAAACAAACTAAGTAATTAATTAACATTCAGAACTTTGCGCATGTCCAAACGAGTATTCACTGGTAATGCCGAGAAAGAAGGAACCTCGACAAAATATGAAAGTGTTGCCGGGTTCCTTTTCTAAATTCTATTGCAAGCTCTTTCTGATTTTTTCATTATAGATTATCATACTGTATGTGGTGTATCCCATCACCATTGTATGTTATGGGCTTATAAAGTTGAGTGTTAAGATCTCTCTTTTTTCTTAATGTTACTAATTGCAGATATGTAGTCGACGCTGCTGACAGAGATGGCATTCCTATATCTCGAAGCGAATTACACGACCTTCTGTCAAAACACACCTTAAGTGGTATCCCTTTACTGGTACTTGGGAATAAGATTGATAAGTCTGAAGCCCTTTCGAAGCAAGCGTTGGTCGATCAGCTGTGAGCCCATTTCCGAAGCCTTTGATGATATCATTGATTCAGTTTCAATTCCATTCAACTTTTCTTGCATTTTGGTCTTCATGGCACTAATTTGTCGATTTTGAGCGCAGGGGCCTGGAACAGATTAAGGACCGAGAAGTATGCTGCTATATGATCTCATGCAAGGATTCTGTCAACATAGACGTCGTCATTGATTGGCTCATCAAACACTCGAAAACTGCAAAGTGACACCCGACGGACCATCGATCTAGTCGCCGCTGTTTATTGCGTGAATGAGATTCTTTGTTGAAGTAATCAGGCTTTAATGAATTGGGAGAGAGCAATAGCTTTGTTGCAGTGTCCAGAACCAAACTTTAGTTGAAAGATTGTTATATGAACAAGTGTGTGTGCTGTGTATTGACTATTCTATTAATGGTTTTCTGTGTCTGAATTTGCTAGTGGAGTCCCTGCATTGTTGCTTCTCCACCTGCATCAATGTATTTAACAGACTTGTCTCAGTGCGATGTAATCATACTTTCATTTATTCATAACTGAGTGTGCTGCAATCTTCCTTGCTTTTATCTTAGCGTGACCTGTCCCAGATTTCTCAGCAACTCTAATTTTCAGGTGTGCATGCATCTCTATTTCGAGAAGTGGTATAATTTGATTCATGTAATCGACCTTAACTAATTTAGGACAAAGCCCTAATTAGGGTATCGGTGAAGATGGACAGCGATCGATCCATGACGAATATGGTGCACAAAGCAACAAAGGGCACAAGTCACTTTCCTGCAATACCAATGCAGACTAACGTCAAAACCAATGAAGAGTAAGGCAGGAACATCCATAATTCTCACCGGCCACCACTTCGTTTTCATTCACTTGTAATTAGCCTTCACAACATACCAACTGCATTGCTTTCTCAGTTTAATCCTGAAGCACCCTATATAGATAAACAGCCTTAACTCGGCCGCCTTGTTCAGCGAGAGTTCCGATGGCGCAGTATGGTCGTTCGGGCAACAGTAGGAACCTCGAAACTCTGTTGGACATGGACAAGCCGGACGCCGCTAAGCAGACAAGCTTGCCCAATGGAGCAAAGATGGTTAGAGGTCAGGGACTTGAGTTTGACAATCTATCTTACAGTGTCATGAAGAAGCAGAAGAAGGATGGTATATGGATCACCAAAGAAACCTATCTCCTCCATGACATATCTGGGCAAGCAATGAGAGGTGAAATCATGGCTATCATGGGCCCCAGTGGCGCTGGGAAATCGACCTTTCTCGACGCTATAGCAGGCAGGATAGCTCGAGGGAGCCTCGAAGGATCCGTTCGGATCGATGGGAAACCGGTGAGTCCTTTAAATTACACATCCTAGATAGTAGTTTAGTTCAGACTTCAGATATGATATAAAGCTCTACATGCAGATCACTACAAGCTATATGAAGAAAGTATCATCATATGTGATGCAAGATGAGCAGCTCTTCCCCAAGTTGACTGTATTTGAGACGTTCATGTTTGCCGCAGAAGTTCGGCTCTCCCCTTCGCTTTCGACCGCAGAAAAGAAGAGCCGAGTGTATGAGCTAATCGACCAACTAGGTTTGCAGGTCAAGACTTTCATCATCTTCATGAATCATGTTACCATCACCTGAATTCCTAACATTTACTAAGTGACATGAATCAATTGATGTTATTTCAGAGTGCGACGCATACGTACATCGGTGATGAGGGAACGAGAGGCGTGTCAGGTGGAGAACGCCGTAGAGTTTCCATTGGAATCGACATAATCCACAAGCCATCGCTTCTATTTCTCGACGAGCCCACCTCAGGTCTTGACTCTACCAGTGCTTTCAGTGTTGTTGATAAAGTAAAAGACATTGCTCGCGACGGTAGCATCGTGCTCATGACCATCCACCAGCCCTCCTTCAGAATCCAGAAGCTCTTAGACCGGATCACAGTCCTGGCAAGGTGAAAAATCAGTTCTCAATCCAAACTACAAAGCTAACAAAACTAAAATTTTCCAGTTCCGCTAACTTCAATTCTTGATATGATTCTTATGATACAGGGGCCAACTGATATACTTGGGAAGTCCAACAGCTCTTCCTGATTACCTCTCTGGATTTGGAAGGCCTGTGCCTGATGATGAGAACAGCATTGAGTACCTATTAGATGTGATCAAAGAATACGACGAATCGACAGTGGGTTTAGAGCCACTTGTCTTGTATCAACGGGACGGCGTAAAGCCAGACCAAGTAGCCATGACCCCGGTTGCTAAAACACCCAAGATGCCTCGCACTCCATATGGAAACGCCAAGCAAATCCCCCTGCGCAGTCAAGCATTCTCTGTAGGATATAAGACTCCTAGAATGGATTCTGCCCAGTTTAACTACTCCAGCCATGACAAGGACGACGAAGATGACGATGATGAGTTTGATAACTCACTTGAACGGAAGATTCAGACCCCCATGACCATGCACAGCGGAGTCCATCCACGCTTAGCTTCTCAGTTTTACAAGGACTTCTCGACATGGGTCTACCTTGGTGTCAAAGGTACTCCTCGCCGTCCTCCCACTTGGACTCCTGCAAGAACTCCTGGTAGAACTCCGGGTATGAACACGCCATTCACTAGTGTATCAAGAAGCTATGTCCAAAGTCGGTATCAGACACCTACTCCGCGAAAAGAGGTGGCGCTTAATACTCCTCTCCCCAACAAAGACATTTCCGTCTTCAGCCCATCGCAAACAGACCCATATGATCTTTCTTACTATGAAGAAGAATTCGATGTGGAAATCCTCGATGAGGTTGCTGCTGCTGCTGATGATGATGATGGACCTGAATATGCCAATTCATGGCTCCGAGAAGTTTGGGTGCTTTCATGGAGGACAATGCTGATAGTGGTTCGAACACCGGAGCTATTCCTCTCCCGCGAGGTTGTATTGACTGTAATGGGTCTCATTCTATCAAGCCTCTTTAGGAACCTCCATGACGCCACCCTGTTAAACATCAACAGGCTTCTCAACTTCTATATTTTTGCAGTGTGCCTAGTGTTTTTCTCCTCCAATGATGCAGTGCCTACATTCATCCAAGAGAGGTTCATATTCATAAGAGAGACCTCTCACAATGCTTATCGACCTTCGACATATGTAATTTCCTCGCTCATCGTCTTCCTCCCATTCTTCGCCGTTCAGGGATTGACATTTGCAGTCATTACTAAATATATACTGCACCTTCACTGCGACCTCATCTACTTTTGGTTGATCCTCTTTGCCTCTCTCATCACCACCAATGCTTATGTGATGCTTGTGAGTGCACTTGTGCCGAGCAACATCACGGGATATGCAGTTGTTATAGCAACCACTGCTCTCTTTTTCCTGACATGTGGGTTCTTCTTGAAGAGATCTCAGATACCCAAATATTGGCGTTGGCTTCACTTCATCTCTGCAATCAAATACCCATTTGAGGCTCTGTTGATAAATGAGTTCAAAGGACCACGAAAGTACACTGGAAACCCGCTAGACCTGTCGCCAGGGCCTCTCGGCAATGTGACTTACAGTGCATTGCATAATACGACTGGATGCAGCCCTCCAGACTGTATGTTGATAGGTGAAGATGTTCTCGTCTCCATGGATATCAAAAAGGAGAGCATCTTGTTTGACATTGGAATCCTGCTTGCTTGGGGTGTCCTTTATCGCCTTGTTTTCTATGTGATTTTGAGATTCTACTCCAAGAATGAAAGGAAATGAAATGATGTAATCTGGTGCTTCCAAGCAAATCCCTGCCGCTTTGCTTTTCCATTCTTGTATGTCTGACTGTCGGAATTTTCAGATAGCAACTTCCCAATCCCATATATCATTTTCAGCTTTTTCGTCATTCTGTATCAGCTTCGTCAGAGAAAACACATCTACTATTTTTTCCCTATTTGTTAGAGCAAGAGAAACATAAATATAATTACTAATGCCAAGGATGAGCTACCCTAATAGAACTAGATGACAAGTTACCTCGCAACTTGAAACTGTATGGGAAGAAGAAGAAGAAGAAGAAGAAGAAGCAAATTTATGCACCAGTCAAAACATTTCACTTCATCACTAACTCAAGTGTTTGAGTTCAACATCTTATTACCAGCTTGTGTGTAGACTTTTGATTACCAAAATATCAAACTGACAATGCAGAACATGCCAATTCAAAAGCACAACATGATTAAACACTTGGGTTGAAGTTACAAGATGATTCTCAGAACTAACCTGCATATTGGGCAATCTTCTTCTCCAGTTCGCTCTTGTCGGCACCTACGAGCTTGTCGATTTCCTTGCCATTTTTGATAAAGAAGAAGCTTGGAACACTGCTCACTTGCCAATGTCCAGCCATATCCCTTCCTTCATCTATATCAACTCTCAGAAAAACAACTTTCGGATATTTTGCAGCAAGACTTTTGTAGAGAGGTGAAACAAACCGACACGGGCCACACCATGTTGCAGTGAAGTATAGGATCACTAATCGGGACAAGCTGGATGCTGCCTTGAATTTTGTTTCCAGTTCAGCGTTCGAGCGGATGCTTTGTACATGGCCTGCTCAAAAATTAAAATATCAAATACAGCAGAAGGATTCAGAAGGAGATCGCACAAGGATATTTGCTACCTGCCTACCATTAGATATTAGCAATTACAAGTACTTTGTACAACCAAGAAAAAAAGATTACCCGAATAAGGAACCAAGGTCACTAGGCGAGTCTATTTTCTGAAGCTTGATAAGTAATATTCAAAGATGTTGGGATTGAATTACTTCAACAAAGCGTAATAGTTTTAGCCAGAATAACCTACTTCTGATTATACTTTCCATTGCATAAACACATCCGAATCAAACTATATCACTGCTAGTAATTTATTCCAATGACATGCATTAAAAGGAAAAGTTCAGATAACATACCATCTTTAAGTGCAGATAGAGCTTCTGTATCCTGCTCCTGCAATAAAAATATAAATGAAATATACATGGATTAGTTGGAATATCAATCAAAAGCCATTCAGAGAAGAAACTGAATGATAAAGAACTAGTTCTATCAAGGGAGCATGCTATGTTAACAAGGATCATTACCATCTATGAAACAGAAACTAGAGCAATGAATCAGACTCTAATGGTTGTTTCAAGGAACATAAAGAAGATGGGCGTTATGACATTTTATCAAGCTACCATCAATATATTTTAATAATCCAAAGCCAAAGTTCATATCATTTTTTTTCCCACTTGAAAGAGCGCTATTTTTGTCAACAGACTAACTTATATCATTCATTATATAAAACATCAATTGACTTCCTTTTTCCTATGTTTCTTTCAAGAATGGATTAACAAGGTTGGGTCAACAAAATTAATGAATCATGACTCATGAGACTCAAGAAAGTTTCAAATAAAAAAAGAAACATCAATTAGTATTACTCGGGCTTCAGCTTTCATATGTTGCTTTGCACGTTCAGTTTTCCTTACTTCCCTTTCTTTCCTAAGTCGCTCATATTTTCTGCGGTGTTCTTCAATCCGGTGAGTATTTGGTTCAACCTGCATAAGAAACAGATTAGTAGACCAGATACAAAGCTCTGATCAAGATTAATGTCATGACTGTGAAAATCACCTTCTTGAGAATTGATCCAATTTCCTCATCATAATCCAATTTTGCAGCTACATGCAAGTCTTTAGCTGCCTCCTCCCACTGGCCCAACATAGCTTTTGCTATTCCTCGGAATTTGTACCCTTTTGCTGAATCAGGATTTATCTAAGAAACATTAAAAAAAAAAAAGGCCACAACCAAAATTAATACTGCTATATAAATCTAGCTGGCATCTTTTGAAAGTATTAAATTAAACCAGACAAAACGTAGGCATGTTTCTCCAGAATTCTTAGACGAAGGAGAAGCACAAAAGCATTCAAACAGTTAAACCAACTAAACAAACCTTAAGGGCGGCATCTGCATCTCGAATTGCAGCATTTGGTTTCTTCATTTTCACAAAGACGCCAGCTGAAAATGATACGTTTGCGTGAGATGAAGATGAATATAGACAAATGTGCCTCTGAACAAAAATATTACACTTCCATAAGAAAAAAAAAAATATATATATACCTCTATTAGCATATAATATTGCTGAACTTGGATTCAATAAGATTGCTTCAGTTAGATGCTCAATGGCTTCATTCAGCTTGCCTATGAAACATCAATTTACGTCAACAATATAAACTGAGCATTATAAATGGTAATGCATACTTTGACCACGTGAAATGACATGCCTTCAGAGATCGCATCCATAGCCTTCGCTTTGGCCATCTGAGCAGCCTCCTGATTCTCTTCCATAACCTCAACGGTCGGATCCCCCATCTAAAGGCAGAAGAGTATCCACATTAACCCCAGTGATTTAGGAGCATTATATAAAGAACTATTTCAACTCTGTATTTGTTTCACCAACCTTTTGTGGAGGATCATTATCAGGCTCAACAACTTCGGTTTCATCCAACTCAATATCAGATTCCACAATTTCATCATTCGAGTTACCGGGTCTATCATCTTTTGCTGAAGTATGTGGCTTTTGGTCCTCGGAATCATCTTCTTCTTTCTTTACTTTTCTCTGCAACCAACAAAGATACTCCCATTACACTACGACATACAAATTCATAATTGATTATAAATGACTAATCTTAACGCTCCTTGAGCATATGAACATTAGATTCTTTCAGAAACCAAATCACAAACATCGCCATTCAATATTACATGTACAGTTAGATACAAATAATGCAGTTCTATATATATATATATATATATATATATATATATAAATATATATACTAGTTTCAAGACGTGCTACGCACGATTCTCCCGCTCGCTTCGCTCGTTGGAATTAATTTCTAAGAATTTATTAACAAAATTTAAAATTGTAATTAAAATCTAAAAATTAGAAATACAAGTACATTTTTTAACTTATCAATATTTTCTAATGTGATTGAGATAAGATGTGAATGAAAAAACAAGCTAGTCATGATAGGACATTACTTCTTCTAAAAAAAGTGTATTAGATTGATGAGAATGAGTTCATGATTGATTTGGAGATAAAGAAAAAAAAAAACGTGTAGTGGATTGGTAAGGAGTTAGAGTTTGATTTGGATACAAAAGAAAAGGTTGATTTGGAGATGAAAAAAAAAGTATGGACAAATAGGTAAATTTCATTACCACTCAAAAATTTGTGATTCGTGCTTTTATATATATGATAGATATATATATATATATATATCCTACGATTATGTTCTCCTATGATTACGTTCTCCAACTTTCTTCTTTGATTCCTCGGTTCACTCTCTCTACGCCACCAATTGTAAGCAACTACAACTAGTAGTAGCTACATTCAATTATTCAATTTTGAAATTTTTGCGAGACACCAATTAACACACAAAACTCATTAACATTGAGCATAGAAACAAACATGTATCGCCGCGTTCTCACACTAGAAGGCCATCCACAAATCAACCTAAACCAGAATGATTAAACAGAGAGGAAATCAAAGGAGTGACAGATTGTACGTAATTTCCGTCTCTACTTTGAAAAGCTTATTAGTCTAACCTAACCTAACAAGTAACAATTGATGGAATTCCAACAACAACAACAACACCACAAAGCACAATCAAATCAACAGAACACTAATCGAATCACACTAATTGAACCAAGTCAGCTCACAAATTCATCAAAAACACTAAAAAGATCGAGTTTTCTCACTGGTTTCGGTGATTCCGGAATCCGAGCTCCTAGGCTGATCAATCACACAAAGACAACCAAATCAATTCAAGCAATCAATCGAGAGTGATAAGGAAGTTGTGATCAGTAGATCAGAGAGAGAAGAGAGAGAGATTTGCCTTTGAAGATAGGATTTGAAGAACCCTAGCGAGGGCTCGTCGAGGATGCGAGGGTTGGACTTGCATTGCTTCACGAACTGCTTCAACTCTGCGATCTTCGCTTCCTCCATTTCGCTCGCTTCACTGTTCCAACTACTTCAGACTTTATACGCGTCCGATTCACGCGACTTTTAATCCAACGGACAGGATTCAAGAGGCCAAGATCAAAAGTAGCATATGTTTTTATGGCCTCATCCTGTCGGCAACCAAATGTAGCGTGAATCGATTTTGAAAAAATTACAGTTCTATGTAATTTTAAAATCTTAAAATACTATAAAAATAAATTTTATTCCTTAAATAAGGTGCTCTACTTTTTGAGAATGCACGAATGGTGCATTCGCTGAATGCGTCATTCATGTAAATGGATTCAGTTATGTGATTATATGAATGGTCCATTCGGATGGGTTCAAATTGCGATTTCTTTCTTGTCAAAAATAAAAGTTAAGAACAATATTGCTCTAAATCACCTATTATAATGAAAAAACTTATAGAGAGTGATTTAGAGTTATTTAGGCGCATAAATCTCTTAAGCAGAGTTCTCCATTTTTTGTTACGAAAACTATACCCTTACGAATTGATCCAGCGTGAGCTTGAATTAGTTGGAGCCTAGTGAGGATGTGAATACTAGGGAATGTAAAAAGAAAAGGCTTACAAGTTACAAGGTAACTTCAATTTTACAACAATTACAAAAGAGTGCAGTCTTCAGTTGACTATAGAAAAACCATGGAAGATGTTATGATATCCACTTTAAACACCGACTTTTAAGCACTTAGTAGTCGTGCTTCTGCAAAATCTTTCGTCTTCTAAAGCCAGGTAACATGACGTGGTTCTTGACAGATCTGTCAAGAATACCAATTAAGGAAGGACACAAATGAAAATTTGAGAAGCTAAAAATGTACACAACTAGCTAAATAGGACAATTGAAACTCATTGAGCCACTTGAAGAAAAAAATGTTCAAATTGTGACACATTAACACAGTTGCATTGCATCCAAGGCCAAGAGGCTCACAACAAAGTCATTGGATTACTTTTTGATAGAAATTTGTGAAGTATAGGTTTATTTCATTTCCACTTCTTTCCACCCTTTCCTCCTGACTTGGAAGGTCCAGCTTGTGAAGTGGATGAAGAAGTCTCTTGCTTCTTAGTCCTCCCAGGATGCCTGCGTAGTAATTCCGCGACCTGAAGCATCAATTGTTTTCCTGTAATAGTGAAACCCAATGAGCTAATATGTGATCAAATCAATAGAAGAACCATCGATACGTGCAACGAGTCTGCGAATTGATGTTTCATAACTAACTACAACAACAACAACAACGTAGCCCTCAGTCCCAAATTAATTGGGGTCTACTCTATGGATTAAACTTTTCCGTTGTCTTGATCATAAGTGTTTGATTCATTTCATGAAAAGTGACAAAAGTTTTATGCTGGTTGTCAACTTATAGCAACGCTCCATATTCCAAAAATGAAAAATGGGTTTGGGGTCTCCCTCACTCACTTTTCGGGTATGAAAAATGGGTTTGGGACCTCCCTAGAGTCCTCCTTTATCTGGACTTGGGACTGAGGCTATGTTGTTGTTGTTGTTGTTGTTGTTTTTGTTGTTGTTGTATTGGAAACAGGAAGCTTGTAGGATCTTACAAACTCCTAATCTAAATAGAAACAAGAAAAGTCAATCATTAACACTGTCCAAGTTTACGAGTCATTTTACCTAAAAATATCATTTTGCATTTAATTAGCCACCTAATTCACAATATCATTACTAAAATGAATAATGATTTGGTGACATTCTTTTGCTACATAGTTATTGAGGTCCATTGAATCATGCATCCAAATGTGTACATGCACATTCCAATGTGTGCCGATAGAACCCGACAACTATGTAGCAATGTATGCAACAAAAGGATGTCAAAATAGCATGCTCTATTAACATAATTATCGATAAAATAGAAATTCCAATATTTGTGTACTTGTGTAAATGATTTTGATTTATTAATAAGCAATTGTTAGGCGTGATGGCTTTACTAATCAAGGTTTAAAAATTTGACAAACTTTGCCGAAGTTCGGATGAAGTTTGTCGATTTTAAGGTGAGCGCACGAGAGAATCGCGCACAGTTCCGTTTGACCGAGATGTGAATGCCCGTGATCCGCTCGGTATAGTGATGGATTTCATGGCCGACGTAGCGAAGTTCAGAGACAGTAAAAAAATTGTAAAAATTCGACTCAACTTCGGCTAACTTCGATCGAACTTCAAAAACATCGATGGAAATTAATAAAACATGAAGTAAAATTATTATGTTTTATAAAAGTCGAGCAAACTTCGACTAAAACTTCGACTGAAACTTTGCTTGTGCTAGAAATATACTTAAAATTCGAAATATCCTCTAGGACATGAGTTTTATGCATTATTGTTGTACGATTAAGTACAGTTCTAGCATCTCTACGAAGAAACTTGAGTTTTCTAACATTTAAAGTAAAATTTCGTAAACTTCCGTACACCGGCGAATTTTGCCAAACTTTCATCGTCGAAGTTAACTTCTCGAGTTAATTCTGAATTTTAAGTGAGCTAAGTCATAGGCGAAGTCGAAGTTTCGAACCTTGTTACTAATTGAGATATAGCATTTCAGAGTACAATGCGTCCATCCAAATATCAAATGGTGACTGTTTGCTTGCTATATGATCGTTCAATGTTCTACCATTGTAGTTTTGAAGAATATCAAGAAATAGTTTTTACGTATCACGAAACACAATTCTACAAATAATGTGACATCTACGGCACAATTGACTTTATTTTTGGATTTGCAAGTGTTGTGTTTCAAGAGCATAAAATCATCCTAGGAAACCCAATAAAGGTCAGTCAAACACAATCACAGCTCAAGGTAAATTTAGCCCAAAAAAGAACTCAGCCATTTCATTCTACAATTGTATGGCAAAAGAAACTCCTAATTTAAATTCAATAAATTCAAGTTCGACCAAGACATTCTTCTTATGGATAGCATAACTGATCTAGTTGAATGGTTGAAATAGAATAGTGATGTTGATCTATAGACATTGTATTAAAATCACTCTCATTTTAACCATCCAATTCGATCAATCAAACTATTCATAAATGCTTCGAGAAGGCAGTCCATAAGTATGGTCTCCATAGCCTTCAAAAAAATGTCTTTATTGAACTTAAATTTAAAATAAGAAGTTCATTTTACTCTATAATTGTGAAATGAAATACTTAAGCTATCGTTTGGGTCAAATTTACCTTGAGCGGTTATTGTGTTTGACTAATCTTTAATAGGTTTCCTAACGATAATATTACATTCTTGAAATACAATATCTACTAATACAAAAATAAAATCAATTATGCCATGAATATCGCATTCTTTACAGAGTTATGTTTCATAATATGTATAAAATGAGCCTGATATCCTTCAAAACTATAAATGTAGAACCATAAATCAAATTGCGAGAAAACAATCACTATATGGTATTTCGTTGGAACTTTTGCATTCTAAAATTTTTATATCTCTAGCAAATTAGCAATAAAGGCATCATCTTTAATAGTTGTAAGTCAATAAGTGAAAATCATTTATGTAAGTATACAAACATTAGACTTTCCAATATTATTGGTAATTATGTTAACATTGATGATGTATATGTAGGAGACAATTAAATACAAAATGATATTTTAACAATTAAATAACTTGTAAAGTTGGACAGTATTAATGATCATCATATGCAATAGTTGGCGAAAAAAAACTTGCATTAATTTGATAAATTGTTGCAATGAATCCAAAAAAATCAAGCAAATAATATGAAGAGAGAAGAAACACATTGGCCAATCAATTTGCGGAAACAAGGGAATGTTTGAAGAGCAAAAGAATGAAATCTGTTGGGCCTGTTGTTATGTGTGAATAACACAAATGAGATCTTTTCTTTTAAGATTTTATATATCGCATTTTATTTAACATTTTTTTTGATGAATTATTTCAAAAAAACTAAAATAAATAAATAACAACAACAACAACAATATAGCGTCAGTCAATCCCAAATTAATTGGTCGGCTAAATTGAACAATTCCTTCCATTTTGCCCGATTTAGAGCAATTGATGGTGAGCTTTCCAAACCATTCAAATCCTTCTTAATTAATGCGTCCCGAGTTAATTTCGATCTACCCCTAATTAGTGCAATTAATCCCTCCTAATAAATGCAATCGAATTAGTGCAATTAATCCCTCCCAATTAGTGCAATTGATTTAGTGCACTAAATGGTGTCAAACCTTTTAAATCTTCCCCGACATCATTTAATTTTTTCAGTTTCTATTGAGTCGAGTTTTCCGCTTGAGACATTTGTAGGCCGTCTTGGGTGGTATTTAAACCACCGCAACTACACTTTTCTAATTTCTGCGTCAATTGGTGCTACTTTTTTTGAATGTTATATATTTCTTAAACTAATTAATTAAGTAATTAAATTTGTCACCTCATTAATAGAAGGAGCAATCCATATTGTCCATGGGAGAACACTTTTAGAGTTCAATATCTATTTAAGCCACATAGGATAGACAATTCCTCCATGTCGTTGATGCAGCATGAATCCAAAGCTTCAATTAACATTTTGCATGGGAGATACTCTAGCATTACTACCTCATTATCTTTATTAATAATACTTTATTATTTGATTGAAATCCTATGCAGAAGACTGATTTGGATAGTTTTGCTTCTGAAGTTTGAACAATATAATTCAAAACTAAAGTGGCTAGCACAAGCAACAGTGCGTGACATCATGAAAACCATTTAGTTGATTATCAAAAAAAATCATGCCTTCTTGTTACACATACTTCAAATGTAGTGTACTCTTCCTAGTTTAACTGGGCAAGACAAACACATAACAATGAATGGGAGCATAAATGTAGTATATATTTCGGTGAAAAAAAAGTAGCAAGTTGAAGTTTAAAGTAACAAACAAAAGCTATCTGCATTTTTGATACGTAACTTAAAACAAGTTCTATATACCCTTTTCTCAAACAACTTCTTAGTTGCATCAGAAGGCAAATAAACTAAGTTAATTAACTATGTAATATACCTATCTACTGCACGATTAAATTGAACAAACATTAAAATAGAGCATAAGACACTAGAACATTTTTTGACTTTAATAGAGGTTTTAAAACCCCTATTAAATAGAGTGTTATTAAATGTCATATAAAAATGTGTTATGTTTTAGTTTTTAATACATGTATTACATAGAGGTTTTTTAAAACTCTTATCAATTAGGTGTTATTTAATAACACCCCCTTTAATAGGGGTTTAAAAACATTTATTAAATACCGAAATTGTTCTAGTGAGAAAACATATTCTTACTTGAACCAATAACCGGGTTAAGCAAAGTCCCATCTTCCCTTTTCAGCAGCACCCGCACCCTACCTCTCTGTAAATAGTCTCATGGATATGCCTTTTCAATCTGTAAAAATAACGCGCATGAAGTGAACAAACACTAGAAATTCGACGAGGTAGGGGCAGACCAAAGTTAACATAGGATGCATTAATTAAGAGGATTTGAATGGTTTGCAAAGCTCACCATCAATTGCACTTAATCGAGCACAGTGGAAAAGTTTGATCCATGTAGCCAACCCCAGTTAATTTGGGATTGAGGCTATGTTGTTGTTGTTGTTGTAATAAGTGAACAAACACATACAGTAACAAATCTTCAAATAATAAAGTATTATTAACAAGCACAACGGAAAGAAAATACAGAACACAATTTTTATTTTTTTTTAACCAGCATATGATGTTTGAGCCTCAAATTGGCGAATTCATCATGCCCTTTGCACTGTTTTGTCGACTATTGAGCCAGAACTACAAACCGAAGACGCAAATAATTGAAGTGAAAACAAACCTCTATTGCAGAAGGGAGCTTGAGATGTTTGCAGCAATCGTCAATCTCAACACAAGTGGGATTCTCTCACGCTTTACTAGCACCAATTCGCCTTCCCTCGGCTATCGTTTTCCTCGAAACCCTAGATAGGATAGTACAAACCCATTTCTTTATGCTACTCACATCCCCATCCATGCCTGTCACGGTAGAATGTACAAAATTCAATGCCCGACCAGCCCAGTCTAGAGGAAAAAATTAAACATTTCACTGGAAACACATCACAACCGATCAAAACAAACAAGCGCACCATGAAATTAATTAAACACATTCCATTTAAGGCAATGCACTTAGGGCTTAACCAAATCAACCACCAATTTGATCTCCATTTCATCCCCTCGTCTTCTTTTGATCCTAAAACTAATAAACCATAAAAAATAAGCAAAAAAAGGAGATAAATTGAAGGAAACAAACAGATTTCAAAATCAAATAGAACTAATCCACATAGATCAAACCCTAAAACCCTAGATATCGTGTCAGAGCAAACGCAGCAAACAAGCAAATACACTCACACAATCGACACAGAGAATTAAGTGGTTAGACAATATACCTACTTACACGGCAGAAAACACAGAGATTTTATTAACTCATAAGATTTCACCAACGCCCAGTCTCCAACTCCCTCACGCTCACCATCTCAAGACATTCAAGACATTACCAATTTAATATATAAACTAATCGATTTCTCGCTCTGCGCAGAAGTTATTAAAACTTTAAGAGAAAGTTAATAAACTACTAATTTACATGAATATATTGTAATATTTTTTACAATTAAAATTATAATTCACAATAATCAACTCGAAATATACAATGAGGGTAAAAAATATTTAGTTATAAACCACGCATTTATCAAACATCTTGAACAATCCTTATAACAACGAATACAAGATCTCTAATACATCTTGGAGTGTCATGCAAATCAACAATCGCCACGACATTGCATTGAGTGTGAAAAACTCTATGAGAGGTACTTGGATATTGCTAAAACATGCAGTAATTGTGAACTTATGATCTATATATATAAAGAGAATATTAATTATTTGTATAAATGATTTTGCAGTAACCAAATGGATGGTGTACGATTTGAAACGTATATTAAATACATAGAAACAACCTTTCGTTAATCTAGAAAAGAATTTAAATGCACTTAATTGTTATTTCGATCAAATACAAACTATAAATAAATTCAATAAATGGGGGAATGAATATATTCCTTGAAATAATCAATAACACATAAATAAATACCTTAAAATTGAAAAAATTAGAAAATTAGAAAATTATATTGGTGAAAGGAGAATGCATGTATAATTATTAATAAATGTACACATAATGTATAATTATATCTCTTGAAATAATAAATAAATAAATAACAAAAAATAACTCAATTCTTTATATTTGCCCATGATTTCAAGTTCAACGTACTCAATCTATTAATGATAAGATAACCACTATTAATTATTAATAAATGTACACATAATGTATAATTATATCTCTTGAAATAATAAATAAATAAATAAGAAAAAATAAGAAAATTGAGAAAAATAGAAAAATAGAATGATGAGATGAGATAACTTTTAAACTTTCTCTCTCCTCTGACTTATATATATATATATATATATATATATATATATTAGTTTCAAGACGTGCTACGCACGATTCCTCGCTCGCTTCGCTCGCGGTAATTAATTTCTAAGAATTTATTAACAAAATTTAAAATTGTAATTAAAATTTAAAAATTAGAAATACAAGTACATTTTTTAACTTATCAATATTCTCTAATGTGATTGAGATAAGATGTGAATGAAAAAACAAGCTAGTCATGCTATGACATTACTTCCTCAAAAAAAGTGTATTGGATTGATGAGAATGAGTTCATAATTGATTTGGAGATAAAAAAAAAAAACGTGTAGTGGATTGATAAGGAGTTATAGTTTGATTTGGATACAAAAGAAAATGTTGATTTGGAGATGAAAAAAAAAAGAAGTATGGGCAAATATGTAAATTTCATTACCACTCAAAAATTTGTGATTCGTGCTTTTATATATTAAAAAATCTATTTGGACTCTTTGAGTCCGGACCCAAAGATTTTTTTGTTAACAATTTAAGATATCTACCTAAGTAAAAGACATAACTACCCTCTACCCTCAAACACTAATAATGAATTTAAATTAAGGGTTTTTATGTTTTTTTTGGTTGTTTGAAAAACTTTTTTAATTCATCTAAGACTACCCTTTATATATATGATAGATATATATATATATATATATATATATATATATATATATATATATATATATATATATAGATATTCACACTATATTGTATTAAGAGCCTACTTAATTTAATAATTGGGTTTCACTAACCAAGTTAAACTAACCCAAACCCATTTGGGTTAATTACCGACCCACTTCAAGCAAATATTCGAGAACCCAATTTCAAAACAATCAAAACAAACAAACACATCATGAAATTGATCAAGTACACGAAATTTAAGGCAACGCACCTAGGGTTTAACCAAATCAACCACCAATTCAGTCTCCATTTCATCAATTCACCATCTTTTGAACCTAGAACCAATAAAACCCTAACGAAGAACCAATCCACAGAGATCAAACCACGAAACCCTAGACGCTAATATTCAAGAACACAATCTGAGCGAAAACTATGAAGAGATTATGAAATCGATCGATCGATCGATCACCTGAATTCACTCGATAAAACTGAATGCTTTTGCGATGTCTATTTATAGTCTCCCCAAATCGCTCCTTCTCCTGATCACGCAGTGTGTTACCTGTTCCCGCGCAAATGACGCGCCAAACTCGAGTCATGCTTCCAGTGCCGCTCATATCATATGCTATGTTAGCATCAATTGTGTGTTTTGTTTGAAATTTACTCCTCCAGATTCTCATAATTTTTTTCATAACTAGCGTAAAGTAGGGGAGGCAAGGGGCCATGAGGTGCCAACAATTACTTGGTCCTAGCTGTAAGGGATTCGCACATCATGAATGATAAAAAGAGTGATGATTTGAAAGAAAAAAAAAAAAAAAAAGGTTATTCTTAGAGTGTCTAATACGAAAGAGAATTAATGATTGACAAAAAAAAAAATAAATCATCTACTTGATTTCATGAGTCCGATCATCATAGGGAGTTTTTAAAAATTTTTGTAAATATTTAAGGGGTATAATAGAAATTTTACAAGTGATTAAGGTTGTTTCATTAATTGCTCGAGGATGTATTTAAAATTAAAAAAAGTTTTGAGTCCGGACTCACAAGTCCAAATAGCACTACCCTAATTGATTATGTTGAGTTTATGCGAGTTAGTATTATAATGATTGAAAGTCTTTAAGAGATAGATATTAAGATTAAATAATCCCTCATTAATAGCCTACATTTCATAAGTTTTTGCTTTAAAAATTAATGTAGAACTCTTAATTGACATTAATGACATAACTTTAAATTATGAGTAAAATTGAAAAGGAAGTTAGGTTTTTAAGAGACTTTTAATTTTTGATATTTGTAAAGACTTTTTTTATATTAATTAAACACCCATAGAATAGTTAGGTCTAAATATTTTGAAGTCTTCAAGAATGTTAAAATTTATGAAAAAAACTTTGAGTTTGAACTTTTTAGGTCTAAACAGCTTTTTTGAATTGAAAAAAAATCATAAATGTACTTTTAATTTCTTAACATGACACACATGGTGAAACAAGGAAAAAAAATTTACAAAAAATTGTTTGAATTTCTTTGAACAAAGAGTTTTTTATTAATAAAAGATATTATCTAAGTAAAAGACTTAATTACCCTCTACCTCAAACAAATAATGAATTTGAGTCTTTAGCTTTTTTAAATGGAGTATACGTCAAAAAATTAATGGGACAAATAATATGAAGCAAATGTAGTATACGTTGGTACTAAAACTTTTCTTAACCCACATGTCACATGTCACATGTCGCATGTTTACAGGCAATGCTATTAAAAATGGCGCTGGAATTTAATATAATGTTGCCGACACGAGTATCAAAAAAAAAATTCCAATCAGATCAAAAAAAAAAAAAAGGAAAAAACAATAATAAAAACAACAATACAAATAAACATAATAAATGTACTGTATAAGATAAGTCACGTTGCGACACAAGGGCCCCGTCGTAGAAAATTAATAAGTACAAATTTTGAAAGCAAGAATGATGTGTGCACTTTGACCGTTTTGATGCAAGTGGCCTTTTTTTATATGCAACATTTATTGTAATTAAAATTCATGTCACAACCTCCAACTTGGCCAATGATTTTTATGAAATAATAAAACGTTCATTTCTCTACATCACATCAGGCCTTGCTTGAAAACAAAGTCTACTCATCCATCCATCCATGCTTTTCACACCTTGAAATTCTTAATCTCTCAAAACCCTTTTTTTTGTGAAATTAAGGGATAATCTTGCATAAAGATTGGATGCAAATGAAGAGAGTGGATGATAAAAATTCATTTCATTCAACAAATCAAAAAATCAGTATTCCGTATTTGAAGTGAAAATATGAAAATATCCTATACGAGTGATCCTGAGTTCAAGACTCATATGATCAGTACAAATTAGTCGAGACATATAATTTGCAGCTTTGTATCATAAGAGAGTACATACATACAACATTCACAATAAGATACATAAGTATAGAAGATGAAGAACAAAATTAAAATCCATTAGAACAACATATATAAGCACTACAAATTTCAATCCTTGACTTAAGAAGTGCATTGTTACAGACAGAATGACTACTTGTACAAACTAAACTGAACATAGACAAAAATTGAGAGGAAAAAATACTATAAAACATATGTATCGGCTTACCTTGTATATATAAAGTTAATAAATTCTTAGAGCAAGTAATTTCAGTGTTTTCGGAATGAAAATGTTCCGAAACACATTCTACGACGAAATAATACAGCTACAAACGACGTACTTAAGCGACTTAAAGAATTGTTGTTAATAAAATAACAAAAAGGCAGTACCATTGCTCTTACGTCTCCAGAGAGTGAGTCTGCAATCTTTCTCCTTTGCTCTCGCCGTTGGACGGTTTGAAACTCAAGGACTACTCCTTGCTAGAATGAGCACAGACCGCCGCACCAGAGCTTCCGGAGAAACTGACAGTGTTAGACAACTGCGCGATGGTCCCTTCGGGTGACTTCTTGGGCATGTTATATGGAGTAGTGCTCATCACCCTGCATTCCGACATAAAGATGCCAATGTAAAGAAAAGTTCTTTTGTAGACAAACCAACTAGTAATTGAGTCCTAGAATTAATTGCTTTCAACTTTTTCAAATGCAGCTGCAAATAAAGGCGGTCGAAGAACCTCAAACATTTAAAATCGCTCGAACACCTTGAATGCTAATGCTAGAACAATAACTAAGCTTCTTGTTTTTTATAGTTGTTGATGAATCGTCGATCCATATTAATAGTTGGGCTTCAAGCATGTAGTACAGGTAAGTATGCGAATAGTACTTGAACCGAGAGTTGTATATGAACTAGTTGCAAAGTATCATTAAATATGGACAAGAAACTATATATAGTTACCTCTCCTTGCGTTTCTCTAGAAATCGAGCTAAAGATGCTTTGCGCGCCTGTGGGACAGCTGCAAAGAACAATTTTTGTCAGTTCGACGTCAAGACATTTGACCGTTTAAGATTTTCGGGAAACCAAGAAACGAAGAAGTACCTGCAGGCATCAGATTTGAAGTAGGTTTAATAGAAGTGACTGCCTTTGGAGGTTCCGGTAGACTAGTAGAAATAGTCAAGGCTGCGATAGACCTCACTGGAATTACTTCATCAGTGCCTCTAGATCCATTTCCGGACTGAGGAGTCGCATGAGATGTAACAGAAGTTGGGCTTGAGAGGCCTGAACAAGGTGATGTAGAGTGAGACGGGTTGCCGTGAATACCATCGGCCGCAACCTGCTTGGGAGTTGGTCCGGGCACTGGAGCTCTAGGGGTTGCCACACTAGGGTTCGTAGAAGCCCCGTTCCCAGCCAAGAACATAATTGCCTGAGCCTGGATAACCAAAAAAAAAAAAAAAAAAAAGATTACTTTTCCGCGTAACTGAACAATTAAATGATCTTCAATTGTACATGTGTGTGTGCAAGCGCACACATGTATAGGAGTGTCGAAAAATAGAGAGGGACTAGTACCTTCTCCGGAGACACATCCTCATAAACGCTCACTGATCCACCATAAAAGATAGTTAGTTGAGCTGACGCCCCGGCAGGCTTCGCAATATTCCTACATAGCAGATCCAGAGTCATTCAATTGAACAACTAAGTCCTAAATTTCCAAGCCATATTAATAGTAGCCACAAAGACGGTAAGAAGTCGAAGGTTTTTTTTTTCTTTTTTCTTACCTCTGATCAGAGTTCCCGGCGACAAAACCTGATCCCGATACAGCAGCATTCGATGTCGGAATAGGAACTCCTCCAAGTGATAGTTGCTTCATCGAGGTAACAGCGTAGTTGGTACCCATGTTCTTGAAGAAAGGATTGCCCATAGGAACCGAAATCGCGTGGTTAGGGACAGAAAATGGCCTAACATCGTGAGTACGTTGAACCAAATGTGCATCAACTTGATGACCGGGATAGGTTGTGATGGGGTAATGGCAACCCGCTTGCTTATCGAGATTAAAGTTTTTCTGGTACATAACAAGATACGATAACGAACAAGTCTAATCAGCTACTACTACTACAAGTCTAGAACCAATTAAGTGAGCTTTCTAGCTAACTCTAGAGCACAAATTAATCACAAAGAGTTGTGCCATCATATATACCTGGACAACAGCATTGAATGCTTTTTGATTAGCATCTAAGGCGTCTGCGCTCGTTAGAGACATAAAACCGGGCGACGCAAAAGAGTCAGTCCTTTTGGACCTCTCATCTTGAACAACCTTGAAAGGCATGAGTTGAGGCAGAGCAGAAACCTTGTTTGAGAAGGGCCACTGCATCACAGAACCTCTCGTGAACACTACAAGGTGAAGAAACAAAAAAAGGTAAGACTTAATTTAACTGCCTTGAAAGTTGAAAGCACAACCCTCACATTGCCAAATAATAAATTGCACCACACTACACTTAGAAATTAAAAAAAAAAAAAAAGGATGCCAATCGCCACGCGAATCATCGGCAAACGGAATTTCCATTAAAAAATCTTAGTCAAGCCCCAAAAATCTCAAAAACTCATTAGTGGGCATATCATGTGTGATTAGAAAACATCATAAAATGGCACACCAATATCAAAACTCCATCACAAACAATGCTTACACTAAACATTTTTGGTCAATAGGTGACCCCATTTTCACAGTATTAACTAAGCCCGCAACTTAAACAAGTATTTTTTATTAGGGTAGTGCTAGATTGACTCAAAAAGTCTGGACTCAAACAACCAAAAAGACTTAAAGACCCTTAATTTAAATTCATTATTGGTGTTTGGGGTAGAGAGTAATTAAGTTTTTTACTTAGATAGATATCTTAAATTATTAATAAAAAAATCTTTAAGTCCGGACTCAAAGAATCCGAACAATTTTTTTTGTTTTTATTATTATTATTGTTATTGTCGGAGTATCCAACGCATAGCCCCGACTAAATTCGGACCCGAGGAATGTAAGACCACAAAGGCGGCGCTTCTACCCAAGAGGTTCTAAGTTTTTCATTCTCGAGGACTCGAACTCGAGACATCTGGTCAAGGGAGGAGGAACTCGTGCTTAACTAAAACAAGAATCTTTAACTTCATTGAGTGATGGAAAAAATATATATACCATTCTAGATGCTTGTTCTACACAACTCACCATGTGTATTGTGAATTAGCAGTCAATAAAATACCAACCATACATTTTTGATGGACTATAGACTATAGTTAATGCAAATGTTACTAATTTATTTCATGCACTTATTAAATGAACACTCATAAGCTTGACCTTACTATACACATTAAAATATGGAAGCTCTACATAAAAAAAGGGAGCCTCATGAGCATGTTAGCACACCTTAACCAATTAAACTAAAGAGTAGTAAAGTCTAAAACCAAAGCAATAAAGATATCAAAACTCACAAAAAAAACACACAACACAACAACACTAAAAATAAACAGATTCCTCATATTCATTTCCCTTCACATACTCAAACTCTAAATATGAAATCTATGAGACCAAAATTAAATCTATAAAAACAGAGTTTCTCAAATGGAATCAAAATTGCAGAACGTGAAACCAAAATAGTCCCAATTTTGGGACCCGGAACCAATTGAACTTAAAACTTGAAATTGAGAACTACCCACTTCGTAAAATCGCTTCAATAACACGAAAAATCAAAACTTTGAACAAAACCCATGATTTAGAACAGGATTTTGATGAAATTCAACTTCAAAGTATCGGTTAAACAAGCAGAGAAGGAACAGAGCAGCAGAAAAGCAAATGAAATTCGACTAATCGAGAGGAAATCGAAGAGTGGAAGCTCACCAGAGTCTTTGCTCGAGTCTTTGACATCATCTTCAACAACTGTTACGGAATCCTTACTCGGATTCAAACCCATAAAGTCTCTCTCCATGAACACAACCAAAGAAGCTCAAATCGAAGCCCAAAACAAATATCCCAACCAAATCAAACCAAACCCCGCTTCGGGTCTTCGAAGTTCGATTCAAATCGCTCAGAAAACCCAAAATCCGAGCTCGAAATCAGAAAAAACTATGTGAAATGATTTCACACACACACTCTCTCTCTCTCTCTCTCTCTCTCTGTTTTCTGTCTGTGTGTCTGATTTAATATGTAACAGAGCTTGAATTGTTAAGGGACGGGAAAATCTGGGCCGTCGGATTGCGGAATCTTTGGGTCTGTGATTGACCGGCTAGGCCCGGTCGAACCGGTCACCGAGCACGTGCGCGAGCAGTAAACTCGAGCTTCACCTACCGTTCGCCACGTGGAACGAGTAGTAGCTGGCATGTTTAACTCGTTTGAGCAATCACCGACGATTAAATCGGATCGTGTTGTCGTCTTCTCCAATTCCTCGCCGCTTTTATTCATCTTATCTTCTTCACATGTTTTTGCTTGACAAAAAAAAAGTTGTATTGTTTTTGCTTTTTGTATAGTATATGGATATCACATCAAAAAGGATATTTGTTGTTGGTCGGATAAGTTGGAATTTTTTAAAAAATATTAAAATGGCAAAAACAATGTCGCACCACATATTAAATTCACTCGCAAGAGTCTTTTATGCGACATTGATCAGCATGTTATGCATCGAGATTTATGTATGTCTGCAACTCGATGCGCGTATAAATGATTCTCGTAAACTAATATATTTTTGTAGTGTGAGATGGTGTTTTCATTTTGGCATTTCTTATGTGCACTTCTCTTTTTTATTTATTTCATTCCATGCTTGGTCAAACTATTAATAATATATTCAACTTGAAATTAATTGAAGAGCGGTGT
Organism: Stephania yunnanensis; assembly: GCA_039657365.1. NCBI lineage: Eukaryota > Viridiplantae > Streptophyta > Magnoliopsida > Ranunculales > Menispermaceae > Stephania > Stephania yunnanensis. Next base: position 53,126,293 of record CM077588.1, on the reverse strand, counting down.
TATTTGGACTCGTGAGTTCGGACTTAAATTTTTTTTTATTTTCAAATATATCATCGAACAATTAATGAAACAACCATAATCACTTGTAAAACTCATTTGATACCTCTTAAATATTTACAAAAATTTTAAAAACCTCCATATGAATCTAACTCTTGAGTCCAAATAGATTATAGATTTATTGTTAATTGAATACCGTTTCTCAAAATTTCGTAATAACTTTTTTATACTATAATGAGTTTTATTTATTTTTTCAATGTTATTCAAAATTCAATTCAATTAAACAAACTCAAATATCAAATGGCACTTATTTTTATAAATATGCTTTTGTTTAGTTGAGAGTCGTCTTTTCGTAGCTTTTTAAAATTAATTTTTTAAAAAAAATATTCTTTTTGACTCCAATACGATCAATTAATGTCTCGCATGGCATTTATCTCATTAAAAAGTTTTGGCCAGTTATTCTTTACGTAGTATTTTTTAGCTTTATTATATAAAGTTAAATACAATGAAATGATCGGTTATAATAAAAATAACAATAATTAGCATTAATTGGTACTGGTCTCATGTCACTTTAATCGTTCTCACACTAAATTAATATTGCTTATAATTCATTTTTACGATATATATAATATATATATATATATATATTGATTGTTAAGTCATTACAAAAATAAAAATAAAAATGGGTATCCCTACTCTAACAGTCCCTACACGCAACAACTTATATTTCATATTTAATTTGGTTTTCATATATTATCAGTACGTAGAAAATAATGTTGCAAAATATTTTGCAAAAAAAGGAATTAATTAAGTTCTAGGAGTATGCTCAAACTTTGATTTGAAAAAGTAGATATTGTTTATTCGTTTTCATGCAATGGCCATGATTTTCGTCACTTATGTATGTGTTGACTATTCACGCAATAACCATTATTGAATCATTAACAAATTCAAATATGTTGCCTTGTCTATAAGGCAATCAACGATTCGACTCCACCTTAATTTTAAAAGAAAAAAATGTTAACGTGTGGTGCTTTCATAGTCGAATAAAATTACATTACCTACCTAACTACTTTTCTAATTATATAACTATATATATTTTCTGTTAGATCAAGTTTTTGCCATTTCAAAATGCAAAGAAAAAGGTAATCTTGTTATTTATAAAGTATCTACTAATTGTATAACATGTATAATTGTATCTATATATATATATATATATATATATATATGGTACCGAATTTAGTCGCCTCCCTTTTTTTACGGTCGCGGTATGCATCAAGTACTTTATTTCATTATCCGAAATAAACCAATTTATACACTACGAAAAAATCATCAAGTAGTTTTATTTCATTATCAAAGAGAAACCAATTTAAACACTATGAAAAAAATCATATATATTGATGATCGTTAATTTAATTGCTAAAAAAAACCAAATTAGTTTTTTCTTGGATTAAAGAGGGTATATATGCTGCCTAAAAAATTACAAAGTACAGATATGGGCAGGGAACATTCCAAAAATATCTTCAAATTTAATGGCTTGTAAATCATGGGCAGTAACCAAATTTAGGTTTTTAATTAAAGGTCGATCGACATTATTGGAGGCAATATGAAATCATAAGATTATTGACTATCATTCCAAATATAGAGAAAAATAAAATGTTGCTATGTATGTTATTATATATATATTATTCGTTGTATAATATTCCTCCGATAGGTTCCTTATTGTGATTTTATTGGTTAGAAATTAGTCTCTAATATAAAGGCACCGTCCATGTTTATGCATTGGAGTCCCTTTGTTTCATTTTGTGTGGTTTCGCTTCAAATGTATGGTTATATCAAATCACATCATGATGTTCAATACCATAATGAGAGACATGTGGAATCGTTCGGTGTATGTATGTATGTAAGTTAATTAATATGCTTTTCACGTTGTTTTCAAATATTGAAATAATTCGTATGGATGAACAAAACATTGTTGTTACAAGAAATATGAGTTATTTTTAGAGAGGTATCATGAAAATATCCGTAGAACTATTAATTAATCAAGTCAAAACTTATTAGTTATAATTTGATGTGAATAATGTAATACATTAATTTGGGGTCTTTAATTTCAAGTTACAAGTAGTTTAGATCCTTATTTTTTAACGCATATTTTTGTAAAATAGGATGTGTCTCATATGAAATACCGAGCTAATAATTAAGATAATCTTAGACGCAACAGTGTTAAAAGAAATATAATTAAATTAGTTTGAATAACGTCATTCACTAGATTATAATTGTAACTCATATATTCACTAGCTAAGTTGTGCTTCTTTGAAATCATTGATTCAAAATTTTAAATTTTTCAAGACATGGTCGCCATAGCTTGAAAATTTTTACTAATTAATATATTGATTTTTTTTTTTTTTTGCTACACCGTGATACTAATTAATTAACTTTCTTTTCTGGCTTTGACTGATTTTTTTGTATAGTCTTTTCATGTCCCAATTCACGTTTGAAACCCGGAGCTTTAAGAGCATTTACTTTATTAATCAGTGGTTTGCCTCGCTAATGGCATTGCTTTTAACAGAGATATACAGTATAATTATGACCACCTCTCTTTGTTAAGGAGACATGTGAGATTTCTTTTGTACCCTATGTACTTCCAAAATCTTTACTTTTTTGAATTTAATATGGTTCGATAAATTAAATTTTTGAAAGAAACTTTGTTTATATATAAATACACGGTCAAAGATTTTTTGTTTTAAGATATCTTTTTTAATTACCCTCTACCCAAACACTAATAATAAATTTAAATTAAGGGTCTTTTTATTTTTGATTGAAAACAATACTACCCTTATATATATACACGGTTCTTGTTTTAATTTTTTTTTTGAGAAAAGAAATCGAAAACAATAAATCTATTTTGAATTATTACTTCGGACTCAGATGTGAGTTTTTAAATTTCAATAGGGTAATGTTAGATGGACTTAAAAAGTCTGGACTCAAACAACCAAAAAGACATAAAGACCATTAATTAAAATTCATTATTAGTGTTTGAGGGTAGAGGGTTCTTTTACTTTAGATAAATTTCAATATTCAAAGAGCATCAAAATGATTTTAATATAGAATAGGCAATGCACGTATATCAGAAGACACATCGTGTTCTGATGTGTGTGTGTGTGATGCTCATCGAAGTGCATGTAAATCACATCCCGAGATGCATAGCATGCACGTATATCGTACGTTTGTGATTTTACGCCTAGCTAAAATTTTCCTTAATATATACAAATAATTTTGTGCGTACCGTATCGTGATTAGGACCTCACAAAATTCCAGTGCAGTGATTGATTGGCCTTTCATTCTCATCTTGGTTATCATAATCAGCTGGTGTTTGATACTTGATACGGACTTTCGCTTTCATTCACGTCTCACGCGCAATGCACGTGACACATCCACAAATTAATTAATACTAATATTTTTTTAAGCCACGCAAATTAACATTTTTTCTTCTCAAAGAAAATAAGACCAAATTTTTATTTTAGCATATGTTAAATATATAATTAATATTACAAAAAAGAATAATCATGAAATGTGGTAAGGTAAAGTCTTCAGTTGCTTACACGAGAGTTGTTCTCTAAACCGTAAGGTTGAAGGTTTTTTTTTATACACTCTGATTAAATATGAAGTATAACTTATAAGTCGTTTAAACTAAAATATACAAGCTCTAAAAAAAAAAATTAAAACATAAATTAAGGCAACTTTAATTACGAATGTAATTTTCATATGTGTTGTTTGACACAAAATAAATTAAAGAATTGATGAAGAATCATAAATGTTTGAATTGTATAACGTTAAAATGGATAAAAAAAAAAGCTAAACAAGTTCTCAAATTCGAAACGCAACATATATATATATATAACCACAAAAGAAGTCAAACCCAATTTTCAAGCAGAGGCGAAGCCACATACGAGGCTATCATGAGTTGTAGCTCAGACAACTTTGCATGTGACCCCTTGCGTATAATTGATTAATAAAAAATAAAAATAAAAAAAGATTTAAACTAGCCTACCTCACAAAAAAAAATGGCTACTTTAGCTCGGGGAGCTCAAAATTATGGCTCTTCCCATGCTTTCAAGTGCAATAACGTGATGAAATGTATATGTATAATGTATTCCATATATACTAATTAATTAATTGTGTTGCCCATGACTTCGAGATAGGAACAAAAAAAAAAAAAGAAGAAGAAGAAAGTGATCTCCTAAAATAGTTTGATCACGCGTTTTGTGAGGTAAGGTTCGGCGGGCCCTATTTTTATGTTTTAATTAATTGATGAAGAGGAACTCACGTCGAGTGCATGGGACCCACGTGGGGTGAGAGATTCTCATTATCATATGGAGATTAATTAAAGAGCGTTATCACGCACGTCTCGTGAATTATAATTTATATATCTATATATATATATAGTGCTCCTCAATCACCACTCAATAATATATTAAACGATGACCCTATATATATATAAGTAGCATGTTTCCTTGCTTTTCTTCATGTTTTTGGTATACTTGATCAAGGTAAGAGGTGAAGTACTAGCTATAGCTATATATAAAGTGATCGATGTGGGTCTCTCACATTTATAATATGGAAAATAACATTAATGATGCCAACAAAAAGAAAATGGGTGGCCAACTAATTAGTAGATCTAGTGGTTTATTGCATATGTTATTTAATTTATTACTTTTCCACACATGATATTAAGATTGAGAGTTGGAGTCTTCTATGCACGAATTTAAGTTTAGGTTAAGAGCTATAAATGAAAAGTTAGGGTTTAACTTAAATTTATATCTATCATATATATAAAAGCACGAATCATAAATTTTTTAGTGGTAATGAAATTTACCTATTTGCTCATACTTCTTTTTTTTTTTCATCTCCAAATCAACCTTTTATTTTTATCCAAATCAAACTCTAGCTCCTTATCAATCCACTACACGTTTTTTTTTTCTTTATCTACAAATCAATCATGAACTCATTCTCATCAATCCAATACACTTTTTTTGATGAAGTAATGTCCTAACATGATTAGCTTATTTTTTCATTCACATTTTATCTCAATCATATTATAAAATATTGATAAACTAAAAAAGGTACTTATATTTCTAATTTTTAAATTTTAATTACAATTTTTAATATATATAAAAGCACGAATCACAATTTTTTAAGTGGTAATGAAATTTACTTATTTGCCCATTTATATCTATCACATATATAAAAACGACTATATATATAAAAGCAACTAAATATCACAAATTGTAAACTCAGAGTTTTTCCAATGGTATATATGCAACGTATTCATCTAGAGTTCTCCCAATGGTATATATGCAACATATATATATATATATATAAACAGTGGAGAAGAGAGAATCTGAGAGGGAAAAGAATAAGGTGGGGGTTGAAGAAGAAGGTGGTTTGAAAAAGGTGTTGGGGAGGGAACAAACTCAAAACCCATAAGAAATTTTAATGAGAAAAATTCTGATTAATTATGTGAAAAAAAGGTGTCTAACGCTTTAATCCCAACTAATTCAATTATTTACATTCATAATTTCAAAGTTAGAGTTTGAGGTAAAGATTGAACTTTATGTACAATTCTACGGAATCTCCACAAGCAAGTGTTCACAAATTGATGAGTCAAACCACTTGTGTTTTTTTTTCCTTGTTTCCTTTTTTTTTTTTGATGAAGTAATGTACTAGCATGATTAGCTTGTTTTTTCATTCACATTTTATCTCAATCACATTAGAGAATATTGATAAGCTAAAAAATGTACTTGTATTTCTAATTTTTAAACTTTAATTAAAATCTTGAGTTTTATTAATAAATTCTTATAAATTAATTCCCGCGAGCGAAGCGATGGGGTCAATCGTGCGTAGCACGTCCTGAAACTAGTATATTATAATGTTCCTTCATCGAAGCCTTTAATAGCTGTAATTAAACCAACAAATAATTAAGGCCTTCAGTAATATGTCTTATAATTAAGTCAATTATAATGTTCATTGTTATGTGTTGCTTTAATTTGATATTTTTTTTTCTAGAATTATGTTACTTTTTTTTGTTGGTAATCAAAAGAATAACAACGCTAGATATCAGTGTACATTCAAATACAACACTCATCAAATCAGTCACAAGCAGATAGCAAACTGAAGTTGGAGGAGAGTCCACATCTTGCAAGTCTTGCATCTCGCAACAACGCCCCTCTTAAATTAGTGAGATGTACGATCAACAACTTGATTGTTGCCTTCTCTAATGGATTAATAGAATTAGTACATTCTACTCAAAATTATAAGCAAATACATAAAATAAAGTGTGATAAAAGCTTTTAAAAATTATAGCAGTATATACATGGAATTGAGTGTAGTGCAAGCTCTATTCCCCCATAAATTTCACCTCTCATCCATTCTTCTACGTTGTAATTCTCCCGCATCCAGTTTGAATAATTTTTGGGGAGTGCTTTGCCATTATCTAAATTTTTGTTTGGGTCTTCAAGTGCACATATTCGTAGAGGTTTTTTGTGTTTGAATTGATGCACAAGTACCATGGATTGACTTATGTAAAGGGTCGAGCACGCCGATTTTTATTTTATTATTTTTTATATATAGTTTTTGCTTGACATATGGTAAACTACAATATCCATCATTTTGTAACTTTCTTATTTTTTTACCTATTTTTATACATATAAATCATGAAAATCTTTACTGACACTTGCGCAAAAGGTAGAGAAAACAACTAGTTAAGTAATAATAGAAAAACTCTAGTTCAAACTTTTTAGAAGACTCCATACTCCATGCCCAACTTGGTTACACCTTTTTATGTTCATGACTAGATTCAAAAAATCATCCCAATTTTGCCAAAAAAAAAAAAAATCATCCCAATTGAATTAATTAACCATTGGGTCGTCCAAGAGGCGCAAAGGCACGCGTTATTTTTGAACACGTGGACGGCCAAGCCGATCTACTACTACGCACATCACATCGGCGATGAATTGGCGAGGAGACCCAAGACGACGCGCCCACGACTGAGCACAGTTCAGAAGGACACGTGGCGTTCGGTGGATGAAAATAAGTGGCGGTGACATTCCTCCACGTTTCAAAAGAAGACTTGGCACACAACTTTTATTTTAATCAATAATAAAATGATTATAACGATAAGAATAGTTTTTAAATTTTTTATTTTATTTTTATTTTAAAGTAGAAACCAAGTCACGTGTTTGTTTTGAAAGTGTTGGGGTGGGTGTAGTTGCACTCAAAGCAGCTTATTAAATAACTACACTTTCGTACCTATTTGTATTCCCCAAAAATATAGTGCTTCTCCCAAAGCGCCCCTTCCATTTATTTCTTCAAAGTTACTTTCTATTGTTATTCGTTTTGCATCCCTGTGTTTTTATTTATTTATTTATATTTCTTCCTTAGTCTCATACATAAAATATCACTCCTTTATTTTTGTTCCTTCAAGTGGTAGTTCGATTAATAAATAATAAAAATAATAATCTACTTAGACTCATGAATCTTTACTTATAAATTTGTTTTTTAATTTTGTGTAAATATATATAGGATATTAAAGGAATTTCACAAATGATTATAGTTTTTTCATTAATTGCTCGAGGTTGTATTTGAAATTCAAAAAAGTTTTGAGTTCGGAATCGTGAGTCCAAATAGCACGTACTACTAAAAAAAAAAGAAAGTGGTAGTTTGCTGTAAGAGGATGTTTGGTTCACCCGAATATTAATATATGCAGCTTCTGCCTCAAAGGACGTGACATAGAAGTAAAAAATAAAAAATAAAAATACTTTAACTAAGGTTTAGTATCTAAGGTAAATGTTATGAGCTTGATTATTGTACTAATATTATATTTTATTGGTTTCTTTTGAGATTTATAGTTGAAGTGTCCAATTAACTTTCATAAGATTAATTGAACCAAAGTAAAAATGTGTTGAAAAAATTTGGACGTCTGTAATTATAAAAACGAAATAAGAAATATTAACATGTATGCAAAATTGATTTAAGATAGAGTGATACCCACATTTATTTGTTCCCTCCATTATAAATACATCTGCTTTATGATTTATCGAACATGATTCTTAATTAAAGATTTGTATTGATAATTTTCAAAAACTAAACATGCTGCAAAGTTTGCGTATAACACAGTTAACCAACAAAGAATCAATTGTTTTGAGTGACAAGACACTCGATTCCTCTCAAATATATAAAAAGAAAAAAAAAATCTTTAAGTGTGGAGGAAGAATAAATTGCGTAATTAAGAGAGGGAGGCGAAAGTAAAATGAAAGTCTACATGTGAGAGTGAGAGCACACGTGACAAGTAGCCTATAACTGTAGCCTCCCAAATGTCGCCATCCTACTTCAATAGCCAACGTGCCAACAACATGTACTCGCGCCCACAATTTCTCTCTCTTTATGGAGTAATTTTTTTTCATTCGCTCTCTTTTTATTTTACAATAAATTTATTTGAACTTATTAATTCTCTCTCTCTCTCTATGGAATAATTTTTTTTCATACGCTCTATGATTTTATTTGTTCAAGTTCAAAATGAATATATAATGGCCTCTCCTTCTCCCTCTAATTTTTGTTTAGGGTTTTAAGTGGGAGACAATTAAAAACTCTCAAGAGATTAGTGGGTACATATTTTAGTTTGATATCAGTGATAATAATTCGGAGATACCTTCTGCATTAAAAAAAAAAGTTTAAAGAGAAAACTTCAACTTCTTTGCATTTTAAAATTAATAATTATTTTTAAATTGAAACTCATATATACACTACTTACTATACTACTTAGATTACTATACTTTTTCAGTACCAATTTTTTTTTAATTTCAAATAGATTAAGCAATTAATGGTCACTTGTAAAACTTATTATAAAATATTTATAAAAAGAAAAAATAATGTTATGTCCAAATACTTATTTTCTTTTGTACATATAAAAAAAAAATAGAGCAATAATATTTGCACTATTTTCTTTTGAAATAACCTAATTAATCGTGACAAAAATAAATAAAATTAAAAGAAATAAATAATTGATCCAGATGCTTCTATGGAATACATCATCCCACGTGGCCTGGCCCATGCCTCGCTTTCACGTGGCTGCTCTCATTTTTTTTTATTTCATTAGTTTTTTTATTGTCAATGAAAAATAACATTAACAATATTACAACACAAAACACTTTGATTCATTAAAGTTTTTTATGCGATTTTGACTCGTATGTTATGTTTCAAAATTTATATATACTTATATGGGTAGCGCTAGATGCATGGACTCAAAAAGTCCGAACTTAAACAACTAAAAAGACATAAAGACTCTTAATTCGAATTCATTATTGTTGTTTGGAGATAGAGGGTAATTATGTCTTTTACTTAGACAGATATATTAAATTAGGGTAATGTTAGATGAACTCAAAAAGTCCAGACTCAAACAACTAAAAAGACGTAAAGACCCTTAATTAAAATTTATTATTAGTGTTTGAGGGTAGAGTGTAATTAAGTCTTTTACTTTAACAAAAAAAATTTTGAGTTGAAACTCAAAGAGTCCAAACAAATTTTTTTGATTAAATTATTAATAAAAAAGTCTTTAGTTCGAAGAGATTTTTTGTACATATATTTCAAGATCCGCAGGGATAACTCTTGAGAATTGTGAGCTAATGTATGTTGTCTGTAGCACTCCACGATGTACTTGATAATGCATGTATGACGTCATTGTGGACTCCGTACTCACGGACTCTGTTTATTATTGAACGACCAGGCCTTTTGAAGTATAAGATGAGAAACGTGAGCCGGGAATCTAGGGCTTCGTCTTATAGTATGTTTTTTTGGGACAACGATTGTCTGATCCACTGGGCCTATGCACATTTGCTGCGACATGGATGGTATTCACCAGATTCACATCGAGACGCGTATACACAGATATGTTTAAAGTTTACTAGTGGCCATTTTCGAATCTTCGATATCAAGTAGGACTAGTAGTAGCTACTGGCTTTACTAAAGATACAACTACAAGTTGTTTTGTTAGGAGTCGAGTTATCTTTAACTTTCACCTTAGAGTGTGAGATGAAATATATTTTCACCGCCCCGAATGAGTTATCTCTCATGAATTATGAACACAATTATTCCTCGTTAATGACTTATTTATTACTCGTTTTTTTATTTTGTTTGAATGTTATTTATGTCAATTCATATTTTTTAATATTTTAAAATTTTGAGACTTCCCTATAAGTTTAAAGTTAAACTAAATATGAAAATAATACAACAACAATATATATAGCCTCAATCCCAAATATGAAAATATTAACTACAAAAAATTAACTTTAAAGAAAATAACTCTCAACTAACACTGTAAGTTAGAAAAAACGAATCAAATGAGGGCTATATATAAGTGAACGATTTTGGATGTTATCAAGTTTGAGCTAGGCTGCATGAATCATTATTGCAATAGAATTTGTCTCGCTTATTTTGAGGCGTCTGATTAACTCTTATGAAAATTTATAACCAAATTTAAAAGTAAGGGCAAACAAGAAAAAAAAATCTTTTGCTCACAAAACAAAAAAAAAAGTTCTTTAACACTTGCAATTGTTCAAAAGAAAACAACAAAATTACGATTAAAATAATAAAGTTATGGATACAAGAAAACTACATTATCTATATATACTTTTTGATGCGAGAGAAACCAATCATGCATAGGATCAGGTTTTCTTTTCCTTTCTCTTATTAATTTGAAGATTTCTCACCATTATTAGAACATTTACCACTAATTTCTTTCACAAGGGTTTTTCAAAAATTTTAACCAGAGTTTTTCAAAAACTTCTTCTCAAAATTTAGGACTGAGATTATGTTGTTGTTGTTGTTTGGGTAGTACTATATGGAGTCGTGAGTCCGGACTCAAAACTTTTTTTAATTTCAAATACACCCTCGAGCAATTAATGAAATAACCATAATCACTTGTAAAATTTCTATTATACCCCTTAAATATTTACAAAAACTTTAAAAACCTTCCTATGAGTCCGGACTCATGAGTCCAAATAAATTTATTGTTATTTTTATTGCCCGATGTTGACTTTGAAAAAAAATTGTTTTTTTTAATCTAAACTCATAAATTTAAATAACACTATGTATATCAATAAGTCAACGGATATGAAAAAGCTATTTAAATTAGATGATTGGAATTAAATAGTACTACTAGTATAAGTATATAAAAACTAATTTAATTCAACGTGGCAAATATATGAAGCTTCTTGATTCATCAGTTTATTATGCATTAATTAAGCAAAAGGCAAATATAGAACACCTATATAGATCGAGCGTCCTTCGAATTAATAATACAATAAACAAATAAGTAAAATATTTTATATATATATTCTTAAATGATCTATATATAATAAAAAATGTTGGTGATATATAAGTGGTCCTTCATTTGACAAAAGGCACAATGCTCAATGTCAAGGTGCCATCCTATTTAATTCGATATTTATTTTTATATCTACGACACACATTTATGTATTTTTAACATGAACATGTGAGATGCATGTATCTCTTATTTTCGTCATCATAATATATTCATATATATTTGATTATACATGATTAATTTAGTTCCCACCAACCCTAATTGGTTTCAACTAATTAACTCATATATTCTTATAATATGACTAATTAAACTTATATATGTTATTTAACTAATTAAATATAGTTTGGTTGGTGTAGTATGCACGTCTTAATTCATTTGTTAATATTTATTTATTTTTTATAAGAAAGAAACAATTTTGACTCAACAGGGTTCGAAAACCCATGATCACTTTTTACTTTCAAATCTCATATCAAACTATTGGGATAACCAATTGATCGGTAATCTATTTGTTAATAATTTTTTCTAGCTGTGATCAATATAAATTACTTCCTAAAATAAAAAATGTAAGTTGTTTTTGACTAAAACACACAAATTAAGGCATCTTTAATTAAATACAAGCGTAATTTATATTTATATTTATATGTCATTTGACATTAAATAAATTGAAGAGTAGAAGAATCATAAATGTTTTGGATTGTATAAGGTTAAAATATATAAGTAAAAAATAATAAATACACTCTCAAATTTCGAAAACGACTTATAATTTTGAACAAGGAGTTACTGTTGCCAGAACGAATTATAAAAATGACCAGATGGAGTATTATAGTTTATATAGACGTTTAACATATATTGTTAGTTGGTGTTTGGAAACAATATATTAGGTTTTTTAGGTTCAAATTAAAGGACATTTTTATACTAGTGTTATGTCATTAATATTGCTCATGCATGTACATGTAACGGGATGTGAGGCCTAAAACACCTAAATTTATCGAAATTATCTAGGGATGCACATGGATTGGATCCAATTCAATTAGAGTCAATCCACAATCCAATTCAATTATTGCGGATTGAAAAATTACAATTTAGTTCAGTCCAAATAATTCATCAATCCAATTCAATCCAACTTACAAAATGCGGACCGAATGGGATCAAGTTCCGCGGATTAACTTTTTCATATCCAAAAATTTATGAAATTAAATTTTATCAAATAGAATTAGATAAATCATGGATCTGATGAATGACAAACTTAGAACATACATTCCACAAATTTATATATATCATATTTTTCACTAGCTTGTCATCACAATAACCTTTAAAATGCAAGCTCCTACATAAATAAATATGTTATCCACAAATCTGCACCATACACCCTTACAAAAGCACATAAAAGGTGTACGTTGCAACATACAACCTACAAAAAAAAAGTATACAGTGTAATTAAAAAGTTAAGAACAAGCATAGTCTTTGAGATACTACAGTTTCTACTATAGTATATATGATCAGATATGTATATGTGTTGATGTGATAAACGGATTGAATCCGCGGATTTTTAATGTAGGATCTGCAATTCGATCCATCCTAGCTGAATTAGTGATTTTTCAAACCGGACCAGTCTAAGGGATCAAAAACTTGATCAAATTAATGATAATTGGTCTAGAGTGGATTGAATCCGCGGATTAGTGCAATCTATGTGCACCACTAAAATTATCTATAACAATATTGAGGGGTCCATATATATGGGGCCGTTCGATCAGTTGCCATTATCATGGGTTTGTTTAAGAAACACAATCCTTTTGAATTATTAACCTCATAGCAACAAAGCTTATCCGTATTGATACATCACTTACTTATTTATTAAAAAAAAAAAAAAAAAAAAAAAACTACGTACACCACTGACTTATATGAAACTTTAGAGAATTTTATTTAATAACTATATATGTAAAATAAAAGCCGATATCAGTTGAACAAACAAAATCTTGATGTGTATATGCCTCAAAAGCAACTTATAAAATACGCTAATTAGAAACTCAACACTGTAAAATCGAAAGCGTTGGACACTATAAGAATAGACCTATATATATGGAAGCACATCATCGTAAATATAAGCTGCATTATGAAATCAAATTGAGTTAAGGGAAAACGTTCAATTCATGTAGTTGATCCAATTAATTTGATATTAATGTTTTTTTACTCGTTTCGATATCAATATAATAAACTGTTTTTTTTTTCAAAAAAAAAATACTGTTCTTTTTTGTAGAAAAGAAAAATCTATTGAGCTAAGTTTAATTTGCTCAATTTTCTTGGTTAAAAAAAACGAATTTTATTCATAAGCAATTTGAACACACTTAGAAAAAAAAAGCTAAATTATGTACAATGAACTTTACATGATATATAAGACTAAGATCCAGGGACAAATTAAGTTTGATTATAATCCATTAAGGGAATGGTTTAAATCTTTGACAATATGAGAATATGGAATTATTGAAAATCCAAATCAATCTCTCCCTTCCTTCTCCTCAAGTTTTTAATTTAATGAACATGGCTTAAACAAATTAATCTTTCTTCTAGTGTGTGGTAGCAATCGATTAATATATACACACAATTACTTATTATAGCTATATAAATAGGACAGTGTATGACTTGTCACAGATGAACCCCATGTGCTTCATGCTTTATTTCTACTAATTGGAGTATCTGATTAAAAAGTTATTTAATTCACGAGTCAACGTTAGACCACTAATCACATTTTTAATCCTAAGCAGGAAGACACGTGTTGATATCTGATTTGCGGTCCCAAAAATCTAGACTGTGCTCTCTCCACCCAAGTCATAAAAAAATATTCTCAAACCCATGCATGACTAACAAAATATGACTTAATTCACTTCAAAAAAAAAAACGAAAACAAAATGTGATTTAATTAATTAACATTGGAAAATGCCCAGAATGGATACGAAGTGATGATGGTATCATCTAATCGTGCATCGATGTGCCCATACATAAATCTCGATGCACAAATGGATGAACACCATTCACAGGATGTGACATCCTAATCACCCTAACATCTTACATAATATCTTAATTAGTCGTTAACATTGTTAATGTGGTTGTTACTATCCATGTAATTTTAAATTTAATTTGGTTTCTGGTATATATCTTCGTGGAAAAACAACAACCCCTAATTAGTTTTTTAAAAAACATTAATTATAACAGGTTTGTTAGTGATAGATATGATAATTATTATTATTGAATGAGATTAAATTAGATGGTTGATTGAGTTTCTAATTGAATAGGATCAAGTCCAAACGTGTAAGCAATTCATTATACTCATACAAAAATATATCGAGATTTGGGTTTGATTAAGGCTGTCACAAGGTCAATCAAAATGAAAAACCCTGCTAGAATTGTATGCATGCCATGCATGTGTATGTCTGTCAACCAAGCAGGTAACCAAGTCCATTTAAATTACACATCGAGATACGCGCCTGCATGTAGTCGTTTTTTTTGTTTTTTGTTTTTTGTTTTTTTTTTTTTAAATTTACGTTCAATGTATACTTAACAAAAAAAAAAGCAACTCTTAACAATTAAGCATTGATTTGTATACAGTGGAGATTGTGGAGAGATATAAATTTGGCCAAAAGTTGAGAATAGGGTGCACAAGTATTATCTTTTTTTTTTTTGGACGTCTCAAATATGTTGCATTCATGTTCCTAAACCGCAAGAAAAATGTACAACAATCTATTACAGCGAGGATAACAATTATTACGATTCACTGAAGCTCGGAACAACATCCTCACAAAGAGATCAACAACTCAACGAGGGGGACAACAACCTCCTAAAAGATGACAACAACCCCATATAGGGCACAACAAATCCACAAGTGGGACAAAAATCATAAATCTCTAGTTCAAAAGAAAGAAAATACAGTGAGACTACTAGAGTTCACGCCTCCGCACAATCAAAACGCCGTTTTGAAACGCCGCCGTCATCTTCGATGTTCACCAGTGTTGAGATAAAGACCCGCAACCTTGTCTCGCCTTCTTTTCTCCTCTTGTTCCAAAACCTAAACAAAA
Organism: Stephania yunnanensis; assembly: GCA_039657365.1. NCBI lineage: Eukaryota > Viridiplantae > Streptophyta > Magnoliopsida > Ranunculales > Menispermaceae > Stephania > Stephania yunnanensis. Next base: position 53,110,852 of record CM077588.1, on the reverse strand, counting down.
ACAATAGGACATTGGTGGCGGCCACATCGAAAACCCACTAGCAACCCGTGGCTGCCAAAAACAGAGAGAGAAATGAAAAAAAAAAAAAAATGAAAGAAACGGGCCGACCATGAGAGAGGATGGACTGAAATAAAGGGATAGGTGGAGGGAACAGGTACGATGGGTGTGGTGGGAGAGGTGGTGGTGGAGATAATGGAAGGAGGTGTGGTGTGGTGTGGTGTGGTGGAGATGATGGAAGGAGGGGGGAGAAGAAGAAGAAAAAAAACTGAGTGTATTATTCTAAAGTAGGTAAGACTGTATAACAAATTTAGTGATCAATAACCAATAATCCGTTGATCCGAGCGGAAATGGACTCGATTTCGTTTAAGTGATATTTCAATTTCAAGTTTTATAGGTGATGCAAATTGAGAGATACAAGTCACCTTATATGATGCTTAATACTAACTAATTAAGCGAATGAATTAGTATACTCAACGTCAGGGGTGGACAAACCGCTGTTTGATAGTGAAAATCATCAAACCGCCACCAAATTGAAGGTTCGCGGTTTGAATGTCTTGCAAACCACTACCAAACCGTAGTTCGTGGTGGTGAAGCGAGCGAGTGGGGAGACGAGGGCTTGAGCAAGAATAGCAGAGCGGAGAGGAGGCGTGGTAGTTTGAGCGCGAGATGAGGCGAGGGAAGCATAGGAGACTTCTTATGGTTTGAGTGACAGAGGAGGAAAAAAGGCGGAAACACATTAAATTAGTGGAACGTATGTTTTAGGGTTTTGAAATGTATATTTATTGAAATTCCTAAAATGTCATTTAATTTGGTGAACCGTGATAATTTTCAAGTTTTCTAAACCACTCTCAAACCTCGAGTTTAAAAAAATCAGACCAAATCATACAGTTTGGACGATTTTACGAAAACCGCTATCCACCCCTACTTAGCGCGATTGATGCTAGATATGTCCTGCATGTGAGTAACCAAAAAAACCAAAGATGTAATTTAATCAAAATAAATAAAGAAACAAATGATGTAATCATCAATATATTGCCCAATTTATTTATTTATTTGGTGGGCACCCAGTTTTTCCCAGTAATAAACAAGAAAAATAACACTTTCCACTTATGATCTAAAGTCATCTTCAAATGGGCTTAGAAATTAGAATGTTTGGACTGATTGGCTATAAAAATTGTACCTCTTAGTTAGACTTGTGTTTGACATTGGGGCCCAAGACAAGGCTCTAAGAATTTCTATTTTAAGATTCATGTATGTCTAAATAGTCATATAGTATCTTTACTTTTTTTGGAACTGCAGGGAACAAAAAAAGGCAGACAATTTCACATGCAAATTAACAATCAGGACAGTTGGATTCCTATCCAATGAAAGTTCCTTACAAGAAAAGCAATATATTTGACTCACTTTTTTTAAAAAAAATTTAAAAGCGATTCATACGTAAGTCGGGACCTCCCCAACACCAACATGCATTTTTATTTTAACTATTGATGCCTCGTCCATCTTAATATAGATGCTTCGGCGGCTCCACTTACCTGAACTTTGTAGACTACGAGTTCCTAATTAGCAAGACATATCTCAACACAATCTAATAAAGATTATTTTATTAATTAAAATAATGTCTCAACACAATCTAATTATCTATCCTTCAGTTTTCTACAGCAGTAGCGTGACACATTCAATTATTCAGTGTACATACATGATGGTACATACAAAGCTATCAAATATGAACATATCACTGGGTTGTTGAATCTCGCTACATATCAAGGAAAAAATTGAAATAAAAGAAAAGAAGCAAAAAAGAAGCTCCCAGTTTCATAGACGACATGAAATAGACAGAGTCGAGAAAATATTACCAGAACAACTGGAAGCACATGTTGTGAATATTATGTCGACGGAACTGCAGAACTGCTCGTAAGTGGCTCGCTCTTCTCTAGGAGCTCATTAGACAGCCCTGTGAAAACAATGGAATCTGTCTTGAATGGTTTGAATTTGATGAGAGCTGAAGGAACCAAGTCCTCTTCTTCCAGTGTTGGAGCTCTATCTCCTTCTGAAAAGCGCGGGATCATTCGCCTTTTTATGACTGCTGGGTGCCAAAGTTCAAATTCCAGGCCTTGTTGTTTTAATGCAGAGCTGACAAACTGAGAAAATGCAAACAGTACGTCAGCGATGAATTAAAACATCTCCAAGGAAGAAGTTTCCACATCAAAATTTGTTCGTCGAGTTTCCTAATTTCATTTTTGTTTTGTTTTTTCAAGCAAATATAACGAGAGGCGGCAGATTTTTTACTAGAATAAAAAACAAATAAATTAATCACTTTACGTTCTTTTCTGAGGCCTCGAGCCACGCTCAAATTCTAAGATAACAAATAACAGCAGAAAACTTGATTACACTTAGTCGTCTAAAGAACTTCATAAAGAATGTCTTGATGTTCACCAAAAAAATAATAGATGATGTCTTGATGAAGAATTGCACATCTAAAACATACACAACAGGTACAACAAGGATAGACCAATCAGAAGTCACTGCACCAAATTTCTTTCTTCGAATATGGACAATTTGTCAGTAAAAAGGTGCTTAGAATATCAGACTTAGTTAAACTGTGCACAAAGTTGCACATGCACATAAGTTTTGTACAAATATGAAAATAGTGTGAAGATCGTGAACATTTCCTCAATAAAGCAGAATACAAAAAACGAAGAGTTCATGTATAACGTGTGTTTGTGTGGCTTATAGATGCGAAGTGGGAAAACTAAAGTTGTTGAATAATGAAAAAAAAAAAAAAAGTAGAAAGAAATCAAAGCTTCTAGGTCCCTGCTCGGCACAAGGAAGGAGCAATCTACAACGACAACAACAACATAGCCTCAGTCCCAAATTAATTGGAGTCAGCTACATGGATCAAACTCTTCCATTGTGCTCGATTAAGAAGGAGCAATCTACATCATGAAATTGCTTCAACAAATTAAAACGATGGCCTTCCATCTCACAATGCTTTGGATATCATACATTTATCAAATACAATGAACGAAAATTTGATAAAATTAGCTGAAGTTTAGGTGAAATTTATCAAAGTTGAAGGGATCGAAACGAAGCTCACGTGTAGTTTAAAAACTACAAAACTTCTCCGAAGTTTATGTTAAAATCGACAACACTGATACAAATTGATATGGATTGCTAAAAACAAGAAAAATTGCAAATTTTTCGGTCAAAAAAATCGAATATGTGTGTGGGAGACGGAAGGTTAAGGGTTGTAATTGATGGTGGCTTTTGGGGGTTATTGAGAATTTGAGAGTGACTCACTTTTGTACACACACCTCTACACCGATCATGTGATCCCTTGATTTTGCATCAAGATTCACTTTTGCACACACCTCTCTACAATGCTTTGTAGTTTTTTTATTGATGTGTAATGTCAAAAATGGTTATTTTCTTTTGCTTTAAATACTGACCCATATAAAAAAAAACATGTTTCATAATTTTAATCTTATGTGAATGTGCAATTAATAAAATAGTTAGAGAATCAAATTAAGTGCAATTATTATAAAGTGATCTACCAAACACAATATGCATGCCTAATGCCAATAAAATTGATTTAAAACCATTAAATTATAAATTTTTTAGGTATACACGCATAATTGTGCTTGTTTTGATATCCTATAAAATGAGTTTTACTTTATTGACCATTTAAATACAAATTTCCTAAACTTCTTTAAGTTAGTGAATTTTTACCAAAATTCTCCATGTCAAATTAAACTTCTCCGAATTAAATCGATTATCAAGAGGGTGAATTATAAGGCGAAACCGAAGTTTCGATCCTTGATCAAATACTGTTTGTGTGGCTAATTATTGAAAATAGGACTCGTTTCTGGAGCAACCTTGCATACACACCCAACACAACAAAAGCCTACGTGAAAGAAGTTTACTGATAGTTTTATGCTAAAAAAGTGACTACTAGTTCTAGCAGCTTGATAGCCTATATTTTACTTCCACAATTCCTCTGTGAACTATATTTAGGATAGCACCGCTAACCCTAAACCATCTCTCCATCTTCTCGCTAAACACGTAGGTGGGAATTAGCATGAACTCCTGATTAAGTTCCGTTAACTAGCTCAATACTATCTATAAACAAATACATCACGCAACATCTTCTTGAACATGTCCAGTGGCTTTTCTTAGGTCATTCATAATTACTAGGGGTGGGCAAACCGCGGTTTGGTGGTGAAAACCATCAAACCACCCCAAACCGAGGGTTCGCGGTTTGGCCGTTTTGCAAACCACCACCAAACTGCGAACCCTCAAAACTGCACCCAAATCGGCCACGGTTTGTGCGGTTTGGTTTCGCGATTTATTTTTTAAAAAAAAAAATTTGTACGGAGGCAAGATTGGTGGGAGGCTCTAATGGCGGTTTGAGGCGCAACTGTGGGAGGCGGACTGGTGGGCGCGGTTATAGGAGCCAGGACTGGCAAGAAGGGCGGTTGTAGGATGCGTGGAGGTGGGAGGCGCGGCTGTGGGAGGCTCGGCGGTGGAAGGCATCGATCGGCAGTGCAAACGGGGTGGAAGCGGAGGCAGAGACGGAGAAAGGAGGCGAAGGTGCATGAGAGGAGGCGACTACTTTGAGATGTTGAGCGAGAGAGAGGAAGGAGCGGCTGTGACGTTGAAAGACAGAGAGAGGAAAGATGTAGAGAGGAAGGAATGGTTAGGGTTTGAACTTTTGATATATATATATATATATATTGAAGGACTTTACTAAAATACCCTCGGTTTGGTGAACCGTGATTTTTTCAAATTGAAAACCGCCACCAAATCACGATTCCGCGGTTTTTAAATTTTTCAAACCACCCCCAAACTGCGAGTTCTAAAAACCAAACCAGACCATGCGGTTTTGGTGATTTTGCAGAGACCGATGCCCACCCCTAATAATTACTGCAAATCAATAACGACCTAATTTGCTAGAGTGCAAACCTACTACAATTAGGACACATTAATTCCTTTACAAGTGATCCCTACTGCAGCCCCTTTCCAAATGTACCCTTATTAACTCAAGTCAATGCAGCCTCTCCTCATTCTATGCTTCACGTTTTTTCGTAGTACCAACATTTGTACAAGTTTTCAACTTGGTAGACAACTAGGAAGAAACTTTTTTACTTTATAATTGAGAATGCACCACCAACAACAACAAAGCCACAATCCCAAATTAGTGACATGTCAACGAAATTATTTCAGAAATGCACGGGCCAGTATTTTGTAACATAGAAACAAAATATTTGCTTTTGCTATTTACTTTGGTTGCAAAAGTCTTAGGAAAGATGATGGTAAGGCTTGCGATCGATCCTACTTTCATATCCCATTCTACCTCTTCATCCGAAAATCCTCTTGGAATTTCGACTTCACGAGGAGACCCATTCCAAGGAAAGAAGAGGAAAATAGCCCCTTCTTCCTCTTGAAATTTCCACTTCATAAGAAAATTGGGTTTTTTCAATGATTTTAGAGAAGTTGGAGAGGTTAGAGACTCTTCCAAACTAATGAAGTCTTCTTAGATCAGTTCTTGTTAGGCTTTGATACGAGATTTGTTGCCAGAATGGATGACAGATAGGTCTAGATGAATTTGATGTCAATCTTTGGGTCCCTCTATAGCTGCTCTAGTTTGTTTAAAATTGCTCCTCCATAAATATGTCAACAACAAATTTGAGATTAAGGCTTTATCTGGTAAATAAAATAGTTGGTTTGTGTCTACTCAAAAAAAATGCCTAGAAGCATCCTTTTTAGTATACGCAGAGGAAAAATATATGCATTAGCTACATGTCAGCCACACTTAACCATTTTGGTGCCTTCCACAAATAGTTTTTTTTTCTTTCTTATCTCTGTCAATGTTATTTGAGTTTTCCTCTTCCTTTAGCATAGCAATTAGAGGTTAAATGCCACCTCTTCCTAATCGTCACATCGAAATGGTCTTCTACCCGCATGTTCTCACCATCACTACCTTAGTCATATCTCAATCAATTTATTCCCTTCCTTGAAGTTGCTATTTGTGTGTTCACGCACAATCATATTTCAAACTTCAGTACAAGCGTGCGCATTACCTTTGCATTTAGTAAATCATATATTTAATTTTGTCAACTATCTTTTGCTCTACAAGACATTACTAGCTCAATATCAATTTCACAACCTATATAACCTTTCCTCAATTTTTTTGAGAATACATGAATTGATTTTCCTTCAAAATCATTTTATTTAATTGGATACTAACAACAAATAAGATCAATTTGATAGAGTTTAAGGGGACCACCACATTAGTATTGGTGTGAGTCCAAGTTAGTTATAGGGGTAGTTGAGTAAGTTTGTAGTAGTAGTATAAATAGAAGCTGCAAAGGAGAGAAAAGCATCTTGTCATCTTGAATGTAATTTAGGAACTCTAAGGAGTTTGAGTTGAGAGAGTTTTAAGACTTTTCTCTAGGTTACTTTCGAGTTTGAATCGTTGTTGTTTCTCTCAATTCAATATATCAAAATCAGTGTCCTATCACAATTCTTACAATCTTCAACAAAATTGTTGCTCATCTCTTTATTCATCACCAACTCGGTGTGTGCTGCACCAAAATTACTTTGAGTCTATGGATCATTGCTATTCATAGAGTGAGTTATTAAGGAACATGTGGGACATTTATTGGAAAGCTTTTCTTATGTTGAGCTGGTGGTAAAAGTTGCAAAGAAGTCTTGTCCTCAACAATGATATCATATGGATTATTTGAGGTCCATGAAAGAAAGCAATTTGAAACACCAGTATTTTCTCTCTATCAAAATTTTTGGTACTTTCAATGACATGGAAGTTGTTGACATAATGAAACAAATAACACTTTTGAAGGGATGTGTGTTTATTAACATGTCAAGCTTGATGATTTTAAAGTAACAAATACTGGTAAAGTGGTAATGGTAAATTATGCAATTTTACTAAATCAAAATGGTTGATCAAGCATTGGGATAAGAGGAAAATATTATAATAGGTGATTAAATATTAAAGCACTAACCTCATAAAGAGCAGTTGTTCGCTCCCATGGTAAGAAGATAGCTTGTAGCACTACTTCATCAGGAAACTGGATCCGGATTACAGTGGTTTTATATCTCTTTTTCGCTGCCTTAGCCTGCTTTTCCTTATATGACTTGGGAATAAGAAGTTGAGATTCTGCAATTTTTTTCTTCCTCGAGTCCGCTTCTCTTTTCAGTTCATCTATTGACAAGCTATAAAAAGAATCTGGAAGGACAATTTGTGAGGCAACACACTCGGGAACAGAAAAGAAGACTCGAATCTGGAAGATCAATAAACTGAACTTCAGAACAAATTAACTGCAAATACACAGGAGCAATGTATACAACGACAACAACAACAACATAGCCTCAGTCCCAAATTAACTGGGGTCGGCTACATGGATCAAACTTTTCCATTGTGCTCGATTAAGTGCAATTGAGAGCAATGTGTACAAGTCATGATATTTTCTTTCTTCCAGCAAATAACAAACCAATATCATTCATTGTAAGAAGAAAGCGTCAATCACAAACGGTAACCTGTAAGAAGCTACCCTATGGATTTATGGAAAGCTAAAACAGAAAGCTCATTTATTTGTCATGGAAAGTAACTGGCACATCCATTTGAGTGCATTGTCAGATGTCCAACTGTTTCGCCTGCAAGCACATGTTTTGCGGCTTTTGCCATATTCGATCAATAGCTTTGGAAAAATGAAAATTAATCATGTTTTTTTTAATCAATTATGTAATATTAAACAATAAAGGATTACCACAATGTTGGCATCAAGAAGTGAAAATCTTTGATTCAAGGGCCATGGGTTTAGTCACAAGTGATGTCAGATGAGAGTGTCTCAGACCTATAGCAACCCAACTGCCCTATATCATCAAAAGTAAAAAGGATATTTGCAGAATGGTTCAAACATAGTGATGACTAAAGGTGCATTTATGCTAGTAGCCTAGTACAAATAAATGAGTAGATTAAGGGAAAAGCATTTGAATTATCATGTTTAAGTTTGGCATGTGTTAAAAAGATAGATCACTAGTGCGGAAATAACAAACAAAAGAAATACTAACCAGAAAAGATAATGAAGAGAATGCTCAAATGAAAACGGTTTATTGATGCTTAACTCTGAGCAACCTTAAAAATAATGAAATGCCTATAGTTAACGTGGAATACTGGCCGTTGTTTAGCTGGTCTCAATACACATTGCAATTCTAGTGCTATGGATTTTATCTCTCATTTTATCAATGAACATGTGCATTCATTCCCAGCATTTCATTTCAAAAACATACAAGCATGCCAGATGAGCTATAGCACTGTATGCTGAATGGTATTGGTTTGGTATTGAAGATGACGAGTGAATGGTGATTATACCAATAATCATGGTCAAGTTTTATGTTCAATATCACAGAAATAACCAATGTCATCAACCCATTAAATTGTTTTTGGTTTTGTTTTGCAGTTCTAACAGACCATTCTAAAATTGTAGACTGATGAGCTAAAGAAACATAAAAAGCAGGAGCACAAACCTGTCTGTCTATCTTCTTCGGTTCCATGTGTCCATCTGCACGGTCCTCCGATCCAGCCGGACCATTACTCGCCGTGGAAGGCAAACTTTGCGTTTCCTTTGGCTCCAGAAGCGAAACCGCTTCTCTAATCAACGATAACCGCTCCCGAGAAGGAACTTCCATGACTGCCCACATGTCCTCCCCTTCCTGTTCGAGTCCAAACCCAACACATTCCAGCAATTCAACCCCTCCCACCACCTCACCAATGGCCTCTCTTATCTTCGGATTGCTCAACCGAATCCTCCGAAACTTCGAATTCTCCGGTTCTCTCACAATATTCCTCAACAGCTTCAGAACAACCTCTATAGACCCTTCATTAGCACCCCCAGAAACAAAAGCACCAACACATTCCCCAATTTCTCTCACCGATTCCGAATCCGCCCCGTTTTCGACCAATTCAGGCTTCGAATCGGCATTCGAATCGCCGATACAGCTCTCGATGTGCACAGAAACCTCGTCTTCCGACCGGAAAGCCTGTCCACAAACAGGACACTCGAAAACATTAAGGGAGTATCCATTCTTCGACCGCTCGCTCGACGTGATCAGCGAATCGAACGGATCGAAACCAGTACTCGGCTTCTTCTCGACCTGATTGCTCAAAGGCTCAACCTTTATCGTTCGATCGGGAACAGATTTAGGGTTTGAACTCGATTGACATACCGCCGGAGCGTTTCGCTTCGATTCGACAGTCGGATTCGCGCGATTAGCGATCGGATTGATAGGATTTATCGGCCCCGACGAAGAAGACCCCAAAACCCTACCTTGGCCCTTGAATTTCCCCGACGAGGAAGACGAAGTGAACGAATTGTTCATCTTCTTCATCAACCCCTTCATCTTGTCCTTCACTTCGTCCATGGCGGATCAATCGATCATTCGATTCTTGATTTCGTGATTTCGTGATTTCGCGATTTCGATTTCGATTTCGATTTCAAATTCTAGGGTTTGCGAGCTCGAATTTCTACGATTTTGTTTTCAACGACGAACGAACGAAACGTCGTGACGACGACGAAGAGTGTGGAGGGTGGTCCCGCGCGCGCCATTTTGCTTAACGGGCTTCGCGGGGTGGGCAGTGGGACACGTGTCGGGGGAGGTTGAGTGGTTACGTGGGGGATTGTTATTGGTTGGAGAAGATTCGGCGGTCGGTCTTGGATTGGAGGTGACGTGGCTCTGCGCGTGCGTTGCGTGCGGAGTGGACCGCCTGAGTTTGGACGTGATTGGGGGGGTTGGAAAATGTTTGTTTGGCGCCGCGGCACCAATCTTCTAGATGTAAAATCCATTTTAGGATAGCCGCCCCCGCCTTCAAGCATCCAATTTAGGTATTGACTCAGTCGGGGCGCTATGATATATAAATCACACGCAATATCACTTATAACTTACAACGAACTGCGATAACTCATTTTAAGCACTGATTTTGAATATCGATTTAGTTGGATGTTATGCAATACACATTCATATATGTGCATGCACATCTTGAAGTGAAATACACAGCATGGATCAGTGTCCAAAGTGAGTTACCCAATTTTTTTTCAAACCAATTAGTTTATAACGCATTTTGAATTAGTGAGCAAAATCCTCTTCCGACCCAACTCTCTTATGCCTCTACGATATATAGGATTTCATACTAGCAAGAAGTAACTTTTTTTTTTATTACGATTAACATTTTATTTAATATGAGGACAGAAGTTACAAGGTTATAGCAAAGCTACTGCATTGTCCAATGCCTCGCTTTGATAACTAATAGCATCGCGACTTCGCAAATTTATTGCCATATGAAGGGCAATCGTATTCGTTTGTCTCCCTACTCTGTGTATCACCCAAGTTTCATGATTTTGCGGTAACACTTTACATTCCATTACTAAAGTTCCCAGTTTAAGTATGTTTGTACTCGATTTTGTTAAATTCTGGATCACTTGCAAAGAATCAGATTCGAACACCACACGCTCGAAAGTTCAATCCATCTATCCAACTGAGGGCTTCTTGTATTGCAATTGCTTCCATCTCTGTTGGATCACATTTACTCTGCATCACTTTAGTTCTCCCAAGAAGCAATATTCCATTCGAGAATGTATTTATTGTTTTTTTTATCAATTATACCCTTATATAGTTCGAATTTTATGATTCTTCAATTATTCAATTTATTTAATGTTAAATAACGTATATGCAAATTACACTTGTAATTAAGGTTGTCTTAATTCTTGTGTCATTACCTGAAACAATATATATTTGTGATCGGATGGAGTACTTACTAGACATCCCTGCTCAAAGTGGGACTTGATGAGAGTGACTCGGAAGGTTGTTTTGGTTTTGTGATCCACGAGATTAATAAACTGGTCAAAATGAAGTATGATATAGAAATATAACAAACTTCATGAAGAAATAGTAAAACTTTACTGCACATCCAAAGCATGCACACTAGTTTAATTAGGCAATGGAGTCAATGAAGGCTATTTGGAAGCTTCTATTCATGCCTCTTCCAAAGAGTATTGCAAATTTTTTGTTTGTTGACCTAAGCCTTTTTTTGTTGGGAAAATTCAAAGATAACCCACATTTTAACATTCAGGTTGTTAGAAGTCATTTGAATACACTGCAAAACACGTGTGCCCAAATCTCAATCCAAGTGTATAAGTGTTTGAAGTGGATCACTAAATTATTTTTCTAATATCGCAAATTTTATGAAAACCGCTCGTCTTTGCTCACGAAACGCTTAGTGTAATTTGCGAACAAATTTGCAAAAATTGTTAAAATTGATATCTTGTTAACTTAGTGAAATAAAATAGAAAAATCACGTAAAATGTTTTCCCAATCTTTTTTGTGATTAATGTCAGGCTTCTTTATCCAATGACCTTATAATCTTGATCATTAGGGTGCGTGTATCCGACATGAGGCACATTAGCATTTTGTATTAATACAAGAGAAAGAGAAATGTTAGAATGACAATAATAAATCACACCACAAGATACATTAATTCATAAGAATCATTTATGTACACTTTAAGATGCAGATATACACACATTTTGATACATAACACGCAGAAATAAAATCAAATAAAAAGATCTTATAAGAGAATGGATATTGTGATGTGACATTATTGTTATTACCTCACATAGTCACAAGGTGACACCACTCTATGCAAAAGCTCCAACACGCGTAACGTTCAATTGTTAAAATCCCATCTCAGTCACTCAACCCCGCCCCTTTAATCCCAAACCGTCAGATCCATAGACCGCATCTCGAGAAACCCCGCCAACAGTCTCCAACGCAGCAGTTACTCATTCTGCGTACAGGTGCCCCAAGTGAGTATTTAACGTCAGAGAAGTAGACGCTCTTCTTCACAGTCAAGTCACAAGTCACATAACAGTGTAGTCGCTCGTTATTAGTCCAAACTTCAAAACTTCATCTTCTCTGTCCGAACAGACCAAAATTTCCCAAATTCGAGTCTTCAAATCCACTGATTTTGTCTAAATTTTCAGTTTTTGTGATTGTTTGGGTTCGGTTTCGTCGATTTGGTTGTTCAGTCGAAGAATCGGTGGTGTTGTGGTGGTGGTGGTGGTGGTGGTGGTGATGTGAAATCGAAATCAAGAACACAGAAACCCTAGAAATCTGAGATGGTGTTCAAAGGCCGATTCTTCTCTGCGAAGAAGTCGGAGTCTTCGAAGTCTGATGGATCGAGCAGTCCGAGGACGCAGAGCTCTGAATCGCCTAGATCGGAGAAGAAGAAGGCGAAATCTGCGAAGGAGGAGCAGCAGATCGGTGGCGGTTTCGGCGGTTGTCGACAGACGGTTGTGAAGGACGGATTGAAGGCGGCGGTGGTGCAGCCGCAGCAGAATCTGGTGAAGAAGAAGGAGGTTAGGGCGAAAGAGGCGCCGAGTTCGAGTTCGCCGGTGAAGAAGTCGCCGGACGTGAAGGAGGCGTCGGAGGCAACGTCCGTTTCGCCAATTCTTGCGTCGTCGCTTGGACTGAATCGGATTAAGACGAGATCGGGGCCGCTGCCGCAGGAGAGCTTCTTCGGGTTTCGGGGCGACAAGAGCTTGCCGATTGGGGCGAGTAATCTGTCGAGAAGTGGCGGCGGCGGCGGCGGCGGCGGCGGGGGTGATGGTGGGTCTTCGTCGTCTTCTGCTTCGTCGGCGAAGAAGAGTGTTGGGAAGAAGAAGGAGGTGCAGAGTCTTAGTAAGATGGTTGCGGCACAGGACAATGGGAGTGGGAATTGGATTGATAATGGGAGCAATTGTGATAGTATGTCTACTGGGAGTGCTCAGTCGAGGGATCAGAGTCCGAGCGTTCAGGTCCGATCGCGGCTCCAGAACTGCGACTCATCTGCTGAAAAGCCTGAAATGGGTACTTGTTCAATTATGCTTTCCTTTTGTTCATATACATGTTTTTTTTTGTTTATGATTAGATATTCATTGTCTGGGTATTGAGAATAGAGAATTATGCTTTTGGAAACTTGAGTAGGGAAAAAAAAAGTCATTTAAGAAAAAAATCTGTGCTTGATTAGTTACTTTAGCCTTTAAATTGTTGAGACTAAGCACTTAATGCTGCCCTCGCCTCATGTAACTGAATTTATTGTGGAGATGGCGGGTTTTTATGCGCAATCCGGGAACATTAAATGTACTACTAATTAACTAATTTGAATGATCAACTACTCAAGAGTTATCCTCTACTGAATTTGGGTCAACACTGAGATAAGAGGTGAAGTAGTCATTTGTATTTGCATTGTAAAAGCTGAAATAGACAATCACTTCAAATCCAAACATCTCTTTTTTCACGCTACGGAGTTTTATTATAGAGTTTCTATGGTGCCTCCTCTACCCCCAATAGTTTGTTTGTCGTTGGTCTATAATATCAGGAGAGAAGCAGGTGTGAGATGACCTAGTTCGTTTTAGATGACAAAACACTCCTGACTACCTGGGAAGGTGCATCTGAAGATTCCTGAAGACTGTTATGTCATGAACTCCCTCTGAGTCTCCAACAATTGATGGATTAGGGTCAAGACTCTTTAGATCCTCAAACCACGGGGTCATTCAAAACCATTATTGGAATGTGTTACGAGATTTAGGAGCTGAAGAAGTGTTGAATGCAATCATAGGCCTATAAATAACAGGAAAATTATGTAAAGATAGTTTAATCTAATGAGTCTAGCAGCGTTGTTGTTGTGGTTGTTTTTATTTTATTTTTGGTAGTTTCTAACGTTGTTTTTCACTTATATCCGAATTCGGGGATTTTTATGAAGTCGGCTGTTGAAGTGCCGAAAACAAAATCATTGGATGGAACTGTATGGTAAGAAAACTATAAATAAAGGCTTCAAATATATCCAACAGATTTTCTCAGTTAACTTTGGAGAATTAGAAGTTGGAAATGCATTGAAGTGTCTGAGCGGGCCCTACCATTGTCAATTCATTTACTGTCGTTTTCATTTGTTTCCCCATATACAAAATTCGGTGAAAGGAAAATTTGATATTATTGTCCATATCACCTGAAAAACCATTTATTTTCCTCGTTACCTTCTCTCTCCCTCTCAATGACAAGAAGCATGATATATTGATTAGAAAAGTAGGACAAGATCCTAAAAAATAAAGGGAAAAAAACCTTATATAGGGTATCCCAATCCATACCAATGGAAAAGTGAAAAATCATTGAATTTTTTCTCAAATTAAACCACACGAATTGCTTGTGGAAAATTAACTTTCATAATTTTTCCATTTAATTTCCATTGCCTTGTGAAATGTTCTTCTTAGCAATAGTCATCGCATTAATTTGGGGACAAGCATGTCCTAAATTGTTTATATTATCTATCTTTATTTCTTTATGTTCCTACTCCCCATAAGTGCATTCTCGCGATATTTTAGTCTTTTTTCTTGATGTCCATGGGCACCTAAACCTTTTTTAGCCTCTCCTTACTTTGGTTCAACCAATCCCTTGAGAGTTTGTCGGACGCCATAACCTCACAATTTGAAAGAAAAAAAGGAAATATAATGTTGCTACCAAAAATTAAATCCACAATCTTTGCTTCAGTGAGAGTTATAGCGCTTGGTTTGTTTCATACTCATTTGCTATTTTTATCCTCTTAATCTCTATTCTTACATATTTGGGTTTTGATACACGTGCACGCCTAATATCTTTCTCTTATATTTTCCCCTTATATTCTGATTTTCCTCTCTTTGGGATTAAGGCTTAGCTGTTACTGTCTGTAACTATTTTAATTTTCCTTTTTTTTTTTCTTGTGTTGTCTGACAATTTCGGGTACTTTTGAACCTTCTACTTAGTGCTATGACATACTTCTTTTCTTGTGTGCGTGTGTGCATGTGCCACGCCTTTTCAATTGTCAATTTTACGCCTTTTCAATTGTCAATTTTGAACTTGCTCAACTTATTGACTTTACGGAAACTGTTCGAACACATGCTTGAGGTGGATGATATATTTGCTAATGTGAAGAGATTGTTTTGCTCTTTTTTTATTTGTTCATGGAGCATTGCATTTGTCTCATTGATCTAGATATTTGGAGGTGTAAAGTAGTACTAGAGTCTTCAACTGGTGGCATCTTGTTTCTCTCTGATTATTTTAGTATCGATAACTTTTAACTGAATTTCTTATTTTTCCGAGCGAGATTTTTATCAATTTGGGAATTTGGCTGGCTTATGTTTTTGTTTATACTCTGGTATCTTTTATAATTCATTGGTTTCCCATTTCCCGTGTTACTTTGTTCCAATTTAATTTCTTCAAAATTGTGACACCCATAGGATTTGTCGATCAAAATCTACCCATGTTGCTTACATTGGCCTCATGCCAATTTTTTTTGTTTTAATTTGCTCTTTTAGTATCTTCTTTTAGATACTTGTGATGTGCATCACCAAGTAGTTGTGTTAATATTTATTGCACTTAATCGAGCACAATGGAAAAGTTTGATCCATGTAGCCGACCCCAGTTAATTTGGGACTGAGGCTATGTTGTTGTTGTTGTCGTTGTACTGTAATTGTGGAATAGTTGTAGATACTTGACTTTAAGCTTCTATGGGTTCTTGTTGATTCAGTACGTAATTCTCCATTTTCTTTTAGTCATGCTTGAGACACTAATGTACCTTTCAATAGAAAACATTTTCTTTGTTTGATTTGTGAATAATTTTTAGATCGATTAAATTATCCTTCCAGGGCAAAATAGCTCTACTTGGGGCCATTCCGAATGCTTACGGAACTCAGATGTTTGTACTCCAGAAACGCAGGTAGTTTAGTTCTTTCTTTTTGTTTATGCATCTGATTTGTTAGTTGTTGTTGTAGTTCAGTAATATCCTGATTGTTTACTCTTTAGGTTCCATTTGACTGTGACACTCCCAAGGAGTCTGAATCTCCTCGGTTTCAAGCCATACTTCGGGTCACGAGTGCCCCTAGGAAGAGATTTCCTGGTGATATTAAAAGCTTTTCCCATGAGTTGAACTCTAAAGGTGTAAGACCATTTCCATTTTGGAAGCCTCGGGGATTAAATAACTTGGAGGTAGAACATTTTTTGTTTTCAAATGAAAATTGGACATGTTCTTTGTCAGTACCATTATACCCATCTTATTGTTTGATTCATTGCACTTTATTGCTTGCATTTCCTTATATTGCATTTTAACATCCTTGCAGCAAGTATTAGTCATCATCCGTGCAAAATTTGACAAAGCAAAGGAGGAAGTGGATTCCGATCTGGCTACTTTTGCTGGAGACCTTGTTGGAATTTTGGAAAAAAATGCAGAAGCTCATCCTGATTGGCAGGAACCAATCGAAGATCTACTAGTTCTTGCTCGGAGATGTGCTGTTATGTCACCTGGTGAGTTCTGGCTTCAATGTGAAGGCATAGTTCAGGATTTGGATGACCGACGTCAGGAGCTTCTGATGGGTACGCTAAAGCAGCTTCATACACGCATGCTATTCATCCTCACTCGATGTACTCGATTGTTGCAGTTCCACAAGGAAAGTGGGCTAGCTGAGGATGAACCAATTCTTGGTCTTCGACAATCTAGAATCATGCATTCAGTGGATAAAAGAGTCCCAGCAAGTGTGGCAAAGGATGGAAAGACTTTTACTGTGACAGGCGGTTCAAAGGCCGCTTCAGCTAGGAAATTCTATAGTCAGGAGCAGCGCGGCATGGACTGGAAGAGAGATAATGTGGTAGAACCTGCGCATGGACCATCACCTCTTGATCCAGTAGCTGTCAAGGGCCTTGATTCTCCTCCCAGCAGAGACAGAATGGCTTCATGGAAGAAATTGCCTTCTCCAGTAGTGAAAAATCGTAGTGAAGCTATCCCAATGACAGATGAACAATTTGAAAATAAGCTGGATTCTTTGCAGGAAGTGACTAATAGGGCTGAAAGCTCAGAAGTAGATACGATGTATGCCAAGTCTCCTGAACTCCTTCCTTCTAAAGATCCTTCTATCCATCCTCCCGCTTCCTCGAGGCATCAACACAAAGTTTCCTGGGGATATTGGGGTGATCAACAAAATTTTTCTGATGAGAACACAATAATTTGTCGTATTTGCGAGGAGGAAGTGCCAACTACCCATGTAGAAGACCATTCAAGAATTTGTGCAATTGCTGATAGATGTGATCAGAAGGGAATCAATGTGAATGAGGGTCTCCTTAGGATTGCCGATACTCTTGAGAAAATGATTGAATATTTTTCACACAAGGACTTGCAAAATGCAGCAGGAAGTCCTGATGTTACAAAAATATCAAACTCAAGTGTCACTGAAGAATCTGATGTTCCTTCTCCAAAGCTCAGTGATTGGTCTCGTAGAGGTTCTGAGGACATGCTTGATTGCTTTCCTGATGCTGATAGCTCCATTTTCATGGATGATCTAAAGGGTTTACCATCCATGTCATGTAAAACTCGTCTTGGTCTAAAATCTGATCAAGGAATGGCAACATCTTCTGCTGGTAGTGTGACTCCTCGATCTCCAATTCTAACACCACGTGTTAGTCCTATCGACACCTTATTGGTAGGAAAGAGTGCATGTTCTGAACTGGAAGATATTCCACAGGTATTTCATTTTTAAAATTAAGATTTTTTTAATTGTTTGCATTTGAGGCTTAGTCCCAAATCTGTGCTATGACCAAGGATTTGATAATGCCCCCACATGGATAAAGATTGTCAATGGGTACGTGTGAAAGAGCTTAGCTTTGGTAATTTTTTTTCTGGATGGGCAATTAGGCATCATATTGGAGTTCACTTTCCCCTTATCCACACACCATGATCTGTAGTAGATAAGACATCGAGGATTGTGCATTTTTAGACATCGAGATTGGCATTTTCAAGCAGAATGAGACAGTGCGCTGACTTCTTGGAATGCCTTTTTCCACATATGTCGAGGAAAATGCTGTTGTTGAATTACATTCTATAAACAAATGAAGAATTCATTGTACCCATCATATTCTGTAAAAGGAGGTGATTAGTAGGACAAACTCCCTTTTTACCTGGACGAGACATCTTCCCGTGAGAATTAGCCACCTCGGGTGCTCATTGCTACAAAGAACTATCATATCACAGATTATTTTGGGGAAAGCAAAGATGAAGTCTTCTCTGAGATTCCCATGTTATGCATCATATTTAATTAAGTGTATGTGGCCTGATTGAAATGGTCAAAACTGTGATACAAACGTTGTATATCAAAACTGTAGGATTTGAATCTAGTGAATCAAAGTGCACTTTGTATGTGTTTATAAGAAATCAAAGTGTAATGTTAATCGTAAGAATCAACACATAGGCTTGAATTGTGTTATCGGTGTATTATTGAAATATAATCATGTGGTTTAAACTTATTATTATTATTATTATTATTATTATTATTATTATTATTATTATTTTGTATTTTTGTTATTGCTATTTTTTGTTATATGGAAAGACTTGAAATAGTAATTAATTGCCGATTGGTTTCAATAAGTATTTTTTGATCATTGTAGATGAATGAACTTGTAGACATTGCTCGGTGTGTAGCAAACACACCAACGGATGATGATCGTGCAGTTAATTATTTGGTCACTTGTCTTGAGGACTTGCGGGTTGTGGTTGATCGTAGGAAATTCGATGCTGTGACAGTTGAGACGTTTGGCACACGGATTGAGAAACTGATTAGGTTAGTTCTTATCATAAAGACTTGTAACATGCAACACTTCTTTGAACCAAGTTTTTCTGCATCCTATCCTTCCAGTGCATTTTAATTCACATGCTGAAACAATGGTATCAATGTTGCTTTTCTTTTCTTTTATTTGTTATTTGTTTCATTAGATTTGCAGCCTGATTCTTATTTCAGCATCGATTTGCTCAAAATCTTTCAAATAGTATCTCATGCTTCAGAAATCTCATACCTGTGATTCAATAGGGAGAAGTATTTGCAGATCTGTGAACTAGTTGATGATGAAAAGGGTGACATGACTAGTACCGTAATTGATGAAGATGCACCACTGGAAGACGACCCTGTTCGCAGCTTGAGATCAAGCCCTTCACATGCTGCATCTAAAGACCGAACTTCTATAGACGACTTTGCAATTATAAAACCAATTAGTCGTGGAGCTTTCGGTCGGGTTTTCTTGGCAAAGAAGAGGACAACAGGAGATCTTTTCGCTATAAAGGTATTGCTTTTATTTACTTATATCAATTGTATTGTGTCATATGTGTTTGTGTTTGGAAGTGATTCCATAAATTTAGTCTTTCAGGCTGCTTTATGTTACATATGTATTCCTCTTGGATGATTTTGGCATTGATTTCTTTAACCATGAATGCATGGTAAGGGTTTACGTTCATTTTTGATTGATCGTTCCACTTAGATTGTTGATGTATGCATTATGAAATTGCAATCTCTTTTGGAAGCTTAGGAGGCTAGTATGATTCATGGAAGATGAACTATGATGCTGACTGTCTTCTTTTCAAATCTGGACCCGAAGAAGGTTTATTTTAGTGAACTTCCTTATTTGCTTGGATTTGATAAAAAGTGTTTAGATATTAATGTGTCCATGTACTGATAATTGTCCACCGAGATGTGCTATTTTCCTGTTAATTATGATATCTGGCATGCAAAACCCTGAGCATGATTGATGTTTTATTATGTTTATACTTAGTGGACAAGTTATGAGAAGGGCTGTATTTAATGGATATAAAAGCTGAGTCTATGTCAAGTTATTGGAACATGGAGTTGGTGAAATGCATAGGCTGTAGCATTCCATTTGAATTCATTAGTAACCATAAGAAATTGGATAATCATTTCCTTTGTCCAGCTTTTGTTGTATTTCGAAGCCTCTCTTTTCATCGGATGTTTACTTGATCAAGGTTTGAAACTTCGACTTCGCCTATGACTTCGCTCACTTAAAATTCGGAATTAATTCGAGGAAGTTAACTTCGACGATGGAAGTTTGACAAAAATTCGCTGGTGTACGGAAGTTTATGGAATTTCACTTTAAATGCTAGAAAACTCAAGTTTCTTCGTAGAGATGCTAGAACTGTGTTTTATTCGAATTTACGGAGTTTAAGTATATTTCTCGCACAGTCGAAGTTTGCTCAACTTTCCCGAAACATAACAATTTTAGTTCATGTTTTATTAACTTCCATCGATGTTTTCGAAGTTCGGTCAAAGTTAGCCGAAGTTGAGTCAAAGTTTTGCAATTTTTCTACTGCCTATGAACTTCGCTTCGCTCATCTCAAAATCGACAAACTTTGCCCGAACTTCACCGAAGTTTGTCGATTTTTTAAACCTTGTACTTGATATTCATCTGTTACAAATTTGTAGATTCTTAAGAAAGCCGACATGATCCGTAAGAATGCAGTGGAGAGTATTCTGGCTGAGCGAGACATCTTGATTTCAGTCCGAAATCCCTTTGTGGTGAGCAGGTCTAAATAGTGAAGAAATTTTCTTGAAGACTTCAGATTTATTCATGTATTAATTGGAATGTTGATTACATAGGTGCGCTTCTTCT
Source organism: Stephania yunnanensis (assembly GCA_039657365.1). Classification (NCBI taxonomy): domain Eukaryota; kingdom Viridiplantae; phylum Streptophyta; class Magnoliopsida; order Ranunculales; family Menispermaceae; genus Stephania; species Stephania yunnanensis. The sequence continues at coordinate 53,090,332 of CM077588.1, read as the reverse complement.
ATTCATTCACATGCCGAGATAACTTGTATCTCGTGATGGAGTATTTGAATGGGGGAGATTTGTACTCACTGTTGAGAAATTTAGGCTGCTTAGACGAAGATGTAGCTCGTGTATATGTTGCAGAAATAGTAAGCTCAAGATTGTAATCAAAATGCATGCGTTTTGTCATGGCGAGCTTAACAAAAAATTGTTGATATGTGGAGTGCAGGTACTTGCGTTGGAATATTTACATTCCTTGCGTGTTGTGCATCGCGACTTAAAGCCTGACAATTTATTGATTGCACATGATGGCCATATCAAGGTAATTTTATTTTACTTCATTACCTTCTTATGACAGACCGGCTTCTAGACTAAAGTTTTACTGTTTTATCTTTGATCCTGCTGTCTTGGACCATTGCCATTTATAGAATGCACTACAATGTTTTCGTTTCCATTCTCCACTGTACCACTTGATTCTTGGATAGCTGTGGATGAACTGCATTGCATGTCAGAATCCAAAGTAAAGTACTTAAATATTTGGTCCATACTCATCTTACTATTCATTTGGGATGTTTGGGAAATGCGATTTTTTGTGTTGTTTGACAGTGTCTGTCTCCCAGACATTCTGATGATCCTACCTCATACTTCTATGGTCTTGAGTGTAGCATTCAACTTATTCAACTCGGAAAAAGTAAGCAATCATCTTGTTGAGAAGAAAAGAATTGAAAGACGAGTTTGATGCTGGAAACTAAGATTCCGATAAAAAATAATGCTTGAAACTATGAATAGTATACCGTTATATTATAGTCAGAAACCTTATACCGTGCCTTTAGTTCAGTGATAGACAATTATATGGCTCTGAATTTCCCTATTGGAGAGTTTCCCCTTTTTATTCAACAAGTCACTTGAACATATATAACAAAACAAACAACAACATAGCCTCAGTCCCAAATTATTAGGGGTCAGCTACATGGATCAAAGTTCCATTGTGCTCGATTTAGTGCAATTGATAGCGAGCTTTCCAAACCATTCAAATTCTTCCTAATTAATGCATCTCAAGTTAACTTTGGTTTACCTCTACCTCGTTGAATTTCTTCACTTTCTGTTGAGCCAAGTTTTTTAGTGGGGGCATTTGTAGGTTATCTTTGCGGGTGACCAAAACACCGCAACTGCCCTTCCCTAATCTTTGTGTCAATTGGTGCTACTCCTATCTTTGAATTTTTATATTTCTCACTCTATCTTTATGTGTTTTACCAAACATCCATCTAAGCATCCTCATTTCTGTTACGTTCGTTTTATGTAGTCGTTGCTTTTCTGCCCAACATTCTGATGGAGATCAAAGAAATTGGAGCAAAAAGGGGGTCGCCTCGTAATTTTATTGATAGAAAAAGTGAAATACAACTTAGAGAGCACTAGATGACCTGAGATAGAGTGACTCACTTTTCTCCCCAAGACCAAAAGGTCTGAACCCCAAAATCAGAAAATACTGGATGCTTACAAGATCAACAATGACATCTTTTATACTCACTCACCCACCCCAACTGCTGCTCTCACACGCTCAGAAACCGTTCTTGATAAGTAGACTCTGGAGTCTAGACTTATTACGTGGGTCCCTCCTGAACTAACTCTAAGTTGTCCGTACTTGTGCTGATCCCATGCCCTTGAGTCGCTTCCTCTGATAGACTTTCATGATGGGATTAGGTGTGGGCTTAGCTCCATGGGCCTGAGCTCCCAATCTGTTATCATATTCACTTCCATAAAGCATAGCTGATCTAATTGCGGTCCGATAAGATTTTCCTTTTAACTTAGTAAGTATATTTCGATCACAAATAACACCTTTTGCACTCCTCTATTTCTTCCATCCAGCTTGAATTTTATGTGTAACATCATTCTCAATATTACCGTCATTTTGTTTGATTGATCCTTTCACCTTAGGAACTTCTACTTCCCCTAATTTTACCACTCCATCATCTTGATGCGTAGTATTTCTAAACTCATATTGCATGTATTCAGTCTCCGTCACACTCAACTTAAAGCCTTTAGATTCTAATATAATCCTCCAAAGTTCTAATTTTCTATTCACTTAATTTTTTGTTTCATCCACTAAGATAATATCATCTACAAACAACTTACACCATGGTATATCTTCATGAAAAGTCACTTGAATATATAAATTAGTTAAAAGCTTTTATTGTTAAAAGCCACATATATGAATTTTTTTGTGCTGTAATTAATTCCTTGGTTCCTTTTTCCTTCATATTTAATTGATTTGATGCACCACCATTAAGTTCCTAGGAGAAGAGTAAAAATTATACTGACTAAAAATATTGTTTCTTTCTAACAGTTGACAGATTTTGGGCTTTCAAAGGTCGGTCTCATCAATAGCACTGATGATCTTTCTGGACCTGCAGTTAGTGGGACAACTCTACTTGCAGAAGAGGAGCCTCAGGTATCTGTATCTGAGGAGCAGCGTCAAAGACGGCAGAAGCGTTCTGCCGTAGGTACACCGGATTATTTGGCACCGGAGATTCTCTTAGGAACAGGGCATGGTTGGTTATAGTCGTACTTCTTTTCCAAAAATGTCTTCATTTAGCTGATGATTTGATTCTTTTTCTTTTTGGAATGCTTCATGCTATGACACCGTAAACTATTCATTTCTTCAGGTGCCACGGCAGATTGGTGGTCTGTTGGCGTCATTCTTTTTGAACTGATTGTGGGGATTCCACCCTTCAATGCCGAGCATCCACAGGTTGATATCTTGTCCTTGAGAAACATGCCTCTTGATCTAAAAAATACTGGCTGCTGTCATACTTTCTTTTGCCATAGATGATAAAGAGTTCGAGTTCATGATTTGATTTTTGATTTTTTCACGTTATTTCCCATTTTTTTAGCATTTATTCCAGTTGAAATGCAATTGGAGCTTGAATTATATACTTCCATGATCCCGCATTTCTCTCATGTGCCAAGGATGATGAATATTGATGATCAAGCTGCTCATTGGCAGCATCAAATTTCTAATTAAGCAAATTACTTTTTGTATCCTGGGCAATTGTCTGAGTCAGGATAGGGTTTAAGGTTTAGAGCAGGACCGCAACCTTATTGGTAGTGGCATATTTCTCACTTTTTAGATTTTACTTCTCCTTAAAAGGTTATATTTAATGAGCAGTTTCTTTAGCTTGCCAAGATGGTTGTATGTCCTTACTTAATAGAGAAAAAAAAAAAAAAAAAAAAAAAACTCAAACCACTCATTAGATTTTGTTTCTCATTTAAAACATTTAGTGCACAAAATATGGTGTGCTAGCTTTTCATACAATTATCCAAACACAGTTATTGATTATTGCTTATGTGTTGCCTTTGCTTCTAGATGATATTTGACAATATACTCAATCGTAATATACCATGGCCTCGGGTACCGGAAGAAATGAGCTACGAAGCACAAGATCTAATTGATCGGTAAGGAAAGCTGTCTATGCTCTCATCACATTTAGATTTGCATCTTTACTCACTTTCCTTTAACTCCTGGTCATGAGCAACGTGATGGTATTTGCTTCATGTCGTCACAAAAGGGTAGCTTGTTTAAAGAGGAACTCTATAGTCAATACTGTTTGGCTTCAAATCTAGAGATGCACCTGATCATGGATTTGATGAAACCAATGGCTTCACGATGTCTGTTTACTTGTGAACCCTAAACCCTTCTTGTAAATTAGGTAATGTATACAAGTCTTGGGGATCCCTTTTGGGATGATCCTCGTGGGGATTCAAGAATACCCACGATCAACAGGGAAGGGCAATCCAAGGTGAGGTTTCGCAGGAATTCCCTGTCCCTCTTGCATCCCTTGGGTTAATGTGCAAGTTTGATAATTTGATCTAATTGTAGGTGGGTTGTGAGATTTTTAGTACTGCTGATGCCATGTAGTTGGGACTTAGTGTTTGATCTTACAAATTTATGGTGTCTTTGCTTAGGTTTCTGCTATTGCAGGATACGTATTCCCATCAAAGTGAAGTCTCTGCAAGCAGAATTGGAAAGGGGGAGGGGGGTAGTCATTAATGTTTTTGCTCTAGATAGGACTATTTAATCCCCAGTCGATTTTTCGGCTATTCCAATCACAAAATTAGAAGTGAATCCCAGACTTAAATAATCAGTGCGGAGAACCAAATACGCTCTTAGTTGCTTACCTATGCACTATTTTATTTCGATAATTATACACACTGCAATCACGTGCAATGAAATCACATGTTAGAGATGCAATCACTGATATTTTCTTGGCAATGTAACATTTTTGTTAGCGTACAGCTCAATGAACTCCTAACCTGACATGCTAGCATCTCCGTCCGTTATTACTTTGTCATCAAAGCAGACACCAGAGGTAGTGGCTAAGAAATCAGATTGCAGCCATTGAAGAAACTGCTGAAATCCATGCATTTAAATCAGTGGACGTGTTTTTTTTTTTTTTTTTTGGCATTAAGGCGCCAATATGGATTGAACAAATAGTTCCAAGGATTGTTATTTGTTCCATGGATTTCCATCCGCAACAAATCTCCTTATTTGTTAATTTGGGACTGAGGCTATGTTGTCGTTGTTGTTTATGCGATTTATGTACGAGTAATTTAACCTATTTCTGAAATACAGTGGATTTTTTGCTACTCATAGGATTAACTTCTATGAGTATGTATTTTGCTGCTTAACCGAATCATTTTTTAAGAATCACTAACTGATTGTTTCTTTTGCAGATTATTGACTGAAGACCCTAACCAAAGACTTGGTGCTAATGGAGCATCTGAGGTAAAGTTTATTGATATCTGGTGTCTAGCTTCTCAATTTCTTTGAACATTTCATCATAAAAACTAAGCTTGTATGAGGTTCCTAACTTCCAGGTGAAGCAACATGTTTTCTTCAAAGATATCAACTGGGACACGCTTGCCAGGCAGAAGGTGACATCGCACCCCTTCTATCGCTTCACTTTTATTCTTGTTATAGCCCGTCGATTCAATATTTAAATTAGCTAGATGGACTCATTGAAGTTTACTGTCGATTCAATATTTAAATTAGCTAGATGGACTCATTGAAGTTTACTGCTTTCTTAGGCTGCTTTTGTTCCTACATCAGAAAGTGCTTTTGATACAAGTTACTTCACCAGTCGCTACTCCTGGAATTCATCCGATGACCGTGGTTACGCTGACAGTGATTTTGAGGATTCCAGTGATGGCGGCAGTATAAGTGGCTGTAGCAGTTGCAGCAATGGACATGATGAATTGGTATGCAACTTGAAATCTTATCTAGCTGTTATCCGGAAAATGATATGGCCTGTTAGCGTCTGCACAAATTCTAATACTTCCTGTACTTGTTAATGGTTAACACTTAACAGATAGATGAATGTGGAGGTCTTGCTGATTTTGATTCTAGCTCTGATGTGAAGTATTCATTCAGTAACTTCTCATTTAAGGTAGGTTATTTGTTCTTCTTACATAATATAAATCTTTCGCGCTAATGTTTGAGGCGCCTCACTATTTTTAATGATGAGATGAGAACTGCCTCCATCGAGTTCTATCGGATAAATAAAGTTAAACATTCATGATCCGAGTTATTTTATCTTCGTGTGCCCTTTTAAAGATTTCTATGTTTTTTTTTTTTTTTTGGCATATGGTGCTCAGAATCTCTCTCAGCTTGCGTCGATAAATTATGACTTGCTTGTCAAGGGCTGGAAAGATGAACCTCCATCAAACCCGAATACGTTGTAGTACAGTCTCTCATGAGGGAGAACAGATTGTTGTTGTTGTTGTTTGTTTTGTACACTCTGCAGAGCAGCGTCGAAGTTTTTGGGCCCTTCCCCCAGCGTGGAGGTGGAGGTGGAGGTGGAGGCCGCCGAGTGCCGAGGCATCCCGGAGGCTCTTAGAGTTTGCATGAAAATCAACCGCGGTTGTCTACCGATTCTCTCAGGATACAGAGGATGGCTCCATCGAGCCTATTTGTTATGACATTAAATATCTTTGTAAGGATAGAGGTCCAGCAGAATTTGGGGTATGTTTGCAGAAGATGTAGGAATGTGCTTGCACATAATTTAGCCAAGAGAGCCAGTTTACTCCATGTAAATCAAGTCTGGTCTAGTCCTGTACCCAATTGGGTTCTTTTGCCCCATGAAATATAGCTACTCTCTTTCACAAAAAAAATAAAAAAATAAAAAATAAAAAATCTAAAGTTTCTATAGATGGAACCGCCTTTAATTCATGTAGTTGATTTCAATTATTCTGATACTGCGTCGTTGTTGTTGTTGTAAAGTTGCCGCAGATCAAGATGCATTTATTACCACCTTGCGCACTTTTCAGCTCACTTGTTATGCTCAAATTGCATTTAAGGCAATGATGTCAAGTTGATGCCTTCCTATTAGAATATTATAGTGTGTAAATCATGTATATATATATTTTTTTCTAGTAGATCTAGTTTGGTCGGATGGAAAGAAAGTCTATAAATACTTCTAGTAAAAAATTTGATTCAATAAAAACTTAAGAAGTTCAACGAGATAGTAAGAGATCAAAGTTAACTTATGATGCATTAATTAGGAATGATTTGAATGATTTAGAAATCTAATTATCAATTGCATTGAATTGAGCACAATGCAAGTGTCAATGAATCGAGCATGATGCAAGAGTTTGATTAATGTGGCCGACTTCAATTAATTTGGGGTTGAGACTACATTATTGTTTTGCTAGGTGATTTCCTCATATTTCATTTCAGTGCGAGCTATAAAATAAATTAGTCGATTTCCTGCGCTTTGCCAAAGGGTTATTAAAACTTTAAGAGAAAGTTAATAAATTAATATACACGAATATATTGTAATATTATTTTACAATTAAAATTACAATTCACAATAATCAACTCATATTTCTTAGAAAAAAATATACAATAGAGGATAAAAAAATATTTATTTATAAATCAATGAAGTAACCCTTTATTAACAAAAAAAAAATTTAAATGAGTTTAATTGTTATTTTAGTGTCGTAAACAGTGTATATATAAAAAATGTTGCGGTAACTAAATTGACGGTTTAAAATTCAAAACATAAACTTAATGCATTGATGAATAATTCATTGATTATACCATTTTTTGATTGTTCAAAGTTGGATTTTACGTTTTTCAAAAAAATGGGAGGATGAATATATCTTAAAGACATTCAAATGTAGCTCCAATTTTCATTGCATTGATGAATATTAACTGGACAAACAAAACAATAAATGATACATGGTAGACCCAATCCATCATGGTAGACCCATAGTGGAAAACTCTTTTAGTAATTTTTTCATAATTACACGCTCACGTGAGGGCAATCTCTAGCTTATTGACATTCAATGGACCTAATCGATCATTGTAGACCTATATAGCCTAAAATATCTACCAAGATTTATGATGGACTTGGATTAAATATTAACTGTACAAATAAAACAATAAATAATACATGGTATGCATCTGATCTTGAATTTAAACTTGGTAGCTCTATTATTTAAATGTTAAATTTATAAATAATTCATTAAACAAATTTCTATGATATCAAATAGGGTAATCTGTACAAGAACCTTTTTGACCAAATATTATCCTTGCAATACACAAGGAGTGGTCTTCAGACAACATTGTAAACATTAAAAAGGTAAAGACAGCAGCAGAGTGTAACTGTACACTGGGAGACCTTATCTTAAATTGAGTGTTTGAAGATAAGGTTCCCACCAAAAAAAATTGAAACATGTCTTAGAAATATTGTCAAAATTTCCAAGTGACTTTCAGATACCAACAGCCATTAACGGTCACAAGTGTCACATGACAATCAAATGCATTATATACCACCATCAACTCCATTAGTTTGGACCACATACAAGTCCCATCTAAGAAAATCTTCTCATGTAGTTGAATGTTAAGACAAAAATTTGCTCAATTTCCCAATAAAATATTGCAAGGCATTGCTCTCCCCTTCTTCATTAGGTTGATAATTAGCGACGGAGTAGATTGAATGGTTACTAAATTGATACTCCTTAACTAAAAGTTTCAAGTTCGAACTAGAAAAATAAATCGTGTTGAGAAATCTCACTTTCTAATTAATACATCCCAATTGACCTAAAGTTTAACTCTATTATTGTTAAATTTCTTCATTTTTATCGTGTTTAATTTTCTAACTTGGGCGAAAACTTAATTTGGTTGATAATTATTATCAGTCCCTAACAACAAGATGTAGCCAATGTCTTTGAAGCACAGTGTGCCTCTGTAGTCAGCGTCTTCTTAATCAATATGGGTAGGCAGTACACACTTATTTCGATCCAATTTTTTTTGGTTGAAAAGGAAAAGAGTGCAAGAGAGAAGCACTGTGTGGACACCACCACCACATCAAAGCTTAAATTTCAAATTAGTTGGATCAACAATATAGATGAAATGTTCATAGAAAATGAAATATTCACGTTGATTTTCAACCTAACGTAACCCTTGTTTATCCAAACTTGACTTTAATTGCCAACTAATCGTAACTCCTCTTATTCAGAATTGATGCGACTGTGCTAATGATCCTTTTATCTATAGAGTACTAGAGTTCATCCATTAAAAAGATGTAGATTATAAGGTCAAAACATCTCTGATGAAACAGATGAGATATCACTTCGTCAAAAGACAAAATTTAAAAAATTTAAGAAAGTCGTGAGTTCGACTCTCGTTAAAGTGATTTTTTTTTTAAAAAAAAAAGATGTAGATTGTAACGTTGCAAGGCTCTTAAGCATTGACCCTCAAACGAGCAAACTAGATAATAGTCCCCAAATCCAAAGCATCACAATTTAAGCAAATTTTGAAGAGCTTTTCAAAAAGAGGAAGGGAAAGCAAAAGCAATTACAGCAACCGCTATGCATCCAACAAACACCAACTCACAGTTGCTCATATCATCACAAACAAACATTAAAAGCTGCCAGCCCGTCCCAACCAACACAATAAAAGTGAAGCAAAAAGATGGAAAGCAAAAAAGCTGCAATTCTAAAGAAGAAAAAGGACCATACACAATTTCATTTTTATGGAAATCAATGAAAGAAAAAGCTGCTGCAATTGTAATGTAGAAACACATGCACAAATTTCATTCTCAATAAAGGAAAATCAGCCCCATTTTCCCCACCCCTGATTAAACAAAACAACCAAACAACAGATGAAAGAAATGAAATAAAAAAAAAAAAACTTAAAAAAGGGGCATAATGAATTTTAAGAAAGATCCTTTTTTTTTTTTTTCTCAATCTACAGGTGAAGAAAATCAGGGGCTTCATCCAATTGAGCCGGTGTGTAGCGAAGATCCCGAAGATGGATCATCGATACCGATCGGCTGTGGATCTTGTTCATCATGTAAGCTTGATCGACGAATGTCTTCAATTCGCTGTGCGACTTCGGACATTGAAGGGCGCTTATCGGGGTACTGAGCAGCGCAGTCTATTGCAAGCTGTAGGAGCTGAACCATTTCCTCCTCGACGTTTTGGTACCTCAAAAGCTCAAGGTCGAAAACCTCGGCAGTCCACTCCTCTCGGACCACCGATTGCACCCACCTAGGAAGGTCGACGCCCTCTTCATTCAAGAGAGCATGGGTTGGGGCCTTGCCTGTCAATAATTCCAATAGCAGAACTCCAAAACTGTAAACATCAGCCTTCTGTGATACCTTGCGAACATCAGTGACCTCTGGAGCACGGTAACCAGCAATGCGGTTGGGAGTTGAAGTGGGTCCGACGAGCTGAGAAAGTCCAAAGTCGGAGACCCTAGCATCGTAATCTTTGGTGAGGAGGATGTTGGAGGACTTGATGTTTCCATGGGAGATATTGGGGCCTTGTGAATGAAGATATTCAATGCCGCGGGCAGCTCCAAGGGCGATCCCTGAGCGTGTTTCCCAGTTGAGAGGGGTTCTTCCGGCACCTCTATTTCCTGAAGTACGAAACAAGAACTAAAACAATTAAAGCGAAACTGGGATGGAGAAGGAGGAAGACAACCATTCCTCCCATGTATCTCCCTCACTGGCGGGTAACCCACCAAATCAATACAATCAAGCAACATTGTTGAGAGAACTTGCAATTATCAAAAACCAAAAACAAAAAATTGTTAATGCTTAGTGACACTAAGATGAAATAATAATTGAAAACTAACAATGAGAGACCAACAAAATTTGACATAGAGATTAAACCTACTGGGTTAAAGATGCCAAAATTGTCACAAGACTCAGCAATCTATGTTCATGCCTTCAACCCAATTTTTTTAAGAAGCATCTTCATTAACAAAACATATCCAATTTCTATCAATATCAATGATCCAAGAAAATCTAGAACAATGTAGATACCAAAACATTCCTAAATCCCCAACTTAGACGCATTGAGCATCGAATAAGTTACACAATTGCCAACAAGATTTGAGATTACAGTCCACAAATGACATAATCAAGTAACAAATCCATGTTCACGCCTACAACTCAATTTTCGTCACCGACTCATGAATATCAACAAATCAAACCTATAACTACCAATATCAATGATTGAAGCAAAACTAGAACAATGTGGGCAGCAAAGCATCCCTAAATCTCCATCTAAGGCGTATTCACGAACTAACACAATTCAACTATAAAGAGATCCAGATCCAAGTTAAACAGTTTAGCATTGTTTCCGAATCGAATCAACATTTAAACAAACTACAAAACATAAAAGCAATCATCCGTTTGAGCTAAAAAAAAAGGGAAAAACTCATGATTGTAACGAATTGGCAATGCACAAACAAAAAAGGAGATTGCAATCATACATAATTGTAAAGGCAATGTGCATAACAAATTAACAACAATAGAGGGTTTGAATCTCTTTTACCATGTAAAAGCGCCGACAAGCTTCCCATGGCCATGTAATCATAAACAAGCAACTTCTCATCATTGCTGTAATAGTAAGCCCTCAAAGGAACCAAATTGTGATGATCCATCGACCCGACACCCTCGATCTTCTCCCTGAACTCCTTCTCCGGTATCGCCACATCCTTCAACCTCTTCACAGCCACAATAGTCCCCATCTCCAAAACCGCTTTATAAGCAGTCCCAAACGTGCCCTTCCCCAAAACCTCTGCTGAAGCCCTCAACAAATCCTCCAAATCGAAGTATCTCGGCGGGTTCCCAAAGAACACCAATCTCTTATTCCCTGCAGTGTTCGTTTCCGCCTTCGCCGCCGCCGTAACCGATGCCGCTGAAGCCGCCGCGGCGGCGGCGGCTGCAGCACTCCCATTGTCCCCCTCCATCATCGATTTCTCACCCTGAATCTCTCTCTCAGCAATATTTTTCGCCGAAGTCACTTCCACCGAGCTCGTCTTTCCGCTTCTCTTCCTCCTACATGTCAAAAAGAGTATCAGCAGTATCATCAAGAGTCCGACTACCGACGCAATCGCGATGCCGGCGATCGCGCCTCCGGACAATTTCTTCTTCTTGCCATTGGTTCTGTTTCCGTCGGAGTCGGTAGAATTCGACGTCGGAGACTCTCCAGGACAAAGCCCTAGAGGTCCTCCGCAGAGAGAATTGCCGAGAAAGGACTCCGTCGGCTTCGATCTGAGCTTCATCGGAATGGAGCCGTTCAACCGATTGAAGGAAACGTTGAACTGGACGAGATTCGGTAGATCCAACTCTGGAATCGAACCTGAAATTTGATTGTTCTCCATGAACAGAGTTCTTAACCTAGTGAGGTTGTTGAAGCTCGTCGAGATCTCGCCGGAGAAGTTGTTTCCAGCGAGGTTGAGACGGACTAGGTTGTGTAGTTTGAAGAGGACCTCCGGGATCTCGCCGGAAAACCGGTTGTCCTGCAAGTAGAGGTTCCGGAGGTCGGTGCACTGAGCGAGATCGGACGGTAGGGTTCCGGTGAGCGCGTTGAAGCGGAGGGAGAGAGTGCGCAGGCGAGTGAGGTTCCCGACGGTCCCCGTCGGAATGTCGCCGATGAGTGCGAACCCCGGGAGGCGGAGTCCGGTGACGCGGTTGCTCTCGCACTGGACTCCTTGCCACCGGCACGGCGTCGCCGCCGCGTCGGTGACGTTCCACTTCGTCGTCTTCCCCCGCAGAGACGACCGGAGAGCTAACAAAGCCGTCGTGTCCGAAACCAGATCTGGTTTTCCGAGACGGAAACACCAGACCGAAACCGCCGTCCACAGCAACGCCAAAACCGCGAGCTTCGCCATTTTTCGCACCCAAGCGGTTTTGCAAAACCACTCGACAGTCTCAAAAGGCGGTTTTCATAGTCTGAGTGCGCGCGTGTGTTAATATTGTGTGTTAGAGAAGAGAAGAGAAGAGAAGAGAAGAAATGAAGAACGAACCCTAACACAGAAAACACACAGAGTGGTGTCTGTGTGTGATGGATTTTCAGTTTGTTTTGGTGGGAGAGGGCGAGGGGGGGTGTTATGGTAATTTCGCAGGAGTCCAAGCTGGAGGGACTCCTTTACCAGCTTAAGCGGATGCAGAGGCACTGATTAATTATTATGAAAATATGTTACTATCTATAAATTGTGTACCAATTCACAGAGGTGTTGGTGGGAATTGTTGTAGTAATCAATTAAACTCTTTTAACAAGTTAACTGTGTCATTTATTGAAATGCAAGTTATTGAGTCGGCTAAATGGATCAAACTTGGTTGAGAATTTATCACACGGACGAAAAAACATACCTCGTTAATTTGTAATTAAATGGTCTGAGTGAAAACATTTGATCAAGGCACTCAACCTTAATTAATCTAAATTTTTTATTTTTATTTTAAAAAAGGTAGTGACTCAAAATCTTTTTATTATTTCAAATACATCATCGAGCAATTAATAAAGCACTCATAATCACTTGTAAAATTTCTTTAATACTCCTTAAATATTTACAAAAAATTTAAAAACCTCCATATGAGTCCAAGTTTTATTTTAAAAATATACGACTTTGTTGTTTTGATTACAAAGGGACGTTGCAAATAAATTGTGCAATGTCTCCTTATATATATATTGTTAAATATTCTTAAAATCATATATTTTGTATCATTCAAAAAATCAAACAAATAATATAAAGCAGTATGTATTTGCAATACCTCTTGTAATTTTTTTTTTTTTGTCACATTGATAATTTGTGAGAATTATTGCAATTTCAATACAACAATGAAGAATGAAGATCGATCTCCATGAGAACAACAGAGTCACATGAAGCCTCATCCCAAACCACCGTTAAAGTCCTCTTAAGGGTAGTGAATGGGGAAGAGTGTCGGTTTCATCTCAAGAAAATAGCTTTGACAAAGGGAAAATAAACAACCCTACAAGAGATAATCTACATATACTAACAACAAAGACACATACTCATAAATCTTCACAAATTGCTTACAGAATGAGATTAAATCATAAAAGAGAAAAAAACCTAAAAAAACCAAAAGAGGAACCCATGAATGCGTCCATCACGACTAATGGGGCACATTGAATTCCCTCAATTCCTCTTCATCAAGATCTGCCCCATTAGATCTCTTCGGCAGCAATCATTTCAAACCCAACCAGAAAATAGAAGAGAAGGTGGTACAGAGCCAAGATGAAAGCGAACAAAATCATATATAACTTCATCGTGATGAACGACAACCAGTGCGCCTCCTCCAACAGTGTTAGTGTCTATTGTTGATGCATGGTCCCTTGTTGGAGCATCATTTTGGTAGACGTGCATTGCTAACTAAACCACTTTCTCCCAAAAAGCTCTATTATTCGTGATATGCAAATCAACGTCTTTCACTCAATACCCTATACTTAGCGAGCCAAGAAGAAAGAAAAAAGAGATAAAACAAAGGAGAAGGGAATAGGAAGGAAAGTAAAAAGAAAAAGAAAGGCAAGGAAACACAAAGGGAAGGAGGGGGCTATCAGCTAATTCAAAATCGCACACCTGAGTATTTTGGTGTCGCCGTAAACCCCCTAGCAAACCCTAAATCTAGTTTTCTTGTTGAATAAGAAATACGAGATACGGCAGAGCTTTTTACCTAATACCATTTGTGAGTTACATCCGACATAACGTGTTGTACAAATTTGAACTATATCAAAATTTATTGTTCATGTTCTTATTAAAAAAAAAAAAAAAAAAAAAAAAGTAGATGCAGTAAATTCTTCAAAATTATAGGTTTTTATGGTTTTGACTTGGCGGGTAAATTTAAAACAAGCTGGGCCTACATGGGACAGCAGCAGAAGCACTCTTTTAAGAGCTCGGTGTCTTTGTCTTAATTCTGCTGAAGACATCTTTGTCTTAATTTTTATTTTTCAATTTTAGAAGACAAAGAATATTTTGTGCCAACTAAAATATCTCTTTTAAAATCATGCAATTAAAGAAATGAGAACAGTGAGAACATGCTCACTGATCACACAACACAACTGTCACTAAAAACTTTATTTCATCAAGCAATATAAATTCATTTATCAAATTTGTTTATTAGTTATATTTGAAATAAATCTAATTTATCAATTGCATTTAATCGAGCACAATAGAAGAGTTTAATCAATATAGTAGACCTCAATTAATTTGAGACGTGCAGGCTATGTTGTTGTTATTTTACTCTGAAAAAAAAAGTCATCAATTTTTCGACTTGATTAGGTCTACATTTTTTGAGTCTAAGATTAGTTAAAGCAAGATCATGAATATCTGATAATAATCCAAATTGTCCAATCATTCGGTGCATTGAGCCATAAGTTCAAGTGTCATGTGCGAAACGATTTTCTTAATCGAAAATGTTTTTCTCAATCAAAATTATTCAATTAGCCAGTGCATTTCCAACGCACACGTATCTCGAGATGCACCAAACAAATGCCGACAATTGCGTGATGTTACTAAGTTACATTAACAGGATCCTTTCTTAATTGAGTGATTAAAATTGGTAATATATGCTTTCGATAGATCTATTTTGTTGGGGTTAAGTTGGTGTGAAAAAAATGAGAGAAGAGATGTTGACGTGTCAACAGCAGGTTAGCCAGATTTGGAAGACACGTGGGGCCCACACAGGATAATAGATGTAATTAGTGGTTTAATTTGGGGGGTTAAGTGTAATGCAAGTGTAACGGCAGGTAAGGGACAGCCTAACGGCTTTTTATTTGAATTAATTGAGTTTTTAAACGTAACAGCAGTTTTTAAACGTTTTACGATTTTGCGGCTTGTTTGACTCAGATGCGTGGACTGTTTATAACTGGATGGCGAAGAGGACTTGAAAACTCTAAAATGCCCTTGACTTAATGAGCTGTGATTTTCGGTTGATTGTTGGTCATGGGTAGTTTTGGAATTCTTCGAGTTGATTAATTAGTTTTTTTTTTATTAATTCCAAGCTAATTGATATTCGAGGCCCAATTTGCATCGACTAATTCAAGCTTGCGTCGAGTAGTACTATTTGGTGCAGTAAAGCTCTCCATTAATAATTTTAAAGTGACTTTGTACTTCGAGCTATAACTTAAAATCACTGATTGAGGCTGATGCAATGCAGCTCAAGCCATCACGTTGGATATGCTCTCGAGTAAGTAATTTTTTTTTGTTTCAAAGTAACATCAATAAGCGGCACTTCATAAAGCGTAACATTCTTACCACACGACACTTCTTCACATGTATGTGGATCTTCGCTAGTACTGATATTATCTTCAACTTAATCACCGTCGATCAACTTTTAGATATAAGGTTTATCTTAAAAGCCTCGATAGTATTAAGATAATCAATTATATATTTTTTTTTGAAGTTTTATTTTATCGGGGTGAGACTAATATTGGTCCACACATCTTCAAAAACCAAACTAAAACTACCCATCTGATTTTTTGTGACTTGGGGGGTTGTCGAACACAACCAAACGCAACTTATAATTCTTATAGAAGTTGACGAAAACATTTCCAATAATTATATGAGAATTGATGAAAACATAATCAATGAAATTAGTCACATGTCCGCGTGCTTTGCATAGAAAGCACAGCTAGCTGTTGTAACGTTTATAATAAAGTTGGACAACATTAGTACTTCAATGACATAGTTATCTACATGGATAAAATAATACCACAATCAATATATGTAACATGTAACGGGCAATGTGACAGCCACTAATTGAACACATGGAATTTACTTAGCTGAAAAATTATTGAGGCACAAGTGTCAATGTGTGCGAAGGAGAAGTAAAAGAGACGAACAAAAGAATGAGAAGAAGAAGCTTGAAACACACATAAATTAATATGTCTAATTTTGTCTTTGTGTTTTCTTAATGTTGCAGTAGTTTGTCCACAAAACATTGTTACATTACACTCCAAGTTTTCTCTTTTATTTTTCTTTGGGAGTTGCAACAATGAATTGAATTTCTTCTGTGATTTCTTCAAGACTTATTCAACTCAAACTCACAGTTTCTAGTTTCTACTGAGTAGAGAAGGTTTGGAGTGGTGGAACCCAGTGTCCCCCAACTGACAACTAAGCATATGGAGCCCCCCCACTCATCATCTTGTGCTTTCTCTATGTATTGATTTTGTACCTTTTGAGGATTGTGGGGTTGGCGAGATATCAACTTTGCATAATTTGTTAAGCAGCACTTGGACTCCACTGTAGTACATTTAATTATTTTGGATTTATTGTGCTATAGTTTTAGCCCGTGAAGTGGCAATGGTTAATCTATTTAATGAGGTATCATTTGGTTCGTTTCTACTAACTTACAGTGTTAGTTGAGAGTTAATATTTGAAGTTAATATTTTCATGTTTGGTTCAACATTAAATTTGTAGGAAAATTTTAAATTTTTAAATAATAAAAAATATGAATTGATATAAATAGCCTTCAAACAAAAGAGAGAGATGGATAATAAATGAGTCATTAATGAGAGGTAATTGTATCAACAACTCTTTTAAGATAACTCCTTTACGGGGATGGTGGGGAGATATCTTACATTGTAGAGTGTAAATTGGGAAATAACTTGTAGACAAGTTGGACAACCAAACAAGATTATTTGCGAACTTCCTGTAAGTTATCTCCAGAGAGATAACGCCACCCCTAATCAAAACAAGGCCTAAGTTTTTCTCTTTAGTTTTTTTTAATATATATTTTTTTTGTAAAGTTTTGGTAACCCAAGTGAGGCAGCAACGACACTCACTTGTTGGTGTCTCTTAATTTTTGCATTGTGATACGCACACTACATCTCGATATGCATTGCAAGATGCCAACAAGCGCGTGTTATTACTGAGTTACAATAGCGCGTGATATAGTTTGTGTGATACAAAAATTGCCAATGAATTGAAGCACTTAATAATTTTGAGTTGCGAATTATCGTCCGTTGAATTATTATTTTTTTTTCAAGTAAAGGATCATTGATGCGGAGCCTCTAATGTGTAAATGAAATAACACTTGATAGCCATATAAATACCACAAATAAAAATTGTGGAACAAAAATCACAAAAAAAACAGCAACGAAAATAAAATTAAAGGTTGAGATTAAATTAATTACTCATTTTGAAATTAAGGCTAAAATCATTTTTAATTTTATTCTACATAAAATCTATATATATATATATATATATATATATATATATATATATATATATAAACGAAAGTTAAGCTATATACATGTTGATACATATTGATATATATGTCAATTTACCTAGCTTTCAAATTAATATTTTAATTAATATTTATATTTGTATCTTAATCATCTAATCAAGTAAATTATTTATGATTTTTTTTTTTTTTGTACATAATAACTTTATTACATCATTTTTTATATATTTTATATTTAATTTTAAATAACTTTTATTTATAAAAAATAAATATAAATTTATAGTATTTGAAAACAACATCGAACTTAAAATTATTATTAGTAATATATAATAAAAAGATGAGTTATTGACACGTGGCAAAATCGATGACAAGAAAATCAAGTATTGAGAATATAGTGGGGGCCCCGTTTTCTACAACCTGTTGTTACGAGGCACCACCAGTCACACCTTCCTTTCTACTTGCATTCATTATTTACTTTGTTTACTATAAGCTCAAAACCTGTACTGACATTATTGTATTATTTACAAACTTGCACTTTTACTTTTACTATAATATGATAGATATATTTAAACAGTCATGGACTCATAATTAATAAATTTATAAAATTTAAATGGGTCACAACTAACGTATATATATATAAGACTTACACTGGCTGACCAATCAATTGGGCGACTCAATATTTTGATAAAATATTTTTTAAAAAAAGTTCTTTCTTTCTTATTGAAAAAATACGGACCAAATAGACTTTAATAAACTTATAAAAGATAGATATATAAAAATATATGTAACTACTAAAAATTATAACAAAACTAAATGTACAATATTTATTATGTCCTAATTATATACAACTACAAGACTCAAACTCTATTCTTTACGGTAAATAAATAGGTATATATTGACCATACATAACTATTTTATTTTTATTATATTTATTTATTTATTTTAATATTAAAAATAAATATCCGACTTCATAAAGATTGTAAGTAGCATGTCTTTTCCATCGCATTACTGGCATGATTAGCTATATATATTCTAACCATATTCATTTACTCAATTAAAAAAATCATATTCATTTATTAATTTATTACTTCATTTATATTTTTTTTCCAAGTTAATTAAACTATTCTTGACAAAAGGAAGTATTGATTAATTGTTGTCTCTACAATACAATTATATATTCAACTTCATTACATGGACCCACTTATATATATATTCCAATAATATAGACCTAGCTATAGTTATAGTAATGATAAAAATGTCTTCTCTGTGATTAAGGTACCACGTCTAGATATATATGACTGTTTGTGTCACTGTAGGGATCACTGGATTTAAAATTTTGGATCCAAAGTGTGCATTGAAATGTAAATGTACAGAGCAAAAGCCGTGCCACCGCCACTGTTAAATTTGTGTTGTTTGATACTGTTGACTTTGCTTTCTCAAAAAAGCTAATTTGGCTGCATGCGCGGGATTTAATATACATGTTGACAACACAAGAAAGTGGTTGCTCAGATGGTAAATAGAATGTAACATTAAAAAAAAAAAAATGTACGAAGAAACATTTGTTTGCCTTAGTTGGAAATTTTCTTTTATAACCTAGAGTCTTGATTGAGGGTACGAAATAGGGAGAGACGAAGCGACAGTATTTATGTCATAGGCGACGATTGCTCGCGACCAATCTTAAGAGATGATGAGCGGGATTGAGTGGTTGTCGTCGGTTCACTATAAAACATTGTGTGTTTAGTGACATTAATTTATTATTTTCGCTGTAATAGATTGTTGTCTGCAACCACCTTGTGTACTGCGTGATGTCTGATCTTAATTAGTTTCGTGCTTCACTGTAAAAGATATTTATTATTGTCGCTGTAATAGATTGTTGTCCATCTTTTGGATTAAGAACATCAATACAACGCAACTGTTAACAAAAAAATAAAAAAAAAAATCTTCTTTTATAATCAAAATGAACATAATATGTAATATCAAAAAAAAATGTATACCAAGAAAATAAAAATAAACAGAATATGTTGACCTTACCAGGAGCTTTAATAAGGATTTATTCTCCTTCACCTCGAAAGAGTGACCATCATAAATTGGTTGATTTACTCTCTCCCTTCTTTCAGCTTTGCTGTGTTTGTGTTTTTTTTCTCTTCCATAAAGATGACTCTCCTTTATTCTCTTTTGTTTGTGGTTTTTTAGCATTAATCGCATTGATTAATCCATACACGTGAACCGTCAGCCTCAAACGAGGTGACTCCCCTACCCTATTCGCTCACTCACAAAATCAAACTTACTAAGAGAAATTAAAGCCTCGCCACTCAGATCAATTAGTTCTTGGTATGAACTCTCTTTACAACTACAAATGGAATCAATGGATGTGTGTTACAAGTGCTACTCCCAAGAAATACATAATCTAAGACAATAAATATGACAGATTCAGACCTTGACTCATTTACCTATATATCCAACTTAATTAGCCAGCCCGACTATCGAACAAAGGCGGACAAAGGTTTGTCGAATCGAATGTCGTTGGGCTTCCAACGGGTTGAATTTGTAGAAGCCCAACATTCAGGAGGACTCAAGTCTAAAGGTCGGCCAAGCCCGAGCCCGGCCGTGCACAGCCCTAATTTGATGGTCACAACTAGATCAATAAATGATAGCATGCATGGAAAACAAGTTAGAGACATGGCTTACATTAATATTCTTTCAATGATGCAAGGGTTCTAAAGCCCAATGACATGGCTCAGTTGCTGCTGCTGCTTTGTGTTAATCCACGCTCGGCCACTTTCAGACCTCATATAGAGAGCGACCCTCTCCAACCTTATTTTTTTAATTCACACGACTCGAACTCAACCAAGTCCCCTACCACTCGGGCCAATCGGGTTTTGGTGATTGCAGCCCTTTTTGATCCTCCCCAGAATAAACCACAAATTTGGTATTTAATAGGGTCAACCCCTATTAAAGGGGTGTTATTTTTGGTGATTGCAGCTCATTTTTGATTACTATTTAATAGGAGTTTTAAAACCTCTATTAAAGGTAAAAAATGTTATAGTGAAACATATGAACTATTGGATCCTCTACTCTTAAAAATGCCAAGATGAAGGGCTTCCTAGCTCTTCTATGAAAGAACATATGAACTATTGTATACTATATGCGTCTCATTAAGTGAAAGCCCACCCGATTACATGAGCACCTAGGAATGTGCACAACAACTTTGTATATACAAAACAATGCCTAAATCCCCATATATATGTAATACATAACAATGCCTAAATCTCATATTAGTTGGAATTGACTACACGGATCAACCTCTACCACTTCGCTCGATTTAATACAGACCCATTTATGCTATAATATGATCTCCATAAAAAAAGGAAAGCAAAAAACTTTTTTTGTAAGTTCGAATCTTTAATTTTTACATAGTTACAACCGTACTTTTTGGTTTGTCTATCCATTCCAAGTAATATTTTTCTTGTTTGTCTAAATCCCTACATCAAACACAAGTTCTCATTTAATGTTATTATCACCAAGGCATGGGCTTCATCGATAACGGATAAGCAACATTGGAGAATCATATTTATCTACGTCATCCTCCATCATCTCCCCTTTCCTTACCAATCATACAAACATATAAAATAAGCTTAATAGGCAAATACATGTTAACGTTTCAAGATTTTTGCAAAAATATCATAACATTTCAATTTTTACAATATATCGATCTTGACATTTTAATTTTAGGCAAATGTATCATTGTTTGTAATTATTATGTATCAAACCACAATCAAAGTGATGAATAATCATTAGATTACATACCATTTCCATTTATATGATATAATATTCTCAATTGTACGCATAATTTATTATATTTTTAAGTGTCATTCACTAAAAATAGAAAGTGATGATACAATTTACGAGAAATAAAAAAGTTAAGATATTTTTGCCAAAATTCAATCGTTAAGATATTTTTACAAAAACTTTGAAATCTTAGGATATATTTATCTATTAAACCTATGAAATACTACCAAAAAATCCAAGACACTGAAGGACTCTGACAAATGTAAACAAACAATCCGTACACTTTTTAGTGGGAGTGACGGACCACCGGTTTTTTTTTTTTATTTCTTATTTCCTATGTGGGTGTGTTTTACTACTTTTTTTTTAAGAATCTACAAATTAAAATTATTGATATTTATATACATATACTAATATAGTAAATTTGGGCACTCCATACGTTTGTTAAGAAAACAGTCTTTGATTGTCATACTGTATCATTGTTATAATCGTAATATTTTAAAAATCAACTATGTGGCAATTGAATTATGTTCTTACGAACAATTAGAATTACAAATTAATCAATATGCTTTTATCAAGATAGTTAGTTTTACATCTGGTACTATTCTATTAAATGTATTGAGTTATCGTGATTGATGAAATCTTTAGTTTACTTTGACAAAAAAACGATAAAGCTCATAGATATTGTACATTCACTTTTTGTCTTTATTTTTTTTATAGCAAAGCATTTTATTAACAC
The DNA here is from genome assembly GCA_039657365.1 of Stephania yunnanensis. NCBI lineage: Eukaryota > Viridiplantae > Streptophyta > Magnoliopsida > Ranunculales > Menispermaceae > Stephania > Stephania yunnanensis. The sequence continues at coordinate 53,068,330 of CM077588.1, read as the reverse complement.
AAGCACTCAAAAAAAAAAAAAAAAAAAACCAAGAGAGCGTCGTGGATTGCCAAACAAAGAAGCAACAACATATTCAATGAGAACTCATGAAACATATATTAAATACCAAACAATGACAATATATCACCAATTTGATTAAAAGTCCATTAAAATTTCAGGTGATTTATCAAATTTTGGACAAAACATTGATGGGACGAGCTTTGGAGGCCTTGGGGGCCTGTTCTTTAGGGACAACAACAGTGAGAACACCATTGTCAACATGTGCAGAGATCTCATCAAGCTTGAGGTTCCCAGGCAGTGAAATAACTCTACTGAACTCTCCCTTCATAGCTCCTCTCTCTGAGACTCTCCAAATTGCATCTTTCATCACTTCACTGTCTTCTTCTTTTGGTGCTCCCCCACTTATGTGCAGAACATTGCCCTCCTCTTCAATTTGAACCTTTATGTCATCTTTGGAGTACCCTATTTTTTACACAACATAATATGACAATGTGCATATATATGATGGTTGATTAAGTGGTTAATTGAGTTGAAAAAAATGTTTTTGAAGTGATATTAAGAATCATATTAGGCCAACTATGCTTTTATTTGATATGTGTGCAATGAGGATGCTTAGATTTACGTGCGGTAAAACTCGTAAAAACAAAATAAGAAATACTGAAATTGTAAGAAAAGTTGAAAAGAGATCAATTGACACAAAAATTAGGGAATGAGAATCGCAATAGTTTGGGCAGATCAAAAAATGACATGCAAATGTCACAATTATAAAACTCGACAAGATATAAATTGAAGAAATTCAACGATATAAAAGTTGATATAAGATAACTTGAGATGCATTGATAAAGAATTTTGAAACCATATCATCAAAATCATTAAATCAAGCCTAACGAAGAGTTTGATCCATGTGACCGATCCCTAAAAGTTAAAGATCATCTTATGTGCATCTCTGATGATTGAATTGAAAAATAATTTGGAGTGACATAGAGATGAGACTATAAATGGGTAAGTATAGATAGATGTACCTGGGACATTGATCTTGAAAATATGTGAAGAGGGGGTTTCAAGCCAGTCCATGAGAGCCAGTGAGCCTGTCCATTCACGTGTTGAAGGAGCGTTCAAGAGGAATTTCTTTAGAGGATCACCAAAGAAACTGTCTGCCATTGCTTTGGCTAATTTCTAACCAAGTGAGAAATTATGGTTTTCTGCTTCTTTGTTTGCTTTTATAGATTGATTGACAAGAGAGGCTTTTCTAGTAGGGAGAGTTGGAGAGAGGCCCAGAAGCTTCTCTTTGTCTCTGCTGATTTGGATTATTTTCTGCATGGATAAAACTTTTTATATTGCCTCCATTGCCTTTGATTTAGTGCAGTTGATTACATACTTTCCAAAAATAAAGGTGGACTCTATAGCATATTGGCCCTGTTTGATTTAATTTTTACTTTTAGCTTATACTTTGATAACGTGGATAAATGTTTATGAAAAACAAAACACGTATAGGAAACGCTTTTGAGAATCGTACTTATTATGATAATTTTAGGTAATTTTGATTGATTTGTCAACGCCACATCAACTAATCACAGAAAACATAAAATGCAATCAAACGGTATAAAAGATGTTTATTTAGTACCGTATCAAGGATAAACAAGAAAATAAGCTTAACCAAATAGTTCCAAAGTTTTTAAAGATTCTATTTAACATCTTTTGCTAAGGTTTCCTTGAACTCGAAGTCTATGGGATTCATCCAAATGTGATTCGCAAGTAACATATAAATAGATATTCATTGAAATTATTTTCTAATATACACACTTGTAGCAACTTAAAAAATACAAATACCAGATATTTCCAAAGTTTTTAAAGATATCTATTTAACATAAATAAGTTGTGTTTGCAAAATAAGGATTTCCTTGAACTCATTTTAATTTTTTGAAGTCTGCCCATGGGATTCATCCAAATGTGATTTATTCTTTTGGAAACAAAAAGTAACATATAAATAGATATTCATCCAAATGATTACCTTTTTCTAACATGATAAACACATTTTGTCAAAAAAATGATAAATACATTTACACAAAAATATCATTTAATTATTATGGTTTACAATATTATTAGTAATAGATATTTAATTGACCAAAATAATATATAAATACTTATTCAAGTAACATCACTTAATATTACTAATTTACTACATGTGAAATTTGGAACAGTATTATTCAAAAAAAATGTTTAATATAAACACATGAGACATGACATATTATGATTACTATCCAAAAATATTAATATTATGTTATTCTACACATATAATAATAAATTTATTTGTATATGTTAGGTAAATAATAGTTTATATAAATGTCTTTTTAAGAACTAAAAAAAGTCCTTTTATATCATTTTGCATTTATCAGCTACTTGATTAGCTATTTCTTTCAAATAATTTTAATCGACTAGCAAAATTATCAGCTATCAATTATCAGTTACTAACTTTTTAGCTATCAACTAAATTATCCGCTATCAGCTAAATTATCAGCTAGTGTTGTAAACAAACAAAAAAAATATTAAATATAAAAAACCAAAAATACTTAATTATAAATATATCATAAAAATTTAATATTTTTTTAAAATGTTAAATAAATATTATTAAATAATTATGTCTATATATATAGTATATTTAATAATACATATATATCATTTATAATATATATAACATGTCTTTTAATGTCATTTTGTATTTCTCCATCAGCTATTTCTTCCAAACAGTTTTAAATGATCAGTTAGATTGTTAGTTTTTAGCTATCATTTAATAGTTTTTCAGCTATAAGCTAGATTATCAATTAATGGGCTTCTACAATATTACATAATGAAGTAATTAAATCTGATGAAACAACAACAAAAAAAGAAAAAAACAGTCAAAATTGATGACTACTCTCAACACTGCCTCTTAGCTTTGGTTGCATTGCAATGTTTCCTCTGTTGCAAAGATGACCTAGAATCAATCATACCCTTTAAAGAACAGATGCATAGTACCAGGAAAGCCATATAAGCTGAAATAATTAAGGGATCATTTGGTCTGCTAAAAGCCTGCATAGGTGTGGCAACTGCCGCCGCGCTAACTGATGCAAATCGCCCTCCAGACTCTTTTTGCCTGTGTTGAAGAAAGGAGAAAGAGATCCTATTTCAAATAAGCTCTATAATGGAAGTCGCGCAGCTAAAGCGCAAGAGTAAACATTACAAATCAGCATCAAATATGCCTCAGAAATGCTACTATTCTTTACTATTGATCCTAAGGCCATCATCTAATACTCGAATATGATTCACGGTTTCTTCCAAATCCAAACAGTAATTTATGACGGACGAATAAAGATTCACGTTGAGCACCAAATATTAGGACCAACCAAGTTGTTTGTAAGGCCACGTGAAAAATAAAATCACAGATGCATCAGGTATTAATGAGCAGATCATAAGATGCTATCAGGTCATACCTCCATAAGTTTGAAATAGAACCTAATATAGACGAAATCAGCCTCGATCCCTTGCTTGATGGTCTAGTTTGATTACTATTCATCTCACGTTGGTCAAGGTTATGACTTCCTGCAATATGGAAAATGGAAATACAATGAACCTTTTGTAGCAAAAATACCATTCACTTCCAATCATTGATGGGTTCAGAGTTCAGTACCAGAAGTGGGAATAGAATGGGTTCTCCTCGATGTCTTTAGTGAAGCCAACTTCTCTAGTAAAGCACGTTCCTCCTCACTGCCATTATCAAGATAACTAAGTTAGAAAGAAAAAAAAAAGACTATAACCCAACTACCAAGAATGTCTGTAAAAATTCTTCACATGATTTAAAGAGTACTGTAAACATTGAAGCACACAGCTTAAATTTAGGTACAGCGAAGTGAGCCAAGTGCCCCGATTATTAAAACAAGCCATAGTTTTAAATTGATCACACAAAGATGAGGACGACGACGACATAGCCTCAATCCCAAATTAATTGGGGTCGACTACATAAATCATACTCTTCCATTGCGTACAATTTAGTGCAATTGAGCCTTGATGGTGTGCTTTCCTAATCATTTAAATCCCTCCTAACAATGTATCCTAAGCTAGCTTCGGTCTGCCCTTACCTCGAAGAATTTCATAAGTTTCTATTGAGTCGCATTTTCTTATGGGGCATTTTAGGCCTTCTTTGGAGGTGTCCAAACCACCATAACTGTCCTTCCCTATCTTTGAGTCAATTGGTGCTACCATAACATCCCCAATTCCTAAATCTTGTTATCAACAAGACAAGTACAATGGTACTTGCATCTCCTCTTCTAATAAAGCTAGGAATAGCTTGGGAGTACTAATAAGTCATCCCAATCCCCAAACCCAGCAGAGGCAATCTTAACAAATCGGCAAGTCATCTTCATGTTCACCAATAAAAAAAGATAATTATAAATAGGCAATCAACCTTAATTCCTTTGATGACGGGATGCGACTTCTTACGTAGTAAAACCAACTGAATAAATGACTCTATGAAAAAGGGAGGTGGACTCCAGAAACTACAGAATGTGAGCCAAAAATAACATTGCTGTGGCATTGGTTGGGACTTGAAAGTCATATCTATCATACTTAAGGATTATAAATGGACGAGAAGTTGTTTTTCGCAAAGATGCAGATCACTTTACTGAAACCAATAGCTACATAGAAGACTTTTTCTAATCATGGGATTCTTCTTATAATGAACAAAAACCAGTAGACGGTCATTCAGGAAAAACATAGAAGACAGACAATATATTTACTGGCTGTGCCCATGTAGGACAGAAATAAGTCATAAGTGTCCAAACAAGGAAAACAATATTAGTAAAACGCAAATGGACCACAGAGAGATTACTGATCCTACCTGATATCCGTAGGAATTTCAACATTTATAATAAATTTATGATCACCCCGAACAGATGGTTTCTTCATGCTTGGAACACCCATGCCTGGCAACTTAACTGTCTCCCCCGGCTGAATTCCAGGAGAAATTCGAAGATCTCTAAAGCCCTCAACTGTTTCCACCTGACATTTATGTAAGATACCACACAGAGAGGATAATGGTCTGAATATGCACACGCAGTTTGATAAGTCATGAAAATCTCTGTTGCAAGTTTATCTGATTCAGTGTATCAACATCTTCATTTAATAGGAATGCCCACAGAAGAAGTATTTCTATTTCATAATTTCATTAGCCAGCATACAAAATTTAAATATTCAGAGACAGTCATTACAATCACTCATCTACTTTCCTTCCAAGTAACATTTGCATAAAATGGAGTTTACTCAAACCTATTAACAGGTTGAACCACATGTGAAAGAAAGAAATTTATAGAACTCATGAGAACAAAACTTCATATCCCACTAATTTTTTTCTTAACTGGTTGCTAGTTGTAATCACATCACATGTATACAGAACTTAAAATACAAATTCTAGTCTTCCACAGTTCCATGCATTTCAGGTCTACAAACAATCTCACACTTCAAGGTAGACAGATCCAATTAACTAAAAAAAAAAAAAATTATATTCAGATATACAGCATGTCTTACATAAAGCAATAGCAAGAAAAAAATACCTTGACAACTGTTCCTAGTATGGCATCGGTGTAGTCAACAGCAATCTTGGAGTAAAGACTAAGACCCTCTCTCCAAATTCCTGGTTTTTCCTCTATTTGAACAAACAAATAGAGATCGCCTGCTATGCTCCTACATAATGTAATTTATGCATTAGTTTTAAAGAATGAAATTTAGATTTTATTTTCACACAGACATGGCACTTATACAAGATTCAACTCCCTGGTTTCATCATGATTTTGTTCATGAATCACCCAAAAATGAATTATGGTGGCCATCACTTGTCAGTCCAAATATTATCTTTGTCAGCACAAGATATGGAGCGATACATTGTCTCTCTGTGTTCAAGTGTGTCTACCATTCAATAAAGAAGCCCAACCATCTAACATAAAGTTCATACCTTTTCTTATCAAAGTTTCCTTCTCCTTGTATTTTCATTGTTGCACCATCATTAATACCAGGTGGAACGATTACTTTGATGCTTCTCTTTGCCTGCACTTTACCTCGGCCACTACATCGCGGGCAATGATCAGTAATTTTCTTTCCTTCACCACCACATTTGAAACAAGTAGATACCTAGAAATTGCACCGTAGATATATAAATACATAACAGTAACAGAGATATCAAAATATATCTCTATTTGTTTGTTCAAATAAAACACTACTAACCGGACATACGGACCTGGTAGCGACAAATCAATAAAAATATATGGCTTTAAAGATTATACTGCTTAAAGTAAGAACTGAAAAATCAATAATACAGGAAACAAAATAATCGCAAGCATCAACAACAACAACATAGCCTCAGTCCCAAATTAACTGGGGTGGGCTACATGGATCAAACTTTTCCATTGTGCGCGATTAAGTGCAATTGATGGTGAGCTTTGCAAACTATTCAAATCCCTCTTAATTAATGCATCCCATGTTAACTTTGGTCTACCCCTACCTCGTCGAATTTCTATAGTTTCTATTGAGTCAAGTTTTCTAGTTGGAGCATTTGTAGGCCGTCTTTGCAGGTGACCAAACCATCGCAAGCATAGTTTAAAAAAAAATGGGTATATGAAAAGTGATCTATATTTTTTTGGGTGTACGAAAAAGCAAACTATATTATAGGACAAAAGGAAACCATCAAAAATATCATCCATGAATTTATTGTCTCATCCCAAGATTACCTCCCGCTTCTCAAGTATTGGTACACTTAGCTGAACAAAAGTTCATCATCAAAGGCAAATTTTGCAGTATATTTAAGACTTGTGTTTTTTAGATTACATTATCAAAACTGTGATTCTGAGTCTGAAGATCATATGCAATGGATATACAGGGCAAATTTTGGGTTCCGGCTCGATAACCAAACAATAATTGAGCATGAACTTGCACCTCATTGGCATTGATCATATTCAAGACCCAAGCTATGAAATAGTTTTTGACTTCATCACTAGATCTTATTCACAATTTAGAGCTTGAAGGTAGCATAACAAGAAAACATTGTACGGCAATGGTTTCATTTTCTAATAATACCTGGGACATTACTCCAAAGGGAGTCTTTTGAGTATTTATCATTCTTCCCCTACCTCCACAATCTGTGCATGATTTTATGCAACTGCTAGATCTTGCACCAGTTCCATCACACTTATCACACATCTCTAAATAGGAAACATCAATCTCCCGCCGGCAACCAAAGATTGATTCCTCAAAACTCAGAGATAGGTCATACCTACAATATAAAAAATGTCCAATAAAGAAATTTTCAGAAAGGTACAGGAGTGAACAAAACAACGAAAAATTAAAGTCAGAGCAAAACAAACTATTCTGAACTACTCAAGATTTATCTATTGAATCTCTGAAGCATGATTGATTTCTTAGGTGTGATATTTTGTTTTATCAGTAATTGAGCAAAATTGTGAACTCACAATCATCTAATTATAAAAGTTGACCCAGATCATATGACTCCTACCTATCTGTATTGCCCATTGAAACATTGTTTGATTGCCACTAAACTTTAACAACTTGTAAATTTAAAGGAATTCTAACACTAATTTTCCAATTACAAAAAAGAAACAAAAAATCATTTCCTCAATTCTTTGTTACAATTAATTATGATATGCAGAATGATCAACAAAGTATGATAAATAAAACGATTCAAATGCAAGGAATGGCAATAATAATGATGATAAATAATAATAATAATACCAATATAATCATAAAAAGGAGAATTATGTAAGATCTGAATTTCTACCTTATATCAAGAGTTTGGTTGCGGTTGTTCCTAAATTCGCCGCCCCCGAAAAATCCATTTGACTCCTCAAAATATGCATCAAAGATGTCAAAAGGGTCCATCTGGTAAAATAATATAATTTCATAAATCAAAGAAAGATCCATGTTTTTGACCAACCTATTAGACTTGAAAGAAAAAAAAAAAAAAAACGTATACTAGGCTACTAGCTAAACATAAACCAACCAACAAACACATAATAAAACTTCTTTTCATATTTTATGAAGTTATACATCATAGAGCAAAGATTGCTTACTCCTTGTGAATTGGCGCCTGGTCCGCCAAATTCTGACAGTAAACCAGACTCACCAAAACGGTCATATACAGATCTTTTCTCATCATCTGATAGGACCTACAAAAATGCTATGTTACCAGTGGAAAAAAAATGAATACATTTAAAAGAAATGGCAACGGAATTAACCTAGACAGCCACATAATTCCAGCATTACTAATATTAGCTCAAACACAGCCTAGATATATAAATCAATGCCTAATCATCAAACTAAAGACCAAAACGTGATTGTGTACATTGAAATGTTCAAAAAGCATGCCACATGAAGCAAAAGAGGCTAGCCTTTTGCCAGCATAGTAGGAAACCTCAAAAAGTTCATTAACCAGCCCAAGTACCTCCCAGTAAAAAAAAAAAGCATTGGCGGTAGAGAGGGCAGAAAATGGGTACAACCCACAATTTGCAACTGCTTTCAAGGCTAAAATCATTTGAAATCACACGAAAACAGAGACAACTACTAGGATTCATGATTTTAAGGCAGAATCTAAAGTTGTTTAAAATATTAAATAGTGGAAGAGAGAAGAGTTATGAAGAATAGAACCTCATATGCTGCACTGATCTCCTTGAATTTTTCTTCCGCCCCAGGGCTTTTGTTCATATCTGGATGATACTGCTCGACAACAAGGAGATATAAGCAATAAAAAAGTACACAAATGAGTATACTATATCATCAACTAAATGACCAAATACGAGATGAAGATGCATTAAAACCTCATGTTATTTAGGATCTAAACTTATATTTACTTCAAAAGGGAGAAATGAGCTGAAAATTTTAGGTAAAAGCAAGGGTTTTTCGACCCAAAACTGCATAGGTTCAGACACAAAACCTAGCCCATCTAGGCCTTGTCTGAGCCCGCCCATTTAGGTAGCCCATCAAAAATAAAAATAAAAAACAAGCATGTAGTGGATAAAAAGGGGTATTTCGGCACGTTTAAGGTGAGGTAAAATACCGTATTGCTGTCATAACTCATTTTTGTTGAGTTTGTAATCATAACTAATTAATTCAAATTAATTAGTGACTAGAGAGACATTTTTTTGAGAGGAACTAGGTCGGGCGGGGAAATGGCTACGAATATCGGGTGGAGATGGGGAAAAGCCTCCCCATCCCCAACACTTGGGTTCCCTCTCCCAACAAATTTTCAATTCCATTCAGTAACCTCTCAACTTAATCTTCATCACCATCTCCCTGCCCACCCTAGTGGTTTCAATTGATTTTTTTGTTGACTTGCAAGCCTGATTAGAATCATTTTCTTGAACATTTGCTACATAGCATTGTTGCAATTTGACAAGAGATTCATAATTGGAAGGAGTTCGGGTGAAGCACTAAAGAACTTAGACAACACATCGAAGAAAAGGGGGAAAAATCCTGAAACGAATCTTGAAAGAGATGAAAGAATGCTATCAGGTCCATTTTTTGAAATCTTCATGGTTTCATTTAATTACATGTCTTGAAAAATTAAAGATTTCAATTTCTTCGCTAGTAAAAGTGGGAAAACATTATACACATTAGTGCAATCAAATCACTTGAAATGTATCTCTAAATCACAAATTAATTCAAATTAATTAGTTTATGACAACGAACTCAACAAAAATGAGTTACAATAGCAGTATTGGTAGTAAGTACATAACCTTAAACTTGTCAAAATACCTTCTTTTTTTATCATCAATCATGGTGGTTATATTATATCCCCTTGGTTTTTCTCAAGTTTTGAAATTGGGGCGCGATCCCAATTAATTTGGGACTGCGGCTATGTTGTTATTGTTGAACTAACCAAAAATGCAGTACACATTCCACAAGTATATTCACAATTTTGAATTTCCCCTTTCAATACCAACAACAATTAAGTCACAACTAATCACACTTACTAAATCGCACATACATACATGATAATCGAAACGGCAATCGCAATCGCAATCGCAATCGAAGAATGCAAGAGAGATGGAAAGGAAGAATGACCTGACGAGCGAGCTTCCTATAAGAAGCTTTGATTTCCGTCAAAGTGGCGTCTCTTGTGAGATTCAATTTGGAGTAGTAATCAGACCCGGTCTTCGCAGCAGCAGCAGCAGCATCAGCCCTAACTCCACATCTCCGTCACCACGGCCACGGCCGAAACCAAACCCTAAACCGAAACCAGTACTCCCAAATCCGAATCGAAACACGGAGGCTCCGGAAGTCATTAATCTGCATTGGAGTGCAGTGGATTTGGTGAAGAATCCGAGAGATGATGACATCGGTTGTTTGAGATGCGATTGGATTTGTGTGACAGTTGATGCGATTAAGCATCGCTTCGGATCGATCCAGCGAGCGAGAGACACACAGAGAGAGAGGGGGACTGTTAAACACTTAAACCCATTAAACCCAAGAAACCTCGAGATGCGTGTAAATATAGTTCTTGGTGCATAGATGCGTGTAAATATAGTTCTTGGTGCATAACGCAGATGTAGTCTCTATGAAGGCACTTGGGACCGTCAACGTGATTTCGAGGCGTGACTTAGGTGATGAAATAATTATTTCCCTTGCTTGAGTATTAGAGCATCTCCTGGGCGACTATAAATTAAAATAAAAATAGACATGATTTCCAAAGTATTTGACTACTTTAGATAATTTATGTGAATTGAAAAACTTTTAATGATGGTGTTTTTATTTACAATGACTATTTTTAAATAATTCATATGTTTTTAAAATTTTTGTAAATATTTAACTATAATGAAATTTTACAAGTGATTATGTTTTTATTTATAGATATATTTGAAATTAAAAAAAGAACTCGGACTCACGAGTTCAAATAACATTACCCTTTTATTTATAGGGAACTCAAACAATTCATTTTTCAGTTGTATCAACCAATTGAGGTAATCAAATACAATCTACGAGTGACAAAAAAAAAATCGTCATAGAAGATCGAGATAAAAAAAAATCACTAAAGCCCTGTTCGGTTCAACTTATGCTCTTACTTATCGCTGACGTGTCACTCGATAAACAACTCTGGCTGTTTGATTGCTTATATCTGTCATATATATAAAAGCACGAATCACCAATTTTTGAGTGGTAATGAAATTTACCTATTTGTCCATATTTTTTTTTATCTCCAAATCAACATTATCTTTTGTATCCAAATCAAACTCTAACTCCTTATTAATCTACTATACGTCTTTTTTTTCTTTATCTCCAAATCAATCATGAACCCATTCCCATCAATCCAATACACTTTTTTTGAGGAAGTAATGTACTAGCATGATTAACTTGTTTTTTCATTCGTATGTTATCTCAATCACATTAGAGAATATCGATAAGCTAAAAAAGGTACTTGCATTTCTAATTTTTTAAATTTTAATTATAATTTTAAATTTTTTTTAATAAAATTTTAAAAATTTCTATGATTGTCTTGAAACTAGATATATATATTTTTTTTTTCTATGATTGATTTACAAGGCAACCAAAAACTACTAAAACTATCATAAACACTGCGATTTTAAACCGATTTTCAAAAGCATCTCATAGTGTGCTTTTTGCTTTTCACAACAGCTTATCCAAATCATCAAAACATAAGAAATTAAGAACCAAACAGGGCCCAAAGAGAAGTTGGAATTGACAAGTAGAACGATTGGGCTTACGATGGATCAATTAATGGGCTTAAGCCTTTGTTGATGCTAGGCTTCCTTTTTTTTTTAATATCAAAGTCTCCATTGCAATGTTCATTTATTTGACTTGGAATTATGAGTCAAATATATAGTTCATTAATTAACATTGAAGAGTCCTTGCTAGTCTCATGCACATCACATCATAATAAAAATTCAATTATGAATCCATAAACCTTTTCTTAATTGGATTTTTTAGGGTGTAGAGTCTATAGACCATGACAAGTGGAAGTCACTAACCCCTACAACACAAATAAAGGTGACTTGTTTCATGTACCCTTTAGAGCATTAATTAATGGATACCCTTATTTAAGTGGTCCGTCTGATTATATATCCACCTTCATCGACCACTTGTCAAAGACTCAAAAAGTTAATCCAAAGTACACAATTCGATTTGAATGCAACAACAACATCTAATTAAAAACTTTCAAATTAGTTGGATTTGATTATAGAAATTCAATTGTTCATTTCGATGGATTTTGCTTATTTGATGATGTAATTGGGAATTTCAAGTCTTTATAACAATTAATTAATGCATCTTCGATTTAATTAGGTTATAGATTCTAAATCTTTAAATTCCTTCAAATCTTAGCTTATTAAGTTTTAAAACTCAGACAATTTACAAGTTGTCTGGTTGATATGTCCTAAACCGCTGTAAATGCATTTTTCATCACACTTTTTTTTATTAGTGCTACGCGTACTAATATTAGTCGATCTTCATTTTTGAATCCTATAACTAATTAAAAATCTCCAAAAATATATACTTCATGCCAATTATATTGCTTTAATTAATATGTACAAAAGCAAAACAATTAAGCCTACTTTTAAGTTAATTGTAATATTATTTCATGTGGTCACAAATCCTAAAGAGCATATGCACATATTATCCACGTACGTCTCTCCCATTTATGCAATATAGCATCTAATCTTGTAATCTGGCAAAGCTAGTTGCATTAGCTTTCTGCATTCTTTCTAAGATTCACTCATCAAAGCTGCTTGAAAGCATTGCTTTAAGAGATTAAAAAAAAAAAAAAGGCACACAATTGGCTCACAATGTGCCATAAAAGAATGTCAAGAAATAAGAGACTCTATACACTGATAAGATCATTCATATTCTCTTATCTGTCAAAACAAAAGAGAAGACTGTATATACAGAATCAATATTCCTTCTTGGCGCCGCTTGTCCTATCCGATTAGTTATCGATAACTCAAACGCCTAATCCATGCATTAGTTTATACAATTGTACCTATAAAAAGATTGATTAAGATATATAATTTATAGAATATTCTAAGTCACCTTCTTTATTAATTTCTAGGAGAATCATCCAAGCCATATTGATGTATAATTAATTGAGATCATGCAACTTTGTTTTGGCATGGATTAATGATACTAATCACAGTGTAACTAATTAAAAGGGGGTTCGAAATAATTGGTTAAATCGGATGTAATTATTCGCCACGCAGGCGAGATTAAGCATGAATGGCACCATCATCAAATACACTAGAAAAGTTATTAACTATTAGGGTTTAAGTGTGGTCTCTGTTGATTTGATAGAGACTATCCAATTGTAGGAGTTGCTTTCTTGGATTATGTTTTTTTTTGAATAATGTTGTGGGGATGAAACCATGATTGGAATAAAAGGAGCAAAACGTAGTTCCAAAGCAGATAGAAGGCCATGCCCCACAATGGATTTCTTCAATAGTAACATATAACTCTTTAGTGTTTATCTTAATGTGAGCAGTATGGCCCTACAATGTTAAATTAATTTCCTAGTACAAAAGTGTATACAAGCACCAAATTGCATTAGCAAAAGCAAATTGTGATAATGGATGAGAGAGAATAAGAACAATGCCTAGGCATGTTGTTCTTTTTATCAAGATATACACATTTTTTCATCTATATATGGAGGGCACTTTACCTTGTCTGGTGACTTCACTCTTAATTAAAGTTGAAGCACTGCAGGTTGGGGACCATATTCATGATTTCCTAATCTAATTATATATTTGGGCATTCTAGTGTATAATAAATTGATTTCGGTGGCGGGGAATCAATCCCCTTTAGTTAAGTAATGGTGTTAAGTTCGAGCGTTGCGAATAAAAAAAAAAAAAAAAGGGTTTACATAAGGACACTTCATTTTTGCAAGAGCACTACAAAAAGTCAGTTTGGACAAGTACACGCTTGATTTCAAACAAAAAATTAAAGCACCAAAAGTAAACTTTTAAAGTTTAATTTTAGATGGAATGAAAATAAATTGGCAATAAGAGATTAGAGAGAAAAATTATTGATTACATTCCCAAAATCTTATAAGAAGGGAAAAAAAGAAAAAAAAAACAAGATTGCCAACCTAACAATTATTTAATATTGCAACAAACAATAATGAAGACAACAAAGAAGCCAAGGCAGACCTTCATTCAACACATCTTTCACTAAAGAATTGCTTTGCCATTTTTACACAGTAGTAGACATAACTTTGTTGAGTGGGGGCACTAATGGAGAGAGTTTATGTTGTGGAATCTTTGGCTCCTTTCACACTTTTTTTTTTTTCCTTCACTTGCTTCAAGGTACCTGCCTCCAACACAACTTTATATCTTCCCTTTTAGGTCTCCTCATTGAAGGAAACATATAATGAAACTCCCAAAAAGATAAAGAGAGAAAGAAAAGAAGATCCAACAAGAGCCCAAAGACTTAAAGTCATGAATTGAAAAGAGCCACATAATAAAGCAAAGTCACCCTTTAAAATCTCAAGCTAGCTTCATTTACCTGCATTGAACAGTACAACAAAACCCCATAACATAAATCAGTGAATTGTAATTGATGAATGTTGTTTTCATTATTTTCATTATAGTGAAAATTTCATGAATGCACCAATCAAGTGGATTGTTCACTGGCACTGGTTTGATATAGGGTTACGTAGGTAACAGGTTAGCAATTCAATTGAGCCTCTCATATAAAAAAAATCCATGGATGCCGCGACAAATTCTTGTAGTACTACAGTTCTTAATCAACACCATTAAGAGGCTCCACTTTAAAGTCTATATAGTATCTATAATATATAGCTTTTTTTTTGTTTAATTCCTTTTCTCTTCTTTTCATTACTATAGATATGAGATGACCATACATTCATGAGTTCTGTAAAGAACTCAAATAAAATTGAAAAAGCATAAAAGATCAGAAGAGAAAGTAACAAATAAATTTTAATAAGGCATGAATGGAAGCCAAAGAAAATCAATCAAAAAAAAAAAAAGTGGAGAAAGAAAGAAAGAAAGAAAAAAAGAAAGAAAGACTCGTACCTTTTGTTTCAAATGCCTTTCTTAGGAAAGCAAGGAAAACTACGAGTACAGCTACTCCGGCTATTAGACCGATGGTAATTGCAAATGCCCTCTCACCGTCATCGCTGTTGGAATGATCTATAATCGAAAAATCGAAAACAAATCAAAATTAAATTTTCATTTGTCGTCTTGGATTCAAAAAGGGGAACTATCACGATCAGGAATGCAATCTTCACATCTAACGACAATTATTTCGAATAGAAACAGATCATAAATGAGTTATACACTTCCTTAGCCAACAATGTAGCATCATTGGATTCTCCATTTCATGATTGTTACAATGTAGGCTCTCTTTGTCCCACAACATTCTTTTTATTGCTTTTGACTTGAAAACAGAACTTCTTAAGAGTCAGAACAGATCTTCTTATAACACCAACTAGTCAAGCAATGCAAAGTATGCTCCACTCCTACCAGTCTTAATTTTATCTTTTACTTTAATTAACAAGCTTTTCCTTTCAAACTCATAAATTGAAAGCACCCTACTTTAAAGCCAAAGTGAATTTGAGGGTGTCACAATCTTACCCTTTTGGATTAGTATATGTAAACAAATCACTTGCCCACATTTCTTTCTATCTATACATTTTTCTACATTTTCAATATAATCAAACTATACATATGTGGTTACACTTTCTAACATCATTCCTTCTCACCCCAAATGTACAATATATATTAAAGCATTTGTCAATTTAACCTTAACATTTTTTTTCTTTTGGTGACTTTAATTTTCTCCATGCATGTATATTTTTCATTACTACTCTTGCTTAAGCTCGGTTAATTGCGGAGTTCTGATGGATGGGATCCGTGCATCAATGTTAGTGTGATCATGCCCATTTAACCATGGCATTGACACATAGAAAAGTAAAAAAAAGAAAAAGAACAAAGAAAAAAAGGGTAGGGTGCTTTCACAATTTTTAATTAACAAACATAGACAGAGTATACTATGTACAAAAGCAAACTCACACTTTTGCCACATTAGACCCAAAAGCATAGAAAAAAAAAACTTGGATATTCAAGGATATTCCTGTAAATTCACACAAAACCACCATTTTTTTTCCACTCTAATCAGTTAAAGAGAAAAAACACAAACCAAGTGACCAAAACCAGAAACCACCGTTGAGAGTGGTTTTGGAGGCAAAACCGCTTACCGCTATAATTGTGGGAATAATTATCCAGTACTCCGGTGGCCGTGTACCTAACGTAACACTTGACCAAAAACATATCGCCCGACACGCTGGTACCGCATATCGCTCTCAAACCCGAAACCGCTTCCGACACGCAATCCTGACACTCCCCCGCACTCAAATCCCCCACACACTGCGATATCCCCTGCACCCTCCCCGACCCCCCCACCCTGTACTGCCCTCCTCCGCTCGCCAGCCCCGCCAGCACCGCGTCCCGCCGCGCCACCATGTCCGAGTCGTACTCCGGCGTCCCCACCCCGCACTTCTTCAACACCACCTACAATCTTCCATGATATCATTAACAAAATACATTACGTACACTTACCTCTATATACTCGATTAATGTCCTTTACCACTATTTCATTTGTGTTGTGCTATAGCCCAGGTCAGTCTTATATATATATACACGCGCGCAAATCT
This sequence comes from Stephania yunnanensis, assembly GCA_039657365.1. Taxonomy (NCBI): domain Eukaryota; kingdom Viridiplantae; phylum Streptophyta; class Magnoliopsida; order Ranunculales; family Menispermaceae; genus Stephania; species Stephania yunnanensis. The sequence continues at coordinate 53,051,616 of CM077588.1, read as the reverse complement.
TTACGCATGTAGTTGATCACTAGTAAAATTTATAAAAGAAATTGATGCTTAGGCTACTCTTGATTTAGAGCTTGAAATATTGGTTTCGCTCTGACTTACCGTCTTGTCTTCGACGCCTAAGAAGGTGGAGTTGTCGTACTTGATGAGGCAACCCTGGAGCTGGATGGCGCCGCCGGAAGCGCCGTTACAGAGGACGCCGAGCTGGGAGACGGCGCGGGAGACGCAGCGGGAGCAGTCAGGGGAGGAGAGGTCGCCGCGGCATTGGAAGAGGCCGTAGACGGGGGCGGAGGAGCCGTCTTGGGGGGAGGTGATGGTGAAGTTGTTGTAGGAGGAGAAGGTGGCGGAGTTGACTAGTGAGGTGAGGAGGGAGTTGAGGTTGGACTCGTAGGGTGAGGATGGAGCGTACTTCATCTGCGAACATCCACCGTAGATGAATGACTCGGTGTCTGAGATCGATGGGTTTGGGAGATACGAGACGGTCATGGTTGTGATGAGCAAGAACAACACGTGAAGCGAAGGCATGGCTGAGTTGATGATGATGATGAAGAGAAGAGATTGATCGAGAGAGACTCTTCAATCTTCTTCTCTAATAAATTAAGAGGGCCGCTAAGGGCACCCCACCGTTTAATGAAGGCACCCAAAGTTTTTGTAAAAATTCCAGCAAAATTGGAAAAGACCATTTTGCCCTTGTATATATAGTGATTCAAACCCCACAAATCATTTTGACAAAAAAAATGGCACCCCACCACAAGGTTAAACAAAAAATCCACATTGCGTTTGGCGAGCGTTGATCGATTCTTGCGGATTGACATCATTCGATAGTGATGTAACAATGTTTGACAACAATTTGATGGTTTTTTTGAACTGTTTAGTTGTGTAAAATTGTGAAAATGATGATTTGTTTGTCAACGTAGGGTTTGGTAATTTCTTCAAATCCGAACTTGTTTCCATTATATAATGTAGGATTGTACCGCTACTGTGCAAGAGGAGGTCGAACTCACGGAAATTTTGCAAATTTATTGTGTTTTTTATGCGGTTATCCGAAGTTTATGTCGATGTGCGCGATTGTTTCGGCCTCGCAGGACCGAGATGTATAACAATGTCTCGGTCATAGAGGACTGAGAGGTGTAAGTAGGTCACGGTATATGGTACGACCGAGAGTACTGAGTAATTCTCGATGTGCGCGATTGTTTCGGCCTCGCAAGACCGAGAGCCTACTCTAACCCTCTCGATAGTGTACAACCGAGAGTAGGAGTAAATTCTCGATTGTACACCACTGACACCACATTACCTATCACTAATTGTAGCTCTCGTCATGTCTCGGCCGAGATAACTAAAAATTATTCTCGGTCATGCGTAATCGAGACATTGTGAACTCTTCCGGCCTTCGTGGCCGAGACAGTTAACACATTCTTTGGCCTGTGTGGTCGAGAACCGCGATTTCCCAATTTTTTAACCATTCAACAAACCGCCACACACACATTACAACTACTCTAGCAAATGTAACTTCAAACGATCGATTTCACGCAAAATTTGTGTGTTCGACGATCTTCAACCGAGCCCTAATTTGAAGACGAAATCGGCAAACACCCCGAGCCTACAAACTGCAAAAGCCTCCTACAACGAAGGAGAAACACACGGAGACGGACGGAAACGACGATTTCGGGGTATCCTCGCAATGGTCGGTTGAAAACGAATGGGTTCTTTCACAAGGAGTTCGGTGGTGGTGGTGGTGGTGGTGGGGGTGGTAGGGTGTGAGAGGTTTGTTCGAGGGGTATTTTGGGTATTTCAAGTCTAATTTTTGGGTGCCCCAAGTAAATTGATTAGTGCCCACATTAATTGGGTGCCTTCATTAAACGGTGGGGTGCCCTTAGCGGCCCTTTAAATTAAGGAGTAAAGTAAAGCACAGATGGTTGGATTATACACTGTGCGTGTCTCGAGGTGAATGGTGTATTTAGTGGTGTGAGACGTACGTAGGGCGTAATCTGTGGAAGGTCACGTGTCGTCTCAAATCATCCTCTGTTCTGACAGTTTTCGTTAACTTGGACGAGAATTTACGTACATTGGTCAGTTAACTTGATTTTTTTGTGGGACGGAAATGCCCTTGACGTTAGTGATCAGGTGATCCAAAGGGAACGTGACAAGTATCATGGTTGCTTAAGAAGTTACCTGCAAAGTTCAACATGGTGAACTTGAGTTTCTTATATGTACTTCTAGCTAGTAATATATTTATTGTTTTTTTTTTTTTTCGATGAATGTAATTTCATGTGACTACCAAAACAAGGGAGGTAAGAAATGAGACCAAAATAATCGTGGTGACAATATTATATATATATAAGAGTTGAATTTTTATTTTAATTTAATTTACACAACCGAATATATACTCTTTTAATTAAATAACTACTGAGTATATTTTTTTTTGTTAGAAAATGAAAGTAGGAGTTGGGAATATAATAGTTGTAGATGTTGTAAAATAAATTGAAACTTGCTAAGAACTAGAGAAGGAAATAGAAGACTAAGAACTTCTACTACTACAAATTACTACTACAAAGGAGAAGAGAAGAAATGAGATAGTTGAAATGAGAAGTTTTCATTCAACTTGGTGTGCTCTTACAATGAAGTTAGTATCCTTTATATAGCCCATTTGGTTTGACAACAAATGTGCCTTAGCAATGTGGGACTAAAACATCACCCCATGTACATTGAAATGGTTACAAAGAACATGACAATACAAAGACCAATGGAAGTACATAACTACACAATATGTTGGTGTACATGCATGGTCATCCACACTTCACAACACTCCCCCTTGGATGACGCTTGCTTGGAGATTGTGCCTCGTTAAAACTTTTACTAAGAAAAACCCTGTGGGAAAAAATATAGTAAAAGAAAAAGAGTACACGATTCTCATAAATATTAAGACGGGTATAATATTGTTAAGATTGCCTCATTAAAAACCTTGCTAGGAAAACCCAATGGGATAAAACCATAGCTAAGGGAAAAAGAGTGCAATACACTAATCAATAACTCCCCTCATGTGAACATGGGTGAAACTTGTTCGCTTTCTTTACTTGCAATGTCTTTAAGTTTACGCAAGCCAATACCATATGTAAGCCTTTTAAATGTCGTAGTTGGTAAGGCTTTTGTGAATAAATCAGCAAGATTATCACTCGATCGGATTTGCTTGACATCAATTTCACCATTTTTCAAAGGACACATTGAAAGCAAATATATCATCAGGAACAATTTCATTTCGATCCCAAATCTTACCAGAGTTTAAATAATTTATTGAGATCTCATTATTTTCATCTTTTTCCTCTTTTTCTAGAGGAAGTTGTTCCTCATCGTAATCAACTTGTTCGACAAACCCTTATCAAAGGATTCTTGTGCTTTCTCGGGAGTATTTTGGTTTGCATTTATTTTTACTCCGTTTTCCTCTTTCGAGGAATTGTATCCTTTGAACCAAACTGGTCTTCCACGCTTTAAGCGTTTCGTTGGTTCTTGTGCATTTTGTTGCACAGAGACATCAATTCTTGCGGGAGCATTTGCAAATGGTATATGTGATTTTGTCACTTGTTTTACATCGTAAATGCATCGGGTAATTGATTTGCGATTTGTTGCAAATGAATGATCCGTTGAACTTCAAGTTCACACCGATTTGTGCGTGGATCATAATGTGATAAAGTTGATGCATTCCAAGCAATTTCACGCCATTCCTTTTGAATTGGCTTCTTATCTCCCCTAATGGTGGGAAAATTGCTTCATCAAAGTGACAATCAAGAAACGTGCAAGTAAATAAATCCCCTGTTAAGGGCTCAAGGTATCTTATAATAGACGATGAGTTAAATCCAACATAAATCCCAAGTTTTCGTTGTGGACCCATCTTAGTTCTATTGGGAGGTGGTATCGGAACATACACTGCACAACCAAAAATTCTCAAGTGTGAAATATTTGGTTGTTGACCTAAAATGAGTTGCATGGGGGAATGTTCATGGTATGCGTAGGCCTATAACGAATGATAGATGCTGCATGAAGGACTGCATGTCCCCAAACTGAAGTTGATAACTTAGTTCTCATGATTAAAGGTCTGGCAATTAATTGAATGCGTTTGATCAGAGATTCTGCCAAGCCATTCTGGGTATGCACGTGTGGAACAGAATGTTCAATGGTAATTCCTATAGACATGCAATAATTTTGAAATGCGTGAGATTGAAATTCCCCGGCATTATCAAGACGGATGGTCTTGATTGGGTTGTCAGGGAATTGTGCTCTTAACTTAATGATTTGTGCTAAAAGTCTAGCAAATGCAACATTGCGGGTTGAAAGCAAACAAACATGTGACCACCTAGTTGATGCATCTATCAAAACCATGAAATATCTAAATGGTCCACAAGTGAGGATGAATAGGACCACATATGTCTCCCTGAATGCGTTCTAAGAAAACTGGGGATTCCACAACAATTTTACTTGGGGATGGTTTAACTATCAATTTACCTTGAGAACAACTAGCACAATTATAATCACCAGCTGAAAATATTTTGTGACTCCTTAAAGGATGTCCATGCGAATTATTAATTATTCTTCGCATCATTGATGATCCTGGATGACCAAGTCGGTCATGCCATAAAATGAATGTCGTTGGATCATTAATTTTCTTATTCAAGACGACATTCGTTTCGACATGCCTTATATGAGTAAAATATAATCCAGATGATAAAGCTGGGATTTTTTCTAACACTTCTTTTTTCCCATTTGAAACCAATGTGATATAGAGAAATTCTCTATTATTTTCATTCACGGTTTCAATGTGATATCCATTTTGTCGAATATCTTTAAAGCTCAGTAAATTTCTTCTGGATTTTTCAGAGTATAAGGCATTGTCAACATGAATTGTTGTTCCCCTTGGCAACATAATATTTGCTCTTCCAGAGCCATTAATCAAATTGGAGATGCCAGATATTGTTTGAACATTAGCATCAGCTAAGTTCAAATTGGAGAAATATTCTCTGTTTTTAAGAATTGTGTGCGTCGTAGCACAATCAGCAAGGCATATATCGCTCTTATTTGATTCATGACTTGAACACATGATTTGTTGATCCATCTGGACAAATAATGTTTGACAAATCAGAAAAAGAGTCATGATAATATTCATAATATTTTGCCTTTGATTTTAAAGGCATGGTAAAGGTCACCAAAATACTCAGGCATATATATGACAATATTTAGGCAAAATAGCCTTTCATATATGACTAAAAAGAATGTCACAATTATGAGCGCTCATTGTCAATAATTATTTGCCATTTGTAGTGGTGCACCACTTTTATTCCAAATTTTGGTGGAATTGTCAATACGACCTTTACCCGATATTTTCACCTTTTCCACGTCCATAAATTTATTGCGATCATGATCATTATATGCAACATATGCTTCTTAATTTGAAGCTGAACTAATTGGACGGGAATGATATTATATTTATAATATCTCATCATTTTACTCAGCTACCATGAGACAAGAAATCAATCCTTAATATTTATTGGATTGACGTGCGCACTCGATATTTGTTGCAACAATAAATCGAGGCGGGTCACGTGACCTTCCTTTTATTGTCTCATCAGTCATATTTCCACATAGCCTCAACATAGAGGTAATTAAAATTGTGGAATTATAATTAATATTTGTGATTAAATTTTGTAGCATGAGACCCAAATTAGCTCATTTCGAGCTTTATGGAGCATTACCCTTTTGGTATGTATAACTCCATAAGGTGAAAATATATATAAAGTGAAATATTCACTTTTCAAATCTCCAAAGAGAAATTGATGAATGATTATGTATAACACACAGCCTTGCATAGAATTATCATGACAAGAATTATAATAAGGTAACAAATGCAAACTATGGTTGAAAAGTATTTTGAAAATAAATTTAATATAAAATAGTTTTCTCATTTGCACCTTATAAATTGTAGCCCATGTAAGAGAATGATTGATAGCTATAACCATAGCATGACTTGAACCGGTCACCATAGTGGACAGGAGTCCGTTTGAAAATAAATTTAATATAAAATAGTTTTCCCCTTTATTTTTATGTAAAAACATAACATATGATTAAATATATGTTCACAACTTGATTATTAGTATGCAAAATGTATTACTTGTATGAGTTGGTGGGACAACCTCCAGGTTGGGTGGTGAGACGAAGTCTACTTAAAAACCATGCCACCTCGAACGGGATAACCCGTCTCCCTTTCAATGTTTAGCTTTACTGGGGACAAGGCTTACCCACTATCAACCCAAACTCATAACACTATTTGCAATATAAAAAATCAAGAATAGAGCATAATTAATCGTTTGTAGTATAGCGAGAAAACTAGTTATGTCACATATTAATTTTTGATTTCTGATGTAGAAGATCGTACAAGACGCAACTACAGAGCATACTTTCGCAATCGGTGACGTTATAATGGTATATGAATAAAGTATGCATATAGAACTTATGCATGTAATAAAAGGAAACAACCATGGTAATTTAGAAATAAATTGAACTTGTTTAAATAACAAAAGTTATACCTTCTTAGCTTTTCTCCTTAACAAGCCTTCTTGAACTTCAAGATCTCCTTAATGCTAGAGCAAGCTCGTGCTGATAACGTGTTGTAAAATAAATTGAAACTTGCTAAGAACTAGAGAAGGAAATAGAAGACTAAGAACTTCTACTACTACAAATTACTACTACAAAGGAGAAGAGAAGAAATGAGATAGTTGAAATGAGAAGTTTTCATTCAACTTGGTGTGCTCTTACAATGAAGTTAGTATCCTTTATATAGCCCATTTGGTTTGACAACAAATGTGCCTTAGCAATGTGGGACTAAAACATCACCCCATGTACATTGAAATGGTTACAAAGAACATGACAATACAAAGACCAATGGAAGTACATAACTACACAATATGTTGGTGTACATGCATGGTCATCCACACTTCACAACAGTAGAATAAATTTTCGTGAAAAAAAAAATTGTAGAGGTGCCCACTAATATATATAGTATCTTTCTTGTGTTTGGATAGATTTATTATTAAATCCAAAACCCTTAATTAGTCAAATGAATAGAGTTTTTTATGTGCTGACTAGCTAGGTTAGCGTGCTTGAGTCTCAAAACGTCTCTGCATACTAAAGGTTCAAATTCGAGACATTTAATTAAGGGAAGAGGGACTTGTGTTGTCTTATCATAATTTTTTGGATAAATCATCAGTTTATTTGGGTAATCTAGCGTTTTTTATTGTTTTACACTAGAACGATTTCGGTATTTAATAGAGATTTTTAAACCCCTATTAAAGGGAGTGTTATTAAATAACACCTAATTAATATGAGTTTTGAAAAACCTCTATGTAATACATGTATTAAAAATTAAAACATAACATATTTTTACATGACATTTAATAACACTCTATTTAATAAGGGTTTTAAAACCTCTATTAAAGGCAAAAAATGTTCTAGTGTTAAGAGTTATGTGTAGAGTAGGAAAAGAGTAAAAATTCTCCACCAAGAATTTCATCTCTACCATTGGGGGCGGGTCAAGGGCCGTATTACCCCTTCCCACCATGGGGTATCCCTAATCCCGCTCCACTCAGTGGGGATTCCCCATGGGGATCTTGAATATTTCTTGTGGAAATTGCATCAAAAACATTAAATCTTATATTTCTCATTTTTGTATGGTAAATGCTTCACATAAACTTTGAAAACCAACTTGAAATTGCGAAGAAGTTTTTTTTTTAATGAATTTAATTTTGGATTTATAATGTATTTATTTTTTTTTTTAGATATTATGCAAAAAAAAAAATGATGGGGGCGCGGAATTCTCGTGGGGGTGGGGATCCCACTGAGTAGGGAATGAAGGTCAAAATTTCTCCGGTGAAAAATTTCAAGCGATGAATCCTCACCTTGCCATAACTGGGGATGGGGATAAGGATGAAAATTATATTCCCCACCCGCTCCACTTGCATCCCTATAAAGGAGAGATGATCCACATTTGATTAAGTTATCATTTTGCGTTTAATCATACTTTTAGCCTATTTGCTTTCTTATCATTTATTTGGTACAAGAATATTGTAAGTAGGTTAATTAATTAGGCTCATTTACTCCTTCCTCTCTCTTTCTCTCCACCTATTGCACGAAACCATCATGTTCTATTGTACCTATTATTTTGCAATTTGCACGGATGCTTCTAACCACTAAGTGCATTGAATTTTTATGTATCACTGCAGAGTCATTAATTAATTAGATTCCATTGCAATATAGCATACTCAATTGGTCTGTAGCTTTTACAATTTAATTGTCAAATTAAGATTGGTGAGCTAACTCTATCTACCCTTCATGTCACTCAACAACATAATTAATTAAGTAGTACATATAGCAGTACCTCTCAAGTTCGTTAATCTTTATTGTTAAATTAAACCAAATATGTCATCAAAATATTAAACCAAGTTATATACATAAGCCATTTCTATCATTGTTATTTTAAATAGTAGAATTAATTATGAGTTAAAAGTTGGTAAAGCATGACTAGATTGGATTAAAGTCAAATATATGTAATGTTTTATTTTTTTCTCGTAACTATTGATATGATAATAGCATTGTTGCACCTCGAGATATGCACCAACCAATTACCTTAGAGGCTCATCTCCGAGACTTGTTTTGCAGACTCTTGCGAGAAGAATTCATCTTTGAGACTTGTTGTGCAAACTCTTGCAATTGTTCCTATAAAAAAAAAAAGAAATATTTGAATAATGCGACAAATAACATCAACATACTTTGATAAATCTATGGAGATTATGAAGGGCTAGCAAAACTATAAACTATATACATATTTAGAATCAAAATCTAAGTTAAAAGAACATGGAAATCTAGCTAAAAGCATGCACGGATTTTCAATGGTTGGCTGTGTGTCTATGTCCACACCAGTTGTTAATGGGAACAATTTTGAGGTTCTAGTGCCCTACATTTATTGTAGTTGTCACTTAGTCTATGTTGCAGAGGGGTTGTCCCCCTCAAAAGAAAATGAGAAAGATGGAACAGAGAAGGTATGTCACATTCAATAATGTTGTTATTATTATTTTTTTTTAAATTTCTCATAAGTTATGGTGGTTTGTCTTGACTTCACTTTCCCCACAAACACTTCTCATGCAACACCCGACCATCCCCATTGTCACACTGCCTTTTCAGATAAGGTTTCTCATGAGAGGTCCAGAACTACATGCTCTCACACAACAATGATCCATTCTATTGGAATTTGCAACTCAGTTTTGTTGTGCCACAAACCCTCCCTCACAATACAAACATAATTAGTGATCCCTCCTGCGGTCATTTATATAAGTTATTTTAGAAAAAAATTTTTGTTTAAGATTGTAAGTCGTTTTTGAAATTTAAGAGCATATTTATTGCATTTTTACCCATTTTACCTTTATACAATTCAAACATTTATGATACTTCAATTAATTCTTTAGTTTATTTAATGTCAAATGACATACATGAAAATTACACTCGTAATTAAAGCTGCCTTAATTTTTGTGTCATTACCTTAAACGACTTATATAAATGACCGGATGGAGTATATACATGTGTAATTAATTAATACTAATAGAGAGAACATCAATAGTTGCTGGCTTGAACTCGGTAGACTACTCCTACGAGAATCACTTGGACTCATCGTCCCCATGACCAAAGAGAAACCAATATATTTAAAGCATCCCAGACCTATAAGTAGAGAAAAAGCAACATATTAATTTGAAGTCATATATACCTAGCTAGGTTCAAGTCTAAGGTTTAGTCCCAAATTTTTTGTCCCCTAGTGGCATGCAACTCAATGTGATAGCTTGACCATTTCTTGCACAGATTTTCATTTTGAAAGATCCACCTTAACAATGACCAATGACAAAAGATTTTCAAGTTCTATGCATTGTGCATCTTGGTCATGTTGGGACATTGGCACACCTTGCACACACACACACACACACATGTACAGATATACAACAGCTAGTAAGTTTTTGGTACAGCAGTTCCCAGAGTCTTGGCTGCTTCTTTGGTGATCCAACTGCCCCTTTTTACACAGAAGTTGCACTGCATCACAAAATAAAAAACCCTAATAAACTTATGGCACACCTTTTTTTTTCTTACACAAGGGATCAATTACATGAATAAATTAAAGTAGAACTTATAATTAGATCAATAGAAACACAAATCAAATTTTGATGATTTGGGAATGCAGTTGGGATTAAAGTAAATAATAATTACGATTTTTTCTTTGCTAATGATGATGCTCTCTCGGCTGCCATCTGCTCGAAGAGACTTCCATCGTAAGCGGCTCGAATCGTTTCTTTACGCAATACGCCATTCTTGTTCTTGCATAGACGATATAGTATCTTCCACTCTACCCAACTTGCTAACCTGAAATCCAACTTATGTATAATTAATCACCGTCATATATAGGAAGAAAGGTCAAGTAATAAGGTTATTAATTATACAAACCATCCGCCGAAATCTTTAGGGACCCGATTCGCCTTCAACATTGCCGATAGTTCTTCCGATGTCAAGGCATTTGAATTTTTACGCGAATGCTTCTGGAATATCTCCTCAAACTTAGAGGGTACAAACCTAGAAGAGAAAGGTAGCCATGTCAAAACAAACCAAGCTCTAGTGACATGCATGACAACAAATTAAATCCATGCCCTCCACATTGTGCAATTCAATCATCATGCATGGTTCTTCATGCTTTAAACAAAATAAGCATTGATCATTGCTGCATTGCATAAAACATTCTCATTTTAAATGGTCATAGCATCGTTAATTATCGTCCGAAAATGCGTGCAGTACTTAATAAGTGCCTTGTATGTGTGATGTGCTTGAGAGATGGCTCATCAGTAGCAGCATCACAAAAAAAAAAAAAAAGTAGATCAAAACAGGGTTAAAGCAGGGTTAGAGCATAAGTACAAGAAGAGATGCTATGTAATATGATGAATGGACAAAAAAATAATAGATGCTTCAATGTTATGCACTCTTTTAGAGTTATATTTGGCAAGATTTGATCCTATAACCTTTTAGGCACCAGGTGGATTATTACAACGATTCACCGCACGATTGGGGACTAATTAAAATTCATCACTAAATAAAAAAATGCTTTCATGTTAAGCGCGCAACAATTTATTTTAGATGCAATATGAATAAAAAAAAGTATGGAATTTACCTTCCTTCGGTGTCGTAAACACCAGAGTCACTTCCATGTTTGCCTCCGCTTATGTGTTTAATTTCTATAGGGAAACGAAAGGACAGCGATTTTCCCTGCATCACCAAAATTCATGGCATGGATGTTAGTTCAACTAGGACAGACTTTATAAACAGATCAAGTTATGAAAATGAAAGCATTGATTAATTTTTCTAATGCTGCTAATGTGTTAAAATGTGTACCCTTATCACCATATAACTTTAATGATCTTAAAATTTGATCAACTAATGAAATGTGAATGCCATTTGGACATTACTAATAGGCCTAGCCAAAGCCCAAGTGACCCATCTCGATAAAACAAATTAGGTTGGACATGTGACACTTGGTCTTCCAACTAAACGGGCCTAAGCCTAAGAATCCTTCCCACGCTACCAAGCCCGCTTAGGCGCTGTCGGATCTTATATAGAAGGTGACCCTCCCAACTATGTTTGCTTTATTCGAGAAAACTAGAAATTAAGATCTCATTTAAGGAAATTTATTCATTTATCATTTTAATCAACGTTTTGTTTTGTTTTTGTTGATGGGCGGGATAAATTGGAAATATAAAAGAAATGCTAGAATGACTCGGAACACTCGCCTCCCAAAGTTGTGCTTTGGGGGACACCTTCCTCATCAAAGGTGTGCTTTAGGGGACAATTTGAGTCATGAAACGATTAACACGACACTACACGATACGTAATAAACATGTCGTGGGTTTGGCTTAAGTAGATTCTGGGTCATAAACATGTTAACATGTTTATCCCAAATATGAGTTATCTAAACCCTACCCATAATTTGATAAAAAAGATCACAAAGTTCTTCATATGCATGTTAATAACATAATATATAAAATCTTTTATCATATTTTATTTTATATGGGTGTTCATTTTACTTTTAATATGTTATTTATGGATTTTATTAATAACCCAAGAAAAATAAAACTTTTTACCAAAGTAAAATTTAGATTTTTTTATATTCTTATAAGTCTATTTCCCATTTTTACTTTATTATTAAGTAATAAAAACTTTGAAAAAGTGCTCCATGAATTAAGCCCAAATCATTGTTGGGCCATTTAGATATATTTTAAAAAATAGTAACCAAATTATAAAAGTTTTTTTTTAAAAAAATATTTATAAATTACAACGACATGTTAATTAACACGATCCACTTACACTAAAACGATTAACACGATTAATAAACATGTCATGTAATCATTATAAGTCATGACCTATTTATGACACGACACGTTTACGACTCATCGACACAAATTGCCACCCCTACCCTCAGCAGGTCATCCTCACATTTCCCAAATATGAATTAGCTAAACCCTACTACTCATTTTGACCAAAAAAAGCTCACCCAGTTCTTCAAAGGCTTGTATATACACCATGGGTGGGGCCCAAGCCCCTTATAAAGTCTATTTTCCACAAAGTAAATTGTGCTCTATGAATTAAGCCCAAATCATTGTTGGGCCCCGCTGAAGCCATTATTTTTTTTTTGAAAAAATATTAAAATTACAACTAACATATTTCACATCAAAAGTTTTTATCATAAAAATTTTTCGTTATTTCGTAAGTATCATGTATTAATTAGATTTAAAGTATTAAAAAAATTCATACTAAATCAAGCGCATTAAAAAAAAAAAAAAATGATTCACGTAACCCATGCTAATTAATATGAGGCTTTGTCAGTATTATATTGTTGACGTGTCACTCGGAGAAGCTGACTAATAACCAATTAATATGAGGCTTTGTCAGTATATTGTTGACGTGTCACTCGGAGAAGCTGACTAATAACCAACGTAGTCACGTACACGTAAAACATGCAGTGCACTGTGCACAGACGAAACCAAAACTTAAATCTAAAGCGAGGAATCTCATCAACGGTCCATATCACCTCAACGATTACAAAAGTAACAAAAATCAACGGCTCATAAATAAAGAAACAAAGAAAGAGAGACAGTTATAGCAAACGCACGTACCGGACGAGTTTTCCGACTGAGACCGATGTTGATGAACATCGCAGCCGCGGCGGACAACGCCACTCCGCACCCGATCGCACGGAACCCTGCATGCATGCGCAACACCGTATCAATCCCCAGTTCCACCGAATCAATCAAACCCCCATCTCGAGGAGGAAAAAATTAAAACTAATTAATTAAACCGAACCTTTGTAAGTCTCCGATGGATATATGATCCCATCGTTGTTCCTGTCGAAAAAGGCCACGTGTTTCTGTAGCGTGCTCATGCGATCCTCGCCGTCCATTTTCATCCCCTTCTCGTCTTTCGAGGACACCGCCACCGCACCAGATGAATTCTTCTTCTCCATTAATTAGAATCACAGAGAGAGAGAGAGAGAGAGAGAGAGAGAGGTTTATATAGAACAGTACTGCCACGTGTACAATGTGATTTTGTTTGTGTAGTGACTTTGGAACCGGAAACTCGGGTTTTATAGGGCTGGCCAAACGCGTGCTTGCTTCGATCGAGATGAAGTGTGTGCGTACGCAATCTCGATGCGTATCGGACACATTACATGTATTTGCTGTAAAGTTAAGCTTATACGAATCGGATGATCTAATTAGACCAGCCAATACCACGTGTGGAAAGTAACCGGGGTTACTTTTTGAAAAGTAACCTCACATCGTATAATTAAAACTTTTTTGAAACTATCAGTTGAAAGGTTTGGAGGAGATCATTTTTTTTTTTTTCGTTAATAACCTTTTGTGTAATCAAGTAAAGGATTTGTAATTCACAAAACATATTTTTTGGTCTTGAACTTCAGATATTTTTTATTAGTATAAATTTGGTTCTTGAAATTTTGAGTTTTTTATGTTTTTGATCCCCGAATTTTGAATTTTTTTTATGCTTTTGAGGAATTAAATTTTTCTTTTTCAATTTTTATTGATCGGTGCGAGTCGTTCGGTTCAATATTATAAACCACTATATTCTTTTGGTTAATCACGCGATACTTCTTACTTATATAGACGGAATTTAACGTCTTAAATGTCGGAATGACCAAATTAGATGTTTATGAAAGTTCATGGATTACATGTATAATAATATTAAAAGTTTATGAACCAAAAGTATAAAAAAACATGAAATTTAGAGATCAAATGATGAATTTTGCGTTTGTAATTTTGTATTCATCAATTTGAGAACAATTCAGATTCTTCTTCTTTTCTACAATTTGATGCATTATTATATTGATAAGAGTCGGTCTAATAAATTAAATGACAACATTACCACGTAACAAACTCATAATAGCCTACTAGAACCGTTGGATTCAAGTTAGGTTGTCAGTTATATGCATCCCTGTGATATATATAACACAATCTTTACGTGGTCGTGTGTATTTTCTACATACGTTTTTCATCTTACAATGCATTACTATAAAGGCATAGATGGATTTTGTTGATGGACTGCTGTAAATTCTCAAATCAAAGCTATATGTTTAAATCAAATGCGTGTTAATTAATTAAGTTTTGTTTGATTTTGTCCAAAAAAAAGGTTTTATTTGATGTTTATTTTAGATGAATTTGCCACAATTAATTATTTGATTTGATTTAAAGCATAAGTTTCATGAAATTGATAGTATATGCTTAATATTGCTTAATGTGTACAAGTGCCATCTGCTTCGATATCTTATATACTATCTCCGGTCATTTATATAAGTCGTTCTAACAAAAAAAATTTGTTCAAAATTATAAGTTGTTTTTGAATTTCAAAAGTGTATTTATTGCATTTTTACCTATTTTACCTTTATATAATTCAAACATTTATGATTATTCAATTCTTCAATTCATTTAATGTCAAAGGACACATATGTAAATTACACTCATAATTAAGATAATCTTAATTCTTGTGTCCTTACCTTAAACGAGTTATATAAATGACCGGAGGGAGTAATAAATATATATTATACCGAAACAACTAGCTTTTTTTTTTTCAAAAAAAGAAATTTTCAACTGCAAGAAAAAAAGTACCATATGAAAACATATACATTTAAATGTACTCTAGGTTAATCTAGATAGTTAGCTTATTATCAAAAAAAAAAAGATAATTAGCCAAAAATAACAATCAGGTGTCAATCTGAACACATATAAGGTCAACTCGTTAAACACTTTCACTCAATTCGATTTAAGACAAAATTTAAATAATTAAATTAATTATTTCACATTTTGAAATTAAAAAGCAATCACATATGTGCATGTGAATCTCGGTATAATCTCACGGTTTGATGTGCATGCGATTTTTTTTTTTTTTGCTAAGAAAGAAACTACGACTTGCCCCCACTTAGACTCGAACTCAAAACCTCTTATACAAATTAATTACTTCATATTAAACCAATGAGCTACCCATTTAATTAGTATGTTCATGTGATATTCTACAATGTACTACAAGTGTTCTTACAAGTATTAATGAAGTCCACGCGATCGCCATTGCAAATTTACAACTAATAAAAAATTAATTTTCTTGTTCTTTTTTTTATAGGAACGAGACTTTATTTCATTAGAGCCAAAAAATGGGGAATATACAAGGCGAGAAACTATGCGTTTCTCGTGAAGAAAGTCGAAAAAAACCCTACCAGTGTAGTAGGGGAAAAACGCGTCGTTCCTAAATGAAAAATACATCCCCATGCCGATGGAGGTCAATGTTATAAATACACCCCCGTCATGGTGTCATATTCGCACCGAATCAACTAAATTGAACCCGTGCTCCTATGACTGGGATTAAAAACAAAAGAGGGAAACAAAAATACATAGCATAACCCCAAACCACATCCCAAAACGTCCCGGCTTGGATCACCCTCCACTCCACAAGACCTTACCCTCATCCAGGCCTAAAAAGACACGACCAGTCCTCATTTAAGGCTGCCCATGACCATAACTTAAAACACTTCAAACCTACCATCGATGTTGCGGTTGCACGTTTTATGATTTCCCATACCTCAGCCCAATCATTGGCTTTCCCTTAGAAAACACGCCTATTACGTTCAGCCCAAACCCACTATAATGTTGCTTGTGCACCTGCCTGCCATAGCAATATGCGCTTCACATCCACTCGTCCGGTAATCTGCAGTGTCAAGCATTCATGTACATATTGCGGAAAAACCCATGTCATCCCTAACTCCTGCACCAGCATAACCCATACATTCTGTAAAAAAGAACAAGTTAGGAAAAGATGATTCACTGATTCTCCTTCCCGCTTGCATAGGTGACGCAGCGGAGATCTTCTAAATAAGTTGAACGAATCCACGAACAACTCGATCTAGGTCAGAACTTAAGCCAAAGTTCGAAAATTCTTTTATTTCAACCAAAACTACGAATTATAGCGAAACCCTAAAATTTGCCAAAAATAGTAAAAAGTCCAAAAAGCCCTAAACTGAAAACTAGACGAAAAATAGAAACAAACGCCGCAAACGGCAATAAAAACGGAAATTCCTAATGAAAGTTATAAGCGAAACAAAAAGTTTCCTAAAATAGCAAAATTGCCGTTACGATGGAATTTCGCCGAAAAACGTCGTAGTCACAGCATAGCTGTGAGTCGTGATTTCCACGTGGTTTCCAATAAACCCATACCCCCGGATCGCTGCGAGTCATATCTTTTCCTATTTTTCCAAGAATTTGCAACTAATTCTTGGACTTCATCATTATCCTATCAAGAATTTGTAAACTAATTATTGGGCTTCATTATCCTATCAAGAATTTGCAAGCTAATTATTGGACTTCATCAATAGGGGACATTGATGCATCACTGCTGTAACACAGTCGTCACACTAACCTTTTCACGCCATACTAACCATGTGAGCAATTTATATTTCATAGGAGCTTGCGCTTTCTATATCAATTGGAAAGTCTCTCGATTCATACTGTTGGAAATCAGAACTTAGAAAGCTTAGATACTGAATTGAGGAAATGTGCTTCTTTATTCAACAGAATCAATGGCTGTTTATAGCCTTTACACCGAAAAGATAATAACAAATCTACGCTTCACAAGCCTATAGCGTAGTGGATGAAAAACAAACTCTATCTTCCCTAAAGAATAGGTCTTATTGTAACTACCTAGTTGAAAGAGTAAACTCAAAAAACAAAAATAACGAACTTATAGCTAACATTCCCTCCCTTAAGCTAAACATATGTATTTAGCTTACTTCTGATGCATTCACCATTCCAAGCATGCCACGAAGTTTCTCAAACTGCTCAAGCTTAAGTGGCTTTGTCATCAGGTCCGCAATTTGTTCTTGAGAACTGCAATACTTCAATTCCACAACACCATCATTCACCAAGTCCCTCAAGAAATGAAATCTCACATCAATATGTTTGCTTCTTCCATGAAAAACTGGATTATTAGACAACTGAATGGCAGAACTATTATCACATTGAATTATGATACTTTCATTCTCCTCCATTCCAATCTTTCCCATAATTCTTTTCAACCATAAACATTGACACGCGCAAAGAGCTGCTGCAATGTATTCAGCTTCGGTTGTAGACAAAGTCACCACTGGTTGTTTCTTTGAAGACCATGACACAGCTCCATATCCTATTTTGAACACATATCCGTAAGTACTCCTCCTATCATCAAGATCACCAAGCATATCCGCTATCCGTGAATGCCAAGAGTTTTGAATCGCCTTCCCCTTCTTGTAAAGAATGCCTAGCTCGCTTGTCCCATTCAAATACCTTAGAATCCTCTTGGTCGCCAACCAGTGTGACATGGTTGGCCTAGACATGTACCCGCTAATGAGACTTACACCATACATTAAGTCGGGACGAGTCACAGCTTAAGTACATGAGACTTCCAACTACTTGTTTGAACAAAGTTGTATCAACTTTAGCTCCTCCATCATCCTTTCGACAGCTTTGTGCCAGGAACAATTGGATTTTTTACCGCATTACTACTTGCCATTTCGAACCTTGTTAATACCTCTCTTGCATACCTTCTTTGACAAATGAAGATACCATTTGAATTCTCGCAACACTTCTACTCCAAGAAAATGCTTCATTCTTCCCAAATCGACATATCAAACTCCAAAGATCATTGATTTTTTAAACTCATTACACATGCTCATATCATTTCCAAGAAAATTAAATCATCTACATATAGACTTACTATCGTAATTTTACCTCCAACCGATTTAGTGAACAAAGTATGCTCACTTGAACATTTCTCGAAGCCTTCACGTAGAAAATAAGTCTCAATTTTGTTGTACCATGCCCTTGGAGCTTGCTTAAGGCCATATAGAGCTTTGTTTAATTTGTAAACCCTTCCTTCTTCTCCTTTCTTAGTAAACCCATCAGGCTGTTGCACAAACACTTCCTCCTTTAGCTCACCATGAAGAAAAGCACTCTTCACGTCAAGCTGAAAGACTTCCCAACCATACTGTGCCGCTACTGCAAGAATTACTCGAATGGTGTCGAGTCTTGCAACTGGTGCAAATACTTCAGTAAAGTCTACACCATGACGTTGTGCATACCCCTTAGCTACTAGCCGTGCCTTGTATTTTTCAACATCACCATTTTCATTAAGTTTGGTCTTGAAAACCCACTTAACTCCAATTGATTTAGCACCCTTAGGCAGATCCATCAATTCCCAAGTCTTATTCTTCTCTATAGCTTGAATTTCTGCCGCCATCGCCTCTCTCCACTTCTTGCTTTTTACTGCCTCTTCAAATAAAATTGGATCATCATCGGTTGCCATCATCATTGCAAGCATATCTTCCTCTTCTGAAAGCCCTTCACCCGTTTCATAATCTGCCATCCGCATCGGTTCTTTTCTCGATCGTTCAACCCTCCCTTCAACCGCAACGTCTTGCGAGTTTTCTTCATTTGGAATTGAGTTACTTGAATCGCCGTGCTGTGGCATTTCGAATATCGTTCTCCTCAGTATGCTCTACACTACTTTCTTTATCATCATCTAGAACATCTACATTCAACTCTTCTTCAGTTCTGCCCCAATCCCAACTTTCTTCTTCTTCGAATACAACATCTTTGCTGATGATAATCTTCTTAGTGATTGGATCATACAATCTATAGGCCTTGGATTCATCGCTAACACCTAAGAACACACACTTTGTACTTTTGGAATCCAACTTACTCCTCTTTTGGTCTGGAATGTGAGCATAAGCTATACACCCGAAGATCCGAAAATAATCCACCCTTGGTTTTGCACCATTCCATGCTTCTTCTGGAGTTTTTTCTTTCACTGCTGCAGTTAGACTTCTGTTTTGAATGTGCACACACCATTTTACAGCTTCGGGCCAGAAAACTTTTAGAACTTTCTTCTCTGCTAACATTGAGCGTACTGTGTTCATGATGGTTCTGTTCTTCCGTTCAGCGACGCCGTTTTTTGCTGTGGAGTGTAAGTCGTTATTAATTGCCTCCTTACACCCCGAGATTTGCAAAATTCTCCAAATTCATGGAGTTGAATTCACCCCTCTATCTGTTCTCAAACAAGTTATATATGCACCAATCTCCTTTTCAACACATGCTTTAAAATTCTTAAATGCAACAAAAGCTTCTGATTTTTCATATAAAAAACAAATCCATGTTTTACGTGAAAAATCATCAATAAAGCTTATGAAATATCGTTTACCGCTGTTGGAAGCCGGTTGAATAGGTCCACAAAGATCAGAATGCACCAGTTGAAGCTGTTTTGATGCTCTCCATGAACTTTGCTTTGGTATAGATTCTTTGTGTTGTTTGCCAACCAAACAAGTTTCACATAATTTCTCTGGAACTTTGAGTAGTGGTACTCCATCTACCATCTTTCTGGATGCAAATGTTCTCAACCCCTGATAATTTAAATGGCCAAAGCGACGATGCCACAAGTGTGATTCTTTTTCAGAAACCTCAGCTTGAAGACACAAAGAATTTGTGGTTGCCATGGATGCTAACAGATAGAACATTCTGTTTCCACTCATATTAGTTTGCATAATTAACCCCCTTCTAGAATGATAGACTTTACAAGTCCCTTTCTGAATTAGAATAGCTAAACCTTTCTCTTGAAGCTGTCCTATGCTCAACAAATTGCTCTTCAATTCAGGTATATAAAAAACATCTGAAATTACCTGAATAATGCCATTCATTTGAAGTCGAATACTTCCTTTAGCCATCACTGCCATTCTGTTGTTATTTCCAAGCTTCACAGTTTGTCGAAATCCTTCATCCAGCTCCGAGAACCATTCTTTGTTACCAGTCATGTGATTGGAACACCCAGAGTCAAGGAACCAGATTTCTTCTCTTTTAGTTTGATGGAATTCGACATGAGCCATCAATAGAAGCTCTTCTTCTTCTCCAAGTTCAGCATAGTTTGCATTTTTCTCCCAATCTGGACACTCATATTGATAGTGCCCCAACTGATGGCATTTGAAACATTCAATAGTAGCTTTGTTTTGAGACATTCTCCCTCGTCCTCTACCTCGACCTCCTCGGAATGAGCCTCTGCCCCTTCCTCTCCGTGGCTTATCATCATAAGAGATTCTTAAGGCTTGTTCTTCTTCCGGACTCCCCTGCATTCTTTGTTCTTGAACCAACAGACTTCCGTGGAGCTCATCAATGGTCATGGTATCTAGATCATTTGACTCCTCAATCGAACAGACAACATAATTGAATTTGGAAGTCAAAGATCTCAAAATTTTACCCACCACTGTGCTTGGTTGCACAGCTTCACCATTCACCTTCATCTTGTTCACAACTGTCAGAGTTCGTGCAAAATAACTATCAATCTTTTCTCCTTCCTTCATAGTCGCATTTCAAACTCCTTCCTCAATGATCTGCAATCGTGCTCTTTTCACTTGGTGGATCCTCGTACTTCGCTTCATTGAATCCCAAATCGCCTTCGACGTCTTTTTGTCGAGAATGGTTTCAATGATTTCTCTTTCAATTGCATGAAACAGATAATTCTTTACCTTCGATCCTTGAGCTTAGCTTCTTCGACGCTCTTCCTCTCGTTGCGTCTCTTTTGTTGATGAAGTCCCGATTGTTGGTGATGGAATCCCTTCATCCACCAGGTTCCACATCTCTTTGCTCCTCAAGAAATTTTCCATCAACATCGACCAATGATCATAATGGCCATCAAATTTTGGAATTAAGAATTTCTCTGAGGTTGTCATGCTTCACTCACTCTAACTCTCACACTCCTATTTAATCAGGCCCCTTTCAAAGGCTCTGATACCAATTGTTGGAAATCAGAACTTAGAAAGCTTAGATACTGAATTGAGGAAATGTGCTTCTTTATTCAACAGAATCAATGGTTGTTTATAGCCTTTACACCGAAAAGATAATAACAAATCTACGCTTCACAAGCCTATAGCGTAGTGGATGAAAAACAAACTCTATCTTCCCTAAAGAATAGGTCTTATTGTAACTACCTAGTTGAAAGAGTAAACTCAAAAAACAAAAATAACGAACTTATAGCTAACACATACTACCTCCATCCGATGTGAGGGTAGTAGTCGCATACTTGACAGTATAACTTTTTGATGGATCTCATTTATATTTCCTTCTATTACACATTTCCCCATTCAGAGACACATCAGACATCAACGATACTAGCTGTTGGAATTCATCATGTTCACTTGCATTTAGACGCTTTTCTCGCCAGAGATTAAACTGCCATCTCGGTCTTCTTGGGACCGTTGTCAATGGCTTATTAAAACAACAATAAAAGCTTGGGGACTTCTAGATAGGTTAAACAATAATGGGAATCGGTCTTTAAACAGTTGCTCCCCTTTCCACCTATCCATCCAAAATCGAATTGGGTAGTGCTAGATGGACTCAAAAAGTCCAGAATCAAACAACCAAAAAGACATAAAGACCCTTAATTAAAATTCATTATTAGTGTTTGGGGTAGAGGGTAATTAGGTCTTTTACTTAGGTAGATATCTTAAATTGTTAACAAAAAAATCTTTGAGTCCGCACTCAAAGAGTCCAAACAGATTTTTTGAATCGAATTTATGTACCATTCCCTACATTATACTTAATTCCTTTAATGAATTCATCATAGCATTCAGCTATAGCCTTCCATAGAGCACGGTAAGAAGGATTAGCTCGCCTCTCTGCATCTCCTCACCATATGTACTTCGAATAACTTGGACCCATAGAGCCTCCCATTCACACTGGAATTTCCATAAACACTTGCCTAACATAGCCGCATCCTTTTTCTCAACTCGGATATTCCGAGGCCCCCATCCTCCTTAAGCTTTGTCACTTGGTCTCAATCAATTAATGAATATTGCTTCTCGGACCCCATTTGTTGCCAAATAAACTTTCTCATAACTGTCTCCCAAAAACCTTCGAATGAGTATATAAACACATGAAGAACATCATGCCTAAATATACTAGATTAACCCCAACGCCTTCCTTTCGATAAGTACCTGTCTCATCCACCATATCATTTTCAATAAAAATACCCATCAATAGTGGTTTTTGGAGGTTTAACTTAAGGTTCGAGACTTCACAAAAGCTATGTACAAGTTTCATCATGTTCTTGGCTGCTTCCATAATTTCTTCAACAAACAACAAAGAGTCGTCCGCAAATTATGTTGAACATTGAAGTTCAAGTTTTGTATTGGAAAAGAACAAAACCTTTAGTCCCACATAGGAGAGAAAGGTTTGGTTTTCTCACTTAATAAATGTTCCAAGTTTCATCATGTTCTTAGCCATTCATAAACATAGTTTTTATTTTTCGTTTTTTATTTTTATTTTCGTTTTTGAAATAAAACAAAAGAGCACCAACAGTTGCTAAGTTCGAATTAGGAGTTAAATAACTATCAATTAGTGGCACACTAATTAAGACCACTAATTAGATAGTTATGGAAAAACTGTCCACTAATTGGACAGTTAGATGTTTATCTATAATAGAGGAGTCTTTTGACAGTGAAAAATAAGCTTTTTCCGAAATCAAATTTTATGTGATTTGTGTTTACTTGAGAGGGACGATTTGCAGTTTTGAAGGTTCTTTGATTGGTGCTTTAATCAAAGAATAGGCCAGTTGTATCCCGGGCACAGAACTCCTAGTTGAATTCAGCACCGAATTGGAGAATTTTTTCTGCCCTTAGGACATTGCTCAATCGCAAGCCTCCGGTACACTTGTTTATTAATCTTCTTTATTGTTTAATCAGCATGTTTAGTTGCTTGTGATAACAGTGCCATGTTCAGATTTATGTTTATTATAGATTGCTTGGATTAACAAATTATAGGTGCGAAACATGAACGTTCAGCCTTCCCACTCTAAGGTTCGAGACTTCACAAAAGCTATGTACAAGTTTCATCATGTCCATTGTCCATTCCCCTATGATACCTTCGTTGGACCTTTTCGGTATTCCGTTAGAGCATCCTCCAACCGTATCCATGCTTTCCTATCTTGACCCTCCGAGATGAAAACCATTTGGACCCTATTCGTGTGCATTTTGCAGATCTTCAAAACACGACCTCTAGGATTTGTAAGCACTTTTTCCACCAACGTAGTCACATGCTCCCGCCTCAAGCATCTCTCATCCTTATCAGGATCATGGAGGAACCATCTGATCAACTCTAGCCATCCTCCAAGCTATGAAGCTATCCTCCATCTCCATCGCGAATGACCCATTTGTGCAGTACTCCGTAATATGTAACCCTCTTCCCCTCATTCGCTCCACGACTATATTCTTTCGCTTCGCCGAGAAGTACCAGTTTTTTCCTTATCACTAGCTTCTCGGATCCCACTGCTCCGAAGTTCGCTTTCGTAGTTGAAACCTTCTTTGTTGCCTTTTCTCGTACACCGGACCACCTCCGTCCAAGTCTCCCCCATCACTAGCGAAAATTTGGTTTTAATGAAATTATCAATTTTCTTGTTCTCCTTTAAGAATAGTGATTTTTATATGTTTTTTTTTTTTCTTTGACTTGAAAGTTGAACTCGCAAGCTCCTCAAAACATTAGCTAGTGATGCCTCTACAAACCATCTCACCTTAGATCGATGCTTTAGCAGCGAAAATGATGTTTAATTAGTTGTATAACTTCGCGTCAAAGGCAAACGATATTACTTGTAAGAAATTTGATTTTATTTAATTACAATGATTATTCATGATGATTAACGAAACTTTGGAGTACAATTATAATAATTCTTCGACCGTCTTTCATCATAATCACTTTTTTTATCTTTTAATTTGTTGAATAAATTGTAATAATTTGATTGCGGTCTCCACAAGAATATATATTGCAAATTAAATATATGATTTTAATTGTCAATGTTTTTCACACGTACGCACATTAACCATGCACTCTGTTTTTAGAATCTAATTTTGAATTTATTCATATTCCGTGCTTTAATGATTTTTCAAAAGTTAGGGCCTAGTTATGGATTTTATATTCTAACCAGCTTAAATAAGTCAAAAAAGTTCATATGAACACGAGTTGGTTATAGCTTATTATTGTTTGTTCATAAAAATATATATTGTTCAAATCTGCTTTTCCGTGTAGTACTTGTATTACATGTAGATTCCCAACAAAGCACATAAAAAATATAGTATTTTAATTTAGAGCATCATGATGATGATGATGAAATGAACCTATCTTCTCTCTCTTTTTTTTTTGGAAAATATTCTTCGTAACTTCAAAAATTACACGCACTGGCAAATGACCCTTGATTTTGTATGCGCATGTATCGAGAGGCGCATCGAATAAGTACATACAAGTTTTTGAAGTTTATGGTTAACATGGTTTTTTTTTATTTTTAATAAAGAGCACCTATACTTTTTTTTTTTTTTTTTTTTTTTGTCAAAGGAGCACCTATCCCATTTCATTTTAAAAACGATTGTACCATTCAGTAGATGAACCCTGTTCATCGGGCCCAAGCCCGACCTGCAGTTAAGATCGTTGTAATTATATATTCATGTAAAAATAGATGTTATTCGTGTAATTGTGTGGTTTGAAATCAAGACCTCTTAATATTAGTAAAAGTTCTAACCGCTATGCCTTCTCCTCGTTTGTAAATTTTAATATTTATTAAATATATTTAATTTTTAAAAATGTAAACAACTACATTTAGACCGCCAAAGCTTAGAAAAAAAATTCGCCTAGACTCGAGGCAGTGTCGCATTGGCCCGCTCGATGAACATGTCTACTATGGAAAAGTAGGATATATTCTCATAAAAAATGTTATAGTGCCCCACAATGGGCATGCAACATGTCTACTATTTACTTTTCCTCGATTTTTTTTTGTTTTTTCTATAATTTTTTTGTTTTACGTGGTTATACCTGTCAGCATTGTTGAGTCAGCTGAGAGTATTATTGTTGCGTGCCCCAGGCATTTCCCTTTATCATAATTGTTACCAATATATACACGTACTACTTGGTAATCGAGGAATCTGAAAATTATAAATAATAATCATAGAATAGCTACGTGGGATATATAAAGAATTTCAAATATTAAGTGCAGAAGAGATGGCCAAAAGAATTTCAAATCCAAGTCCACGTGATTCGTTACATTCGTATGTGTGTTTCCCTTGCAGAAATATATATGATTCTTTTTTTTTTTTGGGGGTAAAATATATGATTCATTTGTTTCCCCAACAAAAATATATGTGATTCTCTTTTTTTTGGTAAAATATACGATTCATTTGTTTATTGATAAAGATCGACAAAATTTTACGCTAGTTGTCAACCTATCACAACTATCCCCATTTTTTAAGAAGGAAAAAGAGATCACGACCTCCTTCCCCCATTTTTTGAGTATAAAAAATAGGCTTGAAAACATACTTTCCCCCATTTTTTGATACAAAAAATGAGGCTTCAGAGTCATTTATTCGAACTTGAAACCGGCTATGTAACGCATATTGTTCTACATAGGTAGAGTTGCAGAAATATATATAAATCATAAATTAAATTATGTAGTTATCTGGTGGCACACTTTTGAGTATTTCAACTTGGATGTTTTATAGAGATTTAGTTGAACATGAAATTTGGAGTACTACAATTTATGATGGATTTCTTTTGACATTTGCCTTCTTTGATGAAGACAAGCCTATTAGAGTTCAAGAAATCCAGTGAAAACCCAGACAATGCCATCTACATGGATGCTATATATCATATATAATATATATACATGCATGACTTTTATTAATTGCATTTAGAGAATGCAGCATTTCAGTACTAACCCCTTTTGGTCCATCCTTTGATCTTCATTCCCTGCCAAAAAACAAGGAAGAAAATATATATAAGAGATGGTCTGACTCCAGGACAGTCGATTAATCCGAATGCATAATTTCACCCAATCCATTCAGTTGTAACACAAATTACGCCTGATTAATTATCCACGCGGTGATCAAAAACATCAATATGGGAAGAGCTACGTATCGGGAACAAATTTTTTGATGGGGAGTAAGGATTAAGACGCCTGGTGGACTGGACTGGTCCTCGAAAACGAGGGAAGAAGAAATATCTAATATAGCTCTTAATTAGCAAGATATGGCACAGAACTTACCCTCAGGAGGCTGAGCCAGCTTTCGATTCTGAGGAGACGTCATATCTTTCTTCAGTTGAGTCAGTATATCTTCCATAGTGCACTCCCGATGCCAATCCGCAAGCATCGGAAAGAGGCTGGGCTCAACCTGTATATTTTCGTCCACAAGTTAAATAACAAATTCTACAATTGAAGAAATCGCACTTTTCTTTAAATTAAGGAACTACCTACCGCTCCGGATTCCTGGTTCACGCAGGTCATGTTTACCCTTGTCTGGAACCTCACAGTCGGCGGGTTATCCGGATAATCTTTGTCACAGTACAGTTTCAGCTGATAAATACGCCCCTCGTGGACAGTCTGGCACGCAAGAGAAAGATCTCAGAAATGCATCCATTCTCAACCAGAAAAATGTCAAAGACTCAAAGTTCTTTGTCAGTTTGCCCCCTTTTCATCGGGACATAGAAGCTCTTGATTACTAGAAGAATTGAGTTATAGTCCCAGCCATCAAGACAACATTATAATGCATAAAGGGTAAGGCATAAACTTGGTCACATTCTTTAGCTACAGTTAAGTTAAACCTAGGAAAGACCGGGACAAGTAAACAATGCAACGAAGGTCCCGATTAAAAAGATAATAAATAAATTGATGTGAGAAAAGGGGAAGAAAACCCTTTTAGGGAAGCCTTTCTCGATTCTCTTCGCTACGTAACTTATGGATCAAAGCTTGGATTGACCACATGAAGTTGGGACAGCAACCAAGTATTTCAATACACATGAGAAAACTAATTGGTAATGGAGACCATTGAATTCAGTCAGCCAATGATCCCAAGTTAGTCATGGCTAGAGTAAAAGTAACCACATTTTTATTTTCTTCTTCTTTTCTTTTTTCCAATACAAAGTTACAAGTTCGTAACAGCAGATTAGTGCGATGAGTGATTGAATGCTCATATTGGTGCTGATTTTAATCAATGAAGCTTGCCAAATACCAGCCAGAGGAACTTGATTAATCTTAGCTACCAGACCAACTATGATCGGCTGGTTCAACTTTCAAGTAGGTGATATCTTCAGGTTTTCTATAGTGTAGCTGATGAATGTGGGCTCGAGCCTCTTGTTTTGTTGGCTAAGAAAAGCTAGGTGGATTTGCTTCTAAGATTAGCTTGGGTAAAGTACCTTTCTTGTGTGGTTGGCTAACAATCTATAACCTACCCAGTCTGACTCCCTTAATTTTTTTTTTTTTTGGGATCCAGCTCCCTTAAGTTGATAGCTGGTCAACAGCCAACCCACGTACCCAACCCATCAACCCTTACAAGCAAATGGATAATGCAGGATCATCCGTAAGATAAATTCCTGAAGGTATTACCGCATTAGCAAAAGTATATGGATTTAAAAGATGGTCCGCCAGAACTATGTTTTCAGAATGAAGAAAGTATGATGATGAACAGTAACGGAACTAAAAAATCTTGTTAGGGGAGCCAAACTTTAGGCGGAACTACAGGGGATCTAGAAGTAGATAAAAATAAAAATATAAGTAAATAAATTACTTTTTTGAGGATAAAAAAAAAATTATTAGACTGCAAAAAAGGAAAGATTGAAGAAACATACATTAGGAGGACCAATTATAGTCCCAGTCCATGATCGCATGAATATGTCATCAGCATCATCCATTCCATAGCTAACAGTTCCATCTCCAATTCCCTTCTCCCCTCTCTCAAGTTCGTCAAGCAATCTAAAATTTCTGGGAACTGCATAACAAAGGCAACAGCTTAGTACCCAGACAAGATATAATTTCAACAGTTTGGTAGAAGGTGTATATACTTTATGGTTACTCCTGAAGAGTAGGCTCCACCTTTGATCATGATAAGCAGTGTACCAAAAAGGAGGAGAAGATAAAGCACCAACATAGTTCTATTTTGCCAAAATCAATCATCTAAAGACTAATTATAGTGACTCGTTAACAAGTGGCTTAAATGATTCTACAATATAGACAATGTTTCTTTAAAATCAAAAGCAATGGATCTACTTTCGCAATCCCATTTATAATTGAAAAACAAACTAAATAACTTGAGTTGAAATGACTCATGAGGCATATTACTTGAAAGAAGCGAGGTGTAAGCCGCAAAGCGAAATGAGGCATAAGCCTCAGCTTTGTTACTAAAACAGATGTTCAATATTATAAATAATATGTATAAACATTAACACATTCACAAATGCAACTAATAAACAGAGTCATATCACATTAACAAGTTAATCAGAAGTAAGAGTAATTTGGTATTACTATATGACGCTAGTGTACTATCAGTCTATCAAAAGATTTCACATTTTCACATTAGTTTTTACTTTTTTAACTCATCAGTCATCAACCCTTGCACAATTCATCATATGTTGTGCTGCTTGAAGCCTCAAACGGCAACAAAGGCGCAGTTTGAGTAGCAGCAGAGAGATGTGTTGTTCTGCGCAGCAGCACTGATGTTCAAACACCAGAGAGCAGTACAGTAGCAGAACATCTATGCCACTATTCTGTTTTTTGAAGGAAAAAAAAAAAAGAGAGGGAAGAAGCATATGATATGTATAGGATGACAGTTTTTGTAATTAAATTAAAGTTTGTGGTCCAAAAATTACAGAAAACAAAATATAACACTCAAAATGCAAAGCAAGAAGTGAGGTTTAAGCTTAAAACCAAGGAACGAAAATTCGATAAAATTAGCCGAAGTTTAGGCGAAGTTTATCAAAGTTGAAGGGATCGAAGAGAAGTTCATGAGTAGTTTAAAAAGTACAAAACTTCTCCAAAGTTTATGTTAAAAATCGACAACATTGATATTAATTGATATGGATTACTAAAAACAAGGAGAAATTGCAAACTTTTTGGTAAAAAAACCAAATAAGTGTGCAGGAGACGGAAGGGTTGAGGGTTGTAATTGATGGTCGTTTTTGGGTTATTGAGAATTTGAGAGTGGCTCACTTTTGTACACACGTCTCTACACCAATCACGTGATCCCTTGATTTTGCATCAAGATTTAATGTATGCATCGAGATTCACTGTTGCACACACATCTCTACAACGCTTTGTAGTTTTTTAATCGATGCATAATGCCAAAAAGTGGATATTTTCTTTTGCTTTAAATACTGACCCATATAAAAAAGTATGTTTCACAATTTTAATTTTATTTATGTAAATGTGCAATTAATAAATGGTTAGAGAATCAAATTAAGTGTAATTATTATCACTAAAAAGTGATCTACCATACACAAATATGCATGACTAGGGCCAATAAAATTGACTTGAAACCATTAAATTGTAAATTTTTAGATATAAATGCATAATTGTGCTTGTTTTGACATCCCATAAAATGAGTTTTAGTTTATTCATTTAAATAAAAATTTCTTAAACTTTTCTAAGCTAGCGAATTTTGGCCACGTCGAATTAAACTTCTCTGAATTAATTCCAATCATCAAGAAGGCGAATTATAAGGCGAAACCGAAGTTTCGATCCTTGCTTAAAACTCACAAGGTTCTAACGCTAACATTTATCAGAAGACAGATTTTTTATAGTTAAATTAAAGACCTCGATCTTCAAAATAGAGAAAAATAAACAACACAGAAAAATACACAGCAAAAAGACGCTTCAGTGTTGTGCGCATAAAGGTGTATGCACGCCTCATTAAATCCTACTAGAAGCTTAGCCTTCAGAGTGATTTTCGAGAAAATGAATCGAGGCACGCCTCAGAGAGTACGCCTCAGTTCAATTTTTGAAGATGACATAAGCAATCACCACAGCTAAAAGTTGAAAGATTTTTTGTACAGGGCCGTCGTGGACAAACATTTACACCAGGCAACGTTTCTTTTATACTTCTAATTTTTCATGATTGTGCACAACATTCCTAAAGAAAGGACAAAAGCGTGCAGTTTATCAAATTACTGAGTGCTGACATTTCTTGGTCATTGTCCATGTCAAACTTATATGAGCATGATAATCAATATCTAGTCTGCACAACTAATTTACAACCCAAGCTTTGAGTAGTTTTAAACTTTTAATACATATACATATTTGAAAGTTGAAACCATTATATACTTTAAAATGGCTAAAGTTTTTGACAAGAAAGAAAAAGACATTCACATACGTGCAAATGCAAAAACAGGACGAAAAGAAGACAAAAATAGACTGTAGGGAACATGAGGCAAAAAAAATTAGACACAGAGAAAGAGGAGAGGGGGGCAAGAGGGCAAGGAGAGAGTGAGTAATTGAAGCATAAAGAAACAATTTAATAGCTACATTTATCAAGGTTTTATGCAATAAAACACAAAATGTAAATGCAGTACCAGAAAAAAAAAAAAGTAGTTCAAGAGAACATGAAGAGAGGGTGGTAAGTGGCTTTCCAAAAGTTATTAAATGTAATTAATGGGGAGAGAGAGAGAGAGAGATTGTGAGAGCACTACTTGGAAAAATCAACACAGTAGAAATTGAATGAATTTGACGGTATGGAGGCAAACCAAAGGTAACTTGAGATGCATTTATTATGAAGGAGCAAAAGGGTTATAAGAGGACATTATCAACTGCATCATATGAAGCTGAGTGGAAGTGTTTGATCCAATGTAGCCAACACCAACTAATTTAGGATTGAGGTTTTGTTATTTTATTGTCTAACAATCAAAATTTCGACATAAAAAATACCATTCCAACTGCAACAACAGAAAATAGATAAAGAACTAAGACATGAATATCTTTAATATGAATACGGGAATCCAAATCAACACTAGCATGAAGGTATTCATAGGAAAACATAAACAGTCCGTAAGGTGTTGAATATTTAAGCTCCAAATTTTCCTACGAAAACCCAAACTAACAGTAAAAGAATCTCAAATCACTTCCTGCTCGTATTCATCGGATATCATCAAAATAACTAAGTGCGGATCAACTAAAAGTTTCCTGGCACCAAATGAAACAACGAGCAAGATTCCCGACTCTAAAAATTTAAGAAATTAAGGAGACAAAGGTAATAATGAATGATAATAGGACACAGTTAGGTAACAAGAAAAATCCTTGCCTCTGAATGTGAATGACAATTCTGTGCACCATACTAGTTATTGCAGTTTTAGACTCTAAAGTAAGTAATTTTAGCCTCAACACTCCATGTATAGAAAAAAAAAAAATACAGAAATGGGAGAACGCATCAAAACCACTTCTTTTATGAGTAATTTTTTTAAATACTCTTACAAAATATCAATACATTTTATAACCCCACCTAGGTGCAGCCTGGGGAACTTGGGGTGAAAATCCCAAGGCAATAGCTTTGTTGATAACTAGGCATAAACTCGACAATAGTCACTTACATTCTCCGATTCAGAAATAACACCCAAGAGAACTGCATTGCCAATTTCACATACAAAATTCCAGATAACTCACACTAGCCGACTGATTCTACCACCATAATTAGACACAATGGTGCACAAATAGATACGTATTCGCTCAACATGGAGCCGAAGGTTAAAATACCCGAACCAACAGACTAAAAAAGCATCAGCACATGAGGGAAAATCAAGATTTTTTTATACATTCTACAGTTGGATTATTAACATTGCTTCTTGTCCCCTCACATGCCTCAAATCACAAATCCTCTACCGCTATAGACAAGTAATTAATCAGCTAGCAATACCATACACAAATCAGCGGCTAAATCAATCTTCGCTGACCGCCCGAACACCGCGACCAAAACCCAATTCAAAAGAGCCAATTTTGAGCCAAACCCATCATCAGAAACACTCAGGTCACCATTCACACAACACACCACGCCAATTCACAATTTCACAATCCAAAACCCATAAAGTTAAAACATGCAAATCACTACCCAAAACAAAATCCAAACTTTCCCAGTTCCAGACCAATCAATCAGATTCCACAAAACCCTAAAACCCCCAAAGCACATTCACAAATTCACCAAAACCCACCAAACAAATCACGAATTCAAAACAGATCACGACGATTGAAGAGATGGAGAGCCTCACCGACGACGCGGGAACCCTCTGAACCCATTTCGCAGTCGATGATTGGAGAGCTAGGGTTTCGATTTGGGGGTTCAATTGGGAGAGAAAATGAAGACAATGAAGAGATAGCAGCTCCCCCTCTGACACTCTGTCAAGCTAAAGCAATCTCGCCTAATTAAATGAGCCGGTTCGGTTGGACCGGGTCTGGACCGCCGGTTCAGGCTTGCTGGTCTTACCTAATCTGCTAATTAATTGTCTTTGATCACGGTTTCGTTGGGAAGTCTGTGATCAATTAAGGTTTTTTTTGTCTATTAGTATCAACTAGTTTTAGGCCCGGACATTGTCTCCGAATAATATGTTTTTATAAATAATTTTTTTATAAAAAGTAAATATATAATACATAATGAATGATGTAATAAATTTGTTTTTATGTAAAAAAAGAATGAAAATAATAAAAAAATTAAAAATAATATACTTAAGCTATTAATTAAGATAAATTACTCTTTCTTTCTCTGTCTCCCACGATTTTTATCACAATTTAATAATTTACTCAAAAATAGAAAAATTATTTGTTGCTAATAATTTTTATGAGAGTGAAGATAATACTGTTTTTTTACTCGAGAAAAATGAATATATTTAAGATTGATTGACATGATTAAATTTTATGATCTAATAATCATGATGTACGTATCAGTATTTTTCATGATCTAATGTTTTTTTTTTTTTTATTAATTTATTTGTTATTAATTTTCAAGACAGACTTTTTTGTTTTTGTTAGAGTAACTTGCTTTTTGGACTAATTGAATTTTATTGCACGTCTTGTTAGTTAGATTGTTGCACAAGTGATATTATACAAAAGAATATGTGTACGCTCGCATCTTGAGGTACACTTAAATAACTTCAATGAGTCAATGTGAACACATTAACTTACAACAACCATATATACGCGCATCAAAATCTAAGCATACACAAATATAGATTGATAACGCACAAGTTGAAGTCGCATATATGGAAGGCTCTTATGAGCCTATATATTTTATGACGTGACATTGTTGTTGTTGTAGGCTCATAAAAGCTTACTATACTAACTCGACCTGTATGTTATATATCAAAATTTATATATATATATATATATATATATATATATATATCCGTATCTCGAGGTGCACATAAATAACTAGTCAATATATTTTGTGGTGTTACTTAGTGTTGTCATCCTATTTCGACGGTCCCTATTTCGATACACTTGCAGCAGTCAAGAGAAGATCAGAGACACGGTTAGAGAGAGGCGCGCGGGCGAGAGAGAGAGAGAGGGAGACGCCATGGTTGGACACGAAACTCTGACTCACAACAACGACGACAGCTACGACAGAGCGAAAGAGGTCAAGGACTTCGACGACTCAAAAATCGGAGTCAAGGGCCTCGTTGACTCCGGCCTCACCACCATCCCCCGCTTCTTCCACCACCCACCGCAAACCCTGCCCTCCCCCTCCGCCGCCGCCGCCTCCGCCGCCGCAGCAGCAGCCATATCCATCCCCATCATCGACCTCTCCGGCGACCCCGCCACCACCAGCGCCCAAATCCGCTCCGCAGCCAGAACCCTAGGCTTCTTCCAGATCACCAACCACGGCGTCCCCTCCTCACTCCAATCCGACCTCATCTCCGCCGTCCGATCGTTCAACGACCTCCCCGCCGCCTCCAAATCCAGATTCTACACCCGCGACTTCGCCGCCAGCGGCGGCGTCTCCTTCGCCACCAACTTCGACCTCTTCCGGTCGAAGGCGGCGAGTTGGAGGGACACGATTCAGATCAGGACGGCGGGGGCGGCGGGGGAGGGGGTGGATTGGGAGAGGTGCCGGCGGAGTTGCGGAGGGAGATGGCGGAGTGGGATCGGAGGATGGTGGGGGTGGGGAGGAGGGTGATGGAGGAGTTAGGGTTAGGGTTAAGGTTGGGGGAATTGGGTTGTTTGGATGGGAGGTTGGTTGTTGGGCATTACTATCCGTGGTGTCCCGAGGCGGATCGGACGGTCGGGATCGCGTCGCATACGGATCCCGGCGTGCTCACCGTGTTGTTGCAGGATGGGGTTGGGGGGTTGCAGGTCAAGCATGGGGATGGGTGGGTTGATGTGGTGCC
Source organism: Stephania yunnanensis (assembly GCA_039657365.1). NCBI lineage: Eukaryota > Viridiplantae > Streptophyta > Magnoliopsida > Ranunculales > Menispermaceae > Stephania > Stephania yunnanensis. The sequence continues at coordinate 53,016,811 of CM077588.1, read as the reverse complement.
TCTTCCTGGGGCTCTCGTCATCAATGTTGGAGATATTCTTCAGGTATTGATTTCGATTCTATCTCGCAATTGTCAATTGACGTTAAAGTTACTGAGACGTGCTGACTGACTGTGGAACTGTAGAATATAATCTCATTATAGAATCCTGTCGTGATGGTAAAGTTACTTAGACGTGCTTGAGGAACTGTGGAATATAATCTCATTATAGAATCTTGTCGTGATGGGAAAGTTACTTAGATGTGTTTGACGGACAAATATAATTTCATTATAGAATCTTGATATCTAACTTCAAATATGTTGTATATTTCGGATTATGGGGTTGGAGTGCATGACTGATTATGGTGGTAGTAGTCGAGTCTGAGCAGGGAAGGGGAGAAAAAAGTTCGAACGACCACAATTATCAAACAACAATAAAGTCTCAAATCTAGAATTAGTTGTGGTTAGCTACATGAATCGAACTTTTTCATTGGGCTTGATTAATTAATTAGTGCCATGATGACGTGCTTTCCATGTCGTTAATCGATGTTGTCTCAAGTTAGTTTCAGTCTGTCCTGCCTTAGCGGGTTTCTTTTGTTTTTATTGAGTTAAGTTTTAGAGGAGAAATTTGAAAGTTGTGTTTGGAGGTGCCTATATAATCACGACCGTCCTTCCTTAATCGTTGTGTCAAGTTTTCTAGTGGGTCATGTGCCAAAGTCTCGTAGAATATACATTATTAATGGCAGGCCTTCGGGCTTTAGTTGATATTTAGTCTTAGTTCATCGTGAATTTTGATAGATTATTTAGGTTCACTATAAATCTGGTAATTATGCGACTAGGAGTGTTTAATAAACATTAATAACACTGAAATTGCTCATCGTGAACTTGTGATTGAAACAAAGATGTCTCTTAAGGAGTGGAATTCTCTCATAAGCTCGTAAAAGAAATTTAAAAAACAACTAGAGAAACGCATGCAATGATCACTCAAATTCAAGACACTCAACCTCTTATTTTGATCTTTGGTTACAGATATTGTCTAATGATGAATACAAGAGTGTCGAGCATAGAGTGTTGGCCAATCGATTCCGGGAGCCAAGAATCTCAATTGCTATCTTCTTCAATCCTGGGGACAGAGAAGCGCTTTACGGGCCATTGCCGGAGTTGATATCGCCTGAGAAGCCAGCTCTGTACAGGCAGTTCAAATTGTCGGAATTCTTGAGGAGGTTCGTCACAAAAGAGTTGGATGGGAAGTCTTTGATAAATTATTTCAGACTGTGAGTATGCATGGCTTACAAGTTCTGCTCATTGGATTCAATAATAAAGCACAAAAAATAACATATATGTATGTAATCTAATAATGAAATCATAGTTTGTGATGTGTACATACCATGGCATTCAAAGTTACATTGTGATATGTGATGCAGAAGTCAGAGTTGATAGTGTTGTAGATTTCACTTCTGTTGAATGAAAAATCAAAGTTAAACTTAATTTGAACATTTCTTATTTCTAGCAAGGATTCATGTACTGGTTGTGAATTTTACAACAACATGCTTCTGTAAATTGCTTGTCATAAAGCCTTGTGAACTTGCTGAGTTGTTGTGAATTAAAACATGAAGTAGTGGTAATTATAAGGAATTAACAACAACATAGCCTCAATTTCAAATTAGTTTAATGTCGACTACATAGATCAAACTCTTCCATTGCTTGATTTATTGCAATTGATGGAATTATTTTGGTGATCATTGGGGTTCCTCTAGCTCTATACCTAAAATTAACTACTCCGGCTAGTTCAAACCAACTTGATTAGTAGTGATGTCTGGACGTGATTTTATCCGCACTTAGCCTTGAATTTGAGACCTCTAGTTAAATGACATTGAGTTTCAATCGTTCAATCCAACCGTTATCAGTGTTTTTTTTTGGTTTCAAAAATAGATTATAGATGAACAAAAGCTAGAAGCTGAAACTTCCCCTAGATTAATGGATGTGCACCAAATCATAGGAAACACATTTTCAACAAAAATGAAAGAACTAGTGTTTCTCCACAGCTCTGTCTCTCCTTTTGAACCTCCAAACCACCCAGCCATTTCATCATCATCATCATCATCATCATCAGTGGTAGACTGTACATGGCCTGAATTATCTGGAACTTCAAAATCAAGATTTCTGTCCTGAACTTGTGAATCCGTCGAACCGCTTTTCCATTTCGATACCTCCTCTTTCCATAACCGCGAGTTCTGGGATACGATGCTCTTTCCTCCTTTAATAGGGAAATCCTCAAATATTGAGGACTTGTATGTATAATCTGGGCTGCCATGGCTGGGGACATCAATATCGTCTTCTCCGTCTGGTATGTCACCCCAATAAGTCAAACCTTCATTTCGGACTTGTCTTCGATGTCTGATAGAAGACTGACTGCTATTTAGCCTATTTTCATCACCCCCCACGACGAAGTTTACCCTGCATTGTTGGCGAAAGTCTCTCTCTTCGCGTTGAGATTGAGGAGAGGAGTCTGTGTTAATTGATGCCCTTGGGCGTTTCCAATCACATTTCAAGCAAACCATGTTTCTTCTGAAGTTGATGTAATTGCACCTTATCACGTTAACCATTGGAAAGAAGAAGAAAAATACTTGTTAGAGACATGAAGAAGCAAAACCAAATCTAGAAAGGCCTTGCAGTATGTAAAGGGACTTACGACTCGCATTCCCATTCGCCTGGATTGATTTGTCGATTCGTAGGCTTCTCTTTACATAGCAAACATCTTCCATTCTTGGCGAAATTTAAGAAATTGCACCTACAAGAAATACAACAACAACATAGCCTCAGCTCCAAAGTAGTTAAGGTCGGCTACATGAATCAAACTCTTGCACATACAAGAAAAGAACGAAACAATTTTTTCGAAACAAATTCTTTCATGGATTTAAGAGAATCAAAAATCATTTGCGCATATATCTTACGTGGCACACAACCAGTCTCCCTTCTTCAGAGGAAGATGTTCCTGATCCTCCCTAAGCTTCTGCAGTCTTTCCTGGAATAGACCATCGCATCGCAGGCACTTGATGTTCTTCGCGAAATTGAGGAAGTTACATCTGCTCAAGATTAACAAATGAAAACTAACTCTCATTAGAAATCATTTCTTACAATAGTGAGAGGATTTAGTGCAGCAGAGATATGTTGTAGGAGTACTTGGGGCAGACCCAGTCGCCTTGCTTCATCGGAACGTTGACAATGCTCTTCTTCCGTGGAACTGAGACTGCTTCCGAAGCATCAGAGTCATCTTCATTGGTGCTCAATTCCACCATGTTAGCTAGTAATCTCCTAACAGAATCCTTAATGCTTTTGTTAAGGCACAACTTGTTCTCCACTGACCCAATGAAGGGATCAAGCCCATAAGTTAGAACAAACCTCATGACATCGACAGTTCGCCCTACTTCGTCGTCTCGAGCCTTTACCAACGCCCTCTCACAGCTTCCCCTCAAATTGCAAGAACTGCAAACCTACCAAGATCCAGATACACCATCATCACAAATGAAAAACTTGATTAAAAAGTAGTTACTACTACATTAGATAATGAACATTTAAATAACACATACAAGTTCTTCGTCGATTCCCAGATGCGCCCTTAAACGCTTCCCCGAGTTCACAACTTTCCTATCTATGCTTGGGCACCCAGATCCTACAACCATGTGGATGTCTTTCTTTGACAAATATCTGTGACAAAAACCAAAGGTTTTCAAGTACCATAATACCATTTACAGTCAAAACAAGAAGTTTTTTTTTTTTTTTTTTTGGATAGCCGAGGATATCCAAGTCACCGCTGCTGATACCGGACTGATGATGGACTCGACTAATCCCTCTTGGCTCCTTAGTTGCTCCCACCAGAGAACCCAAGAAAGAAATCGAAGGGGAAGGGAGTGGGTTAGTTTCGAACTCAATACAATTGCCTTAGTCAGCTTATCAGAGAATGAAACTTAACACTCGGCCAATGCCCCTGGGTGCTCAAAACAAGCACTTGTAAACTACCAAACCTGCAAAGTAAAACATGAACCAAAAGAGAACAACAGCTACATATTTGTGCTTAATTTCATGCCAAAGTTTGATAAACTCTTGTAAGATTTTGTTCTAATAGGGACCGAAAAGTTTATTATAACCAACATCCGGTTGGTCCAAGTGGCAAGCGACTCGGTTACAAGTCTCGAGGATGGAGCAAATTGGGCTAGGTGTGCCACCCTCGATCCCCATATGGTCTGACAATGCCGAGTGTGGATTAGTCGAGGCAGTTGATGTCAGACACCATGCTAGAAACCAAAGGCGTGCTACTCAAAAAACATTTATCAAGTGTTCTTAGAGACAAAACATCAAACACTTTCCATTCAATCCAAATAAACCCATTTTTCCTACTCCTCACCTCAAGAGATCCAATCGATCTCGCGCGAAATTCAAACACGCGGTTCGAATTCGATTAGCATCTTTGGCGCCTATTTCGTTGCCACTAAAAGGGGTCCCAAATTCCCCTTCAAAGTAGCCCTTCTTCAAGAGCAATTCCATCAAATCAATCCATTCGGGCCACTGATGCGAAATCAGAAACTTGGGTTTGGTTTCTTTTGGATTCAAAGGCTTTCCTTCATTTGATTTTGGTCCTTCCCACTCTTTAACAACGAAATCGAGCTTTGAATCAGATGATTCGGATATAAGAGATCGATGAGAAGAGCGAAGACTCGACAATTGGCGAAGAAATTCATGAGACTTGCGAGCGAATTGGCGATGCATTTCTCTATTTCTTCACCTCTCAATAGCACACACTCTACCTACCGTTATTACAGTTACAAAACTTGAAATAAAAAATATTAGCGACACGGCATCCGAACTAAACCGACTTTTTAAAGCTTGCCCTGAGTTAGCACCTTATAAATAGAGGAGCTCTCAATGTTGAGTTTTTTAATTTTTCATACGTTTAGTTAGATTCGAAAGCTGATCGTGCGCTTAAGTAGTAATGATGAGCTTTCACTTATAAGGAATTCTTAATTTTATAAAAAAAAAAAAATTATATATTTTTTTTCTCCTAAATTCAAGTTTAGCCCAATTTTAAATCATCGTATATTCTAAAGTTGCTATGAGAATTAAGAAATGAGAAGTTCTTAGGAAATGTCAAATTCAGACCAATTTTAAAGCATTAGCATCAAATTGACTAAGGAAAAGTAATTTTTTGTCATCATTGGTAGCGAAGATTCTAATTAATCCCGACCAACCTACAAACGTGCGAGTAACAAACTATCCTAGTTAATTATGATCCACCCATTGTAATACCTATTGGACATGGGAAGGTCTCCAACAAAGTTTTCTTTTACAGTTGTCTCAAACTTGATATAGTAGCTCTAGTTATGGGGAATTAGTTGCAACTTGCAACCACTCAATCCCCTACATTGGCACCAAAGAATGTATCTGAAATACATTCATGGACAATTGGGAAATAACAAGATAAGGACCTTCAATTATTGTGATAACAACTGCAATATATGAGATTGAAAGAATTCATGAATTTGTTTGGAGAAAAGAATGGCTAAAGTACACCAAAGTTACAGTGAACTGCCCTCCCTCCATAAAAAAAAATGAAACAACTTTTTGTTACATTTGTCTATCATTCCTCTAACAGTAGAGTTAGCAAGAGCTCAAGACCTCCTTTTTGCTTCAATGAATTATGGTTCATTGCTTCAAAGCCTTCAAAAGTCAGTTCCTCAATGTGTTTATTTACACAATGTAGCATTGCATGAACTCCTAGTTTAGTGAACAAGGTACTACTAGTTCTTCGTCGTCATCGTTCTCATTCACTTGTCGCCGAGAATGCGTTAACCGGTGAACCAAGACATCTAAAGCTTCCTTCATCCATGAATGTTGGCAAACTTCTCTAGCATCTTCAACATTCATCTACACATCAAACAATTTAACAAAAGTTTAGCACATATAATTCAAACTTGTAACAACGTGTACACATTCATTAATCGTTTTTTTGTGATTCCATCACGAACATACCCATTTCCGACTACGAAGACTCTCCTCCGGCCACGAATCGAGTTGCTCTTTAACAAGCAATGGGAACATGTAGCCTTCATAGAATGTACCATGTCTTTTGCTTTTAAAACTCCATTTCCCTAATTCACCCTGTTCAACCACATTGATTTGCACCACCATTTTAGTACACAACTATATACAACTCCACCAAACAATTATATCTAAAATAATCACAATAACTAACATATAATGAATCAATATGAATGAACATTGTAATCAATTAAGGGTCAAATTAATTAAAAAAAAAATGTGATTACATAGATTAAATTACCTCAACTTTGCCAACAACTCCTGCTTCCTCCAATGTCTCTCTCAAAGCTGCTTCCTCCTTGGATTCATCAGTCTCCCAACCTCCCTAATTTCATTCAAAATAAGTTTTAATCAGACAAAAAAAAAATGGGAATTCAATTTAATCAATTAACAATTAAATGGTCAAATGAAAATTTTAATTAATTAATCAATCAATCAACAATTCTAATTAATCACTAATTAGTACCTTTGGGAACAACATTCCTTGACCCTTTTGTGAACTAATCACCAAAACCTCCAATTCCTCAAAATCATTCTTAAACCGGTATGGAATGCACCTGCCCAAAACAACAAAAACAACACATATAAGATGAATTGGATCCAAAGCCTACACACAAAATCTGAAGATTTCCTCAAAAGGGTATCCATATTTTGATGAGATTCAAAAAGGGTAGTCTCAATTCCCTCTAATTCTCTCCCTTTAACTCACCCCACAACTTGGCGACACCCCCCCATGTTGTATCTCTGGTACTGCCTCCCTGTTCTTGAAACCAAAGACACCATCTTTTCTGCTTCTTAAACTTGTTCAACTTTATTGCGTGTGTTCGAAAATTGAATCAACTAATCAAACATATGAATTGATGGATGGCTGAGTAGTTCTTGAGAATCCCAAATTGATTGTGAAATTGGGGATGCACAAATGTTTTGATTTGCTAATATTAGAACAAAAGGGGAGAGAAGGTTTTGTGGATGGTTTGGTTGGGTTTTTGGTTGGATGGATAAAACGAGTGTGTGCGTGTTTCTGTGTATAAATAGATGGATAGCTGTTGTGATGATTGAATTGAATTTGAATTCAACAACAACAGTGTGTTATTTTCATGTCTCCTTTGTGTGTCTGACTTTCTGTAACGCCAAAGCGTGTACCGGTTCGTGTGCGAGATACATGGACGCGTCTGCATTTGCCATCCGATACGCACCCGTTACTTTCCACGTCGTTTCCCTTCTTCATCTCCACCACTCCGCATGACATTTTCAGTAATATTTTTTTAATGACATCAATTAATTCTCTACTAAAAAAAAAAAAAAAAAAAGAAATCTTTGACTCTGTACTCCGAGGGTTCTCTAGTCTTACTCGACCCATTCAGCTCATGCACAATTATTCTCACGAGAGTCAGCAAACTAGATGTATACGCTTAATCATACATCTCAATAATTATACCATCACATCAATTTTATTGAGTTTACAAAGTGGTAATGATTTGAATGATAAGGGAATCAAGTCTTCTAAAGCAAGATTTTAACGATTGGAAGTCTGGATCGATGCAGCAAATTGAATTAAAATGACCAATTTCATATGAAGCTCGACAGTACGTACTAACTTAAACGTGAATTATAATTCGCGCGATATATAGTTGATATCGAATACTACATAAAAAAAATAAAAATGACCTATAATTTATTTTTTTGTCGCAAAATATTTAGTTGTCTAATATTTTTTTAAAAGTAATTTAATTGTCTATTTTAACGTACGTAGATTATTACTTTAAAATACATGGAACTAATTCTATGATGGTAATTAAATAGTGACAACAATAATGCAGCTCAAACTAAAATTAAGATTCGTGTTTTATGATAACAAAATAAGAGAAGACATCACACGAGCAACTCATCAAATGTGTAACATATCAATAAATATAAAGAAAATGTTTTGGTACCTCAACACGAACGTTCACACGTTATATTATGTTGTTTTTGTATTAGGATCGATATACTTGCACGTATATACATCTCAATGTATATTATACGAATACCAATGAATGTGTCCGTATTGGGGCATATATATAAGGGGACCCATAAAATAAGCTTTTTATTTTAGAATCCATGTTTGACAATCCATGTCAAACTAGAAACATGAAGGTGAAACTAGAAACATGAAGGTGGATAGTTTCTCAACGACCGGATGCACAGGATTAGGGAGGCCAAAATGCAAAAAAGTGGAAAAATAAATAATAAATATGAATAAAATAAAAGTGGAGCCCACACGGTGGGATCACAATCTGATAGATAGATAATAACTGGTGACAGAAGAGACAAAGCAGGATGACGTGGACAGTTGCGGCTGGATCTGCTGCCACGTGTGATCGTGCACACATGATTCATTTAATTAACTTTCCTTTTTGGAACATCACGTCACGTGTGTCTAGTTCATGTGATTATATGTGACATAATCGGCGTGTTTTTCTCTTTTATGAATTAATTTCTTTGACCTTATCTAGCTGTCTAATTTGCATCTCATGTGTCACATATCAACCACACTTCCTAAAAAATATCTTACTTTTAATTGACAATTAACATCCTTTTTGATACATTAAAACTTGTCAATACATACATAGCTGTTCATGCATGTTCATTAATTTGTGCATCTATATATTTGTATGCAGTAATGCACACAATTGATGCATGTCTCAAAAGACAATGTATGAAAATTAAGGAGTATATTATCATCAACAACCACAATATATATAGCATTAATCTTAAATTTAATTTGTTACGGTCAATTATATAGATCAAACTTTTTTTTTATCACGCTTGATTTAGTATAATCATTTAAATTCTTTCTAAATAATATATATATGCGTCTCATATTGGATTCAGTCTATCTCGTGGAATTATTTCTCAAGAGATGAGTTTGTCAACATAATAACAATATGTTGATCTCACTTAGTAATGTTGTTGTCTTCTCTTTGCCTTTTTGGCAAGACAAATATAGGACTTCAGCAGTTTTTTTTCAGTTACAATGTCCATCCACAGATTTCATACTTTATGAAGCTTTATGGTCCAACTATATATGGACGAGGCTTGACGCAACCATGCATGCGAATGTGCTTGGAAACTGTTATTTTGATAGGAAAGAAACTTTGTTATTAATTAACTTATTATTAATCAATCAACCTCAACTTGAAAATAAGGCATTTCCAAATTAAGGAGTAGGGCAAAATTTAAATCAAAGAATGGGCTAAGAATATTGTGCTATAAAATTAGGATAAATTGCAAATTATCTTATATATAGTAGGTTTGTCATAATATGCACGTATGTTTGATAAGATTAAATTTGAATTGAGAGTATGTTAATTAAGATGAACTTCAAACCCGGACGAGTGTGGTCTTGTGGTAAGGGCGATGACAAAGTTGTGTGGGTTAGGCGCACGTCCTCGGATTCGATTTCCCACGATAGTCAAACGTTGGGCTACTGGTGATCTCTTTCCACAATCTTAAGGCTTGTAGGACTAATCAGACAAAGTGTGTAGATACCCAAAGTCGCTAAAAAAAAAATATGAAGACCAACTTCGTGGGAGGGGATTTTGTTGTTTAATAATTACCTGATAATTTATATATCTAACTGACCATGAATTAATTTTAGTTTTTTCGTAAAATGATTTAATGTATGCCATAAAATTAATATATCTTTTTTTATAAAAAAAAATAAAAAAAAATTACCCCTTTGGGACTCGAACCCCAACCCCTTATGCCACCAACCAATAACCATTCATACAATATATTTTTAGCATTTTGATAATCATGGTTTGTGGTTTCGCGAAAAATCAAGCTCAATTAAATTGTGTGATTTCAATATAATTAGGATCATGATATTCTTAACATTTTTTAATAAGAAAAGAACCTAATCCTCGGTGGTAACCCCCCAAAAACTTCCTACACCAATAATCTCATATTTAATCATTGGCCAAGCCACCCACATGATTACAACAAAAACAACAACAACATAGCCTCCTCAGTCCCAATTTAATTGGTGTCGGCTATATAGATCAAACTTTTTAATTGTGCTCGATTAAGTGCAATTGATGCATGGTGAGCTTTCTAGACCATTCAAATCTCTCATAATTAATGCATCTCGTCGAATTTCTACAGTTTTTATTGAGTCAAGTTTTTAGTGGGGGCATTTGTAGGTCGTCTTTATAGGTGATCGACTCGATCCGTTGCTAATCGAGACGGATCGTAGACGGAATTTGATCCGTTTCTGATTTATGTATCTACATGGATTCCGTTGCTATTTCCGTCTCTAATTTTCATTTTTGTTTAGTTTTTAAAGTCTTACATATATAGGTCTCGATCCAAGCACATTTAACCTGCCAATATATAATAAAAATCATCGCCTGCACCCCCTCCAACAACTCCTTGGGGGTGCTAACATCCCCCCAAAAAACAAAATTTGACATTCATACATCGACAATATATATCAACAAATATTCAATTGAAAGAACAAAAATGTAAAAATCAAAAATTGAAAAAGATATATATCCAAAAAAAATTGTATAGTATTACAAATGCTCCAAATTTCTAAGTATTCACAAAACCACCAATCCTATTGTTCAACAACCACAAAAAAAAAAAACTTACAATCCTATAAATATGCACAAAAAGAATTATCAATCGAAAAGTCTTGAGATGTTCTTCAACACCACGCACACAAACAAGGGACATTTGAAACAACTTAATAATTGAATAGTTGAACTTAAATTTTTCGGGGACATAAGCATCATAGGAGATAGAGCTAAGGTAGAAGAGCAATGACTCACATCGAACTTATAGTGACGATCCCCGCACTCGACCATCAAAGTCTACAAACAAGCAAAAAGATTAACATTAATTCATTTGAGATTTAAGAATCCACAAACGATGATAAACACGCATATCTTGATTTAAGTAAATTAAATTCTTACCAATCCAAGTAGGAGGAAGATAGCAATGTTTGTCATTTTCACTTTTATCTTCATTTTCTAAAAACATATAAGAAAACAAAAATATGCTACCTCATAGATAGACCAAAAAACTCATAAGACTATTTTCAATCAATCCACTTTCACAAGCTACAAAATTTATCATAAGCTCACTCATCTCATTTCAAACTGAGCTTTTTTAACTTTCAAGAACCAAACAATAATCCTGTTTAATCCATTTCATAAAGATCGATTTACATTGGCTTTCAGCCTATTGCAACCCACCCCTTATTTTCCAAGTAATACACTAGTCCTTTACCTTTATCTAGAGCACACAATATTCTACATAGGTTGAGTTTGACAATATCAACTTGATGAGGAACTAGGATACCTTTTAAGTTGTGAAGTATGAACTTAATGAGTATCAAACTATTGATCACACCAAAAAAAATGATATGGACTTGTTATTGCCTAAATTTAAAGAAGACATATCCTTATTCAAACAACAATGCAAATTATAGATCATATTCAAGTAAAATTTATGCATTAAACCACTTAATCGAATATTTCAATCAAAAAATGAATGAACCAAAACCAATTTTAAATATGTTTTTCATGGATTCTTAAAGTAGTATTTCTTGAATTTATTTAAAAAATATTAAAATTTGAACCAAAACCAATTTTAAATATTTCTTCTAAAGGACATTGCAAGGGATTTCAATGATGAATCTAGATATTTTAATACCAAACGTAGCACTATACCAAAAAGCCGTAAAGGCCAGTATTCCCTTTAAAGCAATGCATAGAGTATAAACCTAAATTACACAAATAAAATGTTGGTGTCACTGCTGATACAATCAACTCTTACAATATAACTCTATCTTAACACAATACCAACCGAACTTTTGAAAATGTTACCTTTTCAATAAAAGATCGAACCATGTTCTCAATTTCTTGCGAGAATGCTATCGGAGTTGGCCTCTACAATGCCCCCATTTTTAATCGGTTAGAGACAAAACCGCAACAATAAAAACAAATGTGCTTTCGATGTTAATTGGATAGCTGGAACAGATTTTAGCATTCCAACAATTGCAAAACAATAGAATGCTCAAAGAAAGATTACCTTGTCATCAAAGCGAAAAAAACACAACATGCAATCTCTTGAGCATTGGGAATGGTCATAAGATCAAGAAGTCCGGAGAAGCCATCTTTGGGAATACTAGAAGAATCGAATACTTGCTCCCCGGTATCAAGCGCAAAATCTTTATCGAGAAACAAACTCGCTTCCCATGTTTCACCGATTTGGGCATTGGCCAAAAATTCAACCCCACAACCCCTACCAAGAACCGGGAAGCTTCGGTGAGCGGTGAGAGAGGTCGAGAGAGAGAGAGAACGAACGAGAGATCGGCCTATGCACGAGAGATCGAGAGGGCGGTGATGGGAGCGGTGAGCAACACATCGAGCAGAGGCGAGAGCGGTGGATCGGTTGGTGAGCGGAGAGATAGCAGAGAGCGGGGATCGAGAGAGAGCGGAGAGGGAGCGACATCGATGAGCGGTGAGCGGGGTGAATGGGAGCGGGAGCGGGGTGAGCGGTGACAAAAGCGAGAGAGAAGGCAGAGAGCGTGCGTTTAGGGTTGAGCGAGAGAGAAGGCGAGAGATCGTTAGGGTTGAGCGAGAGAGAGAAGCGAGAAAACGCAGAGAGCGTTAGGGTTGAGAGAGAGAGAGTGTGTGTGTGTGTGTTGAGTCTTGGGTCCCGAAACGAATTTATTTCCGTTTCTAATTCCGTTTCGATACTACAACCACCCTTCTCTAATCTTTGCCTCAATTGAGTGCTACTCTTACTTGTCTTTGAATTTATATATATATCTTATTTTATATTTACGAGTTTTACCACACATCCACCTAATTAAGCATCTTCATTTCTGCTAGGTTGTTGCTTTTACCGCCCAACATTCAACTGACCTAATTGCGGTCCTATAAAATTTTTTTTTTAACTTAATATGTATATACATTTCGATCACAAATCACTCCTTTTGCACTCCGTCATTTCTTCCATCCAGCTTGAATTTTATGTGTGACATCATTCTCAATATTACCATCATTTTGTATAACTGATCGATCTAGGTATCTAAAGTGACCAAAATTAACATGGGAGAAAAATAATTAGCATGATATTATTCATCTATATGATGATTGCAATTTTTATTTTATTTTTTTGCCAAACTATGATCGATGATTTCAATTTATTAATTTCAAGCCAATTTCTATAATCAAGCAGGCACTTGCATTCATGGTAGAAGTTTCTTTAATTTTTGGAGAGAAAAAAAAAGAAAGAAAGAAAAAAAAAAAAAAAAAGAAGGATCGCGGCCAGTAGTTATTCCATTGGCCTTGACTTGTTAAATTAATTATAGGCTTAATTAATCACATGTACCTGATTAGTCATGTAAATGAAAGCACGTGCTCTTCAGTCTCCAACGACAAACATTACTACTACAAATCAACATATAATAATATACAATATGCATGCACCTCAATCGATCAAATGAGTGCAACCCTTGAAAAATAATATTCACGGACCGATCTAATTAATGTCATGGAACCTTCATGAGTTCTAATAATCAAGTTTGATGGCGTCCATGTATGTTAAAATATTAAAATTGTTGAAAATGTGTGGATAGAGAATTAGTCCCGCATTAATTGATTAAATAAAACTTCATCATAATGAAATATATTAGTGACGATCTCCCGTTAATTAGTACTGAGGTTTTTGAGTTAAAATTAATCTCACACAAAACTGTTAAAGGTAGTTAAGTTGAGAATAATATCGGTGCTGACAGACATCCTTGGGCTCGCTCTTGCGTGTGTTGCGCGGTCGGAAATTTTTTACATAATATCAGAGCTTATGTTTTGAATGAGACTTAAAAAAAAAGAAGAAGAGCCATTTGCATGATTTTAGGTCTAAAGTGAAGTGTTGAGATGTGTGGACTGAAAATTAGTTCCATGTCGAATAAATTAATTAATAAACTTCATAAAAGTATATAAGTGGTATTAATAAGACTTTATAAAAAGTATAAAGTGATTACTTCAATCCTAGTTGTATCGAGGCCTTTTGAGCTAAAAATCATTACACTTAAGAGTTTAAAGTGGTTAAGTTGAAGACAATTAATATCGGTGTTGATGTAGATCAACGAGCTCGCACACGCGTGCGCGTGATCGAGAGAATTTTACAAAAATATATGTATGTGCATATAATATAAAAAACTAATTATTAAATAGAAACCACACAAAGAAAAGGTTGGGAATTCTGTTTGGGAGGTGACGTGGTTGGGACGTCGATGGAGGCGACCGAGAAGAGGTTGCTAAACTTTGTGGAAGGTTCGCGGTTTGCGATCGGAATTATTATGGTATCTCTTTTAGTTTAATTTAGATGGACCATTCCATTGATGAATTTTTTTTTTTTTTTTTTTGGTGCATAAAATTTTCAAGTTAATGAAGTATCGTCAACTTTTCATAAATTTTTTTTTTATTAAATAGCAGTAGGACAATAAATAATTAATAATGTATATGCATACATAATTATAAGTAAAATATAAATATCGACATACCTAGGGCTAGGGCGATCCCTTCTTAAGTCCTTTTTTTGTATAGAACTTAAGAAGGGACGTAAAAAGTAATTAATTAATCATTAAAGAATTAAGTAGAACTTGAGATGTGGACTTGGTTTCAGTTGTTGAGCATCAAAATAAACATGTCACGTCGCCTTCAATGGTGGACCGGTTCATCAATAAATATTAAATATTGTTTGGTTTGCTCTTTAAAGCAGTGGCGCTGGTCACGCACGTGCAGTGGAAAAACGCGCTCCAACAATCTCTCTCTATATTCTTCGTCTAGATACAAATTAGTCCCGCTTGCGGTCGTATATTCTTTTAAGTTCGAAATTAGTAAGTGTTATGTCTCGAATATTTTGACAATAATAAATTTAAGATTAATTGGTGTTATGCCTCGAATACTTTGTCAATAATACAAAAAACAAAAAAAAAGATGAACTTTTTAATTTGGCGTAGTTTTTGGTGGTGGTTGTAGTCCCGTGTATAAATTAGCTAGTTAAGAAAAAGAAGAAAATGGAAAGCTCTACATACATGTACGTAGTAGTACGTATATAATTGGGTGACCCATAGTTTAAAATTACTGTGACAAAATAACGACTAATTCGTGACTTATCTCATCAATTCCCTTTTAAGAGACTTAATTTCCTAAAGTTCTACTGTTCTACAGAACAAACAAGAAGAGCCAACCTAGCTAGCTAGGCGTACAACTATGACAAATTATGTGTATTGTGGTATGTGGTCTTGCGGATGTCGTTGACCAGTGGACATTTTTTTGTCCCCGTTTTTTTAAAAAAACACACCATATATATGGAGTATATGTTGGTAGGTATGCTTCAAATGTTAGCATAGCTAATTAAGCTTTGGATTAATCATAAGATTGGTGTTTAATTAGTTCGGGTGTTAGTTGACACTGCTTGATCTTACTTAAATTAGCACTCAAACTATTTCTTACCAAAAGATACACCTCTCTCCTATCTTTAAATGAACTAACTCGACTAATTAAAAAGGTTAAAAATATAATTTTACTCGTCCCTTATTTAAAGAAGATAAAGCTCAATGAAGATGATGTGGAAGGAGAATTTGTGTAGATGCAAAACAAAGGATTAGCTATATAAGATATGACTTGTGTTAGCCGCGCAAGTAAATTAATGTATAAGGATTCTTTGATTATTCTTGAACCAATAAAAATGTCATTTTTTGTTGAAATGCATGGACCAAAATACTATAATATATATAATAGTGCTTAATTGCAACTTTAATTGGACTAATATGAGTCTCTCAAATAATGCAGATTTTTAGACGAGTAAAACGTGATGTTAAGTTGACAGCTCATTGATTTGATATATGATTTTTTAAATAAAAAGTTGCGAGTTTTTACCATATAAAAGGCATGCAAGTTATGATTTCTTTATTCAAAAAATCTATTTGGACTCTTTGAGTGGAGACTCAAATGATTTTTACAAGTAACTTAAATTACTTAATTATATAAAAAAACATAATTACCCTTACCCTAATTAACATCAATACTACTCAAAAGGGTATATAAGTCTTTATTGTTATTTGAGTCTGGACTCATTAAGTCCACTTAGCACTACCCTTCTTTATTATCAAACATATGATTAAATTAAGAACAATATTGATGTTAGTCTAGGATTCATAGGCCACGCGCTGTCCTCACAATTAATGGATTAATTGAAGAAACTAATCAAGTAGATGACTCACTTATTGGTATGGGTTATTTGCAAGAGTGGATCTAGGGGCAAAGGAGGCGGTCGTCCCCCAACCCACGGTGATAGGGTGGATCTAAGGGGCGAGGGGGGAGGTTGCCCCCTCAACATTTAGGACCACCCATAGTACTCTTATGTATTTCTCTGATCATATAGCTCATTTGTTCTTCCCGTACCCCTATAATCAACACATGCTCCTTATATAACAAGTGTAACATTCTAAAAAAAAAGATGCGTTTGAAGTGTCTTTAAGTATAGCATTGTAAAATAATAATAATAATAATTTGTTTTTTTTTAATCAGAGGGGATACTCCATTGTTATATATATATATGTACAAAAAATCTTTATGTCCAGGTATGGGCTATGCAAAAACCTCGCACTAATGTAAGGGCCAAGTGCTAGGAAAAAAAATTAATTTGTTATGCTTGGTTTTTTTTTTTTTTTTTTTTTTTTGTATAGAAAAGAAACAACACTTGCACCCACCAAGGTTTGAACTTATAACCTATTACTTCTAGATTTCATTCCAAATCATTGGGTCACCTAATTAGTTGTTATGCTTAATTTTTCATACTATTTTTTTTTTTTTGAAAAAAATAAAGTTAAGGTTAAATTTATGCCACACCTCATATGCTACTATATATTACTATATATCAATATGTTTCACTACATAGCTAATTATGTGCCCCTCCCAATTACCTAATACTCATTTAAAAAAATGTATGTTACATTTACACACACACACATGCATGAGTATTAATAGCTTCAAATGTTAAATAAACACATTATAATTAAAGTTTTTTTAAAAAAATCTGACACCATATAGTTACAAATTTAAGGTTAACCAATAATCCAAACTACATTTTAATTCACCCTAAAATAATAATAATAATTAACAAAGAGGCGAGCCTACAATCTTTATTGTTATTTAATGTTAATATAAAATAAGTGCACGTTAAAAATCAGGTTACTTTAGCATCATCTTCACTCTTCATCTTTGGTATTATATGCATTGGTTTTAAATTTTGACAATACATAAATAAAGGTTGGCCCCTAAACTTTGAAGCTGGTTTCATCCCTACTTATAATCATAGCTAGTTGGCTAGTTATCGTTTCTTTCTTACCGAAAAAAAAAAAAAAAGAATTAGTTCGTCAAAAAAAATAATAATGAATAAATTAAAGAGCGGACAGAAAATAAAAGTGGATATAAATTCTGACTCCTTTAATCATCGATTAATTTTGGCTCATATGCAAGTATTAAACTGACTACTATAGTCTATATATATATATATATACAATAAATTTATTTGAACTCATAAGTCCGGACTTAAATGGAGGTTTTTCAATTTTTTACATATATTTAAGGGGTAGCAAATGAATTTTATAAGTGATTGTATGTGCTTCATAAATTACTTGAGGATGACTTTGAAATAAAATTTTTTTTTGAGTCCGGACTCATGAGTCCAAACAAGTAACACTACCCATATATATATATATATATATATATATATATATAATTAAACTCTCTCACATATATATGTAACCTGTCTAAATTCTCAGAACTATGACGTTAATTTCTGCTCATCAGCATATACTACTAATCCATGTTGAAAATCCTTAATAAGGGTGCCATTGGATTCATGCACGAATGAAAAATTTCCACAGATTACGAGAGGCGAAACTGCATGGAAACCTAAGTAATGCTTAATTAATTTACACACACACACACACACACACACACACACACATATATATATATATATATATATATATATATATATATATATATATATGAATGTGTACAACTTTCATATAGCTAGCTCGATCATCAACAAAACAATAAATTACGTTAAAGTACTTAATTTATAGCTAGATTACAATTTACAAAGGTGTATACGTATGTGTCGACGAGATATCGTGCATGATTTTTGACCATACTAAAGAATAATATTAAGCTAGATCAACCAATAAAACCTTGTTAGCTTAGATTAATACTGTATTCATTATGTACGTAGTGACTAAAGTCCCTACGTGCATGTATGACATGTTATGGCGGTTTGATCTCCATAGCCCTTCCGAGAAGTTTCATTTTGGCAGTTCCCTTGAATTAATCAATCATCAAAATTGAGACTTCAATCTTGATCTGATCTCTTGACTTGGTTAATTATATACATATACACATACATGCAAGCAATTTCGATAGTATGCATGCATTTGAGCTAGATAGAGTAGTATATTTTTTAGAATATATGGATGAGTAAGAAGCTAGCCTCGTCAATTACTCAACGTTACATCAGCCATTTTGGAAGAGCATGCAAGCGACATATATAATGCATGATTTCATCACCTTGCAAGGAAATAGACTAAATAGTCATCTTGGGCGACTGATGTTGTGAAGAGTTTCATATGCTATTCCGTCCAAAAACAGACATAATTGAATTAATTTGGTGATAAAGATCATGAACGGATCAGCAACTTTTTTTTTTTTTTTTTTTTTTTTTTTTTTTTTAATATTGAGTATTTGGTGAGCCCAACTATTCCTAGCTACGAGACCTCGGTGCAATCAACTTAAGCTTACTCTAATAGTTTGAATAATCTTGATGCATGCAGCAGGAAATCAAACTTGCATGAGACTGTGTACCTAACCCATACATAATCCCAAACTCGCACTTACCGAACATTGAGCTATCTAGCCAACCCATCCAGGTTAACTTTTTTTTTTTTGATCAGCAAGTTAATTTGTTTTAGTTAATTAATTTTCATCATATATATAGTATATAAGTGGCGATTTAGTAATAAATAACTAATTTCATATATATATATATGCACACACAAGAAAAATGATACTTTGTCCTACCAAAAAGAAAATGATCATATTTTGACGCACTTGAAGTCACACGGTTGTTTGAAGTGTATCCAACGGTTACCAAATAAGTAGATAATAATTAAGTGTATATATGTTATGAATAGCAAAATACTAACCCTCATATATGTTCATGATGCCATAAGTAGGTTTAGGAAACGCGAAAGCATCTCTAGCGAGGCGGACGAGATATCACTTTTGCTTAAAGGCAAGGTCGAGGAAGGTCAAGTTGTACTCGTTTTCATGTATACTCTATGCATAGTACTTCTTACTCTAATCAAGTGCATGTTATGAAAATGATAGATGTATAGTGGACATAACTGCTCGAGTCTTGGAGATCAATATCTATGGACAATAGTGCCAGTATGCCAGCCACCCACGAGTACCATTTAATGGCAATCTTTCAACGTCAAAATTTAAGTCTTAACGCGGTTTTCAAATTCTAAAGTTAGTCTCCTAGCTAGTATACATACTGTAAGTCTGTAATTATTAATTGCACTTATAACTTTTACAATACATGATTAATTAATTTGTTCTTTCTTATAATTAACAATAAATTTATTTGGACACGTCAAGTCTCTATTAAATAAGCACACACTTAATTATGAAAAAAAGTCTATAGTCTCTCCGGTCAAAAACATAAGTCTTTTTATCAAAAACTTCTCGATCGAAATTATAAGTCGTTTTTGAAATTTAAAAGTGTACGTATTTATTATTATTTTTACCAATTATACACTTTATACAATTCAAATATTTATGATTATTCAATTATTCAATTCATTTAATGTCAAAATGCATATATGTAAATTACATTTATAATTAACTTTGTTTTAATTCTTGTGCCTTTACTTTAAACGACTTATATTTATGATCGGATGGAGTAGTAATTAAGCACACCATGTCTTGTCGATAACAATAGTGAATCACTCACAAAACACATGCACAAGGAAACAATTAATTAATACTACATCAATTCCCTGTTGGAAGAAATTAAAGAGATGTCAATTTAAGTATCAACAAATATTCAGTTAAGTGGCTGTAGCTCAATCTTATCTAGAGGAATTAAGTACGAGCCTCAATTATTGGTATACATGCACGTACAAAATCACATTAGAACCCTTCACACCCTTTATATATGAGCCCCACGTAATATAAGATGTTGGTTGGTGGATATAAATCGAACATCAAACATAAAGGAGGAAGTGAACAATATTAATTCATTAGACATATATAGTTTGATCTTTCACTGTAGAAAATGTACGTTAATAGAGACTCATGAGATCATACCCTTTGAAACTATTTAAGTTTTGATTATTCAAATCTAGTGAATCAAAATTTTTTTGAGTTCGATGGATGGATGACCATCTTATTTTGGGCCTAGAGAGTAGTTTGGACTTGTTTAATTGAACAAATTTTTTGGCCCATGAGTTGTTTTCTTTAAATGGACCTTTTTTTCCAGTCCTCCTTAGCTTAGGTGTAATTTTAGGAGGTGACTATTAGGGCCCTCTACAATAAATCAGCCCCCTATATATTAGTAGCCCCTAATAAATTAGTAGTATATATTGTACGAGTGTTGCCAATAGGAAGTGGATTGAAAAAAATATATGTCACGTAAGATAGAATGGACATTGAAACCAAAAAAACGTTCTCCATTAATGCATATGTCTATTATGGTATGTTCGGTTCATAGGATAGGGTGGGATAAATGGTAGTACTAAATAATATTTGTGTTTGGTTCGAGTATAAAATCGTCCATAGAATTATTTTAATCTGCATGATTGGAATAATTTAAAATCATAAATTCAATGATATTATTTTATCACAATCTTGGTGACTTTTAAATGACCAAAATACCATCATCATAAACACCCAAAACACGGTACATTCATTTACTATTCTCGACTCTCCAACACCAAAAAACCTATGATGTTTTTTTTTATAGAAAAGAGATTTTATTTTACATGGCCAATAAAAGTGTTATATACATGGCGGAAAACATTGTGTTTCCCTAAAATAAAACCGAAAAAACCCCTACCAGCGTAGTAGGGAAAAAACGCATCGTCCCTCTTAAACCTCTTTCCCTCATAAAGATGATAAGCCAATGATGTTAACCTATCCTCTCATGGTGTCGAAGTCTCGTCAAATCAACTAGGTTGATACGACCTGGGAATTACAAAAGTGGTAAGAAAAAATACATCATATCTCACTACATACTACTACTCTCATCCCCACAAACCAAAGCCCATCTACTGTCCATTGATAATTTGATACCCACCCCATTTTCTCATGATACCATGCGACTTAGCCCACAAGCCAACCACACTTCGAATTTGAGGCCACCATTCCTCCCAATTTTTAATTTTGTCCCCGAAGATGCGTTCATTCTTCTCTTCCCATATATACCAACATAGAGCATGAATATATAGCACCTTGCCACAGAGTTTTCTTCTTGGTTGAGACACCTTCAAATAATACTCCCTCCAAACACTCAGTCATAGACCCCAGCATTGGACGTTGGATGTTCAATTCTCGAAGCAGCGCCTCCCATAGTGATCTTTCAAAAGGGCACTCTACAAATAAATGATCTAAGGTCTCGCATTCTTTCTTGCACATGATATATCTTGATGGGGACAAACGGGGGCGAATCCAGGATTTTTGATAGCCCATAGGCTATAAATTTTTTTAAAATTATTTTTTATATATATTATTTATATGCTTTAAATAAATTATACCACAATATATGTATGCCTCCATGACAAACATAAAATTAGCATGGTTATTACATAAATTAAGCCACAAACTATTAAGCAAATAAAAAAACATATGAACACAAACAATTATAATAGATCAAATCGAAACCAAATCAATAAATAATTAGTTCGACTGAAGTACCTTAGATTTTGAGAGTAATTAAAAAATTGACGTCTATTTGTCACAAACATGACACGATCATTAAAAATTGTATCAGTTGCAAACACAAACAATATAGAATCAAATATAAATTCTATTGTTGGGTAAAGAATAAAAATAATACTTAAATAATAAATTATATAAAAATCATGAAGAAAATGACTTATTTAAGTTGCGGTCTCCTTTGCTTTAAATAATCGAATTCATCAATTACTTCATCTATGTCAGATAAGATTATCAATGATTTTATTTCATTTGATAGATATTAGTTTTTGAATTCTTGAGAAAGAGACTGAAAACTTGGAACATAAGTTACATAAAGATGTAAAAAAGACGTCATTTCCAATTAAAAAAATATCCCTACATATATAATTTTTGTCAAACACTACATATATAATTTTTGCCTCATAGAATGAGTCTCTATTCAACTATACCATTAATCTAGGTATTATTGGAGGTTGTTCAATGAAAAAGATGTCATTTCCAATTACAAAAAATATCCCTTCAAAAAAAGACATACAAACAAAAAAATTTATGAACTAACATACCTCTTTGCTCGCACTCTATAAGAGAACCGTCGATCTATCCTTGTAATATAGTGCAATCTAGTGAAGAAAATTAAATGTGAAGCAATGAAATTAATCCTAAAAAGATGGATTGATTTATTCAAACACAAAAAGGATAGAGGTGGAAGGTCCAAGACAATAGAATTTGAAAATACATTGCTCCAAAAAACTTCAAAAAATGTAAAGAACTTACATTCGATGGGTGTGTGAATGCCGCAAATGTGCCAAGAAAGTACCGAGAGTTTTTTATTTGATCGTGTGTGCGTAAAGCGTCTTGCGAGTTGCGTGTATGCGTTCGGCATTGTTAATTTTTGTTTGTGTGCGTTGGGGTTGCTAATTTTTTTCTTTCTCAACTATAGGGTTTAAGAGATGTTTGGGGTGGGCTCAAAGTAAATGGGCTTAAGAAAAAAAAAATTAGGCCTTTGCCCTGGCCTGTAGCCCAGGGCAAAGTCCACCTGGATACGCCCCTGGGGACAAACACCAGTACGACCTTCTTCGTTGCATCACCTCTGCCGTTCCACAATCCTAAACTAGGTCCCGCCCGTCTTAGACTTACGTGGACCCCTGAGCCGGCCAACCTTCCTTTATCATTTACCATTTATCAAGCAATTAAAGTTGAGTTAATCAATTAGTGAGTTATCACAGTTATAACGGAAGCAATTAAACCTCAAACTAACTGAAAAACCTCAAAGACACAAGTTAAAACAACTTAGAGTGTGGAAATCCCGAATATATATATCATCTTCAATAAACATTCGGAAGAGAGTAAATGCAAGATATACATGCCCAAAATCTCTCAAAAACTCAACTCCCAGTGTTTCAAAACAACTATATCTAATAACACAAAAAAATCACCTATATCAAACAAGTAGAAAGGACTACTCCGGTATCCTCAAATGATATCTTCTAGCCGTGGAGCCTTCCCCTTGCTGAACTGTGGGTCTGCACTCCGTCAAACACAAGAATAACGAGCCCATGTAAGTAACGCCAAACATGACATATATACAACATTTCAAAATAAATAAATTTGTCTAATTCATGCAAATAGAAAGAAAAGAACATGGAACGCATGAATATAAAGACAATAAATAATTCAATCGATAAGTGAGGGTCCATAATACGAAAATCGAATAGCAAGGATTCCCGACAAAAGGTCGTTGAGTCGCGGTAAAAGCTCGACAAACTCGGGTTCAAGAAGAGACAACCTACCAGCCCTAACCCTAACCCTTGCGAATATGAGATATCCACGGACTCGAATAAGTGCCCCCAACGTACACTCAATTGGGAGATATCAACGACGTCGGATAAGATCTCATATCACGAATAAATAATAATCATGACTCACTTGCTAATGGACCACTCAACCAATAGAAATTTCAAAAGAAATGATGGACATAGCAATAACAACAAATTTAAAGCTCATGAAATAATTGTAAGATTTTATAGCCGGTTTACTTACATGTATCAAAAGTACTACACATTCAAATCGGCTCAGACACGCCTCCAACTCCGTACCCAATCCCCGACACTAGTAAACTATGCCCCTGATAATCATATGAGCAAATTTATATAGTGTTAGAGCATATTAGAAAAATTTTAGATTTTTAAATCCCTAAATTGTTCAAATTAGAAAAATCTTAGTGGTGGCACACTTTTGAGAAATAATTGTTGGTGTAAACCTTTTCTATTTTTTCCTGAATTTTCTTGATTTTTATTGAATTTTTTGTTATTTATTACATTTATTACATTTTTTATTATTTTGGGCCCTTTCCTATTTTCCTGAACCGGCCCGGTTCAATTACAGACAGGCCCAGCTCGGCCCAGTCCGTTGGGCCTGAGCTGGCCCGTCCCATGGGCCCCTTCCCTCCCAAATTCTTCATCTCTTTCACGAAAGAGAGGAGAGGAAGCATAGAGGCGTAACGTGTCTGTGTTTCCTTCACTTTTTTTTCTTCTTCTCCAACTTCAAAGCACCCCAATGAGATGTATACTCAACCTCTAAACACATCATTAACTCACCCACAATCAACAACCACAACATCAAATTCAAGACTTGGAAATGACCAAATAATCACATGATGTTAATGGAGGTGGAGAGGTACCTAGCTTGATGTTCTTGCAAGTGTGATCACCACCACTTCTCCACCCTCACTGGTTGCTCTTTATTTTCAGCAAACTCTCTTATTTCTCTTCTCCTTCCTTGCTAACCATATGAGTGAGTGAGTGAGTGAGTGAGTGGAAATGTTGAGTTGTATATTTTGGATAAAGATTGAACCATAGCCACACATCCATTTGTGCACACACATCTCGAGGCATGTCTAAGGGACCACTTTCACTCAATTATTCACCAAAGTCATGCACAAATGACTCTCAAATTCACTCCATTGGCCTCTTGATTTGTCAATGCGCGTCTCGAAAACATAAATTCAATATTATTCCAAACTAAGTTTGATTACCCCATATGCCGCTATTTCGGCTCTACGTCGACACGCGACTCGAGGTACGCCTCCTCTCATCTCGATAATATTATGTCTCGCGTGTACCTTAATTACCCGCACATTACCAAATTTCATTAATTTAATTTGTTCAACCTTATTTGGTATGATAATTAATACAAGCATCAAACCAAAAATAACATACATCGGTGTCGACTCCCGAGATTTGAACATGTGTATCACGATAAGTGGGTCTCACGTACGACCCTTAAATGGCACGTGACACGAGGTAGATTTTTAGGATTGTTACAATGAGGACTAAATGTCTTCCAAATGGCTTGTTCCGCTGTGAATGGAGGGGAGTCATCTCTTCGCAGGAATATCTTGCATTTTTTAACTGTATAATGATCTTCGCTATCAAGGCCTAAGTAGAAAATCCGGCATGCACTCCATAATGTATTTCCATGGGCTTGTCGTTCTAGTTTGAGTGGACATACCCGAGTCCCAGCCTGTACTATTCCTTCGAACCTACTTCGAATAACAGTCCCCCAGAGTGACTCCGACTTCTTTTGGTATCTCCGCAGCCACTTCATTGCAAGAGCTTTACTAGATATCTCCAGATCATCGATCTTAGACCTCCCATTTCTATAGGCTTTGTGACCCAATCCCAAGAGATAAGGCTCATAGATTTCTCCTTCCCGATTCGGGTCCATAAGAAATTACGCATCATTATTTCAATTCTTTCTTTGATCCCTTTTGGCATTTACAAAAAATATGTTTGGACTCTTTGAGTCCGAACTTAAAGATTTTTTATTAGTAATTTAATATATCTATCTAAGTAAAAGACCTAATTACCCTCTACCCCAAACACCAATAATGAATTTGAATTAAAGGGTCTTTATGTCTTTTTGGTTGTTTGAGTCCAGACTTTTTGAGTCCATCTAGCACTACCCTTTTAAATAAGGACATATAGAACGTGGAAAGTGCATATAGCATCGATTTCAACATAGTTATCCGGGAACTTTCGATAGCCACCTACATTTCCAACCATCAATACGGTGATCAAATCAACAGATCGTTTCCATGATCATGAATCGACACTATCCATCGATCGATGACATATTTAGTATTGTTGAATATTTGTTCAACGACTTTAACCGCATTTATTAATTATATTGCGTATCCTACGAGACCTATAACGTTTGAATATAATTTATCGTTATTTATGACGTGTTTGCAGACGTGAATGACAGTTCAGACACTCGTGGAACCCGCAATTAGGCTTGTGCGTGCTGAAGGTAGGTAAATAGTACTTTTTGTATTGAATTGTTTAGTTGTAATGTTTATATTGAACTAGTGTACATAGCATCGCAATGTGTGTTATTATAGTACATTTGACGTGCGAGATCATGGATTTATGGAGATGAACAACAATTTAATCATAATTAACCTCATATAATTAATGAACAACAATTATACTGTTTAAATCGTTATTGAACTCAAGTCATTTGAGGTTAGAAAATCAATAAATGGGGTGTTTAGGATGACATTGAGATGTGTAAGTGAGTGGAGATGAACTATGACCTATATAAGTCAAGTTGACTTCATTTTCCACCATTTTTCTCTCTCTTCATCATCTTATCCGAGATTGAAGAGCAAAAACTATGGTTTGGGAGCTCAAACTTGTAGATTTGTGGATTTTGGAGGGGTGAAAACATTAAGAGCAAGATGAGAATCACTTACACCTTCACTTCCTTTATCTTTTGATCTTATTTTTGTAGATTTTGGTGAGGTTTGGAGGTTGTTGAGTTGTTGTTAAGATGAAATTAAAGTGTTTTGAAGTGTTGTTGTTGGTGTGGTGGTTGTTGTTGGGTTGGTGGGGTTGAGGAAAACCCAAAATTTTGGCAGATTTATTGTTCAGAATGTGATTAGCACACTAATCGCAGGATTTAGCGCGCTAATGACAATTATCACACTAGACCACAAAATTAGTGCGCTAATGTTTGTCTTGGCTAAGAAAATATAACTGTCTGGGCACTTAGTGCGCTTATGCCCAGACCTAGCGCGCTAATAGACCTCTGTTTTGACATAATTTGTTTGAATTGACTTAAAACACATACAAATGACTCAATAACACTTATACATGGAAATAGGTCAGTACATGCCATTATTTGGAATATCCGGGACTAGGCGGAGTCGGATCGGGGTTAGTGACGGTACACAGAGTGCGGTGTGAGGTGTGTAGTATCCCAACTGAAATTACTTGAGCAGTATTTCTTTTTTTTTTTAATTCATTTCCGTCTTTCAATACTTTATTCTTGGTATGTGTATAATGGACGAACGTTGAGGCTCTCCCTCCGTGCCATTTATGTGTGTACGTCCACTTTGCCATAACACATGTGTCATCTTGGTGAATAGGGCTACCCGAGAGAGTGATGGGCACGTGTGGATGCGTCGTAGGTTCCACGCCGACCACCTAATGGATCCAGATACTGGCCTTGCTTGAGTGATACTCGCAGGCAGTAGTCTGTGGAAGAGTCGAAGTATGGCGCTAGCTTGACCGTAGTGGTTAGGAACACACACTTTGAGCTTTCACTATTACATTTGCATGCGATGAGCACATTTGCCTATATTTTTTATTTTCGCATGTTTATTTAATAATTTTGTTTCAATTCTAGTACTTCATTTCCGTATTGCTCGCTTAATTTCCTTAGGAATACTCACTCTGGACTCGTCATCTGTCTTCTTGTGATGGCTTGAGTGCAGATCTTAGTACGAACCAGAGCAAGGGCAAGCTGTTGGAATACATTGACGTTTAGCTAGGCTTGCACGTTTGTATATATTTATTTTGTTTTATTTTATGATTTGGGATTTTTGTGAGACGCTGGGACTTTGTACTGTTGATATTTTGATACATTGAGGTACATATAACATATGGGTTTTCCACGATAGAGATCAAAGTTACTTTCATGACTTTACTGCTATATATTTTCTTGTCGTGCTAAAACTTTCGTTGTTATTTATTTGGGTTTAAAATGATCATAATAGAAGACTTGAGTTTAATAACAATTTAAAAATACAATTGTTGTTCATTTGAGGTTAATTATGATTAAATGGTGGATGAGTTGGCAAGTGGGACACAGCTGGCGGTGGTAGGCCAGGTTGTGGTCCGCATCGGCCTCCGTGGCGGTCCATTTGAAAAATGGGTTGTTACAAGACCCACCATTAAAATTTTAATTTTCATTCATACTAATACAAATAGACAACACACAACATATCACAATTATTATAGCTAACGAGTTCACTTTGAATTTTCTTCACTATTCATGAATTTTGTTCACTTAATTTGATGGGAAATGTAATGGTTCAAGTTACATTTGGTTTGCTTAATAAATGAATTTATTATTCTTCCTCTTCTAAATGACTTTGTTTATGTGTCGTTGAAGTTGTTTTGATATGTATATTTGGCTTTGTAAGCTTGTCAAGGATGTGGGAATGAGTTTGTAAATATAAAATAGTACTTTAGTAACTTCACCTATTGAAATCAGGTTTAATCTCATCCTCTATACCCCCAATCGAACAAGTCCCACTATTGAGACTAATACTCAAACCCATGTTATAATCCTAGTGTAAAATAATCCCACATGTGAACCAAACTAGCCATTAGCATATAAGTTGACATGACAACAATAATGTCTATATTGAACGTTTATTGCTACATTTTTTGTATCTATATACAATGTCTGCTTCTAGACATCCTCTACCCACAATGTCTAAAATTGGACTTTTTTGTGATAATTGGACATTCAATATGAAAATTGATGTTGTTACCTTAACTCACATCCTAATAGACATTTGTATTAATTTTTTTTTTTTTTTTTTGTTATAATGTCAATTTCATCCTATATGACACATTTTTTTTTCGATCCACATTTCCATTAATTGGAGATGCTCAGTGAACTTTCTAATATACCCTACTATATTTTCACTAGGACACCAATTCCAATCAAAACTGCGCTCTCTAAATAATAATAATAATAAAATAATAATAATAATAATAATAATAATAATAATAATATAATTTTAAATAGGGACACTTCAATCAAAAAAATTATAAAATAAAAGAGGGAGAGGTAAATGGGCCTAATAGTAGCTCCCACATTTTAAATGTGGACTTGTATTTAACTAGCTAGGGCAGTCCCTAGTCCAATGTTTTTTTTTTTTTTTTTTTTTTTTTTTTCTTTTTTTCTTTTCTTTTTTTTTTATTATTACTAGGTAATAAATATTATTGACTAATTTCAGACTTGAAGTGGGTAGAGCATATGAGCGACAACTTTTTTTAGAAAAAGTTTAATATCAGTTTTGTATCTATAGTTCAAACTCAAAAACACCATTAACAATCGAGTTACTCATGCTACCACCACATCCAGTTACCTTCGGTCCTAGTGCAATCTATTTATTTTTATAAAAATAATAAATCTACTTGAACTCCTTTGTAAATATTTAAAATTTTTGTAAATATTTAATGGGTATTAAATAAATTTTAGAAGCGATTATGGTTGCTTCACTAATTGCTCGATGATCTATTTGAGTTTTTTTTTTTAAATGAGTCCGAACTCATGAGTCCAAATAATATTATTTTTATAAAAAAAAATTTAACTTGCTTCCGTTCTGGACTCGAACTCTACACTCATGCCCTCATATCAAAATCACCCAAATAATCGGTCCCTTATGCAATCTATTGGATTGAGTTTATGTTCTGCACGGCTAGACTGTGTACCTGGTTGTGCCACATGGCATCGTCAAATGACTACTTTTGATGCCTTAACAATTCTTTAATATTCATTAACGAAGGAAAGTTAATAAAATAGCAGTGAAATATAAACTTAATTAAAATATTGATATATTTATTGAAGATTTAGGACTTGCGGAAATGACATAGATTGCACTAAACTCACGTATAATATATACGTACATAAAACGTTGTTTGTCTTGATCAATTATTAGCTTGTATATAAATTAATTATTGGTGCGTATACCAATCATAAAATCACACGTCTTGAAAATCATACAATAAATATCAAACATACATTACACATGTCAGTGTATTGCAGGGTCTCTATACATGACTAAATGTGAAATTAAATTGCCACTTTAGATTTATCACTACAAAAGATTAATTTATTCAATTCTTTCAATCAAAGTTTTAATTATTTAGGAGTGCTATCTTTGTGCTGTTTCTTATAGTGTTTTTGTTTTGTTTTGTTTTGTTTTTTTTTTTTTTTTCTTATACTTGTTATTAATATATTACTAAAAAAAAGTTTTTAACTAAAGCAAATTAAGAGTAATCGAATAGTTTGAATATCAAACTTTTATATTATTTACTAATTTTTGGTTATTGGTTGAAGAAGGGCTAATGTATGTAGCTAACCAAGTGGACAGTCAAATAATTTAATATGTGGTATTAATTGGTGTTAGAAAGAAAAGTTGGTTTCTTATTAAAAAAGAAAGTAAGGATGCCTTAATTTATCTTTTTACAAGTATAAGAAGCAAAAGTAGACAAACAAACTCCCACTTATTTTTCTCAAAAAAAATAAAAAAAAAAAAAAACAAAACAAAACAAACTCCCTCTTATGAAAGTTTGACAAAGCGAACTTTAAATTTAGTTAGAGCACTCCATGATCATATGATACAAACAATTTACGAGAATTTTTTTATAAGTATTTTTGTGAAGACGGTGTTTCTATGATCTTTTATAGGATTAATCAAACTATCCGGTATTAAAAATAAAGAAAATATTACAGTGATATTTTAAAATCATACCGATCGAGTGATGTATCAAGTGGATTCGCATTCTTAAAAGTTGTCTATATGCACTTTGAAACACACATCTTGCATGTTATACATCACAAATTGCATACCTATTTTCACATAGGGTGACTTCGAGTTTTGATCCTAAAACACAGAGCCCAAATAACATGTTACCATTGAATAGCCGTTGCTTTACCGTTAAGATCCAAACCAATCATATATTCTAGAAGCAAATCAGCTCCCAACATCGCAATTGAACGTGGCGTGACGGAGACGCCGCCACGTGGCGCGAGTTTTTCTGTGCTTCACGCCAACGACTGCTTCGTTGCCGACCAACAAACTTAACCGCTGAAACCTACCACGTAACCAATCCTTAATCCCACGTCACCCCTCCAAATGACAAACCTGCCCCTACTTTCTGTTCAAAATGACGAAGCTGCCACGGTTAACTTACCGAATTTTTCTATCGAAGATTCCGGACACTGGATCTTTTGTTGACCTTTGAATCTGGGAAGATCTCGAGAACGTAAGGGACCGCGTGGGAGTCATCTAAGGAAATTACCTAAATGTCCTTGGGTCAATATCGAATACTAACGTGGCTGCTGATCTGAAGGGAAGAAGCTCCGATTTGATGTCATTGTAGCATTTTTTCAATCTGATTTGGTTTGGTGTGGTGTGGTTTTGGATTCAATTAATTGTTGATGATGACTCAGATTCCAAAAACGTTGACCCATGGGCCATCAAAAAAACAAACTTTGACCCAAATTCTAATATGTGGACTCTTGATTTCCGATTCATTAGTTGTTCACTTTCTCTAGAAAATATAACGTGGACACAAGGCATTGTGTAACATAAGTTGGAGAGAAGTGCAATTCATGGAAAGTTGCTCAACTTTCCGTGTGTTGAATTGAAAGTTGTAAACTTTTCCAAAGCAAAAATGCACTTGAGCTAGAAGAGATAAACGATTTTGTGATTTTTTTCATGGGTAGTGCTTGGTAGACTCAATGAGTCCGGACCCAAATAACAAGAAAGACATAAATACCCCTTACACGGTGAAAGAGATAAGTGTGTTATTGGTGCTAGAGTGAGGGTAATTATGTCTTTTCATTTAGTTAAGTAAATTAAATTATTAGTAAAAGGTGTTAAATTCTGGACTCAAAGAGTTCAAATAGGTTTTTTTTTTTTTTCATAAAGTTGAAATAACAACTACAACGTAGCTCAAGCACAAATTAATTAGAATCGGGTACACAAATCAAATTTTTTTATTGCGTCAATACGTTCCAATTAAATTTGCAAAAAATCTATTTGGACTCTTTGAGTCCAGACTCAAATGATTTTTACTTGTAACTTAAATTACTCAATTATATAAAAAGACATAATTACCCTTACCCCTAATTAACACCAATACTACTCAAAAGGATATATAAGTCTTTATTGTTATTTAAGTATGGACTCATTGAGTCCACCTAGCACTACCCTTAAATTTGATCTGTCTTTACTTTGTCGAATTTCATATTCTAAGGTAGGTGTTTACCAAGCCACCACAATTGTTATTTTTTAATCATTGGTACTATTATTTTTCTTGAATTTGATGGTGTGCTTTCCATCTCATTTAAGTCACAAAGATAAATGTTGAGCAGTAAAAAAATTATCTTTGCAACTTTTACCACACATCCATCTAAGCACCTTCGATTATCTTTGGTATGTTCATTTATGTACTTGTTGTTTTTTTACTTCTCAACATTTATTTTTATAAATTATAATTTTTTTTGAAGCCATAAATTATAAAATTGAAAATGCATAAAAAGTAAGAAAATATAGTTTTTTTTTTCGAAAAATATACAAATGTTAGTTCAGAGCGATTTTAGAATGAAACATTGCTTCACACTATCCATTCATACGATGTAGTGTCTATTAAATCTAATATATATCTATGAACATATATTCATGATAGTAGCACCCAGATTGCTTCACAATCAAAAGGAAAATTTTCTTCTCTATTAAACCATCTTAATACTTTATTAAAATTCACTTTAGTTAATACGAATTATATCAACAACAACAACAAAGCTGCAATCCCAAATTAATTAAAATCAACCACATTGATCAAGCTATTTCACCCTACTCAAATTTAATGCGATCCGATGTCCTTTAAATCTATCTAAATTAATGTTTTAATAAATCTAATTGAACTCATGAGTCGAATTCAAGAGTGTTCTTCAAATTCTTATAAATATTTTAGAGGTATCGATTTTTTTTTACAAGTGATTGAATTTGCTTCATTATGTTTATCTTAGATTTAATCATATAACTTTACGATCCAATCAATATATACCCATTGGATTCATATAAACACAAAAAAAGATAAATATTGGTCAATAAAACAATCAATGCTAATCAATGAGGATTAGTAACTAATCCTAAAAAACCACGAAAATCAAGAATCAAAGCTAATCTGAGTTCCCACGTAACAGCATTTTAAAGCCCTTTGACCAACGAGTACATTTCAATTTCATAATAGACCGTAACCGCACGTGAAGATTATTCCCCATCTTGACCTCAACAGTCAACACCCATCAATCCAAACAACCAAAACCATCCAACGGTCCAGATCATCCCATCAAACTTGCCTGCTCCATGAGCCCACAATCACTACTCTAAATCACAAAACAAAGAATCAGTACTGGGGTTGCGTCAGCCTTAACCAGGGGTCTCAAGTACGGTATCTCTTATAAACCTCGAGGGAAAGCTTTACCGCCACTTGGTGATCTGCCTCAGCTCGAGCTTAGATTAATGCGAGTGGCTCAGATGAAGAAGGGCATTAAGGTAATTTGACATGAAGCTGCCTCATAGTGATCCAATATAAAGAGATATTCTTCACCAACTTCTCCAAACTTATAAAGTTTATAGTATTAATCAAAGCGTTACACATAGAAATCGTGGCCCTTCCACCATATATATACAATTCACACAAAGAGTCTTCAAGAACAAGTTTTTGAGTTTTTGAGTTTTTGAGTTCTTCTTTTGTTTCTTCTTGTTCTGTGATGGAGCATATCAAAATGATCGACATGATCAACTATAGATCATCATCAGAACAAGTGGGTGGAGGCCATAATCAGATTCAGAAACAAAAGGAATACATGGGTATTCCAATTCACAACCAAATAAGGAAAATCAAGCAAGAGCATGAGAAGATCAGGGACCCAACACCACCAGAGGAGGAGGAGATGAGGTACAGGCCTGTGCTGCGTGAGATCACTAGACAGCTCTCGAGATCTCCACTGGGCAGGTCAGGGAGGCCCATCTCAGTTGGTGATTCATAGGAGAGAGTAGAGATGGTGTTGACTGGAGTTGTGATTTTCAGACTAGATAGATTTTTAAAGGGTAGTAGGGGCTTTGTTCAATGTTCATCCCAGTTTGTGTTTATGGAGATGGATGGGGATTAGGATTTATATGAGGTTGTCTGAGTTTATATATGATTATTATTCATGTGGAATAGTGATCTAGATATATAAGTAGGGGTTGGGTCATGCAAGTTCTCATGGTTGTTTCTCACTTTTCTTTTGTACAGATTTCTGCATAGTTTTAGTGTTTTATCATGCTTTTTGTTTCCAAGATTTTTTTTTTTTTTGTCATTTGTTTCCAAGTTCTGTTGATTTTATTTTTGACACTGATTTTGTTGAACCTGAGAAGAACTTATTCTGAATCAGAACATATACGTGTTCTTAGTTTCAAGTGTAAAAATAGCCCTTTTTTTTACTATTCTGTCAATTAAAATGGTCACACTAAATTGAGGGGAATGGAAGAGTTTGATCCATGCAGCTTACCCCAGGTAATTTGGGATTGAGCTTTGTTGTTGTTGTTGTTATGACAGAAAGTTTTGTGGGCAAGGATGTTTTTTGTCAGAGATAATTTAGAATTAGATTGAAAGTAAGATTTTCATGAATTAGGAAGCTTATATTTGATCAGGATTTATATTTGTCTGTTTGAGTAGGATTAGAACTTAGAAGTAAGAGTCAGATTAGAAGTTTTATGCCCCATGATATTATGCTTTCATAAATAAAATTTCATATTCCATAACTGAAAATCACATAAGTTTTCACCTAAATAAGCTTCTTATTTCTTGTAAAGGGGATTCATAGATTCAAATCTTGGTTTCATTAAGAGCTCATTTTCATCAGCACAGATCCTCATCTAAACTACTTGTTTACTCCTACTGCCAACATTCTACCATAGAAATAATCAGTAGTAACAAAACCATGATGCAATTAGCTCTTGAAGAGTGGCAACAACAAAACAGAATCCACAAATCAAAATTGACCCACTGTTATTGAAAAAGAGAATAAACCAAAGGTGGTAAAAAGTGTAGGTGGTAAGGAAATTGACTTGCCAGTTAAGTGAAGATCAACATTCAGTTGTGGCGGTTTCCTTTGCTGCAAGTTTCTTCACCCTTCGAGAAAGATTTCTCATCACATCTATGATGACAGATTTCTTTTCCATTCTGAATCGAACAGCCAACTCTGTCGAGGTGGAAACACCCTCTTTTAGAAGTGCTTCATCCTCCATTATCTTCGTTGGGAAATGGTTTAGTGCAATCACACAGAGAGCGATAAGCGTGCGCAGAGCTGATACTTCATTTGGTATCCCCAATGGAGCTTCAGCAGATATTGACTGTAGAGAGTCTAAATTTTGCTTCTCTACTGTCTCCCTGTCGTCGGCAAGGAGTACTCTTAAGGCAGCCAAAAAACGACCCTCAACCACCTCAGGCCCTCCTAAGCTTACCTGTGTCAACAGAAGAATCAAACTCTATACACTGCACATGTTATCTCCTCCCTATCAACATTTTTTCTTCTTTTTCAAATATATATTGGTATATTTGTTCTCTCTTATAAATGAACTTAAAATTTCCTTCCAAGAGGCCCAAAATAGGTAAAAACTATTTCCTTTATTTTTTAAAAAATTTATATAATCATCAATTGCATTAAAAAATATAGAGAAAAGAAAAAAAATCTTCATATAATATTGTAGATTTAGAAAAAGCATATGATAGGGTCCCTAGAGATGTTTTTGGTGGGTTCTTGAAAGAAAATGAGTGCATGTTAGATACATAGACACTTTTAAGGATATCTATGATGCAGCAGTAACGAGTATAAAGACATTTGGAGGAGCTACAAAAGAATTTGCCCTTACGATAGGACTACATCAAGGATCGGCTTTAAGTCCATATCTATTTACTTTAGTTATGAATGAACTAACTAGGCATATTCAAGAGGATATACTATGGTGTATGCTATTTGCAGATGATATTGTCTTAATGGATGAAACAAAAGATGGAGTGAATAAGAAACTAGAACTCTGGAGGAATACATTAGAATTTAAAGGCTTTAAGTTGAGTAGGACGAAAACTGAATACACGCACTGTGAGTTTAGAAACACTAGACATCGAGATGATGGAGTGGTAAAATTAGGGGAAGTAGAAGTTCCTAAGGTGAACCACTTTAGATACCTAGGATCAATCATACAAAATGATGGTAATATTGAGAATGATGTCACACATAGAATTCAAGCTGGATGGAAGAAATAGCGGAGTGCAACAAGGGTGATTTGTAATCGAAATGTTCTTACTAAGTTAAAAAAAAATTTTATAGGACCGCAATTAGGCCAACTATGCTCTATAGTAGTGAATGTTGGGTGGTAAAGCAACAACAATTACATAAAATGAATGTAGCAGAAATGAAGATGCTTAGGTAGATGTGTGGTAAAACTCATAAAGATAGAATAAGAAATATAGAAATTCAAAGACAAGTAGGAGTAGTACCAATTGATACAAAGATTAGGGAAGGGCGGTTAAGGTGGTTTGGTCACTTGCAAAGACGACCCACAAATGCCCCCACTAGAAAACTTGACTCAATAGAAACTGTAAAAATTCGATGAAGTAGGGTAGACCAAAGTTAACATGAAATGCATTAATTAAGAGGGATTTGAATGGTTTGGAAAGCTCACCATCAATTGCACTTAATCGAACACAATGAAAAATTTTGATCTATGCAGTCGACCCCAATTAATTTGGGACTGAGGCTATGTTTTTGTTGTTGTTGTTGTCATTGTCAATTGCATTAAAAATTAAAATCGAATTGTACGAAAGAGCTTGACCCATTTAGTCGCACCCAACTAATTTGGGACTCGGGCGTTACATTTCTTTCAACTTTAAGTGTTGAACTTCATCATGAAAGTTCAAAAAAAAATTTAGTTGAAAAATGTAGAACAAAATTTCCTACAATTTCAGTCTAGTTGTAGGTCATGACTAAGGTTGAAAGTAAAGGGAAAGAAAAGGAACCTTGAGGATAGAAGCTTCTCCTTCTAAATTTAGCTGTGCTAGGATCTCCCGCTGCCATGGGGCAGGCGAAGAGAAGTTAGGGGATGAAATACCCGCAGCCATGCTTGCAGCATCTAGAAGACCTCCATCGTACTTAAGCTCGATGCAGTCAAAGGGGTTCGATGTGATAACAAATCCATAATCAAGTAAGAAGAAATCGTTACTCAAACAACCATAATTGAGTGTTATTGAATCATTTTGGTTGATCTGTTTCTCTGCCACGACCTGTAGCGACATTTGAGCCAAGGAAAATTAATTAAATACTGGAAGTAAATGCAAATGAATGAACTGATCATAAATTTAGAAGGTAAAATGGTAGTGACGAAAGTTAGGAACATGCCTTAACCAAAAACTTTGAGGTTTGAGTGTCTTGCTCCTGCACAATTTCAGCATTTTGATGGAAGCTGTGGTTGCAAATATCGATAAGAGGAAGCATCATAGGAATATAAGTTTTGGTCCCATCTGGAAGTTTGTTGCCATGTAAACGGAAGGCCCTTGATGAGACTGCCGACATTGCCCAACCAAGGGAAGATGCGTCCACATCCCGACCTCCAAAAGGATGATCATCTGATTTCACATCCTGAAGTATGTGCTTGATTTCTTTCTCGAATTCTAGAAGAAATCTACATCTTTTATTAACCTGATGCATATAAAACACTCTGTTATGAGCTTGATTATGCATAGCTTATCAAGAAATATATTGATGAGACTTTAAGGCGACACCTGACTTAGAAGAGGAGCATATTGTAAGTTCTTTATGTCTTCGCCAGGAAAAAATATGGGCACGCTGTAAGTCTCAGGAAGATTGCTGATGTATGGCCACCAAAAGGATCCAACCATAGCTCTTTCTCGAAGAAGTTTCAAACCTAGTCTCATCGCCCAAAGTTCCTCTGCGACATGCTCCCACATTGTCCAATTTACTCCTCACATTGAAAATATAGTCTAGCCTAATTTGCAAAGATAGGAGTCAACATCCTATGCTTAGAAAAAGATAGGAACGAGTCTTATGACATGTTAAGGACGACTTTCCTAAAGGTTCCAGTACAAATAACTAAATGCGGGTTTATGGATAATGAACATCAACTCTAACGACAGCTTAACAGCCTAGAGTTCACATCATGCATCTATACCTTGAAAACCCCAGTTTCATTTTCAGTTACAGTGCTTAAAGATTGGAGTGCAAAAACTACAGGTGAAAGTCGTTTTTGAAAAGAACAAGTTTGTTTGATTGTGGATTCAAAGACATGGAGAAAACTGAAATTATTCGACATTGTTCGCCTGTACTTCCATGACTTATTTCTTGTTATTGATAATTGCATTACTCCCTCAAACTAGAAAGTAATCGAACTTGACTCTCTTTGAACAATGACATTCATATCACAACTATAACTGCTTGATGGTTTAGACACAGTACAACGAAAACGATTAGATGCACTAAAGCGAGAAGATAGATAAGTAAGGCATAGCTTCTTGATCATTGCAGATTCTAGTGGATTAATTGTATCAAGGTTCTCAAGCAATCAACTACAAGTTCAGTTTGTTGGATCTCGATTGTGGTCTTCAACTTCTAATCACTGACTTAAGCATTCAATCATTACACAATCAATCCACTTTGTTTAGTATTCATGAACAGCATTACTAGTTACTACAACAGTACAAGTTACTACAACAGTACAACTACATAGTTTACACCATTTTAATTACTATAACTACACAGCAATCAATTGATGTCCAACCAAACACAAAATCCATTCCAACACCCAAAATGTCTAAAACTCAGGCCCCTTAATTATCACCCCTCATCAAAATTCACCACAAATCAATCAAAATCTAGACCACCAACAACAACAACAACAAAGCCTCAATTTCAAATTAGTTGGGATCAGCCGCATGGATCAAACTCTTTCATTACGCTAGGTTTTATTGCAATTGAGGGTGTGCTTTCTAAATTCTTTAAATCCCTCCTAATAAATTCGTCCTACATCAGCTTCAATCTATGCCTACATCGCCAAACTTCTTCGGTTTCTATTGAGTTGTTTTCTAGCGGGGGTAGTTGTCGTCCAAACCACCGCAACCGCCATTCCCTCATCTTTACGTCAATTGGGCCATACTTTTCTTTAAATTTCTATATTTCTTATTCTATCTTTATGAGTTTTACCACGCGTCCACCTAAGCATCATCATTTCCGCTACATTCATATTACTTGGTAGTAGCAGCAATTGGTTCTTTACCGCCCAACATTCGCTTGCCCAATCAAAATCTAGACCACCCACATCACAAAATCAATCAAAACACAAATTCCATCAATCAATCGATCAATCAAACAAACAAAATCCCAAATTGGGCTTACCGGGGACTCGACGAACCAACCCCAACAAAGCCGGTTCAACGCCGCCCCCCACATTGTCAGCATCAACAACCGACCCAATTCGCAGGGGCACGTGACTCGGGAGGCCAATGAGGTCCGACCCTTTTGGAATCTGGTCGGTCGAGACCAATCCCAGCCCGCAATCACCATCGGCTATCCTCAGACCCGGGTGCACGAAACCCCTTCTCTCTTGACCCACCGAATCAAATCGGGGGGTTGAGGGACGAGACGGGTCGGCGAGGAGGCGCAGCTGAGAGGGCGGAGTTGGGTCGTTGTGATGAACTTGGGCGCCATTAGCATCTTTGATGGCGATGAGAAGGTCGGCATTTTTGGGTTTTTGGAGTGGGAGAGAGTGAAGGAGATGAGGCGGGGTTTTGATAAGAGTTGAGAGTGGGTGCCTCGAGATTGGTGGATCGGAGAGTTGTGGTTCCTTTTTGAGACACGGTTGATTTTATTTTTTTTTTTTTTTTACTTTTTGTGTTTTTTTTTAATAATATTTTTGGCTTTATTTTCTTGAGGAATTTTTATAATACTTTTTGTTTTTTTTAACAAATATTTTTAGAGGCAAATAGTAAAGTAACAGAAAAAAAAATCAATTAATAAAAATTCAAAAAAAGGAGCTAATGTGGCTCGACTTTGAGGCGTTTGGCGGCAAGAAACAACTCAAAATTAATATAACCTCTTCATTTGTCCCGTATGGAGAGGGTATATTGTAATAAGTTTAATGAACCATAATGAAATTCCATTGTAGTTGTTCTTAACACCTATCGATACAAAGTCATATAATGATTCGAATGAATTTAAAGATAATTTAAAATTTATAAAACAATAAAAATATACTATTTTCATAGAAAGTAAATGCATTTTTTTTAAAAATAACAAAATTATTGAGGTATTTTTTCGTCAAATACAAAATTATTAAAACATAAATAAGACAAATTCATGAGTTCAAATTATAAAATCCCAGTGAAGTGACACGCTTTAACTTTTTAAAAATGATAGAAAGAGATATGCCCCTTAATTTGCAGACCATTATGTTCGATAATATTTTTGATGCAATATTTTTTGAGATATGTACACCTTAATTTTGTAACTCCGAGTTTTTTTTTTTCATGTTTATAATTCGAGTTATAAAATAAAAGAACACAGACCAAATTGATAAAATCAAATTTCATGGCTGAACTCTTCATCAATAAAAATCAAAACAAGTTTGGTGGCATTTTGCATTTTTTAAAATAGAAAAGGCCATTAAAGAGGCAATATCATATTATTTTGTATTTGATATACAGCTTTACTTCTCAGTACTACCCCTTAAGATTTGCATCAATACTTACGCAAACACATCGCGATGCGCATCCAAAGGACAGGAACAGTTATGTTCAAATGTACGTACCAACGAAGCGTCAACTCTTATCATTTCCGGCGCTGTTAACCTTTTCCCACACGAGTCACCCATCCCGCCCAAATTTGAAGATCAAAATTTCAACAAATCAAATCAAACCATCGCTCGCTCGCTTGCGAAACTCCATTAATGGCGGAGCTAGAAGAACAAGAAGAGAAGCTTCTCTCTCAACGCATAGCTAGGGTTTTAGACGAGACCAGATCCTCCAACGCCGTCCACAACCGGAAGCTCAAGGACCTCTCCGCGCTCCGCTCCGCCTCTCCACTCCGCTTCTTCTCCGCCTTCGTCACAGCCTTGAAGCCACTCTTCGAATTCCAGAGACGGTCTTCCTCGGCCGAGCGTGTTGTTAGGTTTGTAGCCGTCTTCGCCGCTTGTCGGAATGGGAAGAGCGGTGTGGATGAGGAGTTCGAGGCCTTCTTGGAGGAGTTTCTGCTGTTGCTTATTGCCGGTTCGAGTGCGGCGAATAAGACGGCGAGGTTTAGATCTTGCCAGATCATCTCGGAGGTTCGATTTGTTGTTCTTAATTTGCAAGTTATACGGTTTTGATTTGTGAATTAACGCATCTAGGGCACAAATTGTTCTTTACTTATCATTGATTGATTTTTGTGCTTTTTTATGTGTTGGAGTTTTGGTTTGTTCGATCAAGTTCGCATTTTTGCTCTAGTAAAATTGGGATCTTGAATATGTTAACAGTTTGCGCATTTCATTATCCCATCATAGTTCCTCTCAATAGTTAGCCGATCCCAATTAATTTGGGACTGAGGCTTTGTGGTTGTTGAAAGGCGCGATTTTTACACCTTTCATGCAGTAGTCATCAGTAGCCCTTTAGGAGAGATATCGTGAACTTGGACAAGTTTCACTTCACAATTTTAGTTTATTTCTTGTTCTTTAATTATGTTTGCATTTTCAGATAATATTACGGTTGCCAGATGATGCGGAAGTGAGTGACGAACTATGGGATGAAGTGATCGAGTCGATGAAGGCTCGGGTGGAGGATAAGGTACCGGCCATTCGGTCATTTGCAGTCAGATCCCTGGCACGCTTTGCTAATGATGCGGAGAACAGCGACATGGTTGATTCATTTCTTCAGGCTTTGCCTCTCGAACAGAATGCTGTAAGTTTTCTTAGGGAAATTTACTTTTGCCAATTTGTTTGGATGTGTAGAAAATAATGTAAATATTTGAGTTTCTGTTTGACGATAAAAAAAATGTGCAGGAAGTTCGTAAGGCAATAATTCTCTTGTTGCCCCCATCTAATTCAACATTATCAACAATTATTGATTGCACACTTGACGTGAATGAGTCGGTACGCAGAGCAGCATACTGTGTTTTGGCGAATAGATTTCCACTTCAAAGCCTAACGTATTCTCTATGCCTTAAATTCTTGAACTGCCTTTTTATTTTGCTACTTGCACTCTTTTAATTGAAATGGTTTACCATTTAATTTTGGGCTTGAAGAAGTTCTACATGTTTGTCTTTGATATTTGCCAGCACGCTATTGTGATACAAAATATTGCCATGTCTCAGGCAAGTATTCAATCTATTAAAATGTTAAAATTGGAATCTGACCTGCTATCATTAATAGACTCAAGAGACTAGGATACTAAGCAGGCTCCATGAGTCAAGAATATTCTATGAAATTTTACGAATAATAGATTTCTGTTAATATGTTAAACACTCATAACACTTGAGTAATTAAAGTATTACTAGAAGCCTAAATTTTGTTTTGTGAGGTTTAATTTTCTTAACTTTTTGCTGGCTTTTGTCAGTCAAATGCCAATCTCATGAAATATAAAAAAAATTGTAATGACCGATATCTTGCAAGATATCAATTACTTTATAGTTATTAGCTTCATGTTCACACTAAAAGGCAAAGTAAACTTGTATATAAACTATATGTATATAGCAAAAATAGAGGATGTGGTATTTGTGGTCGTAGTAGGATTACCATTTCAGATAGTTTATAACTTTTTATTGAAATCGTACTTCTTTTGAAAAAGAACCTGTGTTTTGATGCCCATTCATCATCCTACATGCTCTAGTAATTTTCTCAAGCATAAGATTCCATTTTAATGTCATCACGTAATATATTAGGAGGGTGAAAATGGATAGGATAGTATAACACTCTAGTGGTGAAGAGTTATAAACTGCATAAATCAAGTTCATGAATTAAAAAAGGAATTATATGGTAATGTGACTCTGTTGTTGCTATGATTGTCAGCATCAAGCAAAGGACCGTTATTCTTCAAAGAGGACTAGCTGATAGGTCTGCTTCAGTTCAAAAGGAATGTTTTAAGTTAATGAAAGATGAATGGCTTGTGAAGTCTTGCAATGGTGATCCTGTGGTGCTTCTTAAGTTTCTTGATGTGGAAACTTACGAAACTGTTGGGACTGCTGTAATGGAGTCTCTCTTAAGAGCTGGGATGGTGAACGTGCAAGAAGATCAAAGTATTCAACAATTTTTACCATCTGCCACCACTAATAGTGAAGGTTGGCTTTAAAATGCGCTATTATTCAGTCTTGCAATTATTCCTTTTATTGCAATTAAACAATGTTTTTGGGGTGATACCCCTCCATTTGGTGGGCGCAACAATGACTTTGTTGCAGTTGTCTCTTTGAAGGCCATCTTAGTGGTTGATGATAATATATCTTAAACAGAGATAGTGAAATTTGAATTCTAGACTTCAGGGCTTGTGGGCCTTAGTCAAACCATTGAACCAAAGGGCTCAACCCCTAAAATATCTTTATTTGAGACTGTGCAACTTTCTTTGCATTTCACTAAGTACATGAAGTACTTAAGGAGAGACAATACACTGCATGGCCATGGTCAAAATGATTTTCTTCACTTAAATATCCAATGCCTGATGCAGTGACAAACAAAGACGAGTGTTCTTATAT
Organism: Stephania yunnanensis; assembly: GCA_039657365.1. NCBI lineage: Eukaryota > Viridiplantae > Streptophyta > Magnoliopsida > Ranunculales > Menispermaceae > Stephania > Stephania yunnanensis. The sequence goes on along the minus strand of CM077588.1, from coordinate 52,972,826 downwards.
AAAATCTCACTTGAATGTTGCACCACCTCTGTAGAAACTACTGCAGTCTAGTGGATGAGTTGTTCCTTTTTTATGATTGGGTGTTTTGAAGCCCTTTTCATTTTATTTCCTATTCTTATGCCTTTTTTAGGGGAAGACATTCCATGTGTTAAACTGATGGAAGCTGAGGTTGCTCTATATTGGAGAACTGTATGTAGGCATTTGGAGGCTGAAGCACGGGTAAGTATTTATTTTTTTTTTTTTTCTTTTTTCTCTTTATCTTTTTCGAGTTTTACTTCTAAGGTCAGTTAGTTGATATTTTGTCAATGCTCTAAATGTATTTGAAAATTGTGTTTCTTTTATTAATTTCCTATTATTGATTGGTGGCAAAAAATCTAATTTTCTGATCCCCAGCTTTAGAGTAAATATCCTGGCTCACAGTTTGCTTCGTTTGTCACATAGGTCTAAATTTCCTTCTTACTGATTGTGGATATTTTTATTTTCTGACGTTATCTTGATAATTATTTTTTGTTCCGTTTGTCAATGTGGCTTTGTCTGGATGCCAGTTTGTTACTTGTGCGATTAACTAAAGCATATTCAGGAGTAATCAAATTTCAAAAACTAAACATCTTATATAGCCTATGAAATGAAAGTGCTGCCAATTGTGCACTCAAAGGACCATACAAAAGGATTTCCAAGGTTGAGGTTTTAGTTTCCGTTTTCAGTGTTTTTTTATTACATTTTTTGATATTAGAAACGGACTTATCATTGCTTAAACTTGTCCCCAAGGAGACTCGATCCCTCAACCTCTTGTAGAAGTAACCACATGCCAACCATTGAGCTACCACCTGGTTGGTGAAGTTTTAGTTTTTGTTAAAAGTCATATACATATTAGAATGACCTAAAACAGAATGTGAACCTAAGTTAGCTCGAGTCTTTTACATAACAATTAACATTCACGTCGTGTTTTTCATTGTCGTGACTTAGATATAGCTTTGCTCTTTTTATTGCATTGTTTCTTCTTCACTCTCCTGATATTTGTCAGACTATTGTTCCCTTTGTTATTTGAGCTCTTTAATCGAAACTCAACTTGCCTTTGATCAAAATATGTTCATTCGTGCTACTTTTGGACATACATAACTGTTTTTTTTTTTTTTTTTCTAATTATCTATGTACCATTGATCAGATTAGAGGTTCTGATGCTGCTGCAACAACAGGCACCGAAGCTGCTGTATATGCTGCAGAAGCTTCCAACAAAAATGATCTTCTGGAGAGAGTTCTTCCCTCAACAGTTTCTGACTATGTGGAGTTGTTGAAGGCACATCTTGCTGCAGGTTAGCTAACTTAGTTAAATATTTTTAAAAAGACATGATTTCATTGTGTCCATATCTTGTGGTTGTTTCAGGGCTAGACTGTCGGTTCACTGCTCGTCAGCTACTATTGCTTGGTGCAATGCTTGATTTTTCTGACACTACAAATAGAAAAACTGCTAGTGTTTTTGTGCTAGAGTTACTGCGCCGGCCCCTTGAGGTTGAAGTGGACCAAGAAGGTAACAAGGTTATCATTGGAGATGGAACAAGTCTTGGTGGAGACAGGGATTGGGCTTCTGCAGTATCTAAATTGGCAAAGAAAATCCATGTCTCCAGCGGTGAATTTGAGCAAGTGGTTGTTGGGGTTGTTGAAGAGCTAGCTCGGCCTTGCCGAGAGAGAACCTGCAGATTTCATGCAGTGGATGCACTGCCTTGCTGTAACTGGGTTTCTCTTGGAAAACATAAAATCCCTTCGCTCCTTAGGTGGGCATGTCATAGAGCCTTCTGAATTACTTCACTCTTTGTTACTTCCAGCAGTAAGTAGTTTATTTTTCTGCTGCTTCTCATCCCTTATAATTTTTTTTTTTTTTTGAATGCTTCTCATCGTTTACAAGTTAGTTGCTTCTCTATTATATCAATAACTAATCCAAATGACATGGAATACAAAATGCAGGCAAAACATGCTCACTTGGACGTGCAAAGGGTTGCAATGAGATGCCTTGGCCTCTTTGGATTGTTAGATAGGAAGCCGAATGAGGAACTTGTAAAGCAGCTGAAGCTGTCATTTGCCAATGCCCCTTCATTAGTCGGTGTTGTTGCTTGCAAGGCACTAATTGACCTTGTTATGTGGCATGGTCCTCAAGAAGTTGAAAGAGCCATGGTACATGATCTTTCATCGCCAACCAGGGAAGACAAAATGAATCTCACTACAATTAGTTCTGGAGACTCAAATGGAAATTCAAGCACTGAGTTAATGGATCTTCTCTGTGCTGGATTAGATAGAAACTACTCGGAATATACCTTGGAAACAGATGATCATGAGTCGGTTCAATCTGTTCTCGGGGAAGGATTTGCAAAAATCCTTCTTCTCAGTCAGAGTTACCCAAACATATCTGCATCATTACATTCTTCACTCTTAGCTAAGCTTCTCACTCTGTATTTCAGTAATGGAATAGATGAGCTATGCAGGTGCTGCAAATTTTTATTTTTCTTCTTTTTCTTCTTTTTCTTTTTCCATAACTCTGTATATGTCAAACAGGATACTTATTATTATTATTATTACTTTCTTTTCGTTTCTGGTTACCAGGTTGAAGCAAAGCTTATCTGTGTTCTTTGAGCACTACCCAGCTCTGTCGGCTGATCACAAGGTTCGTTTTACACATTCCATGGTTTGATGCCTTGCACATCTTTGAAGAAAAAGGAAAACTCATATATCTTCATGAAAAATGCATCTACTTTTTTTGTTTGAGTCACAGTTTTTCTGTTTCTGGCCATTTAAATTGCAAAACAATTACAAAGTTCTCTGCGAACATGCAGAAATGCGTCTCAAAGGCTTTTATACCAGTTTTGCGCTCAATGTGGCCGGGCATTTATGGCAATGCTGGGGGAGCTCCTGTGCTTGTGTCTAATCTACGAAAACGTGCGGTTCAGGCATCTCGCTTCTTGCTTCAGATGATGCAGGCTCCTTTATACTCAAAAGATACTAAAACTCATGACTCCGGCAAGACACCAGAAGGCAGTCCTGAGATATGTGGGCAAACTTTACCCGAGTTTGATTGTGGGGAGGAAGGACTTGCTATTCTCATAGCTGTTGAGGTAAGTCTATTGAATTTGAGAATGTTGAGCCAAATTTAATTTCCTTATGCAATGGCGCAAAGTTCTGGTTTTCCTAGGAGCAGTTTATTCTGTACGATTTGAAGTGCAAGTAATATACCTGAATGCCGGTAGGTTCAGTCGAAAGCATAAATAAATTTTTCTCTGGTTCTGTCATCAAGGTTGTGAGTTTCCCCGAGAAGAAAACAGCTGCTGCGAAAGCATACCTGTCAGCATTGTCTAAAATTGTTGTCCTGCTTTGTTTTCGGGCTTCTGAGCAAGAAGCAATCAAGTGTATGAGGGGGCTCTTAAATCGCATGGTTGAAACCATGTCAACTGACAAAGAAGTTGTGAAGGAGCTAAGGCGCATGGCTGACCGTCTTAAATCATTAGATGAATTCCCTGATCAAGAACTATCCCAAGATAAAGCAAATCTTATTTTTGGTAAGCCTTGTATGCCTATCATCATAAAGATTGTTGTAGATTATATCATATCGACAAGGCAAAAGGTCCTTGTGTACTGTTTTGTCTAAACCATTTGCTTTGTTGTTTACAATACTCAACTTGTCTAATGCTTTGTACGTTCAATATGTTCTCAGGGAGGTTACAACTGGATCAGAATCTTGATATTAGTAGTACTTCAATGGCAATTCCAGAAACACCTGCACCACGATCAACCAGACCAACAAGACCCAGGAGAAGATCAAAGCGAGAGGATGTCTCATCAGACGATGAAGATGAGATCAATACACCCTGCTTCATTTGCTCCAGCGCCTCCTAGCGCAGTGATCACCCGGTCACAGAGAGCAAGCAAGACTGCTGCATTGAATAAGATGACGGCAAATAGGATGGCAATTGACGAGGAAGATGAAGATGGAGACAGCAATGACAACAAATCTGGTATGATGTCGCAAGATGAATCAGACGACTTTGCAGAGTAATGAGTAATCAAACAAGGTAACACTCTTTAAAGACCATTTTTTGATTGTCTGTCATTATTCTCAATGGCTTCAAGTCGCTAAAATCCTATGTGCTTATTTATGAAACTGAAATGATATTGCCATTTTGATGTTGTTGTTGTGTGTAGCATATTTTTCTTTGTTATTCTAGCATGTAAAATCTTCAAACCTACTATTCAACCTTTTATTTCTAATCTTTCTTGTATGTGCCATGATTTGCTCTACCTTAATAAAATCTGCGTGTTGTTATGCAATGTTTTTTGCTTAAAAGGCCAATGACTTTCATGGGGGCATTCGCGACAGAATGTCACGTAGTGGCCCCCAAATATGTCTATATTTTCTTTCTGCACAGTTGAACTTCCAAGCAATATTTGGGTGCCAATTATTCATCTCTTCAATTGCATTTTCAATTTTCCAACCCCAACTAATTTGAAATTGTGATTTTGGTGGTGGTGTTGTATTAGTATTCACTTACAGCTTAGATAACAAGTATCATACTCTGAATTATCTGTTTGTCTACATTTTTCATCATTAGAATGGGAATTTACAGTTCTATTCGATCAATGTAGCTTAACCCGGTGTGGTATGCTCGCTTAAAGCCATTGGAATACGTCTAAGCTGATTATGCTAGGGCCTTGTGGGAATAGTAATCTTGGAAAAAAAAAGAAAAGAAAATGTAACTCAACCCTACTTCAATGTTTTCAACAGTTTGTGGTACTTTTGTGCCAACCACCTTACTTAGATTGTTGAAAGAACAATAAAGAGACAGCCAACCCATGAGAAAAAAAAAAAAAAAAAAAAAAGGAAAAAAACTTTGCTTTCAGATCATAAACCTCAACGAAATGGAAACCTGAATTCAATTTTGTGGGACTATTCTTTCTGTAACCGACATAAAGTCCCTATATAAACAATAAAATAATAAACCTGAATTCAATTTTGTGGGACTATTCTTTCTGTAACCGACATAAAGTCCCTATATAAACTTACTAATATATGGCCCACTTCACATTCAAAAACAATAAAATAATAAACCTGGTTGGGGTGATTCGAGTCCTCTTAGATCTTGTTTGGAGCCCATAGGTCTAGTTTCAAGCTCTTAGAATAGAGAAACTCTTCTAATGAAAGGTCTAGTTTGGATCTCTTAGGATGGAAAAACTCTTCTAATTAGAGGTCTAATTTCGAGCCCTTAGAATACAAAAACTTCAAGATTCTTGATTTTCAATAATAGTTGGTACTCTTATACTAATCTTTCTTTAGAAAATTAACATAATTTTTTAGAGTTGAAACCCTAAAGATCCATATTCATAGAATTTAGGTCTCAATTTTGAGTTTCTTAATAAGATTCATGCACTACGCACCTATCTAATCAAAGGTCTCAATTTCGAGTTTCTTGATTAGAGGTGATAGTGCTACCCATCTAACAGAGGTTTCAGTTTTGAGTTTCTTGATTAGTTGATAATCTTATGAGAATCTTCTCTTACCTTGACTTAATTTCTTTCTTTGAGAGTCATCCAAACCCTAAAGATTCAGATGCAGACCCAAATATATAGTAATCTAGAAGAAGAAAATATTGAAATCACCAGATATTCATTGATTAATCAAAGTGTTCCTCGAAGAATATTTACAGGTTCAAGAACAACAACAGACAATTCTACCAAACTAAACTTATTTCTTTTGCCTATCCAAGTTTCAATCTTTCATGAAATCTTGAACCATTGCAACAGAATTCAAGTTCCCATTCCCCATCATCATGACCTTGAATTCTTCGAAGTTGATCTGTCCATCCCCATCACTATCCACCCCTCTAATCATCCTCCTACAATCTTCAATGGAGCTCCTCTCCCCCAGACTCTTCATCACCTTCATCAACTCCTCAGGCGATATCGACCCGTTACGATCCACATCGAACACCATGAACGCGCTCTTCAAGTCCTCGATCGCCTTCACCGCGTCCACCCCTTTCGTGTTCAGCTCGATGAATTCATTCAAGTCGATGAACCCGTCTCCGTCCGAGTCCGCCTCTCTTATCATCTTATGCAGCTCCTCCTCAGTAGCATTGTACCCCAGGCTGGCCATGATTGATCCCAGTTCTGTCCACGAGATCTTCCCGTCTCCGTTCGCATCGAACCGCCGGAAAACGTATCCTAACTCCTCCACCTGGGTCCGTGTCTGCATTGGCGAGGATGTTAAGGATGAGTGCAGTGATGAGGCATTGGTGCTGCTCATCATCTCATGTGATGGTGAGTCCTCGCTGTTGTTGTTGTTATTTGATTTTGGTCTCTTTTGCTTCTTTCGTCGCTGAAAGAATGATCGAATGCCCATGTTTTCTTTAGTGACGATCTGTGATTGTTGCTCTAAGTTTGAATGATTTGAGAGGAATTGAAGAGATTGGATTTTTAGGAAGATTTGGGCTGATCTTGAAACTGAATATGGATCGTTGTGAAGGGTGTTTGTTTGGTTGGAGAAGTTATTTTTATATTTGTTATATCTAGGAGTTCTGCTATTTTGACCCACTTTGAGTATTCGCTCATTAAAAGTCCTTAGATTCACATCGTGATTCGTGCAACTCAATGCTCATAGGACAATCAGGGGTTACAATCAGGCGTGTCAAATTGACGTGACAAAAGTGAATCAAGCATTCTATATTTGGAGAGAATAGCTGTTTTTGAGATTTTGTTTTTGTTATCTAAAATTAGATCAAGAGATAAACTGTCGTTTTGGCACGTGGCAGCTACGGCCCACAGTTTGTTGGCTGGATCTACCAATTTTAGGGGAACGTTGGTTTAGTGTGAGAAGAAGTGCTAAATTAATGATAACGGGTATGTATATCATGCTGCATAGTACACGTTGATTGAAGCAGCAAGCGGCGTAAATGATTTATGTGAGTTAATATATTTTGGAATGTGGCATAAAGTATGTTATTCTAGTTAGTATTTTCCTTTGTGTGATATCAAAGTTTGATGATTTGGTGGGGGTACTGGAGCTTTCCCCTTGGTTGCTTCTATTAATGGAGGAAAAGGAAGCAACGAGGAAGGTTCTCATGGAGAGAGAGACAGAGACAGAGACAGAGAAATGCCATTGACCGCCGTAATTGAGTTATAACCATTAACTGAGATGTGGCCAAGTTTGAATGACGTGAAAAGGAGGTTGTGTTTTTTTTATAGGACAAACTAGCTAGCTTGTAGTAATCACTTTGATGACTAAATAGTTGCGTTTGAATCCGAAATGGAATTGATGCGGGAATAAAGTTACTCAAATGTGCTTGATGATTAAAAAGTCGCGTGACATTAAATAGTTAGGTTATTTTGGATAATGGAGTTACATATCTCCGACTGACTCTTATAAAAATAATCGAGCTTGAGTAGTGACTAGTGACGACCTGAAAAATATTTTGATTAAGTAACTAATTTATAAAGTAATACGAATTGATCTTTCAATTTTAAACAGAGCTGATAGTTTTTGATTAAGTAGCCACTGTTTAATATATAGATTATTCTAGCTAGGTTATTAGACTTTAGCACAAACGTTTATTTGTTGTTGTCCGTGCAATATACATTAGAACGGATATTTTTTAGCTCATTTTACCAAACATAACCTAAATCAGAGAGTGACAAGAAGGGTATACAAAATTTGTGATATGTAGTAGGTGTCGAGGATCAATATCTTACAAATAATGATGATGATGATGATGATGATGATAGAGATCTTTGATTCCGATTCATCAACCAGAATGATATATGTGGTGATTAAAATGAGGCGTAGAGAGGTTGGTGGGTTAGTGTGTGTATGGAATAAAGTTTGGTGGAGGAGTGAAAACATGTGAGGTGATGATAAACTGCTTTTACGGCGTCAAAAGGTGGTGAAAAGTGGAGACTTTAAGCGTGAGCCATGAAAAGTGGGGGTGACAACAAATTGGATCTTTAAATTGAGGCCTTGAATTTAAGTTTTTGCGAATAAAAAAATTGGGTCGAAAGATAGTTCCTAAGTTGTGCGGATGGCACCGAACACCATGTGAAACACTAATAGTTCATTTGGATGAATTCATTGGGATGCGTACATCTCAATCTAATTGGTTTGCCAATGTGTCACATGTAGGGGTGGGCATTGGTCTCCACAAAACCGCTCAAATCGTACAAACCGCGTGGTTTGATTTGATTTTTTTAACTTGCGGATTGGGGGCGGTTTAGAAAACTTGAAAACTGCAATTCCACGATTTTGTGGTGGTTTTCATTTACAAAAAAACCGCTAAACCAAATCGACTAAACCGCGCAAACCGCGGTCGGTTTGGTTGTGATTTTGAGGTTTTGCGATTTAGTGATAATTTGTAAAATGGTCAAATCGCAAACCTTCGATTTGGTGGGTTTGGTGGCGGTTTGGTGACTCACATGGGCTGAGCCAACATGTTAATTACTAAATTGTGACTTAACAAATCATAAGAGAGAGTCCAGCCCAAACTCTCAAATCCAAAAGATCCGTGTCATACACAAATAAGGAAATTAAATCCTTCTCTGACATTGTTTATGCGGAATCATGCCTTTTAAATATGTTCGTATCAATTAAAATCTCTCATAATTCACGAATTTCACACGTTGAGAACTTGAGAAAACAACATCATCAAATAGTCATGGGCTTCTTTTCGTTCCTCACACGAAAGAAGAAGAAATCATCATGCAACAAAAGCCAAGAACAAGGCACTTCATCATCAACTAACTCTTCCTTAGTCATGATGAGATCGAGCACTCAAGTCAAAGAACTCGAGGCAGTATTCGAGAAATTCGACGTGAACGGAGACGGAAAGATCTCAATGTCGGAACTGGGGTCGATTATGATGAGCTTGGGGTACAATGCGAGTGAAGAGGAGTTGTGTAAGATGATGAGAGAGGCCGACTCGGATGGAGACGGGTTTATAGACTTGAATGAGTTCATCGACATGAACACGAAAGAGGTTGATTTGAAAGAGGAAATAGAGGATTTGAGGAATGCTTTCAAAGTGTTCGACGCGGATAAAAACGGGTTGATATCGCCGGAGGAGTTGCGGAATGTGATGAGGAGTGTTGGGGATAGTTGCTCGATTGAAGATTGTAAGAGAATGATTAGAGGAGTTGATAGTGATGGAGATGGGCAGATCAACTTCGAAGAATTTCAGGTTATGATGATGAGGGGTAGGAGTCCTTCTTGCCATGCAGGGTCCTCTAGTTAGTTAATTCTTTCTTCTTCTTCTTTTTTTTTGGCTTAAACCCTAAACCCTATACTTTTTTTTATTTTTTTTTTGTGTTTTGTTTTGGTCTTTGTTCTATTGTGTTATTACATTAGAAGCAGATAGTGAGCTATATAGATTGTTTTCTCAATTAATGGATATTCGAGTTATGTTGAAGTCAACAGTATTATACATAATTACTCGACATAAATATAGTAGGTAAAATCAGATTTAACGAGAAAATAATTTTTTTTTTAAAAGGAGATTATAATATTATAATAAAAAATATATTGTGATAAGAATAGGTTTTGTATTTATATTAGAATAAGTACTATAACATGTGTTCCAATTAAGATAGAAACAGTGACATCATCATGTCACGTGTCAATTCGTGAATGATTTTCATATGCCACGTGTCTATCTGAGTGTTTCTAACAAAAATATATATATTTTTTTTGGTACATCAAATCACACTCTTGGTTAACATTCTTGGAAAGCAATTCCTATCTCATCTCCTAACAGTTTCTTTATAAATAGAAGATTTAGTTTGTTATTAAAAAAAAAAAACCTTGTAGCTTAATGTTTTGGGTCTTTAATTTGGCGCCGCCTTTTAAAATATTTAATGATATTTTGGCCCATTGGGCCAAACGATATATGGGCCTTAACCATTAAGCCCATTAAAAGCACCAAATAGAAAGCATAGTGAATCGTTTAGAAATCTTATACTATATAGTACAAAAGATAGATACCTAATTAATTAGTTAGCAATGGCAATGTCTCCTTCTCATCCAATTTAGCATTAGATATATAAAGAAGTGCTATCTTTCTCTGTACTTTAACGTTTATAGTATACATCATTATATACATACATCGTGTCGTGTATATAAAACAGATCAATTAATTTATAGTATATATGGCACTTGTCTCGATACCATATATATATATGTGTTGTAGGAATCTCATTATATAGGTCAAGTCAGGTATTGAACCAAATTGCACCCACCTTCCCATGTGGATTGGATATGTTCTGATGTTCAGTCTCATTTATCATCATAGTTTAGATTTCACCAAAATCTAAATTTCGAAAAATATAAGTGGTTTTGTGAATTCCAAAGAACATATTTATAACTTTTATGCATATTTTATCCTTTATTTAACCTACACAATAATAATCTCATTTCAAGAAATATAAATCGTTTTAAAAATTCACTAATTATATCCAACCCTTAATTCCTGTAGTTCCTACACAAAATAGTCGTCACCTCTGTTTATTTTACTAGAATAATTTTGATATTTAATAGAGATTTTTATACCCCTATTAAAGGAGGTGTTATTAAATAACACCTAATTGATAGAAGTTTTAAAAAACTTTTATGTAATACATGTATTAAAAATTAAAACATAACATATTTTCACATGACATTTAATATCACTTTATTTAATATAGGTTTTAAAACCTCTATTAAATGTTAAAAATGTTTTAGTGTTTATTTTTTTTTATATATGTGGGTATTCACTGCATGCAAGATTGACTATTTTCACAAGGTCCCGACATAATCGGTCTGGGTGGATTTCAATGACTCGTACAAGTATATCATATTGAAAAATCGAAATCAAAATAGTACGTTTAACTAATTAGACAACCTCATCTTTGTTTTTACTGTTGCTGCATCCCGAACGAGTTACCACCCCTACTAACTTGATTTTCTCATTTAGTCAATGGCCATAATGAAAAGGAAAAATCCCATGTACAGATGTACTCTATTATTGAAATCCGTTGGACTATATATGCGCGCATGACACGGTGACGTGGGAGTGCACATTTTTGTGGCATGTTCGGTAGTGGTCTAGTTGTGTACAAGCATTCCCCCCCCTCATGTACAGCCCAACAAAATTCTTCTTGTTTTTCCTGACTTGAAAGTAGACTATGACTGTCTTTGAACGGAAAACAAGCAGGAATAAAACAATATTGTTGATGAAGAAAGAAGATTGACTGGCCAGTGGTGCTCATGGCGGCCAAAGCACATGCTTCCAATACCAACCATCAAAGTTTCAAACCATCCCTCTCTCACTCACTCACTCACTCTCACCATCACTAATTAAACATCACTTTCGCAGCTTTATCTTTATACATTCACGCATGCATGCATGCATGCATGCATGCATGCCAACAGAAGCTAGAAAGCATCATATCTTTGCATACAGCTTTAATTTGATCATTATGCTCTCATTTATTGGTGTCCATCGTTTAATTTGGATTCTTCTAATTACGACTTGCATGTACTCGTAATGATTGAAGAATTAATACTTGCTAGCTAGCTAGATTAAGCTATAGCTCCAATCTCATGAGCTCGCTATTTATGTTTTGACATCTCATGACATGAAGTATATATGCAATTAATATGTCCATAATATATATCATGTCCATTCATTGCAAGTTCGTGTGCTCCACTAACTCTCGTGAGAATAGTTTAGTTGAACTAGCTATATATAGTAATTAATGGTGGGGTCGAAAAAAGTTTGAAAGTACACTCACATTTATTAAAGAAAGTAAATAAATTATGTACGAAGGATTAAATTCTTAAATCTTTGATTATGTGTCTTATAATTTGTTTTTTTATTTTTTTTGATAATGGCCGGATTATATTATACATCTAACTAATATTCTAGAGAACATGCAAATATTTATATTCGGGAGTACTTGTATATAGCTTTTCAGTTAAGTTTGGCATTATTTTTGTATTCTTACATTAGTAGTCATTTTCATTAAAACAAGAAGGCCAACTTTAAAATGCACTTTTTTATAAGATCATGCAAAGAAGAAAAAAAAAAAAAAACATAAATATTGGATAGAACCCTTTCTTGGAAGAATCATAGAATAGTAATCTTAATAATTAAGGGATATGGATAAACTAGTTAGAGTTAGAAAACATTTAATACATTATTCATCACTAACTGCTCGATCGGATAGTTTAAATCTCAAGTATATATCTTTTTGTATCGTTTTCATGAGAATAAAGATTGATAACTATATATATATATAAAGAATTGCTAAAAATAATAGATGAAGTTGAAAATAAATTAATATAGATGACTTACCAAAAAATTAATTTAATAATTAAGTATTAGTATCCAATATTGATCCAGTGACTGTCTTGAGAAACTATTATAAATATATTTTGACTGTTTGTTTTTTTGATAAGAAATCAACCACTTGACTTCTGCAATAGGAGTCAAGCTCACAACATCCCCAACATCAACATTAGCCTTTAGCAAGTAGCTAGTATATATATACTAGTTATCATAACGTGCTCCGCGCGTGTAGTGGATACATATGCTATCCTAATTAAATTAAATTAAATAGAATTTATTAAAAATAATATTAAAATAATAATTTTAAAATGAAACAAGTTCTATATAACGTTAAATAAATTATGATCGGTGTTAAAAGTTAGTACTATATATTAAAATTGAACAAAAAATTATTTCCTACTTGAAATATCACATAGTTTTAACTATATTCATTATAATATTAGCCAATTAATTTATATATATTTATATATTAATTGTTTGATTTTTTTTACACAATTCTTGTCGATTATAGTGCAAAAATTATCCATGTAGCTATATATTTTGTCTTATTTAGGTTCTCCGGGGCGGTATAAGAAACAACAAATGCAAATTACTAGAGACTTTCCCATAGCAATCTTTTTAATTACACATATGATCATGAAATGCATATAAGGGATGAAAATAATTAAGGCAGTTTTTGCTAAGTTCGGTATCGCCTTATGAAAAAAAAAAAAAAAAAAAAACACTTCATATATTTTTATGCTGCCTTGTGCCAACGAACAAGATGTACAAATTTTAATAATAACATAGCATATATAATACAAGATAGCAACGTAAAACAATCGCGAATTAAATAAGCTCTTAAATAATTATTAAACATTTTCAAATTATATGCTTCATGTTATACAGTTATAGAATAGATAAACATTTTTTTCTTGTTGCGATGCGACATTGTTACACATTAATACTCAATAGTTATATTATGATATTAGTATAACTATATAACTATATATATATACTTAGGACAAATCAAAAAAAGCTTAAACTATAAGTGCTCAACGCACTTTTATATATATATATACCAACACAAGGGGTGAAACATCCAAGAAAATATTCTCGCTATGACTGAACTATAATATATACATACACACATCGACCCAAAATCTTCTCTTTCAAGAGCCACAAAGCCACTTTTATTTAATGGAAATTAATTCTACATATATACTACTTAATTATGTATTAGAAGAACCTTATATATCTTCTATATATATATATATAGTTTTTTTGGCAAGATTTAACAATGTTGCTTTGGAATATTATTGATGGATATGTATCACTAGAATAATTTCGGTATTTAATAAAAGTTTTTAAACCCTTATTAAAGGGAGTGTTATTAAATAACACTAATTGATATAAGTTTTAAAAAACTTTTATGTAATACATGTATTAAAAATTAAAACATAACACATTTTCAAATGACATTTAATTAATAACACTCTATTTATTAAGTTTTAAAATCTCTATTACAGACAAAAAATGTTCTAGTGTATATAAATAGATATAGTTTTGGGGTCCATGATTTTATCGTATATACTATATGACAATTAATTTTATAAATAAAGCTGAACAAACTTGGAACAAAGATAAATATGTGTTGCAGAGTAAAAGACAGCGAGGAACACAAAGCTCTGCCCAAATTCCAAAGCTTGAATTCCAAGTTCTATGTTCTAATTAAAACTTCAAAGTTTCACCTTCAATTCAATAGGTATGTTATCATGTTTTGTTGAACTGTTGGCTCTAATATCACTTGGTACCCACGCACGTTTGTGTGGGCTTGTGGATTTCATTAGTACCGATAATTACCTTACAAATATGGTGGGTTATACTTCAAAAAGGTCTCAACGCTATTTGAAGAGGTCCAAAAAATAAACCTAATTAAACTATGTTTCGATACACATATCCCAACGTATATAATCAATTTATCAATCTTTTATTTTCTCGATAGATTGATCGATAATAATATAATTGAATCGATCCACATATCCCAACCTAATTAAATTATGTTCCGACCCCAATTAAGTTGGAACTAAGGTTATGTTGTTGTTGTAGTTTAATTTTTTTGATAATAATATAATTGAATCGAAAACAGTAGTTAACAAAAACTCCAAATCAAAAACAACTCTCAACCCTAAAATTTTAGTGAATCAATTTAAGTATTTTTAAAGAAAATTGTAACCATGAATTCAAGGTACAACTTAATTAGGCCTTGTTTGGTTTGTGGGTGAGACAGGAGATATCTCAAAGGAAGTTGAGCAACCAATCTTGTTTGATTGTCCAACTCCCTTTTACAGGGGAGGGTGTGAGTTATCTCCCCCCCCCCCATAAGGAGATATCTCCCAGGAATTCGATGGACAAAAATACCCCTCACAAATCATTTTTTTCCCAAGTCCCTAACAAATCATTTTTTATTTTAAAAATATGTTTGAAATGGCATTTATGTCAATTCCCACATTTTACTATTTTTATAAATTTACATATTCCCTGCAAGTTTAAAGTTCAACCAAACATGAAATATGAACTTACATTGTGAGTTAGATTCATTGACTTATCTCCACTCGCACTGTGAGTTAGCAAAAACGAACCAAACGAGACTTTACAGGGGAGGGGGTGAGTAATCTCCGCCCCCTCCCCATAGAAAGATATCTCCCAGAAGTTCAATGGACAAAAATACCCCTCATAAATTATCTTTTTATTTTAAAAATATGTTTGAAGGGCATTTATGTCAATTTTCACATTTTACTATTTTTTAAAATTTACAACTTCCCTGCAAGTTTAAAGTTTTACAAAACATAAAATATGAACTTAGACTGTGAGTTAACTCCACTCACACTGTAAATTGGCAAAAACGAATCAAACTATACATTTTTAGACCAATTACTCAAAATTTAGAAAAATGGTCAAAATACAAAAATATCGAGTTATCAAAAAATGTACTTTCAAGAGAATCACTTTTTAAATGTACTTGTCCAAATAACTCGAATATTTCTTGAATGTTGTCCAAATGAACCAAATCAGACCATTGCCTTGTCATTCCGCGTCCCAATTTGATATTAAATCAACAATTATATTCAGTCTAGACCTACTACAAGCATTAATGAATAAACAGTTTTGCATAGTTTTGAAATGTTAATATATTTTCATAATAACAAAATATTCATGTTGAAATGGACAAATTAGCATTAATGAGATTGTATAATAATTTAGAGCTAATTATAAAACAATGCATGTCTCTCTCAATTTAGGCGTGTGCACACACGCACCTACAGTTTCTCCCTTATTTTTTCAAGCATTTGAAATCAGCTAGAAATGGATGGTTCAGATTGGACAGCAAGTCAATATCATTATTTATTGTCAATTTGTCACCATACCATACATATTATTATTAAAAAAAATGATAAAATGACACCAACTCACATTTTATGTTTTTAACTATTTGTAATATTTTATTAGATATGGGGCCAAGCTTTGGAAGACCAAAAAAAAGTAATAAATAATTAAAAAATAAAATGTGCGCTTCAAATGTATACTCGTTTGTTAGTTTTATCATTCTCTCATGTTATAAAGTCTAAAATGAATTGCCGTGATGTGTCCTTTATGCTTGATTTGACAAAGCATGTTATGTTCCTAATGAGCACAAAAGGACAGATGGGGGACGAAAAAAAGAAAAAAAAAACTATATGAAGTGTGCTCCACGACTGTTTAATTGACTTAACAAGGTGTGATTAGATATTAATTACTACAGATTAGCTGAATTTGAATTGCTAATGCGTGTGACAGAATAATATGTTCATGTTAGAACGAGAAGGACAAAGTTGGGCAGACATAAATAACATCTAAATGTTCTTAAAAATGTTTGAAAATGAGATGCACAAGTTTAAGATTGAAAAGTAATTAAATTAAGTAATTAAATGTTCGAACCCCAACCTTACAAATTATTTTAAATACCTATAATTTTGAAATACACTTAACTGGGTCGGTCAATATTACTTGAAATATATTAATTCAAATATAAAAACATACGATTGATCGAAAAAGATAAAAAAAAAAAGATTTTTGATGAGAGTAATGATCACTTATTAAAAATGCAGGGTTTTGGAAAATCGTGAGTTCGATTATATATATTCAAAAACTGAAGTCAAAAAATAATAGAAAAGATAAAATAATAAATCCATTTATTATTAGTACACCTTTTTTTTCTCAATAAAAAGAACCAAGTTTCGTTGGTAGGAATACAAAGAAACAAGTTGATGCATTAATAGGAATCGAAACTCTGAATCTGACATACTTAGGGAATCTATACTATTCGAATGAAATCGACCATTTAATTTTATTTTATTTTTTCCGCAGACCCATATAAAACTTTTAATATTTATATACACTTGTATCTCTACATATCAAGTTTAATATATAAATTATACAACAAATATCTTGACAAGATTATAAATCTAATTAATTTTAATTTTCTTAATAATCATGATTTATTTGTATTTTTTATTTTTTATGAAGTCAATGATAGTAACAGACAATTATCAATTAAAAACTTGTAAATGTAATGCTAATTAGCTAGAGTTATCACCACCCATTGGAAACAATGAAAGATTTATGTCCCCTTCTCTAGTTGGCTCTGCTGATTTTAATTAGACAAGCGGAGGTCACCAATGGAGGATGTAAGAGCCAATTATTTCATGACAAATAAAACTTGAAGCAAAAATTTAATGTCAGTCTTCAAAGTTATAGATACAAATCCACCAAAAACTTTGGTTTTGAGATTGAAATTTAATTATTTACAATATTTACCAAAAAAAATATTTGTAATTACAATTTTTGTGGGAAAACATCGATCAAATATTCAAAAAGGGAAATTAAGTTGGCATATGGTTTCTTAGTATATCAAAAATCTAATTCTCAAACTTTAATTAGTAAAATATTGATGAAACATAGATGTAGGGAGATCCATTTAAGGTATGTGCATGTTGTTTTTATTTTTCCATTTTGCATAATGAGATGGAGAATAATCGAATCATAATCCACAATTTTACATACTTGCTACAAATTAACTTAGAATAGATGCCAATGTTAATAATATTCTAAAATTGCTTGTTGTATATTTGTAGTGTCACATTCAAATATTTAGTACTACTTATTAAAAAGAAGTCATATGCATATAAAAACATAATCATAATTTTTCTTTTCCCCATGACACCAGATTTATTAATTTTTTAATAGGTACAAGACTTTATTTATTATAGTCTAATATGTATAAAGAATTGTGATGATTTACAAACAGGTGAGAAACAATTTCTCACAAACAAAGTCAAAAAAAAAAAATCTATCAATATAGTAGGAAAAAAATACGTCGTTTTTTAATGAAACACCAAATTTAATAATTAATTAATTTATCATGCAATGTTAATTAGTAAACAAATAAAAAAAAACTAAATAATGGTAGTACAGTGATGAAATCTCCAACGCTATCCCTGGGATAGCGTTGAAGCAACAGTTGGCGTGGCACTGTTGCAACATATTGACACTATTCATCAAATTTTTTATTCTTTTTATTCTATCTTTATCTTTTTTATATTCTTTTTATATTTTTGTGTTCTTTATATATTTTAAATTTATCTTATTTAGTATAATAGTGTTAAAGATAGTGTTGATGAGTTGAAGACGTGAATAGTGCTAGTGTCACTGTTTACTTTAAATTAGAGGTGAATAGTATTATAAAAACTTTATTTTAAAGTTTATGGGCTGGAGATGCCCTTAGTTGTCGAACAGTACGAAATTAGTTCAGCTTTTTCAATCATTTCATTAATCTTTTGGGATTATTTACTTACGTTCCAAACGTCAGCTTTTTCTAGCGATAATAGCAAAGTTAAAAAAAATCAAGTAAGGGGGAAGATTTTTAGAAATAAAGTAGTAAATGTAAGTGACTCGCAATTATACATGAGTACTCGGCTAATTGAGTTCATTGTATATTCCACTAATCAATAATTCTTATAATTTAGTATTCAATAACAACTTTATTGCATTTTTACCTATTAATTTTATCTTTATACAATTTAAACATTTTACGATTCTTCAATTCATTTAATGTCAAATAACATATATGTAAATTACACTCGTAATTAAAGTTGTATTAATTTTTGTGTCATTACCTTAAATGACTTACTCTCTCGGTCACAAATATAAGTCGTTTAAGGTAAGGCACAAGAATTAAGACAACTTTAATTGCAAGTGTAATTTACATGTACGCTATATAACATTAAATGAATTGAAGAATTATAAATATTTGAATTGTATAAGTTATAATTGGTAAAAAAATAATAATAAATACACTCTCGAATTCTAAAAATGACTTATAATTTTGACAAAAAAGGTTTTATTAGAACAACTTATATTTTTTACTGGATTGAGTATATAAATGATCCGAGGGAGTAATACCAAATACTTGAAAAAAAAAATGACTTAAAGTGCTCATGTTGATTGATTGTTTAATTACTACGTTAAACAAAAAGTGTTCTCTTCAACTAGTTGAATATTCCACGTGAAGTTGATTTGCTGGTAGTAGTTAGTTGGTACCATCAAAATCAATTAATCTCTATATTCTATCCGATAATTTCGCTATGTAAGTAAATCAAGAGATTTAATTAATCAACTAATACAAGTTAAGGTCATTAAAACCAAAAAACAGAAAGTTAATTTGATGAGTTGTTAGGTGTCACGGGCTCTTCCGGTACCCCGTTAAGATTCGTACGAACGACAGTCAAGGAACGGAAGAATCAAAGCCTTCGTCGCTCTTGCCTCTTGCCACCAACCCTTCTCACCGGTGCCTCGCACACAAAATTATTTTTTTTTTAAAAAAAAACAAAATTAAAATAAGAGAAATGCTAAAATAATATCCCAAGGCTCAAAACTTGTGGCATTGTTCGCTTCAGGATGCGAACTTATATATCTCAAAATACAAACTACAATAAGATGTAAAGGTCGTGAATGTTTTGATATGCTGTAATAGGACGCTATTTTAAAATATATTTTTTAGCACAAACTACGATGAGACGTAAAAATAACGTGCGTTCTGATATGCTGTGAAAAGATGATATTTTATAATATTTTTTAAAATATATTCACTTCACATTACACACGGTAAATAATAAGTTTGAAAGTTTACTATAATTGAAATTACTTGTCGTGAACTTATAATTGTGACAAAATGTCTTCTGATGGTCTGGCTCTGGTTTCTCCTTTTAAGCTTGCAGCCTTGTACTCTAATATAAAAAGAAAAAAAATTAAAATACTATAAAAAAAAATTGTTGAGAACAAAAGAAAATAAGTTTGTCATTGAAATTTGTGATGAATTATTACTATTTTGGTGGGCAATTTTGTGATTTACAAAGATAAGTTTTAGCACCAATTTGTCCTATAAAAGGGCGCTCATAGCCTCTCTTTTGCTTCACTTCTCATTCTTGTTTGTGTTGTTGAGTGTTTGATTCCTTCATTTCAAGCATGTCGTTGCTCTCAGATCTTGTCAATCTCAATCTCTCTGAAACAACAGAGAAGATCATAGCTGAGTACATATGGTAAGTTTTCAGGGGTCTTGTTGATCACCAACCTCATCAAGGCGGTTCCTTTCCTTTATATGACTTGTTTTTTTGTGGGTTTTTGAGGGGTTTTTGTGTGTAGTTGAAGCGGTGGTGCGGTTTTTTGGGGGTTTTGATTAATGGGTACTTTCTTGGTGTAATATTTTTGATGAAATAATCGATTTTGCTACATGGGTATTTTATTTCTTGACGTTTTGATTAATGGGTAGTCGTGTCTTCTCAGATTTCTGCTTTGTTTAGATTGTGCTCTTCAGTACTGATCTTTCTATGCTACTTTTGCCTTGATTGGTGTGATTTCACAGGTCTTTTAGGCCAAATGGTCTCTTTTGTTTCTGTCACTTGTTGATTTCTTTGTTTATGTTTTGGTTGTTGAACAGGATTGGTGGATCAGGCATGGACATCAGAAGCAAAGCCAGAGTAAATCTCTTTTTACTGCTCTTGTTAATTCTGTTTCGTTTTGGTTGAATTTGTGATTCATTTTTTGTTGATTTGGTTTGTTTTGTTTTGATTTGACTTAGACACTCAATGGACCAGTAAGTGATCCACACAAGCTTCCAAAGTGGAATTATGATGGTTCAAGTACAGGACAAGCTCCTGGAGAAGACAGTGAAGTGATCTTATAGTAAGTCCCATTTTTTTGTACTGATTTGAAAATATGTTATGATCTGATCTACCAACATTTTTTTTTTTTTTTTTTTTTTTTTTTTTTTTTTGTTGTTGAGTTGAACAAAATTTGATTGTAATTCATCAATGTTTGGTGACAGTCCACAGGCCATCTTTAAGGACCCATTCAGGAGAGGCAACAACATCCTTGTGAGTTATCTGTTGTTATCTGATCTGGGTTTTGTTATTTCATAGGGGAATGTTGTGAAAATGGTCTTGGTTGATACTTTATTTGTAGGTCATGTGTGATGCTTATACTCCTGCTGGTGACCCTATCCCCACAAACAAGAGACACAATGCTGCCAAGGTATTCAGCCATCCCGACGTTGCCGCCGAGGAGACCTGGTGCGTGATCATATTAAATTTTAAGTTTTTCGCCAAACAAATGCTTGTCGAATGTCTAAACTCAATTTCTTGTAGACTCATATTGAATTATAATCTGGTTTTGTATTGAATAGGTATGGCATTGAGCAAGAGTACACTCTATTGCAACCCAATGTGAAGTGGCCCATTGGGTGGCCCCTTGGGGGTTTCCTGGACCACAGGTATTCTTCGAAAACGTTACCGTTTAGTCGCGAAATGTATGATCTTAGTGTACATTTATCAATTTAACGAATTCATCGAAAGAACAAAGAGTATGATGTTTGTGTGGTAGGCCAAGAATTGAACTTGAATTGTAAAAATTGAGTTGATGAAATCAAACTTTGTTTCATTAATGGAATCTGTTTGTGCAATTTGGTGGTATTTATTTGGTTGAATTGCCAGGGACCATACTACTGCGGCACTGGTGCCGACAAGGCGTTTGGAAGAGACATTGTCGATGCACACTACAAATCATGCCTTTACGCGGGCATCAACATTAGCGGCATCAATGGAGAAGTGATGCCCGGGCAGGTATAATAAGATTCGCTCGATCTGTTCGATGTTTTTCTCTTTCGAAAAATTCTCTTTGTTGGTTTCAGTTAGTACTGCAATTGAACATTGATTGTGTGACTTGTGTTTGTGTGCAGTGGGAGTTTCAAGTAGGACCAGCTGTGGGCATCTCAGCTGGTGATGAGTTATGGGTTGCTCGCTATATTTTGGAGGTATTTCTACATTCATATGCAACTTTTGTTATTGTACATTGAGTGAATTTCTTATTGATCTGTCTTTCAACAGAGGATCACGGAAATAGCCGGCGTCGTCCTCTCCTTCGATCCTAAACCAATTCAGGTGCCAATTAGTCTTCCAATTTTCGATTCATGTATTGCGCATCGGGTGATGCTTACTTCCTTAAACCTTAAATTTTATCTTAGAAGACTTATATTGAAATTGTTGATAACAGGGAGATTGGAATGGAGCAGGTGCTCACACAAATTACAGGTAAGTCGTACGGGGAACAACAACAATAACATAGCTTCAGTATTAAATTAATTGCGATAACATACGAGAAACCCCTTTAAATTCCTAGGCATTTTAAGTTCATTTGTTGATCTAGTGATAATCTTTTCCAATTTAATTACTTGTTACAGCACTAAGTCCATGAGAAATGAAGGTGGTTATGAGGTGATCAAGAAGGCGATCGAGAAACTTGGTCTGCGACACAAAGAACACATTGCGGCCTATGGAGAAGGCAATGAACGCCGCCTCACCGGACGCCACGAAACTGCTGACATCAACACATTCTTATGGGTAAAGGCTTCTTCTCCCCTCTCTTCATTTTAGTACTTCACTCTAAAGGTTATATACTTATATTTGAATATGTACCATTTTATGAATTTTCTTGCAACTCAAACTCATTCAACTAAATATAGGGTGTTGCAAACCGTGGCGCCTCAATTCGAGTCGGCCGAGACACAGAGAAGGCCGGCAAAGGTTACTTCGAAGACAGAGGCCTGCGTCGAATATGGATCCATATGTGGTTACTTCCATGATTGCTGAGACCACCATTCTGTGGAAACCATGAAGAAGATATACTAAAGAAGGGTTTACCAGCTTCTTCACTTAATTTACATGCTTGTATTCTCCAAGTTGTTCTTTTTGAAGTCATTAGGACAAGCCCTTTCAATTTGGGCATTTAGATTTCATCACTTGTTATAGTAGTAAGTCATTTTGGGTGGTCATTCACCCTATTCACAAGGGTCTCTACTCAAGGTTTGTCTCATAGTTGAACCATGCTAAGCTAATAATAATGTTCAATGACATAAGGGACTCCATTGTCAACTTTCATCTCTCAACATGACTTTTGTAGCACTCTTTTGCTTACATTTATGTGACTTTTTCTTGATGGGGCTCAAGATGGCATCATCTCCACCTTATCTTTATTGCTTGCCTGCCTGCCTGGCTTGCTTGATTTGATTTGATTTCTTGATCATGATGCAATGTGTTTTTTGTCAGCATCACATGGCACTAACATTTCAACTTATTAGGGACCATTGATTATGAATTAAGTATAATATAAGATTCCATTTTGATTGAATCTTTTGAGCTGCATCACCAGAGCCATTGATTAACTCAATATATTCCTTGGAGAAAGTAATTCCACTTGCTTTTGGAGTTCTCCAACCTTAATGGAGTACCAATTTGGACCACGGAACCGTAAGGTCAAATCAAGTACAATTGTACAAGTGGGGTTTGCTTTGGATTCTTAATCACAAAGCAACAAGCATTCATTTATACATTTGATGAAAGTAAAAGGTCTTGATAATGGTATTTTTTAAACGGGTAGTGCTATTTAGACTCGTGAGTTCGGATTTAAATTTTTTTTTTATTTTCAATACATTCTCGAACAATTAATGAAGCAATCACAATCACTTGTAAAAAAAATTTAATACCGCTTAAATATTTACACAAATTTTAAAAAAATTTCATGAGTCCAAGTAGATTTATTATTTCTAAACCTATGTTCTCCTCAACATGACTATATTGTGCTCCATTTTACTTTAAAAGGTCTTGATACAAGTGAAAATTTTGATAGTATTTAGAGCGATCCGCACAATGACAATTATTTCTTAAGTATTTTAATGTAATTTTTGTTAGAATTGTTCATGGGTCAGGCTCGGATCGAGCTTTGAGAATTGAGATGAGCGGAAAATGTTTAACTTTTTATTGTTCGCATATATGTTTTATACATAACTTTTACAAACCATAAAGACTAGATAACAAATATCTATGTATTCATATCCTAACTAATTGGTAGCTAAGACGTGAACAACTAACGTGACTAAGAGACTTATCCAATAAGCTCATGTAAGGTCTGGCATGGGTAGATCGAGCGGACACCCAAGCTCATAAAATACATCTAGAATTTTATGGCATAAAATTTT
This sequence comes from Stephania yunnanensis, assembly GCA_039657365.1. Taxonomy (NCBI): domain Eukaryota; kingdom Viridiplantae; phylum Streptophyta; class Magnoliopsida; order Ranunculales; family Menispermaceae; genus Stephania; species Stephania yunnanensis. Next base: position 52,948,871 of record CM077588.1, on the reverse strand, counting down.
ATGATTAATTTAAAAGTGTGTTTTAAATTAGTCAATTTTGTCACAAAATACATCTACGTGCCCGGTTGTCACACGATGGTGTTAGTAGGCAAGATGTAAGTGTGGCATCAATCAAAGCTCTGAAGTGATTCATCGGGTGGATGTCAAGCTCAATTGGCGATACCGTCATAGTTCCAAGAGCTTAATTTGGTACGTAGTTTAATAAGCCACGTAATCTCTTAAAAAAATTATCACCAACTCACTTTCACTTTTCTTAATGGAAAAATTAACAAGATCCCAAAAAGCAAGTCCCTACCAGGCGACCACGATAACAACAAGACATATAGCAAACTCCTCTTATCTTATCAAATAAATAAGTATGAAATACTATTACAAACACCCAATTAAGAACAAGTGCGTCCCACGTGAGATCATCCCTTTCGCTCCTTATCAAGAGAAAACTTAAAAGCAATCTCGGACGTCAGATACCTGTTCATTAATTTTTCGAGAGAGTGTTTGACAATTATAACTTATCCCATTATATGTAGGCATTTGAAAATTATACTTTCAAATACAAAATCCTCGAAAAAATATAGGCCAACCAAAAACTCGAAATCACACCTCTTGCCACCATATCGCACTTAAAGATGAACATATGGCGGTCGATAGCAATGACCACATGAAAATCTCTCCTAATTAATGCAAAGATAATAGTAGGCGTATAACATAAGCATGATAAATATGGCGTGCCCGCATCATAATACTACACATTGAAGACCAGACACCTTGAATGAAAGAAGAAACTCATTTTTACGCTGCGGAAGCGCGCAACTCGACGGCCGGCGGCGCAACTCCGACCGGCGGCGGCGCATGGGACTGTCCAAGCCGGCGGCGGCGCGGAGGGTCCAACCAGCGGCGGCGCGCGGCGCGGGTTCGACAAGTACGTAGTAATAAGTTTTCTATGTAACTTAACTTTTCAATGCATGTACAATCGAGATACACGTTTTAATTAAAATTGGGGTTTTCCTAAAGTAGCTTCAAAGCGATTTTTTTTGTTGCTCTAGCCTATGACAAAATTGAAAGTAGGGGCACATTAGGAAATTAAGCAATTTTGCCATTAATATTGAATAGATAGATAGATATATAGATATATTATACATATAGATATAGATCTTGAAAAAAATAATTTTTGGGTTCCAAAATTTTTAAAACGTGGTTTTTATTTTATTTATGTAAAGGTGTTGCATATTGTTTTCAAGTAAAAATAGAATCCATGATTTTAGGAAACCGCCTATTTAATTATCAATGGTTATGCACTTAATGGAAACTGTTAATTAATCAATTCGCAAGTTTTTGTTCTAAGTGCAATTTGCAACATAAAACACCATATAAAAGGGATTTTTGTTAAATTACTACATTACCTTAAAATTAAACAATATATTGGATTTTTTTATCCAAAAAGGAGAGCCCCTGATTTGAAAAAACCATTTAAAATTTAGTGACATATCGATAACAGAGTAGTACATTCTTGATTTGTTTGTTGCTAATTTGTCGCTAATCAATGACAGATCAACAACAAATTTTTTGATTCTTGACAATCTATTGTTGATTTGTCGCTAATCAAGAATGAATTGAATCTGTCATTGATCTCAGAAAGAGATCGTCACGCAGATTTGCTACTGATCAACGACAAACTAGGTTCGTGAGGCGATCCGTCGCAGATCTATCACAAAATGGGCGGAAAAATATTGGCGGGAGTAATCAGCAACAGATCAATGACAAAAAAAAATTTGTCACAATTGTTGTCACAAATCTATCACTGATTTGTTACTTTTTGGTCAACCGAGTCAAAGATTTGTTGTTGTTTAGCAACAGATTCAATCTGTTGCAATGTTTTGATGTTATTCCACATTTTTCTTGTAGTGATGGGTTGCCCCCTCGAGATACGCGAATGTCGTTTGCACGGGTTCTCCACCTCGAGACACGTGTGTGACGTTTGCATGGATTGTCTGCCGCTAGATACGTGCGTGTCGTTTGCATGTGTTATCCACCTCGAGACACGTGTGTGACGTTTATATGGTTTACTTCGATTGCACGAGATTACATGGGTTGCCCACCTTGAAATACGTGCATGACCTTTGCACGGTTTGCATTGATTGGACGAGGTTGTATGAGCTGTCCACATTGAGATACGTGTGCGACGTTTGCATAGATTGCACGAGGTTGCATGAGTTGCACACCTTACGATCTGTGTGTCAAGTTTGCATGAATTGTAAGATGTTGCATGGGTCAGCCACCTCAACATACACGCGTGTCGTTTGCATAACTTCTCTACCTCGAGACACATGTTTGACGTTTGCATGAGTTGTCCACATCCATATACGTGCGTGTCTTTTACATGAGTTGTCTACCTTGAGATATGTGTGTGATGCGGGTTGTCCATCTCGAGATACGTACGTGACGCGGCTTGTCCATCTCGATATGTACATGTCGTTTGCATGGGTTCATCGCTTTGAGTTGAACAAATTACTCTTTTTGAGGAGTAATCAAGAGTTTTTGTATTTTGTATAGATGATTTCTTTTCAAATTAAGCACAAGTGCGTCCCACGTGAGATCATCCCTTTCGCTCCTTATCAAGAGAAAACTTAAACAATCTTGGACGTCAAAAGTACGTAGTAATAAGTTTTCTATGTAACTTAACTTTTCAATGGCGCCCTGGACCACCATGCCTTGATGGGCTCTTTTTACAATCTTAATCACAGAATTCCCACCGTACATGACCAAAACGCGTTGATTAGGTGGTGAATAATAAATGGAACCTAAACTACTACTGGTATTTGGAGTCTACGGCTTATGACTTTTTGTTCGGTTCATTAACGATAAAATATTAAAAATTCATTGCACCCACATGGACATGGTCATTGGTCAGATATATATTATATGCATATCCACAACCTACTCTCTGTTTAGACTTTATTGCAGTGGAGTAGAATTAGAAAAATATATGAAAATGACAACAAGATCTATTAAAACGAGTCATAATGAGGGCTAGTGGACTTCTCCATTGTCAGGTGGACCAATGGATTTATGACAGATGTAAGACCATATAACTCAAGTGATGACCTTGAGTTTCGTTGGCCCAAGCCCCTTCTCTTTGAGTTTTGTAGGGAAGTGCTATCTGTTGCCAGCTGCCCTCGATTCACCTCGATATCTGTGAGTACCACAAAATCAGACGAAGTGTGTGCGCCCCAGGTGGAATCAGTGCTGCCTCAAATCTTAATGACTTTAACAACAATTTTCAATCGCATCTTCTCAATAACATTCACATGATTAAGTTGTTTTTTTTTTTTTTTTTTTTTTTTTTTTTATTAATCACATTGTTAAGTTTCTCAAGTTTCGAAATAAGAGAATGCTAGCGTGCCTAGCAAGAGCACGTAACAAAAACACGAAAAAAAAAAAAAAAAAAAAAAAAAAATTGATTACGCAACTTGATGACGATCGGAGGGCTTAAACAGTCTCATCTCGCGAACTACACTGCAGCGGCATAACAGGTAACGAAGCCTGCTCAGACGACCGGGAGAGTGAGGAGATGAAAAAAAACAGAAAACTTCAACCGTGGAAAATGAAAAAACAAACAGTAACGAACCGCCAAACTGTCGAAAGTGAAAGAAAGAAACAAACAAACAGTGAAATAATCAAATCCAAATCTCACTCTATTTCTGTCACTAAAAAAAAAAAAAAAAACCAAAAAAAAAAAGATCAAATCAAATGAAGTTGACGCTGACGCCTCCACTCCTCTGAATCATCTCCAAATACACACAGAAACTCAGACAACCAAACAGACCCTTAACACAAAACCCTAATTCCCCAATTTCCAATGGAATCCAACACCGCAAACACCGGCGGCAAGCCGTACCTGCGGTTGCTCTCCCACCAGTCCTTCTTCTCCGCCGTCCGATCCGCCGATCTCGACTCCATCAAACCCCATCTCGAGGCACCTCCGTCATCATCATCATCATCGAGTGGAGGAGATGAGACTACCGTCTCTGCTATGCTGTCGCTGCAGAACGACGCCGGAGAGACCGCGCTTTACATCGCTGCCGACAACAATCTCGAGGAGGCCTTCCGGTACTTGATCAACCTCCCCGCCGCCGATCTCGATGTCGCCTTGATCAGGTCCAAGCTCGACATGAATCCGTTTCACGTCGCCGCCAAAAAGGGCAATTTAGGTAATATTTGGTTTCAATTGTTTTCGATTCTCAATTTCCAGTGTTAGTTGCTTAGTTAGTTAGTTAGTTAGTTAGTTAGTTAGTTCAGCTGGAATTGATTGAATGTCGAATTCGATGGAAGTCGCGATTTACAGTGTTTTTACTTACTTAATTGATGGTAGATAGATAGATAGATAGATAGTGCTTAAGTTCAATTCAGTCTCTTTGTTATGTGTGGATTTGGAGTTGGAGAAGAAAACAATGGAAGGAGATTCAAGTTTGGATTTTTAGAGTGGGATGAGTTTTGCGCGAAATTGAACACTTTTTCGATAGGGAATTCACGGTGGTGCTACGGGAAGACGAAGACTCTAGTTCTCGAATCAATGCATCTATGATGCTATTTTTATGTGGTATTTTTAGAGAACAGTCCCTGATTGTCACGCTGTTTCAATATTGCAGTTGCAGAGTTTCAAAGCCAATTTCGTTGAAGTTGAATGTTTTTTTTTTAACGATTAGGATTGGCGAATCAATGTGGTTTTATTAGGGCAATTGGTTCTATTGAACTGTTAATTATCAAGTTCATTGTTTTAAGGTAAGTTAGTGAATTTTTCATAAACGACTGCGTGGGATCTGACAGAATGTTTTGAGACATTGTGATAGTTTTGTTGATCGGGTAATGTCGCATGTGATTTATCGAGTAAGATATGAATGTTTTGTGCAGGGATTGTGAAAGAATTTTTAAGCAAGTGGCCGCAACTTTGTCAGATTTGCAACTCATCAAACACGAGTCCGCTATATACAGCTGCAGTTCAGGGTCATTTAGATGTAGTAAATGCAATGTTAGTTGCAGATAAAAGTTGCATAAGAATTGTGAGAAAAAATGGGAAAACGGCATTACACACCGCGGTAAGGTATGGTCTTTTGCAGATTGTAAAGACACTTGTTGATACGGATATGGAAATTGTCTCTATTAAAGATAAGAAGGGTCAGACTGCGCTCCATATGGCTGTAAAGGGTCATGATCCTTCTGTGGTAGAGGAGTTATTGCTCGCCGATTCCTCAATACTAAATGAACGTGACAAGAAGGGAAATACTGCAATACATGTAGCCACAAGGAAGAGCCGCACACAGGTATTTGACGCGCAATTTTGCCTGCCTTTGCAGTAGTAGTTTTTTAGATGATTTTATCTTTCATTTAGCTGTGAATGGAAATATTTTATCGTTGATAATAATCGTATTTCAGCAACTTGCCATAATGTGTTAATCAGTCTTCCAATTTTGCATACATGATCTTAAAGAGAATAGAAAGCTCATTAAAATTGCACCGATTGCTTCTCGTTATGAACCTGCCATAGCAGAGAAGCTACAAACATTTTCAAATTTAACTTTTTTCCATTATTCTTCTGCAGTCTGAACTAGCAATCTAGAATTGGCTACTTATATGGTTTTATCTTTTCTTGTTTAGTATTAACCTTGCGTCCTATTTATTCATCGTCATAATTTATAAAAGCTCGATCGACTTGGAAAACCTGCTAGCCAAACTTGGTTCTGAGGATCAAATCCTCACATAAAGAAAAAAGAAAATTGTTTACTAATGCTAATAAGTAGCTCAGTATTTATCCTACAGAAGACTATTCATCCATCAATTTTTTATTTGCCTTTCTGATGATTTGATGGTTTTTACATATTATTTAGGCTTTTATTTGATGGAAAATGATTTCAGTTAACTTGATTTATTATGTCAGATAGATGATCGCTTCATAGTTCAGCAGCTCTAAGAACATCCTTTTTTCTGTTATTGTTTTCGTTCGATTTCAGAACAATTTAATCTTTTTTTTATCAATGTTAGAATACTTCAGCGGCTCTAAGACCATCCTTTTTTCTTCTCCAGATAGTACACCTCCTATTGAGCTATGTATCGGTCGATGTCAATTCTATTAATAATCAAAATGAGACTGCTATGGATTTGGTTGACAAACTCCAATATGGAGATTCTGCATTGGAAATTAAAGAAGCCCTCCTAGAGGTTGGAGCCAAGCATGCCAGATACATCGGCCAAGTTGATGAAGCAATGGAGTTGAAGAAAACCGTCAGCGATATCAGGCATGAAGTACAATCGCAACTCATACAGAACGCAAAGACAAACAAACGAGTAACTGGAATCGCCAAAGAGCTACGGAAACTGCACAGAGAAGCTGTTCAAAACACCATAAACTCCGTGACAGTCATCGCCGTTCTTTTTGCCTCTATTGCTTTCATGGCAATCTTCAACTTGCCTGGTCAGTATATCCAGCTCGGACCCGAACCCGGTAAAGCTAACATAGCTGACAACATAGGGTTTCAAGCTTTTTGCATCTTAAATACTACATCTCTGTTCATATCGCTAGCTGTTGTCGTCGTTCAAATTACTCTGGTTGCCTGGGATACCCGAGCTCAACAGCAGATTGTCTCAGTCATCAACAAGCTAATGTGGGCAGCCTGCCTGAGCACCTGCGGAGCTTTTCTGTCGTTAGCTTATGTCGTCGTAGGACAGAAAGCTTCGTGGATGGCCGTCACCATAACTGTCGTTGGCTCAGTGATTCTCATCGGCACTATTTCTAGTATGTGCTACTTTGTTTTCCAAAAATACTTCACCATGGCTGGTAATGATTCCAGGAGAGCCATAAGAAGAGCTACTAGCGGCAGCAAATCTTTCTCGTGGTCTAGGTACTCGGCATTCTCAGATCCTGATACATATGACTCTGACCGTGATAAGATATATGCTCTGTAAATTTAAGTACAAGTTGAGTAAAAAAAAAAAATATGTAACAATCCTATTTTTTGGCGAGCCTGATAGTGTCATAAGCACAGTTGTGTAGAGGCTTTACTAAGCTGAGTTAAGTTGTATAATAATGTTGATGAGGTATTGTACATATGCGTTGGTCTTTGTTGAGGACCTCATATTTATCAACCATCTCAAATGCACGTTTAGATTTCATGAGTCGTGTATTTGTAGTCAATGAAGTAAAAATAACTTTCCATATTTATTAAGCTTGGGTGAGTGGCAGAGTTTGATTCATATAGCTTACTTTTAACTAATTTGACTTTGAGATTTTGTTGATGTTTATATTTAAGCTTTCAAAGCAATACATAACAAAAAAAAAAAGCTTTCAAAGCAATTGTTCAGAGAGTTTGGTTAAATCAAACTGCGTCTATATCTAACAACCTCTATCTACATATTAAAAAATAAGTGGGGTGCATATTGCAGGGCTTGTCATAATATAAACATGGTTTAGTTTAACAAAACTATTGTTCTAATATGCCTAGTAAAATGAACTAAATTATTAACCCGTGACAATGTCATAATTCCTATCAATTACCTATCAAGTGGCAAGTGAGTAGTTCATTGGTTTAGTATAAAATTACTTGTGTATCTCAATCGTAGCGATTTGGTTTCTTAAAAAATAAAAAAAAAAAAAAAAAAAAAAATGTAATACCTTTCAATTGTTTATACTTGAAAAGCATATGCTAGCATTCATTAAATTGTTGTGATTGTTGTCTATTTGATCCAGCAAAAAGACAAACATAATTTTGATTAATACATTTGCAACATAGATGTTAAACTGTTAAAAGTCTTTTGGATGTGACATTGAGATTGGCGCATGCACATCTCAATGTACGTTTAAAAGATTCCAACCATTGTACATAAAATGTGTTCATGCATCAAAAGGATGCAGCTCAAATCACTTTCCTTGATCAATCATCTTCATGTTGGGGCTGTAAAGCCCCTCAAAGCTAGAAAGAATAAATTCTCTTTTCTGAAAGATCCCCAAAAAAAACTTCACCACTTTCCAAATGAACTGTAAAAACAGCTCCTTTTCAAGAGGGGAAATAAACACTGTAACTTTAAGAATCAAACTATAACACAACCACCTTCATTACATGTGACTAAAGCAAACGGAATCAATAAAAGGTCTAACAATAAAGTTGGCAAGATTTATTTCTCTGGTTTACTTGAATCTGCCTAAAAATACAGTTTATTTTATTTTCTTAGTATAAAAAAGAAACGAAAGCCGCATAGAAATGCAGATGCGCAGCACATTGACAGAAAATTTTTCATGCTATAAATTGATATTTGCTTTTATTTGATTCTGAAACCAAGTATGTTTCCCTATATTGAATCCCTTCTGCCCACATGGTCTTGTTCTTCTATAGAAATAAATAAATAAACAAATAACATATCTGCCAGCGTAGGATACTATTCCTACAATTTCTACCATTCCATCCTGCGAAAAGAGAACCTGGAAGGCTGGAACGAAGTAATTCCTAACACGTTCATTCTTTTTTATAAATTAGATTAGAAGCCAATATGAATAAGCAGCTAATGGAAATAAACTTGCATACCCTCAATAGTTATCGTGAAAGGCAGGATGAGTAGTCAAAAATCGCTGCACGGAATCTGAAAGATCAATGTCATGACCGTCCAGGGCTTTTCCGTGACAAATGCAGTTAGGTGCAACTCGAATCAGACAACGGTAAAACTTGAAGAGGTTATTTCAATTACTGCTTGGTCTGCAATGAGTTTTAAAGTACCTGCGGTGCCAAGCAAGCCACAATGGCATATAAAAGTTCTGCAAAATCATTTCCCTCTTATTCTTTTCCTTTTTTTTGGTTAAGAAATAAACAAGAGGTATTTGTTAAATGAGAATGTTCCAAGATAAGGTATCCTTGTTTACTATCAAAAAAGAAAAAAAAAGGAAAAGATATCCTCGTTTTGTAGGAAATGCCATTTCCATGTCGAATTGTACTTCAAAGTTCAAACTTATCCAAATGACTAGATGAGGATCTCCTAGAAACTCAATATATCGAATAAGTCCTAAAGAGACTGACTTGATGATAGGGATTTTCAAATATCCTCTCAACTAATCGGAAAACAAAAGGTCACTATTAAGTGATTAAGCAGTAAAAGACCCGAGTCAAGTAAGCATACCTGTCAGGTGGAAGACTCGGAAGACACCGGGTGTAACTTCAACTTGTAACGGATTTTATGTTGGTTTCGAATGTGCTCAAACTTTTGAATCATTGGGTCAAAGTTTCTCTCATTCACAATTCCAACATCATAATTCTTGTCACTTGACATGTTCAATTGCTCAACACTTGACAAGGATGAAGGAACAGTTTTCAGTCTTATCCGTAGGGTTCTAAAGGCTGCACTTTGCTGCATTAAGTATCAGAACCAGTAAAATTATACAATTTTTAAATGTCAAGTAATAAATATTATCGGCACAAAGAACAAGCAAGCAGCTTCAATAATGTCACAAAACATGCAAGCTTGAAATGTATAAGTATAATGAACTCGATAATGGTCCAGTTAAGTGTCATCGAAAGCTTATATCCTTGTCATGAGAAAAAAAAAAAAACCACTATCCTCTGTGATTGGACAAGGGAATTTCATTATTTTGGCTGCAAACTCGGAAGCTACCAAAACTTGCAATGCTAAAAAGCGAATAAATCTAAAGACGTTGCTTGGGACCATCTCCACTATTCAAAGAGCGAACAGAAACCACATCCACTAAGAAATACTGCCAGAATAACAGGCTCTCAACGTATGGATCATAAAATCTCATTGACTCGCATCAGCTCTAACAAAGAAAGGGACTTCATAGAAGGCAAGAGAATGAAGCAATAGAAATGCTTAAAACACTATATTGAACTAGTCGGCATCCCGCGCTTCGCGCGCGGACAAGACGAAGTATCAAAATATTATATAAAAAAATGTGGAAAAAAATGTAAAAAGAATTATTATATAATCTCTTATATGAACTAAAAGTCTCTTTTTTAGGTCTCTCAACAATTAATAAAAAAAATACTTGCAAATACTATGCATATTTTTAAATCTACACAAAACATTAAATATTTACAATATTACATAGAAATAGCCGGGTTTGAACTCATGACCACTTACTCCTAAATCTAATACCATACCATTAGGTCACCCAACCAATTATGATATCATCATGCCACGTGTCACGTTGTGAGAGCTTCTCACACGCCACATGTCGCGTTGCGAGTCTCACAGAAACAATTCAGAAAAAAAAAAATTAAAAACTAAAAATCATGTTTGTATAGCAATTAAAAACATAACTTAAAAAATATGTATAGCTTAATTCTTGTTCAAAATTGTAAGTCGTTTTCAGAACGCAAGAGTATATTTATTGCATTTTTACCTATTTTACCCTTATTACATTTCAAACATTTATAAAATTTCAATTCTTCGATTCATTTAATGTCAAATGATATATATGTAAATTACACTCGTAATTAAGACTACCTTAATTCTTGTGTCCTTACCTTAAACGACTTATATAAACGACCGAAGGGAGTATTTTTTAGGACCGAATAAGATACCACACCAAAAAAGAGTCCTGCGCCATATGAGGATTGAAGAAATATCAAGGTAGCCGTACTAGAAGGTTCAGTTGGATCACTTTTTGGGAGAGCTAATGCTTGTTGGATAAAGATAATGATTCCCACCTATCCTATTAGATAAACTTCCTAGCTTTTTTCTATTGGATGAAACCATCATCTGTTCTGCTTTGTTAGGACAGAAATGCATTCTGTGCAAATTGGGATTCTAATTTACGTCAGTGACTCTGTGCCACTCTAATACTTAGCAACTCACTTGCCTATACAATATGACATAAAATCCCAATATTTACTAACACTACATAGGAGGCAATTGTTTTTCACAAATTCTCAAAAGAACGAACAACTAAACCACACTATGCGTTCCAGAGACACCGATAATGCCAACAGAGCAAGGGTTAAGACCACTGAGAAATAACATTACTTGTGTACGCAGCACAACAACAGATTGAACTCTTCCATTGCGCTCGATTTAGTGCACCCTTGCCACCTTACATTAAAAAAAATCCCATTAAGAATTCATTCTTTATTTTTTTTCCACTAGCAGTCAATCTTATCCTTGAGCAAAGAAAGCAGCTTGCTGTCAAGAGAGAAAAGGATCTTAGCTGCAAATTACTTCTTCTACGCACAACCATTATTCTCAATCATAGCCAGGATTCTCAATGATACTGCCCATGAAAGCATGCTTGAATTTTCATTCTGATCTTTCATCCAGCCAGAAAAGATTTTATCAAGTGGGTGACATTATATGCCACTTGACCTTCCAGTTTTCAGCTATAGCTGTTCAGTGCAAGGGTCCAAGAATGCAGCTCTCATGTGCAATCCTATCTTTTCATGGCGAGAATTGAATGAGAAAAAAGAATGTGAATCCTAAATATAGCTAAAACTTATAGCTAGAGTCAAACATCACCATAAGACGTCTCACGCGAGTGTCAAACATCACCATAAGATGTCTCACGAACCAAATGTTTTGACACCATACTAGATGCCAGTTGACTAAAACTTATAGCTATTAACTAAGGGCACGACGATAAATGCAAGCTATTCCAACAGCTGACAACAATGCTGGCCTTACCGGATCATGCATTCTCATCTCATTGATTCTCCCAAATTCATGTTTTTCAATCCACACATTTTCAAACTATCATCCTCGATATTTTGTTGAAAGTTAGCTTCAAATTTTATTTTTATTTTTGGAAAAAGTAAGCTTTAATTTGAGACCAAAAGTTAAGCGTGACTTTAGAAGTCAAATAAATTAAGACAGTAATGTGTCAAACGCTTCTAAGTTCTCGCACATACCTGCGGTAGCAACATTAATAGGCCATAAAGAACTTTCAGTAAGCACATATATTTGCTGGGCTCAAGAAGCTGCAAAGCCAAGAAAAAAAAAATTAATTAGAATCAACAAAGAATGCACTTATTGGACCTTGTGCATGCACATGCTTGAGTTGAGTGAATGTTTGCAAGTGGTGAACGTAAAATTATTTTAATGCATACCTGACTTTCAACTGTTGATGTGGAATTGATTAAAAGATTTGCCAGTTTTACCAAAATTTTGATATTAGGGATTCTACATCAAGTTATTTCACTCTATTATAGATGGTAAGGAAATAGCCTTGAATTGCCGCAAAAAAAGTCACATACATTCAAGTATTCAACTAACAGTTTATTGGAGTTAAAAAGAAAAATCATTAAAAGGAACGAAAGCATATCCCAAACCAAAAAACCAACACCTGCCACTCATTTGACAGGTGGTTTTCAGCCAATAATATCTTCAGAAAGAGAAAATGAAGGGTGTGTTTGATAGCAAAAAAAATCTTCAATGAGAAAAAACTTTTTTTTTAGCAAATCTTCTTGAGATAATTTTATAAAGAAAATTTTCTCATAGTTGTTTGATTGCACGAGAAAGAATTTTCTTTTATGGTTCAATCCGTGTGCGCATCTAAATCATCGTCGATGTTGGGCGGCTCGACGATGATGTTGGTGACGAAGCCGGAGACGAAGAAAGAAAGAAAGAATGTATATCCGCGAAAGAGTAGTAGATGCCAAGTTTGTTTGGGTGGAAGAAATGATCAGTTCGTGAGAGAGATGGAGAAATTTTCAATTTTCCACACTAAGGGTGTGTTTGATAGCAAAAAAAATCTTCAATGAGAAAAAACTTTTTTTTAGCAAATCTTATGGAGAGAATTTTATAAAGAGAATTTTCTCATAGTTGTTTGATTGCACGAGAAATAATTTTCTTTTATGGTTCAATCCGTGTGCTTATCTAAATCACTGTCGATGCCGGACGGTTCGACGATGATGTTGGTGATGAAGCCGGAGACGAAGAGAAAAAGAAAGAATAAATTATCAGTTCGTGAGAGAGATGGAGAGATTTTCAATTTTCCACACAAAAAGATGAGAAAATAAATGAGGAAAATAGGGGAATGTGTTTTTTTTTCTCAGTGCAGTTACAAAGCTATCAGACAATGTAAAAAACGGTTACACAAAAAAAGTAGACAATTTTCTATGATTTTTTTCATTTTCTTTGCTATCAAACACATCCTAAAAGATGAGAAAATAAATGAGGAAAATAGGGGAATGTGGTTTTTTTTCTCGGTGCAGTTATAAAGCTATCAAACAATGGAAAAAACGGTTACACAAAAAAAGTAGACAATTTTCTATGATTTTTTTCATTTTCTTTGCTATCAAACACACCCGAAGTGTTTATTTTTCTTTGGAACAACTTTTTCATGTCTCAATGTACAATAGCCAATTCCATGAGTGCAAATCCATCGAACATGCATGTAGCTTAATTATTAACTTCAATAAATATAAAATATAGCTTCGAGAATGTAAGTTAATTCAGGTTAAGGACTATTGTTTCAACATAAGGCAGGCTTCTGGTATTTGAATATCAGATCATCCAGGATTATTTTCTTTGAATAAGTTGGAATAGCAGGACCAATCACACATGAAAATTATCAAGTCAATGAGAGCTTCATCTTCTAAACACAGAACATGCTACTTCAGATTGCAGGGCCAATCATATTTCAAACATCATGATAGTAACCTATTGAGCAGACACACAACAACAAAAAACACCCTGAACTTGCTGCAGGAAACTTATATATAAGTATATGTCTGCAAGGAAGATAATTCGGCAAATGCCAACCACAAGCAACAACAATGCAAATAGACTGGCAGAAACAGATGGACGGACAATCACAGAGACAAAATATAAACTCTAAGGAGAATTCACACCTGCAATCTTATATGAGAAAAGACTGGAGTCTCCAGCAAACAGATAAGCTTGTCAAGCTGGACCAAGAATTTGGCGTTAATATCCTCCTCCACCAGCAACCAAATCACACAACTTGCGTGCTGATAAGCCTGTCAAGATAAATAACAAAGACTTAGGAAAATGAAATGAAAGAACTATATAAAACCAAATGGATGAATATACTAAGAGAGCCTGACAACCTGCGCTAATAGGCACAGGCTTAAAAGTGCCGTTGATGAATGGCACCAAGATGAGTACAAGGAAATAAAAAAGTCTCTGCCAGCAGTATCCACCGATGATTGCTTTAGAAGTGCCCGTAATTCATACAATTCAGAAGACGTCAGTAAGATCATATTCAGAGCCTGGAACCAACAGGAAAAATATAATTATTAAATCTGTTATTCACAATCAAGTTCTAACCTGAAAAGGGATGCTCATGTTAACATCAAAAATAATGAGACCTGAACCATGATGGAAGCAAAATCTAAGTCAGGTTCCCTCTCAAGAATTCTTGCGAGATCCCGGTAAACTCGCTCACCGTCCAAGGAAACACATAGCTGACAGATTATCAAAGCACCACGCCTAAGAAAGATGCAAGAATCTTATTAGCAAAAAACAAGGTTGAAAAGCCCTGATCACTCCCATTAATTCTCAAAAACTTAAAAGAAAAACTCACTTATGAAGAAGTGACTGGTCGATTCGAAAATTATGCAGCAGAGAAACAGCTAATTGGTGGAACAGTAATGCATCTACTGCTATGCGTGCATGGACATCCAGCACAAGGAGAACTACCTACAACATTTAACAGATAAGAATCTAACCTTTTTTTCCCTTTCCATTTGCGTTAGTGTGCGGATTAGAAGAATTCAGCTTTTTATTCAGTAAGCTACAATAAGTTGACATCTTATAAACAAACGCTAATATTCTAGTAAATGATATCTTTTCACAGGATCATTCCACAACATGTGGAAAGTTTGAAAAGCTTGAAAACTTTTTCGTACAAGATTTAGATGGTTAAATTGTAGTCATCTCTTTGCCTCAAAAAAAGAGAGAAAGAACTAGTGCTCCATGTCTCTAGATCAGCAAAACTAATTAGACACAAGACAGCAATAACAAGTTTTTATATTTTCCCATTCTGTAACCTGCACTCTTAAGCCTCAGAAGAGCACGGATAAAAACATATTCAAGAAAATTGAACTCTGCATCATTCACTATACAAAGGATAGGGAAACTCAACTCAACTTATAAAATCCTCTCCCCAAATTGTGTTCTCCATTAAATAGAAATTATAGAAGAAAATAGCCAAACTTTATAGTATAGAAACAAACAGATCAAATTAATTTGATTGTCCAGTAGTTTTATTATAGATGGTAGGGAAGGCAATATAGAAATGAGAGAAATAAGGGAAGCCAAAGATTACCTTATCAGAAGGATCTGATAGTGCTCTAAGAAGGGCGTCAAATATGTCATCTAAGAGTGCTACCACCTGTTTCAAAGACACAGATAAACATTTAAGCACTTGGCAAAGAAAATTTTCATCAACTATAGATCATGTGCAACCCAAAGAATTAAGTTATGCAGCTCATAGTCAAGCTCATCAGCATAAATTAATAGTCAAGCTCATCAGCATAAATTAATAGTCAAGCTCATCAGCATAAATTAAGGCAATGCTCGGAAAGAATTTAGCATAAGAATTTCTTGACATGATGCATTATGATCCTGCAACAATACAGCAGTCTTTATAGTAACAAGTGGCATGGAATTATCCATGTTTCCAAGCAGTAAAAGCTACACAGAGAGAGGAATATAGAATGATGAATCTACCTATTCTTGCTTTGCAAATCTCTCATGGCGATTACAGAGTATAGTTCTCAATAAATCTCACATTTACTGAGTAACCCCTAGGGACTTGGATTGCTAACACATTGACCATAGGGGTAGAGGTAGTAAATGATTTGGATTATGTGAAATATTTCACTCGTGGTCACTATTCTTGTTGAACATTTTCAAATTAAATGTTTAGTCCCACATTGGTTAGGAACTTCAAGTTTAAAGAGTATATATGTACTCTTGCACCATAGTGTGTGTAAAATAAAATACAAGTGCTATGCACGGTGAGCCACAAGAGCGCGCGCGCGCGGCTCGGCACGGCACATATGGCGCATTTTAGGCGCTTTTATAGGCGCACTTAGCACTTGGCACGAGGCACGTGCATGTACGTGCATATGTGTGTTAGCTAACCATGGGTAAAACTTTTTACCATTAATTTTTACCATTTTCGAGATTAAATGGGTAGTTAGTAGAGTGGCTTAGTGGGTGCAGTTGAAACTGCTCTCCATTAAGGAATTACTGCTCCACTACTCCATTGCATCAATGCTTGACTGTCCACTACTCCACTACCCCATTTTCACTCTAACTGATCATGACCAGTGCTCTATAAAAGGGGAGGTTTGGGGAGGAAGAAATCATCTCGAAATTCACCAGCAATTGCTCTTGTTTTCATCTTTCACTACTGCAAAGTGAAAGGTGGGTTTACTTCAACGTATCCTTTAGGATATTTGCTGACTCTTGCAGTGTAGAGAGCAAAACTTCCTTTAGGAAAGTGGCAGTGTTACACTCTTTGAAGTCTTTGCAAGTCCCCTGGTCTAACAATTCTCACTCAAGATAGTTAAATCCTAGAGGAAATTGAAAAGGACATTAAATTTTTACAAGTTTCTTTTACCATAACATCCCAGTGCGACTATCTTGGGCAATGTCTTTCGAGGCTACTAGTTTTTCCATATACTTAGGAAACAGGATTTCATTACTTTCAAGTTGAGTTTACATCTGATGATTCTTTTTCATCTCTTGAAAAAAAGGTTTTCTTGTCTTCCATATATCTTCTTAAGTTCTTATCATAACAAAAACCTATTCGGTAGGAATATTTGGAATATCTTTTCAATACTTAGTAGTAACGGGCTGCACTTTATGTATGTAGAAATATTCTAGAATATCTTGTAGAACATCCTACGATATCTCATAGAATACCCAAACTCTATGATGTTCAATAGAGTAAAGCAAATATTTTTTATTTAGAGGTAGGACCATCAGGTGAGATCATTTTTCTGAGTTACTTAATAATATAATGCCATTATGTGCCATATTTTTTATTAGAGAAGATTACTCAAGATCAAGAGACAACTGCTCTGGTTGCAAAACTCAATACGATGTGTGTACTTTTATATCTCTTGCCGCTAACTTAGGTTAGCCTTTACAAGAGCTGGATGTAAAGAACTTTTTTCAAAGGGCAATCTCGAGGGGAATGTTCATATGGACCTGCCACCAAGCTTTAATGATGGTAGCTGTCAGCCCCTCAATAATGTGACCGGAGTTAGCTGGCTAGGCAGCGGGAAAACCTAGCAATATCCAGGTTTTGGTGGACTCGGAAGGTTTTGTGGGAGTTATTTGAGGGACGGTGTACCCTGGAGGGTTTGCGGCATAGCGCGTGCGGAGGCTCGCATATGCGCAAGGAAAATTGTATGTGGCACAGATGAGGCAGCGTGTATTGGTGTGGGCAAGGTCGCGCCTTGGTGCGCGCCTAGGCGAAGCACAGAGGCGCCTTGGCACGGACCTTGGCACAGCAGCACAGGCGCTCCTTGGTGAAGGCACGGGCGGACTTAGGTACGCGCGCCTTGGCGCAAGGCATAGGCGGACTTAGGCACGCGCCTTGGCGCAAGGCACGGGCGGACCTAGGCAAGCGCCTTGGCGCAAGGCACGGGCGGACTTTGGCATAGGCACGGGAAAACCTTGGCACGCGCCTTGGCGCGGGCACGGGCAAGACTTGGCGGATTCTTTGGCACGAGCAAGGTCGCGCCTTGGCACGAGCATAGGGTTGACAAATCTTGACCTGGGCGTTGACCCAGTCAAAGTACGCTTGGTCTCATTTTGGTATGTTTCCTATTGGAGCTGAGGAAACGGCTTAACATCTACTATAAGGAGAGGTGGTCTCTCCTAGGGGCGGCATGGGCACGGTAGCAAGGAGGACCTTCGAGCATGCCTTGGGCGCAATGCCAAGGCACGACCCATGGACGGACCATGGGGCCGGCCACCCCGAGCCGGTGGGACTTGGACGGACTGAGCCCGGCTAGCACCCAGGGTGCCTAGGCGCGCAGCTAGGCATCACGAACTAGTCCCTTGAGCAAGGCGAATTATAGGCTTGGACGGACCAAGTCAAGTGCGGTTACAGGCGGTTATGTAACTACCTTGGTCATGGCCCATGACATGACCAAGCCACGTCCCAGCAACTACCAGGCACTATGAGCATGTGCCTCTTGACTAGGAGGTCAAGGCATTTATGGAATGAGGTGGCAGCAAGGGAGCAAGGCAGTTGGGTAACTGCCTTGACCACAAAGGAAGTGGTGTTTTACTTGGTCTATGGATTGATGTACACAGGACAGGTGTCCTAGTTGATTATGTAACTACCTATTGGCTGGTCTATAAAGCCAAGGGCTCTAAGCTTGGGGAAGCATAAAGTATCACAGTTGTATTCCCAATTGAGAGCTAGTAAAAATGTTTTCTTGTTGTCATTGCTTGTTGTCCCTTTAATTCGAGTATTGGTGTGCTGAACTAAGGTGACCCTTAGGCACCACGGGTTCGATTGAGTGAGAAAAATTTCTTAGTGAAAAACCCCTCTTTAATTGGCCCCGTGACAATTGGTATCAGAGCCAGGTTTTGGAGACGAAGGTGACCCGAGCAGCGAGCGATCTAAGTGAGAGGGTAGCTCACTTAGAACACCAGATGGCAACGATGGCTGTCCCGGCGGACACGGCGGAGTCTTCAAGGTTGGAGCGGCGCCTTGAAGGCTTGGAAATGTTGGTGGCTTCCTTGGTGGCTAGAGGAGAGTCACAAGAAGCCACGATAGCTATGTGAGAATCCAAATTTGAGGAGCTTCAATCAGAGGTGCGTTCTGTGGGAGAACTCACTAGTGAAACTGCCACGAGCATGGCTATGGAGATGAGCCTGCTCAAGCGAGCCGTCGGCGGATCCTCGGAGATTACCGTTGCGGCAAAGCCTAGAACAAAGGTACCGGAGCCAAAGAAATTCTCAGGCGAGCGGAGTGCAAAGGAGCTTGAGAATTTCCTTTGGGATATGGAGCAATATTTTGCTACGGCTCGGACGGAGGAGAGCCAAAAGGTCATTTTGACCTCCATGTACCTAGATGGCGATGCGAAACTCTGGTGGAGGACCAGAGTGGATGATGATGCGGCTGCGGGCAGACCTAAGATTGTGGAGTGGGAGGTGCTGAAGCGGGAATTGAAGGATCAATTCTTACCCACGAATGCGGCATGGCAAGCGCGGGAGGCCTTGCGCCAATTGAAGCAGAAAGGGGTGGTTAGAGAATATGTGAAAGAATTCTCTTCCTTACTGCTTGACATTAAAAATACGTCCGAGGAGGACAAGTTGTTTAATTTCACTGCAGGATTGCAAGGATGGGCGCAGTCGGAGTTGCGGAGACAAGGCGTGAAGAACTTGTCAAGTGCAATTGCAGTGGCAGATAGTCTTGCGGACTACAAGACCGGTGGTACTTCTTTTGAATCAAAAGAAAAGAAGTACAAAGATAAAGATCGAGTTGGTGGATCCCGGAAGGAGGAGGAGCCTTCTTCAAAATTTGATGCTAGTGCCAAAGCATCAACGTCAAAAAGGGGTTGTTTCATATGTGACGGTCCTCGCCGGGCAAAGGATTGCCCAAAGAAAGAGAAGTTGAATGCGATTGTAGTGGAAGAACAAGAGGTTCGGATGAATCCATTACAGTTGTTGAACACAATGCAGGTGCATTCGGCTGTGGCATCAGTAGGGCTGATGTTCGTGGAGGCTCAGATCAACAACCAAACGGTGAAGGTCTTGATCGATTCGGGAGCCACACATTCTTTTGTAGCAAAGAACCTAGCACGGAGGCTTGGGTTACAGCTTGCTGAGAGTGCAAGCATGGTGAAGGCGATTAATTCCGAACCAAGGAAGGCTATGGGCGTAGCCTCAGACGTGGGCATTCGAATCCACACTTGGGAGGGCATGGTAAATTTGATTGCTGCTTCGTTGGATGACTTTGAAATCATTGCAGGAAATGATTTCTTGATAGCTGGGAAAGTCACTACATGGCTTGCTGATCATGGATGAAAAGGGGTCGTGCTTTGTTCCAACAATGCGAGGCAGGGGCAAAGGCAATACACCGAGGCTGATGACACTGCAAGTATGGGATCAGATGGAGAAATGTTGCTTTGGTGGGCAGCAGTCTGGTGGACAGGTGGACTCGGAGTGCTCGATGAGGGCATCGAACAGTTCGGCGGGGGGATGTTTGTCAGCCCCTCAATAATGTGACCGGAGTTAGCTGGCTAGGCAGCGGGAAAACCTAGCAATATCCGGGTTTTGGTGGACTCGGAAGGTTTTGTGGGAGTTATTTGCGGGACGGTGTACCCTGGAGGGTTTGCAGCATAGCGCGTGCGGAGGCTCGCGTATGCGCAAGGAAAATTGCATGTGGCACAGATGAGGAAGCGTGTACGGGCGTGGGCAAGGTCGCGCCTTGGCGCGGAGCCTAGGCAAAACACAGAGGCGCCTTGGCACGGACCTAGGCAAAACACAGAGGCGCCTTGGCACGGCCTTGGCACAGGCACAGGCGCGCCTTGGTGCAAGGCACGGGCGGACCTAGGCAAGCGCCTTGGCGCAAGGCACGGGTGGACTTTGGCACAGGCACGGGAAAACCTTGGCACGCGGCTTGGCGCGGGCGCGGCGCGGCAAGACTTGGCGGATTCTTTGGCACGAGCGAGGTCGCGCCTTGGCACAAGGCAAGGGTTGACAAATCTTGACCTGGGCGTTGACCCAATCAAAGTACGCTTGGTCTCATTTTGGTATGTTTCCTATTGGAGCTGAGGAAACGACTTAACATCTACTATAAGGAGAGGTGGTCTCTCCTAGGGGCAACATGGGCACGGTAGCAAGGAGGACCTTCAAGCATGCCTTGGGCGCAATGTCAAGGCACGACCCATGGACGGACCATGGGGCCAGCCACCCCGAGCCGGTGGGACTTGAACGGACTGAGCCCCGGCTAGCACCCAGGGTGCCTAAGCGCGTAGCTTGGCATCACGAACCAGTCCCTTGAGCAAGGCGAATTATAGGCTTGGACGGACCAAGTCAAGTGCGGTTACTGGCGGTTATGTAACTACCTTGGTCATGGCCCATGCATGACCAAGCCACGTCCCAGCAACTAACAGGCACTATGAGCATGTGCCTCTTGACTAGGAGGTCAAGGCAGTTATGGAACGAGGTGGCGAGCAAAGGAGCAAGGCAGTTGGGTAACTGCCTTGACCACAAAGGAAGTGGTGTTTTACTTGGTCTATGGATTGATGTACACAGGACAGGTGTCCTAGTTGGTTATGTAACTACCTATTGGTTGGTCTATAAAGCCAAGGGCTCTAAGCTTGGGGAAGCATAGAGTACCACAGTTGTATTCCCAATTGAGAGCTAGTAAAAACGTTTCCTTGTTGCCATTGCTTGCTGTCCCTTTAATTCGAGTATTGGTGTGCTGAACTAAGGTGGCCCTTAGGCACCACGGGTTCGATTGAGTGAGAAAAATTTCCTAGTGAAAAACCCCTCTTTAATTGGCCCCGTGACAGCCACAACAAGGTAGTTAAACTGCAGAAACCTTTGTATGGGTTTAAACATCTCCACTGGGATGGTTTGACTGATTTATGAAAGAATTAAAAGGACAAGGCCATGCACAAGCATAGGCAAATAACACGTTGTTCTTCAAATGCAAAGGGGGTAAGGTAACCATTCTAATATAATTATAATAGGATGTTGTATTGAAATTGCCCAAGTGAAGAAAGGCCCCGCTCCCTTCAAAATGAAAGATATAGTGAACATTAATACCTCCTTGTTATATAAATTGCTCAAAGTAGAGAGGGAATAGCAGTCTCAGAAAATTCGTTTTAATCTATTAATGGAAGAGTTTAAGATGCAAACTTGCAAACACTATATGAATTCCAATGTGAAATTGGACAGCGTGCAAATGAACAAACCAATTGGCAAAAAAGGTTTCAGGTTAGATGGCAAAACTAATTTATCTTTCACAAACTAGACCTGGCATTAGTTTAGTTGTAATCTATAGTCAGTTCACAAATGCACCAAGAGAAGAATACATGGCTGCAGTTGCACACATTTTACAATATTTAGAAGGATCCAAAGAAGTTTAATCATGAAGAAAAGCACAAATCAGGGCATTGAATCATAGACAAAGGTGAATTGGGTCATATCGACTACAAAGCGGGATCAACTTCTCAAGTGTTATTCATTTGTTTGGGAAAGCAAGTCTCTTAAAAAATCAAGAAGAAAGCTGTGAAGACAAGAAGCAGTAAAGAAGTTGAACTGAGATACTTGGCTCATGTTACGTGTGAGATAACGTAGCAGAAAAAACTACACGGTGAATTAAGGAAACAAGAGGGTGAACAACTACAGTAGTGTTGCAATAACAAACCTGCAATAGGACTATTCGGAAAACATTTTATTTTGTATAAATAGCTGCTTTTGGACACTGAAGGATATCCTATCATAGGATATTATAGAATATGTTTAGTTCTGCTAGATCTCATAGAATGTCCTACATTTACCATACCTCATTCAATGCCTAGAAAATATTTTTGGTTTAGAGGCAAGAGTTGATTTGCTTGGCTATAAATTGCTATAGTACACCGCATTTTTAATTGAAATAGATTATTCGAGTTAGCATAGTACATACTGATGGTTTCCTCCTTCTAATCTCTTTTACGTTTCTAATTAAAAGGAAAAAAGAAAAGTGACCATGCAACCAGGCAAATTATTCAGTAAAAGTTTCTCCACTGACCAGTCTCCATTCAAATCTAGCAATTTTATGTATGAATCAGAAGGTTTCACATCATTATGTGGTAACATAATCCATTTTAAAGGCACTAGCAATTTCATATTTTTACCTTTTCATTGTCTAAAGCGTGACTTCTGAAATAATCATTTGATTGATAGGCTTGATCAGTGTATGTGCTTTTAGAATATTTTATGATTAAAACTACATCCATGGGCCTGTGTATATATCAGCATCCTTCTGCTCAGATGGCCCATCTAACTTTATGAAGGTGCAAATGTGCAATAAGCAATAACAAATTTCACACCCAAGTTTCAGATGGACTAGGCACCCAAGCAAAAAACAAATTCATCAGCAATAATACATTTCACAACAGTAAAACGGTCATGAAAACCCATTTATTTCTCATGATATAGAAAACTGACATTATTGAGTATTCTTGTCAAAAAATGAAAATATTGAGTATAAATTATATAATCCAAAAAGCAAAAGCAGTGGTCTTCATTTTAGGTATTGGGTCATGATGTAAACCTTCAAGTCAAAAGAGGCACAGATCTGAATGGTTTACCTCCGCACGGTACCTTGTTAAGAGGTTCCTAATCCATAGTAATGCCTCAATCCGAGTAGCTTCCCATTCATTAGACAATTGCCTGAGATAGAAAAGAAAGAAATCATATTGCCAAAAAGGGTCTAATACACAATTTCCCTTAAGCTTTTAATGTAACTGTCATTTATGGAAAAACATAATTGATAAAGGCATAAACTACCGCCATCCAGTTTTTTCTTATTTCAACATTATAAAGTTCAGACTTACACCAATACATTAGTGAATGCTAGTTATTAATCAAGGTGAAAGGCAACACCTCGTTGCAATGAAAAGGATTTCTCCAATATTAATTCCTTCTGATTGCTCGGCGATTATTGATTGAAGCTCTTCGTTAATTTCATGTGCAACCTAGGTAGGTGAACAATTTGTCATCTCCACTCCAAGAGACATCCAAATAACCAGAATTGTTCCAAATAAACCAAAAAAAGAAATAACAAATTACCGCTTGTATTTTCTGCTCTTTATCGGATATGCAAGGCAAGATAACTCCCAAAATATTAGCATAGTAGGGAACAACTAGGTGGCCACCAAGTTTTACAAGCTCATTCATCTGCATAATTAAGTGCAGGTAATAATGTAATAAAATCTCTATTTGGTTGAACCAAAATACCAAATAACTAGCAAATACACAATCAGACGTCGCTTTGAGAAAATCAAACACAACAACCAGCAAGTCCGAAAAAGAGCGGCATTCAGCAATGAAACATAAAGTGTGAATCATCGTACCCAAGTAATAGATGTCTGCCTCGTAAAGTCATGTAAAGAAACTGCCCTCCGCACCAATATCTCAGCCATACGATCATAATCTAAAGACTTTGTAAGAGCACTGGTTCAGTAATGAATCAATACAATGAAGCACCAACTGTGCCAAATAGCCATGAAAAAATAACACCCAGAACCTACGTCAAACTTACCATAATTCTTGAATCAAATTCCTAAGCCTAATTGATGAACTTAATTGAATTTCCAGAACCAGTATTTAGTGAAGATGAAGACAGATGTGAATGAAATTTCAATTAGTAATAAAGAAGTTATAATTCCAACCAAATAAAGAAGAAGTTATAATAGTATCTTCTATCACTAGGCTATGAATGCAAAGACGAGATTGGATTAGATCATATATTATCTGACAACTAAGCTTATTCAGTACATGTTTTGTTATCATTTTAAAAACAAATCCCTCAGATAAGTCTTGGCTGTTTTGTATTGGAAAAAGACTAATTCATATTTACAATAAGAAAATTCTGCAAAAGAAAAGATAGAAAACTGTTCTGTTGAATAAAAAGAAAAAGAAAGAAAGAAAATGGTAAATTCAAAATTTCAAACATAGCCTCAGATACTTGAAAAATGTTTCGAGAATTACGTAATGATGTCACAGTTTACTCATAGTGTCAAAAGACATCCTCGATGCATAGAATTTCTCTTAAGAGATAAAATTTGATGCAACAATTTGACCCGAAGACAGTTTTTCCATCAAAATCTAATAAATAAGTATTATATCAAATTCCATCAGTTGAAAAACCTCATTGGATAGGTCTTACCATAAATCAAGTTATTAGGATCATTTCACGATCCAAGTGAATCCAATACCAATCTACCCCATGCTCATCAGTATAAGAGCTTACGACTTACAGGAAGGTTCTTGATCTCTTCGAGAAATTCAGAAAGTGCTGAATCAGCTAGCTGTCGTATTTCAGGCAGAGGATCACTTAACATGTCAAACAAACCTATAGTAATTCAAGGAATAGTATATGTTAGCAATCAGTTACCTGCAATAAATCTAGTCTTCTGCTAAGGAAACTTAATATCATATACTTACCATCAAGAAAATCCGGAAGAAAACCGAGCATGTCAATATCAGGAACACTATCCAATACAGTGATCCATCCTATCAAAAACTGTCTGACGAAAGGATTAAAAACATCCATACGCTCTGTCAACAATGGTATAAACTCCTCAACACTGACAATTTGAACAATAAAACATTTCAAGAAATAATACCAATAAAATATTTGTTCAATGAG
Source organism: Stephania yunnanensis (assembly GCA_039657365.1). NCBI lineage: Eukaryota > Viridiplantae > Streptophyta > Magnoliopsida > Ranunculales > Menispermaceae > Stephania > Stephania yunnanensis. The sequence continues at coordinate 52,923,520 of CM077588.1, read as the reverse complement.
AAATTGAAAACTTAAGAGGACAAAGCAGTTGAAAAATAGGATGAAAATATTGTGCACCTGAAGTTATCACTTTCAGTAACAATATCCTGTTTATAATCAGGCAAACGTCAAATAAGCACCCATGTTTCCACAATATAATATAAGTAACCCAACCCCAGTAGGAAAAAGTCGACCTTAACAAGTGAATTCAAAAGATGAGCGGCACTCTGCACATTGGAATCTGGGTCTGCCGAAAGTTTGCACAGCAAATCAAAAATCTGAGTAAAGAAAGCAATTAAATCTCCTCTTACAACCTGCATCACATCCGAGAAATTCGCTCCCGGTGTAAGATTCTGAAGGCATCAGCAACTCTAAATATTACAATAGAAATCCACATAGACCTCACCTTTGCAATGTTATACAGAGTTTCACAAGCATAATAACGAACTGTACTATCAGGATCAGAGAAGCATGAGAAGACAGGTTCTAAAATTTTCTGACAAGAAGACAATCCAATAAATATAAGTACTAAATGAAATTAAATGATTAAAAATGACACAGATTATTTCTTTCTTATAAAAAATAAATGACTTAGATTATATGTAACATAGCTTCAAAGTTCAAATCACACCAGATCTTATAAGTAGTACCAAATTTAGAAGTCCACATAAAAATATAAATTTACAGTATTTCATTTGCTAGTCGATTTCATGTGTGTTATATATGATGTGCACAGTGGGCATTTGTTCAGTAACAATGGCTTGATTATCTATTAAATTGTTAGGAGAGAGGAAACATTCATAAAATCCTTATCTTAATTGAGTAAGCCGGCTTAAATGTCAATAGAAAGCTATGTCCTTAAAGTGAAGCAAACAAAGGGAGGCTTTTCAATAAATGAACAAAATGGGTCCATCATCTATCAAGGGTGTATAGGTGGATAGTTAAAAGGCTGGAAAAACACATTTATCCTATATGCATCTTTAAACAGTAAAATACACAACATGCAGACCCATTTTATAATCTCAAATTCTCAATACTCAAATGGGATTCAATAAGTTACATGAGACTATTCAACTTATCTGTTCAACTGGAATAAATAAAGAACTACAGTCTACATCTCTTTTTTTTGTTCTTTTACTATCTTATATAGGATATAAATTATAATAAGCAAGTCAAAAAGTTAAGTTCTTTTGTTTTATTTTAATCAAGCTTCTCTTTTTATGTGGATAGAGTTTTTAATTACGATATGGAGTGTCGTTCCAAATGTTTTTCACGAAAGTCCTTTTTGGTGTCTGGGAAAGAGTCTTAATAGCATTAGATAATTGCTATAGAGCTATACTGGCAATACTGCTATCGATAACTTCAGAAATGAATTCCACATGTTTTGGACATTTGGTGGTTTTTAGCGGAACCATCCACCAAACAACTCCAGTTACAAGTTTCACAATCACCTTCATCTTCTTTAATATCAAATCTTAGTTTCTCTTAAGCAATCTTTGTCACAATCATTACTTTTTGGAAGTGTTTATGATCAAAGGGAGAAAACGGACTCGCGACTACAGTATTATGTGAAACGTAGAGAACCCTCGGTGAGGTATTAAGATACAACACGGTGAATTGTGAAATTCCAGTTTGACAAAAGACTAAACTAAGAAAGACACTGACCGATGTGATGAAGCTTGTTTCCGAGCTAAAACTAGACAAATTAGCCAGTCCATAATCAACCTCCAACCACCTAGGATCTAATTGGGGGAAGGTCCAAGATTCAAATCATATTCGATTACTGGAATCAATTCATAAAAGTTCCCTTCAAATGTTCTAATTCAAGCTAATTTTCGACAAATCCTACTCGAATGTACAAACACATACCCCAAGAAACCGAGAAGCGTCCGTGCCCATCCCGACCATTATGCCGGAAGCTCCAATAAGTCCGCCCTAAAAAAACACAAACTTCAGGTCACAAACAATACAAATAGAACCAAATGAATCACACAAACAACAACAACAAACAAACAAACAACCTTGCGGTGATTCGACGGCGATCCAGGCACCATTTCCTTGGCCAACGCCTTGATCAAAGTCGCCACCCGCTCATAATCCCCAATTCCAGCCAATTGCCGCACAAGCGCCTCAATCTGAACCACCACCACACAATCAAGTATCAAACAACACTGAACAGTGTTACAGAAGACACAAAACCACGATCCACAGACGAACCTCAAGCGCGGCGATCTTCCGCTTCTCGTAGAGCTTGTCGAAGAGGTTCCTGTAGACCGAAGACGGAATCACCGAAACAATGTCGGCCATTTCGATCTCCTCGCTCGCTCGATCGATCGATCGCTCGATCAGGTCCGTCTCCGATTCCTTTTCTTCATTTTCTAGGGTTTTGGAAGCTCGGCAATATCACGCGCGACCTGTTTGCCCGCCTGTTTGCCCGGGCTTTTTTGAATCCGGCGGGACTCTCGCGATTCGCCGACCTTCTCCATTTTCTTTCACGTGACCTTCGTTTCTCTTTTCATAACCGCGTATACTTGTTGACCTCTCTCTTTAAATCATTGGATGCGCATGCTGCCAACACATGCGTGGTTTCACAAATTAATGAAATATTCAAAATACCTTAGAAGTGAGGAAGTGTCCTCTGAGTGTATCAATTATATAGGGTCGAGACCTCTTGCGGACCTCGTTGGGAGTAGAGGTCTCTGTCGGCTCCCACTAAAATCGAGAACTCTTCAAAGGTTTTGATCGATACATTTAAAGAGATATCAACTACGTGTGACTGAGACACATAAGCGACAATAACGAATGATATATTTTTGAAATTGCCAAAAAAAAGCCCATGTGAAACCTAGTAAATTAGATTGTTTTATTGTAAATATCTTAATCCTCCTAAATCTATTCACTTTTATGCTGCAAAAGTTGAGATTGGAGCCTAAAATCAAAACTCTAATTAACCATCACCAACAACAACACAAAAAATAACTCTAAATTAGGGGTGGGCAAATCGTGGTTTGATGGTAAAAATAATCAAACCGCGTTACCAAATCGAAGGTTCGCGATTTGATCGTTTTGCAAACCACAACCAAATCGACCGCGTGGTTTGAGCGGTTTAGTCGGTTTGATTTTGTGGTTTTTTTGCGACACATTTTCAACAAAAAAAAGTCACACATTTCATACAATCTCATCAACAAAATATATGTTCATACATGACCATCCACCAAAAACACAATAATACGTATGAATTCAATCAAAATTATGAGTCTAATATCATTTTGAAAGTTAAAACAATAAGAAAATACTTTAATTTTATTTCAATACATTTCAAGTTTAAGAGTAATTTTTGCGGTTTGGTGAATCGCGGTTTTTTTTTGTAAATGAAAAAAAAAAAAAAAAAAAAAAAAAAAAACTCCACAATTTTCTCTCCCAAATTCTCTAAGCATTTACGGACATTCATTTACCCACTAACGTACGTGTTGGACAAATCCAATGTTCTAAATTTGAACTCAAGCGTGCGCTTGCACTCTGCTTTTTTTTTTTTTTTTTTTTTTTTTCAATTTCTCCCTCACTTTGAAATGCAAGCAAACATCACCAAATCAATTACTGGAAACAAGTAATGAGAATGAATATATTGGAAGCAACAGAAAGGCTTTGGTTCATCTCTTTCATCGTTTATTTTCCAACATTTATATGGATGTTTTTAAAATTTTTGTAAATATTTAAGGGGTATAATAGAATTTTACAGTGACCTAGGTCTTCTAATTGTTTGGGATGTATTTAAAATTTTTTTTTTTGTGCATGTATGTGCTTTTAATTTCCCTTTACTGTGTATTTTGGAATATTATTGTTTTTGTGCTTTTAGTTCAATTAATTTCTTTTGCCCTGCTAAGTTCTTGCTCCTTTTTAAGTTTTTGTCAAAGGCTGAGTTATTAGCCCATACTCCCTTTATACATATTTTTTATAGGAACGAGGCTTTATTTAAAATTGTCCAATTATGTACAGGTGAGAAACAATGTGTTAAACTTAAATAAAGTCGAAAAAGATTTATGCCAATGTAGCAGGGAAAAACTCATCGTGTTTATCTTCTTGTGGTATAATGTCCAACAGAAACAATTCAATTTGTTTGGGGCTAAAGGACCTCCAAATCACTTGTTTTGTTGTAAAAAGGTGGAAGGTCGTCCGAGGAAGAAAATATTTCCCTTTCGTAACATTACATGGATCATCACCGCTAGGCCCCATATCCAGCTGGTATTCATGGTGTGGCATCATCCGCACCCCATAGAGGAGTTGTAATAGTTGCATGGCCTGCTCCAACTCAGCCTCTGTAGGTCTCCTTCTCAGCCCCATATCTCATGTTGTAACGACTTGTTACATGAAGCTAGTGATTAGTACTAATTTAAATACTAATTAATCCGAGTTAGGCTCAAAGTTATGTTTGGCGTACCTCGATTAACATGTGTGTGCGTTTGCATACTAAATTGTGTTTGTTTGAATTGTTTAACAAATTTATATAGGTTGTAGTATAATAAAAGATTATATACAAGCTTATAATTAGGAAAATACATGATAAACAATGAATTACCGATACACCAAGTGTGACGAGGGGTCGTGGCATAATGTGCACGCCTGAGTATACTCGTAGGCATGTCCGATGAATTTATCGGCAAGAAATATACGAGATATGTATATATAGGATATTTAAATATATGATTATATATATATATATATATATATTAGAAAATAAAAGAATAGTTGAATTATATGGATCATTTGATCGTCTCGAGTGGAGCTGCACTACTCAGGAAACCAAAATCCAATTTTTCTAAGTTAACACCCAATACAAATTCAGTGAACAAGTTTCACAATTCCAAGTGTCTAAAGAACCAAAAATCACTACAACAGTTACAATTGTAATTATAATAATTCCCATTGTATACACGGTTGCTACACATTGTGTCTGTCCTTGTGAGATTAATTGAATAGATGTTTGAGGCAATGTAATTATTTTAGATTGGTTGAGGTTAAGGTTTTTGTAGGATGAGCTTTTGGGAATGTCATCAGACAACTTGTGAACATATGTACCTAATGTAAAGATTTTCACTCAAGCATCCATCCCAACAAAAAAAAAAAGTAGTAGAAGGTACTTGATACCTAAATACACAAAGCCCTATTATTTGAAGAAGATGTTTCAGCATAGCTTTTAAATAATAGAATAGATAATTTGAGTGAAAAGAAAAACTGAACTGACGTCTAAGGGAGATATATTCAATTTGACAAATCCATAGATTTTTTTAAAATGATAGATTTTCATGAATTTATAGATTTGGTGGGACTTGATCCAAATCATTTCAAATTTCATTGGTAGAGGTGGGATTTGGTCTTATGTGTTTTTTGAATAAAAATCCATTAAAATCCACTCAAATCCTAATGTTTTTAAAAATTGAATACCCTTTGACTTTTAAAACTACATTAAAATTTTTTGAACTCCAAATTAAATACATCTAGATTTCAAAATTTTTAAACTCTTTTAAAATCATTTTAAATCATCCAATTGAATACACCCACTAACATGATCAACTGGTGTTGACGACATAAACCCGAATTGATGCAGGAAATTAACATAAAGCCTAACGACCTAATAACCCATTAAAATTATGATGCAATCGAAAGAGATGAACAAAACCACATTCTAATCAAAAGAAAAATTGTACATGGCAGACAAAGAGACTGAAAAATGGCGAGCGTGAGCGATGAGAGAGAGACAAAGAGATCGCTGAGAGAGACAAGAGAGACAAACAGAAAATCGAGTCGAGAATGGTAGTGATCAACCCAATCGACGCAAAGCACCGCAACTATTTTTATTAACATGTGGTTTTCAAGTGATGGACATTAACGTTGAAACCAAACGTTTAAGGCTCTTTTTATAAGGTAATCGATTTATAAGGATCCAAATAAGTTTATGAAGAAATGAACAATTTACCGACACTGGAGGTTAAACTCAGAGCCCCTTAATCTCAAATTCGGCATCAAACCATTGGGTACCTAATTAGTTGGTTTTCCCAATAATTTTATTTATTTATTTTCAAATTCAACGATAATCAAAACCTCATTTTTAAGTCTATTTACAATTGTCTCATTTATAATCGTACTAATCAAAAGAAATAAAATAAAAGGAAACAAAGAATTTCACTGTTACAATTAAATACATCAAATTGTTGAGCCTCATAATCAATGGTAAATGTGAATTGCACCGTCTAGAAGTAGACATTCAAAATACATATTCTATTGGAAATATTTTTTTCATGTAGCTTAATTTTTATTTATCTTAAGTGACACACATTGACATTCAATCTACATTCCATTAGAAAGTTCTAGTAAGCTCGATAATGCCCAAAATGCATTTACTGTCAAACAAGGGTGAAGGGAAGGCTTCCACTACTAGTATCTCCTCTTCAAATAGACAAATGTATCCTCAAACTTTTTTTTTGCCCTCTCAATTAGGTCGAACCCATGTTAATGTGGCACATTCTAAACCATTAGAACAAGAGTTGTTACTTAGAGCATCTCAACTGAACTTGATTTAAAGGTTCATACAATATCAAATACTTTTTTTTGTAAATGATAAAAATAAATAAATAAATAAATAGTGTATTAGAGAAGAAATATGGTTTTATGTGACAGTAACTATAGAATTGAGTGATAAATAAAGTTTGTGATTGCTTTGATAAAAAAAAGAAAAGAAAGTTTGTGATCGCTAGCATAGATATTATCCCCAACTTACCTACCTTCACTAACATGGGGTTATACTTTAAAGGTCTCAATACTAGTTGAGGGTAGTAGATCCACATTTTTTCAACAGATAAAAGACAAATTTTAAAGACGTCATGAATTCAACTTATTATACATATTAGAGTTGAGTTATTAATTTCCTTTTTCTTTGATTTTTATGGAAGTCGAAACCACGTTCGCCTAATGTCGTCTCATCCGTTTTACTAGAGATGTTTCTGGAAGACAGCTGAGAGTGAGTGATCATTTCTTTGAGTCACGTGATGCTCACGTGAGCATTCTGCAAAGGCGGTTTCTTCGCTATCCAAATTAGACTCCCAAACACGCCCCCAACCATTTGTTTGCGTTGCGCCCAAGACATCTCGCTCGTATAAAACCCACCATTTCCACAAATCAAAACAACACACACACAGAGAGCGAGCTCAACAATTCAACAACAACAACAGAATCGACGATCTCTGTTCGCTAATCTCATCAGGTGAGCAATCCCTCCGTTTATTTAATCCTCGATTGGCGCTCACATCAGCCCAAGTTTTCGATCCCGATTTGGTGCTTTCTAGGGTTGTTGTTGTTGTTTTGGTGCCAAACATGACCTCCCGATCGAACCCCGATAGAAGGAGCCGCGACGCACCGCGAACCGCCCACCCTAGATCGTCTCGCCGGGAATGGGTCCCTCGAGGACCATCACCATCATCACCATCACCATCCACCACCGCAACCACTGATAATCATGTAATCACAGACACAAACAGCGCACACACTTTACCCACTATGAATGCCGGGCGTGATGGGGCTTTTGGTGTTGGTGTCGATTCGGTTGTTGGGTATCAAAAAAGGGGGAATTTTGGGCGGCGGCGGCGGCGGCGAGGTTTCGCGGTTTTCGTCGAATTTAGGGCAAATTAGGGAATCGTTTGTTAGGGATTTGAGTGTGCCCCAGCTAGTTCAGGAGATTCAGGAGAAGTTGTCGAAGGGGAGTGTGGAATGTATGATTTGTTATGATATGGTGAGGAGGACGGCGCCGATATGGTCTTGTTCGAGTTGCTATTCGATTTTTCATTTGAATTGTATTCGGAAATGGGCGAAGGCGCCCACGTCGGTGGATGTGTCTGCGGCGGAGAAGAATCGGGGGTTGAATTGGCGGTGCCCGGGTTGTCAATCGGTGCAACTGACGTCGTCGAAGGAGATTCGGTACAATTGCTTTTGTGAGAAGAGGAATGATCCGCCTTCAGATTTGTATTTGACGCCGCATTCGTGTGGGGAGCCTTGTGGGAAGCCCCTCGCGAAAAGGGAAGGCGTAGTAGGCTTTGGAGGTGGTGGCAATGCCAATGTCAATGACGACGACGAAGACGATGATCATTGTCCTCATGTTTGTGTTTTGCAATGCCACCCTGGTCCTTGCCCTCCTTGCAAGGCATTTGCTCCTCCAAGATTGTGTCCTTGTGGGAAGAAGACTATTACGACGAGGTGCTCGGATAGGAATTCAATGCTGACTTGTGGACGGATTTGCGATAAGGTTCTTGAGTGCGGGCGCCATCGTTGCCAGCGTATTTGCCACAAGGGTAGTTGTGATTCTTGTCTAGTTCCGATGAATGCTTCGTGTTTCTGCAAGAAAGAGACTTTAGCCGCGCTGTGTGGAGAGGTAGCTGTGAAGGGGGAGTTGAGAGATGATGTTGGCATTTTCTCCTGTGATTCTACTTGTGGGAAAAGTCTCACTTGTGGCAACCATTCGTGTCGCGAGTTATGCCATCCGGGTTCTTGTGGAGAATGCGAATTAATGCCATGGAGGATCAAGACTTGCAATTGTGGGAAAACAAAGTTGCAGAATGAGAGACACAGTTGCTTGGACCCGATTCCGACTTGCCTACAAATATGTGGGAAGCTTCTTCCTTGTGGAAAACACAACTGCAAGGAGGTCTGTCATGTTGGGGACTGTCCTCCATGCATGGTTCTCGCCAACCAAAGCTGTCGTTGCGGATCATCTAACAGAACAGTGGAATGCTATAAAACAGTTGAAGAGAAGGAGAAATTCGTCTGCGAGAAGCCTTGCGGGCGGAAGAAGAATTGCGGTAGGCATAGGTGCAGTGAGAGATGCTGCCCTCTCTCTAATTCGAACAGCCGGGTCTTTGGAGATTGGGATCCTCATTTGTGTTCAATGGTGTGTGGTAAGAAGCTCAGATGTGGGCAGCATTCCTGCGAGTCTCTCTGCCACAGTGGGCATTGCCCTCCATGTCTTGAGACCATATTTATTGATCTAACTTGTGCTTGTGGAAAGACTTCCATCCCTCCACCCCTCCCTTGTGGCACACCCCATCCCTCATGTCAGCACCCTTGTTTGGTTCCTCAGCCTTGCGGGCATAACTCGTCGCACGGATGCCATTTCGGAGATTGCCCGCCTTGTCCAGTTCCGGTGGCAAAAGAATGCATAGGTGGGCATGTGCTCCTGAGGAACATACCTTGTGGATCAAAGGATATTCGATGTAATCAGCTCTGTGGCAAGACTAGGAAATGTGGAATGCACGCCTGTGCGAGAACTTGCCATCCGCCGCCATGTGATCAGCCTTGCGAATCTAGTTCGGTTCCTGGTAGGAAGGCTTCTTGTGGACAAGTATGTGGTGCCCCGAGAAGTGATTGCAGGCATACATGTACTGCTGCCTGCCATCCTTCTACACCTTGTCCTGATTTGAGATGTGATTTCCCTGTGACTATAACTTGTGGTTGCGGCCGCCTAACTGCTCCGGTCCCTTGTGATGCCGGAGGCAGTCATATCGATCCGATTTTTGAGGCGTCTGTTCTTCAAAAATTACCAGTTCCACTCCAGCCTGTGGAAGAAAATGGGAAGAAGATTCCACTTGGACAGAGGAAGCTTGCTTGCGACGAAGAATGCGTAAAGATGGAGCGTAAAAGAGTTCTCGCAGATGCTTTTGATATAGCGCCGCCGAACATGGACTCCCTTCATTTTGGTGATAATTCTGCTATTACTGAGTTGCTTGCCGATATGTTTAGGCGAGAACCTAAGTGGGTAATGTCGATAGAGGAGAGATTCAAGTTCTTAGTGCTTGGTAAGAGCAAAGGAAACACAACAAATGCTATGAGGGTTCATGTCTTCTGTCCTATGTTGAAGGACAAGAGGGACACTGTGAGGCAAATGGCTGAGAGATGGAAACTTTCTGTCCATGCTGCTGGTTGGGAGCCTAAGCGTTTTCTTGCGGTTCATGTGACGCCCAAGTCCAAGGTTCCGCCACGAGTGTTGGGTTCGAAAGGTCCCGTTTCGGCAAACATGGCCTCTCCACCAGCTTTTGATTCTCTGGTGGACATGGATCCAAGGCTTGTGGTGGCTCTAATGGACTTACCAAGAGATGCAGATATCAGTGCACTGGTCTTGAGATTTGGCGGCGAGTGTGAGCTTGTATGGTTGAATGACAAGAACGCATTGGCAGTGTTCAGTGATCCTGCGCGCGCAGCAACTGCATTGAGGAGACTAGACCATGGTTCGGCTTATAATGGTGCTGCTGCATTTCTTCACAATGGCGGCGCGTCTTCCACTTCTGCCAACGCTTGGGTTGGCGCAGGAGCAACCAAGGAAGTGGGGGTGGCTTCATCTGTGAAGACTAATCCATGGAAGAAAGCCGTCGCGCAGGAAACCAGTTGGAAGGAAGACTCGTGGGGGACCGAGGACTGGGCGAGCAATGCAACCGACACGCAGAGCTCAGTCTGGAGAGGGCAGGATGCTCCAATAGCCCCCTCGCGAAACCGGTGGAATATCCTTGATCATGATACAGTTTCAAAATCAGTTTCCTCATCTTCGGTTGGAGCTGCGAACACCAGCCGTCGTGCCATGGAAAGTTCTTCAATCGTCGAACCGGATTCGAAAGCCGGTAGTAACTCAAATGTTAGGGGGCAGTATGGAGGAGGAGATGCAATTGATGGGCAGTCTGAAGTAGTTGATGATTGGGAAGAAGTATGTGAGTAGAGACTACATAGACAAGAAGAAAGTATTAAATCTACTTGTCAAGTTCTCTTGTTCTTCATTCTCTAAACATCACCTTATTAGTTTTTCATTTTTTATTGTACTTGGTACCAATTTTGCCACACATATCTTGTTAGAGAGTTTTTGTTCATGTATTGAGCATAAGAGAAGAAAACACCAACAAAATCCAAAATGATGTTTTATGTATTTTGCTTCCCATGAATTAAAAGGTGATAATTTTTTCGAGTTCAGTGTGGAATCTGAATTGGAGAGAGTAGAGTGTGGTGGAATTGATTCTATATGGAATGCTTCAGAAACTTGTGGGGGTCTTTGCCTTGTGAGGCTATTATTTAAGAGCCGATGTCTTATTTGTTGCCACACTTGCACTCCGGTTGGGTCGTCGACCAGGCCATTCTCGCCGAAGAAGAAAGCTTTGTCGTTATCCGCTTTGGCCATGATAGGTATGAAACCTGTATGCAGGAATAGATCAATTCAAATTCACTGATTAAGCATGTGTTTTTCATGGGATTAGATGTGTGTAACATTTGTAATTTGTTTTGATGATTGCGCGAAATGTTAACTCTTTATGAAATGGATTGAGCGCAATGGAATAGTTTGATCCATGTAATTTGGGATTCAGGTTATTGTTGTTGTTGAATCATTGGTTTCCATTGTTGTATTAATTCATTAAAGTTCTCTTTGATGCAATGCAATGCAATGCAGATGGATGAGGTGCTAGAATCTGTTGCAGAAACAATAAAGAACTTTGCTGTGATATGAACTGTATATTCAACAATCTTACAGTCATGTTCTTTTTCTGCAACTAGCACATCGTGATCGATCTCGGAACCGGAAACAACAACAAGATCAACTAGGCTCTCAAGGTCAAGCAAGAACTCATTGACATGGTCGAACCTGTTTACCGGGGACCTCGAAAAGATTACTCCACCAAGTACCGCTATTAGGCTACTTGTATTCCCATATTGAATATTTGAATCCCTCCTTGTGTACTTCAAATTGTCACATTTGATGGATCTAGGAATTTTTTATGTTTGCACATCTCCAACACAACTAGATTTTCACATCAAATTGTGGCATGTTTGAATCTCCTAATTTTTCGAAGCATACTTCTTGTCCATTGCAACACAAAGAAAAGGCATTTAGAGTAAAGCATGATGCGTTCGGCGTTTTCCTGCAAAGTGAAATGAATTTCATTGAATTGCCAAGAGAAGAAATAAGTAAAATCCATGCGGATTAAAACCATATATTGAACTTAAAGAACTTAAGGTCACCTATAAAGAGAGAGTACATGAAATTTTTTAAGGAAGTGTTTTATAAATGAATCTGCCTTGACAAAATATATATGTTTTTACCACTTAGATGAGATTATTTTTACGGTTTTACCATTCTAAAGAGTTTACAAGAACATCAAACTAGACTTCCCCGAATTAATTCTGGCTCCTTAATGAACATATTATTCAGAGAAGCACTGCAAATAATAAGCAATATGCAAAAAAGATTCTTTGCCGTGGAATCAAAAAGAAAAAGAAAATGTAATGATTCCACATACCTTGAGATTTGCAACTTAACAAATCATAATATACAGTGATTTTTCTGTTTCTTTGCTCACACATCTGGGCATCATTCCTGCAAAGAGAATCAGAGAATATAATGAGCAGTATGCAAGTAAGTGTACTGAATCTACTGATCATGAGTTTCAGAAAACCTTCTGGGTCGCAATGGCGGAAAATAGTCAAGACTAAATTGAAACAAAGAAGCAAAGAAAGATGTTTTCAGAAGTACAGAAGAAAGTAATGCCAGAACTCTCAACCGTTTGCATCGTAACTCCTTGCCGTGCACCAAAAATTATTGCTTCATAAGATATTGCTGTCTTTAGCCATCCAATCTTTCAGGTGGAAGCAAGGTATCATTATCACTCTAATTGTGCCAAATACCTCGCCTTCTTCGCTCGTTGAACAAGAGTCGCAGCTCTGCTGGTTTAGTAATGGCACCATCCTGCATTACCAAATTCTACACTGCAATTCTTTGCTTGGACAGGTTAGCAAAAGTTATCTGCTTTTCCTGATATCTCACTCTCATGGCCTAACCATCAAACTGCGACGGCTTCTGTATGCACAAATCAAGGCTATCAGCAGTATGTGCCTCTTCCCCTCACTACCATAAATTTAATAAAAAAACATGATTTCACTGATTTTAGCTCCATGACAATCGCTTATTTTCACTACGTTCTTTGGAACTAGAGATGTCGATGGTCAGGTCATTCAAGCAGAAGAGCAGACATTTTCTTTTACAGTCAGTTGAATAAATTAAGAGAAACATGAGCAATTTCCATGCCTCCAAATGGTTGTCACAATCACAATATGAGAGATACTATCTAATGAAACTCTACTAGAAGAGAAGCTAGGGGAGGGGGACTAAACAAGGCATCGCAAGAGAAACAGAAGTACATTCTCACAAACTTAACTTCAAGTGATTGTTGTGCTCCAGAGAGAGAAAACACTATTAATTTGACAAGGGAATCAATCAGCAACAACTTCAATGGCAATTACGAATTTAACTTGCAAAAAAATGTGAACCAGAATTGTATATCTGCATACCTTGAAAGTTGCAACTTTGCCAAAGGGTCCGTAGGCGAAGACTGCAGCACAAGAACCACAATAAAAACATCTAAAAGTTTAGAACAAAAACACAACGATACTACAATTACCTGTTTGTACTGGCGCACAGTTCAAATACTTATTGAGTTGAGGGTAATAAAAAATGGAAAAACACATGAAAAGAACAAAAAATCGAAGCTGAAATAGAAGAAAGAAATGTGCTACATATTTATTTGTCAGCCATGAAAATACAGAGTTTTTAATAATTGAACAGAAGTCAATACCCGAACCAGTACCCTTGCTGTACACAATAGAGTTATAAATAGTAAAGGCAAAACTAGAAAAAATAACTATTTCGGATCAAGTACCCCAGAAGTTGTTATGCCAACCAACTAAGCATAATCCCAACTCATCCCCAAAAATAGAGCGAAGCAGAAGAAATGGTGATTGGTTAAAAAAAAAAAAAAAAAAAAAAGGTGAAACATTGAGAGATCTAAACGGCTTACAAAATGAATAGGTAGGACTGGCTGGAAAGGTTGATCTTTAGTGTTTGGGTCCAGTAGAGATCCTAATGAATTCCAAAATCACAAGTTTATGGTAATTGGATAAATAGGCCCCTGAGTATGGTGTTGCAAACACACTCCTGGAATACCTGATCAAACAAACAAAATGTAAAAAACTCAGAACAGCAAGGAAAGACACCTATGGTTCGTTCTTGACTTCCTCTTTTAAGAGCATTCTCATTTTTCGTTTTCTTCTTCCTTCTATTCGTATTGACGAATTTCAAAATTTGGTAAGTGGCTTGAGGAGCAGCAGCAACAGAAGATGGCACACAATTCAGGCTATTGAAGAAAGGGTTCAATTCAAGCCAACAACGTGAGTAAACCAACAACCAAAAAGCTCTACCGATGAGACCATGTGAGTTGTTCTGATCTCTTAAGGAACTTTAGAGTTAGCACCGTGGAAGCTGCTTAAGTACGAAGTCGTTAGGAACCAGTGCAATTCAAAGCAGTCTTAATATGCTGGACGGTGGTGCTGATAAGGTTGCTAATAGAATTCACTGACTCCATGTTCATCTTTGAGTTAGGGAAGCTAGTCACATGTATCTGAAATGCTACTGTAACCAGTGATCCACTTGATCTGCTCATCCCGGAGCTTGTTGATGCACTTCCACCTCCTGGGCTAGGTCGGCCATCAGGTAAAATGGCAAACCCAGAGGGAAGTAACAAAATATTTGTGGGATCTTCACCATTCATTGCCATGTTGATGGACAACATATCGATCGGGGTGTAAATGACAAGCGATAATCCTGATGAGTCTATGCAGCTCTCTTGGAGTATCAACATATTACTATGACTTGCATTGTAGGGCTGCCAAAGTGAGAACTTGCAAAATGAGTAAAAGCTGCCAAATAAAGTGAATTAAGTAAAAACTACCAATTCCAACTAGCTCCAATATTAATACTACATAGAAATCACTTACTTGGAGAACTGATATTCGATTGCCAGGATGAGATCCATTTACGATATGAGCAATCTCCTGCACTGAATTCCCATTGGAGAGCACATCCCACTAAAGAATGTGAATGTAAGTTAGAATGAGATTCGACAGTGCAGTTGAATCAAATTATTTGGCCAGTCAAGAGTATTCATAATGAAAATATACCTGAGCTCGAGTGCGCTCATCCCTAAGAAAATTGAATACGTCCTGCGAAGACACAGGGAGCCATATAGAAGTTGATGCACTAAGAACCACGCCATTAGGTTGACTATGATCAGTGCTCTTGTTAATTGTAACTCTAACTCCGTCCTCTAAACCAGACTGCGTAGTCCATTTGTGACCATTTGATGCACTTATGCTCACGCAGAAATTGGAAACCATTCTTTGCGCAAGCTTCATCATGCTTCTTTTCCCATCAGGTGAGGCATTAACTGAATAAGTGACATGATTGTTGGAAAACGAGATGGCGACAAAATGGTGCAAAACTGTTTACAAAGGTGTTTTGAGTGATGAAGTGAATAAAACATCGATAAACCACTGAAGTACCTCCGCCAAACTCAGTTGTCTGGGTGCTAGTCATCATCAAGCATGCAAGTCTCTCACACATCCTCGTTAGCGTAGCAAGCCATCGTTCGGCACCAAACGCCATGCCACTGTGAACTAGGTCTCTATAAAGCCGGTGTGTAAGTATTTTCTCCTCCAATTCGACGTGTTCCACTAATGTAACCTATGACAACCAAATGTGGATGTTAGCTTGTTGAGAAAATAACAAAAAGGACAATAGTGTTCTGAATGATTCAATCACCTTACAGTAGCCGTTGGTTGTATCTTGGATCAAGCATCCGGAAGGAAGCTTTCGGGCATTTAGAGATGCAAATTGGTCCTTTTGGGAGAAATCAAAGGACACGTCAGCTATTGCCCATACGCCTTGATTGATCTGTTGACAGCATCGAAGGAAGTAGAATTCTCTAACTGACACCAGTGGCGAAAGCAACTGCATTTCCATATGCATCTGCACGGACCATTTTTAAATTTTCAGAATTCGATCAAATGAACATACCAGAACTTATGAAGATGAGAAGTAATTACCAGTTGCAAGGATCCATTGTGAGTTCCTGCAATTCCTGGTGTTATGACTTCTATTGTTCTACAATTCGACACTATTGTTGGGAACAATGTCATCCATTTGTTCTGCATTCAAGTTAATCTTTGTTCAGTCAAAAAGGTAAGATAATGCCGAAAACAAGAATAATTGCCATCAAGGAGAAAACCTTACAGCCTCCATAAACATGTCAACCAATGCCGAACCGTTCATAACAACTAAGCACGAATCCCTTGACGCTTCTCTTCTGATATCAGGATTTTTAAAGTGGCTGCTCCTCGGAAACATCCTCTCATAACCGTCAAGATTCAGAATATCCCTCCCATCAGCTGCCTTCATCCACAATGGCTCATCTGTTTGTAATAGCCTCATAACTTCATCCATGGCTCCCAACGCAACATCTGCCATTACTGATTTCTCCATCTCAGAAATGCCCATTGTTGTTTGCAATGGCAATGTAGTTATAGAAGAACTACTTCCAGGGAGAAGATCAAAATTTAGAGACGGCGAAGAGCCCCCTAAACTATGTGCCCCAATACTCCCCATTGATAAATCCAGTGGAGATATAGTCGCGGACTGAATGGAAGTGAAATGCGAAATTGGCCTTCCAATGTATTTAGCTGCAATCGCGGATACTCTCTCGAGCTGCAACACAACCACATGAAAGATATATAAACAAAAATCCACCAAAACCAAATGCTAAAGAGAACAACAAACTAATAACTAGTTAACCACTCCTCTCAGACCAACCTCGTCTTTCAATCGGGCGTTATCCATTCGCAACTTATGCTCATCGAAGTAGAAATCGTCGCCTACTGGCGGCCCCCCACAAGATGGGCATATCACATTCTTTAAAGCTTCCCTCATTGCAATGTTCTCACACCGGATCTTGTCATTCTCGGCTCTAAGCATACAATTGTCTGATCTCTCATGCTGTGCCTAAATAACACCAAACACTAAATGACTAAACAAAGTCCCAAATTCAAACCAAACCAAAACCAAAACAAACAAAAGGGCATGACCACAAAACACAAAATCAACAAAAAAAAGTCACCAAACCTTCATCTGGGTCCTCCTGTTTTGGAACCAAAACTTGATTTGACGAGGCTCCAGCCCCAAATCTCTACTCAACTGCAACCGTTGCTTCTCATCTGGATGTGGGCACTCCTTGAACACCCTTTTTAGTATTCAACCCATAAACACAAATCAATCAACTAGTACAACGTTTCACACAATCAAACCAACTATTAGACCAAAAAAATGAGCACTCCTTGAACACCCATTAAAGTTGCAACACAAATAGATCAAATGGGCAACAAATCAACCAACTAGAACACCATTTCAAACAATCAAACAAACTATTCAACCCAAAAAAAATAAAAACAATGAAATCTAACCTCTCAAGCTCTTGAATCTGCCGAGCCGTGTGGCGATGGAAACGCTTCTTCTTCCTTTGCGGGTCTGAAACATCTTGGTCTTCACCAGACCCAGCACCCCCTAAGCTTCCAGACTCCATGATCAGCAAAAAAAAAAAAAGCCCCACAAAAAACCCACTTCAACACATCAACAGAGCAAACTGAGCAAACTGAGTAAACAGAGCAGACCCTGTTCTCTCAAAAGCTAAGAAACCCCACTAAAGCAACAAAAAGGGCAGTTCTGAAATTCGGTTTTATGGGCACTCCTCTGCTCAATTGCTCTCAAAGACCCATTACTGTTGGCGTTGTTGTTGTTGTTGTTGTTGTTGAAGGAGTTGAAATTGAGAGTGTTATAGGAAATAAGAGATTTGGGAGGCATCAATCAGGGCCTATTCCAGTAATGGCAAGTGAATCAGAGGGAATTAATGGCGCCTCTTCTTCGCATTCGTCGTGGTAATTCAAGTGTAACCGACGGAGTTAAAGCTCTCTCTCTCTCTCTCTCTCTCTCACTTGCTCTGCTTTTCAAATCCGAAATTCGAGACTTTCTCTCTCTTCCTCTGTTTCTCTCTCTCTCTCTCACACACTCCAAGAGAGCAGGACAGCTTCCAAGCCTTTATGAGGGGCCTATTCGCCGGAAACTGTGGTTTCCCGGCGTGATTACGTCATTTACCGCCAAAATCACCGGCCGTTCGCGCTTTTACGGCGACCTTTATCTGAAATGACTGATACGCCCTTGTTCTTTTGTCTTTTTTCCTGTTTTTGTGAACGTACGGAATTACAACAAAAAGTCAAACCTTTTGTTTATTTTGTTTGTGTGCGTCGAGATCTGTACGCTACTCGAAGCCGCCATTGATTTTTTTGGACTTGTACGTATCTGAAAGTTTATTCAATGAAATTCGCCATAGCGTGTGCCCTTCCAGCAAATAGCACTACCCTTTTTTAAATTAGCGAAAATAGATACTAATTTAATTTTACACATGCGTATTTTTTATTTTGCATTAAGATTCATGGATAAACGTGTTTGTGTAAGAGCATCTTCAATAATAAATATAAATTTTAATTATAGATTTATGACATATCATTATTTATAAGGGGTGTTCATCTTGATTGACATAAATATATATTTAATGTTTAAAATAATTTGTAATGAGTAATGTGAATTGTATCTTTTATCTATAGTGACAATTTTTTTTTGAATTCAATAATTATTAAAAACTCTTATTTTTAAAGATTTATAAGTATTAACGGATTATACTTTTTGGTAAGTATATATTAAACGAGAAATAATATATTTATAAAATACGATTCTTATTTATGTATAACGGGCAACAGTTAAAAAGACAACATTGTTTATATTTATCATTTTTTCTAAATATTATTTGTAATTATTATCTTAAATATAATAAGAACAAAAAAACTGAAAAAAAGAAAAAGAAAAGTATATATATATATAGAATTAAACTGGCTAGAAAACGCAAAGCAGTGGAGTCCGATTTCTTTTTCTTTTTTATTGTTTTTTTTGTATTGTTATTTGGTTTTTTTTATGATGTGGCATAGCGCACACTGTCTATTACACCTTTAAAAATAAAAGGTGCAGTAGATAGTGTAGACGGTTATTATTATTTGTCACATCATCTCCACAGTGTTAATTTACATTACCGTTAGAAACTTTTTTTGTTGAAATGTTTATTTTATCATACGTGTCACACATCCACCTCAATTTACATTCTCATTGGAGATGCTCTAATACAAAGACAGTAACTAGCGGCAGGTTTAGAATCAAATCCACGACATATCCAAACCTTACATGCCAGATAAAGTCGTGCCAAGCATCTTTGGCAGTATTTTTTTTTCTTATCATAATGAACCGAATGATTTGTTGTTGCTTTAGATTTTCACGTGAATGCATCACATATCAAATCTTTTTTTTTTTTCCTTTTTACAAAAATAATGGTTTTTAATGGGGAAACTTTATCGTGTAAAACACTATAGGTTTTTTAAATAGTATTTGTCTTGGCATGTGTAAATGTTTATTGAATGTTGGCGCTTTAGTTTTTTTTAGAAAGAGACATTAAAAGTGTTGTTTTGGTCCATACAATTTGACATTCTTTCGTTTACAAGCTAAAAGGAGCTAGGAGGCTAAAAGGTGAGAGGACAATCATGAATTTATGTCTATTCTTGTGTTTTGATTAAAAATCTTTATAGCATTCTAAAAGATGTTCATTGCATGTTTTGGTAAAAATAAAAAGATGTTCATTGCATCATCATGACAATGATATAAATTAATGATGTTCACTGCATACCAACCAAGCGATAACTCAATATTTTTTAATTATTCTAATCATGTTGCGTGATCGTGACATAATTTATCAGATGCTTTAAACTCAAGCTCCATATCTTACTCAACAAATTCGAGTTAAATTCATTAATTATAATTTTCAAAGGTTGGAACTTATATACTTCATGAGTTTTTGAGTTAAGTTTCATTATTGTATTTATCAAAAGTAGCAAGTGTTTAGCCCTGGCAAACAACTTCATATGGTTCGTAATTGTAGAATAAAAACTACAACGTGTATACACAAAATTGTACTATAATAAAAACTACACCGTGTATTCACAAAATTTAAACAGTTTATTTTTTTTCTGCCCATGCTCTTTCAATTATAAAATTATATGTATATATAAATTATGTTTTAAAGACTAAGTTCGCCAAAAAAAGTTTATTTTTAAAGTAGTCTTACTTCATAATCTAATTCGAAACTTTTCTTTTTTGTTAAATTGTCGTTTAATTTCATCATAAGAAATAAATAACATATATATAACACACTTGAAGCATAAGTTAATTAACTCTCAAAGCATCTCTGGTGTGATGAAAAAAATGTCACTTAACAAAGACAACTTGGAAAGGTTGTGGCCTCGACTCCTGATAAAGTAAAAAAAGAAGTGTAATTAATATCGATGGATAGAACTAGTATATACATTGAAGCTAATTGTTGCTACATAAATTGAAACTTGTAGCGACAAAAAACAATGACAGCAAACTACAAAATAACCTCCAAATAAATTAATTGTATCACTTGAAAATACTGATTGTATATATAGAATCACTGTGTCCAAGCTGTTTTTCATGAAAAACATTCATCTTCCTAAACTCACAAACACATTAACATTAGTCATTACTTTTAAATTTGTTTTCTAGTTCAAGAAACATTTGAAGAATATATATTTAGTTTTTTTTTTTGGCTTTTACTCGAGTTGAACTCACAATATCTTAAATTTTTTTTTAAAAAAAATGATCATTTTTTTGACGGCAAGTCTCGATTCCGTCAAATGTCAACGTCAAGTAACAGATAAAAGTTGACGTGACAACTAAAAACTCTTGAAAGCAGCGATGATTTAACGAGTAAAACGAAAAACCAAAGTTAACGCCGTCGCTTTCCCGTCCGTACGCCCTCTTTAACTCGTCGTTTTGCCGCCAAGAGTCAGACGTTGGGTTTGGTTACAAAACTTCGCATCGCATTGAATGCCACGTGTCCTCATTTCCTTTTCACCCTTAATAACTGCCACCCGCGCCCACTTGATCATATCCCCATTCCCTCGTTTGACTTCTTCAACGTTCCGTTACTTGAGCATCCTTACTTTGACGGTCTAGATGCTTCCACGTCGTCAACGAGTCCAACATCTACGTCAGATCGAGAACTCTAAAACGGAGTCCACACTAGATTTGCCACGTGTTTGCTTCTAAAACCGACACGTCATTCGTCCTGGTTGAATCCAACTCATGTTGTATGTCGTATATTAACTTCCACAACGCCGACATATAAATGACGTTTTGTAAGGTCTTGCCTTCCTTTTAAGCGTTACGAATTAATTGAACCAGTATAGTCCATGGTTATATAGTACTCGTAATACAAAGTTTTTGAATTCGAATTTGAACTCTTTGTAGTTAAGAACATAAATTGATAATGGAATATCGACATTACTGTTGATCGAGATTATATTGTGTGTGATATAATACAAGTTTTTTTAGATAATTTTGGACAATTCCACAAATAACAAGATAATATCAGTCTTAAATTAATTGAGGTCGACTATATAGATCAAAATTTTTTATTGTACTCAATTAACTGCAATTGATATGGTGAGCTTTCTAAACCATTCGAATCTCTCAAAATTAATGCATCTCAAATTAACTTTGATATATCATACCTCGTCGAATTTCTTCAATTTTTATTTAATTTTTATTTAGCTAGTGAGTGCATTTTGAATGGGTAAAGTGAAGTGAAACATCTACCAAAGAAAAAAAAAAAACACGATAACCTTTAGTGCTTTACAGCTTTGTTTGGTACGGTTTCCATCGTTCATTCCTTCAACAAAAGAGATTTTGTAGTAGTTTGTGGTACTTGCTAAACTATTGAATTTTGTTGTTGAATGATTGTCTTGGTTACGTACAAGCGTGTGTGAACAAGTGTTGCAGTTAACCAATCAAATTTTAAAGAGTAAAATTTAAATGGTAGTGTTATTTAGACTCATAAGTTCAAAACTTAAATTTTTTTTTATTTTAAAGTCATCCTCAATGAAGTAATTAATGAATTAAACACAATCACTTATAATTTTTTTTTATATCTCTTAAATATTTGTAAAAACTTTTAAAACCTCGGTCTATGAATTTGGACTCATGAGTCTAAGTAGATTTATCGAAATTTAAATACTACGTAATTAACCTCTTCAAGATTTAAAAAAAAAAATACTAAAAAGTTGTCAAATATAGCTTTATAAAATCAAGCTAAATTGGGAAATGTTGAGTTGACTCCAGGTTTGTCCCAGCCCTAATCATGGCATAAAATTTGTAGTAAGGATCATACTTGGTCAATCTGTCTGACTCTGTAAATTAATTTGACCTTAATAAAGGTCAACATACATGGTCAGTCGGTTAGACCTTGACCCAGGGTTTCGTCCAACTGGCTTGACCGAGAAAATACTAGTACTAGGCCAATGAGTTGACCAAGTTGAGCGTTGTTTACGTAGGAGTAATTAATAACAATAGACCATTTGACAAAAAAAAAACAAAACAATAGACCCACCAAGTAATTAATTTGGATTGCTTTATATACAGATTTCAAGTCCTCGTGTTCATACCACAACAATAAACATTTATTTATTTTTATGAAACTATAAACATTATAGATCTTCGTGATTGATTTATTTATTCATCAAAACATAAAGTCGTTATCTATTGTTGGTCTTATCAAGGGACATGGAGTAATATTAACATGTTCTTTCATTAAATTTGTTTCGTTTATTTGGCTAATATATGTCCTTAGTTTTTTAAGCACCACATGCAAATTAATCTTCCACAAATGATATATAAATATTGGTTGAAGCATGATTTGTTTTTAACAGCTTTGTTTTTTTAGCTCAATCAAGTGTGGTTGACGTACAAATAGTGGTAAACTAGATAAAAAGACAATATGTCTTCTTAGGAAAAATTATAAATTGTGAGTTTTGGTTGAGATGGTTAAGATGTTTGGACAACTTTCTTTTCGTATTATGTAATGTTTCACGACTTATATATTTATGTTCAATTATATTAACACTAATCAAGTTATTTGACAACTAAAATGCGATAGATACTATGAAACTGAGAGAGTAAGTGCATATATAGACACGCATAGTTCTATTAAAACTACGTTTGCTTAGTGCTATATTCAAATTATATGCATCATTAATTAGGGTGTATGTATCTAACAACGCAAGGCGTACCTATTTTTCTTCTAATTTTTTACTTCAACAAGCACAACGATTGAACCTTTGACCTCTTCAAATCATGTCTTTTGATTAGTGATGCCTAATTCATCTCACATATATAAGATGCTTTTGCAATTGCTTGACGTCTCTATTGATCGATGTCAATGTAACACAATACAGATCATTCATTTGTTTCAACTACTCGTGCTATAAATGCAAGCCCATCAACTTCATTTAAGTGCGAGTTAATTTGAGAAGGAAAAATCTTGAAAATTCTATGAAAATGGGATCAGTGAGCAGTAATCCTTAAAAGGACTGTATTCTCATCAATGTATTAAAACCAAAAAACAGGGCTGTATATACATCAATATTGTGATAGAAGAAGCATGCAGTACATACAGTGTAATTAAGAGCACTTCCACTTAACATTAATAAATACACATATTCATACAACACGCACTGTTCACGGGAAGATTGATTGATTGATTGTTCTTATTTTTTGTGAACATTTGATGCTAACTTAGCATTTTTTATACTTACTGTTTTTATACTATAGTATAATATGATATTATAAATGCTTCACTCATATATATATATTCATGTCAGTTAAACACGCTACGCAGTAAGAAATTAAAGAGGCCCGCTAAGGGCACCCCACCATTTAATGAGGGCACCCAGTTAATTTGTAAAAATTCCAGAAAAAATGGAAAAGACCATTTTGCCCCTGTATATATATAATGGTTCAAACCCCACAAACCATTTCGACAAGGAGTTAGGGCACCCCACCAGCAACCTTCAACCACAAAGCCACAGCCACATTGCGTTTGGCGAAGAAGTCGATCGATTCTTGCTCGTCGACAACGAGGTAACAATGTTTGACAACCATTTTCGGGTTTTTGTGAAGCTGTTTAGTTGCGTATAACAGTGAAAATGATGATTTGTTTGTCAACGTAGGGTTTGGTAATTTCTTCAAATCCGAAGTTGTTTCCATTTGTATAATGGAGGATCGTAATGCTTCGGTGCCGAGAGGAGGTCGTCCTAGAGGTAATGTTGCAAATGTTTTTGTGTTTTTTTTTGCGGTTATCGGAAGTATCTCGTCGGGTGCGCGATTCTTTCGGCCTCGCGGGGACCGAGATGTATGGTTACGTCTCGGTCTCGGATGACCGAGATGTTTAGGGTTGGTCACGGTCGATGTCTGGAACAACCGAGGGTTCGCTAACTCTCGGTCTCACGTAAACGAGACTATGAAGAAAGTTTCAAAGACCTTGTACAACCGAGAACCGATTTTTTTGGGTTGTTTTGTGATTGTCTTGT
Organism: Stephania yunnanensis; assembly: GCA_039657365.1. NCBI lineage: Eukaryota > Viridiplantae > Streptophyta > Magnoliopsida > Ranunculales > Menispermaceae > Stephania > Stephania yunnanensis. The sequence goes on along the minus strand of CM077588.1, from coordinate 52,899,097 downwards.
ACATTTTGGTTGATTATAATGTTAAGCTGTTTGTATTGCGGTAATGCCGTTATCTTGTAGTTTTCAGATTATAAGGACACTTTTACACCTTCTAAGCCATTCCCCTCTCGAGAAGCGGCAATTTCATGGTTTCAAGCGATTGGTGGCGAGAACAAGTTTGTGTTAGTGACGAAGCGCTCGGATGCGGGGCGTTAAGCGAAGGGAAGGGTGAAAATTGCTGTGACAGTCCGGGACATATAGGGGACCGGCTCGAGAGAGTTGGGAAAGGGAAAGCGGCAAAATTTTTAAAGAAATCAAGGAATGATGAAAAGGCGAGGACTCACACTAGTACGAAGAAATGTGGATGCCCTTTCCAAATTAACGTCAAGGAGAATGCCGACTCCTTATGGTATGTCACGAGTGATTTGTGGGAGGCACAATCACGACACCGCGGGAAGATTGGATAAGAGGGAGGAGGAAGTTGAGGATGCGGGGGAGGAGTGAAAGTGAGCGGCTCGGGGAGATTAGTCCACCATCGTCTTTTGTGGAGTGCGAGCGGGAAGTTGAGGATGCGGGTGTGAGGACACCGGGGTCTCCAACCGGAGGCACCCCGGTGTGGGAGGCACCCCAATCTCCAATCGGATTTGAGTCCTCCCACTCCACAAAAGCTTCTAGGCGCGAAGAAATGCAAGGTTCCACAAATGCGTCGTGCCGGTCGACGCACGCAAAGTGGATCTAACATGGCTTATAGTCATTGCTTAGAACCATATTGGTTGCCACATGTTGATGCCATTATCGATGTGGTTTCCAGATGGGAAGCTGTGGATATAGGTGTATAGCCTACGGGCTTGGACTCGCGGACGTGGACGGGTGGAGGATTGTGCGTAGACGGATGTACGATGAGATTATCGGGTATGAATACCTATGGCGGGAAGTGCTTGGCTCGAGTTTCGAGCCTATCAAGAATGCGGTGCATTGCCCGGAGAATCAAGAGGGGCATCTTTCAAAGAATGGTTGACACTTCCGGACATGGGATTGTTGGTATCCACCGCATTCAATGTCATTCTCGTAAACCTCTCGCATGGGAGTGCCTCCACATTCCTACCCCTACGTAGTACTCCAACGTCGTCATTGCACCTGAGAGACTTATCATTGCAATGGCGAATGAAAGGAATATCCATTGGGTTAGGGTAAGTTCTATGACTTTTTTGTGAAATGGTTTGTTTCCCCCTTAATCGGGTTTGTGACAATATCTTCTACGTTCTCTCTTGTTCACTTTGACAGTGCGGTTGCGTGTGAATGCACCATTGCCATCCTTATATCCATCGTGGGATCGGTACGTTGAGGATTTGCGCCAAAGGTTGGCGAGATGGATTCGTTTTTCGAGACATCGCGCCCAATGCAGCTCTTGATCATGAAGCCACCATACTGTTGTAGACTTAGATACACCGTAGGTGTAAGCTTGCCAATTCGTCGAATGTTCTATGTATATGCAAATGTTGTGTTGTGTTTTAATTGTTGTTTACTTATGGATGGACCTTTTTTATAGTCGGTTTGAATGTTACGGAGATTTATAATTAATTAAAGTTCGGTGCAAATTGTCGTCTTTGGATTTTCAATCTTGTATTGTTAGTTTGACTACTACGGAGATTTTTTTGAAAGCGTAATGTTCAAATTCATCCATTTCGATGTCTCGGTCAAGCAGGTTCGTGAAACAAACCATATTTTCGGTCACTCATGACCGACAAGTATTCCAATATATCGGTCTTGTATAACCGAGTCCCATTTAAATTTCTCGGTTGTACACCAACGAGATGAATTGACCATTTCAATTCGCGACTCTCGTCCTATGACGACCGAGCCTACGGAGACCCTCTCGGAAGTGGACAACCGATACGTGGTTAACTCTTGGTCTCACGTGGCCGAGGCTGCGAGTTCCCAAAAATATTAGCTTATGTCTCGCCAAGGCGAGACGGTTGACACGATCTCGGCTGTGTGGCGAGAACCACGATTTAGATTTTTTTACATTTTAACAAACCGCCACACACACATTACATCTACTCTACCACACATTACATCTACTCTACCAAATGTAACTTAATTCGTCGATCTTCAACCGAGCCCTAATTTGGAGACGAAATCGGCTCACACAACGGACCTACAAAATGCGAAACCTAGAACAACGAAGGAGAAACACACGGCGAGGGACGGAGAACACGATTTCGGGGATTCCTCTCACTGCTCGGTTCAAAACAAATGAATTCTTCCACCAGGAATTCGGTGAACGAGGGGTGGTGGTGGTGGTGGTGGTGGGGTGCCCAGGGGTTTGCACGAGGGTGGGTGAGAGGGTTTTTTGCACGAGGGGCATTTTCGGTATTTTGGGTTTAATTTTTGGGTGCCCCAGGTAAATCGATTTGTGCCCAAATTAACTGGGTGCCCTCATTAAATGGTGGGGTGCCCTTAGCGGGCCTCAATATTGTTTTCATAGGCAGCCACGTGGCTAAGCAAGATAACATCGGTTACTCACAATAAAACAACTTCTCGGAGCATAGGATCAGGAAGATTCGATCCGTTGAAAATTCTCTTGATTTCACCGTGCCGTCTTTGCTTCCATCGCTACAATTTTTTTTTTTCAAAAAAAAACCAAGACGACACGCTCAACTCACAACACTATTGGACCACAAAGGTAATTAATCTCGAGATACGATGGAACTCATCTCGATGTATATCGGACGGCTTAAAATGTAGCTCAACCTCACTTGTTAAAATTAAGCGCACATACGGGATCATTTTTATAAAACCGAATTGGTGATTCTTTGTTGTATGATTTTTTGTGGTTCGTACGCTAAACATTAATGGATGTCACAGCGAGTTCTAAGGTTAGTGATCACTTAATTTCTACTGATCATGAGTTTTATGTACAAATTGTTGTGTAAGCAAGGACTAATTGATCGAGTTGGTTTTGTTTTTATGATCTTAGATGCATGTATTGGTGAGTTGAGATTGATTTTGATGTTAGTGCTAGTTTGTAGTTTTGATATTTGAAGTAATTTCTGCTGAAAAGGAAGAATGTTTGTTGAGGTAAAGCAATTAATCGATCATTACGTAGGATTGATTTCTAAAAGACAAGTTCCTTAATTCAAACAATATTACAAGGATGGATCTTATAAATTATTCAACAATTAGACAACATGGCAACACGCTGCTTTAGAGCTCGAATGTTGTGGTACATGATCACTACGTATATAATGATTTTAACTTGGGTCGCATTGATTAATAAATATTTAAAAGATTGTCAACTACAATAAATCGAGTAGAGTGGAAGAGTTTGATCCATATGACTAACCTGACCAATTTGGAATTGAGGTTTTGTTGTTCGAATCTTATTAAAACTAAAAAAAAAAAAAAAAAAGTTTTAGTAGTGTAGCTAAGTTCGAATTCAATTGTGCAATTTCAGTTCAAAAAATTAAGCCTAGCTCATTGAACTTTTCAATTTGGATATATAGAATCAATCGTTGCTATCAAAAACTTGATAAACAAACATGTCATATTGAGATCATATGTCGAAATTTTTGTTTCCATCGTCTCGAGGACACAAATATGGCCCTCGGCGTTATGCCTCAACGAGTTTGCCGGCCTGTTCCGCCTTGAAAGACATGCCTGCCATGTCTAAAGACAAATTAAAACAATCAAGTTTGTGTGTAGCTCATGAATCTTTGCTAGCACTGATAGCATTTCCACTGTTGTTTGCCATGTTGTAATAATTAAAGGGAGAGACATGGAGGCAAACTCTTCTGCTCTCATTTCAAAGCCTCGGCGTCGTTTTCGGGCGCCTAAGCACTGCTCCGTTATATGTATTAGCAACGCTAAATACTGAAGATCTAAAATCCGAGGACGACTTGTATGGCGTTCTATCGTTCGTGTTTTGGACTCTTACCTTGATTCCTTTAATGAAGTATGCTTTATAGTCCTAAAAGCAGATGATGCTGGTGAAGGTACTTGTTTATAACTTTATATATATAGTTTCTTTGTTTTCTGATATTATGTTTAGAATCACTAAAAATAATAATTGAATCAATTGACATAGGAGCTCATGCATGTGAACAAACTAATCAATGTAGGTGGAACATTTGCCCTGTACAGTTTGATTCGCAGGCACGCTAACTCGGATCTCCAGCCACATCAAGGAGATTCAAATGAGATAACTCAGATAAGTAACATTGATGATGAGGAAAGTAAAACTATTAAGACCAAAGCACAGTCTAGAGCTAGAAGGGCCATTGAGAATCACAAAAGTGTTCACTATTCCGTGTTGTTCTTGGCACTTTTCGGTGCTTGTTTGGTGATTGCGGACGGAGTATTAACCCCAGCCCTTTCAGTTCTTTCGGCTTCAACAGATCTCGAAAAGTCATTGACAGACCTAACAGATCAAGGTAAAAATTTGAGAGAGATTTGTATCGACATATATACTAAAGTTACAAAAAACTTCACTGTCAATGATTTTTATTAATGTGGTCTTGTTGGTTAATGTTCTCGCCAGTGTCACATTCATCGAAAACTAAGAAGTCGGTCTCGGATGCGCTTGACAAATGTAAGCGATCGAAAACAGAAACAGTTCTTTCCATGCACATTCATATATATTGCAAGATATATAGCAATTGAGCTTCATGACAATAACTGTTTCTTTTCTGCACATTATCATGGCTCATTAGTGTTGGCCTTACAATTCCAAGGTCTTAAACGTTCTAACATCACACTCTCTAGCTACTTTCTTGTATTCCATACCTCATTAACTTGGCCTCATAATTTTCACTGAATGCTACTTGTTACAGATGTGCCAGTTCCGATCGCTTGTGTCGTTTTGATTGGCTTATTTGCGCTGCAGCATTTCGGGACTCATAAGATTGGTTTTATATTTGCACCAGTTATAGTACTATGGCTCCTGTTTATTGCTTCTATTGGTCTATATAACATATTGCACTACCATCCCCTCATTATCAGGGCTGTCTTTCCTCTATATATGTACAAGTTTTTCCGAAACGTCGACGTTAGATGTTGGAGGTCATTGGGCAGTGTGGCCTTATGCATTGCAGGTAGGTTTAGAACCTGATTCAAAAATTCCTTGTCCGTGTCGAATAACATGGCGGATACCTCATAATTAATTGTACATGAAGTTGTCCTAAAAAGGACCAACAACTCATGATTTATAGAATTGCTTTTCTCACAGAGAGTTTGTTCTGAGCTCTTGATGAAGAATTTTTATTTTGCTTCCATTTTTCAGGATCAGAGGCAATGTTTGCTAATCTTGGTCACTTCTCAAAGAAATCAATCAAGGTATCAAAATGTGGCCCTGCTAATAATTTCAAGTTGATCAAAATATGGCGCAATGTCATGAGAATGCAAGTAGACAGACATTTAGGATCATGAAAACATATCATCTTCAAATTGTACACTATTATTGTTGATCAATGTCCATGAAATTTTGTTGGCATTTTAAGGTTCCTTTCTTATTGCAATGTTATCTCAATGACTCCATCGATCGCTGCAGTTTAGTTTTGTGTTCTTCGTCTATCCTGCGCTTCTTTTATCTTATGCGGGTCAAGTCGCATTCATCTCCAAAGCAGGATTGGCAAAGCACCACATAACTTATCTTGGGCATTCAGTACCTAGTAAGATCTGCATCTTCTTCTTTTTTCTTCTTGGTACTAAAATTTATGTGCATTGTTGGCTTCTGTTGTTCTGTATATATATTCACCGATTACGACATTGCAAATCCAGAACCTGCGCGTCCTCTATTCACAGTGCTGTGTCTACTTGCGTCTGCAGTAGGAAGCCAAGCAACGATTACTGCCACGTTCTCCATGATTAAGCAATGCCAAGCGCTTAATTGCTTTCCGAGAGTGAAAATAGTACACACTTCAGATAAGATACATGGACAAGTCTATATACCAGATATCAACTGGTTAGTCATGGTACTCACCCTTGCAATTACTATTGGCTTCCGAGACATTTCAATGATCGTAAGCGCAGCTGGTAAGCGTTCATGATTTTGCAAACTCATCCTATACACAAGTCATGACATTACTGATTTTCACCTCCTTTGTAGGTATCGTTATAATCGCCGGAATGACTGTAACAACTTGCCTAATGTCACTTGTGTTTGCTCTACACTGGGGGAAGAATGTCCTTATATCAGCAGGTTTTTTCATCTTCTTCAGTTCTGTCGAGGCCCTGTGTTTATCCGCGTGTCTCTTGAGGTTTCATCGTAGCGAGTGCTCTCTTATCGTCCTCATAGTAATTTGCCTGGCATGTATGCTGGCTTGGCACTATGGTACGACGAAGAAATATGAATTCGAAGAGCAAAACAAGGTGTTGATGGATTGGCTCGTAGATCTCAGCTCTTATCTTGGCGTTGCCAGAGTTCCGGGCATCGGATTCATCTACACTGATGTAACATCAGGGATACCAGCTTTCTTCTCTCACTTTATCACAAACCTACCTGCATTTCACCAGGTACTGATTTTCGTCTCCTTCAAGCCGGTACTAGTACCTCATGTAACGCCCGGAAGACGATATATAATTGGACGGGTCGGACGCAAGGATTTCCGAATGTACAGATGTATTGTGAGATTTGGTTACTGTGATCCCATTCGAGATACCAATGACTTTGAAGATCAGCTTATCCACTCTATCGCGAACTTCATTTCCATGGAAGGAAATAATTCCGAGACAATGTCATCCTCCGAAGGGAGCATAACCATCATTGGTGATCCAACAGTAGAGCAACATGCCTTGATTCCACTCGAAGAAATTAACATGAGTGTGGTGGTTCCTTCAAGTTCATCTCCTCACGAGGATCATCGTTCTAAACCAGTTAGGAGAAAGGTCAAGTTTTCACTGTCGCCCGAGAAACCAATTATGCAGGAATCGGTAAGGGACGAGCTTCAAGAGCTAGTGAATGCGAGGGAGAGTGGCACTGCATATTTCTTGGGGCAGTCACATCTCTGTGTCCGCGAAGGACCAAACTTTTTGAAGAAATTATTGATCATGACTTATGTTTTCCTGGATAAGAACTGCAGAGAACCTCCGGTCGCGCTAAATATTCCTCATGCTGCACTTGTGGAGGTTGGTATGGTGTACACTTTGTAAAGAAATTTGACAGAAGTTTCACAATTAACATACAGATCAAACACAGATGATAAGAGAAAGTACTATGCACAGAAAAATAATTATGTATTAGATTGAATTGTCATTCAAACATCAGTATTTGAAATTCTTTCAAGCTCTTCAATTTTTTTTTTCTTTTTCCTTCCAGTTGAGCCAATGTAGTTTGAAGATCAAATTGTAAGTCTAAGTCGACATCGAGACACATAATTATGCCGTGCGACATCGCTAAATTAGCTGACTTTTAAGCAATAAATAGCCACCAATTATTTCAGCTGAAAAATGAGTATATATATATCAGTTGGTTTACTCTCTTACTGGGAAGTGACTAAGTGTGACATCTTGAAGAGCTTTCAACTTCGCTCTACCGCCGTACTCTTCCGGCAGAACATCCTCCCCTACCTCCTTAATGAAGTTGTCATGCTCCTCTCCATTGTTCACAATCACAATCTGCATTTAACATCATCAAATTATTCCATTATAAAGCAAACTAACTACTACTGCTAATTGACAATAACTAGCAATGCATTTCTCCCTTTCACTACAAAGGAAAATCTCATACTTAATGAGCAAGCCCGTGGATCTCGACTAGCATCAATACTAAGATTTTTACTCGGAGAGTTTTTTCGATACTATTCAAGGAGAGATTCATACATCATTGAGTTCAACTCGATGTTTTCTTTGGTGAATGTTGGATTAATATTATTTCAGTTCCCCCATGAGAGATGCACTTATGAGCGCACATAATACTTAGTAGCATGAATACCACACCAAAAAACCTAGAAATATTTATTGAGTAGAGTTATATAAAGAGACAAATCAAAATTGGAAAAAAAAAATCTTACTTTCTCTTGGGTTGCCTTCTCGAGGAAGCGAGAGACGAAATTCCAAACACTCACGAAGAACCAAGGCATACTCAAGATGAAACACTTTGCCAAACGCTCCGGATAGTAAGCCTGCATGCAAAATATCATCTATAAGCAATACATCACGTACTCAGAGCTCGAAATTAAGACGACCTTTGCTTAAAGGGCAATGAGTTCGGCTTTGGTGACAATTAAATCAAAATTTCCTTGTATATATTTACTAGTCTAAAAATTAAACAAACTTATTGATATTACTACAAGAAAAGTAATACCTGTAAAAATTGGAAACCAGTGATCAAAGCGCGAGCATCAATGTTCTTGTAGCTAATATTGGCCAAATCAATAATGCCAATCATCTTCTCATTCCCTTCTTCTCTTCCTTCTTTGAAAGCACTAAATCAAGTTCAGAGAATAGAAATATGTTATACACTCGGTTTTTTTATTTATATCTCAGGCATCTAACTTAATATAAAGTCACAAACACTGAATCATCACACCCTAAAGAAGTCACATTTTAAATCTTTCAAGTTCATGCGACACACATGCCTTGCGTGCACTTTTCATTATGTATTATACGGTCTTCAAGTAAATGTGCGTCGTTGCTAAAAAAAAGTGTGTGACCTGTGTAGTTTTGGCACACTATTAGATAGACAAGCGAGGGATTCTCATTCTAGTTACCTTGCAATTGTTTTGTCCAGTAAATGCACCACGAACTCTGCATAAACCAATTGAAAATTAGCAATTTTACAAAAGCAACATTAGTATTTAGTCCTAAAATGTAAGACAATGAGTTTTAAATCGAGCACAATGAAAGAGTTTAATCCGTGTAGCCGACTCCAATTAATTTTAAGATTGAGACCGCATTGTTGTTGATATTGAGCTACTTGGGGCTGCGAATCCGCACCACCCATGTTGGTCATCTAATGCACCTCAATATATAGGAACATGCATGTTGAGGTACATTTCACGATTCATACATAATAATATCATTATTGATAGGGAAAAGCGTCGTTACTCAATGGTACAATGTACAAAAAAAAAATAGTGAGTGTGTCAAAGTATCTCTGGTGAGATGGATGAGTCATCACTTGCCAAAAGACAAAAACTAAATTTTTAAGAAGGTCGTGAGTTTGATTTCAGCTGAAGTCAAAAATAAATGAATTATAAATAAATTGTGAGCAATATAGTATGTGACTTTAAAGTGTGTAAATGTACCATTGCCTTTTTTCAATTAAAAAAAAAAATGTAGCATTTCTTCCAAAAAACATAAAAATAAAAAAATGTGGCATTGGCTGCATTGCCCTTGAAAATGTCTAAAAAGTCACAGTTAGTCAAAAAAGTGAACATGTCCGACTTTTCAATTTCTAAGAAACAAAAGGGGCTACAAAAAAAGGAATATGCCATTATGACACTCACATCGGACACTCAGGCTGGGTACGTCCTTTCGTTTTTCTCGAGATGTGAGTGGACATGCATTCCGAGGCACATCAAAGGGACATGTACAAGTACAATCCTAACCGAAGTAAAAAAAGATGTCCACTCCCTACCTAACACATAAAATCAAGCTTTGCTCCATCAATTATTCAAGAAATGATGATCCATTGACCAGGTTTTTTAGGTAAATCCATTGGCCAAAATTTCCTCATTAATTATCTCCTTAAAAAAAAAAAGTTTTGATCATAAAAGACTTAAATTAAAGACCATATCAGTCCTAACTCAAAAATATTTTAAATTTCAAAATCATCATCACACACAATAATTTGTAAAATTTTTTTGATGCCCTTTGTAAAACGATAAATATACTTGGACTCATGAGCCCGAACTCATAAGGTGGTTTTTCAAATTTTTACAAATATTTAAGGGTATCAAATGAATTTTACTAGTGATTGCGTTTGCCTCATTGATTACTTGAGGATGACTTTGAAATAAATTTTTCATTTATAAAAATTCTTTTTGACTAAGTAATATTTAAATTGAATTAAAAAAAAAAAGACTAAACTGTTATGAAATGGATGAACACTTGTGCATGTATGTGACCAATTTTTCACATTGAATTGTAACATCAAACATGACTCTCACAATTCACTAATGATTGTGACTCTTCCATGTATTGTTTATTGTTTATCTTATTAATTACTTTCATATGACTTGTGGTGATGACTCGTACACATTATATAAATACAATTATCATTATAATCAAAACTCATGAGTGCCAAATTGTAATTCACACACCAATAATGAAAATCTCTACAAAAAAGACTAAACATCCTTAAGTTCTAGTCGGCTTCCAACTTAATTTCTCCTAATTATTAGGGATTAATCACAATCACCAAAAACATAAGCCACCAAACATTAATTAAGGTAGGAAAGTAAAAAAAAAAAAAAAAAAAATAGTGGTAACAAAGACAAGATTTTGGTAGTGACTCACTCTTGAACTGAAGATGATCATTAGAGTGAAAATGGCGATAAGTCTTAACAATCATAACCGCGTGACCCTCTTTCGACGGCCCCTGAAGAAATATCTTTCTCGAGTTGAGCTCATCGGGGACCTCGCTTTCAGGGACGAATCCGAGCGGGACAAATTGACCCCTCCACTTCTCCCACTGAAGGAACATTTTCGCCCCCTTCTCCGGCTCCATCGATCGTGCGATCAGGAACCGAAGCAGCGTCTCGTCTCCGTATTTCTGCACAGATTTCGACAAATAAATGGTCAATCCAACGGTGGAGAGGACTAGTTGCTTGATTGGTTGATTGATGATTGATTTGGGGGGCGACCTCTGTGGATGATCCGAGCTTCTCGATTGAAGTTCTCATCTGGGTCACCGTTGTTGTTGTTGTTGGTTCTCGGTCTCTCTCCATCTTTGCGAGTGAGGCCAAACTAGCGAAGAACAAATATGTGAAGGAAATTAATTAAGGCTGAGTTTGAGTACTTGTTGACTTGATGTGGTGTGCGTTCAATGGAGTCCGTTGGATTGGCCTTTTGATTCCTAACTGATGGGGTTTATTTAACCGTACCAACTAATTCATGTTCGTATATTGTTGCGACCTCGCTTTAAGGGAACCGTCCCTTAATTACTACTTATATTAGTGCATGCATTTGCTACACTGGTTGGATTGCTTCATCACACACATACCCACACACTTATAATGAAGCCCAAATATATATTAATGCATGAGAATCTCTCAAAATGTGTTGTGCAATTATGACTTATAAACTAATGTGTTGGATTATAATTTAATGATTGTAAATTTAGTTCCCATCGCATGAGTATTTTTGTGAATTCTCAACTTTTCATGGTAGTACAACAACAACAACAACAACATAGCCTCAGTCCCAAATTAACTGGAGTCAGCTACATAGATCAAACTTTTCCATTGTGTTCGATTAAGTGCAATTGATGGTGAACTTTGCAAACCATTCAAATCCCTCTTAATTAATGCATCCCATGTTAACTTTGGTTTGCCCCTACCTCGTCAAATTTCTACAGTTTCTATTGAGTCAAGTTTTCTAGTTGGAGCATTTGTAGCCGTCTTTGCAATTTAACTAAACCATCGCAACCGCCTTCCCTAATCTTTGTATCAATTGATGCTACTCCTACTTATCTTTGAATTTCTATATTTCTTATTCTATCTTTACGAGTTTTACCACACATCCACCTAAGCATCCTCATTTCTGTTACTTTCACTTTATATAATTATTGTTGCTTTACCGCCCAACATTCACTTCCATAGAGTATAGTTGGCCTAATTGCGGTCTTATAAAATTTTCTTTTTAACTTAGTAGGAACATATCGTTTATGGTAGTAGTACCTTTTATATTTAATTCTTTAACTGCTTTAAATTTCTATGTTATACATTTGATGTACTCGATCATGACATGCATAGTACACAATTAGAAGGGACTTGATCAATTCCCTTTCTTGTGTAAGAGCCGAAACTTAAATCCGGTACATATATATATATATATATATATATATGATCAACTGATTAACAAATAATGTGGTTCGTTGGTGTTTAAATATTTTATTATCTAACAATAATATTAATGAATGCAAATATGTCCCATCATCAACGCCCAACTAGACTAGCCATTGATGTAAAGTACTACTGTGTACAAGTATTCAAATGTTAATAATTTAGACTTTTTTTGGATGACATTCAATAATTCAACTCATATAGTAATGATGAATAGTGCTAGTACGTATGCGTAGAATGAGACATCAACACAATAAACTTGATAATAAAAAAACATCAACACAAAATATCAAGTCCTAAGTTTTGAGCCTCTTTTATGAAGGATGCAATGTGAATAATAATTATGTAATTGAAAACACAAGTACACTAGATCAACGTTTTCTCCAACGTACAACTCAACAACACCACGGTAAAATTGATTAGTTCGAAAAATTGTACTTTGTGTTGTAAACTAAGTTGGAACTTGTTAAGAACTAGAGAAAAAAATAGAAGACTAAGAACTTCTACTACTACAAAGGAGAAGAGAAAAAATGAAATAGTTGGAATGAGAAGTTTTCATTCAACTTGGTGTGTTTTTACATTGAGGTTGGCACCCTTTATATAGGTCATTTGGTGATGATGATAAATGTACTTCATACAATGTGTACAAGCAATACATACACCCCATGTCATACAACACATCACAAGCAACATAGACAATACATGGAAGAGTTGGTGTACATTGGAGAGGATTACAAGTTACATGACAATACATAGAAGAGTTGGTGTACATTGGAGAGGATTACAAGTTACATGCTAACATAATATGTTGGTGTACATGCATGGTCATCCATACTTCACAACACTCCCCCTTGGATGACACTTGCTTAGAGATTGTGCCTCGTTAAAACTTTTACTAAGAAAAATCCTGTGGGAAAAAATATAGTAAAAGAAAAAGAGTACACTATTCTCATAAATATTAAGACGGGTATAATATTGTTAAGATTGCCTCATTAAAAACCTTGCTAGGAAAATTCAATGGGATAAAACCATTGCTAAGGGAAAAAGAGTGCAATACATTAATCAATAACTCACCCTCATGTGAACATGGGTGAAACTTGTTCAGTTTCTTTACTTGCAATATCTTTAAGTTTACGCAAGCCAATACCATATGAAAGCCTTTTAAATGTCGTGGTTGGTAAGGCTTTTGTGAATAGATCAATAAGATTATCACTCGATTGGATTTGCTTGACATCAATTTCACCATTCTTCTGAAGCTCATGCGTATAAAAGAATTTTGGTGAAATATGTTTTGTTCTGTCCCCTTTTATGAATCCTTCACTTAATTGTGCAATACATGCTGAGTTATCTTCATATAATATGGTTGAAGAATCTTTTATTGAAGGCAATCCACATGATTCTTGAATATGTTCAATCATATTTCTCAACCATACACATTCACGACTTGCTTCATGAATTGCAAGTACTTCAGAATGGTTGGAAGAAGTAGCAACCATAGTTTGCTTTTCGACTTCCATGATACTGGACGATATTGCCACATGTGAACACATATCCCGTTTGAGAACGGGCCTTGTGGGGATCGAGATAAAAATCCAAACATCAAGCATAACCTTGGAGATTCAATTTTACCCTCTCGAGTAGAATAAACCCATGTCACTTGTTCCTCGAAGATATCGGAAAATATGTTTAACACCATTCCAATGTCTTCGAGTTGGTGATGAGCTGTATCTTGCAAGTAGGTTGACAACAAAAGCAATGTCAGGTCTTGTACAATTTGCAAGATACATAAGTGCACCAATTGCACTTAAATATGGTACATCTGGACCAAGTAGCTCTTCATCACTTTCATGAGGTTGAAATGGATCCTTATCCACTTCAAGTGATCTGACAACCATTGGAGAGCTCAATGGATGCGCCTTGTCCATATAAAATCTTTTTAATAATTTTTCAATATAATTTGATTGATGGACAAATACTCCACTTGAAAAATGTTCAATTTGCAAACCAAGACAAAGTCTTGTTTTTCCGAGTTCTTTCATCTCGAATTCCTTTTCAAGTATTCGGATGTTCTAACGATGTCGTCGTGGTTTCCCACTATATTTAAATCATCAACATATACAGCAATAATCACAAATCCAGTTGATGATCTTTTAATAAAGACACATGGGCAAAGCGGATTATTTACATATCCTTCTTTCAGTAAATAATCAGCGAGGCGTTTGTACAACATTCGTCGGATTGTTTCAATCCGTACAAAGACCTTTGTAATTTTATAGAATGCATGTTATGAGGTTTTGATTTTATTTCATCGGATGTTACAAATCCATCGGGATTTCATATATATCTCATTTGTCAGGGATCCGTACGGATATCTTTGTAACGACATCCATTAAATGCATATCAAGCCCTTCAGAGATCGCAAGGCTTATCAAGAACCGAAATGTGATTGCATCTATAACGAGGAGAATATGTTTCCTCATAATCTATGCCAGGTCTTTGTTAGAAACCTTGAGCTACAAGTCTTGCTTTGTACCTTGTAACTTTATTTTTTTCGTTTCTCTTTCGTACAAATACCCATTTATATCCAACGGGTTTTACGCCATCGGCGTTTGGACAATTGGTCCAAAAACCTCTCGTTTCTTTAACGAGTTTAAGCTCTCTGCTTGGATAGCCTCTTGCCATTTTTGCCAATCGGGTCTTTTTCGACATTCGTCACTGATCGTGGTTACGGATCATCGTCATTTTCACATATTTCAAAGGACACATTGAAAGCAAATATATCATCGGGAACAATTTCATTTCGATCCCAAATCTTACCAGAGTTTAAATAATTTATTGAGATCTCATTATTTTCATCTTTTTCCTCTTTTTCTAGAGGAAGTTGTTCCTCATCAGAATCAACTTGTTCTGACAAATCCTTATCAAATGATTCTTGTGTTTTCTCAGGAGTATTTTGATTTGTATTTATTTTTACTCTCGTTTTCCTCTTTCGTGGAATTGTATCCTTTGAACCAACTGGTCTTCCACGCTTTAAGCGTTTCGTTGGTTCTTGTGCATTTTGTTGCACAGAGACATCAATTTTTGAAGGAGCATTTACAGCTGGAATGTGTGATTTTGTCACTTGTTTTGCATCATTAAATGCATCGGGTAATTGATTTGCAATTTGTTGCAAATGAATGATCTTTTGAACTTCAAGTTCACACTGATTTGTGCGTGGATCATAATGTGATAAAGTTGATGCATTCCAAGCAATTTCGCGCCATTCCTTTTGAATTGGCTTCTTATCTCCCCTAATGGTGGAAAAATTGCTTCATCAAAGTGACAATCAGCAAAACGTGCAGTAAATAAATCCCCTGTTAAGGGCTCAAGGTATCTTATAATAGACGATGAGTTAAATCCAACATAAATCTCAAGTTTTCGTTGTGGACCCATCTTAGTTCTATTGGGAGGTGGTATAGGAACATACCTTTGCACTGACCAAAAATTTTCAAGTGTGAAATATTTGGTTGTTGACCTAAAATGAGTTGCATGGGGGAATGTTCATGGTATGCGTAGGCCTATAACGAATGATAGATCTTGCATGAAGGATATTTGCATGCCCCCAAACCTGAAGTTGATAACTTAGTTCTCATGATTAAAGGTCAGCAATTAATTGAATGCGTTTGATAA
Organism: Stephania yunnanensis; assembly: GCA_039657365.1. Classification (NCBI taxonomy): domain Eukaryota; kingdom Viridiplantae; phylum Streptophyta; class Magnoliopsida; order Ranunculales; family Menispermaceae; genus Stephania; species Stephania yunnanensis. The sequence goes on along the minus strand of CM077588.1, from coordinate 52,883,444 downwards.
GAGATTCTGCCAAACCATTACGGGTATGCACATGTGGAGCAGAATGTTCAATGGTAATTCCTATAGACATGCAATAATTTCTAAATGCTTGAGATTGAAATTCTCAAGGCATTATCAAGACGGATGGTATTGATTGGGTTGTCGAGGAAATTGTGCTCTTAACTTAATGATTTGTGCTAAAAGTCTAGCAAATGCAACATTGCGGGTTGAAAGCAAACAAACATGTGACCACCTAGTTGATGCATCTATCAAAACCATGAAATATCTAAATGGTCCACGAGTGAGGATGAATAGGACCACATATGTCTCCCTGAATGCGTTCTAAGAAAGCTGGGGATTCCACAACAATTTTACTTGGGGATGGTTTAACTATCAATTTACCTTGAGAACAACTAGCACAATTATAATCACCAGAAATTTGAAAATATTTTGTGACTCCTTAAAGGATGTCCATGCGAATTATTAATTATTCTTCGCATCATTGATGATCCTGGATGACCAAGCGGTCATGCCATAAAATGAATGTCTTTGGATCATTGATTTTCTTATTCAAGACGACATTCGTTTCGACATGCCTTATATGAGTAAAATATAATCCGGATGATAAAGTGAGAATTTTTCTAACACTTCTTTTTTCCCATTTGAAACCAATGTGACATAGAGAAATTCTCTATTATTTTCATTCACGGTTTCAATGTGATATCCATTTTGTCGAATATCTTTAAAGCTCAATAAATTTCTTGGATTTTTCGAGTATAAGGCATTGTCAACATGAATTGTTGTTCCCTCAGGCAACATAATATTTGCTCTTCCGAGCCATTAATCAAATTGGAGATGCAGATATTGTTTGAACATTAGCCTCACTAATTTCAAATTGGAGAAATATTCTCTGTTTTTAAGGATTGTATGCGTTGTAGCACAATCAGCAAGACATATATCGCTCTTATTTGATTCATGACTTGAACACATGATTTGTTGATCCATCGGACAAATAATGTTTGGCAAATCAGAAAAAGAGTCATATTTCAATGATAAAATTCATAATATTTTGCCTTTGATTTTGAAGGCATGGTAAAGGTCACAAAAATATTCGGGCATATATATGACAATATTTAGGTAAAATAGCCTTTCATATATGACTAAAAAAATGTCACAATTATGAGCGCTCATTGTCAATAATTATTTGCCCTTTGTAGTGGTGCACCACTTTTATTCCAATTTTTGGTGGAATTGTCAATACGACCTTTACCTGATATTTTCACCTTTTCCACGTCCATAAATTTATTATTGCGATCATGATCATTATATGCAACATATGCTTCTTAATTTGAAGTTGAACTAATTGGACGGGAGCGATATTATATTTATAATATCTCATTATTTTACTCAGCTACTATGAGACAAGAAATAAATCCTTAATATTTATTGGATTGACGTGCGCACTCGATATTTGTTGCAACAATTAATCGAGGCGGGCCACGTGACCTTCTTTTTATTGTCTCATCAGTCATATTTCCACATAGCCTCAACATAGAGGTAATTAAAATTGTGGAATTATAATTAACATTTGACTGATTAAATTTTGTAGCATGAGACCCAGCCGCTCATTTTGAGCTTTTTGGAGCATTACCCTTTTGGTATGTATATATATAACTCCATAAGGTGAAAATATATATAAAGTGAAATATTAACTTTTCAAATCTCTAAAGAGAAATTGGTGAATGATTGTGTACAACATACAACCTTGCATGGATACAAGTTTTATTCATAATTTGTAATATCTAATTATCATGACAAGAATTATAATAAGATAACAAATTCAACTATGGTAATTGATTAATATTTTGAAAGTAAATATAATATAAAATAATTTTCTCTTTTCTTTTTATGTAAATAAAAAAAAACATAACATATGATTAAGTATATGTTCACAACTTGATTTATTAATAATCAAATGTACTATTCGTATGAGTTGGTGGGACAACCTCTAGGTTGGGTGGCGAGACAAAGTCTGCTTAATGCCATGCCTCATCGAACGGGATAACCCGTCTCCCTTTCAATGTTTAGCTTTACCGGGGACAAGGCTTACCCACTATCAACTCGAACTTATAGCATGATTTGTATTATAAAATCAAGAATAGAACAATAACTAATTGTTTGTAGTTTTAAGAGAAAACTAATTATGTCACATATTGACTTTTGATTTCTGATGTAGAAGATCGTACAAGACGCAACTACAGAGCATACTTTCGCAATCGGTGACGCTATAATGCATAATATATGAATAAAGTATGCATAGATAAAAGGAAGCAACCATGATAATATAGAAGTAAATTGAACTTATTTAAATAACAAAAGTTATACCTTCCTAGCTTTCTCTCCTTAACAAGCCTTCTTGAACTTCAAGATCTCCTTAATGCTAGAGCAAGCTCGTGCTGATAACGTGTTGTAAATTGAATTGGAACTTGTTAAGAACTAGAGAAGAAAATAGAAGACTAAGAACTTCTACTACTACAAAGGAGAAGAGAAAAAATGAAATAGTTGGAATGAGAAGTTTTCATTCAACTTGGTGTGTTTTTACATTGAGGTTGGCACCCTTTATATAGGCCATTTGGTGATGATGATAAATGTACTTCATACAATGTGTACAAGCAATACATACACCCCATGTCATACAACACATCACAAGCAACATAGACAATACATGGAAGAGATGGTGTACATTGGAGAGGATTACAAGTTACATGACAATACATAGAAGAGTTGGTGTACATTGGAGAGGATTACAAGTTACATGCTAACACAATATGTTGGTGTACATGCATGGTCTCCATACTTCACAACACTTTGTATAATATATATAAATCTAGTTATTTCAAAAGACAAAATCATTAATAAATTTTGTGAACAGGGCATGTTTTACAGCCTCACTCACATATATGAATAGGTGGTGGATTATTTTTGTTTTTATTTTTTCATTCCTTTAACTGGATGCACGAGGTGCTTGAGTTGGAGGGGCCAACTGGACATTACTCGAGATAAAAGTAATGCGCCCAACTCAAGTTTCAAGCCTTGCAAAAACATAGGGAAGGGAGGGGGAAATGGATGATTGACTCAAATGAGTTGGAGCAACACTCTTGGCTACATTTTTTGTGGAATAGGTTCCTTTTAACTTTTGTTGAAAAACAGGATACTGTTGTGAAGTGTGGATGACCATGCATGTACACCAACATATTGTGTAGTTATGTACTTCCACTAGTCTATGTATTGTCATGTTCTTTGTAATCATTTCAATGTACATGGGGTGTATGTTTTAGTCCCACATTGCTAAGGCACATTTGTCATCATACCAATATAAGGCATGTCGAAACGAATGTCGTCTTGAATAAGAAAATTAATGATCCAATGACATTCATTTTATGACATGACCGGCTTGGTCATCCAGGATCATCAATGATGCGAAGAATAATTAATAATTCGCATGGACATCCTTTAAGGAGTCACAAAATATTTTCAACTGGTGATTATAATTGTGCTAGTTGTTCTCAAGGTAAATTGATAATTAAACCATCCCCAAGTAAAATTGTTGTGGAATCCCCGGTTTTCTTAGAACGCATTGAGGAGACATATGTGGTCCTATTCATCCTCTCTTGTGGACCATTCAGATATTTCATGGTTTTGATAGATGCATCAACTAGGTGGTCACATGTTTGTTTGCTTTCAACCCGCAATGTTGCATTTGCTAGACTTTTAGCACAAATCATTAAGTTAAGAGCACAATTTCCTGACAACTCAATCAAGACCATCCGTCTTGATAATGCCGGGGAATTTCAATCTCAAGCATTTAGAAATTATTGCATGTCTATAGGAATTACCATTGAACATTCTGTTCCACATGTGCATACCTAGAATGGTTTGACAGAATCTTTTATCAAACGCATTCAATTAATTGCCAGACCTTTAATCATGAGAACTAAGTTATCAACTTCAGTTTTAGGACATGCAGTCCTTCATGCAGCATCTATCATTAGTTATAGGCCTACTGCATACCATGAATATTCCCCCGTGCAACTCATTTTAGGTCAACAACCAAATATTTCACACTTGAGGATTTTTGGTTGCGCAGTGTATGTTCCTATACCACCTCCCAATAGAACTAAGATGGGTCCACAACGAAAACTTGGGATTTATGTTGGATTTAACTCATCGTCCATTATAAGATACCTTGAGCCCTTAACAGGGGATTTATTTCTCATGCACGTTTTCTTGATTGTCACTTTGATGAAGCAATTTTCCCACCATTAGGGGAGATAAGAAGCCAATTCAAAAGGAATGGCGCGAAATTGCTTGGAATGCATCAACTTTATCACATTATGATCCACGCACAAATCAAAGTGTGAACTTGAAGTTCAAAAGATCATTCATTTGCAACAAATTGCAAATCAATTACCGATGCATTTAATGATGCAAAACAAGTGACAAAATCACACATTCCAACTGTAAATGCTCCGCAAGAATTGATGTCTCTCGTGCAACAAAATGCACAAGAACCAACGAAACGCTTAAAGCGTGGAAGACAGATTGGTTCAAAGGATACAATTCCTCGAAAGAGGAAAACGGGAGTAAAAATAAATACAAATCAAAATACTCATGAGAAAGCACAAGAATCATTTGATAAGGGTTTGTCAGAACAAGTTGATTCTGATGAGGAACAACTTCCTCTAGAAAAGGAGGAAAAAGATGAAAATAATGAGATCTCAATAAATTATTTAAACTCTGGTAAGATTTGGGATCGAAATGAAATTGTTCCTGATGATATATTTGCTTTCAATGTGTCCTTTGAAATATGTGAAAATGACGATGATCCAGAACCACGATCAGTGGACGAATGTCGAAAAAGACCTGATTGGCAAAAATGGCAAGAGGCTATCCAAGCAGAGCTAAACTCGTTAAGGAAACCAGAGGTTTTTGGACCAATTATCCAAACGCCAGATGGCGTAAAACCTGTTGGATATAAATGAGTATTTGTACGAAAGAGAAACGAAAAAAATGAAGTTACAAGGTACAAAGCAAGACTTGTAGCTCAAGGTTTCTCACAAAGACCTGACATCGATTATGAGGAAACATGTTCTCCTGTTATAGATGCAATCACATTTCAGTTCTTAATAAGCCTTAGCGATCTCGAAGGGCTTGATATGCATTTAATGGATGTCGTTACAAAGATATCCGTACGGATCCCTAGATAGTGAGATATATATGAAAATCCCTGATGGATTTGTAATATCCGATGAAATAAAATCAAAACCTCATAACATGCACTCTATAAAATTACAAAGGTCTTTGTACGGATTGAAACAATCGGACGAATGTGGTACAAACGCCTCGGTGATTATTTCTTGAAAGAAGGATATGTAAATAATCCGCTTTGCCCACGTGTCTTCATTAAAAGATCATCAACGGATTTGTAATTATTGTTTGTATATGTTGATGATTTAAATATAGTGGGAAACCACGACGACATCGTTAGAACATCCGAATACTTGAAAAAGGAATTCGAGATGAAAGAACTTGGAAAAACAAGACTTTGTCTTGGTTTGCAAATTGAACATTTTTCAAGTGGAGTATTTGTCCATCAATCAAATTATATTGAAAAAATATTAAAAAGATTTTATATGGACAAGGCGCATCCATTGAGCTCTCCAATGGTTGTAAGATCACTTGAAGTGGATAAGGATCCATTTCGACCTCATGAAAGTGATGAAGAGCTACTTGGTCCGCAGGTACCATATTTAAGTGGAATTGGTGCACTTATGTATCTTGCAAACTGTACAAGACCTGACATTGCTTTTGTTGTCAACCTACTAGCAAGATATAGCTCTTCACCAACTCGAAGACATTGGAATGGGATTAAACATGTTTTTCGATATCTTCGAGGAACAAGTGACATGGGTTTATTTTACTCGAGAGGGGTGAAACTGAATCTTCAAGGTTATGCCGATGTTGGATTTTTATCTGATCCTCACAAGGCCCGTTCTCAAACGGGATATGTATTTACATGTGGCAATACTGTTGTATCATGGAAATCAGTAAAGCAAACTATGGTTGCTACTTCTTCCAATCATTCTGAAGTACTTGCAATTCATGAAGTAAGTCGTGAATGTGTATGGTTGAGAAACATGATTGGACATATTCAAGAATCATGTGGATTACATTCAATAAAAGATTCTCCAACCATATTATATGAAGATAATGCAGCATGCATTGCACAATTAAGTGAAGGATTCATAAAAGGTGTAGAACAAAACATATTTCACCGAAATTCTTTTATGCGCATGAGCTTCAGAAGAATGGTGAAATTGATGTTAAGCAAATCCGATCGAGTGATAATCTTGCTGATTTATTCACAAAAGCCTTACCAACTACGACATTTAAAAGGCTTACATATGGTATTGGCTTGCATAAACTTAAAGACATTGCAAGTAAAGAAACTGAACAAGTTTCACCCATGTTCACATGAGGGGGAGTTCTTGATTAATGTATTGCACTCTTTTTCCCTTAGCTATGGTTTTATCCCATTGGGTTTTCCATGCAAGGTTTTTAATGAGGCAATCTTAACAATATTATACCCATCTTAATATTTATGAGAATAGTGTACTCTTTTCTTTTACTATATTTTTTCCCACAGGTTTTTCTTAGTAAAAGTTTTAACGAGGCACAATCTCTAAGCAAGCGTCATCCAAGGGGGAGTGTTGTGAAGTGTGGATGACCATGCATGTACACCAACATATTGTGTAGTTATGTACTTCCACTAGTCTATGTATTGTCATGTTCTTTGTAACCATTTCAATGTACATGGGGTGTATGTTTTAGTCCCACATTGCTAAGGCACATTTGTCATCTTACCAAATGGCCTATATAAAGGATACTAACTTCATTGTAAGAGCACACCAAGTTGAATGAAAACTTCTCATTCCAACTATCTCATTTCTTCTCTTCTCCTTTGTAGTAGTAGTTTGTAGTAGTAGAAGTTCTTAGTCTTCTATTTCCTTCTTTAGTTCTTAGCAAGTTCCAATTTATTTTACAACAGATACAATGTATTTTACATATTTACATTTGTAGAGGTTAGTGAAACAAAAAGGCCACACCCAATTCTTTTGATTACCTCATATATATATATATATATATATATATATATATTCTCTTTCATATCAAAAACTACACATACGAAAAAAAAAAAAAAAAACAGTCTCATCACTATCTTAACCATGTGACGATTTAAAAATGTAGTCCCATTAAAATGGGGCTCCCCCACTTGTTGCCACATTGTATATTGGACCATAACACATTGAACTGAAGCATATGTTATAATTACACAAATAGATAGACACAATGGTGCGTACTTTGTGTGTCACGGCACACTTCGTTGGCCAGCTATATATACTACGCGTTCAAGGCTTTCATACCATGAAAGCTACATATCTATAGACAATTACAAACAATTAAGGCCATGTTTGGTTTGTTTCGCCAACTTACAGTGCCAACTGTATAAAAAAAATGAATTAACATAAATATCCTTCAAACAAAAGATTATATTTTCATATTTTCACGTTTGGAGTTAACTCACAGTGAAAGATCATATTTTAATGTTTGGTTCAACTTTAAACTTATAGAAAGTTGCAAATTTTTAAATAATAAAAGATATAAATTAACATAAATATTTTTCAAACAAAAAAATAAATATGTTAACAATAAAAAGTAATTAATGAAAATAATTATGTCCAAAAACTCATGGGAGATAACTCTCCTAAGTGGGGTGAAAGAGATATCTCTCACCCTTAAGCATGAGTTAAGAGATAACTTGAAAAGAAGTTAGTCAACCAAACATGATTACTTCCATCTCACCACAAAGTTATCTTTCAAAAGTTAATTTCACATCTAACCAAACAAAGCCTAAATTTGTTTATAGATCAACAAACTTATCATCCCATATTATTGTAAGAGAGTCTAGTTCAATGTTTTATCTGTATTTTTTTTTTTTTTGAAGCCCAGTATCAAGCTCATCAGGAGCAATCTCATCCCCTTAAAAGAGAGACATATTTGTCTCATTTACAAGCTCACAAGGAGCTATTACAAACTTACTAACCTTCGATGGACAAATAATTAATCGGCTATAATAAACCTATAAAACGTGAGTGAGTCACAATGAATCCAAAGAACCTAGTTGAACCTAACGGAACCAACATGCACGCAAACTACCAAGATTAATTAGAACCTCGATTATTCATTCTACCAAAATCCATAATCGACTCGAAGGACAACCGCCCAAACATCTAAGACGAACATTCAAAGATACCTTAATTTTCAACTTCATACTGCACATTAGAATCAAACATCTCATGACCGATTAACATCATCTCTTATTTTTCTTTCTATATAACAGAATAAAGGATTTCGAAAGAAGACCCATAAATGCTGGCACTCTGATAGTTTTGAAAACCTGGAGATCAGAATTCAGAGAATACAAAGCACGTACCTATTAGTTGAGAAGTGCTAGAATAACAACATGTCACACCACAAGACACGTTCACTCAAAAAGTCATCTATGTGTGCTTCGAGATGCAAACAGACACAAATCCCAAAGCATAACAAGTGTGTCGAAGTTGCCTAAAAAGCTCTTATAAACTAATGTGTTTAGAGATGTGACATCGTTGTTATCATTCTAATATTTCTCTTATTAGTTTTTAAATCAGAATAACATAATAAATATTTTAGTTTGAACCGAAGTAAAGGAGGAGCTGAAGAAGGGTTGGACACCATCAAATACCCTCCAAAAAATAATATTAGTAGCACTGAAACCATAATTATAAAATAGGGACCCAATAATGAATAAAAAGCATGCTCTTCAATAAACAAGTCTACAACGTTACGTGCACAACTAGCCCAACAAGCCCCATGTGGAGCCCGTGACAAGTATGGAAGAGTTTTCTCCACCAGAGACCTAATGAAGCCACATACATGTGTGGCAGGGAAGATAAGAGAATAGACAGACTAACATTGCAAGCTGTTTAACCTGCCACAAACAGTTGTATGAAGAGCTATATTTGGCACTAAGAACAAATTCTATAAATATTTCTAACTAAAAGACAAAAAGTCAAAAAGAAAAAGGGGCTGACAGGATTATTCACCAAGTAGATATCTGACAAAGAAGATATGCAAAATATGCAACTTTTCTACATTTTAATGCATTGGATATGAAGTTCACAGTATCATAAATTGAGTACCAAGCATTGAAAATGCTCAAACCTGCAAAGTTTCATCTATCTCACTTGTATCAGACAATCATCAAACAACAGATATGTGCATATAACATCATTGAACTGAAATTAACTTAATTTCTTATCATATTGGCAAGAAGCCATTATGTTTTAAAAAGAAGCTAACTACTATTCTTCATACTATTGACACAATTTATTTTAAGGACTACAACTAGTCAAGACTCAAGAGAGAAGAACAAATCTTCCGATTTGCAATAATCTATCATACAAGTTAATTCACTGAAAACAACTTTGCTTGCCCAAGTCCTAATGCAAATGAACCTAATATTTACCTCCTACATGCATCCAGGTGCAAGCTGTTGAGTTCTCTCCAAGCAGGACGAATAGCCACCGATGGCTCTTTCGAGTCACAACAATACCATTTATTTCACAAGCAATTCCCAGCTTCCAGTGAGATCCATCAATCCATGTAGAACCTTTGAAGTCGAGTACATTTAACAAACAATCAAGAATAACCTGTCCCAGGTTAAAAAGCAACAGATTAGAAAATGTATAACTAGTAGGGAGCCCATCCAAATAAATAGAGCACAAGCCAAATGCAGGTAGCATATAGCATCAGTAATAATCGGAAAAACATCACGATGCATACACATTTACATTCACATGTCGTGTGAGCTGGTAATAAAAATAAGGCAAAAATAAGGAACAATCAGGATACTAATTAGAAGACGAATAAAATAGACAGATGTATGAAAGAATGGGAATAAATAAAGAGACTTATTTGACAAATGCTAATGCAGTATACTACTCAGCACAGTGCGCCTGGATCTGCTACAATTACTAAAATGTAGCAAGTGTAGAGATGCAATCGTTTTGAAGACAAAACTAGTGAATCATTATATGTTAAAAGAAAAACATAGGATAACAGAATGAATGTTTCGCTGTAGTCTGGGGACAACAAAAATTCTAATCTAGAAACAAACTGTTCAAAAAGTTAACGTAAAGTTGCAAACATTGAGCCTTCATCAAACCGCACGATTGCAGAATATTGAGTCATGCATGCAGTTTTCTTCACCCTATCTGTGCTATCCTCAAATATTTCTTCTAAGAAACAAAGTTTTTGAGAAAATAAACTTAAGAGATTCAACGCGTTTATAATTCAAGAAGTAAATGCACAGAACTTAGTGATCTACTTACAGAAGTCATAAGTGAAATACCTTAACTACTTGGACAGCACGCTCATAAGATCGTTGGGAGAAAACTGCTGAATCACCGGCACGCCAACTTTAGCATTTTCGGGAAAGTCCATATTGAGCTCCTGCTTCACTATATCTCCATCATTATTCCCACATATCCTCACATGGCCAAGGTTGCCCATTGGTGACTCAAAATCATCCATAGCGAACCGACTCGGAATGGAAGTACCTCTACCAACAAATCCATAACTTCTAGCAGATCCTTGGTCTTGCAGATCACAGGCTCTTAAGCCATACGAACCCTCAATTTCACAAGCATTTGATACAATTCCAGGCACTTTGTTAACATTGCTGAGATTAGGGGTTGAGTTCTGTACATGCCAATTCGTACCGTTGTCAGAATGGACAATGCCAGATGACACTGGCGGGATGGAAACAGGAACTGAGTACCCATTAAGTCCACCAGTATGCTTGTAGCTCGCATCCGAAACTTGTCCAAGGCCTACTGATGAACTATGTGATTGCACCGATTGGGCAGAAAGCAGACCATAGTCAATCACGTTGTTGCCGCTATAACTAGAATTCTGACTTAGTGGAATAGAACCATTGCCTCCTGTACGGAACCCGTTGGAGGTAAAGAAGGAACAACAAGACAAGAAGGCTGCACATTAATTGCATGGCTGGATTCTTGAACAGGTTGGTGGTGTTGTTGTTGTACTATTTGCATCAACATATTACCGTTCTGAGTATGAAGTCCTCCATTTCCCGCAGTGCTAATTGTTCCAAGATTGTTGGGCGGCCATGACCCATATCCAGAAGGAATATCATCGACCAAAATGCTGGATTGAGGAAATTGTTTGGATATGTTTGGTTGAGATTTAACTATAGGTTGGCCAAATGTCACCCCACGTTCAACAGGGATGCCCTTTGGCCCCTGCAATGAAGCTTGTAAAAGAGCCGACTTATCCATGGCAGGCAACACTATGCTACCAGTCGGTCGACCCAAGACTTCAGCTTGCAGAGCAGCCAATGTTTGTGCTGGAATTTGACCAGAGGCAGCCAAAGCCTGAATATCAATCCTTCCTAATGGGCCAATTTTTGCATTAGAATCTCCAGGCCCATAGAATGTACTAGGAATTCCACCTTGTTGTTGAGCTACACCATTTAATCTCTTCAAGTACAATCTGAATTTCTGCATCAAAATCAGCAAGGACGTTGCAATAGTGAGCAAACCTAATATAGTTATAGAATAACTTTTACTAAATAAAATAATTTGCATTCTATTTCCCAAGGGGTAAACGGAACATCTCATTCACATGGTTCAGCCACGTTCCGCGCAAGACATAAGGATCCTCTTATAATTACGTCAGTACATTAGAATTCCTCAATGATTCCATTATTTACAGCTTATAAAGGATCCTAAACATCCATGCCAGCTTTCATCCCATTCTTCTCCACAGGAGACAAGCATTTGCAGCGCATAAACGATCAAGAATTTTAAGGAAAGAAGATTATTACACAAATGAATTCATAACTTTAGATTTGAACGTGATGGTTATGAAAAATTGTAAATTTGCAGGGAATACTATCTAGCCAAAAAACCTGGGACCTGCAGGTTCATTGAAATTTTGCCACAAAAACATTATTGTTCAGGGTTTGTTTGAGGACGTTAGTATGCACCAGATATTTTACTGTAATTTTCCTGTGAGACAAAAACTTATAAAGCCAATCACATAGGCAAATCCTCAATGATTCAATATACGGCGGACAAAAAACCTAAAAACAGGCAATATCACAAACAAAAGATGAAGTTCCTTACCAATAACCAAGAACAATTGATAAAAACCTAAAATTGTTATCATCATGAAAACTTCATTTTTGAAACCATTATAAAATCATACTAAACTAAAGGGATTTCAATAGAATAAGAAAAACATACGAATCCCATGAATTGATATCACAAACCCAGTTAATAGCAGATTTGTTTTTGAGGCTGATTGCAGATTTTGACAACCAACAAATTTCATTTCACAACATGTAAGATGTAGGCAAGAAAAAAAAAAAGTAATTACCGATCCATGAGTATTTTTCAACAAGCATTAAACGGGAATCTAAGTTATCAAAGACCAACCTGCAAATGACTTGCCACATTTTCTCTAGTAAGACCGGGTACATTCATCAATTCAAGAATTCTCTTGGGTACAGCCTCTGCAGAAAGGCAACACAAATAATCAGCAGCAAAAAAAAAAAAAAAAAAAAAACTGAATAGTTTCAACAGTGCTTCTGATTTGGCATACAATGACGATTATTTTGAATGAAGAATCTTGGTTAGTACTCAATGGAGAAGTGGAGTAAAATGAGTAACTCAATATTCTTACTGTCAAGTCCAAGTTGGCTCACGGCATTGACAAACTGCTGGTGAAGCTCCACTGACCACACTACACGTGGCTTTTTTGATGTGGCAGGGTCATTATCTTCCAATTCACCATCTTCTTCCTCTTCTTTCGTGTCTTTTCTTTTCTTTGCAGTTTTCCAACTTGCATCTGTACCCTCATTAACAGAGGATGCATAATCAGTATCATCACCACCTCGCTTATGCCGATCATTCTCTTCTATACTTGATTGTTCAAAATCTTTGCTTCCACTCCACTTTTTCCGCACAACATGTTGCCATATGTTCCGCAGCTCTTCCATTCGAACAGGTTTTAGCAAATAGTCACAAGCCCCATGTTTAATTCCCCTCATCACAAGATTCTTTCTCTGATCACCTGACATCACTGAAAGCAACAGGAAGTTCAAGTGTCACTGTTTGCATAAACCTCAACATCTAAAATTCAGTACGAGGAAAAATTACTCACTGATAACAGGAAGGTCCATTTCCAGCCCAACGTGTTCAAGAAGTTTGAATCCATCCATATCGGGCATATGAACATCACTAATTACAAGATCGAAACAACCTTTCTTCTCCCGTAGAAGATTCAACGCAACAGTAGCTTGGGAGCAAGTTGTCACTGCAACCAAGTGATTGGGTAACTAAGGCACATGTTTTATAAATGCTTTATCTAAAAATTGATCAGAATAAAGGTATCAGAAGCTTGCGCGCACGCGAGCGCGTGTAGAGCGAGAGCTGCACATCTCACATAATAAACTGGCAAAAGGTCACAAATACATTTGCTGGAAGCTAAGGTGTTTACATGGAATTACTAAGGGTAGTAATCATAATAACTTTAGAAAAACATTGTTAAAATATATCAACAGATAATTAGTCGCCACTCACCATTACAGCTAATAAGGTAAATAACAACCAACCTTTTTTGTAAAATTACTTTGCAAGGGTTACACACTATTACCATTCAATTTAGCAATAGTCATCAAAACCTTTCTTTCGAATGTGGAGATAACTGTGTTCATCCCTACTCATTTGTCCAACTCAAGCATAGAAAAATCAACAAAAAATCATCTAGAGAGTTCATAAATTACACAAATAAACGACAGAACAAGAAACAGATTCCAAAATTTAGTTTTGATATGGCACAAGAGCCAAAAAATGACCACAGACCAAACAAATGCACAAGAACAAATAGGATCTGAATTCAATTTAGGAAAAGCAACAATGCTTAAGAAAGTTAATAACTTAAGAGCAATGAGATGATTGAACCAATTTCTGTGGACCTAAAATACCAGATCACACAGAAATCAGAATATTAGAGTCGCGTCAACAGAACAAAAGAACCTTGGGTGCCGATGAAGAAGTACCCAGCATTCCTCAGTGTTGGGACCGCCCACGCCTTTATCGCGGTCCATGGATCTCATTAGTATCGATATTGTCCCCGCCTCAGCCACCTTCAACTCACAGGTGTAGAGTTTTACTCCAAAAGGCATCGGTACTATTGAGGAGATAACCACGACTTAAGTACTTCTTTATGAAGTTCACACTTAACGATGTGGAACAGTATTTCGGTCCACGCATCTCCAACACTCAGCTTAGTAGCAACAAATGCAGCAACAACTAACATAAAAGATGCATGCATGTTTGAGCTCTTTCAAAGGACCATAATAAGAATATTGGTCCTTCTATGAGCAATAAGCCATCCAAAAACCTGTCTTAACCAAAATCTAATTCTTCAATTATTACCAAATACAGAGGCAACACAATCAAATGATAGAACTTCCAATTAGTTAATTTGTTTTCTAACCCTAATCAACCATAAATTAAAATTGTGTTAGTAAAAAAGAGTTAGGGCACCTCAGTTACAGTAGACAAATTAGAACAAGGAAAAGTTAAAAAACTGGCACCTAAAACCAATGGTTAGAAATGGTGTACTCATGACCACAAAAAGATCTCAAAAAAGAAATGGTACTTACTCCATTCCGTTTCAAAAAAGTTCACAGTTTTTGCACTTCTTAGAAACTCATTAAATGACCCCAATTGATGGAAAAAAAAAAACATAACAACACCAAAATACTCACTCTCGTTACATATCTATAACAACAACAACAACATAGCCTCAGTCCCAAATTAACTAAAGGTCGGCTACATGGATCAAACTTTTCCATTGTGCTCTTAATTAATACATATCTATAACAACATAAATTGTAAAAGTTCTTAAAAGCTAGTACATAATTAAGGATAAATTTGGCATTTCAGTCATTAATGCCTCCTTGAATTAAGGAGCACCTCCCAAAATAAACGGGAGTGACAAAGCAAGAAACTTCTACTTGATTTGAAAGAGTTGAGAAAAAGGATTTGTTGTCTTGAATGTTCCATCAAACTTACTTTCTTTACCGAAAAAATCAACTCTCAATAAAAGTACATAAAAAGAATTCAACACGAAATATTCTGAACAATATTATTTTCCTAAAACTTCTTCTAATTAAGAAAGAATATTTCAAAGGCATCAATACCTTCCAAATTCTTTCTCGCAAGAGAAAATGCAGAGCTATTTAATTTTAACCTTGAACCAGGGCAGCCTTGGGTGGTCATTATCCATTTAAAGCAGCACTATACAGTATTAATCAACTATATCAAGGATACAATCCCTTCAACAAAGTGGTGAGGGTGGTCATCAGAAGAGTCATTAGGCAAAAAGTGCCTCTGGTCATCAGAAGATTCATTAGGCACTATTCAAAGGTGACAATCTACTCCAGCAAAGCGTCTTTTCCTGTTAATAGTTACTCTTGAATGACACCAAGTGGAACACATGAATTAATGCAAATGAAAAAGTGCTATTAAGGCAAGAATAATAACAAACATTCAACGCATATACGTGTCGGCCTAAGATTTCAAGGTTTTCTACAATGAACAGCTGATAAATTCACATATGGTTCCTGAAACCGTGGATCATTGGATCATCAATCATTGAATGAAAATAATTGCTCTACAACTAAAGCAACACATCATAATATGTCCAATGATGAATTGCAGTAAAACATTTCTAATCAAATAAACTGCACAGAGTAAACAGGGCAAGCAACACTCAACAATTTCTCGAGTTAACAAACAGTCACCAGAAACTCCCATATCGTAGTCTCCGAGATTGAGATCTAAGTCAACTTGGGATGCATTAATTAGGGGGGATTTAAATGGTTTGGAAAGCTCACCGTCAATTACACTAAATCAAGCACAAATGGAAGAGTTTAAACAGTGTAGCCGACCCCAACTTATTTGGGATTTGACCAATGACCGCTAAAGTAGAATCAAAGAAGCCCCATATAGGGTGCTTCCAACTATTCGCCATAACTTCGAACCCAAAACCATCTAAAAAACCCTAAAAATCTCAACTTTCTAGCAAATCAAGCATGGTCTTACAGAATCAAAGCCTAAAAACTGATTTAAGTTCAAAGCTTCAATAAATCCTTGTAATCCGCACTTCGGACACCACATCTAAACCTAATCAACTCCGAATATAACAAATTCGACGATACTCACCGTGATACGAGCACTGCCGAAGCATCTGCTCCAGAATCTTCAAACAGACAGTATCATCATCAACAACCAGAACTCTAAGCCCCACCGGAAACTCGTCGCTCCCAAGTCCGTCCGTTTTGCACGAGCCGTAACTACTCCCCACCGTGTTCAAGCTCGAAACCTGCAATCTCTGCGCGTTCTCCATCATCGCAACCCCCTCCCCACTCCAAACCCACTCGAACCCTCCACAAACCGCTCGATCACTCCGCAGAGTCGCTAACTGCACTGCACCCCGACGAGCTCAGCGCGCGCAGCCGACAGATCCGTCGCCATGGCCGTGGCCGCCCCGACTCCTCGGTCGAGCTCCGCTTCTGGACCAATCCGGCGCCATCTTAGCCTGGGCCTGGCGAGATCTGGACGAAGGGGAGGTGGTCGGTTGGATCGAGGGGTTCGAATTTTTGGGGTCGAATTCAGGTCTGTTTGTAGTCAGTTGGGGTCAGAGCAGAGAGCAGATCCAGTTAGGGTACGTACACAAAGAGAGCATTGAACAGAGAGATAGAGAGAGAGAGAGATATGAATAATAATAATAATAATAATATAATTGAAATATTGAAGATATGTGTGATTTATTAATGGTGTGTAATAAAGGAGAGAGAGAGAGAGGGGGGAGCTGAGATGGAAAGACAGCGCGAGCCAGGAAGATAACCCCGCAAATATTAGTACCCCTTACTTACCTTCATTGTTTGTTTTGTTAAATATGGAGAGAGCTTATTCCATGGGATGTCACGTCTAGAATACAAAACCAGCATCCGATAGAACGATACACCTCAAGATCCATGCGTGAGCGGACGTATTTTTCTTTTTTAAATAACATGGCATAGTAGGTTGTGGGTTCGACTTTCTATCATAAGTTTATGACTAATTTTGATTTTTGTTATAATGCATTTACTAAATTAGTGTAATCTCATAGTCAACTAGCGGGTAAACTATATATTGATAGTTTCGTGCGGATATCAAATTTAGAGATCGCGTTGTAAGGTCTAATTTCGAGTGTTATATTTTAACAATAACAAATAGACCTCGATACTACATTAATATCAAAAAATTTAGTATTTGAACTTGATTGACTACTCCGAGATTAAATTAAAAATCAATTTATAAAGAAACTATAACTCCAACAACGGCATAAAAAGGGTTGGAGGAGCCACTTGAATTAATCTTTACACGGTTTAACAATGAAATTGGGAACCTCTGAAAAGGAGAGCTATTTCTTCCCGATGACACGTGTTGGTACCTGATTGAGCAGTGGTGTTGTTGGGAGTGGCTGGCGGGAGTACCGGAACATCGTGGCAATAATTAATGTATTACGTCCTTATATATATATAGCTGGTAAATATTGTGCGTGACGAGAGCGGCGGGCCCACCGAGACCTTCGCGTGCATTTCTCAACCAATAATAGAGCCGACTCGACTAACCCAGCCGAGCAGCGTTCGGCTCGGCGGCTCTGATTAGCCGACACAAGCCACGGCTCGAGCTGCTGGGCTTTCGGGTTGGCTCGGAGCACAATTTAATCGGTTTTGGACGGTTTGTTGCGGGTCCCACTTGGCAACTTTTGGTTTGAGAGGCTGGACGCATTGCCAATGGCTGAGGTGGTCCATAGAATCATGTCTGAATTTTTTTTTTCTTTTTGTATTAATAAATGTAAATATTATTAATTAATTTTTTTTTAAGAAATGAAAGTAAACAGTTTTTTATTATAACTGTAATATCTAAAGTTTTTTTTTGGCTCGCCTTAGTAAAATAATATAATCTTCAATAATAATAATAGCTATATTATTAATAGCTCAAATAAGAGTTGCATGGACGAAAAAATAATAATTTAAAATATTATATTTTAAAAAATAATAATAAAAGTGGTAGCTAAATTAATATATGGCTCAAGTAACGGATGTTGTCAAAAAAAGTTTCAAAAGTTTCATATTAAAATGCGATATTTTACTCGCATTTTTTTATATAAGACCCCTCTCGCAATTATATATATTTTATGAGGTTGATCGATATATTATAGGACTTGCGTTTCAATACATGATATATGGTTGTGTTATTAGTATAAACGATAAGTCGAACAATGATTAAAACAATAAATAATTCAATTAAATCGATACTTAGTATATGGAATCAAGTTAGAAAATGTTGGTATTGGAAGAAAAAAGGGATCTGAATTAAAAAAAAAAAAGAACAGTAAAAATTATTTCAATGTGTAAACTAAACCATAGGGAACATTGCCTTTAGACATAACTCTTTTCTAAAAAGAAAAGAATCTGTTTATATTTTAAGTAAGAGGAAGAAATTTAAAAGAAAATTCAGTTTGATTAGATGGTTCCAACCATTCAAATTCTTGAAAGATTCCATTCTTTATTGTTCCTAACTATCCTAAAAGAATATAGGAATCTATGGAGTATTTCAAAGGGGCCGTTTTAGTTAGTTACACAGTTTATTAGTATGAAACATTTTAGTGGTAGATCTAATCTACTTAGTTGGAAGGATTGATAAACTATTTGTTTTTTTTTTTTTGGTCAAATATATTGGATTCATCTTCCTAACATTTAAAATGATACAATAATCTATTACAACAAGAATAATAAATAATACAATCTCTGAAACTCGGAACAATATTCTCACAAGCGAAAGAAAAAAAATAAGTATGTCAAAGCTCACGGGTTGGTGACAGTGCCATCTTAGATGTCGCTCGCCACCATATATATCTACAGAAGGTCGATCGTCGGACATTGAAGCCTCGCGCCTACATCTTGTTGCACGTCTGTCCTTCTTGTTCTATAACTCAGGCAAGAGATGGACCTTTAATTGGCAGCGGCCGCACCGAAAGCCAACTGACAACACGGCACATAAAAGTACCTACACTGGCCTTGAGCTATTTCAAGAAGTAAACGATGTATACACGTTTATGGATTTCCCTATCATATAGCAAAGCAAAAGTGTATATATAATTATTAATTTGCCATTTCTATGTATTATGAATGAAATAATTGATGTTTAAATTAGTTTGCATGATGAAAAATGTATATAATTTGTGTTATAGCTAGCCATTTGATGTCATGGAAAGCGAAAAACCAACTACGCTCAGCATGCACGTGCTATTAATCCATTGAGAATAGCTAGAATGACAACACCATGCATGTCGCGCCACAAAACACATTGGTTCACAATAGCTATCCATATGCGTCTCGAGATATGGGCATTCACAGATTCTGATGCATAACACGCGGGTTGATGTAGCATGAAAAGCTCTCGTCAACCAATATGTCTATCATATAGCGTGACATTATTGTTGTCATTCGTAATCCATTATAATTGGAGAATCTTTAGAGGCCAAGTGGTGCTTACACATATAATATATCCACCACTAGTACCTTATCTCAATATTATAGCTAGCTCTTTAGTCCATCACCCCTAACGTACGTTCTCCTACCATGTTGAAGCTTCAACATGGAGCATCAATGGCAACCCCATCTTTCAAATCATCTCAATTGATTTTGTCAAGTACAACTCCTCCTCCTCCGCCGCAAATCCGACCAGCCTACGGACTAACCACTCCTTGTAAAGTGTCTTGGAAGGAATATCGAAAAACTCATTGGATGATTGTTTGTGCTCGAAGAAGACTCATGAGATACGATGAGGATAAAGAAGAGGATGAGTTTGAAAATAATTATGATATTGTCACGTTAGAGTCGTATACTGAGTACAAGATGAACGAGGCCCTTCTAGTGCGAGCAATGGTGGATAATCAAGAAGAACAAGTGTTGATATTTAAGGTAATTAAGTACACAATTACTTACTTAAATATTTGCTATCATTTTGTTGCTATTGATTCATTTGATTTTCATCAAAGCATTAATTCATTTTACGGTCTAAGCATGAAACATCTTATATTTATGTGTTACTTGTATGACATGATTAACAACTACTTCCTCTGGTTATTTATATAGGTCGTTTAAGGTAAGGACACAAGAATTACGGTGGCCTTAATTACGAGTATAATTTACGTATATGTACTTTGATATTAAATGAATTGAAAAATTGAAAAATCATAAATATTTGAATTGTATAACGGTAAAATAGGTAAAAATGCAATAAATATACTCTTGAATTTCGAAAATGATGACTTACAATTTTGAACAAGAAGATTTTGCTAGAATGACTTATATAAATTACCTCAGGTCACGATAAATTACGTGTTTCGCCTAGCGTCGTTGGAGTTCTTACGGGAGTGATCTCACTACCACTATGGAGCACGCACGATATGTATCCACAGCCTAGAAGCGAAAGACGGAGAGATAACACACACCACATACTATTTTCTAGAAACTCAATTAATCAATTTTGTACATCTTTTATCTCCCAATAAATATTTATAAAAATCCAAAAAGTATGAATCTAAGGTTGCGACCTTTGGTAGGACGTGTCCCTGCACGTACTAAAGGAACGAATGCATGCAACTCTTCACGTGAAGTGACTCTTCATACACTTGACTCCATAAATGTTACCAAAAACTCTAACATTTTGTAAGAGCCTTGACTTTTAATTTGCAAAATAATTAAATCAGTTATGTTAGTTCATGTCCCCTAACCTCTTGTAGCTTGTACATTTTATAAATCAAAAGAGTTTTGCCTTCAAAACGTGCACTCTTGAATTGGATGCATATATACCATTCCTTGTGTGTGCATATATTATTTATCATTTCTGATCTTCAATTATTTGTCTCCATGCATGTTCCATTTTATACAGCACATGAGAATCATGTGACTATGAGAGATATTGTTCTGAATTTAATTAACATGTTTGACGAATAAAATTAATCAAATGATCTTATAAAAAAAATAACTAATCAAATATGCATATATGTAGTGAAAAAAATTATAAAAAATGTTAGGCAAACTGTGTAATTGATATTTGTGACATGGCATTGCAGGGATTCTCATCTAGTCTGAGTTATGGGACCTCACCAGACCCATCAAGGAGTGTATTACCAGCCAGGGCAGTGATCACATCCATTGACCGAGTCAAAGGACCGTTTGACCCCTCTAATATAGAATACATCGAGAAAGGTTTAACCCTAGATGCTTTTAAGAATCGTCTCCAACCTAATGTTCCTAATTAAGTTAATTATAATCTTGAATTTAAATTAGTTGATTATAAGTTTTTTTTTAATAATTTAGTCAAAATTAATAATTTATCGTCCATAAAAAATGAAAGTTAATAATTTTTCAGAATTCACCATTTACCGCAAGTGAGAGTTGTTATTTTATTGTTGACAAATTCACTGTCAAATTAATTTTAATTTCATAAACCTTGTTCATTTCTTTGGAGAGTCGAAATGATTAATAAGTTCTAATCTACTTAATATGGTGTTTGGTATAAAAAAAAAGATTGGTGTTTGGTAACTCCGTTTCTAAATTCTTCTTAACTTAAATTTAATTATTTAAATTAGCCTTTAAAAAGATATATATATGACTGCCACACAAAATAATTATTTAATGTGCCAAACTAGCACATGAAGTCCACAGATTAAGATTTGCTGTTGAGTGGCTCATTAAAAATTGAAGACTTTAAAGTAGATTTAGTCATGAGTTTTTTTTTCTTAGTCTAAATTATTCGGTATCCGGTATC
Source organism: Stephania yunnanensis (assembly GCA_039657365.1). Taxonomy (NCBI): domain Eukaryota; kingdom Viridiplantae; phylum Streptophyta; class Magnoliopsida; order Ranunculales; family Menispermaceae; genus Stephania; species Stephania yunnanensis. The sequence continues at coordinate 52,861,377 of CM077588.1, read as the reverse complement.
CGAACTATCAGACTACTCCAAAATTTCAAATTCACTTTGAGTCACGTATTTTATTGGTGGGGGAGCTCTCAACATTGATTTTTTCATTCTTAAAATTCAAAGTCGAGTCACTTGGTCATAAGTTTTAAGTACTGATTGACAAGCATTAAAACTTAAATATTTGATGGGTGAGCTTAAATTTGCATTTTGAGCCCAAGCCTTGCCATATCGAAGTTCAATCTCACATATAAAAATAAGAGTTAGTAGTAAGCTTCCAATTTGAGACTTCATCACGATGAGATGAGACTTCAACCACTTAGCCAACTTCTCACTTCTCTTTGTATTTTGAGGGGAAAAAAACTTCTCTTTCAATTCTCATCAAATATATTTACTTTATAAATACCATTAACAAGCTCATTCAAATTCATCCAAACTTTTTCTCAAAAAAAAAAAAAAATCCATCCACACTCAACTTTTCTTTTCCAAAAATAGACGTACTTTTCATTTCAAATCATTTGCAAGAGCGAGGGTACAATAAACCACTCACAACGATCTCACAAAGAACTAGCTTCCTCCGCAACAACAATATGAGTTACTAATTAAAATCAAATCCCTCGAGTTTAGTGGCACGTGGGACTAGTTGTGTGTTCGTGTGTGTTGCCACGTCATCAAGGAATGGGAGATATTTGTGTTGGGAGGGAGTGAGTGAGTGAGTGAGTGAGTGGTGGTTTGGATAGGCTCGGAGTTCCCGCCATAACGAGAGGGCTCGCTCGCGCCGTGTCACGTGACTGATGACGTGGCAGGTTTGGGGTGGACGAAGCCACTCCAGATATTTTTAGCGCCCAAAAATATCTTGGCACCGCCGTTCGTTGGATCACCTCCTTCCTACGCGCATTCCACCTTGCTTTTCCTCCAAATTACTCAAATGCCACCACTCACAAATATGCCTAACTAGAAAAATATCTGATTATTTATTACTATAAATTATAATAACTAACAAAAAAATACCATATTTAGAAAAAATCATAATTGAACGACCAGTTAGGCACAACCTTTTGAGACAGGAAGACCTTTTGATTACGTTATTATATTTAGAAAAATATCTCTTATATGTAATTTTATAATACTTGCATTCATAGAAATTAAAAGTGTGTTTGATAGTAAAAAAAATTGAAAAAAATCATAAAAAATTGTCTACTTTTTTTATGTAACCGTTTTTTTCATTGTTTGATAGCTTTGTAACTGCAATGAGGAAAAAAACTACATTCCCCTATTTTTCTCATTTATTTTCTCATCTTTTAGTGTGAAAAATTAAAAATATCTTAATCTCTCTCACGAAGTGATCATTTCTTTCACCCAAACAAATTTGGCATCTGCTACTCTTTCGCGGATATACATTCTTTCTTTCTCTCTTCGTCTCCGGCTTCATCACCAACATCATTGTCGAGCCGCCCGACATCGACGATGATTTAGATGTGCACACGGATTGAATCATAAAAGAAAATTCTTTCTCGTGCAATCAAACAACTATGAGAAAGTTTTTCTTTATAAAATTTTCTCAAGAAGATTTGCTAAAAAAAAAATTTTTTCTCATTGAAAATTTTTTTTGCTATCAAACACACCCTAAAAGTTTACAATGGAATTTTATAGTTTCAACCTCAGTACAACTCGAATTCTTACACGATACTTATCCATGACAAATTTTATCTATCTTTCCAAGCACCTAAAATTAGCCACAAAATCTTTCCTACATATAAAACATTAGAATTCTCAATATCATCAATAGGAAGCTGCTACCTGTTGATGTAATACTATCGTTAGGATAGATTAATTAGTTCACTTTTTACATTTTAAGGGAAGTGCTAGTATGTTTTAGGATGGACACACACACCTCACTAACCACCATCGATAATACACTTCAAGATACGTGTATGCTTTCATGGTATCCGTTGTGGGCAAGGGTAGACCTAAGAGTATCATTCCCCCACCTACGTCTAACCTAGCTCCTTATACATATCAATGCATATGCGTTCATTTATGCCCCTCCCACTTTAGATTTTACTGTGTAAATTTTGTTTCAAGTTTTTATAACTTGATCTCCTACTAATGAACAAAGCGCACACATAGAGATTGAAAGTGGCGATGTTTTGTATTTACTTTTGCAAGTTGAAAGTGACAGCAAAAATATCTAATGGCATGTTCGTAGTTCCATCGAAAACCAAACCCAATTCCAAACCCACCTAGAATATACCCCTGAAAAGTCTAGAACTCAAGTGGCGAGCCCATTTGGCACAACAAAATCACCATTCAGAGAGAGAAGGGAAGAAGCCATGGAAGACTCGTCACTGAAGAAGCAGAGGAGGAGGAGGAGGAGGAGCACCGGAGCGAAGACGAGAACCATGTACGAAGATCGAGACGGCCATGGAGATGAGATCGCTCTGAAAGCAGCAGGGATCTTCTACTTCCCAACGACCCCGGCTTCGATTGTCGTCTCCGATGCTACGGAGCCTGATTTTCCCATCATTTACATCAATACTGTGTTTGAGATCGGCACTGGTTATAGAGCGGATGAGGTTCTTGGAAGGAATTGGTGAGTTTGTTGAATAGATTAATATGATCTGGATGTTTGTTGAATTGTTGATTTTTAGGCGATTTGTGATTGAAAATTGAATACCCCAAGTCCCACGTTCGGATAAAGAAGGTGGACTCTGAAGCCTTTTTCATTTTCCATTTTTCTGTAATAAAAAATTAGGGAAAGGTTGCGAGGCGTAGCGAAAAATGAGCAAGGGTGTATTTCATATCTCCGTAATTGCACTAAATCGAACAAAATTTGAAAAGATAATCGAGAATGGTCAATAATAGTTTTCCTCAATTTGTTAAGAATGCTTTGTTGCTTAACCATCAATTGCACTTAATCGAGTACAATGAAAAATTTTAATTTATGTAGCCGACCTCAGTTAATTTAGGACTGAGGCTATGTTGTTATTGTTGCTGATTTGTTGCTTAACCATGAGAATCACTTTCTTTTTTTTTTGTTTTTTTGATGAACATGGATGTCAAGGTGACTCTATGTATCGACCAGTAGTGAGAACTTAGTGGCCCGAACAATCTTACCACTTAACTCACACAACTCCACCTTCGCCCTTATTGTTGTGGTAATCCGGTTGATCGACCGGGTTAACCATGAAGATCACATACATAGCATGGTAGTTGTATTTTGGTTTGACAATTAAACGAAACGATAGTGTTGCAATGTTAAACCAAAGCTGTTGTTTTCATGGATGTCGTTGCAATGTTAAACCCAAGTTTCCTTTCAGTCGTTTCCTGCAGTACAGAGATCCACACGCTCAAAGACGGCACCCTCTAGTCGACCCAGTCGTGGTTTCCGAGATACGAAGGTGTCTAGAAGAAGGGGTGGAGTTTCAAGGGGAGCTCCTCAATTTCAGTAAGGACGGAACTCCATTGGTGAACAGGCTGAGGCTGATGCCTATACATGGCGACGACGGCATTGTATCGCACGTAATAGGCATTCAGGTGTTCTCCGAAGCGAAGACAGACCTGAACCGAGTTTCTTATCCAGTTTTCAAGCAGAGCTGTGATCATCAAATTGATAATTCAGCAGAAAGAGAGACTGTTAATTACAGTAAAAAAGGTGCAGTTGATGTTGATCAATCAAATGATGTTTGTGGAATACTGCTGCTATCAGATGAGGTCCTGGCGCATAACATTCTATCTCGGTTGACGCCGAGGGATGTTGCGTCGATTGGATCGGTTTGCAGGAGAATTCGTCAGCTAACGAAGAATGAGAGTGTGAGAAAGATGGTATGTCAAAATGCGTGGGGAAGGGAAGTGACTGGTACGCTGGAGATGATGACTAAGAGTGTAGGGTGGGGGAGACTGGCGAGGGAGCTGACCACACTGGAGGCAGTGTGTTGGAGGAAGCTGAGCGTCGGAGGTGCGGTTGAGCCTTCGCGCTGCAACTTCAGTGCATGCGCCGCGGGCAACCGCCTTGTTCTCTTTGGAGGGGAAGGAGTGGATATGCAGCCTATGGATGACACTTTTGTACTCAATTTAGATGCGGCGAATCCGGAATGGCGTCGAGTGAGTGTAACCTCATCTCCGCCGGGGCGATGGGGGCACACACTGTCATGTGTGAATGGATCATGGCTGGTTGTGTTTGGAGGGTGTGGGAGGCAGGGGTTGCTCAACGACGTATTTGTGTTGGATTTAGATGCCCAAGAACCTACATGGAAAGAAGTCTCGAGCAGAGGCCGACCGCTCCCTAGATCCTGGCACAGCTCCTGCACAGTTGAAGGATCAAAATTGGTTGTTTCCGGCGGGTGCACCGACGCCGGGGTGCTTCTCAGTGACACATTTCTACTTGACCTTACAAAAGACAACCCTATGTGGAGGGAGATTCCTACTTCATGGGCACCCCCTTCAAGATTAGGACACTCCCTCTCTGTCTATGGAAGGACTAAAATCCTCATGTTTGGTGGTCTTGCCAAGAGTGGTCCTCTACGACTGAGATCCGGGGAAGCCTACACAATAGACTTGGAGGACGACGAGCCGCAATGGAGGCAACTAGAATGCAGCGCCTACGCCGGCATGGGCAGTCAGAGGGCGGTCATTCCACCCCCTAGACTCGACCATGTCGCTGTTAGCATGCCCTGCGGCAGAATCATAATTTTCGGGGGATCCATTGCTGGTCTACACTCTCCTTCCCAGCTCTTTCTCCTCGACCCTTCAGAGGAGAAACCTTCATGGAGAACTCTCAGTGTTCCTGGGCAGCCACCGAAGTTCGCCTGGGGTCATAGTACATGTGTGGTTGGAGGGACAAGAGTTCTGGTCTTGGGTGGGCACACTGGGGAAGAGTGGATACTGAATGAACTACATGAATTGTGTTTGGCAAGTAGACCTGATTCAGAGCTGTGAATTGAATGTCTATCATCAAAAACATTCAACTGGCATGGTAAATTCTGTATGATAATTTTTTGTTTCTGTTCTACTTTCTAAGCGGTTCTTCTTCTTCTACTTTATGCAGTTTCTATTTTCAGTCCTCGTGCCGACTTTTTGCGGCGGCAGGCGTTGTATTCTTGTGCATGAGGACTGATGTATTCTCCTGCCTTGAGTTTCTGACTGCTATTTTTAGCAATAATAGGATGTTTTACGATACAAAACATGAAAATTCTGGAGTATTTGGCTTGCTATATAATATGATTAGTTATGCATATTTTTACATGTACCATTCACTATAAATTGCCTACTAGAGCATAACATGGTTGTTCTGTAATTGATTTTTTTTTTTTTTTTTAATAAGAAACATACTTTTATATGTGAAGAGGTTTTGCAATCCAAAAGTTTAAGACGATGAGAAACAAACATGAACAGAAATTTGTACAAGTGTATCATGAATACAAAATCTTTCTTCATAGAGTTGAATGAATTCAATATAATTTTTCATATCGACATTGAATAATGAAGAGGAATGAAAGAAAATACCTCATAAAAGAATCTGCTTGGATGGAAGGAAACTGTCTGCAGGCTTGAGAATTTATTTCATCGGCTGCATAATGAATATGATTAGTTCGAGAGAATAAACGTACACGAATGGCCTGTTGTAATTGCGAATGACAAAATCGCCAATGATTTTCGTGAGCACTTAGCATGGAAGTGAGGTTGGTAGTCTATTCATTTCCATGCAACAGCGTCAATTTCATCTCTAGCTGATTTGTAAAGCGCCAGCCTTTTGACAATCGTTTCTCTCTTTTCCATCAAAGCTGGGTCTTCATCTAGCATTGCACTCAGCTGCTCCTTCTGTAATCCACAGACATATATCAACAACGGCAACAAAGCCTCGATCCCAAAATAGTTGGGGTCTGCTATATGATCAAACGTTACTATTCAGCTTGATTAAAAAAAAAAAAAAAAAGCTCACGAACCATATTGATGTTAAACATATCCATGAATATATGCTGTGTAAAAGTTCTTCTAAAAAAAAGAAAATGCGTGTAAAGATTGAAGTTATAATTAGTTAGGTCATTTACAGTGACAAAGGAAATGTAGGTAGTGATAGAGTAAACTCAGTAAAGAACTAGAACAGAAAATTCCTACTCGTAAGAATTGAACTAACACATGCAGAAAACAAGGGTTGATCTCGATGGAGATCAGAAAAGATGCAATCGCTCATGATAGATTTGTTGCAATTTCTATAACTCAGATCGACAGCTGCAGTAAATTTGCTGAAGGGCAAGGTTCTATAAATGTTACCTCTCTCCTCCCAACTTGAGCATAGAAGTAATTGAGCAGTGATCGTTGGGCCTCACGGACTTGACAGTATACAACAGCTTTGGGAATGGAATTCCTCAGTGTCTCACAAACCATTCCCACATAAGCTGAGACATTAGATCCTGAATACAAGGGCGCAGCATGCGCCAACAGCAGAACAAGTTACTCAGTTTAAATGTTAAATCCACGAAAAAGCAAAACACACATGTTGGAAGAAAGAGGTATAAGCTAAAAAAGCCTACATACCAATTCTGCGGAATTGATTATCAGAGTATCTATCAATAGCTTGGCTCGCAGGATTTGAGCCCGTGGCTGTGGGATTTGAGATCTTCTCTGGCTCAAGGGGAAGTTTCCGAAAGAATTCTACGGTCAAGTAACTAGATTCCATCTCCACTAGCCGTAGAACTGTTTTCCGGCTATCATCTCGAAATCTTTCCAAGGATTCGGTTGCGGCAGCTGATATATCTGCTTGAAGTGATGGGAACCGCTTCAATTCCTGTGAATATTAAGAGCATTAAACCTCGGTACCTCTAGTCATCAAAGACAATTCTTAAGTTTGCTTACGCCACATATCCAGAAAAGCCAAGTGAAGCAAATTAGATATGCATCAATTCGACACCGATTCTGCCCATACGTTCATGCATTCCAAAAGTAGCATTTGACAATATATTACTTACAGGCTTACAGCTACAAATTCAAAAGAGTTTCTTATGGGGCCATTATTTTTCAGCTATGCTTTTCCTTTACTTTCCTCGAGTTGGTAAACTATACACAAATATCTAATAATAAATGCTACTTTTGATGTGTTGTACTACTAGTAAACTAATTTAAATAGTACAAGTTGATGGAAAGACTATTCTGTAAGGATCGATCAAGAAGATGTCAAATAGTATTTAGAGTAAAATCCTAGAGCATAACTAGAAACAAAGGAGTGAAAAGGGCTACCATAAAAGCATAATAAGGCTAAAAAACAACAGTATGTAATAGCATCCGAAGCCAATATGGCGCCTGACCATGGAATGTTAATGAAGAACTGGCAACAGCTGATCTTATAACACATAAAGCAAAATACTTTTCTGTGCACACATCATTTACCTGCGTCTCAGCTACAGATTTTCTAACCAGCTCTTTGAGGACGAAATGTACCTGAAACATCAAATTAATAAATAAAAAATTAACTATTTTACTGTGTAAAAGGAACGCGATTATGTTTGATCTTTGAGGATAATTATTACTTGCAATAACAATCAATAAAAAAAAAATCTAAAGAAAAGGTTACTTAACATTGAAAATACAGTTATTGATCAACGAAAGTTGACCCTGCCAACGGAAAGCTCTATAAAATATAAAGCAATTGCAAATTCACAAATCAGAGTCATCAGACAATAAAGATATAGACAAAGTTCGAGTCATACAGCATCAACTGTTGCTTCAGCTGGGCCTTTGAAGTAGCTGAGGGAACCTTCAATAAGCCTTCTGTATCCCTGCTCCGGGGCAACTAGATGGGGCTGATAACCATCTGCCTCAGAAACTACTTTCCGAACACTTTGTAATGATAAATGGCGATCAAAGGGGAGTTTTTTCAGAGCAGCAGGTAGTTGATTATCAAAAACAAGATATATACGATCTCCACCTGGTCTCCTGAAAGCAAAGACATTCAAGTATTATGTGGAGAAAAACTGAGGAAACTAGACAACATAAAACTATATAGCATTTTGTAATGTGACTGCTTCCTTGAAATTGATGATGATTAGCTTACAGGAAATGCAAAGTCGACTTGTCAGCATTAAACAACAAATAGGCTTTTGACATGAGTCGACATTATATTTAATATCTCTGTTGTCAAACAAGTGCGCTGAACAATTTATCATACTACCAAATTACAGTTCCTAACTCAGCTTGTTAATGGAGCAGAAAGAAAGCTGATTCTCACCCTCCATCCAGATGCTCTTTGAAAACACGGTCAAACGCACGACACATCTCTAAAATTGTATATAGCTGGGCCTGTATAAAGAGGTAAAGAAATTGAAAGAAATAAGAACATGAAGGAAATTTGATGAAATAGAGTCTTTAATCATTACCCCTCCATCAGCACCAATAGGCCTGCCAAGACGGTTGAGCTCTGCATCAAGCTCGTCGATTGTCTTGTTGATTAAAGCAATGAGACTTGGTATTCGCTGCCTGATTACGCTCTCCAAGTGCTGATGAAATGATTTATCTCGATGAGTGGGGACTTTGGAATTTCAGAAAAATCAATGAACATAACTATTTCCAAAGCAGTTCTTAAAGTACCTTTGATAGAAGTTTCACAAGATATTCTGAGCCCATTCTATTTGCTAAGTGTCCATAATCAGGGCTGCTTTCGAAATATTCACGCTCCTTTTGACGAGCAGAACCCATATCAACATTCTTATTTATATCAGCTTGGGAACGGTTGACAATTCCAATCCAAGGATGTTGAAGCCTATATGACCTTCCTTCAATAACCTTAGGCATCATTGAAAATGAAAGGCAATTAATGTTTCAATCAGGTGCGCAGAACCTGAAGAACAAAAATCTTGCCAACAAAATATCTAGAATGGAAGAACTCATGAGACATTAGAGACAATTCAACATGAGTATGTATACATGAAAAGGTCATGTCTCAGCAATATTACAAAATTTTAATCGGATCCCTACATCTAGTGCATTGGTTCCCTTGTCCATCAGATCAAGCTTTGTTAGAACTCCAAATGTCCGTTCACCTGTAAGAGATGATCAATATGAATGAACGTGTCCATGAGAAAATTAAGCTACATATGAATCCAAACGACAGATGGGAAAATCAACAATCCAAGAATAGCACCTGATGGATCAACTTCTCTTGCAAGCTTTATTGCATCTGAAGTGGCAATATCTTGATTGGCAGGGGATATTGCCAATATAATGCAATTTGGCTACAAAAGTAGAAAAACTCATTATATTCAAATTTAAAAAATAAAAATGCATCAAAACCATAATTAAGGATGTTATCTCAACTGTAAACCAAATAAAATGGCAGAATATATTTAAAAAATAATTAAACCACAACGACAATTTATCTAATGCCAAAGTGCGCGTGTAACTCATACAAAAAAGGAAACTCACGGTGAGCCCATGACTACAACCCATGAGATTATATTAGACCATTTCTACAATTTTGGCTTCTAAAATTTTGGCTTGAATTTTTCGCTGATTTCCAAAGCTAAATCACTTTCTCACTTCATGCTGCTGTTGCTGATGTTCTTTTTTTTTGTTTGTTTTTGATAAGCAAGAAACCAACTTTTTCTTGCCCCTCCTACGGGACTCCCACCCTCTAGCAACAATACCACATACCAAACCATTGGGCCGCCCACTTGGTTGGTCACTTCATGTTGTTAGATGCTGTGAAGAAGACAATTTACATGAACATGGATGGATGGTAAGTCCTTGTATAATTTAAGCAGCATAAAATTGACGACTAAAAAAATGTAATAAAAACACAGTATTTTATGCATAAAACTAGTTATCATTTTAGAAGAAAGCTTAGTTTGCCCTTCACATGGTGAATAGTTAAACCTTTCCAAACCCACCGGCAAGAGATTTAGAGCAATTAGGACCCGCAAACTCATAGGTTCAACCTCACAGAAAGAGAACATGTAGTATATCAAAAACAATCTCGTATCAGGAGCATGCGAGTCAAACTATATAAACATCAAGAAGAATGAGTTTCTCTCTTTATTCCAACAGCTATACCTAGCAAAATTAGTAAAGAAGATGCAGTTTTTCAAGTTCCCAAACTCGGGACACAGATCTGTTGGATACAACAACAAAGAAATCTCAATCTTAAATTAGATGGGGTTCACTACATGGATCAAATTCTTTCATTGTGCTCGATTTAGCTCACATATCTGTTGGACATATACTGAAAAATGGAGAATCATCAATTCCCCATGTATGAGTCTTATATGAAAGCTTAAGTGCGGTTAAATTATTTTCAAGGAAAGCAAAATTGGAATGACATGAAGAAGGTAAGTTCAATAGCAAGTTACTGCTTTAAGCAATTATCAATAGGGCATAAAATGCAGTATTTTCACCTTTTCAACATACGAGCGGACCATATTTTCAATGTCTGCGACTATGCTGTCTGGCTGTCCCTCTGTAAGTTCCAAAGTTTCCACCAACAACAGTAAGAAAAGGTTTTTTTTTTTTTTTTAAAGCATCTCAACAAGTTTGGAGGAAGATTACCTACAGCAACCTTCGTTAATCCAGGAAGATCTATCAGGGTCAAATTAACAACTACAACAACAACAACAACAACAACATAGCCTCAGTCCCAAATTCAAATTAACAACTACAAGAAGAAAATTCATTAATGAGCATAACCTCTAACATAGTGTTCAAGAAAATCAGAGACAGAAAGGAGAAGTCATTTCAACAAAAGATAATTCAATTAGTGGAGCATAAAATCATCCAACAAATATAATTTCTAAAAAATAAAATATTAGATGCAGTTTTGGTTACCTAGATACAAGCTTAGGAGAGAGAGAGAGAGACACACTTCACTTTTGTGAAATTCTATTATAAACTTACAGAACAAATTTTCAACGCTTATACCGAGAGAAGGCTTGTTCTAAGAAATGTTGTCCTGGAAGTTCTTTCCTGATTGCATCTCTATTTTTTAGGATATCCATCGACAACTCTTCATCCATGATAATTATGAAGAATCAAAAATAAGAGACAACACATGGACCTGCAAATGTTTCTGGAAGAAATTTCTATTTGCTACAAAGAATTGCTTTTAGTTTTTACTATAATGTTTTTGTATGTTCAGCTGCTTTTGCATGTTTCCTACTTTTTGCTTTGTCCACTTTTGCTTTCTTTCTAAACATAAATAAGAAGAGCCAACAGCTAATGGTCGAGTTTCTTCCTCCATTGTTGTATATCCAAGTGAATAAGTTAATTTTGGTGTTGGAAAAAATTGCTTTACTTCTACCACTTCTTCCTGCAAAATTATGATCAGAACAACTTTAGTTCCCTCTATTGTTTCGTATCTAGCTTTTGCCATTTCTTCTTCTTAATTTTCCTAACAATTTCAAACACATAGTTATTTCACTAGACATTGAATTAACTGGGAAAACTAGTTGTAGAATTATCTTCTTCTTTGCAAAGGAGTTGTTTCCTTTTTCACTTTTTAATTAGTTCTTCTTTAAATCCTTTTTTTTTTCAGAAATATCAAGTGTAATTGCGTACAGGAAGCACTGTCATGACATTTGATTCTATCAATATGCATATAGCTTTGCTCAAATATCAGCGAGCTTCTCTCTTTCAAAATATCAAATATGACGGCCAAAATTTTAAAGTTTAAACAATTGACGTATTATTATTGGAAGACCCCTAAACATTGGCTTGTTCATTAATGCCGGTCACTTAACACTTGACTAGACCAGTTTGATCCCTGCTCACTGCACATGCCTCCAGGCGATCTATTTTCAAGTGTGATACAAATTTAATACAGTTATAAATAGAACCAACAATATTCACCATAGGGACCACAAAATGTAGAAACTGTATTCATTGTTTATTGGTTTTAAGAATTCGTTTGATTCAAAATCTAAATTCTCCATAAGATTTCCAAATAAGAACTGTTCATGCTGAGAGCATTAGTAGGCAAAACATGAGATGAAAATCTACATAACATCTAAAATGCCAAAGCCAAACAGTTAACGCCACAGGATGGTAACTTATTTTTGGTCTGTGAAACATAACAATTAAGGGATGAGGCAGCCTAAGTAGCAAGAAAAAGTAAGGCGCTTGCAAGGAAAAAAAAAAAGGAATCCAGAAAATTAAAATTGATTACAAAGGAAAATAATAATTATACCAACCATGTGGAGAGTAAATGCTTAGATGAATTGGAATATTAGATATGTGCTTTGTTTTGCCAGTTATACGATCAGTTTCATCCTGGATCTCCTTTCGAACAGAAGCTAAAACATAAAGAGATGCCATTGCTCATTAGCGCCCTGAACTCAAATACGTCACAGCTGCTATCTCAAAACTAACAAGAAATTAGAGGAAACATAAAATTTAGTAATACTTTGTGAAAATGATCCAAGCATGCATGTGAGAGAAAAAGAAAATAGATCAGATTGATGGCAATTATTGTTAGTAGTAGCTATAACTAATATAGTTAAAAGAACAAAACAAAATATCTAGCTTCAATCCACAAAACTACGACATGCTCAAAAGTTGGCATGGATAATTGAAAAACAAGTATATGAATCATTCAACATCATCAGGAAGTTCTAATCCAATCATAGCAACTTGTTAGAGTCTACAACTTTCTAAAGAACTGTTAACAGCAGCTACAGTTAAAACTTAAATAGCATGCTTATGCAACTATAGGGATCACAATATGGTGGACATCCTTGCAAGTTAAACTAAGAGTGACGTACCCAAAAAATTGTAGAATGACATTATGAAGTATGATCTAGAAACTCAAATGACAACAACATAAACATAGTCTCAATCCCAAATTAGTTAGGGTCAGCTACATGGATAAAACTCTCCCATTGTGCTCGATTTAGTACAACTGATGCGAGCTTTCTAAATCATTTAGATCCGAACATTCCAACTTCATACAATCAAAAAATTGATACAAATATTACATGGCAATGAATCTAAGAAACTTACTTCTAAACTTCATGGTATCAAATTCAAGGCAACCAAGAAGTTGAACTTCATCAAATTCGATCATTAATGTTGAGCAAGCAAATGAATGGTTTAGAATTTTCAATCAAGATGAACGGCTAGACAAATCTAATTCGAAATTAAACAAGAACTACAAAACAATGTTCTTGTATCTTACAAAATTTGGACATCAACATAATAACAACATAGCCTCAATCTCAAATTAGTTGGGGTCGGCTACATGGATCAAACTCTTTCATTACGCTAGATTTGGTACAATTGATGGTGTGCTTTCCAAATCATTTAAATCCCTCCTAATTAATGTCCCAAGTTAGCTTTGGTCTACCCCTACCTCGTCGAATTCTTCCAATTTCTATTGATTCGAGTTTTCTACTGGGAGCATTTGTAGGCCATCTTGGGAGTAGTCAAAATCACAACCACCCTTCCCTAATCTTTATGTCAGTTGGTGCCAATCTGGCTTACCGTTGAATTTCGATTATCTTACGAAATTTGGACAAGATACATATATCGCATTGTAAAATCAGTTACATCCATTGCTATTACTATTATCATGAAACTAATTCAATACTAGTGAAATTCAAAAATCAAAACAAAAATGTACATAGAAATCCATTGAACAATGAATCCCAAACCCAGTTCCACATACCAAAATCACTGAACCGCCTCTTCGGCGCATGGAGAAACTCCGCGTACTCATGCTGCCCCTCATCCGTCTTGTACAATTGCAACACCAATGGCCGCCTCGTCACAATACCTAATTCCAATCCAAAACGAGATCAACACAACAAAATCACAGATCCAATTCACGAACATCACAAACTTACCAGATCCACGAGGCAGGAAATCTCTTCCAACAACGCTCTCCAGCACCGACGATTTTCCAGAACTCTGATTTCCATGAAATCAATCAATCAATCAATCGGAGATCTGAAAACACGAACAGAAGAATCGACCGAGAGAGACGAAAATTGAAAACCTAAGTACCTGGCCTCCGACAACGGCGACGGTCGGTAGCGCTTCCCAGAGCGACATTCCTTCGCCGCCGTGGTCGCCTAACACCGTGCAAGCTCTCTGGATTCTGTTCACCAGACCGATCAGACTCTCCATCGTCGCCATTTCTGGAGATCACGAGATCGCCGAAGACCTGAAATCGATTGAAATCTTCGTTCCTGATTGACGAGTTTTTCAATGTCGAGATTGGATCGAAGTCGCGAATCAAAACGACGAAGGCATTTCGTGTGAAAATGAATTTCAGAGAGAACAAAACGAGAAACGGTTGAAGACGTGGATCTCCATGAGACGATGAGAGGGTGGGATCTCTCTACACGGGCGGAACAGAGAGCCAGTCTGTGTCGTTAGCGGTTGATGACGTGGACAATGAAAAGGCATCGACTTTGACACCTCATCAATGGCTCGGACATGATTCTTTGGTGTTACGGACACTCTCACACACTACCGTATTTCTACAAATACCATCACTCTCTTCAACTACAAAATTATAAAAAAAAAATCAAAATCAAAATCAAGCTACATGTTCGAAGCGATTCTTTTGCCGAGTAAACGTATGATATTCTTTTATAGTATTTTTTGAGTAAGTGAATTTTGTCGCGGTATTACGAGACTGTTTTAAGACTTAATCCCAGTACCTGCCTTGGGCTGTACCATAAATGTTCACATTGAGCCTTGACCCAGCCCACTTGATGGGTTATGGCCAAGCCCAAAAAAAAACACAATCAGGCCCAACTCCCAAGTGCACGAGGTCTCTCTTGCGTAAAAAAAAGAAGCCACCAACAATTGGTTGGCCCAAGTCACAAATGAACTTCACCTATTAAACTAAGTCTCGAATTTAAATCTAGTGAATGAAAAAATTGAGTTAAAAAGCCATAGCCCATATAGAGCTCAACAAGTGTGAATTACTTGGCATAGTTAGCACCGAACACTACGTGGGAACACAAAAAACGCCATTACAAGTGCCACTTGAATAATATTAGAAATCACATTTTATTTAAAAATCAATTTGATCTATTCTAATTGTTGTTGTCGTCATAGCTTGTAATTATTAATATTTGCTTAAATGATTTGCGATTTTAAGTCGTATAGTTTTTCTTTTCTTTTTTAACTTAAATGGGAGTCAAACTCACAAACTCCCCCAACCTTGTCTCTTTTTTTTTTTTGGCAAACAATGTCTCTACTTTATAGCCATGCATGCTTTGGTTTCAAACTCTTACATTAAAGTATGCATATATTTATTGATGAGAAGTGGGTCCAAGTCTGAAGTTTCACCTACAAACCTTTTGGTCAGAACTCAAATTGGCATCAAAGTTGATAATACTCGATATCTCATCCTAGCAGCTCCTTCACATGGATGGGAGAAGAGAAGCACATGGGCGCGTGAAGAAAGCTCAGCTAACTCTGATACCCAAAAAAGCACTACCACTTTGGTATCTCAGAAGAAACAGAACAGTAAGAAAAATGTAACATGGGATTGCGTGTTCTCCCAGACAAGCACTTCACACCAGCAACATGTACAATGAAAGAATTTTCACATACCAAACTCCACTTATATCAACACTGGGTCCCTTGACATGCACACATAACATAAACAAAAGCTTGGATTTGAATTCAAAATTTCAATAGGGTTTTTTAAATTCTAAGTTTGATTTCAATAAAGTATAAAGTTTCACCAAGCCTTGTGAGTGAAATAAAGCCTAGAGAATATATTGGCAATTTGGCACTACAAACAAAAGTACAACTATTATTGGCCGCACACTAGAGGGATTCAAGAGACAAGATTAACAACTTCAAATTTGCGTCGACAAAAAGTGAAACTCTGATTGAACAAAAACTGAGCTAAAAACAAAAAAACAATACAGAACAAAATATCTATCCATCATAATATCTCGAAAAAAAATGGTGCAGTAAAAGAGTATGGTAAGAGTGTAAAAGAAAGCATGGTAAACAAATGCAATGCTATTTCTTCTACTGTTAAACAACATGAGCTTGTCCTTGCAAGTAACCGGGTCGACGGGGGGAGGAGAGAAAATAAACACAACCATACAAACTCTGGATCTCGATCTGATTACAAGAATATTCACAACCTTGAAACAACAACAACCACCACGCTAACTGCAAATTACAAATGGAGACGGAGACGGAGACGAAAAATTAATAGCATATACAACAACCACGCAACACTACTTCTCAGGGAATTCCTCCCACAAGGTTAGTTGTGCTCAATATATATCCTTTTTCATTCGTGCTACTCTCAAAATACAGGAATAATAGTTAAGTCAGAGGCAGACCAACTCCTTCCTTCGACTTTGATTTTCTTTCTCCCTCAAAGGGTCATCGGTGTGCCGGTTATAATTTTAGAATCAATAATGGAAAAAGGGATAGAGAAAAAGAACAGGCAGTAAGGGCTAGGCAGGTTACTACTCCTTATAACTACTGGTGACCGAGGGCAATTAATCATTGAATGTTACGCATGCCACCTCGCCCCAAATTTCTGCACATATTGCACCAGTCATTAATTTTGGCTAGGGAGGGAAGGCAAAGAAATTAAAACAGACGCCAAAAATAAAGTATCAAGATTTGCAGTATTAAAAGAGTGACGAGCATCAAACAACAATTGCAAAGAAGCTGTTATCAAGGAAAATTTATTATAAAACTAACAATTTGTTAGAATTGGACTGTAGTTAAACAAACCACTCATTCAGTTGGTTTTGACTAAATAACTATTTCATCATACGATCACTCATTGCCCATTCACGAATTAGGTTGCAAATTGAAAATCAAATCAACGGATACTAGGTTACCCGCATGTGCAATGATCACTGAATGGAGCATGCTGAAAACATGCAGTACCACATTTTCTAAGAATGTACTCAGTAAAGCATTCGTGTCATTTTGCTCACAGCAATAGTATGAGAGTGAAAGAAAGTAGGACCATATTGGGTCTCTTATCTACATTAAGACATTGCGAAATAACATAGATGATACATGATATGATGGTAGAACACTAGAACCACTTGTAGAAGTAAAACATATTTAATGTGGCTAGCATTGAGTCAATTTATACATAGAGTTGCATATTCTTAATTGTTACTGTCCTGGCATAACTACAGGAAACTAAAGTCTATACTTCAAGATTTAGGTCCTCCCACCCCCAGGTAAAGTAATTTCCATCACATTCCTTCTAACTTTTCCTACGAAGACCAAAAAGCATTATGGTAGGCAGCAAACTTCATGCATGCCTCAATAGCAGCATGGTTGCAGTATACTAACTTTCAACGAAGGTATGTACTTCTAATTAGTCTCTTCTTAATAAAATAAGTAAACATAAAAGCATGGATGGTCACAGAGTATATTCCTCACTACATTATATGCTGAATATTATTTCAATGCATGATATAGAGGGTATGGTAGTAGAATGTTAACTTCTGATAAAGGTCATTAGCGGTCGTAGCTTCTCAAAAAGTAAATAAAAAATAGAGACAGGCAAGTAGTTACAGAAAATATTCCTCACTAAATTATTGCTAAATTCTTTTACTACTAATGTCCTTGATTTTTGTACAATCACAGATTAAAAATCACCTGAAGCGCTACTTTCCAATTCCATTTTCTCCCCTAGCCCTACCACAGCTGTGTCAGCTTCCCATGCCAGTTTCTTCAATTAAATGTCGGATATTGAGAGTTTTTCTAGAAACATTTATTATGAAAAAATTGATAAAAACTAGTTTATAGAAACTGTAAAAAAACTCCAAGTTAATAAAACATTCAAAAGTGCTTTTCCTTGGGACTTCCATATACTTTATAAAGCAAATGTTCTCAATATTCACTTGGGAAGTCCATGTGTATCTTATGTTTTGTGGAATAATTTAGCAAATCTACACAATGGCTGTATCTGATATAATTCACATTCAATGCATAACCAACTACTGAAAAACATAAAAACAAGACCCAAAACTAACAGGAATCTTTTCACAAAAAATTGGATTATAAATACCTTCCAGGAAGCAGCTGAGAACTGTTAACAAGACCCTTGGAACTACCAAGTCTCTTAGCTCTACTTTCATGTTCCTTTTCCACACGCATGGCAGCTACTTCTTTTTCCATTGCAGCTACTTCCCTTCTCATCTTCTTGGCTTCGACCTCCATTGCTTTGGTTAACGTATCCACCTTCTTTGCTAACATCTGAGTCCCACCATTGATTACGAGAATTTGTTAGCTTAAATCTCCAATGATAGCACACTTAGATAATAAAAAAAGGCAGTAACACTAACCTCAATGGCATCATCCTTATCTTTAAGGCTTTGGTCTTTCTCATGGCCAGCTTTCCTCAAAGTTATAACCTCCTTTTGCAACATATCGTACAATGCTCCAGAGACATAATCCTCAGTATCCACATTTGAAAATTCATTGGGTTTTTCATCTAGATTTCCTTTCCACGTATTATTTAACTCGGGATCTCGCGTCGCATCCGTGGACTTATTGAGGGGATAATTTAGGCTTCCCCCATTTGTATGTAATTTACCCCTATCTAATGATCTAGTACCTCCATCAAATGATCTCGATGTCCCTTTTGCATGTTTCAATACCGTACTTGTGCTGGAAGAAATCGAAGATCTCAACTGTGATGATGTTCTCCGGGATAAAAAGCCATTGGAAGTCAATTTCGAGACATTATCTGCTCCACCTAGTGACTGTCGACGTGAAGGCCCATTGCTGGCAGCTCTTCCTTCTGAATTAGAGCGACTACTGCCAGTTGAGGATACCCTCAAACCTTCTTCAAGCACTTTAAGCCGAAGAAGATACTTTTCCTGAAAATGAAAGTGAGTGTTTAGTTCTCATCTAATGCATTGAAAATGTGGGTAAGAAGAAAGACAGGCAGTGATTGGTTCCAGATCAGAAATTACTTTTAACAGTGCTTCAGATTTTGCTGCTCGGTCTGCAATGGTAAGCTTGTCTCGAAGGTGCTGCATTTCTCCCTATAACAACATTTTGAGATATATTTTAAATAAATAAATGTAAAATTAGTTCCACATATAAGCACATAGATTATTAAAATCAAAAGTACAACTTGCATGCTTTAATTAAAGGATGAGAAACGGACACCTGAAGGAATCTTCGCTCATCAAGCCACTGTTTTACAGGCATTACTTTATCGTTAGCATCTTTCCACTCATTTGCTACTACTGTTGCAACCCTATTTGCAGTGACTTTCGCACGAGCCAGTTCCCTATCAAGCGTTTTTCGCTCTTCCTGTGAAGTTGCAGTAAAAATAAATGAATGTGCTTAAGAGTCCATAAAAGAAAAAGAAAAAAAAAAAAAAACAAACAAACAAACAAAAACAAAACAAAAGGATTGATATGGAAAAGATAGTTGGGAAATTCATTTATGGATTTGGTGTATTACATTCATTTCCTGAACTTTCCGTTGATAATCCCTCACAGCATTAGCAGCTGCACCACCAGCTAGAACGGCCTCTTCTAGTTCCCGTACAGTTTGGCTCAATTTCTCCACCTCTGCAACTTTTTGGCGGTGCATTTTGTCTAAGATTTTGTTCTCTTCCTAGACCATGCAAGAAGATATGTATGTGAACTCAACAAAGAGTTCAAAGTACAACTTATACTGTAAAAAGCATCTAAACACTCGACACCTTAAGTAGCATGCAAGGACTTTGTTACCTGGCAAATCTCAATTTGTTTCATCAACTCTTGGTTTTTATTTTGGAGATCATCCACCATAGAGGCCTTTGCCATTGCAACCTGAACTGTCCTTTCTGCTTCAAGTAATGCTGCTTCTTTTGATTTGGTAAGTCGATCCAATGCCTTGTTGTCATCCTGCAGCTTAGCTATCTGCGGGTAAAGAATAGAAATTAGCGACAGATATTACTTCCATGATAAGTAATTCAATTTAATATCAATAAAATGCAATAGACATTAGAGAGAGGCACGTTACCTCTTGACGGGCAAGCTTGAGCTCTGCCTCTAGTGGTGCAAGAATGGCTTCAATGGGAGGCATGTCATCATCCTTTTGAGCAGCATGAACCCTTCGAAGTGTTGCTTCTGCTGCAAATTGAGCAGCCATGGATGCCTTCTTCTCATCATTGATTTTCTTGATTTCGAGATTCTACGGAATAACTTTTTGCAAATCAATACCGATACTAAGCAAGGAAAACTGATAAATAAGGAATAAAAGATCAAGGAGAATCACGCGTAACCTTGCTCTCAAGAAGTGATTCAATCAACTTAAGCTTCTCATCCACCTTCGCCAACTCCTCAGTAAGCTGAGAACAAAAACCCAACAGTGGTCAACCCCAATGTTGCAACAAAGGTTTTGACTTTATTATTTGATGAACAACAATGAATCCATTTCCTAAAACTAATATAAGACAACAACAGCAGCAACAAAGTCTCAAAACAATGTACGAACAAAGACCAAAGTCTTTGCCTTCGCTCGGGAAATGGTATAAGAGATGTGACAGAAAATTTGAAAAATATAAACATCTGCTTCTCAATGTTCTCATTAATGATAATGTATAAATAAGATCTTTTGCAATAAAATTTATGCCAAAAAACCAATCCAACTACATTCAAGGACACAAAAATTCATAATATAATGAAAAATGAAATCCCAACAAAGATTCATTATATAAAATTTCTAAAAACGTATTGATAAGGGAAATTCACTCTAAATAAGCTAAAATAAGGAGGACCTATCACCAATAAGTTCGAAATTCGTTCAGTCAAGAATGTTTCATACACTGAAGAATGATAGGTTGACCAATTAAACATCCAAACTTCGAGCAAACCAAGCCAAACTAAATGCAAAATACACAAGAACAGCGACAAAACCTCAATCTCAAATTAGTCGGAGTCGGCCGTAAATGCGAAATACACAAATTGGAAATCTAAACTACCACAGATTCAAATAACCCGAGCTGATTAATTCACAAAGGTCACAACTTTGCACAGACACGATCCGCAAAACCAGGAAAACAAATACTAGAGAGATAAAGCACCTCTTCAACTGCTTTTTCGCGGAGGCGCTCCTTCAATCTCAATGCCCTGATCTCCGCCTGAGCTTCCCCCAATTCTCTGTCCTTATCTGTAGAGAAAACAAACCATCAAACACAAATCGAGCAAAATTGGCGCAAAAATCAGTAAAAAATCGACGAAAAACCACCAGATCAAATCGCATTCCCACCTCTGACTTCATTTTCCAACCGATTGAGCTCGACCTTCACCGGATCCGAGCCGTGCAACAGATTGATGAAGTCGTCAGCCTCCATGCTCGGCCGCACAGACGCGCGTCTCCTCCCGCTCCTCCCTTCCTTGAACGACGCCGACACCGTCAGCGGCGCCGTCGCCACCGCAGCCGCCGACGACATCGACGGCGACCTGTCATTGCTTCCGTCCGACATCGCCATCGCCGGTGCAAAACCCTCAGCCTCTTCGGGAAGATCCGCCATGAAAGAATAAGAAGGAGCAGAAGAAGAAGATCTGCTCTTCTGCTCGCATCCAAATGCGCCGCGAATCTCTCGTTCTATAAATCTAGGGTTTCTAGGGTTCCAAGCCTCTTCTTCTTCTTCTTCTTCTTCAACGCTACTCTCTCCCTCTCTCTCTCTCAGATTCAAACTCTCTCTCTCTCTCTCTAAAAACAATGCAAGTAGTTCTCTGGTTGTTACCACTTTAAACCATCTCCCTCTCTTTCCCCTCTCTCTCTCTCTCTTGTTTCTCTCTCTAAAACTCACTTTCTCTCTCTAGTTTCTCTCTCTGGAGCTTTTGCATTTGCATTTGCATTTGCCTTTTTGTGTGTTAGCTTTTGTTTTGTTTGTTTTGTTTTTTTTTTTTTCTCTCTCTAAAATGAGTGGGATTGTGTGTGAGTGAGTGAGTGAGTGAATAATGAAAAAAAAGAGGTTTGGTTGTTGATTTGTGAAGTGATGATATTTTGAATATTTAATTAATAATAAGTAAATATAGATGAGTGAGTGCAGACGCTTCGCTGTTAAGCAGCACACACTGTCTGAAAAGAGTATGCAACTGTTCCTTATTAATTAACCCAACCTTATCTTTTTCATAATTGTATTCCACATGTCCCTGTTGTTTTCAACTTATTAGTGAAACACCCCATATTTTCTTTTTTTTTTTTTTTTTTTTTTTTTTTGATATTCATATTCATGTTTCAAAATTTATCGCTGCTCCTTACTTTGATTCAGCTAATCTCACAGTCTTGTGGGACGCGATGTTTCCAAATTTATCGGTGCTCCTTACTTTGGTTCGGCTAATCTCGCAGTCTGCGAGATGCGATGTAGCTACCATACTATTGAGGTATAAATTTGAAATCTATTTTTGTTTTTTGAAAAATTGGAGATCTGAGTCCGAACTCATATGGAGGTTGTTAAAATTTTTATAAATATTTAAGAGGTATAAAAAGTTGTTTCATTAATTGGAAATTCACGAGTCCAAATATCATTACCCAAAAAATATACTACTAGAGGGGTTGTTAATTACTATCCAAATCATTTACAAAGAATGCTATGTACAAATGAATGGTTCAAGACAGCTCCCCATCATTCATAAAATCGAAAAAATCGTAGCAAAAACATCCTCGAAAAAACGGGGAAAGAGGTTGTAGCCAATGAAGCATTAAATGCTAGAAAACAAATTTAAAATTTGTAGAAAACACTCCTCCCCCCGTTTCATAATATTTGTCATATTTTTGGTATTTTTTGTTCTACAGTACCTCACATTAGGAAACCAATGAATCATTAAATGTTTCATTTTCAATTCCAACCCCTATTTTATTTAGCAATAAATCTACTTGGACTCATGAGTCCGGACTCATAAGGAGATTTTTATAATTTTTATAAATATTTAAGGGGTATCAAATGAATTTTACAAGTGATTATGGTCACTTCATTAATTGTTGGAGGATGTATTTGAAATTAAAAAAAAAAATTGAGTCCGGACTCACGAGTCCAAATAGCACTACCCTTTATTTAGTTAACAACATCGTCAATCACTTTTTTTACACAATCTATATCTATATTCATATAAAAGTGGGATGAGACATGAGAGAGAAAGTTCAAAAGCAACCTCCTCCCACCATTCTAATTTTTTCATTTTTTATTATTTATTTATTTCTATTATTGATTGTTCCAAGATATATAATTATCTATTATGTGTGCATCTATTAATAATTAATAATTAGGGTAGTGCTAGATGGACTCAAAAAGTCCGGACTCAAACAACCAAAAAGACATAAAGACCCTTAATTTAAATTCATTATTGGTGTTTGAGGGTAGAGGGTAATTAGGTCTTTTACTTAGGTAGATATATTAAATTGTTAACAAAAAAATCTTTGGGTCCGGACTCAAAAAGTCCAAATAGATTTTTTGTAATAATTATTATATTATCAACGAATGAATTAATAGAATCAGTACATTCTACTCGAAATCATAGACAAATACATGAAATGGAGTGTAGTAAAAGTTTTTAAAAATTGTGCGCAGATACATAGAATTGAGTGTAGTGCAAGCTTCATTCCCCTTATAAATTTCACCACCCATCCATTCTTCTACGCTGTAATTCTCCCGCATCTAGTTTGATGAATTTTTTAGGAGTGTTCGGCCATGGCTAAATTTTTGTTTGAGTCTCAAGTGCATATATTTGTTTTTTGTGTTTGAATGGATGCACAAGTACCATGGGTTGGCTTATATAAAGGTTCGAACACACCGATTTTTATTTTTTATATATAATTTTTGTTTGACATATGGGTCAACTATAACACCAATCATTTTGTAACTTTCTTTTTTTTTTTGCTCCTTTTTATATATATAAATCATGAAGGTCTTTATTGACATCCGCATGAAACGCGGGGAAACAACTAATATTTATAATAAATGAAGTCATTTATGAGAATGTAATTTAGTATTGTCATAAAATTTTAATAGTAAATTAATGGCCACCTTAATTTGTATGCACAAACGAAATTGTGACTTAGACTGTGAAACGGATGGAGTATTAAACGTAGTAATCGTCAAAAATGGGATGTCGGACTGATTTTAGATTATATTAATTTTCGTGAATGATCAACTTTTGTATTGGTAGGTTATGTGGGACAAAGTTTTCATGCACACTTGTGTTTTAGTGAACGGGTTCAATCGATGACGTGACAAGTTTTTTTTTTTTTTTTGTCACTTTTTAATTTTGTTTTTGAATTTGGAAGGGGTTTTATTTGGAGGAGGTGGATTTTTTTATTTATTTTTTGGCTTACCTTATGCTTCATTAAGATCATCTATAAAAACGAGATTTGTGATGGAAATCAAAATCAACCTAGCCAACTTTGTGAATATGTAAAAATAAACACTTATTTAATTAATTTCACGCAATTGTAATGTCAAGAAATCTATAATAGCACGCTAAATGGCAAGTGAAGTCTATAATAATATATTTTATTTTATTTTTTAATTCATATATTTATTTTTTGGTGGAAGTATATAATAATGTTCATTACTGTATTGAATGAATTTATTATTAAAATTAAAAGTTGAGATATATTTGTTATCTTTTGAGTTTATAAAATATTTTTAAAAAAGGGCAAAAAAATAAAAATAAAACAAAAGTTTAGCAAAAAAGAAATTGCAAATGTTGAGATATTTATATCAATTGGACCTTTTCATTAAATGTTACGAGATAGAAGGTTGTTACGTACTTCCATTATACTACATAGTTGGATTACGCATGCCAAATAAACTTGTTCATCATAAATGTAATAGTGAAAAACATATATAATTGTATATTGGTTTTGTGTCTACTTTAAAATTAAAATTGTAAAAAACACTTCTTCAACAAAAAAAAAAAATGTGAAAAACACTTAACAGAGTTTGCATCTACACAACATTGAATTACAAATATATGTTGCAGTGTTGTTGAGTTTTTGATGAGAACAAGTTTTATGAGCCAATTACAGATAATTTATAATCCCACGGAAAGCTTCGTTATCAATGAAATAGAATGAAACATTAAAATATATCGTGACAAAGAAAAATAAATATTTATATATGTCAAAAAGTTGTGTATGCATAATGTTAAAATTTTCATTTTGGTTCTGCCCACGTACCACCTTTTAATTTATAAATGCGAGTGCGAGGTTTTATTTCAAAAGACATCGATACTTTAGAAAGAGATAATCACTTATACACTTCATTATGAAATTTTACTTAATCAATGTGGGATTAAGGTCGACCCAAAGTATTTAAGGACTCTAGGCGAAATTATGAGTTATGAGAGGTAGTCACACTTATTGTTGCTCATGAACAAAATGCCTTTACTCGTGGGAGACGGATGCTAGACTTATGCGAAACATTGCTACACAAGAAAGGGAGCGGTGCAACTCGCACTGCTTAAACGGATGCTCGTGATTCAAAACCCGGGGCGATTGCCCCGCTTGGCCCCTTCAAGGGTCAACCCTATGTGGGAGTATGATTTCAGTCCACACATCTCCAACTCTCCTCACCTTGGACCGAAATCCATTCATGGTGTCTTATACCGTCTCGACAGGTCCCGACCAAACGGTTCACTTTGATACCATCTACATCTTTACAATCATCATTTTTTTTTTAAAAAAAGAAGATGTCTCAAAGAGAAGCTATCATTGCAACAAAACCCTCGAAGAAATCAATAAATTGAGCTGCTACTACACAGAGGTTAAGGTAAATTTGATTCTGTTTGAAGGGAGTGGAACTAAAATTCTTCAACTTCCAAAGGAGTTAAATGTTGTGTCAAGAAAGAAGAGTAAAAGTGAGGCAGTTGTGACGGTGTGCACAGTGAGCAGGGCACAAGTAGCCCAAAAAGAAATGTTCTCTGACCCCAAATCGAACAACCAGTCTCACCATTTCCATACTCTCCACCATTTCAACAATTTTGATTTTTGACAAAATCAAGACACTACCTATAACACGTTACTTGGTGAAATGCTAGGGTCACTGAAAATTTACGATCAAAATAGACACGTACTTGTGTTGTGTGTTCGTTAGATGCCCATAAATTTATGTGAGCATAAAGATGCATAAATCGATAGATACATTTGAGTGCGTGTTTATTTCACGTGTCATTTTGAGTCGATCTAGTATTATGCATGTCGTTAACACCTTTTTAACTTGAGATAAGCGAAAGCATTAATTTCATTTGTGTAACTAATATCAATTAATTTGAGACTGAGTATTGTTGTTGTTTTTTTTTTCGATGCTAGAGGTTTGTTGTTGTTGTTGTTGTTGTTGAGGCATCATGCTACATAATGTTTTAGAATTCTATCTAAATTGTATAGATAGTTGAATGAATTATATTTGCATCTATTGCACTCGGTCATTATTTTTCTCCAATGACATAAAAAAGGTCATTTTTGAAGGTATTCTAAAACCAAATCCAATAAATAAGACAAAGAATTAGAGTAACAATGAGAAGCTTATTTTTTTTAACTGAGAATGTTTCAAATTGTGTTTTTCTAAGAAAGATCATCTAGATAATTATGTAACTTTTTTGTGCAAGAAACCTATTTTTTTACTTAACCTAGTCGTGAACCCATACATCCTATATATGATGCGGGAAGACTCAAACTTTCAATATTCTATAGAGGCGAGAACATGTCAAAACATTGTAGCTACCGCAGCCTTGCCTAATTTGATAATTATGAACTTAATTACATTGGTTTATAATGGATTGCAAGGGTTCGAATAACCTCACGTTCACTAATTATTTTTTAATCCTTTTCAACCAAACCTAGGATCCTTGAAACTTAGTCAAAAAGGTCCCTAATTAGTACAGTAGATATAATTATGCTTTCTTAACTTCTCATTTGTGTGAAATTAGAGATATAATACGTGTTTAGAACTTTTGGTGTCAAAGATGGAGATGGCTTAACATCATTTCATCTCACTTTTGGAGAAGACCACGCACCAATGGAAAGCACAGAAGACTGTTTAATAAATTAAGTTACTAATCTCTTTTAATAACAATCAATAATAATTAACATTCATGGCGACACGAGAAACTCCATTCCCCGTTGAAAACTAGATTAAAACTTTTTTACTTTTCCCATAAAAAGCTAAAAATGCTTTAATTATGGCCAAAGCTCAAGTCTATCAATAATAAAGCCCATTTATATGTTTCCCCTTTTCAACCCAAGATCAAAGTTGATTTCACAGGCTTCTTTTAATTTAAGGCCACTAAGGCCACTGCTATTCCAACCCTATGTTTTGCTCCCTTTACCTCGTTACTTCGTTGTACCAAATTTTTGAATTTTTCTTACTGCTTTTACCACACATTTTTGTAAATTATTTCAAAACTACCCTTCACTCTCAACAAATGTTTATCTCATCTCCTTCCCTCATCCCAACACCTATCAATCCCTTAATTTTTTGGTTTAAGTCATTGTAGAGCACTTGTACTAGGTCATCAAGTGTCGAATAAGTATTTTTTTCATTGAACAAGGTCGGATGTGGTTGCGTCGTGTCCAAGAAGTGAAGAAGTTTTGTCTGCTAGGTTTGACCGACTCCGACCGATATCCCTTAAAGAGGTACAACTGACTTCGACAAAGAGGTTTTGACCAACCAATAATGCGAAGTGAACTCAGTTTTAATTGGCGACGGATGGATCTAGCCAAGACCTCTAAATAGGTGTCGGTCATCTATGTCCAACACCTCTTTAAAAGTGTCCACTAGTGTGGTTTCGCGGGTCCCCGTCGCCCGTAAGAGGGTCGAGTGTGGGCCCCCCCAAACCTTTTGAAAACATATTATTATTATTACAATTCATTTTGGTTCTGCCCACATACCACCTTTCAATTTATAGATGCAAGTGCGGGGTTTTATCTCAAAATACCTCAATACTTTAGAAAGAGATAATCACTTATATACTTCATTATTAAATTTTACTTAATCAATGTGAGATTAAGGCTTACCCAAAGTATTTAGGGACTCTAGGCGAAATTATGAGTTATGAGAGGTAGTCACACTTATTGTTGCTCATGAACAAAATGCCTTTACTCGTGAGAGACGGATGCTAGACTTATGCGAAACATTGCTACACAAGAAAGGGAGCGGTGCAACTCGCACTGCTTAAACGGATGCACGTGATTCAAAACTCGGGGCGGTTGCTCCGCTCGCCTCCTTCATGGATCGACCCTGTGCGCGAGTATGATTTCAACCCACACATCTCCAACTCTCCTCACCTTGGACCAAAATTCATTCATGGTGTCTTATACCGTATCGACGGGTCCCGACCGAACGGTTCACTTTGATACCATCTACGTCTTTACAATCATCGTGTTTTTTTTAAAAAAAACGAAGATGTCTCAAATAAGCTATCATTGCAACAAAACCCTCGAAGAAATCAATAAATTGAGTTGCTGCTACACAGAGGTTAAGGTAAATTTGATTTTGATTCTGTTTGAAGGGAGTGGAACTAAAATTCTTCAACTTCCAAAGGAGTTAAATGTTGTGTCAAGAAAGAAGAGTAAAAGTGAGGCAGTTGTTGTTGGGTTGTTTCTGTGTATCTTTATCTTCCACAAGTTTAGGAATAAAGAGATTTGGTCTCTCTAGTTTAATGGGTCAAGTTTGTTATTCTGTTTGCGTTTTTCTAGCTTAGTTGTTAAGATAGTGTAGTCGTGTTCTTAGTTTCTTAGTTTTTGTTTTTCAGTTATCAACTGAAGTACATGTACTCAATAAAAGGGCATGGAAACATATGAATAAGATGTTGATCATTTTTGCAGTGCAGTATTGTGTTTATCTGAGTTTACAGTTTCAATTGGTATCAGAGCCAAAACACAAATCAAAGTGATCAAAGAGAGAAAAGAGAAAGAAGATGAGCGAGGACAAGACGCTTACCAAGATCCCTCATTTTGATGGTCATTACGATCATTGGAGTGAATTGATGGAGAACCTCTTGCGAGCCAAGGGATTGTGGAGTCTAGTAGAAGAAGGTTTCACTGAGCCAGCAGCGGGAATCGAGACAACTGCAGCGCAGCAGAAGAGTTTTGAGGAGATCAAGATGAAGGATCATCAAGTCAAGCACTACTTGTTCCAAGCAATTGATCGGGTTGTGTTTGAGCAGATCTTGGATCGCAAAACATCCAAGATCATTTGGGAATCAATGAAGAAAAAGTTTGGAGGTAACGAAAGAGTGAAGCGATCTCTTCTCCAAACCTTAAGGAGAGACTTTGAGGTTCTCGCCATGAAGAATGATGAGAACATTGATGATTACTTCAAAAGGGTGATGACAATTTCCAACAAGATGAGAAGCAACGGGGAAGACATGCCAGATTCGAAGATCGTTGAGAAGATACTTCGAACTCTGACTGACAAATTCACGTATGTAGTTGTGTCTATTGAGGAGTCCAAAGACACAGAGAGCATGACGATCGATGAACTGCAGAGCTCTCTGTCCGTTCATGAGAAGAAATTCAAGAAAACCAATCATGACGAAGAATATCAAGCTCTCAATGTTGGAGGAAGAGGCAGAGGAGCCTATAGAGGTCGAGGTAGGGGCAGAGGACGCTCTTTCAACAAGGCAACGATTGAGTGTTACAACTGTCACAAACTTGGACATTTCCAATATGAATGTCCAAATGGGAACAATGGAGCACGCTTTGCAGAGATCGAAGAAAAGGATGAAGTTCTTCTCATGGCGTATGTCGAACTTCAAGGAACTAGAAGAAGAGATGTCTGGTTCGTGGATTCTGGATGCTCAAATCACATGTGTGGAGATAGAAGCATGTTTTCAAGTTTGGACACTGCCTTCACACATAACGTCAAGCTCGGGAACAATCACAAGCTGGTAGTCAGTGGGAAAGGAGTAGTGAAGATAACACTTAATGGAATAAGCTATGTGGTAAATGATGTGTATTATGTTCCAGAATTGAAGAACAACCTGCTGAGTGTTGGGCAACTTCAAGAGAAGGGTCTGGACGTGTTATTCAAAGGAGGAGAACGGAGAACTTGTAGCATATTTCATCCCTCAAGAGGAAAGATAACAGAATCCGTTATGAGTGCTAATCGGATGTTTATTCTGCTGGGCGAAAAGACAAAGGAGGAAAGATGCTTGCAGGTCGATGTCGCAGACAAGGAAGAGCTATGGCATCACCGATACGGACACCTCAGCTACAAAGGTTTGTTAACTCTGCGCAATAAAGAAATGGTCACCGGATTACCAGACATTGGCCAAGTGAAGATCACATGTGACGCTTGTGTCAAAGGAAAACATCACCGAGCTTCTTTTCCCAAACAGAGCAAGTGGAGATCAACCGAGAAGCTGCAACTCATCCATTCTGATTTGTGTGGTCCGATCACTCCGCCGTCAAATAGCCAGAAGAGGTACCTAATAAGTTTCATCGATGATTTCTCACGAAAGACGTGGATCTATTTTGTGCAAGAAAAATCAGAGGTTTTTCAATTTTTCAAGGAATTTAAGGCGCTTGTAGAAAAGCAAACGGGGAACTTCATTAAGTGTCTGAGAACAGACAGAGGAGGAGAGTACAATTCTACCGAGTTCAAGGAGTATTGCAAGGAACATGGAATCAAGCGTCAACTGACCACCGCGTACACTCCACAGCAAAATGGCGTTGCTGAACGCAAAAACAGAACTATTATGAATATGGTGAGAGCTGTTCTATCGGAAAAGAATGTACCAAAGAGCTTCTGGGCGGATGCAGTACAATGGGCAAATCATGTTCTTAATCGATCTCCTACAACGATCGTGAAAGACATGACTCCGGAAGAAGCATGGAGCGGAAGCAAGCCATCAGTTGAGCACTTTAGGATCTTTGGCTGCATCGGATATGTTCATGTTCCTGATGTCAAAAGGACTAAGCTTGATGATAAAAGTGTCAAGTGTATCATGATTGGCTACAGCAGTGAATCGAAAGCCTTCAAAATGTTTGACCCGATAGAGAAGAAGGCTCACATCAGCCGGGATGTGATTTTTGAAGAAGAGAAGAAGTGGAACTGGGATGCTAGTCACTTGGCTGAACAGAGCATGGAACTCGAGTGGGAAGATGAGTACGAGTGTGATGACAATGAAAACGAAGAGGAGGACGTAGAGGCAGCAGAACCAGAAGTAGATGGCGATCAGAATGCAGATTCTCCCTCGCCAATTCAAGTCCAAATAGACACTACAACCTCAACAGTGGGCAGAATGAGAAGGCCGCCAGTTTGGCATGCTGATTACACGTCTGGAGAAGAGTTATCTGATACTGAAGAAGAGGCAAATATGGCGAGACTTGGCTCTGCAGATCTGGAGGAAAAGATAGCATTCATGGTCATCTCGGATCCAACAACCTTCCAAGAAGCTGTACAACACTCGAGATGGAAAGAAGCAATGGATACCGAAATAAGATCGATTACAAAAAATCGAACTTGGTCTCTAGTGATGCTTCCAGATGGAGCCAAAGCAATTGGTGTGAAATGGATTTACAAAACTAAATTCAATGAGCTGGGAGAGGTCGACAAATTCAAAGCTAGACTTGTGGTAAAGGGTTATGCTCAAGAATATGGGATAGATTATACGGAAGTATTCGCACCTGTGGCTAGAATGGATACTGTGAGGATGATTATTGCTTTGGCAGCTCAACGAGGGTGGGAAATTTATCAATTAGATGTAAAATCTGCGTTTCTACATGGTGAGTTAAAGGAGGACGTTTTTGTGGAGCAGCCTCAAGGTTATGAGGTAACCGGGAAGAAGCATATGGTTTACAAGCTTCACAAAGCTCTATACGGACTGAAACAAGCACCACGAGCGTGGTTCAGTCGTATTGAAGCTTATTTTCTCGAAGAAGGCTTCGAAAGCAGCACTAGTGAACAGACCTTGTTCATCAAGCGAAATAGAGGTAAAGTTCTAATCGTTAGCATCTACGTTGATGACCTATTGTTCACTGGAGATGATGATGAGTTACTAGATAAGTTCAAGCAGTCTATGAAGAAAGAGTTCGATATGACTGATTTGGGGAAAATGAGATATTTTCTTGGCATAGAAGTGGTACAAAAGGATGATGGTATTTTCATATGTCAAAGGAAATATGCAGCTGAAGTAATCAAGAGATTTGGAATGCAGAATTTCAATCCGGTCTGCAATCCGATAGTTCCTGGACAGAAGATTGGTCGAGACAAAGCAGGCGCGAAGGTTGATTCAACTATGTACAAGCAGATGGTGGGAAGTTTGATGTATCTAACAGCAACACGCCCTGATTTGATGTTCGTGGTGAGTCTTATTAGTCGTTTCATGTCCAATCCCACACAGTTACACTTTGCCGCAGTGAAGAGAATCATGCGATATCTCAAAGGAACAATGGAGTATGGGATTTGGTACAAGAAAGAAGGAAGAACAGGGCTCGTTGGATATACTGATAGTGACTACGCGGGAGATGTAGATGACAGCAAAAGCACTTCAGGGTATGTTTTTTTGATGAATGGAGGAGCTGTCGCATGGTCCTCACGAAAGCAGCCCATTGTAACGTTGTCAACCACTGAGGCCGAGTATGTTGCAGCAGCAACCTGTGCTTGTCAAGCTATTTGGATGGGAAGAGTTCTAAAGGAGATTGGTTATGAACAGGGTGGTGAAATGGTGCTGTTATGTGATAATACATCCACCATTAAGTTGTCCAAGAATGCTGTTATGCATGGGAGATCCAAACATATTCGGGTTCGTTATCATTTTCTAAGGGACTTAACTAAAGAAGGAATTCTTAAGCTCGTCTATTGCAGTACTGAGGAGCAGTTAGCAGATATCATGACGAAGCCTTTGAAGATGGTGACATTTCAGAGAATCCGAGAAGCTTTTGGAATGAGCACTCTGAACTGAATTCTTGAGAAGTTCAGTTCAAGGGAGGGATTGTTGGGTTGTTTCTGTGTATCTTTATCTTCCACAAGTTTAGGAATAAAGAGATTTGGTCTCTCTAGTTTAATGGGTCAAGTTTGTTATTCTGTTTGCGTTTTTCTAGCTTAGTTGTTAAGATAGTGTAGTCGTGTTCTTAGTTTCTTAGTTTTTGTTTTTCAGTTATCAACTGAAGTACATGTACTCAATAAAAGGGCATGGAAACATATGAATAAGATGTTGATCATTTTTGCAGTGCAGTATTGTGTTTATCTGAGTTTACAGTTTCAGTTGTGACGGTGTGCACAGTGAGCAGGGCACAAGTAGCCCAAAAAGAAATGTTCTCTGACCCCAAATCGAACAACCACTCTCACCATTTCCATACTCTCCACCATTTCAACAATTTTGACAAAATCCCCCGCGACAAGACACTACCTATAACACGTTACTTGGGGAAATGCTAGGGTCACTGAAAATGTACGATCAAAATAGACACGTACTTGTGCTGTGTGTTCGTTAGATGCACATAGATTTATGTGAGCATAGAGATGTATAAATCAATAGATACATTTAAGTGCGTGTTCATTTCGCATGTCATTTTGAGTTGGTCTAGTATTATGCATGTCGTTAACACCTTTTTAACTTGAGATAAATGAAAGTATTAATTTGATTTGTGTAACTAATATCAATTAATTTGAGACTGAATATTGTTGTTGTTGTTGTTGTCATTGTTTAGCAGACATCATGCTACGTAATGTTTTGGAATTCTATCTAAATTATATAGATAGTTGAATGAATTATATTTGCATCTATTGCACTCGTCATTATTTTTCTCCAATGACATAAAAAAGGTCATTTTCGAAGGTATTCTAAAACCAAATCCAATAAATAAGACAAAGAATAAGAGTGACAATGAAAGCCTATTTTTTTTACTAAGAAGGTTTGAAATTATGTTTTTCTAAGAAAGATCGTCTAGATAATTATGTAACTTTTTTGTACAGGAAACTTATTTTCTTAACTTAACCTAGTCGTGAACCCATACATCCTATATATGATGCAGGAAGACTCAAACTTATTCTAACATTCTTTAGAGGCAAGAACATGTCAAAACATTGTAGCTACCGCAGCACTGCCTATTTGATAATTATGAACTTAATCGCATTGGTTTGTAATGGATTACAAGGGTTCGAATAACCTCGCGTTCACTAATTATTTTTTAATCCTTTTCAACCAAACCTAGGATCCTTGAAACTTAGTCAAAAAGGTCCCTAATTAGTACAGTAGATATAATTATGCTTTCTTAACTTCTCATTTGTGTGAAATTAGAGATATAATACGTGTTTAGAACTTTTGGTGTCAAAGATGGAGATGGCTTAACATCATTTCATCTCTCTTTTGGAGAAGACCACGCACCAATAGAAAACACAGAAGACTGTTTAATAAATTAAGTTACTAATCTCTTTTAATAACAATCAATAATAATTAACATTCATGGCGACACGAGAAACTCCATTCCCCGTTGAAAACTAGATTGAAACTTTTTTACTTTTCCCATAAAAAGCTAAAAATGCTTTAATTATGGCCAAAGCTCAAGTCTATCAATAATAAGGCCCATTTATCTGTTTCCCCTTTTCAACCCAAGATCAAAGTTGATTTCACAGGCTTCTTTTAATTTAAGGCCACTGCTATTCCAACCCTATGTTTTGCTCCCTTTACCTCGTTACTTCGTTGTACCAAATTTTTGAATTTTTCTTACTGCTTTTACCACACGTTTTTGTAAATTATTTCAAAACTACCCTTCACTCTCAACAAATGTTTATCTCATCTCCTTCCCTCATCCCAACACCCATCAATCCCTTAATTTCTTAGTTTAAGTCATTGTAGAGCACTTGTATTAGGTCATTAAGTGTCGAAGAAGTATTTTTTTTTCGTTGAACAAGGTCGGATGTGGTCGCGTCGTGTCCAAGAAGTGAAGAAGTGTTGTCTGCTAGGTTCAACCGACTCCGATCGATACCCCTTAAAGAGGTTCGACCGACTCCGGCAAAGAGGTTTTGACCAACCGATAATGCGAAGTGAACTCAGTTTTGATTGGTGATGGATGGATCCAGCCAAGACCTCTAAAGAGGTGTCGGTCATGTGTGTCTGACACCTTTTTAAAAGTGTCGGCACTGTGTGTCCGACACTCTTCGAAGTTGTTCGCCTTGTGTAGCCGACACCTGCAGGTAACAATAACGAACAAAGAATTTTTTTAAACTCCTAAAAAATACGTGATAACGACAAAAAAAATGTGAGTTTTGCTCAAAATCGCTTGATATTTTCGATTGCATCGAGAATTTATATCCAAAATGCAAGATTTAACCGCCAAATCGAAGCCCTTAACCTAACAAGAAAATTATAAACAATATCGACTCAAAAAAGTAAAAAACCCAACAAAAAAACTCGAAACCGACACAAAAATAGATAAAGAATGCACCTACGGCGTCAAATCGATGTGGTTATGCTCGGATTTCGTCAGATTTGGATTGATGGCGAGAACGTGATTTGAGAGAGGGGTGACTAGGGTATGTGCGTGAAATGACCCTTCCCTGACCTAGGGTCGAGTCGCCCAGCTCAGACTGCCAATTATGCCCAATACCTGAACTAGGCCCAAATAACGGTCTGACACGCCTAAAAACCTGCGGAATAACATATAGACAATATGACAAAAGAATGCGAAATTTGAATTTTAATAAATATCATATGTCACATGATCCCAACCATAAGTATCTCTGATTCACCTAAGCAAATCAAACAATATAAAATCTCCATAACCTTCAAATATTTACAAATATATCCAACTAAATAAAGAAAGGTTTTAACTACCCAACATACTTGCATAAGTTGCAACCCTTATCAATAGTTTTCAAAATAAATAGTAGATATATCATAAAAAGGATCACACTGCAAGGAGACTTCAAACAATGGCCTTCCCCTTGACAGATCTATCGCGCTCGTAGATGGACTTGTAGTGTAAGTGGGGTGAGCTAAAGGACAAACGGAGCCTAATAAGAGAAGAACTGCACTCAAATATTAAACATGCAAGTAAACCTATAAAGCAAAATAAAGCTAGCATGCATTTAAAAAATCAAGATAGCATTGAAATTTGAAGCATGACATCAATTCCCACAAGTAGTAAGCATATCATATTCATAAAGCAACTTAACCAGTGATAGGGAGTTTCAAAAGTTATAAAACATAAGAAAATAAACTTTTGCATGCAAAGGGGGTTACAAGAGATATACATAAAATGTAATAGATATAAATGCAAGTTCGTTGTCTCATTTGTCATTGCCTCCCCTTGTTAACCAATCATCATAATATAATAAATATGCGTGGGTGACTTGATTCCACCGTGTGTCCACGGCTCCTCAAGAGGCCCGGGTGACTTAGTTCCATCGTACATCCACGACTCCCCAAGAGGCCCTTGCAGAAATGGGTGACTTAGTTCCGTCACACTATTACGGCTCCCCAAGAGGCCTTTAAACATATAAGGTGACTTGGTTCCACCATACGACTATGGTTCCCCAAGAGACCTTACATGAAGTCAAACAAGGTTGGTAATAACCCCCCTCCCAAGTTCTTTAGTTAAAATCATGAATTCTAAATATACTCATAGCAAGCCACATTTCATAAATAAGCGAAGCTCCCCACTTGCCTCGACCCGCCGAGTTAGACTTTCTCGGTCGACCTTGCACGCACGTGCCTCGATGTGAACCTATTTGCGAATCTAGACAATTTAAACAATAGTCGCATTATTTGACAATTCGAAATCCAACATTAATTATTATTAAATTACTTCGAGGTGGGGCCCACTAGTGTGGTTCCGCGGGTCCCCGTCGCCCGTAATATGGTCTAGTGTGAGGGCCCACCCCAAACCTTTTGAAAACATATTATTATTATGTTTATTTATAATATATCTATATATTATTATTATTTTATATTTTATATTATTGTTAATTATTTTTATTTATTTATTTATTATTATTATTTTTAATGGGGGAGAAATTGCTCCCCCCACCATTGGCCGGCGACGTCCCAGCACGCTCAAACGCATGCCGCTTCGGAGGGGTGGCTTTGGGTGCGTCGTCTTCCTCGCGACGGCTGCGACGGCCATGACGACGTCGTCGCTGGCCCCCATCGACAGTGCCGCCGCGCTACCACCACTCTCTTCGTGTTCTTCCCATTCAAGCCATTTTAATTTGTTTTATTCAAAATTAACCAAATCAAGATAAAAAAAGAAAGGTGGAGAATACCTTTTTTGTGAAGTCTTTTGCTTAGATCTCTAAGCACATCTTCCTCTTATTGTTCTTTCTCCCATCTTTTTGATCTATGGTTTGTAAATAAATTATGGTGGTAGCTAGAGTTCACAATTTGGTTTATTTTATATTATGGTTAATTTAATTAGGGTTTGGGGGTAAATTACTAAATTGCTCCTATAGCGGGTCAATTTGATTTTGGGTCGTCACAATGTGAGTGGGGTGAGTGGGGCATGAGTGAGTAAAAACTCTTTTATATGGAGGGGTAGTTTGGTCATTTTACTAGGGGCTGAAAAAAATTGCAAAAATAGGGTAAAAAGAGCAAAACGTGGGGTTCGAATAGCCTGGGCCTAATTTAATTATCTTGTAAAAATGATGAAGTGTGATTACTATAGTAATTTTTGAAAGTTTTAGGAGAGTTAAGATGTGATTAGTGATTTTTTTACACAAAAATTGCCCAAAAATCGTATTTATCATAGTAGTATATTTTTCATTGATATCACATTTCACCCCTAAATTTTATAGACTTTGAAACCTCTAGTTAAAAAGTATTGAGCCTGAAATACTCAACATACTCCAATCGAGTTTGAACCCATGAACTTTTACTTTCAAATCACATACCAAATAATTGGGTCACCAAAGTGGTTGACTCGACGTAACCATATTAATATCAATCATAGGACGACTCTATTCATCTTAGCTAGGATAAAACACTACTATTAAGTAGTTACTAAACTTGGTGAGCTTCATCATTTATCTTGTTTTTGGATTTTTGGCTCCCATCATCACTAATGACCCCAATTACTTGAGATCTTTTGAAATGAGCCAACTTATTGAGGTACTCCCTCCGGGCATTTTTATAAGTCATCCTACAAAAACTCTTTATCAAAAAATATAGATCGATTGCAAAATTCTTGAAAACTTTTGTACCTCTTTACCTATTTTACCTCTAAATACTTAATTGCAACGAAACACTTGTTCTATTGTTCTATTTATATTGGATTAATAGCAATTTGTTGTAGTTAACCACGTAACTAAAGCACGAACAAGAATATAATTTGAACACATAATTAATGCTTTTGTTAAATCTTATTTGGTGGGGGTGGAGTTGGGAGTGTGAGATATATAACTTGTAGGGGAGTCGGGGTGTGGGATATATATTGTTTGATTGATTTTATAAAGACAAAACATATTATTTGGTCCCTGAACTTTTAAGTTTTTATGCTTTTGGTCTCTAAACTTTCAATTGTGCACATTTGGTCCCTCAACTTTCGCATAGGTGTACATTTGATCCTTCCATTATTGCGGTGTTAAATTTTGCTAATGTGGCTAACCGAAATGCCACGTATCCAATTTTTAATTGGACCACCGGTTCACCTAGCTTGAACCGGACCCAAACAAAAAAATCCAAAAATTCTCTAAATCAAACGCCTTAATTTCGCTTAACACTTGTTCATCTTCCACGTCTCGCTCACCGAGTTCTTCTTGCCCATTGGCTTCCCCCATTGGCAACATGGAAGTGGAGATGGAGAGCCATGAGTGGTAGAGAGGATAGATGAGAGGATTGACACAAAAGTTTCTCTTCTGGTTTCATGATTTTTGATTATGAGACAATAGGGTGTAAAACTTTTTTGGTTCTTTTGGTTTTGGTTCGGTTCAAGCTAAGTGGACCGGCCAGTACAATTAAAAACCGGACACGTGGCACTTTGTTAGACCGCGTCAGCTAAATTTAATGGTCAAATGGTGAAAGGAACAAATGTATATCTTTAAAAAGTTCAAGGACCAAATGTGCGTAATTAAAAGTTCAGAGATCAAAAGTGTAAAACCAAGTTCAAAGACCAAATAATGAATTTTTGCCTTTTATAAATCAAACTATCTTGCTAGTTATCTTCCAACTCATACATTTTATCTCCTTAAACTTATGAACAAAATTGTTCCTTATTAATCACATCTCTATTGCCCAACTCCCTCACTTGTTCGAATGCCATTTATGTTAATTCACTTGTTTTTTTTTTTTTTTTTTTTCAACTTTTTCATAAGTCACCAACTAATTGAGTGGTCAATGATTTGTTATAAAATTTGAAAGTAAAAAATGATAAGTTCAAACTTTATCACGTGCAAAATTATTTCTATTCTATAAAAAAATTTTACCGTAAGTCCAAAGTTGAACTAAATAAGAAAAATACGAACTCCTCTCTAAGTTGGCACAAATGAACCAAATGAGGCCTTGATTTTTATGTTTTTGATAGACATATACTAAAACGGAGCATTAGTATGGGAAGGCATCTTGGTGAAATATACTCCCAAAAAACGGAGTATTTGCTAAAACTTATGCCCCTAAGTGTTTTAAGGCATTCTGATAACTACAAATTGGTTTTGATTCCAATCACTAATAAGTAATAATGGGGGAGCGAGTTCCCTCAAAAATATATATATATATATATATATATAATAATAATGGGGGAGCGAGTTCTCTCAAAAATATATATATAAAAATATATATATAATAATAATGGGGGAGCGAGTGGGCCAGGCTTTATTAGGCTTACACGTGGAAGCTATCTTCTCGGAACCGGAACAACGTCATAATTGCATGCATGATGGCACTCATCATCTCTTTGGGCCCAACCCGGCCCTCACTTCGTGGGCTCTGATCCAAGGCCCCCTTAAGCCCCCACCAACGACCGAGACCACTCGATCACCTGACCCTCGCTTGCTCTCCCTTGAAGAATCTCTCTCACTCTCTCTATATGGACTCGCTTTGATGAGCATAAGAGACTAGGGCTGACAAAGTGAAACACTGCACATGCAATGTATAGCTTTTTCTTCTTTTTTTTTTTTTACATAGTTTTGTTATGACTTGTCTTGGAAGCCAATTATATTAGAGGACTATTTGAACAAGCTCCAATCTCAAATTAGTAGGGATCGGTTACGAACATAAATCAATTTTTTTTTATTATGTTTGATTTAATGCAATTGATGATACATTTTTAAAATTATTTAAATTCCTTCTAATTAATATGCCTCAAGTTAACTTCGATCTATCTATACTTAGTCGGATTTTTTTTATCTTTATTGAACCGAATTTTCTAGTAAGGACACTCGTTTGTAGGTCGTCTTTTTTTGTATGTTGTATTAAATAAGAATAAGTTTTTAAATTTTTTTGTAAATGGAGCGACTGTCATTGGAGGTATCCCTCACTTTTAAATCTTAACTTGTAAATAAAAATTATCGTTGGAAGAGTTGCCCAATTTCAAGTTTTAGGCATTGTTTGGTTAGGGATGGAGTTAACTCTTAAGAGATAACTTGGAGGTTGGACCTAATCTTGTTTGATTGCTCAACTTTCCTGCAAGTTATCTCCCAACTCACATCCGAGGGTGAGAGATATATCTCCCACCTCATAGAGGAGTTATCTCCCAGAGTTTGTGGACACAATTACCGTGACGGCCCGGCCCTATACCCCACAAACTGAGCCTCACCCGGCCTAAACCTACATGGACCCTCGATAAACTCCCGCAGAGTCAACGTGGCCCTAGTCAGCCTTTTATCCAAGTTATTCATTCATTAGTTGCTTATTTGATTTGTTATTTAGTTTAACAAATCTTATATTTACGCGGTGAAATTTAAGAAATATTTAAATCAACTTAAATAAATAAACACTATTTGGGACATGTCTAGATGTCGAAATCCTGCAAAAGTAGATATCTTGTATATATCTAGTGATGATAAACAATGTGAAACATTATCATAAACATGTATCAAACGTAAAGGTGGGCAGCAGTTTCCGAAAAACCGCCTAAACCATATAAACCGCATGGTTTGGTCTGATTTTTAGAACTCGCGGTTGGGGGTGGTTTAAAAAACTTAAAAACCGCAGAATCGCGATTTGTTCGCGGTTTTCATTTTTAAAAAAATTGTGGTTTCACCAAATCGATGGTATTTTAGTAAATACCCAACATTTACAACTAAAAACCATAAAACTTAATAAATAAAAAACTCTTGAGAAACACTGTTGTTAAGAGGAAGATTTGGTGGTTCGTCCTCCTCACTCCTCCACGTCTCACCGCCGACACCTAACCCATCGCCCTTCCCGATCGGCTCCGACCACCGCCTATCATCGTCGCCTCTCATCAATCGCCACCGCCTCCCACTGCGCGAACCACTGCTACGTCCACAACCGCCTCCACTGTTGTGTCTACATCCGCCTCCACCGTCGCCTCACACTGCCTCCTCCCACCGATTCCGCCACCACCACCGCTCGTACCATTCACACCAAAACCGCAAAACCAAACCGACCAAGCCGCGCGGGCGGTTTTGATGGTTCGCGGTTTGGTGGTGGTTTGCAAATCGGCCAAACGACGAACCTTCGATTTCGTCGCGGTTTGATGGTTTCCACCACCAAACCGTGGTT
The DNA here is from genome assembly GCA_039657365.1 of Stephania yunnanensis. Classification (NCBI taxonomy): domain Eukaryota; kingdom Viridiplantae; phylum Streptophyta; class Magnoliopsida; order Ranunculales; family Menispermaceae; genus Stephania; species Stephania yunnanensis. The sequence goes on along the minus strand of CM077588.1, from coordinate 52,819,831 downwards.
TGCCCACCCCTAATCAAACGTCTCAAAACCCAAAATAAACCCCTAAAGTAACCAACAACATAAATATATATCATAAGTACAGTCCAAAATATCGAAATAAACCTACTGTAGTAACAGAGAGGATGTAACGGCCCAGAACTGCCCATAGGACCTCATGGTACCGCCAGACTATCCATGTAACAGGACCCCTCGAGGACACACCATGGATATCCCCCCTCCCACAACTCGAGCCCGAGCCCCTAGGGAACAAGTACTTGGGCTCATCAAGTTGTGTACCACTGCTTGATGAGTCCAAGTACTTGTTCCCTAGGGGCTCGGGTTCGAGTTGTGGGAGGGGGGATATCCATGGTGTGTCCTCGAGGGGTCCTGTTACATGGATAGTCTGGCGGTACCATGAGGTCCTATGGGCAGTTCTGGGTCGTTGAGAGGAGCTAACTCTAAGGGAAGTTCAGAGGAAGTCATCGATCGCAGGCTCCTTGCCTATGCTACTAGATGGATATGCAATTGTCGCCAAAAGCGGAGACAATTTCAGTGAATAAGTCCAAAAGAAGTTCAATAGTAATTAGGATTAAATAATAAATGAGTCCATAAATCATGCTAGAAAGAATAAAGGGTGTTGGGAAAGAATCAATGAAATGCATGATCCACATAGGCTGCGGTGGTCAATTGTAGAGACCAAGTGACCCGGAAGCAAATGATAGGGAGTAAATGGTCTTGCACTCTACACGTGGGCTCAAAGTGATTTAAAATGTGTAAATGTCTAACACTGGTGCGATGGGTCATAGTAGCATCGGCCGCACCTAATCCATTTGACATTGTTGGCTCGCTTGAGCCGCTACCCGAGAAAACATTACAAAATGAGTCAAGACTTAACTGGATGCTCAACCACTATGAAACTCGAATAGTAGAGAGGAGCCACGACACATGGCGGATGCTCACTCATAGGATTCAGACTCGTTAGAAGCCAGAGAGAGCTAGTCGGTTGCTCAACCCCCATGTGAGTAGACACAACTAGACCGACCCTTTAGACCCTAGGTCACTCGGTAAGGAAGTAGAGTCCAATAATAGCATTAATTCTATCAAATATATTAAGAAAATGAAAAGAATTAATATTGAATTTCTTACTGATTTACTTACCTCAATACGTCAAATATCAAGCAATCGCGACTCCCACAGCCTCAAAATACATACTCCGATACTCAATACTAATCCCCTAAGCTCCTGATATCTATTTACAATAAATTAGGTGTGGTTGAACCTATTTGATATGATTTAGATTTTTAAATCTTAAAATAATTCAAAATAAGGAAGTTACAGTGTTGACACGCTTTTCGAGAAAATTTCAGCGTAAAAATCATCGAAAAGACCTCAAAACTCACTTTTCTACAATTTTTTAATTTTCTTATTTTTTTTCCCAGATTTTCTGAATTTTTCTGAATTTTTATGATTTTTTATTATTTTTATAAATTAAAATGTAAAGATATTAAAAAATATATATATTTTTTTAAAATTTGGGGGCTTTTGGCCCCTTAAACCGTGCCTAATCTGCCACCTGGCCCGGTTCACCTTTGGGCTGGGCCTGGCCAGAGTCAGGCCTTGTTTGAGGATCGCGCGCACGTCCTCCCCTTCCTCCCCAAATCACAAGATGCATGTGATTCTGATTTCTCTCTTTTTTTTTTTTTTTTTTTTTTCTTTTCTTTCTTCTTTCTTTAACAAAATTAATAACAGCACTTCTTTTCTTTTTTTCAGTCAAACTAGAATCAATTCCAATAATATCAAATTATAAATTCATCAAAACTATCATGTATATAACACATGAAACACCAAAATTAAATAAAATTAAAATGTTAACTTGGTTTAATTAAGATAATCTCCACGTAACAAATAATTTTTTTTTTCTTTTTCACCGCTACCTTTACACCACTTCTAACAAAAAACCCTCACCTTTCATATCTCTTTTTATATTATCACTAGGGGTGAACCACCACCACACAAGTTTCTTTATTTAATTATTAAATTTGTCATAATATCTCCATAAACCACAAAAAGTTTTAATAATTTATTTAAAAAATGACTGAAAATGCTTCTTATGACTTAATTAAACAAATAAATAAGGATTAGCCAACTTTAATAACTACTCAAATTAAAATGTTAACTATCATGCATAATCATAAAATATTAATCATATCAAATTATAAATATTACCTAAGTGTCGACGTTTGGTTTCTCGTCGCCACGAGATTAGCCACCACGTCACGGTCTTATTAGGCAATTGACAAGGTTTAGATTTATTAGGGTCGTTACATTACCCCTCATTAATTATCTTTTATTACCCACATTCATCTATTTTATGTGAAAGATATTTATGTGAATTCAGACATTTTATTATTTAAAAATTTGCAACTTTCCAACAAGTTTAAAGTTGAACCATACATAAAAATATGATCTTTCACTATGAGTTAACTTCGCTCGCACTGAAAGTTAGTAAAACAAACCAAACGAGGCCTTAGTTTGTGAATGGAGTGAATGTTATTAATTAGATGGGTCACCCAAACACCCACCAAATATGTTTGACTATCTCAAATAATCGAAGTAATTCAAGTACAAAGAGTGATAAAAAAAAAAAAAATGAAAATATTAAATTGACCCAAACTGAACACGGGAAATAAACACGCACTTATGAAAGTTCATTGATTTATCCATAGATGTGTGTATAAAAAAAATCTTTTGAGTTATAAACTCATAATTTAAATACCAATGTTATTTTACAAAAACAAATTATGATTTGATGCCAGGGGGAGTAGATTATTATAGTTGTTGATGTGACACGTGAAGGTTTGATAAGGAGGCCCACGTTGTGAAAACCATCATGTGTCGGACGTTTGGAGGGCATATATATGTAGCAGAGAAGAAATTAATTGAGAGTTTTGAGTGTTATGAGATGAGATCGAACGTGAGTGGGTGGGGGTCTTATTTAAAGTGTTCGTGGAACGAAAGGGAACCCAGTCTGTTAGTTGCCACTGTAGTAGTAGAGAGATTCAAACTCTTCAACACAAACAAAACTCAAGAGAAGTCATTCTATCAACTGCATCAAGAAATTATGTTCCAATCCTGAATTAGCGAAGCCGGTTACATAGATCGAATTCTTTCACTGCTTATGTACTGTTGTATTTTTCTTCAATTTTTATCGTGTTGAGTTTTAATTTTAACTAGGACATTTATAATCCATAATTGGATGCGTCTAAATTATTACAATTATTCTTCTTTAAGTTTTACGTGTATGACGTTTGGATGGTTTGCATGGACTGCATCAGTTTGCATGGGTTATTTACCTCGAAATATGTGCTTCACATTCGCATGGTTTGCATGGATTGCACGAGGTTGCACGAGTTGTCCACACCTCGAGATATTTGTGTGACGTTTGAATGGTTTGCACAAAGATGCATGGCTCGCCCACCTCGACATACGTGCGTGAGTGTTTCCATGTGTTGTCAATCAGGAGATACGTGTGTGACGTTTGCATTGGCTTTACCACCTCGAGACACGTGCGTGACGTTTGCATGAGTTGCACGAGGTTGCATGGGTCGCTAACCTCGACAGACGTGCCTGACATTTGCGTGAAATCTTCACCTCAAAATACATGGGTGACGTTTTCATGGGTTGCCCACGTCGATATGCGTGCGTGTTATTTACATTGGTTGTCTACCTCGAGATACGCGAGTGACGTGGGTCGTCCATCTCCATATGCAAGTGTCGTTCATAGAGAGAAAATTTTTGTATAAATAACTCCTTTTCAAAATGAGTTATTCATAAAGTGTATAATTTTGTATAGATAGCTCATTTTCAAAAGGAGTTATCCATACAAATGTCTTACACCTCACCACCATTCATGTCACCTCATCATCAATAGCTCATTTTCAAAAGAAGTTATACCTTAGTTTTGAAATTTAAAAGTAAACCTCACTATTTTATGAAATACAAATTAAATTCACCCACTTTTGGAAAAGACCCCTGTTTCAAAGTCCAGCAGACCTGTAATTGGAGAAAGCTGAATTCCCCAGAACAAGAAAAAAAAAAAAAAAAAAAAAAAAAACAAAAACTCCTGACCTAGTTCAAGTTCACATTTTTAGTCCAATGATGACCAACAACAAGAATAACAAAACCTCTATCTCAAGTAAGTTGTTGTCGACATGCACAATCGGAAAAATTACCAATGGACACATGTTTGTACTTTAAATGAGAAAAGTAGGGGTGAATTACATTTATTTCGGACAAATAGGCAATAACGCCCAATGAAAAGGCGCTATCACAATGGAAAAAAAATTTTGTCGACGTGGACATAGATGGTGCCTTTTGAAAAGGCGCTATCCATGTATTCGGGCTAAGTGGCGCAAATTACACTGATAGCGCCTTTTCAAAAGGCGCTATTAGTGTATGTCTGGATCCTACGTGGACAGTGAGGTGGAAGGCAGTTGTATAGATAGTTCATTTTCAAAAGGAGCTATCTATACAAAATTATACACTCTATGAATGACTCCTTTTGAAAATGAGCTATCAATACAAATTTTTTTTCCATGAATGACACGTGCATATGGAGGTAGACGACCCGCGCCACTCGCGTAAGTCGAGGTAGACAACCAATGTAAACAACTCGCACGCATATCGACGCGGACAACCCATGCAAATGTCACCATGTATACCGAGGTGGAGATTTCATGCAAATGTCAGGCACGTCTATCGAGGTGGGCGACCCAAGCAACCTCGTGCAACTCATGCAAACGTCACGCACGTGTCTCGAGGTGGTAAAACAAATGTCAACGTCACACACGTATCTTCTGGTTGACAACACATGGAAACGCCACGCACGTATGTCGAGGTGGGCGGGCCATGCATATCCACTACAAACCGTGGACCTCATGCAAATGTCCCAAACGTATCTCGATGCGAACAACCCGGGTGAGTTGCATGCTTACTATGGATATGCATGGTTGGCCCACATCGACATATGTGCGTGGCGTTTCCATGTGTTGTCAACCAGGAGATACATGTGTTGAAAAGGAGCTATCCGTGTAACACAATCCACGTATGATGACCGCGTGAACATGAGCCGACTGAATAGCGCCTATGGGTTGCACGGGTTGTACGGGTTGTCCGCCTCGCAATACGTGCGTGACGTTTACATTGGCTTTATCCCCTCGAGACACGTGCGTGACGTTTGCATGAGTTGCAAGAGGTTGCATGGGTCGCCCACCTCGACAGACGTGCCTGACATTTGCATGAAATCTCCACCTTGGCATACATGGGTGACATTTGCATGGGTTGTCCGCATCGATATGCGTGCGCGTTGTTTACATTAGTTGTCTACCTCGACATACGCGAGTGGCGCGGGTCGTCCATCTCCATATGCACGTGTCGTTCATAGGGAAAAAAAATTGTATTGATAGCTCCTTTTCAAAAGGAGCTATCTATACAAATTGTCTCGCCAACTCAATGCCACCTCACCGCCACCTCAAACCCATGAAGCCTACAAATAGGTGATATCACCTATTTTTGAAAATAAAAAGTAAACTACCATATTTTGTGAAATAAATTGTAAATGTCCCCCACTTTTGGAAAAACACCTGCACAATCGCCTATCAAAGAAAAAGAGTTGGGAAATTGTAGAAATTTTCAATTGTACTCCCTAATCCACAATGTCAATTTTGAACATTGAAATGCATTACATTATCGAGGAATCAATTTCGATCTTAACTGAGTGTCTTTGTTATGAGTCTATCAAATGTTCACTTTCGAATGGCATCCACGACTAAGAACAAGTATTCGCAATTCCACAGACACTTCACTTTACTTCATCTATAGCATTTCTTAATTGATGATTCAATATCATGGCATGGCAAATTATTTATCAATGCACTGATATCATAATTGCAATAAAAATACTACCAATAACTCCACGAACACCATAAATCATTTAAGAGGTAATGACGACCTTATTAGAATTTGCAGGATGAAATTCCCAAGTCTAAGTTTATATATAGAGAGGAGAGTGTATTTGTGTAAGGGCTTAAGATTTCTAAGTGGAAGTTTCACCAAAATGTCGAATAAAGATGACATTTATAATATAAACTTATAACCTATTTTATTTATATATATATTTACACACAATGTGAGATTAATCTTAACAATTAAAAAAACAAAATCAAAATGAACTGAGAATTTGCCAACCTAGATAGCTACTAATTCACGCAATTTTCCGATAATGACTCGAAACAGCCTAGATCATCATTAACTTCTAGCGGTGCCCATGAAAGGGACTCTTATCAAGAAATTAAAATGCAGATTCAACTCGACCCCAACTAAACCCCAAATTAATTGAGATCAGCTACATAGATCAAACTCTTCCACTTCGCTCCATTTAATGCAGATTTATAACAACAATTCAAAAAAAAAAAAAAAGCTCCTTTGCCTTTATATTTTAATGCAGATTTACAACAACAACAAATTAATTAAAGTCGACTATATTAATTAAATTTTTATATTGCGCTTGATTTAGTGCAACCATGAATTTTAAGTTAAACACTAAAATATGTACCATATCTCAAAAAATTATAGCTTAAACAAAATTAAAGATAAAAGAGTCTCATTAAAACAAAGAAGAACATAATCACAAAAAGAAAACTGATTAACGTTAATTTTCAGAGGATGAAAGAAATTCAAAGATTAACACAGCCAAATCCGTGGAGCTAATTAGCATGAAATTAAGAAAGTTATTGGGCAGAGAAGATTGAACTTAAGAAAAGTTGACCTTCCCGTAACGGGTTTCGCGTGAAAACTAAAAAGAAAACATTTATATTGATTGTTGTTCCGGAACTGAGTTGCCTAGAACTGGAATTGTCGCTTTCAGTTCTTGTTTTCTTTCTTCTTGTTTTTTGAATATTGTAGTGTTTACAATTACTCCCGAGTCACTTGTTTGCAAGAGACATACCCATCCCGTAAAAGATACGCCTCAAAAAATTAAAAATGCAGAGCAGGTTTTTTTTGAAATCGTGGCAGTGGAGGAACTAGAAAACCTTATTAGGGGAATGAACTTTAATCTTAACTTTTTTTTCAAATAATTACAAAATATATTAATATGAAACTAAGCATAACAAAAAAAAAAATGACAATGCTATACTCTAAAACACTTACAAATACATAAATTTTTTTGACAATGCTACACTATATAGTTATAAAGAGAACATTTGTCAATAATGGGGGAGGGGGACAAATATATAAGGTTTGGTACCCCTACGTAGGGGTACTAAAGAGGATCTCGAGGGTTAGGGGGCGGCAACCGCCCCCTGCTCCATCCCCTAGTTCCGCCATTGGTCCTGGGCTAAAGAAGGGTGGGGTTATTTTGCATTTTCATTTGGAAGGAGAGCGAGAGTGTGGGCCACGAGGTTTATTTTTTCCTCGAACAGGTTCGCTCGATGGGTTTTTTAAAATGAATTGCATTGGGTTACATCTAAATTTAGGTTAGAACCATTAAATCATGACAATGGTTGATGTGTGTATGTATATACTACTTATTTTATTTGCTAGAAGAGACTTTTTGGTATTTGAAACCCATTTAATGGGGATTTTTCGCCTTCATATATAGTCTTGTATCGATGTGATTTTTGGCGATGAAATATAATTATCTTGTCGTGCGGTTGAGATTAATTCATCGAAAATACTAAAATGACCACAACAAAATTATTACACCACAAGAGACATTGCGGCTCACAATAATCCTCCTTTATGTGACTTAGACTCGCATGTTATGTATCGAGATTTATGTATGCCTACATCTCGAGACACGCATGGTTGCTCTCGTGTAAGTCAATATATCTTGTCTTGTGGTGTGATATGATGTTGTCATTCTATGTGATAGCCCCAAACCCCATAAACTAGGCTCCACCCTACCTAAACCTAAGTGGACCCCCGGACAACTCCCAGAGAGTCAACGTAGATCTATTTAGCCTCTTATCCAAGTTATTAATTCATTAGTTGTTTATTATGTTTATTATTTAGTTTAACTAGTATTAACGTTTATGCAGCGAAATTTAAGAAATATTTAGCAACTTAAATAAGTAAACACTAGTTGAGATTTATCTGGATGTGGAAATCCTGCAAAAGTAGATCTCATATATATATATATATATTTGGTAACAAACAGTGTGAAGAAGTGTCATATACATGTATCAAACATCTCACAACCCAAATTGAACCCCAAAGTAACCAACAACATAAATATATATCATATGTACAGTCCAAAATATCAAAATAAACCTACTATAGTAACGAGAGAGCTAACTCTAAGGAAACATCAAAGTAAGTCACCGATCATAGGCTCCTTGCCCTTGCTACTAAAGGGACATGCAATTGTCACGAAAAGCGAAGACAATCTCAGTGAGTAAATCCAGAATAAGTTCAATAGTAATTCAAATTAAACAATAAACGAATTCATAAATCATCTGGAAAGAAATAAAGTGTTGAGAAAGTATAGTAGAATGCATGATGAGATAAACTACAACGATAGCAGTAGGGACCAAGTGACCCGGAAAGAAATGATAGGGAGTAAGTGGTCCTAATACTCTATACGTGGGTTCAAAGCCACTTAAAACATGTAAGTGTCTAACACTGATGTGGAGGGTCAAAGCTGTCTCGACCACATCTAATTCGTTCGACACTGTCAGCTCGCTTGAGCTATATCTCGAGAAAACATTCCAAAGGGAGTCATAAACTAAATTGGATGCTCAACCATAATGGAACTCGAATACCTAAGATGAGCCACGACACATGGCGGATGTTCACTCAAATGATTCATACCCGTTGGGAAGCCACGATAACTAGTCGGTTGCTCGATCCGCGAGTAGACACAACTAAACCATACTACTTAGACCCCTAGGTCACTCGGTATGGAAGTAAAGTCCAATAACAACAATAATTCCATCAAATATATCAAGGAAATGAAAATAATTAATATCAAATTTCTTACTGGTTTACTTTCCTCGATACACAAAACACCAAGCAATCGCAGCTCCCACACATCTCAAAATACATACTCGATACGTGTCACTAATCTCTAGGCCCTAGTATCAATTTACAATGAATTAAGTGTGTTTGAGCCTATTTGATGTACTTTATATTTTTAAATCCCAAAATAATTCAAAATATGAAAATTATAGTGTTGACACACTTTTCGATGAGAATCTCAGTGTAAAAATCCTCGAAAAACCTCTAAACTCACTTTTTTATAATTTTTTCTCACTTCTCTTATTTTCTCTATTTCTTTGTATTTTCTGATTCTTTTCTGATTTTCTATTATTTTTAGAAATTAAAATGTAAAAATATATAAAAAAATATATTTTTATTTTATTTTATTTTAATTGGAGACTTTTGGGCCCCTCGGTTCAGCCTTGTTGGGCGGGCCAGAGCTCGACCCAGCCCGCTGGGCATGAGCTCGGCCCGACCCAACAGGCACGAAAAAGAGATGGGGCGGACAACAACTTCCCATTCTCTCTCTCTCTCTCTCTCTCTCTCTCTCTCTCTCTTGTTTAAAATCAATTTCAATAATACCACACTATAAACAATAAATTCATCAAATCCATCATGCATTTAATCCATAAAAAATCAAAATTAAATAAATTCAAATGATAACTTACTTGGTTTAATTAAGATCTCCAAAGAAATTGATCTTTCTCCTTCAACTCCAAACCATCTCTACACTAACTCATGAATAAGGAGGGTCTCTTTTTATTTTCTCATTATAAGGAGTGAACCGCCACCACACAATTTTTTTATTTAGTTTTTATTAAATTTGTCATTATCTCTTCATATACCATAAAAATTTGACACTTCGTAATTCTAATTTATTTTTAGAAAAAAAAATTTGTGAAATGACTAAAATTTTCATCATGACTAAACATAGGCATTTCAATTAAGGGTAGTGCTAGACGGACTCAAAAAGTCCGGACTCAAACAACCAAAATGACATAAAGACCCTTAATTTAAATTCATTATTAGTGTTTGGGGGTAGAGGGTAATTAAGTTTTTTACTTAGGTAGATATCTTAAATTGTTAACAAAAAAATCTTTGGGTCCGGACTCAAAAAGTCCAAATAGATTTTTTGTTCAATTAAATAAGTTCCATTAGACTAACTGAAATCAATATCGTTGACCTACCCAAATACCCATGTACACGCACATTTCGAGGACTACGCTCACTCGTTAATTCGACAACAACGTTAATAAAGCTGTGCGTGCACACATAGATAAACATAAAATATTTCATGCATCGCACACAAATAAAATTATTGAATTATTACCTCGATGTCGACGTTCGAGTTCTAACCGAATCGCCACGTAGGATTAGTCGTCACGTCACGGTCTTATTAGGCAATTGACTATGATTAAATTTATTAGAGTCGTTACATTTAGCACTTCTCTTAATTCATTAGAATCACTACTTTACTAGCTAGTTATTCACTTATGGTTGTAAATTAACCTTACTAAATGTTTAGAGCTTTTAATTTTTCGCGGCATATCTGCACAACAAACATATGTATCAAAATGACACGATCACTTGTCCTATAAAACAAATTAAAGTATATCACTCCTATAGGAGTACTCATTATTTTGAATGTGTTAAAAAATAAATATATAAGATTTAATATGATGATCGATCAATGTTTTATAATAAAAAAGATGGGCCTTGGGCCATGCATTGAATATATATATGAATGAATGAAAGGGAAAAAAATGAAAAAGAATAGAAGAAGATAGGGACAGAACTAAACAAATTAAATATTCAAAACAATGAACATAGCACTAATAAACTTGGATGCTAGCCATGAAAGTGACAATGGCCTAAATACTAAGCATCTAGCCTAGTCCACTAAAGAACTTTAAGTAGTATTCATCAATGCTTTAGGATAAGTGTGAAGCAATAAGGGCACCAAAAGAGGAGCACCGGCCCTTCTCAAATTAATTAAGTATGGGCACAATTCAGTATAAGTTGTGTCACGTGTTGGCCATGCCTGAATGGGCAAAGCAAAAAGATACATATGCACCCACAATATAATTTAATTATAGTATTTAATAGAACAAGAAGAACAAGCTAGCTACTTTGTTATATAAATGATGAGTCAATTAATACATACAATAACTCTACTTGGACTCATGAGTCCGGACTTATAGGATAATTTTTAAAATTTTTGTAAATATTTAAAGGGTATAATAGAAATTTTACAAATGATTATAGTTATTTTATTAATTGATCAAGAATATATTTAAAATTAAAAAAAAAAAATTGAGTCCGGACTCACGAGTCCAAATAGCATTACCCTAATACATAAAGGTCAAAGGGTCTCCATAATGAACAAGTCAATTAATACATAAAATTAAGTGTTGCTCTCACCAATTTGTACCTATAGGTAGCTAATTTAGAGGTTTAGGATAGCGAAGCCAAACTCCTAACGTGTGCAAAATTTGATTGTACTAATATAACTTGTTCTACAAATTAATGCAAATTAAGATGGATGTATATTGTATGTCAAAGTATTTTTGGTGAAATATCGATATGCGTCACTTACCAAAAGTCAAAGTTTGGGAAAGTATTGAGGAAAGTTTGGTTCGTGGGAAAGATTATCTTGACTAATTAAGTTTCGAGGCATGACAGTTGAATTAAATAATACCACCATTTTTTGTGGGATTACTACTAAACCACGGGTTTTTAAAAATAAATCGGAACAACCTCCTCGAAAAGGGTTTTTATCTTGAATGAATTGGCATATTAATTAGTACAAATAGGATCAGGAAGGGTATAGTCCATTTCAATTAACTAATCTTGAGGTTGCTATGTAGCAATCGACGTACGTGACACACATTTGAATCTCCATGAGTAGATAAGGTTCAACCCTGATAAAGAAGCAATCGTACCCTCGCGTGCATGCATGGATATATATCAATTAATCAAATTGATGGAAATGGTTGGGATTCTCCCCTCCAATTCAAACAAAACAAAAACAAATTTATATATAAAAAACAAGTGGTTGCATGCCTTAATTTTATTAATCTCTATATATATATGCTTCTCCTATCTTTTGTTAGTCAGTTGATTGATTGGAATATATATAATTTTTTTATGAAAATGTCTGATGTATAGAGTCGACGCTAAATATATTTTCAGGTTTATAATAATATTAAATAAATGTCCCAAAACAATAATTTAAAATAATTGATTAATATTTCTCTCACGGGCGAACTTGAAAGTAATTAGAACATCTCCAACCAAAATAGCGTAGGGTTACTCTAACTTTACACAATTAATTTGATGCACCATATCAATGCAGCACTATAGTACTATTCGCAACACTAAACATTATTTTATTATTATTTTTGCTTTTATTAATATTTTGTATCTATCTTTATACTTTATATAATCTTTATTTCATTTTAAAATGAATAAAGTATTAATAACAAAGTAATATAATGTCAAAGAAAGTGTTGATGAACTGGAGAAGAGAACAAAATTAAGTGTTAAAGTTACACTAAAATAGTCCAAGAGTTACATCATTTTAGTGTTTGTGGTTAGCGATGCTCTTAAATATGTTATTTTATTTTATTTTTTCAGCTCCTTTAAGTAATTTTGATTGATCTCATACAAGAGTTACTCAAGTGTTACAAAAATAACTTAGAAATTAGAATTCATTGATGACATGATTGGTGCAACTTAATCTGCATGTATTAATTATTAATTACATGTGAACATTTTTTTTTCTTTGTTATACATGAAATATAGTTTATATTCATTATACTCTATAAATTAATCCATATCTTCATTTTAGAATATAAGGCAAATTAGTGAAAATATTCTAACTGATAATTAAAACAAAAACAAAAAAACAACTTGGCCCCAATGCGTTTGATCAAACCCATGAACTTTTTAGTCCGAAATCCCGTATCAAATCATTGGGCTACCCGATTGATTTGTTGTCCTCTTATTATCTTAAACTTTCATGTGTATGTACACATGTTGCAACATACCTTAGTAGATTTGTGCATATAGGTTTGTCTGATACTGTCTCTTCACGTTTACATGTTGGGAATAAATTCCAACATGCAGCAACTCCTACATACATGACAAACTAAATGGAAGATAATTATTGTGTTGCGTTTCAATCGGTTCATGAATGTCTCATACACTTTATATTTATATTTTTATTTTTATTTTTTGTTTGGTTTCATTTGAACCACTCATCATTCATATGCACGTTTAATTAACTATTCTCTCGATTTCATATTAGTATTTGTCACATTTTGACTAAATTAAAGTGACGATTAATTACTATTAAAATTTTATAACAAGAGTAAATTATCTTCTGATAAATGATTTCATTTATTATATAGAAAGAAGCTATTTAATGCTTTCTTAATTTTTTTTGTAGAACAAAAAAATTCTCAAAATCGATAGATAATATGGAACTGAATTAGTAAAACTCAAGGTTGATTGGAGCTAGACTAAAAAAGATAAACAAAATTCTCATAGAAGAAGCGACTTTTTTTTTTTAAGATCGAAATGATATCTCTACTTAAAAGTTCTGAGTGTCGATTACCTTTAATCACTCAAATTACGAACTTCCATTGCTTATATTTCTAGTATTTTGTTTTTTTTTAATATTAAATTAAAGTAAATGCGAAGAGAAACACCATCTTAAATTGATTTGTTAAATATAGACATTAATTTGAGTGGCATCACTTGCTATGTTAATTTTGCACGGTATTCAATGAAGCACCGACCACAAAAAGCATCTAGAGGAGTAAATTATTTTACGTGAAAAAGAGAATGTGAGGTCATTTGGCCCATTCAGAAATTGGGCCCACATAGACAATCAGGACCCACAATAGGTGTTTCCTAGGTCAAGAAAGGCTGTGGTGATGGATAATCCTAACCGTTCATTTTGTCCATTCTCTTTCCCGATGGTCAATAAAAGTTATCCAAATAGTCTACATTGCTCATCATGCAAAAAACAAATCTTGCTCATTTTTGTATGTGATATTAAAAAATAAAAAATGATATTTTGAGTCCGGACTCAAAATTTTTTTTATTAATACTCTAAAATATTTATTTAAGTAAAAGACTTAATTACCTTCTACCCCAAATATCAATAATAAATTTGAATTAAGGGTCTTTATATCTTTTTGATTGTTTGAGTCCGGACTTTTTGAGTCCATCACTACCCATAAAAAAATGAAAAATGATATGCAAGAAGTTAACCCATGCACCTGCATGCGCGCAATCCATTTTAGCACATACACATCTTAATGTGCATCGCATAACACGTGCGCACCGTGTGTTGTTCATGGGTTAATCTCATGAGTTATGCTAACATTTAAAAAAAAAAACCTCACTCAAATTTGCTCCATCATTTACCTTGTATTGCTTTCTTTCTTTATTTTATATGCATTAGAGTTATTTAGAGCATCTCCAATGGTAAATGTGAATTATGGGCATAGATTCATATCACGTCATCAATGTGAAGAGGACGTCGTCCTATATATGTGGCTTAAATAGACATTGAATTTTAAAATCGATCTCTAATAGTAAATATGGATTGAACGTCAAATAATGAGGTAACATTTTTTTATAATTTTATTAATTAAAATGTGAAAATAAAAATCTAAATAAAATAAGTAATAAATATATTGGTCCTATGTAGATGTCAATTTGAATGTTTAGAGTTCTCGACAATTTTTTTTATGTCACATCAACATAACATTCTAAATATACATTCTCATTGAAAACTTTTTTTTCATATAAACATCAATTTAATTCTAAATACGCACATTAACATTCAAATCAATCGACATTCAATTGGAAACGTTCTTAATTTTCATACTTCAATCTCTTTTTTTTTTAGTCGCAATAGAGTTGAATAAACCACCTTATGCAGTTGCTTTACTTGTGAGCACCAATGTACTCGCTTGTGTGAGAATATAAAGATTTTGAGTCTATGTTTACAAAAATTAAGGTTTTTTTTTTTTTTTCCTTACTTTAGCGAAAGTTGAACCCGCAACCTTCATAAAAGTTTGTCTCTTCACAAGTGATAAATCGTCCATTTATTTTGTTGCTCTAAGAAGATGCTTTGATTGTACGAAAATCAAGGTTTGTTAATTGGACAAATTAAAATAACTAATTAAACAAAAAATAAGATAAAAATCTTCACAGCAAAGACACAACTTTCTTTAAGTCACCATCTTCAGAGTATTTGATATGAAGTAGAGGTTTGGACAAATTCAGGTTTATTACACTTTACATAGAGGGAATTAAGGCTCTTCTAATATACTCCCTCCCATTTTCTTAATCATTATTAATATTTTTTATATTTTTCATTTTAATTAAGTGTTGGTTTCGTGCAACAGCAACAACAACAACAACAACGTAACCTCTGTTTCAAATTAACTGGGGTCGACTACATGGATCAAACTTTTAAATTAATATTTTATATATTTTTTATACTTTTCATTTTAATTAAATGTTGGTTTCGTGCACAAAGCTTAATTTATGACAAACTATCACTTGTATTCTTTTTTTTTTTTGCTTCTCGTAATTAAATAAAAAAATGATACTAGTACTTAATAAACACTCATTTACTATATTTATTTATGCAACATACTTTTGATACGCGAGTTTATGCTTATTGAGGTGTACAACTCGAGTCGGTAGTTTGTGCCACATAAGCAAGCGTAGTAAGTGAGTGTGTTTCGCTAAGCACATGTATCATTTTTCTAATAAAAACATGAACATTTTCTTTCAATTAATTAAAGCTATTTAATAACTTTGTTTTAAAAAGTTATTTAATGACTTTATTAAGAACCACATACATACAATTTGAAAAGAACTTAATTAACGACACATATACGAAAAAGCACATAATCATCTGTTCTCCTTACGAGATTCAAACAAATTCACAAATTTTATTTAATTAACCAAAACCTGGCAAAACTTGTATATTACAAACTAACTATGTAATCCTGGCATAGACACACATGATTGACACAAACTTTTTTTTTTCTTTTTTAACGAAAGAAACAATTTTGCCACGTGATTGACAAACTTAGTAATTCAACTTAGAACACATAAAAGAAGATTTCCAAAAAATAAACACAAGACACAATTAATAACTTTTTAACATAAATCACAATTAAAAACTTTACTAAAACAGGAGAATTTCCATTTACTAACACACACTGAAATAGAAAATTAAAGTTCGGCTAAATAAGCAAATCAGAAAAGAAATTGTTCGACTCTGTTGATCTAATAATTTTAGGTAAGAGTCCCGCTAATTTGATACGTCAATTTCACACGCATTCATTAGCAGTCCATGCATCATTAACACACAACAACAACAACAACCTCAATCTCAAATTAATTGGGTCGGCTACATAGATAAAACTATTTCATTATGCTCGATATAATACAATTAATGGCGAGCTTTCCAAACCACTACGTCAAATTAGCGGGACTCGAGAATGAAAATGCTAGAATAATAACACTATGGCTCTATTTGGCACACGTTTATCGGCTAGATTATAAGCTACTTTAATAAATAAGTTGTGTTTGATTAGATCTTATTTTAAAATAAGTTATATAAAATTTTAAAATTTTGGATGTTATACCTCAAGTAACGTTTAATTAAAAAACGTCGTATTTAGTTTTCTTTCCTTTTCAACCCTCAAATACATTAATTAAGTCAAAAAAATACTAAACATAAAAAGTAAAAAATACTAAATTATAAATATAATATTAATATTTAATATTTTTTAAAAGATTAAATAAATAATATTTAATGATAAATAATATATTTTATATATAATATTAAATAATCATTAAACAAATAATTATGTTTATAAATGCTACCTTTAATAATACATATATATCATTTATAATATATAACATATCTTTTTACGTTATTTTGTATTTATCCGCTACTCGATCGGCTAATTCTTCCAAACAATTTTTATTGATCGGTTAGATTATCAGATATTAACTTTTTAGCTGTCAGCTAGATTAACAATTAGTGTTGCCAAACATAGCTTATGTCACAATAAAATGCACAACAACTGATGTTGCGTGTAAGCCCATATATCAAAAAGAAAATACTAGAATGACAACAACAATGTCAAACCACAAGACACACTGGCTCACAAAAAGTCTTCCATACTACCTCGACCCACGCGTTATGTATCGGGATCTGTGTATGTCTGCATATTGAGACACACATTGATGGCTCTTGTGGGCCAACGTGTCTTGTGGAGTGATATGATATTGTTATTCTAGCACTTTTCGTATCAAAAATCCATAAAAAAAGAAAGAAAGATACATTCAACACCCTATTTTGATGTAGAACCCACACATCGCAGTTGTCCATTCTATTGTGACATAATATTGTTATTCTAACATTTCATTCACACACCCTCATTTGGAGTACCTCTCCATCATTATTCATCAACACACCTTAAATATATTTTTGCAATTAGAATTCATTAATGCGTGCTATGATTTTTTCCAATTGAGCTGGCCTTGCACAGGATTGAAACCACATCAATTAGACCTCTCTCACACCATACTCATCAATCAATCGACTTGTCCCCATCAATGGACTAAACCCCCCCTACCATTTGAAACAAAGAAAGGAACTCCCCAAACCCCCATTACGCGTTTGAATTTCCACTCCCACTTTCCACCACCACTATATAAACAAACAAATCAATCACTCGAACAACACAACAAACCATTTCACACGTTAATGGCTCTCCTCTTTCTCCTCCTCCACTATCTCACTCTAGTGCTTCTCTCCCTAATTTCCCCTCTCTCTTCACTCAAAACCCATCAACCACAACAACTTTCCCTCTCTTTCCCTCTCTCTCTAACCCCTCTAAACCACTCCCATGTTCTCAAAAACCCCATCTTTGCTTCTCTACAGTCGAACACGACCACCAACAACAACAACAGGCCACTTGGTGTGGTCAAATCTAGTTTTAAATACACTATGGCCCTTGTCGTGTCTCTCCCTATAGGCACTCCCCCGCAGACCCAACAAGTGGTCTTGGACACTGGGAGCCAACTCTCATGGATCAAATGCAACAACAACAACAACAACAAAGACAACAACAAGAATAAACAACCACTAGCGGAGAAAACGTCGTTGATGTTCAACCCAACGTTGTCCTCTTCGTTTTCAGCGCTGCCGTGCACGCACCCGCTATGCAAGCCGCGAAATCCCGATTTTACCCTCCCCACCTCGTGCGACCAGAACCGCCTCTGCCACTACTCCTACTTCTACGCGGACGGGACCTACGCCGAGGGCAATCTCGTCCGAGAAAAAATAGCCCTCTCGAATACCCAAACTACCCCTCCTTTGATCCTCGGCTGCACCCGCGACTCCAGCTCCGCCGAGGGCATTCTCGGCATGAACCTCGGCCGCCTCTCCTTCTCCTCCCAGACCCGCCTCTCGAAGTTCTCCTACTGCGTCCCCGACCGGACTCGCCGGAATTCTCCCGCCGGAACATTCTTCCTCGGCGAGAATCCCAACTCCGGCAAGTTCCGGTACGTTGACTTTTTGAAGCCGGCGAGTCAACGGATGCCCAACTTTGACCCGCTGGCGTACACGGTGGGGGTGGAGGGGATCAGGATTGGTGGGAAGCGGTTGAATATCTCGAGGACGGCTTTTCGCGCGGATCGAGGCGGGGCGGGTCAGACGATTGTGGATTCGGGCACGGAGTACACGTTTTTGGTGGCGGAGGCGTACGGGAAGGTGAGAGAGGAAGTGGCGGCACGTGCGGGGGCACGTGGGAGGGCAGTGGAGAAGAGGGGGTTCGTTTACGAGGGGGCGTTGGATCTGTGCTACGTCGGGAGGGCCGAGGAGATCGGACGGTTGGTGGGGGAGATGGTGTTTGAGTTCGAGAAGGGTGTGGAGATTAGGGTGGCGGCGGAGAGAGTGTTCACGGACGTTGGTGGGGGCGCCACGTGTCTGAGTATTGGACGGTCGGATTTGCTTGGTGTGGAGAGTAATATTATTGGGAACTTTCATCAGCAGAATCTATGGGTGGAGTTTGATCTGGTCAACCGTAGGGTTGGTTCGGTGAGGCCGACTGTAGCAGATCATGATTTTGGAGATGGCACGTGTTTTTCTTTGGGTCCCGCGGCCTGATTATTCTGCCTACTTCGGATTTGAACTCTGTCGGGATTTGAACTCTGTCGGATATGTATAGTGAATGGTTCACTATATGTAACTTTAATCGTGTGTCACATATATTCATTTATTGTTGTAAATATGTGTCAATAATAGATAATGTGTTATGGTCCAAATCTTTAACATTTTTTAAATTTTTTAATCAGCATCACCAATTCTTGACATTACCATATAAAATTAGCTTAAAATTAGATCTCGTTCTATTTCAGCTAGAAAAGTGGGGACTCACCTCGAGTATGTGTGATAGTTAGTATTTAGGAATCTTATTAAATTTATTCACAAATTCCTATGGATACTTTCAACACTTATGATGATTCACTCAACTCCTTGAATTCACTTATCTCCAGCAATTCTTTCAATCTCCTCTAGCAAAAATGAATGAGTGATTTGATTTGCATGTTGTTTGATCACTAATGTTATATATTAAAGTGATGTTTCTTCTAGCTTTTGATTTTATGGATTTATGTATCCCGATGAATATCTAATGGTTCACCTCTTGCCATATATCTCATTAACTCTCACTAACTCAACTTCAAGTGACATTATTTCATTACTCACCTAGTTCATAGATGTGTCAATATGTATCTCTAGATCAATCTTATGTTTTTTCATTTAATTTACTCAACTATAAGCTTTTAATTTGATTTACATTACAAACATCACCATAGGCTTATAAGTAATTCCTTATTTCATATTAGTATTTAATAAGACTTACCAAAATGTTAATTACTCCGATTCTCCGGCTCGCACGCTACTCGAGGTGCGTCTTCGCTCTCGTCTCTACGCTTACAATTGTACAAACCGTCTTAGTAAATCTACACAATACATTACACTAAGCATACATCAATATAATATACTTTGGCCACGTGCCTCGGTCAGTGTACGTATCACGGTGTAGATCCCACGTCAAGAGTTCACGATCCTGATTAAAGAATTAAAATGGGGGTTAGAGATTTTGGCTGCCATATAATGATACATGCATTACAGTGTTATGGTAATTAGTGCTAACCACTCTGTATTTATTGTTATAAATGAAAAAATTATAATGGGGTAAGTAAAGGGAGTAGATAATTATCTATTATTTAAAAAGAACAAATACGTAGATAAGTTTTTAATGAATTATTTTTAACGGATCAAATTTATGAGATTTTAAGTATAAATTTTTTAAAGTTTATCTCTTGTAATGTAGAATGTGTCTTTCATGAAATAATAAAAAAAATTATAAACATCATCCTAGTTGATAAAAAATTAGAAGAAAATTTTAAAATGTTATATCAATATTAGTTATTTGTACTAATAGACATTATAAACTTTTTTTTCAAAAATTGGGAAAAAATCAAGTCAACTCTAAAAACAATCAATTGGTTTTGAGCTTAAAATATCAACTTTTGTGGATAGAACAAGTTGAGTTAGAAAAGTTTTAACAAAAAAAAAAAAAGACTAATCGAGATGAATGAGTTTTGTTGAAAGAACGATGCCAGTGACCAAAATTTGGTACTAAGAAATCGTGGAATACACCTCAAGATATATGCGTAAGTCAAGTGGGTCAATTGGTACGTTTGTAGAGAGCGGGAAAGTGGAGAAGAGGTAGTCCTGAGGAGGACGGTATCTTTAGGACTGCCGACATTTGCTATATATAATATATATGGTTTAAGCACCAAATATTCCCGACAGGCGCAGAGAGGGCAAAGAAATTGTTTTTGGGTGCGAGACAATATGTTACATAAAGAATACAACATGGAAATTAAATCTAAGAACCATGAACAATACATTGAAAATTTTGAGTAACTCATTTGGGGCATCGATTTTGAACATCGAATCAATCAAATGCCGTGTATTTTATCTCAAAACGCATATGCATATATCTCGATGTGTATTGCACGATATCTAACTCAGCTGATGCCTAAAATAAATTATTCTAACAGTTCCATTTACCTAAAGTAGCATTTTTTTTTAAAAAAATGTGTTTAACTAGGTAAGAATAGTAGGGGCATCAATTGACTCTCGTGCTATTAGTTAAGCATAAGTAAAGAAGAGCCAAAATCAATTGGTGGCCGACACAATTGAAAACTGAGTTGTTATTTTTTAACTAGTAACCCGAGTTTGAATCTAAAACACCAATGTTGAGAGCTCTCCCATCCTATAGTTTATGACTTTGGGTGAACTAAGAGTAGTCCAATAGTTTGAATATCGAATAGTACTTTATACTCGAGAAAAAAATATAAAAAAAAAAAAAAAAAAAGTGTGGATGCCCATAATTAATAAGGATGTCTACAGCTTTGTAAGTCATGCATGGCACTTTTACTTTTTGGTTTTTTTAGTGGGATCAGAACTCACAAAGCTTATTTTTTTGGTAAGCGTTGTCTCGCCCATTTAATTGATTGCAATTAGCAATCAAATTTGATTATTAGTCAAGCCTGATTAATTAATTTCAACATTTTCATCAAAAATTAATTAATTTCAATATTTTTTACTACAACATGAGTCGAAACTCCAACCCAACTAGAGATTCATTAATAACAATTCAAGTATGTTACTTGAGATTATGAGTGCGAGTCGTAAACGTGTCGTGTCGTGTTGTAAACAAGTCATAACTCATACAATTTAAACTTATTATATAACATGTTTATAAATCGTGTTAATCATTTTTGTGTCTAAGTTGTTCGTGTTAAACATGTCGTGTATTCGTGTCGTCTATTTATTAAATATTTTATTTAAAATTTTTAATTTTTTAAAACTTTTATAATTTGTTTACTATTTTTAAAATATATCAACATAAATAAATTTAAACAAAAATAATTAAATAGTCTATAAAATTTAATGTAGTTGTATATAGATAGTCATAAGTTTAACTTTACTTTTTCATTTAAATCTTTATTACTTTTAATAATATGGTGAAAATGATTCGTAATAATAACATATAAAAAATTATAAGAATCATCTAAAAAATATCTAAAATTTTACTTTGGTGAAAAAAGTTTTATTTTTTTCTTAGTAAATAATTATTAATAAAATCTAAAACATAAATAATATATTAAAAATAAAATGAATATTTCTCTCAAAAATAAAATAAAGTATGATAAAAGATATCTACAAATAAAAAAAATAAATCATGTTATTAATATTATTCAATTGGGTGAATTTTGTACCAATCTATTTATTATACCATATTTAATATTTATACATTATTATTTAATTGTGTTAAGTGAGTCATTAACGAGTTAAGCAGGTTGACATGTTAATAACTCGTTTATTAACCGTATATAAAATGTGTTAACATGTTTATTACACTCACTTATACTAAACTCATAATATGTGACTCAAATTGGTTAAACGTATCATGACCCAAATTACTACCCCTACTTGAGATAACTATGAGCTTTTTTTTTTTTGATTTTTTTTTTTTTTTTTTTTAGTTGAGGGGACAGAGGAAGCTTGAGCAATAAGATACAAGATGCAGAGCCACACACATTACTAATTATTGACATGCATGTACAAAAGCATATACTATAAATGTATAATGTAACAAGCTGGAATTAAAGTCATGATGTTCATGCGATGCTGCACAGCTGCAATGCCTATTCAAAAAACGATGATTATGGTACGTAGTATTAAATTATATTCTTAAAATGCATTAATTGATAATAATAATAATAATAATAATAATAATAATAATAATAAACATTATCAACTCATTCAAATCGAGTTAAGTAAAAGCATTTTATTCCTGTACCAAAAAAAGCATTTTATTCAAGTAATAGCTAGGCTTCAAGTAATTTTTCTTTTGGAAAAACTATAGCAATGAACCTTTTATGAAGACATTATGCTCAAAATATGTTGGCACAATAGGCGAACTTGAAATGATGTGAGTTACATGCACGATCTCAAATTTGAATATTACATGTCGTGTCAAGATTATTCGGGGTACACTAGTTAGCTAGCATAAGCTTATTGCACCAAAACTTTATAAAAATAGTTTGATCGCTTAGATGCTCACGAATATCCAAAAAAACAAAAGTTCATCACAGAATAAGGTAGTGTTTGATATCACACATCAAGATCTATTGCTTCAAAACTATATAAAAATAAAAACAAGAACAAAAAAGTAGTAACAAACTTTCGTAGTTCATATGTATTACGTTTGAAGATCAGGTAAAAGCAGGGTCACTTTAAAATTAAATGTCAGTGAAAGAACGCGTAGAGAGGACTCAATTTTGTTTTCTTCGTCAAGGCAGAGATCTGTCTTTGTTCATTCTTGGGTCCCTCGCGACATGCAAAAAAGAAAGTGCCCTGGTTGGCACGATTACACTAAAAGAGAGTCACATGAACCAAAACATAAAACAACTTTGTTGGATATATGCATGTAAGTGTATATGTGTGTATAGTGGTGTGTGCAGTGCACCAACTTCGCAGCATTATTGTCTCCCACGAACAATAGAAGCGCCAACATATGCATATGAAATTCAAAAATGGAATCTACTATTGTTTCATCAAAAAATATCTACTACATATGCTTTATAAAGCTTTGCCCCTTACCCTATCGTAAAACGAGTTTGTGATCGTGTGAGTTATATGCTTAGTCTCAGGTTCAATACCCTGCTACGCTAAGATTGTTCGGACTATTGAAGTACGCTCAGATCGATTGCACAAAGGTCTCGGAATAGTCAGACTCGTCTGAATACCAAAGGATATTAAAACAAAAAATGATTTGCTTCCTTTATGAGGTACTAATTGGAACCTTACTTTATAATGTTGACCATTACTCAAAGGAAAATATTTGAGTGACAATAATAATGTCACACTATAAAACACATTAATTGGCTCACACGAGCCTTTTGTATAAGCGACTTTGATCCGCTTATTATTCATTGAAATTTGTGTATGTCCGCATCGATCTTGAGGCACACATAAATCGATAGTTTTTACATGTAAGCCAATGTATCTTGTAGTGTACGTGTTGATCATTGTAGCACTTCTCTTACTCAAAATAAGAGCAATTACATTACTAATTGCTACGTAACTCGAATTATAATTCGTCTGTAAAAAGTGTAAATTTTATCTTCAGCAACATGTAATTAACTAAGAGAACATTGTATATTTTAAGACATGAGCGTGCAAATGAATACTCCCTCCGATAGTAGTTGTTATTTGTTGTAAATTAAGTCAAGAGTAGGTGCATCATGATTGTATAATTAATTAGGGTATGAATTTATTATACATCTCAAAATATTATTTCGTACTAGTTAATTCCGTTGGCTTTAGAATTGCGAAAAGATACCACACACATATATATAACTTATATATATATATATATATATATATATATATATATATATATATATATATATATATATATGAAAAACAATAAATTAAACAGAGATAACTCCTTATAGTTAACTCACTGTGTAAATTCATATTTATTATTAGGAATTGACATAAATACATTTCAAACATATTATTATTTTCGCCACATGAACTCTCCTATTTATTTATTCATAATAAAAAACTTGAATTAAAAAACATAAAATATTATTTGCGAAAATATTAAACAACATTAAAAAACATAAGTATTTTTATATTTATTTAAAATAATTATTATAATAAATACTATAAAATATTACTAATGATAATTCTTAAAAATATTTCTCACTTAAATAATTTTTTTTTACGAATGAATTATTTATTTAATTTTTTGTTATGAATTAATAACAAACATTTGAGAGGGTATAAGGGACATGGGTAAATGTAAATTTGTGAGACGTAATTGTGTCCATATAACTTCAGAGAATATAACTCCTTATATTATAGGAAAGGGTGAGGAAATATTTCATGCCCTTCCCTGTAAGTTGGGAGATAACTCTTATGAAGTTGGATAATCAAATCAGATTAGTTCTCAACTCTATGTAAGTTATCTTCTTAGAGATATATCCACCTCATACCGGTATGAATAATAGCTTTTGCAGAAGAAAAAATTAATGAGAAAGCCAGATGAAGAGGACCACATCACGAGAAGTACATTTAGCCTTTATTTTCTGTTACTAAGGTCAAAAGAGTGTAAATCCCGTGTGTGCGGAGCGTGTGAAATCATGAAAATGAAAGTAAAGTCTCAAATCTAAATAATGGTTGTTGGCATATATATATATATGGGTCTATGTGCATTAATACTAATTATGATATGCATGGACGACATATATATACACATTAATTTAAGAACATTAGTGCAACTTAGCTGGTATGCAAAATCCTTGTTTGATCTTCACCAACTCGCACCAAATTTTCAATTAATAAGTGTTGTGATATTTTGTTCCAACTCAATAATAGAACATAAATACTCTACTTAATTATAGTACTATAATTAATTTGTTTGTTCATTATTAGGTATGCATTGACATTATGTACTTATATATGTGTCGTGAGATGCACCTCAATATGTGTTTTACGTGATTCATGTTCATGAAACGTGGTGATGACCGATTAATGTTATCTTATCAATTTTTGAAGTGATTAGAGAGCTCATTTTATAGTAAATGTGGATTGTAGTGTGATATGTTATATCCATCCATCTTAATTAATAAGTGGCTTGAATAGCCGACTTGATTATAGATTACGCGCACCATCTAAAAGTAGACATGATAATTGACGTTGTCTTTTTCTTCCGCGTCACGTCAGTTGCACATTATCAATTCATAGTTGCGTTGAAGAAATTTTTTTTTTTTAAAATTCTAATATCTATGTATATATCCACTAAACTTGCCCTGAAAACGCCATCAAGTAAACTTCAATGGTCAAAGTGTTGTGGTCCCTCACTCCCTCCTAATTGTGTGGTATGTATATATATGGCTGGAGCTTTACATTACTTTTGTGCTGAAAGAACAGCACTATCAACATCAATTCATCAAGTACATAGCTAGAGACACACTTGGTGAGCATATCAAGATTCAAGAGACCTTACTTGGCTTTCCTTTAAAGTTTTCAAAAACCAAAACCAGACCAACAGCTAGCTGTAACTACTCTGGCGGATTCAAAGCGTGGAAGCTCTATAACCCCAAATGAATATATAATTAAAGGGTATTGCTAGATAACTCAAAAAGTTCAGACTCAAACAATCAAAAAAACATAAAGACTCTTAATTTAAATTTATTATTGGTGTTTGGGGTAAAGGATAATTATGTCTTTTAATTAGATAGATATATTAAATTATTAATAAAAAAATATTGAAGTCCGGATTCAAAGAGTCCAAACAGATTTTTTGATAATTAAATGATTAAGACGATCAAAAGCTATTGACACTTTAATTGAACCTAATTATGTATAAGATGTTTAGCTTTGATCAGTTTTCTAGATATATTTATTTGGAAACACCTCGTAAGACAAAATCAATTCCCTTTCCGTAAAGGTGGTAGGAACATTAACAATGCTAAGCTGGCCATGGAAAAAGGTTTACATGCAAAAGACAAGAAACAACCCATTTTTTTTTTTTTTTCTATAATCACATTCGAAGTTGAGTTATTTTTTTCGACCTTTCTCTACATAGGCTTGCATAATTGAAGTTAGATACTTGACTCAATCTCACAAGCTTTTGATTCGTTTGAATAATTATAGCTAGTTATTATCATCACAACAATTCTATCAAGGACATTTGTTTTAACTTTATTTGAATTAAAATATAAATTTCATTAATTATAATCATGAACGACTCAATATATACATTTAATAATCAACTATCCTAATCTATCTATATATATTATTATTATATATATAAGTAGGAGGAGAGAGAAAGTTAAGAAGTAACTTATTTTCACCATTCTAATTTTCTAGTTTTCTTATTTTTGTTATTTATTTATTTTTATTATTGATTGTCCTAATAGATATAATTATATATTATGTATACATCTATTAATAATCAATAATGGTTCTATTATCAACGAATGAATTAATAGAATAAGTACCTTCAACTCAAAACCATAAGCAAATACATAGAATATAGTGTAGTACAAGTTTTTAAAAATCACAAAATTTAGTATAGCGCAAGTTTTATTCCCCTTATAAATTTAACCTCTTATCATTTTTTCTAAGTTGTAATTCTCTCGCGTCCAGTTTGAAGAAACTTTAGTGAGTGCTAAGTCATCATTTGAATTTTTGTTTGGGTCTCCAAGCAGGGCCGGTTCTGGGAGTGGGCGGGGCGGGCAGCCGCCCCAAGCCCCACCCCCCAATTTTAGGCCCCCAAATTTTTTTAAATATATATAGTTTTTTTTCCTTTTTTTAAAGTTTATCTTTTGGTGTGTGTGGTTGGCTCGATAATTATGTGGTGCTGTGGAGGGCCCCAACTTAGATGAATCTCGTCATACGTGGCTACCGTAATTCGACTCATTATGTATGTGGGTCCCACTTATATCAATCTATCTCTAGGAAGTATCATTTATCCATTTAAATTTCAATATTGCACCGCTATTCTCTCTGTACGTAATAAATTAATAAAACCTACATTTTTTCTTTTAGTAATCAATTGTTGTATTGATTAAAAAACATTAATAGCATTCATATACTTAACAATATGATTATTTTTACAATTGTAATAAATTAACAAAGCTGACATTTTCTTTTCTAGACATTTTCTTTTCTAGAAACTAAATAATGTTTTGATACAATTACTCAGAAAACTATTAGCATTATATAATGGTAGATGCATTAATTGTCAAAAGACGAAGTTTGAGGAATGTCGTGAGTCGACTTCCATTTAAGTCAAAACAATTTTTTTTTGAAGTAAAAAAAATAACTTTTTGCTTAACTTTTTCTATTGTACATATTGATCATATCTTAAAATACATATAATACTTTTTATATATTAATTTTATTTTAAAAACACATTTAAAAAAAAAAGAATTAATATAAAAAGGAAATATAGAATTATATAAATTTAATAATAACTTGAGCATATGAAAAATAATTGACGAAATCAAATATATTTTTTTATAGAAAACAATAATATAAAAAGACTCATTTCGATCTCACATTGCCCTAGGCCTCAAAAATATCAGGGTCGACCCTGTCTCTAGGTGCACATGTTTGTGGGTTCCTTGCATTTGAAGGGATGAACAAGAACCGTAGGTTGTCTTATGTAAAGGGTCAAAAACGACGATTTTTTTTAATAGTTTTTGCTTGATATATGTGTCAACTACGACACTCATCATCCACATTACAATTCCACGTACTTCATTTATTTCATTTTTTTCTTTATCTTTACTAAAAATATGGTGTTGTTTTGAATCAGCAATTTAACGGGAGGTTTAAATATTTACTTTTACCGGTGTAATTTTTAGTATTGGGTAAATGATATAGTCATAATATCATCCAAAGATATCGATGTGGATATTTAGTTAAAAATATAAAATAATTTAATAAAACTTCTATTATATAGTTTCAATAACACCAACAACTAGTTAAAGAATACATTGGTTCGTTAATCATCTTTAATGAGAGTTTAATTAAATTTTTATATTTTTATATTTGAAAGTAGTATAATGCATCATTATAATCTATATCCAACCATTTTTATGCACATTTATGATTTTATACTTTCGTAAATACTCCTGTTAAAATGTTTAATAGTAATCAAGTCGTTTGCACTTTCACGTGATCCCAAAATTAAAAAGAAAATGTGGAGTGATTCATGCAAATTGTTTGTCAACAACTTTTGAGATACATCACACATATTTTTATGTGACGTTGACACTTCAATCTTGGAATATATATTTTTATCAATAAATCTACTTGAATTGATCATGAGTTTAGGACATAAAAAATTTTTAAAATTTTTGTAAATATTTAAAAAATATAAAATAATTTTACAAGTGATTCGATTGTTTCATTAATTGCGCTTGATGATGTATTTGAAATTTAAAAAAATTTAGAGTTCGAATTCATAAGTTCAAATAGTACTACCTTATTTTATAACTTATTTATTATGCAATCGACATCATTATTAATTAAAATGCTGGTTTCAAATTTTAAATAAAAGTACATAATTAAATGAGGTCAAAACGTGTGTCGGTAAACATTAATTTTGTTAAATAAAACAAAGTTTCTAAAAAAAGAGAACTATAAATTTTGCGCGGACAAATATTTGAAAAAATGGGAATCAAACCATGAATTTTATTAGAATAAAATAAGAAAAAATATTACCTTAATAAAAGGAAACATTTCTTAAAAAACCAATGAATACAAATAATATATACAACACATCAATTAGTAGCTAAAATCTCTAAGCATTTTATAAACAAACGAATGTAATGCATATCTTATCCCACACGTATCATTGTCATATATACAATACTAAAGCCTCGTTTGGTTTATTTTTGCTAACTAACAGGTAAGTTTTCTTATATTAACTCAAAGGGAGTTAATTAACATAGGAGGTTATATTTTCATGTTTGGTTCAAATTTGAATTTACATAGAAATTGCAAATTTTAAAATAATAAAATATAAGAATTAACATAAATACCCTTCAAATAAAGAGAGATTTGAGTAATAGATATGTGATTAGTGAGAGGTAATTGTGTTCATGAGCCCAGGAATATAACTACCATAGGGGGTGACAGAGTTATTTCAACCCCAAAGGTATGAGTTGGAAGATAACTTGGAGGAAAGTTGATATTATAAAACCAATTGAATAAGATTAGTTCCAATTTCTTTTCAAGCCATCTCACACTCTAAACTCTACCCCAACCAAACAAGGCCCAAACAAATTCTTACAAAGTGAGCCCTTTAAAATTGGGGGCATGGGCAATTGCATTTCGAGTAGATTTTTTTTTTTTTTTTTTGCCGTATTTTTTCTTCACTTATGTCTTGTTTGGTTGAGGGTGTAGTCAATTTCGGTAGATAACTTGGAGGGAGTTGGAACTAATCTTATTTGGTTGTCCAACTTTTCTGCAAGTTATCTCACAACTCGCACCCAAAGATGAGAGATATCTTCTCATCCCTTAAGAAGAGTTATAACTCATGAGTTTGTTGACACCATTACCCATTCGTTAATTACTTTTTATTACCCACAACCATATCTGTGACGGCCCCAATTTTCCACAAATTGGGCCCCGCCCGGCCTAAGCCCACGTGGACCTCCGAGCCCGTCTCGCAAGGTCAACTCGGACCTAGGCGGGGCGGGGCCCAATTTGTGGAAAATTGGGGTCGTCACAGTTGGATCAGAAGCCCAAGTAACTCCACTTTAGTGACACTAAGCATTTATAGTCTCAAGGTTGGTGAAGTCGACCACCACCTTTAGGGACTTGTAAATGAGTTACGTGTCGAAGTACAGTTTGCGACTCATTCTAAAAGTTAGAAAGGATCCTCACATGCTAAAATTTGTTTAGATGCGTTAGTAAACACACTGAAAGAAAATTCTCGTGCAAGTAATGCATGCTGTAAAAAAAAATAAAAATGTATTCGATATTGTATATTTGTCGTGTACATATATGCGATATCAAGGATTCGAGGCTTTGGAAAGCGCGACGACGTTTCAGAAAAATGATCGTGAGGCTGCAGGTTTGCGGTTTGCGAGTGTTGATGATCGCACGACCTCGAGATGCGCAATATGCGAGATTCGAGACAGGCAATGCCTCGAGATTCATGTCGCACGAATCTCGAGGACATATTTACTTTAAACGTCAAAAAAAAGTGAACGTGTACGAGTGAACGTGTTGAACTCGTACTTACATGAGGAGATGCTGAGCGCGCCAACCGATACGGGAAGTAGAGTGACGATTCAAGCGAAGCAGTCTCGCGAGTTATAGCGGCATCACCTTGGGGCAGCAAATATTCGTGACGTTTTGGCCACACCAGATCGAGGTCAAGCATCGTATAAGTTTCGTTGTTCGGCAAGGCCGATGTCTGGTTGAGCACTACAGTGGCGTCGATATGGACGTTCTAGAGTGCAGTCGATGTTATGGTGAGTGAGAGCGTGGGAGCGAACGCGTCAGAGTACCAGTCGCATTTTCGGCATCGTCACATTCAGTGCGAGGGTCTGGAGATGATCAGAGGAAAACGAAGGGTTAGACGGTTGTGGCAAAGAGATCAACCTCAGAGCGTAGTGCGTTTCCACCATGTGCGGCGTGTATGGCGCCAGTGTTAGATGGACGAGCGTAGAGTTACGCTAGTGTAGTACAACAACTAGCACCGTCAGATCCTTAACATAAGGAGACAGTGGCCAGAGCAAGGTCAGAGATCCAGTCGAGTGCACAGACAGGGACATGATCTAGTCATGCACATGGGCAAGGATATGGACGTGTTCCAGTTGGAGTGAGATTTCAACGTACCTGTATGGGCGTGTGGACAGCCAGAAACAAATTCATGCTACTGCCACCTCAAGTCCGACTGAGTTACATTTCTCGCAGGCATACAACAGATACACGTATGTTGGTGACGGTGGATCACGGAAGTAAAATGTTCATTTTTATTCAATTGTACTATAATATATGTTGCGAGGATGTTGCCCTGACATATATAGACGGGAGGAGGAGATCGACGGAGGGACGGCGACGGTGTAACATCCCTCGATTTCTAACACGACTTATGTGACACGTGTCAGGATCGTGACCCGGCCACGCGATACTGGACGGTACTTCGAACCTTGGGAGTCGACACCGAGGTAATTTTACGATTTTTGATATGTGTAATAGCATTATGGATTAAATGCGTGTCACGAGCCACTCGAGCGATTTCCTTTTTGTTTATGCGTGAGTTCTCGCCTAGGTAACCGGGGGAGGAAATACAGTAAAAGTGTGCACGTGACGGAGAAAAATACGGTCGATGAGGTAAGGTGAGTCGGGAACCCAGGGGTTAAGGTTGGGGACTTGTGGGTGGGTAAAGCACACCTAGGACACACCTCACCATATTGGTTTGAATTTCAAACAAAAGACCAACCACCCCACCCACTCCCATCACTCACACCTCACACTCCCACTCATTCACGTCACACTCCCATCACTCTCTCTCTCTCCTCCCGATCTTTCAATCACTTTCACTTCTCACTCACGGCCTCTCTCTCCTCACTCACCGCCGCCTCTCGCTCTCGCCGGTGGCCAGGACCGAGGGACGCCGGAGGAAGCCGCCAACCGGAGGTAACACTCTCACCTCGGTTTCTCTCTCTCTCTCGCGTTTCACTTCTCTCACGGGCTCTCTCTCTCTAGGTTTGCTCACCATTCGGTTGGCCGAGACCACGCCGTCGTCGGAGGTCCCGTGGTGACGAGGAAGGTCGCGGAGGTCTCACACTCTCTCTCTCTCCCGTGAGCACTCGACCACTCTCCCTCTCCTCACGGTTTGCTCTCCCTCTCGGCTCACGTTTCTCTTCATTTCTCTTTGTTTTGGTTGTTGTTCGTCACACTTATTACGTGTGCGTGTGGTTGCCGTGACGAGGACCGGCCGTGGGCGACCTCCGGAGACCCACCGGAGTCCAAAACGTCCCGGAACCACCCCCCCGCATGGCCCATGCAAAATACTTGTTGTATACATACAACAAACTCGGTTTTTGCTAGGTGTTGACCCTCTCGCCGGAAAAGGCCCTCACTGGCGGCGCCACCGCCGGACCACCAGGACCGGAACGTGTCGGGGACCCCACCAAAACTCGTATGTGGGTCCCACAACCCTAAAAGTGACCAAAAACAGTTTTATAGGTGCAAAGGAATCGATAGTTCATGTGATGTGTACGTTGGAGGCTCGCCGGAAACCACCATCGCCGGCGGTCCTACCGGTCGAACCACGATCATTAAAGGTTGTCGAGGTCTCACTTAATATTAGTTGACGTCTAGCAATCCTCGGCTAAGTCCGAAACAAACGTACGTAAGGCTTTTGGAATTAGTTCGTGTGATGCCATCGTCGAGTCGAAAAAATGTATAGTTGCTATTCAAACGTCGCGTGGCGTTGAATGGCTATGACGTCGTGATCATGTTGCCGGTCCGCGAGACCATGACGTGACCCGCATACGACTGAGCCGAGCCTATGACTCGCGATGAAGCGAATACGTAGTTTGTCTTCAAAACCCGAGAGAGAGTGTCTTCTTTTATTTATTAAAATGTATGACCGTCCGAGCCATTCAAAACATTGGAAATAATGATAAGTTTAAACCTAAGTGTTAGTGAATGACTCGACCTAATAACACGAGTTTCCGACCTTGTCGTAACGGGAAACTTGAGGATACGCGTTAGGAGTCGCGGGAGTTTTACGTGGATTACGATAATCTCAGGTAAGTACACTTGCCTTAAAAAGCATTTGTACGTTAGTAAGCCAGCTAAAGAAGATATCATGTGATTCATTTTCACTTTTCTTGTGTTCGTTATTATCCCATCATTGGCATTCCATTCTATGTTCTTGTATGTGTGTTCTTGGCATAAGTACGTCTCGAAGGTACATGCGCCGCACTAGAAGGGATAAACGCGGGCACTCGAGCGCACGAGTGTTTGACCACCCCTAGTGATTGTGTGATACCATGTACTTGGATTGTTGTGGATGGTTGTGGATTGTTGTGGTATTGTTGTGGAATATGGACTACTTATTGCCTCTCTTGACTCGTAGAACACGCATGTTTCGATTGCTATCATTTCCAAATCTGTCTATCATGCATTCTTGCTTATTTATATTCCCGCATTTCAAGCATCCGCATGATATTTAGACTGTCTTGTTTGTCGTTTCATGAATTACTGTTATATTCTTCTGGCTTTACTTTCAATTTCTCTCGGTTGCTCACCGTCTAGTTTGTGACGGTGGGTGCAGATAAGACGGAGAGCAGTAGGGGCAAGGGACCGTGTCTAGGAGACTTTTTGTGAGCAGATGGACGTGAGGTACCGAGATGTAGGCTCGTACCTATCCTTTTTGTATGACGTTTTTGTATATACATATATGGTTGTTTTGGAACCGGGAACTAGGTTTGAGGTGATTTCCATAATTTCATTTTGTTGACTTGGATATGACTGTCTTGGGGGTTTCCACATTTATATAGATTCCTAATTTCCCTTGATTGAGTTATTTCCCATTATTTGATTAGAATATGATTTTTGCTTCATTGTATTATAACCGCAATAACTCTTTCATAAACCTTAAAAACCTTAAAATTTTGATAAGTTGAGGCCGACTAGGCTCGTCCAGTCATTGAGAAACCGACTCTCGGGACCGCACGGTCTAAAGCGGCGTACCCAAATGCATTGGGAATTTGGGGCCGTCACAGGATTGGTATCGAGACTACGAGGTTTGGTTATATAGACCGACTCATGTTGTAAATTCATAAAACACAAGCCATTGAAACCGGAAGTTAGAACGGTCAAACCGAAAGTGGAAACCCTAGATCCCGTAGAAACTTAGTCGGGAAGTAATGGGCGAGTCAAATTATTTTAATACATATTATGATTGCTATGTATATTATTGTAGTATACGGTAGCTATAGATCGATTCGAGAAGTTCGTTTTCTTGATTCGAGACGACGATGACGGATCGACCGGTCAGGCGACGATAGCAAAGACATCCGGCACACGATATATGTGCGGACGATGTGCATGCCTTGACTCGAGAGTTGCGACGCAGATTCGCAAACTACAGAAATGTTACGATCGTTGAGGACACTCGTACTCAGCCTACCGCTACACCATCGACTCCGACTCACACCATTGCCACATACTACTACTCGAGGGCGAGACCCCGATTGCTGCGCATCCACGCTCCGACTCCGTTAGAGGCAAGCACGAGGGAGCCTGTTGTTGTGCCGACACGCGTAACGAGGCAGAGGCACATCCTTTAGTGACAAGTGATAGCTCGAGCGACAGAGGCACCAGCTGCGCCAAGAACTAATGCAGAGGTCACTCCGATTACGACTCCATCGAAGAGTCCGGAGCCATCGCCGAGCGAAGAAAGCGTGGAGGAATTTAAGAGACATGATCCCATGAAGTTTTATGGCGCACGAGATGTTAAGACAAAGCAGAGTTGTTTCGAAGAATCATGAGAAGATTCACTCGACCATCGCCACGGAGGACCACATGCGAGCGACTATCTCTTCGTCGATGTTACATGGAGAGGCGAGATGATTGGTGGACGACGATCATTACTACCGGGGTGTTCCGAGAGACCGGATCGACTTCAAGACCCAGTTTAATCAGAAATACTTTCCACCGACTGTACTTCGAGCAAAGAGGAATGAGTTCATGACGTTGAGGCAGGGCGCTAATGAGTCAGTTATGGAGTATATGGGTAGATTCTCATCATTGTTGCCTTATCTTTGGAGGATCTACGACACCGAGATCGACCGAGTGTATTATTTCACTGAGGGTCTATTACTTACGATCGGTGGTTCTGTAGTCACTACACAGCCGGAGACTTTACAGATTGCATACGAGCGGAGTTTAGCTCGAGAGAGTTACCTACTTACTCATCCTAAGGAGACTAGATCGGCCAGACCAGAGTCCCGATTGGAGGAGCATCATCAGGACAAGAAGAGGAAGAAGAATAGGTGGAATTTCCGTGATCGCAGGACTCAGAGCGTAGGGTCCGTTGTACGCCGACTATTCGTCCGACCCATACTAATCCGCCAAGACCTAGCTTTGCGCTATCATCCACCACGGCTTAGTCGATCAGACAAAACGATCAGAGACAGACTCATCGAGAGTAGGGTACCGATCAAGGAGACAAGCGAGGAGGACACGGGGGCCCTGGTCGGACTCGGACACAAAGTTCGCACAAGGACGAGGCCGAGCGGACTCAAGGATCGCAGGATACCCGTGCACTGTTACGGGTGCGGAAAGGTCGATCACATACGAGAGGGAGTGCCCTCAACCACCAAAAGTACCGCCACGGCATTATCGCCTCGTAGAAAGAACGCGTTCAGCAAACTGCTGAGCCCGACCAGGGGGCATCCCGAAACCTTGTCGAGGGTATGATTTCTATTTGTGGTACTTTCATG
The DNA here is from genome assembly GCA_039657365.1 of Stephania yunnanensis. Taxonomy (NCBI): domain Eukaryota; kingdom Viridiplantae; phylum Streptophyta; class Magnoliopsida; order Ranunculales; family Menispermaceae; genus Stephania; species Stephania yunnanensis. The sequence goes on along the minus strand of CM077588.1, from coordinate 52,783,621 downwards.
CACACCATGTTCGATTCAGTTCTACTGTCTCATTTATTCTTTGGTCGAATGGTAGATAAGCTAGGTTTGAAACTCGTTAGGCTTAGTAAACCCTCATCCTCAAAGACATTCTTTGGAGATAAGATTTACCCGAATTTGTTGTGCCTCGATATTTCGGTAGAGATAGGGGTTATGAGTTACCAGTGGATATGAGAGTGCTCGAGTTTTTGGAGTTTGATGCTTTGTTGGGCATGGATTGGTCGGGATCGTTTCATGCTCACATTAGTTGTTATGAGAAGAGAATCACGATTCCGTTAGAAGGTGGTTCGGAGCTCAGCATTCATCGCTACTACCTATCACCAGAGGCAGGGAAGCCACGAGTGACGAGATTGAGATTGTTGCGAGCGTCATGAGCACTGGAGCGAAGCAGGAGATTTGCTTTTCAGGAGTACCAGTTGTGTGTAACTTCCCAGATGTGTTTCCGGAGGATTTGCCGGGATTACCACCACCGAGGGAGATTGACTTTATTATTGACCTTGTTCCGGGGACTAAGCCGATCTCGATACCACCCTACCGTATGGCACCCCGAGAGCTTGAAGAGTTGAGGAGTCAGCTAGATGACTTGTTAGAGCTGGGCTTCATCAGTCCGAGTATGTCGCCTTGGGGAGCACCAGTTCTATTTGTGAAGAAGAAGGATGGAAGTTATCGCCTATGCATCTCGACAGCTAAAAGTGCACGAGAGGAACTACCCGACACACGACTTAGAGTTGGCTGCAATAGTGTTCGCATTAAAAATACGGAGGCACCACTTATATGGCGTACGTTTCGAGTTATTCACAGACCACAAGAGCTTGAAGTACTTATTCACTCAGAGAGAACTGAACCTGAGACAGAGACGTTGGCTAGAGTTCTTGAAGGACTATGATTTCTCGTTAGAGTATCATCCGGGAAAGCTAACGTGGTTCGCGATGCTTTGAGCCGTAGGGGATCCGATCGAGGTGGTCGTATGTCGATGACTCACGAGTATGGTCTTTCGAGGCGCCCGAGTTGAGGAGTTCGGCGGACGTATCGGGGACTACCGGGATACATATTTGTGGTCGATGAGGTTGCAGATCGTTTCACCATCGATCGTTCTCGAGGGACAAAGAAGGCGATGAGTCGTACCAACAATTCAAGAAGATGGTCGACGATTCGAACATCAGATTGGAGTCGGTGGCCGACGACTCTTGTTTGAGGTATCGTGGGCGATCGTGGATTCCATTGGCGGCGACTTACGCACCGAGATACTCCGGGAGGCTCACCGTTCTCGATTTTCGTGCATCCGGGTCGAACCAAGATGTATGCCGACATGCGACGTCTCTTTTGGTGGTGGCGGGGATGAAATCGATGTGTCGAATTCATTAGAGCGTGCGAGATATGCCGGCGTGTGAAAGCGAGCATCGACGGCTGGAGGATTCTTCGCACCCTACCTATTCCTCAATGGAAGTGGGAGCACATTGCTATGGATTTTGTCGGTGGCTTGCCCCGATCTCCTCGTGGCCATGATAGCATCTCGGGTAATTGTGGATCGATTGACGAAATCTGCTCATTTCATACCCGTATCCACTACACACCGAGTTGACATGACCGAGCATTCTTTACGAGCGTGAGATTGTCGACTACACGGAGTTCGTTGTCGATCGTGTCGATCGAGGAGCGCATAGATTTACTTCGTTATTGTGGCAGAGCATGCGTGCTCGGATTCGGCACCGGACTAGAGTTGAGTACGGCGTTCCATCCACGCAGACGCAGACGGACAAACCGAGAGGTTGATACGGGTGTTGGAAGACATGCTCGGGATGTGTGTTTTGGAATACGGCGGGTCGTGGGAAGAGTATCTTCATTTGTGCGAGTTTGCTTACAACAACAAGTTATCGTGCAAGTATCGGTATGGCACCGTTTGAGGCGCTCATGGCGGCCTTGTAGATCACCTTCTTCTTTGGTGAGCGAGATGATGTTGTGACCGTTGGTCCTGAGACTGTCGTTGATCACACTGAGAAGGTACGGCAGATCCGTCAGAGGCTTAAGAGTGCTCAAGAGCGGCAAAAGAAATACTATGATCAGTATCACGATGAGCTTCAATACGACGTGGGGGATTATGTATACCTGAAAGTCTCGCCTCTGAAGGGTCACAAACGATTCGGAATCAAAGGAAGCTTGCTCCTAGATTTATCGGTCCCTTCAAAGTTGTGAAGAGGGTCGGTAAGGTTGCTTACCGGTTAGAGCTACCGCCAGCGCTCGTCGGTGTTCACCCAGTATTTCACATTTCAATGCTTCGACTAGATAAGTCAGGCGGAGGGCGACGACCTACCGTGGACCGAGTCGATCGAATTGCAAGACGATGCCACGTACGAGGAACGCCAATTCAAATTGTCGACCGTAAAGTCAAGATATTCGAGGAACAAGGAAATCCCTTCCGTTCTCGTGAAATGGCAATTCCACGGGGACGAGGAGTTAACTTGGGAACTAGAGTCATACATGCGAGAGCACTTTCCCTATCTATTTGATTAGGTGAGTCGAAGTTTAGTTTACTTATTAATAAATTTCGGGGTCGAAATTCTAATAAGTGGGGAGATCGTAACATCCTCGATTTCTAACACGACTTATGTGACACGTGTCGGGATCGTGACCCGCCACGCGCGATCGGACGGTGCTTCGAACCTTGGGAGTCGACACCGAGGTAATTTTACGATTTTTGATATGTGTAATAGCATTATGGATTAAATGCGTGTCACGAGCCACTCGAGCGATTTCCTTTTTGTTTATGCGTGAGTTCTCGCCTAGGTAACCGGGGGAGGAAATACAGTAAAAGTGTGCACGTGACGGAGAAAAATACGGGTCGATGAGGTAAGGTGAGTCCGGGAACCCAGGGGTTAAGGTTGGGGACTTGTGGGTGGGTAAAGCACACCTAGGACACACCTCACCATATTGGTTTGAATTTCAAACAAAAGACCAACCACCCCACCCACTCCCATCACTCACACCTCACACTCCCACTCATTCACGTCACACTCCCATCACTCTCTCTCTCTCCTCCCGATCTTTCAATCACTTTCACTTCTCACTCACGGCCTCTCTCTCCCTCAGCTCACCGCCGCCTCTGCTCTCGCCGGTGACCGGACCAGGGACGCCGGAGGAAGCCGCCAACCGGAGGTAACACTCTCACCTCGGTTTTTCTCTCTCTCTCGCGTTTCACTTCTCTCACGGGCTCTCTCTCTCTAGGTTTGCTCACCATTCGGTTGCCGAGACCACGCCGTCGTCGGAGGTCCCGTGGTGACGAGGAAGGTCGCCGGAGGTCTCACACTCTCTCTCTCTCCCGTGAGCACTCGACCACTCTCCTCTCCTCACGGTTTGCTCTCCTCTCGGCTCACGTTTCTCTTCATTTCTCTTTGTTTTGGTTGTTGTTCGTCACACTTATTACGTGTGCGTGTGGTTGCCGTGACGAGGACCGGCCGTGGGCGACCTCGGAGACCCACCGAGTCCAAAACGTCCGGAACCACCCCCGCATGGCCCATGCAAAATACTTGTTGTATACATACAACAAACTCGGTTTTTGCTAGGTGTTGACCCTCTCGCCGGAAAAGGCCCTCACTGGCGGCGCCACCGCCGGACCACCAGGACCGGAACGTGTCGGGGACCCCACCAAAACTCGTATGTGGGTCCCACAACCCTAAAAGTGACCAAAAACAGTTTTATAGGTGCAAAGGAATCGATAGTTCATGTGATGTGTACGTTGGAGGCTCGCCGGAAACCACCATCGCCGGCGGTCCTACCGGTCGAACCACGATCATTAAAGGTTGTCGAGGTCTCACTTAATATTAGTTGACGTCTAGCAATCCTCGGCTAAGTCCGAAACAAACGTACGTAAGGCTTTTGGAATTAGTTCGTGTGATGCCATCGTCGAGTCGAAAAAATGTATAGTTGCTATTCAAACGTCGCGTGGCGTTGAATGGCTATGACGTCGTGATCATGTTGCCGGTCCGCGAGACCATGACGTGACCCGCATACGACTGAGCCGAGCCTATGACTCGCGATGAAGCGAATACGTAGTTTGTCTTCAAAACCCGAGAGAGAGTGTCTTCTTTTATTTATTAAAATGTATGACCGTCCGAGCCATTCAAAACATTGGAAATAATGATAAGTTTAAACCTAAGTGTTAGTGAATGACTCGACCTAATAACACGAGTTTCCGACCTTGTCGTAACGGGAAACTTGAGGATACGCGTTAGGAGTCGCGGGAGTTTTACGTGGATTACGATAATCTCGAGGTAAGTACACTTGCCTTAAAAAGCATTTGTACGTTAGTAAGCCACTAAAGAAGATATCATGTGATTCATTTTCACTTTTCTTGTGTTCGTTATTATCCCATCATTGGCATTCCATTCTATGTTCTTGTATGTGTGTTCTTGGCATAAGTACGTCTCGAAGGTACATGCGCCGCACTAGAAGGGATAAAACGCGGCACTCGAGCGCACGAGTGTTTGACCACCCCTAGTGATTGTGTGATACCATGTACTTGGATTGTTGTGGATGGTTGTGGATTGTTGTGGTATTGTTGTGGAATATGGACTACTTATTGCCTCTCTTGACTCGTAGAACACGCATGTTTCGATTGCTATCATTTCCAAATCTGTCTATCATGCATTCTTGCTTATTTATATTCCCGCATTTCGGTACCGCATGATATTTAGACTGTCTTGTTTGTCGTTTCATGAATTATCGTTATATTCTTCTCGGCTTTACTTTCAATTTCTCTCAGCTTGCTCACCGTCTAGTTTGTGACGGTGGGTGCAGAATAAGACGGAGAGCAAGTAGGGGCAAGGGACCGTGTCTAGGAGACTTTTTGTGAGCAATGGACGTGAGGTACCGAGATGTAGGCTCGTACCTATCCTTTTTGTATGACGTTTTTGTATATACATATATGGTTGTTTTGGAACCGGAACTAGGTTTGAGGTGATTTCCATAATTTCATTTTGTTGACTTGGATATGACTGTTCTCTGGGGGTTTCCACATTTATATAGATTCCTAATTTCCCTTGATTGAGTTATTTCCCATTATTTGATTAGAATATGATTTTTGCTTCCGCATTTGTATTATAACCGCAATAACTCTTTCATAAACCTTAAAAACCTTAAAATTTTGATAAGTTGAGGCCGACTAGGCTCGTCGATTCAGCACGAGAAACCGACTCGGGACCGCACGGTCTAGGCGGCGTACCCAAATGCATTGGGAATTTGGGGCCGTCACAGACGGTGCTCCCGACGCGTCAACAGCGAGGAGAAAGGCAGCTGCGTCACATCAACTCTGGCAAGATCGGCGTGGTCGCGGCAAGATCGGAGGCCGCGAGAGAGGTGAGCGAGGGCGCAGATCTGGCGCGAGCTAGCATGGCCGGCCGGACAATGGGACGCGGGCCAGCGCGGCGACGCGACGCAACGCTGTGAGACTGTTTGAAGGTTCTGCATGCGGCCGACGGCGGCGACGACAGGCAGCAAGCATGCAGCCAAGATTGATGATGGCGCGTATGTAGACGATCGGATGCGCGATTTCGACGAAATCGCGACGACGCGATGGAGGTGAGATCTATTTCACCAAGTTTTGTTGTGATGTGAAAGATTTTAATAAATTAGACCTAAAATGTCTAAATGGACACTAGGGACTTAGAAGTCGGGTGCGCAAATCGAGACGCGAGCGACGTTTTGAGGTTCGTGATTTCTCGAGGTAAGTAAACCAGTTAGGGACTTATACAGTATTTCATTTCTCTCAATTGGCTGTTGTTGTTTACTGTTAGTGATAGCTTTGATACCAACTATGACAACCCCAATTTTCCACAATTAGGTTGCCTAACTCCCTGATCTTTTTGTTGAGTTATTTAATGTATTAGTTGCTTCCGCTAAATTTTTAAATCTTGAAAAAAATACTAATAACTCAACTTACAAATTTTGAAATTACTTGTAATAATGGATCAGAAGGCTGACTAGGCCTGCGTTGACCTCGCGAGACTGGCTCGGGGGTCCACGTAGGTTTAAGCCGAGCGGGGCCCAATTTGTGGAAAATTAGGGCCGTCACAATATCTTTTGGTTGAAGGGTATTTATGTTAATTTATATATTTTATTATTTTAAAATTTGTAACTTTTTCTCAAGTTTAAAGTTAAACCAAACATAAAAATACGGTCTGTTACTGTAAGTTAATTTCTTGGAGGGAGTTAACTCTGCGCGCATTGTAAATTGACAAAAATAAGCCAAATAAGGCCTAAGTGGGAGTCGAACTCACAACCTCTCGAAAGGGTCAAAATTTTATTTTTTGGCAAATGATGACACGTTCACGTTAAGTTTAAGATGACACGTTCACGTTCGCGTTAAGTTTAACTTAATTTTTTTTAGGGTAGTGCTAGATGGACTCATAAAGTCCGGACTCAAACAATCAAAAAGACATAAAGACCCTTACTTTAAATATATTATTAGTGTTTGTGGTAAAGGGTAATTAGGTCTTTTACTTAAGTAGATATCTTAAATTGTTAACAAAAAAATATTTGAGTCCGGACTCAAAGAGTCCAAACAGATTTTTTGTTTTTTTTATTATTTATGAGAGTCGAACTCGATATACGTGGCTAAGTGTTTTCCCACTTTGGACCAATGGAAACTACTGCTGCTGCTGCTACAATATTTTTTGGAGTCAAAAAAAGTTACAAAACCAAAACTGCGCGCGACGCAGTTCCTCTCCACACCAAACCCTCGCCAAACATGGCGATCAAATGTCTGGTTTTGGGTTAGGGTTTCTTCCTCCACTTCATCCATCTCAAATTCGGTCCCCCATTCGACCTAATCGACCGCCATTGTTGTCCGATTCGCAGGTGCAGGGCAGGAAGTTGGGAAGAGCTGCGTGGTGGTCTCGATCGGAGGAAAGCGGATCATGTTCGATTGCGGACTGCACATGGGGCACAATGATCACCGGAAATACCCGGACTTCTCGCGCATATCGAAATCCGGCGACTTCGATTCCGCTCTAACATGCGTTGTCATCACTCACTTGTGAGTTTGAATTGAATTGAATTGAAAGTGATTTGATTTGTGTTTTAGTTAGGGTTTGATGTGGTTTTGAAGAATTTGTGATCTGTGGTATCTTTTTTGAAGTCATTTGGATCACATTGGGGCTCTCGTGTACTTCACGGAGGTTTGCGGATATAATGGGCCGATATACATGACTGTAAGTTCTTTTCATTATGTTTTGAACAGTGATTGTAAGGCGTCGGTGTCACCTAAGTGGCCTCCTAGACGTTTTAGTTGCCGAGGCAGTGGCTTGAGAATTTGAATATCTACCCAACAACAAAATCTAAACTCGACTAATGTTAGATAAAAACCTAAAGGCTTATTAGCGTCATTGAAGTATGTATTGAATATGGATAGCATTGATTGACTAATAGACAATCAGTGTTACTCGAGGAACTATAAATAAATAAATAACTATTTAGGAACCTCTAAATAAATATTTTTTTGGCCGCCTACGCACTGCCCTGCTCAGGCCAAGGAAATCGCTTTGGCGCCATGCAATCTTTGGTTTTGAAATTGAAAGTGTGTTTATGTTGTTTTGTAGGGTTGGTTTAAGTGTTTATATGTGTGTGGAAAGGTAGAATTTTACTTGTTAAGAAGGAATTAGATTTAGTTGATTCTGATGCCCTTTTCCTTGGTTTCAAGGTTTGCTATTGCAGCTAACGAATTTTTTCAAGTGGCTATATTTCCTCCATATTCTGCTGTTCAATTATCTCTTCCAATCCTACGACCCGTATGTAGTTAGTTGATTACACTAGTTTGGGATAGTGGTAAGTGGATTGGTTCCTTCTCTTTATACATTGGATCGTACTAAGTTGATTTATGGATGAAGGTCTGAATTAGATAATACTTGTGTCTTGTCATTCACAGTGATCAAGTGCTAATTTGTTAATTGTGTTATTATATGGACTTTTATTTGCTGTTTCTTGTAAGAGACATTCATAGTATTTGTTATGATTTTCACCAACATAAAAATGAGATAATCATGTTCATGTCATTCGTGCTGGTTCCTATCTATCTAGATCTTACAGCCTTATGTCTGGACCTTATTCACTTTACTCAGCATGGCTAAGCTTTGTTTATCACTTTCTGAAAAAGAAACCCTACTTGCAGTACCCGACAAAGGCTTTGGCGCCTTTGATGCTGGAGGATAGTCGTAAACTGATGGAGGAAGAACAATTCAGCAATGACCAAATAAAGAATTGCATGAAGAAAGGTTAATTTTAGTTCATGTGCTCGTGTAGTTTTTCATTTTCTGATAAATTTTCATTCAACATTTTTTTATTTAATTAACTCTCTCTCTCTCTCTCTCTCTCTCTCTCTCTCACTTATGTCAATTTTAGTCTGCTCTGGACTTTCTCATGTTGCTTTATTGGAAGCTCTCCTTTTTCCTGTTGTCAGTCTAGGCTACTTCCTTGAAATTTGAAGTTCCTTTCTTTCACCCCCTTTTTTCATCAATAAAAAATTTGGACCATTTGAGCGTGATTTACAGTCAAATGGCTAACTAGAAGGCTAATAAAGTTATTTATTTTGCTTAGAGAGCATCACAATATTTTCCAACTTGCCAAAAACTTTGGATGGAAAATAAATTGATACACGACCCAAAAAAGCAAATAAATTGATAAAACACCAAAAATGTTATTACTGCTTCATACAAAATCTCAGTTAGATGTAAGTTCGAATTGGACTAAACTCTAAACTAAGTTTCAATTTTCAAAATCAATGCGAGGAAGTTTGATCATCTTCGGGCACTTGCGTAGAAATATTTCTTTTCCATTTAAAAAGATCCCTATTCTGGTATTATGAGAAAAATATTCCCAAACAATATTTTGCGTTACGGCATAAGATCTGTGGCATCTATCTCTATGCTCTTCGGGTAAAAAATTTCTTATTAAGCATCTAGAAAAATTGGCAATAAGAAAAACTTCAGTGTTACTTGACTTATTATTCATTCTTTTGCTATGCATTTCATTGTGTTGCAATGTACGACACTTCTTGTCGGTGCCATTTGCTATTCAACCTATATTATTTTCACAGTGAGGGTTTTTTTTTTTTTTTTTTGGTTTCTAAATTGCAGTTACCGCTGTGGATTTAAAGCAAACTGTGCAGGTCGATGACGAGCTTCAAATCCGTGCATACTACGCGGGGCATGTATGGTCCTTGTAATCATTTATTGTTTTGGATGGAGTTGAGCTGAATTACTATTACTTCCTTTTTTTGTAATTCTACTATGCATTAGAAAGGTGGAAGTATCTTTCACCAATCCTTGTATTGGAGCTATCTGAAGTAATGAAACTAACTCGAATTAAGAATAACCCATTTGCTAAAGCTGGAGCTCATCCTATGTACGTTCTCATGCAATTTTGCACTCTGAAGTTTATTGTTTTCTTCACGAGACACCGGATTTGAAGAAACAAAATATGAAATGAATTTGATGAATATTTGGCAACCTTGTGGTCTAGGGTCTAACCCCATGACCTATGCTGATAAAAAGAAGTAATACTACATATAAAATCATTACATTTGATAGTATAGTTATTTTTTTATCATCTTTAAAATCTCTAAATTGTATAAAAGTATTCTCTATTCAATATGGTGTTTGACAAAATAATAGAAAATTATAACCAGCTTAGCATTGATATAGGAATTTATTTTTAAACAATTCTTTAGTAATTTTTAAAATGAAGTTTACCTCCTCACAAATCGCTAGTAATCCTTATAATTTTTAAATAGTTTTCTATGTGATAGAAGAATGCTTAGACACACTACTGTGTCAAGTAATGAAATGTCATAATTCATGAAGCACCTTTACTATAACTTAATTACTGCTTTAATTTGTTAAAAAATTATGTTCATGTTTTTTTATCTATTTAATAACCTATGAACAATCTTAATATTAAAGTAATGTTCTCTGAACCTCTGTAAGTTAGAAATTTAATATTGAATTTCTCTGTTGGATGATCCTGATTTAATTCTGTATCTTCACTAGGAAAGTATAAGGTGAACTTGAGTTTTTTAACCCTTGCCAAATATAAAAGCCTGGTGGCCTTTGTATTTACTATCTTATGGATGTATTTTCTTGTTCACCCTATCGTTATCATTCATTTTCCAAATAGAAAGGTAACAACATGATAGGCTCTGCTAGGAAACATAAGAAACTAGCTTTTTGCACTCTTGTATTCCTACATTCATGTATATAATTCTACCATCAATCTCTATTTAGTTTCAAATTTCTTAAACTTTTCCCTGTTGGAATTGCTAAGAATACTATTTCTGAGGTCTCGATTCCTTTGTTTGTTTGTTACTAAATGATGGATTATCCTATTATTCATTTGTTCCACGTACTTTAAAAATACTGGTATTTATTTATTCCAATTTTTTTTTTTTTTTTGCTCTCAAAAGTGTTTCAACTTCATTGAATTCTTACACTGTTTATTTTCTGGTGTAAGGTTTTAGGGGCTGCCATGTTCTACGCGAAGGTAGGAGACAGTGCCATTGTTTATACAGGGGATTATAACATGACACCTGACCGACATCTTGGAGCAGCCCAGATTGATCCATTGGAGTTAGATCTATTAATAACAGAGTAAGAAAAGATAAATTAGTTATAGTACTTGGAGCTCCCATTGCATGCTAGTTTAATTTAATGGAAGAGGTTTCATGAGCCGGCTTTTTTCTCCTCGTACCTTTCAGCAGATTGAATATATTGTTTAAACCTTTTCATATGAAGAATGATTTCAAATATTGCTTAAGCTGGAAGGTAGAATTTTCTTGCATCTCCAGACTCTAATATATTAGCTCACCATCAATTGCACTTAATCGAACACAATGGAAAAGTTTGATCCATGTAGCCGACCCCAGCTAATTTGGGACTGAGGCTATGTTGTTAACTCTAATATATTGAACTGAACAATTTCAAACGAGTAATGATTGACTTACTATTAATTATTACAGATCCTTGCTTGATGACTTGCTGTTATCATCTCTCTATGCGCACTCTAATGGCATATAAATCTCTCCATTTCAAATCTTAATAGTTGGAGTGGCACCATTTCCTTTTATCCTTTTGCTTTTCTAATGGTTGCGGTTTTTTATTTTATGCAAGATCCACATACGCAACAACGATACGCGATTCAAAGTATGCTCGTGAGATGGAATTTCTTAAGTCTGTACGTCAATTACTACATTCTTTTTCGTTTGACAATTACATCACCCCTGCAAGTCCTTTGTGTCATTCTTTGTGCACTCATTAGGTAGGGTACCATGCCATTTCAACACAGTTGATCTGCAATTCTAGGGATTGTGGAATGAGTTAATGCATGTATCTAAATTTGTGTTTTGCTTCTAGAATAGAATTGGGTTTTTGTTATCATTTGAGGACAACACTTGTAAAATGCATACGATTGCAGCAACCTCTTATGTTTTGCTCGGTGGACAAATAAAAAATCTGTTTGCAGTAACATTGGTTTTTAAAAATATAAAAAAGAAAAAAAAGTGGAAATGGCTGTTTTAGAAAGCTGGCATAAATGGAAATTGCATTGACAAATGGATGTTTTCTTTCTAGTCTTCGCTGCACAAAGTAGTAGCAACACTTTGGGACCTAGTTGCTAGATTGGAATGAATTGCATGAGTTGTTAACTAAGTTTATCTAAACCCATGCTCGTATATTTGGTAGTTGATTACTAGGTGTTAACACATATTCACTCCATGGAAATTGTCAGAATTCTTTTTTTCTGGTGCATTATTAATCAACATATGTTGAGGAAAAATAAGATCAACGTCTCAACTAGAAATACATTTTGAAAGCGATATAACTTAAAATCAAATACACATGGTTAAAAAAGGTCAATTAGTGTCCCTGTTGACTCTTGACTCCATGGTCCTCCTTGCATTATGATTGGTTTGAAGAGAGAGAGGTACTCAAATCGTCTCCTCCGCATAAATGTTACCATTCACCACTAAATCTACTTATAATGCTTTCGTTTGTGACAATTTTATGTTGCGTGGATCATATTTTCTTAAAAGAAGTTGTGTTTATAGGTTCATAAATGTGTCGCTGATGGGGGAAAGGTGCTAATTCCTACATTTGGATTGGGAAGGGCGCAGGTAATATACGCTGCATCTATTTCTCATTTACATTTCTTGTATGTGCAGTTTTTTTTTTTTTTTTTTGTTTTTGTTTTTGGTACATTTCTTATATGTGCAGTTTGGTGCTAGTCTATTTATGTATTTATTTGTTTCTTTTTTTGCTGAGTAAGGAAGGTCTTTCAGTAGATGTTTGTGAATTATGTCACTTAGATGCTTTACATGTATCTTTATTTTATTTGCATTTTCATATACATTTATCTTTTTTTTTTTTATCTCATTTGTTAATTTCTTAAAATCTTCATCTCATTGAGACTGTTGTTGTTGTTGTTGTTGTTGTTCATCTCATTGAGAATCAAAAGTCAAACTCTTACCTACACTGAGCTTGTGCGCTTGCATTGGATGTGAACAATTAGACTTCGAAAATTCAAACTCTTGCCTTATTTCTGCTATTTAGTATAGAAGTGTAGAGTGCAATATATTCAACAGGAATGTCATTCTAGTAATGGATAAATTCACATGCTTCTTGTTCATTCTTGGCACTAGTTCTAATTTATATGCATTTGGCATCTTGGATTAGCCATGATATGGCTCTGTAGAACCATTTCCTCGCTGCTATCTTGAAGGACTTGTCCCCTACACCTTTCTTTGTTTAGTTTTTCAGCCTATTGCATTCTATTGTTGTGCTTAAGAGCGCTTGTCCTCTTAAGTTTAGCCTCTTGTCCTCTTAAGTTTATATTTTTTTCAGCAATTTTAATATCAACATCTTCCTCATAGAAAAGATGGAAACTTAACTTTTCAGTATATCTGATGGTTCAGTAACATTTCATGCTGTACTCCAAAATGACTCATTTATGGACTTTACTGCTGTACTAAACAATGGCTCATTTATGGACTTTGCCTATAAGGTATTTTCAGTTGTAGCCTCATTGTCTGTGTTGTAGTGAGCATGGGCTAGGTAAACTTGTGACCATCGTTTCATTTCTTGAACAGGAACTTTGCATGCTAATGGATGATTATTGGGAGCGGATGAATCTTAAAGTTCCCATTTATTTCTCTGCTGGTAGGCCCTGTCATTTTGTACCATTCCAAATAATTTGCTACCTTTATTGTTTGTCCAAACAAATTTCTTATTTTGAACGATTTAGCTCATAATACACATTTCTTTTGGCTAGACTTCTTTCTTCTGTTGGGATTTTGATTCTGCTGTTACAAAATTGCAAATCATTGATCCCTACTACAAATAATTGAATAGAAAACTAGATGAGGTAATGGAGTTAAAATGTATTTTCCATGTATTTCATAAATGCCTATTCTAAATTGAAATGGTGGCACAGATGAGGATCCAGTTTCCTGTCAGCTACAGGATCCAAAAGGGCAGTTTGTAAAAATGTTTGGTTGAAATTTGAAAATTTTATCTGCTAAATCTTAATTCAAAGGTTATACACAGTTTCTGTTTATGACTTTTATTCTATATAATGTTTTATTCAATTTTAGGATAGAGTCACTTGAAGCTTAAATCTGGAATACAAAGTTTGCCCAAGTTATAATCAAGAAATATGCTAGTTCCAATAGAAGTGCTTCTCATAGCTACAGGACTGCGCCTTAAATGGAAATACCTGAAATAATTAAAAGTCTACTTGCTAAAACAGTATATCAATATCAATATTGGTTGATGAAGAAGTAAAATTTCCTTTAAAAATCGAATTTTATTTATCTAGAGAAAGGGAATGCGTTATCATTGTTTCTGAAATGAGCTTTAATTTGTCGTATATTTTAGTTTTGAGATAAAAGCTTGAGGCCAGAACAGAAGAACTTGAAGGATTTAGTTGTGTTAAATGAGTTCGTCAAATTAGAAAATTATTCAAAAAATTCTGCCGCTTAGCATGGTTGGATCAGTAACATCAACCTTCATCTCTTCCTGATGGGAGGATCTTCCTGTCAGGCTCTTTCCCACCTTACTACAGATTCTTTTCATTAGTTATGTCATGGCATAGCATCTGAATTCATTATCATACACACTGTGGATTATCTTTATCTCTTTTAGTTTTCTACTTTAAATATTTTGTTTCCGTTTTCATCACAGTACTATAATTATTTGTAGCTGATCTTCCTCTTTTCAGTTCGAATATGTTTTTCCTCTTTCGTGGACATAAAATTGAAGAATACAAAATAATTTATTGTTAATTAATCTGTATTAGAATATATATGATTATGAATTTATGATGTACACTGATTTGCAGCTAATTTTTTATGAGTTATTTGGTTCTATTAAGAATTCAAAAGGAAAGTGCAGTAATGAGTTGTTTGGAGTTCAGGGATTGAACTAAAGCTTTTCTCCAAGCGTTTACTTGATTGCATTGATGTTAACTTGAAGGATTAGAAGATATGAAATTTTGAATATTTAACAATTAAATTGGAAGTTTCATTGCCGATAATGTTTTGCTTTGTGTGTCAAATAATTCTTTCATTTCTTGTTCTATCTGTCCTTGATAATCAGGGTTGACGAATCAGGCTAATTTGTATTACAAAATTCTTATTGGGTGGACCAGCCAAAAGGTCAAAGAGACACATGCAACACGCAATGCTTTTGATTTTAAACATGGTAATTCTTTCCAGAGGTTTATTCTGTTTAATAAATTTTGATTATACAGTCTTGCTCTATTGATTGAATCCGCAAATATAGTTTTTCTTTCTTTGGGAAAGCATATTCGTTTATTAGATTAGCAAGAATTGCATGAAGTGCATATTATTTATATGTATGCTTTTAGTATTATAAGAAAGAAACACTGTAGAAACCACGGTGTTACAATATTGTGATGCTTTATAGTATATTCTCTTATTCAAGAACAGGTGAAAAATGTTGTGTTCTACTACTTTCTTGATATATTGATTATTCCATTTTCTGGTCCTAAGTCATGCAGTTTCAGACTTTCAGGAACTATAAGTAATTGATGGCATGAATGCCTAATCTCTTCCTGTGATGGCCTTTTGCGTTAGCAATTTGGAGGATATGATGTACTTTCCTTTGGTCAACAAATAGAGAGTACTTTTGAAGGATTTTTTTCCTAAATTAGTGTCGAGCAATAACGATTGGAGATATCTAGCTATTGTTGCATCACTTTCATTAGTTTGGCTGAAGATACAATATGATCAGTGTCTTCATAAAGGATGAGAGTGTCTTAAATTGGGAAATCTGTCAAATGTGTTGGTTTTTGGTTATTTGCTCCTAAGTTTCCAAGGGATTGGCTTCCTTTTGTTTGGAAGGGTCAGGATTGGTTTAAGAAATTTGTGTTTCTTTGGTTTTTTGGCTTAGAGAACTGATGGTCCTGTTAGTGAAGTCCTAAACAGGTTCCTCTTTCTTGATGCATTTGAACTTGTTGGTAGTTGGGTTCCAAGTGGAGATAATGTCGATTGTGAAAGGAAAATACTTTGTTATCAACTTACTAAATTGTAACTCGTTTCAGTTTATTGGTATTCTAGTGTTTCATATGCCAAATATGTTTTTTTTTTTTTTTTCCAAATTGTAGTTGTTAAATTAGTAAGTTATCCACAAGTAATGTGTTTATAGACGGACATGTAAGTTGCTTTTCATTTAGTTAGTCATGTCTTCGATTATGATTTTTGGATATGCCTAGCGCCAATGTCAGGGAATGAATCCTTATTATTTTGGTTGCTTTTAATACAATTAATAGGTTTTTAAACTAGATGCATTTTTCTTTTTGTTGGGGCTTGGGGGTGTTTCTTTCCTTGTATTTTTTAATTTGGGTGCCAAAGAGTCAGCTATTTTGTTCCTCTCTCTATATGCATTTTATGTTTGACATTTTGGAAGGCACTCTGTTCTATATTTTTAAAAGTTGGTCATTGACATGTTTTTATTACCGTGGCAGTTTCCGATTTTGACAGGTCTTTTATAAATGCTTCTGGACCATGCGTACTCTTTGCCTCCCCAGGAATGATAAGTGGTGGTTTCTCACTAGAGGTTTTCAAGCAATGGGCTCCATCCGAAAAGAATCTTATTGCACTTCCAGGGTAATTCCCACATTTATTGCTACTGTGGTTATTATTCAATGTCGAGTAAGAAAATCTATTATCTAATGCATATGCATATTAATTGATGATAGGAGTTGTTATGTATCAAATTATAGTTCATTTTAAAACTTTTTGCTGTACTTGTTCTTTGCTTCAGTAGTTTTGAATTGAGTTATTGGGTTAGGGCCATTTATATATGATTGCAAAATATAGATAATGGAAGCTTATGCCGTGATGGCAGTTCTAGTCAAGTATAGTATGATCTCTAGGTTCTGGGAAATACGTTTGACTTCTAGCGTATCTTAGAGAATTTTGTTTTTTAATTGTATAGATATATTTAGTAAGAAACTTGCGAGTGTTACTGACTGAAGTATTGCTGGGTAGATAAAGTTGATGAGTGGTTTTTATTTTGGTATTTGGTCATCAGTGTGATATATAGAAACCAACAAGGTCTCGTTGTGTCTTATTTAAAAAAAGGTCTCGTTGTGACCTCAGGAAGTGATATCTAGGTTTGACGCTCATTACTAGCCCATGTTGGCCCCTGCAGTCACCTCTCAATTAAGTAACCAGGAATTACACGATAGATGGATCTTGAAAAAATTATCAAACTTTTTTTAAAAGCGTGTTTTCATGTGTGAGTGCTCAATCAACCGTAATCATATACAACAACAACAAAGCAAGTGAAAAGAGATAAATGAACACACAAAATTGTTATCGTAGTTCGGACCTCCCGTCCTACGTCTACGGGGCCACGCCCAAGTGTATAATCAACTAAGAGAAAGTGATGTACAAATTTATGCAAAGATCCTAACTAGTGACCCCTCATCTTGCTAGTGAATCCCTTACCAAACTTTGCTACGCTATCCACTCCGCTTATAACCGATCCTACACAATACTCAAGTCCCCTTTGTACCCGAGATCCCCTCGGTGAATCGGCTAAGTCCTCTTAGCCTATTGTGTGTAAATAAAAAGAGCTATCTCTCGTAAACTCTATCGCACAATAATTTCGAAAATGTTGTGCTGAACTGATGCATAACTATTGTGATTACATAAGTATATATAGAAGATCATGCAAGGTCTTGCTTGTAGACGTTTCTTTGTATATCTTCAATCAAATGAGTCGGTGAATATTTAGTTTTCATCTTTCTTTGTTTGTTGAAAGGAAACACGCCTTGATTGTCTAGTGAGTTGTCAACCGAATATCATCTCTTAGATGGACGCGGGATGCTAAATATATTGGCCAGCTGTAGATGAATCTGTCAAGGATATTTGTTAAAATTCTGGGACGAGTGTTGTAGGTACAAACCAAGTCTTCCTGCATACAACTCACAAAGTTTAAATCAATCCTTTTTCATACATAAGTATTGGTTGAACAAATAATGACAATAAATATTTTACCTTATCAATTTTCCCATTTGTTATTTATTTGTCACAACCCAATACGAAAGGATTATGACACATTTAAACAAATAAAAACAACAACAACAACAACAACAACAACAACAACAACAACAACAACAACAACATAGCCTCAGTCCCAAATTAACCGGGGTCGACTACATTGATCAAAATTTTTCATTGTGCTCGATTAAGTGCAATTGATGGTGAGCTTTGCAAACCATTCAAATCCCTCTTAATTAATGCATCTCATGTTAACTTTGGTCTGCCCCTACCTCGTCGAATTTCTACAGTTTCTATTGAGTCAAGTTTTCTAGTTGGGGCATTTGTAGGCCGTCTTTTGCAGTGACCAAACCATCGCAACCGCCCTTCCTTAATCTTTGTATCAATTGGTGCTACTCCTACTTGTCTTTGAATTTTTATATTTCTTATTCTATCTTTACGAGTTTTACCACACATCCACTTAAGCATCCTCATCTCTGCTACGTTCACTTTATGTAATTGTTGTTGCTTTACCGCCCAACATTCACTTCCATAGAGCATAGCTGGCCTAATTGCGGTCTTATAAAAATTTCCTTTTAACTTAGTAGGAACATTTCGATCACAAATCACCCCTGTTGCACTCCGCCATTTCTTCCATCTAGCTTGAATTCTATATGTGACATCATTCTCAATGTTACTATCATTTTGTATGATTGATCATAGGTATCTAAATTTAAACAAATAAAACATGCATTTATAAAGCGAATAAGATCAATATAAATAAGTTGAGGTATGTGTTAGCAATAGAGCGAAGTCCTGCAAGGTAAAAGTTATGGGCTGAATTCAAATTACAGCAGGACTAAATATTCAGACTTAAAAAACTAAAACAGTTTGTATAAGCAAAGAAATTGAACTATAAGTCATAATATGCTTCCCCTATATTGGAGCTATTCTCCCCCTTTATGACAAAATAAAAGACAAGGGTAAAAGAAAGTAACTCATGGGAGGTATCATATATTAACTAAATGAAGTCCCCCTTCGTTCTTGCATTATCTCCCTATTCGACACATAAATTATCAAAATTCGAAACGAGGAAAATAATTAACTACCATATCAGTAGTAAGCACAACATAAATTTATATAATATAAAAGAGTTGTAGAGTGAGACAATATGAAATGACACATAAAAACTCCTATGCTTCCACTTACTCTCCATGAATTCATCATTTACTTCCAACAGAAGCTTCCGTAGGTACAGAGTGGTCTGTGACAAGAATTTTGCTACCGGTGTGATGAGAAATAGTTTGTTGGCCATCGTTGTGCTAAGAAGGTGTTGAATGTGATGCTCGTTGCTGATGACGATGACGGGGAGTCTTCGACGGTCGTTTCCACCGAGTCTGCTGAGTCCCAACCTGATCCGGCTACCCTCGAGTTGTCTGCTCATGCTTTGGGCGACATCCCTGATCCTCATACCATCAAGGTCCGGGGACGAGTGGCGAACCAGGATGTGGTGGTGCTCATCGACAGCGGGGCGTCCCACAATTTCATCTCGCCAACTCTGGTTAGTGCTCTACAAATCCCCTTATCACCTACAACTCTGTATGGGGGTCTTTGTGGGAGGAGGTACTCGTTTGTTAGGGTCAGGTGTTTGCAAAGATCTACGCGTGATGTTCCAAAACCTCAAGGTGGTGGCGGATTTCTTTCCTATTGGCATGCGTGGCCATCATTTGATTTTGGGTATGAAGTAGTTGAAGACTATGGGCGTCACCACTGTTGACCGGCAGAACCTTTCCCTCACGGTTGCGGGCGAACGCGTGACTTTACGCGGGGACCCTACTCTTCATCGTGCTTGTATCTCTTGTAAGGCCCTCCTCCAGCGTACCTTCGATAATGGCGTAGGTTGTTTCCTAGTTGAATGTTCTATCTTGGAGTCTTCGGACTCCCCTCAGTTCAGCGACGAGATTGCTCCCTGCATACAACAACTACTGAATTCTTTTTCTTCACTGTTTCAGGAGCCCACTTCCTTACCACCTTCACGTGACTGTGACCACGCAATAGTATTGAAGGAAGGGGTCGAGCCCATTCACGTCCGTCCTTATCGATACCCACAGGTTCAAAAGGCTGAGATTGAACGGATGGTCACTGAGATGTTGGTTTCGGGGATCATTCAACGGAGTAACAATCCTTTTTCAAGCCCAGTGTTGCTGGTGAAAAAGAAGGACGACAGTTGGAGGTTTTGCGTGGATTATAGGGCATTGAATAGCGTGACGGTGCCCGACCGGTTCCCCATTCCTAGTATCGATGAGCTGCTCGACGAACTGCATGGGGCCTGCATTTTTTCCAAGCTGAACTTGCGCTCTGGCTATCACCAGATCAGAGTTAAAACGGCTGACATACCCAAGACGACTTTTCACACTCACGTCAGCCACTTTGAGTTTCGTGTTATGCCGTTTGGCTTGTCTAACGCCTCGGCCACTTTTCAATCCCTTATGAATTCCATTTTCAAAGGACTGCTCCGTCGTTGCGTGTTGGTTTTCTTCGACGATATTCTGGTGTTTAGTTCGTCTATGACTGCACATTGTGACCATCTCCGTCAAGTCCTTTCTATCATTCACTCTCATTCATTGTTTGTTAATCTTAAGAAATGTTGATTTGGCTGTATTAACCTGGAATATTTAGGTCACATTATTTTCGGAGAGGGGGTGCGGGCTGATCCGGACAAAGTCCGAGCCATGGTGCGTGGCCGATACCGAAATCCCCAAAGGAGTTGCGCGGCTTCCTAGGCCTCACCGGCTATTGTCGGCGTTTCGTTAAGGATTATGGGAAAATTGCCGCCCCGCTGACTCATCTGCTTCGCAAAAACTCTTTTGAGTGGTCTGATGAGGCTTCTTTTGCTATCCAACGCCTCAAGCAAGCGATGAAGGAGGTACCTATGTTGCCCTTGCCAGATTTTACTGCTCTCTTCGTGATCGAGATAGACGCCTCAGGCGTAGGGGTGGGGGCCGTCCTCTCTCAGCACGACCGCCCTATTGCTTTTTTTAGTCAAGCTCTTTCTCCACGAGCTCGGTGCAAATTAGCCTATGAACGTGAATTGATGGCAATTGTCTTGGCCATGCAAAAGTGGCGCCATTACCTCTTGGGCCGCAAATTCTTGGTGCGGACTAATCAGCGCAGTCTGAAATTCTTATTCGAGCAAACGGTGGTTACTCCGGAGTACCAACGCTGGTTGATAAAGTTACTTGGCTACCATTTTGATATCCAGTATAGACCGAGCTCCTCTAACCAGGCTGCTGATGCTCTCTCTCGCTTCCCTTTGGATGGCTCACTTCACTCTATGAGTGTCTCTTCTCTTGCTGATATTTCGGTCATCACATAAAAAATTGAGCGTGATGCTGTCTTAGCTCCCATTCTTCAGGGTCTCCAGCAGGGCTCTCTTGACAAACCAGGGTGGACTATCCAGCGGGGTCTCCTCCACTTTAAGGGTCCCACTGTCATCTCAGCATCCTCTTCCCTTAAAGCGCGCCTGCTAGCCGAATTCCATTCCTCTCCTATCGGGGGCCATGGTGGTTTTCTCAAAACATATAAGCGGTTGTCTGTGGAATTCTTTTGGCTTGGGATGAAGAATGATGTCAAAGCTTTTGTTGCTTCTTGCGACACCTGCCAACGCAATAAGTATGAGACGTTATCGCCTGGGGGGTTGCTCCAGCCCTTGCCTATCCCAGCGGGGGTGTTCGACGATATTTCGATGGATTTCATCGAGGGGGGCTTGCCAACCTTGAAAAGGTTCAACTCCTTACGTCATCCTTTTACAGCTCGTGTTGTTGCTGATGTATTCATTAAAGGGGTGGTTAAGCTCCATGGGTTCCCCCTTAGTATCGTATCCGACTTTGACAAGGTGTTCCTCAGTCAATTTTGGAGTGAATTATTCCGTCTCCAGCACACTCAACTGCATCGCAGCTCCGCCTACCATCCTCAAAGTGATGGCCAAACTGAGGTGGTTAACAGGTGTGTTGAAACTTATTTGCGCTGTTTTATCCATCAACAACCAAAAGATTGGTCTGAGTGGCTGCATTGGGCCGAGTTTTGGTATAAATCGTCTTTCCATTCTTCCCTCCAATGCTCTCCTTTCAAGGTCCTCTACGGTCGCGATCCCCCACCGCTGGTCCGTTATGGTTTCTCCTCCACCACGGCCTCTCCTGAGCTGGACTCCTTGTTGCGCTCCCGTGATCTCATCCTCGCTGAGATTCGTGATCAGCTGCAATTAGCTCAGAACCGTATGCGCCAACAAGCTGACAAGCATCGCAGGGACATCTATTTCTTGGTGGGTGACCTTGTTTACTTAAAACTGCGTCCTTATCGTCAGCACTCAGTGGCAAAACGTTCCAATGTGAAGCTTAGTCCAAGGTATTTTGGCCTTTATAAAGTTCTTGCCCGTATTAGCCTCGTGGCGTACCGACTGGAGCTCCCTGTTTCCGCCTCCATCCATAACGTCTTTCGCGTCTCACAGTTACGCAAGGTGATTGGGTCCGTGCCGGTGTCCACCGACTTACCAACTTTCTCCTCGGATTCAGTGATGGTGGTCGTTGAACCAGAGCTTGTTTTGGCTTATCGTGCTCTTGCGGCGGGTCCCGAGGTGCTGATCAAATGGACTAACCCGCCGGATTCAGATGCCACGTGGGAGTTGGTTCGCCATGTTCGGAAGTCCTTTCCTTCCTTCCACCTTGAGGACAAGGTGGTTCTGCAAGCGGGGAGTAATGTTAGGCCCCATATCACGAAGTGGTATACGAGAAGAACAAATGGGAGTAGGGGATCACTCCCAAAAGAAGCTGTGATAACTCCAAGTGTGGGCCCAGCTGTGGTTCAACACGCATGAGGAGGGAAGTGTCTAGAGAATCAGGGGGGTGTAGTATATAATGGGTGTACTGTCATGAAGTAAGAGGGGGGGATATTTTGTAATTGACTTCAGGTCTGGGCTGGGAAGAGGGGATCTCTCTTTCTCTGGGAACTTGGGAAAGTACTGTTGGGGTGTACTGCTGGGGTGTACTCACTGTTTCTTTTATCCTTTCAATCAATAAAAAGGCGTTCGGTCAGTTCACTGTTTGGTGTGAGAGCTAGGTATTGTATCAGAATTCTTTCCCAGTTTGAGGTGGTCATCAAGCTGTGATTTTCCCTTGTTCAATTGCTTGAAAGTCGACTCTGATTTTTCAAGGATCTTCTTGACTTCACATAACTCCTTTTCTTTGGCATCAATTTGTTGTTGCAATGCTGTGATTTCTTTTGACATTATGATATTTTTGTCAATTGAATTTGACCATTTCACGTAGATCTTTGCATATGCTTCTTTCAAATCTGCAATATCAACATTATTAGTAGAATCTGAATCTGAATCATAAGTTGGAGAAATTACTTGAACTGTTGTATTAGAGTTTGTGGATACGACAAGCATTGTGGGTACGGCCAAGGTTGTAAGTACAACAGACGTTGTGGGTACGGCCAAAGCTGTAGATACAACAGACGTTGTGGGTACAACAGAGGAATCACTAGATTCTTCCAATATTGCACAAGCAAAAGCAACATAGTTGCTTCAATGTCCATTCTCACTTTCACTATCTGAGTCATTATCACTTATAGTTGTATCAAGTGGTTTTCCCTTCTTCTTCAGAAAGTTTGGACATTCTGATTGGTAATGACCAAATCCGCTACATTCTTGGCATCATCCTTGTTTTGACATTTTTTCCATCATTTGATTTTGTATCAATTCCTCCATTTCTTGATGCATCATACTTTGTTCCTGATCTATCACCATGTACCTTTTTGGAAAGTTTGTTGTACCGTTTGGTCGAGCATTGCTAGTTCCGTTGTCTCGAACTGATCTTCTTTCATGTATTGTGCAACCACCTTTAGCGCCATCTCTTTTTGCTTCTTATTCTGGTTAAGATGCATTTCATACATGGTTAGAGAACCCATTAATTCATCGAATTGTAAATTTTTCAAACCTTTGATCTCTTGGATGGCAGCCACTTTGACGTCGAATTTTGAAGGAAGTGATCTAATGGCTTTTTCAACCATTTATCGATTTGAATACTTCTTGCCCAATTGTTGTGCTTGATTTGAAATGTCTTTCAATTTTGTAGTGTATTCGGCAATCGTCTCATCTTCTTCCATGTGTAGTCCTTCGAACTGAGAGGCAAGAAGGACTTTCTTTGAGTCTCGTACATCTTCATTACCTTCAAACATGTTCTGAAGAATTTGACATGCTTCTTTTGCATCCTTGCAGGAGGATATAAGCTTTAGATGCTCTTGATTAACAACGCTGAAAATAACGTTCAATGCTTTGGCGTTGGTGAGCAGTAGTCGTTCTTCATCCTCGGACCATAGATCTTTTGGTTTAGGTGCATCATTGACTGTAGGTACAGAGTACCCGTTTTCTATTGGTCTCCAAGCCTTGACATCTAAGGAAAGAATAAACCCGTCCATCCTTGCTTTCCGATATGTGTAGTTCGTAGGCGTAAGCAAGGGTAGCTTTGTTGTCAAAACTCATCTGGTTGATCGGATTGTAGTGATTGAGACATGTTGGATCTCACCTTCCTTGACACAACAAGGAGCCTAGGTGCCCGCTCTGATACCACTTGTGAGTGCTCAATCAACTGTAATCATAAGCAACAACAATAACAACAAAGCAAGCAAAAAGAGATAAATGAACGCACGAAATTGTTATCGCAGTTCGGACCTCCCGTCCTACTTCTGCGGGGCCACGCCTAGGTGTATAATCCACTAAGAGAAAGGGATGTACATATTTATGCAAAGTTCCTAACTAGTGACCCTTCATCTAGCTAGTGAATCCCTCACCAAACTTTGCTACACTACCCACTCTGCTTATAACCGATCCTACGCAATACCCAAGTCCCCTTGGTACCCGAGATCCCCTCGGTGAATCGGCTAAGTCCTCTTAGCCTAGTGTGTGTAAATAAAAATAGCTATCTCTCGAAAACTCTATCTCACAATAATTTTGAAAATGTTTGTGATTACATAAGTATATATAGAAGATCATGCAAGGTCTTGCTTGTAGACGTTTCCTTGTATGTCTTCAATCAAATGAGTTGGCGAATATTTGGTTTTCATCTTTCTTTGTTTGTTGAAAGGAAACACGCCTTGATTGTTTTGTGAGTTGTCAACTGAATATCCTCTCTTAGCTGGACGCGGGATGCCAAATATATTGGACAGCTGTAGATGAATCTGTCAAGAATATTTGTTAATATTCTGGGACGAGTTCTGTACCTACAGACAAGTCTCCCTGCATACAACTCACAAAGTTTAAATCAATCCTTTTTCATACATGAGTATTGGTTGAATAAATAATGAAAATAAATATTTTACCCTGTCGTGATGAATTCATTCTCACACAAATGGGGAAATGCTGTATTGGTTGTTGTCCATTGGCAACATTTAAGTAACCCTGTAAAGAGCTGAGTTGTTGTACATATGAATCACCGATGGACTCTGGTGAAACATACTAAAGGTTCGACAGTACTTCGTTCGTCATCTAAACATGATCAGCACATTAGCTCAAAAAAAAAAAGAACATGATCAGCACATTTTCCCTCCACAAACGATTTATCCGGACCTGTTCTGAAAGTTTAGCATGCACTGCGAGTTCCTCATCAGACAGATACCGCTCACCTATGACTTCCATCACTAATAATTACTCTCTTCCTTTCTCCCCCTTATTAACAGGTACTGTGTGGCTGGAACTGTGGGACATCAGCTGAAGTCTGACAAATCCACCAGAGTTCATGTAGGCAAGGAAACTCAGGTTGATGTACGCTGCCAGGTGATTTATTTCTGGCCATTTTAAATTTCATATCAGAATTAGATCTATTTGTAACAACATCAGAGAGGCTGGCTGTGGCACTCGATCACTACAATTTAATACCTTACAATTTATACAGGAGAATACCTGACTGAATGCTTTGTTGCTTATTGTTATCATTGATCTGCATTACCCATATCATCATCATCATCCTTAGATTTATATTGTTTCCCTTCACCTTCACGAAACAGACTACAGATTCTTAGCGCCACAATGTCATTCTCATGTTAGAAATTTGATATCCTGATTTTGCAATAGCTTTATGAGCTTTTCAAGCCTAATAGCTTGCACATGTAAATCAAACTTGAGGCAGTGGCTTCTAACCCTCATCAGCCGCCTAAGTTATTTCCACTGATGAATATCAAATTTGTTGTGATATTCTAATGGTATGCTACTTGGCATTATGCCTTTTTTTTTTTTTTTTTTTTTTTTTTTTTTTTTTAATTTAAGAAACCAACTCTTTTGACTCCAATATGAGTCGAACCCGATTCCTCAAAAAATATGAGGTCAAACGCCCAACCTCCCCAACTTTGCTTTGGCAAGTGATGCCCTTTCCATCTCACTAGAGATGCTTTGGCCTACTTTGCTTTATGATTTGCTCAGCACAAATTACTCTTGTTATTCATTCATTCTGATCTTGCTTTTATACGAAGAAGTTTTCATCCTAATACTGAGTTTTTTTACAAATTATTAATTATATGATTTCATATCTGCTTCCCTCCAGTAAGTAGAGCCATAAATTCATGCTAATAAAAAGAACTTATAGTTCTGTAATTTCTTACATAGTTACGTGCTTTTGAGTATTTAACATTGCTGTTCTGCTTGATCAACATTTGGTTATAAGCATTCAACTATTATGAGTTTAACTGGTCATTTTGTAATTGAGAATACTTTCCATGTTCTCTGGATTTTTATTTTATTTTTTTTTTAAAATTTCATGATTGGTTGTGTACTACTTTTGTCTTCCTTTTCTTTCCTTAATTTGATCCTTAACATCTTAATACTTTTGTGATGTAGATTCATCACCTGTCTTTCAGTCCACATACAGATGAAAAAGGAATTATGGATCTGATCAAATTCCTTTCTCCAAAGCATGTAATGCTTGTCCATGGTGAGCTACCTAAGATGGTCAAGCTAAAAGAGAAAATCGAGTCTGATCTGGGGATAAAATGTTGTTATCCGGCAAACAATTCTACAGTCGAAATAGCCTCAACTCAATCAGTCAAAATAAATGCAACAGATTCATTTGTCCAGAAATGCCTGCGCCCAAATTTTGAGTTGTCGAACAATTCTGATTCGAGTTCTCAACAGTGCAATGCCGCATTGCTCAGACGAACTGAAGGCTCGAGAGTCGCTGAAGGAATTTTAGTCATGGACAAAACAAAAAGAGCCAAGGCTGTGGATCGAGATGAACTTCTGCCATTGCTTGGAGCAGATGAACATCTGATTGGTTTTGCTTACTGTTGCCCTGTATCTCTAAGCAGCTCAGATAGTGCACAACCACGCAAATCGCCAACTGAATTATCAAACTCCACACCTTTAGAAGAACCACAGATCACTCTCACAATGGCTCATTGATTCATCAATTATTTTTGAGACTTTCAAGTAAGCTTGAGGCCGAGGTGAACATCCAAGAATTCTCCAATCGTCTCGAGTTAGAGTCGCTTCGCATCTCCATTTGTTCTAACAGTAACTGCCCTTACAGAATTGAGAGCTGCGGTGAAGGTAAATCTGTGATATTCTTATGTTGCAGTTGGTCATTAGCTGATGAGGAGTTGGGATGGAGAGTAATTTCAATCTTGAGAGATTCTGATTTCAGTACAACAAACAAGTCAGTATAAGTTACAGAGTTAAGACCCCGATCAGTAATGAGCTTAACTTTAACAATTACTTTTCATCTTATGTTTCTATCAGCTGCCCAAGCAAGCTTCGTAAATTTAATAAGTAGTAGTCGTCGTCGTAGTTGTTTAAGAGCCGCCAGCAATTATAGAAACCAAAAACCCTACTTTTTTCTTTGGTTCTTGTCGATTCAACTTTTTGAGCTACTGCTGATCTCTCTAATCGGCTATGGTTTCAATAACCTCTTTGCCTTCTATTTAACATAAACTTTGGATACCTTCAGATTTGATGAAATGATTAGTTACATCATTATTGAGGCCATTATATTTACTATTGGCAACGGTCATTTCTATATGTTTGCATACTTTTGAAAGACTGCGTGGATGCTTCTCTACGTTTGCATATTTTTGAAAGACTGCGTGGATTTGCCTTGGTACTCGTCATTAGATTTTTTTTATTAGGTAATTGTCTTTTTTTGTTGGAAGGTTTACATTGTATTTCTTTGTTGGAAGTTTTTTATTTACTTCTCATATTGGAAGTTTTTTTTTTTTCGTTATAGTTCGAGTGATATATTTGTGTACTCTCGTGTTTTAGCATTTGTGAAGAGAATAGTTATTGATTGTTAAACTATTTCATTGTTACAATCACAATTTTTGAAAGTCAACTTTATAGCAATTGAATATTTTTTTAAACAATTAGGATTAACGAATTAATTTACTACGGTGATTGATTTTATGTCTCGTTATGTTTCATTTAATGTATTGATAGTCATTGATTATCAATAAAATCTCTATTTATTCAAAAAAAAAAACAACCATTGTTGTTCTATCGAGCACAAACTTGCTTGTAATCTAACTTATTGTATTGCTTCTAATTAGCTAAAATTTTGGACGCTGTATGAAGTATCATTCAATTTCTAGATTAAAGTTGTTATCTTTTCAATTATTTTCAGCTAGATTGGTAGCTAATATTGCTAGGTAATAGCACAACGTTACAGTGGCTCTTAAATCACATTTACTTACTTGGAAATCGTGCAAAATATATAAACATAAACATCTATTTTTGCATATGTCAACGTCGGTCGTCATCGTTAACTTAAGATTTGCAGTTCAAAACTTGTGTTACTGTTTGAGCCACAATGGCCTCTCATATGCGTCTCTTCGCGCTCCACGTGGACTCACTTTCACCGTACAACCTTTCAGATGGACCCGAGACGACCACGTGTCAAAAGATAAGCTCAGTCTCTTTCGAGTATTTACGTAGGTACTAGGTACATGAGAGTTACTGTTCTAACAGTGCTCCGGTGTTACTTAAAATTTCCTGTCCCATGCAATAGTCCCACGTCATTATGTTGTCCAGTACGTTGACGACAAGGGAGTACCAAATCATTCCTCCTTCATTTACATTTTTAGAGAGATAAAAGGTGTCACTTATAAAAAAAAAAAAAAAAAAAAAGTTTGAATAGATGGTGAGTTTAACTCTCGCTTTATCTCCAATAAAAAAAAACTAATATAATTGTCCTGATAATTTGATACAGAATTTAAAAGTACGAGTTCGTGAGTTTATTATGTTGAGCTCAGCAGCTCTAGCTTGTAACTCTTACGAGGGTAAGTAATAAAATAATTTGACATTTGGTTTAGCTCATATTATTAGTCTCAAAGTAGTCTCATGTGGTATCTGACAAAAAAAAAAAAAAACTCATTAAGCAGTAAGAGCCCAACTACAATACAACCGCTTACTCTAGTGTGGGAGTGGCTCCATACCCAACTAGTGAGTTACCCAAACACCGTATTATTACGAACAATGATTGGTGTAAGTGGTAATTAGGGATTCGATTATATTCTTTCTTTTTGCATATCCATGTGTGTTTGTTACTTATACAGTTATATGACTAGTCCCAAAAGTGTTGAACAGACGCACCAACCTCCACAATCTAAGAAGGTCTCAAGAAGTTTTGTATCTGTTAGGTCTCAAACACAAAACTATTGCCTTAGTCAAAATGTACCTAAGTTCTTATTTCGCTGCTATTAAACCTCACCGCCCTCATATGGATTAAAATATGACGCACGAGTGAGGATTAGTCAGATCAATTGATATCATATACTATGTGATAAACGAAGAAAATAAATTATTGTTATGAAATAGGTGTACACTTGTGCATGTATGTGACCACATTGTGAAGCATGGTTCTCACATTGAATTGTAACATCAAGTATAGCTCTCACACTTTATGTAACATGTAATCCTCTCTAATGTACACCAACTCTTTCATGTATTGTCTATATTGTTTGTGATGTGTTGTATGACTTGTGGTGTATGTATAACTTGTACACATTGAATAAATACAATTATCATCATCACCAAATGGCATATATAAAGGGTGTCAACCCCATAATAATTCACACACCAATGTATGAATGAAATCTCTACATTCTCATCTCTAACTCTCTTCTCTCTTGTCTTATCTTCTCTATTTATTTTAGTAGTTTTTAGTTTATACTTCTACGCTTAAGTCTCTAGCAAGTCCAACTTAAGTTCTATATAGTTGGCTTACAACTTAGTTTACAACAATTACATCTTATTATTTCTATTATAATTATACATTTCTCAATGGCGAAAAGAAAAATAAAAAAAGGAATTAACAAATATTGTTTTAAAAAATATCACCTCGCTCTTGGGCCGACCTCGGTTCGGCCAAACACTGAGCCCCGAACCATCGGTCGCAACCCACCAAGCACCCTGGGCTCGACCACATGGTCCCCTTTCGACCCACATAACATTGTACCGTGCCTGAACGATACTAAATACATCAACCCCTTATTCTTCCTCGTCCTCGTCTTCCTCCGGCCACCGGCTTCTCGCGGTGATGCCGCCGCAGTACCCTTTAATCGCCCACGGTCTCCGGCCGACAACCGGCCCGAATTATACATGCCATCATAATATATGGCACCACCACCATCACCACCACCGCTATTTGTACTATAATAATTAGTACTAGCCTGATTGTCACGATCATCAATTATTAAGCACTCCAACCTCTTAGAGATGCTTTGTATCTCATATCGATCAAGAAGTGCCGATGATGATGTATCCGAATTTGTTGGACTCAAAGTGAAGCTAATTGGCGACTTGTCTAAATATTGATCATAATCTTGATCATGAGTACTAGTGCTACTACAATTTTTAGTCATGTTACTAACCATGTCTTCATGCTTAAACCGGGACATGACTTGGCCACGGCGCGAATATAACCTTGCCGCCGCATCGAACTCTCGTACAATTGGCTTGCCATCCGACCTCGACCCGCGTTGGTACCAAGCCCATGCCGCCGCCTTTACGACCGCGATCTCGTGGTCTTCGTCGGTGGTGCTACCTTTGTTACGCTTCTTTATCTCCATTGAATTAATTAGATCGATGAGATGAATATTAAAGATATATAGCTAGAGAATTATTATGTATGAGTAGTAGTAGTAGTATTATATATAGTACTCCTAGCTAGTGTTGGGAGTTTTGGTGATGATATTCTTTGATGAGGGAAGGTGGCATTGGATTGTTTTGTGAAAGAAAGGTATCGATTTCATGCCGAGAGAGATCGGTTGATTAATCTTTCAAAAAAAGGTTGGTGTTGGATATATAGTAAAAAAAATGACTACATTACATGGAGCATTTAAGATAGGCCCACAAAGGGTTCGTAGTTAGGTGAGAATGAATGGGCTCCCTCACTGTGCATTTATATTTCTTTCGTATTGCAGCCCACGTGGATCACTTATATCTTATGTATATATATTTTCACTTGAATGTTGAATCTAGTACTGATTTTTTATTTTTTATTTTTTATTTTTAATAATTGCGGTGTCCAAGTCTTTTTTAGGCTCCACTAAATATTATCTTAGGAGTTAGTCGTCGACGCTCCAACCTCATGACTCGGTAGAAACCAATATATTTGAAGTTGGATGACATAATTTAATTTATAATCGATCTAACATTCATTTAACATATTTCAATAACTTTGCCACGACATCAATTTATCAATTGGATTTTTTGATGTTATTTTCGTATATAATAAATCTAGTTGAACTTATGATCAGTCAGACTCATAAAAGGGTTTTTTCAAATTTCTTACAAATAGTTTTGTTTTTAAAAGGTTTCTTAATAAAAAAAATTATAAATTCAAAAATAAAAATTCAAATAAATAGCAGTACCGTTGGTATATATATCTAGAACAATAAATTTTGAGTATATAAGTACATTCGCAACCTATGAGAGCTATGACTCGAAAAGTTAATTAAGTTTTCGAATAAAGAGGCACTAGTAGTAAATGCAAGCTAGGGATCGCTTGTGTTTGGAAATTTGAATACAGTAAATAAAAGCAGGTAAGAGGATTAAAAGTTGTAATTATCAGTTGGGTACTGTTTTGGGTACATATGAGCATTATTAGACTGAACTTCATCAAGTCATTTAAAGGGTACTAGTAGAATGTACAACTTGTTTGGGTCATTTAATTGAATTTTGAGCATTTAATTTACTACTAATTCTATCATATTAAAATACAACTTTTTATATGTATATGGTTCTAAGATGATATATGTCAATCAAAAATCATATCCATTCAATCACAACAAGTAGCTGAGATAATGCACTTTTAAGACAAATACAAATAGTACATCTTTACATCAATTAACATTGAGTCCTTTTATTTGAAAAAAAAAATTAAAAATTTGAAGCCCTTTTAATGGTATAATAGTTAGATGTTTTGGCACGTGATCACCATTGACTCTTTTTGGGACATTTGAAATGGACACTTGATTGTTGATATTCATTCATTTTTTGCATCGATGTTTGTGCGCATAAATCAATGTATATTGAATGGACATCAACAATCAGATGTTCATTATCGTGTCTCAAAAATGTCTCCCTATCATCTTTCTTTTAAATATTCAAATTATAGTATCTTAAAAGAGTAATAGAATTTAATCATACAATTTTTAATTTTTAATTTTTTGTTTCCCGCTAATTTGGGGATTGAGGCTTCATCGACTTTATTATTGAGCAGTGTTTACTAATTTACGCTTGGTCACTGCTAGAGCAGTTAAGAGGGTGATCCTCCCACTCTAATTTATTGTATCTGCTATTAATCGAAACATAAAATTAAAATTTTGCTTACGTGAGTGGAGTCTCTAGCCACTCGGACTAATCACTAAAATTATTGGAACTGATATTTTAAGCTTTTCATCATTAATTAGTCGATAACTTCAATCACAACACTGCCTCAATTACATTAACAATGCCACTAGTTGCATTGTTTTTCTATTGATTGAGTTGATTTTGATTAATGCGGGAGTTTGAACAAATATGTGAGAATAACAACTTCTGTTGCTGAAACATAGTATAGCCCGCTCTGTTCGGTTCATAGGATAAGATGAGATAAGTGATGGTACTAAATAATACTGATATTCGGTTCGAGTATAAAAATGTTCGTAGGATTATTTTAATCCACATGATTGAGATAATTTAAAACCATTATTCAATGGTATTATTTTATCTCAATCTTGGTGACTTTCAAAGGATCAAAACACCCTTATCATAAACACTCAAAACACACATTTATTTACTATTCTCAACTTTCCGACACCAATAAACCTAAGGTGTGTGATATTAGTATATCAATGTAGCATTATAGTTGTCGTCCGCGCGCGAATCAAAGCAACTAATCGTTTCCATGATCACGAATCAACGCTATCCATCGATGATATATTTAGTACTACTAAATATTTGTTCAAACTTCAACCGAATTTATTAATGATATCGCGAGATCCTAAGAGACCCAACATTAAATTTTCAATTTTCGTTCATACTAATACAAATAGACAACACACAACAAATCACAATTATTATAGTTCTTTACTATTCATGAATTTTGTTTACTTAATTTGATGGGAAATGTGATGGTTCAATTTACATTTGGTTTGCTTAATGAATGGATTTAGTAGGCTCTGCTTCTGAATGACTATGTTTATGTGTCGTTGAAGTTGTTTTGATATGTATATTTGGCTTTGTAAACTTGTCATGGATGTGGGAATGAGTTTGTAAATATAAAAGGTGTGACGGCCCTCGCCGCCCCGGGGTGACGTGTCTCCGTGTACTCCTTGCCAGCTGGCCCAACTACACGTTTACGCCACCTGCCCGTCCTTTCTCTTCTCGAATTTCGTATCCACGTGTGTGTACAGTGTATATATGAAAGAAATAGCGGAAGTTGTACGTAAAATTAGAAAAATATATTAACCAATTTAAACAAAACCTACTGTGGAAAAACCCTGAAAAGTAATGTACTCTATACAATATCATGTCACTCTCTAGTTCCCAATCTCTAGTTCCCAAAAGAATCAAATAAGTCTTTGACCGCGGACAGTCAGATAAAGTCGTCCAAACCCTCCTTGCCCCTACTAGCGAGTGGTCTGCACTCGTCCATCACAAAAAGTAAAATGGAGAGTACAGTTAGTAAGATTCCAACAAAGTACACCGAGCATTTATAAGAGAAAAAACAGATACCAAGAATCATGTCAAGTAATCATGCGGAAACTAAACAGGCAACTGTAAGTAAGATCATCACATGTATAACTAACATGAGAAACAAACCGTGTACTACTCCTGGTCACACTCACACTAAACTGTACGACAAACCCCCAGGATCCTTTCAGTGAGTGCCCCACTTCTTTCCACCTAGTACGACCCAAGCCTACACCCAGCCCGCCCTCGAGCCCACTGAGTGCCTACCTGAGGCGCACAGGATCCCTTCAGCTGAAACACCCACTTTCTTTCACCTGATTACCCGCG
This sequence comes from Stephania yunnanensis, assembly GCA_039657365.1. Taxonomy (NCBI): domain Eukaryota; kingdom Viridiplantae; phylum Streptophyta; class Magnoliopsida; order Ranunculales; family Menispermaceae; genus Stephania; species Stephania yunnanensis. Next base: position 52,749,515 of record CM077588.1, on the reverse strand, counting down.
TACAGCCTAGTGTGCCACCAGTACAACAAAAATATCGAAAGTCTCAACCCCCAACCCAAATGCGTTACGAAAATCAATAACAAGGAATATGGAGGAATAGCATCCAACAAGCACAAATAGGCAATCAATGATAGAAAAGTAAACCCTCGGTGACTTTCAGAAGGAATCTTACGTACACAATAATAAGGAATATGAATCAACGATGAAAAAGTAAACCCTCGGTGACATTCAGAAGGAATCTTACGTACCTCAAAACGCACTCGCACGCATCTCGATATGTGCACCCGACACCTGACTATAGCATCATATGTCCCTGGTGTCTATTTGTACCATTTAGTTACCAAATCATGCAAGTCGCAAATAAAATTAGGTGAATATATCTCACCTCAATCGCGTCGTCGACATTCGTCGATTCGCGCATCCAATCGGTCCGACGTCCGACAACGCCATCGCGTCGTTCACCGCCCCGTTGCCGCTGCCGAGCCGACGTCGCTGTCGCGCCGACGCCGCCGTCGAGGCACCAACCCGCCTCATAATTTCAATATTCGCGCTACCTGCATCACGAGGCGTATCCAATGTATACATTAAACCACATAACGCGACTATCTCGGTCCCACGTTGGCACGCGACTCGAGACTCGTCCCCGTTCGTGTTTCGGCTCACCGAATTCTCCGCGTATACATTTTTCAACAATTAGCACCTCCACTCGAGATTCGGACATGCGCATTTCGGCAGTGGGTCCCACGTACGGCCCTAAAAATGACACGTGGCACGAGTAGAATTTTCGGGCCGTTACAAAAGGACACTTTAGGACTTCACCTATTGAAATCAGGTTTCATTTCACCCTCTATACCCCAACCGAACAAGTTCCTCTATTGGGACTAATACCCAAACTCATGAATTGAACAAGTTCCTTTATTGGGACTAATACCCAAACCTATGTTATATCCCAATGTAAAATAATCTCATGATCTTGAGATTATTTTACACGTGAACCGAACGGGCCATTTAAAAAAATTCTTGATTCGCTTTTGTGATTTTTGTTATTGAACCACCGCCGATCCTCCACTTCAATCGGTTGTGATTCCTATCAAATCCCTTTTGCATTTTATTCTACAATAACTAACATATCTAATCAAATTTGTAAAGATTAGTCTATCTTTATTGTGGTGCATCTTCATTAACAATGTTGCATGGATTTGTGCGGCGTTGGATTGATATTGCTTTTAGTTTATTTATAGTTAGTTTATTCTCTAGTTGGAAGTCTTTGATTTGTCTTTTCTTTATTGGGAAGTTTTAGGTTTTATTCTCCTTGTTGGGAAGTTTTGGTATTCGTTTTGTGGTTCTAGCAGTTTTGTGTATTGTCATGAGTTTCAACGTTGTAGAGAGTAGCCCCTGATTGTCAAACTATTTCAATTTAGCATTTATAGCTAAATTAATGGCAGATTGTTTGAACAAATAAAATTAGCGAATCAATGTATTTGATTCTATGTTTGGTCATGGTCATGTATTTGAGCCATGAATGATTAACGAAATTTATCTTAAAAAAAAAACTTCAACAACAACACTAAAGCCTCAATCTCAAATTAATTAAGATCGGCTAATTGAATCAAACTCTTACATTGTGCTCGATTTTATTGCAATTATTCGATAAGTGCAATACATATTATAACAAGGTAGCATAGTATAATTAGGCTGTTTCGACGGGTTGGGGGCCCGCCCGGCTCAGCCCGAGCAACATGGGCTAGGCTCTTGGCTCGAGCCCGACCAATTAATGAGCGAGCTTGAGTTTAGACATTTATATATTCTCATAAAAATAAAAGTTATTTATGAGTGTTGAACCTAAGACCTTATTGTACTAGTAAACATTCTAACTATTCCCCAACCTTATCATTATTTATAATACTCAATATTTATTAAATATAAATAATTAAAAAAATGTAAACAATCATATTTATTCCAGCCAAAGCTCGACCCGTAGTGAACTTGAGCAGACTTGGACCTACAAAATACGAAAACGAGTTTGGACATGACTTTCAAACCCGCCCTTGGCGTTGTAGTAATCAACGAACACCGTCCGCGATACTTCCAAGCCTTTGTCCTATTTCCACACTTTGTCTTTTCCAATCAACGGCCATATCCACACAATCTAACTCTATATCCAAATCCCGATGTCACCACTATCAAAACGATGTCGGAGAAAAGCACACGTGGCCTGCTCTCCGCTAATCAAAATCTCCGAACTCCCCTCGAGATTCGTCTCTCCCACAGATAAACGGTCGTCCGAGATCAACACTTTTGTTTGTAATAACAACAAACGCTCACACAGTCATTACTTTAATCAATCAATTGATCGATCGATCGATCGATCGCTCTAACATTCAAACCCTAACAATCCAGTCAATCGATCCATCAATCGAGCCTTCAAAAATGGAGATTTCGTCTTCGAATCGTGACTGAAAATGGCGGAACCCTCGTCAGTCGTCGCTGCAGTCAGCGACGATTTGGATTCTTCTCTGCCTCTGCTTCGCTCCGTCAATGGAGACCGGACGAGCGCGCTGGCGCGGATGCTCAGCCGCGCGACGGGGCGGCGAGGGCCGTCGTCGCTGGTGCGGGAGACGGCGGCGATGCAGCTCGAGGAGCGGCGCGCGGATTGGGGGTTTTCGAAGCCGGTGGTGGCGCTGGACATCTCGTGGAATCTGGCGTTCGCGGTGGTGTCGGTTGTGATGTTGGCTTCGACTTTGGGAGAGGAGCCTAACGTTCCGATTAGGGTTTGGATTTGTGGTTATGCTTTGCAGTGTATGGTTCATGTGGTGTTCGTGTGGTCGGAGTATCGGCGGCGGAGGAGGAGAGGCGTGGGAGGGTCTGATGATAGCGGTAGGGGTTCGGATTCGGAGGGGAACGATAGTGAGGATGAAGGGGAGATGGTGGTGGAGGGTATGGTAGGATTCGGAGCCGTTCGACGTGAGTTTTTTATTAAATTTTTAGTCTTGATTTCGATTTCGGTTTCGGTTTTGGTTTCTTATTCTTTGTGTTGAATTGGTGAACTGTGTGAAATTTTGGATCTCGATCAATTATTGCAAGATATGAGCTGAAAATCAATCTGTTGAATTGAGAATTTTAGGAGATTATACTGATTTGTCGATTCGTTCAGTGTTTATTGTTAGTTTTATGGAGCTTTTTGTTGTAACTATTTGTGAATGTCAAATTAGTTAACTTTTAGGGAAGTGTAGCTGCTAACTGGGTAGCTCACTGGTTTGGTATGGGTCACTTGTGGAAGAAGTGGTTTTTTTTTTTTTTTTACTAAGACTATTAGCTTAGATAGCGTTTCGGGAGAATCTAGTCAGTTCATAACAATCTCTGTCAAGCAAGGGGCAAGGTTTTTCTTAATATAATTTGATTCGAATTAGAATAATCTTCTAATAGATAATAGAATTTTCAACGAATTTATAATTCAAAAGCATTTCTTTCTTCCTTTCTTAAAAAAAAAAAAGCTTTAACACTTGAGTCTCAAAAAAATACTATGATTCTTTTTTTTACTAACTTAACGCCTAAACTTCACTCACATGTTTAAGCTTGCTTCTTTAACATAAACAAAAGAAGCAAATATATCTTCTACTATTACGCAATGAATCGATAAATTTGAAGAGGTAAGGAATTTCTATGACTGTGGGTGTCTGGTCCTTCTCTACTTAGCTCGACTACTCCCATGAGAGTCACTCGGGATCCCTTGTACTATGATCAGTGGCCTAATTCTTTGGTTTTAGAGAAATATATGTTCATATTTCCTAGTGTTTCTATGGTGTTCTTCCAATCTAAGTTTCATGACATAAGCTCATAACTCGTAAAGCCAGGTAGTTGATTGAGTACGATATGTTGCAAAAACCATCCTTTGATATTGGTTAGTTAATAAATATAGCTTTAGGTTTTCTTATCCTGTTTTTAACTTTTAGTGGTGACATGTCATCAGCTTTGCCAAGCGATGTGAGTCGATGAACACACTGGCATCTTTTATCTGGTGGATAGTTGGATTCTATTGGGTAGTCTCTGGTGGTGAAGCCCTTGAACAGAATGCTCCACGCTTGTATTGGTAAACTTGGACTTTCCTTTACCTTTAATTATTCATTCGTTTTGCATTATTTTTCATGCTTTCATTAACTTCACAGTTGGGAATTGCTGTGGGCTTAGGGTTTTTCATTTTATATTGTCATATAAGTCAGTTCCCAATTAAATGCATTGCTTGAAGAGGGACGGAGATAAGGGACCATGACCATCATTCGTCGCTTATTTTGATTCTCGTCTCAGTTTCAAAATGTGGAACTAAGTTTGACTTGTTTTTGAAAAGCTGAGTAAAAGCTTGCAGCTAATCCTTGAAACTTTTACTCCCTAACAACGATCTTCTTCGAACTTATTATTATTATTAAGCAAAACCCATAATTTGGTCGCTGAACTTTGTGTTTTTTTATGCTTTTGGTCCCTAAACTATTATTGCTACACATTTGGTCCTCGAACTTTCACAAAGATCTACATTTAGTCCTTCCATCATTTAAAGTGTTAAATTTCGGCAATATGGGTAGTAAAAGTGACGTGTAACTAGTCAAGAAGAGTAAAGTGGTTTATACTACTAGGCCAAACGAATCACATCAATCAACAAAAGCCGAAAAAAAATTAATTTCCCCTAAAAACATAAAAAACTCAAAGTTCAAGGGGCCAAAAGCATAAAACACTCAAAAGTTCTGGGACCAAATGTATAAAAATGAAAGTTCGGGGACAAAATGTACACTAATAAATGTTCAGGGACTAAATGCATAAAAATCTCAAAGTTCAAGGACTAAAAAATATGTTTTGCCTTATTATTATTATTATTATTATTATTATTATTGTTGTTGTTGTTGTTGTTGTTGTTGTTGTTGTTGTTGTTGTTGTTGTTGTTATTATTATTATTATTATTATTATTATTATTATCTTCTTCTTCTTCATCATCATCATCATCATCATCATCATCACCATCATTATCATTTTAATTTTTTTAACATTATTCAACAGAAGCTGTTGAATAGTTTGTTCCAAAAAGCTGTTCATTGACTTTTTTTTTTTATTATGCAGGTTGTCTGTAGTATTTCTTGCATTTGATGTATTCTTTGCAATCTTTTGTATTGCTTTGGCGTGTATGATCGGCATTGCTCTCTGCTGCTGCTTGCCTTGCATTATTGCGATTCTCTATGCTGTGGCAGGCCAGGTATGAACGATGTATTTGATTTAATTGAGTATAACTTTCTACATTTTGCTTACGCTGGCTTAGTATTTCCACTGCGTCTTGCATTGATAAACAGGAAGGTGCTACGGAATCAGATTTAAGCATGCTCCCACGATATAAGTACAATGTGCAAGGAAATGATGAGAAGCCAAGTGCAGGATTAATGGTTCCCATAGGCGGAGAATATGCTGATCAGCGCGTGCTTTTACCTGAGGATGCGGTAATTATTTACTTTCTTTTTTTTTTTTATTGAAAATGACTTTGATGCTCAGTTTGGCGGTTGTCAGGTTTGTCGCTTTAGTTGATTACCTCGAGCTGAATCAAGCTAGTTGTAATTTTGATGCCATAGCTGTTCAAGACTCCCAATGATCGTGAGTCTTGTGACTAATCTATATAACCTGTGGTTAGTAGTCCTTCAATAGTAGCTGCTTTTTTTTTTTTCATCACAGTATCAGCTGCTTTACTTGTCTAGGAGGAACACTATGCTGTAGGGATTTTCCCGAACATTTCTAGAGTAGGTTTGACTGCAGAGGGATTGCTTTACTAATGTGCTTATGCTGATGGTTAATTGGTGGTTCTAAGCACAGAACTGTTAGGAATAGAGATGCATTAGCATCAAAGCACTTGGAGATCAGTTGCGGTAGCAAAAAAATTATGGTGTATTAGTTAAGTTTATATATGATCAGTTTGTGGTAACAAAAAAATCATGGTGTATAATTACTCTAAATATGATCAGAGATGGGGATATTAGTTAAGTTTTAGGACTAGACTATCTTTCCAAAATCATTTGAATGTTGTATTCTCCATAGTGTAATTTCTCTATATTTTGTTGTAGGAATGCTGTATTTGTCTAAGCTCTTATGACGATGGCTCCGAGCTCCATGCCCTCCCTTGCGGCCATCACTTCCACGCTCCTTGCATTGTGAAATGGCTCAAGATCAATGCGTCTTGCCCGCTTTGCAAATACAACATCCTCAAGGGAAACAACAGCCAAGTTTGACTGGGAAAAAATGGAGCGGAAGCGATACAAATGCAACGAGATACCATGTACAAAGGAGATGAAAATGTCAGTGATGGGATTTCAGTTCTATATAGTTAAATTTTATGTGTATCGTAACTTAGAGGTGAGTGAGCTTTTCAATTCATTTGCCCTCTTCACTGCATTGCTTGGTTGATTAAGCACAGTAGAAAAATTTCAGCATTTCTGCGTTTCGCTTGTGTTTATGTAACTATGTATGTAATTTCAGTTTCTTGAAAGAAATATTTAGATGAAAACCAAGTCTATGTCATACATGATACATGTTTCTACTAAATGAAAATGTTGTTATACAGTGCTTGGAAAGTGAGTTGCATGAAATGTTGAAGCACATTGTCATCTAATCAAAAGCATATCTAAAGTAAAATCTAAGTTTTGATTAACTATTATACATTGCCGGATACTAGACCATTGTAGTTTTACAGCAACTGGACTAGCAAACCTACAACAGGAACAGCTCTGTTGTGTCAATATCTCCAAATGTAGAACCATACATCAAATTGGCTTTGTCTATTCTTACTGAACTGGATCGATCTCAACCGAACTTAATCGCGTTATATATGGCCAACCTATAGGTCTGACCTCGACGGCGCAACATTTAGATGACTATTCCATTTTACATTGACAGTTCTCCTGGAACACTCTTGGAAATCACCATGGATTGAGTACCCAGGCTCACATTGTTGGAATTCATCAGTAGACTCACTATTGAGGGGCGTACTTCATGATTTCAACGACAGATTTAAGTAGCGGTCTCGTTTTGATGCAATCCAGCGAGACAGCGCGCAAATTCTGCATGCAACGAGTGGCCTCCCTGCATCACAAGAGTGTGTGTTACGGCGCGCCTCAAACCTCTCAGATTAGAACTTACAATTAGAGGGAAAACTATGAAGAGGTCAGAATTTGTAGGTGCCAACAAGTATCAGAAGCCAAATATTATGTGAAGTATAGGTAACTAGAGTTCAAGACTCAAGAAAATGCTACCTAGAGCGATATGTAATTTTCGAGTGTCAAAGGGAATCAAGGGTCTGCTTGATAATTTGTAATTGGAGGGCACAAAAAGAATGAGGATCGAGCAAGTGAATGAACCACTTACGGGGAAGGAAACATACCTTGTAACAAACTATGTGCGCAACTGGAAGCCCCTGATTGCCATTTTTCGCAAGTAGAGAAAGGTCCCCCACGAGATCTAGTATCTTATGTCGACAAGGTTCATCTGGGTAGCGCAACGGGGGGTTCAACCATCCTTTAGAAGCACTGCAGAAGAGCATCAACAGTAAAGCAACACAAATATGTTAACATCCAAGAAGACGGGACAGAGGGTTTGGCCGCGGCATAAGAAATTTTCGGTAAAGAGAATATGTAACCATTTTGAAATTACAAGTTAAAAGTGTGCTTTTTCTTAATCTATTTCAGAATAAGATTCGACTTACCTATTTCAGTGCAAGATGCGACGATTCATATAAAGAAAGCAGAAGAGAAAGGCCTAACAATTTAACTTGCTGAAAAAACTAAAACCATCTCCAAACCTCATGTTTCACTTTCTTTGAGGTATTTTCTGGTCTATTCTTTGGGGCACTATGGCTCCCATCTTTCCTGTCAAGTGAATTAACTATGCATACTAAATGAACTGAAGCAGCACCCTCTAAGGGTAAGACATTTCAGGATAAGAATTGATACATTCTTCAGTTTCTAATAAGCCTAATCTTGTAAGCTTTCTGTGATGCACACTGACAGGTTTTTTGTATCAAAAGTTTATCGCATGACTTCATCTAATATTAACTTTTCTTTACCTTCCTATTAGTAATAGTAACTAAACTAAATATATCATGAGAATTGTTTGGAAGTTCAATCTATCTACAGCATACAACAAGAAACAAAAGTAAAGCATCTATACCAATTTTTGATAGGAAGCATCTACACCAATTCATCAATGGTAAGCTAAGTTAAAAATAAATCTGAAGGTATGTCATTGCATACGTAAGTTAGAGCGACAAACCTGCAAACCATGGCATTTTCCACAGATCCTCCTTGAATGAGTCCAGCACTATGCAATTTCTCTATCTGGAATATCGTTAAACACAGCTTCAGGCAAATGCACAGTAGGATGTCAAGGAAGGAATAAGAAAATAGTTGGGACACCCAAATAAAAAGAAAACGCTAGTTCAACAGTTTATGATCTTGAAGGAAAGCCAAAAACAACAAAGAAACGCGGAGTTTTTTGTTTAATATGAAACACAGTAAATAAAATAAATAAAATAAAGTATTTATATGATAGCATTGATATATAGCAATGTCCATGAAAGGTTGAAAACATAACAGGCAAGAGCCTAAAGGTAGATGGGGTGTTTCAAAGCACAGTTTTATGTTAGTTTCATTCAATTTTAAATATGATTGGACTGAAAATTGACCAGAGACTCAACAATACTAGGGATATAATGGACTCATCAGTGTCTTCAAGAAGCTATGAGTTCATTATCCCATTTGATGCCAATTTTCTTGGGATTTTTTGCTAGTTGCAGACTTTGTTTGAAGCTAACTTGGGACACAATGATTAAGAGGGATTTAAATGGTTTGGAAAGCACACCATCAATTGCACCAAATTGAGCACAATGGAAGAGTTTCATCCATGAAGCCGACCCCAACTAATTTGGGATTGAGACTATATTGTTGTTACTGTTGTTATAGCCGACTTTGTTTGCCTGGATCCTGTTTTATGAGGATGATATTTTGTCTTCAAGGATTTTAATGAAACAGAGGGGATAGGCGACTCCATGGCACTAGGGAAAAACTTTGTTAAATAAGGATTTGATTATTAATGGTTGTTCAGCGTCAAAATTGTCCAAAAACCCTAGAATAACTATCGAGAATCTTTCCACTAGATGTAATTTTGTTCTTTATACCCATCCTTGGCCAAATATGCATCACTGTGAAGGAGAGAGAAGATCCAATGGCTCATGAGAATTTGCCACTAAACATTATAATGATAATTCAATGATCATGAACTTTAAGGTTGGTTAAATTAAAATAGCTAGGAATTATTTAGATAAGAGTAAGTCATGATACCTAGACAGCGGCTAATGGGTTTCGATGGTCGCTTATTGTCGAAGAGTAATAAATAGAAAAAGACCACTAATATCAACATCAAATGAAGCAAACCTCTTCATAAATGCAGAATGTTCTTGCGGAAGCAACTTCCGACTCATACACAGAGTATTCCATGGGAAAAAAAGAGCACCACTGGCAGCCAATTGCTGGAACCTGCAACAAATTAATGAAATGCATTAGCATCAATTCGAATGTAACCAATGTTTTTTTTGTATAAAACAACTGCAGATAAATATTATGCTTTTATCTTCTTTCTTAACAAACTCCGAGCCTGTCTCAAAGGGAAAAAATGTTTTACCAAAAAATGACTTGATTTTTGACAGTTACAATAAATATTAAGCAGAATCAGCAGTCATTCTTTGTAGAATCTGGGTTTGAAATGAGAATAATGAAAAGGAGAATCCAGCTTCAGAAAGAATATTAAAAAATTAAGTCAAGATAACTAATACAGGATCACTACTGTTATTTCTCCATATTTTGGCTGGCATTTTCTTCATCGAATAGTGAAAAACACAGCTAACTAGCTGGCTTGATTGTCATCCAAAACACTAAAATTCTTTTTGTCGATTCACTTTGTGATTTTTATTCTTGAACCACCGCCGATCCTCCTCTTCGATCGGCGATGGTTCTAATCAAATCCCTTTTGCATTTTGTTCATACAATAACCAGTGGATCTAATCAAATTTGTGGAGATTGGTCCATTCTTATTGCAGTGCATCTTCGTCGATGGTGTTGCGTGGGATTGTGCGGCGCTGGATTGATCTTGTCTTTAGTTTTAATTTATAGTTAGTTTTTTTCCCTAGTTGGAAGTCTTTGATTTGTCTTCTCCTTGTTGGGAAGTTTTATTGTTTGTTTTGTGTATTGTCATGAGTTTCAACTTTCAACGTTGTAAAGAGCAGTCTCTAATAGTCAAACTATTTCAATTTCGCATTTACAGCCAAATTAATGACAGCTTGTCTGAACAAATAGGATTACCGAATCAATGTACTTGATTCTATGTCTGATCCTATATCGAGCCGTGAATGATTAATGAAATTTCTCTTCCAAAAAAAAACACAGCTAACTAGCTTCTTCATTACCATCAAGATATAATCTAAGACAAACCTTGAACACAAAACATTTCATTCAACACAAAATTTCTCATGTGGAAATATATGTGGATATCATAAAACCTGATGCTTCCTAATTTCTCAATAATCTAAGACAAACATTGATGCTCATGCAATAAAAACATACCTGTGGAAAGTTGATTCCATATGTAACTCGCGTCTTTGGAGAAGGGAATGCAGCTATATATGAATCATTCCTCCTCACGTGAACAGGTTCGATAAGAAAAGGCACTGATTTCTCAATGCTATTACCCTCGCAATCTGTGGCGACACACAAACCAACTTGCTTTATTGCCTCCAACCATTCCCTTGCTGACCCATCAAAAATAGGAACCTATGGGTAATAAATGGAACTCATTAGTCTCTGATTCTACATTTCTTTTTTTTTTTAATTCTTTCCTTGTCATTTTTCTGTTTGGATTCTCGGTGTCTACATGTGAAATCATCGAGTAACACAATTGTGACTGGCCAGTAAAGGAGAAAAAAATATATAATAAGGAAAAAGTTCCAAACTGAGAGCATTTTAAGTTGTGAGGTCATGGTGCAGCAATCTAGAAGAATTTGAAGAAGCCGAATTTTCATTAGGGCCTCAAAAAAGCTAATTTAGGAGCTGATTATGGTGCATGCACAATGTTCCCTAAGGAAAAAAGAGTTTATTGTACATATGAACTTATTTTATACAAGCACTTAATAGCTTCTCTAAATTAATTGTATTTGCATAGCAATGTCGCTGTAAGTTACTACAATAAAAAGTCACATCAGTTAGTCTTGGTCTTTAGGGTTCTTTCAATCTAGCAATTGTTGAACATTTCAACCATAACTTTTAGAAGATAAATAATACAACACTTAACTCGATGGTCAGAACTCTTTTCGTTCATAAAAATCTAAATCCTGACAGTTGTTGGCACTGATTATGCAAGTCATTTTTTTTTATTATCACAAATCTCAAATTCCTCATACCAAGAACATGATCAAGAGATCAAGTAATACAAGATGCGTACCTCATCAGCTCCAGCAATCTCAATTTGGCAATTATCAACCCCTGATGCCTCTAAAGCAGAAAGCAAGTGCTCAACAGTTCGAACTGTCTCTCCATTATTGCCTAATCTTGTGCAAAGCACAGTTTCTCTAATGAAATCAATGGAGGCAGGAATCTTTGATTGGTGGTCACCACAGACAAAAAATCTTCCTTCGCCTGCCATTGCTGGAAGTAACTTTAGCCTTGACAATGCACCTGAATGAAGTGTTTTCCCCACCCTTTCAATTCCAGAAACTAAAGTTTGTTGAAGTGTCCCAGTCTGCAACAAGTTATAAACAAAGTGGAGTTATAAACACAGTAGAAGTGTAAAATCATAAACTTAACATGGAAATTGTGGGTTTTTGTTGAATTTTTACCTAATAGAAATCAAAGTTTACCCATAAATAACGTTCTACAGAATCTTAATTTACATGACAAAAAACAAAATGTAGGATAAAGCACGTAGACATAGCGAGGAAAGTGGAAGAGAAGGAGGGATGCAAGAGGGAATAAGAGAACTGAAAAAGGGGGGAAACAGCAAGAAAAGACTAACCGGCTTTTAGACCTGCATATAAATATGAAGCATATGCATCCACCTATTTTCTTATTCTGCTTCCAAGTTCCTATAACTGCACTTTAAACAGGTTCAATGGTTTATCCTACCAGTAATCCTCGCAGGAGCATGCTCCATTTTCAAAATGGTGAAACCTATTGTTGTCTCTCACAATGATACGACGATGCATAATCTTGGAAATGAATTTGGCTGCAGTATGACAATCACCACAGATTCTGAGGTTCTTAAACACTCGGATGGTGATTTCTCGGGCAAGCTAATAAGCCCCAATGCAATTGCTAGCCTCTCACTATGTTGAAGAAAGTATTCCTCATCTTCCAGGTCTTTGGCGTTTGAAAGTACAAATTTTGTGTCTGGTACATATCCCAGCTCCTTCATTCTTAAGGTTAGATGCCTCAGCATAACATATATCTCCTTGTTTTTGGGGTGTGATTGACAACCAGCATAAAATTTATGGGTTTCTTCGCCAATATCAATCCAACTAACCCCTGGGTCTTTCGTTACTCCTCTTATTCTCATCATATTCCGAATTTCCTCAACCATGTCCCATTTTCCAGCAACTGCGTATATATTGGACAGTGCAACATAATGCCCAGGATTTTGTGGATCTAAGGCAAAGAGCTGATCCGCTGCAACTTTCCCCAACTCAGCATTATGATGGATCCTACATGATCCTAATAAAGCTCCCCATGTAGACACTTCTGCCCTCAATGGCATCCGCGCAATAACTTCTTTGGCATCCTCAAGGTAACCTGCACGACCAAGAAGATCGACCATGCAAGTATAGTGCTCTACCTTGGCCTCGATTTTGTGGTCCTCCAGCATGGAGATGAAAATCTTCAAGCCTTCTTCTACCTTACCAGTGTGGCCACACGCAGAAAGGACAGAAAGGAAAGTTACATCATTAGGATATATCCTTTCAATTTGCATTTGCTCAAAGAGTATGAGCACTTCTTTGCTGTGGCCATGCTTTGAGTAGCCAGTAATCATTGCATTCCATGCAATGGTATTTCTATCATTCATCTTATCAAAGATTTTTCTGGCTTTGTCAATGTCCCCAGCCTTGGCATACATATCAACAACCGCGGTGCTCAAAACCACTGAATCAGGGACTGCAAACTTTTTGATTGCGAGAGTGTGCAACTGTTCTCCTTGAGCAAGAGCAGGTAGGCTTGCGCAAAAGTCGAGCAATGTCACCAATGTTGAAGAGTCAAACTCCACATTCTCTTCTTGCATTCTTTGGAAAAATGCAAAAATGTCGTCTTTCAACCCATTTTTAGCAAAACCCATAATAATAGCATTCCATGATACTATATTTCTCTCTTCCATTTTATTAAAAAGTTCCCTGGCTTCATCAATCTTGTCGCAGCCAACAAACGCGGAAACCATTATGTTTTGAATGGTGACGTCCTTTTCACTTGTGCAAATGTAAATCTTACATGCATAGTCCATATTTCCATTCTTAGCATACATATGAACAAGCAAATACCGTAGAACTCCTTGATTTTCAAGAGCATTTCTTAGTATAAATCCATGCATTCTTTTGCCCTTCATTGCGTCGGAAAGATTTATACAAGCGGAAAGTGCACTTGCCAGAGAGAAACAATCAGGTTCTATTCCTTCTATCTGCATACATTTGAAAAGTTCTATTGCCCTTTCAGCTTGATTATTTTGCTCATAACCCTCAATCAATGAGTTCCATGAATATGAGTTTCTCTCCACCATCTGATCAAATACACTCTGGGCATCATTTAAGCATCCACACTTTGCGTACATGCGAATTAATTCTGTTTCTAAAATTATATTTGTTGTACCAAACATCCTAATAAGATGCGCGTGAATTTGCTTCCCCACATCCTTGTTCCTTTGATCAGCACAAAGTGTCAAGAGTGAAGCTAATGTAAATAGATCAGGTTCAACATTTTTTGCCAGTTCCATCTCACGGTAAAGTTTAAATGCTTCCTGCACTTCTCCTTCCTCCACATATCCGGCAATTAGAGCATTCCAAGACACTTCATTCCTTTCCACCAACTTTTCAAAAGCTTGGTGAGCTTTATCTACATGCCCACACTTTGAATACATATCTACCAATGCGCTCCCGGTAATAACATCATAATCCAGAAAATTCCTCACCATGGACCCATGCACCTCCTTACCCATTTCAACATACGCCAAACCAGCACAAGCAACAAGAGTGCTAGCCAAATTGTATCGATCGCTCTTATAACCAAATGTATGCATTTTCTGGAAAAACATTAACGCCTCAAGAAAATGCCCAGATTGAACTTGTGCAGAAATCATAGAATTCCACGTAACTTGATCTCTTTCTGTCATTAGCTCAAATGCTTGCAAAGAACTTTCTGAATCCCCACATTTGGCATACATATCAATGAGAGAATTACAAACGAAAACGTCACTTGCAAAACCAGAGATGATCAATTTAGCATGTAGCTGCTTCCCTCCTCCCAAAGATCTCAAGGAACTGCAAATCCTTACGGAAGCTGCAAACGTGAAATGATCAGGCGGCAAACCAAGTTCCTGCATCTTGAGAAAGAAACTCCAAGCTTCCTCCCATCGACCCACCTTTGCATATCCCCCGACAATCGCATTGCAAGTAATGACATTCATCTCATCAATGTTCTCGAATATGGCAACTGCATCATCAATTGAGCCACACCTAGCATATCCATCAACTAGAGAACTACCCACAACTAAATTACTACTCAAACAAGTCTTGAAAACCAATCCATGAACTTGACGAACTCCATCAAAGTCTTCAAGAGCCGCGCAGGCCTTAACTACGCTAGGAAACGTGAACTTATCAGGCAAAATTCCAGACTTCTGCATCCGAAAAAATAGATCCACCACTTCTAGGTGGTCGCCCATCTTAGCATAACCAAGAATCATGGTGTTCCAAGCCGTCGAGTTTCTCTCGGGCATTTCATCAAACAACTTCCGGGCAACGTACAAATCCTCTAATACACCAGACCTCGCGTAAAGCATGACGATTTTCGTCCGAAGGAAGGTCTCTGGCTGAATCCCTTCGGCAAGCATTTGCGCATGAACGCGCTTCCCAAGCTCAAACGAGCCCGAATCAATGCATTCTTGGATTGTTTTGGAATAATAAGATGGTAGTCTCTTAGAGGGATCATTCAAAACATTGACAGTTGGGCAGTTGGGACTAACATTGACTGATAAAGATCTAAGCTTTTGCTTATGTGGGATTGAAAAGGAACATTGGTTGCAATGACCCTTTGTTTCATTAAAAGGACTAATGAACTTAAAGGGTAGTAGTGATTGATGAACATAGCTACTATGAATAATCATGGTGAGCCCAGTTGTGGTCACAATGGGGTCAGTCCCTTTATTTACTAAAATGGAGGAGAACCCAATTTCAATCTACACTAATCTGTACTAGAAATCTAAAGAAACCCATCAGAGACCAAGCACATCCACACACAAGAACACATGCATGCATTGAAATTTTTGAACAGATAAGGACTAGTAATCAAAAAACAAGGCGTATTCAAAGGACCCACCACAACAAGAAAAGAATCTAGAGAGAGAGAGAGAGTACCGATTTCCATAATAGGGCAGATGAAGCTCGAATACCGTTCATGTTGAGTGCAAATGCATTTCTCTTAAGCAACCATTAATTTTATGCTTAACTTTTTTTTTTTTTTTTTGAAGCATAAATTGATTCGTTTCTAACTTAGATAGGTAAGTCAATCTATTACAACATTTCGATAATGAAATGAAATAATTTTATGGTTAACATATTTTTTTTGAAGCGTAAACGAACAAGTTGATTCCTTCATAACCCAGATAGGTTAGTCAATCTATTACGACATTTCAATAGTGAAATGAAATAATTTTATAGTTAACATTTTTTTGAAGCGTAAATAGACACATTGATTCGTTCATAACTCGGATAGATAAGTCAATTTATTACAACATTCAATAATGAAATGGCAAATAAGTAAGTCAATCTATTACAACATTCAATAATGAAATGGTAATGAATACGTGTCATAAACAACTACCTCATTAAGGGTTCAACAACCTCAATTTGGTGAAATCATCAGCCTGAGGAGACAAAACCGAGAACAAAAACACAAACTAAATCCTAATTCCTAATAGAAGATGAATTTATCCTTAACATTCAATTTGAACAGAAATCAACTTAAAAGTGGAAAATTTCATTTGCATTACACAATCGCATGAGCAGATGTACCGGGCACTTGCCAGTTAAATAAAATTTTACAATTCAGATTACACTACGTATACAAGAATACACCGCATTTTCTGTGACTAAATTCAATAGAATCAATTCAACTAGATTTCAATTTCGAGAATCGAGAACACATTCGCTAAACAATTTCAGAATTATATAGCTAAGGATGAATTGCTTGATTTCGGTAACCCTCGGGGTCTGTCGAAAAAGAAATGGCCCTTCTCAGCCTCGGACTTCTGATACCAGTTCGAGGATGGCACTGCACATTCTGTGTTGAAAGAGACCTTACTTCCATGTGTCTGCAACTTGAGATTGTAATGGCATTGCTTCCCTTCAAGACCCAGCAGAATATTAAATGGCACTTGGTTCGGAACAGAAAATTCGTGTGATTAATCTAGTGCTGCCTTGCTTCGACGGCCGGTTATTGGCTTTGGCAAGCCATCGAAGAGTGGCTTAGTGATGGGCGTGGTAGTAAGCGTCTGCAGATCTGTTTTCCAATTCCATTTGGAAGCGGAGAAAATCGACAAGTCTTCATTCTGATCCTGCAAATTTGATGTACTTGATGATTTTCGTACACCCTTCAGTCCATTTGTTAATGGGGTGTCCCCGGATCCAACAGGAACAGGCTTTAACTGAACCAGATCAGCGTCTGCGGCCAGATTAGTTCTGCTGGCAGATTTAGGCCTGAGAGCCAAACCTTTTCCTGTTCTTGCCAAGAAGCCAGTGCCCCCGCTGTTCTCCTCCTTTAACAGCATTTCGGGAGTGCGACACAAGTCTTCATCTGGTTTTGGAGGCCTGAAAACATATATATCATTCGAATTACCAAGCTGGCCATTCCTCGAATCTGCACCTGGTCCATCCTCGGTCAATTCACTACTCACGGGGGAAAAGCCATTAACTAAAGATCCATAACCCTGATGTTGGATAGGAGATTGGTCAGGAAACAGCGAGCGTCCTATAAGCAATCCATCTTCCAAGGAGTTACCGCTTCCTGTTTTGTAAACTGCCATCTCCATCCCCTCATTTGCACCTCTATGGTTTGGAGATTTATTTCTCTGGATTGGAGGTTTAAGGCCATAGTAACCCTGCAAACGGCTCATTGCAGGAGAGACTCTCCTCTGCGGGGATTTCAATCTGTAAGATTGAAATGATTCCAAGCCATCAGCACTTGCTCGACGGGGCTGCATTTGATCAATGCTGCAGTCTCTGCAGTAAGTACAAACACAATGAATTGACTAGGAATCTATGACATGGATCAAAAAAATTGAGAAACTTTGCCAGTAATAATTGAATCACTTCTTACCATTAAATTATCTCAAAAAGCGACTTGTTAAAAAGACATTCCTGAACTCTACAAGAACTAAGAACTTATTCTATGATGCTCAATGGTAAAAAAAAAAAAAAAAAAAAAAAAAAAAAAGATGATAAATTTTGGCAAGAATAACAACTAAAAGTTAATAGTCACAGCTTCTTCTTATTTTCTCTGAAGGTAATTTAGTTACAAATTTATCCATGAAAAACAAAAACAAATTAACTGCACTATATAATCAACCATAATATATGTCCAAGAAAATCTAATGAGGCACAAGAGAAACATATAAAGATCAAATAAACGTAATGAAAATTACGCATTAGTAGAAAATCATAAATCACGTTTTATGACACAACTTATATGTCCTCCAACATAGCAAAGATATCTAGTGACATAGATATGGATAAAGAGATTCACAGAGAGATGACAAAGAAAATGAGAGAGCGTCATAATACCCCTGGCTGGCCGAACCATTAGACAGACTGGAAGATGGTGGATGTCTTCCTGGTAATGGAACCTTAAGCGATTGGAGAGCAAACATTTGCAGATCTGTGGCCAGACCATTCATCCTTTTAATATCTGCCACCTGTCATATAACAAAACATACCACAAGTATGAAAAACTCAACAAAATATGAGAATAATCTACTACTTCTAGAAGTGATGGAAAGAATGAAAGTCCATCTCATGTCCTTTGAACAATAAAACGATAGAGCACAATTCCAATTTCCATAGCTGGCCGACTGAGATTGCTTATTCATGTGATTAATAGAGATTTTGTGACGGACTTGACGTGTAAGTATCCTTGACCTCCTTTTTTACTGTGTTTGTGAGTGTGTCCGTATCCATCCCCTATTACAGAAGTGTTCATCACATTGATATAGGATTACAGCCAGAGCTAGAAAAAAGATATGCTTTGAACAGAAATCATGTCTCTAACAAATACCTCATTAGGAACAGTTAACAACAAGTGGACCTATTGGGAAAGGAATCTGTAACTACAAAAATGGCCTCAGGGCTACACAGCATATTTCTTATATAATTCCCTGATAAATAACTCAATCCCCAGCTTCTGTAGCAGTTGGAAGATTGCTATTTGCTACTACCACCCCTCAATTATTGATATACCAGAGATAATGAAACGATAAATTTGCTAATCTCAGTTAGCAAACCGCAGTGCAGTTTATATGCTTAGGACTACATCCAAAAAATAAGGTGGCCTATTAGACTTCAATATTGATCTCTTGCTATAAGTAATTGAATGATTACAAATAGATTCACTGATTCAACTTATGCTCTAAGGTCGACTTCCTAACTATAAGTCGTGGGCCAAATTTTTTACAACAATGGATTATAATGCAGTAGTTGCCCCATTCACCAATTGCTTCTTCATTTATAACTCCAACAGTTATTACCACAAAAAGTGTCACAATGTCGTCAATGTACCTTGCATAACCAGCATGTATCTATTATAAACAACAACAAAGCCTCAATCTCAAAATAGTTGTGGTCGGCTAAATGAATCAAATTCCTCCACTCCACTCAATTAAATGCAGTTTATGACGTACTTTCATAATCCTTTGAATCCTTCTTAATCAATGCATCCCAAATTATTTTACATCTAACCTGTACCGTCAAATTTCTTCAATTTCTATTGTATCAAGGTCTCTGACTAGGGCATTGCATGCGTCTTAACCACCGTAATAACCCTTCACTAACTTTTGTGTCAACTAGTACCACTCCCACTTTTCTTTGAATCTCTATAATATTTATTCTATCTTCACGAGTTGTACCACACGTCCACCTAACCATCCTTATTTCTACTAATTTTTATTTTTATTTTTATAATGTATGTATTCTTTCTTTAGGAGGGACACATTGATCAAGTGGGATTTACAGGGGTGTATTCAATCGAGATTTTTAAAGACTTTTAGTTACTTTTATTGACTAAAAAAGTTTAGGGGTATTCAATTAAAACTTTTAGAGAGTCTCTAAAAGTTTGATGTATTCAATGTGAACTTTTAGAGACTTTTAAAAAGTCTTTAAAAGTTTTGGGGTATTCAATTTAAACTTTTAGAGAGTCTCTAAAAGTAAGGGGTATTCAATTTGTTTAGAAATTTGGTAGATTTGTGGGTTTAGATGACTTTTGGAGACTTTTCACCTAACCCTATATATGTTGAAAGTCTTCTCCATCTCTTTGCCTCCACGAGAAACTTTTGGAGACTTTCTTTTTTTCTTTTTCGTGGCCTCTCTCTCTCATCGCGAAATCTCTCTCCCTCTCTTTTCCTCTCTCGGTCGCTCCTTCATTCAACGCTGCCTCGCTTCTCCATTGCTGCCTCGCGTCTCCATCTCAGCCTCGCTTCTCCATCGCTGCCTCGCGTCTCCATCGTTTGCTTCGAGAGGTAACATCCAACGTCTCTCTCTCTCCCTCTCCCTCTCTCTCGCTTCTCGAACGTCTGGTTCTCTTTATGGTGTACCCCCATCTTGCCAGGAAGCCGGCCCAAACTCCTCCATGAATCTGTGCCAAGGGTGTTTATGCTAATTTCCGAAGTCTCATACCCGATGTACCAACTCACCATTGGTGGGATGCAATAGACTATTCGAATCACCTTGTATTCTTTACTAATTGGATCGAAGTTCGAATCCTAGCACCACTCTTTGATTGGAGAAGTTTTTATTTGTTGGGGGTAGTTGTTTAGATTTATTGGTGAAAGGGTTGTAAATGAATATGGTGTCGGGACTAGTTGTGAATCATCAAATAAACATAGGAAGCCATTGCATGATCTGCAATGTCGAAATTGAGCATCGATGATTTGAATGGTGGATCAAGTCTTTTTGTAATGGTCATGTGGTGGTGATTGCTCGGATCAATGACATGGAGTTGGCAATCAAGAGAATGCTCTCCCTGGAGAACGAGACATACATTGTTTTGTCTTTGTATTACGATGGTACAAGTGAAGGAGATGTAGGTCTTTACGCAATAGATAGCCATGCCTTGCACATGCACTTGAATCGCAGAAGAGATGCGATAGGCGATCTCGTTATGATATCAAGAACGATTTCTTGAGGAAGCCTCTCCATTTAGTTATTTCATTTTTCTTCTTCTTGGCCTCTTATCGTAGTTTTGTTTGGTTTCTCGAGATGGACAAAATTGGCAAGGACTCCACTTGGTAATTGAAATTCGAAGTGGATTCGAATCTATTTTAATCAAGGTTTTAGAATTCATCGAAATCTTGGGTTTCGTTTATGAATCTCAAGCCAAACATAGTGTTGAAAGCATCCATGTAGTTTTCAATTTCACTTGGTAACATCATCGATTTGTATAAGTCCACACCGACTTCTAACCTCAAACAATCATCAGGTCCATTTAAGAGAAAAGGGGTACAAATTGAATCATAAATTTGATATTGAGGCTATCTTGTAGAGTAGAGATTCCAATTGTTTGTGAAATTATAGGTTTGTGGTTTACTTAATTTCCCGATCAGTCAAGTATAAAAAGGGAAGTTGTGTTTCTGATTCATGTTTCAAAATGTTGAAGGAGCTGAAACAATATTGTTTTTGCAATCTGTTTGGGAGTTGATTCTCTCCAACTTTTGTGCTTGTGTTTAATGAGAAGGTTTTCTTTTCAAGTGCCATTGTTGCATCGATCTCTTTCACTATGTTTATAACTTCAACACTAAGAGCTTATTAAGGAAATCCCAGATTTGACTGATAGTACTCGTTTCAAGGTCCTCGAGTTGTTGAACACAAGAGCTAAAAAGATTGATTTTATGGAAATGTCTTCTGAAGAACGTTCTAAGTGGACAAAGCGTTTGGTTAATGAGAATAAGTAGTTATTTATTTTAGATTTTTTTTGGCTTGCACTTAAAATTTATTATATTATTTTATTAATGACTACATTCGTATTTTATTAGTTAGAGATTGTTTTTTTTTTCAGACTCCGCCAGAATGTTGGATTGATGAATAATACTTTGTTTGAAGTTAATAATATTTTTTTAGTATTATTCAATATTGTCCTTGTCGACCATGATTTAAAATCCCACATGTTGAATGTTATATTTTTCGGCATGTTTAATTTTTCTTTTTTGATTTTAGGTGATATTATTTACATGATGTCTCATTTAAACATGCAAAGATATGATGAATCAGAGGAAGTGGAAATGGAAGAGAACGAGGTGGAAGAACTAACAGAGATACTTGAATGTTTGTTGGTTTCTATGCAAGCAAGTCTACAAACATTGCATGAAGTTATACTTTCTATGTATTGTGAGCCCGTTACACGACCGCTAACCAGGCGCTCTGTAACTAGAAATGGGTCTGAATACATAGAAACAATATTGAACGAGGATGCAGAACACTTTCGACAAATTTATAGGATGTATCCTGACGTGTTTTGAAAGTTATGCAAAATTATTAGAGAAAAAGCTTTGGTACATGATACACGATTTGTAACTATTGAAGAAATGTTGGCTACATTTTTACTCAATGTGGGTCAAAATTCTTGATATTGTTTGATTCGAAAAACCTTCAATAGATCGCATTTTAGCACCAGCCAAAGTTTCAACAAAATTTTAAGGGCTCTGAACGTAATTGCAGTAGATATGATGGCGAAGCCTAAATCATCAACCCCACAAATCATAAGAGATAGTACAAGATTTTATCCTTACTTCAAAGTAAGTTCTAATTATTGTTAGAATTGTTATAATAGAATTAATTTTTTTTCTTGTTGTTGTTGATGATGATGATGATGATGATGATGATGATGATGATGTGGTCATTAATTGTTCTTGCTCTTTATTTTTAGGATTGTATTGGAGCTATCGATGGTACCCATATTCCAGCAATGATTGTTGGAAATGATAGTAGCAACTATCGCAATCGTCATGGCTTCACTTCTCAAAACGTCTTGGCTGCATGTAACTTTGATTTGGAGTTCATATATGTTCTTAGCGGATGGGAAGGATCGACGCGTGACTCAAGAATATTGACTAATGCTTTATCTAGGAGAAATGGACTTAAAGTACCACAAGGTATGATCTAATTAATGTCAAAATTACTTGTTTTTATATTCTGTTATTTAAGTACCACAAGGTATGATCTAATTAATGTCAAAGTACTTGTTTTATATTCTTGTATTTAATTTATTTATTTTACTATGTTTTTAGGTAAATATTTTTTGGTGGACTATGGTTTTCCGAATCGGCGTCAATTTTTAGCTCCTTTTCGAGGTGTTCGTTATCATCTTTCCGATTTTACCGGGCAAGGGCGACATCCTGAAAATGCTAATGAATTATTCAATCTTCGACATGCATCTTTGAGGAATGTGGTTGAAAGGTTGTTTGGCATATTCAAATCACGGTTCACAATTTTTAAAACTTGACTCCTCCATTTCCATTTAAAATTCAAGCGAGAAAGTGGTGTTAGCTTGTGCGGGATTACATAACTATCTCCGCAAGGAGTGTCGTTCCGATGAATTTCCAATTGAATTAGATACCGAAGATGCATTATCCTCAAATAGTAAAGAATATAATGATTTTGAAATACTTTCTGAAACTCAAGAACAACAAAGGGAGAATGCCAACCAATTGAGGAATTTTATAGCCACTGAAATGTGGAGTGATGTTGATGTAGTAAATAATAATATGCATTAGATCTATGTTCTTTCTTTCGTACTTTATTTGTTATTTTTACAATAAATATTTTTAATAACCTTAGTAGTTTATTTTTTCAATTAAAAATTAATCGAAGCTTTAAAAAATGTGGAAGAAGTCCATCAAAGTCAATCGACCCTTTTTTTTATTTTTTGGCTGGGGTTGAGCTTAAACTCTTCCCTCCCCCATAGCCGAATACAACCATAGCCAACCTCCCCCCTAGTCAAGTCATCTTCTTCCTCTCTCTCTCGGTTATTGTGTCTCGGTCTCTTCTATTTTTTTTCTTTATTGATTACTTCTTTCCTTTCTCCCTCTCCCTCAATCACACAAACACCCACACATACACATTCCCTAAAATCAAAATTAACAGTCTCGTCTTCTTCTTTTCTTCTTTATTCATCATAGGGGCGAAATTGAGAGAGAACGAGAGAAGGGATTGAGAGAGAGAGATTCAACAAGACAGTGAGGAGAGACGAAGGAAGAGCGAAGCAAAGGTTGAAGATGGTGAAAAGTGGGGCACATACCCCTGTTCCATTTCGAGATTTACATGGATGTTTATCAAAAGTCATCCAAATAAAAGTTTATCAAAGTCTATTAAAGTCCTTACAAAAGTCCATTAAAGTTACTAAAAGTCATTAAAAATAAAGTCTATCAAAGTCTACCAAAGTTTTTAAAAGTTTACAAAAATCTACAAGTCTCTAAAAGTCATCCACTTATAAAAGTAACTAAAAATCTCTAAAAATCTCAATTGAATACACCCCCCTTAAAAGATTTGAAAAACACGCCATCAACTGCGCTAAATCTAGCACAATAGAAGAATTTGATCCACATCGCCACCCCAGCTAATATGGGATTAAGCCTATTCCACTAAGTTTTTTGTTCCTCAGCAAAATCAAATCTTTATCGACAATCGTAAACAAGAAATTGCACAGACATCCACCATTATCGATCACGGATTATACCTCAACACCGTACTTGATCGCAACTCCCGCAAGTGTGTCCATCCTCGAAACATGATGCTCGATGTAATTAAGCCCATTCCCATCACTCCCCGAATCCGCTGACAACAACCGCGCCGCCGCCGCCGACGACGTTGCGCCCGATCCGAAATCCGATGACATCTCCTCCAATCCCCCTCTCTCGAAACCCTAGATCTACCAGATCGTCTCGCCAGAGCTCATCCCGATCTGCATCGCCGAGCCCCCCAATCCATGATCCCTACCGAACCTCTCCCACTAGAAATCGCGGTCGATTTGCGTCGGATTCGATGGAATTGAGAGTCGATTGAGCGAAGGAGACGGAGTTTTTCGACGATTTGAATCCCTAAAGGTTGGGATTTCGCGAGTTCCGTTGTCGGTGGCGCTCAGTGAGTGCCAGTGCGAGTGCGAGTGCTTCGGAAAAAGAGCGATGAAGTCAATTTTTTTTATTATGATGATGGTGATGGTGATGATGACGATGATGAGAAGCAGACTTTCGTAATAGTTTCTTTCTTTCATTCCACGCGGTTTGATCATATCATCATCTGTGTGACATGATGGTCACATGGTTTACGTAAACTGTAGTTAGCATTTGCTTTTTTTCCACGTACGGAATATACTTAACAAAAATAAAATAAAATAAAAGTGGAATGATTTTTATTATTATTATTATCATTTGTTCTCTTTTTTTTTTTTTTTTTTTTTTTTTTTTTTGCAAAACGCGTCTTTTGGCCTTTAAACTTTAAACTTTTTATGTTTTTTTTATTTTTTTTGTTTGAGGAATCGGACTGATTTAAAGATGAATTGAGTTTAGTTAATCACGTTAGTGAGTTTGACTGGTCAACTAATGGAATGACCAAATGTGCATTACTCGAAAAGTTGAGGGAGTAAATGTTGAGTTTCGAAAGTTCGAAGACTAAAAGATGGATCTTGCTTTTAAAAAAAAAAAAAATTATTGGAGTCCAACCCACTACCTTCCTATACACCTTTTTAGCAAATGACACTTCATCCATCTAATGAGATTTTTTTCGCAATTATCTTATGTGATTCCAACGTTTGAACTAAAGTTAATGAGTGTGTGTCGAATGTGATTTTAATTAAAAAAATATGTTAATTATAAGTCAGTCGACATGTTTTATTTGAAAGAAAACTGATATGAGCCTGAAGGACAATTGGGTAATACACTTCTTTAACGTAGACAACCTACTAAAGTATCCCTAATGAAATGGATGAGATGTCACTACAAAAAAAAAATAAGGTTTAGGGAGCTGGCCTCGATTACCATTAAAGTAAAAAAAAAAAATATTAATAATAATAAAATTAGTCGGTTGACTAAATTAGATCGGGTGAGACAGCCTGTTAGTCAAGACACAATCACACTAGGTTATGATAGTGTATAACCCAATTACCTAAAAGGAGTTGGCCATTTGATGTGAACTCGATTTTTCAATATCTATAATTAATGATATGTAGTCAAGTGCAAATTTATTTTGTTTCCCAAAAAGAATGCAATTTTAGTTTTAAGAATTTTATTTATTTATGACA
Source organism: Stephania yunnanensis (assembly GCA_039657365.1). Classification (NCBI taxonomy): domain Eukaryota; kingdom Viridiplantae; phylum Streptophyta; class Magnoliopsida; order Ranunculales; family Menispermaceae; genus Stephania; species Stephania yunnanensis. The sequence goes on along the minus strand of CM077588.1, from coordinate 52,723,695 downwards.
ATGATATTTAAGGCGACAACAAATCAATATTTGGGTACTGTCGAGTTGCATATGAAATAGTGAGGTACCCTCTCGATGATAGGAACGGATGAATACACCGCAATTTTTGTTGGGTTTACCTTGTTTACTCATCATACCCCATTTTTGAATTTTAATTGAAAAACGTGACTTACTTTTTTAAAAGAAATTTCTAAAATACCCTTTATTGGATGTACCCCGCTTTTGCTAAATATACCCACAAGTCAAACATCATCGGTTTGTGAGTTTTAGACATATAAGGCTGAGACCTTTAAAGAGATATCGGTGATTACGGCTTCATCCAGTTCCCACCGAGACTACTTCAAAAGTTGAGATCTCGATAAATGACGATTGAAACTGCTTCAAGACCGACTCCCAATTATACCTATAAAAGAGATCTTAATGGAAGTCAGTCGAGACCTCTTAAGAGGTTTTAGCCCCATGTATCCAAAAACCCATTGACTACAAGAATGAACAAAAAAACTTGTAAACTATAAAAAATATATATGAAAATGACCAAAGAAATTAGTGGGCTTTGTTTGAATTCATTGTATATGTTTGATTCCATCGACCTTTTTTGTGTCGAAAATGCGAGATTCAAATCCTAACTCGAATTCCTAAACCCAAAACAACAACAAAAAATCGACTAAAAACCTCAAAAAACCCAAAATCAACAAGAAAAAAGGTGAGGAATACAATTACAACGTCAAACCGACATGATTTTGCCTAAATTTGTAGTATTTTTTATGCTGCAAGTGTGGGATGATTCGAGAGAAAGAAAGTTGGTCGAGTGATTGAGGTATGCATGGATAGGGTAAGTGAGATATGAGTGATAAGAGAACCCTTTTATATAGAGGGCAATCACTTCACATTAAAACTAGGTTTAGTAAAAATATGGCTCGTTCAGCCGTTACTCAAATTTATGAGTTCGGCTAATTTGACTTCAATTTTCCCATGCCCCGTTCACATGCACCCACTTGAGTCCCAGTGGACGTATACATTGAAGCAAAAACTGGCAGTCACAATTAACTGCACGTGTAATTGAGGTCAAAAAATCAATATTCTAAATTAATTTTAAAAAATTACAGGCGTAATGTATGTTTGCTTTTAAAATTTTAAAAATATTATAAAACTTATTTTTATTCATTAATTAAAATATTTTGTATTTTGAGAAGGCTTCATTCCTGGCAACCTCATTCACGGAACGCGAAATGTCCACGTGACCACCTCATTCACACTAAATGCACATTTGTTGAATGCACCATTTGTGTAAATAAGTCAATTAAGCCGTTACATGCATGTCACATTCTCAAAACACACAATACACACATTATTTTTAGAATTACCCCCAATTAAGCATGGGCTCGAAGTGTCAAACCATTCATGCGTAGAGTTCGCCTTTGGCGCCTAATAGTGTCTTTCCGACTCACTATAGCACTTCGTTTCCTCCGTCGCTTAAGGCCACCGATGACGTCGCTTCGTCGCGCGATCGAGTTGACGAGGCGAATTAGGGTTCCGCCGCCATCTCCATTCGCTACTACTTCCCGAAAAGCCGCCGCGAATTCGTCCTCTCTCCCTCTCCGCGGTGAGCTTCTTCGATCCGTTTTCGCGAATTCATGGAAGCGTTTCTGTTAAGATTTCAGCTTTGCAAATCGTGCGTGTTCTGCGTAGTTCCAATTAGCTTTAGATTGGTTGATTAAGCGAGGTAGGGCTTCGTGGAACTGTGTTTTGAGGACTCTAGGGTTCCTCTGATCGTCGCCGAATTGTAGTTCGTAGAGTACTTATTGATGGAGTTCAATTTGATGGAAAAGTTCATTGGAATTGGAAGAACATGGTGTTGGAATTTATGATTTAAATTTAATGTGTATGGAGCATGAAGAACATGACTATGATAGTTAGATCAAATTAAGTGCATGTGCATATTTGGCTTGCTTAGAGGGTTGGTGTTAGTTATGAGAAGTTACCATGTAATGGGTAGTTAATCAAACGTGCACTATGTGTGTACATGAGTAGTTACTAGTTAGTGAAGTGGTGAATGTATGTAGTGGTGTGAATGGGTCATGTTGACCTAGTCTATACATGTGTAGCATTGTCTATAAATATGTGCGTGACGGGTGAAAACATTAATCAATCAAGGAAGCAATGTCATCCATCAGAGCTGAAGGTTCAGTAATGATGTTAACATATCAAAAAACCATTATGCTTTGTTGAATTAAATTGCTTATTTGATTGATTAATGTTTACACCAATCACACTCATATTTATAGACAATGCTACACATGTATGGACTTGGTCAACATGACCCATTCATACCACTGCATACATGCACCACTTCACTAATTAGTAACTACCCATTACATGGTAACTTCCATAACTAACACCAACCCTCTATGCACACGCCACATATGCACACGCACTTAATTTGATCTAATTATGTAGGCATGTTCTACATGCTCCATGCACATTAAATTTAAATCATAAATTCCAACACGTGTGGAGACAAATGGGGGAGGTTTGGCGAGGCCGAAAATGGAGGCGAATTGGAGGAATGAAGTGGTTTAGAAATAGAGGATGAATGGTCTAGGGCATTGGCTTCATTCTTCTTACTTCACAAAGAAAAACTTATCCTAAGACTCGTAATGGAAAACGCAGTTTCTAAAATCTTATATGAACATATTGTGAGGGAGAGGGAGAAAGAGTGCGAGAAGCGAAAAAAAGGGTACTTGTATTCATTTTTCAAATATTTGTGTTGAACTATGTATGCACCTATGAATTTGCGAGGTAATTGACGAACATGCTGGAGTGGACTGGGAGCTGGAACTGCTTTCTCTGATTTTCACTTTCCTTGACTAATTTTGCTTCTTATCTCATTCGTCTGGCAATTACTGTTTCTAGGTGATCAACGGCCACTTTCCCGCCAATTGGGTTTCAGACTTTCTATACGGGGAACAGAAGATAAAAATTGCAATCTCTGGATTCTATATGTGCAAGCTGGTATTTGTCTCTGTGTAAATCTCAATCTACTTTTATGCAGGTTGAGAATCACTTGAGAGATGTATTGTGTTTACTCGTGGTTGCTAGTCTTTATAAGTTATCTTACATCTTAGATAATGAACCATAAATGAGTTGTTGTATCGTACCTTGTGGTCTTATAGCTGAGGTGCTTCAGATCTTGATACTTTTATATTTATAAATACCACACTAGTCAACATGTCTGTAGAATTGAAAAATAAAGATTGAGAGAAATGTTCTCCAGTTTTTATCTTTTTATGATCATTTAGAGCGAAAAGCTTAAAACTTTAGCTTTCTTCTTTTGTTGATCTGTTTCAAGATGTACAAGAATTTATCTGTCTTAAATAAATTCATACATATCATCATCGCCTCCTTTGATCACTGCGGAGTCTACTCCCATTATCAAAGCACCTGCTTGGCTATTACCTCGGTACTTGGTGTTTAGATTTTGTCATTCTGATCTTCATTGATGCATTGGTACTTAATCCCAGGCACCTCTCGAAAACCTCCTCCGAGATTCGACTGCTACCTTAATATCTTGATAGATTGATATGTTAGGCATTCTTATATTAGAAATACGCTAATGATTTGGACAAAGGAAATTGGGTGGCAATTGCATGGTTACGAGTGAACTTCTTAATTCTAATCCAATGCATTGTGAATGGATTGATCTGATCAAATCAGATCAGATCACTTGAGGTTGACTTGAATGATTGATCTCTTTAATATTGTTTTGCAGCAATTGTTATAGGATTTGGTAGCAATATTTCATTTTCTGAAGAAATTGACAATAATTTGGGTACAAATATGGAGACTGAAGAAGACGGTTCAGGACTTCGCAGAATTGAAGACGGGTCTGTAATATCAAATATACATACATCCAAGTGGCGAGTATTTACAGACAATGGTAGGGATCTGTTTCTTCAGGTACGCAATTCTTCCTTGTTTCCTTGTGTCGAACTGTTAATTCTTTGAAGCCTTTTGACAGTGTGGTTCTTTGTGGCATTGCATTTGCTATTAGGGGAAGCTGATGGAAGCAGAAAACTACTTTTTGCTGGCATTGGAAGAAGCTAAAGAAGGTTTTGGACCGAGGGACCCGCATGTTGCATCGGCATGCAACAATTTGGTGTGGACATGAATTAGTTATATTCGATACCTATTACACATATTTCTTTGTTATTATTCAAACAGGCAATTGCTGTTTGCTTGTCTAAATGTGCAGGCAGAGTTGTATAGGGTAAAAAAGGAATTTGTTAAAGCTGAACCATTGTATTTGGATGCCATCAATATCTTGGAAGAATCTTTTGGACCCGAGGATGTACGGTAGAGTCTGATACTTATTCCTATAAGTTAAGAAATTTCAAAGGAATAACTGTTTAAGTTAACGATAGGCTAGCATAACTTTATTTTCTATTCTTGTTCAGGTATCCAAATTTTATCAATTAGTTTTTTTTTTTTTTTAACTTATCTATTGCATGCTTATGAAGATCTATTACTTGCAATTACAGGCTAAAAATGACTGAAATACATTCTTCTTGATTGTGGCCAATGTGTTTCTTCACTCTTATTAAAAAAGTCGACATGACGTAGCTTTATTTTTCTTTAAGAAGTTCATTCTGTAAATGTGATTCCTGATACTTTCTGAAGTCAAAAAAAAAATTTATGCCTCTTGACATCTTATGGTCATGAGAAAAATATGATTGGGAAGCTTTCTGACACTCTACAACAGAGGAGCATTTAGTGATTCCATGTTTATTTTTATGATATTTTTCGTATATTATTGTGGAGTACTTGTTGCTACATGTTTCTATCTTATTTTTCACCGCATGTTTGTTAGTCAATTAAAAGTTTATGGAATTCTTATTATGATCCAATTTGAAATAGGAAAAGTAAAGATAAAAATCTGAAGAAACTTGCTATTCACGCTCTCACTTTTACCCTGCAATGTGACAGCTGAAGCATAGAAAAAATGGGACAAATGCATTTTGGTCCTATCAGAAAATGTATGTTAGGTCTTCCACCAGGCTTTGGATCCATAATCTAACGGCCAGCAGTGTCAAATCTGCTGGCTAGAACAAGTCACTGGAACCATTATACATTTTAGAAGTATAAAGCGTTTTTGAAGTAGTTGGTCAAGCAATTGTGTTTAGTTTTCTCCCTTATCTTGTGATTTTGTCTGACACGTTATAGGGTTAAATTACATCTCTATGGTTTTAGTATTCAATACTTTTTATATCTTCCTTGTTCCCGTATTTGCACCAACATTTGATCTATGCTATGTTCTGTTCTGTTGCCCTGGTTGAGATTTGTGTCTTTATATGACTTTTTTGTGTTTATTTTCCAAGTCAATTTTATTTCAGTCTGCATCACCCCCTGGAAGGTTTTGTATCTTTCTTTCTTTACAATTGATGGCCCCATCTATTTTAGAATTGAAAAACCCTTACCATATTGATGCAGTGTAGGAGTTGCTTACCACAATCTGGGACAATTTTATCTTGTTCAGCGAAAACTTGAAGAAGCTCGCATAAGCTATGAGGTAGCAAAACATTAGTGTTCAAATTTGTTTTGTTTTTCACTTGTTTATGAAGTTTTGGTCATTGAAGCTTTCTTGCGTGTCTAAAATATGTGTTATCGAAATATCTCTCTCTTTTTAAAATCTTAGTTTGTATACATTTTATGTTTCTAGTACTGGTCATATCAGATGTTTTTGATTGCTCATTGAGTTTTCCCATGGACCTGCCATTTTTTCAGATTATTGAGCTATTTGTGGGCATCTCATGTTTTTTCATATTAAAATGCTAGGTAGTGGGTTGTGTCCAAGGTTCAAAGCTTTTTGCACTATTGTAGTTATCACTTTACTCAAGACATTCTTCCATGATATTAATTAATGAAAAATATTTTTTTCTCAATGACTTTCTTTGTAATCAAACAAAGTATTTAGGAAAGAACATTTTCTTAAGAAAGTTTTCCTCAGTAAATGTTCAAAAGAATTATATGTGTTTGATTGCACATATAAGATTTTTCCCTAAAAACGCACCAACAACAAGTTTTGAAATAAGTATGAAAACTTACCATATATATTAAATATATTAATTTTCATAGTTAAAATATAAATTTAATGTATCTTGATATGGAAACTCACATCGAGTACAATGGAAGAGTTTGATCCATGTAGCCGACCCCAATTAATTTGGGACTGAGGCTATGTTGTTGTATATGGAACTCGCATTTTCTCAATAGAAAACTCAATTTGCCCACCATAATAAGTGGGAAAATATATGGGTCTTAATATGAAAAATTGGCAATTGTGAGAAAATGTTATGCGAGAAAATTTTTGGCTATCAAACACATGAAAATGTCATTTTTCCACGGAATTTGTCATTTTCCTTGGAACATTTTCTTTTCCGTCCAATCAAACAAGGGCAAAAGAGTAGAAAACGTACATGCACGTGCCTACATAGAAAAAGAGTTTTCAATTGAAATTGGCTTTTGTCTCCAACTCCTAGCTATATTGTTTTTGACCTGGACCATTCTAGCTCTCTTCCGACATCATTGTGCGTGATTGAACTTATTATGCAACTTGTTCTGGTAATCTATTTGGGCTACTCCTTTCTGTAGATCTCTAGCTTGATGTTCTATCATTTGAAAGGGAAACCAAGACCCTTCTGTATGCAGTTGTCTTGTTTAGCATGAGCTCCTGGATAAGTAATCAAATTCTATGCTTGGAATTTAGATTCCTTGTTGTCACACAGTCATTTCTTAATTCTCAGCTTTTTGAAACCCTTGCAACTGGAAAAGAAAAATCTCTTGGAAAAATATTTTCAAATTTAGGTTACCTGTCTAGTGACCAATTTGTTCAGACATGCATGCATGTTGGGTTGTTAATAACTTAGCTTATGTTTGGAGTGTATGCATGTTTATATCTGCTGTCCCAATATATTGTTGGTTGGATTAATCAGGTCAAACGATCAAAGTCATTTGCATCCAACTTTTATCAACTGCCAAATTATTTGCTTTCTCAATATTTGCTTGAGCCAACATGCAGGCTTCCCATGAACTAGCTTTTGACTTGCTCTTTTTTTTTTGTGTTTTTGTCAAAGACTTACTCTTTTGTTGTCCTGGAAGTTCCTGAGTTATTTAAATCTGAGTTGTATAACTGCTTTTGCCTTCTACTAATGGTTATTTTTTCTTCCTTGACATTGAACAGCGGGCTTTGAAGGTACAGACCTAACTATATTCCTTTCTTTTGTGTCTTTTCAGTTTACTTCTCGACCATGGTACATTTTCTTACATTTCTTATTGAACCACTTTTGAAACTCTTACAGTTGTTGCTCTATTTCCATATTAATAACAGCCTGCTTACCTTTTTATGATTTGTTTTGTAGATGAAAGGACAGGTTCTTGGACATGGTCATTCAGATTATGCAGATACAATGTATCATCTAGGCACGGTATCTCCTTAACTCTTCTATGGTTATTTTTAGCTGTTGGAAATAACGTTTCCATCATTTTATTGAGAGATTGATGCTGTTATGATTGCCATTTTAGTGAAGTTTTGCATTGTTTTATTTGGGTTGTACAATGCAATCCTCCAATTAATGTTCTTGGTCGACATTTTAACAAAATATTTTACTATTTATGCCAGACAGTGAATATAAAATTTATTTTTGGTGTTTGATACGGACGATAAATGGTTTACTAATAATGCCTCCGCTAGAAAACTCGACTCAGTAGAAATTAAAGAAATTAGACGATGCTGGGGTAGATCGAAGCTAACTTAGGGCACATTGATTAGGAGGGACTTAAAGGACTTGGAAAGCACACCATCAATTGCACTCGAGAGAAATGGAAAAGTTTGATCCATGTAGCTGATCCCAACTAATTTGGGATTGAGGTTGTTGTATGAAATGAATTTGTAGCACAAAATATATTTCCAGTGAGTAATGACAGCGTTGTACATTTTTTTATAGTATGTAGCTATCAACCATGAATTAATCAATTTCATAATAAAAATGAATTTGTTGTTGAGATTGGTTTTTATTTTTGCAACTTTTCTTGTTACATGTGTTTGCTGAAAGCTTGCAGTACCATTTTGTTCCCAGGTGCTGTTTCTTCAAGGGAAAGAGAAGGACTCTGTGGCTCTTATTCAGGATTCTATAAGAATTTTAGAGGTTTGTTTTTAATTTTTTCTGTTAACATTATGTTGTTGTGTTTTTGGATTGGTGTTTCGCTGTATTAAGCTTGCTGACTTAAGAGTGTTATTGAAAAACTTAGGAAGGTGGCCAGGGGGAATCAGTTCCATGTTTGCGGAGATTACGCTATCTTTCTCAGGTAATGTATTCCAGTTTAATGGTATCACCGGTTTTACAGTTTTCTTTTTTTTTTCTTTTCTTTTTTTTTTTTTTCTTTTTTTTTCCCGTAAGAAACAGTGTACTGCTTTACACGCATACTACTTACATGTCATGGGAGAAAGTAAATGAAGATGGATGAGACAAGAAGAGCAAGAATATCATCAAGCTGAACTCTGAAGTCATACAGCATACTAACTCAATACAGCTAGCTGATACAATATAATTGCCTTTACTGATAAGCTGATAAAAAATCTCAAAGGAAACCTTGTTTTTCACTACACTAGAAGAGCGTGGCATAGTTTTTTTTTTTTTTTTTTTCATGACGTGGCATAGTTATTATGATGTCACTTGTCATTCTGTATGGTGTCTTGGAATTTTGTATGTGAATTTCTACTTGCAACTTATACAACATCTAACTTTTCATCTGTTTATTTTAAATATTTTTTCTATTTTATTAATCTACTCAGTTTTATATGTTTAACATGGAGGAAGCTCTTTTTAGTAAGAATTGAGATGCTAGATGTTGTCAGCTTGTCTTTTAAGCCATCCTAAGAGGAGTGTGGTTGGACTGTTTGGAGCCTATTAGGGAATGTATTACTATTCATGCATTGAATTTTAGACACCCGATTTTTTTCTCTGTTCTAGCTTGCTTGTTTTGTTCTTTTTTCTTTGGGTGTGAATTACTTAGTTCAGGAGTTAAAATGGTCTTGGAAAACTGATAGAGATGTCTGATAGAAGATCTTGCTTCTGTTTGTTTGGTGTAGCTGAGAACTGCAGAATTAATTGTTTAAAATAGATCTGAAAAGTATATGGTTTAGATGCTGCTGATGATTTCAAATTGCCCTGCAACTGATCTTAGACCATCATACCAAATTGTTGGTACCTGAAATTGAAAACAGTCGGATTGATGATCTCATTGCTCATGGATTATTATTGGTTGGTAGACTGTTCAATTGACACTGATGAGTGAAACCATGATTGAGCTGTTAAAAAAAGTCAGGCATGACAATGATGCAATATAGCTCTCCTTGATTGGGAGCAATAGTTGATCTATAAATCAACTATTTATATCCACCCAATAAACATATTAAACGTCTATCTTTTTTAGCCTTTTGGGGGGTATATTTAAATGTATCATTTAGTGGCATGTTAAAATTAATAAAAAAAAAACCCTTGCTTGCTCAGTTTCTAAGGATAAGTGTACTTTTCATGGCATATGGACTTTGTGTTTTTTAATACATGTCACTCTAATGAAATGTTCTCCTTCCCTCGCTTACGTCTTGTGTTGTGTTGGTATATTTTCCCTCAAAAGATAGTGTTCTTGGAGCACTGCCTGAAAGTTTAATTTGCCATTTTGCTATTGATAAATTGTTGTCTTGTTGCTTGTGATTGTGGGCAACTAATTCATATCATTAACTTGTCAAATACGGGGTTCAGTGTTCTGACTAAGTTTTATAAATATTTGTTTCCTTTCCTTTTTATTTTGTTTTCTTGTGGAAAAGTACTGCAAATGTATTTAATACCGATTTTGCACTCCCCTATCGCCTCTGGCCTTCCTCAAAGAAGAAAATCATAAGTTAGAAACCTTTTTCTAATTAATGATGTGCTTATCTTCTTCAATTACTATTTTTCTTTCGAGCCTTGGTTCACAAGAACTTCTCATATTGTTACTTCTTTTCGCAGGTATTATCAAAATCTAACCAACTCAAGGAGGCTGAAAATGTACAGAGAAAAATCCTGCACATAATGGAGCTGTCGAAGGTGTTCTTCATTGAGAACTTAATTCTTCCTAATCATTTGCACTGGCAAGTTTCTTAAGAAAGTTAAGATGTTTCTATATTATGTCATTAGTCTGATCCCTAAATTGCCTTTTAAGAATCCACAAAGCTATTCCAGAAGTGCGCCTTGGCACCATAGTTGAGATTACTCCATTGTGGCCTAGAGGTCACTGATTCCAACTTTGAAAACTGATATGAACCATGCTCAAGGTAACACATTCAATTGGGAAGGGACCATGACAACAACATTTCAGGCATGACTTCAGTGAGTTCGTTAGTTTGGGCAGAAATAATGAGGGGATAAATAGATGTTGACAGGTAGAGAAAGGATCTATGTTCTTTTGATTGTAATTGGTGAACTCTTTGAGTTCATGGAGAGTCTAGCCTCTTGATTCTTGAATGTTGTGGGATTGCTTGTTCTGTGGTTCAATTCAGCAATAAATCTTCTTCTCTCTCAATTTCTTGTTCCTACCTTATCTTTGTTAGTTCAGTCCAATTAAGTTTCAGGGTTCTATCAAAAACATCTAGATAGTGAAGTGTAATGATGAGTATATTATCCCCTTCAGATCAGTCACAGGATTTTTTTGCACTGGGTATGCCCTTAATATACAAAGGGCCAAATGATAAAAATATCATAACCTTTACAAGTTGTATCAATTATATCCTAACTTTTGACATTTATCAATTATATCATAACCTTTTCAATTTACTATCAATTCTATCCTCAATTATAATTTGGATACTTTTACTTTGAAATCAACATAATCTTCCAACTTTATTTTCATGATTATCCACACTGATCAATTTCTTTTAAGCTTCGTGTATAAATTAATTGTATGACAAGAACAACAATAGCAACAACAACAACATATAAATCAATGATATATGGATCAAACTTTTCCATTGCAATTGAAGCTTTGCAAACCATTCAAATCTCCTAATTAATGCATCCCATAGAATCACCAAAGTAGTTCAATGCAGGTGACCAAACCATTAATCGCCCTTCCCTAATCTTTGTATCAATTGGTGCTACTCCTACATGTCTTTGAATTTCTATATTTCTTATTCTATCTTTACGAGTTTTACCACACATCCACCTAAGCATTCTCATTTACGGTACGTTAATTTTATGTAATTGTTGTTGCTTTGGGACTGAGGTCCTATAAAAATTTCCTTTTAACTTAGTAGGAACATTTCGATCACAAATCACCCAAATTAAGTGTATGAGGACTCAGAAAAATTATAATAAATATAAATCAATGATATATACATTAATAACTTAATTCAAATTTAATTAGTTTATAGATCACCAAAGTAAGTTAAAAATCATGTGTATATACATATGATGAAAATGACATCTAAAACTTATTAGAAAGTTACTCATAGTTGTTTAATTTGACAAAAGAAATATATCTTTAGATTACGTATTTGTAGACATATGTATATGCAACTATGTTTATTATATACGTAAATATTTATCATGAATATGGAGCTCTAAGCCTCTAATGCATATGTATGAATAATCTTTAAAAGTGTAAAGTTGAAGAGAATCATGTGTGAACATATACTATGAAAGAAAAAGTGCCCATATTAATTGATGATATAATTGATAGTAAATAAAAAAGGTTAGGATATAATTGATTAATTCCAAAGGTTAGGATATAAGTGATACAATTTGTAAAGGTTAGGACATTTTTTTATCATTAGTGCTATACAAAGCCATTGTCATCATAATTTCTGCTTTCTATTCAAATTCTGTTGGTTTTGAGGTGACTGGAGAAACTGAAACACTAGTGAGTTAGAAAAGTCGCTTCATCATAAACTTCTTGATTGAGATGCATTTCTTATTTTTCATTTTTTTTTTCTTTTTGTTGGATTTGCTTTAGATGGTTGAGACAATTTACCTCAAATATGAACCTTAACTTAAGTAGCATCTTTTCATTGTTCTCATTATTTTCTTGCCTTTATTTGGGTTCCTTCATTCCTTTTACTGGATTTGCACCATTCTCTTGGTTCAGAATAACTTGAGTGGTTCTTCTAATAATACAAAGTACATGTGTAATATCCAGTGTTATTAGTATATAACTGTTTGGTATTCTGTTGATACCAAATAAAGTGAAAAAGACAACTATTATGTCCTCTTGCCTATATGTTCTTTGCTGGCTCTGCTAGTGTGGCTAATTGCCTGGTTATTTTCTTTCTTATATTTCGTGCTTCCCAACCTTACCATTAAATATTGATTCTTAGGGATGGAATTCCTTGGATACCATAATTGCAGCTGAAGGGCTGGCCTTAACCCTGCAATCTAGTGGGAGCTTACAGGAAGCACGAAAATTTCTAGAAAAGTGAGTCAATTGTCATGTCTAGCTATGTTGAAGTAATCCGTGACAGCCTCGCATGAGATATCTATTTCATTTCCTTCCACAGGTGTCTTGAAGTCAGAAAATCCATTCTACATGAAGACAATATCCAGGTTTTTCTCTGCAATTCACCTTGGTTAATAGGAGGGTTAAATAACAATGTACTTAAAAAATGAGGCTTTGCAAACTGATTTTCCCCTTATTGTTGTATCATATTTTATATTGTTGCTTGCATAAACTTGTCACTCAGTTGTGCCACAAAAATCTTTACCATTTGCTAATCAACGTGGCTCCAATTTGACATTTCTCTGCAAGGCGAGTAACACCATGATATTTGTTTGAATTTAAGTTAGTGCGGCCACCTCTACCTTCATAGTAGTTCTTTTTGCAGCATTACCAGTAAATGATATATTGCTTTCACCCAGCATTATGAAGATTATGTATTTGTCCAAACTCTAAAGTTGTGTAATCAATTTTCAAAAAGAATTTCTTGAATGACATATAGTTGCCAAAGCATATTGGTGAAAATTTTTTCTTTTAGTTTCTTTTGGGTGAAGTTTCTTTAAAAATCTTTCATAGAGGAGACTGCAAATCAATTTGCATACTGCTCTGAAGTGGGTAATCATTTTTCTAGAACCCAACCATATCTGTCCTCTGTAATAACAAAGAAAACTTATTATGTTAGAAGCAAAATGCAAAATCATTTACATTGATAGACTCTGAATAACAAAATAGAGATGCCTTTTGGTATGTTTACTTATGCCTCCTATTTCTTTGTCATAGATTGGTGCCAACATGCTTCATTTGGCTAGGGTAGCAATTCTCATGTCTAACCAAATGATGAAGGTGGATTTTTTGGAAGCGAAAAAAGAACTTGACAAGGCGAAAGTTCTTTTAGATAACTCTATAAGGTTGTTTTTTTTTTTTTCTACTTTTCTTGCATATTTGTATTATTAATTTAACACCCCAATGTAAAGTGTAGGCCCTGGACTATAGGTAAATATGCCTCATTGTGATTGATAGTCACAAGTATGAGCTTGGAAACAATCTCTCTAGAATGTAGAGATGAGGCTTGTATTATGAACCTTCACAGATCATGTTAATATAATATTGGATCCAAGTGAAAATATGAAATCATATAGCTGATCTCATTTAGTTGGAAAGGCCTTTATGTTACTATTTACAGTGTCGGAACTGCCATAGATGTGACCGAACTATCACTTAATTTCAGATTAATTTATCCAAGGATGTGGAAGTTCATATATCTACAGTGAGGCTATTTGATGTTCCAGATATCTATAATTAAGTTCATTTGATATTCCAGAAGTTTGAATTTGGCTATTTAATTATAGGAAGTTCTCTCTTCTTAACAGTGTAGCACAGCGAGTTTTGGATGTTTCACAGAAAACGAGGAACATTCGTAAGCATAAGGAGCCTGGAAGAACTGGGAAGGACGAACACGTTGCACTTACCATATTGGTCTGTGTTTTTTTTGGGACGCACTGTAATATTTGTTTCCATGCAGAACCATTTTGTTGATTCTGCTGGATATTTTGGATGTTCTGAGGATCTCATATTTTGTGCTATTTCAGTTCATTTCACTGCTTATCAGGGTCTGACTTTTGGATGTGATTTTCTTAATTACATTTGTTATCATCTTGGAGGCTTTGTGTTGTCTTTTTACCTTTTATCATATCAATGCTTGTGACGTAAGAAATCAATGGAGCTTATTACCAGTATGAAATCTTTTTTTGTGCCAAAAGTAGCTCAGAAACTGCCTGGTAGGATGTGTGTTATGTTTGTCTGAAGAATTAATCATTTTCATTGTGTTTTATAATTGCAATGGTTTTAGTGTTCGAAATTAAGTTTTCAACAACTTAGCATTACAGATATTGAACACTTTAACAGCAAGTGAATTGGTCAAACACTTCTAGTGGCTTCCTCACCTTTGAACCTATTCCCATTCTAAGGAAATCAGTAACAACTGCATAGTCTGCATGCATTTTCAGTCTGTTTTCTGTATAGTTGTGTTTTATCGTAATGTGATATATGCATTTATTTAATTTTAAACTATCCCGATGATAAGTGTTGCAAGAGCATTTTTGAATTCTTCAGAATCAAAGACATTGCCTCTTACTCATTTTCTAAGGTTGTTTCACACAAAAATGACACATTTAATTGTATTATGATCTATACTTGTATTTATTTGCTGTACCTATGTTAGTAACTTTTGTTGTTGGGAGTTTCTGTTACTGTAGATGCGTATACATTGAGAGTTTGCATTTTTCATTATCTGTACACCCCTTATTTATCTTGTTCAACATTCCAAAGCCACGAACTTCCTTTTGATGGTAAAACTTTGCAGAGAAGTATTGACTGTTTAAACCTTTGGGGTAATCATTCTTTCAATATGGGATTTTGCATTTTCTTGCCTTGTATATGTGCTGGATCAAATGTCTTTTGAGAGCTTGGTCAATGCCTATTTTGAATTATTTAGTATTGTGTTATATTGATTGCTACTTTTTCGTTTTAATTGATAATTGATAGTCAATAGTTGCATGTGCAGTTGCAATCATGCAACGCTATGGGGCTCCTAGCAACAAATAAAAAAGAACTAGAAGCAGCAGGCGTGAGTACCTCCTACTCTTGATCTAAATCAGTTCTTTTTATTTAAGGCTGCTTAAGATATGAACGCAGGCTTATTTTTTCCATGTTTTTGTTTTTTTCTTTAATCATGTGCTACAATTACAGTGAGTTCATTGGCTGTGTTTGCAACCTTCAATCTTCTTCAATGCTTTTGTTTGTAATTGTAGATTTAAAGTTTTTTTTTTTTTTTTTTTTTAAAAAAAATCTTTTCTAATTGCTAATTACGTTCCCTCTGGGAAAGGGTTCTTATGTTTTTGCTTTCATTTTGTTTTGTAGTACTATCTCCAAAGTAATCCTTCATTTTTTGGCAAAAATATATAATCAGGCTGCTTCCTTGCTATTTCTAATATAGAAAAGAGAAACCATAACATATGTCCAAGAAGTTGGTTTAGTTCCTAACATGGTTGTCAAAGAGTTTTGAAATGCTGATGGACCAATGAACTAATTAGCATAATGCTTCAAACCCCATCATAGTTCATTACTGAATTAGATCGTGTTATGATTGTTTTCACAGTTCATGCATACCAGTTGATTGTACAGAAACCTTTTCTGTTGGTTCTATTATTGAGTAGTTGACAATGGTAGTCCTTAAACTTGATATGCAACCTTTTGGTCTCCTACATGAAGTGCAAAGAATGGCATCCTCAAGGATCTTGTTCTTGTACGATTGATCTGTCTAGACTCTTAAGTTGGTGTTAGATGGGTTAAATTTTGATCTAGGTGCTAATTTTTTGGAAATAGTGATGAGAAAAAATTGAACTTGAATATTTTTTACTCATCTTAGGCCTAGGAATTACTTGTTAATGGAAGTTTCAGTGCCTTGTCTAAGTTGTCTTCATTGATATTCACCGGTTTTTTGTTCTGTAGTTAGTTGCAATATTCCCACTAACTTAAAATCTGAGTTTTCTACTGCCTAATCGATGTTTATTACAGGAGAAGCATTATATAGCTGAGGCTGAGCAGGCGCTTCTGGAATGTGTCTCTGCTTTCAAAATGGTAATACCAAAAAAATTAAAAGCAGCCATTGTCCAAATATTATTTAAATGCATTAGGGTCCAAATGAAGAAATTTAGTTGATTTTCTTGGAATATCTTTCTTCATTTTTTTCACAGTGGCCTAGTTTTGCTTGTGCTGTGATTGCTTATTCTGCAAAAGTGTTACTGTAACCAGTTCAATAGTGGAATTCAGAGACCTATCTTTCTCAACAGTTTGGAAATGTAGTATTAGTATTTTCATTCATTTTGAAGTATAAGTAAAGCCATTATATTCTCTTAATGGTAATCTTTTGCTTGTCCATTGTAGCTTATAACATATTTGCCGCAACTTCAGAATGACTCTATATTAATTGTTAGGTCTGTGAAGCTTTTAGGTCAGGCCCATGTAGCTTTTAGTTCACCTAACACAGTGTTAAGATAAGAAGTTTGGTCATCAGAATTCACGGGTTAAAGCCTTGTTGTTATCATTTGTTTGTATAATTTGCTCTTCTTATTCTTTGCTTAACTATTTAGTTGCATGCCATTTTTGTTAGGTCCTACAAAGTTTTTGATCTCTCTTTAAATTTATGAGATTTTTTTTTTTTTTTTTTTTTTTTTTTCAACCGAATAGTGAATACTATTTCTCTTCTATGGAAAAAATCCTGATGTTAATTTTATGGTTGTTTTCTTTTATGTACTTTAACAAACTGTTAATGTTAGGCTGTAAACTTTTCTTCTTTTGATTCTAATTGGTTCGGAATAGTTGGCAGTTTAGAATTCTCATCTATTTCGTTTGGTTAAGACATAAAATATTGGAAAATGTGGGGGAAGAGGTCTAAGTGGGGTTAGTTAAAGTAAAAATGATTGGGTGACACAATTTTGGTGCATATAGAGTTGTTGAGACTCAAAGAACTTCACATCAAGATGTGCGCGCACACATCTCAAGATGTCTCAAGATGTCTGAAGGACCTTTGTATGAATCAATAAGTACAATACCTATCACTGTCCAAGGGCTTGACTTGTTTTCACTTTAAAGTCGAGAAACTTTGGAAGTGCTAAATGTTTCTGTTTCCTCTATTCTTAATCCCTGATGAATCGGCTATTCGTCGCGCTGCATGACTAGTTTCCATAGTTGATCTGTCGCCAATGGTTTCTCTGCGCTTTTTATCCTTCTTGTGCTGTTTTTAGCTTATGCACATGATATAAACTTGGGCACTAAACTAACTATGAAGCTGGTGTGGCTATTAGTATTGCAGAGAATGCTAAATGAAAATCGGGTTTACTGTTTGTTTTGTGATCCCTCTGCAGGCATCAAGCTCGGGAATTTCAAGCTTAATTTCTAAATCTACCGAAATTAAAGCCGAGTATCTGTCATGTCTGAGGCATCTGCTTAGCCTGATGATCGAAAGAACAGACGAAAACAGCAGTTCCAAGGTGCAAGAGCTGAAACTTGAAATCAAACACATTGAAGCTGAAGTCTCATCAAGCAGGAAGTGCCGCGGTTGAATTTGTTTGTCGAATCCTTTTGCAACACCGGAGAGGCGAAAGAATAAAATCCCAAGACACCTTGTTAAATTGAGATCTGAGCAGTTTCTCGTCTCTTACGAAAGGGTTCTTCTACCGCTCGGGTGCCGACACGTCAAGATATGTTAGCACCTGTGAATTGCAGGGGCATAGGTTTCGCTCTCGCCCGTCCCTGCAATTTGAAGGAATTATATACAGTTCTTGTCAAAGTTGGTCATAGAGTGAAAATGTGAGTTCTCTTGGACACATTCCGGATGTTCTTCAATATTTATTTAGGGAACGAGAATAAGAATGAGAAAAGATGGTGTTCTGATTTTGATTTCTACTCTATTTCTAAAGTTTTCGTCCTCGCTATGAGTATTGTATTTGTCACATTATATGCAAGGCTGATATAGAGTTGTTATTTATTTATTTATTTGAATTATATGGAGTCAATTGATCGATGTAGCCGATCCTAATTAAGTTGTTGCATTGAGCTGATATTCAGTTGCTCTCAATCACATATATGCTATATATGAATTGAATGGAAGTATTCTCTTTCATCTTTAATGTCAGACCTACCTTGTACAGTTTATAAACTAAATGAATAAAAAAGAACTATAATACAACAATAAGATAGCCTCGATCTAAAATTAATTGGTGTCGGTTATATTGATTAAACTCTTTCATTGTGCTCGATTAAGTGCGATTGATTGTGAGCTTTTCAAATTATTCAAATACCTCTTAATTAATGTGTTTCAAGTTAACTTTAGTTTACTCTTACATCGTCGTATTTTTTCCGTTTCTATTGAGTCAAGTTTTTTACTGGGGGCATTTGTAAGTCATCTTTGCAGGTGACCAAATCACAACAACTGCCATTTTTTAATCTTTGTGTCAATTGATGCTACTCTCACTTGTCTTTGAATTTTTATATTTTTTATTTTATCTTTACAAGTTGTAACATATATCCATCTAAGACTGAGGTCACTTGTTACATCATTGATAACGAGACCTATTTTAGTCTTCTCTTAGGGCGGCCATGGATCCATGACAATCGGAAAGTACTGTCCACCTTTCATCAATGTCTAAAGTAGGTAGACATTTGGAGACAAACAATTGCGCAGGCGGAGTATTTTGATTTATGCTATGTTCATTTTACGTAGTTGTTGTTGCATAAGCCTTGCAAAAGAAAAATTAAAAATAGCTAATGATAGCATACTGTTAGAGCACACGCGTTATATTACAACAATATAATCTCAATTTTTATTTTTAATTTTTTTTAAATTCTCAATTCCAAATTAATTGGAGACATCGCCGTGCACAACAAACTTTTCCACTCTGATCCATTTTTACTTGCACGGGATACCGTGCTCTCAACAACAACAACAATATAACCTCACTATCAAAATAGTTAGGATCTCGCTACATGGATCAAACTCTTTATTATACTCAATTTAATTCAATTGATAATTTATTATCTTATCATATAAATCATTCCCAATTAACACGTCCCAAGTTATTAGTAAGAGGGTTTCGTAAACCGTCTACTGTTTTTGGAGGTGTCCAAAATACCGCAACCAACTTATCCTAGATATACCCCCACTGAGATAAGCACGTGATGAGCACGTGCGAAGACTGGGGAGCGGGAAATAGAAGAGACGAAAGAGCGCGAGCGGGAAATCGGGCAATGGAGTCGGAGAAGACGGTTTCGCAGGAAAGTAGAGAAATGGAAATGGAGTCTCCAACTGCGTCACAAAAAACTGGTCAGTACTCGCTAACACCACCTTCTCGAAACCCTAATTTCACTGAACTTTCTTTTCGCCAACCCTAATTTTGAAGTTTCTGAAAGCAATGTTTCTAGGGTTTAGGGTTTGGCTGTCTCTTGATCTGATCATGCGGTTTCTGGCGCTTATTTGAATATGATTCTTGTTGTTTAACGTTTGATTGCGTTGCGGGAATTGAAAGTTAGGGTTTTGGAAGTTGTAACCTAGATGAAGGGGCGGGGTTGATGGTTGGTGAGGTGAGAGAAACTTGGATGAAGATGATGGTTGTAATGAGAGAAAGTGAGGCCATTTGTGTTGAAGTGTTTGAGATAGGGAGTGATACCACATCGACTAGTCTGAGAATTAGATACAATAGGTTGTGGGTTTGGAGTGGGAACTCCATCTTGCCTTGGCATTTTTGAGTACACGCCCGCTCTCAAACTAGAGCCATATACAATGCAATTATACTAGTCTCTTTACACCCTCTCTAGACTTGGACCAGGCCCTAACTCGTATAAAATTTCTCACAAAGGCGTACCTAGAAATTTTTTTTTTTTTTTGAGAGCTCTGGATATCCAAACCTTCGGCTTGACTAATCCCATGGGGCTAGTCGGGCGCAAAAACCTAATAGCCTAGGAGACAACTCAAGGAAATGAAGCTAATACGACTCGAACACTGGACCTTTACCTTAGTCAGTGCCCTAGCACTCGTGACATAGCCACTGACTTAGAGATATAGTGACATGCATTATTTGGAACACCTGAAAAAAAAAAAAACTTGTGTGGGCAATTTGGAAAATAAAATGTTGGAGTTTTATGGGATATGTTAAATGATGAGGAAGTCTAATTGGGATGAATAGATATAATTGAGGAAGATATATTTGTATATGAACTTACGTGAGAAAGGATCACTGTGATGCTTTAGAGTGCTAATGAGATAAGTTTAAGTTCCTTACTGGGTGGTTGTTTCTTTTCGTTTTTTTTTTGGATATTCATTTTAATTTGGTTGGTAGTTGCACTTACTGTTTTGGTAGATTCGCTACATCAACTCATGGGTAACATGCAGAATAGATACTTGGTTAGTGAGATGGAATGATGAATGCTTGAAAAGTAGATATTACATGGATGATCATTCTTTATGTAACAAAACTACGGAGGAAAAAAAGAGGGAAGGAAAAAGTTGTCAAGAATTATGCTGTGTTTTAGTCGATATTTCCTTTTCCTTTTGCTTTGCACTTACCAATTAAGTTAAGATAAGTTGTTATTTGTATTAAAATGTCTTTTGGGATTTCTCCTTAAGTGTATTTTTTATCCATCTCGAAATGCACACTTCCTTATTTATCTGTTTTTATTGGATCCTTGGATCCTAATAAGCCTTGTTTGAAGTCAGTTTCTAATCCTTTTGTTGACTTTGTTACCAGTTTCTGATGATGATGAAATTGACTATTCTATCAAGCCTGAATTCTACGATCCAAATCTTGATGATAAGGATGACTTATGGGCTCACAAGAACAGAAGAGGCCATATCTCTGATGCAATACTTAGCTGTCCAGCTTGTTTCACCACCCTTTGCATTGATTGCCAAAGGTATATTAAACATTTCTATTTCTTGTATTCCTAGTCTTTTGAACATCAAGGTCACAGTAATTCTTTTCTCTCGACCAGATTAGACTTATGCTCTAGTTTTCTTGTGCATCAAAGCCTCATCACACTCTCAAGTATTTATTAACTTTACTTGCTTTCCAAAGATCATTGTTCCAATTTTATTTATGTGCAATTTGCAAGATAATAGAATCTTGATTTATGGAATATAATAAAATGAATATTAGCTTAATTATTTAGGTAGTAGCTCTGATGGTAGCTCTAATTATCATCTTTTGATAGCTATGGTTGTCCATGTGAATTATTGTGATCGACAAACGTTGTCTGAGTGCACTAGGCTAACTTTATCAGGCCCTGGAATCAATTGACCTTTACGATTTCATATATCTAGATTGGTCTAGATAAGGCCATCTTGGGTAGGTTTGTTTTGAATTTTGTTATCAATTCTCCAAATATCAGTTCTTTAATTATTTTGCAGCATCTTAAACATGTCAACTCCTCATGAAGTTGATGTGTGTCATGCTGAAGTTGAACCTAAAATTGAAACTAAACGGCGAAGAAAAAGTGCATCTGGTGCATGGAGTGATTTTGTTGCTCTCCCTATAGATAATGCATTAGGAGGCGATGATTTGATGAAGGTTCAATGCAAACATTGTTATGCAGTAGTTATAGCTGATACTAGCCGTGGAATTGATGCCATGTGGCGTCTCATTTCGAAATGTACTGCAAAAGCCAGTCTTGATGCAGAGCAAAGATTGGTGTCTTCATCATTTGAAATGGAAAATATTGAACTTAGCCCTCCAAAATTGAATCAGGAAGAACATCGTGAAAACATGTTAAAGGTTATTTTCTTGCACGACCTTCCCTTCAAATATGTAGAGTATGATTTTGTGAGAAAAATGCTCACCGATCTCAACCCCAAAGTCGAGCATGTGACACGCAAAACAATTGAGGATGACGCGCTTAAGTTCTATAGAAGAGAAAGGAAGAAATTATTTGATTATTTACAATCAATTCCTGGGAGAATTTTGTCTCACATTTGATTTATGGACATCCATCACAACTGATGATTACATTTCTCTTGCTGCTCATTTTATTGATAAGGATTGGAGATTACAAAAGAGGATTTTAAATTTCTGTTACATGCAATTTCCACTCACAAGGATTTCAATTTCTGAATCAGTATATTCTTTGTTGAATGCATGGAAAATAGAGAAGAAGTTGTCTATAACAACGGACAATGGTAGTTCAAGTGTCCTTTCTATTGATTTTCTTTAAAGTTATTCTCACATAAAGAATGGAATACTCCTTGGTGGTGAGTTTTTTCATGTCCGTTGTTGTGTGGATATTCTAAATTGATTGTTCAAGATGGATTGACAGAAATTGATAGTGGAATTTACAAGTTTGAGAGAGTGTGAAATTTGTGATCACAAGATGTGGTTGCGTCAACAGCGGAACATTAGTTGAAAGAAGTCGTTCTATAATCATACTCAACAGTGGAACATTAGTTGCAAGAAAGGGTTGCGTCAAGATGTGTGATCACAAGATGGGATTCAAATCTCATGCTAGAGTCAGCTTTACATTATCGAAATGCATTTAATCATCTTGCATTAAGTGACCCTAACTTTACATTTTGTCCCACTTCAGAAGAATGGACACGTTTGGAGGGCATAGTGAAGTTTTTAAAAGTATTCTATGATGTCACAAATATTTTCTCGAGCACCAATTATCCCACTTCAAACTTGTTCTTTCATGGAATGTGGAGGATCAAATCTATATTACTCAAAGAAGTAAGAAATCCCACTCTTTTTACGAGCTCAACATTGTTGAAAATGCAATCAGAGTTTGATAAATATTGGGAAGAGTTCAGTGTTATCTTATCCATTGCAGTGATTTTAGATCCTTGCTACAAAGTGAAAGTTGTTGAGTTTGCTTATTCTAGACTTTATGGTAATATAGGCATTTGCATGGTTAATGATATGCGGGAGAAGCTTTACACATTATTTGGGGAATATTGCAATGTGGATCCAAAAGATGGCCCTTCCATAGGTCAACCAACTCAAAAAGACATTATTGTAGAAGATGATCCTAATGATCCGTATTCAATGGTGAGTATTTGTGATCTATAAGCAAACAAATTATTCTAATTTTGGCCTAATTTTTGTTGCAATAACTTTTGGGTTTGAATGATTGACATGTGTAGGCTTATGAGGAATTCTGATAGAACACCTAAATTGATGAATTGAATTGAGAGAAACAACAATGATTGCAAACTCAAAAGTAACCCAAAGAAGAGTCTTAAAACTCTCTCAATCCAAACTCCTAAGAGTTCCCAAATTACATTCAAGATGACAAGATGCTTTTCTCTCCCTTGCAGCCTCTATTTATACTACTACTACAAACTTACTCAACTATCCCTATGACTAGCTTGGTCTCACACCAATACTATTGTGGTGGCCCCCTTAAAACCCTATCAAATTCCCAAGTCCATATTCATCTTCACAGGTTCAAAAGTCACAGTTGTATTTATATTTGGAAGAGCCAGCATTTGATAGAAAAAAGGAACTAGATGTTTTAGGATTTTGGAGGTCTGTTGAACACAGTCATCCACAGCTTTGTCAAATGGCTCGCGATGTTTTGACCATCCCTTTTACCACAGTTGCTCCTGAGTCTGCTTTTAGTTTGGGAAGTAGAGTGCTTGATGCAAATCAAAGTTTTCTCACCCCTGAAAATTTAGAAGCTCTAATCTGTGGACGAGATTGGTTACGCGCATCAATTGGTAAGCTTGTACGTCGTATATCGATATTATGTGCAAGATTCGATTAATACTTATCTAGGTACTAACACTAGTAGGTTCACTTGGTATGTTATTATGTAGGTCGCCATTTGACCATAACAAATGATTTAGATGAGATCATTGATGACTTTTTGGAGGTGGACCTCAACGGTACAGTTTCATATCAAGCTTCAGATGAAATTGAGATCGATTAAGTGGATGTTGCATTTGTCAATCTTCGCATATGTTTTGTGTTTTGCATTGTTGCACGGGGTATGGATCGTTAGACAATTTCTTCTTTGCATGTGATCAGGATTATATTACGTAAAGCTTGATCTAGCTAGATTATATTTCTATTAGTTTATCACTTCGACACAAGAAAATATTTGTTACGTCAGATTTTTGTCTTTCTGTTATCTTTTTGAATTGTATCTGATTCTACTTGTTGAATTGGATCTGATTCTACTTGTTTACATGTGATTTTATTAATGCACTTTGCCATCACTGTGAACTGTACAGGCATGAGAAGTATGTGAGCCAATACAGAGCAATATTCACAGTGAATTGCAAGATCAAGACTGACCAAGTATTGCGACAGAGCTCTCAGAAATCAAGGAAAGGAAAAAACACGGCGAGCTCCAGCGAGAACAAAGCAGCTGCTCCTGCATTAGGTGAAACATTCAAGCCAGTCTGCTGCATGGTCTGCTCGACAGAGGTCGGTGTCATCGACGAAGACCAGGTATATCACTTCTTTAACGTCCTTCCTAGTGAATCTTGATATGTTCTAATTTTTTTTACAGTTCAAAGACTGGATTATTAGTACTTTGCTTCTGTATTCAACTATCGCGAACTCACGGATCATGTAAGCTTCTCTTCTCTCATGAAATCTTGATATGAATGAATTTCGACAGGCTTTTCAATTCGTCGGGGAGATTCGATTTCTTCCCATCGAAACCAAGTCTTCCCCACCCTTGCGTAGTTTCGATACATTTTCGAATCATGGGTGTGGTAGGTAGACAACAGTTTTGGTGGGTGGAAACAGAATTGCCCTTTTCATTTTGTTTGACATTTACTCATGCATATGCATGTGCATGTGCCTCCTTAAAGTATAGCCTTTTAGTAAAGTCTTGTGAACCTCTATACAGTTTTAAAAAGAAAGCTTTTCCTGTATTCAATTGGCTTTTTGAATCTTAACAATTGAACAAGAATGGGCTTTATGATTCCTAGCTAGCCCTATAATGAACTTTGTAGACATCATTCTTAGACATAGCTCATTTAGAGTTTGAGGAGCAACATTTCATTAGGGAAATGAAAATGGTATGTTGGCATACACTTGGTTGAATTATTGTCCCTTAAGATGTGCATCGAGATTTGTGCTTACACATTCAGTTTGTTAAAGTGATGCCCACAACTACCCAAGGAGGTTTGACGTGATGGCTTGGGTTATGTTAGTCTTAACCAGTGGTCTCAAGTTCAATCGAGCTTTAGTTATGCCGTCGCCAAGTAGTCCTATCTAGCTCGAGCTTAGATTAGCTAGGGCCTATTGGGCTTTAAATATCGAGATTTCGGGTGACTTAGATTAAAAAAAGAAAAGAAAAAAAAGACCAACAATTGTGCTACATACTTTGTTGGAGTTCTTTGGATAAAATAGGGCAAAACATATTTTTTGATCCTTGAACTTTGAAACTTTTATGTTTTTAATTTTTGAACTTTTATTAGTGTACATTTGGTCCCTGAACTTTCATTATTGCACATTTGGTCATTGAACTTTTGAGTTTTTTATGTTTTTGCTCCCTGAACTTTAAGTTTTTTATGTTTTGGGAGAAATTATTTTTTTTTTGTGACTTTTGTTGGTCGACGTGAGTTGTTCGGTTTAGTGCTATAAACCAATTTAGTAATCTTGACTAGTCACACGACACTTTTGTTACCACATTGTCGAAATTTAACACTTTAAATGGTGGAAGGATTAAATGTAAATCATTATGAAAGTTCAAAGACCAAATGTGTAGTAATAAAAGTTTAGAGATCAAATGATGGGTTTTACCGATAAAATATAACTTCTTTGCTGTTTAATCCCAATTTCAATGATGAACGATTAGGGAGTGCAACTTTAATTTTCTTTCTTCCATTTATAATAACCAATCTACATGTTAATGGAATATGTATATTATTAGTCAGCCATAATCATGGGAAGAGAGCATTATTACTTGATTAATTAAGAAATTAACTAAAGAAGATTACGTAGGTTAGTGGCAAATATTATGCATCGAACGTGGCACTCCCTAATTCGATTGTGCGTATCTTATCTTCTGTTTGTAATCGAAATAAATATTGTCTCAAATCGTGTGTGCTTCGGTTGGCAATGTTATTTAATTAAAGTAGTTCAATCCCTACTTCAAGCAATTTAGGGATTTTAATTGGCTTTGTTTAATGCGTGTTTTAAACAAATTAATTTTGTCACAATATTATTGAACTAGAGTTGAACTTCTTGACTCACAAGAGTCCTCAATGCGACTTTGATTTACGTGTTACGCATTTGAATCTATGTATGCTCACATTTTGTGAGTTAATGTATCTTACGGTGTCACGTAAAATGTTGTTATGGTAAGTATCGGTCTGGATTGCCTTATTTTAGATAAACTTGGGCTTGTATTTATAAATATAAACTTGTTCAGGCCCAAGTACTTAAAAAAATCTTTTTTATAAATATTAGAAAAATGTCGAAAATAAAAAGTTTAAACTTTGGACTTCAAGATTAATTGTTATAACTTATACTACTAAACTAACTTTTATTTTATTTTTATTTTGAACAGTATATTAAATATATTTACTTTATTAAAAAAATAAATAAAAATTGTTAAACAAAAAAATCTAATTTGAATGAGCTTGAGGTGGATCTTGGCTAAAAGTTTCAGGCTTAAGTAGCCTAGATTTCATTATTGTAGGAATTTTGGAATATTGGTTTGTGTGTTTTTAGATTGGTTATATGTATCGATTTAAGTGCGCATAAACCTCGATGCACAAGTTATACGACATTGGCAATTACGTTTTAAATGCGCGTGTCAAAAGCGGGTTATCCAATTATCTTTTTAAAAAAATAAAATAAATAAAATAAAGCGGCTTAGGTTTTGGGCAGTGTGAAAGCATACAAAAATGAGAATCAGATCATATCTGCTTCGTGTGTTGTTAAGTTTCGACCATGGAACCTCAAAATAGGTGATAATGTGTCTGGACTCCAAAATAAAATATCATAAAGTCGTTGAAATAATTCTGTCTTTTTATCTCTGCAGTGCCACGTGGAGCCATGAAGTCCACTGCCTTGTATACATGTCATAGGTGCGCACATTATTATCATTCCATTAGATGCTGTTGCCCTTATTATTAATTGTTTATTAATATTACTATACATTGATTACTAGAGAAAATTATGAATTTAGTCACCATGTTGTATAAACTTTAGTCTCTTTTAGCATATTCATGTCCGGCTAATGTTGGAGTCAAGCTACTTATTACTTAATTCTTAAAAAAGATACATTGAGGACAAAAATAATTAAGGGGATTAAAATGAATAATTTTTTTCAAAAGTACAATACAGCATATATATCGAAAGAATGCTAAGAAATCATTTTTTTTTTTATGAAAAAGAAGTTACAACTTGCTTATTACGAGGCTTAAATTCACCTCTTACTCAAGTAATTAACCTCATACCATGTCAGTCTCTTTTTTCCAATAATGCGCGTAGTCACTCATGTTTATTTTCAAACATCATTGAATCCAACAACAAAACTATGTTATATAATTTTTTTTTTTATAAAAAATTATAATATAACTATGTCAATGGTATTTGTAATTTAATCGAAGTGAATCACACGAGGAAAAACACGTTATCTCTAGTAAGATGATAGAGACATCACTTGTTGTTAAAAGTAAGGTTTTGACGGGTCGCGAGTTCGACTCCCACAAGTCAACCAAAAAAAAAAAAAAACTTCAAATATTTTGAAGTGATGAAGAAGTGAAATTGTTAAAGTACACTAATTAATATTATTGATGGTGGTTGTTCATTGCTCATTTTGCTTTAACTTTGATTGGAACAATTCTGTCACGTCCAAGTTGATGAACTGAATCAGTGAGACGAAAATGCCACTACCTTCATATAATATAACTTATACAAGCCTCAAAATGAAGGGCATTTATGTCTCCCCCCAAAAAAATCAAATATTCTCTCAAATGGCCACACGAGCAAGACTTGCAGGTGTGAAAAGCACAAGAAGTCAAGTCCACGTGACATGCACACTTGTAATTATTTCCAACTTAATCTAGTCTTAATTCACAAGATCATGTCTTAATTAATTGATGACTTCACCAAATCAAAAGGGGAGACAAACACTGCTTTAATTCTCAAGTGAGGACGAATATGTATGTCACACCAATACAGGGCCCTTACTGTTATGATCTTTATCATGTTTAGTGTAAATGTGGGTCTTAATATATATATATATATATAGATCAAGATAACTAGCTAGCTAGTGTGCATGTTTGGGGGTCGGAGACATCTTTTTATGTTGCTGTATATATTGATTCCTTCACACACACAAACACACACACACACACGCACATATATAATTGGAATATTATTGTTGCTATATATTATCCATTCTAAACTCATTTTCGCGTTTGAATTTTTATCTCTACATGTATAATGTATTTCTTGTACTTATTGCATTGATCGTAATTTCGGTTAGACAAATAGATTTGTATCTCATTAGTGCCGACTAAAACTTAATTAAGATACAACAACAATAACAAAGCCTCAATTCCAAATTAATTGAAGTCGGTCTGGTAAGATAAAAACGTATAGTGAAATGTATACCTAATCAATTAAACTTATGTTTAATAGTTGTTTAATTCTTAAATTGAGTACAACATCTACTTTGATAGATTATTAGAGAGTCTGTTTTCCAACTCAATATCAACTCTACTTTTCTAGATGTTGATGGTGGACTTTATAAAATTGTTCCCTTAGTTGGATAGAGCTGCTGATGACGTGCTGCATTTATCTAAAACAATCAGTGATCATTAATCTTTAGTTAATTTGATTAAATTTAACAGTTTCTTTTTAATGTGGGATTGAATAATGAGGAACAAAATATGTACCGTGGTAGAAGGTAAATAAATAAATAAACATGAAAGAATTACTATTGATCTAGGGATAATTATTTAATTTTTGTACTCCTACCTGAAAATTACAAGCTTTGAAGAGCAACGATTCTTATTGTGTTTTTCAGCAATCATTTTTAAAAGGACCCTGCTAGAATAACCATGATAGAATACTTGGATAAGCGCACGTGTGTTTCTTCAATGCGCTTTGGGATGCATGAATGCTAGCAAGTTGTGAAAATTAAGGGACGCCCAAAAGCGTGTCCCACCAGGAAAAAATGTATAAGGAGACCTTTTAGTATTTTCTTTTTAAAAAAATGTATGCTATTTGTTAGGAAACTATAATAATTGTTATATTTATGTAGTTTAGGTATTTAGATAGTATAAGAAAACTTTAGTGATACTATTTAAATACCATAATATAGAAATTACCTAAATATCTAAACTACGAAAATATAATAATTACTATAGTTTCTTTGACACTCTTATTAAAAAAAACAATAGGAAAACAGCTTTAATTAGAAACCTAATTAGCAAAGAAATCTTGATAACAAGAGATATGAAGACATAGGGTCAAAGAGCCCATCTTTCATGAATAGGGAAAAAGGATCATATATCAATTGACTTGTTCATGAAAGACTTTACTCATCAATGGCATGTGTGTTGGAATGATTTGGCACTCCATTGACTTAAGAGGAACGATGTCTCGAGTTTGAAACTCTACAAACGGAGAAACCGCCGCTAAAAAGGTTTACCTTTTAGTAGGCCGATTCGGCTCGAGCACGATGCTCGAATAGTCGGTTAAGTTCGGATACTGAGTGAGGTAGAAAAAAAAAAGACTTTAGTTGTCCTCTTGAAGTTGCTCACTATCCTGAATTCCTTATGACAAATGATTCAATTAACCTAATATGCTTATAAATCATTCAAAGAATTATCAAGTATGTACTAGAAAATACAATTACTTTGTATATAATTGATGGAATTAAGCATAAATCAATTCTTCGCTAACTAAATTTCCACATAAATGATATTGGGCATGATTTAATGGATTACCTAATGTTGGCGTATAAGAACATGGAATCCAAAATCTCATGTAAGTACATTATTCATCATGGTATCATACATCTTAGATGAGGGCCCTTAAATGGAAATCTAAAGAGACGTTGATGTTGCTGACGTTTAATTCTTCCGCTCATTTGGGTCGCATGCAATTAAGTTCATATTATAATATTATTGCAC
Organism: Stephania yunnanensis; assembly: GCA_039657365.1. Taxonomy (NCBI): domain Eukaryota; kingdom Viridiplantae; phylum Streptophyta; class Magnoliopsida; order Ranunculales; family Menispermaceae; genus Stephania; species Stephania yunnanensis. Next base: position 52,693,517 of record CM077588.1, on the reverse strand, counting down.
CGGAACTTTCAGAGAAGCCGACTTTGAATACTGAACCATTCAGATGCCGTGCAATATATGCTGAGATGTATGCGTGTATATTTTGAGGTAAAATTCACATGACATTTGATTAGGTCGGCGCCTAAGTCGGTGTCCAAAGTTGGATGCTAGAGTTGATTTCACTTCCTTTCATGAGAATAATCGAAATTAAGCAGGGAGGGGCGAAAAAAGGTTTGACTATTCAAATCAAACTGGTTTTTATGGTTGAAGGAATTTGCAAATGAATGGAACGAAATTAATAGAAAACCCAAATATCAACCAAATATAATGAAAAACGTTTATCTTTTTTTTTTTTTTTTTTTTTTTTTTCTTTTCATTGGTCAAAGATGAAAAACGTTTTTCAAACTGTCAGTGTTGGCCATTTGATATTAGGCTTTAGATTAGCACTTCAGGATTACCAAGTTCTAGCCACCCTCCAAATAATTTGGACAGAATTTGTATAATTAGTTCTAACTTCCAAGTGATTTTTGAGTTCATCAATTTTGTCGCAATTAATTCAGAGTTGGCATGTGTAAGACCCTTAATAAATCATTATTAGTGTTTGGGGTAGAGGGTAAAACATAACATATTTTTTTATCTTTTTTCAAAAAGTCCAACAATTTTTTTTTGAAACAATGTAACATTTTTTTTTTTACTTAAACGAAAGTTCAACTTACGATCTTTCAAAATATTTTCCCTCTTGACAAATAAGATTTACAACTTTGTAAAATCGTTTTTAAAAATGATAAAGTTAAAAAGAAAAACATAATTAACAATATCCCGTTTCGTATAACTTTTGTTTTTTCATTAAAGGTGTGTTTGATAGCAAAAAAATTCTTCGATGAGAAAAAACTTTTTTGTTAGCAAATCTTCTTGAGAGAATTTTATTAAAGCTACAAATTTTTTGATTCACGACTAAATTTTGCAGTTTTTAATTATTTATAAGGACAATTGAGTTTGATGAACAAAATAAATAAATAAAAAATAAAAAAAGGGAAAAAATGGTGGTGGAGTTGATAAAGACACCCCTCATCAAACCCAACTCCCCCCCTCTCTCACTACTGGTCCGGGCGGGCCCCACCACCCATGTGCCCTTCCTACTGTCTCCACCCGCTACTGCCGCTCAATGATTAGCCCCCTCCCTCTCTCTCTCTCTCTCTAAAAACAATACACACAAAACACACACACACACACACACACACACACACAGCTCATCCATCATCCCCCACAAAACCTACTCACCAACACACACAAGAAGAAGAAGAAGAAGAAGAAGAGGAGGAAGAAGAGCAGAGCGAAGCACCGACCATGTCTACACAAGACGGTACTGCGATTACTACTACTACTACTAATAATAATAATAATAATAATAATAACGGTAATGGCGTGAGTAACGGCAACGGGGCGGTGGGCGTTAAGAAGGCGCCGTCAAAGGACCGTCACAGCAAGGTGGACGGGAGGGGGAGGAGGATACGCATGCCGATCATATGCGCGGCACGTGTCTTCCAACTGACACGTGAGCTCGGCCACAAATCGGACGGTCAGACCATCGAGTGGCTCCTCCGCCAAGCCGAGCCGTCGATCATCGCCGCCACCGGAACAGGGACCACCCCCGCCAGCTTCTCAACGGTCTCGGCCTCCCTCCGAGGCGGCGCCGCCCTCTCCGCCTCCCTCTCCGCCGACCTCAAGTCCTCCGCGCTCCCGGCTTCGATCCTCGGCGGCGGAGGAGGAGTAGCGGCGCCGTTCCTGCTTGGGAAGCGGTTGCGGGCCGAGGAGGACGCCGCGGCGGGGGACTCTGCGGCGGCTGCGGCTGCGGCGGCGGCGGCGGCGGTGGCCGGGGGTGGGGGGTTTTGGGCGGTGCCGGCGAGGGCGGATTTTGGGCAGGTTTGGAGTTTTGCGACGGGGGCTCCGGCGCCGGACATGGTGGTGCCGTTGCCCGCGGTGGTCACGTCGCCGGGGTCGATTGCGGCGAGGTTTGGAGGCGGGCAGGGTTTGATGGGGGAGGCGTCGGCGGCTAGGGTTGGGAATTATCTGCCCATGGCGGCGGCGGCCGCTCATCAGGGGCATCTGAATTTGCTGGCGTCGTTGTCGGGCGCGGCGCCGGAGCGGAGGGACGACGAGCAGCACCGCTGATTGATTGATTGGTTGGCACTTGGTAGATTGATTTTTCTGTGAATTTTGTGTGTTTTGGAGAATTTTAGGTTTTAGGGCTTTTAGGGTTTTCAATTTCTTGTTAGGGTTTGATTAGTGCCTGGAGAAGAAGAAGAAGAAAGAGAATTAGTTGTTTGTGAAGTTTGGATGAATTCAATTTCAATGTAGGAGTAATCTGGAGCAAGTATTTGATTGGCTCATCACTTCTCTCTGATCAATTGGTGAAAGAAAATTAGGGTTTTTATTAGGGTTAGGGTTTTGTTGGAGATGGAAGAGAGAGTGGTCCGAGTGATGAAGGGATTGCAGTTCATTGATGTGGGATTGGCTTAATACTAAAAAAAAAAAAGGATCAAAATTTGGTCGATCGGATCGCGGAGTTACTTGTGGAATGAAGACCTAATGTGCCATGGCAACATAGGTTTTCGAGGACCTTTGTAGCGGGTACCATTACATGGTGGAAGAAGTTGCTTATCTGCGTAATTTGGTCCATAAGCCGATTGCTCGGGAAAGAAATGCGGAGAAACTGCAATTCCTATTGTAAATACGTGATGAAGCTGTGCAGGAGAATTTTTGAAATGTGGGTTTTGCTGGAGACTTCTCTTCGTGATGAGAATTCGAGTTGGTGGCTACTGGCTGTCATTTGATTCGACATTTCTACTGAAGAGAAGAACTTGGTGGGAGTTTTTTGTGGCTCAGTTGGTTTGGATTGAGTTGGCTAGTTTTGTTTATGAACTGGGTTGTGTCACTCTCCTTCTCTTGGCCCTCTCCATGTTGGTGTGCAGAAATTGGAAAGAAAATGTTGCTCTTAACGTCGTGACTGTAAGGTTTCCGTTTATAGTTTTCATCTGTATTTTAGCAATTCTCTTGGATTTATTAGCCTCGTAATAATGGGTTTGCTGTATGTAATAGATTTGTTTGGCTTGTTTGCAGTGTGAATAAAGGTTAATTTCTGATTCAATAGCCCCTTCTCATTTAGTTAGTTCAAAATCATAGTTTCCCGCCGATGTCTTATCCATCGTGCTTGAAGTTAGTTTTGATTGAACTTAACTAATGCGCTTTAATTGCTCATTATGATGTAATGTTCCGAATGCTCTCTTATATTTGTTTCTTTGGGATTGGAAAAGATGATTGTTACTTGCAGAAATCAACATTTTTCCTATGTTTAGATGAACATGTATGTTTTTTTTTTTTTTTTTTATACAAATCATGTTAGATTGTCGAGCATCAAGTTAAAAGTGTTCCATTTATTCTGGTTTAGGCGTTATTCGGAGATCCTTTCTGTTTGGATAATGATCGAAAATTTTGCTTCCTTTGTTAACTATAGATGAAGGTATATCTAAGTAAAATGAGACTGAGCTGACTTCAGAGTCAATCAAAAGCATCAGTCAGTGTTCATCTTAAATGATTGGCATTCAACTTAAACGATTTAATGATTGTTAAAAGAACAGTAAAAGTGTGTTTGGGCTAAACAAGTATTGAAAAGCAATGAAAAATTATGCTTATGCCTTTCTTAAAGTTGTTTTTCAATCCTGATGTCAAAATAATATTACTTTTCTTGACCTACCTTCATTTTCCATTAAAAAACTACGGAACTTGGGAATGCAATATTACTTGTTTACAGGATGAGCGAAATTGGGAAAAGTTGTTTTAATTTTCACTACTTATCTATTCCCATACTGTTCCTTGCAAAGGTGTGTCTATCACATTTAACTTTTCTTGTAAATGAATAAGTTGCCTGTTAGACTGTTAATTGTTGCTTCTATTTAATGGTGATGTCTGTTGATCTAATTGAATTGTTCATGCATCCATATGTTTTTTAATGGTATGAGAGGCTCAAATTCAAATAGATTAAATCATGATGAATCAGCGAGTCAGGCTTATTACAGCATTGCATTCAGGCTCAGTGCCCAGGCTCATTTGTTGCGCTAACCATTCTTTCTCAAGTAATTCATACTTGGCACATGCCACTGCTAGTTGTTTATTATTCAGCCTCATGGTTAAGAGTTTGAAATGGTGAGTTGGTGAATGGTTGCCTTCTCTATCTGGTTCAAAATTGAGGACATTACCTTGCCTGGGCACGAGTTCAGCCCGCCTCATCTGGTCTTGGGTTTCTGACAAATGCAGCATTGCATTCAGAGTCATTTCTCTCCCGAAGCCGCGATTATTGCTCAAGCCTTGCTCGTGAAGAGGTTGCGCTTTATGCTCAAGCTGTGAAATTCTGTTGCGGGCAGGTTTTATTTTTCACTCTTGTGGATGTTTCTCGATATGCTTGTGTTAGCATTTTTTTTCCTTGCTTTGTTGGTGCACTTCCCGCCTTTCCTTGTGATTCAAGATGATCCAGAAGTACACCAGAAGAGATCACTTCTCAAAAAAGACAGACTGGGCAAGTTCATCGGTATTCGCAAGGATGAGTTACAACTGTAGACTGGCTTTACGCGCAGGTACTTAATGAGTAACACCGTCATTTTCATCGAATTCTATTAATTTTGAATCGCGACGTTACGATACCTAGACACCAATTTAATTGATTCATATGCTGTACACTTTTGCATGTGTGTTGAACCTAATTCCATGTATTTGGATGGCGGATGTTAATGCTGCAGGATTCCCTATTTCCATTGATCCAATATCCTTCTTTTCCATCTGCGCCAGCTCTCTACACAATGCTTGCATGCGCGCTGCTGCGCCAGTAGTGACCTCCTCTACTCTGATACAGCACATGTGTTCAGCAGAAGGAGAGATGCCAGGTAGTGACCATTTAAAGTCATCACCATATTTTGTCAAGCAAGCAGTTCAAGATATTTTCGGCAATCGAAGAACAACACCGACGAAGGTATCGAACTAATGTTCACATTTTTCATATCTTGAATTGGCAATGCATCTGATTTCCCATGTGGTCCAAGAACTCTGGACCACTCTTTCCTATAAACACTGCCCTTATCCACACAAGACTTCGAGCGAGAGCGACGTTTTTCTCGCTCTCTTATTATGAGAAATTACTTCCCTTCACTGAGTATAATTGCAGTACTGTGATGTTCTTCAGTAGTGCTCTTAAGGGTCTGGTTGGGGGCATCTGAGACACCACTGGACCACACTTTGCTGGCCCTATTGCCCCCAAAGCAACCCTTCAAGTGCCCCTCCAACTGTTACCATTTAATACACAGAGAGGGTGGCTTGTTTGTATGTGAGTAAGAGTTTGTGTGGTAGTCACCATCACATTGTAGGTGTTGGAGTGCTAAATGTGTGTCAAATTGGCATAACATGTTAACTGAATAGGGGTTCCAATTCAATGAGGCTTCTCTGCCTGATGTCCCAGCTATGCTCATTTATGCCCCAAGACCTCTGTGCAGTAACAGCTGTGGTTTATTAATGTATTGGTCCTCTTGCTTTCCTCAAGTGAAGACTGCTTTGCTTCTCTTTCACCTATATTTACCAACTCTAATCCACACAAGGAAACTGTAACTGTAAGGAAGTATGGCCTTCTTGTTTGAGCAAAATTTGGGATTATGAAAGAGACTGTAGGTTACGCCATCAATTGCATTAAATTGAGCGCAATGAAAGTGTTTGATCCATATGATCGACCCTAACTAATTTGAGATTGAGGCTTTGTTGTTGTTTTAGCCGTATTTTAAGGAGGTTGCTACATTGACCCACTTTGGGCGTTGAGTTAGGCGCATTCGCCTGGTGGGAAACCGTTCACATGTGGGTGCGCTTAAGTTGGTGCTCAAAATGGGTCAACTGATCAATTTCCAAATTTTAATGGGCACCAGTTTTTTTTTTTTTTTTGGTATCCTAGGGTGTGTTTGATAGCAAAGAAAAAGAAAAAAATCATGGAAATTTGTTTTATTTTTTAGTATAACCGTTTTTTTTGGTGTTTGATACACTTGTAACAGCATAGAGAAAAAAAATCTACCCTCTTAATTTTCCTCATTTATTTTCTCTTATTTTGAGATGAAATTCGAGATTTTTGGGTCTACCGAATCTATTTTTGACCGATGGACTCCTTCTACAAGAACTCTTCCGCCAATCAGAACCAACTCCCCCAATTTGTAACGCCATTAGCTACCTCTCAAACTCCTTAAACCCCCACTTCACCCATCACAGCTTCTTCAATCAGGATCATCATCACCATCATCATCAAAACCAGTGATCCAGATGAAGTGCACATCAAACACTCGATGCCCACCTCCTCACATCTGATCACCGCCGCCGCCGCCGCCACCACCACCACCACCACCACCACCACCACCGCGTAAAGGATTCATTCATTCAAGAAAAAGTTGGGTTGAAGTCAACTTCAGTTCACGGACTTTGACACAGCATTTCAATCCAAACTCACACACCCATTAAAGAAAAGATAGTAGAAATTTCACCCAAAAACGACCCACCAACGCTTCTCAACCAGATTTGCTCTAAAGCCTCTCTCTCTCTCTCTCTCTCTCTCTCTCTCTCTCTCTCTCTCTTTGTCTTTGTTTTTTTTTTTTTTGTGTCGTTGTTGTTGTGGTTGCTGAGGATTTGGCTTTGAAATGTCATCTGGGAGGCCGGTTCCGGGTCCGGCGGCGGCGATTGGAACATCAAGGGGGTTCTCACTCATGGAGGGAGATATGTGTTTTTGGCATGTGTGAAAAAGTTCTAATTTTGGAGAGACCCTTTAGTACTGGGGCCTTTTAGTCAATCAGCGAAAGTACCGCAATAGAAAAAGTTTTACTTCCCAAAATGTCTTAGTGGCATATACATTCGATATGAGATTTACATACGTACTTGTTGGTTGGGAGGGCTCAGCTCACGATGGTCGTATATTAAGAGATGCTGTTAGGCCAAATCGAGTGGATAGACTAACTATACCACCAAGTTAGAAACATTTTGTGTAACATTTGTATAAGTACTATTGTTATTTTTTGTGATTATTTTAACTAATTACAACTACTATGATATCATTTTAATGTAGGAAATTATTATTTGGTCGATGCATAACCTTGATTAATTGTCCACTTGATTTAATTTTAGTATGAATTCGTGATACTGCAAAAAAAACGAAAAAAAATTACATTAGTTATCAAACAGCAGAAAATTGAAAAAAAAAATTCTCACGTGCAATCAAACAGCAATGAGAAAATTCTTTTAAAAAAATTTTCTACAGAAAATTTGCCTAAGTAAATACTTTTTTCTCATTGAAAATTATCTTTGCTATCAAACACACCCCTAGTGTTTAAATTGGTTGGAAAGTGATAGGGAGGGATACTTGTTGAAGTTTAGATACATGTAGGGATGTGGATAGGCACAAATCGATGCATAATTTGGACTTGCAGTTATGTAATGTATATCAAAAGTGTGTAATGTAACATAGTGGTCGAAAATGACTCGATGTGCAGAGATTGATGGCACTTCCTTGGCAAGTTACACTTCACCATATCCTCAAATCATCTGCAATGGTAAATGTCAGCTTGTAGGTGTGGATTGATGTTGCGTAAGTAATTTAGAGAGGATGTTCATTTTTAAGTGGTTTGAATATACATTGAAGTTCAAAAGTGGTTTCCAGTGATCAGTATGGATTGTATTTTCTATTTTAAAAATTTATTGGTTTTATATATTTTGGAGAGAATTGTTGATTTTGCTATGGTTGCACTGTCAAGAAGTAGACATTAAAAATAGACAACGCATATCCACGTCTGCTCAACATTCAAAATGTACATTTCATTGGAAATGTTTTTTTTTACATCAACGTCTATTTAGTCTTAAGTGACACACATTAACATTTAATTCACATCCCATTGGAGATGTTATTAGAGAAAACATTGGTTGTGCAAATTGACTTGCTTAACATGGCCTCTCTCTTCCTGCTGAGTTTTATAATACAATCATTCAACTCTTTCCTTCAAATCAGGTCAGCCTATCTAATTTGATTTAAGGATAGTAATCGAATTCGAGGTTAGCTTAGCTGAGCTGATGTTTGATTAGGTTCAGTGTCTTTGAAAAAAAAAAAAACATGTAATCTAATCATGCTATTTCCTAATATATTTAAGCCCTTAGACATAGATCTAGTAGACATGACATAGATTTTAGCACGCCTTTACTAAAATCATGATCAATTCAGAACTAGAAAATTAAGTAAGTCGGGGAGGATAGGTTGAAGTTTCAATTAAAAGAGCATATCGTCGCCTTGTCCGGGTAAAGAAAGAAGACAATTGAGCTGAGTGGGAAGACTACAGTTGTATAAAGGAACTCATCAATATTATAATTATATACCATTGAATTGTATTTATGCAAAGTATACCATTAAATGAAAAGGTTTTTATTAGAAGAGATTTAAATGGACATGTCGGGGTCAAGTAACGATGGTTTGAAAGAGTTCATGAAGGTTTTGGTTATGGTAATAAAAATGAAGAAGGAGAATCAATCTTAGAATTTGCTTCAGCATACGATCTTATCTTAGCAAATATTAATTTTAGGAAGATGGAGTGCATATAATTACTTTTAGTAGTGATTATAACAAGAGTCAAATAGATTTTCTTTTAACACGAAAAATAAAAAGAAAAATATGTAGAGACTGTAAATTAATACCTGGTGAAGCGTTTACTACCCAACATAAGTTAGTAGTACTTGATATTAAGCTAAAACGATGACATAATATAAATTAAAAGAGTTAGCGACCCTTGAATAAAGTGGCGGAACCTAAAAAAATAGTAAATAAGTAGAGTTTAGAGAAAAACTACTAAAGGAAAATGTTTGGAATATTGACTTAGATGTTAATATAATGTGGCTATAAATGAGAAGCTACATAAGGAGAGTGTGATCAAACATATTAGGTATATCTAAAGGCTTGAAACTACCAAAGAAAGAAATATGGTGATAGAACGAGGATGTCAACGAGCAATTAAGACTAAAAGAGAGATATATAGGAAAATCCCTAAGTGTCAAGATGAAGATGCGTAAATCAATATAGAGAAGCTAGAAAACAAGCTAAAAAAGTAGTTAGTCAAACTAAAACAAATTTCATGGAAGATCTGTATACAATGTTAGGTAATAGAGATGACGATATATATATAGGCTAGCCAAATTAAGAGATAAAAAGAAACAAGACTTAAGTCATGTAAGATGTATTAAGGACAAAAATCAAAATGTTTTAATGCACGAGAATAATATTAAGGAGAGATGGTGAAATTACTTCGATAGTTTATTTAATGATGACCAAGTTGACACTATAATAGATAAAAACCCACACCAAGAAATAAATGTAAACTATATACGCGATATTAGAATTCTAAAAGTTAAAGAGGCATTGAAAAGAATGAAAATAGGGAAAGCATGTGGCTCAGATGAAATACTCATAGAGATTTAGAAATGCTTAGGAGAAATTTGATTGACTTGATTAACAAAACTTTTTAATAAAATTTTAAAATCAAAATAGATGACAATGGATTGGAGAAGAAGCATGTTTATGCCAATCTTCAAAAACAAATGAGATATTCAAAGTTGCTTAAACTACTAGATGAATTAAACTTATGAGTCACACTATGAAACTTTGGAAGATGATAATTGACAATAGGCTAAGGAGAGAAACAACAATATCAGAGAATCGATTTGGCTTCATGCCTGGGAGGTCAACTATGGAGGCGATTTTTCTTGTAAGACGAATGGTAGAAAAATATAGAGAAAAGAAAAAAGATCTTTATATGATATTCATTGATTTAGAAAAAAACATATGATAAGGTTCCTAGAGATGTTATTTGGTGGGTTCTAGAAAGAAAAATAGTGCATGTTAGATACATAGACACTATTAAGAATATGTATGATGAAGTAGTAACGAGTATAAAAACATTTGGATGAGCTACAAAAGAGTTACTCATTACGATAGGACTACATCAAAGATCGGCTTTAAGTCCATATCTATTTACTTTAGTTATGGATGAACTAAATAGGTATATTCAATAGGATATACCTATATGTATGCTATTTGCAGATGATATTGTTTTAGTAGATGAAACAAAAGATAGGAAATTAGAACTCTGAAAGAATACATTATAATCTAAAGGCTTTAAGTTGAGTAGGACAAAAATCGAATATATGCACTATGAGTTTAGAAACATTAGACATCTAGATGATGGAGTGGTAAAGTTAGGGGAAATAGAAGTTCATAAGGTGAACCACTTTAGATATCTAGGATCAATTATACAAAATGATGGTAATATTGAGAATGATGTCACACATATAATTCAAGCTGGATGGAAGAAATGACGGAGTGCAACATGAGTGATTTGTGATCGAAATGTTCATATTAAGTTAAAAGGAAAATTTTATAGGACTACAATTAGACTAGTTATGCTCTATGGAAGTGAATGTTGGACGGTAAAACAACAACAATTACATAAAATAAATGTAACAAAAATGAAGATGCTTAGGTGGATGTGTTATAAAACTCGTAAAGATAAAATAAGAAATATATAAATTCAAAGACAAGTACGAGTATCACCAATTGATATAAAGATTAGGGAATGGCGGTTGCGGTGATTTGGTCACCTGCAAAGACGACCTACAAATGCCCCACTAGAAAACTTGACTCAATAGAAATTGTAGAAATTCGACGAGGTATGGGTAAATCAAATTTAAACATGAGATACATTAATTGGGAGAGATTTGAATAGTTTGGAAAAGCTCACCACTAATTGCACTTAATCTAGCACAATGAAAAAGTTTGATCCATATATGCGAACTTAATTAATTTGGACTGAGGCTATATTGTTGTTGTTGCATATCATTGAATTATATGAAATATGAATAGGTTAGATTAAGCCGAGTGGAAGAGTTCAATCCATAACAAAAAAAAAAAAAATAAAAAAAAATTATGAAGTCGTCAATTTTTTAGTAAGATTGGTCAAGTGGTGTTAAAATATATCTAGTAAGATAGATGAGACATTGAGACATCATTTGTAAAACACAAGGTTTAAGGGTGTCGTGGGTTGGACTACATCAAATGGGCTGAATGAATGTGAAACACATGATTGGGCCTACATTTGATGGGCTTTCATCCACTATAGAGATTGAGAGAGAGAGAGGCCAGTCCAACATTTCTCAACATTCTCTCTCATCAGAACACAACACAGTCAGTTACGCTTTCAAAGTTCAAAATCGAAACCCTAGCTCCTCGATCAGTCATCAATGGCGGCTCTTCTTCTCCGAACCTCCAAACCCCTCATCACACCCCAAACCCTCCTCTCTCGGTCTCTCCGCACACTCACCCGACCCTCCGAAACCACTCTCCGCAACGTCAAATCCGCCCTAATCTCCGAATCCGACCCCGAAACCATCTTCTCCATCTTCCAGACCTGCTCCGACCACCCTCGCGTCTGGCGCGATCAGACCGTCTTCGACGTCTCCATCGCCAAACTCTCCCGCGCCAACCGATCCGACCTCATCGAGAACATTCTCGAACGCCAGAAATCGCATCCCGTCGCGAAAACCGAGGGCTTCTTGATACGAATCATGATGTTGTACTCGCGAGCGAAAATGTACGACAAAGCGATTCTAACGTTCCATCAAATGAGCTCCCTCGGCCTGCGCCGACCGAGAAAGCCTTCTGTGCACTGCTGTCAGTGCATATGGCTGAAGGTCGATTCGATCTAGTTAGAACGCAGTTCGAGACAATGCCGCTCGCGATTGGTATCTATCCTGGCATTGCGGCGCATAACATTGCGCTGCAAGCGCTATGCAAGGAAGATAAATCGCTCGAGTCGGCTCGAGCTCTGATTGCGAAAATGGAGAAGGAGAAGAAGGTGATTCCTAACACACATCTTATAACATACTATTAGGTGGTTGTTTGGAGAATGGTGGTGATCATGAAAAGTTTGGGGAGTTGTTGGAAGAGATGGAGAGGAAAGGATTGACTCCAAATTTGGTGACTTATAATCATAGGATTGTGAAACTTTCTAGGAGTAGAGGTGGCGTTGGCGCCGATGCGAAGAAGGTGTTTGATGAAATGAAGTCGAGGAACATTAAACCGAATGCGGACTCGTATGCGGGATTGATTCGGTATTGTGTTAGGAGGAAGGATTATGAGAATGCATTGGTTTTTTGCGAAGAGAGTCTCGAGAGGAGATTCGTTCCGCCATTTACGTGTGTGAAGGATGTGGTGAAGGGTTTGGTGGGGATCAATAAAGAGGATGAGGCGAGGAAGGTTGTGGAGAAGATGAAGAAGCAGCTTAGAGGAGTGCTGTGGAGTCTTGGACCAAAGTGGAGGGTCTTCTTCCACTGTCATTAGCTTGAATTGCTAGCTAAATGGAGCTCAAGATAGGTTTTGTTGAATACTATGTAGTTTTTGTTGTTGGTTTTGGCAATCTCACACTTTGTTATCCAACAATGATGTTTAGTGTTTTTGGTGGCCGCAACGGAAGAGTTTGTTCCATTGAGCCGATGCCAACTAATTTGGTATTGAGGCGAGTTGTTGTTTGGGGCCACGGCGGACAAATTTCATTCATCAACTGAGATCAGAGTTTATATTGAAGGAGATTAACAAAGGTAATGCATTCTTCCAAGTCTTTGAGTCATGTTTATTCAAATGCTAATTAGGCTAAAGTATGTGCTACATAGCAAAACTGATCTCAAAACGGGGGATGCGAAAGAGAGAATTTCTTTCACAATTAGACCAACAATGATTTTTGGATATAGAGGATGCCATCAATGATTTATTGGATGATTGATTTGAGTAGGGTAAAATAGGATCTTATAATTACACTCTTATGGCATCAAACTTCAGTTTTTATGATAGTTTTTAATTGGACAAACAAAAAACTGCCCACACTTTACTTTCGTGTAGCGGTTAGGATTTTAGGTCACAATCTTGAATCTTCTAACTTTTCGAGACATATTTTTTGCCATTATATTGCATCAAATTATGATAGCTTATAATTGGACAAAGAAAAGACTCACCAACCTTTTTTTTTTTTTTTTTTTTTTTTTTTTTTAGTGATTGAGATTCTAGGTCACACTTTTGAATTGAATCTTCTAACTTTTCGAGACATACTCTTTGCAGGACGTTTACTCGGTATAATTAGGCAAGCCCTATACAGTTAACAAGCATTGTCACCCTTTAGTGAATAGATACATACACATACAATATTTCATTGACACAAGAGTAAATTGAGTAATACAAGGCCTGTACTGGAAAATTCTTCACCTTATTTTACTTCTGCCATGGCTTTCTTCTGACCATCACCAGCCCTTCCATCTCATGAATCACGAATTTGAAACCAGACTAAATTTACTTTGATAGAGGTATTAGTGTAATCTTATTTTCTATTTTTGTACATGATGTATAGCTCGGAGCGAAAGTCCACAACATGTACAAGTAGTGCATCACTGCAACTACAGCCTCATATATATTGGTGTCAAATTTTCTTGAGGGTTCTTTCACATGTTAATAATACTCATAAGATGTTAAAAACTATATATATATACACACACGTGCACATATTGGATCACATGAACATAAGGTCCAGTTTGTAGGGATTTTTTGAATAACCCCCAAAGAGATGGAGGAGAGATGGAGGCCAGAAGAGAGGGCAGAAGAGTTCTTTGAAGTGAAAGAAAGGGAGACTCCAATATGGATAATCTCTTAATATAACGTGATTTGATAAGTGATATGTATAGTCATCAATCATCATTATCCCAAAAAAAATGTTGAATAGACATTATCCAGTACTTACATTAATTTGCTTGATAAAATATGTGTACATGTTTTAGTAATATAATTAGCATATAATAATTATTATTTCCACCATTTTTTTTATAAAATTATTGTAATATGCATTATTTCAGTTAGCATATTGTAATCTTAATAATAGACATTATCCCCAACAAAAAAAAAAAACCAATTTAACCACCATTTCTGATTTTAATAAATGTATATTATAATTATTTAAAGTATACTTACATTTTTTTTTTGGATGATAATGATTTTCAAGAGCCGTTTTGAAATTATCTAGTGACAAGACTTTGTGATCAAGAATAAAAAGAAAAATACGCACATTATTCATCTATATAAGGACTAATAAAGTGTTATTTTCTCTGCTTCATTAGACTTTGTTGTAGGGTTGTACAAGGCACGGACTAAGAATGGATCTTTTGCCCTCTCTCTTCTCAACTTCACCACTCCTCTATCTGTTTGGGCGATTCATCATATAAACCTTGCACAAAATATATATTTTCTTACACACATTCTTTACAAAATAGATTATATGAGATGTTAGAGTTGTAATCTAAATTAGTATTAAGGCTTTTTAATTTGATTAGGGTATGCATGTCTTTAAATGAGTGTTTCTTTCTCTCTAGTTATAACTAACAAGCAAGTTTTGTGCAATTAATTGAGTTGTTACTTGTTATTACGATGTCTCTAAACCTATAAATATACACATAATTAAAATTCAACTTATGTTGAGTTCCCACAACCCAATTTTTGCTATTGTGTTATAATTTTATGAGGCATCTAATTGGAATGCGTAAAGCTTGCATGAGCACATATAGTGAAAGTGAGGTTATGTGTTGGGGGTGTCACTCTAGCACAACTCTTTTATTCTAGTAAATCGAATTAGGCTGGATTTTTTTTTTCAAAAAAAAAAGTAAAAAAGGCTAGATTATCTTTTTAAATAAGAGATTAGGCTAGATTATTGAGTTAGTTGGATGGAGCTAGTTATAAAGTGACTCTTATTAGGTCCAAAAAAAAACAAGAAGAGGTAACTCTTATTAGGTTGAATCACAATGAAGATAGTGGAGGTGGAGTTGAGAAGAGAGAGAGAAACAAAGGGACGGTGGCTATGATCAAGAGATTTGAGAGACACGCCATTCAGCTCGGATGGGTTGTGGGTCGTGTGGCCTAGCGGTAAGGGTGAAGACGGAATTGTGTGGGTTAAGCGCATGACCTCGGTTTTGATTTCTCACGGTTGGGCAACTAGTGGTCTCATTGCGTAATTTCAGGGCTCGTGGGCTTAATATGACAAAAGTGTCTAGATACCCATAATTACTCAAAAAAAATCAAGGGACACCATTCTTGAATTTACTAGTATTGATTGTCTCAATCTGCTTAATTTCTTTAGTTTCTTTACATATGTTGAGCAGTGAGCACTAAGAGAATCTATTCATTTTACTCCAACGATCTCAATTAATCCAGTGTTTTTACTGTGGTGTTTTTGAATAAGCAATAACCATCGATAGAAATTTATTAAAAAAAAGCAGCCGACCTCAGTTAATTTGGGACTGAGGTTATGTTGTTGTTGTATTCATTTATTTGTTTAGTAAAATAGAAATTTCATTAAGCAATAACCATCGATAGCTCAAAGATACATATAACCAATTGTCCTGATAAAAGTGTATCAATTTGTTAATTCTAATTGAACAAATGAATATTTGATTGTCATGAAGTTGGTTTTGAAACACTACAACTCTCATGTTAGAATAGAATCGGTGATTGTTCTCTAGCAAACATCTAGAATGCCCTTAGAACTATAAGTCTATAACAAGGGAAAAAAGTATATATTAAATGCTCATCGCAATGACAACAATTATCACAAATCAATGCATAATTGTTGAGAAGAGTGCACACGAAAAAGGAACAACAATTAAGGCCTATGATGAATCTTAGAACACCAATTAAGGCCAATGATGTGTCAATTATAATCTTGAGATAATTCTCTCAAAAATTGATTATTTCTAAAGATAATTATGTAACAAAAAATCTATTTGGACTCTTTGAGTCTGGACTCAAAAATTTTTTGTTAACAATTTAAGATATATATCTAAGTAAAAGACCTAATTACCCCATTATGTAATTAGACACCATCTATTAAGTTATTAAAAAATTGTTTAAAAATTGTCAAAGCATCTTTGGTGTGATGATAGAGACGACACTTGCCATAAAGCAAGATTTCGAGAGGTAATAAATTAGACCCTTACTTAAATAAAAAATAAAAAAATTGTTTAAAAAATTATATACAAAAACTAATAGGCAAATCTATCAATTTGAAAATTTTGACAAATCTACAATAAAGATTTCAATTTCGACAATATTCATCCTAACTTTTGAGTTTGAATAAATTGTATCCTTAGTCGAAATAATTTATACATTGTCAAAACTCGCAAGCATTAAAATAAATCTTCTTGTAACTTAATAATAAGCTTTTTTTTTTTTTTTTTTGGCTTGCACTGCACGGACATTTGGGTTGGGCACACACTTGTTCAGCCGCCAATGATTTTAGGGCTTGCACGCATCCCGATGTGTATCGAAGGGCGGGTGCTCTCACCTAAATGCTCACTCACTCGTGCATGGCTGTTTCAGGCGTTCTAGATACACTAAACCCTCCTGAAACGCTTAAACCCTAACATCTCCCTCACCAAGCTCCCTCCAATGGCGGCCTTACTCAGAAACCCTAGACTCCTCTCCTCCCAAACCCTAATCCGCCTCTTCTCCTCATCGAAAACCCTAGAAACCCCCTTAACCCCGACCTACCGATCCCTCAAATCCCAACTCCGCTCCGAATTCGACCCAGAAAACCTCGTCAGAATCTTCCAGCAATCCTCCCACACCCCTCGCTTCCAGCGCGACCGATCCGTCTTCGACATCTGCGTCAGCAAGCTCTCTCGATCGCAGCGGTTCGATCTCATCGAGCAGATCCTCGAACACCAGAAAAAAGACCTCATTGGTTTGAAAACCGAGGGGTTCTGGATCAGAATCATGATGCTCTACTCGCAATCTCGAATGCTCGATCAGGCGGTTAGGGTTTTTGATCAGATGGAGGAGGAGCTAGGGTGCAAGCGGACCGAGAAATCGCTCTCGGCGCTTCTCAGCGTTTGTTTGGAGAATCGGAGGTTCGATTTGGTTCATGAGTTCTTCGAATCGGCGCCGAAGAAGACCGGCGTCGATCCAGGTATTGTGCATTACAATCTTGTTGTTAGGGCATTTTGTAAGGAAAACAAGGTTGAAAAAGCTAGGGCTTTGATTGAGAAATTGGAGTCTGAGAACAATGTGAAACCCGATATCACTTCGTATAATATAATGTTAGGCGCGTATGCGAGAAATGGCGACGACGCCAAGTTTGATGAGATTATGGAACAAATCAATGATAAAGAGTTGAAGCAGAATGTGAATACTTACAATCATAGGATTGCAAGGTTATGTAAGAACAAGGAGTGTAGTAGAGCGAAGAAGTTGGTCGAGGTGATGGCATCGAAGGGGATTGAGCCGAATAGGGCTACTTATAACATACTTATCGAGGGTTATTGTAGGGCGGCGGATTTTGGATCGGCGAAGAAGGTTATGGAGAAGATGAAGAAGGGGGATTCAGTTTCTCCGAATCCAGATACGTATTTTACGTTTGTGCGGTATTATGTTCAGGAGAAAGAGTTTGATTCTGCTTTGGAGATGTGCAAGGAGAGTTTTGAGAAGAAGTGGATTCCTCCTTTTGACACGATGAAGGAGCTCGTTAATGGGTTGGTGAGTGTTTCTGAGGAGGATAAGGCGAAGGAAATTGTCGAGGAGATGAAGAAGAGGCTTAAAGGAAGTGCCGCCGATTCTTGGGCGAAAATTGAGGGTGATCTTCCTTTGTCTCAATAGCTGGTCACTCTGTTAGAAGTTTATGCTTTGTTTCGTGGCACTCCATACTTCATTGCTCAATTCTGATCGATCTCAACTGTTGTTGATTGTTATATTTAGAAATGGATCGTGGATCATTAGATTCTAGCCAGACTTGCTAATTTGCCGGAACTTTTTCGCATCAATGAAAATGATCAGGAGTTCTCATTGTTATGAGTACTCTAAATGGTCCGTTGTATCCAAATTTTCTTTGCTTTTCTTATTACGCATCAATAACAATTCGCAGGTTTTCTATTCATGCTGGCCATGCTTCATTTGTGGATCATACCGCACTTGTTTTTTAAGTTAACATTTGCATATCTTGGGGATGTGTAGTCTGTGTAGATGGTTTACCGGGTTATGTCGAACATGAAAAATGCTATGAAGGGAAGGCTCCATCTATGGTGATTGGCGAGTACTACGTTACGCTAAATAAGCTAATAGTGTTAATTCTAATTACTTTTGAAAGTGTGCAGCTTGAAACTTTGAAAGAGTAGAAGTATGAAGTATCTTTACTGTATTGAAAACTCTTTTGCTATTATTAAATACATGAATGTCAGGAATTGGGGAAGACAAAGGTATTATTCCTATTGAGGTTTCACAAGCCAGATGGCTTTAACACACATTGATGCAACTGGTGCTCTTGATCTTATTGAGTCAAAGTTGTGATGAAAGCTCAAGTTCCACTTCATTCATGGAAGCACATTGATGCTAAGCTTCTGCCCATTTTCACAGTGATCTCCCACACCGCAGATGTACCATTGTCGACTGGCTTCTGCTAATCTGAAGGAGTCATTTCCACTGGAAAAAGCTGCCAGGTTTGGCTCCTTTATGCAATCTTCATATGCAGTTTCATTCACTTGAATCACACTGTGCAAGTCTTCATCATAGTTGAACACTGTTTAAAGTAGTCATAGTGTATCATGTTTTAGTATATTTGAATTGGAAGTGTTTGATGTAGTCATCATAAATTAAAAAGAAACGACATCGAGAAAAATTTTCTCGGTTCTTCTATATTTAGTTTGAAACCAAAGAAAAAAAATTTGTTGTTTGATATAAAAGAAGCAAGCAAAGCTGGGTTTAGTTTGAAACAGTTAAAAGTCCTGTGGTTTCGCATCATAAGTGAACATGAACATGAACATTTGTTTGGCAGTGCAAGAACATCCTTTGATGGCTTAAAGCTAGAATTTGTTGTTTGTTCCATTTTTGCTCTTTTTAATTCAAATTCATCATTGACTATGTCTGAGGAATATTTGTTCTATTTTACCTGCTGTGATTTCATTTTTATTACTTAGGTGTTGGGATCTTATCTGTGTGAATGGTGCTTCAAATCTATTGCAGTACCAATAGTGCTAACTTGGGTGATTGAGGAAGGACACACATGTGGTGAAAATGCGGATCTTTGGCTTCCATCTCTCAAATATTCGAGCAAGGGATATCGGAAAGGAAAGCCGAGGAAATCAAGTAAAGAAAAAATGCAGGAGAAATTTGGAGACTTACATAGAGTGTCGCCGACGTGAAAGGTTTGTCCTTGAGCCCAATCGCCGTAGTTTGGAAATTGAGTCCAACCTTCATCACCTCCAACCACATGTGTTTCTCCTCCTCTTGCAGAAACCAGAGAAAGAGAAGCTGTGACACAGATCAACAACAGGCAAGTGAAGATGCTCATACCGAAAACGGGTAGAGCTGCCTTTCTTAGCAATAATGGTGAAGAAAACAATCTTCTTCTATGTTGACACACTGACTAATCTCTCTGAAGAAGAAGAAGAAGAAGAAGAAGAAGAAGAAGAAGAGCTTTGATTTGCTCAGGTGTGTGTTTGGGTGGTAGGAAGGTCATGCATATCTTGTTATTATTTGTTTAAAAATACTAGGATGACCCGTTTTGAGATATAGGGTGTCCATTGATTTTTGCATTGATGTTTGTGTGCACACAAATCGATATGTATTTAATGGACATTAACAATCGGGTGTTTCAAAAGGTCAGCCTAACATCTTGCATTTGGAAAACCTTTAATATGTTTGATAGGAAAAGTCTCAACCCAATTTAGTTTAGGCAGGCTATATGGATTTAAGGTTTCAATAAAAAAAGACTCAATATCAAATTAGTTAAAGCCGGCTACATGAATAAATTTTTTTAATCGACATCGATTTAGTTCAAATTGTGAAATAGTTTAGAAAGTTTCAAAATAGATTATTAAACATTTCAAAGTAGATTATGTTATGATATGTTAATTTTGATGAATATACATTACCATAAATGTATACACCCCAAATGCTCCACTTAGACTGAGGCCATAGATCTATCAGTTCACTTTAGAACAAAAAAAAAAAAAAAAAAAAAAAAAAAACAGGATTATTATTTTTTAGTAGGTAATTAGTGTTATTTTTTAATCTTTATGAAAAGAGTGAAATTGGTAAAAAACAAAAGGGTCCTGCTACATACTATCCCAGCACGAATGTGCATGCATTTTTTGTCGATATCTGTGTGATACAAATCATGTTAAAAATAATGGATGCCAACATTTGCTAATTGTTTACTATTGAGAGCACAACAACAAGCTTGATGTGTATTTCGAGACACACAATCAATGAATCCATGGATAAATTTGGGAGGGGGGCCATTCAAATATTTTTCCCTATTTTTGTTTTGGGTAATGCTAGATGGACTCAAAAAGTCCGGACTCAAACAATCAAAAAGACATAAATACCCTTAATTAAAATTCATTATTAGTGTTTGGGGGTAGAGGGTAATTAGGTCTTTTACTTAGGTAGATATCTTAAATATTTTTTGTTTTGTTTTTACTGTCCCGTGTGTAGGTGCGGAATCTCTGCAACATGTCCCTAAGTCCACCACGTGTCGCATTCTGAACAGACCACAGACTTTTTACTTAGAATCTTGAGCGTACACGTGGCGTTAAGAAAAAGAGAATCACTGATTAATTCTAATTATGTAATTTTACGACATATTTCCGTTCAAATCTCCACTCTTCGCGCGCTTTAACCACCACCGCTTGTTTGATTCCTCTCCCCATTTCTCCAACCAGGTCCTTCACCACCATCACCACCGCCGCGATCACTACCATGGACGACGACGACCACCACAACATCATCCTCCGCGACGCCGCCGCCCCTCAGACGCGCCGAAAAATCCAATCCTACAGCCAGCAATTGGCATTCCCAATCAACCACCACCACCACCATCCCAACCGCCACCACAATGCCAGGAGAAAGCACAGCCTGGAGGAAGCCCGGATGCCCAAAAACGCAGACTTGTACGCCGCCGCAGACGACTACGATGACCAACATTTCTTCATAACAACCACTAACAACAACGATAAAAAGGCTGGTGTCAGCGGCAATGGCAATGGCAATGTAGTCGGCGAGGGGGGGCTGGAGGAGTTTGTGGCTAGTGGTGGAGGGAAGGGGATATTCAAGGTGCCCAGCAGGTCGGCGGTGCATCCGGATCGGCCGCCGAGTCTGGAATTGCGGCCGCATCCGCTGCGGGAGACGCAGGTGGGGTGCTTCCTGAGGGTGGTGGCGTGTACGGACGCGCAGATGTGGGCGGGGCATGAGGGCGGGGTGCGGTTTTGGAATTTTAGGGATTTGTATGGGGTGGGGGTGGGGGTGAATAAGGGGAAGGAAGGCGAGGAGGATGCGGCGCCGTTTTGGGAGTCGGATGCGACCACCTCGCCTGCTTTGTGTATTATTTTGGATGGAGCGAGTAGGTTGGTGTGGACGGGGCACAAGGATGGGAAGATTAGGTCGTGGAAGATGGAGCAGTCCACGACGATGCGGGACGGGACTGCTGGATTCAAGGAAGGTTTGAATTGGCGCGCCCACCGCGGCCCTGTTCTTTCTATGATCATCACCTCTTATGGTATGTGTGTACCTAATTAATTGACGAAATTGATTCATCTGTTTTGATTTCATTCTTATGATTCAGCAATGTAGATTTGATCTGCTTTTTCAGATGAACATTGTTATGCATTTTCATGAAATTGAATTTGATTAAACAATTAAGACATGTCTTTGGTATTATTAAATTGGAAGAAGAGGGAGATGCATTTAATGGAGAAAGAATGAATACACGAGAAGTAAGCAAGATGAGATAACAAAACAAAAAAAAATAAAAAAAAAAATGAAACTTTTAATTCTTGGAGGGTAAAATAATCAAGAGGAAGAAAGGGCGGAACTGTCGGAACATTTTGGAATTGCAATCGGCTTCGAAGAATATGGAAAAGTTCGTAGAAGCGTGTGTAGAACTTGCGGTGCTACTGAATAGTGATGTAATGCCATTGTTGACATAAACAAGACAACGACTTTCTACACGATGGTTCCATTATTCATTCATTTGAATTGATTCGATGTTTTTCTACGCAACGGTAGTACTTATGATAATCACCATATGGAAGTATGAACTCCATTGCAGTCAAGTGTGAGAAACATTTCATTTCATTTACTTGATGAGGTTTGACATTGTTTGGTATAAATTTCAGGTGATTTGTGGTCAGGCTCTGAGGGAGGTTCAGTTAAAGTTTGGTCTTGGGAAGCCATAGAGAAGACTTTTTTCCTATCAACAGATGAAAAGCACATGGCTTCTTTATTAGTGGAGAGATCCTTTGTTGACCTCAAGAGTCAAGTCACTGTAAATGGTGTCTGCTCTATATCTAATTCGGATGTGAAGTACTTGTTGTCTGATAATTCTAGAGCAAAAGTTTGGAGTGCTGGTTCTCAATCCTTTTCACTGTGGTATGCATCAACTCTGTATTGCTCAAGTTTTTTTTTTTTCTCAGATAAACAACAGAACTAAACAATCGTGCCTTGCCAACAACTAATCCACTTGTTCTTCCTCTTTATATTGTGATATTTTTGTTGATATGTTGACCTTATAGTTCTATGGAACAAGTGTGGATTAATATTAAGATTTCTTTTTATTAATTTTACAGGGATGCTCGCAGTCGGGAACTTCTAAAAGTCTTCAATGTGGATGGGCAGATTGAGAACCGTGTGGATTTGTCGGCAGCACAAGATTCTGGCATCGAAGATGAAATGAAGGTAAAATTTGTTTCTTCATCGAAGAAGGAGAAATCTCAAGGTTTGAGCTTTTTCCAGCGTTCACGTAATGCTTTGCTAGGAGCAGCTGATGCTGTGCGCCGAGCTGCAACTAAGGGCGCATTTGCTGATGATAACAAGAAAACAGAAGCAATTGTGCTAACTGTAGATGGAATGATTTGGACTGGATGTACAAATGGTTCACTTGTGCGGTGGGATGGCAATGGTAATCGATTACAGGACTTTAATCATCTCTCTTCTGCTGTTCAATGTTTATGTACTTTTGGATCAAGGATATGGGTAGGCTATATGAGTGGTACTGTTCATGTACTGAATCTGGAGGGTAATCTGCTTGGTGGATGGATTGCACATAGTAGTCCAGTTATTAGCATGGCAGTTGGTGATGGTTATGTTTTCACATTAGCTAATCAGGGTGGCATCCGTGGATGGAGCATTACGTCTCCAGGTCCGCTTGACAATATCTTGCGAACTGAGTTAAGCAGCAAAGCTCTTGTGTATGCAAAGCAAGAAAATCTGAAGATTTTGGTTGGTACTTGGAATGTTGGACAAGAAAAAGCATCTCATGACTCACTAATTGTGTGGCTGGGTTCTGTTGCCTCGGATGTTGGGATCGTCGTTGTTGGATTGCAGGAAGTGGAAATGGGTGCAGGTTTCCTTGCTATGTCTGCTGCAAGAGAAACTGTAAGATATTCAGAATTCTTATCCAATTGTTTGGAATTAATATTGATTTTGAAATGGTGCATGATAGAAGCCGCATTGATGTTGCATGAACACCCAGTTTATGATAATTTTGTTATTGCATTGGTGTGTTTGTTCATCATTTTTTTACATCAGATTGAGGCACCACGTCAGTGTATCTTTACTCCGTTAAAATTAGAGTTCACTGCTGAATTATATGCATGTAAATTTTTTGAAAACTCCATCTTTGCTGATTAAGAAAGATGTAAGAAAAAACTCCTTGGGTGTGAGTTTGTATGTATAGCAGTAATACCACAGGGAAGTCCTATGTAAGATTGCAATTACTCTTGTATTTACATCATTTATTGACCATAGATGAGTTTATAGTTAATCTGGTGTGCAATGAGTGCTCCTTTTTTTTTGCTTTTTAAATAAAAGTATATGCACCATTCAACAACTTATTCTTGTGAATGATTGCCAGATATTAATTAATTCCATAAGTATTGATGCTTAGCTTTGTTCTCTTCTTACTATTCCAGAGATACTCTTATTTACTAGTTTCCTAGTTAATTTGGTGTGCTATGAGTGCCTTTTTGCTATTTCAATAGGAGTAAATGCGTCGTAAATCAACTTCATATCCATTAATTCCACAATTATTGATGCTCATCCTTGTTCCTACTATTCCTGAGATGTTCTTGTATACTACTTTCCTGGTTATTTGAACTTTTTAATACTGACTGTAGGTGGGACTGGAAGGAAGTTCTGTTGGGCAATGGTGGATGGATATGATTGGGAAAACTTTAGATGAAGGAACAACTTTTGAACGTGTGGGCTCCAGGCAGTTGGCAGCTTTGCTTATTGTTGCATGGTACGCATTGATTCGAGTATTTTTCTTTATCTGTATTTCATTTACTTTTAGTGATTTGTGAAGGGTTTTTCTACTTGTGAAGACAATTTGGTAATTATTGATTGATAAATCTAATAGACGACTTTCTGGATTTTCCATGCACGTTATTGCTTTCACCACAAACCATACAAGTCAATTTCCAGGAAAAATCTTGGATATGAAGGGGGAAACAAAGAATATTCACTCCTGTTTACCTATGGTATCGAACTTTTGCCGCAAGTGCCATTAAACAATTTGACAAAGCTGTGTTTATAAATAACTTCATCAATTCATCTAAGCATTTTCCTAAAAGTAATAATTTGGTTACCTAAAAGTATGAATTAACTCCAGAAGTATAACTTGATCTTAGGGATTGTTTTGTAAGATCTCGACATGATAGTGAAGTGTATATAACTTTGCCAAAGAATTATGAAGATCAACATCTTGTTAATGCATGCGAAAGATATGATTATGTACTTAAAATATATTATACTATACAACATGACAATATAAAGTAACATTTACCATCTATGTAATGCTTGACATATTTTTTCTTGAGCAACTCACTATCTGCGACTTTTATTCTTAAAAACTGCAGTGAATCTATGGCTTTTAGGTTGCAATAATCTAACATTGATCAATACAATTATTTTGTCTCATTATTTTTCAAGGAAAAATGAAAGAGTAGCTTGCTGTCTTTTTACCCTGTTATTTTTCAATGAACTTCTCCACTTCTGTGATCACCATTTTCAACAATGTAATAGTAATAATATGACTTGATACTTCTTTTCCAGGGTAAGAAAAAATCTCAGACCACATGTTGGGGATGTTGATGCTGCGGCAGTACCATGTGGTTTTGGGCGTGCCATTGGAAATAAGGTACTTCTTGCTTTTGTGTTTTGAGTTCATTGCATTTATTTAAGTCGAGGTAGCAACTTGACTTCTCTTACCAGGTTACTTGTAATGACAGTCAAACATGCAAAACTTGGGGATGTTGATGCTGCGGCTGTACAATGTCTTGTTATTAAATATCTACCTATGTGATCTAGGTGACAGCAATAAGATATCACATCCAAAAGCTGTTTTTTCTGATCATTTGATCATATATAAAGTGTTTGTAATCACTTTGTTGATTTATTCCTATCTGGTTTTTGATTTACAATTGCACTTTGAGCTATCTGGCTTTTTTTTGATATAATCAAATTTGAGATCGGATTTGGGATATCCCGAAGACATTCTAAAGATGCATGCCATATTCATAGTTGCCCAGTCTTAAGTTATTCCTCATTTCCTTGCCCCGAAAAATCTGTACTTCACTAAGTATTGCATGAATCTAAAAAACATTTCAAAATCATATGGACTGGAATCTCAGGTTGTTGTTATCATCGGTAAATCTTGACTGCTATGATTTGCTCACAGTTGTATAGGAAATTAAATGTATGTTTGCCACAGACCAAATTGGGAAGATAGTGTACATCATGCTACTGAGTTTTCTTTCTCGTAGAAGACGGATAAACTTGTTGCTCTTCACTTTACGACTGATTGGCGTATTTCATCAACTGAGTGCTTTCCTAGAGTGTTAAATTTGCTAAGCTATTATGCCATTATTCACATGTTCATCTCTTCAAACCTATGGTGATCTCTGAGCAGGGGGCTGTTGGTTTGCGAATGAGAGTCTATGACCGGATATTTTGCTTTTCAAATTGCCACCTTGCTGCACACTTAGAAGCAGTTAATCGACGTAATGCCGACTTTGATCATATCTACAGGACAATGACCTTCAATCGACCAAACCTCCTGAATGCTGCAGCTGGTATTATTATACCCCCCAAAGTGCTTCTTGTTCTCTACTCATATATGCCTCAAGTTTTTTTTTGTCTTATTGTTTTGTTTATGTTAATATCCTTGCAGCAGCTGGAGGTTCATCTGCTGTTCAGACACTTCGTGGTCCAAATGTGCGTATTCTTCGTTTGATGATTTAAAATCTTAAACTTGAAGTTTATATCTCGTGTACTATATTTCTCATTCTGGAGCTGCAATCAATTTTCTTGCTTGCACAGGCTGTAGGCATTCACTCGGAAGAGGGAAAGCCTGAACTATCCGAAGCAGACATGATTGTATTTCTTGGGGATTTTAATTATCGACTTTATGGCATTACTTACGAGGAAGCGAAGGACTTTGTTTCTCAACGATGCTTTGACTGGTTGAGAGTAAAAGATCAACTTAGAGCAGAAATGAGATCTGGGAAAGTCTTCCAAGGAATGCGCGAAGGCGTTTTTACTTTTCCTCCCACATACAAATTTCAAAGGAACCAAGCAGGTTTAGGAGGTGTGCTTGACATAAATTTAATACTTCTGAATTGTTGCCTGGTTAATTTGGACTCATGTGCTTCCTTGAGTTCCTATGTTTGTTTGTCCACATATTTGCACTTGCATTTGTCTTAATTTCTCAACAACAACAACAAAGCTTCAATCCAAAAATGTCTTAAAGTTTCTAAAAAAAAAAAAAGACACAATTCGAATCATGCTTACAGTGCTACTTTGCTGCTCATAGTTTAGCCATGCCATTAAAGTTTTTCTTGTGCCCTGTATATATTCTTTAGGTTACGATTCCAGCGAGAAGAAACGGATTCCTGCATGGTGTGACAGAATACTATACCGTGATAACCGTTCTGGTGCAGTATCCAAGTGCAGTTTAGAGTGCCCTGTAGTGTCTTCAGTTTTGCAGTAAGTTTCTTCTGGTTATTATTATTTTTTGGTTCTCCATTATATATTTTTGGTCTCAGATCTTTTCCTTGTTTTCCTTAGTTACGACGCTTGCATGGAAGTGACAGACAGTGATCACAAGCCTGTCCGGTGTATATACAGCGTTGAGATTGCTCACATTGACGAGTCAGTAAAGAGACATGAGTTTGGAGAGATCGTTAGATCGAATGAGAAAATCAGGTCTTTGCTTGAAGAAACACACAGCATTCCAGAAACTCGCATTAGCACAGACAAGATAGTCCTCCTAAACCATGAAAAGTGTTTCCTACAAATCATGAACAAAAGTGACAAAGACAACGCCTTGTTTCAATTGTTTTGTGAAGGCCAGTCCTCTATCGGAGAAGATGGTGAAGCGTACAAACAGCGTCCAAGAGGTTGCTTCGGTTTCCCTCGTTGGCTTGAGGTAGATTCCCCTACTCTTGAGTAGAATGTTGACATACATTTTGCTCATAATTTCACTCTCTTATTTTGGCATTCTTTGATGAAATATGCGTATTTTAGGCGCTTTTATGTTTTGGTAGAGATGTTTTAGAATGCGATCGATCGGCTGAGAACCTGGATTATTATCCTTAACTTTATGAAATTATCCTGTATATGCACACAGATTTACAATTAAGTTATCTTGTACATCTTATGAATTTATGATTATCAAATGTACATACACACACAGCCTTCGAAGCATGGGAAATATATCAAAATTCTTGATCTTTTAGGTGGAGAATACTTTTTGTTGAGATTATTTCCATTGCAATAGTTAAGCCAAACATTCTTGATCAACGGGAAAGTTGATATTGCTGAAAGCAAAAGGTTTTAAGATTCCTTGTATAATTGATTGATTTTTTATTTTTTATTTATTTTTTTTTACTGTTGATTTGCTCTAGATCACTCCAGCAGCTGGGATGATAAAACCTGGACAAATGGCTGAAGTCTCAATAAATCATCAAGAGTTTCATACCCTGGAAGAGTTCGTCGATGGAATCCCGCAAAACTGGTGGAGCGAAGATACGGTAGACAAGGAAGCTTTGCTTGCTTTATGCATTAGAGGTAGTCGTTCCCATACATCGAAAAGCCAGCATATACATGTTAGCCATTCTTTCGCGTCCAAAAGTATACGCGCCAGTTCAAGATGCAGTTCAGCTAGGAGAGTTCAAGGGACCAGATCTAAATCTTGATCACTGATATCTTAAGTAGTACTTCATCTCATATGTGCTTGTGAATTCATGTAACTCACAATTTTGGAAGGGCGCGCGGAGGCAATGGCGTAAAGAACATGAAGGAAAGGAAAAGTTCTTCAACAGATTTGTAAGCTCAGTCCTCCCAGGTTGCATCTCATACAACGCAACTTAGTGTAAATAATTAGCACTGAAGCCAAGCCCAATTCAATGCGTAACAAAGTCTCTGGGAATGGCTTTCATTTTTTGTAAACCATTTTAAGCATTTCTGATGCATATTCTTTACACCATCAATTCTTTCAACCACTTTGTTTGTGAAAGAAATACCTCTGTAGTATTGTTGGATGAACTAACCTCTCTGGATTTTGAACATAAGTTAGAAAAATAACACATACATTAACAAGCAGAATGAATTTCCTTCTTTCTTTCTTTCTTTTTTTCCTCTTTATGTTCAGTGTTTTGATTTTCTTGCAATTTTAAAGTTTATCTTTACCTTATTTAAATACTTTCATAGGCTCCTAAAGTTTGATAATAAGGAGATATTGGATATAGATATTAAATTTAGGTAGCAACGACAACGGCAACATAGCCTCAATCCCAGTAATTGATGGTGAGTTTTCCAAATCATTATCAAACTCTTCCATTGTGCTCGATTAAGTACAATTGATGGTGCGCTTTCCAAACTATTTAAATCCCTCTTAATTAATGCGTCCTTACCTCGTCATATTTTTACAATTTCTATTAAGTCAAGTTTTCTAGTAGGGTTATTTGTACGTCCCTCTTTTTTCTTTCCTCTTTATGTTCTGTGTTTTAATTTTCTTGCAATTTTGAAGTTTATCTTTACCTTATTTAAATACTTTCATATGCTCCTAAAGTTTGCTAATAAGGAGACATTGGATATAGATATTAAATTTAGGTAGCAACAAGAAAATTTATTATGACTATTGTAAACAAGATGCACACCTTTTTGAACTTTCCTTCTATTCCTCATTTTTTCTGCAGTTGTTCCTTCAAATTTCCAAAAGGACCGTAAGGTTTCTCCTTCGACTCCTGTTTTCTACTACAAATACAGACACCACTGTTAAGATTTGCGCCGCACTTGAGGCATAAACCTTTGCAACTCGGGTCACATATTGCATTGATGGTGATCTCAATGTGCACTAAGTCTCGAATTTGCTTCGAAATATCTATTTCTTTTTCTTCGGCTGGGAAGTAGAGCCGATCATCCAAGTCTATGGCATCATCGTTGTCGTCTTCCTCTCCATTGCTCACAGTACTTCTACTCTTGTCTTCTCCAAATATGCACCCCATATCAATCACTTCTGTTTCTTCTATCGGTTCTTCTGTTAGTAAAAGTGTAAAATTGGAGAATACACTCTCTGCAGCTGGTTCACCACACCTAACACATGAAATGAAAATTAACTCAGTCAGATGTGCTTTTCAGAATACAATTTTTTGACCAAGTTAACCAAGAAGGGTATGCAATATATGAAGAATTTCGACAAGATGAGACAACAAAATGGTCAGTTGGTAACATCCAGAATTCAAATTTTAATGTATTTCTACAGATTTTTTTTCTTCGAAAAATTGATGTTGATCAGACATGTATAATAACAACTAAACATCCATGAGGCATTAATTTATAGGAACAAAACAACAATCAAAGATTTCAGTTAAGTAGACTTTCTTCCAAGACTAGATCACAAGGATTTTTTTTCCTTCTAAAAGGAAATTGCAGAAGACTCGCTGAACTCATTCCTCTTATGTCTCTTCCTCACAAGGTCCCATCACACTCACATGCAAAGATGGAGGGATTAAGTGCTAGAAGCATCCGATCCCATTCTTTACTTGTCATCTCCATACATCGTTTACATTCAATATTATTCATCATGCTGTTTCTCACTAGATTCCCAAGTAGCGAATAGTCTATTGCTACAAGGTTTTTTTTTATAAAGTTTCCACTATCAAAAGCTAAGCATCAAATCAGAATCGAAGTCCATCCAATTCAAACAATTCTTATCATAGGCTTCATACAAAACCTCAATCCTACATTAGTTGTGGTCGGTTACATGGACCAAACTCTTTCACTCAACTCAATTCAATGCATTCAATGGCATGCGCTTTCAAAATCATTTAAATCATTCATAATCAATGCATCCAAAGTTATCTTTGGTCTACCCCTACACTGTTGAATTCCTTCCGTTTCTACCACGGGCTCCATATAGAAGCCTCAATCCCAAATTAAGTTTATATATGTTTGATCCATTTCATGAAAAGTGACAAAAGTTTTACGCTGGTTGTCAACCTATTGCAACCCTCCTCCATTTTCCAAAATGAAAAATGAGCTTTAAGCTTCCCTCCCCCACTTTTCGGGTATGAAAAATGAGTTTGAGAACTCCCTTACCCATTTTTCGGTATGAAAAATGGGCGTCAGAGTCCTCCTCCTTTATCCGGACTTGGGATCGGCTATGTAGCGCACATAGTGTACAACATAGGTGGAGTTATCCAAAACAAAACATCAATCAATCTCAAAAAAAATGTAAACTTTAACAAACACCATAGATTAAGAGACTTAAGATCGAAGACTCACCGACTACAGTCATTCCACTCAATTTAACACACTCGATGATGTTCTTTCAAAATCCTTCCTACATCTCCAAAGTCATCTTAGCTCTACAACTACATGCTACATTGTCGAATTTCTTTAGTTTCTACTACAAGGTCCATACATAAAGCTCATTCTAAAACATCAATCAATCTCAAAAAAAATGTAAACTTTAACAAACACCATAGATTAAGAGACTTAAGATCGAAGACTAACCTACTACAGTCACTCCGCTCAATTCAACACACTCGATGACATTCTTTCAAAATCCTTCCTACACTTCCAAATTCATCTTTGCTCTACAACTACATGCTACAATGTCGAATTTCTTCGGTTTCTACTACAAGCTTCATATAACCACAAACATCAATCAATGTCGAAAAAGATGTAAACTTTAACAAACATTATAGATTTAGAGAGCTTAAGATCGAAAAATCACCGATTGCATCCAAGAGACAGCACAGTCCTAACGATCCCATCCAGCCTCAACTCCCCCTTCTTCCTCCGCCTCCCGACGTCCACCGACACCAAAACCGGCGTCCCAAGCGGATACTCCTTCACGCCATTCGCCACTCGCATCCCCATCGCCGACGCCCTCGACCTAGACACCTCGCTCGACACCTTCCCTAAACCTAGCCTCTCCAGAGTAGTGCAGTACTCCAAATGCGTCGCCGTAGCGTCTCTCCTGTACACCACCGCCCCCTCCCATGGCGCCCCCACCATGTTCTCGTCCTCCCAGTCGATCTCGACCGGGTCTTCGAAGTCGAGGTTCGTGATCGTCGCGTCTCTGCATAGGAATCGATGGTGGTGGTGATGGTGGTGGTGGTGGTGGTGGTGGTGTGGAGACTGACAATGGAGATTGATTGGAGTTGAAGAGTCGGAGATCGGATTTGGAGAGTTCGTGATTAGGGTTTTGTTGATGTTGTTGTTGGAGCTCAATTTGTGAGCAACAATGGCGGTCGAACATGGAGATAAGACGAACACCATTTTTGACACCAAAGCGACTCTCTCACTCCCTCTCTCGTTGACTTTCAGGGTTTTAGACTGTTGGGTGACGCACTTTTTGGACGTAGCTTTCTACACTGATGGTATAGGACTTTAAGATTATTCATCGAGATGCAGTGTTTAGCCGCAGACCCGAAAATGCACGTTCCATATAATGTGGATTAATTGAATGATTGTTAAAAAACTCGATTTAATATAAATCAAATAAAAATTCACTTATATCACCGATAGATCAAAGATAACTTGAGATGCATAAATTATGAAATTTTTAAAAAACTTGTTGCAACCCTCCAAAAGATATGATCTAGTAGTTTAAAATAGAGTTTGTGACGAGTTTGATTCGTAATAACTGCACTATTTCTCATTCGACCTTTGATAAGTAGTAAGACCACTCTTTTAACCCCGTAAATTAATCAGACCTAAATCAAGAGAGGTTGAGGCGCTTCGAACACCCAAAAAAATAAAATAAAATAAAGATTTATTGAACTAGTATTCAATATTTGTTTATTTAATCGAGGGGTTGTAATTTGTAAAGCAATGGTATGAACTATTTCGTTCATTTTCTTAGTGGTTCATGTTCAAACTCAAAGAAATGAGTCACATTAAATCCCCTGGCTAAGGGGTTGCCGTCGCTCGAATGGTCCTCGAATGGTCCTACCTGCCCCAAGTCCGAGACTAGTTGGATACCCGAGCCCCGAAAAAATGGGTGTAAAAAAATGATTTTCTATTTTCAGCTTCAGGGGTTTAGACAGTAGAGTAACAACTTTTTCCTACAGACATATCTACACAGTCGGTGTAGGACCTTAGATTAGGCATCGAGATGCGTAATGAAAGGTAATCAACGTTTGGTATTACGTAGGTTTGGTATTTGATCGGACCGGGCGGCTCGGAAGCAGGTGCGGAGACAGAAAAGGAGGGTTGGGAGCAGCTTCCGGAAGGCGAAAGCTCAGCTACGGTCTCAGGTTTGGACAAAACCCTAATTCCGAATCACTCTTTTTCGCGCGCTTTTTTCCTTCTCTCTCTCTCTCTCGACCTTCTCTGAACAAACAAAAATGGCGAATTTAACGAGCGAGCGAACGCTCATCCATTGCTGTACTTCTAGGTTTGCAGGAACTTCGCTTCGGCGAAGCAGAGGAAGAGAAGAAGACGAAAAAGATCGGATCTTTTGAGGGAGTGAATGTTGGGGAGATGGGGACTAGGGTTCCGGTTCAGCAGTACAGTCTGAGAACGGCAAGTTCGTATCTTGGAAGCTCCTTGCATGATCTCAACACGGTGGATGCGCGCACCGGAGATATCGAAGGGATTAGCGATGTCGATCGGGATGCCGTCACGCAGGACAGCTTGGACGACGACGACGACGATGATGAGTCCAATTCTGCTGTAGTGAGTGAATTCTACATTTGTTGTCGTTCTTCTTCAATTTTCAATATGATGAACCTGGTCGGGTTGCCACAACGATAAGGCGAAGGTGGGGTTGTGGGAGTCAATCGCACGACCTCAGTTTCGATTCTTCAGTGTGGTAAGATTGCTCGGGTCACTGAGTTCTCACTACGAGTCGAGAGCCAGGGCCACCTGGGATTATTGAGTGTAACCTCTACACCCACCATTATCAAAAAGTAAAATAAAATTCAATAAGATGAGTACTAAATTTGTTGGACTGGTAGAAGAGTAGACTGTCACTGAACATACAATTGATGGTTTGAGTACTAATAGTAAAAGAAGGAGCTTTAGAAGGGATTGAGACTTATGTGTCTGATTATGGTGTAGTGTCTGGTTTGGTTCTCTAGTTTTTAAAGTTTTACTTTTACGTTTATTGCATTCATTTATCAGGACTGTATACATGACTCGTATAGAAGTTCGTTACCGCTTCATGCCGTTGGAGTGGAAGATGATCGCTCGGGGCTTGAGAATGGCGGGTCTTCGAGAAGCCCATATGATATTCTGACGATTGATGGTGAGTTCGTTGCTTTTCTTATTTGTTGTCTATCGAGTTGCTGGTTAGTTTGTGTTTATGTATTTATTTTTTCGTTACTGAATTGGAATGTGTGGAAATTCCATATTCGCGAATGAACTTTGTGCAGATGTTTCGCCAATTGAAACTGCTCGTGCTAGATTCTTGCAAATCGTTGTGGACCATTTTATCAGTGACCACATAATTGAAGTGGCAGACACGGAGATAGACTATATTGGTCATCCAGGGCATGATAAGCCACATAAAAGGAAATTGAGAGAAGTTCAATATGAAGGAGATCCAAGGTTTGTTTTGCCGTTGATGTATGTGGCTAATTTGTATGAAACACTGGTCAATGACGTGAATGTTAGGCTTGCCTCATTGGATGGGATTCGTGAAAAGACCATTGGGGTAGCTCTTGAAGCTGCTGGTGGGTTGTACAGAAGACTAGCTAAAAAATTTCCTAAAAAAGGTATTCATTTTTGCCGAGTTTCTCAAACTAATGGCCGTAGAGGATATTTTATGTTCTTTTATCTGTTTATGAACTATTTCAACATACTTTATTTTTATTATGCTTAGGGCCTTGCACATTTAAAAGAAGAGAACTGGCGACCTCTCTTGAAACCAGGGCCAGATTCCCCGAGCTAGTTATACAGGAGGAGAAGCGTGTTCGCTTTGTAGTTGTCAATGGTTTGGCCATTTTAGATAAACCAAACACTGTGCCTATTGAAGATGCTGAATGGTAAGATGGTGTATTGTACTTCTTAAAAAATAAAAAAAAATAAAAAAAACTCGATGCCTTTACACTTCACAAATTAAACCTGCCCTTGTACGTTTATGAATAAAAAGTAAAGTTTAATATTTGCTGAAGAAGCTATCTTTAAGCCTTCATTGATGCTTTTCTATTTTCATTGTAGTTTGTATTTGTAAGGGTATAAGGTGAGCGGTGAAGTTACTAGTACATTTGATGAATGAACTTAATAATACTGTCATGTAAAGGGTGTGGATCCATTAGCATGTGTTTAGGGGATGCCATCAATAACTATCAATAGAGCAGTATGAACAATACTAAATTGAGCGCAATGGAAGAGTTTGTAGCCAACCCCAACACTTAATAGAGCAATATGAACAAAGAGCGTGCCCCTTATGATTTTTCTAATGCAACTTAATCAACCTTATACTGAATATGCAGCAGCAGTAGAGTAGTAATTGTAGTAGAAATGGATAAAGTGCACACACATAATTTTGTAACACCACTTTAACTTGCCAGTAGAGTAGATCTGCCGATGCCAAGATAAGAGGGAATTTTGTAACTTTTCTTGATCTGCGCTGGCAGTTTTTGCTGTTTGCAATGGTTGTGGCCTATTCTTCCTTATAGAATAAAGATCCATATTGTATTGAAAGAGAGCTTCTGCTTTTATCTGATAAATACTTTTATCTGATAAATACCCCATGCAGGTTCAGAAGGTTAACAGGCCGACATGAAGTTGCTGTTTCTGCTCGGGATTACAAGTTCTACTCACCTAGGCATAAATATCGACGATCTACATCGCATTCTGTTTCTGGCATCACTGGGTTACCTGTAAGTTTGGTTCTCCAGTTGAAGAACTATGTAATATTTATCTGATTCAAGAAGAATGAAGCTCATAATTCAGGTTTTTTATTGCCAATCTCAGGCTTATTCAGGAGTGGACAATTCTCTTGTAATGGGTTCTACACCAGGCTTCCGTCATGTAGCCGATGTAAGACTTCATGTTTGACTCGTTAGATTTCGGCTTACTATAATATTCATTCTTTGTTTGTATTTCTCTCCTGTGAATTTGTGATGAGTCATCATTGTTCTAGTGAATCTTAAAATGAATGCAGACTAATGTACAATGTCGTATGGTTAGATGCAGTTATCAAATTTTCTTTATATCAATGTTATTGACGGGGCTTGTGTCAAGTTTCTCCTTTCTTTCTTCTTGATTTCTTTCTCTCTTTTTGGAGTCTAGACTAGAAATGCAATTCTTGGCTGAAAAGGAAAGTATCGTGGCATTTGGCAACACAACTGTTTTTTGCCGTTCACACCATTTGGAAATACTCCTTCGTTTTTCTAATTTTTGCCTGTTTTCCCCTGTTAACTGTATGCAGTTGAACTCTGTTACTGTTTTCTATTGTTGGAGTATAATAGTTTATCGGAGGTTGCTGTTACATATATTAATTGTTGAAATTTTGATTTGCATAATTGTACGTGTCGACTGCCTCAAAATCAGCAACAGCAAGCATCCAAGCATCATCATATTCAAGGACTCTCACATCAACCGCAGTTTCACCCTATTCATCAATCCCACCAACCCCCCATGCAGCAGGGTCAACAAGCAAACCACTTTTCTCATTCGCACAACTGTGTGCCTACTTCGCACTTGCAGGAAATCCCTCATCAGGCTTCATCTATGTCCCAGCATATAGCTTGTTTGCAACCGCTCCCAGGCAGCCAAGTTGGGGGAAGATTGCATGTGCTGGTGAGTTTCATCTTCTTATATGTCTCATTTATTCTTAGACATCGTTGCTTTGATCTCCTAGTGCAGTGCATATTTGCTAAGTTAATAGTTGTTGCACCTGTTTTTTTCACCCGTTTGATGAACTATAATTCTATAATGCTGATATTGATCATGACTCTCACAATGCAGTACTTTGTGCTTCCTGTACTATGTTCTTTCTTCTTTCTATAATGCTGAAATTATTCATCAGTAACAGTTATGTGCATCCTGTTTTAGTATTTGCATCGCATTGAGCTGAATGTTTTTGCTAATTACCAAAGGACATCCATGTGCATCATGCTTTACATGCTCATTGTTTCTTTCTTTGTTAAATTTCTTATTATTCTCTCTGATTTCTTACTCTTGTTGCCAACAAAACTTTTGTTAATCCCCGGGCTCTATTCTACTAATTAAGTTAGCCAACTCATTTTATTTATTGGATTCAAGAAATTCCTACTCTGGTATGTTTTAGACTAGAGATGCATTTTCTATTTTGGCGGGGACATAAACTGTAAGGGTATCGTAACCGCACCATTCAATTTTGCGATGTATTGCATCATTCATTTCTTTGATTTTGTTGTCCTTTCCCCGTAGGACCTTCATTGAGTCATAATCTTCCTTGGTATTTGCAGTCGAGCAGCCCTGCCAAGTACTGCGACGAATGCGGCACCCCTTATTTGCGGGAGACGTCTAAATTTTGTTCAGAGTGCGGGTTTAAGAGGTTAGGGATGTAATATTATATTTCATCACCTCTTTTCTTTCCTTTGCTTTTTTTTTTTTATCATTTTTTTTCTACCTCAATGTAAATTGTTTTGAGGTAACATATATAATTTAGTCTGTGCTAATGTACATTGTAATTTATTCTTCACTTCTTCAAATCTTGATTACATTGTTTGTATGGACTGTGTACCCATTAAAATTAATGTATCCAAAATGAAACTGTATGTGTTCCAAAATCAGTTCAACACAGGTCAAAATTGTTCTGCAATGTTTAGGCCCTGAATTCTTGTTGGTTGGTTTTCCCCCACTTATGAACCATGTACATCTATTCGGACTAGTCGAGGTAATTAGACTTGAACACCAGAACGGATAGAGTGATTGGATGTCACCGATTCCGCAGAGCACCTCTGATTTCATTTACTCTTGTACCATATGTAATAATATATCAACCTTATAAATTAAGTAGAAGAATTTATCCAAAACATTGATGATAAAATGATTCAATGAAAAAACTGGCAATGACAAAAGCTTCACATTAATAGGTCTGTCCTCGTGTCTGGTTGTCTATTCTTTGTGTGCATGGTTGTTACAAGTGGGGGAAAATAAAAGAAGGCAAGGAAAGCCTGATTAACAGGCCAAAGTCTTGGCATCGAAACAAGGTTTTTCTTCCCCGAACAAAGCCAATCATTTCCGCAATTACAACTTGGAAAAAGAGAAAAGAGAATTTGTACTGCCCCGGTCTTCGACTAGTTGAGGTGAAGGCGAAGGATGGAGGCTGTACGCCGCACTAGCAAAAAAATATTTTTTCTGCGTATGTTATGGGAAAAAGAGGCTCTTCATCTGGATCTCTATCCTGTAACCTCGTCGGAATCTGGAAAAAAAAAATTCCTTGCAGTGGAAGCTTCATTTTCTGTGAAGAAAGAAAGTTGAGGAGATCTGATCAAGCTACCGACGGGTTTTCCAATTCCATGTCCCTATAGAGGTGCCATTTATCATATCTTCGGAACCCTGGTAGAACAGGCCTAAGTCGAGGAGCAGATTTGCAGTTTGAACAACAACATCCTTGTACCTCCGATAAGCATTTGGGGCAACATCTGAACAATTGAAAGAAGAATATTTTGAATGTTAACATGCGTAGAACACATAATAATATGGGACAAAGTACTCTTAACAAGTAACAACTAAAATTTTGTCATCATGATTGAACTTTACAATTATGGGTCTAGGTCCTACTCCCTTCGTTTCATATTATCTGTCACATTTGAGCTTACATTTGAGCTTGTGCACAAGAATTAAGGTAATGATTGAAAGTCTTAAAAAGATAGACATTAAGATTAAAATACCCCTTACTAATAGCCTACTTTTCATAAGTTTTTGCTTTAGGAACCCTCAATTAGTATTAATAACATAACTTTAAATTAATGTTAAAATTGAAAAAAAAACCATAAATACACCTTTGATTTCCTAATGTGACACATTGTGAAACAAGAAAATATGGAATGGATGGAGTATTTAATATGTTTTGGAGCAATAAATCGTTAACAAGAATGGAAAAATCCATCATACCCAAAATCCATCATACCCAGAAATTCTAAGTCACTCTGTCAGTTATGATTCTCATGAATTACTAGTAATCAATGCCTACAGGGTGTTTGATTAGAAGCATTTCTGCTCAAGATGTGTGGTCTGAAAGTTAATCCCACGTCGATTAAATGAAACTTCGAAATGAAGTATATAAGTGATTAACTCCTCGCAACTAGTGTTGAGGCCTTTTGAAATAAAACCCCCCACCTATAAGAGTTAAATGTGGTTAAGTTGGAAACATTATCAATGCTAGAGGAGGACATTCACGGGCTCGCGCGGCCGTGAGAATTTTAACATGGTATCAGAGCCTATGGTTCAAATGGGACCTAGGAGGAAAAAAAACCCCGAATCATGTGACTTTTTGTTGAAGGTGGTTAAGTTGAGGACGGTATCGATGCTAGTGGAGATCCAGAGGTTAAGTTGGGTCGGTATCGGTGCTAGCAGAGGAGATCCACGGGCTCGTGCACGCGTGTGCGGCAGCCGTGAGAAGTTTGACAATTTCAGTACAAGATTGCGTATCGAAATGGAATTAAATCACCTAATATTGATGCTTACTCGAGCCAAGTATTGGAGAGGTCTTGGAACTTCCTTATAAAAAAAACTTCCACGTGTCGAATTACCGGTAAATAAATTTTTAAAAAGTTCTGAAAGATTACTTACAGATATAGTCTATTGCAGTCAAGATTAGCGCAGTTACGATGCCTCAACTCACTCAGATGTGATCGACATATGTAGCACCTCGCGAAGGTATCTGTATCAGACTCCTCTTGGGGACTGTTGCTTTGTGTCACGACGTCAGGCTTGTAAGCAGAAGGGGGAAGAGAAAGACGAGAATCAAAAACGAACAAATTACCAGTCCATTCAACTGGACCTTCCTTCTCAAGATAGTGAGAAACACCTCCCTTCAATGTGAACAAGTTATGGAAGCCCTTCTTCCTGCCATAGAAATTCTCAGAATATAGAGAAACTGATGCCTTCCATAAGGCTCAAAATTTTGAGCATGCACATGTACAAGTGGTTCACATTCAAAAATCAAAAGCAAACATTGACAGTAGCTTTGAAAATTAGACATGAATGCACAGTCAAGAGAGCTTTTTCTCATGAAATGTGCAAGCTAACTGTAACTGGTCGATGGGATTGGATGATCAGGGGTCAATGTTAACTTTAACTCAACTTCATGACTCATCTCCCCCACAAGTTATTTCAAAATCAGGGAACTTCTACACCCAATTAAATGTTGTTCCTAAATTAATAACGGTAACATATGAGTTGAGGTGTGCATCAACTCATGTGACATAATTTTACAATAATCTTGTTAAGTACGTATGTTACACCACAACCAACGGAAACAAACAAAAGAAAAAGGTGTTAACACTTTTACAAGTGAAAGAAGCAGAAAGTTTACCTGAGAATCACTGAGTATATGTCACAGCGAATACCTCCAGTGCAGTACATCAATACCTGCGTATTTTCTTTATCAACACCTGCTAGAGGATCAGAAGCTTCAACCTGAATGAACAGAACCACAGAAACAAAGACTGTTATAGTGACTGAAAAATAATGAGAGTGAGACTGCAAAGATGCATAAAGAGCAATGATATAACCAAAATTTTAGCACTCTGGAATTTATTAAACTAATTTAGAAAAGGAAAATAGAGGCATTCTCTGATTTGCAAACACTATGATGAAAACCATCATCATATGCATGAATATATTTGTATCAACATAACCAAATAATTTTCCAACCAAAAAGAAAGAAATGAACAAAGCCATCATAGGCATCCAAATAGAATGAATGCACAACCAAGCATGATAGAGTAAATAAGTTCACGGTTAACTTTGAATTTCAGTTCCTAAGTCTGAGCAAGCATGTCTACTCTAGCACGTATGTCTTTGTTATTTACTCATACTCACAGTCACATTGCTACTTTCTTCTTCTTCTTTTTTCCAAAAATCAAATTGCTACTTTAACATTACAACACATGAAAAAAAGAACATTCCTTACAAAAA
Organism: Stephania yunnanensis; assembly: GCA_039657365.1. NCBI lineage: Eukaryota > Viridiplantae > Streptophyta > Magnoliopsida > Ranunculales > Menispermaceae > Stephania > Stephania yunnanensis. The sequence continues at coordinate 52,652,761 of CM077588.1, read as the reverse complement.
AAAAAAAGCTACTTAAACATAACAAAAAAAAAATGTCAATAAGTCAAAAACATTCATTACATTAGCAGCCTTGAACGAATTTAGGTTGTTAATCATCAGCTATCATCTATATTAGAAAGTTATAGCCTGACATCACCATTATTCCTAGTCTCCAAAGAATGTAGCAAATTCTTCCATGATATAGTGCCATGTGGTGCTTAAATCTAACATTTCTCAGCTTGCAGAATCCCCTGGGCAGATACCATCCTCATTGGCTGTAGAATACCATACCCTATATGCACAAAGTTACAACTTATTTCTTTCCTCCTTGAGATGAAGTAATAGTCACCTATTATAACAAGAGACAATGTTCAAGACAGGGAAAAGTGTTAATCATATCATTTTCTACAGTTCAGAGTTCAGGCTAAGTAAGGAAGGAATTAGGATCTCACTTATTTAAATATTTAGTAAAAAATATTATTTCTATGGGCACTCATGAATTCATGGGTGATAAATAAATTGAAGATTCCGTTTCTCAATTTCAATAAAAAGTAAGACTTACATTATATTGGAAAATTAAACGATTCTTTCTATCTGAGATGATGATTAAGTTAACAATCATATTTACTTATAATATTAACAATAAAAATATGATTAAGCCAGTGACATACTTGCGGTTCAGATAGTCCAAAAGAAGTGCTCCGAAAGCAGTCCACATTCGGTCTGTGAGCACCACGGAAATGACCAATATCCCACTCATAACCTGTTCAAACTTTATGGCGCATCTTGAAAGTTACAACTTACAACCAAGGCCAGACTTAACAAGAAACAAGAAAGCAGTAGCATAACAAATTTAAACAAAACAACTAAAAATGTTAATCATCATGAGAAATAGTAACTGTATCAAAACACCTGGGGAGAAAACAAAAGCGAACAGATCAAGCACCTTAATGAAGAAACCAAAAACTGAATGCAAACATCATAAGAAAAACAATTAGGAGATGAGTGATCATCATAATGTTAAAAAGTCATCTACAAATAGTAATTTCTGAGAGTAGCATGTCGTAAGAGTTTCCAATTCCCAAAGCAGAAGCCAGATCTGAAGACTTGTAATTGAGATATGCGGCTGAATTTGATGCTAAGAGATCAACCAGAAACAACCATTTAAATAATGAAAAAATCATTTCCCTCGTATGCATTGCAGAGATCACAAAGCAATTCTTGCTCACATTCTACCAAATAAAAACGAAGTTATATTATTTGCAACTATATGTAATATAAAGGACAAAGGTGATAGAAATATAACTAAGAATGGGAAAATGCATTTTCAGCATGCAACAACAGCAAAACACATTCGTCATAAGAAATAAAATGAAACCTTACTGTAGTCAAGATATTAAAAAATGGAAAAGTATATACCATTTCTCACATCTAACAGAATAAACTTCTTATCCAGATGAGAACCTGGTGCTTCGTTAACATTATTTACAGCTTCCAGTTTTTTTCTCCACTCAAATGGTGCTAGTGGGGTTGCTCTCATTGACAAGTCATGCAATGGAAGATGAGAAATGCCTCCTTCCAACTGAAAATGTGGTAAAGGAGCCATTTAACCTACCAAACTTAGAGAACTCCTACTCTAGCAGCAATTTAACTACTACAACAATAATAATTATGTAATTAATCAAAAAAAATTAACATGGGATGCATTAATTAGGAGGGATTTGAATGGTTTGCAAAGCTCACCATCAATTGCACTTAATCGAGCACAATGGAAAAGTTTGATCCATATAGCTGACCCCAGTTAATTTGGGACTGAGGCTGTGTTGTTGTTGTTGTTGTTGTTGTAATCAGAAAAATGTTTTCCTTGTTTTTCTTTTTTTTTAAGTCATAGTTGAAAGTGAATCAATATCTTCCAAGAGGCAAAAATCATATTAAGCAAAATAGAAAACAAAAAGTAGCAGAAGAGACAAAAAGAAAAACAAGGGTTTTAAGTGCATTTCTATCATCATAGGGAGAAAGGTTTTTAGCTCATTCTTGCTCTTCTGCCTTTTTACACTCAAAGGTCACCAACTGGTAACCCGAAAGAAGATCGTTAATCTCGCTGATGACACCAATGCAATGAAAATATAATGGCTCGGGTAAGTATACAATAATAGAGGAAATGAAGTTTTAATATAGGCCATATTTTGTAGAGGAAGTAAGAGCTCCCATTTTAATTCTATGCACATAATAATCGATATCTAACTAAAAAATCAAAAACCAAAGTGACAACATCGATAATCAAACTGGTAAACACCCTAAGTGTGTATATGAGCATGCCTAATTTAAGGTCATTTTACCTATGTTACTAAGTCCAGGATTCTTAGCTTTACTGCAGGTAATCAAAAACGAAGAACACGGTAATTTTAATTATTTTCGGAAACTAGATCTTACAATAAAATGTATGAAATCAAATCTATAACAAAATGTATAATAAGTAGCTTGCCTGTACTAGAGAAGGTTTATACCGCAGTTTCAATCTAGGAAACGCATGCCCATCCAAAGCAGGAGAAATCTGTACTAGAATATCTGAAAACCGACTACCCTCTTTCAACCACTCAACATATGCAAGGGCATCCGCAGACGGACCGCTGTACTGCACAACATCGCAGCACATGATCAAGAAAGAGTATTGTACATGAAAAATCTATGAAGACCATCATCAAATCAATTTGGGAACTTCCATTATAGTTAGAACTTAGAAGAAATTCGACACCTATGATAACCTGGACTAGTGAAAAGTAAAGATAACAAATTGAAGAAATTCGACACCAAAGATTTTTTTTTATACATTTGTGGGTATCTTGGCGAGCCTAACTATTCCTATTAGACCCTAGTGCAATCGGCCTGAGCATATCCCAGTGGCCAAGACAATCACGTTGATGCGGGGAATCGAACTTGGGACCGTGCGCCTAACCCACACAATCCCAAGCTCACCCTTACCGTTGGGCCACTCGTCCGGTTCATTCGACACCTAACATAACCTGGGATGCATTAATTAGGAAGGGAATTTAAAGAATTACAAAAGCACGCCATCAACCGCATTAAATCGAACGAAACGAATGAGTTTGATCCGTGTAGCCGACCCAACTAATTTGAGATTGTGTTAAAGATACCAAATTTAGCCTAATCAAATGAATTATTAAATGATTAACCATACCTGTGCATTGATCCCTTGCTCATTCACATAAATCCTACCTCTCACATCACGACCCTGAAAAATGAGAAACAAAACCTAAAACAACTGAATTCGATTACACCCATAAAAATGGGAGCTTTTTGAAATGTACAAGACCTGCAAGAACGAGAGGTGTTCCGCTACTAGCTCTTCCGGGTCTTTGATGAACACGAAACAGTAGAAATTCACAACTACGAAGATGTGTTGATGAAGTAGTGAAGATTGCGTTGTTGTTGTTGTTGTTGTCGATGAAGAAGCTGAGATTGGGGAAATTAGGGTTTTTGGTTTCAATTGGAGTTGAAGAATTGGTGATCGTCGACTTCTAATATTACTACCAATGTGGAGAAGTGGAGATGATGATGATGATGATGATGATGATGATGAAGGTTTTGGGATTGGCAATCGAGGAGGATGAGCGAACGCGATTGATGATGAAACCGAGACGACAAGTGCGAAAGCAAATCCTTGTGTCATCTCTGCTGTGGCGGAGACACAGAGAACATCAGTACTGCGTGTGACCGCGTCCCACCTTATCCATTACCACGAACTGTGTGGGCCTTATTTCAATACTGGAGGCCCATTCCAGCCCAGCCCAGCCCAGCCCAGCCCACCCAGCCATGTTGGAGAAGGAAACTAATGCGCAGCCCAAACTCACTTTCATTTTCATGCGGGCCCCACATGCTACGTCACCCGTGTGATTTTGAGGTGTCATTGAGTATAACGCTTTGGGTCTTGGTAGAATAATCCACGTCTCTTTGGATCCTAGTATGTCCTAGTATTTATGTGGCACATGCCCATCGGGCCTATTAGGCTTGCATGAGATTTGTGGGTTCACGTGACCCTTTTAAGTTATTTGGGTTTAATGTGACCAGTTAGATATGTCGATTAAATGTTAGTAAGTTTAAAATTACTCGTAAACTTGTAATTGAAACAAAATTGTCTCTCACTAAAGACATGAGCAATGGTTACATACTAAGAAGTATGTAATAGAGTGTCACGTCACTAGTCCACTAATCTCTCTTTCACTACACTTATATCCATTATAACTACACTTTCTACTCACCTTTTTTGGGATTACTACTTTGACTTATTTCCATTATAACTACACTTTCTACTCACCTTTTTTGGGATCAACAATCACATCATACCTTTGACAATTATTTATTTTAGAGTTAATTTAAAACGTTATTTTTTTTATTTTTCTTTTCTACGAATGTGATTTATCTCTCGTAATTTTTTGATGCAACAACATAAACTTTTTAATTATGAATTATAATTCTACAAATTTTTATTACGAAAAAGAAAAAAGTTATCAATTATTGTAATTTCAAAACATCCAATGTAAAAATCACTATATTCTTTTAAAAATCTTAAACAAAGATGTAGATATCGATTTATTTTTTTTTAAAGCGATTTTTTTTACGATCATAATTTCGAATGGTAGCTTAAAATTGCCACGTAACGTGGCAATGATGTAGTGACTAACGTTGGCCATTTTGAAAATGTTTGGATACCCCTCACTTTAAATCAAACAACTAATTTTCTATTTTGCAATTCTCACAAATCTCAAAACATTATTCACCTAAAAAAAATTAAAGAACTCTTAAGTAATAATAATAAAAAAAAAAAACGGCATTTTAGCTTTGGTGCTAAACTATCTCTACATCATCTTAAAACGTTATTTTTCATTTTCCTAATATTTCTCTTCATACATGAATTGTAATTTATTTTGATAAGCTGTCTAGACAATAAAGCCACCCATCACTCAAACTGTATAAGATGTTTAGTCAAGGCCGGTATAAGGCTTTGACATGCAATTGAATTGGATATTAATTAACACCCCCTCCAAAAAAAATACTAGTTAGACTTTACATTTAAACCGCCAAATGAGAGGCATTCACACCATCTGAAAACAAGCAGAGCATGCCAATTTGCCAGTTTATAGAAAAAACACCAAAACCCTAACAAAGCTGATAACCTCTAGTTAAAAAATGTACAATAATGCAGTAAAGAGGCACACTTTAACGTCGGCGCAGAAGTAGCAGACGTCGACAGACTAAAGGTAGCAGCGCTATAGGTAATGCGTAATAACCGTAAAAAGCTGCGTCGTAAATTTATGTACAAACTGCTATAGAGTCATAACTTACAGAATGGCCCATGCAGATCCAATGCCTAGGAGCATAAAATTGTTTTTCCCTTGTTTTTGGTCAGTTCCTTGTAAATTCTTCAAAAATGGTCATCTACAAAGCCTTTCTCAAGACAGGTCTAGGACTAAGAATATATAATGTATGTTCCTCTCTTTCTCACTATTTCAGGAATAGAGGAGGTTAAGTGTCGATTTACAGGAGCTTTTCCAACACGATGGCGGAATGCAGTCTCAAACTCCACTAGGTAAGCTGAACATAGTTGCCTGCAGTTCAATATAAACAAAAGATAAGAAATGATATTATAGGGATAGCAATAATAAAAAGAAAAAAGAAATATATCAATTAATAATCATTCTGGTGTCGACGCTCTCCTCGACACTGACTTGAACATGACTTTCATAACGTATTCAGCCTTTCGAGCAACAAATAATGCTCTTTTTCCTCTAAAAATGTGATATGGGAACTCTTGACCCCTTAATTCACATACTCCTACCTTGGTCTGCCATGCTTTAATCTAGTCCTGGTACATGTTGAAGTCACCTAGCCTAACCTTGCCAATGTCGGCATCACAATACGTGAAGTTCTCCCCCTTTAATTATAATCTCGTACTTGGCTTTACCAACCATGTGGAAGGCTCATTGGTTTGGCGTGAGTTCTCGACAGTTCCCCTTTGAGGTTTCTAATCTCGTACTTGGCTTTACCAACCATGTGGAAGGCTCACTGGTTTGGCGTGAGGTTACTTGGGTATGAGGTCGAGAGTTCGAGCCTCATAGTGGACAAGTTGAGGTTTCTCTCTTATAAAAAAAAATCTCGTACTTGGCTTTGGATTTAATAAGCTTTATCTAATAGAAGGAGAGCATGGGGAGGAAGAAGAATGAAATTGTAAGAGTACTATGTCTCATTCTGCAACTAGTTTTGTAGCTTGAATTCTTTGTATAATAGACGATGCTTCCACATTACTAATCAAGCATGACAAGGATGGTGGGGCACTAAAATTCAATTTCTTATTTTATTGAAAGACTATCCTAAGAGACCAACTAATTATCATCTGAAACTTTAACAAGAAAATCGCTAACCTTTTTTTTTTCTTTGAAAATCGGAGATTGGTAAGACTTTGAAGTAAAGATTTATCGAGATATTTGACACACTAACCCCAAGGGGAGGCAAGACAAACTAGACACATTTCTGGCAAAATAAGATAAAAAAGAAAAGAAAATACTCTGGCATGTATGGGCGATTCAATCTTATACTAAAAGGATAATCACTCTCGAAGACCTAAAAAAAAGGAGAATCGCTTCTATTATGGTGATATTCAGTCTTGTTACAGAACTAGGCTACTTAAGCCTTGCAATATTTTAAGTTCCACTCCACTACTTTCAAAGGAGAATTAACTAGCTCCTTTCTTGCACTATATATACCCTTTATTTGCATTCTCTTTCTGCATTTTAATCTTCATAGGACTCCATATTTGCAAAAAAAAAAAAAAGAACTCAGCATTGTGTGTTAATACTAAACTTATGTATTAAGCGTACCAGACCTGCATTAGGAAGAATAACATTTGCAAGGTCTTCATTGATTGATACAGGCAATGGTGGCATCTGGCTCATTATTCCCGGCATTTCTTTCATGCTGTAGAAATTTATTGAAGAACACGTTCATAAGCCAAGTATATGGAATCATCAAAAAGCACATTAAAGAGTTAATTGCGTACTAATGGAAAGAACACAAATGCATAACTTACTTGTTTAAAATCGATATTATATTGTTCCTGGTGCGATATAAGAGATCAATATTTTCCTCAATCTGCATAAAAATATTTATTTCTGAATTCTGAATAACATAAAACAAGATAAAATGAAAGAAGTCTCATGTTGCAATACTTTCTGATAAAACATACTCACAGAAATAGATATAAGTTACAACTCAAACAGTATTTCAAAGGGCTCTTGACAATGTAGCAGGAAATAAAGAAAGAGAGAATGTGAAGAAAAACAAAAGGCAGATAAAACAGGATTCTATTTACACTCAGAATGTGTGCTATTTTGTTCCCAGTGTTCCGCTACTTTCGATTTGATTGTGAGGCTTTTCAGTCATCAAACTATGAAATTAATGTATAGTTGATACCAAATTTAAATAAGGACGCAAAAGTTTTTCAAATTATTAACTATACTTGTTCATAAATTTTTATCCAAGGACAGCAGTGTAAGAGGCTGGTGTCCTTGGCTACTGCATTGGTGTCCTTGGCTACTGCATGACATACGTTGGAGATGCTCATGACTAAATCATGCATTCAAACCATAAAATAATCGGAATGAGATGTCAAAAGGACAAATGCACTTGAAACCATGCAAAAGAGAACTTGCAATGGATGCAATGTCTCACACATTCTAATACAAAATACATGAAACTACAGCATATCTGGTCTCTGAATGACAATTATTTTCATTCAACTATTAACGTTCATGCCAAGCATGGAAAGTAATGAGCACTTATATGAGACCCATCCCCATCTCAGCCACAACTGGTAGTGGTTGGCTCATTGGTTTGGTATGGGGTTACTTGGGTGGGAGGTCTGGAGTTCGAGCCTCATAGCGGGCAAGTTGTGGTTTCTTTCTTATCATCCGCATCTCAGCCACCCTTCTCATTTAAAAATTAATTTGCTTTTGGACATTATTTTGACAATTATATTACAATGTATAACAATAATCTTCATTAATATTGAGCTTCTTAATTTTATACGAAGATTTATTTTGTGATAATTGCTCCAAATCTACTTAATATAAATGCATGGTTAATAGTTGATTATGTCTGAGTTTAAAAGTTGTTTAGTAAAATAACCACTAAAGGGAGCAACATCTAATCTAACCAACAAAAATGAGTATTAGATTGATGCACTTCAAGTGGTGTTATTTATATATCATGGCCTACGAAATAGACATTAAATGTGTTGCTTTAGTATAGAAAGTTCTATTTCAACACTTCTGTAATTATTTGATCTCTTACCAATAAACAAAGTACTTGTAGAGATTGTAAACATTGTTGGGTACCAAAAAAAGATACTATTGCCTTAGTAATTTTTGCCCTCCAACTTGGTCCTCATTGGGCTGGGTCCACCCCTGCAAATGGTGCACTGCCACATATTTCCAGGGGGAGCAAAATGGAAATAGGCCACTACATAAAAGGAGAGAGAAAGGAAAAACTACAAAAGAGCAATGTTCTGTACCAGAAAAGAATGTTCCTAAAGTACTCTCATGCAGCATGTCATTTCTTTGGTCTGAGATTCATAATTTCATCTTGAACTCTACCCAGAGAGGCCAAAATGCACAGTTTCAACACTAGTAAATCAAACACCCCTGGTGCAGAACATCTATAGTAATATCAATACTATCCATAAAATTTAGCTACTCTTCATGGATGTTCAAAACAGCATTTCTATCATTGGACATCTTCTGTAGTATACTAAGATACAGTACTTCTCTAGATGGTAAGCTAGTCACGAGCTGAATCAATAAATAGTCCAGGTTGCTTGCTTTGAATGCTACTACGATGGAACAACACTAGTTCTTCAAATCTGAAGGTATGATTAAAAGTAGCTTTTCTTATGTCTACACTCAGAAAATATGTACTTCCTTCAATACTCCTAAAGTTTTATTGACTTGCTTTATTTTTTTCTCACCATGGGGGTCAGAACTAACTAGGCTTATTCAAGATGATACACCATGGCGTATGTTATTTGCAGATGATATTGTCCTAGAGAGACCACAGGCTATGCAATCGTTGCAATATTGCACCACTTACTAGTCCTTTTAGCAAATCATTGAAACGCCAACTTCAACATGTACAAATTAAATGAAAATATTTGAAGATACTTTTTAAATATGCTTCCAATATGTCTATAATAGAAAAAATGAGGAGACTACTCACCTTAAACGTCATAAGATTAGTCATGATTTGACCAAGAACTTGAGAATTTTCTTCCAAAAGATGCCAGGTTGTACTACCAATCTCTGAAACTGAGAACAAAATAACTCAACAAAACTTAAGATTGGGGTATGCACAATTCTTTCCTATGTTTTAAGCTTCAAGCGGGATAAAATGAAACAAATAAAATAAAATAAAATAAAAATCTCTAATCTCTAAAACAAAGTCTCTGCATGCAGCAACAGCATCAAGCAATTTGGAAAAGTCACCACAATGTTGAGGGCTTGTTTGGGAAGTATTCACCTAAACAGTTCAAGAATTTTTATCTTTACGAAAGACAGAACAAAAAAATTAACTCTCCTCACAATAGAGTTCAACTCCTGAAGAGAAAAATTAGAAATAGTTACTTTTCTTGTTTTTATTTGTTTATTTTATGATAAGAAACCAACTTAATTAAAACCTCTTGACTCCAACATGTGTCGAACCCTAACCTTGCCTTTGGCATGCGATGCCTCATCCATCTCAGTAGAGATGCTTTGACATCAGTTTCCTCATTTTTAGATATTAAGAATCTGGGTCTAATAAGAAATAGAGCTCAAGCTGCAAACCCAATTATTAGCGAGCCCAGCTACTCCCAAGTTACTTGTTAGATAAAAGAAAATACATAAAAAAAAACAGCCTTATATGCATGACAGATGCTTAGGCTCAACTAGCTGGCTTGAATATTAGGAGACTGATGATTAATCAAAACTTAGGATGCTGCGCAAATGATTTCCTGAAGCTGTTAATTTATAAATTAGAGTAGCCGGTGAAAGGATTATGAGTTGTGATGCCATGAGAGTGAACCACACCTCTAAAGAAGAAGAAGAGGAAGGAGGGGAAGAAACACCAAGACATTCCAAGATGCTAGTCAACGTTTACATGTGTCAAAAACCCACACTAACCTGATGCATGTCACATAGAGTTAACAAGGGTCAGATATTGAGCGCCATGGACTATCCTATCCTGCCAATTTCGTTATAACACTACCTCAGTCATGATATTAAACTGATATATCAAATTATTCTAATTTCCACAGAGCCAAAAGGTAAATGTATAACAGCATATGTTAAACAGCATTTTACCATAATGATAAAACACCCCACCATTAATCTAGTCGTAGAAGAAACAAATTTCTTTTGGTCTAAAGGAAACACAAATCGTTCTAATTTAAAATGTTTGTTTGTGATCATTATATTCTGCTCAATTAATTATATCTATCAAATAAAACCCTAAAAATCAAGAAACATAACAAGTTAGCAACTCACAATTTACAACTTATTCTTAGATTCCTTCCAGATTATTCTTATACCTTCCAGACGTAACTCAACCATTCAACTACTTTTCACTCTACCTCCATCCATATGCATTATTAGAAGTGCTTAAATCTGTGGAAATGCTATGAGAGCCTCGAACCTCAAACATTTACAGGAGAAAACATAATGAAATAAAAACATCAAGTGTTTCAAAATGAATATTAAACTGGCTCTATCCATCAGTAAAAAATAAATAAATAAATAAATTTATCTTTAACACAAGAAAAACACAATTATGGGTTTTGTTTCAAAGATGAATATTATGATAAACGAGGTCATGACCCATATAATGGCTCGTGTTAATAGTCTCAAGTTTCGTGTTATAACATAAGGTTTAAACTTTTATAATTTGGTTAAAAAATAGTATTTTTTAAAATATATCTAAATGATTAAATTCAAACAAACATACTAAAATAAATAAAATATAATGTGGTTATATATAAATAATAAAGTAAAAATGACTCGTAATTTAAACAAAATTATAAGAATCATCTAAAAAAACACTTTGGTGAAAAGTTTTATTTTTTCTTAATAAATAATTATTAATAAAATCTAAAACACATATTAAAAGTAAAATGAACATTTCTTCTCAAATATAAAATAAAATATGATAAAAGATGTCTATTTCATGTTATTAACATGCATTCAAATGGATGAATTTTGTGTCAATCTATTTACTATACCATATTTATTATTTATACATTATTCTTTAGTCGTGTTAAAGTCATCTGACAAAGTTTTTGCAGCATGGACTAAGCCAAACCCACGACTACGATCGTGTCGTGTCGTGACCTTCATTATAACTCTTATTGATTATCATAACCTTGCAGTGAGGAATGAGGATATCTTCTCTTAAAAGAACAAGGAAACAAAGAACAACCAACCAATAAATTATCTCCCAGTACATCGACAGAAAGTGAAATGCGTGCCTAAATCTCAAAATAATGGGAAATTACCAAAGAGGAGGAAGAAAGATAAAAAAAGGTATATTAAAAGCATACTCAGCTAAACCAGGAAATCACCAAAATACTAAATGCATATCTGTTGAAATGGGAGATAAATAGATAAAGAAAATGCACGTGAAGGCAAACAAATTATGTATGCAAACAACATTAACCAACCAACCTTCTGGCATCCAATCCTTCCGATCAATTTGATGCAGTGGAAGAGGACATGCAGCCATGTTTACCGCTGGAGATGGAGGTATACTTGACTTACAGGAAGATTCGAGCACCTTTTCCTGAGGACAAATTATTTTAGAATCTTGCTTCCGTCTTTATGTTAAATCACATCCTAGAACCATCATGGCATTAAGCAGCTAAATGCACAAGCAAATCAAATAAAGATGGATAATTAAAAATCATCTTCTCTTGGAAAACTTTACCAGCATTTCTGACAAAAGAAACAAAGGAAGAAAGTTTAAGTCATGTTGTTTCACTCATACTTACACTGTCTATCATGACTACAAACTTCTAAGAATGCAAAAACATTAACATACAATAAGAAGAAAACCATGTGACTGGTTTTCCAATTTTTTATTTAGTACAATTGACAAGATTCTATGTGTTACCCCCTCATTTTTTCATAAATTCAATTTTAAATGGCTGGCTCTATAAGACTTAATTTAGAGAGGACTGAAAAAAAAAGACAGAGAATAACACCCCACTGATACCAGATATGTTCCGCCTTAAGAACATAATCAACAAATGACATCCACCTCCTAAACTAAACCAAAATAGTTTTTACAGCTTTGATGTTAAAAACAGCATTGCAAAAATTCTTACCTAGACCTCCACTTGCCCTCGTCATCCATTAGGTGGGAACTTAGAGGCTTTCAGACTTTTAACATTTGTCTAATGGCCTCAGAAGTTCCACCTGAGTGACTTTCAAATCAGTACAAACTTACAAAAAAATGAACAAGGATCTCCAAGAGTCAGTTATGAAGAACCCAAACAGGCTCAAATCTGTCTGTGACAAGATAAGCCAGGTAAGAAGTTGATTTGGAAGTCTCTCCCCTATATTTAAAATGCATTAAAAAATAAAAAGATAAGTTTATGCGTTGCACAAATGCTTTAGAAAAATGGCAAAGGGAAGAGGTTGGGAATCAATAAATGAAAAGATAACAAGAAGAAATGAAAGGGATGAGTAAGTCAAAACCAAAATACAGCAAATATGTTTCCTCCTAACACACCTAAGGGGGAAGTGAGACATCAACTCAATAATGCCATACATAAATAAAACACTCAATCTTGTATTTACAGAGAAAATGCTCCTTATCATAGTAGCAGAATTAATAAAATCAAGTCAATCAATGACTTCCCATAACCAAAGAAATGTTATAAAAATTTCAAATAGAACTTACATTTCTATCATTCATCTTCTTTCCGGAATAAAGCCCCTCTGGTTTCCTTCTCTTTCCATTCTCTTTCCTCTGCAAAAAGTTTTCAGAGTTTAACATATTTTAGAGCACAAATAAGGAGGTACGTTACTTGGACTGACATCACAACACAACACATGCCGACAATCAAACACACATTCATACAGTTCAACAAACAAAAGAAAAGGAAAACCAGAAGATTGAAGAAGTACTATTACCATTACAGATTATTAGTGTTGCATCCTAAATGTTTCTGCAATTAAATGGAATAGACAGTTTCTACGCCAAGGTGAATAACATGAAATTTGACCAGCAAGCATACAACTTTTATGGTTTCTATCAGTTTCTTTCTTTTAGTATTCAATTTAATCGTTGGTAATTCTTCTGTTGTCAAAGAGTCAGGAACTTAAGATGTTTGAATATCCATCAATCATTGACGACGGTTTAACACAAGATGTCACTGGATTCAAAATGCCATCCTGAACTTTTATTTTTGACTGTAATAGTTTTCTAACGAATAAACCTCAATGATTTTTGGACCTCCCACCATTCTTGAGAAGCACTATGATTAGATTCTTATTGTAGATTTGTGGTAGTTTTTTACCTTTTGTACCAAGATTTCCATTCCACATCTTGAGCCTTTCCAGTCCTCCCCAGTTTTATGAGCTCAAATGTAAGAATCTAGTCAAACCATCCAAGTGGCATTATATTTTTTCTAAGAGAACATTGCCTTTCCACCTTTATCACAGTTTCAAGATATAATTTCTAGAAGTTCAGTTGCAATTTGCTCTTTCAAAATTAATTTGTGGAGAGAATGTCATGAAATTAAGAATGGTATTGTATCGTGGAGGAAGTGTGTGATGTTAAAGAGCAGCATGACTTGTTTAGCACCAGGCAGCTTCCTTTGATATTAACAATAAATGAGCCAAGGCCTCAGAGACACACTTTGTGGATAAAGTTAAAACTCAAAACTCTGATCACAAAAAAAAAGTTACAACATTTTCAGAAATTAGGAATACCTGCTACTGATACTGTATGTATACAACTAATTTACCTTGTGCTGAACACTTCATGATATTATGTTCTTCACATTTGTATTTCTTGAAGACAAAGAAAAAAAAAGAAATTGGTGAAAATTGGTGACATTAATCACCACTTTCAGCCAGAAAATGAAAAGAACAGCACTCACCTTCATCCACCGGTACCTCATCGCGACATCACGAACAGTTTTCTCTGGCAGCATGGCGGCAATCTTGATGTATTTCCACATATTTGGTATATCGGCATATCTGAAAGTTTTGTCGAAGATGGTCAATAAGTTGATTTCTCACTCAACCAATAAGTTTAAACGCTACAAAAAATTTAACGATCAATAAATTTGTTCAATAGCACAATGGTTCAATTAATGAACATTAACCATCTTCTAAGACATGAAAGTGGAATTCCCAACTTGATAACAAATGCCTAAAGTTGTGTCACTATCAACTTCGTAATAAAGTAACCGTACAAAAGAATCTCATTTACCTTTCAGCGTCACTGATCCTTAAGGAGCTAAATTTCAAAAAAGAATGGTCCACCTGCCCTCTTGTAACTTTTAACACAGAATCAAAACACAGGCATCACTTCATCAAAAGATAGAATTTCCCAATTAGTGGCCCCTCTGTGATAACCCCTAAAGATTTGTGTGGCCTAGCAGACCGATCACTCATTCGGGGATGTTTCCTCCAGCATAGGAAACTCAAATTTTGATAGTAAGTGGGCGAAGGCAATTGCAAATGCTGTCGTCATGATATAGACAACCAATAACAACTTAGGAAGCAGGAATCTCATCTCCTAACCACACACTTATATGACTTACTAAAAGTAAATTACCACAGTTCCTACTTTATATAACTAGTCATGATCCAAATGCTTCTACTATTGTTTTTTTTCCGCGGCACATCTCGCCCTACTTACCACTAGAACTAAAGACCTTACCGACGAAGTAATCGCACCCAGGATCAAACCAATTGAGAAACAAACGTTTTTAGATTCTTTTCAACTAAAATGAAACAAAACCAACAATATGAGCATTCATTTCACAAGTAAAAGCAATAAACACACATACACAATTGAAGATTTGAAAATACAACTACAATGATCAAATCACTAACAATCAAAAGTACTTACTTAGCAAGCCCTCTCTCCAATTTCAACTGCTCTTCATTGGACCACTCCACAGCCAAATCCGAATCATGGCTCGGAACCGAAACCGAATCAAGAACACCACCAGATGAAGTCCCAGCCTGAGAATTCAACAAGGGCAGACCACCACCACCACCACCATCACTCGCTATGGCCGCACAATTCATCGATGATGAATTGCGCCCTAGAATCGACCCAAACGACTCGCTCGCCACCGCTCTGGGTTGGAACGAAATCGAATGTTGATTGAAACCAAACATCGGATCCTGATGAGACCCTTTGTTGAAATACGCCGCCATTTATCACAACTCCAACTACATCAAGTGCTAAAACTCACTTGCGAAAACCTAATTTTCATCAATTCAGAATTTATGTCAACGAATCAATCAAAATATAACAATCAAAGCGAAATCGAACAACGAGAGATGTCGAATTGAGGAGCAGAGCAATCCGAGACGAGATTCGAGATCGAAATCGAGGTTTTTAGGGCATTTTGATGGCGTTTTTTTTTTTTTTTTTTTTTGTGAAGGGTGAGAAGTTTGGGAGTTGGGAGGTTGAGAAGGTAAAGATGAAAGAGGGGAATTTAAATTTAAGAAAGGAAAAGTAGAGAGGAAATGAGATCAAAATGGAGATCTTTGGAATCCAGTAACAGTGGGAATCTCAAGGAGAATTTGATGCCAATTAGGAGGGAGAGGGAGTGGAGTTGAATGGAACTTAGGCTCAACCACATGTATAAAAATAATGATTATTGTTGTTATTGGCTTGCTTTGATAGGAACTCTATTTAGACTTGATTTTTCCTTCCAAAGTCATTTTGATGCCCCTTCTAAAGCTTGATTTCACGCTCGACTCTATTTAAACACTCAACTAATTCTCACCACCCACTTAGGCTTGATTATACGAAAGTTAGCTTGATGCCTCAATCCTGACTTAACTCGCAAAATATTTAATACTCTACTAATCTCACAAATATCAATATGATGCATTTACTTGGACTTAGTAATCCCACAAAAGTTGGTAAATATCCAACCAAAGTCACTGAGACCCAACCCCACCTTTCACATCACTTGGCATATACTTGTGTTTATTAATTAGCTGATTTAGCTGCTTTTGGTTTCCTTTATAACCTTTACTTCACTCAGCTTGCTTTCACTCAAGTTTTACTACTCTACTGAGAACTGTACCCTGCAAGGCTGCAACTACCAGAGTAAAGTTTAAATGGTTAATACAACTAACTTAGCAACTGTTAGCTGAAAATTTAAGCTATCATGTAGAGTACCATACTAGCTTTACAATGGAACAAGCTATCATTTAGAGTACCATATTAGCTTTACAATGGTACCGATTTCATCAATGAAAATGATTTGATGACCCGTTTTAAGACATCTAAAGAAAACACCTAACTATCCATTTAGATTGTCATGATCGTCTCATTGATCATGATCTTGTCGATCATGGTCATCTTGTCAATCGTACACATTACACGCGCGCCTTCACCCAACAACCACAAAACTCTTCGCTAGAGGCCGAGAGCTCTCTAGACTACCAGTCACTAACCAAATGTATTTCCCAACACATGAGTTTTAAAAGCAATTAAACATATACCAATCAAACCATAATCACATCATGAGACAAAGTAAATAGGCAATAAACTTGAGAAAATCATAACATAATTACTAGAAAAGTAGCACCCGAGTCTTGAGGCCAGTTTCATCAAATTACATGTAACAAGTTGGGAATTTGGTGTTAACCCTATCAGAGATTTGCCAACGATAGTTTCTCTCTACAACACAAGAAAAATGACTACAAAACAACCTCCAACGTTGTGACCACGCTCAAGAAACATTTTAAAAAGCAATAAAAATTGAACTTAAGCTGCCGTTTGGGCTTCGTTAGCAGCAGATTCGAATGTCTGCCCAGCCACAAGTTCTGGAATAACATCGTCATCATCTTCTTCCTTTGCTGCACCTGCCGCTGGCACTTGCTTCTGGAACTGCTCCGCGAGCTTCCTCAAGTTATCCAGGTTATCAGGCCCTGGAATCATTCAATTAAAAAGTAAACCACGAATTATTAACATCTCAGTGACAGACAGGCAAAGAGCAAATATCAATGGCAATGTGAAAGAGATGAAACATAGGACACAATTACATTTCTTTTTAACTTGATTAATTTATCAGTACAACAAAAAAACCAACCCAAGTAGCAACCTTTTTCTTTCTATCCAAACCGATGAGGTGGCCCTACTTTTTTTTGAGGTGCAACCTACTAATTTATTTCTAATCAACAGCTATATTTTCGAAATTCAAGGGACCATATAATGCATCTGTAAACATTTAAGCACCAACCAAAAAAAAAAAAAAAAACCAACAACAATAAGAAGCACCTACTCAAAAAAAGGAACATTAACGCATATGTTGCAACAGCAAAAAACTCAGAACATGTTTTAGTGGAAGAATTGGGCACAATAAAGTTTTTTTCCACACCATTCGAAATAGGATAATGCAGTTTCTAAATTTGATTGCCTACTGCTCTGATCATCACAATCCTATATGTTCCCAACCACAACCCACAAAGCATTCAAGTATAAATGACATCCAAAATGATATCGCACATGCATACTTATAAGTTTAAAGATCAAATAGGCTACATACCAAGTTGATTGATGATACCAGGAAGAATATCCTGCAATTCTGCAATGTCACAAGTTAAACTGTTAGCAATAGTTAAAAGAATTAAAAGTACAAATCGAATAGAACTTATTGGGATTAACAACGGACACATCATTGCTTCTAAACCTATAACAATAACTTGTCATGCAATGTCAACAAAGCATGGCAATTTTGCAGGGTCACCGTTCTCAATTTTGATGGCAACTGATAATCTCGACGTACATAAACTGAGCAAGATACCAGTCAAAACACAAAAGAATACATAATCTGTAAAAAAAAAAAAAAAAGAACATACTTTTGGTTTGAGGAGTGCCACTAACAACCCAAGTATTGGCCCCAATTGATGCTTGAACTGAAATAGAAGATTTCCGAAATTCAGTAAAAATGCGTTAATGGTCAACTCATTCAATCAAAGAGAATAAATTATTGTGTTCACTCTTACCTTTTGGATTTAGAAACTGTATGACATTGTCATCCTTGAAAATGTTCACTTCCTCAATTGCAGGAATGACATTCACACCAATTCTTTTCAGAGTGCTCTGAAGGCGTTTGTCATCTGTTGTTGATGTTTTGTGTACAGCCTTCTTCTTTCTGTATCGCATAAACATCCAACCACAAATTCAATAAGAAACAGGCGATGCTAAAACAGCTCCCAAAAGATATCATCAACAATCATACACGAGTCTATCAAGTTCGATGCACTTGCACACTAAATCCCAAGCAAAATATCTTATTGACATTTAAATTAAATGGACGGGTAGTCATCAACCAAGTGGGCAGCTCACTAGTTTCGTATGAGTTCACTTGTGTAAGAGGTCGGGGGTTTGACTCTCAATGGAGACAAGTTGGTTTCGTTCTTATCTTATCAAAAAAAGGACGAATATTCATGGGAACCCAAGTTGCCAAATATAAACCATTTCACAAAGAATACAAAAGAGAATCAATAACTTGTGCGCAAAACCGACGGTAGTGCTAATGTACGACATAGAATCATAATAATCTTTAACATATGGAGATAATGCCGAATTAACTAGACCTTCGCACGCTACCCTTGCCGCCAGTGCGAACCGCACCGGCCATCTTTATGAGCTTCTCCCGGTTCATCTGTTCCACAAACAGTAGTTCAATACACACATATAACTTCAAAACAATGCACAGAACCCCCAAATTTCAAACAGCACAAATCAACAATCTTTCGATTACCCAACAAAACCCTAGCTCCATCAACCCCCATTTCACAGTTATCGCAACAATCAACACTCAAACAATCAACTTTACGACAATTGAAGAAAAAAGACCCAAATATGAACGAAATGAAGAGATTCGACACAGAGAAACCCTAACGAGTGAAGTAGATCTTGAAATGAATCCAAAACCCTAGATTAAGGGGGTTTAAAAGCAAAGATTTTTCAGTGATGAGAGGAACGATTGATGTGAAATCTTGACGAAAACGAAACCCTAGAAATCGAGCGAGAGAGGAATACCTTTGGAGGGGTTGTTCTGCGGCGCAGCTGGGGTTGAGCGAATGGTCTCACTTCAAGTGGCCTCAGCGGATAACTCAACATCTGGGCCATTTATATATAGGACAATTTTATCCCCATAATGCCCTCGTGGACATAGAAGAAGGGCGTTTTGTTAGGGGTGAGCTCTAATCTTCTGAATCCCCTCTAATCGTCTGAATCGTATTGTCTGGTTTGATTTTTTAAACTAGCGATTTTGAGTGGTTTAGAAAACTTAAAAATTATGATTCTGTGATTTGATGGTAGTTTTTATTTTTAAAAAATTGCGATTCACCAAACCGAATGACATTTTAGGTATCTATATAATTTTGCACTCCCAAAACCTTAATCCTATCACGAAATACAATTTTGTCAATTTATTCTGCCAAACTGTGTAAATCGATGGGGCATTTTGGTGGATGGACATGTATGAACATGTGTTTTGTTGTATTTTTTTGTAGATGGAAATTATGAACTTTTATGGAAAGTATGTCAGATTGTGTTTTGTTGAGAATGTGTTGTAGGAAAATTGAAAAACCAAACCGACCAAACCATGGTCGATTTGTTTGCGGTTTTTGAAACGACCCTTCTCCGACCAAGGGCCAGGTCGCCCAGCACAGACCACCAATTAGGCCCAATACTAGAATCATACCCAAATAACGATCTGACACGCCTAAACAACATGCGAAATAACATATAAATAATATGGTAAAAGAATGCGAAATTTGAATATCAATAAATATCGTATGTCATCATAATCACAACCATCCAGTATCTCAGACTCACCTAAACAACAACAACAACATAGCCTCAGTCCCAAATTAACTGGGGTCGGCTACATGGATCAAACTTTTCCATTGTGCTCGATTAAGTGCAATTGATGGTGAGCTTTGCAACACACCCTTGCTCATTTCTCAATAAACCCGGCTCCGATTCTGCGCGTCGCTAGGTGGGAACGCCCCAACGTTTATATATGTTTGATCCATTTCATGAAAATGACAAAAGTTTTACGCTGGCTGTCAACCTATCGCAACCCTCCTCTATTTTCCAAGAATGAAAAATGAGCTTGGGGCCTCCCTCCCCATTTTTCGGGTATGAAAAGTGAGTTTGGGACCTCCCTTACCCATTTTTCGGTATGAAAAAATGAGCGTCAAAGTCCTCCTCCTTTATCCGGACTTGGGACCGGCTATGTAGCGCACATAGTGTACAACATAGGTGGAGTTAGACTCACCTAAACAAATCAAACAATATAAAATTTCCATAACCTTCAAATATTTATAAATGTATCCAACTAACTAAAGAAATGTTTAACTACCCAACAAACTTGCTTAGGTCGCACCCCTTATTAATAGTTTTCAAAACAAATAGTATACGTATCATAAAAGGCTCACGCTGCAAGGAGACTTCAAACAATGGCCTTCCCCTTGCCACGATCTATCGCACTCGTAGATGGACCTGTAGTGTAAGTGGGGTGAGCTAAAGAACCAATGGAGCCTAATAAGAGAAAAGCTACGCTCAAATATTAAACATGCAAGTAATATCTGTAAAGCAAAACAAAGCAAGCATACATTTAAAATCAAGATAACATTGATGGCCTGTTTGGTTCACATTTTAGTGAATCCTAACACATGGGATTAATTAGTGATGGGACTAACACATGAGTTTAGATAGTTTAGTCCCATTTGTGTATCTGTTTGGTTGGGAGTATTAAGGTTGGGATTAAATGAGGTTGTACATGTACATTTACCAAAATACCCTTAGATTGGCGTAATACAAAAAATCCCCCCATTTCACACATTTCTCATCTCCTCCAATGAAGACCGCTGCTTGTCTGTCTCCCGACTGTCTCACACTCTCATCTCTCTCAATCATATCTCTCTCGTGTCTATGGTCTCTTGTCTCTCTCGCTCGTTTGGACTGGAGAACGAAAAAGAGCAAAACCGAGACTGTTAGGGGTACATCGATCAAAGGTGAGCATCGAATTTCAATTTGATTTTGTATTAAAATGGTATGGGGATTGTGAAATCGAAAATAAGAGAGAGGGAGAGTTGATTAACAACACGAACAACAATCAAACAGTTTAAAAAAAAAATAGAAGCAGAGCTGCTGCCGCGGCCATTAATGGCGAGAGGAGGAAGGAGAAGAGAAAACAGAGAAAAGAGGGAGGTGAGCGTTAGGTAGAAGAAAAACAAAATGAAGGGAGGCGAGGTAGGGGCAAGGAAGAAGATGAAGAGAGAAGAGATGGAATTGTGATTTGGTGGTGTGTTAATGTGAGGGGTAAAGTGGTAATCTCCTCTTTCACTTACAATGGATTAGCTAATCCCACAAAAAATGGTGGTATTGTTTAATCCACTCCCATGCCTCTTAACTAATCCGCTGGCCTAGTTAATCCTCCAACCAAACAGCGGATTAACTAGTCCAGTGTAGCTAATCCGGACTAATCCCACGAACCAAACAGGCCATGAAATCTATAGCATGACATCAATTTCCATAAGGAGTATGCATTTTATATTCCATAG
This sequence comes from Stephania yunnanensis, assembly GCA_039657365.1. Lineage (NCBI taxonomy): Eukaryota > Viridiplantae > Streptophyta > Magnoliopsida > Ranunculales > Menispermaceae > Stephania > Stephania yunnanensis. The sequence continues at coordinate 52,630,895 of CM077588.1, read as the reverse complement.
ACATCAGTTTCCATAAGGAGTATGCATTTTATATTCCATAAAAGCAACTTAAGCAGTGATAGGGAATTTCGAAAGTTGTAAAACATAAGAAAATCATATTTTTCATGCAAAGGGTTACAAGAGAGAGACATATAATGTAATAGATATAAATGCAAGTCTATTGTCTTATTTGTCAGTACCTCCCCTTGTTGACTAATCATTATAACATAATAAATATGCGTGGGTGACTTGATTCCACCGTGTGTTCACAGCTCCTCAAGTGCCCTGGGTGACTTGGTTTCATCGTGCATCCACGACTCCCCAAGAGGCCCTTAAACATGTAGGTGACTTGGTTCCACCATATGACTATGGCTCCCTAAGAGGCCGTACATGAAGTCAAAAAAGGTAAGTAATAACTTCATCCCAAGTCTTTTAGTTAAAATCATAAATTCTAAATATACTAGTAGCAAGCTCTATTTAATAAATAAGCGGAGCTCCCCACTTACCTCGAATTGCCGAGTTAGACTCTTTTGGCCGCCCTCGCATGCACGGGGCTCGATGTGAAACTCCTTGCGAATCTAGACAATTTAAACAATAATTGCATTATTCGACGATTCGAAATTCATAGTTAATTATTCATTCAATTACTTCGAGGTGGGGCCCACTAGTGTGGTCCCCGCGGGTCCCCCGTCACCTGCGATAGGGTCGAGGGTGGGGGCCCGCCCCAACCCATTTGAAAATATATTATTTTTATATTTATTTATGATATGTATCTATATATATTATTTTATTATATTTTATTTTAATTAATTTTTTTGGGTGTTGACTGGTCAACTGACAGTTGATGTAATGGTCTGAATATAATTCGCCGTTAATAATGACGTGTTTGCAGACGTGGTAGACAGCTCAGAAGCTATCGGGACTCGCAGTTAGGCTTTTGCGTGCCTGGAGCTAAGTAAGAGGTTATTTTCGTCTGTTGAATTGTTAATTTGCGATGTTTATACTAAAATAGCGTAAATGGCATCACAATGTGTGTTATTATATTCCATTTGACATGCGAGACTGTGTGTAATGTATTCGCCTCGATATGCGTGTCCACACGGAAACCGGGTAGTTGAGCCGACTTAACACTAGGTCGGGAAAAAGAATACACACAAAATGAATAAGAATTGGTTCAATAATTAATGTGAAATGTATATACTGTGGGTTGGGACATTGTAGTACACGTATGTCACGTTTCGAGACACGAAATCGGGTGTCGGAACGTTCGAAAATGGACTTTTTGAGGTGAAAACAAGGATGAGTGTCCTAGCTGATCACAAGGATGAATGTCTCAGCATTATGGTTTTTCGCCGTTAAAACCAGGGTTTAGGACCGGTGGTTGGAGTCACTAGCTGAGCAGTATTTCGCGTTTCGGCACACGAAATGTATAATTTGTTGGACTTTTTTCGCATGTTTATTTAATAGTTTTCTTTAAAATCCAGTATTTATTTTCAGTATTGCTCACTTAATTTCCTTGTGAATATTCACTCTAGACTCGTCATCTGTCTTTTTGTGATGGCTTGAGTGCAGATCCTAGTACGAGGTGGGACAAGAGCAAGCTACCAAAACACATAGACGTTTAGCCTGGCTTGTACGTTTGTATATACATATTTTGTTCTATTTTGGGATTTGGGATTGTGAGTGATACACTAAGACTCTATATTGTTGATATTGTGTCACAATATCGGTACATTTTTTATATATGATGATATATGGGTTTTCCACACTAGATATCAGAGTTAATTGCATGACTTTACTGTTATATATATTTTGTCATGCAGAAGACTTCCGCTGTGCTTTATTTGAGTTTAAAATGATCTTAACAGACGACTTGAGTCCAATAACAATTTAAACAGTAAATTGTTGTCATTTGTGGTTAATAATGATTAAAAGGTGGATGAGTTGGTATGGAGGACAGAGCTGGCGCTGGTAGGCCAGGTTATGGGCCCGCATCGGCCCCGTGGTGGTCCATTTGGCAAGTGGGTCGTTATAGTTGACTAGGAGATTGGCCCCTGGTCTAATGTCCAGGGGCCAAACGCCCCACGGGCTGCCTAAGGGTACCACCCTTGGGCGCCCGGTGTCCTCGGGGACCGGTGCTGGGGATGTCCCCACCGACTGTAGTGGCGCCACCCACTTCCGACGACGTCGCGGTGGCACTACTTCTATATGTGGTTTTCTACCCTTTTGTACAAACCCAACACATGTACACCATTAAAACTTGAAAAAAGAAAGCATGATGAAGAGATGAAGGTGAGAGTTACTTTCTAGGTGTTTTCTTTGAGTTGGTCAATCCAATCGATATCAATTTCTTTTTTCTCTTGTTGATTTTGAACAAAATAGGCTAGGGTTTTCACTTTGATTTTTATATTATGGCTAAATTAGTGTAGAGTTTGAAAATTTACTAAATTGTCTCTAAGGCAGGTTTATTGGGTTTTGGGTCGTCACAGTTTTAATGGTTCGCTAATTAGTAGTGGTTTGCAAAACTATCAAACCGTGAACCTCGATTTGGTAGTGATTTGAGGGTTTTCACACCAAACCTCGATTTGCCCACCCCTACATTTGGTAGCCAAATCCTTGAGACCCAAATGCTTTGATAACCCAAGAACTTAACCCATTAGAGTTAGATAAATTTTCATGCGATTCAGTAAACATAATATACATTCCATCATTCATGTCTTCTATCACTAGTCCAGTCCATAACAAATCGAATCTTTCATTGAACCATGAAAAGACAATAGCAAGCTCCTATTTAGATTACTCTCATTACTTGGAGTTGGAATACCATCTATACATATATTGGGCAACCATTTCAAATAATAAAGACATTCATTCCATATATACACCAGGATTAAAACCTTGATTGTTCTCAAGGAATATGTTTAATGGAAAGAATGAACATATTTTTTAACAAATCTAACAATTTTTTCCATGTTTTGTAGAGGGTTTGTGTCAATTGAGAATATACATTGTTGCATGAAAATTCAATTTAATCATAATTTTTTTATTGATTAGAAGCTGTTCTCAAGGAATATGCTTAATTGAAATAATGAACATATTTTTTAAGAAATCTACCAAATTTCTGCATGTTTTGTAGAGGGTTTTTGTGTCAATCGAGAATATACATTGTTGCATGAAAATTCAATATAATCATAATTTTTTTAATTGATTAGAAGCTCAACGTCAACGGGTCTAAATATTCCATTAATTAAATTTTTACCAACAACAGTTGGACCTATATTGATAGAAAATGATTAAATAACACGCTATGGACGCACACTTTATTTTTTAGATATTTAGAGCATCTCTAATGGTAACATGAATTTAGACCACGGATTGGTGGCATGGATTGGTGGCACATCATGGATGTGGAGATGATATCAATCCTATGTGGCATTAGATAGATATTCACATTTTAAAATGATCTCCAATGGTAATGTGGATTTAGACCATAAGATGAATGAGTTGATACTTTTATTTTTGATTTTCATAATATTAATAAAGGCTTGAAAAAAATAAAAACTTTAAAAGAATTAATAATGCTAACGCGACAGTCTACCATAATGTCTATTGTAGTAGACACTCTCCACTTTGATTACATGCCACATAAAGGATAGACATTATGAATTTATAGTCTCATTGGATAACATTTTTTGGATTGAATGTGGATTCTATCATAGCTAGATCCATTTTTATCACAATCTATTTCTACCCCAATTCAAGGTACCATTGAGATGTTGATGGTGTTTTGTTAGTGTGGGGCCACACTGTGAGAGATAAGAAAAAATCATAAATAGCTAAAAAATAAAGTGTACGCCGAAGTGTGTTATTTTATCAATCAAGTGTGTTATTTTATCAATCTCGTGATTGATAATACTTGGTAGCAAGAACAAAACTTTTATGGAGATTATAATTGAAGTTGAAAGTAAAATTAAGACGCTACGCTTCTAATTAATTTACTACTATTTTCAGTTTAATGAAACGAATTTCATCTGTAAAGTTTTCAAAAGCGACCTTAAAGTGGTCAAGAAAACGGTTTACTTTTATTTTTTATTTTTGAAGAAGAAGACAGTGGCTTTATTATTAGGCAAATGCTAGGATGACTCGGTGGGATGCACCGTGGGCACTGATGAATGTGTTCATCCATTCACGCATTGGGATATGTGCACACACACATCGATGCGTGAATGGATGGACACCAAGTGTTTTGCACCGAGTCATCCTAACATTTCTCTTATTATTAATATATTATTTCTTGGGTCACGATAAGAATGGTTTTAGAAAGAATAAAGAAAGGAATTTTAAAAAGTATATATGATAAAAGAAATTGGTTTGAGAGGAAAGATCGAAAGGAATTTTAACCCTTACAATTAATTTAATTAAAGATCAAGTTACCATTAAACTCCACTTATGTTGTACACTATGTACGTTACATAGCCGGTACAAGTCCGGATAAAGGGGGAGGACTCTGACACCAATTTTTTCATACCGAAAAATGGGTAACGGATGTCTCAAACTCACTTTTCATACCCGAAAAGTGGGGGAGGGGGGCCCAAGCTCATTTTTCATTCTTGAAAAATGGGGGAGGGTTGCAATAGGTTGACAGCCAACGTAAAACTTTTGTCACTTTTCATGAAATTGATCAAACATATATAAACGTTGGGGCGTTCCCACCTAGCGACGTGCTGCATCGGAGCTCGGGTGTGTTTCACATCGCTGCCTAGGTGTGAAGAAAAATGTGCACTTAATTGAACACAATGGAAAATTTTGATCCATGTAGCCAACCCCAGTTAATTTAAGACTGAGGCTATGTTGTTGTTGTTGTTGTATCAAGTTACCATTAGCGAGCTTTTAGTTTGAGTTTTCAAGAGACTACTAGGGTGATCCATTTTGGGGCACTCGGTGACAGTGTCCATCCATTTACCATCGATATGTGTGCATAAATCCCGATGCACAAATGGATGGACACCATCATCAAGTGTCCCAAAACAGACTACTCTAGCATCTTCCAATAAGCAATGCTAAGTCATTGGCATAGTTAAAGGAAAAAGCTTAACATACATTGAGCGCCGAGATTAGGCACTGACCTCCTTAGCTGCCGCACGATGCACGCTTTTCACATTCGAGGTGTATCAACACAACAACCGAGTAATTAGTGCCCAAAATATGTTACTCTAGCAGCTTCCATAGTTAAAAGTCATGCACATTGGATACTACCGAATTATTTTCAGATGTAGGTCAGTGCATTCATTCCATGAACACAAAAGGACATGTAACTTAGTTTGTGATTCTTAATTATGTAATCGATCATATTATTTTCTTGAATTTCCTTCTTGTCAAACATTATCATCATGTCTGCTACTCAACACCAAACTGAGCCAAATAGAAACATAGGATTCATGTAGACTTGATCTTTGTTGTTCTATCATTTCTACTACATCAGTAAACCTGCTAACTTTTTATGAATGGCTAGCTAGTCCGCCGCATCGCCTTTCTGCAGTATCGAACAACAAAGAAATCCGCAATCCGGAGGCTTAGCTATGGCGTCCTTCCAAATGCGTCGTTCTAAAACACTATAACAGTAAAATTTGAATTGAAATCTGAAGTTTTTGGTGCTCTAATCACAGAGATATTGATCAGTTAACATGTTAGTAAGCAGTGCAAATGCAACTTCAAAGAAATATATACATACACATTTAAGACACTAAGCAAGTATTGCATACACAATTCAGTCAAGAAACAATGTCACCTTGTCTTTTAAGCTGCTCTTCTTCTTTGCAACTAAAGGCACTATCTTTTCTTGCAATGCCTCTTTTTTACACAACTCCGAGTGCGATGTGATATCCTCTTCCATAGATTCAAGTCGCCGTTCTTCGACCTGAGGTTGCAATAGCAAGGGACCCAGAAACAAATTCAACATGTCTTGAGTCGGATCCCCAGTTATTCGCTGACTGAAGCCGGCATCCACAATTGCCTGAGCTTCTTCATTGCTTTGCGCCGCACCATGTCTAGTCAAATCTATGCTGCTAGTAAAGTCAGATAGACATGTAGAGGAGGATGCAGTTCTCCTCTTAGAAACCTCAATTGGATGAGTAGCCTCTGTTGAAACCTCAGACTCATGTTCATCGAAAACTGGTCTTGATGAGCGTCGTGTATCCGTTCGATGATATTTCGAGTCGTCTTCGTCGTTGTCAGCCTTCTTCACATACTGCAAAAGGGTAAGGTAAAACAGATGTGAAAGACAAGGTTTGCATCACACTCTTCAGCCCTCTTAGAGGATTACTGCAAAAGGGTGGAGGAAACCCCTGGATATAGGTAAAAGCGTCACAGATGTGAAAGACAAGGTTTGCATCACACTCATTACTGCAATGAAGATAAAGAAGATGAGTAAACTCATTGTTTCACTTATCATTAGGACATCTGCAATCGTTACACTCAAATTGGGTGTAGTAAAGTGATACCTCACTAATTTATTAAACTCTCATCTACTACATTTCTCTTCTATTATAATTAAATAAATATGTTAACACACTTTTATGTGACCCGCAATCACATCACACCATCCCACCAGAAAAAAGAGACTTTGGGCGCAATGCCCACCTATTGCGCCGCTTAATTGCAAATGAATACACTACACACTCCATATGAGGCATGGAGTGAATCCCACCTAATTTGGGGCGGAGGCTTTTTTTTTCTTTTTTCTTTTCATTTTTTAAATCTATACGCGTTCGAACCTTGTGCACTCTCCTTACTTTGGTTTGACTATTCTCGAAGGGGGAGTTAGTTTGACACCCCAATCCCATAACCCAAGAAAAACCAAGTTCATATAATGTAGCTACTAAAATTTGAACCCACGACCTCTGCCTAAATCCGAGAAACAATACCCATCTCTTTGCCACTGCATCACACCCCTTGGGGGTGAGATTGAGCTTTGTTGTTGTTGTCATCGTCTCGCTAATCAATCGAGTTTTGATGAATATGTACTAGCATTTCAAAACATGGGCATCAACAATCAAGCACTTCATCAAACATCCAATGAGCATTAACTCCACCATCATAAAAGCCCCAATTTTTCCCCAAATTATTAGTGTTCTTGAACAAAACCAACACCAAATTCACACACACACCAAAACAATGATCATAAACTATGAATGAAGAATCAATAAACAACGAAGAAATCAAAACCTCTTCAGCAATGCTCATGAGATCATCAACAGTGAGCTCCTCTTCATCTCCATCGCCAAGTTCGCAGCTTTCGACTTCTTTCCGTTCTTTCGCCGCACAGGTTTCTCACTCTCACTCTCAATCTCATCATCAACTCCATTTCTCTTCTTCTTCTTCTTCTTCTTATTCACTGCGTCTCCTCCGTTTCTGGGTTTCCTTTTTCGGCCCCCTTTTGGAGGGCTCGTCTCCAATCGATCATTGTCGAGATTCTCACCAACTGAAACAATTTTGGGCGAATTTGACTCAGACTTGCTTGATCGATCACAAGCATTCACGCCTGACATCCATGATGGCAAACGCCGTTTTGATCCCTCGTTAGCATCATCATCCGCCATGATTTTGATCACAGATTCCAAAGATGTGATTTTTTTTAAAAGATTTTTTAGGGTTTCTTCTAAACAAAATCACTCTGTTCTCTGATTTTCTCCCAAATCTCAATCGATTTGTTTTTAATGATCAAACAAATCTAATGGTTGAGAAGTCTCTAAATATTTGGATTGACGTAAAATCCGTGATTCGAGGTCCATCTAACAGCATATTAAGCTTTATTTCAATTTTTACTTCAATTGCACAACATCGATGTCTCGTCCATCTCATTAAAGATGCTTTAACACGACATATAAAGTTCCGATGTTACCAAATTCTGAGAAATTACGCCCCAACAACATCATCTCTCAAGATCTTAGACAATGGGATAGAAGGTGAGTCCCAACCTAGTGGTGCTGCAAATGAGAAGCAAGTCAATCTGCAGCTTGATTACCCTCACGATGAATGTGAGTAATGTGGATTAACTGATGGATAGCAACAAATAATGTGGTGACAATGATTGATTGGCGTGCTTTTACCATTTAGCACCTAGTTGATGATTTTTTTTTAATAATAGTGGGCGGCGCGCTTTTTTTTTTGCGGCCCTCTCCACTAAAACTCGATTATTCCCACGAGAGTCATTCACGCGCCTCAACCTCATTACTAATGAGAAAACAACCCCATGACCTATTAGTCACCAATCCAATTGGAGTGCATGTAGTATAATTTTGTTGTAGTAGCATATTGGAAGTACTACAAAGCCTTGTTGCAGTAGTCTTCTTCAGTCCAGCTACTTCCATGAGTTTTGAACACCTTCTTCTTCTCCATAGCACTCCTCACAATAGCTGCCTCATCCCACATTCTCTTCTCCGCATACATATTCGCGAGAACTGCGTAATTCCCGGGGTTCGCCGGTTCTATCTCAAACAGTTTTCGCGCCACCATCTCAGCCAACTTCACATTCCCATGAATCCTGCATGCCCCAAGCAGTGCTCCCCATGTACTTGCTTTAGCTTTCAAGGGCATTTCTGTTATGAGCTTGTATGCCTCGGCGAGCTCCCCAGCTCGACCGAGCAAGTCGACCATGCACGCATAGTGCTCGGATTTGAGTTCGACGTAGCCCAGATCAAGCATCAATTTGAAGTAGCTCATGCCTTCTGCCACCAATCCTCTGTGAGCACAAGCAGTTAGTATACCTATGAAGGTGATGCTGTTTGGTTGAATGTTGGCTCTAGTCATCAAGGAGAACAAGTGAAAGACATTACTTGGATCACCATGAGCGGCGCACCCTGTTATCATGGAGTTGTAGGAGATGACATCTTTATTCGGTATCTTCTGAAATACATCGAAAGCTCTATCGATGCTTCCACATTCCATGTACATACTGATAATGGCATTGAGTATCCGAATGTCGGACTTGAATCCACACTCATTAATGCAGTTCTCAACCCAAGAGCATAGATGCATACTTCGCAATTGTGCAGCAGCAGATAGCAATGCTAGCATTGCGACCTCATCTGGTTTCACATCCGCTGCCAGCATTTCTCGGAAAAAATTTATAGCTTCACCCGGCTCGCCATTCTCAACATAACATGATATCATCACTGTCCATGCTACAACCTCTCTCGAATTCATCCTGTCAAATAGCATTCTAGCCTTTTCCACATTGCCAGACTTTGAGTAACCGCTGATCATGATTGTCCATGAGACTGTATTTCTTTGTGGCATATGGTTGAAATACCATTGCGCAGCCTCCACGTCCCCAGACCGCGTCTGCCCATCAATCAATGCATTCCAAGTAACGACATTTCTAATCGGCATTTCATGAAACAGTCTCTTCGCCTTGTCCAACAGACCATACTTACTGTAACCTGCAACCATGGCTGTCCAAGAAACCACGCTTTTAACTCTCATGTTGTTGAATACTTGTTCCGCAGTTTCTATTCTACTGCACTTAACATACATGTCCAAAAGTGCAGTCTGGACGAAGACATTCCATTCAAATCCAAGCTTCAACACGTCAGCATGAATCTGCTCACCTTCGAAAAGAGCTTTAAGAGTAGCACAACATTTGAGAGCAAAGGGGGCATCGTAATCGCCTGGCAAGAATAATTGTTGTCTCATCCGTGCATATACTGCAATCCCGTCTCTAGAAGGACAACGTGAATAGCCCCTTATCATCGCAGTCTATGAAAATGAATTTCAGCTTTCTGTTTGATTGAATGCCAGATAAATAACCTCTTGTTTTCCCCTCCCAAGCTTTGACATCATAAAAATTGTCTTTTTAAATTCACTTCCAAACATCTGACCATGGAATCTGATGCAGGCGATCTTCCAATATTTTTTGAAGAACTGCGCATATAAATTGATCAAGATTCTTCAGTTAGCTCCATCACCTGGTGGAGAAAGCATACTCGATCAGATGACCAACTCCTTGCTCAATAGAAAGAACATTTGTTTGTCATTTCCACCTTCATGATTTGAATATCAAATCATCACTGCCTTGCTATATAGACGACAAGCTTTAGAACAAAAACAACAAAATATAGGAAATCGAAGAGACATATATTCACTAATGGTGTACATATAAAAACATGTGTTCTGGAGGGAAAGAGTGGAAGCGTGAAGTAAAGGCAATATTCAAGTGAAAATGAGAGAAAAAAAATAATTGAATGAAACGGGTGGCTGGCAAATTCTGCAACACTACAATGAGAGCATGATCATCAAAGAAAAGAATGAAAATGAGACAATGCAATGTGATAATTGGTATTGCGCAAGTGCTTATTCTGAAATCAAAACTATCTTTATGGGATATCCATGATTACATAACCAAGGAAATCACCCCTATTTGTTCTCAAGATTTTGCAAATTCCATCATTTTCCGAGACAAACAAACACACAATACCCAAATTATGTTCTGCCTAGAGATGGAAGGACAAGCACTGAAAATGATATTAAAAGAAACCGAGCTCATAATTTTACGTCTTTAAACGTCTTCACCATTGGACTGTCCATCAGACCCAGGATAAGCATTCAGACTTTCTGCCAACATTTTCTCTCGGTTTTTTGCTTGTCTGTCCACGGCAACCATATAGAGGCCTACAGACGCAGCATTGAGGAAAATTTAGGAAATACTTGTACCTTTACAACCATTAACAACAACAATAATAACAGGAACAAAAACAATAACGATGACAATGATGACAATGTAACATTTTTTTAGTTAAGAAAATGCAAAATTAGGCAATAACTCAACGATAAAAAGAATTTTTTTTTTTTTTTAAAAAAGAGAACTGCACATAAGACTAACAATACGTGCATGCATTACTCTCCGCCAAGTCAATTTAGACCTCTCCATTGATGTAATGTTGTCAACATTGATTGAAAGGGGGACAAACTAAGATGCATATTTCATCTATACTTCCAGTATCCTTTGCAATATGTCTAATAGAATGCCTACTCCTAGATAATGCCATAGGTGCATGTGCATTTATGTATGCGAAGTATTAAACAAATGAGCATGATAAAGATACAGCTTTTGATGTTAACCAGAACAAGGATAAGAGCTATACCAACTGCGCTCCCAAGTGCACAAAACCATAAGACACGCATTGACCATTTATCGCCAATAACACCTCTTGAACCCATCCCTTATTTGACACTGCGAATGGGAAAAAAAAAAACCAATCAGCCCTCATGTCAGTGGAACAACAAGCACTAGGAGGAAAGAAGAGACAAGTGATTAGCACCATTAATGAAAGTAGCCCAGTAAGCAGATCAAGTATGAGTAACAATATAACAATATATGAACATAAATTATCCATCAAAGAAAAGCAAAATAAGAAGTAGGATGCAGAAGCATGAATATGAATGTTGTCTTCAGAACATTTTTTTTTTATTTTCTTATCAAAAAAGATTTTGTCTTAAGAACAAAGAAGGGTAAGGAGGGTAGCTACATTATATTCTATTGGTTTCTTTGAGTTATGGGGTTGGGGCGCCTGACTGACTCCCATGGAATTAGTTGAAACAATGTAAGAAGGGGCTGAAAAAGGTTCGGACACTCATGGTTACCAAACATAGCCTCAATCCCAAATTAATTAGGGTCGGCTACATGGATCAAACTTTTCTATTGTGCTCAATTTATGGCAATTGATGGTGACCTTTCTAGACCATTTAAATCCATCCCCATTAATGCGTCTCAAGTTAACTTCGGTCCTCCTCAAGTTTTCTAATAGGGACAGTTGTAGTAAGTCTTTGAAGGTGTTCAAACCACCGCAACCGGTCAAACAAAAAGGAACAATGGATTGGGTTATTTTTCTTCTGTTGGGCATTTAATCAAACAGTTGGTGAGAGGTCAACTGAGATCATGTAAAGATACGGGCAGCAGCGAAAACCCATGAGAAAGTCGAGAGAGTGAGTGTGTGAGTATGTGCAGAGGTGTAGGTGAAGTGACTAATGAAATCCACCCAAAACAAACAAAACCCAATTTGTGGAAATCAATGTAGGGAACATCAAAATAAGTGAAGAACAGAGAAAAGCAGTGTTGATGTTGAGAGAGAGAGAGAGAGAAGCAGAGACTGTACCGTTGATTAGTGAGAGAAGTGAGAATCACTCGCTAGTCGTTAACCAAAACAAACGAACTGATGAAAGAAAAGGAAATGAACAAGAGAAGGGACAGAAGACAGAGGACGAGCCACATACATTTATTTATTATTATTGTTTTTTCCACTTTAACAGGTGTATTCAATTGAGATTTTAATAGACATTTAGGTACTTTTATAAGTGAATGACTTTTATGAAGTTTTATAGATTTTGGAAGACTTTGAAAGACTTTGATAAACTTTTATGTAGATTTGGTTACGATGACTTTTATCAACATTTAAGTTTTTTAGTGACTTTTGCAAACTACTTAAACATGATTTTGATGATACTAATAGGTTATTGTGATTTTTAAAATGAAATAAATATTTTGCACTTTATTATAAAAAATAAATAATTATATTTTTTTTCTTAATAACTATTACTAATATTTAAAAAAGTATTGTTGTATTTTAGTAAAAAAAATATATAGACATATTAATGAATTACTCTCAAGGTAGTAGCATAACAAATAAGTAAATAAATATCAATATAATAAATAGGTAAATAAATCATCCTTTAGTGGTAGGATCATTGGAAATATATTTTTTTGAGAAAAGATAATTGAAAATATTAGTGTAAAAATTTTGCACTCTATTTCTTTGTTTGACTTAAGCAAAAAAAAAGTATATTTTTTTCTTAATAATGATAGTTTAAATTCTAAAAAAAAATGCATTTCTTGCATTTTAGAAAAAATTATACAATTATTTTCTTCAAAAATAATAATATATACTACACTTTTTGAGATTATAATAATACACTAAATAAACGAAACTTCTTTGTCAAAAAAAAACTATAAAAAATGTATAGTGATGCAAGAATGAGATTTTGTTAATAATGACATCAATCCATTTTTATCAACATAGATATGAGAGTATAATGGGTAAGCAATAAAATCAAGAGTTGTGGAGTGATTGGAGAAGTTGATAAAAACCATTGATAAGAAAAAGTCATCTTGTGAACAATGAAGTCCTTATTGAAAAATGTAACCAACAAAAATTAAAAGTCTCTAAAAGTTTATGGGCTGAGGTGAGGAGAAGTTGAAGACTTCTTTATGTGTATTTTTATACAAAAAGTCTACAAAAGTCAAGATATGTAACCAATCTACAAAAGTCACTAAAAAATTAAATACATCTTACTTTTATGAATTTTCTAAAAGTTTAAATTGAATACCCCAGAACTTTTAGAGACTTTTTAAAAGTCTATAAAAGTTCACATTGAATACACTTTACTTTTAAAGACTCTCTAAAAGTTTTAATTGAATACCCCTAAACTTTTTTAGTCAATAAAAGTAATCAAAAGTCTATTAAAATCTTAATTGAATACACCCCTGTAAGATGCGCACACACCCTTCTCGATATATAACTTGCGAGTTGTGTATTTCCAAGCACGCATATGTGGTTCCCAAGGTCAATGTGGCTTGGGGGTGTGAGTTCGGCTCTTAAGGCTTTTCGCATACACTCCAAAGTCACATCCATTTCATGCAGGCCAACACTTCATGTTGTTCGATTTTACTTTTGGATTGTCTTTTGGGTCGTCTTATATATGCATGTAGGGATATAACTTAGATAGAGAGTTGAAATTAATCTTGTTTCGCTACCCAACTTTTCTCAAGTTATCTCACACCTAAGAGTGAGAGTTATATCCTTTCATCTCCTTTAAGAAAGTTATTTCTAAAGAGTTTACAGACACAATTACTTTTCATTAATTAATTTTTATTATCCACATCCATGTCTTTTTTTTTGAAATGTATTAATGTTAATTTATGTTTTTATTATTTAAAAAATTACAACACCTACAATTTTAAAATTCAACCAAACATAAAAATATATAATTTTTCACTCCGAGTTAACTAGTTAAGAACCAAACGAGATCAGTCATGTAGTTGTAGTAGTATGTGTATATATGTCGCTCAGATCAGACGGTTAAGATACGTTTGATCGTGTGGCTCACATTCTTTACTCACTTGTGATATAAATCAAAGCCCTAACCAACAAAGAAGTAATTCTTGCTCTCTCTGCGCGACTAGGGTTTGCCATTGTTGAACATCAGGTTCGTTCAACACACTTCCATCTTCGCCCTTACATTCGTCTCTTGTAACTCTGGTCGACGCTCTTTCATCTCTCATTATGAATTGATCGTTTGGCGTTGTTCTTCTTCTCTGTGAATAGTTGTAGATTTGTTTACAAGAAACTCACCCATCAATTTGGTGCTCATGTATACTAGATTTTAATTAGTGCTTTCAAGAGCCCTAGATGCGCTTTCAACATATATAGATTTGGTATAATCTAATCGAAACTAATTAAGTGAAAGGCAACATGATTTGCATGAAGAAATTGGATTGTTTCTCTTTTCGTCATTAGGAATGAAGGAATTTGGGGGCAAATTTCTCTTTATTACATAATTTTGTTCAATAGAGTCCATCTATGTAGAACATTGTATGCTCCTCCAAATAGATTATGGAGGAATTTCAAGCACATAATATATATGTGGTCAATGGGATGGGTTGTGATAGGTTGACAATTGCATAAAATTTGTCACTCTCTATAAAATAGATTAAAGACATAAATAGTGGGGGCGGTTTCACCTATTGATGCGCTACATCAAACTAAATAGAGGGCAATCAAAGAATGAATTTGATCCATGTAGTTGATCTTAAATAATTTGTCGATAGGGAAATGCTAGTGGAAGTGGGTAACCTTCCACAAGTTGCATAGAAGGGAATTGTGCAAGCACGTGAATCAAGATATACACACGTGGTGCGCATGTGCTAGTGGAATTTCAACTCTTGGTTGCGAGGGTTGCTAAGCCCTAAAATCAATTCTATAAATTCTCACTTGGCTGTTGAGACTGCAACGAAGCCAAAGCTGAGAGGAGAAGTTTTGTTTCTTCATTTTGGGTTTTGAAGAGTTGTTGGTGGTTGTGGTGGATTTGTTTGATGTGCGTCGAAATACTGATTACCAACGCTCTTGATCTAGTGAGCGTTGAGTATGAACCGACGCTACAGTGATTGATCAATCACCAGTTCTGCAACCCTTAATCAAGCGGCCGAGATGGTTCGCATTGCAGATACGGAGAAACATTTTGAAACTTTTTTCTTATTTTGTTTGAATGAATGGACGAATGTGATGATCCTTCCCCATATGAACAACTCTGATTAAATTGAACTTTCATTCTATTTAAGAAACTTGCCAAGCCAAGAATCCAGTATGGTAGATTAGATTTGACCATTTTATTTTTCTATTTTAGTTGAAAATGAAAAAATGTCCAAATTTAACTGTTTTGAACTTTAATATGAGAATTTGCTACCTTGGGAAGGGAAAAACGTTAGAAACTACTACAATGCTAGCCTAGGTAGAGGTTATGAAGTTCATTTTTTTTTGGTAGGATAATTTTTTTTTGGTAGAATATGATTTTTTTTTTCTTTTGGTAGGATATGAAGTTCAATTTTTGGTAGCTACAATATCTAATCTTGGTTTTGTTTTGGTAAGGATATGAATAACTCTTACTACCTTAGGTTAAAAATACAAGTCATTCTATAAAACATTTCCTTCAAAAATATTAAAACGTTTTTGAAATTTCACATTCGGATTATGGAGGAATTTCAAGCAGGTAATTCATACCTGGTCAATGGGAAGGGTTATTATAGGTTGACAATCTATATAAAATTTTGCCACTCTATTTAAAACAAATGAAAGACATAAATAGTGGGGGTGGTTTCATCTATTGATGCGCTTCATCAAACTAAAACGAGCGCAATGAAAGAATGAATTTGATCCATGAAGTTGACCTTAAATAATTTGTCGATTGGGAAATGCTACTGTAAGTGTGTAACTTTCCTCAAGTTGCATAGAAGGGACTCTTGCAAGCACACGTATCAAGATATACACGTGTGGTGCGCACATGCTACTAGAATTTCAACTATACTTGGTTGCTGGGGTTGCTAAGCCCCAAAATCAATTCTATAAATTCTCACTTGGCTGTTGAAATTGCAATGAAGCCAAAGTTGAGAGGAGAAGTTTTGTTTCTTCATTTTGGGTTTTGAAGAGTTGTTGATAGTCGTAGTGGATTTGTTTGATGTGCGTCGAAATACTGATTACCAACGCTCTTGATCTAGTGAGCGCTGAGTATGAACCGACGCTACAGTGATTGATCAATCACCAGTTCTGCAACCCTTAATCGAGCGGCCGAGATGGTTCGCATTGCAGATACGGAGAAACATTTTGAAACTTTTTCTTATTTTGTTTGAATGGATGGATGATTGTGATGATCCTTTCCCCATATGAACGACTCTGATTAAATTGAGCTTTCATTCTATTTAAGAAACTTGCCAAGCCAAGAATCCAATATGGTAGAATAGATTTGACCATTTTATTTTTATCTCTTAGTTGAAACTATAAAAATGCCCAAATTTAACTGATTTGAACTTTAATATGAGAATTTGCTACCTTGGGAAGGGAAAAACGTTAGAAAGTACTACAATGCTAGCCTAGGTAGAGGTTATGAAGTTCATTTTTTTTTTGGTAGGATAATTTTTTTTTGGTAGAATATGAATTTTTTTTTTCTTTTGGTAGGATATGAAGTTCAATTTTTGGTAGCTACAATATCTAATCTTGGTTTTGTTTTGGTAGGATATGAATAACTTTTACTAGTCATTCTATTGAACATTTCCTTCAAAAATATTAAAACGTTTTTGAAATTTCACATTCGGATTATGGAGGAATTTCAAGCCAGATAATTCATACCTGGTCAATGGGAAGGGTTATTATAGGTTGACAATCTACATAAAATTTTGCCACTCTCTATAAAACAAATGAAAGACAAATAGTGGGGGTGGTTTCACCTATTGATGCGCTTCATCAAACTAAAACAAGCGCAATGAAAGAACGAATTTGATCAATGTAGTTGACCTTAAATGATTTGTCGATTGGGAAATGCTAGTGTAAGTGTGTAACTTCCCCAAGTTGCATATAAGGGACTCTTGCAAGCACACGTATCAAGATATACACGTGTGGTGCGCACTTGCTACTAGATTTCAACTATACTTGGTTGTGGGGTTGCTAAGCCCCAAAATCAATTCTATAAATTCTCACTTAGCTGTTGAAATTGTAACGAAGCCAAAGGTAAGAGAAGTTTTGTTTCTCCATTTTAGGGTTTTGAAGAGTTGTTGATAGTCGCATTGGATTTGTTTGATGTGCGTCGAAATACTAATTATCGACGATCTTGATCCAGTGAGCGCTGAGTATGAGCCGAAGCTACAGTGATTGATCAATCTCCAGTGGATTTGTTAAGATGGACTCAGACGAGTTGTCGTCCGATGCGCCCGAAGAGTTCACTACGCAGCAGGTTTGTGTTTCTAATTGATATATATATATATATATATATATATATGAAGAAGAGTGAATCTGGTGAGAGATTCTCGCTTGATTGATTGATTGATTGATTTTGCAGGGTTTTGAGCAAGATCGAGAGACTAGGAAATTCGAGAGGGAAAACAAGGCCAGGTTGGTATTCTCTCTAAACCATAAACCTTAAACCTTAAACCCTAAACCGTTGAAAAAATCGTGTTTTTATGTGGGTGACTAATGTTTTGCACCATAATTATTGACATAAGCATACCATCAATCTCAAATTAGTTGAGGTCGGGTTGGCTACCTAGATTAGACTCTCCCATTGTGCACGATTTAGTGCAATTGGTTGGCACTTTCCAAATCAAACAATTGATCGTATTGTTTAAATATTTTTAATAAATTCTTGAGCTTGCCACTGGAAAAAGGAGGGGGCATTATTCATAAGGATGGAACAAAAGGCTTTACAATTTACATATTTTATGTAGTTGTAGTGAACATTAATGCCTAGTTTTTTTCGGAATCTTTAGAATGTTTGGCAGCTAAATCTCCGCGTTAATGTTTATTTATTTATTTTGATGACCATGAGTGTTTGAACCTTTTTTAGCTTCTCCTTACTTTGGTTCGACTAATCTCATGGAGTTAGTTGGGCGACCCAACTCCCTAACCCTTGCTGCCAAGAATCGAACCATGACCTTTGCCTCAGTTATATTTGAAGTGATCTTTTCTTTACCACTACACCACACCCTTTGTGGGCAGTTTATTCATTTTTAAGACATCCTTTTCTTCATGAAAAAATTCAGTTTAAATTTTTAACAAATAGCTTTCTTTGAGGAGGATTCATTTCCTCTTATGCGCTCTTCTTTAAGGAGTCTATGGATTTATGAGAATTCTAATTGCCATATTTTGATTTTGAGAGGATTACTTATCCTAAGAAAAAAAAAACCGTTTGGGCCATCACTTGTTATCTTCTCGAATTTGAATGGATGAAGCATTTCTCCTTCTCTAATGGTCATAAATTGGCTTAAAAAATGGTTATAAACTTTTTAAGATATGGTATAACCAATGAGGTTGATTTACATGGACTTCTATTTGTTGTTGAGGATGGATACTTCCGATCTGAGCCATTTTTTGGATCCCATGGATGCTTAATTATAGTAACTTAGGGTCACATTGAATGACCTTCACTAGGAAATCTGTGTCATTTTGCTATGAATAAGTTATTCTGATATTGGAAATTGCTTAATGATGACCTGTCTTGTTAACTGGTCTTTTGATCTTCTCCCACTTCACTAATCTCCCTACCCTGGATGCATAAATGCATTTCGACCATTATAGTCTCTTTTAATATTCATCGTTACTGGCTGGCTCCCAAGACTAGTGATTTTTTTTTTTTTTTTTTTTTTTTTTTTTTTTTTTTTATTTAGTGTATTCCATTCTCTATGCTCCTATCGAACAATTTGCTTTGGTTGTCATTCTTAGCATCCTGGGATTAATATTTATGCCCAACATCAGTCCCATCTCCATGTTGACTTAAGGGTTGAAAACAAACAAAAACTCGAAGAACTCCAATGGTCTGCACCCTTTTTCTCATGATGGCTCATGAATTATAGAAGAAGTATCATCTAAATAGTACTGAGTACTTATTTCTTAACTTCATTTTTTGTCATCTCTCATAAATTCGGCAGTTCTTTTTTCCTGCAATATATGTCAATATCGTAGGAATATCCTAACCTGGTTGAATACCTCCACGGTTTGTTAAGTTTGCATGAATCCATTTATCTGACCATGCTTCTTCATTTGTTGTCTTTATTTGCCAAAAGTCAGCTGTTGCGAATTCTGGCTGACCATCATTATTTTCTGAAGAATTAAACCTCTTTCGAGGCTGTTCAATGCACTCAAGTACAAATATTGTATGGGAACTGTATTGTGGTTAATTATTCTTGTAACCTTGTTTCTGTTGAACAGTTGAAGTATCTGTGTATTTAATTGATCTGTTTGTATCTTATCCTAGCTTGTTTCTTGTGGTAGAGTTCTTCAAGAAGGCAAAGAGCGGAGGAGACGCTGGGCCCAAAGGAAAACTCCTCTGGCATCAAAAGATGACAATGGCAATGAGGTGACTAAAACCGAACTTGAATTGCACGAGGAGACCTTGGATAAGCGTGGTATGCTCCCAGACGAGATTGTTAATGCTCTTGTAGCTCGTGAAAAGTATGCTTTCTCTTCCTCTATGTCTCTGTGAATGTGTGGTATCTTTGGACCTCTTTGTTTTATATTTTTATATGTGTTTGATCCATTTCATGAAGAGTGACAAAAGTTTTATGCTGGCTATCAACCTATCGCAACCTTCCTCCATTTTTCAAGAACGGAAAATAGGCTCGGGACCTCCCTCCCTACTTTTCGGGTATGAAAAATGGGTTTGAGACTCCCTTACCTGTTTTTCGATATGAAAAATGGGCGTCAGAGTCCTCCTTTATCCGAACTTGAGACCGGCTATGTAGCGTACATAGTGTTCTACATAGGTTTGGAAAGCTCGTCATCAATTGCACTTAATCGAGCACAATGGAAAATTTCGATCCATGTAGTCGACTCCAATTAATTTGGGATTGATGCTACGTTGTTGTTGTTGTTGTTTGTTTGTTTGTTTGTTTGTTTGTTTTAAATGTTTGGAATCCCCAACTCAAGTTCTTCACGTGCAGGCAAGTCTTTGAGTCGGATTCAGAACAAGAAAACGCCAAGCCAAAGCCCGCTCCAAGAAAGAAAAAGCCAAAGAGCTCAGGGTAAGTTGCTTTAAGGTTTTATCTTATACTCCGGAGATCTGATGATCCGGTTGGGTTTGTTTCTCAAAGTTAATGGTTTGCAGGCCGGAAACTGTGATTTTGAACGAGTTACCACCTCCAGAATGCCTGAAAAGCTCTTTGGATTTTTTGAAGAAAAGGAAAATGCAGGTACCAAGGTCATCTGCAGTCCTGAACCACTCGAATCAGGCACTGCGGCTTATTTCAACTTGCGGTTTGTTGAACAAAAAATGATACATGTTGAAGGCTTTTCCAGTAAGAAGCCATGAAACTATTCCGTCTACCTCACTGTGTTCATTGAAACATGAGAAAATGTGGGAATTTTTATACTCTTTATCTACTGCTTTCCCTTGTTTCTTGAACATATTTTTTGTGTATGAAAGCTATGTGTTATTTGTAGTAGTAACCTCCTACAAGTCTAGAACTGGACTAAATTTTTGAAGGAAACAGGAAGGATGGAAGAATTAGACCTCTGAAACTGTGTCATATATGGTGCAACTGTTCTTATTACTTTGTTTATGCCACACTCATTTGAAATAGATGCTCGTAGACAACAATGTCAACGTGTTGGCATTTGCACATCATCTTACTTTAGTATATTGTGTGCTTGTCTCTCTTTTTGTTAGTTATAAGGACAAAAGGCTGCATGGATGAGGTGTTACTTTCAAAAGATAAAGTTTAAGAAAGTTGTGGGTTTTTGTCTGAAAGTATATATATATATATATAAAAGGCAAAAGGAATTGGGGTACAAATCTTGTTCTGTGTTTTTTTTTCTTTTAAGCATGAAATCATTAGGAATGAAGGAATTGGGGTACAAATTTCTATTTATTATAATTTTTTTTACTAAAATCCATGCAGAACATTGTATGCTCCTCCAAATAGATTTTAAGTCTGAATTGTGGAGGAATTTCAAGCACATAATTCATACTTGGTCTGTGGGATGAATTGTGATAGGTTGACAATCTACATAAAATTTTGTCACTCTATCAAATAGATGAAAGACATAAATAGTGGGTGCGTTTTTACCTATTGATGTGTTGCATCAAACTAAATCGAAGGCAATGAAAGAATGAATTTAACCCATGTAGTTGACCTTAAATAGTTTTATGAACAATAAATCTACTTGGACTCATGAGTTCGGATTTATATGGAGTTTTTCAAAATTTTTGTAAATATTTAAGGGATATAAAATGAATTTTACAAGTGATTATGGTTGCTTCATTAATTATTCGGTATTTCAAGTTAAAAAAAAAAAAAAAATTGAATGCGAATTGTCACAAAATTCAAAATAAGATCTTGCCATTTATGAATTTAACCCAAGTAGTTGATCTTAAATAGTTTATCGATTGGAAAATGCTAGTGTAAGTACGTAACTTTCCTCAAGTTGCGAGTGAATATGTATATTGAGGTGCATCGAAGGGACTTGTGCAAGCACACAAATCAAGATAATACACTAATTCTATAAATTCTCACTTGGTTGTTGAAACTTCAACGAAGCCCAAAGCTGAGAGTGGTAGTTTTGTTTCTCCTTTTTAGGGTTTTGAAGAGCCATAGATAGTCGGAGTGGATCTCCAGGTCTGCAACCCTCGGTCGAGCCGCCGAGATAGTTCACGCATTGCAGATCAATTGCAGATCAGGAGAAACATTTTAAAACTATTATGTTCTTGTTTTGTTTTGTTTTGTTTTGTTTGAATGGATGGATGGATGTGATGATCTTTTCTCCAAATGAACGACTCTGATTAAACTGAGCTTTCGTTCTATGTGTATGTGTCATTCAGATCAGACGGTTGAGATAAGTTTGATCTCACATTCTATACTCACTTGATATATATATATATATGCATAAGTGAAAGCCCTAGCCAACAATACAAAGAAGTAATTCTTACTTTTTCAGATCTATATTTCTCTTCGTTGTGCGAGCGCCGACTAGGGTTTGGCATTGTTGAACCTCTGGTTCGTTCAACACACTTCCATATCTCTCATTGCGAACTGTTCTTCTTCTCTGTGAATAGGCGTAGATTTGTTTACAAGAAACTGAGCCATCAATTTGGTGCTCATGTATACTGGATTTCAATTAGTGTTTTCGAGAGTGGAAGTTTTGTTTCTTCATTTTAAGGTTTTAAAAAGTTGTTGATGGTCATAGTGATTTATTTGATGTGCGTCGAAATACTGATTACCGGCGCTCTTGATCCAGTGAGCGCCGAGTATGAGCCGACGCTACAGTGATTGATCAATCACCAGTTTTGCAGCCCTTAATCGAGCGGTCAAGATGTCCGCATTGCAGATCTGGAGAAACATTTTGAAACTTTTTTTCTTATTTTGTTTGAATGGATGGATGTGATGATCCTTTCGCCATATGAACGATTCTAATTATATTGGGCTTTCATTCTATTTAACAAACTTGATTGATTGTTTTTATGATTAGATTACTTTTTATTTCTCTTAATTTCTTCACTTCTACTTACATTAGGGTGTTTTTGATATAAAAAATATAAAAAAAAAAATTATAAAAAATTTCAATTTTTATACGTGTGAGATTTTATCTTCAAAGGTTTCGATTTTAGTTAAGAAAAAATCACCATTTATATACTTTACTATGAAATTTCAATTCTACACATCTCAACAGATTTGATCATTTTATTTGCTATCCTAGCCGAAACTGTAAAAATGCATAAACTTTAATCCCTCACTTTCTTTTTTTTTAATGACGTTTTAAAATTGTCCATCATTTTTAAGAAAATTATTTAATTATCTTGATTGAAAAAATGAATTTGTTAAAATTTTAAATTTGTTAAAAAGTTTTTTATCGAAGATTTTTTTTTGTATCAAACTCACCCTTAATTATTAAAGCTTAATTATTATATTTTTTTAATTAATTAAGTAATTAATGTATATTGAAATTATAAATTAAATATTGTAAAATATTTTAAAATGACAAAAAATATATTTATTGTGGAGCGGAGGGAGTACAATTTTGAACTTTTATGTGAGAATTTTGCAACTTTTGGAAGGGAAAAACATTAGAAAGTACTACAATACTAGCCTAGGCCTAGGTAGAGGTTATGAAGTTTCCTTTTTTTGTAGGATAAATTTATTTGATAGGTTATGAATTTTTTTTTTAATTGATTGGTGTTGAAATTATCTTTACTAATCCATGCACGAGGCGTTGACTTTAATGATTGATAATAAGAATCTAGTGGCTCGGACGATCTTACAACACTAAAGAATCGAAATTTAAGTCGCGCATTTAACTCACACAACTCCACTTTCGCATTAATTGTTATGACAAATTGATCTTGATTTATTTTTTTTTAGGTAGAATATGACTAATTAAAAATACAAAGTCATTCTATAAAATTTTCCCTTCTAAAATTATGAAACGTTTTTGAAATTTATTGAGAACTTTTTTGCTATTATACTTATTTTGGCCTTCAAACATTTTGTCACAAAAGAACACTTTTTTTTGCTAGAAGGCGATAATGATAGTCTTGTGAAACAGCTCGATGAGACAATTGCAACACTGGGGAGAAATTGGGGAAGGAATTGTTGTCCGGAACAATAAATAATGATACTAATATATATGAATGAATAAAGTTTTACAAATAATTAATAACAGAATCAATCAACAAAATAAATTTCTAACTTAGGAGGCTTGCATGAAGCAATGTCCTAAGGCAGAAATTTCCTTGAATTCGGTGATTGAATTTTCTTCAAAGATCGCCCCCAGGATACAATAGGATGCTCTTTGAACCAAAAATCACCAAGTTCAAAAGTCTCGCAAGCTTGTGATTTTTTCTTCTCTCTCAAAAACGAAATTCGAAAATTATATGTATTTCCAGTGTTTTAGTTCTACTTAAATAGAACTTGAGGCCTTTGGTTCAAACCAATGTGTCTGTTCAAAACAATATATTCAACAGTCACACCTATTCTCAACTTGATTGCACTTGTTCTCAACGATCGCTTTGTTCACAAAATAACTAAATTAACTACCAATAATTAATTTCGAAAATACAAAATAAAAGAAAATAAAATAAAATAAAAATTTGATTTTACAAGGCTAACAAATGTAAGCCCAAAGCCCAAAGGCCCCAAGGCCCAAGGCCCTATCTTTGATTTTAAATATAATTATATATATATATATATTTATTATATAAATATATATATATATTTACACCTATTACCCAATGGGTGCCAATTTGGACTATATCCATTGGGTTTCTCTAAAGCAAATCTTTAGAGTAGATGTTTGTATATAAAGAGTTTGTACTCTTTGAAGTGAGCAATGTGGGACTAAAGAGGTTTTCTATTCAAACTCACTTGAAACATTTTTCAAGTTCTAACAATACCCCACATTTGAATAGAAATATCACTATACCCCACATTTCTGTTCAAATTTGGTTTTTTTTTTTTTTTTTTTTTTTAAATTATAACAAAAATTATAATACACGAAAGAGAGAGAAGTCTCATGTCATGTTGTCAGGAAAAGTATCGAAAGACTTGAACTTACCATAGTAAAACATATTGGATTTACTTTGTGACGCGAGTGGATATGGAGGATCTTGAGCTGTTCACGTTTTGTAGTAAACCAAGACAATATGTATTACGCATGACACGATTATCAAAATTCGGTTTATACGTTTTTGTCCATTTTGGTCCTGGACATATCCTGGTTTCATGATAGATTTAGAGAATTTAGCTGTCTCGTTCTCATAAATGCGACCCACATTTACTATCATATAGGTGACAATTTTATTTGTCATTAAATGTTTAACATATCCTTGAACTTCTTCCGAACACGGTTTTTATCTTAGGAATGAACGAATATGTGTTCTTCTCGCATGAGTTTCATCTAATCGGTTTGCCTATTGAACCTAGTACATGGGATCTCCAATCACCTAGGTTAGGTTTCCACCTGAGACTTAACTCATTTATAGGCTTTAAACCCATTCCCCTCGATAACAATACAACTTGATTTCTCGGTAAGCCCTTTGTCATAGGATCTGCAATATTCTCCTTTGACTTTACATAATCTATACTAATTACTCCACTTGAAAGTAATTGTCTTATAGTATTATGTCTCGCCTTATATGTCTTGACTTACCATTGTATACATTATTCTTAGCATTAGCTTGTCTTTGCCATACAATCACAATGTATACATATTCTTGTGCTTGGTTTTGGCGAGAATGGAATATCTTCTAGAAAGTTTCTTAGCCATTCGAACTTCCTCAATGACTTTATCTAAGGCTACAACTTCGATTCCATTGTCGAACGTGCTATACACGTTTGCTTAGTTGATTTCCAGGAAATCGCGCACTCCTCCCAATGTAAAAATATATCCACTTTGGTTGACTTTGTTTAGAGTATTGTCGAAATCCAATTGGCATCACTATACCCTTCAAATCCGGTGGATGTTTTGTATAATGCAATCCATATTCTAAAGTATGTTTTAAATACCTTAGTATTCGTATCAATGCTTCCCAATGATAATTATTTGGATTGCTTGTATATCTACTAAGTCATTCCTTTGCATAAGCAATGTCGGTCTTGTAGAATTCATCAAATACATCAAACTTCCAATTATTTGGGAGTACTCTAATTGATAAATTGCCTTTGTCGGTATTTTTCTTAAGTATGCAATTTGGCTCAAATGGGGTAGGAACAGGTTTACAATTAAATTGATTAAACCTCTTCAATATTTTCTACAT
Source organism: Stephania yunnanensis (assembly GCA_039657365.1). NCBI lineage: Eukaryota > Viridiplantae > Streptophyta > Magnoliopsida > Ranunculales > Menispermaceae > Stephania > Stephania yunnanensis. The sequence goes on along the minus strand of CM077588.1, from coordinate 52,604,855 downwards.
AATGTGATTGAGTAAGGATATATCCATTATCATTTGTTTGATTTGAATACCCAAAATGACATCTGCTAGACCTAAGTCTTTCATGTCAAAATTAGAATTCAACATCTTCTTAGTTGAAATGATTATATCCTTATTAGTCCCAATTATCAACATATCATCAACATAGAGACATACTATGACACAAGAATTTTTCAATTCTTTGATGTAGACACATTTGTCACATTCATTAATTTTAAATCCATTTGCAAGCATAGTATGGTCAAATTTCTCATGCCATTGTTTTGGTGCTTGTTTAAGTCCATATAAAGACCTAACCAATTTGCGAGACTTTATTTTCTTGACCTTGGGCCACAAATCCTTCGGGTTGTTCCATATATATCTCTTCATCTAATTCTCCATTTAAAAATCTTGTTTTTACATCCATTTGATGTATTTCCATATTATAAATTGCAGCAATTGAAATTAACATCCGAATAGATGTAATTCTAGAAAGCTGGAGAATATGTATCAAAATAATCCAACCCTTCTTTTTGTCGAAAACCTTTAGCTACTAAACGAGCTTTATATTTATCAATTGATCCATCGACTTTCAATTTTCGTTTAAAAATCCATTTATAACCTATCGGTTTAATCCGGGAGGTAAGTCAACCAATTCCCATGTGTGGTTAATTAAAATGGATTCTATTTCACTATTTATGGCTTCTTTCCATAAAATAGCCTCGAGTAGAAGTCATAGCTTCTTTATATGTTTGTGGTTGGTTTCGGTCAAAAAACTTATAAAATCTGGCCCAAAACTCTTTTGAACTCTAGATCTTTTCCCCTTCTTGGTTCTTCATTTAATGTTGGAACATTAGAAGTGGATGGTTCATCTCGAACTCTCTTGTTTGATGAACTTGATTTATGTTCTTTATAAGGAAAAATTCCTTCAAAAAATTGCACAACCATGAGATTCTATAATTGTATTAACATGGATATCATTAATCTCAGAATTTATTACCAAAAATCTATATGCAAAGCACTATTGTTAGCAAACCCGATAAATACACAATCTATAGTTTTAGGCCCCAATTTTGTTCTCTTGGTGATAGGAACTTGTACCTTTGCTAAACAACCCCACACTTTTAAAATTTTAAAAGTAGGAATTCTTCCTTTCCACAATTCATAAGGAGACTTATTTGTCTTCTTAATTGGGATTCTATTTAGGATATAATTTCTTTGTAAGTAGTGCCTCTCCCCACATGTTATGTGGAAGTCCGAACTATTTAGCATAGAATTTATCATGTCTTTAAAAGTTCTGTTTTTCCTCTCCGCGACACCATTCGTTGAGGTGTGTATGGTGCCGTAGTTTGATGTATAATTCCATGACTCTTTGCAAAATTCAAAGCAAATTCGGAGGATTCATATTCTCCACCTCTATCCGTTCTTATTGCTTTGATCCTTTTATCTAATTGATTTTCAACTTGACTTTATATGTTTTAAACATATCAAAAGCTTCGTCTTTAGTTTTAATCAAATAGACATAGCAATATTTACAATCATCTATAAAAGTAATGTAGTAATTTTTTCCTCCTCTTGTAGGGGTTGATTTGTAGTCACAAAGGTCACTATGTATTAATCCTAACAATTCATTTGACCTTCCTAGGACAGTTTTAAAAGATTTCCTAGCAAACTTAGATTCAGTGCAAGTTTGGCATTTGTGCTTCACATCAAAATTAAATTTAGGTAATAAATTGAGATTAATCATTCTACTAATAGACCTATTATTTACATGGCCTAATCTAGCATGCCAAATATCATAAGAATCCACGATATAAATAGAAGCATTCACTTTATTCATAACATTAGTAACCATTACATTCAGTTTGAACATTCCATCTACTAAATATCCTCGTCTATATAGTCTGTAGCCTTACATAGCACAAACTTATCGATTCGAACACTAGTTTGAATCCCCTTTTAGTAAGAAGAGTACCGAGAGACTAAGTTCTTTCGTATTTCGGGAACATAAAGTACATCAATCAAAGTAAGAGTTTTTCCAGTAAATTTCAAGCAACACTTTCCCTTTTCCTTTGACGGTTGAAGTAGATGAATTTCCCATGTAGAGTTTTTCATCATTAGTAACATCTTCAAAGGTTGAAAACGAGTGCCTTGTCGCCACAAATATGCCTAGTTGCTCTGTGTCAATCCACCAACCTTTAACATTGTCAATCATATTGACTTGAGAAATAACGACAACCAAATCTTCTTGATAGTTGTGACATTGACGTGATTCTTTTGAGAAGAATTTCTTTGCGAGGTTGATCTTTCCGGTGACGACATTCTTGAGCCTTATGGCGGTTTTCCACACACCCAACAATTACCTTTAACTTTCTTAAAGGGCTTGCCTTTAGGTGCAAATTTGTTGGAGTGTTTATGAAAACTTCTTTGCTTTGTTCTTTCGAAATCTGGATTTTGAAGCCTCTCCTTCAACCACATTTGCTTTTGCAAAGGCAAAGGTAGGTACTTCAACTTTGTCTCCTTGCGATGATCTTCTTCAACTCTAAGCCTCAAAATCAAGTCCTCTATAGTCATCTCCCTCCTTTTGTGCTTTAAATAAATCTTAAAATCTTTCCACGAAGGAGGTAACTTCTCAATAATTGCACCAACTTGAAAGTGTTCATTGATAGAACATCCTTACGCATGCGAGTTCATGAATCAAGACTTGGATTTCCTCTACTTGCTTAATGACAGTTTTGGAGTCCACCATGAGATATTTGAGAAATTTACCAATTACGAATTTCTTCGCAGGCATCTTCAATTTTGTATTTCTTCTCAAGATTATTCCATACTTCCTTTTTGTGTCATATGACGAATATATGTCATATAAATTGTCATCCAAACAATTAAGGATGTAATTGCGACAAAGAAAGTCGAGAATTTCTCCAATTCTCAATGGACATAATAGTCTCCTTCGATAGAGGATCCTCATCTGTCTTAGGTTCATCCTCTCTTACAATATGTGCAAGATTGATGGTTGTCAAGTAGAACAACAATTTTTGTTGCCACCTTTTAAAATCCACTCCTGTGAATTTTTCAGGCTTTTCTTCATGCCTCTTGAAATCCACTCCCTTGGACTTCTCAGACTTGTCTTCTGACTTTGTAGAGTTGTTCAAACTCGATTGTCCCACCATTTTCAGAATTTCTGAAATTCACAAAATAACACAAAATCTCAGAAATTTCTGAAAAATTTTCTGTCTTAGATTTTTTGTAGGAACAATAAATAATGATACTAATATATATGAATGAATAAAGTTTTACAAATAATTAATAACGAGAATCAATCAACAAAATAAATTTCTAATAGGAGGCTTGCACTGAAGCAATGTCCTAAGACAGAAATTTCCTTGAATTCGGTGATTGAATTTTCTTCAAAGATGCCCCCAGGATACAACCGGATGCTCTTTTGAACCAAAAATCACCAAGTTCAAAAGTACGCAAACCGTGATTTTTCTTCTCTCTCAAAAACGAAATTCGAAAATTATATGTATTTCCAGTGTTTTAGTTCTACTTAAATAGAACTTGAGGCCTTTGGTTCAAACCAATGTGTCTGTTCAAAACAATATATTCAACGATCACACCTATTCTCAACAGATTGCACTTGTTCTCATGATGCTTTTGTTCACAAAATAACTAAATTAACTACCAATAATTAATTTCGAAAATACAAAATAAAAGAAAATAAAATAAAATAAAAATTTGATTTTACAAGGCTAACAAATGTAAGCCCAAAGCCCAAAAGGCCCCAAGGCCCGAGGCCCTATCTTTGATTTTAAATATAATTATATATATATATATATTTATTATATAAATATATATATATATTTACACCTATTACCCAATGGGTGCCAATTTGGACTATATCCATTGGGTTTCTCTAAAGCAAATCTTTAGAGTAGATGTTTGTATATAAAGAGTTTGTACTCTTTGAAGTGAGCAATGTGGGACTAAAGAGGTTTTCTATTCAAACTCACTTGAAACATTTTTCAAGTTCTAACAATACCCCAGCATTTGAATAGAAATATCACTATACCCCACATTTCTGTTCAAATTTGGTTTTTTTTTTTTTTTTTTTTTTTTTTTAAATTATAACAAAAATTATAATACACGAAAGAGAGAGAAGTCTCATGTCATGTTGTCAGGAAAAGTATCTGAAAGACTTGAACTTACCATAGTAAAACATATTGGATTTACTTTGTGACATGATGGATATGGAGGATCTTGAAGCTGTTCACGTTTTGTAGTAAACCAAGACAATATGTATTACGCATGACACGATTATCAAAATTCGGTTTATACGTTTTTGTCCATTTTGGTCCTGGACATATCCTGGTTTCATGATAGATTTAGAGAATTTGCTTTGTCTCGTTCTCATAAATGCGACCCACATTTACTATCATATAGGTGACAATTTTATTTGTCATTAAATGTTTAACATATCCTTGAACTTCTACGAACACAGTTTTATCTTAGGAATGAACGAATATGTGTTCTTCTCGCGAGTTTCATCTAATCGGTTTGCCTATTGAACCTAGTACATGGGATCTCCAATCACCTAGGTTAGGTTTCCACCAGACTTAACTCATTTATAGGCTTTAAACCCATTCCCTCGATAACAATACAACTTGATTTCTCGGTAAGCCCTTTGTCATAGGATCTGCAATATTCTCCTTTGACTTTACATAATCTATACTAATTACTCCACTTGAAAGTAATTGTCTTATAGTATTATGTCTGCGCCTTATATGTCTTGACTTACCATTGTATACATTATTCTTAGCATTAGCTTGTCTTTGCCATACAATCACAATGTATACATATTGCGCTTGGTTTTGGCGAGAATGGAATATCTTCTAGAAAGTTTCTTAGCCATTCGAACTTCCTCAATGACTTTATCTAAGGCTACAACTTCGATTCCATTGTCGAACGTGCTATACACGTTTGCTTAGTTGATTTCCAGGAAATCGCAGCTCCTCCCAATGTAAAAATATATCCCTTTGGTTGACTTTGTTTCAAGTATTGTCGAAATCCAATTGGCATCACTATACCCTTCAAGTACCGGTGGATGTTTTGTATAATGCAATCCATATTCTAAAGTATGTTTTAAATACCTTAGTATTCGTATCAATGCTTCCCAATGATAATTATTTGGATTGCTTGTATATCTACTAAGTCATTCCTTTGCATAAGCAATGTCTGGTCTTGTAGAATTCATCAAATACATCAAACTTCCAATTATTTGGGAGTACTCTAATTGATAAATTGCCTTTGTCGGTATTTTTCTTAAGTATGCAATTTGGCTCAAATGGGGTAGGACAGGTTTACAATTAAATTGATTAAACCTCTTCAATATTTTTTCTACATAATGTGATTGAGTAAGGATATATCCATTATCATTTCGTTTGATTTGAATACCCAAAATGACATCTGCTAGACCTAAGTCTTTCATGTCAAAATTAGAATTCAACATCTTCTTAGTTGAAATGATTATATCCTTATTAGTCCCAATTATCAACATATCATCAACATAGAGACATACTATGACACAAGAATTTTTCAATTCTTTGATGTAGACACATTTGTCACATTCATTAATTTTAAATCCATTTGCAAGCATAGTATGGTCAAATTTCTCATGCCATTGTTTTGGTGCTTGTTTAAGTCCATATAAAGACCTAACCAATTTGCGAGACTTTATTTTCTTGACCTTGGGCCACAAATCCTTCGGGTTGTTCCATATATATCTCTTCATCTAATTCTCCATTTAAAAATCTTTGTTTTTACATCCATTTGATGTATTTCCATATTATAAATTGCGCAATTGAAATTAACATCCGAATAGATGTAATTCTAGAAAGCTGGAGAATATGTATCAAAATAATCCAACCCTTCTTTTTGTCGAAAACCTTTAGCTACTAAACGAGCTTTATATTTATCAATTGATCCATCGGCTTTCAATTTTCGTTTAAAAATCCATTTATAACCTATCGGTTTAATCCCGGGAGGTAAGTCAACCAATTCCCATGTGTGGTTAATTAAAATGGATTCTATTTCACTATTTATGGCTTCTTTCCATAAAATAGCCTCAGTAGAAGTCATAGCTTCTTTATATGTTTGTGGTTGGTTTCGATCAAAAAACTTATAAAATCTGGCCCAAAACTCTTTTGAACTCTAGATCTTTTCCCCCTTCTTGGTTCTTCATTTAATGTTGGAACATTAGAAGTGGATGGTTCATCTCGAACTCTCTTGTTTGATGAACTTGATTTATGTTCTTTATAAGGAAAAATTCCTTCAAAAAATTGCACAACCGCAGATTCTATAATTGTATTAACATGGATATCATTAATCTCAGAATTTATTACCAAAAATCTATATGCGCACTATTGTTAGCAAACCCGATAAATACACAATCTATAGTTTTAGGCCCCAATTTTGTTCTCTTGGTGATAGGAACTTGTACCTTTGCTAAACAACCCCACACTTTTAAAATTTTAAAAGTAGGAATTCTTCCTTTCCACAATTCATAAGGAGACTTATTTGTCTTCTTAATTGGGATTCTATTTAGGATATAATTTCTTGTAAGTAGTGCCTCTCCCCACATGTTATGTGGAAGTCGAGAACTATTTAGCATAGAATTTATCATGTCTTTAAAAGTTCTGTTTTTCCTCTCGCGACACCATTCTGTTGAGGTGTGTATGGTGCCGTAGTTTGATGTATAATTCCATGACTCTACGCAAAATTCGGCAAATTCGAGAGGATTCATATTCTCCACCTCTATCCGTTCTTATTGCTTTGATCCTTTTATCTAATTGATTTTCAACTTCAAACTTTATATGTTTTAAACATATCAAAAGCTTCATCTTTAGTTTTAATCAAATAGACATAGCAATATTTACTACAATCATCTATAAAAGTAATGTAGTAATTTTTTCCTCCTCTTGTAGGGGTTGATTTGTAGTCACAAAGGTCACTATGTATTAATCCTAACAATTCATTTGACCTTCCTAGGACAGTTTTAAAAGATTTCCTAGCAAACTTAGATTCGGTGCAAGTTTGGCATTTGTGCTTCACATCAAAATTAAATTTAGGTAATAAATTGAGATTAATCATTCTACTAATAGACCTATTATTTACATGGCCTAATCTAGCATGCCAAATATCATAAGAATCCACGATATAAATAGAAGCATTCACTTTATTCATAACATTAGTAACCATTACATTCAGTTTGAACATTCCATCTACTAAATATCCTCGTCCTATATAGTCTGTAGCCTTACATAGCACAAACTTATCAGATTCGAACACTAGTTTGAATCCCCTTTTAGTAAGAAGAGTACCAGAGACTAAGTTCTTTCGTATTTCAGGAACATAAAGTACATCAATCAAAGTAAGAGTTTTTCCAGAAGTAAATTTCAGCAACACTTTCCCTTTTCCTTTGACAGTTGAAGTAGATGAATTTCCCATGTAGAGTTTTTCATCATTAGTAACATCTTCAAAGGTTGAAAACGAGTGCCTTGTCGCCACAAATATGCCTAGTTGCTCTGTGTCAATCCACCAACCTTTAACATTGTCAATCATATTGACTTGAAATAACGACAACCAAATCTTCTTGATAGTTGTGACATTGACGTGATTCTTTTGAGAAGAATTTCTTTGCGAGTTGATCTTTCCGGTGACGACATTCTTGAGCCTTATGGCCGGTTTTCCACACACCCAACAATTACCTTTAACTTTCTTAAAGGGCTTGCCTTTAGGTGCAAATTTGTTGGAGTGTTTCTGAAAAACTTCTTTGCTTTGTTTTTGAAATCTGGATTTTGAAGCCTCTCCTTCAACCACATTTGCTTTTGCGGCAAAGGTAGGTACTTCAACTTTGTCTCCCTTGCGATGATCTTCTTCAACTCTAAGCCTCAAAATCAAGTCCTCTATAGTCATCTCCCTCCTTTTGTGCTTTAAATAAATCTTAAAATCTTTCCACGAAGGAGGTAACTTCTCAATAATTGCACCAACTTGAAAGTGTTCATTGATAGAACATCCTTACGCATGCGAGTTCATGAATCAAGACTTGGATTTCCTCTACTTGCTTAATGACAGTTTTGGAGTCCACCATGAGATATTTGAGAAATTTACCAATTACGAATTTCTTCGCATAGGCATCTTCAATTTTGTATTTCTTCTCAAGATTATTCCATACTTCCTTTCTTTGTGTCATATGACGAATATATGTCATATAAATTGTCATCAAACAATTAAGGATGTAATTGCGACAAAGAAAGTCGAGAATTTCTCCAATTCTCAATGGACATAATAGTCTCCTTCGATAGAGGATCCTCATCTGTCTTAGGTTCATCCTCTCTTACAATATGTGCAAGATTGATGGTTGTCAAGTAGAACAACAATTTTTGTTGCCACCTTTTAAAATCCACTCTGTGAATTTTTCGGGCTTTTCTTCATGCCTCTTGAAATCCACTCCCTTGGACTTCTCAGACTTGTCTTCTGACTTTGTAGAGTTGTTCAAACTCGATTGTCCCACCATTTTCAGAATTTCTGAAATTCACAAAATAACACAAAATCTCAGAAATTTCTGAAAAATTTTCTGTCTTAGATTTTTGTAGGAACAATAAATAATGATACTAATATATATGAATGAATAAAGTTTTACAAATAATTAATAACGAGAATCAATCAACAAAATAAATTTCTAACTTAGGAGGCTTACCTGAAGCAATGTCCTAAGACAGAAATTTCCTTGAATTCGGTGATTGAATTTTCTTCAAAGATCGCCCCGAGGATACAACCGGATGCTCTTTTGAACCAAAAATCACCAAGTTCAAAAGTCGCAAACCGTGATTTTTTCTTCTCTCTCAAAAACGAAATTCGAAAATTATATGTATTTCAGTGTTTTAGTTCTACTTAAATAGAACTTTGAGGCTTTGGTTCAAACCAATGTGTCTGTTCAAAACAATATATTCAACAGATCACACCTATTCTCAACTTGATTGCACTTGTTCTCAACGATGCACTTTGTTCACAAAATAACTAAATTAACTACCAATAATTAATTTCGAAAATACAAAATAAAAGAAAATAAAATAAAATAAAAATTTGATTTTACAAGGCTAACAAATGTAAGCCCAAAGCCCAAAGGCCCCAAGGCCCAAGGCCCTATCTTTGATTTTAAATATAATTATATATATATATATATATTTATTATATAAATATATATATATATTTACACCTATTACCCAATGGGTGCCAATTTGGACTATATCCATTGGGTTTCTCTAAAGCAAATCTTTAGAGTAGATGTTTGTATATAAAGAGTTTGTACTCTTTGAAGTGAGCAATGTGGGACTAAAGAGGTTTTCTATTCAAACTCACTTGAAACATTTTTCAAGTTCTAACAATACCCAGCATTTGAATAGAAATATCACTATACCCCACATTTTTTGTTCAAATTTGGTTTTTTTTTTTTTTTTTTTTTTTTTTAATTATAACAAAAATTATAATACACGAAAGAGAGAAGTCTCATGTCATGTTGTCGGGAAAAGTATCGAAAGACTTGAACTTACCATAGTAAAACATATTGGATTTACTTTGTGACGAGTGGATATGGAGGATCTTGAAGCTGTTCACGTTTTGTAGTAAACCAAGACAATATGTATTACGCATGACACGATTATCAAAATTCGGTTTATACGTTTTTGTCCATTTTGGTCTGGACATATCCTGGTTTCATGATAGATTTAGAGAATTTAGCTCTGTCTCGTTCTCATAAATGCGACCCACATTTACTATCATATAGGTGACAATTTTATTTGTCATTAAATGTTTAACATATCCTTGAACTTCTTGAACGAACACAGTTTTTATCTTAGGAATGAACGAATATGTGTTCTTCTCGCGAGTTTCATCTAATCAGTTTGCCTATTGAACCTAGTACATGGGATCTCCAATCACCTAGGTTAGGTTTCCACCAGACTTAACTCATTTATAGGCTTTAAACCCATTCCCCTCGATAACAATACAACTTGATTTCTCGGTAAGCCCCTTTGTCATAGGATCTGCAATATTCTCCTTTGACTTTACATAATCTATACTAATTACTCCACTTGAAAGTAATTGTCTTATAGTATTATGTCTGCGCCTTATATGTCTTGACTTACCATTGTATACATTATTCTTAGCATTAGCTTGTCTTTGCCATACAATCACAATGTATACATATTCTTTAATCTTGGTTTTGGCGAGAATGGAATATCTTCTAGAAAGTTTCTTAGCCATTAGAACTTCCTCAATGACTTTATCTAAGGCTACAAATTCGATTCCATTGTCGAACGTGCTATACACGTTTGCTTAGTTGATTTCCAGGAAATCATGAGCTCCTCCCAATGTAAAAATATATCCTTTGGTTGACTTTGTTTCGGTATTGTCAGAAATCCAATTGGCATCACTATACCCTTCAAATGCGGTGGATGTTTTGTATAATGCAATCCATATTCTAAAGTATGTTTTAAATACCTTAGTATTCGTATCAATGCTTCCCAATGATAATTATTTGGATTGCTTGTATATCTACTAAGTCATTCCTTTGCATAAGCAATGTCTGGTCTTGTAGAATTCATCAAATACATCAAACTTCCAATTATTTGGGAGTACTCTAATTGATAAATTGCCTTTGTCGGTATTTTTCTTAAGTATGCAATTTGGCTCAAATGGGGTAGGAACAGGTTTACAATTAAATTGATTAAACCTCTTCAATATTTTTTCTACATAATGTGATTGAGTAAGGATATATCCATTATCATTTCGTTTGATTTGAATACCCAAAATGACATCTGCTAGACCTAAGTCTTTCATGTCAAAATTAGAATTCAACATCTTCTTAGTTGAAATGATTATATCCTTATTAGTCCCAATTATCAACATATCATCAACATAGAGACATACTATGACACAAGAATTTTTCAATTCTTTGATGTAGACACATTTGTCACATTCATTAATTTTAAATCCATTTGCAAGCATAGTATGGTCAAATTTCTCATGCCATTGTTTTGGTGCTTGTTTAAGTCCATATAAAGACCTAACCAATTTGCGAGACTTTATTTTCTTGACCTTGGACCACAAATCCTTCGGGTTGTTCCATATATATCTCTTCATCTAATTCTCCATTTAAAAATCTTTGTTTTTACATCCATTTGATGTATTTCCATATTATAAATTGCAAAGCAATTGAAATTAACATCCGAATAGATGTAATTCTAGAAGCTGGAGAATATGTATCAAAATAATCCAACCCTTCTTTTTGTCGAAAACCTTTAGCTACTAAACGAGCTTTATATTTATCAATTGATCCATCGGCTTTCAATTTTCGTTTAAAAATCCATTTATAACCTATCGGTTTAATCCGGGAGGTAAGTCAACCAATTCCCATGTGTGGTTAATTAAAATGGATTCTATTTCACTATTTATGGCTTCTCTTCCATAAAATAGCCTCAGTAGAAGTCATAGCTTCTTTATATGTTTGTGGTTCAGTTTCAGTCAAAAAACTTATAAAATCTGGCCCAAAACTCTTTTGAACTCTAGATCTTTTCCCCCTTCTTGGTTCTTCATTTAATGTTGGAACATTAGAAGTGGATGGTTCATCTCGAACTCTCTTGTTTGATGAACTTGATTTATGTTCTTTATAAGGAAAAATTCCTTCAAAAAATTGCACAACCGCAGATTCTATAATTGTATTAACATGGATATCATTAATCTCAGAATTTATTACCAAAAATCTATATGCAGCACTATTGTTAGCAAACCCGATAAATACACAATCTATAGTTTTAGGCCCCAATTTTGTTCTCTTGGTGATAGGAACTTGTACCTTTGCTAAACAACCCCACACTTTTAAAATTTTAAAAGTAGGAATTCTTCCTTTCCACAATTCATAAGGAGACTTATTTGTCTTCTTAATTGGGATTCTATTTAGGATATAATTTGCTGTAAGTAGTGCCTCTCCCCACATGTTATGTGGAAGTCGAGAACTATTTAGCATAGAATTTATCATGTCTTTAAAAGTTCTGTTTTTCTCTCTCCGCGACACCATTACATTGAGGTGTGTATGGTGCCGTAGTTTGATGTATAATTCCATGACTCTTGCAAAATTCAGCAAATTCGAGAGGATTCATATTCTCCACCTCTATCCGTTCTTATTGCTTTGATCCTTTTATCTAATTGATTTTCAACTTGACTTTATATGTTTTAAACATATCAAAAGCTTCGTCTTTAGTTTTAATCAAATAGACATAGCAATATTTACTACAATCATCTATAAAAGTAATGTAGTAATTTTTTCCTCCTCTTGTAGGGGTTGATTTGTAGTCACAAAGGTCACTATGTATTAATCCTAACAATTCATTTGACCTTCCTAGGATGTTTTAAAAGATTTCCTAGCAAACTTAGATTCAGTGCAAGTTTGGCATTTGTGCTTCACATCAAAATTAAATTTAGGTAATAAATTGAGATTAATCATTCTACTAATAGACCTATTATTTACATGGCCTAATCTAGCATGCCAAATATCATAAGAATCCACGATATAAATAGAAGCATTCACTTTATTCATAACATTAGTAACCATTACATTCGGTTTGAACATTCCATCTACTAAATATCCTCGTCTATATAGTCTGTAGCCTTACATAGCACAAACTTATCGATTCGAACACTAGTTTGAATCCCCTTTTAGTAAGAAGAGTACCGAGAGACTAAGTTCTTTCGTATTTCGGGAACATAAAGTACATCAATCAAAGTAAGAGTTTTTCAGTAAATTTCAAAGCAACACTTTCCCTTTTCCTTTGACGAGTTGAAGTAGATGAATTTCCCATGTAGAGTTTTTCATCATTAGTAACATCTTCAAAGGTTGAAAACGAGTGCCTTGTCGCCACAAATATGCCTAGTTGCTCTGTGTCAATCCACCATGACCTTTAACATTGTCAATCATATTGACTTGAGAAATAACGACAACCAAATCTTCTTGATAGTTGTGACATTGACGTGATTCTTTTGAGAAGAATTTCTTTGCGAGTTGATCTTTCCGGTGACGACATTCTTGAGCCTTATGGCCGAGTTTTCCACACATGACAATTACCTTTAACTTTCTTAAAGGGCTTGCCTTTAGGTGCAAATTTGTTGGAGTGTTTCACAGAAAACTTCTTTGCTTTGTTTTTCTGAAATTTGGTTTTTATAGCCTCTCCTTCAACCACATTTGCTTTTGCAGCAAAGGTAGGTACTTCAACTTTGTCTCCCTTGCGATGATCTTCTTCAACTCTAAGCCTCAAAATCAAGTCCTCTATAGTCATCTCCCTCCTTTTGTGCTTTAAATAAATCTTAAAATCTTTCCACGAAGGAGGTAACTTCTCAATAATTGCACCAACTTGAAAGTGTTCATTGATAGAACATCCTTCTGCATGCAGTTCATGAATCAAGACTTGGATTTCCTCTACTTGCTTAATGACAGTTTTGGAGTCCACCATGAGATATTTCAGAAATTTACCAATTACGAATTTCTTCGCACCGGCATCTTCAATTTTGTATTTCTTCTCAAGATTATTCCATACTTCCTTTGCTGTGTCATATGACGAATATATGTCATATAAATTGTCATCCAAACAATTAAGGATGTAATTGCGACAAAGAAAGTCAGAATTTCTCCAATTCTCAATGGACATAATAGTCTCCTTCGATAGAGGATCCTCATCTGTCTTAGGTTCATCCTCTCTTACAATATGTGCAAGATTGATGGTTGTCAAGTAGAACAACAATTTTTGTTGCCACCTTTTAAAATCCACTCTGTGAATTTTTCGGGCTTTTCTTCATGCCTCTTGAAATCCACTCCCTTGGACTTCTCAGACTTGTCTTCTGACTTTGTAGAGTTGTTCAAACTCGATTGTCCCACCATTTTCAGAATTTCTGAAATTCACAAAATAACACAAAATCTCGAAATTTACGAAAAATTTTTTAAATCTTAGATTTTTGTCAGGAACAATAAATAATGATACTAATATATATGAATGAATAAAGTTTTACAAATAATTAATAACGAGAATCAATCAACAAAATAAATTTCTAGCAGGAGGCTTACCTGAAGCAATGTCTAAGACAGAAATTTCCTTGAATTCGGTGATTGAATTTTCTTCAAAGATGCCCCCAGGATACAAACGGATGCTCTTTTGAACCAAAAATCACCAAGTTCAAAAAGTACGCAAAGCTGTGATTTTTTCTTCTCTCTCAAAAACGAAATTCGAAAATTATATGTATTTCCAGTGTTTTAGTTCTACTTAAATAGAACTTGAGGCTTTGGTTCAAACCAATGTGTCTGTTCAAAACAATATATTCAACGATCACACCTATTCTCAGCATGATTGCACTTGTTCTCAGCGATGCTTTTGTTCACAAAATAACTAAATTAACTACCAATAATTAATTTCGAAAATACAAAATAAAAGAAAATAAAATAAAATAAAAATTTGATTTTACAAGGCTAACAAATGTAAGCCCAAAGCCCAAAGGCCCGAGGCCCAAGGCCCTATCTTTGATTTTAAATATAATTATATATATATATATATTTATTATATAAATATATATATATATATTTACACCTATTACCCGATGGGTGCCAATTTGGACTATATCCATTGGGTTTCTCTAAAGCAAATCTTTAGAGTAGATGTTTGTATATAAAGAGTTTGTACTCTTTGAAGTGAGCAATGTGGGACTAAAGAGGTTTTCTATTCAAACTCACTTGAAACATTTTTCAAGTTCTAACAATACCCCAGCATTTGAATAGAAATATCACTATACCCCACATTTGTTCAAATTTGGTTTTTTTTTTTTTTTTTTTTTTTTTAAAAAAAAAAAAAATTATAACAAAAATTATAATACGAAAAGAGAGAAGTCTCATGTCATGTTGTCGGGAAAAGTATCGAAAGACTTGAACTTACCATAGTAAAACATATTGGATTTACTTTGTGACGAGTGGATATGGAGGATCTTGAGCTGTTCACGTTTTGTAGTAAACCAAGACAATATGTATTACGCATGACACGATTATCAAAATTCGGTTTATACGTTTTTGTCCATTTTGGTCCTGGACATATCCTGGTTTCATGATAGATTTAGAGAATTTAGCTTTGTCTCGTTCTCATAAATGCGACCCGCATTTACTATCATATAGGTGACAATTTTATTTGTCATTAAATGTTTAACATATCCTTGAACTTCTTACGAACACGGTTTTTATCTTAGGAATGAACGAATATGTGTTCTTCTCGCGAGTTTCATCTAATCGGTTTGCCTATTGAACCTAGTACATGGGATCTCCAATCACACTAGGTTAGGTTTCCACCGAGACTTAACTCATTTATAGGCTTTAAACCCATTCCCTCGATAACAATACAACTTGATTTCTCGGTAAGCCCTTTGTCATAGGATCTGCAATATTCTCCTTTGACTTTACATAATCTATACTAATTACTCCACTTGAAAGTAATTGTCTTATAGTATTATGTCTGCGCCTTATATGTCTTGACTTACCATTGTATACATTATTCTTAGCATTAGCTTGTCTTTGCCATACAATCACAATGTATACATATTGTGCTTGGTTTTGGCGAGAATGGAATATCTTCTAGAAAGTTTCTTAGCCATTCGAACTTCCTCAATGACTTTATCTAAGGCTACAAATTCGATTCCATTGTCGAACGTGCTATACACGTTTG
This sequence comes from Stephania yunnanensis, assembly GCA_039657365.1. Classification (NCBI taxonomy): domain Eukaryota; kingdom Viridiplantae; phylum Streptophyta; class Magnoliopsida; order Ranunculales; family Menispermaceae; genus Stephania; species Stephania yunnanensis. Next base: position 52,589,049 of record CM077588.1, on the reverse strand, counting down.
CTTAGTTGATTTCCAGGAAATCGTGACTCCTCCCAATGTAAAAATATATCCTTTGGTTGACTTTGTTTCGGTATTGTCGAGAAATCCAATTGGCATCACTATACCCTTCAAATCTTAGGTGGATGTTTTGTATAATGCAATCCATATTCTAAAGTATGTTTTAAATACCTTAGTATTCGTATCAATGCTTCCCGATGATAATTATTTGGATTGCTTGTATATCTACTAAGTACATTCCTTTGCATAAGCAATGTCTGGTCTTGTAGAATTCATCAAATACATCAAACTTCCAATTATTTGGGAGTACTCTAATTGAGAAATTACCTTTGTCGGTATTTTTCTTAAGTATGCAATTTGGCTCAAATGGGGTAGGAACAGGTTTACAATTAAATTGATTAAACCTCTTCAATATTTTTTCTACATAATGTGATTGAGTAAGGATATATCCATTATCATTTCGTTTGATTTGAATACCCAAAATGACATCTGCTAGACCTAAGTCTTTCATGTCAAAATTAGAATTCAACATCTTCTTAGTTGAAATGATTATATCCTTATTAGTCCCAATTATCAACATATCATCAACATAGAGACATACTATGACACAAGAATTTTTCAATTCTTTGATGTAGACACATTTGTCACATTCATTAATTTTAAATCCATTTGCAAGCATAGTATGGTCAAATTTCTCATGCCATTGTTTTGGTGCTTGTTTAAGTCCATATAAAGACCTAACCAATTTGCGAGACTTTATTTTCTTGACCTTGGACCACAAATCCTTCGGGTTGTTCCATATATATCTCTTCATCTAATTCTCCATTTAAAAATCTTGTTTTTACATCCATTTGATGTATTTCCATATTATAAATTGCGGCAATTGAAATTAACATCCGAATAGATGTAATTCTAGAAAGCTGGAGAATATGTATCAAAATAATCCAACCCTTCTTTTTGTCGAAAACCTTTAGCTACTAAACGAGCTTTATATTTATCAATTGATCCATCGAACTTTCAATTTTCGTTTAAAAATCCATTTATAACCTATCGGTTTAATCCGGGAGGTAAGTCAACCAATTCCCATGTGTGGTTAATTAAAATGGATTCTATTTCACTATTTATGGCTTCTTTCCATAAAATAGCCTCGGTAGAAGTCATAGCTTCTTTATATGTTTGTGGTTCGATTTCGGTCAAAAAACTTATAAAATCGGCCCAAAACTCTTTTGAACTCTAGATCTTTTCCCCCTTCTTGGTTCTTCATCTAATGTTGGAACATTAGAAGTGGATGGTTCATCTCGAACTCTCTTGTTTGATGAACTTGATTTATGTTCTTTATAAGGAAAAATTCCTTCAAAAAATTGCACACCATGATTCTATAATTGTATTAACATGGATATCATTAATCTCGAGAATTTATTACCAAAAATCTATATGCGGCACTATTGTTAGCAAACCCGATAAATACACAATCTATAGTTTTAGGCCCCAATTTTGTTCTCTTGGTGATAGGAACTTGTACCTTTGCTAAACAACCCCACACTTTTAAAATTTTAAAAGTAGGAATTCTTCCTTTCCACAATTCATAAGGAGACTTATTTGTCTTCTTAATTGGGATTCTATTTAGGATATAATTTCTTTGTAAGTAGTGCCTCTCCCACATGTTATGTGGAAGTCGAACTATTTAGCATAGAATTTATCATGTCTTTAAAAGTTCTGTTTTTCCTCTCGCGACACCATTACGTTGAGGTGTGTATGGTGTAGTAGTTTGATGTATAATTCCATGACTACTTTGCAAAATTCAGCAAATTCGGAGGATTCATATTCTCCACCTCTATCAGTTCTTATTGCTTTGATCCTTTTATCTAATTGATTTTCAACTTGACTTTATATGTCTTAAACATATCAAAAGCTTCATCTTTAGTTTTAATCAAATAGACATAGCAATATTTACTACAATCATCTATAAAAGTAATGTAGTAATTTTTTCCTCCTCTTGTAGGGGTTGATTTGTAGTCACAAAGGTCACTATGTATTAATCCTAACAATTCATTTGACCTTCCTAGGACGAGTTTTAAAAGATTTCCTAGCAAACTTAGATTCAGTGCAAGTTTGGCATTTGTGCTTCACATCAAAATTAAATTTAGGTAATAAATTGAGATTAATCATTCTACTAATAGACCTATTATTTACATGGCCTAATCTAGCATGCCAAATATCATAAGAATCCACGATATAAATAGAAGCATTCACTTTATTCATAACATTAGTAACCATTACATTCGGTTTGAACATTCCATCTACTAAATATCCTCGTCTATATAGTCGTAGCCTTACATAGCACAAACTTATCGATTCGAACACTAGTTTGAATCCCCTTTTAGTAAGAAGAGTACCGAGAGACTAAGTTCTTTCGTATTTCGGGAACATAAAGTACATCAATCAAAGTAAGAGTTTTTCGAAGTAAATTTCGTGACAACACTTTCCCTTTTCCTTTGACGGTTGAAGTAGATGAATTTCCCATGTAGAGTTTTTCATCATTAGTAACATCTTCAAAGGTTGAAAACGAGTGCCTTGTCGCCACAAATATGCCTAGTTGCTCTGTGTCAATCCACTGACCTTTAACATTGTCAATCATATTGACTTGAAATAACGACAACCAAATCTTCTTGATAGTTGTGACATTGACGTGATTCTTTTGAGAAGAATTTCTTTGCGAGGTTGATCTTTAGGTGACGACATTCTTGAGCCTTATGGCCGGTTTTCCACACACCCTGACAATTACCTTTAACTTTCTTAAAGGGCTTGCCTTTAGGTGCAAATTTGTTGGAGTGTTTCTGAAAAACTTCTTTGCTTTGTTCTTACGAAATCTGGATTTTGAAGCCTCTCCTTCAACCACATTTGCTTTTTAAAGCAAAGGTAGGTACTTCAACTTTGTCTCCCTTGCGATGATCTTCTTCAACTCTAAGCCTCAAAATCAAGTCCTCTATAGTCATCTCCCTCCTTTTGTGCTTTAAATAAATCTTAAAATCTTTCCACGAAGGAGGTAACTTCTCGATAATTGCACCAACTTGAAAGTGTTCATTGATAGAACATCCTTACGCATGCAGTTCATGAATCAAGACTTGGATTTCCTCTACTTGCTTAATAGCAGTTTTGGAGTCCACCATGAGATATTTGAGAAATTTACCAATTACGAATTTCTTCGCATAGGCATCTTCAATTTTGTATTTCTTCTCAAGATTATTCCATACTTCCTTTCTTTGTGTCATATGACGAATATATGTCATATAAATTGTCATCCAAACAATTAAGGATGTAATTGCGACAAAGAAAGTCGAGAATTTCTCCAATTCTCAATGGACATAATAGTCTCCTTCGATAGAGGATCCTCATCTGTCTTAGGTTCATCCTCTCTTACAATATGTGCAAGATTGAGGGTTGTCAAGTAGAACAACAATTTTTGTTGCCACCTTTTAAAATCCACTCTGTGAATTTTTCGGGCTTTTCTTCATGCCTCTTGAAATCCACTCCCTTGGACTTCTCGGACTTGTCTTGACTTTGTAGAGTTGTTCAAACTCGATTGTCCCACCATTTTAGAATTTCGGAAATTCACAAAATAACACAAAATCTCGAAATTTACGAAAAATTTTCTGTCTTAGATTTTTGTAGGAACAATAAATAATGATACTAATATATATGAATGAATAAAGTTTTACAAATAATTAATAAAGAATCAATCAACAAAATAAATTTCTAACAGGAGGCTTACACGAAGCAATGTCCTAAGACAGAAATTTCCTTGAATTCGGTGATTGAATTTTCTTCAAAGATCTGCCCCCAGGATACAACCGGATGCTCTTTTGAACCAAAAATCACCAAGTTCAAAAGTACGCAAAGCTGTGATTTTTCTTCTCTCTCAAAAACGAAATTCGAAAATTATATGTATTTCAGTGTTTTAGTTCTACTTAAATAGAACTTGAGGCCTTTGGTTCAAACCAATGTGCATTCAAAACAATATATTCAATGATCACACCTATTCTCAACAGATTGCACTTGTTCTCGTGATGCTTTTGTTCACAAAATAACTAAATTAACTACCAATAATTAATTTCGAAAATACAAAATAAAAGAAAATAAAATAAAATAAAAATTTGATTTTACAAGGCTAACAAATGTAAGCCCAAAGCCCCAAAGGCCCCGAGGCCCGAGGCCCTATCTTTGATTTTAAATATAATTATATATATATATATATATATTTATTATATAAATATATATATATATTTACACCTATTACCTTGATGGGTGCCAATTTGGACTATATCCATTGGGTTTCTCTAAAGCAAATCTTTAGAGTAGATGTTTGTATATAAAGAGTTTGTACTCTTTGAAGTGAGCAATGTGGGACTAAAGAGGTTTTCTATTCAAACTCACTTGAAACATTTTTCAAGTTCTAACAATACCCCACATTTGAATAGAAATATCACTATACCCCACATTTTGTTCAAATTTGGTTTTTTTTTTTTTTTTTTTTTTTTTTTTTTTTAAATTATAACAAAAATTATAATACACGAAAAGAGAGAAGTCTCATGTCATGTTGTCGGGAAAAGTATTTGAAAGACTTGAACTTACCATAGTAAAACATATTGGATTTACTTTGTGACGTGATGGATATGGAGGATCTTGAAGCTGTTCACGTTTTGTAGTAAACCAAGACAATATGTATTACGCATGACACGATTATCAAAATTCGGTTTATACGTTTTTGTCCATTTTGGTCCTGGACATATCCTGGTTTCATGATAGATTTAGAGAATTTGCTTTGTCTCGTTCTCATAAATGCGACCCACATTTACTATCATATAGGTGACAATTTTATTTGTCATTAAATGTTTAACATATCCTTGAACTTCTTACGAACACGTTTTTATCTTAGGAATGAACGAATATGTGTTCTTCTCGCGAGTTTCATCTAATCGGTTTGCCTATTGAACCTAGTACATGGGATCTCCAATCACCTAGGTTAGGTTTCCTGAGACTTAACTCATTTATAGGCTTTAAACCCATTCCCCTCGATAACAATACAACTTGATTTCTCGGTAAGCCACTTTGTCATAGGATCTGCAATATTCTCCTTTGACTTTACATAATCTATACTAATTACTCCACTTGAAAGTAATTGTCTTATAGTATTATGTCTGCGCCTTATATGTCTTGACTTACCATTGTATACATTATTCTTAGCATTAGCTTGTCTTTGCCATACAATCACAATGTATACATATTGCTTGCTTGGTTTTGGCGAATGGAATATCTTCTAGAAAGTTTCTTAGCCATTCGAACTTCCTCAATGACTTTATCTAAGGCTACAACTTCGATTCCATTGTCGAACGTGCTATACACGTTTGCTTAGTTGATTTCCAGGAAATCGCAGCTCCTCCCAATGTAAAAATATATCCTTTGGTTGACTTTGTTTTTGTATTGTCGAAATCAATTGGCATCACTATACCCTTGAAATCTTAGGTGGATGTTTTGTATAATGCAATCCATATTCTAAAGTATGTTTTAAATACCTTAGTATTCGTATCAATGCTTCCCGATGATAATTATTTGGATTGCTTGTATATCTACTAAGTACATTCCTTTGCATAAGCAATGTCTGGTCTTGTAGAATTCATCAAATACATCAAACTTCCAATTATTTGGGAGTACTCTAATTGATAAATTGCTTTGTCGGTATTTTTCTTAAGTATGCAATTTGGCTCAAATGGGGTAGGAGCAGGTTTACAATTAAATTGATTAAACCTCTTCAATATTTTTCTACATAATGTGATTGAGTAAGGATATATCCATTATCATTTCGTTTGATTTGAATACCCAAAATGACATCTGCTAGACCTAAGTCTTTCATGTCAAAATTAGAATTCAACATCTTCTTAGTTGAAATGATTATATCCTTATTAGTCCCAATTATCAACATATCATCAACATAGAGACATACTATGACACAAGAATTTTTCAATTCTTTGATGTAGACACATTTGTCACATTCATTAATTTTAAATCCATTTGCAAGCATAGTATGGTCAAATTTCTCATGCCATTGTTTTGGTGCTTGTTTAAGTCCATATAAAGACCTAACCAATTTGCTGAGACTTTATTTTCTTGACCTTGGACCACAAATCCTTCGGGTTGTTCCATATATATCTCTTCATCTAATTCTCCATTTAAAAATCTTTGTTTTTACATCCATTTGATGTATTTCCATATTATAAATTAAAGCAATTGAAATTAACATCCGAATAGATGTAATTCTAGAAAGCTGGAGAATATGTATCAAAATAATCCAACCCTTCTTTTTGTCGAAAACCTTTAGCTACTAAACGAGCTTTATATTTATCAATTGATCCATCGGCTTTCAATTTTCGTTTAAAAATCCATTTATAACCTATCGGTTTAATCCGGGAGGTAAGTCAACCAATTCCCATGTGTGGTTAATTAAAATGGATTCTATTTCACTATTTATGGCTTCTTTCCATAAAATAGCCTCGTAGAAGTCATAGCTTCTTTATATGTTTGTGGTTGATTTCGGTCAAAAAACTTATAAAATCGGCCCAAAACTCTTTTGAACTCTAGATCTTTTCCCCCTTCTTGGTTCTTCATTTAATGTTGGAACATTAGAAGTGGATGGTTCATCTCGAACTCTCTTGTTTGATGAACTTGATTTACATTCTTTATAAGGAAAAATTCCTTCAAAAAATTGCACAACCGCAGATTCTATAATTGTATTAACATGGATATCATTAATCTCAGAATTTATTACCAAAAATCTATATGCAGCACTATTGTTAGCAAACCCGATAAATACACAATCTATAGTTTTAGGCCCCAATTTTGTTCTCTTGGTGATAGGAACTTGTACCTTTGCTAAACAACCCCACACTTTTAAAATTTTAAAAGTAGGAATTCTTCCTTTCCACAATTCATAAGGAGACTTATTTGTCTTCTTAATTGGGATTCTATTTAGGATATAATTTGCTGTAAGTAGTGCCTCTCCCCACATGTTATGTGGAAGTCCAGAACTATTTAGCATAGAATTTATCATGTCTTTAAAAGTTCTGTTTTTCCTCTCCGCGACACCATTCTGTTGAGGTGTGTATGGTCTTAGTAGTTTGATGTATAATTCCATGACTACTTTGCAAAATTCAGCAAATTCGGAGGATTCATATTCTCCACCTCTATCCGTTCTTATTGCTTTGATCCTTTTATCTAATTGATTTTCAACTTGACTTTATATGTTTTAAACATATCAAAAGCTTCATCTTTAGTTTTAATCAAATAGACATAGCAATATTTACTACAATCATCTATAAAAGTAATGTAGTAATTTTTTCCTCCTTTTGTAGGGGTTGATTTGTAGTCACAAAGGTCACTATGTATTAATCCTAACAATTCATTTGACCTTCCTAGGATGATTTTAAAAGATTTCCTAGCAAACTTAGATTCGGTGCAAGTTTGGCATTTGTGCTTCACATCAAAATTAAATTTAGGTAATAAATTGAGATTAATCATTCTACTAATAGACCTATTATTTACATGGCCTAATCTAGCATGCCAAATATCATAAGAATCCACGATATAAATAGAAGCATTCACTTTATTCATAACATTAGTAACCATTACATTCGGAGTTTGAACATTCCATCTACTAAATATCCTCGTCTATATAGTCTGTAGCCTTACATAGCACAAACTTATCGATTCGAACACTAGTTTGAATCCCCTTTTAATAAGAAGAGTACCGAGAGACTAAGTTCTTTCGTATTTCGGGAACATAAAGTACATCAATCAAAGTAAGAGTTTTTCCGAAGTAAATTTCAAAGCAACACTTTCCCTTTTCCTTTGACGAGTTGAAGTAGATGAATTTCCCATGTAGAGTTTTTCATCATTAGTAACATCTTGAAAGGTTGAAAACGAGTGCCTTGTCGCCACAAATATGCCTAGTTGCTCTGTGTCAATCCACTGACCTTTAACATTGTCAATCATATTGACTTGAAATAACGACAACCAAATCTTCTTGATAGTTGTGACATTGACGTGATTCTTTTGAGAAGAATTTCTTTGCGAGGTTGATCTTTCCGGTGACGACATTCTTGAGCCTTATGGCCGTTTTCCCACACTGACAATTACCTTTAACTTTCTTAAAGGGCTTGCCTTTAGGTGCAAATTTGTTGGAGTGTTTCATGAAAACTTCTTTGCTTTGTTCTTACGAAATCTGGATTTTGAAGCCTCTCCTTCAACCACATTTGCTTTTGCGCAAAGGTAGGTACTTCAACTTTGTCTCCCTTGCGATGATCTTCTTCAACTCTAAGCCTCAAAATCAAGTCCTCTATAGTCATCTCCCTCCTTTTGTGCTTTAAATAAATCTTAAAATCTTTCCACGAAGGAGGTAACTTCTCAATAATTGCACCAACTTGAAAGTGTTCATTGATAGAACATCCTTACGCATGCAGTTCATGAATCAAGACTTGGATTTCCTCTACTTGCTTAATGACAGTTTTGGAGTCCACCATGAGATATTTGAGAAATTTACCAATTACGAATTTCTTACATGCAAGCATCTTCAATTTTGTATTTCTTCTCAAGATTATTCCATACTTCCTTTCTTTGTGTCATATGACGAATATATGTCATATAAATTGTCATCAAACAATTAAGGATGTAATTGCGACAAAGAAAGTCAGAATTTCTCCAATTCTCAATGGACATAATAGTCTCCTTCGATAGAGGATCCTCATCTGTCTTAGGTTCATCCTCTCTTACAATATGTGCAAGATTGATGGTTGTCAAGTAGAACAACAATTTTTGTTGCCACCTTTTAAAATCCACTCCTGTGAATTTTTCAGGCTTTTCTTCATGCCTCTTGAAATCCACTCCCTTGGACTTCTCAGACTTGTCTTCTGACTTTGTAGAGTTGTTCAAACTCGATTGTCCCACCATTTTCAAAATTTCTGAAATTCACAAAATAACACAAAATCTCAGAAATTTCTGAAAAATTTTCTGTCTTAGATTTTTGTCCGGAACAATAAATAATGATACTAATATATATGAATGAATAAAGTTTTACAAATAATTAATAACAGAATCAATCAACAAAATAAATTTCTAGCAGGAGGCTTACTGAAGCAATGTCCTAAGACAGAAATTTCCTTGAATTCGGTGATTGAATTTTCTTCAAAGATCTGCCCCCAGGATACAACCGGATGCTCTTTTGAACCAAAAATCACCAAGTTCAAAAGTCTGCCAAACTGTGATTTTTCTTCTCTCTCAAAAAACGAAATTCGAAAATTATATGTATTTCAGTGTTTTAGTTCTACTTAAATAGAACTTGAGGCCTTTGGTTCAAACCAATGTGTACATTCAAAACAATATATTCAACATGATCACACCTATTCTCAACTTGATTGCACTTGTTCTCAATGATGCACACTTTTTTTTGTTCACAAAATAACTAAATTAACTACCAATAATTAATTTCGAAAATACAAAATAAAAGAAAATAAAATAAAATAAAAATTTGATTTTACAAGGCTAACAAATGTAAGCCCAAAGCCCAAAGGCCCCGAGGCCCAAGGCCCTATCTTTGATTTTAAATATAATTATATATATATATATATATTTATTATATAAATATATATATATATTTACACCTATTACCCGATGGGTGCCAATTTGGACTATATCCATTGGGTTTCTCTAAAGCAAATCTTTAGAGTAGATGTTTGTATATAAAGAGTTTGTACTCTTTGAAGTGAGCAATGTGGGACTAAAGAGGTTTTCTATTCAAACTCACTTGAAACATTTTTCAAGTTCTAACAATTGGAACTTGATCGCTCCATTAGAAAAACTACTCCAGAACTGGTACAAGTGAAATATATATATATATATATATATATACAAATAAAGAGAGTGCAATCGAAGTGCAGATGCGGTGGAAAACCCAGTTCATGATCATTCACTTGGGTTTATAAATTAGGACAGATTACACCACGTATCTTTGAAGATTCGGTAGTGTTAAGGAAATTATAGTAGTTACTATATTTCGTAGTTTAAATATTTAGAAAGTTTTTATATTTTGATATCTATGCAGTTTTGGTAACTTTCTTTATTTTATGCTTTGTTCGCATTATATTGTACTCAATAGGCCTACCTTAACACAATTTTTTACTCTTCTTTGAAATCTATTATGGTATCAGAGCTTAATTTCTAGTATTAGGTCGGTCGACTTTTAAGTCGACGATCAATTTGTGGTGTCTCTTTCGATCTCTCGTTGGGTTTATAAACTAGGACAGATTACACCATGTATCTTTGAAGATTCGGTTGGAACATGGTTCTTCATATTTGTGTCCTTGTAATGAAGTCCATAAGGCATCTCCGTTAGAAAAAGAGATGTGCTAAATGTACCTCAATTGTGTATAAGTGCAATCTAATGGATATATTTTAGTTAAGCGCATACGAATTATTTTCAAAGAGGGTTTAAAAAATTAAATGGTTAGATCGCCCTTATGCATGTATAGAGTGTTTTTAGTGCGACTTTAAAAATAAGCACTTGTGTTTTAAGTGTTAATGGGCAAAAATGTAATTTGAGCTTATAATTAATACGTTTTTTAATTTACGTGTTTTGTGCAATAGGCCTTAAGAGAGTTTTTTTTTTTTTTGAGAAAATTCTGTAGTTATTAATGTAAAAAATGATTTATCAGATACTTTCATAATTTTGTTGTATTCAGTGTTGTGAATTGGGTAATACTAACGTTATGTGATTTTTCTCATGTGATTTGCTTACTTAAAAGAACATGTGACAGAATTATCTAGCTTTGACAAGCAACTCAAATTAATTATAAAATTCCTCGTACATCCATATCACTTGAAGCTAGGCCTTGTTCGATTAGGGATGAAACTTATATAAAGTAAAGTTGAGAACTAATTTTGTTTGATTGACTAACTTACCTGCAAGTTATCTCCCAACTTACATCTTAGGGATGAAGCTAGGCCTTGTTCGATTAGGGATGAAACTTATATAAAGTAAAGTTGGAAACTAATTTTGTTTGATTGACTAACTTACCTGCAAGTTATCTCCCAACTTACATCTTAGGGTGTGAGAAATCTCCCTACCACCCCCTAAAGAGTTATCTCCTGAGAGTTGCAGACACAATTATCCCTCATTAATAACTTATTTATTACCCATCTCTCTCTCGTTTGATTTATTTTTGATAACTTACAGTGTTAGTTGGGAGTTATCTCTTTAGAGTTAATATTTTCATATTTGGTTCAACTTGCAGAAGTTTCAAGTTTTTAAACAATAAAAAATACGAATTAATAAAAATAGCATTCAAACAAGAGAGTGATGAGTAATAATATGATCATTAATGAGGGGTAATTTTGTCCACAACTCTTGATAGATAACTCCCTATGGGAGGGTGGTGGGGATACATCTCACACCCTAGGGTGTAAGTTGGAGATAACTGACAGACAAGTTGGGCAACCAAACAAGATTGGTTCACTCCCTGTGAGTTATCTCCTTGAAGATATCTCCGCCTCATACCAAACAAGGCTTAACACTATAACAAGTTAGCAAAAATGAACCAAACAAAGCTTAAATGTTAAACTTTGAAGCGAGAACTTTAACTTACCTTTGACATTTTGAAAAATTCACCGACACTCTAGAACTATAGCTCACACATTACAATTTAGTCTTTTGAAACTTTTTAATGATTTGAACCAAGCCTACTTAACTACTGCCCACTGGTACAAAATTTAATAACCAAAAGAGCAAATATATTTTCTTCTAAGTCATAGCGCGTGGTTAATGTGTAGAACGAGCCAAGGGGTATTAAGGCTTAGACATCTTTCGATTACCAAAGAGAAAAAAAAAGAAAAGAAAATAAGAATAAAAATATGAAGTTCTTATGTCGATCCACTTTAGATATCGAGTTAAGTGTACCAACCGGATGAGAACTACATGATCCACCATCAAATGCGAGTCGCGCTCACATCAAACGACGCTCACGTGTTGATAAACTTAACTCGATGTCTAAAATAAGTCGACCCGATCATGTTTCAAAGAAAGAAAGAAGGAAACAACTAAAGAGGTAGAAGGAAGCGGTGGGGGTGGTGTCCAACTCCAAGCCTCCAAATCCATGGAAGGAAACAAAATTTTATATGGAGTGGTATTAATAGCTTTGCAGGAAAAAGGTCTGAATCCAGACTTTGTTTGTTACACTTAAATTAGAGTAATATGAATCCAAAAGTGCAAGGTGTGAAGTGGCTGTTTTTGTCACTTTTTCATTTAATAATACCAATAAGAGTGAGTGACAGTAAATTAATCAGGATATTATTTTCATCAGTTCTGCATATTCCTTTCTTGAACTTTCTAGTTTTCTAGCTGTCTTTTTCTTGGATTCACAAAAGCAATTAATTCAATTTGGTATGTATTTTAAGGTTTTGCAAAATTAGTGACTCAATGCTTGTGTAACTTCGGTCGGATATGCAAGTCGGGTTGGATAACCAAGTCAGTTACACGCTTGTGCACGTTACTTTGATTTGTCTCGAGATGCATACATTCACAAAACTTGATGAAAATAAAGGAAGCATACAGAGCGTGTCTAACCTGCGTGCTTTATCATAAAGTTGAACTATTATAATCTAAATATACGAATTATTTAATGTACAAAACTTATATACATGCACAAAACTTATATATATAAAAGTACTACTATTATGAGAATCAAATATATACTTATATTATGAGTACACTATTTACAATCATTGTATTCTAATCTAACACATTAATTGAGACATCGTAAATATATGAATCATTTAATGTGTAATACATTTTGCGAGGTTTACATGATCAAATTTTTTTTTAATATATTCGAGCAATTAATGAGCTTGTAAAACTCCTTTGATACCCCTTGAATATTTACAAAAAATTTAAAAAAATATCATATATATATATATATCATTTTTGTTTTTGAAAGCTTAAAAGATGTGTAAACCAATCCAACCACATGATATGTTTTCCTAAATGTAGCAAGAGAAGCAAAAGCTTTCCTAACACATGCCATGGCACATGTATCTTATCACAAAAACAACATTGGTATTCTAATTCTCTACCTAACCTTTTTGAGATTATTCATCAAAGAAAAGAAGGACAATCAACATTGAAACATAACAAAAACAAGAAGAAGCGTTTTGGTATCAAATACCATGTTAGGTATGAATACATAAAGCTAACGTGAAGAAAAAATGGGAAAAAATGTGTCACAAGCAACCCCACGTTTTGTTGAGGGCAATTTGAGTGACTATAGGTATGGCAAATCTATGGATTTTTCAAGTGATGATGATCGACTTTTTGGAATTTGATGGATTTCGAATGACTTGATGCAAAATACATCCAAATCTTATGGGTAAAAGTGTGATTTGGTTGTGCACACTTTTTGAATAGAAAATCCACCAAAAGCTATGGAATCAATCTAGACTTTTTAGAAATTCACCAAGATCCATCTAAATCCTAATTAAATACTCTTGTACCTTTCAGGACTCCATTAAAATCTATCAATGTACAAATTAAATACAATTAGATTTCAAAGTCCTCTAATTAAAGTCTTTTAAAATTCTTTTAAATTCCCAATTGAATACACTTCACAAAATAACAATTGTGCCCCTTAGTGAATTATGTGCACCCCTTATCTCCTTCCTCTTGTTTCGTACATCTCATCTTTATCGTCTCACCTCACTCCCTTGTGATTTGTAGAGCGTCGTCAATCGGGCCTTACTGTTGTATTTTTTTAAGAAAATAGTAAAAGATTACTCAATGGAAGAAGAATTGCAATAGTAATTTTTTTTTTTTTTCGGATTTCTCAAAACAAAGATTAGAATCTCTTTATTTTTCGATGGTTTGGCCTTACAGGTTTTAACCTCTAGTTAGATAATTCGATTTGAGCTCACCGAACCTTTAATTGAAGAGTCGTTCGAAACTCACCAAATCTCATTACAACTCGAACAAAGCACATAAACTATCACAAAATACTAAAAATCAGCCCTAACGAAGCGCCAAAAAGGCCATAAAATAGCACCAAATCGATCGATAATACCATACGAATGCCATTTGATCACGTTTAATAAAAAAAAAAAAAAGTGATCAGTGAAACCCAAGTGATATGTCGGCCACACCGGCCTACCCCTGACTAAAGTGGAAGGCCCATCAATTACATATTTACAAACAAAATTACACCCAACAACAACGTCATTACAATCAACCAAAAAAAAACGAGTTGCTTTTATTAATTGTTTGCCTAACATTACATAAACATAATATAACGTTACTACTTTCACGAGTCCTTGACATATTCAATCTAAACCTATTTCAATGACTCGAACAATTTTATCACATTAAAAAATCAAAATTAAAAGCGCGCACTTAACTCACACAACATCTCTTTCGTCGTTACTGTAGGGTTATACACATCATCGTACATGTAATATGTTGTTTGACTCTACTGGTTGGTCCACAATGCATTCGTTATAGCTGTGTAGTAGCAGTAGTAGTCCAGGTCCATTGCGTGGTGACGGAGAGACCACCACTTTCACATTTTACACTCTACGCACCTGGCCACACACGCGACACGTCTCTCCCTCTCATTTCCTCCTCGCCACGTGTGCTCCTCACACTTGTCAATCCCTCACCCCTCTCACCTGGATAACCTTATCCCCCACCCCATTGGTTGCTTTTGCCACGTGTCCTCTCTTTTTAGATTCCATGTCCCATGCACACCTGGGCCCCCCACTCTAGAGCCTCTAGAGAGAGAGAGAGAGAGAGAGAGAGAGAGAGACTGTGTGTGTGCATGTGTAGTATAGTAGTGGTAGTGCTGTTGCTGGTACCACTACTGGTTTTGGGAGTTTTGGGTTTGTGTTGTGATTTAGTTGTGGTGGACAAATTACTATCAATATATAAGTATTTGGTTGCTATTTGATTTAGAAATCTTTTGATGGACTTCATTTGACATGTTTGTTGAGTGTTATTGCCAATTTTATGCTCAAATCTCATTTGATTTTTGAGTTGGATGTTCCTCAAATCCTTCATTGATCAAAAGGGGTTCTCCAATTCCACAAATTGAGCACACCCTTTTTGTTTCAATGTCTTCTGTCGCCATGTTTTGGGTTGCTTCGGCATCCACTGACCCCATCAACAACATGCTCTGTAATGGATTTCCAGACCAGTCTTCATCAACAAGGGCTTTAGCAAAACAAGCGCCAAAGCTCAAAAGAGGGCGTAGAAATGGCGTCTACTTGAAATACTCTTGCTTGGGCAGCTCTGAAAGGAGTTACAGCTTCCCAATTTTGTCCAGCCTCGTCGCGAACCCGGCAGGCGAGATAGCGGGTCCTTCAGAGCAGAAGGTGTACAATGTTGTGTTGAAGCAAGCAGCGCTTGTGAACAAGCAATTGAGGTCTGCAGATCATGCCCTTGATGTGAAGCCGGATTTGGTGTTTCCGGGGACGCTTAGTTTGCTCAGTGAGGCCTATGATAGATGTCGAGAAGTCTGTGCTGAGTATGCCAAGACATTTTATCTGGGTTTGTGATTTTGTGTGAATTATTCAAGTTTTTTACAAGATTGCTGTTGCCCCTTTTGGGATTGAACTGATTGATTGCGATTTTTGATGTTTCAGGGACTATGCTTATGAATCTTGAGAGAAGGAAAGCTATCTGGGCAATCTATGGTGAGTGAGTGAGTGAGTGAGTGAGTTTGTGATGAAATGTGTAGAATTGATTGATTTTGTTTTGTGGGTGGTTATGCTTTTTGGAGAATTAGAATCTTTGGGTCTTAGGATGTGGAACTGAAATTGGAGTCATGGAACCTGTAATCCAACTCCAAATATGTTAGGTGCTCCTGGGTCATGGGGTTCGGGCGCCCGATTGACTCTCGTGGGAATAGTCGAGCCTAAAAAGGCTCTGACACCTTGGTTTATCAAAAAAATAAAATAAAAATTGGAGTAATTGGAAAAGGTGAATTTTATGGTTTGAGAGATTCTAAATTCATGTAGATGTTTCGGAGAAGATGATATTCTCTTAATTTTTTTGGATTTAGATTCCTTGTCTGATCTTTTAATTGCATGGATGTTCAGTCAGAATTTCTAAAGAAAAAGTTTCAAGTTTGAAAAGCTTATGTGTCTATTGAAGTTTTATTTTGCACTGATTTCATGGTCAGTGTTGCTTTTGGTTCTGATTGTAGTCAGCTTATTTTAATCACCATTTTATTCGAAACAATGGCATGTTTTTGGATAACTAAAGATAGAAATAATTTATTGAAGGGTAGGATGAGAAAGTCGCACTCATTCCACTTTTCAACCTATTTTAATTGCTTCGGCGTCAAAACATAATAAACTAACTGAAATGTTAGATGACACAATTAGCACTTGTTCTGGCTGAAATCTCTAGATAGCAAGAATTCTAGATAACATGCTCGGTGGGTTATATTATACGCGTATTCTTTTATAAGATTTAAGTGAAGCTTTGTTGAGGAGGGGATGGAGTGAGTTCAAAGTCAGCAACTAAAGTAGGTATAGTTCTTTACACCGGCCTACGACAGGCCCTAAAGGGAATGTCTGCTTGTCTTAGTGGAATACAAAAGTCCGTCTTGAGTCGGCACATACAAGTAACAAGTTCGATATGCCAAAATTATTATAAGTATGTGATTTGATTTTTTGCTTTACTGCACATGGAAGAAGCTTGGAAATATACGGTGAAGTAGTTTAAGCATTTATTTATGTGATGAACTTTATATATAGAAGACAAGGCTATGTGTCCTTGACGTAGAATATTGTGCCGATGGAATCCTCTAGTACGTACAGAGGAATTTTATAATCTAGCTTGAAAAGTGATCAGTGAAAGAGAGCATAAACCACATGCATTACATAGGTGTCTCTTTTGTCCGTATTTCTACGTTCTTCCAAGAGTTGTTATTTTTTCACACTTTTTTTTTTACTAAGCAATTAGCATTTCTAGCGACAGTAAAAAACTGATATCCGAATGGCGTCAATATGTGCTTGAGCTTATATCTTGTGTCAACATGGAGGGGTTCCGGTGGACTTGTGCTGTATAGACCAATGTCTTTAATTCAATGCTTTATCGAAAAGAAATAAAAAACCACTCTTAAGTGGAAAACTTCAGTCAAAAAAAGAGAAGGAATCTCAAAAAATCTGAAAACTCCGTGGCTGGTGACTGATCTCCTCTTACATTAAAATCAAGAACCAAGATATTATTTTAATTTTTGTTGCAAGAAATGGGTTTTTCAAAGTTGTTGCTAACTACTTATGCTTCAATTGAAGTAACGTGAAAAGTGTATTTTTGCTCAAGTTCATGTTATGGCAATTCATGGATGGGCTCTCATACTTTTGAAGTTTTTGCAAAGTGTATTCAGTAGCTTATTTGCGTGATATCTCCATGATCTTCTTTGCAGTGTGGTGCAGGAGGACAGATGAGCTTGTTGATGGGCCTAATGCATCTCATATAACACCAACGGCTTTGGATAGGTGGGAAGCAAGGTTGGAGGATGTCTTTCAAGGCCGCCCATATGATATGCTGGATGCAGCTTTATCAGATACAGTTAACAGATTTCCAGTTGACATTCAGGTACATATTTTTTGGTTCTTTTTTCTTTCATAGAATTACTACATTATAATGAAAAATGATTTAATTTACTTGTTATGTGATAGAGATGCACATAAATATGTTCTTTACATATACTGAAACTCTCCTTCTATTGATTTTTGCAACTTAAGAAGCTAATACCCATGGTTATCCATTTGGTCCCAAGCTAAATTTGTTTTATATGTTTAACGCAATTTTGGGAATTGGACTCGTGTTTGGAAGCTATATGAATCTCATCCAAACTTGTAAATTTTGAATTTCAGCCATTCAAGGATATGATAGAAGGAATGAGGATGGATCTTCGGAAGTCTAGATACATGAACTTTGACGAGCTCTACCTTTACTGTTACTATGTAGCAGGAACTGTTGGACTCATGAGTGTTCCGGTGATGGGTATTTCACCAGAATCAAAGGCCTCAACGGAAAGTGTCTATAACGCTGCATTGGCATTAGGCATTGCGAATCAGCTAACCAACATACTGCGGGATGTTGGAGAAGAGTAAGTGGCTAATTCTTGATCTTGCATTTCATGTTGTTTCTCTCAACCAATTCTGTGAATTCAAATAGAAAGTGCTATACGAAAATTACGCTATAGAAAATCCCTTCATTTTTAAGTTGCAATCAACAAAAGGGAGATGTCCATGCCACATAGAGGCTACCATTTTTCTGAAATGCATTAAATCCAAATGATGATCTAAACAAATAATGCATGCAAATAAGCCTTGTGAAAAATTATCCATGCTTTCTAGTCGTCTCGTCTGTTTCAAGCCTACAGACAGTAAAAATGCATGCCTTATGCGTCGAGAGGCAAGCTATTAGCCACTCAATCATCTCTCCCATAGAGGTTCCTTGTACTGTAATTGTTTGGCATTAATTGTTTGGTATTGATTGTTTTTTGGCTGCTACTCATAAGATCTATTCCCATTACATTTAAACTAAGAGTGACACTACTTATTTACATTGATTGGTTCCTTCTGATTTAGTGCTAGGAGAGGAAGAGTATACCTTCCACAGGATGAGCTTGCGCAAGCAGGACTCTCGGATGAGGACATATTCGCTGGTAAAGTAACAGACAAGTGGAGAATCTTCATGAAGAGCCAAATTAAGCGGGCAAGAATGTTCTTCGATCAGGCAGAGAAAGGCGTGACAGAGCTCAGCGCAGCAAGTAGATGGCCGGTAAGAACCACTTGGAGGAGTCTCACTTTACAAAAGACATGTTTCCATGTCCAATGTACTTAATCCTTTGCTTGGCCTGGTGCAGGTGTGGGCGTCGCGTTGCTACTCTATCGGAAAATATTAGACGAAATTGAGGCAAACGATTACAACAATTTCACGAAGAGGGCATATGTTGGCAAAGCTAAGAAGATAATGGCATTGCCGGTGGCGTATGCGAGATCCATGATCCAACCATCAAGAACTTCATCCAGTCTTGTAGAAGCATGAGTAGTTTTATTGAGAAAATGTGTATACCTGCAGGTATATATTTGAGAACATGATGGTCATCACATTATTACATTATATTGTAGAAGCAGCTAACACTATTAGGAGGGTAAAGAATTTAGGGCTATGTTGTATATTAGAAATTTATCCAAAAATGAATGTTTCTTTTGCAAATGTATGATTCTTTTCTTTTAAGAAAATGGCAGGTTTTGCTTGTCTTGAATGTAGTCTTCACCTTGAAAAAAAAAATGTAGAATTCTGCAAAATTGATTACCAAAATTCTCTCATAGTCCAATGTATCCTTCCTTTTTTTTTTTTTTTTTTTATCATATCATGTATTAGTAGTTTGTTGATTTCCAATTTGCATGGGCAACGGCCATGCTTCTCATATTCTAATAGATCCTTTAATCTGTGAATCTTGAAACAACGAATTAAGTTAAAAAACCTTACTTAGATGAGAGTTTTATTACTTAATTTATTGATTCATGTACAATTACAATCAAACCTAAATAGAGAAAGACATAAAATAAAATAAAAATGGACACGACGATTTGCTTTTTTGTCAAGAGACACTCAAGATTAAGGAGAAAAAAAAAATATATTTCACCTAAAAAGAGTAAAAGAATCAATCTATTTACGAGGTTTTTTTTGTAGTCATTTATTGTTTGATCAAAAAAATGTCACCTCCTCCAATTACAAATGTAGGCCATTTTAGCTTGCTTTCATTGTTCAAAAATGTTAATTGTTTTTTAATTCTCAACTTCTCAAGCATATTTTTACTTATTTTACTCTCATTAATGAAGATAAAATAAAAGAAGTTGAAGAGAACTTAGAGAAGATACTCAAAAAGGTATTAATAAAAATAAAGGTAATATAATAATATTATAGTACGATAAAAATGACTCCTTAATTCTTATGCTTTTACCTTAAATGACCTACATCTATAACCGAAGGGAGTACATCCTAAGGCATGCAAGGACGACTCCTAAGGTCGAGGTGACTTAGAGGTGTGAGTTTGTTGATGTGAAAGTCACCTTAGCCTTTCGAGTCATCCGTATAAGCTTCAAGATACACACCTCTCGTGTTATACCCCATGAACTATGTGCACACACCTTAAAGTCACATTCATTTTCATAAGTGACCCGCTCGTCACGTCATCCAATATTACTTTAAAGTAGGGGTAGCAAAAAACCGGGTATGGACGGGTACGGGACTGGACACTCCTTTTAATAACGACTAAAAATAGTGTCCGGACCCGTACCCGTTTTTGAAACGGACACTTTTTTTTTTCGGACTCGTATATTTTTAAAATATACAAGTCCCGTTTTTTATCCGGTCCTTTTTTTAATAAAATAAAATAAATTTTTACACTTAATTATTAACAAAAATACATAATTTTTATGTTGTCATGTCCAAATCCGGGTACCTATTTTTAAAAAATTTGTTCGGACCCAGACCTCTTTTTTAAAACGTACAAAAAATAATGTCCGGACCCGTATTAATTTTCAAAAAATTATGTTCGGACCCGTTTTAAACGAGTCCAGACAAATACGGATAAACAAGACCGAACACATTTTGCCACTCCTACTTTGAAGCATCATTGTAACATTTTCCAACTTTTTATACTTTACATACTATTTTTTTTAAAAAATCTCAGTAAACGGTCTGGTTTGGGCTTCATTAGTCAGTTGGACCTTGGGTGTAATTAAATGAGCACTAAATTAAGAAAGATTTTGACTATTCTGCAAACTATCATTATCAAGCATATAACAACTCACCAACTAAACCTGAATTAATAATCTACTAATTAAATCTCACTTAAATTAACTTCACTAATCACCACTGCAGTTATTTCCAAAACTCCCAAAACTGTGAAAACTGTGTACAGCGAACAAGCGCGCGACAAACCCCAACAATGATCTCCACAAACGCACTCCTCCGACTCCATCGATGAAGAATGTTGGGAACCGAAGATCGATCAAGAACAACAACAACGCCATGTCGATCAAGAACACCGCCTCTCCTCCTCGCAATCCGGGCGCTTCGTCAAGACCTCTCTCGTGCCCGACCCACTTCGAAGTCTCCAACAACTTGCGACTTCTGGCGCTCATACTGTTGTTGCTTTTGGTGGCATTGCCGTATCTCCTGCTCTACCGCGCCGCGCATCGCTCTTCTGTGTTCCTTTTCCCTCTCCCCATCTCTTCTTCGCTTCAGAGTGGTCAATCCGGCCGAGTTTTGTGAGTCCCTAATTTTGTTTTTGTTCTTGTTTTTCTGGGCATGTCTTGGATTTTGATTTGATTGTGCCCGTTTTGTGATTCTTTCTTGTTTTTTGGTCTTTGTCAGCATTTTGTGAAGTGGGGTTTTTCGTTTATGTTCTAGATCAATCTTGCCCAAGTTGCTCGAAGTCCTCAATTTAGGTGTTTGTTCTTGTTTTCTTGGTTTGTCTTGGATTTTGATTTGATTCTGCCCGGTTTTTTGATTCTTTCTTGTTTTTTGGTCTTTGCGAGCATTTCGTGAAGTGGGGTTTTTCATTTCTGTTCTGATCAATCTGCCCAAGTTGTTGAAAGTCCCCAATTTGGGTTTTTGTTCTTGTTTTCTGGGTTTGTCTTGCATTTTGATTTGGTTTTGAATCTTTTGATTGTGCCCATTTTGTGGTTCTTTCTTGTTTTTTTGTTTCTTGTGAAGTTTTTTTGAAGAGGGGTTTTTGATTTATGTTCTTGATCAATGTGAGGGTTTTTGTTCAATTTTGGTTTTGTAGAAGAATGAATAGTTGTTGGGTTTCCATAAATGTTCTATGTTTATCTAATCTATTTCGCAATGGTTCTTGCCTTTATCAAGATTGTATTATGTAGCTTTGTTGCACATGTTCTGATTAATATTTGAGTTGCTATGTCTGCTTGATGTGATAGTACATGGTTTTTTACTTATAACTTGCAATTTCTAGTCTTTCTAGCTTTGCAGTGAAAGAATGGTTCATTTATTTAATGGTTCCATGTAGAGTGAATTTCAATGTAGCTTGCATCATTTATTGATAAATTTGAGATTATATAGTGACTACGTTTTAGAGAATGGAGCACATTGTAGATGATTTTTTTTTTTATTAGGAAAGCGATGAGCTTAAACTAGTACGAGTTTTGAATGAGGCAGCAATGGAGGACGGCAAGACCGTTATTTTAACTACTTTGAATGGAGCATGGGCCGCTACTGGTTCTATAATCGAACTCTTTCTCGAGAGTTTCCACATAGGAGAGGGCACCAAAAAACTCTTGAAGCATTTGGTCATCATTGCTTTGGACCAAAATGCACACGCTCGTTGCTTGGCCCTTCACACCCATTGCTTTGCTCTTACCACCGATGGAGTTGATTTCTCGCAAGAGGCCTATTTCATGACACCTTCTTACTTGAAGATGATGTGGAGAAGGATTGAGTTCTTGAAGTCCATTCTAGAGATGGGATACAACTTTGTTTTCACGGTAATTACTGCTCTTCTCTATCCTCTGCAGATTGAGATCAAGCAAAACAATCCGTGCTTTCAACTTGTCTTTCATTTCTCCTTATTTCAGCCAGGTCTCCGTAGGATGCAATATCTTTTCATGTATTTGTTGTTTGATCACTCTTCATTTTATGAGTTTGAGCAAGTGGAATTACTTATGAAATATTCTCATACAGTTTTCTCATTCATAATGATTTTTGGCTGAAGAACCTGATAGCATGCTGAAACAGATCATCCATCAAGCTCTTGATTTTAGGATTCATGATGCAATGACAAGATAACGATGAAAATTATAATATGGCTCAGTATTAAGATCTTAACCTGCTATAAATGTTATTTTTGAGCATAGACCATGGACACAGGAACCTGTCACACAGATGCATGTCTTTTTTTTGTGAAGAAAGAGACTAGGGAGGTAGTCCTTTGAAATGGATGACATATTGCCATGCTAGAAAGTTTCCATCTGCGGTGGTTGATGCTCTAAGGATTTTTAACGCGCCAAAAAGTTCACTAGGAACACATGAATAAGTAGAAGCCACTGTGTCGATGCTTTATTCATTAAACACACTATTTTGATGGGCTTCCGTAATGAATGATTTTGGGCCTTTTGCTTAGTTCGTTCTTTTTTTCATTCTACGGGAAGCTTTCTGATATCTTTCATGTGTCGCTGTTTCTTTCCTTATTTGATTGGTAAACTTTGACATACTGACCTGCACACACCCGAAAATTTGATCTGCCTTGAAATCAGTTCCTTTATTTGATTTATTTATACCTGTCTTTAGGATGTTACATGTGCTATTATATGGTTAACATGTCTAAAACCTGAATCACATCTACTTACTACGCTGCAATTCTTGATTGTGTAGGTTAGTTGGCAATTTTTTATGTTTCCATATATCATTGGCTTAATATGCTGCTAGAAACTTTGTTTTATCTTCAACTCAGTCCATTTCTAAGTCTTTCTTGGGTATGATTGACTTTTCTGTTCCAGGATGCTGATATAATGTGGTTGCGTGATCCATTTCATCGCTTTTTTTCGGACACAGATTTCCAGATTTCATGTGATCATTTCGTTGCAAGCCCTTTTGATTTGCAGAATAAGCCCAACGGTGGTTTTTACTATGCAAAGTCTAATAATAGAACAATAGCCTTCTACAATTTTTGGTATTCCTCAAGGGAGACCTATCCTGAATATCATGACCAGGACGTGCTTAACATAATCAAATATGATCCTCTCATTGCCAAAATGGGTCTGAAGATTAAATTCTTGCCTACTTTTTTCTTTGGTGGATTCTGTGAGCCAAGCAAGATTTTCCAGGTTGTATGTACGATGCATGCTAATTGTTGTTTTGGTCTCGAGAGCAAGCTCCATGATTTGAAAATAACGCTAGAGGATTGGAGAAATTACATGTCCTTACCTCTCAATTTAAGGAACACATATAAGTCAGGATGGCGGAGTGCCTCAAAATTGTAGGTGAGCCAGATGGTTCTCTTCCTTATTCATTAAGATCCTAACAACAATTACTGTGCATATTTTGTTGTTATGTTGTCTACTATCTCTTACATGCACTCGTTTTTGTGTTTGTTTCATTGCAGTCTAGAAGCGCTTCACCGGCATCCAACCTCTGCAGACAATGTAAAATTAGGACCGACTGCTGAGCAAGATCAAGATCCTTGAAATAGCATATGCCAAAGGTAAGTCTTTTTTCTTATATACTTGTTTCCCTAGATCTTGCCCATACTTGAGCTCGGTTTAGTTAAAACCTTGCTCGAAGAATACTGCAGTAGCTTGAATCCATATAGCCGACCATAATTTTCGACCAAGTCTTTTTTTTGTTGTTGTTGTTATTGTAGAGCAATGAAACTCGCTCTTTTGTCGAATATATAGTATATCTTATCTTCTTCTTTTTTTTCAAGGGCACATGCCTAAGCCGCACACTTCATCGTTGCAGGTCGGAAAACATGTTCCACTGGCTAAACAATTTTGCTGCTCTGACAGGGCTACTGCCATCAACTCCAGTAACAGAAAGAAAACTTTCCAACAACGCCTGTCTGTCAAGTGTTGCTCTAAAATTTGGGCAATGAGAACTGTACTCGGGAGCACTGTCTTTCGTCGAGTTAGTGACATAGATGCCTTTAGCAAGAGTTCACATACCAACGGCAAAAAGCTCGGAGAGAGAGATCCGAACCATGTATAGTTTGTCATCTACTTTGTTGAAATGTAAGATTGATACACCTTCCTTGTTAAGAATCATTTTTGAAATTCTGCACAGTGAAAGAGTCAAGACTTTTTGTTGGATCTTTAAACATCCATGCGTGTAGACAATGTCAATAGTACAGAGAATATCATTCAGTAATCACTACCTGAAATTATATCCAATTGAAATTATGAATAATACATAACATATCTAATCTCAACTTATAATCTAGATGAAAAGCTACTTTGACTAAATAGTTGTGTTTGGTTAACTACATATGTTAATGTTCGATTTCTAGATTATAAGCTAATCTTTTCAGCTAGATTATCAGTTAGTTTTGTGCAATAAAATATTCTCATGATCTAAAAATATTAATATATGATTAGATATGATTAGATATTATATAAAGCATAAGTGCCCACCACCAAAGATGGGCATAAAAGGGATTAGAATGTCTGTGTCTTAGTGCCACTTGTGGATAAGTGAAAGATAAGAAGATATTTGTGGATATGTGAAGTATATGATTATGTTGGGAAGCATTTTAGATAGCTTGAACAATGAAGGTCTTTGGCAAGTATATTTTTCCAAGCCAAGTTATGGTAGCTGTTTCTGGGTAAGCCTTCATTTCTCTTGTTGATTTTCTTCTTTTAGTCCATAATTAAATTGGTTCAGATAATCAGGTTCTGAATTGAATTATAACATGACTAGGCTCATCTTCTTGGCTTCCACAACATATGATGTCCACAGAAGTATCAAACAGAACCAGACTCCCCCTTCAAAGGAACAAGTCTTGGCTCTTGAAGATTACATCCGATCGCTACGCTGCTCTCCTTAGCATTAGTATTGATTTATTTACATATGTAATCATAATCAATCTCATTAGGATGGTTTCATTTCATGCTTTGTGAAATACAGAGGATAAGCGAGTTCAAACATTCTGTTGTGCTAGTTCTTCTGCAAGTGGTACACATAGATGTTTGCTTCAGAGTCCATTTGGATGCTCTTGTTGATGGGATTGGAATGGTTGATCTGCTTGTGGGCTCGGAATTTTCTGCAACTCCATTTCGGGTTGGAATTGTGATGAGGAGAGTTTAGCGTATGAAATGCGCTTCAAGCCACTGGAATCTTTGGCTCTCCTAGATTTACAAAGGCTTCTGCTCGAACCATGCGTGCCGTCACCAAATGCCATGACACGAGATGATCCATGAAAATGTTCACGTACTTCGTTCTGTCATTCTGCCACAAAATCATTTGGGATTAGAACATCTCATCACATAACCATGAAAGAATCAGTCATCCACCTTATATACATGCCTGCACAACTTAAACAATTCAACTCATATACATGAGTTTACACTTGGTTTTGGTTCCCAACTGATGTGGAAGATAGAAATCAGGGTTGCCAATTTTTTCTAAGGATCACGATAAAATTTCGGACCAGTCAAAGCCCTCAAGCATTTAAGCTTTCTGGGAGGGGATGATCAACAGTGACTCAAACTTCTAATGTGCTAACTGATACACGGAAAGAAACTGAGTAGACATTGTAGATCTGTTGTTCCCAATCAATTCAGTCACAACTGAGTACCGTCCCGACGAGAGTAGTCTAAGATTGGGTAATTGATATCCCAACTGGTTCCATCATTCTAAAAAGAATGTAAACCCAATGGAACAAAAGTTGATTTATGAATAATGAAGAAGAGGAAACATAGCAAAGAAAATTTTTGTTCTTGCTATTGAATCAAGTCTTTCCAGCTAATCTGTTAGGATAAGTTATGAGATATCTTTTGGAAAATGATTTGCATACCTTGTAATCTAAATAGTATGCATGCTGCAAGGGAAAAGAAAGAGAAATCAGTGACTCTGGAAATATATACAGGTTATTCTAGATAAAACTTGAAAAGAATATTTCAATTTACCTCCCACATGTCCAGACCAATGATGGGCTGCAAACTAGAAGCGGTCAATCCAAGTCTAACAAACACATAGACACGCACAGAAGAAGAACGAATAGAATATAAGAGTTAAAGATAGCTGATTTAGGATTTGCTTACAATGTCGTTCCAGACAAGTGGGTTTAGGGCGTTAGATGTTTTAACCACGGCAAGCCTTTTCTCCCTTGATTTTACTGAAACAGTCAAAAAGTAGTTAGAATGACAAATGGTATCCACCATGATAATCTGGATATGCAAGAGAAAAGCAAACTTCTATAATCCAGAGGAATGAATATGAAACAAGTAAGACATATTAAGAACACAAACAAATAAAAAGGGTATGCCAAATTTGAGGCAGAAACATACATATCAGTGGACCTGACTTCTTTCATCACTCCATACTAGATGTTTCACGTTAGACTTTCTTAACGATACAATAAACATATGATGAAATTTGAAAACCTTCAGCTTTTAGATATTTTAATATTGAGTTGCATGAAAAGGACACAAAGAAATCATGATACTGCCTTTGCTACCACTATTACTCTTACAAGTATCAACAACTTACGGCAAAAATTGCCATGGAGGAGAGGGTTCAAGGTTAGGGTGAATGCGGCTTAGCAAACAATAAGACTCTTGGTTTTGTTATGCTGACATGATTAGAACTTGATAAAAGCAGAAGAAATTGATGCTTCAAAACTGGCTGCAAATATCAGTAGGGAATTCATTGGTTATTTTTATTCTTAATTTTGTCTCTTCATTTATTTATTTATTAACATAGGAAGGCAAAACAATTCAAGGAGCTAAATAAAACTTACCAACAAGCCATATCCATCCAGAGCCAAATAATGATTGAGCCGCTTCCAAAAATTTCTCCCTGAAGTTAGTGAAGGAGCCAAAATCCTTTTCAATCTGCTTCAGGACTCCTCCCCCCGGCATCTTACTACCGCCTGGCTGCATGGATTCCCAAAAGAAATCATGGTTCCAAACCTGCAAAATGTTAAGTAGTGCTATCTTAGCAATTCAATCATTCATCTGCGTAATATAGACAAGAATATTCATTTGGAATAGGCAAACAAATAAATAAAAACATAGACCGCAATTAAAATGGTAGCTTAAACACAACATTTTTTCCCTCTTACAATCACATTTTTATAGAAAGTTCGAACATGCCAGTTATCTATGCTAATTCAGCTCCGAATCAACATGAGTTACAGAAAGTATCGTTTCTCCATCAAGCATAAGAACAAGTACATAATGTAAGCAGTGATAACTTGAACAAGAAAACTTCAAGATCCATTCATTAGTCATATTAATAAGGCATACCTGGGCTGCATTATTGAACTCTGGTAAAGGGTTTCCATTGTTGTATGTCACTTTAATAAGTTCTTCCATAGTGCATCCATATAGCTGCTCATTTTTTTCAAGTTGTCTATTCAAATCCTCGACATATTTACGATGATGCTCTCCCCAGTGCACTTCCAGGGTCCTCTTGCTCATGTATGGCTCTAAAGCATCCTAACCATCCAAAAACAACAAAACAAAAATATCTCATTTGACGACTCAACTCAATAGATCAAAGATCACAAGAAGTGGGATGAAATTGGGATATCAGTAACTCCAATTCCTATTAAGCAATCAGTTACAAAAACCAACAATGGTGATGATAGTTCTACAACACAGTTACTTGGATGCGAGGAGTCTCAACAGCCCTTTAAAAGCCTTAATAAGAAAATCATGAGATCAGAAGAAATGAAGGCGATCGATGATGCAGTTCTCCATCACGAGTGTGACTCGATATCAAAGGCAGTTTTTTTTTTTTTGGTTTCCCACGTGGTCTCCGGTGCCAACCACACCAACCAATCCACGTTCGGGCACTATCGGGCCCCATATGGGGGCCGGCCCTTCCACCTAGTTTTTTCCATTCACGAGACTTAACTCGAGACCTTGCTTAAGGGACCAAGTCCCTTACCACTACATGAAATTGTTGTATAGACTGGACAAATTTTCTCCTAACTTACTATATGATAATAGTCCTATGACTCTTATCTGCATTCGGCGGTGGCTAACAATAAATCGATCTACAAAACGAAATAAATTCTTACAAGTTCGTAAGGCGGAGTAGTGAGGCCATGAAAAGCAACAACCTTAGCCCTCGCCCTCGCCCTCGCCCGTCGTCGCCAAAACTGACCCTTGTACTGTCAGCATTGTTACCAAAGAACAACAAAGTGACCAATTACACAATTTTCAATCAGTAATGCAGCTCATGAAACAATAATTCAATGTTCAATTGTGGCACTATATCAAAACATTAAGAATCAAAGAACAATCAATCAATCAATCACAGAGAGAGAAGCAGAATCGTTACCGAACTGAAATTGGAAGCAACGAAGGGAGTAGATGACTGAGCGAGAGAGACGACGTGATTGAGACCCATCTCGTTCGATCTTCAATCCTTTGTTTAGTGAAAATCAATCAAAACCTTCAAATTTGTCTCAAATTAGGGTTTTTTTCTCAGAGAAGGAAACTTGAATTAGGGTTTTAGGGTTTTGTTCCCTGATTTTGAGAAACCCAAATCCACAACGTTCTTGGCGCTTCTATTGCTTGGAAATTGTATTGATAATGACCGGATTGCCCCCTTACTTTATTAGTGAGGGAAATGTTAGAGTCACCTCACTAACGCATCATTTGATTCATTTTTGTTAATTTACAGTGTGAGGTCAGAGTAAGTTCTCTGAAGTTAATATTTACATGTTTAGTTCGATTTTAAACTTGCACGAAAGTTTTAAATTTTTTAAATAATAAAAATATAAATTGACATAAATAATTTTTAAACAAGAGATAAATGTGTAATAAAAGAATCATTAATAAAGAGTAATTGTATCCATAATTCTTTATATATAACTCTCTAGCTAAAGGGGTGGTGAAAAATCGGGTGTAAGTGGGATATAACTTACATGCAAGTTGGGTAACTAAACAAGATTTATTCTCAACCCTAATCAAACAAGGCCTAAATAGTTCAACAATAAATTACTTGGAGTCGTGATATTAACAACACCAATAATGGATTGGTCGAACGATAACAAACTTGTAATCAGTCCTGATTCGATTTCCAATTTCGTAGATAGAAAACTGAGTTAAGAGCCTAGAGACCCCATTCCAAATAAAAAAGGTCCAACAATGCTTGAGTGTGGATTGATTCATGTTGACATCTAATTCTAGACCCGTAGATGTTGATGGGCCAATATAAGGGATTCTAGGTTTGTTCATTATGTCTATTCATGTGTTTCAATGTTATTACGGACAAAACCTTTTTAGAGTTGTCTAACAACGAAAACATCGATTTGTTCACTCATTTATTTCTAGTGAAACGATTAACTGAATTGATCGAGCAATCGAGCGAACATCTTCTCATCATGTTCTATTCGAATTCTGTGCTATTTGTGGTTGGCATTTTGGTGGGTTTTGTGCTGATTTAGGTGAATTTTTTTTTTTTTGCCGATTAAGAGCTCAATCATGGGAGATTGTGTTTGATGCACAGTTCGCGGAGGATCCGAGGCTAGGTAAAACTTGATTGGAAATGTAGGTCTGTTAGAGAAATGAGTGAACATTTTCGAAAAACAACCAACAACTATATTATACGTTATTAAAACTTATTGAATTTAAAATTAACAAATAGTTTAATATTGTTAATGAAAAAAATAGTGATTAATAATTAACTAAATATTATAAAACAAAAAATTTCACTAAAATTACAAATCATTACATATTAATTTCTTAATTATAGATAATCTCGTTGAATATTTATTACATATTAAATAAGTTTTAACAACTTAAAGTATAAAAATATTTTTAGATGTTATAAAAATATTTTTTTTAATGTAGTGTTTAAGTGGAGGTTATTCTATATATTTTTTTATTTTTTTTACTAATCTACTATTTATATAGGGAGTGACTTCTCCCATGTTGGGTTATTGATGAATCCTTTGAGTATGAAATGGGAATTTCACTTGATCTTTGGAATTAAAAATATATTCCTTTGTTAGGGTTTTGAATGTACTTAAAATGATTTTGAATTTGGGCATTATAAAATTGTGATCACAACATTTGTTTTCTGTTTTTACTGTCTGTTTTTCTTTCTGCATTGGTTTGCTTCTTGCATTCCTATGGTTCATTTCTTTCAGCTTAACGCTCTGAGATTTTGTGGCTGTTAACAAGTGATTAGTTGAGATTGGAAGACCCTATCTGTGTAATTTAGTACTGCAGTCTAGTAATTTCATAAAGAAACCAAGCATCAGTGGATCACGACTATCTCGGTAATCAACCAACAGATGCTGCCTGGTTCACAGTTAATGTGTTCATCACTAATTACCACCTTTCGAAAATAATTAAATTTAATGTAAAAAGTAATTCATTTGATCATAAACATTGCCATTACTTTTTCAAAAATATTTAAGTTAATGTGTTCTCTCTAACTTGATGTTTCAACGCATTGCCTCCTTACATTTTTTTTATCCTAGTAATTAGTACTCAAAACTTTGTGGCGAAGTTTCTCTACATGTATATTTTCTCTCCCTAGCTAATATTGTTGCAACAGCTCTAATGTCATGTTTTAATTTCCTAGGTGCATTTGATCATAAACATTGTCATTACATTTAGTTATCCTAGTAAATCTTATCTATGCCAAAAATAGTCCCAGTTGTATGCTATAACTATACTCTTCCGTATGTGAGATTGGTGATCCATTTTCAAGAGAAGAAGGAACCAGGTACTATGTCCTGCAATTTAGTGTATTTCCTTTTGCCACTATTTTTTTTGGAGTGTGAACCGCCCGTTATCTGAACTACTGACTACTCTGCGCTCGAGCCATAGATGGCCCACAAGGGACTTTGTCTCTCCTAGCATAAGGGATTTCATTTGAGGGCTCGAACTCAAGACCCCTACTTAAGGAGCCATTCGAACTACCCGCCCGTTGGTTTGTTGCCACTGGATATATAGCATAATAGTCTTCTTGTGAAAAAGAAAACTATATGGTCCTTATGGAGGTTGATGATCGGTGAGTCAAGTGATTTGGACTTGACAAATCCACAGTAGTTCACGCCAAGTGTCGATTAACTATGGGAGGTGTCTAGAGGTAGGAAGTTAGAGGTTCTTCCCTATAAAAACTCACTTTTTCACTCCCATCGCGGTGCCCCAGTTAATTTGGGACTGAAGCTATGTTGTTGTCGTTGTTGTTGTTTGAAGTTCCTGATGTTTGCTTCTTATTTCCAGCATTATGTATAGTGGTTCAGATGGTTCTAACAATCCGCTGTCTTTTGATTTGCAATTTTCATCCGTTGCAATTTCAATTAACACTAACTTCAGTCACATGAATTTTTTCTCAAATGTTGCTGAATGTAACTCAATGAAAAGAGCATAAATACCCGTCGATCCACTTCTATTGATGTATTTCAGTTATACAATAATGTTCACTTAAGTCATCATCCATCTAGGCAATCATTCAACCAGGTCGTTATTTGCTAAATTAATTTAGTGGTATCTTTTAATTTTTTTTATTGCATTTTGTTGTCATTTATCCTCTTATGAAGTTCCATAATTTCCCTTATATATTGAAATAGGAGCTTTTGACTGTATCAGAAGTATCAAGTGATTCGAATCTAAATCTTGCATTTAAATATATATATATATATATATATATATATATATATATATATATATATATATATATATATAATTAAAATGTACTTGGGAGGCTTAAGCCTTGGTCAGAAAAGCTAGTTTGATCTATGTAGCTGACTCCAATTAATTTAGAATTGAGGCTATGTTGTTGTTGTTGGGAGGCTAAAGCCTAAACTAGTGGAGGTACTTGGGAGGCCCAACGGCCTAGGATGACACCCTTGGTGGATTGCACCAATGGAGGCCCTTAGCTGACTTGAGTGGCCAATTATACAACAATAACAACAACAACAACATAGCTTCAGTTATAAATTAACTGGGGATGAGCGGCCAATTATATATAAGGTTTTATGGCGTAGTGCGTTTCCGCCCTGCTTAGTTGTTGTTGCCCAAGACGGAATCCTTAAACTCTTTTATTTTAAAAAAAAAAAAACTTTGAAAGTGATTAAGTTAAGGACAATATCAGTATTAATGCATATTCATGGGCCTAAAAATACAAGCGGGCCCAACAATTGGTATTAGAGCAATGGTTTAGTTGACACAAGACATGTTTGTTCGTGGTCATGGGCGTTCATCAAGTTGCTCCCCTTTGAGGTGATAGCAACGATAGACCATGTAATGTAACATTTTGGATGATTTTGGTCTAAGGTGGAGATTGTCGGGGGTGCGGACCAAAAAGATAGTCGCATATTGGTTAGGCAAAAGCTTTGTAAATGAGTATATGAATGTGATCTCTCCTTTTAAATATTGAGAGCATTTAAAAGTAAAATTTTACACTTGTGAGTTAAAAGGTGGTTAAGAGTCGTGGTATATCACCCCACATTTAAAAGTAAAACTTACACTTGTGACTTTTTTTTAGTGATAACTTTTGAGTTTGTTAATAGTAAACAATGTTTTAGTACTAATGATTTTTGCTATGTTATTAATGGTTTGTGTATTAGAAAGAAGCCAACTTAAATAACCTAATGAGGCTCAAACTTTCACCTCTTGCATAAGTAACCAGATAGTACAAAACTATTAAAAGTGTCACTTAGTTGGTGTTACTAATGATCTCTAATTATAAAAATCATAAGAAAGTCTTATATATTTACTTAGCAAAATTTAAACAACTATGAGCTCGAGTAAATTTTGGCCCCCAACCCAATTTTTTTTTACTTTGACTTTAAGTGACCTCACTTGGGCCAAAAAAGCAACCCAGTAATCCCAGTCTCGGAAG
Organism: Stephania yunnanensis; assembly: GCA_039657365.1. NCBI lineage: Eukaryota > Viridiplantae > Streptophyta > Magnoliopsida > Ranunculales > Menispermaceae > Stephania > Stephania yunnanensis. The sequence goes on along the minus strand of CM077588.1, from coordinate 52,555,391 downwards.
TCGCACCGTTGGATTCAATCTTGAGGGATTAGTGAACATCTCAAACAAAAAATCACTTAAGAAAACGCGAATTACTAGGAATCAAGATCTGTTATCGAAAGTCGTCCGAAGATGACAAATACAAGACACTGAAGGGGATGAAGATCTGGTGTTGTCACTTACTTGAAGAGAGAGCCAGTGTAGTCATTCCTCTCTATATAATGGAGCAGAATGTTAAAGATTTGTCAAACCCAATATATGCAGAGGCGAAATCAAAAAATTTCAAGCTCTCCTAGACTAGAACAACAGCTATATAATACGTTATTAAAATTTATTGAATTTAAAATTAACATATGCTTAATATTGTTAATGAAAAAAATAGTGATTAATAATTAACTAAATATTATAAAACAAAAATTTTACTAAAATTACAAATCATTACACATTAATTTCTTAATTATAGATAATTTTGTTGAATATTTATTACATATTAAATAAGTTTTAATAACGTAGAGTATAAAAATATTTTTAGATGTTATAAAAATATTTTTTAATGTAGTGTTTGAGTGGAGGGCTATCTTATATATTTTTTATTTTTTTTACTAATCTACTATTTATATAGGGAGTAACATTAAGGTGTCATGTGCTATATAGACTACTGACTCCGCCCCTGCCAATATGCGATAATTGTTGCGATGTTGGTAAGATTTTTTTTTTTTTTTTTTTCATGGGTTGTTCATTGAATTTGGTCCTTTTTTTTTTTTGTTTTGTTGGGTCAATCTTATCCTCCAACCTCCCTAATTATTGATCTCCTCTTCTTTCTCTCATCTTCCTTGCGAGTTTTATGTATTGGATAAGATTGAACCATAGCCACACATCCATTTGTGCACACGTATCTCGAAGCATGTCTAAGGGACCACCTTCACTCAATTATTAACTAAGTCATGCACAAATGACTCACAAGTTAACACCATTGTCTCTTGATTTGTCAATGCGCGTCTCGAGATACATCATATGGCCATTTTAATTTTTCACTAACTATAGGCACATTAATGTTTACATTTAATGTGACCACATTAGCCACCAACATAAATTCAACATTAGTCCAAAATAATTTCGTTTACCCCATATGCCGCACGTCGACACGCGACTCGAGGTACACTCCGCTCATCTCGACACCCGCACATTACCAAATTTCATTAATTTAACTTGATCAACCTTGGTATAATAATTATTACAATCACCAAACAAAAATAACATACCTCGATGTCGACTCTCGATATTTGGACATGTGTATCACGACAAGTGGGTCTCACGTACGACCCTGAAATGACACGTGACACGAGTAGATTTTTTGGATCATTACGGTCATCATTAATTTGATCACATCTAAAATTGGTACATCATTATTAATTTGAATCATATCTAAAGTAGGTTCATTATTATTAGAAGAGACAACAGGACTAGATGGTGATATAACTGGAGTAAATGACTCATGATATGATGCTTCATGTATTGTAGATGATATCGGTAACGTTAAATTATGTAGAATGTGAATTAAAAAAAATTAAAAGATTTACAAGGGAATGTACTTTCATAAAAAGTGAAATCACGGCTAACATAAATCTTTTGAGTTTGGATATCAAATATTTTATAGTCTTTTGTGCAAAAGGGTATCCAATAAAAATTTCAGGGAGTGCACGTTGATCAAACTTATGTTGAATATAAGTGTTGCTACCAAAACATAAGCAACCAAAGATGCGCAAATGTGCATATATATATAGGTAATTTATTAAACAATAACTCATACGGAGTTTTTTCATTTAGTGCATTAGATGGTGTTCTATTAATCAAATAAGTCGCAGAAAGGACACACTCACCCCAAAACTTCAAAGGTAAATTTGCTTGAAATCGGAGTGCTCATGGAATGTTAAGTAAGTGACGATGCTTGTGCTCAACCACATCATTTTGTTGAGGCGTGTAAGTACAAGTATGTTGTTGAATAACACCAAGTGAAGCAAAAAAATCATTAATATCTTTATTGAATAACTCTAAATCATTGTCACTACTTGTTTGTTTAATAGAAAGTCATTTGCGATAGTTAAAAAATAACGTGCCAGTAATAGAAGAATCTTTATATGGTTCCCAAACATCAATATGAATTAAATCAAAACATGCAATAGATTTGTTAGTGCTATGATTAAAAGGTAAATGAAATTGCTTAGCTCGTGGGCATATTGTGCACGTGCATTTATTTGAAATGAAATATTAGAATCCAAAGTAGAGAATTTTGGCGAATGGTGGAACTCGGATGTCCAAGTCGCCAATACCATAAATCTAAGTCATGAGAAGTGGTCAAAAAAATGTGAAAGGAATGACCTTAGACTCTAGATAATAAAGTCCATTACGTTCTTTTCCTTCTCCAATCGCTTTCTTTGTGACTAAGTCTTGAAATACACAATGACTAGAAAGATATTGAACAGAACAATTAAGATCTTTTGTAATTTTACTAATGAAAAGTAAATTAAATTTAAATGAAGAGAATATAAAACATTAGTAAGTGTTATATTATCCGTGATTTTACATGTGCCTATATGTGATATGGAGACATGATCACCATTAGTTAATTTAATTGGTGACCTTGATAAGGTCTTATAGCATGCAAAGAATTTAATTTGTTGATAAGGTCTTATAGCATCCAAAGAATTTAATTCGTATGTCATATGCTCTGTGTAACCTGAATCTACAATCCAGATAGTAAAAGAATGTAAAGAAATGTTAGAAGTCATTCTTGCAAAATGAGCGGAAGAGTTAGTACTTTGTAGTATTTAGTTGAATTGAACAAAGTTGTTGAATATGAATTTGATTAAAAAAAAAAAATCATGGAAGCAACATCACAATGTGATTGAACTTCATCAAAATTGTAGATCTCCATTTATAAATCGTACATCCTGCTTTGATATCATAATAAATTTGAAAAGAAGAGATTGAAAATTGAATTCAATGTTATGATTTCATTATATTACATACATGTACATATAGAAAAAGTTACAACCCTAAGAGAGATTTTAACCTCTAATTAATAAGGTAAGAAAATATTATATATAAGGTAAGTAAAAATTTTAAGAATATATGACTAATTAGGTAATAAATAGTTAAGGTAATAAGGTAATTATTGTCCCAATATATATTTGCAATATTAACTAAAATTCTAGCATTTATTATATATTCTTCAAGACTCTTGAACATATTTTCACATTGTTTTATAATGTTTAAGGTAGAAGACATACTGTGTTTGTATCTATTACATAGTACAAAAAAAAAAGGATAAAAATGCATGTCCTTCCAAAATTTCTATAGATGCTTCTCAGTTACTCACTAATCAAAATGAAGGTGGTGTTTTCTCCTTTGGCATCTATCGACATACCAAGTAGCATGTTTGTGGAGTCCCATGCCGATCAGTACCTTTAGGCTTGCAAGCATCACATATGTCATGGCTGTCAAGATGAACACCCAAAGCAGCCTCCATGGAAGAGGCCCATAAGGAAGATGAGCCGCATAAACTGGTGTCAGCACTCGAATGACCTGAAATCCGAACCGATAGGCTATTATTACAGACCTTCCTGGTATACCAAAGCATAACGAAGAAGAAATGAAAAGTATTATCTATGTAAAATTTTTCTTTCACCCAACTGTGGAACGTTGCCACTTACCACACAAGCCGGTGCCAAAGGAATAAATGTAAGGCTTTTCTTGCCATCCTCCGGTTGACCATTCAGCGTCTAAGAAAAGAGAAAAGAAAACCCATCAGCGTCGAAGATGACACTTTCAGCATTTATCAGATCAAGAATCACTGCCTAAAGGCCACGCGAAAAGTGCATAGAATGGATCGCAAATATGACTTGCAGGAAAAATGTATCCATGCGTATATGGAAATCTTAGCTAATTAAAATAAGGAACAACTCAAGTTTAATAAGTCGAAGGGCAAACAGTTTGCAGGACGTTACCTGTTGGCAAAGAGCTTCCAGAAATTCAGAATAGGCAATGGGCTTTATTTCGTTGAATTTTGCAATAAAAGAATGCTTGATTATATCGATCATCATTTCACATACGAACACCAGGAGAGTGTTCTATAAATGTTCAGAGAATAGAAGCATCAGCAAACCATTCCTACCAAGCCTCATCTTAAAACGAAGTCACCAGAGCATCTGGAAACTTACCGAGATAAAACTTCCAAACCAGGGACCCTCAGCTTCCAGAATATTTTGTGCAAGTACAAAGAGGATAAATGCCGATATATGAAACCTTTCCACCGAATCTGCTCATAAGAATAGACAAGAAGGGAATACAATCAGCAAAAAGAAACAAACAAAAGAACATTAATAAAAAAAGATTAAAACCATATTTTGTACTGGTATGAATTGCTAGCTCTTGTTCAGCAACTGCTTCCATAAAATACTAATGCACTACCAATAATGGCTAAAAGAGAAAGCAAAGGGTGTGCACAAAAATGAAGAACACCAAGAAATGCATGAATGAATCAAGAAAAATGAACGAAAGAGAAAGACTAGAAGGAACTTTATTAAACTGTAACAGCTGTTGCAACACAAGTAGACATTCGAAAGGTCTACACTCTCCAAGTCCCAAAACAACTTTCAAAATTCAACATTGGTCTCTCAGATCTCTCTCGCTTATTTACATATTCTTTCAATTAGAATTCCGGCCAATTTCACGTATTACGATTGACAACTCAATCCACATGACTATGGGAACAGTTATTCTTTTTGTGCCTTCTAGAATGTTTCATATATATATAAGCAGCCTGTCAGAAACAGGAGCTTTGTTTCAAGAGTGGAGAGTCTAGGCATGGCCTATTTTCTTTCTTACTTTCCGCAACCATCCACTTCATGGTGCTTTAAGTTTAAGTTAAGTTGTCCTTATAAGAGATTCAATCCTACTTTCAGTATCATCGTATTTCATTTAAGAGAAGTGCAAGTTCACTTGATGCAAGAAGACCAAATGAAAGTTGAAACATTGAAAGAGCAATCCACATAAGACATCACAACGAAGTGGCCACTAAAATCTCAAAGAAACAATAAGAAGATGTTGACTCACCATGGTATACCATACTATGAATGTTGTCTTTGCTGAACCGTTTGAAAACATTGCTTTTTATCTCAGCAAAGTTATTTGACACCAGTAGAGCCAATAAAGCATTATTGTGAGAAACAATACAAGTAGATAATGTGATTGCCTGAGCTAATAAGACAAAAGAATGAGCAAGTAGTACTAGTTACGGAAACAAATGAAGAAATCGATTAACAGTAAAAAATGGATGGAGCAACTGGTAGCCAATTAAAAATTAAGAAACAAAAGGATATTAGATGCAACAATTGCCAATGCTTCGTCAGAGAGAAATCTCCATAGCCAATGTTTAGTATTTTCTGGGGGACTACTTGCAAGTCCTTTTGCAGAACTGAACACAGTCTGCAACACGTCTCCACAAACATTTTGACAAAGCCTATCGAAGATCTGTCATGTTAATACTGGTGCAAATTAAATGTTGTTTGAGGCATTTTTAGAACTCAATGAACAATTTCATTTGACATTAAGTTCAGAAAATGTCACCTCTAGAACATTGTACACCACATAAAGTTTTATAGTCCCTTGACCGCGAATCATGTGATAAATTAGGCTGATGTCTGCAGCAATAGTTAGGGAAATGTATTAGAAAACCAGTTCTAGATCAAATACATGAAATTGTACGTTTGTGCTTTGAAAAATAACTTGAAGACAGGGTGATTTGCATGGCTAAACCAGAGAGACTTTTAGCACAAACCTGTACGTTGTAGAAGACTCACTCCACATACCAAAACTATAAAACAACCAAAATCGGATAGCTCTGCTGCAGATGGCGTGTGAAACTGCCTGCCATAACCATTGTCAGGTCATCTTGAATATAAATTGATACATAATTACAATTCATATTTATCACACAATGATTTCAGAAAGAAAACGACATGCTCATGAAAGCCAAACAGATCACCTGGTATGGAGAATTCTCCACAAGGTCATCAGAAGCCTTGCTGGCATTATAGTGAGAAGGGATAGAAATGAGTTGAGACAGACAAAGAAGCCAACATTAATGAGCTGCAGAAAAAATAAAAAATAAGCAATCCTTGAAGAAAGTGTGACATCCATAAACAATTTGCAAAGGTTTTTTTTTTTTTTTTTTTTTTTTTTTAAAAGTAGCTTGACTTTTTGTACGGATAAACTTGAGTAGAAGCCTCAAATAAGCATATTAGGGTTTCATAAACGAGGTCTACGGACTACCTCTGAATTAAGCTAATAATACTCAAAGCATCCCTCCGTCAAATTATATGTACAAGTTTTGAAGATTCAAAATTTCAAATCACTTAATCTTCTGCAGAAAAAATCAGAGACATGCACAAAGCCTTTGAGTTTAATTATACACAACAACAAGAGCAACAACAAAATCTCAATCCTAAATTAGTTGGAGTCGGCTACATGGGTCAAACTCTTCCTTTGCGCTCGATTTAGTGCAAAGTTTAATCGAAAATATATTTATATATAACACATACATAAGATAATGTGTGCACGCATGTGAATACGTGCGGACTTGTTAAGAGAGGTATCATTTTGATAGACTTAATCAACACCAATATATATTTGGTAGACATGGTACCATGCAAGATATATATATTCCAATCCAATAAAATTTATAAAAATTTGAGGCAACTAAAGTACACAATGGTACCTCTTAAGAATAACATTTTGAATTACAGAAAATCAAAGCTTTTAATGATAATAGTAGGAACTTGGTAAACAGGATTTGCCATAAACAACTCAAAAATTAAGCATGAATGTGAAAAAGAAACAAAAACGTTGTAAAAAAAATAATCAATAATGCAAACATATCATTATTATCAGCAAATACATGGTAATAAAAAAAAAAAAAAAAAAGTATTACCAATTCACACCTCCATGGCAAGCGGAACAGCGCATCATAAATTCTCTCACGATCTTTATCATTTCCGAGTGTTGTTGTATTATGCAAAGTATTTCCACTATGTATTTCTTCCATAAAATATTTCACTGGTGACCTCTCCAGCAAGGAGTTATCTGAGTAATTCATATAAACTTTACCAATTCAAAACCATAAAATGTAGGGGAATAAAACAGGTTCCCAAAAGCCTAAAAAACTACAATTAGCACATTCTGGTCAATGTCACCAAATCTCAGTCTTTGATAGATTATATTGTGATCGGCGAGCAAATATAATGCAATCAGCTCTTTTAAGTTTCGGCAAGCAAGCAAATTGCTGATTTCTATGTTATCATCAAGGATAGTAAAGAGTACAAATTTAAAACAAAATTGCTCCTACGGATTTTACGCAAAAGCAACAAAACATTCACGAGGTAAAGTGCTCATGTGGCTAAATTTTTTGCTAATAGACAACAACAAAATCCGGAGCCAACTCTGCATTACCTCGCCTCTCGGACTTTCAATTGACGAAGAAAGAACGATAGACGAAGAGACCATGTTACAATGTATGTGAAAAACCTCATTCCCTTTGCCTACCAGGATTCGAGAATTCCTCAATTGCCACCCGTATCATGTTTTTCGAAAAATTTCATTGTTTGTACACAGAATAGCCTCAGTCCCTAATTAATTGGGGTTTGCTAAATGGATCAAATAGCCGACCCCAGTTAATTTGGGAATGAGGCTATGTTGTTGTTGTTGTTGTTGTTGTTGCTAAATGGATCAAACTCTTCCATCGTGTTTGATTTAGTGCAAGCAAAATTAAAAAAAGCAGCTAACTTTGTCTTCATTGAGACTCTAACCCCAACATGAACTGCAACTTCTACAACCATAAGTTCAAATTTGAGCTAATACTAATCAACTACTCACAATGGCATTGAATTCATTGAATTATGAAGAACAAATGAATGAGCAGAGATTGGTGAAGAGAGACTTACAACACAAATCTTTCGCCATTAGTTGCCTCCAATCCAATGACTCCACAGACTCCAATTTCGGAACGAAAGTCCGATTCGCCGCCTCATCGGACCGAACTTGTCCGAAATTCTCCTGCTTCGCACAATCTCCACCTTCCTCACTCGTCTCCACTCCACCTCCTCATCAGCCGAGACCGCCGCGCCGCCATTGACGCTCCTCTGCCTCAATTCACTGTACTGACTCCTCTCCCCGACATCCAGAACCCTATGAACACTCCTAGGGCTCCGCTCCGCCTCCGCCACCGCCTCCGCCTCCGTAACAGTCGACGCCGCCTCGCAAACCACCACCGTCTCGGCTCTGTAAATCTGGAACTCCGATTCCACTCCATCGATGAAATCTTCGTGGATCACGTTGTTGTTGTTGTTGTTGTTGTTGTTGTGGTGGCGATTCTTCTTGGATCCCTTTTTCTTCCTCTTTCGGCGAGTGGGTTTGTCGGAGTGAGAAGGAGATGATGGGGCGATGAGATCTTCGAGGATGATCGTGCCATTGTGGTGGTGTTGGCGGATTGGTTCCGAAGAGGATCTGGTGAGTGAGATCGAGATCTCTTGTTCTTGTTCTTGTTCTTGTTCTTCGGAGGCGTTGAGGACGTCGAAGGAGAGGTTTTGGCGATTCCTGGATCGCGAAGCCATGGATTGGATTAGAGTGAGTTGGGAGATGTCGAGTGGATTGGAGTCCACCGGAATAACGAATTCCAGAATCTACTGCCACGCACCACCATTCTGTTGTTTAGTGTTTTTTGGGGGCGAAGCGATTGATAACGTACGCTATTTGAGTGGTATTTTCACTAGCTTGAATGGCAACGATAATGTCACACCTATCATGAGCACCTTGAGATGTATGTGCATAGATTATATGTGCATAGATATTGATGCATAACATGGGGTAGTGAATGCATAGATAACTTTAAGGAGCTAAGAGTATTTTTAATAGTAAATGTAGATTTAAGTTGTGCCACATCATCACTGTTGAGAGATTATAAAGGGGTAGTGGTATAACCAATAGTAAATGTGGATTTAAGTTGTGTCACATCATCACTGTGGAGAGATTATAAAGGGGCAGTGGTACTGTGGAGAGATTATAAAGGGGCAGTGGTATAAATTCGCATTTAACATCAAAAATTATCTCCAATAGGTAATGTGGACTACGATCGAGAAACCCACTAGGTATTTTCTTTTTGTTTCCTACTTCACATGGATTTTTCAATTTATTTCCTTTCTTTTAGGCGTAGTAGATAATGTAAGGGTGTAGTAGATAATGTCTTTGTCATGTCATCCGCACTGAGCAAATCCGCGGTCTTATTGGAGACTTGTTTTTTGGAAAATGCTAGAATGACAGCCCAAATGATAGCCCAAGTGACACCTCATGTGGAGCGCAAGTCCCACATAAAAATGTAATGTGGCATGCTAACCCCACATTCTTGGGAGCTGTCCTGCGCACTTCGAGGTTGTGACAGCTCCAACCCTACAAATTGGGCACCGTCCGACACTAGGCCTCTATTAACCCATGGTAAACCAGTTCGGAGTTAATAAAGACCTAGTCGGCCTCACAAACCGGTCTTCAGTAAATGATAGTCCACACAACAAAGTATATATATATATATATATAAATGAATTCATATGCAACAGAATTTAAATGCGGTGAAAACGTGATAACAAATCAATTTAACAAACAACGAGTTTTAGGTGTGGAAGCTAGTATGTGGAAACCCCGTACAACATATACAACATACAAATCATAATGACGAGGGGAACTACATGTATCTCTCAACCCAAATACCCATTTATAAAATAGTGTACATGTGATATAGATACATCAAATAACCTATGTATGTCGCGTATCAATGTTCTCGAGCTCGGAGATTATGCCTGCAATTGTCACCAAAAGCAGAAACAATTCCAGCGAGTAAATCCAAAAGAAGCTCAACAGTAATTCGGATTAAACAATAAATAAGTCTATAAATCATGCATGAAAGAGATTAAGCTGAAAAGAACGATAAAACGCATGATAGACAGAGTACAATGATCAATGATAGAGACCAAGAGACCCAGATGCAAAGGATAGGCGTCTAAGTGGTCTTGACACTCTATACTTGGGCTTAAAGTCACTTAAAACATGTTAGTGTCAAATACTAGTACGTCGGGACCAAGTCCGCTTCAACTGCACCAAAACCATTCGGCATTGTCGGCTCACTTGAGCTGCAGCCCGAGAAAACATTTCAAAGGGAGCCACAGTCGCATCCGAATGCTCAACCGCAATAGAATCCTTGAAGTCATGTGAGGAGCCACGATACTTGGCGGATGCTCACTCAGAGGATTCAATCTAGTCTAGGAGCCACGAGCGCGACTCGGATGCTCAACTCACGAGTAAACAACGACTCAACTTGACCACTTGGACCTTAGGTCACTCGGTAGGGAAGTAGAGTCCAACAATAGGTATCATTTGTTGGGGCATATGCCCTAAGTCAATCCATTAACTGTCTTTATGAATACTTTTAGTTAATAAAATAGAGGATTTCATTTGCTGTTTATTATAATTAATTTGCATGTTTACTATAATTAATTTGCATGTTTACATTATAATAAGATCTATGGATATTTACAGAAATATCATAAATGTCCCTAGTCGATCATTATACTAGGAACTATAATGAATTAAGACTAGTTTGAGTCTTGATTGATGATCATATGGTGATTATACGTATAGGGATACGAATCGAGATCATGAGTACTTGTTAGGAAATAAAGTACTGGACCAACCCGCTATGAGAACATCACATGGATTAAGTCATAGTTGTTTCTCATGATAGGTATATTTTTCATTCCTCTGACTTGAGATTACTAGAGACTTCAACATTAGGATTACAGTGATTTGACACAATCAAACATTGACTTTAACCGAACAATTATAAAGGTTGTGATTGGCTATTGTGTGAGCAATGTGATGAAGTGTGTAATCAAGATAGAATTTGTCCCTCTCATATAAAGAGAAATATCCTATGAATCCCTCGACGTGTTAGACTGTTAAAAGGCCTAGTCTAAGTGAATTAATATTGATCAATGTCACTTGGATGTTTTCAGTCTACCTAAAGATCGAGACTAGTACGATTGAACATGTTGGATGACAATTTCATGCCTTATGTTTGATCAAAAAGATATCGTGTGACAAAAAATGTTATATACACTATTGATTAAGTTGTATCGATTTGATATTCGTATAACTTGGGTAGTCATAATGTCTTGCTAGATGTCGCTTATAACTTGTATACCAAAATGTGTTTTGGTACACTGCCGACGTTGTATGAGCCTATTGGGTCGCACGCTAAAAATGGTTTTCCGAGATTTTAATATGGTTCAGAAAAACGAATTTTATATAATAAAATTCATGACAAAAACGTCATTGTGGTGTATTACACTTATACTTCTTTTAGTAATGGTATATGTGTAATTTACTTAACCGTCAGTATACAAGGGTTATATAAATAGACGCTTTAAGTTAGAACACACGAATGATAGATTAAGGGCCGAAACTCTATTTTCATTTTAGAAACGAATTAGCGTTTTCTGGTACGCTCTAGATCGTTTTGGAGAGAAACAAAAAAAAGGTTTGGTATTCCCTCGAAGCTAGCACTTCGAATCTTGGTCGTCGTTTGTGTATGGACTGCTGGTAGAGGGCGTTAGTCGTTGGCAGCACCTTAAAAATCGATCAACCTTTAGAAAAGTATATTGCGACCGATGTATGATTAAGTTTTCATGGTTTAAACGCTTTTAATAGAATTAGATTCGGATCCTGTTAGGGTCTTTGTCAAAATTGTTTTGTAATTTTCGTTGCGTATGAACCCCAAAACCCAACAGTGGTATCAGAGCCTTCGAATTCGATTCCATTAAATTCATTGCATGTTTTCTTCTGATATATACGTGATATATGATTGAAAGCATGTTAATAGTTGATGTATATGTGATATACATAAGTTTTCTTTGAGATTTATTATCATGTTTTGTGTATATGATACACATATTCGTTATTTAATTGAAATCAGTTTCGTACATGCTAGTAACCATGTTAGGTTAATTCGAATAATTTCAATGAATTGAATTTAGTGTTCTGTGATCCATGACACCATTATGATTAGGTTTGATTGGGATAGTAGTTTATGATTCAATTACATGTTTGTGATTATTTGGATGAGGACCGAAATTGCAAATAATTATTTTTCGAAATTATTTATTTATCTCGTTATAATATTATGTTATGAAATTTCTATTTGATAAGAGATAGATAACATATTACATTAGGATATATTAGCAAAATCGGTTTCGTTATCTCTATTGGATATGAGATAAATATCGAAAATTTTGTTATTGGTGAAATGCTAGAATTTAAATATCTTAAGTCCTAATTGGATTAGGATAAGATGATTAGTTAGATGTGGGCCCGAGTTAATTAAAATATTTTAATTGACTTAATTTCCGATAAATTAAGGGGTTAATTTAAAATAATAAAATCAGCGAAAAATATGATTTTCTATAGCGAATTTTAATTTTCGGAAGTGAAATTCGTCTCTTTAAAAAAAGGGGCGCTGCCCCCTGTTCCTTCGTTCGCTGACCAGTCAGCGAAACCACTGCCCGCTGACCGGCCAGAGGGACCGCCGTCTAACTAATCCTAACGCACGGAAAATTCTTTTATTAGTGAACAATAAAAAGAATTTCTAAATTGTTTAGTAATTGAACAAATCAATAAAATATATTATATTTCATTGTTTACATAAAATCACTAAAACTGAATAAAATCCATCTATTAAGTTTTAAGTCTCGTGTCATCCATTTTAAACACTTGTCATGCCTCGATCACACTAATATAGTTTCAGCCATACCTGGGTGTATTGTGTTATCTTGGTGAGACAAGTTGGGTAAAAGTTACCTAAATGTTTAACATGGTCCGACTTAATAAAGCTATCAAAATAGTTTTGAGGTTTAGGCACATTATGAGATAAAAAAAAAAAAAAAAAAAACGCGATAAGACATAAGATGTCACGTATCTCATAAAAGTATCTAAAATTACATAAAATGTAATTGGTAACTGTTACCTACCTAAATAATCTAGTTCTGTGTTTCATGTCATAACTATCATAGAATTAGGTGAAATATGAATTTTAGTCCCCTAAATAAACATTATGTTTTAGGAGGATTGTTAATTTAGTGGAAGTTTATTCCTCTATACTAAAATAAACTTTACATAATCTTTATTGTAGATCAATGGTCTCTTCAAGTAACAATAATCATTTGTCACTACGATCCATCCTTAAGAAGGATAAACTATCTGGACTAACTTTCTTGACTGGTTCAGAAACTTGAGAATTGTTCTCAAGCATGAACGCAAGTTGTATGTCCTGGATGCTCCAATCCCTGAGGACCCACCAGCCAATGCTACGAAAGCTGTGAATGATGCGCATAATAAGCATATCAACGATTCTACTGATGTTGCATGTATTATGCTGACAACTATGGTTCCCGAACTTCAGAAGGACATGGAACTAATGGAAGCCTACGACATGGCTGTAACGCTGAAGAAAATGTTCCAACAACAAGCTAGGCAAGAAAGGTTCGAGACAGTCAAGAACCTACATTCTCGCGAGATGACTGAGGGTGCGTCAGTTGTTCCTCATGTTCTGAAGATGAAGGGTTATGTTGACCAACTTGATAGACTTGGGTTTCCCATAAGCAAAGAGTTGGCTACATATTTGATCTTGAATTCATTACCAGAGAGTTACTCACAATTTGTGATGAACTACAATATGAATAATATGGAGAAATCAATTTCAGAGTTGCATTTGATGCTTAAAACTACTGAACAAAATATCAAGAAACCCTCTAGTAATGTGTTGATGGTCCAAAAGGGAAAGGAAATGAAGAAGAAAGGCAAAGGCAAGGCTATAGTTGTCAAGGCTGCTGCTACACCTGTCGCAAAGCCTGTGGAACAAGTCAAGCCCTAGCCTGTTCCTGCTTCAAAACACCCAAAAGAAGAGGAAGGAAATTGTCATTTATGTCATGCACTTGGACATTGGTTCAAAAATTGCAAACTCTATCTAGAAGATCTAAAGAAGAAAAAGGGTAGTGCGACTACCACCACATGTATTTATGTTATTGAAATTAGTTTATCTACTAGTGATTCATGTGTATTAGATACCGGATGTGGATCTCACATTTGTATAAATGTGCAGTGACTCACCAGAAGTACAAAGTTGAAGAAATGAGAAGTCATCCTCCGCGTAAGGAACCGAACAAGAGTTACTGCCCCGGCTATTGGATCATATGACTTAGTCTTACCTAGTGGACTTATTTTAACTTTAAATAATTGTTATTTTGTGTCTGCCTTGAGCAGAAACATCATTTCTGTTTCATGCATGGATATGGATGGTTTTAATTTTATTATTACGAATAATAGATGTTCCATTTCTCGTAAAGGCATATTTTGTGTAAATGCTGATTTGTGTGATGGTCTTTATATTCTAAGCATGAAAATGTCCACTGATACTCCAGTCTTTAACATAAATACAAAGAGATTTAAGTCAAATGATTTGAATTAAACCTATCTTTGACATTGTCGTCTCGGGCACATAAATGAAAAACGCATAATGAAACTCCATAAAAATGAACTTCTAGATTCATTTGATTTAGAAACATATGAAACGAGCGTATCTTGTTTACTAGGCAAGATGACTAAAAGTCCATTTACTGGATACATTGAAAGAGCAAGTGATTTATTTGGTCTAATACATACTGATGTATGTGGTCCTATAAACACAATGGCTAGATGAGGTTATCACTACTTCATTACATTTACTGATGATTTCAGCAGATATAGTTATGTATATCTTATAAAAAATAAAGCTGAATCATTTGGATGTAAAAACAACATTTCTTAATGGAAAGCTGCTTGAGGACGTGTATATGACACAACCTGAAGGTTTTGTACATCCTGAGAATTCTAGGAAGGTATGCAAGCTTCAAAGATTCATTTATGGATTAAAGCAAGCTTCTCGAAGTTGGAATCTTCGTTTTGATGAAGCAATCAAGGATTTTGGTTTTATTAAGAACGAAGATGAGCCTTGTGTATACAAAAGGGTCAGTAGGAGTGTAGTTATTTTTATGGTACTGTACGTTGATGATATATTACTCATTGCAAATGACATCCCAATATTGCAGAATGTCAAGTCTTGGTTAATGAAGTGTTTCTCAATGAAAGACTTAGAAGATGCAACCTATATCCTAGGGATAAGAATCTATAGGGCTAATCGGTCTAAGTCAGAGTGCTTACATAGACAAAGTGCTAAATAGGTTCAGTTTGCAAGACTCTAAAAGAGGATTATTGTAAATGTCTCATGGCATAAGTCTCAACAAGATTCAATGTCCTAAGACAAATGATGAGCGATACCATATGAATAAGATTTAATATGCATCAGCTATTGGATCTATCATGTATGTCATGCTATGCACTCGACCTAATGTATCATATGCTTTGAGCACTACAAGCAGATATTAGTCAGATCCTGGTGAGAGTCACCTGATAGCAGTAAAGAACATTCTTAAATACTTAAGAATGACTAAGGAAGTGTTATTGGTCTATGGAGGTTTTGAAAATGATCTAGTTGTAAATGGTTACACAGATGCAAGTTTTCAAACTGATATAGATGATTTTAGATCGCAGTTTGGATATGTGTTTATTTTGAATGAGGGTGCAGTAAGTTGGAAAAGTTCGAAGCAAGAGAGGCGTGCATGGCGAGATTCTACAACATAAGTTGAGTATATTGCAGCGTCCGACGCAGCAAAGGAGGCAGTTCAGATCAAAAAGTTCATTTCTTAACTAGGTGTGGTTCCAAGTATTGCTAACCCTGTTTGTTTGTATTGTAACAATAACGGGGCAATAACACAGGCCAAAGAACTTATATCACACTACATATCCAAACATATACTTTGGTGTTTTCATCTCATCAGAGAAATTATTGAGATGGGAGACGTGAAGATTTGCAGAGTACCTACTTAAGACAACGTTGCGGATCCATTGACAAAAACTCTTCCACAAGCAAAACATGATGGATTTCTCCATTATGGCTGCCTCTTTCTTGGGGTTCTTTTATGTGGGTTGAGTTGAAGGAGATGAAAATAGGGTTTCTACATCTCTTTCTCTCTACGTGTGTGTTTTAGGTTATGTTGTGGCTAGGGTTTTGTGTTGTAACTGTTGTAAACTAAGTTGTAAGCCAACTAGAACTTAAGTTGGACTTGCTAGAGACTTAAGCAAAGAATGCATAAACTAAGAACTACCAAAACAAGTAGATAAGAGAAGACAAGATAGAAGAGAGCTAGAGATGAGAATGTATAGATTTTATTCATACATTGGTGTGTAAATTACAATGGGGTTGGCACCCTTTATATAGGCTATTTGGTGATGATGATAATTGTACTTATATAATGTGTACAAGTTATACATACACTACAAGTCATACAACACATCACTAGCAAAATAGACGATACATGGAAGAGTTAGTGTACATTGAAGAGAATTACAAGCTACATGAAGTGTGAGAATCATGTTTGATGTTACAATTCAGTGTGAGAATCATATTTCACAATGTGGTGACCCACATGCACAAGTATCAACACTCCCCCTTGGATGACACTTGTTGAAAGAATGTGTCTCGTTAAACTTCTACTAGAAAAAACCATCTGAAAAAAAATCTAGTATAGGAAAAATATTATAATATTGTTTTGTAGTATAATATTTGTTAATTGCCTATTAAAAACCTTGCTAGGAAAACCCAGTATGACAAAACCATAGCTAAGGAAAAGAGTGTAATACATTGATGCACTTAAAGAAAATATAAATGTATCATTAAAACCTCTACTAGAAAAACCCCATGGGAAAGATTTAGCACAGGAAAAAAAAGTACATTAATTGCTCTCATAATTTATTTTTTATTTTTTATTTTTTTATATGGAGTATAATAATGTTATGATTGTTTCATTAAAAACCTTGCTAGGAAAACTCAATGGGATAAAACCATAGCGAAAGAAAAAAAGTGCAATACACTAATCAATTTACATACAGAGTTTTATTATTGTTAGAATTACCTCATTAAAAAACTTGCGAAGAAAACTCAGTAAGATAAAACCATAGCAAAGAGGAAAAGAGTGCGATACACTAACCAATAACTCGGTTTGATTCTCCCCTTCATATTCACATGGAAGAGACATCTTGTGCATTTTGTTACACATGGACATCGTTTTCTATATGAATCATTTAATGTTGAATCTTATGATTGCCACTCTATTGTATATAGTACTTGCATCAAGTAATTGATTCATAACTTGTTGCCTCTGAATGATCATTTGAACTTCGAGTTCATATTAATTTATACATGGATCATAATACAACAAATTTAATGCAATTTGATGTATTTCAAGCAATTTCGCATCATTTTTTTTGAATTGGCTTATATTTCCCTTTAATGGTAGAAAAATTGCTTCATCAATTTGACAATTAGCAAAACTTGCTATAAATAAATTCTCTAATAAGGATCCAAGACATCTTATAATATGATTGATGGAGAGTTACATCAATATAAGTCTCTTATTGATTTGTCTTGAAAAAATCTCCGGTTGATAAAAAAAATTTAGTTCGATAAAGGATGTCCATGAGAATTTACGATATTTTCGCATTATTGATGATTATGGATAATCAAATAGATATTTCCACATTATAAATGTCATTTGATTTATGACGACATTTTTTTTAATTTGTCTTATATATTTCAGAAGTTAAAGTCGGGAATATTATACTCAGACTAAATCATATTTATATAGACAAGTTTTTTATTATTCTAAGTAGACTTCTTCTGAACAAGACATTAACAACAAAATTGTTGTGCCAGATATTACCTGAACATTAGCCTCTGCTAAGTTCAAATTCGAGAAATATTTACTTTTATATTATAATGTACATGCTTGTAGCATGATACGCAAGACATAAAGTCATTGCTCATATTTAGGTCACGATTTAAATACATCTCGATGTGCATTCATAATATTTTGCCTTTGATTTTGAAGGCATTGTAAAGTTCACAAAAATATTCGGGTATATATATGACAATATTTAGGCAAAATAGCATTCCATATATGACCAAAAAATGTCACAATTATGAGCGTTCATTGCCAATAATTATTTGCCATTTGTAGTGGTACACCACTTTTGTTCCAATTTTTAGTAGAATTGTCAATACAACTTTTACTTGGTATTTTCACCTTTTTCACGTCCATAAATTTATTATTGCGATCATGATCATAATATGCAATATATGCTTCTTAATTTGAAGCTAAATTAATTGGACGATGGCGATATTATATTTATAATATCTCATTATTTTACTCAACTATCATGAGACAAAAAATCAATCCTTAATATTTATTGGATTGGTGTGCGCACTCGATATTTACTACAGCAATAAATCGAGGTGGGTCACGTGACCTTATTTTTATTGTCTCATAAGTCGTATTTTTACATAGCCTCAACATCGAGGTAATTAAAATTGTGGAATTATAATTAATATTTGACTAATTATATTTTGTAGCTTGAGACTCAACCGCTCATTTTAAGCTTTTGGAGCATTTCTTTTTTTGGTATTTATATATTTATAACTCCATAGGGTGAAAAGATATATAAAGTGAAATATTCACTTTTCAAATCTCTAAAGAGATATTGGCAAATGATTTAAATTTTGTATAAGACAACATAGTCTTGCATAGATGTTTTATTCACAAATTATAGCATCTAATTATCGTGACAAGTAATTCTTGTCGGTAATATAATAAGGCAACAAGTTCAACTATGATTGAATAATATTTTGAAAATAAATTTAATATAAAATAGTTTTCCTCTTTTTATGTAAAAACATAATATATAATTAAATATATGTTCACAACTTGATTCATTAATAAACAAAATGTATTATTCGTATGAGTTGGTAGGACAACCTCCAAGTTGAGTGGCGAAACATAGTCTACTTAATATTATGCCTCATCGAATGGAATAACCCGTCTCCCTTTCAATGTTTAGCTTTACGGGGACAAAGTTTACTCACTATCAACTCAAACTTATAGCATTATTTTTATTATAAAATCAAAAATAGAACAATAACTAATCGTTTGTAGTTTTAAAAGAAAAATTATATGTCACACATTTACTTTTGATTTCTGATGTAGAAGATCGTACAAGACGCAACTACAGAGCATACTTTCGTAGTGGGTGATGTTACAATGCATAATGTATGAATAAAATACATTTACATAATTAAATATGCACGTAACAAAAAAGAAATTAACCATGACAACATAGAAAAAAATTGAACTTATTTAAATTAATCAAAATTATACCTTTTTAGCTTTATATCTTTGAAAAGCTTCTTGATCTTCAAGACTTCCTTTTGTAGAGCAACTTCGTGCTGATAACGTGTTGTAAACTAAGTTGTAAGTAAGCCAACTAAAACTTAAGTTGGACTTGTTAGAGACTTAAGCATAGAAGGCATAAACTAAGAACTACTAGAACAAGTAGAGAAGATGAGAAAGAGAGAAGAGAGGTAGAGATGAGAATGTAGAGATTTCATTCATACATTAGTGTGTGAATTACAATGGGGTTAGCACCCTTTATATAGGCTATTTGGTGATGATAATAATTGTACTTATACAATGTGTACAAGTTATACATACATCACAAGTCATACAACACATCACAAGCAACATAGACAATACATGGAAGAGTTAGTGTACATTGGAGAGGATTACAAGTTACATGAAGTGTGAGAGTCATAGTTGATATTACAATTCAATGTGAGAACCATGCTTCACAATGTGGTCACCCACATGCACAAGTATCCATCCATTTCATAACAGTAACTTAGAAATTAGTTTTTTTTGTTAGGCAATTTACCTAAATACCCCCATCTATTGACAATTTGCTTTAAATCTAAACTATAGTCACTTACTCAAATAAATGTATAGTTTGGCTCTTTTAAATCAAATTAAATTGATTGTACAATACCAAAGTAAGCACACTTAACACAAATTATTATTATTATTATTATATATATATATGTATATGTATATGTATTTGAGTACCGTGACCGTCAATTGAGTATTTGATCACTAATAATTTATGGCAACGATTAATTAACAAATTAAAAATCACGGGTCGTTACAAAGGTACACACCACATATGTTATGCACAAAAAACTATTTTGCGCACACTAATTTTTATGTGGAACTCACATGTCCCGTCATAAGAGTGTCATTTGGGGTGTCATTCTAACATTTTTTATATTTTTTTAATCCAACGTGACACACATTCTCCCTCAATTCACATCCCCGTTGGAGATGTCCTAATATTGTGCCTCGGGGTGTGACTCACTGGCAAATAGGGTTCAATTCAATAGTTGACCTACTTAATTTTTATGAGTCTACTATAACATTTAGATCTATCCATTTAATGTCAGTAAGCTTGTAATTTCTCTATTGACACATTTTTCTTAAAAAAAAAAAAAGTTAGGTGTCAACACTCAACTTTCTTCTATTTGCATATCTTCTAAAGACATGTCAAAACGGACATAAAAGGTTTTGCATGTACATGAACCTTGTATTACTTTAGTATTCTTATGTCTTATCTTTGAAACAAAGAAAACAAAAGTTTTTGACAACCAACAAAATAAAGAAAGATCATTTACGTCATTGCTTGCATACTGTAAATGATAAATTGGAGAGGCTTGTGGCATCAATGATTATACTCGGCTCGAGCCTAAACTAATACATACTTAGTGGCATGTGCCCATACATACTTAGTGGCATGTGCCCTATATTGAGTGATTAATAAATTGGTTTTTAACGCAATGAAATAATTAACCAAATAAACAAGGAATCTTGTTAAAAATGTGGTTATAATCTTTATATAATTATTAGTATTACATGTATATATGCATATTAGTGCAAGAATATTCCCAATTAACCACACTGACTCTGGACATTCTCTATACCATGTACGTGACTCCGCCCCTGATTATCTTTACTAAGCACAATTATAATGCAACTAGTTAGCATACTGCGCTTCGCACGCGAACAATATCAAAAATTGATATAGTAGTTAAAATCAAATTTAATGCGAAAATGAGTTTAAAAAAAAAAACAAATAGGCAATTAGAATATTATAATCAAAAAATTATACCGAGATTAGAATAGGTTTTGTATTTCTATTAGAGTATGTACTATAAACCGTTCCAACTAAAATAGAAACAGTGACATCATCATATCATGTGTCAATCCGTGAGTGTTTCTCACAAAAATTGTTTCTTTATATATATATCATATATATAAAAGCACCAATCACAAATTTTTGTGTCGTAAGTAAAATTACATTTTTGCCCATACTTATGTTGTGTTTCTTGATCTTTCATTTTTTTATCTCCAAATCAAGCTACAACTCGTCTTCTCATCAATCCGTTCCGTAATCTTTCCTTTTTTTTTATCTCCAAATCAAGCTTGAACTCCTCAATACAATACACTAGCTCGATCACTCTAATATAATACACATTTTTTATCTCATTAATCCGATGCACATTTTTCCGCTCCCGTTCTAGATTCAATTATTCTTCAATCGATCACTTCTCGCTCGTGTTCCAGACTCAATTGTTCTTCGATCGATCACTCGCTCGTGTTCTAGAAAAGGATAAATCTTTGGAGAAGGTGTGCGAGATTCACTTATTCGAATTAAATTTATTCATCGGTGATGTGTGTTCTCTCTATGTGTGTTTCGATTTCAATTTTCAATTTAATTCATGGTTTTTGAAAGAACCCTTGATTCAATGTTCAATTTGATTCATGGTTTCTATGTGTTTGATTGATTTTGGGAAGTGGGGTCTTAAGGTTTTGATTTCCGAAACTGAATTGGGGTTTAAGATCTTGAACACTAGTTGTTTGTTGAAATGCTTGCAAGACATATTCTAGCATGTAAGTTAGCTGTTATGCTTCAATTCCCAAGTTCTTCAAAAGTTTGTAACCGAACTTCAAAAAACAACAAATTTCAAACAAAAACTTCAATTCTTCAAAAGTGTTAAGCATGGCAATACAAGCTATTTGTTATGAAAAACTAAAAAAAAATACAATTTTAATGAAACTATTTGCAATATGATCATACCCTCCAAGCATAGATGCTCAAAGATTTACAAAAACTCAATCATAAAGTAAACAATGGCCATCATCTTCGTTAGCTCGAGAAGATATGCGAAATTGAGAGAAATCAGACTACATAAAGGATAAAACATTTAGCATAAATAATCTTCCATTGAAAAGCTTCACCGCTAGAAAACTGAACTCTAAAACACACAAATCTAGCACATTGCTTGAACTTCAATCAACACACTTAAAAGAGTGTGCTTACCACCAGGGTGTTCTGCACACTACTGGTAGGTACATGATATACACTGCTACAACCTTCAAGTACGCATTCGACTACAAGCCAACTGATATATACTGGTATGCCATAATCTATGGCATATGTTTTTGTTTTTCACATGTTTACACAATTACAAGTTCCTAAGATTTTCCTTTTGGGGAACTGAGTGAATATTTGTTAAGAGCTTCCATATTCTTTAATTCATGACTTCAGGTACACGGCTGCTTGTGGCTGGAGTACTAGACACAGGTATGTTACTTATGGCCCTTTGTTGAATGGGGCAACCTTTGTTGTTTTTAAGGGGTAATTATTTTATTGTGCATTGTGAATTAAGTGCTTGGTTCTCTGATTTCTAAATAACAAGGTCATGACCAAATGTACTGTAGTTCTTCCTTAAACTTTAGACAAGTCCATCTCAACTCTTTTAGATTAAAGCAGACATGCTGGCTTAAATGTATAGTGAAAAGGAATCTCTTTCCATGATTGCATCCTCATATTGGAATATTATCATTCAACATTTAGGTTAAGATCTAAAATATTCCCTTAATCTTAACATTTTATTTCTAATGAGGTTACGAATGTCTAATAAGCCAAACATTTAGCAAACCTCAATCTGCCTTTGATTAGTGGGACTGCTTGCAATAGTTCATGTGCTATGATGTCATTCGTCTTGGTCTTTTTCGCAGGAATCAACTTATTTTTTACATTGATATCCATGAGTAGATAAAAAGTTGAATATCCTTCACACGACATTTCTCTGCTCGATATTTTTTTCCTTACAAGGAGTTGTCGTTTCTTTGCAGCATAAATGAATGAAAATTAGAATTTGCAATGTAGGAACATGCATCATGGTTTATGTTTCATTTAAAATTCTGAGCAGAGGGACAATGCCACCCTTATGTTTTTCGTTTCACGGAACTCTTTGAAGTTGAGGATTAATGATTTGATGATTTCTTATTTACATTAATCACTCCAAATATTACATTTTCTTAAATGCACATCTTCATTCTCTTCTTCCCATCGACGCATTAATGATCTAGATATATGTATTGCACGTTATGTTGAATGGGGGGTATGATGGAGCAGTATCCAATGTGTGGTCATGCGGTGTAATGTTGTATGCGCTACTAACATCCTCACTTCCTTTTGATGATCGAAATCTTGATGTGCTCTATCAGAAGATGAGGTATCCGCGTGAATAAATTATTAGATCTAATGACTAGCAAGCTAATACATTTTAAGTATTTGAAATCATAATTTCAATGAACTTGATCATAAATAATTAGAAGATGATGACAATGTGGTACATTCATATATATATATGAACTTAATTGATGTATGAAGTTGAACTTATTTTGAAGCAAGCAGATCAAGAAGAGATGAATTCAGGAAATGAAGATAAATCGAGCTAATTAATTCGCATAATGTTTTAGAGGAAGATAAATTTTATAGAATCATAGTAATCTTGAGAAGATAGAGGATGTAGTTTGAAATATATACTAATAATTAATGAAAGTATATATAAAAGATTAGAATGTAACCGTTGATGGAAGGTTGATGGAAGTATCCAAATGAAACTTGTCTTCCTAGCACACGACGTGCACTACAATGTTTATGCACACCATATTTAATTGGCCTAACTTTTTCTTGCATGTAATTATGTCTAAAAATAATCATCAACCAAAAACACATAAAAGAAAACCACCACCACCCACTTGCAGAGAGCAAATTGGGGTTTTTGCTAGGGAGCAGATTTTGTGCGACTTATTTAAGATGATTTTTGAATAAATCAATTTTATCGTAATATTATCAATTTGTCATAGTCAATTTCGTTGCAGTTTTATCCAATTATTTGAGTGATGTTCCTGCTATAAAAATTTCAAAAACTACCGCGTAGTTGTTGCAAAGCAGTGGCGTTACCGCCTGAGCCTCTAAATGCTAAGTAGCTAGGTACAAATAGAACAATGCAACTCTTTAGCG
Source organism: Stephania yunnanensis (assembly GCA_039657365.1). Classification (NCBI taxonomy): domain Eukaryota; kingdom Viridiplantae; phylum Streptophyta; class Magnoliopsida; order Ranunculales; family Menispermaceae; genus Stephania; species Stephania yunnanensis. The sequence continues at coordinate 52,530,905 of CM077588.1, read as the reverse complement.
TTTAAAAAACATAGAGTAAGAGTTGAATCCGCAAAAAAAAAGAAATTGATCCATGTTACGACCTCAATTTTGTTGCCGTAACTTCTTGTGACAAAAAAATACGCACATATGGTTACAACGCCAAAGGTTTAACAGAGTTAATAAAACCGTACAAAAATACAAAATAAATACTCCTCTTAAATCTCTAATTAATATGTAATTTAAGTTTATCATAAATTTTAATAATTATGCTGGTCTGTCAAATCAACTAAGCTCAATAAATTCGTTATGAGTTTAGACATGTCTTAATTTTTATAATTTACTATGATCGCAACCGGCTTGAAATTGTTCTTGAATTTTTTCCTAATATGGACAAAATTGTCTCTAATCAGCTTAGATGGAAAAAAATGAAGAACTAAAAAGAGAAAAAAAAAATGAAGTATTTTTCTTCTCTACTCTTTGATCTCCCTGTAGAGAACAAGAAAAATAGCAAAAATCTTAAAACCATATGAAATCGAAGCAAAATTGATCGAAGAACACAATATAAAATATTGATGAGTAGCAACAAATTTCTTCATATAATTTTCCTTTTTTTTTTTTTTTTTTGAAGGCGTTGGTTCTTCAACAACATTTAATCTAATCATCAACAACAATCACCCCATCTCGAGGTGAGAGGCATCGATTGAAAGATCTGATCAGAAAAATTCAACACATAAAACATCATCATCATCATCATCACTCCAATTAACAAAGCAAGAGAAAGCTGTGACCAATCGATCAGACTCTGATGATCTTCGCAGCTCTGACGACCGGATTCTCCCTAGCGATCGCCTCCCGGCCGGCCGCCTTGTAATCGAAGCTGCAATCGTGGCGATCGGAGTACCGGTGATCGGAGCAGAACAGATCTCCGCACCGGCACCGGAATCCCGTCAAGCCAACCTTCCTCCGGCAAGTCAAGCACCGGTTGACCTCTCGCCGGGGCACCACCTCCATCTTCTTCGCCTCCGTCGCCTCCGTCGCCTCCAAATCCTCCATCACCTTCGAACTCAAGCTCACTTTCTTCTTCCCCTCGGCCTGTAACCGGTCGGATCTATCTATCGACGCCGCGCATCTCGAGGAAGACGAGGACGGCGGTGGAAGAGAAAGCGAGGCCTTGAAGCAGGCCTGGCACATGTTGTTGGTGGCCGGGTTGCCTGCGAAGCCGCAGTTGTTGACGCACAGGGTTAGGGCTTCGGGGACCTTGAATTCCGTCTCTTCTTTCTCTCTTTGAGCCATCGATCGATCGATCTGTATGTGGATCGCAAAACAACGATCGCTGTGATGGATTGAGAGATGGAGTTTGGAGGAGGATCGGAGGATTTGGGGGATTTGGGGGAGGAGAGGTGGGTTTTTTAAGGAATGAAAGGTCGGTAAGAGCGAGAGAGAGAAGAAATGGAAAATGGGGCCTCGTTGGGACGCGTAATCAGACGTTTTTGGTGGGAATTGACGGATGTGCCCCTGAAGTCATCGTGGAAATACTGGGATGCCATTGGATCGATGGCTGATGAGAGAGAGGGGGGCGGTTTCTGCCGCGTTGATGTGGATGTCTTTCTTTGGCCATGTTGGGGGTGACGATAATCCGATGCTCCGCGGGCCACCAACGCAATTTTTTTATTTATTTATTTACTTGATTAAGAATATACACATTTTTTAATAATTTTTTTTTGAGGAAATATGTTTTAATAGTTTAATCATGTTGCAAAATAGCCGCCAGTGTAGTCTCGTTTGGTTCATTTTTACTAACTTACAGTGTTAGTTATGAGTTATTCTTTGAAATTAATATTTTCATGTTTAAATCAACTTTAAACTTGTTGGGAAGTTTTCGATTTTTAAAAAATAAAAAATATAAATTGACATAAATAGCCTTCAAACAAGAAATAAGTGGTAATAAATGAGTCATTAATGAAGGAGATAACTTCATAAGGGGTGGTGGAAAAATATCTCATACCCTAAGGTGTAAGTTAAGAGATAACTTGCAAACAAGTTGGATAATTAAACAAGATTAGTTACCAACTCTCTGTAAGTTATCTCTCGAGAGATATAACTCACCCCTAACCAAACAATGCTTATATGTACTCCAATGTTATGTAAGGGTAGCCTAATTTTGAGTGCACCTTAAATTCAAATTTCAATTTATAAAGGCACCTAGCATTTTTACTAAAATGCTTCATTCCAGCCAATTGAAGCGCCCAACTCTAAAAACCAAGATTAAAACATCTATTTTAGGTTCGACAACACATGGCAAGACTTATTTTTTAGGTTTGATTTTGTTCAATTGAATTTCTTTGATGAAACTTGATTGACAATTACTAACCTAAAGATTTAATGGGTTACGATCGGCTCTCTAATTAAAAGTTCGGTGGGCTCCAAATGACTCTCTCTCCAACTAGAAGTTGAGTGAGTTCTGACCGAATTTTCAATTAGAAATTCAAACCTACAAGGTTGAGCCACTCGATCGATGATGCTCTACAAATCACAAGAAAATGAGTGCGTGAAGAAATGAGGATGCACAAAATAAGAATTACAAAGTAGCGGGGTGCACTAATAGCAGTGAAGAGCACAATAATCATTTTGCATTAGAAATGACATTTTTAAAAATTTGACTTTTTGCTGGGGTGCGGATAGCGGGGCTAAAAATGCTTGAGAAATTTTTTACCTATAAGACATTGCACTGTTACGTTGGTGATCACCTAAACAACCAGATATCAAAGTGACTACTTGCGATAATAAAATTTGACTTTCGGACTTTTCAGTGTTAACTTATTAAATAATGGATATATATCACCTAAACAACTACGAAGCACAGTAACAAAATCAACTATTTGATAAAATCACTTATATTAACCACTTAAAAAGTTCTAAGAACTATCGGATGCTCTATATATATATTATAATAGCAATCTCAAAACGATTAATCGTGAAATTTTTTTAGTTAAAAGTTTCAACAATGACCATGTGAATTGATAAAAATAATTAAAATTAAAAATAAATTAATAATTTAATTGATAAGTCAAATAAATAAGCGAGTTTTTTAATAAAGTGAGATTTATATGATTTTTTTTCTCTCTCTCACCTCCACATTTCTCTCTTCCACTCGTTTCTCTCTTCCCTTCTCTCTCCTCACGGTTCCTCCATGGTTCTTTTCTTTCATTAATGTTTTTAATTTTTCACCAACTAAGATTATCTACTATTCCAACACGAAAAACATCTAATATCTCCCTCACGTGCAACACACGTGCTCATCGATTATATATATATATATATATATACACCACTAATTATAAAATGGTTAGAATCGTTAGATTGGTTAAATCTTTTATGCGATAGTGAAAAAATGCACAATTTCTTGGCCATTAACGTAAAAGCTCAAAAAAAGGAAAAAAATAAAAACAAAAAACAAAGGCAAAAGAAGTTATGTATAATGTACAATTTTTTTTAAGTACATTTGCTACAAGATTTATCGGTGTTCTTAGAGATACATGAAGATGTGTATGCTCAAATTTCAATACATAATATAAAGGACACCAACAATTTAGTAGCAAATGTAAGTAGTAAAGTATATAAAGAGTATGCAAAGTTTATATTAATTACAGAAATGAATGTTGGTGAATCGGAGATGGATTCGATGTCTCCCCGTGACGAAAGCTTATAATTATGCACCCTCTCTTCTCATGCTACCACCACCCTTACCACATGCCCAACACAAACGCACAAAAAAGGAAAAGAAAAAGAAATAAAAAGAGAGGGCGAAAAAAGAGAAACTGTTGTCATGGCACCACCCACGCAGCCGAAATCAGTTCCATATGCGGTATGACCCACCAAAAAAAAAAAGTGCGACCATATGAAACCCCCATGATTAGGTCACTCAATCAATTTCTCAGGGCACCCAATTAAGTTTTCCTAATTGTCCCTTAATTCAAAAATGAACACCCCGCTTTATCAAGGCACCTCGGTTGTTTCTCAAAGCATTATGACTGTCTCAGTTTCATAAGTTCGAGACACAACATGCAGTCTCAATTGCACATGTCCGAGACCATTCACCAAGTTTCGGTACGTAATGAACGTGACTAGTACCGCAGAGAACATACATATGATTTCAATTGCTTTACTCTGAAACTCATACAAGAGTATCGGTTAGATACAACCGAGACTTTATATAGTGTTTCGATTTTTTGTGGCATATCACTTTGCGTCTCTTGTACAGTTTGAAAAATGAAAAAAAAATACAAAAAAATCAAGAAAATAAACTTTATCTTGTTCTACGTCTGTCTATCACTCATTTTCTTCACCTATTATACATTAACAGTGATGCAAACATACTGAATCTAACAAATATACAATACAAACTGGCATTATTGTCTCCTCCAAAATCGATCAACTGAGTTAATTCAACTCCGCTTATATGCATGGGTAGGGATCGATTGCACTTGTGAAAAAAAATTAGAGGATTAAAGGTGGGATGCACGGGAATGGAGATGTTTGGGTACGTGAGTAAATCAGTTGGGTTGAGATGGTAGTTTTGACATTTCCTTCTTACCCCAATTTTTACAACATTTTAACTGGGTGCCCTGATCACTGTGCGAGGTACAAATAGCCACACGAAAAAAAATAAAATAAAAATCGAAAGAGATTTTCATGTAAAAAAACGTTAAGGCATGGTTTGGTTAATGTGAAAAACATTTTTCTAAGAAGCCCTTAGAGTAATCTATCGGTTGTCGTGCGATATACACATCGAGATAGTGCACATGCATCGCGTAGCAACTAAATGAATCAGTGTCAAATCTCCATGTCCAAAGTGTTCCTAAATGTTTTTTTTTTTTTTTAAGCCTAAACTGACACAATCAATCGTAACCCATCTGGTAAGTCAATGTATTATAACATTTCGATAAGTAATGGAATAAACAATTTCCATAAGTAATGGAATAGACAATGCATTGCATAATGAAAGCCTGAAACTATCTTAATTAAAATAGAAACAACTACACCACAAAAAAGATAATTACTACCCCACCATGCCAAACGCTTTTTAGGAAGTCGATTTCCTGAAAATTTATTTTTCAAAATATAAATTCTTTAACAAGTTAGTTTTTATGTGTTTAGTTATTTTTTTAACTTTTTAAGAAACTGAATTAAAAATAATAAATTATTTAATTGATTATAATTTCGTTTTTTGGTCAAGATTATAATTTCTTTAAAAATATCTTATTATGTAGAAAATATATTTGTTTTAAAATGTGTATTTTTAAATTGAAAACTATATCAAACTTATCAACCAAACAATAGAAGTTGTCGATTTATTGAAAAAATGTACTTCCTCTATTTCACTACTCCTAAGTAAATATGACATGAAAATGAAGCTAAGTTATATCAATGAAACACGTCAAGTGGAATTGATTTATACTATTAAAAGGTATTTTGATATGTTAGGCGACTTAAAAGATTTTCGTATCAAACTCTAAATACATATTAGTTCATTGCGATTTACTATAATGTTAGCGGGTAATTAGTCTAACTCTTGTATAATTAGTTAATACTCAAACACTTAAATAAGAAGAGAATGAAAAAGAGTTTTAATTTTTAAGATATATATATATATATATATATACACACTCCAAATCTTGCTTTAATTTGGTCTAGTGACTCATTCGCCCATCTATTTATAAATATTTTTTTGTATATGTAGTTTCCTATATTAAAGTGTATCACATAAATTTCGAAGAGGAATACAATGTGGCGTTCTCAAAAAAAAAAAAAAAAAAAAAAAAAAAAAAAAAAAGAATTGAGGAAAATTGGGGGAAATTGGGAGCAGGTCAACGATGAAAAGGGTCAACGTATTTAGCTGTAGAAGGTGGATGTAAGATAAGGAGATGAGAAGGGGACACCATAACATAGTGAACTTCGCAACAACAAGATGCATGGATTGTCAGAATTTAGTAGATCAGGAATATGTACATATTGGCCGATTAGACTAGAGCTTTATAAAAATATTAAAGCTTACTTAGACAATCCGTACTATATTTTTTCAAAAAGAAAAAATGTTAAAATAAAATTTTAAATAACTTTAAGTGATATCTCAATTACTGATCATATTACACATAAAAATATGATGAAGCATGCCGACCCATATTTATAGAAGCCGCTACGTATGTTATGTGTCGAACTATTTTTGCGTATATTGATTTTAAAATATTATCCAGACTCGTGCCCATTTTTGAAATGGACAATTTTTTTTTGTGGACACAAACAAGATTTTTTTTGTCTAGACCCATTTTTTAATTAACTAAAATAATTTTTTTCACTTAATTATTAACAAAAATACATTTTTTATGTCATTGTGTATTTCCATCACTACAAAAAAAAATGTTATAAACTCAAAATTCAAGTCTTAAATGTTTCCATATAAAAATAACATAATCATCAGTGAAATTATAATTCAAACATAATGAAAGTTTCAAAATACTCTTATAAATAAATAAATAAATATTATTTAAATTAATCGCTAAACAAATACTCATTTTAAAAAAAAATTTGTCCGAACTTGAATTTAATTTTTAAAATGGACAAAAAATATATTTGAACCCGTATTAATTTTAAAAAAATTATGGCTAACTCATTTAAAGCGAGTTAAAATAAATACAAATAAATGAGTTTAGATACATTTTGTCATCCCTACTTGTAATGACATTTCGAGAATTATTCTAGCATTTTTTATAAAAAAAGATAAGAAAAAAAGGGAAAGAGAGGGGGAGGTTGGATTTGGTGGTGTGACGCTGCCGCCTCGTCTGACCACCGACCAGTTGTCGTCTCAAGTTGACAGGGTCTCGCACTCGCTTTCGGTCCGCCGTGGTGGCCCATCGATCCGTGCGCCGCATAGAGGAGTACCGTTCTCCCATGCCAACCTGGCAAGTGGCAACCCCCACCCTCTCCGCACTCCCTCTCACGTGCCTCCGCTTCTTTTTGTTTTTTTTTTTTTTTGTTTTTTTTGACAATCTCGTGAAGCTACGTACTACGCAACGCCGAACTGTGGTATCAGATGAGATGTAGTTGCCAGCTAAGCTGTGATACGATGCCTCCCTCTGTAGGCTACGCTGTTTATTGCGGCAACCGCATACTACCATATACTATCTTGTGTTGTATAATAACACGTGTCTTTTTTTCACAGGGATCCGTGTCCCAATTTTATGATCATTATTTATGTATGGAAAAGAAACATACGGAACAATGACCTTTTAGGTACACTTGGTTGGCTCTGCCTAAATATAACAATAACAATATTTATGAAAAAAAAATAACAATAACAACGCATCCTCAATTTTTAAATTAATTGGGGTCTAACTAATATTACTTTTAAAATTAGGGTTCGCTTAAGCTCAACTTAAGCACAATTCGTCTTGCTCAGTGGTTAGGTTCAGTGCAAAAATAAAGGGCTTATGTGTGAGGAGTGAAAGAAAAGATAAACGAGAAAATATTGAGTCATTATATATATATATATAATGTTAATCTTATTTGCTATTCTATTAATTCAAAACTTATCATAATTTTAAGAATGTCTTCAAATGTATATTTTAATTCGCCCCGATACAACTTAAATAGTAAATAATGATGATATTTTTGAAAAATAATTAAACTTATTTTTAGTTAATTTTCAAAATAGAAGTCTAACTTACTTTTGTTTATTTCACTCCATTTTTTTTTAATCCAATTAAAATATGATTTTAAATTGTTTCAATAAAAATTACATATTCAAAATATGTCAAATTAAACCGTCAATTCTCATTTCAATGCCGCACATTTAAAACAATTTTTTTTTTCATGCTTCTATGTGCCCGTTGACTAGTAACTTATAACCTATCAAGTTTTGCAATCGTTCAAATAATTATATAATTTCTTAATAATTTTGCCCACTTCTTGAGAAGTGAACTTGGATGGTGAAGTAAGATCAAGTTCATTGACTTGTTATCCTAAGTGGGAACAAAACAAGTTGATAAGATCCCTTTTTTACAACTTGAAGAACACAAGTCTCAAGCAAATACAAGGGAATTCAACTTCCGGAAATCTAACTTCCTTCGTAATTGAATTCCCTTGAAGTTAGTAATGAACCAAAATAGGTCCAAGTGTTGGTACTTGACAAAAATAGAAGTCTAAAGGTTGCAGGAATTTACATTTTTTTTTTTTTTTTGGCTTGATAAGAAAGAAACCGCTAATCTTGTCTTGTGGGTTCAAACACCTAACCTCTTACACAATAATCACATATGTGAGCTACTCACTAAGTTGGAGTATCGAGTTGATTAATTGAGGTAATTATAAAATGTGACAAAACAAATTAAAATAAACCCAGAGAAAGAAAAACGAGTCATATGTTTATATTCTTGGTATATATATTTCAAATAAATATTAGAAGGTTTGGGTAGGTATCTTATTCAAAGGCACTCTTATATATCCTAATAATTTATAGTCTAACTCATGATGGTATTTCATCTTTCACAGTTTATCATATGCACAAAAATTACAAGAATCCATTAATCGACTTACTAAAAAAATTACAGATTGAGACAGAATTGAACTTCCATAAATTAATTGCCCTACCATTCCCTTCCAAATATATGCACTTAAATTTGTGACTACCATGTCAACTAAATTAATTAAGGTTATACTCATGAAACCTGGGGCCAAAAATCTTCCAAATTAATTATGCTTTAAACTCGATCATTCTTTTGTTCATCACCTTCTTTGGGTTGGCCGATTGGGCGTGTTCAAAGTTGAATCTGATTTTCAAACGTCCTTTGTTTGTGGGGTTTTCTTCTAGACACATTAATTTATTGGATCCATTTGGATGCGTACAAGACGAGTATGTTAACAAGAAAATAAGTTTTCTTAACTTTCATATTATGATAATGAAATGAATTGCTGATGACAAATGAAAAGCAATGGAGTTTGACAATGGATCATAGACCACGAGACATTGACCTAATGGACTTCTTTGAGTAATATATAGTGACTTGGAGGGTTGTTTATTTCTGCTGCTCAAGATTTTCTCCTCTCATCTAATGCCCTTAGTAGATTAGAAGAGTTTAATTTATATAACTGATCCCGACTAATTTGAAATTGAAACTATTTTATTATATATACTAGTTGATTTCCTACGCTCTGCGCAGAAGTACATGAATATATTGTAATATTTTTTACAATAAAAATTACAATTCACAATAATTAACTTATATTTCTTAGAAAAAAAATATACAATAGATGGTAAAAAAATTGTTTACTTATAAATCATTGAAGTGACCCTTTATTAACAAAAGAAAGAATTCGAATGAACTTAATTGTTATTTCAGATCCTTAAACAATATATATAAATAATGTTGCGGTAACTAAATTGATGGTGTAATATTCGAATAGAGACTTAATGCATTGATGAATAATTCATTAATTAGACCCGTTGTTTGGTTGTTCAAAGTTAGATTTTTCGTTTTTCAAAATATGGGGGATGAACATATCTTAAAATAATAAATAACACAAATATCAAATATCTTAAAATTACAAAATAGAAAAATTGAGAAAATCCTTAAAACGAAATGGTGGAAGGAGAAAGCATGTAAAACTTTATATCTCCTTCAAGTGACTTGCAAGCAAGATGATACCATGCATGCATAACCGGTCAATGTAAATGCGCGCACCCAATTAATTAATTAATTATGAATGTATTTCTATTTAATTAGCAGTTAATTAAATAATTCAGAGACCGAGATAGATGCTCTTAAATTTTAAGAGCTACGTTTTTTTGTTTTAGTCAATTAATAAATGAGGGAATTAATATATTCCTTGAAACAACCAAACACCTTAAATACCTTAAATAAATAAATATCTTAAAATAAAAAAATTAAAACGATGAAAGGATGATGCATGTCAACTTTCTCAGTTTCAACTTTTATATATTATTATTATTATTATTATTATTATTATTATTATTATTATTATTATTATTATTATTGTTGTTGTTGTTGTTGTCAATGTCTTTGTCTTGCCATTTCTATTTTTCTATATACTATTAATTACTATGCTCTCAAGCCCAGCTGAGCGGCCTATGCCCCTTGTACCAATGGGCCCATAATTAATACCGCAGTCTCCTTTCCCTCGTTTTAAAGGACCCACTACTATTGTAACTTAGGTAAGATCCACACAAATGACGCGCACTTGTATGCTTTTCTTCTATTCCCATCGGGATACATGTACGCATAATTAAATTGTGGCAAAAATCAATAGACCCCACAAATGTGTATCTTTTATGCGCGTATTTCTTGAGTTACAAAAACATTTTCCCTTTCCAAAGCCCATAAAAAAAAATGGATGCGTATCGTTTGGGTAGTTCAAATAATGCATTGACATAAATAGATTTTTGTTGTAAACTAAGTTGAACTTGTTAGAGATTTAAGTATGGAAGACATAATCTAAGACCTACTAAAATAAGTAGAGAAGAGGAGACAAGAGAGAAGAGAGCTAGAGATGAGAATGTAGAGATTTCATTCATACATTGGTATGTGAATTACAATGGGGTTGGCACCCTTTATATAGGTCATTTGGTAATGATGATAATTGTACTTATACGATGTGTACAAGTTATACATACACCACAAGTCATACAACACATCACAAGCAATATAAACAATACATAGAAGAGTTGGTGTACATTGGAGAGGGTTACAAGTTACATGAAGTGTGAGAGTCATGTTTGATGTTATAATTCAATGTGAGAACTATGCTTTACAACGTGGTCACCTACATGCACAAGTGTCCATCCATTTTATAACAATTTTTTTTTTTTTTTTTTTTTTTCATATGTAGGTGTTCAAACATTTTTCAACAAGTTTTCGGCTATATTCAGCTCAATTTCTCTTATGAGAGTTAGTCAGCTCCCTAACCCCACAACCAAAGAAAAATCAACGGAAGATAATATGACTACCACAACTAGAACCTACAATCTCTTTTTAGTCAGAGTGACGGTGCCTATCTAATCATCTCATTGCAAATTAATCACAAATTTCTTTTCTTTTTAAATCAAAACAAAAGACCTTGTAATCTAAACTGCGTATCTAACTAAATGAATGAGACTTTAATTTTCTCTATTAAAAAAAAATCCTTTTGTATCTTTACATTGGTTTGATTTGATATATATGCATAACAATTTTTTTTCTTCTTTTGTTCAACTAAATACAAAATTTGTTCAAACTCAGTCCCATTAAAATGGTACTTTGAGTTTCTTAAAATCAGTTAGGTTGGAACACTCCAACCTGCTCTCACACCGGTGCAACAATTTCAACAACTTCGTGGCTTTATCTTTTGCGACGGCCCCACACCCAACCTGAAGCGTCACCAAAACCTTCTGAAACACCCCCATTTGCAGTGCCTCCAAAACCAAACCATCTTCTTCAACACCACTCAACAGCTTGAACAGAACAGACACAGCAAACTCATTCCCCAAATCAGACACTCTGAGAATCTTCTTCGCCATCACCGGCACCGCCAACGGATGCCTCATCGCTTCCTTTCTTCCCATCTCACACTCCAATAGTTCATCCAACACTCCCAGAGTTTTCTCTCCAACACTCTTCTCTGCATCCACAAGCCTCTCCAACAACAACGACACCATACCCATCTCCACAAATCTCAATCTCAATCTCTCCTTCCGCATCGAAGACGAAATTAGGAAGAAAACGATACTCAAACACGCCTTTGTGGTGGTACCACAAATAGGCTCTTTGATCAATCTAAATAAAGTCTCAATTGCCCCTTCAATCTCTCCCAACCTTTCAACATATTTTTGATCAAACCCCAATAGCCTCTTCAATGTCACCGCCGCGTTTCGCGTACCCGACAACGAATTTAATGACCACTCCATGAAGAGACGAACTAAGCAATTGAATGAAGAGTTGGATCCTAGAAATGAAATGGCTTCAAAGTCCAATTGCGAATGGTGGGAAATCGATGTTATTAACGCCAAAAGCTCCTTCACTATCGATCGACGCGACTCCTCCTCCTCAAACGAACCGGACAATGCAAATGAGTGAAAGGCGACTGATAGAGCTGTCACTGTTCCATTAACAGCGAAGCAACGCCTGTTGCGCTCGCTCTCCTTCACCATAATTCTGATGTTGTCAAGCATTTTTCGACAAGTTTTAGAATCCAATCTCTGCGCAGAGTTGGTAACCGTTAGAAGAATCTCTTGGACTTGGGTTTGCGTTACTGGGATTCTCGGGGTGGGAATTCTTTCGACACCGAAACGATAATTCTCGACGCACCAGTCCTGGATCATTCGTCGAAGGACGTGGTTCGGGATGAGGTCCGGTGGGTTGGCTAAGGTTTGGTTTGTGACTGGGCATGTGCTGTGGCCTTGTTCGAGCCACTTCTCGATGTTCTCTCGATCGAATGTGATGCCGGTGGGCAATGTGACTGGGTCTTTCATGAGGTCTAACGAAATCGGACACCGAAAGTGGCTCGGAACCATGAGCTCAATTGAGGACTTGAATTGCTCGCAAGCGTTGCGGGTTTTTAACATGATTGATTGAATATTGTACGTAGAGATGAATGAGAGGATGAGTGGTTTTTGGGTTTGGGTTTGGACTTGGATTTGTTTCAATGGTGGTGTGTTTTATATGGTTTTGGTGACGGTGAGGAGTAGACACTGTTTGTGTGGGGGGTTTGTTTGACCGTTGAAAGTTTGACCGGGTGACCATGGAATGGAAATTGGGGACTTGGTTTGGTTGGCAATATTTGTGGGCGAGGGTTGACATGTTGACCATGTTTACATGTAGATGTAGTGCTAAATGTTTAACATGCATGTTGTTAGGTTTGAAAATTGCTTCGTCAACAATCATCTACTAGTTGTATATGTGTTTATTGTCATTAATGATCATGTAATAAATTACCGTCTAGACTAAGTTGTATTAATTTGGTTGTAATGATATTAGTTGGGTGACGTACTTTGGGTTACATGCATATATATATATATATATATATATGTGATGGATTTATATGCTACGTGTACATACACACGTCTAGAGTACTCTAGACGGGAAGCACAATCCTAAGTCTGTTGTAACTCTCTAGAAAATGTGTAGCAAATGTACAATTAAGTTAATTGATTAGTATTATTGCTTGGTAAGTCATTCCCTTTGTGTTTATTGTCATTAGTTGTGACTTAACTTGGTTTTGTGTATCTAGATGTGTGTTGTATGTGTTTTAGTTTAATTCTTTAAGTGTCAAGTTAAAGTTCTTAATTCAGATTATAAGTCATTTCTTTCTCAATTATATATATATATATATATATGATATTATTCTTTTATCTCCAACACTCTCATTTAAATCTTTGGCTAGCCCAATTGTGACTTGTCTTTTAGTCGTTAACTTGCAATTAATTGGAGGGTTTTTTTTTTCTAGAACATACACAAAAAAACATGCATATTATTGAAATGTAACATATCATGCTTAAATTTAATTATAAAGAATTAGATAAAATTATATCAGAGGATTGCACTTAATTTCAATGTCCTAAGACGAAATTTCCTCCAATTCGGTGTATGAATGTTGCAAGAGGTTCGTCTCGAGGATACAACTGGATCGATCTTTGATTACACACTAACCAAAAATCCTTTCTTATGCAACAACAAAAATCTTTATCAAAAACTAGAGAAAACAATCTCAATTTCGAGAATTTCTCTTAATACTAAAATGAAGTTTGGACCATTTTCATTTATAAACCAAAAACCACTCTCTTTGGAACAATTACAACAGTTCAAGACGAGGTTATTAGTGGTGTAGTTAATTAACCACCAATTATTCCACTAATTAAACACCTTTTCTGAGGCTAAAGTTTGCAACTGTTCACCGCTAATTACCAACTACGAAATTAACTAAATTTAATGTAAAAAGTTAAAAAACTTGTGTTGTGAATTGGCTAAGTCATTTAATCATTAGCCCCAAAGGCCAAGGCCCTATCAAAGACATATTAATTATCAAGTAATAGAGAATACCCATGGTTAATTAACCACAAATTATCCCAAAAATTCCGTCTCATGGGACTAAAAATTGAATTTTCTCAAGGCTAAAGTTTCAACATATTTTTGTCTAGATCACTCGATATCTGGACCTAATATACCACTTTGAGCTCGTATGTTTGGATTATTTTTTTTTGGTCTAACTTTTATTATTTGTTTGACTAGTCTTTTTTTTTTTTTTAACTCCCATTTTTGTTGGACTTCATATTTTTGGACTTTGGGTCATGGGCTCGTATGTTTGTGTGTTTTTTTGGCTCTAAAACCATTGTAACTTTTGTAAGTTGGTAGGCAAGTTTTAAGTTTGGGTGAGATGCATGTGAGCATGGATACATAATTTAAAGTTGAGGGTTCACCAAAATACCAAAACTTTTTTGTAAGCTTAAATGTGGGCGCACTTGGGATTGAGGCTATGTTGTTGTTGTTGTTAAATGTGGCGCACTTATATACAGCGTCTCTTAAGCCCACCGACTGCGCTTCAAAGAACGAGAGGTTTATTATCCTTGAGGGATTGCACCAGCGAGAAATCTCATTGAGCCTCCATTAATCAATATTTTCAGACTGAAATACATTACTCTTTTCCATCCACACCAAATTTGCAAATTTAATTCTTTCAATGTCATTAGGCTGAAAGGGCACTTCTAGCTTATATATTTTGGGCTGCATAGGTCGATTAATATTCCCAATTGAACTAATACATTCATCCATCTCAAAGTTCACAAGCTATAGCCCAAACCCTGACCTTAGTGTATAATGAATAGGTGCATAAGGCATGACTTACTGTTGCCAAGCCCAACTGTGATTCATATTAGGCCTATTTGAATAGATACTGAAATAATAAAAAAACACCTTATGCAATACAACTTTGGATTGATAATATGCATATGACTTGACGTGAAAAAAATAGACAATCCCTATTCTCAATATGTGCTTCTAGACGGTACAATTCATAGCCAAGTCACTAATTCTCTCAAACATATGGAAAAATAATCAAATTTTAAAACATAAAGTGCAATCCACATTGGACATTTGAGAGCACTTTAGAGCATTGACGTGTGTTGAATGCGTCAAAATATATAATCCCGATGAGATTATCAAGTACTATAAGTACTGCAGCAGTAGCAAGCACGGGGTCGATCTATGAAGACCAACGTTTCTAACTTAGGCTAGTAAACAAAAAAGTAAATTAGGGGATTTTTGAAAATATTTGAGAGAAAAATTAAAAACTAAAGGAATGTAACACTTTTTTTTTACAAAAGAAATTCCAATGGAGGAAACAACCTAGGCTTTCGGGGTTCTTGAACTTAGTCTAATGACACATGAAATTCATTTGTCTTCGATCCATGCAAAGACATGTAATTCAATTATATTCTAATGTAGCTATAGACTCGGTAACGTACGCGGTTCCTCGCATTTCCTATTTTGTCGATCAACGTACGACAATGACTACTTCCATAACCATACAAGCAACCCGGATTCACGCGAATTGGGTTTAATATGATGATTGCATGGGGCTTTGTGAATGCACTACACCTAAACAACCGGATCGCACATGTATGGATGCTTCCAATTTAGTCTAGATTCTTAAGACACTTGATCGATCCCAAAAGGGCTAACCAATTAGATGGTCAATTGTTACTTAAATGAGTCTATCACATAAGTACGGATGCTTTAACTCAATAACTTAGGGTAGTCAATCTATCATGCATGTCATTTACAAACAAATAAATCTAACCCTAAATTTGAATTAGTGCCAAAAGAAATCAAATATAAATGAAAAACAAAAGAATATATATTCGATAGATCTCACAACGAATCCATAAAACCAATGATGAATCCATAAAACCAACGACTTTATTTATTTGATCGTGTCGAGATTCGGTTTTCGAAAAATCGTCCTTAGATCAAACCGACCAAACCGCAGTTTTTAAGATTCGCGGTTTGGTCGCGGACATTGTTTTCATTTTGAATAACTTCATTAAATCAACCAAAAACCAAAAGCTAAAAAAGAAATCGATTGTGTCCTCAGACCTCTCTCCTCTCCTCTCCTCTCAGAGACTCCCGTCAAGACTCCCGGACTAGACTCGGCTCTCTCTTCTCGGCCTCGAAGAATTGGGTTGTTCTCGCGCCGACCAATCCATAGCCGCACCACCCCACGCAGCCTCGCGTCGCCGGATCCCGCGAAAGATCCACCGCTATCCGTATTTGCGCCTCGCAGTGTCGCGTCGTTTGTCCGCTTCGCCGCTTGGAGCTCCGCCGTGAGCCCCCTCGTGGTTCCGCCCGCCGCAAATTCCTCGCACCAAAACCGTGAAACCAAACCGATCAAACAACGCAAACCGCGGTTCGATTTGGTTGCGGTTTTGGTGGTTCGCGGTTTGGTTGTGGTTTGGAAAATCACCAAACCGTAGACCCTCGGTTTGGTCACGGTTTGGTGGTTTTCACCACCAAACCGCGGTTTGCCCACCCCTAGTCGAGAGTAGAGAGAAGAGGTCTATGCTCGATCGAAGAACTGGGAGCTCATACGAGCACGAATCCCGAGACAAAGATCGAATATCTATTTCTCATTTGATGTTTGGTTCCTGCGCAGATTTTGGGACTTGATGAACGGCTATGAAGACGTTGTGTCTCAAGTGTTTCTCTTACTGCGTCGCTCGGTTGCTGGTCTTTCTTCATCCACTGAGCAGTGCATTCTCGATGCAGATACAAAGAGTTGCTTATTCCAATGCATATGAATACTCGATTTTGCGTAGTTTTTCGCCTCAAATTGAACCACACTATAATGATCGAAATTTGCTAACCGCATTTACTTCCTTAAATAGGCTCAACGACCCATACTGTGGGACCTACACCATGATATGTCATTGATCGATGCATGGACCGAGGTATATTTTATTTTTGTTGTGATGTATTGCCTAGTGTAATGTATATGTGTAGACTATTAAGTCAATTGTATACGGGTGTATAGGTATCGAGATGAGCGGGGACGTACCTCGAGTCGCGTGTCGATGTGGGACCGAGGTAGTGGCTTACCGGGGTAAGCTTAATTTATTTGAGTTCAAATGTACATTTCTAAGTGGTTTTAGTGGCTTTAATGTGGCCACATATACATACAAATTAAATGTGCCTATTGTTAGTGAACATAAAACAAGGTTCACTGGGTGTGCATCGAGACACGCATAACCTCATCAAGAGACAAGGTGTCTAAATGTTGAGTTACTCATTAATGACTTGAGGGACAAGTGGGACAATGTGGTCCACATGATGAGTCTCGAGACACGTGTGCATATTCTGATCAATGGCTAGCATTTAAACATATCACATTAGTCAAATGAGTATATAAGTCAAACATTTTCATTTCTTATCTCATCAAAATCGATTTGTGCTAGGAGGAGAGAAAAAGAGGAGGAAGAAGAGAGATTTTGGAGTGATTTGGAGAGAAGGAAGGTGTGGAAGGTGAAGCTTTGGTGAAGAAGAAGAAGAACAAGTTAGGTAACTATTCCACACCATACACTTGTGATTTCATCTAATTTGATGTTGTTCCTTGATGTGTGTTGGGATGGGTGTTGGGGACCTCATGTAACATATATGAGGGTCCCTAAGTCAAAAACATGGCCTATATGTGGCAAAAACTCGGAATTCGAAGTGCAAAATTCTGGGTTTTGTTGCACATAGCGTACTAGGTCCAAAATCTAGCGCACAAATATTAATTAGCTTGCTAGATAGATGAATTAGCGTTCTAATTTGAATATTAGCACGCTAATACTGGTTAACACGCTAGACAACCGAGGTAGCGCGCTAATGTGGCAATTAGCGCGCTATCGTTCACAATTAGCGCGTTGATTTCCCAGCCAGTACTAAAAATAAACCAAGTCCAAAAATGGTCTAAACACTATAAATGGGTCCAAACACACGCACTATAACACTTGTCAAACACCTTCAGGGAACTATGGGGAGATCCCGAGAGTTTGGGCATGCATTTCAAGAGTCGAGGGATCGGCTAGGCTAGGACAAGCGTGTGAATTGTAAGTAAAGTTGTGAGAATTCTATGTTTCATTTCATTCACTTTTATTGATTTATTGGTCTATTGGTAGACATTGCTACTTGAAATCTCACATCATGTTGTTCTTGTTTCTATTCATGATTAAATATTGTGACATGATGCCTTGTGACATGTTTCATTGATTACAATTCTATTTTTGATGTCATTTTTGATATAAAAGGATTGATGAAAAGCATGCTATTAGGATATCTTGAATTGGATTTGACTTGTACTCGATTTCCTTTGGGTTTTGTAGTTTAACTTGTTTTGGAATCCTAGAGAGTTGAAATTATTTGTCTTTGAAACTAAAGTAGGGATTATCTAGTGTCCATTGCACGAGAGATGCGTGATTCACGGGGACATGGGTCTACCGGGGTTCCGGACACTCACCACTACACTTGCGCGGCACACGAGTTATGAGACTCGGGGATGGTCGACAAGAATGAGATTGATAATGTATACACGTAGAGCGCGACTCGCTATTTGTGTGCGATATGTTGAGCGCAACTTCATATAGTAGTGAGAAAGGTTAGGTGATAGTTCTCACCGGCGACCGGACGTAGATCATCTCAACTTAGCCTATTTTAGTCTCAACATTTTTAATTGTGGTATTTACTTGCATTATTTGATTCAACTATTCTTTGGCTATTTATGCTTTTAAATACCATTTGTTTATTTTGGAAATGTGGCATATAATTTTCAGTTATTACTTAAATATTACTATACTCACCGTCTAGTTTGTGATGTGAAGTAGGTCCGTCGAGCGAAGAAGAGAACTGGGAAGGAGAAGATTGACGACTTCCTTTGAGCGGTTGGCGACTCTCCTAACTCATTTTGTATGTCTCAACTTTTGTTGTATTATTATTGTTTATGTCATTTTGGGTTGTATATTGGGTTGAATGACTAGTTTCATATATATACATGCATTTGATGTTGTATTTTCCTGATTTTCCACATTTAGAATTTTGGATAATGAAAGCTTCCGCATGACATGATAAAGAAATTTTCATTAACTTTTGACTTTAATAATATATTGTAACATGTGATTGAGGAATATATGGATGAAAGCCGACTAATACTTAATTAAACCGATAATAATAAATAAAAACATTAGGCGAATATTTTGGAGACTTAACCATACAAATCTATAAATACCCTAAATAATACTACACAGTTAACGACTTATCAAACATCTCCAATGACCCCATAAATTGAAATGAAAAATGAATCCACCTATGATATAATGACATTCAACCTCAAAAAAAGCTTGTCAATAAAATCATAAATTATAAATGTCTAGTTGGTGTGTTAAAAAATCAAAGTAGAGAGTGTCTACGTTGATATCGTCTATTTCTAAACATTTTAGTAGACATTATCTCCATTACCATATTATTATTTTTTGTTTTAGAAATCAAAAAGAAAAACAAAACGAAAGTTTCATTCTATATAAAATGAAATAAAAAGTAAAAAAAAAAAATCTCAATCAAAGTGCATTGAAGAATATTCTTGAGTTCAAATATCTATCTAATGCTAGATAAGATAAACGTCCTCTCCATATTACATAAAATAAATCCACATTATTGGAGATGCCATTATGTTATCATTGGAGATGCTCTATTCAGCATTGGAGATGCTCTATTCAGCGTGGAAATCCACATATCATTATCATTGGAGATGCAGCGTGGAAATCCACATATCATTATCATTAGAGACATCAATGAAACACCTGGAGAACTGCGCTGACTCTAGGTTTACCATTGTACCGGAGATTCTCTTATCTTAGTTGAATACTTTAATGTAGAACGACAAGAAGGGAACGACTCAATCGGAACCATCCACGTGTTACTCATACTGCATACATTTAAAGCAGAATGTCCGATTGGCACAAATAATATTCCACGCACCTCCATTATATCCTTTTCGAATATTCGTCTAAATGTGTGGCAGGTAGGCCCCACCCTCAACCTCCCCTATTGGCTATTATTGGCTATTGCACCAATAATTCTAATCTCATTAGTGGCCACATCATTTGTATATCTACTTCTAATAAAAGTCATTTTTTCAATTGATAGTATGTATAATACTATTTTAGGATTCCTTATAATTACAATCAGAATCATTTCAAGTATCAATTAATATATCATTAATATAATCAACTAAGACATTATCCACACGCGACACATCTCTTCATTATCAAATCCACCGCAAATCACATAAACCTACATGATTCGAGGCGCATCATACAACATCCAGTGTCTTAAGTGTTGTTTGTGTATTTTTTTTATTTTTTAATTAACACCCTTCGATGTGACTATTGTTGACAATTAGTTGATCCATAATTTTGTTTAATGAACAATTTGGTCGTTTTTTTTTTATATGAACAATTAAGTATTACCAATGTGACAAATCACACTCATGGGGTGCTCCTCTTTTGTTTGTTATGTTTTCCTTACTTATTTGTTGCTCCTTAGATTCTCATCAATAAAGTGAGAGGACAGGAACGTAGTAGTTGGTGAGAAAACACAGCAACTATTCTTTCTTAATTGTTCTGTTCCTTTCTCCACATCGTTCATCTTTAGAGCATTTTAAACACTCAAATATGCATTAATTTAAGAAAAAAAATCTAGAATAACATCAAAACACACATTGGGCCCTCGACTCGCCGTCTTATGAACCGTGAGATGCGCATGACTGCATCCCGAGGTACGTATGCGCACCTCATGCAAGCTTACATGCGTTCTAACGTGTGTTGGGCGATGCCATTCTATCATTTCTCTTATTTTAATTAAGGGGGTCTGTGTAGGAACGCATTTGTCATCAATAATTACTTAATTAGGATTGTTCCATAACACATACTATGCATAAAACATAGATAGTAAAGGCCATAAACATAACGAGAAAAACAGAGAAAACAGAGAAACAGAGAGATTGAAACCAAGATGGCTTGTTTTCTAAACAAATCCATCCCTTCATCTCTTCTTCTCTTAATCTTTTGCTTCATCTCCACCACTGCAGACCTTCAAAGGCTTCGACACGAACCCAGTTACAACGACGACGCCCTTAATTTCTTGGTTGTTGGTGACTGGGGAAGGAAAGGACAGTACAACCAATCCAAAGTTGCCCTTCAAGTACTCAATTCCATAATTCTATTACTCCTCTACATGCCTTCGCATTTCAAACACTAATCAAGATTTTAGAACTTGTTCTCTTAGTGCTTAATTTCATTTTCTTTGTGACTTGTGCAGATGGGGAGGATTGCTGAAGAGCTAGACATGGCCTTTGTAGTCTCCACCGGCGACAACTTCTACGAAGACGGATTAACCGGCGTTACCGACCCGGATTTTCGACAGTCATTCACCAACATATACACCTCCAAGAGCTTAAAAATGCAGTGGTACAACAGTGAGTACTACCTGTTAATTTCTGAATAGAATATGTTTATTATATATTCATTTTGTGTATAAAGTAATCTATATATACGCGTATAAGGCTTAGAATACAAAAAAAAGTTCAATTACAAATAGAAACTACTAATTACGCGATATATTAATTTCCTTAACTGCTGAATATAATATTGAGTTTTCATAACTAGATAGTTTCTTTACATATCAGTTTTTTTAACAAATTTTATATCTGGTCTTGTATCGAGCCATTGATGATTAATGAATTGATTAAATTTGTTGTTTCGGGGAAGTTCTTGGAAACCATGACTACAGAGGAGATGTGGAGGCCCAATTGGATCCAATCCTCAGAAGTGCGGATTGTAGATGGCTTTGTATGAGATCGTTTGTTGTTAACGCTCAAGTCGCGGACTTGTTCTTCATTGACACTACACCATTTGTGGACAAGTACTTCACTCATCCAGGTGGACATGTTTATGATTGGAGAGGTGTGCTGCCTAGAAAAAATTACATCCAAAACCTTCTCAAGGTATATACTATATACCCATTTTTGATACCAATTACTGCATATGATTTACAAAACCTATTTAACAATTTTTGAATCTTCGTATGGTTTTTTTTTTTTTTTTTGGGATTCTTGATTTTGGTAAATATGTGTAGGATGTGGAGTTTGCACTCAAGGAGTCGACGGCGACGTGGAAGGTTGTGATTGGTCATCACCCCATAAGAAGCGTGGGACAGCATGGCGACACTCAGGAGCTTGTAGAGCAGCTTCTACCAATTCTTGAGGTAATTAAAAATGAGGAATGCTACGCGTACATCAACAAACACACATTGCGTTCTGACGTGCGTTTAGAATTTTCTGTTAAAAATACTGAGAAGTTGTATATATATATATAATCTTTTGACTGAATTGATTTGTTGGGAATGAATTTCAGGACAACAACGTGCATCTTTACATCAATGGGCATGACCACTGCCTTCAACGGATTAGTAGCTCTGACGGGTAAGCTTGTCTTAATTAACATCTAAGTTTCAAATTCAATCACATTTTATTAGTTTGAAGATACATATCTAAATAAAGAGAAGCCTCGTATTTATTGGCTGAATGATTAGTGGAATATATTCACAATTTCATGTGACAAACTCCTACTTCAAAGAAATATATGTATTAACAAATAATCCACTTGAAATCCAAGCTGGATATATATGGAGCTAGATGGTCTTGGTGTTTGGAGTTATTAATTTTAGGAAAATATAATGTAACATTCTATGCTACACAATGATGTAGATTTGATTGAGATGAGTGAACCCCACAAATTTTAATGGAATCTATACACATTGTGTAGCAAATGTATGTAACAAAAGAATGTCAAAAAACTATTTTCTATTAATTTAATTGTCGCTTGGAACAACAACAACAACAACAACATCATCATAGCCTCAATCCTAAATTAACTAGGGTCACTACATGGATCAAACTTTTTCATTGTGCTCGATTAAGTGCAATTGATGGTGAGCTTTGCAAACCATTCAAATCCCTCCTAATTAATGCATCTCATGTTAACTTTGGTCTGCCTCTACCTTGTCGAGTTTCTACAGTTTCTATTGAGTTAAGTTTTCTAGTTGGAGCATTTGTAGGCCGTCTTTGCAGGTGACCAAACCATAGCAACCGCCTTCCTTAATCTTTGTATCATTTGCTACTACTCCTACTTGTCTTTGAATTTCTATATTTCTTATTCTATCGTTACGAGTTTTACCACACATCCACCTAAACATCCTCATTTCTGCTACGTTAATTTTATGTAATTGTTGTTGCTTTACCGCCCAACATTCACTTCCATAGAGCATAGCTGGCCTAATTACGATCTTATAAAATTTTCTTTTTAACTTAGTAGGAACATTTTGATCACAAATCACCCATGTTGCACTTCACCATTTTTTTCATCCAGCTTGAATTCTATGTGTGATATTATTCTCAATGTTACCATCCTTTTGTATGATTGATCATAAGTATCTAAAGTGTTTTATCTTAGGAACTTATATTTCCCCTAATTTTACCACTTCGTCATCTCGATGTCTAGTGTTTCTAAACTCACAGTGAATGTATTCGATTTTCGTCCTACTCAACTTAAAGCTTTTAGATTCTAATGTATTACTCCAGAGTTCTAATTTCCTATTCACTCCATCTTTAGTTTCATCCACTAAGACAATATCATCTGCAAATAGCATACACCATGGTATATCCTTTTGAAAATGTCTAGTTAGTTCATCCATAACTAAAGTAAATATATATAGGCCTAAAGCCGATCATTGATGTAGTCCTATCGTAATGGAAAATTGACGTAGCGGAGATCTTCTAAACCAGTTGAACGAATCCACGAAC
This sequence comes from Stephania yunnanensis, assembly GCA_039657365.1. Lineage (NCBI taxonomy): Eukaryota > Viridiplantae > Streptophyta > Magnoliopsida > Ranunculales > Menispermaceae > Stephania > Stephania yunnanensis. The sequence continues at coordinate 52,507,013 of CM077588.1, read as the reverse complement.
AACTCTATCTAGGTCGAACTTAAGCCAAAGTTCAAAAATTCTAATTCTTGGACTTCATCATTATCCTATCAAGAATTGCAAATTAATTATTGGGCTTCATTATCCTATCAAGAATTTGCAAGCTAATTCTCGGACTTCATCATTCTCCCCAGGGTGGACATAATTCGCCCTCGAATTGTCATCATCAGACGTATCCCCATAATAGGGAACAAGATGCTTGATATTAATTTTCACACCTGACTGAATCCTTGTACTTGTCAGCAGCCTTCTGCAAGTTAACTTTGATAAATTGGTGAATCTCTTGCAGCCCACGAACAAAGTCTTATGCCTCGCCATCAGTATATCAGATTCCTTCTTGTTACCATGCCTTGATTCAGTTTGAATTGCAGCAAGCAAAATCTCCTCTGAATTTGTAATGGCAGCATACGCTTGCCCAAGGACCGCTCTAGCAGTGTCAACCTCACCTGCGAGCCACTTCTCTTTGGCACCCCTCAGCCAAAGAACCTCACCTGCGGATTGTAAGATCGCTTTGCCAAGCAAAATATCAAGAGACTCTCTAGTTCCGTGGCCCTTCTCAAGCCGTGGCGCATCCCCAATAAAGCCTTCGTTGTCACCTGCCGCACGTGCCCTGGCCACCGGATCCACTCCAAAGTATCATCTATGAAGTTATCGTCATCCATAGTCCTAACACCTTCTTGGTCATCCTTAGAATCCGCCCGCAACCGTATCCCGAGCTCCTTCATCTCGCGATCGCGGCCGGGATAAATCGCCGACAAGCTCCCACCCTTCGAGCTCATCTTCCTCCCTTATCAAACTTCTTATCCCCCTTCAATTTCTTCTCTTTCTTTCTAAACCCATCTTCCTTCGACCCCTTCCGCTTCTGCGACGATGGCGGCTCGCTCGCAAACTCATCTCTCATGAACTCTGGTTCTTCATCTTCAATCCCAAAATCAGGCGTCCTCTTTTTGTCCCCACTCTTCTTCACCAATCTCTTCCTCGCGCGTCGCCTTCGAACCCGAATCATCGAACTCGTGAACTGGCGTCTGAACAGTCACATCATGTTGGCGTCCTTGCTCCGAACCGTGCCCTCCTTTACAGTCTCTCTGGTTGAAAGACCCTTTGGTTGCACGCCCGCCACGGGCATAATACTTCCCGTCGCCTCCCCGTAACGCGGAGGGCCTAAAATCGCTCTCCTCTTCTGCGCTCCTCTTCCAGGCACGAGACGGCGCAAACCCCCGACTGGACTCCTCCGAAGATAACTGGTAACCGCCCTGCTTACTATGACCTGAAGGTCTGCGCAAGTCCTCCGAACCCCAACGCACGAACTCTCTCGATCCGTGATGGGAGTCCCTCCATCTCCCCGCAGAACCTACATAATCCGTTCTCTCGAAGGGGAGGATACGATCCATATGCCGATCCAACAACTGATCGATTTTGGCAGTTAATTGTTCTACCACCGCGATCATGCGTTGGTCAATTAATGGGCCAATTTGTCGATTCAGATTGTTACGATCATACACCTCCTCGATACGGCTTTGGTTCCTCTTGGCGGCTAAGCGAAACAAAAGTTTCTAAAATAGCAAAATTGTAGTTTCGGAAGGCGAAACGATGGAATTTCCGTAGTCACAAATGATCTTTAGTCGTGATCTCCACGCTCGTTTCCAATAAACCCATACCCCGGATCGTTGTAGTCATATCTTTTCCTATTTTTTCAAGAATTTGCAACTAATTCTTGGACTTCATCAAAAATTCTTTTGTAGCTCTTCCAAATGTCTTTATACTCGTTACTACTCCATCATACATATCCTTAATAGCTCTTCCAAATGTCTTTATACTCGTTACTACTTCATCATACATATCCTTAATAGTCTTTATGTATCTAGCATGCATTCTTTTTCTTTCTAGAACAATTGTCGCTTGGAACCAATATAGTAATTTTTATTCAAGTAAAAGATCTTTGTTCAAAATATAATTTGAAATTTTGTTTAAACCCTTTTTAATCAAATCGTCGGATCTAGCAACAAGTTGTCAATCCTAAATTCAATCAACAATAATTTTTTGATAATCTTTGTTCTTTGATAATAAATTTGCAGGCAAATCCAATTTTTGACAAGCGGGGGAGGTTCAAAGGCATGGAGGGGAGAAGTTAAGGACGATAATGCAGGGGAAATTGAGTTTTACTACGATGGGCAAGGTTTCATGTCTGTGCAACTCACTCACTCCGACGTTCATATTGCGTTCTACGATGTGTTTGGCAATGCTCTGCATAAATGGAGTGCTCCCTCGTCTAACCAACTAAATTGGGCGATTTAATGAATTAGATATAGTAATGAAAACACATAATTAGATATATATATAAACTGATTTATGTTCGTTTGTATACGATTTTACACGTCTTAATTTCAATATGTTAGTCCGTTAATTACATTTGTATAAAATCAACCTCTTGATGAGGTCGTAATGCATGATAGTTTCAAATGAGCTTATTGGTGAATGAAAAGCAGTGACAACTATTTTTACATTAAAAAAGGACTTAATTAGAGAATTGTAAAAATACAACAAAAGGAGAAAAAAAAATTGAAGAGTTTGATATATGTAGTCAACTTCTAATTTCGAATCAATGGCATGAATTGAAGACTTCTTGTTGTTGTATTTTTCATTGATTTATGTATAAAAAAAGAAGAAAAAAAAAAGCATGCTTAAAAAAAATGCATGCTTAATCCTACTATCTAGCTAGAAGAAGAATTAATTATGCGCACATTATGTGGTAAGCTGTCAATATTTAGCTTTCTTGTCACTTTTGCCTCCATTGTCGATAAAAACATCTTTTCGACAGCATAAGTCATCAATGTCAAGTATGTATTTCCTTTAAAAAAAAAAAAGGCAACGTAAAGTATATATAGCTTTATAGCAACAAAAGAATCTAAATAGAAAGTGGTGGACAACAAAGAATTTTGCTTAATTAGGTAATTAAATAAGATTTGTGTGCTTTCTACTAATAAGCTATGTATTTGTGCGTGTTTTTTTTTTTCTTTTTTGATCAAGTAAGATACTGCTTAATTTGTTTTTGTAAAAGTATGCGTAATTTGCTTAGATAAAAAAGTATGTGTAGGTTAGTGTGTGCCATATAATTACGCAGGTCACCATCTTAGCACTTTAATTAGCAAACTTGTCATATTATGTGGACTACACATCATTAATTGTCATCAACATCCTACCAATTAGGTGATGAACGTCTAAAGAACAAATATATATTATATTCATCTTTCAATTTCTAAAAAGTGCCCACCACAATTTAAGTAAGGGCAAATCACAAATTTTTTGACACTCCAATTCCATATTTGCCATCAAATAAAATGTCTTAATTACCCCTCACAACACCCACAATCCCTCACATGCCGCTCGCTCTCTCTCTCTCTTTATTTGTGCACCCCACACAAATCGACAATCTTTCAACTACAACAATCCCTTTCGACTACCGGCGATGCAAAATTGCAATTTGAGAGCCAACTACCATCATAGAAGTCGATTTCTTCATGCATTTATGATGAAAAATATTGTATTTCTATTGTTTTGTGAGCATTGATGGGGTTTGAATAAAGTTTTTTGTTTGCTAGGGCATTATTCTTTTGAGTTGTTTGATAGCTATTGACCTTACAAAATGAAGGATGAACATGTAGAAGATGTAGATGTGCAAGATGGAGAAGTATTTCTTGAGTTTTTCTTTAATTTGTTCTTTTTTCCCGTGTTCAAAACATGGGCCGCCTCTAGATCAACAACGCAGGATCGAACCATATGTTGTAGGTCTGTCATACATGGTCGAACAATCTTATATTGTTCGGTTGCATGACCGAACTATATATATATGTTCAGTTGGTCATATGTGATCGATCCAATACTTGGATATGCAATCCATTTGGGTCAATCATATATGACCGGCCAATAATGTATGTTTTGGTCATGCAAAATCGATATATATATATATATATATATATATATATATATATATATATATATATATATATATATATATATATGTGTGTGTGTGTGTGTGTATGTATATGTGTGTGTGTGTGTGTGTGTGTGTTCATTCAACCCTGTATGATCGATCCAATAAAAAAATGTGATCTATTTTGGTCGGTCATAATGATTAACCAATCATGTATGGTTTGTTCATGGACTAAAGACTTAGGACTCGATTCGTGAAAGGGGATAAGGGTGTCAATGAAGAATCAAAGACCTAATGGATGAGATGTTCTTCTCAACCAAGAAGGTTAATTTGGGGCTTCAACATTTACATTAATTAGTGTACTTATCAAAACAATGGGTGTGCAAATCTAATAACTTGCCTTTATTATGGTCTCTAATGCAACTTTTAGAGCTAATCTCCTCTTCTAAAAAAAAAAAAAAGATATAAGTTGTCAGTCATCTACCACTTCAATTTTCTGAATTGTCTTTTTGAATATTTAGATTGGAAGTATCGTTGGCTACATTAAGTGACTATACGACTTATGGAAAGTAAAGTTTACAGAGAGATCGTAAGTTTGACTCCTGAGTTAAAAACAAGTGTTTCTAATTTTTTTGTCCAAGTATACCCTTAAGCGAACGTAGAAAGTCATCATTGTAAAAAATCTTGCATCGGATGCTAGTTAGCTAGGGATTTTTTTTTGGGAGAAATACAAGTTGCCACTTGACTATATTCCTCAACGTACGTACATAAAAACTTAATTTTTAAGCTTCCATTATACATATATAGTTACGTACATAATCGACATGATAAAATATCTACTCAAAACACTCTAAACATATTATATGCGTACCTACACGAGCTACTCTTATAGCCTATAGGAAAAGTATGTCAACTGTTTGGTGGGTGAAGGAAAATATAGGGCATTATAGGGGCGTCACGGATGTAACGGCTTGAATATAATTTGCTGTTATTTATGACGTGTTTGCATACGTGGCAAATAATTCAGACGCTCGTGGGATCCACAGTTAAGACTTATAGGCTTAGAGTTAGGCAAATAGTAATTTTTGTGTGCTGAATTGTTTAGTTGTGATGTTTATATTGAACTAGTGTACATGACATCACAATGTGTGTTTTTATATTATCATTGATGTGCGAGACCGTGTGTTAAGTGGTTGCCTCGATATATGTGTCGAGATGGGTATCAGGTAGTTGCACAAACTTAACAATAGGCCAGGGAAAATAAGACACGCAACATGAATAAAATTGGCTAAATAATCAATATGGAATGTATATATAGTGGTTAGGGACATGGTTGTACGCGTATGCCGCGGATCGAGTTGTGAAATCGGGCATCGAAACACCCGAAAGGACACTTTTTGAGCTAAATACAAGGGGGAGTTTTGAGCTAAATACAGTGTAGAGAAGGGAGTGTACCATTGATGGCCTCACTAGAACATTTTTGACTTTTCAGGTTTTAAAACCCATACTAAAAAAGTTATTAAAGTCATTGAAAATGTGAGTGTAGAGAGGTTTTTTAAAACTCATATCAATTATGTGGAGCAAATAGAGACCATTTGATGGCCTAGTGATGCACATCACACTATATAAGTCAAATTGACTATTTGTTCCACCACCATTTCTCTCTCTTCACTTCTTATCCGAAATTGGGAGCAAAATCCAGGGTTTGGGGATCTCAAACTTGTGGATTTGTGGACTTTGGAGGGGTGAACACATTAAGAGCAAGGTGAGAAACACTTACACCTCCACTTCCTCTTTTTCTTTCGATCTTATTTTTGTAGATTTTGGTGAGGTTTGGAGGTTGTTGAGTTGTTGTTAAGATAAATTTAAAGTGTTTTGAAGTGTTGTTGTTAATGCGGTGGCCGTTGTTGGGATGATGGGGTTGAGGAAAACCCAGAAATTTTGGCAGTTTTACTGTCCAGAACGCGATTAGCGCGTTAATGTTCATCTGGGTTAAGAACGTATAACTTTCTGGGCACTTAGCGCGCTAATGCCTAGACCTAGCGCTAATAGACCCCTATTTTGACATAATTTGTGAACTGACTTAAAACGCATACAAATGACTCAATAATACTTATACATGGAAATAGGTCAGTACAGGCTATAATTTGGAATATCTGGGACTAGGCGGAGCCGAACAGGTGGTTAGTGGCGGTACACGGAGTGCGGTGTGAGGTGTGTAGTATCCCAATTGAAATTTCTTGAGCAGTACTTTATTTTGCTTTTGAATTCATATTATGTCTTTCATTACTCTATTTCTGGTGTGTTGTAAGGGACGGACGTTGAGGCTCTCCCTCGTGCCATTTTTGTATGTACGTTCATTAGACTATAGCGCGTGTGCAATCTCGATGAATAGGGCTACCCGAGAGTTTTGACGGACACGTGTGTGTGCGTCGTAGGTTCCACGTCGACTACCTAGCGGATCCAGATACTCGCCTTGCTTGAGTGCTACTCGCCGGCAGTAGTATGTTAGGAGTTCGAAGTATGGCGCTAATCTGACCCTAGGGGCTAGGAACGCACACTTTGAGATTTTACTATTACATTTGCATGCGATGAGCACAATTGCGTGTATTTTATTTCCGCATGTTTATTTAATAGTTTTGTTTCAATTCAAGTACTTACTTTCGGTATTGCTAATTTAATTTCCTTGGGAATACTCACTTTGGACTCATCATCTGTGTTTTTGTGATGGCTTGAGTGCATATTCTAGTATGAGCCAAGGCAAGAGCAAGCTACCGGAATACATAGATGTATAGCCAGACTTGTATGTTTGTATTATATGTATTTTGCTTTATTTTGGGAATTGGGCTTGAGAATGATACACTAGGACTCCATACCGTTGATATTTTGATGCTATAAGGTACATATGATATATGAGTTTTCCACGCTTATCAGAGTTAAATGCATGACTTAAAGGTTTTGTATTTTAGTTATCATGATAAGAGAGTTCCGCTGTGGTTTATTTGGGATTAAATATTATCTTAGAGACAGACGATTTGAGGCCATTAACAATTGAAACAATAAAATTGTTGTAAAATGAGGTTAATAATGAGTAAATTATGGGTGAGTTGGCATGTGGGACACAACTTGCGTTGGTAAGCCAGGTTGTGGGCTCGTATCGGCCCTCGTGGCGGTCCATTCGAAAAATGAGCCGTTACAACGAAGTAGGGGCGACCCCCACCATTCCCCTTCTAGACCCATCATTAAGTAAAAAAGATTCACGTTAAACAAAACTTGCCCTAACCTCATACCTGCTAAAGAAATGATAAACTAAAGTGTACAAGCGCTTTGCATACCGTGCCTCTTAAAAAACCTTAAAACACAAAAATCAAATATCCTCTTTCTCACTTCTCTCATTTCCTTCTTTTGTTCATCTTCACATTCTTCAAGCATTTCTCCCCCCCCACCCAATCCCTAGTTCTCTCCACCAATTGTTTTTTCTCACATGTATTCTCCTCAATACACCCACCAGCCATCGGCCATCTATATGTTCCTTCTCATCCCCTTTGTTCCTCCTTATAGGTTCCATTTTCTCTTCTTATTTCCCATTATTTTTTTGTTGGTAGTTTCGGCCTTCGGTCAACTGGGTTTCGATGTTGCGGCGTTGATGGCCCTCTTTTGTCACCTGGTGTCTCAACCGAATGGAAGAGAGACGATGAGATATAATGTCAGTCTTCAAGTCAAAGGCAACGATCGTCAACGACTGAACCTGAGGAGCTGGCGAGCGGCGACTTGAATGGCTAACGATGTTGGCAACCTAGCTCCGACATATCTTTCTAGTTGCTTCTTTCTTGGTTAGATCCAAGGCTTTTGTTTCTATTAGTAGGATTGTTGTCCCCGTACGAGGGGTAGTTATCCCAGTATGAAGGGCAATGGTCTCCACTTGTGGGGTGGTAGTCCCTGTTAGGAGTTGGCGCCGCACCACCGTAAGTACGTGGTGTTGGATCTTGGCTCTGAGCTTCATTGTAACAAAATATCTATAATTCTCGCTGTTGTGCTCTTTGGGTTAGGAACAACAATACAATGCAACCGTCTGACCAAAAAAAAAACCCGCCCTATAATATTGTAACAACTCACATTAGTAAGTGAGTGTTCATTTTAAGTGTTTAAAGTGAGTCATCTTAGCACCTTCGTAGATATATATTATTCATTAATCATAGAACTTGATTTAATTCTTGGATTAGGTATGGATAGATATGCGTCTTCTCAATAATTGTCGAAAAGACTTTGGACAACGCTATTGCTATATTGTGACAAAACTTTGTCACCCAATCGCTGGGACATGTATATAATATTTTTGTTGAAAACAATTTATGCATGTGGGGCAATTAACATATTATATTTCAAGCATCATCACATTATATAATACAATGGTGCATTAATCTATATTGTATACAATAGTAACGCTTTATTATGTACAGGAGGACGGTTTGTTTTTTTTTTTTTTTTGATAAGATTTTAAATGTGGTGCAAAACTAGGTGCGGAGTTCTGATTGGATATGGTGCATCAATGCTGTTATGATCGCACCGAGGAGTACGGTTTGTTGGTTGTGATTAGGGGAGAAGGTCATCTTAATTTTAGTTGCTTATCGATGACTCATGCATGTTCAATATTCTAATTATTTTAATGTGACGCTGAATTATTATTATTATTTTTGGTTATTTGTGATTCTTTACGTGTTTTTTTTATGTGGTTTGATGTATTGTTGATGTTGCAATCAAAACTAATTAAAAACTGTATATAGAACTGGCCTAAAAAAATACCTATAAAAATATAACTTCTAAAAATAGCCTGTGATTTTAAAAATATCTTGCTTTTTATTTTTGTCATAGGAAAATAATTTTTTGAGATTCTTTTGTTACATACATTTACTACGTAATGGTGCAGATTCCTTTAAAACTTATGGGATCTATACATCTCAATCAAATCTATACTATTGTGTAGCAAATTAATGTCTCATAAAATATTAGATTATCATCTTCTTTTCTTGTAAGTATTCAACCACATATATAAAACCATGTCTATGCAATAAACAATGAAATTCAATGGTTTGTTATTATATATACACTAGTCGTTTTCATGTGCTTTGCGCAAATGCTATTGAACTATACGATAAAAAGTTTATTAAATTATTTTACATCCTTGACTAAGTGTCCACATCGATATCTTTGGATGATATTATGACTATAGCATCTATCCAATACCAGAAATTACACCAATAATGATAAACATTTGGACCTCCCGTTCAAGTGCTAAATTCAAAACAACACCATATTTTTAGTAAAATAAAAAATAAAAAATGAATGAAGTATGTGGAAGTGACGGCTCCAGTCCCCACAAATTGGGCCCCGCCCGGCCTAAACTTATGTGGTACCCTGGTCAACTCCCGCAGAGTCAACGCAGGCTTAGTCGATCTCTTATCCAAGTTATTTAATCATTAGTTGTTTAATAAGTTTATTATTTAGTTTAACAAGTCTTAACATTTACGCAGTAGAATTTAAAAATATTTAAATCAACTTAAATAAGTAAATACTAGTGGGGACATGTCTAGATGTGGAAATCCTGCAAAAGTAGATCTCATATATATGTATGAAGATGAACAGTGTGAAGAAGTGTCATAGACATGTATCAAACGTCTTGCAACCCAAAATGAACCCCAAGGTAACCAAAAACATAAGTATATATCATATGTAAAGTCCAAAATATCAAAGTAAACCTATTGTAGTAACAGAGAGGACCTAACTCTAAGGGAAGCTCAAAGGAAGTCACCGATCATAGGCTCATTGTCGCTGCTACTAGAAGGACCTGCAATTGTCATCAAAGGCGGAGACAATTCCAGTGAGTAAATCCAGAGGAAGTTCAACAGTAATTCAAATTAAACAATAAACGAGTCCATAAATCATGCTGGAAGGAAAATAAAGTGTTGATAAATAGTCAATAAAATGCATAATAGACAGGCTACAGTGATCAACGTCAGGGACTAAATGACCAGGAAGTAAAGGATAGAGAATAAGTGGTCGTGACACTATACACTTGGGCTCAAAGCCACTTAAAATGTGTAAGTATCTAACATTGGTGCGATGGGTCAAAGCCACATCGACCGCACCTAATCCATTTGGCATTGTCGGCTCGTTTGAGTTGCAGCCCAAGAAAACATTCCAAAGGGAGCCACAATTAGACCAGTCCACTTAGACCCTAGGTCAATCGATAGGGAAGTAGAGTCCAATAATATCAATAATTCCATCAAATGTAGCAAGAAAATGAAAAAGAATTAATGTTGAATTTCTTAATGGTTTATTTGCCTCAATATGTAAAATACTAAGCAAAATCGCGGCTCCCACACGGCTCGAAATACATACCCGATACTAGTCCCTTAAGCTCCTAGTATCAATTTACCATAAATTAAGAGTGGTTGAGCCTATTTCTTATGATTTAGATTTTTAAATCTCAAAATAATTCAAAACAAGGAAGTTAGAGCATTGACTCGCTTTTCAAGGAGATTTTTAGTGTAAAGATTCTCGAAAAAACCTTCAAAGTCACTTTTCTACAATTTTCCTCACTTTTCTTTTTTTTTTTCAAGTTTTTGCTTATTTTTCTTGAATTTTTTTATTTTTATTATTTTTATAAATTAAAATGAAAAAATATATATAAAGTATTATTTCTTTTTTGGGGGTTTTGGGCCCACTGAACCGGGTTTGGGCCGAACCAGACCCGATTCAACCATTTAGATTGGGTCTGGCCAGTGTCTGGCCCAATCTGAAGACAACACGTATCCTCCCTTAATCCCCCCAAAATCACCGATTGGTGATTTTGGGAAAATCGAACCTTTTTTCTTTCTTTCTTTTTTTTTACTTGCTTTCATTCCTTCAACAAATCAACAACAAAACTTATTTTTCCTTTAAATCAACTCCATTTCAAATCAATTCCATTAAAATCAACTACCAATAATGAACTAATCTAATATACTATGTATTAAATCCATAACATCAAAATTAAATCAAATTAAATGTTAACTTAGTTGGTTTAATTAGGATCCTTAAATAAATTGATCTTTTTCTTCCTTACTACCACCTTTACAGCACTTCTAACTAAAATAAAACCTCCATTTTCATCTCTCTTTTTATACTCTCATTAAGGAGTGAACCACCACCACACAACAACAACACAACTTCAGTCCCAAATTAATTGAGGTCGGCTACATGGATCAAAATTCTCCATTGTGTTCAATAAAGTGCAATTAATGGTGAGCTTTCCAAACCATTCCAATCCCTCCTAATTTATGCATCCCATGTTAACTTTGGTCTACCATTGCCTCGTCAAATTTTTACAATTTCTATTGAGTCAAGTTTTCTAATGGGGCATTTGTAGGTCGTCTTTACAAGTTACTAAACCACTGCAACCGTCATTCCCTAATATTTGTATCAATTGGTGCTACTCCTACTTGTTTTGAGTTTTTATCTTTCTTATTCTATCTTTATGTGTTTTACCACACATCCACATAAACATCACCATTTCTGCTATGATGATTTTATGTAATTGTTGTTGTTTTACCGCCCAACATTCACTACCATATAGCATAGTTGGCCCAATTGCGGTCCTATAAAATTTTCCTTTTAATTTAGTAGAAACATTTCGATCACAAATCACTCATGTTGCACTCTGTCATTTCTTCCATCCAGCTTGAGTTCTATGTGTGACATCATTCTCAATATTACCATCATTTTATCTGATTGATCATGGGTATCTAAAGTGGTTCACCTTAGGAACTTCTACTTCCCCTAATTTTACCACTTCATCATCTCGATGTCTAGTGTTTCTAAACTTACGGTGCATGTATTCAGTTTTCATCCTACTCGACTTAAAGCTTTTAGATTCTAATGTATTCCTCGAGAGTTCTAGTTTCCTATTCACTTCATCTTCTGTTTCATCCACTAAGACAATATCATCTACAAATAGCATACACCATGGTATATCCTCTTGAATATGCCTAGTTATTTCATCCATAACTAAAGTAAATAGATATTGACTTAAAGTTGATCCTTGATATAGTCCTATCGTAATGGGAATTCTTTTGTAGCTCCTTCAAATGTCTTTATACTCATTACTACTTCATCATACATATCATTAATAGTTTCTATGTATCTAACATACACTCATTTTCTTTCTACAACCCACCAAAGAACATCTTTAGAGACCATATCATATGCTTTTTCTAAGTCTACGAATACCATATGAAGATCTTTTTTATTTTCTCTATATTTTTCTAGCAAATGTCTTACAAGAAAAATCACCTCCATAGTTGACCTCCCAAGCATGAAGCCAAATTGGTTCTATGATATTGTTGTTTCTCTCCTTAGCCTATTGTCAATTATCATATCCCAAAGTTTCATAATGTGACTCATAAGTATAATTCCCCGATAGTTTGAGCAACTTTGAATGTCTCATTTGTTTTTGAAGATTAGCACAAACGTGCTTCTTCTCCAATCCATTGGCATCCGTTTTGATTTTAGAATTGTATTGAAAAGTTTTGTTAACCAAGTCAATCTAATATCTCCTAAGCATTTCCAAGCCTCTATGGGTATTTCATTTGGGCCACATGCTTTCCCTATTTCCAAACCACCACCACACAATTTTTTATTTAATATTTATTAAATTTGATATTATCTCTCCATAAATCATAAGAAATCGACACTTCATAATTCTAATTTATATATTTTATAAATTCTACTTTGTGAAATGACTAAAATGCCCCAATGACTTATTTTAGGCATTTCAATTAAATAAGTTCCACTAGACCAACTTAAATCAATGTCGTTGACCTAACCAAATACCCGTGCATGCGCATATCTCGAGAACTACTTTCACTTGTTAGTTCGACAACGGCGTGAATACAATTGTGCTTGCAAACATAGACAAAAACAAAATATTCAAGGCATCACACACAAATAAAATTATTGAATTATTTCCTCGGTGTCAACGTCTGTGTTCTGACCAAGTTGCCACGTAAGATTAGCCGCCACGCCACAGTCCTATTAGGCAATCGACTAGGATTAGATTTATTAGTGTCATTACAGTGGAATTGTATTATTATTTTTTTTAACTTATGATTCTTTAAAAGGGAAGGGGAAAAAACTAAGTGATTGCAAGAAGAATGGATGGGAGGTGAAGTTTATAGGGGAATAGAACTTGCACTACACTTCATTCCATGTATATACCTGTTACGGCCCAAATCTCTAACCCCCGTTTTAATTCCTTAATCAGGATTATCGATCCTTGACGTGGGACCTACATCGTGATACGCGCACCGATCGAGGCACGTGACCGAGGTATATTGTATTTTTTATATTGATGTGTGCCTAGTGCTATGTATTGTGTAGACTTACTAAGTCGGTTTGTACAGTTGTAGGCGTTGAGACAAGAGCGGGGATACGCCTTGAGTAGCGTGCGAGCCGGGGAACCAGGTAATTAGCATTTTGATAAGTCTTATTTAATACTAATATAAAATAAGGAATTACTTATAAGTCTATGGTTGTGTTTGTTAATATAAATCAAATTAAAGGCTTATAGTTGAGTAAATTAAATGGAAAACATAGGATTAGTCTAGAGATACACATTGGCACATCGATGAACTATGTGAGCAATGAAATGGTGTCACTTGAGGTTGAGTTAGTGGGAGTTAATGGGATATATGGTAAGAGGTGGACCATTAGATATTCCTCAGGATACATAAATCATGAAGATCAAGGGCTAGGAATGAACATCACCTTAATATATAACATTAGTGATCAAACAACATGCAAACCAAATCACTCATTCATTTTTGCTGAAGAAGAAGAAGGAATTGCTGGAGATGAGTGAATCATCAAGGTGTTGAAGGAATCCATGGGAGTAGGTGAGAAATTCTCAAGCTAGGGTGCTACATCAACTAGGTACACATCTTTTTAGTTAAAATTAGAACAAGTTCTGATTTTAGGCTAATTTTAAATGGTAGATGATTGAGTATTTGCAATTGATTTATATATTTAGATTCCTCATTTCAATTTGATAATCCAGCTATATTGAAGTTCTTAATTTGGTTTTAAAATCATAAAGATATGAATTTTTGAAGTTGAAACACCAAAACTAGAATTCTGCATGTTGTATTAGGAATCAACCTGGGTAATTTAGTCATAATCTGCCCGTTTTAGATCCAAATTGATCCAAACCAGTGGCATTTGAAAGCTTATTTAAAGGGGAATAACTTTGTTTAACTAAAGGTATTTCGATTCAAATGTTTTTATGTCCAAACATGCTCTACAAATAGGTGCTCGAATTAAAAAGAAAGTTTTGAAACTAAACTTGTTAAGGGAATAACTCCCTAACTACTTATCCAAATGAGCTGATCTTTTAGTATGTTGTATTTGGATATATTTTCTGCCTTCCAACCAAAACTCACATTTTTAGGAACTACATATTGGGAGAAATAGGTTTTTTGAATCCGCTATTCGGATTAAATTCCAATTAGACCTATGTTTAGTAAAATCATAACATCTATTTCATTTTCAATCAGAATTCTACAAACTAAACCTTTTCGGAAAGCTAAGAGAGAGACCAACAATAATTGTATTGATGGAGATCTCAATATTTGGATAATTTCATGTCTAAAAGTGCGTTAAAATGTAGGATTGAAATTAAAACTTAATTTAGTCATTAGGGGTTGATTTAGGAAGATTGATTTAAAGTCTATTGAACCAATTTGAATACACAATAAACACACTAAATTGAGCTTAAACCTACTATATTTGAACTAATGAGACTCCAAACTCAGGAACCTAGGAAAAGGGTACGGGAGAGCGAATATAAGATTTGGAGTATCGGGAGGCCAGTAAAGCTAGGACTTTACTTTGTCGTTGTGAGTATACCCAATGGCAACTTTACTTGGCATTTCATTTATATTAATCGTTGTCCTTGCATAGTCCTTTTGACTATTTTGCCTTTGTATTCTTATATCATGTGTTCTTCGTGTTTATGCTCACTTGATGAGTCTAGTTTGCATATATCCATTCATTTGATTTGATTCATTGATTCTATCTCATGCATTGTCTATTCTTGTTGTTTTAAATGTAAATTGAATGATAAATAGCATGCTATTAGTCTAGTGAATATCTTATAAATGTTTAAGAGGACTTGTATTCCTTATTTGTTTAGGTGTGTTTATGTGTCTATGTCTTGACAATCCATACTTGGTATTTCTTGAAATTTAAAAAGTAGTTTTTGCATTTAGGTCCCATACTCGATCGAGGTGTGCACGAGTCACGGGGTTAGAGTTCTTGGGGATGTCGGCACGTGTTACCTGACACTGTATGACACTCGGGGTTAGAGTCCCTGAGGTGGTCTACACACCAGGGTTAGAGTCCCTGATAACACTTAGGTTAGAGTCTCTTGTGCTATATGATTATTTAGTCGGAGTGACACGTTTCACTGTTGATCAGACCTAAATCAGCACTACATAGCCTAGTGTCAGTATCACTTGTTTAACTCTAATATTTACTCGCATATGGTTTATTTTCCAGTTTTTCCATTTATATGCTTTTAAATATCATTTGAATATTTGGAAATGCAAATTAAACTTTTCATCGGGGATTACAGTTCTATTTTTGTACTCACCGTCCTTTTTATGAGGGTGGGTGCAGAGCCGTCTACCAGCAGGTCAGGCAAGGAGAAGATCGGCGATTATCCTTGAGCGCGCTTCGCGTCACTGCATCGATTGTAGGTCTTCTTTTGGTATTTTGATTGTATATGTTATATATGTCTTTCAAATGCTATTAGGGTTGTATATTGGGTTGAGCGTTAGTTTCCCCGACCTGACTTAGACTATTTTACTGTTTCACCGCATTTTGAGAACTTTATATATATGATGTCATTTCCTGGTTTTCCACACTTAAGATTTTATAAATGGCTTCTGCATAATTATAAATGGCTTCTGCATAATCTACTAATTACTTCCGCATAACCAATAAGACTTCTGCTAAATAATTAATTTAATAAAAAGTTTTAATTAACTCTAAATTTTATAAACTAGTAGGACTAGTGTATTACTTATCGTGAACACGAGAAAAGAGGCATTTAGGTTGTAAAGTCTGACTAATACGTAGTTGAGTACTGCGTAGATAGGATTAGGGCTTAATTATGGGATTAGGCCGAGCGGTGCCCTAGATTAGGAGAGGGGTTGTCACGATACCAATGGTTTTCATAAAACTTGCACTACACTACATTTTATGCATATGCTCATAGTTTCGAGTTGAACGTACTCATTTTATTCATCATTCGTTGATAAGATAAGATAACCATTATTAATTATTAATAGATGCCCACATAATATCAAATTATATCTTTTGGAACAATCGATAATAGAAATAAATAAATAAATAATAGAAAATAAAAAACTGAGAAAAATAGAAAAATGAAATAGTGAGAGGAGGTAGTTCTCCTTCGACGCACGAATCACAAATTTTTGAGTGGTAATGAAATTTACCTATTTGCCCATACTTCTTTTTTTTTTATCTCCAAATCAACATTTTCTTTTATATCCAAATCAAACTCTAACTCCTTATCAATCCACTATATGTTTTTTTTTCTTTATCTCCAAATCAATCATGAACACATTCTCATCAATCCAATACATTTTTTTAGGAAGTAATGTACTAGCATGATTAGTTTATTTTTTCATTCACATCTTATTTCAATCACATTAGAGAATATTGATAAGCTAAAAAAGGTAATTGTATTTCTAATTTTTAAATTTTAATTACAATTTTAAAATTTGTTAATAAATTCTTAGAAATTAATTCTTTTCCTGTATTATATAATTATATAATGAATTGATATGGGTTTATAATCTATTAGTGTCTGGGAAAAAAATAAAATAAAAATAGGGGCCTTTCTTTTTGTCAAGTTCATTTAGCAAGCGTAAACGTGCGAGTGGCAAAATTACATGACATGTTTATTAATCGTGTTAATAGCTAACGTTAAACATGTCGTGTAATCGTGTCAACTTATTAAATATTGTATTTAAAAATTTTATATATATATATATATATATATCTATATAAATATACCAATAAAATATATATATATATATATATATATATATATAGGAATCATCTAAAAAAATATCTAAATTTTACTTTGGCGAAAAGGATCTTAATAAATAATTATTTTTCAGATTAACCCTGTATTATATAATTATATAATGAATTGATATGGGTTTATAATCTATTAGTGTCTGGGAAAAAAATAAAATAAAAATAGGGGCCTTTCTTTTTGTCAAGTTCATTGCATTTATGTTCCTAACATCGATAAAGGGTACAACAATCTATTAAAACAAGGGTAACAGAAACTACATGCTTTGAAGCTTGGAGCAACATTATGACGAGTGAGGGCAAGATATGGATCTATTTAGTGTGGAGGCTTTTGTGTGGAGGAATTTGTTAAGGAGCCTTTTTTTTTTTTTTTTTTTTTTTTTTTTTTTTTTTTTTTTTTTTTTTCTTACGTCGGACTAAAGCCTTCTAGTGTATTATTTATTTTGTTTGATATGGGCTTGTAGAGTAAGGTAGATCGAAATCCATGAAACTTCCTCTATTTCGAGCTGTCTAATGAGTATATTTATGTCATGAAGCAGTAACTCTTGTACTTTGGAACTATGCTTACCTCATAACATTCAAATAACCAATATCAAATTTGTCTAGGGTTGTTCAAGAAATTCATAAATCCGCGGAATCAATTCGATATAATCCGTTTAGTTCTAACTGGTTCATAATTAGAGTTTGTTAAACTGAATTATGCTTCGACGACTATAAAAGGCAATTAGTATGAATTTCAAAATTTGAGTTTATTATTGTCAAGATATCCGAAGCATTATTTCGACTAATTTCATACTCGAGGAGGGAAGGACCACGAGGGTGACAACTTCTGGTCAAGAGTTTTAGGGTACTTGTGCTTATGTGGAACAACAAATTAATTAAATGGGCCCAATTAAGCATCAATGTATGGAGATGCTTCTAATTAATTTCAACAAAATTTATTGAGCTATATATAAAAAATCAAAATCTATGCTTCCATAAGCACATATTGGATAAAATTGAGCTAGATAATAAATAAAATTTGGGGATATATTGGGCTATTTTGCCTATTTGAGATATGTCTGAATCGATCTCTGATGGGTGTGTTGCTTCATGAAGTTGGTCCTGGGCTTGTTGACCCATGCACTTTGGGCTCTGGGCTTGCATGGCCTTTTTTTTTTTTTAATAAAGGGCCTCAATGTTCGAGAACTCTATAAAAAGCATCGCATCAACATCAACAACAATAAGAGAGACTCAATCCCAAATTAATTGGGGTCAGCTACATAAATCAAACTTTTTCATTGTGCTCGATTAAGTGCAATTGATGGTGAGCTTTCCAAACCATTCAAATCCTTCCTAATTAATGCATCTCGTATTAACTTTGGTCTACCCCGACGTCATCGAATTTCTACAGTTTCTATTGAGTCAAGTTTTCTAGTGGGGGCGTTTGTAGGTGTCTTTGCTGGTGACCAAACCACCGCAACCACCCTTCCCTAATCTTTGTATAAATCGGTGTTAATCCTACTTGACTTTGAATTTCTATATTTCTTATTTTATCTTTACGAGTTTTACCACACATCCACCTTAGCATTCTCATTTCCGCTATATTCATTTTATGTAATTGTTGTTGTTTCACCACCCAACATTCGTTTCCATAGAGCATATATAGCTGGCCTAATTGCGCTCCTATAAAAAGCATCCCTTCAATTGCGCTAAATCGTAATGACAAAATTTGATCCATGCAGTAAATACTATTACACGTCGAAATGTGTGCTTGTGCATCTTGAGGCAAAATGCACAGGATCCGACTGGATTAGTACACAAAGTGGGTTACATGAGTCGTCCATGTAGCATCGACTGTTGAGAGTCTTCTTCGAATCCACCGGCTCTGGGGTTGTCAGCGTCGGTGCGACCTGCTCCGACGATCGTGGACGTCGCTGGTGACCCTCTTCTCCTCTCCCCTCTTCTAACCCCTCTTTCCCACCCCCACCCACCAACAACATCCACAACCATGACCTCCATCTCCTTCCCTTCTTCCCTTCATCTCTTCCTGCCTTCCCTCGACAGCTCTCTTGTCATCTTCTTTCCCCCCTCTTCTTTTTTTCTTTTTTTGGGTTTCCGATGCGGTTGTCACCAACGGCTCCATTTTCACCTAGATCTAGTGCGAACGGGGACAAAACAGCGAGGCAAGATGCTAGTCTTCATGTCGGGGAGGCAAACGTCGACGATTAACCATTCATGGTAGCGAGCAGCGTTTCAGTGGTGGGAGTCATCATCAAAGCATGGTTCTGGCAACAGTCCCAATGCATTTTTTTTTCTTGTATTTGTGCTAAAAATTTAGAGTTTTTGTCCATTCACTACAAAAAAACAGCAAATCAGAAACGGAAATTTCCGTCTCTAATTTGTTAAAATTTCGTCTCTAATTGCAGTCAGAAACGGAACAGAGACGGAATCAATTCCGTCTCTAAAAACGTCGTCGCTAATTCAATCAGAAACGGAATGCAATTTCGTTTCTGATTTAGAGACGGATCAGAAACGGAATTTATTCCGTCTCTAATTCCGTTTCTGATTAGAGACGGAATAAATTCCATTTCTGATTATTTCCGTCTCTGATCCGTTGCTAATCAGAGACGGAATTTGATCCGTTTCTGATTTATGTATCTTACATAAACGAAAATTAGAGACGGAAATAGCAACGGAATCCAAAGATTCCGTTGCTATTTCCGTCTCTAATTTTCATTTTTGTTTAGTTTTTAAAGTCTTACATATATAGGTCTCAATCCAAGCACATTTAACCTGCCAATATATAATAAAAATCATAGCTAAATAATATATTGATATTACACAATTTATATAAACTTATCATATCCTTAACATTATCTTTTCTCAATGTACTGTACACGAAACAACAAAAAAAATCTAAAAAGTTTCTATATCGTATCTTTCTACAAAAGTAAAAGCAAAAATTGTTCTAAATGAAAAAAAAATAAAAAAATGAAGTGTTCCGAGATTATATAAAGTTGATTATGCTTCAAATAATACTTGACTTCGTACAAAACACCTGAAAAAAGATCAAAAAGAAAAAAATCACTAAATTATACAAACAATAATAGGAATATAAACAATATTATGGAATATAAACACAAAGATAAATAAAGTAATAAAGAAAAAGAAATTCATCATTATCCGAAGGAACATGGTGTTATTTAGCAAATTATCTCTCGCTCCAAACTATAACATAGCAATGGTTTGTGATGCTTATATATATAGTCTTGATGTTTCATGATCAATATTTAAGACTGCAACATACACAAGCTATCATGCATGATTACGTTTAAGAATTAAAATTAAAAGAAAAATATTTATGCTCGACAACAAAGAAAATAAAACCTAAATTGCAAATTAATTAATTAGAGTCGACTAGTTTATTCTTATAAAAATAAAATAAAATTAAGACTTGTTTACAACTTTTAGAAATCACAGCCAAAACCATGGATGTCGATGTATCACTAGAGACCTTGTTTTCACAAGATGTGGTTTAAAACCTCCAATAGAACTAGGAACAATTGGAAACAAGGAACGGCTATGAAGGCATATAAGGTCCAACGCATGTAAAAACCATGAGATGAAACGAAGGAAAGAGAACTAAATGGTAAATCCACATTGCTATTCTATCCAATTAATCGGAGTAATGGAACTATGCAAATAGATCAAACTGTTAACTGATATCATATCTCTTACTCTTACCTTCACTACAAAAAAAAACAAATCAGAAACGGAATTTTCCGTCCCTGATTTGCAAAAATTCCGTCTCTAATTGCAGTCAGAAACGGAACAGAGACGGAATCATCGCAAGCACAAAGTGTATGAGCCAAACACAACATAAATAAGGTAATAAAGAAAAAGAAATTCATCATTATGGGAGAACTACGTATCATCGCAAGCACAAGTGCTTGAGTGGGTATTGAACCATTGGAACCATGCTTCAAGACGAATAAATGCTCTATCCAAGAATTATAAGATTTCGCTACTTTCACTAGCTGAAAACTCATTCCGTTTGGTTCTACGAACAAGATCTAAGAATATAGGTAGATAAACGCAATTCTTTGGTCCAAGTCAAAAAAGAGAATGAAGGAACTCAATACAAAGAAAAACTTTACATTGCAGGCTGTGAAAAATAGGAATGACTTTCATTAACCTATTTTAAACACACAGATATGCACACAACAAAAATATGTTCTACAACTTTTTTAAGTTTGAAAACTTTACATTGCAAGCTGTGAAAAAAAGCTTAGAAGGTCCGATTTGGTTCCTTCTCATATCAAACAACTAGAATCATTCCGCATAAAGTTAATTTCTAGCAGTGAGAAGTGCAATCATATAGATGCTATTAGAAAGTTAATTTCTAGCAGTGAGTCATCCATGCAAACTAAAGGGTGAAACCGAAATTAATAAAACCATAAAAATGTAAGGAGAAGGAAACAAACAGAAAGAATCAGTGTTAAACTTACTCAATGAATGGTACCCAATCATTACTATGTTTGGGAATGGTTCAATGTATCGAGTCTTGTTCCATTGTTGAGAGGTCGCTTCTAGATATGAACGCATACCTACAAGCCATGAACCTGGATCCCAACAACTGCAAAAGAATGAGAAGGAAAAACAGTGAGAAAAGTGCAAGTAAATAGAACCATTTTCAAGTCCCTAAAAGGAAAAAGAATGATTCAAATTCACATCAATAGTTAGTCTAAAAAATAACCAAAGAGAAACATCTAACATACCATTGCCACTGAATTCTCTAAACCGACACTAATACTAAAATCTGTGATCTTCGGAATGTGGATATTTAAGAGAATAGGAATGTGGGCTCATAAACTATGAAAATCCATTATGCATCAAACAAAGAATCCATAAAATGATCAATTTGGGTCATAAGAAGATTCAATTAAAAATTAAAAAAAAGTCACCTGATGATCAATATGGGCTCCTAGTGGACAAATCCCATAAGGAGAGATAACCACTTTAACCTCTTTTGCACATTTGCCACTCATTTCGACCACCTTATTCATTATTTCATCCAACTGCAAGAGGAACTAAAAAACTTCAGCAGGAAAGAGTTTAACAACAGTAAGCATATTAAAAGTAAAAAGAGCAAAACTAAACGAAAAATAGTATTCATACAAGGGAGAAACAAATGGAGCCAAACAGCCATTAAATCTTTCAAACAACTACCATGGGAATGTCATATATACATGCCAAACCAATCAAAAGAAATAGAATTAAATAATAGAGCAATAAAGTCTAAAAAAACTTAATGACCATTTGTAGAGAAATTTCAACGTTTAGTATTTTCCTCTCTGAATTCTTTCTGTATGGTACGTTTTAATGATTAATCAATAAATAAAAAAGAATAAAAAAAGAATAAAAAAACCATAGTCAAATTTGGATGTTCGATTGCTTCTTTCTAGTTCAAAAGGAATCTAATCTGTTTTATTTCTGCAACACACCATTAAAGCCTCATGCCCTTCACGCCTCCTCTTTTCTTTTATTTCCCTATTTTGAAACTAGTGCAACAAATATTGTTATATAGTACTATAGTTTTCCCAGAGGAAGTTGCAACTTGTATGCTTTTAGTACAATGCTCCCATTACAAATTGAGTTTATTTGAGCACTAAAGAAATAAAAAGTGAGAACTCATTTTCACATGTAACATGAAGAAAGACAAGTTAGACAACAGTGCAGGAACATGATATCAATTTGTTTGATCCATCGTGAAAGTTTACCCAATGTGTAATTGTAAATTAACAAAATTATTGAGAACAAAAAGACTTTTTCCTTACAAGATTCAGTTTTTAATAAAAAACTCACCTAGACAAATTAAAGGAGTATGTCTGTCTTTATCGAGTTAACATACTTTAATTAGGTCAATTGATTCTATATCTAGTCATGTATCGAGCCATTGATAGATTAATAAAATTCCTATTTCACTTCAAAAACAAAAAAATACATAAAATAGGTTGAAGATGCAACATACATCCTTGAAACTTACAAAGTTTTCTGCAGGGGCTGATCCACTTGATTCGATTTAGATATCTCCTCAACATCGCATGGATCCAAACTGCAATCCGACCTAATCTTATTATCGATCCAACGGAGGACATGCTTTGGACGTCGAGGTTTCTTCAAACTGAGAAGACTAACACTATTAGCGGATTGAAAATAAGGATAATAGGAATTGTTTGAGTTTATTTCCTTGAGATTCAATCTCGGTGACTGCACTAGTTTGATTTCACAACCGAAACTCACTCGATATTCTTCCAATAGATTTAGTTGCGACGGACATTGTAAGGTCAAGCCATCGGATAAGCAAACAAGCCTCGTCACACGAAGTTAGAAGTGGCACTCGTCGAGATGCACACTTCTCTCAAATTTCAGATTCGAGGAGGCCTATCGAGGAGTAATTTTATGTACTTCAACTTTTACATACGTATTAAAGGTTTGGAATCACAAACAATTCTTCAAACAAACACTAGTCAATCAACAAGCTAAAAATCAAACGAGCGCACACATTGCAACAACCACATCCAAATCCACATTAGAAAAAATACAACAAAATTGTCCATCTCCATATCAAACCAAACTAATCTCGCGATGAATTTTTCCAATCAAGACAAGAACAACATCAAAATCAATAGTTTATCAACTCGGACTCTCACAATTCGGATCGAAACAACAAAATTGCATCCTTAGCAATAACTACCATAAATCAAAATCGAGATCGAAACAGATGAAATTGATTACCTCGCTTTCGAAGGCCAAGACGAACCTCGTCCCCATCGCCGCGCCCACCATGAAATCCCCATCGCCCCCAACGACGGCAGCCCCAGCCCGGAAACCCCGAATCCTCTCCACATCTTTCGCATCGAACACATCCACCACCTCCCCATCCTCCCCGCTCACCAACGGCGCCTAATCCACCACGTTTCGCGCCAGAAAGCTCGCCGCTTTATCAAAATCGTACCGCGAAGACCCCGCCGCCGCCGCCGCCTCCATACAATCCCCAACCCTAACCCCAATACGACCTCGAAACAAGCCCTAGAAGCTCGGACTTGGAGTCCCCGTTTTGGGTGACGAAAACGCAGGGGGAGGAGGCGAAATCGTCACCGAAATCGATGAAATCCGAGGGAGATTTGAAGATGGTGTCGGATGCGAAGGGGTTGCGGCGGGACTTGGCGGAGCGGATAATGGAGTACTGGTCGAACGGGGTGTTGTTGTAGTGGACGACGGCGATGCCTCCGAGGCCGAGGCGGCCATGGAGGACTCCGAGACGGTGTCCATCGGAGAGGCGACGCAGGGGATGGAGAGGTCGATGTTGAGAGAGAGAGACAAGAGCGCAAGCAGAGAAGAGAGAAAGAGAGTTGAGAGAGACGGTTTTTTTTTTAATTTGGACAATCAATTTTTGGGCGGCCTTATCCAAGTGTACACAAATCCCGAGATTTGATGAACGGTCATAAGAAACGCAATTTTTGGCGGGAGTAGTGGCACCATTTTTCAGAGACGGAATTTAATTCCGTCTCTAATTCCGTCTCTAATTCCGTCTCTGATCCGTCTCAAATCCGTCTCTGAATGTTTCCGTCTCAATTCCGTCGCTAACTTTTTAATTTAGAAACGGAACTTATTCCGTTTCTAATTCCGTTTCTGATTTAGAAACGGAACTTATTTCCGTTTCTAATTCCGTTTCTGATTTGCTGTTTTTTTGTAGTGATTACGAGGGAATTTTGTCCCCCTCTACAAGATTGTTGTTCTCCTTCGGGAGATTGTTGTCCCCTTCGTACGATCGTTGCCCTCCTCGTGAGAATGTTGTTTTAAGCTTCAATAGATTATAATATATATTATTCTCGTTGTAATAGATTGTTATACTCATTTGGTGTTAGAAATATCAATGCAATATATTTGACAAAAAGGAAAAATAAAATAAAATAAAACATTAAAATAAATACTCCTAGATCCGAGTAATAATGAACCTTCATTACTGTGTTCATTTTAATTACTCACCATTCACCAATCAATGTGTATGATTCATTTTGTTCTGGCATGCACAAAAGCCCAGTCCACTTGACGGTTCCCTATCATTGCTAATGCCACTTGATAATATATGAATTTCATGATACACTATTTGGGTTACAGCTAAGTGTTAGTATATAGAGAGGTTGCTCTAATGGTCCCCAAAATTTAAAGTTTTTTTAAATTTTTTTTAGGTTCTATTACACTCACAAGCTAATCCATTGCATGCACCTATCATGCAGCCTGGTCTTGATAGCTGTATTTTATTTTATTTTTTTTGTCGAATGGTTGATAGCTATATATGTTATTATTATCAACTCCAAGTCCATGTAATATTCTAATATTTTAATATTTTATCATGTTTAAGACTTGATTAATGTCCAACAAATAATAAACTCATAGCAAGGATCGAATCCTGTAATTAAATTCTATAAATATGTTGACTTTTGAGTCATGGGCTTGACTGATGATTCTAATGAAAATTCTTGAGCCTAAGTAGGGAGGGGGTCAAAAAATTGATGAATATTTACCTACTTAAAACGAGACTTTTTTTTTTTTTCACTTAAGTGAGAGTTGAACTAATGGCCTCTTAAAACTTTACATTTTGATAAGTGATGCATCTGTCATCTCACCAAAAATGATTTGGCAACAAAAAAAAAATGTTGGCCAACAAAAAGGTGAGATTAGTATAGAAACCTATTAGTATAGAAACCTATTTGTTCTAATTTTGATCCAACTACTTTATTACTTTTATTCTCTTTTTGATGACCGAGCGGTGTCGTGACTACTCTAGCTCCACTAATTCACGCTCAAACTGGGTAAGGCCACTAAATGCCAATAAGGCTTTGGCCCAAAGCATTTAAAGCGATTTCATACTCAGAACAACTCAGGATCATTATTGGTTAAGGATAAATGGAGCTTTTTTATTCATAAAAAAAATCAATAAAAAGAGTAAAAATTTGATCATGATTCTGTAAATCTTAAAATCTGCTAAACATAATAGTTATGAATTACTTGGAAGGTAGACATTTTGTTTATCCAAGTGTTCAATTATATCTAAACTAAGTTCGGACTTTTTTTTTTTCTAGACAACTCGATTTTCGATCTTAACTGACTACTCCGAACTCGAGCCGAGTCGGCTCACTAAAGAGCAAAGATAGCTCTTCCAACTGTGTGTAATATTGTTAAACTAATTGATGATATGCTATTAAATAAGTCTTTACTCTTGAATCAATAAAATAAAAAACTTATATCATTTTCTATAGTGAGCCTAAAGTCATACTTGTCTTCATCTTAGGCAAACAACATTGGCCATGGAACTCTTCCAAGAAAAGGTGTAGATAGATTCTGTGATTCTGCAACTAAAATGACATTTCCCAGCGTTGCAATGTGTGCACTGGTTAGTCTTACAACCACATTTGAATTCTAGTGGCTCTCTTCCTTTAATGTTCTTGACTTTTGCTGAGATTCTCCTCTCTCATCTCATTACATGTTTCTTGTTTTCTTCATCCACAGTTGTCACAATTTATTAATATGTATACATCTTTATATTTCTCATTCACAACTTTTCATTGCTTTTAGGTTGGCAAATTACTTGTGATAGTATCCAATTCATGCATTCCTTCCTTTTTTTTCCTATAACTTTTCATTGCTTTTAAGGTCCATCATACCTATTTTTCGTTTCTCCTTTCAAATTTTGTGTTTTTAGGCAAGAGCATTTCTTCTTTGCATCTTTTTTTTTTTGGTGTATATTTGTATCTTATTCGTTTCTTCTTCCCTTAATTTTAAACACGAAAGAGCGTCATAAGAAAAATGTACACTAAATATGGATCTCTTATGGGGATTTTTCTCCACATTGAAGAAACAAGATCTTGAATTCAAAGACCGGCAGAGAGGCTTTAGTAATTTCTTCGTGTTCAGAAAAAGAGGTGCACGGATTTGATACAATTGGGGGTAGTGTAATTCGTTCTTGGGGTGATCATCAAAGTTCTTAAAAGAGATACTTTTGTATTACTCCATTGGTAGTCATCCAAGTTCTTGTAAGAAATATTTTTATATTTTTTTACCTCCGATTTGAAGAGTTTTCCACATTAAATCTTGCGTGCTTTATGGCGTGTTTAGTTTCGTGCATTGATCGTGATTTGATAGAATTAGTTATTCATCTATTTCATGTTTCATTGTTCGAAGAGTTGAGTAACCAACCCCAACACTCTATACATAAGTTGATCCACTTTAGCTGAGACGATAAACTCTAGACCCTAAAGGCATATTTTCTTTGTAGGGTAAGGCAAATTATGGGTCTCTTAATTCTTTCCTTTCACTAAATTTCCTTATACCACCAACAAACACACACACACAAACATATTTGAAGATGGCATGGTCCCCAACCGTTGTCCTAATCCATTCAGAGTGTCTCCTCAACATTCCTGCTGTGAGGGTTCCCTGCCCTACAAAATATGCAAGCCCCACCTCAACTTGGACACTGCCCCATCTCTTTTAGGTATATGCACTACCATGCCAAAGACACCGACCAACGATTCCAACCACTGACACCATGTCCCTCCCCAAACGCATAATCATCATCTTCATATATATCTTCCCATCAGTCTGATCTAAACCCCACCACCTATTTATTCCGAATCCTAGATAAAGGTCACATGCCAATGCCAATGCCACCACACCTACATATATATAATAGTACACTCAAATTTTTATTAAAAAAAATATAGCTTTCGTTCCAAATTAATTGAGATCGGTTACATTAAATTTTACGGAATGAGTAAAACATTCGGATGTTGTCTAGTAATGCCAATTTATTCAAAAAGATAAAAAGAAAAAACATGGCTCTCCAATAAATATATTATATGTGATATATACTTCCACCAATCTATTCACAAAAAATAAACCGATCCAAACTCAATCAAATCGATGCAATATTCATACCAAATGAAAACAAATAAAGAGCCAAAGCAAGAGCTCTCACTCTTCATCAAATCCTCCAATGCCTCCTCAAATGGTGGTGGTGGTGCTGCTGCTGCTGATGATCCTTGAACCCCCAGTTGACCTCCCTCGCTTCCCATGGCGGTGGTGATGGCGCCGCCCGCCTCCAAACGTCACAGGATCGAACCCCCTCAGCCTCTCAGCCTCGCTAGGATCAATGGTACACTCGGGCAGTGGCAAAGGGTACCTCACTCGGTCATAGCAGTAGGAGTAGGTAATGTGCTTGGTCCTAAACTTAGCCATTTCTACTCTCTGGGCCTTGCTCAGGCTCAACTTGTCAAGCTTGTTAGTGTCGCATTGCGGGGACGAGGACTGCTCGATCGGGTCGACGGCGCAGCCGTGGAGGATGAGCTCCGAGAACTTGGCAGTGTATGGTGCGTACTTGTAGTTCACCTTGTAGCGCCCACCGTTGGTTGCCCAGGTTGATCCGTCCCATATTGTCGCGTATAATGACATGGGCTTTGATGGGTACTCTCCCCCCATTGATTCTGTTCTTAATACTTCTCTGATTGCCACATTGTCTACATAAAATCTGCCCGAAATTAACAATCAAAACAAACAAATCAGTATGACAACCCGACGTCATTGTTGTACAAATTCACTGTATTGTGCATCAAATCTGTACAAATGAACAATGACTAGCCACACAGCACAAAAAAATAAAAATAAAAATTAAAAAACAACATGGTCTCCATCTCAAATAAGTTGGAGTCAGCTACATGAATTAAATTTTTGCTCGATTTAGTGCAAGTGATTGCGAGTTTTTCAAACCATTTAGATCCTACCAAGTTGGAAGCAGTTTATCTCTACCTTGTTGGAATTGTTTAATTTTATTGAGTAGAGTTTTTTTAATCAGGATATATGTAGGTCATCTTCGAGGGTCCAATCCATACGAAAACCTTTCGAGTTTGAGACTATAAACCACCGTTGGGAGAGCTTTACCCTCTTAGTAGGCTAACCCGACTCGAACTCGGAGTAGTCAGTTAGGTCTAGATACAAAAAAAAAAAAAAAAAAAAAAAAAAAAAAAAAAAAAAGAACAAATGGAGTTTTGTTGAAATTTGATTTTGATTGATACTATTTTGATGGTGAGGTCATTTAACCCCAAAAATCAGTAAAAACAAGATTAACAGGACCAAAGTGTATCAATGAAAAACAAAATGAAAATATAACTTGTGTTGATCAATATTATTTTTTGGGGAACTTACATGATGTGATGATGAGTCCATAGGATGCTGTATTGGTGGTAATCTTCGGAGGGGTCAAACCAGAGAGAGTACCTCTCTTCCCTCCCTGAACTTGAGCTTCCATTACCATACACGTTGGTTTGAATCCTCCATTCTTTCCCTCTAATGTTGCCCAAGAACTCAAAATCCAACTCATCATGGTTCTTCTCAAATATGTCCCCATTAGACATCTGTCCAAAAAAAAAAAATCCAAATCAACAAAAATAGGTACCGCAAAATAAATAAATAAACAAATATTTAATCCCAAATTAGATATAGCCGACTGCATGGATTAAATCTAACATTGTGCTCATGTCAATACCACAAAAAAGGAAGTATCACAAAAAAAAAAGCCAAAACAAAGACTAATCTTAAGTCCACTACATACATCAAACATTTTTATTGCACTCGATTTTTTTTGGTATTCGTGAGTATCCAAGCGGATATGACTATTCCCTCATGATCCTGACGTAATCGATCTATACATATCCCATGTGTTTAACTTATACAATACCGCGAACGGATTCTATTGCGCTCGATTTTAATGTCACCACAAAAAAACAAAGAAAAAAAAAATGTCGTGGGCTTACATAGAAGGCAACAACAACCCCAGCAGTGTAGTCTGAGGGGAGCTTAATGGAGGCGCTGAAGAACCCATGGAGGTAGAGATCTTGGGAAACAAACCCAGAACCTAATCACCCAAAAAATGTGCAAACAAGAAAAAATTAGTGAAAAACAGAGTAAAAAAAAACAGAGCAGAAGAGGTTATGGAGTGAGAGGGTAAGAGACCTGTTTTGGCATCTAAAGAAAGGTGAACGGCTCTCCCGTCTCTTAGAATCAGGAGATTGTCATCTCCGAAGAGGTGCGAGTAGCCCTCATCGAAAGACAAGATGGGTAGGTTCAGAATCTGTCCTGGATGAGTAGTGGTGAGTGTAGATGAAGAAGCAGAGACGATCAAAACAGAGAAGATTATTAGAAGATGAAGCGTGTGAGGAAAACCCATCATTTGAAATGATGTCCACCAAGTCTGCTCTCTCTCTCTCTCTCTCTCTCTCAATCAATCTCTCTATGTCTATGTGTGTGTTCTTTGCGGTATGTGCTGTACAATCCTATACAGAGGAAACAGAGGAGCTGAAACAGAGGAGCTGAAACAGAGTAAATAGGAACAGAGTGAGAGGGGTTTGAAAACAGGGGAGAAGAATAACTGAGAAGAGAGGGAGGACTACTAGTTAAGGAGACTAGACAAGCTTGATGGTTGTGCTAAGGATCACGCTCCAAACTCACAACAAAACGCACAATTGTCCACATAAACCGTTCATATATACTTCAAGATGCGATTTCACGCGTCTCGAGGTGTATAAATGATTGTTAGTGGAGGTGTGCGTTATGTTTGTGCATGGGATTCACTAATCTTGGCTTGTGCGTTGTAATTTGTTTACTTATTTTATGGGAACCGGTGACCGCCCGTGCCTTGTCTTCTCTTTCTCTCGTCTGGATTTTCTTGCCCCCTACTTTCTTCTCAATTACCAAAATTACCCTTCAAGGCAAACTATTATTATATATTTATTTATTTAAATTGAGTTGGAACTTACTAAGAAGTAAGAACTAAAGAAAAAAATAAAAAATTAAGAACTTCTATTACTACAAATTACTATTACAAATGAGAAGAGAATAAATGAGATAGTTGAAATGAGAAGTTTTCATTCAACTTGGTGTGTGAATTATAATGGGGTTGACACCCTTTATATAGGTCATTTGGTGGTGATGATAATTGTACTTATACAATGTGTACAAGTTATACACACATCACAAGCAACATAGACAATACATAAAAGAGTTGGTGTACAATGGAGATGATTACAAGTTACATGACAATACATAAATAAGTGATTACACATTGAAGTTTAATATAAGTTATGTAAAGTGTACAAGTTACATTCAATGTAGAAGTCATATTTGATGTTACAATTCAATGCGAGAGTCATTTTTGACGATGTGATAATTCATAAGCTTGGTTAAAGTGTAATTCAATTTACAACACTAATAAAGTTTTGTTGCATGTTTTCATATGTATGGATATATTTGCTTAAATAATTAATTAAATTTGAGAATGATTGTAGTTTCGTTTTCTATTTGGTTTTCTCCTTTTCTTTCTTGTTAGTGCTGGGCCTATGATTATTGATCAAGCGCACAGTATGGAGTCCCTTTTGTTTGGTTACTTGGCCAAAAGATTTTCCTATTGAAAAACCTAAAAGTTATGGATGGATTGATGGTCCATTTTTTATTGTGATTAAGATTATACATTAGTGGACAATCCAACAAATGCAAGGTCGGCAATTGCATATTATTTAATAATTACATATGAGACGACCTAAAATTATTCCGCAAGATAATCTTCCATCAATTCTTTGTTAGGGATGCATGGACCGAAACACGACTACTCTTTATCAGTCAAATCGATTTTAGAATTACAAGTATGAGATTATTTTTAAAATAGTATCACATTTTTATGAGCTTAAACTGAATTGGATGTAAGCGTTTGATCCATATAAGTGATCTTGACTAATTTACAATCGCGGTTTGATTTCGTCAGTATTAATTATAAAGTTTTTAAAAGTAAGGCTATGTTTATGCTTTTCACGTTCTATATTTTCTACCCTTTCGTAATAGTAAATCCCTCATCTTGTATGTCTTATGATATTTGGGATGATGATGTTACATATTTCACGATCATATAGATCATTTTTAAGGTATGTTTATAGTTAAGAGTAGTTAATTTGTTCAAAGAAAGTAGGAAAATGATGAGAGAAGTTCTTCTCAAAGAATCAAATAAGAAAAAAGGGTGAATACCTTACATTGGAGAGAAGGAAAAGAATCAGTAAAAGTGAGTGACTTTAGGAAAATATTATGTACATACATGCACAGTTGCAACAACCCTAACCCTGACATTATTGTTTGGCTTTTTCTATTTGGTTTAAGCATTTTGGATTCTCTATGTGCCTTAATTTCTACTAAATAAATTTTTAATCATATTCTATTGCTAAGGATAAAGGTATGGTTCAAGTGATTTTTTTGTCAATAATACAGTTAGATGTCTAATACACATCGGATACCATAATTAGTTTAATTACCATTAGGTCAGCCCTCTCATCAAATTACTTTTTTATTTTTTTTTCAAAGTATGAAAGTGAATTTTGGGAGAAAGTGAAACACCCTTGTTTTGTTCCTCCATTTACTTTATTAATTGGGGAAAGTTGGAGGGGAGGTAACATTAGGCAATAAATATCTATTGTTTGGTTAATTTGTAATTTTACTAAATTCAGTAATTGGAATCAACTTCAAATCTTTTTAATTTAAAACTATATTAATGACTTCATAAAAAAATATCGATGTCAATTGCATATGTTTGGGATACCTACAAGCTTACGCGTCCAAGGTGCATACACAATTGTCAATATTTAAAAAAAAGTAACGTGTAATGTTTTTGTTATTTAAAATGCTAGCTAAATGCATTAGTCCAAATCAATCAAAAAATGTATGAGTAAAATTTAAAATGGTTTTGATTAAAGAACACTAATAAAGACATCCATATTTATGAAAGTAATTTACATATATCTTTTTAGCATAAACTAAGTTAAGAATTGAAGAATTTAATTATAAAAATAGTTAAATAGGTGAAAAATAATAAGTACATTTTTTAATTTTGAAAATGAATATAATTTTAGGAAATGACTTTTTGCTAAATTATATGGTATAATTTTGATTAGAGAAAATATAGTGTTGTTTTCAAATCTTTGTATTAACAAAAAAATCATTTTCAGTGGTCTCCTCCGATTAATAAATTTGGTGGGACGAATATAATCCTATAAAATTAGTCTTCTTCGGATACTTGTTATCAAAAATAAAATATAAAATTGCCCATTGTCAATTTTTTCTTTCTGAGGTGACTTGAGCATTAATCAAAACCATTGGATTCCTTCAATTCTTGTGATTGTGGAAAAGTCAGAAGAGACCCTGCAACTCCAACGACCAACTGTGTTTTTTCATTGTTTTTCCACAAATAACTAAACTTTTATGGACTAATATTAAATACCAACTAAATTAAGGGAATTGGTCCAATAAAATTCTAGCTCTTTAATTAATCATGGTGAATGCTTTGAAGTAGAAAATTCAAGTGGAGAAAATTAATTAAAGTGTGGAGACAACTAGCGATGAAGGATTTTCATTCACTTAGTATTCATGCAATTGCTATTAAAATAACATAAAAATTTATTTTAATTTTAAATAGACTCAAAACTTATTTTAATTTTAAATACACCATCAAGTAATTATTAAAACAACCATAATTATTTATAAAAAAAAATTGATATCCTTTAAACATTTACAAAAAAATTAAAAAATTTTATAGATCTCAAATTAATAAGTCTAAATAAATTTATTGAAAAATAAAATCATGCATTTGCCCCCCATTTTAGTTCTTGACATCTTGTGGACAACTTTTTCTCCATGTAAACAAGCAATATCCTCCTAAATCAGCTCTAGCGCAAATCTCGATAATCTCGACATTCTTCATGTGGTGTACAAGTTTCAAGAATTTACTGATGGGATCTCATATTCTCACTTGACTGATTCTTGCCTTTTTGACGTGTTTTCCCCTTCAACATTGAGAAAGATATTCAATAAATTTTTTTTCTTCGGACTCATAGGGAGTTTTTAAAAAAGTAAAATTTAAATAATGTTTCTGTAAGATTGTTTAATTTTTAGCTATGAAATTAAAAAAAAAATAACAACAAGTCTTGATGCGTCAACAAATGCACGACATTTTAGAGCGGTAGGTCGCACGAATCCTCAAGCAAAAGCAGACAAATTTTAGAGAATGCAAACTATAAAATAGACAAGAAGTGAGGGCCTCTAGAAAAAATACTCTGATGCATGAGTTAGATCAAGACTTTTCAGAAAAACGATGATTTAGAGTTAGAGAAGAGGGCATACTTATCTCTTCAATCTGCTTGCGTATTTATAGCTTTGGGTCAGCCCCTCGTTAGTTTTTTATTGAGATCAAGCTAAATTCGAACTTTCTATTTTGGTGAGATTTGATTTTTTCTTTTTTGGTAAGATTTTTCTTCAATTCAAATTTATCACATATTCGATAAAAAATTTTAAGATGGCGCGGGATTCTTTCTTATCAAGCCATCATTAGACCTGTGCATATCATAAATCCCTCTCAAAATTACGTACATGGATCTCGAGATAAAATCATAATCAGTATATACCAAGTCCGATTCCTAAAAAAAAAAAAAAAAAAAAAAATTCGGTGTCAAAACCTGAAGTCACGTGCAAATACACTTTACGCATAAGCATAGGGATCAAAACGATGCATGTATATAGTAATCCTTACTCTATAAATCCTGACCTGCCCTACTCGATCAAAGAGATACGGGGAACCCAAGAAACCATGAGAGCTAATTAATGGGTTAAACTTACTTCATTAAGAAGTAGAATAAACATACGGCTACTCAAGAGTCGGGACTCAAAATTTTTTATTACAAAGTCATTCTTAAATAATTAATGAAGTACACACAATCAGTTGTAAAATTCTTTTGCTACCCATTAAATATTTGTAAAAATTTGAAAAACCTCCCTATGAGTCCGGACTCATGAATCCAAGTAAATTTATTGTAAACATTAACCTAAGTTAATTATTAAAGGTAGTGCTAAATAGACTCAAACAACTAAAATGACTTAAATACCCTTTGTATAAATTTATTATTTTCTTCTACAATCCACCCCATATCGTTGCCTCCAACTCCGTGACAACTATCCCCACCAACACTGTTTTGACCACCTCCCACCGATAGTGTAACGGCCCAAAATCGCTACCGATGTTTCATTCCTTAAACATGATCAACGACCCGTACTGTAGTATCCACACCGTGATATGTCCATTGACCGAGGCAAGGGTCGAGTATGCCTAGTGTATTGTAAATGTGTAAACTATTAAGTCCATTTATACGGGTATATAGGTATTGAGACGAGAGGAGACCTACCTCGAGTCGCATGTCGACTTGGGACCGAGGTAGCGGCATATTGGGATAAGTTTAATTAATTGAGTTAAATGTGAGTTTATGTTGGTTTATAAGTGGCTAATGTGGTCACATTTAAATAAAAACAATAAATGTGCTTATAGTTAGTTAAAATAAAAAACAATCATTTGATGTGCATCGAGACACGTGATAACCCATCAAGAGGTTAGGTTTGTCAACATGTTGAATCACTCAATAGTGACTTGAGGACAAGTGGGACAAGGTGGTCCATAAAATAAATCTCGAGATACATGTGTACACAATGATCAATGGTTAAGGTTTAAAGCTATCAACATTGGATACCATAATTAGTTAATTACCATTAGGTCAGCCCTCTCATCAAATTATTTTTTTTATTTTTTCAATAAGTTTTTTCAAAGATTTTTAAAATTTTTATAAATATTTGTATAATAAAAATTTTAAAGATTATGATTGTTTTATTTTTGGGAGAAATTAAAAAAAAGTGTCCAAAAGCATTACCTTTATTTTTTTTCAAAGTATGAAAGTGAATTTTGGGAGAAAGTGAAACACCCTTGTTTTGCTCCTCCATTTACTTTATTAATTGGGGAAAGTTGGAGGGAAGGTAACATTGGGCAATAAATATCTATTGTTTGGTTAATTTGTAATTTTATTAAATTCAGCAATTGGAATCAACTTCAAATCTTTTTTATTTAAAACTATATTAATGACTTCATAAAAAAATATCGATGTCAATTCCACATGTTTGGGATACATGCAAGCTTACGCGTCTAAGGTGCATGCACAATTGTCAATATTTTTTAAAAAATGTAACATGTAATATTTTTGTTATTTAAAATGCTAGCTAAATGCATTAGTCCAAAACAATAAAAAATGTATGAGTAAAATTTAGAATGGTTTTGATTAAAGCACACTAATAAAGGCATCCATAGTTACGAAAGTAATTTATATATATATATCTTTTTAGCATAAACTAAGTTAAGAATTGAAGAATGTTAATTATAAAAATAGTTAAATAGGTGAAAAATAATAAGTACACTTTTTAATTTTGAAAACGAATATAATTTTGGAAAATGATTTTTCGCTAAATTATATAGTATAATTTTGACTAGAGGGAATACAATATTGTTTTCAAGTCTTTGTATTAACAAAGAAATCATTTCTCAGTGGTCTCCATCGGTTAATAGATTTGTGGGACGAATATAATCTTATAGAATTAGTCTTCTTAGGATACTTGTTATTAAAAATAAAATAAAAAATTGCCCATTGTCCATCATTTTTCTTTCTAAGGTGACTTGAGCATTAATAAAACTAGGGGTGGGCAGCGGTTTTCAAAAAATCGCCAAAATCGCATAAACAGAACAAACCGCACGGTTTGGTCTGATTTTTAAAACTCGCGGTTTAGGTGTGGTTTGAAAAATGTAGAAACCTCATAGTCGCGGTTTGGTCGCGGTTTGCAATTTGGAAAAATCGCGGTTTCACCAAATCGATGGTGTTTTAGTAAATAACCGCCAAAAACCCTAAAACCCTAAAAGGCTCAAACAAAACAAAAAAAAATAAAAAAAAAAAAAATCTCTCATTCCCTCTCCTCCCTCCCGCAACCCCTGAGATCTCTCTCACGATCTCTCTCTGCCTCGGCATAGTCCCAACAATCGTCATCTCTCGCGATCTCTCTCTCCGCCTCTGCATTCATTACTGTGATGTTTGAAGACGCTCTGCATTCAGATCTGTGAAGTTCATCAAGAGTGGATCGCACATTGCAGTTTGGTTCCAGATTTGAGTTGATTGCAAGTTCGTTTGGTTTGTGCTTCAGATCTGTAAGTCTGTGGCTAAAGTCTTGAACTCCGTTTATTTGATTCATTCCGTGAGTCTCTGATTTGATTTGATTGCAACTTCATTTGGTTTGCAAGCTCACATGGTTTGTGAGTCTCGGATTAGGTTTTAATGCAATGTGTTGATTACATTATTTTCATTACGTTGAGGTTTTCTATCGATTGATGAGCCAATGCACGTCGATTTCGACCGATTTAGCTGATTTAGTGTCTTTGTGTTGGTTAGCTGATTTGGAGTCTCGGATTAGGTTTTAGTGCACTTCTTGTGCTAGTAGTCTTCAAGAACCTTACATACATTGCTCTCTAGGGTGCAAGGTAATCAATTAATATATAAGTCTAACATCAAATTTGTTTCAATTATATACATGCACAATTGTTACTAATTCTGTGTGTTTTTCATTTGTTTCAAATTAGTATACGCAAATTTTAATCCTGATGAAACCTTTTCAACTAAACCAGATTTTTTTTAGGGACGAACTCCTACTTCCACAACTTTACTTTCTCTCAAACTTTTCAAACTTCCTTTACAGTAGAATTAATTAATTTATTATCAACCTATATCGTGTTTTGATTACTGTATTGCATCGTTTGAGGCACCATAGGAGATCTGAAAGAAGGCGCCATGGGAGATTTGAAAGAAAAAAATGACGTCGTGAAGGGTGGGTTGCGTGGGTTGCTCATGGTAAATATCTCTTCAAATTAATATTTTTCAAATTCTTATAATATTATTAATATTATTTATAGAAGTGTTTGAATTAATGGTTTTGTTGCTAAATCATTGATCTCTAATACCCTTGACAAAAAAAAATAAAAATAAAAAATCATCGATCTCTATATAAGAATAGATAGATGCGGCATTAATTAATTACATGTTATTGTTGTCTACTAATTAATTAACAACATGCATGATTGTTTTGTAGGTTGCGGGCATCTGTATTGTGCTGCTTGGGCTCCTCTATATGATGTTTGCAATGCTAAACGGTTTGAGCAATCGGGAACACATCAATGATGATCAATATTACAATATCATAAAGAACTTGGTTGACTATTACATGCTGGCATTAACCTTCCTGTTAATTGATCTTTTAATTTGGATTGTGTTTGATGATTTGGGTATGAAAATTGGTGAAGATCATAGACCTAAAATATCTATATACCATCAAGTTATCAGTGGCCTCTTAATTTTGTATATGTTATTAGTCATTATATGTTACATTTTATACGTCCGTGCAACATAAACAACTTAATTTGTTGCTGTTTAAATACTATTTTCAATTTTTAGAATTATTATTAAATAAATTTTCTTTTTAATAAAACATGCATGATGCCTTTAATTATTAATGTATTGGAATTTCATATGTAAATTGCTATATGTTCTTAGTCATTATATGTTATCTTTTATACTTCGGTGCAACATAAACAATGTAATTTGTTGATGTTTAAGTATTATTTTCAATTTTTAGAATTATTATTAAATAAATTTTCTTTTTAATAGAACATACATGATGCCTTTAATTATTAATGTATTGGAATTTTATATGTAAACTGCTTAGCCACTTATTAGTGGCTTGGTTTCTTTTGCTTAGAAGTTTGTAGAAGTTTGTGGAGTCTCATGTCATCTTAATTAGCTCAAACGCTCTTGATAGATCAAACGCTCCTCGAGACAGGGGCACAACAATAGGCAAAGATCTTGATCAGAGATAGGTGATCTGGAAATTTATGTCCGTAAGAGAAATAATAATACCATTCGAGTGATTCCATATTTTTTGACTAACCAAATCAGAATGATAGGGAAGTGACTACCGTGTACTTAATCTTTGTATTGGAGAAATAATTCTCGATTAACCAAATCAGGATGATAGGGAAGTGACTATCGTGTACTTGATTTTTGTATTTGGTTTGACTATTTGGGTATCAAAATTGGTAAAGATAATAGACCTAAAATTATAAAGTTATCACCGGTCTCTTAATTTTGTATATGTTTTTAGTCATTATATATTATTTTATTTTGTATATGTTCTTAGTCATTATATGTTATCTTTTATATGTCCGAACAACATAAACAGCTTAATTTTCAATTTTTAGAATTATTATTAAATAAATTTTCTTTTTAATGGAACATGAAGACATCGATATATTTGTTGGGTTTTTTTTGGCTCAAAATTCATGTACTAATTCAGTTAGGATTCAAATAGAATTGATGTTTGTTAATTAAATCCAATTAGGATTTAGATTTGTTTTTAGATATGTTTTAGTGTTCTAGTTGAATTATAAGTATGGTTTTTGTGTTCGTGTAAGACAAAACAAGTTGAAGTAAAAATTTATCAATTGCAAAATTGTAAAGGCTTCAAGAACAATATTTTCCAAGATAACTTTATTATCATTGAGGAGAAGAAGAAGAACTTGATCAGAGATGTGATCTGGAAATTTGTGTTCATAATACCTGAGAAAGAATAATAGTATGTCCGATAATACCGTTGGAGTGCTTCCGTGATTCCATTTTATGATCTTGAAATAAATAAAATTTCTTTTTAATGAAACATGCATCATGCCCTAATTATGATTCGTTTAGTAAGTCAATTGTTTGAGTTTAAATAAGATTGATGTTTTTAATTAAGTCCATTAGAATTTATATTTGTTTTTGGATATGTTTTAGTGTTTTAGTTGAATTACAAGTATGGTTTTATATGTTAGTGTAAGAAAAACGAAGTTGAATTAAAAATTGATCAATTGCAAAATTGTAAAGGCTTTATCTTTCAAGGTCAAGTTTATTGTAAAGTTAATCGCTACAATGAACTCTATTATCTTTGAAGAGAAAAAGACGATTTATGTTTGTAATACCTAATAAATAATAATAGTATGTGAGTGCTTCTATGCAACTGGACTAACCAAATCTGGCCGGTTAAATACTCCTAATCTGGTCACCTTGCACATTGAAACACTGCAGCGATTCGATCAACCATGTTTACCATCGCGGACTAGATAACAACACGAATCAAAACCATTGGATCCTGCAACTCCAACGACCAACTGTGTTTTTTCATTGTTTTTCCACAAATAACTAAACTTTTATGGACTAGTATTAAATACCAACTAAATTAAGAGAATTGGTCCAATAAAATTCTAGCTATTTAATTAATCATGGTGAATGCTTTGAAGTAGAAAATTCTAAGTGGAGAAAATTAACTAAAGTGTGGAGACAACTAGGGATAAAGATTTTCATTCACTCAGTATTCATACAGTTACTACTAAAAAAATATAAAAATAAAGAGTAATGTTATTTGGACTCGTAAGTCCAGATTTCAAATTTATTTTAATTTCAAATATATTATCAAATAATTAATAAAACAATCATAATCATTTGTGAAATTACTTTGATATCTTTTAAAAATTTACAAAAAATTTAAAAACCTCCATATTGCTCAGATTCATAAGTCTAAATAAATTTATTGAAAAATAAAATCATGCAGTTGCCCCCCATTTTAGTTCTTGACATCTTGTGACAACTTTTTCTCCATGTGAACAAGCAATATCCTCCTAAATCAGCTCTAGCGCGAATCTCGATAATCACGACATTCTTAATGTGGTGTACAAGTTTCAAGAATTTAGTGATGGGATCTCATATATGCATCTCATATTCTCACTTGACTGATTCTTGCCTTTTTGACGTGTTTTCCCCTTCGACATTGAGAAAGATTTCTTTTTTCTTCGTTTTAAGAAAATAAATTGTTTCTGTACGTAATTTTTAGCTATATAAAATAACAATAAGTCTTGATGTGTCAATAAATGCATGACATTTTAGAGCAGTAGGTCGCATAAATCCCCAAGCAAATGCCGATAAATTTTAGAGAATGCAAACTATAAAATAGACACGGAGTGAGTGCCTCTAGAAAAAATACTCTTATGCATGAGTTAGATCAAGATTTTTCAGAAAAAAACGATGATTTAGAGTTAGAGAGGAGAGCATATTTATCCTTTGATCTTCTTGCGTATTTCTAGCTTTGGGTCAGCCCTCGTTAGTTTCTCATTGAGATCAAGCCAAATTCGAACTTCCTATTTTGGTGAGATTTGATTTTTTCTTTTTTGGTAAGATTTTTCTTCAATCCAAATTTATCACATATTCGACAAAGATTTTGGAGATGGTGGGGATTCTTTCTTATCAAACCATCATTACACTTGTGCATATCATAAAACCCTCTCAAGAATACGTTATATGGATCTCGAAATAAAATCATAATCAGTATATACAAGTCCGATTCCTACAAAAAATAAAAAAAATTGGTGTCAAAACCTGAAGTCACGTGCAAATACACTTTACGCATAAGCATAGGGATCAAAACGATGCATGTATATAGTAATCCTTACTCTATAAAGCCTGACCTGCCCTACTGGATCAAAGAGATACGGGGAACCTAAGAAACCATGAGAGCTAATTAATGGGTTAAACTTACTTCATTAAGAAGTAGAATAAACATACGGGTAGTGCTAGATGGACTCAAAAAGTCCGGACTCAAACAACCAAAAAGACATAAAGACTCTTAATTTAAATTCATTATTGGTGTTTGGGGTAGAGGGTAATTAGGTCTTTTACTTAGATTGATATCTTAAATTATTAATAAAAAAATCTTTGGGTCAGGACTCAAAGAATCCGAACAAATTTTTTGTAAACATTAACCTAAGTTAATTATTAAGGGTAGTGCTAAATAGACTCAAACAACTAAAATGACTTAAATACCCTTTGTATAAATTTATTATTTTATTCTACAATCCACCCTATATCGTTGCCTCCAACTCCGTGACAACTATCCCCACCAACACCGTTTTGACCATCGCCTAACGATAGTGTAACAGTCCAAAATCGCTAACCGTTTTCATTCCTTAAACACGATCAACGACTCGTACTCGTGGGACCCCACACCATGATATATCCATTGACCGAGGCAATGACCGATGTATATTTTATTTTTATTGTGATGTATGCCTAATATATTGTAAATGTGTAGACTATTAAGTCCATTTATACAGGTGTATAGGTATCGAGATGAGAGGGAGACGTACCTCGAGTCGCGTGTCGACTTGGGACCGAGGTAGCGGATGTTGGGATAAGTTTTATTAATTGAGTTAAATGTGAATTTATGTTGGTTTATAAATGGCTAATGTGGTCACATTTAAATAACAACAATAAATGTGCTTATAGTTAGTTAAAAAAAAAAATCATTTGATGTGCATCGAGACACGTGATAACCCATCAAGAGGTTAGGTTTGTCAACATGTTGAATCATTCAATGGTGACTTGAGGGACAAGTGGACAAGGTGGTCCATAAAATAAATCTCGAGATACGTAGGCACACAATGATCAATGGTTAAGGTTTAAAGCTATCAACATGGTCAAATTGAACATATAAGTCAATAAAATGAGTTCTTATCTCCATCGCAAATCGTTGCTAGGAGGAGAGGAGAAAGAAGGGAGTTGCTGGAGTGATCGAGGAGAGGGAGAAGTATGTAGTTCAGTGAAGCTTTGGTGGAGAAGAAGGTGTCCTTCAAGTTAGGTAATTTCTCTACTCCATTAACAAAGCTTAAGTTGATAATTTCATGTAAATTGATGTTGTTGATGTTTTACGTTGGGATAGGTGTTAGGGACTTCTTGTAATGTGTATAAGGGTTCCTAAGGCAATGACATAGCTTATGTGTAGCAAAAACCCAGAATTCGAAGTACATAATTATATGTTCTCCTGTACATAGCGCTAATGTCAAAAGTTAGCGCGCTAAAAAGCCAAGGTAGAGCTAATGTGGCAATTAGTGCGATATTGTTCACAATTACCGCGTTAATTTCCCAGCCAGTAATAAAAAATCGGTCAAGTCTAAAAATGGTCTAAACACTATAAATGGGTCAAAACACACACTAACACCTGTCAAACAACTCCAGAGGACTAAGCGGAGATCTCGAGACTTTGGGAACGTATTTCTGAGTACCGAAAGGTCATATAGGCTAGGACAAGCGTGTGAATTGTAAGTAAAGCTGTGTGAATTATATTTAATTTCATTTATTTTTATTGATTTATTGGTCTATTGGTAGACATTACTACTTGAAATCTTACATCATGTTGTTCTTGTATCTATTTATGAGTGAATATTGTGACATGATGTCTTGTGAAATGTTTCATTGACTATGATTCATACTCTTAATGTCATTTTTGATAAGGAATTGATGCATGCTATTGGGATAACTTGATTTGACTAGTCTTGTATTCTATTCATTTGAGGGTTTGGAGTCTAACTTGATTTAGATTCCTAAAGAATTAGAACTATCTCTTTTTGAAAATTAAAGTAGAAATTATCTAGAGTCCATTGCACGAGAGATGCGGGTTCAATGGGACAAGGTTATATCGGGTTATATAGGGTTTCGGCACTCACCGCGACACATAAGTTATGGGACTCGGGATGATCGGCAAGAATGAGAAAGATAATGTATATGCGTAGACCGCAGCTTCACTTTTGGTGTGGAATATGTTGAGCATAACTCTATATAGTAGTGGGAAAGGTTAGGTGATAGTTCTCACCGCCGATCGGACGTAAATCATTTCGACCTAGCCTGTGTCTATCTCTACATATTTAACTGTGATATTTATTTGCATTACTGGTTTCAATAATTTATTTCGCTACTTTATACTTTTAAATACCATTCGTTTATTTTGAAAATGTGGCATATAATTTTTCAGTTATTACTTAAATATTACTATACTCATCGTTTAGTTTGTGACGATGGTGTTGCTCCTTTGAGCCGCTGCAGGCTAGGGAAGGAGAAAATCGGCAACTTTCTCTGAGCATTTCGGCGACTCTCATATCTCATTTTGTATGACTCGACTTTTGTTGTATTATTACTATTTATGTCTTTACGGTA
This sequence comes from Stephania yunnanensis, assembly GCA_039657365.1. NCBI lineage: Eukaryota > Viridiplantae > Streptophyta > Magnoliopsida > Ranunculales > Menispermaceae > Stephania > Stephania yunnanensis. The sequence continues at coordinate 52,462,841 of CM077588.1, read as the reverse complement.
CATTTTGGTTGTACATTGGGTTGAGTGAATAGTTCCATATTTATACATGCATGAGATGTTTTATTTTCCTAGTTTCCCACACTAAGGATTTTAGATAATTAAAGCTTTAGCATAATCTTTAAATACATGATACTATGTAATAGCATGAAAATGATAAATGAATTTTACTTTAACTTTGAATATAATAATATCGAAACATTTGTAATGAAGAAAATAAAAACGAAAGACTGACTAATACGTAATTAAGTATTACGTGGTTGGGATTAAGGCTTCATTACAAGATTAGGTCGGGCGATGCCCTGTTTGTAGAAGGGGTCATCACATATACACCTCCGTCATCATCCACCACCGTCGCCAGCCTCCCCCTCCCTGGCCGGGATAGAATGAGAGTTTCTAATTACACTCTTTGTGCATAAAACTTTTTATCTTTCTCTGTGACTGTTTTGATTTCTCTACAAAGCTATAGAGCAGAGGATGTGAGGTATATATAGCCTTTCTTCATACACATTCTATGTTTGAGCTGTTTTTTTTCCAAACCCAAACACTCATCTCTCACAGTTACTCTGTTCTTTTTGTTTTTCCTTGGCTCATCTTCCATGAGACACTTTAGAAAAACAATTTTGAGAAAAATAAGAAGATTTTATATTTTTCAATTTTAATCACATCTAGTCTAGAGATGACGGCAAAAAACTTAGCAAAATGGGTGAAGATTAAGGGCCACCTTAGTACAAAGACTCCAATACTGATGACAACAATAACAACACAAAGTGTGTCATGAGATTTTATATTTTTCAATTTTAATCACATACACTCTGGTAAAACGCCACTCCCTGGTGGTTTGACGGTTACCCAACCGCCACGCACTCCTTGTTGCCACACGTTCCACGTTCCCTTCCATCACTCGGGTCAACCCACATGCTCCACGGTTTTCAGCCTTCCTTGGACCGTTGAGTCCCACCGTTAGGCTCGAAGGGTGGCCGACGCCATGGTCGTGCATGGGTCGTGCCTTGGCATTGCGCCCAAGGCATGCTCGAGGTCCCCGCTAGTCCGCCCATGGTGGTGGAATGTTAAGTGGTGGAGAAACATCAATTTTTCGACCAAGTGGTTTGACTTGGGAACGGGTGGTCAACCTAAGTCTCGTGCCAAGCTCGTGCCAAGAAGTGGTTGTATTGATTTTAGGAGTAAGGGTAATTGGGTCTTTTTATTTATATAGGTATCATAAATTATTAGTAAAGGCGTGCCAAGGCATTGTGCCAAGGCGTGCCAAGGCGTTGCGCAAGCGTAGTCTTTTCGGACTCGCTTTTAGGGGGTGGCATGATTGCAAAGTGGTGGTGGAAGTCCAAACATAAATTATTAGTAAAAACTGTGTGAGTCTGGACTCAAAGAGTCCAAACATTTTTTGAATTATTATTAGGTACATTATAGCTAAACAAATTAATTTTGTTCAACACATTCACCATGTTGTAGGTTGGATGTCGAAAACGATTGATTATTAATTCGGAAAATGTTAGCGTGTCCCAGCAAAAGCACGCAGCAACAACACGCAACTGACTTAACTGACATGGGAAACATTAAAATGTTTTTTGTTTAGTTTGTTTGTTAACTTCTTCTGATTTTTTTTGGTTTTGCGTGGCTATACCTAATAGCTAATAGACTTTCAGCAATGTCAATCAATCTTAAGTTAGTTGCGTGAGGTTGTTGCGCGTTCTTGCTTAGGCACGCAAACATTCTCCTATTAATTTATTAGTATTATGCAAATCTTAATATCAACTCAAATAATCCAATTTAGTTTGTTATGTGTACGTTCTTGATGAAATTCTTGTGCAAGTTAATAATCAAGGTGTGTTAGGTGACTAGTAAATTAGCATATATCATCTAATTATAAATAAGTTAATTTATCTCAACTTAACTTGAGCTACTCGGATTTATCGAAATTACTAATTAGCAAAGGTTTAATGCATTAGCCTAGATTGATATTTAAAACTTTAGACTAAATTACGTGTTGTTTAATCTCGAATTCAACAACAAAAAAAGTAGTATCAAAAATAAAATAAAATTTCTTTTAAATAAAAAAGTAAATTTTTTCCTTACACTTAACTCTCAAAGGATGCGTACCAAAAAAAAAAAAAAAAAGATAAGAGTTGAACGATGTATAATATATGTAAATCTTTTTCTTTTTTTTTTGAAAAACGCCACTGTAACATTTTGGTTTTTACTTTTAACGTCAGCGATGGCAAGATTAACCGCGTTGCATGATCGATGAAGTTTGGGTACGTGGCCACTTGTCGCGGTTTACGAGTGACGGACAAAACAAAACTACAAACTCACCGTTTTTTGTTGTTGATTCTGGTGAGACAGCTGTGTCAGTGTATTTTGAGTGGGACCCACTTCAACGGCTACTTTACGATGATGTGGCATGCATACGGTAAACCGTACTTCCTAAATAAAGGACCTAAACTATCCTCTAAATGGTATAGCATTAGAATACCATAATTGAAACCTATTTAGGCATCTTCGATCTCACCTATATTAAAAGAATATAACACTAATATTATTCATATTTATTTTACTGTGAAAATTAACATTAACATTATTCACATCTTCAATTCATCAGCGCATCTTTTACATTATTTTACTTTTTATTATTATTTTATTTAATTTAAGTTTTAATCAAAAATAATATATATATAAAGATGCATGACTTTAAAAAATATAAAAATAAAAAAAGTAGTGAATAGTGAACCAAGTGGTGAATACATGGAATAGCGCTTACGGGACTATTCAATTCAACACCATCCCACAAAATCATTTCAAAGTAATGAGATCTGTATCCACCCACAATGCACCTCATTTCAAAGTATTTTTGAACGATTCAAAAGCTTGATATGACTTTCAGTTTGATGTCATTGTTCTCATTTTAATACACTCATACTATAAATATTATGTAGTATTTAGACTTTTTTTAACCACAACGCAGCTTAAATTACTTGGTATTTTAAAATGCTTGAAAAATGTTTGAATAACACCACAAATGACACCTCAAGTGACACTCGATTGATGTGGCGCGATGTCTGAATCTACGAGAGTCGTCGTCTGCGCTTCAAGATACACATACATGCATGTTATCATGCATCGATAATCATTTTGCGCATACTCATTTTTACGTGGGGCTCGCGCGCCACATCATTGAAGTGTCACTTAAGGTGTCATTTGGGATGTCATTCTAGCATTTCCCTTCACAATTAACTCTTTTTAGCATTCTACAAAACACTAAAGATGCGTATTTTCAAGAAAATTCATAATTAATTATGATAAAAATATATGTTAATTTATAATTGTAGTGATAGTGTTTATATTAATTTGTTTTCATGCATGCATCGTGCACATTAACACATCTCTACAATTGTCGAAAAAGATTTTAAAGAACAAACAAATCTTTCTCGACATTTTGATTAATCTAAAATGACTACTATTTAGAGATTTCTATACATTTAAGACTCCAACTTAAAACTTTTAATTAAAAAGCATCGACATACCTAATCCCATTGTTTTCTAGTTGTTTTTCATTTCATTTCTTTTCCTTTTCTTCTAGCCATAATGCATGGCCTACCACGTTTTAGAATCTCTATCTCGTCCATCTTTTTTTTTTTTTTGTGCTGCCCCTTCATAATTCATATGCAAGAGCTGCGCTTGCGGATCCTTATATTGTATGGATTGTGGTGTGGCGCCCTACGCACCTAACTTTGACAAGTAAACACGCCACCATCTTCAACCGCGCAGCCTCTTCAATGTATATCCACTCTGACGTGGTCTATACTCTTCATACCAATCCATCATTTCTCTAGCTTTCCTCTCATTAATTCATTCGTATATAACTCCATTGCCACAAATATAAATTGCCTCGTGACCCCGCACCGCACTCATGTCACGTCCAAAGCCACAATAAATTTAAGCTCCCCTCACAATTTTATATATTAGTTGTTAAAGATGCGTTGATCGAAAGTTTGTCTCGTATCGATTAAATGACGAAGTATATAGCACCAAGGTCTTTTAAGTTAACAAAAAATATGTTCGGACTCTTTGAGTCCGGACCAAAGATCTTTTTATTAATAATTTAAGATATCTATCTAAGTAAAAGACATAATTATCTTTTACCCTCAAACACTAATAATGAATTTGAATTAATGGTCTTTATGTCTTTTTGATTGTTTGAGTCCAGACTTTTTGAGTCCATCTAACACTACCTCTTAAGTTAAAGCTCCATATACTTAAGAGTTGAAAGTGATTAATTAAGTTAATAACAATATTGGTGTTGGTGAAGATCTACTAGTTCGCGCACACGAGTACGGCATCAGCGGCACGGTGGGAGAATTTAAGATAGTATCAGAGCTTATGAAATTCATATGAAATCTAAGTGAAAAAATAAAACTCTTTGGATTGGATAGCATCAGTATTATTAAAAGAGAGATAATCACTTATATAGTTTTATGATTATAACTTGAAAAAAATTCACGAGTAATCATGAATTCTACACTAGCTAAAACAAAATTCTTCTTATATATATAAAAAAATCTAATATATAATGAAATCTTGTGATTTTAGAAAATAATTTCCTAATACTTAAAAAGAAATTAATGAAAAGTATTGGATGTGTGGGTTCACGTTCATCGTGCCTTCCTTATCTATTAGCCATATATATTGGGCATGAATTGATTAATATATGCAATGATTTGATTATTTATGAACACTAAAACAATAGTCAATGGCCCTCGTGACTACCTTCGTCATTGAAAGTCACAAGCTTAAAGTTCGTTAATATTGTATTGGTGTTTTTTTTAGTGGCAAGTGGGCAACGGCTTTTGATGCCTCTTTCTCTCTCTTTTTAATTTGCCACCGTAATATAGAGAAATGTCAGAGTAATCCATTTTTCGGTACATGACATTAGTGATAATATTCACAATATAAATAAATTTAGGAGATGGATGATCGAGAGCAATGATGCATCACTTGACAAAAAACGTATAAAATTTAGAAAAGTTATAGATTCAAATCCCTTTAAAGTTAATATAAAAAAGAAGTTTAAGCCTTGAATCCCAAGCAAGTAATGGTTGTGAATTAGTATTATTGCTAACAAATATCATGAAAAAAATACAATAAACAAATATCATGAAAAATAGAGAAATATAAGATTCCGAATACAACGGATCTATTTGATCTTGTATGGGCCAAGTCCTGCATGTGTTCATTGCGGCAGTTGTACGCTAGAGATTAATAAAACAAGGAGGAGTTGGTAATTGGAATCCGAGCAATTATTTAAGTACAATGTAGGAATATTTTTGATGGATTTAAATACTATATGATTGGCTAAGTATTAATGTCCATTGTTAATTCCCGACCAATGTACACATAGAGATGGCATTGGCGGGGACATCATCTTTTTTTTTTTTTTTTTTTTTTTTTTTGGTGAAAGCGAGGACATCATCTATCTTTTAATTACATTACCTTTTTTTTCTCTTAATTACAAACTTTTTTTTTTTTTTTTTGGTATATAAAAATGTAAGGTGACTTTTTTTTTTTTTTTTTTTTTGAAAAATGTAAGGTGACTCGGGTTGGGAACTCGAGATGAACACTCAATGATGGTCCATCCACTTGCATCTCGAGATATGTGCGCGCGCACATCAATGCATGACAGATGGACACCATCATCGAATATCCATCTCGATAGTCCATCGCCGGATCATTTTTTTTTTTTTTTAGTGCTTTGTTATCTTCCTTTGGCGGAGTGCAACATGAGTGATTTGTGATCGACATGTTCCTACTAAGTTAAAAGGAAAATTTTATAGGACCGCAATTAGGCCAACTATGCTCTATAGAAGTGATTGTTGAACGGTAAAACAACAACAATTACATAAAGTGAACGTAGCAGAAATAAAGGTGGATGTGTAGTAAAACTCGTAAAGATAGAATAAGAAATATAGAAATTCAAAGACAAGTAGGAGTAACAATTGATACATTCGTTGCGAATGTCTACAAATGCCCCAACTAGAAAACTTGACTCAATAGTCCGTAGAAATCGACGTGGTAGGGCGGACCAAAGTTAACATGGGATGCATTAATTAAGAGGGATTTGAATTTTGCAAAGCTCACCATCAATTTTAATTTTGATCCATGTAGTGACCCGAGTTAATTTTTTTTGTTGAGTTGCTTTGTTCTCTTCCTTCCATCTTGGTTGTTTTTGTTCATTCCACTAGGCGAGCTAGGTCTTCCAACATTATTTTCTCAAAAATTAAGACTCAATTTGAAAGTATAATGGGAAATGTGTGCATAGATGATGTAAAAGTGCAAATTATATGGGTAATGTAAAATCTAGTAACCACACTTCATTAACTCATCTGATGGAAATCGAGTGTGACAGACAACACATCATGGTCACACCAATTTGTATTAAACTGTAGTTTTAGTGTATCAATATAGTTTAATTAGTTCACAGTTTGGCATAAATTATAATGCTTTGTTTTTAATTAATCTCATGAGATTTGATATTGCGGAAATAGAACACCAGTCTTGGTCTGACATTTGGCCGTCGTAGGGAATCGAGCTCGAGACCGCGTGCCTAATCCATACAGTCTCGCCTTCGTTATTACGACTAAATTAACTTGTCCAAGTTATATCACTTAGAGTTTGAGTTACTATTTATTTGTTACATGTAGCACATATTATTTGGATAATTGTCTTTTTATCTTTTTTCATGTAAACAAAATTAAAAAAAATTAAAAAGAGTTACTATTTAGGTTTAATTGGAGTCGTTATATATTGAAGCCTAACTCCATCTACTTTTTTTATGTATATATTGAAGCCTATAAAAAGGCTAATTAAGTGGATATAATGTAGGGTGGTTGATTGATTAATAAAAAAATGATTTTTTAAGGGAATTAAGATTTTTAATTCTACATACCCTAAATTGATTTATTTGTGAATTTCGAATAATTGGTTTGAAAGACTTTCACGGCGTCGTCATAACTATATATACAACATGATATATGCTCTATCGGGGTTACGTTTACAAGGTCCTTTTTATCAAAGTTGCACTTGCAATTTTTATTTTTATTTTTATTTTTATTTTTTGAGGAAAGTAGCACTTGCGTTTAAAGACCTTCGTTTCACCTTTATTTTCTACATGGTATTTATTTAGATTGGGCTTCCATCTTTTGGGCCACGCTAACTCTTGGGCCTTAAGTGTTACTTTGTCATCTATTGAAGTAACAAATAATTGAACAAATGAATAAATGGGCTTGTGAAAGAATACTTGTTGGTTTTTTCTCTTGTTTCTTGTTCCACTGTTTGGGGATCTCTAAAATGACAATTCTTAAGTAATAAACAAAGAACTTAACTCCACTAACTGTTAATTGGCTCAATTGGAAGGGCGTTGTTGTTTTTTTTAGTAATTAGTAAATCAAGTTTGGGGATCTCTAAAATGACTTAAGGTAATTTTGAAGTAGTCGAATAGTTTGAATACCTAGTGGTTTAGAAAAAAAAAAAAAAAAAAAGAATGTAACTCCATTAGCGCATGACTCATAGACAGTGATTGAAACTTTTATTTAAGGATTGAGCACTAAATCACAAGGCTTGACGTACTTAACTTGTTAATTTCATGTTAAAGTCCTTATTCCATTGAAGAGACAATTTTGTCTAAATTACAAACTCATGAATTGCAATTGCAAGCTCACCATGACATTAAGTGGACGGACCTAATCCGTCACAGTAGATCAAAATAACCTAGGTGGTTCATAATAAACCTATAAAGCTTAACTAGGTGAGTTTAATGAACTCGACGTGCTAGAATAACTTTTATCATTTAATGAACTTGAATTATTCCATTAAGATTTGTGATGGACTTAAACTAAATATGGTGTAGTAGCTATATAATTAAGGTTAAGTAGAAGAATTATATTTTGTCATATTAACGAGGAATAGTGTGTTAATGGAACACAATTTTAGTATAAATAGATCTAAACCCAATAGAGTAGGTAATGAATAGATTTGAGAAACCCTAAAATGTATATGTCTTGACTTCTTGTTTTGTTCTCCTCATTTGATTATAATATCAACTAAATATCTGCATTCCACAAGGCTCTAACTTTGGTTTTCATTGAAAATACAAGATCTTTTATATTTGGTCTTACCTACCAAAGCTATATATGCCTAGATGGTGATTAATTGTGTCATTTTCTTAAGAACCTATAGAAAAGTATCCAAACATTTACTCCACCACTATTCAATTTAAAATAAATCATCACAAGGAGTATGAACCTTGCTGCGGTTTTAATTTTTTTGGGTAGTGTTATTTGGACTCGTGGGTCCGGACTCAAAATTTTTTTTAATTTCAAATACACCATCGAGCAATTAATGAAATAACCATAATCACTTATAAAATTCTTATTATACCTATTAAATATGTACAAAAAATTTTAAAACTTCCTTATCAATCCAAGTAGATTTATTGAATTTTTTTTGCGTGCGTGCATCCGAATTGCATCAAGAGGAATTGAGGAGGAATTTGCCGTATGTGTCTGCCTACGCCAGCACTTGCAAATTTGAAAGAAAGATAATTTACTCACTAACTCGGAAGCCGTTCGATACACAGATATTGACATCTTGAGGTGTATCAAATCGGTACCGAGTGAATCTTAGGTTCCCTAGCTACTAGCTTCCACTTCGAAAACCACATCCCTCGATGATGCAGTAACTGACTTGAAAATTGAAACGCGGACCGGACTACGAGGCGGCCAATGGAAACACGACACGTCAATACCCAATCATCAGTGACCACGTCAACGGCTGCTCTCCCCAAGTGACGTCACAGATAACGGCAGCATTGCAAAGACACCCTTCTCTCTCTTCAGACTTTGGACTCACTCTGCGAAACAACTTCGTCCCTTCCAAACCCCACCACCACCGCCTCAACGTCATCTCCTCGACAATCCGATCCCCCAATCCCGAGACTCGATCCCTCACCCATGGCCGCGGAATCCGACGACGAAGAGGAGGAGCGCATCGACAAGGCCTGGGAGGACGCGATACGGAAGCTCCTCCCCCCCGGAGCCCCCCTCCCCGACGAGGACCACCTCGATTACTCCATCGCCGTAGATATCGACGGCCCTCCCATCACGTGCCGGACTCCGAGATCCGCCTCCGATCCTCCTCTAGATCCGGACTCCCTCTCCGTCCGCACCTCCTCTCTCTTCTCCCCTCTCTCTTCCCTCCCAATCAGGTTTTCCCGCACCGACGCCGCTTCGCGGAGCCTCGGCGATGAACAAGATCTCCAAGAACACGATCTCGAAGAAGAAGAAGATCTCGAAGAAGAAGAAGAGGAATTACAAGATGATTTCGTTGTAATTTCTGAGAATGCGGTGAATTTTGTTAATTCAGAAGATGTAGTAAGTAAAAAGGGAGATGGAATCGATGAAAACAAGAGTGCCGCAGCGGCGGCGGCAGCGGCGGAGAAGAGGAGGAATAAGGGGGTTTGTTGGAGGTGTGGGAAGGGGGGTTTGTTGAGGGAGAGAGAGGCGTGTATAGTGTGCGATTGTAGGTATTGTAGGAACTGCCTGCTGAAGGCGATGGGGTCGATGCCGGAGGGGAGGAAGTGCGTGAGTTGTATTGGGAAGGCGATAGATGAATCCAAGAGGGATAGTTTGGGGAAGTGTTCGAGGTTGTTGTGTAAGGTTTGTAGTCGTTTGGAGATTAAGCAGATTATGAAGGCGGAGAGGGAATGCGCGGCGAATCAGTTGAGGCCGGAGCAGTTGATTGTGAATGGGAGGGGATTGAGGGAGGAAGAATTGGGGGAGCTTTTGGGGTGCCAATTTGCTCCTCAGAAGTTGAGGCCCGGGAGATACTGGTACGACAAGGATTCGGGGCTGTGGGGGAAGGTGGTTATCTTGGAAATCCGTGGCGTCGCGTTTCGAAATTATTTGATTTACAAGTTTGATTCTTTGTTGGAATAGAGTATCGTTTGGTCCTTGAACTTTCAAGCTTGTGTTGATTTGATTTTCAAACTTTCATCGGTTTCATTTTTGATCCCTGAACTTTCATTTCACTCTACTTTTGGTTTACTAACGAAATGATTCACAATCGATTTTTTGGATTGATGAATCAATTGTGAACTGCCCTTGAATTGCTCGTGAAATGCTTTGTTAGTGATTGTTGCTCTCCAAACTTAACAAAATGACTGAAAGTAGAGGGAAATGAAAGTTTGGGATCAAAAATAAATTGATGAAAGTTTGAGAACCAAATCTATAGAAGTATGAAAGTTCAAGGACCAAAAGATAGTTTATGCCTTCTTTGTAATGCATGTATGTTATGATAATTGCTTTGTTTGCCTTCAATGGTGGAATGTAGGAGGGACACAAACCTGATAGCATTATAAGTCCGAAGTTGAACGTTGGCGGGAAGCTTCAATCGGATGCTAGCAATGGAGACGCGCAAGTTTATATCAATGGACGTGAAATTACGAAGCTAGAACTCAGGGTTCTCAAGGTAAAGTTTTGAAGCTCATTTCCATGAATTTGAAATTCCATTTTCAATTGTGATTAGGAGAATGATAGAAAGAGATCGAATATAATTCCATGATGTTTATGCTTACTGACATTCGCGGAGTATGTGTATGGCGTTGGATGTTTTTAAAATCTTTAACTTTCTTGATATGTTTTCGTGAATGAAATCCTTTTTATGAATAGAACTATCCCTGAAATATTAGTTTACATTGGAAACTTAACTTAGAAAAGAATGATTGTGAAAATTGTCTATGTGTTTGATCCGAGATGATATTGCTTAGTGGATGAAATTGAAGTGACGAAATTTTTAAAATCATTTTAACTGGTTCAATTTGAGTTTCATTGTAGACATTCTAGAAGATATGTTTTCGTGAATGAAATATTGAAAATGATGTTTTATGAATAGAACTATCCCTGAAATATTAGTTTACATTGGAAACTTAACTTAGAAAAGAATGATTGTGAAAATTTTCTATGTTTAATTTTATTGATTTATGATTCCAAACTTAGATCCGCATATTTCATTTTCATGCCTATGTTGTTGTTGTTGTTGTTGTATGATTCCAAACTTAGATCCGCATATTTCGTTTTCATGCCTATGTAGACTTTTTTACTTGTGAGTTCTGTCATCCATTGATTCTCGTCCCAGGTTTTGATCTTTAGATACATTATATAATATATCTACGTATGCCTACAACTAGTCAATTTCCAAGTTTTTGTTCAATATTTTGATCATCATAAGTATGTATGTTATGTAAGGAATAATGTAACACGCAAGGCCCAGTATGTTTTAGTTCAGGTTATTCCTTAAGAATCAAGAGTGATTGATCGTTTTATATAGGTACTTTCATGAAACTACCCAACGAGTCTAACAAAACTTTTGTCATCGGGATTTTTTTCGGTGGAGTACTTCTCCTTCAATTAGATAACTTATGGGAAATCTGTTTAGTTTCTTGGCTTTGAAGGGGTGGAGACATAATGTTTATCGAAACTACTTGAATAGTATATCTTGTGAGGAAGTTATGAGGCAGGCACTTTTAAGATTTGACTTTCTGCTGCATTGTAAAGAAGGTTATAATTACTACGTGGTGGCGGTTTCTTTAATGTAGCTTTTTGCTTAGTTAAGCAACATTTTCTTATTTTACAGTTGGCTAAGGTTCAATGTCCACGAGATACTCATTTTTGGGTATACGAGGATGGGTCTTATGAGGAAGAAGGTCAGAATAACATAAAAGGAAACATATGGGGAAAGGTGTGATTTTTTTTTCTTGTTGCTGACCATTGTCATTTTTTTTATCAATATATATTAAAAACGCGGCAGTGTTTATTAAGAAATTTGTTAAACAGTTGCAGTGTGATCTTTGCTAGGCAGGCATCAACCCGTTTCATTTGTTCCTTGCTCTCATTGCCTATTCCTCCTGGAGATCCTTATCAATCAACAGACAATGTCCCTGGTGTATCAAGTAGGTCTATGCCTGAATATTTAGAACAGAAGAGGGCGCAGAAACTTCTTTTATTAGGCTTGGAGGGGTCTGGGACCAGTACAATCTTTAAGCAGGTAAACCTTTTACATTATGTTGTTCTACTGTCAGCATTTTGTGCTAATCTATAACTACAGTTCAATGAGTTTTCTCTTGTTGTTGACACAAATATGGTTAATCCTTGATCACAAGTCTAATGAGCAATCTCATAATGCAATTTGTGCCACTTTTTTGTTATCCCTTTGGTTTTATCAGCATATTATCTGTCCAGCGTATATCTTTTGTTACTGATCTATTGAGGCTGTCATAGAGCATTAAAACTGTTTGTGTTTAATATGAGAATTGAAATTAGTTCTCAGAATTATTTTTGGACAGGCTAAGTTACTATATGGAAGTAAATTCTCTCCAGAGGAGCTGCAGGATATGAAGCATATGATCCAGAGCAGTATTTACAAATACCTTGGCATATTGCTTGAGGCCAGAGAGCGTTTTGAGGAGGAGGCTTTGATGATGAAAAAAGTGTCATCTGATTCAGATGTTCCGACGTCTGATTCAGGTATGGATTAGTTTGTTTCTCTTTCTTTCTTTTTGCTTCTTATTTACATATTTCCCTTCTAATGTTTTCTTTCACATCTCTTCTTGCGAATCTCCTTTTTGTTATACTAGTTTTGTGCACGTGTGAACCGCTTAGCTGCGCTCGTGGTCAATTTAAAATTTTTGTTCTCCAAAAAAAAAAAAAAATATTTATATATGTATATATATGGGTAATTATATAATGACAGCCCAATTATATATTCATATGATGGATTTTTATTTTTTTTTTGTGTATTGTGAAGCATTTAATAACATTGTAAAGAAAGCATTTAATTAATGACCCATGTATAGCAATTGCATTAGTGTATTGACCGTTAAATGAGGCACCATACCGGAACAATTTTTTAGTTAATTGTCGCATAAAGAGACTTGACTGAGAAGATAATTATGAGATAGGTCGTTTGATACAACAAAAGTGTATAATGAATTGGTAAGGAATCCTATGTTCAAAATGATCAAATATAGTCTACAAAGACGTGCCTGCTGAAAGTTATTTTTCAAAAGTTCATTTTTCAAAAGTTCACTATTTGTTGAAGGCAAAGTGAGGATAGAATTGTCTAAAATAATATTGTTACATGAAATCTAGGAAGATAAATAAGGCTCTTTTATAAATGTTAATGATCATAAAGGTTATAGATTAATGAAATGCCTGACATGCCAACCAAAAATTATAGGTGATCTTTATGTTGGATTTGTTGCATTCTTTGTAGGCAATTGATCAAACACCTTGCATGCCAATAAAATAAAATAAAATAGAGAAATCTTTATTTAGTTTTGTTGCATTTTACGTAAGCAATTAATGAAACACCTTGCATGAGAACCAGAACAAAAAATTAGAGAAATCTTTTTATTAGTTTTGTTGCATTCTTTGTAGAAAATTAATCAAAATATTGTGTTGCAAAAGAAAGAGAAAATTAGAAAACCCAAATTTCATTAGGTGAACTTAAAGTTGAAGTTGTTGCTCACAATGACCAATTTTCTAGAAATCGACAATATTGAAAGAGATATCAACACAATTGAGCAACATGAAAAACTAGTTCTAAAATAAAGAAAATCGAGTATAAGGACATTGACATTTACTGCATAAAAATGAACTATGTACCTAAGGATTCAATGAAGCAATTAAGGTCTAAGCAATTGTCTTAGAGAGGAATATAACAATATATATGAACCTCCAAAACGAAAAAATAAACACATGCTTCTATTAATAGTCAAAAAGAGCAAGAAGAGAACGATTCCACAACAAGTAATAAGAATGGTTCCATGGCATTTGTTTCGTGTAGTGTAAAGTTTATGGGTCAAAAAACACAAAGAAGGAAGACACGATGAAGAAGCACCACGTAGAGACATCTATTCTTATTAGTGCCATGTGTGTGCACAACAGTGTGGAAAGGGATGACGTGTGTGACACAACAACAACGTGAAAAGGGATCTATGAAAAAAAAAAACAGTGTGAAAAGGGATGATTAAAGCAACTTACTTTATGTGAAATCTCAAAAATGACCCGTGAGTAAAGAGAAGTTTGTACCATCTAACCTGTCATTTTCAAAAAATTTCTCATTGCTTGAAGAAAAAAAAAGACAAAGTTGTCCAAAAAAATGTTACATGGAATCTAAAAAGATGCTAAACGAGGCACTTTTTAATAATGGTTATGGATTATGGATTTGCACGTCCTTATAAAGAAACCGTGAAATTCCTATTTTCCTAAAGAATGCTTACTGTTCAAATTGGTTACTCTGTTGACTTGGCCATTGCCTTTAATTCATTGCTGAATAGAATGTGTAATAGAGCTAATGGAATTTATGTGGACATTGCACATGAAAGCTAATTGAAATAACTGATGCAATGACTTGGAATTGATATTTGATTGTTGAATGATTTCAGGGGACACTGAAGTTGATGAAAGTAAGCGGAGCATATATTCTATTCATCAGAGGTTGAAACACTTCTCTGACTGGCTATTGGAAATCATGGCTACGGGAGACTTGGATGCATTCTTCCCTGCAGCAACTCGTGAGTATGCCCCTGTTGTAGAAGAGTTATGGAAGGATCCTGCTATCCAAGAAACTTATAAGAGAAAAGATGAGCTACACTTTCTTCATGACGTTGCTAATTATTTCTTGGACCGGGTAAGTTGAACTGTTCTATGCTAATAAAATTTGTCTGCCTTAATGGTTGAATTACTTATCAAACTGTGTATAAGAATTATGGACCAACTTGTGCGCTGCAAACTCAAACGCGTTCGTGTATGTTTCTTCTTCGTGCTAGGCTCTTATAATTTGATGAGCTTGATTGTCGAGAGGCATGATGATGCACTTTGAAACACGTGCACACGCATCTCAATGCAAAAAACAAAGAACCACAATAACTAGGTGTCAAAAGTGGGTCAACCTATCATTTTTCCTTGCTTAATCCTATGTTTCTCTATACAGTGAAAATACTAAAAGTCCTATTCTGCTTAATTCTAGTTTCTCTATGAATTGCAAATACTAAAATACTAAAAGGACCCCAACAACATAATGAAGCCTCAATCCCAAATTACTTGGGCCCAGCTACACCAAGATAGAAACCTATGGTTTTGTAATATTAGTATAAAAATGTTATGCATAGGTTTAGCATGGTTTGATGAAGAGTATATGAATAATCACTCTTTCCATAGTTAGAATGAAATTTCATATTTTTTTCCGAAATTAGTTGTCTACATGATCTCATGCTTGCCGCTCCTGATAGAAATCAACCATTGTTTCTCAAGAACTTAAATTAAGGACAAGAAGCTTAAAAGCTCAGAAATGATTAGGAGAAAAAAATATATTCGCGGTCACTTTTCTGTATGAGGGACACACTGAGGGTGTGTATATATACTTTTCTGAGACAGAAGTGGTGCTGCAGCTATTGATATTTCTCGAGCGAACTACTATTTGAATTTGAACTGTCTTCCTGTATAAGTACATAATTTATTTGCTTTGCAGGCTGTTGAGATATCAAGCAATGAGTATGTGCCTTCCGAGAAAGACATTTTATATGCTGAAGGAATCACCCAAAGCAATGGCTTGCTTCCATTGAATTCGTGCTTGATGACCAAAGTCCAACATCTGGTATATATAGTGAGAATCTTGACTGCCCGCCGCCCTTGACAAAGTAAGTCTCTCTTTTGAACACCCTCCCCAATTCCCCTTTTTTTGACTTATCTTCCTGGTTGTGTGACTTCTGTTTGGCGGTCATCCTCGTGTTGCAGATTCCAGCTGATACGATTAAACGCTAAAGGACTGAATGATGAGTGCAAATGGCTGGAAATGTTTGAGGATGTAAGGGCTGTTATCTTCTGCGTCGCTCTCAGTGATTATGACCAAATGTGTAGCCAAGGTGGGAGTGGTACACTCTGCAACAAGATGCTAGCTAGTAAGAACCTTTTCGAGAGCGTGGTGAGACACCCATGTTTTAGAGACACCCCATTCATTCTCCTCCTCAACAAGTATGATGCCTTCGAAGAAAAGATCGATGCCATTCCCTTACCGACATGTAAGTGGTTCGGGGATTTCAGCCCCTTGAGACCCCATAACAACAACCAGTCACTTGCACACCAAGCATACTACTATGTAGCAATGAAATTCAAGGATCTCTACGCCTCCATCTGCAACCGCAAGCTGTTTGTGTGGCAGATCAGTGCCCGCGAGCGTAATACTGTTGACGAAGCATTCAAATACATCAAGGAAGTGTTGAAGTGGGAAGAAGCGAAGGAAGAAAACATGTACTGCATCGGCATGGAGGACTCGTATTACAGCACAGAGGTGAGCACTTCTCCTTACATTCGGCAGGAGTAGTACTAGCAGTTTATCTGAATTAGTTTATCCGTTGCATACCTGATTTCACATTCTTTGATTTCCTCCACTTATTGAATAATGTACATAATCCACATCATATATGAATATTGTAAGGTGTTTTGGTATATTGTCATTTTAAGGATATACTGCACAATCTTGTTGAAATCACAGCCATCCTTATTAAGTCCATGTGTTATTATGTTTTGACATTAGCTTTCTAGACAAAAATAAGCTCTAAGACAATCGTGGACGTGGGGTTGAGTGGATGAAACGCCATAATTTTGCAACCTAAAATTAGTAAAGTTTAATGGGTGGACACATGCTATGCGTGTCCCTTCATTTTCATCGGAGCAGCGTATGTCTTTGATTTGTGATTTATATTTGGTAAGGGCTCCGGTGGGGTGGTGGGGATTAAATAAGGGAAATTATATTTTTCGAACAAATATAATTACTTGATAAAATTTAACTTAAAATAATTTTAAACAATATTAACTTTTTGAGAAATGTACTTAAATGCATTCCAATGAACCAAATTAAATGCATTCCAATGAACCAAATTAATAGGAGTGTATTCAATTGAGATTGTAATAGACTTTTGGTTACTTTTAATTACTAAAAAAGTTTAAGTGTATTCAATTAAAACTTTTAGAGAATTTTTAAAAGTAAGGTGTATTCAATGTGAACTTTTATAGACATTAGCTTTCTAGACAAAAATAAGCTCTAAGACAATCGTGGACGTGGGGTTGAGTGGATGAAACGCCATACTTTTGCAACCTAAAATTAGTAAAGTTTAATGGGTGGGTACATGTTGTGCGTGTCCCTTCATTTTCATCGGAGTAGCGTCTGTCTTTGATTTGTGATTTATATTTGGTAAGGGTTCCGGTGGGGTGGTGGGGACTAAAGAAGGGAAATTATATTTTTTGAACAAATATAATTACTTGATAAAATTTAATTTAAAATAATTTTAAACAGTATCAACTTTTCAAGAAAGGTACTTAAATGTATTCAAATGAACCAAACTAAGCGTTATCTCCTACAAAAATATAATAATACACGTGAGACTTACATATAGATTGATCTAGATAACTCGTGATTATTTGTTCATTGGAGAAAAGGCTGGAGAAGATGCTGGCATGTGATCTTTAGTTGATAGCAACATCTTTGTCGTGCCCATGACGTGCTAATATGGCTGGTGCGCCGCCTATTCTATTCCTACAAATGTTGTTGAAAATGAACTTCCCTTGTCGTCTCCGCAACTAACTTTCATTTGAACAAAGTTGGAGAAAAACGAAGAAGTCTTGTTAACTAAAGACACCCTTCTCACTTTCATGTCAATCACTTCAAAAACTCATCCATCTCCCCCACAACATTTCAGTATGAGCCACTCATATTTAAACTATTTAAATACTAAATCGATAAAGTATGGTTACTTCACTAATTTTTATAAAATATTTTTTTTATAAAATTGATCGATCCAAAGTAAGAATAGACTGAAAAAACTCAAACATTTATGATTATTAAAAAATAGAAACGGCGAAAATAAGGACTATAGATAAAAAAAACCTTGATTAAACATAGAGCAGGTTAATCTTTGGTATTTAATTCGAGATGCATTCTAGACTTTTTTTAAAAAATGTATATATATATATATATATATATATATATCAATAAATCTATTTGGACTCATGAGTTGGACTCATAGGGAAGTTTTTAAAATTTTTGTAAATATTTAAAAGATATAATATGAATTTTACAAGTGATTATGGTTGTTTCATTAATTGCTTGAGGATGTATTTGAAATTAAAAAAAGTTTTGAGTTCACGAGTCCAAATAGCACTACCTTTTATATATATATATATATATAATCACTTCTCAAAAAATGAATAACACGTGTTCCTCGTTGACATCACCATGTCAGCATCCAATGAGAATCATTCCACACCGTACCACAACGCTCGCCGCATCCCACCCACGTGTCCCACTCCAGCGCCTCCAACTCCTCCACGTGTCCTCCTCCCGAACCACCTGGGCCCACCACCGCCCATCAAATAGGACTCCCGTGACCCTCCCCCGTTTGCCTCCTCTCTCAAAAACCCATTTCCTTCCCCCTTCCAACCGCCTCCCCCCAAACAACACCTTAAATCCAAACTCTGCTTCCTTCGCTCGTTCAACAACAGTTTTCAAGTTGCCTCTAAATTCGCGGCACTACTAAACATAGCGAGAGATAGAAAGAGAGGAAGCGCCCGTGTTTTATTTTTTTATTATTATTATTATTATTAGTCAATCGAACTCGAAGAAAGAAGGACCACAAAGGAGACGCCTCTATTTTTGATTGCTATGGAGACGGAGTCGTCAATGAAGTCTACAAATGCGTCGATGATACTCACTTCCGGCGCCACCAATCGCGTGAACGCGTTGTTTTTGATGTCTTTGCGGTTTCTGAAAGCACTGCTTTTGCTAATCAAAGCGTTCTTATTGCTCATCTTAGTGCCCTTCAAGGGACGCGGGGTCTCCTCTTCATCGAACGGTCACGGTTTGGCGGATAAGCCTAGTAGTAAGGAGGATGCGTCGTCAGCGATGACGATGACGACGACGACGACGATGGTGATGAGACAGGAAATTAGGGCTAATTCGCACCACCGGAAGTCCAGTTCGCCTGTCGTGCGAGTTCCGTCGGGGATTGTGAGGGCTAGTTCGTTGTCCTCGGGATGCGCGGCGGCCGCGGATCCCGAGGTCCTCGCGCGGCGAGCTCTGGCGATCAAGCGAGTCAGGGAAGATGATGACGAGACGTGTGTTCGAGAAGCTTCGCTTTTTTTGAACCCTAAAGGCGACACATTGTTTACGCAGTCGTGGACGCCTTCGTTGGCCGCCTTTAATGGCGGTGTCAGGTGAGAAAGTTCAAATCTTTTTTTTTTATTAATGTCTATTATCCCATTTAGGGGCAAGGGACTTGATTGCCGTCTTTGTGTTCGAGTCTTGTGGACGGAAAAAATTGGGTTAAGCTTTGAATGGGCACAAAGTGTCTTATCGTAGATTAGTCAATGCAGTTGACGCCACATATCATGATGCGGGAAACTAAAAAACTAGCATCGAAGATTGGTACTTGTTCAAGTTCCTTGTTTGGTTCGTTAAGGGTGACCTTGGAATTACGTGGGTTAGGCGCACGACTAGGTTTCATTTGATGTTGCGTCAAGATTGTCGGAGCCACTGGGGTGCGTTTCGACTGATTGCCCCAGGGCTTAGTGGGAATAGTTAGGCTCGCTTAAATACCTATATGGACATAAAAAAAAATCTTAAAAAGAGGAATGAATGAATTCATCAAAATGGACTTAATTCTTCTAATTTTTTAGGGAATGTACCTTAATTTGAAAGTGACACTAGAAGAATAAGTTTCCAAAGAAGCATTACAGGGCTTGGCAGGAATTTTGTCATGATCAATCATGGTTGAGCTTCCCTAGGTTTTCCAGGTTTTGATAAAAATAATGAGCGACCTCTGCGGTATTCTAGGCAAATGAAAGCAACTTCTTCCCCACCTATTCCTTGTCCATTTTTGAAATATTATTTTGATTTGTTGATGATGCATTGATGCTGATGTTTTCTGCATGTTTTGAGCACTATGTATTTTTAACATAAAATATACATGACAAAGTTTTTGGGTGAGGGAGTGTGAGGGCTGCCGCCCTCTGCATGGGGCCTAACATTACCGAGTGTGGATTAGTTGGTGCAGTTGGTTCTGGATACCACGTGAAAAAAAGTCTTATGGGTGCTTTAGTGCTTTGTGATTTGCATTGCGGGGACCGCTCTCATTTGGATAATATATTATACAACAACTTGTTTATGATGAAGTCCAATTTGATTTATTAATCTTTTGATAAACAGAACTTTAAGAAAAAGCCTAATAAAGTTACTTTCATTTTTGGTTCGAGAGATGTTAGTAGAGTTGATAATTTGTAAACCGTGATTTTCCATTATATGCTTTATGTTTTGTCTCTTTGAATGTGAAAGGGTTCAAGAAGGTTCAATTGTTCAAAATGAATTTCCACATACATGAATTTTGCAAATTATGGAGGTTTATCAATAATTGACTTAGTTTTTGTCTGGGCCATCGATCAGAGTCTTTTTTTGTTACCTTCGGCTCTGTCTCACACCAACTATGTGATGGCACCGGGCAGACATGCTTTCTCTTCTGTGGAGGATGTATTGTTTGATGCTAATCATGGTGTCAGTTATGCCACCGTGCGACTGGCAATGCTCCTGTCAATTGCAGAGGTTGGTAGGATTGCTGTCAGAGAAACATTGGATCTTTATCATAGTCATCCAAAATGACACACTGTTCAATTGGCACACTGGTTTAGGAAGTTTTTTTTCAGGGGCACTAGTATGTGACTTGAAAGGGACATTATGCGTAAAGTAGGTGTACTGGTATTGTGATGAAACCTGAATCTAAAGATCTAGGCAATGTAACAATACACAGCCTAATAAGAGAACTAACAGGGATGAATTGAGAGAAGAACTGATCGACTGACTTTATTCAACTCTCTAATCTTAACAAAGCAACACTATAATACCCAGAATTACAGATATGAGTAGATGAAGGGAGAAGAACCAAAACAAAAGAACAGAAGCATTATCTTTCGAGAGGATTGACTCTCCTAAATTAACAATACTCTGAATCTTCCATAACTCACCTCATTACACCAGTTTACTATTTAAGGCTCTCAAAACTACCCTACACTGTCATCTGCTGCGCACATTTGTCCTTCATCTGAGCTGCTCCAGCTGCCTCTTATTCTTCTTGTTTACCTAGAGACCTATTGACGTGCTATAGAA
The DNA here is from genome assembly GCA_039657365.1 of Stephania yunnanensis. Lineage (NCBI taxonomy): Eukaryota > Viridiplantae > Streptophyta > Magnoliopsida > Ranunculales > Menispermaceae > Stephania > Stephania yunnanensis. The sequence goes on along the minus strand of CM077588.1, from coordinate 52,441,565 downwards.
ACTAATGAAGTAACATTCCTCCAATTGTAATTTGCCTACAAGTTGCTTGTATTCTTTTAAGGAAAAATCTTTATCAAAATTTGAACAATGTTTATTCTTCTTGTTTTTCCGTCTCTTTCATCGGGAAATGATAGAGTCGTATTACATGCATCATATTTTTTCTTGACTTGTTTTATGTTGACAGCAAACTGAAATTGTGCTTTTTTTTTAACTTCTAGAGACTGCCACAACCATTATATATCTTTGTATCATTTCTTTGTTTTTAGAGTATTTATCTAAGCCTTGTGCTTCCAATTCAATTGAATGAATGAAGAAAATTCTTCTTTGTATTAATCAAGCTGTTAAAAAAATGTAAATGAGGATACATTCACACTCAATGCTATATAATCAATGCATTCATAACTTTTGTAACCAAAGACAAGCAAGTCTGTTGTGTTCTTTGAGATATATATATTTTTAATTTCTTAAAATATAATATAACTGAACTGGGCTAAAAAATATTTGTAAAAACATGCAAAGGCTTTTGAAAACTTTCTAAAGTCATCCATTAAGAACTTATAGGCAGGGCTTATTTACTTTAGCGACCAAAGCAGTTCTTATGTCCTCTTTTAATTACAACCAGTGAAATAGCTTATTTGAAAACTTCAGTTTTTTGTTAGAATCATATCAGTATGATTATTTGTTTCATTCCAATAAAACTAATATTTAATTCTTCTTTAAATGGATTAAGACATTGAAGTAATTTTTTCTAACAAGTCTTGGCAATTTTGTTGTGATCTTTCAATAAGTGCTTTAGCCAATGGTTTAAGCTAAAAGCTGCAAGCATAATCATGGCTACGGGATAGTTTGTGCATTAAGTCCCTGATACTTTATGAATCCTTTTAGAAATTAGCATTATAAAGTTTTTTTTTTTTTTTTGAGAGAAATCACGAAATGTGTTTCGTGCTCAGAGTTCAAAGAACAGTCTAGCTGCCAAGTTTGTAACATCAGTTTGACAGTGGATCGATCTCATGCTGGTGTGGCTCCATCATGTAGAGGTGTTTCCTGAACCATGTTTTATGCTGTGCATCTCTTGATTTTATCATTCTTTGTTGTGCATGTGTTTTTAGCATTTGCATTTCCATATTCCTATTCTCTACTACTTTATCCCTAATGCTAACGATTCCTAATCAAGAGGATCATAAGGCAAAATAAGTAGTCTCGCCCTCGTTATAAAACCACCTCTCACTTCTTTCCCAAATAGTCTCGTTTCTAGCTGAGTCATGACTGTATAAACATAATTTGAGATTTACGCTGCTTCCTTTCTCAGAATTATTCATTTGGTTCGAATTGATTGCTTTTCTCATCCTTGTGTCCATACTTCTATGCTTTGACAAGAATCAATTGAGAATTTCTTTTAAATATATTCAAGGAAGTTGTGGTGTGAGGGGAATTTGAAGGTTCTGTTTCTTTTTTTTTTTGATAGGAATTTGAAGGTTCTGTCTTTGATTATTTCGAACTTGTTTTTTTTTTCAAATAACATAAAATCTGATTTATTGTCAATGAATGTCTTTAATGCGCAGGGCACTGGTGGTTCTTTTGCATGGCTTAAATGAGCATAGGTCGGTAAGCTGCAAGTCTCTGTTGACCTTAATTCTTAGATTTTTTCCTCGTGCTGAAAATATTTAGAATATGTCACAGTGGGAGATACAGCGATTTTGCAAAGAAACTCAATGCCAGCGGATATAAAGTTTATGGGTTGGATTGGATTGGTAAGATGTTTTTAAACCTGAATTTCATTTTATTGACTGGTTTTTTTAACTTAGTGTTTCAGGTCAACAATATGTTTTCAAGTTATGCTTTGGTTGGGTGCTCTTGGTCTTGCACATTGAGGGACCAAATGTTGTTTATTGAGAAAATAAGGCAACTTGCTGTAGTATGTGTAACCTCTATCCAATCATTGTATTAATCTGTGCAGCCTGGAAAAGTGCTAATATATGGTCGAGGGCATTATACTTTTGTGGGTGTCCTACATGACTTAGAGATATTGGAATATGCTAATTCATTATATCCAAAATGTGGTTTTGTGCATCGATATAAGTAGCAAGCTCAGGCAGAGTGGCCGACTTATCTTTGCAATGTTGTGACTGCCAAGGTTTGGTAATGGTTGTCGTGGCCATGCTTTGCATCATGGAAAATAATTAATTCCAGTTTTACAAAAGGAAGTTATATGGTCATTTGGGTTTTAGCCATGGCAATATCATTGTTATCGAGACACTCATGAGTAACGAAGACTTTTTTTTTTACTAATCAAGTAGCAGGTCAATGGTTTGGTATGCGGTCAATTATGTATAACGTTGAGGAGTTGATTCTCCCTGTATCCAAGGTTGAGGGGCAATAAGTTGGTTTCTTTCTTACCTTAAAAAAGTTGCAGACTATCTTTCATGTATCCCAGTTCCCAGGTTGTCTTCTACTTTTTCTCAAATTGAACTTATCCATGCTATATTTTTATTCTATCACCTTTGACTCTATAGCCTGTTTAAAATGTAAAGTTGTGGGTTTGAGAAAACTGTTCATCGCTACCTCTTCCTTTTTTGCCTTTATTTATTTATTTATTTATTTATTTTCTCTTGTTTATCTTGAATGTTGGATGATTTTATTCTTCAGTTCGATGGTTTGCCTCCCTGACCATTTTGACTGGTATTGGACTAGTTATTTATTTAACAGAAGTATTTTACGTCTTTCCCCCTATTAGGACATGGTGGAAGTGATGGGCTGCATGCGTATGTTCATTCGCTAGACGATGTTGTAAATGATATGGTATAGTCTCTCACCTCACTTTCTTGAAGAAATATTTTACTGTCTCTTTAAAATCTCAGCTAATTACTGGTATAATTGTTTTCAGAAAGCATTCCTTACGAAGGTTTTGAAAGAAAATCCAGGCCTCCCATGTTTTTTATTTGGTCATTCTACAGGTGCCGCAATCATTCTTAAGGTTGGTTCAATTATGATGAGTAGCTATGAGTAATAATCTGAATTTGAGCAAATTCAACTGAAGCCTTCATTTTTATCTTTTATTAAAGGCGATGCTGGACCCAGCGTTCGAAAGACTAATTGAAGGTATAGTGTTGACGTCACCTGCAGTACGAGTTCAGCCTTCGCATTCAATCTTTCTGGTGAGCACTTGCTTTGATTAGTTTTCTTTGTACATATTTAACTTTAGTGTGCGCCTTCAACTGTAGACAAGGAGAGGAATTCAGGTACTACAAAATATTGATGCATTCGACTATGATCATTCTAAATCTGTGTTCCTTTTTTCTACTGTAGGTATTAGCACCAATCATCTCATTCTTATTCCCTAGATACCAACTTAGTGCCGCAAATAAGAATGGAATAGCTGTTTCACGAGACCCCGAGGCTCTACTTGCCAAATACTCCGACCCGCTTGTATATACTGGTTCTATCAGGGTTAGGACTGGCTATGAGCTTCTCCTAGTCTCATCTTACTTGCAGCAGCATTTGAGCAGTATAACTGTACCATTTGTAGTTCTTCATGGCACTGAAGATGCTGTAACTGACCCAGACGCTTCAGTGAAATTGTATGAAGAAGCGTCGTCCATTGACAAATCCATCAAGTTGTATCCAAATCTTTTGCACGATATTCTATTTGAACCCGAACGCCGTTTTGTGGAAAAGGATATCATTGATTGGCTTAGCTCTAGAACTTAGGTCCCAAAGGAGCTAGGAAGAAGTCCCTGCTAGAGAAACGAAGAACAAGTTCAGTGAGGATTTTGAAAAGCTCTAGAGGATGTTGTGGTTAGCAACATTGGGAACCTCTGCCTAGTCGGTAGAGATCTGTCGTTGATTTAATGTTGATATTTCCCTCTTCAGAGGCATGTAGCGTGGTGTCTGCCTAACCTGTGGCGGACGGATTGGAATGAAACGATGTGTTGGAGACTAGTTCGATCGACAAAGAATTTTACTTAGGCTCCGATTATTTCATGAACCTTTTTTCGGAGGGCGTTGTTTGATCAATGTTTTAAGAGAATAATGTGAGCAAAGGAAAATGCTTTAGAGTGATGATGAAATGTAGCAGCATTTTAGCCACTAGCCATTTTGCTTTGGAAGTGATGGACTCACTAAATTATAATAAAAGGTGGATTGTTGTAATTGATTATAATATTCCTGATTAGAGCAGTGATATTGATTAATGAACTGAAGTGTACTCCTTGGTTCCCAAGGCACTGAAATTTCTTTCATGAGATATTAAGGGCCTCTACTTCCCATTGCATGTATCAGTATCTCAATCTCTTTTAATAAAAGTTGGTAGCACAACAAAAGTTGTTCAATATAAAGAACCAAATGCCCTCAACTTCAAGCATGATTAAGGTTTTAATTCCGAGTTCTACTCCCTTAAAGGCATAAAGAATCATTTGTTACTTAACTTTCAAGTGTTTGTTGATTTAATCCTCAAACTTTAATCACTTTCACTTTTGGTCATTGAATTTTTATTTCCCTCTAATTTTGATTATTTTGTTAAGTTTGGAGAACAACGATCCTTTACAAAAGTGTTTCACAAGCAATTCACAAGACAGTAGTTCAAGCTGATTCATAACCAAAAAATTAATTGTGAACTTTTTTTATTGTAATATTACCATCCAAACTTAATAAAAAGATCAAAAGTAGAGATAAATTAAAGTTCAAGGCTAAAAGTGGATTGATGAAAGTTTGATGACAAAATAATAATTAAAAAAATGTGAAAGTTCAGGGATCTAATAATACTATTTGCATAAATTTAGAAATTTGCACCGTGCCTTTATCCAAAAAGAATAAAAATTAAGCTTCGTGATACAACGTATCCACCGGATAGTGTTCAACTTTGAAGTTGAATGAAACTCAACGCCAACCCATATTCGAGCACTATCAGTCTCCAATCTCCATATAGATGGCTTGAGGGCGATCTTTTCATCCCAATTTTTTTCAATCCACAACATTGAACTCAACAAAAAGTATTGAGCTTAAGCGCTTAAACCGCTAGTCACTGGTGTATTGGAGCGGTTTGACATTTTTGCGATTTAAAGATGTCTCGAGTTCGAGTCGCTCAAAAAAAAAAAAAAAAAAAAAAAAAAAAAAAAAAAAAAAACATAAAAACCTCCACTCTCTCCTCGCTTGCACTGCTTCATTTCATTTCCTTCTCTCTCAGACCCAACTGAATTCTGCGTGAAAACCAAAGCGAAACCCTTCGCTCCTCACTCTCCCGATTTCCACACAGTAAGGCCGATTCGCAAACCCTAATTCCTCTCCAATTCAATTCGCTCTTCTCCTTCTCTGCGTTTCTTCGTTCGTGCGCTTCTCATCATCTCTGTTGATTTGCTTTTGCAGGACCGTCACTACCGGACCCGATCCTCTCAGTCCAAGCGAATTCTTCCATGGTACTTCATCGACCGACTTGCTCTCTCTGTGTTTTCGATCGTTGTCTTGTTTTGGGAATCGAAGTGGTTTGTGGTTGATTGTGCGAAGTTTGGTGTAGAATTAGCTGAGTTAGGTTTGTATCTCGGCTTAGATGGGCAGAAATGAAACCCTAGTTGTTGTTTTTGATGTGATTTATGTGGAATATGCGCGTTTCGAGGACGCTAGTTGATGGCATTTGAATCGTTTCGTTCTTGTTTGGTTGGTGATATGGATCTCTAGTTGTTTAGCTTCATGTACATAGACTTGATATTAGCTTGATTGGGAATGAAATGAAGCTCTAGTTATTGTTTTGATGTGGTTTATGAAAGTTTTTCGTGCTTGGAGAATGATAACTTCTAATATATGAACTGTTTGATTGCTGAGAATGGGTTAGCATAGGTCTATGTAGGTTTAGTCGCGAATTCTTGGGCTTTCATTTGAGGGGAAATGAAGTAATTGATAGTCGCGGCACTTTTTCAACTAGGAAGCAACACAATTTTATACTCACCTTGGGAATTAAATTAGTTGTTTACATTCTACCCATGTTTGGTGTTTAATTTCCTGGGACATTATCTTCTATTTAGGGAGAAGTACTAACTGCCTATATTTGAATCATTGCGTTCATGTTTGATTGGTGATAATGGTTTGACTTATGTCGATCTTGCTCCTGTCACAAATTTCTAGGTTTTTGTTTGAGGGGAAGTCGGAGTAATCAATAGTCACTTTATTTTTTCAACTAGAAAGCCACACAGTATTTTAGTCACCTTGGGAATATGTAGTTGTTTACATTCTACCCACGTTTGGTGGTCTTTAATGTGCTGGTACGCTATCTATGGATCATGGTCGATCATTCAATTTATGGATAGATATAAAAATCTTATTTGCTATAAATGGGAATAATCCATCGTAAATTTTTCATTAGCACGCTGTTCTTTGCTTAAAAAATACCCATTTTAAGATGGCAGTTCTGAATTTCATGGGCTAACATGGGATGCATTGATTTGAAAAGATTTAAAGGGTTTTGAAAGGACACCGTCAAGGGCATGAATCGAGTGAAGTGGGAGAGTTTGATCCATCTAGTCAACCCCAACGAATTTGTTGTTGTTTGTTGTTTTAGTTCTGAATTTCACGAATTTACAGAAGAGTTGATTTATTTATTTATTTATTTATGTTGCACAGGAGATGATTCCGTTAGTTAAAAACATTCTTCTTTTGGATTCGGATGGAAAGAGAGTAGCTGTCAAGTACTTTTCTGAGGACTGGCCAACAAACCAGGCAAAATTAGCTTTTGAGAAATCAGTTTCATCAAAAACTAAGAAAACAAATGCCAGGACAGAAGGTGATGTTTGTTCTTGTTTTCCTCATTTGTTTGTTTCCCCTTGGCTTCAATATAGTTTTTAAGAAAGCTGCTACGTCTTGAACATTTATATAACCGCAATTAGGCCGGCTATGCTCTATTGTAGTGAATGTTGGGCGGTAAAACAACAACAAGTACATAAAATGAACGTAACAAAAATGAGGATGTTCAGGTGGATGTGTAGTAAAACTCGTAAAGATAGAATAAGAAATATAGAAATTCAAAGACAAGTAGGAGTAGCACCAATTGATATAAAGATTAGGGAATGGCGGTTGCAGTGGTTTGGTCACTTGCAAAGACGGCCTATAAATGGCTCCACTAGAAAACTTGACTCAATAGAAACTGTAGAAATTCGACGAGGTAGGGATAGACCAAAGTTAACATGGGATGTATTAATTAGAAGGGATTTGAATGGTTTGGAAAGCTCACCATCAATTGCACTTAATCGAACACAATGGAAAAGTTTGATCCATGTAGTCGATCCCAATTAATTTGGGACTGAGGCTATGTTGTTGTTGTTGCTACGTCTTGAACATTCTTAAGTCTCCTCAAAATCAACAGTCAGAAATATAAGTGCTTTGGAAGACATTGCTTATGGACGCCAAACTGTAGAGAATAAATTTTTTTTTTTTTTTTTTCTTCTCAAACACACTCGACAACATCAACAATCAAACACTATTTCCATCTTTGTTTACATCCTTTTCTGTGAGGGCGTTCTTTTGGTTATTGGTAAAGAGAATGACATGAATTACTTTGAAAGTGGTTGTTGTTTATCTTATCTTCTAATTGGTTTCATTGTGTCGAAAGGAGAGACAGTGTAGACCGCTTGTTCTTAAACTCCAGCTCAGTAGAGTTGGATTGGGTACGTACTTTTGTTTAGGTGAGTTTAAGTTCCTGGTTATATCAATCAATGATTTCGAGAGGTTATTTGCAATGGGAGCCATCCAAAGAGCAAGCAAAATTTTCAAGACAGGATGGAATGTGGTGATGCTGGTGGTTTTTGATGGGTGATTTTAATTGTTTGTTTGGCTTTTTGTAATTTGCAAAACATATCTTCTTTAATGAACGTACATTTTTGTAATATAGAAAAGGGAGACGGAAAATTTTGCAAAATACTCCCTCCTTCCAAATATATAGGTCGTTTTAACTTTTAGGCTTAGGCACACCAATTAAGGTGACATTAATTATGGATTTATTTTCCATAATTGCCCTTGAACAAAAAAAGAAGAAAGTGCTCATTAAATGTTTTAAGGGCTGTAAATGTTGGATGTGAAAAAGGGGTAAAATGGGTACATTTGGTGTTAAAATAGCAAAGCAACTTATAATCTTGGAAACTAGAATTTGTCAAAAACGAGTTATATAAATGGATAGAGTACTTCAGAATTCTTTCATTAGTAGAAATGTATAAAACATATCATCAGTCACCGTAAATTGTTTTCTGCAGATGATTATGCTACAAGTTCTTTTACTGGTGAACCATAACACACTAGAATTTTCTTATCCTCAAGATATGTTGTCATGCAGTTCTTCATCTTTCCTTTGGCTTTCAGGAAGCTAGTGTCTTTTGATTTGTGTTTCTAAGTTTCTCTACCTTTGTAATTCTAGTTCTTTACCTTTTCTGCAATTTCATCATCATCACAGCGGAAGTAACAATGTTTGACAACTACATTGTTGTCTATAAGTTTGTCCAAGACCTTCACTTCTTTGTGACTGGTGGTGACAATGAGAACGAACTTATCTTAGCTGTAGTTCTTCAGGGATTTGTTGATGCAGTTGCGCTTCTCCTGAGGTATTGACAACGGCTCTTGTTTTTTCTATGCTCTTGATTTTTTTAATAGTGCATTGTCCTAGACTCTTTATAATGATCCAGCATTGCTTATGAGCTTGCATTTCTTTATTCCAGGAACAACGTGGACAAAACGACAGCGCTGGAAAACTTGGACCTCATACTTCTGTGCCTTGATGAACTTGCTGATGGAGGGTATGCCAATTGACATGTTGAATAAATTAGTCTTTTTTTTTATCATGATACTATGATTTCTATGATCTCTTCCATTTGTACTTTCAATAGTATTGGTCTGTTTCTTGCAGAAATGTCCTTGAAGTAGATCCAAATGTTATTGCTGGAAAAATAGCTTCCAATGGTTCAGACGCTTCTGCCTTCAATGAGCAGGCAATACTACTGTCTCCCTATTTTTCCCCGATCAATGAAGATGTTCGGCGCTCTCAATATTATTCTGAATTAATGATATCCCCGAATTTCTTCATGCAGAGCATAGCGCAAGCCCTTGCCACCGCACGAGAACATTTTACAAGGTCCATTCTCAAGTGACGCACGCTCGGTTCTGCTGAAAATTTGGTAAAAGATCACTTTTGGTTGTTTCGTCAAGAAATGGTGATAGACTAATTTTTAATTTGATTGTAAGGTTGAGATGTGGATAAGTAATTTGCTTGCTCATGGACAGTGACAGACTTGTTTGGTTTTAAAAATTTCTTAACAGCAGATTGGCCAACCTTTAGGAATTAATTCATCTTACCATATATATAATCCATTGATCCCACAATCAGTTGATGTTTGCAGATCATTTCTTTTTTTTACTTCTTTTTTATTAAACTTTATTGTCAATTTCATAACTAGTTGTCTGTTGATCATTGGTCAGTTTATTGTGCCTAACAATTCAATTGGATATATTAAATGTCCAGTTTAAAAACTATATGTCAAACTCGAATTTAATAGTAATTTTTCTAGGTCAAGAGATGCTGCAACGTGAAAGCAACTTGTCTGTATTAAATCCAATAATAATCCTTTTAGTAAACTTGTATGCGGGGATTGAGATGATCTTTGAGTCTAAAGTTCTTAATCAATAATTCAATGTGACGCGCTCACCTAAAACAACAACCCGTTAAGACCTTTCACACCCAGTGGATATGGGCCTTGATTTTGGAGTTTGAGATCTTTAATTAAAAGTTTTGATATTCAACTATTCAACCAAGTGCCGTTATGGCTCATTTTTTCTTTTGTCATTATCTATATCTATATATATATTGGTTTCTTACATGGTAATTAGTACCAATCATGATGGCCTCCGATATTATCGGTTTCAAAGTGTGGGTGACCTTTCATACCCAATTTGCTCCTTCCTTCACCAGACTTTGTTGGTTCATTATCTATTTATCTAAAAATTTAATATTAATTAATGGTAATTAGATTCAAACAATATCTTTAATTTAAATTCATTATTAATGTTTGGGGTAGAGGGTAATTAGGTCTTTTACTTAGATAGATATCTTAAATTATTAACAAAAAAATCTTTGAGTCCGGACTCAAAGAGTCCAAACAGATTTTTTGATTAATTAATTAGATCCTTTTCACAGTGAAACAAGTATGATGGTAAGGACTAACGATTAGATGACACGACATGAAGTGGGTGTTATTTTTAAACTAGTGGCCTTGAGTTCGAGCTCCAAGAATGACTTAAAATGGAAACACAGACATTGGGAGTTTCCCAATTTATATGTTTTATCAGAACCAAAAAAAAAAAAAAACACAAAAAATGATAAAGGTATCTATCACATGAGATAAAAACTAAGCAAACTTGTAAACTCGTTCAACAAATACGGAGGTTATTATGGTAAATTCACATTTCTTGTTCGGACAAGCAACTATCCAACTCCCCATCTCAGGCAAAGCTTATAAAAGGGGAATGGCTATAACTCAACCACCTGAAACCTTCACTCCTCTCTCTCTCTCTCTAAAAATCTCTCACTCTCTCCTCTCCTTCATCGCCCGCGCGCGCTCTCTGGCTCGTTCTTCGTCTTCTGTTAGGGTTTCGCTTCTCTTCTCTCGGCCGATCCACCGATTTTGCCTCGTAATGCTCTTCGAGTTCCTCTGATCTTCGATTCGATCGCTCGCGATGGCCTATCCGGCGAAGAAACTCATCGACGATCCGAATGGTATGGTCTATGCTTGTTTCGATTGAATGCTCTTCGTATACTAGCGAATCAGTTGTTTTCATTCTTCGATTTCTCGATTTAGGTGCATCTGAGTCTGTTTTTGCTGGAAATCGATGTTAGGATGTTGTTGCTTCTTCATCAGTGTAGATACTTACGAGTTCTTGCTTGAATGCTATTTTTTTGCTGGCGAATCAGTTGTTTTCGTTTATTAGTTTCTCGATTAACTGCATCGGAGTGTGTTTTAGCTGGAAATTTGTTTTTAGGATTCTAGTGATTCTTCAGTGTAGAATCTGTAGATACTAGATACTTACAAGTTCTTGATTGAATGCTCGAGAGTCAGTAATTTTCATTTCTTAGTTTCTCTATTTAGGCGCGTCTGAGTCTGTTTAGGATTTTAGTGCTTCTTCATCAGTGTAGATAATTACAGTGTCTGCTGTAAATCTTCTCAGATGTGGCAACTCAGTTCATTGAAGGGTTGGTGGAAACCTATCCTGGATTGCAGTATTTGGACGGCTTTCCTTCGGTAAAATAAATGTTTATGCGATTCTTTGGTGTATTTAACTAGTGATCTTTGGTGTTCCTCTGAAATCTTAAATCCGATGATGCAGGTAAAGGTTGTGTTGCGTTCTGATGTTACAGGTGCAACCTACGATAAAGTCGCAGTGATTTCAGGTGCCAAGGCTTTGTATACGACTGATCGTTTTCAAGTTTTCTCAGCTTTTTATCCTGATAGTGACATTGATTATGTTTCCTTGTCACAGGAGGCGGAAGTGGCCATGAACCTGCGCATGCTGGATTTGTTGGCGAGGGAATGCTGACTGCAGCTGTTTGTGGAGATGTCTTCGCTTCTCCTCCTGTTGATTCTATTCTAGCTGTATGGTATCGGTATCTTACTTTGTCATCTTCTCTGCTAAAAAATGTTGTAGCTATTGTTTGTGCCTGAGGACTTAACTGCATCATTTCAAACTTTTATACGGACAATCAAGACCTGACATTATCCATCTTAGGGTATTCGAGCTGTGACGGGTCCTAAGGGCTGTCTTCTCATTGTCAAGGTATTGTGTCTGGATGGGTTAGTGCCTTGACTTTCTGAAAATTGTGTATTTCCTGGCGGCAATTGTTTTCATGCATTCTAGTATATACTCTATATATGAAGTACTTGTAACTGCGAAGAATAGTCATATTTATAATATGTTTTATCATTCTAAGATGGTGCTGTTATTGTTCCTTCTCATCTCGTGCTACTTTACCTGAATATCTGTAGTTTGGCTGACAGAATTACACTGGCGACCGTTTGAATTTTGGTTTGGCAGCTGAACAAGCTAAATCTGAAGGTTACAAAGTTGAGGTATACATGCATCCTTATGAATTTTCTCTCAAGCTTTTCTTGTATCTTTCACTAGAAACTTCTCAAGTTTGCTTTGACGGAATTAAAGAATGTGATTCTTGCATCGTGTAGATGGTTATTGTTGGAGATGATTGCGCTTTGCCACCACCTCGAGGCATTGCTGGACGACGGGGTCTGGCTGGGACTGTTTTCGTTCACAAGGTATCTCATCTCATTTTCTGTATTTTCAAGTTCTACGAAGAAGATTCTTATTGCACTTGTTCTTGTCTATCTGAAATCTCATCAGATTGCATTTTGGGATAATGGTAGATTGGCAATGCCATCTATCTTTACATCTAGCATCCTTCCTTGCTCTCAAAATCTGTTACATATGATGAAGCATTACATTTATTAGGAATGCGAGGTATATTTTCCTCAAGCAGTATATTATCTTCATTGAAAATACAACATTTTTTTTTCTTTGCAGTTCTGCTTCACATTTCACTGCCTTTAGTACTTAAGCCATTGGAATAGGAATGATTATCTTTATCCAAAAAGTGTATGACCATGCTCTAAGAAATTATGAGAATTATGATTTAATTCTTGTGCATATATGTAGTAGAAAGGGAACGATTAGCAGAGTGGCTTTCTTTATCAGTTGTTAGTTTTTATTTAATCTTCTATCAAACGTACTCTTAAATCTTAATTTTTTTTTTTTTTTTTATGAACTTCAGTTTTAAACTCTTAATAGTTGGTGTTTGAGCCGTAAAATAGCTTGTGATGACTTACTCCTTGTGACTACCGTGCCTTGTAATGGCTTCAAGCCAATGCATCATTATGTGCGAGTAAACAGCCTTCTGTCATAATTTTTACTACGCAGACAACACACTCAACCAAATCCTTTAACTTGGGAATTATAAGATCTTACAATTCAATAGTACTTATCTTTATATGGTAAGGCTGTTGACTGCTGAGATGATCTCAAAGCAACATCATGTTGTTTTCAATGTTTCTCAAGACCGTTTCTCATGGAGGTTGGAAGTGTCGAGTGTTTAATCTTTTCCCTTCTTTTTTCCTTTCCTATTTCTCATATTTTGGTATGTATTATAATGTATGGCCGTTGCCTTCACTATCCTGACTTGAATCTAAAAATCTTTCTATTTATGATTCAATGCAAGTGAATCCAGTGGAGCCTGCAACATGATTTTCAACGCTTTTACTGTTTTACATAACTTTAAAACTTAAAATAAGAAAGACTTTTATGATTCATGAATCAATCCTAGTGATTCTTGTTATGTAGAATATTTTTGGACGACGGAAATGTATAGTTGGCTCTGGATGTCATATGTTTGTATACAACAACAACAGCAACAACAACAACAACATAGCCTCAGTCCCAAATTAACTGGGGTCGGCTACATGGATCAAACTTTTCATGCTAGTGATTTAAATTTTGAATCTGGTTTTGTTTCTTCATGAATCAATCCTAGTGACTCTTGCTTCTGTTTTTGTTTCTTCATGAACAAAGATTGCTGGAGCAGCTGCTGCTGCTGGCCTTTCTCTCAGTGATGTTTTTGCAGAAGCAAAAAATGCATGTGAAATTGTTGGAACAATGGGAGTTGCATTGTCTGTTTGTACCTTGCCTGGCCAGTTTCCATCAGACCGACTGGGCCCATGTAAAATGGAACTTGGTCTAGGAATTGTAAGTTAATTTGTTATCTCGTTTTACTGGCCCTTATTACAATTGCTGTACATTTCTTGTGAATTTCAAGGATTGCAAGGTGCCAAGGCGACCCCGAGACAATTTCCCCAGCCTAGGCGAGGGGATGCCTAGGTGGAGAAAATAATATTTATTTAGAGGTCCTTAGTAATTTATGTATTTATTTATTTATATGTCCTTAGTAACACTAATTGTTTATTAGTCATTGTGATCCCTATTTAAGTCTTTAGGTCCTTATGTAACATGTAGATTAATTGTGTTAACATTTTGTTGTAGGGTAGGTGTTTTTATTATCAAACTTAATTGTAAATAGGCCCTTCAATTTTCTTAAAATTACTTAGAAGGACATCGTCCGCCTAAGCTATTGCCTAGTGGACGCCTTGCAATCAGTGGTTGATTATTGGATGGGAATGTTCACTGGATTATTTTTCGCACTGTAAATTGTTTATATGTTTTTTTTTTTTTGTTGCATTTCAGCACGGAGAGCCTGGAGCTGCTGTGGTGGACCTTCATCCTGTGGATTACGTGGTTTCGCATGTTCTCGAGCAAATATTATCAGCGGTGTGTCCCAATGGACCTTTTTGTTTCTTTTTAATCTTTTTGCTTGTTGGCTAATGCTAGATCTTACATGGTGTAGTGATTGTTATTTGCTGTAACATCTGCAATCTGCTTTTATTTTTTGTACTTTCTTCTATTTTTGTTTCCATTAATTAGAATAATAAATAGAAGAGATGGTAAGCTATTGGTTAGGAGCTGGAATTTATACAAGTCCATTTTTTGGTTAGAGCCACGTGTGCTTCTATAAAAAATTGATTGTTATGTTATGCCAATGTGAAAATGGAGTATTTCTTCTTAGTTAAAATATCTTGGAAATCCTTTTCCTAGTGATGCTTTGGTTGTTGAAACTTCTAGCTGTCTAGGATTTTGTGGGATATTTTTCTACATCAATTAAGTTTTAAAAAGTGGATTGGAAGCCATAGTGGCTAACAAGAGTTTAGATCCTACTTGCCCTAGTGAAAAGGAAGTGTTTTTGGTCAGTTACCTAACTTGTCCTTTTGTGCTGACCTAAGTGATGTATGGGAGGGGACTTCAACACTATTAGGCATATTGATGGGAAAGACATCAATGGGTGCTTATACAGTAAATTATTCAAAGATTCGTAAAATTGATCGAGGAATTGACCTTATTGTTCCAACTTCCTTAACTCTAGTTATGCTTGGTTAGTTCGTTTCTGGTTAGCAGTGGATTTGTGGATCTCTTCCTGTAGTGTAGGCAGGAAACTCATCCAAGACTGTGATTGCACAACTTCTTTGAAAGATCTGTTATATAATAAGGCCCATTAGCTTTCAGATTTGAGATTGCTTGGTTAGGAAATAGGAACTTCAGAAATCACATTAGATGCTGTTAGGGATCATCTTCAATCTTAGGGTTGGCCACGAGTTTATGTTGAAGCTCAAGGGTTGTAGTCATATTTGAAAGAATGAGTTCAATGGGATGGGATGGAGTTTGACATACTAGGTATTAAGAAAAGGGAGCTTGATGATCTCATTGCTGAGATGGATGTAACGGATTGAAGATGTCAACCACAGCCATATTGTTATATCCATTATGGCTATAATGGCTCCATAATACTATTTTTGAAGTTGTTGTCCTTGTTCTTGAATGTCAGTTTAGGAATGCTCAGTCGGTTGAGGTTCCAACACTTTCATGTCTAAGTCAAATGAGAACAAAATGGGATCATGTGCTTTTCTTAGAATTACCAGTTTAGCACTTGATCTAAAAGTTGCAGCTGTAATATGGTTATTGAACGCATACTTTGGACTATTTTCACCAACTTTTCCCATGCTTGTCAAGGACAAAAGTATATAACAAAGTACTTCCCTTATGTGGCCTTGCTGCTTTCTTTGTGTTATCATCAGGAACATCCTTCTCAGTTTTCTCAATTCTTTGGATACCTCATCAAACTATTGGGATCTAGTTACTGGACTACCATTTGATTTGAGTTTCGATTGAGTTCTTTGTTTGTGAAAAGATCAGGTCATACATTATCTCTTTGTGTGAGTCTCAATTAATTACTGCTACCTCTAATAAATGATATGAATTGCTGTCGTAAATCAAGAAACATATGGATGAAGAAGATCAACTACATTCTGTGTCAATCAATGACGAAAACAAATGGATGAAGAAGATCAACAACTCTCTGTGTCAATCAATGACAAAAAACGTATGGACGAAGAAGATCAACTACGGACTACCATTGTCAATCTGTGACGAACTCTTGATAGCCTATCTCAAATTTCGTTATCGTGAAGAACTTGAAGCTCGACAGAAAGAGGTCAATGAGGAGAAGAAGAGGAACAAGGACGAGGGTAAGGTAAAGCCAAGAGAAATGCACAAGGTGCCTAAAATAAAATAGCTTCTTTCAATTACCAGTTTCTTGCAGAATATAGTAAAGCATTATATGTGGTAATGTTTATAAAAAAAGATTATAGAATATAAGGACGACCTTCTTCCATTTATTGGTTACTATTTTAAAATGTATTAATGTTTTAGCATTTTAAAATGTATTAATGTTTTAGCATGTAGCATAAACAAGGCATGCTGTTTAGTATCTTAACCAATTTAATATGTTTTCCTATCTTGATTTAAAAACTCATTCTTAAAATGTAAATGTTTTGTGCTATGGTTATTTTCTAGACGGTATGGTTTATTGAGTTAAATATATTTTGTTTGGATTTACTTCCTCCTTCCAAAAATATAAGTCTTTTTAGCTAATGTTTTATTTCAAAAAAATATAAGTCGTTTTATGAATTCAAGATAGCATTTATACCTATTAAACCTATTTTACCCCTTATTTGACCAAGTATTTACACCCATTTTGTGTAATTAAAACATTTTGTGTTTTTGTGTCAAGGGATAAAAATGTAATTTAAGCTCTTCATTAGAGCTATCTTTAAAGCTACCTTAATTATTGTGCTCCATCCAAAGCAACTTATAATTTCGGATGGAGGGAGTATTTGTGTACTTTATGTACCTTTTTCCTTAATAAAATAATTGTTACCTGCAAAAATATTTTTATCTATTGTGCATTATTAATTTATTTTTATTGCTAAGGCTTCCCTCAGTGGTTATGGATTGACTCAATCAGATAAATCTTGTGAGGATCATCTCGAGTGATGAAAAATGCTGATTAAAATATTGTGTGACATGCTCCACTATTTAACATTCAATGATTTAAGTATAGAAATGTACCAACCATGATTATTTTGAGAAAAAAATTATGAGTGAATGCCTCATACTTATGAACGTGAGTATGGGATGGCTGAGAATCCTTAAATTATGTTTTTACTCCTCTAGATAGAATGTTTTGGCTGTAGGACACATACAGGATGGTCCTTGTGTATTATTGTTATGGGTCCACTCGCCTATTCGTTTGAATGTGTGTTTTGTCTCAGAGAAATTGTGACAGATGTTAGCATTCCACCGTGTTTTTAATGATTCTTGGGCAGGTATAGTGTAGTATGCAGATTCTTTAATTTAATATACTCTTACCAATATACTTAAGCTTTGCAGTGCTAGGACATATGAATTGATGTGTTAATGTGTCTGTGCATTTTGTGTCTCCTTGTGAATCTCATATACATGTTATAGTGTTGCACAAAAATGTTACTCTTGGGTATTTTCTGATCAAGTTTGTTTCCAAAATTTATCTCTTGGACATGGATGTATTCTACTGCAGGAAACGCATTATGTTCCAATTACTCGAGGGAGTAGAGTTGTGCTCATGGTTAATGGGTGAGTTTTTTCTTGATTGTCTTTACTTTGTTTTAAATCTATATCTTGCGATGCATAGAAACCCATATTTTGAGAAATATTCCTTCGAGCTTTTTGTGAGCTTGGCTCTCTAATACTAATGATGCCATTGAGAATGACGCACAGCATTTATCTTTTTATTTCAACATTCTTTTCTGTTGTATTTTCTATAATTTGCATGCAAAAGTGGATTTACATTTTTTGTCATGCTTTGTCCTAAGCTGTTGAGGCGCAATCAAATGCTTATAATCTAGTTGGACGAAAGACTGTCAAATTGTCCTTTTGTATCTTATTGAGTTACCATTTGACTTAAACATTGTTGCTGAGTGAAAAGCAGAATTTTACAGTTTAATCTAGAGGCTGAGTGAAAGGCAGAATTTTCTGAAATGTCGCTGTTAGGGCAGTTTATATGTATGTATGTGCACACGTGTGGCTCGTGATATTAAAATACTTGAAGACTACAATTTTAGCTTCTGTTTGTCTAACATGGCAAGATTGAAGGAAGAATCCTCAAAGACTACAATAAAAACCGCGATAAAGTTTAAGCTCATTCTTTTTCTTGTTGCTAGATGGATAGCTATAGGCGATCTATCCGATGGTTTGCTATCCAGGATATTAAATCCTTTCACGATTCTCTTCTGTTGCTGCATTGTTGGTCCTAAGCTCGTTC
This sequence comes from Stephania yunnanensis, assembly GCA_039657365.1. Lineage (NCBI taxonomy): Eukaryota > Viridiplantae > Streptophyta > Magnoliopsida > Ranunculales > Menispermaceae > Stephania > Stephania yunnanensis. Next base: position 52,423,294 of record CM077588.1, on the reverse strand, counting down.
CTTATTTGGAACATCTTTCAATGAAAATGGCTTAGGCCACAATAATTTTCTTGTAGATTTGTGTTCTATAAAGGAAACAATGGATTCCCTGCCCCGCCTTTATGTTTTAGTGTTTTCTTATACAATTCCAACTGTACAAAATTGAATTAATTTGCTGTTAATTTCACAATGGTCAGTGGATTTTCATTGTATGCCAATAACTTCAGCTATCCTCCATGATGTCTTGTTGAGTAGAATGCATTTAGCTCTTAGCTTATTTTCGCTTGAGGTATCCGTAGGTGTTGGCAATAGAGATGGATCTGCAGGTTGATTTTGTTGTTCTATTTACTGGTGCTGTCTAATGAGTGTACATTTTTTCAATTAAAGTCATCAGCTTACACCATCAGATCCACCACCCAGTTACAATTCTTTCCTTCAACACTGTCTATAATCTTCTTTATGGGAGTGTTGGGCGGCAAAGAAACAACATGTACATAAAGTGAATGTAGCATAAATGATGACGCTTTAGTGGATGTGTAGTCGAACGCGTAAAGGTAGAATAAGGAATCTGAAGATTCAAAAAAAGTAGTAGCACCAATCAACAAAAAAATTAAGGGAAGTGCAGAGGCGGTGGTTTGGGCACATCCAAAGACAGCCTAAAATGCCCTAATTAGAAAAACTCGACATAGTAGAAATTAAAGAAATTCAATAATATAGGGGTAGATCTAAGATAACTTGGGGTGCATTGATTAAGAAGAGATTTAAAGGATGTTGAACGTAAACCATCATGTGCATTGATACAAGCAGATTGGAATAGTTTGATCCAAGTAGCCAACCCCAAGTAATTCTGGCTTGGAGCTTTTTTGATCATTGTTTATTATTTTGCTTCTCATCCTCATCAAAGGTTTTTATTCTCACGTCTGTCTTGAATTTCTAACATTCTTATCTTTTTATTCTTCAATTTTTCCTTATCTTTCATGCTCAAAATCTGATGATTTTATCAAATGTGCTAATGCAGGTTGGGTGCCACTCCACTGATGGAGCTGATGATTGCTACTGGAAAAGCAGTTGCTAAATTGCAGCTGGAGCATGGGTTGGCTGTGGATAGAGTATATACTGGATCATTTATGACCTCTCTCGACATGGCAGGTTAGTTTAGTTATTGAATTGTCTTCTCTGCAGTACACTGGTTTTGCACGAAAGTGATTTGTGTCTCTTCTGCAGGATTCTCGATTTCCATTATGAAGGCAGATCAAGCTATATTGCAGCGTTTGGATGCTCCAACCAAAGCTCCATATTGGCCTGTTGGTGTTGATGGTATGAAACTGATTGGAATAACATCTCAGATTATTCCATGATTTCTATTTATTTTCATCACCACAAGTTTTCTTGAGTTTAGCTTCAAGGAGCTCTTATTCAATCTAGGACCATATTGAGAATATGTATTTCATGCAAAACGGCTCATTAGCCCCTTATCTCTGGGCCAATTATTGTCAAGTGATGGTTACTGCTCTACCTCATTTGAATTATGGATGTTGGCCATATATTTCTTTTATGCAATGTTTTTTTTTTTTTTTTCTACTATGACTATCTAAACAAGCAATTAGAGATGAAACTGTTGATTGGTGGAGCAAATTCCAAGCTCCTAGCCTTTCTACAAATTGATCTATACCATTGATGTTTGCTGGATTCATTTCGTTTGGATCCAATGAGCGTTCAACAGTACAAGGGATGTGCCACATTAGCCCTTGTGCATTACACTTGCATGCATGTGTCTCTATGTTGATGGTTTCATGATTTAACAAATTCAAACTTGGAGTGGATCCATGTATTGGTTTTTGTTATCAGAGATTCGTGTGTTGGTTTCAACATGTATCTCTATATACTGGTCACTTACTGAAACTGTTTACTAAATACATGTTATTCACCGCAGGAAATCGTCCTCCTACTAAGATTCCTGTTCCAGTTCCAGCATTACAATCAAAAAAATCCGAAGAGGTAAAAAGGAAATTTTTCTTCTCTTTTTTTTTAATGTGGATCAGTCGCTCTTTTTATTTTGCTAAAACTACAGTTAACTCTTCCATTGTGTTAAACATGTCATAGAGAACCTTTTTTAAGTTGATATACTGGTAAAACCAATTTAATATGGTGGGATACATTGATAGTCATTAGGTGACATACCCTTGCTGCATAGTTTTCAGAGTCCTTTGACACACTTTATTATTTGTGCACACACACCTCGATACATCAAAGAACACCAACAACTATGTAGTTAATTTATGCCACCTAAGCATTTTCCGATCAATACACAAGTGCCTCTGCAGAACTGGCAGACATAATACTCCCTCCGTTCCATATTATTTGTCACATTTTAACTTGTGCACAAGAATTAAGGTGATGATTAATTACCATTAAAATTTTATAGCAAGACTAAATTACCCTCCCATAAATGACTTCATTTATTATTTGTATTGTATAAAAAAAGTGATTGATGGTGTCATTAACTAAATAGAATGAGGTAGAATTTATGTGTGCATTATGGAGGGGGTTATAGGCTGGCCAAGTGTTGACGCTGCTTACTTTTGCAGAACTCGCTTGTGCAGGCCTCCCAAAAAAAAAAAGAAAAGAAAAAAAGAATGGGGTAGAATTGGAAATGGAGCATTTAATACTTTCTTAATGTGACATATAGCGGAACAAAAAAATGCCGACAGATAATATGGAATAGAGAGAGTAGGTTTTAGTGTTATAGTGAAGAATAAGCAGGCTCTCCTTACTGTCAAAAGATCTAGGGTTTGGGTGGATGATGAAACTCTGGTGTCTTATGGTAAATGGACTTGTGATTACAACAATCAGTCTGGAGGGTGTCTGATTTTTAAATGTTAGTTTTCTGATGTTGCTTCTATTTTTTGTGTTTCTTTGTCACAAGTTTTTTTTTTTATCATGTGTTTTTTCCGTAACCATGACATTTTCCTTCTCTTACAATGAGCTCTTTCGATTTACTTCTAGAATGCACCATAGCTACTCAGTTGTTCTGCTGTTTAATTTTCTATTATATTTTTCTGTTCATCATTTTCTTTTTCTTTTTACACTAGTCAGAAGCTTGTAACCATGTAATGTTACTATTATTACTTCTTTTGTTACTATTTCTGCTGCTGCTGCTGCTGTTGTTATTTTTATTGTTGTGAATTGTAATGTTTTTGGTTTTGCCATTTCCTCTTTTCCTTGTTCTCACCTACTGTTCTGCTGACTATATGCCAGTTTGTGGTTAGACATCCTCACCAATTTACATTGTGATTTTGGAAAGACTTCCGCTTAGGACAAATACAATCTACACAGATTCTTATGTTGATTTGGATTTTACTTTCTAACGTATTTACTGTTTTTTAAAGTTACAAGTTTCAGTTATTTAGTTGAGAAGGAACTCTTTTATAGCGACACCGTTAAACATAATCATGTCATAATATAATTATTGCATGTAGCACTTATGTTAAACTATACACGCGATATTGAGAAAAGAAAAAAGATTTTCATATGGTATTTGTAGATTTAGAAAAAGCATATGATAGGGTCCCTAGAGATGTTCTTTGGTGGGTTCTAGAAAGAAAAAGAGTGCATGCTAGATACATAGACACTATTTAGGATATGTATGATGGAGTAGTAACGAGTATAAAGACATTTGGAGGAGCTACAAAAGAATTTCTCATTACGATAGGATTACATCAAGGATCGGCTTTAAGCCCATATCTATTTACTTTAGTTATGGATGAACTAACTAGACATATTCAAGAGGATATACCATGGTGTATGTTATTTGCAGATGATATTGTCTTAGTGGATGAAACCAAAGATGGAGTGAATAGGAAATTAGAACTCTGGAGTAATACATTAGAATCTAAAGGCTTTAAGTCGAGTAGGACGAAAAAGCGAATACATGCACTTTGTGAGTTTGGAAACACTAGACATCGAGATGACGGAGTGGTAAAATTAGGGGAAGTAAAAGTTCCTAAGGATGGTTTGCAAAGCTCACCATCAAGCACCTGGAAAATGTCGTCCAAAAGAATTGAATGAGCAAGGATGTATTCTTGAGTCTGCAATTGAAGCTGCTGCCAATGCAATAATTGATCTTAAGGATACTCTAAATGAGTGGGACAGCAAAGTAGGTGATGGTGACTGTGGCTCTACTGTAAGTTCATGAGGCTCTTCTGGACTTTCTTGATCATTTCTTTATATTGCATTTTCCATGAGAATTATGGTCAAGATTTGTGATCTCTTTCAGATGTTCAGAGGTGCGAAGGCTGTTCTTGAGGACATGCAGAAATAGTAAGTATTCTTTCATTGGTTCTTCTTGATCTTTCTTTTTCTAAATATTGTCATGTGTCATGAACCATATCCAATTTTTCCAATGTTTTTCTTTCCTTTAAAATACTGCATTCCCTTTGCCTTCCTAGCAGTGGGCTCCTTTCGGGCTTTCGATAAAAAAACTTCCATCATGGAGAATTCCACGTCATGTTTTACATTAATCTGAAAGACCGAAAAGACTTTTATGTTACTAGGTAGAATGGGAAATAAGAAAAAGGATACATTTTTTGAGGTTTATTAGAAATTTCTTAACTATAACAAGAAAAATATTGGGCGTTTACATGATGTAAGACAAAGTAATCACAGTATACAGGGCTTTTCAGAAAGCTTAGATCATCATTTTTTTTCTTTTTAAATATTTGTTAAAGTGTGTATTAATTTAAAACATTTTATCTTGTGTTCCTTGTATACCCGGGTCATGTAGTTGAATAATTTTTCAATGAGGAATGTGCTTATTTTTGACATAATTATGTTTTCAGCTAAAGAAGTCTGCTGTCTCAGCAAATACTAAAAGACTTCATTACATGTTCTCTCCAATTATAATTGTTTCGTTGGTTCATGATCACTCTTTTTGAAATTTATAGTGTTGGGATTAGGTTTGTCTTCCTTTGTTTTTCATTTTATTGGTTTAAACTTTAAAACCTCTTATTTATGCTGAGTGATTATAGGTGAAAGCCTCTCTTTAGGTCAGAAAGGCCCTTAGTATGTTGGGGCTGGAGGTATAGGCCACATGACCAAGTCTAAACAAAACATGATGAATCAACTAGAGAAGACGGCCAAATCTTTGTTATCTTAACCTTTGCACTTCCCACACATCAATGGTACAAAAGTAGAGAAAGCCTGTCCTACTCTAAGAAACCACTCCAAACAAGCTCACTTAAGTTTTAGAAAATAGTAAATATTTAAATCTTCTAACAACAATAATCTAGCTTCCATCCCAAATTAGATGGGGTCAACGACATGTCATGTGGATCAAACATTTCTACTCAACTTGATTTAAAGCAGATGTGCAGAAATTCTTGTCAGAAAAAAAATGCGAGTAAGGCATGCTGCATAAAGGTCATTAGCTTAGTCAATATTGCTATGTATTTGGATCTTGTCATTTTCTCTTGACGCAGCATATTTTGATTCCACATTTGACCTAAAAAAATGAAGAAAAATCTGGTTGATATCATGCTAATAAGAGGCTAGCAATAGAAACTAATGTTAATCTTAATTTTAAAATTTTGCACTGGGTTGTTCATTGGAAGAGTTTGATCCATGTCGCCGACTCAACTAATTAAAAGATCTTCAAGTCAATAAATTAAGCCAAATAGAAGCAAATGATTCATGTGGTCGGCCCCAACTAAGTTGGAACTGAGGCTTTACTATTGTTGTGTAGACTAGGTTGTTTGTGGTTTTTTTTTTTTTTGGATAAACGGAAGTACTCCTTTTATTAATAGTAAATAATATACAAAAAATAGTTTACAAAAGTAGCATGGGCTATACAGTGTAAAAACAAAAATGGGCCAATATGGCTCGCAATTCTAAATCCTGCGATTTAGCCCCACCAAACATCAAACAGCCAAATTAGGCTAGGTTAATGTGAAAATGCCCTTTTACCAGGCTAGGTTAATGTGTAGACTAGGTTGTTTGTGGTATTTGGTCCTCCTGCAATTATTTTTGTGATTGCGTGCAAGCCTGCTTCCTAATTTTGTATTGATTCTGGTCACCGACATAAAGAATTTGTCAGTTAATCCGAAAATGCCCTTTCATCAGGCTTTTGTGGCTATGCTTCACTGTACCAAGTATATGAAGCTAAATTCCATAACTATACTAATAATCCACATTGGATACATAAAAATTAATGGAATTTGTCTTTACAGTTTATCAGGCTTTTGTTTTACTTGGAGCTTTCATGTTATCGGATCTGGGAAAAGGCAATGTTAAGTTGATGTGAGTTTTACAAATGAAGGTGCTAATTAGTTTTTTGTCTCTATTTTGTTGTTTGCTTTACAGTTATCCCCTAAATGATGCAGCAGAAACCGTAAATGAAATTGGATCTTCTATACGAAGATCTATGGGAGGGACAAGTGGCATCTTGTAATTTTCTTCATCTACATTTAGTTTGTTTTCGTCTTCAAATCTATTGCATTTGGGAAATATTGTTTTCTAAATTTATTTTTAATTTATACTGATATAGGTAATTATACCTGTCTTATTTTCAAAAAAAAAAAAAAAAAAAAAAAAAAAAAAAAAACAGATATGACATATTTTGTAGAGCAGCATACGCTAGGTTGAAAGAACTTGACGTGTCGCCTGTGACATCGAAACAATGTGAGGCGTCCTTACAATAGCATGTCAAAACTCTCGGCAATTGGTATATAGATGTGCATCTAATCTTTACTTATCACTTAATCCAGGGTCTGATGCCTTTCAATCAGCTATTGATGCGGTCAGTAAGTACGGAGGGGCAAGTGCTGGTTATCGCACATTGCTCGATGCGCTTATACCAGCATCCAAAGTTCTCCAAGAGGTCTCCAGCAACTATATGATTCCATTTTGGTTGGTGATGTATTTGAAGTTTCCATCTAATAATCGCACCCATTTTTCTAGCAGAGATTGGATGAAGGTGATGATCCTTTGAGTGCATTTGTCCGCTCAGCTGAAGCAGCCGTGAAGGGTGCAGAATCCACCAGACATATGCAAGCCCAGGTAACAATATTTACGGCATCTCCCTTCGGAGGTTACTTGTGCGACCTTGGAAATTCTTGTGAATCAGTCGCAATTCTTTTGTTGATTGATTTCATGAGATCATAGAAGTGGCTAATTATAGTGTTGCAGGCTGGCCGTTCCACCTACATCTCTCGGAATTGCTTTCATCTGCTCCTGATCCAGGAGCCATGGCTGCCGCGGAATGGTACAAGGCTGCAGCCCTGGCATTATCTCCAAATCCCCCATCTCCGCAACTCAAACCCAAGTAAATTTTGATCACATTCTGATGCGGCTGTCATGCTTTCCGCTTATGCCTTTGCGCATAAAGCCATGGGAGTGAAACTACAACCGAGAACGCATTTGAACTCGTCATGGGTACCTCAAAGTACAGTTTTTTATAGGTATTTTGATAGTTAGAACACAAGGTGGTGCCTGTCACGGGACTCGTGGGCTCTTCATTTATATTTTCTTTTTTGTCGGGGAGAGCCTTTGTTTTGTATTTTAACGCTGAATTGCAAAGGATTGCTACAACAACATGATAACAAACTTGTGTAATAATGGATATGAACTGTTTTGATCATTTCTTTTTTGTGCCAAAAAGTATAGGTGGTGGATTATCAGACTCGCAAACAAGACCTATGAACATTATCTGATTGGATTCTGATTGGCTTCTAGTTTTACACAATTTGTTCCCACGAACTAGGAACATTTTTTGCATGGTGTCAGTGGCAGGGGAAGTATTGAATTTTACGTAAACTTTATAATGGTAGCTCAAAATGCAAATAACCAGCAGTAAGATTTCTTTTCGAGTCTCGTAGATTAAAGCAAACTAGATTAGAGTGTCCCAGTTGTGAAGGTTTGACCATGCAGTTGGTGCTAGATGTCACATGGTAAATTAAGTAGTTACAAGTTCGAATTTTTTAACTTTTAGAAATACTTCTTGCAAGCAAGGTGGTTTATATCTTTCTTGAAATTTTCCTGGGGAGTGGTGTTTATCTTCCTTGAATAGTCAAAAGTAATCTTAGACATGACAATATTTTTTTAAAAAAAAATTGACTAATAGGTTGATTAAATTATGACTGAAAACGGTTGGTTCAAATTCAAATAATAAGGCTCTTAGAAAAATCTCGATCTCAATTTTCGTGGATGGAGCAAAGTTAGCAAATTGAGTTGGGAGGGCTGCTTAGTAACTCCGTAAGTGGCTTCATAGTAACTCAAGTTCGAGTTTTGGGGATGGGAACACCAACATTGGGAGCTCCCCTACTTATACGATGCGCGATTCGAGATGAAAATGAAGTAGTCGAATAGTCTGAATATTTGGTAGTTTATACCAAAAAAAAAAAAAAAAAAAAAGGTCGGTGCAGTTGGCGGGTGTCCAGCAAGTTGAACGGCCGGTTCGACTTGTTTGAGATGTTAGAGTCTGATTTCTTTCACTTTGTTTTTTTGAAATAAGTCTTTTGGCGCCATCACCTGTAACCATCTCAACACATTGGGGGTTTCGGGAGTTAGCAAAGGAGGGAGGGCTGAAGATGGAGGAGAGCTGGGACTGGGAGCAGCGACGGCGCGAACGTCTGCGTCGCAAAATCGTCGAATTCCTCATCCAATCCTCCACGGTTAGCAATTCAATCACACGATTTCACACCACTCAAACTCAGACTAATTTGTTCCTTCTCTCTCTCTCTCTATATATATATATCATATATATATGTAACAGCAACTGTGTGTTCTTCCAATTGTCAAGTACGCCGCCCTATCGCTCTTCGCGGATCGCTTCCTCCCATCCCTCCACAACCACAACAGGTCTCTCTCTCTCTCTCTCACTCACTCGCTCACTCTCTTCTTCATCGAACCAGTTTGATGAATGCCTGTTCGCAGCGCCGCGACAACTACATTTGTGGAGAGAATGCCTCTGAAGAAGAGCTGGCTCTTGCAATCACCTATCGGAGAGTGCAATTTGCAACTCTTCGCCCTAATTTCAATTTGGATCTCTAGCAAAGTACTCCCTCCCTCCCTCTCTCTTTAGTTGCTCGGCGTCGATCTGTTTATTCAGCCTAATTTGTTTGTTGTTTCAAGATTCATGACACCACTCCACTATCCATCACAAGTTTGAAGTCCTTGGGGGATGAATTCATCACTGAACAACATTTCACCACAAGAGATTTCCTGGAAGCAGTGAGTCCTCTCAATTCCCTCTCTAAATTTCTCTTCTTTTTTCAATTAAGGTTTTTGAGACCGCAATCAGGCCGGTCCTGCTTTATGGAAGTGAATATTGGGCGGCAAATAAACAATAATTATATAAAATGAACGTAACAGAAATGATGATGCTTAGGTGAATGTGTTGTAAAAAACTCGCAAATATACAATTGACACAAAGATTAGGGAATGACGATTGCGGTGCTTTGGACACCTGCAAAAAGACGGCCTATAAACGTCCCCACTAAAAAATTTGACTCAATAGAAATTGAAGCAATTCGACAAAATCGAGGTAGACGTAACTTGGGATGCATTAGTTATGATCGATTTAAATGGTTTAGAAAAGCTCATCATCAATTGCACATCAATTGCACTAAATCGAGCACAATGGAAGAATTTGATCTATGTAGCTGACCCAACTAATTTGAGATTGAGACTATGTTGTTGTTCTTGTTGTTCTTGTTGTTGTGGAGGAACTTATCAGTGATGCTCCCCGTATGCGTGGGCGCAGGAGGTTGTGTTCTTGCAGGTCTTGAATTTTGAGATTGGAGTGTCTAGGATTGCATTTGTGTTCTTGGAAGACCTTCTGATTCGCTTCAGGTGAAATTCCACACAAAGCTCTCAAACCTTATTACTTGTTTACTCTCTTTACTTCCAAAGAGGATTTAAAGTTATCAAATTGATTCAAATAGGGAGATATCAACTACTGGGGGACTAGTGAACTTTGAGGCATGTATGGATGTAATGGACCTTCTCTACGAAACAGAGGCGACGTCGACTCTTTGTTGCTCCCCTGCTTCCCTTGCCGCGGCAGTCTTGGTATTGCTACTCCCGCTAATGCATGCATCGTTTCTTCATAGTTTCAATCTCATTCGTTTACTTCGCTTCACAGGTTGCGGCGTATGCTATCGCAGTTCCGAAGCAGCAGTCGGAATTCCCTATCCTTTCCTGGGGTGAAGCTACCTTACATTACATCCATAGCGAGCGTTGCTTTGCTTTGCTTTGCATTGCATTCTGGGTTGCACAATCTACACACTTGACAAATTCAAAGCTGAAACAACTTTTTTTTAAAACTATTGGTATTGAAACCTTCGGTTTCACTGATCCCATAGGGACTACCACAACTCGAACACCAAGACCTCTGCCTCAGCTAGTGCCTTTCGCACCCCGCGAGTTGCCACTACCCCGCACCCATCGAGTGCAAGCTGAAACAACTTGAATTGATTGTTTTCTAACAATGCTAACACTTACCATATCCTGCAAAACATGGCTTTGTTGTTGCAGTAAAGTTTGCAATCTCCTTAGAAGAGGAAGAGGTGGGGAAGCTAGTGAGAAAAATTCTTACTCACGTTTTGAACCAGCCTGTGGAGTAGTTCGGCGCCAGCTCAGGTGATCGTCCAACGCGTACGGCTTCGAAAAACCGTCCGTCTATTTTTTCGGGTTCCAGAAAGATTACAGTGTTACATTCTATTCATTACAATGTTGTTCTTCTCTCCATGTACGATATATGATGGAAATATCTTACACCCGTGTAAGTTGGAGATAACTTGGAGGGGAATTGAGTTTATAAAACCAATCAAACAAGATTAGTTCTAACTCCCGCCTAATCAAACAAGGCCTGAGACCCTCTTAAGGGAGTTATCTCCCAGAGACTCGTGGATACAATTACCTTTCATTAATTACCTTTTTATTTACTCGCGTCCCTCTTTTTTGTTTGAATAGTATTTCAATCAATTCATATGTTTTATTCTTTAAAAATTTGAAACTTTCATGTAACTTTAAAGTTGAACCGAACATGAAAATATAAATTTCACTGAGTTAAACTCCGCCAGTAAGTCAGTAAAAATGCACCAAACGAGGCCTTACTTGCAAAGAGCCCCGAATGACCTTATCGTCTAATCTAGTTTCAACTTAGCACATCTCCAACACCATCCACCAAAACTAAATGGAATCACACACAACCAAAATCTCTCTACAGACAATTTTTACATCTCATCTAACACCGTGAATGCATTAAAGTTTTCCAGGGATTTAGGCATGAAATTGCTACATCACAAAAAGAAAACGGCAAGATGGCGTTCAATTCAGCAAATGGAGCCACTTACTGCTCTTTCGAAGAACAAAAATCGTTACGGCCTCTTCGGCATTATCATATCTACTCCAGATATTTCATCATACAAGGCAACCTAGCAGTCCTTATGCAACAAAAGAACATTTTAGCACTTCCTACCTAAGCTGAAACTACATGGCATGGCATCACAGTAAAAGAATAGAAAGCATTACATTACTCCAGAATCCAGACTAACCGAACCACATCCGCAAACATAAATGGGGTTCCGATTGGTAAGATATTTAAACTTTCGAGAATCGGGTTGATGATTACAGTGGCATACCTATAGTGATCCATATAACAAATTAATCCAATGGACAGCCCTATGACCAAAAGCCTAAAAACAAGGAAAGAAGCAAAATATGCATTAAACGTGAATGTCTGAATTTCAAAACCATGTAAAGTGATGACTGGGAAAATTCAATGACTAAATGCTATCCGAGAAACCTCCACAGCAGGCCACAAACATATATACACAAGAAACAGACCAATGCAATTGAAGGCCTATTAATTGTATCCACATTGTATATAAATCTACCTGATTGTGACGAACTTGTTTGTACCGTGCTTTGCCCAATGCATCCGCAAGTCTATTGGATTAGAGAAGTTGTAACCTTCAGCGGCAAGTCTCTCCAAGACCTTCTTGAAAGCACCTAGACTCATTTTCCGTCCAGCAATCCGTGCACCAGGCCTTTTGATGTTCAACGGCAAGGGATACATTGAAACACTCGTGGTACAACATGCCGACTGCCATCCACCACATCCCCATCGATAGCATTGCTGGGGTGTGCCAGTGCACGAGCAGACAGGCGGAGTAATACCGGAGATGTCCATATCTATTCCATTTATACTCATTCCCATGTTCTTCTTTCCAGACTTCACACGTTGAACCGAAGAATTAGTTTCATCTTTAGGCACTACCCGTTTAGGCTTCTTCGCTTTCGGGGATTTTGGGGCACGCCCGCCTGCTCTCTTCTTCGAAGGACCCTCCCGTTTACCGTCCACTTCATCCATCCTAACCACCCTTTCTTCCTTCGGCTGCGGAAGCATCTGCAATCCATGAGAACCAGACGACTCCGATGGAACCGAAAAATTAGCATTTCCTGGAAGCACATGTAAAAGCCTATCCCTGTGGTTGAACCAACCATCCCTCACATACTCCATCGGAAGGGACGACTCCGGGACCCCACATTCCCTATGATGATGATAACCACCATTAGCATTCATCATAACAGCAGCCGAAGAATCTCTACCCGCTAAGAACGACTTAGTGTCTCGATCAACCATAGTCGACATGAGCTGCAATCCGAGATGCCCCTTAACCGTAGGCTCATAATAACCCCAATTCCGAATACCCAATCCATTATCATCATCCATGACAGCAAAACAATAGGGTAAAATCACACTAACACGGCGCAATCTCGAACCTTTTTTTCTATTTTTCAATCCAACCTACCACATTGTCTCCCTGCACAAAGATCATACAAATACTCATCTGAATAAATCATCCCTGCTTTCGCCTTTTCGGGGGCGAAATCAATCACAATGAAAAACCCAACAAAATTCCCACAAAAAAACACATCTTTTTCAACGACAAAGCAATCATAACATTCAAACACATCTCCAAATCCAAAAAAAAAAACCCAAAAAACGAAACCCTAGAACCCACATTCCATGTTTCTTGTTCAAGAAAAAACCAGATTTCATGATAAACCACAACTTAGATCTCTATTTAAAAAAAAAAAAAACAAGAATCAAAGCAAAAACCCTAAAATGGAAATGGGTTTGTGATCAAAATCGAATCTTGACAACACATTGAGATCGAAATCAGAGAAATTCAGAGAGCGAGAGAGAAAACTCACTGAAAAATCGCTAGTGAAGAGAAATGTTGTTGTTGTTGTTTGTGTGCAACAATGTTGTTATTATGAGTGGCTCTTCATATGCCCTAAATTTATGTATATCTATGTTTTGTTGTTGTTGTTGCTCTTATTTGGAGATATACACAAAAGAGAGATCCAAAGAAAATGAAACTATTATATCATATCTTTGTTTTTACCAAAACAAGGAAGCACGTATCTGCCTTCTTGTCCCCTCTGACTAATATTTGAACATTCCCATATGGTATATATATATGGAGTCTATATCCATATCAATATATAAATATAAATTTTCTATTTTTTTATATAAATAATGAAACATAAAATAAAAATATTGAAATTGGTTTTTATTTTTTATGATTTAGAGTTTTGGATTTTTCTCAGCTATTTTGTGTTAGTCTCATTGTCCGATGTTGTCGTCTCAAATCATATCGTTGTCGAGAAATTAAAATATCGTGATTGTTTTAGTCTGTTTTATTGAGAAATTAAAGTCTTGCGGTTTTTTAAGTGACGAGTATTAGTGGAAAAGATCTCGTGTACAGATAGATTATGATTGTAACGCTATGTTGTATGATATTGTGTACAATAGCACCGCTATGGGCACCCCACCAATTAATGAAGGCACCCATTTTTTTGTCATTCTCCCCTCTAAATTACACTTTGATGTAAATGACTCTATTGCCCCTTCATATAAACTCTCTCCAATCTCACAACCCATTTTCAAACAAATTTTGGGGCACCCCACTACATTGGTCTCTCATCTCTAACCTAAAGCCACGTATTTGTTTGTCGGGCGTGTATCGATTCTTGCGTTTTCACATCATCCGATAGCGAGGTAACACTATTTTACAACCATATGAAGATTCGAATGAACTGTTTTTTTGTTCAAAACAGTGAAATTGATGATTTGGTTTGTCAATGTAGGGTTTGGTAAATTCGACCATTCCGAACTTGTTTCCAACTTAAAATGGACGAATGTACTGCAATGGTGCAAGAGGAGGTACAAGAAGAGGTATATTTGTTGAAATTTATTGTGTTTTTTTTTTTTTTGATTTTTCATGTTTTCAGTCGAAGTTGCACGGGCGTGATTGTTTTGGCCTAGCGATCGAGAGACTTATGGATGAGTGTCGGTAGAAAGACACCGTTACTTATCCGTAAGTCACGGTCATGCTATGATCGAAACAAATTGTATAGTCTCGGTATAAAAAGACCGAGACTATTCCATAACTCTCGGTTCCTAGTGAACGAAATTTGGTTTCGAGTCGCGGATCTGTACTACCAGAAAATTTGGATTTTTGGGTTTTTTGGTGAATTTGTTGTGCATTTTGGTTGAGTCGTAATGTTACAATGTATGTATTGCAGGTAATGTCGGTTTCAACTTTATTTCCAGACTACAAGGATGCGTTTACTCCTTGTAGGCCATTCCCATCTAGAGAATCGACTATTTCATGGCTTCAAATGATTGGTCGTGAGAACAAGTTTGTGTTAATAACGAAACACTCTGATGCCGGAGGGATTAAGCGCAGGGGAAGGGTCAAACTTGCGTGTGAGAGGTCCGGTACATATAGGGGAATGTCACAAAGAGTAGGGAAAGCTAAAGCGGCAAAACTTGCTTTGACACCAAGAACCGAAGAAGAAGAGGAAACGGGGAGGACTCAAACTGGTACAAAGAAATGTGGATGTCATTTCCTTATTAACATCAAGGAAAATGTTGATTCTTTGTGGTATGTCACTGTCATATGTGAGAGGCACGATCACGACCCCGCCAAAAACTTGGATGACCACTCATTTGCAGGAAGATTGGATAAGGGTGAGCAGGTGGTTGTGGTGCAGATGACTAAGGGTAATGTGAAGCCAAGAGATATCCTCAACACGTTGAAGCAAAGAGATGTTAAAAACATATCGACAATGCGGACAATATATAATGCACGACAAAAATTCCGAAATGAGGATGCGGGTGGGAGGACTCAAATGCAACAACTATTGCACATATTGGAGAATAATAGGTGGATGTCGTGGCATAGGAAGCATCCCGATACGAATATCGTCACTGATTTATTTTGGTCACATCCTTATTCAATTAAGTTGTTGCGGTGTTTCCCGTCGGTTCTTTTGATGGATTGCACTTACAAAACAAATAGGTATCGAATGTCGTTATTGGAGATTGTTGGCATCACTTCAACGCATTTGACGTTCTTAGTTGGGTTTGCTTTCATATATCGGAGACTCATGCAAATTATGTTTGGGCACTTGAGAACTTGAGATCCATATTGGATGGGTGGCCTAAACCTGACGTGTTTGTTACGGATCGGGAGTTAGGCCTTATTAGTGTCATCGAAGAAGTATTTCCATCATCGTCTCACCTTCTTTGCTCTTGGCACATCAACAAAGTAGTATTGGCAAGACTAAAAAGATGTTTGGGGATAACGAAGGTTTCGCTCGTTTCATGGATAGGTGGACGAGTGTGTTGTATGCTAAGTCGGAGGCCTTATTAGAACTTAGGATGAATGACTTGCGTTGTTGAGTTCGATCATGTGAAAGGTCTTATTGATTACTTGGATAACACATGGGTGAAGATCTACAAGGAGAAATTTGTACCGGCATGGACATATCGAATTATGCACTTTGGGGAAACAACGACACAGAGGGTTGAGTCTGCGCATTCCACTTTGAAGCTACATCTTGGCAACAGTCAGACAAATTTTGAGACTTTGTGGAGAGTAGTTGATGGTCTTCTTAAGATCCAACATAACAACATCAAGGCATCATTTGAGCTCAGTTTGAATGTGGTGCAACATGAATATTTTGATGGGTTTTATCGCCGATTGCGTGGTTATGTCTCTCAAATGGTGCTTAAGTTAATTAGAGATGAATTGGAACGTGGAGAGGATGTTGGACATGACTACTCGTTGTGGTTGTGAGATACGTACCACACATGGTCTTCCTTTGTGCACACGAGCTAACTTTCATAAATTTGATGGTTCACCCATCCCTCTCGAGGACATTCATGTGTACTGGCGAAAGTTGAGTATGATACCAGAGAATCATGTGGATCGGTTTGGTACAATGTGAACGATGAGATTGAAAGAGTGTTGCAAAAGTTTCATGTTTGCACTGACGAGGACGATCTCATTAGGATTATTCAACAGCTTAGGAAATTAGTCGTCCCTTCATCTACACCGGAGTTGTCCACTTACAAAAATAAAGACAAAGGGAATGACACCGGGGTCTTCAATTGGAAGTTTGTTGAATAGAGGAAAGAAGATAGGATCAAAGAGAAAACACGATGAAGACGATACTTCGACGACAAGATTGCCTAGCGGGTTTGAGTACGTACTATCGACAGAAGAGGCTTCTAGTTCGAGAAAGAAGAAAAATTAAAGTAGGGCCTAAAATACGTCGTATATGTCGGCAGACCCAAAGTGTATCTAAGATTGGTTATTCTCATTGCATAGAACCGGATTGGTTGCCATATGGAGAGAGCACTATTGATGTGATAGGCGATGGTAATTGTGGATATCGATTTGTTGCCTCCGGGCTTGGACTTCCCGATGTCGATGGTTGGAAGATAGTACGTAGAAGGATGTTTGATGAGATAATCGAGTATGAAAACCTTTGGCGGGAAGTGCTTGGAACGAGTTACGAGAAGGTCAAATCCTGTTGTGCATTATCCGAATAATCATGTTGGTGCCTCTTTTGACGAATGGTTGACACTTCAAGACATGGGTTGTTAATATCAACGGCCTTTAATGTCATTCTAGTAAACCTCTCGCATGGTAGTTGCTCGACATTTCTTCCTCTACGTAATGTCCCACTGTCATTGTTACATAATCGAATTATCATTGTCATGATTAATGATAGGAATATCCATTGGGTTAGGGTAAGTTTGTACAATTTTTGTGAATTGTGTTTTTTCATCTTCTGATCATATGATAATAGATTATTGTTCTACTTTGTATTTGACAAGTGAAGTTGATTGTGAATGCACCGCTGCCATCATTATATCCATCATGAGAAAGGAATGCTGAGGAGTGCGCTAAAGGTTGACGTGATGGATTCGTAATTCGAGAAATCGTGCCAGTTGTAACTTCTCAAGAAGGCACGCTTTCCGTAGTAGATTTAGCTTCGCCTTAGTTATCAATAGTCGTGTTTAACGTTTTAAGTTTTGATGTGTATACTTCAATGTGCCTAGAATCTTTGTGTTCAATAAATATGTATCAAAGTTAATTGTTTTATAAGTTTTTAAGTGTATGTTTTCGGTTAGCTAATATTGATATGTTATGGTTTGTAATTGTGAAAAAATTAACTCTCGGCCAAGTCGGTCCGTGACTCACGCATATGTTTCGGCATTCAATAATCGAAAATTAGCCAACTTTCTCGGTATGACACTCCCGAGAGAAGTGTTTCGCTATGTAATTTGTTGGTTTACAGATACGACTCGTTGACCCGTGCACGACCCAACTGGAGAATTCTCGATCGATTCCTCCAAGGCGAAACTAAACGTTTAGTTTCGTTCATGCATAACCGAGACACTATCGAGTTTATTAGCGTAGTTACGGTGGATTATGGTCGATACCTTACTGAGACTACTATGTTACGACATGATATAGCCGAGAATTTCGAAACACCATGGTCTCGAGATAGTGATTTTATGTGGGTTACTACATAACGAGAATATAATAATTCATGCAATTAGGTCACCTCACGGTATTTATGAAAAACCGATATTATGACATTATTTTCGTCACCAACTAAAACGATCTGTGATAGATATTTTTTCGATTCGTGACATCTACATCTAACGAGACATTACCAAATTTCGTTGTCTACATAACTCTGGTTAGTAGTCAACGAGGCTCATACGAAGCTCTCGGAGGTACATACCCGAGAGTTTTTGAACGTTTCGGTTGTATGGCACCGATAATTTCATACCGGTCTCGTCCCTGAAGAACCGAGACTCTTTTCTTGATCACAAAATGAACATGTTTGTAAACCAAAATTATTAAAAACAAATCTCAATACTAACAATAGCACCAAAACATAGACAACAATCAAATATTTAATGTAAAACATACAAGTTCCATAATCCGCCATTCAACATTCAAACAAGTCGAACATTCAAACAACATTATACAAGTTCCTTAATCCAACAAAAACTAAAACAATAAAAGTTCCATAATCCAACATTCAACAAGTCCTTCATTGCTTTGGCTTCTTCAAATTCTTTCTACTGTATTCCTTGCCATGCATTCTCTTTGGGGGGCGAGCATCGACCGTTGGCGTGGAGCATTAGCCGGAGTGGAATGTGTAGAAGTCTGATATCGTGTGGGACTGCCTAGGGCCTGCTTGGGTAGGGGCTGATGTGTCGGCGGCGGCGGTGGTGTGCGGTTGCGGTGGTGGTAGGACCGAAACTCCTCCCCGAAAGGAAATTGACGACGTCACTCGCCATTTTCCTCGCAGACTCTAACGTACACAACTCGCGGGGAGTCCATCCATCGTAATGTCGCGTCCAACGCACGCCTATTACGCTGATGAAAACAAAAGAAATATGTTAATGTAAAAAATTACTGGTTTTCAAGAAATGTCAAACACTTCTACATAATACTTATAACACATTTAATACCTCCAATAGCTCATTGTCAGCGATGGTTGTGGCAACCATGTCTTCATCTTCATAGCTCGGGTTAGCGATCACTGGGTGAGACACTTTAAGGAACCAAGGTAGATAGTCCGGTGTAGGCAAATACTCGAACTGTGCCTTGTCACCGTGAACTTCGGGGCCAACAAATGGTTATGCCAACGTTCTCAATTGTCTTGTTGGAACCCATACTTGACAGAGTATTTGAGTGCAGATGGGCCTCGATATGCTTTCAATGGGCGGTACGGAGGATCTGGTATAGATTGCACGTGGCCAAACTGTCTCAGAATCCTCTCCGGATGGTAGGGCTCCACCACATCCATGTACTTCAATGTGCCACTATAGAAGGCCATCGCGTGCACAACTCCATTATCCATGTAATTAACATAAGGTCCCAAGTGACCTAATCAAACATAGACAACCATAATTAGTAACCATAAACTAAATTTAACATTTACCAACAAGATTGGCTAAGTAACTCACCTCGTTTGGTCGCAACCCGTCCAACGTTCTCCTAATGGACCCAACCTTGTCAATATTCATCACGGTCTCGTGCTTTTGAATCCATCTACAGACACGAGGTTGCACGTAGTCCATGTATTTTGTATTGGGTGTGGCGAGCCCGAGTTTGAAATGGTCGTACACTCATCCCTACAAATACATACAACGTTAGTTAGTGGGAAAACGCAAAACATAATTCTAGTTATTCAGAAAACAATGTAAGTTGATTTAAAAATATACCTCAAGTAATGTGAGGTAGTCGACAATCTGAGATACTTGTACTCTGGTGGCAGACCCCAAGTGTCGGTACAAGTAGGCTAATGCAGCTGCACCCCATGCATACTTTCCCACGTCATCCAAATCTTCTAGAAGTTTCAACAATGCAATAAATACCGAGATCCACTTTTATCCGAAAAAGGGTGCAAGAAAGTAGGTACAACAAGTACGCCCATTGCATGTATTCTACGGGGGATAAGTTGTGTTCCTCGAACTAGCTTTGGGGCACCATCGACTCTTCAACCAACATTTTCGCATTGTGAGCCCCTTGCGATGTTCACTTCATCCTCAACATCTTCAATGCTAACCCCAAGTAGTTTGGACACCAAGCTTAATCGCATCCGAGCGAGATTCCTCGGTGTACCTCGCAAAGTTCTCAACTGCAACCACTTTGCCCGTCACAGGAATCTTAAGGAGAATGCTCGCATCCTCCAAGGAGATCGACATTTCACCGAATGGTAAGTGAAATGTGTTCGTCTCCGGCTGCCACCGCTCCACAAAGGCAGATATAACCTCCTTGTTAGTCTTGCGGTATGAGCAGTCTATCAGCGTATTCAACCCAGTCCGCTGGATAATTCTCTGAAGGCCCTCGGTGTCAGGGTGACATGATTGTAAGTCCCATTCTTGGATCTGAGCACCGTGATTGACACACTTGAGTATCGGGCGATCCTACAACAACAAAAAACATTTCATCAGCTATATGAAAACCATAAGTTTTTAAGTACTCCATTCAATGAAACTTTATATACCTCATTGCACCAAATCGCTAATGCGACATGATCTTTAAAGCTTTCAACAATGATCTATCTGAAGGACCACCGGGGAAAAGAGCACACATTTCCAAATGCCTTTGTGACTCTCCTTCATTATGGCCACCTCCAACACTAGTACTCCCACCCACATTACGATCGGTAATAGTGGTGCATGTCGTTGCTGATGAGTCACTACTACTAGACTCTTATGCATGAGCCTCATCTTCGCCTCGGGCAACTACAAGATCTTTTTGTCGACGCGTGTCAATGTTGGAACCTCATCGTGCAATTGAACATTCTTTGCACGATTCCCATCAATCTTTCCCTTTCCCTTCACATCTACCTTCTCTTTCTCTTTCCGATAAAATGCAGCCGGGGTCTCCGGCCGCCTTGCCCACAATTACCCCTCGACACCTCAACACCAACCTCCTCCCTAGTCACCGAGGTTTTCGAACAAGCCATACTTGATAAGACTACAATATGTAAGCGTCTGGAGCAGAAATAGAAGTAAAACTCAAAAAATAAAGAACAAAATTTTCCATTTCTATAGTCTCGGTCAAGCATGTTTGAGAAAACAATTAGAATTTCGGTGACGCGTGTCCGAGATAAAACAATTAGTCTCGGTAATGGACAATGGAGAAAAATTGTTCATTCTCGGTTGTACATCATCAAAAGGAAATCAACTATACACTATGAATTACTCTCGTGATGTGGTGACCGAGAGCAATTGCAGCGTTACGCTACCTAAAACAATAATACATAAGCATAATCTCGGTTATGGATAACCGAGGCAACAATGTGTCTTTGTTACTATGTAATCGAGAGTTTAAGCACAACTAACCTTAAACTTAAATCTCGGCTAACAATGGCCGAGATTGTTAGCATCTTATCTAACCTATGTGGCCGAGAAAAATGGGTTCGCAAATTTGCCAAGCATAATCTCGGTTATGGTTAACCGAGACAACAATGTGTCTCTCGTTACTATGTAACCGAAACTTTAAGTGCAACTAACCTTAAACTTAAATCTCGGCCATGGTTAGCCGAGATTGTTAGCAACTTCTCTGCCCAATGTGGCCGAGAAAAATGGGTTCGCAAATTTGCCTAACCTAACAGACGAACCACACAAAACAAACAAAAATCGAACTATAATCTATCAAAATCGAGTTCAAACATACCTATAAGCTGCCGAAAAAACGCATCCTGTGAAATTGGAACCCTAAGACCGAGCCCTACAACGTACCCAATGCAAACAACTCGAGCTCTCGAATATGGAAGAACACCACTACTTGAATGAGCAACAAGACAGAGGAGATGCTCAAACTGGTTAACAAAAAGAGAGAAAAAAAGCCTCCTCGTTTGTTTATCGAAATAGGAATTTGGTGGTGGGGAGCACTTGGGGACAATTTTGAGATTTCATTCAAATATTTTGGGTGCCTTTGGTAAACAACTTGGTGCCTTCAACAGTGGTGTGCCTTCATTAATTGGTGGGGTGCTCATAGCGGCGCTAAAACCAAATAATGGACTACTAATTTAATTAACCATATCTTTGACAAAAAAAAGTAATAAAATAAAATAAAAACTTAGTATGTCAGGCTGTGCTATCCTTTCATAAATTCTACAATATGAATTCAATGTTGGTGGAGGTACTACTTGATCATATACAAGTATTAAATAAGAGTTCATTTCATCAATCGTGCATAACAAGTTAACAGTTGCAACAATGACCGTGACAACAAGCCTCAATCCCAAATTAGCTGATATCAGGGTCGGCAAATTATGTACACAATGTATTGATAAAAAACTGTCAGCTTGACTTGTCAACATGCCTAACCTTGCCAATGACAATTTCCTTGAGGTTCCTGCACACCCGATCGGCGTAGCGCAATGGCTGTAGCAACAAGAAGGAAGTCATTACTATCAAGATGACTGAGTTTTGTGTAACTTGCTCTCCCTCAGAACAAGTACATTTACTTAGTATTACCAGTAGAGAGAGTGCTACACCTACAAGCTCGACAGCAGATTGTTCTGAATGGATCGCGAAACCAACAGTACTTTAAAGATGGAGATCAGTCCTGAGATATAATTCTGCTCTTAATTCTTGGAACATTTTTCGCCGCTGACCTGAAGATCGATAGCCTTGTTAAATCAGATCGAGTGGTTTTGAGACTTTGCAATGCTTGTGTATATATATATATATATATATATATATATGGCACCATATCATGTTCTGTCCCTAAGCTTTAGAAGTCTAGACCACCTCCCATCAACCGAAGCATCATTGTCGCCGATATCTGCAAAAGATATCAATCCATCAGGGTAATTAATTAACTTCCTCGATACAACTAGCTTGCAAAACCATATTTTAGAAAAATAGTATCGAAAAAGTCTCGAGCTGATAAGCATATGAGAATGCGAGTTCAATATGAAGGGCAATCATTTTTCGACTAAAAGGTAAGAGATACAGAACATGCAAATTGCACTCAGCGCGACAGATTCACATTGACAACCAAGACGAAGCATGGATAGGATAATTAATTCAGCTAAATTAACAGCAAGCTTTAGCAATTGTATGAGTCTATGAGAGGATATCTGCACAATTTAATTAACTTCAACTAATGTAGTTGTGTGTGTAGAGGATCATACATGGTTAGCCAAACACATGGTTCACACAGTCAACTTTCTTCATTCATATCATCTTCTATACATATGTATCACTTTAAATATGGAATACCGGTTAATACGAGTTCGTCGCCACTGAAATGATTGTCACATGTATATATAATGCAACACTTACACTGCCATTTTTGCTCCGCTTTCTCGCATAACTCTGAGCAAGTCTCCTGCAAAGATAACTTTTATATATCAGCTTGAGAAGAAATCAAAACAAGTTATCTATGACAGTATAAGCTATATACTTCAAACCTGCATCAGAGATTGACTGATGTTGTTTTCATATTCTCCGATGAACATGCCATACGCAACGGCCGCAGAAGTCCAAACATGAAATTCTATCCGAGGAAAATCAGTTGTTTTTTATTTGATATGAACAAGTATTGCTCTATATGTATTTAGTATTATTATTCCTAGATCATTCATATTCATATTTGGAGATGGGGTTGGAACAAACATCCAAGATGGTAGCTTAAATGCTTCCTTATTTTATCGGATGTCTTCGAAGAAATGAATTTTTCCGTATGAGTTATAGAGAACTAAATATAGACATGCCTTTGTAGAGCTGGCTAGCCGAATCGTATCTTGCACCAGCGCATCGAGATCCACTTCGGATCCAGGCTTTACATAGATCACCTGCAAGGCCAATGGCTATATTAGCTATTTTCAAACACACTGGCTCTAAACTCCTTCCACTCAATTATGCAACAGATTATAAACAAAAAAGTAGTATAGGGAACTTACCGATGGATCTTGGCTTCCGATATCGGGAACTTGAACTGGATTCTTGTTTCTTTTCGACGGTAGAACCCAAACGTCAAAGGTTGTGTCTATCTGCAATGCCATTCAAAAAAAGGGTGGTCATAGAGTTCCATAAATCGATACTCCGGTCTACATACGGCTCAAGAGAAACATTAATTCGAGCTCTAGATGTATCGAAAAGATTGAGACGGTACATATATAGCTAGCAGAAAAGGCATGTTCGAGTAAATCATACCTCGCTGCAGTATGAGGAAGAGCAGTTGCTGCATTTTTTCATGAAGGATGTGACAATCCTCCCTTGTACAGAAAGACCAAAGCTTGCATGCTGGAAATAAAACAGAACATATACAGGAAAACAAACTTAAGAAGGAACCATAAAATACATTGGACATTTATATAATTGGACTGGTACAGTACAGAACCAAATCGAGCAGATTGGAAAAGTTTGAATCATATATATAGCCGACCCGGACTAATTCGGGATTGAGGTTTTGTTGGTGTTGTCGTTGTGGGCTAATACGGAACCAATTAATTTGTCTACATTAATAGTTATAGATAACAAATCTCAACTTGAACCATGAGAATTCAATCAAGACCAACACATTGTAGCACTAAGGATGGGAATCTATCCCAAAATGCTGCAGTACTATTCAGAGATAGATTCACACTTATATTACTCATTCTGAAGTTGTTATTACCTGAATTTCGATCAAAAGATCCGGTCCGTAACCAAAACTATATACAACAACTACATAGCCTTAGTCCCAAATTAATTGGGGTCGGCTACATGGATCAAACTCTTTCATTGACTTCTCAATGTAGTGCAAAACACGCCCTTGCTCATTTTTCACTGTATACCCTGGCTCCAATACAGTGCGTCGCTAGGTGGGATTGCCTCAACGTTTATACGTGTTTGATCTATTTCACGAAGAGTCACAAAAGTAGTTTTACGCTAGTTGTCAACCTATCGAACCCTCCTCCATTGTTCAAGAACGAATGAAAAATGGGCTTAGGCCTAACCAATACTTTATGTTAAAGAAAATTATTAGAAAACTGAGAATATAACTTAAGTATTACCTTCTCCACAGTGATAGTGATAAAAACTTCAGCTCCTCCATGCTGAACATCCTCAACCAGATCCCCCAACTGCAATTCCTCCAGAGTTAGCAGATACTCACAGCTCCACTTTCCATGCCATCTATTATCTGCCGTCGCAATGCTTATCAGACGCCGGCGCGGCGCCCTCGGGCTTCTCTGCACAATCTTGTATGCAAATTAAACCATATATCCATCATGGTCACATACTATATATATTTAATCAAATTATATAGCATGCTGTGTATATATGACTAGCTAGCAGAATTGAATTACCAAGTCTGGGTGATCATGGTGTTTTGAAGCTTGGATCCTGCAAACTCTCAGCTTAGTATTGTTGTTGTTGTTGTTGTTGTTGTTGTTGTTGTTGTTGTTGTTGTTGGGTGGGAGCAGCATTGGTGGAAGGCCATGATTTGAAACATTGTTATTGTTTAAGTGTGGAGAAAGAAGATCAAATGCAGAACTAACTGGGGCTCTTGCCATCTTTGTTTTTCTTCTTCTTCTTCTTCTTCTTCTCTTAGTGTCACTACTCACTACACTCTTGATAAGGGGGTGATGCTTTGCAATTCAACACGTGGCCAGGCTCCCACCAGTGACTCTCTCTCACTCTCCCTCTAAACCTCTAAGTAGTGAAGAATTTAGGATTGGTTCCAGTGCCAAGAGACTTTGTTCCAAATTATTAAGGTCTCAATGAGTTTAGGGTCTCGTGAATAAAACAAACAAAATAAAAAAAAAAATCATCCTTGTATAAGGCCTAACAATGTCGAAGGCTCTTAGCGTAAATTTATACATGAATACCAACAATACGAGGGTATATACATGAAAACTATTAGAATGACCTAGTGATGAGAAACTCGTCAGCGTCAACCACACGAATACTGAAAACAAAAGTATATATACATGAAAAATACTAAAATGCTCGGTGATAATGACACAATATAAGATGAACATCTAAAAGACTGATGATGACACCGAGTCCATTCATTCATCGATGTATGTACAGAAATCTTGATACACAAATGAATAAACACCATCACCCGATGTCCATTTAAGGTGTTATATCCCAAATCACCCTAGCATCTTCCTATATACATATAAAGTTAGCTAGTGCATAAATTTTTTTAATAGAGACAGGACAATGATTAATGGTTAATTTTCGGTCAATTATCAAAACCTATGGTTGTAAGTTAAAACTAATTGATTCAATTAAACCCCAAATTCTTTTTAGGCAACTACATGAATCGAGTTCTCCCACTCTGCTCAATTCAATACTTACTTTTTTATGATAGCCGAAGATATCTGAACCATCGGTGCCGCTAACATCAGACTGATCAGGGCTGCTCACTCCGCCATACTTTTAGTGGCATCTTTCACAATATGCACTCATAAGAAGTTTCCAATCAAATAAAAAACAAAATTGGTTCACATGCTTATAAATAGTGTAGAATCATATAGACATACCATACCTAGCTGTTAACGAAACCAAACATAGCATGCCATACAATTCAAGACCCATCTCTGCATACTTTATTAACGTTTTACATGTTACAAAGAGTAATCAACCAAAGATCTTCCTTTGACAACTAAACAAGATGGAGGCAAGAAGTCTGTCATTTCAGGGTATGTACCACTTTGCGATCCGAAAACACTGACAAGCACCAAATAAAAGGGGACAAGATTTCCTATATATCGAGAAGATTCCTTTCGATCAGTATGCTCAAGTGACCAAAATGTAAGTTAGAATAGAAAGTTGTGGCTCATTCCTCGATCAATAATCGTCCCCTCTGGAAATGACTTCTTTGCAGGTTGGCCGTAGTAAGATCGTATGTTCGAATTGTGATACATAGCTGTTTCTGGTATCGACTAGAGGAGGATAAGGCTGCTCACAAGCAAAACAAAGGAAAAAGATTTCATTACATGTCAGCAAAATGCGCAGAATTAAAGCGCTCGAATGCTATAAGGTTCTCAGCAACATACAATCAAGGCAGACTTAGACAACAAAGTTTCTACCTATGACATGCTATAATCATTCATGAAAAACTTTCCATTTACCAGACTAACAAACAAACGCTCTAGAAATATAAACTCAGGAAGCAAAAGAATTTTAGCTTAGGAACGAAAGGATTAGAAAAAAAAAAAAAAAAAAAAAAAAAAAAACTGGGTCAAAACAAAATTTGATACTATAGGTCAGAACCTATGCCATGTCTAACCTATTTGCTTGTTAATAGAGAAAACTGGGAGACTTTAAACCCCTCGCGGATCTCGGTTAGCTTGACTTGATATTAGTCAATACCCAATGGAGCTAATGGACTCAAGGCCGTCAAGAAATGCGTTCGTGCATGTATTTGTGACAATGAAAGATAATCATAAGGTGTACCTGCACAATGCCAGCGTCGCATAGGTTCTTCAGCGCCATTAGGTATTTTGTCTCCCCAAGACGGTCTAAATAACGTCTGCAGAAGGCCAATGTTGAGAAATGTTTATTTATTGTTGCAAGTAGTTGCTTAGCTCGAGGCAATCTTAAAGGCACATGCCCCACATCAAAAGCTTTCATGTAGTGACTGCATTCTAAATTTTCAGTAACATAACCTTTCCCTGCACATATGACATTGTGAATAATAATCAGGTCACTGAAGATAAAGTGTCTTGAGCACCATATACATCATCAACCCTTGATGAATTTGTTATTTTGAAGAAAAATATGCTTCACCTGTAGATCCAAAAGTTTCTATAGCATAAAATTCCCCCTCCTCCATCTTTGTCTGCTCTCCCCCTTTTACTATGGGTACAGATTTTCCAGCATGAATCTGATACCTTCCTATGCTGTGACCATTCAAATTTCGGATACTTTTAACTGAAATGAATACAATGACAACAAGAAGGAACAAATCAATAGTAATAATAATAAAGATCTAAACCATAAAGTAGTTTTCCCATTGAACAGGACTAAACACAAGGTACAATGGTACATAGCAAAAGCACGGAGTAACTTCTCTTAGTCTGCATTAGAAAAAAATGATCGCTTTCTCAGTCTCTCCAGAGTCCAGAATAACTTTTGCTAATATATAAGTTAGGCAGAGCAGTTCATATTGACCGACAAAATATCGATAAGAATATGTTGATAAAATACGCTCATACCTCTAAAAGTTTTTCCATTAATTTCAACCTCATAAGATTCCATGACTTCCTGAATAGCGGCACCAACATCACAAAGGCGCACATCTATTCCAGCCTCCTACAAAATAAAGAATAGGTATAGAATTTGAAAAAAAAAAAAAAAGTATAGAAACTGTCGTGCAAAATATGGCGTATAGATCTTACAAGTGCAAAATAAGTTTATTCGAACTATGTCATTCAAAATACCATGACCATAATTTGTTGGTCAAGACGGCATAAGCATCCAAATTTCACCATTTTCTTTAGCCACAACATTTCTTACGTAATTCTGGTAATTCTAGTTAAATGTATAACAACTTCTAAAAGTTTGCCTTCTTAGAGAAATTTGGGAACTTTTCAATCAGATACTTTCTATAAATATGCAAAAGGGTTATTATGGCGTCAAAATAATCAAATAATTAACCCAAATATGCTAACGATGGCATCCAAAACTGAGCATATAAAGAATTCTAGTTGTATGAAGTGTGGACCATGAATAACTTTGACAAGTCATATGATGATGTTATAAGTTGATAGCAAAACGTTACTTTAAAGAGTTTATCACAGAAACTTCAAGAGAGCCATAACAAATCCAAGTACCTTATTTACCCAAAAGCCAAAATACGAAGTAACGAAAGTTTTATTTTAAGTGAACAGTATTATGTAAGCGTATTAAGGAAATGTACAAAAATGTATATTTTTGAGTGCAGTCACGCAGGCGCACATGCATGTATGGATAAAGTAGTAACAAAGACAACTTTCAAGTCTTTCTCTCGTGATAAGTTTAGGTAGACTATCATTACAAGTTCCCAACACATCATGCAAGAGCAGGTTTTCCAAAGAAAAAAAAACACTATTTAGATTGAAAGAAGATATTCCCAAACATTATATCTAGGTTTGGAAAAGACTACAATTTGTAAATAAAAACATGGCAGACGCAATAGGCTTTGTAGGGAAAAGTATGTAACCTTGATCCCAGTGTTGGTAGCTTCGCGTGATGCCTCAAGCAACGGATCAAACATAGGATTAAATGCCACTGTGAACGCACAATCAACTATACATCCTGCAAGACACCAATGGAAATTAATGCGTGGTTAGCCAAAATCACACGTCATTATGTTGTTTTCATATCTATAAAAATTTAAAGTTAGTCTGATTAAGCAAATCTTACACCACACGACTACGTGAGCCCATAAAATCTTTCATCACAAAAAAGAACAAGAAGAGGAAATATCCAGGATTCTAGATTTCTCCATACCAAATCCTGACCAGGGTAGGTTAATACAGATGTCTAAATTTTACAAAACCAGGTTACAATTCACAAAAACCATAATGTACCGACAAAATAACACTTTCAGAGAACAAAACATTAAATAATTGCCACATGCAAAAAAAAAAAAATCAGAGAGCAATGACCCAGAGCATATAATTTGGATACAAAAAATGAAAATCCACAAATGACACAGGCAACTTCTGTCAAAAGAACTCCAAGAATGCCAGGCAAGGACAATGTAATAGATTTTTGGCTATTATAAAATCAATGCCTAAATATTGGACCCAAACTACGAATGAGTTCTCCTCTGAATAATCAATGGAAAATGTTGTTGTACCCTAGATGGGACGCGCATGTGTAACACGCACATGCTCACCCACCCTTAATTCGCGGGAGCGCACGCAACTCAAGGCGTGTGAAGAATGGATGAGTAGGTGTGCGTCGCACAGGC
Source organism: Stephania yunnanensis (assembly GCA_039657365.1). Lineage (NCBI taxonomy): Eukaryota > Viridiplantae > Streptophyta > Magnoliopsida > Ranunculales > Menispermaceae > Stephania > Stephania yunnanensis. Next base: position 52,393,508 of record CM077588.1, on the reverse strand, counting down.
GTGTCCCATCTGAGACACATTAGCAATATCCATAATCAATATTGCATGTTACTGATCAATCCAAGTTAAATTCTCAGTAACATAATGCAACTGACACTCACTGGATCTACAATCCATTAATATGCTCATCACAAACCTCAGTCATCCATATTATATATACATACAGATAAAATTCCTATAATGTAAATAAGTTTTCTCATTGGCCCATCAAAGTCACTCAAAAAAATACTTAAAAAAAGCCTTCTTTTGACCAATCCATCGGCTGTCTTTTCCATGAAATCAATCCTCTAGTTGTATTTGATACAAAATTACAAATTAATATTTGATGAAGATTGTTACACATGTTCTTGTCTATTTTAATTAGTCGCATAAATGATCCAACATATAGCAAGTGTCAAATTTCTAACTCCAGTCCAAAACATATAAAATATAGATCTAAAAAATCTCAATTTGGCATGTCACAATTCTCATCTACAGATTTGGGCTCATTTACACGCATAAAAATAGTTGTTCAACAACTTCAAATAGTAACATGAGGGTTGTATGCACTAGCAAGTGTTTTAGCACCGAATGGAGTTTTGAACGACTATTAGAAAGAAACAAAAGAAAAATGAAGTTAAATATACAATGCATGGAAATTGAGTTCAGCAAGAATGAAAATGATTTGTAAAAAGGGAACAATGTCAGCTTGGGTGAAAGTGTGCAACAGATTCCATGGTAAATGAACCTGGCACATTTCAGATTCAAACTGGTTCACATAGCAAGGACGGATCAAATGCAATAAAAAAATATATAATTTTCTCTAAAAGGAAAAAATTAAAATGCTCTAAGTCCTACTAGGAAAACCTAGTAGTTATTTGACTTGGAACTTAACCTCCCTACCCGCATAAAACAGAATATTGGGATTGAACTAACAACTATAGCTTATTGACACAAGCTCCTAGCTATCAAAACAGCTCAAGTTTTTTATTTAAGAGAACATGAAATGAATTCTATGAACAATAGGCTTGCAAATAAGTACCAAGTGTTTAGGAATAATACCATCAATGTGAGTTCCAAAATCCAACTTCATGACATCATCATATTGAAGAACAGTTGTATCGCCAGAATTTGGAGTCCAGTGTGCTGCAACCCTAGAGGATAGCTACGCATTAAAGAATGAAACTGAAAATACACTAGCATTTTTCAGAGTTCACACAAGACATACGAATTTAATGAACATCCTGTAGGGAATGCAATGCCAGCTTGGAGACCATTCTCTGATATTAATTTACGAACTGTATTCTCCAAAGTTTCACACATATCAATCATTACCATCCCAGGCTTTATAATACTCCTCATATATTTGCGAACCTGACAAGAAAAATCTAGTGAGGGTGTCATATCATTCCAAAAAAAAGGAACTCCCAAAATCAGATTTACGATTATTTCTTCAAAAGAAGTCGGCAAGATATACGCAGCAGAAACAAATAGCTGGTTCTCTCGGAAATTTGCCATGAACATTGTATAACAAATCTAACACAAGCATCAACCTGACGGTGAACTTCAGCTGCCTGACGAACTGCATTGTACATGGGTTTCTCAAGCCTCTCCAACTCCCTTTTTTCTTCAGAAGTGGTCCTCCATAAGTTGCTGGTAAAAAAACCACCAAGAAGGAAATAGTAAACATATAGAGACCTTTTCTTACAAGTCAACTAAAATAACAGAAGCAACTGAAAAGAGGTTGGCAAGACTTCCCTAAAGTAAAAACCAGTCATATGCAAAATCCAAGGAACTACAACCATAACATCACAAAGAATTGTCCTTTTAGAATAATAATTAATAGTAACAATTATAAATTCTCGCCTCACTTATAGACAAACCAGATCCATTTAACTAACACCCGAAATATTTTATTCTTTTATATTTTTATTTTCTTCTCTGCTTTTTATTGGGCGAGAGAGAGAGAGAGAGAGAGAGAGAGAGAGAGAGAGAGAGAGAGAGAGAGAGAGAGGAAATAAAGTACAGTAATAAAATCTTGACAATAAAATACAAGTATAAAACGTTGAATATGGATAGCAACAAAAGATTTTAATCAATGACCTTCACCCTCGAGAGAACTTACTCATCTTTGTATTGCTGAATTTCACCCTCAGGAAATTCGCCAGATGGAAAAAGATCAATAACAGGAATGGATGGGGGATCAGTTTGCTCAGCAGGTTCTTTCTTTTTTCTACTACATTATGCAAGAAACATTAATTTCCCGACTAACTGGTTGATTCAAATCAAATAAACTTAACTAATATACAACAAACAAAAAGGCACTAACTTGCTCTTATTTTTCTTCTTCTTCTTCTTCTTTGCAACCTCTGCAAATACAAGTATCCAAATAACATATAAACATAAATCGCGATTCTTCAACTGAAATTACTGAATCAGACACATTTCACAGTGGCATCTCTAACGAATACAGCAGTTAGATCAGTTACAAATTTCAATGACAGATATATTATAAATATCTGATGAAATGGCGCGCAAAAGACCACAAAGATTATTTCATTCTGAAAATCCCCAAATGGCGCACAAAAGCCTCAATCCCAAATTAGTTGGGGTCGGCTACATTGATCAAACTATACCATTGTCGCTCTTAATGAAATAAGGGTATATTCATGAATCATGATAGATAAGACAATGCGGAATGAAATCATAGATTCTACTAAGTAAACGCAATCGACGCCTCCCAATAACACCAAACAAAGAATTTCTACACAATCTGTGACAATTACTACATGAATTCTTCAAAAAAAAAACCTAACCTTGAGACTCACCCGCCACTGCGTCGTCCTCCTCCTGACCCTCCTCTTCCTTCGCCGATTCAGGAATGGTCAAACCAGCCTTTCCGTCGTCATTCGCAGAACCCTAAAACGCACAACCGATACAAATCATCGTTAAAGCACAAAACCCCCAAACAAACCCTAACTTTTCACAATCCCCAAATCTGCAAAACCCTAATAGAGCTCACCAAGATACGATCTTTCGCTTCTCCATCGATGCGCAAGCCCTCTAATTGGTCGTGAATCACAGCCTCAGCTGCTCGATCGCCATTTCCGCTCCCGCTCATGACTTCTCTGGATCGGAATTGCAGTGATCGTTTGTGAGGTTTAGGGTTTGTGGATTGTGTGATTGGATTTGTTGTATCTGACAAACTTAAAGTGGCGCACTACGTCGCGTACGTGTTTGAGACGCATGTGACGTGTTTTTAGATGCACGCGTTGTAAAGTGTATTTTGTTGATCTCGATGTGTGTCGCGTGGTTACTACCGGGTGAGCGACTTGGTGCGTTTGTTTGAGTTCGTGTATGATGAACGGAGCGGTTCGACCGGCGTGTTCAGTCGGTCGATGTACGTGCTAGTATTGACAAAAAGTATTTTGATATATGGAGCCCAATTATTTATGTGAGCACTCTAAAAGTATATCAATTTACATGTATTTTAGGGTAGCCTCATAAATAATCGAGGTGCACATAACGGTGCTCTTATTTTTTTAACTTAAAGTCCGATTTGATTACAAAAAAAAATGTTCTATAAGAAAATAACTTTTTCTTAATAAATTTTTTCCTAAAATGTTCAAAAGAAAGTGTTCTTATATATATTTAATTGCATGTATAAAAATTTTTTCTCAAAACTCTCCAACTACAAGTTTCAAAATAAATATGAAAACTTACCATATATATTGAATATATTAATTTTTATATTTAAAATAGGCAAAACATATTTTTTGATCATTAATTTTTGAGTCTTTTATGCTTTTGGTCATTGAACTTTTATCATTGTACATGGTCCACGAGCCTTTGAGTTTTAAATGCTTTTGGTCCATGAACTTTGAGTATTTTATGTTTTTGGGAAAATTTTAATTTTTTTCGACTTTTGTTGGTCTATGTAAGTCGTTCGATTCAGTAATATAAATCACTTTACTCTCTTGACTAGTTACGCGACACTCTTATTACACACATCACCGAAAATTAACACTTTAGAGTTTAGATGATGAAAATGACTACATATAAATATTTGTGAAAGTTTAATGACCAAATGTGTAGTAGCAAAAGTTCATAAATCAAAGCGTAAAAACACAAAGTTCATAGACAAAATGATGGGTTTTGCATTTAAAATATAAATTTAATGTGTATTGGTATAGAAACACACATTTTTGCAATAAAAAATTCAATTTGCCCACTGTAATAAGAAAGAAAATGCATGGGTCATAATGTGAAAAATTTGTAATTGTGAAAAAATGTTCCGCGATAAATTTTGGCTATCAAATGCATAAAAAAATGTCATTTTATTACTAAAATTGTCATTTTCCTTTCCAATCCAATCAAACAGGGTCTAATAGTCTATAGAAAAATGATTAGTTGACTCACTTTAGGTATCGACTAAGGGCACCCACACAGGGCTGGCCTTGAAAGGAGGCGAGGGTGAGGGCGATCGCTCAGGGTCCCCAACCCCATAAAGGCCCCATTTTTTAAATATATATTTAATTTGGTCATAATTAAATTAAATAATTACTACTTATTAAGTAATAAAACATTGTTTAAAAATTATTAATGTATTTTTAAAATTAAATTTTAATTTTTTACTCGTATAATTAAGTAGTTCCTTAAAATTATTCTCTCATTTTTATTTACATTACTTTCTAATTTGCACTATATTATACGTTATTACACCTTTTTTTTAGTATGATTGACTATTACTTAATTTGAACTATTTAAAGATGTTTAGAGAGGTTTTGATCACGTTATCATTCATCAATAATTGAACAAGTTATTTGTGAAATTTGCGTCTCGAATGTAAGTACAACAATTCATTTTTTTCCACACATATCTAATTGAAAGGCCCCAAATTATAATTTTAATCAAGACCCCTAAATATTTTGGACTGATCCTGCACCAATGTGTAGGCATCTTTTAATGCCAGCATGACTGGCATCTTTAGGTATACCTTCATATGACCATACAATTGTTAACGCTAAACAGACATTAAAAGGCACATTAAGCCATCTGAGCTGTCCATTCTCACCTCAAGATACGTTCATATGCAGATCTCCATGAAAAGTTCGCGAGTCGAAGTGCTTATGTCCTTTAAGTGTGTACGTTAAGCGTTGTACACTATTAATTATGTGACAGTGGAAGTGTGACAAATACATGAAGCCGCCCGTTACGTCTCTTTGAATATCCATGCTTCTTCGCTCTTGTTCTCGGGGGCTCGTTTGTCTTCCCTTCCCAATCCCATTTTTCGTCCACCGAAAAACCCATTCCACCATCGTCTCCGCAACGCCACTCGCCGCCGCCATGAGAGCTCCAGTGGCGAAGAAAGTGAAGTTCGAGATGGAGATGTTCGGAGACGTGAGGGTCGACGACTATTACTGGCTTCGCGACGACTCTCGCTCGGATCCGGAAGTCCTCGATCACATCAACCGAGAGAATTCCTTCACGGATTTCGTCATGCTGAGTGAGTGATTTCGTCATTGTAACCTAATTATGTGCGTTTGATTTCGTAATCTGAATGTGTTGGAGTCATCTGTTGAAGCCGATTCGGTTTTTGTTTGTGCTGATTGAAGAGGAGTCCTACGCGGATTTCGTCGCTCAGAGCGAGCGATTCTGGTGATGTGACCTAATTTCTGAGTGAAATGGAGTCTTGGATTGAATCCGATTCGGTTTTTGTACACGGATTTCGTGATGCAGTGTGAGCGATTCTGTTTTTCACGATCATACAGTCTGAATGAAATGGAGTGATCGATTGAAGTTGATTCGGTGTTTGCTTGTGTTGATTGAAGAAGAGTTGATCTGTAACTTTTGCTATTTCAATCGATTTGGTTATTGTACTGATTTTGTTATGCTGAATGAGTGATTCTATTATTATAAACTATACGCATTGTTTGATTTCAAACACTGAATTGAATAAGATGCTATTTTTATTTGCATTGATTGAACAAGAGTTGATTTTTAATGGAAGCTCAATCATGATGCTGTTTCCATTATTGATCTTTGTCTTGAGGATTTTGTGACGCAGAGTGACCAAATTTGTTACTATTGTGATCATCGCGCAATGGCTGTTAATTTCTGCAAACTTTCCGCTCCATTTGATTTCAATCGAGTGCCAAGTCAAATTTTGTTTGTGTTGATCGAGAAGAGTTGAAAGGAAGCTCAATTGTTCTGCCATTTGATTCTATAGGCACGAAACCATTGGAAGATCATATTTATGCTGAAATACGAGGCCGAATCAAGGAAGATGATATTTCGGCACCGAGACGCCAAGGAGCTTATTATTACTACGAGAAAACGATGGAGGGGAAGGAGTATGTTCAGTATTGTAGACGTTTTATCCCCAATGCTGGAGACCAGGTATCTGTACATGATACTATGCCTACAGGACCTGATGCTCCTGAAGAGCATGTTATTCTTGATGAGAATGTTAAGGCAGAGCAGCACTCATACTATCGCATTGGAGCTTTCAAGGTAATGTTACGAAGTTGCAAACTTTTGGGATGTTTGTGCACTCAATGCTTGTTTTTGTGCTTCCTGTTTATTTCTGATTCTTGAATGGTTGCCTTATTTCAGGTTAGTCCAAATAATAAGTTGGTAGCATATGCTGAGGACACCAAAGGAGATGAGATATACACTGTCTATGTTATCGATGCTGAGACGGGCGCATTCCTTGGAAAACCATTGGTTGGTATTACATCAGACATTGAATGGGCGGGTGATGAAGCGCTTGTTTATATCACCATGGATGTGATCCTTCGACCAGACAAGGTATTTTTGTGGCAATTTTGATTATTCCGGTGTATGTTTATTGATTGTGATTTTGTAATAAATCCTGAATGTAGGAAGATTTTATATTTAGCAAAGTTAGCAATGCTTAACTGCAGTGTGCGAGGTGGTTCCCTCATTTTTCCATCATATCATTTATATTTTGTTGTCTGTTATGGCTATTTTCATCATAATCAGGTTCCTTTGATTGTTGAAGAAAAATTGCTCAAATAGAGAAAAAAATATATATACGCAAGCAGTTTATCAGATCTAAATATATGCATGTTTGCAGGTTTGGTTACATAAACTAGAATCCGAACAGTCAAGCGACCTCTGCCTTTACCATGAGAAGGATGACATATTTTCTCTTGATCTTCAAGCTTCAGAGAGCAAAAGATTTTTATTTGTTGGATCTGAAAGTAAAACCACACGGTTTGTCTCCTACATCGACACATCTAGGGTGGACATTGGGCTCGTGGCTTTGACACCTAGGTCAGAAGGCATTGATACATCAGTCAGTCATCGTGGTAATCATTTTTTCATCAAGAGGAGAACAAAGGAGTATTTTAATTCAGAATTACTTGCTTGTCCCGTAGATGATGTTTCTGCCACAACATTGCTGCTTCCTCATAGGGAAAGGTGATCCTTTTATTTTCCTTCTGTTACCATATAACTGGGGAAAAGGCTTTTGTTGTTGTTCTTATGCATTTCTCATTCTTTTTCCATTTACTTTTTTGTTTGAATACCTAGCAAAAAGGTTTGGATTTTAGTTGCTTAAACCAAAATTGGTTGGTAGTCAGAATTTTAGAGTTGAACAAAGCTTTTTCTTAACATTTTGTTTCGCAGGATGCAACGAGTGTCACCTTGTCAGTACCCAAATTACACAGTTCTCTTTTCTTATTCTTAATTTTCTTTAGCATTTTTTTTAATTGTGTGCTAATTTTTTTGCTCCTCAAGAAAAAGTAGAGCTACAAAATGTTTTACCGCTCTTTCTTCATTAATGACTTTTGATAGAAGGGAATACTTGCTCAAGAGACCTTTGCATGCAAATTCCTAAGATATAATGAAAGCTACAGCATACACGCAAATTCAATTCTTCAAATATATGATGAAACAGCCAGTTTCTCATTGTTTTTGTTTTTTTCTTTTACTGAAGCAATTATTTCAAGTAATTCATTAATTTCATTTTAACTGACGTGAAAATGTTTATTGATGTGTGGATTTCTCCAGTGTAAAAATCGACGACATTAAACTTTTTACGGATCACCTTGCTGTATATGAACGTGAAAACGGTGTATCTAAAGTAACTATTTATGATCTTCCTGCTGGAGATCAAGCCATTAATAGCCTGAAAAGCGGTCGCGCTGTTGATTTTATTGATCCAATTTATTCTGTGGATCCTCTGGAATCCCAATTCTCTTCAAGCATATTGCGCTTTTCTTATAGTTCATTAAAGACACCATCATCGGTGTATGATTATGACATGAATACAGGCATTTCTATCTTGAAGAAGATTGAAACAGTAAGTTGACTTGCACATGTGGTATAATTCATATGGAAATATTTTATTACCCCCCATCGTGCCATTAGATGAGCTATCCTTCTTTTGTTGGTTATTCAATCATGTAGAGACTGAAATATTGCATTACCCCCAGGTCTTAGGTGGTTTTGACGCCTCAAACTATGTTATTGAAAGAAAATGGGCTACAGCTTCAGATGGCACTAAAATTCCTATTTCAATTGCTTACCAGAAGAATCTTGTGAAGCTCGATGGATCTGATCCGTTGCTGCTTTATGGCTACGGTTCTTACGAGGTAATATGCAATTTGAAATTAAAATTGGAATTCCAGAAGTAAGCACAAATTTCCCCTTTCTTTCCTGCATTTTATGTATGTGGAATTTAAGGATTATGAAGTCCGTCTTTAAGTAGATTAAATTGAGTGGAGCGGAAGATTTTGATACATGTAGTTTACCCAGATTAATTTAGGATCGAGTCTGGTAAAAAAAATAGGATTGAGGTATATTGTTGTTGCATATACCTTCTTCATTGTTTTGATTGATTCAGTTAACCCAACCGAAAGATAATTATTTTATCTATTGGTGGAAACCGTCCGGTTTTTTGGAATTTGGTTTTTTACGCTTGCTGTAAGTTACTTAGTATGCGATAGTCATAAATTCTAGGAGAACTGATATTAGTCAACTTTCATGGAGCAGGATTTTAAGCATTGGTTGGGTTCCCATTTGAAAATTGGGTTCTGATTACACTTTTGCTGACTGGATACAGAGCAAGGCATATGTTATGTAATACTCATTTAGAAGTTGAAGCACTTAGTCAGGAGATTCACTGGTCCTCCTTTTTGGTTAACATAATACTGCGCAGACACAATAGATTTAATTATAACAGAAATAACCTACAATAAGTTTCTTCTAATAATATAAATAAATACTAGTAGAATTTGAAAATGAAGTGAGCAGCATATATGCAACTGGTACATTTTTTAGGATGCCTTTGAGTTGGTCCATGATATGAGCGCATTATAAATGTCATGTACCGTGAAGATGATAAAATGTAACGAGCCAAACATTGGATATCTAGTCAATAGCACAAATTAGTGAAAGAGTAAAATAGGACCTGATTCTTCCTAATCCTTGATTTCATATTTCCTTGTTGCTTATTTCCCCTCACTACATTATAAATGTTGTTAATCCATCATCAATTACCTTAACATTTTCTCTGTACAAATTAACGAATCTGTCACTATCTTTGGAATTATTACTTAAAAAAAAATCTTTCCTTCATTTTGTCCATGAATCCACTGATTCAAATGCTCAGCAGCTTAGGTTTGATATTTCTAGCTTTAAAATTCTCACTGGACATGTTTCTTTTGTTATATATCTGACATAAACCAATCAAATGTATCTATAAATGCTTTGAAATAAAAAAATACTTCTTAAGGAGTAGTTTTCAGTGGAGAACAACATAAGATTTTCTTTGGGAACTCTCACTTCATTGGTGCTAATATGTTCATATCTAATTTGGTTAGGCATCTATAGATCCTAGTTTCAAAGCCGCAAGGTTGTCTTTGTTGGATCGAGGCTTTATTTATGCAATAGCTCATGTACGTGGAGGTGGTGAAATGGGTAGGCCATGGTACGAGAATGGCAAGCTGCTAAAGAAGAAAAACACCTTCACAGATTTTATTACTTCTGCAGAATATTTAATAGAGAACAGATATTCTTCAAAAGAGAAGTTATGCATTAATGGAAGGAGTGCAGGTGGCTTGCTTATTGGTGCTGTTTTGAATATGCGTCCTGATCTATTTAAGGCTGCTGTAGCTGGAGTTCCATTTGTGGACGTATTGACTACCATGCTCGATCCGAGCATACCTCTTACTACATCTGAATGGGAGGTTGTCTTTTCTCCTTTATCTTGTGGAAATGTGAAGTTATGCTTCTTTATGATTTCTTCTTGTATACTAAGCTCATCCAGTTGGGTAACTACAAGTTATTTTTACTTATCAACTGTTTGAATAATTGGGATTAACCGGTAGAAATCTTGGTCTGTACTAATCATTTAAAAAAGTATTGAACAGCTTCTGATTTCATGGTTTATCAATTTAAATAAAATGTTTTGTTGCTTTACCTATCCAGCAACATGAGAGAATGAAGTACTTTCTGATCATGATCGATCCACGTACTACTATATTGCCCTGAGAACTAGGCTTGCTTAGCTTAAATCCTTTTGCATTTTTATGAGCTTTGCTTACCTTTCAGGTTCAAATTGTAGCCTGAGTCACGGAATCGTGATTTGGGACCCTTCATTAATATTTGCTTCCTCAATTGACCTAATACTTAAAGATTACATTCAAATGCTTACTGCCTTTATTGTTGCTGTTGGCTTAACTATCCTCTCTGCTATCCTATTCTTTTAGTTTCCAGTTGTTACTGTTTAGAGTTGAAAAAGATGTCAAAACCCCAAAATTATACAAATTTTAGAAACTATCTATTTCTAGCCATTTTTGCTCACACGAGATTGGTTGACAAATTGGACACTTCCCCAACTTGAACTTGGGTCACATTCAATTAGGAATATATGGAAATTTATATCTTAATATAAAATAAAAAAGAAAAGAAAAGCAAAAAAGTGTCATCTCTTTCTTATTATGCAGTATCTGAGTGTATACATTAAAGAAATTGAGCTGTAAAATATAATTGTTAAAAATAAGATTCATTGTCTTTTAACGTAAATTACTTGCATGTTTGATTATTTTTTGACTTCTTTGGGCAGGTGCAGGCTTCATTTAATGAAGCTTTTGAAACAGCTTGAGTTGGTTTTTCTTTTATAGACCTGCTGCTGGGCCACTTAGTTATATTTTCACAACTTTTATTTTCCATATACAAAAATGAGTAAATGATAGCATTCAGTTGGAATGGGTCAAGTGTAGGCGTGCTCTAGGAATATTTTATGATCAATGCGTGTTTCTAATGTCAAAAAGAAGCATTATCGACTTACTATGATATACTTTTCCAATGCTATGTTTTTATGGTTGTACTTCCTACTTCCATAGTTATTTATTATTTCGAGTTGAGTGGAAGTTTGATCCATGTAGCCGACCCCAAGGTCCCCAACTAAGTTGGAATCGAGGCTTTGTTGTTAAAGTGTTATGAGTGGATGCTTTAGCTAATGGAGATTTAAGATGTTTCTGAGTTTACTGATTGACTAATATACAGTTCATGCTTCATAATGACATGTTCTTTACTACTTTAAAATATTAGCAGTCTTTTAAATTTTTTTCCCGACTTATGCTCACGGTTGATGATACATGAATACTGATGTTACTGTTACCGGGATTTCGATTTTGTGGTTTCTGATGTTACTGGTAGTCGCTGATTTCTTAGATATTTTTTTCAGGAATGGGGTGATCCGAGAAAAGAAGAGTTCTACTTTTATATGAAGTCTTACTCTCCTGTTGATAATGTGAGTACTGCAAAATGCGTCTCTCTCTTGCATTCTAGTTTGAAAACGTGCATTTCTCTCTATGGTTTTTTTACTAGTTTGGTTACTTTTTAGTACAAGTCAGGTTTGAATGCTTAAGAGGCACGCCCTTTAGCGTATGGTCAAGGGGTTGGGCTGACGTCATGTAATAGTAGTCTAGATATCATCTTAGTATATGGAAAGTCTTACAGTAGAATTGTTGGTTCTTCTAGATCAGTTAAGTTGTTCATGTGGCGACTTACATAGTAGAATTGTTGGGCTGACGTCATGTAATAGTAGAATTGTTGGATTTTCTTTGTATATTTTCTCATAACTACCTGTTATCTGGTAATGCTAAGAACGAAGAACTGACTCTTAGAATTTGTGATTCATGGTTCATTTGGTTCAAATGTTAGCATCAGTACGATTCTCGAGATTGTAATCTGTTTTGTCCTATCTAAAAATAATATGTTTTAATCTTATCAGTTGTTTTTTTCATTTCCTTTACTGGGTTTTGTACACAGGTTAAGCCACAAAACTATCCGAATATCCTTGTTACCGCTGGTTTAAATGGTATGTTCGTCACTCTGGTTCAAATTGGATCCACTTTTCATTCTAACCCTGCTATATATGTCAAGTTGTCAACATTCAGTAGGTTACGGGAAACTGGTCTGAAATTTCTTTTTTTATTGCTTTGTCATATGTTTAATTCGCATGGACATTTATAAATACTGGAATTATTTGGACTCATTGAGTGAATTTTGAGGTATATTTGGTTGTGGTTGGGCGATTTAAGCCACATAATCTTTTCTTTATTTTCTTTCTTTCTTCTTTCTTTCTTTTTTAATACGAGGGAAGGGGAAAAATCAGTCAGATGGTTAAGATAGCTTGTATCATTATTGTTGTTGGTTCTGACCCTTGAAATGTGATGTTATTCGCTAAGGTATTAAAAATGTTACTGTTGTTTTCTCTTTGTATTTCATCTAAACATGACCACGTCACTGCAGATCCCCGCGTTTTGTATTCTGAACCTGCAAAGTTTGTGGCAAAGCTGCGAGAAATGAAGACTGATGATAATATGTTGCTATTTAAATGTGAGCTTGCTGCTGGGCATTTCACAAAGTCAGGAAGGTAAAAATTTAGCCTTGACATCTGTTTTTTCAGTGTAATCCTGTGGTAATTTTTTTTAAAAATAAATAAAATAAAAATCCCATCCTTTTTTACTCTCTCTCTCTCTCTCTCTAAAAAAACAAAGATATAAAAAAAATTAAAAAATCTGATGAAACCTGTGGAATGACAAGTGAGGGAAATTTCCAATATCCATTATGTGGTGCAATGAAATTGTCTCTTCATGTGAATAGTTATTTTTTAGGATTTTCCAAATCTTAGCTTGTAGGTACTTCACTCCTGCTGGACTCAAGATTTGTGCATATGTGATTGTTGTCTTTGCTTACCTTATCGTACCGAATCAGATTGAAGCTTGTGATTTTTTTCACTTCAACTAGGCTAAAATTTTTCCATACACAGATTTTTGGTAATGCCATGCTAATAGACTAAATCAGATTAGCTGCTGATTGCTTCGAATGAAAAAAAGATGCATGCATCTTTTTTCTGATAAGAAAATGGATTTCATTTGGAAACAATAGTAGTGAAAGAGTAGAGTCCTGCTATTTTGACTCCATTTGGGCATGCTAAGTTGGCACGCACTCATTGGGAGTCCCTCAAATGCACATCAAGTTCCATGTACACGTCAATGCACACACATCGATCAATCAAGGGTCCTCACAATCAAGGCGTGCCTGCATGGAGTCAAAATAACATTTTTCGTGAAAGTAGACCAAGGTTGTCAATGCAGATCCTAAATGAAGAAAAAATAACCCAATGGAACTATAGCTGCTAGGAATCTTGTAAATTGGAAAAGGCAGTCTCACATTTTGTATGGGTTTTTGTCATTTTCTCTTAAAAAGTTTACTATATCTTGTCATGTTGACTAAACGAAGTTGAAGACAAAAAAAAAAACAAAATGGAGGTTCTCTAGACTTTCTGAACCTTTGGGTTCTACCATGTGTCCAAACTCCAATGTCAGTCCATCACTCAGGCTTGTAATATATACTCGCCATTAAGAGGTTGTTTTCATGGCTTAAGACTCTGAGCTGTAGCAGCATTTGAATAAAATGTTCGCTGTTCAAGTCATTTCTACGGCACACTCTCCAGGTAGGAGAAGTCGAGGATTATGGCCTTGGCATTCTCCTTTAGAGTTTATGTAAAATACTCATCTTTCTAGAACCTCCAAGCAAGCAAGATAAATTTTTGACCTAGCATGGCTCAATGTGCAAGATGAGCCATGAAGCAACAGCTTCCGTTTACTTTTCAGGAGGGTGCAATTCAAATTGCAAAACCACACTACTTTTGAGTGGAATATTTCGATCTATGCAGCCTACGCCAATTAATTTGGAATTGAGGTTTTGTCGTTATTGTCCTTGTCGTTGTTGTACATCTCATTTAAGTGGAATTGTTGCTAGATTGGAATTTCTCTTCGTGTTCTTAAGAGGATTTACGAATTACAATTTGATTATGACTGTTATAGAAAATTTATTTATAAAGATATACGACATATTTTCTTTCTTTTAAAGAAATTTGTGCTATTTCTGCAATTCGTCTTCCCACTTTGATTTGGAGTATCTGTCTTCTTTAGGTTCGAGAAGCTTCGAGAAGACGCCTTCACCTATGCATTCTTACTGAAAGCACTCGATATGGCTCCTTCTGATGGTACCGGTCGCCTATGATATTCTTTTTTTTTTTGTCTAGTCCACTCGGTATCCGGACTTAACCGACTACTCAGGACTTGAATCGGGTCGGTCCACTATGGGTAAACCTTATGATATTTTTTCGCTCATATTGCAATCTTACTATGGTCAGTTGCTTTTTCATTTTCAATCTTTTGATGATCGACAACATGCCTCTCTTTTATTTATCTATTTTTTCATGTGGCCTTGGCCACGAATCATTCATTTTGCTTCATTGCTTTGTTGTTCTTTTTTTTTTTTTTTTTTTTTTTTTTTTTTTCAGTAAAAGATGTTCTTGATTGGCAAAATATCTACAAAATGTATGGTGGCTTTGGCTTGTTAAAAGCCTGTGATTTTGCAGGTATAACTAATGCAAAAATAGATGGCATGATATGCTAAGCCTTAAATCCTAAATCCCTTATGCAACGTAACACAAAGGGTATTTAAAAAAAGAAAGAAAGAAGGAATGGCAACAAACAACAATAATTCATTTTATCTACTAAGTGAGTGTATTCAATTGGATGATTTGAAAGGATTTTAAAAGAGTTTGGAGGATTTTGAAATCGAAGTGTATTTAATTTGAATTTTTGAAAAAGTCAAGGGTATTCAATTAAGATTTTGATGGATTTTTAAAAAGTCTAATTGTATTCAATTTTTAAACTACATTAGGATTTCGGTAGATTTTAATGGATTTTGATGGATCTCTATTCAAAAAATACACATGACCAAATTCCAATTTCCACTTGTACCCATGAGATTTGGGTGGGTTTGGAAAAGTCCTTCCAAATCCATCAAATTTCATGAGACCTATGGAAATTCATCATTTAAAAAAAATTCATGGATTTGTCAAATGGAATACACCCGCTTAAGAATAAGGTCATTTCATGATAAATTTAGAACTAAATGTCCACAAGGAAATAAAACTAGTGAAACAATGGTCTTTTTTTTTTTTTTTTTTTGGATTAAAGGGGGTAAAATTACCCAATGTTATATATGTCTTTCGACGGTTTTAGAGAGTACACATCTTTGGAAATTTAATCTCAGTAATATCATTCAGTAGAATGGTGTGCAAATTAGGGGCGTAATCGCCACTAAGTGGGTGCCCGAACAAAAGGCAAAAGCATGGTTTGCCATCTACTGTATTACCACCACCTGCCATTGCCTCTTTAGGAGCTGTAACACCCAAAAAAGTAATTGTCCATAGTCACATACCACCTCCTCCTTTCCCCCTCTTGTATGCATTCAACATTTCAACTACACCCTTGTAGTCGAGTTTCAGAATGACTTTCCTATATCCCTTCATCCCAGTCCAGTTTTAGTCCAATAAGGCTCCATCCGTGTTGACTTTAACCCAACCTTCAGTACGGGGTTGCCACCCCTATTAGCCTTTCCTGTCGGAAGGTGGATGAACATCTCGCTTGGGAATTCAGTCGATTATTGATCAACTGGAAATCCTTGGCCTTCGACCAGAGCCCCTAGCATGCTGTTGCGAAAAAAGTTCCCCATTCAATTCCACCAATGTACTGAATCGCACTTTGGGTAGCCCTGTTGACTGCATTGTGTACAGGGGAATTGCCGAGATTGGGTGTACGACCCGCCAATGGTCTTAGTTTTAATTCTATTTTTTTTTTTTTCTTTTATATTTTTTAGAATCTAGGAATAATTTCTAAATTTGCAATTTGAACATTAATTTTCCCTCAATTGTAATTTGTAATCTAATTAAGCCCCTTAGATTTGGTGTAATGGCAAAAAGATAAGTGTTATAATGATTTGGTGTAACTCTAGCAGGACAAGTCAAAAAAGTATCGACATCATATCCTCAATTTCAAATTTATTGGGTTAAGCTATATAGATTAAACTCTTTCATTGTGTTCGATTTAATTAGTGTAATTACTTGATGGCGTGCTTTGCAAAATTTTTAAATCCCTCCTTATATTAATGTGGGAAATGTTGGGTTTTTTTGCTCAAACTTCATGTCTTAATTTAATTAGGAATCATTGTTTTAGTTTTTGTCAAATTAGTAAGTTAATTGTTTGAGTCTAAGTAGGATTGATGTTTGTTAGTTGAGTCCAATTAGGATTTAGATTTATTTTTTGATAATGTTTCAGTGCTCTAGTTGGATTACAAGTATGATTTTTGGGTATCTGTATAAAGAACCCAAGGTTAGTTGAGTCCAATTAGGATTTAGATTTATTTTTGGATAATGTTTCAGTGCTCTAGTTGGATTACAAGTATGATTTTTGGGTATCTTATATAAAGAACCCAAGGTTATTAGTCCAATTAGGATTTAGATTTATTTTTGGATAATGTTTCAGTGTTCTTGGATTACAAGTATGATTTTTGGGTATCTATATAAATAACCCAAGGTTAGTGTGTCATGTACACAAGATTAATACAAGTTTTACTAAATAAATAAAGTTTGAGGTTTTGTGTGTGTGTGAGTGAATTCTCAACAGGAAAATGCTAGAAGAAGAACGCTCAAGTCACATACGAAGTTACGTCGAGCATAGGTTGTTTTGCATCGAGATTAGTGTCCATACATGCATCCCAAGGCGTGTACGGACAACTTCCGTGCCCAATGTGACTTGGGGTGTAATTTGGGTATTGTCATTCTAGTATGGTCCAATTAATGTATTCTAAATTTTTTAAAGTAGATCAACTTCGACCTACTCTTACCTCGTATAAAGTAGAAGAAGTTTGCACTCTAATTTGAAGCTGCACACTAAATTGGTGGCACGTGACATAGGTGTGTCTTGTCCTTCATTTTGTCCTACAAGTTAACAAAACAGATGATACGAGAGAGAAGAAGAAGAAGAAGAGATGAGATCAAAAATGCATATCAAAACTTCTAACTAAGACACCTAGGTACTTCTCAACGTGTCACCACCTTTAAACCCCCACCCTCCACGTGTCCACTTGACTCAAATTTACATCGCCCCGTCTTGTTCCCACCTCTACAAATCTAACACTACTTCTCCATCCATGCATGATAATCTCATTAATCTTCACATCTTCTCCTGCAACAAATCAACCAACAATATTATCAAAAACAACTAGCTAGCTAG
Source organism: Stephania yunnanensis (assembly GCA_039657365.1). Taxonomy (NCBI): domain Eukaryota; kingdom Viridiplantae; phylum Streptophyta; class Magnoliopsida; order Ranunculales; family Menispermaceae; genus Stephania; species Stephania yunnanensis. The sequence continues at coordinate 52,375,896 of CM077588.1, read as the reverse complement.
CTAGCTAGCAAGGCAACATAATAAGAGACTTTGTTGATGAATTAAAAAGCAGGTCTTCATCAAAGCTTACTTGATCATCCATCAAAAACTAGCTGTAATAAAAACAACTAAGTACGTAGTAGATCATTTTTAGCCATGCAGCCCCGAAGGTTTGCCATTGGTCGCCCGGAGGAGATGACACACCCGGACTCCATGAGAGCCACCTTGTCCGAGTTTGTCTCCACCTTCATCTTCGTCTTCGCTGGGGAAGGCTCCGTTCTCGCTCTAGGTAATTTGTATTATTGATATGTTGCCGCACTGTTTCAATATTACAGTCACAACGTTTCAAAGCCAAAACCAAATTTTTATGGTAATTAATAAGTTTTTTTTTTTTTTTTTACAAATATTTAGAATTCTTTTGACGACATGAGTCGTGCTTTTGGGACCTCCCTAACTTTAATTGTCTTTACCAAAGATGCTTTGGTGAAAACGTTTAGAATTGAGAAGTGCTATAACGAGTTACACCTAAAGTTCATCAAGCATAGGAGTCGTCATTGAGTGCATCATGATGGGCATACACAAATTTTGGTGCATTAAGGCCGACGGCTAATGTGTCTGCCGTCGATGTGACTTGGGTGTGACTGTCATTCAAAAAAAATCAATGAACAGTTATGGAATAATCGATGAATTTTTTATTTTATTTGAAAAAAAATCTAGGGATCATGTGTGTTTGCGTGATTCGAGGCAGGTTTTGTGGGTATATACATATTTGACATGCAATATGGGTTTAATTAATTGCGTGCATGCATGCATGCAGGGAAGATGATGGAGAGCGCGTCGACGGCCTTCGGGCTGGTGGCGGTGGCGCTGGCTCACGCCTTGTCCCTCGCCGTGGCGGTGGCGGTCGGGGCCAATGTGTCTGGAGGGCACGTCAACCCGGCCGTCACCTTTGCGGCGCTTGTGGGTGGTCGGATCTCTCTCTTGCGTTCCATCCTTTACTGGATTGCTCAGCTCTTGGGGGCCGTCGTGGCGTCTCTTCTTCTCAGACTCACCACCGGTGGCATGGTTGTCCTCCTATCATTATTTTATATCATAAGTTACATAATTGCTAAAGAATGTTACCTTGACCCAAATTATACATGTGCCTTTCCAACACGGTTAGTATGGGTAAGGACGAATGGGAGATTGTGTGGGTTAGCCGCACGATCTCGAGTTCGATTTTTCATGATAGCCAATATTGGGTCATTGGTGGTTTATTTTCACAATTAAAAATCATGTCTTCATGATTCGAGGTACATTTAATGCTTAGGGGAATTGTCCCACCAAATATGAGGTGGTTCTCCCAACCTAACTATTTTCATTCACCAGACTCAAAAGACTCAAACTCGATACTTTGTTAAGGAGAATGAGTCCCTAGCCACTTAATTTAACTTAATTTGACCAGTTGATTATTGTTGGTTATATTTGTCAACTTGGCATTAATAAATCAACTAGATACTAGTTTTATTGTAAAATCAAAATAATTTCCACATTCATATTTGGGTAACCATTAATTTGGTTAAAATTAGTGTAATTAAGTTTGATTCATGTGGTCGGTCCAAACTAATTAGTTTTTGTTGTTGTTACTACTACTTGCTTAATGTTAACCATTTGAGCTTAATTTCTCTATAATGTTCATGCATGTAGTTGGGCATAATTAATTTGGATAGACTCTTACAACAACGTAGTCTAATATCAAATTAGTTGGAATGGAATTGGCTGCTTGGATCAAACAACAACTCTATCTAATTTGGATAGAAAGTTTTTTATTTTATTTGATTTATGTTTCCTAATTACTACATTACAAGTTAGTATATGATTATTAATGTTTGATCGATGTTGCAGAGACCCGTCGGGTTCTCGGTCGCCTCCGGCGTTAGCGAGTGGCACGCACTGATTTTCGAGATAGTGATGACATTCGGGTTAGCCTACACCGTCTACGCCACCGCTATCGACCCGAAACGAGGCAACATGGGCACGATCGCGCCCCTAGCCATTGGATTCATCGTGGGAGCGAACATCCTCGCAGGAGGACCGTTCGATGGGGCGTCCATGAACCCGGCCCGGGCATTCGGGCCGGCCCTGGTGGGCTGGAGGTGGAGGAGCCAATGGGTCTATTGGGTCGGGCCGCTTGTCGGGGCGGGTCTCGCCGGGCTTGTTTACGAGTTCATGGTGATACCCATTGAAGTGCCTCTTGGTGGTCACCACCAACCCTTGGCCCCCACTGATTATTAGTTTTGTTGGACTAGTTGATTAGTGTTTGGGTCTGCATGCTTTGATATGTTGTGTTGTTATTTTTGTTAATGTGTGGCATTGATGTGGTACTCTTGTGGTTTGTGCATGTGGTTTTTGCTGTTGTGTTAATTTTATTTTGCGTTAATTTATGTTAAGAGACACTTAAATAATGGAATTTCAATGTTGAATAATTAAATTTCGATGTGTGGCATTGATGTGGTACTGATTAATTCACTTCAATTCAGGATTGTGAGTGGCGCTACTGTTAAGGCCCATTAATGTTGCATATCATCGTGACCCAAAAAAAAAAAAAAAAAAAAAAAAGTCACCCACCTAATCTTTTCTCCAATATACAATCTGAGTTTTCTTCACTTGAATTCACTTCTTTTCATTTTTTTAAATTTTTGACCATTTGTGTTTCCATCAAATTATCAAATATAAACCTAACTTGAATTTTGAAGAAAATCGACATTATTTACTTTTTGAACAAAGTTTAGAAAGTTGTAGATTGGACTCATGTTAAAGTAAGAAAACTTAGTTTTGGATCTTTACGAATCTCCTGTTAATATCAATTAGAGCATCAATGAAACCATGATAATTTCAAAAAATAAAAAATCAAAGCTAAGCTAAGCTAAAAGAGATCTTCACACTATCCTTCACACTTGACAGGGTACCCTAGAAAGAAAAAGCCATTTATATGTGATGTCAGGCAAAAATGGATTGGTGCAGCAGCAGAAGTCATGTGTGATATATAAAGCCTGCCCAACATACATTTTGCAGTGCATTTGATGCATAGCATGCACCACATTTCGTGCTCTCTTTTGTGTCTGCTTGAAATGACCATACAAAGCCAAAAAGGGCCCCACGCAGATGCCAAATTAAAGCTCATTCACCCCCAAAGATTTGCTGCCAAATTATATAGCAGAAGCTTTTAAAATCTGGTACCTATCTCTCTCTCATCACTAAATAAAACCCTATTTATGTTTTAACAATCCTATTATAAGTTTACCCCATCTATACTTTAAAAAAAATATTGAATTTACGATCTTTCTAATTTACCCATCCCTAACATCTTCCTCAAGCGAGCCCTAGTGTTAATAGTGTAAAAAAATTGCATTATTTTTAAGATAGTATATCAACTTAAAAATAAAAAAAATTGATGGGATAAACTTATCAATAGAGGTTGTTACAACATAATAGGGTTTGTTTTAACCAAACTCATAAAATTAAATCACAAATTAAAAACTCATAAAATAATTTCTCACACCCACCTCATTAATTAATAACACAATTATAAGCCACTTCATTGACTTTATGCCCATTAATTTGTTTGTTTCTTTTTTATTATTGTCCAAAGTTTCAACCATATTAGTTGGTAATCCCATATCTCACCACTACATGATAAAATTTTCTCAAGTATGTGCTTGATTTAGTACAATTTAATTGATGTTGGCTACATGAATAAAACTCTTACACTTTACTCTATTTTATTGATGTTTATGTTGAGTTTCCTAAACCCTAAATCATATCAACGATAACAATAAAATTTCAATCTCAAATTAATTGAAATCAGTTGATCGAAATCTTCAACTTGATTACTTTCAAATAAAAATGAAGTAACAAGTACAAATCATAATTTACTTTTTTTTTAAGATTGTAAGTCATTTTCGAAATTCAAGAATGTATTTATTGTATTCTTACCCATTTTACCATTATATAATTGAAACATTTATGATACTTCAATTCTTTTATTTATTTAATATAAAAAAATATATATGTAAATTACACTTTAATTAAAGTTGTCTTAATTCTTGTGTCTTTTATCTTAAACGAATTATATAAATCCCACGTAGTCATATATAAATACTAGTACTAAAGTAGAAGATTTAATTAAGTGGAGAAGCAAAATACATGTCAGGTGTAAGTGATGCATTCCCAGTAGCATTACAACCACAGCCACCTCTGAAAAACCCTAAATTACAACCACACCCCCCAATAACAACAAAAATTACAACTATACCCAGCTACCTCGAATGCGTCTCTTACATCCCATGCTCACCAAACATCACTAAAAAAAAAAAAAACACATCACAAAAAATGGCAGAGGCCGTAAAAAATCCACAAAGCCAAGGAGAAAACAGGAATTTTACAGAAAAACTGTAAATTGTGATCGGACCGTTTTACCCTCAATTCCCCGGCATTTGCAATGACTCTCGGAAGAGCGCAACTGCAAAGCCTTTTTTTTATTTTTTCTTCCGGTTTTGCCCTCGGCTTCATCGGGTATTACGTACGCGCCACCCGCGGCGGCGACGCCCTTTGTAGCCACCACCGGAGTCCACCTTGTTGTTGATCTTCATGGGGAGTTGTTGTGCTAACGTGAGCCTTGAGAGAGAATGCGCACTATAGAGAATGGAAGAGAGCAGCAGCAGCAGCTGTAGTAGTAGTTTGGTAGTGACGAGTGTTTGTGAAATTTGTCACTTGTTTGGTATTTATAAGGGGAGGGAGTGGGGGTATTATTGGGTAATGATAATTTAATATCTCTCTCTCTCTCTCTCTCAATATAGAGTGTAGAGAAAATAAAAATGGTGGAATTTGGGATTGGTGGGAGGGCATGTTTGTGGGGGAATGCAAAATTTCCACTCACTCGGTTTCCAATGCTCTTGGAATTTTCACACTCTCTCTTGTGTGGGTGCAAAAAAGGAAAAGTGAATGAACAGTAATTGACAACAACCAATTGATACGAGTGGTAATGAACTCAATTTCATTTAAGTGAAGTCTTGATTTGAATCTCGTAAGTGAAAGATACGGAGAGTTGCATCTTATGGAGCTCGATAGTGTTTGAACATGAAGACACGCAAGAAATAAAAAAAATCAAAAAAATTTAAAATAGTTACCTAATCATTAAATCGAGCATTATAAACAAATTTGATCTATGTAGCCGAGCCGACTCCAATTAATTAAAGATTGAGGTTATGTTGTTGTTGTTGTTATTGTTATATTCTAAATATATTCTTCTTACCCCTTCTGTTAAGTTTAGGTCTTATTAATTCATTTGTTCAACTCTAAGAGAAGTATATTTTAGAGTGCTTCGAAAAAAAAAAAAGAAGATAAATTAAATATTTTTGAAAAAATAAATTACATTGAAATATAATTTATTTGTTTAAATTTTTGATTAAGCTAAAGAAGTTGTCACAATAAACGAATTCTATTCGATAATTTTTTATCATCAAATTAATTACGTCTTAATAAGTTTCATCATGCACCAATTTTGATTAAGGGGAGGAAATATTTAATTTGGTATTGATCATGTTTAATTACTGTAACAATAAATCTATTTGGACTCATGAGTTCGGACTCATAAGGAGGTTTTTAAAATTTTTGTAAATATTTAAGGGGTATAATAAGATTTTACAAGTTATTATGGTTGTTTCATTAATTGCTCGAAAATGTATTTGAAATTAAAAAAAAAGTTTTGAGTCCGGACTCACGAGTTCAAATAACACTACCCTTACTATAATTAGGTTTAAGCGAACACACACTTGTAAACATGCAAAGAGTACAACTGGGCAGAGGGAGGAAGGTATGGTGGTGCACTTTTTTATAGCTCGCTAGGCTCGAGAAAATAAAAGGTTTTAAAATGGCCAGCTTTTCTCCCCTTTCATTGCCCCATCAGTGATTTATTTAACTATCATTGTGATCTTATATATAGTCTATAAAGCTAGCAACCTATTTTGTTTATGATTCTTTTGTCTGGTTAAATCTAAGGGCCATGAGATTGTGCAAATTGACCATTCGTGTTCATCGTTTGGCTATCATGAGAAATCGAACTTAAGATCGGCGTCTAAGCTACACAATCACGCATCCGCCTTTATCACTAAGCCAACTTTTACGGATTACCAATAAGTGAGCTTATCCAAAAATGTCTTCATCATTTCTAAATACAATATTTCTTATTGCATTAGTAAGAATTACATACAGTTACTGATGTAACATTGAGGTCTTTTCTTAAAAAAAAAAAATAATTTTTTTTTGTTACAGTAAAGATGCATTCTATTAATCACAAAAAATAGATGAATTGTACTCATCAAAATTAACTCGCTAATACAAAAAATAATTTTTTTTTTGTTACAGTAAAGATGCATTCTATTAATCACAAAAAATAGATGCATTCTAAATATTATTGTCTCATGACCTTATTAGTATTTGATTTTGTAGCAATCAAATTCTAAGACGCATGCACTAATCAATGTAGGAACTAAGAACCTATACGAGATAACTTGTACCAATCAAGTGGCAGCTTAATCTAGCGCCGCACAAAGCAACACCAACACCATATCTGATTGGGGGTCGGCGGTTAGGCTTGCTTCGGCAAGTCGACTACATTTGTCCCTCTTCTTCTTCTTTTTTTTTTTTTTTTTTTTTTTTGTTCTCCCCTGTTTTTTCTACTTTTTTCTATGTTTCTTGCAGCACTTCGGCATAGTACTCGGCTTACTGTGTGTTTCCAGCATGGTCGCCGTCGAAGGCCCTTTTTGCCTAGAGTCTGATCTAGAGGAAGGACGGCGGTGAGGTGCAGTTGGAGTTGTTCGTATCTGGTGTAGGGTCAATACAAGAAATCACCACTAGTTGCGAGTCGCACATGACGAGGAGTGGCAAGAGGCAACGATGGTGGGCCCTTCCAAGCAGCGCCGTCCAATCTTATGTTCTTTGTTTGGGTCATGATTCTAGTGTTTTGTTGTTTAATTATGTTTTAGTTCCGTGTATGTGCGGATGTTGTGGTTATCCTCATTATTGAAGTGGTTGTCCCTATTGTTGGGGTGGTTGTCTATGCTTCAGGGTTAGGGTTGAGGTCGCACTTTAGTGTGCGCATTTTCAAAATTTATTTTGTGTTTCGCTATTGTAAGATCTATTCGTAATAGATGCTTGTCCGATTGGACTAGAAACACCTTAATACAAAATTACTTCGACAAAAAAAAATGGTAGCTTAATGGTTTGTGCATGGCCCCTATGAGTGAGGTTGAGCTTTATTCCTGCAATTTTGATACAATGAAGGCCTTACCATGTGTTAATTTATACTTGAGGGTCCATCAATCTTTGGATATTATAATATCGTGGTAATAAAATAAGGATGCAGCTAAATAGACCACACTTAAAAAAATAATAATAATCCATACGTGAAATGTCCCAACTACCATTCATATAAAATGATTTTTTGCTCACTCATACCCTCCTCACCTCGCTCACCTATACCCCCAATCACATCGACATTTTTTTCCCTTTTTTACCTCTAACCTAAATTCGACGAAATCCAGACAAAAACCACATTAGTTCGACATTGTGAGTGCATTTCTCAACTCTTTTCATGTTGATTTTTTGAGTTTTTTTTACTCTTTTGAGTCGATTTTGTGGTTTTGTTGATGGGTTTAAAGAATCGATTTGGGGCTTGAATTTTGCATTTTTAGCACAAAAGTATCAATGGAATCGAAAAATATATTACGATTTTGAGCAAAACCTACTAATTCTTTGGTCATTTTCATGTTTTTTTTTTTTGGGATTTAGAATTTTTTGTTTGTTTTTGTTGCCCCTTGAGTTTCGGACACACAGGACCACAAGCCTAGAAACGTTTTGGAGGTTTCGGTCATGCAAGATCGAGATTCAGACCAAAAGCGTTTAGCCGCGTCCTAAAATAAACATTAAGAACATGATTGGGATGATTTTGACATATTCAAAAATAACATACAAATGCATGCCTCTATTAAACACGACACAATAAAAATTAAAAAAAATTGAATAAACTTAAAATAATTTGACATCAACTCTTTTAAATCGAGTTGAGTAGAGGTTTGATCCATGTATCAATTCTTAACTAATTTGAGACTGAAATCTACATCGTTCTAAGAATAGTTAGACTCGTCTGAATATCGACAAATAAAAAAAAATTATAACACATTGAAATCACTAATTAAATACATCCAATTGATTATATAGATATTGAAATTAGCTAGTATATATAGGTTCCAATCAATTATTAGGGTAAGTATTGCACATACTACAATCACTATCATCACTGTTTTTTTTTTTTTTGGTTAAAATTTCTAAGTGGGGACTAATGACCACTAATTGTCACTAAAATGATAGTGCCCCTCATTGCATTATCATCAGTTTGAAATCAACTAAACCATGCCAAGAAAAACAAGCCCAAAAAAGTGATTTTGTTGTATGGCACATCTCCAAGTCAAACAAGAATCCATTGCATGACTTCTTGTGATCTCATAGCATCTTTTTTTTTTTTTTTTTTTTTTTTTTTTTTTTTTTGGAGAAAAGGTGTATGATAGTAATTGATTTGATAAAGTTGTTGGGTGGTCTCAATCAGACATATGGACTCATTTCCAGGTGGGCCCAAGTGTTTTACAGCCCATCGAGTGGTTGCCGTGGTGAGCCGTACTGATTTCCTACGTAGGTTGGCGCATGGAATAGTTCCCTCTGAGACCTTGTTTGATTGAAAAGAAAAGAATGACATTTGCGAAATGACTGTTTATAAACAAAATGTCAGAATTTGTGAACCGTGTAGATTCTGATCAGTGGATGTTTGTTTACACTTTACTTCCACAATGTAAATGAACTATAGCTAGGTTTCTAGCATTCTATGAAAACATTCCCTAAATCACAATTTTTCTAGAAGAAATGTTTTTTATATATATATATTTATAAAAAAAATAACCAACCTTTTTTTTTTCCTCATGGGTCTCAATTTTCACCCTCTTGGAATATGCCGCGGTTACGTGCACCTCACATCTTACTGAGGGCAAATTATTTTTTTTGCATTTTCAAATATGCCCTCAAATGAAATGGCATAGTTACCTCTACGTCTACGCAACTCACAATCACTCACATGTTTCTCTTTCCTTCTCATGTTGTGCACCCCGCATAAACCACCAACTTTCGACTTCTACGTTCCCCTTCGATCACCGGCGACGCGAACTTGCGATTTTCGAGCTCACTACCATTGCAAGAGTAGATTTCTTCATCGTTGTCACGTCGCATTTTGTGTTTTTGGAAATTTTAAGTTGGGGGTACAATGGGCATTTTAAGAACTGATTTTTTTTTCTTTTGGTGCCCTCATCCATACTTGAGGGGTCCTCGTCTAGTGGTTTGCCCTTAATAAACTATGAGGTGCATATAGTCGCACCACTTGCAATATATACAGCCACCCGATTTTTGAAAGAAAAATATCAATTAATGCTTCACATATATGCAAGTGTACGACACTAAGTATACATGATGATTTTTGTTTATAAGGGACTCCAACACGAGTCGAATCTAGCTAGAACCTCTCCCAACCCTGTCTTTTAGCAAACTAGTGATACTTCAGTCATCTCACTAGGGATGCTTTGACAAAGGGCACTTCATGATAGAATTCATACATAAACAAACAAAAAATAAGTTTTTTTTTTTTTTTTTTTTTCTTAAGATGGTACAATGACATTCCAAAATCATACTCAAAGTCACGACGAGATGACGTGGCTTGCGGTTCTTATGTGAAATGGGTGTGCGTGAATAGTTCTTAGTGTATAACATGCATGACGTGTATCTCGAAGAACGTATACATAGATGGCTTCCAAAAATGTAGTCCTAGACGCCTCATCACTCGTTGTAACTTTTGGACGTCATTGTAGCATTTTTTTTTCCTTTTTTTTGTACTCAATGTTTTTTTTTTAAAGGATACTTCATATATAGATCATAGTAACATGAAAATAATAGATAAATTGACATTTAGGCTCTGTTTGGCAAGACTAGCTGATAATCTAGCTGATAGCTGATAAACTAGCTGATAATCTAGATGATAGCTGATAAACTAGCTGATAGCTGATAGTCTAGCTGATAGCTGATAATCTACTAGATGGTAGCGGAAAGCTGATAATCTAGTTGATCAAGTAAAAACTGTTTGGAATGATAGATGATTGATTAGCTGATAAATGCAAAATGACAATAAAGGACATATGACACAATTAAGTATATTAATTACATAATCATATAATTAATGTATTTTATTTACAAAATATAAATTAATACCATAAAATAATTTATATTATTTAGAAAACTAAACTATGTGTGTCCAAAAATGCTTACATGAAAATAGCTCTATATTAATTTATAAGAATTCGTAAAAAATAAACACATGTAAATAAAATACAATAAACGACTTAGATAACTATACATATACCTAATGCATCATCCATAATTGAGAAACAATATTATTGCGAATATTCTTCATTTCTATATAAGTTTCTCTATAACTTAAAAAAATAGTAGATTAGTAAAAAAAAAATTAAAAATATGTAAGATAGCCCACCACTCGAACACTACATTAAAAAATATTTTTACAACATCTAAAAATATTTTTATACTCGACGTTGTTAAAAATTATTTAATATGTAATGAATATATAACAAGATTATCTATAATTAAGAAATTAATGTGTAATGATTTTTAATTTTAGTGAAATTCTTTGTTTTATAATATTTAGTTAATTATTAATCACTATTTTTTTATTAACAATATTAAGCTATATGTTAATTTTAAATTCAATAATTTATATGTTTCGTCTTTGCTAATTCTATCTGGGTATAATCGCAGGTATTAATATTCACGAGGTTCGTTTAAGACTACATGAAGACTCATCAATTTATATGTTTCGTCTTTGCTAATTCAATAAATTGACATTTAGGTTCGTTTATGACTTCAAATGGGGAGAAAAAAAATTCAAAGACGGATTTTCGGTTGAAACGCTACTAAGAGTAGCGTTTCAATTGGGAGCTTATCATCTAGATTATTTTTAAAATAAACTACAAACTAAACACAACTTAACAAATAAACTAGCTTATCAGCTAGTTGATCAACTAATTTGTGCTTACCAAACAGAGCCTTAATTAATGCCGAAAAGTCCTCCACACGCGAGACTTTACCATCTTTTTCACCTTTTTACACTCCCTAGCTCTAGTGTTAATGCATATGCCTTCCGCCAACTATTGCATATTTGTTTGACTATTGGCAAATCACAAAATGTCACCAATTTTGGACCCACAACATGTCACATTTTGACTCTTCTGTAATTCCCACTTCATCATTCTTGAATCATGATCTTTATTAATAATTCTCCACTTAAGTACTAATGCCCATATAATTATTTTATAAAACCATATTCCAACTATGTAAATAAGTAAAGGATACTTTGACCCAATATGCTTTATTTCTAGCCTAAATATTTTTTATTTTTACTATATTAATCATCTATTATACCATTCAAAAATAAAAGTTGCTATTTGTAAATTGATGAGTTGTAGCCGAAGACTGCCGTATATGCGGCTTTCCCTTATTAGATGATATTTATTTGGCGGTGCTCAAAGCGAGCTATAAAATTTTTTTATGCTACTTCACAACAAAGTTACACTTAAATTAAAAACACATCTATTCTTTCGCATTTGAAGTCATTATTCATCTTACTCTCTCGACTAATAGGTATGGTACCATCGACTTAATCAGATAACATTAGTCATACTCGAAAGGTGTGGACATTTATAATTATCAAAAAAATATATCTATTCTTCTTCGACCGAATTACTTTTATATTTGTTTAACAAAATTTAGTAAAGTAATTCCTTTTGACATTCAATACATTACGAAATTTCAAGGCGAAATGGGAGCATCCGAAGTTGATGACGAAAGTGATGGGTTATTTTTTGCATTTTCTTATCAAATAGTCAATGATCAGCAATTGTGTCTCTATCCCTCCACGTGTCATGGCGGTCGGTCAAATGCGAGACACAAAGCAGCGCGTGAGCCTCGAACGCGCCGCGGCGCACTCCGCATCACGGCGCTTTTTAGCGGCTACGCCATCCGCGGCGCCGTTGACGGTGGTGGGGTTTGGGCTTTAACGGGGAACGAGCGGAAAAGTTGGTTCGAGCATTGGATCCCGTTTTGGGTTCGCTCGCTGGCTCGCTTTTTGATTCATTTGTTGTTGTTTTGGGGGTGGGGTTTGAGGATTTGGGGGGTTCTTGAGGGGGGTGCTTGGAAATAGCTTAAAAGTAAGTGGTCCAACTGTAAGTCAAAGATTGAGAGTGTTGACTGGACCAGCTGTGTGGCCAGTCCATGGAGATGATGCATCATATAAACTCTTTTCGGTTATGCTTATCTCTGATTGTAATTAAACACCTCACTTGCACACTTATATAAGACTCACCTCACTCTTTTCTGTTATACTTATCTCTGATTGTAGGCGGGTTACCCATTGCACATCTCAATAACAAAAAACTTTGTCATGGAGCGATAAATGAACTCCACACCTAATGCAAATGCCTTAAGTATAGTCAGTATAATGTGTTGATGATGTCAATTAGTTTGGTGCCTCGATTATTTATTGTTTACTACTATGGTTATGTGTACAAATATTGATAAATGACGATAATAATTTAACATTTTAAGAGATATATATTAGTTACACAATGATTTAGATGTTGATTGTGATTAGACCTGATTATCGAGCGGGTTTGACCGGGCCTAGGTAGATTTTTTTAAAAGCCTTGTTCAGGCCTGTCCAAGCCCGCTTCTAAATATTGCAAGCCTAAGCCTGCCACGGGTCAGGCTTAGGCTCCTAATAGGTTGACCCCAAAATAACATATCCAAATTATAAGAAATCCCATAGAAGCCAAAATTGCAGAATTTTTGTTGCCCCAATTATTATTTGTTCTAGTGTGTAAATAAATTGCGAATATGGTCCAAGTAATAAAAGCCCAAGTCTCCTTTGGATCCCAATTCCAATATGATCCCCATGCCTCATTAGCCCATACCGCTCCTGAAAGAATACCTATGGTTAAAAAGAGAAATCCTAGACTAATGACACGACAACTCCAACAATCCAATTGCTGAATCAATTGATACAGGCTTAGGCTGGGCCTAAATGTGCCTTTAAGAAAATGAACCATAACTTTTTTAATCATGGAGCACTAAGAAATCAAATTAAGCGATTTAAAATTGAAAACAATCACTTAAAAACTCAACTTCCACAACTTAAAATAACAACATATAACGACAAATTTCTCATATCAAACTTAAAGCTTTTAATCTGCTCCCTTCTTCGACGTCTCTTTATATAAAACGAAAGACAAATAATATTTTTTATTGGTAAAAGACAAATAATAATTATGATGGACAAAAAACTAAGCAACTAAATTTATAAAATATTTTTAAGTTATAACAAAAAAATATTAATTTATCTATAAACTTTTTTTTAGTGGTTTGGCTTCAGAAGAAAATTTTAACATGAATTGAAATTGATATAAAAGAATATTATATATTTGTGGTAAGGAAAAAAATAAATGACCTATACTAGTATGAGATTGGGGCTATATTGTTGTTGTTGTATGGTAAGAACAAAAATACAAATGGATAAATGCAACATGTAAAAATACATTTTCATTAGTTGTTTTAATAAATCAAATATATGAGTGGTTGATAATGTATAAATTATAATTTATGAATTTTCAAATTATTAACAAAAAATGTCTTGAAAATTGATTAGTGAACTAGAACATATCATAATATATATATATATATATATATATATATATATATATATATATATAAATGTATATGCAGTTGGGCTTCCAAACTTGGATGCATAAAAACATAGCTAGCTGGTATGTATTGGTGGGGGAGTGGCGAATTGAGTTTTAGGGTTTTTTTTTTTAATTTGGGGTTGCCGACGACAACTCCTCCAATCTACGCCGGTGGCCCCTTCCCCCCCTCTCCTCCTCTTATCATTTTCTTCTTTTATTAAAGGGAAAAGAGTTTTTCCTCTTCTTATCGGGACACTTTGAGTTTTCCTTTACTTGTAGGGAGGTTTGAGTTTTTCTCTCATTTTGGGGAGGTTTGAGTTTTTTCTCTTCTCATTGTGAAGATTTAGAGTTCTTTTTGCAATAAATAGATTGACAATACTCATGGAGCATGCAAGCCAGAAGTCGTGAATGGTGTAAGTTTGAACTGTCGAGGGCTTGGCAACCCTTGATCGATTTTTAATCCAGAGATGTAGTTAGGTCGAATAAGCCATATGTTCTTTTTGTTTTTTAGATTATTGTTGCTTAGAAGTTAAAAGAATGGTCGATTCGATACATTCGACAAGCGTATAAGTTGCACATGAGTTTGCAAACTTTTCGCAATGTCATTTTGATCCCAAAGTACGGGAAAAAACTATTATTGATGTAATTTCATTGTTAAATCAGATGTAATAGTAAGCAATTTTTATGAACGATTATCTTTTCATCCAAAAAAAATATACATATGCAGTTAGATGACAAGAACAAAAGATTAACACATTGGTTAAGACTCTAGTGTGGCGGCCTCGCGCCTTGAGGTCGCCCCGGTGTGTCGGTATGTTATGCGCTCCTCGCCCGATGGGCCGACTATACTTGTCCGACACCTGCCCGTCCATCTCATGTCTCAATATTCATGTCCACGTGTACTACTAGCGTAGTTAACCGATTATTCATATTAGTCTTAAGTTATTTCCTTAAGTCTTTAAATTCTTTAAATTCAACTGTCTGTAGCTTATTCAAGTCATATCCGTGCTAGTAATTTGTATTTTACAGAGTTGCAAGTAGATAATCAGTATTTCACAGCGGAAATCTTCAAGTAAACACAAACATGTATTTTCATTAACTTTTAGGTTTTATAGAGCATTGGTTCTACTGTGGAAAACTCAGAATAGAGCACACTATATATAAGACGACAAAAGTAAATATATACAAGTACACAAGTCTCATCAGTCTCCCATGAACCCAAAATATAACAATAAACCAAAATAAAGACCTGCGAGTAGTGTGCCGAACAGTGGGCAAGCTCAGAGATAGTCATCAAGAATCTCCTTACCTTTACTCGTAGAAGGATCTTGTGTCGACCACAACTTCTAAACAGGGCACCGCCCGGTCTAATCCCGTACTCAAGCCTTAATCCTAATCACATAAGACTTAATTACATATTAGTCAACCTTTCGTCCCTATATTCTTCTAAATTCATGTATTGATATATTATTCAATTGAAAGTTAATTCAAATTCCATTATCATGTTAAGCAGAAACATTCGTTCTCCAAAACTCCTAAGTGTGGAAAACCAGGAAAAATATAGCATTACATGCACGTATATATATGAAACTATTCACTCAACCCAATGTACAAACCAAAATGACATAAACAATAATAATACAACAAAAGTCGAGACTTACAAAATAAGTGAGCAGAGTCGCCGAACTGCTCAGAGGAAGTTGCCGATCTTCTCCTTCCCTGGTCTGCCGCTGCTCGATGGACCTACACCCACCGTCACAAACTAGATGGTGAGTATAGTGATATTTAAGTACTAACTGGAGAATTCTATATCACATTTCCAAAATAATCGAATGGTATTTAAAAGCATAAAGTAGCGAAATAAATTGCTAAAACAAGTAATGCAAGTAAATACCACAGTTAAAGATGAAGAGACAGACATAGGCTAAGTCGAGATGATCTACGTCCGGTCGGCGGTGAAACCTATCACCTAACCTTTCCCACTACTATATGGAGTTGCGCTTAACATATCTCACACAACTAGCGGAGTTGTGCTCTACGCTTACACAACATCAATCTAATGCTTGCTGACAACCCCGAGTCCTATAACTCGTATGTTGCGAAAGTGTAGTGGTGAGTGCCGGCACCCCGGTAGACCCATGTCCCCGTGAACCGCGCATCTCTTGTGCAATGGACACTAGATAATTTTTCGTTTTGCGGAGGATTTACAATTCATTACTTTCTATTTATGAACTAGACCTCATTAGTTGGGAAGTGAGTGACAATGAGATGGAGGATTTCTTCTATGTAGTTGTTAATTGCTATATGTATATATTTACTTATGCGCTATGTCATGTAGAAGCTGATTTGCGTTCGCTATCCATTGCAAACCCCGATGGCTGATACACGCTGGGGGAGGAGATGCAGAGCCTAGTGGCAGTCGGCCTCCTACTTTTGCGGAGGATTTATAGCGACTGTCTGATCGAGTGACAGCTCAGAGCCAGCAATTGACTGATTTCATCGCTATGATGACCGCTCGTTTTTCTCCATTGGCATCGACATTAACATAAATGCACATTTAATTTCGACAAAATAAATAGAAAGTAATGAATTGTAAATCCACATAAATGCACATTTAATTCAAATATATTAAACTTACCCTAATATGCCGCTACCTCGATTCCACGTCGACATGCGACTCGAGGTACGTCCTCGCTCGTCTCGATACCTACACACCCGTAGAAAATGAACTTAATAGTTTACACATATACAACACACTAGGCATACATACATCACAACAAATATACAATGTACTTCGACCCTTGTCTCGGTAAACGAACATATCATGGTGTGGGTCCACAATACGGATCGTTGAGCCTGTTTAAAGACGTAAACACGGTTAGAGATTTTGGGCCATTACATATTTGCACTCAACCATCACAACAAAACGGGTGACGAGTTCAGTAAGTAAAATCTCAAGGAATTTCACTAAGCATTCATATGATAAAGTAAAGGAAATCCAACAAATAATGTTAAATAAACATGCGAAATGTAAATAGGCAACTGTAAATGGATAGTCACATGCATAAATAACAATAAAGCACAAACGTATGTGCCTGTTCTAGTCAGACTATACCATACTTTGGATACCCTCATAGGATCCCACCAGTGGGCGCACCCAACTTGTAATGACCTAGTATTAATTACGTCGTTAATATGATGTATTTTCAGATGTAAACGCCAGCTCAGCATCTCGTGGACCCTGGCACTAGGACCGACACGCCCGAGATAAGTAAATAGTTAGTTTTGTGTGTTGTTTGCCTAATTTATGATGTTTATGCTTAATTTATGTTGAATTGCATCGCAATGTGTGTATTTATATTGTTATTGTTCATGTGAGATTGTGTGACGGATATTCACCTCGATTAGCGTGTAGACGCGGGTACCGTGTAGGCGAATGACAATACACTAGGTTGGAAAATAATGCACACTTGATAAATGAATAAAATGCATTAAATAATTAATATTAAATGCCATTTATACCTTTAATGGCGTGACTGTACACGAACGATACGCGGGTACCGAACATCCGAGGATTTAGTGTATATGATTGAAGGAGGATAAGATAAAGTGACAAAGTCACCAATCTAAGTCACTTTAGTTGGACGTTTTGACCTTATCTCAACCACCTAAGTGGTCATTGGTATCTACACACACATACTAGATGACAAAATGACTATAAAAGTACAAAAAATATCTCATTTCACCACCTTTTCTCTCTCCTCTATCATAATGGATGAAAATTTAGGGATTTTGGTGAATTTCAAATGAAGATTTAGAGGTTCATATGACGAGCAATCGACGATCCAAGGTGTGTGTCACGGCCCAAATCTCTAACCCCCGTTTTAATTCCTTAATCATGATAACCGACCCTTGACATGAGACCTACACTGTGATACGTGCACTAACCGAGGCATGTGGCCGATGTATATTGTATTTTTGTATTTATGTATACCTAGTGTCATGTATTGTGTAGACTTACTAAGTCGGTTTGTACAGTTGTAGGCTTGAGATGAGAACGGGGACATGCCTCGAGTAGCGTGCAAGCCGAGGAACCGGGTAGTTAGCATTTTGGTAAGTCTTATTTAATACTAATATGAAATAAGGAATTACTTATAAACCTATGGTTGTGTTTGTTAATGTAAACCAAGTTAAAGGCCTATAGTTGAGTAAATTAAATGGAAATCATAAGATTGGTCTAGAGATACACATTGACACATCTAGGAACTAGGTGAGTAATGAAATGATGTCACTTGAGGTTGAGTTAGTGAGATATATGGCAAGAGGTGGACCATTAGATATTCCTCGGGATACATAAGTCCATGGAGATCAAAGGCTAGGAAGGAACATCACCTTAATATATAACATTAGTGATCAAATAACATGCAAACCAAATCACTCATTCATTTTTACTGAAGAAGTAGAAGGAATTGCTGGAGAGGAGTGAATCATCAAGGTGTTGAAGGAATCCATGGGAGTTGGTGAGAAACTCCTCAAGCTAGGGTGCTACATCAACTAGGTACACATCTTTTTAGTTGAAATTAGAATACGTTCTAGTTTTAGGCTAATTTCAGATGGTACATGATTGAGTATTTGCAATTGATTTATATATTTGGACTCCTCATTTCAAGCTGATAATACAGCTATATTAAAGTTCTTAATTTGGTTTTGAAATCATAAAGATATGAATTTTTGAAGTTGCAACACCAGAACAAGAATTCTGCATGTTGTATTAGGAATCAACCTAGGTAATTTGGTCATAATCTACCCATTTTAGAATTGATCCAAACTAGTGGCATTTGAAAGCTTGTTTAAAGAGTAATAACTTCGCTTAATTGAAGGCATTTTTATTCAAATTCTTTTATGTCCAAACATGCTCTACAAATAGGTACTAGAATTAAAAAGGAAAGTTTTGAAACTAAATTTGTTAATGACATAACTCCCTAACTACTTATCCAAATGAGCTGATCTTTTAGTATGTTATATTTGGGTATATTTTCTGCATTGCGACCAAAAATCACATTTTTAAGAACTATAGATTAGGAGAAATAGATTTCTAAATTCGCTGGTCGGATTAAATTCCAATTAGACCTATGTTTAGTAAATCATGACATCTCTTTCATTTTAAATCAGAATTTTGCTAATTAAACCTTTCAGGAAAGATAAGAGAGAGAATAACAATAATTGTAATGATAGAGGATTTCGATATTTGGACCATTTCATGCCTAAAAGTGCATTAAAATGTAGGACTGAAATTGAAACTTAATTTAGTTTTTAGGGGCTGATTTAGGAAGATTGATTTAAAGTCTATTGAACCAATTTGAATACAGAATAAACACCACTAAATTGAGCTTAAACCCACTATATTTGAACTAATGAGACACCAAACTCAAGAACCTAGAAAAATGGTATGGGAGAGCGAATACAAGATTTGGAGTATCGGGAGGCTAGTAAAGCTAGGACTTTATTTTGTTGTGGTGAGTAGGGCTGGCAAAACGTGCCCGGTCCCGTTTTGCCTGTTTTGTCCGGTCCCGTTTTAAACGGGACCGGGCAGTATTTTTATGAAAAACATACGGGACTGGACAATATTTTTTGTCCGTTTAAACATACGGGACCGGGACTTGACAAAAATTCTTAAAAAACGGGTACCCGTTTTTTGATTAATTTGAAGGGCATAGAAGTAATTTCACAATGTATTTTAGGTTTTTTTGCTTCTCCCCCTCTCCTCTTTGCTCGCGCCTCCCCTCTCTCTCTCTCTCTCGCCTCGCCGCCTCCCCCTCTTCTCCTCCCCCTCTTCTCTCTCTCGCCTCGCCTCTCTCCCCCTCTCTTTCTCTCTCTCGCTCTCCTCTCCCTCTCTCTCTCTCGCCTCCCCCTCTCGCGCGTCTCACTCTCTCTCTCGCTCTCGCGTCTCTCACTCTCGTCTCACTTTCTCTGTCTCTCGCGCTCTCTCTCCCGCTCTCTCTCTCTCGCCTCTCGCGTCTCGCTCGCTGCAGTCCTCGCTCTCTCCTCCTCTCCCACTCACTCTCCTCCTCGCCGCCTGCTTTTCTTCCTCTACCTCTTCCGCCCCTCCGACGCCCCCTCGTCATCCTCGGCCGCGGTTTCTCCGAGCTTTCCCACGATTTCTGCGGCCGCCGCTCCACCCGCCTCGTCTCCAAGATGCACGTCGGCCGCCCCAAGTCCGCCGTCGCCACCCGCCACTCCTCCGCCGCCGAGGAGGCCCTCGAGCTGGCCTGGACCTGGACCACAACGCCAACGCCAACGCCGCCCTCACCTGAATCAAAATATTTAATTATATTAAAAAAAAACGGGCAAAACAGGTCCCGTATGTTTTACAAACATACGGGACTGGACAAAAAAATCGTGCCCGTTTTAAAACAGGACCTGGACCGGACATCAAATTTAAACATTTTTGAAATGGGTGTCCAGTCCCGTTTTTGTCCGTTCCCGTATTTTTGCCAGCCCTAGTGGTGAGTATACACAATGAAAACTTTACTCGGCATTTCATTTCTATTAATTATTGTCATTGCATAGTCCGTTTGACTATTTTGCCTTTATATTCTTATGTCGTGGGTTCTTAGTGTCTATGCTCACTTGATGAGTCTAGTTTGCTTGATATCCATTCATTTGATTTGATTCATTGATTCTATCCCATGTTATGTCTATTCTTGTTATTTTAAATGTGAATTGAATGATAAATAACATGCTATTAGGCTAGTGAATATCTTATAAATGTTTAAGAGGACATGTATTCCTCATTTGTTTAGGTGTGTAGATCTGCCTATGCTTTGACAACTATACTTGGTATTTCTTGAAATTTAAAAAGTAGTTTTTGCATTTAGGTCCCGTACTAGATCGAGGTGTGCGCAACTCACGGGGTTAGAGTCACTGGGGATGTCGGCACATGTTATTTGACACTGTATGACACTCGGGGTTAACGTCCCTGAGGTGGTCTACACACCGGGGTTAGAGTCCTTGGTAAACTTGGGTTAGAGTCCCTTGTGCTATATGATTATTGAGTCGGAGTGACGTGCTTCACTGCCGACCGGACCTAAATCACCACTACTTAGCCTAATGTCAGTATCACTTGTTTAACTCTGGTATTTACTCGCATATGATTTATTTTCCAGTTTCCCCATTTATATGCTTTTAAATACCATTTGAATATTTAGAAATGCAAATTAAACTTGTCATTGGGGATTATTGTTTTATTCTTATATCACAATTCTTTTTATGACGGTGGGTGCAAAGCCGTCTACCAGCAGGCCGGGCAAGAAGAAGATCGGCGATTATCCCTGAGCCCGCGGCGCGTCACTGTATCGATTATAGGTCTTCTTTTGGTATTTTGGTTGTATGTGTTATATGTATTTCAGATACTATTTGGGGTTGTATATTGGGTTGAGCGTTAGTTCCCCGACTTGACTTAGACTATTTTATTGTCTCAATGCATTTTGAGGACTTTATATATGTGATGTCATTTTCTGGTTTTCCACACTTAGAATTTTATAAATGGCTTCCACATAAGTTGCTAATTGCTTCCACATAATCAATAAGACTTTCGTTAATTAATTAATTTAATAAAAAAATTTAATTAACTTTAAATTTTATAAACTGGTAGGACTAGTGTATTACTTATCCTGAACACGAGAAAAGAGACGTCTAGGTTGTAAAGGCTAACTAATACGTAGTTAAGTCATGCGTGGATATAATTAGGGCTTAATTATGGGATTAGGCCGAACGGTGCCCTAGATTAGGAGAGGGGTCGTCACACACACCATAGAAAAATAAAATTTACCTCGGTGTCAACTCCAGAGGCTTTGACATGTACGTCAAGTCACGATGGTCCAGTCAACGATCCTAGAACGTTACACGTGACACTTTTAAATATGAGGATCCTTACATCCAATTTCATATGTTTAACGTGATTTTAGGTTGATTAGTATTATATTAAGTCGAAAATCCTAAAATCAACCCTTTAAATTATGTTTTCATCTGTCATTAACGCGTTTATGGGTCTACATAGCGCACTAGGTGGAGTTAGCGCGTTAGAGAATCGGTCTAGCCCACTATTATATTTCATTTTGAAAAAAAAAACAGTTAAGTGCCTAGACTGGTTAGCGCGGTAACTGCGATCTGTGACATAATTCTCAACTCGAGAATTCTGTCCCCCACACCCCATTGGCTAAACAAACCCTACCTGTACATTCTCCATTCCATAAAGACTCTAAAACATCTTTTAAATCGATCAAAACTTCATCAATTAGATCAAGATCATCAAATTCATGAATCCACTAGTTTTTCCAAACTCACCATAAACCCAAATTCTTTCAAAACTAGTTTGTAATTCTCAATTGAAATGCTAACAATACTTGCAATTCATCAATAATTCATCAAAATCAATGACATAATCCTCAAATTCGAATTTACATTAACAAACCCAAAATTGAGCTCATTTTCATGTATATGGGGTGAAAGAGATGATTACCTTGTGCTGGATCTCCAAATTTGAACTCCTATTAATGATCTCCAGCTCCAAATCTCCTCCTATTCTCTCTGATTTTTAGAATCACAAATAAATTGGTTTTGGTTTGCATGTTTTGATCAAGTTATCATATATATATTATGGTGTGACTCATTTCTAACCATTAATCTTCATGTGTTTACGTATCTCGATATTCATCTAATGGTCCACACCTTGAAACATTTCCCACTCACTCTTTTTAAATGACACTAGTTAGCAACTCACTTGGTTCTTAGATGTGCCAATACGTATCTCTAGGACAATCTCTAATGACTCATTTTTCAAATGAACCGCCACGATGGCCGATGCGGGCCCACAACCTGGCCTACCAGCGCCAGCTGTGTCCCACATGCCATCTCATCCACCATTCAATCATTATTAACCTCAATAAAACAATAATTTATTGTTTAAATTGTTATTGAACTATAGCCATCTACTAAGATCATTTTAAAACCCAAATCAATCATAACGGAAGTCTTTTAACATGACAAACAATATATATAAACGTTAAAGTCATGCAAATAACTCTAATACCTAAAGTGAAAAACTCATATACTATTATATATCAATCATGTACATCAATGTATCAAAATATCAATAGTATAGAGTTATAGTGTATCACTCACAATCCCAAATTCCAAAATAAAACAACATATGTGTATACAAACGTACAAGCCTGGCTATGTCTCTGAATCACAAGTATTCAGGTAGCTTGCCCTTGCCATGGCTCGTACTGGGATCTACACTCAAGTCATCACAAGAAGGCAGATGACGAGTCTAGAGTGAGTATTCCCAAGGAAATTAAGTGAGCAATAAGGAAAGTAAATACTGGAACTTAAACCAAACTATTAAATAAACATGTGGAAATAAAAACAGGCAACTGTGCTCATCGCATGCATATGTAATAGTGAAAGCTCAAAGTATGTGTTCCTAGAGCCTAGGGTCAGACTGGCATCATACTTCGGACTCCCAACTGACTACTGACGGCGAGTAGCACTTAAGCAAGGCCAGTATCTAGATCCGCTAGGTGGTCGGTGTGGAACCTAAGACGCACCCACACGTGCCCGTCACGACTCTCGGGTAGCCCAATTCACCGAGATGACACACGTGTTATGCCCTAGTGGACGTGCACACAAAAATGACACGGAGGGAGTACCTCAACGTCCGTCCATTATACCACACTAAAAACAAAGTAATGAAAACATAATCTGAATTCAAAAGCAAAATAAAGTACTGCTGAAGAAATTTTAGTTGAGATACTACACACCTTAAACCGCACTTCGTGTCCCGTCAATAACCCCCGGTCCGGTTCCGCCTAGTCCCAGATATCCCAAATTACTACCTGAAATGACCTATTTCCATTTATAGTTGATTTGTAGTCATTTGGATGTGTTTTAAGTCACTTAACAAACATAATGTCAAAACAGCAGAATCTAGCGCGCAAGGTTTGGGAATTAGCCTGCTAATTCCCAGACAATTATATGTTCCTCATCAGGAAGAACATTAACGCGCTAGGTGACGTCATTAGCGCGCTAGGTGACGTCATTAGCGCACTAATCACGTTATGGATAACAAAATCGCTGAAAATGTTTTGGGTTTTTGACAACCTCACCAAACTAACACCAACAACATAACTTCATAGCATTTCGAACCTATCTAAACAACAACTCAACATCCACCAAAACATCACCAACACCTCTATAATTGAGATAAAAAAATAGAGAAAGTTGAGGTGTTTGTGGTTCTTACCTTGATTTTGACGATTTCACCCATCCAAGCTCCTTGAATCACCACGTTTGATCTTAAAACCTTGGTTTTCTTCACTTCAATCTCGGATGGGTGGATAAGAGAGAGAAAAGGTGGTGGAAAATGATGGACGATTTGACTCTTATAGTCCAATTTGATATCCTCTCACTTACATATCTCTATGAGATCCAAGAGCCTCCATTTGCTTTTATTCTAACCTCCCATGACTCAATTGTGACATTGAGGCACACTCACCCTTGTTTTTAACTTAAAAAGTGGTGTTTTGAGTGTTCCGACGCCCGATTTTGCATCCCAAACTGCGACATACGCGTACTACCATGTCCCTAACCTTCAAATATACATTCCATATTATAATTTAACCCATTTTATTCATTTTATGTGTATATTATTTTCCTTTGCCTAGTGTTAAGTCGGTTGGACTACCCGTTACCGCGTCGATACGCATATCGAAGCGAATACTTAACACACAATCTTGCACGTCAAATGTAATAGAATCACACACATTGCGAAGTCATTTACTCTATTTAGATATACCATTGCAAATTACACATTTCACCACACAAAATAACTGTTTACCTAACTCCAGGCACGCACAAGCCTAGTTGTGGGTCTCACGAGCGTCTGAGTTGTAAGCCATGTCTGCAACCACGTCATTTATAATGGGGAATTAAATTTAGGCCGTTACAGTTCTTTCTGACTAGGTGAAGTTCCGTCCCAAAACTTAAATTAAACCGAAAATACTTACTGACAAATAAGTGGGGACACCGCCGTCGCCTAATAGACTCAAGCTCCCGGTTGAGTCCCTCGGTTTTGTGATGTTGCCATCATACCAAAACCTTCAGGATCTCTTTATTTTGTAAAATCTGAGTCCTATATCCATGATTTCTACAGGCTGTTCCTTGTATGGCACGTCAGGTCGCACCTCAATCTGACATATATCAACCATATGGCCTCGGTCCCAACCTAACCAGCCTCAATATGCAAAATGTGAAACACTAGGTGTATCCCAGCCAACTACGGTGGCAACTCCAGATGGTATGCCACTCTGCCGACGCCTTCCTCAACTCTGAACGACCCAATGAACTTGTCGTCAGTTTCCTCTTAATGCCAAACTTCTGATGACCTTTCCAGGGCGAGACTTTCAAATACACCAAGTTTCCAACGTCGCAGCTCAAACCCTTAAGGTATTTGTCTGCATATTTCTTCTACTTATCCTGCGTCGCCTAAAGTCTATGCCTGGTCTGTCTTACCTTCTCCGTATGGTCAACAACAACCTCAGGTCCTATAGCCAATGTATCCTCCGGTGCCGCCCAACATGCTGGTGACTGCAGGGCCTACCATATAGTGCATCAAACGGTGGCATTGATACTCGCCTGATAGCTGTTATTGTAGGTAAACTCATATAAAGGTAAGTAATCCTCCTACGATCATCAAACTGTAATATACACGTCCTGAGCATATCCTCAAAAATCTGAATCAATCGCTCTGACTGCCCGTCAGTCGAGGATGATATGTAGTGCTGACCTTTAAACGAGTGCCAAACTGCTCTTCCATACTCTTCCATAACCACGAAGTAAATCTTGGATCTCTGTTAGAAACAATGGAGACCGATACACCGTGTAATCTGACAATCTCTCTCTCGAAGATAGTACTCAATTGTGTAACAAAATATCTCATAGCGATCGATATAAAATGTGCCGACTTCGTCAACCTGTCAATAACCACCCGAATCGTGTCATGTTTCCTCGTCGTCTAAGGTAAGCTACTGATAAAGTTCATGGTCACGTATTCCCATTTCCACTGAGGAATGGGCAGCGACTGTAGTAACCCAGACGGTGTCTTGTGCTCAGCCTTCACTTGTCGGCATATATGACAACTCCGAACGTGATACATCTTGGTCCGACTAGAACAATCGTCGCAAATCATGATACATCTTGGTCCGACTAGGATGAATTGTATATTACGACCAGTGTGCATCCTCGAGAATGCCGTCCCTGAGCTCTGATACCCCTGATATCCACAATCAACCCCTGTGTCTCAACCACCCGTCCCTCAGACCATACAGTGCATCCCGTATCTTGAGCAAGACTACTGATCCACAAATATCGGTCATCAGCTCTCTACAACTCAGCAACCCGCTATAGAGACACTGTAGAAACTCGTATTTGACAGTAAATATGTAGCTCAACAATAGCCTCTTTCAAACACAACGCCGACGCTGCCTCAAGCAACCTGCGCTCATGTGTCATATGTCGCTGTACTGTCTGGCTCTCGATGCCGCTCCTTCTCAGCGCATCAGCCACAACATTCGCCTTACCCGGATGATATTCAATGACGGAAAAACCTTTACCTACCAATGGTAAAGGCAAAACTAGAGCCAAAATCAATTTCCTCTTCAGATCTAAAAAATCATCCTCGCACTCCTGTGACTATTGAAATCTAACATCCTTCTTGGTCAGTCTCATCAACGGAGTTGTAATCATCTAGAAATCCTACACGAAGCGCCTGTAATATCCTGCCAAACCTAAGAAACTCTGGATGTCAGATACAGACTCGGGTGTCTTCAAATCAATAATCGCCCGAATCTTCTCACCATCAACTGATATAACCTTACCATTAATGACATGACCCAAAAACCTCACCTCACTCAGCTAAAATGCACACTTGCTGAATTTGGCATAAAGTATGTGCTCTCTCAACGTCGTCAACACATATATGAGATGCCTCTCATGCTCCACACGAGTCTTACTGTGTATTAGGATGTCGTCAATGAACACAATGGCTTATCAATCAAGGAATGACCTTAGCACCCAGTGCATCAAATCCATGAAGATCACCGATGCATTAGTCAGCCTAAACGACATGACTGTAAACTCGAATAGGCCGTAACGTGTACTAAACGCGACTTTCTCCACATCTTCCTCTCGAGTTCTTAACTGATCGTGAGTCAATCTAGCGGAGATGGCTTGAGTTACCGACGAACTATGACTTTGCCATTAAATATCATCCGGATAAGGCGAATGTTGTGGCTGATGCGCTAAACAGGAGCAACATCGAGAGCCAGATAATACTGCGACATATGACACATATGCCCAGGTCCCTAGATGCAGCGTCGGTGTTGTGTTTGACAACAGCTATTGCTGAGCTACATATTTGTTGTCAGATGCGAGTTCCTACAGTGTCTGTGGAGCGGGTTGTTGAGTTGCAGAGTTAAAACAGTAACTTTAGTGGGCTAGTTTATAATACTTTAAAATTATTATAAAGTACTATTTTTTAGAAATAGCTCTCGAGCGTACTTTGGTCATAATATTCATATGCTTTAAGAGTTCTAAACTAAGGTTATTGGACTTGAATTGATACTAAATGATGTCAGGAAATCGAAGGAAGAGATACGGAGGTTCGAGAACGCGTTTTGGAATGATGGGAGGCTGGGTAGGTTAGGAATAAGCTTGTGGATCGAGGTAAGTAAACCAGCTAGGAAATTGTACATTAATTTCATTTTAAGCTATTGAATATTGTTGTTAATTGCTTTGATATTTGGCCTTGAAAATTCCATTCTAATTGTAATTGAGTTGTCCGAGGGCAAGTGAGTCAACGGTGATCCTTGGAAGGAGTGGCTGGCTGAGGTAACATACGAGAGTCATGACTTCGGGATGCACTGCACTGGATAATGATTTTGACGGGGTGTGAGTTATTAGCGCGGTTGTTCCAGGAAGCCTCACTATCTCGTGGGTTTATGACTTGTAAGTGTAGCGAGTCCTAGAACCCGAGTCTTGATGTTTTGCCAAGACTCAACGACTATTGGTCGGGACTACTTGCGCCTCTCTATTTGCACTCTTTGGACACTCATGTATCGATTGCTTTAAATTTATTTATAGTCTTTTATTTATTCGTGTCCTTATATCTTTCTTTCTATCCGCATGAATATGGACTTATTTATTTATTCTGAAATGTTGTTAGTATCCTACGGGCATTACTTACCTGGGCTCGTTAATCTAGTATTTGACTGAGTGCAGATCCACAATCGAGTACGAGAAATAGGTTAATGGTAGGAGATTTATTGTGAAGGCTTTGGAACGGTTTTCCCCTTTCACATTTTTCTGTAGGTTTTGTATTATTTATGTGTTTTTTTTACACATGGGATATATAGGTTTTGTGAGATACTTACATGGAGTATATACGGGGTTTCCACACTCTAGGTTGTCCTAACTGATTTGTGTAGAGTTATTTAAATTTGTTTAAGTTGAAATCGCTTCCGCATAAACTTTAATAACTTACAAATTTGAATAACTCACTAAAAAATGAAATATGGTTAGGAAGGTTGACTAGGCTTACGTTGACGTCGCGATGATTGACTCGGGGTCCACGCAAGTCTAGGTTGGGCGGAGCCCAGTTTGGGTTATGGAACTGGGGCCGTCGATGCAACCGAGGCTCAGGTGCAGCCGTGTTGACATTATTTTGTTTCGTGACTTAAAACACATCCAAATGACTAAAACTCAACTACAAATGGAACTAGGTCATTACGGAGTAGATGGACCTGCTTAAGATATTTCACTTAACAAACATAATGTCAAAACAACAGAATCTAGCGCACTAGGTCTGGAAATTAGTGCGCTGATTCCCAGACAGTTATACGTTCCTCATCAGGAAGAACATTAGCGCTCTAGGTGACGTCATTAGCGCGCTAATCGCGTTCTGGACAACAAAACAAATAAAATCTTTTGGGTTTTTAACAACCCTACCAAACCAACAACAACAACAACAGAACTTCATGGCACTTCGAACTTATCTAAAGAACAACTCAACATCCACCAAAACATCACCAACACCTATATAATTGAGATCAAAAGAGAGAGAAAGTTGAGGTGTTTGTTGTTCTTACCTTGATTTTGATGATTTCACCCTTCCAAGCTCCTTGAATCAACATGTTTGATCTTTAAAACCCTGGTTTCCTTCACTTCAATCTCAGATGGGTGGATAAGAGAGAGAAAAATGGTGGAAAATAAGGGTCAATTTGACTCTTATAGTCAAATTTGATCTCCTCTCACTTACATATCTCTATGAAATCCAAGAACCTCCATTTGCTTCTATTCTAACCTCCTATGACTTCAATTGTGACACTGATGGCACATTCATCCTTGTTTGTAACTCAAAATATGGTGTTTCGGGTCTTCCGACACCCGGTTTCGCGTCCGAACCGCGACATACGCGTACTACCATGCCCCTAACCACCAAATATACATTCCATATAATTATTTAACCCATTTTATTCATTTTATGTATATATTATTTTCCCGGCCTAGTGTTAAATCGGTTAGACTACCCGGTACCCACGTTGATGTGGCGGCCCTCGCCGCCCCGGGGTGACGTGTCTCCGTGTACTCATTGCTAGTTGGCCCAACTACACGTGTACGACACCTGCCCGTCCTTACTCTGTCTCGAGATTCACATCCACTTGTGTGTGTATGGTATCGTGATGGTCTGAGCTATGACGAGGGCGATATGGTGTATTTGAAGGTTTCTCCTTGGAGAGGTCAACAGAGATTTAACATTAAGGGGAAACTAGCGTCGAGATACATTGGGACATATCGGATTGCACAGAGAGTAGGCCCTGTTGCTTATCGATTAGAGTTACCTACCGAGTTAGCTGGAGTTCATCCGATCTTTCACATTTCTATGTCGAGACTCGCTAGGTCAGGGCCGAGACCGACGATTGAGTTGGGACAGGTAGAGATACAACCTGACGTGACTTATGAGGAGAGACCGATAGAGATCGTTGACCGTCGAGTACAGATTCTCCGAAACAGGGAACTTGCAAAGGTTCTAGTTCATTGGCAGCATCATAAGATGGAGGGACTTACCTGGGAGCTCGAGTCGACGATGAGGATGCGATACCTTCAACTATTCTCTGGTATGAGACTTTAGTTACATCGCGACGTCCACGTGGGTCCGAGTTGGCGTCCACGTCTCTAGATAAAAATAATAGGTCGTTACATTGACATATATATTGAGGTGAATACTTAACACACGTATATCAGTTAGACTACACGGTACCCGGTACCCACGTTGACTCTCTTTAGATATACCATCGTAAATTACACATTTTAGGCTTTTCAGCACACAAAATAACTATTTACCTAACTTCAGGCGCGCACGAGCCTAGCTGCAAGTCCCACGAGCGTCTAAACTGTCAGCATTAATAACAATGAATTAAATTGAGGTTGTTACATAATCTTATAGTTTCAAATTAATTAACCAAACTATAGGCCCTTCTTATTTAATCTAATTACTTTAGCTTAGGTCCATTATAATGCACATGGTTAGTGTTTTTATTCAACAAATTAGCCAAGTTTTTTATCTAATTAACCCTCGACTACCCAGTACTCGGTGCCCCGAATCTCAGCATGCCTTTCGAGGTACGTCGTAGCCTATTATTCTAATTTAATTAAATTAGCCTATGGTTACATTACCCATTTTATTTGATCAATTAGTCATTTTAGCGTGAATTGGTCAAGTTTTCTAGTGTACTCGTAATTTGACTACCTAATACCCGTGTTGACACGCATTATGAAGTGAATATGTAATGGTCCATTTTATTAATGTCGTTAATTGTCTCATAATTGTAGACATGGACGCCAGCTCATATCCACGTGGACGTCTCGGGTAGGCTAGGACACACGTCGGCCTAGGTACACTGGTTAAATTGTGTGTTGGATGGCTTAATTGTGGTGCAATTTATTCAATTATTGGTTAAATACATCGCATGTGTATATGTTGAATTATGAGAGCATGCGAGGTTGTGTGTCGGGTAGCTGCCTCGAAGTACGTGCTAACGCGGGTATCGAAAGGGGAAATATGGTTACACCAGAGAAAACTCAATAAACTTACATAAACATGTCTAGGTTATCAAGTTGACATAATTAATGTAACCATAAGCTTTATTAAATTAACTTGAACAATAGGCTATGACGCACCTCGAAATGCGTGACGAGACGCGGGGCAACAGGTACGAGTAGCCGAGGGTTAGTGTGACTAGGAGTTGGTTTAATTTGATAAATAAAACACTAGCCATATGGTTGAATAAGACTTAATGTAATGTGACAATAGTAGAATAAATGAGAGTCTATAGTTTACATTAAATAAAAGGGGCCATGAGATGGACATCTAGATCAACGTAGTGAGTGGTACTTGTAACGAGCCATTTTATTCATGTAGTTAATTATCTTGAATTTACAGACGTGGACGCCAGCTCAGATCTACGTGGAGGCTAGGACACACGGGGACCTAGTACGATAGTTTATTGTGTGTTGGACGCTTATATGCGGTGCAATTTATTGAAATACATCGCATGTTTGTATGTTGCATAACAATACATGCAAGATTGTGTGAACCGTATTCGCCTCGATATACCTGTCGATGCGGGTACCGGGTAGTTGACGAGACCAAATATTAGGTTGGGGAAACTAAAACACATAAATTAAATTAAAAATTTGCCAAATAACTAATATGGAATATGTATTAGGTGGATAGTGACGCGGCGGTACATGTATGTCGTCGTTCGGACGCGAAACCGGGAGTCGAAATGCTCGAAAATGGCATTTTTGTGCTTAAAACACAAGCGAGTGTCCTAAAAGTGTTACAATTCGGAGTCAAGGAGGTGTTAGGTTGGAATAAATGGAGGGTTATGGATGCATAGATATGCACATGTGAGTGGAGATGCTATATGACTATAAGTCAACATCCACCACCTTTTCTCTCACTCACAATTGAGAGGCTGAGAAGAAGAAGAAGAAGAAACAGAAAGGAGGAGGAGAAGGAGAAGCCGGGAAGGAGAGGAGAGATGGTGGAAACATCAGGATCAAGGTGAGTTGTTGTTGATTTTGTTGTGTATTCGTTGTTTCCATGGTGGCTGAGGAGTTCGACCATGGAGGCCGATAGGGTCGAAGGTGTAGATGGTGGGCGTCTCCCCTGTCATCGATTCCACTTGGAGTTAGGGTTCAACAGAGAAAAAAAAAAGAAAAAATTTCTAGCGATTGAATCAGGGATCCCCAGTTTGATCGTGCGCGTGTGCACCCACCCACTTTGGCTGGGCCCAGAATTGGCCAGGCTCAGCCCATGGGGCGAGCCTAGACCAATTCTAGTCCAGGGTCGGGTCCGACCCGACCCAAACCAATATAAAAAAAAGCAAAGAAAGGAAAAAAATTGGAAAAATTCCGAAAAAATTATATTTCCATTAAATAAATAGAAATTGATGAATTTCTATAAAAATATATATATTTGGGAATTTCGGATGCGACTTTTGCGGGGTTTTTCCTTGAAAAGCGCGAAATGAGCAATTTGGCCTAAAAGTTTAGAACTTGGTCGTAAATTGTCATGCTAAATCGGAATTATTGATAAATTGACATAGGTAGACACGGGTGATCAATTTGCGACCAAGGACTCAGTGGACTTGGACTGGGGAATTGATTACGGGGTATTGGAGTGCGTTGCGAGGTTTGTAAAATTCAATTGAAAAACTTTGAGTATTTATTTCGCTTTGTATTTTCATTCAGTTCCAGTATTCCTTGTGGTCTTTACTACATCTATATTTGTCATTGTTTGGACGGTTGGTTGAGTTACTCCCACCAAATTTTCCATTGTGTGTATATCAGGAGTTCTCGGTGGATAACGATTCGAGCTAATGAACTGCTATATATGTCGGTGCGTCGTAGGTCTACGCCGGCCACCGAGAGGGACTAGGTGATAGCTAGTTGAGTGCGCCCATTAGTGGCATCCTGAAGGGTATTCCGAAGTATGGTTTAGTCTGACTGGAACATGCATATACATTTGCACTTTATTGTTATTTATGCATGCGATACTCTAATTACAGTTGTCTGTTTACATTCTGCATGTTTATTTAACAATATTTATTGAGTTCCACTTGTTTATTTGAATGCTTAAAGGAGTTCCTTAGGGTTTTACTTACTGGACTCGTCATCTATTTTCTTCTGTAATGATTGAGTGCAGATCCGAGTACAAGTAAGGGCAAGGGGATCTTAGGCGATTACCTCAGACTGCTTGATGTCGAAGACTACTTGTACGTGTGTTTTTTTATTTTTAACTTTTTTTGGGAACCGGGGAGTATCATGAAATTACATATGAATATACATTATATGGTACAATTGTCTATCTCTATATAGAGTACTTTTCAGGGTTTTTTCACAATAGGATTTTTTATTTGATTATTAATAATTCTTGAATTAATGGTATAAAGTACGACGTTCGCTGAAAATGTCACTTATACGTTGTACACACAAGTGGATGCGAATTTCGAGACAGAAAAATGACAAGCAGGTGTCGTACACGTGTACTTAAGCCAGCTGATAAAGAATACACGGAAACTCGTCACCCTGGGGCGGCGAGGGCCGTCACAATACTAGATGATGAATGTGCTATTGGAGTCACCATGAGGTATAAGACAGCATGCTTGTGTACCACAAGATATGCCTCGGGATACATTCGCACAATTGATTCCATAAAACATATCTATATGAGAGTTAGTAGAGTGTTTGATCATAACACTCACCCATTTCATGCAGAACCAGAAAATCCATAGGAAGAAGAAGGACTTCCAGCTAGGAATTCAACAACCTAGGCATCAAACCAAATGATCTAACCTAGGTAATCATCTTCTCAACCTTCTAAGCTTGCAAATGAATTCATTTTTTGGTGTGTTTAGTGAAAATCGAGTTGATGATTTAGCCTCTGGTTTTGTAACGACCTTAAAAATCTAACTCGTGACATGTGGCATTTCAGGGTCGTACGTGGGACTCACTTATCGTGATACACTTGTCAAAATCTCGGGAGTCGACACCGATGTATGCTATTTTTGTTTGATGCTTGTATTATTTATTAGACCAAAGATTGAACAAATTAAATTAATTAAATTTGGTAATGTGCGGGTAAGGTACACGCTGGGCATATCGATGTCGAGACAAGCGGAGGTGTACCTCGAGTCGCGTGTCAACGTGAGACTGAAGTAGAGGCATATGAGGTAAGTTGAATTATTTTGGACTGATGTTGAATTTATGTTGGTTTAATAATTGGCTAATGTGGTCATATTAAATGTAAACATTAATGAGACTATAGTTAGTGAAAAATTAAAATGGCCACATGATGTGTCTCGAGACGCACATTAACAAATCAAGAGGTCAATGGAGTTAACTTTTAGTCATTTGTGCATGACTTGGTTAATAATTGAGTGAAGGTGGTCCCTTAGACATGCCTCGAGATACGTGTGCACAAAGGGATATGTGGCCATGGTTCAATCTTTATCAAATATATAAACCTCTCACTCACTCACTCACTCACTCACTCACTCACTCACTCACTCACTCACTCACAATGTTTGGCAAGGAAGGAGGAGAAAAAGAAAAGAGATTGATGGGTTGTTGGAGCAAAGAGAATAGCAACCAATGAGGGTGGAGAAGTTGTGGTGATCACACTTGCAAGAACATCAAGCTAGGTATCTCTCTACCTCTTTATTAACATCATTCGAATAATTTGGTCATTTCCAATTCTTGAATTTGATGTTGTTGTTGTTGGTTTTGGGTGAGTTAATGTTGGTTTTAGAGTTTGATTGTACATTTCATTTGTGTGCATTGAAGTTGAAGAAGAAGAAAAAAAAAAAAAAACACAGAGGCGTAAACGCCTCTGTGCATTTCTCTCTTTCGCCTAAAAATATGAAGAATTTGGGGGCAGGCCTTTGTCCGGACCAACTCGGGCCCAACGAGCTTCGAGGCTGGGCGAGCCCGATGGGCCACTCGGCCCTGGGCCACGGGGACGGACAGCCACCAGCCCAATGGGATGGGTCGAGCTGGGCCCAGTTCAGGAAAAAGGGAAGAGGCTCAAAAGGACCCCAAATAAAAAAAAAAAAAGGAAAAAAATAATAAAAATAACATAAAATCCAATAAAAATCAGGAGAAATTGGAAAAAAAAATAGAAAAGATTGAGGAAATTGAAAAATATTTGTTGACGTTGTCGAAAGTGTTGACACCAACAAATATTTCCTCGAAAAGTGTGCCACCACTAAAAGTTTTCTAATTAGAACAATTTTGGGATTTAAAAATCTAAAATATCTCGAATAGGCTCTAACACAATATAAATTTGCCCATATGATTATCAGGGGCATAGTTTACTAGTGTCAGGTATTGGGTACGGATTTGGAGGCGTGTCAGAGCCGATTTGAGTGTGTATTAGCTTGGATACATGTAAGTAAACCAGTGAGAAAATTTACAGTTATTTCATGAGCTTTAATTTGTTGTTTTGCTTTGTTCATCATTTCTTTTGAAAATTTCATTGGTTCAGTGGTCCATTGGCAAGTGAGCCATGGTTAGTATTTATCTGTGATATCTCCCAATTGAGTGTACGTTGGGAGCACTTATCCGGGTCTGTGGATATCTCATAGT
This sequence comes from Stephania yunnanensis, assembly GCA_039657365.1. NCBI lineage: Eukaryota > Viridiplantae > Streptophyta > Magnoliopsida > Ranunculales > Menispermaceae > Stephania > Stephania yunnanensis. Next base: position 52,340,260 of record CM077588.1, on the reverse strand, counting down.
CACAAGGGTTAGGGCTGGTAGACTGTGTTTCGTCCTGAACCCGAGTCTGGTGGGCTTTTGCCGCAACTCAACGACATCTTGGTCGGGAAGCCTTGCTATTAAGTTTTCGTATTCCGGACCCTCACTTATCGATTGAATTATTTACTGTCTTTTATATTCACGTGTTCCCTGTTCTTTTCTTTCTATCTGCATGAATTAAACTGATTTATTTATTTCAAAATATTGTAAATATGTCATGCTTGGCGTTACTTACCTGAGCTTCATTCTTATGTTTGACGAAGTGTAGATCCACGGCCCAGCAAGGGGAAGACTCCACAGCTAGGAGATATTATTTAAGGATACCGGAGCAGTTCCTACCACTTGTATGACATAGGTGATTCTTTTGTATTATTAGATATATTTATGTTAAAACACTGAGAGTTAGATTTTTGAGAGATTTTGGGCATGTATATCTTGGGTTTACTCTCCTCTGAATGTTCATTGATGATGATATACATATTCGGGGTTTCCACACTCTAGGTCGTCTTAACTTGTGTATTTGAGGTTTTTAGTTAGTTTGAGGTTTAATCTCTTCCACTATAACTATGATAACTCACTAATTGATTAACTAAACTTTAATTGATTGATAAATGGTAAATGATAAAGGAAGGCTGACTAGGCTTGCGTGACTCAGCGAGACGGGCTCGGGGGTCCAAGTAAGTTTAGGCCGGACAAGGCCCAGTTTAAGATTGTGGAACTGGGGCCGTCATAGGTTTGTTGTGTAAATATGATGCATTTCATGTTATAGATGTATATAGGGAGAATTTATCACTGGTTTAATTAGATTTGATGAAATTGGTTGTTAATGGAAATGGTGGTAATGCATGATTGTGGAAATTGATGTAATTTGAGGTTTTTGGAGTGTTCAAATTTATGGATTAAAGTTATTTTAATGAGGAGAGGGTGAAAAACCAATTAAAATAGCTAATTGAAAGGGTTATGACAGAATTCTCGAATTGAGAATTGTCCCAGAAGGCAATTAACGCACCAATTGAAATTATTAGCGCGATAACTGGGACGAGTGTGTAGTTGTTCTTCGAAACGAAGAATTATAGTGCTAATTAAAATCTCTAGCGCTCTAATTCCATCTAGTGCGCTAGGTACACCCCCATAGCGCGCTAACTCAAAACTAGCGCGCTAATGATGGATGAACTATGAAGTTAAGGGTTGTTTTTGTTATTTTCAACTTATTACATGTCTAAACAGCCTAAACTTATTAAAATTGGACTTCGGGGACTTAGTGGACTGTAGTTTGGTGTTGGGAGCTTGTCGGGTCGGATCCGAAAGTCCGGGGAGGTCGGAGAGCGTGTGAGGTTTGTAAAACCCAACTAAAAAACTCTGAGTATTTATTCTGCTTACATGATTGTTTCTATCATTCCTTGCTATTCATTATTCTATTCGGTTACTTAGACTTGGGTTAAGGTTACTCCCCCTGATTTCCTTGTTGCGTGTTCATGAGGCACCGGACAGTAGCATGTGTGACCCGACCCTCAGTGAATGGCGACCTGGGCTTGCCTTGGTGCACGTATTGGTGACTCACAGATTTGGCCAGTGTCGCGAGGGACCAAGTGTCGGGTCAGTTGGACGCGACCACTGGTGGGGACTTGGTGACCCGAAGTACAGTCTAGTCCCTCTGGAGCGAGCACACACATTTGTTAGCTTGTTTGTTGTTTATTCATGCGATGAGCCATTTACAGTTGTCTGTTTATATTCCGCATGTTTACTTGACAACATTTCTTGTATTTCCTTTACTTTATTATATGAATGCTCAGAGGAGTTCCTTGGGATTTTACTTACTGTACTCGTCATATGTCTTGCTGTGATGATTAAGTGCAGATCTTAGTACTAGTAGGGGCAAGAGGATCCTAGGTGATTACATCTGATTGCCCATTCTCGAGGACCTACTTGTACTTGTTTATTTTGATATTTTATATATTTTGGGTATTGGGAGACTTAAGATAACACCGTACATGTATATATACATGTTGTGGTGATGTCGTTTATATACGGAATACTTTCCAGGGTTTTCCACAGTAGGTTTTGCCTTTAAACAATGTTTATCATGCTAAATTATCTTGTTTAAATGGTATTAAGTAAAACTTCTGTTGAATATGTTAACCTTTAAAATACAACCCTTTAGTATGGTTAGGATCTCAATAAATTGCCAACTAGGTCACAATTGAAACAGTTAGATTCCCACCGGGAAAGGACAAAGCATATAAGGATAATTTATTAATTTATAGGATAATACACTTGTGGACACGATTTACGAGACATAAAGACAATGGGCAGGTGTCGGACACATGTAGTTGGGCCAGCCGGTAAGGAGTATACGGAGACACGTCACCCCGGGGCGGCAGGGGCCGCCACATAATACCCATCACACCAAATCGAACTATAGCAATGTACACACATGCGATGTTACAATAATATAATATTTTAAACATCACACCAATCTACCATCATCTACAAATAACATATTTCCTCAATTCTCGTGTTGAAGTCAACCGAGTTTACGTAACGCCTGAATTATGCCGTTAATCCCTGAGATTAACGTTAATCCTAGTTTAATTAATTTGGACCGTTACACAATCGTAGCAATTGAGAATCCTAGGTTCAAACCCTTACTTCCTCATTTTTAAATATATATACATATTTCTACATTTTAGATACAAGTTTATACGGGCGCGCCAGGTCGGGCTGAACTTGGGTTGATAAATGCAAACCCATGCCCGACCCACAAAATAGCGGGCATTTATGGGCTTGGGTCAGCCGGACCCTATTGAGGTTTTCAAGGCCCAAGCTCGACCCATGTTGAGCGGGCCTGAGCAGGGGCGACGGTACTAGCTCTGTGATCATGTCTAATTGTAATGTGTGTCACACGAATTCCAAAAAAATATACACAATTGTGTAGCAAATGCATGTACTAAAAGAATGTTAAAAATTAATTTTCCTTGTCAACAAGCTACGTCAATGTTTTCTTTTATGAAAATTTCGAAAATCAAAATTCAAAAAATCTAGTTATTGTCACCTCGTTCTTCCATTAGAGTTCATTTATGAACTGCAATTTTTGTTAGTGCAATGTAAGAGCATCTCCAATGAAGCTATGGATTGGGGTAGAAATGGATTCACCTAGGATACAATCCACATCTAACCCGAAAAATAATGGGATCATGGATTCATAATGTTCATCTTATGTGACATGGAATCAAAGTGGAGGGTATCTACTACAATGTCTATTTCTAGACATTGTAATCGATTGTCACGTCAGCATTATTAATTCTTTTGAAGTTTTTATTTTTTTCAAGCCTTTATTAATATTATGAAAATTAAAAATAAAAGTGTCAACTTATCAATTCATGGTCTAAATTCAATGTCCATTGGAGACCATTTTGAGAGGTGAATGTCTATCTAGTGTCATATGTGATAGACATCCTCTTCACATCCATGATGTGACACCAATCCATGGTCTAAATCCACATTATCATTGGAGATGCTGTAAGATAGGCATCCCCTCTACATTCATGACATAACATTTTTTCCATTTAATCTAGATTTTGCATTCCACGTGATCTATAAGAAACTCCACACTTAAACTCACACAAAAATAACATTTTAAAAGGATATATTTTTGTATGTACTTCGACTACTCCAGACTCGAGTGAGGTTGGTCTACTAAGGGTAAAGTTCTCCCAATATTGATTTATGCATTCGTAAAGTCTTTGCCTGTATGCAAATTTAGCTGAGACAAGTCCATTATGAATCTTAATAGAATAATTCAGGTCATATATATATACTAGTTTCATGACATGCTACGCACGATTGACCCGCTCGTTTCGCTCGCGAGAATTAATTTATAAGAATTTATCAATAAAACTCAAAATTTTAATTACAATAAGAACAACAACATAGCCTCAGTCCCAAATTAACTAGGGTCGGCTACATGGATCAAATTTTTCCATTGTGCTCGATTAAGTGCAATTGATGGTGAGCTTTGCAAACCATTCAAATCTCTCTTAATTAATGCATCCCATGTTAACTTTGGTCTGCCCTTACCTCGTCGAATTTCTACAGTTTCTATTGAGTCAAGTTTTCTAGTTGGGGCATTTGTAGGCCGTCTTTGCAGGTGACCAAACCATCGCAACCGCCCTTCCTTAATCTTTGTATCAATTGGTGCTACTCTTTCTTGTCTTTGAATTTCTATATTTCTTATTCTATCTTTACGAGTTTTACCACACATCCACCTAAGCATCCTCATTTCTACTACATTCACTTTATGTAATTGTTGTTGTTTTACCGCCCAACATTCACTTCCATAGAGCATAGCTGGAAACTCAAAATTTTAATTAAATTTAAAAATTAAAAATACAAGTACCTTTTTTAGCTTATCAATATTCTCTAATGTGATTGATATAAGATGTTAATGAAAAAATAAGCTAGTCATGCTAAGACATTACTTCCTCAAAAAAAAGGAAACAAGGAAAAAAAAAACACAAGTGGTTTGACTCATTAATTTGTGAACACTTGCTTATGGAGATTCCGTAGAATTGTACATAAAGTTCAATATTTACCTCAAACTCTATAGATAGAAAGGATAACTTTGAAATTATGAATGAAAATAATTGAATTAGTTGGGATTAAAGCTTTAGTCACATTTTTTTCACATGATTAATCATAATTTTTCTCATTAAAATTTCTTATGGGTTTTGAGTTTGTTCCCTCCCCAACACCTTTTTCAAACCACCTTATTATTTTCCCTCTCAGATTCTCTCTTCTTCACTGTTTATATATATATATATATATATATATATATATATAATATGTTGCATATATTGGGAGAACTCTAGATGAGTACGTTGCATATATATATATACCATTGGGAAAACTCTGAGTTTACAATTTGTGATATTTAGTTGTTTTTTATATATAGTTGTTTTTATATATATGATAGATATATATGGGTAAATAAGTAAATTTCATTACCACTCAAAAATTTGTGATTCGTGCTTTTATATATATGATAGATATAAAATTCAAAATTCAAAATTGTAATTAAAATTTAAAAATTAGAAATATAAGTACTTTTTTTAGTTTATCAATATTCTATAATGTGATTGAGATAAGATGTGAATGAAAAAATAAACTAATCATGCTAGGACATTACTTCCTAAAAAAAAGGTGTATTGGATTGATGAGAATGAGTTCATGATTGATTTGAAGATAAAGAAAAAAAAAACGTGTAGTGGATTGATAATGAGTTAGTTTGATTTGGATAAAAAAAAAGGTTGATTTGGAGATGAAAAAAAAAGTATGGGCAAATAGGTAAATTTCATTACCACTCAAAAATTTGTGATTCGTGTTTTTATATATATGATATATATATATATATGGTAGAATAATTCAGGTCCACATGGACCCTGGTAGTTATGCATGCTCGTTGGGGCCACTAAGCTCACTTAAACTATATGTGTTTGTTGTGTCAACCCACTTAAGCTTTATAGGTCTACTATGACCAATTAGATATGTCCATTAAACGTCAATAAGCTTGCAATTGGTATTCACAAGCTTATAATTGGGACAAGTCAATAAGCTTGCAATTGGTCTTCACAAGTTTATAATTGGGACAAGATTGCTTCTTAATGACACAAGCTATGAAATCGCATATTTAAGTTTCAAAATAAAAAGAAAACGCCTACTTGAAAGTAAATAAATTAAAAAAGAAATTATATGTATATTACATCACTTCAATCTTAAATTAGTAGGGTAAGCTATATACATTAAACCCTTTCATTATACTCACTTCAATGCAATTAAAGATGTGATTTTTAAATTCTTCAAATCCCTTATAATTAATGCGTCTCAAGTTAGCTTCAGTCCATCCATACGTCGTTAAATTGTTGATCGTATTTGGCAGTATCAAATCAATGTAAATAAATAAATAAAAAAAGATATAAAAATACATAAAAAAAAATCAAATTTGAGTCGCGACTCGCTAAGAAAGAAAATACTAGAATGACAACATGTAGTAAGTCACACTAGTTGTCCATGCATACTCGATCCGTGTGTTATGAATCAAGATCTGCGTGAGTCCACATCAAGATCTGAAGGGCATGCATACTCGACCCGTATGTTATGAATCAAGATTTGCGTGAGTCCACATCCGTGGGCGATGACAGCTGAAGGCTCGTGGATGTGACTTCCTCCTCGTGATTGTAGCACTTATCGCGAGGAAATCCCATTTCTACCCTCGGCTCCTTCTGTTTCTCTCATCTGTGTGTTCGAGCGACGCACACCGCTTCAATCTTCAATTAGGGTTTCGCGTCGCTCGCGATTCCAGGTTCAGATTTCCCCACTTTTGTTCTTCGATGTCGTCCAATTCCTTGATTCGCATGTAAATTTCGTGTTTTGTCACTTCTGAACTGTTGAATTTGGTTTCTTTGCATTGGTTTTTGAACGCAATCGCACAAATTAGGTACTTTTTGTTGAGTTCTGAAGACCGAAAGGAATTCTATGAAGAATTGTGTTAAGAAGCACTAGTTACTGATCTAGGTCACTGGGTTTTCGCCAATTTTGAATTTTGAAGCTTTGATGATGCGTGTTTGGTGGGATGCCGAATCGAAAGACTGCGAATTTGCGATTTTGTGCTGGAAATGGTGTTGAGGAGCACTAGTTATTGATCTAGGTTTCTGGGTTTGCGTCAATTTTGAATTTTGAAGCGTTTATAAGGCTTATTTGATGAAATGCCGAATTGAAAGACTGTGAATTGGAGATTCTGTCTATCAATGTGGGCTGATAGTTGTTTGATGTTTTGTGGGAATTTTGTAAAGTATGCAAATTTGATTAATGGGAAGTCCCGCGTTAGTCAATGGGAACAACGGGCAGCGACATCTTGGAGTCACTGAACCGATTTCGTTGTGCGGGCCGACTGAGTTTGATGTAATCAACGCAAATGAACTTGAAAAGGTTGGTCTTTTATTGACCTTTTAATGTCTTGTGATTCTCATATTGTTTTCAAGGTACTGCATGTTTGATTCGAAGAGATGGAGCAGTGGGTCTTTAAATAAATTATTATATTTAGCGAGGTGATTCTAATTTTAGGGTTTGTGCCGGACGATTAGTTTCTCGCAGATGCTAATTTGTATGAAAGCCAGGCGGAAGCTGTGTCTAGGGAAGAAGTGCTAGGACGATTAGACCAGGTCTCTTTGTTGTTTCCTTAATATATGAGTTTATATATAACAAATCTAAATGTGCATACCCTATTTTAAATCTAATTATCTAATAATTGCACAGATTGTAAAGATTTGGATAAAGACGGTGAGCCGAAAAAAAGGATTCAACGAACAGCTAGTTCAGGAAGCAAATGCCAAGATATTCACATTCGGTTCTTATCGCCTTGGGGTATGAATCCCTTTCCTCTATGTTTATTTAGTTTCCCCCTTAGCAAAGATCATGTTTTGCATTTGGTTCTCCATGTATTCAGCAGGTTGAAATTTGCATGTAATAATATTATTCATGAGACATTTATTGAGCTGGATTGAAACATTGGATTCGTCTAGCTGACCGAACTAGTTGAACTAAGGCTTTGTTGCTGTTGTAATATTATAGCAATGAGAAAAAGTGGAATCAACTCATGCTACTTCTTTCTAAAACTACTGAGTTTGTTCCAATAAAAAAAAAAAAAAAAAACTATTGGTTGATGCGAAATGTTCTTGTTTTTTTTTTTTCATTTTGCTCTCTACGCCCTCTTGGTATTATAAAATATCTGTATTGTGTGAACTTGTATTAGAAGATCCAAACTTACAAGTAGTTACCCAAAAAATCAATAACCGAATAAATAAAGTAATTGATGACTATAGTGAAGGAAGTGCTTTTCACATAGTTCTAGTGATAAAAAACCAATATCTTCAATATCAAGGGCATTTTTGTCAAAAAATAGTTCCGATGTATGATTGGCATTATCACATCATACACTCATAAAAAAGAGCAACAAGCAAGATATAGAAATTCCAAGAACAAATAGTCAATTTCATTGGAAATCAAATTCACTAAAAAAAGAAAAACTATGAAGTTATAGACCTCTTGAGAACGACTATTTAAATTCCCCAATTCCATCGAATGGACTCAATGTAGTATGATTGAGTTTGTGAATTGGGTTTTAGGGTCTATGTCTTTATCTTTAATAAGAAAGGAATAGTCGTTCTTAATAAAAACAGACTCATTTTTAGGTTCTAGGGTATTTCTTTATCTTTAATAATAAAATAGACAAGTTTTCAAGATTTGAAGTTCAACTTTCAGCAATCCAGGTCCAAGCACAAGTAAAATTACTTAAATATACAGAAAACAAGTTCAAACATCTACGTAAAGCCTAACTGGTAATCATCACTAAAAACAAAGTTTCTAAAAGAACTCGATCACTAATATCTCAGTGGTTGTGATCTCATTTGAGCCACCGGAGTTCCTTGGTAGAGGTTGTGGATGGTGAGGGTCGGAGGTGGTGGGTGGATGGCAGCGTTGATAGTTATGACTTGTGAGTTTGAATTAGAGAGGGAGTTGTTATCTTATGTCGTATTTTTTATTTTTTGTATTTGTTAGTCATTGCCTCTTAGATTTTTTTTTTTGGGGTTAAGTCCTATCAAATTTTCTTTTGATCAATTATAAGAATATTTGTGACTTGCCTAACCAATAGACTAGGTGGTGGTTTGTGAATGGCCTAGGTGATACCTAGGGCTAGGATACCTATAATGATGTGGCTTTTTCTCTATCTTATTTCTTGCTTTGCCATCTAAAGTAATAAGTTCAGAAATAGGCATTGATGCCCTCAGTTTGACGTTACACGTTCTTGTGTTCATGATAATTGGTTCTTTTCTCTTGGTGAATAATGGTTCCTTTTTACTACATATTACTTGCATGTCTCTTTACTTTAATAAAAACATTAATTCTTTCTACAAAAAACATTAAAGTTCATCGATTTTTTTTGGTGGAAAAAAGTCCATCTATTTATGTTCTTAAATATTTGGCATATTTGGTGTACTTGTCGTATAGGTGCATGGCCCTGGTGCTGACATAGACACATTGTGCGTAGGACCTAGACATGCGACAAGAGAGGTATTTAACTCTTGATCCATTGAATTCGTAACACCGGGCTTTTTTATTGTATGATTGTTCCTCTTGATTTTAGAATGAGGATTGTTTTGAACTTGGATGCAGGAGGATTTTTTTGTGGAGCTTCATGGAATGCTTGCTGAAATGCCAGAAGTCACGGAGCTGCACCCTGTGCCTGATGCTCATGTACCTGTCATGGGGTTCAAATTTAGTGGGGTTTCTATTGACCTTCTATATGCAAGGCTATCACTTTGGGTTATTCCTGAAGTAAGTAAGCAGTTTCTTAATGGAATGAGATAAAATGAAGTGTTTGATTTCAGTAATCAGTTTCTTAATGAAATAAGTGTTTGATTCCCGTAATCAGTACATTTATTATATAAATGTAATCTACACCCAATGTCAACAACTGTCTGAAACTGAGCAACTGAAACAACTTTCCACAACATGAGCAACTTCACCCATGAAGAAGTCTTTTTTTAAAAAAAAAAATATTTTGGCTTCTACTTATTGGCTTTATTTGGGGTAATGTCTGAAAAATGGGAAGGCAGTCATGTACGACGATACAGTAAAATTATCATCTATGGTCCATGTTTTATGAATGCGTCGATTCCCATGAGAGTATCTATTGTTTCTCACATAAATAATAAAAATGGAGAATTAGAAAAAACAGATGCAACGATTTACGTGGTTCGGTCCTATGACCTACATCCACGAGAGGGAAGGGAGGGAATGATTTAAGGCATACTTCCCTTGGTTACAAGAGCTCCATATTTATAGATTTAAAGGGATATTTATAATTATGGAAACTTCCAAAAACATATACCAGTCAGTCAATTTATTTCTCTTGTAATATTTTATTTTTCACATGTTTTTCATGTTCACTTTTCCTTTTTGGAAAAGAAACTGACTTGTGCTTCTTGTTTTGCAACTAGTGCATTTTTCTTAACTCTTTTCTTTTTGGCGGACTTCAAATTTTGCTTTAGGACCTGGATATTTCGCAAGATTCAATATTGGCAAATGCTGATGAACAAACAGTTCGTAGTCTGAATGGTTGCAGAGTTACTGACCGAATATTACGTTTGGTACCAAATATTAAGGTCGAATGTCTTATTCAGTATAGATATTTTGCAGATGAAGTATGGCGTGCCACCAGTTGAATTCTTATTCATTTGCTCACCTAGCTGTTCTTCATATCCAGAATTTTCGTACGATATTGAGATGCATGCGGTTTTGGGCAAAGCGGCGTGGAGTTTATTCAAATGTAAGTATCTCATGATATGGGTAAAGGATCGGTGTAGCATGGTGTAATATGTATCAAAGTTATTTGATTTGAGCATCCCCATGGATGTCTCTTTACAAGTTGTGTTGCGGATGATATTTTTCTGATATCCTGAGGCCAATTGTTATTTTGTAATTGCTTATTTGTATTGCTTTGGGATACTGGACTTCCTGTCTTTATCTCTTTATTATTAATAAAGTTCCTTTCTTGATACCAAAAAAAAAGTAATGTGCCTTTCTTTCAAAGAAAAGATATACATAGAGTTTGTGCTCTGTTCTTTTTATGTTTACATCATTTATTATGTTCTTTGGTATTTCATCAAGATCAGGTTTCTGGGTTTCTTGGTGGTATAAACTGGGCTTTACTTGTTGCTCGGATATGTCAGCTCTACCCAAATGCTTTGCCTAGTATGTTGGTGTCTCGATTTTTTAGAGTTTACACACAGTGGCGTTGGCCAAATCCAGTTATGCTTTGTGTTATTGAAGAAGGAACTCTGGGACTACCTATTTGGGATCCAAGAAGGAATCCAAGAGATCGGCTCCATCTGATGCCTATTATCACACCAGCTTATCCTTGCATGAACTCGAGCTACAATGTATCCTCAAGTACATTGTCTATCATGATGGAAGAGTTTCAGAGAGGAAATGAAATCTGTGAGGTAAGATGAATAAAGTGTTTTTGGCTAATTAATATGGAGACACACCAGTTGTGATTTGTTTGCCTCATTGATCATTTGATTTTTTCTTAATTTTTCAATTCCCTCAAGTTAAATAGGGTTTTTGTTGGTAGTTTTATGGTTAATGTTGCATTTGCACCAGCTCTACATAGTTTTTCATTTACTTATTGAGATATTTGTCTTTCTTTCTTAGAGACATTTAAGGACCTCACAGGATTATAATTACTCAATGTTTGGACTTTTGAAAAGAACCTCCTTAGTTTCAGATTTGGGTTTGTTTCATCTGGTATGCCTTTGTTCACTTGAGGAATGGTTATCATTAGTACGATGAAAAGTTAGTCATCATTTGAAAATTAATTATAGAAACTCATATCTGCTGAGCAAGATATGCAATTAAGTCCTGTTGGGCTTGTCCTCCAGATTAATGGATCTGTCTGTAGGTTGTATGATGCCTATTTTTCAATTATCTTTAGATGTAGAATTTGGCTAACTATTTTGTCGAGGATCATTAAATTGAGGAGTTAAGCTCTAACTCTCTAAAGACTTAATTTAATTTGCCTTTGCTCCCAATGCAACTATTGATTATAGAGTCACTTGATTGGACAATAAAGGTGATTATCTAACTTAAGCATTTTTTCTTTTGAAATGTTTTCTCTAACCTGATTTTCTTAATGTTGCAGGCCATGGAGGCCAATAAAGCTGACTGGAATACGCTTTTTGAACCCTTCCAATTCTTTGAAGCTTATAAAAATTATTTGATGATAGATGTTACTGCAGAAAATGAAGATGATTTAAGGAAATGGAAAGGCTGGGTTGAATCCAGGCTTCGTCAACTTACAATGAAGGTGAAGTAGCTTTTTTTTTTTTTTTTCTCATCTATACAAGTCATTTGATCATTATGTGATTCCTTCAAGCCTACCTATGTCAGATTGAAAAACATATGCGCGGGATGCTCCGGTGCCATCCACATCCTGGTGACTTCTCAGACAAGTCGAAACAATTTCATTGCTGTTACTTCATGGGTTTACAACGAAAGCAAGGAGATAGCAAACAATTTGACATGAGGGCAACAGTGGAGGAATTCAAACATGCCGTAGGAGGATATAGCCTCCGGAAGCATGGAATGGAAATCCATGTTTCGCATATACGTCGGAGGAACATTCCACTTTTTGTCTTTCCTGGCGGTATTAGGCCCTCTCGCCCTTTTACGTGGCTGGAGAGGATAAGGTAGTTTCAAAGCCAAAAGTCGTTAGTGTTGCTCAATCAGATCAATCCTTTGAAAGTATGGACGTTTTAGATGGAAGTGGCAGTGGAAAGAAGAGAAAACGAGATGAAAATGAGATAGGAGGTAACATCAGAAATACTTTTCCTTCGCCTATGAATGCTTCTGAAAATGAAAGACCAATTGAGGGATTTGGAAGTCGTGAACCACATGCTGGTGCGCCAGCCATTACAGCTGCCTATTCTAATTTTGGAGGCAATTTGGGGGTAGCCATGCTCGAGGGAACAAATAGGACTCAACAAGGTGAAGATGATTGTGACTTGAGAAATCAAAACCAGATTTCTCTTCCTAGTGACAAAGAAACCAGTGAACTTGTTGAACCCATCTCGCCCATTATGTCCTCAGCTGTTGCTAACTCACCAGGTGCTAAGGAAGCTGAGAAGCTTGCAATTCAAAATATTTCAGGTCCTTCAATTGCCAGGCATGGAATCCCAAATGAGCTTGAAGAGCTTGAAGATGAGACAAGATCGTTCCATCAAGCACCAGAAGTTAGAGACGAAAATAAGGGAAGTCAATCATGTTCCTCTATTGCAAAGGAAGCAATAGCAGTGGGTAGCAGTGAAGCTGGTTCACGAGGTCAATTCCACCAAAACGATGGTGTAGAAGAACTTGAGGTCTTGTCTATTGACTCTCTTATCTTTTCTACTTGCACTACTTGTCTATTTGCCTTCTTGTTTCTACTATGTTCGTTCCCTGTCCGTTCTTGTTCGTCATGAATTATTGGCAATTTTCTGTTTTACAAAAAGAGCAAGAGTCAGATCTGCACTGGAGTTTTTTTTTTTTTGAGGAAAGTGCATGTAATTGTTAAATGCAAGTGTTCTTTGTTCGGCACACCCTGATCTCTTATCAAGCATGCTGCTATTTCTTGGAGAACTTGTCTCTCTATTAATTGTTTATCTTGTGCTACAACCATGGCAATAGTTTCTTATTGATGCATTTATGAAATGATAGTGCACCATAAGTTGCATGCAAATCTGAAGTTGAGTTCTGTTGTAGCTGGAAAAGACTTGAAAAGCTCATTTAACTGCATCTTTCTTGTTATTTTACTCGATATGGTTTCCATGCATCCTTTTTTCCGTATCATTGAATTTCTATGCTGTTAAGCTGCCGCCTTGATGGATTGGTTGAACATGTTCTTGTTCTGGCACCCGTCCTTTTTATCTAGATGAAGTTGCATTTCAAGGCTCAAAGGTTACTTCTAATCTATTTGGGGAAACATAACTGACACTTTTCGTGTTAATTCAATGCAGTCTACTGAGCTGATAGCACCAATTCTAGGTGGGAGTCCATCCACTTCCCAACAGAAGCTACGAATCAGGTAAAATCAGCCATTCTATCACCTTATTGATATTCATCACTTACCTGCTCAGCCATTTCACACTTGGTTGATGTTATATTATCTTTGCAGGCTCAATTTGACTACTATAGGGAAAAGTACTGGGAGAAGCACTTGACTTTTTTCTTTCCTCTATTTTTATTTCTTAACTTCTGATGTTGTAATCTGTACAAGTGTGCTTTTCCTTTCATCAACTAAGGCAGAAGGCCATGCTAGGAACAATGCAATATGAATGTTGCCCTTTTTATGTTATAATATAAATTATAAGAATCAGTCTTTTTTCTCCGCGGGTTCGAAGAGCGCTGGCATAGGACTTGTCGGATTGAATGACGCTATCACCTTTTGGCTTCAAAACTACCTACCCTCTCCAGTCGCAGTAAGAGGCGAGAGGAACTCAACTCCGAGGTAGACAAATATATGTGGAATGTTCTTTTGTTGCGAAAAAATCGTGAAGTTCCATTCCAGGTTTTCAGTGGCCATATGAATGCTTTAATTCCTCTGCAGTTGTTAATCAAATTGATTCTCCACTTCTTGTACAGGAACAATATGCTTTCGCCGCAAACTTATGAAATAACAACAATGAAATTGCCTGGACTTGTCTAAGAAGTCTCTAGGAGTGGATCAGAAGTTTCGAGGAGAAAAACTGCTACGGCGCGCAACTTCATCTCGTCGTCGGTGGTGGCAAATATCAGAGCTGGCTTTTTTTAATGAATGATTGGTTACTGAAATAGAAGTCGATAATGCTTTTGTATTTGTAAAACCTTTCGAAGAATGAGGCACTATTTAAGTACACTTCTGAGAACATAGTTTATTTCTAAGTATGTACATAATTGTCGGAATGTTTACTGGTATGATAAGTACTGCTTTTCCTTCCCTTTGAACTTGACACTTCTCCTTTCGTTTTTCAATAAAAATCTGCTCAAATTTTGTTAGTTTGGGAAGTTACTGTGGTGAGTGTTTTGCCTGATTTACTTGAACAACTCATTTGATGGTTGTAAACTTGTAAGTAGGCTATGAGTGCACAGTCTCCTATTATATGGCTTGTTTGTTTTACTCTTGTGTTTGTAGAAAATGCTTTCTAGGCATTCCTTGCTTTTGCAGGTCTGTTCAGTGTGGTCTTTATCTGCAGAACATTGTTGTCAGTGCCTTTTTTTTATAAGGTTTTCCATCACTTTCAGAGGAAAGTTGGATTGCCAGCCACATGGTGCAGAGTGCAAACCACCCATTCTCCAGTCATATTTCCAGTGATTTGGATGTGTTGTGGGGACTCCTGCATGATTTCTTCACATGTAGTATTGTCTTCTTTATCAGGGTAAATTTTGGCTTGAGATTGATGCAATGTTGCACTTCCTGCACATTAAAAAGTAAGAATGTGAGACCTCACCTCTTTCGTGGCAAGAATAAAGTCGATTTGAATTAATTGAGCGCTTGAGAACAATAGCAAATATCATGGACTAAAAGCTTTTTTATTCAACTCGATGTAATGCAGTTAATGATGCCCTTTCGAGTAAGAATGAGATATAGGGAATTAATTATTTAGAATAGTTTTTTCTTTCTTCTTTATTTTAATAATGTAATGTCTAAGATTACCTCAGACCGTTCTACATGAGACACATCTTATCGAATGTGACATATGTCTCGAGAAATTAAGAGATTTGAATATAAGAGTGAAACCTCATAGAGGCTTAAGTGAATAACTAGTAAGTTTCAACTACTGCACTAAGATAAAGTTGATGAGTTCTTTTCTTTTGCACGTCACACTCAAATCCCATTAAGCCCGGACTAATTATGGTAGTATGATTCAAACTCGAGACATCTACTTAAAAGAGCCCGAGCAAACCACTAAGACCAACATAAAGCATGAATATTCAGCAAAAGCAAAACACATGGAATTGCACAGGCAGATGAATCACTTCTCCACTTACATGGGCTCAATTTCTTGACTACTGTCTAACCTAACCAACAAAGAAGTTAGACCAGTTATTTGACAAAAGAAAAAATAAGGGTGGACAAGTTGAGTTATGTGGGATATCAGATTCTAGAAAGTAAATAACACAAACAAGATATAATAAGATCAACTGAGTGGTCTACACTGGTCAAAAATATGTTCAACTTTTAAAGGCAATAGAAGGGCCCATTTTTAGTGTGGGTGCAGTGGCAGGTCTGGATAAAGTCATCACCCATTTTTAGCCAACTTTTTGTTCCTATTCATACCCTCTAAACCTTCTCACATGTGCACCATTTCCCTTTGAGGGGGACTCAAATATTTCAAGCACTTATACCTTTAGAATATCCATATGTGCTCCGGTACATGCCCTAGCTTGTAATCAAATGTACCATAATTAAATGGCTTCCTTTTTCTTTTTCTTTTTTGGTTTTCTAGTGGCTCATTCAATAATTTCAAGGGAATTGTTAGAGTAACCCACTTTTGAGCACTGACTCAGTCGGATGTCGTGTAATACACACTGAGATGTGTGCATGCACATCTCAAGATAAAATGCGCAACATCTGATTGAGTCGGTGCTCAAAATGAGTTACTTTTGCATTTTCCTAATTTCAATGTTGCTACCTTTTCAACTCTATGTAACATTAGTAGTAGAAATTGTTAGACATTTTCAAAAGAAATGTTTAATCTCATATTGGTTAGAAACTTCAAGTTTAAAGAGTATATATACTCTTGCACTACAGTGTGTGTAAAAAAAAACACAAGTGTTATGCAAAGTGCGTGCGCATGGAGCATTTTAGGCGCTTTTATAGGCGCACTTAGCACTTGGCACGTGTGTGTGTGTGTGTGTGTGTGTGTGTGTATATGTGTGCAAGCTAACCATGGGTAAAAATTTTACTATTAATTTTTACCATTTTCGAGATTAAATGGGTAGTTATTAAATTGACTGAGTGGATGCAGTTGAAATTGCTCTCCACTACCCCATTTTCATTCAATGCTTGAATGAGTGGATGCAGTTGAAACGGTTCCATTGCTCCACTACCCCATTTTCATTCTAACTGGTCATGACTAGTGCTCTATAAGAGAAGAGGTTTGGGGAGGAAGAAGTCATCTCGAAGTTTACCAACATTAGTTCTTGTTTCATCTTTCACTACTGCAAAGTGAAAGCTGAGTTTGCTTCATCGTATACTTTAGGATATTTGATGACTCTTGCAGTATAAAGAGCAAAACTTCTTTTAGGAAAGTGGCAGTGTTACACGCTTTGAAGTCATTGTTGATCCCTCTGGTTTAACAATCTAAAAGGAAGTTTTGTGTCGTTGCAATGGCTTCATCAATCAAAGAACTGTCCACTAATATTGTGAAGTTGGATCGCTTCGATGGAGGCGATTTCCTGAGGTGGCAGAAGCGAGTACATTTCCTGCTGGTGGCGCTTCATCTGGTGTATGTTCTGGATACACCAAAACCTATGGAGTCCGATGATGAAACTGTCGAGCAGATAGGAAAAGGCAGAAATGGGAGACGGATGACCATACGATTGCAGAGGTCACATTCTGAACGCCATGAAAGACTCACTGTTCGACCTCTATCATGACGTCCCCTCTGCCAAGGAACTGTGGGAGAAACTGGAAGCAAGGTACCATAAGGAGGACGCGACAAGTAAGAAATTCCTCATATCAAAGTTTATTAATTTTAAATTGGTTGATGAAAGGTCTGTTATGGAACAATTTTGTGAAATTGAGAGGATTAGGAATAATTTCTCTCAACACAATTTTGTCATGGATGAAACCATTGTTGTGTCTTCAATTATTGATAAACTGCCCACATCCTGGAAAGAGTTCAGACAAACTCTTAAGCATAAAAAGAGGATATAACTCTTGATGAATTAGCTAACCATCTTCGTGTGGAAGAGGATTGTCGCATGCAGGAAAATGAAAAGGAGCAGAATGCTCAGGAGATTTCCAAGGTGCATGCGATGGAAGCAGTAAAGCTCAAAAAGCCTCTGTTGAACATGCCTAACAAGCCTGGTAGTTTCAATAAGCCTATTGGTTAGGGAAAATCGAACAAACAAAACCAGAATCAAAAGAAGCAGAAAGTCACTTGCTGGTTCTGCGGGAAAGATGCCCACTTCAAGTCCGAATGTTATCATTGGAAGAGGAAGCAAGGAAAAAATCATGTCTTCCTAAGCGCTGCAAAAGGTGCAGGAAACGACAATGATGATCTCATTGTTATGATATCTGAAGTCAACGTCGTTGAAAATGATATGGCTTAGTGGGTTGATTCTGGTGCTACTCGACACGTTTGCAAGAACAAGAGGTTCTTCAAGACCATGGAGGCAGTAGATGAAAATATTGTCTTGTATATGGGAAATGATGCTACTGTCCATGTTAAAGGCATAGGTAGTGTTGATATGAAGTTCACTTATGGCAAAATTGTAACACTCACTAATATGTATTATGCACCGGAAGTGAGGAAGAATCTGGTGTCGGGTGGTCTTTTGAATAAGTTTGGTTTTAGGTTTATATTTGAAGCTGACAAGTTTGTACTCTCTAAGGAGGTGTTTATGTAGGAAAGGGTTATGCTTATGAGGTGTTAAGGAGGTGCTTATGAGTGTCACTAAGCATGTTTAAGCTCATTGGGGCCGTCACAATGAGGGCATATTTAAGCTCAATGTAATCGCTTTATCTAATAAGAATATCATTTCTGCGTATTTTGTTGAGTCTCCTTCATTTTTATGGCATCATAGTTATGACATGTTAATTTCAGGAAATTATATGATATGGTAAATCTGGAATTACTACCTTACTTTGATAAATATGAAGGAAATTGCAATACATGCAAGAAAACAAAAATAACTAGAAATCCATTTTCTAATGTTGAAAGAAATTCAAAGTTGCTAGACTTAATACATTCTGATGTATGTGACATACATAGTACACCATCAATATGAGACAATAAATATTTTATAACATTTATGATGATTATAGCAAATTTTGTTATGTTTATTTTTTGCATTCCAAAGATGAGGCAATGGTTAAGTTTCGGGCCTATAAAGCAGAAACCGAATATCAATGTGAGATCTTTATAAAATGTTTAAGGTATGATAGGGGAGGAGAATACTATGATCAAAGTACTTTGAATCCACTGGAATAGTCCATGAGACTACTGCCTCTTATACACCACAACAAAATGGTGTGGCTGAACGTAAAAATCGTGTTTTAACCGAAATGGTTAATGCATTGCTATCAAACTCTGGTTTGAGTAGTGAATTTTGGGGAGAGGCATTGCTGACAGCATGCCATATTTTGAACAGAATTCCATAAAAAATGAATAAAGTTACCTCATATGAGCTTTGGAATAAGGAAAACCAAATCTTAATTATTTAAGAGTTTGGGGATGTAGAGCAGTAGTAAAAGTACCTGAACCCAAAAAGAGGAAATTGGGTGAAAGGGAGTGGAATGCATATTTATTATTTATAGGATATGCGCAACACAGTAAGGCATATAGGTTCATGGTAATTGAGCCTAATAATTCGATTTCAGCAAACACTGTAATTGAATCAAGGGATGTTATCTTCGATGAGACGAGATTTAAATATGTTCCCAAAAGTATTCCCGAAGAAAAACAAAAAGGGAAGGAAGTCATAGAAATTGAAAATGACAAAGAAATAGTATAAGTTCCTGAACTTGAAGGAGCAAACGAGTTCGGAAAATTAAGTCATTTGGTTCTGATTTCTATACATTCCTAGTTGAAGGAAGTAGAGAAACAGTAACTAGACAAATTTCGTATTGTTTTAATATGGAGGCAGATCCTCAAACAGTAAAGGAGGCGATGAAAAAAAGAGATGCAGCTTTCTAGAAAGAGGCATTAAATGATGAGATGGATTCAATAATGGGAAATAATATTTGGGAGCTAGTTGATCTACCTCCTGGGTGTAAACCCATTAAATGCAAATTTCTCTTCAAAAGGAAAAGAAGAGTTGATGGATCCATTGAAAAACACAAAGTGAGACCTGGTTGCTAAGGGTTTCACCCAAAAGCATGGAATAGACTATTTTGATACATATTCACCAGTTGCTAGAATTGCTACTATCAGATTGCTTATTGCAATTGCAGCTATAAACAAGTTGGTCATCCATCAAATGGACGTTAAAACGGTGTTCCTAAATGGAGAGTTAGATGAGGAAATATACATGGAACAACCTGAAGGGAACATAATGCCCGGTCATGAAAATAAAGTGTGCAAATTGCGAAAATCATTATACGGTTTAAAGCAAGCACCAAAACAGTGGCACCAAAAATTTGACCAGGTTGTACTTGCTTTTGGATTCAAAATAAATGAATCTGATAAATGTGTATATAGCAAGTTTGATAAAAGAGGCAATGGTGTCATCATCTGTCTTTACGTAGATGACATGTTGATTTTTGGAACTGACTTGGAACAAGTTCAGTTGAACAAAAAGTTTCTTTCAAGCAAGTTTGAAATGAAAGATATGGGGCAAGCGGATGTCATTCTCGGGATTCAAATTGTAAGAGATGAGGGGAATATTACTCTAACTCAATCTCATTATATTGAGAAAGTTCTCAATAGATTCAATCACTTGAATTGTGCCCCTGTTTCTACCCCACTAGATTCAAGTATTTAGCTAGTGAAAAATACAGGCAATCAAGTTTCACAACTAGAGTATTCTAGATTAATTGGATGCTTAATGTATGCAATGACATGCACTAAGCCGGATATTTCCTTGGCAGTAGGCAAGTTGAGCAGATTTACAATCAATCCAAGCGAGTTGCATTGGTTTGCAATTCGAATATTTTTAAAAAATCTGAAGAAAACAATTAACTATGGTTTATGCTATAGTGGATATCCTTCGGTCTTAGAAGGATTTTCGGATGCAAGTTGGATTATGAAAGATCAAAATCATGCATCTACAAGTGGGTAGATTTTCATACTTGCTGGAGGTGCAATCTCGTGGGCTTCAAAGAAACAAACTTTAATGGTTGGTTCTACCATGGAATCAAAGTTTATTACATTGGCCTCGGCTTCAAAAGAAGCTGAATGGCTACGTGAATTATTACACGAGATACCATTGTGGCCTAAACCGGTAGCTCTAATCTCTATCCATTGTGATAATGAGGCACATTGGCAAGGGCTTATAGCCAAATGTACAATGGTAAATCCGGACATATTGGATTAAGACACAGTTGTGTCAGAGAATTGATAACAAGTGGAGTTATCATGATTGACTATGTGAGATCTAGTCAAAACTTGGCAGATCCCCTTACTAAATGATTGTCAAGAGACTTGGTGAATAAAACATCAAGGGGATGGGTCTCAAGCCCATGAATAACAAGTCACCAATAGTGGAAACTCAACTCGATGCCTAACATTACGTTAAGTCTTGAGTTCAATGCGGTCAAAATTCATTATTAGTGTGACTGTGAGCACTAAATTTTAAAAACCATCCCAAGGTTGTTAGTGTTCGATACCTGCATGTAAAGAGAGGAGGTTGAGATGATCTCTTAATAGTCTTCTAAAGGTGCTTAAATTGCGGGGTACTAGAATGGAGACTACCTATGTGGATGTGAAGTGCGGCCGCTTCAAGGAGTTCAAGGGCTTGGCTCAAAGGCATTCACGAGAAGATACGGGACACAAGGCCAATGTTGAATGTGTCAGGATATTTATGGCTATTTGCTGGTGTAAGTTATATGCATGATATGTTTATGCTACATATCGAATAGAATCATTGGTTCAAACTTTATCTACCATGTAATTCTGATATGATGTAATGAACTTTTCACAAATTAGTGATTCAAATCGCAAGATACCATTATTTATGCATATAATGTTTGAGATTTCGTAGATTGAATGATCTGGTTATTTTGAAAATGGCGGGAGATTGTTGGACATTTTCAAAAGAAATGTTTAGTCCCGCATTGGTTAGAAACTTCAAGTTTAAAGAGTATATATACTCTTGCACTACAGTGTGTGTAAAAAGAAAACACAAGTGTTATGCAAAGTGAGCCACACGCGCCTGCGCAGCGCATATGCAACATTTTAGGCGCACTTAGCACTTGGCACGTGCGCGTGTGTATATGTGTGCAAGCTAACCATGGGTAATTACCATTAATTTTTATCATTTTCGAGATTAAATGGGTAGTTATTAAATTGACTGAGTGGATGCAGTTGAAAATGCTCTCCACTACTCCATTACTGCTCCACTACTCCATTGCTGCTCCACTACCCCATTTTCATTCAATGCTTGAATAATTGGATGCAGTTGAAACGGTTCCACTGCTCCACTACCCCATTTTCACTCTAACTGGGCATGACCAGTGCTCTATAAAAGAAGAGGTTTGGGGAGGAAGAAGTCATCTCAAAATTTACCAACATTTGTTCTTGTTTCATCTTTCACTACTGCAAAGTGAAAGCGAAAGTTGAATTTGCTTCATCGTATCCTTTAGGATATTTACTGACTCTTGCAGTATAGAGAGCAAAACTTCATTTAGAAAAGTGGCAGTGTTACACGCTTTGAAGTCATTGTTGATCTCTCTGGTTTAACAGAAATAGATTTGTTTTGGCTGATTTAATTCAAAATTTCTTTCAATTAGTTGATGCATAAAAACACATTATTTTTGTCATTTTGCCTTGTTGCATGAGAATAGGACAATGTCATTAACTAAGTCTACCATTAAAACTAACACTGTTTTGAATCATCACAAAATTAATACAAATTTGCTTTCGTTGTCAATCTATTGCAATCCCTCTCCGCTATGATTTAGATATATATGGATAATAAGCTTGAGATTCTTCCTTTTAATTTTATTCAAACTCTTCCTTTTAATTTTATTCAAATTTGGTATCGACAATATATATAGCATACAAGATGTTCTACATAGGTAGAGTTGAATGACTCGCTATTATGAAACTCCTTGGGTGCAAAACGCGAACCAAACGCGGCATAGCTCATCTAATTTCCAGAACATATCTTAGATTTTCAAAGATTCTGGAACTTGGTTGGTGCAGTTTGGTATGTTTTGAAATCCTAATCATACATTAAAGAAATTAATTAAAAGTGTCATCTTCAAATAATGGACGATAGGTTTTTGGTTCATGCATATTGCCTATGGACCAATATTTGGACCACCATGTGGGTTTTGGTTTCATTTGTTTTTAAATTATTTTGGTTTTTGAAGAAGCAAAATGTGTACCAACAAAAGAAAAGACACCAAAAATGGGTCCCATCTTTGTGGATCCTTCTAGTGCAATTCAATTAAGAGCCTAACTAGTCAATCCCTTAATAATAACAACAAATATTATAGAAGTTATCAATGGACTGATCCATAATTTAATTTGCCATTAGAAAGAATCTCAAAATAGTTACGCTGTATTTTTTTTTTTTTTTTTTTTTTTTTTTGATAGGAGGATGTGTAATCGGCCTAAGCATACTTCGGTGATCCGAACAATCTTAATGCAATGAAAAATCAAATTTAGAATTGTGCACTTAACTCATACAATTTCAGACTCGTCCTTAATTATTGTTGAGCAAACTCATCCGGATTAATTCACCAATGTTGATGATAAAGTAAAACAAAATAAATAAATGATTTCGAATAATTTTTAAAAATTTATATTTATATAAAAGTTAAAAAATATTGAAAGAAAATTAAAAGAGTTTCACGCTTATAGTTGTCGATATAATGTCATTTACAACAGCAAACAACAACAACATAGCCTCAATCCCAAATTAACTGGGATCGGCTACATGGATCAAACTTTTTCATTGTGCTCGATTAAGTGCAATTGATGGTGAGCTTTGCAAACCATTCAAATCCCTCCTAATTAATGCATCACATGTTAACTTTGGTCTGTCACTACCTCGTCAAATTTCTACAGTTTCTATTGAGTCAAGTTTTCTAGTTATTGAGTCAAGTTTTCTAGTTGGAGCATTTGTAGGCCGTCTTTGCAAGTGACCAAACCATCGCAACCGCCCATTCCCTAATCTTTGTATCAATTGGTGTTATTCCTACTTGTCTTTGAATTTCTATATTTCTTATTCTATTTTTACGAGTTTTACCACACATCACCTAAGCATCCTCATTTCTGCTACGTTCATTTTATGTAATTGTTGTTGCTTTACCATCCAACATTCACTTCCATAGAGCATAGCTGGTCTAATTGCGGTCATATAAAATTTTCACTTTTAACTTAGTAGGAACATTTCGATCACAAATCACGTCAATATAATGTCATTTATGCCTTCTTATTTTTTAGACTTCGGAAATAATATGCAAAAAACCGAACAATATAAAAATTTATATTCCTTAATCTCAACTAATTTAATAACAATATTTTTTTGTAAATTGATATTATTGTGCGTGTAGCTAAAGTCTCTTTAGTGAAATGGACGAGGCATATCGCTAGTTAAATAATAAAGGTAAGGGTAATTAAGGTAAGGGTAATTAAGGTTTAAGGGGCAGCTGGCATGGAAGCAAGGCTAGATGGCACCAAGACCAACAATTTCTCCAAGTAAAGAAAGAGAAGTTAAATACAATAAGTTGGAGGGTTATGAAGCAATTAATGGTGTTGGTCGGTGGATATGCATATCTTTAAGGGCACCTCACATACCCTTGTTTAAGGCACTTAATTTCATAACAAAAATATAAACACCAACTTGTTTAAACATATTTTTTGAGCAGACCACAAGATCACGGCAAATCTTCTTCTAACATTGTTTGTCTACTTATTCTCTAAATATTAATTAATTAATTAGTCCTCTAAAGCATCTTTAATATTTAATTTATTACTAACTTAATTCAGACGGGTGTAGCTTAGTAGTAAGGGTGAAGACAAAGTTATATGAGTTAGACGCAAAATCTTAGTTTCGATTTCTTATGATAGTCAAACGTCACGTCATTAGTTATCTTTTTCCGTAGTCTCAGAGTCCGTGGAACTTATTAGACAAAGTGTGATCTCGACAACCCTGATTACTCAAAAAAAAATATTTTATTACTAAGTTTTTCTTGTAAATTAACTTTTTTGTATATCTCGAAATGTATTGTATGGATTTCAAACAGTTATTTTTTAATTAATATGGTTTTACACACGCTATTGTTTTTCTATGTGGTCATTTTCAGTACCACCCACTATCATGGCAAATGCTGAAAGACAAAGAATAAAAAAGTTGAGGTGATCGATCTCACTCACTTTCATGACCATTGGGTTGCATTCGCATCTCATTAGCAGAGAGAGACCTAGAATGATTATTTTAAAATTAGGGGAGATGTGGGTTTGTTTGATTGAGATGTAAAGGATTAGGACATTCATAATATCTCTAATTTGTCTATAATTACTATAAATATTTGTTTTAGTAGTTGTTGCTGTATCTGGTCTGGCTTGGTATATATGGTTATTTTCAAATTTTTTAGATAAGAAAAACCGACTTGTTTTGTCCCTCGTAGGATTCAAACTTGCGGCTCTTGCACTATAACAAGCACGTACCCCCCACATGATTAGTATGATTTGTTTCAATTGAGCTTGAAGAAAAACTCTTTTACGAGACTTGTATACATACTCTATGTAATTTTGGGATTGAAGTTACGTTGTTGTTATGTATGTACTTTATAATTATTGAGAAGTATTCTCAAAGATTTGTCTTTGCTAGAGCTTATAGATAAGAATTTTAATGCAAGGGGTTTGCATATAAGTAGAAACATTAATCAATTATTTGTTTCACTACTAATAAAAGGACTATCTTTGACATCAAAAAAATAAAAAATAAAATTGAAAGAGTAATTTTAACTAAAATATGCCTTGGAGACCAATTAAGTGTAGCTAAAGTGGGGAAATGAAAATCTATCTTTTGGTTCACAAAATGGTGAAAACTCCAAAATATAGCAAATGTGGGGGAAAATCCCAATTCCAAAAGAAGGAAGGAGAGATGTATATAGTCCAAAACATGGCCTCAATTGGAATCTATTAGTAGGGCCAATAACACTAAAAACAAAAAAAATACAAATAAATAATGAAATAATCTTACTTTCCCAAATCAAAGTATTAAATTTAACAAAATAATTGCATGGTGAGAATGGGGTGGTCCTATTATTCTAACATGTTGTGTCTGTGTGTATATATATATATATATATATATGAATTAGGCCAAGTGAAGAAGAGGACCACGGAGCACCACGACATGGGCACAAGTGGTCCGGATGTACAATCTAACATATTGATAAGTGTTACAAGTACTACTACGCATGGAAGAGTTTCTTTGGGAGCTATATAAAGCAAAGCAAAGCATATTAATATGTTGTACAGGAGAAAAAGGAAACTGAGAGTGACAAAAATATATTTTCTTGTTTGGTTTGGGGTCTCATCATCATGCAAGTGTTGATTGGATATTTGATTCCAAAATGGACCCTCATCGATCAAAAGGGTTTTAATATATTTTATGAAATAGTAATTGTGATTTATATAGGTATTTGTTGGCTCTTTTAGTCTAGATTAGTTCCACTGCTAATAAAATCAAATCATTATTTTTATTTTATTGAATCGGTCGGTTTAGTGTCGATGGTCATCAATTGCATGAAATATGAAATAATATGAATCAATGAATTCTCAAACTAAAACTCCTCTTTGGTTAAAAAATAAATTGCTTAGTTTTGAACTACTGAATTCAATCGTAATTGCCTCTATTATATGAAAATCGACTTGAACTAAGTAGATTTGCTATTTTTAATTAATCTCAAGCTATTTATTCCTAATTAAATCATTGTTTGGGATGGTGAAAGTTGTTTTTTTTTTTTTTTATATAAAAAACTATAAATAATAAAAACAAACCAATTTATAGAGTGAGTGTTGCCCAAGTAAAGGTAACTTGTTACAAATATAAAAAAATAAATAAAGGTACCTACCTATATCTTTAGCAGGTAAGATCACCTAAGAAACTTGAAAAGGGCAACCCTATCTTTAATGGACCCACATGCACCTGTTTGATTTCAATGAAAATCCAACTCTATTTAAACCTTCCATTCAGTAAAAACAAGTAACAAAAAATCAGTGAAAACAAAGTAGCATAGTGAACAGACACATTTTGTAACACAACAATGCCCTTGCCTTTTTTCTTTTTTTTTAAAAAAAAAAAAAAAAAAAAAAAAAAAGAAAAAAAGTTACTTCAAACTATTCCATGAAAACATTCTCCCCCCTCCCTCAAAAAATAAAAAAAATAAAAAAAATATGGCGCATTTTTCCAAAGAGACATGCATCAAAAAAAAAAAAAGGGAAGTGTTACATCACGAAATTCACACCCTCAAATCACATCGATTTTGAGACACCACAAATCTACAAGAAGCGCGAATCTTGATGCAAATCGAACGGACCCTCCACACACGTCGTCCACACTCTTCCATGTAAGGCCTCGAAACCGACACCAATCACACACACACGCAGGCACACACCTCTCTCTGTCTCTCTCCGACCCTTCTCTTCAGTGTTCTTCCCCTTTAAAATCCCAAAACCCCAGGTCGACCACGTCCCCCAAAAATCGATACACCGATCGATCCACGCCTCCAATCGATCCAATCTCGAAAACCCACCTCGAAAACCAACGAATCCAAAATGGGTCTTCACAACAATCTCAGCGACGTCTCATCCGACTCGATCCCTCTCTTGCTCGTCTCCATCTTAGCAAATTGCTTCAATTTCATGCGCACGTCCCTCTCGGGCATCCTCCACACGATGGGCCTCGCCAGGCTCGACCCGTCAATGGGGGACGTCCAGGATGGGCTCATAGCTTCCGGGCTAGCCGGGCTGATCGTGCTGGCAGAGCAGATGAGGTCGTATGATGATGACGATGATGGTGGTGATGAGGTTGATGTTCCTCGAGATTGGCGCTGCTGTTCTTGTGTTGTGTGTTTGTGTGAGATGAGAGAAGGCGAGCGTGTGAGGAAGTTGGGGTGTAGACACGTGTTCCACAAAGAGTGCCTTGATGGGTGGTTGTTTGATCATCGGAACTTCACTTGCCCGCTCTGTAGGTCGCCTCTAGTGTCTGATGAGAGGGTTGAGGATGTTGGGAGGAGGGTTTCTCGGGATCTGATCAGCTGGTTTTCTGTCCGTTGATTCATGGTGATGATCAATTGATGATATGGATGGGATGAGAGATAGGTGGAGGAGGAAATTTTTCAATTTTTTTTTTCTTTCTAATTTTTGAATTTTGGTTTTTTTTTTTTGGAAAAATACTAGAATGTCAACAACAATGTCACGCCACAAGATACATCGATTTACAGGAGCCCGTCCATATTGCCTCGACACGCATGTTTTGCATCGGGATTTATGTATACATACGAACTGTAATATGTCTTGTGGTGTGACATACGTTTGCGTGTGGCATGTTGTTGACATTCTAGCATTTTTTTATGTTTAATTAGGTGATGGAGATGAAGCCACACAGTGATTTGGATCTGTTGGAGTGCTCTAGCTATGGTGATTTTTTTTTTTTTTTTTTGAGTTTTAGGGGATGTTTTTAAGGGCTCATTAGGGTTCTTTTTTAAACTTAGAGCTACTGTAAATGTTAGTCTCTTGTGAAATAATAAGTCTTTGAGTTTTTTTTTTTTTTTTTTTTTGATGAAAAGGTAGTATTTTTGTATTTTTTGTTCATGGCATTAAATTAAAAGTTTCCAATTAATTTGAGATTGGAGGTTTTCATTGTTACATATTTGGAATTTAATTGCAGATTTGGTCATGAGCAGGTTGCTTATTTCCTATTAGTAGGGGAAAGGATCATGAGGTAATATTGGAGCTTGTGTTTTAAAAAATGTGAATAATATCATACATGTATAGTATTTGATCAATATTTTCTAAATTTAGGGTCCTATACTCCTATATAAATTGTGCCACAAGAGGTGCTAAGATTCTAGTTAGTAGATCCAGTGTTCTTTTTTTTTTTTTTTAACAGCACAAACAGACTAATGTTAGGACAATCCCAATACTAATCTTTTTTTTTTTTTAACTTCACACACACGACATCTCCAAATTTTTTTTTTTGACAAGTGATGTCTAGTACATTTTACCAAACGTATACGCTTTGGCTCTGAAGAAAGTTCTAGTCTCATATTATAAAAAAAGATGTTTGAAGTGTGTATTTTTCACAGTTGCTATGCTTATTGTTCCATCTCTTTTCAACTATAGCTTGGACCCTCAACTCCAAATTAGTGCAAGAAAAAAAAGAATCTTAAATCCCTTTTGATTTGCTTTTGTTAGATAAAAGGTGAGGTTTGAGCATACTCTTTTGGCGTCCTAATCGAGGTTTTCTTTTTAACCTTGTCCTTGATTGGTCTTACTTGTTTGTATTTACTTTTTATTCAACTATTTGATGCTTAAAATGGTGAAATAGTTTGAGAATTATTAGGGACCATGCTAAGTTTGAGATGATTTTGCTTTTGAAAGGCCATACAAGTGATTTAAGTCAGCTAAAGGGAAATAAATCACCTTTTTTAAGGACAAAACCACTAAACACAATTATTTGAGTTTCTATGTATAGATTTTCGAAATGGAAGAGCATCTCCAACGGGATCGTGGATTGAGGTAAAAATGAATTTACTTATAATACAATTCATATTCAACTCAAAAAATGTTCTCCAATGGGATTATAGATTGATAATGTTTATCTTATGTGACATGAAATCAAATCGGAGGATGTCTATCATAATGTTTACATATAGAAATTGTGGTAGACTGTCACGTCATATAAATTGAACTTTTTTTTAATTTTTTAAAAGTTTTTATTATTTTCAAACATTTTTTTTAATATTATGAAAATTAAAAATAAAAGTGTCAACTCATCAATTCATTATCTAATTCTATTGTGCATTGAATACCATTTTGATAAGTGAACGCCTATCTAGTGCTATAGCCTACATGTGACAGACATCTCTCCTCATGACGTGGCACCAATCAATGGTTTAAATTCGTATTATCATGGAGATGCTTTGAGGTTAGGATAGCGCATCATGGACTTTCTTGACCAAATTAATCTCAAGATTCACAAAATTACTAGTGCATACTTTTTAAATCATAACAATATAACAAAAAGGAAGTCTCAATTCTGAATTAGTAGCGGTTGATTTCACGAATCTAATTCTTCCATTCCCTCAAATATTTGCATAGTTTTTAATCATAAATACATAACTAAGCATGAAAATTGTGGTATATACACTATATATATAATTATATATATATATGAGTTCATTGAAGTGACTGATTTTTCAAAGACATGACAGGTAGATGATTCTTTAATGATCCAAGTTAGGCCAAAGGAGGTTTGTAAATAGTTGTAGTTGGCCTACTTGCGTATGAAGAAGGGAAGACCTAATTGAAGGACCCCATGAAAGATTAGAGACATCAGTGGGCATGCAAAGGCATCTGCATAGGGTCACTGTCATTTTGTGCAGTCACTCTCGCTTAGCTTTCGAGTTGGACGCATAAAACGGGTCCCATATCAAACATTTATGTACTTCACTTCTCTAGATTTGACTTCTCACTTTTCTTCCAGTACCCCCTCCTTGTTTAAAAAGCTTCATTATTCCAACTAGAGTCAGTCAAAGCATCCTAACTAATTTTACGATCAGAGAGAAATTATCATATTAAAAGTTGGAGGCCATGTTTTAATTTCATGACCTCTTCATCATCTAGCACGTATACATTTCAGTAACTTTAGTCTTGTTTGGTATGAGGCAGAATTATCTTCAAGGAGATAACTCATAGGGAGTTAGGAATTAATTTTATTTGGTTGCTCAACTTGTCTGCAAGTTATCTCTCAACTTACACTCTAGAGTGTGACATATCTCCTCACTATCCCCTTAGGGAGTTATTTCTCATGAGTTGTAGATAAAATTACTCCATTATTAATGACCAGTTTTATTACTCATCTATTCTCATTTGAATGCTATTTTTATAAATTCATATTTTTATTATTTAAAAACTTAAAATTTCTACAAATTTAAAATTGAACCAAATGTAAAAATATTAACTTCAAAAAAATAACTCACAACTAATATTATAAGTTATCAAAAATAAGCCAAACGAAGCCTTTATTAATATGGTACCACCAATTACATGCACATCAACAGCGATTTGATTATAATTCTTTATATAATTTGATTTTGTGATCAAATTAAAAAAGCAGTCGTGATGAATTTGAGACTTCATTCTAAAGACGACTTGCAGTAACACCATAAAAGAAAAAGATAACTTGCAAATTTTCCAGTTGAAAAAATTACTGTGATAAAAAAAAATTGAAAGACTTTAATAATAGCATAAAATTACACCTAAAATAATTTGAAAATGCAATATAATAATAATTAATAAATTTTAATATCCAATCACATTACCACATACGTTAAATCAAGCTAAATAAAATTGTTGGATCCACTTAATTAACGAATATGAAATTAAGACCTTTTTTTTGTTACTTTTTTGTTTGTTTGTTTGTTTGATTTGATTTGATTTGATGATCGACATGGCAACTCAAAGTACTGTTCCATCACACAGTGTTTTCATATTCAGGCCTTCCTACTTTTTAGTGACTCGTGGGTAGTGTTTGTAGCATTGTGGACTTCATGCATGACTAAGTCTCCCCAACAAGTTGTTGCATATGGTCTTGTAGAGGACTTGAACATCACGTGGGCATTGCAAATGCACGTCAGACAAGTTGAATAAAGGTTGGGCCCAAAGTGGTGTTTAACTGAGAATTATATTGACGAAGTGTTGACACCACTTTGGCCAATGAGGCATGTATATCACATGTTGTAAAAAAAAGGGCATGTATATCACATGGTAATATCACCTCTAGCATTAATCCTCGAAAGAGTCATGAAAAAATTGTCAAAGATTCGAAGTAAATCTAATGAAATGGACGAGTCAATCAATTAAGTTGGTAGTTTAATGATTTAATATGCGGTATGGTTGGTTGGAAGACGGAAGGAATTTCAGTCTCATAGAGGCTAAAAAAGTTGGTTTCTTTTTCATAAAAAAAAAAAAAAATAAAATGGACGAGAAATCTCTTGTCTTAAAGAGGGTTGTAGGTTCTAACTCATGTAAGTCATATCAAAGTCACCGTGTTAGATTCGTATAAATTTGTTTTTTCTTTTGTGTTCTTTGTTCGTTTGTTTTGTTTTTTTCTTATAATTGCTTTAAGGGTAAATAATGTTTTTTCTTAGTTATAAAGTGTAAATAATGTCTTAATATATTCTTTAATGTTTCTTTTTAAAAAAAAGACTATTGCTATAGAAGCAAACGATGAGCGTATAAGTTGTACATTGTTTGCAAACTTTTGCGAGGTCACTTTGATCATAAAAAGTTGAGAATGCTGTTATGGATGTAATTTTATTGTTAAATAAATTAATCATATGTAATAGTGAGTAATTTTTATGAGTGAATATAACTTTTCGTCCAAAAAAAAAAAAACGTTTTAATTAATATATTCCTTTTATGTTTCATTAAAGCACTGCAGATCCGTAATCTTTGTCATAGATACAATGTATTGATGTATTTATTCAACAAAAACAGGTGTTGGGTTTCAAATGCTTTTGAGTTATGAGTTTGGTTGGGCTTTGGTGATCATGACCATACAAAGAGCCCTCTCTTATAATGGTTTGGGTTGCATTAAAATCTTAGAGGGAAAAGAGCTTTGTTGCCGCTTAGTGATTTTACTCAGATTGAGCTTAAATTAGCCGAGGCCGGTTAAGCTTTGAATATTGGGCGCCTTAAACTAAAAAAAGAAAAAAAAAAAATAACACAACAGAATGCACGCTGATAAGATATGTTGGCTCAAATCAAAATGAGGTATTAAGTGTGTAATATTTTATGAGATCCACACGCCACATAAGTTGTTGTTTATTCTATTGTGAGATAATGTTGGTGGTTATAGCATTTGCATTAAAAGAAAGAAAAGAGTACACAAAAGTTGCACTCTCTTGTGTTTGTGTGTTAAAGATCATTAAAAAATGGAGTTCATGCTTTAAGATTCCTGTTTTTTTCCCAAAAACAAAAACCATATTGGATTTCAATCACTAGTGTGAGAGAGAGATCACATCAAATCATCAATGGAGGAGGAACAGCTAGACTTGGTTTTGGTGCCATTAGGTGTGTTGTTAATGGGTGCGTACCATGTGTGGCTTGTGTTCAAAATTAAAAGGTCACCAAAAAGAACTGTAATTGGCATCAATGCTCTCAGCAGAGAACAATGGGTCATTTCCATGATGGCTGTGAGTTTGCCCTTTCAAGGATTCAATCTCTCTTATCTTCTTTTGGGTTTTTGGCTTTTTCCCATCACTTGTTTGATTAATTTCCTATGTGGGTCTGCTTTGTTCTTCATTATTATTTTTTGTTTCCCTTGTAATTGGTCTTAGTTTTTTGGATGATTTGGAAAACTGTTTGTGCCCTTTAGTGCAGGGATTGAAATGTTGTGTGGATGAGAATTATGATAGTATAGGTTTATTCATACTCTAATTTAGAATGGTAGTTCACCTAGTGCCTATTTGAAACATCATTAAAATAGTGCATGAATGATGAAATTGAAGGGTGGGTTTGTTTGTTTTTGTTTTGTTTTTTCCCGCATTGATTAAATCAATGCTCGGGCATTGTTGGGTCCCCTGACAGAGGGGGAGGGGGGTCAGCCCTCCCAATCCAATTTTTTCCATTTACGAGACTCGAATTGAAAACCATGTTTATTATCAATGTGTATTCATCCTTAATAGGTTATAAGGTATGCATGATATCTTCATATGCTACTTTTGGATGCAAATAATCTGTTTTTCTTCTTTGGATTCTTTCCTCTAGCACACTTGGATCCATTTTTTGAATAAAAAGTGGATGAAAAGAACAATAGAGATGAGGAATTTAGTGATTTTTTTGAAATTTTCATTATGAAGTGACTTGGGATGCATTGATTAGAAAGGATTTAAAAGATTTTGAAAGCACGCCATAAAGAGCATTTGATTGGAGAGGAAGAGTTTGTTCCACGTGATGTGGCCGACCTCAACTAATTCGGAATTGAGGTTTTTATGTTGTTGTTTATTGAAAATTCGAGATAATCTATTAATGTGGCATTAAGCATCGAATTAACTGGTTAAAATTTCATGCTCTTCATATTCATTTATGTTGTAGACATAACAGTTCCTAGGAATTGGGCTTAAGTTATCTTCTAAATAAGGAGAAAATGTTACATGTTGCCATGTTGGATGTTTGTCCTCAGGACCCTATGAGGAACGGCGTTTTGGCGGTTCAAACAATTCGAAACAACATCATGGCATCGACGTTACTTGCAACGACAGCCATCACGCTCAGTTCAATCATCGGTGTATTTGTCAGCAGTAAAGCTTCATCTTCGAAACTGGTCTACGGTAACAAGACCGACACCATCTCTTCCGTCAAACACTTTTTGATATTGGTTTGTTTCCTCGTCGCCTTCCTTTGCAATGTGCAAAGCATTAGATACTATGCCCATGTTAGTTTCTTGGTGACATTGCCTACAATTGACAGTAGAGGGGATTCAGTTGCATATGTGACTAGAAGTTTGAATAGGGGGAGCTACTTCTGGTCACTTGGATTAAGAGCATTTTATTTGTCATTCCCACTGTTTTTATGGATCTTTGGTCCTATTCCTATGTTTCTATGTTGTTGCATTATGTTGGGTGTTCTTTATTTCTTAGATACAACCACCACTATCACAAGGAACCTTCATAGCCATTCATTAAGGGAGGATTTGAAATCAGATTCTGTTCAAGCAGTTTGAGAACTGTCAAGGGCAAGTTGTTGTTGTATACAGTTAATTAGTTTTCTCTTTCTTGTGTATGCCTGAAGTCTGTAGTTCTATACATTTAGCATCACATTGACATTACTAAAATGCTAAAATGACTGCTGTAGTTGCATATTTGCAGCTCCTATGACCATTAATGAAATTGTGATGTTGTGGCTAGAGATGCGTACCTCGTTGATCTCATTTGGATTTGTATTTAAGATGTCTAATCTTTAAACAAGGTGCCTCTGGTGCATGATACTGCACTTCTTTCTTTATTTTTTTCATTCTTGAAGGATTTAAAGGATTATGAAATCACACCACGCTTCAACTACATTAAATTGAGTTGAGTGCAAGTGTTATATATATATATATATATAGCCGATTTTACTAATTTGGGATTGAGGCTTTGCGGCTGTTCTCTTCTTTTCTTTTTTTTTTCTTTTTGGGAAGATTGCGAATTACTTCGGTTTGTGTAATATGGTAATGCAATGAACTTATAGTTTGATAATGAAGTTGAATTTCAATGCTTACAACTTCATGACACAGTTGTATAGCTTTCATCTTTTAACTTCTTCAAACACTCTAAGATGCTCCACTCTTTTGTACAATGTTTTCTCTTTGTTTCCAGTTTGAAGCACATGGGTTCTGAATCACTCTTTGGTTGTTCAAGTATCAAATGCAGGAAAAGAGAACAAGTATTTTAGAAAGTTTGTAAAACTAATTTGAGAAGCAATCAATTATTTTGGCATTCTCAAAAACTATTGTTGCCACACAAAAAAACAGATAAAGAGATGCTTATAAAAATCACGACAACAACCTACATTGGAAGTATTGGACGTTAGGGGTGGTTTAGATGCCGCATTAACTTGAAAATTGCACTAAAAAAGGAATCAAGTAACTAAAACACAAAAGCAGCAATTTCTGTTCTAAACAGGCTCCAAATCATATCTGATTTTTCTTTTGCCTTTAACTAGTACAACTGCAACTCAGTAGAGAGAGTCCAGGAAAAATTACAAACTAAAATTAATTAACATAAAAGAGAGGCTTTCAGCAATTAAACCATCAGAGGTACATCAACTGAAGAGAGTCTATCTTTTTGGTTAGTAAGTTCTACGATAGTCCAATCAAACAAAAAAGGAAGAACCTCGCAGCTAAATCGAGTTATAATACAATTGCCTGGTGCAGATCAGTTTGTCAGTTCTGCACCGGCGTCGACAAACATGACAAAAGCAGCTGTAAATCGTTAGAGCTACTTCATAAATCGGAACAGCACCACCATATTTGCTTCAAGGCTCTAACTTACAAACGACTTGAACATGCAGAACATTGAACGGAAAAGAGTCGTGTGCAGCACCATGAACGACGCTTCTGCATCTTTGGAAATACAAGAGTTGTGCTATCTTACAGGTGTCCGGTGTACATACCAGGTGTACTTAGGTCATGGATTCCCCCTCTCTGCGCAGTAATTCCTGCGCGGCCAAATCCAAAATGCAATACAGAACATGTTGTGAGTACAAATAGGGTTTCAAGTGGCATATGCAATCTGATGCACAAGACGCAAGTACCAGTTTCGTAGCAGCAACTGATTGCCGTTGTCTTTCTTTCTTCTCACGCTGACACTCTCCGCACCAGCTAGAAAAATCCTTCTGATATTTCTTCAGCTCTCTGAAGGCTGAACTGTACCAAGAAATTTCAAAAAAAAAAAAAAAAAAAAATCAGATTCAAGACAATAAAATGAGCATAAATTCATTAAGTAACACGTGAACAAAATGTAGATGTTAAAAAGTTCAGGATATGAAGAAAAATTTAAAAAGTAGCCTGCTCTTTTTTAGAATATAAACTTCTCTTGATTTATGAGATCACTGAAAAACGATGTGCACATGTATCAGGAGGGGATGAAATCGCACAGATCCATCAAATGGCATTGACAATGGGAAATTCCAGATTATGCATGTTATGAGGATTTGTTTTTGATCCATGTCCTAAGAGAGTGAAAACTTTATGCTGGCTGTCAACCTAACAAAACCTTCTTTATCTGGAATCGGTACATGCTATTTAAACTGAAAAGCATAGGAAAAGTTCTGATGTCCTACATAAGTGGAGTAGTTGTTGATTTGGGATTGAGGCTTTGTCATTGTTGAATTACTGTTGTATAGCATAAAGATTTAAAATAATTTACGTTTAATTAGTAATTACAACGCCAAGCAATTACTCAATGATTAAATGACGATATTATAAGTTATAACTTATATCGAACTATCAGCACTGCTATCTAAAGAAAAGTACAATATACCTTCTACACCAAAGGAGTAAATTGATCCTATGCCCTGACGTTGTGGCTCTGGCACCATGCCTGTGGCGACCCCGATGAAGCACAGCTTGTCCAGGTACATGGGAATATTCGAGAAATTCCTAACAATTGTCAAGAAGTTGAATCAAATAGCACTCAACTGCTCAAAATGACTATGCGAATAAGCAATACACAGCAGTAAATTGTGTACAAGACAGACCGTAGCATGCAAATACTGTATGTGCCATTGCATTATGTAAAGAAAAAGACATGCAAGAGGGAGCTTTAATCCCAATTTTGTAAAGAAAAAAGTGATATCATGCGATGAATAATAGAAGCACGTGCACACAGAATCGCAAACAGCTTATGAACCTCTTCTATTTAGTTTCCCACATGGTATCAGGTGCCAACAGCTTGTGAATTTTTTATTTGTTAAGATGATATTCTAATGCACTAAATCAAGAACAATGGAAGAGTATGATCCATGTAGCCGACCCCAACTAAGATGATATTCTAAGATCCAGAACAACACCCGCAGGTTTCACAACTAGTTAGCATGATTCTTCGAGGAACCAATACTGCCATAACATAATACCACCAAATTGGTCACCGCTAGAAAACATAAGTATAAAGTGCATGCAGACTGCACCTTTAGAAATAAATAAGATACTTATGTATTAGCATACCTCTGGTTGCGTTTCTGTATTCACATGTTTGTCACAGCGAATGCCTCGAAAAAATAATTGCCCACCAGAAAATTGCTTCCCCAAACACACATTCAAAGTTACTTCTGAGTCGTCCACATGGAAACCTACAGATGTGAATCTGTTGAGAGTAAGGTACTAAACAAGAAGGGGAAATAGAGACAGCACATCCTGATGAGTGATGATCCAATTTCAAGATTTTACAACAGCCATGGTTTGAAGCTTTCTTTCGTTAGACAAGTACCATGCTGCTGCCTCAGTTATCTCATACTGGTTCTGGAGGCTCAGCCACATAATTATTCAACTCAAAAGAATAATGTGAATGTATATATGAATTATTTAACTATTCATTCAAATGAAATCACAAATTCAAGGTCAAAGTTTTGAGCATGGCACTTGAGTTTAGTTTTCATTTTCCTTTTAAGAAAGAAGGACCCATTAAGCTCAAAGCAACTAGTTATATTGGGTTCCAAGGACCACAAATATGAAGCCACACAAAAGAAATAGTTCCTGGCTACAGATAAAAAAAAAACTCGATACAACCCACCGGTCCCACCCTCTCAACCTTTTCGACAAAACCTCAAGGCAAATTTCCCCACCTCCCACTTGTAACCAAGAACTCCCAAAGATTCTCCCATATCTGAAATGCTCTCATCAATTTCTCCACAAAGATTCTCTTATTCCGCTTTCCCCAGACCATCCATAACAAAGACAAGCAGCGCCCTTCACACATTATGATATTACTTTATCTTGGCTACTCCTACTTTCTTTGCCTCTTACATACAATTGTAATTTTTTTGGTTTGCACGTGGTATCCGGTTTGCACTTAATCGTAAAAGAAATTGCACTTAATCTAGCACAATGGAAAAGTTTGATCCATGTAGCCGACCCCAGTTAATTTGGGACTGAGGCTATGTTGTTGTTGTTGTTGTTGTTGTTGTTGTTGTTGTTGTTGCACGTGGTATCCGACGCCAACTGCATCGATTAATTAATGCTTTCGGGCCCCGTACAAGGATCGGCCCTCCCTACCCAACTTTTTCCATCCATGAAACTCAAACTGAAGACCTTGCTCAAGGGAGCCTATCCCTTACTACTTGGACCAACATGTTGTAGGTATTGCAATTATAATTTACTTGTGAATAATATGCATCAAAATCATGTTGGTCGGTTAAACAAACAACCAAGAAAACATAAACATCTATCACATGTCCATTGAATTTTATTGGAAACCACACTCTGAATAGTACTAGCAAGCCACTAAGCAAGTGCAAGATATAATTCTATCAGTAAAACCACTTTCATTTTTTTCATTAGTAATTCAAAAAAACTAAACCAATACAGTTAATTCCTTTGACATCACCAACCGCAACAGTGGCACGCTATTTTCTATCTCCACATTCATGAAGTTAGTTCAAAGGATCCGCGTAACAAATCATGAAAAAGAAGTACTGAAGAGAGAAGCAAAGGTCCAACGGACCGACAGGAAAGGTAATGAACTTCCAGAACGGGTTAACTATAGGTAATTTTATCAACATACTTTTCAGCACTACCCCATTGCTTAATAATGCTTATACCCTGAAGATCTCTATGGTGAATGAAAATTGGTGAGACATTTTCTAAATGTCACGTCAAGGAGATGCTTCAGAGATCGAATTTGCAGGTTTCTTACAAAAAGTACTCGTGATTCGCGAATGAAAGCTTCTACCTAAGGTTGTGAAAGGAAGTGAAAAGGCTTCTCCTGATTTTGTAACCCCATAGGTAATCTTGAAATCATGACATTTTACACTTCTCTTATTGCCAAAATCTCTTTCAATTACCTTCACTCCTGAAGTTATACTTGAGAAATTTTTATCCATTTGAGCAGATTTTCAAAATTGCAAGTCACTCTTAAACGATGAAGGTTGATAGACGCATGCATCAACCCTGCACATTAAAGTGTTTGAGAAGAAACAAGTTGAACGCAAACGCTTACCCAAGTCGACATCCCTATCTTTTCCATATTCAACAACAAAACCATGATGAGAATCCAGGGTGGCCCCACCAACTTCAGGAAAGAACACTGCACAACAGTTAATTTTTTCTTATTATCATTATCTAGGCTATCTGAACAAAAAAAAATGTTGATCAGACCAAAAAAAGAATTACCTCTCGATATAGGACGTATAAAGTCATCCATAAGCTTGTCAAGCATAGCTTCCAAACCAAAATCATCAAGAACGGCACCAAATTTGTTCATCGTATTGGGTCGCATGATTCTGAGTTTCACTTCTTGGACCCACCTTTCAAAATTCTCCACCTAAAAAATCAGAGAAAATATGAAATCGGGATCCTAGAACAAAAAGAGAATACTAAATGGGAAGACTATGCCCACAAACACACATGCAACTGAACTACAAATATACCTCAGACAAGAGCAGTTCACAGAAATGTGGTTGAAGCATTTCAAATGTATAAACGCCTGGAGAAGGTTCAGCTATTATACTTCGAAAACTTTCTTCTGTATTTGCTGTGACTGCTTTAAGAAATGAGGGAACAAAGAAACTAGTTGGGTGCATGTCATATAGTTCTCTGTGTAATGGCTGTAAAAGGTTAATGATTAAGAAAGGTAAGTCAAAGACTATTCAAAGTGAAAAAATAATAATTGCAAAAGCATCCATCTCATAGAACTATTAATGACCCACCGAGCCTAATGTAGCATCAATCAGCAACTTTTATTTAAAGACCTCTCTGTAGAATGGGAACTACGAGAACTAGTTAAACAGTGAAATTCGTACCTGGTAATTTTTTATTATTTTCTGTCTGTATTCTGTATGCCTCTGAATCTGAAAATAAAATAAGAATTAAAAGAATGTCAGAATTACAGGAAAATGCTGTGTTAAGATTCAAAGTTTTCTTAAGAAAATGAATTTTATGCCACAATTCCAAGTAAAAAGCAATGTAGATAAACAGCACAACAACGACAACAACACTTCGGTCACTAAATGGCAAAAGATATATGCACATGAAAAATAAATTAACATTGAGAAAAGTAGGCATTAAAGCAATAGTAAGCCTGCACCATGGCCATACTTCAGAGATCAATATTTAAATTCTGGACTGACTATTTAGAAACTAGAGATAGTTCAGCATACATCACAACATCAGACTTCTACCAAACTTGCAAGAACCGCGATGCCTGACATGATGACCTATACCCCATTAGAAATATATATCTCAACATTTTGTTATCGACACTAATTTTCTTTCCTAACTTGAATCAGGGTATTCATTTTGATGCATTTATTATAAAGTCAAACAATTGGGATATAAGTTATCAACAATTATACATCCATGAAGATCATGAAAAGTCCCCACTTTGAATTCATCATAAACTGAATACCAACGCTAAGATCTCTACCAATCTGATTTCATCAAAACCTGAAACAACTCAATCAAGCAATGACGGCATTTCAGTCATTTAATTTCCTCCACATTCAACAATGGATCTTTTCAAATGTACCCTTTAGAGTTCTCTCAACTACAAACCAAAATCCACAACAAAGGCGGGACCTTGAAACCCTAACAAATCCAAAACACCAAAACTCGAAACCAGGATCAATAACTGAAGAAATTGAATTCAGAATCCAAACGAATCAAAACTCACTCTCGTCCTCTCCCCTTCCGGCAAGTACTTAGCCAGTATATCCCTCATGTACTGTGCCTTGGCATCGCGCGAAACGCCGAGCATACTCGGCGGCAGATACCGCTCCAGCGAGCTGTAGAGGGAGGGATTGAACTCCAATTGCAGATCGTCGTAGCAGTCCGGCTTGTGATCCGAGTTGGGATTCAACCGAAGCCTCTGATTGGCGTATCGGCTCGACGACACGACGCCATTGCCATTGCCATTGCCATTGCTGTTGCCGGGGTGAGACTCGTCTCTGCGATCCACCGAGCCATCTAAGGACATAATTGGATGGGGAATTCGCCGCGTCGGCCGAATCGAGTGATCTAGTCGAAGGAATTGGTGGATTTGCAGAGCATTTTGGTTGGAAATTAGGGTTTCTGGGTTGAAATTGAGAGAGAAGTGAAATGTGGGAGTTAGGGTTTGCAAAAGCGGGGAAAATGCTGTTGGTTAAAATTGTAGGGAGGCTATTTCCACCCTTTTACATGGTTTTCCAAGTTTAATGAGTGTTCATAAAATCCGCGAATCCGCGGATCCAATTCGATTCATTCCATTTAGCTCTAATTGATCCGTAATTTGATCCACGGATCTAATTCGGTTTAATCCATTAATTGCAGATTGAACACCTTAATTCCTGGATCTAATCCGCAATCTCGTCTAATTAACTTTTATATATCTTACATTATAAATATACATCTACTCTTAAAATTTTGAACTATATTAAAATAGCGTTAGTATTTATGCGCCACTAATTCATCTACTATTTATTTATATGCACTTGAAAAACTAAATATTTTCAACTTAAGTTAAATATTCTTATATTCAAATACACATTTTGAGCTATCTAGTCAAATAAATATAAAAAATGTTAAACCCAATTTGAATAAAAATTAGTATTCAACATTTTTCTCACTAATCATTTTTTTTCTCTCTCTAAATTGCCTTTAGGCAAGTGATACCTCATCTATCTCGCGATAGATGCTTGGGAAACCAAAAAAATTATTTTTTGCTTATAAGGATTTGTATAATTTTTAATTTACAATATTAATTTTATAGTTTTATCGATATTAATTTTATAATTGTTAATCCGTATAACTTGATCTAATTCGGTCCACATTTTGTAAATTGGATAAAGTTGGACTAGCAAAATAAATGGACCGGATTGGATTGCGATTTCTCAATTCGCAATAATTGAGTCGGATTACGGATTGACATTTAATTGGATTAGATTCAACCCATGTGCTCCAAGTCCCTTGTTTGTGATTTAACTACCCATCATTATGGAAAATATAGAATAACAGAGGGCGTGTCACACCGCAAAATACATTGACTCATAGGAATCGTCTTTGCGGCCTCGACCTGTATGTTAAACATCGAGATCCGTGTGTACCTGCATTTCAAGGCACGCATAGACGTATATTGTGAGCCAATGTATCTTGCTACGTAACATACTCGTTGTCATTCTAGCCACCACTTCTCCAACATTATTATACCTTAACTCAACCTCTTAAACCACATCTGCAATGGACTAGAAAATGCATGCTCCTATATATGTGAGGTCTAAGTGATTGAATCCTTACAAAAAATAATGTTGATATGTAAGAAGATGGGAACACCTTAAGCTAGTGATACCTCATAGATTGGTCCGAACCCGGGTGGCCCTGGTAGCCCAACTGAACAGGGCCTGATTCCAACCCAACACACCCCAAATTAATTTTAATTAATTAATTTTTTAAAAAGTTAAATAAAATACGTTTTAAAATAAGAAAATATCAAAAAATAGGAAAAATAGTTAGAAGATTTTGTAAAAATCCATAAAAATCATGAAAAATATAATAAAATGGGAAAAATATAAAAAATAGTTTTTGAGGACTTTTCTGAGCATCGGCACCTCGGTATAACTCGAAAAGTATGCCGAAATTAAACTTTTTGAAACAAAATCTTAAAATTTTGGTCACACATTATAAATTCACTTAATGTGACTTTAAAATAACAAAAGTGGTATAATTGGATACTAGAGACTTATGAGACTATAGTCGGATATCGGACGCGTATCTCGAGGCGTGAGCGAGATATTTTGGAGAGATATTTGCGATTGTTTGAGGTAACTAAACCTACGAGTAAGTCAGTTTAGAATTTACTTATTTTTCTTGTAAATTATTTATTTCTCATTACTTTTCGCCAGTTCAGCTTGCATGTCTACTCTATTCCCACGCGTGTCTGTGTATAATTGAAGGGACGGTGTGACCCATTTCCGGCTCTCTCGTTGATGATGATCCGATTGTTGCTACGTTGTTGGTCATACTTTAGACGACGCGTGAAATATCTCTCAGCGAGTCGATGATCTCGAGAGCGAGTTGACGCGAGGCTCACCTCCGTCACATATTTCCTCTCATTTGAGGCGTTGGGCGGAAGTCTACCTTCCGACCAACAGAGTTCTTCATTTCGACTGTGAAGAGGGGGTGTAGATTTCCTCACCTCCAGGGCCTTCTCGGTTTAGTATTTACGTCACAGGGCTCGACAGCTATACACCACACTCGCGTTCCATATTATTGATTATCTCACGACTTATATTCATGTTTTACATTCATGTTCATTTACTTTATATGCATAAATTGTAGCCGTTTTCTTGGATTTCTTGTGAATATTAACTGAATTTCTATGAGATTTACTCACTGAAACTTGTCATTGTTTGTTAGTGGCAAGTTGCAGATCCTGCAACGAGCTGGGGGGAAGGCGGTGATTGACAACTACCTTTGATTTGGAGCGCCTCCACTAGCTTACTCGTAGGTGTCTGTATTTACATATTCATACTTTTTGGAATCATTTTGGGAGACTTTTTCACCTGATACATGTATATTGACACCTATTATACATTTTTGTCGCCTTAATTGATATACATGATATTTTTGTGCTGGGGTTTCACTCTATAGGTTGTTAATTAATGCATAACTTGTTTACATTAATTATATGCATGTTATTAAGACTTCCGCTATTAAAAATAACCTGAAAAGAATTAAAATAAACAAATTAAGTTGTAGAACTTTTTAACTTAGCATATTTCCATAGAATATTAATCTTTTAAAACAACGAAATTTACTAAGTTGGATTACAAGACGGATAGTTCGAGGGCCGTCATAAACAGATGTGCAGGTGACGTAGCATGGCTTAGTGACATGTTCGACGACGTGGTGGTGCTCGATTTTCCTCGGAATTCAGGGCCGTCACAGGTTGAATCATCCATGATTATCTAAAGAATTTTGATAAAAAGAATTCAATTTTTACTTCTTCTTTTTTTATGTTATAAACATG
This sequence comes from Stephania yunnanensis, assembly GCA_039657365.1. Classification (NCBI taxonomy): domain Eukaryota; kingdom Viridiplantae; phylum Streptophyta; class Magnoliopsida; order Ranunculales; family Menispermaceae; genus Stephania; species Stephania yunnanensis. The sequence continues at coordinate 52,295,841 of CM077588.1, read as the reverse complement.
TCTATCAAGACTAATCGATTACTTCGAGCTCGAGCCGTGGTTGAAACCTCTCGCTCACGTGCCCCACGTACAAAACGTCAAATGACTCAAAACAACGGACGCGAGCTCCAACAAACCGCACAACACGCCAACCCAAAAGCCCCAATTGAAATCTAGGGTTTCGGTTTCGCTTCTTTCCCTCGCCCTCTCGCATCACCAGATTCAAATCTTCGCAAATCCAATCCTTCAATTTCGATCGCTCCGTCGCGCAGTCGTCAGATCGACCCTAAAAAGGTGAACTTTTTGCTGGTTAGGTTAAGAAATTCGTCTGTGCAGTAGTTTTGATTGGAATTACAGTATCTGAGTTTCTTTTGGAGTGATTTGAGCTTGATTTCATGAGTTTGATTTTTCTATTGAACTTGTCAATGTTAAAGAGGGAAATGAATGTTCAAATGGGGAAAGGAGAGTTGATTCAATGCGATACATACTTATAATTTGTAATGGCTACTTTGCTGTAAGAAAATTAGGGTTTGCTTTGATTTGAGTTACTTATTATCTATTTTGGAGTGCAAAATCGCGACTTTCACGTTGCGTAGTTGAAGTAATTTGAAATTTGCTGTGAAAGCTATGAACTTGACGTGATTCAATGTGATCCATACTTAGAATTTGTAATGGCTACTTCGTTATAAGAAAATTAGGGTTTGCTTTGATTTGAGTTACTTATTATCTATTTTGGAGTGCAAAATCGCGACTTTCACGTTGCGTAGTTGAAGTAATTTGAAATTTGCTGTGAAAGCTACGAACTTTACGTGATTCAATGTGATGCATACTTAGAATTTGTAATGGCTACTTCGTTTTAAGAAAATTAGGGTTTGCTTTGATTTGAGTTACTTATTATCTATTTTGGAGTCTAAATCGCGGCTTTCGCGTTGCGTTGTTGAAGTAATTCGAAATTTGTTGTGAAAGCTATGAACTTGATGTGTTTTCATTATTTGTTTTGGAAGTTGGGAGTTGACAAATGACAAGTTCCTTATTTGAAATTCAAGATCTGGGTGTAATTGTACATCACCCGTGGCCCCGCATTTGGTTTTGTATGAGCTTGTAAAATGATTATACTTTTATTGCTTTGCGGTTTCAGGAATTTGTTCTGCTGATTGTTTTCAGTTGGAATTGAGATTCGTTTACTATGCGCCTTCGCTGCCAGTGGTTCATTTAAGAGTCCCAAAGTCCTTACATGATGGTGGATAGCTTCCTCTTAGAAAAAAGAGACAATAGAAACAGTGATGCTAATCATAAGAGGGAAGCTGCTTGTTCTGATTTGGACATCGCCTCAAAGAAGTCCAAATTACATGATTTGAAACCCGAGAATGGGGAGAAATCTGGTGAAATTCTAGATCAATGCAAGCCTAAAAAATGTGAGGCGAATTCAACTGAAACAGATTGTCTGGATGATAGCAATGGCCAACTGGTTGGATCAGCAGAACAGAAGGAGGGCAATCGGTTAGAGAAGAAAAATGATATATGTGAAGAGAGAAACTCAATTTCTAGTGAGCTTTCCATTGACATTGAAGCAGATGCTGCGGAAGATAAGGGTTCCAGACACAGTATGGAGGATGCATGGGTTGTACTCACAGATACAAGTTTGAATTCTTCTCAAAAACTTAGGTAGCTGTTTCATAGTGATTGTATTCTGTTCTATATGTTTATTGATTTCATTCTTGTAGGAAATGTTGATATTTTAGGAAGTTGTATTCCCTTTGTGGTCATTTGAGAGTTTATATGGGGAAGACAAAAATGCATAACTTGATATTTGGGTCTTAGTATTGGATGGAGTTCTTACTTGTCCACCTTAGCTGAACTTTTGTTTAAATTTGAATAGCAATGTGGTCCTTTCTTGCTTTCAGAGGATTGCCCTATTGTCTATAAATTTTATTTCGTTCTCTACCATTTTCATCTGTCTCCTCCATGTAATCCACTAGTACCCTATCTTGACAAATCCACTTTCCCTTCCAGTCAAATTTTATTTTGATATCTTGTTTGCAGGATACGCATTTTATAGTGTTGGGAATTAGCAAATGCGACCTTGTGTCTTCTTTTATCAGTGGTTGCATGCTGAAGGCAACCACTCATGTTCATTAAAGGGCTTTGACCACTCACACGAGACTTCAAACTCCTAGTTTTTGTATTAATCTGATGTACTCCTTATGCAGATGTGCTCATTTTGCAATTTTTGATGGCCATGGAGGTCGTTTGGCTGCTGAATACGCTCAGAAACATTTGCACTCCAATGTTCTTTCTGCAGGATTACCACGTGAGTTGGTGTGTTTGCCCAGTCTGATTGCTTCTATTTCTCTTCTTATGATGTGTTGAATACAACTTATTATTTCTTAACTGAAGCCCAAATTGTATTTTAAATTTGAGTGCGTCATGTTGTTTCGTTTTTGTAATGTCAATCCCCAAGCTGTATTCTCTTTATCTAAAGAAACTCCTTTGGGGGAGTTGACTACCTTTGTATGATTTCTTTGTTAGTCATGGCTACATTCTTTCAGCCATACAACAACAACAACAACAACAACAACAACAACAAAGCCTCGGTTCCAAATTAATTGGGGTAAGCTACATGGATCAAACTTTTCCATTGTGTTCGATTAAGTGCAATTGATGGTGAGCTTTTCAAACCATTCAAATCCTTCTTAATTAATGCATTCCATGTTAACATCGGTCTACCCCTACCTCGTCGAATTTTTACAATTTCTATTGAGTCAAGTTTTCTAGTGGGGGAGGCCGTCTTTGCAAGTGATCAAACCACCGCAACCGCCCTCGTTGAATTTCTACATTCTTACAGCTATAGACTTTTTTTTTTTTTGCAAGGAAAATGATAAAGCACGTTATATCATCAAGTATGCAATTGATATTTGTTTCTTGTGATTCACACACCACAAATCTATTCACTTCATGCATTTTTATTTCCGTTTCATTGCTGTTTTCCCTTTTTTTTTTCTTTTCAACTTGCATGCATTTTAGAATTTCATAATGCTTATAAAATATGAATGCTAGTTTCGTTTTTATGTAGGCACAGCTAAAAAATTTACGGGGCATTGATGGAGTGTTTATAAAATTTCTATTGCTTTTGTGTGGCATTGTGTTCATGATACCCAAATATGATCTCATGTCACTTTTTGCAGGTTGATGTGAGAGCTGCAAAGAAGTCCATTCTTGACGGTATGAGTGCATAGTTGGTTGATAAACATTTATTCCTCACGTTATTCCTATGGGATGCTATGTTTTAGGTGCTAAACCCTGAAAATTGTTTTTGATGCAATGAAATGTTTCTTTTCCGTGCCTAGTTATGATTCAGGGATATGCGAAACTCAAGTTTTAGGAAGGAGCTCTTGTTTTAGAAATATTATACTTGGTATCCTATGAATATGCTAAGCACACATATACATGCTTGACTGTGCACTAAATATCAAGGTGCTCTAAATAATTTGACTTGCTAAAGTTGGTCAATGTTAAACCATTTAAATACATCTCAAACTTCTTAATTCATTTTTGTTTTCTAAACAAAACTGATGCGGGATATGATAATATTAAATCTTGTTACTTAGAAATGCAAATATAACCAGATATCACTACACCAATTTAAACCATCAGTTGTGATCCTACTGATTTTTGTGGACCATTTCAAAATCCCAAGGTGGGTATTGCGATTTCACTATTGTAGCTCTTCAACAGGGAATTTGTGATGGGGTTTTATATATAACTGTTAAAGAGAGATAAATGTGAGTTTCTTTCAAAGATCTGGTGGGGCACGTGAATGTTGAAAAACCTCATTCTGAACTCAAATGAACTTGACCAAGTTATCGTCTTAATTGATGGAATTTTGTAAATAGAGGTAGAACCTACTACGTATGCTAGAAACCTAAAAAGTTTACTTCCATTTGTTTTGTTGTAGAACTTGTATTTTACAGATTAAGAGTTTCAACTTTTAACTACATTTGGCATTAGTAGTAAGTATTTTGCTAGCCACTTGTTTCATTTCCAATTATTTCCATCTTAAGCTGGTGCAAAACCTTGAGATAGACGTGAATGCCTGTCACCTAATCTTTTAATTTGTTGAAGTAATATTTCTTTTCTGATTGACCATGTTACTTGTCTAGGTAATTATTTTATTTTTCAGATCTCCATTCCCTTATAATTTAGCGGCCATTAATTGATGTGGTTATTTAATGTTTCCTGTATTTCTATAACTCGTTGAAATGTAGCCTAATTTCCATGAAAGGACTTGAATGTTTCTGATGATATGTGACTGAGGTCCCGGTTAACTTGTTTCATAGGTTTCAGAAAAACAGACGAGTCCCTTCTTCAAGAAAGTGCAGGTACTGTATCGCTAATATTTCATATAAAAAGATTATCGTTGCATGTACATTGAATGAAAGTATGCAATTAGCTAATATTTTTTTCATATAAAAGATTAAAATCGTATCATTGAGGATGCGTGTATTAATGCTTCTAATCGATTGAATGAAAGTAAAAAGTATAGCTGCAATTAGTACTAGCAACCTCATTTTTGAATTGTTATCCTTAATTTAAGGATTTTTTAGCTTGAATTGGGGATACTACTTATTTTTAAGATATATGTGAATGACAACAATAACTGCCTCAACAATGAGAAATCATTATCAAACTAGACAATACAGACTATGTTGTTTTAGATATTAGGTGTAGGGGGATAAAAAATATCCAATACCAAGAAAACTGATTGACTCTTTGTGATTATGGCAATTGCAATAACCTTAAGACTTTGTTTGCATATTATACATAATGACATATATAGACAAATCTGATCCCCCATGTAGACTCGATTTGTACCTTGATATATGTGTTATGCCTTTTTGAATATTCCCTAGAATGCCCAACCATAAAATAATTCAAGAATCTAGTTTATGATATATTGCATATGACTAGTGAGTAGCGTTTTGACCTATATTTTCAGTTGATATTACATGTCTTCTCTTTCTTGGATTCTCTTGTCGCTCTTTGAAACCTAACTTACAATTTAAAAATCTCGCCTTTAGAGTTCATAATAATTTGAAGAAAACCTTGCTAGACATGGAATGTATGGGATATCAAATGATTGGGGAACACTGCAACTTTGGGAGGGCTATGACACGGTTGAAGGAGCCTAAGAAAAAGGAACTTTGAGGATCGAGAAGCATTGACTGACAATCTGTAGGACCTAGCCAATCAAGTTTTGCATTTTGGATGATGACATTAAACATTTTAAGGACCTCTTAAGTGCTGGTCGACCTTGGAGTTTGGGGTATTTGGTATATTGGAGTAAATGAGATTAGTTGCGTTCTCTCCTTATGTAGCAATTTTTATATCACCCTTTTGGCGCTGCAAACTCTCCTCATAGTTCTGCTTCACATCAAAAGAATAAATAAAATTATCAAAGAACATGAAGTTATGTGGAGTGATCATACATAATGGTACATGGGATTCAAGGCAACCCTTGGTGTATTTTTTTTTTTGTCTCCTAAAACCAATGAAACTATCTAACAGAGATGTGCTGAGGCATTACGATTCTTCTGATATTGTAGAAGATAAGGTTTTCATGTTATTATGAGTATAATTTCTGTCTTTATTTTTCCTCTTTTACCCAAAAAAAATGTTTCCTTTTAGTTGGATTTTTTTAATCATTCTTGCTTATTTTTGCATATTATGATTTTCAGGGGGTTGGCAAGATGGTGCTACAGCCGTGTGCATTTGGGTTTTAGGGAAAACCGTAAGTCTTCGAACGATAAGGATTGGCATTCACATCGTTATTTGACATGTCTTGTCAGGTCATGAGATCCAATCCTGACGAATCATTTTGTGTTTGAATATGAGATTCATTATAGTTGGGTATTGCCAATTAGGGATATCTTATCGAGTTCAGTAGTATAAACAACAACTGTAAATACAGAGCCCCAGTCCAGTCCTGGTCAAGTTTTATTTTTTATTGAACTTTTGTAATGCTTGAGGTTTAATCCTGATTTCCATTAGACCAACCAACCAAGCTTCCAAACTTTGACTTCTTCCGACAATTTGAAGTTGTTGTATAGGCCTCTAGGCTCTAGTTCCATCGATCAAGGGTCAAGTTCTAGATTATGTTGCAAACTGAAATGACTCTTTCTTCTTCTTTTTTTAGTCTCTGTTCAAGCTGGCGTTTATGCCTCATTTGTATTACTTTTCATAGATATAAGTCATAAGGTGACAAATAAGTTGCATGTATCGATACCATGTCATACAGGTATTTGTTGCTAACATTGGGGACGCAAAGGCAGTAGTTGCTCGATCATATGTTCCCGATGGATCACAGAGTCAGTCAGCTAGGACAGATCCATTAAAGGCTATTGTCTTGACTAGAGAACACAAAGCTATATATCCACAGGAACGTGCTCGAATTTTGAAGGTAAAGCGATGTACTTTTTGTTTAATTTCCTGTTCTTGTTGAAACTGATCCTATTATCATTGTTTTCAATACTACTAGCTTCTTATCCAAAAAAAAAATAAAAAATCAATGTTACTAGTTTAAAACATTCTTTGGCTATTTGTCGTTGACACACACACAAAACCTTGCCTTTGGCAAGTGACGCCTCATCCATATCTCTAGTGATTTTTTGCATCATCGATATACTGTTTTATTATTAAATGCTCATACTAGAGTCTAGTGCATATGACTCCTACCATGACTAAGTGTAAAGAAGTATTATTATGAAGCCTTACACTCCACTTTGCAGAGAAAGTGTTCTTGGGTTTTTTTTTTCATTTCCCTTTAATGAGAAGACTAAACTCTTCTCTTACTTTTCTTTTCTTTTCGCTTTTTTTTTTGTTTAATTTTAAATTAGAGTTGCATGCCCCTTATTTATCCCAGGAAGTTTTCCGACCGCGAAGTCTTAAAGCATGTGTTTGGAATATGATCCATCCATGAATGTTGATCTTGTCCACTTTCAATTTCATTCCAATTTTTCTTTTAGCAGTTTAAACGACTTTCTGACACCTAAAAACATTATCCTAACTCTAGTATTGTACAAGACCTCAGGTCCATTTCCATGATCTCTCTTTTCCCTTCCAACAACAACAACAACCTCCCAAAAACATTGGATCAAACTTTTCCATTGTGCTCTAGTAAGTGCAATTGATGTACAAACCATTCAAACCTCAATTAATGCATCCATGTTAACTTTGTCTAACCCTCTCTCGAATTTTCCCTTCCACAGTTTTCTAGTTGGAGCATTTGAAGGTTGTTTTGTGGTGACCAAACCATCGCAACCACCCTTCCCTATGTATCAATTGGTGTTACTTCTACTTGTCTTTGAATTTCTATATTTCTTATTCTATCTTTACGAGTTTTACCACACATCCACCTAAGCATCCTCATCTCTCTTTTCCCTGGTTATATTTACTATGTTCGGAAAGAATCATTGTAGTGGCTGTACTTGAAGATGCCTAGATGGTGGTGGTGCATTTTGTAGACATGGATAGTCATGTGACTAGCCAATGCTATTTCATCCTATACACTATTGCATGCTTTTATTTTTTATTGGCAACAGTCTTTTGTAGAAAATAGAAATATAATGTATTTAATTTTCTGCTGATTGTCCTTTCTCTTCTCTTATTTGGCCTTCCAAGGCTGGTGGTTCTATAAGTACAAATGGCCGATTGCAAGGACGTCTTGAAGTTTCGAGGGCCTTTGGTGACCGCCAATTCAAGAAGGTGATATATAAAGACTTTGAATTAACGATTTTGTTGCATATTATTTTACTCGAATTTACAATCACTGTTGAGTTGTATGGATCTAGAAACAAGTTATTCAGGGGCAAATGCTTTCGTAAAATCCTTGTGCTTGGAAAAATTTGCATGAACTTAGCTTTTGAGGTTATTAGGTAAATAGAATTGGGATAAAAGCAGTTACTTTCATTTTTGAGGAAATTTCGAAATAATAAGAAAGTATTTATTTGTGCTGCCAATGATGAAAATACAGGCTCTTCATTTTCTCAAAAAACAAGCCAATACAAACTGTAGCAGGGTTCTTGTGTTGATGGTAGAGCGTAAGCTATTTACGGTTTCTTCATCAACTGAATATATTTCCCTGGTCTGAATTAAAAATGGATAAGTACATACTGCTTCTTTGTTTTTCTTTTCTCAACCAAGTTTGAGCTGTCAATTCTTTGTTGTTGTTGGTATGACTGAGCGTGTTTGTACGCTTCTTCTATTTGTGACCAGAAAGAAAATTTTAGCGCAAAGGATCATTTAAGATGAGAAAAGGAGAAAACCTTATAAATGAATATTTAGGTTGACAGTTAGGATGTAAATGGATTGAGTTTTGAGAAAAAATAGATTAGCTAATATTCTGCATTTTTGGGAAAGTTTGTTAAGTTATAAAGATTTTAGGCTGGTCATTTGGAGTTGATTGGAGTGTTTATGAGAAAACTTTGGTTCATGATATATGTTTCACTTGTTCACCTAATATTCCTTCTGTTTTGTGGTGGATTGTGAATGAATTGTAGGTTGGTGTTATTGTGACTCCAGATGTTCACTCATTTGATCTCACTGAAAGAGACAGTTTCATTATTCTTGGCTGTGATGGCTTATGGGGGTATGTGTTGGTTAGAAATATCCGTTGGTGTATCTCACTATTTCTCTGAATTCATTGTTTTTCAGGTTTATTGAGATACAAAACAATGTTGTGGATGCAGGTATTTGGACCAAGCGATGCTGTTGATTTTGTCCAGCAACATCTGAAGGTTCGTTCTAATTTATTTTAATGCAGTTCAAGGAGAAAGCCACTTCTTGTTTCTAGTTTTACTTCCAATATTGCCTCCTTTTTCATACTTGTGGGTTTAGGATTTCAGAGGCTTTGATGTTTCTGAAATTGCAAATTTAGGATATGGAGTGTGACTTTTTTTTGGTATTATGGAGTGTAACTTTAGTGTTTTAGGGGTGCATGACTTTAGGGTTGATATTTCAATGTCTTGGATTTATGCTTCTAGAACTTTTAAGAGTTTAAATCAAATGTTTTTGGGAATTATGGCAATTGTTTTGGATTTTTAGGTTTGGAGTTAAAAATTCTGTGATACATTGTGTAGGTTAGTCAACTCCAACTAATTTGGGATTGAGGCTTTGTTTAAAATTTTGTGGTACGGTATGCGGGTTTTAGAGATTAAGAATTTTTTTATTTTTTTTAAAGCATGAATTAAAGAAGTTAGGGTTTTAGGGAAAAGGGATATGTTTTCTTGAGGTTTGGTTTAGCCTATGTTTTTGGGCTTGTTTCATATGTATTTGCCACTTCTTTGAGATAGGACTTCCTATTCGTCAAAAAAAAAAAAAAAAAAAAAAAAAGAAGGAAAGACAGTTCCACCAATGCTTACAATTCTATACTTTAGTTTAGGCCTGTTTATACACCTTTCCTAGTAGCTTTTGGTTCAATTTTTAAACAGAAAACTGGTTTAGGTGCCTGATATGCAGCTTCTTCTGATGTAACAACTGCACAATGATATTTTGGGGCACCAATGTGTTTGGTATAGATTATTCAGTGTTTTCCACCTTTTGGCTTGAAAGTGCTTTTTTAAAAAGAAAAATAGAGGTGTATGGAAAAATGTCAGCAATAACTACAACATAGCCTCAATCCCAAATTAGTTGTTGTATGGAGAAGTATCAAATAGCCATTTTTTTCGAAAATACTTAGGATTTCATTTCATTTCATTGATAAGAAATTATATCCTTTACATCGAGCGCAACAATCTCGTGTGGAAATTCACACCACTTTAAAACCTATTTTCATGAAGTTTAGCTAACTTTTTCATAACATGTGCTACCACGTTAGCCTCTCTTCCAACAAACTGGACCCTCCAATCGTTCCCATTCTGAATGAGTTTTTTGCAATCTTTTGCCAATTTGGTTAAGTTTGAAAGTCCAATTGAATTACTTGAGTTGTGGAACCATAGAAAATGAGTTTGCCAGGCATTCTTGTACCCAGATTACTTATTGCTGAATCTTCATATTTGTTTCACAGGAAGGCCTATCTGTTACTGCCGTGAGTCGTCGGCTTGTGAAAGAAGCTGTTCGCGAGAGACGCTGCAAAGATAACTGCACTGCAATTGTTATTGCTTTCAAACACAAGTAGTTGTTAGCAAGTGCAGTACTTTGAAGGAAAGATTCTGGTAGCCAACAGTTCCGTGAGTCGGAGTTCTGCATTTTGCGCCACTCTTTTTTTTTTTTATATCGAACCAGCATCATAAATATGGGAGTTGCAGGAGGTGCAGTTTTTAATAAATGGTGGATGCTTCGAATTTGGATCTGAATTTGGCTTCTTCTGGCAAAATTTGCAATGTAAAACTTACTGTTTAGATTATTTTATGATTGATTCAAATATTTATACAACATGAATGAGTCAATGTCCATGTATGCTTCTTTGTTATTGCAGTATTTCATGACTATTTCTTTTACAGGATGATTACACCTTTTTATTGGCATAGCTTTGGATCTTATCCATGCACCCAAAGTCACCATATCCTGATTTGTGAATTGTAACCATGGCATTTGAGTGTTTTAACCACACATAGGGCTGCCAATTTCAGTAGAGAAACATTTGTGTTGTTTGAAGTGATGAAATCCTATTTTGGAAGAATACCAGTGAGCCAATTTTCTTATGTGGAGTCTTGAAGGTTAATTGCAGAATCTTGTGTTTGCTAATTGATGCCATTCTCACATGGGATTGGGGCCTTTGAGTCATGCTTGGCGAAATTGAGACCCACTATAATACAACGACAATAACAAAGCCTCAATCCCAAATTAGTATTAGTTGGGTTGACTAAATGAATAAATTTTTTCTATTGTGCTCGATATAGTGCAATTGTTGGTGTGCTTTTCAAGTCCTTTAAATCTTTTCTAACCAATGCGCCTCAAGTTAGCTTTAGTCTATTCCTGCATGTTGAGTCAAGTTTTCGTACATAGGCATTTGTGGGTCGTCTTTGGAGGTTTCCTAGGGACTCATCTATAATGAAGGAGAAAATGATTCCCAAGTAAGATGGGACTGAAAAGATTCGGACACCTACAAATATCAAAACGGTGGAGATGAACATGTTTAGTGTTCTCAACACATACTGAAAAATAGGGAATTAAATCCACAACTTGCATCAACTGTCACATAAATTATACACTTGCAGTAAAGGAGCTCAATTATTGAGTAGCAAATTTAATTAATAACAGATAACTATGATTTGTTCTAACTATAATTTTTCAATTATTATTATGCATCATTTCCAAGTAAATGAATCTGGTTTTAGTTGGTTGACTAAAAATTTGAAAGATTAGAGACAAACCCATGTTTCTTTTAATGAAAGCTATCTAAAAAACAGGCTTCACTTTCTCTTTTCCTTCCTATAATATTGAAATTGAACTAGCTCAAGAGAGAATATTCCACCTGTTTCTACATTTCGGTTTTGTTTAAAGACTGCACCATATACCCTCGTTAGACTCATGAAGTTTCATGTACAGGTTCTGCTATGAACATCAATTGATTATGGTCTGGATATAGCCATGCACTTGCCAGACAATATTCATGAGCTCTAATCTTGATTTGAATGCTAAAATCATCTCAATTAGACACTCGAAAACATTTCAAAGATTAAGATATGATTGTACAACTTAATAACTGATTTAATGTCTCGCATTTACTTTGCTATCGATTCAAGATCGGGGACTGAAAAGGTGTCCCCTCATTTTCATTAACAAATCTTTTATTTGTTCATTGCTAGTCTTGCATTGTGGTCAAAATTTATTTTATTTGGTGTCTGGGACATTGACATTTTATTTTATTTGGTGGCTCAGGAATGTCTTGAAGAAACTAATTGATGATGAAAGCAATATTGACAAGCATCTTCTTCACTAATTGAAAGAAGGGTATGTACCTGCCACCATAACCAAATCAATGCATTTTGTTTATGAATATATGACTGTTTGTTGATTCAATAGGCACCAATAAATGTTCATAATGTGCTCTCTATGCATGTGCTTTCCTCTAGTTCATTTTATAGAGTAAACTAAGGTCTAAATCATATGGACCACATGCATTCTCTTCAACTGTCTTTGATTCAAATATTATTTTACAATTAGTACCTAATCTGAGTGGTATTAATTAAACAACTATGATAATGATCATGAACATACCAGTTTCTGAATAGAAGTCGACCCTTTTTTGCATATCGACTTCTATAGTGAGTTAGAGGTGGCAGTGGTTGCTCTTTTACCCTACAAATCCAAATCCGAGATCAGATGATAATCCGGTATTTATGATCCCAAATTAGCGACTAGATCAGGCCTTGATTAAGATGTTTATCTTCTACACCTTTCCACCAGACCAAACTGATTTGTTCCCACCTTTTCAATAACTGTCATGTTCCATGTCTTATGCATCTCAAGCAAGACTGAGTTGATGTCATTGACTCATTGATGATGATTCCATAGTGGTTTCTTTTAAATTACCTTAGTTCATAGAGAATTACAAAAAAACTGAAAAAAAAAAAAATGATTGCAATAAGGCGAGAAAGTATCGGCAGTTAGTCATGATTCATGTTCATGATTTGCTGTGCATGCTTGGTTTTACTAGAAATTTAACAACTTGTAATTAGTATGAATATTCAACTGAGAAGCTAGGAGAATGTATTTGGCCTCATAAACCAGATTCCTCATAAACCAGATTCCTCGACGTATAATTGATTTATAATAATACCCAGCTTTCATATCTTAATCGAGCACAATGGAAAAGTTTGATCCATGTAGCCAACCCCAGTTAATTTGGGACTGAGGCTATGTTGTTGTTGTTGTGTACCCAGCTTTCATATGCCTGCTAAAGTTATTCTTCACAAAAATTCATTTATTTGAGATTCAAGAGTTCCATCCATGACTGATTAACTCATTCTTTTGCTCCTCAAAGCCAATGAAGGGAACTAATGTAGAAAATCAAAATATACTGACTACTATTTGAAAAAATTTATAAACAGTTTGAGAAAATGAGAAACCAAATGAGTTTTTTTTTTTTGGCGAAAAGAGCCTTATTTTTTTCCAAATTTATAATTAATACCAAGTTTAGATTGTCGATTCCCCTCGCATTATGTCCAAATGATAGGACTGCGTAACAAAATAGAATTCAAGAACTGGTGGGGACATGCAAATTGAAATTGTCTTTTCCTTCTCTAACTGCCTGGCCAATATGCCACACCACAACTTTGTCCCCTTAGCAAAATTTTAATTCCCAAGTCAACATATAATGATCTAATCAAAATATCAAGAAGAAATAACAAGACAAAAATGATGACAAGATCGAAAGTGATAATTCATGCGAAAGGGAAGATTCAATACAGGTAATGATATACAATTCAAGATTGTATCATAAGTAGGTAGGTATTATAAAACTGCCTTCTGAGTTAGTTAGTCCCCTCCAAGCATCAAATCAGAGACTATAAATTCTTGTTCCTTCTCTCACTATTAGTGCATCTCCTTCAATTGTTCTCCATAGTTCAAAGTCGAAGACCGCAGGGTAAAAGATGGAAAGAATAACTGATTTCTCTGAGAAGATGAAGTTTTTTGTGTCGCTATTCACTCTTCAATTCTGCTATGCTGGTTTTCATATTGTCTCTAGGCTTGCACTAAACATGGGCATTAGCGAAGTCGTCTATCCTGTTTATAGGAATATAATCGCTGTGCTTCTGTTAGGCCCTTTTGCCTATTTTCTAGAAAAGTGAGTCTTCTTATGGATGTCAATTTTTCAGGAAAGAAAATGAATTCTTATTTGATATTTCCTTCTCATTGCTCTCTTTTTGCTGCAGAAAGGAAAGGCCGCAACTCACTTTTGCTTTGCTTGTTCAGTTCTTCCTTCTTGCGCTATGCGGGTAAGTTGGAAAAAAAAAAGTACGAAAGGCTTCCCGAATTCTTCGGCGACTTACCATGTTTTTTTGTCCTAATTGACATCTATTTTCAGAATCACTGCAAACCAAGGATTTTACTTGTTAGGCCTGAACAATGCATCACCAACTTTTGCATCTGCAATGCAAAATGCAGTTCCTGCAATTACTTTTGCAATGGCGGCCGCTTTAAGGTAACACTAATTATTAAGAACTCCATTGCTGTCAAGTTCATTTGTGATATAAGACACCTCAAATTCTATATATTTGTTTCTCTCAGGTTGGAGCATGTAAACATCTCAAAAAGATTTGGATTGGCTAAGGTGTTAGGAACCATCGTAAGTATAGGCGGCGCCAGCATCATTACTCTCTACAAGGGCCCTCCTCTTCTGAATCAAAATGATGCGCCACACGGAAACTCCTCAAGCGGAGAAACAATTATATCTGCAAAAGATGTGAAGAATTGGACGCTTGGTTGTGTCTTCCTTCTCGGCCACTGCTTGTCATGGGCAAGTTGGATGGTATTTCAGGTCAGTACTGATGATCATGACTGCTCTTCCCTAGTTTTAACATCCACCATTACTTAAGCAGAAACTGTTAAGTTGTAGAGCTTGTTTGATAGAAAGTTGGAATGGTTAATTTGTAGGATACCTATATATATATATATATATGTAGATTGTCGAGTGCCGCAGAATCGTTCCTCGATAAATTGTTTCAAATTCAAGAACTAACTTCAATTTTTTTTTGTTTCTGCACAGGCTCCTGTTGTGAAGAAGTACCCTGCTAAACTCACTCTCACATCCTACACATGCTTCTTTGGGCTCCTCCAATTTTTGGCAATTGCAGCTTTCGTCGAAACCGACATTGAGCATTGGAAAATCAAATCAACTGGGGAATTTCTCACAATCCTCTATGGAGTAATTCCTTCAAAAACTTCAACTCACCCTTATTAGTGCCTAGATGGCGTCCTAATGCGCTAATTTACGGCTTGTTTTTAGGGGATTGTAAACTCCGGAATCGTCATTTTTCTGCAAACATGGTGCATTCATAAAGGAGGTCCAGTTTTCGTCGCCATTTTTCAACCGATACAGACCGTTCTAGTTGCTATAATGGCATGTCTAATACTTGGTGATCAGTTGTACTCTGGAGGGTAAGTGAAAATATATCATTTTGATACTAACAAAACCATTCGCCTATAAATATTAGAGAAGTGTTAGAGTAACAACGGCATATCACGCCGCAAGACACATTGGCTCACACGAGCCATCCATGCACGCCGGGATACAGACATACATAGATCCTGATACATAACACGAAGGCTTAGGTCGCATGGAAGGCTCTTGTGGTGTGACATTAATTGTTGTTGTCATTATGGTATTTTCCTAAGTATTATTAGGCTTACTATGAAGTGCTAAACTACCCGATCCTCGCGCTCATTTACGACAATATCTTTTTATAACTTGCAGGATCATTGGAGCAGTTCTCATCACAATAGGCCTCTATGTGGTTTTATGGGGGAAAAGTGAGGAGAGAAGAGTTGAAAGCCAAGATAGAGAGGAGTCATTAACTAAAAGCCTATTAGAGGAGGGTGGCAAGACAGAAATTCCTGTTGTGCCTGATCTTCCATGAGACAAACAGGTTGTAAACAGAGATCAGGAGTCAAGAAAGACAGATTTGAGTGGTAATTACTAATTCTCCAAAAAAAAAAATAAAAAAAAAATGGCAACCGAAGATCTGTAAAGAAGACTACTTAAGTGTCTGGGATCAACTCAGCATTTTTAAACATGCAAATGCCAGCCTTTCTCAATATTTGATTGGCATAGTTGTGTCTAATACTTTGTCCAACAAGCAAAAATGACCAATGTAATTGAAATTTCATTTTGTTTTTTGGTCTCATAAAAACATTGGGAGATCTTATTTTATGATAGTGAGTTGATAGTGATTGTAACATGGGATAGCTCCCTTTTGGTCATCAATATAATGTTTTTCTCCATTCATGAGACTTGAACTCGAGACCTTGCTTGAAGAGAACCGAGTTCTCTTAAAACTCAGACCATCCAGTTGTTGGTTATATATTATATCGTGTATACATTATTTCTATTAACAAAATTTGCATTATCTGACTAAATTTTGAATTTTATGCTCTCTTAATTAAAATTTACTCATGTAAGTATATGTGCAACTAAAACCTTAATTTTTAAATCTATGGTTACCATAACAAGAGATAAAAAGAAACAAGACCTAAGTCATGTAAGATGTATTAGGGATGGAAATCAAAATATTTTCAAATATTTTCACGCGCGAGGATGATATTAAGGAGAGATGGGAAGTTACTTCGATAGTTTATTTAATGATTGTCAAGTTGATACTATAGTAGATGAAAACCCACGCCAAGAAAGAAATGTAAACTATACACACAATTTTAGAATTTTAAAAGTTAAAAATGCATTAAAAGATGAAAATAGGAAAGCATATGGCTCAGATGAAATACTCGTAGAGGCTTGAAAATGCTTAGGAGAAATTAGATTGACTTTGTTAACAAAACTTTTAGTAAAATTCTCAAATCTAAACGGATGCCAATGAAATAGAGAAGAAGCACTGTAACGACCTCAAATTTATACATGCCACGTGTCACATGATCGTTGACTGGATTATCGTGATTTGACGTACTTGTCGAAGCCTCTAGAGTTGCACCGAGGTAGATTTTATTTTTCTATGGTGTATGTACTATTTATTTATACCTAAATGTGAGTTTCTAATGTTCAAGTGTATGTTTATTTTGTTGTGCTGAAATTGTGAGTAAGGTATATGCGGGACATTGGTGAGTCGAGTCATAAGCGGGGACGTACCTCGAGTTGCGTGTTGACGTGGAACCGAGGCAGGGGCTTATGGGGCAAGTGTAATTTGAATGAATTATAGTGGTGTATATAGCTTTAATGTAGTCACATTGAAAATTCAAATAGAAGCCTAAGTTAGTGAATTTAAAACAAAGGACTTAGGATATGTATCGAGACACGTAATGACTTATCTACAGCTCAAGTGAGTCAATGTTTGGAGTCATTTATGCATAACTTGTGGGACAAGTGTGTGAAGGTGGACCACAAGTTAAGCCTCGGGATACGTAAGTGCACATATATGTGTGGCTATTGTAAAATCAACTTCAATCATATATATACCAATTGGTCAAACAAACTTATCACTAAATTGATTAACAACGATTTGGCAAGGAAGAAGAGAAGAAGAGAGGTTGTTGGAGCGCTCGAGAGGGGGGAAAGACTCAAGAACTCAGTGAAGAGAAGAAGAATATCAAGTGTATCAAGCTAGGTACTCCATTAACATAGCTTGGTCAATTCAATAATTCATGTATTTGATATTGTAGGGTGTTGTTTTGTGTTGTGATTGATGTTAGGGGCCTATAGTAACGTGTATGAGGGTCCCTAATCATCACCATGGCCTATATGTGGAAGAAACTCATAATTCGAAATGCAAAATTTTAGGTTTTGCGGCAATTTTAGGTTTTGCGGCACATAGTGCGCTAGGTGATAAATCTAGCGCGCTAATGTCAAAAAATTAGCATGCTGATATGGATTAGCTGTAACGACCCGTTTTAATCGATCCCGATTAACTGGTAAATTACAAAAATTAAGAACATAAGCTCAGACCCACGTGGACGTCGCGGAAAAGTCTATGATATGCCTAATTGGTGAAATATGTTATTTTTGTGTGGTGAGTGTTTATTTATTTTACTATTATTTAATAGTTCGCGCCGCGTCGATTGAGAATTACGCTTGGTTACGTTGTGCGCGTGTAATGACGAGAGGGTGCGACATCGGTGTGCGCGTGTACAAGGTAGTATGAGATTGAGTTGTCACATCACTCATCCCATTACATCACACATCACATCACCAAACTCATCCCTCATCATTCCCCTTAAAAATGGGACAGAGAGAGAGAGGAAAAAGAGAGAGGGAGACATCAAGAGAGAGAGAGAGAGGTGGAGGGAACTCCGTCAATGAGCACCAGTGGTGCCGAAGGACCCTGGCAACAACTCTAGCGGCAGCGCGGACGGCGGAGCCCACCAGTGGCGGACGATGGTTGGCAGCAGTGGCGAGGGAAGAGAGGAGAGAGGGAGAGAGGGAGAGAGAGGTCGCTGAGAAAGAGAGAGAGAGCAGCGACGGACGACAAGCAGCGCAGCGCGGCGCAGCAAACGGGAACAAGCAGCGGCAGCGCCTCCAGCAGCGCGACGCAGCTCCAACAGCGTTCTTTGGCCTTGGCAGCAGCCATAAGCAGAATGGCCTTGAGCGAGCGAGTAGCAACGGCGCGCGGTGAAGCGGTTCTTTGTATCGTTGGTGGTGAACGAAGTGGAGCAGCGGCGCGGTGGCGCGTTGCCGGAACAATCGATCCCCCGGTATGGTTCGAAAAGTGCGCCAAGAATTTAAACCTTTGGAATAAAATTTTTACAAATTTTGGTCTCACACTATAAATTCATTTAATGAGACTCTAAAATAATAAAAATTGTATAATTGAATACCAGGGACTTAGGCTACCATAGTCGGGTGTCGGGTACGTATCTCGTGGCGAGTGCGGATGTTTCGAAGGTATTTTGCGATTTGTTTGAGGTAAGTAAACCCACGAGAAAATTAGTTAATTTTTTTTTATGGCACTTACTTTATTTTGCATTTCAATTATTACATTGTGTTTTCTATTGTTGTTCATTTACTGTTCATCCACTCCCACGTGTGTATGTGTGTTTGTCGACGGGGTCGGGCATGGCACGGACTCACACCACTGAGCTAGCTACCCCGGGCTATTCGAGTAATTGACCATGTTAGGGCTATGCGGTGATTATTCTCTACGGGACCCGTAAGTTGAGAGATGTTTGACGAAGACCTAACCCTACGTCATGGGTTCCTCTCAAGAGATGTTTGGATGGGGTTCTTCAGTCCATGGGTTCCTCTCGTTCAACCATGAGATGTTTGACGAGGTGGTCGTCATGGATTCCTCTCGGTTTAGCTAAGACGATTCCCGGATGTCGACCAGGGTTCTCTGTCACGCTACACTCGTGTCCAAATTTGACTTCTCTACGACTTATGTTCATGCGAATTTCTTTATTCTTGTCATTTATTTAAATTGCATGAATTGTAGTCGTTTTATTGGATTTCGTGAATATTAGCTAACGTTTTCTGGGATTTACTCACCTGAGATTTGTCATTGTTTTGGTGACAAATCGCAGATCCTACGACGAGGCGGGGAAGGCGGTGATTGGCGACCACCTCTGATCTGTAGCGCATCTACTAGTTTACTCGTAGGTGTTTGTATTTACATATATATACTTTTTAGGATAATTTTGGGAGACTTTTCCACCCGATGCATGTACATTGACATTTATTATACATTTTTGTCGCCTTAACTAATTACATGATATCCTTTTGCTGGGTTTCCACCCCATAGGTTGTTAATTAATTCATAACTCGTTTACATTAATTATATGCATGTTATTAAGACTTCCGCCAGTAAAAAAAAAATAACATGAAAAGAATTAAAATAAACATAAAGTTGAAATTTTTCAAAATCTCCAAAACACTATAATTTGGTCTAAAACATATTTCAAGTCCTCATGAACTTAAAGGGAGGTCTCGGGAGTTTGGGTGATCGTTTTGGGGAGCGTGTCCGAGCCGCGAGGGCGGGATAACGCGAGTCCGAATTAAGTAAGTGAGTAAACCAGTTAAGGAAATGCATAAATCATATTTCGTATTTATTGCCTTTATTGATAGATGTCTTTTCTTGGAATTCCATTGTTGTTTCCTTGGTTGAGTGTATATAGCCTAAGTGTGTCGGGAAGGTACTCTTAAAATTATAGCTAGTTGGGCTAATGTGAACACTACTGCGGATGAGGTGTAACAAACACGAGTTTTCCTCGAGTACTGGATTGTTATGGATTGTTGTGGATTTAAGACCACTTAGTATGCCTCTTTTGATTCCTAGGCACTCATTATTCGTCGTGCATATCTGTCAGTCATGTTTATCATGCACTTTTTTATCTTTTATCTTTCTTTTAATACTTGCATGATATTTAGACTATTTTTAAATGATTCATGAATTACTATTTATATTCTTCTGGTTATTACTTTCTACTTTATTATACTCATCATCTAGTTTGTGACGGTGGGTGCAGAGCAGACAAAGACAAGCAAGGGGAAAGTACCAGTGATCGGTGACTTCTTTTGAAGACTTTTTGGAGCGATTCCTTTTGCATAATAGTATGTTTAGCAAATTTTGTTGTAATTATTGTATATTATTGCTTTTGATTACACTGGGACATATTGGGATCGAGCGATATAGAATATGCATGTTTATTTGATGATTTCAGGGTTCCACACTATAAGTTGTTTCACTTTTATAAAAATTTGAGTTATTTAATCTTCTCTTAAGTTTAATTCCGCTGCAAAATATTATGTAAAAATATAACTTAATAACTCAATGTTAAAATACAAATTTAATGAGAAAGTAACTATTGGAGGTTGACTAGGCATGCGTTGACTTTGCGAGGAATGACTCGGAGGTCTACATGGGTTTTGGCGGGCGGGGCCTAGTTTTATGGGAAACTAGGGTCGTCACAAGCACGCTTGTGTCAATCTTCAAAAATAAAAGGAGACATTCAAAATTGCTCAAACTACCGAGGAATTGAACTTACGAGTCACACTATGAAACTTTAAGAGATGATAATTGACAATATGCTAAGGAGAGAAATAACAATATCAAAGAACCAATTGACTTCATGTAATGGCCTGAATATAATTTGACGTTATTTATGACGTGTTTGCAGACGTGGCAGACAACTCATACACTCGTGGGACCCGCGAGTTAGGCTTATGCGCGTTGGAGCTAGGTAAATAGTACTTTTGTGTGCTGAATTGATTAATTTGCAATGTTTATCTTGAAATAGTGTAAATGACATAGCAATGTGTGTTAGTATATTACATTTGACATGCGAGACCATGTTTTAAGTAGTCGCCTGATGTGCGTGTCAACGATGGGTACCGGGTTGTTTAATCGAATTAACACTAGGTCGGGGGAAATAATGCACATAAAATGAATAAAATTGGTTAAATAATTAAGATGGAATGTCTAATTGGTGGTTAGGGACATGGTAGTACGAGTAGGTCGCGGTTCGGGATGCGAAATCGGGGTTGGACCGTCAAAAAATGGACTTTTGTGCTAAGAACAAGAGCAAGTGAGTTAGCAGAGTCACAATTGGAGTCACTAGTGGTTAGAAATGTAGCAAATAAGGTCCATGTGATGGCCTTGAGATGTGTAAATGAGTGGTGATGCAAGGTCACTATATATGAGTCATTTTGACGATTTTCTACCACCTTTTCTCTCTCTTCATCATGTTATCCGAGATTGAAAGAGCAAAACCAGGGTTTTGGTGAGTTTTTCTTTGTGATTTATGGAGCTTAGGAAGTGAAAACATCAAATCCAATGAGAAAATCACTTACACCTTCACTTCTTCTATATTTTGGTCATAATTTTGTAGATTTTGGTGAGGTTTTGAGGTTGTCGAGTTATTGTTTAGCTAAGTTTCTAGTGTTTTAAAGTGTTTTTGTTGGTGTTGTGGCTGTTGTTGGGTGAGAAGAAAACCCATAAATTTCAACAGTTTTGTTGTCCAGACCTCGATTAGCGTGTTAGACCAGAAAATTAGCGTGTTAATGTTCGTATGGGCTAAGAATGTATAATTGTCTAGGCATCTAGCACCAATGCCCATACCTAGCGCGCTAATGCACCCCTGTTTTTACATAATTTGTGTGAAATGACTTAACACACATACAAATGACTAAATATCACTTATACATGGACATATGTAATTATGGGTTGTAATTTGGGATATTCGGGACTAAGCGGAGCCAAACCGGGGGTTAGTGACAAAACCATAGAGTGTGGTGTGAGGTGTGTAGTATCTCAACTGAAATTTCTTAAGCAGTATTTTCTTTTGCTTTTGAATTCATTTTTTGTTTTCCAATACTCTATTCAGGGTATGTTGTAATGGATGGATGTTGAGGCTCTCCTTCCGTGCCATTTATGTATACGTCCACTAGGTCATAGCACGTGTGTCATCTCGGTGAATAGGGCTACCCGAGATAGTGACGGACACGTGTGGGTGCGTCGTAGGTTCTACGCCGACCGCCTAGCGGATCCAGATATTAGCCTTGCTTGAGTGCTACTCGTCGACAGTAGTCTGTTGGGAGTCCGAATTATGGCGTTAGTTTGACCCAAGGGGCTAGAAACATACACTTTGAGCTTTACTATTACGTTTGCATGCGATATAAGCACAATTGCCTATATTTTATTTTCGCATGTTTATTTAATAATTTTGTTTTAAATTCCAGTACTTATTTTCGGTATTGCTTACTTAATTTCCTTATGACTACTCACTCTGGACTCGTCATCTGTCTTTTTGTGATGGCTTGAGTGCAGATCCTAGTACGAGCAGGGGCAACAGCAAGCTTCCGAAATACAGAGACGTTTAGTCAGGCTTGTATGTTTGTATATACATATTTTGTTTTATTTTGGGATTTGAGATTGTGTGAGACACCAGGACTTTGTATTGTTGATATTTTGATACATTGAGGTACATACGATCTATAGGTTTTCCACACTAGGTATAAGAGTTAAATGCATGACTTAATGACATGATAAAAGACTTCCGTTGTATTTTATTATGAATAATATGATATTAGAGATAGATGATTTAAGACCATTAACAATTTAAAAAGTAAAAGTATTGTTTATTGAGGTTAATAACGACTAACTGGTGGATGAAATTGTTGGGTTTTGGGGTTCATACGCAGCGGAGATTACAAAACAATTTTGACAAAAACCCCAACAGGATCCGAATCTAATTCCATTAAAAACGTTTAAACCATGAACAACTTAATCATACCTCGATCGCAATATACCTTTCGAAGGTTGATCGATCTCTAAGGCGCCAGCAACGACGAACGCCCTCTACCAGTAGTCCACACACGAACGGCGGCCGAGATTCGAAGTGCTAGCTTCGAGAGAATACCAAACCTTTTGTTTTTCTCTCCAAAACGATCCAGAGCATACCAAAACCCTAAGTCGTTTCTTAAACGAAAATAGAGTTTCGGCCTATTAATCTTTTGTATGTATGTGTTCTAACTTAAAGCGTCTATTTATACAACCCTTGTATATAGACGGTTAAGTAAATTACACATATACCCTTACTTAAAGAAGTATAAGTGTAATACACCACAAGGACGTTTCTGTCATGAATTTTATCACATAAAATTCATTTTTCCGAATCATCTTAAAATCTCGCAAAACCATTCTTAGTGTGCGACCCAATAGGCTCATACAACGTTGGCAGTGTACCAAAACATATTTTGGTATACAAGTCATAAGCGGCCTCTAGCAAGACATTATGACTACCCAAGTCGTACGAATATCAAATCGATACAACCTAATCAATAGTGTATATAACATCCTTTTGTCACACGATATCCATTTGATCAAACATAAGGCATGGAATTGTCATCCAACATGTTCAATCGTACTAGTCTCGATCTCTAGGTAGTGAAAACATCCTAGTGACATTGATCAATATCAATTCATTTAGACTAGGCCTTTTAACGATCTAACACATCGAGGGATCCACTAAATATCTCTTTATATGAGAGGGACAAATTCTATCTTGATTACATAACTTCATCACATTGCTCACACGGTAACCAATCACAACCTTTATAATCGTCAGGTTAAAGACAACGTTTGATTGTGTCAAATCACTTGTGTTCCTAATGTTGAAGTCTCTGGTAATCTCAAGTCGGAGAGGACTGGAATATATACCTATCATGAGAAACAACTATGACTTAATCCATGTGATGTTCTCATAGCGGTCGGTCAGATTACTTTGTTCCCTAACAAGTACTCGTGATCTTGATTCGTACCCCTATACGTATAATCATCATATTATCATCAATCAAGACTCACACTAGTCTTAATTCATTATAGTTCCCAGTATAATGATCGACTAGGGACATTTAAGATATTTATGTAAATACCCATGGATCTTATTATAATGTAAACATGCAAATTAATTATAATAAACAGCAAATGAAATCCTCTATTTTATTAACTAAAAGTATTCATAAAGACAGTTAATGGATTGACCTAGGGCACATGCCCCATCATCTCCCACTTGCGCTAGGGCCAATTTTTGTCAATGGATCCGCAACGTTGTCTTCAATAGGTACTCTGCAAATCTTTACGTCTCCCCTCTCAATAATTTCTTTGATGAGATGAAAACGCCTGAGTATATGTTTGGATCTGTGGTGTGATCTAGGTTCCTTGGCTGCTGTGCTATTGCCCCGTTATTGTCACAATACAAACAAACAGGGTTAGCAATACTTGGAACCACACCTAGTTGAGAAATGAACTTTTTGATCAAAGCGCCTCCTTTCTTTGCATCGGATTACGCAATATACTAAAACTGTTGTAGAATCTGCCACATGCTTTTTGCTTCGAACTTTTCCGACTATCTTGCACCCCATTCAAAGTAAACACATATCAGATTGCGATCTAAAATCATCTATATCGGTTTGAAAACTTGCATCTGTGTAACCATTTACAACTAGATCATTTTCAAAACCTCCATAGACCAAGAATACTTCCTTAGTCTTCTTAAGTATTTAAGGATGTTCTTTCTTGCTATCGGTGACTCTCACCTGGATCGTGCGATATCTGCTTGTATTGCTCAAAGCATATGATACATCAGTCGAGTGCATAACATGGCATACATGATGATAGATCCGATAGCGATGCATATGGAATCTTATTCATACGGTCTCGCTCATCATTTGTCTTAGGACATTGAGTCTTCTTGAGACTTATCCCATGAGACATTGGTAACAATCCTCTTTTAGAGTCTTGTAAATGAACCTATTCAACACCTTGTCTATGTAAGCACTCGACTTAGACCAGATTAGCCTCTTAGATCTATCCCTATAGATCTTTATCCCTAGGATATAGGTGCATCTCCTAAGTCTTTCATTGAGAAACACTTCCCTAACAAGACTTGACATTTCGCGCAATGTTGGGATGTCATTTTCAATGAGTAATATATCATCAACGTACGATTACCCGGAAAAATAACTACACTCCCACATTGACCTTCTTGTATACACAAGGCTCATCTTCGTTCTTAATAAAACCAAAATCCTTGATTGCTTCATCAAAACGAAGATTCCAACTCGAGAAGCTTGCTTTAATAAGCTTGCATACCTTCCTAGAATTCTCGGGATGTAAAAACTTCGAGGTTGTGTCATATACACATCCTCAATGAACTTTCCATTAAGAAATGTTGTTTTTACATCCATTTGCCATATTTCATAGTCATAATATGCGGCAATGACAATTAAAATTCTTATGGATTTAAGCATGGCTCTTGTGAAAAAGTTTCATCATAATCAACACCTTGAGTCTGCTGAAACCTTTTGCTACAAGTCTTGCTTTAAAAGTATGCACTTTGTCATCCATGTCATTTTTCTCCTTGAAAACCCATTTACGTCAATGGTCTTACCACCCCGGGTAAATCAACCAAGTTCCAAACTTGGTTATCATACATGGATTGCTCTTGGAATTCATGGCCGAGCCATTTATCGAGTTTGGTCAGACATAGCCTCCGATAAATGGCGGGCTCATTTTGGTCTATAAGCAACACATCACAACTATCGTAATGAGAAATCGAATCTCTCGGCTCATGTCTTACCCTACTAGATTTACGTGGGCCTTGTGTCACTTGTGGAGGTTCGATCTGGTTCGGAACGTTGTTGAACTTCCGGTAGCGGTTCGGTGTTTTACTGTGATTCTTGAACTTCTTCAAGATTTATTTCTCTCCCACTAGTGTCTTTTGAAATAAATTGTTTTTCCATAAAGGCACCATACCGAGCAACAAACACTTTGTTCTCAGCGGGATTATAAAAGTAATATCCTTTTGTTTCCTTAGGATACCCCACAAATAAACACTTGTCGATTTAGGTGCTAGTTTTTACGAGACTTGTCGCTTTACGTAAGCCTCACAACCCCAAATCTTAAGAAAAGACAAACTAGGTCTATTCCCGTACCATATCTCATATGGTGTTTTATAAACCGTTTTAGAAGGAACTCGATTTAGAGTGAAAGTTGTAGTTTGTAATGCATAACCTCAAAAGGATAATGGAAGATATGCATGACTCATCATAGATCGAACCATATCTAATAAGGTTCGATTTCTCCTTTCGAAACTTCATTCCATTGTGGAGTTCTTTGGTGGAGTCAATTGGGAGACAATCCCACAATTTCTAAGATGATCATCAAATTCTTGGCTTAAATATTCACCACCTCGATCGATCGAAGTGTTTTGATAGTTTTACCAAGTTGATTACGCACTTCATTTTGAAACGTTCAAAACATCTCAAATGATTGACTTTATGTTTCAGTAAGATATACATAACCATATCTGTTGAAATCATCGGTAAATGTAATGAAATCTTGATAACCTCCTCTAGCAATTGTGTTTATAGGACCGCATACATCAGTATGTATTAGACCCAATAAATCACTTGCCCTTTCGTTGTGTCCAGTAAAGGGACTTTTAGTCATCTTGCCTAGTAAACAAGATACGCACGTTTCATATGTTTCTAAATCAAATGAATCAAGAAGCCCATCTTTATGGAGCTTCGTTATGCGTTTCTCGTTTATGTGTCCGAGACGACAATGCCAAAGATAGGTTTGATTACAGAAATGACAATCTTCTTCCTTTTCTTTTGGGTGTTTTGAAGCAGGAATAGGCTCGGGCTTGACTTGTTCCATAGGCTTTGCGACAGGTGCAACAACAGCCTTGGCAACTCTAGCCTTGCCTTTGCCTTTCTTCTTCATTCCCTCTCCCTTTTAGACCATCAACATATTACTAGAGGGTTTCTTGATATTTTGTTCAGCAGTTTTGAGCATCAAATGCAACTCCGAAATTGATTTCTCCATATTACTCATATTGTAGTTCATCACAAATTGTGAGTAACTTTCTGGTAATGAATTCAGGATCAAATCCGTAGTCAACTCTTGGCTTATGGGAAATTCGAGTCTATCAAGTTGGTCAACATAGCCCTTCATCTTCAGAACATGAGGACTAACTGACGCACCCTCAGTAATCTTGCAAGAATGTAGGTTCTTGACTGTCTCGAACCTTTATTGCCTAGCTTCTTTGTTGGAACATTTCCTTCGAGCGTTACGGCCATGTCGTAGGCTTCCATTAGTTCCATGTCCTTCGAAGTTCGGGAACCATAGTTGCTAGCATAATACATGCAACATCAGTATAATCGTTGACATGCTTATTATGCGCATCCTTCACAGCTTTCGTAACATTGGCTGGTGGGTCCTCAGGGATTGAAGCATCCAGGACATACAACTTGCGTTCATGCTTAAGAACAATTCTCAAGTTTTTGAACCAGTCAAGAAAGTTAGTCTCAGATAGCTTATCCTTCTCAAGGATAGATCGCAGTGACAGGGGATTATTGTTACTTGAAGAGGCCATTGATCTACAATAAAGATTATGCAAAGTTTATTTTAGTATAGATGAATAGACTCCCACTAAATTAACAACCCTCCTAAAGCATATTGTTTATTTAGGGGACTAAAATCCATATTTCACCTAATTCTATGACAGCTATGGCATGAAACACAGAACTAGATTATTTAGGTAGGTAACGATTACCAATTACATCTTATGTAATTTTTAGATCCTTTTATGAGATACGGGACATCTTATGTCTTAGCATGTTTTTATCTCATCATTTGCCTAAAGCTCAAAACTATTTTGATGGCTTTATTAAGTCGGACCATTTTAAGCATTTAGGTAACTCTTACCCAACTTGTCTCACCGAGATAACACAATACACCCAACTATGGCTGAAACTATATCAGTGTGATCGAGGCCTTGACAAGTGTTTAAAATGGATGGCACGAGACTTAAAATTTAATAGAGGGATTTTATTCAATTTTAGTGATTTTATGTAAACAATGAAATATCATATATTTTATTGATTTGTTCAATCACTAAACAATTTGGAGATTTTTTTTTATTATTATTATTTTTAGAAGACAAATATCAATTCAGAAAATTAAAATTCGCTGTAGAAAATCATAATTTTCGCTGATTTTATTATAATAAATTAACCCCTTAATTTATCCAAAATTAAGTCAATTAAAACATTTTAATTAACCCGGGCCCACATCTAACTAATCATCTTATCCTAATCCAATTAGGATTTAAGATATTCGAATCCTAGTATATCACCAATAACAAGATTCTTGATATTTATCTCCTATTCTAATTTGTTATCTATCTTTATCAAATAGAAACTTCATAACAAAATAGATATAACAAGATAAATAATTAATTTCGAAAATTAATTATTTATTTTGGATTTAAGATATTTGAATCCTAGTATATCACCAATAACAAGATTTTTGATATTTATCTCTTATTGTAATTTGTTATCTATCTTTATCAAATAGAAACTTCATAACAAAATAGATATAACAAGATAAATAAATAATTTCGAAAATTAATTATTTAATTTGGATTTAAGATATTTGAATTCTAGTATATCACCAGTAACAAGATTCTTGATATTTATTTCATATTCTAATTTGTTATCTATCTTTATAAAATAGAAACTTCATAACAAAATAGATATAACAAGATAAATAAATAATTTCGAAAATTAATTATTTATAAATAAATAATTTCGAAAATTAATTATTTGCAATTTCGGTCCTCATCCAAATAATCACAAACATGTAATTGAATCATGAACTACTATCACAATCGAACCTAATGGTGTCATGGATCATAGAACACGAAACTCAATTCATTAAAATTATTCAAATTAACCTAACATGGTTACTATCATGTACGAAACAAATTTCAATTAAATCACGAATATATATCATATACACAAAACATGATAATAAATCTCAAAGACAACTTATGTATATTACATATACATCAACTATTAACATGCTTTCAATCATATATCATGTATATATCAGAAGAAAACATGCAATGAATTTAATGGAATCAAACTCGAAGGCTCACGATACCCTTTGTTGGGTTTTGGGGTTCAAACGCAATGGAGATTACAAAACAATTTTGACAAAAACCCTGACAGGATCGAATCTAATTCCATTAAAAACGTTTAAACCATGAACAACTTAATCATACCTCGATCGCAATATACCTTTACGAAGGTTGATCGATCTCTAAAGGCGCGCGCAACGACGAACGCCTACTCTACCGATAGTCCACACACGAACGGCGGCCGAGATTGAAGTGCTAGCTTCGAGAGAATACCAAACCTTTTGTTTTCTCTCCAAAACGATCGAGCATACCAAAACCCTAAGTCGTTTCTTAAACGAAAATAGAGTTTCGGCCTATTAATCTTTTGTATGTATGTGTTCTAACTTAAAGCGTCTATTTATACAACCCTTGTATATAGACGGTTAAGTAAATTACACATATACCCTTACTTAAAGAAGTATAAGTGTAATACACCACAAGGACGTTTGTCATGAATTTTATCACATAAAATTCATTTTTACGAATCATCTTAAAATCTCGCAAAACCATTCTTAGTGTGCGACCCAATAGGCTCATACAACGTTGGCAGTGTACCAAAACACATTTTGGTATACAAGTCATAAGCGGCCTCTAGCAAGACATTATGACTACCCAAGTCGTACGAATATCAAATCGATACAACCTAATCAATAGTGTATATAACATCCTTTTGTCACATGATATCCTTTTGATCAAACATAAGGCATGGAATTGTCATCCAACATGTTCGATCGTACTAGTTTCGATCTCTAGGTAGACTGAAAACATCCAAGTGACATTGATCAATATCAATTCATTTAGACTAGGCCTTTTAACAGTCTGACACATCGAGGGATCCACTAGATATCTCTCTTTATATGAGAGGGACAAATTCTATCTTGATTACACAACTTCATCACATTGCTCACACAGTAACCAATCACAACTTTTATAATCGTCCGGTTAAAGACAACGTTTGATTGTGTCAAATCACTGTGTTCCTAATGTTGAAGTCTCTGGTAATCTCAAGTCAAAAATTTGGAATATATACCTATCATGAGAAACAACTATGACTTAATCCATGTGATGTTCTCATAGCCGGTCGGTCCAGTACTTTGTTCCCTAACAAGTACTCGTGATCTTGATTCGTATCCATATACGTATAATCATCATATGATCATCAATCAAGACTCACACTAGTCTTAATTCATTATAGTTCCCAGTATAATGATCGACTAGAGACATTTAAGATATTTATGTAAATACCCATGGATCTTATTATAATGTAAACATGCAAATTAATTATAATAAACAACAAATGAAATCCTCTATTTTATTAACTAAAAGTATTCATAAAGACAGTTAATGGATTGACCTAGGGCACATGCCCCATCAGAAATGACATGTGGGACACAGCTAGCGCTGGTAGGCCAGGTTGTGGGTCCACATTGACCCCCGTGGCGGTCCATATGGAAAACAGGCCATTACACTTTATGCCTAGGAGGTCAACTTTGGAGACGATTTTCCTTATAAGACGATTGTTAGAAAAATATAAAGAAAAAAAAAATCTTCATATGGTATTCGTAGATTTAGAAAAAGCATATGATATAGTTCTTAAAGATGTTTTTTGGTGGGTTCTAGAAAGAAAATGAGTGCACGTTAAATACATAAACACTATTAAGGATATGTATGATAAAGTAGTAACAAGTATAAAGACATTTGAAGGAGCTACAAAAGAATTTCTCATTACGATAGGACTACATCAAGGATCGGCTTTAAGCCCATATCTATTTATATATTTTATTTATGGATGAACTAACTAGGCATATTCAAGAGGATATACCATGGTATATGTTAGTTGAAGATGATATTGTCTTAGTGGATGAAACAAAAGATGGAGTGAATAGGAAATTAGAACTCTGGAGGAATATATTAGAATCTAAAAGCTTTAAGTTGAGTAGGATGAAGACCGAATACATGCGCTGTAAGTTTAGAAACGTTAGACATCGAGATGATGGAGTGGTAAAATTAGGAGAAGTAAAAATTCATAAGGTGAATCACTTTAGATACTTAATATCAGTCATATATGGGAGATTAGGGCTTAATTAAGAATTAGCCCGGGCGGTGCCATGTTTTGGAGAAGGGGTCGTCAAAATTACAAGCAATTTTAATTCAATTCCTTCCACTTTTAGTTAAGTGTGAAATTTAGTAAAACCATTGATTTGTTTGATATCTGAACAGTATAGTTTGTGGAGTCGAAAGGATTGTGAACTCTCATGAATGAATGGACTGCTGATTTTGAGAATTTGTTAAGATGATAGGATTGGGCAGACCGCCAGTAGATCTACAACTGTAATAGGTTTTCTTTTAAGTTGCTTCATATATGTTTTGAAAGACAAAGATAAGCCATTTTAGTAACATAAAACAATGAAAACACTTCACTAGAATTCATCCCAAGTGTAAAATAAAATTCTTTGATCACATAAAGTCACAGTTCAAGCAATCTCCAAAATGACCAAATCAACTTTGGTTCATCAAAGTTGAGACGAAAAGTAACTCTAATAAATTGTTTGGAAAGCTTGTTGCGGAACTGCTTTAAAACCCTTCTTTTGTATGTAAGGAAGTTCTATGCAGATTCAATGATAACCATTCTTTGTAAATTCACCTCACTCATTAGTATAAGTCTATAAAACTCTAGCTCGCATGATAATCCTTTGACCCCTTGAAATTAAGTTTGATCCATGTAGCCGACTCTAATTATTAAGAGAAGTCTTGGTAGTGACACATTGTGAAACTTTACTACAATAAAAATTGTATATATTTTTAAGTTGCTACCTACGTTGTTGAAATTTGGTTAATGTAAAATTATTATATTGAAGAATATCATAAATTTAAAATATAATGTAGAATGACTCATTAGATATTATAAATTTTACAATTTGGTATCATTTAATAGATTGTCCCATGTAATTTGTTTGGAGAAAGTGTTTTAGAAAGTTATTATCTATATATGTTAAATAGGTTTTAAGTTTTAACAAAATCTTTAAAAACATTGTTTAATTGTTGTTGCGTGCTTTTTATTATTATTATTATTTTGAAAAATAGTGCTTTGTTAAAGTTTACACTATAATTTGAAGCAATATATCTATTTTTCTGTATTATTCTCAAATAAAGTTATTTCTTTCAAGATAAGAGACTTTAAATTCTTGTTAATATATACTGAAATTAATCAAATCCAAAATAAGTGAGAGTGATGATGAATTACAAGTTACAAGTTTATGAAACAAACATATTCACGTTTTAAATAACTCTTCATTATTGTATTTTTTTTGTCAATTTTTCTCCTTCAAGTAATTTTTACACTGTGGAGCAACATTTATATCTAATTTCTCTGTAAAAAAAATTTTAATTTCAAATAACACTTAATACAAATAGTGAAAAAGTGTAACTTGTGACCTATGTAATTAAGTTGTTTGATGTATAAAATGGTAAGGAAGCTATTCTTATTT
Organism: Stephania yunnanensis; assembly: GCA_039657365.1. Classification (NCBI taxonomy): domain Eukaryota; kingdom Viridiplantae; phylum Streptophyta; class Magnoliopsida; order Ranunculales; family Menispermaceae; genus Stephania; species Stephania yunnanensis. The sequence continues at coordinate 52,263,250 of CM077588.1, read as the reverse complement.
TTATTGGATAAAGGCTATTCTTTTCTTTTTTTTTTATCTTTTTTGAAAATACTTAACAACGCTGTGCTTTCATATCTTTCATTTAGCCTATAATCTATACTTATTCCCATGAGCTTTTTTTTTATAGGACTTACTAATGTAACCTACGACTATAACGCACGAACATACGAACGACACGCACTTATTCGTGTCCTTTAGATACACATTAATTTATTTGCACACAAATATCGATGCAAAAAATCAAGAGATACGAATAAGTGCTTGTTGTTTGCGTGTTACTGGTTAGGAGATGATTTTGGTTAGGCACTAATATTTGTACACACAAAACACACTAAACTGTACACGTTTGACATGCGACAAAAATCATTTTCATTGTTGTAAACTAAGTTGTAAGTCAACTATAACTTAAGTTGGACTTGCTAGAGACTTAAGTATAGAAGACATAAACTAAGAACTACTAGAAGAAGTAGAGAAGATGAGACAAGAGAGAAGAGAGTTGGAGATGAGAATGTAGAAATTTCATTCATACATTGATGTGTTCTTTACGAGTGAAGGAACTCCCTTATATAGGTCCTTAGTCATGATAAGAATACGTATTTGCACGAAGTGTGCAAGTTACACGAAGTGTGCAAGTTACACTAAAGTTTCATGTCATACAAGATTACAAGTTACATGACAATACATGGACAAGCGATTACACATTGGAGTTGAATACATGTTATGTAGAGTGTACAAGTTACATTTAACGTAGAAGTCATGCTTGATGTTACAATTCAATGTGAAAATAATGTTTGACAATGTGACCATTCATAAGCATAGTTAAAGGGACATCTAATTTACAACATTCATATTGATTTGTTTTTTTAAGAACTAGTCCAAGCCAAATGAATACGTTGAAAAGGTTGTGAATCACAACGCAAAGTTAGGTATGAAAAAGAGATGACGAGAGTTCCTCATTTTGGGCTCCATACACCACTCAAAGGGTACCAACAACACTGTATCAAACTTCCAAAAATGCCCATCTCCTGACCTACTTTTTTTTTTCAAATAGACTCTACTCTTACCCCTCTTTGGAGTGTCATACATAATTACTAATTGTGTATTTAGACTACAAATCTAGGTTTTGTTTGAACATTAATGTATAAGTTTCAGACCTGTACTCGAAGTAAGCTCTATAAGCTCTATATAACGAAACAATTGTATAACAATATTTCTTTCTGAAAATAATAGAGTTTATTTAATCAACTTTAGTTTCTACTTCAGCAATCTCGATGGAAATTCAGTGTATCAAGATTTTTTTTATTTTTTTTTATTTTTTTTTGTCAAAGAGTGTATCAAGATAGAGTTTATTTATTCAACTTTAGTTTCTACTTTAGCAATCTCGATGGAAATTCAGTGTATCAAGATTTTTTTTATTTTTTTTTATTTTTTTTTGTCAAAGAGTGTATCAAGATAGAGTTTTGCACTTTCCCATATGGAAATGGATTAATTTAAATCTTATAAATTAAAAAAAAGTTTATACAAAGAAAAAATGTCATGTGCTACCTTTATGAGGTCGGGTGATTGATTCTATAAAAAGAAAGGTCGTAACTATCTTCAATGGTAAATGTAGATTGTAGTTGTGGATTCATGCACGCATCCTCTCCAATTCAAAATCCCATTAGAAATGCATTAAAGATGTTCCATTAAAACATCTAAGATTCAGAAAAATATTTAGAAACCAATAAATCTGAATCATAAAATCTCAAAGAATGCTATCCTAACGTCAATTAGGTACTCGTTTGCACGCATCTCATCAAAATTTCAATGGATGCACACACGTGCGTGCCCGACCTGAGTATCCAAAAAAATACTAGAAGAACGACAAAATGTCACATCACAAGACACACCGGCTCACAAGAGCCATCCATGCGACTTCAAACCCGCGTGCTATATATCAAAATATATGTATACCATTTCTCAAAGCACGTATGGATGGCGCTTGCAACCAAATCTGCCAATATATCTTGTGGTACGACAGACTGTTGTCAGTTGCCACTCTAGCACTTCTCTTTTCTCAAAAAAATATATTTCCAATGATCCTACCACTAAAGGATGATTTATTTACCTGTTTATTATGTTGATATTTATTTACTTATTTGTTACGCTACTACCTTGAGAGTAATTCATTAACATGTCTATATGTTTTTTTTTACTAAAACACAACAATACTTTTTTAAATATTAGTAATAGTTATTAAGAAAAAAATATAATTATTTATTTTTTTATAATAAAGTGCGAAATATTTGTTTCATTTTAAAAATCACGATAATCTATTAGTATCATCAAAATCATGTTTAGAAGTTCACAAAAGTCACTAAAAATCTTAAATGTTGATAAAAGTCATCATAACGAAATCTACATAAAAGTTTATCGAAGTCTTTCAAAGTCTACCAAAATCTATAAAACTTCAAAAAAGTCATTCGCTTATAAAAGTAACCAAAAGTTTATTAAAATTTCAATTGAATACACCCTGTGTAAAACCATTGATTTGTTTGATATCTGAAAAGCTGGTTGAGTTGAAAGGATTGTGAACTCTCATGAATTAATGGACTGCTGATTTTGAGAATTTGTTAAAGATGATAGGATTGAGCAGCATTGGGAGTTTGATCATGTATGTACACACTTTAGCGTATTATATACATCTAAATGCGTATTGCTTTGGTTTAGAGCAGACCCATTCATATATGTTTTGATGCTACGAAGTTGAGGGTCATCAATTAAACGTTGAAAAAAATTCAATTGCAAAACATAACTGATTGCTTTTGATGATTTCGCAACAGAAAAAGATAAGCCATTCAGTGACATAAAACAATGAAAACACTTCACTACAATTCAAAAAAAAATGTTGTACTCCAAAATGACCAAATAACTTTGGTTCATAAAAGTTGAAACGAAAAGCTAACTCTAAGAAATTGTTTGGAAAGCTTGTCGTATAACTGCTCTAAAACCCTTCTTTTGTATGTAAGTAACTTCCATGCAGATTCAATGATAACCATTCTTTGTAAATTCACCTCACTCATTAGTATAAATCTATAAAACTCTAGCTTGCATGCTAATCCTTCGAATCCTTGAAATTTAAGTTTGATCCATGTAGCCGACACTAATTATTAAGAGAAGTCTTGGTAGTGACACATTGTGAAACTTTACTACAATAAAAATTGTATATATTTTTAAGTTGTTACCTACGTTGTTGAAATTTGGTTAATGTAAAATTATTATATTGAAGAATATCATAAATTTAAAATATAATGTAGAATGACTCATTAGATATTATAAATTTTACAATTTGGTATCATTTAATAGGTTGTCCCATGTAATTTGTTTGGAGAAAGTGTTTTAGAAAGTTATTATCTATATATGTTAAATAGGTTTTAACAAAATCTTTAAAAACATTGTTTGTTGTTGGGTGTTTTTTATTATTATTATTATTTTGAAAAATAGTGCTTTGTTAAAGTTGACACTATAATTTGAAGCAATATATCTATTTTTTCTGTATTATTTTCAAATAAAGTTATTTCTTTCAAGATAAGAGATTTTAAAATGTTGTTAATATATAATTAAATTAATCAAATCCAAAATAAGTGAGAGTGATGATGAATTACAAGTTACAAGTTTATGAAACAAACATATTCATATTTTAAAGAACTCTTCATTATTGTATTTTTTTTTTTCAATTTTTCTCCCTCAAGTAATTTTTACTGTGGAGCAAGATTTACATATAATTTCTCTGTAAAAAAAAATCTAATTTCAAAAAATACATAAACAAATAGTGAAAAAGTATAACTTGTAACATGTGTAATTAAGTTGTTTGATGTATAAATGGTAAGGAAGCTATTCTTATTTTTATTGGATAAAGGCTATTCCTTTCTTTCTTTTTTTTTTTTTTTTTTTGAAAATTCTTAACAACACCGTGCTTTCATATCTTTCCTTTTGCCTATAATCTATACTTATTTCCCATGAGCTTTTTTTTTTTTTAACAATAAATCTTATTAAAGTAACTTACAACCATAACGCACGAATCACACGCACTTATTTGTGTACTTTAGATACACATTAATTTATGTGCACATAAATATAGATGCAAAAAATCAAGAGATACGAAAAAGTGTTTGTTGTTGATTTGGTTAGGCACTAATATTTGCACACACAAAACACACTAAACTGTACACTTTGATATGCGAGAAAAATCATTTTCATTACTGTAAACTAAATTGCAAGTCAACTAGAATTTAAGTTTACTGGTTAGAAGATGATTTGGTTAGGCACTAATATTTGCACACACAAAACACACTAAACCGTACACTTTGATATGTGACAAAAATCATTTTCATTATTGTTAACTAAATTGTAAGTCAACTAGAATTTAAGTTGGACTTGCTAGAGACTTAAATATAGAAGACATAAACTAAAAACTACTAAAAGAAGTAGAGAAGATGAGACAATAGATAAGAAAGCTAGAGATGAGAATATAGAGATTTCGTTTATATATTGGTGTGTTATTTACAAGTGAACGAACCCCCTTATATAGGCTCTTAGTCATGATGAGAATAAGTGCTTGCACAAAATGTGCAAGTTACACCAAAGTCTCATGTCATATAAGATTACAAGTTACATGATAATACATGGACAAGCGATTACACATTGGAGTTGAATACATGTTATGTAGAGTGTACAAGTTACATTTAACGTAGAAGTCATGCTTGATGTTACAATTCAATGGAAGAACAATGTTTGACAATGCACTCATTCATAAGCTTGGTTAAAAGATCATCTAATTTACAACATTCATATTGTTTTTTTTATTTTTATTTTTTTCAAGAACTAGTCCAAGCCAAATGAATCTGTTGAAAAGGTTGTGAATCACAATGCAAAGTTAGGTATGAAAATGAGATGACGAGAGTTCCTCATTTTGGACTCAATACATCACTCAAAGGGTACCAACCACACTTTATCAAACTTCCAAAAATGCCCGTCTCCTAACCTACTTTTTTTTTTTTTTAAATACACTCTACTCTTACCCCTATTTGGAGTGTCATACATACATTACTAATTGTGTATTTAGACTACAAGTCTAGGTTTTGTTTGAACATTAATGTATAAGTTTCAAACCTGTACTCGAAGTAAGGTCTATATAATGAAACAATTGTGTAAGGCAAACCATACTTGTAGCACATTAAAAAAAGCATGCTCCTACCTCTATGAGGTCGGGTGATTGATTTTATAAAAAGAAAGATCGTAACTATCTCCAATGATAAATATAGATTATAATTGTTGATTCATGCACGCATCCTTCTCCAATTCAAAATCTTATTAGAATGCATTAAAGATGTTACATTAAAACATCTAAGATTCAGAAAAATATTTAGAAACTAATAAATTTGAATCATAAAATCTCAAAGAATGCTATCTTAATGTCAATTAGGCACTCGTTTGCACGCATCTCATCAAAATTTCAATGGACGCACACACGTGCGTGCCCAACCTGAGTATCCAAGAAAATACTAGAAGAACAACAACAATGTCACACCACAATACACATTGGCTCACAAGAGCCCTCCACGCGACTTCAAACCCGCGTGTTATACATCAAGATATAAGTATATCCGTATCTCGAAGCACGTATAGATGGCTCTTGCGACTCGGCTGTTGTCAATTGTCAATTGTAACACTTCTCTTTGGTCTTCAAGGTCTCTTTGGGCATTTGAGTTGAATGGGCGGGGTCAGTTTGGTCTTTCCACCTCACTGTCTTTGTACCTATCTACGCTTTCGGAGTCCACGAGACTCCATTCGATCCACCAAACAAACACAATAAATAAAATAAAATCGTTTTCATCGATCGGTTTTAGAGAGAGAAAGCGATCGATCAATCGAGGTTTTAGAGAGAGAAAGCGAGAGCAGCCATGGCGGCTACTGCTCACCAGATCAATTTGTCTTCTTCGCAGTGGATCGGCCAACAACACTCCTCAATCGCCGCCGCCGCCGTGGATCCTCCTCCGCCGCCCCTCTCGTCGCCTTCCGCCGCCGATCCTCCGCGATTCGCGCCGGATCGTACACGGAGGAGCTCGTTCAGACCGCTGTGAGTGTTTGGGTTCACTCGTGTTCAAGATTCAAATATTGGGTTTTGTTGGTTTCATTGATCATTTCTTCTATTTGTGAAGTAGCAAGGTTTCAGCTTTTGTGTGAAAGTAGGGTTTTTTAGGGTTTTTAGGGTTTCGTTGTTGTTGATTTGAAGTTGTTTGATGAGGAAATCGAGTTCATTTGGGGGTTTTTGAATGCCCTTTTGTCTTGATTTGATTGTGGTGAATGGATTTAGGTGTTTTAGTGGGAAGAATTGATGAAAGTTGGTGAATTTAGGGTTCTCATTCGCTTGATTGCTCTTCATGTTGTGTTGGACTTGTAAAATTTAGTGCTTGTTGAGTTGCCCCAAGTTTATGATTATAATAAAGTTCTCTTTTTTATGGGTGAATGTTAATCCCTCCTGATTTGGCTGTTTTGTTGAGTTTTTCGCTATTTGTGTCGTTTTCGCCTTCAATCATCCCTTGTGCTTTGTAACGATCATCAATTTGGGTGTCATTTGCAGATGAAAGTTCCCTATTTGTGGTTTCCCCATTTGAGATTTCTGCTTTGTTTATGTATTTTTTGATTAAATTGCGCCGGCGGACGGAAGGGCGGACGCATTTCTTCGTCTACTACTAATTTGCATTCTTTTTCTTAGTGCCATGATGTTGGACCCTTTAATTCCCAATGCTTGTATTCATAATTGTGATTGCTTTTGGTACATTTGTTATGTAGAAATCTATTGCTTCTCCGGGGCGTGGGATCCTTGCGATAGATGAATCGAATGCGACTTGTGGGAAGAGGCTTGCTTCCATTGGATTGGAAAACACGGAAACCAATCGACAGGCTTATCGGCAACTGTTACTCACCACTCCTGGCCTTGGAGAGTACATTTCTGGAGCCATTCTCTTTGAGGAGACATTGTATCAGTCGACAACAAATGGGAAGAAGTTTGTGGACTGCTTGAAGGATGAGAAAATCGTGCCCGGTATTAAAGTCGATAAGGTATATCTGCTAGACTACTGTCACTATTTTGTATATAATGAAATCCTTGAACTCTAGATTTTGTGATTCCATCATCTTTAGCTTGCGATAACAGACGACGAATGTATCATTTTGTCGCACTGCTATCTTAATTATTTTACATAAGATGAAGACAGTGACCTCTCTAAATTTGTTTACAGGGTTTGGTTCCTCTACCAGGATCAAACAATGAATCATGGTGTCAAGGATTGGATGGGTTGGCTTCAAGGAGTGCTGAATACTACAAACATGGGGCTCGCTTTGCAAAATGGTATATGTTCCGAACTATATATGTTCCCAACTAGTACAAGAGCTCGCTTTGTTTTGTCTTCTTCTTTTTGTTTCCCGCTTGCTAATGGGGGAATGACCAATTTTTCAGGAGAACTGTAGTCAGCATCCCTTGCGGACCTTCTGCTTTGGCTGTTAAAGAAGCTGCATGGGGACTTGCACGCTATGCTGCTATTTCTCAGGTAGGCTTTTAACTATGTATCTGTCTACCTTTGTTTTTGTTTGACAGCCGATACGGCATGTACGATCATCTTCTAATTTTTGCACTGTAATAAGGGTCTCTATCGAGTTTTATGAATAAGTGGCTGATAAGCATAAGGCAAGCATGCAATACTACCATCATAAATGAGTCCTAGTTTTTATTTATTTATTTCAGATCTTGTGGCCTGATGTTCATATATGTGTGCTTAGATATCTCAATTGTCATCTTAGCCCTTGAGTGCACTCTTCAGTCTGATTTTCTCATCATTTATGTTCATAGTGACATTTTATTGCTAGACGATATCCTTTAAGTTTGCTATTTGGTGTTACTGTTTCAGGACAATGGTCTGGTGCCAATAGTGGAACCAGAAATTCTTCTGGATGGCGATCACTCGATTGACAGGACTCTCGAAGTGGCTGAGAAAGTGTGGTCAGAGGTCTTCTTTTACTTGGCCGAGAACAACGTGGTGTTTGAGGGGATCCTGCTTAAACCAAGCATGGTAACTCCTGGTGCTGAACACAAGGAGAAGGCTTCCCCAGAAACCATCGCAAAATACACGCTTACAATGCTGAAGAGGAGGGTACCCCCTGCAGTTCCTGGAATAATGGTATACCTTCTCCGTTTATTTATTCGTGAATTTTTCGCAAGCGTCCTCTCTTGACTTGAGTGCACATACGAGCACGTTATTGTTAGCGTTTACATTTGGTAAAGCCTGGATTCTTCTCTCAGAAAGTACCCGTTGCTTAGCCTAGTGAAAAAGGCGTTGCACGTTTCGTTTCATCAACTTAATGTTTGCTTAGATTGGTTCTGTTAGTAAATTTTATTTTGTGGATTCCAGTTCTTGTCAGGAGGACAATCTGAGGTAGAAGCAACACTGAACCTGAATGCAATGAACCAAAGCCCCAACCCATGGCATGTGTCCTTCTCCTACGCTCGAGCCCTACAAAACACTGTCCTCAAGACATGGCAGGGGCGTCCAGAGAACGCCGAGGCTGCACAGAAGTCGCTGCTTATACGTGCCAAGGCAAACTCCCTGGCGCAGCTCGGCAGGTACTCAGCCGAGGGCGAGAGCGAGGAAGCCAAGAAGGGAATGTTCGTTAAGGGTTACACTTACTAAGTGGAATCACCTTTTCTACTTTTCAATGCCTGTCCCCAAAGCTCAGGAATTACTATCACAAGTTTTATATGATTATTAGAGTCAGTTCATATGAGAGTGGTAGGTGGTGCGGTTTAGACTCGAGAATATACTTTCATGTTTGTGTTTGAATAATAATGTGGCAAGATCACATAACTCTTTTGGCAGTGTATTTAAGAGGTTTCATGCAGTGAAGTTTCACTTATTTTTATTTTGCAGGATCTCCAATTTGAAACTTTAAATATTGCAATAAGGAGAATGCTAGTTTGACTTCGGTTGGACCAGCAATTATATGCGACCAGCAATTATATGCGTCCCCTCGATGTGCTTCAGGATGCATGCATGCATAAACGCATTTCAATGAAAATGAAAGATGCGCACACGTGTGCCCAACTTGGGAGCCTAAAGTGCGCGTCACACTAGCATTTTCCTTGCGATAAATATAGATATCTACTCTACTACTACCAAAGATTTTTCATTTTGCTTAAATATAACTTGTCGTGTGTAAAATTTTCATTGTTAATGTCTCTCTTACTTTGGAATTACTTTGGAATTGAGGGATTTATGGGAAGCCAATATTTGACAACATGAAACAATGATCAGAAGCAAATATTATCACTAGCTTATAGAAGCTAGAAAGAGGAGACTTGCAGAGTTGAAGAAGCCAAGGAGCTCCAATTGCTAAACCCAGCAGAAAAAACTAAAAGCCTTTGAGAATCTGCTGTTCAAATCCATCCATGCTAAGTTCATCATTTGAATCATTCAGAGCCATCAGCATTCTTTCGACGACCTTTAGAAACCCCGATGTCTCTTTCTTGCCGAAAATCCTTAGCACCGTCTCCGACTGCCTGCACCGACAAGTCAAACCATGGACTCTTCAAGTAATTTGGAATGCTTTCATTCCTAAATTCAGATTGTTGGGTGGGTCACTGTTAAGAGTAAGGATCAGTGCTATGAAAATCTTCCAAAAGAAATATTCGCACTGGTGCATTTGCACATTAGCATGTTCTGCAAGGTAGAGATGGGAAATCCATTGACCACATTTTTATTCATTTCGACTTTCTTCTAATTATAGTAACAAAGCCTTAGATTGAGTCGACAATCAGCTATATGGATCAAACTATTCAATTGTGCTCAATTTTATACAATTAATGATGCGCTGTAATAATCCTTGAAATCCTATATACTTCAGGCATCCCAAGTTATCTTATCGTAAAAGGAAACAAAACAAAACTCACAGTAAAAATTACTAGAAACACTTATACTTGAAATGTGAATGTTTTGATTAGTTCCTGCCATTAAAGTCACGGGCAATGCCTAAATCATGCATTAATAACTGCCTTAAATCTCTCTACATCTTCTGGAAAGGGAACTCGCTAGAGATAAAGTACAATGGCTCAAAGAGAGAAGATTCGTGTTGTGCCAAATTGAAGTAGACAAAATTTTTACTTCAAAACTTAAAACCATGATCAGAACTCAAAAGCAAATATTATAACTAGCCAACATATAGAAAGGACTTATATACTTGAAGAAGCCAATGAGCCCTTATAGCTAAACCAAACAGGTAAAATTTACAAGCCTTTGAGAATCATCTTTAAATCTTCCACATTTTTTTGACTATCTTCAAAAACTGAGGTTTCTTTCTTGCCACAACCTTAGCAATCTACCCGACTTACTTAACCTACATCCTACATCGACAAATCAACCATGACTTCTCAAAGTAAGTTGGAGCACTTTCCTCCTAAATTTAGATTGTTGAGAGGCTCATTGCTAATGGAAGGAACAAAACTATGGACGTCCTCCAAAAGAAGTATCAGCATTGGTGCATTTCTTCTAATGCTGCAGGTTAATATGTTCTGCAAGATAGATGGCAAATCCATTGACAGCATTTTCGGTCATTGCGACTTTCGGAATGAGTTACTAAATAGGTGGAATATTTATCCAGGAGGAAGATCAGATGGCCTGAAAACACATCAGAATTGTTCCGACAATATGAAGATCAAATGCTAAGATTAACAAGAAGTTGAGTAGAAAATTGAGTGCAGTCCACACCACAGCTAGACTGGTATCTAAATTTTACAGCTATCAATACACTCAGTTTCTTCCATAAAAAGAAGCCACGTAAAAATTGCTAGATAGAGATTTCCAATAGAGATTTCCAACCATCTAAAAGACTTGGACTTCTCTTGTAACCCTCAGACCAATTGGATCAATTAGATCATGTTGCATTTGAAATTGAACCAAAAAAGAGAGAACTAGATCTTCTCCTCCACTGCCACTGATACAAAGAGTGAACAATGAGGGATATGCAAGGAAATAGCATGCAGTCATACAAAAGCATCTATGAAGTATAATCCAGTCTGAAACCTTGACATTAGTAGAAACTTGAAATTTCCTAATGCCCCAAGAAGCTGGAGCCTTGAAGTGGTAAAGATCAAGAATTTGTGGTACCAGATATGAAATTTTATAGGAGGAACTGCATGTGTGATATCCTGATTGGAGAAGAGATTAAGCTCTCTAGTATAGGAAATTGTAAAGAATTTAGCTGCAACAAAAAGGAAAAGAACTTGGTACGAGGGATGAAGAAAGTAGGAGATTATTTTTGTTGCCTGAATAGAACCTGCAAGAGTTTGGAAAGAAAGTGCCAAGGGGGAATCTCCAATTCACCTGACCTCAAAAAGTGGACCGAAGAGCCATTACCTAACCTTTTTTTTTTTTTTTTTTCACCAAAAGAGGCACCACCTACTGTAAATATTTGTTTGATCACTAAAAGAAGGTAAATAAACTGAGCATATGTCCATGGGCTGAAATCCTGAATATGTGGGGCTTTAGAAGACATTCTCTGTCCCATGGATTCTTATACAAGCCATGAATGCCACAAATATCTCTGGCTAAGAAGCTGCCCCGCCCACTCCTAGTTGATTTGTAAATTACCAGTCTCCTTACTCAACTAAATCTGATAATTTTCTACTTCTCCACTACGATACATGTAATCACTTGGCTGTATGAAAACTTCCAACATAAGCAAGAAACTTGTCCAAGTTTTCCATTCATAATAACTCAAGGTGAACAAACTTCCACAAAAACTTCACATTATGAATCATCTCAGTGTCAATTCACCAAAAATTGTAAATGGGACTTTTCTTTCTAGGAACATCAGATACTGCATCCTAGACCTTGGCTTAGAATTTTGTTGTCAGTAGCCTGTGTAGAAGATCTGAACAAACATTTGTCAGCAAGAAACAACAACATAGCCTCAGTTCCAAATTAATTGAGGTCAGCTAAATGGATCAAACTCTTCCATTGTGCTCGATTAAGTGCAATTGATAGTGAGCTTTCCAAACCATTCAAACCCTCACTTCATTAATGTGTCTTAAGTTAACTTTGATCTACCCTTACCTCGTCGAATTTTTTCAATTTCTACTGAGGCAAGTTTTCTAGTGGAGTCATTTGTAGAAAACTAAAAATAAAAAACAGCAGTCTTCCAAAGAAAGCAGCTCAGATCGCACCAAATTGACACTGCTAATAGATAAAAAACAAGCTCACAACAGCGCATATGCAACACGAACAACAAGTCGCAGCCGGGTTACATCATAGTGTGGAAATGTGTAAACAACTGATCTACACATTGCAAGCAACGCTATGATAATCCGAGCAATGCTTCCAGTTCGAATCACTGGTAGATAACCATACTAAGAACACAGAGCATGTGGGAGCAAGATTATATAAAAAAATAACCATATCAAAGATCAAAGAAAGCAACAAAAAAAAAAAAAGCAAATGTAGTCTAACCATGCGGAATGAGAGTTATAGTAGTTATTGAAACTTTCATTAGAACATTTAACAAACTGTTTTTTTTTTTTTTTTTAAAAAAAAAAGGCTAAACTTAGAAGAATATGCAAATGATGTAGAATCTTAATTCATCGACTATGGCAAGATTTTGGATATCAATAAAATTAAACCAAGACAGAATGGAACTTGAAATAAGAAAAACCAATAACAATCACCAAAACCATCAAAGTTAAGTAAAAATATTAAAGAGGAAGCATTCAAAATAAGACTCAACATTCATTGAAAGATGTAATCTAGCTAAAACTGATTGCATATCACTCCAAAATAACACACGAATACTAATAAGCCAAAATGCTGTCATTTGCCCAGCGATAACGTGATCGCATAAGAACTATCTCACCGTAATTATGTCGTCAATCTTCAAAATCATCCTCACGCACTCCGTCGCAAGGGTAATCGCACTGGTACTCACAAGCAAAGGCTGGATCACATTCTCCTCCAATATATTTGTAATCTGCCCTTTTCGTACATTGATCCCGGCATTGATCTCCCCCTGTGCGTGGCGATTGCGAAGCTCGGTGACAATCGTTATAGGATTCAATCCTGCATTTTCAGCTAGAGTATATGGAATAACTTCAAGAGCTTCGGCAAATGACCGGACGCAATAACTCTCCATTCCTTGCAGAACCTTAGCCCAAGCACCGAGCTGCCTCGAAAGCTCAATCTCCGGCGCTCCCCCACCCGCAATCAAGAACCTCTTGCTCACCAAACATCTGATGACACACAAAGCATCATGTAAACTCCTTTCAGCTTCATCAATAACCAGCTGATTCGATCCGCGAACAAGCACAGTCGTCGTCCTCCCCATATCCTTAATACCCGTAATCTTCACGATTTTCCCACCATCACCAAGTGAAACCTCCTCAACGCAATCCGCCCGGCCCAACTTCTCCTCCCGAAAATGCTCAATGTTCGCAATAGGCAAGCAATTCAATGTCTTGGTAATGAACTCAATCTCGTCGCGCTCCACATCCTTAACCACCAAAATCTTAGCTTTCGCTAGATAATGCAGTGACAAATCCGTCACAGCATCCCTCAGAATACTCTTCTGAATCAACAACGCATTGCACCCAGTCGCCTTAATCTTCTTAATAATACCCAGTATGTAATTCCTCTCCTCCTTCAATATCCTATCCATCTGAGTATAATCAGAAACCACAATGCTCTGCTCGATGTCGGTCTTCGGCGGCGAAATCTGAAACTGAATCACCCCAATTTTCGCATTCTCGACGCGAGTCAGCCCCCCCGCCGAATGGCTCACCTTCTTATCAAAAACCAGACCTTTAACCAACTCAGTGTCGTCAACAGTCCCTCCAAGCTTCTTCACAATCTTCACATCCCTCAAATCCACCAAATCAGGCTTCGCCGGATCCACAACAGACAACACGGCGTCCACCGCCAGCGGCGCCAGCAATGTCGAGTACTGACTCACAACCTTGCTATTCAGCGAAGTGCTAGCGGACTTGATCAGCGACTCCCGATCCGACAACTCCACCGGCACGGCCATCGCGGTGAGCACCTCCACCGCCTTCTGCGCCGCCTTGTGAAGCGAATCGGAGATCACCGTCGGATGGATCCCGTTGGTGAGCAATGTGAGGCACTGCTTCAAAAGCGCGCCAGCGATGACGACCACGGTGGTGGTGCCGTCGCCGGCGACGATGTCCTGCGATTTCGAGAGCTCGACGAGCATCTTCGCGGCGGGCTGAAGAACCTCCATCTTGTTCAAGATGGTGGCGCCGTCGTTGGTGATGATGACCTCCGCGGAGGCGGTGGAGATCATCTTGTCCATGCCTTTGGGGCCGAGGCTGGTGCGGACCGCGTCGGCTACTGCTTGCGCGGCTACTATGTTGGCTTGGCGGATGTCGTCCTTGCGCTTGTTGTCAACATAGCTCTCCGTCTTGGATGACGATCGTGGTGGTTGCGCTAGTGCGGCCGCCATTGGAGGAGCTCTGAAACCCTAACCCTAGATGGCGAGTGCGAAATGAGAGTGAGAGAAGTGAAGCGAAGCGAAAGCGGGAAAGAAAGATCTAGACTATAAGACGTGTTTGTAGAGACCCAAGTGCTAGAAATGGGAGAATGAAAGGTAACTTGACACCACATGACACAATTGCTCGCTCAAGACTATGGTTGGGCATTCGTCTCCACAAAATCACTCAAATCGTTAAAACCGCTTAAACCGTGCAAATTATATGATTTAGAGGAGGTTTAAAAAATTTAAAAACCGCAATTTCACCATTTGGTGGTGGTTTTCATTTACAAAAAAAACGCGGTTCACTAAACCGCAAAAACCATCTATAAACTTAAAATTTATTGAAATAAAGTTGAAGTATTTTCTTGTAATTTTAGCTTTCAAAATGATTTTAGACTCACAATTTTGATTGAGTTCATGTGTAATATTGTGTTTTTGGTGGATGGTCATGTATGAATATATTTTTTGTTGATGAGATTGTATGGAATGTGTGATTTTTTATTTTTTTTTTTTTGAAAATGTGTCACAAAAAACCGCAAAACCAAACCACGCAAATTGCGATCGGTTTGGTTGTGGTTTTGAGGTTTCGCGGTTTGGTGATGGTTTGCAAAATGACCAAACCGCGAACCTTCTATTTGGTGGCGGTTTGATGGTTTTCACCACCAAATTGCGATTTGCGGTTTGCCCACCCCTACTCACGATGCAAAACACGTAAATTGAAGTTGCATGAAAGACTCATATGAGCTAATCTGTCTTGTTGTGTGATATTATTCATTGTCGTTCTAGTGTTTTTTCTTACTAAAATAACGACAAAAAGTAACACTACATGACATATTGACTCACAATAGTCATTTATGTTTGTCTCGAGATTCAAAAATATACAGATCTCGATGCATAATACTTTGATTGCAGCATAAAAGGCTCTAGTATGACATTGTTGTTGCCGTTCTATAATTTTCCAAGGGTTTAGAGGGCCATTTGGCGGTATGCATTGTGGGGCTTGTTTTTCATATTGCAATTCAGTTATTGAATCAAGAACCAAACGGGTCGTGCGGTTTTTTTTTTTTTTTTTTTTTTTCAAATTCGTTGTACCTCCCTATTATAGTCTAAGATTTTCTCTTAAGGTTTATAAAAATATGTAAATTGTAATGAGCTTATTGGCCTTTGTACCGTGTAACACAAAATGGACAGTTTTGTTATGTGATTTTTTGAGCTTATTTGTTATTTTTTAGATTGGTTGATGTGGCACTGTCAGAAGACTTAAAACTACCTACAGTTTTTATTGTAGAAGTGATTTTTGTAGACATTTTGTACACTTTATTTTATTTTTTTTATATAAAATATTTATCTTCGTGCAAGCAACGAATAAACAATAAACAGTCGTGGTACCAAATAAAGTTTTTTGTAGCAAATTTATGCGTTGAAAAATATACGGGCTAGTATTTTTTTCAAAGTTTTAAGCATCGAAATTTATATTTTCCTGCTTTTAAATTCATATTATACTTTTTTCAAAATAAAAAGAAACTACTAAGTAATTAGTGTGTCAACAAATGAAGGTGAACCAAGTTGGCAGCGCAATTGTAGATTTAAGTTTCTCTTTCAATATTAAGAGAGAACTCGTTTAAGGTACTTCACAAATTAATCAACTCTTGACGTAATTGTAAAAATGAAGATACTGCCAAAGTAATTAACTTTTGACGTAATCGTAAAGTTGAACTTCACAAAAACTTTAAAAGCTAATGTATTGTAATTTTTTTTGAAATTAAAAAACAACTCTCAATAAATACATGATCGTAGAGAGCGTAGTAAACGTATAAAATGAGGTTACCGAGTTCATACATGACGCCAACTATTATTAATAGGTAGTTACCGAGTTCGAGTCGCAGCAATAGCAACTATATTACGTCCTCCAAGTATTTTGAGGCGGTCAAGACACTCATCGATCTCAAAATAAAAATAAAAATTGAGTTACTATCGGAAAGGCCTTATGAGCCGACACTGACACCCAAACAGTTCCTTCCCAGACTCCGCACCAGACCATGTACCTGAACCCCACAACCACAACTCTTCGCCACTGCAACCACTCTCCATCTTCTTCTCCTCCTCTCCGAATCCCTAATTCCCCCAAAACCCTAACCCTAGCCACCGACGCCATGATCAGAGACCACCACCAGCAGCAGCAGCAGCAGCAGCAGCCGCATCTGACGCCGCCGACGCCGTCTCTCTACATTCCGCCGCATCGATTGCGGTCCATCGTCGTCTCTTCCGCGCACGGCTCCTCTTCTCGCGCTTCTTCCGCTACCACCGTGGAGTCCAGTTGGCGAGAGAGCGATGGAAGGTCGATCGGGAACGCTAGGAAGACTCCGTCTTGTCATTTGCAGCAGGAGCAGCAGAATGGTCGGAGTGATGATTGGTCTGATGAGTCGGATGCGGAGCTGGATTGCACCGCCGCGGCGGCGGCGGCGGCGGCGGCGCTGAAGGTCAGTTGCGGTTTTGGTTTATTTATGCTGTCGTTTGATTTATTAGGTTAAATTGCGGTTTTGTGTTGTGGAGATAGGATGGTAGTTGAGGAAAGATGAATGCTTTCTGTACCGTGATTGGAATTTTTCGATCCTATGCGCCTAATGATCGAGATGAGGACCTTTACAATGTAAATTATGGCTTGATGGAGCGCCATGGAAGAGTTTGATCTGAATAGTGGATCCCAACCCAACTAATTTGTGCTTGTGCATATGCACACTGTTAGCCCCTCGGTAGTTGTACCCGAGAAAGGCTGGGTTATGCAGCCGAAACACCTAGCACTTACACAAGTTTCGGTGGGTTTGGGGGTTCCATACATCGTGAGAGTTTTCTTGGTTAGTTGTCGAGGCATAAGGCATGCGCGACACGGTGGCACATAAGAAATCCAATTTTATAGAGTTAGATTAAGATAGCTTGGGATGCATTAATTATAATACTTTAAAGCTTACGGCATCACATCAATTACAAAATTGAACCTAGCACCATGGAAATGTGGGATCAATGTGATTTGGAGTGGGGCGTTGTTGTTGTTGAATCATATACTGATTTATATGGCATTATTATACTCTTCGGACTCATGAATAATGTTTAACGATTCTGATTTCAACATGAAATAGCATGCTTCTTTATGGAAAAAAAAAATGAAAACTTTGAAAAAGCAGGTATCTTACACCTTGATCTTAAAATATTGTTTGTTTTGTAATGATATTGTGTAAGATTGAGGAACGAAGACAGCCTAAAAAGTTCTTGAAATAAAGCAATTGGTGGTCCTTCACTTAAATAAGTCGAGAGATGTTTATCAGTTCATTACAAGCCTTTAAATTTTCGATATTAACGAAATCAATTTTCTAAGTGAAGCCTATGACACGATGATGTAAGGTCTCAACACCAAAAACAAAATCTTTCTACTTTCTGAAAGTACACATTTGCATGGATTATTGTTGTGCTCGCATTTCTAATCTTAACCAAATCAAGTAAATCACGGGCTCATTTATAGACTTGACCTTCCAATAAAAATTAGTTCCCAAGCCACATATTTGTTCCTTTATACATATCTAACACACTATCACGTACTCACAACACCTAACTGAATATGTTTTGTTACTATAAAAAATTAAGTGGTGCCTAGAGCATTCAACGTTTATGTAAGTTAAGTTAAGAAATTGGCTACTAAAGAATTTGATAAGTTCAAAAAATAAGGAGAGGAAAGGAGCTTGTATTGATAGAAAATTGGATTTACAGTGAAAAGATAGACAATGCAAGCAGTCTATACACTCCAGAACAATGTTCATACATCAAGAAATGACCATTACTCCCTTTCCTCTCTACTTATATACTACTATGTATTGTAACCCCCACTTACATCCCTTGCCATTTGCCATTGAGGCAATGACATGTGCCCCCGCACTCTTCTTATGCCTGCTAGAGTATTTGAGCTTCATAGGAGGTTTATCAATACCACCCCCACAAGAACCTTGTCATCAAGGTGGAAATCCGGGAACTGGCACTGAATAACGTCCACAGGTTCCCAAGTGGCTTCAAAATCTGGTACGTCCTTCAAAAAAATCAGCACTTCACGACCATTCGTAGCACGACGAAAACTAGCCGCACGAGCCGGCTCAACACCCCATTCCATGTCAGTCGTCAATGAAGTAGGAAGAGGCCGGACGCGGTCCAAAGACCCCAAGGCTGGTTGCAGCTGTGAAACATGGAAAACTGGGTGGATGGAGGATGAAGAAGGTAACTCCAACTTGTAAGCCACAATGCCGATCTTCTCCAATACTTTAAAAGGACCGAAGAAGTGAGGTGAGAGCTTCTCATTGGGGTGGCGAGCCAAATAATGTTGGCGGTAAGGCCGAAGTTTCAAATACACCATATCACCAACCGAAAACTCCACATTCCTGCGATGGAGATCAGCAGTTGATTTCATCTTAGCTTGGGCCCTTGCAAGATGAAACTTAAGCTCATCGAGAATGGCATCACGAGTCCGCAATTGAGCATCCAGATCAGCCACAGTAGTTGCATAAGCACCATAGGGAACAATCAGGGGAGGGTCACGATCGTAAACAACCTTGAAAGGCTTCATATTAGTAGTCGCATGGGAAGAAGTGTTATACCAAAATTCAGCCCACGCCAACCATAGACTCCACTGTTTAGGTTTATCAGAAGCAAAGCAACGCAAATAGGTTTCGGGGCACCAATTGATCACCTCGAACTGCCCCATTAGATTGTGGGTGGTAGGCAATGCTATGATGCAGTCGAGTGCCTTGAAGTTTGAAAAGTTCCGACCAAAAAAAGCCGAGGAAAACCTTATCACGGTCCGACACGATAGACCGAGGGAACCCATGCAACCGAAGCACTTCCTTAACAAAAACAACAGCCACCGATTTCGCAGTGAAGGGGTGAGCCAGGGAGATGAAATGGATGTACTTGGTCAATCGATCAACAACTACAAGGATCACCGAGAAGCCATTAGATTTTGACAAGCCTTCAATAAAATCCATTGCAACATCTTCCCAAACTTGGTGAGGAATAGGGAGTGGTTGTAAGAGCCCAGCTGGAGAGAGGGACTGATACTTATGTTGTTGACAAATAGAGCATTTCGTCACATATTGCTTGATATCCTGTTGCATACCCACCCAATATAAATCCCGTTCAATATGTTTGAAGGTGCGAAGAAAGCCTGAATGCCACCCAAAAGCACCATCGTGGTATTCGAACAAAATGCGTTGTAGTAGCGGAAAGCCTTTTGGCAAAACTAGTTTGGACCAAAAAAGTGACAAACCATGATGGAGAGTATACCAAGGCCAAGCCTTAGAACCCTGTTGCAGGTTAGTATAGATCTTAGAGAGGGACGGGTCTTGAGCCACTGCGTCTGAAATATCCTGCACTTCAAGGACACGGTGAGAAACCAGTGAGTTCAAGGCGACGTCAGGGACAGGGGGAATGCGGAAACGCATTAACAACCTTATTTGAAATACTCGACTTGTATTGAATTTCAAAATCATAACCGATCAGCTTTGCGACCCATTTCTGGTACCCCGGTTGAACTACGCGCTGCTCTAAAAGGTACTTCAAACTCCGTTGATCGGTGTGGATGAAGAAATGACGTCCGAGCAAGTAATGACGCCATTTTTGCACTGCAAGGACCATTGCCATCAACTCAAGTTCATAGATTGACTTGAGCTGATTGCGAGGAGACAATAGCTGGTTGAAATAAGCAATCAGCCTGCCATGCTACATCAAGACGGCCCCTAGCCCAAATCCCGAGGCATTTGTCTCCAACATGAATGGTCGTGAGAAATCCGGCAGCCCTAAAATCGGAACTTCCATCATAGCGGTCTTCAATAACTGGAATGTTGTTTCAGCTTCTGTAGACCACCCAAAAGCATTTTTTTGAGTTGTTGTGTAAGGGGGTAAGCAATTGACCTATTATTGGCGACAAAGTGGCGATAATAGCCCGTGAGACTGAGAAAACCCCGTAACTCTTTGATGTTGGTCGGGGAGGGCCAACGTTGCATAGCCTCAATTTTCAAAGGATCGACCGAAACTCCATCAACAGAAATCCAATGCCCCAAGTATTCAAATGATGACTGCCCAACAACGCATTTCTTAAGCATTAACATGTAAGTTGTTGTCGTGTAAGGCCTGAAGAACTTGGGACAAGTGATCCATATGCGTGGCGAGGTCCCTGTTATACACCAAAATATCGTCAAAAAAGACAAGGACAAATTGACGCAAGAATGGTCGAAATACCCAATTCATAAAGGCTTGAAAAGTTGCAGGCGCGTTGGATAAACCAAACGGCATCACTAAGAACTCGTAATGCCCTTCATGAGTCCAGAAAGAGGTCTTGGGAACATCTGAAGACTTTACTCTGATTTGGTGATAGCCCGACTTCAAATCCAACTTGGAAAAGATAGAGGCTCCATGTAGTTCATCAAGTAATTCATCCACAACAAGTATGGGAATCTATCAGGTACTGTCACCTTGTTTAGTGCGTGATAATCGACATAGAGCCGCCAACTTCCATCCTTCTTCTTCACTAATAGCACCAGGCTCGAGAAAGGGCTTGTGGAAGGTTGAATGATACCAACGAGCAACATATCACGAACCAATTTCTCAATCTCCGTCTTTTGGAAATAGGAGTTTAAGGCCGCACGTTCACTGGACCCGCTGTAAGCAACAAAGTAATGGCATGGTCAATCTCTCATTCAGGTGGATGAGAATTGATAAGGCTGAACACCAAAGGGAACCGAAACCAATAAGGAAACTCCAAAATAGAAGAATCCAGTGAGCTTCTGGGGACCAATGAGCATAAATCAACCAACAATCCTTGACCATCGTGGAGAAGCTCTTTAGATAGGGACTTCAAGGAAACATTTCGTTTACACAAGCTAGGGTCACCTTGTTACAAGTAAGACCACCCCTTGAAAAGAAATTTCATAGTGAGACGGTTCCAATCAACTTCCATACTGCCCAAGTCACGCAGCAACGACATGCCAAGGATGGCATCCGTGCTTCCCAGTTGCAGCGGCAGGAAATCCTGCTTAACCTCCAGCCCTTGTATATAAATAGACAAATCTCTGCAAATACCACAACCCATCATTGCCGACCTTGTACCCATCATCACACCATACCGGGACGTCTCAGCCAGTGGTAAGTTCAACTCCTCTACTAGCTATTGAGAGATGAAATTGTGAGTCGCACCACGGTCGATGAGAACGGTGATGTCCTTAGACCCAAGAGTGCCATGAAGCTTCATCGTGCCCAAGACGGTCAACCCCAAGACCGTATTCATAGATAACTAAATGGTGTCGAGATTCTCCGAAACAACCCCCGCATCGGCACCATCCTCGGTAGTGACGATCTCGCCGACTCCTCCGGAATCATCGTCACATACATGTATCAACTGTAGCAGTTTCTTGCGAACATGGCCTGGATTATACTTCTCATCACTGGAGAAACACAGTCCTTTCGCTCGATGTGTCTGTAACTCCGCCTCCGTGAGTTGAAGATGACGTCGCATAGGTTTAGGGGTGGGAGGAGGTGAGTTGACGAGAGGAGCAGAGGATTTGGACCCTAATGAGATAGAACCAGGAAAGGAAGCAGCTGGGCCCACCTGTTTAAGTGATGCTGCTTTTGGGCTTGAAATAGAGCCTTGAACTGGACCTCGACCCATCCCAAGTTATAATCCACCATTTGGGCCATCTCCATCAAATCGGAAAGCCCAACCAGCCTCAATAGACGCACCTCCGAGCAAATCCCTAGCTTCGGAGCCTTCATGAAGGTACTCTCCAAGATATCCTCTGCGATCTCCGGCACTGATGTTGATAAGGTCTTGAAATTTCGCCGAAACTTTGCAACTGAACTAGTCTGTTTGAGATCAAGAAGGCGTTCCTTGAGGCTGCCAAATTGAGTCTCACTGAATTGTTTGAGCAATTGAAACTTAGATCGGACCAACTGACAAAGGGGATACGAGAATCGGACCATCGAAACCATGCCAAAGCCTCATCATCAAAACAGATTCCCGTGGCCATAATTCGTTCAGCATCGGAGAGTCGATTAATCTCAAAATACAGCTCGGCGCGAAACAACCACCCCTCCGGGTTCTCGCCATTAAAAACGAGTAGTTGGAGTTTCCGACCTCCGCACCATGCATTCGAAGAAGAATAGGGATCGAAGGTGTTTCCCCTGGAAGCAAAGTCAAATTGATAATAGGAAGGATTTGAACCAACCTTGGGGTCTCGAATTTGACTGCTTAGCCGCGGATCTGCAGAGATCGGACTTCGATCTACCTGGCCGGCCCCAATCTACTCACCCTCGCTGATTCCAGACACACAGCCGTCATTGCCCGCTACTCCTTTGCCCTTAGACAAAGCTTGCACCGATCGTTAGGTATTGCCCAACGATTGCACCACCTGAGCCAAGCTTTGTGTTAGGGTATCCATCTTCTGCTCCATGGAAGAGAAGCGGTCCAGATCTCCCTGTATGCGATCTATCTCTTTCTCCGTCGCCACGAACTTAGCATCGCCTTGTTTAGGTCCCCCCATGGAATCAGATTTGGTTCTGACCAATTTGATAAGTTCAAACAATAAGGAGAGGAAAGGAGCTTGTATTGATAGAAAATTGAATTTGCAGTGAAAAGACAGACAATTCGAGTGGTCTATGCACTCCAGAACAATGTTCATACATCAAGAAATGACCCTTACTCCCTTTCCTCTCTACTTATACACTACTATGTATTATATACCACAATGTATTGTAACTAACTGGACCAATTTGTAATTGGTCCCCACTTACATCACTTGCTAGCTGCCACTGAGGCAATGACATGTGCCCCCTCACTCTTCTTATGCCTGCGAGAGTATTTGAGCTTGATAGGAGGTCTATCAGAATTCTGAAAATGGAAAAAAGGAAAAGATAGTTCTGGAATCAGTTTATCTATGTATTCATAGGTAAATGAAGTATGGTATAGGAATGTACCAAAAAAAAAGGAAAAAAGAAATATGGTATAGGAGGTAAACTGAGCATCTATTTTTCTTTTGACATCTATTAGATGTATTATTTACTGGAATGATAGCTTTCCATAGGGACGATTCCTTCAAAGATTAAAGTTCAGTTTGAAGTACAACTCGTGAAAAATGAATCATGTGTATAGTTTATTAAGCTTTATGAAATTGTAGCTCTAGATATACTATATTAGTTTCCAGTTTCTTGATCCAGATTTCTAAATTCATTAATTATTTCTTAATTGTCTCACAGTAGCTGTCTTTGAACTAGTTGTCCTGATTCTAGATAGAAATTGTAATGCCACACTCCCTGAGAATTTTCAGCTGGCCTTTTTGGTTGGTTTCTTATGGCGCCGCCTTTTTGTCATATACGTGATGCATCACTTTGTTTTATTGTTTGTAACTTACTTTCTTACTCTGATCTTGTTGGCTTAGTTTATGTGGTTACCTTAGAATGTATGCATTTAAGTGTTTGCTTGTTGTGGCTTTCAGGGTGCTTCTACCCCAGATAACATTGATAGGTGGAAATTGAAGTTATCCATGCTCCTGCGCAATGATAATGAACAAGAATTGGTGTCAAAAGACAAGAATGATAGGCGTTATTTTGAGGAAATAGCTGCACTGGCTACTAAATTGGGTCTGCACAGGTATATTTGTTGCTCTGAATTTTTCGCTGGTATTTTCTTGCAACCATACTTGGGTTTTGTAGTAAAATAGACTCCCACAGCCATCTGTATGCAAGAGTTGTCGTCTTCAGTAAGGTTCCCCTGCCGAACTACAGATTTGATTTGGATGATAAGCGTCCACTGCGAGAGGTACGTTTTTCTTCAGATTGAATGTGTATTACCATTGCTATTTGGTAGGAATGTTTTATTATGGACAGTGTATGGTGTATTTGTCTAATACTAAAATCCGGACACCGATGGATAGGATTCATCTCCACACCCAATTCGGGACCTTTTCAAATGATTCATGAGTGCAAGAATCGTCTTCCTTCAATCTATTATAGAAAAATAAAATTATGCTTTATAGATGTTTTAAAGGTGGCAATTTAACTCTATTTTGTTTTTTCTTCCTACTTCACTCATATTTTCATGTTGCCTTAGGTAATGATACAATTTAGTTTACAAAGAAGGGTGGACAGTCTGCTGAAAGATTACTCTGCGGGAAAGCCTCTGCTTAATGGGCCGTACTCTTGTAATTCCTTCTCAAGATCTACCAGTAGCAGCAGTATTGCCACTGAAGAAGGATTGTTTGCGGTACAAGAGCCTCAAACTAGTGCCGCGATGGATAAATTCCTTAGAAGGAAAAGCTTGCAGATGCGAGATCAGCAACAAGCTTGGCAGGTTTAATAAATTTTTTTTGCATGATGATCACTTTTTTGTTTTTTCTTCTCTGAGTGAATGGATGTGCATTCTAATATATGCCAAAAAAAATATGGTAACCACCACAAAAGAAGGAAGCCTAATGCCTACATCTCTCTTTTGATTTCATGTTCACCAACTGACCAATTTAATTTTAAGTTAGAACCTATTGCTTCAAGTAATTTAGACCAAAGAAACAATAGCCCTGGATCTTCAATTGTTCGATATGATTGCCACTCATTTATCTGTTTTCTCTATATTCTTCCAAGGCATGCTTCGTAGGGATGTTAGAATCTTTATGATGGATTGAATCTAGAACAAAAGTTCTGTTGCCTCTAGTCTTGTTGCATTCGGTCACTAATTGTGATACCCAGGCAATTCTATATTATTTACTCTTCTTTTTTTTAATGTGCTACTTGCTTTCATATTAGCGAGAAGGTTCTACTCATACAAAAGCATTAGTATAAGTGGAAATGGACACGAAAATAAAAGAGAGAAGAAATAAAAGAGAAAGATGCCCGCAATGAAAATCATCCCACACTCCCTTGAACTGTCGCTTTAGAATTTCATTTCAAATTTGGCAACTTCTCCATTGGTTGCTTGCATAAGTAAAAGATAGCAATACTATCTGCTCATGATGTTTAGGGGGATTTTATATATCTCAATAGTCAATACCATTAGCCTTGGTAGACCTGCTTTGCATAATCATACTGTTTGGTGAGGTGCACCTGTTCATACAGAGCTCAAAGAAAATATCTCTTCAGTTTTTTTTTGACATATAGGTCTTCAATTGTTAAAATAGGCAAAGCTGAAGCATTGGTTTTCTTAGATCTTTTCATTATTTATTAATTATAATGGGCATTAAATCAACAAAGTGGAAAAGTTTGGTCCATATATCCAACCCCAACTAATTCGGGATTGAGGCTTTGTTTTCTTTTCTTTATTTGTTGTTTTCTTTTCATCTTTTTTTTTTGATAAGATGACTCCAACATGAGTCGAACCCAGGAACTTCTGGACCTCGCCTTTTAGCAAGTGATGTCTCATCCATTTCCAATGGAAATGCTTTGGCAGTAAGATCTTTAAATGGAGAATGATGAAAAAGAGAGAGAGAGCTGACCTTCAACAGAGGGTAGGCTTTTAACTTAATGTTTACTATCTAAAGGACAACCTTCTGATCCTGCTTTTATTGTTGTTTGAGGCTGTAACACTGAAAGCTTCCCTCTACCATTCCTCCTTCTAAGTAATCTTCTTAATTACTCCTGTTTAGTTCCGAATCTCCTGATATGGCTGGAACATGACAGGCTAGTATCGCAAAAATCCTATAAAAAAAAGTATCACAACAATCCTTTCCTATCCCGTCACAGAAAAACTAGGTGAAGAAGCATGGAAATGTGTTAGGCTTCATTCATGTGACTTAAGTGACATTATGCCATTTAAACCTTTTACTGCTCATTTGTTTGCTAAGCTGCAACTAGTATTTATATTTTCTTTTATGATTTTTTGATTATTTGAATGCAAATTGTGTAGTTATTTTTATACATTTCTCGAACTGTGTATATCCCATTAATAGCGGCTACTTTTCAACAGAGCTCTCTGCAAGGTCGAAGGTTGCGAGAATTTCGCAGAAGTCTTCCATCTTACAAAGAGAAGGACATAATTTTATCAGCCGTTTCACAGAATCAGGTCAGCCATGAAACCGTTGGTGATGTTGCTATTGTCTAATATCTATTGCTGAAGGCAACTATTTTGTTGCTTGCTTGCTTATGAAACTTTCCTTCTATGTGCATTTGAGTTTGATTCAGAAAAATGATTGCCTAATATTGTTGTGTCAAGAAATTTTAGTAGATGACACGGATGCAAATGTTTGCTTTATGAAAGCATATTTTTTGATGTAGAAAGAATCTATTATGGAAGCAATATTAGTTTAGCTTTCATGATATTTTAAAATTTTTTTTGCGTGGATTATGTTGGAAAGTAAAGCTGCTCGATTTCTTTCTAGGCGAGAGGTAGATAACCATTTTTTTGTCAAATTAGGGAACCATCTTTTGCTGGAGTGTTAGAGTACTATTAGATTTTGTGTGTGTTGGAATGTCGGGTCCAAGTTTACCTTCACCAAAGTGCCAAGGCAAGCCGGTGTTTCCAATCCAAACTTACAACCCATTCTTTATCAACTCGAATACTCAATGTGGGACTATTCTTAACACCTTCCCTCAAGTCCAACGATATTAGCCAAGTTGAGCAAGTTGAGACTTGGTTTTAATTTGGGTCCTTAGGTCCAATTGACTTACTACAAGTCCATCGGGCACTAGCCAATTGGGACATGCATATTAACCAACTAAAATCCAATGGGGCATTAGCTTACTTGGGACTTAGGCAACTATTAACTCTACAATTCCATATTAGATTTTGTATATAATGGAATGCCAAGTCCAAGTTTATATACGAGGGAATGTGTCTATGAGACTATGAGTGAGGGCTTAAGATTTGGAGAGGAGGCTTCACCAGAATGTCAAGGCAAGTTGGTGTTTCCAATCCAAACTTATAACCCATTCTTATTAACTTGAATACCTGATGTAGGACTATTCTTAAGCTGAACCATCTTTTAGAGTATTGTTGTTAGAGTACCTACCAATATGTTTATTATTCTTTTTTTGCTCCTTCTCCATGATTCAAATTTTTAACACTTTCATTTGTTTCAGGTTGTTGGGATTGGATCCCTAATATTATTATTATTATTGTTATTTTTTATAAATGATAAAAAGGTGTACTGAAAACCGGGGATAAATACCTATATGTTTGTTATCCATTTGTCACTCCTCCATGATTCAAGTTTTTAACACTTTCATTTGTTCCAGTTTGTTAGTCTGAATGTATTTTTGCTATAGGATGTTAGTTTTATTATTTATTTTTTTCATGAAAAGGTGTACTGAAAATCTGGGACGCATACCAACATGTCTATTATTCTTTTTTCACTTCTTCTCCATGATTCAAAAACACCTTCATTTGTTCCAGGTTGTTGTTAGTCTGAATGTAGTGCTATAGGGTCTCGGGATTGGATCCTTATATTATTATTATTATTGTTGTTGTTGTTGTTCTTATTTTTATTATTTTAATTTTTTTTTATAAATCATAAAAAGGTGTATTGAAAATCTGGGATACACATTACCATCTAATTACTTAATATGGTCTGCAGCGAGCTCAAAAGCTCAATTCTTTGATCTCTTGTATCAACTTCTTTTTTTCTTAATCTTTTTTAATCACTCTAAATATAGCATCTACAGTAATTTGTTTTCTAGGTATTTCATTGAGGGCTGCTCCTTGTCTACCTTGCTTTAACTAGATTTGAACTTCTCAAGTGCAAATGTAAATGTAAAAATTCACTCGCAACTCCAAAGAAAGCTATTGAAAGAAATAAGGTTGGGATTCATGATATAAATCAATAGCATATCCTTCTATATTTCTAAAATAAATACAAGTTTTTGCTAATTAAATGGCTTTCTAGCTAGTGATTTAAATTTGATTAAAGACTTGAAAGTATCGAAAGGAGGAGAAATTGGGTCTGTCAGATGCCTTTCTCTTGACTCACGTTTTTAGAATTTATTCTTTTCTCCAATTCCTTCTAAGCTCTATGTTTTTATGCTTGACCTATTTGCAAATCCAGTTGCATGCTTGCTATCCTACTATATTTCTTTTGTCCTTTCTTGAAGAAGATTTTCTCAGTTACCTGGTGAGTTATTGGTCACCTGCTGCAAGTTAGATGTCGCAGTTGTGGATTTTCCTGCTTGTAAATTGTGGTTAAAGAATGAGTCTGATTTCGAAGAGTGATATTATTTCGTGCTTTTCATTGTTAAAGCCTTTTTGTATTGGATGGGGTTTCACCGAAAGGGTGCTGTGGAACATTAATTGGGAGAATTCACTTGTGGTGGGATGTCGAATTGCATTACTGGTGTAGTTTGATTTCATGCGCCCTCAGACTCTCCTTTCTATTGCTATACTCATATAATCTCTTGAAACAGCTTTAAAAAAATAAAAAATAAAATATAATTTTCTTTTGATAATATTACATGTAATGATGGTAGGATTTTTTGTGATTATTTCAGGTTGTTGTTATCTCAGGTGAAACGGGTTGCGGAAAGACCACGCAGATTCCTCAGTACATCTTAGAATCTGAGATAGATTCTGGCCGTGGAGCTCTCTGTAATATTGTCTGTACGCAGCCTAGAAGAATATCTGCTATGGCTGTATCAGAAAGAGTTTCTGTAGAGAGAGGGGAAAATCTGGGTGAATCTGTGAGTTTCTGCCCATAATTTCCAAGTGTGCTTATTGGTATTTATCATTAAATTCCTCTATAAACTGTCTTCCATTTTTTTTCTTATCAAAAGGTTGGTTATAAAGTTCGGCTAGAGGGTGAAAAGGGAAGGGATACTCGTCTTCTTTTTTGCACTACTGGAATTTTGTTGAGAAGATTACTGGTTGATAGAAATTTGAAAGGGGTAACCCATGTTATTGTGGATGAGATTCACGAGCGTGGGATGAATGAAGGTAAATCTTATGCCTAATTTGGATTTTCTTGTGATCCTGAATCATGAATAATCACTGTGTTTTTTGATGATGCAGATTTCCTGTTCATTGTCCTCAATGACCTCCTTCCCCATCGGCCGGAACTGAGGTTGATTTTGATGAGCGCAACTTTAAATGCTGAGCTTTTCTCATCTTACTTTGGTGGGGCTCCAATCATTCATATTCCTGTAAGTTTTAGATGCTGGTGACTGTTCTAATTTTAATGTGTGTAAGGCCACTTGAAACATGGATGTTTCATTTGTATATTTTGCTTCCTGTTGTGTCACTGGAAATCTTATAATTTGCTACCCTAGGATAAAAGAAGTTATTTCTATTTTGTGGCAATTATT
The DNA here is from genome assembly GCA_039657365.1 of Stephania yunnanensis. Classification (NCBI taxonomy): domain Eukaryota; kingdom Viridiplantae; phylum Streptophyta; class Magnoliopsida; order Ranunculales; family Menispermaceae; genus Stephania; species Stephania yunnanensis. Next base: position 52,233,376 of record CM077588.1, on the reverse strand, counting down.
CAATTAATTCGTTCATCAATTACCTTTCGCTGCTGCACATTTGCAATGTCAGTAAGTTCTGCTTTGGTTGGCAACAATCCAAGTTTTTTTTAGCTGGTTTTATTTTATTCATTTGTTGTTATTACCATTTTTTCCCAGTAATTTTGAAAGTGAAGCTTGCGATTGACAGTTGACAAGTTCTATTTAAGTAGACTTGTGATTAAGTCGTAGAAAAAGAATTCTCCAACCGTCCCATATGTATGATTAAAAGTTGGGACGACTTGTACAGTATTTTTTTGGGCATTCTTTTTCATTCATGGTTTCTACCTTTGGGATCCTTGTCTTCTCGCATTTAAGCTTTTTTTTTTTTTCCGCTTTTGTTGTGTTCCTTCTCATCAAGATTTTCTTTATGAAGCATTTCTACTACATTCAACTATTTCTTTTTCTTTCTTTATCATTTTATCATGGCATGTTTATTTTTTCGCTTCAATTTCACCCCAGCCCAATACTTATTTTGAATATTTTCTGTGTTGTATGATGGTTATCACTTATCAGGTATCATATGAATCTTTTGACAATATATTTAGACATATTCAAGATTTGGCATTTTACAGTTTTATAGAAATTTGGAAGTTTTAAACTATCATTTAGGGTTGAGGTTCTATTTGATGTCTGTTCAGCATTTTATGGGTAATCATTATTGTCGAAAATTAGTACGAGTTGATGTGATAGGGTTGATTTATCTGTTTTATCACAAAAGTTCTCTTTCTGGTTCATTTCAGGGTTTCACTTACCCAGTTTGTACTCATTTTCTGGAAGACATTCTGGACACGACTGGATATAGGTTGACCCCATATAATCAATTAGATGATTATGGTCATGATAAGATGTGGAAAATGCAGAAACAGGTTCTTAGGAAGAGGAAGAGCCAAATTGCTTTTGTAGTTGAGGTAATAAACGTGCCTGTTTCAATGCTACTCATTATTTTTTATTAAATATTAAAGAAAAAGTATCAATAATTTGCCTGCTATTTTATACCACCATCTTTTGTATTTGTCATTTGAAACTCATCAACAGGATGCACTTGAAGCTGCCAGTTTTAAGGAGTATAGCCAACAAACTCGAGATTCTTTGTCCTGTTGGAATCCTGATTCTATTGGTTTTAATCTCATAGAAAATGTACTGTGCTATATCTGCAACAATAAAAAGCCTGGTGCCATTTTGGTGTTTATGACGGGGTGGGATGACATCAATGCTCTAAAGGATCAGCTTCAAACTCATCCTTACTTGGGAGACCCAAGCAGGGTTTTGCTCCTTCCTTGCCATGGTTCAATGGCCAGCTCAGAGCAGGTAGCCTCAGTATCTACTCGTTGGTGGACTGCAATTTCGTTTGGCAATATTGACCATTGTCGTTTTTTCAACCTATTAGGATTTGAATGTTCTATTAATGTCCACAGTTTTGCTTATTTAAATACCTATGAGCGAGTCGCTGAGTCTTTTTTATCTATTAATTTCAACTTTTGTTGACATTTAACCTTTGAATATTTTTTAAAAAATTGTTCTTATTAGTTGTTCTTATTAAGAATTGCACTAAATTGAGCGTAATGGAAGAGTTTGATCCATGTAGCTGATCCCAATTAATTTGGGACTGATGTTATATTGGTGGTGTTGTTGTTCTTATTTTGTGCTAACACTTTACGCAAAAGGTTAACTACATAGAGAAATATACAAATGTGTTCTTTTTTTTGGTTTGTAAAATACGTTCATTCAAGTTAAGGATCGACAATCCTTTCAAGATATGCTAAGGAAAGCATGTATATAGGCTTTCTTTTTAGTTAAGAAATGAAGTTTTATGGACTTCATTTGATCGATAATATTGTAAAGCTGAAGATATTGTAGCCATTTGCATCATGATCAAATTCTTGCATGCGTTCTTCTTGGAAAACGTAAACTTTAATTAGCGGAAGAGATCCACAAGTAGCATAGTCGACATACTAACTCAGTAACTCACTACCGTTGTGTTATTAGCTTTCATTTGGTTTTACTTTTATTTTGAGTGTGTTGCAGAAAACATGCAGATGAAACCTTGTTGTTACAAGGATATATACCAACAATAACATAGCCTCGGTCCCTATTAATTGGGGTCGGCTACATGGATCAAACTCTTCCATTGTGCTTGATTTAGTGCAATTGATGGTGAGCCTTGTTGTTACAAGGTTATATGAGATTGGGTATTTTTATGTTATTGGTCTTGATTTTTGTTTGTACATATCGCGAGATGTGCTTTTTCTTCTGTACTTGGAGTTAATTGCTTCATTATTCTGGGTGATTTTCAATATTACTGCATCTCTGATTGACTTTATTTTTCACATTTTTTGATGCAAGCATCCACTTCTTTTATCTAATACTAATACCTATTTACGTTACATTCTATATATGTGGAGATTCTCAATGCAGTGAATGTTATGGCCATTTTTCTAGTCTTCTAATTTGCATGAACCTTGCTAATTCATGGTGTACGTCATCTTAATTCTTCTCATTGTGGGTTCATTTGCGCACAGAGGTTAATATTCAACAAACCTGAAGTTGGTGTGCGGAAGATTGTGCTTGCTACTAACATGGCTGAAACAAGTATCACCATTGATGACGTGGTGTATGTTGTCGATTGTGGAAAGGCAAAAGAAACTTCGTATGACGCGTTAAATAATACTCCTTGTTTGCTTCCTTCTTGGATCTCAAAGGCTTCAGCTAGACAGGTAAGTTATTTTAGTTGTATTTTGCATGTCTGATCTTTAACTCAATGTATGTTGATCTTTAATTGATTTTTGTTGATGGTGTGACAAATTCTCTCGTTGAATTGAGTAAAAACCGTTATTTTCTTGTTGATGCGAGTAAAAATCACGTTTTGTCTTAGGGCCTCTATTTCATGCCCCTTGTTCTATGACCCACTGTGTTTTTATGGCGTCCACTTCATGAATTCCTATGTCGATTTGGTTTGTAGTTAGTTGATTGACTTTAACTTAAAATTTTCTGAAACCGTGCAAGTACTTGGGTGATTCATTGTCGTAGATTTAACTGTGCACTTGAAAGAAGTAGATGCAGAATCTTTTTTAATCTCTTACACGATGTTCCAGCCATGTAGTTTTCTTTCTTGGCAATGTGTCTAGAACTATTACATCAATTAATCATTGTGATCAAATACGTCTTATTAGGTTAGTTTTTCTTAGTACAAACTCTGGTTATTAACTTATTATTAATTAAGTAACCAAGTGTAATGTGCTTAATTGGAAAGAGCTGAGAGTGGATGCATACAAGAAATATGGACCCGTAAAAATCCCTTTTTCTAGTCTTCTTGATGCTTAGCACATTGATGAATGACAATGACCGTTTCTCTTTTATATATAGAGAAGAGGAAGAGCTGGTCGCGTCCAACCCGGAGAGTGTTTCCGGCTGTATCCCAAATGTGTATATGATGCTTTTGCTGATTATCAACTTCCTGAACTCCTAAGGACTCCTTTGCAATCTCTCTGTCTGCAAATTAAAAGCTTGAAGCTTGGGAGCATTTCAGACTTTCTTTCTAGGGCTCTGCAGTCTCCTGAGCCATTATCTGTAAGCCTATATATCATCCTGTATTTCTCCATTCTTGCATGTTCTTGTGTATGCTCTTTATTACTATAACGTTTTGATTCTATTTTTATGGGCAGTATTTTTATTTCTATTGTTTCCTACAGGTCCAAAATGCAATTGACTATTTAAAAATTATTGGTGCTTTGGACGAAAAGGAAAATCTTACTACTTTAGGTAAAAAAAGAAAGGTTCTATTCTTCCTCATTTTTTACTATAGCATACACTGAAGTTTCCTTTTGAGACTATTCGAAAACGGAGGTTTCAATTGTTAGTTTGTTACTTCTCTAAAGGAATGTAATTTACATGATTGAGTTTGCAGGACGCCACTTGTCAATACTTCCAGTGGAGCCAAAACTTGGGAAGATGCTCATATATGGGGCCATATTCAACTGCCTGGATCCTATATTGACTGTAGTTGCTGGTTTAAGTGTCAGAGATCCTTTCCTAATGCCATATGACAAGAAGGATGTGAGTAGTTTCAATTGCTTCGTTATTTGATTTTAGTAAAATATATTGTGCAATGTGTGTGGCCATGCATTTTTTTTTCAGAGACCCTTCTGGTCATGCATTAATTTATTGCTGTTGAAAATTTCCTAAGTTAATCTGTCCGGTGCATTGATTATTTGATTTTTGTAAAATAGATTGTGCAATGCAGTTGTGGAATGCGGATGCTGCAAATACATGGTTATATGATTCCTCTGTAACGGACCTAACGGTGTTGCATAGGCTTATCAAAACTTTGAAGGAAGATGAATCAGCTCTTTAACTACTCTACTTTTTGTTTTGAGGAAAACTCCTCTACTTAAAACCTTGATTGCTCTTCAACATCATTATTTTATTAGCCATAAATACTGTAGTAAGAAGCCTTGACAAGAAGCAGAAAAGGAAACTTTACATTATACTACCTTGCCACCAAGCCACAAGCAATCTTCCAGAAAGCAATGCTTTTGGCGAGGACCATAAATTCAATTATATTATGCCATATTATCTCTAAACCTCTTAAGTATTTGATTGTTTGACCTTGAAGTTTCTCCTGTTGAATATGCTAAAGCAATGCTAAAGTAGCTTCCTTCCATGCATGCTTAAAATCTAGTGAAGAAGGACCAAAATCGTTCTACCAAAAATATTATTCCAATAAAGTCTGAAAGTTCTGACCATAGAGTTGGCGGCGCTTAGCCGTCCAAATTAATTGAGCATATTGGCAGTTGATTAAGAGGTGTTAGGCTATGTTACTTGGACTCGACACTTAAGGCATCCACAATGGTTACACCATAAAGGTGTGTAATGGAGTGTCACATCACTAATCCACTAACCCCTCCTCTTCTACACTTATCTCCACTATAACTAAAAACTTACTACACATTTTTTTGGGACCAACAATCACTTCACAATTTTATAACAAATACTCGCGTGTGGGAAATTCTATAATGGAGCCCAAATTTAAACCCATGCCATAGGAACCCCTCAAAATGTGTTGTGCATTAAATATTTTGTGCATTTTTGACTCATAGATTAATGTGTTGGATTAGAATCCAATGGTTGTAAATGTGGTTCCCATGATATAAGTATTTTTGTGGTTCCCATGGTAGTAGTACCATATATACAACAACAACAACAACAACATAGCCTCAGTACCATATATATAATATCTATTTTCTAAATTATATGATTTTTTCAAAACCCAAGTTACATAAATAATCGCTAATTTTTTTGAAAACATAAATAATCTCTACTTAATTAACTATTTATATTTTTTTAAAATACAAATACATTTTTTTAAAAAATTGAAAAATTCAAACGCAATACAAAATTGATGCATTTGAAAATACAAATGCATTTTTTTAAAAAGTTTCTAAAAAATTCAAACACAATACAAATTGATGCATTTAAAAATATTAAAAAAGTGTTGATAGATTAAAATGATAATTAATTCATAAAAATACCACATCAATGACATTGTTGCGAAAATACTATTGAGTTACATCCATAGGTTGAGAAATATTTTAGATATTTGTGGGGAAGTAGAGAAAGGAGTGATTAGGAGTATTTGAGAAATTTAAGATGTTTGGTGGAATGAAAGGATATAGAAGGTTGAGAGTATTTGAGGAATATTGAAGATTTTGGGGAAATTGAAGATGTCGGGGATTTTGAAAATTTTGGGAGTTTTAAGATGGATTATTGTTACTATCCATATATTGAGAAGTTGGTGTTTTGAGATGGGAAGTGAAAAGGAAATTGCAGTTGTAGAGAATGATGGAGTTTGGAGAAATTGCTGCTTTGAGTGGATTGTGTGGAATAGAGAGATGAATGAGGGTATTTATATAGGTGAATTAGATTTTTGAAAAAAAAAAAAAAAAAAAGAAAACTCAACGTATAAAAAACGGTTCAAATGAAAGTACAAAAGATAAAATGGGTGAGTTTTTTGAAAAAAACAAAGAAAGGTAGCTTGTTTGAAAAAAGTGAATTATTTTTAAAACGGTTTTGCGGGCCATTGCACTACACGTTCTTTTGTGCAATCTTCGCGCTCGCGTATGGGGAGCTCGAAGAAGGGGCATCCATTGTGGATGCCCTTAGCGTTGAAGTACGGACACAGACACGAAATTTGTGTCGATACTTCTCTTATGCCGTTGAATACGACAACTAATGTCTCGGTTCAAAGATTGTGTGAGAGAACATATCGGTATATATATCTATCATATATATAAAAGCACGAATCACAAATTTTTGAGTGGTAATGAAATTTACTTATTCGCCCATATATATCTATCATATATATAAAAACAACTATATATAAAAAAGCAACTAAATATTACAAATTGTAAACTCAGAGTTTTTTCAATGGTATATATGCAACGTACTCATCTAGAGTTCTCCCAATGGTATATATGCAACATATATATAAACGGTGGAGAAGAGAGAATCTGAGAGGGAAAAGAATAAGGTGGTTTGAAAAAGGTGTTGGGGAGGGAACAAACTCAAAACCCATAGGAAATTTTAATGAGAAAAATCCTGATTAATAATGTGAAAAAAAAGGTGTCTAAAGCTTTAATCCCAACTAATTCAATTATTTACATTCATAATTTCAAAGTTATCTTTTCTATCTATAGAGTTTGAGGTAAAGATTGAACTTTATGTACAATTCTACGGAATCTCCACAAGCAAGTGCTCATAAATTGATGGGTCAAACCACTTGTGTATTTTTTTTTTTTTTTGAGGAAGTAATGTCTTAGCATGACTAGCCTGTTTTTTCATTAACATCTTATATCAATCACATTAAAGAATATTTATAAGCTAAAAAAGTTACTTGTATTTCTAATTTTTAAATTTTAATTAAAATTTTGAGTTTTATTAATAAATTCTTAGAAATTAATTCCCGCGAGCGAAGCGAGCGGGTCAATCGTGCGTAACACGTCCTGAAACTAGTATATATATATATATATAGATACATGTACACACACAGAGAGACCCTATAAATATACTTTCTCTGGACGGGAGAGAATCAAATCAGCTTCATTTAAGAGTGTGATTGATGTATTGATAGTTATACGTGGACAATCTAGAACCTTTGGATCAAACATCCTTACAAGTTGCAACTCTTAGATCAAAGCACATGGATATCTGATGAGTCAGCACTCACACACACATAAGTTATCCTGGTTACTTGGTAGAGTTACAATTACACATAATATATAAGTTATATAAGTTTTTTTGAAATCATACAAGTTATATATTAAAAACAACCGATTACCCCCAAAAAAGAGCACCACATTTACCAGTTACCACTAATTATTTTATTTTCTTTGTAAACTTCACAATTTATTCACATAATATATAAGTTATACATATCCATGCTATGTATGTATGCCATGTCTAAGACCCGTGTCCAAAGTTTTGAACACTTATGGCCGAGTCTCCGAGTCTTAAAAATTTAAAAATAGCAAGTCCGACCTCTGGACACATACCCGTACTCGACTCCCATACCCGAGTACTGGTAACATAGGTGTTAGGTTGTTTCATTATTATTCTGACAAAGCTTCATAAATTATATGAAAGGTATTCATTGTTGAAGCATGTTTCAATATGCATGCAACATTCTTCTTTAGTGCTTCCAACTATGAAAAGGTTCTGATTTTACAAGGTAATGTTGCTTTCAGAATGAATGACAAGAAAGGATAGGGGTCATAAATGATGGTAGGGTAATCAAATAATTGAATATAGATTTGCAAATATGCCTAATGGAGTCATGTGAAGACCAAATCCTTGTCTTAATTACAGGACCAGAACCTTGGATCACCTAATGGGGAGAGTTACCTAGACTTTGGTTATATATCAGAAAGGTTGTAGGAAAATTGAAGTGCTGAGATTCCCATGTGACGGCATGGTGGGAAAATCGTTGCTGGCCTGAGAGAAGGGAAGATAGGGGTTCATTGTGATGTTACGGGCAATGATTGGGTTGCAGCTTTATTTCCATATGCACCCTTCTTTCTCCTTAAAGGTTGTCAAGGGTTGTTGCTGTATGGGTTACTACAATTGGTGGCATAAAATGGAATGTTTCAAAAACAGAACATTATTTGACCTGTAGCATTCTAGAAATTGTTGTTGAACTTGAAACTTTTAGCGTCCATTTGCAAAGCTGCACTGGCATTGAAAATTGAACTGATTACATTTTTTAAATCATGTTATATTGAGTCTTAGCATGTCAATGAATTTGATTGTGAACCTTCAGTTTTTATTACCCAGCTTGCAGAGTCTGCGAAATCACAGTTTGCTGCCAAGGACTATAGTGACCATCTAGCACTGATACACGCCTTTGAGGGCTGGAAGGAAGCTGAACTGGAACAATATGGATATGAATACTGCTGGAAGAATTTTCTATCTGCCCAGACACTGAAAGCTATTGATTCTCTCAAGACGCAGTACCTCTCTCTCCTTGAGGATACTGGCGTAGTTGATGTAGCAACTTGCAATGCATGGAGGCATAATGAGCACCTTATCCGAGCAGTTATCTGCGCAGGCCTATATCCTGGAGTATGCTCAGTTCTGGTAAGCTTTCTTCATGCAAATGGTAGCCTTGTTGAGGTGCTCGCATGAGTCTGTGCTCTTTTATTGGGTTCTTAGTTGCTTATTCAAGCTGAAACATTTTGGTTCATGGTGCAATTGTAATTTTTCATAGAAGGGGGGACTCCACTTCACAAAAAACTTGGAGTTGCAAACTTCAACATTTTAAAATTTGTTCTCTCCCCAAAGTTAATATCTTTCAATGGGATCATCATGAAAATCCAATCCTTAAGTAGTAGTTATATAAGAAAACAGATGAATGTAATATGCTAAGTTGAATAACGAAACTAAAATGGTCGTTTACCGGAGCTGAGAACCTAAGATTAATATGGATTTAATGACAAAATGAAGGCTAAGCCAGGTGATTTCTGTGACTGACTTTGTTAGTGAAAAAAAAAGAAAAAAAAAGAAAAAAAAAAGAGAAACCTATTGAAAAAGAAGAAAAGAGAGAGTGACATGATACTTTTAAGTTTAAGCTGTTAAGAAAGAGCATGTGAGGGCCATACTGGCTTTGGTATTTTATATATATATATCAAAAGGCTTTGGTATGGAAGGGGAGAAAGAGATGCGTTTTAATGATCTTGCCAGGTAACACACTGAATTCCACCTAAGTTCAGTTAAGGTTATAGAAATAGTTTAAATAGTGATTATATGTAAATTTCATAGACCTTAAAGCATTAAACTAAGTGGAATGGCAACATTAGATCCATGTAGCTGATCCCAACTTGCTTGGGCTGAGGCTTTGTTATTGTATATGATCGTATGTGCTTTCTGCCATATGATCGTATGTGCTTTCTGCCCTCAATGTAAAATCCCTGGCTCTCTGGGACTCTTAACCCTGAACAGCTGTATTTTCGCATCTGTAACATGATACCATTTCTGTGTTCTTTGTTATGAATCTCTATGTGCCCCTGCCCAAAAGGTAAACCTCAGCCTCTGTACTTAATGGACTCAAAACCAGGCCGATTGTATGGCTGGTCGCCTGGTCTGATGTTTTCTTTGAGAGAAATGTTGACAGCATGATACTGTAGAATTGATTAAAAAATATTAGTTATCGACGTGACTATGAACAAGCCTCCTTCATGAATCTTCTTTCTTTGTCACCTCTGAGTTTGAAATGTTCATTGAGCATAGCTTTGTTGGAAGAGTACTTCTTTCTATGCATATTTTTTGCATCCTAATTTCGGTAGTAGCACAATCAACTGATAGGCTCTAATGAGCACAACACTTTTGAGAAGTTTTAATCAACTGAGCCTTCTATTTGATTTTATTCAGTTTTTTTTTTTTTTTTTTTTGTTTCATTAGGAACTTTCATTTGACTCTAGGCATGGAATTTGGTTCTGATCAGAGTTAAAATGTTAATTTTGGTCGGGATACAGTCCTTTGTTTATTTTCTGTATAAAATTTCAGGTTGTTGTGCTTACATTTACTTGTCTTTCTAATTCTCTCTCTGAAAAACTGTAAGCTTCATATCTGGACCAATTAGACAACATTTCTCTTTGATGTCGAGTATATGGGACTGTTACCTTCACAACTAGCGAAGCCTTAATTTCGTGTCAGTTTTGTTTTGAAGTCTGCAAAGCCTCATTATTTGATATTTATTCATGTTTTGAATCAGTGACTTCCAATACCATTTGTTCTTCACATAAATGGTGTAATGGACTTCTTATGACTAGTAAATTGAAATTGTAAGTATTGCTCTGAATAATTCTGATAAAAAAAATATTGATCTAAATAATTCATACAGAACAAGGAAAAGTCAGTATCATTGAAGACAATGGAGGATGGAAATGTCCTGCTTTATTCGGTAAGTTTAAGTTTTCACTGTCATCTTTAGAGATAAAGATGACGTACCAAAGTTCAAACATTCTGTCTCCAGGTTTTACTTTACATGCTTTTCCTTTTTCTTATAGAGCTCTGTCAATGGTCGGGAGTCAAACATTCCATACCCATGGCTAGTTTTCAACGATAAGGTAAAAGTCAACTCTGTGTTTCTGCGAGATTCAACAGCAATATCTGATTCTGTGCTGCTACTATTTGGTGGAGAACTTTCCCGAGGACCTGTAAGTTCTTGCGAATCCACATGTTCTAATTTTTGCTAGAAGTGTTTCTTATCGAATATTTCTGCTAGAAGTGTCTCTCACTTGCAAATTTGAGCTTTTCCTTTCTTTTTCTTTCTTTTCCAAGCTTCTTTCAACCAAAAAGTGGGTTCATTTTCTTCTTTCAGGATGGACAAGTGACAATGTTGGGAGGATATTTGGAGTTTTTCATGAGACCTTCCTTGGCGGAAACATATCTAAATGTGAAGAAAGAACTTGACGAGCTGATTAAAAGCAAAGTAAGTGTTTTTTTTTTCCTTTGACGAGCAAAGTAAGTGGGACTCAGATTAATAAACTTGCTTGCTTAAAATTTCCTCCCTTTGCCTTCTAAAAAAAAAAGAAAAAAATTGCTTTCTTTTGGGAGGAACTGAAATTTCATTTAAACCAAGCCACACATGGACTTTAATTATGTGTTGTTTCTCAATGCATTAAGGACCAATTGGCATCCAGAACCTTTTGTGAATTACTTTGCCTCCAACTGGTTCTTCAAGAAGTCATCTTAAGTGTTGTCAGTTTTAGTTTCTGTGGAGGCTACTCAGGCTAGAATATGAGATAAAATAGTACGTTGATTGCATCTTGTTTGAGTGATTGGTCTCCTGGTCGTGGGGGAACCTAATCCTTAATTACAAGCATATACACACATGCACGCACACACCCAATTGGTTTAGGTAGGTATATTTCACAAATGGTGTTGAGAGCATCTCGATTGCAAATTTCTAATGGCCTAGAGGCATCCACAATTGGTGGCGGCCATGGCAGAGGTGACGTATGGTTATGAATCTTATCAAATGGCAAGAGAATTGAAAATTGGAAATATCCATTTTGTATAGACATTCGAATCAATTTTAGTAAGATGGTGTTTTTTTTCCATTAATTAACTTTGATTGCGTGCTATATTCTTCATTTGATGATTCTCAATTTGCAGCTTTTGAATCCGAAGAGAATTGATATAAAGGCCCATCAACAACTCTTGTCAGCAGTGCAGTTGCTGGTTACTGAGGACCAATGTGATGGTAGATTTTTCTTCGGTCGCACCGTCGTGAAAGCTTCAAAAGTAAATGTAGCGGAACAACTGCCACCAATGCCACCAGCAGGAACAATTTCTAGGAATGGCAGCGGGCCAGGAGGCGACAATTCCAAGAGTCAGCTGCAAACATTGGTCACAAGGGCGGGCCATGGTGCCCCATCATACAGGGTGAAACAGTTGCGGAACAACCAGTTCCAAGCCACGGTGGAGTTTAATGGGATGCAGTTCTCAGGTCAACCTCGCAGCAATAAGAAGCTCGCTGAGAAGGACGCGGCAGCAGTAGCTTTGCAGTGGCTGACAGGAGGAATCCAAGCTGGTCCGAAAGACATTGACCGTATGTCTATATTGATGAAGCAAAGCAGGAAAAAGTGACTTCAAAGAACTTGCTAAGTGCATGCTACAATATTCGATCTCAGCATCCATTAAATTTGCCGAGGAAGAGACTAGTTGTCGCAGATACCGAGACGGTTCTCCTTCCTGTGTCCTTGTGGTTACAGATACACTAATACAAGCCAATACATAGTAATCCCACTCTGTTACCACCTTTTGTTTTTTCAGAAAGTGTGGTGAAGGCAAATTAGAGTTACATTCGTCGAAGGCATAAAAGAATATTTTCGCCTCACAGTGCCAACATGAAGATGAATTGGGAATGAAGAGCAAACCAAACTCTGTACATGTCGAGAACAGAAAAGGATCACATTGATCTGAAAATTTGCTGCTCTCCGGTGGCAAGCATCGTTTTGTATGTACTGTCAATACTGTTTTAGAGAATCACAGAGATGTACATGCATAAGTAATAGCCTTTTCCGAACTTTTTTACCGTTCCATCTTTTCTTCTGTTCGTCCATCTCATCGCTCGGGCCAGAATCCGAAATGTTGTGGTAAATGATTTGGTTGGTGTGGTCAATTGATTCTCAGGTTGAAGACATCTCCTTGTTTGAACATTTGAATCAGTGGCCCACCTTCGTGTATGCTTCAAAGCTTGTTCACATATACACATTGGGCAGCATGGCAGGCAACTAGCCTTTCAGAGAGATGTGTTTTCTTATCATCTACAGCATATATGGTTCAATTAATTAGACATAATTTCCACTTGCATGTTTGAATTATTTCTAAGCCACAACTTTTGCAGGTGAGATGGCCATTGAAGAAACACAGCTCAAAATCAAAAAAAGTGGTTGTTGCAGATGCAGATACCAAGCCCTGGAAACAATCTCTGTCAGAGTTATTGAGTCAAAACTGGTTACAACAAGCTGAAGAGAAAATAGGTTGGTGACAATGATAGTGTTTTTTCCTTTATAAAGATACATGTAGTATGTAGTAGTAGTAGCTATGGACCAGCTAGTGTAGATAAGATAATAATGAGACTTGCTTGTCTTGTTGTGCGTGTGTGTGTGCTTGGCAGATTCGATTCTCTTGTGAGGTCTCTCTCTGCATGCTTTGCTTCATTGTGGGTGGAGGGCCTTCCCTTGTCTCCAATCAAGTTATTAAAAGTTCTGGCTTGGGTGGGCTTTGGACCATTTTCTTTAAGGTATGCTCACTCATATTTCTTTATATATAACCAGATTTATATATGTTGCATTCTGTCATTGCTGTGATAGTTGTCTGTGGGGCTTGTCAACATGTACAGCGATCCAATCGGTATCATGTCGGGTCTATTATATTCTGTCCAAATCATGGTTTGGACTTTGAACTGGAACAAAAATCTTTGTTTTTGAAACATTATTATATTGATGTGTCAGCCCGAATAAACAAATAGGGTTTGGTAGGGTGACAACCAGCATAAAACATTTATAACTCTATGGAATAAGATTAAATAGATCTGAAAGAGTTTGATTCATGTAGCGATTTTTTTTTTAATAGCTAAGCGTATTGAATCATTGATTCTCCATCCTTATGGTTATATTTAAGGCTTTGTGAAATGAAGGCATGGATTACTTGTTTGTAATGCAATGATATAAACAAGGTGGGAAACTTAAGATGATACTAAATTTTCATTTGTTATAACAAGTGAACACTTGTAAATACAACATTACTAATCCAAACATTAATCTGGCTCGACTTTGTAAGCTATGTTTCGTTTTACTTCCTTAAAAGAGTGATGTCGAATGTAATGTAATTAAGAAACAAGCTAATGCAAGTGTTGGAAAGAAAGTTTGAAACGATGTTTTGGCCCTTTTATTTAGCTATAAGAACTAGGGGGTGACAATTGTGGATTGGTGGTGAAAAGTGAAAACCCCCAAATCACTATCAAGTCAGGGTTTACGGTTTGGTCGTTTTGTAAATTTCTACTAAACCGTGAATCTTAAAAATTGGAATCAAATCAGCTACTGTTTGTCTAGTTTGATCGATTTGGTTTTACGGTTTTTTTGCTACTCATTTTCAACCAAAAAAAAAAAAAAAAAAGTCTTGCATTTCATACTTGTCCATCTATAAAACATACAACAAAATACATGTTCATTAACAAAACACATGGCCATACTAAACAATCCATCAAAAAAGATAATGAAACACAGGAATTCAATTAAAACTACAAGTCTATTTTATTTAAAAACTTAATACAAATTGGTAATAAGTTTAAGATTTTAGGGTGTGAATTTTTGGAAATTTTTAAAATACCATTCGGTTAAGTGAATTGAAGGTTTTAAAAAATGAAAATCACCAACAGACTGACTGCAAAGTTGCAGTTTCCAAGTTTTCTAAACTATCTCCATAATGCAAGTTTGAAAAATCAGATCAAATCAAACGATTTTTTGGGCAGTTTTGCAAAGATCACTACTCACCCATATTAAGAACATCAAAACCTCAATCTCTTATGACCCGTTTGGTTCACAAGTAAAATAAACTCACGAACATGAGATTATAACATGGGTTTGGGTATTAGTTTCAATTGAGGTATTTGTTCGGTTGGGGGTATAGAGGTTGGGATTAAATAAGTGAAGTTACAAAATTATAGAAGTTTGGATGCATCAACAATGAGATTAAATGATATCACTCATTTCATGGTTTTATTTTATTCCACTCTTATGGATTAAAATAATCTCATTATCAGTTTAAAACTCGAACCAAACACTAATATTTTTTAGTATCATCGCTTATCCCATGCTATCCCATGAATCGAACGGGCCATTAGGGTTGGCTGCATGATTTAATGCAGTTGATGGCGTACTTGCATAACAGAATTTCACTTAGGGTGACAATATGTTTTATGCACTAAAGCTATTTATTATGAAGTTTGTTGCGTTTGTACATTTATTATTATCATTCCAAATATTCAAACATGGCAATGAATAAAATCTGGAATGATTTAATTCACAAATTTTAAGGTTGGTTTTGTTCCTATTTTTCAATGATTCTGATTCTGCTGATTTATTACGCTCGGTTTCAAGACCGCATTCAACGTTCATGGCACGTGTTGGAGGCAGCTGGGTCTCACACCTTGAAAATACAATTGAGCCCTTAACCACCGTTACAATTTACACAAAGTGCCACCCACTGTTCTACAATCCTACTCTCTCACTCTGATCAGGTGTTACGGTGGTACTGATGCCTATAGGGCTATTCATACGGACCTCTCTCTCTCTCACACACTCACACTCTACTACTGTGCTACTTGTACTGCTATTTTGTTGAACTCGATTTCCAAAGTCTGGGTAAATTTGAGTTTCTAGCGGACATTGTTACCAACATGCCCTCTGTCCTCTTCATTATTTATGTTGAGTACCATAGATTATAACCCAAAACAAATCATAAAATAAGCTTCAAATTCTGCTGTAATTATTTAATTACTGCTAATTACTTGAAAAATGTCGACTTTTATGAAAGTCGACGTAAAAAGCCAACCAAATAAATACTTCTTTTTAAAAGGCATTATGGTCGATCATAATGATTTATTCGTATTTAACGCATGTTTAGTCGTGAGAAATAAAATACTCAATCAAACACTTTTATCAATTCATCTCATGAATTGAATAAAAATTTAGTTTAATTATAATGAGGATGAGTCGAAAAGCGTTCGAACATTCATATGAGATAATACCTAAATGTTTAACTTCCTGCAGAAAATAAATTATTGGAACAAATACATTAACGTCAACTTCCCATAAATTTTGTTTTTGAAAAAGATAGTGTTATTAGAATTATGAGTTAAAATTAAAAAAAAAATTTAAATTCATCTTCGAGCAATTAAGGAAGCAAATAAAATTATTTGTAAAATCTTTTTAAAACTTTTTAACAAAACAACAACAACAACATACCCTCAGTCCTAAATTAATTGGGGTCGGCTACTTAAATCAAACTTTTTCATTGTGTTCGATTAAGTGCAATTGATGGTGAGCTTTGCAAATCATTCAAATCTCTCTTAATTAATGCATTCCATGTTAATTTTAGTCTACCCCTACCTCGTCAAATTTTTACAGTTTCTATTGAGTCAAGTTTTCTAGTCGAAGCATTTGTAGGTCGTTTTTGCAGGTGACCAAACCATCGCAACCGCCTTTTCATAATCTTTGTATCAATTGGTGTTACTTCTACTTGTCTTTGAATTTTTATATTTTTTATTCAGTTTTTACGAATTTTACCACACATCCACTTAAGCATCATCATTTTTGCTACGTTCATTTTATGTAATTGTTGTTGCTTTACCGCCTAACATTCACTTCAAATAAAAATTGTTCTAGAAGTCTGACTCATGAGTCGAAGTAGATTTTTATTTCAAAGTCATCCTCAAACAATTCATGAAACGAACATAATCATTTGTAAAAAAAATTTGATACTTTTTATATATTTGAAAAAATTTAAATAGCTTTTTTATAAATCTGACTGATGAGTTGGAAGTGGATTTATTGTTTTGAAAAATAAAATAAAATAAAGAACACAAGTTTCGAGTGACTATCAAAGCGATGTCACGTAGTCATTTTCCTTTGGAAATAGTGTCACAAAAGGTACATATGTAACACAAGTACCATGGCTTAGTGTCAAGCTTTTTTGTTTTGGGTAATGTTAGATGGACTTAAAAAGTTCGAATTCAAACAATTAAAAAGACATAAAGATCCTTAATTTAAATTCATTATTGGTGTTTGAGGTAGAGGCTAATTAAGTCTTTTACTTAGATAGATATATTAAATTATTAATAAAAAAATTTTGAGTCTGGATTCAAAGAGTCCGAATAGATTTTTTTTTTTTTTTTTTATTGTAGACAGTGTCAAGCTCATTTAATTCTATGCGAAATAAAATAAAAAAAAACATGCAGTGACTAGTACACCACCACAAAGTTGTTGATTATAGCCCTTGAGATATCCATAAAAATGTAACACGAATCCATCTCGATGAGTAGCTTAAATAACTCCTACAACTAGGTAGCAAATGTGAGTATCAAAACAGTGTTACCCAATTATTTTCCACATGGTTTTATGTCTAGTCACCATGTTGGAGCTTATATGACATGGTACATGCAGTGTGTAGTTTAGAGTACCTTGTGCAGTACTAATCGGAGATCATGCATGCATATGTACAGCACTGCTCGTGTCATGTGGGCTGTGGCATGGGCAGCTTTGACCATGCATGTACGTGTTTATGCTTAACCGACACATTAGTTACATAACAGCATACTGTGATCGATGCATTCTCGAATGTCCCAAACAGTTTAATGCCGGTAGATTTATTGTTTTTTTTTAAGCTCATGTGGGCCTGGGGCTATTGTCTTCATAAATTGCATTCAAAAAGGCAAGGCAGGGGCACTTTTCATATTTAATACTAATTTTTGTTATTTAATTTTAAGAATCTGATTAAACAAAACTTTGTTTTGGTTGTAACAATCACTATTATAAGTTCACTCGCCTGTTTCTACCAAAAAAAAAAGTTTGAATTCAGATCTTTCTAATTAAACTAACTCCTTCACGTCTCCCTCACTTGCTCTGTTGCGTAGCTCTAATAATTTATTTCCCTTTTATTATCTTCTTCACTTTCGTTGCTTTTACGTGGGATTTGTCGCTACCACCACCATCTCGCCCGCTGTTACATTGCCTTTGAGGTTTTCGTAGGATCGTTATCAAACCTAAGCGTTGAGTTATAATTTGAAAAAAAAATATTGCATCATTTTTAGAATGAGTATATCAACTTTTTTAAAGATTAGGTGAGTAAAGTTATCAATAGAAATTGTTACAACACATGTAGGCTAGGGTTGGTTTAACTTAACTCTTATTTTAAATTGAAGAAGCGGAAGAGTTTAATTCATATAATCGATTTCAACTAATTTGAAATTGGGACTTGTATTATTATAGTCATCAATTGAAAACTTCAAACCCTAAAGATTAATGAATTGACACATTAATTTACTAATAGCAACTAATTAAAGAATGAGATGAAGGAGGAAACTAAGGCATGCATGCACCGTAGAGTTGTAGCTGGAAGGACAAATTAATAGGTGATATCGATTGTCCATGAAACGTCTAGAGTAGTTGGTCAAGCGATTATATGGGACCTTTGATTTGAAACAAAAAAAGTGAAAGAGGGAAGGGAAGAAAACAAGGTTCAGAGTTTCCTTTCTCGTCAATAAATATACTATCAATTTATTATGTAAGAAAAATACTAGAATGATCCGGTGATGGGACACAGGGGATGAACACTCGGTAATGGTGTCCATTTATTCACTACAAAGGATACTGAATTAGCGACAGAAAAACTTGTCGCTAATCCGGTATTTTCCATCGCTATATCGTGTTAGCGACGGGAAACCCCGTTGCTAACTTTCTCGTCACTAATTTTTTTTAACGACGGTGTGTCAGGTTTGGCAACGGGATCCCGTCGTAATTTCCCGTTGTAAATGTGCCACGTAGTTTTGGTCAAAACTTGTTTGACCATGCCACGTAAACAACTAGTGAGTAGCGACGGGGCCCGTCGCAAAAACCCCATCACCAATTGTCCACATGGCTTGTTGGCCGCCACATGGATTAGGGGTTAGCGACGGGAGCGGGGGCCCATCGCTAACCCCGTCGCTAAATTGGCGAATTTTTTTTAAAAAAAGTTTGATATTATATATATTATATAATTTTTAAAAATACTTAATATTTATAAAATGCAAAAACTATTATATATAATATAATATAATATAATATTTAAAAAATTTAAAAACAAATATTTGAAATATAATTAATTTATAAAAGCTAAATATTAAAAACTTTATTAAAAGTTATTAAATCTTAAATGAAATTGAATGTAAAAATTCAAAATATTTAACTATTATATATTTTTTATATAAATGCAAAAACTATTATATATAATATTTAAAAATTTATGAGATTTTTTTAATTCAATTAAATTTAAATTTTAAATTTTAAATGAGGTTTTTCAAAATAATATTATCTATAAATAATATTTAAATTTAAGAATTCTTTATAAAACTTTATTAAAAGTTATTATTAAAATAATATATTTTAATCTATACTATATAATTTATTCGGAATAACTATAAAGACTGAGAAATTAAAGGAAATTAAAGTTAATAACTGAAGTCCATCAATCAAAATAAATTAAATACAACAAAAAAGTTAATTACAAATATGAAAATGTACAAAAGAAAATATGAACAACCTAAGGCTAAATATTATTAAAATATATATTTTAACTACTCTATATTTATTTATAGTATAGTATATTTTACTCTTCTATTTTTGTCCTAATCAAAATTTAATTTGTCTAATAAATTTGCATCATTTTATTAAATTTTATTAGTACAATTTACCGTATTAATATTTTATTTAACTTGTAACTTCATACTTATTTTAACTTCAACTTAACATAATTTTTATATATATATATATATATATATATATATATATATCTCGTATGTAAGCATTGTTATATAAATATTATTTTGTTCAACTAATTACCAATTTATTTATTATAGTTAAATTATTTTTAACTACTCTATATTTATTTATAGTATAATATATTATACGTACTCTTTTATTTTTGGCCCTAATTGAAATTTAATTTGTCTAATAAATTTGTATAATTTAATTAACTTTATACTCTAAGTTGTTTCAACTTAACATAATTTCTTTATTATAGTTAAATAGATTTTAATTTGATTTTTTAAATTAGTGTAAAAATAATTAAATAATTGTTTAATGGACATATTTGAAATTCAACTAATTTAATACTAAAACATTACAAAAGTACATATATATATCAATACTAAAAAAAATATAATAAACATCACAAATAATCAAAAAAATAATTAAATTCAAATCACAAGCATGAATTTTATTTGTCACAAAAATAAATAAATAATAAATATCAACATATATAATTTATTGCAACATTTTGATCAATTTAACAAATTTCATTCACCTAAAAATAAATGAAATACAAATTTTATTTTCCAAAATTCTATTCCAACATAAAATACAAAATTACAAGTTTTAAATCAAACCATTAAATTTTTTAATTTAACATGCATATATTTACAAAGTTTATTCCAAATTTTCATTCTAACATAAAATACAAAAAACCCTATTTTTCACAAAAAATACAAATTATATATCACATAAATTACAAAATTTCACAAAAAAATTATTATAAATCAACTTAAATAACAAAAATATAAATAAATCAACTATAAAAAACAGAATATATAAAACAAATAAAGAATTATACATAAATCCCAAATCAATAAGAAGATGGGAGTCGGAGCAGGGGCTGTGACGAGGCGGAGGCGAGGGGGGCAGCAAGAAAGGCGAAGGCGGAGGCAGATCGGTGGGGTGGTCGATTCGGAGGCGCGGATCGACGGGGTGGCCGAGACGGAGGAGGAGGGAAAGGAGAGGAAAGGGTCACGGTGAGGGAGAGGAGAGGATCGAGATGGGATGGACAGGAGAGGAGATGAAAACTAAAGAGGAAGAGAGAGGGTTTTGGTCTGGATCTTACATTCGGATTAGTGACGAGAATAGCGACGAGGTATTCCGTTGCTATTTTTACACGTGGCTCCCTCGTTTCCTGCCACGTGGCGTTCTCTTCGCCGCGTGACCGAGAAAATCTAGTCTTGGGCAGGAGTTTTTCCGCCCAGAAAATAGCGACGGGGGTCGTCGCTACCCCCATCGATGACCCGTCACTATTGGCTTACATTTTTTGTAGTGATTCGTGCATCGATGTGTGCGCGCACAATTCTCGATGCACAAATGGATGGACACCATCATCAGGTGTCCCATTCCGGTCACCCTAACATCTTTTTGTAAGAAAAATACTTGAATCACCCGATGATGGAACACCTGGGAAAATGTACGTACATAGGCATGTCCTACTTTTAAATGGTTTCTCGTGAATGAATATACATCGATTTATTACGTAAGAAAAATACTAGAATGACCCAGTGATGAAACACCTAGGGATTGACATCTGGTGATAGTGTCCATTCATTCGTCCATCGATGTGTGTACGTACAAATCTCAATGCACAAATGGATTGACAACATCACTAGGTGTCCCATCCCGAGTTACTTGGAAAAATATACGTACATAAGCAGGTCCAACTTTTAAACACATTATGTACACATAAAGGAATGATACCTATTATTATGTTATTAATCATAATATTAGAGCATCAATTGCTATTTAAAATTAATAAATGGTTTCTCGTGAATGAATATACATTAATTTATTACGTAAGAAAAATACTAGAATGACCCAGTGATGAAACACCAAGGGATGGACACCTGGTGATGGTGTCCATTCATTCATCCATCGATGTGTGTACGTACAAATCTCAATGCACAAATGGATGGACAACATCACTAGGTGTCCCATCCCGAGTTACCTGGGAAAATGTACGTACATAAGCAGGTCCAACTTTTAAACACATTATGTACACATAAAGGAATGATACCTATTATTATGTTATTAATTACTTTTTGTGGTCTTTTCTTCCAAAAACCCCTTTATACTGTACAAGTACTCTTCCTTTTTGTGGTCTTCTCTCAATATTCTAGCATCCAAAGTGATATGTCCACATTGTTGCATTTGATTAAATAAATATTAGTACTTGACATCACTCTTATATAAGCCTTAATTAATTATTAGCTTATAATATTGAAGGCAGGTCACATAATACTAATATTTTAGGAGATTCATATCACAACAATGCCACCAAAGGAGGAGCACTTTTTGGGTGGCATGGGAGAAAAGGTAGGCTTTTTAATTATTTATTTACAAACTCTATATATAGTTCCAATCATATGGTCAACATTATATCTCTTAATGGACTAAATCAAGCATGCCAACGCTCTTAAACCAAGTAAAATAAATAAAAAAATGTACCACAAAAGAAAGAACCTAATTAGGTCAAATAAAGATGCATCTAATGATTAAGGTCATTTAACTATACATACATGGGGTTTTAGTCAATCAAGCATTATCATCAATAATATATATGTATCCTTATGAAAAGTATACTAAATAATGATTGCATTATTACTACTAATCAACAATCTTGACCTAATGAACATCATAAGCACAGCTATGAAGATAATATTGTGCTGCTAACTATCATTGAAGAGAGAATAACATGATTTTGTTGCCCCACATTTTTGTAAAAAAAAAAAAAAACTGCATAGGACGCCCTTTTATTACAATAATTGAAAGAAGCTTTAAGAATATGGGTCCAATCATTTAATTAATATGAAAAAGGTTTTCTGCATTGTGACATACTTTTGATGTGCAAAGATGTGTGAAGTCCTTCGATTAAATTATGCAATCTAGATGCATTGAGGCGTCTAAAAACTTGATTGCTAGTTAATTGCGTGTGTTTTTTCTTTTGTCAAAAAGATATGATTAGAATGTTTGCATGTCATGAAGGAAGTGGTACGTAAAGTTATTGAGACGTGCTTTGTGCTTAAAAGATTGTGATTAGATCGTGCAATTTTAATCAATTATGTATATATATTGTCTTTTCTTAAGTTTCACCATTAATATCAAAAGAAAAAGATCTTATTTTTTTTATAAAAAAGATATTAATTAAATGTTTTTTAATTGACCTTAGGGCTTGTTCTTGTTGGTTAATTAGGTGAAAGTAAGAGGGGTCATGAAGGGATTTTTTTTTTTTGGGGGTTTAGTTTGCAATTTCAACCTAACTTGAATATATATATGCCAACTTTCCAATTAGAATATCAATTTTTTTTTATAAATTATCAACTAAACACCATAATATTAAAAAAAACATACTTCCTCCATTTCTTTTTAATTTTTTTTAGCTATTTTAAAATATTACACAATATTTGTCATTTGATAGTTTCAATACACATTAATTAGTTAATTGATTTTTATATCCTTTATAGAAAAAAGTCTAATAATTACATATTAATAATTAGTGTACGTAGAAGTGGTGGGGTTAGAAGAAATAAATGGTGATTTAGTTATTTAACTGTTACTTTTTTCTCAATCAAGATTATTAAGTGATTTTCTTAAAAGTTGTGAACAACCTTAAAACGACACTTAAAAAGAAACAAAATGAGTAAATTTTAGTCAAATCATATAAAGTTACAACCCATGCCTAATTTGAGTAAAGACCTGGTAACTTAGTCTTAGCATGGACACACATCCACTACAAAAAAATATTGATTAGCGAAGGAATTTCCAGTCGTTAATCATGTATTTCTCATCACCATACTGAAATAGCGACGAGTGTCATAAATAGCGATAGGTCCTCGTCGCTAAATCTCATCGCTATTTTTTTATCGATTAATAGAAAAAAAAATTGTTTTTAAAAAATAGTATTAATTTTAAAACGAAAAAAATCAAAAAAAAAAATCAAATACAACAACAAACGAAGATTATACTGTAAAAAAATCAACAACAAAAAAAAAAACAAAACAAGTTTATTTAATCATCAACAACAACAAATAATACACTTTAAAAAAAACAATGAGTACAACAACAAAAAACAAAGAAAAAATACACTTTAAAAAAAACAATGAGTACAACAACAAAAAACAAAGAAAAATTAAAACTTTTAATTAAAAAAATCAAAATTGTTGTAAACTAAGTTGTAAGCCAACTAGAACTTAAGTTGTACTTGCTAGAGACTTAAGTAGAGAAGATGAGACAAGAGAGAGGAGAGCTAGAGATGAGAATATAAAGATTTCATTCATACATTGGTGTGTAAATTACAATGGGGTTGACACCCTTTATATATGACATTTGCTGATGATAATAATTATACTTATACAATGTTTACAAGTTATACATACAACACAAGTCATACAACACATCACAAGCAACATATACAATACATAGAAGAGTTGATGTACATTATAGAGGATTACAAATTACATGAAGTGTGAAAGTTATGCTTGATGTTACAATTCAATGTGAGAATCATGTTTCACAATGTGGTCACATACATGCACAAGTGTCCATCCATTTCATAACATTCTCCATTGGATGACACTTGTTGAAAGAATGTCTCGTTAAACTTCTACTAGAAAAAACCCTGTGGAAAAAAACTTAGTACAGGAAAAAAAGTATAATATTTGTAACGACCCGTAAAATATACGTGCCACGTGTCATGTGATCCACGTGGGTATACGTCGGGCGGGGCCCAATGTCGTGGGGAACTGGGGTCGTCACAATATTATTTTGCAATATAATATTTGTTGATTGTCTCATTAAAAACCCTTCTAAGAAAACCTAGTAGGACAAAACCATAGCTAAGGAAAAGAGTGCAACGCATTGATACACTTAGAGATAATATAAATGTCTTATTAAAATCTCTACTAGAAAAACCTCGTGGGA
The DNA here is from genome assembly GCA_039657365.1 of Stephania yunnanensis. Lineage (NCBI taxonomy): Eukaryota > Viridiplantae > Streptophyta > Magnoliopsida > Ranunculales > Menispermaceae > Stephania > Stephania yunnanensis. The sequence goes on along the minus strand of CM077588.1, from coordinate 52,208,807 downwards.
AAAATCTAGTATAAGAAAATGTGTAAATTAATTGCTCTCATAATTTATTTATTTAATTATTTTATATGAAGTATAATAATGTTAGGATTGCTTCATTAAAAACCTTGCTAGGAAAACTCAATGGAATAAAACCATAGCGAAAGGAAAAGAGTGCAATACACTAATCAATCTAGATACATAGTTTTAATATTGTTAGAATTGACTCACTAAAAACCTTTGCAAAGAAAACTTAGTGGGATAAATCCATAGCAAAGGGAAAAATAGTGCAATACACTAACCAATAACTCATTTTGATTCTCCCTCATGTTCACATGAGTGAGACATCTTGTGCATTTTGTTACACATGGACATCGTTTTCTATATGAACCATTTAATGTTGAAGCATATAATTGCCACTCTTTTGTATATAATACTTGCGTCAAGTAATTGATTCATAACTTGTTGCTACTGAATGATCATTTGAACTTCGAGTTCATATTAATTTATACATAGATCATAATACAACAAATTTAATGCAATTTGATGCGTTTCAAGCAATTTCACGACATTCCTTTTGAATTAGCTTATATCTTCCCCTAATGGTGGAAAAACTGCTTCATCAAAGTGACAATTAGCAAAACTTACTATAAATAAATTCCATATTAGGGATCCAATGCATCTTATAATATGATTAATGGAGAATTAAATTAATATAACAAGGGTGTATTTAATTGAGTTTTTAATAGATTTTTGGTTACTTTTATAAGTTGATGACTTTTATGAAGTTTGTAGATTTTCGTAGACTTTTAATGACTTTAATAAACTTTTATGTAAACTTCATTTTGATGACTTTTATTAACATTTAAGATTTTTAGTGACTTTCGTGAACTTCTTAAATATGATTTTGATTGATACTAGTATTTTTTTGTGATTTTTACATTGAAACAATATATTCGGGACTGAGGCTATGTTGTTGTTGTTGTTGTTGTTGTATATTGAAACAATATTTTACACTTTATTATAAAAAAAAACCATATACACATATTAATGAATTACTATCAAGATAGTAACATAACAAATAAGTAAGTAAATATCAACAAAACAAATAGGTAAATTAATCATCTTTTAGTGGCAAAAAAGAATCAAATAAGATCATTATGTAAAAAAATTGCATTTTTTTTTACTTACATAAGAAAAAAAAATCCTTATGAATGATAGTTTAAATTTCTTAAAAAGTACTTCTTGCATTTGAAAAAAAATACGATTATCTTCTCCAAAAATAATAATATTACACTTTTTGAGATTATAATTATACACTTAATAAACGAGATTTTTTCGTAAAAAAATCTTATAAAATGATGCAAGAATGAGATCTTGTTAATAGCGACATCATTTTCATTTTCATCAACATAGACATTAGAGTATAATGAGTAAGCAATGAAATCCATTAGTTGTGGAGTGGTTAGAGAAGTTGATAAAAACAATTAATAAGAAAATATCTTGTGAACAATGAAGTCCTTATTGAATAAATGAACCAACAAAAAACTAAAAGTCTCTAAAAGTTTCTGGGTTGTGGTGAAGAGAAGTTGATTTATGTGTATTTTTATACAAAAAGTCTATAAAAGTCGAGATTTGTAACCAAACCACAAATGTCACCAAAAAATTAAATACACCTTACTTTTATAAACTTTCTAAAAGTTTAAATTGAATACCTCAAGACTTTTACAGACTTTTAAAAAGTCTATAAAAGTCACATTGAATACACCTTACTTTTATAAACTCTCTAATAGTTTTAATTGAATACACCTAAACTTTTTTTAATAATTATAAGTAACCAAAAGTTCGTTAAAATTTTAATTGAATACGCTCTTATAAGTCTCATATTGATTTGTCTTGAGATAATCTCCAACTGACAAAAAAATTCAGTTCGACAAAGGATGTCCGTGTGAATTTACGATATTTTCGCATTATTGATGATTATGGATATCAAATAGATCTTTCCACATTATGAATGTCATTTGATTTATGACGACATTCATTTTAATGTGCCTTATATATTCCAGAAGTGAAAGCCGGGAATATTATACTAAGATTAAATCATATTCATATAGATAAATTTTCTATTATTCTGAGTAGACTTCTTCTGAACAAGACATTAACAATAAAATTATTGTACAAGATATTGTCTGAACATTAGCATCCGCTAAGTTTGAATTCGAGAAATATTTTCTTTTATATTATAATGTACATGCATGTAGCACGATATACAAGACATAAACTCATCGCTCATATTTAGGTCACGATTTAAACACATCTCGATGTGTCTGTTTTATCGAGTCATTTTCAATGATAAAACTCATAATATTTAGCCTTTGATTTTGAAGGCATGGTAAATGTCACAAAAATATTCGAGTATATATATGACAATATTTAAGCAAAATAGTCTTTCATATATGACCAAAAATGTCACAATTATGAGCGCACATTGTCAATACTTATTTGCCCTTTGTAGTGGTGCACTACTTTTGTTCCAATTCTTTGCGGAATTGTCAATACGACCTTTACCTGATATTTTCACATTTTCCATGTCCATAAATTTATTATTGCGATCATGATCATTATATGCAACATATGCTTCTTAATTTGAAGTTGAACTAATTGGACGTGGGCGATATTATATTTATAATATCTCATTATTTTACTCAACTACCATGAGACAAGAAATCAATCCATAATATCTATTGGATTTACGTGCGCACTCGATATTTGTCGCGGCAATAAATCGAGGCGGGTCATGTGACCTTATTTTTATTATCTCATCAGTCATATTTTCACATAGCCTCAACATATAGGTAATTAAAATTGTGGAATTATAATTAATATTTGACTTATTAAATTTTGTAGCTTGAGATTCAACCGCTCATTTTGAGCTATTGGAGCATTACATTTTTTGGTATTTATATATTTATAACTCCATAGGATGAAAAGATATATAAAGCGAAATATTCGCTTTTCAAATATCTAAAGAGATATTGGCAAATGATTTAAGTTTTGTATAGTACAACATAGTCTTGCATAGATGTTTTATTCACAAACTATAGTATCTAATTGTCACGAAAAGTAATTATTGTCAGTAATATAATAAGGCAACAAGTTCAACTATGGTTGAATAATATTTTGAAAACAAATTTAATATAAAATAGTTTTCCCTTTTTTATGTAAAAACATAACATAAACATATGATTAAATATATGTTCACAACTTGATTCATTAATAAACGAAATGTACTATTCATATGAGTTGGTGAGACAACCTCCAGGTTGGGTGGCGAAACATAGTCTACTTAATATCATGTCTCCTTGAACGGGATAACCCGCCTCCCTTTCAATGTTTAGCTTTATCGGGGACAAGACTTACCCACTATCAACTCAAACTTATAGCAGTATTTGTGTTATAAAATCAAGAATAAAACAATAACTAATCATTTGTAGTTTTAAGAGAAAAATTATATGTCACATATTGACTTTTGATTTCTAATGTAGAAGATCATACAAAACGCGGCACAGAGCATAATTTCGTAGTCAGTGACGTTACAATGCATAATGTATGAATAAAGTATATTTACATAATTAAATATGCATGTAACAAAAAAGAAATTAATCATGACAACATGTAAATATATTAAACTTATTTAAATTAATAAAAATTATACCTTCTTAGTTTTATATCTTTGAAAAGCTTATTGATCTTGAAGACCTCCTCTTGTAGAGCAACTTCGTGTTGTAAATTAAGTTGTATGTCAACTAGAACTTAAGTTGGACTTGCTAGAGACTTAGGTATAGAATGCATAAACTAAGAACTAATAGAACAAGTAGAGAAGATAAGACAAGAGAGAAAAGTGCTAGAGATGAGAATGTAGAGATTTCATTTATGTTGTAACGGCCCAAAATTTTGACTTGTGTCACGTGTCAGGTCAGGGTCGTTTGTGGGATCCACTCGTCGAAATGCGTATGTCTGAATCTCGAGTGGAGATGCTAATTGTTGAGAAACGTATACGTAGAGAATTCGGGGAGCCGAAACATGAATGGGGTCGCGCCTCGAGTTACGTGCCGACGCGGGATATGCATCGTGATGCGTGAAGCGCGAGTATCGAGATTTTGAAATGAGGCGGATTGGTGTCTCGAGATGCGCGCTACTTGATTTGTTGAGTTGCCTCGAGATTCGTGTTGACGAATCTCGATGACACTTTTGATTTGAAATAAAAAAAAATGTATATATATAATATAGATATATAATATATATACACCACAAGTCATACAACACATCACAAGCAACATATACAATACATAGAAGAGTTGATGTACATTAGAGAGGATTACAAATTACATGAAGTGTGAAAGTCATGCTTAATGTTACAATTCAATGTGAGAACTATGTTTCACAACGTGGTTACATACATGCACAAGTATTCATCCATTTCATAACAAAAAACAACTAATCTTAACTTTACAATAAAATAAAATAAAATAAGTTATACATATTCTTAGTTTTGGTGAGAGAGAGCGTGTCTAGCGTGATGGTGGCGGAGGCGGAGGAGGAGACGAAGGCGGAGGCGAGTCATAGGAGGCGGAGGCTGATCAAGAGAAGTGAGAGGGGGCACACCAACAGGAGAGCAGGAGAAGGTAGCGACAGCGAGGAGAGCAAAGGTGAGCGACAACGGTGGGATGGCAATGGAAGTGGCACCGGTGAGAGCAAAGTAGATGGAGAGTGAGAAGAGAATTAGGGGGTGGAGAAATTGGTTTTGGGAGCGAGAAGACACTGTCACGTGGCAAAAAAAATCATTTTGAGCAAGAATTTTCCCCTTAACGATTAGTGACTGGGGTCGTCGCTAACCCCATTGCTAATATGGTCAATAGTTCAACGACTGCCTTCATCGCCAATATGTCGCCATTTCTACCTATTTTTTGTAGCGATCTATTATCCGCCTTTCGATACATCTTGATATTAATCACGAAGAGTCGTCCAGTGCATGTCGTTGGTGCGCGTCCATCCAATTAGTTGCCCATCAATATTGTTTTTATTTATTTTTTTGTGCAGACCTCCACGTGTCATAATGGGTCTTCTCCACTCCTCCAGTCCTCCACAATGCGTGTTAATTTACTATTGAGGACCTCTGCATGTTCCTTGTGAACCTCCATTGTCTGTTGTCTCAGCACCTGCTAAGTGTACCAAGGGCAGGACGGGAATTTAATTGAGAGACTGTTATTTAGAGTAAATGCTTTTATTTAATTTTAGAGGGCCGCTAAGGGCACCCCACCATTTAATGAGGGCACCCAGTAAATATGTAAAAATTCCAGAAAAAATGGAAAAGACCATTTTGCCCCTGTATATATATAATGGTTCAAACCCCACACAAACCATTTCGACAAGGAGTTAGGGCACCCCACCAAAGAAGCTTCAACCACAAAGCCAAACCCACATTGCGTTTGGTGAAGAGGCGATCGATTCTTGCTTGTCCGAGACGAGGTAACAATGTTTGACAACCATTTTCGGGTTTTTGTGAAGCTGTTTAGTTGCGTATAACAGTGAAAATGATGATTTGTTTGTCAACGTAGGGTTTGGTAATTTCTTCAAATCCGAAGTTGTTTCCACTGTATAATGGAGGATCGTAATGCTTCGGTGCCAGAGGAGGTCGTCCTTGAGGTAATGTTGCAAATGTTTTTGTGTTTTTTTTTGCGGTTATCCGAAGTATCTGTATCGGGTGCGCGATTCTTTCGGCCTCGCAGACCGAGATGTATAGTTACGTCTCGGTCTCGGATGACCGAGATGTTTAGGGTAGGTCGTCACGATGTCCGGGAACGACCGAGGTACCGGTAACTCTCCTGGCCTCACGTAAACGAGACTATGAAGAAAGTTTCAAAGACCTTGTACAACCGAGAACCGATTTTTTTGGGTTTTTTTGTGATTGTTGTACATTTTGGTTGCTTATAATGTTACACTTGTTTGTATTGCGGGTAATGTCGTTATCTTGTAATTTTCCGGACTATAAGGACACTTTTACACCTTCTAAGCCATTCCCCTCTCGAGAAGCGGCAATTTCATGGCTTCAACTCGATTGGTGGCGAGAACAAGTTTGTGTTAGTAACGAAGCGCTCGGATGCGGGGCGTTAAGCGAAGGGAAGGGTGAAAATTACTCGTGACAGTCCTGGGACATATAGGGGGACCGGCTCGAGAGTTGGGAAGGGAAAGCGGCAAAAATTTTAAAGAAATCAAGGAATGATGAAAAGGCGAGGACTCACACTAGTACGAAGAAATGTGGATGCCCTTTCCAAATTAACGTCGTCGAGGAGAATGCCGACTCTTATGGTATGTCACCGTGATTTGTGGGAGGCACAATCACGACACCGCGGGAAGATTGGATAAGAGGGAGGAGGAAGTTGAGGATGCGGGGAGGAGTGAAAGTGAGCGGCTCAGGGAGATTAGTCCACCTTCGTCTTTTGTGGAGTGCGAGCGGGAAGTTGAGGATGCGGGTGTGAGGACACCGGGGTCTCCAACCGGAGGCACCCCAGTGTGGGAGGCACCCCAATCTCCAATCGGATTTGAGTCCTCCCACTCCACAAAAGCTTCTAGGCAGAAGAAATGCAAGGTTCCACAAATGCGTCGTGCCAGTCGACGCACGCAAAGTGGATCTAACATGGCTTATAGTCATTGCTTAGAACCGGATTGGTTGCCACATGTTGATGCCATTTTCGATGTGGTTTCCGATGGGAATTGTGGATATAGGTGTATAGCCTCGGGCTTGGACTTGCCGACGTAGACGGGTGGAGGATTGTGCGTAGACGGATGTACGATGAGATTATCGGGTATGAATACCTATGGCGGGAAGTGCTTGGCTCGAGTTTCGAGCTCGTCAAAATGCGGTGCATTGCCCCTGAGAAGCAAGAGGGGCATCTTTCGAAGAATGGTTGACACTTCCGGACATGGGATTGTTAGTATCCACCGCATTCAATGTCATTCTCGTCAACCTCTCGCATGGGAGTGCCTCCACATTCCTACCTCTACGTAGTACTCCAACGTCGTCATTGCACAAGAGACTTATCATTGCAATGGCGAATGAAAGGAATATCCATTGGGTTAGGGTAAGTTCTATGATTTTTTTGTGAATTGGTTTGTTTCCCCTTAATCGGGTTTGTGACAATATCTTCTATGTTCTCTCTGTTCGCTTTGACAGTGCGGTTGCGTGTGAATGCCCGCCATCCTTATATCCATCGTGGGATCGGTACGTTGAGGACGGCGCCAAAGGTTGGCGAGATGGATTCGTTTTTCGAGACATTGCGCCCATTGCAATCGCTGATCATGAAGCCACCATACCTGTTGTAGACTTAGATACACCGTAGGTGTAAGCTTGTACCTAGCGGCTAAACATTTAGAAATTTTGCCAATTCGTCCAGAATGTTCTATGTATATGCAAATGTTGTGTTGTGTTATAATTGTTGTTTACTTATGGATGGACCCTTTTTATAGTCATTTTGAATGTTACGGAGATTTATAATTAATTAAGGTTCGGTGCAAATTGTCGTCTTTGGATTTTCAATCTTGTATTGTTAGTTTGACGACTACGGATATTTTTTTGAAACTATAATGTTCAAATTCATCCATTTCTCATTTGTCTCGGTCAAGCGTGTTCGTGAAATGAACCATATTTTCGGTCACCAATGAATGACAAGTATTTCAATATATCGGTCATGTATAACCGAGTCTCATTTAATTGTCTCGGTTGAACACCACCGAGATGAATTGACAATTTCAATTCGCGACTCTCGTCCTATGACGACCGAGCCTACGGAGACCCTCTCGGAAGTGGACAACCGATACGTGGTTAACTCTTAGGTCACATGGCCGAGACCGCGAGTTAGAAAAAATATTAGCTTATGTCTCGCCAAGGCCGAGACGGTTGACACTGATCTCGGCCCTGTGTGGCCGAGAACCACGATTTCCCAATTTTTTTACATTTTAACAAACCGCCACACACACACTACATCTACTCTACCACACATTACATCTACTCCACCAAATGTAACTTAATTCGTCGATCTTCAACCGAGCCCTAATTTGGAGACGAAATCGACTCACACAAAGGACCCTACTAAATGCAGAAACCTAGAAGAACGAAGGAGAAACACACGGCGAGGGACGGAGAACACGATTTCGGGGATTCCTCTCACTGCTCGGTTCAAAACAAATGAATTCTTCCCCCAGGAATTCGGTGAACGAGGGTGGTGGTGGTGGGGTGCCCAGGGGTTTGCAAGAGGGTGGGTGAGAGGGTTTTTTGCACGGGGGCATTTTCGGTATTTTGGGTTTAATTTTTGGGTGCCCCAAGTAAATCGATTTGTGCCCACATTAACTGGGTGCCCTCATTAAATGGTGGGGTGCCCTTAGCGGCGCTCTAATTTTAATGTACTTGTATAGTTCTGATTTAATTAAAACGTACTTTAGACTATATTCTCTGAGGACACATTTATGGCAAAAGTGATGATAAAAGTTGTATGAAGAACTGTTTTGTCAGTAGGAGAAATTTCAACTGAATTGACGGTTTCACCCTCGTGACTTATCTTTTTGTCGCTTCTAATTAAATATGCCCCTTCAGCATCCATTCAAGGGAGGGGGAAGCTGGTTGAAATTACCTGATACACCCTGGACTCTGATGGGTTTTTCTTTTGTGCCCTTTCATATTTAGGTTTTGAGGGTGGGCCTATGCGGACCCACTCTTTACTTAGTGCACCCAATTTTGAGTACATCCCCAATTTGAATTTCAATTTATGAGGGCATCTTAATATTTTTACCAAAATATTCTTTCATCCAAATCAAAACACCCGATTGTAAAACTTAATCGCGACACTTATTTTAGGTACGACGACGTGTAGTTGAGACTTATCTTTTAATTTCGGTGTTATCAAATCAAATCTCTTTTGTAAAATTCGATTGACAATTGCTAACCCATGAGTGGATTTTGATTGACTCTCCAACTAAAAGTATGATCAACTCTTTAACTAGAGGTTTGATGGGCTCTGACCGATTATCCAATTAGAGATTCAGACCTATAACGTCGAACCACTTAATGATGTCCTACAAATCACAAAAAAAGTGCGTGGAGGGATGATGGGGTGCACAAAATAAGATGAAGAAGACAATGTGGTGTATTAATCACAGGGAAGGGCATGAATGTTATTTTGCAGTAGAATTAAACTTTTTTTGAAGTTTTACTTTTTCGTTGGGGTGCACTTAGCCAGACTCATAAGTTTTGAGGACGGGGCCGTTAGATTAATTGAACACCGAAATTGAACACCGACCCACTTGATATTCATGTGATCGATATACCTTAGGAGACATGAGTGTATATCTTGAGGTGAATTGCATGGATACAGAGTGAGTTGGTGTCCGAGTCATGAGTGAGTGTTTAAAGTGGGTCAACCGATCTATATATCCTTGGAGGAGTGGGGATGAGGGAGGTGATCCACTACTCATGTTGCCATGGATAAGGTTCATAGCTAGGAAAAGTTGTGGAGTCAAAGTAGGTCCCATTTTGTGATTTTTAATAAAGTTGTGAGCTTTGTGGAAAAGAAAGTGATCAAGTGGTACTTTTGATGCACGCATTTTCTACATTATTGAGTCTTTTTTTTTGTTACCATTACATTATTGATCAATCTTTGTGCATATTATAAGATTATTCAGGGATAGCATGGCCCCTCCTCTATTAACAAAAAGTCTTAAATTTAAGTCTTAAGAATGAAAAAACTCTCAAACTCTTGATCAGAGGCTACTATTTTTGTGGTCCTTTCTTCTTAAGTTCAGGATTAGTCGATGCAATGCTCTAAATACCCTATCAATAATAAAAAAAAAGTGATGAAATGGTACTTCCGAGTTTTTTTTTTTTTTTGGTAACCATTAAATTAACAATTGATCAAACTTTTTGCATATTAATATATTATTTCCTAATACGCAATGCGTATCATCCACAGTTGAGTTGAGTGTTTGAGAATTAATATCACTTTATCATAGACTTTAAGTTTCAAACATTTTATATATATATATCACTATTACAACACCTTACACACTCATCTTATGGTCTTTTGTAAAAGATGGTTCAGAGTCTACATACAGAAAGAATGTCTTTTAAGTTCAATGTATATTATATAAAAAAAAAGTTATCAACTTTAATAAATGTGCAACAAATATATATAATTACTGAAAGTATGTCTCTCACAAGTCTCAATTTAATTTTCCACAGGAAAAAGCCTTAAATAATGCATAAGGTACGTAGCCAATACATACAGTCTCCTCTTCTCTTTTGGAGCCTAACTTAGATTGTCAAAAGTGTGTTGATTAATTTTCTTGCCTCTTTAGGTTTTCCTTTCCGTGTTAAAATTGAAAACTATATGTGTTCTCAAGGCTTTATTAAAGATATAAAGATAAATTACATCCAAATTAGTATAATCTAAGCCTAAAGAAACAACTAAAAAGTTCGAAAGTTCGAAAATCAAACATACTTTCTATTGTTTTTTCAAGGTTTTTTAATTATTTGATAATTAATTATACAGTTTTTATTGCAAGAAGAATATTCTTACTAATGTATTACAATACTACAAAAAAAAAGAGTCTTAGGCTGAGCTTTCTTGCATCTCGAGACTAATTCTAAATTTTATTAAATTTGCTTTAGCAACCACTTGGATGGCCTAATAGTTCGTTATGAAATGTAAGAGTGAGAAGTCACGAGTTTGAACTACGGTAGGTCAAATTGTTTCTTTTTATCAAAAAAAAAAAAAAATTTTAATTTTGCTTTAGCCGCTAGTTTTTTATTCTAAATATTCGAGTTTACATCTCATTTAATTAAGTCTATTACTAAACCAAACCTCTCTCAATTATATATATTTTGCATTATTGATGTTTTTGTAGTGCTTTTAATTCTCTCTCTCATTTTAAAAGGGACAACGCTAGAGTGACTCTTTTGGAACACCCTGTTGTCGATATCCCTTCAATAAATATCAACTTGTGTCCACACAAACATCGATGTGCAAATTAATGGGCACTAACAACCGAGTGTTCATTCCGAGCTAGTGTCCCAAAATGGTTCACCAAATCATGTCCATGTGTAGGAGTTTTAGACCTATAAAGTCTTTTTAATTAAGCTTGGTACTTGATAGTGATTGTCTTCTTAATTAGAACACTATTTGTATTTGGTGTGAATATATTCTTCTTTTAATCCTTCAAAGTGGATTTTCTTCACATAAAGATAGATATTCCAGGAATTTTTTTGTCGTCCACGCCTTTTGGTTATTTTTTTTAATGGTGCGTTGACTAGCAATATCCAAACTGCATGTGTTCCCATTAATCATTTCTCTAACTATTGAGATAAGAATCTAATTTGTCCAACCTATATAGGACGACGACGACAACAACAACAACAACATAGTCTCAGTCACAAATTAATTGAAGTCGACTACATGGATCAAATTTTCCATTGTGCTTGATTAAGTGCAATTGATGATGAGCTTTGCAAACCATTCAAATCCCTCTTAATTAATGCATCCCATGTTAACTTTGATCATGCCCTACCTCGTCGAACCATCCTATATAGTAGTAGCATTTATTTTGTAAGGTGAACAAAATGGTCCTTAATTTTAAGACCAAGCTAGCTGGTTGTTGGAAATATTTGTGACTTTATGTCATGGTATAATAAATGTTTGAGCTATTTCATAGAGAATTACAACTGTTTGTTTTAAATCCCAGTTAAAAAACTCGACATAATAAAATTCAATAATGAAAGTGCAAACATGTACTGTAATATACTATAACAAAATATCACCAGTCTCAAATTAATTGAGATCGTCATATGGATCAAATTTTTTTATTATACTCGATTTAGTGCAAAGCAAACATATAATATATGTGACGGCCCCACTTTTTCACAAATTGGGCCCCGCCCGGCCTAAACCTACGTGGACCCCCAAGCTAATCTCGCAAGGTCAACGCAGGCCTAATCAGCCTTCCAAACAATATATGATTTGAAATGTCATTGTAACATGTACTTCACTTAACAGGACGTTTAATAAAATGTAATTCGTGCAAAAGACATTATTTCACAATTGAATGATTCCCAATGCCTTCTTGATTAGGGTTTAGGATCGTGCTAATTAAATTTCAATCAAGTATACTTGATGGTAACTCATTTTAATTTTTATTTTTTTTTGATAAATTAGAGGCAATACTCCCTTTTACACCAACCGAGGTTTGAACCCAAGCTCTCTTACTTTCAAATCTCATACCAAACCATTGAGCCACCCAAATGGTTGGTTAACTCATTTTAAATATAACAAATATTAAGCTTGACATCTCAAAAATAAGTGCAATCATTACATTACTTTTTTAATTAAGTGTTCGACAAAGGCACACACATCTTGAGGTGTATCGCGTGGCAACCGATCAGGATAGGTGCCCAAAGTGGCTTATCGTAGCATCTCTAACCTTATCATTCAACACCAAATACTAAGGTATCTTTCAAATCTTTCAAATGGGAGGGACTTTCAGTGTGTTCAATTGAAATACTATTGTATATAGGGTTGCAAGTGATACTATTGTATATAGGGTTGCAAGTGTGGTGGAGAATCTCCGTTCCCTGCGGTGCCCGCCTCGGTGGGGCAAGGATTCTCTGTTTTTTGCTCCTGGGCGGGGCATGGGGCATGGGGCATGGGGCATGGGGCAAGGCGGGGACGGGAATTGTTCCCGCCCCGCATCCCTTGCATAAAATTCTCTATTTTTTATGTGTTTACAAAAAAGTTATATAACTTTTTTACTTAAATCATATGTAATATATAGAATGAAACTCGAGATCTCCAAAATTTATTTTTATCATTAAATTAATTATATAATATACATGTTATATCCTAAAGATATATACAATTATATTTAAAACATCATTGAAATATATTTTTGTCATGCTAGTTTTGAAAATCTTATATATTTAATTAAGTTTGATAACTTCAATTTGAGAAAAATAGTTTCTTAAAAAAGTTGAAAAAGTGATACTTAAGTGCCAAAATGATTAAGGAATAAAGATCAAACTAGACATTATTTATAAAATGGATAAGGCATCGCGCGGATTCCCCGCTTTCGTGAGGATCCCCGAGGGTGGGGCGGCAAAGTTCGCCCCGTGGAGAATTTACTATTTACGAGAATAAATTTTCACCCCGTGCCTAGTGAGGACGAGGGATGATAATTACAATCCCCGCTCCCCCGCTCCGCTCTACCTCACTTGCAACCCTAATTGTATGATAAAAAAAAAAACTATTAACAAAAAACAAACAAAAATCAACTGAAAAAATTAATGTAAGTGGGCATCATTAATGAATTTAGCCATTCATGCATTTAATGTTAACTATATATACATACAAAGGATTAAAGAAATAAAAGGGCCATTATTAATGCATTACAATTCTTGGGACGGTATTATTCATGAAACCTAGTCAAAAAAAGAGGACCTTTGACAAAAAAAAACAAAAAATAAAAGAAGATAAATTTAATGCCTCGTGGTACTAATAATTTTGAGAATGACTTCTCCGTATGGTACAATCACCTACCACATCCTACTTTTGTTTTTAGGGAATTTGATAATAATCACGAGCGGAGCTATGTGCATCCTAATTATTTATAAATGCACCTCATAAATATATCAATTTATATGCATTTTGGGGTACCTTTGTAAATAATTGAGGTGCACATAGATGTACTCATAAGTGTATACATACAAAATAAAATGGGTTATAAGTTTGGATTGGAGACACCGTCTTGCCTTGCTATTTTGATGAAGCCTCCACTCCTAACTTTAAACCCTCAATCAATCACACTCTCTCCCTAGTCCCTCCATGTGAACTTGAACTTAGAAGTAAATACTACAAATTCTAATAGCAAATGAATATTTTCTTTTTTTTTTTTTTTCTTCTCATATGTTTCACGCTCGGGCACTGTCGGGCCATATATTTGGAGCGGCCCTCCAAACAAAATTTTCTCAAGATACTCGAATTGAAACATGCTTAACTCACTACAAAAAGCAATCAAATTAGTGACGAAAAAAATAGTCACTAAAGCCAATTTTCATGGGCTAAACCAATTAGCGACCGATTAGCGATGGGAGTTTCGTCACAAAAAAACTTATTGCTAATTACAATTAGCTACAGGATTTTTGTTGCTAATTAGAATTAACAATGAAATTTTCATCACTAATTAGTACTTGTCGCTGATCCGTTGTTATTCTGTCGCAAATCCGTTGCTGATCAAACTAATCAAAATTTATTGCGACGGACCATATTTCGTGATTTTTTTTGCTATTCTTGCACAATTTTATAGTCACGGGAGCCAATCCCTTACACACAAATGACTTTGATAACAATTTTAAATAATATTTTGATTGTGATTAAAATTGCTTGCACCTTTTTTTAATACATGTCACAATCACTTATTCCCTTTTAAGAAAATAATGTACCATTTTTTTTCAAAGCATATACTTTATATCATTAGCATATACTACTCCACATCTTACTTAATTTAGCCTAATTAAGTTTACATCACCTTTTCCCTGTCACTACAAAAAAAGAAAAAAAAAAAAGATAGTTTGCATCACTCATGAGTATTATAAGGCAGCATTTGGTTCATTTGAACCACCTCTCAAAATGTTGATACAATGATATTGATGTATTTCTCGGGAGTTACTCTATTCACTGATGCAGAACCCAGTCATGGAAATGGAACTATTTAGTGGATGGGTAGTGCTATTTTGACTCAAAAGTCCGGACTTAAAACTTTTTTTAATTTCAAATACATCCTCGAGCAATTAATGAAAAAATCATAATCACTTGTAAAATTCATATTATACCTCTTAAATATTTACAAAAATTTTAAAAACCTCCCTATGAATCTGGACTCTGAGTCCAATTAGTGAATTTTGCATCTTTTTTTTTTCAATAATTCTACTTGGACTCATGAGTCCGGACTCATAGGGAGGTTGTTAAATTTTTCGTAAATATTTAAGGGGTATAATAGTAATTTTGCAAGTGATTATGGTTGTTTCATTAATTGCTCGAGGATGTATTTGAAATTTTAAAAAAATTTGAGTTCGAACTCACTAGTCCAAATAGCACTGCCCTTTTTTTTTTTTTGATTAAAATGGGGGCAACTGTGCAGTTACACAAAAATTATTGTGCACACATTCCAAGAAACATTACACTTGAGATATCGTTCAAAAGAATGGTTTGCAAATGGCACGGATTTTCCATCTTTCAAATAGCTGTCCTTCACTTCTTGGTGCTATGTGGATTGGAAAAATTTTATCTGCTTCGGTGGCTAAAGCTAAAGCTATTTTCTATGCTCTTCAACATTGTATGATCTACGAACAAGTCTCGAAAGTTTTCTCAGACGCCCTACTCGTTATCCAAGCAATCATTGACCAATCTGCTGGAGAAGCTTACCTTGAACCAATTATACATGATGTATTTTCTATAATCAAGGATAGCCCGCAGATTTTTTTGGTTATACCTAACGAAATTGTAATCTTCTTGCTCATGCTCTGGCAGAATATGTCATACTTTACATGGGTAATTGAATTTGGGTAGACACGCTACCCTCGTGGCTTGTCCCATAATATATAAATATGGTATTTGAAAAAAAAATCCTAATAACTATACGAGTTATAATCTTCTTCGTTTCATCTCATTCAAAAAAATACAAATACAAATTAACTTTGCCAACAACTAGTTATTTATTTTTTTATTTTTATTTTTTTTAAGATCTATAAGTATCCAAATCGCTTTGGCCCTTCACAATTATGGTCCCAACCTTAAAACTCCCAACCAAACAAGATACACAAATGGGACTAAACTATCTAAACCCATGTGTTAGTCCCATCACTAATTAATCTCATGTGTTAGGATTAACTAATATTTGAACCAAACAGGCCATTAGAGTCTGACTAGTCCCATGGGATCGATGATTGGGAGCATCTTCCTAACACCCCAAATTAATTGTGAATCGAACTTGAGATCATTACTTCGGTCAACATCTTAAACTTGAGTTGTTACCACTACACTACACCGTTTGAGTACAACAATCAACTTATTAGTCGAAGGGGCGAGCGAATCAATTCCCCATAAACAAAGTATCTATCTTGAATATTTAGAATGATATAAATTAAGTTGGGACTCGGATGGACCGCCTCTTGTATGAGCTAGCGAGCGTGAATTAATCGACATGATTGACATAATCGGCAAAGAAAGCAAAAAAAAATAAAATAAAAATTGTTCTCGAGATTCGTGCGCATCGGCTCTCGAAGTAGAGGCCGGACCATTACCACATCCACCGCCATCACTAGCAGCAGCAGCAACGTAATTAGAGGCGAATCTGAGGGGCAGTCTAGTCATTCCACAAAAGAGTCCCTTTTCCAAGCGTATCTACAAAAACATCTTCAAAACTCTCTTTGACCGTCGTACTCTCTCTCTCTCTCTCTTCCTCTGCTCTTGCCCTTTTCGCAGCTGTTGTTGCAGCTCTCTCTTTCTCTCTCTAAAAAAACCAACTTTCTCTCTCTAAAACCACTCTCTCATTCATATCGGATTTATAGAGATAAAGAGAGAGAGAGAGAGGTGATGATGTTATTGATGATGATTATTATGAGTTCTCGGGATACCTGTTTGTGACACACTCCTCTGTTTTCCTCTGTTTCTCTCTCCTCCCCTGCTTTTGCGACTCTCTCTCTCTATATATATATATATATTTCTGATTTCAATCTCTCTCTCTCTCTCTTCATTGCGATATCACTGCACAACACTTGCCCGCTCGCCCTCTTCGTTGTACGGCCAGGCTTGCTTACTTACTACATTGTCAGCGCAATCTACACGTAAGTAATCACTAATCAATCAACCAAACAAAACCCCCAAATTTTTTCATTTTTTCCTTTCTCAAAAGCAGAGCATTTACAAACTCTGCTGCCTTTTCAACCTCCCAAAAAACTAAAACAAAACCAAAAAAAAATCCCTTCTTTCCTCTTCTTCTTCTCTTCTTCTTCTTCTTCTTCTCTCTTCTCTCTCTCTCTCTCTCTCTCTCTCTCTCTCTCTCTGTTGCCTTTCAATTTTATTGGGTGTTGTTTGAGTTGTGTATTCTTCCATGCCCGACATTGGATTTCAAGATTTCATTTTTTTTGGGGTTTTTTGGGGTTATTGGGTGGGGATTGAAAATGGGTCTGATTCAAATCCATTTTTGATGGAGAATTGCAAATGGGGTTTTTCAAAGATTTGATTTTTATTGAGTTTCTTCTGATTTCATGAAATGGGTAGTGTTCAAATCCCTTTTTAATGGAGAATTTGAAATGGGTTTTTGCAAAGATTGGATTTTTATTGATTATCTTCAAATTTCATGAAATGGGTACTTTTTTTTTTTTGGCACTTTTGATCAGAACTGTTTTATGAGGATTACTGTGTTGGTGGGCATGATTAGATTTTGTCTCTCAAGTCTTTTTTCGATGCCTTTAAGGTTCTATTCTATTATTAAGAAAAGATGGCCTTTTGTTTTTTTTTTTTTTTTTTTTTTTTTTTTGTCGTGGTTTCTACTGTTGTTTCTCTTAAAGGGTATTTATTTATTGTTCTTACTGTGTTGGATTTGAGTTCTTTTAATTCTGATTAATTGTTTGTTGTTTTTGAATCTGTAGTGCAATTCTGTTTGGTGCAAGACTGTTTGGTTTTCTTTCTCTTGTACTTCCATTATCAATAAATTTTGTTTGCATGGCAATTTAAAGTTGGGGTGTCAACTATTCATCAAAATTGATGTTGTGTGCATTGCATTTTTATTTTGTTTTGACTTAAATTGTATGAAGATTGATTTCTTATGAGATCACATATGATCTGTGATTCTCATACTATGCGCCGTCTTTCGCTGTTTCTGATTGTTGTCTGGTGTTTGATGATGAATCCTAAGCTGTCCATTAGAAGACACACTTGTGGTAAGTCTGCAATTGAAGAATTATATCTTAATGGGCTCAAAATTCTTGTGTTAATTTGCTCAGTTGTGTGTTTTTTATTTGCAAAAGCTTAGACCACTGAATTGGATGTGAATTCATATATGGGTGGTTATAAAAAAAAAATTGCTGGCCAAATGCGAGACAAAATTCTCGAATGAAATGTAGATTTTCGTCTTGCCCAATTCCTGATTACCAAAGTTTGAATTCACTGAAATTCTTGTGTAACTATGTTTTCGGTCGAAAAAAATGTTTTTGAGAAATGTTTTGCGTTGATTGCGTAAGGATATTTTTTGAATTCTGAGTTTTATACATGACATTCCGCCTTAAAACAAGCGGCGCAACCATGAAATGAATATTTTCTGGTGTATTGAGTTAAAAATTTTGCTTTCTGGCGTTGGATTCCTATTTAATTGTGTTTTGCTTACTTTGTTTTACTTTTGTTACTTTACACGTCTAGAGAGCGTGTGGTAAGTCTGTCTTTGTGGTTTGATAATTGCATCCTTTATTCCTTCATCCTAAGAAAAAGGGTTGCTATCGAGAAGTGATAAGATTCAGTAATTTTGGTTCTACATTGATGTTTGTGTTAATCGAATTGCTTTTCAATATTTCAAAAAATACAATTAATATATCGAGCTAGTAGTAATATCTTTGGACTTAAGATCGAAAGCATATTTAGATGCTTTGTTGGGTACTGTCGCACTTTCTATCAATTAGAGTGCGGTGATGATTGCTTGTTTATGTTTTAGATAATTGCTTACTTTTCTCACTTTAGGGGGTGCATAGTTTTTCACTGTTGATATTTGTTTCCAGTTCCTTGGATGCCCTTATATTAGAATTGCATGAGACATTACTTATAATTTTCTTTTGAAGTGTAATCCTTTGTATTCAATTGCTACCCAAAGGTTTGGGTTGCCTCCTTAATGTTGGTATAATAGTATCACGCTAGGTTATGTTACACTCTTGATGAATTTTAATTGGTGAAACATGACTAGTTTGTCAATTTGAGTTCTTGTTGGTTTCTATAATGCGTCGACTTCTAATTGGTTGCCCATAAGTCCACATGTTGAATCACTCGTTAAAACTCTTTTCTTTTATTGCAGGGAGTAACAGCTTTTTAAAAGTATGCATATGGAAGTTAATCCACATGTTGAATCACTCGTTAAAACTCTTTTCTTTTATTGCAGGGAGTAACAGCTTTTTAAAAGTATGCATATGGAAGTTAATGGCCAAAGAAAAGCGAGGAGGAGGGACATGATAACTGGAGAAAATGGTGTAGTGAATGGGCCAAATTCTAATGATGAACTTGACCCATGGACAGCATGGGCTTATAAGCCTCGGACTGTTTCCTTTCTACTCATCGGTGCATGCCTACTTATGTGAGTATCGGTTGACAATAATTTTGCACCAATATTAGAGTTAAAATATGTCTCTACTCTTACCTAATTTGGACGGCTAAAAATAGGCTGGAGCTTTTATGCTAAATCTGCATTTTTGTTTTCTCTTGCAAAGACGGCCTACAAATGCCCCAACTAGAAAACTTGACTCAATAGAAACTGTGGAAACTCGACGAGGTAGAGGCAGACCAAAGTTAACATGGGATGCATTAATTAGGAGGGATTTGAATGGTTTGCAAAGCTCGCCATCAATTGCACTTAATCGAGCACAATGGAAAAGTTTGATCCATGTAGCCAACCCCAGTTAATCTGGGACTGAGGCTATGTTGTTGTCGTTGTTTCATAGTCTTGGTATCTTAGCAGCTTATCATTTATGTTTGCCTTGTACTTTTTTTTATGCGACGATTTTTGTTTTAGCTGCCGAACTTGTCATGTTCCCCAACTCTAAAAAAAAAAAAAAAAATTGAACGCTGAGTAGTTAGATCTCAAGCTTCTGAAGTAAAATGTGCCTTGCTTTTTTTTTTTTTTCTTCTTATTACCAAAATGCTTGATAATTTTGTGTGGCATAAGAGTGAGTCTTGAATACATGAGCATAGAGGTTGTGTCTCAGATGTTAATTTGTTTCTAGCCCTTGGCGATTGATTTTACATGGCAGTGCATAGTTGCTAATGCTTCTTACAAATCCCAAGGGAGGATAATTGAAAGTAGTCAAAGTTCATACTTAAGCCTAGTGAATAAAATCTGCTTTTGAGCTTTGTCAATATGACTTAAGGTTTAAGTCTTAAATTAGAAGGTCTATGGAGACTACCTATTTATTCTTGTTTTTAAAGGCACAAGTAAGGGAAATGAGAAAGGTTTTAGCCAAAGAAATCTGCAAGAGTAGCTCCTCCTTTTCAGTGGATTTAGGCTGATTTTCCTATTTGCCATAAGTTTAATCCCCTGTACTCGGTATAAGTTTCTTGCTTTAAACGTTCTTATCAGTTGGGCAAGTGGAGCTCTTAATCCTGAGAAAAGCATATCAGATGATCTTGTTTACTCCGTGAAGAGGTAAGGTAGTGCTATATTGTTATTGTTTGTACATGATGTATTTCTTCGTCTTTCATAAAGCCGTCCTGATACATGTTTTAATTTCCTGCTGATGTTTTGATAGGGGGGTTTGGGCTATGATTGCTGTCTTTCTCACATATTGCTTGCTTCAAGCACCTTCTACGTAAGTTTGCACGATTGTATGGAAGATTTCCGCATTTGAACAAGTTAACTGAAATAATTTTAGATATGAGTCTTTGCCTCCTTGTGTTGATTTGTTTTCTAATGGTTTAGAAGGAGAGATAAATTTTATACTAACCATTTCCCGGACAGTGGTTTCTTTCCACTTCATGGAAGGTTGCCGATCAATCTGTGCCACGGGAAAGAGAGTTTGTCTTTAAGTGATAATTCAGTAGACGTCTCATATGTTCGGAAGTTCTTTGATTTTTCTTTATTTTTATTTTTTGAGGAAACGGTCTTTGATGTTAGTTCTAGGATTGTTGGAAATTACTTTGCAATCTTATCAAGCAATAACTGCATTATTAGTATGGGACGGCACATATTTATTGATGGTGTTTGAAAGCAGAATTTCTCAAGTTGGTAAAAGAGGTGGCGGATTTGAGATAATGCTTTATGGTCGTTCGTTGATCCATTCCTCAAACGAGCCCTTCATCTTTCCTAATTTAGATGACTTGTGGTTTTATCCTTTCTAATACACAGTTCCGCAACGAAAGAGGATAAACTGCAGTACTTAAAAATAAACTGCATTTCCAATTTTGTTGTTATGTTGTCTTGTATTGGCTTTTGCGTTTCTATCTGCTTTGTGACATTGACTCTTTTGTTTTTTGCTCTTGAAAACTTGCCTTTTTCAGGGTACTTATAAGGCCGCACCCGGCAATTTGGCGCTTAGTCCATGGATTGGCGGTTATTTACCTTGTCGCTCTTACATTTTTGCTATTTCAGGTTTGTTCTTCCATCTTAGTATTTTATGCATATTGCTATGTTTTTAAGTTGGACTATCTTCTTCCACTTTTGTTTTCTAGTTTATATAATTGTGTATAGTTAGTTTCTGGTGACGAGAGTAGCGCCTTGATTTTTTTTATTTTTTATTTTTTATTTTTTTTTTGTCGGAGAAGTGTCGATTGGTTTCAGTGAAGTCCTTTTTGTTTTTTATTTCTATATATTTTTTATGATATGATGGTCTACGTGTTTTTGCTTTTATTGATTAACTAAGTCTTCTCATTCAGAAGCGTGATGATGCTCGACAGTTCATGAAATTTCTCCATCCTGACCTTGGTGTCGGTACTACTTCCAACTCAGATACTATGGTCTTTTCTTTTCCAAAGTCAAGATCATGCACATGGAGATCTATATATGCTGCTATATCTTAAAAGAACTCATATTAAACTGTATATTTCTAAATTCTCTGTTCTCTGTTCAGAACTTCCTGAGAGATCATATGGAGCCGATTGCCGTATATACCTGCCAGATAATCCTTCAAGCAGGTTTAAGAATGTTTATGTATGATGTCTTCGTTCACAATCTATCTTCTTCAATTTTCTTTTTTCTTTTTTTTTCTATATTCTATATTTACCAAAGAACTCATTATTAAGTGACATTATTGGCTGCTGATCTGGTTGTTTTCTTTGTACAGGAGACATTGTTTGATGAATTTGTCCCCGCACACATCTTTGGATGGTGGGGTAAAGCTATAATGATTCGCAATCAGCCCCTTCTTTGGGTTCTTTCAATCGGATTTGAGCTGATGGAGGTTAGTTTCTTAAATGATTTTGGATTTTTTTCCCTTTTTTATTTAACATCATGTCCTTGAATTTCATGGTTTTTTATGCCTTTGGTCTTTTACTTATTTATTTACTCAAAAGATGTAAGGATTATTCTTTTTTTTTTTTATGTAATCGTGCAGCTCACATTCCGTCACATGTTGCCAAATTTCAACGAATGTTGGTGGGACAGTATTATTCTGGATATCCTGATCTGTAATTGGTTTGGTGAGACACCGACCTTTTTTATTTGAAGTTATAGCCGGTGATGATGACGTTGCCTATAGTCTTTTGTAGTTAGAGATTCAGAATCTAAAAATTAAGAATTGGGAACGTCATGGGATTGAATTCAAGTAATATGTTGCTAAAGAATTACTTGTTTTTCAAAATAGATTAAAATCACATGTTTGAATGGTTTTGAATTATACTAAATTATGTATGAACTCAACTCTTTGACTAAGTTTAGTAAAGTCATTAATTACTTCCATCTTGTATGAAACATATCCTTATTTTCCCAATGTTTTCTTTTCCGCAATTTATTTTCAACGATGAAGAAACGTTCACTGGCACCTTCGAATCTGATCAGTTTTCGTGTCTTTGCAAAGTAGCGTTTCATTCTAACCAGAGCTATTTTAATAGTTTCGTCATTCTGTTGCTCTAGAGAGTGTTAGTCCTAACTCTTGCCTGTTTCTTTTCTTTTCCCTTTTTTTGTTATTGATTGTCACCATTACTCATGCAAAAACTCTTCATCCATAAGATGCAAATCTGGTTAGAAAAATGACCCAAATAATGAAGTGAGAAGAAATGTCAAATTGAAGTCAAATATTTTGATCAAAAGAGATGGTATGCGTAGTCAAATTTCTGAATGCAATTGCTAGTTTATTTTAAAATATCAACAATGGACAAGTTAGTGGCGATATATCAAACTACTGTAATATGTCCAAATATTTATTGTCCGAACTTTTAAATTTTGTTTGATAATTTATTCTTACTTGGCCTATGGATTTGTCATGCAGGTATATGGGCAGGAATGCATACTGTCCGGTATTTTGATGGACGGACATATGAGTGGGTTGGTATAAGCCGCCAGCCAAATATCATTGGTAAAGTATGTCCTGTGAATTAATTACTTCTTTTCCTGTTTAAATTTTGATAAGTTTCTTATTTGTGTTTGGAGTGCCTATTGACCTCATTGTCATTGTTTCTTATTTGGTTTGGTAGTTTTTTTTAAACCAAGGTTCAATAGTGTTTGGTTTTGGTGAAAAAAGTACCTCGCGATCTTTACTGTCTTTATACGTCTATTAGATATAATACCGCTGGTTCCATGTGGATAATATTGATGATAAGAGTTCTTTAAAACCAAAGTTTAGCAGTAGCTCTTTTCCCTTTGGACAGTTGGTATCAATGACTTGTCTATTGACTCCTTGATGGAAATTGACACTTCACAAAAGTGAAATTGTCAGATCATTTTTTCGGGTTTAATAACTTCTGAATCTTTTTCGATATGGTAGTGAGAATAAACATTCCTAATGGTGAAAAGTTGATGATCTCTAATTTAATTAGGAATAGATGAAAAATATACGCATCTATATTGTCTCTACTTAATTACGCATTTATGTTGTTCATGATTAATATCCTTCTAAAAGTATTGAATGTAGATTTGCGAATAAAGTGTGTTTTTATCAAAGAAAAGATGAAAAAGAAAAAAGTTGCTTATTGAGTGAAAAATATTCATTCAGGTTAGCCGTGGAAAACATTGACGGTATATCAACGAAGTTGGGGAATAAAGAGTAGAATTCAAGAAAGTTGAATTTAGTATTCAGTGGAGTGAAGGATTTAAAGGAAAAACTGAATGTTTCGGTGGAAGGAATTAAATCCATTATTTTTCCTTAAGAAGACAAAGTTCCCGAACAATGGAGAACACTAACTAACAGTTTTCTTAATATAAGTTAACGGATTTGCTACCTCTATCTCTTATGCTCGCTGATTAAATCAACAAACGAGTGATCTAAAGGCGTAATTGTTCGTAATTGACACATTGGAACCATTAATTAGTAGATATAACGCTGTAGACATCGCAATTGCTAAAATATTGGGAAACCTTCTTTTCTGTTGTTTCTTTATAGACCTGACACCTAAAGAGGTTTTGGCACTACACTGAAGAGCCATTAAACAGTAATTAGGCCTTTGATCACTAGTGCTATTACAAATGATAGAGCTATTGGAGACTTCGGTTCCCTCTCATTTGCTCAATGGGGGAAATTGTCTTTTTTTTTGGCGCACTTACAGAAAAAACTTACCGAACCTTGCAAGAAGGTTGGGCTTACATTTAAAATATGTTTAAAAGCTTAGTGCCACTTGAAAGTGAGGCTTTGAAGAGGCATAAAGGAACGGGTCTAATTCATGTCGCACTTTCTTAATTGTTCTTAATGTGATCGCACAACTTCACCATCAGTGCAAGATAGGAGGTAATTGAGAAGGCTAGATTCTAGTCTAGAAAATAAAGATTTTTCGATTTGCTACAACTTGCGTCTCTTTCTTTTTTCGAAGTTGTTGGTATTCTTTCTATCGCTTTCTAAACACCTCTAAATGGGTTTGCTACAATGTTCAAGTGATAATGCGTTCAAGTTTTTGTACATGTTAATATTTTGTAAGATGAGAACTGTGAATGAAGCATTGTCCAATGCAGGGAAATCTCTTATTTAGTCTGGTTTTGATTTGCATTATATCAAGAACCAATTCATATTTCACTCATTTTTGAATTTGTATTCACGCTACAAAATTATAATTATTGGCATGTGCATGTATTTGAGACTAATTTGGGACCAAGGCTTGGTTGTTTTTATTGTTGCTCTAGCATGTATTTGTCCATTAATCATTGGGTAGATTAATAGTTACTTTGTGTTGCCACGACTCTACCTTGTCTCTATAGTGTAAATTGCCGAGGCATCGTCTCTCTTTGAAAACGTTGTATATGTATCACATATGATATTATCGGTGGGAATGCTATAGCTGACGACTATATAAATGCGAATCAATACATATGAAGAATGGCTTGCTTTAGTGTTTTTAATACGCAAACGGGTGTTGCTTTATTGACGATGCATTCTTTTGAAACCTACACTGACCCAACTCCTTTTCAGGTAAAGCGAACATTAGGCCAGTTCACGCCTGCGCAATGGGACAAGGACGAATGGCACCCTTTGCTCGGTCCATGGCGTTTCATCCAAGTCTTGAGCCTGTGCATAATTTTCTTGACTGTGGAGCTTAATACATTCTTTCTGAAATTTTGTCTCTGGATCCCTCCCGAAATCCCATTATCATTTACAGATTGATTTTGTGGTGGTTAATTGCAATACCTACCATTCGCGAGTACAACTCTTACTTGCAAGACAGGTACTCCTACTCTTAGCGATTTCTTCCCACATCGCAGCATTCTTACAACGTTTTTTTTTTTTTTTTTTTTTGATTTACTTTGTTGTTTCCTTTCTCATTAATTTTGTTTCTATTTTCCTGAAACCAGAAAACCAGTAAAAAAAGTTGGAGCATTTTGTTGGCTCTCACTTGCTATATGCATTGTGGAGCTCCTTATATGCATCAAATTTGGTCATGGTTAGTTCTGCTAACACTGATGAATTTAAGTTGATCATTATGTATGCATTTCCTAACATGACATAATGTCTTCAGGTCTGTTCCCTAATTCAATGCCTCTGTGGTTGGTGATCTTCTGGGCGTCTATCGGTGTTGCGCTCTTGATATTCATAATCATCTGGTCTTGGCAATCGCATCGAGCTTTGAAGAGAAAGAGACATTGAATTTATTGTTTTGGCTCATCATTTTTTTTAAAAGTCTTTGTTCTGTTTTATGAGGTTATTAATACAAGCTGTACATATATTGTTATGTAAATGGTTGAAGTATGGAAATGCTTAATTTTTTTTTTTACTTTGGAGTAGGAAATGCAATGAATAGTAATATTTAATGTCCAAAGTTTGCTACAGAGTTTAAATATCTACTGATGAAATTAATAAATCAATGAAAAAAATAACAAGTCATATAATTAAAACAAATTAACGCATGTGTTTGTTTCATAAGATTCGATGATTAAAATTCTAAAAAAGAAAATACAAAATCAATGCATATTTTATTTACGGATGGTTTTTGATAAATTTTGTTCTTCATAAATTAAGTTTCATTTAAGAATGTCTTTGACAACAAATTAGGCTGATATCCAAAACTTATAGAATGCTATATATAAATTAATTAATGCCCTAGTAATTAATTTAATATTATTTCGATTAATTATTTTTTATTTTTATAATTAGCAGTGTTTTATAGTATACTAAATATAATTAGATTAAGTTCTAGCAATGTAACTTATAAAAATACTTAATCATGATTTAAAATATAAATTTTCTTATTTTTATGCATGACTCGATTGATTTAAATATTTTTCTTCCTTATACTTTTTGGCTTTGTTCTCACCATCAATTGCACTTAATCGAGCACAATGGAAAAGTTTGATGGCTTTTGTTAATTTGGGTAGGCTATGTTGTTGTTGTTGTTGTTGTATACTTTTTGGCTTTGTGTCGTGGCTTTTGTATTTGTAAATCCTCTTTACTAGTATAAAAGTTCTTTCCTATAAAAAAAAAAAAAAAAAACAACTAATGATCTCTGAATGCACACATTAATCCGAGTTTGAATTAATGAAGTAGAGATCAAATATACAATCAATTTATATATATATAGTGTGTGAAATTAAGATACACTACTCTAGTGATGAAGAAGCTCAAGTGCTTCCAACAAAGTAGCTCTAAACCTATTAACATCAAGTTTCACATCTTGCTTGTCTAAATAAACAGCCTTGGTTGCTTCCCATCCTTGTCTATGAATTGATATGGGATCCTTAAAGACTGGATGGTCAAGTGGATATTGCTGCATTAGAGTGCTCTCTTCTTCCCTTATTTTGTATTCCAAGTACTTCAATTCCATCTCCAATGCCGGCTCGCCGAAATAATGGCTACACAACCATTTTAGTCCTCCCAAAGGAACTACTTGAATTACAACTGCATGTGAAGGAAGGAAGACAATGTTGGCCAGTCCTGCTCCATGGACGCCCATCATAACGTCGCAAGAGTTAACGACGCGCGCAAAGCTTGTCATGTTCATTAGAGCTGGCTCTGCTGTCATGACTTTGTATCCCAAGCTCTTAGCCAACTTAACTATTTCTCGTTCGTTAGTGAAGGATCGAGTTCGCTTCCTTGTCACTATGAGAAGTCGCGGTACTTTCCTATGTCGTTGGTGATTTCGAATGCTTATCGCCGCCTTTGCTTTCTTTAACGAGTAGGCGCTCCTTAAGAACTCTCGAAAGTCTTTCATTGAATATCGGCTTTGAGAATGGTCGATTCGCAACTCTTGGTGTTGCTTGAGACCAACAATCATGCTTGGAAAGCAATGGATTCTGTCATCCTTGTCAATGTTTATTATGATCTCATATCTAGAGAGGTTCTCTAGTATTGCCTTGTACTTGGCAATCCAATATGATTTTGAATTAGATACTAGAAGCTTAACTTCGCCGCGAAAGCGATAGGAAGCGGCGAAGAGAGGAACTAATATATCTGCAAACGCGTGAAAATGATTTCCTGAGTACCCGGCCGCCTGAGAAGACAATGGCAGGAACTCTGTGATTTACATTGCATCTAGGAGCTTCACTTTCTAGAGCAAAAGGTCTCACCAAGAACTCAGTGACTGAGCCCAAAGCCGCCGCGTCTCCCTTTCGAGCATATGGTTTAATTTTCCATGTCGCATTTCTCGCCGCAGCACTATCAACTTGAGGAGAAGCAAACAAGATGGTAGATGAATTTCCATGAATCCTAATGTCTCCATTCATCTTGCAAAAATCTGATCTTGGCTCCATAAGATTGCAAACTGGCTCAACTTCATGCTGCTTGATGATCTCCCTTTCTGCACAAAGGATGGAATCAAAATTATGTCAAATGCGAAAACTTCTAAGGTATAGTTGAAATGAAATCTAAGATCGACGATTGCACGTAAATTTAATTACCTAGTCTCGGAGAAATGCTTGTCGAGTTAAGACTTCTTCGTTGTTGTTGTTGTTGTTGATGTTGGTGGCTGTGGTCGCGGTGGTAGTGAAATTGTTGCGGCAGCAGTACGTTAATTTGTCGCGGTTGTTTTATTTCCTGTTTAACTTGGGAAGTACTAGTATTAGAGGTAAGGTTCTTCGTTGTCGTAGCAGATGCCGTTGATCGGGTTCCAATATCCGAGGGACACTAGTTTCTTTAACCATTAGCATATGCAGACCAGGGTTCATGGTAAGCTGCAAACTTACTGAGAAAAACAATCACATTGAGAAAATTAACAAAGCAATCAAAGTTGTGTAATTAGAATGCATGAACTTGTTAGTGAATTATACACAATGAAGCTTAATTAATTACTCACTAAAATGCTCTGCTATGAAAAAAGACTCACACAAGGGTTTTAGCTGATCCAAAGATGGCCTAAACATTGTGACAAAACTTAAACAAACAAGTAGGCATCCAATGAATGCACCATAACCCAGCTTCCTCTGCTCGTAGCGGCTAAAGCTTTTCGCGAAAATCGCATCGTACTCCATCTCGGCTGCTCCTCGGAAACTCTTCTGCATTGTGTGCAACAACCAAAAACTCACCTACAATTTCAACTGATCACTTTAACTAGGCAGAAAATCATGATAACTTAATTAAGTCTAGTGATTTGATTAGCAGGTGTTGCTCTCTTATAATGAATCAATGAATTGCTCTCTTATAATGAATTATATTCCGCGCGCGAATATAATTCGATCGAGAATTATCGATGAAAGAAAGTAACAGTGTATCTGATTGAAGGGACTTAGTAATTAAAGTTGTGTGTATATGATTAGGGAATCAAACAGTGAGTTGAGTGCATGAAAGCAAGTTGTTAGGAGACTGAGATGTGCTAACAAATCTCTCTTTTTTTGTTGCCTTTTGGTGGAATCAATGATACATTTAGTGAGGCAAAAATTTGCATTGTTAATGTGGCTTCAGAGTGACATTTCTTGTCACATTTTTTTTAATGGCCCAGATTGTAGATTCTATACTTTGTCCTCTCAAATCAGCCGTTGATGTTGAATAATCATTGACTTCCATGACTATGCCCCTCAAACCGCCATGAATTGTTTCAAGACTTGAATATGATCACTTGAAGTTAAGTATTGCATGCATGAAGGTAAAGTTTTAGGGTAATGCTATTTAGACTCGTGAGTCCGGACTCAAATTTTTTTAAAATTTCAAATGCATCCTCCAACAATTAATGAAGCAATCATAATCACTTGTAAAATTCCTTTGATACCCCTTAAATATTTACAAAAATTCTAAACACCTCCCTATGAGTCCGGACTCATGAGTCCAAGTAGATTTATTGAAAGTGTTTTAAACCTTTTTGTTTTTTTTCGATTATTACCATGGGTGTCCGAACCGCCTCAGCCTCTCCTAATTAAGGCTCAATTAATCCTACGAGAATTGGGAGGGCGCGTCTACTACAAACTTAAGTGAGCATCTACATATGTCAGTATGTGCCACGATGATGCATCGAGATACGTTAAGGGGAATATCTATGTACATTGTATGGAGTTGATTTTTTTTTCTTTTTGAAGTATGCATGGACTTGATTTAAATTTATATTAGTATATAAATGTACTAATTGGGACCCCCACACATCTAATTGAACTTTTGATTAAATGATTAGTGTTTGGTGTAACTCTCTCTCAATAATTTTCTTTGGAGAGCTAGACTGATAATTGCAAGAAAGATTGAAAGATGTTTTAGTTGTAATTCTTAAGCAACTAACTAAAATCTTTTGACTTATTCAATAAAGAGTAGCATGTGACATGGTCACGCTATAGGGCATTTAATTTGCAATGTGGGAAACAATACACATTGATTCCTTCTCTTATTAATTTGAGGATTTTTGTGTCCAAATTAAAGCCAAGAAATAAATAGCCTGCAAATCAAACCAAATTAGAGCTTGTTCAATCTCAAATATATATACATCCTCGATTTTCTTCGAATCACGTAACTGATTGTAAATAATGTACTTTTTTTTGTCAAGAATGATGTATAATTATTAAGTAGTCAACTCGAGACAAATTCAGAGCAGTTGAATAGTCCAAATATCGAGTATATATTAATTTCTTTTAAGTGATGAGGTTGGAAGCACCAACTGACTCTCGTGACGTGGGTATAGTTGAACCGCAGTATGAAAGGGACGAAAAAAAAAAAAGAAAAAGTATCATATTCTAACTGCATTACAATTAGTGGACCTTGAATTAATAAAAAAACAGAAAAAACAACCCTAAAACAATAGTACTAATTAAAACTATTGGGAGAAAAGAAAACAAACAAAAAAATAGAAACATTATTTACCAAAAAAAAAAGAAATTAAATCATCTCATGTGTCACACCACGTGTCGCGACCTTGTTAATCTTTACCAAAAGATTTTCTTTATATATAGAAATAATATAAATTTGTGATAGTTTTTTTATTCAAAAAAGCCTTTAGACATGATGATAGTTTTTTAAAACTCAACAAATTCAGGCAATCAAACAATCTTATCGATTTTAAAGTAAATCGGATCTAAACAAATCACATTTATCTAAGTAATGTTATTTGGAAAGTA
This sequence comes from Stephania yunnanensis, assembly GCA_039657365.1. Lineage (NCBI taxonomy): Eukaryota > Viridiplantae > Streptophyta > Magnoliopsida > Ranunculales > Menispermaceae > Stephania > Stephania yunnanensis. The sequence goes on along the minus strand of CM077588.1, from coordinate 52,177,880 downwards.
GTCGAATTTAAAACTTTTTTAATTTCAAATACATTCTCGAGCAGTTAATGAAACAATCATAATCACTTGTAAAATTACTTTGATACCTTTCAAATATTTATAAAAAATTTAAAAACATCCCTATGAGTCCAAATAGATTTATTGTAAATTCAATTTAGATGTGACAACAAATATACTTATCTTTTTTATTAACTTTTTTTATTAAAGGCGACTCGGATACCGACCCAAAAATCAACAACTATACCCATTAATAATGCCGAGATTTGTGTCATATATCCATGCTATTGATTGTAATCAATATTCACTGTTAAAACTTAAAAAAAAAAAAAAAAAAAAAAAGTAAAAAAACACACATCTAATTTGTACCAAAAAAAAAAAAGAACAGCTAAAATTGTCAAACCCACATGGCCAAATGTCAATTTTCACTTCCACAATTTTTTGTTAACTTAATTTGATTCAAAGTTTGAGATCTGTTTTCCAATTGTGATTGCATGGGTAACATTCTTTCCCTACAACCTTGCTCAACAATTAGTTGAGGTCTTGGGCCCTAGCAAACATTTTTTTTCTTGAAATAGAACAACAAATACCACGCAATGTCCCAAAAAAAAAAAAAAAAACACATTACGTGATCTTACGATAATATATATATATACTTACATATATAATTAATAGATCTAGATAACTGAAAATAAAGAAAAGATCACATATATAATAAATTTAGATAAGTGTAAATAAATAAAAGCTATCAAGAACATCCTAATCATTAAAATAAACAGATTTAGTTTATCTTATGCCAAAGTATGACAATAACGTTTTTACTGTGGTAATTGATCGTGCAATTTGTTTAAAAAGGTCTTACACTTTGTCTTAATTAGACCAAATTATGACAATAACCTTTTTGAGGGTAATTCTTGGATCATGAAATATATGATATGATTATGTTTAAACTTCTAATAAATGATCAGATAAGATAATGCAAGATCACATAGGATAAGTTTTGTTATTTTAACGATTAGGAATTTAGGATACTTTTTAGCTCTTCTTTATTTGTACTACTATTTATCTGAATTTAATCATCATGTAATTTTTTCTTTATTTCATCTTTCAAGCTTTTTCTAGTCCGTTTGATTACCACTCACGTCATTAGATACGAGTATTGAAGTGCGATAGGTTATACATCTCACCAAACGGGTCGGGTTTGTCTCTTCCGCGATCACCTCTTTATAGTACTCATATATATTTATCGCATCTACCTAACAATTAGTGCCCTTATAGCTAAAAGTTTACTCTTTTACTTTATTTTCTAGTTCATCGCCATTACCATTCGACCTGTTTGTTTTTGGGTCAAAAAAAAAAGAAAAGAAAAGAACAGATCTAATGGTAATGGCGACGAACTAGAAAATTAAATAATTACAACTTCGACCACATATTTTCTATATAGACCCGGCCCGACCGGTTTGGCCCGCTTTCATATGGGCTGGGCTTGAGAAAGAAAATGAAGCCCAAATTTGATTTGAAGCAGACTATGTCCAACCCATGATTGCAACTATTTGTTGCATCTCACGTGCACTGCAGGTTTGTCTACATATGAAAATTTTAAATTGGATAGCAAAGGTGTTCTAGGAAAGTGGATCGTTGTCCCTTAATTAGTAACTCGAGTTTAAGTTATGAGAATAAAAATATCAGCATTGAGAGCTCCTCTCCTTATACGATGCACGATTCAGAGCAAACCCCTAATCAGTCGGATAGTCTGAATAGTGAATACCGAGTGATTTAAATAAAAAAGAAAAATATAAACAAGATGCAAAAAATTAGACCATACATAGATTGAATAGTGTTGTTCAACTATAAAAATACATTAATTTATCTTAGGTCATGAGGTTTGAGCGCCTAACTGACTCTCATGAATATAGTTGATCCTAAGTATGGAAGGGACAAAAAAAAAAGGTTCAAACATCCATGACTTATTGATGTATTGCGTGTGTAAGGAGCTCAAGAATGGAGGCAGCTTTGATTTTAAATCTTAATTAATTATTTGTAGTTATCTTGATTAGTGTGGTTATCTTAGTTAGCCACGTTTGTACGTGTCTATATATGTGTATTTAACTATTTATGCACAAGTAAATAAACGAGAAAAATGTGATTATTCTATTTTTCTTAATTTTATGCTATAATTTTATGTTATGATTATAAAAACAACAATAACAAAGTTGATTGGCTAAGTATACCAAAATATAATAGAACTGTACGATTTTAATTGTACTAGATATTGTATCAAGATTTTTTGCTAAAATTTCTAAATTCTAATTTACAGTTCGCTACTAATAGCTACATAAAGTTGCTAATATATATTTTGCTAAGGACAACTAATCGGTAGTAATTAATATTTATTTTATTAATCTATATATATAGATTAGGATACACATGCAATTAGATTAATTAGGCTGCACATTTATGTCAATTCTAATTGTGTTAGCATTAATTAATAGCTAAATCAAATTCCAAATTTATAGTTTGTTAAAAAAATATATCTGATCGGTGGTATTAATATTTTTTTTACCAATCTATGTATAGATTATTAGGCTACGTACACACTTATGCCAATCCTTATTACGTCATCGTTGGGTGATAAAATATAAAAATATTTCGAAAAAATAAGAAAAAGTTATCCTATCCTAATTGCATCACAATCAGTCGTGAATTAATAAAAAACGAAAAAACAGCCTAAAACAATAATACTAAAAATATTGGACAAACAAAAAGAAATAGAAACATTATTTACCAAAAAAAAAAAAAAAAAAATCCTCATATCTCACCACATGTCGAGCGTTAATCTTTATTAGAAGATCTTCTTTTATATATACTAGTTGAAGGGCACGTGATTTATACGTGAAACATATTATTTATTTGCACATTTGCATGCTTACAACGTATTACATAAATAACTAATTTAATTTTATTTAAAAGAAAAATAACATGATCATATTTTGATGTATGATTTTTAAGGGGTTTTCTAGTCTTACCACTGTTTTGGTGCCATGAATTATTAATTTAAGGAAGAAAATAATCGTATTATGATGTATGGTTTTTAAGGTTGTCATTGTAGCAATTTTCATCATTTAAATCATAGCTTAACGTATTCAAGGTCCTTAAGATAATATCTTAAATAAAATTTTATCAACAATAATATAAAAAAGAAGGGGAATGCTAGAATGACCTACCCGAGGACATCCAACAGAGACACCCGTCGAGCCCACCACCAATCACATTAGCAGGTGGCCCATACCCAATGGGTCATCTAGCATTTTCCTAGTTGAAATGTATAACATAAAGAACCCGCCAAAGTATCATAGTCAAATGGACGAGGGCACCACTTGTCAAAATGCGAGATTTAATAAAGTCGTGAGTTTAATAAAGTAAAAAAAAAAAAGAAAAAGAAAAAAAAAACAATTAAAGAAACATAAAGAACCTATTAATAAAATCGTTTCCGCCTCTTATTTTTTAGCTTCGAATCCGTATAATGTTGATTTCCATATAGTTGAGAGGTTAGTATTTCGATTTCAAAGATATTATGAAAAATATATTGATCGAAACTATTAATTTATAATAGCCTACATGTTAGAAAAAAGCTAAAAATATAGAGACCGTGACAACATCATTCGTCCCAGTTCACCCATCGTCGCCTTCTACAATCTGCGAAATTAAGGGCATTGTAAAAAAGTGTGGGACATAAATTATATTTGTACCTATTAAAGGAAGAAAAAAAAATACAGGGGGACTTCAAAAAAATAGATCCAAATTGTATTTGTATCACATTAAAGAAAAAAAAAATTGATTAGTGAACATATGTCATCTTCACCTAAACTCATTTGTAATTCGTTGTATTATATGCTCGATGTCCTCATTTCTTTCTTAGTTTTTCAGAGAAAATTCGTTTAAACTACTGACGACTTAAGAGACTGCTTTTGTGACTCAAGGATTACATTCTCAATGGTTGGGTTGTTGATGATGATAGAGCAAAAGGGATGAAGCTATTAAAAAAAAAAAAAAAACACGGAGAACAAATCGATGAGTGTGAGATATATAACTCAAAAGAGATGTGATTAACAATTTAATTAAATGATGTCGTGTTAGAGAAAGAGAACGCGCTGATACGATTTTCGTATTCATTAGTAGGTGGATGACATGATTTTACCCCAATCAATGGCTTCACACCATTAGAGAATGGAGAGAATGTTAGCAATGATATATGGATTCACAATAATAGAGGAGCGCGGAAAGAATGTATCAGGAGATGAGAGAGAGAGAGAGAGTATGCATGAAAGAGTAACTACTAATAGATGGGGGTACTATGGGGTGATAACTCCACATTTTTTAGTTGTGGTTTTGAAACTAACTATTTGAAAAAATCAATTTTTTTTTGTCAAATCGATATTATTATATCTTTAATTACATAAGTATCTTTATTTTGAAAAAATTGCGCTCAAAACTATAGGGGCAATCTCGGGACTTTTAGCTAAAAATGCTTCACAGTTAACCTCTTTGAGTTTGCTATTATAATAATATAGATTAAAAAAAATAGATTTATGATAATTTTATTATTCAAAAAGCCTCTAAACATAATCATAATTTTTTAAAAACTTGACAAATTCAGACAATTGAACAATTCGATTTTAACTAAATCGAATCAGAAAAGGAGACACAAGTCTAAAAGTAAATCAATCCTATCAAGGGCGACTCGGATACGGACCCAAAAATCCATTTCTCTACCCACTAATAATACCAAGATTTGTCATATATCTATCCATGCGTTGATTGTAATCATTATTCACTGTTAAAACTTAAAAGGACGTCTAAATTGTACCCCCTTCGACAAAAACCCCCCAAAAAAGAACATCTATAACAGTTAAACTCACATGTCAATTTTCTGTCAACTTAATTTGATTGAAACTTTCAAAGTTTGAGATATGTTCTCCAATAGTGATTGCATGGGTAACATTATTTTCCTACAACCTCTTGTTCCAAAGTTAATTGAGGTTTTTGGACACACATGAATATGCCTATGCACACATCTGAATAAAATTTGAAGAGACTACAATAATATTGTAACAAGAAGTTGTAGAGACGGGATGACGCCTGAGCAAACATTTTTCTTGAAATAGAACAACAAATACCACACAATGTCACAAAAAAGAAAACAATTGCGTGGTTATCTTACTATAGTATAGATATATCTATCATATATATAAAAGCACGAATCACAAATTTTTGAGTGGTAATGAAATTTACTTATTTGCCCATGTATATCTATCATATATATAAAAACAACTATATATATAAAAGCAACTAAATATCACAAATTGTAAACTTAGAGTTTTCCCAATGATATATATGCAACATATTCATCTAGTGTTCTCCCAATGGTATATATGCAACATATATATAAACAGTGAAGAAGAGAGAATCTGAGAGAAAAAAAGAAGAAGGTGGGGGGTTGAAGAAGAAGGTGTTTGAAAAAGGTGCTGGGGAGGGAACAAACTAAAAATCCATAAAAAAATTTAATGAGAAAAATTCTGATTAATCATGTGAAAAAAAGGTATCTAAAGCTTTAATCCCAACTAATTCAATTATTTACATTCATAATTTCAAAGTTATCCTTTCTATCTATAAAGTTTGAGGTAAAGATTGAACTTTATGTACAATTCTATGGAATCTCCACAAGCAAGTGTTCACAAATTGATGGGTCAAACCGCTTGTGTTTTTTTTTCTTTGTTTCCTTTTTTTTTTTGAGGAAGTAATGTCTTAGCATGATCAGCTTGTTTTTTCATTAACATCTTATATCAATCACATTGGAGAATATTGATAAGCTAAAAAAGGTATTTGTATTTCTAATTTTTAAAATTTTAATTAAAATTTTGAGTTTTATTAATAAATTCTTAGAAATTAATATCGCACGTCCTGAAACTAGTATATACATATATCTATCACATATATAAAAGCACGAATCACAAATTTTTGAGTGGTAATGAAATTTACCTATTTGCCCATACTTTTTTTTTTATCTTCAAATCAACATTTTCTTTTGTATCCAAATCAAACTCTAACTCCTTATCAATCCACTACACGTTTTTTTTTTTTTTTTATCTCCAAATCAATTATGAACTCATTCTCATCAATCCAATACACTTTTTTTGATGAAGTAATGTCCTAGCATGATTACTTGTTTTTCCATTCACATCTTATTTCAATCACAGTAGAGAATATTGATAAGCTAAAAAATGTACTTGTATTTCTAATTCTTAAATTTTAATTACAATTTTAAATTTTGTTAATAAATTTTTAGAAATTAATTCCCGCGAGCGAAGAGAGCGGGGGAATCGTGCGTAGCATGTCTTAAAACTAGTATATATATAGACTTACATAATTAATAGATCTAGATAACTAAAAACAAAAAAAGATTACATATATAATAAATTTAGATAAGTATAAATAAATAAAAGCTATCAAAAACATCCTAATCATTAAAATAAACAGATTTAGTCTATCTTATGCCAAAGTATAACAATAACGTTTTTATTGTTGTAATTGATCGTGCAATTTGTTTAAAAAGGTCTTGCACTTTGTCTTAATTAGACCAAATTATGACAATAACCTTTTTGAGGGCAATTCTTCGATCAAGAAATATATGATATGATTATGTTTAAACTTCTAATAAATGATCAGATAAGATAATGCAAGATCACATAGGATAAGTTTTGTTATTTTAACGATTAGGAATTTAGGATACTTTTTTAGCTTTTCTTTATTTGTACTACTATTTATCTGAATTTAATCATTATGTAATTTTTTCTTTATTTCATCTTCTAAGTTTTTTCTAGTCCCTTTGATACTACTTACGTCAATGGGATACGAGTCGTGAACTATGATGGGGTTATATATATCTCACTAAAGACCTCTCATATATATTTGTCGAGTTGTCTCCTCCATTACCATTCGATCACTTTTGGGTCTTTATAGTACGAACTAGAAAATTAAATAATTACAATATATTTATCGCCTCTACCTAACAACTAGTACCCTTATAGCTAAAAGTTTACTTTTACTTTATTTTCTAGTTCATCGCCATTACCATTCGACCTGTTCCTTTTTGGGTCCAAAAAAGAAAAAGAAAAGAACAAGTCCAATGGTAATGGCGACGAACTATAAAATTAAATAATTACAACTTCAACAACATATTTTCTATATAGATTTGGCCCGACCGGTTTGGCCGCTTTGATATGGGCTGGGCTTGAGAAAGAAAATGAAGTTGGTGTCACAGCAGCTTTGGTGGGTTTCCGATCTGCATGTTTGTTTAGGCATTGCATCTTCAAGTTTAAATAAAGCTGAAACTCTATCAAGAAACTTTGATTTATTGTTTCATTAACTCAGTTCATTCAACAACAACAACAAAGATGAAATCCCAAATTAGTCAGGGTTGGCTACGTATTATCACTTTCCAAATTAGTTGGGGTTGAGTACATATATCACTCTCCCATCGAGCTCAATTTAGTGTAATTGATGAAGTGTTTTCTAAATCTTGTTGTACATCATTCTTAATTAATGCGTCTCGAGTTAAATTATTTGGTCGACCCTTAAATAATTGAGTTTTTTAAATTTTGATTAAATCTAGTTTTATAACAGGGCATTTGTAGTCTGATTATAAAGGTATCCAAACCATTGCAATTGTTCTTCCTTAATATCTGCGTCTATTTCTCCGATTTCATTTTTTTTTCTTTTTCTTTTTCTTGTTAGTTCACATAGATCATTTGTGAGTTTTGATTGCCTTAATAATTAATTACAATAATTCGGACTCGCTATGGATTATAGTAGTTATGCGGGTTTGTCGAGTCCGCTAGCCTCACGTAGGTTCAAAGGCTCGTTGTAACTCATCTAAGCTACATGGGTATCCCATGTCAAGAGTTAGCTTGGAATTGCTTTACGAGATTGTAATTGTGACAAAATTGTCTCTCAATGAGATGGGGTTGCTCCTCATGAGTTGTAATTAAAAAAGAAAAAGAAAAAAATAGCAATAGTATAATTAGCTTACCAAAACTCAATATAATATATAAATGGCTAGAGTTATTTGAATAGCACATTCGAGTAGGACACACACTTATGTACATCCCTTAATTTTTGCTTGCATGCGAGTGCATCATCGTGATGTGCATTGAAAGAACACACACAAGTGCTTGTTTTCTCAAAGTTACCCTATCAGGGTCCATATAATATTGACATCCAAATTTTTGCAGTGGACTGATTTTATAGCTTTGCACCTTATTGTAATTAATGATTTTATGTATGATTCATAAACTAAAGATGTTAAAAATGCCAAATAAAAGAAAATCTAATAAGCTTCATCGATATGGGTGTCAATTTTTTTTTCCTATTCAACGCCGATTTTTTTGGCTCAAAAAAGGCTTTGGACAATGATTTTCAAATTGAAATCCAAGCCAGGGACAAAACTCCTAAAATTCAGACCTAACCAAAATTTCAAAAATTACCTATTTTTTGTTAAAAAAAATGAAAACCTAATCTTATTTTGAAAATATAATCTCTTACATTGTATAATTCACAAAAAAGAACACTAAAAATAATAAACTACATAGCATATATAAAGACTTGTAATTTAATTTCGAGACTTACTCGCATTGCTCAAGATAACATCATGTGTTTCTTTTCTTAATAAAAAACGATTTTAAAGTAAATCTTGTTTAGCACATCATGTGATAACAAATATACTTATCTTTTCTATCAAGGACTATCCGGATATGAATCCAAATATCGACACCCCTACCCGCCAATAATAATAACAAAATCTGCGTGATCTTTCTATCCATGTTGTTGATGATCGTAATCAATGTTCATTGTTAAAACTTAAAAGAACATCTAAAATAATCAAACCCACATGTCAATTATCACTTCAACAATGTTATGTTAACTTAATTTGATTCAAACTTTCAAAGTTTGAGATATGTTCTCCAATAGTGATTGCATGGGTAACATCCTTTTCCTACAACCTAGTGCTCCACAGTTAATTGATGTTAGGGCTGACAATTTGAGTCATGAAACGATTAACACGACATGACACGATACGTAATAAACATGTCGTGGGTTTGACTTAAGTGGGTCTGGGTCATAAACATGTTAACACGTTTATACACGGTTAATAAACGAGTCATTAACATGTCAACCTGCTTAACTCATTTATGACTCGCTTAACACGACTAAAGAACAATGTATAAATAATAAATATGGTATAATAAATAGATTGACACAAAATTCATCCATTTGAATGCATGTTAATAACATGATTTATTTATATACATCTTTTATTATATTTTATTTTATATTTGAGAAGAAATGTTCATTTTACTTTTAATATGTTATTTATGTTTTAGATTTTATTAATAATTATTTATTAAGAAAAAATAAAACTTTTCACCAAAGTAAAATTTAGATTTTTTTTAGATGATTCTTATAATTTTGTTTATGTTATTATTACGAGTCATTTTTACTTTATTATTAAGAGTAATAAAAACTTAAATGAAAAAGTAAAGTAAAACTAACAACTATATATAACCACATTATATTTTATTGGCTATTTTAGTATGTTTGTTCGAATTTAATCATTTATATATATTTTAAAAAATAGTAACCAAATTATAAAAGTTTAAATAAAATAAATTTTTAAATACAATATTTAATTAATTGGTGGCACGAATATACGACATGTTAATTAACACGACCCACTTAGACACGAAAATGATTAACACGATTAATAAACATGTCATCACTAGAACAAATTCTACTTTTCATAGAGGTTTTGAACCTCTATGAAAGACTTTTCATAGAGGTTTTTGACCTCTATGAAAAGTGTTATCTTTTAAGGTGTTATCTTATCTTCCAAGCTTCCATAGGGGTTTCAAACCTCTATCAAATCTTGACTATTTCATAGGGGTTTCAAACCTCTATCAAATCTTGGCTATTTCATAGGGGTTTGAAACCTCTATAATATCTTCAAAGGCTTCCATAGAGGTTTCAAACCCCTATCAATTGTAGTGATTTCATAGGGGTTTGAAACCTCTATATTATCATCAAAGGATTACATAGAGGTTTCAAACCCCTATCAAATGTAATTTTTTTTTAAAAAAAAAAAAAAGTGAAAATGCTCAAAATTAATTTCCATTTCCATTTTCAATTGAAAATATACAAATCTAAATTCCACTCGCAATATTATTATTCCATCAAAAAATTCACAAGTGTTCTACAACCAATCAACAAAACAACAAATCGATAGCCACACATTTCACAAAACCCACTAAAATGGAGGTGAATCAAGTCCATGTTGTTGCTTGCTTGAGAGGCAAGGAAGTCCTTCACCTCTCGCATTGTCACAAAGCGATGTATTAGCCCAAGTAGATGACACTTTGTGGATGGCACCAGACAATTCCCTTCTAGTCTTGACAACACTAATAGCTGGCCGGATTCCCTCGCTTGCTCGTGTAGATGTCGAAGCCACGATAGATCCGCAGCAGTCCTTTTAGCCTTTGCGTAAATGCAGATAAATCCCTGCATACCAAACATTCTCATGTCCATCATCAATAAGTTCGCATGCTTTGGTTTAATGGTAATGACAATTCATATGCATTTAACTTTTTAGCGAGTTTAATTAGTCTAAGCCGACTTTCTGAAATACCTTTACGACGAAATACGAGTATCCCAACATAACCTTTTATGTCTATGTGAGAAGCATTTTATGATTACCTCTTGATTCTCTTAATGTCCATCTTGAAGCGGGTTTCTCCTTGCTCCGGTCTTAACACAACAGACATCTCTGCAACACCAGGAAGAAACCATCAAAATAAAAAAAGCAAAAAATTATAATCCTAATTAAACATCTTAGTTTCGCGCTTTATGTCACTTTGTCACATCGGCACTACCAGATCTGTCACTTCATTCCCCGCCAATGAACCTGGGTCCGGCATTGTCCCTGAAGCGATCACCCCGCTCAACAATATTCTACACCACATAATTGATTCATAGAAATAAATGGTAACAAATTACTCTTTCTAATATAAGTCATTTTACCCAAATCCCACACTAATAAATGCACTAAATATGAGTTCAAAAAATTCATCCAACCTCGCAAGCACCGATATCGCCCTCAACTTAACCATCTTTAACTCATAAGTTTGGATTTATTTATTTTTTCTCGATCAAACAAAATATACGTTTATAGATCCCAAGTAATTAAGTTTGGGACTAATTGAGATGGTTGGCTTGGCATGTCTTGTAGGAAAACTCGAGATGTGAAAAACTTCTCAAAGATTTTGTTTCTTTTCGGAATACTTTCTAAGAGTTAAAAAAAAGTGAAGAAAACAAGTTTCTCATGTGTTATGTGTACAATTAATCATGCAAATTGAGCATCCCAATCTCGTGGCGCCTTGTCTACATAAGTTCATAACTCATTTTGGCAAATTCCTTAAAAGATCACAACTTACATCTTTGGACACATTAAAAGTAACTAGTCTTGAATACATTTTATCAAAACTAAACATAGAAACAAATCACAAAACAAATATATCTTTATCATAGATCTCATACATAGTAATTAAATACCATAAATCAAAGATAATCAGTCAAGTAAAATTAATTACGGGTCAGATGATCACCTGTCAATGCTTTTCTCTTCAAAACTAGATAAAGCCATCAATCTCCATCACAATCGCTCAAAACCTCAACATAAGACAACAACAACAACAACAACAACAACTACTACTACCGAATCTATATAATCGAAACGAAAATAGAAGAGAATACTGCAGATTAATGACTGCTTATATATATCAAATCAATTTAGGTGAATTGTGAAGGATCTAATTAACAAATAGATTTTACTTACAAGAATACAGCAGATTGAAGTACCCTTTCCCTCTTCGATTACAATTGCTTCAACTATCCAAAAATTTTATATGATGCTCCTAGCCGCAAGTGCAAACTAACAAGCAAAGTATTAGAAAATGAGAGAAACTTAGTCCAAGAATCAAAACTAAAAATCTTACTTTGGAGAACCCTGTACCTGATTTTATATGTGGTCATGCGACGCAGGCTTTCTGAGTTTACACTGTTGTTCTACATCAACCTACACCGATTCAAAGACCAACATAACATGGACTTATTCCATCACAATTAAGTGATAATATGCATGAAAATGTAAGAATTTGATGAAGAGCAGTGTCCTTAGTCCACCCTTTTAGATGCTATGTCCATGTTACAAGCATCAACCATATGTTAGAGACACATGCATGTATGTATAGAGAAGTGAGAGCAAAGCAGAATGTAAGATAGGGTATGCTACATAACTAAAATAAGATTACATAAGCTGAAACAAGTTTGATGCATACTTCTATTTTACAGCAAGAATTATGCATTTTTATCATGCAAAAGAAGAGTACAGAAACAGAAAAGGAAACATCAAGCAGAATGCATACTTCAAATGAAATAGGAGCCATTTACCGGCTTATCTTTATATTTCTTTTCTCCAAAAATCCAAAATCTGGCAAAATATGCATGCAATTAATACAGCAATTGGTCCAAAAATCCAACAGAACCACCTTTCCTTTCAAATCCTGCAGAAACAGAAAGAAAAATATCGAATTAGCTTAGCATACAGAACTTGATACTAGTTGCAAGTCAAGTCAACTGACTAATAACTTGAGGAATAAGTGCAAGGCCGTCGGTAAATTTCGGAGAGATTTGTTTCTAGGTAATTAAAAAGGGCACACGATACAAGTTGAAATTCTTTTAAATTCAGATTGTCGCGGAAACATGCATGTTTCTTCATTAAAACTCAACTAAAAATGAAGTACTATGTCTCACCAAAGCGTCTCCACCCCCCGAAGACGAGCGTAAACAAGCACCAACGAATTTGTCCGTATAGGCAAGAAGCTCCTCCACAAACTCTCTTTTGCGGGATCCTATAAGCATGCATTCACGGTCAAAATAATGAAATATGCGACCATTGAGTGTCATTCAATCCAAATGCGAGAAAAACCTTAAGCATCTTACATTCGGGAGGAGTGAAGGCCCCTCGAAGTTGTTGTCGATGTATTTAACCACGTCAAGGCTATCTCCTATCACAACGTTGTTATGTTCTAAAGCGAGGCACCTATAAAGAATTAAGTCTAAAGTTAGAGCAAACAGAATTTCTCCATTGTATTTGCATAAGGTTCATGAACTTTCAAGAGGGACTTCAATATTCATTAACATAAAAAAAGAGTTAATAAGCTAGCATTTTCGCGCATACGTAACAAGTGAAACCACAATAGGATTTTTATTTTAGAATCGCCAACACCGAAAGTGAATGTATCATTCTAATTCGGATAACAATCGAGAAAAGCCAACATCTTCTTCTTGAAAATCCAATAAGAGCAAACAACTAGACATTCACCAACAAATTAAGTAATAAAACTAATCATGTTCAACGACGATTACCTTATTTTCGGGGTAGACTTTCTCCTTGTACCAGGCAGGCCTCTTCCATAAGTCTATAGGGACCAGTTGGATCTTGTCTTGGAGCCCCTGCACACACAGATTAAAAGTAAGGAATGATTTCTTCAGAAAAAGGAAATACAATACAAGCACTCGGAGAGCGAAAAGGGAACTGAACAACCTTGTAATTTCTAGTAATCCAAGCGCGGCTAGCAAACGGGCATGTATATGCCATGTACAACCTACAAGAACAAAAAAGAGAAAAAACAACAATCAGCAAGTTACTAAGTTGGATGAAAAGAGAAAACCAAACCTTATATTCATCAAAAAATATTAACCGAGTCCCATATAATATTAAGTTCAAATAATCACATTGATTGAACATTTACAAATATCAATTCAACTACAATTAATGAGAACTAGTTCATTAGTTAAACAATTGAAAATCAAACACGAGAGAAGCTATGCACACAAGCGATAAATCACTAAATCACATGGACCCAAGTTACCAACTCATTTTTTTTTTTCGTTTTAATGACCGTGGGTGTTTAAACCACCTTAGCCCCTCCCGATTAAGCCCGATTATCCCACGGAGACTAGGAGCGCACCCCTGCCACTAACCCAAATAACGAAGAAAAATGATGCGGCTCTCCCGCGATTTGCGAATCGAAACCAACTCAAATAAGTCAAGAAATGACAAAGTAGATCCATTTTGATAAATAAATTGACAAACTCATATACAAGACACAAATCACATCTTAAAAAAAAAAAAAAAAAAAAAAAAACAGAATTTGTGCATTCACTAAAGTACTTCAAACATAATATTACTCACTGGCTTCACCTGGAATGGTAGAGACGATCCTTGATTGAGTTGCAAGTACATCATCATATTTTACCCTGTAGAAACCAGTTTGCTCAACATTCACTTTAATCCATATTTGCTCACCAACCTTAAAGAGGTTATAAAGCTCAAGGTGTGGGATGAGGCAATTATAAAGTACTATGGAGATGAAAGTACTACGACATAATTCCAATGACACTAATATGGCTAAACAAGCATAATAATAAACACACAACAAATCACTAATTTTTTTTCGCATATACAAGACAAGACTTTTATTGATCAACATTGATTTGAGCAAAAAAAAACACAAAGTAATTGTGTTGAATTAAAGTGATACTTTAATTCAACAATTACTAAAAGAAAGTAATTGATACTAATTGATACTACAAGTAAAAGAAGAGCTTGAACAAAAAAAACATAAAGTATTTGTGAAACATACATACACAAATAAAAATAGCAATGACCACATATATATTAATTTTCCACAATTCACAAAGCAAAGCGAAGACCAAACCGGAAGAAGCGCTTCCACGCGTGTCCTCAATCCATAAGCTGTCATCATAGCTAATGCAAAATCAAGCAACGAAACACAATAAAAAAGGGTAATCAATGAAACCAAAAAACAACAAAAAAAAATTAAGGTAAGTGTACATAGTAGTAAACTAGTAGTCTCTCTCACTTGGCTTTCATTCTCTCGTGCCCGTTCAAATTTAATGTTTCGTCTCTATCAATTAGGGGTTGTTTGGATTGAATTCAATTTCTTGATTATTGATTCGGTTTCAAGTTTTGGTGTTTTGGATTTGCTGGGTTTCAAGGTCCCGCCTTTGTTGTGGATTTTGGTTTGTAGTTAAGAGAACTCAAAAGAGTACATTTGAAAAGATCCATTGTTGAATGTGGAGGAAATTAAATGGCGAAATGCAGTCATTGCTTGATTAAGTTGTTTCAGGGTTTAATGAAATCAGATTGGTTGTGATCTTATTAAAATATGCAAATCTATTCCAACAGAAATATTCAAATTCAATAATCAATTAGTTGTAGGCACATATCATTGTAGTTCAATAATCAATCACAGTTCAATCTATAGAGCAAAAAAATTGCTTGGACGTTCGATCTAGAGCAAATCAATCATCAAAGCCAATTCAACATAGAACCTATGAAATCAACTACATTCATCACTAATTCAAGTCACAAAACCATTAAAAACAAAATTCAGTTAACCTAATCAATATAGAGATCGAGAGGCTGTAAATCAAGTAACCATTTACCATAGAACCATAGAAACAATCTCAAACTAACATAATCAACACAATGCGAGACTCGTAAATCAAACCTAAATTCAATCAATCCCCAAGCTTCCACCGGCGTCCTCTGCACCGTATTCACCTAACCAAAACACCAACATCATGAAATCAAACCTAAATTCAATCAAACCCAACCTATAACCTCAAAATCAAACAACAAAACCTCATCTTTGTTACTTCACTACCTCGCGCGTTCGCGAGACGGGGAAGGCCACGGTGAGATACTCCATGAGCTTAGGAGACTCGCAAAGACAATGAAACCGCCGCCGCAGCTGCAGCTTGCAAAACCAACGAATCGCCGAGCAACCGATCCACCACTCATCGTCGTCAAGCGCGGATCTTCCGATTCCTCATTCATAGCCTCAACATCAACAGATTCGTAATCGATTCATCTTTGATGAGTCTCGATTCGCGGAAAATCACCAAAACTAGTCGATTTGGCGTCCTCTTGACGATCCACCACCAAAGCATCGCGGCCTCCGAACAATAGGCGGCTCGTTCGGATTAATTTGAGGTTAATTAAAACCTCTATCTTGGTTATTAAATCTAATTCATTAAAACTCTGTCTAATATAGAGGTTAATTACATGCATGTAATGTGTTTGCATTATATTTCGATAAAAATTTAAGAATTGCCACCCCTAATTGAGGTCTTGGTACACACATGAATATGAGCATGCACACATCTCGATAAAAATTTTATAACGAGAGGTTGTAGAGAAAGGATGAGGCCCTAGCAAACATTTTTGTTGAAATTGAACAACAAAATATACGCAAACTCAAAAAAAAAAAAAAACCACACATTACATGATCTTGCAAGTATATACTATATATATAGACTTAGACATGCATATATAATTAGAAATAGATCTAGATAATTAAAAATAAAGAAAAGATTACCTATATAATAAATTTAGATAAGTATAAATAAATAAAAGCTATCAAAAACATCGTGATCATTAAAATAAACAGATTTAGTTTATTGTGGCAACTGATTGTTCAATTTGTTTATAAAGATCTTAAACTTTGTCTTTAGATCAAATTATGACTATAACTTTTTTGAGTATAATTCTTCCATGATAAGTATTTGATAGACAACATTCATCATGAAATATATGATATTGTTATGTTTGAACTTCTAATAAATGATTATATTAGACAATGCAAGATCACATAGAATAAGTTTTGTTATTTTAACGATTAGGATAATAACTTTGTTAGCTTTTCTTTATTTGTACTACTAGTATTTTATCTGAATTTAATTGTTACGTAATTTTGTAGTTATTCATTTTCGAAACTTTTTCTACTTCGTTCGATTACTACTTATGTCATTGGGATGCGCGTCGTGACATTCGATAGGAAAAAGGGTATAACCGTAATTGTACTTGGCGACAAGACAATGACAATGACAGATCAAACCCCACTTCCATTTATTCCATACTCTCTCACTTACTATTGTCGATGGAAGCCTTGAAACTTAAAAGCTCTGGGTCCATGCCACGTGTCCCCAATCCCAACCTCACCTTTAATTTATATTTTCATACACACATATCGCCATACTAGATCAGTAGATCATGGAAATACGTCGGATCCTACCTCGAACCGCACGTCTCACATCTTGTTAAAACATCTCCAAACTTGTTCACATACTATGCCAACACACATAGCTGATGTTTTTAGGGAGTTGCACACTATTTTTCTCTTAATTTGAGCTGAGGTTACGTTGTTGTTGTTGTTGTTGTTGTTGTTGTTGTTGCACACTATTTTTCTTGCCAAATCGGTGGAAAGAAAGAAAGAAAGAAAAAAATATAGAATAACACTCATGACATCACATCTCAACGCTCACCTTTGTAATCGTGTTATGCATCTCGAGATGCATAATCTCGCATCCACAAATAAATGCGGCGTCGGCGACTGATGTGTGAGGCAGTGGCGGAACTAGAGGGGTGGCAGAGTGGGCGGTCGCCCCTTCTCGACTCCGGGACCTTCTTCTAATACCTCGCTCGATCTCGACCATTTCTCTTCCCCCTAGACTCTTCTCTCGCCCCATTAGGCTCGATACACTTTCTATATTTTATAAATATATGCAAGTATGAATAATATAAGTTTAAGTGAAATTCACTCCTTCTAATTAAATTTTTTAGTTCCTCCATGGTGTAGCCAAAATAAAAAAAATAGAGCAACAGGATCAAATTTCCCTCTTTTGTCAAAGGTAATAGGTAAAAAGGAAAAAGTAGGAAGTAAAAGAGTTTTGAGGTCAACCAGGAGCCAAGAAGGTCGCGGCGTAACAACACATATCCCTCGTATCTTAATCAAAAGGCTCAAGTTCGAGTACTAAGAATAAGAAACTTTTAAACCTTTGATTTGAGGTTGTCGCATTTGCGGTCATTTCCTCATTGAATCTGTAATTATTCAAAGTAAAACTCGGAAAAGTCTAACAATAATTAAAAAAGAGTTTTAAAGTTAATTACACTAACTAATTCAAATTTAGGCCCCGTTCAATTTTAAATAGGGACGACTCTTCTAACTTGATTTGCTATATACTCATTTGGTAAAAAAATATAAATCTTTTTAGTAAAAAATTATTGATCAAAATTATAAATCGTTTTTAAAATTTAAGAGTATATTTATTATTTTTTTACTAATTACATTCTTATATAATTCAAATATTTATGATTATTTAATTATTCAATTCATTTAATATTTAAAGGACGTATATGTTAATTACATCTGTAATTAAATATGTCATAATTTTTATATTTTTATCTTAAACGAATTATATTTTCGATTAGAAAAAATATTATCCAATATCAAAATTGACCCTTAGTGATTGAATAATTTTTAAAAGGGTAAAAAAAAGGGAGAAAGAGAAAAGAAAGAAAAGGTACGTAAAAGCGTTAGTGCCAAAAGCAGCACAGTTTTCATTAACAGCATTGAATAAAGCGTTGGAGTCCCCAAGACCATAAAAAAAATTGCTCACACTTTTTTGGCGGGTAAAACTCCATTTATTACCCAAAACCGCTCAAATTTCCCGCTATACCAGTAAAAAAGCAGGTAGTGCTGGAATGATAGCTTGGACACTCAAAATAGAAACTAAGTTATTGGTGTCCTTTAAATACTCATTAATCTGAATACGACACAAACATCGATGCAAAATCAATGGACAGTAACAACCAAGTGCCCAATTTGGTGTCCAAAACATTCGCTCAATCATAAACATAAAAAAAAAAAAAACAAACAGAGAATCCAAGACACAGAGCTCAGTGAACAGGACAAATCCTTCTAGGGTTTTTGATTGAATCAAGAATCAGAGAGAGAGAGAGAGCAAAAGTGAGTTGGGGTTTCTGGGTTTTTGTTGTAATCACATTAATGAATGATTCAGCTTGTTAGTGTTGTTATTTTTGTGGGGTTTTGTGGTTTTTACTGTGCTCATCTCTTTCATTGAATGAAACCCTTATGAAGATTTCCACAATGTTAAAGAGGGTTTGATTGATCTTTGATGGAATTGCCTTTGATTGGGGGAATGTTGATGATGGGGGGGCTACAGGCGGATGATTCATAGTGAAAGAGACCATTTTTAATGCATATTAGGTGTTGGAGTAGAGTGGTTGGTGGAGGTTTTGGGCATTAATGGAGGTTTTTGGAGCTGAAGCTGTGAATGGGTATCTCTGATTTTGTTATTTTGTTGCTTATTTGATGTTTGGTAGCAATGTTGGTTGTGTTTTTTTAGGTTTTCTTTTTGTTTTGTTTGTTTGTTTTGATTCTGCTGTACTAGTTTGTGTTGAATTCAAATTGGGTATTTTGTGTTTGTTGAAATGGAGCTGAGAATGAAGAAAGTTTGGGTTTTTTTGATGTTGTTGTCGTCGGTGAATGTCGCGAAAGCGCAACTGCCGTCGCAGGATATTTTAGCACTCCTTGAGTTCAAGAAGGGAATCAAACATGACCCAACTGGGTTTGTTGTTAATTCATGGAATGAAGAGTCCATAGATTTTAATGGGTGCCCTTCTTCATGGAATGGGATTGTGTGTAGTGGCAACAATGTTGCTGGTGTTGTTCTTAATGACCTTAGCATATCGGCGGTTGCGGATTTGGGTGTTTTTGCAAATCTTACTATGCTTATAAAGCTCTCATTGGCTAATAATTCTATTTCCGGGGAAATCTCCGGCAATGTAGCTACTTTGAAAAGCCTTGAGTATCTTGATGTTTCGGATAATCTGTTTTCGTCGAGTTTACCGCCTGAGATTGGGATGTTGAAGAGCTTAAAGAATGTCTCTTTAGCTGGGAACAACTTCTCCGGATTGATTCCGGATTCTGTTGGTCACCTTGGTTCAGCTCAGTCCATAGACTTGAGTAGGAACTCATTTTCTGGATCAGTGCCGTCGACTTTAACCAAGCTGAACAATTTGGTGTATCTGAATCTATCTTGCAATGCCCTTTCCAAGAAAATCCCAACTGGGTTTGAGGTAATGCCGAACCTCGAGGTGCTTGATCTGCATCAGAATCAGTTGGATGGTCATATTGATGCAAATTTCTTGCTTCTTTCGACCATCGTTCATGCTGATTTTAGTAGTAACTTGCTTTCAAGTGGTAGTTCTCAGAAGCAGAATTTCCTTCCCGGAATTTCTGAAACTATCAAGTATTTGAATCTTAGCAACAACAAGCTCACAGGTTCACTTATCGGTGGAGGTGAGCTCTCGATGTTTGGGAGTTTGAATGTACTGGATCTTAGCTACAATGACCTATCTGGGGACTTGCCGGAATTCAATTTCGTATATGATCTCAACATTTTAAGACTTGGGAACAATAGATTTACAGGATCTGTACCGAATGGGCTTTTGAAAGGAGATTCTTTGGTTCTCAATGAGCTGGATTTGAGTTCCAACAGCCTCTCAGGTATTACCTGAACTTCTAATTCTTCAACATTGTATTTGAAATGAATACCTTAATGCATGTTTTTGGGGCAGTGTCTTGTAAACCCATTCATTGCTTTTCAGAAGTATTTGGCGAAGAAGTCATTTTCTTTATTGATTAGTGCTGATCAAATTAATATTTTTGCGCTGAATTGTACCGACATTTTTTTCCATGCTTGCATTGTAGGTCCTATTAGCATGATTACATCAACATCCTTGCGCGTCCTTAATCTATCCTCTAATGAAATATCTGGTGAACTGCCTCTACTCACTGGAAGCTGTGTTGTGCTGGATCTGTCAAACAATAAGTTTACAGGAAATTTAACTCAAACGGTGAAATGGGGAAACTCCATTGAATTCCTCGATCTTAGTGGGAACGAATTGGCTGGTCCTTTTCCTGATGTAACGTCTCAGTTCTTGCGCCTAAATCATCTAAACCTTTCTCGCAATTCTCTTCATGGTTCTCTACCTATGGTTCTCACACAATATCCCAAGCTTAGAGTCCTTGATCTTGGATTTAATCAGTTTAATGGCCCATTTCTGAATGATTTGTTAACAGTGCCCACACTACAAGAACTTCACCTGCCGAACAATTCTATCTCCGGAAGTATCAAGCTTTCTAGCACTTCGACTAACGATTCTGTCCTCAAAGTTCTTGATCTTTCTCATAACCAGATTGAAGGCTATTTTCCGGAAGAATTTGGGTCCTATGTTGGTCTTCAAGCACTTGACCTTTCAGGAAATAAATTGTCAGGATCTCTGCCATCTTCTATGGAAGATATTAGTTCCCTTATTTCACTTGATCTTTCCCAGAACCGCTTCACTGGTTCCTTGCCAGATAACTTGACCAGTAGCCTGCAAAGTTTCAATGTCTCCTATAATGACCTCTCAGGTGTTGTTCCAGAGAGCTTGAGAAAGTTCCCGGATTCATCTTTCCATCCTGGGAACTCTAGGCTAGAACTGCCAAGTGCTCCGGCAGGGCCTGGTGGCATTGCAGGTGGAGCTTCCAAGAGAAAACCAATCACAACAGCCATCAAAATTGTGGTGATCATTGCATGTGTTCTTGCCGTGATCATTCTTATCCTGCTCGCTATCTTCATATATTATCTTCGTGTATCTAGGAAATCAACTAAGGAAAGTGTTGCAAGTAAAGATGTTCAAAAGCGAACCCCCAGAAATCCTGCAGGCTTCAATGGAAGAGGAAGTGGGGGTGCTTTGGTTGTATCAGCGGAGGATCTTATGGCAGCACGCAAGGGATCTTCATCCGAGATAATTAGCCCGGATGAGAAAATTGCAGCAGTTACTGGTTTCTCTCCATCAAAGAGCAGCCAACCCTCATGGTCTCCAGATTCCGGGGAGTCATTACCAGAAAACCTGGCAAAGCTGGACGTGAGATCACCTGATCGATTAGTAGGTGAACTGCACTTCCTCGATGATACTATCACCTTAACGCCGGAGGAGTTGTCAAGGGCACCAGCTGAAGTATTAGGAAGAAGCAGCCATGGGACTTCTTATAGAGCAACACTTGACAATGGGATGTTATTGACTGTTAAATGGTTGAGGGAAGGTGTGGCAAAGCCTAAAAAAGAGTTCTTTAAGGAGGCCAAGAAATTCGCAAACATTCGGCACCCCAATGTGGTGGGTCTGCGAGGGTACTATTGGGGTCCTACTCAGCACGAGAAGCTCATTCTTTCGGACTATATATCTCCTGGAAGCCTATCGAGCTTTCTCTACGGTAATTTGCATTATACTTTCATATGCTCTTCTGATGAATTTTCATGCTAATTGGTTATCTTTTCTTTATCTGATGATTATTCATTTGATTTAGCATTCTTATCATCGATGTAGACTGTAGTCTTAGATAGCACAGCATGTATTGAAGGAATTACTGCTTATAAGGAACCATAGATCTTAACTTTTAACTGGTTGGTTGATGTACTGGTATTGACTTGTATCGACAGAGGTCGTATATTACATTATTTTGTAGTTACCCTTGAAATCATAAATCTCAAATGACTTTCTATGTTTCACCTTAGGGTTTCTTAAAAAAATATTCCTCCTTTAGGTGATTCGTAGCTATGTCAACCTCAGCTTATTTTGTTTTTGCTATCTTTTCCCCTTCAGTTTACTTTCATGGACTTTTTTTCTGCTTTGTTTTTTGTACAAATATTGGATCATCCATCTGTAGGATGTATAATTATAGCAGCGTCTCTTGCACCAAAACCATCAAAGTTCCAAGTGCTTTCGTTATCATTTTGTGCCAGCAGCCACCATATTAAAATATAGGCAGCATCTCTTCTTTTTCGTATTCCATAAGTAAATAATGTCCTCTTTGGTTTCTAATGGAGTTCCTAAGTGCAAACACAGGGTTTTCTAGATTCACATTTGATCAGATGTTTTTATTAATCCTTTTGAGGTTTCTAGAGACTGAACATTGATGGAGGAATTCTGAAAAAAAAAACATGATGGAGGAACTGTGGGGTTAGAGTTTCTGTTTCTTCTCTAACACCATCTGCTTTTCAGATCGACCTGGGAGAAAAGGACCTCCATTAACATGGACTCAACGTCTCAAGATTGCAGTTGATATAGCTCGGGGCCTGAACTACCTTCATTTTGATCGTGAAGTACCGCATGGCAACCTGAAAGCAACAAATGTACTCTTAGAAGGGCCTGACCTCAATGCTCGGGTCGCGGACTACTGCCTCCATCGCCTTATGACACAAACAGGCACCGTTGAACAGATTCTCGATTCGGGAGTGTTGGGATATCGTGCTCCAGAGTTGGCTGCGGCCAAGAAGCCATCACCTTCCTTCAAGTCAGATGTTTATGCATTTGGAGTGATGTTGCTAGAACTCTTGACAGGAAAATGTGCTGGTGATGTGGTTTCTGGTGGCAGTGAAGGTGGGGTCGATTTAACCGACTGGGTTCGACTGAGAGTCACCGAGGGTCGTGGGTCGGATTGCTTTGATTCTGCACTGGCAGCGGAGATGGGAATGCCTGCGGCAGAGAAGGGCATGAAGGATGTGTTGGGGATAGCATTGAGATGTATTCGCTCCGTCTCCGAAAGGCCAGGTATCAAGTCCATTTATGAAGACCTGTCATCTGTATAATTCCTTTTTTAGGGTCTGGTTTGGTGATTTTGATTAGAGTAGGTTTAGATTTTCCTCCTAACATCATGTGATTTCCCCATTGGCCTTCTTTTTTGTTTATTGAGTTGTGAGTCTTTGGTAGCATGGTTGTGTATGGGGTTAAGGTCAGATGGGTTTCTGTGATTTCTGTTTAGATGTAGAATGGTTAGCTTGTATTATCAATTGTACAATTGTTTTTGTTGTAATGAACTGCAGGTGTTGTTCAATTGATACATTATTCCCTTCAATTCTCATTTTTCTTGTTACAGTTTGTTTGTAGCTTTGATTTAAAACAATTTATTGTGTCTCTTCACCAAAGAAAATCAACAAATTGTTTTCTTAACAATGAGAGAAACTGGTAATGGATATTCTAACTCTAGCGACGAAGAAGATCGAGAGCTTCTAACAATGTAGATCTAAACCTCCTAACATCAAGCTTTACATCTTGTTTGTCTAAATATACAGCCTTCAATGCCACCCATCCTTGTTTATAAAATGATGAAGGATCCTTAAAGACTGCATGGTCAAGAGGGTATTGCTCTATTAGAGTGCTCTCCTCTTCCCTTATGTTGTATTCCAAGTACCTTATGTCCATGTCTAGCACTGGCCTTCCAAAATATAGATCACACCAATATTTTAGTCCTCCCAATGGTACTATTTGAATCAGTACTGCATTTTTAGGAAGGAAAACAAGATTGGTGAGCCCAGCTCCATGAATCCCCATCATAACGTCGCAAGAATTGGCAATGCGCACAATTCTTGTCACATTCATTGCGTCCGGCTCTGCAACTATGACTTCATAGCCTAAGCTTGTAGCCAATTCGACGATTTCCTCTTTGTTGGTGAACAAGCGAGTTTGCTTCCTCGATACTATGAGAAGTCTAGGCTTCTTATGTTGGTGATTTTGGATTCTAATTGCATTTGCTCTTTTCAGTGAGTAGGTTCTCCTTAGGAGTTTTCGGAAGTCCTTCATTGAATATCCGTTCGGAGATTTTGAGGGGTCGATTTGGAATTCTTCGTGTTGCTTGAGGCCGACGATCATGCTTGGAAAGCAGTGGATGCTGTTGTCACTGTCAATGTTAATGATCTCATACCTAGACAGCTTTTGTAGTATTTCTTGGTACTTGGATATCCAACTCGAGTTTGAATTAGTCACAAGGAACTGAACTTCGCCTTGGAACTGATAGGAGGTAATGAACAAAGGAACCAAGATATCTCCGAAAGTATGGAAGTAGTTATAAGAATATCCGGCAACCGAGAAAACAACGGCAGGAACATTATGATTTGTAGTACATTTAGGTGCTTCACTATCATGAGCAGCCAAGGACTTCACTGAAAATTCAGTGACAGATCTCATAGCATACCAGTCTACCTTACGAGCGTATGGCTTGATTCTCCACGACTCGTTTCTTGCCATAACATCAACTTGAGGCGCAGCAACGAAAATAGTGGAGGAGTTTCCATGAATCCTAATGTCTCCATTCATCTCACAAAAATCCGATCTCGGTTCCATGAGATTGCATACCAGCTTATCTTCTTTCTTCTTTTCACTTTCTGCAAAATAAAGTCACATTCTAAGTACGAAAAACGAAATCGTCTCCTGCTTTATCAGTCGAAATTTGAAAACCGAAAGCCTTCATTACTTTCAGAGTCAAGGATTAGATTCTATGAGATGCTCCTACAATAGCTCATAGAGGGATTGCTTACTTTGTGTCTACATATTGATATTGCTTAATTAAGTGGATTAACAGAACTTTTGAGCCGAAATATATACCAAGAATCGGCAACTTCAAGATGGCGATGGCGAGTTGGATGGCCTCAGGATGCATGGTAATGAAGTGGTTTAGGAATTGACACTTTCATGACCCTTCTCTCTACATATCAGGATGATTGCTTTGTCTTCAAAAGTTTATTTTTATGTAATAGTCACATTCATCAGAGCAAAAAAAAAAAAATTCAATGAAGTGAACTGACATACCTGATATCTGTGAAATACTTGTTGAGATACTACTGCCTTTATGTTGATGTTGCCGGCACAGTGGTTTAGGATATTGCAGTATATCACTTTGCTGTGATTCTTGGTGGTTTAATATCCGCGAAACGCTTGTATTTTCGATTGTTAACATATGCAGGTCAGAGGACATGTTCAGTTGCAAATTGATCACTTCAAAAAAAGTCACAAAGAAACAAAAAATCAGATATCTGCATAAACTGCATAAACTGTAAAAGTTCTTCTATATAAACATGTAACTCTATGACTGACTTACTTATTGGTTGTAGCTGATTAAAGTATGGCCTAAACACAGTGAAGAAACTGAACAGAACTATCAAGCATCCTATGAGTGCACCATAACCGAGCTTCACCCGCTCGGATCGACTAAAGCTTCTAGAGAAAATCACATTGTTTTCCATCTATCTCTCCTTCAACAATTCACTAAGATTCAAATGTTTGGAAGAACCAGAAAATGGTCTAAACGAAGTTTTGATGAATATATAGGCATTAAAGTTTCTTGATTATAATGAATGGTGCCTGCAACAAGATTGAGTGTATATATGATTTTGAGGCCATTTGATTTCTCAAGATCCTAGTTAATAAAATGGATTCTTCATTCAAGTGTGAGTTGACCACGAAATCGTTGAAAGTAACGTTGCAGCGAAAGGTGTTCTTCAAAAAAAAAAATTCATGGAGGTGGTATCCATGCTATTTTTTTAAAGTAATAAATGTGTATCTTATGATCTCACCAAACATTCCACAGTTTGATAGGGCAACACTTTCAGTTGAGGACATGTAAGCCTTTTTTTTTTTTTTTGTCATAGGAAGCCTGCTTATTATAACCCTTAAAATTGTTCACGATGCCACGTACCATATCAGTGGAGCTACCATTTGATTGGCGAATCTATGCAAAGTATTGGTGCACCAAAGATGTTCTTATAAGCATTTTAACCTTAACATTTGCTTCTCCCTAATTATATTCCCTACCTTTTTTGTGGAAAACACTTTTTTAACGGATTTAGGCTCGTTGGACAACCCCTAAGCTTTGTAGTCCTTAAATATAATCGATATGAAATTACTTTGAAACCATTGATGAGGTAGGATTGGAAGAGAGAAACAAAATCAAATAACTATTTGAAGATCAATAGCACAGGAAAAGGGAGCCTTGACTGGTGAAAGTGTTGAGATGCGCGGACCCAAATAACATTCCTACATCGATTAAATGAAACTTCATAATAAAATATGTAAGTATTGTAATGATCTCTCCTTAACTAGTATTGATAGATTTCAAAGAAGTGTCTAAGAATTGTATTAATGTGGGCAAATTGAGTACGATACAGTGCTCTTATTTATAGATCTGAACAAATCATAAAATAAGGAAATTTACCTAAACTACCTAGATATCAAAATATAAAAAACTTTCTAAATAACTAAACTATAAAATATAGCAACTACTATAATTCCTTAACAAGTATCGTACTCACGAAGATCATAGGCTAGTTCAGTTGCAAAAGATCAGTGTGCATGCCATACACTGTAAAAGTTGTTCTATAAACATGTAATTGACTTACATATTGGCTGTAGCTGATCAAGTGATGGTCTAAACACAGTGAAGAAACTAAACAGAATCATCAAGCTTCCTATGAATGCACCATAACCGAGCATCAGCCGCTCGGACCGACTAAAGCTTCTCGCCAAAATTGCATTCTTCTCCATCTCTCCTTGCAAACCATTAACACTCAAAAACCTTCAAGAGTTCCACTGGTTTTAAAGTTGAGGCAAGAAGGAAGAACTAAAACATGGTACAAAATAAGTTTTGATGAATGGGAATTTGTACTAGCATTTAAAAGGGATATTCAAAAGTACATGTTCCTTGATTAATGCAATAAATGGTGCCCACAATTAAGACTCTATATACATGATTTGTCTCTATTATGGTAGATACCATGTGACTTTCCTTGATCCTAGTATTAATTATAAAATAAAAAGATTCATGGGATTATGTGTAGACCATTAAATATTAGATTGAAAAAATATCATAGATATTGTCTCAAAATATTAAAAGAGAGCAAAATTGGCATCCTAATTAAGCCAAAAAATAAAATAAAAATGAAGGCAGCAAATATACGGGAATACTTCCTCCGTTTCTTCTTCTTAAGTGACTTTTTAGTCATTTTGAAATATTTCACAATATTTGTCATTTGATAATTTCAATACTCATTTAATTACTTATTTGACTTTTATACATTTTATAAAAAAAAAATTAATAATTATATATTAATAACTAGTGTATGTAGAAATGGTGGAGTTATGGGAGATAAAAAGTGATTTAGTTATTTAACTGCCACTTTCTCCTTAATCAAAATAATTAAGTGACTTTTTTAAAAATTGTGAAAACAAAAAATCTATTTGGACTCTTTGAGTCCGGACCCAAAGATTTTTTTGTTAGCAATTTAAGATATCTACTTAAGTAAAAGACTTAATTACTCTCTACCCCAAACACCAATAATGAATTTAAATTAAGGGTCTTTATGTCTTTTTGGTTGTTTGAGTCCGGACTTTTTGAGTCCATCTAGCACTACCCTTGTGAAAAACTTTAAAACGACACTTAAAAAAAATGGAGGGAGTAGCATCCAAGAAAGACACATTAATTAATGTTGATATATATATATATATATATATGTTTGTGAAATTCATATCCTTGAAAGCAATAACATGAAATCACATGGCACCTTTAATAAACACTTCAGGGATAAGAGGAAAGATGTAACGACCCAAATTTTTATTATGCTGTTTTTATTGATTATTTTCAGACTTGGATGACAGTTTAGATCCGCGTGGATGCCGTAGATAAGTCAGGGAACGTCTAACTAGGTAAATAGTGATTTTGTGTGATTGTTTGCCTATTTGCGATGATGTATATCAAGTTATTTACCTAGCATCGCATGTATGTATTTATATCATTGAATCGAGTGAGATAGTGTAACGAGTGTTTGCCTCGAGAAACGTGTCGAGACGTGTACTGAGGAGCGAACTAGGTCGGGGAAACTAAAACACACAAATTAAATAAAAAAAGAAGATTGGTTAAGGGGGGTGTATTCAATTGAGATTTTTAGAGACTTTTAGTTACTTTTATAAGTGGATGACTTTTAGAGACTTTTAGAGACTTGTAGATTTTTGTAAACTTTTAAAAACTTTGGTAGACTTCGATAGACTTTATTTTTAATGACTTTTAGTAACTTTAATGGACTTTTGTAAAGATTTTAATAGACTTTGATAAACTTTTATTTGGATGACTTTTGATAAACATCCATGTAAATCTCGAAATCGAACAGGGTATGTGCCCCACTTTTCACCATCTTCAACTTTTGCTTCGTTCTTCCTTCGTCTCTCCTCACTGTCTTGTTGAATCTCTCTCTCTCAATCCCACTTTTCACCATCTTCAACTTTTGATAAACTTTTATTTGGATGACTTTTGATAAACATAAAAGCACATTTTTTTGTTCTTTAAGAAACAATACATCATAAAGGATTAAAGTAAATACACGCCACTGGTTTGACAACCAATAATGACATTCATTCTTTGATTAGCGTTGAAGTTATAAACATAGTGAAAGAGATCAATGCAACAATGGCACTTGAAAAGAAAACCTTCTCATTAAACACAAGCACAGAAGTTGGAGAGAATCAACTCTCAAACAGATTGCAAAAACAATATTGTTTCAGCTCCTTCAACATTTTGAAACGTGAATCAGAAACACAACTTCCCTTTTTATACTTGACTGATCAGGAAATTAAGTAAACCACAAACCTATAATTTCACAAACAATTGGAATCTCTACTCTACAAGATAGCCTCAATATCAAATTTATGATTTTGTACCCCTTTTCTCTTAAATGGACCTGATGATTGTTTGAGGTTAGAAGTCAGTGTGGACTTATATAAATCTGATGATGTTACCAGTGAAATTGAAAACTACATGGATGCTCTCAACACTATGTTTGGCTTGAGATTCAGAAACAGAAACCCAAGATTTCGATGAATTCTAAAACCTTGATTAAAATAGATTCAGAATCCTCTTCTGAATTTCAATTACCAAGTGGAGTCCTTGCCAATTTCGTGTGCAAGGCATGGCTATCTATTGCAGAAGACCTACATCTCCTTCACTTGTACCATCAGAATACAGCACAGAACAACGTATGTCTCGTTCTCCAGGGAGAGCATTCTCTTGATTGCCAACTCCATGTCATTGATCCAAGCAATCACCACCACATGACCATTACAAAAAGACTTGATCCACCATTCGAATCATCGATGCCCAATTTCGACATTGCAGGATCATGCAATGGCTTCCTATGTTTATTCGATGATTCACAACTAGTCCCAGACACCATATTCATTTACAACCCTTTCACCAATGAATCTAAACAACTACCCCTAACAAATAAAAACTTCTCCAATCAAAGAGTGGTGCTAGGATTCGGCTTCGATCCAATTAGTAAAGAATACAAGGTGATTCGAATAGTCTATTGCATCCCACCAATGGTGAGTTGGTACATCAGGTATGAGACTTCGGAAATTAGCATAAACACCCTTGGCACAGATTCATGGAGGAGTTTGGGCCAAGCGGCTTACTGGCTAGATGGGGGTACACCATCAACATATGTGAATGGATCCCTCCATTGGTTGACGCAGTGCCACAAATTTCAACAATATCAGGACATTGCGCGCTTCGATTTGGCGACTGAGCAGTTCAAAAAGGTCCCAGGTCCTAGTTCTAAAGATTTTTGGAGACACTGTTACAGTGTAGTGGAGTTAAGAGGATGTCTATGTGCTGTGGTTCATACTAATAACTCTGATACAATTGAGGTGTGGATTATGAAGGATTACAATGTAAAGGAGTCATAAGCAAAAGAGTTTGTGATCCCAGCAAATGTTCCTTTTGGATTGAATGATATAAATCTTTCTTGTAGGATGCTAAAAAAATGGTTTGCTAGAGAATATGGGAACCAAGCACTTGTACCTTATGATCCACGTCAGGAAGCTTGATATTCATGGCCTTCCAATCACTCGCCAAATCCGTAGGCTCTTATTTGTATAGATATTTGGGTTTAGGATTAAAGCAAATAAACAGAAGCAACACATTGTGAATGCATTACAAAGAGAACCAGACGTTGGAGAAGCGAGAGAGAGGGAGAGAGAGAGAGACGTTGGATGTTACCTCTCGAAGCAAACGATGGAGACGTGAGGCAGCGATGGAGAAGCGAGGCTGCGATGGAGAAGCGAGGCAGCGTCGAATGGAGGAGCGCAGACGACCGAGAGAGAAAAAGAGAGCGAGAGAGATTTCGCGATGAGAGAGAGAGGCCACGAAGAAGAGAAAAGAAAGTCTCCAAAAGTTTCTCGTGGAGGCAAAGAGATGGAGAAGACTTTCAACATATATATGGTTAGGTGAAAAGTCTCCAAAAGTCATCCAAACCCACAAATCTACCAAATTTCTAAACAAATTGAATACCCCTTACTTTTAGAGACTCTAAAAGTTTAAATTGAATCCCTAAAACTTTTAGAGACTTTTTAAAAGTCTCTAAAAGTTCACATGAATACACCAAACTTTTAGAGACACTCTAAAAGTTTTAATTGAATCCCTAAACTTTTTTTAGTCAATAAAAGTAACTAAAAGTCTCTAAAAATCTCAATTGAATACACCCCATTAAGTAACTACTATGGAATAAATATTGGGTGGCTAGTGACGCGGCGGTGTGCGTATATCGCGATTCGAATCAAAATCGGGCGTCGAAATGCTCGAAAACACATGCGAGTGTCCCAGCTGTGTCACACTTTAGAGTTAAGGACACAAAGTCAACAAGCTTACCCTTATCTATACTCCACCATCACTTTTTCTCTCACTTACATCACTCTCTCTCACACCCACACACACACACCCGACACGCACACAGTCCGGGAGGAAGAAGAAGGAACACGGAGGGGGAGGAGGAGAAGAAGAAACCGGGAAGGAGAGAAGAGAGGGCGAGACGTCACGGTCGAAGTGAGTCATCGTTGTTTGTTGTGATTTCGGTGGGGTGGCCGAAAATGGGATTCGACCATGAAGGCCGAACCGAGCCAAGGTGGAGATGGCAGGGGTGTCTTCCCCTGCCATCGAGTCCACTGGGTTTGGGGTGGGGAGCAACCCCAACCCCAACCAAAGAGGAAAAAAAAAATTATTTTTCATTCTTGATCGAACCAGAGAACTGGTTCGATCGTCTCTGATTCGATCGGGAGGGAAGATGGTGCACGCATGCGCATGTTCACCCACCTCATGGGTCGGGCCTAGAACGGGTCCAGGCTCGGCCCATGGGTCAGAACCCATTTGGGTGACCCGACCCAAGCCCAAACCCAAACCAAATTAAAAAAAAAATAAAAGAAAAGAAAGGAAAAAAAAAGGAAAATATTCCGGAAAAATTGGGAAAAAATCTTTTTTTAGAAAATTCGGAAAAATTATATTTCAATAAAATTAATAGAAATTGATCAATTTTTATGACAAATAAAATATTTGGGATTTCCGGACGCGACGAGATTTTTGCCTCGAAAAGTGCAAAATGGGCAATTTGGCCTAAAATTTTGCAAATTGGTCCTAAATTGTCATACTAAATTTGAACTATTAATAAATGGTCAAAAGTGGACACGGGTGATCAATTGGCGACCAAGGACCCAATGGGCTTAGACTCGGAGATTGATTATGGGGTATGAGAGTGCGTTTTGAGGTACGTAAGAATTCATCTGAAAGTCACTGAGGGTTTACTTTTCCATTGTTGATTTCCCATTCCTTGTTATTGTACTCTATTCCGTTATACATTTGGGTTAGTGGTGAGTTACTCCCACCTGATATTCGTAGTGTACTTATGACGCACTAGGATGTAACACGTGTGATTTGGCACTCGGTGAATTGCAACTCGAGTTGCATTAAATGTGCACGTGTCGGGCAAGCATCGTGAGGAACCAGGTGAAAGGAAGTGGGGCACCCACCGAAAGGATTTTGGGGGTCCGAAGTACAGTTTAGTCTGATCGGGACGAGTACAAACTTTGTTTTTCTCGTGTTATTTATTCATGTGATGATCTTAGCATAGTTGTCTGTTTAGTTTCCGCATGATTATTTGACATGTGTATTGATATCTATTTATTTTCTTATAAAATGTACTTTGTTTGAAATCTTACTAACTGTACTCTCCATTTGGCTTTTTGTGATGATCAAGTGCAGATCCCAATGCTAGTAGGGCAAGGGGATTCTTGGCGACTTCATCTGATTGCCCGCGATCGATGACCCACTAGTACATGTTATATTGAGATTTTGTTTTACTTTTGGGTATTGGGAGACTGAATAGACACTGTACTTGTATATATTACTGCTTAGTATTGTCGCCTATATACATAATACTTTCCCGGGTTTTCCACAATAGGAGTTGCTCTTATAAATGATGCTTAATATGATGATGAATTTAATTGTTTTACTTGCTTTAAATTTAAGACTTCCGCTATTTTTAATGCTACAAAAATGATTCAACTATCTAACTAAACTGATTAACGAAATGAGTTAACACGCATATCAAGTAGTCGTGTTGTAACAAAGGACGTTAGTGGCGCATGAGACCCAATGGGTCAATGATCTGACATGACTGTGGAGTCACGACACTCCACGTGGCGACCTCGGGATTGGGGCCGCCGCAAAAGAAGAATACAATTTGTATTAATATATGAAGTACTGAACCTACACTGCAGTCTGCAGAGATGAGAGCTGGTGTAAGGAGACATTAAGGAGAGATTTTTTTTTGTTCAAGACAAATACTCATGGTACATTACATGAACAATGACAATCTTTGAACTGATAATTCCTACAACAAAAATTATATGCTTGATGAGATGCTGCGCAAAGTTAACGACCTGAGAGCTTCACCATCCATGCACCTCCCAAGTAGAGACCCAGGAGGGGTCCAGCCAACAACATCTGTGTAAGCGGATCAGTTGATGGAGTGAGTATAGCAGCCGCGACGACTGAACCGACCACAACGTATCTCCAAATCGACAGCATTTGGTCTCCTGAAACTAAACCAGTTTGTCCTAGTAGAAGCTGAATAACTGGTACCTGCAGTAAGAAAAGGAATTGGCCAATAAACTTTATTTGTGCATGTATTATCATTTTCGCGCCATGCGAAATCCCTTTGAATTGCATTGCACAAATCAGATGTGAATTGAGACATTCCTCGATTGTGCATAATAATTTGCCTAATAATTATGACTTTAAGGGCAGCAACATCCAGATCCAGTTATGAAGCAATGACAAATTCTATGCTACAGAATTTGTGTAAGGATATACGGCGGATAGAAAGATGAAACGAGGGAGACAGGCGACGGACACCACAACTATAGGTCAAACATGACTGCAGATGAAGAGAAGTTAATGGAAAGAGTGGGCTTCACGTAATGCTAATCAATAAGAGGCAGTAGATGATGGTTATGTAATTCATAATACAACAACAACGTAGCCTACATTTGATCAAACTCTTCCATTGTGCTCGGTTTAGTGCAATTGATTGTGAGCTTTCCAAATCATTTAAATCCCTCTTAATTAATGCGTCACAAATAAACTACAGTCACCTTACCTTTAGATTCTAATGTATTCTTCCAAAGTTTTAATTTTCTATTTACTCCATTCTTGTTTCGTCCACTAGGAAAAAATCATCTGCAAATAACATACGCCGTGATATATCCTCTTGAATATGCCTAGTTAGTTCATCCATAACTAAAGTAAATAGATATGGGATTAAAGCCGATCTTTGATGAAGTCCTATTGTAATGGAAAATTCTTTTCTGATTCCTCCAAATGTCTTTATACTCGTTACTACTCCTTCATGCTTATATTTAATGGTGTCTATGTATCTAGCATCCTCTCCTTTTCTGGTGATGTAATTCATAATGACACGATAGTTTGGAGATCATGTATCTGAGAAAACTATTCTCGTTGACAACTACAAATTTTCTTCAGAATGAACTTTCAGCTCAAAGGAACTGTCCATTTTATCCACATATGTCATAGTCAGTAACGAAAGGATAGTTGAGAAAGTTAAAATAAGCCTGTTGACAAATATTTTATTCTGAAGCAAGTAGGAAACATAAGATCCTATACTTTGTGAAGATGAATGTGCCCACAAAACCAAAGAACATGCTTTATTCAGAATTCTTACCTGGAAAGACAAGCCAGTGCTGAACATGAGAATAAGCACAAACTCAAAGTACTGGTCAATGGACCACAAAGACTCAACTGCCCCTTCTGCGTAGTTAACGAAGAAATTCAATGCTGCTGGGGTGAGAACCAAGTAAGAGAAGGCAATGCCAGAATAGAAAAGCAATGAGGAGCCAAATACAATCGGTGCGAGGAATCTTCTTTCAGCCCTTGTGAGACCTGGGAGAACAAACGCTATAATCTCATAGAGAATGACTGGACTCCCAACAAGAAGGCCGCAGTATCCAGATACCTGCCGTACGACCATGAAGAGATTTTCCGATTATTAACATCATGAAACTTATTTTGCAGACTAAAAGAGGAAATGATCGTCAAATTAATAGTTGGGAGTGTGAATATAAAACTTTAAACTTTTGAATCTCTCATGATAAAGATTGTTTAACATTACTAGTTTATGGAACACAAAAAAAGCATACAGGGAAAAAAAATCTTTTCTCATTTATGAGAAAGTTTAGAAATTTTATTGCCAACTGAGCCAGCAGTTTGTCGCCTACTGATGGGACCATTTTGAAGGATGTGGCTTATCATTAAAAAAGGATAAGTGAATCAACGGGAGAGAGTATGAAAAAGAAAATCATAGAGATACATGTTCCACTAATCCCATCTGAGGCTAAGGAATCGACAGTAGGTAAGAGGCCAACCAACAAATCTTTACCCCTTCCCAGTAGTCTCTTTGAAAAAAAGGACATTTTTTTTTCTTCTTTTGCAAATAAGCGGTATTTATAGTAGTGGGTTAGTAGCATACTAGAGTAAAACAAAAGACTACCATGTTGAATTTCGTAAATTGTGATGATATCTATAGG
This sequence comes from Stephania yunnanensis, assembly GCA_039657365.1. Classification (NCBI taxonomy): domain Eukaryota; kingdom Viridiplantae; phylum Streptophyta; class Magnoliopsida; order Ranunculales; family Menispermaceae; genus Stephania; species Stephania yunnanensis. The sequence continues at coordinate 52,142,080 of CM077588.1, read as the reverse complement.
ATAACAATTAAAGACTGTCCTTTTTCCCCGAGATGAACCAATGGAATTAATATAGCATTGCAAACAAATGGGAAATGAAAATAGTATAATCAAAATGATGCCATTGATTCTAAAAATGGACGAGAAAAGGAAAAACATAAGCAAAAGCAAAGCAAAAAAAAAAAAAGATACTGTCAAACAATCAACCAATTTAACATGCTATTACCTTCAAGGTTGTGAAGAAAAACTCGCCGGGGGCTAGCTGCAGAAAGCGAACTCCTTGAGTTCTAACTGGAGCTTCTAGGATCATAATCAGTTCTTTTGAATATGCAAAGCACCCTACCATTGCAGCTCCCACCGCCATAATAGAGACAAATAATCTCTCACGCAGCTCCTCCAGATGATCAAAAAGGGTCATTTCTTTATCATCTGGAAGAAGCTCTTTGTCAGGATATAGAAAATCATAAATGGGACTTCCTGCATCTTGATCAACATTTTCTTTTGTTCCTTCTGTTGAGCTGTCTGCCAAGTCTAAAGCAACAAAAAAATTATATCAAAGTTTGACCACTTTATCCATACCTCTATTAATCATAGCGTTTTGTAATGAAGATCCTAGTTAACACATTACAATTCATGAGAATAAATCAAACTGACAAGGAACTCTAATCCACAGACAGAGGTAAAGTACACCACATAAACATAAAACAAGTAACTTGATAAGAGACTGTCAAGTGATTGAGAAAACAATGAACGTATTAATATTTTCTCATAGAGAAAAATACCCATCTGCTTTTATTAGTTTAGAGCAAAAGAACTCATGCAAACAATGACTTCATGAATCAAATGTATGATTTTCTCATGTGCCCCAAAAAAAAAAAATGTATATGTTTTTTGAAAGACAGTGTAACGTAGCAAGTGAAGTAGAGGCCTAAAAGCTAAATAATCACATAGACGAACGCCTGATGTATTACACAAGGCACTGGAGCTAGTTGCAGTTTTAAGTAGCACCATACAAAGGAAGTGACATCTCCATCTTTTCCTTATTAGAACTTCTAACACACTTGCTCTATTAAAAGGCTTACCCCTTCTCGCTTTTACATGTATAAATATAAATATATAATCATATGGTATTATCAAATAAATCACCAACAAACCAATTGACTCCAAAGCTTTCTCAAAGAACCAAGGTTTAAAAAATCGACAAACTTCGGCGAAGTTCGGGCAAAGTTTGTCGATTTTGAGGTGAGCGAAATGAAGTTCATAGGCAGTAGAAAAATTGCAAGACTTTGACTCAACTTTGGCTAACTTCGACCGAATTTCGAAAACATCAATGAAAGTTAATAAAACATGAAGTAAAATTGTTATGTTTCGTTGAAGTTGAGCAAACTTCGACTGAAACTTCGACTATGCAAGAAATATACTTAAACTTCAGCTAAATTTGAATAAAATAGTTATAGCATCTCTACGAAGAAACTTGAGTTTTCTAGCATTTAAAGTGAAATTCCATAAACTTCCATACACCGGCGAATTTTTGTCAAACTTCCATCGTCAAAGTCAACTTTCTTGAATTAATTCCGAATTTTAAGTGAGCGAAGTCATAGGCAAAGTCGAAGTTTCAAACCTTGCAAAGAACAATGGATTCCCTGTAGTTCTCATTAACTTTTCTACCTTTTGCAATATGCTATGTGGTTGGCATCAGCCTATATCAAAGCGAGGTACAAAATAATGAAATCCTAATTCCTCAGTCAGCGATCTTAGCAACCTTTAAAACCAAATCTAACATTTAGTTTTCAGCTAGATTGATAACTATTATGTTATATTAATCCAATAGGAAACTTCGTACAAATTTCTACCACTAGTTTACATTTTGTTCATGTTCCTTATTACTTCAGATGTTCTAGGCCGGGAATTCATTAAACGAAATCACAAAACTTAACAGGGTTCTCAAAGCACGCCATCAAGCCCATCAAATATAGCAAGTTGAAGAGTTTTATCCACGACCCCAACTAATTTGGGACTGAGGCTTCGTTATTGTTGTACAAAACTTATATATAGGGCAATCCACTCCCTCTTTTTTTGGTCTAAACCAATTAGTATCAGGACTATTCGACTAACTCAGGGTTGGCCCCGAGTCGCGCGCTGTATTGGTCGGGGTAGCTCCCAATGTTAGTGTTTCCATTACCAGGACTCGAATTTGAGATCTACTCCCTCTTTTATATGGGCCGTTTCATTGATTCTACGAATTGTCTCAAACTGGATTCAATTAAATCTCTCAAATCCACATAAACCACAAAGCCGCACCATTGGATTTAATTTGGGTATTCAAATCCAAGGCGATAAAGTAAAAAAGAGAATCATGTACAATTCAAATATGTTCCACAAATTCCCATAAAAATTTAAACTGGCACCGAAATCACCCATACAAACATACCCATTAAAGCAAACCCACAGAATCAACCAAACCAGAACTAACTCAAACACGACTCAAAAACACACAAATCTTACTTGGTCTCTCTTCAAGAGCCGAGCCAAGACCACTCGACTGCGAAACTTGCAACTGTTGATTCTCCTTCGCATCCTCCATAGCACAACAGACTATTCGCCTCAACTTAAGCTTGCCCGGAAAGCGAAACCCCGGTTTTCCTCCATTGATTCGCAGAGAAGCTCGTCTGGAGCTCGAATTGAGCCCTGCGAAGCGCGAATTGCAGAGGTTCAAGTGAGAAATCATAGCACTAGTGCTTGCCATCATCGATTTTCAATACGAGAATCGCAAGAACTGCATCTGGGTTTGTGGGGTTTCGACGAATTGATCGCTGAATGAGTGAAGCTTGGCTTGGTGGGCGAGATTTTTTTGTGGGAGAGAAGAGTCGAAATGGGGATGTGCGCACGTTAGCAGTTTGTACTTGTGTTTTCTATTGGGAGCCGAGTGCAACTATGTAAGGTCTTGTTTGGTGGCTCATTCTCTTCTCATTTTTTCAAAATTCCCAAAAAGTGCAATTAAGAATCCTAAACAGTTTGTCAGGAAAAAAGAATTCCTAAAAAAAAATCGAGATGCAGGTAGAGCTTCTCCAACTAGCTTTATTTTGGCGCTGATTGAGCTACAGCGATAACAAGTCGGTGCTTGATTAGAGCACCAAAATTTCATTCACACTTTATAACTCTCGTGAAATCTGAGAATTTCGTAAACTTGATTAGGAAGCTAATTAAGTGAATTTATATTTTAATTAGAATTTAAATATCCGAGGTGTAATTCATGCGTTACAAATCGAAAATTATAAGTTAAAATATTATTTTTATGTGTCGCGTGTCAAGCTCTATTCGATGGGAACGAGGATTAAATGAAGTCAAAATGAGGTGTCAGACTGTTTCAAATTGTGTTGAGATTTTTTCTCCATTTTCAATGAAATTAGGGGATTTGGACATAAAATTAAAGATAAACATGGAAAAAAAAATGAAAATCTTGCAAATGACCAAAAGGGACGTTAGTGAATGAAGAGTAGTGGATAAAAAATAAAGGGCAAATTGGTAAACCCACTCATTCGCTTCTCAGATGGGCTGGACCGTGTTAGTAAGGCCCATGAATTGAGGCCCATTAAGTGTAGTATATAAACCCTCTCATTTGCTTCTCCCGCCAATTTCACAGCTCCGTCTGGAGATCTGGCGCGCAAAATGGAACAACAACAAACCCTAGCAGTGAATGCTCAAATTGAGCTTCGACGACGACTCTGCGATCGCAAATCCATCTTCTCCATCTTCTCCGAGTCGCCCAACTCCAATCACAGGTCCAATTCTTCCCAGATTTTTCTGTCCTCGTTGAACAAATTCACGACTAGTTATAAACCCTAGATTTCAATATCGTTGTGCATTTCATTTGAGTTAGCTTATTCTGGCTTATGTTGATCACAGCAAACTCAAGTTCATCGTCTCCAACTCGGTCACTGAGGGATGCAACAACTCCGTCTTACTTCTCGGCCCTCGCGGTTGCGGCCAAAAAGAGGTAGAATTGCGAGCAAAGGTTTCATTTTTTTTTTTTTTTTGGATTGTTATAGATTGTGTTTAGAAAAGCAAGCAATTGTGCTAAAAATGTTGCGTAGTAGTTTAGTTCGGTCGCGCGCTTTCCTGTTTGGAATGATAGTTATTGGGATTATGGCATTCAGAACAATGGGAAGTGGGAGTCCTTGTCTTGAAATGGTTAAGTGGAGTGATCTGAAAGGGAAATTTGAACATGGGATTTTCTTAATTTGGCGATTTGTCGGGTCATCTATAGATAGACATGAAAACCAGGCCAATCTGATGTTACCTCAGAGTATTGGAATTTTTTTTTTTTTTAATTGAATTGAGAAGAGCACTTTGTTGGGATCATGAGCGTCCACCACGTCACTTGTTGTAGTCATGGCTGAGTTGACGCCGTAAACACTCTGAGAACTTGATGAAACGAAGAGATTTCAAATTGAGGCTAGAGTTTAGATGTTCTATCACCACTTTATATATAGGTTTTTTTTTCATTCATATGTATGGATAATATATGGTTACTAATAAGTTAGATGTACCATATTTCCAACACACTTTTCAGACATATTTCACTGATTCAGGTGTTAGATCTTGTTATCGAGGATCTGAAGTCTGAACATCATGATTTGATCTCAGTGGTATGGACTCATTTTAACTTTTTCTTTTTTTGTTATTGTTCTCATGGACCATGATTGTGGCATCAATTTTGGTTCACATAAGAAGAAATTGATGTCTGTGCATATACATACCAGGTCAAGCTGGATGGCATATTGCACAGTGATGACAATTGTGCTCTCAAGGTTAGACTGGCAAACTTTCTTCCTTGTTTTAATTACTGATCTACAATAAGAGCAAAACCTAGGAGTTCTATGAATTGGAAGAAACAAGGACAACAGCAAAAACAAGTAAACAGCTATTATACTGAAGACCGAATACATTTGGTAAAGGCTTGAATACATATGCTTAATAATAGTATTAAAGAAAAGCGTGATGCATGTGTAACTAATAAAGACTCTTCTTTATTATTCATCTGCTTATGTCATTCTTCTCCAGTTCTCAAAATTATTTCCATTTATTAATTTTTTTAATCCCCAGATTATTTTCATAACATCAAGTATCAACAGCTCAATAGAAATGCATCTTGCACTTATTAGGGATTGCATGTTGAAAAATGTTTCTCGGCATTTTTTCTCTAGAATATTTATCACCATTATCTTCTAAGTTCTATTTTCTGTTTTAGCTTGTTTGTGTATTTGCATTGAAACTTTATTATTTCTCTTGACACACGTGCAATTTTCCAGGAGATTGCTAAACAATTGTGCTTGGAAAATCAATTGTTATTCTCTAAAATGGTAAGCACTGGGATTTCTTCTGGTCATTAAATTGGTGTTAGATTTGAATGTATGTAATTCTTATTTGCGTGATGTTTTCTCTTGAAGGCATCATCTGATGATAACTCTCAGTTCATGATAGCTGTATTGAGGTAATTAGATCCATTTAGGACATCAGTTATCCTCTTAGTTTTTTAAGTCGTGTGTTGTAACCTCTTCTGGTTGCAGTAAATGGGCTATCGCATGTACTTACTTAAATTGCAAAGTTTTGTTTGATTGTAGAGAGTATGGACTAGCTCATAAGACGGTAATATTTGTGCTGGATGAGTTCGATCTCTTTGCTCAGGTGCTATGACTTCAAATGTCATTCATTTCGCATCTCTTTATATTTGACAACTGCCATAGTTGGACCATACATAGTATGTCTACTATTTAGCATGCATCTTATTCTCCTTTTTAAATGACATTTCTTAAAAATCTCAAGTATAGTGAACTTGAATATAGATGCCTAACTTGAAATCGGTTTCTCATTCGTTATTTATTGCAGGGAAAACAGCGTTTGTTGTATAGCTTGCTAGATGCAATGCAATCTGTGGCATCACAGGCTGTTGTTATTGGTGCGAGTTGCCGCTTGGTATGCTAATTATAAGTTTAAATGTATGCCTACCTTTATTTATGCTTATTATTATTATTTTTTTTCTCTTTGTGAGCTTTTTTTAGGTAGCAATACAGTCCATATAGCTTAAAGGAATTTTCAGTAGATGCACAAACAAAACAAAAAAAAAAAAAACAAAAAAGAAAAAAAGAAAAGGAAAAAGTTGTCTATCGCCACCATGCGCAATATCATCTTACCTGAAAGCAAAGCAGTAGAGAACAGCCATCTACAAAGTGATGCATCAGTTCATGTTAAAATCTCTAGCCAAAAGTGGCGTAGACTATTATTACCAAAGTATTTAAGACAAAAACCTAGTAGCAGTCATGCTGTTTTGAACAAAGAGAGATTATTCTAATTTCCGTGAGGTTTATACAACTGAATTCAACTCAGCATAAGACTTTTTGTCCATTTATATGGGATCATTGCACAAATCAACTTCTTCCATTCTGCTCTATCCAAGGTACACCCGTGGTCACATTAGCGGCATGCTTTTGTTTCTTTATTATCTTTGTTAATGTTGTTCTACGCATCTCCATTCCTCTTAAGTTCCCAGATATCGATCACTTTCTCTATCTGGAATGTCTGTTAATCTCAGATCGACACTTGTCCTACAATTTTGCATCTTCATTTGAGGTTTTATCTTTCCATGTTTCTGACCCATTCATCTGTTTATGTTCTCATTTTTGCAATACTTGTTTCTAATTATGAAGAGAAGTCGGCAGTGTTACACATAGAGCTGATCAAATATCAGGTGGCAAGCTGGTTGGTGGCATCTAAAAAACTCAAAGAAAATTCAAATTTTCGATAAATGAGTGGATTATAAATTGGAACACAATAGTTGAAATCTTGAATGAGATTAGCTTAACAGTTCTTGTTTTGGGGATGGAAATGGAATATAGGATACTAGTTTACTTTATACTTTGATCTTGTTCTTGCTTTTTTACTTGTAAAATCTCATTGCTGATACAAAAGCTGTTTCTGGTAAAAAAAGATGGAGCTGATGTGGTGAAAAACAAGTAGTCGCGACTTGCCTGCAAATATTAACCATTGAATCCTCTCACTGACTATGAATTATTTGTGGTTTTTTGTCATGCTTGAAAATTTGAACCATGTTAAGTTTACTCACCAGACACCAGCATAGAGAAACCATTCATGACATGAAGTTATGGTGATCTCTAAACTTGCAAGTGAATTTCAATGTAGTTTCCCATGAATAGGTAATGTTGAGGTCAACATGCAAGGTCAAGATGTTCTACTGCGTCAACAAAATGAATTGGAATTAAAACTGATTGATTTATTGGGGCACATTCTTTAATATTGATAAAATCATGTGGGCATGCATTAATGATGAGAGTAGAACAGCTGACTTCAATGAAGTAATGAAGTACGATTTGCAAATTATGTGATAGCTTTTTTTTTCTTAAAAAAATTGTTTTGTTAAATGGATGTTATATTGTTATGGAGCCTTTGATATTGAAGACTTTGAGTGGCAAGTAATTTGCGTGTAATTATCCTCTGGGTAACTGGTGGAATGTGGTGCAGGATGCAGATCAACTTTTAGAAAAGAGAGTACGATCTCGTTTCTCACATAGAAAGCTGTTATTTCTTCCTCCCAACAAGGAGGATAGAAAGAGGCAAGTCTTTTTGCATAGTTTGACATGGAAACTTCATTGTTTTACTCTTGGTAATTTGTCAGAAAACAGTTGTTTGAGGTAGAGATTGGGAGTGTTGAGTTGGACGACTGGAACTACTAAAATTGACAAAATAGTTAATGGTTACAAAACATTGGCTATGCTTAGAGATATAAACAATGGAATATGGAATTGGGTCACATCTCCATGGTGGTGATTTTTGCATGTGTTGAAAATCAAGGACTGCTTACTACAAAAATAAAAAAATAAAAATCAAGGATTGAATATGTAAGTACCTAAGCAAGTTAACTATGCAAACAAAGGAAGGAGAGAGAAAGTTTCATTGGGTTATATTTGTGACTTTGAGGAAAGCGTGGGTCTACTTTGCTTGAAAAGTAGAGTGAAATTGTGGAAGAAGTTTTTGTAGCTCATCCTTATTGATTGGGATAAGTTTTTTCTATTGTTTGTATTTCCTCTTAATTTACTATTCTAATTTGTTCATTCATTATTTATTTATTTATTTATTAGTTTTGCAGAATGTTGGACCATGTATTGACTTTATCACCAGACTCTAAATTTCCTCGTGACTTTGTTGATGAGTTCAACACAAAGCTTCATGTATCCTTACCTTTTTCATGTGTTATTCTTTTTATGCAAGGTTCAACTGTTTTTTTTTTTTCCAGTGTTGTTGCTAGTTTTACAGACGATGAAGTGCATTTTATTTGGAAAAGTTCTTGATGTTTAGAGCTTTTGGTACCACGCCTTGACATTTTGCAGAACATATTCAAAGATACACGATTTATGGAAGTTCTTGATGCGTTGTCAGATTATGATTCCAGTATCAATAATTTGCTGAATTTTCTGTAAGTTCTGGGCTTTGTCTCAATGCGTTAATTAATTGCTTTTGCCAGTTTATGGGCTTATTTGACAGGAGAAAATGGTATTGCCAGTTTTGTAGCCGTTTGTGATATGGCCTTGGACACTGGGTACCTATCACTTGACAACTTCAAAACTGCAGCTTTGAGCATCCAGAGACCATTCAAGCTTGAAATTATACAAGGTTTCGGTGCTAAATAATATTTGAGTGTCAGACCATGTGGTTCTTGGCTTTGCATTTTGTTAATCAACTATTTATACTATACAAGTTTTGTGTGGGAACTCACTGATATTTTCCAGATTGTTCTGGTTGGTTTCATTGGATTGATTTTGCTGTTGCATCCTTTGATTTATTTCCTGATCTCTGCATATGTGATTGCTATTCAAGGATTACATTCTGGGTCGGAGCTCCTTTTTTTTTTTTTTTTTAATTGCTTGGGGTTGACTTGGAGCAGAATTTTTTTACCCATGATTAGATTTTTATGATCTAGCTCTGTTGATGCTATACATCTTCCATCATTTATTTGTCTTTTTTGTCATTTTATACTATTAACATTCTGTTATTATTGGTAATTCTTATTTTTATAAGAAAAGGATACTCTATTACCAAAACCATAAATGGGGGAGGAAAACACATTAAATGAACACATCTCCAGTCTCCTAAAATATCATGGAAAACTGAGGTAGATGCACCATGCACCATTTGATGGAAACACTGAATCAACATAACAGATGCCTTGAAGTTTTTATTTATTTGCTGAATACGAAAAAGTTGCTGCTTTTTGTGCCTCCTGTGGTATTGATTGATTTTGAGCTACCTTGGGCTTCTTGAATAGGGTGCTCTATCTTAGAGCTTTATATTCTGGTATGCATGAAGAGACTAGAAGATAAAGAGCAAAACTCATACAATTTCAACTCAGTTATGAAAGGTTGGATTTTATATTATGACCATGTCACCAGTCTCATATTGGAGTCTTTAATTATTTATGTACTTAAATCTTTAATTTTGGATGAATTTGGCAGAGTATAAAGGTATACACGTTTCTTATCAGATCCCTGATTACTATTCACAGAATGTCTGTTTGCGGGTGAGTAATTACATGATTATGTATATATTCCCATCACCAATCAGGTTTTACTTAGTTTTCTGCTTACGTGTTCCAGGCCTTTGAACACCTCCTACAACGCGAATTGATATGTTTTATGGACAACAGAGGGCATAGTCTATCGATTGAATTTCGTCCAGTCAAGTTATTAATCTCGTCCTATGAGCTTCATCAGGCTTTGAAGTCAAATCGGTTTTTTCCCGTAAGGGTTTTGAAGTCCATTTGCCTATATATAGTACTGCCTTACTGTTCCTATCTTTAAAGATACGTTTGGAAAATGGATTAATTCTCAGGGATCTTCATTTTGGTTTTTTGTAGGCCCTTCTTCACAAGTTAATCTCATAGACTGGCAAAAGCGATGAACAATTTTCCCTTGATTTTGTCACAGTGGCTATTAGCCATAGCCTGCTGGTTCAGAAGAGCCTTCACTCAGGTACAATAAGAAACAATTATCTGCAATGAGCAGGAAAGAAGAAACCTTGTACAATTTGATTGTGCGACTCATTCAATGATTCTTCCTAAGGGCTTATGAGAACTTAAAACTGTTTTAAGTCCCAAACTGTCAATGTTGTGCTTTTACTTCACTGCGTTGTTCTTAGTACTGTATATTAATGTCTTTTATCTGAAAGTCAATTTCTCTAATATGTGTGAAATATTTGGAAGTATCAACTCTTAACCTCCCTACTGCGTTGTTCTTAGTACTGTATATTAATGTCTTTTATCTGAAAGTCAATTTCTCTAATATGTGTGAAATATTTGGAAGTATCAACTCTTAACCTCCCTGGAACATGTTGATCGAAGCAAGCACTTGAACTAACATTAAGTGATGTTTTCAGAGCTTCAAGATTTAGCCACTAGTGGCCCGATGACGGGGAACTCTTTTTTCAATTTACACTGCAAACCTGTGGGGATGCTCAGCTGCTTACATAGTATAAAATAAACAGTGACATAATTCTAGGGATTTCTGAGAATTTACTAGCAAGATGGAGATAGTTTTTGCTTTTTTGAAGATGGTGTTACACTTTTACCAAATTAATTTGATATAATTATTTCTTTATAACAAGTTCATGTCTACCCCGCACAAAAAAATTCATATCTTTTGGTCCCAATCAATGGTTCCTTTGTAGCTCACTCGTCATTTCAAAGCGTGTTTCTACAAATAAAAAGAATCCTCTGAACATGCGGCCCTTGTTAGTTTTTGATTTTCTTATGTCTGAGTTGACATAATATTTTACAGATTCAAGTTTGTTTCTAAATGGTCAGGATTTTCTTTGTCAATGGTTTAGTGTCAGTTATTTAATTCTCTGTTAATTGATCGTGTTTTGCTCTTGAATTCTATATTCTAAGTTTTTATGTCTGTCGGTGAACGCAGTGTATGCCTGCTATGGACGATGACATAACAAGCTACATGGAAGCAAGCATTCAGCTGGTGGAAGTAGAACGGGATTCTGAGGATAACTTGTTAGCCATATCTAACCCTGCGTACGCGCTTCAGATGTCACATTATGTTGGGATTGCCTTGTTTTTAATGTCTCGGGAAAAAAAAAACATAATATATTTGTTTCCTGTACGAGCATTTTAGATTGAGATTATCTAATTTATGCTTTATTGACCTCTGAACTGTCCCGAATGACCGAGATCATGTTCTTTTGTATCAGTTTTTATGCATACCCACAACGTAAATGTTCAATCAAGCATGATCTTCTGATATACTGCTTTGTTGGGTGGAACGATTTTGATGAGTTGCTCCTGAATTAGAATCTCGATCTTTGTTCAAATGATCGACCTGCCAAGATTGTTAATGGATTTATGCTCAACACTTGTCATTTAATTGAAAAAATAGAGTTTGTTGAGATGAAAGCGGACTGCCCATTATTATATGTTTCATTGTTTATTATAATATGCATGCTTCACTATTTCTATATTCTTGATTCTTGTTTACCTACTTTGTGTAGCTTCATTGCACACACGTTTGCTCTCCGCAAAGAGACAAAAAGTCCAAGAGTGAACATTTTATTAATACTGAATGGTGATATAGTACTCCTGAGAGATGGGTAATCACTTGACATATTATACTTGGACAGCTTTACATGAATCACATCACCTTAGTGTAGTATGTGATAAATAGTTGCAAAATTTGGTTTTCTGCATAAACTGATGTGAACTATGAGAGTAGGTTAAGACTTAAGACTCCTATTTTAATGCCATTAATCTTCAGATCAATGATTGTTTTGTGGTTTGAGTGCATTAGTAATGATACAATTTTCTATTATATTCTCTGGTTCAAAATCATTGCCTTGTTTGTGAGGAAGATTAAACAATTGCAGAAACAGGATCCTAAAAGAACTATCCTTTATATGGAGAGAGAGAGATATACTAAAGGTTTTACGACAAGAATTTGGTGAGATGTCTTTTACAAATACACACCCTCTCTTACTAGCTTGTATAAACAATTGGAGGTGACCTCCATGATTGGTTTTTTTTTTTTTTATTTAGAGCACCTTTAGCTGCAATGTTACTTTCAGCAAAATGCTCATAGTCGGCAAGCTCTAATTATGGAATCAATAGTCAATAAGTGTCTACTTGAATGAATACATTTCATTCACGAGAAAATATATATGTTCGGTTTCAACAGGGGTACCATTTATTATAAGGAAACACCTGGTCTTGTTCATTTGTTACATGTACCACCAGCTGACTTGAATTCATAATGGGTTTTGAGTACTAGTCGAAGTAGTGTAGCAGAGTTCGAAGGAAGAGATGGAGTATAATTCAATTTTTGCCAAAAGCTTTAGCCGGTATGAGAGGAAGAAGCTGGGTTACAGTGCATTCATTGGATTTCTGATTGTTTTGTTGAGTTTCTTCATTGTGTTTGGGCCACCCTTGCATCCACTACAGCCAATATGTGAGTCCTTCATGGTTGAGGTTTTGTGACTAAATTTCATGGCTGCAATTTATCTTTTGAAAGGCATAGTCTTATCATCATCTCATGAGGTTTTTATCGAGTTTGAAAATGCGTTTCTCTCGCCAGTGTTGCTTTTGTTGGTCTTCTATGAAGCTCAAGATTCTTCTTACTTGTTTGATAAAGACGTTAGTAATTACTTCATTATAATTGAACATCTTTGATTGTTTTTTTTTTTTTTTTTTTTCCTTCCAAATGTGACTGTTTTGCAGTGAACTTGCAGCTGAACATCCCCTCTGGTCTGCACATGATAATGATTGAAGAAACAAATGCTACTCAGTTATTAGAACAACAAAAACTACCACCACAGACATTAGAAAATTTTAAATCTAACAGTGTTTTTGAACCGCATGAGCAGAAAAGTCCACAAATATTGCGACAAGGTAACTTTCTGAAACTTCATTCTCAAAGACTGCAACAATTAGAGCACTGGCAGCAACAAGAACGGAAAGGCTTTATCACAAGAAGCATTTCTTATGGTCTAGGTATGTTAATTCACTGGGTGATTGTCGAACTTCTAGATTTCATCCTAATTGCCATACATCCTACTTTAGATGTCAACTTTAAGATAGTTCACAGTACTGCTTGTCTATTTGCCGTGGTCATTCACTTGTAATTAAGCGAGGTTTTAAGGACACGTTAAGCTTATGCCTTCCTTTATCATGGTATAAGAAGAGGTGCGCGAGGTAACTCAAGTTACTGATTACAAATAAAATGTCCTTTGTGTTAGTCATGCCAATCCTCTTCTTGCTAGCCAAATTTTAAGGATTAGGCCCATGAACTTTAATTGTTTGCCATGTTGAGGAACGTTGAACTCTTTAACTTCTAACACCAGCGATCACTGGTTTTGCAATTCTGGCGTTTCTTTGTTGTATTATTCTTTTAGATTTTAATTATTATTTTGATTTCCTCTTATGTGCAGAAAGTGTGAAGAAGCATGAACTTATTAAGCCAGTATGCAATCTTAAGGAACCAAGATCAAATTTCTGTGAGATGAATGGAGACATTAGAATTCATGGAAATGCCTCTACCGTATTTTTTTCTTCGCCTCAAGTTGATGTTTTGGAACAAAACAAGTCATGGAAAATTAAGCCTTATGCTCGAAAGGGAGATAGAGCAGCTATGAGATCCGTCAGTGAATTCTCTGTGAGATCTTTTGCTGCACAAAGTGACGCTCCCAGTTGCGTAGTAAATCATAGCGTTCCTGCCATTGTTTTCTCAGTTGCAGGGTACTCTAGCAACATTTTTCATACTTTCTCCGAGTTATTGATTCCTTTGTTCATTACTTCCCGGCACTTTCATGGCGAAGTTCAATTTCTTGCGACTGATGGTTCAAGATCTTCCTGGGCATCTAAGTACAAACCAGTACTTGACAAGCTTTCTAGGTATGAGATCATCAACATCGACAGGGAGGACAAGATCCACTGCTTTCCAAGCATGACGGTTGGTCTCAAACTACACAAAGAATTCCGGATCGACCCCTTGATAGCTCGAAATGAGTACTCAATAAAAGACTTCAGAAAGCTGTTGTGGAGTGCCTATTCACTTAAGAGAGCAGAAGCTATCAGAATTCGACACCGCCAACGTAAGAAACCAAGGCTTCTGATACTAACAAGGAGGCGGACTCGCTCTTTCACGAACGAAGAAGAAATATTTGAACTGGCTACAAGCTTGGGCTTTGAAGTCATACTTGCAGAACCAGCTTTAATGGACCTGGCGAAATTTGCTGACATCGTTAATTCTTGCGACATTATGATGGGAGTTCATGGAGCTGGGCTCACCAATCTTGCATTCCTACCATCAAATGCAGTTCTAATTCAAGTAGTTCCTTTGGGAGGCCTGCAATGGGTGAGCAGACATTACTACGCCGAGCCGGCGATGGACATGGGCATAAGCTACTTGGAATACAACATTGAAGAAAATGAGAGCACTCTGATAGAGCAGTACCCGCGAGACGACGCCGTCTTCAAGGATCCTTTGTCGATTCAGAAACAAGGGTGGGCAGCAGTCAAGGCTATCTACTTTAACAAACAAAATGTAATGCTTAATGTTAGTAGGTTTAGAGCTACATTGCTAGAAGCCCTTCAACTTCTTCACCATGCACACTAGCTAGAGTAGGAAGGATTAACATCCCTCTTTGTGCGTCTTTGTGCGTGTAGTGTGAAGCATGTATAGAGATAAATCAGACAGGAAGATGATGATCTAACGACATACATTTGCTACACAATGGTGTAGATTTGATATTGAGATGTGTGGACCTTACAAATTTAAAGGGAATTTACACCATCGTGTAATAAATGTACGTAACAAATGAATGTCAAAAGATCATTTTCCAATCAGATGATCACCTCCTATTCTTGCTAGTGATGAATTCTTTCCATCTCATTAATTGTATACTTCAATCAATTAGGGGCAGGCTTATTTGTTTCAATTACAAGCTTACTGACATTAAGACATTAAGTGGACAGATTTAACTGACCATAATAAACCCATAAATCTAGGTGAGTTGCAATTTGATGCAGTCATTTTAAAATTAAAAGAGAATTCGAGAAAAAGAGGGAAGAGTTAGAGATTAAAGAGAGATTAGAGAGATTGCTTGTCTCATCTCGTCACACATATAGTTATATAGACATTTACGGTCCAATACAATTGCTCCTTCCGGCCATTTATGTAAGTTGTTTTAACAAAGACTTCTTGTTCGAAATTGTAAGTAGTTTTCATAATTCAAGAGTGTATTTATTATATTTTTTACCCATTTTACTTTTATATAATTTAAACATTTATGATTCTTCAACTCTTCAATTCATTTAATGTCAAAGTACATATATGTAAATTATACTCGTAATTAATGCCGTCTTAATTCTTATGTTATTACGTTAAACGACTTATATAAATGACCGGATGAAGTATTATATTATCCTTAAATATAAAGCTATATATTTTCATACATTAATTACTTATATATACCATAATACCTACTACTATTTGCATCACAATGAATCTTAAGAGCCTTAGTGAACTTAACAGAACCAACATGGCCGCATAACTATCAAGATCCACATGGACTTAAAATATTCTATCAAGATCTATAATAGACTTGGAAGACAACTGCCCTAAGGTGATATGACTACCCCCACAATGAGGACAAATGAATCACAACTAAACAAACCTAATTAACACAGCGAGAAACACAAAAACTTACACAAACAAAAGGAAACGCAGAAAAAGCAAATCGCTCTAGGCTTCTTATGGTTTATTATTAGATGTTAAGTGATCACCGTTCGATCGGTTAAATTTATACCCGTGAAGCGTACTCGATGCAATCCAACGGTTTATATCCATTTCAATCACTATATATAACCTAATAAACCACACTGAATACCAGAGACCAGTCATGGCGAGAGCTGCGAAGGAACGCCTCAACATCTCTCTGTGTGCTCACTTCGACACCATTCATGAGACTTTTCAGGTTCGACCCATTTGAGAACTCGCTATTTCATGCTTGCCCGTCTTTGCAAAATCCGATTTTTAGTCTCAAATCGCCTCCTAGGGGTTTATCAGGTTTTGTGAAATCATAGAGGTTTTATCGAATTTGATTGAAAACTTTGTGAAATCAATATTGATTCTATGAGAATCTATGGAGATTGTATTTCTTTTGCGAAATTTGTAATTGGTTTATTTAATTTATGCAAATTTTGGTTTTCTTGTTTGTGTTTTCAGATGTTGGATCAAACTCCAGCTTTTTCTGTGAAGAAGGTCAGTTGGGAGGAAGTGGTCAAAATGGGGGAGCAAGTATCCAAACAAGCCACAGTGGGTAATTTTTTATTTTCTGTTTCGTTGGTTTTTTATGTTATATTTTTAATAGCCGAGGATATCTAAGCCTCCGCCGCTGACACGGGACTGATGGTGGACTCGACTGGGACTGATGGTGGACTCGACTAACCCATCGGGGGTCCTTAGTTGTTACAATTCTCATCTCGGGCTCGCTCGCACATGCGGGTGCATGCCCATAGATGTCAGCTAGTTTTGATATTGTCTCCAACTTAACCACCTTCAACTTATAGGTGTGGAGTTTTAAATTAAAAGGCCTCGATACTAGTTAAGGGGAGATCGTCACTTATACACTTCATTATGAAGTTTCATTTAATTGATGTGGGCACATCTCAACACTCACCACAAACTCAAGAAAGAAATCGGAGGGAGAAAGGAGTGAGTAGGTTTCAAACTCAACAAATTTGCCATAGTCGGCATATTAGAGAACGAAACTTACCACTTGAACAACGCCCATGGCTTAATCTTGCAAGGGTGTTTCATTGTTCAAATTGTATCAAGATTTGATTTTGGCCTTACTTGGAAGTGTTAATCTTCATGGTAACTGGCTAAATCTTGCAAGGGTGTTTCATTGTTCCAATTGTAGCTGCTACAATTGCTCAAGCAGAGAGAAATTGGGAATTTAAGCTCACACTTTGTCATATAAAATTAAAAATAATTTGGTATTTACTTTTGTGAGTTGTGGCATTGTTAAGTTACCGTGGTGCCACTATAGGGAATTGTCTCTGGAGGCACCAAACCTAAGGAAAAAGAAACTTTGACCAAATGAATGGGGGTAATCCTAAGGCGGAGAAAAAGATGAAGGGAAATGATAAATTTTGTATCCTTTAAATATATGAATAGTATGTTTCTTATTGCGGGAATTAATCTTGAAATTCTTGGAGCAATAATATTGCTCTTCTATGCATTAGTATGCTTACTTTTTGACTTGCAAGACCTCATATAGGTTGGTTAGTTTTCTCAAGTTCACTACGCCTTGTTCTCCCTATGAAGTCTTCCGGTTCTCTTAGTTACTCTCGGATGGTAGAGAACAGTTCTAGATATTTGTATTGGATCAATGTTGTGTAGTTGGTATCTAAGGAGCATAGAGTCCAAGATGTTCGAGTTGCATAATAAGCACTCACCAAATAAAAGTATTTTAGTTTTTACAATTTTCATTTGATCAAGCTCAGTGACTTCATTGATTAAAATTGACTAGAGCAGAGTTACAAATGTTGGCAAAAGCTTGTGAAGAAAAAACTAGCTACTCCCCAGCATTTTTTCATTTGTTGGGCACCATATAGTTTGTACTATACATGTTTTGTGCAAGCCACAAACCAGAGCCCTCATAATCCCTTGGAAGATCATCTGTCTCATGTATGATTGTCCTTAGTCCTTGTACACTGATTTTCCCTTTCGGAGGTTTGGAAATGCTGCGCGCCCTCCTACTTTGCCCTCCTACTTTTCATAGGAGTGATTGATGACTTGGTGGCCCAGAAGGCTGACTTGAGTAGAATCAGTAGATGTGATTAACCAATTCCACTTTAGGTTCCCTAGTCTAAAGAGTCTGTCCCTTGCGCTTGTCAATTATATTATTTTGTTTGAAGGATTAGTTATATTTTTGAATTAGTATTACTTCTGTTTGCACTTCATGGATTAATTGTTTGTTCTGATAGAACTTAGTTATTCCGAAAACGATATCTCTGATTTTATTTCTTTGTTCAAAAACACCATCATTGGCCAGCAAAAGCGTTTTCCTAAAAGCTTTGTTTATTTCGTTTTTTTTTTTTTTGTTTAAAATCAATCTTAATCTAAAGTGTAAAAACAACTCTAAACATGAAATGGAAACTGAAATCACCTTGTCTTTGAACATTTGTAGCTGGAATGCTTTGGACTGGGGAAGTACCTAGGTTACAAGAGTTGGAGGAAAATATGAAGGTCTACTTCAACCTGCTTCAGGGTTTTCTTTTGCTTTCATGAGAGTACAGCGGGCGCTGGACCTACTCTTTCTTCCAGCATCCACGCAGCTGCAAAGCATGTTGTTGATTCTAGTTTTGCCTTGATGAAAGCGGCCGTCTCATCATATGGTAATCCCATTCTATCTCCTTTGTAGGAACTATCGTAAATTATCATGTTATCCTTATGCCGTGCAATTCTCTATGCGAGCATTTCTGTAAGGAAAAAGTAATGACATGTTGTCAGTCTTCAGAAGCTAAAGACCGATGCCCGTCTTTCTCGCAAGTGACATACCCTATGCGGAAATGCTTTCAGCGTCTTCTTACCCAATGATCTCGATTCCTATGTGCAGGTTCTCGCAATAAAGACCACAAGCTGTCCATTCCTCAGCTAGCGGGCACTGTATGGGAATCTTGTGAATCCCTCAAGAAGACTCCAAACACAAACTATACGGCAATCGGAAGAGCTATAACGCAGGTAGCAGTGTCTGTGAAGGATGTACTTCGCGAGTTGAAGGAGCTGAAGCCAGCTGCTTTAGACCCAGTTGAAGAAGTTTCCCAAACTCCTACTTCTGACGCTCCGATCATCCACATAATGATGGAAGCTCGAGCGAGGGTGACCTTGGTAACGATTTGTCACCCGAAGAGATGAAAATCGCTCAATCAGCCTCAGCCCTAGTGTCTGATACACTCAATGTCCTCAGGGAACTCATTCGCTTCATTACAGGTTTGCTTAAGCATTCAAATGCGCAAGACACCAGGGAAACTGTTGATTCCTTGGAAAGTTTATTAAGCATATGTCAAGGAATTGGAGTTCACGTCGACGAACTGGGTGCATGTCTATATCCCCCTCAAGAAGTTCCTGCTTTAAAACTTGCAGCTGAGAGTATCTCCGCCGGAATAGGCAAATTACAGGAAGAGGTTCGCATTCTTAACGGTGTGTCCGAGGGGTTCTTTGATGCATGTGGAGCTTTTGAGAATTCACTGAGAACACTGCTCAGTGAATTAAAATATGCCGATGATCCCAATCTGGAAACCCAGATGCAAAGTCTCGCGATGAATTAAAACGTCTCGAAAATAAGTTATTACATTCAGTGTTGCTGAGAATTTACTTGTATGTTGGAAATATCTGTATGGATTTGGAACATCTTCAGTTGCAGTTTTAAGTTTTTATTTTGTTCAACTATCAGTGTGGCTTGTTTAAAGCACTTTATTATAAGAATGAAATCCAAACTCACATTTGTTCCAGAGAACAGTTTCAGAGACAAACCTGTCTTCATTTTATTGCAAGAATGCAAACCATTTTATTGTCTGAAAGAATCTGGTCAGTGCAAAAATAATATGAAAGTATGAGCAATGTCGCCGCATACATAACCGATATATATCCGAATTCCGTAAGAAAGACGGCAGGAACCAAATTAATGGCATCTAGGGTGCAAAGAACTTCCCAATGAAAGCTGTGGTCTTCTGTGGTCACCATTGCCATCACCAGATGAGAATTCCAAGCCATGCCCAGATGAAACAAACTGTAGATGTGGCATCTGACATGATCACTCTTTCAATATACTGCAGGTAACAGATCAAGCAAAACCTTAATTTCACAATCAAATCAATGTTTACCGAAAAAACTTCTCGCAGATGGACAAACGAGATTTCGCGGAAAAATGAGGTTCCTATCTTTAAAATGGTGCAATGATAAAGGTAATTAAAAAGGAACTCACTTGTACAAATAAGAAGCAATTCCCAGAATAACACACACCAAGATAATATCAATGCAGAAGTTTCGACTGGATCGCAACTGAAACAGAATTGAGCATACAATTCGTATAAATCTTGGTTTATGATTAGAAAAAAATAAGCGAAAATCGACATCTGAAACACATATTTTTCACTTTTCAAAAGCTCCATACCTGAGTAAGAGTATCTTTGAGTCTGACATTAGTATTCTTAAGATGAGAGGTTGCTCTATCCACCTGTTAATCGGTATCGAAAAATTAAAATTTCTCGGTTAATTTTTCGGCATTGTGTCCCATCGATGTACTTAATTAAGAGTGAGTACCTAACAACTAAAATCTTCTCACCTTTTCATCAATCTCATCAATCAAAGGTACTTGCCTGTCCAATTCCTGCGAAAATCTCAAATCCAGTAATTCACATATTCAATACTAAATCCTTGTTCTAACAGAACAAAATGCGAAACCGCCAACCTCATTCATGTCGTTCGCCATGTTCTTCAGAGTGTTCAACCCTTGCGAAATAATATCCAGACCTTCATCCTAACAAAGCAATAAAACCAAGCTCTTATCGGTCATTATTAGTAACAGATCTACGCGGCAAAACATTTTTCGAACGACAATTCTTTGATGAAGAAATATTATAAGAACGAGCAATTTGCGCTTGCCTGCTTTATTTTCCTAGTGTCATATTCATTCCTAAATTGGCTAGACTCCTCGGATTGCTCATATAAGTCGCTATCAAACGCGCCGCCTGCATAGTATTATGAAGAAGAGGTGGCCTAGCAGCTTTGAGAATTTTTTTTAGAACTACACAATATTGAGTAGAAATCTATCAATATATATATAAGCTGATGAACACCTGATGTCGAATCGAATGTGATTTCCGAGCGAGTCCCTAGCCCGGCGCCGGCTGAGCTTCCACCTTGGTTGGATGCAGTTGATGCATCTGGTATTGCTTGAACCCTTTCAGTCAGCGCGATGACTAAATCGTTACGGGCGAGAAGTTCTTCCTTCGATTGGCCTTTCACCTTCGAAACTATAATTAATTAGCTTTTCTTCGATGGCGATCATATTAAGAATTTGTGTACAACATTTATGTATTAGACCTTCTTTAGTGACAATTTCTGCAACTTCGCAACCTCTTCGACTAACTTAGCTTTCGATCTGCGAACCTCAGCCTTCATCGCCACCGCAGCCGCCCGGTTCTTCTCATTCAAAGCAACCTCCCATTTCTAAAAAGAACCCGAAAGTCGCGACAATCAAATCAAATCAAATCAAATCAAATCAAATAGAACGTATTGATCAAACAAATAGCAAACTAGCTATAAAAAAAAAAAAAAATGTTACTACATGACATTGTACCTCAAGAGTTGTATCAATGTCGGACTCGATCGAGCTGTAGAGATGAGCGAATGCGTCGCTGCCTGCGGCATTGAGATCCTTCTGCTTATCGACGTCGTACTTGTCGTATTTCTTGCAGATCGAATCGACTCTTGTGAGGATGTCGATCACGCTCATTTTGAAGATCTCTATATATGAAGAACAAGAATCAAATCTTCTCTTCCTTTCTTTGCTTTGCAGCTTTTGTTTTGTTTTGGTTTTTTTTTTTTTTTTTTATAACGTTTTTGATCCACTTTTTCGTTTTTCAGTTTATTCCGTTATTTTTTGCGCGGGAATAGGGTTTGGTGTGAAAACTAACGGTTGGAAATGATTGGGAACAGAGCACATTATTTAATTATTAATTATTAAGTTTTTTTCTTAAAAAAAGGAGATTTCTTTAAAACAATTATTTTTTTTTGAATAAAAATTTCATTAATCATTCATGACTTAATACAGGATCAAACATAGAATCAAGTACATTGATTCGCTAATCCTACTTGTTCAAACAAATTGTCATTAATTTTTGTAAATACGAAATTGAAATAGTTAGACAATTAGGACTGCTATCTACAACGTTGAAACTTATGACAATACACAAAACTAATAGAATCACAAAACGGATAACAAAACTTTCTAACAAGAAGAAGACAAATCAAAGACTTCCAACTAAGGAAGAAAACTAACTATAAAATAAAACTAAACACGTGGTTATTGATTTGCACTATTTATAAATAGACATTGAGATTGTCTATTCCTTGCATGTTACGTAGGCTGAACATATCAAATACATATTAGGAAAATATTTTTGTAACTCATTTTAAACACTCACTTTAGGCACTTAGTGAGCTCAAATATGTGTCCCTTTATTTAATATACCTCGAGAAGTATGAACACATCTCGGAATGTATCGTAGGATTGAACACTCGCTTGGGCCCACTAAGTGCCTAAAGTGAGTGTCCAAAATGGTTACTCTAGCAATACTAGAATGACAACAACAATGTCATACCACAAGATACATCGATTCACAAAAACTTTTCATGTGACCTCGACCGCGTATTATGCATCGAGATCTGTGTATACTCATATCTCGAGGTGCACATGAATGACTCATGTGAGATAATATATCTTATAATCAGACTTGATTATCATCATTCTAGCACTTCTCTTTGTATAATAATATTGGGGAGATTGATTTTTTTTTTTTTTTTTTTTTTTTTCGTTACATAATCTATTCAGTCCCAAGTGACATAGATTCAAAACTTAACCACATCCCCAATTTATATGTTCCATCTTTTTAGACCTAATTCCTAGGGCCCACAACTGTCCAAAAGCTTACGTGGCACAACAAGATTGGAGGTTGCTACGTAGTCGTTTGACCAATGACACCGCAACTGTCTGTATCTAATTGTCGTGGCGCATATAACTTACGTTGATAAAATGACAAAACAACCCTCCGCCTTCTCCAAAATCCCACTCCTCTTTTCAAAGAAACATTTGGAAATACAAAAGGCCGCCATGGGCATTTCTGTCCAAATGAGCAGAAATGTGACAATCCTTGGAATAAAATAATATGTGATAAGCCACTTCACGCCACTCAATATAAGTAAGAACACATGTGCTCAAAAGAGAGGAACAAAAAAAAAAAAAAAAAAGATGAGTAGAGAAGAAGAGAAATCAGAACTGATTTGTTCTTTGATTGAAACCCAAGAAAATGGGATTGTTGATGGTGGTGAAGGTACTCAGATTAGAAAATCAAAAGTTGTGGAGGAAGTGAAGAAACAATTATGGCTAGCAGGGCCTTTGATATCAGTGAATTTCTTACAGTATTGTCTGCAAATTATATCACTCATGTTTGTAGGACATCTTGGGGAGCTGCCCCTCTCTGGTGCTTCAATGGCAACTTCTTTTGCTACTGTCACTGGTTTCAGCTTGTTGGTATGTCCTGTAACATTTTTTTTCTTAAGAAATAGGCAGATGTTTAATTTGTTGGAATTGTGTCATTTTTGTATTGATATTTGGGGATTTTTATAAGCTTTTTAAACAATTGGATCATTAATGTTTTTGGTCTATATATATAATTTGTTGCCTCATTGATATTAGTAATTTCTTAATAGACTTGACTTTTGGTTCTATTATGATTACTAGTTTCTCAATCATTAATAGAGTATAGTTCTAATTAAAAAAAAAAAAATCTCCTATAGTACCAATGGAAGTTGGCCCGAGTGGTTTAACGCTCGGATCCCTTAAGTAGAGGTCTCGGTTTCAAGCCTTGGAGTTGATGAAGTTGCTTATGTTTGGAGAGCTTTAATTACCCTTTGTTAGCCGACCTGGTTCGAGCCTGGATTAGTTAGGATCCAGTGGATTTCTAAATATCGAGTGGTGCAAAAACTCCAATGTTAAGAGAAGTCCAATAAAATCCATGCTGTAGTCCTAAAGATTTCTAGCACTTCAATGTTAGCATATAGCCTATGAAAATGCTCAATTCATCAGTTAATTTGTAGATGGTATTGGACACTATGGAATTGTTATATGGGAATTTTTTGTTTGATAGATGGGAATGGGAAGCGCATTGGATACGCTATGCGGTCAGTCCTACGGCGCGAAGCAGTACCATATGCTTGGAATACACATGCAAAGAGCCATGTTTGTGCTTTTCCTAGTTAGTATTCCCCTTGCATTTATCTGGGCTTCCACAAGGCCTATTCTGGTGGCTGTAGGCCAAGATCCTGAAATCGCCGCAGAAGCAGGACGCTACGCCCTTTTCATGCTCCCTTGCCTTTTCGCCTACGGTCTCCTTCAATGTCATGTCAGGTTCCTACAAACTCAAAACATCGTCTTTCCGATGGTGATATGTTCTGCAATCATAATGGCCTTGCACATACCATCTTGTTGGATATTGGTGTTCAAACTCGGTCTAGGAAGTCGAGGCGCAGCCATTGCGAATTGCATCTCTTATTGGCTTAATGTGATACTACTGGCCCTCTATGTTCAGCTCTCCCCGGCTTGCAGAAAGACTTGGACCGGTTTTTCGATGGAAGCATTGCATAATATTTGGAACTTCATAAGACTTGCAATTCCTTCTGCTGTTATGGTCTGGTATATACTTTGTTGTTTGATCAGTGCTTCAATGCAGCATAAGAGTTTTTTAAATCATCGTTGTTTGAGTTGTGCACTACTGAATTTGAACAAACAGCTTGGAAATGTGGTCATTCGAGTTGCTGGTTCTTCTGTCCGGTTTACTTCCGAATCCGAAGTTGGAAACATCGGTGTTATCAGTCAGGTATATGTAACTTCTGCTTTCGACATGTATTATGGTTTTTCGTCTAAAAGTTCATAATCGAACGCAATGTTACTTACTGAAACATCTGCAATTTCCAGCCTTAATACATGTGCAATGGTGTGGATGATTCCATTTGGTCTTGGTGGAGCAATAAGGTTAGTAAATTAAGCCAAATGTAGCACATTAGCAATCTCATCATCAATCTCATCATGATACTCATGAATATTTGTGGTTTCAACATTATGAAATCTTCCAATTTTCTTCCAAAGCACAAGAGTTTCAAATGAACTGGGAGCGGGGCATCCGCAAGCTGCGCGCCTAGCAGTACGGGTTGTACTATTCTTGGCAGTCGTCGAGGGAATCGTAGTAGGCTTAATAATGATTTTAATTCGAAATGTCTGGGGCTATGCTTACAGCAATGAGGAAGAAGTGGTGAAGTATTTTGCAAGTATGATGCCCATCTTGGCTACCTCCCACTTCTTGGATGGAATCCAATCTGTTCTATCAGGTTTGGCTTAGTAACTAATGAACTTCGCCTTATCGATGAATGCCGTTGTTTTCCGTCTATGTAGAAAGATTCACTACTGCTTGTTTGTACTAATTTTGCAGGTAATGCTAGAGGGTGCGGTTGGCAGAAGATTGGTGCCTTTGTCAATCTTGGAGCTTATTACATATTTGGCATTCCTTCAGCAGTTTTACTAGCTTTTGTTCTTCATTTCGGAGGAAAAGTGAGTACCGAAATATCGAGAAAGTCATCGATTTTCTCTCTTGCTGCAATCTTCTCAATCATCTAGCTTGAGCAACCAAAGAGATGGCATTGATACATAATCTTTTTCTGCAATGAATTTGGTAAATAGGGGCTATGGAGCGGGATTATATGCGCACTTTCGTGCAAGCATCGTTGCTCCTAATCATAACTTTGAGAACCAACTGGGAACAAGAAGTAAAGAAATCTCCCTCTTCAATCCTAACTTGTTCTTATTGTTTTTCATCTTCAGTTACATCTAATTTATCTTTCATTCTCTTACTTGATCAGTCTGTCAAGGCCACCGAAAGAGTGAACAATGCCGCCACCTCCATCGACATGATATCGTGAAGTTTCCTTTCGCTGCATTTTTCCATCGGCGCTTGGTTAGACAACTGGGCTTCATTTTCCTCTGCAAATTTAGTACACCTTGTAGAATTGGCTGTGCAGTGTCAGAAATATTGCTAACTAGAGGGGGGTCTGCATTAGCTATATATGACTGTTCTGCAATGAAAACTACATAGTAAATTCTGAGACTTTTTATGACTAATAATGAATATATTTTGTGACATTCCCTCCACAAATGTATGCAATTGAAATGTTAAGGGTCCCCAATTGAACTTACAAATGGAACATCTATAAAACTACATAAAAGGGAAGACCGAAGAGAAACCTCAAAAAAAAATTGTGTAATTTTATGAGGCAGTAAAGTCATACAACATTACAAGTCTGCAACAATATGACAATTTACTTCATTCCACAATAATTAACCACAACCCTTAAGGGCAAAAGATTCTCTCAACCAATTCAACTCTTACACACACGAATATGTGTAAATAACTTGATTAGATTCGGCTAGTGTACAAATTCTCAGGGAAAGAAGAAAAAAAATTGTATCTTAAATTTGCCGTTGCGTCCAACTGAATCGATGCAGATGATGGAGAAAGTGGGGCTGCACATAAAGTAAGATGTGGCATTTACCATCCACCTCTCCGCCGTATTCTCTAGTACAGCGATAGCGGAGGGGTACTGGGAAGGCTGAAGCTTCTCTAAATGAACAGGAGACAGAATCGGTTATTCGCGTTCAGGTTGAATGAATTCGAGATCTAGTTTTCTCTTTAGGTGTGACCTGTCAGCACTGCAGCAGAAGAAAAAACAAAATGATCACCAATCTTCC
Organism: Stephania yunnanensis; assembly: GCA_039657365.1. Classification (NCBI taxonomy): domain Eukaryota; kingdom Viridiplantae; phylum Streptophyta; class Magnoliopsida; order Ranunculales; family Menispermaceae; genus Stephania; species Stephania yunnanensis. The sequence goes on along the minus strand of CM077588.1, from coordinate 52,115,446 downwards.
ATTTCAGAAACCATTTGAATGTTTAAATGCAGCCAAAATGTCGTCATTGTCTCCACAGTAAAGATTAATATTACATTGAATGACCGGATAGCGCCATTCTTGAAAATTCTTAACAGCTTAAATAATATACAATAAAACAATACCCTAAACCTTATGGAAGTAAATGTTCGTCGGTAAAGAAACAACAAATACATAAAATGAATGTAACAAAAATGAAGATGCTTAGGTGGATGTGCGATAAAACTTATAAAGATAGAGTAAGGAATACATAAATTCAAAGAAAAGTAAGAGTAACATCAATTAAGATAGATTAGAGAAGGATGGTTGTGGTGGTAGGGGTAAACCTAAGCTAACTCGGGACGCATTAATTGGAAGGATTTAAAGGATTTGGGATGAACATCATTAATTGCACAATATCGAGCGCAATGCAAAATCTATGCAGCCGATTCCAACTAATTTGGGATTGAGGCTTTGTTGTTGTTGTTGTTGAAACCAATAACCTAAACCTTAATAATGCAATGGACCTCGTCATTGGAACAATGAAGATCATCTTCTCAAGCAGCAACTGAGTTCAAAATAAAATAAAAAGTATAGTCGATTGTTTCAAGAATGAATCAATTACCTGTTGAGAGTAGGTCTTGGAAGAGGCTTCGAGCCAAAAATTGAAAAATCTACTGACATTGGTACATTTTCACTCCTACCCATGTTTTCACCAGCTACTTGCCTGGCATCATAAAAGTGATCATCCACCTTTTCAGTGTGGTGTACATTCCCTTCAAGCCCATCACGCTGTACCGTTACCCTCCTAGATTTTCTTGGTGGGGACAAGACAACTGGACCCTCGTGTGGATTAAAATCAGAAGGCTTGGAGTTGAGTGACTCTCCTTTACGGGCCGGCCTTGGCAGTGAGGATGGTTTCGTCGGTGCAGGTATGGAAGAAAAGTACCTACATCGGATCATATAAAAAAATGAGACCAAAAAGGGGAAAGAAAAAGTAATCTCCAAATCAAAGTGATCCAGTAATCATATATATACCTGTGTTCCAAAGCCTGCTGCACTGTAATTCTTGATTTTGGGTCATAAGTGAACATCTTAGATAATAGATCTAAAGCATCATCGCTTGCCATTGGAAACAATGAACGGAGAGGAGGAGCAGAAACATATTGGTATTCCACATAATCCGGAAGGTAAATCATGTCAGGCCACTGAGAAGGCTTTGGCGTCCCAAAGGTTGCAAATATCTTTCCTAGTTGATCAATATCGCTGGAACCCTGGAATTAGAAAAACCAACTTTAATCATTTTATGAAATGAACAGCAGTTACGACACGTCAAACTCAGAAAACCTTCACAAGGAAATTATTTCGATCAAAGATCATCCTATTTCATCATAAGAACAATAAATAGCGGTATCTTACAACAGAAAACAGGAAAAGTGCTAGCAAAATCTAGCAAAGTCACCAAAAAGGTCCTTCAAATATCACCCTTTTTTCTTTCTTTTTTCCCTTTTATCCAGACAGGAAACTCTTGTGTGTGTGTGTGTGTGTGTGTGTGTGTGTGTGTGTGTGTGTGTGTGTGTGTGTGTGTGTGTTTTGAGAAAGCAAGGGTTTCCTTCAGATATCCTCTCTCCCTTTTTTTCATAAAAAAAAAAAGCAAGACTTTCCAGTCCACAAAAATAATACAGAAGCAAATATGGCTCTCCATCTACAATTTATCACACAAACGGCGTTTATAGTGGCTTATATATCTACATATAGATTATTGTAGGACTTGACTATAGTTTGGTTTTGCCGTGATGGGCTTTTGGCCTTGATGAATATTGAAGATGACATATCTGATTGTTAGTGATCGGGATAAGGAGGATGGAATTAGTACTTGGTGATGTATGAAAGTTAAATTTTCCTTGCAACATATTTTACTACCATTAAAAACAGGTTTTCACAAATTTAGGGAACCTTTATTATTAAGGACGCATCAAGAATTTATGAATTGGAGAATTGATGTGAAAGTAGAACTATGAGACGGGTAAAGGTTTATTAAGACTCTCAAAAGACTAAAATGAGTAGCGTTTGAGGCCTTAGCTCGATCACGAGTCATATGTCCATAAATATCGGAATCAAGACGTGATTGGTATTTTTTTTTTCTTTTTTGGAGTCACTTAATCGAGCACAATGGAAAAGTTTGATCCATGTAGCTGACCTCAATTATTTGGGACAGAGGCTATGTTGTTGTTGTTGTTGTTTTTTTTTTTTTTTTTTTTTTTGGAGTCAGGGGTTGGCATTAAAACCCGAATTTTACATATAGTTTCTAAGAATCCTCTGACTATCAGGAATTAGTTAAAACTTAAAAGCTTTGTAGTAACTGAACAATTTGTGATTATGAGATTCTTATGTATGTATTATAGTGTGCATGAAAATATTTCAGTAAGCATATTACTCATTTGTTTCTAAATACTACTCATCATTTGATATAATGAGTTAATTGATTAATTTCTCAGATATCAAACGCTAGTAGAGGAAAAGGAAGAGGCAAGATCATGGCAAGTAGTGGAAATGAGGAAGGAAATGACAGACACGGTAGGTTGGAAGAGATGATGCTAAAGTAAAGAATAAGTATTATCTCACGATTCTCATCAAAACATACAAATAAGATTGGCGAGAGTTTAAGTTTGGAACAGAAACTATTGTATCAACTGAACTGGCTTCATGGAGGCACAAATCTAAAAGAAGCAAAGGACTGAAGATATGGAACAGAAATTAGTATATCAGCTGGTTAAAAGTGGGAAGTGGTTGTGAGATACTTGTGTGGTGTATGATGAAATGGTTATGTGGGATCAAGTAAGCAACTTGATGGGGACAATTCCAATAGCGAGAGAGACTTTGAGTCTAGATGTTCCAAAATTAGTAGCACAAAAACATAGTACATTTTATGCAACTTAAGTGAAAATCAAGACCAAGGTAGAAAAAGTAAAGTTAAAAAACTTTTGGGTCTAATTATTCGATAAGAAAGAGAGATAAGGGCGATGTCACCCATAAAATCAAAGTAGGTTAAATGAAGGGGAGGACCTAATATTTCGTTGAAGTTGTAAGGAATTTTGGTACAATTACAATTACAATACAAATCCAAATTGAAAACATAGAAAGAAGAACGAGGGCCAAAGGAAAATTGAATAGGAGAGGGAGAAAGACTTTTATTGATTTAAACCAACATAAGAACAGCAATCTCTAAAGAACAAAGCCTATAGCATTAGAGCAGCTGATCTCTCCTGCCTCCACAGTGTTACAGCATTACCAAAATTTTTTCGTATCCATATCATACCTCACTCCTGTTCTTATATCTTGCCCAACTAAAATACTAACTAGAGCATTGAGAATAAAATTATAGCCACCCCCTTCAAACCCTAAACCCCTTTAAACACCCCCAAACCCTTAATGTCTATCATAAACGAATCTTATTGGAACAGAAAAAAAAAAAATTATAGATCAAACTAAGCCACTTATGGTGGGAATGGGATTTGCAACCCAAAAAAGAAAAAGACAAGTTAGCAAAATAAGTGTCACAAAAATGAGGATTTTGAGATAGATATGTGGTAAAGTACACTGATGTTTTGACAAAAAGAATGTGGAAACTGATATGTGGTGATAAAAAAAAAATGATAAAAGTGGCATGTGTAGCACCAAATTACTGATAAAGAAAATGACACAGAATCGAGTAAGATGATTTAGACACGCACAGAAGTCTAACAGATGTGCCATTTAGGAAACCGTGGCCTAATAATAATAAATTGCAATGGTAAAGGAAGGAATGCTTGTCCTCTTTTATTGTCTTCTTTCTTCCTTGTATTTTCTTTGTATTTCTCTTTTTTATAATAAAATTCTCATTTCCTTCCAAAAAAGCAATGCTAAAGGAGACACAAAAATATTAAAGAAAGATGTGCACACCAATAATGCATTATCAATGTGACCATCGGTGGAGCATAATGGACAAAATGAACTCATGAGAAAGGGTTCTTAGTGACATAAAAGGCAACCAAGGCAACAATATCCATCTCACAATAGAATATTCCAACATCTAATTAGATCCCGTGGCTGCAACTGCCTTGAAATTCTTCAGCTACATCATGAAAGATTCTAATAACGGGTAAGACAAATGTGTTTGAATTAAGGGCACAATTTATTGAATTTATATAGAAATGAATGAAGTGGAGTAGGCTACACCATATCTATTGCAACATTTTCTCCCACTCTTGAGATCTATTGGTTTCCATGTAGATAGTCTAATATGAACTAAACCGCATAAAATATCAGAAAAATAATAAGAATAAGCTTATTTAAGGTTACAATCACCATAGAATTAAGAAGCATTAAAAGGTTTGTATCAAAAGTTGTGACACAAAACAGTTCCTGAACTTTATGAATCAATGTTGGGTGCTTATAAACACTTTAACAATGCAAGGGCTTATATTTTCTTCTAGTTTACCACAAAGATGAATTACGGGAATATATCTTATCAAGCTTATCACATTGTCCAGTCCATAATTTTTATGTTCTTAAATTTTCACCAATGCAATTAAAATCAACTGACCATCATCATATAAGATATTGAAATTTGAAGAAAATCTTCCAATAACTTGGAAGCAGTTCTAAGAAGGACCTGATCTTCCCATAAACAATAAAGGAGACCGAGATGCGACTTTGATTTAGAAAAGACCAAAAAATTCTCTTGCACTATAACTAAAAGTAATTATATGGTTCACAAAACAAGAAATGTGATATCGAAGCAAATGAAGAGAAAGAAATACGACCCTTCTTGGGATCTTGATCTTTCTGTCCATAGATGGAAACATCTTATTCAAACGCAACAAGTATACATGAAAACACCACATACTGTACAAGTAATGGACCCTAACAAAGATGCGCTCTTCTAAAATCTAACAGAAACCAATTGGATAACCAACATAATTAACAAGTTCAAATCAATAGTACAACGAAAGAAAAATAAATACAATAGAAAAGGTAGCAATTCCACCAAAAAGATGTACAACGAGAGAAAAATAAATACCATAGAAAAGGTTGCAATTCCACCAAAAAGAAGCATCAGAAAGAAATCACGAAAATTTCATTCAACAAAATAAAATATAGAAACTAAGCAATATGAGCAATAGATGGAACATTCATAGCAAGATCTACTTACATAGACTTGCTATGACAAATTATAATGATGATGATGAGAAACAAATTTTTACCTGAAGCAAAGGTCGTCGGAGGAGAAGCTCAGCAAATATACAAGCAGCAGCCCAAACATCTACACCTGCTCCATACTGCTTGGTGCCAAACAACAGCTCAGGCGCTCTATACCAACGTGCAAAAACCTACTCAAAAGGAAAGCCAATATTACCTCAAAGATCAAAGTTGGCAAATAAAGTAGTAATGACACTACCTTCTCTAACCAAAACCTCTATCTGAGCTATTTCAATACACATGCCTCTACTGCGGAAATGGTTTTTTTTTTTTAGTTTTTAAGTTTTTATTTTTTTCTTTAACTAGTCTCAATGCAAACTGAGAATCAGTGCCTTCATTGCTCATTAGTAAAGAACAGTGCTAAACATTAACTTCTTCCAATGTATGTGACGAGGGTGTAAGGTGTGTCAAAATTGAATGAATGACAATGCACCTGTGACTATTCAATGGTATCATCCTATGAGATTATACACCACAAATTAAGAATTGCACAATTGTCATTGGAGTGGAGACGGAAAAAGTAATAAAGCAGTAAAAGAATTGTCATTAGCACAATAACTCCACGTAGAAAGTCCATATGTCCATCAACATCCAGACAAACTCAAGAAGACTGGTGACTTTCCCACTTCCCCATTGTCAAAGAACAAAACATTCCACAAAAGAACTCACACCTGATGAGTAAATTTTCGATCCGGACTCCCAAACAACCTAGCTAAACCAAAATCAGCTAACTTCAGCTGCCCATCAGCTCCAATCAACAAATTATTCGGCTTCATATCCCTGTAACATCAAATCAGCACTCCACACAACAAAATCAACAAAACCCCATCACTACACTAAACAAAACAAAGCTCCCACCTGTGCAAGACCCATTTTTTATGACAATAAGCAAGCCCCTTCAGCGTCATTTGAAGGTAAGATTTAACATCAGCCGGAGAAAGCACAATGTTCCTATCCCTAATTACAGCTTCCAGATCACTCTCCATGAACTCAAACACAAGATGTAAGTTCCCCTTGTGCGGAAACGCATCGATCAACTCGATGATATTCGGGTCCTTCAACTCCTTCAGTATCTTAATCTCCCTCAACGCCGTGAAATTCACACCATCACTGTGCTTCCCCAACCGAATTTTCTTAATCGCGACAGTTTGCCCACTCTGCACCCACAAAAAAACCACAAATCAAACCCTCCAAAAACATAGATTTTCAACAAATTCCTATATGGGCATTCCCAAAAACTTGAGAATTCACTACAAAATGAAAATCAATCATAATGGGCATTGGGTTTTAGGTTTCGCATGGACAAAAAAACACAAATCAAACCCCGAAACCACAAATTTCAACGAATGCCAAATTGGGCATTCTCAAAAACTTGAGATTTCATTACAAAATCAAATCAATCATTATGGGTATTGGGTTCTGGGTTTAGCATCAACAAAAACGCACAAATCAAACCCCAAAACCCCCAAATTCCGACAAATTCCAAACTGGGCACTCTCGCAAAATTGAGATTCCACTACAAAACCAAAATCAATCATAATGGGTACTGAAAAACACAAACCAAACCCCAAAAAAACCACAAATTTCGACAAATCCCAAACAGGTCACCCCTCAAAAACTTGAAATTTCACTACAAAACCAAAAACAATCAAAAGGGGTTCAGGGTTTAGGGTTCACAGACCTTAGTGTCGATGGCTTTGTAGACGACTCCATAGGTGCCCTCGCCGAGGACTTCGCGCTTGAGGTACCGATCAGCGACTTTCTTTGACAGGAACTGATCGAATTCGGGCATTGTTGTTGATTGGAGAAGGTCTCATGAAGGATGCTGAATAGGGGTTAGGGTTAATATGGGGAGAATTCGTTCAGGCGAGATGGAAATGGAAACCCTAAAAGTTGTTCTTCGTCAATCGCCATTGTTGAAGAGAAGCTCCAACGGATCAAAAACGGGCAGAATATGGAGAGTGTGTGTGTGTAGAGAGGTTGCTTTTTGTAGTTGGAGGGTTGTCTTTTTGAGATTCTTTTGGGGTGTAATGGGAATTGAGAATAAGTTTACTTTGTATAGTGTGATGTGGATTTTCATATCTCCATGAATATCAAAGGACTTCAACAATTAGGCACCATCCATATAAAAATACTAGAATGTCCCAGTGATGGAACACCTGCTGATGTTGAAATTTTAATGGATTTTTGATTACTTTTAATTACTAAAAAAGTTTAGGTGTATTCAATTAAAACTTTTAGAGAGTTCGTAAAAGTAAAGTGTATTCAATGTGAACTTTTATAGACTTTTTAAAAGTCTATAAAAGTTTTGGAGTATTCAATTTAAATTTTTAGAGAGTTTATAAAAGTAAGGTGTATTTAATTTTTTAGTGACTTTTGTGCTTTGGTTACAAATCTAGACTTTTATAGACTTTTTGTATAAAAATACAAATAAAAAAATCTTCAACTTCTTTTCACCTCAACTCAGAAACTTTTAGAGACTTCTAATTTTTGTTGGTTCCCTTATTCAATTAAGACTTCATTATTTATAAGGTATTTTCTTATTAATTGTTTTTATCAACTTCTCCAACTTCTCCAACCACTCCCCAACTCATGAATTTCATTGCTTACTCATTATACTCTAATGTCTATGTTTATGAAAATGATGTTGTTATTAATATAAGATGTCATTCTTGCATCATTGTACATTTTTATACGATTTTTTTACAAAGAAGTTTTGTTTATTAAGTGCATAATTATAATCTCTAAAAGTGTAATATTATTATTTTTGAAGAAAATAATCATTTTTTTTTCATATGCAAGAAGTGCATTTTAAGAAATTTAAACAATCACTCTTAAAGAAAAAATATTAGTTTTTTTTACTTAAGTCTAAAAAGTGCACAATTTTTATACAATGATCTTACTTATTCTTTTTTGCCACTAAAAGATGATTCATTTACTTATTTGTTTTGTTGATATTTATTTACTTATTTGTTATGTTACTATTTTGATAGTAACTCATTAATATGTATATATGATTTTTTAATTAAAATATAAAAATACTTTCAACAAAATTAGTAATAGTTATTAAGAAAAATAAATATAATTATGCATTGACCGATCATCAAAATCATGTTTTAGAAGCTCACAAAAGTCACTAAAAACCTTAAATGTTGATAAAAGTCATTAAAATGAAGTTCACCACGAGAAAAAGATCAGCACAATGTTTTTATATTACAACCGCATTTGCAGTTAAATTTACGGCAATCCTTTCGAACAAATAAGATTATTAGTCAATGTATTTTTTATTAAGGTAATTAACTTATGCCTAATTTTGTAATCAACCATTGATGATTATTGAAACTTCTATTTTACTTTTTTTTTAAAAAAAAGATTGGCAAACCTCGAAAGAAAAAGAAAAAGAAAGAAAGAAAGATTGACTTGATATAATAATCATACAAGATTAAAAAAAAAAAAAAAAAAAAAAAACCCGAAAATAACTTCTCTTGCTCTCTACGTGATTCTAGTTTTCAACCACATCGATCTTCTCTTTTAATTGGTGGTAATTCTAGAAATATTTTTTCTTCCTTATGTTTAGTAAATAATAAATAAACCCAAATATGAGATAATTATCTTCATCTTTGTCGCAGTTTGCTTCTCTTCTATATTTGCATCATTTTCAACGATTGTGCTCAAATTCACGCGTACATTTGTTGGTTGGTACTTCATTAAGTTGTTTTATTTCATAAACAATTATCTTTTCTTGTTGAAAGTTTCAAATTGTCTTTCATCATTAAGTACTGAACTTTCAATTTCGCTCACCCACAAACATTCGAATGAGGTTGTAACTTGTTAATCAAACTTTTTGTCTAACTCTCGTATAGTCTCATTCACAAACAATTGAATGAGCTTTACGATTGAGGTTTATGATTAGAATGCAACTGGGTAGAGGAATATACTCAGGTGATATAGATTTACCCTAAAGAATACGGATATGAGATTTTAAATGGGGGTACAAAATCTTATAATCACGCGAGTATGGGTAAAGATATGGGTAATAAAATATATCCACGGGGATTCCTATATACTCATGGGGTCATAACCATACGGGTATGGGTAACGATATGGGTAATAAAATATATCAATGGGGATACCTATATACTCATGGGGATCCTCATATATCAATTTATATACCATATGATATTTATTATTTATATATATAATATATGATATTTATATATAAATATTACATAATAGTATCTAGTTTCCACTTCGAAACACTCATACATATAACAAAAAATTTCTTAATGAGATTTATAATTTATTTGCAAAAAAAAAAAATAAATTATTTATTTGATTATTTAATAACTGTATGTTTTGTTTTGAATTGTTTGTAACTATATTTATATTTTAAAAATTTAGGATAAAAAACTACTGAAAAAAAAAAGTTGATTACTTGATGATTTAAAAAGAGTGACTTTAAGGAATATTTTGAATTTAAACTTCTTGTTTTGCATATGTCAATGATTTTGTAGAAACTTAATTGTAAGTGTTAGCACTTTAGTAGTTAAAATTTTTATTGCATAATATGTTTTTTTTTTTAAGTTTCAACAATTGTGTTATTATGTATGTATATTTGACATCTTATATTTCTTTTTTGGAGAATCCCCGCGAAAATCCTTAAGTCTCCCCTCATCTCTTCCACTTTTCATGGAGAGGACCTCCAACACCCTGTGCAAAACTCGCCCCGCTCCTAATGGCGACCATTCAAGGCGAGCATTTTCCCTTCGAGGTCCTCAAAAAGGTCCTCTATGCTAGCATTCGCATCCTCGAACTGGTCCTTCCGTCCACCGCTAAAAAGCCGTGCCTCCACCCCGGCGAACATCTCCTCTTGTTGGTGTTGGAAGTGCCCTCATTGTCCTTCCTTTGGTTGTTGACGGTCTTGTCTACGACCCTGGAGAATGGAATGGAGAAAAAAAAATCTCCACTAAAATTCTTCATCCCCACAAAAATTCCCATAAAAATTCTAACGGGGATCCCTAATGAGAAATGAAATAAGTAAAACATTTTACCCAAAAAAAATTTCCGGGTGTGAGAATTCATCCCTAAATAGATATAGGTATGGGTGATAAATTTTTTAGTGAGTTTGAGTATAAGAAAAAAATCTTCATCCCCTATCCTACCCATTTGCATCTTATTTACGACACACTTTTGTAGTTGTGAGCATCCATTCAAAGTGCCTTGGAATATGTGTGTAGCTTGTGCGGGTCTTTCCTAGTTTACAAAAATATTTTCCCTCAAACTTAGAACCACAACACCAATAAGATAACACAAGTACTGTAGAATCAACTTCCACAGAAATGCTGGGTTCTATGAATAGCACCTTAAACTGCAAAATGTATCAAAAAAAAAAGATCACAGAAGGTTCAAACTACGGCAGATCATCATAGAAGAACAAAAGACTGACTACATTCACCAATGGAAGGGTTTAACTGTTCTGAACACAATGCAAGACTTCAAGTTTTCAAGTCCAAACTGATAAATATAAGCTACATAATAACTCAAATGGCGAAATCCCTCGACATAGCAAACGCCTAAAAGTATGTTAGAAAACAAAACTCATGACAAAAGCAATATTACTTATGGCTGGGGGCATAGTTAAGCATGGCTTGCTTGGTGGCAAAATAATATTAAGCTTCCATTGTTGGATACTCGAACACGACATCCTTCCCAGAAAGCTTTCTGTAAACTCCGGCAAATGTTTCAAGCTTGTATTCAGTGTTGTTCCGCTCCTTTGGATCCAAGAAGATCTGTAACAAAATAGAACCAGGTCAAATCAGATTTAACTTTTGAGGGGGAGATATGCAGCGATGTAGAAGTAAAAGTAACAGATAAATAAACATAAACATAATCAGTAATCACCTTCATAATCTTTGTCCCGTCGAGCCGGTACTTGATGCGCTTTCCAACAATCTCAGCAGGATATACAACATCCTCCAGCATTGCATCATGAACAGCAGTTAAAGTACGGCTGCGAGGGCGTTGAACTGCAGAACCCTTTTTCGGTGGCCTCACAATCCTCCGGGTGGCAATCAAAATCACATCCTGCAGGAAAATAGATGCATTCCAAGAAATGATTAATCAAAAAGAAAACAACAGGGAACTGTTGCTCGACAAAATTAAATTCACAACATATATCACAGGATAAAGATAAATGGCTCAGCTCACCTTCCCACTGAACTTCTTCTCCAGCTCTCTTACAAGCCTCACATGAATTTTACGATACGCCTTTCTTAATCTATAGGGCACATGGATGACAACAGCCTTCCGATTTCCACTAACATCCACCTGACTGCAGACATATGCTCGTTATTAGTGTAAAAAAGCCATGGACAGTAATAAAACAAGCACAAAACATAAATTCTTAAGACTTACGCAGCAGAGTTTATGTAAAGATCCTTCAGGTCACTTTTAAGCTCATTACTGGTATTTTCCAAATCAAAAACTGCCTGCAGTAACAATAAATTCAGGACTGAGGAAACAAACTTTAGAAAGAGTTGAATTAGTATTGAGATTCAAGGCCCAGCTAAATACCTGTGCCACTGACTCCTCAAACTCAGTGGGATCCGCACCCTTGTCTTTCGATATCTTTCGCAAAGCAGTGTACATCTTGAGAGGCCTGGATTAAAAGAAAGTATGATAAACTTAGATGAGTTGATACTTGGTACATATTAGGAGTGAAGACTGCATTTTATGATAGAAAATACAGAGAACGCAAAATTAAGACAAGATTAATGAATAAAGGTACACAACTCAAGGATTGCAAGGCGCCGAGGCAATCCTAAGGGAAATTAGATTTCCCTAGTCCGGGCAAGGCAGCGTTTAGGTGATCTAAAAAATATTTAGTTAGAGGTCCATATGAACACTAGTTATGCTAAGATTTGTTGTTGGGTACATATCCATAATACCAAACTTAATTATAACTGGCCCCTTCAATTTTCTAAAAATTATTTTGAAGGACATTGCCTGACTAAGAGGTTTTTCTCCAAAATGCAAAGGCAATGCCTTGCTATCACTAACACAACTACACAAGATATAGGGAAATGATTGAACTAGCATACTTTGTGTTATACATTTAAGGTACCGTAAATCTAAGTTTTCACTCCTCTAACTTTCTTGCATTACATCTTCATGCTTCACAAGCTCTAAATAGCCATCGACCGGCAACAAATATCAAGTTCTAATCCTAAACAAACTCAAACCAAAGCAAACTTCTTCACCATATCTCTTAAACATGAGTCCTGCTATTTTGACGCCAGTTTGGCATCCACTCATTCGGAGTCCCTTACCCGCACATCGAGTTTCGTGCACACATTGATGCATCACTCAAGGGCGCGCCCAAAGTGGGTCAAAAAAGCATTATGCCTTAAACATAGACAATTACTCAACAAATTAATTGGAAATCAGCTACATTGATCAACCTCTTCCATTGTGCTTGATTTGATTTAGTGCAATTGATGGTGAGCTTTCCGAACCATTCAAATCCCTCTTAATTAATGCGTCCTACGTGTTTGATCCATTTTATGAAGAGTGACAAAATTTTTACCCTGGTTGTCAACCTATCGCAATCCTTTTCCATTTTTCAAGAATGAAAAATAGATTTGGGCCCTCCCTCCCCATATGAAAATAGGCGTCATAGTCCTCCTCCTTTATCCGGACTTGGAACCGCCTATGTAGCGCATGTAATGTTCTACATAGGTGGAGTAAACATAGACAATTACTCTAAGTTTTAAAAAACCCATTTCTAAATCTAAATCATCCAACAGAATCCAACAACCAATCCAACAGCATTGTATAATTTGTATCCAATCCAATCACCAGACCCTAACAATCAATTCATTCCAAAGAAATATGACTAGTACACTTGAGATCCAGTGAAACAAGCGCTACTAAACAAAACGGCATCCAAGACCAATCACCATTGAAATGCTAATCAAGTACTAAAATCAAAGACAAGATCGAAGAGAGAAGAAGAGATTTACGAAGGATCGAAGAGGGCCGCCGCCGCTCGCTCGAGAGTTGGTCGCTGCGCTTGTTTGCGGCAAACAAAGGGTTTTGGTGAGACCAATTGTCAAATATTTAAAGGGCCCGTTGATGCAAGGCATAGGGATTCGGAGCTGCGGAGGATCTGATGGTGTGAGTCGAGAAGATAGGTTTTACTTTTAAGTGTGCAAAGCTGAAATTACCAAAAAGGACTCGCACCTATATGAGTATCTCGAGGCTGATCGATTATACGTGGTTATTTTTTATTTAAGGAAGATGCTTAGAGGTGCCTACTCGTAGCCGTTCAATGCATCTCAAGATGCGCGTGCGTGTATCGAATGGTTCCCCACATTGGTCGGTGCCCGAAGTGGGTACCCCACCAATTATTTTCCTACTTTTCATATGTTAATTTCAGACACACTTATTATGGTCTTTTAAATACACGTCGATTTTGTGTACGCGTACCCATTGATATGATACTTATTGTAGTTCCTTACACGTACATTGGTTTTCGTGCAAATACACATAAATGCGAAAATCAATAGTCACGATCAAATACGTGTAAAATGGCATCAGAAAGTCCTTTGTAAACTGATTCATCAAATTAAGTGAACATTTTTTTCGAGTTAGCATATACCCGTGTCTCAAAAAAAAAAAAAAACTCTGCATTACATAATATTTTTAAATAGGACAAAAATTTTTGTATTCTAGGGTGATGCAGCGGCAAAGAAATGAGCATTATAACTCTAATTGAGACAAAAGTTATGAGTTCAATCTTTGGCAGCGGCATTATATTCCCTCGGCAAATGGCAGTAAAATATATATGTACACAAAAACTCCAATATGATTAGCTTTGTTTGCATTCTGAATACTACAATAGATGAAACTGATTTACATTCAGAAGAAGATGTATCTTTATGAATTTGATTGGCATTGCTGATCTGATCCACCAAAAAACATAACCATGAAGGGAAAAATTAATAAACTTATATAGATTCAAATTCAAAACAGTAAAATTGATTATGGTATACTTGGATTTTATTGAACAACGTCGGTTCGCATTGAACAAGTTGTGCAACGTTCCCATGCAAGAACTGCTCCTTTCCTCTGCATGCCGCCTGCCTCGTCATGGGAGTTGATATCCAACTTGTATTGGACGACGCTGCCATGCATTTTTCATCGTCGAACTGGGAAGACAAGAGATGAAGATTACAGTATTAGAATGCAAAGAAAAGAAACCAAGGAAAAGTGAGAATTTAAAAGGGCGAGTGAACTTGGATCAATCAGCACCTCTGAAAGAAATCTCCACAAATATTTTCAATCTGGCATGCCAACCAGACCAAGTAGAATCTAGTTCAATGATCATCAAGATCATCAACATTATAAACACTCTAAAAGCGTTTCCATATAAATTAATCAAGAACAATTGCCGCAAATCAACAAAAAACACCAAGCGGTCGCAATGAGAAAACGGATGAAAGGATTTACCGGAAAAAAGATTGAAGCAAGATTCTATAGGAACAGAATGTGCATCCCAATAGTTTAAAGTTCTTGATCAAGATTCTACGCTCAAGGATACTTGCACCAATTATTTTGATCGCGAAAAGAGCCTGCATCCCAAAGTCAATCACTAGTCGACAAAGAAATGGAAGTCCAAAAGAGAATTCAGATATGATCACAAATTAAAAAGGCATGTAACAGACAAACCTGAGGAAACAAATACGGCTACGAGACTGCAACGAACTAATCAATGCATTAGATCTATCCAATATCCAGTGAAATACTAGGACCATGTGGAAGTTTGTTCCAATCCTCACCATGTTTTCTATGTAATCTATGCTGCAAATGTGGACAACCAGTAATGCTTAAATGTTTGAGACTTGTAAGATGTTCCATACCTTCCGGCAATGATGTTAGGTTGGAACAATCTGAAATATACAATTGTTTGATTGACGGCAAATGCCGAATACTCTCTGGTAGACAGGTTAGATTCGGACAATTGCTAACAAAGAGCAGAGATAACGCTGTTAGATATCGCAACCCCTCTGACAAAGAATTCATGTGAGGGCTGTTGCGAATCACCAAACTTTGAAGGTTAGATGATCCTTGTAACCCCTCCACTGAAAAAGACACATTTCCATTTTCTACATTCAAAACACGCAAGCTTGGAAGCTGCGGCAGTGGTATCAAGCCATGGCAAGATTGTATGCACAAATCTGTTAGCGATGGAAGATGCGGCAGCTTCGTGAATTTGTGGCACGCGGTAATGTGTAATCTTTGTAGACGAGGGAATATTGTTCTTCTCTGTGAAGTTGCCAAGCACTCCAAGTTAGGCATATTTAACACATACAAAGACTGCAGTGATCCATAAGCTATCAATTCATCAATGTCTCCTTCCAAATTGCCAACCAAGTACTTAACATTCATTCTGCTGATCTCCAAAAACTGAAGTAAAGGTAATTTTCCGAGAGGCGGGAAATGTACACACTTTTCACTACCTCTTAACCTTATCTCAGTAAGATTTGGGAGCGAAGAGACGCCGATCCAATTTGGAAATATTGACCCTTGATATTGATGTATCACCAACCTTTTTAAACTTGAAGGGGGTGCTAAACCTTCAAGAACTTCTTCGACGTTCACTTGCGGCTCGGCATTCACATTCACTTGCCAAGTCAGAGTCAGTGAGTTCAATTTATGCTTCCTCGACAAATTAGCCATTTTAGCGTCAACTAAATCTTTCACATTGCCCAAGTTTTTTATTTCAATCTCTCCTTTAAGATTTAAGTGTCTCAATTCTCCAATGCGGTTTCCATCATCCTCTCCCACAATATAGGTACTCAATACTTGAAGGCAACTTAATTCACCCATATAAATAGGCATGTATGTAAGCGAACGACACCCGTTAATGTCGAGATTCCTAAGATTTCTCATGTGCCTCATACCATTTGGTAACTTGAGAAGAAGCTCACAACTATTCAATAGCAAAGTTTGCAAATTTTGAAGGCAAGTGATTGATTCTGGCAACAGCTTTATAAAGGAGGAAGAGAGATTCAAGTACCTAAGATGTTTGCAGTTGCTTATGAATTTCGGAAACTCGCTTCCAACAGGGCATTCTAGAGCTCGTAACCGCAAGGACCTCTCTTTAGAGATATCTGAAGAAAAAGAGATGTCTACTTTTCCGAACTTAGATAGCAAAACGATAGAGCGCATACGTCGGAAGTTATTGAGATCATCCAAATGAAATGTTCCAAAATCTTCTAATTTGTATGCCAAATGAAGATGCCCTTTCGAAACTTCTTGTACTAAGTCATGCTCCACGAAGATGCATTCGTTTTTCACGATAGATTGTGCGAGATCATGCATGAGATCATGAATTCTACATTCTATTATGTCACCAAATTCATCTCTCACCGGATCTTGAAAGAAAGATCTCCATAATAAATCGTTAAAAAACTCATTGCCAATGTCTTCCAAATCCATTTGGCCTCTTGGTGAAATAAAACCATTAGCCATCCATAGTTGGATCAATTGCTCCTTCGGTATCCAGTGATCTTTCGGAAAAATAGAGCAATATGTGAAGCATTGCCTCAAATGCAATGGCAAATGATTATAACTCAATCTCAACGACGGCAAAATGCCACTGCCACCATCCGATAAATCCCATATTTTGCTCTTCATGACAGATAGCCATTCACATTCTTCACTTTTAAATCGCAACAGGCCTCCTACAGCCTTTACTGCCAAAGGCACACCTCCACATTTTCGAACAATCTCTTTACCAATCGAAACAAGGCTCGGCTCTTCCCCCCCACCATCTTCAAACGCGCGTTCTCTAAATAAGGACCAACAATCCTCATTCGACAAACCTCCCAATCGATGGCAATGCCTCGGATGCGCGCCCAACATCCGTGCAACTTTCTCCGTCCGAGTTGTCGTAACAATGGAACTTCCTTTAGCTCCAAATCTTAAGACTGCTTTCATTTTGCTCCATTTTTCTTGATCCTCATTCCACACATCATCCAACACAAGCAAAAACCTCTTCCCCCTCAAAATCTCGCAAATTCTGCGTTGCAGGGGATCCAATTCCGACATCCCATTCATACTCCCACACCCGGTTGCAGACTCCAGTATCGCCTTCGACAATGCCACAGCCTCGAAGTCCTCTGAAACACAAACCCACATTCTACACTCAAAATGCCTCTTAATCCTCTCATCATTGTACACCAATTGCGCAAGCGTCGTCTTCCCAATCCCCCCCATCCCAAATATCGCGTGCACCGCCACTGCCGCCGCCGCAGCATTACTCACATCCTCCTTCAACAAGCACTCAATCATCCTCTCCTTCTCCAACTCCCTCCCGTAAATCTCCGTTTCGATCACAAACGAACTCGTCCGTCGCCTCTCCCTCTCCCTCTCCTCAAATTCAACACTCCTCACCCCCTCAACCAAATGAAATTTCAACCTCTCCTTTCCAATCACATTCAATCTCTCCAAAACCCTCTCAATCTCGCGCGCCATATTCGACCGAAACCGAAAGTACCGAAACCCTAACCCTAATTTAAAGAAATTGCTTACCCTATCCTTGAAATTGAAATTGTTAGGAGGCCTAGAATTGTGAGTTAGGGCTTGCGTGGCGAGCTCGTCCAGCAAGTCTTCGGCGTCGCGGGCGACGGATTTGAGCTTGGCGAGCCAGTCGGTTAGGGCTTGGTCTTGGTGTTGGCGAGTCTCGGCGTCGCGGAGGACGGATTGGATTGTTGACAAGGCGTTGTTGAGGTCTTGGATTTGGCGGTTAAGGCCTCTGGCGAGTGCGAATTCGCGGAGGAGTGCGGAGTTTAGGGTGTCGAGGATTGATTGGAGGACAGCGGAGACGATGGCGTCCGCCATGATTGATGAATGATGATTCAACGAAGAGTGATGAAGATGGAGAATTGGAGATGGAGTTTGAGCTGGTTTTCATGACCCAAGCGTTGACTTGGAAGTGAAGTCTACAACAGTAGATACTGTTGAATTCACAAATGTGACGGCTCTCTGCCGTCACAAAAACATAGAGATGCCACAAAATAGTGTGGGAGCGTGGGACTATTCATCAAATGTCATCCCATTGGAGTTGGCCTAAGCCATTAGTATTTGAAGATTAATAGAACTCGACTAATCTGGGCTCGAGTCGAATAGGATCCCGAGGTGATGGTAAAGCTCACCGATTAATCCACACCTGACTTGACTTTTTCCTTCTTTTTTTTTTTTTTTTTTTTTTTTTTTTTTTGTCTAAGGGCATCTTCAACCTAACAACACTAAAATAGGGTAACATGAATATTATTCCCGTCTATTTTTGTATAAACAATGACACTAACATTATTCACGTTTCTAACCTATCGACATTATCTTTTACACTATTTTACTTTTTATAATCATTTTATTCAATTTTATTTTTAGTATAAAAGTAGTAAAATTACAAAAATCACTTTTAAAAATATAAAAACATAAAATAGAATAAAACATATGAATAGTGAAAAATTTGGTGAATAGTGCAACACCAAAATGGTGACTCCTGTATGGTTGGAGTTGGCATAAGCCACTTAACATTTAAAGTTTAATAGACCTCCACTAATCTGGGTTCGAATCGAGTAGAATCACGAAGCGACGGCAAAGCTCTCTCTCTCTCTCTCTCTCAAAGGACTCTAACCCATGGCTAAAACTTAAAACAATTGGTTAAAACAAACGCAACCCAAACCACCTTCGTCATCTCATTCGGCTAGGGAGAAGGATGGTGTGCTTAGTGTTCTTTGTTTTTTTTTTTTTTTTTTTTTTTTTTTTTTTTTTTTTTTTCAACAATGAGTGTCTGAAACTTTTACAGCCCCTCCTTATTAATCTATAAGAGTTAGTCGAGCACTACGAAGAATCCACAACCACCACAATCAATATAGTCATCCCTAGTGCAAAAGCTAATGTTCATATTTTCAAGTTAAGCTGCAATATTTTTAAATACAAGCTGTGCAAAGGTTAACGGGTAACAAATTTTCATCAAGCCATAGTTTATCAACAACCCTGCATTAAGTTGTATTCTTCTGTTGGAACTTACATTGCAATACCAGTACCATAAGTTTGCATATAGTTCTCATTCTCAACACTGTCATCAAAAGCTGTAGCTATTACATCATCACCATATGTCTAGTGGCGACTGAACTTGCAGTTCATTAGTTCAACATTGAAAATGTCAGAAAGTTTATAGGGAGAAGTAAAAGTAAAAGCAACTCCATTGAGCAGATTCTGCAACAGAGTGGAATGAGCTCTGAAGATATGAGAAACAACAAGAGTAGCATGAAGACTGTACTCGCCATTTAGCACGTAAAATGAGCTCCATTCATTCAGACGATCGATAACTTATTGAAGTTTCATCATACAGCGATACATAATTTATTATAGTCAATTCATGGCAACATTTTTAAAACTCAACTGTAAACTACACCTAAAATGTGTTGGACTGTGATTATTATGTGCACTATGAAAATCTGCTAGACAGGTAGCACAGAAGGAACGTACCCAAGCAATGTTTGAATATAAATTAATCAGTTCTTGTGCTGCAATCGACCGCTCTCCGAGCCAGCATAAGGATCGATTGTCACGTTTATCACAGCAGGTTTCCGAGCGGAAAATGATTCCTTAAGAGCAGATTTGAGCTCTTCTGGAGTCCCAACGAGATAGCCTTTACCTCCAAAAGCTTCTATTAGTTTATGATATGCTGCACCAGGGACAAAAGAAGTGGGTGCAGGGTCATCTTTGTAAGGTCCGCTAATTTCTTCTGGATCCCTTCGGTCACCACCATATACACCGCCATTATTGAAGACGATGACGATCACAGGCAACTGATACCTCACCAGTGTCTGCAGCAAATCGAGAATATTACAAAATGAAATTTTCCAAACAAGATAAAATAAAAATAGAGGGTTCGTGACAATCCGTAACAAGATACTTAAAACCAAAAAAAAAACAAAAAACAAAAAACAAAAAACAAAAAACAAAACTTCACACAGAATCCAAGACCTAGGTCAATGAATTCCACAAAGCCAAGCCCCATTCTGAAATGTTAAAAATACAGTTGTACTCAGGCGTCACCAAGTCATGCAACCCAAGGCTTGTAGAGAAGCTATTTGCTTAGAGCGACCAGGAATCCTAAATGCGAATCGCAATTCTGACACGAGATTTTTTTTAGAATAATTCTGACACGAAAGTTTACCAAATGTACGCAACAAAATAAGAAACTTTTAAGCAATAATGACCGAGGAACATCCTAATAGAAGAAGTATCTTAGTTGGCATTCATGCCTGAATGACCAAGCACATTCCAGGAGCTACAAGCTTTTTGGTAAGCATACTTTCTGATCGTTTAGAAGAGAGTCGAGAGACAAAATTTTAAGATAGAAAATACGAGCATAAAATTGGAATGGAAGATGCTAGGGTGATCTTTTTGGGACACCCAATTGTTGGTGTCCATTCAATACACATCGATTTGTGTGTGCACAAACATCAATGCGGAAATGAATGGAAACCAAAAACCGGGTGTCCCAAAACGGGTCATCCTAGTATTTTCCAATTGGAATTATGTGTGCATATAGCTTGCCAAAAGGTAGCAGATTTTTTGATATGAGAAACAGGAACTAGCTATTTAGAGGAATAGATGAGATCCAAGGCGAGATAAACAATCATAAAAAAGGGTCCTAATTTTGGACTAGCTTCTTTGGTTTCAACTAAATGAAATCATGAGAAAGTCATAGTAGAAAAAATCCTTCTTTAAACCCCAAATCCCTAAGAAGCCAAAAAGTGTAAGAGGCATGATTTTCACATATAAATTATAGTTAATCACCACACAAGCATTCCACAAGGATCATATGCTTCAAGCATCCAGCGCAGATAACACCATTCATAGTGTTTCCAAATGCCGTATATGTCTAATAAACATGCTTTGAATCAAACGTTTCTATGTTCCACTGAATCAAATCTTGAAGAAACAACAGTAAAATTAAATGATATTACTCCTAAAATTTTGAACAATACACCAAAAAACAAGTAAAACACACCACACGAGAAATGCAACAAAAGAGCAAACTTTCCAGCCAAATTTGAGCTAAAAAATCATAGCAACCATTAGAGAATTTGAAAAACAACAATAGAATACCTCTAAGAGACAAAAACCATTTCTATCATCAATATGAAAGACCAACTTATAGTAGGTAAAAGTTAATTTTTAAAGACGATAAAAGTTTATATAGCTATGCATTGGATAATTAAATTCAAGAATCAAACCTCGACTTCCATGGCACTGAACCCGAATCCAGAATCTCCTTCAACAGCAACCACAAGCGATCGGGCGACGCTACTGCAGCAGCAATGCAGTAACCCAACCCAACCCCCATTGTACCCCAAGTACCCGCATCCAACCTCGTCCTAGGCTCGGTCTGAACCAACACAGACCGGCCGACATCCATAGTATTCGCACCCTCCGATACCAAAATAGGAGCAGGGCTACCCTCTGCAAGAATAGCATCTCTAATAATCCTCATTGGAGTGAAGAAATTAAAAGGCACAACGTCCTTCGCCAATTGAACTTCCAACTTAGCCACATTATCTTTAGACTTCCTCGAAATTGCCTCCACCCACGGATGCGACCTCGCGAAACAAAACGGGTCATCCTTAATCTCCTCATTGATCATCCTCAATGCCTCCCTAGCATCCCCAACCAGCCCCAAATGCGGTTTCCGGAGCTCAATCTCCTCCTTCGACACATCAATCAGTATAAATTTCACATCTTTCGCCCACTTCGGCGGCTCCCCGAAATGCAACAACCAATTCAACCTCGCCCCTACCACAACCGCGACGTCACATTTCCCGATCGCCAACGACCTCGCTGCAGTCGCAGCGAGCTCATGAGTATCAGGCAACAGCCCCTTCCCCATTGGGGTAGGCAAGAATGGGATCCCAGTCCTCTCCACAAACCTCCTCAACTCATCCTCCGCCCTCGCGTACGCCGCCCCCTTACCGAACACAATCAACGGCCTCTCCGCCGCCCTAATCATCGACACCGCCTTCCCAACCTCCGCCGACCCAATCCCTAACCTCAATCCCTCAATCCCCACCCTCTCCACCTCATTCAACAACCTATTCGCCTCAAATTCCGAAACTTTCTGATGAAGAACATCAGAGGGAACATCTAGATAGCAAGCCCCTGGTCTACCGATCACAGATTGACTCAAAACCTCGAAAACCAAATTAGGGATTTGAGAGATGTGAGTCACCTTGGCAGCGAATTTGACATAGGGTTTGACGGCCTCGATCTGATCGAGCTCCTGGAAGTCGCCGCGGCCGACGTCGCGCTGATCGCAGGAACCGGAGATCATGACCATCGGCCAGGTGTTGATGGCAGCGTTGGAGAGGCCGGCGAGGCCGTGGACGCAGCCGGGGCCAGAGACGGTGAGGAGGACGCCGGGGCGGGCGGAGAGGTAGCCGTAGGCGCTGGCGGCGTAGCCCGCGGACTGCTCGTTGTGGAAGGCGATGAAGCGGATGCCGGCGGAGACGGCGCGGTTGGCGATGGAGGTTACGGGGATGCCGACGACGCCGAACATGCGGTCGACGCCGAATTTGGCGAGGGATTGGGCGATCAGGAGGTTCGAGTCTACAAGGGTTTCTAGGGTTTCTAGGGTTTGGGTGTTTGAGTCCGCCATTAGAGAGGTTTTGGGAGCGAAGATGAGTTGCAGAGGATTGGGATTCATTTCCTTATGGCGGGCAGTTCGGTATGTATAGAAAGATTGAGATGACGGTTTTGCCCCTGATGATTGGATAGGAGGTCAAACGTGGGCAGCTTGGTGGGGCAGAGATGGCTAGGGGCATGTGCGGGATTTTCTCTGGGGTGGCGGTTGGTTTGCTTTTGAAACGGTTTACTTGGGTTAGGTTCATTTGGAGATTTGGAGTGGAGGCATGTGAGAATGTGAGCTGATTCAACAGTGACAGTCGATCGATCGTTGGTGTAGTTGACAGTCACTTCAAAAAAATAAAATATGCAAAAAAATAAAAAAAGATTACAAGCAAATCAAAAAAAAAAAATCTTTTTGGTGGGTCTCACGACAGCTGATCAGTTGCGTGAATTTGTTGTAAGCTCTTGTTAGAGAACGTTAACATTTTCTATTTTTTTATGACAGTCAGTTCTTCCGCATTAAAGAGTTGTTGTAAGCCTCTACTACTAATTCAAATATTGAAAAAAATGGTGCAATTATCGCAATTGAACTCATGGTATTTGTCTTAGTCAAAGTATTAAAATCATGTTGGCAACCACTAAACTTAGTGGAAGTATGTCATTGAGTAAATTTGTTGGAGAAAGTGGTGGGTGGTATAAATTTGAGAACATGTTATTGGCTTTTCTTCTTCTTTTTTCTTTTTTTTGTCTACCTTGTAAGAGTTTACCATTAATTAATATAATTCTATATATGAATCTCATTAAAATGCTAAGAAATATCAACCGATATTTGGTGATAACTGATACTCTAATAGATGCCACCTAAGCACAATCAGGGTGCTATTTATTACGATTACGAATTTAAGATGCATAAAACAACTCAGTTTTATCCAAAAAAAAAAAAAAAACTACTCTGTTGCTCACTATATAGCATATGCATATATATGTAAATATATTAGTTTTTAGAGCTTGCCACGCACCCTTAAACCTGATCGAATTTAATTAATTTAACAATCTATTTTAATATTTTAAAAAATATATTACTTTATTTTTATTCTAACTTTTTTTGATAATTAATTATAGCTATATAAATTTAATAGTGAAAAGACTCTTAATTAATGATTAAATAATAAATTGAGGTAAAAGTTGAAAGAATTAATATAAGGTTTGAGAGAAAATTTTGATTGCTACGAGCTTCATAGTTCTTTGAAAGATGTAGTCCATTCAGACCTCACTTTTTCAAACATTTTAGGCTGCTTTTCAATCCAGTCAACATTGGCCGGTCGTCATTTCATACTAGAATTCCAACTAAGACCCACATCTTTGTAATTTATAAAAAAAAAAAAAAAAAAAACATAACTTATGTTGTACTCAGCATAAAAGAAACTTTTCTTTTTCAAGGACCGACTTTTTTTTTTTTTTTTTTTTTAGTTTTGAAGGATAGTGATAGGACACGGATATTGATCTATTGATTTATAAACTCAACAATGATTACGTGAACAAAACACAAGTATAATCCTAGAGAAGAGTCTCAACACTCTCTCAATCTCAACTCTCTCCTGTGAGTTCTCAAATTACATTTTAGATCCAAGATATATTTCACTTTCTTACTACCTCTGCTTATAATGCAACTTTGGAACTACTTAATTACCCTTGTAACTAATTTGGACTCATACTGTTATAGTACTTCGTGATGTATTTTGTAGTGTATTCAGGGATAGGAAGGTCTTTGTACTTGTGAGGATTAGTTGTTGTTTTAGTTAGGACCAAGTTCACAAGTTTTGTGTGATCCGGTCACTTGAGTGTGATTGACACACACACACCACTATGTAAGGTGAGTCATGTGTGCTATGTAATTGAGTTTTTTCAAATCAATAAAGTGAGTTGTTTTTTGGTTTCTTGAGTTTCAAGAAGTTGTTCACATACCACCAGTAGCATCGTGGTGGTCCCACTAGCCTCTATCAGATACATTAAGTGCTCCAAATTTATATTTGGACATCGTTATTTTATAACCATACCGGTCGCAAAATATAATCTCACTCTTGGTCTTATTTGGAGAGGTTGTGATACTCTCACATCGACTAGTTAGAATATAATTTTAAGGTTTATATGTGTGGAGTTGACACTCTATCTTGCTTTGTTGAAGTTACTCAACCCCTTCAAGCAATGAAATGGATAAATAATAAATTTCACCAAACCACAATCAATGCACGAAAATAAACATACTCCAAAACATGCAATATTTAACGTGAAAAACCATCCAAATTAGATGGAAAAACAATAGTCAAACTTCAAACGATCCGTTATGTTAATAAATAGTACAAGATATTTCAATTGCTTGAGATTTACTAACAACGGAGTAATACAAAATACTTATTCTAAGAACTTAGATGATCACATTAAGAATAAAGAACACTACTCCCAATTGTATAAAACCCTTGCACTTCTTTTTTTGAAAGCCAAAAAATCATCAAAGCCTCTCCGAGGGTCTTTAAATTTAAAATCTTGATATGCCTTCAACGTAAGGAGCTAAAAAGATAATATTGCTCCATACAACTTCATGAATTAAACGAATTGCCCAATTCATTAATTGATATTTTATCTCTACTTCCCAATTTTGGTCACATTACCGAAATCACTAAAATCTCAAATTCCTATTTTGTTGGTGCTTAAGTTTATCACTTTCTAATTTTGTGAAACTAGAAAGTATGACTCGACTTTATGTATGCAGGCCCATACAAACAATAACTTCAGCGTTTTGGAGTGAACTCTACTCCCACACTTGGTAATCCCACTCTCCTCACTTTGGATTAAGATCAATATTACAAAAATTAAACACTAACCATCCACTAAAATTTGATTGAATTCAGGTAAAGAATTAACACTAACAACTGCCACCTTGATGGGATTCGAACCGAATTGAAAGATGGTTTTGTTTATTTGCATCATTGGTTTTGTTTTTGGAGATGGTAATTTTTTGTGAAAAAATTCCATTTTGTATGTCACTTGTACAGGGGCATTGCATGGAGGTTTTGTAAAAGGGTCACACTCCATTTTTGTAAGAAAGCTTTTGAGATCAATATATAACTTCCTTTATCCAAAAAATAATAGTAATGATAATAACTTCCACTTTGTCTAGGTGGCAATTTTGCTTAATTGAGGTTTTAGTTTTGAATATTTTGAATAGAACAAATTAGTTGAACCGGTAAGCACGATCCAAAGGATAGCATGTTAAGAAGAGTTTAATTTATGTATGTACCATAACTAATTTAGGATTAAGATTATGTTGTTATTATTGTTATGTTCATCATGATTATGTTGTTATTAAGAGATTTTAGATTCTTATTAAGGTAGAAGTGATGAGTTTGATTCACAATAACTGCACCATTTTATTATTTTCTTTTGATATTTGATTAGTAGTAAATGTGCCTTCCTAGCTCCCATAAGGCGAGGTTTTAATTAGGACGGGCGAGGTAGTTGCTATACCCACATGTCATAATCAAAAAAGAAAAACCACAATCAAAAAAAAAAAAAAATCATGTAACATGGGCGAGAAATTAATCCAATAAGACTTTTTTTTTTATCCGCACCGGACTCGGTAAAGAAAAAATTAGAATGATTACAACAATGTCACACCATAAGACATATTGACTCATAAGAGCTTTTAATGAGTTTCGACCCGCGTATTACACATCGAGATCTGTGTGTCCACATCTCGAGGCACATATCAAATGAAGATGAGACGATCGGACGAGCAGGAACAACGCGACGGAGAGGAAGAAGACTGACTATATGGACTCTGATTCGGAAGAAGCCCAAGTCGAAGATGAATACGAAGACGATGTAGAAGAAGAAGAAGAAGAAGAAGAAGATGAAGGGCCGGTCGCAAGAGAAGAAGAGGGAGTGTTTGGTTTGATTTCTGACTTCTGGGTCTTGTCGGTTCATCTTTTTGTTGGTCAATCTGAAATGAGGTTTCTCCATTTTCGCCATTTTTGATGTTTTCATGAGCTGGGTTTTAGGAGGGTTTATGTTTTGGCATTTGTTTTTGGTTAATCCGAAATGGGTTCTTTGATTTACCTCATTTAGATGCTTTTGGTTGTTGGGGTTTTTCTTAAGGTTTG
Source organism: Stephania yunnanensis (assembly GCA_039657365.1). Classification (NCBI taxonomy): domain Eukaryota; kingdom Viridiplantae; phylum Streptophyta; class Magnoliopsida; order Ranunculales; family Menispermaceae; genus Stephania; species Stephania yunnanensis. The sequence goes on along the minus strand of CM077588.1, from coordinate 52,088,342 downwards.
GATTTTTAAGTTCTTGGTTTGATCAATCACTCTTTCTATTGGTTTTTCTGAACTGGGTTCTTGGATTTAGGCCATTTTGATGCTCTCAGGAGATGGGTTTTGGAGTTCTTGTTGTTCTGCTCATGTTTTCCTTGGTTTAGTTGAGATGGGTAGTCAATGTCAATGGATGAGTACTGTGCGTTATTTTGTTCATACAGGGCAATAAGACTATATGGACTCTGATTCAGAAGAAGCCCAAGTTTTCATTAATTTATCTGTGAATGGGATAAAAGTGAAATAATGGAACATTAGAGACCCCTTTAATTTGTACATTATCTCGAACACATGATAATACATGTGTTGCCACTTGTTAGTAAGATTGTAGTGTATGGACAACCAAATATCCTACATAGTGACGTGGAAAATGGTTCCTAAAACTATAAAGTGATTCAAGTAAGTATCTATTCCATGTAACATATTTGCTTACCCCACCACTTCGAGATTAAGAACAAAAAATACGAAAAAAAGGGCAAATAATATAATATATTGTAAACATCTTAACCTTTCAGTTTTTACAAATACATCCTAACGTTTTAAGTTTCTTACAAATTTATCATAATGTTTCAATTTTTACAAACATCATAACATTTGAGATTCCTACAAATTTATCCTAAAATCTTTTCATTTTTAAGTTTTCAATCTTACAAATTACAGCTCATACCATCATGAATTGAGATGAAAACTTTTCTTGTAATTTGCAACAAGGTTAAAAATAATCTCAAATCAACACAAACTTATTCATAAGATACAATCTACACGATCTCGAAGTAAAAAGTAAAAATGTTAAGATAAATTTATAAAAAAACCTTAAACGTTCATTTAAGATTATATTATGCTAATAATTACCCAAAAAAAAAAAGAATACTAAGGGCCTGCGCATTGTGAAGTTAAAAACACAAAAAGCCCAAACAAAGCGGCCCAATTACAAAGCCCAAAAGGCAGATCTCGACTAACCTGGACGCCAAATCCTCGGAAACTCCAATTCATAAAACCCCCTCACGTCCGCCCATTTGTCTCGTCAAACGCTGCCACTCTCCGATCATCGCTTCCAAGATTCATCAATGCAGACTTCACTCACTTGATTCAGAACCCTAGAAATCCAAACCCTAACCCTAGAAATCTCTCGAATCGCGAAGTCTTCTCCAATGGCGTCTCGCAAGATCTTGTCGTCGCTCCTCCGATCCGCGGCGCGCCGCCCGGGATCGAAGCCCTCGGCGATCATCGCCCCCAGATCTCCGTCGCCGTCCCCGACGACTCGCGCGACGGGGTTTCTGATCAACAGGGTTGTTAACTACGCGACCGCGGCGGCGGCGGCCCAGGCTCCGGCGCAGCCGTCGGGATCGGGTACTGCGCCGACGAAGGGGGGAAGATTACGGACGAGTTCACTGGGGCTGGAGCGATCGGGCAGGTGTGCCAGGTGATTGGGGCGGTTGTGGATGTGAGGTTCGACGAGGGGCTGCCGCCGATCCTGACGGCGCTCGAGGTGCTGGATAACTCGATCCGGTTGGTGCTGGAGGTGGCGCAGCATTTGGGGGAGAATATGGTGCGGACGATCGCCATGGATGGGACTGAGGGGCTCGTCAGAGGTCAGAGGGTGCTCAACACTGGTTCTCCCATCACTGTGAGTTTAAGAGTTTTTTTGTTTGTTGTTGATGTTGAGTTAGGGTTTGATGGTTCCGGATTTTGATTTATGTTATGATTGTTGGTTGATTTGGTTGTTCATATAGATAATTGTCTTGATAAAAATGTGGTCTTTTGAAGATATCTTTAGGGTTTTATAAGTTTCTTAATGGTCTACCATGATTTGCTGTTGCGGACTATTGATTCAGTTTATTTGTAAGTTGTTGATTTGGATTTAATTGAACCAAATTGAGCGCAATAAGAGAGTTTGATCCATGTAGCCGACCCCAACTTTTTGGGTTCGAGGCTTTGTTGCCCTCGTTATTGATTTGGATTGTGTTTCTGATAAAAAAAATCTCAACTTTGATCTAATTGAAGTTTGATTTTATCACATCAATATTTTTCCAAAATCCCCTCAACTCTTCCTGGGTAATGAGTTGCTGGCGAAACTAAATCGAAAAAAATATCCATAACTTGTTCTACCCCTCATGTTTTATAGAGATCTGAGATCGGCTAGAGTTGAAGAATGCAGTGGTTTATTAACAATTGCACATATTCTAACTAAAATTTCAAAAAATAAAAAAAGCATTCACCCCCCCTTTTATATCTTGTATCTATGGTGTTTTTGATATTTTCTGTCTTCTGCCTGATTTAAAAAAAAAAAAAAAAAACTAGTGCTATTGTTTCCCCCATTCATTTGACTCGTTGCATGGTTGTATGTTTGTGGATGCTTCGGTTCTTATTCATGTTCCCTTCTCACTTTGATCATATATAATTTGTCAGGTGCCTGTGGGTAGGGCTACGCTTGGCCGTATCATCAATGTTATTGGAGAGCCTATCGACGAGAGGGGCGATATAAGTAAGAATTTGTGTTTTTGAATGTGTTTTACGAGAATATGAGCTTTTCATGGTTTTTCATCTGTTCATTCTGTTTGTTAGATTTTCAAGATTATATTTTCTTGGTCCTACAGAGACCGATCACTACTTGCCCATTCATCGTGAGGCACCAGCCTTTGTCGAGCAGGCAACAGAGCAACAAATCCTTGTTACTGGTATCAAGGTTTGTTAATGGCATCCCTTCTTGATATCTCAAATTCCGTCATTGCTTTTTGGTATTTAAAGTTTCAGAGAAGGGATTTGCTTTTTATAATGTTTGATTTGAACCTTCTCTTTTTTACTTTTTCTCTAATTTGCTGTAGGTTGTGGATCTTCTTGCACCATACCAAAGGGGAGGAAAAATTGGTCTCTTTGGTGGTGCTGGTGTGGGCAAGACTGTCCTTATTATGGAGCTGATTAACAATGTTGCTAAAGCTCATGGTTTGTCAATAGGAACTGTAGTTGATGATATCGCCTAATCAAACAACCTCACTGATAGAGTTATATAATTTGTTTTCTCTTTGTTATTATGTTTTTCTTTAGGTGGTTTTTCTGTTTTTGCTGGAGTTGGGGAACGAACTCGAGAGGGTAATGATTTATACAGGGAAATGATTGAGAGTGGTGTCATTAAGCTTGGAGACAAACAGGTACACTTAGTTTCTTTTTCTTACTAGTCTATTTTCATGCGCATTGGCACTTTTTTATATCTGAAACTCATTTATTTATTTCTGCATCAGAGTGATAGCAAGTGTGCTCTTGTTTATGGACAAATGAATGAACCCCCTGGTGCTCGTGCTCGTGTTGGGCTAACTGGATTGACTGTCGCTGAGCACTTCAGAGATGCTGAGGGGCAGGATGTGCTTCTCTTCATTGACAACATTTTCCGCTTCACTCAGGTGGGGCTTGCTTTGTATATCACCCTTTTAGGACCGTGTTCTCCACGTACTATATTATCCTAATTCTCGCCTCACTGCTTGCAGGCAAATTCAGAAGTGTCTGCTTTGCTTGGTCGTATCCCATCTGCTGTGGGTTACCAACCAACCTTAGCTACTGATCTTGGAGGCCTCCAGGAGCGTATTACTACTACCAAGAAAGGTTCCATTACCTCCGTCCAAGCTATTTATGTTCCTGCTGATGACTTGACAGATCCTGCTCCTGCAACAACCTTTGCCCATCTGGATGCCACAACTGTGTTGTCCCGACAGGTGTGCTAAACTTTTCAACTGGCTTAATTTTTCTTTTTCTTTATGGTTATTGATTTATTGTTGGTAATTTAATTTGTTTCTGGACTTTTCACAGATCTCTGAGCTTGGTATTTATCCTGCTGTGGATCCTCTTGATTCTACCTCCCGTATGCTCTCCCCTCACATTCTAGGGGAGGAGCATTACAATACCGCTCGTGGTGTACAAAAGGTTCTCCAGAACTACAAGAATCTTCAGGATATTATTGCAATTTTGGGAATGGATGAGCTCAGTGAAGATGACAAGTTGACTGTTGCTCGTGCTCGTAAGATCCAAAGATTCTTGAGCCAGCCTTTCCATGTGGCTGAAGTCTTCACGGGTGCTCCAGGAAAGTACGTGGAGTTGAAAGAGAGCATTACCAGTTTCCAGGTAATTTCTTTGCCTATTAAGTAAATATCTTTACACATTTTTATTCAGTGACACCATTATGTGTAACCAACAATTAAGGTTCTGTGAATCTAGTTCATGACAGCATCAGAAGTTAGTTTCTGGAATCTAGTGGGGATTTTTTACATTAGGGAATGCGTTATAGATTTCATAAAGATTTGATACAATGTAGAGTTTGATACATGTAGCGAACCCCAGCTAATTTGGGATTGAGGCTTTTGTTGAGGTTGTTTTTGATATATGATGATCAATATTGTTTTATCCTTATCGAGCACCCTGAAAGAGTTTGATCCATGTAGCTGACCCCAACGAATTTGGGATTGAGGTTGTTGATGTCAATTTATCCTTGAATATGTGAATGAAAATGATAGCAACCTCTTGAAAAAAATAAATGATAGCTACGATATGGTGCCAAGTTTATGATGCTAAGTCTTGGATTTTGGTATGCCATAATCTTTCCAATCATTGAACAAAATTCTGTTTGGATGGTTTGGCAGGGTGTTCTAGATGGAAAGTACGATGATCTTTCAGAGCAATCATTCTACATGGTCGGAGGAATCGAAGAAGTCATCGCCAAGGCCGAGAAGATAGCCAGGGAGGCTGCTGCTTAACTTGCTTTCTGTGCCTTAAATTTTATTTTTTCTTCTCTTGTTCCCTCTTTTTGCTGGGTTTGACTCGAGGAATGTCAATAATTTAGTTGAGTGCTTGGCAATGCCGGCACGCGGAGTTCCATTTTTGGGAAGAACAATATCCCTCTCTTTGTGTTATTCCTTTTGCATGATGGATGGGTGGATGGGATGGTTGTGTAGGTAAAACAGAAACAAAAAAAAACGATGAGCCCTTTTGATGATATGTTCATTTAATAAGAAGGAAAAAAACCACAATGCATCTGTGTTCTTAAACTTTTGTGAGCTTATTTGTGTTTTTACAGGTAACTCTGGTTGGCAGTTTTGCGAACAAGGTGCTCAAGTGGGTGGTGGTGGTGGTGGTGGTGGTGGTGCTGCTGCTCATACTGTAGACCCAAATTCTGGTTTGAGTGAACTGAATTGCAGCCAGTGGATCAGTAAGATCGTTGATGTGTCTATTGAAGTTAGAGGAATACAAAGGGAGTGTTGGAATGTGATTTTGCTGAATTAGGTTCCTCTTTACTGTTGTTCAAGCTGGTTATGCAAACACACAAAAAGGAGGGACGGCAATGCAGTGGTGAATCACTAGAATTCTACCACTCTAGCCTCTAAACATCTGGACTAGGATAACTCGATTGGTTTGCGTAAAGGTAAGGGTGAGTTTGGAATTATGTGTGTAAGTAGACGGTCTTAGTTTCGATTTTTTCGTTGTGTCATGGTTGTTAGGACTATTGGGGTACACTTACGTTGATTGTACTAGGGCATTGTGGGAATACCTACGAATATTAAAAGAATAACTATGTTAGGATCATGTTTGACCTTTAATTTGACAAATCAAATGCACAAGTTGTTAATGTCAGCAAAGTGGAGAGGACGCGGCTTGGATAAACATTGAAGTATAAAAGTGTTTTTCAGTGGCGAATGTGGATTGTATTTTTTATTTTAAGATATTATTATTTTTTATATATTTTGGACGGAATTATTGACATGGTTATAGATTGCACCGTCTAGAAGTAGATATTCGAAATAGATAATATCGACATTCAAAATATACATTTTATTGGAGAAGTTTTTTCACACAAATGTCTATTTAGTTATATGAATTGCATTTTGAGTGTTGATCAATTTTTTTTGTTGAAAAGATATTTCCATTCATAGAAATTGTTGACTATTACATTTGATTTAACAATTAAATTACATCGATAACAACTTTTTCCCACTCATTCAGATCAAATCGACGTTGCGAAGATTGCAAATTAATGTGCAACTTATACGCTTGTCTTTTGAATCATAATTGAAAATAAAACTTCCAACAAGGGAAAACATACAAAAACTTCCGACTAGGGAAGAAAGATACAAACTTCCGATAAAGGAATTAGACAACTACTTAAAATGAAAACTTAGTAAAAAAAAATAAATCAAACCAATAACTGTCGCTGATCCATACACGAGCATATATAAGTGGTGGCGAAATTGAATGACAACAGATGCATGCGTGGAGGAGAGGCTAATGTTGCTAGTGATGAATATGACGACTGTTGCAAGTGGAATGAAATTGAACATCTTAAATATAAATATATTTGACTTATTGTGTAGCGATCCCAAATCCCGAGGCTCGCCACCGGTGCCAACACGGGCCCACAACCCTGCCACGTCGGGCCTAAATGTGTCCACGTGCCATTAACCTACACAACTTCATTCAAAACTCAATACTTTATCAACTTACATTATGAAAAGTTACAAGTTAGCAAATTGGACTCAATTCACCTGTTAAGATCATTTTTAACAATCAAATTATAGCAGAAGACTTATTGAACTTGATCAAGCAGTAAACAAATAAACTCAAGTCTACGGAGCATCAACCTAATGTGGAAAACCCATAATATTCAAGCCACCATAACAAAACAAATGGCGAGTCCAGATTGAGTAATCCCAAGGAAATTCAATAAGCATTTATAGAAATAAAACACACGAATTTGAATAAAGCTATTAAATAAACATGCAAAAAATTAAAACAAGCAACTATGCTCATCGCATGAATACGTAATAGACAAGCTCAAAATGTGTGTCTACAACCTAAGTCGGATTGACACCATACTTCAAACTCCCCCGCGAGCACTGTCAGCGAGTCACACTCCAGCATGGCTAGCCTCGGGTCCTCTCGATGGTCGGCGTGGTCCCACAGCGCGCACCGACACGTGGATCGAAAAGATCTGGGGTCGAACTATTCACCGGGACTTTTGGTGACACGTGCTATACGGTTTAGTGGGCAAACACATAAAATGGCCTAGTGGGAGCGCACTCAATCAAACCATCCATATAAACCATACCAGAAATGAATAATGAAATAACTAAATAGAAGACAAATAAGAAAATAAGTAAATAAAAACTCGAGAGAATTTCAATTGGGTTACCACACACCTCAAACCGCGCTCCACTAATACAAAAGTGATCTCCACACCTCCGAATGCGTGCCCCAACACCCGTAAATCAAATCCAAGTATCTAATATTTGTTAATTTATCAATTTCACAAACTTTGGAATTTCCCAAATTCACATTAGAGTATCAAATCCAGCATATTAATTCATATTATATATGGTATTGATCCCCAGGATAGGCCCCCAATTGGCCGAATCAAAACCCAAATTTGAAAAAGTTTTTTTATTCTAGGCGAAACAACGTCGAAGGTGGCGCCGAGGGAGTCACGACACCACTCGCAGTGCCCTTCCTATAAGGTGCTCCCCATGGTTTTTTTTTTTTCGAAACCTCGGCTCAAACTTCGCAACCCGAACTCGATCCAGTCCTTTATGGTTCATCAAAACTACCATAAAATACGTTCAAACCACGTTAAAACCCCTCCACAATTCAAACCAAAACCCCAATAAAACTCGACGAAACCCCGATAAAACTCGGTGAATGTAACGACCGAAATATGCTAACCGCGTTTACTTCCTTAAACAGGCTCAACGACCCGTACTGTGGGACCCACACCGTGATATGTCCATTTACCGAAGCAAAGGCCGAGGTATAGTTTATATTTGTTATGATGTAGGCCTAGTGTATTGTATATGTGTAGACTATTAAGTCACTTTATACATGTGTCTAGGTATTGAGACGAACGAGGACGTACCTCGAGTCGTGTGTCGACGTGGGACCGAGGTAGCGACATATTGGGGTAAGTTTAATTTATTTGAATAAAATGTGAATTTATATAGGGTTAGTAAGTGGCTTTAATGTGGCCACATTTAGCTAAGTATTAAATAACCTATAGTTAGTGAAATAAAACCAAATGCACTAGATGTGCATCGAGACACGCGTTAACCCATCATGAGGCAAGATGTCCAAATGTTGAGTCACTCAAAAATGACTTGAGGGACAAGTGGGACAAGGTGATCCAAGAGATGAGCCTTGAGACACATGTGCACACAATGATCTATGGCTATGGTTTAAACTTAGCACTATATATAACATTAGTCAACAAATCTCATCTTCTTATCTTACCAAATTCGTTGCTAGGAGGAGCAAAAAGAAGAGAGAGTTGTTGTGACGGCCCTAGTTCCACAATCCTAAACTAGGCCCCACCCGGCTTAGATATGACGACCCCTCAATCCCGAGGTCGCCACGTGGAGTGTCGCGGCCCCGCAAGTGTAGTTCATTGACCCACTGGTCCCCACGCGCCACTAATGTCCTTTGCTACAACACGACTACTCGATATGCGTGTTAACTCATTTCGTTAATCAGTTTAGTTAGACAGTTGAGTCATTTTTTAGCATTAAAAATAGCGGAGTCTTAAATTTAAAGCAAGTAAAACAATTAAATTCATTATCATATAAAACATCATTTATAAGAGCAACTCCTATTGTGGAAAACCCGGGAAAGTACTCTGTATATAGGCGACAAAACTAAGAAGTAATATATACAAGTGCAGTGTCTATCCAGTCTCCCAATACCCAAAAGTAAAGCAAAATCTCAAAATAACACGTACTAGTGGGTCCTCGAGCGTGGGCAATCAGATGAAGTCGCCAATAATCCCCTTGCCCCTACTAGCACAGGGATCTGCACTCGACCATCACAAAAAGCTAGATGGAGAGTACAGTTAGTAAGATTCCAAACGAAGTACACCAAACATTTATAAGAAAATAAATAGATATCAATAATCATGTTAAATAATCATGCATAAACTAAACGGGCAATTGTACTACGATCATCACATGAATAAATAACACGAGAGAAACAAAGTTTGTACTCGTCCCGGTCGAGACTAAACTATTTTTCGGACCCCAGGATCCTTTCGGTGGGTGCCCCCACTTCCTTTCACCTATTTCCTCGCGGTGCTTGCCCGACACGTGCACCCTTAATGCAACTCGGGTTGCAATTCACCGAATGCCTGATCACACCTGCTACAGCCTAGTGTGCCATAAGTAAACTACGAATATAAGGTGGGAGTAACTCGACCACCAACCCAAATATATCACGAAATAGAGTACAATAGCAAGGAATAGGAAATCAACGATGAAAAAGTAAACCTTCAGTGACTTTCAGATGGAATCTTACGTACCTAAAAAATGACTCCGAAGTTTCACTATTTGTTGTGTCTCGTCGGGGATCGATCGGTCCAGCAACGCGCCATTGCACTGTTGCTCCACGTCGTTCGTTCACCGCGCGCCGCTCGCTCGCGGCGTCCTCGCTTTCTCGCCGCGCGCCGTTGTTCTTTGGAGCCGCGTCGCCGTTGTTCGACCATCCGCGTCGGAGTTCAGGCTGCCTCGCAGCCGCCGCTGCTGCTCGTTCGTGATCTCCCTTGCGTCGATCCCTTCGATGGCCCGTCGTCGCACCGCGAACCGTCGTCTGCACTGCTGATGCAACGGAGGCTCGCCGACCCTCGCCAGTGGAGCCGCTCACCGTCGTATTCTGTTGTTATCGCGTCACCGCGACTGCTCGCCTGGTCGTTCGCGCCCTCGCGTCATCGCGAGCCGCCATCCGTGGCCTCCAGTCTTGCTGGAGCCGTTGCTCATCGTCGGAGCTCTCTCTACCTCTCTCTCTCTCTCTCTCTCTCTCTTGGTCGTCTCTCTCTTTCTCTCTCTCTCTCCCCTTTCCTCTCTCTCACTTGGCGACCGCTCTCTCTCTCTTGTCCGATCTTTTTTTTTTTCTTCTTTTTTTTTTTTATACATATCTCATCGATTTTATGTCTGAATTAAACCCCGAAAAATACCCCATTTTCGCCAAAAATTGAAGAAAATACCATTGCACTCGAAATACGGGAACACCATGTCTAAACCTTAACTTGACCATATTTCACGTTGATTCCAATCCGGATCAAGATGAGTGGGTCTCACATATGACCCTAAAATGGCACGTGACACGAATTAAATTTTAGGGCCGTTACACTAGACTTACGTAGACCCCGAGCCCGTCTCGCTGAGTCACACAAGCCTAGTCAGCCTTTCTTTATCATGTACCATTTATCAAGCAATTAAAGTTGAGTTAATCAATTATTGAGTTATCATAGTGATAGGGGAAGCAATTAAACCTCAAACTAATTGAAAAACCTCAAAGACACAAGTTAAGACCACCTAGATTGTGGAAACCCCGCAGATGTATATCATCATCAATGAACAATAAGTGGAGAATAAACCCAAGATATACATGCCCAAAATCTCTCAAAACCCAAATCCCAGTTTTTCAAAACAAATATATATAATAATACAAAAGAATCACCTATGTCAGACAAGTGGTAGGAATTGCTTTGGTATCCTCAAATAATATCTCATAGTTGTAGAGCCTTCCCCTTCGGACTGTGGATCTGCACTTCGTCAAACACAAGAATGACGAGCCCAGGTAAGTAACGCCAAGTATGGCATATATACAACATTTCGAAATAAATATATCAGTCTAATTCATGCTGATAGAAAGAAAAGAACAGGGAACACATGAATATAAAAGACAATAAATAATTCAATCGATACGTGAGGGTCCGAAATACGAAAACTGAATAGCAACGAGTCTTGACCAAAAGGTCGTTGAGTCGCGGCAAAAGCCCAGCTGACTTGGGTTTAGGATGAGACACATCCTACGGCCCTAACCCTAGTGACTATGAGATATCCATCAGACCGGATATGTGCCCCCAACGTACATTCGATTGGGAGATATCAACAACGTCCATATAAGAGCTCATATCACAGATAAATAATAACCATGATTCACTTGCCTATGGACCACTCAACCAATAGAAATATCAAAATAAATGATGAACGAGCAATAACAACAAATTTAAAGCTCAAGAAATAATTGTAAAATTTCCTAGCTGGTTTACTTACCTGTATCCAAACTAATACGCACTCAAATCGGCTCTGACACGCCTCCAAATTCATACCCAATACCCGACACTAGTAAACTATGCCCCTCGTAATCATATGGGCAAATTTATATTGTGTTAGAGCCTATTTGAGATATTTTAGTTTTTTAAATCCCAATATTGCGTAATTTAGAAAATCTTAGTGGTGGCACAATTTTCGAGAAAATATTTGTTGGTGTAAAAACTTTCGACAACGTGAATAAGTGTTTTTTCACTTTCCTCAACCTTTTCTAATTTTTTCTGAATTTTTCTTGAATTTTCTGTTATATATATATTTTTTTCTCTTCTTCTTCACCTTAAATACACACAAATGAGATGCACAATCAAACTCTAACCAAACATTAACTCACCCAAAATAAACATGGACATCAACCCAAACATCCATTAACACCCCCTCCAACTTGTATCAAACCATAATCATGAAAATGAAGGAGTTTACCTTGTTAGATGGCTTGAGCTCTCCAAAACCCACACTTGTTGATCTTCTCTTGATCAATCCACACCAGGAATCAATCTACACCAGGAGCTCTCATTCATTCTTCCTTCTTGCAATCCAAATCTTGCAAATAGATGAGAAAGAGAAACTTTCATGATAAGTTTTGTTGACCAAATGTATATATAATGGAAAGTGAGTAAACTATAGCCTTTGATCATGTTGTGCACTCGTATCTCGAGACAAATCATGTGGACCATCATCACTCCATGATAACATAAGTCATACTTGAATGACTCTAAATCTTGACACTCGAAAAGCGCGAAATGGGCTGATAGTCCTAAAAATTTAAAAATTGATATCGAATTCGATTTGGCCTAAATTGATCACGTATCGAATGTTAGGGAATGAAGGGGAGAATTCAGGAGTTTGGGCACGCATTTCAAAGTGTCGAGGGATTGAATAGACTAAGACAAGCGTGTAAATTGTAAGTACAACTGTGAGAATTTTATATTTCATTTCATTAACCTTTATTGATTTATTGGTCTATTGGTAGACATTGCTAATTGAAATCTCACACCATGTTGTTTTTGTATCTATTTATGAGTGAATATTGTGATATGATGCATTTTGAATTGTTTCATTGACTTTGATTCCTACTCTTGATGCCATTTTTTAAAATAATTGATGAAAAGCATGTGAATGGGATAATTTGGGTTTACTTGCACATGTATTTGATTTTCTTTGGATTTTGTAGCCTAACTTGTTTTGGATTCCTGGAACATTGACATTATTTGTCTAAAGTAGATATTATCTAGTGTTCATTGCACGAGAGATGTGCGTTTCACAGGGACATAGGTCTACCGGGGTTCCGACACTCACCACTACACTTGCGCGGCATATGAGTTATGGGACTCGGGGTGGTCGGCAAGCATGAGATTGATGTTGTATAAGGAAGAGCGTAGCTCGCTATTTGTGTGAGATATGTTGAGCGCAACTCCATATAGTTGTTGGAAAGGTTAGGTGATAGTTCTCACTACCGACCGAACGTAGATCATCTCGACTTAGCCTATGTCTGTTTGTACATCTTTAATTGTTGTATTTACTTTCATTACTTGTTTCAACAATTTATTTCGCTACTTTATGCTTTTAAATACCATTTGTTTATTTTGGAAATGTGGCATAGAATTCTCCAATTATTACTTAAATATCACTATACTCGCCATCTAGTTTGTGGCGGTGGGTGTAGGTCTGTCGAGCAGCAGCATACCAGGGAAGGAGAAGATCGACGACTTCCTCTGAGCAATTTGGCGACTTTCCTCACTCATTTTGTACGACTCGACTTTTGTTGTATTATACTGTTTATGTCTTTACTGTACATTTTGGGTTGAGTGAATAGTTTCATTCATTCATATATATATATATATATATATATATATACGTGCATGTGATGCTGTATTTTCCTGGTTTTCCACACTTATGAATTTTTAATCATAACAGCTTCCGCATGATCTTTAAAATACATGAAAATGATAATGGAATTTGAATTAACTTTAAATTAAATAATATTTCAGTACATGGATTTGGAGGAATAAAGGGACGAAAGGCTGACTAATACGTAATTAAGTCGGATTAAGGCTTAATTACGGGATTAGGCCGGGCGTGCTCTGTTTAGAAGTTGAGGCCGTCACAGTGAAACCCCGATAAAACTCTACAACTTCACCACCATCATCCACAACATCTAATACCATGATAATTACTCCCATCCAACTCAAAAATCATAGCAAAAACTCTAAAACCAGTGAGCTAACTCAAATATCCAAAATCCACGTCAAAACCCGAATTCCATACTTGAAACGTAAGGAACGACGAAGAGAACGTGAATCTTACCTTGGATTGTTGATTGCTCGTCGTATGAACCTCCAAATCTTCATTTGAAATTCACCAAAATCCTTCCAAATTTTCATCCAAAATGAGAGATGAGAGAGAAAAGGTGGTGAAATGAGATATATTTTTTTGACTTTTATAGTCTTTTTGTCATCTAATGTGCATGTAGATCCCAAGGACCAATTGGATGGTTGAAATAAGGTCAAAAAGTCTATCTAAGGTGACTTAGATTGGTGACTTTGTCACTTGATCTTATCCTCCTTCAATCCCATACACTAAACCTTGAGCGTTCGGTACCTAGCTCTGCTCGCGATGCGTATCGTTTGCGTACACTCACGCCATTAAACGTCTAAACGACGTTTTATATTAATTATTTAATGCGTTCTAGATAAGAGCTCATATCACAGCTAAATAGTAACCATGACTCACTTGCCAATGAACCACTCAACCAATGGAAATTTCAAAACAAATGATGAACAAAGCAATAACAACAAATTAAAGCTCATGAAATAACTGTAAAATTCTTCACCGGTTTACTTACCTATATCCAAGCTAATATGCACTCAAATCGGCTCCAGCACGCCTCCAATTTCGTACCCAATACCCGACACTAGTAAACTATGCCCCAGATAATCATATGACCAAATTTACATTGTGTTAGAGCCTATTTAAGAAATTTTTAAAACCCGAAATTGTTAAATCCCAAAATTGCTCCAATTAGGAAAATCGTAGTGGTGGCACACTTTTCGAGAAAATTTTTTGGTGTAAAAACTTCCGACAACTTCAAAACCAATTTTTTCTATAATTTCCTCAACCTTTTCTATTTTTTTTCCAAATTTTCCTGAATTTTCCTTATTTTTGTTTAATTTCCTTTTTCTTTTTTAGTTTGTGGCCCTTTGGGCCCCTTTTATCCCTGAATCGGGCCGGCTGAATTGGCCCGGTTCAGTTATTTGGGCGGGCCCAACTAGCCTAGCCCCCCACCGGGCCTAAGCGGGCCCAGCCTGGTTCCCCCCTATTTCGTTCACAAAAGAGAGGGTCATTTACGAGAGGTGTGAAACGCCTCTATTTGCCAAATGCACAAATGAGATGCAAAATCAAACCATAAACCTAACATTAATCACCAAAAATCAACAACAACAACATCAAATTCAAGAATTCTTGAAATGACCAAGCTATGTTAATGGAGTTACTTTTCTTGGTGTTCTACCAATCTTGATCACCAACACTTCTCCAACGTTACTGAAATGCCTAATCTCCTCTTTTCTTTTTTCTCCATAAATCTCTCATTTTCTCTCTTCTTCCTTGCCTACCGATTCTTCTTTGATGAGGATGAAATGAGAATGTTGACTTATAAGGTTCATTGACTTATATAGATATGTTTACACCTTAGCCATTTATTCATGTGTGCACACGTATCTCGAGGCTTATCTCATGGATCACCTTGTCCCACTTGTCCTTCAAGTCACCATTAAGTGACTCGACAAGTTGACACCTTATCTCATGATGGGTGAATACGTGTCTCGATGCACATCTAGTGCTTCCTTGTTTTATTTTCACTAACCATAGTCACATTAATGTTTATATTTAATGTGATCACATTAGCCACTTATTAAGCCAACATAAATTCACATGTAACTCATATTAGACTTACCCCATAAGCTGATACCTCGGTCTCACATCGACACGCAATTCGATGTACGCGTCCGCTCGTCTTGACACCGATATGCCCTGCGTGTACCTTACCCGCACATTTCAGAAATTAATTAGTTTAAATTTTCAATCTTTTGGTATACTAAATAATACAAGCATCAAACAAAAATAATATACCTCGGTGTCGACTCCCGAGATCTTGGACATGTATATCTTGTGTTTACTCTCCTCTGACTGTTCATTGATGATGATATACATATTTGGGGTTTCCACACTCTTGCTTGTCTTAACTTGTGTGTCTTTGGGGTTTTCATTTAGTTTAATTGCTTCCGCTATAACTATGATAACTCACTAATTGATTAACTCAACTTTAATTGCTTGATAAATGGTAAATGGTAAAGGAAAGTTGATTAGGCTTGCGTGGACTCAACGAGACGGGCTCGGGGGTCCACGTAAGTCTAGGCCATGCGGGGCCCAATTTAGGATTGTGGAATTGGGGCCGTCACACAATTCAACATAATTAAGTATAAACATCGCAAATTAGGCAAACAACACGTAAAAACAATTATTTACCTTATCTCAGGCGCACCCGGTCCTAGTGAGTGGTGAGCTGGCGTCCACATTTGAAAACACATCATTAACGAAGTAATTAAAATAGGTCGTTACATATTGAATAGATAAAATTGAGATTGTTATTGAAACCACCGCCAATCAAAAGAGAAGATGTGCAGTGGTTCAAATCGAGAATCACAAAAAAAGAACCAATGCTCCAAACCCCTAGCCACCACACTTAATATGTGTTTCAATATCTTTTATAATTAGACATCTTGAGTGTTTATCGGTTATCAGTTGTTAACATTATTAAATGGAAATCTTTTGAAAAATGCTAGAATGACACCCTAAGTGGCATTCTTGTGACGTGGCGTGTGGCGGCCCCAAATTTCAGGCCGCCTTGCTACCCGCCACTTCGCATTCCACGTCACCAAGCCTTGCCATGTCATGGCCCGCTTATCCTTGACATTCCGTGACCTACCTGGCTACTTACATTTTTCCATTTAATCCTAACTTAGCTAATTAATTTTCATATAATTATCAATGATTTCATTAGCTAGTCAATCAATTTATCAAGCTATATTATAATTTTACCGCAGATCTTTTAATGAGTAACTTATGCAATATTTAATAATCCTAAGTAGTAGAAATTAAAACCCGACAAAAGATATCATGTATATATCAAGGCAAGCTAAGTATAACAAAAGTCTCATATACATGTAATCAGTGTTCTGTGGTCCCCAAAACCTACCAAAAGTAAAATAAATACATACTCTCAGAGGTAGTCGCCTAGTACCTCCTTGTCCTTGTCCTTGTTCGTCAAAGGATCTGCACTCAATCACCTAACAAATACAGTGATGAGTCCAGTAAGTAAAATCCCAAGAGAAGTCCACACAATATTCATGAAATAAAACTGATAAACTTACTAGACATGCGAATGTAGCACCTGACAATAATACGTCATATTCCCATGAATATAAGCATCACATTACAAGCAAAAGCGGTGGCGTGAAATAAATAAACAACATATACTAATTAAAATAGTTCAGAAATAAAACATTAATCGTAAACATCCGTATACTTACGAGAAAACCCTGACCTACACCAGCCAGTAATCGATAAATCGAATAGGAACCATGTATATACTTGCAGGCTTACTGTAACGGCCCGCTCGCCCGAAGGCCCGCTAAGGCCGGAAGCTGACCACATCGCTGCATTTTTGGCAGAAACCGTGGCCATTCCCCCTCCCACTGACTCGGAACCGAGCCACAGGGACACAGTACTCAAGCTCATCGAGTTGTGTACCACCGAGCCGTCTTGGCTCGGTGGTACACAACTCGATCGAGCTTGAGTACTGTGTCCCTAGTGGCTCTGGGTTCGAGTCATGGGAGGGGGAATATCCGAGCGCTTCGTGCGAGAACCTCTAAGAGGGTGGATAGCTTCGACGGTTGCGGGCCTTCGGGCAAAGGGTCGTTACAAAAAAAAAGGCACCTTTATGTTGGGGCACACGGGACGGTAACACCGAACCCCAGAGTGTACGATCCTCTTAGAGGGATTCGCACTTATAGCGCTCTGCACACCTCCTCACCTCCCCGGTTCGAACCCACGCCTCGAGGGATAAAGGCGTAGGCTCGTGGAGCCGTGTACCAATTGAGCTAACTAGCTCAGGTGGTACACGGCTCCATGAGCCTACGCCTTTATCCCCGAGGCGTGGGTTCGAACCGCGGAGGTGAGGGAGGTGTGCGAGCGCTATAAGTGCGAATCCTCTAAGAGGATCGTACACTCGGGGGTTCGGTGTTACCGTCCCGTGTGCCCTAACATAAAGGTGCCTTTTTGTAAACGCCCAGCCTCTTGGAGATTCGCAGAGAGCGCTGCAGTACACGCCAAGGCTATCGCGGGACCTCTTGGAGGAAACCCCTGGATATACGCCCCCCCCAGGACTCGAAACGCGCGCCCCTAGCGTCACAAGTACGTGATTTCATCGAGTCGGTACCACCTGAGCCAAGACGGCTCGGTGGTGCGGACTCGATGAAATCACGTACTGTGACGCCAGGGGCGCGGTTTCGAGTCTGGGGAGGGGCGTATATCCAGGGGTTTCCTCCAAGAGGTCCTGCGATAGCCTTGGCGTGTACCAGAGCGCTTCGGTGCGAATCCTCTAAGAGGGCTGGGCCGTTACACTTACAGTGACTAAACCCTAACTTCAGTAAACGACATAGTCCCTTCCCGATGTTGTTACACATCAGGACCACCCTAATCCTTCATGACAATCGTAAATATATTCTACTGCCATCGACACAAGCACTATCACAAGTAACCCGTGCATGCGATTTAGTCACAACCAATATATACGCACAACGAAATAGGAGTGAAAACCTCATGCGTGCCCACCAGAAGTCATACATGAAAAACAAAATCGATAAACAAAATCATGAATTCCGTGATACATCCCAATGAGTTTACACTTGTGACGACCCCGAATTCTGAGGCAAACCGGGCACCGCCACGTCACTGGATAAACCACCAAGCCATGCTACGTCACCTGCACACCTGTCTATGACGGCCCGCAAACTATCCGTCTTGTAATCCGACTTAGTAAATTTTGTTCTTTTAAAAAATTAATATTCTTTCGAAATATGCTAAGTTAAGAAGTTTACAACTTAATTTGGTTAGGTTATTTTTAATAGCAAAAGTCTTAATAAAATGCATATAATTAATGTAAACAAGTTATGCATTAATTGACAACCTATGGGGTGGAAACCCAGCAAGAGGATACCATGTATATAAGTTAAGGCGACTATAATGTATAATAGGTGTCTATATACATGTATCAGGTGAAAACGTCTCCCAAAATGATCCCAAAAAGTATGTATACGTAAATACAAACACCTACGAGTAAGCTAGTGGAGGAGCTCCAAATTAGAGGTAGTCACCAATCACCGCCTTCCCCCGGCTCATCGTAGGATTTACAACTTGCCACCAACAAACAATGACAAGTTCCAGTGAGTAAATCTCAGAGAAATTTAGTTAGTATTCACAAGAAATCTAAGAAAACGACTATAATTCATGCATATAAAGTAAATGAACAAGAATGTAAAACATGAATATAAGTCGTGAGATAATCAAGAATTTGGAACGTGAGTGTGGTGTACAGCTGTCGAGCCCTGAGATGTAAATACTAAACAGAGAAGGCCCTGGAGGTGAGGAAATCCACACCCCCTCTTCACGGTCGAAATGAGGATCTCTGTTGGTCGGAAGGTAGACTTTCGTCCGACGCCTCAAAGGAGAGGAAATCTGTGACGGAGGTGAGCCTCACGACAGCTCACACTCGAGATCATCGACTCGCTGAGAGATATCTCAAGCATAGTTTAAGGTATGACCAACACCATAGCAACAATCAGATCATCATCAACGAGAGAGCCGGAGAGGGGTCACACCGTCCCTTCGACCATACACATACACATGCGGGAATAGAGTAAACATGCAAGTTGAACTGGCGAAAAGTAATGTGAGCTAAATAATTTACAAGAAAAATAAATAAATTCTAAACTGACTTTCTCGTGGGTTTACTTACCTCAAATAATCACAAATATCTCTCCAAAATGTCCCGCTCACGCCTCGAGATACGCGCTAAATACCCGACTATAGTCGCCTAAGTCATTGATATCAAATTATACCACTTTTGTTATTTTAGAGTCACATTAAATGAATTTATAGTGTGTGACAAAAAATTTGAGATTTTGTTTCAAAAAGTTTAATTTCGGCACACTTTTCGAGTTATACCCGGGTGCCGATGCCCCAAAAAGTCCTCAAAACTATTTTTTTTTATTTTCATACCGAAAAATGGGTAAGAGAGGTCCCAAACTCGCTTTTCATACCCGAAAAGTGAGGAAGGGAAGCCCCAAACTCATTTTCCATTCTTGAAAAATGGAGGAGGATTGCGTTACGTTGTCAGCCAGCGTAAAACTTGTCACTTTTCATGAAATGGATCAAACATATATAAACGTTGGGGCATTCCCACCTAGCGATGCGCTGCATCGGAGCCCCGGTGTAGTGAGAAATGAGCAAGGGTGTGTTTCACATCGCCGTCTAAGCGTGAAGAAAAATGAGCAAGGGTTCCCACACAAAGGACAGATGTGGGTAAAGAAGCTAGTTCAAAACAAACACGAAAACAAAAACAAAATCATAGATACGAACACTGGATCTTTTAGACAAAATAGAAATAGAAAAGGAAAACAAATACAAAGGGGAGAAAAAATTCGTTTAGGAACATGGAACATAGGAACACTTACGGGGAAGTCAATAGAACTAGTAGATATCACGATTAGAAAGAGAGTCAGTATTGCTTGCCTCCAAGAGACAAAATGGGTAGGAGAAAAGAGTAGAGAAATAGGAAGCACAAGGTTTAAATTGTGTTACACAGATATAGATAGAAAATGCAATGGAGTAGGAATTATGGTGGATAATGATTATAAGGATAAGGTCGTAGAGGTTAAAAGAATGGGAGATATATTGATTCTAGTTAAATTAATTATTGGTGACGAAAAAATTTACATACTTAGCGCATATGCACCACAAGTAGGATTAAGTGAGAGCATCAAACACAAGTTTTTGGATGATATGGATGGATTTATGCAGAGTATACCATTAGATGAAAAGGTTTTTATCGGAGGAGATTTAAATGGGCATGTCGGGGCAAGTAGTGATGGGTTTGAGAGATTTCATGAAGGTTTTGGTTACGGTAATAGAAATGAAGAAGGAGAATCAATCTTAGAATTTGCTTCAGCATACGATCTTGTCTTAGCAAATACTAATTTCAGGAAGAGGGAGTCGCATATAATTACTTTTAGTAGTGGTCATAACAAGAGTCGAATAGATTTTCTTTTAACAAGAAAAACAGATTTTCTTTTAAAAAGAAAAATAGATAGAAAAATATGTAGAGACTGCAAAGTAATACCTGGTGAAGCACTTACTACCCAACATAAGTTCGTAGTACTTGATATTAAGCTAACACAACGACATAATATGAATAAAAGAGTTAGCGACCCTAGAATAAATTGGTGGAACCTAAAACATAGTAAACAAGTAGAGGTTAGAGAAAAACTACTAAAGGAAAATGTTTGGAATCTTGACTTAGATGCTAATACAATGTGGCTAGAAATGAGTAGTTGCATAAGGAAAGTGAGATCAAACATATTAGGTATATCTAAGGGCTTGGGACCTCCAAAGAAGGAAACATGGTGATGGAATGAGGATGTCCAACGAGCAATTAAGACTAAAGGAGAGATGTATAAGAAAATACCTAAGTGTCAAGATGAAGATGTGTACAATTAATATAGAGAAGCTAAAAAACAAGCTAAAAAAGTAGTTAGTCAAGCTAAAACAAATTTCATGGAAGATCTATATACAAGGTTAGGTAATAGAGATGACGAAAAATATATATATATAGGCTAGCCAAATTAAAAGATAAAAAGAAACATGACTTAAGTCATGTAAGATGTATTAAAGATGAAAATCAAAATGTTTTAACGCGCGAGGAGGATATTAAGGAGAGATGGAGAAGTTACTTCGATAGCATATTTAATGATGGCCAAGTTGATACTATAATAGATGAAAACCACACCAAGAAAGAAATGTAAACTATACATCCAATATTAGAACTGTAGAAGTTAAAGAGGCATTGAAAAGAATGAAAATAGGAAAATCATGTGACCCAGATGAAATACTCATAGAGGTTTAGAAATGCTTTGGAGAAATTGGATTGACATAGTTAACAAAACTTTTTCAATAAAATTTTAAAATCAAAACGGATGCCAATGGATTGGAGAAAAGCACGCTTGTGTCAATCTTCAAAAACAAATGAGACATTTAAAGTTGCTCAAACTACCGGGGAATTAAACTTATGAGTCACACTATGAAACTTTGGGAGAGGATAATTGACAATAGGCTAAGGAGACAAACAACAATATCAGAGAACCAATTTGGTCTCATGTCTGGGAGGTCAACTATGGAGGCAATTTTCCTTGTAAGACGATTGTTAGAAAAATATAGAGAAAAGGAAAAAGATCTTCATATGGTATTCGTAGATTTAGAAAAAAACATATGATATGGTCCCTAGAGATGTTCTTTGGTGGGTTCTAGAAAGAAAAAGAGTGCATGCTAGATACATAGACATTATTAAAGATATGTATGATGGAGTAGTAACGAGTATACATACATTTGGAGAAGCTACAAAAGAATTTCCCATTACGATAAGACTACATCAAGGATCGACTTTAAGCCTATATCTATTTACTTTAGTTATGGATGAACTAACTAGACATATTCAAGAAGATATACTATGGTGTATGCTATTTGCAGATGATATTGTCTTAGTGGATGAAACTAAAGATGGAGTGAATAGGAAATTAGAACTTAGGAGGAATACGTTAGAATGTAAAGGCTTTAAGTTGAGTAGGACGAAAACCGAATATATGCATTGTGAGTTTGGAAACACTAAACATCGAGATGACGGTGTGGTAAAATTAGGGGAAGTAGAAGTTCATAAGGTAAACCACTTTAGATACCTAGGATCATTCATACAAAATGATGGTAACATTGAGAATGATGTCACACATAGAATTCAAGCTGGATCGAAGAAATGACGGAGTGCAACAAGGGTGATTTGTGATCGAAATGTTTCTACTGAGTTAAAAGAAAAATTTTATATGACCGCAATTAGGCCAACTACAAATGCCTAGGTGGATGTGTGGTAAAACTCGTAAAGATAGAATAAGAAATATAGAAACTCAAAGACAAGTAGGAGTAACACCAATTGATACAAAGATTAGGGAATGACGGTTGCGATGGTTTGGTCACCTGCAAAGACGACCTACAAATGCCCCAACTAGAAAACTTGACTCAATAGAAACTGTAGAAATTCGATGAGGTAGGAGCAGACCAATGTTAACATAGGATGCATTAATTAAGAGGGATTTGAATGATTTACAAAGCTCACCATCAATTGCACTTAATCGAGCACAATGGAATAGTTTGATCCATGTAGCCGACCCCAGTTAATTTGGGACTGAGGCTATGTTATTGTTGTTGTTGTTGTTTCTTGATTTTTGAATTTTTCCATAATTTTCTCGCTATTTTTCCTATTTTTTTGATATTTACTTGATTTAAAAATGTATTTTATTTATTTTTTAAAATTTTTAATTAATTCAAATTAATTAGGGGTGGGTTGGGCCCAAACCGGGCCCGGTTCGGCCCAACCAGGGCCACCCTGGTTCGGGCTGGCTCGGCTCGCCCCCGGGCTTGGGCTGCCCGACCCACTTGGGCCTTGGGCAGCAAGGCCTAACATGTTGGCTTCTTCTTCTTCAAATCGTCCCTGCAGAGCAGAGACAATTTTTTTTTTGTTTAAGCAAAACAACAACAACAACAACACCATTAAACTCTAAATTTTTCCACAAAAGTTAACAAAAATTAACACACTCACTTTGATTTGGAGATCTTCGCAAGCTTCGCCAAGTGGAGAGCGCACCGCAAAAGATGTGCGACCAAGTTGAGAGAGTGATGGAGAGCTTGGTGGTGAGGAGTTGGAAGTAGAGAAGAAAATGAAAATGAGAGGGGAGGAAGAAGAGTCGGGTAGAGAGAGGGAGAGGGTGAGGAAAGAGATATTTTTTTTTTATTTTGGAGAGGAGAGAGAAAAGTGGGGAATGAGTATGTGATGGGATGTGTGATATGACAACTAAATCCCAGACTATCCCATACACCCGCGTTACGCGCACATCACGACGTCGTACACTCTTGTCACTACACGCGCATAACGTGACCAAGCGCAATTCTTAATTAGCGCAATGCAAATTATTAAATAATAGTAAAATAATAAACACTCGCTACGCAAAAATAACAATTTTTACCTCGTTACTCTAGACTTTTCCCGACTCCACGTGGGTCCGAGCTTAGGACTCGTAATTTGATAGTTAATCGGGATTAATTAAAGCGAGCCGTTACAACACACCTCAATTCACGCTTCGATTCCCCTCCCGAACACTCTCTGAATGCGTCCCATACTCGTTCCACACCCTCGTACTGTGGTCCTTTAGCCCTTTGGGGTCATTAAAGGGTATTTAAATTGTGTTTTAGATTAATGACAAGCTAGCTCAAGTCATTTAACTTAATTAGTAAGAATTAAGCATGCTTAAGATATGAGCATGTTGAAGGTTTGAGCAAATTAAAAGTTAAGTCTACTTAATGTTTGAGCTAATTAAAAGTTTGAGCTTACTCAAAGTTTGAGTACACTTGAAACTTTAATTATGTTCATAACTATGAGCTTGCTTCTTGGCAGAACGCTCTATATGGTCAAAACTCGAAAAATATCATTGTTCGTTTTAAAGTCTCAACCCTTTCGGTCTTCACACTTATACAATCCTCCCAAAATTAGTTTGCACCACATTTTTCATTATCGTATAATAAAATAGGCTAAAACATAAGCAAAAGAAACCAATTCAGCTTTCTCATAAAGTTACTCTGTTTATCTTCTCCCTTACATAATCACTACCCAACAACAACGATAACTTTAAAAATGATTTTCCAACAAAGGATTATTACTCATTTAGGGTCGATCTAATCTTATGGATCCTCCATACACCAAAATCCATGAAGAACAACAATCTTAGAATATGCATTATCAAGATTTGGTGAAGAACATACTTACGATTTTAATGGAGTCGTCACTCTTGTTCTACTTCTCTTGGATTCCCAAGAATTTGAATAATTTCATTCACAAAGTCACCAAATCCTTCACCTTTTCTTCTATTTCTCCTCCTAGCACCACGTTCTCTCTCTCTCTCTCTCTCTCTCTCTCTCTCTCTCTCTCTCTCTCTCTCTCTCTATATATATATATATATATATATATATATTTTTCTTTTTCTTCAAATGAGAAACTTAAGTAATTATCCATCATTTGGATCCTCAAGTGAGTATTTCAAGGCACATCTAAGGTTAATATCCATCCAACACATAACCTTCTACATCTCTACTAAGCAGCCACTTGTCATTTTAAATGTGACACTTAGCATGCACCTAGTCTCCATTTGGTCCACATACACAAAGCATAGTACATTTTTCATTTTGCATACTATCTTTTAAAATAATTACATGTAAGTCTAGTTCCACCCACTTTATAATTATCATTTGATCTCACTATATTTACAATTAAACCATAGGCATATGTTTTCAAATAAATTTAATTAATTTGAATTAGTTACAATTATCATATGGTTAGTGTACTTTTCTAAAAGTAAGGTGTATTCAATGTGAACTTTTATAGACTTTTTAAAAGTTTATAAAAGTTTTGAGGTATTCAATTTAAACTTTTAGAGAGTTTCTAAAAGTAAGGTGTATTTAGTTTTTTGATGACTTTTGTAGTTTGGTTACAAATCTCGACTTTTATAGACTTTTTGTATAAAAATACACATAAACAAATCTCCAACTTCTCCTCACCTCAACCCGAAAACTTTTAGAGACTTCTAATTTTTGTTGGTTCTTTTATTCAATAAGGACTTCATTGTTCATAATGTCTTTTCTTAACAATTATTTTTATCAACTTCTCAAATCACTTAACAACTCGTGAATTTCATTGCTCACTCATTATATTCTAATGTTTATGTTGATGAAAATGAAAATGATGTCGTTATTAACAAAATCTCACTTTGGCATCATTGTAAATTTTATAGGATTTTCTTACAAAAAAGTTTTGTTTATTAAGTGTATAATTATAATATCAAAAAATAATTATTCGTCTTTTTTATAATAAAGTGTAAAATACAATATAATCACAAAAACCCATTATCAATGGTCATGTTTAAAAACCTCACTAAAAATATTAAATGTTGATAAAAGTCATTAAAAAGAAGTTTACTTAAAAGTTTATTAAAGTCTTTAAAAATTTACGAAAATCTACACTTTAGAAAACATCACTTATAAAAGGTAATTCCATAACCTATTATTTTTAATTTAATCAACTTAGTATATGGTTACATTACCTATTTTAATTAATTTAATCAACTTAGCATATGGTTACATTACCTATTTTAATTAATTAACTAGTCATCGTAACGTGAATTCGTTGAATTTCCAAGTGTATCCGTAGTTCGTCTACTCAATACTCATGTTGACACGCATTTTGAGGCGAACTCCCGTCACACTAACTCACTCGATAACAACATATACAAATGTTGTGCAATATAAATATAATAATTTTAAACACCACATATACATAACCACCATCCATAAATAACACATTTCTTCGGTTCTTGTGTTTGAGTCAGCCGAGCCGTCACGTAACGCCCTAATTACGACCGTTAATCTTCGAGATTGACGCTAATCCAAGTTTAATTAATTTGGGCTGTTATATGGCGCGGGGTCGTCTTCCAAGCTTCGAAATACATACCATGCGTGTTATGCACCGATAACTATTTTCCGCAAACTCATTTTTACGTAAGGCCTGCACGCCACGTCACATGAGTGTCACTTAAGGTGTCACTTGGGTTGTCATTCTAGCATTTTCCAAATCTTCTAACCTTGAAAATATGGCAAAACTAATACATGTTCTGGTATCGTCAGGCCCCATATCGAAGGCGATCTCCGGTTGAGAGTGGGCCCCACCAATTATCCTTCCTCCTACGTTGGTGGATCAGGAACCACACACGCACACACCTTGACTCAGCCCAGTCTACTAGACCCAAACCCAGACCCAAACCCAAACCCCAACCCCAACCCACCGCCACCGACCAGACCAGACCAGAGCAGACCAGACCGCCAGAATGGCCTCCATCGTCATTTCACCAACAACAACAACACCACCACCACCAATCTCCGTCTCCCTCTCGAATCCCCATGCGACCACCCCCATGTCCCTCCTCCGCCACCACCACCACCGCCGCCGACGCCTGACCTCCCTCGCCGCCGCCGCCCTCCTCCGCAGCCAGGACACCACCGTCTACACCCCCGCCCCGCTCTCCTCCGTCTCCCCCGCCGCCGACTCCCTCTTCCACGTCTCCCTCGACGTCTCCTCCTCCCCCGACCTCGCCGCCTCCCACTCCCGCCCCGGCCAGTACCTCCAGCTCCGCCTCCCTTACCTCGACAAGCCCTCCTTCCTCGCCATCGCCTCCCCTCCCTCCCTCGCCTCCTCCACAGGCGTCTTCGACTTCCTCGTCAAAAGCGTCCCCGGTTCCACTGCCGAGGCCCTCTGCGGCCTCGCCAGAGGGGACGTGGTCGAGGTCACTCCCGCGATGGGGAAGGGGTTTGAGGTCGAGGAGATCCACCCGCCCGAGGCGTTCGGCACCGTCTTCGTCTTCGCCACCGGATCTGGGATCAGGTCAGGTTTTTTAAATTAGGGTTCCTATTGGGAAAGATTGTGTTTTTTGTTCAAATTGGGGTTCCAATTGGGAAAGATTGTGTTTTTGGTTCGAATTGGGTTTCCAATTGGGAAAAATTGTGTTTTTGTTTCAATTTTTGATGATCTAAAATGAGTATTTTATTTATATTTTTTGCTGGATCGAAATATGGGTTCTTTGGATCTTGAGTTTTTAGGGTTGAATTGAATTTGAGTTTTGGATTGATTGGTTTATTGATAATTCCAACTTGGAAGTTAAAAAGGTTGTGTTTTGGGTTCAATTAATGATCCTGATTACTGAAAGGAGTCACTTTTAGGTCTCCAATCTGTTGAATTTGATCTTCATTTTGTGGGATTTTGGGATTGCATTTGCTGCACTTTTGAATTCTGAGTTTGGGGTTGCATTTGCTACCCCATCGAGTTTTTGTGAATGTTGGACCTTGAATTTATAGGGTTGAATTCAATTTGAGTTTTGGTTGGATTGGTTTATTGATAATTCTAGCTTGGAGGTTGAAAAGATTGTGTTTTTGGCTCAATTTTTGATCTTGATTCCTGAAAGGAGTAATTATTAGATCGCCAATCTATTGAATTTCAGTCTTCAATTTGTGGGCTTTTGGGATTGTATTTGCTGCCTTTTTGAATTGTGGGAATTGGGATTACAATTGAGGGTCCTGGTAGTTGCTTTCGGTTAGTTCTTGAGCTGAGAAGAAATCATTGGAAGGAAAGTTGCTTGCCCAATTTTTTTATGTCCAAAGTCTTAATTGATCCAATCATTACTTTTCTTGTGCATTCTTTATCACGCATTAAATCTCATTTTCGGATTTCCTATGTGAAACAAGTAGCATAACACTTCTATTCATTGATTCAAAATGCAAACTAAGTAGTCTATGATTATTTTGAATATTGATTTGTCCTATATTTCATGTAGTTTTTCTATTGCTGAAAGTCGTGTGAGAGTTCTCTTCTCCATCCAAGGCTTGTGATCCTGATTTGATATTGTCATTGAGGAACTTCTCTAGAAATCCAATCGGACAAAATTTCAAATGACTTTTTTTTTTTTTTTTTTTTTCGTGATTTTGTTTCTTGTCTTTAACTTTGAAATAGGTCTGTTGGATGCCTACTATTATAACCTACTTTGTATTAATTATAAATAGTAAAACCTATTCAAATCAGTTTTGTTGATTTCAAGAAAACATAGTTTTGTTTTTGGCCTTCATAAAAAGTTCCTTGCTATTTTTTTTTCAAACATTTTGGTTCGTGTGCATATGTTCATCACGCGCCACCTATTTCTTTGATGATAGATATTTAACATGCGTGGATTCTGGTTCTTAGCATTTATTTTTTCAGAAAAAATAGAATTGTTTCAATCAGTCACTTGGTTTCTTGTTTTTTCATGTTCAGTCCTATCCGCTCTCTAATTGAGTCTGGCTTTGGTGCTAATGAGAGATCAGAAGTAAGCCTCTATTATGGAGCTAGGAACCTGCAAAGAATGGCTTATCAGGTATGGAATATGATGCTTTAAAAGATAGATTTGAATGAAGTTTCCTTGAGTCTATTCGAGATTATCATGCCATATATGTTGCTAGCACTTGGTTTCGTAGTTCATGCTCTTTTATTCCCACAGGAGAGATTCAAGGAATGGGAAGCATCTGGTGTTAGGATAATTCCTGTATTGTCGCAGCCAGATGATACATGGAAAGGTGAATATGGTTATGTGCAGGTAATAAGCGTTTCCCCTTTTGAAGTGTGCTCTTTTATGCTGAATTAGTTTCTAAAAATAATCACCTTTTATTTTGGTCTTTCTTACAATGAAATAATTTTTTGTTCAGAACGCCTTTACTCGAGCCAAGAAGAAGTTCAATCCTTCATCCACTGGTGTTGTGCTCTGTGGGCAGAAACAGATGGCTGAGGTTTGTTTTTCATTAATTATCATTAGTTACAACTCTGATTTTCTTTGCCTTGATGAGCTACACTTATACGTCGCCATACTGTTTGAACATGTGCTGTTTAAATATGTTCACGCTATGGATAATATATATATATATATTTTTAGTTATAACTTTCCTAGAAGGTTGCATGGTGAGTTGTCAGCAAAGGTTGACAGGAAGCAAGTGGCTCCACCGTCTTCTTGGAAGGGCATGCTCGATTGTCATGCAATTGAAGGAAATGTGCCTAGTTTAGATTTAGAACCACGATTTTGAAAAATTGTGATGGTTTTAGTATGAAGCATAGTAGTGCTTATGCGTTTGGTATGGGTTCCTCTTTTTAAAAAAATAAAAAATAAAATTGGGTTGAGGATCCTTTGAATGACTGATTGGCTATTGTGAGGACCTGAGTGTTGGATGATTATTTATGAGTTCTGTTGGTATTTCATAGGAGACATTTTGTAGCTTACACATCAGAGTGGCTGAGATTTCACTGACACGCAACCATTAAATTCAGCTGACCTTTTCATGTGGTTTTTTTTTTTTTTTTTTTTTTTTTTTTTTTGCAGGAAGTGACTTCCATTCTTGTTGCTGACGGTGTCTCAAAAGAGAAGATATTGAAGAACTTCTAACAATGTGTAAGCACCCATTCTTATCATGTTACTGTATGATTCTTTCTCTTGAGCTGCAGAAGATTCATGGTTCAAGAAATTCTCGAGAATTTATTGTATCAAAATCTATTTAAAAAGAAAAATAATCCTTGGATGAAGTGCTCTTCCGTTGGTCATTTGTTTACCAGCTTCACTTTAATTCCAAGGATTGGCTTCGTCGTCTTTAATTCGTTTGAGCGAATTAGGGAGCCAACAAGAGCTCGTGAAATGTAACATTACGTGATTAGCTAGATAATGCCAATTTTGACGAGAACTTCCATCACATTATTGTCATAAATGATGAATAAATTTTGTGCCACCAGTTGCAACTTGTATTAAAATCTTATTAAAACCCTTGCTGTGATTTGTAAGCAAATTGCAGAAGTTATGGGGAAAAATGTTTTTGTTTTTTCTTTTTGTGTGTATTGAGCTCTGCATTTATTTTTTCTTCCTCAAAATGTATGTGTTTTAGTATTCTCATTGATGTTTGCATCTCGATTGAGTTAGTGAACATGAATGAAAGCATATCCTTTCATTTTCCTTGACCCATCCGTATAAAAACCTAACATAGCCTCAACAGTTGATATAGCTATTAGAAGTCTGCACTGTTTGTAGTCGTGCTTAATTGGTTAAAATATCTTAACCTTTCATAATTTTTATTATTATGCCTTAACCTTTTAAGATTTGTTATTATATCACAACCTTTCTAAATTATTTAATTTGTATCGTAAGTTAGTTTTTAATTTAAAATTTGATGAGACAACACTTTAATATGAATTTAAGAAGCCACTTAATCACTAATAGTTATTAAAATTATTATTCATTTTATGATTTAAACTCATTATTTTGA
Organism: Stephania yunnanensis; assembly: GCA_039657365.1. Classification (NCBI taxonomy): domain Eukaryota; kingdom Viridiplantae; phylum Streptophyta; class Magnoliopsida; order Ranunculales; family Menispermaceae; genus Stephania; species Stephania yunnanensis. Next base: position 52,057,872 of record CM077588.1, on the reverse strand, counting down.
GTGTCATATAATCAAATTTGGAGTTCAAAAGTGGTTTAGAATACGAATTACACAATCTAAAATATAATAACTCTCAAAAGGTTATGATATAATAACAAAAGTTGTGAAAGGTTATGATATTTTATCCAAATTGTCGATGGTGGACTAGTTCAAACCACCTAAATCTTTAAACTTTAAACCATAGAACTCGAAAACCTTTAACTCAATCTCTCGATCCTATGACTTTAACATGCTAAAACCTTAAAATCTTAAAGACCCCATTCCTTAAAACCAATGTAAGACTCTAGATCCTAAAATCTAGTACCTTGAACCTTAAAACATAAGGCCCGAACCCTTCTAAGGTTTTTGGATATCCTGCCAATTGGTATTCATCTTTTGTTGAAGATGTGTGGACCGAAAGTTAGTCCCACATCGGATTAGTGAAACTTTAAAATTAAGTATAATAGCGACGATCTCCCTTCTAATAGTATCGAGGAGTTGAAGTTGGTTAAGTTGGGAACAATATTGGTACTGGCGGAGCGCTAGATGTGTGTGGACAAAAAAAATATAACATCTTTCTTGAACTTCATGAGTTAGCTTTCTAAACTTATTTCTTGGATTCCCTAGTAAAACATAGTAATTTCCTATGTAGCAAAATAGCAAAGTGCAACATCATACTTGCATTTTGTTGTTCACTTCTCAAATATTGTTTAGTAAATATTGTGGATCAATCTTGTTTGTTTTGAAAATTCTGAACAAAGAATGCAATTAGGTTTTGGCCTAGAATTGATTCTAACTCCACAAAAGAGGGCTAATGGTCTCAATAGATTGATTGGCTGTGTAGTTTTTTTCCTTCATTTACCCTATCTTTATAAGTGGTCCTTGCAGATTGATGAGATTTGAATTCCATTTGTTTTTAGAAGGAATTGTGTTGTTGCCAACAATAAGTCAATAAATTGTTATTACTGACATTCAAAATCAAAATAAAACTACAACAAAATCTCAATCACTCCTAAAAATCACTAGCACAATGTAATCTTCAGATTAGGCTCTACATTAGCATTTCATCTTTCACTGAAGTAATGTTGATTTGCTTGAGCACAAGTCTTTTAAAGACCATGTCTATGATTATATGGAATTTTCTGGTCAAGTTCTGGTGAGTGCTGACATATCATGCTCTTTGATTTTGATCTCTCCTTGAAATGTGATGTTGTGCCTAAGCTGTTGAGATCCTAAACCCAAAGCCAGAATCGTCGAAAAGAGCACAAATAGTTCAGACATTCCTTCTTGTGCCTCACCAGTTCAACAACTCTCCCATGTTTCTTGGCTTCTAAAAAGGACATGAAGAAGAAAAAGAGTCTGGATATACGCGCCCTATCGTTTACTTAGGGCAGCCTCCTCGAAAAAGTCAACAAACAACAACAACAACATAAACTCAGTTCCAAATTAATTGGGGTCGGCTACATGGATCAAACTTTTCCATTGTGCTCGATTAAGTGCAATTGATGGTGAGCTTTGCAAACCATTCAAATCCCTTTTAATTAATGCATCACATGTTAACTTTGGTCTGCCCCTACCTCTTCGAATTTCTATAGTTTCTATTGAGTCAAGTTTTCTAGTTGTGGCATTTGTAGGCCGTCTTTGCAGGTGACCAAATCATCGCAACCGCCCTTCCCTAATCTTTGTATCAATTGGTGCTACTCTTATTTGTCTTTGAATTTTTATATTTCTTATTCTATCGTTATGAGTTTTACCACACATCCACCTAAGCATTCTCATTTTTGCTACGTTCACTTTATGTAATTGTTGTTGTTTTACCGCCCAACATTCACTTCCATATAGCATAGCTGGCTTAATTGCGGTCCTATAAAATTTTCCTTTTAACTTAGTAGGAACATGTCGATCACAAATCACCCCTGTTGCACTCCGCCATTTCTTCCATTCAGCTTGAATTCTGTGTGACATTATTTTCAATGTTACCATCATTTTGTATGATTGATCATAGGTATCTAAAGTGGTTTACCTTAGGAACTTCTACTTCCCCTAATTTTATCACTCCGTCATCTCGATGTCTAGTGTTTCCAAACTCTACCGCAAAATTTGGGCACCCTTTTCCTCTAGTTTTGTGCGCTCTACCATCTTCCCTCCATGCACTCTTTCCTTGTGATTTGTAGGGCATCATCAAGTGGATCAACCTCACTGGTCCGAATCTCTAGTTGAAGAATCTCTAGTTGAAGAGTCGGTCAAAGCCTATTGAACCTTTAATTGGAAAATCGTTTGGAATCCATCGAACTTTTAAGTCGACAGTTGTCAATTAAAATCCATGAAAGAAGTTCGGTTTGACAACACCGAACCTAAAAAATAAGTTTCTTGGCTACATGTCGCTGAACCTAAAATAGATGTCTCGACCAAGGCTTTGGCTTTGGAGTTGGGTGCTTCGATTTGGATGAAGAAGTATTTTGGTAAAAATATTGGGGCGCCCTCATAAATTGAAATTTGAATTTGAGGTGCACTCAAAATTTGGGTGCCCTTATGAAAAGGTAGGGTGCGTATGATCGGGCTTTAGAAAAATAAAACAAACATGACAATAGTTGCAAAAGTTAAGAAACCATTAGAGGAAGCTTTATTTTTTTGATAACTATAAGTATCCGCACCCTTCGAGTACGACTTATCCTATAAAATCAAGTCGGCCCCACCAAATCTATTGATCGGGAGAGAAGCCATCGACAAATAGTTTTTTGTTGACGCAAGACCCTAAACCCGCGACCTCCTCCTAGCGAAGAAACCTACATGCAAATTTCTTACTACTCTGCAACCCCCTATTGGGTGGTAAACAGTTAGAGGAAGTTACCGCCCTTTGTTTATTAAACTTACTAATTTGCTACATTGACATTACGTAACTCACCCCTCCTGTTGGCCTTAAGAGTCGTTTGTGTATGCCTTAAGATGCGTGCACATATACACGTAGGATGTACATCTCGAGGCACGAGGACAAGTAGCTAAGCTAAAAATAACAAGTTAGTCGATGCAGGATATTTCCAACTTTAAGCATGAGTATATTTATAGGACCAGATCCAATGTTTTGATCTGATATCACAATTTTGTCTAAAATTTTTTGCTCCAAACATAAAGTCATAATGCCGTCAATTTTTGATAATAATCAAAGCACCCATGAAAAACAGGAGTCTCCATCCATTGCTCACATTAGGAGTCTTCATTTCATCACAGACCAGTTTCAGTAGCATTGCCGTTGTTGCCATTCTGTTCAGCTGGCTTTGCAGAAACATTGACAATCTGGTCATCGTTGCAGTGATGATTGTTGAGATGATGGGGGTGGTGATGGTGATGCCTGTGCCTGTGATGATGTTTCTTGTTCCTCAGTTCCTCATCGTGGTTGTCATCGGACGACTTCCCCAAAGACCTGCTCCTTCGATCGTGCCTATCATCCTCAGAATCTAAAGATGAGGAGTCCCCTGCGGTAGAGTGACGATGGCGCCTGTGGTGTCTGGTTTTATGATTTCTTCTCTTCACATCGAGATCATCGCCTGAGTGGGAAACACTGGAGTCCGGGGACGAGTGCCTGTGCTTATGCCTCCGTTTATGGGCTTGCTTCTTCCTCCTGCGATCTTCATGTAAGTCACTCCCGTATCCGTCACTGTCACATTCGTCACTTGAGCTTGCAGAATGCCTCCTCTTGCGAGCTCGCCTCTTTCTCTTATACTCATCCTGTGAATCACTATCATACTCATCACTAGAGCCTGAGGACCGTTTCCGGAATCTTCGCCTTTGTTTCTCCTTCCTCTTCTCATTATCTGTGGATGAATCAGAGTGATTGTGTTTCCTGTGTCTCTTATGCTTTCCACCAGCTTTCAGCTTCCTTCCCTTGGCTTCCGCATCCGCTTTTGCTCTTGCTGCACCTTCGAGCTTCTGCTCCCATTGCAAACAGGCTTCGTTCTTCTCCAAAGCTCTTTTCTTTTTCTCTTCGACAAGCTGAATGAACTTCTTGCTGTCCATTTACATATAAAAACCAGCTGAACACCTGCATTTTTGTAAGATGATGACCGGAAGTGCATCTCACAAATGAGAAAAATCAATGTTAGTTCCTCTATTACCATGCAGTGAGTAAGAGAAGCTCCTTCATTCCAACTAAACCGCATAAGTTCAACCCTAACACTAATATCGGAATTCCTCTATGTAATCTAATTAATTACATAGAGACACTAATCCGTATAAGCTCAACCTTAACACTAACCCGCAAATATCTCATGTTAGCCGTGTTGTGTTATCGTGTCATGACCCATTTTACCACCGTTATTAATTAGGTCTAAAATAAAATTTCTATTGTGGCTTAACGTGCAACTCATGCACAATAGAGAAGATGAAAAAAAAAAAAAGAAAAACAAAGCCATGTTTAAAAGTAATGATAAGAGCACAATGCATTCAAATGCACGTACTAAATTAATAAAAAAAAAAAAAAAAATAATGGTGTAAGCCAACAACTATAACCATGAAACCTTTTTGAAGAACAAATGACGCCACAACCTGCTTTCCTCACTAACGAATGAATGCCAATGTGCCACTAGACTTTTTAACCTCTTTGGAGATAACACTCATCATTAGAGTCAGAAGATTTCAATTACAGTCATGATAAAAGATCAAACATATCTTTAAAGTGATTCATTTGTCCATCCACAACTAACAACAACAACAACAACAACAACATAGCCTCAGTCCCAAATTAACTAGGGTCGGCTACGTGGATCAAACTTTTTCATTGTGCTCCATCCACAGCTAAAACTAGTAAAATAACAAATGACGAAAAAAGCCACTTCCTGATTCATAACCATAAAACAAGAAACTTGAGAACCCACCACGTCGAGAAGCCATGTCTTACCAAAATTAACGGAACAAAAGACTTTTAGAGATAAAACTTGACATCATTACTCATTAGTTGTTTTCAACATGAGGCTTCGTCAACATAGACTGCAAAACAAAAAATTATCCTCGGTTCGCTTCAGGGAAAGTCTAGTTATTTCAAACCTACAGCTTAATTCCGGTTTAAGCACTCTTGAATTTGATTTTACTTATGACCTCCTTACTCACCCAGTTCTAATTGACCTCATTGTGCCTCACTCTCTTACTCTACATGGGTAAAACCGACTCGATAACAATCCATTACATTACACTGGACATTCATACCAACCAGAAATCTTGATTTGTTCATAAGTCTAACATAACCTCTATTCCAATAATCACCCACCCTATCAATCATCCTTGAACTTTAATTTGCGCCTAAAACTCGCTCGATAGAGCGATATTACTAATCAACTGCACCCAATATTACAATCATTACAATAAAAAAAAGCAGCAGAAATCTTGAAAGAAATGTTTTCTTACCTTATGCAGAGCGGCTCAGCAGCAAATGCGGAGACCAATCTCAGCCCTCTCTTCTCCCCAGTTGAAACCTGAACAAAAAATCAACAAAACACATAAGCAATCCAATGTGAGAGGGTTCAAATGCATCCAAACAACATAAAGATTCCAACTTTACCAACAATTTAACCCAAAAAAAAAAAAAAAAAAAAAAACCCTAAACTGCAAATCCCAGACCAGTGACGCCCATACAAAAGCATTCGAAATTTCAAAACACGAAACAGAACACCACAACAAACCCTAAGAACCACTGGTGTCGCCAAGAAATCCCCAAAACCCTAGCTTTCCATAAACGAAGAAACCCTAGAAACCCTAGAAATCGAAACTCTTGACGAGAGAGCGAAAAGTAGGGATTTCGAACCCTAAAATTGAAATTGATGAATTCGCTCTAATAAGCGATGAACAAACGAAGAAAAGAAGAACGAAAACGTACCTTCGCGTGTCGAATGAGAGAGTGAAAGTGAGAGAGAGAGAAAGTGCAGGCGTGATTCCGTCTCTTCTCTTGTTACTATTTAGTCTCTTTATACAAAATTTTGTGATAATCTAGTTATATGATAATTTTAACTATAATTAATAATTTAGTTGATAAAGTAAAAATTGTTTGAAATGATAGATGATTGATTAGCTTGATAAATGTAAAATGACAATAAAAAACATATGACACAATTAAGTATATTAATTATATAATAATATAATTAATGTATTTTATTTACAAAATATAAATTAATATCATAAAATAATTTATATTATTTAGAAAACTAAACTATGTATGTCCATAAATGCTTATATGAAAATAAGCTCTATATTAATTTATAAGAATTAGTAAAAAAATAAACACATGTAAATAAAATACAATAAATGATTTGGATAACTATATATATACATATCGCATCATCCATAATTGAGAAGCAATATTATTACGAATATTCTTCATTTCTATTAAGTATATTTCTATAACTTAAAAAAATAGTAGATTAGTAAAAAAAAAAATTAAAAATATGTAGGATAGTCCACCACTCGAACACTACATTAAAAAATATTTTTATAACATCTAAAAATATTTTTATACTCGATGTTGTTAAAACTTATTTAATATGTAATAAATATCTAACAAGATTATCTATAATTAAGAAATTAATGTGTAATGATTTTTAATTTTAGTGAAATTTTTGTTTTATAATATTTAGTTAATTATTAATCACTATTTTTTATTAACAATATATATGTTAATTTTAATTTTAAGTTTTAATAACGTTATATGGTTTCTAGCCTTTGGTTTCGCCTTTACCAACTCTATATGGGTATAATCACATGTAGTAATATTCGCGGGGTTCGTTTAAGTATTTGCGTATTTTGTTTTTACTAATTTGTAAGGGCATTAATTTATTAATACCGTAAAAATAAGGATATAATAGAGAAAAAAAAATTCAAACGACGTATTTGATTTAGCGTTTCAATTGTGAGCTTATCATCTAGATTATTTTTAAAATAAGTTAGTGGGACTAAACAAAACTTTATTATTCACGATTGTGGGACAATCGGAGTCACTGTCATTGATTTATGCATCGATACATCCAAATCAATATGTATTGAAAGGTCACCAACAACTAGATATCCATTTTGAGTGTTCAAATGTAACACTTAAATTTGCCGATTTATTAACATTTGTTCCTTGAATTTGACGAGTTTTCTTGATTTGATTTTTGGACTTTAATTCGTTAATATTTAGTCCCTAATTTTTTTATTTTATTTTGCATATATTTGTTGTTGGTCCTTTATGGAATTATCTAACTAAATCTAGCGTGGCGAACTGTCTTGGCCACATAATAAGTAAAGTCGCATCACCAAATTCATTCTCAATTTAATTCTATGTATTAATTTATGTATCGATGTGTATACTTACAAAAATCAATGTGCATCTTATAACATCTACAATGGTTTCACTCAAAATGAGTGTATTGAAGTGTCACCTCATTACAACTTTTGGAGCACGACATCAATTCTCTCAAACAAGTTATACCTCATCAATTATTACACTCTCTTCTATTACAATTCTCTCTCCACAATCATTAAACACTTCACCACACTTTTATGGAACTCACTTTACTATCACTTTTTTATTTTTTTTGTAAAAAAAATTAAAACAAAAACAATAGAAAAAAAACTTTCGCTAGCTCCATTTGTAAGAACAAAAAATCTGTTTGGACTCTTTGAGTCCGGGCTCAAAGATTTTTTGTTAACAATTTAAGATATCTATCTAAGTAAAATACATAATTACCCTCTACCCCCAAACACTAATAATGAATTTTAATTAAGGGTATTTATGTCTTTTTGATTGTTTGAGTTTAAACTTTTTGAGTCCATCTAGCATTACCTTTGTAAAAAACCTATATTTTGCACCGCTCGAAGACAGAAGACGCTGTCATCGAGCAAGCAATGAGACATGCAATGCGTGGGCGTGGAGTGGGCTTCCGCTCCATGCCCATCATGATTGCTCTAATTCACATTCACAAATACTTATTAATTTCACATGCCCATATTGAGTCATCAGTCATGCATTTCACTTTTTTTCCCACCCGATTCACCACCACTACAAAATTTGGTAATCTACCGCCAATAACAACAAACTCACATCAGTCATCAATGCCCCCAAACCACACGCAAAAGACAATTCCACAAAAATCCCTTGAGATCTCCAAGTTTAGATCTCGAGACTCAACCCAACGCCCCCAAACCCCCAGTCCCCCAACCGCGTCGCAACCACCTCCCCCAAAATCACTCCCAAGATGATCAGAGACTCGTCAGAGTCTCGTCTTCTTCTTCATTCATTCATTCCTTGCCAACGAAGAAACCCAGAAATTAAAATAAAAACCAAATCTCTCCTCCGCCGTCCGATCCCTCGATCGCCACCGCATCAATGGCGGCTCCGTCGTCCTCCGCCGCGTCCGCCATGCTCGCGATCAACGAGAAGAAGCCATCCGCCCCGCTCGACCTCTACCGCCCACTCCGCAACTACATCACCACGCACTACTCCGAGCGCGAGGCCCAAAACCTAGAAGACGATCTCGAGACCGTCAAGACCCTCCGATCCAGCCTCGAGCGCTCCTCCTCCGAATCCCTGGACGTCCGCCGCGACCTCCTCCAGACCTACTTCAAAACCCTAACCCTAATGGAGTCTCGCTTCCCGATCTCCCCGAGAAGGACCACGTCAACACCGTGACCTTCACGTGGTTCGATGCGTTCAAGCCCAAGCACAAGGCGGCGCAGCAGAACATACACTTGGAGAAGGCGGCGGTGCTGTTCAACCTCGGCGCGGTGCACAGCCAGATCGGCGTGTCGGCGGATCGGGCGAGTGCGAGCGGGTTGAAGGTGGCGTGTAACGCGTTCATGGCGGCGGCGGGGGCGTTCGCGATGATGAAGGAGGGGGTGGCGAGTAAGGCCTCGGTGGGGCAGTCGAGTTGTACTGTTGATCTGTCGGTGGAGTGTGCTGGGATGCTTGAGCGGCTCATGCTCGCGCAGGCGCAGGAGTGCTTTTTCGAGAAGGTGGTCTCCGAAGGGAGGACCCCCGGGGTTTGTTCTAAGGTCGCGAGACAGGTCGGTGTCGAGTTTTCGATTGGATGGATGTTCATTTGGTTGGTTTTGTGATTGAATTTTGTTCTGTTATGCTTTGCAATTGATTATAACTTATAAGCATTCATGCTCTGAAGTGAATTTGTTCATTGATACAAATTTACGTGGTTGTTTGAATAAGATGTTCAATTGCACTAAAGCAAAGCAATCGCAATGGAAGAGTTTGATCCACGTTCCCGATCCAAACCAATTTGGGGTCGAGGCTTTGTTGTTGTTGTTTGAAGAAGATGTTCACTAATGGAAAAAATTTGATCTTGTTTTAGATTAGATGAAATCAATCTAGCAAGGCTTATCTTCTTGTTGTTGCTATGCTTTAAACCAGTAGAATGAAAGTGGTTGATGCAAAGGTTCCTCCTTTTGCCGCTGCGGGCGATGCTTCTGCTGTAGGTTTTTTTTTTTTTTTTTTAACTCATCTTTTGGCCCTTAAACTTTCAACTTTTTATGCTTTTGGTCCTTGGAACTTTTATTACTGTACATATAGTCCCTTAACTTCCGAAAGAGTGTGCATTTGGTCCTTCGTTAATGTGATCGTCAAATCTGATGACTTGGCTAACTGAACCAGCCACATGGTTGGTTCTTCGTTGAACCGGCGGTTCATATGCGAATGGCGAGTTTAATTAACCATACACAAACTGTGACCCTCAAAAAAAAAATCCAAAGCATTTTTAAAACTCTGGCGGTTTTTGATGCGTTTTGCCTTTTCTAAATGCTATGAGTGTGCAATGAAGAGAATCAGGGGGAAAATAAGACCATTACTACAAAGAAATGTTTAACTTACCCTATTTGGTGTTCATTGTTTGCAATTTTCATTTTTGTTTGAAGAAGATTGATGTTCAATATTGGAAAAAATTGTTCTTTATTCAAAAGTAGATGAAATCAATCTAGAAAATGTTCTTACTGTGTTCTGACTTTCAAGGTGAATTTGGTTTTGAAACTTATGTTTAATTTAGCCTCTTTGGTGTTCATTGTTTGCAATTTTTATGGTTGTTTGAAGATTTCACTATTGGAAAATTTTGTTCTTTGTTAAGAGTAGATGAAATCAGTATAGGAAAGCTTATTTTGTTGTTGCCATGAATTAAAGCAATAGAATGGAAGAGGTTGAGGCAAATGTTCCTCCTTTTGCCACTGTGGGTGACGCTTTTGCTGTAGATTTTTTTTTTTTTTTTTTTTTTTTTTTTTTTTTTTTTTTTTTTTTTTTTTTAAAGAATGCTATGACTGCACAGTAAAGATAGTTATGGGGAAACATAAAAACAATTCCTACAAATATTTCGATTAGAATTGTTTTCATTTTCATTTTCATTTTGGAGAACTTTCTTCTTATTATGGTTCTATGGGAACGAACACAGGTCGGTCTATACTATGAAGAAACTTATGCAGCATTGAGCTCTGCTCCTCTTACTCAGCATTTTGATCGTGGTTGGACATCTCATGTACAGCTAAAAGCTGCTCTGTACTATGCAGAAGCTTGCTACAGATGCAGCTTGGAGTTGCATGAAAAAGAAGAAATTGCAGAAGAAATTGCAAGGTTGAAGTGTGGTATTACCGCTTTGGCGGATGGGAAAAAATCGGCTAAAGGAGTTGCACCACAAATTCTTGATGCGGTAAACAGGTTAGAAAGTAATCTAAATGCCAACTTGGAGAGGGCTGTGAAGGAGAATGATAGAGTTTATCTCATGAGGGTTCCTGCTGCTAGCAGCTTGTCTACCCTTCCTACTTATTCTCTTGTCAAGCCTACCGATGAATGAAGTGTTAGATGCTAGTAAGGAGAAGTTATTTGCAACTCTAGTTCCTGACAGCAGCGCGAAGTCTCTTTCAAAGTACACCGAAATGGTTGATGATATCATCCGTACACAGGCAGAAAAGCTGCAACAAGCAAGTGAGCTTACTCGAGTGAGGCTAAAGGAAATGGACTTGCCTGATTCTATACTTGCATTGGAAGGACACTCTTCTCTGCCAATGGACCTTAAAGAAGATGTAGAGGCTGTACAGATCAGTGGTGGACCTTCTGGTTTTGAAGCTGAGCTGCAACAACTTAGAGATTTGAGGAGGGTAAACCAAGAATTACTTGTTCAAACTGAGGAGCTCTTGGAGAAGGAATCCAGAGAGGATTCTCAATTTAGAACCCAATTTGGGACACGATGGACTCGGCCTCAGTCCAGTACCCTAACTAAGAATTTACAGGATAGGTTGAACAGATTTGCTGGGAATCTGAAGCAAGCTGCAGACAGTGATGCACGGATTGAGCGTGCTGTGAAGGATCAGTTATCACTAATGGCAATCCTTGATCGTCGCCCAGTATGTTAATTCTTTTTATTGTTTTTGTTTGTTTCTTCTGTATTAATTTAATTGCTTATCGTGGTTTTATGGAAAACTTTAGTTTAGTATTTTACCATTTTTAACTTTCCACCCTTTTGAAATGCTATATGCTGTCTATGCATTCATGAAAGAAATTCAAAACTGAGATTTTCTGCTTGTGACCCTAATATCTATAACTTATTAGATTAGAATAACTTCCTTGTTATTTCAATCTTAGAGGCTGGTCAGGTGGTCTTCCATTGTTTTTAGGTGAACAGGTCAGCTTCTATTAAATGACAAAGATGAAAGCTCTGATAGCTACTCTCTTTAGTTTCTTTGTTTGAAGTTTGTGGATTTATTTGAGTAGTAATCTATCAATCATATATTTTGGCAATTTTGCTTCCAATTCCCTTTAAAACACAAATCTTTCTATGTCACTCCCTCCCTAAATGGAACATCAATTAGAAAGGGGAACTACATAAGAACAATTGCTTATAGGGATGGGTTGTCTTATGTTGGTACTGGTGCCTCATTGTGTATTATAGTCCATAATGGAGAAAAAATGGTTCTAGTCTATAAATACTTAATTATTGCTTTATGCACCATTTTCTTCCAAGCAACGTGTATCTGATCTTTTTTTTTGAACATTGTAATGCATAGATTGAGTCTGCACTTCCAACTCTTGCAAGGCCAATGATGTCTTTAGATGCAAATGAAGATGCAATCGTGGGAGCATTGAAACAGAGCTTGGTAAGATGGCCTGACTTTGTCTGTATGTTTTGGAATGCACAACTAGTTTATTTCCCAGTTCATCAATTTATTCATTTCTGCATTATTTGTTCTGGGATTTTTAAGATATTAAATTTTTTTGGGCTGCCAACTTACTTCCCTGCATTCCTCTCCTCACCCAGAAAAAAAAGGAAAAAAACTTGAAACATTTGTTTCTCATTATGCTTTGTTGAGAAACCAACTGATGTTGTTTTAATCTTGTATTATTTTGTTTGTGGATTTTGAATGATATCATATACTGAAGGCCTTTTATACTATAGAACCTCCTCATGAACATTACAGTTATGTTTTCCATTAGACTTGTCTACACTATGTGTATGTTATAATTTGCCAATACTGTTCAGCTTTTCACATGCTGTTTTATCTTGAAACCCAGCTTTCCTTCATTTATTTCTTCACATTCCAAAAAATTCAGTGGTTACTTAATCTTGTGAAATATGAAAGTTCACTATCTATAATATTTTAGGAAAAAGATTGAGTAACATACTTTTGATACATACATTTGCTACATAGTTGTTGGAAATCTTTTAAATTTTGCATCAAGATGTGTCCATATTTTCCAAAAAAGTATTCTGATCAATCACTTCCCAATATTGTTCTTATTTCACAAGATCTTGATATAGACGGTTGTGACTGGGGATTTTGTTTTGATGGCACGCGGTTAACAGCTTTAGATCATTAGATGACATTTAGTTTTATATATGTGAATTTAGCATGATGACAAGCTAAGTATGCTACCTAGGAAGTTGATTCAGTTGCATTCCTAGACATCGTCTGTCTTTGTTCAATTTCTTTGGTTTATTATACTTATACCTGATGTATTTGCTTTACCTTGCTAAATAATTTATGTGATTATGATATATATATATATATTAAATTTCAAGCTCCGAGAAAAGAAAGGGGAAAATTGTGTCATGCTACAACAAGATTTTTGTGTTTTGTTTGAATAAAGCTTCTGCTTAACTTTGAAGAAATTGAAAATTCTTCCTTTTGAAATGATCCTTTCTCCATGATGCTTGTTCTATGCAGAGACAACTGGAGACTCTTGGTGCCCAACGGGCTGGTCTTGAAGATATGCTCAAGGAGATGAAAAGAAAGGTGCATCCACCATCTAATCTTATTTTACTCATTTGTATTTTATGTAATTTTTGATAACTTTGAGGTTTCTGGGGGAGCACCCTTTCCCAGCTGGTCCTTATGGCTGCTCTGCTTTCTCAAATGAGAGAGCATATATGAGTTTAGAGGGAGCTTTTCTTCTTCCAAATGCAGAAAGATCCACACATAATTTAGTGTAGAGTATACTGCATGGCATTCATTGATCATATCCTTAAAGAAAACAGCTACTTATTTACACCATTTCCTTAAATGCAAATCTTGCTTTGAACGTATGGGTTCATAGATGTGTTGCATTTGCAAGTGAGATTTTTCGTTCCTGAGTTTTGATTGCTGTTGTGCTCTTACAGTGTTGTAATGTCATTAAGTTCATTTGCAAGTTAATTCCAACCTTTGGGGCAATTGTCATTGTGATAGTATTGGTTCATATACTTACATGCTAACATCATATCTGAAAATGATGCATGCTATTAAAAATATTTTATTTTAGATATCTGTTACTCATTCCGTGTAGTAAAATCCTCCATAAAAAAATTGAAGCTGGTGACAACCATTTCATTTGGCCTCTAGTAATATGATAGATTGCTCATTTAGTTATGGAAGCTCATATGATACTTCAGGTCTCACTGGTTTCGAATTGAGTTTTAATGCTTACATTGTATTGATTGCAGGATGATATATTGCCAAAGTTAATGACATACAATGGCTCATATGATGATCTATTTAGGAAGGAGATAGCAAAGTATGACTCTATAAGTGAAGAAATCTCACAAAATATTGAAGCGCAAGAACAACTGTTGATGCAGATTCAGGTAATTTCTTTCTTATCATTGGTACTTGACAGTTTAAACTTAATTTCTGTTGCTTTTCTTGTATGCATACCAACCTGCTAATTCTAAAAATCTGAACTCAGAAGGAAATGTGCTAGGTTTTGATTTAGTGTTTGCTGAGGCTTGTCAGTTTTAGTTTGAAAAAATGTGCACATTTGATTGTGGTCAGATGCTGTTCAAGTCTGCATCTACCTCTTATTGTGCAGATCTATAATAGGCGTTTTTGCTGAGATTAAGTTGTATTCCGCGAAGAAGCTTCTTGTTCACTGACTAATCATTGAATTCCAAACACATTTTTAATTGACAGGCTCAAAATGATGAGTTCGCTGCTGTTTTTAATCTTGAAGATTTCAAAGGTGAGTCCAATTTTTCCTCAGTAAGACGATCATTGTGTTCGTCTGTGACTTCTCTTTAATTTAATTTATTTCCCTTGTACTGATATTCGTAGCATTTGTTTGAATTGCGTACTTTGTTTGAGCACAAAATAATTATCTGATTACTTGAGAACTAGAGTAGGAAATTTTTTTTTTTTTGTCGTGTATCTTGAGTCGTTGAGATATCTCGTCTCCATTTTTTCATTTTTCACATCACCTCATTTTTGTCTCGAAATGTCAAAATTCCCGCTTTACTTTTTTTGCTACATCTTAGACATTTTCTACCTGATATGTGGTGCCTGGTGCACTTCGAATGACCTCTCGATTGGAAAATATTTATTTTTAGTAGCTGGACAGTTTGCATGACCTCTTAATTGAAACATCTTCTACATGATCAAGGTTCGAGGTTTCTCTCTCTACACAATTAATTGATGATTTGATATCTTTGTTTCAGCATCTCGCGAGAAGAGCTACAAACAGCTAGCCGCTGCCATATCTAAATTCCGAGAAATAAAAGATAACATCAACGAAGGATTGAAGTTCTATGTTACTCTCCAGGTAAATTCGAAACTTGAGACAATGCGACTACGTCCATTCGTAACTCCTCACGCGACGATCTCTGATCTCTATATTGGGTGATTACAGGATGCAATTACCAATGTAAAGCAACAGTGCAGTGATTTTGTGATGACTAGAAACATCCAGTGCAGAGAAATGATCGAAGATGTGCAACGCAAAGTTGCAGGTCTGAACTTCCAAGACCATAAGAGCGGCAGCGGAGGTAGCTATAGTAGCAGCTATTCTTCGGTCGGACAACAGACACATCCAAATCAGAGGACAACTACACCGCCGCCGCCTGAACCGCAGAATCTACCTCATCCATCCCATTCCCATCCGCCTTACTACCAGCCCGCACAACCTCCAATGGCTTCAGGATATGCCCACTCTCGCTCCCCATATGTCATGCCGCAGCAACCCCTGCCTCCCTACCAAGCGCCGCATTCAAATAATCCCTACCCCCTCCTCAGTCCCAGCAACAACCACCAGCAGGCCACGAGTACGGCCAGCCTGCTTATCCAGGGTGGCGAGGCCCGTACTACAATGCTCATTCGCAGCAACCCGGTTCACATCCCCCACCGCCTTACGGCTTTCCGGGCCCCTATCCTCCTCCCCAGAGTGGCTACTACAAGCAACAATGACATCCCATGTCAAAGATTGCATTTTTACTGGATACTGGCCGGCGTTCTTTAGCTTCCGAGATTTGTATTTAGACATAGTGAGAGTCCCATTCGAATAATGGTTGCTTGTATAGTTTGTTTGTCTCGCAACAATTGATGTGTATTGAAACCCTATAAAATTACTGATGCCTTCTTCAAAGACTGTATTTTTATTTATTTCAAAAAAAATTACTAGAGTTTGTGAAAATTACTCAATAGACTGCTTAATTTCATGTGAAATAGAACTATTTTCCAGTTGAGCGAAGTTGGAGACTTGCATTGAATTTTTTCGTTGCGAAAAGGGCTATTCTACAACGGGCTTGCCAATAATGTTTTATATAGATTTCTACAATAAATAATTTTTTTTTTTTTTTTTTTTTTTATGGTCAAAGCATCTCTCGTAAAATGGAGGAGGCCTAACTTTTCAAAACGCAAAAGGTTAGGAGAGGTTTAGTGTTTGACTCTTGTTTAAGGGGAAAAAGAAGAAGAAAATAATAAGGTAAATTTGTACTGTTTTTTTAAGCACTACTTCAAAAAATTGAATTGTAACAAACAAATTTTTTATTTTGAATTTTGTCCGGTCTTAAGCACATCACTGACTCACCAAGCGCATTTGAATGGAAAACTTTGACCTATATGGTTTACTCTAGTTGAAATTGAAGCTTCATTGTTACGGATCACTTTTATTCTTCATAATAAAGTCTTCGAAAAAAAAAAAAAAAAAAAAAAAAAAAGCCAATGAATGAGAGGAGTGCTACCAAGCAAAGGGAAATGAAAGAAGCTTAAGTCACGTTTCTAATGAGAAAGCTCCGATTAGTCAAGTAGGTTTTTTTTTTTTTTTTTTTTTTTTTTTTTTTTTTTTTTTTTTTTTTTTTCAAGTAATTTTATACCATTGTAAACTATACAAGCAATATTAGAATTGTAAAAGTTAAAGAGACATTGAAAAGAATAAAAATAGGAAAACATGTGGCCTAGATAAAATACCCATAGAGATTTGGAAATGGTCAAGAGAAATTGGATTGATTTGGTTAACAAAACTTTTCAATAAAATTTTAAAATAAAAACGGATGATAATGAATTGGAGAAGAAGCACACAAGTGCGAATCTTTAAAAACAAATGAGACATTCAAAGTTGTTCAAACTACTGGGAAAATTAGCTTATGAGTCACACTATGAAACTTTGGGAGAAGATAATTGACAATAGGCTAAGGAGAGAAACAACAATATCGGAGAATCAATTTGTTTCATGCATGGAAAGTCAACTATGGAGGCGATTTTCCTTGTAAGACGATTGTTGGAAAAATATAGAGAAAATAAAAAATATTCATATGATATTCGTAGATTTAGAAAAAACATATGATAGGGTCCCTAGATATGTTCTTTGGTGGGTTTTAGAAAGAAAAAAAGTGCATGCTAGATACATAGACACTATTAAGGATATGCATGATGGAGTTGTAACGAGTATAAAGATATTTGGAGGAGCTACAAAAGAATTTTCCATTATGACATGACTACATCAATGATCGGTTTTAAGCCCGTATCTATTTACTTTAGTTATGGATGAACTAACTAGACATATTCAAGAGGATATACCATGGTGTTTGCTATTTGCAGTTGATATTGTCTTTTAGTGGATGAAACAAAAGATGGAGTGAATAGAAAATTAGAACTCTGGAGGAATACATTAGAATCTAAAGGCTTTAAGTTAAGTATGACGAAAATTGAATACATGCACTGTGAGTTTAGAAACACTAGACATTGAGACGATGGAGTGATAAAATTAGGGGAAGTAGAAGTTTCTATGGTAAATCACTTTATATATCTAGGATCAATCATACAAAATGATGGTAACATTGAGAGTGATATCACATATAGAATTCAAGTTGGATGGAAGAAATGACGGTGTGCAACATTGGTGATTTGTGATCGGAATTTTTCTACTAAGTTAAAAGGAAAATTTTATAGGACTGCAATTAGGTCAGCTATGCTCTATGGAAGTGAATGTTGGGCGGTAAAGCAACAACAATTACATAAAAAGAACATAGAAGAAATGAGGATATTTAGGTGGATGTGTGGTAAAACTCGTAAAGATAGAGAAATATAAAAATTCAAAGACAAGTAGGAGTAACACCAATTGATACAACGATTAGAGAATGACGGTTGAGGTGGTTTGGTTACTTGCAAAGACGATCTACAAATGCCAACTAGAAAACTTGACTCAATAAAAACTGTAGAAATTCGACGAGGTAAGGGTAGACCAAAGCTAACATGGGATGCATTAATTATGAGGGATTTGAATGTTTTGAAAAGCTCACCATCAATTGCATTTAATCGAGCACAATTGAAAAGTTTGATCCATGTAGCCGACCCCAATTAATTTGGGACGGAGGATATGTTGTTGTTGTTGTAATTTTGTTCAATTATAAATATAACATAGTACACCCACCCATCACATGAAACAAATGCAATTTTTTTCATTTTGATGGAAACATGTCTCCCCTCGAAAGAACAAAAAAATAAAAATAAAAATAAATGAAAGAATTGATATTCCTTGCATCATAAAATAGTTCACATCGATGAAATCAACGTACATCTATATTATTTGTAAAGTAAATATTCTTCAGGTCAATTGTGAGGTCGATTTAGAGGGTTTTTTTTTTTTTTTTTTAGCACTGGCCGCGTGGCCTAACTTTATGAATAAGGAGAACATTCCACATATATTGGGCCGAAATTCATGATCCAATAGGCTTTTTTCGGATCCCGACCATATTGTGTGCTCCGATACCATATTAATTTTCCGCTCGCAGGCACATCTTGATATTGTTACACTCATGTACTTCATTATAAAGCTACATTTAATTAATCGATGTGAGACTATATTTCGGTCCACACATCTTAATCCAACAGGGTCGACGAAGAAATAGTTGATCCTTATTTTATAAAAAAACTCCACACTATATGACCTCAAAATTGATGTCAATCTTACGTCCAAAATGTGAGCTTATATCGTGGGGTGCCATTTCATGATTGAGAATTATAAGGTGCTGGTGATGGGCCAAGGCAGCTTCCCATCAAGATTCAAAACCACAATCTTTTTTGGGACAAAAGAATTCCAGCTTAATTTGGGATGCATGTTTGTTTTCATACTTGTCTTTGGGGTAAGTGGAGCTCACACACGGTATTTTTGACCACACACCACAATTTTTAGCAAAAGACTGCTGGCTGACACTTTAGCTTTTTTTTTTTCATTTAGGAGAACTTTTTTAATTTAATTTTTTCATCACTGCGACACAAACTCGAGACCACTTGCTTAAGCATAGCCGAGTCTTTTGTCAATCGGACTAATCGACTGTCGTATTTTCTTTGATAAGAAAGAAAATACAACTTGTTTCCCCGACTCCAACCTCTTACACAAGAGGCTCTATACTATAGTTATTTAATTTCTTTTTGATACTTATTTAATTTTACGAGAAATAGTTAAAACACTCGTACAGATGGTAAAACGATTTCATGACCATTAAGTCATAAAATTGACTCTCATCTTTGGAGATGTGTCCACGTTAAATAAGTATGTCTTCATAATAAAGTAGAAGTGTGGAACACTCTTTAATTAATTAGTACACACTTATAAGTTGAAGGTAGTTTTTTTTTTTTTTTTTTTTTTTTTTTTTTTTTTTTTTTTTTTTCTTATAGGAGGTTATTCGAGCCACTACCGACACCAAATTGATGGCGGACTCAACTAGTCCCTCCAGAGTCCTTACTTGCCCCCAGAAAGAAATTAGAGGGATTAAGGAGAGGCAAAAAATCGAACCCCACACCTTTAGTGTTACGAGCTCAATTATTATACCATCCAAGAAAGAAATTAGTAATTTTTACAAACTGTCTGCAATTCTTTTAAAGGTTGACATTTTGAAGAGTAATTTTTTTTTTCTTACATACTTACATACCAATTAGTCCCAACCATTCAAAAATCAGATTAAGATATGCTGAATCAACATTTCCTCTAAAACTCATACAATATTTCCTTTCAAAACAACAGCTATATATGGCCGACTAAACATTTCATTTACTATACATGAAATGATATGAAAATCATCAACAAGTCTTGACCCTCTAAAGAATGAATAATAAAGACTAATTAGTTCCACAGCGCATGCATTGACAGTTCATTATTAATACAACACAATGAAGACCAAACCACACACTTCACACATTCAACAATTTGAATTTCATGGCTCTCTTTCTCTCCCTCTCTCTTCTTCTCCTCCTCCCCCACTCAGTTTCAGCCCAATGCTCTGATCTCTTCGCTTGCGGAAGCCTCGGCGGCATCGGTTTCCCATTCGCCGAGACAATCAGCGACGACAACCCGGATTGTAAAGCGTCGCCATTCATCTTAAACTGCTCAGACTACTTCAATCCTCAACTCCAATTCTCCAAACAAAACAAAGTGTACCCAGTTCAAGCAATGAATTTTTCGCGACGTTTGATCGTCGTCCGCGACTCGGAACTCGAATCTCAGTTGAACTCCAACCGCTGCGCCTCCCTCGCTAATTTCACTCATATTCCTACCTCCCCATTAGTCCAATTCAAAGATGTTAGTGAAGAGCTCACATTCTTGAAGTGCAAGAGAAAACAAGAAGTAGGACTAGTAGTACTACTACAATCACTAAGGAATTATAGTGGTTGTGTTGATGGATATGATCTGTACTTCAATGCAGATGGCACTGCAAGTTTTCCAACTCTGCCCGCGAGCCTACTCGATAAATGCGAGGTGATTCGGCTTCCGGTGTCGCAGTTACCGAGTAGCAGTAGTAATGCCGGGGGGCAAGGTTTGGCGGAAGCTGAGGCGGGGAGTTGGGCGAGTGCGAAGGGCAATAATGCGTCGGCGAAGAGTGGAAGCTGGGCTAGTGCTGAGTCAAGGCCAGGACAGAATGGGAATCCAGTAGTTAATTCAGGTGTGACAAGGCTTAGTTCTTTGTTGAAGGCTGAGTTCTCACTTGGGTGGGAAGTTCTGCCTACCTGTTCTCAGTGCCAACAAAGAGGGGGGACTTGTTCTGAAGATGGCAGTGGGAAGTTCCAATGCCGTCGCGGCAAGGGTGTGGCGACCGAGAGTGAGTGCTAATGGTAGTTCCCATTGTTGTGTTTTAATTTGTATGGATTTTTGATTAGTCCTTTTGATCAAAACTATATGTTGTTGTTGTTGTTGTCTCTTGTTATGGTGCAGGGCATGGGAATGCTAGGAGAAGGAAGGCTATCGCCATCGGTAATGTTTTCTTGTTGTAGTCCTTTGGACAAATCCAAAGACGTCCTGCAAATGCCTTATTTAGAAGACTAATAGAAACCGAAGAAGTTGGAGTACTACTGTATATATAGGGGTAGACCGGAGATAACTAGGAATGCATTAGCTAGGATTGATTCTAATGTTCTCGCATCTTTGATTATGTGGCAGATGTATCAATTGCAGCGTCGGCGTTTATTCTGCTACTGCTGCTGATTTGGTATTGTTGGTCAAGGAAGAGAAGAAACTCAGCGAGAACTCAAGACGGGCAACTATTCGAGGACTATCTGCAAACTCATCAGTCCTTGAGTCTTAAGAGATACAGTTTTGCTGAAATCAAGAGAATGACTAAATCTTTCCATGACAAGCTTGGCCAAGGTGGTTATGGAGCAGTGTTCAAGGGAAAGCTAAAGGACGACGGTCGTTTGGTGGCGGTGAAGGTGCTGACAGAATCCAAAGGCAATAATGTACAGGAATTCATCAATGAGGTTGGAAGCATTGGCAAGACTTGCCATGTCAACATTGTGACTCTTGTTGGTTTTTGTTGTGAAAGATTGAAAAGAGCTCTTGTGTATGAATTCATGCCAAATGGTTCTCTTGACAAGTTCATATATCTCGATCCTCCAATCGCGCGCTCCCCCCTCAACTTGGAAACATTATACATGATTGCAGTTGGCACTGCAAAGGGACTAGAGTACTTGCATCGCGGCTGCAACACGCGAATTGTCCACTTCGACATAAAACCGCACAATATTCTCTTAGACCACAACTTCATACCGAAGATATCTGATTTCGGATTAGCTAAACTGTCCACAAGAAGAGACAGCATTGTGTCAATGCCGGTCGCTAGAGGAACTGTTGGATACATTGCACCCGAATTGATACTACGCTTTGGAGGAGGAGGAGGAGCTTCGCATAAGTCTGATGTCTACAGCTATGGAATGATGGTTCTAGAAATGGTAGGAGCAAGGCACAACATGGATACTAGAATGGATCGAACCAGCGAAATATATTTTCCGCATTGGATATATGAGCATCTTGAAGATGAAGAGGCTTTTAGAGCTCATCATGGGAGGACTATGTCAAATGAGCAAAGAGAAATTGCAATGAAAATGATCTTAGTAGCTTTATGGTGCATCCAAACAAGTCCATCCCATCGGCCTTCGATTAATAAGGCCTTGGAAATGATGGAAGGACCCCTTCAATCTATACAGACTCCACCAAAGCCTTTCTTCTACTCTCCTCACAGATCTCCAATGAATTCTACTCTCAGACATAATCTAGATTCGTCGGAGATGATGGAAGGGAATATTTTCTGAAGGGTGGTTTTGATTTGTGTTCTTGAATCATTTTTTTCGAACTGTGATTTGGCGTCGCAAAGGCTATAAACTGCCAACTGACTTAATTCAGTTGTAATATATATATAGAATTTTGAGATCAATAACATGTAGTACAATAATTTATCCTTATTATTAGAGCCTTAATTTCCATGGTAAACTAAAAAGCAAAAACAAAGATCCATTAAAGGTCGACCTTAATAATTAAGGCGCCGCTACAACACCACGTACTTATCTATCAATCTTGTTTGCGCTTGAGAAGCACGAACACGAAATTCATGCTTGATTCCTCCAAAATGGAAAAAGACTCGGATAGTTTGTTCGTGAAGAGATCGAATAGCTCGTCTATGATCTCATCGTCGTGTCCAAAATGTTGTCTAATGAGCCCTTCAGAACATGCTCTATTGTGCTTGCTGTACACTTGAATGACCCCTTTGCCTTGCAAGATTGGGGAGTCTTGAGTCTCCATTCTCTCAATGGTGAAATGTCCATTTCTCTCCACCAATGCTTCAACCTCCTTGGGCGACGCCGCGTAAAATGGCATGTTGAATGAATCGACTTTAGTTTGATCAACTTTACCCTGCAAGAAACCAAATCAATGATTGATTCAATTAAGTTTCATATACATACATTTGATGTAGAAATCACAGGATGCATGCATGAATTTAATTAACTAGTAGCTAGCTATTACTAGTACTAGTACTATATGTATATGTACATTGTCTCACCATCTTGACCATGTCCATGAGAGCAGAACCAAGGAGACTGAAAAACACGCCGACAAGAAACCGCGAGTACGGTTGCCCGTCTCGAATACAAGGAAAAGAAAGAACCATAAGACCACCATGGACAACCTCTTTGGCCCTTGCATCGAAGAACCTCTCCATGTCCTTAGAAAATTGTCCCTTGTAGGCCTCCATTACTTCACTAGGTGCATTAGAGTAGTGAATCCTCCCTATGTTCACGACGTCTTCGGGCACCTCGGAGAGCCACTGGAGTGCACTTAAAGAGCACACCAAATCGATAGACTTCTCGGGAAACAATCTAGTATGGAAAGATCCGGGCACACCAGCCGCAAAATACCGCCTTTCTAGAGGCAGCAAGTTGAAGAGAGTGTTGAAATCATTAGAAAGTTGGTCATTGAAGTAGACATGGAATTCAGGTAGGGGAAGCTTTAACCCTTCGGAATGGTGCTTTTGTTCTATTGCTTCCACAATGCTTTCAACTGCAATGAACGTGTTAGGCCCGGCGGAGCAGCCAAGGTCCGTGATCCGAAAAGACTTACCATTACAAAGGTGTTTGATGTCAAGCTTCTCCATTATAGCTTCATGGATCAGAGACTTTGCTGCCTCAAAACCAGATCTCTGCCAAACAAATTAAGTGATGATTATATGAATTGATGTGCAAAACAAAATCATACATATAAATGTATACACATATATAGATTTAATGAAACAAACAAGTATAATATATGTGCACCTGAAGAGATGAGTTATTGGCATAGCTATAATCTCCAACTCCACCATTCATGGCAACTGACTCAATCACTACCTTCTCCATTTCCAATATCTCCACCTCCCTCAATCTCCAGATCTACCTCTATTTATGTCATACAAGGCTAATTAAATATTCAAATTCCTGCTCTACAAAATCAATTGATGGCACTTAATTTTTTTCAATTTGCATGGGGTTTTGTTAGATTATGATCATTAAAAAAGTTGAGTTTCTAAGTTTCTTCTCATGAGAAAGATGAACATATTTTTTTTTAATTATTGTCAAGGTATTCAAGGCACATCATCGACTAATCCCAAACTTGAGTAGGTAGGACCAAGTGGGCAACAAACCTCTCATCGAGAAAATTTAATAGTGGCTCCATACCCAGGTCTCCATGCCATGGTTATTAATAATTGAAGTCTCTAATAAGCTAACATAAAGATTGCCTCGTAGAAATCTCAAAGCATGGTCAAAAGGAAACCAACAAATTAATATACTCCCTACGATCATTCAAAAGCATGGTCAAAAAGATACAATAATTAAGGCGGCCTTAATTACGTGTGTAATTTACATATATGTCATTTGACGCTAAATGAATTGAAGAATTGAAAAATCATAAATGTTTGAATTTTATAAACGTAAACTAGGTAAAAATGCAATAAATACATTTTTGAATTCTGAAAACGACTTATAATTATGAATAAGAAGTTTTTGCTCAAACGACTTGTATAAATAACTGGAGGGAGTATATGTCAAGACTCAAGAGGATGTCACTCAATTTTTTCCTTTACTGATTATAAACTTGATGAAGTTTACAAGATCGATCAATATAATATGACATAAGAGAAGAGTGGGACTATATATATATATGTATAATTAATTAATTAATTAATTAATTAACATATGGATCGTCAACTTTGGCTTGCACTGCATACAATAATTTATTAAGTACCAATTGAAGAGTCATCAAATTCAATTAATTTGTTTCTTCAAATCCGTATAACTCGATTAATTTACTCTCTAATAATTCAGAGACTCATTTTCTCCATCGAGTATATGTGATGCTCATTAAGTAATAGTAAAATTTATTATTTTTATTATTTTTTTAAAGAAACCAATATAAACCTGCCCCTACTTTTCATTTACTTTTTCTAGAACATAAGCAACCACTACAACACTTATCTATCTGTATAATCTATCTATATATGTAACTAGTTGTTTCCTTGCGATTATTGCGCATATGTCGATGAAGACCTTCATGATTTATATGTATGAAAGAAGGCAAAAAAATAAAAAAATTACAAAATGACGGTGTCGTAGTTCACTTAAAAAAAAACCAAATCAACAATAAACTAATCCGGCGATGCTGAATTGGTACGGTTCTGTTGCTAAATCACTTTGCAACAAATCAGCGACAGATAGTATATAGTTGTTACTAAACTCTTTGTTGCTAGTGCAACTCAATGACAAATTTGGTATTTCATGTCATTCAGCTGACATATTTGCGACAAAGCGTCATCGTACCGACCAACAACATAAATGAGTCTGTTGCTGATCGAAATCCAGTCAGCAAATATGTGTCTGTTGCAAATCGTTTGCTACGATCTGTCATTGATTTGCCTTTGTCAAGAAAGACGCGTTCTCGTCGCAACTGTTTCTTGTTCAAAGATAGACTTTATCTGTCGCTGATTGTGCGTAGTCATCAATGACGCTGTCTGGCGCAATTCTGTTGCTATTCAGCGACTGACGCTGTAACGGCCCGAAAATTTGACCTGTGCCACGTGCCAGGTCAGAGTCCTATGTAGGACCCACTCGTCAAAATACGTATGTCCGAATCTCGGGTGGAGACACCGAGAATATTCAATTTAAGATTTTAATGCTAATTGTTGAGAAAAGTATACGCGCGAAATTCGGTGAGCCGAAACACGAACGGGGATACGCCTCGAATCGCGTGCCGACGTAAGACCGAAATAGTGGCTTTATGTGATTTTAATGTGTATATTGGATACGCCCCCTTGATGCGTGTAGCACGAGTATCGAGATTGTGAAATGAGGCGGGTTGGTGCCTCGAGATGCGCTGCTTAATTTATAAGAAAATCATAAAAAATATGTTTTTGATGTGCCTCGAGTTTCGTTCCGCACGGATCTCGAGGACACAAGTTCACTTAATGAGGAAGAAATCAAAAAAGAAAAAGAAAAAAAGAGGATCGGATAAGGAGAGAAGGAGAGGAAAAAGAGAAAAAGAGAAAAAGAGAGAGAGAAAGAAAGAGAGAGGTGAAGAGAAGGAGCTCTGGCGAGCGGCCTCGCCATCGCGGCGGCAGATCGGAGACGATGCAGGTCAGTGAGCGCGGTGGAAGGCGACGGTGACGGTCAGCAGCGCGACCCCAGCATCGCCCCACGGTAGCGACGACAGTCGGTAGAGGCTCGGTCTGCAGGGCAGCGGCGGTGGTGAAGACCTGCACCTCTGAGGCTGTGGACGACTAACAGCAGACGCGCAGCGGAGCTCCAGCCGCGGATGGCGGCTCGCGGGTGACTCGGAGGCCGGCTCCAGTGCCAGGAGGTGGCGCGGTTGTGACGGCCCCAATTTTCCACGCATTGGGCCCCGCCCGGCCTAAGCCCATGTGGACCCCCGAGCCAGTCTCGCAAGGTCAACGAGAGCCTAGTCAGCCTTCAAATCCATCATTTTCAGTACATTCAACATTTTACAGTTGAGTTATTAATGTTATGTCAAGATTTAAAAATTTAGCGGAAGCAACTAATACATTAAATAACTCAACAAAAGGATCAGGGATTTAGACAACCTAATTGTGGAACCCAGTAAATATCATCAGATGAGAGTAAATACAAAAATTCACCTAGCTAAGCTTTCCCTCTGCTACTCTTCCGCGGCTCTGCACTCAGTCACACATAAGAATGACGAGCTCGGGTAAGTAAATCCAGTAGGAGATATACACAACATTTCACAATATCCAAAGCAGTCGAATTCATGCAAATAGAATGAAAGGAATCAATAACGCGTGAATATAAAAGACTGTAAACAATCCATCGATGAGTGAGGCCCAATAATAAGGAGTTCCGACCAAAAGTCGTTGAGTCGCGGTACAAGCCCAACAGACTCGGGTTTAGGACGAGACCCTAGCCTCCCAACCCTAACCCTTGCGACTATGAGACATTCACAGACCCGGATCTAGGACGAGACCCCTGCCTCCCAGCTCTAGCCCGTACGACTATGAACCATTCATGGACCCGGATAATATCGACGGACGACCATGAAAGACCTCGGGTTTAGGACGAGACCCCTGCCTCCATCCCTAACCCTCTCATAACGCGGATAAATAGTAACAATGACTCACTTGCCAATGGACTCACTCAATCGATAACAATTTCAACGATAGCTATCATCACAAAGCAGTGAACAACAATAAAGCTATCGCAAAACAATAAACAACAACAACCTATGGAGAGAAAATGAAATACTGTATAAGTCCCTAGCTGGTTTACTTACCTCGAGAAATCGCGAACCCAAAATGTGTGGCTTGCGTCTCGATTTGCGCACCCGACACTCGACTCCTAAGTCCCTCCATCGCGTCGTCGCGATTTCGTCAAAATCGCTCATCCGACCGGTCAACAACGCACCACCGCGCCGTCGCTCGCCGTCGAACCTCCTCATGAACATTACAGTTATGTTTTCCATTAGACTTGTCTACACTATGTGGTATGTTATAATTTGCCACTACTATTCAGCTTTTCACGTGCTGTTTTATCTTGAAACCAAGCTTTCCTACATTTATTTCCTCCATTTATTATACTTATACCTTTTACCTTGCTAAATAATTTATGTGATTACGATATATATATATATTAAATTTCAAGCCCCGAGAAAAGAAAGGGGAAAATTGTGTCATGCTACAACAAGATTTTTGTGTTTTGTTTGAATAAAGCTTCTGCTTAACTATGAACACATTCACAATTCTTCCTTTTGAAATGATCCTTTCTCCTGATGCTTGATCTATGCAGAGACAACTGGAGACTCTTGGCGCCCAATGGGCACATGCTTGTATTTGTATTTGGTTAAATTGGTTCCCAAGCTTTTATCTATGGTTATGGAGCTTTTTAGTGACGTGACTAATCTGCACTTGAGTATTGTCGGTCCCCATACGGGAGTTGACTTTAGCTTTTTTCATTTAGGATGCTTGAACTTTTTTAATTTAATTTTTTTATCAATGAGACACAAACTCGGACCTCTTGTGTAAGAATAGCCGAGTCTTTTGTCAATTGGACCAATCGACTGTTGTTTTTTCTTCGATAAGAAAGGAAATACAACTTGTTTTCACGACCCCAACCTCTTGCACAAGAGGCTCTATACTACAGTTATTTAATTTCTTTTTGATACCTATTTAATTTTACGAGAAATAGCTGAAACACTTGTACAGATGGTAAAGCGATTTCATGATCATTACGTCATAAAATTGACTCTTATCGTTGGAGATGTGTGAACTGAA
This sequence comes from Stephania yunnanensis, assembly GCA_039657365.1. NCBI lineage: Eukaryota > Viridiplantae > Streptophyta > Magnoliopsida > Ranunculales > Menispermaceae > Stephania > Stephania yunnanensis. The sequence continues at coordinate 52,029,601 of CM077588.1, read as the reverse complement.
AGTTAGTGTGACGACCCAAACTCTGAGGCAAACTGGGTATCGCCAAGTCGCCAGACACGTCACCATGCATGCCACGTTACCTCACACTTATTTTTAACTACCCGCGACCTAAAATTTTGTACGTATCTTATTCGTTTTAACTTAGTATTTATGGATATTTTTATGAATATTTACATTAAATTGACTAAGTTAAATTGTTCACGATTTATCCAATTAATATAAGTTAAACATTAAAGCGGAAGTCTTTGAAGCATGCAAATATCATAGAAATGAAAATCTTGCATTGTATAAATAACCATATAGTGTGGAAACCCGACATTAGATACCATGTATATCAAAGAGCGACAAAAGTACAAAAGATGAGTATATATATGTATCAGGTATACAAGTCGTCCCAAAAAATTCATAAAAGCATTAAATAAATGCATACAAACACCTACGCAAAAAAAGCTGATGGGGCTCTCCTAACTCAGAGGTAGTCGCTTAAGATCCCTTGCCCCGACTCATCGTAGGATCTGCGATTTGTCACCTAGAATAATGACAAATCCTTGTGAGTAAATTCCAAAGAACGTTAGCTAATATTCACGAAATCTAATAAAACGGCTACAATTCATGCAATTTAAATAAGGAACAAGAATAAAGTAATCGCATGAAAATAAGTCGTTGAGAAGTCAAATTTGGACACGAGTGTAGCGTGACAGAGAACCATAGTCGACATCCGGGAATCGTCTTAGCTAAACCGATAGGAACCCATGACAACCGCCTCGCCAAACATCTCACGGTCGAATGAGAGGAACCCATGAACGGGAGAACCCCATCCAAACATCTCTCGAGAGGAACCCATGACAAAGACTTAGGTCTTCGTCAAACATCTCTCAACCTACGGGTCTCGCGGAAAATAATCACCGCATAGCCCTAACATGGCCAATTACTTGAATAGCACGGGTTAGCTAGCCCCGGGGTGTGAGTCCCTGCCATGTCCGTCCCCGTCGACAAACACACATACACACGTGAGACTAGATGAACAGTAAATGAACAACAATAAATAGCACAATGGAATAATTGAAACGTGAAATAAAGTAAGTATCATAAATGAATTTTAACTAATTTTCTCGTGGGTTTACTTACCTCAAACAATTTGCAAATCGCCCTCGAAACGTCCCGCACACACCTCGAGATACGTACCCGACACCCGACTATGGTATCCTAAGTCCCTGGGTCCAATTATACAATTTTCATTATTTTAGAGTCACATGAATTTATAATGTGAGACCAAAATTTGTAATTTTTATTCCAAAAAGTTTAATTTTTGACACATTTTTCGAATCATACCATGTTAATTTTTTTTCGTTGCAGCACGTCTTGATGTTGTTACACTCATGTACTCATTATAAAGCTACACTTAATTAATCGATGTGAGACTATATTACTGTCAGTAACGACCCATTTTAGTAATTTCTATTAAATTTACGAGACGTGGACGCCAAATTTCGGATCTACGTGGATGCCGCGGTAGGCTAGGACACACAAGGACTTAGGTATAAAGGTTATGGTGTGTTAGTTGCTTATTTGCGTTGTACTTTATTCAAATACATCACATGTGTGTATGTGCAAAATAATATGTGTGAGGGTGTGTGAACTGTATTTGCCTCGATATGCGTGTCGATGCGGGTACCAGGTAGTTGGCGGGACCGAATATTAAGAGGAGGAAACTAAAACACAACGAGATTGTGTGAACTGCATTTGCCTCGATATACGTGTCGACTCCGGTATCGGGTAGTCGACGGGACCGAATATTAGGTCGGGGAAACGAAAACACACAAAGTGAATAAAATTTTGTCAAGTAACTAATATGGAATAGATATTGGGTGACTAATGACGCGGCGGTATGCGCATATCACGGTTCGGACGTGAAACCGAGCGTTGAAACCCTCAAAAACACGAGCGAGTGTCTTAGTTGTGTCACAATTAGGTGTCAGAACACCTAACATCATACTTGTCCAAACTACACCACACATGTCCAATTCACATACAAGTGTCCACCCACCCACCTACACCTACACCACACACACATACACACACACAGACCAGAACAGGGAGAGCGAGAGGAAGAAGAAGAAAATGAGATGGGGAGGAGAAGAAGGAACGCGCCGGGAAGGAGAAGAGGAGGTGGAGACGTCATGGGACCTGTTATAGTCCGGGGTCGGGCCGGGTCGAGTCCGACCTTTTTGGGTCGACCCAACCCAAACCCAAACGGAAAAAAAAAAAAAAAAAGAAAAAGAAAAGAAAAGAAAAAATGAAAGAAAAGTTAAAAAAATTTAGAAAAAAATGGAAAAATTTCTTAAAAAATATATTTCGATAAAATTAATAAAAATTGATAAAGTGCTATGAAAAGAAAATATATGGAAATGTCGGACGTGACTTTTTGCAGGGTTTTGCCTAGAAAAACGTGAAATGGACAATCTGGCCTAAAACTTTTTGGAAAATTATTGTAAATTATCATGCTAACTTAAATTATTAATAAATGGACATAAGTTGACACGGTGATCAATTGGCGACCAAGGACTCAGTGGACTTGGACCCAGGGATTGATTATGGGGTAGTGGAGGGTGTTGTGAGGTTTGTGAAACTCAATGAAAAAACTCTCGAGTATTTATTTTGTCTTGTATTTCCATTCATTTCCAGTATTCCTTGTGCTTTTTATTACATTCATATCTTGTCATTTTTTGGACGGTTGTTTGTGTTACTCCCACCGAATTTTTCGTTGTGTGTCTATGCATTCTAGACCATAACATGTGTATCAGGAGTTCTCGGTGGATAACGACCCGAGCTATTGAACTGCCACATGTGTTATTGCGTCGTAGGTCTACGCCGGCTACCGAGAGGGATCAGGTGATAGCTAGTTGGGCGTGCCCACTGGTGGGATCCTGGACGAGAATCCGAAGTATGGTTTAGTCTTACTGGAACAAGCACACATGTTTGCGCTTTATTGTTATCTATGCATGCGATGCCCTACTTACAGTTGTCTGTTTACATTCCGCATGTTTATTTAACAGTATTTATTGACTTCCACTTGTTTATGTGAATGCTCGGAGGAATTCCTTGGGATTTTACTGACTGGACTCGTCATCCATTTTCTTATGTGATGATTGAGTGCAGATCCGAGTACAAGTAAAGGCAAAGGGATCTTAGGCGACTACCTCTGACTGCCTACCCTATAGGAGTACTTGTACATGTGATTATTTTGATATTTTGATTCTTTTGGGAACTGGGAAGTGACATGACCTTGTACATGCTTAGTTTTATATGGTACAATTGTTTACTTCGAAATTTTGGGGTTTTTCACACTAGGTTTTGTTTAATTGTTTCATGAAAATTTTTGCATTTAAAATACGACTTCCATTTGAATATATTAACATACTCAAGTGGATACGAAATTCGAGACAAAGAAAGGACGGGTAGGTGCCGTACATGTGTAGTAGAGCCAGCTGGCAAGGAGTACACAAAGACACATCACCTCGGGGTGGCGAGGGCCGCCGCAGTTGGTATCAGAGCTCAGGTTTGGCTTAAGATATTGGGATACCAACGCCACAGTTGGTATTAGAGTAAAGAAGAAGTCCTAAGACAATAAAACTTAATCAATGAACTTAGATGTGGAAACCGAAGTAATTGTCTTAGAACTTTAGTTGGGAAGTGATGTGAGGTAGGTAGAGTTAGAACTGATATACGTGTTATGTTTTCATTTTATTTTATGATATACGTATATACCTCGCGATTGATCTGGAGCATGTTCTCGATGCAGATTATGGACGGACAGTGTAGTGCGTCGTTTTAGACTAGACAGACTAGCGATATGATTAGGGATGTCCCGATTAGGGCGAGTGTGGAGGATAGACTCTCGGCCCAGGAGACGCAAATGGCCGAGGTATTACGTCTATTACACGAGCAGACCGCAGCACTGGCGGCACTCACTTCGGCTAGAGAGCCAGTAGTTATGACTGTACCGGCGGAGATATTTATTGTTCAGGGGGTACTTCAGACACCAGTTCAGGGGGTAGCGGCAGAGGCACCCATAGAGACAGCTACCGCAGTTGTTCCTTTGGAAACGTTGACTCTTCCGCCTCTACTGACGATGACGGACCAGGTTATTGCCACCCCCGCTGCTGGTACTCCTTCGATATCAGCATTCGTTTTGGCGCCAGAGGCAAAGTTATTGAAAGAGTTTTTGAAGTTCCGACCTGGATTTTTTTACGGCAGCGGTGATCTTGAAGCTGTAGGGAGATGGATAATGTCCCATCCGCGTTTTCGTAAGCTGATGAGGAATGATGAGACAATACATGCACGACTTTCAGGAGGTTGTTTGGGAGGGAATGCGGCAGTCTGGTGGACGACATATACGGATACTCATCCAGAACCAACGACATGGACTGAGTTTAGAGAGCTATTCTACGATCAGTACATACCGATGGAGGTTAGGTTGAGACTAAAGGAGGAGTTCTTGGCCCTGCGACAGGGAATTCAGAATTTGATGCAGTATATGGAGAGGTTCTGACGTTTGTTGCAGTTCTCTCTAGATGTTGTCGGGACATAGTGCTTGCAGATGTATTATTTCACCAGAGGGGTTGATGACAAGATTGCGTCAGCAGTTATCTCCTCCGGAGCCACAACACTGAAGGAGATTTTTGACATGGCATTGGCTCATGAGACATATATACTGCAGAGGGTTGGCCGACATGCGACTGGCAAGGAGGTGCAGTCAGGGCAGAGTTCTGGGTCGACTCAGAGGTAGAAGAGACCAATGGAGCGTCCGGATAGAGGCCGGAGATATGATAGACGGGAGAGGGGCCGCCGGGATGATTTTCAGGGCAGTCGGTTCTGCTATGAGAGGCCACGATCGAAGATTAACCTTCGCTCAGGTTATCACCAGTTGAGGATTCGAGAAGAGGATATCCCGAAAATCGATTTCAGCACGAGATACAGATTATTCGAGTTCACCGTCATGTCGTTTGGCCCGACGAACACTCCAGCGATTTTTATGGATTTGATGCATAGGGTTATGAGGCCATATTTGAACAGATTCATCATCGTATTCATCGACGATATCTTGATCTACAGCAAGACTCGGGAGGTTCACGAGGAACATCTTAGGGTAGTGTTCACGACACTGAGATAACACCGACTGTACGCCAAGTTTAGCAAGTGTGATTTTTGGCTACGTGCGGTGAAATTCTTAGGTCAAGTCATCAGTGAGCAAGGTATCTCAGTGGATTCAGAAAAGATTAGGGAGATCATTGACTGGAAGACACCTGAGTCTGTGGCTCATATACGGAGTTTCCTTGGACTAGCCGGATACTACTGACGATTTGCGCAAGACTTTTCCTTGATCGCAGCGCCGATGACGAGACTAACTAAGAAAGACGTCAGATTTGATTGGTCAGCTGAGTGTGAGCAAGCATTTTGTGAATTGAAGCGGATATTGACATCCGCACCAATATTGACATTTTCGGAGCCGGGCAAGACCTTGACAGTATATACATATGCGTCGGGCATTGGTCTTGGATGTGTGCTGATGCATGATGGTAGACCAGTTGCCTATCTTTCTTGACGGTTGAGACCCCACGAGGAAAAATATCCAGTGCACGACCTGAAGCTTGCAGCGGTCGTCTTCGCACTAAAGGGTTGGAGGCACTATCTCTATGGAGTGCGATTTGTGTTATATACAGATCACCAGAGTTTACGTTACATCTTCATTCAAAGGGATCTGAATATGTGCCAGCGGAAATGGCTGTAGTTGCTGAAGGACTACGACTTTGCTATTAAATATCACCTCGGCAGAGCGAACGTCGTAGCAAATGCATTGAACATGAGTGGACTCAATAGTTAGACTGTTCTGCAGCAGATGACACATGAGCATGACTTATTACAAGAATCATCAGTTATGTGCATGACCGAGTTGTCGACTACGGAGGAATGACACATTTGTTGTCAGTTGAGGATACCGACAGTATCAATTGAACGGGTTTCCGACTGTCAGAGGATTGATGGGCTCTATGAGTGGGTCAGTGGTCTATCACGAAATTCAGAATGCATTGATCGGGCAGAAATCACAGATCGGTGTTTGAGATATCAAGGGAGATTATGGAAACCTGTGGATCAGGAGATACGAAATGGGATTCTAGAGGAGGCACACCGGTCTCGTTACATAGTTCATCCTGGTCGGACCAAGATGTACCATGATTTGAAGTGACTATTCTGGTGGTCAGGGATGAAGGTTGACGTAGGTGCGTACGTTAGGAGTTGTCACATTTCCCAGCAGTTGAAGGCTGAGCACGAACGACCTTGTGGATTATTACAACCGTCGCCCATTCCACAATGGAAATGGGAACATATTACTATGGATTTCGTTAGTGGGCTCCCGCGGACATCGAAGCGTCACGATGCAGTTTGGGTAGTGATTGATAGACTGACGAAGTCGGCTCACTTCATTCCAATTTCGATGAAATACACATATCCCCAGCTGAGCATATTGTATGAGCGGAAGATTATTAGACTTTATGGGATGCCAGTTTCCATTGTGTCAGACGGAGATTTCAAATTAACCTCGAAACTATGGGAGGCAATGCACAAACAATTTGGCACCAGGTTGCAGTTTAGTCAGCTTATCATCCTCAGACTGATGGTCAGTCAGAGCGGCTAATCCAGATTTTGTAGAATATGCTCAGGGCATGCATATTACAATTTGGGGGTTCGTGGGAGGATTATCTGCTTCTGTGTGAGTTTGCATACAATAACAGCTATCGGAGGAGCATTGGTATGCCACCATTTGAGGCACTGTATGGGAGACCCTGTAGATCACCTGCTTGTTGGGCAGAGCCGGAAGATACAATGACGGTAGGTTATGAGATAGTTGTTGATCATACAGAGAAAACTCGACAAATTTGTCAAAAATCGCGAGCTGCACATGTTAGACAGAAGAAATACGCGGATAAGTATCGAGATGGTCCGAGCTATGACGAGGGCAATATGGTGTATTCAAATGTTTCTCCTTGGAAAGGTCAACAGAGATTTGGCGTTAAGGGGAAACTAGCGCCGAGATATATTGGGCCATACCGGATTGCACAAAGAGTAGGCCCTGTCGCATATCGGTTAGAGTTACCTGCCGAGTTAGATGGGATTCATCCGATCTTTCACATTTCCATGTCGAGACTCACTAGGTCAGGGTCGATGTAACGGCCCATTTTATAAATGTCTCTTCAATTTACAGACGTGGACGTCAGCTCAGATCTACGTGGATGTCGCAATAGGCTAGGACGCACGGGGACTAGAGTATGCTAGGTAATTGTGTGTTGGATGCTTATTCGCGGTGAAATTTATTGAAATACATCGCATGTGAGACTAAAACACACAAACTTTATATAAAAATTGACAAAGTAACTAATATGAAATGATATTAGGTGGCTAGTGATGCGGCGGTACGCGTATATCGCGGTTCGGACGTGAAATCGGACGTCGAAACGCCCGAAAAATGGGCGAGTGTCCCAGTTGCGTCACACTTTGGTGTCAAGGACACAAAGTCAAAATTACTTATCTTTATCTAAACCACTCCATCACCTTTCTCTCGACATCTCAAGCACACACACATACACCACCCATACACACCACACACCCACCGATCGGGAGGCCGAGAGAAGGCACGCGGAGAGGAGGAGGAGGAGAAGAAGACGTCAAGAAAGAGAGGAGAACGTGGAGACGTCACGATTGAGGTGTGTTTCGGTGGTTTTTGTTGTGGGTTTCGGGTTGGGCCGTGGTGGCGAGACGGGGGTTCGGCCATGAGGCCGAACCAAGTCGCGTGGTGATGGCAGGGGTGTCTCCCCTGCCATCTAGTCCACCGGGGGTTGGGGTGGAGAGCAACCCCAACCCCAAACCCCAAATCTCGAAAAAAAAAAAATTCTGATCGAACCAGTGAAAAGTGGTTCAATCAGAGGATGAAGATGCGCATGTGCGCGAGCGTGCGCGCGTGTGCATTCCCCTCATGGGTCGGGCCCAGAATGGGCCAGGCTCGGCCGACCCGACCCAAACCTACCCGAGCCGAGGCCGGGCCGGGTCGGGTCCGACCCGTCTGGGTCGACCCGACCCAGAGCCAAGCACTAAAAAAAAAAAAGAAAATAGAGGAAAAATTTGAGAACTTTGTGGAAAATTTCGAAAAAATTGAGAAAATTCTGAAAAAAATATATTTCCATAAAATAAATGGAAATTTATGAATTTATATGAAACGTAAAATATTTGGATATTTCGGACGCGACTTTTTGCGGGATTTGTCTCGAAAAGCGCGAAATAGGCAATTTGGCTTAAAATTTTTAGAAATTTGTTGTAAATTTTCATGCTAAATGAAATTATTGATAAATGGACATAGGTTGACACGGGTGATCAATCGGCGACCAATGACCCAAAGTGGACTTGGACTCGGGGATTGATTACGGGGGGTGGTAGAACGCGTTGTGAGGTTTGTAAAACCCAATGGAAAAACTCTTGAGTATTTATTTTGCTTTCATATTTCCATTCTTTTCCATTATTCATTATGATTTTTCCTATATCTTATCTTATCGTTGTTTGCACGGTTGGTTAGTTACTCCCACCGGATTTTCAGTTGTGTGTCTATGCGTGTCTATGCATTCTAGACCATAATATATGTATCAGAAGTGCTCGATGGAAAACGACCCGAGGGAACTGTTACATGTGTCGGTGCGTCGTAGGTCTACGTGGCCACCGAGAGGGATCAGGTGATAGCTAGTTGGGTGCGCCCACTGGTGGGATCTTGGAAGAAAATCCCGAAGTATGGTTTAGTCTGACTGGAACAGACATACACATTTGCGCTTTATTGTTATTTACGCATGCGATGCCCTACTTACAGTTGTCTGTTTACATTTCGCATGTTTATTTAACGGTATTTATCGAATTCCACTTATTTATATGAATGCTCAGATGAGTTCATTGGGATTTTACTGATTGTACTCGTCATCTGTTTTTTTCTGTGATGATTGAGTGCAGATCCTAGTACAAGTAAGGGCAATGAGATCTTACGTGACCACCTCTGACTGCCTATCGTTGAGAATTACTTGTACGTGTATTTTTATTTTTGATATTTTGATTCTTTTGGGAACTTGGGAGTGACATGACTTTGTACATGCTTAGTTTTATATGGTACAGTCATCTACCTTTATACACGGTACTTGTCGGGGTTTTTCCACAGTAGGATTCGTTAACTTCATTAATATTTCTTGCATTTACGTACAACTTCCGCTGCATTTGTCATTTATACACCGTACACACACAAGTGGATGCGAATATCGAGACAGAGTAAGGACGGGCAGGTGCCGTACGCGTGTAATTGGGCCAGTTGGAAAGGAGTACACGGAGACACGTCACCCCGGGGCGGCGAGGGCCGCCACGGTCGAGATCGACGATAGAGTTGGGATAGGTGGAGATACAGCATGGCGTGACTTATGAGGAAAGATCGATCGAGATTGTTGACCGTCGAGTACAAATTCTCCGGAATATGGAACTCGCGAAGGTCCTAGTTCGTTTGCAGCATCATAAGACGAAGGGACTCACCCTGGAAGCTCGAGTCGACGATGAGGATGCGATACCCTCAACTATTCTCTGGCATGGGACCTTAGTTACAGTTAAATTTCGGGACGAAATTTTATTTAGTCGGGAAGAACCGTAACGACCCATTTTAGTAATTTCTATTAAATTTATAGACGTGGACGTCAGCTCAGATCTACGTGGACGTCGCGGTAGGCTAGGACACACGGGGACTTAGGTATGAAGGTTATGGTGTGTTAGTTGCTTATTTACGGTGTACTTTATTCAAATACATCGCATGTGTGTATGTGCAAAATAATACGTGTAAGGTATGTGAACTGTATTTGTCTCGATATGCGTGTCGACACGGGTACTAGGTAGTTGACGAGATCGAATATTAGGACAAGGAAACTAAAACACAAGGAGATTGTGTGAACTGCATGTGCCTCGATATATGTGTCGACTCGGGTATCGGGTAGTCGACGGGACCGAATATTAGGTCGGGGAAACAAAAACACACAAAGTGAATAAAAATTTGTCAAGTAACTAATATGGAATAGATATTGGGTGACTAACGACGCGGCGGTACGCAGATATCACGGTTCGGACGCTAAATCGGGCGTCGAAACGCCTGAAAACACGGGCGAGTGTCTTAGCTGTGTCACAATTAGGTGTCAGGACACCTAACATCACACTTGTCCAAATCACGCCACACTTGTCCAATTCACATACAAGTGTCCACCCACCTACACCTACACCACACACACACACACACACACACACACACACACACACACACACACACACACACACACACACACACACTGGAACGGGGAGGCGAGAGGAAGAAGAAGAAAATGAGAGGAGGAGGAGAAGAAGGAGAAGAGGAGGTGGAGACTTCACGGTCGAGGTGAGTCATCGTCGGTTGTGGGTTCTGGTGGTTGGCAGTGGGGTGGCCAAGAGTGGGTTCGGCCATGGAAGTCGAACCGGACCAAGGCGGAGATGGCAGGGGTGTCTCCCCTGCCATCGATTCCACTAGAGTTGGGGTGGAGAGCAACCCCAACCCATCACCGAAGAAGAAGAAGAAAAAAAAATTCTTCCCCGTGGGCCATGGGCCGAGCCTGGACCTGTTTTGGTCCAGGGCGGGGTCGAGTCCGACCCTTTTGGGTCGACCCGACCCAAGCCCAAACAGGAAAAAAAAAGAAAAAGAAAAAGAAAAGATAAGAAAAAAAGAAAGAAAGAAAAGTTGGAAAAATTCCTAAAAATTTGGGAAAATTCCGAAAAAAATATATTTCTATAAAATAAATAGAAATTGATAAAATGCTATGAAAAAAAAAATATGTGGAAATGTCGGACTCGACTTTCTGCGGGGTTTTGCCTCGAAAAACGTGAAATGGGCAATCTGGCCTAAAATTTTTTAGAAAATTATTGTAAATTATCATGCTAACTTAAATTATTAATAAGGTTGACACGGTGATCAATTGGTGACCAATGACTCAGTGGACTTGGACCCGGGGATTGATTAAGGGGTAGTGGAGCGAATTGTGAGGTTTGTAAAATCCAATATAAAAACTCTCGAGTATTTATTTTGTTTTGCATTTCCATTCATTTCCAGTATTCGTTGAGCTTTTATTACATTCATATCTTGTTATCTTTTGGACGGTTGGTTGAGTTACTCCCACCGAATTTTTCGTTGTGTGTCTATGCATTCTAGACCATAACATGTGTATCAGGAGTTCTCGGTGGATAACGACCCGAGCTATTGAACTACTACATGTGTCAGTTCGTCGTAGGTCTACACCGGCCACCGAGAGGGATCATGTGATAACTAGTTGGGTGCGCCCACTAGTGGGATCCTGGACGAGAATCCGAAGTATGGTTTAGTCTTACTGGAACATGCACACATGTTTGCGCTTTATTGTTATCTATGCATGCGATGCCCTACTTACTGTTGTCTGTTTACATTCCGCATGTTTATTTAACGGTGTTTATTGACTTCCACTTATTTATGTGAATGCTCAGAGGAGTTCCTTGGGATTTTACTGAACGGACTCGTCATCCATTTTCTTCTGTGATGATTGAGTGCAGATCCAAGTACAAGTAAAGGCAAATGGATCTTAGGCGACTACCTCTGACTGCCTACCCTGGAGGAGTAAAACACACAAACTTTTTTGGGACAAAAAACTCCAGCTGAATTTGGGATGCATGTTTGTTTTCATACTAGTCTTTGGGGGTAAGAGGAGCTCACGCACGGTATTTTTGACCACACACCACAAGTTTTAGGAAAAGACTGCTGGCTGGCACTCCTAATGAAATTAAGCTGGTCACATGCTTGTATTTATATTTGGTAAAATCGGTTCCCAAGCTTTTATCTATGGTTATGGAGCTTTTTAGTCACGTGACTAATTTGCGCTCGACTATTGTCGCCGCGATAGCTTTTTTCATTTAGAAGGCTCGAACTTTTTTAATTTAATTTTTTCATCAATGAGACACAAATTTGGGACCTCTTGCTTAAGAATAGCTGAGTCTTTTGTCAATCGGATCAATCGACTGTTGTTTTTTCTTTGATAAGAAAGGAAATACAACTTGTTTCCACGACCCCAACCTCTTACACAAGAGGCTCTATACTATAGTTATTTAATTTCTTTTTGATGCCTACTTAATTTTATGAAAAATAGTTAAAACGCTCGTACAGATGGTAAAGCGACTTCATGGCCATTAAGTCATAAAATTGACTTTTATCGTTAGAGATGTTTGAACCGAAAGTTATTCCACAATAAATAAGTATGTCTTCATAATAAAGTAGAAGTGTGAAACACCCTTTAATTAATTAGTACACACTTATAAGTTGAAGGTAGTTATTTTTTTTTCTTATAGGAGGTTATTCGAGCCATCGCTAACACCAAAGCGATGGTGGATTCGACTAGTCCCTCCGAGTCCTTACTTGCCCCCAAAAAGAAATTAGAGGGATTAAGTATGGAACAAAATCGGTAGAGGCAAAAAATTGAACCCCACACCTTTAGTGTTATGAGCTCAATTATTATACCATCCACAAACTCTCTTGGGGCGTTGAAGGTGATTAAGTCCGAAACAAAATTGGAAATTTTTACAAATTGTCTACAATTCTTTTAAAAGGTTGAGATTTTGAAGAGTTTTTTTTTTTTTTTTTTTTTTTTTTTTTTGCAGACCAATTAGTCCCAACCATTGAAAAATCAGATTAAGATATGCTGAATCAACATTTCCTCTAAAACTCATACAATATCTTTCAAAACAACAGCTATGGCCGACTAAACATTTCATTTGCTATACATTAAATGACATGAAAATCATCAACAAGTCTTGACCCTCTAAAGAGTGAATAATAAAGACTAATTAGTTCCACAGTGCATGCATTGACAGTTTTATTATTAATACAACACAATGAAGACCAAACCACACACTTCACACATTCAACAATTTGAATTTCATGGCTCTCTTTCTCTCCCTATCTCTTCTCCTCCTCCTCCTCCTCCCCCACTCAGTTTCAGCCCAATGTTCTGATCTCTTCGCTTGCGGAAGCCTCGGCGACATCGGTTTCCCATTCGCCGACACAATCAGCGACGACAACCCGGATTGTAAAGCGTCGCCATTCATCTTAAACTGCTCAGACTACTTCAATCCTCAACTCCAATTCTCCAAACAAAACAAAGTGTACTCAGTTCAAGCAATGAACTATTCGCGACGCATGATCGTCGTCCGCGACTCGGAACTCGAATCTCAGTTGAACTCCAACCGCTGCGCCTCCCTCGCTAATTTCACTCATATTCCTACCTCCCCATTAGTCCAATTCAAAGATGTTAGTGAAGAGCTCACATTCTTGAAGTGCAAGAGAAAACAAGAAGTAGGACTAGTAGTACTACTACAATCACTAAGGAATTATAGTGGTTGTGTTGATGGATATGATCTGTACTTCAATGCAGATGGCACTGCAAGTTTTCCAACTCTGCCCGCGAGCCTACTCGATAAATGCGAGGTGATTCGGCTTCCGGTGTCGCAGTTACCGAGTAGCAGTAGTAATGCCGGGGGGCAAGGTTTGGCGGAAGCTGAGGCGGGGAGTTGGGCGAGTGCGAAGGGCAATAATGCGTCGGCGAAGAGTGGAAGCTGGGCTAGTGCTGAGTCAAGGCCAGGACAGAATGGGAATCCAGTAGTTAATTCAGGTGTGACAAGGCTTAGTTCTTTGTTGAAGGCTGAGTTCTCACTTGGGTGGGAAGTTCTGCCTACCTGTTCTCAGTGCCAACAAAGAGGGGGGACTTGTTCTGAAGATGGCAGTGGGAAGTTCCAATGCCGTCGCGGCAAGGGTGTGGCGACCGAGAGTGAGTGCTAATGGTAGTTCCCATTGTTGTGTTTTAATTTGTATGGATTTTTGATTAGTCCTTTTGATCAAAACTATATGTTGTTGTTGTTGTTGTCTCTTGTTATGGTGCAGGGCACGGGAATGCTAGGAGAAGGAAGGCTATTGCCATCGGTAATGTTTTCTTGTTGTAGTCCTTCGGACAAATCCAAAGACGTCCTGCAAATGCCTTATTTAGAAGACTAATAGAAACCGAAGAAGTTGGAGTACTAGTGTATATATAGGGGTAGACCGGAGATAACTAGGAATGCATTAGCTAGGATTGATTCTAATGTTCTTGCATCTTTGATTATGTGGCAGATGTATCAATTGCAGCGTCGGCGTTTATTCTGCTACTGCTGCTGATTTGGTATTGTTGGTCAAGTAAGAGAAGAAACTCAGCGAGAACTCAAGACGCGCAACTATTCGAGGACTATCTGCAAACTCATCAGTCCTTGAGTCTTAAGAGATACAGTTTTGCTGAAATCAAGAGAATGACTAAATCTTTCCATGACAAGCTTGGTCAAGGTGGTTATGGAGCAGTGTTCAAGGGAAAGCTATCGGACGACGGTCGTTTGGTGGCGGTGAAGGTGCTGACAGAATCCAAAGGCAATAATGTACAGGAATTCATCAATGAGGTTGGAAGCATTGGCAAGACTTGCCATGTCAACATTGTGACTCTTGTTGGTTTTTGTTGTGAAAGATTGAAAAGAGCTCTTGTGTATGAATTCATGCCAAATGGTTCTCTTGACAAGTTCATATATCTCGATCCTCCAATCGCGGTCCCCCCTCAACTTGGAAACATTATACATGATTGCAGTTGGCACTGCAAAGGGACTAGAGTACTTGCATCGCGGCTGCAACACGCGAATTGTCCACTTCGACATAAAACCGCACAATATTCTCTTAGACCACAACTTCGTACCGAAGATATCTGATTTCGGATTAGCTAAACTGTCCACAAGAGGAGACAGCATCGTATCAATGCCGGTCGCGAGAGGAACTGTTGGATACATTGCACCCGAATTGATACTACGCTTTGGAGGAGGAGGAGGAGCTTCGCATAAGTCTGATGTCTACAGCTATGGAATGATGGTTCTAGAAATGGTAGGAGCAAGGCACAACATGGATACTAGAATGGATCGAACCAGCGAAATATATTTTCCGCATTGGATATATGAGCATCTTGAAGATGAAGAGGCTTTTAGAGCTCATCATGGGAGGACTATGTCAAATGAGCAAAGAGAAATTGCAATGAAAATGATCTTAGTAGCTTTATGGTGCATCCAAACAAGTCCATCCCATCGGCCTTCGATTAATAAGGCCTTGGAAATGATGGAAGGACCCCTTCAATCTATACAGACTCCACCAAAGCCTTTCTTCTACTCTCCTCACAGATCTCCAATGAATTCTACTCTCAGACATATATAATCTAGATTCGTTCGAGATCATGGAAGGGAATCTTTTGTGAATTAAGGATGATTTTGATTTGTGTTCTTGAATCATTTTTTTTTTCCAACTGTGATTTTGGCATCGCAAAGGCTATAAAAACTGTCAACTGACTTAATTCAGTTGTTGTAATATATATATAGAATTTTGAGATCAATAACATGTAGTACAATAATTTATCCTTATTATTAGAGCCT
This sequence comes from Stephania yunnanensis, assembly GCA_039657365.1. Taxonomy (NCBI): domain Eukaryota; kingdom Viridiplantae; phylum Streptophyta; class Magnoliopsida; order Ranunculales; family Menispermaceae; genus Stephania; species Stephania yunnanensis. Next base: position 52,014,001 of record CM077588.1, on the reverse strand, counting down.
TAATTTCCATGGTAAACTAAAAAGCAAAAACAAAGATCCATTAAAGGTCGACCTTAATAATTAAGGCGCCGCTACAACACCACGTACTTATCTATCAATCTTGTTTGCGCTTGAGAAGCACGAACACGAAATTCATGCTTGATTCCTCCAAAATGGAAAAAGACTCGGATAGTTTGTTCGTGAAGAGATCGAATAGCTCGTCTATGATCTCATCGTCGTGTCCGAAATGTTGTCTAATGAGCCCTTCAGAACATGCTCTATTGTGCTTGCTGTACACTTGAATGACCCCTTTGCCTTGCAAGATTGGGGAGTCTTGAGTCTCCATTCTCTCAATGGTGAAATGTCCATTTCTCTCCACCAATGCTTCAACCTCCTTGGGCGACGCCGCGTAAAATGGCATGTTGAATGAATCGACTTTAGTTTGATCAACTTTACCCTGCAAGAAACCAAATCAATGATTGATTCAATTAAGTTTCATATACATACATTTGATGTAGAAATCACAGGATGCATGCATGAATTTAATTAACTAGTAGCTAGCTATTACTAGTACTAGTACTATATGTATATGTACATTGTCTCACCATCTTGACCATGTCCATGAGAGCAGAACCAAGGAGACTGAAAAACACGCCGACAAGAAACCGCGAGTACGGTTGCCCGTCTCGAATACAAGGAAAAGAAAGAACCATAAGACCACCATGGACAACCTCTTTGGCCCTTGCATCGAAGAACCTCTCCATGTCCTTAGAAAATTGTCCCTTGTAGGCCTCCATTACTTCACTAGGTGCATTAGAGTAGTGAATCCTCCCTATGTTCACGACGTCTTCGGGCACCTCGGAGAGCCACTGGAGTGCACTTAAAGAGCACACCAAATCGATAGACTTCTCGGGAAACAATCTAGTATGGAAAGATCCGGGCACACCAGCCGCAAAATACCGCCTTTCTAGAGGCAGCAAGTTGAAGAGAGTGTTGAAATCATTAGAAAGTTGGTCATTGAAGTAGACATGGAATTCAGGTAGGGGAAGCTTTAACCCTTCGGAATGGTGCTTTTGTTCTATTGCTTCCACAATGCTTTCAACTGCAATGAACGTGTTAGGCCCGGCGGAGCAGCCAAGGTCCGTGATCCGAAAAGACTTACCATTACAAAGGTGTTTGATGTCAAGCTTCTCCATTATAGCTTCATGGATCAGAGACTTTGCTGCCTCAAAACCAGATCTCTGCCAAACAAATTAAGTGATGATTATATGAATTGATGTGCAAAACAAAATCATACATATAAATGTATACACATATATAGATTTAATGAAACAAACAAGTATAATATATGTGCACCTGAAGAGATGAGTTATTGGCATAGCTATAATCTCCAACTCCACCATTCATGGCAACTGACTCAATCACTACCTTCTCCATTTCCAATATCTCCACCTCCCTCAATCTCCAGATCTACCTCTATTTATGTCATACAAGGCTAATTAAATATTCAAATTCCTGCTCTACAAAATCAATTGATGGCACTTAATTTTTTTCAATTTGCATGGGGTTTTGTTAGATTATGATCATTAAAAAAGTTGAGTTTCTAAGTTTCTTCTCATGAGAAAGATGAACATATTTTTTTTTAATTATTGTCAAGGTATTCAAGGCACATCATCGACTAATCCCAAACTTGAGTAGGTAGGACCAAGTGGGCAACAAACCTCTCATCGAGAAAATTTAATAGTGGCTCCATACCCAGGTCTCCATGCCATGGTTATTAATAATTGAAGTCTCTAATAAGCTAACATAAAGATTGCCTCGTAGAAATCTCAAAGCATGGTCAAAAGGAAACCAACAAATTAATATACTCCCTACGATCATTCAAAAGCATGGTCAAAAAGATACAATAATTAAGGCGGCTTTAATTACGTGTGTAATTTACATATATGTCATTTGACGCTAAATAAATTGAAGAATTGAAAAATCATAAATGTTTGAATTTTATAAACGTAAACTAGGTAAAAATGCAATAAATACATTTTTGAATTAAAACGACTTATAATTATGAACCCCATGCGATAAGTTTTTGCTCAAACGATTTGTATAAATAACGGAGGGAGTATATGTCAAGACTCAAGAGGATGTCACTCAATTTTTTCCTTTACTGATTATAAACTTGATGAAGTTTACAAGATCGATCAATATAATATGACATAAGAGAAGAGTGGGACTATATATATATATGTATAATTAATTAATTAATTAATTAATTAACATATGGATCGTCAACTTTGGCTTGCACTGCATACAATAATTTATTAAGTACCAATTGAAGAGTCATCAAATTCAATTAATTTGTTTCTTCAAATCCGTATAACTCGATTAATTTACTCTCTAATAATTCAGAGACTCATTTTCTCCATCGAGTATATGTGATGCTCATCAAGTAATGGTAAATTTCTTTTTTATTATTTTTTAAAGAAACCAATATAAACCTGCCCCTACTTTTCATTTACTTTTTCTAGAACATAAGCAACCACTACAACACTTATCTATCTGTATAATCTATCTATATATGTAACTAGTTGTTTCCTTGCGATTCGCGCATATGTCAGTGAAGACCTTCATGATTTATATGTATGAAAGAAGGCAAAAAAATAAAAAAATTACAAAATGACGGGTGTCGTAGTTCACTTAAAAAAAAACCAAATCAACAATAAACTAATCCGGCGATGCTGAATTGGTACGGTTCTGTTGCTAAATCACTTTGCAACAAATCAGCGACAGATAGTATATAGTTGTTACTAAACTCTTTGTTGCTAGTGCAACTCAATGACAAATTTGGTATTCTGTTGCTGTTCAGTGACATATTTGCGACAAACGTCTATCACTGACCAACAACATAAATGAGTCTGTTGCTGATCGAAATCCAGTCAGCAAATACGTGTCTGTTGCAAATCGTTGCTACACAGTCTGTCGCTGATTTGCCTTGTCAGCAAAGACGCGTTCTGTCGCAACTCTGTTGCTGTTCAGCATAGACTTTATCTGTCGCTGATTGTGCGTAGTCATCAATGACGCTGTCTGGCGCAATTCTGTTGCTATTCAGCGACTGACGCTGTAACGGCCCGAAAATTTGACCTGTGCCACGTGCCAGGTCAGAGTCCTATGTAGGACCCACTCGTCAAAATACGTATGTCCGAATCTCGGGTGGAGACACCGAGAATATTCAATTTAAGATTTTAATGCTAATTGTTGAGAAAAGTATACGCGCGAAATTCGGTGAGCCGAAACACGAACGGGGATACGCCTCGAATCGCGTGCCGACGTAAGACCGAAATAGTGGCTTTATGTGATTTTAATGTGTATATTGGATACGCCCCCTTGATGCGTGTAGCACGAGTATCGAGATTGTGAAATGAGGCGGGTTGGTGCCTCGAGATGCGCGCTGCTTAATTTATAAGAAAATCATAAAAAATATGTTTTTGATGTGCCTCGAGTTTCGTTCCGCACGGATCTCGAGGACACAAGTTCACTTAATGAGGAAGAAATCAAAAAAGAAAAAGAAAAAAGAGGATCGGATAAGGAGAGAAGGAGAGGAAAAAGAGAAAAAGAGAAAAAGAGAGAGAGAAAGAAAGAGAGAGGTGAAGAGAAGGAGCTCTGGCGAGCGGCCTCGCCATCGCGGCGGCAGATCGGAGACGATGCAGGTCAGTGAGCGCGGTGGAAGGCGACGGTGACGGTCAGCAGCGCGACCCCAGCATCGCCCCACGGTAGCGACGACAGTCGGTAGAGGCTCGGTCTGCAGGGCAGCGGCGGTGGTGAAGACCTGCACCTCTGAGGCTGTGGACGACTAACAGCAGACGCGCAGCGGAGCTCCAGCCGCGGATGGCGGCTCGCGGGTGACTCGGAGGCCGGCTCCAGTGCCAGGAGGTGGCGCGGTTGTGACGGCCCCAATTTTCCACGCATTGGGCCCCGCCCGGCCTAAGCCCATGTGGACCCCCGAGCCAGTCTCGCAAGGTCAACGAGAGCCTAGTCAGCCTTCAAATCCATCATTTTCAGTACATTCAACATTTTACAGTTGAGTTATTAATGTTATGTCAAGATTTAAAAATTTAGCTAAGCAACTAATACATTAAATAACTCAACAAAAGGATCGGGATTTAGACAACCTAATTGTGGAACCCAAGAATATCATCGGATGAGAGTAAATACAAAAATTCACCTAGCTAAGCTTTCCCTCTGCTACTCTTCCGCGGCTCTGCACTCAGTCACACATAAGAATGACGAGCTCGGGTAAGTAAATCCAGTAGGAGATATACACAACATTTCACAATATCCAAAGCAGTCGAATTCATGCAAATAGAACGAAAGGAATCAATAACGCGTGAATATAAAAGACTGTAAACAATCCATCGATGAGTGAGGCCCAATAATAAGGAGTTCCGACCAAAAGTCGTTGAGTCGCGGTACAAGCCCAACAGACTCGGGTTTAGGACGAGACCCTAGCCTCCCAACCCTAACCCTTGCGACTATGAGACATTCACAGACCCGGATCTAGGACGAGACCCCTGCCTCCCAGCCCTAGCCCGTACGACTATGAACCATCCATGGACCCGGATAATATCGACGGACGACCATGAAAGACCTCGGGTTTAGGACGAGACCCCTGCCTCCATCCCTAACCCTCTCATAACGCGGATAAATAGTAACAATGACTCACTTGCCAATGGACTCACTCAATCGATAACAATTTCAACGATAGCTATCATCACAAAGCAGTGAACAACAATAAAGCTATCGCAAAACAATAAACAACAACAACCTATGGAGAGAAAATGAAATACCGTATAAGTCCCTAGCTGGTTTACTTACCTCGAGAAATCGCGAACCCAAAATGTGTGGCTTGCGTCTCGATTTGCGCACCCGACACTCGACTCCTAAGTCCCTCCATCGCGTCGTCGCGATTTCGTCAAAATCGCTCATCCGACCGGTCAACAACGCACCACCGCGCCGTCGCGTCGCGTCGAACCTCCTCATGAACATTACAGTTATATTTTCCATTAGACTTGTCTACACTATGTGGTATGTTATAATTTGCCACTACTATTCAGCTTTTCACGTGCTGTTTTATCTTGAAACCAAGCTTTCCTACATTTATTTCCTCCATTTATTATACTTATACCTTTTACCTTGCTAAATAATTTATGTGATTATGATATATATATATATTAAATTTCAAGCCCCGAGAAAAGAAAGGGGAAAATTGTGTCATGCTACAACAAGATTTTTGTGTTTTGTTTGAATAAAGCTTCTGCTTAACTATGAACACATTCACAATTCTTCCTTTTGAAATGATCCTTTCTCCTGATGCTTGATCTATGCAGAGACAACTGGAGACTCTTGGCGCCCAATGGGCACATGCTTGTATTTGTATTTGGTTAAATTGGTTCCCAAGCTTTTATCTATGGTTATGGAGCTTTTTAGTGACGTGACTAATCTGCACTTGAGTATTGTCGGTCCCCATACGGGAGTTGACTTTAGCTTTTTTCATTTAGGATGCTTGAACTTTTTTAATTTAATTTTTTTTATCAATGAGACACAAACTCGGACCTCTTGTGTAAGAATAGCCGAGTCTTTTGTCAATTGGACCAATCGACTGTTGTTTTTTCTTCGATAAGAAAGGAAATACAACTTGTTTCCACGACCCCAACCTCTTGCACAAGAGGCTCTATACTACAGTTATTTAATTTCTTTTTGATACCTATTTAATTTTACGAGAAATAGCTGAAACACTTGTACAGATGGTAAAGCGATTTCATGATCATTACGTCATAAAATTGACTCTTATCGTTGGAGATGTGTGAACTGAAAGTTAGTGTGACGACCCAAACTCTGAGGCAAACTGGGTATCGCCAAGTCGCCAGACACGTCACCATGCATGCCACGTTACCTCACACTTATTTTTAACTACCCGCGACCTAAAATTTTGTACGTATCTTATTCGTTTTAACTTAGTATTTATGGATATTTTTATGAATATTTACATTAAATTGACTAAGTTAAATTGTTCACGATTTATCCAATTAATATAAGTTAAACATTAAAGCGGAAGTCTTTGAAGCATGCAAATATCATAGAAATGAAAATCTTGCATTGTATAAATAACCATATAGTGTGGAAACCCGACATTAGATACCATGTATATCAAAGAGCGACAAAAGTACAAAAGATGAGTATATATATGTATCAGGTATACAAGTCGTCCCAAAAAATTCATAAAAGCATTAAATAAATGCATACAAACACCTACGCAAAAAAAGCTGATGGGGCTCTCCTAACTCAGAGGTAGTCGCTTAAGATCCCTTGCCCCGACTCATCGTAGGATCTGCGATTTGTCACCTAGAATAATGACAAATCCTTGTGAGTAAATTCCAAAGAACGTTAGCTAATATTCACGAAATCTAATAAAACGGCTACAATTCATGCAATTTAAATAAGGAACAAGAATAAAGTAATCGCATGAAAATAAGTCGTTGAGAAGTCAAATTTGGACACGAGTGTAGCGTGACAGAGAACCATAGTCGACATCGGGAATCGTCTTAGCTAAACCGATAGGAACCCATGACAACCGCCTCGCCAAACATCTCACGGTCGAATGAGAGGAACCCATGAACGGGAGAACCCCATCCAAACATCTCTCGAGAGGAACCCATGACAAAGACTTAGGTCTTCGTCAAACATCTCTCAACCTACGGGTCTCGCGGAAAATAATCACCGCATAGCCCTAACATGGCCAATTACTTGAATAGCACGGGTTAGCTAGCCCCGGGGTGTGAGTCCCTGCCATGTCCGTCCCCGTCGACAAACACACATACACACGTGAGACTAGATGAACAGTAAATGAACAACAATAAATAGCACAATGGAATAATTGAAACGTGAAATAAAGTAAGTATCATAAATGAATTTTAACTAATTTTCTCGTGGGTTTACTTACCTCAAACAATTTGCAAATCGCCCTCGAAACGTCCCGCACACACCTCGAGATACGTACCCGACACCCGACTATGGTATCCTAAGTCCCTGGGTCCAATTATACAATTTTCATTATTTTAGAGTCACATGAATTTATAATGTGAGACCAAAATTTGTAATTTTTATTCCAAAAAGTTTAATTTTTGACACATTTTTCGAATCATACCATGTTAATTTTCTGTTCGCAGGCACGTCTTGATGTTGTTACACTCATGTACTCATTATAAAGCTACACTTAATTAATCGATGTGAGACTATATTACGGTCCGTAACGACCCATTTTAGTAATTTCTATTAAATTTACAGACGTGGACGCCAGCTCAGATCTACGTGGATGCCGCGGTAGGCTAGGACACACAAGGACTTAGGTATAAAGGTTATGGTGTGTTAGTTGCTTATTTGCGTTGTACTTTATTCAAATACATCACATGTGTGTATGTGCAAAATAATACGTGTGAGGGTGTGTGAACTGTATTTGCCTCGATATGCGTGTCGATGCGGGTACCAGGTAGTTGGCGGGACCGAATATTAAGAGGAGGAAACTAAAACACAACGAGATTGTGTGAACTGCATTTGCCTCGATATACGTGTCGACTCCGGTATCGGGTAGTCGACGGGACCGAATATTAGGTCGGGGAAACGAAAACACACAAAGTGAATAAAATTTTGTCAAGTAACTAATATGGAATAGATATTGGGTGACTAATGACGCGGCGGTATGCGCATATCACGGTTCGGACGTGAAACCGAGCGTTGAAACCCTCAAAAACACGAGCGAGTGTCTTAGTTGTGTCACAATTAGGTGTCAGAACACCTAACATCATACTTGTCCAAACTACACCACACATGTCCAATTCACATACAAGTGTCCACCCACCCACCTACACCTACACCACACACACATACACACACACACACAGACCAGAACAGGGAGACCGAGAGGAAGAAGAAGAAAATGAGATGGGGAGGAGAAGAAGGAACGCGACGGGAAGGAGAAGAGGAGGTGGAGACGTCATGGGACCTGTTATAGTCGGGGGTCGGGCCGGTCGAGTCCGACCTTTTGGGTCGACCCAACCCAAACCCAAACAAAAAAAAAAAAAAAGAAAAAGAAAAAGAAAAGAAAAGAAAAAATGAAAGAAAAGTTAAAAAATTTAGAAAAAAATGGAAAAATTTCTTAAAAAATATATTTCGATAAAATTAATAAAAATTGATAAAGTGCTATGAAAAGAAAATATATGGAAATGTCGGACGTGACTTTTTGCAGGGTTTTGCCTAGAAAAACGTGAAATGGACAATCTGGCCTAAAACTTTTTGGAAAATTATTGTAAATTATCATGCTAACTTAAATTATTAATAAATGGACATAAGTTGACACGGTGATCAATTGGCGACCAAGGACTCAGTGGACTTGGACCCAGGGATTGATTATGGGGTAGTGGAGGGTGTTGTGAGGTTTGTGAAACTCAATGAAAAAACTCTCGAGTATTTATTTTGTCTTGTATTTCCATTCATTTCCAGTATTCCTTGTGCTTTTTATTACATTCATATCTTGTCATTTTTTGGACGGTTGTTTGTGTTACTCCCACCGAATTTTTCGTTGTGTGTCTATGCATTCTAGACCATAACATGTGTATCAGGAGTTCTCGGTGGATAACGACCCGAGCTATTGAACTGCCACATGTGTTATTGCGTCGTAGGTCTACGCCGGCTACCGAGAGGGATCGGGTGATAGCTAGTTGGGCGTGCCCACTTGGTGGGATCCGGACGAGAATCGAAGTATGGTTTAGTCTTACTGGAACAAGCACACATGTTTGCGCTTTATTGTTATCTATGCATGCGATGCCCTACTTACAGTTGTCTGTTTACATTCCGCATGTTTATTTAACAGTATTTATTGACTTCCACTTGTTTATGTGAATGCTCGGAGGAATTCCTTGGGATTTTACTGACTGGACTCGTCATCCATTTTCTTATGTGATGATTGAGTGCAGATCCGAGTACAAGTAAAGGCAAAGGGATCTTAGGCGACTACCTCTGACTGCCTACCCTATAGGAGTACTTGTACATGTGATTATTTTGATATTTTGATTCTTTTGGGAACTGGGAAGTGACATGACCTTGTACATGCTTAGTTTTATATGGTACAATTGTTTACTTCGAAATTTTCAGGGTTTTTCACACTAGGTTTTGTTTAATTGTTTCATGAAAATTTTTGCATTTAAAATACGACTTCCGCTGAATATATTAACATACTCAAGTGGATACGAAATTCGAGACAAAGAAAGGACGGGTAGGTGCCGTACATGTGTAGTAGAGCCAGCTGGCAAGGAGTACACAAAGACACATCACCTCGGGGTGGCGAGGGCCGCCGCAGTTGGTATCAGAGCTCAGGTTTGGCTTAAGATATTGGGATACCAACGCCACAGTTGGTATTAGAGTAAAGAAGAAGTCCTAAGACAATAAAACTTAATCAATGAACTTAGATGTGGAAACCTGAAGTAATTGTCTTAGAACTTTAGTTGGGAAGTGATGTGAGGTAGGTAGAGTTAGAACTGATATACGTGTTATGTTTTCATTTTATTTTATGATATACGTATATACCTCGCGATTGATCTGGAGCATGTTCTCGATGCAGATTATGGACGGACAGTGTAGTGCGTCGTTTTAGACTAGACAGACTAGCGATATGATTAGGGATGTCCCGATTAGGGCGAGTGTGGAGGATAGACTCTCGGCCCAGGAGACGCAAATGGCCGAGGTATTACGTCTATTACACGAGCAGACCGCAGCACTGGCGGCACTCACTTCAGCTAGAGAGCCAGTAGTTATGACTGTACCGGCGGAGATATTTATTGTTCAGGGGGTACTTCAGACACCAGTTCAGGGGGTAGCGGCAGAGGCACCCATAGAGACAGCTACCGCAGTTGTTCCTTTGGAAACGTTGACTCTTCCGCCTCTACTGACGATGACGGACCAGGTTATTGCCACCCCCGCTGCTGGTACTCCTTCGATATCAGCATTCGTTTTGGCGCCAGAGGCAAAGTTATTGAAAGAGTTTTTGAAGTTCGACTGGATTTTTTTACTAGCGGTGATCTTGAAGTTCGTAGGGAGATGGATAATGTCCCATCCGCGTTTCGTAAGGTCGATGAGGAATGATGAGACAATACATGCACGACTTTCGGGAGGTTGTTTGGGAGGAATGCGGCGAGTCGGTGGACGACATATACGGATACTCATCCGTAACCAACGACATGGACCGAGTTTAGAGAGCTATTCTACGATCGCACATACCGATGGAGGTTAGGTTGAGACCGAAGGAGGAGTTCTTGGCCCTGCGACAGGGAATTCAGAATTTGATGCAGTATATGGAGAGGTTCTGACGTTTGTTGCAGTTCTCTCTAGATGTTGTCGGGACATAGTGCTTGCAGATGTATTATTTCACCGAGAGGGGTTGATGACAAGATTGCGTACAAGCGAGCTATCTCCTCCGGAGCCACAACACTCGAAGGAGATTTTTGACATGGCATTGGCTCATGAGACATATATATCTTTGCGAGAGGGTTGGCCGACATGCGACTGGCAAGGAGGTGCAGTCAGGGCAGAGTTCTGGGTCGACTCAGAGGTAGAAGAGACCAATGGAGCGTCCGGATAGAGGCCGGAGATATGATAGACGGGAGAGGGGCCGCCGGGATGATTTTCAGGGCAGTCGGTTCTGCTATGAGAGGCCACGATCGAAGATTAACCTTCGCTCAGGTTATCACCAGTTGAGGATTCGAGAAGAGGATATCCCGAAAATCGATTTCAGAACGAGATACAGATTATTCGAGTTCACCGTCATGTCGTTTGGCCCGACGAACACTCCAGCGATTTTTATGGATTTGATGCATAGGGTTATGAGGCCATATTTGAACAGATTCATCATCGTATTCATCGACGATATCTTGATCTACAGCAAGACTCGGGAGGTTCACGAGGAACATCTTAGGGTAGTGTTCACGACACTGAGATAACACCGACTGTACGCCAAGTTTAGCAAGTGTGATTTTTGGCTACGTGCGGTGAAATTCTTAGGTCAAGTCATCAGTGAGCAAGGTATCTCAGTGGATTCAGAAAAGATTAGGGAGATCATTGACTGGAAGACACCTGAGTCTGTGGCTCATATACGGAGTTTCCTTGGACTAGCCGGATACTACTGACGATTTGCGCAAGACTTTTCCTTGATCGCAGCGCCGATGACGAGACTAACTAAGAAAGACGTCAGATTTGATTGGTCAGCTGAGTGTGAGCAAGCATTTTGTGAATTGAAGCGGATATTGACATCCGCACCAATATTGACATTTTCGGAGTCGAGGCAAGACCTTGACAAAGATATACATATGCGTCGGGCATTGGTCTTGGATGTGTCTTGATGCATGATGGTAGACCAGCTTGCCTATCTTTCTTGACGGTTGAGACCCCACGAGGAAAAATATCCAGTGCACGACCTGAAGCTTGCAGCGGTCGTCTTCGCACTAAAGGGTTGGAGGCACTATCTCATGGAGTGCGATTTGTGTTATATACTGAGATCACCAGAGTTTACGTTACATCTTCATTCAAAGGGATCTGAATATGTGCCAGCGGAAATGGCTGTAGTTGCTGAAGGACTACGACTTTGCTATTAAATATCACCTCGGCAGAGCGAACGTCGTAGCAAATGCATTGAACATGAGTGGACTCAATAGTTAGACTGTTCTGCAGCAGATGACACATGAGCATGACTTATTACAAGAATCATCAGTTATGTGCATGACCGAGTTGTCGACTACGGAGGAATGACACATTTGTTGTCAGTTGAGGATACCGACAGTATCAATTGAACGGGTTTCCGACTGTCAGAGGATTGATGGGCTCTATGAGTGGGTCAGTGGTCTATCACGAAATTCAGAATGCATTGATCGGGCAGAAATCACAGATCGGTGTTTGAGATATCAAGGGAGATTATGGAAACCTGTGGATCAGGAGATACGAAATGGGATTCTAGAGGAGGCACACCGGTCTCGTTACATAGTTCATCCTGGTCGGACCAAGATGTACCATGATTTGAAGTGACTATTCTGGTGGCCAGGGATGAAGGTTGACGTAGGTGCGTACGTTAGGAGTTGTCACATTTGCCAGCAGTTGAAGGCTGAGCACGAACGACCTTGTGGATTATTACAACCGTCGCCCATTCCACAATGGAAATGGGAACATATTACTATGGATTTCGTTAGTGGGCTCCCGCGGACATCGAAGCGTCACGATGCAGTTTGGGTAGTGATTGATAGACTGACGAAGTCGGCTCACTTCATTCCAATTTCGATGAAATACACATATCCCCAGCTGAGCATATTGTATGAGCGGAAGATTATTAGACTTTATGGGATGCCAGTTTCCATTGTGTCAGACGGAGATTTCAAATTAACCTCGAAACTATGGGAGGCAATGCACAAACAATTTGGCACCGAGTTGCGGTTTAGTCGGCTTATCATCCTCGGGATCGATGGTCAGTCAGAGCGGCTAATCCAGATTTTGTAGAATATGCTCAGGGCATGCATATTACAATTTGGGGGTTCGTGGGAGGATTATCTGCTTCTGTGTGAGTTTGCATACAATAACAGCTATCGGAGGAGCATTGGTATGCCACCATTTGAGGCACTCGTATGGGAGACCCCGTAGATCACCCGCTTGTTGGGCGGAGCGGAAGATACAATGACGGTAGGTTATGAGATAGTTGTTGATCATACGAGAAAACTCGACAAATTTGTCAAAAATCGCGAGCCGCACATGTTAGACGAGAAGAAATACGCGGATAAGTATCGAGATGGTCCGAGCTATGACGAGGGCAATATGGTGTATTCAAATGTTTCTCCTTGGAAAGGTCAACAGAGATTTGGCGTTAAGGGGAAACTAGCGCCGAGATATATTGGGCCATACCGGATTGCACAAAGAGTAGGCCCTGTCGCATATCGGTTAGAGTTACCTGCCGAGTTAGATGGGATTCATCCGATCTTTCACATTTCCATGTCGAGACTCACTAGGTCAGGGTCGATGTAACGGCCCATTTTATAAATGTCTCTTCAATTTCTGAGACGTGGACGTCAGCTCAGATCTACGTGGATGTCGCAATAGGCTAGGACGCACGGGGACTAGAGTATGCTAGGTAATTGTGTGTTGGATGCTTATTCGCGGTGAAATTTATTGAAATACATCGCATGTGAGACTAAAACACACAAACTTTATATAAAAATTGACAAAGTAACTAATATGAAATGATATTAGGTGGCTAGTGATGCGGCGGTACGCGTATATCGCGGTTCGGACGTGAAATCGGACGTCGAAACGCCCGAAAAATGGGCGAGTGTCCCAGTTGCGTCACACTTTGGTGTCAAGGACACAAAGTCAAAATTACTTATCTTTATCTAAACCACTCCATCACCTTTTCTCTGACATCTCAAGCACACACACATACACCACCCATACACACCACACACCCACCGATCGGGAGGCCGAGAGAAGGCACGCGGAGAGGAGGAGGAGGAGAAGAAGACGTCAAGAAAGAGAGGAGAACGTGGAGACGTCACGATTGAGGTGTGTTTCAGTGGTTTTTGTTGTGGGTTTCGGGTTGGCTGTGGTGGCGAGACAGGGGTTCGGCCATAGAGGCCGAACCAAGTCGCGGTGGTGATGGTAGGGGTGTCTCCCCTGCCATCTAGTCCACCGGGGGTTGGGGTGGAGAGCAACCCCAACCCCAAACCCCAAATCTCGAAAAAAAAAAAATTCTGATCGAACCAGTGAAAAGTGGTTCAATCAGAGGATGAAGATGCGCATGTGCGCGAGCGTGCGCGCGTGTGCATTCCCCTCATGGGTCGGGCCCAGAATGGGCCAGGCTCGGCCGACCCGACCCAAACCTACCCGAGCCGAGGCCGGCCGGGTCGGGTCCGACCCGTCGGGTCGACCCGACCCAGAGCCAAGCACTAAAAAAAAAAAAGAAAATAGAGGAAAAATTTGAGAACTTTGTGGAAAATTTCGAAAAAATTGAGAAAATTCTGAAAAAAATATATTTCCATAAAATAAATGGAAATTTATGAATTTATATGAAACGTAAAATATTTGGATATTTCGGACGCGACTTTTTGCGGGATTTGTCTCGAAAAGCGCGAAATAGGCAATTTGGCTTAAAATTTTTAGAAATTTGTTGTAAATTTTCATGCTAAATGAAATTATTGATAAATGGACATAGGTTGACACGGGTGATCAATCGGCGACCAATGACCCAGTGGACTTGGACTCGGGGATTGATTACGGGGTGGTAGAACGCGTTGTGAGGTTTGTAAAACCCAATGGAAAAACTCTTGAGTATTTATTTTGCTTTCATATTTCCATTCTTTTCCATTATTCATTATGATTTTTCCTATATCTTATCTTATCGTTGTTTGCACGGTTGGTTAGTTACTCCCACCGGATTTTCAGTTGTGTGTCTATGCGTGTCTATGCATTCTAGACCATAACATATGTATCAGAAGTGCTCGATGGAAAACGACCCGAGGGAACTGTTACATGTGTCGGTGCGTCGTAGGTCTACGTGGCCACCGAGAGGGATCAGGTGATAGCTAGTTGGGTGCGCCCACTGGTGGGATCTTGGAAGAAAATCCCGAAGTATGGTTTAGTCTGACTGGAACAGACATACACATTTGCGCTTTATTGTTATTTACGCATGCGATGCCCTACTTACAGTTGTCTGTTTACATTTCGCATGTTTATTTAACGGTATTTATCGAATTCCACTTATTTATATGAATGCTCAGATGAGTTCATTGGGATTTTACTGATTGTACTCGTCATCTGTTTTTTTCTGTGATGATTGAGTGCAGATCCTAGTACAAGTAAGGGCAATGAGATCTTACGTGACCACCTCTGACTGCCTATCGTTGAGAATTACTTGTACGTGTATTTTTATTTTTGATATTTTGATTCTTTTGGGAACTTGGGAGTGACATGACTTTGTACATGCTTAGTTTTATATGGTACAGTCATCTACCTTTATACACGGTACTTGTCGGGGTTTTTCCACAGTAGGATTCGTTAACTTCATTAATATTTCTTGCATTTACGTACAACTTCCGCTGCATTTGTCATTTATACACCGTACACACACAAGTGGATGCGAATATCGAGACAGAGTAAGGACGGGCAGGTGCCGTACGCGTGTAATTGGGCCAGCTGGAAAGGAGTACACGGAGACACGTCACCCCGGGGCGGCGAGGGCCGCCACGGTCGAGATCGACGATAGAGTTGGGATAGGTGGAGATACAGCATGGCGTGACTTATGAGGAAAGATCGATCGAGATTGTTGACCGTCGAGTACAAATTCTCCGGAATATGGAACTCGCGAAGGTCCTAGTTCGTTTGCAGCATCATAAGACGAAGGGACTCACCTGGAAGCTCGAGTCGACGATGAGGATGCGATACCCTCAACTATTCTCTGGCATGGGACCTTAGTTACAGTTAAATTTCGGGACGAAATTTTATTTAGTCGGGAAGAACCGTAACGACCCATTTTAGTAATTTCTATTAAATTTACAGACGTGGACGTCAGCTCAGATCTACGTGGACGTCGCGGTAGGCTAGGACACACGGGGACTTAGGTATGAAGGTTATGGTGTGTTAGTTGCTTATTTACGGTGTACTTTATTCAAATACATCGCATGTGTGTATGTGCAAAATAATACGTGTAAGGTATGTGAACTGTATTTGTCTCGATATGCGTGTCGACACGGGTACTAGGTAGTTGACGAGATCGAATATTAGGACAAGGAAACTAAAACACAAGGAGATTGTGTGAACTGCATGTGCCTCGATATATGTGTCGACTCGGGTATCGGGTAGTCGACGGGACCGAATATTAGGTCGGGGAAACAAAAACACACAAAGTGAATAAAAATTTGTCAAGTAACTAATATGGAATAGATATTGGGTGACTAACGACGCGGCGGTACGCAGATATCACGGTTCGGACGCTAAATCGGGCGTCGAAACGCCTGAAAACACGGGCGAGTGTCTTAGCTGTGTCACAATTAGGTGTCAGGACACCTAACATCACACTTGTCCAAATCACGCCACACTTGTCCAATTCACATACAAGTGTCCACCCACCCACACCTACACACACACACACACACACACACACACACACACACACACACACACACACACACACACACACACACACACACACACACCGAACTGGGGAGGCCGAGAGGAAGAAGAAGAAAATGAGAGGAGGAGGAGAAGAAGGAGAAGAGGAGGTGGAGACTTCACGGTCGAGGTGAGTCATCGTCGGTTGTGGGTTCCGGTGGTTGGCGAGTGGGGTGGCCAAGAGTGGGTTCGGCCATGGAAGTCGAACCAGGACCAGGCGGAGATGGCGGGGTGTCTCCCCGCCATCGATTCCACTAGAGTTGGGGTGGAGAGCAACCCCAACCCATCACCGAAGAAGAAGAAAAAAAAAATTCTTCCCCGTGGGCCATGGGCCGAGCCTCGGACTGTTTTGGTCCGGGGGCGGGGTCGAGTCCGACCCTTTTGGGTCGACCCGACCCAAGCCCAAACAGAAAAAAAAAGAAAAAGAAAAAGAAAAGATAAGAAAAAAAGAAAGAAAGAAAAGTTGGAAAAATTCCTAAAAATTTGGGAAAATTCCGAAAAAAATATATTTCTATAAAATAAATAGAAATTGATAAAATGCTATGAAAAAAAAATATGTGGAAATGTCGGACTCGACTTTTGCGGGGTTTTGCCTCGAAAAACGTGAAATGGGCAATCTGGCCTAAAATTTTTTAGAAAATTATTGTAAATTATCATGCTAACTTAAATTATTAATAAGGTTGACACGGTGATCAATTGGTGACCAATGACTCGGTGGACTTGGACCGGGGATTGATTAAGGGGTAGTGGAGCGAGTTGTGAGGTTTGTAAAATCCAATATAAAAACTCTCGAGTATTTATTTTGTTTTGCATTTCCATTCATTTCCAGTATTCGTTGAGCTTTTATTACATTCATATCTTGTTATCTTTTGGACGGTTGGTTGAGTTACTCCCACCGAATTTTTCGTTGTGTGTCTATGCATTCTAGACCATAACATGTGTATCAGAGTTCTCGGTGGATAACGACCCGAGCTATTGAACTACTACATGTGTCGGTTCGTCGTAGGTCTACACCGGCCACCGAGAGGGATCATGTGATAACTAGTTGGGTGCGCCCACTAGTGGGATCCTGGACGAGAATCGAAGTATGGTTTAGTCTTTTTGGAACATGCACACATGTTTGCGCTTTATTGTTATCTATGCATGCGATGCCCTACTTACTGTTGTCTGTTTACATTCCGCATGTTTATTTAACGGTGTTTATTGACTTCCACTTATTTATGTGAATGCTCGAGAGGAGTTCCTTGGGATTTTACCGAACGGACTCGTCATCCATTTTCTTTCGTGATGATTGAGTGCGAGATCCAAGTACAAGTAAAGGCAAATGGATCTTAGGCGACTACCTCGATCGCCTACCCTGGAGGAGTAAAACACACAAACTTTTTTGGGACAAAAAACTCCAGCTGAATTTGGGATGCATGTTTGTTTTCATACTAGTCTTTGGGGGTAAGAGGAGCTCACGCACGGTATTTTTGACCACACACCACAAGTTTTAGGAAAAGACTGCTGGCTGGCACTCCTAATGAAATTAAGCTGGTCACATGCTTGTATTTATATTTGGTAAAATCGGTTCCCAAGCTTTTATCTATGGTTATGGAGCTTTTTAGTCACGTGACTAATTTGCGCTCGACTATTGTCGCCGCGATAGCTTTTTTCATTTAGAAGGCTCGAACTTTTTTAATTTAATTTTTTCATCAATGAGACACAAATTTGGGACCTCTTGCTTAAGAATAGCTGAGTCTTTTGTCAATCGGATCAATCGACTGTTGTTTTTTCTTTGATAAGAAAGGAAATACAACTTGTTTCCACGACCCCAACCTCTTACACAAGAGGCTCTATACTATAGTTATTTAATTTCTTTTTGATGCCTACTTAATTTTATGAAAAATAGTTAAAACGCTCGTAGAGATGGTAAAGCGACTTCATGGCCATTAAGTCATAAAATTGACTTTTATCGTTAGAGATGTTTGAACCGAAAGTTATTCCACAATAAATAAGTATGTCTTCATAATAAAGTAGAAGTGTGAAACACCCTTTAATTAATTAGTACACACTTATAAGTTGAAGGTAGTTATTTTTTTTTCTTATAGGAGGTTATTCGAGCCACTGCTAACACCAAACTGATGGTGGATTCGACTAGTCCCTCCAGAGTCCTTACTTGCCCCCAAAAAGAAATTAGAGGGATTAAGTATGGAACAAAATCGGTAGAGGCAAAAAATTGAACCCCACACCTTTAGTGTTATGAGCTCAATTATTATACCATCCACAAACTCTCTTGGGGCGTTGAAGGTGATTAAGTCCGAAACAAAATTGGAAATTTTTACAAATTGTCTACAATTCTTTTAAAAGGTTGAGATTTTGAAGAGTTTTTTTTTTTTTTTTTTTTTTTTTTTTTTTTTTTTTTTGCAGACCAATTAGTCCCAACCATTGAAAAATCAGATTAAGATATGCTGAATCAACATTTCCTCTAAAACTCATACAATATCTTTCAAAACAACAGCTATGGCCGACTAAACATTTCATTTGCTATACATTAAATGACATGAAAATCATCAACAAGTCTTGACCCTCTAAAGAGTGAATAATAAAGACTAATTAGTTCCACAGTGCATGCATTGACAGTTTTATTATTAATACAACACAATGAAGACCAAACCACACACTTCACACATTCAACAATTTGAATTTCATGGCTCTCTTTCTCTCCCTATCTCTTCTCCTCCTCCTCCTCCTCCCCCACTCAGTTTCAGCCCAATGTTCTGATCTCTTCGCTTGCGGAAGCCTCGGCGACATCGGTTTCCCATTCGCCGACACAATCAGCGACGACAACCCGGATTGTAAAGCGTCGCCATTCATCTTAAACTGCTCAGACTACTTCAATCCTCAACTCCAATTCTCCAAACAAAACAAAGTGTACTCAGTTCAAGCAATGAACTATTCGCGACGCATGATCGTCGTCCGCGACTCGGAACTCGAATCTCAGTTGAACTCCAACCGCTGCGCCTCCCTCGCTAATTTCACTCATATTCCTACCTCCCCATTAGTCCAATTCAAAGATGTTAGTGAAGAGCTCACATTCTTGAAGTGCAAGAGAAAACAAGAAGTAGGACTAGTAGTACTACTACAATCACTAAGGAATTATAGTGGTTGTGTTGATGGATATGATCTGTACTTCAATGCAGATGGCACTGCAAGTTTTCCAACTCTGCCCGCGAGTCTACTCGATAAATGTGAGGTGATTCGGCTTCCGGTGTCGCAGTTACCGAGTAGTAGTAGTAATGCCGGGGGGCAAGGTTTGGCGGAAGCTGAGGCGGGGAGTTGGGCGAGTGCGAAGGGCAATAATGCGTCGGCGAAGAGTGGAAGCTGGGCTAGTGCTGAGTCAAGGCCAGGATAGAATGGGAATCCAGTAGTTAATTCAGGTGTGACAAGGCTTACTTCTTTGTTGAAGGCTGAGTTCTCACTTGGGTGGGAAGTTCTGCCTACCTGTTCTCAGTGCCAACAAAGAGGGGGGACTTGTTCTGAAGATGGCAGTGGGAAGTTCCAATGCCGTCGCGGCAAGGGTGTGGCGACCGAGAGTGAGTGCTAATGGTAGTTCCCATTGTTGTGTTTTCATTTGTATGGATTTTTTATTAGTCCTTTTGATCAAAACTATATGTTGTTGTTGTTGTTGTTGTTTCTTGTTATGGTGCAGGGCATGGGAATGCTAGGAGAAGGAAGGCTATCGCCATCGGTAATGTTTTCTTGTTGTAGTCCTTTGGACCTGCAAATGCCTTATTTAGAAGACTAATAGAAACCGAAGAAGTTGGAGTACTACTGTATATATAGGAGTAGACCGGAGATAACTAGGAATGCATTAGCTAGGATTGATTCTAATGTTCTTGCATCTTTGATTATGTGGCAGATGTATCAATTGCAGCGTCGGCGTTTATTCTGCTACTGCTGCTGATTTGGTATTGTTGGTCAAGGAAGAGAAGAAACTCAGCGAGAACTCAAGACGCGCAACTATTCGAGGACTATCTGCAAACTCATCAGTCCTTGAGTCTTAAGAGATACAGTTTTGCTGAAATCAAGAGAATGACTAAATCTTTCCATGACAAGCTTGGTCAAGGTGGTTATGGAGCAGTGTTCAAGGGAAAGCTATCGGACGACGGTCGTTTAGTGGCGGTGAAGGTGCTGACAGAATCCAAAGGCAATAATGGACAGGACTTCATCAATGAGGTTGGAAGCATTGGCAAGACTTGCCATGTCAACATTGTGACTCTTGTTGGTTTTTGTTGTGAAAGATTGAAAAGAGCTCTTGTGTATGAATTCATGCCAAATGGTTCTCTTGACAAGTTCATATATCTCGATCCTCCAATCGCGCAGTCCCCCCTCAACTTGGAAACATTATACATGATTGCAGTTGGCACTGCAAAGGGACTAGAGTACTTGCATCGCGGCTGCAACACCCGAATTGTCCACTTCGACATAAAACCGCACAATATTCTCTTAGACCACAACTTCATACCGAAGATATCTGATTTCGGATTAGCTAAACCGTCCACAAGAAGAGACAGCATTGTGTCAATGCCGGTCGCGAGAGGAACTGTTGGATACATTGCACCCGAATTGATACTACGCTTTGGAG
This sequence comes from Stephania yunnanensis, assembly GCA_039657365.1. Classification (NCBI taxonomy): domain Eukaryota; kingdom Viridiplantae; phylum Streptophyta; class Magnoliopsida; order Ranunculales; family Menispermaceae; genus Stephania; species Stephania yunnanensis. The sequence continues at coordinate 51,993,153 of CM077588.1, read as the reverse complement.
GAGGAGCTTCGCATAAGTCTGATGTCTACAGCTATGGAATGATGGTTCTAGAAATGGTAGGAGCAAGGCACAACATGGATGCTAGAATGGATCGAACCAGCGAAATATATTTTCCTCATTGGATATATGAGCATCTTGAAGATGAAGAGGCTTTTAGAGCTCATCATGGGAGGACTATGTCAAATGAGCAAAGAGAACTTGCAATGAAAATGATCTTAGTAGCTTTATGGTGCATCCAAACAAGTCCATCCCATCGGCCTTCGATTAGTAAGGCCTTGGAAATGATGGAAGGATCCCTTCAATCTATACAGACTCCTCCAAAGCCTTTCTTGTACTCTCCTGACAGGTCTCCATTGAATTCTACTCTCAGACATATATAATCTAGATTCGTCCGAGATCGTGGAAGGGAATCTTTTGTGAATTAAGCATGATTTTGATTTGTGTTCTTGTATCATTTTTTTCCAACTGTGATTTTGGCGTCGCAAAGGCAATAAAAACTGTCAACTGACTTAATTCAGTTGTAATTCAATTTTTTTTTTTTTTTTTTTGAGGCTTCTGTACCATATATATATATAGAATTTTGAGATCAATAATTTATCCTTGCATTATTAGAGCCTTAATTTCCATAACTAAAAAGCATTTTAGAGCTCAATCTATTCGTGAAAGACTAGAAAGATAAACACAACCAAAAACAAAGATCCATCAGAGGTCGACCTTAATAATTAAGGCGCGGCTACAACTCTACGTACTTATCTATCAATCTTGTTTGCGCTTGAGAAGCACGAACATGAAATTCATACTTGATTCCTCCAAAATGGAGAAAGACTCGGATAGTTTGTTCGAGAAGAGATCGAATAGCTCGTCTATGATCTCATCGTCGTGTCCAAAATGTTGTCTAATGAGCCCTTCAGAAGCTGCTCTACTGTGCTTGCTGTACACTTGAATGGCCCCTTTGCCTTGCAAGATTGGGGAGTCTTGAGTCTCCATTCTCTCAATGGTGAAATGTCCATTTCTCTCCACCAATGCTTGAACCTCCTTGGGCGACGCCGCGTAAAATGGCATGTTGAATGAATCGACTTTAGTTTGATCAACTTTACCCTGCAAGAAACCAAATCAATGATTGATTCAATTAAATTTCATATACATACATTTGATGAAGAAATCACAGGATGCATGCATGAATTTAATTAACTACTAGCTAGCTAGTACTAGTACTATTACTATATATATATATATATATACATTGTCTCACCATCTTGACCATGTCCATGAGAGCAGAACCAAGGAGACTGAAAAACACGCCAACAAGAAACCGCGAGTACGGTTGCCCGTCTCGAATACAAGGAAAAGAAAAAACCATAAGACCACCATGGACAACCTCTTTGGCCCTTGCATCCAAGAACCTCTCCATGTCCTTGGAAAATTGTCCCTTGTAGGCCTCCATTACTTCACTAGGTGCATTAGAGTAGTGAATCCTCCCTATGTTCGCGATGTCTTCGGGCACCTTGGAGAGCCATTGGAGTGCACTTAAAGAGCACACCAAATCGATAGACTTCTCAGGAAACAATCTAGTATGGAAAGATCCGGGCACACCCGCCGCAAAATACCGCCTTTCTAGAGGCAGCGAGTTGAAGAGAGTGTTAAAATCATTAGAAACTGTGTCATTGAAGTAGACATGGAATTCGGGTAGGGGAAGCTTTAACCCTTCGGAATGGTGCTTTTGTTCTATTGCTTCCACAATGCTTTCAACTGCAATGAACGTGTTAGGCCCGGCGGAGCAGCCAAGGTCCGTGATCCGAATAGAGTTTCCATTACAAAGGTGTTTGATGTCAAGCTTCTCCATTATAGCTTCATGGATCAGAGACTTTACTGCCTCAAAACCATCAGATCTCTGCCAAACAAATTAAGTGACGATGATATGAATTAATGTGCATAACAAAATCATACATATATATGTATACATATACATAGATTTAATGAAACAAACAAGTATAATATATGTGCACCTGAAGAGATGAGTTCTTGGCATAGCTATAATCTCCAGCTCCACCATTCATGGCAACTGACTCAATCACTACCTTCTTCATTTCCAATATCTCCACTACCTCAACCTCCAGATCTACCTCTATTTATGTATCTTGAACAAAGTATACAAGGCTAATTGAATATTCAAAGTCCTGCTCCACCGGTCAACCAAATCAATTGATGGCTTGACTTATTTTTTTCAATTTGCATGGGGTTTGTTGAAATTAATGAAGTTAGTGGCGGGCGGAACCAAAAAATTTTGTTAGGGGGGAGAGGAGGCAAACTTTAATATAGGAACCGTGTGTCGACCGTAGGGATACATACTATAAGGGGTCCCGGGGGTTGGGGCCGACCGCCCCCCTAGATCCGCCAATGAAAGAAGTAAGAAGGGGACTAAAAGAGGTTCATACACCAACATATAACAAAGAATTGAACAAAATAGAAAGTTTTGTTAGATTCTGATCATTAAAATAGTTGAGTTTCTAAGTTTCTTCTAATGAGAAAGATGAACATATTTCTTTTTAATTATTGTCAAGGCACATCATCGACTAATCCCAGACTTCTCCTCGAGAAAATTTAATAGTGGCTTTGTACCCAGGTCTCAAACTCGAGACAAGGATGGAGTGATCCATGCCATGGTTATTAATTGAAGTCTCTTATAGGCTAACATCAAGATTGCCTCGTACAAATCTTGAAGCATGGTCAAAAGGAGACCACCAATGCGTAGCAAATTAATATACTCCCTCCGATCATTCAAAAGCACAGTCAGAAGGACACAAGAATTAAGATGGTCTTAATTGCGTGTGTAATTTACATGTCTGTCATTTGACACTAAATGAATTGAAGAATCATAAATGTTTGAATTGTATAAACGTAAATTAGGTAAAAATGCAATAAATATACTCTTGAATTCCGAAAACGACTTACAATTTTGAACAAAAAGTTTTTGTTAGAATGACTTATATAAATAAAAGTATGTGTCAAGACTCAAGAGGATGTCACTCAATTTTTTTTCTTTATTAATTATAAACTTGATGAAGTTTACAAGATTGATCAAAACCCCATGCGATAAGGTTGCAAATGCAAGAGACCGCGTGTAATTAATTAGTCGCTAATATACGAACAAGATCTATCAATATAATATGACATAAGAGAAGAGTGGGACTAGTCAACTTTGGCTTGCACTCCATACAAATCAAAAATCTATTAAATATGTATAAAAATTTTAAAAATATCCCTATGAGTTCGAACTCATAAGTCCATGTAAAATTTATATTATACCCTTTAAATATTTATAAAAATTTTAAAAATCTCGGACTCATGAGTTCATGTAGATTTATTGATATATATATATATATATATATGTTAATTAATTAACATTTGGAAAGTCAACTTTGGCTTGCACTCCATACAAATCAAATACCAATTGAAGAGTCATCAAATTCAATTAATTTGTTTCTTGAAATCCATATAACTTGATTAATTGACTCTCTAATAATTGAGGACTCATTTTCTCCATCGAGTATATGTGATGGTCATCAAGTAATAGTCAAAGAATTTTTTTATTTATTTTTTAAAGAAACCAATATATACCTGCCCGTACTCGCCCGGATTTATCCAACTTTTTACGCAAGTAACCCCATACTTTTCATTTACTTTTTCTAAAACACAAAGCAACCACTACAACACGTATATCATATGTAATGTTAAGTCTTAATTTAAAATTGAAACCAATTGAACTTTACTTATTTTAGTTAATTGTGCTGTGATTTACTTGAGTTATATATTGGATTAAGAAATAAATGACATGCAACCCTTCTTTTTCTTTTTTCATAATCGATTACCCAATTTTTAATTGAAGATGTGGTTGATTATGAAACGTTAGCTATTTAATTTGGATAACTATGATGGACATAATGCACGATACATGATCCATGCATATTGGTATATATTTAACCAATGAATACCAATTAATAATTATTTAAGGCTCAAATATTTTGAAAATCTTGCAAATCAAAGACACTAATAAGTAGGAGTTTTTGCCTGATTAATAGAATTTAGAGAAAAAATTCCCAAAAAAACACATCTGCTTAAATAATTCCCAATATAACACACTTAGTGCCACGTAAGATGCCACATGGGACTTGAGCGAGTGAGTGGGTGTGTGGAAAACGTGAGTGGAAATCACGTTTTGTGCATGTCGTGATTTCCACTCACGATTTCCTTAGAGTGGAAGTCGTGACTGCAAGTCACGACTTGTACTGAGGGTAAAAAAAAAAACAGAGGCCTCCTCTATACACCAGGAAACCCGAAAAGAGTTGGACATAATCCATTCAAAGAATGATAATGGCTATTTAAAATGACTTAACATCATAAAAATCAAAGGCCAAGTTAATAACTAAACAATTAATGAAATGTTAATTGGAAAAATAAGTTTGGAGTGTTTAAACCGAAGGAAAAAAAAAGTTATTTCAAACAATGCAACAAAGGAAAAAAAAACCATTCATCAAAATAGAAGTACTAAAACAAGCATTGCATCTTATGTTAAAAAACATGAAAAAATAAAGATAGAAGTACAAACTACACTAAACCATAGAGGATACACATAACCTCAACAAAGAATATTATTACCATAATAATTTCAAGAATTTATAAGCATGAGTACTTGTTTTGGCATAGGCAAAATGCCTTCGTTTTTTCAAGTGCCATGTTTTACAGCTAATTGTAAATGACGTTTGTAAGCATGAGTCGTTTGTAAGCATGAGTACATACATACATCCAAACATAACATACATACATAAAATTGCAAAGTGATTGAGTACAAAGCAATAATAAAAGAAGTCTTGTTATTGTTACACACAAGTCCTACTCCGACCCCAAATAATGACTTCCAGTCCACAACGTGTTCTCTTTACAACTCGAACATTACGATTCAACGCTAATGGGACATTCGACCGGCCCATATCACTAGGATTTTGAGCATCTTCTCTCTCGAATATCATCGATATCACGTATTCCACCTTCATGCGTACTTGTACTCTCGAGAGAAATTCATCATTATTGGAGTTGTATTGAAATGGCGCGAAGATGGAACGACTTCCATGAGCTCGAATGCCATGTAGGGAGGAACGGATGGAGTATGTGGAGTGTCACGCTCATTGAGAGGTCGAAGACGTATACACTTTGGAGTGCCATGCCTCGAGCGCGTATCATCGTGAGAAGTATGATGAGAGGCTTCAAATGATGTGGGCACATTATGCATGCGATAATCTGCTCTATCAAATCTTTGAGTCAAAGTCGATGCGACTACATCTCTAATCCGTGCAATCGACACGTCATCACCCAATGTCAGCGATGGATCGATGTCATTCCATGTGCCTACATATAAACTATGTAAGAACTTGTATGTGAAAGTAAAATGAAAACAACAATATGAAACTTCATGGAGGGAAAAAATGAAATTGCACTTACCAATGCCTCAGCAATAGCTCCACGACGAGACATGAATCGACGTGTAATGCGACGATACCATTGCATATACGGGTCGTAAAAGTCCAAAGGCTCGTCTAATATTTCATCAGTTGCTAAGTTGGAAGCACGTTCGTTCCACAAGCAAACATAAGCACTATGTTCTGCACTCCAATCCTTATCCGTTTTCCCTCTCAAGTCAATCTTATGTAGTTCCATACTTGTGCTATGTAAATTAGGTATCCTTTGTTTCATACCGAATTGTCGCATTACTCTATCCGGATTGTACAGTTCGACAACGCAGAAGAAAAGCAAAGGTGCCCTCGTTCGCCAAATTGCTCGACCACTGCTACAATATGCTGGCAGGTCACTTATCAATGTTTCCGGATACGGTTCCCAAACAACCTGTAGCATGGAAAATAACATTAATTGAATAAAACGGTGTCATCAACAAGATGTCGACATAAGTGCTTGTTGGAGAGAATGATTAAGTATATTTATTACTTCATCCGGTCCTTGCATGTCAATCATTTCTCTCGTATTTCGTCAAGCACGTGCATCGATGTTCTGTGGTCTCCAACGCATGCCTCCACCTTTCCAAATGAAACAAACAAAACAGAGCATGCATGAAAAATGGGTTGTACATATACTCAAATTGAAATTGTAATGTTTAAAAATAATCATTACCTATAACCAAATGGAGGAGGTGGAAATAATTCTTCATTGTCTATCATGTCATCTCTAATGTGGTTTCCCATAATTGGTGCGAGAAAAGGCAACCTATCCCATGCCCACAATTGCAATAAAATGACCGGTCCCTGCTATCTCTGCTCCATCAATGTCACTGCAAGACATAACTGTCTATATAGGTGAGCCGAGTTGCACTACCCCAACTGTTATGTCCCGCCGCCCTGAAAGTCTTCCAAAAATTGCAAATACGTGATGTGCACGAGGTTGTTAGGACTTGTCAGCAAATAAAGTTCCGCCAAGAAGTTGTAGGATGTACGCTCTTGCGTAGCGTTGCACGTCCTCATCATCAGCATCCTGTGGAAGGTTTGGAAACCATCGTGACAGTTGGCGAATTTGAATCCGGCCACCGGTCCTGTTATTTTCAGGGAATGGAAATCCTAGTTGTGTCAAGCATAAGGCATTGTAATCTTGCTCAACACGACCAGTGATAGGGAATCCATCCACGGGCAACCCTAAGATAATTTGTACATCTTGAAGGGTAATAGTCATCTCGCCAACAGGAAAATGGAACGTGTGAGTTTCTGGTCTCCACCTCTCTACAAGAGCAGTGATTAGATGCCAATCAATTGAGATGAAACCTACTCGCGCCGTCCCGTAAAAGCCAGCTGCGTGGAGATGCTCGACGATTCGTTCATCCAGTTGGACCAACCGATGTAGTGCAGCCGAATTCCGTCTGATAGTCAATATACCAGGCTCCTATGAAAATACGAGTTATAAGGTACATTGTTTAGAATATATACACGCTGATATAACGGTGTAGTGCAAATCGGCAAGAAGTCATACCGGTCCGTGCCATACTCGGGTAGATCTATGGAGAGCTTGCGAACTCAAAACCGAATCATCTATAGGCCCAGGCTCCATATCGCACTTCAAGGGGACATCATTACAAATTAAGGAACATGAGAAGTAGCAAACTACCAGTAATTGTTGGACTAAGTGGTTAGTCATTCACATTCCGACCGAGATTTTGATGGAAACAATGAAGAAATGAAGAAGAAAAGTCAAACCGCAATTTGTAAAATCAATGTAAGGTAAACAAATTCTTTCACGCAAGCCAAATGCATTAGTTCGTGCATACATCAATTATGTGTGAATGGTCATTTACATATTAGAAGATCATTATAAATGTTTTTGAAAAAGGAAAACTCGTTTTTGAAATGTATTTAAAAAGAAAACTGAAAATTTGCAGGAAAGCCCCTAATAAGTTGTGAAACTTTGAATTTCCGTTTTCGGGGTTTATAAAATTATCCGGACCACCCAAATAAGCTTAATGACTCATAATAAACATGTATAACATGTTATATAAGGGTTGGTTAGGTCCCGGACAAGTTTAAGGGTCGCTAACACAAAGGGACAAATTGGCGTATAACGGTGGAGTCCAAATGCGCATGATCTTTGGACAAATTGGCGTAGATGCATGTATGTGGTCCTGCATATTTACTAATCTCAAACATTCCATGCGATTTTCTTCTCGAACAACGCAACCTCCAAGTGCATCCATCTACATATTTCTTACATCGAACAATCCATACATTACGTGTAGAATGAGTCACCACAAATCGCCTGTGTTCTTTTATGCTATACAACTTCACGGCATGCTGGATATCTACTTTATACATGAACCGCATGCCCTTTTGAAATTCTCGCTCCCTCATTCCATATAGACCTTAAAGGGATCATAGCATTCTCATTGAGGGGTTGCAATGCCTCACTACTCAATTCCATAAATGCGGGAGAAGGTACGACAAATTCACGTACACCAATGGGTGCACCATCAATTCCAAGCACCTCTTCGTCGAGAAAATCATCGTTCCCAAGCTCGCTCGGAATTGGAGGACAAGATAATGAGCCATCATCGGCAATGACTCGATTTAATGTGTAGCGAATCATGGCATCATCAACATGATGTGCATCAACCCCTTCATCATCTGGTATCATCATCGCTACTCTCTTCACTAGTACCTTCGTCACTACCGCAATAGTCTCCTTTTCACTAGTGTTCAACTCATCACAGGAACAAGGATCCTCGTCCATCTCGGGATTTGCAGTCATGAAGGGCGATGCACAATGACTGCTCCATATTTGGTTGAGTGCTAGGTCCAGCCACAGAATCTAACGCCATATTACAGTTTGTACTATTATACGAATCTCTCGTTCTCAAATCGATATAAAGCTCCATGCATTTTGGTGGTGGTAATTCTGCCACAATCTCCCAAACATCTTTGAGACTCGCCTCATCATCTATTCGCACAGGGACGTAGTTGGCAGTACCACTACCGATGTACGCTGGATATCGATATGTGATGGTCGATATCATCTTTTCATTGTCTATCTCCAAAGAATTATAGACAAAACTCATAAATTCCTCGTACCCTAAACCCATGTTCGCTCTAAGATGTCGAACGGGCGGTTTAGTGTATGAAATTCCTGATGGTCCATCGACCATGTCCCCATTCATATAGCACAACAAACTTACTCTTCGATCAGCCATTATTGAATCTATATATGTAGAATATAAAACATGATCAAAAGAAGTGAATGCAACAATATCGATCAATACCATATCAATCAATACCATATCAAAAGTACAATTCTAAAACCTAGATGGAACAATTCTGAACATATTACCATAATGGAACAATTCTGAACAGGCACGGTTTGATCACTAGACTAGTTGTTGTTGTTTTTTTTCCAAAAATAAAAAATAAAAAAGTCACTAGACTAGCTTTGTTTGGAAACAAAAATGTAACTGCTATACATGTCTTATAGAGATTTCAAAGTCAATTGAAGATGTTCAAGGGGTTCATTTCTAGATGAGCTAAATAGGAAATGGCCTTATCACGACAATGCATTGCAAATGATTCAAGACACGACAATGCATTGCAAATGATTCAATTGAAGATGTTCAAGGGGATTTGGTTTAGTATTTGTCAAAAGCATCTTTGGATTTGGTAAATAGCTTCTTCACATTTAATGAATATAATTTGTAATTAATCCCAAATATGAACATGAAATTAACAAAAGAATATACCGGCGGGAAGGTGGCAGTCAAGGACCGGCGAAGGACCGGCGAGGGACCAGCGAAGAGAGACAAGAGGGCTCGGCGTGTGACCTTTGAGGGCTCTTCGAGGGACAAAGTGGAGGCAGCGACGGTGGAGGCGAGTACGACGGCACGACGACGAGGCGCGGCAGTGGTGGCGAGGATGGCGGCGGAGAGGGACGGTGAAGGCAGCGTTGGTGGCGGCAGGGGACGGTGAAGGCAGCGTTGGTGGAGGCAGGGACGGTCGAGGGACGGTGGAGGCAGCGACGGTGGCGGCAGGGATGGTCTATGGACGGTGGAGGGAGGGACGGCGGCGCAGGACGGTGGAGCCCGGAGAGAAGGCGATCAACGAGACGGGGACGGTGGATGCGGGGACGGTGGAGACGGGGACGGTGGACGCGAGGGACGATCTCGATGAGGCAGAGGTGAGCAAAGAAGAGGAGAGATCTCGTGGCAGAGGGGAAGAAAACAGGGACGAGAGGGACGAGAGAGAGGCCTCTGTTTTTTTTTCTTACCCTAGTGCAAGTCGTGACTGGAAGTCACGACTTCCACTCTGGGGAAATCGTGAGTGGAAATCACGACTTCCCATAAAACGTGATTTCCACTCACGTTTTCCATACACCAGTCACTCGCTCAAGACCCATGTGGCATCCTACGTGGCACTAAGTGTGTTATATTGGGAATTATTTAAGCAGATGTGTTTTTTTTTTGAATTTTTTCTCTAAATTCTATTAATCAGGCAAAAACCGTGCTTACTACAAAGTCAATTGTTTGGTTTGATGACATGACATGTATCATTTTTTTAAACCCCGCTATGAGCACCCCACCTATTAGTGAAGGCACAACATTATTGAAGGCACCAAGTGGTTTATCAAGGGCATCCAAAAAATTGACTGAAATTTCGAAATTGCCACCAAGTGCACCCCACCATCAATCCACCAATTTGATAATACAAAGGGGCAATTTTGTCGTTTCAATCAAGGTAAAATTTAGAGGAGAGAATAACCATAAATTTTGAATGCTTTTAATAATAGGTGGGGTGCGCATAGCTGCAGTTTTTTTTTCCATCTATAATATTTATTGTCCATTCTTTTAAATTTATCGCTTATCATACATTATGTCAACCATGAAATCATGTATGTATTAGGAAAATACTAGAATGACAACAACAATGTCACACCACAAGACACATGGGCTTATAAAAGCTTTTCATGCGACCTCAACCCGCATGTTGTGCATTGAGATCTGTGTATGCCTGGATCCCAAGGTGCACATGGATAGCTTTTGTGAGCCAATGTGTTATGTGGTGTGACTTGTTGTAGTCATTCCAACACTTCTCTTTAGAATTTTGATATACACTAACATCATGTTTGTGTGTATACATTGTAACGGCCCAAATTAATTAAACTAGGGTTAACGTTAACATCAGAGATTAACTGTCGTAATTCGAGCGTTACGTGGATAACTCGGTTGACTCGGACACGAGAACCGATAGAATATGTTATTTGTCGATGATGGTTGCTTAGGTGTGATGTTTTAAACATTATATTATTGTGACATCGCATGTGTGTACGTTGATATCGTGCTAGATTATGTGACGAGTAATCACCTTGAAAGGTGTGTCAACGCGGGGATTGGGTAGGCGAACTACAAGTACACTAGGAAACTCGATTAATTCATGTTAAGATAACTAGTTAATCAATTAAAATGGGTAATGTAACCATAGGCTAAGTTGATTAAATTATAACAATAGGCTATGACGTACCTCAAAATGTGTGTCGAGACGCGGGGCATTGGGTGTCGGGTAGTTGAGGGTTAGTGGGTTCACAAAACTTGTCAATTTGGTGAATAAAAACACTAACCATATATATTCTTACGCCTTAGCTAAGGTGAATAAATCAAATAAATCAAGGCCTATAGTTTGATTAATTAAATGGAAACTATAGGATTGACTTAGAGATACGTATTGCCACATATATATAGGAACCATGTGAGTCGCCAATTAGTGCTAATTGGATTGAGTTAATGGGAGTTAGTGGGATACATGTAGTGGTGTGTGCTTCGAAATAGTGTGTTGGTGTTTAGTATTGGCTTGAACTTGGAGTTAAGTTGTGTGTTCGCGTTCATTTTTACGTGTAAGTTTTCTTAAATGGGAGTTAACTCATGGAGAAGTACGTATTTTCCTACTTGGTTCAATTTTGAACTTATAAGAAAGATGCAAATTTAAAAATAATAAAACATGAGAATTGACATAAATACTTTTCAAATAAGAGCATCTCCAGGCTAACTGCAGAATGCAATTCGATTGATGAAAAAGGAGTTTGTGAACATTGGAACATTAGATTTGGTGTTCCACGGTTCACGAACTACATTTTACGATTTTTTTTATTTTTTTGTTATTCAGTTTTTTAAATGTGGTTTTTTAATTAATTATATTTATTTTGAATTTTAAAGATAAAAAATAGTTTTTTCTGAGATTTTGTATTCGTTAAATAATTTATTAAGATTAATATAAATAAATAAATAAAATGAATAAAAATAAGAAATAAAGTTTTGGAGAAGAAATAGAGTTTGTGGTTGGAAAATAAATAGAGTTTGATGTGACGGAACTGTAAAATAAGGGAAAAATAGAGTTTTGTGGTTGGGAATTGTCGGCCACCATGGAATTATGTGCGTGTATGAGGCTAATGAAATCATAAATTGTATTTTAAAAAACTTCTAATCTCTATATTTCTACTTATATTGTGTTATAATAGAAAAGAATACAACAACAATATAGCCTCAGTCCCAAATTAATTGGGGTCGGCTACATGGATCAAACTTTTCCATTATGATAGAAAAGAATAAAAACCAAATATGAACAAAAAACTAATTAACAAGACATCAATTAATAAAAGTTTATAAAAGTTTATATAAAAAAACACATGACTAGAGTAAAAAACTAAACTACTCTTGCTTTGTAATGGTTCAACAAGAGGCATCAATATGTTCTTATTGTATGGCTGTGTAACCATAATGGTGAGGAATATCACCGCGAATCCGTAACTTCTCAATGGAGCCCATTGATCTCCGCCGACAATGATATTGTCTTCTACTTAACCACCTTCAACTCTTAGGTGTGGGACTAACTTTCGTCCACACATCTTCAACAAAACTCTTGTAACTAATGTATTGTTGGTATTTTTCTGAAAGTGGTGTCTCTTTGAACTTTTTGCCAACTGATTGCAACAGTATTAATCCATTGCATGAACTTAAAGTACGTATCCCAATGCGACTAGCTTGCCAACCAATAAGGTTATGAATATGCACATCCCTTGACTTTGGACTGCTTTGCAAAATTGGATAGAAGTGATGTGTATGTCCTTCGTAATTAAGCAATAGATGAAGAGATGTGTCGACGTCATAGTCATTACGATTGTGATGATTGGGGAATTTTGAAGCAAGTATAGGGTGTTTTTGAATTAAATTGTGCATATATCTACACACACGGACTGCTCATAAAGTCGATGTACATTTGAGATGTGTGTGTGTGTTCGATGATGTCAAGAAATCATGAATCCTCTTTGTTCGATCGTGAGTGGTAAATTAATAATAGAAACGATAATGGATTCTCCCTCATTTAGAGCATCTCCAATAGTAAATATGGATTATGGGCGTGAATTCTTAATGTGAAGAAGATGTTCATCCCATGTGGCTCAAATTGACATTGAACTTCAAAATATGTCTCATGTTAAGGAAACTACCACTTAAGGAAACTCAATATTGTATTTAGCAGTTAAGGAAATTAGTATCTCATGTAATTAGTAGTTTCCCTTTGTGATTGCACTTTCCTTTTGTATTCTAGACTTGTGTGTATATATAGATTACCATGTACACAAGATCAACATACAATAAACTTATTCTCTTGAGAAATTATCATGGTATAAGAGCCATGATTGTGGGTTTCTCTTGTTGTGCGAGACACAACTATGTATTTTGGTTGTGCGAGACTTAACTCTGTCCTCTTTGGTTGTGCGAAACACAACGCTGCTAAGTTGCCTCATCTGACGCACTGGTCTGACGCCTTGCAACACCGTCACACGTTCTTCATCTGTCCGCCTGCTGCTGCTGCACCAGCCCATGTAGATCTACTGCATGCGCCTGCTGCTACTGTTACAAAATGTTACCACACGTCGCCTACTACTGCATCACCCCCGTTCGTTCTCCATATGTCCGCCTGTTGCTGCTGCCCAGCCGTTGCGACGTCTCACCCGCTGCTGCCACGAGTCACCTTCAGCCGTCTTCGCCTCGTAGTCGACCGAACCTGCTGCTTTATCACCCACACGTCATAGCCGAACCACTGCCCACTATCTGATAGAGAAAAGTGAAGTCTCACAACCTATCTCCATGATTCTTGATGGTTCAAACTACACACTTTAGTCCCAACGGATTAAAAGTTTTCTGATTGGTCAAAAACTTTGGCAAATCGTAATGGGAGACAACCCCAAACCATAAAAAATACCACATAAACACAAGCCAAACTTCTTGACCGAATTGCGAGTGGGACAGTAAGAATCATCAAATCATTACCTGATTTTGTAACACATCTACTCCTTCTATTCATATTCAATTTGTTGATTTTGGAACGGCTAAGGAAATTTTTGATTTTATGTCTGTTAAATACAAAACTTCTAGTTTGGCACAGTATTATCAATTATTCGCCACTCTGAATAGTTTGAAACAAGAAGTTGGTCAATCCATCAATGATTTCTTAGCACTCATTCAGTCAATCTGGAACCAGTTGCAACAAGCTAAGATTAGCAAAAACCACATTCATCTCATCCAAGTTCTCACAGCGCTTTGTCTTGAATATGAATCAATCCGAGCGGCCCTCCTGCATCGTGATCCCCAGCCTTCTCTTGATGCAGTTGTTAAAGAAATTTTATTTGAAGAAACTTAGCTTGACTTGGTCAACTCCACCCCTGCATCAGAGGTGGCCCTCGCAACTACTCCATCATGGTCGAAGTCTACCGTACCTTATTGTAAGAACTGTAAAAGAACGGGCCATTCATTCATTAATTGTCCCACAATTGAATGTCGCTATTACCATGAGCACGGTCATATTCTGCCGAACTGTCCAACCTGACGACCTAGCTCTAAAGGCGCATTCGGGTCCTCGTCTACTTCTATAGCTAGTCCTTATGTTGTTGTTGTTGTTGTTGTTGTTGCCTCTTATAGGTTACACCCCTCTCCGATGTTTTCTATAAGTGATTTGGAAGCAATCATCAAACAGGTGATACCTTCCCAACTCACTGCCCTATCTGCCACCTCATGTAACGATTGATTCTTTGATTCGGGGTGTTGTAATCACATGACACCAAATTTGTCTCTTCTTTTTAATAGTAGTCCATCGTTTCATTCTTCGAGCATTCAAACTACAAATGGTAGCTCCATGTTTGATACCCATTCAGGAACCGCATCCAACCCTAGTTTAAATCTCCCTGACACTCATTGTGTTCCTGACCTTACTCTAAATTTGATTTCTATCGATCAATTATGTGACAAAGGCTTAACTGTTTTATTTTCTCTACCTGGTTTTCAGGTACAAGACATTTAAACGGATCAGATTCTGGGAATGATCAAAGTAGGACGATTATTTGAGCTCACGTCACTTCACATACCTGCTGTTAAACGATTTTCTTGTAGTTTTCACACCTTCGGTCTATCAGTGGCACCTTCGTCTTGGCCATACATCAACCAATAAGCTCCGTACACTTATTTCTAGTGGGTCATTGGGTATTTCTAAATTTTAGTCTTTTGATTGTGTGCATTGTATGTTAGCAAAACAACATGTTTCTTGCTTCAGTCTTAGCGAGTCCATCAATAATACTCCGTTTGGGTTAGTTCATTCTTATGTTTGGGATCCAACACCTACTTCCACTGTGAATGGTTATCAATATTTTGTATTGTTCATTAATGATTACTCCAGATTCACTTGGATATATTTTCTAAAGCATCGATCTGAAATATCTCAAACTTATATTGATTTTGCTAACATGATCAAAACTCAATTTGCACGTACAATCAAGATTTTTCGTACTGACAATGCTTTAGAATACCGTGATTATGTCCTTCTTCAGTTTCTTAAACTGCAAGGTACCATTGTTCAACGTTCATGCTCGTATACCTTTCAACAAAATGGTCGAGCTAAAAGGAAACATCGACATATCCTAGATTCTATACGAGCCCAACTTCTCTTTGCATCATGTCCTGAGAATTTTTGGGGTGAAGCAGCTTTAAATTGTGTATTTACCATTAATCGACTTCCTACACCAGGGTTACAAAACATCTCTCATTTTGAACGATTATATGGTACACCACAAGACTATTCTATCTTCGGGTCTTTAGTTGTGCATGTTTCGTTCTTCTTAACCCCCTTGAGCATACCAAACTTGAACTGCGTGCTCGTCTGTGTTGTTTCCTCGGGTATGGAATTGAACATAAGGGCTATAGGTGTTGGGATCCACTTTCTCGAATATTACGTATCTCCACACATGTCACTTTTTGGAAAAATACCATATTTTCTACCCTATCCAAGTTCGACAGTTCCCTATCATGTCCTCAACTATTTTTCACTAACTCATCTATCGGGTTTTTTCCATCTCCTGTAGCAGGTACTCCAGATGAAGCTCAATGATCGTGATCCCATTCCAGCACCCGTCGTCGACGAATCCGTCCCCTATAATATTCATGTTCCTGCTCCTGTCCCGCCTCATCGGTCGAACGGATAACTGAACCTCCCCCTTACCTTAAAGATTATCATTGTTTATCTGGTATTTCTTCTTTACATGAGCCATCCTCTACCGAGAGGCTAGTTCTGACCCTTTTGGTAGCAAGAAATGTCA
This sequence comes from Stephania yunnanensis, assembly GCA_039657365.1. Taxonomy (NCBI): domain Eukaryota; kingdom Viridiplantae; phylum Streptophyta; class Magnoliopsida; order Ranunculales; family Menispermaceae; genus Stephania; species Stephania yunnanensis. Next base: position 51,976,986 of record CM077588.1, on the reverse strand, counting down.
AAAGAATTGTGTGCATTAAAGAAGACTCATACTTGGGACTTAGTGGAGCTACCCTCTCGTAAGACTCTGATTGGATGCAAGTGGGTTTACAAGATGAAAACTCGCTCTGATGGCTCTACTGAGCGGTATAAGGTTCGTCTGGTTGCTAAAGGCTACACACAGGAATATGACATTGACTATGAAGAGACGTTTGCCCCTGTAACCTACCTGACCTCTGTTCGAAGTTTGCTTGTTGTAGCAACTGACAGACATTGGCCTTTGTTTCAAATGGATGTTAAAAATGTCTTTCTGAATGGTGATCTTGCAGAAGAAGTTTATATGTGTCCACCTCTTGGCTATTCTCATTCTCCAAAACAAGTTTGCCTTCTCCGTCATGCATTATATGGGCTTAAACAAGCTCCTCGTGCCTGGTTTGCCAAGTTCAGTTCCACTATTACACAGTTTGGCTTTCAGTCAAGTCCTCACGATTCTGCCTTGTTTACTCGACGAACTGACAGGGGCATGGTTCTTTTCCTACTTTATGTTGATGACATGATCATCACCGGGGATGACTCAACTGGAATTTATGACTTACAACAATATCTCAAAAGTAACTTTGAGATGAATGACTTGGGTAACTTGAGGTACTTTCTTAGTCTTGAAGTCACTTTTACTTCTGATGGATACTATATTTTTCACAAGTGAAATATGCCTCTGATTTGATCTCTCACTCTATGATCACTGATACTAATATTGCATCCACTCTATTAGACACGAATGTTAAGCTGACTCCATCGTATGATACACTTCTTTCAGATCTTACCGTATACCGTTAGCTTGTGGAGAGTTTGGTTTATCTTACCATTAATCATCCGGACATTGCTTACGTTTTTCATGTTGTCAGTCAGTTCATGTAAGCCCCTCGTACTGCTCACTTCACTATTGTTCTCCACATCATTCGATATGTGAAAGGTACTATGTTTCATGGCCTCTACTTCTCTAACAACTTTCCATTGGTATTATCGGGTTACTCCGATGCAGATTGGGCTAGTGATCCTAACGATTGGCATTGTACTATTGGTTATTGTTTCTTTTCGTTAACTCGTTAATATCCTGGCGAAGCAAGAGACAAACAATAACATCTCGCTCTAGCAAAGAATCTGAGTATCGGGCTCTTGTTGGTGCTACCTCTGAATTACTTTAGTTTCGATGTTTACTTGAAGATAAGAGGATTACACATACTTCTGCTACCATTCTGCATTGTGACAATCAAAGTGCGATCGAAATTGCACACATGATTTTTTCATGAGAGAACAAAACATATTGAGAATGATTGTCACTTCGTCCGTCAGTATTTGGTTCGAGGCAATCTTCATGTTTCTTCTATTTCCTCCTCCAATCAGACGGCTGATATCTTCATTGAAGCTCATCTTTGGGTCACTTTCATGCCTTGGTTGACAAACTCAAGTTGATTTCTATGAATCCATCTTGAGTTTGAGTGAGGGTGTTAAGGAAACTACTAGTTAAGGAAACTCAATATATTATTTAGCAGTTAAGAAAATTAGTATCTCGTGTAATTAGGAGTTTCCCTTTGTGATTGCACTTTCCTTTGTATTCTAGACTTGTGTGTATATATAGATTACCATGTATACAAGATCACTACAAAAAATAATCAATATAGCAACAGAAATTAGCAAAGAAACTAAATATGTATCTAATTAGCAACATAATAGCAACACCACTAGTTTGACTTTTAAGTTGACCATTTAGAAACGGAATAAAAACAGAATGCAACAGAATTTAGAAACGAAAAGATTTTGTCACTAAATTTATTACTAATTAGCCCGCCAAATCTTCACACCTAAGATTTTGTTGCTAATTTTGTTGCTAAATTTAGCAACGGAATTAACAACTGACTTGACATACACATGTATGTTTAGACTCATATTCTGTTGCTAATTTCGTTTCTGAATTTAGAAACGTAATTAGCAACGAACTTCATTTGATGGATTCAAAAAGCGAGGTGATTAATCTTTATCTTATGGGCAATGTTATTTGTTATATACTTTGGGTACATACATTTGATATAAAATGGCATAGATTTCATTGGGATACATGTTGCAAGTATCCTAATAAAACCTACAACATTGTGTATTTAATGTATGTACCTAAAATATGTAAAAAAAATTATTTTCCTTGCATGCCTTATATTTTGTATCAAGATGATTGAGAAAGAACTAAGGGGAAAAGACTTGGTCTCACAAAAAAGAAAAAGAAAAATAGAATTAATCATTCTTTTTGTTTTGAAAAGAGAAAAAAAAAAAGACAACCTTTGTTGATGATTAATCAACCACAAGAATTAACAAAATGGAAGAAGAAATCAAGGAAGATAGAGAAGAAGTAAAGAACATTTTGAAAGATACGTTGAGGGATGAAAAGAAAAAGAAATAGCGAAAATTGGGTGCAATGAGAGGAAGATGAAGACGAAAAACGAGGACAAAGTAGAGTGGTGAATAACCTTCTCACGTAGAAGTCGAGGAGAGCATAGGGGTTTTGCATGCAGCACGCACAGACTGGCGACAAGGCAAGACAATGATTATGGTGGAATAACAGTTGCTGACAATGACGAAAAAGATTAATTGCTTTTTTATTGAATGAACATCTCACCGAGCTTGGAGGTTGGATATTAGTATTGCACTAATAATCGTATTGTTTACCTAAAGGAGGTTTTTTTTTATCACTTATAATCTCCTCATTCCGGCTAATTTGGGATTGATGCTTTATTATTGTTCTGTGTTTTATTGCATTTATTTTTTTAATTATGAACTTGTATTCATTATTATTGTTTTGTTTTTTATTACATAGATACTAAAGAAATCTCTATTCATTATTTTTGTTTTGTTTTTTATTACATAAATATATTTGGTTTAGAAATTCTAAACACAAATATCTCCTCCAAAACTCTATTTTTATTTTTTATTTATTTATATTAATTTTAGTAGTTCTTAATCCAGCCAAAAGTCGCGATTAGTCGAGGTGCTCTAATAATAGATAAATAAAATGTGTTTGTTTACGTACCTACTTTGTATATTATAAAGTATCAAAATAAGGTGGATTTGATTTAATTCAATATTAGTCATTGTGAGACTATATATTATAAATCTAATTTAGTGGTTAGGTTTCAATTAAGGACAAAGGTATGTATATATAAGTGAAAGGAACATTTTGCTACAACAAAAATAAATTGATTTCGTCAAAATAAATAAATAAATTGATGACAGAAAGACACACAAAAGCACCATAAGCAAAGAGCCCTCCATGGCTGCCATCAGATGAAGGCTTCACTTTCTAAACTCCCCCTCCTTTCAACACTCCAATCACCTTCCCACTCAACAACAACAGTATAGTCTCAGTCTCAAATTAACTGGGTCGGCTACATAGATCAAATTTTTCCATTATGCTCGATTAAGTGTACTTGATGGTGAGTTTGGCAAACTATTCAAATCCCTCCTTTCAACACTCCAATCACCTTCCCGCTCAACAACAACAACAACAACAACAACAACAATATAGTCTCAGTCCCAAATTAACTGGGGTCCGCTACATGGATCAAACTTTTTATTGTGCTCGAGTAAGTGAGTTTTTCAAACCATTCAAATCCCTCCTTTCAACACTCCAATCACCTTCCCACTTCATCCATCAAAAACCTCATCCAAGGCCCCCTGCGGGGCAAGACCTCTGCCGCCTCAACAGCTCCTTCCCAACCGCATTGAACCTCTCCCTACCTCAAACACCGCGACAGCGCCACCGATCCCACCCTGAAATCCTCCGCGCTCTCGGCGAGCCAATTCGCCAGTAACGCCCTCCCACGTAGATGCGGCGATGAGAACTAGGGTTTCCTTGGGGAAGTATTCGGGCTCCCACCTCTAACTATGTATTTTTTGGGCATTGCATATGAGGTTTATCTTATTTTTCTTACTGAATTTTGATCGAATTGGTGGGTTAGGTATTCTGATTGAGTGAATTGTGGGCAATTTGGTTTAATTTTAGAGAGACGAATTTTTGTTTGGCCTTCATTTTATTGATCCTACATTGGAACTTAGAATGATTGATCTTCATGAGCTTTAGATGTTTAATCAATAGAATATGATCTCCAATCAATAATTTTGAGATCTATTCATAATTTTGGAGTCACCAATTGATCCTACATTGGAACTTAGAATGATTGATTTTCATGAGCTTTTAGATGTTTAGTCAATAGTATATGATCTCCGATCAATAATTTTGAGGCCTATTCATGGGAGTCAAAAAGGTACGTAGATACAAACTAAATATTAGATGTTTGAGAAAATGCCTATAAGAAAAGCTTGTTGATTTACAAAGATTAGGAAGTGTTTGGAGAAATGCACAAGTGAAAAGATATGGATAAAACAAGAACTTCTTCACTTCACAATGAAATGACTCTACATTATGGCTCTTAAGTATACGGTGTTTATAACTACGCTATTCTCAAATAAAGTAGTTGGTACGACCCAAAATTTTTAACCGTGTTTATGTCCTTTCACAGGCTCAACGACCCGTACCGTGGGACCCACACCGTGATATGTACATTGACCGAGTATGCCTAGTGTATTATATATGTGCAGACTATTAAGTCAATTTTATATGGGTGTATAGGTATCGAGATGAGCGGGGACGTACCTCGAGTCGCGTATTGAAGTGGGACCGAGGTAGCGGCATATTGTGGTAAGTTTAAGTTATGTGAATAAAATGTGGATTTATATTGGGTAATAAGTGGCTTTAATGTGGCCACATTTAGCTAAGTATTAAATGACCTATAGTTAGTGTAAATAAAACAAGGTTCATTGGATGTACATCGAGACACGCATTAACTCATCAAGAGGGCAAGTATCAACTTGTTGAGTCACTCACAATTGACTTGGGGGACAAGTGGGACAAGGCGGTCCATGAGATGAGTCTCGAGACACGTGTGCACACCATGATCAAAGGCTAACATTTAAACAAATCACTATAGTCCAATCTGTATATAAGTCAATGTATTGCTTCCTAATCCTCACGAAAATCGGGAGGAGAAGAGAGAAGAGAGAGTTGCTCGTGTAGGAGAGAAGGAAAATGAGAGAAACCAGAGAAGATCAAGGTAAGTATGGTGTTATTCAGTTGATGTTGTTTGTGGTTTGTTGTTAGTGAGGGGGGGCTCGGGAGCTCGGACGAACTGCCAACGCAGTTCGTTCGAGGAAGGAGATGACTCGGAAGAGTCGTCTCCCCTCCCCAAACGAGCTGGGGTAAGATCTCTGACCCCAGCTCGTGAAGAAAAAAAAATGGAGAAAAAAAAGGAAAAGATTTTAGAAAATTAGGGAGAAATTTCGAAAAATTATATTTCGACAAAATAAATAGAAAGTAATGAATTTTTATGAAAAATAAAATATTTGGAATTTCGAACGAGACTTTTATGGGAGTTTTACCTCGAAAAGCGCGAAATGGACGGATTGGCCTAAAAATTCAGAAATTGGTCTCGAACTCGATTTGGCCTAAGTTGATACATTATTAAATGTTAGGGAACTAATGGGAGAACTCATGAGTTTGGACACGCATTTCGAAGTGTCGAGAGATCGAATAAATTATGACAAACGTGTGAATTGTAAGTACAACTGTGAGAATTTTATATTTCATTTCATTCACCCATATTTTGCTACGTTATGCTTTTAAATATCATTCGTTTATTTTGAAAATGTGGCATAGAATTCTCCAGGTTATTACTTAAATATCACTATACTCACCGTTTAGTTTGTGATGGTGGGTGTAGATCGTCGAGCAGCAGCAGACCAAGGAAAGAGAAGATCGGCGACTTCCTCAGAGCAGTTCAGCGACTCTCCTCACTCATTTTGTATGTCTCGACTTCTGTTGTATTATTATTGTTTTTGTTATTTTGAGTTGTACATTGGGATGAGTGACTAGTTCCATATATATATATATATATATATATATATATATATATATATATATATATATATATATATATATATATATGCATGTGATGATGTATGTTTTTTCTGGTTTTTCATATTTAGGATTTTGGATAATGAAAGCTTTCGCATGATCTTTAAAATACACGAGAATGATAAGGGAATGTTAATTTCCTTTAAATTGAATAATATCGGAACATGTGTAGTGAATGTAAAATAGGGACGAAATGCTGACTAATACGTAATTAAGTCTTATCTAATTTGGATTAAGGCTTGATTACGAGATTAGGCCAGGCGGTACCATGTTTAGTAGCTGGGGCCGTCACATTAGTGCAACCGAGAGAAGTCTCACCTCAACTGAGGTTATGGAGATTTTTTCTTTTATACAATACATTATTAGAGATGCTTGGATGAAATTACTAGTACATAGTTTTATATAAGTGTTCAATGTGGAACAAAACCATTAGTTAAATTGTAAATATTCATAGGATGAGAATGGACTCAATCTTATTGTATGCTCATTTGAATGTCCAAGGTAAGACAACACAAATTATAAGTGAGATCAAGTGTATTTGACTTTAAAATCTTGAATAATAGAGACCCAACTAGAACAAACATTTATTTTCTCAAATCAATGAATAAGTGCGGATATTGATGCTTGCCCATTATGTTACACATTAGTTGTCAAGTTTGTAGACATTCCTACCAACTAGGGACTGTAAGGACTTATGATTAGTTTCCATGAAACTAAGAACTTGACTAAAGGAATGCATCTATTTTTAACAAAGGTGCTAGGTAGGACTTATAATCACCTGTGGGCATTCCTTTTTTTTTTTTTTGAGAATATGTATTGTTGCTTCTCATTCTTATCTAGAAAGAAGAGGTGGTGGACGAGGTTCCTCATATCACTCATAGGGTACTCGTAAATGTAGATATTGAAGCACAATGCATAGGTAACTATGTTTTTGCTACTTCATATTTTAAAAAAGAGTAATTGGCAAGGGCTAACTCTTTCTTTTTATATTAGTTTGTCTAAAGCTATTGTGTCTAAAAAATATATGTTTGTTTTGAACTTCAAATGATAAATACTAGTTTGGATTGATGTCGCTTTACGTTTTAAGGAGCTGCAAAAGTTGAGGTTGTTGGCTCAAATGCCTCAAATTGGCTTTGATATAAGCTATCAAGATATAGACCCACCTTAATCTCAAATTTTCGAATTACAATCTAATTATGTATTGATGACATGTAGATAGAATTAGTGTTTTAAGAGTTGCAACTTGAACAATGTCATTAGTTAATTAGGGTGTTTGCTTGAATTCGTGTAGTAGTTTTAATTTAAAGTAGTTTGATGTTGCAACTTGAACAATGTCATTGGTTAATCAGGGTGTTTACTTGAATTTGTGTAGTAGTGTTTAATTTAAAATCAGTATGATACAAATTTCTTCTAGTGATGATTATGTTTTTGTTTTCCTCTTTTAAGAAAAAATATATTCCTAAGTTATTAAACTCTTCAATAAAAGAACTCAATGAATGTTTCTCATGTAATTTCTAAGTTGGAGGTGCTTCATTGTTGCTTGCGTTAAATTTCATTGAGATAGAATTTACAAGTTAGAGCTCGGCGAAGCTTTTCTAGCTAATTATTTTTTTGCAATCCATGAAAGTGATAGTTGTGTCAACCTTTGCAAATTACGATTACTTAATAGGAATTAAGAAAACATTATTTTATTTTATCGAAAAGGTGTCTCTCATAAGTAGATGAATTTAACTATTCAATTTTTCTAATTTGTTGCATTTGTTGCCAAGTGTTTTAAGCATCAAGTGTTATTTTTATTTTTATATTCTTTTCATTTGCAGACAACTTTGTTATCTATATGCCATCATATGATGTTTCATAACTTGGTTCCACTCTTTTGGTAAGCTTTTTCTACTTCAAGATACTTGTATTTAGCTAAGTTTTAAAGGTTACAACTATTTTTTAGAAATTATGAAACTTTAAAATTATCTAATATAGTTTTAATAAAGAATAATAATGTGGGCCTACCTTTTAATGGTTGTTTTTAAAATTGAGCTTTATGTGGTTGATCTTACTCAAACTTCTATATTTATTGATCAATGTTAATATTTAGACTTGGTTACTCTTTGAATTGCAAGTGTTAAGTGGTGCACTAAGTCGGGATCGATTAGACTTCAATCTTTAAGAGGTGTCAAGACTTTGAGTGAGTATTAGTTCGTAATTGACCAAGTTAATCAAATCTCTTTTATTTTCAATGCTAAAACCGCGTCAAATTATTTGATTGCTGCTAATATCCGACTTACTTTAGTAGCTCTGCGAGCTTTTAATTAAGGACTTTCAAGAAGGAAAGTAATCGTCGTCTTGTTGATTTTACGTCTAACTTCTCAATTAAGATTAATTTTCTTATTTTCCATTTAATAAAGATCAAACTATTTAAAAAAATTTCATGTTTTTCTAGATGTTAAGGAAGCAACAGGTGTGACGATCCCTTTTCCAAATAAGGGCACCGCCCGACCTAATCTCTTAATTAAACCATAATTCCCCTGTAGGCTATAGGACCTAACAAGGAATTAGTCAGCCTTATTTAAACACCTAAACACCTACCAATTATGATACCACCTACAGTTAACGAGCTAGTTCTACTGACTAACCTATGGTTGTCTATAAATCAGAGTTAATTTAGATTTTCTAGCTAACAAATTATTCAGCGGAAGTTTTATTAAGTTACTGGTGAAAATGATAACATAAGGCCTAACCTATTGTGGAAAAATCAGGAAATAGAGATCACATGCATATATAAACAAAAATAGTGATATATACAACATGTGTCTGGTCAAGTGTTCCTATCACTCGACCCAAAAATAAAAATATCATGTATATAGAAAATGTAATACAAAAGAATGCAAAACGTACAAAAATATGTCATAGCAATCCTTCACTGGCTCAGATGTAGTCACCAATCTTCTCTTTGCCTGGTCTGCTACTCGGCTGATCTGCACCCACCGTCACAAACTAGACGATGAGTACATGAAATTATTTAAGTAATACTAAGAGACATTGATCCACATTCCCAAACAGACAACAAGTATCAAATGACATAATTTAAATAGCAACTATGCTGGAAGAAACATCATGCAAAAAGATATTTGAGTTAACCAAATATGAAATTGACTCAAGGCTAAGTAGTAATGGGTTAGGGTCAGTCGGCCGTGATCTTCATCACATCAGCCTTTCCACTACAATTTAAGTTTTGCTCTAAAGCATTTCAGTACAAATTGAGCTATATATCATAATTTTAAAAGGTCGTACTTACGATTACGCATTTTCTATTCCACGTGAATTAGCCGTCACCGGAATGTATACTTGCTAACATACCCGAGTTTTAAAACTCATCATGCTCACCCAAGTTATTCTTGTGCCAACAAACCCTAAGGTCCGGATACCCCATTCGAGGCACGTTACCCCGTGTGTCATGCAAGGTAGTGGAGAAATTTCCTAACATCCCGGAAAGTCTAGTGACCCCCGTATGAAAGCTGAATTTTTATCATCAAATTACCCTAACCACAAGAACCACTTTCACTTTCAATAATGACTTGGTAATAGAATCCAAAGATGTAACTGCATACTAATGCACAAAGGATTAGAGTCAAAATAAACAAACTAACCTAATAGCATGCAATACCACTGACTTCCAAACACAACAATTAACATTATAAAGTATAGGAATTGGAATTAATGATAGTACACAAACGACATAGTATGTTATGAGCAACTTCATAAAATGAGAAATGAACAAGTCATAGCATATGGATTTCAACGACACTTCAGTTCGACTACTGAGAATAAATAAATAAATGAAATGAAATGTAAATAAATGTCTCAATCAGTTTAGTTACATACCACAACAATTCATAAGTTATCCGACTTTTCGTCGCGTCGATGTACACACCCAACACCCCGTACTATCTCTTTTACGGTCCTAACATTTGAAAACTTATCAATTTAGATTCAAGATTAATTATTTAAAATTCTTAAATTGGTCGAAATCGAATTCGAGATCAATTTGCTAATTTCACGCTTTTCGAGGTAAAAGTCCCGTAAAAGTCGCGTTTGAAATTTCAAATATTTTATTTTTCTTAAAAATTTATCAATTTTATTTATTTTGTTGAAATATAATTTTTCAGAATCTTTCCTATTTTTTTTGAAATCTTTCCTAATTTTCCTCCTTTTTTTTTTTTTTTTTTTTTTTTTTTTTATAAGGGTTTGTGTTGAATCGAGCCGAACCGGTTTCGAACCGGCCTGGTTCACCCAACCCTTCGTCTCCACTTTTTTTTTTTTTGTGGGCCGAACCGTGTTAGGCTCACCCTAGCCGAACCAGCCCGATTCAGGACATCATCTTCTTTCTTCTCGCAACACAGAGCTGCTGCTCTGTTTTGAATTTTTTATTTTCATTCGGCTTCTCTGGGGTTGGGCGTCCATCCCCAACCCCAGGTTGGGTTTTCTATGCAGGGGAGACTACTCCCCTGCCTTCCTTAAGCTTGGATGAACTGCAGTTCGTCCAAGTTCGCCACCTCGAACCAACAACAATGACGACCAAACAACAACAACAAACCACACACAATAACGTTCAACTCACCTTGCCTTCTTCGAGCTCGGTCTCTCTCTCTCTCTCTCGGTTTTTTTTCTTCTTCTCTGCATTTTTCTTATTCACCGATGTTAGAGACCAAATGGGATAAGGTGGACTTTGAAGTTAAGTGTTTGATGTCCTCGAGACTCGTGCAAAACAGATCTCGGGGCAAATCCAATAATTTTTTTTTTTCACCATCTTATATGTTTGACCACATATTTCTCGAGTCTCGTAATATGTATCTCGAGGCAAATTCAACGCATATTTTTTTATTTGACAAACTATAGGCCATTGCATAGTTATATTAATGTGACCACATTAAAGCCATTATAGCCACTTATTAAACCAACATTAAATCACATTTCATTTAAATTAATTAATTTTACCCCATAAGTCGCTACCTCGGGCCTATGTTGGCACGCAACACGAGGCGCATCCCCGCTCATCTCGATATCTGTATACCCGTAAAATTGACTTAGTAGTCTACACATATACAGTACACTAGGCAAACAACAAACAAATATAATAAATACCTCGGCCACCGTGCCTCGGTAGTGACACGTATCTCGCTGCGGGTCCTACGTCATGGGTCATTTGGTCCTTATTAACGAATTAAACGCGTATTAATTATTTGAGCCATGATAACACGACTAGTAAAAAATATCCATTTCCATATCTTATATATACCTTGAAACATGATTTTGTTTGTTAATTTTTTTTTTTTTTGGTTGAAAGGATATTCTCATTTTCTTTATAGAGGTTTCTAAGGATTTTTCAAGATAGTTGTTGCCAAATAGAAGAAATTATACTAGTTTTTGGTGGTTCATGAATCTTTACTTTACTTAAATAATTATATTGTTTGGAGTGCTTTGAGACAAATAGAATGAGAGATGGTGATGTAATAATCAAAACAACCTTTTACCATATATATATATATATATATATATATATATATATATATATATATATATATGTTTTATCTTATGCTTTTTATTTAAAAATAAAAAATGAATTACTATGCATGGAATCACCGATGTTTGCTTATTGCCCATATGACAAGAGAACATGTGAATTTTTAAGTTGAGTGCATGAGTGTACTTGTGTTCATTTATTATGTGTTTTCACTTAATTGTGAAGGTCTTGACTCTCATCTCTATAAAGGAAGGTTTTTTTTTTCTTTGTGGTTTGATTTAAATTGCACTTAATCAACCACGATGAAAAATTTTGATCGATGTTGTAACGGCCCGAAAATTTAACTTGTGCCAGGTCAGGGTCGTATGTAGGATCCATTCGTCGGAATACGTATGTCTGAATCTTGGGTGAAGACACTGAGGTATGATATCTTTTTGTGATGTATGTATTATGTAATATCCAATTTGCGATTGGTATACATGGGGAATTTGGTGAGCCGAAACATGAGCGGGGACGCGCCTCGAGTCGCATGTCGAGGTGGGGCCGAGGTAGCGGCTTATGGAGTAAGAGTAATAAATTTACATGAAATGTGAGTTAATGTTGGTTTCATAAGTGGTCATTGTGATTTTAATGTAGTCAAACAACAACAACAACAACATACTCAGTCCCAAATTAACTGGGTCGGCTACATGGATCAAACTTTTCCATTGTGCTCGATTAAGTGCAATTGATGGTGAGTTTTGCAAACCATTCAAATCCCTTTTAATTAATGCATCCCATGTTAACTTTGGTTTGCACCTACCTCGTCGAATTTCTATAGTTTCTATTGAGTCAAGTTTTTTAGTTGGGGCATTTGTAGGTCGTCTTTGATGGTGACCAAACCATTGCAACCGCCCTTCCCTAATATTTGTATCAATTGGTATTATTCCTACTTGTCTTTGAATTTCTATATTTCTTATTCTATCCTTACGAGTTTTACCACACATCCACCTAAGCATCTTCATTTCTGCTACGTTCACTTTATGTAATTGTTGTTGTTTTACCGCCCAACATTCACTTCCATAGAGCATAGCTGGCCTAATTGCGGTCCTATAAAATTTTCCTTTTAACTTAGTAGGAACATGTCGATCACAAATCACCCCTGTTGCACTCCGTCATTTCTTCCATCCAGCTTGAATTCTATGTGTGACATCATTTTCAATGTTACCATCATTTTGTATGATTGATCCTAGATATCTAAAGTGGTTTACCTTAGGAACTTTTACTTCTCCTAATTTTACAACTCCGTCATCTCGATGTCTAGTGTTTCCAAACTCACAGTGCATGTATTCAGTTTTCGTCCTACTCAACTTAAAGCCTTTAGATTCTAATGTATTCCTTAAGAGTTCTAATTTCCTATTCACTTCATCTTTAGTTTCATCCATTAAGACAATATCATCCTCAAATAACATACATCATGGTATATCCTCTTGAATATGTCTAGTTAGTTCATCCATAACTAAAGTAAATAGATATGGGCTTAAAGCCGATCCTTCGTGTAGTCCTATCGTAATGGGAAATATTTTTGTAACTCCTCCAAATTTCTTTATACTCGTTACTACTCCATCATATATATCCTTAATAGTGTCTATGTATCTAGCATGCACTATTTTTCTTTCTAGAACCCACCAAAGAACATCTCTAGGGACCCTATCATATGCTTTTTCTAAATCTATGAATACCATATGAAGATCTTTTTTCTTTTCTCTATATTTTTCTAACAATCGTCTTACAAGGAAAATCGCCTCCATAGTTGACCTCCCAGGCATGAAACCAAATTCGTTCTCTGATATTGTTGTTTCTCTCATTAGCTTATTGTCAATTATCCTCTCCCACAGTTTCATAGTGTGGCTCATAAGTTTAATTCCCCGGTAGTTTAAGCAACTTTGAATGTCTCATTTGTTTTTGAAGATTGACACAAGCGTGTTTCTTCTCCAATCCATTGGCATCCGTTTTGATTTTAAAATTTTATTGAAAAGTTTTGTTAACCAAGTCAATCTGATTTCTCCTAAGCATTTCCAAACCTCTATGGGTATTTCATCTGGGCCACATGTTTTCTCTATTTTCATTTTTTTCAATGCCTCTTTAACTTCTACAATTCTAATATTGCGTGTATAGTTTACATTTCTTTCTTGGTGTAAGTTTTCATCTATTATAGTATCAACTTGGCCATCATTAAATAAACTATCGAAGTACCTTCTCCATCTCTCCTTAATATCCTCCTCGCGCGTTAAAACATTTTGTTTTCGTCCTTAATACATCTTACATGACTTAGGTCTTGTTTCTTTTTATCTCTTAATTTGGCTAGCCTATATATATATATATTTCACCATCTCTATTACCTAACCTTGTATATAGATCTTTCATGAAATTTGATTTAGTTTGACTCTGCACTCAGTCAAAAACAAGAATGACGAGTCTAGGTAAGTAAAACTAAGCAGGACATATATACAACATTTCGAAAGAAATAAATAAGTCTAGTTAATGTAATCACAAACATAAATATCCATTAGCCTATAGTTTGAACAATTAAACAAAATGCATTGGATGTGTCTCGAGATACGCAATTCACGAGAATCGAGACAATTTTGATCAAACATAGAGGCGGTGGACAAAATTGTGAGTTATTGGATTTGCCTCGAGATTCGTGTTGCATGAATATCAATGACACATTTGTTTTCTTCTTCAAGACGAAACGAAAAAGGAGAGAGAAAGAGACGTGACGGAGAGAGAGAAGAGAGAGAGAGAGAGAGAGAGAGAGAGAGAGAGAGACGACAGAGAATGATAGAAAAAGAGATGAGATGGCGGAAAGTGGCGAGGTGGAGGGAGCACAGGCCAACAACTCCAGCGAGATCGGAGCCGGCCAGGTGAGCAAGCGGCGGCGGATGGCGCGGACAGCCGATCAGCGCGACTCCAGTAACAACAGCGGCGGCGGACTAGCAGCGAGATGCTGGCAGCGGGCGACGCGAAGGCGCGGACGGTGGTTCCAGGGATCAGGACGCGGGCGAGGAGCTCTCGCAGACAGCAGCTCTCAGCGGGATCAGCAGCAACGGCTGTAGCGCGATTCCGACAGTGGCGCGGTGAAAGGCGCGATGGCGCGTTATCGGACCAATCGGAGGTGTGACTTCGACAAAACTCGACGACCGATGGATTCAAATAGATTTTGAAGGCCATGGTGAGGTTTACTTCACCTAATTTGGTTGTGATTTGAACGACTTAGTAACTTAGCTCTAAATGGTATAAATGGACACCAGGGACTTATGAGGTTATAGTCGGGTGTCGAGTGCGCATATCGAGACATGAGCGGGATATTCTCGAGGTAAGTAAACTAGCTAAGAAATTTTACAGTATTTCTTGAGCTTTAAATTATTGGTATTGCTCTATTCATCACTTCTCATTTTCATTGGTTGAGTGGTCCATTGGCAAGTGAGTTATGGTTACTATTTATCTGTGATATGAGCTTTTATCTGGACGTTGTAGATATCTCCCAATCGAGTGTACGTTGGGGGCACTTATCCGGGTCTGTGGATATCTCATAGTCGCAAGGGTTAGGGCTGGTATGCTGTGTCTCGTTCTAAACTCGAGTCAGCTGGGCTTTTGTTGGGACTCAACGACCTTTTTGGTCGGGACTTCTTGCTATTTAGTTTTCGTATTTCGGACCCTCACATATCGATTGAATTATTTATTGTCTATTATATTCATGCGTTCCCTGTTCTTTTCTTTGTATCTGCATGAACTAGACTGATTTATTTATTTCGAAATGTTGTATATATGTCCTGCTTGGTTTTACTTACCTGGGCTCGTCATTCTTGTTTTTGACTGAGTGCAGAGTTGCAGACGAGTGAGGGAAAAGAACCAGCATTAGGTGATTTGTTGTAAGAATATTGAAGTAACTTTTCCTCTCGAATTTGTGTAGATTTTGTATTACCTATTTATATGTTGTTTTTCATAATTTGTAAATGGTAAAGGCTGACTAGGCTTGTATTGACTTTGCAAGACTGGCTCGAGGGTCCATGTGGGCTTAGGCTCGGCGGTGCCTAGTTTGTGGAAATTGGGGTCATCGCACACATGTAGCCGACCCTAATTAATTTTGGGATTGAGGCTCTGTGGTTTGATCTAAATGAGAAGATAACTTATAATGAATTTGTTTTTTTTTTTCCTTAAATGAGTATATGAATTTGAAGTAATAAGTTGTATAATATAGAGACTATATTAAATAGTATTTTATGAAGCTTATTATACTTTAATGGCATTGTTGCAGGAGGATTCCCAACTTATCTCATACTCTCTCTCTCTCTCCAACTACATGAAAATTGACGAAACTTGACTAATCTGCTAAGGGTAAGGATACAATTTATGACGTATTAATTTTTTTATAGTCATCAAACTTGTGTTTATATATATTTGTAGATTTAATGATTAAGACTTTTCTCGTGTGTTTTAAGGCTCATGTAGAAGAACAATGTAAACCTTAAAAATCTAACTTGTCTCACGTGTCATTTCAGGGTCGTACGTGGGACCCACTTGTCGTGATACACATGTCCAAATCTCGAGAGTCGACACCGAGATATGTTATTTTTGTTTGATGCTTGTATTATTTATTAGACCAAAGATTGAACAAGTTAAGTTAATTAAATTTGGTAATGTGCGAGTAAAGTACATGCGGGGCATATCGATGTCGAGACGAGCGGAGGCGTGCCTCGAATTACGTGTCAACTTGAGACCGAGGTATGGACTTATAGTGTAAGTCTAATGTGAGTTAAATGTAAATTTATGTTGGTTTAATAAGTGGCTAAGGTGGTCACCTTAAATATAAACATTAATGAGACCATAGTTAGTGAAAAATTAAAATGGCCACATGATGAGTCTCGAGACGCGCATTGGCAAATCAATAGGTGACGCTCGCCGAACGCGTCAATAAAGTAAAGCTTCCTAAACCAACTATTTTGTAGAATAATGGCAAAAGGTCGATCCCATAGAGATTGGTAGTCTTTCTTAGGTTAAAAACAACAAAAAAGGAATATCAGGGGTTTTAAAATAAATATTAATTTAACTAACTAATCTAACTAAACTAAATAAAATAAAACAACTAAACTAATTATGAAAAAATTAATAAATACCTAAGTAACACCTAAGTCTATAGTTCCACAAATCAGGATTAAGATTCAATGGCATTCATAGTCTTCAATATTTCTCAAAAAGTCATTAATTTAAATTCTCCTAGAATAGCTATAGAAAATCGACGTCCGCCAAAAATTCATAATTCCCCTAATCTTGATAGTCAAGGTATCCGCCACTAACTACTTCCCTAATTAATGTATAACCCTAGACATCCATCAATCAAGTTTAACACACTAACTGCGGTAATATGAGTCTGTGGGAACACTAATCCTAAATAATCGGATCGCATCCGCTCCCGATTTAACCTAAATTCAATTGTTGCACACTCAAGAATCGAAAGGGTTTAACGACAAATGAGTGAGTGTTTGTCACTTTATTGGTCTAAAAGCACAATTACACGGATACTAATAGTCTAAATAACTGTAGATTGTCCACCTAAAAGCATGCATTGGTCATATACACACCCTGGACATAAACTATATTCATTAAAATCAATAACAATGAAATAAGAGAATTTAAACTAAATTAAATAATAAAATAAAAAATCTCACATAATATGACATGAATCAATAACCCAACTTGTTTCCCTTCCGACCTAGGCAAGGAGTTGATTAGCCAAACATAGTCGTCGAAGAAAACAATAATAGTTGGTGTTCGAAATAATAAAACCTAAGTTCCTAATATATAAAACTACTAAAAATTGGTCTAGGGAGGAGAGAGAAACTAATTTTGGAGGTTGGGGAGGGACTCGTGCGCCGAAGAGCATCATAGGGCTGTTTTTTGCTTTAAAATAGTTGTCCGCCAAGTGTCGCAGCGCGATTGGTCTGTTTCCTACTGTCGCGTTGAGGTGTCGTCACCTGATTGGAGGAAACAGCTCTCGATGACGCATTGTGCGTGGGTGAGAGAGCACGACATGGCACGCATAGGAGCGGAGTGAAGAAACACGTGACTCAGCAAAAAATTGAGAGTTTGTGTGAACGCGCATCCCGAGACAGATCAACAGCTATTGTGCGAGAAGAAATAGTTTTGTTGTTGTGATGTGTAGATGCTGACGTGGCACTTTCTGATTGGAGGGGAGAATAAATCGCTGACATGGCGTCGTCTGATTGGCCAAAAGCACTGCTTATGTTGGGTTTTGGGGTTCATACGCACCGGAGATTACAAAATAATTTTGACAAAAACCCCAACAGGATCCGAATCTAATTCCATTAAAACGTTTAAACCAAGAAATTTTAATCATACTCCGATCGCAAAATACCTTTCTGAAGGTTGTTCGATCTCTAAGGCGCTGCCAACGATGAACGCCCTTTACCAGCAGTCCACACATGAACGGTGGCCGAGATTCGAAGTGCTAGCTTCGAGAGAATACCAAACCTTTTGTTTCTCTCCAAAACGATCCAAAGAGTACCAGAAAATCCTAAGTCGTTTCTAAAACGAAAATAGAGTTTCGGCCCTTAATCTTTCTTGCGTGTGTTCTAACTTAAAGCGTTTATTTATACAACCCTTGTATATAGACGGTTAAGTAAATTACACATATACCCCTACTTAAAGAAATGTAAGTGTAATACACCACAAAGACGTTTCTGTCATGAATTTTATCACATAAAATTTATTTTTCTGAACCATCTTAAAATCTCACAAAACCATTCTTAGTGTGCGACCCAATAGGCTCATACAACGTTGGCAGTATACCAAAACACATTTTGGTATACATGTCATAAGCGGCCTCTAGCAAGACATTATGACTACCCAAGTTGTACGAATATCAAATCGATACAACCTAATCAATAGTGTATATAACATCATTTTGTCACTCGATATCCTTTTGATCAAATATAAGGCATGAAATTGTCATCCAACATGTTCAATCGTACTAGTCTCGATCTCTAGGTAGACTGAAAACATCCAAGTGACATTGATCAATATCAATTCACTTAGACTAGGCCTTTTAACGATCTAACACATCGAGGATCCACCGGATATCTCTTTATATGAGAGGGACAAATTATATCTCGATTACACAACTTCATCACATTGCTCACACAGTAACCAATTACAACCTTTATAATCGTCGGTTAAAGACAACGCTTGATTGTGTCAAATCACTGTGTTCCTAATGTTGAAGTCTCTGGTAATCTCAAGTCAGAGGACTGAAAATATACCTATCATGAGAAACAACTATGACTTAATCATGTGATGTTCTCATAATGGGTCAATCCAGTACTTTGTTCCCTAACAAATACTCGTGATCTTGATTCGTATCCCTATATGTATAATCATCATATGATCATCAATCAAGACTCACACTAGTCTTAATTCATTATAGTTCCCAATATAATGATCGACTAGGGACATTTAGAATATTTCTGCAAATGCCCATGGATCTTATTATAATGTAAACATGTAAATTAATTATAATAAACAGTTAATGAAATCCTCTATTTTATTAACTAAAAGCATTCATAAAGATAGTTAATGGATTGACCTAGGGCACATGCCCGACCAGCTTATGACGTGGTTGGTTTAACACTTGGCATGCGAACCCCTGACGTGGCAATATATGATTGATCAAGAGAAGATGTGCGCTAACGTGGCAACTTCTAATTGGTTGAAATATGATGTCTCTAATTCTACCCACTGCGTAATACGTAAATCGAGGCAAACTGTCTGGCATTCGATCACTACATGTATATATCTCATTTTGAGTATTTCTCCGCCACGAATTCAACCACACACTTCGTTTCACCTAAAAACGATCAAAAAATATAATTAATATATATTTTAGAAACTTTGTATAATTAAATATACTAAAATAAACTACTAAATATATATAAATACTGACTCATCAAAAGGTCAATAGAGTTAACTTGTGAGTCATTTGTGCATGACTTGGTTGATAATTATATGAAGGTGGTCCCTTAGACATGCTTTGAGATACGTGTGCACAAATGGATGTGTGACCATAGTTCGATTTTTATTCAATACATATAAGTTTGAGCATTCTTTGATTCTCATCGTTGGAGAGAAAGAAGTGGAGATCAAACAATTCATGGAGGTTGGAGGAGTCTTGGTAATCAAGCTTTGAAGTTCATCAAGCAAGGTAACTTCATTAACATATAGTCATTTCAAGAAAACATGAATTGAGTGTTGATGTTGTTGGTTGTTTGTTTTGGTTGTTAATGGAGTTTTGATGAAATTGGGGAAGATGCACACGCACAAGGTGGGCATGCATGTGCATCAACCCTGGGCCGGGCTAGGGGCCAAGTGTCCTAGCCAGGGTCGGGTTCGACCCGTTTGGGTTGACTCGACCCAAATAATAAAAAATAGGAAGAGAAAAAAAAAATGGAGAAAAAATCTTGAAAAGTTTCAAAAATTTGGGGAAAATATCGAAAAAACTATATTTCGACAAAATAATAGAAATGGATGAATTTCTATGAAAAATAAAATATTTGAAATTTCGGATTAGACTTTTACAGGGTTTTTACCTCAAAAAGCGTGAAATGGGCGGATTGGCCAAAACAATTTTGAGAAATTGGTCTCGAATTCGATTTGGACCAATTTAGGGATTTGTCAATAATTGGTTGAAGTTGCTGGAAGTTTTTACACCGAAAAAATTCCTCGAAAAGTGTGCTACCATTATGATTTTCTGAAGTTGAACAATTTTGGGATTTAAAAATCTAAAAATTTCTTAAATAGGCTCTAACACAATATAAATTTGCTCATATGATTATCGGGGGCATAGTTTACTAGTGTCGGGTATAGGGTACGAATTTGGAAGTGTGTCGAAGCCGATTTGAGGGCGTATTAGCTTGGATATAGGTAAGTAAACCAGCTAGAAAGTTTTACGGTTATTTCTTGAGCTTTAAATTTGTTGTTATTGTTTTGTTCATCATTACTTTTGAAATTTCTATTGGTTGAGTGGTCCATTGGCAAGTAAGTAATGGTTATTATTTATCTATGATATGAGCTCTTATCTGGACGTCGTTGATATCTCTCAATTGAGTATATGTTAGGGGCACTTATCGGGTCTGTGGATATCTCATAGTCGCAAAGGTTAAGGTTGGTAGGTTGTGTCTCGTCCTGAACCCGAGTCAACTGGGCTTTTGTCGCGACTCAACGACTTTTTGGTCGGGATTCCTTGCTATTCAGCTTTCGTATTCCGTACCATCACTTATCGATTGATCTATTTGTAGTCTTTTATATTCATATGTTCCATGTTCTTTTCTTTCTATCTGCATGAATTAGACTGATTTATTTATTTCGAAATGTTGTATATATGTCCTGCTTGTCGTTACTTACCTGAGCTCGTCATTCTTGTGTTTGACAGAGTGCAGATCCACAGCTATGAGATATCATTTTAGGATACCGTAGTAGTCCTTTCCATTTGTCTGATATATGTGATTTTTTGTATTATTAGATATACCTATTTTGAAACACTGGGAGTTGGATTTTTAAGAGATTTTGAGCATGTATATCTTGCGTTTACTCTCCTCTGAATGTTCATTGATGATGATATACATATTCGAGGTTTTCACACTCTAGGTTGTCTTAACTTGTTTCTTTGAGGTTTTTCATTTAGTTTGAGGTTTAATTGCTTCAGGTATAACTATGATAACTCACTAATTGATTAAGTCAACTTTAATTGCTTGATAAATGGTAAATGGTAAAGGAAGGCTTATTAGGCTTGCGTGACTCGACGAACAGGCTCGGGGGTCCACGTAAGTTTAGGTCAGGTGGGGCCCAATTTAGGATTGTGGAGCTGGGGCCGTGACAAACAACATTAAAGGTCATATGCCACGACATTGAGAGACTTTCAAAGTTTTACACTCTTGATTTTTCCAACAATAGTTTCAATGGACAAGTCCCCTATTTTATCTTTCTTATTCTATAATTATGTAAAGTATTTTGAATGTTGTCTATCTCTTTTATAAGGTTTGGTTATGTTCATGTAAATTATTGTTTCGGACTATAATGTTGTGTTTGGTTAAATTATGAAATTCATGTTTTTTTAAATTAATTTTTTAATTCTGTTAAACTTATTAAATATTGAATTCATTTATTTTGTAATTCTGCTCTCTTTATTTTGGTTAAAATATATATTTTTAAAACACCATTTGAAAATAGTAACGGAATCAGAAATGGAAATCAAAACATTAAAACCTTTAAATCTGTTGCTAATGAGAAACAACATTAAAAATAAATTCTAGTTCATTGCTAATTTCATGTTAAAGGAAAGAAAACCGTACCTTCTTTTAGCAACGGATAGCAACAGATAATCCGTTGCTAAATTTAGAAACGGATCGAGAATTCCGTTTCTAAATTTAGCATCGAGCATTTTAGATACGGATTATGTTCCGTTTCTAATTCCATTGCTAAACCCTTTAGCAACATAAATCATAAGGTTTAGAAACAGAAATTTCTGTTTTTAAATCATCAATTTTTTGTAGTGGATCAACATACAATAAACTTATTCTCTTGAGAAATTATCATCTCCAATTGTATATGTGAATTTGTGGCTCAATTGATGAGGTGACATTTCTTTTTGTAATTTTATTAATTGAAATGTGAAAATAAAAGTATAAATAAAATAATTAAATATTTAAAAAAATCATATTATCCTACATGGATGTCAAGACAATGTCTATCCAAGTTGTCTTGACATTCAAAATGAACATTCCATTGGAGATTTTTTTTCACTCCAATTTCTATTTAGTCTTAGGCAGCACACATTGACATCCAATCTACATTCCATTGGAGATGTTCTTATTCTCTCCACAAAATGAACACATGGCGCATTGCAATTGGTGTTATATATATATATATATAAAAGTCGCTTCTTAACTATGTGGCGTGTGGGCCCCCACATCGAAATAAGAGGTTGGGTGTGTTATTTTATAGAACTTTGATGTGGAGTCCACACGTCTCTTCAATTGGTTGTTAGTGTCCATTGATATCGATTTGTGCATGCACAAACATCGATGCGGAAATGAATGACACTAACAACTGGAATGTTTCTTTCGGGTGTTTCAAAACAGGTCATCCTATTATTTTTCTTTCATACTCACATGATGTCTTATAAATAAAATGATATCAATGAATGCTTTAATTATAGTTGAAATTACTTCATCATCCATTAACACAAAAAAAAAAAAAAAAAAAAAAAAAGGAAACGAGTGCTTTAATTTAGCTACTCTATTTTTAATTATTTTTATCTTTTGAACGCGAAACTTGTAGTACTTTAATTACCTACAATTTAGAGAACAAATATTATTTGAGAAGGAATTTTAACCGGTCCAAATGAAGGTAAAAAAAATCTATTGAATAAAGTTATTCATGCATCATGATAAATTGGAAGTAATTAATTAATTAGAGCTTGATATGTAATAGCCAAAGCTGTGACAAAAAGATTTAACACAAGAAAAATAAGTCATTATTAGAGCTACATATATTTAGGGGGCCATGACACTACAACACATTAACTCTGCTCTATGAATCTTCTTTGCGTTTGAGAAGCACAAACAAAATGCTCATATTTGATTCCTCAAGAACAGCAAAAGAGTCTGATATTTTATTAGTAAAGATTTTGAACAGCTCTTCTATGATCTCATCACTACTTCCAAAATGCTCCTTAATTAGTCCTTCCATGAATGCTCTATAGTGCTTGCTGTACATTTCACTAGCTCCATTGCCCTCCAAGATTGGACAAGGCCATGTCTCATTTCTCTCAATTGTGAAGCACCCATTTTTCTCCACCAAAGTCTCAACCTCCCTAGGCGACGCCGTACTGTAAAACGGCACGTTGAATGAATCCGCTTTAGCTTCGTCGACTCTACCCTGCATTATTAATAACAACATAGATATATATGTGTAAGAACATGATGAAATCAAATGATGATCCAAGTTTCATTATGTTAATTAATGCATATCAAACTTAGTATACTGCATGCCTCACCGTCTTGGCCATGTCCATTAGAGCAGAACTTAAGAGATCGAAAAATACGCCGATTTGAGAACGAGAGTAAGGGAGTCCATCTGGTATACAAGGAAAAGAAAGTGCCATCAGTCCACCATGAACAACTTCTTTGGCTCTTGCATCCAAAAACCTCTCCATGTCCTTAGCGAATTGACCTCTATAAGCAACCATCACTTGATCACTAGGCGCATTAGTGTAGTAAATCCTGCCTTTGTTCCAACAAGGCGAAGTGATGTTTACTACCTCGTCGGGCACCTTCGAGAGCCATTGAAGTGAAGCGAAAGAGTACACCAAATTGATATACTTTTCAGGGAATAGTCTAGTATGGAAAGATCCAGGCACACCCGCGGCGAAATACCGCCTTTCTAGAGGGAGCGAGGTGAAAAGAGTGTTAAAATCATTCGAAACATGGTCATTGAAGTAGACATGGAATTCGGGTAGCGGGCGCTTTAACCTTTCGCAATGGTGCTTTTGTTCTATTGCTTCCACAATGTTTTGTACTGCAATGAATGTATTAGGTCCGACGGAGCAGCCAAGGTCTGTGATTCGAAAAGAGCTTCCACAAGAGAGGACTTTGACGTCGAGATTCTCCTTAATTGCTCGATAAATTAGAGCCTTCGCCGCCTCAAAACCAGATCTCTGCATGAGAAATTGATGTGTTTATATGTCAAAATTCAGTACTATACAATAAAATGAGCAAACAACATATCCGAAGCTAGAACAAAGAATACTACACTGCTACCTGAAGAGATGAGTTATTGGCATAGCTATGATCTCCAACTCCACCATTCATGGCAAGTGATTCAATCACTACCTTATTTGTCTCCATCTCTATAAGTTCTCTACTTGCATCTCACTAGAATTGTCACTGCAGGTCTATTTATACTGACCAGGGCAGCATTGCCTATTATCTATAATATGATAAGCAAATTATAACTATTCCAAGTCTTGCTTCATATGATTAATAATTTGTGGGTAATTATCATTTTCAGCCGCGAGAAAAATATTTGAAGCTAAAAATTAGCCACGACAAAAGCCCAAAGTCGTTGCATTATACTTTCATTGTCGGGGCTTAATTAGGCTGCAAGCTTGCTACAAACTTTTTTCGCAGTTAAAGTCTTTGGCAACGAAAAGTTAGGTTTTAGCTACAAATTGTTTCGCAGCTAAATACCGTGATTCTTGTAATTATTCAACATATTTGAATTTATATTACAGCTCACATTAATGTCCAAGTTTGTCAAATTATGTGTCATATCAACAGTTCATTAAACAAAATATGCTAAAGAGTAAAAGTTCAACTCCTAACTAATTATTATCTATTTAAGAACTCTACTTTAACATATAGTTTGTAGTTAATCATCTTCTGCATTTTCTTAATCAACTTCTTGAATATAATGACATGAATGTAGAGGTATGAAATTCAAAACTTGACCATGAGAATTGAATGCAAAAAAGTATTAGCGAAACCGGTGTCACAAGAAAAGTCTTTAAGAAATTTTTTTAAAATAATCTGCTTGATTAGATTTAAAATCCTAGTTTGATATTCAAATCCTATTTAAGAACTCTACTTTAACATATAGTTTGTAGTTTATCATCTTCTGTATCTTCTTAATCAAACTTCTTGAATATAATGACATGAATGTGGAGGTATGAAATTCAAAACTTGACCATGAGAATTGAATGCAAAAAAGTACTAGCGAAACCGGTGTCACAAGAAAAGTCTTTAAGAAGTTTTTTTTAAAATAATCTTGCTTGATTAGATTTCAAATCGTAGTTTGATTTTCAAATTTATACTACTTTGTCCACATCTATTACCTATTTGTATTAGTTACAATCAAATCAGCTTAAATTTAAGTCATCTTGACCAGATAGACTGCAGCATTTTTTTATTTTTTTTTTCAAGAGAAGGAAATTGGTAACCATGACAAATCATCATATTCCCTCTTATTAAATCATCAATTTGCTTTACCAAATTGCATGTACTAAGATTTTGGTTCATAGTTAGTGAGAAACTTTCCACACTTGAGTACACATTGAAGAAATCAATATTTTCTTGTCTTAGATTTTTATTTTTATTTTGCCCTCAAGTTGCTACTGTGTTTTGAGTTTGCTCTTTAGAATTCAAATAACCAAATATGTTTGCTCTTTAATGCCCATTGATTGATTCTACTTTGCTTAGTGTCTAGGTACTGTCTCAAACTTAATAAAGCCTAGTTTCTCCCAGGTTATGGAATCAGGGCGCCTGACTAACTTGCATGTAATTAGTCAAAACAAAGTAAAGAAGGGCCGAAAAAGGTTCTGGCACCCATGGTTAAGTCTTCTAGAATTTATTTATCCTCTTGTCACCATTAGGATGTAAAAGAATCAAAGAATTGCAGTTGAAGCATGCATGAAGCCAAGTGAAAGGACAAGAGTTATGTTTCTAATGAAAAAAATCAACAAAGTTGACATTGAAAAAATCGATTTTGTTATGGTAGTCTATGCCTACAAGTTTTGTCATACCTTGTAAGTATTAGTTCCCAGGCTAGTTATCACACTTTATGAAGATAATTTGTTCTTGAATCAACATCTCACCAATATTTCCAAATAAATATGAGAAAACCAGAGATGGAAATTCATCTTCTCCATTGTTAAAGAGTATCCAGATCAAATTTGTTGACCCAAATCAATATATGTTAATCAATTGACTGCAACATAACTGAAAAGACTGAATTAAAGAAAGCCAAAGCTAGGCTCTTCCTGCTAGCTAGTCGATGACTTCCGCTGGAGGAGAACAAATAGTTCGGCAGAGTTTTGCTCAGTTAAATCGGCAAGGATGGAGGACTCGGCAACTTTTTTTGCAAAGCGATCAAAGAATTCATCCATTATCTCGCTTCCAAAATACTCGCTAAATACTCTTTCCATGCCGCCAGCTCTCAAGTGGATAGTACACGTCTCAGCGGTAGGTGCATATCGAAACACTGGCTCCATTCTTTCAATGCTGAAACGCCCATTTTTTCCTATCAGTGCTTTCAGCTCTTCAAGTGAAGCATTGTAGACAGGCAGGTTGAAGGAGTCCAGTTGAGCTTCACTCACTAATCTCTGCATGAACATTCACCAATTCCTACATAAGTTACTGATTAATCTAGAGACTACGTATAATAACAATTTTGTACTTCGATCACGACAACTAGTAACGAAAGAATGAAGATTAGTTCACCAACAAAGAGCAAAAAAGACTTTTCTTACCATTCTAGTCATGTCCGCGAGGCTGAGCCCCATAAGCTCAAACAGCCTAACAAAAGGGGACTGCGACGGTGGGGTGTCATCAGGGATACCCGGAAGGAGAAGCGCCATTAGTCCTCCAGGGACAAGTTCTTGTGCCCTGGCTTGCAGAAAGGCCTCGAAGTCCTTAGCGAATTGAGCTGAATAAGCATCTATCACTTCTTTCGCTGCATTCCCATAATGGATTCTGCCCTTATTATATGCAGGCGAGCTTTCATTCACTACCTCATTTGGAACCACGGAGAGCCAATGGAGCGCATAAGAAGAGTGCACAAAATGGAGAGAAGCCTTCGGAAACAAACGGCCATGGAAAGAACCGGGCTGCCCACCTGCGAAGTATGTCCTAGAGGAAGGAAGCAACTTGAAAAGCGTGTTAAAGTCGTTCGAGACATGGTCGTTGAAGAACACTTGAAATTCAATGCAATGAGACTGAAACTTGAGTTTCACTGCATCAATAATGTTCTGTACCACTGTGAATGTATTTGGTCCAGTAGAGCATCCCAAGTCTGCAATGGAAAACAGTTCACTAGTCGATAATACATGGATATCGAGTTTTTCGGATATAGCCTCATCGATCATTTCCTTGACTATGTTCAATCCACCTCTCTAAGAAACAGAAGACTAGAAGTTAATGTATGCCATAACACATACAACTATACAAGAAATATATATAGCACTACAAAATGAAGAGTACCTGATAAGATGAATTCAGGGTGTAGCTGTTAGGACCATCTCCAGCATTCATAGGAAATGATTCAGAAGCTTTGTTGCTCATCTCTCTTTGTTTTTCACTTTCCATGAACTTTGCCTATCTTTTCTTCATTAGAGATGCCTCTCAAGTACAAGCTCATGTTATCAAAAACAATGCAGATTCCATCCACTCACAGTACTGCCAAGAGAATAATAATCCAACTGTATAGTATAATAGTAGACCGGCCAATTGTACTACACAAGGAATTTGGCCGGCTAAGTTTGATATATATTTGAGTGTAGTTTGATTTGTGTTGTTGATAGATTTATATTTGATTATGTGATTATGGTAATGTAATGTGTTTGATTGGAATATTTTGAGGATCTCAGGTTAGGTGATCATTGATTTTAGCTCATAAAAATGCCAATAGTTTGAATCAAATCAATAACATAGCACAGACTAGAATTAAAAATGCACCATGTTTATGGCATTTGATTATGTTGGCAATCAATTTATTACTCTAAAATCTAAACTGCTGAATTTACTAAATTAAACCACCAATAACTGGTGTAATATGGATTGATTTTAGAAGTTCAATAGCTAAATTTGAACTTCCAAAAAAAAGGCAAAGATTTAGATCCCTAATCACAATACTCATTAAGTTAATGACAACTCAAATTAAAATGGTCTCCAACATGTAAGAGAAGCACAATCTATTATCTGCACCTTTTTTTTTCAGTCCTCAGTTCAATATTTAGGGCCAACTGCCCAACTAGTTAGACCAACATTTCGCAAGGCCAACGAGCGGGCGAGGTCTCTCCCTGTATAAATTTCTCTGCTCCCAAGCCTCAAACTCAATAACCAACATGTACAGAAATAAAACCAGATCCAAACACTTCAAAGACAGGGTATTGATACAAAAGAAATAACTTTGGCTGGTCTTCGAATCGCAGTGCATCTACAAACCACCGGCGCTCAGCTATTGCCAACACTTATTGCAATTGGAACATAAATGAAGCAACAAGAACTAGCAGATTATTTCTCCAACTGCATCCGATGTTCTACCGTTTCCATAAAATCCCCATATAGTTTTGAACATAAAATTTAAAGACATGCACAGAGGAAAAAATCAGCAGACAACCTAGCAACATCAATATCTTTAATGAGGAACTACACGCAACACAAAGGCACAAAAATTGAAATGAAAAAAGGAGAGGGGATACACGTTTTAGGACACTTTCTTGGCTTCATCTGCCACAGGGTCACAAAGAGTTCCAAACATCCAATCCATCCATATTGTGTAATGGCCATAGTTATGGCGATACGTTGTGTGATGAATTGTGTGGTAACCAGCGCCCATGACAGGCCATATCTTTCCGTCAATGCCATCGTGAATGTTAGCCGTCCATATGCCTTCAATGAAAATGAGAGCGATATGACTCATAAAATGGGTAGGAACTAGAAAAAGTGTCATCACATGTGGTGCTGCTTGTAAGATCCCATCAAGCGGATGAAAAGCCAAACCTTTCTCAGAGAACAAGAAAGATGGGTCAGCAGATTATAACAAGATTATGTCAGAATTATGCATCCATGATTGAAGAGTATACTACAACCAATACAGAATATTCAAAGCAGACTTCTTGGGAAAAACTTAGGCATGACTAAAAGAAATGATGGACCCATGATTGTTAGGGATGGTTGAAGTATACGAAACAGCAGTACAGCACAATTTATCTTTAAACAACACAACAAAACCTCAATCATAAATTAAATCGGGTCAGCTACATGGATCCAACACTTTGTCCTTGAAAATGCTGCTAAATTTATATGGAACGATAACAAAAAAAAAAACAGATGACACACTTCGCACAGGTGTATTTTTCGCACAGGTGTATTTTTGAGGTCATAAATATACTTTGCTACTACCACCTAATAGGATGATCAAATTTTTTCCATCTAATCACCCATTATGTCTCTAATAATTTTCTCTTTGATCAATATTGATTAGTTATTGTCGTCTAAAGGTGATTAAAAGATTTAAAGTATACTATTAAAACTTAAAAGAAAGACATGCTTAAATTCGACTTGAGTTATGAGGAGGACAATCCTCATTTTAGCGAAAATAACTTTAAAGTTAAACACTGTGATTTTATTTTTAGGTTTGCAACTTTGCATAACAAAAACAACACGCCAAAACCTTCCCCATCCGCATGGGTCAGGGACAATTGGTCTATCCCCTCCCTTCTACCAATGTTCAATTTCTTGTTCCATTACAAATAAATTAAAGCTACATTACATGTCCACCAAAGTTAATTTGTAGTCTACTCTGTAACTATTGTTAACAGGAATATTTTGCTCTTCCGAGCAGCTAATGGTTTTCATTTTGTGTCTCCAAACAAAATTTTTTCAATCAGTTTCCTCCATTGCTATCTATAACAGAGGCTTATCTTCTCCCGAACCCAACCTATCCTCAATGCCTAAACCAAAAAGGCATAATTAATCTAATCAGCAATAAATGATCTAAAAGATTTGGCATTAGGACTTGCAGGTTTTAAAAGGAAAAGATGAGTTTAAAATGTGAAATCCAAAATGTATCGAGACGGTAGGATAGGGTCCAAAAACACTTAACAATGATTAAAGATAGATAGGTTGAATGGGTAAAAGAGATTCACATCAAGTGCCAATTATTTCAAGTACTGCATTTTGAAAAAGGCTTCTAAGGTTTTAGTATTCATTGCCACCATAGCAAATATTTGTTAAAATATCAAAGTCCATCAGCCAATCCTATTCATTATTGATTATTCGAGAAAATCAGTCAAAAAGATGATCCTGCCTAAAATTCAATAATGTAATTGGAAGGAAGAACTTACCGGCAAATGGAGAAAGTGTGTTCTGCTTGTTGTAGATATGATGTGGTGCATGAAGATGCTTATACAAAAACTTTATATCATGCAACTCCCTATGCATCCAATAAATCCCAAACTCAACAATAACAAGATAAATCGCCATGTAAACAGCATAGGATAACCAGCCCACATCACTTATTCTAGCAAAGCATCTTGTCCATCCATTTTCAACCATATATTCCGAAATTGACGGGAAAAGACTATAGCAAGGTATGGCCTTCATTGAGAGAACCATTTGCAAAACCATAGATTTTCTTGATGGGATGGCATCTGTCACAATTATTTAAATAAACAAATAAATCTCAAAAAGATGCAAAATTTAACATGCATCAAAACGCAGCCTTTCCAAACATGATTTCACTTTATTTTTAAGGTAAAAAATTACAAATGAACTTTTTTCAAACATAGCAGAAAGTCATTTTATAATAATAATGGATACTCCAAGAGAATTTGACAGTGAAATAGATCTACTTCAAATAGATCAAGTTTCACCAAGATCTGATATAACCCAAAAGTTAGCAAACAGACCATTATAAAGCTTCACGAGGATTAAGCCTCAAAGCACATTTAGAAACCTCTAAGACTGGAACTCCATAAATCTATTAAGCAAAACTTGCATATTCAGCTTAAGTACTAGAAATCAATCAAACTTAACTATCACACAATTTCCACATTCAGAATGGAAAGTTATCAACAAAGTCTTTCCGTTGAAGAAAGAAAGAAAGAAAGACAACAACAACAACAACAACAACAACAACAACGACAACAACGACAACAACATAGCCTCTGTCCAAATTAACTGGGTCGGCTACTGGATCAAACTTTTCCATTGTGCTCGATTAAGTGCAATTGATGGTGAGCTTTTCAAACCATTCAAATCCCTCCTAATTAATACATCCCATGTTAACTTTGGTCTACCCCTACCTCGTCAAATTTCTACAGTTTCTATTGAGTCAAGTTTTCTAATTGGGGCATTTGTAGGCCGTCTTTGCAGGTAACCAAACCACCGCAACCGCCCTTCCCTAATCTTTGTATCGATTGGTGTTACTCTTACTTGTCTTTAAATTTCTATATTTCTTATTCTATCTTTATGAGTTTTACCACACATCCACCTAAGCATCCTCATTTCTGCTACTTTCATTTTATGTAATTGTTGTTGTTTTACCGCCCAACATTCACTTCCATAGAGCATAGCTGGCCTAATTGCAGTCCTATAAAATTTTCCTTTTTTAGGAACATTTCGATCACAAATCACCCATGTTGCACTCCGTCATTTCTTTCATCCAGCTTGAATTCTATTGTGACATCATTCTCAATGTTACCATCATTTTGTATGATTGATCATAGGTATCTAAAGTGATTTACCTTAGGAACTTCTACTTCTCCTCATTTTACCACTCCGTCATCTCGATGTCTAGTGTTTCTAAACTAACAGTGCATGTATTCGGTTTTCGTCCTACTCAACTTAAAGCCTTTAGATTCTAATGTATTCCTCCAAAGTTCTAATTTCCTATTCACTCTTTGTTTCATCCACTAAGACAATATCATCTGCAAATAGCATACACCATGGTATATCATCTTGAATATGTTTAGTTAGTTCATCCATAACTAAAGTAAATAGATATGGGCTCAAAGCCGATCCTTGATGTAGTCCTATCGTAATGGGAAATTCTTTTGTAGCTCCTCCAAATGTTTTTATACTTGTTACTACTCCATCATACATATCCTTAATAGTGTCTATGTATCTAGCATGTACTCTTAAAGAAAGGAAAAAAAAAAAAAAAACACGCGCGCTGCGCGCTGTAAAAGTATTAACAGTTGAACACGTTGGTGTTCTGATTCCACCAAAAATAATTTTTTCAAAAGTGCATAGTTTGTATTTTAAAAATGAATACTAAATTTTTACCAACTTTTCCTGATCATATTACTTAGAGTTGGTACTTTTATCCACGGCAACTTTTATGTATAATAATTGTGTACATAAATCCTGGTTAAGAAAAAAATAAAAAATAAAATAAAACTAAAAACTGTTTTTATAGACAAAAACTGCAACATTTTCATAAATCACAATAGTTGGTGATTTGATATGCTTCAGAATCAGAACATTATCAATCTACGTTAATATCTAGAAGCTTGCAAGATAGAAAGTATGTCCTCTAAAGCAAAAGAAATATCTAAGATTTGGAAAAGGGAGCCGACTGCGGCAAAGATTCTCAACTTGCCATTGTTGTTCCCACAAGTCACTTTTGGAGTTTGGAAGTTGCGTGATTAAAGCTACTTTGGATTTTACGAGGTCATGATTAATATGACACCAAATATCAATCTCTGCACAAATGTTGGGAATAATCAAGTAAATACATCATTTGACACTTTGACAATTCTTTGAGCTAACAATTCTTTTGAGAAAACACACCTTTATTAACTATACCATATGAACAAAAAAAAAAAAAAAAAAAAAACTGCTATAAGGTTGATTAAGCTTAGATCGTAACCAAACGCAAAGTGTACCACTTATCTTTCCATTTTCCACTCTTAATTTAAGAGTGACCACTGGCATATATGAGTATATCATATTTAATTTAAGTAGATTTCTATCTACAATCACCACAATCACGAGATATTTTTTGAAGAAGAGATAGCTTCATACATGAAACATTGTCAAACTCAATATATGAATTTTGTAAAGGTCATCTTGCTATTCTCACAACATTATGTGCTCAATATCATCCAGGGTTATGAATTTTAATATTCTCAACTTTATGCAAAGCGAACAATGATTGTGATGTATCCATGCGAGGGAAAATATTAGAGGTAGGATATGGTATATATTACAAGTATATAATTTTCATGTATTAGGTTTTGGGTATAAAATGATCTAAAAACCACTTTATTGTTAGTTTTTTGTTGATGAAATAAGACAATAAAACTGAAAAAAAATACTAGATTGGGTTGTTTGAACTTTATTCTTCTTTGTTATGTGTTATGTTGTCCTTTTCTTCTCCTCCTTTGATTCTCTCTACATCAAAGTGGTTTCAGAGCGAAGTTGAAGAAAATCGATGACTTCAGATGAAGGAAGAAGACTACCTCATCTCAATGATGGCAATCGCAAGATGCATGCCCTTTGGGTATCGATTCATAGTTTGGAGCAGAATTTTGATGCTCTCGAACTAGAGATGTGAGTCGAGCTTCCACACCTTAGAGCAACTTAGGTTAGAGATGAGAATGGCTATCGAAGGGTTTCGGTTGGGGTGTTGCGAAGTCCAAAGAAGAAACTAATGGTTCAATCTACGACCATTTGTGGAGATCACCTGAGAAGGCAGCCTCAACCACTGCTTGTGCAATCTATCGACACAAAGACACACATCACCTAATCTTTTCTTTTGATAAGAAATATGCCGCCTTATATCAATGTTTAGATCGTATGAGCGTTACAGTTCTTAGTCTTCCATTCCATTTGTTATCCCACTTTCATTTCCCGTCACCACTCTACCTCCACCCACTTCACCTACATTTCTTACGCTCCCCATTTCCGCTGAATCAATCTACACTTACATCCCCACCAAAGCTCGTTTCTATTTCACCAACCCCGATGTTGGTATGCTGCCCCTTTAGCCTTAAATTCCAGTCTAGCAACATTTTCGAAACAATCAACTAGTACTCTCCAGTATCACCTCTGCCTATCTTAAATCAAAACGACCAATCTTACAAATAAAAAACAATGCTCATTGCAATTTGACTCTTCAAAAATCACTTTTTTTAACTTCCACACCTCCAAACAATTGTATATACTCTACAAATTTCGTAGTTATTCCATCTTTAAAGGCACATTACTTCTAATCCTAAAAACATACAAACACAGATAATCCATTTTTCTCTCAAAAACTCTTTTGTCAACGTTTACGCGCCATTATCAATGTTACGGAAACTTGTATGTTAAGGAAACTACCAGTTATGAAAACTCAATATTATATTCAGCAGTTAAGGAAAATAGTATCTCGTGTAATTAGTAGTTTTCATTTGTGATTGCACTTTCCTTTTGTATTATAAGCCTTGTACGTGTATATATAGATTACCTTGCACACAAGATAAATACACAATAAACATTATTCTCTTTATCAACTAACATGATATCAGAGCCTTAGTCGTCCCACGCGTTCATCAACCGCTCGACGCCTGACGTCATTCGCCTCCTTGCCACGTCTGCCACGTGTTGCCCGAGCGCGCGCTGCCCGAGTGCGCCATGCCACGTCCCGCTGCTAACCGTCGCGCCGCCACATCAGTTCAACACTAACATCAGTTCAACAGCCGTATGCGCAAGTCGTCACTCTCCGTCTGCACGCGTGGACGAGTGTCTCGTCTGCAACCTGTCCTAGTGTGTCTACCTCATCCACTAACCGCATGTTGCCGCGTTGACCGCTTCGCCGCCTGTGACCTCCGCACATCGATCGCTTCGCACACTTGGCGTTGTTGCGATCGCTCGCTAATCGCTCGACGACTAACGCATCTAACGTGTCGATCTACCAACCACCAGCGTTTCTGCACGCCACCCGACACCATCTGTCCACACTGCCATCTGTCGCCTCGACTGCCGCACCGCCACACCCGTTCAACGCCACACATTCAGCTCGTTCAGTGTGCCATCACGACCTGATGCCCGCCTGCCTGAGACAGCTATTTGTCTACCAATCGACTCGTGTCGTCCACTCATCTGTCATGCGCCGCTTCTGCGCCGCTTTCGCTGCTGCACCATCGTCGCCGCCGCGCCGCACTCGCCTTGGCGAGCCGGAGACGCGCCCATCCGGATCGCGCGTTCTTGCCGTCGCACTGGCCATTGCCGTTGTCCGGAGACACTGATCGGAGATGCGCCAGTCCCGGATTGCGTTGTTGTTCTCCTTCGTCGCAAGTCGTCGCTGGTCCAACATATCCTGCCTCCGGTTTATTCAATTTGTTGTCTTCTGGTCGTGTGAGACACAACAATCCGGTTGTCTTCTGGTTGTGCGAGACTAAACAATCTGGTTGTCTTCTGGTTGTGCGAGACTAAACAATCTGTTTGACCTCTGGTTGTGCGAGCATAACAATCTGTTTGTTTTCTGGTTGTGCGAGACACAACAATCTGTTTGACCTCTGGTTGTGCGAGACACAACAATCTGTTTGACTTCTGGTTGTGCGAGACACAACAATCCGACCACCTGCACTTCGATAGAGAAAAGTAAAGTCTCTAAAGCTGGTCCTTCTGTTGTTGTTGTTGCCTTCAATGGGTCATATTCCTCTCCACTATTTTCCATGAAATGCTTAGAAGCAATCATCAAACAGGTGATAACTCCCCAACCCACTGCCCTATCTGTAGCCCCGGCAACAATTGGTTCTTTGACTCTGGGTGTTGCAATCACATGACACCAAATTTGTCTTTTCTTTCTAATAGTAAGCCCTCGTTTCATTCTTCGAGCATTCAAACTGCAAATGGTAGCTCCATGTCTATTACCCATTCAGGAACCGCATCCAACCCCAGTTTAACTCTCCCTGACACCCATTGTGTTCCTGATCTTACTCTAAATTTGATTTCTGTTGGTCAATTATGTGAGCAAGGCTTGACTGTTTTATTTTCTCCTACTGGTTGTCAGGTACAGGACATCCAAACGGGTCAGATTCTGGGAACGGGGATCAAAGTAGGACGATTATTTAAGCTCACGTCACTTCACATGCCCGTCGTCGAACAAATTTCTACTGCTGTTTCCATCCCCTCAGTCTATCAGTGGCACCTTCGTCTTGGTTATATATCAGCCAGTAAACTCCGTACTCTTGTTTCCAGTAGATCATTGGGTATTTCTAAATTTGAGTCTTTTAATTGTATGCATTGTCAGTTAGCAAAACAACATGCTTCTTCCTTCAATCTTAGCGAGTTCATCAATAATACTCCATTTGGATTAGTTCATTCTGATGTTTGGGGTCCTGCACCTACTTCCACTGTGGATGGTTATCGATATTTTGTATTGTTCATTGATGACTATTCCAGATTCACTTGGATATATTTTCTAAAGCATCGATCTGAAATATCTCAAACATATATTGAGTTTGCTAATATGATCAAAACTCAATTTGCATGTACAATCAAAATTCTTCATACTGAAAATGCTTTAGAATATCGTGATTCTATGCTTCTTCAGTTTCTTAAACAGCAAGGTACCATTGTTCAACGTTCCTGCCCGTATACCTCTCAACAAAATGATAGAGCTGAAAGAAAACATCGACATATTCTAGATTATGTCCGAGCCCAACTTCTCTCTGCGTCCTGTCCTGAAAAGTTTTGGGGTGAAGCTGCTTTAAATTGTGTCTTTACCATTAATCGACTTCCTACACCAGTGTTAAAGAACATCTCTCCTTTTGAACGATTATATGGTACACCGCCAAACTTTTCTCATCTTCGGGTATTTGGTTGTGCATGTTTCATTCTTCTTAACCCCCCTGACATACCAAACTTGAACCGCGTGCTCGTCTATGTTGTTTCCTCGGGTATGGAGCTGAATAAGGGCTATAGATGTTGGGATCCTCTTTCTAGGAGATTACGCATCTCCACACATGTCACCTTTTGGGAAAATACAATGTTCTCTATCCTATCCAAATTCAACAGTTCACTATCTTGTCCTCAACCATTTTTCACAAACCCCTCTATCGAGCTTTGCACATCTCCTGTTGCAGGTATATCAGATGAGCTCAATGATCGTGATACCGTTCCCGCACCTGTCATCGAAGAATCTGCCCCCTCTGATACTACTGTTCCAGCACCTGTCCCACGTCGCCGGTCTACACGGGTATCTGAACCTCCCCCTTACCTCAAAGATTATCATTGTTTCTCTGTTATTTCTTCTTTAGATGAGCCTTCCTCCAATCGAGAGGCTAGTTCTGACCCCTTGTGGCAGCAAGCAATGGCAGAAGAACTGAGTGCACTAGTGAAGACTCATACTTGGGACTTAGTGGAGCTACCCTCTGGCAAGACTCCGATTGGATGCAAGTGGATTTACAAGATAAAAACTCGCTCTAATGGCTCTATTGAGCGGTATAAGGCTCGTCTGGTTGCTAAAGGTTACACACAAGAATATGGCATTGACTATGAAGAAACGTTTGCCCATGTAGCCCGCCTGACCTCTGTTCGAAGTTTACTTGCTGTAGCAGCTATTCGACATTGGCCTTTGTTTCAAATGGATGTTAAAAATGCCTTTCTGAACGGTGATCTTGCAGAAATGGTTTATATGTGTCCACCTCTTGGCTATTCTCATCCTCCAAAACAAGTTTGCTTTCTCCGTCGCGCATTATATGGGCTTAAATAGGCTCCCCGTGCCTGGTTTGCCAAGTTCAGTTCCATTATTATACAGTTTGACTTTCGGTCAAGTCCTCATGATTCTGCCCTGTTTACCCGACGAACTGACAGAGGCATGGTTCATCTCCTACTTTATGTTGATGACATGATCATCTCCGGAGATGACTCAACTGGGATTTCTGACTTTCAGCAATATCTTAAAAGTCACTTTGAGATGAAAGACTTGGGTAATTTGAGCTACTTTATCGGTCTTGAAGTCAATTCTACTTCTGATGGATATTATCTTTCACAAGCAAAATATGCCTCTGATTTGATCTTTCGTTTTGTCATCACTGATACTGATATTGCATCCACCCCATTAGACACGAATGTCAAGCTGACTCCGTCAGATAGTACACTTCTTTCATATCTTACCTAATATCGTCAACATGTGAGGAGCTTGGTTTATCTTACTGTTAGTCGTCCGGACATTGCTTACGCGGTTCATGTTGTCAGCCGGTTCTCGTCAGCCCCCAGTATTGCTCACTTCACTGCTGTTCTCCGCATCCTTAGATACGTGAAAGGTACTCTATTTCATGGCCTCCACTTCTCTGACAACTATTGATGAAGTCCAAGA
Organism: Stephania yunnanensis; assembly: GCA_039657365.1. Classification (NCBI taxonomy): domain Eukaryota; kingdom Viridiplantae; phylum Streptophyta; class Magnoliopsida; order Ranunculales; family Menispermaceae; genus Stephania; species Stephania yunnanensis. The sequence goes on along the minus strand of CM077588.1, from coordinate 51,938,546 downwards.
ATTAGCTTGCAAATTCTTGACAGGATAATGATGAAGTCCAAGAATTAGTTTGCAAATTCTTGACAGGATAATGATGAAGTCCAAGAATTAGTTGCAAATTCTTGGAAAAATATGAAAAGATATGACAGGATGGCATTTTTGTAATTTCGGTGAAGTTCGGGCGTTTGAGTTTCGGTGTTCCGGGGGGCATGGGTTGATTGGAAACGGCGTGAAGATCACGTGTCAGTGCTACGCCGTGACTACGACGTTTTTCGGCGAAATTCCATCGTTTTGGCCTCCAAAACGGCAAGGATCCGGTGGAAGTTAAGCCTACTAAAGAATCTAACAACTTGCTGTCTTTGGCAAGATTTGAAGATGAATTACAGGATTCTGAGGTAGTTTACATCTTGATGGGAAAGGAGATAGATAGAGATGTTGATGTTCCTGAAGTTGCAATTCCTATTGAGAAGGAGTTTTGTGATGTTTTCCCTGATGAGATGTCAGAAGGACAGCCACCATTGCGTGATATTCAGCATCAGATTGACCTTGAACCTGGCGCGTCACTACCTAATAGACCACACTACCGAATGAGTCCCGGTGAGCATGAGGAGTTGCGCAGACAGGTTGAAGAGTTATTGGCGAAGGGATTCATCCGTGAAAGTCTGAGTCCGCGTGCAGTATCAGCCCTCCTTACACCAAAGAAAGATGGCTCTGGCGGATGTGTGTGGACGAAGAGAGCAATCAACAAGATTCTTGTCGGTTGTGGGCTATGGTGAACACGCAGCTGAAATTTAGCAGTGCTTATCATCCGCAAACAGATGGGCAGACTGAAGTTGTCAGTCGTTCGTTAGGCAATCTTTTGAGGAGCTTGGTGGGTGAGAATGTCAGGAGTTGGGACGTCAAGTTGAGTCGAGCGAGAATTTGCACACAACCATGTCGTTAATCGAAGTCACGGGTTTAGTCCTTTTCAGTGTGTATTCAGTGCTACCTCGAGGTCCTCTTGATCTGTTACCAGTGCCAAGTAAGACTAGATGGCATGGCAAGGCAGAAGACTTTGTTAGTGGGCTTCAAGAGATTCATCAATCTATCAAAGATAACTTGCAGAAGGCTGCTGACAAGTACAAACAATATGCAAATCGGAAGAAGCGTCACGTGGAGTTTGAAGTGGGTGACTTTGTGTGGGCAGTTCTCACTAAAGACCGGTTCTCTGTGGGTGATTACAACAAATTGTCAGTTCGAAAGATTGGTCCTGTGGTGGTTCTTGAGAAAATTAATCCTAATGCTTACAGATTGAAGTTGCCAAGTCACATTCGCACGGCTGATGTATTTAATGTCAAACATCTTGTTCCCTATTATGGGGATACGTCTAATGATGACAATTCGAGGAGGGAGTGCCCACCCTGGGTGGAGAATGATGAAGTCCAAGAATTAGCTTGCAAATTCTTGACAGGATAATGATGAAGTCCAAGAATTAGTTTACAAATTCTTGACAGGATAATGATGAAGTCCAAGAATTAGTTGCAAATTCTTGGAAAAATATGAAAAGATATGACAGGATGGCATTTTTGTAATTTCGGTGAAGTTCGGGCGTTTGAGTTTCGGCGTTCCGGGGGGCATGGGTTGATTGGAAACGGCGTGAAGATCATGAGTCACTGCTACGCCGTGACTACGACGTTTTTCGGCAAAATTCCATCGTTTTGGCCTCCGAAACGGCAATTTTGCTATTTTAGGAAAGTTTTGTTTAGATTATAACTTTCATTAGGAATTTCCGTTTTTATTGCCGTTTGCGGCGTTTGTTTCTATTTTTCATCTAGTTTCCAATTTAGGGCTTTTTGGACTTTTTACTATTTTTGACAAATTTTAGGGTTTCGCTATTTAAGCGACCTATTAGATGTAATTCGCTGTTTTTTTTGCTTGAATAAAAGAATTTGCGAACTTGGCTTAAGTTCTGACCTAGATCGAGTTGCTCGTGGATTCGTTCAACTGGTTTAGAAGATCTCCACTACGTCAACTCTCCATTGGTATTATCGGGTTACTCTTATGCAGATTGGGCGGGTGATCCTACCGATCGGCGTTCCACTACTGGTTACTGTTTCTTCTTGCGCAACTCGTTAATATATGGCGAAGCAAGAAACAAACAGTAACATCTCGCTCTAGCACCAAATCTGAGTATCGGGCTCTCGCTGATGCTACCTCTGAAGTACTTTGGCTTCGATGGTTACTTAAAGATATGGGGGTTGCACATGATTCTTCTACCATCCTGCATTGTGACAATCAAAGTGCGATACAAATTGCACACAATGATGTTTTTCATGAGAGAACAAAACATATTGAGAATAATTGTCACTTCATCCGTCAGCATCTGGTTCGGGGCACTCTTCAGCTTTCTTTTGTTTCCTCCTCCAATCAGACGGCTGATATCTTTACTAAAGCTCATCTTCTGAGTCGCTTTCATGCCTTGGTAGACAAACTCAAGTTGATTTCTACGAATCCATCTTGAATTTGAGGGAGGGTGTTAAGGAAACTACCAGTTATGGAAACTCAATATTATATTCAGCAGTTAAGGAAAGTAGTATCTCGTGTAATTAGTAGTTTTCATTTGTGATTGCACTTTCCTTTTGTATTCTAAATCTTGTATGTGTATATATAGATTACCTTGCACACAAGATAAATACATAATAAACATTATTCTCTTTATCAACTAACAATCAACAACAACAACAACAACAACAATGCCTCACTAGCAAATTAGTTGGGAAAAACCGCAAACCAAACAAGAAGATCAAAATCAAGCATCACAAACAACCGATCCAGCACCACAGATCCCGAGACACAACAGAAAACATCAATGTACAACCAAACCCTAATCAAAACCACCAAAACGACCAATTCATTCAAATGAACATTGTTAGAGTAAATCATTGATGAACTGTTATGTGTATCTCGAGGTCTGTCCTAAGGTTTTCATTTCATGTAAGTGTTGTATAAGTTTGTGTGTGTGTTAGGAAATCAAGGGTGTAATAAAACCAGTTGGATGGACGGGATGTATTTGAGATTTGATATATAAATGAAATCAACAGTGGCATCGACGAGTTTGTTGAGTCACTGCTTTCCCAAACCCTAACAATGGGTGTTGGGTGCCTCTGTGATTTCTTCAACTTCGATGTGGTATCAGAGCAACGATGGCTAGCGCCGGCGATGGCAAGATCGGGGTGGTGAAACCTGGAGTGATTCTCGACAAAGAGTTTAAGAAATCCAGTTTGGAAGTTGGATCTTGGTTCAAACAGTCAGATCTGGATGAGGAACGACTAGATCGAGAGGAAAAATAGTCAGATCTGAGAAAGGAAAGAGTAGATCTGGACGAAACAACACCAGATCTGAGAAACATCGAAGGAGTTTGTGGTGTTACAACTTAAGATCTAACAGATCTTGAAGTTTTACATGTCAAGAGACTAGATCTGGTAAGGAAACAATAAGATCTGTGAATATGGCTTCTGGATCTTCATCGTCTGTCTCAGTTCCAGATGGTGGTTCAGGTTCGCATTTTGGAACGATATATACTCCATTCGGAAATTCTTTGAGTCAATTTGTTACTGTAAAGCTAGATAGTTCAAATTTTTTGTTGTGGAAGTCGATTGTTATACCGGCTATTCAGGGTTTTGAGTTAGATGGATATCTGTTTGGAACACTTTCATCACCAAAAAAGATGTTGGATGATGGTTCGACTAATCCAGAGTATAAATTGTGGTTTAGTCGTGATAGATTTCTTTTGGGTTGGTTAATAAATGCGATGACTCCTGAAACAGCGATGCAGATCATCGGTAATACCCCTAAACAGACGGCTAATGAGCCGTGGGAAGCAATTGAAACTTACTGTGGATCGAGTAATAGGGTTCACATTCAAACATTGAAGAAGGCAATGCATACAACCCGAAAAGGGAACATGAAGATGAGTGAGTATTTGTCAAAAATGAAAGGAATATCGGATAATCTAGCAATCGCTGGATCGATGATGAGTATGGATGACTTGATTTCAAGTGTGTTGATTGGGTTAGATCGTGATTATTTACCTATCACGACTGTTTTACAAGGCAAGAATGATCTGCAATGGCAGGAGTTGTATTCTACACTCATAGGATTTGAGGAGACTTTGGATCAGTATAATGTAGCTCAAGGTATAAATTCAGTAGTAATACAAGATTCACATTCTGTGAATGATGCTGAGGTTAAAGGAAATAATTCCAAAGGGAATTTTCAGAATTGGAACAGTAATGGTGCTGGGAACAGAGGAAATGGAGGTTCTAGAGGTAGAAATGGTGGTCGATTTCGTGGTAGAGGGGGTTTTCACTCATCAAACAGCAACAGTAAACCCACTTGCCAAATTTGTGGAAAGTTTGGTCACTCAGCTGTTGTGTGCTATTATCGAGCAGATATGAAATACATGGGAACTCAATCCGGAGTTTCACAACAACAACATATGCGACCTCCTACTCCTATATCCAATTCACCAGTATCATTTCTTACAACTTCAGATACAAGTCAGGATGGTTCGTGGTACATGGACAGTGGAGCTACTTCACATGTCACTGGTGATTCCTCTCAAATGGTGAATGCTTCAGCTTATTCAGGTACAAATTCTTTAATGGTGGGTAATGGTCAATTGCTTAAAATTCATAGTGTTGGTTTTGCTTGCATCCCATCATCTGGCTCTAGATTATATTTTCACAACACTATGTGTGTACCAAATATTAAGAAGAACTTGTTGAGTGTTTCACAGTTAGCCAGGGACAACAATGTGTTGATTGAATTTCATCCACATGTCTGTTTCGTGAAGGATATCCTAACCAATGAAATCCTTCTTCATGGAACTCTGCAAAATGGTCTCTATCGAATTTCTGGTCCATCTACATTGTCTAAGTCTCCTACAGCATTGTTTGTGTCAAATAAAGATGTGTCTTCCCTGTGGCACTCCAGACTTGGTCACCCAGCACAGCAGGTTCTTCAACAGGTTTTGAATCATAAACTTCATCTTCCTGTGAGTTCAGTTACCGTTTTGTGTCAGTCATGTCCATTGGGAAAGAGTCATGCATTACCTTTTCATTCATCAAGTAAAATGTCAAAAACTATTTTGGATTTAATTCATACTGATTTGTGGGGTCCTGCACCGATTACTTCTCCGAGTGGTTTCAACTATTACATACATTTTATCGATGATTCAACAAGATTTACATGGTTGTACCCTTTAAAGCTGAAGTCTGATGCATTGCAAGCATTCATGCATTTTAAGTCCATGGTTGAAAATCAGTTTGGTACCACCATAAAAAGGGTTCAAGCTGACTGGGGAGGTGAATATCGTTCTTTCCAGTCTGTTCTTGACTCTTGTGGTATTATTTTTCAGCATCCCTGTCCTTATGTTCATGAACAAAATGGTAGGGCTGAACGCAAGCATAGACATATTGTAGAGATGAGTCTTACCTTATTAGCTCATGGCAAGTTACCTTTGAAATATTGGTGGGATGCATGTGCTACTGCAGTGTTTCTTATTAATCGACTTCCTACTAAAGTTTTACAAGGTCTGTCTCCTTATGAAAAGTTGTTTCGAGTGTCTCCAGATTACAGTCTATTAAAAGTGTTTGGGTGTGGCTGTTTTCCTTACTTAAGGCCTTACAATAAACATAAGTTTCAGTTTCGATCTGAGAAGTGTGTATTTTTGGGATACAGAATCCAGCATAAAGGCTATAAATGCTTAAGTCCATCTGGTCGTATTTACATAACTCGAAATGTGATTTTTCATGAAAATGAGTTTCCTTATAACTCATTATTTTCAACTGGCAAGCAGTCCTCATCATCATCACCTCCTGCTGTTGTTCAACATTTTCCTTTGTTGGTTCCAAATCAGTGTGTACCTTCTCCAAATCTGTCTCCATCTGGGTCTTCTCATCTTCATGATGTCTCTAATGTCTCACCTTCATCAGCTAGTAATGCATCTGATGCTCAGGGAGTCCAGCATGATGTTCGGGGTCCTATAAACACACACCCAATGATAACTAGAGCTAAAGATGGGATCAGTCAAAAGAAAGTGTTTCTCACTAGCACTTCTGATCATGAGTGTGCTATTCCTAATTCAGTGGCTGCTGCTCTTCAAATTCCTCATTGGAAGGCAGCCATGGATAAGGAATATCAAGCTCTTATGCAAACTGGCACTTGGTCTCTTGTTCCTCCTTCTTCAAATCAGAATATTGTGGGAAATAAATGGATATTTTCTGTTAAAAAGAATTTTGATGGTTCGATAAATCGATATAAGTCTAGATTAGTGGCCAAAGGGTTTAAACAAGTACCCGGAATCGATTTTGATGAAACATATAGTCCTGTTGTGAAGTCTTCTACCATCAGAGTTATTTTGTCATTAGCAGTGCAGTTTGGTTGGTCTTTGAGACAAATTGATATTAATAATGCTTTCTTGAATGGTCAATTGGTCGAAGAAGTTTACACAAATCAACCTATGGGATTTGTGGATCATTCTCAACCTAATGTTGTTTGTAAGTTACACAAAGCCTTGTATGGTCTTCGTCAAGCTCCACATGCATGGTTTGATCAGCTCAAGTCCACATTACTGTCTTGGGGTTTTTCTAATTCAAAAGCCGACAACTCTTTGTTTATTTTTCATCAAGACAAAGTTGTGTTGTATGTGCTGGTGTATGTGGATGATATCATAATTACAGGCTCCAGTAATACTTCCATTCAATCCTTCATTGATAGGCTGAATGGTAAGTTTGCTTTGAAAGATATTGGAGATCTCAGTTTGTTTTTGGGTATGGAAGCTCATAGGGCTGCCAAGGGATTGTACTTAACTCAAACTGCATATATTAATCAGCTGTTGCAGAAAGGGGGAATGTCCAATGCTAAACCAATTGAGACTCCCTTTTTGTAGGCAAGCAGTTGTACAAGGATGGCAGTGCTTCTTTTGCCGATAAGACTCTTTATAGGAGTCTACTTGGGGTCTTCAATATCTTGTTCATACTCGGCCTGACATTACTTATATTGTTAACAAATTAAGCCAATTTCAACAGTCTCCTACTGTTGTACATTGGCAAGCACTTAAACGAGTGTTGCGATATCTCAAAGGCACGGCAGATGTGGGTCTTTGGTTTCAACCGAGTTCTGCCTTATATTTGACTGGCTATTCTGATGTTGATTGAGCAGCATCAATTGATGATCGTAAGTCTGTGGCTGGTTTTGTTGTCTTTTTTGGTTCAAATTTAATTTCTTGGCAATCTAAGAAAAAGCAGGTGGTGGCTAGATCCAGTACTGAATCTGAATATCGGGCTTTGGCTCATGTGGCTGCTGAAATTAGTTGGATACAATCTCTTCTTTCTGAGTTGCAGGTTTCGGTCTCTGCTACCCCTACTATTTGGTGTGATAACATGAGTGTTGCGGCTCTTGCAAAGAATCATGTTTATCACTCACGCACAAAGCACATTGAGCTGGATGTTCATTATGTTCGGGATAAGGTATTGTCTGGTTCTCTAGCTGTTCATCATGTTCCTTCTTTGGATCAGGTGGCTGACATCTTCACCAAACCATTTTCCAGTTCCAGATTTCTATACTTGAGAAACAAACTAAGTCTTGTGTCGCTTCCCCTTAGTTTGAGGGGGGATGTTAGAGTAAATCATTGATGAACTGTTATGTGTATCTCGAGGTCTGTCCTAAGGTTTTCATTTCATGTAAGTGTTGTATAAGTTTGTGTGTGTGTTAGGAAATCAAGGGCTGTAATAAAACCAGTTGGACGGACAGGATGTATTTGAGATTTGATATATAAATGAAATCAACAGTGGCATCGACGAGTTTGTTGAGTCACTGCTTTCCCAAACCCTAACAATGGGTGTTGGGTGCCTCTGTGATTTCTTCAACTTCGACAAACATCAAAACGAAGGAAATTTCGAACCTATTGGGAGGTAGACGTTGCGTTTCCAGTAGTAGATGTAGAAGCACCAGAGGAATCCGGAGATCAAGTAGAGGAGGCATCCGCCGATGTAGTTACGCAGCCACGTCTGGAGGAAGTGCGGGAGATTCCTCCATAGGAGCTCTGGACAGAGGTTCTCGAGCACGATTCGGTTGTAGAACGACGTCTCGTCTAGGAACAGTTGCAGATTCTCCTCCATTGACGATGACGATGATGATGGTCTCTCCTCTCTCGCTCGGCGATCGGATCGAGAGAGACAGAGAGAGGTGTGTGTGTAAGAGAGCTCTGAAGAACGTGAGGAATGACTGGTGTGTGAGAGCTGTGCTTCGCTGGACATTTTTGTGAGGACAGAACTGTAATTAAAAGCTTGGAAAACATATCGAGATACGTATTAAAGTTTTAAAAGGGAAAAAATTACAAAAGTACTAATGTTTTTAGTTTAAATCCGAAAAATAAGGTTGTGTTTTTTTTCTTTCTCCAGAATAGGCAATAACGCCTTTTCAAAAGTCGCTATCAAAGTGGGTTAATTTTTTGCTGACGTGGACGGTCCACGTAGGACAACCCTTACACAGATAGCGTTTTTTCAAAATGCGCTATCTGTGTAAGGGCTGTCCTACGTGGACATGGGCCGAACGAATAGCGCCTATGGGTTGTACGGGTTGTCCGCCTCGCAATACGTGACACGATCCACGTAGGATGACCACGTGAACATGGGCTGACCGAATAGCGCATATGGGTTGTAAGGGTTGTCAGCCTCGCAATACGTGTCACAGTCCATGTAGGATGACCACGTGCAATACGTGCTAACATTTACATGAGGTCTATGGTTTGTAGTGGATATACATGAGTTGCCCCATCGAGATACGTGCATGACATTTGCATGAATTTCCAACCTCGGGATACGTGCATGACGTTTGCATGGATTGTCAACCAGGAGATACGCGCGTGACGTTGGCATTGGCTTTACCACCTCGAGACACGTGCGTGACGTTTGCATGAGTTGCATGAGGTTGCATGGGTCGCCAACCTCGACAGACGTGTCTGACATTTGCATGAAATATGCACATCGGCATACATGGGTGACGTTTGCATGGGTTGTCCACTTCGATATGCGCGTGCGTCACAGCCACCTCAACGCCACCTCACCAACTGCAAAAATAGGCAATAACGCCTTTTCAAAAGGCGTTATTGCCTATTTTTGTGAATTCAAAGTACACCACCATATTTTGTGAAATAAATTGTAAATGTGCCTTACTTTTGGAAAAACACCATTAAAAGGCTTGAGATACCTATCTCTAGGGATACGAAAGATTTGGAAATTTAGAGTTGGTTGGTGTCAATCGTGTGATTCTCATAAATGAAAATATTAGAATGACAATAACGATGTCACATCACAAAACACATTAGCTCACAATAGTTTTTTTATGCTATCTCGACCTACGTATTATACATCGAGATATGTGTATATTCGCATTCTGATGCGCACGTCGAGTGGTTCAAGTCTTGTAAATGGAGTAGACCATAATTTAGGGAAAGCTTATTTCAATTTGAATTCTATCGGACTTTATACTAAAAAGTTTTGAAAACAATTAATATTTTTTATTTAAGCATAATCGAACCTACCACCTCCATAAACTTTACTTTTTAATAAATGAAGTATTGTACATCTCACTAAAAATGTTTTAACATAAAATAATAGTTAAAATAATTAATATTAGGATGGGAGTAGTTGAATGATATAGATAAAGAGATGCAGGTAGAGCAGAAAAATCCCCAATCTCTACGGGAATCACTGGGATCCGCGCCCGATGAGTCAAGGATTCCCCGCCAACTAACCCCAATTGAATTAGGGACAAGGAGAATTTCATCCCCATCAGCGGGGATGATATTACCTTTTTCGACTATGGAGAATCTTTATAGGGATTCTCCTCTCTATAGTAGAGATTCCCTACGGAGATCCTAAATATTCCCCGTGAGATTTACATTAAAATAATTAAACCTTATATTTCTATTTTTTGTATGGTAAATAAATCCCTTGGTGACCTCAACAATCGTACAGTGAGGCTAAATAGAAATGAGGGTCGCGTTATTCGAAAGCTGGTATACCGTAGAAAGAAGGAAGAGCTCCCCCCTACTCTCCTTTCAACAACGTTTGGGTTGATTGTGGTGACCTCGCACGCAAGGCGACGATATGCAGATCTTCGTGAAAACCCTAACCGGGAAAACCATCACTCTCGAAGTCGAGAGCAGCGACACCATCGATAACGTCAAGGCCAAAATTCAGGTCTGACATTCGAACTTTCTCTTCATTTCATTACCGCGTTGAAGATTCTGTTGTTGAAGATCTACGGTTTCGTTTGCTCTTCGGTTCGATTGTTGATTAGGTTTTGTAATCGTGTTTGGTTTATAGGTTGACTGTGTTTGCTCTTCGGTTCGATTCTACCTCTACTTTTAGTCTTCTTTTTTGTTGAGTTTAGAGAGTAACGTATAGTGATAAAATGGTTCACAGTTAAATTTTATGGTTGATGAATCAGTCGTGGACCGCCTTTGAATTGCTCGTGAAGCACTTTATTAGTGACCGGTGTCTCCATAACCTAGGAGAAACCAAAGAAATATGATGTTGCTGCTAAGACCCGAACTCACGACCTCGACCTCAGTTAGAGTTTTTAGTGCCCTTTTCTTTTCTTTGCCACTGCACCACACCCCTTAAGGTACCATGAAAAGGATTATTTTTTTGATAACTACGGGTGTTCGAATCTTTTTCAGTCCCTCATTATTTTGGTTTGATTTATCCTTTGGGAATTAGTTGGGCGGCCCAACCCCATAACTCATGGTAATCAAGTGAATATAATGCAACTACTAAGAATCGGACTCATAACCTCTGCTTGAATTAGAGTTTGCAATGCTCTTTTCTTTGCCACTACACTTAATTGTTTAACTGTAGGAGTATATGCCAAATTTGTATTCTTGGGTTTTGCAGCTCTCCCATGGAGCTATTCTGAATTTCTGTTTTGCTTTTATAAACGCAAAACCTTTTCTACCTACACAAAAGCTCGTTTCTATAAGAGAAGGTAGTGTTGTCTTTATGGTTCTTTGGATACAGTGACCTAACCTTGTGCTCACGGTCAGATTAGACTCATGCATAAGTCACTTTGTTGTGACGATGCATCACAATTATGTTATTCTGGTTGAAATTAAATTCTCACAAATCAGGACATTCTCAATTTTGACCTGCTTTAAGATTGCGAAACAGTCAAAACAACAATTTGCTGATGGAAAAAAGTGGTTTTTGTTGCTATATGTTATGAGCTTCACCTGTTAGAGTGTAGGTCTATGGATGGAATTCTATGTTTTGTAACCTTTTGAAGGTTGTATAAAAAAATATGAAGTATATTTTCCCAAGCATGCCATTTCTGTGAAAATGGATGCGGAACTCATGAATGTATCTGCAAGTTCTTTACTTCTGTTTAAAGATTGGTTTTGACAGAAGGATCACTTCATTTTGTTGAAAATTTTCATCTTTTATGCAGTTAAATATTTCACAAATGGATGTGTGTTGAAGTTTCCTAGTAAGAACTGTATCCATTGCTTGCAATAAACATGGCTACTTCAGAAAATTACTATTTTGTTGAATGATATTTTACTGAATGTTTGCCTCCACTCTAAAATGCAAACTTCTGATTGTTTGTTTTTTTTTTATCACAATTATTTTCTAGCAGCTCGAGCACACCATAATTTGTCCCTAGATCTTCCAATTGCCAAGAAGATCCTTAACTTGACTTGTTTTTTGTCAATACGATTATGAAAGTGCATTTTTGAAAAGTAGAGAACTGATCTTTTGAATCTTTATGTATCTCTAATGTTCTATGATTCAATCTTGCTTGAACATGCATTCGCTAAGTTGTGCTTGGTTCTGATCCTTCTATTCTTGACCTGTCATGCATGGAAACTTTAACATGAATGTCTAGTGGACCCCTGAACGTGTTTTTAATAAACTCTTCTGGTGCATTGAGCTTTCGTGTTGATACTAAAATGTCAATATTTGCTTCATTTTCTTTGCAACCCTAAGCCCTAAACACTAAATTCCTATGATATTTGCTTCCTTTTCTCTGCAACCCTAAACCCTAAATCCCTGCGGTGTATGTATTTGCTATCACATGTATCAGTGTATTCAATGGTATTTCAGCCATGTCAGTGGAACCATCGTTGCTGCTGTGGTTGCAGAATTTTTTTTTTCCTTATCTGTGGACACTGCGACAATGATATTTATTTACTTCCTCTTATTCGTCAGTTCCTATGATGTGTTTATCGAGTATCTCTTGGTGGGGGTTTCTTTCCATTGTGCTCCTCTCCCATACTTGTAATATTGGCTGTTCAGTTTACATATTCATATCACGAGTCTCGATCTACTTCCATGACGTTTTTGTGAGGAATACTGCCATGATTAATATGTGAATGTTCTTTTCAGGACAAGGAAGGTATCCCTCCTGATCAGCAAAGGCTGATTTTTGCTGGTAAACAGCTGGAAGATGGCCGTACACTTGCTGATTACAACATTCAGAAAGAGTCTACGCTTCACCTGGTTTTGAGGCTTAGGGGTGGAACAATGATCAAGGTGAAAACACTTACAGGGAAGGAAATTGAAATCGATATTGAGCCTACTGATACAATTGATAGGATAAAGGAGAGGGTTGAGGAGAAAGAAGGGATCCCTCCAGTGCAACAGAGGTATGCTTTCTTTCTTTTCATCATTATGATTAATCTTTCTTTATTTTTTCTTCCTTGCACAGAAAGTCACATTGCGATTTATCGATGTTAGATTATGCGTAAGAAATGTTGATGTATCTTTAGCGTGAGAAAAGAAAATAGAAAGAAAGAATGGCAGTTTTAGCTTTTTCTTTTCTTTGATTCCAAAGAGCCGCTCTTCTAGTGTTTTATGGAGTCATAATTGTTATTCAAAATCCACATGCATTACATGTTGTGCCCTTTCTAGACCTACTTTAGGGTTATGTGTGTTTGTGTGGCGAATTGTGCAAAGATGATTATGTTTATGGTCATTGGATTAATATCTAAAAATCACAAATAAAATCATCCGCAATGATGATTTTTGAGTCGCCATAGCAGTAATACCATTCATATAATTACTAAGAAGTTACTTGATAGACTTGCCCTCTTTTTTTTTAAAAAAAAAAATTGGTTGAAGTTTTGTTCATAGATCTAAAATTTCGAAGGAGGAATTGTAATTGCGTTGCTTTATTTATTTTTCCTAATGTAGGCTCATTAGGCTATGTTGTCGTTGTTGTTGTTGTTGTAGGCTCATTTATGCGGGCAAGCAGTTGGCAGATGACAAAACAGCACGGGACTACAATATCGAGGGCGGTTCTGTTCTTCATCTCGTGCTGGCATTGAGGGGTGGCCGTCTTTAATCTCTTTTCACACACCGGATACTTTGTTCACCGCAGTCATTCTCGCTTGCTTGAACTGCGACCTTCTCAAGATATCAAATGAATCATTTTAGATGTATTAAAGCATTCTATGTTGGAGCAAACTCAAATTTCATTTCTTGGAAGTTTATGTCTTGATAGTACATGTCAGACTTGTATTTGAGCTTAATTGATCCTTACTCATGTTATTGATCTCCGAAAATGACAGGGGCACTGGCTTATGATTTCATTGCTCATAGGCATACACATGCACTGTAACAACCCAAAACTCAAAAGACTTGCTTTAGGGGTAATTTAGTAATTTCGCAAACTATACATCAATTAGTCTCATTATATAAATCTAATTATAAACCCTAGTCACCATTAATCGATTTACGAGTTCAAAATCGAGAGAAAGAGGGAGGGGAGTTTAGTGTTGGTGATACAAAGTTGTGGCATTTGAAGGTACAATTATCTTTCTTAATTGTTCTTTTTCTTTCTTCTTGAATAATTGAAAGCTTGGGTTGGTTTAAAAAAAATGGAAGAGAGACGAACCTTAATAGGGTCGGTACCAATCCAATGAATAAGTGTGCCAATGAATAGTAGTACACTTAAAGATAGACGTGTAACTAAAATTGGGGATCCCAGTCAAGGATTATCTCCAGTGTAATAGCCAAGTGTGAAGATCGCATTGCCAGGTAGAATTTGTAGATGTTGTAAGGACTCCGGATCCGAAAATAAGATGATACAAATTAAAGGAAACCGACACAAAGATAAATTGTTCTAATATAACTAGAAGTGAGTTGACTCATAAACTTGGGGGTACCAAATTTTTTTTTTTGATAAATCATATTTTAAAAGAAGGTGAGGTACGCAGTGACGATACCATAAATGAGAAATTAAGGAATGCTCAAAACCAAATGCCTTGTATGGCTCAATTTGTACAGTTTGAAGGGCGTACATCAATGTTAATGATGTCGTAATAAACCCGATGATAGGTGAATCATTAAAATTGGGGATACCCAGCTAAAAGAATGTTGTTGTTATGATGGTGCGGTAAGGGACATGTGAACTAACAACTATTGCGGCAAAGTGGAACCTAACATGATTGTAAAGGTGGTTAAATGAAAATGATGTCAATGAATAAATAATATAACTAATGGCACCTAACCTAAGTCAATGATGAATTGATTCTTAAAATTTCGGGATCCTAAGATAGGATCAACCAGTGGGGAAACAAATAAGTGAATATGTGGTATGAAAAAAAAAATTGAAACGAAGAGAGAAAACATTAACTGCGATAGTTTTTCATAATCATAGGATTTGCAAGGCAATACCATGTTCAAGAACTTAAAATTTCAAATCAAAGAGGTGACGTCACGCGAAATCATAAAAATCACATGTGAAAAGTAACTCAAGATTTCTCGGTAAGGGAGAATGTTACTTTAAGAGTTGGACTACTAAACTAAATGGTTTTGAGAAGGAGAAAGATCAAACTAATGATAGGTCGAGGATTAAAATTGGGGACCTTAAGATAGGATCTACCCCAATAAAGTTCATATTGTGTAACATAAATAATATGATAACTGGGAACGATGAGAAGATATCCTAAGCTAGTTAACAAACACGCATCTCTAAGTGGATATAAGATGTCCTAAATTTGACACCATTGGGAATCGTTAAATAAAATGTTGCTAATATTTAAGAGCCTGAGAGCTTGGCGTAAGTTTCAGAGTGAAAAGCGGTGTAAGAAAACTTGAAAAACAACCTAAATGAGTAAGTGATAAGTTTGCTTAAATACAAAACTTCGAATGAATGCATGTATGTTATAGGACATTTGATGAATCAAGGGGCATGAACTTTATCCACATTGGAAGTTAAAATCAGTGGATAAATGATAATGACAATATAAAAGTCAAAATCATAATCGCTCATGTTTGTTAAGTAGGCTCGAAAACTCATTCCGGATAAAAGTAAAGTTTGTAAGCGTACATCATCTCGAAGTTAGATTATCCTTGAGTCAAAGTTTTAAATGGCATGACGTGCGAGTACACTTGCCTAAGTACTAAATACACATTACGCAGTAGCCGAGAACAAAAAAACAAATAAATAAAAGTGCGACTGTAGTAACGCACACAAGCAACAAATTGTAATATCGAGGGTGAATTATGAACTTAAAATAGTTGGATCATAGTGAGTTACGAGTCTTTAATGAAAAAACCCAAATATGACTTATATATTTCTTAAGAAAAGACATAGAAGTTAAACCACCATTGATTTCACAGTGAGAAAAATTCTAAATAAATTGTAAAAGCTAAGAGTTAGCTCGGGAGGATGATAAGAAAAGATTGAGTAATAACAGTGAACCTTCACAACGCAAAAGAATTTAAAACGATCACCTAGGATCGTGAGAGTTGATTAGTACGAGGACGCGGTACGACAAGTCTCCATAAATTCAAGCGATTACAATAAGAGACTTTGGCATGAAACAAAAATTACGATGTAATAAGACACATACGAATGAGTATCGAAAGTTGCTTAGGAAAGTGATGATGATGATGATTTTTCTACATCTTACCAAGGTGGAAGCTTGTTGTGGGAGTAAACGATTAATTGTGACGAAAAAGTTACGAGGCGAACCGTTAGTTAATAGTTGAATTGAATTATGAACCCACAAAAATTAACGTCGATAAACGTGTAATAATAATGATGTTAAGGTATAATTCTAGAAATAAATATCATGTCTGCTCATTTGTAGCCTCCACGGATAAGTCGTAAGGACATGATGAGTCGTTCATTGATATGTGTAACCGAGATGGTGATAGAGATATAGTGCTAATGTTCATATCATAGCAGATAGCTATCTTTGTTCCTACTACCAGTTGGCGGTATGGATTTATTGCCAGATGGGCATAGATGTTTTTCGACACAGATATGCACCAAATCACATCTCAGTATGGTTATTCTTACTTATAGTTGGACGATTTGGGTGCCCATTGCGATTTCGGTGGAGATTACAAATGAATACACATAAATGCGTGATGATAAAGAACTTGGCAGGTAGCTAAGGTATAATGACTCTTTCGAGACCTATACGACACGTGCCTTGGGAATGTTGGCTTGTGGGATGGAAATGGTACTATTAAGAAATTAGAGTAAAGAGTAAGATTTTGCTTAACGCAAGATGTACATATTTCGTAAGTGCGGATTTGCATCAGTTAAAAAGAAATGGTCGTAAAGAAATCGTTACGAATAGATACGTCGGGCTATAGATTTACTTTATTTTTACTTTCGAAGACGAAAGTTCTTTAATAGGGGTGTATTCAATTGAGATTTTAATAGACTTTTGGGTACTTTTATAAGTGAATGACTTTTATGAAGTTTTATAGATTTTTGTAGACTTTGAAAGACTTTGATAAACTTTTATGTAGATTTGGTTATGATGACTTTTATCAACATTTAAGATTTTTAGTGACTTTTGTGAACTTCTTAAACATGATTTTGATGATACTAATAGATTATTGTGATTTTTAAAATGAAACAAATATTTTGCACTTTATTATATAAAAAAAAATAATTATATTTTTTTCTTAATAACTATTACTAATATTTAAAAAAGTATTGTTGTATTTTAGTAAGAAAAAACATATAGACATATTAATGATTTACCCTCAAGGTAGTAGCATAACAAATAAGTAAATAAATATCAACATAATAAATAGGTAAATAAATCATCCTTTAGTGGTAGAATCATTGGAAATATATTTTTTTGAGAAAAGATAATTGAAAATATTAGTGTAAAAATTTTGTACTTTATTTCTTTGTTAGACTTAAGCAAAAAAAAAGTATATTTTTTCCTTAATAATGATAGTTTAAATTCTAAAAAAAATGCACTTCTTGAATTTTAAAAAAATTATACAATTATTTTCTTCAAAAATGCACTTTTTGAGATTATAATAATACACTAAATAAATGAAACTTCTTTGTCAAAAAAAAAACTATAAAAAATGTATAGTGATGCAAGAATGAGATTTTGTTAATAATGACATCAATCCATTTTCATCAACATAGATATGAGAGTATAATGGGTAAACAATGAATTCCAAGAGTTGTGGAGTGATTGAAGAAGTTGATAAAAACCATTGATAAGAAAAAGTTCTCTTGTGAACAATTAAGTCCTTATTGAAAAATGTAACCAACAAAAATTAAAAGTCTATAAAAGTTTCTGGGTTGAGGTGAGGAGAAGTTGAAGACTTCTTTATGTGTATTTTTATACAAAAAGTCTACAAAAGTCAAGATTTGTATCCAATCTACAAAAGTCACTAAAAAATTAAATACACCTTAGTTTTATGAACTCTCTAAAAGTTTAAATTGAATACCTCAAAACTTTTAGAGACTTTTTAAAAATCTACAAAAGTTCACATTGAATACACCTTACTTTTAGAAACTCTCTAAAAGTTTTAATTGAATACCCCTAAAATTTTTTAGTCAATAAAAGTAACCAAAAGTCTATTAAAATCTCAATTGAATACACCCTATAAAATTGGAGGTGTTGTGACGTTCCAAAACTCAAAAGACACACCCTAGGGCAATTTAGTAATTTCGTAAATCCTACACCAATTAGTCTCACAAATTAGTCTCACAATATAAATCTAATTATAAACTTTAGCCACCATTAATCGATTTACACGATTTCAAAATCAAGAGAGAAAGAGGGAGGGGAGTTCAGTGTTGGTGATACAAAGTTGTGACATTCGAAGGTACAATTATCTTCCTTAATTATTTTTTTCTTTCTTCTTGAATGTTAGAGTAAATCATTGAAGTACTGTTGTGCGTGTTTTTCGTATGTGTTGTATGTGTATCTCGAGGTATGTTCTGTGGCTGTTTTGCATGTAAGTGGTGTTTGTGTGTTAGGAAGTGAAGGGCTGTAATGAGAACACTTGGACGGTCAGGATGTAATTGAGTTTTCATATATAAATAAAATGTACAGTGGCATTGACGAGTTTTGTCGAGTCACTGCTTTCCCAAACCCTAACAATGGGGTGTTGGGTGTCTCTGCAATCTCAATACAGTGGTGTCTCTGCAACTTCAACATGGTATCAGAGCTACGATGGCTAACGCCGGCGATAGCAAGATCGGAGTGGTAGGAACCTGGGTTTTGAAGCCTGGAGTGGTTCTTAAACTCGAGTGACAGAGAGTTCAAGAAATCAAACCTGGAAGTCGGATCTAGGTTCGAACAGCCAGATCTGGAAGAGTAAAGGCTAGATCAAGAAGAGGAACAACCGGATCTAGAAGAGGAAATGCTAGATCGAGAAGAGGAACAGCCGGATCTAGACGAAGAAATGCTAGATCTGGAAGAAACGACACCAGATCTGAGAAATATTGAAGGTGTTTGTGGCGTTACAACTTCAGATCTGACGAATCTTGGAGTTTTTCATTTCAAGACAGTAGATCTGGTGAGGAAACTAACGGATCTATGAATATGGCTTCTGGATTTTCATCTTCAGTATCAATTTCGGATGGAGGATCAGGTTTGCATTCTGGAACAACATATACTCCGTTTGGAAATTCTCTGAGTCAATTTGTCACTGTAAAGCTTGATAGTTCAAATTTTTTGTTGTGGAAGTCGATTGTTATACCGGCTATTCAAGGATTTGAGTTAGATGGATATTTGTTCGGAACACTTCCATCACCAGAGAAAGCGTTGGCTGATGGTTCGACTAATCCGGAGTATAAACTGTGGTTTAGTCGGGATAGCTTTCTTTTGGGTTGGTTGATAAACGCAATGACCCCTGAAACAACGATGTAGATCATCGGTAATACACCTAAGCAAACAACAAATGAGCTGTGGGAAGCAATTGAAGTCTACTGTGGGTCTAGTAATAGAGTCCACATTCAATCATTGAAGAAGGCAATGCATACAACTCTCGGAAAACGAAGATGAGTGAGTATTTGTCAAAAATGAAAGGGAGTGAGTATTTGATCGAAAGTATGATGACTTGATTTCAAGTGTGTTGAAAAGATCATGATTACTTACCTATGGATGTTTTACAAGGTTGCATTCTGATGGCATTGTATTCCACACTCATAGGATTTTATCTTTTCACAATGTAGCTCAAGGTACAATTCATGTGTGTCACACTCTGTGAAATATTAAAAGAAATAATTCCAAAGAACTTGAATAACAATGTCTTTGGAAAGAAAGGTAATGGAGGTTCAGAGGTTAACCGTGGAAGAGGGGTTTTCACTCATCGAACAACAATAGTGTTGCCAAATTTTGAAAATTTGGTTTCATCCGCATGTGCTGTTTCGTGAAGGATATCCAAACAAATGAGATTCTACTCTTGTATCCAATTCACAGTTTCATTTCTTACAACATCGAACTCGGGATGGTACGTGGTATAAATGGTTCTCTCACATGTCACTTTGGTGACTCTTTCAAATGGTGGCACCTACAATCTTTAATGGTGGGTAATGGTCAATTCGAAAATTCATAGTGTGGATCTGCTTGCGGCTCTGTTATCTTTTCACAACACTATGTTTCCAAATAATAAAAGAACTTGTTGAGTCTCTTGATTGGGGACAATAATGTGTTGATTGAATTTCATCCGCATGTTGTTTCGTGAAGGATATCAAACCAATGAGATTCTTCTTCACGGAACTCTACTAAAAGGTTCTTCTAAGTCTCCTGTGAGCCTTGTTTGTTTCTAATAAAGATGTGTTGGCATTGACTTGGTCACCAAGCACAAAATCAACGGGTTATGCATCATAAACTTCATCTTCCCTGTGAGTTCAATTACTGCTATGTGTCAGTCATGTCCACTGGGAAAGAGTCATGCATTACCTTTTCATTCATCAAGTAAAATGTCAAAAACTATTTTGGATTTAATCCATACTGATTTGTGGGGTCCTGCACCGATTACTTCTCCGAGTGGTTTCAACTATTACGTACATTTTATCGATGATTCTACGAGATTTACTTGGTTGTATCCTTTAAAGCTGAAGTCTGATGCATTGCAAGCATTCATACATTTTAAGTCCATGGTTGAAAATCAGTTTGGTACCACTATCAAAAGAGTTCAAGCTGACTGGGGAGGAGAATATCGTTCTTTCCAGTGTGTTCTTGACTCTTGTGGCATTATTTTTCAGCATCCATGTCCTCATATTCATGAACAAAATGGTAGGGCTGAACGTAAGCATAGACATATTGTAGAGATGAGTCTTACCTTATTAGCTCATGGCAAGTTACCATTGAAATATTGGTGGGATGCATGTGCTACAACAGTATTTCTTATCAATCGACTTCCTACTAAAGTCTTACAAGGGATGTCTCCTTATGAAAAGTTGTTTCAAGTTTCTCCAGATTACAGTTTACTAAAAGTGTTTGGGTGTGGCTGTTTTCCTTACTTGAGGCCTTACAACAAACATAAGTATCAGTTTCGATCTGAGAAGTGTGTATTTCTGGGCTACAAGCATAAAAGCTATAAATGCTTAAGTCCATCTGGTCGCATTTATATCACTCGTAATGTGATTGTTCATGAAAATGAGTTTCCTTATGACTCATTATTTTCCAATGGCAAAAAGTCCTCCTCATCAACTCCTGCAGTTACTACAAACTTTCCTTTGTTGGTTCCAACTCAGGGTGTAGCTTCTCAAAGTTTGTCTCCATCTGGGGTTTCTCCTATCAATGAGTCCTCTAATGTGTCACCTTCCTCAGCTGGTAATACATCTAATGATCAGGAGGTCTAGCATGATGTTAATGTTCCAATAAATACACACCCAATGATAACTAGAGCCAAAAATGGGATCAGTCAAAAGAAAGTGTTTCTCACTAGTACTTATGACCATGAGCGTGATATTCCTCAATCAGTGGCTACTGCTCTTCAAATTCCTCATTGGAAGGCAGCCATGGATAAGGAATATCAGGCTCTTATGCACATTGGTACTTGGTCTCTTGTTCTTCCTTCCTCTAACCAGAATATTGTGAGTAATAAATGGATTTTCTCTGTCAAAAAGAATTTTGATGGGTCGATCAATCGATATAAGGCTAGATTAGTGGCCAAAGGGTTTAAGCAAGTACCCGGGATCGATTTTGATGAGACATACAGTCCTGTTGTGAAGTCTTCTACCATTAGAGTTATTTTATCATTAGCGGTGCAATTTGGTTGGTCTTTGAGACAAATTGATATTAATAATGCTTTCTTAAATGGTCATTTGGTTGAAGAAGTTTACACAAATCAACCTATGGGATTTGTGGATCCTTCTCAACCTACTGCTGTTTGTAAATTGCATAAGGCTTTGTATGGTCTTCGTCAAGCTCTACGTGCATGGTTTGATCAGTTAAAGTCCACTTTACTGTCAACTCGAAAGCTGACAACTCTTTGTTTATCTTTCATCAAGACAAAGTTTTGTTGTATGTGCTGGTGTATGTGGATGATATCATAATTATAGGCTCAAATCCTACTTACATTCAATCCTTCATTGATAGGCTGAATGGTAGGTTTGCATTAAAAGATATTGGAGATCTCAATTTATTTTTGGGTACGGAAGCTCATAGAACTGCCAAGGGACTGTACTTAACTCAAACTGCATATATTAATTAGCTGTTGCAGAAAGGGGGAATGTCCAATGCTAAGCCAATTGAGACTCCCTTTTCTGTAGGCAAGCAGTTGTACTGATAAGACTCTTTATAGGAGTTTACTTGAGGGTCTTCAATATCTTGTTAATACTAGGCCTGACATTGCTTATATTGTTAACAAGTTAAGCCAGTTTCAACAGTTTCCCACTGTTGTACATTGGCAAGCTCTTAAAAGAGTGTTAAGATATCTCAAAGGCACGGCAGATGTGGGTCTTTGGTTTAAGCCGAGTTCTGCCTTATATATCGATTTGGATATTCGATCTTGATGGGGCGTCGTCGTTGATGATCGTAAGTCTGTGGTTGGTTTCTTGTGTTTTTGGGTTCAAATTTAATTTCTTGGCAATCTAAGAAACAAGCAGGTGGTGGCTCGATCGAGTACTGAATCTGAATATCGGGCTTTGGCTCATGTGGCTGCTGAGATTAGCTGGGTACAGTCTCTTCTTTCTGAGTTGCTGGTTTCGGTCTCGGCTACCCCTACTGTCTGGTGTGATAACATGAGTGCAGCGGCTCTTGTAAAGAATCCGGTTTATCACTCTCGCGCAAAGCATATTGAGCTGGCTATTCATTATGTTCGGGACAAGGTATTGTCAGGCTCTCTAGATGTTCACTATGTGCCTTCTTTGGATCAGGTTGCTGATATCTTCACAAAACCATTTTCAAGTTCTAGATTTCTTTACTTAAGGAACAAACTAAGTCTCATGTCACTTCCCCTTAGTTTGAGGGGGGATGTTAGAGTAAATCATTGAAGTACTGTTGTGGGTGTATTTCGGATGTGTTGTATGTGTATCTCGAGGTATGTTATGTGGCTGTTTTGCATGTAAGTGGTGTTTGTGTGTTAGAAAGTGAAGGGCTGTAATGAGAACACTTGGACGGTCAGGATGTAATTGAGTTTTCATATATAAATAAAATGTACAGTGGCATTGACGAGTTTTGTCGAGTCACTGCTTTCCCGAACCCTAACAATGGGGTATTGGGTGTCTCTGCAATCTCAATACAGTGGTGTCTCTGCAACTTCAACATTGAATAATAGAGAATTTGGGTTGGTTCAAAAAATGAACCTTAACAGGGTCGACACCAATCGACTTTGTCGACGAAGGCAACGGCAGGGTTGTCGCCACCGGTGAGGCACCTGCAAGGGGGTCTCCGGCGCCGCTCCGAGCAGGCTGCCCGGAGGGAGGCGGCGCCGCCCTATGGCATAGGGTGCCCCGGGGTACGTCCTTGCTCAACACATCCAGGGTCAGGTTGGAACCTGGCCATTGGCCCCTGCACTTTAAAAACCAGGGACGAAATGTCCCTGGTCACCTTATTTTGATAAAAATATATATATATATATATATATATATATATATATATATGATATTCATGTATATGTATATGTATATATATACATTCATATAATAAGATAAGAATAAATCCTACTTTCAACGGGACGCCATCGCGTCCTCGAGTGAGACTAGTTGGGTCCCACCTGTGACTATACCAATTTTTAAATTAGTAACATATACCATATTTGCGTGTATGGTGTGTAAACCCTAGTGTGGGCCCACAACATAATACACACTTAATGGAAAAGTAAAAAAGAGAGGCGACGGCTAGGCTAGGGCTCCTAGTTGACCATATTAATGTGACGAATAAGGAAAGAAAGATAATTAGAAATCCTTAATTGATTTAAAATAGGAATAATCCTTGATTGATTTAGAATACGAATGATTTTAGTATCTATCTATATCAATTTTTAACAAAGTGAAAGAGAAAAAGAGGCACAACTCAAACGCACGAGTGACCGGAGAGGAGGTGGCAAGTGTGAGAGAGATCCGTAAAGCTTGAAGACATTGAATCGATCTCTTAGTTTTGGTTTATTCAAACAAGAATTGTGATTTAAAAAGTATTATATTGATATTCGCGATTAATCGACAAGGCTAAATCAATGCTTTAATGAGATCTTAAAACCGGGCCATTGGACCCCACCAACAGTACTTAGGAGGGAACGTACACTCATGTGCGTTTCCCTCCCTTAAGCCCAAGCTGGGCTTGGGTTGAAACCAGGCCTAGCTAAGGCAAAGGGTCGATCCAGGCCCAGCCAAAGCTGTAGGTCAATCCAGGCCCACCGGATTGGCCCAAAACAAAAAATATATAAATAAATAAAATCAGAAAAAAATAAAAAAATAAAATAGATTAATAATAATGATAATAATTAGAAATAAAAATATATATATAATTTTTAAAAAGGGATATTGAAGAGATGTTTTAGTGTATATATATATATATATATATATATATATATATATATATATCTCGAAGTTGTCAAAAAGATTTCATAATTAGATTTAATTATCGAAATGCGATTTAGTTCGTGTGTGGATAATCAATATTTATTTATTTAGATTTACATGACCTCGGAGTACGCTCGTGAGTGTCAGCTAGGGAATTGAAAAATGGCGTACCAAGTAAATTGAGATTTAAGTTATTGGTTTTATTATTATTACATTTCCGCTAGACTATGTGAAATGAATCATGTAAGTAGGACATACGTGTAGATTGGGGTGCATTGTTAGATATTGTATGTAGATAACTTAGTGGAGCTCGCTAGGAGTCCTTGCACCAAATACTACAAGTTCAGGACAATTGGACTGTAGAAGTGAGAATAACAAAAAGGGCCGTCGCCCATAATTAATATTTATTAATTGAGAATATGATTAATTTCAATGTTCTCAATAAATGTTTGGTAGTAGGTGCTAAGTCCAATTGGACTAGGTTGTGGACTTGGTGATAAACAAATCTTTCACAGTGTAAGGGAATGGAGTGTTGATACCACTTTGGCCATAAGTAGGGTCAATATTCACGAACTTCAGTGTGGTTGATGGGTCTATCACGGTAACTCATACATGTCTAGCATTTACATATTTTGATGCATTATTAATTATTAGGTTTATATATGTTCTTGTGGCTGAAAGAAACATCATGCAAAGAGATACTTGAGTTAACCAAATATGAAACCGACTCAAGGCTAAGTAGTAATGGATTAGGGTCGGTCGACCATGATCTTCATCATATCAGCCTTTCCAAAATTTGAGCTCTGCTCTAAAGCATTTCAATACAAATTGAGCTTTATATCATAATTTCAAAAGGTCGTATTTAGATTACGCATTTTCTATTCCAAGTGAATTAGGCGTCACCGGAATGTATACTTGCTAACATACCCGAGTTTTAAAACTCGTCATGCTCACCCAAGTTATTCTTGCGCAAACAAACCCGAGATCTGATTACCCCGTTCGAGGCACGTTACCCCGTGTGTCATGCAAGTAGTGGAGAGATTCCTTAACATCCTGAAAAGTCTAGTGACCCCCGTATGAAAGTTGAATTTCTATCATCAAATGACCCTGACCACAAGAACCACTTTCACTTTCGACAATGACTCGATAATATAATCCAAGAGATGTAACTGCATACTAATGCATAAAGGATTATAGTCAAAATAAACAAACTAACCTAATAGCATGCTATATCATTGACTTCAAAACACAACAATTAACATTACAAAATATAGGAATTGGAATTAATGATAGTACACAAACGATAGAGTATGTTACGAGCAACTTCATAAAATGAGAAATGAACAAGTCATAGCATATGGATTTCAACGGCACTTCAGTTCGACTAACTAAGAATAAATAAATAAATGAAATGAAATGTAAATAAATGTCTCAATCAGCTTACTTACATACCACAACAATTCCTAAGCTATCCGGCATTTCGTCGCGTCGATGTACGCACCCAACACCCCGTACTATCTCCTTTACGGTCCTAACATTTGAAAATTTATCAATTTAGATTCAAGATTAATTATTTAAAATTTCTAAATTGGTCGAAATTAAATTCGAGACCAATTTGCTAATTTCGCGCTTTTCGAGGTAAAAACCCCGTAAAAGTCGCGTTTGAGATTTCAAATATTTTATTTTTCTTGGAAATTTATCAATTTTTATTTATTTTGCCGAAATATACTTTTTCAGAATTTTTCCTAGTTTTTTTGAGATTTTTCCTAATTTTCCTCCTTTTTATCTTTTTTTTTTTTTCTTTTTATAAGGGTTTGTGTTGAACCGATTTCGAACCGGCTCGGTTCACCCAACCCCTCGTCTCCGCTTTCTTTTTTTTGTGGGCTTGAACTGGGCCGAACCGGGTTAGGCTCACCCGAGCCGTACCGGCCCGATTCAAGACATCTTCTTTCTCCTAGCAACACAGAGTTGTTGCTCTGTTCGAAAAAAAAAATTCATTCGGCTTCGCTGCGTCCATCCCCAACCCCAGGTTGGGTTTCCTATACAGGGGAGACTACTCCCTTGCCTTCATTGAGCTCGGACGAACTGCAGTTTGTCCGAGTTCGCCAGCTCGAACATCAACAATGACGACCAAACAACAACAACGTTCAACTCTCCTTGCCTTCTCTCTCTCTCTCTCTCTCTCTCTCTCTCTCTCTCTCTCTCTCTCTCTCCTTCTTCTCGGTTGCTTTCTTCTTCTTCTCTGCGTTTTTCTTTTTCACCGATGTTAGAGACCAAATGGGATAAGGTGGACTCTGAAGTTAAGTGTTCGATGTCCTCGAGATTCATGCAACACGAGTCTCGAGGAAACCCCAATAATTCTCATTTTTTTCATCATCTTATATGTTTAATCACATATTTCTTAGGTCTCGCAATACGTATCTTGAGGCAAATCCAACGCATATTATTTTATTTGAAAAACTATAGGCCATTGCATAGTTATATTAATGTGACCACATTAAAGCCCTATAGCCACTTATTAAACCAACATTAAATCACATTTCATTTAAATTAATTAATCTTACCCTATAAGCCGCTACCTTGGGCCTATGTCGGCATGCAACATGAGGTGCGTCCCCGCTCGTCTCGATATCTGCATACCCGTAGAATTGACTTAGTAGTCTACACATATACAGTACACTAGGCAAACAACACAACAAATATAATATATACCTCGGCCACCGTGCCTCGGTAGTGACACGTATCTCGCTACGGGTCCCACGTCACGGGTCATTTGTTCATGATTAACGAATTAAACGCGTATTAATTATTTGGGTCGTGACAACACGACTAGTAAAAACGATCCATTTCCATATCTTATATATACCTAGAAACATGATTTTGTTTGTTAAGTTTTTTTTTTTGTTGAAAGGATATTGTCGTTTTCTTTATAGAGGTTCTTAAGGATTTTTCGAGATAGTTGTTGCCAAATAGAAGAAATTATACTAGTTTTTGGTGGATCATGAATCTTTACTTTCTTAAATAATTATATTGTTTGGAATGCTTTGAGACAAATAGAATGATAGGTGGTAATGTAATAATGAAAACAACCTTGTACCATATATATATATATATATATGTTTTATCTTATGCTTTTTATTTAGAAATAAAAAATGAATTACTATGCACGGAATCACCGATGTTTGCTTATTGCCCATATGAGAAGAGAACATGTGAATTTTTAAGTTAGGTGCATGAGTGTACTTATGTTCATGTATTAGATGTTTTCACTTAATTGTGAAGGTCTTGACTTCTCATCTCTATAAAGGAAGGTTTTTTTTTTCTTTGTGGTTTGATATAAATTGCACTTAATCGAGCACAATGGAAAAGTTTGATCCATGTTGTAACGGCTCCAAAATCTGACTTGTGCCGCATGCCAGGTCAGGGTCGTATGTGGGATCTATTCGTCGGAATACGTATGTCCGAATCTCGGGTGGAGACACCAAGGTATGATATTTTTTGTGATGTATGTATTATGTAATATTCAATTTGAGATTGGTATACGTGGGGAATTCGGTGAGCCGAAACATGAGCAGGGACGCGCCTCGAGTCGCATGTCGACGTGGGGCCGAGGTAGCGACTTATAGGGTAAGAGTAATTACACATGAAATGTGAGTTAATGTTGGTTTCATAAGTGGTCATTGTGATTTTAATGTAGTCACATTAACATAAATATCCATTGGCCTATAGTTTAAACAATTGAACAAATGCATTGGATGTGTATCGAGATACGCAATTCACGAGACTTGAGACAATTTTGGTCAAACATAGAGGCGGTGGACAAATACGTGCATTGAACGAATCTCAAGAACACATTTGTTTTCTTCCTCAAAACGAAACGGAAGATGAGAGAGAGAGAAAGAAAGAGACGCGGCAGAGAGAGAGAAATAGAGAGAAACGGCAGAGAGGGAGAGAAAGAGAGAGAGATGGCAGAGAGTGGCGAGGTGGAGGGAGCACTGGCCAGCAGCTCCAGCGAGATCGGAGCCGGCCAGGCGAGCAATCGCGGCGGTGGATGGCGCAGACAACTGATCGGCGCGACTCCAACAGCAGCGGCGGCGGCGGACAGCAGCTCCGGCGGGATCAGCAGCAACGGCGATGGCGTGACTCCGGCAGCGATGCGGTGAACGACGAGGAGCAACGACGCAGTGGCGCGTTGTCGGACCGATCGAAAGCGCGACTTCAACGAAACTCGACGACGCGATGGATTCAAATAGATTTTGAAGGCCATGGTGAGGTTTACTTCACCTAATTTGGTTGTGATTTGAATAACTTAAGGCATATTCGCTACACAATCTTAGGGTAAATTAACCCCATTGGACAGGATAAGATGGTGTTCGCTTCGGGATTAACTAGGCCACCAGATTAGCTAATGGTCAGTAGAGGTGACTAAACTAAACCACCAATTTTTGTGGGACTAACTAATCCCAATTGTTGGTCATTGCAGATTACTAAATTACCCCTCATCTTTACACACTATCATTTTGTTCTCTCAAGCCCTCTCTCCCCGTCTTTGCACTCATCTCCTACTTTCATCATTCGATTGATCAAAACTTCTTGGTTGATCAAAACTTTTTCTCTCTCTCTCTCTCTCTCTCTCTCTCTCTCTCTCTCTCTCTCTCTCTCTCTCTCTCTTTGTTGGCTACTTATGCTCTCTCTCTCTCGGCCCTCATCCTTCCCTCTCTCTCGACAATTATTCTGGCTCTGTTGCACCTCTCGGTGGTGAGATCATGGATATGGTGGGTGAGAGCAGAGGATCAAATCATCGAGGAAGGTATGAGTTTTGGTTATTAAATTGATTTCAGTTTGGATAATAAGTGAAGGGAGGAAGAAGGTGATGATGAGAAAGGGGGAAATTGTGGTTGTCATTATGCTTAGTACATGTAATGTTGTATTGTTGTTATTATTGATGAAATCGAGTTTCAAAATTTGTTGGAGATGTAACTTTAGCAAATGTACCATTACAACCACATTTATTCCCAACCTTAAAACTCCCAACCGAACAAGATACATAAAAGGGAGTAATACATAAACCCATGTGTTACTCCCATCATAAACTAATCCCATGATCTCAAGTCTCCCTAAAATGTGAAGTGAACAGGCCATTAGTAACTTAACTCTAAAAGGTATAAATGGACACCGGGGACTTAGGAGGTTATAGTCGGGTGTCGAGTGTATCGAGACGTGAGCGGGATGTTCTCGAGGTAAGTAAACCAGCTAGGAGATTTTACAGTATTTCTTGAGCTTTAAATTGTTGTTATTGCTTTATTCATCACTTCTCTTGAAATTTTCATTGGTTGAGTGGTCCATTAGCAAGTGAGTTATGGTTACTATTTATCTGTGATAGCTCTTATCTAGATGTCGTTGATATCTCTCAATTGAGTGTACGTTGGGGGCACTTATCTGGGTCTGTAGATATCTCATAGTCGCAAGGGTAAGGGCTGGTAGGCTGTGTCTCGTCCTAAACTCGAGTCAGCTGAGCTTTTGTCGCGACTCAATAACCTTTTGGTCAGGACACCTTGCTATTTAGTTTTCGTATTCTGGACCCTCACGTATCGATTGAATTATTTAATGTATGTTATATTCATGTGTTCTCTGTTCTTTTCTTTCTATCTGCATAAACTAGACTGATTTATTTCTTTCGAAATGTTGTATATATGTCCTGTTTGGTTTTACTTACCTGGGATCGTCAATCTCACGTTTGACTTAGTGCAGAGTCGCAGACGAGTGAGGGAAAAGAACCAGCATTAGGTGATTTGTTGTAAGAATATTGAAGCAACTTTCCCTCTCAAATTTGTGTAGGTTTTGTATTACTTATTTATATGTTGTTTTTCATAATTGTAAATGGTAAAGGCTGACTAGGCTTACGTTGACTTTGCAAGACTGGCTCGGGGGTCCATGTGGGCTTAGGCCGGGCGATCCCCAATTTGTGAGAAATTGGGGTCGTCACATATGTAGCCAACCCCAATTAATTTTGGGACTGAGGCTATGTGGTTTAATCCAAATGAGAAGAGAACTTATAATGAATTTATTTTTTTTCCTTAAATGAGTATATGAATTTGAAGTAGTAAGTTGTATAATATAGAGACTATATTGAAGAGTCTTTTATGAAGCTTATTATACTTTAATGGCATTGTTGCAGGAGGATTCCCAACTTATCTCATACTCTCTCTCTCTCTCTCTCTCTCTCTCTCTCTCTCTCTCTCTCCCTCCAACTACATGAAACTTGACGAAACTTGACTAACCTACCAAAGGTAAGGATACAATTTATGATGTATTAAATTTTTTATAGTCATCAAACTTTGTTTATAAATATTTGTAGATTTAATGATTAAGACTTTTCTTGTGTGTTTTAAGGCTCATGTAGAAGAACAATATAACGACCCTAAAAATCTAACTCGTGTCACGTGTCATTTCAGGGTTGTACGTGGGACCCACTTGTCGTGATACACATGTCCAAATCTTGGGAGTCGACACCGAGATATGTTATTTTTGTTTGATGCTTGTATTATTTATTAGACCAAAGATTGAACAAGTTAAATTAATTAAATTTGGTAATGTGAGGGTAAGGTACATGCGAGGCATATCGATGTCGAGACGAGCGGAGGCGTACCTCGAATTGCGTGTCAACGTGAGACCGAGGTATCGACTTATAAGGTAAGTCTAATGTGAGTTAAATGTGGATTTATGTTGGTTTAATAAGTGGCTAATGTGGTCACCTTAAATTTAAGCATTAATGTGACTATAGTTAGTAAAAAATTAAAATGGCCACGTGATGTGTCTCGAGACGCGCATTGACAAATCAAGAGGTGACGCGCGCCGAACGCGTCAATAAAGTAAAGTTTCCTAAACCAACTATTATGTAGAATAGTGACAAAGGGGTTTTAAAATAAATATTAATTTAACTAACTAATCTAACTAAACTAAATAAAATAAAACAACTAAACTAATTTTGAAAACAATTAATAAATACCTAAGTCACACCTAAGTCTACAGTTCCACAAATCAGGATCAAGATTCAATGACATTCATGGTCTTCAATCATTCCCAAAAAGTCGTTAATTTAAATTCTCCTAAATTAGCTATAGAAAATCAACGTCCGCCGGAAATTCCTAATTCCCTTAATCTCGATAGTCAGGACGTCCGCCACTAACTACTTCCCTAATTAATGTATAACCCTAGACATCCGCCAATTAGGTTTAACACATTAACCGCAATAATATGGGCCTGTGGGAACACTAATCCTAAATAACCGAATTTCATCCGCTCCCGATTTAACCTAGATTCAATTGTAGATTGTCCAAAAGCACAATTACACGGATACTAATAGTCTAAATAACTGTAGATTGTCCACCTAAAAGCATGCACTGGCCATATACACACCCTAGACTTAAACCATATTCATTAAAATCAACAACAATGAAATATGAGAATTTAAACTAAATTAAATAATAAAATAAAAAATCTCACATAATATGCCATGAATCCATAATCCCGACTTGTTTCTCCTCCGACCTAGGCAAGGAGTTGATTAGTCAAACATCGTCGTCGAAGAAAACAATAATAGTCGGTGTTCGAAATAAAAAAAACATAAGTTCATAATACATAAAACTACTAAAAACTGGTCTCGATAGGTGAGAGAAACTAATTTTGGAGGTTGAGGAGGTGACTCGTGCGCCGAGGAGCATCGTAGGGCTGTTTTTTGCTTGAAAATATTTGTCCGCCACGTGTCGCAGCGCGATTGATCCGTTTCCTACTGTCGCGCTAAGGTGTCGTCACCTGATTGGAGGAAACAATTGCCGATGACGCGTTGTGCGTGGGTGAGAGAGCGCCACGTGGCACGCATAGGAGCGGAGTGAAGAATCACGCAACTAGGCAAAAACCTGGGAGTTTGTGTGAACATGCATCCCGAGGCAGATCAACAGCTATTGTGCGAGTAGAAGAAACGGTTTTGTTGTTGTGATGTGTAAATGCTACGCGATGCTTTCTGATTGGATGAGAGGATAAACTGCTGAAGTGGCGTCGTCTGATTGGCCGAAAGCGCTGCTTGTGTCGTGGTTCGCGTAACACTTGGCATGCGAACCGCGACGTGGCAATACGTGATTGGTCGAGAGAAGACGTGCGCGACGTGGCAACTTGTAATTGGTTGAAATATGTTGTCTCTAAGTCTACCCACTTCGCAACACGTAAATCGAGGCAAACTGTCCGGCATCCGATCACTGCATGTAATACTCCATTTTGCGTTACGAATTCAACCGCATACTCTATTTTACCTAAAAACGAACAAAAAATATAATTAATATATATTTTAGAAATTTTGTATAATTAAATATACTAAAATAAACTACTGAATATATATAAATACTGACTTATCAAAAGGTCAATAGAGTTAACTTGTGAGTCATTTGTGCATGACTTGGTTGATAATTGTATGAAGGTGGTCCCTTAGACATGCTTTGAGATACGTGTGTACAAATGGATGTGTGACCATAGTTTGATCTTTATTCAATACATATAAGTTTGAACATTCTTTGATTCTCATCGTTGGAGAGAAAAAGTGGAGATCAAACAATTCAGGGAGGTTGGAGTCTTGGTAATTTAGCTTGGAAGTTCATCAAGCAAGGTAACTCCATTAACATAGCTTAGTCATTTCAAGAAAACATGAATTGAGTGTTGATGTTGTTGTTGGTTTGTTTTGGTCGTTAATGGAGTTTTGATGAAATTGGGAAGAAGAATAGAGTGCAAGGGAGTGATCTCCCTATTGTTTTATTTATGGGATTGTATCCCAGAAGAAAAAAAAAACGAACCAGGGATTTCGTCCCTGGTTCGAATCATTTGGGGAAGATGTACACGAACGGGGTGCACGTGCTGTGCATTAACCCTGGGCGGGCCCGGGGGCCCGGTGTCTGGCCGGGGTCGGGTTCGACCCGTTCGGGTTGACTTGACCCAAATAATAAAAAAAGGATGAGAAAAAAGGGAGAAAAAATCTTGATAAGCTCTAGAAATTTGGAAAAAATCCCGAGAAAATTATATTTCAACAAAATAATAGAAATGGATGAATTTCTATGAAAAATAAAATATTTGAAATTTCAGACGAGACTTTTATAAGGTTTTTACCTCGAAAAGCGTGAAATGGGCGGATTGACCTAATTTTTTTTTGAGAAATTGGTCTCGAATTCGATTTGGACCAATTTAGGGATTTGTCAATAATTGGTTGAAGTTGTTGGAAGTTTTTACACCGAAAAAATTTCTCGAAAAGTGTGCTACCACTACGATTTTCTGAAGTTGAACAATTTTGGGATTTAAAAATCTAAAATTTCTTAAATAGGCTCTGACACAATATAAATTTGCTTATATGATTATCAGGGGCATAGTTACTAGTGTCGGGTATTGGGTACGGATTTGGAAGCGTGTCGGAGCCGATTTGAGAGCGTATTAGCTTGGATATAGGTAAGTAAACCAGCTAGAAAATTTTACAGTTATTTCTTGAGCTTTAAATTTGTTGTTATTGCTTTGTTCGTCATTTCTTTTGAAATTTCTATTGGTTGGTGGTCCGTTGGCAAGTAAGTCATGGTTATTATTTATCTGCGATATGAGCTCTTATCTGTACGTCGTTGATATCTCTCAATTGAGTGTATGTTAAGGGCACTTATCCGGGTATGTGGATATTTTATAGTCGCAAGGGTTAGGGCGGGTAGGCTGTGTCTCGTCCTGAACCCGAGTCAGCTGGGCTTTTGCCGCGACTCAACGACTTTTTGGTCGGGATTCCTTGCTATTCAGTTTTCGTATTTCGAACCATCACTTATCGATTCATCTATTTGCAGTCTTTTATATTCATCTGTTACATGTTCTTTTCTTTCTATCTCCATGAATTAGACTGATTTATTTATTTTGAAATGTTGTATATATATGCCCTGCTTGGCGTTACTTACCTGAGCTCGTCATTCTTGTGTTTGACGGAGTGTAGATCCACAATCTAGCAAGGGGAAGGCTCTAAAGCTAGGAGATATCATTTGAGGATACCGGAGTAGTCCTTTCCACTTGTCTGATATAGGTGGTTTTTTGTATTATTAAATATGCTTGTTTTGAAACACTTGGAGTTGGGTTTTTGAGAGATTTTGGGCATGTATATCTTGCGTTTACTCTCCTTTGAATGTTCATTGATGATGATATACATATTCAGGGTTTCTGCACTCTAGGTTGTCTTAACTTGTGTCTTTGAGGTTTTTCATTTAGTTTGAGGTTTAATTGCTTCAGGTATAAATATGATAACTCACTAATTGATTAAGTCAACTTTAATTGCTTGATAAATGGTAAATTGTAAATGAAGGCTGACTAGGCTTGCGTGACTCAAAGAAACGGACTCATGGGTCCACATAAGTCTAGGCCAGGTGGGGCCCAATTTAGGATTGTGGAACTAGGGCCGTCACAAACAACATTAAAGGTCATATGCCACAAGATTGAGAGACTTTCAAAGCTTTACAATCTTGATCTTTCCAACAATAGTTTCAATGGACGAGTCCCCTATTTTATCTTTCTTATGCTATAATTATGCAAAGTCTTTTGAACGTTGTCTATCTCTTTTATAAGGTTTGGTTATGTTCATGTAAATTATTGTTTTGGACTATAATGTTGTGTATGGTTAAATTATGAAATTCATGTTTTTTTAAATTAATTTTTTAATTCCGTTAAACTTATTAAATGTTGAATTCATTTATTTTGTAATTATGCTCTCTTTATTTTGGTTAAAATATATATTTTTAAAAAACAATTTGAAAATAGTAACGAAATTAGAAACGGAAATCAAAACATTAAAACCTTTAAATCCGTTGCTAATTAGAAACGACATTAAAAACAGAATTCTAGTTCATTGCTAATTTCATGTTAAAGGAAAGAAAATCGTACCTTCTTTTAGCAACGGATAATCCGTTGCTAAATTTAGAAACGGATTGAGAATTCCGTTTCTAAATTTAGCATCGAGCGTTATACAGATTATGTTGCGTTTTTAATTCCATTGCTAAACCGTTTAGTAACAGAAATCATAAGGTTTAGAAACAAAAATTTATGTTTTTAAATCATCAATTTTTTGTAGTGGATCAACGTACACTCGCTTTGAAACGCCCATTTTTTCCTATCGGTGCTTTCGGCTCTTCAAGTGAAGCATTGTAGACAAGCAGTTGAAGGAGTCCAGTTGAGCTTCACTCACTAATCCCTGCATGACCATTCACCAATTCCTACATAAGTTACTGATTAATCTAGAGACTACGCATAATAACAATTTTGTACTTCGATCATGACAACTAGTGACGAAAGAATGAAGATTAGTTCGCGTACAACAACAACATAGCCTCAGTCCCAAATTAACTGGGGAAGATTAGTTCACCTACAAAAGAGCAAAAAAGACTTTTCTTACCATTCTGGTAATGTCCGCGAGGCTGAGCCCCATAAGCTCAAACAACCTAACAAAAGGGGACTGCGACGGTGGGGTGTCATCAGGGATACCCGGAAGGAGAAGCGCCATTAGTCCTCCAGGGACAAGTTCTTGTGCCCTGGCTTGCAGAAAGGCCTCGAAGTCCTTAGCGCATTGAGCTGAATAAGCATCTATCACTTCTTTCGCTGCATTCCCATAATGGATTCTGCCCTTATTATATGCAGGCGAGCTTTCATTCACTACCTCATTTGGAACCACGGAGAGCCAATGGAGCGCATAAGAAGAGTGCACAAAATGGAGAGAAGCCTTCGGAAACAAACGGCCATGGAAAGAACCGGGCTGCCCACCTGCGAAGTATGTCCTAGAGGAAGGAAGCAACTTGAAAAGCGTGTTAAAGTCGTTCGAGACATGGTCGTTGAAGAACACTTGAAATTCAATGCAATGAGACTGAAACTTGAGTTTCACTGCATCAATAATGTTCTGTACCACTGTGAATGTATTTGGTCCAGTAGAGCATCCCAAGTCTGCAATGGAAAACAGTTCACTAGTCGATAATACATGGATATCGAGTTTTTCGGATATAGCCTCATCGATCATTTCCTTGACTATGTTCAATCCACCTCTCTAAGAAACAGAAGACTAGAAGTTAATGTATGCCATAACACATACAACTATACAAGAAATATATATAGCACTACAAAATGAAGAGTACCTGATAAGATGAATTCAGGGTGTAGCTGTTAGGACCATCTCCAGCATTCATAGGAAATGATTCAGAAGCTTTGTTGCTCATCTCTCTTTGTTTTTCACTTTCCATGAACTTTGCCTATCTTTTCTTCATTAGAGATGCCTCTCAAGTACAAGCTCATGTTATCAAAAACAATGCAGATTCCATCCACTCACAGTACTGCCAAGAGAATAATAATCCAACTGTATAGTATAATAGTAGACCGGCCAATTGTACTAAACAAGGAATTTGGCCGGCTAAGTTTGATATATATTTGAGTGTAGGAGTGGGACTACAATTTAATCATATTTGACGCGTTTGATTTGTGTTGTTGATAGATTTATATTTGATTATGTGATTATGGTAATGTAATGTGTTTGATTGGAATATTTTGAGAATCTCAGGTTAGGTGATCATTGATTTTAGCTCATAAAAATGCCAATAGTTTGAATCAAATCAATAACATAGCACAGACTAGAATTAAAAATGCACCATGTTTATGGCATTTGATTATGTTGGCAATCAATTTATTACTCTAAAAATCTAAACTGCTGAATTTACTAAATTAAACCACCAATAACTGGTGTAATATGGATTGATTTTAGAAGTTCAATAGCTAAATTTGAACTTCCAAAAAAAAGGCAAAGATTTAGATCCCTAATCACAATACTCATTAAGTTAATGACGACTCAAATTAAAATGGTCTCCAACATGTAAGAGAAGCACAATCTATTATCTGCACCTTTTTTTTTTCAGTCCTCAGTTCAATATTTAGGGCCAACTGCCCAACTAGTTAGACCAACATTTCGCAAGGCCAACGAGCGGGCGAGGTCTCTCCCTGTATAAATTTCTCTGCTCCCAAGCCTCGAACTCAATAACCAACATGTACAGAAATAAAACCAGATCCAAACACTTCAAAGACAGGGTATTGATACAAAAGAAATAACTTTGGCTGGTCTTCGAATCGCAGTGCATCTACAAACCACCGGCGCTCAGCTATTGCCAACACTTATTGCAATTGGAACATAAATGAAGCAACAAGAACTAGCACATTATTTCTCCAACTGCGTCCGATGTTCTACCGTTTCCATAAAATCCCCGAATAGTTTTGAACATAAAATTTAAAGACATGCACAGAGGAAACAAATCAGCAGACAACCTAGCAACATCAATATCTTTAATGAGGAACTACACGCAACGCAAAGGCACAAAAATTGAAATGAAAAAGAGGAGAGGGGATACACGTTTTAGGACACTTTCTTGGCTTCATCTGCCACAGGGTCACAAAGAGTTCCGAACATCCAATCCATCCATATTGTGTAATGGCCATAGTTATGGCGATACGTTATGTGATGAATTGTGTGGTAACCAGCACCCATGACAGGCCATATCTTTCCGTCAATGCCATCGTGAATGTTAGCCGTCCATATGCCTTCAATGAAAATGAGAGCGATATGACTCATAAAATGGGTAGGAACTAGAAAAAGTGTCATCACATGTGGTGCTGCTTGTAAGATCCCATCAAGCGGATGAAAAGCCAAACCTTTCTCAGAGAACAAGAAAGATGGGTCAGCAGATTATAACAAGATTATGTCAGAATTATGCATCCATGATTGAAGAGTATACTACAACCAATACAGAATATTCAAAGCAGATTTCTTGGGAAAAACTTAGGCATGACTAAAAGAAATGATGGACCCATGATTGTTAGGGATGGTTGAAGTATACGAAACAGCAGTACAGCACAATTTATCTTTAAACAACAACACAACAAAGCCTCCTCAATCCTAAATTAAATCGGGTCAGCTACATGGATCCAACACTTTGTCCTTGAAAATGCTGCTAAATTTATATGGAACGATAACAAAAAAAACAGATGACACACTTCGCACAGGTGTATTTTTGAGGTCATAAATATACTTTGCTACTACCACCTAATAGGATAATTAATATTGATTAGTTATTGTCGTCTAAAGGTGATTAAAAGATTTAAAGTATACTATTAAAACTTAAAAGAAAGACATGCTTAAATTCGACTTCAGTTATGAGGAGGACAATCCTCATTTTAGCGAAAATAACTTTAAAGTTAAAACACTGTGATTTTATTTTTAGGTTTGCAACTTTGCATAACCAAAACAACACGCCAAAACCTTCCCCATCCGCATGGGTCAGGGACAATTGGTCTATCCCCTCCCTTCTACCAATGTTCAATTTCTTGTTCCATTACAAATAAATTAAAGCTACATTACATGTCCACCAAAGTTAATTTGTAGTCTACTCTGTAACTATTGTTAACAGGAATATTTTGCTCTTCCGAGCAGCTAATGGTTTTCATTTTGTGTCTCCAAACAAAATTTTTTCAATCAGTTTCCTCCATTGCTATCTATAACAGAGGCTTATCTTCTCCCGAACCAACCTATCCTCAATGCCTGAACCCAAAAGACATAATTAATCTAATCAGCAATAAATGATCTAAAAGATTTGGCATTAGGACTTGCAGGTTTTAAAAGGAAAAGATGAGTTTAAAATGTGAAATCCAAAATGTATCGAGACGGTAGGATAGGGTCCAAAAACACTTAACAATGATTAAAGATAGATAGGTTGAATGGGTAAAAGAGATTCACATCAAGTGCCAATTATTTCAAGTACTGCGTTTTGAAAAAGGCTTCTAAGGTTTTAGTATTCATTGCCACCATAGCAAATATTTGTTAAAATAACAAAGTCCATCAGCCAATCCTATTCATTATTGATTATTCAAGAAAATCAGTCAAAAAGATGATCCTGCCTAAAATTCAATAATGTAATTGGAAGGAAGAACTTACCGGCAAATGGAGAAAGTGTGTTCTGCTTGTTGTAGATATGATGTGGTGCATGAAGATGCTTATACAAAAACTTTATATCATGCAACTCCCTATGCATCCAATAAATCCCAAACTCAACAATAACAAGATAAATCGCCATGTAAACAGCATAGGATAACCAGCCCACGTCACTTATTCTAGCAAAGCATCTTGTCCATCCATTTTCAACCATATATTCCGAAATTGACGGGAAAAGACTATAGCAAGGTATGGCCTTCATTGAGAGAACCATTTGCAAAACCATAGATTTTCTTGATGGGATGGCATCTGTCACAATTATTTAAATAAACAAATAAATTTCGAAAAGATGCAATTTTAACATGCATCAAAACGCAGCCTTTCCAAACATGATTTCACTTTATTTTTAAGGTAAAAAATTACAAATGAACTTTTTTCAAACATAGCAGAAAGTCATTTTATAATAATAATGGATACTCCAAGAGAATTCGACAGTGAAATAGATCTACTTCAAATAGATCAAGTTTCACCAAGATCTGATATAACCCAAAAGCTAGCAAACAGACCATTATAAAGCTTCACGAGGATTAAGCCTCAAAGCACATTTAGAAACCTCTTAAGACTGGAACTCCATAAATCTATTAAGCAAAACTTACATATTCAGCTAAAGTACTAGAAATCAATCATACTTAACTATCACACAATTCCCACATTCAGAATGGCAAGTTATCAACAAAGTCTTTCCGTTGAAGAAAGAAAGAAAGAAAGGCAACAACAACAACAACAACAACAACGACAACAACATAGCCTCTGTCCAAATTAACTGGGGTCGGCTACTGGATCAAACTTTTCCATTGTGCTCGATTAAGTGCAATTGATGGTGAGCTTTTCAAACCATTCAAATCCCTACTAATTAAAACATCCCATGTTAACTTTGGTCTGCCCCTACCTCGTCAAATTTCTACAGTTTCTATTGAGTCAAGTTTTCTAATCGGGGCATTTGTAGGCCGTCTTTGCAGGTAACCAAACCACCGCAACCGCCCTTCCCTAATCTTTGTATCGATTGGTGTTACTCTCACTTGTCTTTGAATTTCTATATTTCTTATTCTATCTTTATGAGTTTTACCACACATCCACCTAAGCATCCTCATTTCTGCTACTTTCATTTTATGTAATTGTTGTTGTTTTACCGCCCAACATTCACTTCCTAGAGCATAGCTGGCCTAATTGCGGTCCTATAAAATTTTCCTTTTAACTAAGTAGGAACATTTCGATCACAAATCACCCCTGTTGCACTCCGTCATTTCTTCCATCCAGCTTGAATTCTATTTGTGACATCATTCTCAATGTTACCATCATTTTGTATGATTGATCATAGGTATCTAAAGTGGTTTACCTTAGGAACTTCTACTTCCCCTCATTTTACCACTCCGTCATCTCGATGTCTAGTGTTTTCTAAACTCACAGTGCATGTATTCGATTTTCGTCCTACTCAACTTAAAGCCTTTAGATTCTAATGTATTCCTCCAGAGTTCTAATTTCCTATTCACTCTTTGTTTCATCCATTAAGACAATATCATCTGCAAATAGCATACACCATGGTATATCATCTTGAATATGTTTAGTTAGTTCATCCATAACTAAAGTAAATAGATATGAGCTTAAAGCCGATCCTTGATGTAGTCCTATCGTAATGGGAAATTCTTTTGTAGCTCCTCCAAATATTTTTATACTTGTTACTACTCCATCATACATATCTTTAATAGTGTCTATGTATCTAGCATGCACTCTTAAAGAAAGGAAAAAAAAAAAAAAAAAACACGCGCGTGCGCGCTGTAAAAGTATTAACAGTTGAACCGGTAGGTGTTCTGATTCCACCAAAAATAATTTTTTCAAAAGTGCATAGTTTGTCTTTTAAAAATGAATACTAAATGTTTACCAACTTTCCTGGTCATATTACTTAGAGTTGGAACTTTTATCCACTGCAACTTTTATGTATAACAATTGTGTACATAAATCCTGGTTAAGAAAAATAAAATAAAATAAAATAAAACTAAAAACTGTTTTTATAGACAAAAACTGCAACATTTTCATAAATCACAATAGTTGATGATTTGATATGCTTCAGAATCAGAACATTATCAATCTACGTTACTATCTAGAAGCTTGCAAGATAGAAATTACGTCCTCTAAAGCAAAAGAAATATCTAAGATTTGGAAAAAGGAGCCGACTGCGGCAAAGATTCTCAACTTGCCATTGTTGTTCCCACAAGTCACTTTTGGAGTTTGGAAGTTGCTATGATTAAAGCTACTTTGGATTTTACGAGGTCATGATTAATATGACACCAAATATCAATCTCTGCACAAATGTTGGGAATAATCAAGTAAATGCATCATTTGACGCTTTGACAATTCTTTGAGCTAACCACATTCTTCATTGTGAAAACACACCTTTATTAACTATGCCATATGAACAAATAAAAAAAACTGCTATAAGGTTAATTAAGCTTAGATCGTAACCAAATGCAAAGTGTACCACTTATCTTTCCATTTTCCACTCTTAATTTAAGAGTGACCACTGGCGTATATGAGTATATCATATTTAATTTAAGTAGATTTCTATCTAAAATCACGAGATATTTTTGGAAGAAGAGATAGCTTCATACATGAAACATTGCCAAACTCAATATACGAATTTTGTAAAGGTCATCTTGCTATTCTCACAACATTATGTGCTCAATATCATCCAGGGTTATGAATTTTAATATTCTCAACTTTATGCAAAGCGAACAATGATTGTGATGTATCCATGCGAGGGATAATATTAGAGGTAGGATATGGTATATATTACAAGTATATAATTTTCATGTATTAGGTTTTGGGTATAAAATGATCTAAAACCACTTTATTGTTAGTTTTTTGTTGATGAAATAAGACAATAAAACTGAAAAAAAATACTAGATTGGGTTGTTTGAACTTTATTCTTCTTTGTTATGTTGTCCTTTTCTTCTCCTCCTTTGATTCTCTCTACATCAAAGTGGTTTCAGAGCGAAGTTGATGAAAATCGATGACTTCAGATGAAGGAAGAAGACTACCTCATCTCAATGATGGCGATCGCAAGATGCATGCCCTTTGGGTATCAATTCATAGTTTGAAGCAGAATTTTGATGCTCTCGAACTAGAGATGTGAGTCAAGCATCCACACCTTAGAGCAACTTGGGTTAGAGATGAGAAAGGCTATCGAAGGGTTTCGGTTGGGGTGCTGCGAAGTCCAAAGAAGAAACTAATGGTTCAATCTACGACCATTTGTGGAGATCACCTGAGAAGGCAGCCTCAACCACTGCCTGTGCAATCTATCGACACAAAGACACACATCGCCTAATCTTTTCTTTTGATAAGAAATATGCCGCCATATATCAATGTTTAGATCGTATGAGCGTTACAGTTCTAAGTCTTCCATTCCATTTGTTATCCCACTTTCATTTCCCATCACCACTCTACCTCCACCCCCTTCACCTACATTTCTTACGCTCCCCATTTCCGCTGAATCAATCTACACTTACATCCCCACCAAAGCTCGTTTCTATTTCACCAACCCCAATGTGGGTATGCTGCCCCTTTAGCCTTAAATTCCAGTCTAGCAACATTTTCAAAACAATCAACTAGTACTCTCCAGTATCGCCTCTGCGTATCTTAAATCAAAACGACCAATATTACAAATAAAAAACAATGCTCATTGCAATTTGACTCTTCAAAAATCACTTTTTTTAACTTCCACACCTCCAAACAATTGTATATACTCTACAAATTTTGTAGTTATTCCATCTTCAAAGGCACATTTCTTCTAATCCTAAAAACATACAAACACGGATAATCCATTTTTCTCTCAAAACTCTTCTGTCAACGTTTCCGCGCCATTATCAATGTTAAGGAAACTGGTATGTTAAGGAAACTACCAGTTATGAAAACTCAATATTATATTCAGCAGTTAAGGAAAGTAGTATCTCGTGTAATTAGTAGTTTTCATTTGTGATTGCACTTTCCTTTTGTATTCTAAGCTTTGTACGTGTATATATAGATTACCTTTCACACAAGATAAATACACAATAAACATTATTCTCTTTATCAACTAACATGGTATCAGAGCCTTCGTCGTTGGTTCTCTCCGATCAAAATTTGTTCTCTGTTTTGTGTGAACGAGATTCCACAACACATATGTTCTTGTTTGGCTAGTAAAGCTGTGCCTTTGTCACCTCTGTCACATCACGTTCTCATCTGACATGCCAACCCAGCCGCTCCACACGTTCATCAGCCGCTCGACGCCTGACGTCATTCGCCTCCTTGCCACGTCTGCCACGTGCTGACCGAGCGCGCGCTGCCCGAGTGCGCCTTGCCACGTCCCGCTGAACTGTATGCGCAAGTCGTCACTCTCCGTCTGCACGCATGGACGCGTGTCTCGTCTGCCAGCTGTCTTAGTGTGTCTGCCTCATCCACTAACCGCCTGTTGCCGCGTTGACCGCTTCCTCGCACTGCCGACCGACGCGCATCGACGTGTCGATCTACCAACCACCAGCGCTTCTGCCTGCCACCCGACACCATCTGTCCACACTGCCATCTGTCGCCTCGACTGCCGAACAGGCACACCCGTTCAACGCCACACATTCTGCTCATTCTGTGTGCCATCACGACCTGCTGCTCGCCTGCCTGAGATAGCTATTTGTCCGCCAATCGACTTGTGTCGTCCACTCATCTGTCGCCGCCGCACCTCGCTCCGCTCGCATTGCCTGCACACCGGCCGCCATCCGCTGCGCGCACTTCGCCATCGCTGCGGTGATTGGAGACGCGCCCATCCGGATCCATGGCTTGCGTTGTCGCACCCGCACAGCAGTTGCCATTGTCCGGAGACAACACATCCTGCCTCTGGTTTATTCAATCTGTTGACTTATGGTTGTGCGAGACACAACAATCCGGTTGTCTTCTGGTTGTGAGAGACACAACAATT
Organism: Stephania yunnanensis; assembly: GCA_039657365.1. NCBI lineage: Eukaryota > Viridiplantae > Streptophyta > Magnoliopsida > Ranunculales > Menispermaceae > Stephania > Stephania yunnanensis. The sequence goes on along the minus strand of CM077588.1, from coordinate 51,894,255 downwards.
TGTTTGACCTCTGGTTGTGCGAGCACAACAATCTGTTTGTCTTCTGGTTGTGCGAGACATAACAATTTGTTTTACCTCTGGTTGTGCGAGACACAACAATCTGTTTGACTTCTGGTTGTGCGAGACACAACAATCCGACCACCTGCACTTCGATGGAGAAAAGTAAAGTCTCTAAAGCTGGTCCTTCTGTTGTTGCTGCTGCCTTCAATGGGTCACATTCCGCTCCGCTATTTTCTATGAATGGCTTAGAAGCAATCATCAAACAGGTGATATCTCCCCAACCCACTGCCCTATTTGTAGCCCTGGCAACCATTGGTTCTTTGACTCTGGGTGTTGCAATCACATGACACCAAATTTGTCTTTTCTTTCTAATAGTAAGTCCTCATTCCATTCTTCGAGCATTCAAACTGCAAAAGGTAGCTCCATGTCTGTTACCCATTCAGGAACCACATCCAACCCTAGTTTAACTCTCCCTGACACCCACTGTGTTCCTCGTCTTACTATAAATTTGATTTCCGTTGGTCAATTATGTGAGCAAGGCTTGACTGTTTTATTTTCTCCTACTGGTTGTCAGGTACAGGACATTAAAACGGGTCAGATTCTGGGAATGGGGATCAAAGTAGGACGATTATTTAAGCTCACGTCACTTCAAGTGCCCGTCGTCAAACAAATTTCTACTGCGGTTTCCATCCCCTCAGTCTATCAGTGGCACCTTCGTCTTGGTCATACATCAGCCAGTAAACTCCGTACTCTTGTTTCCAGTAGAATATCGTGATTCTATGCTTCTTCAGTTTCTTAAACAACAAGGTACCATTGTTCAACGTTCATGCCGTATACCTCTCAACAAAATGATAGAGCTGAAAAAAAACATCGACATATTCTAGATTATGTCCGAGCTCAACTTCTCTCTGCATCCTATCCTGAAAAGTTTTGGGGTGAAGCTGCTTTAAATTGTGTCTTTACCATTAATCGACTTCCTACACCAGTGTTAAAGAACATCTCTCTTTTTGAACGATTATATGATACACCACCAAACTTTTCTCATCTTCGGGTATTTGGTTGTGCGTGTTTCGTTCTTCTTAACCCCCCTGACATACCAAACTTGAACCGCGTGCTCGTCTATGTTGTTTCCTCGGGTATGGAACTGAATAAGGGCTATAGGTGTTGGGATCCTCTTTCTAGGAGATTACGCATCTCCACACATGTCACCTTTTGGGAAAATACAATGTTCTCTATCCTATCCAAATTCGACAGTTCACTATCTTCTCCTCAACCATTTTTCGCTAACCCCTCTATCGAGCTTTGCCCATCTCCTGCTGCGGGTATATCAAATGAGCTCAATGATAGTGATACCGTTCCCGCACCTGTCATCGAAGAATCTGCCCCCTCTGATACTACTGTTCCAGCACCTGTCCCACGTCGCCGGTCTACACGGGTATCTGAACCTCCCCCTTACCTCAAAGATTATCATTGTTTCTCTCGTTATTTCTTCTTTAGATGAGCCTTCCTCCAATCGAGAGGCTAGTTCTGACCCCTTGTGGCAAGCAAGCAATGGCGAAGAACCGAGTGCACTAGTGAAGACTCATACTTGGGACTTAGTGGAGCTACCCTCGGCAAGACTCCGATTGGATGCAAGTGGATTTACAAGATAAAAACTCGCTCTAATGGCTCTATTGAGCGGTATAAGGCTCGTCTGGTTGCTAAAGGTTACACACAAGAATATGGCATTGACTATGAAGAAACGTTTGCCCATGTAGCCCGCCTGACCTCTGTTCGAAGTTTACTTGTTGTAGCAGCTATTCGACATTGGCCTTTGTTTCAAATGGATGTTAAAAATGCTTTTCTGAACGGTGATCTTGCAGAAATGGTTTATATGTGTCCACCTCTTGGCTATTCTCATCCTCCAAAACAAGTTTGCTTTCTCCGTCGCGCATTATATGGGCTTAAATAGGCTCCCCGTGCCTGGTTTGCCAAGTTCAGTTCCATTATTATACAGTTTGACTTTCGGTCAAGTCCTCATGATTCTGCCCTGTTTACCCGACGAACTGACAGAGGCATGATTCATCTCCTACTTTATGTTGATGACATGATCATCACCGAGGATGACTCAACTGGGATTTCTGACTTACAACAATATCTCAAAAGTCACTTTGAGATGAAAAACTTGGTCTCTGTCTTGAAGTCAATTCTACTTCTGATGGATATTATCTTTCACAAGCAAAATATGCCTCTTATTTGATCTCTCGTTCTGTCATCACTGATACTGATATTGCATCCACCCCATTAGACACGAATGTCAAGCTGACTCCTTCAGATAGTACACTTCTTTCATATCCTATCTTATATCGTCAACATGTGAGGAGCTTGGTTTATTTACCTGTTAGTCGTTTGGACATTGCTTACGCGGTTCATGTTGTCAGCCAGTTCATGTTGTCAGCCCCCGGTATTGCTCACTTCACTGCTGTTCTCCGCATCGTTAGATACGTGAAAGGTACTCTATTTCATGGCCTCCACTTCTCTGACAACTTTCCATTGGTATTATCAGGTTACTCCGATGCAGATAGGGCAGGTGATCCTACCGACGGCGTTCCACTACTGGTTACTGTTTCTTCTTGCGCAACTCGTTAATATATGGCGAAGCAAGAAACAAACAATAACATCTCGCTCTAGCACCAAATCTGAGTATCGGGCTCTCGCTGATGCTACCTCTGAAGTATTTTGGCTTCGATGGTTACTTAAAGATATGGGGGTTACACATGATTCTGCTACCATCATGCATTGTGACAATCAAAGTGCGATCCAAATTGCACACAATGATGTTTTTCATGAGAACAAAACATATTGAGAATGATTGTCACTTCATCTGTCAGCATTTGGTTCGGGGCACTCTTCATCTTTCATATTTTTCCAAGAATTAGTTGCAAATTCTTGGAAAAATATGAAAAGATATGACAGGATGGCATTTTTGTAATTTCGGTGAAGTTCGGGCGTTTGAGTTTCGGCGTTCCGGGGGGCATGGGTTGATTGGAAACGGCGTGAAGATCACGAGTCACTGCTACGCCGTGACTACGACGTTTTTCGGCAAACTTCCATCGTTTTGGCCTCCGAACGACAATTTTGCTATTTTAGAAAAGTTTTGTTTAGATTATAACTTTCATTAGAAATTTCCGTTTTTATTGCCGTTTGCGGCGTTTGTTTCTATTTTTCATCTAGTTTACAGTTTAGGGCTTTTTGGACTTTTTACTATTTTTGGCAAATTTTAGGGTTTCGCTATTTAAGCGACCTATTGGATGTAATTCGCAGTTTTTTTTGCTTGAATAAAAGAATTTTCGAACTTGGCTTAAGTTGTGACCTAGATCGAGTTGCTCGTGGATTCGTTCAACTGGTTTAGAAGATCTCCACCGCGTCAACTCTCCATTGGTATTATCGGGTTACTCTTATGCAGATTGGGCGGGTGATCCTACCGATCGGCGTTCCACTACTGGTTACTGTTTCTTCTTGCGCAACTCGTTAATATATGGCGAAGCAAGAAACAAACAGTAACATCTCGCTCTAGCACCAAATCTGAGTATCGGGCTCTCGCTGATGCTACCTCTGAAGTACTTTGGCTTCGATGGTTACTTAAAGATATGGGGGTTGCACATGATTCTTCTACCATCCTGCATTGTGACAATCAAAGTGCGATCCAAATTGCACACAATGATGTTTTTCATGAGAGAACAAAACATATTGAGAATAATTGTCACTTCATCCGTCAGCATCTGGTTCGGGGCACTCTTCAGCTTTCTTTTGTTTCCTCCTCCAATCATACGGCTGATATCTTTACTAAAGTTCATCTTCTGAGTCGCTTTCATGCCTTGGTAGACAAACTCAAGTTGATTTCTACGAATCCATCTTAAGTTTGAGAGAGGGTGTTAAGGAAACTACCAGTTATGAAAACTCAATATTATATTCAGCAGTTAAGGAAAGTAGTATCTCGTGTAATCAGTAGATTTCATTTGTGATTGCACTTTCCTTTTGTATTCTAAGTCTTGTATGTGTATATATATATTACCTTGCACACAAGATAAATACACAATAAACATTATTCTCTTTATCAACTAACAATCAACAACAACAACAACAACAATGCCTCACTAGCAAATTAGTTGGGAAAAACCGCAAACCAAACAAGAAGATCAAAATCAAGCATCAAAAACAACCGATCCAGCACCACAGATCCCGAGACACAACAGAAAACATCAATGTACAACCAAACCCTAATCAAAACGACCAATTCATTCAAATGAACATCAAAACGAAGGAAATTTCGAACCTATGGGGAGGTAGACGTTGCGTTTCCAGTAGTAGATGTAGAAGCACCAGAGGAATCCGGAGATCAAGTAGAGGAGGCATCCGCCGATGTAGTTACGCAGCCACGTCTGGAGGAAGTGCGGGAGATTCCTCCATAGGAGCTCTGGACAGAGGTTCTCGAGCACGATTCGGTTGTAGAACGACGTCTCGTCTAGGAACAGTTGCAGATTCTCCTCCATTGACGATGACGATGTTGATGGTCTCTCCTCCTCTCTCGCTCGGCGATCGGATCGAGAGAGACAGAGAGAGGTGTGTGTGTGTGTGAGAGAGAGCTCTGAAGAATGTGAGGAATGACTGGTGTGTGAGAGCTGGAGACAGAACTGTAATTAAAAGCTTGGAAAACATATCGAGATACGTATTAAAGTATTAAAAGGCCTGAAGATACGTATCTCTAGGGATATGAGGGATTTGGAAATTTAGAGTTGGTTGGTGTCAATCGTGTGATTCTCATAAATGAAAATACTAGAATGACCAAAAACGATGTCACAGCACAAAACATATTAGCTCACAATAGTTTTTTTATGTTATCTCGACCTACGTATTATACATCAAGATCTATGTATATTCGCATTCTAATGCGCACGTCGAGTGGTTCAAGTCTTGTAAATGGAGTAGACCATAATTTAGGGAAAGCTTATTTCAATTTGAATTCTATCGGACTTTATACTAAAAAGTTTAGAAAACAATTAATATTTTTTATTTAAGCATAATCGAACCTACCACCTCCATAAGCTTTACTTTTTAATAAATGAAGTATTGTACATCTCACTAAAAATGTTTTAACGTAAAATAATGGTTAAAATAAACCACTATTTGTGGATTGATGGCGGGGTGAAATTAGGGGCAATTTCAAAATTTCAATCAAATTTTTTGAGTGCCCTTGATAAATAAACTACTTGGTGCGCTCAACAATGGTACAACGAGGCTGAATAAAAATGAGGGTCGCGTTATTTCAAAGCTGGTATACCGTAGAAAGAAGGAAGAGCTCCCCAACTCTCCTTTCAACAACGTTTGGGCTGATTGTGGTGACCTCGCACGCAAGGCGACGATATGCAGATCTTCGTGAAAACCCTAACCGGGAAAACCATCACTCTCGAAGTCGAGAGCAGCGACACCATCGATAACGTCAAGGCCAAAATTCAGGTCTGACATTCGAACTTTCTCTTCATTTCATTACCGCGTTGAAGATTCTGTTGTTGAAGATCTAGGGTTTCGTTTGCTCTTCGGTTCGATTGATGATTAGGTTTTGTAATCGTGTTTGATTTGTAGGTTGAGTGTGTGGTCTTTTCTTGGTCTCGACTGTCTCTTCAATTGATTTGATTGTACAATTTTTACTACATGATTGACGGTTTATTTCATGCAAATTGTATCATTTGGTCCCCGAGCTTTCACATTTTTCTTGATTTGGTCCTCAAACTTTCGTCAGTTTAACTTTTGGTCCCTGAAGTTTCTAGTTGACCCTATTAATGTGACGAATAAGGAAAGATAGATAATTAGAAATCCTTAATTGATTTAAAATAGGATTAATCCTTGATTGATTTAGAATATGAATGATTTTAGTATCTATCTATATCAATTTTTAACAAAGTGAAAGAGAAAAAGAGGCACAACCCAAACGCACAAGTGACCGGAGAGGAGGTGGCAAGCGTGAGAGAGATCCATAAAGCTTGAAGATATTGAATCGATCTCTTAGTTTTTGTTTATTCAAACAAGAAGAATTGTGATTTAAAAAGTATTATATTGATATTCGCGAATAATCGACAAGGCTAAATCAATGCTTTAATGAGATCTTAAAACCGGGCCATTGGGCCCAACCAACAGTACGTGGGAGGGAACGTACACTCATGTGCGTTTCCCTCCCTTAAGCCCAAGCTGGGCTTGGGTTGAAACCAGGCCTAGCTAAGGCAAAGGGTCGATCCAGGCCCAGCCAAAGCTGTAGGTCGATCCAGACCCACTGGATTGGCCCAAAACAAAAAATATATAAATAAATAAAATCAGAAAAAAATAAAAAAATAAAATAGATTAATAATAATGATAATAATCAGAAATAAATAAATATATATATATATATAATATTTAAAAAGGGATATTGAAGAGATGTTTTAGTGTATATAAAATATATATATATATATATATCTCGAAGTTGTCAAAAAGATTCCATAATTAGATTTAATTATCGAAATGCGATTTAGTTCGTGTGGATAATCAATATTTATTTATTTAGATTTACACGACCTCGGAGTACGCTCGTGAGTGTCAGCTAGGGAATTGAAAAATGGCGTACCAGGTAAATTGGGATTTAAGTTATTGGTTTTATTATTATTACATTTCTGTTAGACTATGTGACATGAATCATGTAAGTAGGACATACGTGTAGATTGGGGTGCATTGTTAGATATTGTATATAGATAACTTAGTGGAGCTCGCTAGGAGTCCTTGCACCAAATACTACAAGTTCAGGACAATTGGATTGTACAAGTGAGAATAACAAAAAGGGATGTCGCCCGTAATTAATATTTATTAATTGAGAATATGATTAATTTCGATGTTCTCAATAAATATTTGGTAGTAGGTGCTAAGTCCAATTGGACTAGGTTGTGGACTTGGTGATAAGCAAATCTTTCACAATGTAAGGGAATTGAGTGTTGATACCACTTTGGCCATAATTAGGGTCAATCTTCACGAACTTGAGTGTGGTTGATGGGTCTATCACGGTAACTCATACATGCCTAGCATTTGTGTAACGACCCGAAAATTTGACTGGTGTCACGTGTCAGGTCAGGGTCGTTTGTGGGATCCACTTGTCGAAATGTGTATGTCCGAATCTCGAGTGGAGATGCTAATTGTTGAAAAACGTATACACGGAGAATTCGGGGAGCCGAAACACGAACAGGGACGCGACTCGAGTTGCGTGCCGACGTGGAACACGAATCGTGATGCGTGTAGAGCGAGTATTGAGAGTTTGAAATGAGGCGGGTTGGTGCCTCGGGATGCGCGCTACTTGGTTGTTGAGTTGCATCGAGATTCGTGTTGCACGAATCTCGATGACACTTTTGATTTGAAATAAAAAAGAAAATAAAAAGAAAATGTATATATATATATATATATATAAAGAAAAAAAATGAAAAAAAATGATAAGATTGAAAAAAAAAATCAGAGATCGTGAGGTGAGGAGAGAAGAAGAGAGGAGATGACGGAGAGGCGGCTCTCGCGCGCGCACACACGTACGGCTGTGCGAAAAGCGGCCGGCAAGAAGACTGCCGGCCGGCAGCGGGATCCAAGAAGAACTCCAATGACGGACGATGAGCGGCGCAACAGCGGCCGGCGGTGCGAGCGAGATCAGCGGCTCCAGATTTGGCGGGAGCAACGGTGGCGGCGATGGCATGGCGCGAGCTAGCGCGACAGCGAGGCAACGAGGTCAGTGGTCAGGCGGCGGCGGCGTCCAACCCACGGACCGCGACCTCGACTCCAGATCTAACAGCGGCCGCGGCACGCGGTGTGGCGAGCAGTGCGCGCCGCGCGGACGATGGTCCGAAAAATGGCGGCAATGCGCGGCGGAGGACTGGCGGCGGTTCGCGGCGACGCCGACGAAAGTCAGTAGTGCAAGCTGCGCAAAGCAAGCGACGACGCAAGCAACGAGTCGGATCCGCGATGATGGCGGCATGGCGCGCGCGCGGCGACGCGGCGCAACACGGTGGGACGGCGGTCGGCGGCGGTCGCGGTGGTGGTCGACGCGTGGCGCGCGGCATGCAGCGCAAAGAATGGAGCAGCGGCGCGCCGACAACAATATGATGGCACATTGTCAACCGATCGGATGCGCGATTTCGACGAAATCGTGACGACGCGATGGAGGTGAGAATTATTTCACCAAATTTTGTTGTGATGTGAATGATTTTAATAAATTAGGCCTAAAATGTCTAAATGGACACCAGGGACTTAGGAGTCGGGTGCGCAAATCGAGACGCGAGCGACGTTTTGAGGTTCGCGATTTCCCGAGGTAAGTAAACCAGCTATTGAGTTATACAATATTTCATTTCTCTCCATTGGTTGTTGTTATTTATCGTTTTGTGATAGCTTTATTGTTGTTCACTGCAATGTGATGCTAGCTATCGTTGAAATTGTTGTCGATTGAGTGAGTTCATTGGCAAATGAGTCATGGTTACTGTTTATCTGCGATATGAGAGGGTTAGTGTAACGACCCGAAAATTAGACTTGTGTCACGTGTAAGTCAAGGTCGTATGTGGGATCCACTCATCGAAATACGTATGTCCGAATCCAATTCGAGATGATAATGCTAACTATGCGCAAGTCGAAACACGAACGGGGACGCGTCTCGAGTCGCATGCCGACGTGGGATACGCATCGTGATGTGTGTAGCGCGAGTATCAAGATTTTGCAATAATGCGGGTTGGTGCATCGAGATGCGCGCTATTTGGTTGTTGAGTTGCCTCGATATTCGTGTTGCACGAATCTCGAGAACAATTTTGATTTGAAATCAAAAAAAGAAAATGTGTATAAAATATATATATATATATATATATATATATATATATATATATAAAGATAAAAAAAAAGAGGGATTTAGTTAAGAATCGGGAGGTGAGAGGAGAGAGAGGGAGATTGGTTGCAAGAGAGAACCAGATAGGGAAAGAAGATGGCGGAGAGAGGAGTCCGGCAATTCAATGGCGACTCCGGTGGTGGCTCGGCCGGCTCGTCGGTGCAGCGGCCACGCGAGGCCGCGGAAGGTGAGCGATGGCGTTGATCGCGCAAGGCGGCGTCCCGGCAGAAGACGGCGGCGAGATCGGCGATGGCGCGGCGAGGAGCGCGACCAAGAACAGCAGAGGGTGGCGGCGTTGCGGAGCCATGACAAGTCTTGATGCGGACGGCATGTGGCAATGGCGGGTAAGCGCGACGGCCATGAGTTGGTCGTCGCACGGCGGCAGACGACGGCGGCCGACGACGGATCGATGCATCTGGCCGTCAGCGGAGCGACGAGTGGCGCCGGCGGTAATAGCAACAGCGACGACGCAAGCAATGCAATGGCGGCAGCGGCGGTAGTGCGACTTCGACGTCGGCGCGTTGAACAACGCGATGACGTTGTCGGAATGATCGGAGGTGCGAATCGACGAATGTCGACGACGCGATGGAGGTGAGATGCACTTAATCGAATTTTAATTTCGATTTGCATGATTTAGTAACTTAAATGTCAAAATGGACACCAGGGACTTAGGAGTCGGGTGTCGGGTGCACAAATCGAGACGCGAGCGACGTTTTGAGGTTCGCGATTTCTCGAGGTAAGTAAACCAGTTAGGAACTTATATAGTATTTCATTTCTCTCCATTGGCTGTTGTTGTTTACTATTTTGCGATAGCTTTATTGTTGTTCATTGCTTTGTGATGATAGTTATCTATGGAAATGTTGTCGATTGAGTGAGTCCATTGGTAAGTGAGTCATATTTACTGTTTATCTGCAATATGAGAGGGTTATAGAAGGCAGGGGCCTCGTCATAAATTCGATGTCTTTCATGGTCGTCCGTCGGTATTATCCGGGTCCATGGATGGTTCATAGTCGTACGGGCCAGGGCTGGGAGGCAGGGGTCTCGTCCTAGATCCGGGTCTATGGATGTCTTATAGTCGCAAGGGTTAGGGCTGGGAGGCTGGGGTCTCGTCTAAACCCGAGTCTGCTGGGCTTTTGCCGCGACTCGACGACTTTTTGGTCGGGACTCCTTGTTGTTTGGCATCACTCATCGATGGATTGGTTACAATCTTTTATATTCATGCGTTTCTTGATTCCTTTCGTTCTATTTGCATGAATTCGACTGTTTTGAATATCGTGAACTGTTGTTTTGGATATTGTGAAATGTTGTGTATATGTTATACTGGATTTACTTACCTGGGTTCGTCATTCTTATGTTTGACTGAGTGCAAAGCAGCGGACGAGTAGCAGAGGGAAGGCTTCATAGCTAGGTGAATTTTTGTATATTTTGTATTTACTCTCCTCTGATGACATTTACTGGGTTCCACAATTAGGTTGCCTAACTTCTTGAATTTTTTTTGAGTTTTGTAATGTATTAGTCGCTTCCGCTAAATTTTTAAATCTTGCAAAACATTAATAACTCAACTGTAAAATGTAGAATGTACTGATAATGATGGATTGAAGGCTGACTAGGCTCTCGTTGACCTTGCGAGACTAGCTCGGGGGTCCACGTGAGTTTAGGCCAGTGGGGCCCAATTTGTGGAAATTGGGGCCGTCACAGTTGATATCAGAGCCTAGGTCAGAGCCTAAATTGTAAAAATACCAACGTCATAGTTGGTATCAGAGTCGAAGTTGTAAATACTCGACTCTTGAAATTAACACACAAAACCAGCGAAAGTTAGGAATGGTTGAACTTAGAGTGGAACCATCTGATCCTGACTTAAGTTATCGTTGGGAAGTGAGGAGAATTGCAATGTATCTGATATGGTATATTTGTTGTAATATAATATATATACGATATCAAGGATTCGAGGCTATGGAAAACGCGACGCCGTTTCGGAAAGATGATCGTGAGGCTTCAGTTTCGCGGTTGCGAGTGCTGATGAGTTGCATATATCGCACGACCAACATATGTTTTTGGAGGTGTCTCGAGATATGCAATTTGCGAGATTCAAGACAGGCGATGCCTTGTGAGATTCAAGACATGCGATGCCTCGAGATTCATGTCGCACGAATCTCGAGGACATATTTACTTTGAAAGTCAAAAAGTGAACGTTTTCGAGTGAACGAGTTGAACTCGTAATTAAATGAGGAGATGCTTAGCGCGCCAACTGATACGGGAATTAGCGTGACGACTCAGGCAAGACATTCTCACGAGTTTTAGCGGTATCACTCAGAAAAGTTTCACGGTGGTACGAATCTCGGAGCAGCAAATATTCATGACGTCTTGGCTACACCAGATCATATGAGGTCGAGCATCGTATCAGTTTCGTTGTTCGGCGAGGCCGATGTTTGGTTGTGCACTACGGTGGCATCGATGTGGACGCTCTAGAGTGCAGTCGGTGTTATGGTGAGTGAGAGCGTGGGAGCACACGCGTTGGAGTACCAGTCGCATTCTCGGCATCGTCACATTAAGTACGAGGAGCTGGAGATGATCAGAGAAAAACGAGGGTTAGACAATCGTGACAAAGAAAACAACCTCATAACGTATTGTGTTTCCACCATGTGCGGCGTGTATGGCGCCAGTGTTAAATGGACCAGCGCAGAGTTACGCTAGTGTAGTACAACAGCTAGCGCCATCAGATCCTTAGTAAGGGTCAGAGATTCAGTCGAGTGCAAAGACAGGGACAGCGATCTAGTCATGCACAAGGATAAGGACATGGACATGTTCCATTTGGATCGCGATTTCAACGTATCTGTAAAGGGGATAGCCAGGTATAGTAGAGCCAGAAACATATTCATGCTATTGCCACGTCAGGTCCGACTATTATCCATCGTAACCTGATAAACGGTACGAGTTGGGTTGAGACTCACTCGATCGGAGAGACTAGCGGACAGTCGAAGAGACTGATTTACATTCTCGCGGATATACAACAGATATACGTATGTTAGTAACGGTGGATCATAAAATTAAAATATTCATTTGTATTCATTTGAATTCCAATATATGTTGCGAGGATGTTGCCCTGACATATATTGATGGGAGGAGACAAATGGTGTGTTCTTTGTTTGGAAGTCGCGAAGGAGCCCAGCTTGTCGCGGAGGAGCCCAGCCCTACAGAGTAAGATGGGGGTATGACTTTGGGCGAGTATGGCCTCGGACGGGTATGGCCTTGGGTCTTCATTTATAAAACACCATTGTCCTGTGAGACTTGTTTCAATTTCGAGGACAAAATTCTAATTCGTTAGGAAGACTGTAACGGCCCAAAAATTTGACTTGTGTCACGTGTCAAGTCAAGGTCGTATGTGGGATCCACTCGTCGAAATACGTATGTCTGAATTCAATTTGAGATGATAATGCTAACTATGCGCGAGTTGAAACACGAACGGGGACGCGCCTCGAGTCGCGTGCCGACGTGGGATCATCGTGATGCGTGTAGTGCGAGTATCGAGATTTTGAAATGAGGCTGATTGGTGCCTCTATATGCGCGCTACTTGGTTGTTAAGTTGCCTCGATATTCGTGTTGCACGAATCTCGAGGACACTTTTGATTTGAAATAAAAAAAAAATGTATATAATATATATATATATAAAGAAAAAAAAAGGATTTGGATAAGAATCAGGAGATGAGAGGAGAGAGAGGGAGATTGGTTGCAAGAGAGAACCAGAGAGGGAAAGAAGATGGCAGAGAGAGGAGTCCGGCGATCCGTGGCGACTCCGGCGGCGGCTCGGCCGGCTCGTCGGTCCAGCGGCCACACAAAGGCCGCGAAAGGTGAGCAGTGGCGGTGATCGCGCAAGGCCGGCGTCCCAGAAGACACTGATGGCGAGATTAGCGGCGCGGCGCGGCGAGGAGGTGCGGCCCAGTAGCAGCAGGGGTGGCGACGGCTGCGAAGCCACGACGACGAGGTGGCGGACGGCAGCTGCAGCGAGTGGCGCAGACGGCTGCGGAGCTGGTCGTTGAGTTTTGTAATGTATTAGTCTCTTCCGCTAAATTTTTAAATCTTGCAAAGCATTAATAACTCAACTGTAAAATGTAGAATGTACTGATAATGATGGATTGAAGGCCGACTAGGCTCTCGTTGACCTTGCGAAACTGGCTCGGGGTCCACGTGAGTTTAGGCAGGGCGGGGCCCAATTTGTGGAAATTTGGGCCATCGCAGTTAGGGCTGGAGGCAGGGTCTCGTCCTAAACCCGATGTCTTTCATGGCCGTCTGTTGATATCTCCTAATCGAGTGTACGTTGGGGGCTCTTATACGGGTCCATGGATGGTTCATAGTCGTACGGGTTAGGGTTGGGAGGCAGGGGTCTCGTCCTAGATCCGGGTATGTGAATGTCTCATTGTCGCAAGTGTTAGGGCTGGGAGGCTGGGGTCTCGTCCTAAACCCGAGTCTGCTTGGCTTGTACCGCGATTCAACGACTTTTTGGTCGGGACTCCTTGTTATTGGGCATCACTCATCGATGGATTGGTTACAGTCTTTTTATATTCATGTGTTCTCGATTCCTTTCGTTTTATTTGCATAAATTCGACTGCTTTGGATATTGTGAAATGTTGTGTATATGTCCTACTGGATTTACTTACCTGGGCTCGTCATTCTTATGTTTGATTGAGTGTAGAGCCGCGGACGAGTAGCAGTGGGAAGACTTCATAGCTAAGTGAATTTTTGTATATTTTATAATTACTTTCCTCTGATGATATTTACTAGGTTCCACAATTAGGTTGCCTAACTCCCTGATCTTTTTGTTGAGTTATTGAATTTATTAGTTGCTTCCGCTAAATTTTTAATTCTTGAAATAATATTAATAACTCAACTGTAAAATGTTGAATGTACTGATACGATGGATTTGAAGGCTGACTAGGCTCTCGTTGACCTTGTGAGACTAGCTCGGGGGTCCACGTGGGCTTAGGCCGGGCGGGGTCCGATTTATGGGAAATTGGGGCCGTCACATTTGCATATTTTGATGCATTATTAATTATTTGGTTTATATATTTTCTTGTGGCCGAAAGAAACATCATGCAAAGAGATACTTGAGTTAACCAAATATGAAACTGACTCAAGGCTAAGTAGTAATGGATTAGGGTCGGTAGACCATGATCTTCATCATATCAGCCTTTCCAAAATTTGAGCTCTGCTCTAAAGCATTTCAGTACAAATTGAGCTCTATATCATAATTTCAAAAGGTCGTATTTACGATTACGCATTTTCTATTCCAGGTGAATTAGCCGTCATCGAAATGTATACTTGCTAACATACCCGAATTTTAAAACTCGTCATGCCCACCCAAGTTATTCTTGCGTAAACAAACCTCGAGATCTGATTACCGTTCGAGGCACGTTACCTAGTAACGGCCCGAAAATTTGACTTGTGTCATGTATCAGGTCAGGGTCGATTGTGGGATCCACTTGTCGCAATGCGTATGTCCGAATCTCGAGTGGAGATGCTAATGGTTGAGAAAACGTATACGCGGAGAATTCGGGGAGCCGAAACACTAACGGGGACGCGCCTCGAGTCACGTGTCGACGTGGGATACGCCTCGTGTTGTGTGTAGCGCGAGTATCGAGATTTTGAAATGAGGCGAGTTGCGCCTCAAGATGCGCGCTGCTCGGTTGGTGAGTTTGCCTCGAGATTCGTATTGCACGAATGTCGAGGACACTTTTGATTTGAAATAAAAAAGAAAATGAAAGAAAATGTATATATAATATATATACATTATATATATAAAGAGGATAAGATCAAAGAAAAAAACAAAGAAAAAAAAATCGAGAGAACGAGAAAAAGACAGAAAAAAGGAAAGAAGAGAGTGTGATCGGGAGGGGAAGAAAGAAGGAGATCGGAGAGAGGGACGCCGTGGAGCTCCGGCGTGGACGGCGGCACGAACAAACCCGGCCGGGATGAGCAAGCGATGGCGCGAGCGATGGCTCGCGGGAGGAGCGGCTCGCGGGAGCGCGCAAGCCAGCGGCTCGGAGGCGGACGACAGTGGCGCGGCGGCGAGCGGCAGCGCTTAGCAGCGACGCCGGCGAGCAGAGCGACTCCAAGCACGTCGCGGGTCGGATCGGTGGCGATGGCGCGCAAGAGGACGGCGGTTTTGGCAACGTCAAAGAGCAGCCCGGCGCGGCGTCGACGAGCGGCAATGGCGGTGCGCATGGCGAGGCTTGGTAGCGGCAAATGCAGCTGGCGATCGCGACGCGGCGAGCGACGGCGCGATGTCGACCGGCCGGATGCGCGGTTTCGACGAAATCGCGAAGACTCGATGAAGGGACTTAGGATTCGGGTGTCGGGTGCGCAAATTGAGACGCGAGCGAGATGTGTTGAGGTTCGCGATTTCTCGAGGTAAGTAAACCAGTTAGGGACTTATACAGTATTTCATTTCTCTCCATTGGCTGTTGTTGTTTACTGGTTTGTGATAGCTTTATTGTTGTTCACTGCTTTGCGATGATAGCTATATGTGGAAATGTTGTCGATTGAGTGAGTCCATTGGCAAGTGAGTCATGGTTACTGTTTATCTGCGATATGAGAGGGTTAGGGCTGGAAGGCAGGGGTCTCGTCCTAAACCCGAGGTCTTTCATGGTCGTCCGTCGATACTATCCGGGTCCATGGATGGTTCATAGTCGTCCGTCGATACTATCTGGGTCTATGGATGTTTCATAGTCGCATGGGTTAAGGCTGGGAGGCAGGGGTCCCGTCCTAAACCCGAGTCTACTGGGCTTGTACCGCGACTCAACGACTTTTGGTCGGGACTCCTTGTTATTGGGCATCACTCATCGATGTATTGTTTACAGTCTTGTATATTCACGCGTTTTTATTTCTTTCGTTCTATTTACATGAATTCGACTGCTTTGGATATCGTGAACTGTTGTTTTGGATATTGTAAAACGTTGTGTATATGTCCTACTGGATTTACTTACCTGGGCTCGTCATTCTTATGTGTGACTGAGTGCAGAGCCGCGGACGAGTAGCAGAGGGAAAGCTTCATAGCTAGGTGAATTTTTGTATATTTTATAATTACTCTCCTCTGATGATATTTACTGGGTTCCACAATTAGGTTGCCTAACACCCACATCTTTTTGTTGAGTTATTGAATGTATTAGTTGCTTCCGCTATAAAATTGGCAAACTTGAAAATATTAATAACTCAACTGTAAAATGTGAATTTACGTATAGTGATGGATTGGAAGGCCGACTAGGCTCTCGTTGACCTTGCGAGACTGGCTCGAGGTCCACGTGGGCTTAGGCCGGGCGGGGCCCAATGTGTGAAAAATTGGGGCCGTCACAGTTGGTATCAGAGCCTAGGTTCAGGCGAACCTAGGGGAAAGTTTATTGGCTTAAGGCATTGTTATATCAACGTCACAGTTAAGTTTAAATTCCAAGCCATTAAGACAAAAATCAGCGGAAGTTAGGAACCTTGAACTTATAGTGGAACTCTGTAATTCCGACTTAAGTCTTTGTTGGGAAGTGAGGAGAGTTGAGGATATATGAACTATTTGATGTGTTGTATTATACAACTATCGATATGTATATATATACGATATTCACTCTTGTGTATCGCGTGAGACACGATGAGTAACTTAATTTATTGCATTGCCTTCATGCACGGATCGAATGTGACAATGTTGGTGATTGTGGCGTATTTGGGAATAGTGGAGCTGCATTGATAAGTACTAGTGCCTTGAAAATGTGGGAGTTGTTTAAATTCAAATTAGCCTCGCGAATAGTGGCTTAAGAAACTAGTTAGTTCAATTGATAAATTGAGATAAATGGCATAGTGGTTTGGTGAAGCCAATTGTAGGACTCAAACAAATTAATTTCAAGTTGTTCAGTTAGTACTGAAATTGAGGATGTCCTATAAGAATGGAACAATTAATGTGAGGAACATTCGAGAAAGAAAAGAAAAGAAAAAGAAACGAAAAGCAGACTCTAAGGGAGCAGAGTGTTGAGATGACTTGAGAGCTAACGATTACATCATGTACGGACTCCTTAGCTTTGACGAAAGCCTTGGAGTAGTAGTGTTGGATCAGAAGCCCAAGTAACTCTACTTTAGTGACACTAAGCATTTATAATCTCAGGGTTGGTGAAGTCGACCACCACCTTTAGGGACTTGTAAATGAGTTATGTGTCAAAGTAAAGTCTGCGACTCGTTCTAAAAGTTAGATGTCACGTAAGTATAAATCTTACGAGATTGTATATCTCAAGGATCCTTACATGCTAAAATTTGTTTACATGCGTAAACGCACTAAAAGGAAATTTTCGTGCAAGAAGTGCATGTTGTAAAAAAAAAAAAATGTGTATTCGATATTGTATATTTGTTGTGTTGTAATATATATACGATATCGAAGATTCGAGCCTTTGGAAAACGCGATGACGTTTCAGAAAACTGATCGTGAGGCTATAGGTTCGCGATTTGCTAGTGCAGATGATCGCACGACCTCGAGATGCGTAATTTGCGATATTCGAGACAGGCGGTGCCTCGAGATTCGTGTCGCACGAATCTCGATGACAAAAAAGTGAACGTGTTCGAGTGAACGAGTTGAACTCGTAATTACATGAGGAGATGCGGAGCGCGCCAATTAATACGGGAATTAGCGTGACGACTCAGGCGAGGCGGTCTCACAAGTTTTAGCAGCATCATCCGGAAAAAATTTCACAGTGGTACGAATCTCGGAGCAGCAAAGATTCATGACGTTTTGGCCACACCAGATCATATGAGGTCGAGCATCGTATCAGTTTCGTTGTTCGGCGAGGCCGATGTCTAGTCGTGCACTACAGTGGCATCGAGGTGGACGCTCTGGGGTGCAGTCGATGTTATGGTGAGTGAGAGCGTGGGAGTACACGCATCGGAGTACCAGTCGCATTCTCGGCGTCGTCACATTCAGTGCGAGGGTCTGTAGTTGATTAGATGAAAAACGAGGGTTAGACGGTCGTGACAAAGAGATAACGTATTGCGTTTCCACCATGTGCGGCGTGTATGGCGCCAGTGTTAAATGGACCAACGCAGAGTACGCTAGTGTAGTTCGGCAGCTAGCACCGTCAGGTCCTTAGCATAAGGAGACAGTGGTCAGAGACAGGGTTAGAGATCTAGTCGAGTGCAGAGATAGGGACATCGATCTCGTCATGCACATGGGCAATGATATGGACATGTTTCAGTTGGAGCGGGATCTCAACGTACCTGTATGGGCGTGTGGACAGCCAGAAACAGATTCGTGCTATTGCCACGTCAGGTCCGACTATTATCTATCGTAACCTGATAGAGGGTACGAGTTGGGTTGAAACTCACTCGATGAATGAGACTGATTTACATTTCTCGCTGGCATACAACAGATATACGTATATTAGTGACAGTGGATCATGAAATCAAAATATTCATTTGTATTCATTTGTATTCCAATATATGTTGCGAGGATGTTGCCCTGACATATATAGATGGTGTGTTCTTTGCTTGGAGGTCGCGGAGGAGCCCGGCTCGTCACGGAGGAGCCCAACTTGTCGCGGAGGAGCCCAGCCCTACAGAGTAAGATGGGGGTATGGCCTTGGGAGAGTATGGCCTTGGGCGGGTATGGCTTTGGGTCTTTATTCATAAAACACTATTGTCCCTTGAGACTTGCTTCAATTTCGAGGACGAGATTCTAATTCATTGGGAAGACTGTAACGGCCCGAAAATTTGACTTGTGCCACGTATCACGAGTTGCTCGGTTGGTGAGTTTGCCTCGAGATTCTTGTTGCACGAATGTCGAGGACACTTTTGATTTGAAATAAAAAAGAAAATAAAAAGAAAATGTATATATATATATATATATATGTATATATATATTATATAAAGAGGATAAGATCAAAGAAAAAAAAAAAAAAAAATCGAGAATGAACGAGAAAAAGAGATACGAAGGAAAGAAGAGAGTGTGATCGGGAGGGAGGAAAGAAGGAGATTTGAGAGAGAGACGTCGTTTGGAGCTCCGTGTGTGGACGGCGGCACGGACGGCCACCGGGGATTAGAAGTGGCGCGAGCAGCGATGGCTCGCGGGAGAGCGGCTCGTGGGAGCTGCGGCCAGCAGCTCGGAGGCGGACGACGGCGCGACGCTGGCGGCGCGCGCGCGCCGACCGACATCGGCGAAAGCAGCACGACTCCGGCACGCCAACGGTCGATCGGCTGCGATGGCGCGCGAGCGCGCGACGCGACGCAACGCGGTGAGACGGCTCGAAGGTCGGCGGCGGCGTGGCGCGGAGGACGGCGGTTTTGGCGCGTCGGTGAGCGGCCGGCGCAGCGGCCAGCAGCAGCGCAATGCGTGCCGAGCGAGCAATGGCAGGCAGCAGCATGGCGGCGATCGCGACGCGGCGAGCGACGACGCGATGTCGACCGGTCGGATGCGCGGTTTCGACGAAATCGCGACTTTGCGATGAAGGGACTTAGGATTCGGGTGTCAGGTGCGCAAATTGAGACGCGAGCGATTTGTGTTGAGGTTCGCGATTTCTCGAGGTAAGTAAACCAGTTAGGGACTTATACAGTATTTCATTTCTCTCTATTGCTTGTTGTTGTTTACCGTTTTGTGATAGCTTTATTGTTGTTCACTGCTTTGTGATGATAGCTATATGTGGAAATGTTGTCGATTGAGTGAGTCCATTGGCAAGTGAGTCATGGTTACTGTTTATCTGCGATATGAGAGGGTTAGGGCTGGAAGGCAGGGGTCTCGTCCTAAACCCGAGGTCTTTCATGGTCGTCCGTCGATACTATCCGGGTCCATGGATGGTTCATAGTCGTCCGTCGATACTATCCGGGTCTATGGATGTCTCATAGTCGCATGGGTTAGGGCTGGGAGGCAGGGGTCTCGCCCTAAACCCGAGTCTACTGGGCTTGTACCGCGACTCAACGTCTTTTGGTCGGGACTCCTTGTTATTGGGCATCACTCATCGATGTATTGTTTAGAGTCTTGTATATTCATGCGTTTTTATTTTTTTCGTTCTATTTGCATGAATTTGACTGCTTTGGATATCTTGAACTGTTGTTTTGGATATTGTAAAATGTTGTGTATATGTCCTATTGGATTTACTTACCTGGGCTCGTCATTCTTATGCGTGACTGAGTGCAGAGCCGCGGACGAGTAGCAGAGGGAAAGCTTCATAGCTAGGTGAATTTTTGTATATTTTATAATTACTCTCCTCTGATGATATTTACTGGGTTCCACAATTAGGTTGCCTAACACCCACATCTTTTTGTTGAGTTATTGAATGTATTAGTTGCTTCCGCTATAAAATTGGCAAACTTGAAAAATATTAATAACTCAACTGTAAAATGTGAATTTACTTATAGTGATGGATTGGAAGGCTGACTAGGCTCTCGTTGACCTTGCGAGACTGGCTCGGGGGGTCCACGCGGGCTTAGGCAGGGCGGGGCCCAATGTGTGAAAAATTGGGGCCGTCACACACCCCGTGTGTCATGCAAGGTAGTGGAGACATTCCCTAACATCCTGAAAAGTCTAGTGACCCCCGTATGAAAGTTGAATTTCTATCATCAAATGACCCTGACCACAAAAACTACTTTCACTTTCAATAATGACTCGGTAATATAATCCAAGAGATGTAACTGCATACTAATGCCCTAAAGGATTAGAGACAAAATAAACAAACTAACCTAATAGCATGCTATATCACTGACTTCCAAACACAACAATTAACATTACAAAATATAGGAATTGGAATTAATGATAGTACACAAACGACAGAGTATGTTATGAGCAACTTCGTAAAATGAGAAATGAACAAGTCATAGCATATGGATTTCAACGGCCCTTCAGTTCGACTAACTAAGAATAAATAAATAAATGGAATGAAATGTAAATAAATGTCTCAATCAGCTTACTTACATACCACAACAATTCCTAAGCTATCCGGATTTTCGTCGTGTCGACGTACGCACCCAACACCCCGTACTATCTCCTTTACGGTCCTAACATTTGAAAATTTATCAATTTAGATTCAAGATTAATTATTTAAAATTTCTAAATTGGTCGAAATCAAATTCGAGATCAATTTGCTAATTTCGCGCTTTTCGATGTAAAACCCCGTAAAAGTCGCGTTCGAGATTTCGAATATTTTATTTTTCTTGAAAATTTATCAATTTCTATTTATTTTGTCGAAATATAATTTTTCAGAATTTCTCCTAGTTTTTTGAGATTTTTCCTAATTTTCCTCCTTTTTCTCCTCTTTTTATAAGGGTTTGTGTTGAACCGGTTTCGAACCGGCCCGATTCACCCAACCCCTCGTCTCCACTTTTTTTTTGTGAGCCTAAATTGGGCCGAGCCGGGTTAGGCTCACCCGAGCCGAACCGGCCCGATTCGAGACATATTCTTTCTCCTCGCAACACAGAGTTGCTGTTCTGTTATGAAAAAAAAAAATTCATTCAGCTTCGCTGGGGTTGGGCGTCCATCCCCAACCCCAGGTTGGGTTTCCTATACAGGGGAGACTACTCCCTTGCCTTCCTTGAGCTCGGACGGACTGCGGTTTGTCCGAGTTCACCACCTCGAACATACAACAATGACGACCAAACGACAACAACGTTCAAACTCACCTTTCTTCTTCTCTCTCTCTCTCTCTCTCTCTCTCTCTCTCTCTCTCTCTCTCTCATTCTTCTCGGTTTCTTTCTTCTTCTTCTCTGCGTTTTTCTTTTTCACCGATGTTAGAGACCAAATGGGATAAGGTGGACTCGGAAGTTAAGTGTTTGATATCCTCGAGATTCGTGCAACACGAGTCTCGAGGAAAACCCAATAATTCTCCTTTTTCACCATCTTATATGTTTAATCACATATTTCTCAGGTCTCACAATACGTATCTCGAGGCAAACCCAACGCATATTATTTTATTTGAAAAATTATAGGCCATTGCATAGTTATATTAATGTGACCACATTAAAGCCATTATAGCTACTTATTAAACCAACATTAAATCACATTTCATTTAAATTAATTAATCTTACCCTATAAGCCGCTACCTTGGGCCTACGTCGGCACGCAACATGAGGTGCGTCCCCGCTCGTCTCGATTTCTGCATACCCGTAGAATTGACTTAGTAGTCTACACATATACAGTACACTAGGCAAACAACACAACAAATATAATATATACCTCGGCCACAGTGCCTCGGTAGTGACGCGTATCTCGCTACGGGTCCCACGTCACGGGTCATTTGGTCATGATTAACGAATTAAACACGTATTAATTATTTGGGTCGTGACAACACGACTAAACGATCCATTTCCATATCTTATATATACCTAGAAACATGATTTTGTTTGTTAAGTTTTTTTTGTTGAAAGGATATTGTCGTTTTCTTTATAGAGGTTCTTAAGGATTTTTCGAGATTGTTGTTGCCAAATAGAAGAAATTATACTAGTTTTTGGTGGATCATGAATCTTTACTTTCTTAAATAATTATATTGTTTGGAGTGCTTTGAGACAAATAGAATGAGAGGTGGTAATGTAATAATGAAAACAAACCTTGTACCATATATATA
Source organism: Stephania yunnanensis (assembly GCA_039657365.1). Taxonomy (NCBI): domain Eukaryota; kingdom Viridiplantae; phylum Streptophyta; class Magnoliopsida; order Ranunculales; family Menispermaceae; genus Stephania; species Stephania yunnanensis. Next base: position 51,871,776 of record CM077588.1, on the reverse strand, counting down.
TGTTTTATCTTATGCTTTTTATTTAGAAATAAAAAAATGAATTACTATGCACTGAATCACCGATGTTTGCTTATTGCCCATATGAGAAGAGAACATGTGAATTTTTAAGTTGGGTGCATGAGTGTACTTATGCTCATTTATTAGATGTTTTCACTTATTTGTGAAGGTCTTGACTTCTCATCTCTATAAAGGAAGGTTTTTTTTTTCGTTGCAGTTTGATCTAAATTGCACTTAATCGAGCACAATGGAAAAGTTTGATCCATGTTGTAACGGCTCCAAAATCTGACTTGTGCCACATGTCAGTTCCAGGTCGTATTTGGGATCTATTCGTCGGAATACGTATGTCCGAATCTCGGGTGGAGACACCGAGGTATGATATTTTTTGTGATGTATGTATTATGTAATATTCAATTTGAGATTCGTATACGTGGGGAATTCGGTGAGCCGAAACATGAGCGGGGACGCGCCTCGAGTCGCATGTCGACGTGGGGCCGAGGTAGCGGCTTATAGGGTAAGGGTAATTAATTTACATGAAATGTGAGTTAATGTTGGTTTCATAAGTGGTCATTGTGATTTTAATGTAGTCACATTAACATAAATATCCATTGGCCTATAGTTTGAACAATTGAACAAATGCATTGGATGTGTCTCAAGATACACAATTCACGAGACTCGAGACAATTTTGGTCAAATATAGAGGTGGTAGACAAAGAGGTGAATTATTGGGTTTGCCTCGAGATTCGTATTGCATGAATCTCAAGAACACATTTGTTTTCTTCCTCAAAACAAAACAGAAGATGAGAGATAGAGAAAGAAAAAGACGCGGCAGAGAGAGAGAAAGAGAGAGAAACAGCAGATAGGGAGAGAAAGAGATAGAGATGGCAGAGAGTGGCGAGGTGGAGGGAGCACTGGCCGGCAGCTCCAGCGAGATCGGAGCCAGCCTGGTGAGCAATCGCGGCGGTGGATGGTGCAGACATCCGATCAGCACGACTCCAGCAGCAGAAGTGGCGGCGAACAGCAGCTCCGGCGAGATCAGCAGCAACGGCGACGACGCGACTCTGGCAGCGGTGCGGTGAACGACGAGGAGCAACGACGCGGTGGCGCGTTGTCGGACCAATCGAAGGCGTGACTTCGACGAAACTCGACGACGCGATGGATTCAAATAGATTTTGAAGGCCATGGTGAGGTTTACTTCACCTAATTTGGTTGTGATTTGAATAACTTAAGGCATATTCGCTACACAATCTTAGGGTAAATTAACCTCATTGGACTGGATAAGATGGTGTTCGCTTCGCGGATTAACTAGGCCACGAGATTAGCTAATGGTCAGTAGAGGTGACTAAACTAAACCACCAATTTTGGTGGGACTAACTAATCCCGATTGTTGGTCATTGCAGATTATTAAATTACCCCTCATCTTTACACACTATCATTTCGTTCTCTCAAACCCTCTCTCCCTTTCTTCGCACTCATCTCCTACTTTCATCATTCGATTGATCAAAACTTCTCTCTCTCTCTCTCTCTCTCTCTCTCTCTCTCTCTCTCTCTCTCTCTCTCTCTCTCTCTCTCTCTCTCTCTCTCTCTCTCTCTCTCAATCTCTGTGTTGTTGGCTACTTATGCTCTCTCTCTCTCGGCCCTCATCCTTCCCTCTCTCTCGATAATTATTCTGGCTCTGTTGCTCGTCTCGGTGGTGAGATCATGGATATGGTGGGTGAGAGCAGAGGATCAAATCATCGAGGAAGGTATGAGTTTTGGTTATTAAATTGATTTCAGTTTGGATAATAAATGAGGGGAGGAAGAAGGTGATGATGAGAAAAGGGGAAAAATTGTGGTTTGTCGTTATGTTTAGTACATGTAATGTTGTATTGTTGTTATTATTGATGAAATCGAGTTTCAAAATTTGTTGGAGATGTAACTTTAGTAAATGTACCATTACAACCACATTTATTCTCAGCCTTAAAACTCCCAACCGAACAAGATACATAAAAGGGAGTAATACATAAACCCATGTGTTACTCCCATCATAAACTAATCCCATGATCTCAAATCTCCCTAAAATGTGAAGTGAACAGGCCATTAGTAACTTAACTCTAAAAGGTATAAATGGACACCATGGACTTAGGAGGTTATAGTCGGGTGTCGAGTGTATCGAGACGTGAGCGGGATGTTCTTGAGGTAAGTAAACCAGCTAGGAAATTTTACAGTATTTCTTGAGCTTTAAATTGTTGTTATTGCTCTATTCATCACTTCTCTTGAAATTTTCATTGGTTGAGTGGTCCATTAGCAAGTGAGTTATGGTTACTATTTATCTGTGATATGAACTCTTATCTGGATGTGGTTGATATCTCTCAATTGAGTGTACGTTGGGGGCACTAATCTGGGTCCGTAGATATCTCATAGTCGCAAGGGTTAGGGCTGGTAGGCTGTGTCTTGTCCTAAATCCGAGTCAGCTGAGCTTTTGTCGCGACTCAATGACCTTTTGGTCAGGACACCTTGCTATTCGGTTTTCGTATTCCGTATCCTCACGTATTAATTGAATTATTTACTGTATGTTATATTCATGCGTTCTCTGTTCTTTTCTTTTTATCTGCATAAACTAGACTGATTTATTTCTTTCGAAATGTTGTATATATGTCATGCTTGGTTTTACTTACCTGGGCTCGTCGATCTCGTGTTTGACTTAGTGCAGAGTCGCAGACGAGTGAGGGAAAAGAACCAGCATTAGGTGATTTGCTGTAAGAATATTGAAGCAACTTTCCTTCTCAAATTTGGGTAGGTTTTGTATTACCTATTTATACGTTGTTTTTCATAATTGTAAATGGTAAAGGCTGACTAGGCTTACGTTGACTTTGCAAGACTGGCTCGGGGGTCCATGTGGGCTTAGGCCGGGCGATGCCCAATTTGTGAAAAATTGGGGTCGTCACATATGTAGCCAACCCCAATTAATTTTGGGACTGAGGCTATGTGGTTTAATCCAAATGAGAAGAGAACTTGTAATGAATTTGTTTTTTTTCCTTAAATGAGTATATGAATTTGAAGTAGTAAGTTGTATAATATAGAGACTATATTGAAGAGTCTTTTATGAAGCTTATTATACTTTAATGGCATTGTTGCAGGAGGATTCCCAACTTATCTCATACTCTCTCTCTCTCTCTCTCTCTCTCTCTCTCTCTCTCTCTCTCTCTCTCTCTCCAACTACATGAAACTTGACGAAACTTGACTAACCTACCAAAGGTAAGGATACAATTTATGATGTATTAAATTTTTTATAGTCATCAAACTTTGTTTATAAATATTTGTAGATTTAATGAATAAGACTTTTCTTGTGTGTTTTAAGGCTCATGTAGAAGAACAATATAATGACCCTAAAAATCTAACTCGTGTCACGTGTCATTTCAGGGTAGTATGTGGGACTCACTTGTCGTGATACACATGTCCAAATCTTGGGAGTCGACACCGAGATATGTTATTTTTGTTTGATGCTTGTATTATTTATTAGACCAAAGATTGAACAAGTTAAATTAATTAAATTTGGTAATGTGCGGGTAAGGTACATGCGAGGCATATCGATGTCGAGACGAGCGGAGGCGTACCTCGAATCACGTGTCAACGTAAGACCGAGGTATCGACTTATAAGGTAAGTCTAATGTGAGTTAAATGTGGATTTATGTTGGTTTAATAAGTGGCTAATGTGGTCACCTTAAATATAAGCATTAATGTGACTATAGTTAGTAAAAAATTAAAATGGCCACATGATGTGTCTCGAGACGCGCATTGACAAATCAAGAGGTGACGCGCGCCGAACGCGTCAATAAAGTAAAGTTTCCTAAACCAACTATTTTGTAGAATAGTGACAAAGGGGCTTTAAAATAAATATTAATTTAACTAACTAATCTAACTAAACTAAATAAAATAAAACAACTAAACTAATTTTGAAAACAATTAATAAATACCTAAGTAACACCTAAGTCTACAGTTCCACAAATCAGGATCAAGATTCAATGACATTCATGGTCTTCAATCTTTCCCAAAAAGTCATTAATTTAAATTCTCCTATATTAGCTATAGAAAATCGACGTCCGCCAGAAATTCCTAATTCCCCTAATCTCGATAGTCAGGACGTCCGCCACTAACTACTTCCCTAATTAATGTATAACCCTAGACATTCGCCAATTAGGTTTAACACATTAACCGCAATAATATGGGTATGTGGGAACACTAATCCTAAATAACCGGATTTCATCCGCTCCCGATTTAACCTAGCTTCAATTGTTGTACACTCAAAAATCGAAAGGGTTTGACGGTAAATTGGTAAGTATTTGTCGCTTTATTGGTCCAAAAGCACAATTACACAGATATTAATAGTCTAAATACATGTATATTGTCCACCTAAAAGCATGCATTGGCCATATACACACCCTAGACTTAAACCATATTCATTAAAATCAACAACAATGAAATAGGGGAATTTAAACTAAATTAAATAATAAAATAAAAAATCTCACATAATATGCCATGAATCCATAATCCCGACTTGTTTCCTTTCCGACCTAGGCAAGGAGTTGATTAGTCAAACATCGTTGTCGAAGAAAACAATAATAGTCGGTGTTCGAAGTTAAAAAAAACCTAAGTTCATAATATATAAAACTACAAAAAATTGATCTCGGGAGGTAAGAGAAACTAATTTTGGAGGTTGGGGAGGTGACTCGTGCGCCGAGGAACATCGTAGGGCTGTTTTTTGCTTGAAAATATTTGTCTGCCACGTGTCGCAGCGCGATTGATCCGTTTCCTACTGTCGCGCTAAGGTGTCGTCGCCTGATTGGAGGAAACAACTGCCGATGACGCGTTGTGCGTAGGTGAAAGAGCGCCACGTGGCACGCATAGGAGCGGAGTGAAGAATCGCGCGACTCCGCAAAAACCTGGGAGTTTGTGCGAACACGCATCCCGAGGCAGATTAACAGCTATTATGCGATGAGAAGAAACGGTTTTGTTGCTGTGATGTGTAAATGCTACGCGATGCTTTCTGATTTGATAAGAGGATAAACCGCTGAAGTGGCGTCGTCTGATTGGCCGAAAGCGCTGCTTGTGACGTGGTTCGCGTAACACTTGGCATGCGAACCGCTGACGTGGCAATACGTGATTGGTCGAGAGAAGACGTGCACTGACGTGGCAACTTGTAATTGGTTGAAATATGTTGTCTCTAAGTCTACCCACTTCGCAACACGTAAATCGAGGCAAACTGTCCGACATCCGATCACTGCATGTAAATACTCCATTTTGCGTTACGAATTCAACCGCATACTCTATTTTACCTAAAAACGAACAAAAAATATAATTAATATATATTTTAGAAATTTTGTATAATTAAATATACTAAAATAAACTACTAAATATATATAAATACAGACTTATCAAAAGGTCAATAGAGTTAACTTGTGAGTCATTTGTGCATGACTTGGTTGATAATTGTATGAAGGTGGTCCCTTAGACCTGCTTTGAGATACGTGTGTACAAATGGATGTGTGACCATAGTTTGATCTTTATTCAATACATATAAGTTTGAACATTCTTTGATTCTCATCGTTGGAGAGAAAAAGTGGAGATCAAACAATTCAGGGAGGTTGGAGTCTTGGTAATTTAGCTTGGAAGTTCATCAAGCAAGGTAACTCCATTAACATAGCTTAGTCATTTCAAGAAAACATGAATTGAGTGTTGATGTTGTTGTTGGTTTGTTTTGGTCGTTAATGGAGTTTTGATGAAATTGGGAAGAAGAATAGAGTGCAAGGGAGTGATCTCCCTATTATTTTATTTATGGGATTGTATCCCAGAAGAAGAAAAAAACGAACCAGGGATTTCGTCCCTGGTTCGAATCATTTGGGGAAGATGTCCACGAACGGGGTGCACGTGCCTGTGCATTAACCCTGGGCCGGGCCAGGGGCCCAGTGTCCTGGCCAGGGTCGGGTTCGACCCGTTCGGGTTGACTTGACCCAAATAATAAAAAAAAGGATGAGAAAAAAGGGAGAAAAAATCTTGATAAGCTCTAGAAATTTGGAAAAAATCCCGAGAAAATTATATTTCGACAAAATAATAGAAATGGATGAATTTCTATGAAAAATAAAATATTTGAAATTTCGGACGAGACTTTTATAAGGTTTTTACCTCGAAAAGCGTGAAATGGGCGGATTGACCTAAATTTTTTTTGAGAAATTGGTCTCGAATTCGATTTGGACCAATTTAGGGATTTGTCAATAATTGGTTGAAGTTGTTGGAAGTTTTTACACCAAAAAAATTTCTCGAAAAGTGTGCTACCACTACGATTTTCTGAAGTTGAACAATTTTGGGATTTAAAAATCTAAAATTTCTTAAATAGGCTCTGACACAATATAAATTTGCTTATATGATTATCAGGGGCATAGTTACTAGTGTCGGGTATTGGGTACGGATTTGGAAGCGTGTCGGAGCCGATTTGAGAGCGTATTAGCTTGGATATAGGTAAGTAAACCAGCTAGAAAATTTTACAGTTATTTCTTGAGCTTTAAATTTGTTGTTATTGCTTTGTTCATCATTTCTTTTGAAATTTCTATTGGTTGGTGGTCCATTGGCAAGTAAGACATGGTTATTATTTATCTGTGATATGAGCTCTTATCTGTACGTCGTTGATATCTCTCAATTGAGTGTATGTTAAGGGCACTTATCCGGGTATGTGGATATTTTATAGTCGCAAGGGTTATGGCTGGTAGGCTGTGTCTCGTCCTGAACCCGAGTCAGCTGGGCTTTTGCCGCGACTCAACGACTTTTTTGTCGAGATTCCTTGCTATTCGGTTTTCGTATTTCGAACCATCACTTATCTATTCATCTATTTGCAGTCTTTTATATTCATATGTTCCATGTTCTTTTCTTTCTATCTCCATGAATTAGACTGATTTATTTATTTTGAAATGTTGTATATATATGCCCTGCTTGGCGTTACTTACCTGAGCTCGTCATTCTTGTGTTTGACGGAGTGTAGATCCACAATCTAGCAAGGGGAAGGCTCTACAGCTAGGAGATATCATTTGAGGATACCGGAGTAGTCCTTTCCACTTGTCTGATATAGGTGGTTTTTTGTATTATTAAATATGCCTGTTTTGAAACACTTGGAGTTGGGTTTTTGAGAGATTTTGGGCATGTATATCTTGCGTTTACTCTCCTTTGAATGTTCATTGATGATGATATACGTATTCAGGGTTTCTGCACTCTAGGTTGTCTTAACTTGTGTCTTTGAGGTTTTTCATTTAGTTTGAGGTTTAATTGCTTCAGGTATAAATATGATAACTCACTAATTGATTAAGTCAACTTTAATTGCTTGATAAATGGTAAATTGTAAATGAAGGCTGACTAGGCTTGCGTGACTCAACGAAACGGACTCAGGGGTCCACATAAGTCTAGGCCAGGTGGGGCCCAATTTAGGATTGTGGAACTAGGGCCGTCACAAACAACATTAAAGGTCATATGCCACAAGATTGAGAGACTTTCAAAGCTTTACAATCTTGATCTTTCCAATAATAGTTTCAATGGACAAGTCCCCTATTTTATCTTTCTTATGCTATAATTATGCAAAGTCTTTTGAACGTTGTCTATCTCTTTTATAAGGTTTGGTTATGTTCATGTAAATTATTGTTTTGGACTATAATGTTGTGTATGGTTAAATTATGAAATTCATGTTTTTTTAAATTAATTTTTTTAATTCCATTAAACTTATTAAATGTTGAATTCATTTATTTTGTAATTATGCTCTCTTTATTTTGGTTAAAATATATATTTTTAAAAAACAATTTGAAAATAGTAACGAAATTAGAAACGGAAATCAAAACATTAAAACCTTTAAATCCGTTGCTAATTAGAAACGACATTAAAAACATAATTCTAGTTCATTGCTAATTTCATGTTAAAGGAAAGAAAATCGTACCTTCTTTTAGCAACGGATAATCCGTTGCTAAATTTAGAAACGGATTGAGAATTCCGTTTCTAAATTTAGCATCGAGCGTTATACAGATTATGTTGCGTTTTTAATTCCATTGCTAAACCGTTTAATAACAGAAATCATAAGGTTTAGAAACAAAAATTTATGTTTTTAAATCATCAATTTTTTGTAGTGGATCAACATACACCGCTGAAACGCCCATTTTTTCCTATCAGTGCTTTCAGCTCTTCAAGTGAAGCATTGTAGACAAGCAGGTTGAAGGAGTCCAGTTGAGCTTCACTCACTAATCCCTGCATGACCATTCACCAATTCCTACATAAGTTACTGATTAATCTAGAGACTACGCATAATAACAATTTTGTACTTCGATCATGACAACTAGTGACGAAAGAATGAAGATTAGTTCGCGTACAACAACAACATAGCCTCAGTCCCAAATTAACTGGGAAGATTAGTTCACCTACAAAAGAGCAAAAAAGACTTTTCTTACCATTCTGGTAATGTCCGCGAGACTGAGCCCCATAAGCTAAAACAGCCTAACAAAAGGGGACTGCGACGGTGGGGTGTCATCAGGGATACCCGGAAGGAGAAGCGCCATTAGTCCTCCAGGGACAAGTTCTTGTGCCCTGGCTTGCAGAAAGGCCTCGAAGTCCTTAGCGCATTGAGCCGAATAAGCATCTATCGCTTCTTTCGCTGCATTCCCATAATGGATTCTGCCCTTATTATATGCAGGCGAGCTTTCATTCATTACCTCATTTGGAACCACGGAGAGCCAATGGAGCGCATAAGAAGAGTGCACAAAATGGAGAGAAGCCTTCGGAAACTGCCCACCTGCGAAGTATGTCCTAGAGGAAGGAAGCAACTTGAAAAGCGTGTTAAAGTCGTTCGAGACATGGTCGTTGAAGAACACTTGAAATTCAATGCAATGAGACGGAAACTTGAGTTTCACTGCATCAATAATGTTCTGTACCACTGTGAATGTATTTGGTCCAGTAGAGCATCCCAAGTCTGCAATGGAAAACAGTTCACTAGTCGATAATACATGGATATCGAGTTTTTCGGATATAGCCTCATCGGTCATTTCCTTGACTATGTTCAATCCACCTCTCTAAGAAACAGAAGACTAGAAGTTAATGTATGCCATAACACATACAACTACACAAGAAATATATATAGCACTACAAAATGAAGAGTACCTGATAAGATGAATTCAGGGTGTAGCTGTTAGGACCATCTCCAGCATTCATAGGAAATGATTCAGAAGCTTTGTTGCTCATCTCTCTTTGTTTTTCACTTTCCATGAACTTTGCCTATCTTTTCTTCATTAGAGATGCCTCTCAAGTACAAGCTCATGTTATCAAAAACAATGCAGATTCCATCCACTCACAGTACTGCCAAGAGAATAATAATCCAACTGTATAGTATAATAGTAGACCGGCCAATTGTACTAAACAAGGAATTTGGCCGGCTAAGTTTGATATATATTTGAGTGTAGGAGTGGGACTACAATTTAACCATATTTGACACGTTTGATTTGTGTTGTTGATAGATTTATATTTGATTATGTGATTATGGTAATGTAATGTGTTTGATTAAAAAAAATTTGAGGATCTCAGGTTAGGTGATCATTGATTTTAGCTCATAAAAATGCCAATAGTTTGAATCAAATCAATAACATGGCACAGACTAGAATTAAAAATGCACCATGTTTATGGCATTTGATTATGTTGGCAATCAATTTATTACTCTAAAATCTAAACTGCTGAATTTACTAAATTAAACCACCAATAACTGGTGTAATATGGATTGATTTTAGAAGTTCAATAGCTAAATTTGAACTTCCAAAAAAAAGGCAAAGATTTAGATCCCTAATCACAATACTCATTAAGTTAATGACAACTCAAATTAAAATGGTCTCCAACATGTAAGAGAAGCACAATCTATTATCTGCACCTTTTTTTTTTTCAGTCCTCAGTTCAATATTTAGGGCCAACTGCCCAACTAGTTAGACCAACATTTCGCAAGGCCAACGAGCGGGCGAGGTCTCTCCCTGTATAAATTTCTCTGCTCCCAAGCCTCGAACTCAATAACCAACATGTACAGAAATAAAACCAGATCCAAACACTTCAAAGACAGGGTATTGATACAAAAGAAATAACTTTGGCTGGTCTTCGAATCGCAGTGCATCTACAAACCACCGGCGCTCAGCTATTGCCAACATTTATTGCAATTGGAACATAAATGAAGCAACAAGAACTAGCACATTATTTCTCCAACTGCGTCCGATGTTCTACCGTTTCCATAAAATCCCCGAATAGTTTTGAACATAAAATTTAAAGACATGCACAGAGGAAACAAATCAGCAGACAACCTAGCAACATCAATATCTTTAATGAGGAACTACACGCAACACAAAGGCACAAAAATTGAAATGAAAAAGAGGAGAGGGGATACACGTTTTAGGACACTTTCTTGGCTTCATCTGCCACAGGGTCACAAAGAGTTCCGAACATCCAATCCATCCATATTGTGTAATGGCCATAGTTATGGCGATACGTTATGTGATGAATTGTGTGGTAACCAGCACCCATGACAGGCCATATCTTTCCGTCAATGCCATCGTGAATGTTAGCCGTCCATATGCCTTCAATGAAAATGAGAGCGATATGACTCATAAAATGGGTAGGAACTAGAAAAAGTGTCATCAAATGTGGTGCTGCTTGTAAGATCCCATCAAGCGGATGAAAAGCCAAACCTTTCTCAGAGAACAAGAAAGATGGGTCAGCAGATTATAACAAGATTATGTCAGAATTATGCATCCATGATTGAAGAGTATACTACAACCAATACAGAATATTCAAAGCAGACTTCTTGGGAAAAACTTAAGCATGACTAAAAGAAATGATGGACCCATGATTGTTAGGGATGGTTGAAGTATACGAAACAGCAGTACAGCACAATTTATCTTTAAACAACGACACAACAAAGCCTCCTCAATCCTAAATTAAATCGGGTCAGCTACATGGATCCAACAGTTTGTCCTTGAAAATGCTGCTAAATTTATATGGAACGATAACAAAAAAAACAGATGACACACTTCGCACAGGTGTATTTTTGAGGTCATAAATATACTTTGCTACTACCACCTAATAGGATGATCAAATTTTTTCCATCTAATCACCCATTATGTATCTAATAATTTTCTCTTTGATCAATATTGATTAGTTATTGTCGTCTAAAGGTGATTAAAAGATTTAAAGTATACTATTAAAACTTAAAAGAAAGACATGCTTAAATTCGACTTCAGTTATGAGGAGGACAATACTCATTTTAGCGAAAATAACTTTAAAGTTAAAACACTGTGATTTTATTTTTAGGTTTGCAACTTTGCATAACCAAAACAACACGCCAAAACCTTCCCCATCCGCATGGGTCAGGGACAATTGGTCTATCCCCTCCCTTCTACCAATATTCAATTTCTTGTTCCATTACAAATAAATTAAAGCTACATTACATGTCCACCTAAGTTAATTTGTAGTCTACTCTGTAACTATTGTTAACAGGAATATTTTGCTCTTCCTAGCAGCTAATGGTTTTCATTTTGTGTATCCAAACAAAATTTTTTCAATCAGTTTCCTCCATTGCTATCTATAACAGAGGCTTATCTTCTCCCGAACCAACCTATCCTCAATGCCTGAACCCAAAAGACATAATTAATCTAATCAGCAATAAATGATCTAAAAGATTTGGCATTAGGACTTGCAGGTTTTAAAAGGAAAAGATGAGTTTAAAATGTGAAATCCAAAATGTATCGAGACGGTAGGATAGGGTCCAAAAACACTTAACAATGATTAAAGATAGATAGGTTGAATGGGTAAAAGAGATTCACATCAAGTGCCAATTATTTCAAGTACTGCGTTTTGAAAAAGGCTTCTAAGGTTTTAGTATTCATTGCCACCATAGCAAATATTTGTTAAAATACCAAAGTCCATCAGCCAATCCTATTCATTATTGATTATTCAAGAAAATCAGTCAAAAAGATGATCCTGCCTAAAATTCAATAATGTAATTGGAAGGAAGAACTTACCGGCAAATGGAGAAAGTGTGTTCTGCTTGTTGTAGATATGATGTGGTGCATGAAGATGCTTATACAAAAACTTTATATCATGCAACTCCCTATGCATCCAATAAATCCCAAACTCAACAATAACAAGATAAATCGCCATGTAAACAGCATAGGATAACCAGCCCACATCACTTATTCTAGCAAAGCATCTTGTCCATCCATTTTCAACCATATATTCCGAAATTGACGGGAAAAGACTATAGCAAGGTATGGCCTTCATTGAGAGAACCATTTGCAAAACCATAGATTTTCTTGATGGGATGGCATCTGTCACAATTATTTAAATAAACAAATAAATCTCAAAAAGATGCAAAATCTAACATGCATCAAAACGCAGCCTTTCCAAACATGATTTCACTTTATTTTTAAGGTAAAAAATTACAAATGAACTTTTTTCAAACATAGCAGAAAGTCATTTTATAATAATAATGGATACTCCAAGAGAATTCGACAGTGAAATAGATCTACTTCAAATAGATCAAGTTTCACCAAGATCTGATATAACCCAAAAGTTAGCAAACCGACCATTATAAAGCTTCACGAGGATTAAGCCTCAAAGCACCTTTAAAAACCTCTAAGACTGGAACTCCATAAATCTATTAAGCAAAACTTACATATTCAGCTAAAGTACTAGAAATCAATCATACTTAACTATCACACAATTCCACATTCAGAATGGAAAGTTATCAACAAAGTCTTTCCGTTGAAGAAAGAAAGAAAGAAAACAACAACAACAACAACAACAACGACAACAACAACGACAACAACATAGCCTCTGTCCAAATTAACTGGGGTCGGCTACTGGATCAAACTTTTACATTGTGCTCGATTAAGTGCAATTGATGGTGAGCTTTTCAAACCATTAAAATCCCTCCTAATTAATACATCCCATGTTAACTTTGGTCTGCCCCTACCTCGTCAAATTTCTACAGTTTCTATTGGGTCAAGTTTTCTAATTGGGGCATTTGTAGGCCGTCTTTGCAGGTAACCAAACCACCGCAACCGCCCTTCCCTAATCTTTGTATCGATTGGTGTTACTCTTACTTGTCTTTGAATTTCCATATTTCTTATTCCATCTTTATGAGTTTTACCACACATCCACCTAAGCATCCTCATTTCTGCTACTTTCGTTTTATGTAATTGTTGTTGTTTTACCGCCCAACATTCACTTCCATAGAGCATAGCTGGCCTAATTGCAGTCCTATAAAATTTTCCTTTTAACTAAGTAGGAACATTTCGATCACAAATCACCCCTGTTGCACTCCGTCATTTCTTCCATCCAGCTTGAATTCTATGTGTGACATCATTCTCAATGTTACCATCATTTTGTATGATTGATCATAGGTATCTAAAGTGATTTACCTTAGGAACTTCTACTTCCCCTCATTTTACCACTCCGTCATCTCGATGTCTAGTGTTTCTAAACTAACAGTGCATGTATTCGGTTTTCGTCCTACTCAACTTAAAGCCTTTAGATTCTAATGTATTCCTCCAGAGTTCTAATTTCCTATTCACTCTTTGTTTCATCCACTAAGACAATATCATCTGCAAATAGCATACACCATGGTATATCATCGTGAATATGTTTAGTTAGTTCATCTATAACTAAAGTAAATAGATATGGGCTCAAAGCCGATCCTTGATGTAGTCCTATCGTAACGGAAAATTCTTTTGTAGCTCCTCCAAATGTTTTTATACTTGTTACTACTCCATCATACATATCCTTAATAGTGTCTATGTATCTAGCATGTACTCTTAAAGAAAAAAAAAAAAAAAAAAAACAACACACGCGTACGAGCTGTAAAAGTATTAACAGTTGAACTGGTAGGTGTTCTGATTCCACCAAAAATAATTTTTTCAAAAGTGCATAGTTTGTATTTTAAAAATGAATGCTAAATGTTTACCAACTTTTCCTGATCATATTACTTAGAGTTGGAACTTTTATCCTCTGCAACTTTTATGTATAATAATTGTGTACATAAATCCTGGTTAAGAAAAATAAAAAATAAAAAAAATAAAACTAAAAACTGTTTTTATAGACAAAAACTGCAACATTTTCATAAATCACAATAGTTGGTGATTTGATATGCTTCAGAATCAGAACATTATCAATCTACGTTAATATCTAGAAGCTTGCAAGATAGAAAGTATGTCCTCTAAAGCAAAAGAAATATCTAAGATTTGGAAAAGGGAGCCGACTGCGGCAAAGATTCTCAACTTGCCATTGTTGTTCCCACAAGTCGCTTTTGGAGTTTGGAAGTTGTGTGATTAAAGCTACTTTGGATTTTACGAGGTCATGATTAATATGACACCAAATATCAATCTCTGCGCAAATGTTGGGAATAATCAAGTAAATGCATCATTTGACGCTTTGACAATTCTTTGAGCTAACCACATTCTTCGTTGTGAAAACACGCCTTTATTAACTATGCCATATGAACAAATTAAAAAAAAAAAAAAAAAAAAAAAAAAAACTGCTATAAGGTTGATTAAGCTTAGATCGTAACCAAACGCAAAGTGTACCACTTATCTTTCCATTTTCCACTCTTAATTTAAGAGTGACCACTGGCATATATGAGTATATCATATTTAATTTAAGTAGATTTCTATCTACAATCACCACAATCACGAGATATTTTTTGAAGAAGAGATAGCTTCATACATGAAACATTGTCAAACTCAATATACGAATTTTGTAAAGGTCATCTTGCTATTCTCACAACATTACGTGCTCAATATCATCCAGGGTTATGAATTTTAATATTCTCAACTTTATGCAAAGAGAACAATGATTGTGATGTATCCATGCGAGGGATAATATTAGAGGTAGGATATGGTATATATTACAAGTATATAATTTTCATGTATTAGGTTTTGGATATAAAATGATCTAAAAACCACTTTATTGTTAGTTTTTTGTTGATGAAATAAGACAATAAAACTGAAAAAAAATACTAGATTGGGTTGTTTGAACTTTATTCTTCTTTGTTATGTGTTATGTTGTCCTTTTCTTCTCCTCCTTTGATTCTCTCTACATCAAAGTGGTTTCGGAGCAAAGTTGATGAAAATCGATGACTTCAGATGAAGGAAGAAGACTACCTCATCTCAATGATGGCGATCGCAAGATGCATGCCCTTTGGGTATCGATTCATAGTTTGGAGCAGAATTTTGATGCTCTCGAACTAGAGATGTGAGTCAAGCTTCCACACCTTAGAGCAACTTGGGTTAGAGATGAGAATGGCTATCGAAGGGTTTCGTTTGGGGTGCTGCGAAGTCCAAAGAAGAAACTAATGGTTCAATCTACGACCATTTGTGGAGATCACCTGAGAAGGCAGCCTCAACCACTGCCTGTGCAATCTATCGACACAAAGACGCACATCGCCTAATCTTTTCTTTTGATAAGAAATATGCCGCCATATATCAATGTTTAGATCGTATGAGCGTTACAGTTCTAAGTCTTCCATTCCATTTGTTATCCCATTTTCATTTCCCGTCACCACTCTACCTCCACCCCCTTCACCTACATTTCTTACGCTCCCCATTTCCGCTGAATCAATCTACACTTACATCCCCACCAAAGCTCGTTTCTATTTCACCGACCCTAATGTGGGTATGCTGCCCCTTTAGCCTTAAATTCCAGTCTAGCAACATTTTCGAAACAATCAACTAGTACTCGCCAGTATCACCTCTGCCTATCTTAAATCAAAACGACCGATCTTACAAATAAAAAACAATGCTCATTGCAATTTGACTCTTCAAAAATCACTTTTTTTAACTTCCACACCTCCAAACAATTGTATATACTCTACAAATTTCGTAGTTATTCCATCTTCAAAGGCACATTACTTCTAATCCTAAAAACATACAAACACAGATAATCCATTTTTCTCTCAAAAACTCTTTTGTCAACGTTTACGCGCCATTATCAATGTTAAGGAACCTGGTATGTTAAGGAAACTACCAATTATGAAAACTCAATATTATATTCAACAGTTAAGGAAAGTAGTATCTCGTGTAATTAGTAGTTTTCATTTGTGATTGCACTTTCCTTTTGTATTCTAAGCCTTGTACGTGTATATATAGATTACCTTGCACACAAGATAAATACACAATAAACATTATTCTCTTTATCAACTAACATGGTATCAGAGTCTTAGTCGTCCCACACGTTCATCAGCCGCTTGACGCCTGACGTCATTCGCCTCCTTGCCACGTCTGCCACGTGCTGCCCGAGCGCGTGCTGCCCGAGTGCGCCTTGCCACGTCCCGCTGAACTGTCGCGCCGCCACATCAGTTCAACACTAACATCAGTTCAACAGCCGTATGCGCAAGTCGTCACTCTCCGTCTGCACGCGTGGACGAGTGTCTCGTCTGCCAGCTGTCCTAGTGTGTCTGCCTCATCCACTAACCGCCTGTTGCCGCGTTGACCGCTTCTCCGCCTGTCGACCTCCCCGCACATCTCGATCGCCGCACACTTGGTCCGTTGATCGTGCGTCGCTAATCGCTCGACGACTCGACTAACGCATCTGACGTGTCGATCTACCAACCACCAGCGTTTCTGCCCGCCACCCGATACCATCTGTCCACACTGCCATCTGTCGCCTCGACTGCCGCACCACCACACCCGTTCAACGCCACACATTCAGCTCGTTCAGTGTGCCATCACGACCTGCTGCCCGCCTGCCTGAGACAGCAATTTGTCTGCCAATCGACTCGTGTCGTCCACTCGTCTCGTCTGCCGCCGCGCACCGCTCCGCCGCTCGCGCACACCGGCCGCGTCATCGCGCCGCCGACTTCGCTCGCCTTCGCGCTGATCGGAGACGCGCCCATCCCGGATCCGCGCGTTGTTGCCGTCGCACCAGCCGCTGCCGCTGTCCCGGAGACACTGATCGGAGATGCGCCAGTCCCGGATCTGCGTTGTTGTTCTCCTTCGTCGCAAGTCGTCGCTGGTCCAACATATCCTGCCTCCGGTTTATTCAATTTGTTGTCTTCTGGTCGTGTGAGACACAACAATCCGGTTGTCTTCTGGTTGTTCGAGACACAACAATCCGGTTGTCTTCTGGTTGTGCGAGACACGACAATCTGTTTGACCTCTGGTTGTGCGAGCATAATAATCTGTTTGTTTTCTGGTTGTGCGAGACACGACAATCTGTTTGACCTCTAGTTGTGCGAGACACAACAATCTGTTTGACTTCTGGTTGTGCGAGACACAACAATCCGACCACCTGCACTTCGATAGAGAAAAGTAAAGTCTCTAAAGTTGGTCCTTCTGTTGTTGTTGCTGCCTTCAATGGGTCATATTCCTCTCCACTATTTTCTATGAAATGCTTAAAAGCAATCATCAAACAGGTGATATCTCCCCAACCCACTGCCCTATCCGTAGCCCCGGCAACAATTGGTTCTTTGACTCTGTGTGTTGCAATCACATGACACCAAATTTGTCTTTTCTTTCTAATAGTAAGCCCTCATTTCATTCTTCGAGCATTCAAACTGCAAATGGTAGCTGCATGTCTGTTACCCATTCAGGAACCGCATCCAACCCCAGTTTAACTCTCCCTGACACCCATTGTGTTCCTGATATTACTCTAAATTTGATTTCCGTTGGTCAATTATGTGAGCAAGGCTTGACTGTTTTATTTTCTCCTACTGGTTGTCAGGTACAGGACATCCAAACGGGTCAGATTCTGGGAACGGGGATCAAAGTAGGACGATTATTTAAGCTATCGTCACTTCACATGCCCGTCGTCAAACAAATTTCTACTGCGATTTCCATCCCCTCAGTCTATCAGTGGCACCTTCGTCTTGGTTATATATCAGCCAGTAAACTCCGTACTCTTGTTTCCAGTAGATCATTGGGTATTTCTAAATTTGAGTCTTTTAACTGTATGCATTGTCGGTTAGCAAAACAACATGCTTCTTCCTTCAATCTTAGCGAGTTCATCAATAATACTCCATTTGGATTAGTTCATTCTGATGTTTGGGGTCATGCACCTACTTCCACTGTGGATGGTTATCGATATTTTGTATTGTTCATTGATGACTATTCCAGATTCACTTGGATATATTTTCTAAAGCATCGATCTGAAATATCTCAAACATATATTGAGTTTGCTAATATGATCAAAACTCAATTTGCATGTACAATCAAAATTCTTCATACTGACAATGCTTTAGAATATCGTGATTTTATGCTTCTTCAGTTTCTTAAACAGCGAGGTACCATTGTTCAACGTTCCTGCCCGTATACCTCTCAACAAAATGATAGAGCTGAAAGAAAACATCGACATATTCTAGATTATGTCCGAGCTCAACTTCTCTCTGCGTCCTGTCTTGAAAAGTTTTGGGGTGAAACTGCTTTAAATTGTGTCTTTACCATTAATCGACTTCCTACACCAGTATTAAAGACCATCTCTCCTTTTGAACGATTATAAAGTACACCACCAAACTTTTCTCATCTTCGGGTATTTGGTTGTGCATGTTTCGTTCTTCTTAACCCCCCTGACATACCAAACTTGAACCGCGTGCTCGTCTATGTTGTTTCCTCGGGTATGGAACTGAATAAGGGCTATAGGTGTTGGGATCCTCTTTCTAGGAGATTACGCATCTCCACACATGTCACCTTTTGGGAAAATACAATGTTCTCTATCCTATCCAAATTCAACAGTTCACTATCTTGTCCTCAACCATTTTCACTAACCCCTCTATCGAGCTTTGCCCATCTCCTGTTGCAGGTATATCAGATGAGCTCAATGATCGTAATACCGTTCCCGCACCTGTCATCGAAGAATCTGCCCCCTCTGATACTCCTGTTCCAGCACCTGTTCCACCTCGCCGGTCTAGACGGGTATCTGAACCTCCCCCTTACCTCAAAGATTATCATTGTTTCTCTGTTATTTCTTCTTTACATGAGCCCTCCTCCTATCGAGAGGCTAGTTCTGACCCCTTGTGGCAGCAAGCAATGGCGGAAGAACTGAGTGCACTAGAGAAGACTCATACTTGGGACTTAGTGGAGCTACCCTCTGGCAAGACTCCGATTGGATGCAAGTGGATTTACAAGATAAAAACTCGCTCTGATGGCTCTATTGAGCGGTATAAGGCTCGTCTGGTTGTTAAAGGTTACACACAAGAATATGGCATTGACTATGAAGAAATGTTTGCCCCTGTAGCCCGCCTGACCTCTGTTCGAAGTTTACTTGTTGTAGCAGCTATTCAACATTGGCCTTTGTTTCAAATGGATGTTAAAAATGCCTTTCTGAACGGTGATCTTGCAGAAGAGGTTTATATGTGTCCACCTCCTGGCTATTCTCATCCTCCAAAACAAGTTTGCTTTCTCCGTCGCGCATTATATGGGCTTAAACAGGCTCCCCGTGCCTGGTTTGCCAAGTTCAGTTCCATTATTATACAGTTTGACTTTCGGTGAAGTCCTCATGATTCTGCCATGTTTACCCAACGAACTGACAGAGGCATGGTTCATCTTCTACTTTATGTTGATGACATGATCATCTCCGGAGATGACTCGACTGGGATTTCTGACTTTCAGCAATATCTTAAAAGTCGCTTTGAGATGAAAGACTTGGGTAATTTGAGCTACTTTATCGGTCTTGAAGTCAATTCTACTTCTGATGGATATTATCTTTCACAAGCAAAATATGCCTCTGATTTGATCTTTCGTTCTGTCATCACTGATACTGATATTGCATCCACCCCATTAGACACGAATGTCAAGCTGACTCCGTCAGATCGTACGCTTCTTTCATATCTTACCTCATATCGTCAACATGTGAGGAGCTTGGTTTATCTTACTGTTAGTCGTCCAGACATTGCTTACGCGGTTCATGTTGTCAGCCAGTTCATGTCAGCCCCCAGTATTGCTCACTTCACTGCTGTTCTCCGCATCCTTAGATACGTGAAAGGTACTCTATTTCATGGCCTCCACTTCTCTGTGGGTGATTACAACAAATTGTCAGTTCGGAAGATTGGTCCTGTGGTGGTTCTTGAGAAAATTAATCATAATGCTTACAGATTGAAGTTGTCAAGTCACATTCGCACGGCTGATGTATTTAATGTCAAACATCTTGTTCCCTATTATGGGGATACGTCTAATGATGACAATTCGAGGGCGAATTCTGTCCACCCTGGGGAGAATGATGAAGTCCAAGAATTAGCTTGCAAATTCTTGACAGGATAATGATGAAGTCCAAGAATTAGTTTGCAAATTCTTGACAGGATAATGATGAAGTCCAAGAATTAGTTGCAAATTCTTGGAAAAATATGAAAAGATATGACATGATGACATTTTTGTAATTTCGGTGAAGTTCGGGCGTTTGAGTTTCGGCGTTCCGGGGGGCATGGGTTGATTGGAAACGGCGTGAAGATCACGAATCACTGCTACGCCGTGACTACGACGTTTTTCGGCAAAATTCCAACGTTTTGGCCTCCGAAACAGCAATTTTGCTATTTTAGGAAAGTTTTGTTTAGATTATAACTTTCATTAGGAATTTCCGTTTTTATTACCGTTTGCGGCGTTTGTTTCTATTTTTCATCTAGTTTCCAGTTTAGGACTTTTTGGACTTTTTACTATTTTTGGCAAATTTTAGGGTTTTGCTATTTAAGCGACCTATTGGATGTAATTCGCAGTTTTTTTTGCTTGAATAAAAGAATTTTCGAACTTGGCTTAAGTTCTGATCTAGATCGAGTTGCTCGTGGATTCGTTCAACTGGTTTAGAAGATCTCCACTGCGTCAACTCTCTATTGGTATTATCGGGTTACTCTTATGCAGATTGGGCGGGTGATCCTACCGATCGGCGTTCCACTACTGGTTACTGTTTCTTCTTGCGCAACTCGTTAATATATGGCGAAGTCAGAAACAAACAGTAACATCTCGCTCTAGCACCAAATCTGAGTATCGGGCTCTCGCTGATGCTACCTCTGAAGTACTTTGGCTTCGATGGTTATTTAAAGATATGGGAGTTGCACATGATTCTTCTACCATCCTACATTGTGACAATCAAAGTGCGATCCAAATTGCACACAATGATGTTTTTCATGAGAGAACAAAACATATTGAGAATAATTGTCATTTCATCCGTCAGCATCTGGTTTGGGGCACTCTTCAGCTTTCTTTTGTTTCCTCCTCCAATCAGACGGCTGATATCTTTACTAAAGCTCATCTTCTGAGTCGCTTTCATGCCTTGGTAGACAAACTCAAGTTGATTTCTACGAATCCATCTTGAGTTTGATGGAGGGTGTTAAGGAAACTACCAGTTATGGAAACTCAACATTATATTCAGCAGTTAAGGAAAGTAGTATCACGTGTAATTAGTAGTTTTCATTTGTGATTGCACTTTCCTTTTGTATTCTAAGTCTTGTATGTGTATATATAGATTACCTTGCACACAAGATAAATACACAATAAACATTATTCTCTTTATCAACTAACAATCAACAACAACAACAATGCCTCACTAGCAAATTAGTTGGGAAAAACCGCAAACCAAACAAGAAGATCAAAATCAAGCATCACAAACAACCGATCCAGCACCACAGATCCCGAGACACAACAGAAAACATCAATGTACAACCAAACCCTAATCAAAACGACCAATTCATTCAAATGAACATCAAAACGAAGGAAATTTCGAACCTATGGGGAGGTAGACATTGCGTTTCCAGTAGTAGATGTAGAAGCACCAGAGGAATCCGGAGATCAAGTAGAGGAGGCATCCGCCGATGTAGTTACGCAGCCACGTCTGGAGGAAGTGCGGGAGATTCCTCCATAGGAGCTCTGGACAGAGGTTCTCGAGCACGATTCGGTTGTAGAACGACGTCTCGTCTAGGAACAGTTGCAGATTCTCCTCCATTGACGATGACGATGATGATGGTCTCTCCTCCTCTCTCGCTCGGCGATCGGATCGAGAGAGAGAGAGATGTGTGCGTGTGTGAGAGAGCTCTGAAGAATGTGAGGAATGACTGGTGTGTGAGAGCTGGAGATTGTACGGAAAACATATCGAGATATGTAAAATGGAAAAAATTACAAAAGTACTAATGTTTTTAGTTTAAATCCGAAAAATAAGTTTGTGTTTTTTTTTTTCTCTTTAGAATAGGCAATAACACATTTTCGAAAGGCGCTATCCCAGCGTAGGAGGCTTACATAGATAGGCTTTTTCAAAATGCGCTATTCGGGTACGTGTCCGCCGAATAGCGCATATGGGTTACGGGTTGTATGCCTCGCAATACGTGACACGGTCCACGTAGGATGACCACGTGGACATGGGCTGACCGAATAGCGCCTATGGGTTGTACAGGTTGTCCGCCTCGCAATACGTGCTAACGTTTACATGAGGTCTATGGTTTGTAGTGGATGTGCATGAGTTGCCCCATCCATGACGTTTGCATGAATTGCCCACCTCGGGATACGTGCACGACGTTTGCATGGATTGTCAACCAGGAGATATGTGTGTGGCGTTGGCATTGGCTTTACCACCTCGAGACACGTGCGTGAAGTTTGCATGAGTTGCATGAGGTTGCATGGGTCGCCCACCTCGACAGACGTGTCTGACATTTGCATGGAATATGCGCATCGGCATACATGGGTGACGTTTGCATGGGTTGTCCACTTCGATATGCGCGTGCGTCACCGCCACTTCAACGCCACCTCACCAACTGCAAAAATAGGCAATAAGGCATTTTCAAAAGGCGTTATTGCCTATTTTTGTGAATTCAAAGTACACCACCATATTTTGTGAAATAAATTGTAAATGTGCCTTACTTTTTGAAAAACACCATTAAAAGGCCTGAAGATACCATTCTCTAGGGATACGAAGGATTTGGAAATTTAGAGTTGGTTGGTGTCAATCGTGTGATTCTCATAAATGAAAATACTAGAATGACAATAACGATGTCACATCACAAAACACATTAGCTCACAATAGTTTTTTTATGCTATCTTGACCTACGTATTATACATCGAGATATCTGTGTATATTCGCATTCTGATGCGCACGTCGAGTGGTTCAAGTCTTGTAAATGGAGTAGACCATAATTTAGGGAAAGCTTATTTCAATTTGAATTCTATCGGACTTTATACTAAAAAGTTTTGAAAACAATTAATATTTTTTATTTAAGCATAATCGAACCTACCACCTCCATAAACTTTACTTTTTAATAAATGAAGTATTGTACATCTCACTAAAAATGTTTTAACATAAAATAATGGTTAAAATAATTAATATTAGGATGGGAGTAGTTGAATGATATAGATAAAGAGATGCAGGTAGAGCAAAAAAATCCCCAATCTCTACGGGAATCACGGGGATCGCGCCCGATGAGGCAAGGATTCCCCGCCAACTAACCCCAATTGAATTAGGGACAAGGAGAATTTCATCCCCCATCAGCAGGGATGGTATTACCTTTTTCGACTATGGAGAATCTTTATAGGGATTCTCCTCTCTATAGTAGAGATTCCCTACGGAGATCCTAATATCCCTGTGAGATTTTTAAACCCGTGAGATTTACATTAAAATAATTAAACCTTATATTTCTATTTTTTGTATGGTAAATAAATCCCTTGGTGACCTCAACAATCCGTACAGTGAGGCTGAATAAAAATGAGGGTCGCGTTATTTGAAAGCTGGTATACCGTAGAAAGAAGGAAGAGCTCCCCCCTACTCTCCTTTCAACAACGTTTGGGTTGATTGTGGTGACCTCGCACGCAAGGCGACGATATGCAGATCTTCGTGAAAACCCTAACCGGGAAAACCATCACTCTCGAAGTCGAGAGCAGCGACACCATCGATAACGTCAAGGCCAAAATTCAGGTCTGACATTCGAACTTTCTCTTCATTTCATTACCGCGTTGAAGATTCTGTTGTTGAAGATCTACGGTTTCGTTTGCTCTTCGGTTCGATTGTTGATTAGGTTTTGTAATCGTGTTTGGTTTATAGGTTGACTGTGTTTGCTCTTCGGTTCGATTCTACCTCTACTTTTAGTCTTCTTTTTTGTTGAGTTTAGAGAGTAACGTATAGTGATAAAATGGTTCACAGTTAAATTTTATGGTTGATGAATCAGTCGTGGACCGCCTTTGAATTGCTCGTGAAGCACTTTGTTAGTGACCGGTGTCTCCATAACCTAGGAGAAACCAAAGAAATATGATGTTGCTGCTAAGACCCGAACTCACGACCTCGACCTCAGTTAGAGTTTTTAGTGCCCTTTTCTTTTCTTTGCCACTGCACCACACCCCTTAAGGTACCATGAAAAGGATTATTTTTTTGATAACTATGGGTGTTCGAATCTTTTTTAGTCCCTCATTATTTTGGTTTGATTTATCCTTTGGGAATTAGTTGGGCGGCCCAACCCCATAACTCAGGGTAATCAAGTGAATATAATGCAACTACCAAGAATCGGACTCATAACCTCTGCCTGAATTAGAGTTTGCAATGCTCTTTTCTTTGCCACTACACCACACCCCTTAGGACGTCGTGAAAAAGATTACTGATTGAGTATCATTGTGGATGGTGTGCTAAATGAGTGTAAAAGGATTAAGGAAGACAATATTGGGCATTTGTTGGTTGGGAATAATGGATTTTTTGGCTCTACCGAGTGAAGTTGAATTGATAGAAGGAATCGACCCCAATTCTTTTTGTAGTTGTTGATTGAACGTGGAGCATTTGTTTGCAATGCGAATGAGCGAATCTTATGACGTAGATTCTACTTCATGATTATAATAAGTTTGATGTTGTGGATTATTGAGCATCGTCTTCTATATTTATGAAAGTTCTGCTCAAAGTAGTAACCATATTCATTTTTGTCTCTTTATTAGAGTTCTCAAGCTTTATAATTCACAATTTTGCATCCTGGGGTGTCTACCATACGTGGGATATCATTGTGGATTTATTGGCAATATAACATGGTAATAGTGCTCAAATAGTTTGAGTTCGTTGGTTCAAACCTCCTTATAAGAATTTGCACATTCTGCATAGGATGATTGTTTCAATGTTAACTTATAATCTATTATTGGTCCTCTACGTGGCAGCTGTTGCTTTTAGTTGTTGGTCAGCTAACGAGGTTATAGTTGGGGCATCTGGATTGTTAATGATATGGGTATCTTTGTAATAATGGGGTGAAGGACTTATGTTTTTCTTCTTCGATGAGGGCAACAGAAGTTGGCACTTAATTGTTTAACTGTAGGAGTATATGCCAAATTTGTATTCTTGGGTTTTGCAGCTCTCCCATGGAGCTATTCTGAATTTCTGTTTTGCTTTTATAAACGCAAAACCTTTTCTACCTACACAAAAGCTCGTTTCTATAAGAGAAGGTAGTGTTGTCTTTATGGTTCTTTGGATACAGTGACCTAACCTTGTGCTCACGGTCAGATTAGACTCATGCATAAGTCACTTTGTTGTGACGATGCATCACAATTATGTTATTCTGGTTGAAATTAAATTCTCACAAATCAGGACAATTCTCAATTTTGACCTGCTTTAAGATTGTGAAACTGTCAAAACAACAATTTGCTGATGGAAAAAAGTGTTTTTTGTTGCTATATGTTATGAGCTTCACCTGTTAGAGTGTAGGTCTATGGATGGAATTCTATGTTTTGTAACCTTTTGAAGGTTGTATAAAAAAATATGAAGCATATTTTCCCAAGCATGCCATTTCTGTGAAAATGGATGCGGAACTCATGAACGTATCTGCAAGTTCTTTACTTCTGTTTAAAGATTGGTTTTGACAGAAGGATCACTTCATTTTGTTGAAAATTTTCATCTTTTATGCAGTTAAATATTTCACAAATGGATGTGTGTTGAAGTTTCCTAGTAAGAACTGTATCCATTGCTTGCAATAAACATGGCTACTTCAGAAAATTACTATTTTGTTGAATGATATTTTACTGAATGTTTGCCTCCACTCTAAAATGCAAACTTCTGATTGTTTTTTTTTTTTTTTTATCACAATTATTTTCTAGCAGCTCGAGCACACCATAATTTGTCCCTAGATCTTCCAATTGCCAAGACGATTTGACTTGTTTTTTGTCAATATGATTATGAAAGTGCATTTTTGAAAAGTAGAGAACTGATCTTTTGAATCTTTATGTATCTCTAATGTTCTATGATTCAATCTTGCTTGAACATGCATTCGCTAAGTCGTGCTTGATTCTGATCCTTCTATTCTTGACCTGTCATGCATGGAAACTTTAACATGAATGTCTAGTGGACCCCTGAACGTGTTTTTAATAAACTCTTCTGGTGCATTGAGCTTTC
Organism: Stephania yunnanensis; assembly: GCA_039657365.1. Taxonomy (NCBI): domain Eukaryota; kingdom Viridiplantae; phylum Streptophyta; class Magnoliopsida; order Ranunculales; family Menispermaceae; genus Stephania; species Stephania yunnanensis. Next base: position 51,845,433 of record CM077588.1, on the reverse strand, counting down.
ATGTTGATACTAAAATGTCAATATTTGCTTCATTTTCTTTGCAACCCTAAGCCCTAAACCCTAAATTCCTATGATATTTGCTTCCTTTTCTCTGCAACCCTAAACCCTAAATCCCTGCGGTGTATGTATTTGCTATCACATGTATCAGTGTATTCAATGGTATTTCAGCCATGTCAGTGGAACCATCGTTGCTGCTGTGGTTGCAGAATTTTTTTTTTCCTTATCTGTGGACACTGCGACAATGATATTTATTTACTTCCTCTTATTCGTCAGTTCTTATGATGTGTTTATCGAGTATCTCTTGGTGGGGTTTCTTTCCATTGTGCTCCTCTCCCATACTTGTAATATTGACTGTTCAGTTTACATATTCATATCACGAGTCTTGATCTACTTCCATGACGTTTTTGTGAGGAATACTGCCATGATTAATATGTGAATGTTCTTTTCAGGACAAGGAAGGTATCCCTCCTGATCAGCAAAGGCTGATTTTTGCTGGTAAACAGCTGGAAGATGGCCGTACACTTGCTGATTACAACATTCAGAAAGAGTCTACGCTTCACCTGGTTTTGAGGCTTAGGGGTGGAACAATGATCAAGGTGAAAACACTTACAGGGAAGGAAATTGAAATCGATATTGAGCCTACTGATACAATTGATAGGATAAAGGAGAGGGTTGAGGAGAAAGAAGGGATCCCTCCAGTGCAACAGAGGTATGCTTTCTTTCTTTTCATCATTATGATTAATCTTTCTTTATTTTTTCTTCCTTGCACAGAAAGTCACATTGCGATTTATCGATGTTAGATTATGCGTAAGAAATGTTGATGTATCTTTAGCGTGAGAAAAGAAAATAGAAAGAAAGAATGGCAGTTTTAGCTTTTTTCTTTTCTTTGATTCCAAAGAGCCGCTCTTCTAGTGTTTTATGGAGTCATAATTGTTATTCAAAATCCACATGCATTACATGTTGTGCCCTTTCTAGACCTACTTTAGGGTTATGTGTGTTTGTGTGGCGAATTGTGCAAAGATGATTATGTTTATGGTCATTGGATTAATATCTAAAAATCACAAATAAAATCATCCGCAATGATGATTTTTGAGTCGCCATAGCAGTAATACCATTCATATAATTACTAAGAAGTTACTTGATAGACTTGCCCTTTTTTTTAAAAAAAAATTTGGTTGAAGTTTTGTTCATAGATCTAAAATTTCGAAGGAGGAATTGTAATTGCGTTGCTTTATTTATTTTTCCTAATGTAGGCTCATTAGGCTATGTTGTCGTTGTTGTTGTTGTTGTAGGCTCATTTATGCGGGCAAGCAGTTGGCAGATGACAAAACAGCACGGGACTACAATATCGAGGGCGGTTCTGTTCTTCATCTCGTGCTGGCATTGAGGGGTGGCCGTCTTTAATCTCTTTTCACACACTGGATACTTTGTTCACCGCAGTCATTCTCGCTTGCTTGAACTGCGACCTTCTCAAGATATCAAATGAATCATTTTAGATGTATTAAAGCATTCTATGTTGGAGCAAACTCAAATTTCATTTCTTGGAAGTTTATGTCTTGATAGTACATGTCAGACTTGTATTTGAGCTTAATTGATCCTTCCTCATGTTATTGATCTCCGAAAATGACAGGGGCACTGGCTTATGATTTCATTGCTCATAGGCATACACATGCACTGTAACAACCCAAAACTCAAAAGACTTGCCTTATGGACAATTTAGTAATTTCGCAAACTATACATCAATTAGTCTCACTATATAAATCTAATTATAAACCCTAGTCACCATTAATCGATTTACGAGTTCAAAATCGAGAGAAAGAGGGAGGGGAGTTTAGTGTTGGTGATACAAAGTTGTGGCATTTGAAGGTACAATTATCTTCCTTAATTGTTCTTTTTCTTTCTTCTTGAATAATTGAAAGCTTGGGTTGGTTTAAAAAAAATGGAAGAGAGACGAACCTTAATAGGGTCGGCACCAATCCAATGAATAAGTGTGCCAATGAATAGTAGTACACTTAAAGATAGACGAGTAACTAAAATTGGGGATCCCAGTCAAGGATTATCTCCTAGTGTAATAGCCACGTGTGAAGATCGCATTGCCAGGTAGAATTTGTAGATGTTGTAAGGACTCCGGATCCGAAAATAAGATGATACAAATTAAAGGAAACCGACACAAAGATAAATTGTTCTAATATAACTAGAAGTGAGTTGACTCATAAACTTGGGGATACCAAATTTTTTTTTTTTGATAAATCATATTTTAAAAAAGAAGGTGAGGTACGCAGTGACGATACCATAAATGAGAAATTAAGGAATGCTCAAAACCAAATGCCTTGTATGGCTCAAAATTTGTACGGTTTAAAGGGCGTACATCAATGTTAATGATGTCGTAATAAACCCGATGATAGGTGAATCATTAAAATTGGGGATACCCAGCTAAAAGAATGTTGTTGTTATGATGGTGCGGTAAGGGACATGTGAACTAACGACTATTGCGGCAAAGTGGAACCTAACATGATTGTAAAGGTGGTTAAATGAAAATGATGTCAATGAATAAATAATATAACTAATGGCACCTAACCTAAGTCAATGATGAATTGATTCTTAAAATTTCGGGATCCTAAGATAGGATCAACCAGTGGGGAAACAAATAAGTGAATATGTGGTATGAAAAAAAAAATTGAAACGAAGAGAGAAAACATTAACTGCGATAGTTTTTCATAATCATAGGATTTGCAAGGCAATACCATGTTCAAGAACTTAAAATTTCAAATCAAAGAGGTGACGTCACGCGAAATCATAAAAATCACATGTGAAAAGTAACTCGAAATTTCTCGGTAAGGGAGAATGTTACTTTAAGAGTTGGACTACTAAACTAAATGGTTTTGAGAAGGAGAAAGGATCAAACTAATGATAGGTCGAGGATTAAAATTGGGGACCTTAAGATAGGATCTACCCCCAATAAAGTTCATATTGTGTAACATAAATAATATGATAACTGGGAACGATGAGAAGATATCCTAAGCTAGTTAACAAACACGCATCTCTAAGTGGATATAAGATGTCCTAAATTTGACACCATTGGGAATCGTTAAATAAAATGTTGCTAATATTTAAGAGCCTGAGAGCTTGGTGTAAGTTTCAGAGTGAAAAGCGGTGTAAGAAAACTTGAAAAACAACCTAAATGAGTAAGTGATAAGTTTGCTTAAATACAAAACTTCGAATGAATGCATGTATGTTATAGGACATTTGATGAATCAAGGGGCATGAACAATTGTTGGGGCATGGGCATTATCCACATTGGAAGTTAAAATCAGTGGATAAATGATAATGACAATATAAAAGTCAAAATCATAATCGCTCATGTTTGTTAAGTAGGCTCGAAAACTCATTCCGGATAAAAGTAAAGTTTGTAAGCGTACATCATCTCGAAGTTAGATTATCCTTGAGAGAAAGTTTTAAATGGCATGACGTGCGAGTACACTTGCCTAAGTACTAAATACACATTACGCAGTACCCGAGAACAAAAAAATAAATAAATAAAAGCGCGTCGGTAGTAACGCACACAAGCAACAAATTGTAATATTGAGGGTGAATTATGAACTTAAAATAGTTGGATCATAGTGAGTTACGAGTCTTTAATGACAAAACCCAAATATGACTTATATATTTCTTAAGAAAAGACATAGAAGTTAAACCACCATTGATTTCACAGTGAGAAAAGTTCTAAATAAATTATAAAAGCTAAGAGTTAGCTCGGGAGGATGATAAGAAAAGATTGAGAGTAATAATAACAGTGAACCTTCACAACGCAAAAGAATTTAAAACGATCACCTAGGATCGTGAGAGTTGATTAGTACGAGACGCGATACGACAAGTCTCCATAAACTCAAGTGATTACAATAAGAGACTTTGGCATGAAACAAAAATTACGATGTAATAAGACACATACGAATGAGTATCGAAAGTTGCTTAGGAAAGTGATGATGATGATGATTTTTCTACATCTTACCAAGGTGGAAGCTTGTTGTGGGAGTAAACGGTTAAATGTGACGAAGAAGTTACGAGGTGAACCGTTAGTTAAGAGTTGACTTGAATTATGAACCCACAAAAATTAATGTCGATAAACATGTAATAATAATGATGTTAAGGTATAATTCTAGAAATAAATATCATGTATGCTCATTTGTAGCCTCCACAGATAAGTCGTAAGTACATGATGAGTCGTTCATTGATATGTGTAACCGAGATGGTGATAGAGATATAGTGCTAATGTTCATATCATAGCAGATAGCTATCTTTGTTCCTACTACCAGTTGGCGGTATGGATTTATTGCCGATAGGCATAGATGTTTTTCGACACAGATAGGCACCAAATCACATCTCAGTATGTTTATTCTTACTTACAGTTGGACGATTTGGGTGCCCATTGCGACTTCGGTGGAGATTACAAATGAATACACATAAATGCGTGATGATAAAGAACTTGGCAGGTAGCTAAGGTATAATGACTCTTTCGAGACCTATACGACACGTGCCTTGGGAATGTTGGCTTGTGGGATGGAAATGGTACTATTAAGAAATTAGAGTAAAGAGTAAGATTTTGCTTAACGCAGGATACGTGCATATTTCGTAAGTGCGGATTTGCATCAGTTAAAAAGAAATGGTCGTAAAAGAAATCGTTACAAATAGATACGCCGGGATATAGACGTACTTTATTTTTACTCAAAAGACATATCCTAGGAGCAATTTAGTAATTTCGTAAACCCTACACCAATTAGTCTCACAATATAAATCTAATTATAAACCTTAGCCACCATTAATCGATTTACAAGACTTCAAAATCAAGAGAGAGAAAGAGGGAGGGGAGTTCAGTGTTGGTGATACAAAGTTGTGACATTCGAAGGTACAATTATCTTCCTTAATTGTTTTTTTCTTTCTTATTGAATAATTGAAAATTTGGGTTGATTAAAAAAAATGCAAGAGAGAAGAACCTTAACAGGGTCGGCACCAATCGACTTTGTCGACGAAAGCGACGGCAGGGTTGTCGCCACAGGCGAGGCACCTGCAAGGGGATCTACGGCGCCGCTCCGAGCAGGCTGCCCGGAGGAGGCGGCGCCGCCCTATGGATAGGGTGCCCCGGGGTAGGTCCTTGCCCAACGCATCCAGGGCCAGTTTGGAACCTGGACATCGGCCCCTGCACTTTAAAAACCAGGGACGAAATGTCCCTAGTCACCTTATTTTGATAAAAATATATATAATATAATATAATATAATATAATATAATATATATATGATATTCATGTATATGTATATATGTATATATACATTCATATAATAAGATAAGAATAAATCCTACTTTCAACTATCGCGTCCTCGAGGGAGACTAGTTGGGTCCCATATGTGACTATGCCAATTTTTAAATTAGCAGCATATACCATATTTGCGTGTATGGTGTGTAAACCCTAGTGTGGGCCCACAACATATATAATACACACTTAATGGAAACGTAAAAAAAGAGGCAACGACTAGGCTAGGGTTGCTAGTTGACCCTATTAATGTGACAAATACGGAAAGAAAGATAATTAGAAATCTTTAATTGATTTAAAATATGAATAATCCTTGATTGATTTAGAATATGAATGATTTTAGTATCTATCTATATCAATTTTTAACAAAGTGAAAGAGAAAAAGAGGCACAACCCAAATGCACAAGTGACCGGAGAGGAGGTTGCAAGTGTGAGAGAGATCCGTAAAGCTTGAAGACATTGAATCGATCTCTTAGTTTTGGTTTATTCAAACAAGAAGAATTATGATTTTAAAAGTATTATATTGATATTCGCGATTAATCGACGAGGCTAAATCAATGCTTTAATGAGATCTTAAAATCGGGCCATAAGGCCCAACCTACAGTACGTGGGAGGGAACGTACACTCATGTGTGTTTCCCTCCCTTAAGCCCAAGCTGGGCTTGGGTTGAAACCAAGCCTAGCTAAGGCAAAGGGTCGATCCAGGCCCAACCAAAGCTATAGGTCGATCCAGACCCACTGGATTGGCCCAAAACAAAAAATATATAAATAAATAAAATCAGAAAAAAATAAAAAATAAAATAGATTAATAATAATGATAATAATCAGAAATAAAATTATATATATAATTTTAAAAAGGGATATTGAAGAGATGTTTTAGTGTATATATATATATATATATATATATATATCTCGAAGTTGTCAAAAAGATTTCATAATTAGATTTAATTATCAAAATGCGATTTAGTTCGTGTGGATAATCAATATTTATTTATTTAGATTTACACGACCTCAGAGTACGCTCGTGAGTGTCAGCTAGGGAATTGAAAAATGGCGTACCAGGTAAATTGAGATTTAAGTTATTGGTTTTATTATTATTATTATTACATTTCTATTAGACTATGTGACATGAATCATTTAAGTAGGACATACGTGTAGATTGGGGTGCATTGTTAGATATTGTATGTAGATAACTTAGTGGAGCTCGCTAGGAGTCATTGCACCAAATACTACAAGTTCAGGACAATTGGACTGTACAAGTGAGAATAACAAAAAGGGATGTCGCCCATAATTAATATTTATTAATTGAGAATATGATTAATTTCAATGTTCTCAATAAATGTTTGGTAGTAGGTGATAAGTCTAGGTTGTGAACTTGGTGATAAGCAAATCTTCACCAGTGTAAGGGAATGGAGTATTGATACCACTTTGGTCTTCACGAACTTCAGTGTGGTTGATGAGTCTATCACAGTAACTCATATACGTTTATGTTGAGTCGTTAATTATGTAATATTATATATAGGTTATTTATATATTTTTAGTGTCAAGTCTCCAAAATACTAGCCTAATTGTGTTTATTTATTATTTTCAGGGTTATTGGAGTGCGCGATTAAATCCGGGGCGAAAAACTACGTAAAATCGAGTATTCATATGCCCGGATATATTTTACACCGAAAGTCACACTAGCACGTATCTCGAGATAATTTTGGTGGGGCCCACACGGGAGACACGAAAGACGTGATGTGGCGGATAGCTAGGCATACATGTGTCAAGTAGTCCTTGCCTGATTTAAAGATATAAGTTAGGAATGTTTTGGTTTTAATAGGAATAGTATAATATTATAATATAATATATGAGAGGGATATGCATGGAAGGGAAAGATATGCATGAAAGAAATAGAAACAGAGGCATCGTCTCATATGAGATTCGACTCTCTCTGGTTGGAGCTTCTCCTATCTGGAAGCCGAACGCTGCTCCGCCCCCCGTTCTTTATTTTTTTTTCTTTTCTTTTGTGTTTTTCAACTATGCGAGGCTAAAACCTCTAGCCTAGGTAAGACTGCGAGAGATGTTCGACTGCGTGCATATCAATGGATTTGTGAGATTTATATATTTTAATTTCAGTCTTTTCATTAATATTTTATTTTCTTGGGTATTGTTTTAACAATCGAGGTTAAACACTGGTTTAAATCTTGATTTACGTGCCAGTAGGTCGTACGCACCCGTACTTGTGCAATAAGACCACACTAGTGGACATTCGACCATACCGATTGATTAGACCCTTTTGGGACCGGTTGAATACCTTAGAAATTTAGGCTAAATCGAACACACGAGTGATCCGATTGTCTAGGTGTAGTGCCTTCACAAAGCCCATTGCGGTCAACACATTAAACCTAATTCACTTGAATATGTGGTTATGTGTTTGATTAGAGAAATAGTCACCGTCGTACCTTGGCTATCGAGATTAGGAAGTGCGAGGAAGCGCGTGCGTCACCGGGTCTATAGCTACACTAAGATATTTTGATTTGCATACTTTACATAAATCGACGACCAAATCCAATCTTTTACCGAACCAAACTTGTAAGTCTTGACCTAGGTATTTTTATTAATTATTTTATTTTCAATTTTATCTCTTTGCTTTAATTATTTTTAGATTAGTAAACTAATTCAATCTCTATCAAACCCCGATTTTCCTTTTGTTATTTTTGACTATAGAAAGAATACCAATCCCTGTGGGATCGACCCTTTGCCATTATTCTACAAAATAATTGGTTTAGGTATTTTTAATTTTATTGGCGCGTTTGGCGCGCAGTCAGTCTAGCATTTGCATATTTTGATGCATTATTAATTATTTGGTTTATATATTTTCTTGCTTATTCCCTTCGTCATATTAAATATTTGCAAGTCATGCATTTTATTTATTGTTGCATCTATTATATGAAATGTTCATAACGCCAGTAACTTAACTTTAACTTATGAGCATCGTTGCCCCTTTGCGCTCAACCAACAATTTTCCCCACATGTTCTTCATCGAGAGTTGATAAGGGGAAAGGAGTAGCTCCGGCTATCTAGAGGACTTTTTCGACCGTTGATTGGTATGGTTTGAGATCGAACCAATGTTTTGTTTTTATTTATATTATCTATCATGGGTTTTGGGATTTGAAATAAATCGAACCAGAGGAGTATTTATTCTAGTTGATAACTCTTGTTTTCCAGTATTGACCTTATGTGGAAACATTGAAATAAGTTTTAATTTATGATATTCCGCTGCATTTATGATTGTTTAATTTGTATTCCGATTGCAGATGTAAGATGATAAGTTGATTTCGAAAGAAGGCTTACTAGTTAGGTTCTTAACTCAGTGACCAAGTTGGTTAGTGAGTTATGGATCGAGCTAGGCCGATCGGGATTCATTTAGGAAAATGGATCCTAACACAACCCCTCGCACCGGACGACACTGAACCCATGGGACCCACACTAGTGGAACCCCAAAGTAAATTTAATGGTGAATTGAAATTTAGAATGTAACTTGTTGTTGATGTGATGTGTCCTAAATTGTTTAGATTCGTAAGGCGGTTCACATTGGACCCCGAGCGCGCGAGGATCGAGAAGAGGATTCCCGAGGAGTAGAGGTAAGTAGGGAGCTTCGTTCATGCATTAAATATGACTTAAATATTAGATAAATAGAGATATCGCATTTATATCTAAAGACTCGGGATTGAGTTGCATTTAGTTAATGGTATGAATATACTTATCTATGGAATGTATGTATATGAACACTTGTGCTATTCGATCAAATATGGTGATGTGACAGTATGTTCATCAAAAGAGAGTGGTCCGCGCCACGAGTAGCGGTGGTGTGGCAGTGTGCCCACCAAAAGAAAGTAATCCGCGCTACGAATTGCAGTGATGTGGTTACGATCCCACAAAAAAAAATTGGTCCGCACCATGAAATATCAAGTTCACAAGTGGTCACAATCGGTGATGGCTTAGAAACACTTACTATTGGTTTGATGGAACTAGGTGGAGGTCACAACGGCCATTATGACCACCAATGGTTCAAATCACCTCGAGGGTAAGTGTTTCGGTTACCGAATTCATGCTATTAGCTAAAATGCATTAAATGAAACAACGACTTATATTTATTACTATTTCTTATGGTAAATCTCGTGTTGGACTTCGTTGCATGAATAAAAAAAATTAGTTACGAATTGCGAATTCTTTTGCATGATGTGGTTTTAAAAGAATGCTCACTTTCTTGCTTATTGAACTATGAATCTTACATTTATGTTTTACTTGACTTGGAACTTGTTTACTCCCCCTTTACGAACAAGAACCATGTTTTCATTATCTTTCATTAAATGTTTTACAATTTGGTTTACCACTCATGTGTAGAGTTATTTTGCTTTATAGGTAATACTTGCATGTTTAGTGTTTGAGCGAGTTTTCTCTCTTATTGAGCTTCGTTGGTTCTTTAACTCACCCCACTTACATCTCAGGTATCTACATCGGCGCTAGATCGAGAAAAGTGATAGACGATAACTTGAAGCCTTCTCTTTTAATATGAGCTTAATATTGTATTATCTATATATTTTTTTTTTTTTTGAAACTATTAAACTTGAGTTATATTTTAAAGTAGGTCATTCGGGTAGTTTGAACAGTATCTCCTTTGTAGTAAAGTTATTTGGGAACTTTTGGATAACCCTACATGGTTGTACAAAATGAAAACTCATTTACGGTTCTTTGGTAGACATATGGATTTGCTCTATATTTTACTCCGCATTTTATTTTCATATTGTCTTTATGATTATTCCGCAAATGGATTTAGGCATGCCACGCCGCTCGCTCGGGCCTGGTTTGGTTATTAGGCTTTAGGTGGCGACCCTAGCTCAGGTGAGGGTTGTGACGGCCCCAATTTTCCACGAATTGGGCCCCGCCCGGCCTAAGCCCACGTGAACCCCCGAGCCCGTCTCGCAAGGTCAACGCGGACCTAGTCAGCCTTCCAATCCATCATTTTTCCCAAATTCAACATTTTACAGTTGAGTTATTAATATTTTTCGAGTTTTACAATTTTAGCGGAAGCAATTACTACAAATAAAATAACTCAACCATAATTTCAAAGAGTTAGGCAACCTAAATGTGGAACCCAACATAAATATTATCAGAGGAGAGTAAATACAAAATATACAAAAAATCACCTAGCTATGAAGCCTTTCCTTCGCTACTCGTCCGCGGCGCTGCACTCAGTCAAACATAAGAATGACGAGCCCAAGTAAGTAAACCAGCTAGGGACATATACAGTATTTCATGTTTATCCATTGACTGTTGTTATTTATTGTTTTGTGCTAACTTATTGTTGTTCACTGCAATACTATGCCCATACTATGCCCATATGTGTAGTTCGCTGGGGTTAACTCGCTCGCACGCACATATGGGGGAAACGTAGAAGATGTATATGTCTTTCAGAGTAATTGGGGAGGCATATACATCTACCTTGGGAGTGAAAGTACTATGCCCATATGTGTAGTTCGCTGGGGTTAACTCGCTCGCACGCACATATGGGGGAAACATAGAAGATGTATATGTCTTTCAGAGTAATTGGGGAGGCATATACATCTACAGTGGGAGTGAAAGTACTATGCCCATATGTGTAGTTCGCTGGGGTTAACTCGCTCGCACGCACATATGGGGGGAACATAGAAGATGTATATGTCTTTCAGAGTAATTGGGGAGGCATATACATCTACCTTGGGAGTATCACTCATTGATGGATTGTTTACAGTCTTGTATATTCATGCGTGTTTATTTCTTTCGTTATATTTGCATGAATTTGATCGCTTTGGATATCATGAACTCGTTGCTTTGGATATTGTGAAATGTCGTATATATGTCCTCTTTGGATTTACTTACCTGGGCTCGTCATTCTTATGTTCGATCGAGTGAGTGCAAGTGACGGACGAGTAGCGAAGGGAAGGCTTCATGCTAGGTGATTTTTGTATATTTTGTATTTACTCTCCTCTCGATAATATTTATCTTTGGGTTCCACATTTAGGTTGCCTAACTCCTTGAAATTATGGTTGAGTTATTTTATTTGTAGTAATTGCTTCCGCTAAAATTGTAAAACTCGAAAAATATTAATAACTCAACTGTAAAATGTTGAATTTGGGAAAAATGATGGATTGGAAGGCTGACTAGGTCCGCGTTGACCTTGCGAGACTGGCTCGGGGGTTCACGTGGGCTTAGGCCGGGCGGGGCCCAATTAGTGGAAAATTGGGGCCGTCACAGTTGGTATCAGAGCCTGAATTTTGAGAATCTCATGGCTTAAGACATTGTGATACCAACGTCACGGATTGGTATCGAGCCTAGGTTCAAAGCGAACCTGGGGAAAGTTTAATGGGCGAAATAAGACACAAAACAAGCGGAAGTTAGGAATGGTTGAACTTAGAGTGGAACCCTATGATCCTGACTTGAGTCTTCGTTGGGAAGTGAGGAGAGTAGGAAAATGGAAAATGGTAGAACACCTGGCGGATATGGAAAATGGAAAGTGAGAAATGGCAAATGGAAAATGGAAAATGTTTATAACATTTTTTTATCTCATATACGTTTCGAGGTGGGCTGGTACCCTTGGCGTATATGTGGACCATAGATGGATGGATTCGAGGAATCGTGACTATGGAAATGATTAATTGGATAGAAATTAAATGGAATCAGTTAGTGATCAATGTTTCATTGGCATACGTGATTTCATTTTTAGTAAATCAACAGTTTTTCCAGTTGTTTACAACATTGTGGACAAATGGGTGAAAGTATTGGGGTTGCCTCGAGATTCGTGTTGCACGTATCTCGAGGACACATTTTGTGACGGCCCTCGCCGCCCCGGGGTGACGTGTCTCCATGTACCCCTAGCCAGCTGGCTCTATACACGTGTACGCCACCTGCCCGTCCTTTTCCATCTCGAAATTCGTACGTGCATGTACGTACATTCTATATATGTGACAATCAGCGGAAGTTGTACGTAAATTATAAAAGTATTAAGCAATTTTAAGGAAACCTACTGTGGAAAAACCCCTGAATATTTCCAAGTAACCAAATTGTACTACAAGTTTCCAAACATTTCCAAAAGACATTAAAATATTACACATACAAGTAGTTCTCAAAGGTAGCGATCAAATGTAGTCGCCTAAGATTCCTTTGCCTTTACTGGTATTAGGATCTGCACTCAATCATCACAGAAGAAATTGGATGACGAGTCCAGTCAGTAAAATCCCAAGGAACTCCTCCGAGCATTCATATCCATAAATAGAATTCAATAAATACTGTGAAATAAACATGCGGAATGTCACAGACAACTGTAAGTAGAGCATCGCATGCGTAAATCACAATAAAGTGCAACTGTGTGTATGTCTATTCCAGTCATACTAAACCATACTCCGGACTTCCTTCCAGGATTCCACTAGTGGCGTACCCAACTAGCTATCACCGATCCCCCTGGGCCGACATAAACCAACGACGCACCGACAACCGTATCAATTCCTCGGGTCGTTATCCCCGAGCACTCCGATACACACGCCATGGTATAGATTGTGTAGACACACAACGGAAATCGGTGGGAATAACTCACCAACCGTCCAAAAGAGAACATAATATGAAGTAAATAAAAAAAGACAGGAATACTGTAATTGAATGAATATACGAAATAAAGTAAATACTCGAGAGTTTTTCCTTTGGGTTTTACAAACCTCACAACGCGCTCGTAGTCAATTCCCCGAGTCCAAGTCCACTGGGTCTTTGGTTGCCAATTGATCACCCTATGTCCATTATCAATAATGTCATTTATCATGAAAATTTACAACTAATTCCTACAATTGGTTAGGCCAAACTTGTCCATTTCGCGTTTTTCAAGGCAAATTAGAAATCCTCAATTCCCATTTCTTTGGCCATAATTTTTCCGATTTTTTTTCCAGAATTTTCCTTCCATTTTCCTTCTTTTTTCCTCTTTTTTTTTTCTTCTTCTTTTTTCTTCGTTTGGGCCGGGTCGGGTCCGGCTCTGGTCCGAGTCGCCTGGACCCGGGACCGCCCGGGTCCGGGAGGCGGCCGAGCCTTGCGGCTCGGCCCGCCCCCTGAGCGAGCCAGCCAGGGGGAGCGACGCACACGCGCGTGACGCGCGTGTGTGCGCGTCTCCCTCACCTCCTTCTCTCGGTTTTTTTTTTTTTTTTTTTTTTTTTTTTTCTTTTTTTTTTTTTTTTTTTTTTTTTTTTTTTTTTTTTCATTCTTCCTCGGGTTGGGGTGGCTCTCCACCCCAACCATGGTGGAACCGATGGCGGGGAGGTACCCCCGCCATCTCCATCATTGCGACAACGGGTTCGGCCACCATGGCCGAACCCGTCGCTCCACCATCACCAACGAAACAACCATAATAACATAATAATCATCACATCATCCTTACCACCAAGGTATGTTTGTTGTTCTCCTTTCCTCCTCCTTGACCAGTTCCTCTCCCTCTCTTTCTCTCCAACCAAGCCAATTTTTCCTCCCCGATTCATTCTTCTTATAAATCCACCCCTCTCACATCATTTTCCAACTAATTGAAGACTTTTGATGGGAGATCCGGATTTTGGGGAGAAATGAAGACTTTCATCCGGAATTTAGAGGAGAAATGAAGACTTTGATCCGAAAATTATTGGAGAGAAAGACTTTTGTGTGTTTATTATCCCACCAAAGTGTGTATTTCCCCAACTTAATGTTCAAATTCCTATCAATCGCTTGCCTTGTACCGCGTCGACACGCATAATCACACGCATTTTTATATAACATACACATGTATCAATATATTGTACCGCAAATAAGCATGCAACACACAATTTCATAACATACCTAAGTCCACATGTGTCCTAGCCTACTGCGACGTCTACATGGATTCGAGTCAAGGCGTCCACGTCGGCAATTTATAAAAATGGGCCGTGACAACTCTTCCCAACTAAATAAAATTTCGTCCCGAAATTTAGCTGTGATTAGAGAATAGCTGAGGATATCGCGCCCTCATCGTCGACTCGAGCTCCCAAGTAAGTCCCTCCGTCTTATGATATTGCCAACGAACTAAGACTTTTGGAAGTTCTCTGTTCAGAAGAATTTGTACTCTACGGTTAACGATCTCTATCGGTCTTTCTTCATATGTCACGTCAGGTTGGACCTCCACTTGTCCCAACTCAATCATCGGTCTCGGCCCTGTCCTAGCGAGTCGCAACATAGAAATATGAAATGTCGGATGCACTCCAGCTAACTCGGCAGGTAAATCTAACCGATATGCAACAGGGCCTACTCTCTGTGCAATCCGATAAGGCCCAATGTATCTCGGCGCTAATTTTCCTTTAATGCCAAATCTCTGTTGACCTTTCCAAGGAGAAACCTTCAATTACACCATATCGCCTTCGTCATAGCTCAGACCATTGCGATACATATCCGCGTATTTCTTTTGTCTATCCTGTGCAGCTCGAAGTTTCTGACGAATCTGTCGAATCTTCTCTGTGTGGTCAACAACTATCTCAGGCCCTATTGTCACTGTATCTTCCGGTTCTGCCCAACAAGCAGGTGATTTACAGGGTCTCCCATACAATGCCTCAAAAGGTGGCATACCAATGCTCGCCTGGTAGCTGTTATTGTATGCAAACTCACACAGAGGCAGATAATCCTCCCACGAACCCCCAAACTGCAATATGCATGCCCTAAGCATATCTTCCAAAATTTGAATTAACCGCTCCGACTGACCATCAGTCTGAGGATGATAAGCGGTACTAAACTGCAATCTGGTGCCATATTGTTCTTGCATTGCTTCCCATAGTTTCGAGGTCAACACAGGATCTCTCGTCGACACAATAGAAACTGGCACCCCATGAAGTCTAATAATCTCTCGTTCAAACAATATGCTCAGGTGGGAAAACGAGTATTTCATCGAAATTGGAATGAAGTGGGCTGACTTCGTCAGTCTATCAATCACTACTACCTGCATCGCATCGTGATGCTTCGATGTCCATGCAACCCGCTAACAAAATCTATAGTGACATGTTCCCATTTCCACTATGGAATGGGCAATGGCTGTAATAATCCACCAGGTCGTTTGTGCTCAGCTTTCACTTGCTGGCAAATGTGACAACTCCTGACGTACGCTCCTATGTCAGCTTTCATCCCTGGCCACCAGAATAACCGTTTCAAATCATGGTACATCTTAGTCCGACCAGGATGAATTGTGTAACGAGACCGGTGTGCTTCCTCTAGTATCCCGTTCCGTATCTCCTGATCCGCAGGAATCCACAATCTCCCTCGGTACCTCAAACACCGATCTGTGGTTTCCGCCCAATCAGTGCATTTCGGATCCCGTGACAGACCACTGACCCGCTCATAGAGCCCATCAGCCTTCTGACACTCCGCAACCCGTTCAATTGATACGGTCGGTATCCTCAATTGACAACAAATGTGACGTTCAGTTGTCGTTGACAGCTCAGTCATACACATAACTGATGCTGCGTGTAATAAGTCATGCTTATGTGTCATTTGTTGCAGAACAGTCTGACTGTCAAGTCCACTCCTGCTCAATGCATCTGCTACGACGTTCGCTTTGCCAGGATGATACTCAATAGAGAAGTCGTAGTCCTTCGGACAACTCACCATCTCATTGGCGCATATTCAGCTCCCTTTGAGTGAAAATATAGCGTAAACTCTGGTGATCTGTATATAATTCAAATCGCACGCCATAAAGATAATGCCTCCAAGCCTTTAGTGCAAAGACGACCGCTGCAAGTTCCAGGTCGTGTACAGGATAATTTCCCTCGTGGGGCCTCAATCGTCGAGAAAGGTAGGCAACAGGTCTTCCATCCTGCATGAGCACACCTCCAAGACCAATGCCCGACGCATCCGTAAATACTGTCAAAGGCTTGCCCGACTCCGCAAAGCTAATACAGTGCGAGATGTTAATCTTTGTTTCAATTCAAGAAAGGCTTGCTCACACTCCTCCGTCCAATAAAATTTGACGTCTTTCTTCGTTAGCCTTGTCATCGGAGCTGCGATCGAGGAAAATTCTCGCACAAATCGTCGATAGTATCCGGCCAGTCCCAGGAAACTCCGTATGTCAGCTACAGACTCAGGCGTCTTCCAATCAACGATCGCTCTAATCTTTTCTGCATCTACGGAGATACCCTGTTCACTGATGACATGGCCTAAAAATTTCACCGCACGTAGCCAAAAGTCACACTTGCTAAACTTAGCATACAATCGGTGTTCTCTCAGTGTCGTCAACACTGTGTTCAAATGTTCCTCATGATCCACCCGATTCTTTGTCAGAATCAAGATATCGTCAATGAATACAATGACGAATCTATCCAAATATGGTCTCATGACCCTATGCATCAAGTCCATGAAAATTCTTTGGAGCGTTAGTCACGCCAAACGGCATAACCGTGAACTCGAATAATCCGTATCTCGTACTAAAAGCGGTTTCGAATATCATCTTCTCGTATCCTCAATGGTGATATCCTGAGCGAAGGTCAATCTTCGAGAAGAATCTGGCACTCGTCAACTGATCAAACAGATCATCGATCCTAGGAAGTGGGTAACGGTTCCTCACCGTTACTTGATTCAACTTCCTATAGTCGATACACATCCTCAGCGTACCATCCTTCTTCTTCACAAACAGTATTGGAGCTCCCCAAGGAGACATACTAGGATGAATGAAGCCCTTCTCCAACAGCTCATCCAACTGTCGTCTCACCTCCTCCTCGTTCACATTGGTGCCATCCGATAAGGTCGACTGGCAATCGGTTGCGTTCCTGGTATCAACTCGATCATGAACTCAATAGCTCGCGGTGGTGGCAATCCGGGTAAATCATCAGGAAATACATCAATGAAATCACGAACCACCGGAACGTCCTCAATTCGTACTCCAGTTCGATCCTCCGCTCGATCATCGCGCGAACGCCTCCATCTCTTCTTAAGCAGTAGCTAGTCGACCTCTCGTGATGGGTAAATCATTGCCGATCCAATTAATACAAACTTCGGTATTCCAGGAATATGGAACTCTATCCTCTTGCCGTAACAATCTATTTGCGCATGATAGGATGCTAACCAATCCATTCCTAGCAGTATATCAAACTCTAGATACTCCAATACTCGAAGATCCGCTGGTAGCTGATGTCCCTCTACCTCGATCATCACGTTTCGACATATTCGATTTGGGTATATCTTATCCCCAGCAGCCGTACTGAGGACAAGATGTGGTTCTATAGTTTGTGTAACTAATCCTAACAATCCGACAATACGTCCAGCAAGAAATGATAAAGTACTACCAGAATCAAACATAGCATGCATGTGGCGACCAAATATAAGTAATGTACCTTCAATAAGCTGCCTAGTCGCCCCGCCATCAGGCTGTGCTAATGCATGTGTTCTTTCCCTGGCCTGATCCGACGTTTGTCGTGTCGACAGTGGTGTTCGACAGTCAGCTCTCAAATGCCCCTTCTGCCCACATCGGTGACATCTACGAGTCTCCAGTCTAACCGTCTGTCCATCTCCAGATTTCGGACCCTGACGGTACTCATGTGGTTGTGACTTCGATTGATCCACCGGTGCTGCAGTGATAGCATGAACTAGTTGTGGTTCCCCATACCGGAACTGTCTGCCTTGAGTCTCATCTCGGCGACCACCCTCTCGTCTATCAATTCTCCGACTTCTATCTGTACCCTCCATTGGCCTTTTCCGTCTCTGAGTTGACTCGGAACTCTGCCCTGATTGCATATCCCTACCAGTCACACGTTGCCCAGCCTTCTGCAGTAAGTATGTTTCATGTGCCAATGCCCTATCAAGGATCTCATGCAGTGTGGTGGCTCCAGATGAGACAATTGCGGATGCAATCCTGTCATCGACCCCTCGGGTAAAGTAATAAATCTGCAGACGCTCCGTTCCGGCAACATCCAAAGCGAATTGAAGCGAGAGTCGATATCTCTCCATATATTGCGTAATGTCCGACTACCCTGTTTTAATGATAGGAACTCCTCCCTCGCCTCGGCCTAACCTCCATAGGTATGAATTGATCATAGAATAATTCCCTAAACTCGCCCAGTCGTTGGTTCGGGATGAGTATCCGTATATGTTGTCCACCATACAAACCCGCACTTCCCCTCAAACAAAGCTCTGACGGTCGTGTGCTTGCCGCTTCATCATTTCTCATCAACTTATGAAAACGCTCGATGAGACAAGATCCATCTTCCGGCCACTCGGGATCTCCGCCTCCATGGAAGAAGTCGGGCTTAAATTTCAAAAACTCCCTTAATAACTTCGTCTCGGGTGATAAGACGAATGTTGATGGAGTTTCGATTGTTGGGGTGGCAATAACTCGATTCACTCGTCGTGGGTGGAGGCGTGAGAGTGGACGTCTCCAAAGGAGCGACAACCGTGGTATTGTCTCGTTGTTGCCTCTCCCACTATCCCCCGTATCGGTGTCCGGGGTACCACCGCACAAAAATTGTTTCATTGGTATAGTTACGATCATTGGCTCTCTACCGACGTAAGTCTTTGTCGACGTTGCTGGTCTGCTCCCGTAGAAGCCGCAATACCTCGGCCATCTCGTGCTTCTTGTGCCGAGAGTCTTTCTTCCATACCCATTGTCACCGCACATCCCCGGTCGTAACGCTAGTCTGTACGAGTTTCCAATGGCACACCCGATTGTCCGTCCATGTTCTCGCATCGAGAACGCTTTTCCGAATCAATCACGAGGTATATACGTATAATATATATTAAAACAAGAATATAACATGTATATACATTCGAACGCTACCCGCCTCTGATCACTTCCCAACTAAAGTGTCAGGCACTAACTTCGGGTTTTCCACATCTAAGTTTGTTGTTTAAATTTTATTTTCTCTGATACCAACTGTGACGGCCCTCGCCGGCCCGGGGTGACGTGTCTCCATGTACCCCTAGCCAGCTGGCTCTATACACGTGTACGCCACCTGCCCGTCCTTTTCCATCTCGAAATTCGTACGTGCATGTACGTACATTCTATATATGTGACAATCAGCGGAAGTTGTACGTAAATTATAAAAGTATTAAGCAATTTTAAGGAAACCTACTGTGGAAAAACCCCTGAATATTTCCAAGTAACCAAATTGTACTACAAGTTTCCAAACATTTCCAAAAGACATTAAAATATTACACATACAAGTAGTTCTCAAAGGTAGCGATCAAATGTAGTCGCCTAAGATTCCTTTGCCTTTATCGGTATTAGGATCGCACTCAATCATCACGAAGAAATTGGATGACGAGTCCGAGTCAAGTAAAATCCCAAGGAACTCCTCCGAGCATTCATATCCATAAATAGAATTCAATAAATACTGTGAAATAAACATGCGGAATGTCACAGACAACTGTAAGTAGAGCATCGCATGCGTAAATCACAATAAAGTGCAACTGTGTGTATGTCTATTCCAGTCATACTAAACCATACTCCGGGACTTCCTTCCAGGATTCCACTAGTGGCGTACCCAACTAGCTATCACCTGATCCCCCTCGGTGGCCGACATAAACCAACGACGCACCGACAACCGTATCAATTCCCTCGGGTCGTTATCCCTGAGCACTCCTGATACACACGCCATGGTATAGATTGTGTAGACACACAACGGAAATCCGGTGGGAATAACTCACCAACCGTCCAAAAGAGAACATAATATGAAGTAAATAAAAAAAGACAGGAATACTGTAATTGAATGAATATACGAAATAAAGTAAATACTCGAGAGTTTTTCCTTTGGGTTTTACAAACCTCACAACGCGCTCGTAGTCAATTCCCGAGTCCAAGTCCACTTTGGGTCTTTGGTTGCCAATTGATCACCCTATGTCCATTATCAATAATGTCATTTATCATGAAAATTTACAACTAATTCCTACAATTGGTTAGGCCAAACTTGTCCATTTCGCGTTTTTCAAGGCAAATTAGAAATCCTCAATTCCCATTTCTTTGGCCATAATTTTTCCGATTTTTTTTCCAGAATTTTCCATAATTTTCCTTCCATTTTCCTTTTTTTTTCTCTTTTTTTTCTTCTTCTGTTTTTTCTTGTTTGGGCCGCTGTCGGGTCCGGCTCGGTCCGAAGTCGCCTGGACCCGACCGGCCCCGGTCAATGGTAGGCCGAAGCCTTGCGGCTCGCCCGCCCCGCCTGCGGCTCGCTCTTTGCCTAAGCGAGCCCTGGGGAGTGACGCGCGTGTGTGCGTCGTCTCCTCACCTCCTTCTCTCGGTTTTTTTTTTTTTTTTTTTTCCGAACCCTTTTTTTTTTTTTTTTTTTTTTTTTTTTTTTTTTTTTCATTCTTCCTCGGGTTGGGGTGGCTCTCCACCCCAACCATGGTGGAACCGATGGCGGGGAGGTACCCCGCCATCTCCACGTGACCAACGGGTTCGGCCACCATGGCCGAACCCGTCGCTCCACCATCACCAACGAAACAACCATAATAACATAATAATCATCACATCATCCTTACCACCAAGGTATGTTTGTTGTTCTCCTTTCCTCCTCCTTGACCAGTTCCCTCTCCCTCTCTTTCTCTCCAACCAAGCCAATTTTTCCTCCCCGATTCATTCTTCTTATAAATCCACCCCTCTCACATCATTTTCCAACTAATTGAAGACTTTTGATGGGAGATCCGGATTTTGGGGAGAAATGAAGACTTTCATCCGGAATTTAGAGGAGAAATGAAGACTTTGATCCGAAAATTATTGGAGAGAAAGACTTTTGTGTGTTTATTATCCCACCAAAGTGTGTATTTCCCCAACTTAATGTTCAGTCCTATCAACTGCCTTGTACCCGCGTCGACACGCATAATCGCACACATTTTTATATAACATACACATGTATCAATATATTGTACCGCAAATAAGCATGCAACACACAATTTCATAACATACCTAAGTCCACATGTGTCCTAGCCTACTGCGACGTCTACATGGATTCGAGCTGGCGTCCACGTCGGCAATTTATAAAAATGGGCCGTGACACATTTGATTTCTACTTGGGGAAGAAAACTTATTTCATACCTTAAGGAGTTAGATTCAAGTCACCCAAAACTCTTGAAAATTCCCTGCACGTGTCGCTAGGGGGATCCACTTGGAAAAATTACTTTGAAGCTACCTTATGGACAATATGTTTCTGATCCGAGGTCGTATTGCATTGCCTCCATGCACAGATCAGATGGGACAATGTTGGTGATTGTGGCGTATTTGGGAATAGTGGAGCTACATGGATAAGTACTCGTGTCTTGAAAATGCGGGAGTCGTTTTCAATTCGGCTTCGAGGATAGTGGAGATAAATAACATGGTTGGTTTGGTGAAGCTAATGGAAAATGAAACAATTCATTTAGAGTAAAATGAAACAATTCATTTGAAACTTAATATCATGTAGGAAATTCATTTCAAGTTGTTCAGTTCGTATTGAAATTGAGAATTTCCTTTACGTAGTGAGACTTGAAACGAAAGTTCGAGTTTCTGTGGTGTGGAATTGATAAAGGAAATTAAGGTTACGAATGGAAAAAAAAAATTAAGGTAAGGAACATTCGAGAACGTCAAGTTAAAAAAAAAAAAAAAAAACGAAGAGCGGACTCAAAATGAGCTAAGTGTTGAGATGACTTGAGAGCTAACGATTACATCATGTACGGACTCCTTTAGCTTTGACGAAAGCTTTGGAGTAGTACTGTTGGATTAGAAGCCCAAGTAACTCCGCTTTAGTGACACTATACATTTGTAGTCTCAGGGTTGGTGAAGTCGACCACCACCTTTAGGGACTTATAAATGAATTAAATGTTACGAGCTGAGGTAGAGCCCGCGAATCGTTTTAAAAGTTAGAGGCCACCTAAGGATAAATCCTACGAGATGGTATATCTCAAGAATTCTCGCATTCTAAAATTTGCTCAGATGCGTTAGTAAACGTACTGACAGGAATTTTCGTACAAGTAAACAAGTGCATTTACTCACTTGACAAATCATTAAGAAAAAAATAAACAAGTGCATTTTAAATGGAAATAATTATGTTTTAATGTGTCTCGAGTTTCGCATCGCACGAATCTCGAGGACACATTAAATTTGGATTAGGAAATACGAGTTCGAAACTTGGGAAGTGTCTCGAAATACGTAATTTGCGAGATTCGATACAATTTTGGTCACACATTGAGGTGGTGCCTTGAGATTTGTGTCGCACGAATCTCGAGGACACATTTGAACGCGTTGGAGTAAACGTGTTGAACTTGCTTACATGAGGAGATGCTGAGCGCGCCTACTGATACGAGAATTAGAGTGACGACTCAGGCGAGGCAGTTTCACGAGTTTTAGCGGCATCACTCGGAAAAGTTTCACGGTAGTACAAATCTTGGAGCAGCAAATATTCGTGATGTTTTGGCCACACCAGATCGAGGTCGAGCATCGTATAAGTTTCGTTGTTCGGCGAGGCCGATGTTTGGTTGTGCACTACGGTGGCATCGATGTGGACGCTCTCGAGTGCAGTTGATGTTATGATGAGTGAGAGCGTGAGAGCACCCGAGAGCAACCTCATAACGTATTGCGTTTCCGCCGTATGAGGAAGATACGGCGCCAAAGTTAGTTGGTTCAACGCAGAGTTTACGCTAGTGGATTACAACAGCTAGCACTGTCAGATCCTTAACATAAGGGTTGATGGCAGAGGTAGTGGCCAGAGATAGGGTCAGAGATCCAGTCGAGTGCACATATAGGGACAACGATCTAGTCGTGCACATGGGAAAGGAAATGGACATGTTCCAGTTGGAGCGAGATTTTAACGTATCTGCATGGGCGTATGGACAGTCAGGTATAGCAGAGTCAGGCATGCTATTGTCACGTCATGTCCGACTACTATCCATCGTAACCTGATAGAGGGTACGAGTTGGGTTGAAACTCACTCGAGTAGCGAGACTGAGTTACATTTCTCGCGGCATACAATGAGATATACGTATGTTAGTGACGGTGGATCGTGAAATTAAAATGTTCGTTTGTATTCCAATATATGTTGCGAGGGTTGCCCTGACATATATTGATTGGAGGAGACAGATGGTGCGTTCTTTGCTTGGAGGTCGCGGAGGAGCCCAGCTCGTCACGGAGGAGCCCAGCTCGTCGCGGAGGAGCCCAGCTCGTCACGGAGGAGCCCAGCTCGTCGCGGAGGAGCCCAGCCCTACAGAGTAAGATGGGGTTATGGCCTTGGGGCGAGTATGGCCTTGGGCGGGTATGGCCTTTGGTCTTCATACACCATGGTCATTTGAGATTTGTTTCAATTTCGAGGACGAAATTCTAATTCGTTGGGAAGACTGTAACGGCCTGAAAAATTTGACTTGCGCCACGTGTCAAGTCAAGGTCGTATGTGGGACCCACTCATCGAAATACGTATATCCGAATCCAGTTTGGGATGATAATGCTAACTATGCGAGGAATTCGAGAAAATGAAACACGAACGAGGACGCGACTCGCGCGAGGAATTCGAGAAAATGAAACGCGACAATGCCATCATTTGACTTAAATCTCTTTGTATTTATGTTAAAGACTAGAGTATCAGTGGACCTTTTCATGCTTAGAATATAAAGACCATCACACAAATCAGCATTTGCATAAAATATTCCTTTACGAGAAATGGAACATCTATTATTCGCAATAATAAAATCAAAATCATCCATATCCAAACATGAAACATAAATGATGTTTATGCTCAAGGAAAGCACAAAATAACAATTATTTAAAGTTAAAATAAGTCCACTAGGTAAGACTAAGTTATATGATCCAACAGCCAGGGCAACAACTTTTGCTCCATTCCCTACGCAAAGGATGACTTCTCATTTCTTCAACTTTCTACTTCTGGTGAGTCCCTGCACATTTATACAAATGTGAGATCCATATCCAGTATCTAATACCCAGGAATCACTAGTAGATAAATTACTTTCAGTAACATAAATACATGTAGTGGTAGTCGCACTACCCTTTTTCTTCTTTAGATCTTCCAAATATAGTTTGCAATTTCTGAACCAATGTCCAGGTGCATGACAGAAATGACAATTTCCTTCCTTAATTTTCTTTTGGGTGTTATGAAGCAGGAACAGGCTGGGGCTTGACTTGTTCCACAAGCTTTGCGTCAGGTGTAGCAGCAGCTTTGACAACTTTAGCCTTGCCTTTGCATTTCTTCTTCATTTCCTTTCCCTTTTGGACCATCAACACATTACTAGAGGTTTCTTGATATTTTGTTCAGCAGATTTTGAACATCAAATGCAACTCGAAATTGATTTCTCCATATTATTCATATTGTAGTTCATCACAAATTGTGAGTAACTTTCGGTAATGAATTCAGGATCAAATCCGTAGCCAACTCTTGGCTTATGGAAATCTCGAGTCTATCAATTTCGGTCAACATAGCCATTCATCTTGAGAACATGAGGACTAACCGACGCACCCTCAATCATCTTGTAAGAATATAGGTTCTTAACTGTCTCGAACCTTTCTTGCGTAGCTTACTGTTGGAACATTTCCTTCAGCGTTATGATCATGTCGTAGGCTTCCATTAGTTCCATGTCCTTCTGAAGTTCAGGAACCATAGTTGCCAGCATAATACATGCAACATCAGTAGAATCGTTGACATGCTTATTATGCGCATCCTTCACGGCATTCGTAGCATTGGTTGGTGGGTCCTCAGGGATTGGAGCATCCAGGATACATCTTGCGTTCATGCTTAAGAGCAATTCTCAAGTTTCTGAACCAGTCAAGAAAATTAGTCCAAGATAGTTTATCCTTCTCAAGGATGGATCGCAGTGACATAGGATTATTGTTACTTGAAGAGGCCATTGATCTACAATAAATATTATGCAAAGTTTATTTTAGTATAGAGAAATAGACTCCCACTAAATTAACAACCCTCCTAAAACACATTGTTTATTTAGGGGACTAAAATTCATATTTCACCTAATTCTATGACAGCTATGACATGAAACACGGAACTAGATTATTTAGGTAGGTAACAGTTACCAATTACATCTTATGTAATTTTTAGATACTTTTATGAGACACGTGACATCTTATGTCTTATCATGTTTTTATCTCATCATGTGCCTAAAACTTAAAACTATTTTGATAGCTTTATTAAGTTGGACCATTTTAAATATTTAAGTAACTCTTATCCAACTTGTCTCACCAAGATAACACAATACACTCCAGCTATGGCTGAAACTGTATTAGTGTGATCGAGGCTTTGACAAGTGTTTAAAATGGATGACGTGAGACTTAAAATTTAATAGAGGATTTTATTCAGTTTTAGTGATTTTATGTAAATAATGAAATATCATATATTTTTATTGATTTGTTAAATCACTAAACAATTTGGAGATTTTATACTGTTCATTAATAAAAGAATTTCCATGTGCTAGGATTAGTTAGACGACGGCGGTCCCCCCCATTGGTCAATGCATGGTGGTTCCATTGACCTGGTCAATAGATGGGGGTATTGGGGCAGCACCTGTTTTTTTTTTTTTTTTTTTTTTTTTTAGAAGACGAATTACAATTCCGAAAATTAAAATTCGCTATAGAAAATCATATTTTTTGCTAATTTTATTCTCCTAAATTTACCCCTTAATTTATTCAAAATTAAGTCAATTAAAATATTTTTAATTAACCCGGACTCACTTCTAACTAATTATCTTATCCTAATCCAATTAGGACTTAAGATATTTGAATCCTATCATATCACCAATAAAAAAATTCTCCATATTCATCTCTTATCCAATAGGGATAACAAAATCGATTTTGCTAATATCTATTAATCTAATTTGTTATATATCTCTTATCAAATAGATATTTCATAACAAAATAGATATAAAGAGATAAATAAACAATTTCGAAGATCAATTATTTGCAATTTTGGTCCTCATCCAAATAATCACAAACATGTCATTGAATCCCAATCGAACCTAATCATATTAGTTTCGAATTAATATTCATACTTATACAATTCAAGAAACGTAAAACAATGTAACCTAAATATGCAAACTGAATTACAGAGATTTCATCCATGCATCAATACAAGAAAAATAAAGATTATACCTAATTGTGTCATGGATCACATAACACAAAATTCAATTCATTAAAATTATTCGAATTAACCTAACATGGTTACTTGGATGTGTGAAACTGATTTCAATTAAATTACGAATATATGTATCATATACACAAAACATGATAATAAATCTTACAGAAAACTTATGTATATCACATATACATCAACTATTAACATACTTTCAATCATATATCATGTATATATCAGAAGAAAACATGCAATGTTTTTAATGGAATCGAACTCGATGGCTCTGATACGACTGTTGGGTTTTGGGGTTCATTCACAGCGGAGATTACAAAACAATTTTGACAAAAACCCCAACAGGATCCGAATCTAATTCCATTAAAAACGTTTAAACCATGAAAAACTTAATCATACCTCAGTCGCAATATACCTTTCTGAAGGTCGATCGATCTCTAAGACGCTGCCAACGACGAACGCCCTCTACCAGTAGTCCACACGAACGGCGGCCGAGATTCGAAGTGCTAGCTTAGAGAATACCAAACCTTTTTTGTTTCTCTCCAAAACGATCCAGATCATACCAAAAACCCTAAGTCGTTTCTAAAACGAAAATATAGTTTTGGCCTTTAATCTTTCGTATGTGTATTCTAACTTAAAGCGTCTATTTATACAATCCTTGTATATAGACGGTTAAGTAAATTACACATATACCCCTACTTAAAGAAGTATAAGTGTAATACACCACAAGGACGTTTCGTCATGAATTTTATCATATAAAATTCATTTTTCTTGAACCATCTTAAAATCTCGTAAAACCATTCTTAGTGTGCGACCCAATAGGCTCATACAACGTTGGCAATGTACCAAAACACATTTTGGTATACAAGTCATAAGCGGCCTCTAGCAAGACATTATGACTACCCAAGTTGTACGAATATCAAATTGATACAACCTAATCAATAGTGTATATAACATCCTTTTGTCACACGATATCCTTTTGATCAAACATAAGACATGGAATTGTCATCCAACATGTTCAATCGTACTAGTCTCGATCTCTAGGTGGACTGAAAACATCCAAGTGACATTGATCAATATGATTCACTTAGACTAGGCCTTTTAACAAGTCTAACACATCGAGGATCACTAGATATCTCTCTTTATATGAGAGGGACAAATTATATCTCGATTACACAACTTCATCACATTGCTCACACAGTAACCAATCGCAACATTTATAATCGTTTGGTTAAAGACAACGTTTGATAGTGTCAAATCACTATGTTCCTAATGTTGAAGACTCTGGTAATCTCAAGTCAGAGGACTGTAAAATATACCTATCATGAGAAACAACTATGACTTAATCCATGTGATGTTCTTATAGCGAGTCGATCCAGTACTTTGTTCCCTAACAAGTACTCGTGATCTTGATTCGTATCCCTATACGTATAATCATCATATGATCATCAATAAGACTCACACTAGTCTTAATTCATTATAGTTCCCAATATAATGATCGACTAGGGATATTTATGATATTTATGTAAATACCTATGGATCTTATTATAATGTAAACATGTAAATTAATTATAATAAACAGCAAATGAAATCCTCTATTTTATTAACTAAAAGTATTCATAAAAACAGTTAATGGATTGACCTAGGGCACATGTCCCAACACAACGCGGTGCTGTTATTCATGTCGAGGGGTGGCGGTGGTCTTTAATTAATTTCTTTTCCGGTACTGTGTTCACTTCAATTGTTTTTGTGAAAACGATCGATGAATGAACATTTAAATGATGTATCGAGACATCCTAATCGACTCTAAATAATTTGGGACGGAGGCTATGTTGTTGTTGTTGTTGTAGTAGTATTAAGACATCATATGCTCATTAATTACTTGAAAGTGCGTGTGTTTCAAATGCTCTACTTCATCTGACATTTATCTTCCTCAAAATGTTGTTCTAGACTCCATGATTCAAGGATTAACTAGTGTTTCAAATGGTATATATATTGTCATTTGAAGTGCATGATTTTTAGTGTAAATTTTATTTTCTAAGTAAGCAGTTATTATTACATATGTTTAATTAAGCTTGGGTTTATACTGTATAACTAGGGAACTCATTTTTCTTTTGAGAAATCAGTTGATTTACAATCTGGAATAAACATATAGATTTGAAAAGTTCAAATACTAGTACACATCCATACAACAAAAACAACGACAAGGGAGAGGCTTCTGTACAATTGTAAATTATACAATTTGTACAAAACACGGTGGGTAGAGGACATTGTGCATTGTGTTGTGCATTTACCATGTCGACCATTTATCTTCCTCAAATGTTGATGTAGGTTCCAGATTCAATGAAGTAGTAATGGAACATTAATGTCCACTGTAGCACTGTTTACATTCATCTTTCTACACTTGTGTCTTTTTTAATTGATTTGTAGTACATGACACTAAAGGTGTGTTTGATAGCAAAGAAAATGAAAAAAATCATAGAAAATTGTCTACTTTTTTTTTGTAACCGTTTTTTATATTGTTTGATAGCTTTGTAACTGCGCTGAGAAAAAAAACCACATTACCCTATTTTCCTCATTTATTTTCTCATCTTTTAGGGTGTGTTTGACCATGTCGACCATTTATCTTCCTCAAAATGTTGATGTAGAAAAAGAAAGAATAAATTCAATGAAGAAAATAAATAGTAATGGAACATATAATGTCAAAAAAAGTAGACAATTTTATATGATTTTTTTCATTTTCTTTGTAGTGTGGAAAATTGAAAATCTTTCAATCTCTCTCACGAACCGATCATTTCTTCCACCCAAACAAACTTTCATTTGCTCTATTTCGGACACTTGTGCTTCATCACCAACATCATCTTTTTTATGATTTGATTTGAGTCATAAAAGAAATTTTTTCTCGTGCAATCAAACAACTATGAGAAAATTTTCTTTATAAAATTCTTTCAAGAAGATTTGCTATAAAAAAAAAAAAAATTTCATTGAAGATTTTTTTGTGCAAATTTTGTTTTCTAAGCATTTATTTTATTATGAGGTGTTAAAGGTTGATTTCCTTACCAATCAAGTGGATGAGATGACTCACTTTCATTTGGCATAAGATTACATGGGTAAGAAGTTGAAGATTACGTGGGTAAGAAGTTGAAGGTAAAATCTTAGGGTAAGTTGTGGTTTTTTTTTTATATACAAAAAAAAAAAAAAAAAAAAAAAAAGGTAGGATTCACTTGTGGAGTTTTTAATGGTGTCAAATAAAAAATGTAGGGTTTTTTTTTTTTAGTCGCACTATAGGCACCCAACTTTTAAAGGACATCCCATTTTTTTTTGGGTTCCTATTGATTTTCTTAGGTCACCTCGACTATTTACCAAAATATCTTTTATGTCAAGCATCGCACCCCACCACCTTATTTGAGAGTCGTTAAGTCTCGATCATGTCTTGTTGAGACTCGTATTACACTATCAGTTTATACCAATCGACATCCAGCTGATGGGTGACCACCGAGACTATATAAATGGTCTCAGTGGCTTTGTGTCGATATATGTGTATATATCTTTATTGACCAACACAACAACTTAATGTCTTTTGATGATAATCGACACAACGACCCGTGTCTAAAACGCATTATCGCCCTATAGACACCCTACTCTTGCATAAAAGCACCTCATTGTTTAAGAGAGACAAATACACCATTTTCATTGAGAACAAAAACTAATTCAAAAAAATAAAGTACGTTCTTTAGTAAATGCCGAGGTGCCTTTAACATTACGCACGATGTTAAATACGTGGACTCGTAAAACAAGAAAAATAATACATTTTCTGAATTTCTTAGTAAAAACTTTTTTTTTAAAAAAAAAGAAAAATATTAGAATAACAACTCTACGTCTCGATGATACCGCCTCAACCGATATGTAATGCATTGAGATTTGTGAAAAAATACATCTCAAGAAATAATAATAATAATTTATACTATTATAATAGCAATCTAAAATGATTAACCTGGAAGTTTTTTTGGATAAAAGTCTCAACAATGACCCTGTGAATTGATATAAATAATTAAAATTAAGGATAAATTAATAATTTAATTGATAAGTCCAAATCAATATGAGGGTTTTCTAATAAAGTGAGATTTAAATGATTTTTTTTTCTCTCTCCTCCACGTTTCTCTCTTCCACTTTGTTCTCTCTTCCCGTCTCTCTCCTCACAATTCCTCCACGGTTATTTTTTCTTCATTAATGTTTTTAATTTTTCACTAACTAAAATTATTCTACTATTTTAATATAATACTTTAAAAAAAACATCTAATATTTTTTTCAAGTGCGCAAGTGTTGATCGACTAGTAATAATAATATGAAAGTATCAACTTTAGCAGTCTAGGGCTTAATTTCGTCTTCATCAACGAATCATCATCATCATCATCGACGAAGGCGACGAATCCATGTTGGAACTGTGTTGAATCGATGGACGCAAAGAAGGCCCTGTATCGAGCGAAGTTGAGAGAAGCCGCCGCGCAGAAGCGCGAGAAGCGCATCGATTCCCCACTCGTCAAGTACGCTACCAATCACTTTTTACTTCATTTGCTTAGGTTTTGGTTCTTCAGGTTTCAAATTTAATTCATAATCTATGTTGGGCACCGTTTTGATTCTTCAATATGCCTCGAATTCTGTCCTTCCTTGCCGGATTTGTGTTCTTCGCAACCCCCATTAATTATTGATGTTGAATTGAAGCAGTTTTGTTTGGTTTGATGGGGTTTGTTTGAAATTTGAATAGTTAGGACGTTAGGTTTGGATTCGTGTTGTGGATTCTTCTTGTTAAAAAAATGGTACTTTTTTTTTATCACTTTTTGATGATTGATGAAATTTGTGTTTTCGTTGCGATTTCGAGGGGGTTGGAATTATAGCAAAATGAATCAGAGATTTTGTGGCATCATGGGATGAGAGTTGTTGAGATGCGGACCGAAAGTTATTCTCACATCGATCGAATATGACTTCATAAAGAAGTACATAAATGATTATCTCCCTCTTAATAGCACTAAAGCCTTTTGAGACAAAACCCCACACCAAGAGTTGAAGGTGGGTTTGTTTGGGGACAATATGGGTGCTGGCGAAGATCCACAGGCTCCCACACGCGTGTGCAGCACGGCCGTGAGAATTTTACAAGAGTTCCTGATTTAATGTAGGTCGGGAATGAGCTCCTGAAAGTAGTAGTGGAAAATATCCGAAATACAATTTTAGTGATGCCCCAACATGCGAAATCTCTACGAAAAGATGTTTCCTTTGAGTTCTTGTAGTCGATGTGTTGTTTTTCGCGGCTGGTGCTCTATTTTTCTGTTGTTAACTAACTATTGTATTGGATTTACTTGTCTAGGTACAATGAGCATGACCAGCCTGTCTGCAGGGTGTGCAATGTAGTACTAAAATCTGATTCCCTTTGGCCGGCGCACCAGGCATCACGTAAACATCATGAGGTAAGAGACTTCGCCCTCTATTGTTGCTGCGTGATTTATTTGCTTAGCCGTCATGGAGAATTGAATATGATATGCTTTATTATTAGAAGATTTTGTCTTAGATGGGCATGTTTGTTTTTGAGATTTTTTTGTTATTATTCTCTTGCTTCTAATGGTGTCATGACTTACAGATTCAGTGGAATTATATGGATGTTGTTTAATGTTGTGTTAGAGACATGTCGCCTTGTCGAAGCACATATTAGTTATGAAGACTTGATTACTTATTACTCTGCCCCATGCCTTACCATCATATCACCTTTTATCCAAGCGCATTTTATTTCGATTACATGAGCATCTCCGGGCCTAGACTTTGAGTAACCCATTACAGTTTGCTGGTGCCTTTTGCTTATCGTGCTACCTACCTATCTATCTATCTATATTGTTTGGATGGCCTTTTTAGCTTTCCCTTTTCCATGATTTTCTAAAAGCTTGAACATTTTGCTGGTTTCGAATTCAGTTGCTTCGATGTTGGACAGAATGAAATAGTTAACATCTTGGCATCTCTTTTCTATTACACTACGTGTTTTTGGTGCTCTTGTTGGTTGAATAAATTCCCATAAACATATCTTTATGCTGATTCTGGAATCTATTTTTTACTAAAAAAGCTGCTTGTTGTCTTAGGCAATTCAAAATTTCAAATCTACTGCAACTGCTCTTACACGGAATAGTGATTCAAAATCTGAGCCATCTAAATCATCCCCCTTGCCAGCAGGGTTTTTTGACGAGCATGATTCGAAGAGGCAAAAAACTGGTAACAGTTTATTATTCACACAAGACTATGTTGATAAATAGTTCCCTGCATATTACGTGTGTTTTTACTTATTATCTCTAGAATCTATTTGGTTTCCATGGCGGGGGATTGAAAATTTATATTTTGGCTGTTTCTGTGAGAGGAGGTTTTACTTTGAATTTTTCAAGTTTAATTTTATATTCTATCGGTGAGTTTTGCATGTCGGTTAGGTTCATGTACCAAAAAAGAAATTGTATTAAAGAATTCAAACAATTTTTTTTATGACCTTGAAAGTTCTTTTATATCGAAACATCACATACATCCACATACATAAAATGAAACAACACATACATAAAATGAGTGTAGCAGAAATGAAGTTGCTTAGGTGGATGTGAGGTAAAACTTGTAAATATAGAATGAGAAATACAAAGATTCAAAGAAAAGTAGTACCACCAATTGATACAAAAATTAGGGAAGAGCAATTGTGTGCTTTGGACACATCCAAAGACATTGCAAATGCTTCAGTTAGAAAACTCAACATAGTAGAAATTGAGGAAATTTGAAGGTAGAGGAGTAGATTTAAGATAAATTTGCATTGATTAGAAGAATTTAAAGGATTTTGACAGCACGTCATCAAGAGCATTAAATCTAGCGGAATAGAAGAGTTTGATCCATGTACCGACCCAACTAATTTGAGATTGAGGCTTTGTTTTTGTTAATGAAAGTTATTTTATTGCAAAAATTTGCTTTTCATTTGGCAGACAATTATTGATTTTATGGTAGATCATTGACTAATATATGCTCCTCAGGGTTGAGTAGTCAGGGTGAAAACATAGCTGGGAGTGCAAAAGCACCTATTAAATTAGACTCTATTTCTTCTGGCAAGAAATATGGGAAGATAGAAAGTTCTGATACTCATGGAATGGAAGCATCTGAGGCCCATAAGGATGACTTGTCAAATGGTCCCTCAAGCCAGCTTAGTCATTCAACAGGAAATACGAATGGCTCGGGGGCTAAACAAGTTAAAAGGGCTCTTCCGAGTGGCTTCTTTGATAACAAGGATTCTGAAGCAACTAGAAAATTGGGTGGGACAGCAGGCAAGCAAGTCAATAGAGCACTCCCTGATGGTTTCTTTGATATTGATAATGCGGATGCAATGAAGCTGACGGGCAGTTCAGAGGCGAAAGAAGTAAAGGGAGCTTTATCAGGAGACTTTTTCAAAAAAGAAGATACTCATCCTCAAAGGAATGTTGGTAAATCAGAAACTGGGCCAGTGAAAGGAACACTTCCTGAAGGCTTCTTTGATAACAAAGATGATGACCTCCGTGCTCGTGGCATTGAGCCTGTAAAGGTTGATATCAAGTAAGCTCACGTTTCCACTACCACATATGCATTTCTTTTTTTTTTCTCCCCCTCTTGCATTTTGCTATGTTTTGTTCAATTTATCTGAACATAAATTTGTATTGTGATGGTGCTACTTCAAAGGAGAGAGAGTGGACTGACCCCATTGAGTACCTATCAAGGGAAGAGAGAAAATAAAGCGCCTTTCTTTTTTCGAAAATAGAAAATTGATGGGGTTTACTCGTGACCCTCTTATCGAACTTTGGAAGTTGATTCCGTACTCTTAGACAATTGAGGCAAGTTTTCATGTTTTAGATATGTTTAGGCTCATATTCAATCATGAACTCTTAGTCTCTTTCTCCGCCCTCTGAAAGTATTGATTGGACTGACATCCCAGTGGCCAGTCGAAGATTTGCTAGTGGGTGTCTCATTTGCTGATTTGCATGTAGACATTATAACACATTTTTTTGGGGTGCATGATTATACTACATTTTATCTCTAAGTTTTCAGTTTCTTCGATAGCTTTGACAGATGTGTAATGGAAACTTGTTTTGGTATCTGTTAGAGATGAATACAAAGAGTTTGAGAAGCTAATTCAAGAGGATTTAAAAGAAGTGGATGAACGTTGGGTGGAAGAAGAGGTGTGTTCTTTATCTCCAGGCCCCATATTAGTTAGAAAACGATTCTCGTTGGAATAACCTGGTCTTACAATGTGTTTCGCAGGTTGATGCTGCCGACATGAGAGAGGAAGAGGAGACTATGGAACAAAAGTTAGTTACTCGCAATCCAATGCGCTCCTCATTTCTCAGTTAAATTTTCTTATTTGATTTCATTGAAGTATTACTAATCAATTCTGTAATGCTGTAACATAGGGCTTACTGGGAGAGAGTTGAAATGTTAAAGAAGAAGCAAATGGAGCTCAAAGCTGCTAAACTTGGTGGAGGACTGAAAGCCCCTACCAAGAAAAAGGACTCCAGTAGTGACGAAGAAGTCTCGTCCAGTGACGAAGATGGCAATGAAGAAGATTTTGCAGTAGATTGGAGAGCCAAGCATCTGTAAACATCTCCAGTTGCCCTTTTGTTGTGTAAACTCTCTTCTTCAATTTCTAATATATCAATGCTTTGACTCCAAAAAAAAAAAAAGGTTCTAATATGAAAAAAAGAAAAGAAAAAGTTGTTAATGTTCAAGATTATTAAGTGTAAAACTTTGCATTGATGTTATTTGATGCACAAACAAGCATCCATTACAGTGTATAGATTGGTTTTGAATTTTTTACACAAAACCAAAAAGGTAGAACTAACCATTCTTATCAGTTGTCAATTAAATGGTATAAAAGAATCAATAAACAACAAATCAAAAACAAAACTCAAACCCTTTAGAATCCAAAGGCACCTTTGCTGAACCTTAAAAGCCTGTCCAGGGTGTTGGGGTGGAACTTCCTTGCAAACAAGTAGCAAACATCAGTGCTTCTCTCATTGTACTCACAGTTCCCTTGTCTCATACTCTTCAAACCTTCAATTGTTACATCTGTTCTAAGAAGCTTCCATGGATGGGGTCCACCCCTTGACCAGTCAGTCCAGGTCAAAGTCCTATTTGAGTTACTCCTCCCACTCTTCATATGCACATAAGTTGGTATGTAATGCTCATCTGCATAGCAACCAGGCTTGCAGTGTCTCTTGAACAATGTATAGTACTTGACGTCGGAGACAATCTCGATTGCCAATTCTCGTTTCATTTCGAACCATTGAGACCCTTTTCGCCATTGCTCAATCTGGATATGTGGCCGCATTCGGTAACTATATCGGCCTCGCCCAACATGGCCTGCCTGATCATAGACTTCTACAAAGGACTTGCTAGAGCTCATGAGGTAGTTGTAGACCGTAGAGAAATCGGTTAGGGGGATGCATGCTTCAGATAGAAGGACTAACCGCTCATTTGAGACGTCGAGTAGCGCACTTGCTAGTAGGCGACGCTCTGCTTCGATCATGCTAAACTCTCCCCATTTCACCTTCTGCACAAAAATATAACAAGAGCAAGAACATCAGATGTCATTCATAATTACTTAAACAAACTTGGAAGTAATTCTGCAAGTACAGTTTGACAGTGTAGACTAAACCAAAAGGCAGCACATGCATTAAATGCACATGCAGATCAACTAATTTAGATTCATTATGCTAGTTTTTTAATTAGATCACTTTTATAATGACTAATTTGGATTCCTATGCTTCTTCAAATTCAAGAAAACTTTGCTCTTTTAAACTTCCAAAATAGAATATTGGAGATGAACAAAAGGGTGAAATAAAGTTTGACAAGAAAGGAATTTGTGAAATATGAGTGAAAAGGTGAGTTGGAGAGGGGGTGGAGGCCTTGGCTGTCAAAGGAGTAGAATCAAAGCAATGCATTAGCATTTCAAGTATGGCATGAAGAAAGTTCACAAAGTGAGAGACCCTTTATAAGTATAAGCTTCTCTGTAAACAAAACAGTAGGGGATCGACGGCGGACTTAATGAACCTATCAAGAGCTCAATCCAATGGTTCTAACGACAAGCGTGATATTAAAACATAATGACACAAAAACAATGAACTCAATAATCAGGAACTCATGAGCTACTGTCCTAACACATTGCAGTGCAGTTTTTATGAGGATGTTCAAAGTGAAATAGCTGATGATTTTGACAAAAACCAACTCTGTACTTACTACTTAGGAATTAATTTCACAAAGGGCAATGCTAATTTAATTGGTAAACAGTTATGCAACTTAGAGAGATGAAATACTAGAGTTGAGAAGCCATCTTGACTCACCTTACTAGGAATGTATCTGTCGTGAAACACCGAACTTGCAGGCAGTGCCGTTGCATCGAAAGAAGGGTCCGAATGCACATAAATTGAGTATTTTCCTTCATGCCCTTTAAAGAACTTCTCCCAAAGAGGACCCAATGGCAAGTCCCACTTTGTCAAGAAGAGGAACGCGACCTTCTTCGTCTGCAGACTAACTCGAGGAACCTTCGACGCCTTATGCAGCAGCACTTTGTCATCCATACCGTGATTCGCAGAAGGTTGTTTCACAAACTCTTTAGACCCTGCACCATTATTTACTCGGTTCTTGCTTTCTTGCGACAAAGACGATGATGCGGGTGGCGGCTGCGGAGGAGGAGGCACCAGCAAGGGCGGGGGCGGGGGCGGCGGCGGAGGGGACGACAAAGTTGACTCAAGAGATGGTAGGGTAGTAGGATTGGTAGGATTGGTAGGAGTTGTGGATGGTAGTAATGAAAATGTGGATGATGAGATGCTTATGTTTTGAAAGATGTAATTGGAGCTATTGAGTTGTGAAAAAACAAGAACAACCAGGAGACCAAATCCTATGAACATCAAAAACATGTGAAAGATTGAGTTTATTGAGAGAGGTGTAAATTGTGCATAGATGGCCTTAGCAGACACCCTTTGTTGGTTGCTCTTCATTGCCACCTAGAGACAACAAAAACAAACACAGTACGTAGTTAGTTATAGAAAGAAAGAAAGAAAGAAAGAAAGTCTATATAGTTTCGAGGGAAGAATTGAATAATGTGCAACATGAAAGCCAAGCCAACAAAAAAATTAAAAAAGAAGAACCAAAGATTCTTCCAAGCAAACAAGAAACTTAATGTTCTCTCTCTCTCTCTCTCTCGTACCTATCAAACAATATACTATATAACATATATAGTTGACTATATATGATCAAACACCATTAGAAACATTAATCAAATCACAAATTTAAAAGAACCCCAAAAAGCTACTACTACTACTACTACTATTTGTTAATCCAAAAAGCTAAACATGACCCTTTATTCACTAACCTCAAAAAAGGTTCACAAGATGACCACCAACTTCTACAGAGGAGTAGAGAGAGAAAGAAAGAGAGAGAGAGAGAGAGATGTGTGACAATGTAACAGTAAGAACAAATTTTTATAGAGGTGAAGAAAGAAACCGAGTTGTTGAAGGAGTAGTAACTTGTGTTGGTGTAAGAAAGCAAAAACAAATTAGAAAGGTTTGATTTGGCTCTTCCAAATCTTGGTTTAATTAATTTATAGAGTTGATTACTTTCTTAATTGGGATTAGCTAGTGACTTGTATTTCAAATAGGTCTCGGACAGCCTGAACAGAATTACCAATTTGTACACGAAAAAGGAAGCTTTTGCGTGATGGGCGTGTAGTATCTCGAGAAGGAAGAATGGGATCGGACGGCGTGGGGTTTGGGAGTTAATAATGGGCATCAATTACGGCAAAAGTTGTATCGGTTATTGGAGAGATTTAACGCGTTAAATTTAGTGTAACATCGATTACTATTTTGTGTAACAGATTCTGTTTATTAATTGAGCCTAAATGTATATTAAAATAATTCCAGATTTTTTTTAATTGAAAATGATTTTGTACCTCGAAACCGACACACACAAACGTGTTGGTGTCCATTGGTTTTTGCGTTTGATATGCATCGCATGGCCGCGACGAGTGTGTGTCGATTTGTGTGTCTGTGTTGAGCATAATAGTAGCTTTCTTTTTTTTTATATATGTTAGCTACGTCATTATTTTGAAGATTTGCCCCAACTAATCTCTTCGATAGGTATAAGTACAAGTGCAACTAACTCTATGAGTTTTAAAGTTTTTTCCATTGTCAAACTCAAAACTAACCCCTCTTGGGGAGCCAACTAATTTTTATTTGCAATCGCATATATAATATATTACTTTTTTTTTTTATTAGCAATCTAATATATTGTCTCTATCAATTTTTCATGAAATGAAATCATTTATGAAGGCAATTCAATCTCATTGTGAATCTTTTTAGTGAATCAATCATTTTTTTGTAACAGAAACAATTATTTAGAAGAACGAATATACAAAAACATAAAAGAATCAAAAGCTTTTTTTTTTTTTTTTTTTTTTTTTTTTTTTTGAAGAATGGGAAAATCTTAAAAAAAAATCAAAAGTTTAATTTGTGTTATGATTAAGAGCCAACTAATAAAAGAGTACTATAGAAAGCAATTAAAGTCAAAATTAAAATTTGTCTTTTCATATCTTTGAAGGTGAGTTAGTATTAAATTAAATTAATTAATTAACAAGTTGAAGTACTGTTCATCCCATTGTAATTATATATACTGGTAATCCCAAAAACGTTTCTTGAAAAAATGGTTTCTCAAACTTGTCCTTACTCGGTTGAGGCCCTTTCTCGAAGGCATTGTTTGTCAATGTCGTTAAGCTCGCGGCGTAGTTGATGAAGAGATGGAGATGGAGATGGAGATGGAGTTGAATACTATATTTAGTTGAATGCAAAAAAGAGCATATTGTTGTGTGGAGTTCCTATGTAGTCTCTGGTTGGAAACTTAGCATTCAAGAATAGCTAATTAAGTGATGTTTTGTATGAAGAATTCAAGTAATGCTCTACATGCAACTCTATAATTATCATATGCGCATTGAATCACACATCGTACGTGCTTCGAGACATATCTTACTAATCATCTGTTGTGCCTTTTCATGTCAAATACTATGTTTTTTTTTTTTTTTTTTTTTTTTTTTTTTTTTTGTCAAAAAATGCTATGTATTCATATGAATACGTTTGACACCTTGAATATACAATGACAAAGTAATTGAGAAAATATTAAATTTTACCATCCAACACCAAATACATTGGTTTCTCATGAATCATGGAATTGAAGTGTCCAACTCTTAAAGGAATAGTTGAACCTAAATAGAGAGGGAACGAAAATAAATTTAGACACCCGTAGCTATTATCAAAATAAAAAAGAAACAACTGCTATGGTAATCAATAAAATGGTGCTAGTTAAACAAGTAGTTTTATTATGATCTTTTCTTTTGACTTCAACGGGAAGTCGAACCCCAATTTTTCAAACTTTACCTTTTGACGAATAATGTCACGTCCATCTCACCAGATATGTTGGCTATTAAGAAAGTAAACTCATGAGCTGAATGGCTTAATGATAAGGAGCATCACCTAACAATCGAGCCGCGAGTTCATGTGACGCTCCTCACAATCTTTCTAGATTGAATTTGTTGCGGTCGTTATGTTGTCAAATGTTGAACTTAAGAATGCAAATGGGGCGAGTAGGGGATGAGGATGAGATCTCCATCCCCATCCATTCCCGTGTAAGAATTCACCCTCTATCCCATGCCCATCTCCATGCGAACCATCTCTGTCCTGTCTAATCTCTCGCGGGAATGGGTAATCTTCGTGAAATTTTTTTTCTCCATTTAATCCCCCGATGAGAATCCGCGTGGGGATTTTCGAGGAGAATCCTCACGGGAAACTATTTCTCAACACTTATAATTACCTATGAGAGTTTGTACCATAAAAGGATCCAATAAAATAAGAGTTTACAATTTTCTTATCACGCCCTAAATTTGTAAAATATAAATATAATTACAAATAATTCAAAACATAGAGTAGTATAGTTTGGTAATCAAAATATTTTATTTATTTAACTAAGTTTAAAGTCTAAATCTCCTTGGAGTTTGTTTGATATGTGCATATATCGCTATAGTTTGGTTTTGGAAACCGAGAATATTATATACACTAATATAAAATATAACATATAGACATATCTAGTATGTCATGGTACATATGTAGATTATAAATTTATATATATGTAATATATATTTAAATTTTAAATTGAAATATGAGGATATCCGCAGGAATCCATGTGGAGATTACCAATGGAGGTCTCTACAGGGATCCCCACAAGGATCCGCAATGAGAATTCCTCACTAGAATCCTTGTGGATATATTTTTTTCTTGATTCTATTGTAAACGCAACAGTGACGTGACAGAGCATCCCTTCAACTCCTCGAGTCCGAATTGTGTTGCAATACAATTGTACGCAACAGCGATGTGACAGTGTGCCGTGCACTGTAATTGACCAAAAATAAAAACAACAAATAGGCTATATGCTAATACAATAGAATCATAAGATCGAAGGAAATGTGAACTCCTAAACACAAGTATGAAAATCAAAACTGTTAGCACTTGTAGCATCAAATTGTTCTTGAAAAAATGACCTGGTCTGGCCCCTACATGAAAACTTGGTCAATTGTTTGTTAATTTTGTCATGGGTGACTTTTTTTTTTCTCTTTTTATTTGAGTGTGACATGTAACCTATTAGAGTAGTTGTGACACATCACCTATTAGAGTAGTTGTGACACATCACATATTAATCAAAACAGACCCCTTGTTGATTCCATTATAAGATTAAGAACTTCCTCGATCATGACAAAAAATATATAGAAAGTCAAATATGATTTTATTAGATTAACTGAAAGAGCTTTTGAAGCCAAACAAGATGTAATATTATTGTCTAAAACATCAATTTAAATAGGATGGTGATTCACCTAATCAAACTGTTTACATGCCATTGGAGTTGCAAGAATATTATATCTAACTTATGGTTTACGCAAATCAAATAAACATTTGTTCCATACTCACTTCCTTAAGTTTAAGTTAAGTAGTCGATTTCCAGAAGAAGAAAAAAAAGAGTTTATCTAGTACTCAACTATGTAGGTTGAGTTGTTCCTAGAAAATAAGCAAAATATTTGATGGCATACTTCTTTTTGGGGGTTTCTTACGTAACATACTTTTGATATTAAATTTGGTGGGTTCTGGGACTTCTGTTAGCGCTTAGATTGTGCATTGAGATGTGTGAACACTCATCCCAATGTGCGCTGAAAGGACTACTACAACTGTGTAGCCAATGCAAGGATCAAAAATACAAAAGTAAAGCCTTGAAAAGTAAATATCCGCAAAAAAAATACAAAAGTAAATCATTTTCGCTGCGACATCTATAACACATTCACGATATTATTATGAAACCAAAGAAAGACAACCTAAATAAAAATGGACTTGTATGAACATAGCATTTTTCACATTATTTTCATTTATCGAGAACTCGGGCGTAGAATTACCATGTTGAGTCAATATAAGCTCACATTTGGAGTAGCCAAGGCTAATAATAACATGAAAACTGAGGACATTGCTTTTGTGGCATGTGGATGGACATATTAATGGGGAGAATAAATTCAAGAGAATACTCAATTGTCAGACAATTATTTTTTGCTAACTTTATTTAGCAGAAGTAGTCAAACTGGTCTACTTACTTGGTTACGAGCTGCTTAATAGCATATAACATAGCGAAGCCCGCCACAGGTACAATAAGAAGTTCAACCAAACTTAGCTTTTGAGCCTTGCGAAGAAGGGTACTTTTAAGATAAACTCCCAGCCATTTGCTTAGAAACCGTAGTCGGCATGTTGTTTCAAATTTTTGCACTGAGAACTCCTGCATGGAACAATGCAGAACACTTGGTCATTCTTGAAGATAGCCACGGTTACAGCCAATCTCGAAAAATAATTAAGGAATGCCACATGCAAGTATTTGTTCATCTCACAGTTGAAATCTGTGAGCTCTAACCCCTCAAAAAGGCGTAACGTAGATGCGTATTCAATTTAGTGGTTCATAAAAAGTTCTAGGGAATTTGTTCCAAACCTAGTCGTAGAAATTGAATTGTTTTAAAGGTCGAGCAAGTATCCTCATTTGAGCTCACGAGTTGTCAATTTTGTAGCGAATTCTGTGCAGCTGCCATTGAAATTTTCTAAAGAGAAGCCCTGCACAATCTCAGATAAACATCCTGAGTTTGAAAAATATCAGCATTGGTTTTTCATGCCCCAATGGCCAAATGCTTTATGCTTCAAGAACATTTGCTTGCTGACAACAGGTAACCAAAATCGTTGAGAGTAAAACCTTTAATCAGATAATTTATCAGGAAGATCAGACGGAAATAACAATTGAAAAATTGTTTGTTCTTTTTGTTATAGAGTAAGTTCGATCATTAAATAGGTCCATCCAATGTTCAAAGATTGTCCGCAACCCACAAATAAACGATCAATCATCAAGGACAAGAGAAAGGTTACCGGGAAGGAATTAAAAAAAGGTCAGATTATACAAATATGATAGGACAATATTGTCCCTGCATTGTTTCACTAATCTAGAGAAATGAGTAACATCATTAAAGCTTTTGGTCAACATGAAAGAAGAAGAGGAGACCAGGGTACAAGAATAGATTATTGTATACTTCGCAACTTTTTCTGAAATTTGTGATAATCTCTTTGAACTTGACAAAATGGAAACAAGACTAGGACTTACCACCAACTTTATGGTACTTAAAATGCCAAGTGGACAGTCTTGTTAACCTGACCTATCAAGAGTGCTTGTTGGCCATAAAGATGAAGAGAAACTATAGAGAGTCAATGCTTTTCTGGTAGAGAAACTCAAACTCTATTTATTCTAAGAAATAGAGAATATAGTAGAAAGATGGGTTTGGGATTTTACTCAGGACCAATTATTTTGGCAGAGCTTTTCGGGTCGAGATCAAAATGGAAACTCAAACTCTATTTATTCTAAGAAATAGATAATATAGTAGAAAGATGGGTTTGGGATTTTACTCAGGACCAATTATTTTGGCATAGTTACCTTTCGCACAGCCTTCCTAGTTAATATTTTCAGCATTTTGGCATGCATTAATAACATCTTGACAAGATTGGAACGCATTACTTGAGTCTCAGGCTCTCCGCCACAAATTTTGGTCCAGTCAATTTCAAAAAGATTTTACAAACATCAAAATATTGAACAAATGATAAATATGAATCATCAATTAGGATATTTTCACCTTTATGCTATTAACTAATCATCTCTAGTATTAGTTTTTTTTGTCCTTTTTCTTGATATATATACATGGGTGTCCGAACCTTTTTCAGCCCCTCCTTACTTTTGCTTCGACTATTTGTGCAAAAGTTAGTCGAGTGCCCCAACACCATAACATGGGAGAAACAAGTTGATATAATGTAGCCACCAAGATTTGAACCTAAAACCTCTGAGTCAGTCAGAGGCTCATAAGCAATGATCATCTCTTTTTTGTTGAAACATCTCTAATTTCGGGATGGTTGAAAAATCTTAACTTGATCAATTATTTGTTGGGAGCAATAGCAAAAAATTCTAGTAAATAGGGATCCCACTAAAACACTTTTTCAATGAATGTGCAAGAATTGTGCACTAAATCAAGCACAATGAAAGAGTTTGATCCATGTAGCTAACCACAACTAATATGGTATTGAGGCTATATTGTTGTTTGTAATAGGCCAGAACTGGTTGTTTCTCAAGAACTATTACCTGAGTATCATTTTTTGTTTAGTGAACCTGAAAAACCCACGAGAATACCTAAGAGTAATCCTATGGGTCTCCATTTTCCCTTTTCTATTTTATTACTTTTATTTTCCTAATCGCGGAATACATTATCAGTGCATACCAGGAAGGTGTTTGGAATTCTAAATCATGTAGCACTGTCCTTACCATCCTCCAAATTAACCTTACGGCTTTAACTCTTCCATCTGTTTTAAACAATATGGTATGATACAGTTGGGTTAATACTAATGATCACACGTCCTATCGAAAAAAAAAAAGGCTAATGATCACACTCACAGACAAACACATCAACATGACTTGTCCATGATAAATAGAATGTACGCAAGCCATATTTCGTCGTGTCAAAGAAGATAAAATTCAAAATTTATTGAAGCAAATAATTTATCATTAAATCCAAAAGTTACCTTTGGTAGCTTATCTTGCTGGGCTAGATGCTCGACATGAAGCCTAACATTTGATGAGGCGGCAATCCAAAAACTGGGATCAACATCAGAATATACCTTTGCAACTATATCAAACAATGTCTCTGCCCCATTTTCAATAGCTTTTAGAATGGAAAATTCCCTTTGCCTTCGGTTCCTAAACAGATAAAATGTATTCAATGTTTTAGTTTTTGATGCAGCGAGGAATTGACCAATTGCTTGCTACAAAGTAAAATATAGATTTTTCTAGCAATTCGTTGGTTCCGCGGACATTGAATTGAAGAAATATGTTTCTAACTTGTAATTGAACACACAAATTTCAAGAAACCAA
The DNA here is from genome assembly GCA_039657365.1 of Stephania yunnanensis. Classification (NCBI taxonomy): domain Eukaryota; kingdom Viridiplantae; phylum Streptophyta; class Magnoliopsida; order Ranunculales; family Menispermaceae; genus Stephania; species Stephania yunnanensis. Next base: position 51,800,469 of record CM077588.1, on the reverse strand, counting down.
AACAAATAAAGAGATACTCTCTATCAAAACTCAATTTTACTCATCAAAACAATAATCATCCCCCCTAATAAAATACGATCAACCTTTTATATATAGACTTTATTATGGACTAACATAGAGTCCAACATACAACTCTTATTAACTCCTATAGTAAAAACAAATCCAAGTTAATCTAACTATGACTTCAACTTTGACAGGCACACTAACAATCACATCTAATAAATAAGATATTGTAATCTAACACAAACTCTGATTTGCATCATTCTCTCCCGATTGAGAAAAATTTGTCCTCAAAATTGATGTCGGAATCATTCTCCTGCACATGACCTCTATGGTCTTCATCTTCATCACTCTCCCTCGGTTTGAAAAAACTCGTCCACGAGTTTTAATCCCTTCATGACTCTTGCGATGTCGAGCAATAAAGTCTTCAAACACCTTCAAATCTTGCTCGAGAGCAATTTTGACAAACTCGCCACTTGATGGAACATGTATCTTCGGAACATTGCTTGAAACTTCGATTGGCAAATCAAAGTTGTCAGCGAACACACCATTGTGAGGGTTTTGTAGAACTTCCTCAACTAACTCGCCGTCCATAATGTTAGTCAACGAACAAAAGTGCTTCACTGTCGTGAACTTCACTTTTGTCTCCACAACTCCTTCAACCGGATAGTTGTCTCCACATTTTTGATGACCACGTCACCGATCACCTCTTCAAGCATCCGATGGCTTTTAGAATGGGAAATCACCACGATGACAAAACCGTCGTCTCCAAAGACTAGTTTGTCTTCCACGAAGTCGCCCATCACCGTCAAACTTTGGCGACTCGTCAAAGTTGTCGGAGTCATCCTCGAAGAAGGTTGGATCTACTTCGCCGTCACTGTAAAGAAAAATAACATATTTTTCTTTCTCGACAAATTCCTCCTCGTCAGAATATTCCTCTTTTGGTTCTTCACCAAAAGAAAACTCCCTGGTAGGCACTTCGCCCTCAAACCATTGCTGACGTCGTTGACGAAGTTGTTGTTGCTGCCTCTGCTGCCGCAACTATTGCACTTGATTCTGATGCGACTGTTGTACTTGAAGTGCTAAATTTTCAACGAAAGTCATTAGTTGATCTATCCTTCGATCGACATGCGTCGTAGTATCTCTCGGAGGAACCTCATCTACACGGTCTTCACGTCGGACTTGTCTTTTTGGCGGCATTGCGGAAGACTATAGGACCTTGACGCTCTGACACCAACTTATGCACCGAAGAATTTACCAATTGCTCACTACAAAGAAAATGATAATTTTTTCTAGCAATTCGTTGATTCTGCGAATACTGAATTGAAGAAACACGTTACTAACTTATGATCAAATACACAAAGTTCAAGAAACCAAAACAAACAAAGAGATACTCTCTCTCAAAACTCAATTTTATTCATCAAAAGAATAATCATCAAAAGAGATACTCTCTCTCAAAACTTAACTATGACTTCAACTTTGACACAAACTCTAACAAGCTTATCTAATAAATAAGAAATCATAATCTAACACAAACTCTGATTTGCATCATTTTCCCTCATAAATATCCTTCCTACACAAAGTGGATTTACCAGATGTCCCTCACCCACAAGATCTAGAATAGCTACTGGAAGACAAATTTACTGCATTTTCACGACAGTGGCAATGTTGATAGAATATGGAAACCACCACAATCAAATGTAAGAGAATGATCCTGAAGGTTAGTTATGGTGGCAAGCTCATATTATGCATAGAATCACATAAGGAAAAGATGTTTCCATTACTATCGACGTTGATACAACTAGATGACTAAAAGAAGTTTTGGTGACAACAGAGGCGTGAAGAAAGATTGAACAAGTTCAAGAAACACCCATGCAATAAAAAACATTCGTTAACCAGAAAGGGGTATGCTAAAGATAACCAACTTCAAGAAAAATCAAAGAAAGTTTCATATTAACAACAATAAAATCTTTTGTTATTCTAGTTTACGTTAATGCTCCTATTCATTTACTCACATGTCCCAACTTCCTAAGCCAAAGAGTTGCTCCTATTTTTAATGTAGTAATATGCATTGATTCTTCATTAGATCATACTCCAATTTCAAAATCTGGATCTTTTTATTTAGTGCTTTTAACAATAGAGACTCAATATTAATCTCGCTGATCCTTGTCACTTTCAAGAGCATAACGAGTTTGTAAGGAATTTGAGAATCTGATTGGATTTTTAGGTTGCTCTATTTGGGTTATTTGATGCTTGGTTTTCAAGCTTCTTATCGTTCTTTGTCTTCTTTGAGAGCTCAACTCCCTTAGTTCATTTCACAGTGTTATCATTGGGAAAAAAAAAAAAGTGAAAACATGGCTAAGAGTGAAGTCCCTAAAATGTTTTGCTTTGTTGCGATCACAAAGTCCAAACTATTACTTCTAGAATAAAAAACCATCAACTAATGTGTTGTATAATGTTTTCCAAGTCAAAACCTTAATGGTCCAACCTTCCATATAATTGATTATACTCCACAAAAAAAAAGAGTGGCACATCAATGTGATCGAATCATTTTTTTCCCTAAAATAAACATTTTTTTACTCGCAATTCCCATTTGAGAAATCATCAACCATCAATTTAGTAAACTATAATGCAAAATTTGCAAGATCATCTTACCCTTCAATTTAACTATTTTTTTATTAAGACAAACTACAATATACTTATATAAGTCTTCAGATTCAAATTCATATTTTAATAGAAATAAGTATTCATTTTTGGGAAGAGTATGATTGGGTGAGGTCCAACAAAGAAAGACTTTTCTAGGTCTTTTAACCACCCCGTGACTCACAAACATCATTATGTGTTCTAGAAAAAAGAGTTGTATGGTATGCAATCCTACCATTCTAGACTTCTAGTGCTCGCATTAAAAGGAGAATATATTGAGGGGTTATCAATAAAGATGTCAAATGATGCTTATCACCATCCAATTCATAAAAGATGCACACGACCGATTTTGACCGATCTTAAATGGTATAGAGTAAATTTTATTCCCAAGGTTCCTTGAATTAAACAGACAATGAAGAGTGGAGACGATTTTAAATGACTCAATCCATAATGTGGGATCCAAAAAGAAAACGGAAGGTAGATAAGAGTTTTGGGTCATATGAGGCGGCCATGTTAAGTGTTGAGAGCAGGAAACAAATTGAATGACATGTGTGTTTCTAGACAAGTGGAGGAAGAAGAGAACAAAGTTGGATAAGGTTTCATGTTCTCTTTCACAAGATCCAGGGCGAACGTGAGCAAGGAAGACTCAAAAGTGGATTGCGAAAATCTTGCAACTCTGGAAAATCTACATCCAATCTCCTACTCAATGCCATCTATCTCTAAAAGCAAGTCCTACCTTCCTTCCAATCACCTAAATTCACTGAATACTAGAAATTGCTTTGTTCCCTACCCAATACAAAACAACTCTTGATCCTAAACAGCTTGAGGTTGAGAATAATCTAGACCAAAAAAAAGCTTTATCTCCACAAACCTTGGCTAATCGAAGGTAGGAAGCGAAGGCAATCAATAAAGGTGAACAATCAGCCATCAATGCCAAGAAAATTAACAGACAAAATAGTAACAAAAAGTAATAACTGAAACACATATAGAGAAGTAAACCACCCCAAGAAGAGGAAAGAAGAGAAGTAATGCATACTTAAGATAGCCACAGAGCATGTGCTTCGGCCACAAATTAACCCTTCCATGCATAGGGATTAAAGCATGTGGTGCGAGTTCCATAAACTTGTAAGTAGTTTGGAAGTAGTCCTGCAAAGAAAATCAATTGCTTCTTATTTTTCAGATATTGTTGGATGTGCAACCTATGCGTGTAAAAATGACATTGCAAATAAAACAAGGATGTAGTATAGAGAAAAATAAATGTTCATAATTATTTTTTAGCTAAAATTACACAAACTTCTAAGTTGATTTCTAGCAAGTTCTTTCATAGTTAGGTAGCTTAATATATGTAGAATTTGTTATATATATTTGTCATATAAGTAGTATTGGAATTTGGATAAGCTCCTATAATAAATTTTTAATAGATATTGTTAAAGTAGATTTTGTAGTTGTCATTATTAGCACAAGTGTGATGAGTAAGAAGGATGTAGTGTGATCAATTTAATCTCATAAGTATGATTGCAGAACTTTGTTAAGTGTTGTGCCCACAAGGCATCATGTCTGTGGACCTTGTCAGCACAAACCGCGTTCTTCTGGAGATATGAAGATGATAGTTTACAGACAGATGGTTTAAAATTTGAATTTGTTTCCATTCTTGAAAATTCAACTCCAGCAAGCATATTCTCTGAATTTGTTAGGTTGGCAAAGAAATCTTCCTTGTGTGGAGAAGATTGACAACCAAGGAGGATTTGCCAACGTGTTGATTGAAAACGCAATATGGAAAGTTTCGCAAACCTTGCGTTGTGTTTTCTTTATAAATGTGTAATCAAGAATCGAACAATCACCTCTTCTGAGTGACTAAAATTCGATCTTGAGAAATTGAACTTGATTAAGTCTTTTTGTATTTTCCACAATCAGTTTAGGAGGCTTGACTGATTTAGCCAAGGGGATGTAATGTGTAAGGTCATTGTAAAGGACAATAGTGAGGACAGTGTCAAGGTTTGGTGAAGGATCACTGGTGATAAACCTTGTGAAATTTTGTAATCCGTTTCTATTAGTGAAGCTTATGCCTGGGCGTGGCCCCATAGACGTAGCACAAGAGGTCTGAACTGCATCAACAAGTTCTTGCATTGTGGTTTGGTGTATTTACTTTATTGTTTTATAAGTATTTGTATGCATTGTTAATATCATATATGTTTTGGTGCACATTTAACTTTGACGTTCTGATGATTTTACACAATTTAAGAAATAGTTAATCTTTAATTCAAACTCTAAACCCCAATATTCGAATAAACCTACGAGCTCACCAACCAAGTGGATAGCACAGTGGTTTGGTTTGTGATTGTTGGTGTAGGAGTTTGGAGGTTCGAGTCTCAATGGGGACAAGTTAAAGATAAGTTGATTTTTTTCCTATAAAAAAAAATGAACCAGCCAGCCTCAACAAGGCTCTTTTTTATTCGATCACTTTCAAATGCAAATTAGGGATTTCTAACTTTATTGCAGTTCTAACTAACAGATTAAAACTTGGTCTTAGAAAAAGTGATCTAATAAATTAAACTACACAAATTTTCTTTTTCCTTAAAAAAAAAAAAAGCTACATCAGGGCATCCCTAATATATAACTAAAGAAAATATAGTTTTTGAAGTTTCCACCAACTTCATCCCATAAGAACATCAAGATACAAAGACCTCCAAAATAACACAAGCTATAACAAAGTGAGAACTGATGCAGACAAAAGCTTCAAAACGAGAGAGGAACTACAAAAAAAAAACAAGCCACAAGCATGGGCTTCCGAAGAAAACCAGGTTAATAAAAGAACACAAAGTTAAGAAGAGATTTGTAAACACATTCTCCAAAATATCAACCATATTTTGAGTATAACTTCATGCATGACCTCTCGAAAAGTGTATGAAGCCCTTAATCATCCCTATACTATATATATGATGGATAGTTATTAGTTATTACATTTCTCACTTTAAGTATTTAGTCTCACGAAAAGAAATACTACATGATACATCCATGATTGTGTTCTAGCATAAAAAAAAGGGTTTAGACAGAGTTCTTAATCATTTCTTCAAAACTTCTTCGAGAAGAACAAATATTTTAAGTTTTAACCATAGAAAATTTATGGTTAATATCACAATGGTCACCATAAACATTCATCTCACAGGAAACCAAAAAAAAAAACATTCATCTTACAACCAAGAAATTCGAGATTTGTAACGCAGTTTAGCAGCAAAGAAAAAAGAAATTCAGGTTAAAGTCCTCATCAGAAAAGAAGAAATATCAAGTCCATTAAAAGAAAAGGTCAGAAAAACACTAAAACAGAAAATTATCAGAAAACTAGCTAAAGATTGCATGCTGATTGACATTATGTGTATCAAAGTATCCAATTAAAGAGTATGAGAAGAACTTCAATAAGATTCATATACCTTCAAGTTTCCACCTGAATTAATGTCCAGAACAGCACTTCCTTGGCTGAGACAAGATTACAACAACAACAACAACAACATAGCCTCAGTCCCAAATTAACTGGGGTCGGCTAGACTGAGACAAGATTACAATTATGATATTTACTGAATTGGGTCTAGCCAAAAAATTGATAAAAAAAAAATATTCAATTATATAGTAGATAAGCAAGTAAAGAACATGTGTCAAAAAATAATATCTCATGGATTTATCAGTGCTCCACTTCTTTACCTGCGTCCTGGAAGGAATAACACCTGATAAGAGTAATGCTTTCTCTATCATATGGAAATGGACAAAATGTAAATTAAAAACTTGATTGCACAACGTTTTTGAAAATATAGGGAGCTCATGAGATTATGCTTTCCATAATTTAATAACATGGAGGAAGTAAATAGTGTGGAGACATTCCTTACTGTACTTTGGGACCTAGGGATTTGAGTTATGATTATGGTGGAATGAGCATTTGCAAGAAAAAAAAAAAAGACATTGTTGATTGTTAAATTAACTCTGTGATAATGGTATTTGGGGAGCTAAACATGCCATTACAAGCTTTAGATTTTATTTTATTTTTTTTATACAAGTTTTAGATTTTTAATATAAAGAGAAAGGATTGCTTTGAAAAAGTTTGAAAAAGGTAATAATAGAGAAAAAAGAGATGTGGAATATGTCAAAAACTGCTTACTTACATATTAGTATTAAATGTCATGAAGATGTCGGAACAATCATCAAACACACAAAATATAGGAGTCAGATCTTCAAAATTGACAGCATATCGCCAAATTAAAAGATTGTCTGCTTCATTCACAAAAAAGGAAGTCATTTTGCATAAAGTGAGTTTCAAATCTCAATATTTTTAAAGGAAGTAGCCTCCAAGAGATAATAGTCTAAATGCCCATAGCTTTTACTCATTCTCTCTTTCATTTTCAATTTTCTCTTCTTCCCACTCTTATTTTGGCATCTAGATTATTTCAAGCACTCAATCGTTTCTTAACTAGAAAACTCTGAATTTTAAAACTTTTAATTAAAATCCTAACTCCAAATTTAACAAGCACTGTCCCAACTGCTGCCATGTTGAACACCCAACTCTCAACTCTCGGGCAAGAACCAATTATTGCAGTTGGTCCTTCGGCTACTCCCTTTATACATTAAAGCTTTGTTTGCCCCAGTAGTCATTACAAATTTACAATGTCTACATTGTCTAGAACTAGTGCATAAATTCAAGAGGAAAGACAAACCCTTGCATTAAACCCATGTTGTACACTATGTGCGCTACATAGCCGATCCCAAGTCCGGATAAGGAGGAGGACTTTGACGCCCATTTTTCATACCGAAAAATGGGTAAGGGAGGTCCCAAACTCATTTTTCATACCCGAAAAGTGGGGAGGGAGGCCCCAAGTCATTTTCCATTCTTGAAAAATGGAGGAGGGTTGCGACAGGTTGACAGCCAGTGTAAAACTTTTGTCACTTTTCATGAAATGGATCAAACATATATAAACGTTGGGGCGTTCCCACCTAGCGACGCACTGCATCGGAGCCTGGGTGTAGTGAGAAATGAGCAATGTTGTGTTTCACATCGCCAAAAAGAAAACACTTAATCGAGCACAATGGAAAAGTTTGATCCATGTAGCCGACCCCAATTAATTTGGGACTGAGGCTATGTTGTTGTTGTTGTATCATTCTATCAAATCCAACTTCAAGTAAAATGCCTATTCATATATATATATATATTGCCACTTACCAGTTTCTCTATTTTTAAAATCTTATATTTTTCTTTTGAGAAGAGACAAAGTCTAGTAATATAAAGCAATGATCTCGTTTGACAAAAAAAAAAAAAAAAGCAATGATCTAAACTTTATCAACAAATAAACACAAGGTCACCGACATTACACTCAAAGTCATGTTGAGGGTACTCAACAGCAGACACTCAACCTTGAACCTACACCATGATTCATCTCTAGAATGACACGAATGGATCACTTCAAATCTGATTAGGACACTTTTCTCTCAACCATTTAGAAATGTAATTCCTGCATGCTAATTTAAATGAGATATCGTAAAACCCAAAACTAGAAAAAATTTCCAGATGTAGTTTTTTAAACACTTCAAAAACCAAAAACATATTATTCCTTTTAGCCATCGTGTTGCTTTCTCGACTTTCAGTTTGGGGTCCCTTGATGTTCATCTGATGCGTGTTACGAGGTGCATCCAACAGAAACATGAAGAGGATGTGTTCGTCTAATGGTGTGTGTTTGTAGCTCTGCTAGCGCACAATTGCACTGTCATTCATCTGAAGATATATATTCCTCCACATGAATTCCAAAGCATGGTAAATCTAATGGCTTAAATAATCTATGTTGTTCAGAATTACATTTTTAAAAATAATTTTGGATTCAACAACAAAAATCTATTTTCATTGTAGAAAGAGTGTATTAATAGCTCAACAAATATAGAGATGCCAATTGATAACTTAAACTTAGGATAGATGATTGGTGGTTCAATGTTTCGCTGGAGAAGATCTCAATTCCCATGGAATTAACTTTTTTCCTTCAATTAATACATATTTTACGTTTGTGAAAACGTAAATAAAAAAACTATTGCCCATCTGAAAAAAAAAAAAAAATATTGAACTCGCTATAAAACATTATATTCAAAAGGGATATCCCGATGAAACACGCAGGGCATAGGTAAAAGAACCTTATGGACAAAAACATAAGATAAATCTACTAGAAAATAGTTGAAATTACTATGAGGTATTTGTTTACCAAAAATAAAAAAAAATTATGAGGTATGCTGTCTTGAATAGTATCTTACCCAACACAGTGATCCCCTAAAATCAGTGAGTGAGTATAAACATGAAGTAGGGCCATATGACCATCTGTGTGTCCCTGCATGAGTATGAGCACAGTAATATGATGCCCAAGCCTTTGATCGTGGATTGATCGTTGAAGAATATATCAGTATAAGCAAACAAATGACCAAAACAAAACAAATAAGGAAAAAAAAAAAAAAGTAATCTTTGGGAGTTTGGATTGATCTGATTACAAGCGTCACAGACACCCTTGTTAAACTCTTAATGAACTCCAGCTATGATTAACAAAATCATCTTGATAAAAAGAAACTATTAAACAATTGCTCTACTCATGTCATTACATACATAACTGGATAAATGAAGCAGCTTTATCAGCATACAAGCACTTAATAAGAGAACTGAAATTGAACCTTAGTTTACCCAAAAAAAAAAAAAAAAAAAAAAAAAAAAAAACTGAATCTTATACACCATTATTATGCGTGGCCAACGCTTATATTTTAAATAAATGCAAGCAAGTAAATTAGCCCAGTTGCACGCTGACAACTGCGTTTGCAGTTATATGAAACAGGACTAGCAAAAGCATCCCTAATAAGATAAAAAAGGCAACTGCCAACTCCAAACCAAATTGTGGAACAGATGACAAGTTTAAAAGGAACCATGTCCACATATCCCTACCTTTCATAGGATGTCAAATGTATTCTTCAATTCCCGAACAAGGTTTTTAGGTTGAGAAAAGCAAGTTTTTTAGATACTTGGGAGTATGATCGAGATTGTTATTATGACTTGATGATAAAATATTTTCACTTGTCTCTCTCACTTGTCGGGTAGGGTTAATTCTTCCATATTTAACCACTAGGTTTTTGATAGCCATGCACCTCTTACTAACTACTAGCATGCTTTATAGTCTTTAAGTTATAACATATCGCAGTTCATGCGGATTACGTCACCACTCACCAGTCATCAGCGCATGATCAATAAGCCTAACATTCACCACCATATATAGCATTACACCGAAAACATTCAGGCCGTTGGTTTTTTTTATTTATATAGGAACATTCAGGCCATGGATGTAAGTTGAGAAAATCTTCATCTCCACCCAATTATGATATAGTAATTAGTAAACAATAAGACATTCTTTAAACTACAAGATGATGATAGATGGAAGTAGGACATTTCCACAGCAACAACTAGAAAGCAACAGTAGCAATACAGAAATGATTGAAAAATGCTATACCGGAGCAAAGATAACATTCAATCTTTCTCCACCAATACAAATCTCTTCTTCTCCAGAGACTGCTATGTGACCAAGAGACCAGTCATCTGTCATAAAATATACATTATCATGTAAGCCTCTTATGAATCTGTTTCTCAGCGGCATAAAATCGGAGTCTTGATATAGTTTAATTAATGTCAATAGATAATAACATATTTTCTTGTTTAATATCAAGGGAACAAGTGTTTCAAGTTGTGTACCTTACATACATAAATACAGCAAGGATTAAGAAATGACCAGAAAATGTCAGTAATTAGGCTTTTCCAATCACATCCATTTACTTAAAAAAAAAAAAAAAAAAAACCTCCTTGAATGAGAAACTCAAGCATCAAGCACAGGTGCTAGAACATAAATAAATTACTATGAACACTGGGAACTGCTGTCATTGGTCATCATATCATACCATAAACTAAATCTGGAAGAGCAATCACCTTTTCCAATACGGCGCAGGGTATTTTCATGTGCTATGAGAATTGCTTCAGGATTACATTTTTGGATAACAGCAAGGCCTGAAATCAATCATTGAAACATAAAATCCTTATATCTAGTGAAGAAAAGGCTTGTAAGAAGAATCGTGCAAATCAACTTTCAGAATGGAACAAAGAAAACAAGAATGCGTTACTAGAATGTCTATTATGCTTAAAACAGGGCAAACCTGAATAAAAAAAGAAAAAGAAAAATCAGAAGCAACACTATGTTTCTTTAACATGGGAGAGTTGACTCACTGAAAGAAGACAAAATCATTTATCCTGCTCCCACTAAGCACAATAAATTTTCTTTCCACGAGAAAAATAATGGTAGCAGTTTAGCAACTATGAGTGAATTTGAATAGTCTGAGATATATTCTTCGCAGAGCAAATTTACTCTAACTCGCCATACTCATCTAGCGTAGTAAGAAAGATTTCCAAATGATAAGATTTAATTAACTAGAATTAAACTACTAGGTACTTGGTTACTATCATGCTCTTACCTGGTAATTTCTTGAGGCCGATTTCGAACTTGAAAAACACACCTACAAATTGGTATTGAATTTCACTAATAAATGTGTGTGCATCCCTCCTTAAATAATAGGTATTAAGTGTTCAAAACCAATAAATCATCACGTCCTCTACGATATCTCTATATTCTTAACTTTTGTGGTCTTTTTTATGAGACTCTTTGAAGATTTTAATAAACTTGATGAAACAGTTGGGATAGTATTTCATTACATGCTGTTCATCAAATCAACAAGAAGATAAGTTTAGGATTATAGTTTAAAAAGTCGGATCACCACTTTCCAATGGTTTAAAAAGTCGGATCACCACTTTCCAATGGTTGAAAATTTTAACAGATTGAAAAGACTAAACATTTTATTTTCATGTCATTTGACAGTGCTTGGAAAAGGAAAATATAAATGGAGAGAACACGATTAGGTTGAGCTGTCATGTTCACAGCACATATATATCTTACAAGCACATGAGGTTTAACTCTCACAATATACCATTGATGATTTAACCCTAATGAGGTTTTCTGAACCCCAATGTGCGACAAGCCAAGCCTTAGATGTGTTCATTTCCAGCTTGAAGATTAAAATTACTTTTCTCAGTAAGGAATAAGAGCATCTTATGGCTGATATTTTCGCCAACAGAAGGCTCATATTGAACTAAAGCAAACTAGGATCTTGAGTTGGTATGAAATCATGAAAGAAACAGTGAATGAAGCATTCGAAGGACACATTTCTTTATGGGTTAAATCTCTTTGACAAGAAACATTTTCCTAGTCTCCAGTACATGTACTGTCAAAGTTTAATTGGCAGAACTCCAGTGAGGAAACGGGAGCAGTTTGGTGCAAGACAGAAAATCAGAAATTAGAATTTTATCTGGTTGCATTCAAACCACTGAGGTCGCAGGCCCAAGTTGTTGATAAAGTAAAAATAGGTGCTTTGGAAAAACAATGTCCTTTCTTCGTCTAAAGATAATGCTAGATACTAGGTAAAAAAGAGAGAGCTTATGACGCATAGAGGAGAATGAAGCACTGCAGTGTGCATTTGCTTATTAGTTCTACATAATTAAACATCTAAGAGGAACTTACAGATTATAAAGAAGTATATCAAATCTCATTCAGTCAACTGATGTTCAGTTGTCCAATTTTATCTAATATTTATGAGTATAGTTCTACTTCTTGAAATCATGATTTTACTATGCGATCATGGAAACATATGATATTCACACACACTTGAACCCATACAAGGATGTTGCATTCGATGGTTAGTCGGAAAATCAAACTGAAAGGGAGGACATATATACAATAACAACAACAACATAGCCTCAGTTCCAAATTAATTGGGGTCGACTACATTGATCAAATTCTTCCATTATGCTCGGTTAAGTGCAGTTGATGGTGAGAGTGACAAAATTTTTATGCTAGCTGTCAACCTATCACAACCCTCCTCCATTTTCCAAGAATGGAAAATGCACTTGGGCCCCATTTTTCGGGTATGAAAAATAGGTTTGGAACCTCCCTTTCCCATTTTCCAGTATAGAAAGGGAGGACATACATATACTGATAAAATAAAGGATCAAATCGAAAGTGTTATTCAGTATCCAGAAGGCTTACCGTCAACATGATCACGGTGGTGATGAGTAACAAACACCACTAACTTTCTTGGTAAAGCTGCGATAACTTCTTCAAGCTATAAAGCAAACAGCAAAATGTGAACGATTAAAAAGAAAACCGTGAACACCAGGAATAACACTTAAGAAATAAAATAAAATCCAATAGAGAAAAGGGCAGAAAACACTTGGCTGAGAATTTTGACCTGAATTCAGGCTTACAATTCAAGTTTTCAGTACATGCTACACAATATGGTAAAGTGAAATTCTATGACAAAGAAAGTAATTGTTAAACAATTGACAGTATCACCGTTGAGAAAATAATGGAGAGCAATTAAGATGTCAAAAACTGTGAAGAATTTGTCACTTGGACGCTATGCCCCCAATAATTATAGAACAAGAGGGAGTAAGCAGTCCGTATGGAGTTTAAACAGTTTTAGCCGATTCTTTACTAATGGTTTCTTTCTTTGTGTTTCTAGTGTTGTTTTGTACTTTTTTTCTAATGAAAACCTAAGCTAACTCTTAAAAGAACTACGATGCAACAGTAAGCCATAATGAAATCAATATGAACTTAAAAAAAGTATCATAATAAATAACCCAAAAAAAAGAGCAAGGAAGTTATGCAAAAACTTACAAGAGAAACAACAAATGTAGCTTGAACCGAAATAATAAATAGGGGCATTCATCATTCCCATGTACCAAGAAAGGCATGGTAAAGAGAGATTGTATCACTCCCGTAGGATTGCACCATTAAAAAAAAACAAAAATATAAAGTCCGAATAAAAGGGTTACTAATACAAAGCTACATGGGCAAAAAAAAAAAAAACCCATTCATACTATTCAACTGGTATGATTGATATGTGAATTATATATGAATTTAAATAAATTAACCACAGATTTCCTATACTGAGTTTGAATCATGTGTATATTTAAACATGATGCAGACAGCGGAGATTTAATTTATGATTTTGTCGGCTTGTTTTTCGGCCCGAATCGAAGATTTGAATCAGGCTTGTATTCTTTAAAGATGATATATTCAGAAAGGAGAATACACAACAAAGTCTCAATCCTAAATTAGTTGGAGTCGGCTACATGATCAAGCTCTTCAATTGCACTAGATTTAGTGCAATTGATGGTGTGCTTTCCAATCCCTATATTCAGAAAGGAGACTATCCTTACTAAATTAGTTGGTGACAATAGATTCTAAATTGTAATAAAAACAATTTATCATAAGTAAAAAAAAAGTGGAACCTTCATATCGTTCATCACTTATATCACCTTTTATAGGCATTGGGATAACTTAATCTTACAAATGCACTTCCTGTTGACTCACTCATCGTTCTTTACAAGAAAAGAAAAAATATTAGTCCCTCTTTTATTAGAGTTGCAAGGTACACATCTATACAACTAGTCAACAATATTGACACATTTTTCATATTTGTATGACATTTATAATGAACATGCTTGAGTTCAAAAGTACAAGGATGAAAAGATACTTGAATTATATGACGTGCAAAATCAGCATTTTGCTTCTATAAGAACCAAATCAATCATGCAATTGCAAAATCTAAATTTTGTTTCTATAAGAATCAAATCAACCATGCTATTACATAATTTTTCAGATTCACCTGTGGTTTCCAATTTCCAAAGCGCCAAGATCTGTGTCAAAGTCTCATTCGATTTTGAAAATATTAGTTACAAGTACAGCTCTCCCATGTCAAGTAGAGAAGACAATAGAGTTTTTTTTTTTTTTTTAAGGATGTTTAAGTCTCATAGAGGATTCTACTAGATACTTGAATTGCGTGTGGACCACGCTATCTTAGAATAGTAATTCAACATCTAGAGGGGGGAGTGCTCTGAGGGTGAAATCCAATTTTTTTTAGTTCCTGGCCATCATAAAAGCAATGTATGGGCTAGAAAAACAAGAAGTATTAAACTCACTATCTGAATACTTCTTTTCCTAATAAAAAAAATAAAGTCTCAACCTACAATTTGATAATCCATACCTCTGAATGGCATCCAGAATGGCACCCTGGATCTACTATTAATGCATCTGCACATGCAGCAAATCTTGAATCTCCAGAATCATCAGTAATCTTATCAGGTGCTATCACAACCAAGTTTGTCGAATGAAAAGGCTTTATTGTTCTACTCCTCATTGGAACCAACGTCACACCAAGAGGGTACTCCTGAAAAGATAAGCAGTATCTTTGAAGCTCAATATGTTCATTACATCATGCATTTAATTGAGCATATAATAAATGTAACGAGTATCATATGTTCATTTACTACCCTAAATTGTGCATTAGACAGTGTCAAGGAAAGGATTAGCAAAGAGTTTCCCATAATAAATTTTTCTAATTTAAAAGTTTTGCAGGCATTTATTCTACAACCACCATCGGAGATGCATAAATTGACCATCTAAATGTATTTTTCATAAATTTCTTTTCCCTTTTCCTGTCATCTCCACTTTTAAAACTACGTAATTTATCTCGACGTAAAAGATGCTCGAATATCAATATCCATAGAAAACAAACCTGGTAACGCAAGGTTGAGGGAACGCTACACTTTACAGACTTTCTAAGATCATTCAAAAGCCCAATGGAAACAAGAGGTCCAATGCGATCACCACTTGGCTTCACTTCCAAAATCAAATTAAGGCAACTTTGAACAGACATCCACCTAAAAACTTTTGCCATGCATGTATACAGCATTAGTTAAAAATGGTTTTGAAGAAAGACCATGACTAACTATAGATCACTACCAGTAACATTGAATAACATAAGGTAAGAGATATGTTGAGAAACTTAATCTTCGTATTAAGAATCGTACAGCACTGGAATATGAATTGTAAATTCTTTTTTCATGAAAATCTAAAAAAGGAAAACTTGCCCATTTTCATGTCTTTTAGCGCATATGACCTTAAGAAAATACGCATCATAGAATTGTCCTCGATCATCTTAAAATATGATACCTTTGCCCATAAAATAAATAAAAATAAGTGTTTTGCACATTCAGATAATAAAACATAAATCAGGTGTCGAATTGAATAATTCATTAGGAAGGATTTGGAAAGCACACCATTAATTGCACTAAATCGAGCACAATGGAAGAGTTTAATCCACGTAGCTGATCTCAACTAATTCGAGATTGAGGCTATGTTGTTGTTGTTGTTAAGTTAAGGTCCCAAATTTGTCAATCAGTAAGTATTAAGATTAGTTACTAATTCAAATTCAAAATATTTTAGACTTAAGCATGTTTACTTGGTTATGCATAGATATAGGAGATCTAATTGTAACCGTTAACTACCCACTTGCTCATATAAGCAAGTCTTCTTCTTGTACTGTTTTTTTTTTTTTTTTTTTTTTTTACATTAAAATCAAGAATTTCAATTCTCTTCTTTTCTTTGTAAAATGGTATCAGAGCGCCTTAATTTGCTTTCCAAACTGAGTACTAATTAATGCAAAAAATCTTGGAATGACCAAGGAAGCATCCGATTTTTGCCACAATAAAAATACCCAAGTAAAACGCGTGCAATCGTCACCTAAAGTGAGAAAGTATTGATGACCGGAATACGAAACCAAATGATACGGCCCCCAAATATCACAATGAATCAGATCAAAGGCACACTGAGACATATTATTGTTGGAACAAATGACAATTTTCGTTGTTTAGACAACGGACAAATTGAAAATGGTGCAATTTCTTGAAGTCTTGAAACAGAGCAAGGAAGATTATTTTTCAACAAATTGAAACATTTGATAAATAAATGGCCAAGACGATTGTACCAGGTAGTTGCTGAAACATTATTCACATAAGCCGATGAGTCGTTAAGGAGCTTCGTCTCATGTAGATGTTTGGTATCCAACACATGGAGCATTCCAATCTTTTCACCCTTGCCAATCGTCCTCCCTGTGGTGATTTCCTAGAGCAAAAAATATCCCAAATAAAAGCTGCACATCAACTTAGAAGATTGACATAGTGTGCCAACTGAAATCAGATTAAAATGGAACTGTGGAATGAATAAGACATCCGTAAGAATCAATTGTTCATTGAAACGCACTTCCCAAATAGATAAACTGGAATAATTGTGCGGTTGGGGAAGTGTAACAAAGGCATTCTCTATTCGCCGTAGATGAGTAAAAGCAGCAGCTACAGAGCAAATGTGCCGAGATGCACCAGAATCGACAATCCATTGATAAGGTGAGGATGTAAACGAATTCAAATACACAGATAAGCATGGACCTGAACTGTTGGATGAAGAAGGAACATCAACAGGTGGTTCTGAGAGATTTGTGGATGTGCACATTTAATGGGATAGAAGACTCATAAATTGCTGACATTGAGTGGCATTCAAAGTCTGAGAAAAATTTCTGCACCATGACCATCATGACTAATATTGTCAAGTGTAGAAATCTGGTTGACTGTAGTTGTTGTAGGAGATGAAGAACTCTTCTTTCCTTGTCGAAAACCTGGCGGGTAGCCATGAATCTTGAAGCATGTTTCAATTGTGTGTCCATTATTTGAATTGGAATGGACACTTGATTTTTCCATCACGAGAACCCCCCATTTTTCACAAACATAGTCAAAGAATTAGATGAACTAGATGAAGATATATTTCTTTGGTGTTCTTGAGAAACCAAAGAGAACACCCGATTTATGAATGGTAATGGATCCATGAGGAGGATTTGACCTCGAACATGAGAATAAGAGTCATTAAGACCCATGAGAAAAGACATGGTGTACTCCATTTGGTAGTGAGCATTGAGTTCTTTGACCCCTCCACAAGTACATTTTGCGCATGTACAAACAGGCCGAAAATTAGTTAAATCCTCCCAAAAAGCCTTCAGTTTGGTGAAATAAACACTCACTGTGTTTTGCTCTTGTGTGAGGTTCAACAAATCACGGCGTAATTGGAAGATGCGAGGACCATTTCTTTGTTGAAAACGATCTTGTAGATCAATCCAAATATTTGCTGCTAATTCAGAAAAAATAATGCTCACTGAGATTTCTTTGGAGACTGCATTCAATATCCATGAAATGACAACATTGTTGTTCTGAACCCAACAACTCAGGAGAGATTGATCCCGACCATTGAGCTTAGGAACTGATCCATCTATGAATCCAAGTTTGTTCTTCTCAGAGAGGGCAATGACCATAGCACGACTCCAAGAGGAGTAATTGTCGCCAGTCAGCGGTTGCGAGACGAGTACTAAACCAGGGCCATCCCTGTGATGCAGATAATAAGGGGTGAGTGGATCATCAACAAGTGACCTAGTGGCATTAGATGAGGTGTTGGATGCCATTTGTAAAAAAAATTAATAGAGATCGGAGGAAGGATATAGATGATCAAAAAAATACTTGATCAATGATCTTTCTCTGATACCAAAGGTTCACCTCACTACTAATGAAGGTGAATTTTTGACCAATCCATCTCTATACAGGCGCATGATAGGACGGCTCCCCTACCTCACTTTGTCCCAACCAGACATCACTTTTGATGTTCACAAGCTACAACAACAACATAGCCTCAATCCCAAATTAACTGGGGTCGGCTACATGGATCAAACTTTTCCATTGTGCTCGATTAAGTGCAACTGATGGTGAGCTTTGCAAACCATTCAAATCCCTCCTAATTAATGCATCCCATGTTAACTTTGGTCTGCCCCTACCTCGTCGAATTTCTACATTTTCTATTGAGTCAAGTTTTCTAGTTGGAGCATTTGTAGGCCGTCTTTGCAGGTGACCAAACCATCGCAACTGCCCCTCCCTAATCTTTGAATCAACTGATGCTACTCCTACTTGTCTTTGAATTTCTATATTTCTTATTCTATCTTTACGAGTTTTACCACACATCCACCTAAGCATCCTCATTTCTGCTACGTTCATTTTATGTAATTGTTGTTGCTTTACTGCCCAACATTCACTTCCATAGAGCATAGCTGGCCTAATTGCGGTTCTATAAAATTTTCTTTTTAACTTAAGTAGGAACATTTCGATCACAAATCACCCCTGTTGCACTCCGTCATTTCTTCCATCCAGCTTGAATTCTATGTGTGACATCATTCTCAATGTTACCATCATTTTGTATGATTGATCCTAAGTATCTAAAGTGGTTTACCTTATGAACTTCTATTTCCCCTAATTTTGCCACTCCGTCATCTCGATGTCTAGTGTTTCTAAACTCACAGTGCATGTATTCGATTTTCGTCCTACTTAACTTAAAGCCTTTAGATTCTAATGTATTCCTCCAGAGTTCTAATTTCCTATTCACTTCATCTTTAGTTTCATCCACTAAAACAATATCATCTGCAAATAGCATACACAATGGTATATCCTCTTGAATATATCTAGTTAGTCCATCCATAACTAAAGTAAATAGATATGGGCTTAAAGCCGATCCTTGATGTAGTCCTATCGTAATGGAAAATTCTTTTGTAGCTCCTCCAAATTTCTTTATGCTCGTTACTACTCCATCATACATATCCTTAATAGTGTCTATGTATCTAGCATGCACTCTTTTTCTTTCTAGAACCCACCAAAGAACATCTCTAGGGACCCTATCATATGTTTTTTTCTAAATCTACGAATACCATATGATTTGATGTTCACAAGCTAATTCAATTTATTAGTCAACCTCGTGTTCCTCATCTTCAGGCTGCCAACCATCTTCTACGTTATCTAAAGAACAATTCAGGTCGAGGCTTATATTTTTCTGCTTCCTCTAAGATGCAACTTAAAGCTTTTTCTGATGCTGATTGGGGTACTTGTGTCGATTCTCGAAGATCTATCACGGGATTTTGTGTTTTCCTTGGTGATTCTTTGATCTCATAGAAAGCAACGCGCCAACCAACGGTTTCGCGTTCCTCTGCTGAAGCTGAATACCGAGCAACGGCAGCGACTATTAGCGAATTAGTTTGGCTACGTCAACTATTGATAGATTTCCAGATTTCCACTCTATCTCCATTGTTGTTATTTTGAGACAACTAAGCTGTCGTGCACATAGCTTCTAATCCTACGTTTCATGAGCGAACAAAACATATTGAAATAGACTGTCATTTCATTCGTGACAAAGTCATTGAAGGTATTATCAAGCTAATGCCAGTTTGCTCTCGTGATCAGCTTGTTGATCTCTTCACAAAAGCTCTGCCCAATTCCACTTTATCCTTTCTCCTATCCAAGCTATCTCTCAAGAATATATTTCGTCTAGCTTGACGGGGGTGTATTAAGATTAGTTACTAATTCAAATTCAAAATATTTTAGACTTAAACATGTTACTTGGTTATGCATAGATATAGGAGATCTAATTGTAACCGTTAACTACCCACTTGCTCATATAAGCAAGTCTTCTTCTTGTACTGTTTTTTTTTTTTTTTTTTTTTTTTTTTTACACTGAAATTAAGAATTTCAATTCTCTTCTTTTCTCTGTAAAAGTAAGTTCACAACTAGAAACTTAACACAACCATTAAAAAAATAAAAATAAAAAAACCCATCAATCGTCACCAAAAACACCTTCAAATTCAAAGCTAGAACCCATCGAAACGCGCTTTTAATGCAAATTCAAACCTTGGGGGTCTTCATCTCCGGGTCTCAACCTCCCACGTAAGAACACGGTCCGTATAGGCGGTCCCGGTCCGAATTCCGCCTCCTCGACAAACTTCCAGAGCTCCCATTGCCCCTCAATCCCTCTCGGAAGCCCCAATTGATACAAACCCTAGAAAAAAACTGATCTTTTCAACAAAAACAACAAATCACTCAACAATTCCCAATTGAAAGACGTATCGAGAGAAAATCTAACATCAAACCTGATTAAGAGCCGATTCGACATCGAATTTGCCCAAATCGAGCTTGTCCGAACAAGATTCTGACCCTCGCACGGTGATCTGAGGCGCGGACTCGTCTTGAGAAAGGTTTAGCGAAGACGAAGGCAAGTCATAGAGATCTGAGTCGACGTAGAGATCGTACTCTCGGTCGTCGAATTTGGGCGGGCGAGTTTGTTTGATGAGAAGAAATTGATCGTCGTTAGCGGAGCTCCTGATGATCACAGCGAGTCTCTGCTCAATCGCCATGGAAATCCACGACGTTTTTCGAGTGTTGAGTTGGTTCTCTCTAATAAGCTAACATGGCACGTGTTGAGTTCATATCCACTCACTCTCAGAAAATTAGTTGAATTCATTATCAGTTCAGTGTCAACGACGTATGCTCGAATATCCTCTTCTCTTCTATCAAAATTATGTATGGTGTTGCCCTGATCAGGCTAGCCAATCTCAAGGTTCTACTTTCTAGTACAAATTGAGTTGCATGTGTTCTAACGCTGAGGTAATGTCAAGCCTCATGTATAATAGCCCTTCAAACTCGATAATTTTTTTGTCTATGAGACTCAAACTTGAAACCTCGCTTAAGAGAAATTAGGTAACTAAGTCTATTACCGTTCAAATCAGCTGGTTGTTTTTTTTCTTTTTTTCAAACCAACCGATTTTTTTAGAGGTACGAAGATAATCTTGATTACTTTTCATTTTCAAACTCAATAAACCTTGGACTTGTGTTTTTCTTTTTCTTTTTACAAGTATGAAGAAATCTCAAACACATAATAACAAGTTCAGCATCCTCCATTAGATTTTTTAACATGATTGCAAGACCATCGAAAAAGAAATGCATGTTTGTTGCATTATTTGTTTCATATAGGAAGACTATATAGGTCATGATTGGTTTAACTTATGCTTCTAGCTTATACTTTGATGACATGAACAAGTGTTTATAAATAGCAAAAAGCATGTAAGAAGATACTTCTAAAAATCACGCTTATTATAATAATTTTAGGTAATTTTGGTTATCACGTCACGTCACGCCACGCCACGCCAATCAATCGGTACAAAAACTATTTATTGAGTGCCACATCAATGATAAGCAAGAAAATAATCTGAACCAAAAAGAGCCTTAATTCAATGAAACAAGACCAACACTAAGGTGGAATGTTTCCTTCAAGTCTAAGCTTATTTTTGTAGTCTCATTGAATTGAAACTGCACTTGTGCACATGAGCAATGTGAGAAAACTTTACAATGACTTTGCCAAAAAAAAAAACAAGGATATGAACCCCAACAAAGAAAACTAATGAGATCTTCCAGTAGGTCTGCATTGTTGTTACAACAGAAAATCTGGAATAACAGGAGACTCTGCAGGCACATTCAAGGTTGCTTCGGCTCTGTGTCGCGTCTTGCTTCTACCATGACCATGACTCTTCTTCTTTTCCTTCTTACCGTCTTCTTTTTCGCTCCCATTGTTCTTCTCTGGACTCCTATGTCTACCTTTACCGCGACCGCGATGTTTACTTCTAGAACTTGAGCTTGCCGGGACCGATGATGCAATGGCCGCATTCTCAGTTGATTCTAATGGTGGATCCTTGAACATTCTCGACGAACTAGGCTTTGTGTCATTACCAAGAAGAATATCTCGGATAGCACCCGAAAGCGAATTGTCATTCAACTCTTCCATTGGTTTCACAGGTAACACAGGCATTTCACCAACCTCATCCAATTTTACCACCAAAGGACGCGGCTTGGAATGATTAGGCTTCTTTTTGGTAACCAGTGATTGTTCTGTAAGCTTCATAAGATCTGGGCACCATCGATAAGATCATCCATCGACTGGGGGTCATTCGCAGGAGGGTAATCACTGGATCCCGC
This sequence comes from Stephania yunnanensis, assembly GCA_039657365.1. Taxonomy (NCBI): domain Eukaryota; kingdom Viridiplantae; phylum Streptophyta; class Magnoliopsida; order Ranunculales; family Menispermaceae; genus Stephania; species Stephania yunnanensis. The sequence goes on along the minus strand of CM077588.1, from coordinate 51,778,004 downwards.
CTCGCCTTTCTCAGACGGAAGGTAATACAATCCATGTTGTTTTCTATGCTGCGCAAGCAGCGAAGTGGACTCACTCCATGGTTCTGATTCTTCTTCATTTTGCTGGTTGGATGTGGAAACACTAATCTTGTCACCAAAAAGATTGGTTCCCAAGTAAAAGGAGCTTGATTCTGGAGGGATTATTATATCACCACATATGGTATCCAATTCATCCAGATTTTCACTAAGCACGAGACCCTCGGGCGCCGGAACTCTTTCCTGCGCCGTCGTTGCAACTGGAACAAGCTCTTCGGAGAAAACATCTTGCATTATTTGAACAATTGTTGAAGCTTTCGATTTCTTTTCCCTAACCATCCCTTCCTTTTCGACAAGAGTGATATCAGATGATATCTCTTGTTGAATTAGACCAACCATGCCAAGTACATTCTGTGCTCTTTCCTGAACCTCTACTTCATCACTTCCTGATAATGGCCCCAAAGCCAATTCAACCAGATTCAACAGATTGAGAATACAATCATGACTAAACGGGTTCGAACAAGACGACTGTCCATCCGCAGTAGCATCATCGCCTACATTTTCCATGGCAATTTCTTCTTCATCCCCCGTCCTGCCATGAAACCTCGGATCAAAATCCTTGTCCATTTCAAAATCAGTACAAGCATCAGGGTTTGCAAGATTCGAACTTTCGGAAAGCAATCCACTCACTCTCGAAGCCAAATTATCGAGAGAAAGAGAACGGACAGTTTGGCAAGGAAATAAGAAGGAATGAACACAAAAGACAACTACTTTAAATGCAGATTGGATATACACTGCTCTGATCAATGGAGGCAATAGATTAGCTCTTGGTTGCAGTAATGCCTCTACGATCTCAATCGGGTTCCTCGAGAATTCAACATATTCGCCGGAAACCCAAGCCGCCGCAGACAAAATTCTATGCACGAAAGGGTTACCGAGCAGGGCAGGATCGATGAGAAGCTCGCGAGCTACACGAACTACCTCCGGTCTAGCTTCCTTAACTCTCAAACTGATATCGACTAGCTGCCGCTCGATCTCTTCCCCCTCTCGACAATGCCGGTTCCTAGACATCTCCCTTAGAAGAGACACATACCAATCAAAATCCTCAACCACTTGATAATCATTCCTGCAACAATTCACAAGGATATCGCGAAGAATGTCATTGCAGAACTCCGGATCAGATTTCATCGCGTAATTAACCAAAATTCGGCATATATCCGCCACATTGCTCTCCGAAACCATCATCATCATCATCATCACAAGGCGCAATGCTTCCCGTTTAATATTCGGGTCCGCATCACTCAAAGCCTTAATCACAGCCTCCTTGTTCTCCCCCACCGCCCACAAATGCTTCCCGGCAAGAACCGACAGCGCCCGCAACCCTAAATACTTCAAATTCGGATCACCCTCCCCAATAAACTCCCGAATCTTCTCCACCGCAACCCTCACCGCGGACTCGTAATCAGTCAAGCAACTCACCACCGTCCTCACACACTCCAACACAACCGATTTCGCGCCGCTCTTCCTCATATACTCACAAATCGGCTCCACAATCCTCTTCCCCAACCTGGGCTCCAAAGGCGCAAGCTTTGCAAATATCTTCAACACCTTGATCAACACCCAATTGTTCTTGCAATCGACCAAAACCCTATAAAACTCCGGCGCCAACGCCAGATACTCCCTCCCATCCCTCCCATCCCTCCCGATCAACTCCGCGAAAACCCCCACCGTCGCCGACACCACTCCCTGATCGGAACTCTCCAAATTCTCAACAAGCCTCTTGAACAAAACCCTAACCGAGTCCGGGCACCTCTCGAAAACCCTAAAAGTCAGTCCGATCGCTTTCTTCCTGACAACGGCCTTGCTACTGCTCAGCAAAGTGAAAATCTCGGGGTGAGATCTCGAAGAAGATCCGGCGTGCCGACGACGGACAGCAAGTTGAGAGCCAAGCAGACGTCGTGTTCGTTGAGGGAAGAGAGTTCCTTGCGGAGCTGATTGGTGATGAGGAGGATGACGTCAGTGGAGTCGTGGAAGGATTGGGAGGCGGCGAGGTAGGCGGTTTTTTTGAGGGGGAATTTGGGGGAGCTCAGGAGCTCCACGATGGGGAAGGAGGCGAAGGACATGTCGGCGCCGTGGATGGAGGAGAGGTAAGTGAGTTTTTCGAGTGCGGTGGACTTGGTGCCGGGGTCTGTCGACTTCATCTCGTGCCGGATCTCGTCTAGGGATTTGGAGATGAGTTTTGATTCGGCGATCGGTTGGTGACGGAGGGCTTTGATCATGTCGGAGAGGGTGTGTTGGAATAGTGAGTCCATTATTGATTGTGCAGACATGGCTGGGGCTGGGGTGGAGAAACTGAACCGAAATCGACTCATCGGAGATGATGATATTGATGAAGAAGAGCTTCGTTGGAATAGTGAGATTACGTGTTTGCCCCTGCATCAATATTGTCTCTTTACAGTTTACATGCACTAAAATAGTAAAATTTTTGTTTGATTAATTTTAATATGTACATCTTAAAATATTTTTTCAGCACTGTTTATTGTTTTAGTAATCTATAATAATAACTGAAAATAAAAGCCTGATACAACTGGACATAATAATAAATAAATAAATAAATAAAAGCATAGTAGAACTATAGTTTTTTTTTTTGTCAAATGCAATTCTAGTTGTTGGTTTATATATAAAAGCGATTGTTATATTAAAATTCTTTTAGTAAAAGTAACTCCAATCAAACGATAAAATCTCTTTTATTTTAGAGGAAATGAATGGTGTTCCATTGGTTATCTCTTCTAGAATAAAGGGGGATGCCATCTTTGATTGATTTTTTATTTATTTTTTTGCAACCGATGATTAAAGCAAAAAAATCTTCTTTTTTTTTCCAGTTTGCAATAGATGATTGAAGAGACGGGGCAAGAGGTGTTCCTGAGCAAAAAAGATTCTTGGTGTCATTGATCAAGAATTAATGTTGCCGATCATTGCTTGAAACATTAGTTTGCTTCTTCCCATCTCTAATTTGTTGCTGTGTCAATTACTTCTTCCAATTTACAACATTTTCAACTCAATTATTAACTTACACTAACTAGTATTGTAACTTGACACCTTTTGTTTTGATTAAATCGTAACTCAATATACTTACTTACTTAAAACAATTATTCATATATGAATAAAATAAATAAAGTATTCTTAGCGATAATTATCAAAATAAAACAAATATAAAAAATGAGATACGACTTAATTAAATCTCCGTCTCACTTATATATAGAAACAACAACTCTCGTTAATGTAAGAGCTACTTGATTCATAAATCTCTTAATGTGCTTTAATTTAGTATCAAAAATTCATTTCCACAATGTCGATGAAAATAGTATACAATAAAGCATATTTTTTCAAAAGAGACTTTTGCAATTTTTCATTTATATGAAGGGCGAAAACGTAATTGCAGATACAATCTACAATATATAAAACAGCTCCGGCGCGCGCGCGAAAGCGAGAGGGAGGGGGCGATGGAAGAAGACAAGAGAAAGGAAGCAGCGATCGCGAAATCAGCGGCTCTGCAACCAGAATTCAGATCAAAGAACTTGAAACAAGAGCAGATCGACAAGCTCAAGGTGCCTCTTCATCATCATCATCATCTCTCGTTGATTCCTTCAAATTAGGGTTTCTATACTCTTCAGGTTCTGTGATTGGTGTTAACTTTTTAAGATGATGATGATGATGATGATATTAAGCAGAATCCAGGCTTAGTTGATTGGATTTGCTCTCTTTCGTTGAAAACTTGATCGTTGATTCCTTCAAGTATGCTCCTTTTCATTGAGTGTTGGAACAATTTAGGGTTTTTTCGTACTCTTCAAGTTCCGTGATTGATGTTTACCTTGTTTGAGAGTTTTTTGTATGGACTTTACATTCTGGTTGATCTACTTGTTTGAGATGATGATATTGATCAATAGTCCAGGCTCAGTTCAATGGATTTTCTATCTTTTGTTGAAAACTTGATCATTGATTCCTTCAAGTCTGCTCCTTTTCATTGAGTGTTGGAACAATTTAGGGTTTTTTCGTACTCTTCAAGTTCCGTGATTGATGTTTACCTTGTTTGAGAGTTGTATATGGATTTTACATTCTGGTTGATCTACTTGTTTGAGATGATTATATTAAGCAAAATTCAGGTTAATTTGATTGAATTTGCTCTTTTTGTTGAGATTTTGATCATTAATTCCTTCAAGTCTGTTCCTTTTCATTGAATGTTGGATCAAATTAGGGTTTTCTCTACTCTTCAGGTTCTGTGATTGATGTTAACTTTTTGAGACGAGCTACTTGTTTGAGATGATGATGATATTTTGCTCTCTTTTGTTGAAAACTTGGTCATTGATTCCTTCAAGTACGTTCCTGTTCATTGAATGTTGGATCAATTTAGGGTTTTTTTCCTACTCTTCAAGTTCCGTGATTGATGTTTACCTTGTTCGAGAGTTTTGTGTATGGACTTTACATTCCGGTTAATCTACTTGTTTGAGATGATGATATTGATCGATAATCCAGGCTCAGTTCAATGGATTTTCTATCTTTTGTTGAAAACTTGATCATTGATTCCTTCAAGTCTGTTCCTTTTCATTGAATGGTGGATCGATTTAGGGTTTTCCTTGATTTAAATTACCTTTTTAAGAGTTGTTTATGGTTCAGATTCTGGTTGATCTACTTGTTTGAGATGACGCTATTGAACAGAATTCAGGCTTTGTTGATTGAATTTGCTCTCTTTTGTTGAAATTTTTATCGATGAAGAGTTGAGTTTCTCATTTTGCAAGCGAAATTGAAAATCAAGTCTCTGTTATCTTTGCTATTTCAATTCCTTCTCCTCCCTACAGTTCAAGATGAAGCTTAGATAGAAAATTGAGAGGCCAAGTGTGTAGTTTTTACCAATGTAGTATCATTACGAAATTCGGGCTGTAAATAATTACTCAAATGGAAGACAAATTTTGGAACTTTGTTTTTGTGCAATGAAGAGCTTGGTTACCTCGACAATCGGACACGAAATTGTAATTTGTTATTATTCTTCAACTAAAGAAGGTAGAGAGAAGAAACTAAAGTATGGGAAGGAAGAAGAGAAAGGAGGGAGGCGAAAGTGAAAATAAGGAGGGAGAAGAGGAGAATAAGGAAGATATAGGTTTTTAGCCTACATTTGATTGTTAACATTCAAATGTTAATAGTGTAGTCAATGTGTTGTGGTTGTGGATAGGCAATTTGCTTCATTAGGCAAGCAACGTGAATTAACGCATAGTTGAAAATATAAATCAAATTAATAATTCAGAAATTCATGTATCATAATTTTACATGCATACTAGTCATTTTATGCTTTTGAAGCTAGGCAAGTATATTCTAGCTTTGATTTGTCCATGCGTAGAAGAATAGCTGTACTGCATAATTGAAAAAGATTGAAATATCTTTTTTATGCTCATAAACTATTACAAATTGCACAAAAGCTCTATGGCGTACTTAGAGGATGGCCTTGACAGTTTGTGTGAGAATACCTTGGTGATGATTTAGTCATTGCCTATATGAGGCCTTGACAGCACCTTTCTGGGCTTGATTTAGCAGTTTCCGTGGCAGCACCTTTCTGGCCTTGACAAGTTGTTGTTGTTGTTTTATTTTTTTTTTTTTTTACGCATGTTAGGGTTTAGGGTCTCGGTTTCTAACACTAGTTGTTTATTGCTAATTTGGATTGGGTAGCACTTGAAACAACATTTGGAGGGTTATAACATAGGATGCGTCTTTATTTAGATGGGACTTAGCACATTGATATTTAACTTGTTTTCTATCGTCATGAATAATGTATTAATTGGAGCTTCTTTAGTTTTTTCTCAAAGCTATGATGCTAATTCCTTACTTTTTTTTTGCTATTTATTTCCATTTAGGAGTTGCACAAAAAACGGTTACAGATAAAAGCAAAAACAAAGATTCATAAAATTTCCCAAGGTTCTATTCTCTCTCTCTACATCTTCATCTTCAGTCTGGTTCAACAAGATTCTTCTTACTTGATGGATATATCTCAGGGAATATAAATGGCACAGGGAAAGGGCACAAAAAAAATATCATCAGTGATTTTGTTCAAAATCAAGATTCCAATGTCATCTTGGAGGAGTCTGGAAAGTTTGCATCAAAGGGAAATGCCAAGGAGTTTCCTTCACTTCAGCTGGAAAAATCTAATGCGTCTTTAGGAACAAAGAAGCCGCAGAAGTTACATTGGGGGTATTTCTCTGATCTTTTAGATAGTTCATCCTCAACATTCTTTAGATAGGTGATCCTTAAGTAGAATGAGCATATAGTCTTGAATACTTCTCTATTAATTGTACGAGGGAAATCGTGGTGCATCCATTTTGATTTGCTACATGGATTAGACATCATTTAATTACACATCTTTAATTATGAGGATACATCAAAAAGTACCTACTACTACATGCAAAAGAAATGGCCCGGCATTTTCACATTTCCATGATCAATTGTTTGAGCACTACATTGTTGCCCTGACAGATATTCTCTAAGTTTTATAATCATTATTCACCGATAAATGATCATCTTTACGATTATTAAGTAAGGAATTTATGTTACTAGAAATTGCATCTTTTTCCTCTCCTTTCAGGCTTGACACAAGGGAAAGATGGGAAAGGAAAGCAAACATGTAGATCCATGGTATGCTGATAATGTTGCAGCAGTCGTTAGTTTATCTAGCAGCTGCTCTCCCTTGCCGGCCGTGGTGTGTTTCAATGGAAGTAATGGTTTTGTTTGCGAGCAAAGTCCTGGTTCAAAAGTAAAACAAGTAGCTCAGGCAAAGTTGCATGTAAGGAAGTGTTTCATGTGTGAAGAAATGCAAAAATCTACAACCCTATACGTATCTATTGCTAAATGAGATTCTTTCTCTTTCTGAGAATTGGGGACCATTTTTAATTGCAGGTTTTTTAGCCTTGGATTACAGGATTAGTGGTAAAAGAAAATATGTACAACTTTTTTACAATCAGTAATTTTACAAGATTTGTAAGGAGCTATTTTTAGCCTTGTGATTGAGTGATTAACTTTTCATTTTATATGTCTAGATATTAATTGTTTCTGTATCTCATTATCTGTTTGTAGTTCACCATCTTAACCAACATTGGCTGTAGTACTTTTGGTGTGTTCGGTTGTCTTGATAGGATTCTTTTGATAGGGTCTAGTTGGCTATGGATTAGCGATAATTTGTGTTTGGGAACTTGTTCGGTTGGCATGATAGAATTGTAAGTGGATTAAAGCAAATAACATTTCTACCCCTCCCCATATAAATATCCCAACATCAAATGTCTTCCTCCTAACCCTACTTGGCTGATGTCTGTCTTCCTCCATAACCCTACTTGGTGATGCCTTCTGCCAAACCCAACTTGGCGGAACAGGATATGGTGCGGCTGTGGGAAGAAGTCGATCTCATCTAAGATGTTCAAAAATAAAAGTAAAAAAAAAAGGATGAAACTTGACTGCATCTTAGAGTACCATTATCAGTTTGGAAGCATCAATTTTTGTAACTGGATGATTTGAAGATATGATGCAAATTAAGTTTAAGCGAGGGTGAGGAAAATAATGTGCAAGGGAAGTAGCAAAAAAGGTGGAAGTTGTGCAAGATTGTGATCTCAGTGGAGGAGATGAGTGCAAAGAGAAAGGAACATATATTCAACGCCAAATTAATCTTGTTGTTAGTGAGGGCAGAATGGGACATATTGCACTCCCAACGTCGAATTAACTAGCGAGTAGGTTTGGGGTCACTTACATTAGTCACCTGGATAGTTTATTGTTCAATCCGTTTCATTGCCTAGTCCGCCAAGTGAAAATCGGATTAAAAAGTTAGCGAAATGATTAACCCATTAATCAATCCAACCGAACACACCATTTTTTATGTTCATAATGAAAACATAGTTCAGGCACTATTTTTGGTTTCCCGTGCATGTGGTGTGGGACTTTTTGGTGCTAGTAACGCAACCAATCTATTTACGTTGGACAATCTTTTTCACATTGCTCACGTGACATCAATTGGATCTCCATTGAGATCATTCGTTGGATCTCCATTGATATTTGATGCGTAACATATTTTAGTATCTTTATAAGTAACTTTTTGTTGATAATTTAGGCTATTAATAAGTGATTTTCTGCTAATTGGATATATTTTGTTGGTTTTTAGGTGAGGAAATCAAAGCGTGAACATTCATAGGTTATTTTGAAAATCCGATAAGATTTCCCTCAAAAAGCGCACTTATGCGGATCACGTGGCCAAAAAAAAAAAATAGACTAGAGGCGAGTGATGAAATAATGATATTTCACATGGTTTCGTGTGTTTTGAAGATGTTTGGAAGTTTCGGGATGAGAATACAAGGTTTGGGCAAAGAACGACATCAAAGTGGCTAAGTTTCAACAAAGTCTATTTTGGCCAAGCTTCAGTATTTTAGCCATAACTCCCTCATTTGAAGTCCAAATGACTTGTCGTTTCTTCCATTGGAAAGTAAACTCAGAGTTGAATGTTTTCATCTCTTACAAGCAAAGGCAAATTCGGCCTCTAAGTGGTCTAAAATCTCATTGCAAAGTGAAGTATATGTGTAGGGTTTTGTTCTTGGCGCCCCAGCGCCACCACAGCGTCGAAAACAGCCATAAATGTATAGTGGGCGCTGAGGCTGGTGCTGTAGCGCCAAGGTATGCCCACTGCGAAAAAAGTGCATAAAAAGTGATTTTTTTAAAGGGTTTTTAGGTAATTTTAGGACCAAATTGACTTGGTGGTATAAATAGAACTTAAAATTAGGTTTTAAATCATCTTTTACTTTGGAGAACTAAGAAGAATGTGTGAAGATTGAAGAATAGTGATAAAAAATATTGGATTCTATATTAATTATAGGTTTGATTTCATGTTTTCTTGCTTTCATGAATTATGATGAATTGAACTCACTTACGGGTAATCTCTTTTGTTCTAAGGATCTTTGGATCCTAAATTGGATTCTTTTAATTTCAATGCGATTATATTTATTCTTTCAATTCAATATTTTTGATTTGTGTGTTCTTGTGTGTTATGCTATATTTACTTTGATCAAGTAGGTGTAAATTCAAGGGTTTGAGAGCCACCATGACCATTGGGACTTTTGAACCCGGATTAGGGGAAACACAACCTTAGAAGATATGACGCATCGACTGATGACCAATGACTAGGGATGCAATTGCATGAATTGAGAGACTTTATAATTAAATTGGATTCGAATGATACAATTTGGGTGAATTAGATTTTCTAAGATATTTTATTCATTGCTTAAGACCTATTTTAATTACTTGCAATTAGTTAGTTTGAATTAATTAATAATTTATTTTTACAAAACCCAACTCTTAAGTGTCTAACTCTATTTCTTAATTAGACTAAATATTAATACATAACCATAATTATGGATACGATATACCCGACACCAACAAGAGTTGATGCCACTATTACTTTGATGTTTGTCGTCGCTGTCGAGATTGAAGATTAGAGAAAATGTGAGCCACATAGGATGAAATAAATATTAGAAAAAAAAAACACTTTTCAATGCAAAAATGTTTGTTAGAGTGTGAACTGCGATGTATCAAGAATAATTTTCATATTAAATGTGCAATTCTAGACATTTTGGGTCGAGGATGTCTTGAAATAGACATTGTTAGTACAAAATGACTAACAAATTAGCAAAAGACATTCAATATAGATATTATTGTTATCACGTCAACTTACGTGCTAATAAACATTTGCATTGGAGAGTTTTTTTTTTTTTTTTTTTTTTTTTTTCAATGTCCATTCAATCTTAAGTGACACTGGCAAACATTTTTTCTCAATCCATATTCTCATTGGAGATGTTCTAAAGGCCTATTCAGTTCACGTATGTATTCATTGGATCATAAGATTAGCTTATACACAAAATTGTGACTTGGGTTTAAGTATTAGTATGTTTTGGATAACTTATTCGGTTAGAAAGTATTGAGAATTCGAGGGTTGGATTAATGTGCTTGCAACATGTGAACTTACAAATGTGTCCCTCTCGGATTAAGTTGTTCTACTTGTCATTTGGTAAGTGATTAATGACGATAAATTTATCATTTGGTAAATGAATCCATTCGAACTAACTAAAAACATCAAAACCACGATTCGAATTAATCTTAAGGATAGTGAATTGCATGATCCGCTCGACTAAATAGTAAGATGATCCAAACATGATTCAAAATCGAGATCTTGCATAAAAGTAGTTAGTCGCTTGGTGGTGTAACATGCTACACTTCTTTTAAATGTTTTGGTATCTCAACTCAGACACGCACCCGTTCGCTCGCTCTTGATTTTTGAATATGCATACGTCAGAGGTGTATGAAAAAAAAAAAGGTTAGGCCTCGGGACCTCGCCTCCGCCTCTTCCCTACCACCAGTAGCTTCGGACGAGCCATACACCGAATAAATTACAACATACAAGCGCATGGAACAAATCCCCAATTAAAAAAAAAAAAAAAAAAAAAAAAAAAAAAAAAAAAAACCATTGGTAACTTCGAGGGAGAAATAGAGGCAACCGCGCTCACTTCTCATTTGCTGAGAGAGAGAGATGATTGCGTTGGTCCGTTGAAACAATCTTCTTCTGCTAAGGCTCTCGCGTCGCGTCGAATGTCAGCCCCGAAAATGCTCTTCGTCTTCCATCACTGACGAAAGCCAATTCGTTCAATCCACTATTCGGTAAGAACTTCTCCTTGTTCTCGCATTCCATCACACAATTTAGGGTTTCAACAGCTCCTACAAACACTCTCCGCAATCCGTGAATCTCACCCCTTTAACAACCCTATTGATTCAAGATCCGAAATTGGTTACTATTTGGGCTGAACAGATCCTCAATTGGCACTCGCTGCTCAACTCTAGGGTTTCTGCTGTGTTCTGACTACTGATGTGGAACAATCTTCAATTTTATGACTCTAGTAATGAAGAATTGGGTTTTGGGGAATTTTAATTCCGCCTATGCAGAACATTGTATATGCGCTATGTAGCCGGTCCCAAGTCTGGATACACCCAACGTTAAACTTTTGTCGCTCTTTATGAAATGGATCAAACAAATACGTTTGGGATTGAAGTTTGAGGCTTTAGAGGCTTTAATTCGTTTACTAATGCATCTCGGTCTAGGGTTTAAATGCGATACGTTCAAAAAATATATCTGCTGATAGTTTTTTTTTTTTTTTTTTTTGTGGTTAAATTCTGGTTTGTAATATAAGGACTCTGTTAATTGTTATTTGAATTAAGGTGGATACTTCACAGAGATTGTTCACTTTTCTTTGAGAAAAAAAAAAAAAACAGTTTCACAACTGAGAAAAGAAAATCTTTTAGCTTATAGTTATACTTATAAGAACTAGGTTTTGGTTTTGGTGCTCTTTTTTTTTTGTGTGGTTTGTACATTCAATTTTTTTTTTTTTTCTATTTTTTTAACTTTTAGGATTTGTTTTCATACAAAATGATGGTAATATTGAGAATGATGTCAGATATAGAATTCAAGCTGAATGGAAGAAATGACGGAGTGCAACTGGAGTGATTTGTGATGAAATGTTTCTACTAAGTTAAAAGGAAAATTCTATAAGATCGCAATTAGGCTAGCTATGCTCTATGGAAGTGAATGTTAGGCGGTAAAGCAACAACAATTACATAAAATGAACGTAGCAGAAATGAGGATGCTTAGGTGGATGTGTGGTAAAACTTGTAAAGATAGAATAAGAAATTTAGAAATTCAAAGACAAGTAGGAGTTGCACCAATTGATATAAAGATTAGAGAAGGGCGGTTGCAAAGTGGTTTTGGAAAACTTGACTCAATAGAAAGCTGTAGAAATTCGATGAGGTAGGGGTAGACCAAAATTAACATGGGATGCATTAATTAGGAGGGCAAGAAAGACGTGTCGTAGTCGTAACGTGTCGTCGTAAAAACGTGTCGTGTCATAATTATCCTAAACCCGCACACGACACGTTTATTAAACGAGTCACTATTTGTAAACAAATGCCCCACTAGAAAACTTGACTCAATAGTTAAACATACTACTAGATTAATGATATCTCACTACAAAATCAATACAAACAACATAAAATATAAAATTATAAACGTAGAAATTCAAAGACGAGGTAGGGGTAGACCAAAATTAACATGGGACGCATTAATTAGGAGGGATTTGAATGGTCTGGAAAGCTCAACATCAATTGCACTTAATCGAGCACAATGGAAAAGTTTGATTCATGTAGCCGATCCTAGTTAAGTTGGGACTGAGGCTATGTTGTTGTTGTTTTAGGATTTGTTTGACAACTGGGAAAAGAAATCTTCCTTGAGAAAAAAAAAAGGTGATTTTCCCTTTGTTCGATTTTCTTCTCACCTATCTTCATTTTCTCACTCGCCCCTTGAATTTTGGCTCACGTAAACGCGCAAGAGAATTCAGCATCCTTTTGAGAAAGTTAAGTGGCCATGCAATCAAGTAAACAATAATTAGTTGGGGTCGGCTACATGGATCAAACTCTTCCATTGCGCGTGATTTTTTTTTTTTTTTTGATAAACCATTGCACTTGCTTGAGTGTAATGTGATGGATGCAATGTCATGCGATGAATAAACGTGAGATACAAGTTCTTCAGAGCAATTTCATGTTAAGAATTTATCTAGAAAAATATTAGTTTGTCAAGAGATCTTTTCTCAACTATCAAAAAGTTTTTTTTTTTTTTTTTTTTTTTTTTTCAGATTTTGAACGTCTAAGGAAAAATGAGTGTTATACATTTGTGAATATAATCCGGCCAGCCGTAGGATTTTCTAGTACAAGAATATCATTTTTCTAGAAGTCTGAAGTCCATGTCCATCATCACCCTACCTATTTTTTAAGTGCTTTCTACGTGCTTTTGGCTTTGGCATAATTTGGAACTTTTTTCTAATTTTTGTTGTTTGTTTAGGAGTATGCCTCGTAAAGTGAATTATGGAGCTCATTATGATGAAGACTATGATGATTGGGATGGTTACGATCATGAATCAGATATAGAAGAAGATGGTTTGCAATATCTACTTTTTTATTTATCTGCTTCCTTTGATGTCATATGTATGTTCTTTTATGAACATAGTTTGTGTTTCCATCTGTTCTATTCTTTTAAGGTTCCCTTCTCAATCGGTTCTAAAATGAGGACTAGGAAAAGGGTAACTATTTTGGAGGATTTCTCTCCTTATTCAAGGTTCTTTTAACTTTCAGTTTGCAGGCATTTGATTTTATTTATATCAACATGTTTTAACTTTTAACCTAATAAAAAAATAAAAAAATAAAATAGTAGAGACTGTCAGTTAAAGATTATTACTCTTATTGATGAACGAGTTAAAAAATCATCATTTTGGCCTTAATCCTGTAATATGGTTTTGCAATTGTTCTACTCTTAGACCATTCGAGTATTCCAATTCTTATAGGAATAACTAGAGGAGATAAGCATCTATGGGTGGATCATGCATAAGTACCCAATTTATTATTTTGTTTTGAGAAGCAAGCAGTTTTATTGACGCCATTGTTTTGAAGCATGTAAATTCTATCATATATGGAAGTCAATATCTCTCTATCCTCACCTTCATCCCACTGATTACTATAATCTCTTCTCCAGTTATGTTCTATATTATTTATATATAATGCTATGAGCATCCATGGGCAATTTTTTCTCTAAAGCAACCATTATGAGTACACCTCCAAGGCTCCAATGAGATGTCCCTATCCTATTTGGTGGAAACACACTGTTTATTTATTGTCTGTGTCCTACTTTTAACTCTTATGATTTTATCGAGTTCCATGTTTGAGTGGAACTCTGATGTTTGAAGTCTAGTGTGCGTTGTTGTATGTAGTGATAGAAGACCAGGCTTTCTTTCAGTAAGGATCATCAACAATAACAAATTTGCTTCCTCTTCTAGGCTTGTCTAATCTATATGCTTCTTTTGTTTACTCCACTGGCTACTTCTGTGTCAATGACGAGAGTCCTCCAATGATGAGAAAGCCATGTATTTGGATAATTTGTTGTTTTAGTAGTTAATTTTGTTGGTTGCTACAGGACATGTAATAAAGGCCGACCATGCTATTTCCAAGACTAAACATGCTGTTACCAAGGCTGGACTTTGGCGCTGCCCTATATGCACATTTGACAATGAAAGTTGTGAAGTTGCTTGTGAGATATGTGGCGTTTTTAGGTACCCTGCGGTTGATATTTGCAGCAAAGATGATGAAGATACAGGTATTGCAAGTTAAATGATATTAATAACAATATTTCCTTTCAGATCTTGTGTGATGAGGATTTTTATATTCTCGTTTGGCCTTTTGTCAGATATATTTATGCAATTTTGAATTCTCTTCCTTTTATGAATTAGGCCTCCGTCATGCATTTTATGATGACATGTCAATTTTAAATGAACTTGTTGCATGTCTAGGCGGTGAAACTTACAGGTTCATTCCCACTTCCCAATAGTCAATAAAAGGCTTTGATGACTACTACAGCTGACAAATTTCTTGAAGCAAATAATGAATAAAAGCAAAAAGCGAAATAGAAAATGCCATGTGATTGATAGCGCTATTTTATGTGTTTCTTTTATGGCTGGGATTTGGGGCTGTCTTATTTTTCTTCTATTTTTTCCATTCATGTATGTTTTTACTGTTTTTCACTCTAAAAGTCTACTTTACTTTCATCTGTAGGAAAATTGGAGAAATTGACATCATCCACTGTATCCTTAAACATTGCCGCAAAGAAAGGCAAGAGTAAGATGTTGTCAAACACCAAAGATGCACGGACTTCTTTCCACTTACAAGAGGTTGGACAACCTAGAGTAAAAGAGAGTAACAACTCATTAGTCATGGGGCAGTCACAAACTTCACGTAGTCATTTCAAAAAAACAAATGTTGACGAGGACTTTGAGTCCTTAAAGAGACATGTGAATTCTAGGAAATCTAAATTAAGTCCCCAACGCTTGCGAGAGACATGGACGCCTCCTGATGAAGTAGGGGCTTTGACCCAGCTTAACCTTGCAATTGTAAGATTGTCATAAATGCCCTACTTTTTAGTTCTTACCAAGATGGATTGAGGGTTGCCTTGTTGGAAAGGTTTTTTCTTTTTTTTTTTGTTCTTGTTTTAACTTTTACAATTCTTATAGGTTGGCCATGTTGATTCTGGGAAATCAACGTTGTCAGGGAGACTATTGAGCCTGTTGGGGCAAATATCTCAAAAAGACATGCACAAATATGAGAAAGAGGCGAAACTCATTGTATGTTTCATTTTTTTCTCAGCTATTTTTAGATTTTACCTTAATAATGGTAAATGAAGAATGAATATGGCAGCTTTTAATACACAGGGAAAGGGTTCATTTGCTTATGCGTGGGCAATGGATGAAAGTGTGGAAGAGCGAGAACGGGGGATAACAATGACAGTAGCTATTGCATACTTCTATTCCAAAAAATATCATGTGGTTTTACTTGACTCACCAGGCCATAAAGATTTTGTTCCCAACTTGATATCTGGCGCTACTCAAGCAGATGCTGCAATTCTTGTCATAGATGCTTCGGTTGGTTCTTTTGAAGCTGGAATGGATGTTAATGGAGGCCAAACAAGAGAGCATGCCCAACTCATTAGAAGTTTTGGGATTGACCAAATTATAGTGGCTATTAATAAAATGGATGTTGTGGAATATTCAAAAGAAAGATTCGACTCGATAAAACTGCACCTTGGAACATTTCTTCGTTCTCGTGGTTTCAAAGATTCTTTGTTATCTTGGGTTCCTCTAAGTGCCATTGAAAATCAAAATTTGGTTACAGCTGCATCTGATCCTCGTTTGTCATCTTGGTGAGTTTACCCATGGTTGTTGATGATATTGTTAATTTGTTATTCATATTTACTTACTAGCTTAATTCACCTAGGAGTGTGGTGTCCCAAAACTAAATCTAAGCCACGTCCCTTTGATTAGTTGCCAAGCCTGCCATTTTGTTTAACTAAGTCTGCTTGAGTTCTTTAATATGGTATGCTTACTCTTTTTCAAGTGGTAACTATGCTGAATTTGACTATAACATGTATCTGTAATATTTGGAGGAGCTACAAAAGAATTTCTCATTACGATAGGACTACATCAAGGATTGACTTTAAGCCCATATCTATTTACTTTAGTTATGGATGAACTAACTAGGTATATTCAAGAGGATATACCATGGTGTATGCTATTTGCATATGATATTGTTTTAGTGGATGAAACAAAAGATGAAGTGAATAGGAAATTAGAACTCTGGAGGAATACATTAGAATCTAAAGGCTTTAAGTTGAGCAGGACGAAAATCGAATACATGCACCTTGAGTTTAGAAACACTAGACATCGAGATGATGAAGTGGTAAAATTAGGGGAAGTAGAAGTTCTTAAGGTGAACCACTTTAGCTACCTAGGATCAATCAAAATGATGGTAATATTGAGAATGATGTCACACATAGAATTCAAGTTGGATGGAAGAAATGGCGGAGTGCAACAGGGGTAATTTGTGATCGAAACGTTCTTACTAAGTTAAAAAGAAAATTTTATAGGAACGCAATTAGGCCAGCTATGCTCTATGAAGTGAATGTTGGGCGGTAAAGCAACAACAATTACATAAAATGAACGTAGCGGATATGATGATGCTTTGGTGGATGCGTGGTAAAACTCGTAAAGATAGAATAAGAAATATAGAAATTCAAAGACAAGTAGGAGTATCACCAATTGATACAAAGATTAGGGAAGAGCGGTTGCGGTGGTTTGGTCACCTGCAAAGACGGCCTACAAATGCCCCCACTAGAAAGCTTGACTCAATAGAAACTGTAGAAATTCGACGAGGTAGAGGTAGACCAAAGTTAACATGGAATGCATTAATTATGAGGGATTTGAATAGTTTGGAAAGCTCGCCATCAATTGCATTTAATCGAGCACAATGAAAAAGTTTGATCCAAGTAGCCGACCCCAATTAATTTGGGACTGAGGCTATGTTGTTGTGGTTGTTGTATGTATCTGTAATATTTTATCATGAGAGGAGAGATATATTTTATCACGTTGGATTTGACTATGTTGATAACTATTCTTTTTTTCTGACTATGCATATATATATTTTTTTTATTTTTTATTTTTTATTTTCAGCAGCATGAGTATGTTGTAATTTAGCTTAGAGGTGCATGAATAAGAATAGATAAATGCATATATAATTCTTGGCAGTGACTCTAAATAAAATATGAAGATGCCAACAGTCTTTCGAGTGGTTATAGTAACTTATTTTTCTTTGCAAAGGTGTGAGCTGCAACCTATAGATTTCTTGTATTGAAATGATTCTGTTCTTGGTAAACCTTTTGTTCTTTTTCCAATGGACTTCCAGTAAGTTCTTATTTACTCTGTTTGTATTCTAAACGCCAAATTTGCAAATTCTAAAGTTGATGAATGTAACTAATTTATTTGCTCAAGTAGTGTACAGAGGATTCAGTTGAGTCTTCAATCTTTTGCTTTTTGATAAGAATTTTCAGTGCAAACTCTTCTCAGTCTCTTGACTTAAACAGGTGATTTTACTCTATAGTCTAATACTCTAATAAGGCCTCTAATTCACTATTGAATCTACATTTTGTTCTTTTTCCAATGGACTCTATTCGTTGATATCTATGTCCAGATGAGGAAGAAGAAATGCTTAAGTAGAAAAATGCAGTTGTCTTAAGAGTGAAGTTTGTCCCTTCGTCGAGTTTAATATGCAAAGCAGTTGTCTGACAGACGTTTTAATCCTTTTTTTAGAACATATGGTTTAATCTTACATTGAATATAGGAACTCACCATTTGCTTGGTCTAAAATGACATTGGTGCGGTGTCATTTCAGTCCTGATGACGTCGTGTCATCTCCTTTGATATTGATATCTTTTATATTAAATATGGGAAGAATGGTAACCTGGTGCTTTTAGAGCATCTCTAATGGTAAATGTGGATTGTAGGCGTGGATTGATGTCACGTCAACAACGTGGAGAGAATTTGGCTTAATAGACATTGAAGTTCAAAAGTGCTCTCCAATGGTGAATGTGGATTGCACTTTCTATTTTAAAATTTTATTATTTTTCTATATATTTTGGAGAGAGTTGTGGCTATGGATTGCACTGTCTAGAAGTAGACATTCAAAATAGACAATGTCTATCCACGTCGGCTCGACATTCAAAATGCACATTCCATTGGAGGAGTTTTTTTTTTTTTTTTTTTTTTTTTTTTTTTTTTTTTTTTTTTTTTTTAATTTAGTCATAGGTGGCACACATTGACATCCAATCCACATTTCATTGGAGATGCTCTTACAGTTGGATGCTTATTTCAAGGTCCTCAGTGCATTCCTTCTCCTTCATGGCAGATATGGCTAGCTGTGAAATGGAACCTCAAGGTGCAAAACCTGTTTAGCTCCAAGGAGCTGTAAGGTTGGGAATTGTTTGTTTAAGATGTGTAAATATTTAGTTTCTAGGGACAAGGTAAACATTCTTTGAGAGCAAAAGTTTAAGAGGATATTTTCAGTTACTCTTGTGGTGTTTGCTTTAGATCCGGTGGGATTTCCTTACGCATCCTTTACTGTTTTTCATTGTTTTAAACAGCAGAAGGGTGTCTTGTTAAGTCTCTTGAGTGAAATGTGAATAGGTGGACTTCAAAATCATGATCCCATGAGAATCATTACGTCTAAGCCGTTCCGGTGCTACAAATGAAGCTACTGGTTTATTTGTGACTAAACATGGGTCTGTATTTTAAAATTATTTGATGGCTGTATGTGAGATTGAATCAAAAGCTAGATGTGAAACATAAAAGGAAAATGACGAATTTTCCTATTCAACGATTAAAATTCTCTTATCATGAAAATTGAACATGGTTGAATGTGTAAATAATTAGACTCAGTCCTTATGCTTCTTTTGTCTGCTTTCCAAGTCTTTTCCTGTGTGTTAGACTCCTGTTCTAAAAACTAAAAAGAGCATAGGATCTTTGAGGGAAGTAGATCAAGAAAAACTGATGATTAAGATGTTAAGACTTTTGCTTTTCAATCCGAAGAGTTTATGGAATATGGTGACTTTTTTCTGTTGTTGTTTTGATTGTTAACTTTTGTAATACTTGTTTTCGGAGTTTATATGTGCTCTATTTAGACTCTGAAATATTATTTCCCTCTTCTTACAATTCCCGTTAATGTTTGTTTTTGCTTTGTTGTCTGGTCATTTCGATGCTAATACAATGTGGCTAGAAATGAGTAGTTGCATAAAGAGAGTAGCATCAAACAAATTAGGCATATCTAAAGGCTTGGGACCACCAAAGAAGGAAACATGGTGGTGGAACGAGGATGTCTAAAGAACAATTAAGACTAAAAGAGAGATGTATAGGAAAATACCAAGTGTCAAGATGAAAATGCGTAAAATCAATATAGAGAAGCTAGAAACAAGCTAAAAAAGTAGTTACTCAAGCTCAAACAAATTTCGTGGAAGATCTATATACAAGGTTAGGTAATAGAGATGTCGAAAAATATATTTATAGGCTAGCCAAATTAAGAGATAAAAAGAAACAAGTCCTAAGTCACGTAAGATGTATTAGGGATGAAAATCAAAATGTTTTAACGCGAGAAAATGATGTTAAGGAGAGATTGAGAAGTTGCTTCGATAGTTTATTTAATGATGGTCAAGTTGATATTATAGTAGATGAAAACTCACACCAAGAAGAAATGAAAACTATACACGTAATATTAGAATTCAAGAAGTTAAAGAGGCACATAAAAGGATGAAAATAGAGAAAGCATGTGGCC
Source organism: Stephania yunnanensis (assembly GCA_039657365.1). Lineage (NCBI taxonomy): Eukaryota > Viridiplantae > Streptophyta > Magnoliopsida > Ranunculales > Menispermaceae > Stephania > Stephania yunnanensis. The sequence goes on along the minus strand of CM077588.1, from coordinate 51,758,177 downwards.
CATATGAAATACCCATAGAGGTTTGGAAATACGCAGGAGAAATCGGATTGACTTGGTTAACAAAACTTTTCAACAAAATTTTAAAATCAAAACGAATGCCAATGGCACGCTTGTGCCAATTTTCAAAAACAAAGGAGATATTCAAAGTTGTTCAAACTACCGGGGAATTAAACTTATGAGTCGCACTATGAAACTTTGGGAGAGGATAATTGACAATATGCTAATGAGAGAAACAAAAATATCAGAGAACCAATTTGGCTTCATGCCTGGGAGGTCAACTATGGAGTCGATTTTCCTTGTAAGAAGATTGTTGGAAAAATATAGAGAAAAGAAAAAAAAAAATCTTCATATGGTATTTGTAGATCTAGAAAAAACATATGATAAAGTTCATAGAGATGTTCTTTGGTGGTTCTAGAAAGAAAATGAGTGCATGTTAGATACATATACACTATTAAGGATATGTATGATGGAGTAGTAACGAGTGTTAAGACATTTGGAGGAGGTACAAAAAAACTTTCCATCACGATAAGACTACATCAAGGATCGGCTTTAAGCCTATTTCTCTTTACTTTAGTTATGGATGAACTAACTAGGCATATTCAAGAGGATATACCATGGTGTATGTTATTTACAGATGATATTGTCTTAGTGGATGAAACAAACGATGGAGTGAATAGGAAATTAGAATTTTAGAGGAATACGTTATAATCTAAAGGTTTTAAGTTGAGTAGGACGAAGATCGAATACATGCATTGTGAGTTTATAGATACTATACATCGAGATGATGGTGTGGTAAAATTAGGGAAGTAGAAGTTCCTAAGGTGAACCACTTTAGATACCTAGGATCAATCATACAAAATGATGGTAATATTGAGAATGTTGTCACACATAAAATTCAAGTTGGATGGAAGAAATGACGGAGTGCAACATGAGTGATTTGTGATCGAAATGTTCCTACTAAGTTAAAGAAAATTTTTATAGGACCATAATTAGGACAGCTACGCTCGATGGAAGTGAATGTTGGACGGTAAAGCAACAACAATTACATAAAATGAACGTACGAAATGAGGATGCTTTGGTGGATGTGTTGTAAAACTCGTAAAGATAGAATAAGAAATATAGAAATTCAAAGACAAGTAGGAGTAGCACCAATTGATACAAAGATTAGGGAAGAGCGGTTGCGGTGGTTTGGTCACCTACAAAAATGGCCTACAAATGCCCTCACTAGAAAACTTGACTCAATAGAAACTGTAGAAATTCGACAAGGTAGGGGTAGACCAAAGTTAACACGAGACTCATTAATTAGGATGGATTTGAATGGTTTGGAAAACTCACCATCAATTGCAATTAATCGAGCACATTGGAAGAGTTTGATCCATGTAGTCGACCCAATTAATTTGGGATTGAGGGTATGTTGTTGTTGTTGCCTGGTCATTTTGACCTTTCCTGTGTCCTTGCTGGTGTTCCTCTCGGTTTTTAATGCATCTGAAATTCTCACTTAGACCCTCAGGCACTTACATGGTATAGCTTGGAGTGTATCATTCTTCTTGCATGTACCTGTTTCACTTGAGATTAAGATCATTTTTATTCTTTTCAAGATTAGTTCTTTCTCGTGAGATTGTGATTGTAAGCAAGTTGTTTATTCACTTGCCTATTCCACTTTTTTTATTTGTTATTGAATATATGTTTTGGTTAAAAATGTTCGTAGATCATTGCAACTTAAATTTGTGGATATCTATACTTCTGGCTACTTAATTACTTTCTATTGCAGGTACCATGGTCCTCATCTGTTGGCAATGATAGATTCCCTAGAATCTCCTCCAAGGGACACCTCAAAGCCATTACTTATGCCGATTTGTGATGTGATCAAGTCACATTCTTTAGGCCAGGCTGCAGCCAGTGGCAAATTGGAGTATGGAACAATTCAATGTGGTTTGAAGGTACTGCACAACAGATCTTGTGATCCTTATTTAATAATGGGTAGTCAGAAATTGCATTTTACTATCTACCATTCAATTTCAGTAACATAATATGATTTAAAATACAGATTTCATTCACTTGTTGGTTGGGTGAACATTTATATGTGTGTTAGCTGTCATCTATACTTTTAATTAATGCTAAAGACGAAACATTCCACTGTGAGCAATTTTCAAAGCTATCCTTCTAATCAATAGCTCAATTATGTTAAGATTTTGGAATAGGCAGAGGTAAAAAAGAAAAGAAAATAGAAAGCCACATTATGAAAGTGCAATTTTATTTCGTACAAACTGCAATATTACCATGCAAGTGCTTTTATGTGTTTTTTTTCGCTTTTCCTTTTTATCTTTCAGCTCCACTTTTATCAAGTTTTACTCTTTACTCTTTTCCTTATGTTAAAATGAGAGAAACAATAACAACCATTTACTCCATCTCCCGTTGTTATGCATCTTGAAATATTTATTGTTAACAGATTACAGCATCAAAAATCTTTTAAAGGCATGGATTAATCGTGAAGATCTCTACGAAAAATTAAATTTCTGAGCAAGTGGCTGCTGGAATTAAGAAAGAGATTGGCTTATTGTAGTGAGATAACAAATATATAAAGTGGAACACTGACGTAAAATTAGAGATTCCACGCTAAGAATCTTCGCAAAGTGTGGCCAATCCATTAACAACTTTTAAATGAATACAATTGTATATTAAAAATGTTCCTGCAGTTTGAATTGTCACCATTATCTGCTTTTAAATGAGCATGAGAGCAGGTAACTAATTTCTACTCTTTAGTGACTATAGACCGTTGACTCTTCGCAGAACTCCAACTCATTTTGTAGTCACTTCTTTCCTAAGACATTTTTCCTAGTTCTTATTCCTAATTTTTCTTTTGATCAAGAATTTTCTCCTACGATACGAAATTTTTCTTGCAACCTTTTAAACATCTTCGCCACCAAAAGGTTCTCCGCTCCATTTCCAGAAAACCAACCCAGAAAACCAACTGCACTAGAGAAAACTTTGAGAAGGAAAAAAGGTGTGGATTGCATCTGCCTTAAGACAGATTAGACATGAGATGGCGCACCTTCATACAAGCTTTTCTGATTATTTTGTCATTTGGATGCTGACTGCTAAGTTTGCTTTGATGCGTAAATTGAATGCTTCCTTTTTCTTATTCACCAAAAAGGAAAGTGATTTGGAACGTAATTCTTTTGTTTTTCTCATCTTTGATGTGTGGAAAAACTTTTGATCTTGAATGTCACTATCAAACAATTTATAGATTGTCACACCACCATTTGAGGGGTAAAAGAGATATTGCATATGCCAATGGGAATTGCAGGTTCTCATAATGCCATCAAAAGAATTAGCAGTTATACGCTCCATAGAACGTGGCTCTAAAGCTTGTAATGTAGCGACAGCTGGAGATAGTGTAGCTGTTGGTCTGCAAGGCATTGATTCAACTCATGTTATGGCTGGCGGAGTTCTATGTCATCAAGATTTCCCTGTCATGGTTGCAAATCATTTAGAGTTGAAGGTCATCATGTTGGATGGCGCAATGCCTATTGTCATCGGTTCTCAAGTTAGTATATTTGTTCAGTTATGTTTTGTATGATAAATGATAAAAAAAAATCTTAGTTTCTTTGTTTCGTGAAATTCCCATTATCTTAGATTGTGTAATAAATCTCTTGGTTCCAATTGCATGTAAAGCTGTTTATTTTAAGTTCTAGTTTCTACTTTGAATGTGTCTAAAATATCTTAAATGTTTGCAAAATTGCAATAGAACTCAAAAAGTGAATTAGGTGCATTATATTATTTGGAAATACTTTACATGTTGATTTAAGGTTGCTAAATGAAATGCATTGGATTGCAGAATCTTATGAAACAAAATCCGTAAGATTTAATGTCATTAGCTAAATGCACTACTTAAAAATTTTGTTAAGAAATTCCTATTAGACTTAATAAGCAAAATGTAGCGAGAAAGCTAGTGTAAGTTTGCCACTTGACTTGAGGATGCTGAAAGGAATCAAGATATAAGCGGAGGAAAGGAAATGGAGGTATCCTCCTTTAATTGGTGGCTGATACTTAGTTTTAGGTTTAGTGGGTAGAAAAACAGGATCTTCGTTGTCATTAAGAATTTAAGATTGTGGAATCTTCTGTGCTATTTATGGCTGAAGTTTTAACAATGATAAAACCATTTAGCTGGCATTAATATGGAAGTGAAGTAACTGGATCTATGCTAGACAACGAAGAGGATTTAACAGGTGGCAGAAAAGGTTTTTTTTTTTTTTTTTTTTTTAAGGGTGAAGCTGAAAGCTTACTCTTATATACTTATTTATGACCTATTGCTCGTCCAAGCTTCTAAAGCAAGTTTATCGTACTTTTTCGAACAAAAATTATTTCCTTGAATTGCCTATCAAAAAGGTGGAGTTGGACTAGTAATATTTCTACCTTTGTAGGTGGAGTTTCATGTTCACCATGCTAAGGAGGCTGCAAAGGTTGCCAAGATACTTTGTTTGTTTGATCTAAAAACTGGCCAGGTCTCAAAGAGGGGACCTCGCTGTCTTACAGCAAAGCAGAATGCACTTGTAGAGGTAATCCATTATCTAATGGCGCTTTCATATATGAGCTGTATGATATCCTTGGCGACAAAACAATTACACTACATTTCTAAGTTATTAGTTGAAATTTTGTATTTTCTATCTATTTTTAATATCCTTTGAGATCCTAGATTTCTTTGTACAATAGAAGCAAATGGTGATTACCCTTTCAAAGTCGGTTATCTTTCCTTTCTTATGTGATTTCAGGTGATTCTTGATAAGGGAGTTTGTGTAGAAGAGTTCTCCAAGTGTCGAGTTCTTGGTAGGGTATTCCTTCGAGCATTAGGTAGAACTATCGCCGTAGGGATTGTGACTCGAATAATTGGGTAACCTCAATGATAGCCTTGGAGTCGTATATGGTTGTGTTTATCATCTCAAAACGTGAATGCTCGATTTGCTGATATTAGATTGGATTTGTGACAAATCTGAACGGCTAATCTTGAGAAACCTTTGTCAAGAATAACTTGAGCAGGGCTGAAGGTGATCAGAAAATAATAATATTATTCTCAGCTTCAGACCAGGTAATTCTTGTGATCGATGTGAATTTTGAGATATGGTGGTATTATAACTATTATATATGCTCATGGAGAAGAGTTTTTTAACTTGTTTTTTTACTTTTCAGAATATCTCCATCATTTGTCAGAATCTCTCTCTTATAACAGGAGATTTAGAGAAACAATTTTGTTGTACAACTTACTATACAGTACAGATAAGTTCTTTTGGATTTAATTACAAAATGAGCATGTCTGTCAGTTTGTGCTTGCATGGTATCAATCAGTGACTCCGAAATCATTTGTTGGTCAGTTAATGTGAAATTAGTGTTCAGCATGCTTATCTACTACTTTTTCTAGCATCTAGTTGTCAAGTTGTTGCTTATTTCTTTATTTCCTTTCTTATCCCTGGTTTATAGTTTCCACCATCTTCGGCAGTAGTGATACTTGAATAATGAGGAAAAATTGTTAAAAGAAGAATTGGGCTTTTAAGAAAAGAAAAAGCTTTTGTTATGTCATCAATCTGTTGCCACAAGATAGAGTACCATTTCTGTTTTCCAACAACAATATGATAGTATCCTTGAATTCTATTACTCAATTGGTAGACAAAACAACAAGAACAAGCTACAAGAACCCAGAGAGACTTGTCTCTTAGCCCAAACTCAAAAGAGTTAACCCAATTCAAGTACAATTTTCTCAATGCCTACCTCTTCTCCTCACAATCTATTTATACATTCTCAGTTTCCCCCTAAAATGGACACATAAACATTCACCTTCCTGCCTAAAAGACTCAACAAACTCACTCACACTTCTAATGCTGCATTGGTGGTCCCCAGTCTCTTATTGATTAGGGTATCACAATAGTACATCCGTAGTTATCGAGGTTTAGAGAAGCTTTTCTTATGTCTTTAAGGCTAGCATTATCTTTAAAAGATTCATCCAAGCTTTTTTTTTTTTTTTTTTTTTTTTTTTTTGGAGTTCCTGGAATCTTAAACTGTAATCAGAATAATCAAAATATTGAAGATCAATCATATGAATTAGGCACTTTTTTGTAATTAGGCAACTGAATTTAACAATGTATATTCCAACTACAGGGACATAGATCTATTTTGTAGCTGAGCTTAATGAATGCTAAGAGCTTCTGGTGTTTCATATGCATATTTATTTTTACAATGTTTATTTCTCTAACTATTCTTTTTTAATTTGGTTACCATGCTAATTTCCTATCCATTGATTTAGTGATCTGTGTTTATATCATTTGTTTCCATAGAACCCCGTATAACAATTTGTCTCACTCTATCTTAATTCTTAAACTTCTTTGTCTGTTTCTTGTTTTTTTTTTTTTTTTCTTTTCTTATCCCTTTCTCCTACAGTCCTGCCGATTACCTTAACCACTTTTATGTGATTGGCATCCAACTTCCTAGAGCAATTGTAGATTGTATTCAATGCAAGTATATTTGCCTTTGGGTTTCTAATATTTATGTGCCTCACTGATGCATATAATGATTTTTTTCTTTTCTTGTTGCTAATTCGTGCCCAAATTTCTATGGTCTAAGATTGAGGTATTTTGACCTATGGATCAAGGGATGATTTGCCTGTAAATTCACTAATTTTGAACATTTTAGGGAAGCTAAGGTCTAATTAAGTGGTGACATGCTATCAACAACAACAACATAGCCTCAGTCCCAAATTAATTGGGGTCGGCTAAATGGATCAAAGTCTTCCATCGTGCTCGATTAAGTGCAATTGATGGTGTGCTTTCTAAAACTTTCAACTCCCTCATAATTAATGCGTCCCATGTTAATTTTGGTCTACCCCTATCTCGTCGAATTTCTTCCGTTTCTATTGAGTCAAGTTTTTTAGTGGGGGCATTTGTAGGTCGTATTTGATGGTGACTATACCACCACAATCTCCATTCCTTAATCTTTGTATCAATTGGTGTTACTCCTACTTGTCTTCGAATTTTTATATATCTTATTCTATCTTTACGAGTTTTACCACACATCCACTTAAGTATCATCATTTTTGCTACGTTTATTTTATGTAATTGTTGTTGCTTTACCGCCCTACATTCACGTCCATAGAGCATAGTTGACCTAATTGCGGTCCTATAAAATTTTTCTTTTAACTTAGTAGGAACATTTTTATCACAAATCACCTCCGTTGCACTCCGTCATTTCTTTCATTCAGCTTGAATTCTATTTGTGACATCATTCTTAATATTACCATCATTTTGTATGATTGATTCTAGGTATCTAATGAGGTTCATCTTAGGAACTTCTACTTCCCCTAATTTTACCACTCCATCATCTCGATGTCTAGTATTTCTTAACTTATAGTGCATGTATTTGGTCTTCGTCCTACTCAACTTAAAGTCTTTAGATTCTAATGTATTCTTTCAAATTTCTAATGACCTATTCACTCCATCTTTTGTTTCGTCCACTTAGAAAATACAATATGCAAATAACATACACCATGGTATATCCTCTTGAATATGCCTAGTTAGTCCATCCATAACTAAAATGGTAACATGCTATCGTGGAACATTTTTGGTTAGGCATGAGGGGAGTGGGGCAATTGTGACGCCAATCATAATGATCGAAAATTGGGGTGTCGCATAACTTGTAATTAGGGAAGGACATTATTAAAACATAATATTAAAATAGGTTTATGCAGTTTTCATATTTGTAATATTGTGATGTATTGATGGGATTGGAACATGACTCATTGTATTTAATAGGAAGGAGATTTTTTTTTTTCTGGGTTGGTGGTCTTATTTTACTTTTGTCTGTGTGTGCGTGTATGGTGCAGTTTGGTGAAGGATTGTAAGAGAAGGAAGTAGTTGATTCTAGTTACTGTGGTTCAATAATATGTCCGTGCAGAGATGATATTTTGTTAAATTGAGATGTACGAAGTTGAGGTTTCCAAAGTTGCATTTAGGATCATTAATGCTATTAAGAGTAATTATGTATTTTAAATGAGAGGCAACAACGAGAATATAGAGATGGACGAAAACTAAAACTAAAACTAGGGAGGACAGAGTTCTTGCGAAAAAAAAAAAAGTCATCGTGGAGTTTATGAGAATTCTACAAATTGGGTTCGCATGAAGGAAATAAATTTAAATTGGATATACTTAGTGAGAAATTGTTCAAGTTCAAGTGAAAGATACGGTTCAATAGTTTTCTGAGTGTTAAATTGCAATATTCCTAGAATTCAAAGTTGAATTAATTTTAACAGCATAGCAGGAAGGATTGAAGAATTAGGCAAACTTTTTCTTGGGTAGAATTAGGTAGAGTTTCAAGCTTTAGTATTGTTCTTCTGAATCTAGATGCTAGATTCCAGATTATTTTTATTTTTATGTTGGGAGATTATTTATGTTTTTGGAGCTCCCTAAATGGCATGTATTTGCGTAGTCCTTGAAATCTCTGCTAGAAAAATGGAGGAGAGTTAGATTGCCAGAAATATAAATTCATGGAAAAAATTTACGGTCTCTTTTATTTCGCTCCAGTAATAATGTGGCATGTAGCTGCCCCAATTAATTTTGGACTAAAGCCATGTTATCATAATTTGGGTTAATTTCACAAATGGTCACTCAAGTTTATAGTTTGTAACACTTTGGTCACTATCTCACATTTGTCCAAAATATATCACTCAACTTTACAAAACGTTTCAACAAAATAACTCGACCACTCTACAATCAAAAATCTGGGGACTCTGCTTACGTGGCGCCACGTGGGATTTCATGGGAGGTCACTAAACTTTTGAAGTGATGATGTGGCAATTTCTTGTTTGATTTTTCTTGGTTTTAAATAAAACACGGGTCACACTTCATCTTCATCTTCGTCTTCGTCGCTCTGCTCCTCTTCATCTTCGAGACTTCGACTGGCGACGATTAAATTGTTGTGTAGAGTGGCGAGTGGGTGCGAGGCGTTCGCGGGGCACGCGCTGACGGTGCCGTTGTTGGTGAAGATAATATTGAAGGTGTCGGATAGGGCGACGAAGTACGTGGCGAGAGCGCTGCTGTCATTGTGCTCGGCGGCGGAAGAGGTGAGGAGGGAGGCGTGGTGGCGGGGGTGGTCATGCAGCTGCTGCTGCTGCTGCTGCTGCTTTCTGCAGAGCGAGTGCACAGAGAGGGCTAAGAGGAAGGCGCAGATATTGTTGAAGATGTTGAGGGATTTGTGGGCCGAGGATTCCATTGCCAATTCTGATGATTTTGGGTGCAGTGATGTGCTGCCATTTTGAGAATTTCAATTTTTTTTTTAATTATCGTTGTCACTTGTTTTTGATTCTTACATAGAATACCAATCTATTCAAAAAAAAAGTACCCCGGATCAAATCGATCTGTATGTATGTATGTAATTGTGTATGTAGTGGAGAAAACGAATTGTAAATACAAATTAAGACCATTAATGAACAAAGAGGGTGGTTTGATTGGTTGCTTACAGGGAACTTGAAAATAGGGCACTTGTAGAACTTCCTCCCGGATTTTTGGGCGCGTTGGAAGTGAGAAACGCAGGAAGAAGAATAGTCGAAGACGAAGAAGAAAAGTCGAGGACGAAGATGACCAGTCGAAGTCTTGAAGATGAAGAGTAGCAGAGCGCGAAGACGAAGAATAAGATGAACCTGTGTTTCATTTAAAACCAAGAAAAAATCAAACAAGAAATTGCCACATCATCACTTCAAAAGTTTAGTGACCTCCCATGAAATCTTACGTGGCGCCACGTAAGCAGGGTATTTGGATTTTTGATTAGAGAGTGGTCGGAGTTATTTTGTTGAAATGTTTTGTAAAGTTGAGTGATATATTTTGGACAAATGTGAGTTTAGTGACCAAAGTGTTACAAACTATAAACTTGGGTGACCATATGTGAAATTAACCCTCATAATTTAGCATGTAGGATTCTTCTTGCTTCTATAATTTAGTCAGTTTAAGGTGTGAATGTTATTGGTCACGAAGGTTCATGGCTTTGCCTGCCATTGATTCCTATAGTTTGTTTGTGTTGTTTTATTTGTTGGGTCCTCTCAACCTGACTCGCCAAATGGATTTACCATAACTTCCGACAGCAGTTACCTTACTTTTTGGTGCTTGATAAAAATAATTTTGGCATCATAGTGAAAAGTTGGATTCTGACTCGCGTATAGTCGATCTGCAATTTAATACATGAAATTTGTGCCCTATACTTTCCTCTAAAACACTTATCATGTCATCTTGTTCAGATTTTATTTTTTGTTGTTGAAAGATCTTTTTGCAGAATTCAGTTTTCAAGGATGATTATGCCAATTACATTGGAATTTAAAATTTTAGGTGGTTCACCGTTATTCCATTTTGATGACGGTCAGATTTTTGCTCAGTTTTTATTAAGGAAATGGATATTGGCTATATAGCTCACTTGATCTTGTTATACATTTTGTATGGCTTGCATTAAATTAAAGAATTGAAGGTCCTTGCTTTTTTCTTTTCCTGGGAATTTTTTATTTTTATTTTTTTAATACTCGATAGCACTGGTTTTTACTTTTGGTAGTCTCCTGTACCTTTTCTTTCCAGTTATTGAACATGTCAATAAGCTACTATGATTTGAGATGAAAATTGACTTGCCTATACAGAACTGAGACCGTTTCATTAACTCGGATTTGCAAATAAAGCAGGCTTTGGTTGGACACGTTTGAAAACCGATTACGACCCATGATCACACTCTGATGGAAATGCTTTAATTTGATGAAGGAATAAGCTTCATTGCTGTCTAGGAAATTTATTTTCCAGACATTTTTAGGGTAAGACTTCTAGATTTTTGCAGAGCATGTTGTTGATGTTAGTTATAGCCTTGCACGGGCACATCTTATCTCTCCAGGCCTTCCGTATGTCCGACCACAACCTACCTTTGAATACCATAGTTCAAATTTAGTAGAGGAAAGGGCAGTCAAAAGTTTAGGTTCAAATCTGACCCGCAAAGCTGACTGCATGTCCTAGTCATACACACGAAGGGAGTGAAAGAAGGAAACCTTGAAAGGCAACCAAAATTAGTGAGCTAGGGATGTGCTTCTTGAAAGGTAACCAAAATTAGTGAGCTAGGGATGTGCTTCTTGGCTAAAAGTGAGCAATATCAAAGTCTAGTTGGTCTTTATATTTGTGCATTGCCTTGTCACATGCACGTAGAGCACTATCCAGTAGTGCCCTTCCAAAGTTTCTTTCCTATGGTGCCCCTTCAAGTAATAAAGGGATGAGCCAAGCAATCATCTCCTTTTATGGTTTGATTTTAATATGAGTGGTGCCTGCAAGTTGGTACCAAGAGGACAAGCCTTGATGGGAAAAGTTGAAACATCGTTCTAATGTCTTAAGATTGGCGCATTAGTTCTCATATTGGTTTTTCGTGTTTGTGTATGTTCACTTCAGTGATTAGGCTTGCTATTCTGACTTACCGTTTACTGGAAGTTTTACTGATTCGAAACATCATGAACTATTCCAGATATCGATGGATAGCTGTTTTTATCTGCAAGTCTCTGCATCAAGCTTAGAGTAGTTGAAATTTCTTTTTTGAGCATGCTAGTATCTCTAAGGGTGGAAAGTTTTCTTCTCAGGCTATGTTGAGATTGCACTCATTCTTTGCAGAATGTATTATATATGTGAAAATAAGTTTCTGATAGGTAACTAGGAGAGGCAAAAGAAATAGGTTTTCCTGAACCATTAGGAATGTATCTGTGTATGAAAAGAATGTTCTTCTGAACCTATGGATTGACATTTGACTAGCTTTTCCTCTCACCATGATATGTTTTGTGGGGATTTGGATTTCAATATGAGCCAATGGATGCTTAAAGCACCCCACTAATTGTAAACATATGTTATTTAATCACACCGATTAAAAGGTTGCACGGGGTTGCACGGGGCTTCGAGGATAAATAATATAAAATAGTGTTCAAAAGTAAGATGAAGCCTGGATTGTGGTGTCCATTGGAGGATTAGAAAAGCTGCTTTATCTTTACCGATAGATGAATGGAACCACTTGTTGAGAATCCAAAATTTATTGTTGGGCTTAATGTAAACAATCCTGAGTTTTGGATCCCATTTTTATAATGCTTTCACAAGATGATGTTTTACCAGACTTTCACTTTCCTTGCTTGCTTGGACAGATTCTCCTTCGTCTTTCACATGTTCTAGCATCTTATCTTTTTTTTTTTTTTTCCTGCAGACCCTCATTTGTTGCTTTCATTGCTTGTTATTCTCACTGGAATCTGCATATTTTATTGAGCATACTTATAAACTTTTTTTATCTTCACTGTGCAAACTATTTTTTGGTCATTTTTATGTTGGCTCTAATCTCGCAATGATGCACTTCAGTTCTGTCAAGATTTTATTGCTCTAAAATTGAAAAGGAAAGTTAAGAAACAGAAAGCAAACAGTTCCTTCAATTGAGTGTTATAAGTAGCAGATACTTTTAGTTTTCTAAGTTCAACCGTCATGGTTTTTGTTCTTCCCTAACCGCTTATTGATTGTTTAATATTTTGAAGTTTATCATAAAATATAGAATAGTCTGAAGAGACTTTTCTCATGTTTAGTTGGTCAAGTACTTGGTAGTTGGTTGTGTATTAATTTTCTTAAATTTAGGTACTACAGTATATTAATTACCAAAAAAAAATATACGTGCTATATTATTCAACTGTTCGGATGTAATAGAAATTAAATTTGATTTGACATTTTTATTTGATTTGTTGATGGCCCATTCCATTGTTAATTATATGATGTGTAATGGTATTTATTGGATGGCACGTGGTAACACTTTGAAGTTGGTGCTTTAAAGACTTCAATTATCTAATTAGTATTTTTCAAGTCTTTCTTTAATGAAATTTTATCCTCAATTTTCTATATTTACTCTTAATTTTTAAAAATAATATTTAGGATGCTTACATGAATTAATTAGAGTTCGGGTTTATTATTTTGTTCTTTCTCTTGCAATTTTGATAGAGGCCCCGCTATGGGCACCCCACCAATTCATGAAGGCACCCACATTTTTTTTCATTTTCCCATCTAAAATGTAAATGTCTATTTTGCCCCTTCATATATACTCACTCAAACCTCAAAAATCATTTTCAATGTAAAACTGGGGCACCCGACTACCTTGGATCACAAGTGAAATCTAAAGCCACCATTGTGTTTGCCGAGCGTGTACCGATTCTTGTGTCTTGACATCATTCGGCAGCGAGGTAACAATGTTTGACAACCATATGAAGCTTTGAAGGAATTGTTTTTTGGATCAAAAATTGTTAAATTGATGATTTGGTTTGTCAACATAGAGTTTCTCAAATTTTTAGATTTTTTTTCACGGGCGCGATTGATTCAATCTCGCAGGACCGAGAGTTATGCAAACGTCTCGGTCAACCTCCACCGAGAAAGGAATAAAAGTCTCTGTAATGGACAACCGAGAGAAATGCTACGTTCTCGGTTGTACATCACAGACATGACATAAATTATACACTTCAACTTACTCTCGTGATGTGGTGATCGAGACGACAATAAAAGTCTCCGTTATGGACAACCGAGATCTATCTTACACTTTCGGTTGTACATCACCGACATAACATAAACTATACACTAATGGTTGCTCTCGTGAAGTGGTGGTCGAGATAACAATATAACTCTCGGCCATTCGTTGCCGAGACTGTGTAAACTATACCGGCATGTCTGGCCATGCTTGACCGAGATTGTAAACAAAATCTCTGGCCCGTGTGGCCGAGAACCATGACTTTTCAATAAATGCACCATTGAATGCACCGCAACACAATCATAATAACTACTCTACCAAATGCAACTTAATTAGACTATCAACGTATCTTCAAACGATCGATTTCACGACTTGAGTGTGTGAACGAAAAACTTGAATCGAGCCCTAATGTGGAGACGAAATCGACTAAAACTCGGAGCCTTCAAACTCGAAAAATGTCCTACAACAGCGGAGAGAGACAGAGGAACGACGACAACTGAGATTCAGGATTGCTAGCTGGTTCGTTGACGAGAAGTAGGGCAAGTCAAGCAAGAGGACGGTGGTGGGGTGGTGGGGTGCCTCTGTTTTGCACGAGGGGTATTTTCAAGATTTTGGGCCTAATTTTTCGGTGCCCTTGGTAATTTGATTTGTGCCCTCAATAAGAGGGTGCCCTCATGAATTGGTGGGGTGCCCTTGGCGACCCTCTTTTAATATAGACCATGTTTGGCCGGAGGGAAGTGGGAGGGGGAAGAGCAAAAAAATAACAACTTTTTTTTTTGATTGGTGATTTTGGCTTTCTTCCTTGAAGTGAGAGGCGTCGACCTCGCACTCTAAGTCCACTTTTATGTTTTTGTATTAACATTATACTCCCTCTATCAAAAATATAAGTTGTTTTGATTAAAATACATAAATTAAAGCAACATTAATTACAAGTATAATTTACATATACGTCTTTTGATATAAAGTGATTGAAGAATTGAAGAATCATAGACGCTTGGGTTGTATAAGGGTAACATTAGTAAAAAAAAAAAAAAAAGCAATAAATACGTTCTTGTTGTGAATTGAATTGAGACTTGCTAAGAACTAGAGAATGAAATAGAAGACTAAGAACTCCTTCTACTACAAACTACTACTACAAAGGAGAATAGAAGAAATGAGATAGTTGGAATGAGAAGTTTTCATTCAACTTGGTGTGTTTTTACATTGAGGTTGGCACCCTTTATATATGTCATTTGGTGATGATGATAAATGTACTTCATAAAATGTGTACAAGCAATACATACACCTCATGTCATACAACACATCACAAGCAACGTAGACAATACATGGAAGAGTTGGTGTACATTGGAGAAGATTACAAGTTACATGACAATACATAGAAGAGTTGGTGTACATTGGAGAGGATTACAAGTTACATGCCAACACAATATGTTGGTGTACATGCATGGTCATCCACACTTCACAACACTCCCCCTTGGATGACACTTGCTTAGAGATTGTGCCTCGTTAAAACTTTTACTAAGAAAAACCCTGTGGAAAAAAAATATAGTAAAAGAAAAAGAGTACACTATTCTCATAAATATTAAGACGGGTATAATATTGTTAAGATTGCCTCATTAAAAACCTTGCTAGGAAAACCCAATGGGATAAAATCATAGCTAAGGGAAAAAGAGTGTAATACATTAATCAATAACTCCCCCTCATGTGAACATGGGTGAAACTTGTTCAGTTTCTTTACTTGCAATATCTTTAAGTTTACGCAAGACAATACCATATGAAAGCCTTTTAAATGTCGTGGTTGGTAAGACTTTTGTGAATAGATCAGCAAGATTATCACTCGATCGGATTTGCTTGACATCAATTTCACCATTCTTCTAAAGCTCATGCGCATAAAAGAATTTTGGTGAAATATGTTTTGTTCTGTCCCCTTTTATGAATCATTCACTTAATTGTGCAATACATGCTGCGTTATCTTCATATAATATGGTTGGAGAATCTTTTATCGAAGGCAATCCACATGATTCTTGAATATGTTCAATCATATTTCTCAACCATACACATTCACGACTTGCTTCATGAATTGCAAGTATTTCAGAATGGTTGGAAGAAGTAGCAACCATAGTTTGCTTTACTGACTTCCTTGATACAACAGTATTGCCACATGTGAGCACATATCCCGTTTGAGAACGGGCCTGTGGGATCGAGATAAAAATCCAGCATCAACATAACCTCGGAGATTCAATTTTACCCCTCTCGAGTAGAATAAACCCATGTCACTTGTTCCTCGAAAATATCGGAAAATATGTTTAACACCATTCCAATGTCTTCGAGTTGGTGATGAGTTTGTATCTTGCAAGTAGGTTGACAAAGCAAAAGCAATGTCAGGTCTTGTACAATTTGCAAGATACATAAGTGCACCAATTGCACTTAAATATGGTACCTTTGGACCAAGTAGCTCTTCATCACTTTCATGAGGTCGAAATGGATCCTTATCCACTTCAAGTGATCTGACAACCATTGGAGAGCTCAATGGATGCGCCTTGTCCATATAAAATCTTTTTAATAATTTTTCAATATAATTTGATTGATGGACAAATACTCCACTTGAAAAATGTTCAATTTGCAAACCAAGACAAAGTCTTGTTTTTCCAAGTTCTTTCATCTCGAATTCCTTTTTCAAGTATTCGGATGTTCTAACGATGTCGTCGTGGTTTCCCACTATATTTAAATCATCCACATATACAACGATAATCACAAATTCTGTTGATGATCTTTTAATAAAGACACATGAGTAAAGCGGATTATTTACATATCCTTCTTCAGTAAATAATCACTGAGGCGTTTGTACCACATTCGTCCGGATTGTTTCAATCCGTACAAAGACCTTTGTAATTTTATATAATGCATGTTATGAGGTTTTGATTTTATTTCATCGGATGTTACAAATCCATCAGGGATTTTTATATATATCTCACTGTATAGGGATCCGTACAGATATGCTGTAACGACATCCATTAAATGCATATCAAGCCCTTCAGAGACTGCAAGGCTTATCAAGAACCGAAATGTGATTGCATCTATAAGAGGAGAATATGTTTCCTCATAATCTATGCCAGGTCTTTGTGAGAAACCTTGAGCTACAAGTCTTGCTTTGTACCTTGTAACTTTATTTTTTTCGTTTCTCTTTCGTACAAATACCCATTTATATCCAACGGGTTTTACGCCATCGGCGTTTGGACAATTGGTCCAAAACCTCTCGTTTCTTTAACGAGTTTAGCTCTGCTTGGATAGCCTCTTGCCATTTTTGCCAATCAGGTCTTTTTCGACATTCGTTCACCGATCGTGGTTCTAGATCATCATCATTTTCACATATTTCAAAGGACACATTGAAAGCAAATATATCATCAGGAACAATTTCATTTCGATCCCAAATCTTATCAGAGTTTAAATAATTTATTGAGATCTCATTATTTTCATCTTTTTCCTCTTTTTCTAGAGGAAGTTGTTCCTCATCAGAATCAACTTGTTCTAACAAACCCTTATCAAATGATTATTGTGCTTTCTCAGGAGTATTTTGATTTGTATTTATTTTTACTCCTGTTTTCCTCTTTCGAGGAATTGTATTCTTTGAACCAACCGGTCTTCCACGCTTTAAGCGTTTCGTTGGTTCTTGTGCATTTTGTTGCACAGAGACATCGATTCTTGCAGGAGCATTTGCAGCGATTTTGTCACTTGTTTTGCATCATTAAATGCATCTGGTAATTGATTTGCGATTTGTTGCAAATGAATGATCTTTTGAACTTCAAGTTCACACTGATTTGTGCGTGGATCATAATGTGATAAAGTTGATGCATTCCAAGTAATTTCGCGCCATTCCTTTTGAATTGGCTTCTTATCTCCCCCTAATGGTGGGAAAATTGTTTCATCAAAGTGACAATCAGCAAAACGTGAAGTAAATAAATCCTCTGTTAAGGGCTCAAGGTATCTTATGATGGACGATGAGTTAAATCCAACATAAATCCTAAGTTTTCGTTGTGGACCCATCTTAGTTCTATTGGGAGGTGGTATACACTGCACAACCAAAAATTCTCAAGTGTGAAATATTTGGTCGTTGACCTAAAATGAGTTGCATGGGGGAATGTTCATAGTATGCAGTAGGCCTATAACGAATGATAGATGCTTTGCATGAAGGACTGCATGTCCCCAAACTGAAGTTGATAACTTAGTTCTCATGATTAAAGGTCTGGCAATTAATTGAATGCGTTTGATTAAAGATTCTGCCAAACCATTCTAGGTATGAACGTGTGGAACAGAATGTTCAATGGTAATTCCTATAGACATGCAATAATTTTTAAATGCTTGAGATCGAAATTCCCCGGCATTATTAAGACGGATGGTCTTGATTGAGTTGTCAGGGAATTGTGCTCTTAACTTAATGATTTGGCTAAAAGTCTAGCAAATGCAACATTGCGGGTCGAAAGCAAACAAACATGTGACCACCTAGTTGATGCATCTATCAAAACCATGAAATATCTAAATGGTCCACAGTGAGGATGAATAGGTCCTCTCCCTGAATGCGTTCTAAGAAAACTGGGAATTCCACAACAATTTTACTTGGGGATGGTTTAACTATCAATTTACCTTGAGAACAACTAGCACAATTATAATCACCAGCTGAAAATATTTTGTGACTCCTTAAAGGATGTCAATGCGAATTATTAATTATTCTTCGCATCATTGATGATCATGGATAACCAAGCCGGTCATGCCATAAAATGAATGTCTTTGGATCATTAATTTTCTTATTTAAGACGACATTCGTTTCGACATGCCTTATATGAGTAAAATATAATCCAGAGGATAAAGCTGGGAATTTTTCTAACACTTCTTTTTTCCCATTTGAAACCAATGTGACATAGAGAAATTTTCTATTATTTTCGTTCATGGTTTCAATGTGATATCCATTTTGTCGAATATTTTTAAAGCTAAGTAAATTTCTTCTGGATTTTTCAGAGTATAAGGCATTGTCAACATGAATTGTTGCTCCCCCAGGCAACATAATATTTGCTCTTCCAGAGCCATTAATCAAATTGGAGATGCCAGATATTGTTTGAACATTAGCCTCAGCTAAGTTCAAATTGGAGAAATATTCTCTGTTTTTAAGGATTGTGTGCGTTGTAGCACAATCAGCAAGACATATATCGTTGTTATTTGATTTATGATTTGAACACATGATTTGTTGATCCATCTAGACAAATAATGTTTGGCAAATTAGAAAAAAGAGTCTTATTTCATTCATAATAAGAAACTAGTACATATAACTAAGAAGCATAACAAAAATCAGTACGTAGAATTATTTAAAATCGTTACATATGATCATTAAAAATATCGAGATTAGTGTTTGGATCATCATGAAAATTTGGGACATTCATATAATTGATGTCCGACGAGCCATCTCCGACAGTGAAGTTCATCTCAATTGTTTTGCCTTTCTCCTTTAAGGAGACTTGATAAAGATCAATAAAATGCTTAGGCGTGCGGCATACATGAGCCCAGTGGCCTTTTAGACCACACCTGTGACATGGTTGGTCACGATTACGAGCATGCCCATTTTCAGCGATATTTTTCCCCTTATTCTGAACGGCATCATTCCTATTCTATTTATTTTTGAACTTATTGCCACGAAATTTAGAATAGGGCTTGCCACGATCTTTGCTGATTGATCCTTTCCCATTTTCACGTCCGTGATTTTTCTTTCCATGACCCTTTTTATGGTCATTATAGGATGCTGCATTTGCTTCATTAATTGAAGCGGAACCAGTTGGACGGGAGTTGTGGTTCTTCAATAAAAGCTCGTTATTTTGTTCAGCCACCATGAGACAAGAAATTAATTCTGAGTACTTTTTAAATTGGCGCGCTCGATATTGTTGTTGCAACAACAGATTCGAGGCATGAAAAGTATTGAATGTTTTTTCCATCATTGCCTCATCAGATATATTTTCTCCACAAAGCCTCAAACGAGAGGTAATATTAAACATGGTGGAGTTATACTCACTGACTGTTTTGAAATCTTGCAGCCTAAGATTCAGCCAGTCGTTTTGAGCTTTTGGAAATATCACCGTCTTTTGGTGGTCATATCGCTCTTTCAAGCTTAACCACAAGGTGAGAGAGTCTTTTATAGTGAGATACTCACTTTTCAGGCCTTCATGGAGATGATGGCGAAGGAATATCAGTGCTTTCGCACGGTCTTGCATTGATGTTTCATTTCCTTCTATAATAGTTTCTCCTAAGTCTTTAGCTTGGAGATGTATCTCGGCATTCAGTTGCCATGGTAAATAATTATTTCCAGTGATATCAAGAGCAACAAATTCAAGTTTTTGAAGGTTTGCCATAGTCTGAAAATATGTTAAAAAATTGAGTAAATAGTTTTTCTCTTTTATAAAAATAAATAATATACGATTAAATATATGTTCACAACTTGATTATTAATATGCAAAATGTACTACTTGTATGAGTTGGTGGGACAACCTCCAGGTTGGGTGGTGAGACGAAGTCTACTTAAAACCATGCCTCCTCGAACAGGATAACCCGCCTCCCTTTCAATGTTTAGCTTTCTGGGGACAAGGCTTACCCACTATCAACCCAAACTCATAACACTATTTGCAATATAAAAAATCAAGAATAGAGCATAATTAATCGTTTGTAGTATAGCGAAAAAACTAGTTATGTCACATATTGACTTTTGATTTCTGATGTAGAAGATCGTACAAGACGCAACTACATAGCATACTTTCGCAATCGGTGACATTATAATGCATAATATATGAATAAAGTATGCATATAAAAGTGAAGCATGTAATAAAAGGAAGCAACCATGATAATATAGAAATAAATCGAACTCATAAAAGTTATACCTTCCTAGCTTTGTCTCCTTAACAAGCCTTCTTGAACTTCAAGATCTCCTTAATGCTGAGCAAGCTCGTGCTGATAACGTGTTGTGAATTGAATTGAGACTTGCTAAGAACTAGAGAATGAAATAGAAGACTAAGAACTTCTTCTACTACTAAGGAGAAGAGAAGAAATGAGATAGTTGGAATGAGAAGTTTTCATTCAACTTGGTGTGTTTTTACATTGAGGTTGGCACCCTTTATATAGGTCATTTGGTGATGATGATAAATGTACTTCATACAATGTGTACAAGCAATACATACACCTCATGTCATACAACACATCACAAGCAACATAGACAATACATGGAAGAGTTGGTGTACATTGGAGAGGATTACAAGTTACATGACAATACATAAAAGAGTTGGTGTACATTGGAGAGGATTACAAGTTACATGCCAACGCAATATGTTGGTGTACATGCATGGTCATCCACACTTCACAACAGTTCTCAAATTTTAAAACTGACTTATAATTTTGAAGGAGGGGTTATTGCTAAAACGACTTGTAAAAATAATTAGAGGGAGTATCTTTTTTACGGGTGTTATAGTTTGTCGCTACAAGTATCATCTCAACTTTTTTGAATTTAATCCAAATGACGAAAGATTAGATCATAATTTTTTGTTTTTTGTAGTAAGAGACTATATTCTTCGTTCGAGTGTTGTGGATGGAACAAGTTAGGTTGGAGGGTTACTCTCATATGTGGTTTTTAATAGTTCTTGAACGTGGATCAATTGGTGCGGATGGCATAAGATACAACACGAACTTTTTGGTGATTGATCATGTTAGGATTGGTATTCTTTGTCCAAACCAAGGAATGTAAGCCAACTCATAATGAAAGAAAAGATGACATAATTTGCATGGCTAGTTGTTCCTTATATAGCGATGATGGAATGTTAGGATAACATGGCTTTGGCAAAGAATACTAAGATTATTATTCCCCACTTACTGGGTTAGATAAGGACCCCCAAAATGTAATAAAACAAATTGAATTGAAAGCAACCCATCTCTAGAAGTTGGGCATATTGTCTCCATCAGCATCCTCTTTCGCACTTATCTCCAACATTTTCGTGATTGAGTTGAGTACGTAATATGGACTATTCCTCTATATATACTATACAAATGTGAATAACACGTGGCACATGGCATAAAACTTCTCGTTTTAGGGTACATGTATATATCAATGGTGTGGCAATTCGTGTTTGTTGGTCGTGTTCGTGTTGTGACAAAATCATGACTCATATAAGGCAAATTCGAATTCAATTCATTTATTAATCGCGTTAATCGTGTTCGTGTTGAAATGAGTCGTGTTAACATATCGGGTATACGTGTCACTTATTTATTAAATATTTTATTTAAACTTTTATAAATTATTTATAAATTTAAATAAACATAACATAATAAAATAGTCAACTCTTTAAGTATTACTTTTCCTTTTTATTCAAATCTATATAAGTTTTAACAATAGAGAGGAAATGATTCATCGTAAATAACATATAAATTTATTTTTCAAAAAACATATA
This sequence comes from Stephania yunnanensis, assembly GCA_039657365.1. Lineage (NCBI taxonomy): Eukaryota > Viridiplantae > Streptophyta > Magnoliopsida > Ranunculales > Menispermaceae > Stephania > Stephania yunnanensis. The sequence goes on along the minus strand of CM077588.1, from coordinate 51,736,179 downwards.
CAAAAATGATAAGGATCCTCAAAAAAAAATCTAAAATTTTATTTTGGAGAAAGATTTTATAACTTTTTAATAATAAATAGTTATTAATAAAATGTAAAACATAAATAATATATCAAAGTAAAACAAATATTTCTTTAAAAATAAAATAAAGTATGATAAAAGATGTAAAAGCAAATAAAAATAAATCATGTTATTATGTTATTAAATAGTTGGTTTCGTACTAATCTATTTATTATAACTTACTTATTACTTATACATTATTCTTTAATTGTGTCAATTGTGTCATTATCGAGTTAAGCAGGTTAACCTGTCAATGATCTCGCATTTTAGTCGTGTCTAATTGTGTTAACTCGTTTATAATCCAAATTTGTTTGTGTCAAACTCTAACCCGTTTAAAACATGTCGTGTTCGTATCATGTTATTGTGTTGTAACCCAAATTGCCACCCAATACCATTGACTAGGAAAACAATTTAAGAAATAAAATGCTTTGTGACATCAATTTCATAAGCCATTTTCACACGCACTTGGCTTGATTTTAGTATCGATGCGTGTGTGCGCATCAAAACTTTTGTGGTTAGATTCGAGGCCCGCTAAGGGCACCCCACCATTTAATGAGGGCACCCAGTTAATTTGTAAAAATTCCAGAAAAAATGGAAAAGAACATTTTGCCCCTGTATATATATAATGGTTCAAACCCCACAAACCATTTCGACAAGGAGTTAGGGCACCCCACCAGCAACCTTCAACCACAAAGCCACAGCCACATTGCGTTTGGCGAAGAGCTGATCGATTCTTGCTCGTCCGACAGCGAGGTAACAATGTTTGACAACCATTTTCGGGTTTTGTGAACTGTTTAGTTGCGTATAACAGTGAAAATGATGATTTGTTTGTCAACGTAGGGTTTGGTAATTTCTTCAAATCCGAAGTTGTTTCCACTGTATAATGGAGGATCGTAATGCTTCGGTGCCAGAGGAGGTCGTCCTAGAGGTAATGTTGCAAATGTTTTTGTGTTTTTTTTGCGGTTATCCGAAGTATCTGTCTCGGGTGCGCGATTCTTTCGGCCTCGCAGACCGAGATGTATGGTTACGTCTCGGCCTCGATGACCGAGATGTTTAGGGTTGGTCGGTGGTGCTGGAACGACCGAGGGTCTCGCTAACTCTCGGTCTCACGTAAACGAGACTATGAAGAAAGTTTCAAAGACTGTACAACCGAGAACCGATTTTTTGGGTTTTTTTGTGATTGTCTTTGTACATTTTGGTTGATTATAATGTTACACTGTTTGTATTGCGAGGTAATGCCGTTATCTTGTAATTTTCAGATTATAAGGACACTTTTACACCTTCTAAGCCATTCCCTCTCGAGAAGCGGCAATTTCATGGCTTCAACGATTGGTGGCGAGAACAAGTTTGTGTTAGTAACGAAGCGCTCGGATGCGGGGCGTTAAGCGAAGGGGAAGGGTGAAAATTACTGTGACAGTCCGGGACATATAGGGGACCGGCTCGAGAGAGTTGGGAAGGGAAAGCGGCAAAAATTTTAAAGAAATCAAGGAATGATGCAAAGTGGATCTAACATGGCTTATAGTCATTGCTTAGAACCATATTGGTTGCCACATGTTGATGCCATTATCGATGTGGTTTCCGATGGGAAGCTGTGGATATAGGTGTATAGCCTCGGGCTTGGACTCGCGGACGTGGACGGGTGGAGGATTGTGCGTAGACGGATGTACGATGAGATTATCGGGTATGAATACCTATGGCGGGAAGTGCTTGGCTCGAGTTTCGAGCCTATCAAGAATGCGGTGCATTGCCGGAGAATCAAGGGGGCATCTTTCAAAGAATGGTTGACACTTCCAGACATGGGATTGTTGGTATCCACCGCATTCAATGTCATTCTCGTAAACCTCTCGCATGGGAGTGCCTCCACATTCCTACCTCTACGTAGTACTCCAACGTCGTCATTGCACAAGAGACTTATCATTGCAATGGCGAATGAAAGGAATATCCATTGGGTTAGGGTAAGTTCTATGACTTTTTTGTGAAATGGTTTGTTTCCCCCTTAATCGGGTTTGTGACAATATCTTCTATGTTCTACTGTTCACTTTGACAAGTGCAGTTGCGTGTGAATGCACCGCTGCCATCCTTATATCCATCGTGGGATCGGTACGTTGAGGACTGCGCAAAGGTTGGCGAGATGGATTCGTTTTTCGAGACATCGCGCCCAATGCAAGCGCTGATCATGAAGCCACCATACCTGTTGTAGACTTAGATACACCGTAGGTGTAAGCTTGTACCTAGACGGCTAATTGTCGTGAAATTTTGCCAATTCGTCCGAATGTTCTATGTATATGCAAATGTTGTGTTGTGTTTTAATTGTTGTTTACTTATGGATGGACCCTTTTTATAGTCAGTTTGAATGTTACGGAGATTTATAATTAATTAAGGTTCGGTGCAAATTGTCGTCTTTGGATTTTCAATCTTGTATTGTCGGTTTGACTACTACGGAGATTTTTTTGAAAGCTTGTAATGTTCAAATTCATCCATTTCGATGTCTCGGTCAAGCGAGGTTCGTGAAACGAACCATATTTTCGGTCACCCATGACATCGACAAGTATTTCAATATATCGGTCATGTATAACCGAGTCCCATTTAAATGTCTCGGTTGAACACCACCGAGATGAATTGACCATTTCAATTCGCTCGACTCTCGTCCTATGACGACCGAGCCTACGGAGACCCTCGGAAGTGGACAACCGATACGTGGTTAACTCTTCCGGTCTACGTGGCCGAGACCGCGAGTTCCGAAAAATATTAGCTTATGTCTCGGCCAAGGCCGAGACGGTTGACACGATCTCGGCTGTGTGGCGAGAACCACGATTTCCCAATTTTTTTACATTTTAACAAACCGCCACACACACATTACATCTACTCTACCACACATTACATCTACTCTACCAAATGTAACTTAATTCGTCGATCTTCACCCCATTTCTAATTTGGAGACGAAATCGACTCACACAACGAACCCTACAAAATGCGAAACCTAGAAGAACGAAGGAGAAACACATGGCGAGGGACGGAGAACACGATTTCGGGGATTCCTCTCCGCTTCTCGGTTCAAAACAAATGAATTCTTTCACCAGGAATTCGGTGAACGAGGGTGGTGGTGGTGGTGGTGGTGGGGTGCCCGGGGTTTGCAAGAGGGTGGGTGAGAACGTTTTTTGCACGAGGGGCATTTTCATTTTGGGTTTAATTTTTGGGTGCCCTGTAAATCGATTTGTGCCCATATTAACTGGGTGCCTTCATTAATAGGTGGGGTGCCCTTAGCGGCCCTCTTAGATTCTAAGACCAACTTCAATCAACGCCATTTTGGCGGGCGCTAGTGGAGTTATAGTGCTCCAGTTTTGGCGTTCGAATGGCGCAAAGTAGTGACACTATTCACCACCTCTATACACTATTCATTATTATTATTATTATTATTATTATTATTATTATTATTATTATTATTATTATTATTATTGTATTTTTACTTTTATATATTTAATTAACTTTATCTTTATATTATTTTTAATGTATTTTATATTTATCTTATTTTTTATATATTTATATTTATTTAGAAATTGTAATTAATTAATTCACTAATCGCTGTTTAAAGTATATTAATTAATTACTTAATTTGTATTTTTATAAATTTTTATTATAGTTACTTTTTTATTTTTTAATTTATCTTAATTTTCATGAACGATTAATTATAATAATGTTTTTATGGGTATGAAAATACCCTAAAATAAATAAAAGATTATACGAATAAAATTTTAGAGTTACTCGATCTATTTTTGTTTACACTAAAATACAATAAGTTAGTATTATTGTTCACATCATAATAGACATAAATAGTGTCAGAGTTACTCTATTTTAGAGTTGATGATGGGTTGAAGATGTCAATGCAAAATTAATGCAGTTGGAGATGTATTTTCTTCAACCAACGCTGTTGATAACATGACGTATATGGCGTTGGGTTCTTATACTACAATCCAACGACAATGCTATTTATTACTTTCTTTTTAACTTTTTATACGTTTTATATTTATCTTTGTATGTTCAATCTTTATATTGTTTATAGTTAGTATTTATGTTTCTTTTAAATATGTTTTGATAATTATCTCGTATATTAATACGTTTCTTATTGAAAACATTTTTTATAATTTAGTTGAAATTAAAGGTCATATATTTCACAACAATAAACGTTATATATTTTTTTGTTTTTCCATTCTTTTTGTTTTTTTAATTAACAAGTGGTTCATTAATTAATTTTTTATACGAATAAAGAAAAAGATTAAAAATAAATAAAATAATAATAAAGTGATGATGTTAAAGATATATAGTGTTGATGAGTTGGAAAAAGAATGTGTAAAAAGCTATACTAAAATAGTGCCAACTTTTGCACTATTTTAGTGTTATGGAGATGCTCTTAATTAACTCCACCTATGTTGTACACTATGTGCGCTACATAGCCGGTCCCAAGTCCGGATAAAGGAGGAGGGTTGCGATAGGTTGACAGCCAGCGTAAAACTTTTGTCACTTTTCATGAAATGTATCAAATAATAAGAAATATAGAAATTCAAAGACAAGTAGGAGTAGCACCAATTGATACAAAGATTAGGGAAGGGCGGTTGCGATGGTTTGGTCACCTGCAAAGACGGCCTACAAATGCCCCAACTAGAAAACTTGACTCAATAGAAACTGTAGAAATTCGACGAGGTAGGGATAGACCAAAGTTAACATGGGATGCATTAATTAAGAGAGATTTGAATGGTTTGCAAAGCTCACCATTAATTGCACTTAATCGAGCACAATGGAAAAGTTTGATCCATGTAGCCGACCCCGGTTAATTCGGGACTGAGGCTATGTTGTTGTTGTTGTTGTTGTTGTTGTTGTTGGAGATGCTCTTAATTAGGTTTCGTTTTGCACTGTCATTTTCTTTACAATTTTTATTGTGTTGACTTTCTAATTAGGGCCTTTACGTATATCTTAACCACTGCAATCGTTGTGAATATGTGCATGTATTGGTGCTACTTATTTTACTTTTTAAAGTTTGTTGAAGTGCATGCATGCTCCTTGTATCAAATGCATGAGTCAACTGTCACTCAAGCTACATATGATTCTCCATTTCTCTTAATATATGGTCTCATGGAATATCTCATCAAGAATTTTCTTGTGCAATTTTGTATAGGTTTACCTAATAACTTTTTGGCTGGTATGTAGATACGTAGATAGAGTATTTCAGGGTGCATGAACTTGTTCAATTGACTGCTACATATAAATGAAGAGAACCATATATAAAGTATCAAAATAGATTCTCTGTTGACTACTATATATATATAGTTTGGGAGACAAGCAATAGTTTTTGACAATTGCTTACTTGTCCAATGTTTAGTCGAGTTGGTGAGTTTAGATGTTCTTTTAAGTTATAAATAATTACTTAAAGATTGTTATGACATATTTTGCCCTAAAAAATGATTGTTATGGGCATATTTTAGTAAGGTAAGAGATCGCTATTGTTGTCATAACATATATATATATATATATATATATATAAAATTATGATAATATGTGAACAATTTCCCATGTGTCTCTTTATATTTCTGATACAAACTAGGTATTGTATGTCAATGGATTATCAAATTAAATTATATTTAATCTAATTACATTGAAAAAGTCCAATACACTTTTCTCCAAATAAATTAGGTTTTCTTTATAAGTGATTTCCTTGCAATTCTCCACCTTGTCTTAAAGTATTCTCTTGTAAACATTTGCCACGTGTGATTTTTTTTTTTTTTTTTTTTTTTTTTTTTTTTTTTGATTGAAAAAAAGAAACCTACTTTTTTTGATCCCATAAGACTTTCATGTCCTTTTGCAGAAATATCGCATACCGAATTATTGGGCCACTAATTGGTACAATAGATTTAATGAACTATAATGATCCAACAAAAAAGAATTGTGGTTTAGTTGGAATTAATTGAGGCAAAAGTTGTGAAAATTGTACCAAAAAATAAAATAAAATTGTGAGATCTAATTGTAGTAGTTTTATAATATTTATTGATTTTTTTTTTCATATTATAGGATTGGAGCATTTGACTAATTCTTATTAAATTTGTCCCAAAGAAATAATAAATAACAATTCATTTGGTAAAATTATAAGATTAGAGTTTAAGTTGTTATAAACTTATATGTAGCTAGTCACACAAAAGTACAAAACATTAAAAGGTTCAATTTTGGGGATTGTGGCAGTCCAACATGGAATCAAACATCTTTAGATGTCACTCAACTACCATGACAAAAGACAGTGGTGGCCCTAGTGGCCATCAACAACCATGTCAGTGTGCTCAAAGTTGAGCTAAAGACAAGAGTAGTTGGTGTGAACAGTGCTTCTACACTTAAATTGGAAAAAAAGAGAGGTAAAAAGCACAATCATGAATGCTAATTATCATCTATGCATGCTTTGTTTGATGAAAAAAATAAATAAATTGCTGATTGAACTTCCACAATTCAAACTATACAAGAAAAGATAAAATTAAATCATTTATCTTGTATCAAACTCAAAACCCAAACATTATCTTTGAAAATTAATTGAGTGAAATCCGATCATGACTTTGTCATTTGGTATTGTTACATCACGATGCATGTCTAAAGTACAAGAGAGTAAATCTTAAACTCTAATCCGTAAACACGAGTAGTTAATATGTGTCGGTATGGTGACAAAAGTCTAATCTTTTCCCTTATATATATCAAAAGTTTGGTAATTGTGGTATACTTTTGATGCGTATATTAATTTGTTGCACATTGAGATTTGAGTTCCTTCGAAGGAACTTGCATATATGTACGTATTTGATATATAATTTGAAGGGCTAATAATTAATTATTATTACTAATTAAAAGTCTATAAATACGTCATACACCTAATCAAGATAGTTGCGGCAAAGCAGTAATAATTGATATTAGATTATAGTTCCATGAGATAATTAAGAGTAATTAATACAAACAAATCTATATCTAGAAGAAATTAAAGCTATACATATATGCATATACTTAAACTTTAAGTTAATTACTTGTATAGATGAAGATTATGTTTGGTGGGATAGAAAATCTTTTCGATGGTGAAGCAGCAATTCACAACAGCCCTTTCGCCACCCCACCTTGCCTGCCATTTCATTGTGTCTAAGTAATGGGAATCGAGTCTCCTGGCATGAATTCTAAAGCCATCTATGAAGATATCCATTAACAACCAACTGATATATATTGGATTACTGCTCACATCAACGCAAAGCAATAATATGTTAAAATGTTGGCCCCATTGGAATTGGCCAGTTGCGTTGGAATTGGTGAGCGGCGGAACCAAAACATCTAGTTAGGGGCGAACTTTAATATATGGAGCATGTGTCGATCAAAGGGGGGCAGGAATGACGAGATTATATATTGATCGTTGACCATAGATGTATTATAGGGGGTCCCGAGGATTAGGGGCGATTGCTCCCCTGCCCCTCTTTAGATCCGCCACTGAAATTGGTGTGGTAAAGTTGTTGAGATGTGCTTGATGATATTCAATAGATTATGAAATTAGATTATGTCATTCAACTTCAAATATGTTGGTCTATCTCAAATTATGGATGTTGGGATCGGGCTAGTGACTAAAAGCATATCCAATCATTGCACTAAAATAGTGCAACTTTTTTTTGAGATAAAAATAGTGCAACTTTTACACTATTTTGTGTAACTTTTGCACTAAATTTTGATCACTTCTCCAATCCACCAACACTAACTTTTACACTATACTACTTTATCTATTATTTTATTACATTTTAATCCCTTTTAATGTTTTATATTTTGTATACTTTAAATTTATTTCTATAGTAACATGCTAATAATCAAATAATTAATGCTTTTCTAAAATTAAAAATAAAAGATAATTAAATAATTAATATTATACTGATAAATTAAAACTCATTTTTAAAAATTAATTAAATTACATAAGATAGAATATATATATACACACACACACAATGATAAACATAAATTACATCCGATTTAAAAAAAAAAAGAAAAAGTAGGAGTAATACTGTAACGGTCCAAAAGTTGCTAACCGTGTTTAATTCCTTAAACAGGATCAACGAACCATATTATGGGGACCCACATCGTGATATATCCATTGACCGAGGTAAGGGCTGAGGTATATATATATTTTTTTTGTTGTGATGTATGCCTAGTGTATTGTATACGTGTAGATTATTAAGCATCAATTTATACGGGTGTATAGGTATCGAGACGAGCGGGGATGTACCTCGAGTCGCATGTCGAGTGACCGAGGTAGCAGCTTACCGGGGTAAGCTTAAGTTATTTGAGTTAAATGTGCATTTAGTGAATGACTTTAATGTGGCCACATTCAAATAAAACATATATGTGCCTATAGTTAGTGAAATAAAAACCATATGCATTGGATATGCATCGAGACACGCGTTAACTAATCATGAGGCAAGGTGTCTAATTGTCGAGTCACTCCATGGTGACTTGAGGGACAAATGAGACAAAGTGGACTAAGAGATGAGCCTCGAGACACGTGTGCATACTATGATCAATGACCATTATTTAAACATATCAATAATAGTCAAATGAACCTATAAGGCAATTGTTTTGGTTTCTTATCTTCATCAAATCGTTGTGCAAGGAGGAAAGAAAAAAAGAGAGGCTGCTGGTGTGAATTTGGAGGAGGAGAAGAAGGTGTTCTTCTAGTTAGGTAACTTCTCCACTCCATGCACTTAGTCAATTCATGTAAATTTGATGTTGTTGTGGGTTGGGATGAGTGTTAGGGACCTCATGTAACGTATATGATGATCCATAATGCAAAAACGAGACCTATGTGTAGCAAAAACCCGAAATTCGAGGTGCATAATTCTGGGTTCTGCTGAACAAAGCGCGTTAGGTTAAAAATCTAGCGCGTAATATTAGCGCGCTAGATAGATGAATTAGCGCGCTAATGTCAAAATTAGCGCGCTAATGTCAAAATTTAGCGGGCTAGACAAGCCAAGGTAGCGCGCTAATATGACAATTAGTGCGCTAATTTTCTAACCAATACTAAAATCAACCAGTCCAAAAATGGTCTAAACGTTATAAATGGGTCATAACACACTCTAACACCTGTCAAACAACTCCAATAGACTAAGTGAAGATTCGAGAGTTTGGAACGCATTTCGGAGTGTCGAAAGATCGGATAGGCTAGGACAAACGTGTGAATTGTAAGTAAAGCTGTGAGAATTCTATATTTCATTTCATTTATCACTCTTTTGATTTATTGGTCTATTTGTAGACATTGCTACTTGTAATCTTACATCATGTTGTTCTCGTGTCTATTCATGATTGAATATTTGTGACATGATGCATTGTGACGTGTTTCATTGATTCCGATTCCTACTTTTGATGTCATTTTTGATAAAGAATGGATCAAAAGCATGCTATTGGACAATTTGAATTTACTTGAACTTGTATTCGATTTCCTTTGGGCTTTGTAGCTTAACTTATTTTGGAATCCTAAAGCTTTGAATTAGTTGTATTTGAAACTAAAGTTGAGATTATCTAGTGTACATTGCACTAGAGATGCAAGGTTCACGGGGACATAGGTATACTGGGGTTTCGACACTCACCACTACACTTGCGCGGCTCACGAGTTATGGAGACTTCGAGGTGGTCGGCAAGAATGAGATTGATGATGTATACGCATAGAGCGCAACTCTACTATTTGTGTGAGATATGTTGAGCGAAGCTCCATATAGTAGTGGAAAAGGTTTGGTGATAGGTTCTCACTGCCGACCGGACTTAGATCATCTCGACTTAGCCTGTGTCAGTCTCTATATTTTTAACTATGGTATTTACTTGCATTATTTGATTTAGAAATTCTTTCTCTATTTATGCTTTTAAATACTAGTCTTTTATTTTGGAAATATGGCATATAATTTTCTAGTTATTACTTAAATATTACTATACTCACCGTCTAGTTTTGACGGTGTAAATATTGAGAAGATCGACGACTCTCTTAACTCATTTTGTATGTTTCGACTTTTGTTGTATTATTATTGTTTATGTCATTTTGGGTTGTACATTGGGTTGAGTGACTAGTTCCATATATACATGCATGTGATGTTGTATTTTCCTGGTTTTCCACACTTAGGATTTTGACTAACTAATTTCCGCATAATATGTAATAACATGAAATTGAGAAAGAAATTTTAACTTAATTATATAGGGATGAAAGTCTGATTAAGTCTTATGTGGTTAGGATTAAGGCTTGATTACGGGATTAGTCGGGCGTGCCCTGTCTAGTAGTCGGGTCCGTCATAAATACACAATTAGTGGCTAGTTAGTTGATAAATCATCTAAAGATAAGCACAAATTGTATCCTCGATAATTAGTACTATACAACACAAAAGGATTGTTGGGTTTTTGAGGTTCATACATAACGGAATATTCAAAAAAAAACTTTGAAAAACTCCAACATGATCAAAAATAGGTTCCATTTAACTAGATTTATAAAGTAAATAATACATTAATCCATGATTTTCTTCTGTGATTGTGATTGTTCGATCTCCAAGACGTTCAATCGGACGTCGTCTATTGGAAATCTACACACGAATAGTAACCACAATTTGGAGTGCTAGCTCAAGAGAGATTGAAAACATTTTTTTGTTCTCCCAAAATCTAGAGAACTCGAAATTCGCAAAAACAAAAATCTTATTTCGTTTTAAGGTTTCACTTTTATTTTTATGTGTAGATAAGCCATCACTTAAAATCTTATTCGTAATACAACTATTATATTTAGACAGTTTAAGAAAATTATTCATACGCCCCTATTAATAACTTATCATATAACAAATCGTAAGGATTTTTATGTCATGAATTTTATCATGTAAAATTCGTTACTCTGGACCAATTGAATAGCATAAAATCATGGTTCACGCAACGTTGACAATGAACTAAAACCATTTTGGTACACAAGTTATAAACGGTCTCTAGCAAGGCTTTATGACTACCCAAGTAGCATGAATATCAAAATCGATACAACCTAATGAATAACATATATCATATCATTTTGTCATGCGATATCCTTTGACTAAACATAAGGCATGGAAAGTCACCCTTAATGTTCTATTGTACTAGTCTTGATCTTTAGGTAAACTGAAAACATCAAAGTGACATTAATCATATCAATTCACATGGACTAGACCATTATCAATATATCATATTGAGGGATTCACTGATATCTCTCTCTATATGTGAGTGAAAAATTCTATTTTGATTACAAACCTTCACGTATTATTCACATGGTAACCAATCACAATCTTTATAATCGTCTGATTAAAGATAATGTTTGATTGTGTCAAATTATCATGCTCTTAATATTAAATTCTATGGTAATCTCAAGTCGAATGGCTAAATGATATACCTATCATGAGTAACATCTGTGACTCAATCCATGTGGTGTTCTCATAGCGGGTTGGTCCAGTACCTTGTTCCCTAACAAGTACTCATGATTTCGATTCGTATTCATATACGCATGATCATCACATGACCATCAATCAAGATTCATACTTAGTCTTAATTCATTATAGTTCCCAGTATAATGACCGACTAGGGACATTTATGATATTTCAACAAATATTCATGGATCTTACATGTAATCACTTATAATAAAACTGCAAATGAAAACCTTAATTTTATTAACTAAAATTATAAGATAAATAATGTTTGTAATCGACCTAGGGCACATGCCCCAATAAAGATAAACATAAAAAGATAAATACGAAAAATAACATAAAATAAGTTTAGCACAATGAACAGTGGTACTATAGCTGCGCACAACAAGATATCATTGGGTTGGAGAACCCATCGCTATCTTTGAGTGATTTTTCTCCCACTAGTGCTAATTTGGTGCTGGTTGGAAATACTCTAAGGCCTTTTTTTCAACTTTTGCTTTTAGTTTACATTTTGATAATTAATGTGGATAAGCGCTTAAATGAAAAGCAAAAGGAGGCAAGGAGATGTTTTTCAAAATCACACTAATTTTGGCAGTTTTAGGTAATTTTGATTGCCACATGCATCAACTCCACATCAATCAATTGCAGAAAGCATAAAATGGAACCAAACAGTGCAAAAGCTACTTATTGAGTGTCATATCAACGATAAGCAAAAGTTGAACAAAAAAAAACCTGATTAACTTGAAGTCTAGTCAAGCCGGAATAATTAGTAGCCAATTAAGGGATGGGTGAAAAGAAAGATTTGGATACCTAGTTACCTACTATTGTAAAAAACTAAAAAAAAAAAATAATGAATAAAAAAATAAAATAAAAAATTCATATGTCAATGAATTCACATGAATACTTCCTCAAATGGCTAAAAATGACTATGCAATACAAGTCTATACCAATTTACTCCATTAATTAATTGCACCACACATACAAACAACAACACTTGACGAATACAAGGCTAGACAGCCTGCACTTATTTGAAAGCATACTTAAATGTTTCATGATCCTTGTCTAAATATAAAAGATGCATATGTGGTGCAGGTTTAATTTGGCACACATGTCTTGGAAGTATAAGATAAATATACCTTCTTAAAAGGAAAATATGCATACCTTACCAAAAAGAATACAAAATATGCTTTCAATATACTATATATATAGTAGAATTGGTTCATTAATTTCTTTTACTTTCATTAATTATTTTTCTTCACTTTTTTTCATTAATTAGTCAGAATTCCATATCAATGAATCCAATAATGCAATCCAATTCGACCCAACAATTGTGCCAAGTGTACAACACAAAATTTGTCTTCTTTGGTCCATAAAACCAAACCCATGTCCACCCAATTAGCAGGTCCTCTTTAATTTTTTCAAACCCCACAATATCTTTGATCTCAATAATGAAAAAAAAAAAAAGAATTCTTTTCCCAATGTAAATTGTGAAAACGCCATTCAATTATTAGAGCATCTCTAACAGGGCGGTGGATTGAGTAAAGATATGTGCCACCAAGGATAAAATGCATATTGGTGTAAAAAAGTTTTCTCCACTAGAAATGTGGATCGAGAATGTGCATGTGACGTGACATAAAAAAGATAGACACCGTCTGCCACATCCTCTAGAAATAGAGGGTGTAATAGGCAGTGTCTACGTTGCCAACTAATCAAAATAACCAAAAAAGAAAAACTAAAAATATCGTAACTCCAAAAAATAAAAAATATAGACCGCGCTACAAAATATGTTTAGTTTCCTTTTCGTCAATTTCTTTTTTCGTTTATTTTTTAATATGTATGTGCTAATAATTATAATAATATTTTTTAAAAAAAGTTGCCTCCTCATCAATTGAGGAGGTAATCCACATTGTGCATTGGAGAACATTTTTTGATTTCAATATCTATTTAAGCCACGTAAGATAGACATTCTCTCTACACTGCTGACGTGACATGAATTCGCAGCTACAATCCACATTTACCATTGAAACAAAAAAAAATCATCTCCAATGCAAATGTGTATTTCGAATGTGTAGTTAACGTGACATGAAAAAATAGGCAATGTCGTCTATTCTCAATGTCTACTTCTAAATGGTGTCATCCTTAGCCACGCCAGCAATCCTCTCTTAAATGTATAAAAAAAATAATAAAATTTTAAAATAAAAAGTGTAATCCACATTGATCATTGAAAAATATTTTTAAACTTCAATGTCTATTCAAACAACTAATAATGAATCATCAATCCACATACTGACGTGACATCAATCCACACCTACAATCCACATTTATCATTGGAGATGCTCTTAAACCACCAAACCACCAAAATATATATGACAACCATTTTGTAAAAAAAAAATAAAAGTAAATTAAATGACATAATTTTCATTAATATTTGTTAATATATATTTTACTATGATTTACCACAAAAAGATATATACCCTATTCGTTACTAGATGCTGGAGTCTTAGTTACAACTTACAACGTGTACATTTGCTGCACACACAATTGGTGAAGTCTATTACATATATATTACGACGTGACATAGAGAACACGCGTCCCGATGCACAATCTAATGGACATAAAAAATGAGTGATCAACCTTTTTTTCTAAGCCCCCTAATAAAATGTTTAAGGAAGGAATAGAATAAAAAAACTTTAGTATCTAGAAGTCATAAACAATTGAATAACAATGGTCCCCAAAAGGAGGAAACAATTGACAGTTTGGCTCTAATGTTGATATTGAATGGAAGCCTGTGACTGGCATAAGCATGGCACGTGCCCAAGCGCCCAAGCCACGCCCCTCCTAGCCCTCTCTATGTGCTCTCTCCGTGCATGCTTTTCCCTTCATTCCTTCTCTTCTCATTCATCACCTAACAACGACTTGTGAGGTCCCCTTGTTTTAATCACTATATCCATTCCCATACATATTCTATAATACAAGTTGGTTAAAAAAAATCTTAGTAGGTTTTTTTTTTTCTTTTAACCAATATTTATGAGTCTGAATTTTTTTCGACCCTTCCTTACTTCAATTCAATTCAGATAGTTTTGGAAGTGTTAGTTGAGTGTCTTAATCTTATATAGCAAGATATATATAGTAGAAATATTATAGTTTAAAATTCATAATATTTGCATCAGTAGAAGTTTACGATGCTAATTTGGTTGTTAGAGTACGTATACCAAAACATGATAACAACATGTTACACCGTAAGATACGTTGACTAACAAAAGAGTCATCTATGTGCGTCTTGATATGCAAACATATATAGATTTTGATATATAACACGCAAGTCGAAATTATGTAAAAAACTTTTGTGAACAACGTGTTTTGTAGTGTGATATATTATTGTCGCCATTTTAATATTTTCTCTTTTTTATTGCTTAGAATTATACGAAGGTGTTGAAGCATTGCGTGTGTTGACTTGCTTTTTTTTTTTTGTTTATTTATATTAATCAAGATGAGATCAGCTTGGACTTTTTGCTTACAGCAGTTGAACTAGGGCGCCGTGATGTAATGCCATATCCGTGTTAAGAAAAACTTGATTAGTACTTGGCAATTCAAGTTTTCTTCTACCTGGTTAATTAAGCCTACTAGTATGCTCTTCATGAAGGTGTGAAGTTTTCTTTATATTAATTAATTTTCATGATGAAAAGCTTGTCTTCAAGCTTTTTGTCATATCATTAAAAATATCACGTTTAATTATAATATACAGACTTTTTTGAATTTAATTTAGATTAAATTAAAACGAAAACCAGGTCGGGATAGTGGGTCCGGGTTTTGAATATCCTAACGCGGAAAGCATGCACGTTCGACACAACTCTGTACAAAACGACAACACCTCCAGATTTCCGTGATCACCGTAAAAACAGTATTAAAGCCCGAAAACCTCAAATCCCTAAAACAACCCCCAACATTCCTCATAATCCCCCCAGTGTCCCCCAGATCCACTCCGACGACGTGTCATCTCCTCCATCCAACGTGTCACTCCCCGCCACGTGTCGCCACCTATAAAAAGCCCCCCTTATCAAGTCGCTGAAACTTCTCGTACGTACCTCTTCGGCTCTTCTCGTCTTCTTCGTTGAACAAATCGCACACAAAACGAACAAACAAACAAGGAATTGCGGTCGTTGGATCGATTTCTAGGGTTTCGAATTTCGAGGTTTCGAATATCGATGAAATGGCGACGCCATTGACGACGGGGATGCACCAGCGGAGGGACGGCGGAGTGGCCGCGGCGGCGGCGGCGCTAATGGCGGCGGCGTCTCCGCCCTCGAATCTGAAGAGCTCTTCGGCGCTGAAGTCGCCGATTCTGATATTCCTGTTCTTTCACAAGGCGATTCGGTCGGAGCTGGATGGGGTCCACCGAGCTGCCGTGGCGTTCGCCGCGGATGCGACCGGCGATATTCGTCCGCTGTTCGAGCGAGCTCTCTTTCTTCGCGCGATTTACAAGCACCACTGCCACGCCGAGGACGAGGTCAGTTTCGTTCTGTTGTGTTGTTGGAGATTTGACTAGATCGATAGGGTTTGTTTGAGGAATTGTTTGATTTTCTCGATTTGGTAGTGTTTTGGTTCATTAGGATTGGTAAAGATTGCAAATTTTGAAAATTTTGGTGGTTGGTGGTTCTAGATTGTAATTAATGATGCCTAATTTGGAAGCTGAGCTGATAAGCTGAATCTATGTATGAAAGATGTTCTTTTGATGGTGTTGTTGATGGTGTGCTTGTGATTGTTGTGTTTTTGGCATGTCGAGTCGAGTTCTGAGTTCGTTGAATATGAAAGATGTTCCTTTGATGTAAATGAGTTCTTCAAAGTCTGGTAGTGTCATAAAAATAAGGGGGCATGAGGTTGAGTGCATTTGATGATCAAAATGTGTGCTTGTATTGTAGGTAAGTCTTCATACCTTCATTTCTTTGCTATTTGAATTTCCACTCGTCAAATGAAGGAAAGATACTATCATCTAGCTTATGAAGGGAGAAATAGATTTGACATCTCTTTGGAGGGAGAGATGTCAAGGAAGATGTGAAATTCATTCACCCGATGAGTATATAAGGCACATGTTATGTAGGTTTCTAGAAACTTGATCATTGGCATGAATAGGGGTCTCTTAGCTGAATGTATATAAAGCTTTTCACCTTTGAAGAAGGTTGATTTGGAGGAAGTTTCTTGCTCACTTTGATGAGAATGATGACAGATTATTGTATGGAGAGTTAATAACTCTATAAAGAAGAGAGTTTTAAGGGTAGTTTGAACATTATATCTTGTTTTGTTGAGGCTTAATACTAGTGATAGGAAAGTGGGAGTTTTTTCCTTATAAATTTTTTTTTCATAGGTGGGAATTATCAAGTTTGGCGTTGAACCCTAGGGCTCAATTTGGTTCATTGGTGGAAGTGGAAAGGTGCTATAACCATGTCCGATGTCCATTGCATATATGTAATTCCAATTTATCTTGGAAAAGTTGTAGAGCTTGGGATCCAATCCATTTTGAGATGTTTCAAGGAATATCTGTATTGCCTACAAAGTCGTTATTTGTATTGTTTGAAATGCTAGCTTGAAAGTCATGATTTTAAACAGCCAGTTTTATTGTCATCAATTTTGTTATGAAAATGAACGAAAGGTGTGTGCCTTTTCTTTCCTTGCTCAACGTGTTTGATGTGTCCGGCCTCCCTCTTAACCTTTACTGTCTGACACAAATAAAATCATCTCCTTCAAGTGATGGGAACAAACTCGTATTGCAAAACTTTGTCTACTTGAATTTCAGATTTAATTTGGGAAAATTTGATTCACCATGCACCTTAACAATTATTTAACTGTTTTTGAACCTAATTTTGAAAAAAGTAGTATATGTGCTTAATGTCATGCATAGATTAGGAAATTTATTATTTCTCAAAAAAAAAGATTAGGAAACTTGAACATCTTCATCACGTGAGTTGCTCCTACAAAAATTTTCCTAGGTATTATGCAGATGCCTTTGTGAAAAAAACAAGGATTCCCAATAGCTCTGGCTCGATATCACAACTTTTTGCCTGCATGACAAATTTTGTGCTGTGACTGATGAGTCGATTTGATATATATATAGGAATGAGGCATCATGCTTTAAAAGTATATAAAATTATTAAGGTTTTTATCAGATTATCAATCTCAACTTACTAATTTGTTTATATTGTAAAAAAATATGAATATAATTGACTTTAGGAGATAATTATCTACAAGATCAGTTGCTTTTATATGCTCAAGCATATGCCTTAATCTTGGGGGTTTAACCATTTCTTCTTTATAAATTATAGGTAATCTTTCCTGCTCTTGATATACGGGTGAAGAATGTAGCACGAACATACTCTCTCGAGCACCAAGGAGAGAGTGATCTTTTTGACCAATTGTTTGAGCTGCTGAACTCCAACAAGCAAAATGATGAAAGCTTTCGAAGAGAACTGGCATCATGTACTGGAGCTCTTCAAACATCAGTTAGCCAGCACATGTCAAAGGAGGAGGAGCAGGTGCAATTATGTTGTATGATACTTTATTATTGTATTCTCGTGAGCTAGCCTACTCAATGTTGTTGATGAAACATCTTCTCTGGG
The DNA here is from genome assembly GCA_039657365.1 of Stephania yunnanensis. Lineage (NCBI taxonomy): Eukaryota > Viridiplantae > Streptophyta > Magnoliopsida > Ranunculales > Menispermaceae > Stephania > Stephania yunnanensis. Next base: position 51,718,049 of record CM077588.1, on the reverse strand, counting down.
AGCCATGATAGTTGGATATTTGCAAAGGAAACTAGACTTCTTGCCTTTGAAAAGTACAAGTGTACAACAACATAATTGGCTGATGACTTGTTATATTGTTTTTGTCCGTTAGGAAACACTTTTTTTAGTCTTACTAACAAGATTGATTGTGGTGAATTGCTTGGATAATAACAAAAACTGTAAAAAGTCAAAAGCTATCATCATAAATGCCACTTCATCTTCTTTATTAAGGACTAAATCCTAAGTTTATGATTTGAAAGAGACTGCATATTGATGTTGCTTTCCCCCCAGAAAAGGATAATTTCTCTTTTCTTATTTTCTTGATGATCCATTTCTTGTCTCTTCCTTTATTCTACTTGCAGTATAGACTGATTTTGGCATATGCTACAAGTCTAATATAGTAAACTGGTTTTGGGGTTTAGAAAACCATAACCTTAGCTAGAAAGGGGAACAACGGAAAGAAAAAGAAATCTTTATACTGGTTTGGTTCAGTTATCAGTTTAGTCCAACTTTTTGTGAACACTCCTTTACGCCAGATAAGTTCCATCAATTTCTGAAGAATATCAAGACTTACTCTGATCTCATTATTTTAGCTTGTAGCTCAGGTGTAATGTATTACTGTTTGCTACTATTTAAAGAGCTCTTAAATGTTTACACTAGATTTTGATGTTTAGAGGCACATCACAATCACTTCTCATGTGTTTGATGCACAGTTGGTTCCTGCAGATAGATTAGAGAATTCATTTGAACTTCTTTTGCCAGATACGTTTACTTAGGTTGATAATGATTGTTCAATATTTTGATGGAATAATAACAACTTTCCTTGAATTTAACAGGTCTTCCCTCTTCTTATTGAGAAATTTTCATTTGAAGAGCAGGCATCCTTGGTCTGGCAATTTCTATGCAGCATCCCGGTTAATATGATGGCGGAGTTTCTCCCCTGGCTTTCTTCTTCTATATCATCCGATGAGCATCGTGATATGCTTAGCTGCTTCTGCAAGATAGTTCCAGAAGAAAAGCTTCTTCAACAGGTAAGGGTTTGTCTGTCAGGGTTGCATTGTGTTGGTATATTTCGCTATATGCTATGTACTTGATCACGACCTTTGTTGAGTGAAGGTCATCTTTACGTGGATGGAAGGGAAACATGTACCTGTTATGAATAAAGGTTTCGAAACCAATTCTCAAGCCCGCTGCTGTAAAGATTCTGGGGCTGGTATGTTAGTCGAGAAACCTGAGAAAGGCTCTTGTGCTTGTGCATGTGAATATTCAGTGGGAGGGAAAAGGAAATATTTGGAAAAAAATTGTGACATCACTGATTCTATTGCATGGCATCCGATAAATGAAATATTGCTCTGGCACAATGCTATAAAAAGAGAGTTGAAAGATATTGCGGAGGAGGCCAGGAGGATTAAACTTTCTGGTGATTTTTCTGATATATCAGCATTTGATGAGAGACTGCAATTCATTGCAGAGGTCTGCATTTTTCACAGGTATTAAAGTTTGTAGATTCGTCCTTGCTTGAAATTCTATTGCATGAACATGTTTATCTACACCTCGAATCTGGATTAGAATCATGGATCTTATCTAATGAAAATTCTAGTCGTGTGTTTTACTCACCCCTTTCATTATACTGAAAGTTTCTGAATGAACACTGACAGTGCAACAAAAAGAAAATCCCCCATTTGCACTTTGAATAACTGTAAGTCGGTTTTCTGCTTTTCAGTAAAGCAGTCTTCTTGCGTTTTATTCTCTTCAACAGAACTTTCTCATGTTACCAGCGTTAAGTTAAAATGTCAAAATGAAAATCTACTTTGGTATATAATTTTTAGTCTTTCATTTACTGCTGTCAAACCATGCTTGTGCAGTTGTGCTATGATGAACGCGACTTCTTGCACATCCTTTTATTTTTTATACATTTCTTTGAGTTTTAGTGGTATTTATAATTTATTTATCAAACGAAATTTTAGGTTACTGCTTCTTTTTATGCATTCCGTTCTAATCATGTGAATGGCATCTATGGTAGTCTCCTCTTTTGTGAAATATATACTTGCATGAATATTGTTAAAATCCAACTTGAGATGCAGTGATTATTTAAAAAAAATATAGGGCTGCAAAGTGCACCATCAACTACATTAAATGGAGTTGAGTGAAAGCACTTGATCCATGTAGTGGACCTCAAATAATTTGAGACTAAGACTTTGTTGTGGTGTGAATCACGAGAAAAACTAGATCACTACATGCATGGAATTCTATTTATGTTCTTAGAAATACAAATTGAAGATGAGTAAAGATTGAGACTATGAAGCTCAAGTAGTAGTGCAAATATATACATTTTGATATCCGGTGTCCGAACCTTTTTTAGTCTCCTCCTTACTTTGGTTTGACTATTCTCGTGAGAAGTCGGACTTCCCAACCTCATAATCTATGAGAAATCAAGGAGATATAATGTTGCTTCCTCTGCCTCACTTGATGCTCATCTCGTTGCCACTGCACCACATCCCTTGTGGCTAGTACTATTGCAAATATTGATAGTTTTTCTTAATTATCTTTTGGATGAGAAATGAGAGATTACTTCAATTATGTAGAACAATAGGAGTACTATTAGATCAACTTATCCCTTGCAAGTTGAAACAAAATTTATAAGATCACTAATATAGTGGATTTGCTTCTTGGAAGATGGAACAAAACTTGGCAATCAAGAAATAAGACATTGCTAATTAGCTATGGAATGTGATTGTTAAAATGCATATGGCGACAAACATCTAAGAAAGGATTAGATTCAGGAAGCAGGTTCTTGTGGTTGCTTGCATGCAGTTTGGAAAAAGATTCTTTTAGTAAAGAATAGATGATCTCCCTGCACCTCATGCTCATCAAATGACTTTTTTGTAATGTCTTGTCCTTTAGTAATGCCCTTTTGTTAGTGGATTCATGCTTCTTTATGTTCATTGCATAATTTTTGTCGTCTTCCTTGCATGAACGTCCAGCCTAGTAAATCTCTTAAGGAAAAGTAGAAGGCAGAACAAAGGCATACTAGTGACGTCAGATCCATGTTACTTGTAGGAATTCATTAGTCCATAAAAGTTTTACGTACTCACAAAGTATGCATAGGTTAGAAAAGACCAGACCCAGTGTCTAGTTGGGGAGCTTCCAGATCCAATTCTGTGCGGTTCACAAAATGTGGTTCAAATTGTATAAAGAAGCACAAAACTTAGGCTGTGTCTGTTGCTCTCTAGGGCTCTCTGAGGCAAAGTCATTTAGGACCTATAGGTTTAGTTTGAGTTGTAGGGCTTATTATACCGGAGTTTGCTGTTCTGTTTTATTAAGTTATACATCTTGAGTTTTGTCCTGTATAGTTGCCTTTGTGGTGGACTACTTGTCTGCAGATTCATTGTAATCTTGTTGTGTATTTTGGTTTGATGAAATATTCTTATTTCATCTCAAAAAACAAAACTAGTAGTTTTCTTGTTCTTTCCTCATCTTGGCAGTACTTTCATCGTCAAAAAGTTTTGTTAAAAATAATTGTGATAAAAAATAATATTCCTTACTGTAAATGTTTCTCTACAGCAAATGGAAAGCTAATGTATTTTAAGTGTCAAAATCTCTCTCTGCATTGTAAATTTAGCTTTAAGGGTGATGAATCTATTATCATTTCCTCGTTTTCAAGTCGAAATTCTTTTCACTCTCTGCAGCATCGCTGAGGACAAGGTTATCTTCCCTGCAGTCGACAAGGAACTCTCTTTTGCCCAAGAGCATGCTGAAGAAGAAAGACAATTTAACAAGTTTAGATGCTTGATAGAAGAAATTCAAAATGCAGGAGCCAGCACATCGACAGCAGAGTTTTACACAAAGCTGTGCTCACATGCTTATCAGATCATGGAAACTATTGAGAAGCATTTTCATAATGAGGAAGTTGAGGTAAGCATTATTCGTTGTTAGTGTGTGTGCTATTCTTTTTCCCTGAAAAGATGTCACTAACCATCTTATGAATTAGGTTCTTCCACTTGTACGAAAGCATTTCAGTCTCCAAAAACAGCGAGAGCTTATGTACAAGAGCTTATGTGTTATGCCTTTGAAATTGGTTGAACGTGTCTTGCCATGGCTGGTTGGATTAGTTACAGAAGAGGAAGCAAAGTTATTCCTTCAGAATATGCATTCAGCAGGTTCTTGTTCCATTCCCCAGTAGCTGTGTATAGCTCTAATTATTTTGCTGCTTACTGTATAATTATGTGATGCAGCTCCAGCTTCTGATACTGCATTGGTCACGCTTTTCTCTGGTTGGGCGTGCAAGGGTCGCTCTCAGGATGGATGTTTGTCATCAAGTGCCATTGGTTGTTGTCCCGCAAAAAGGATGAACCAAACTGAAAATCTCAATAAATCACTCTGTGCTTGTGCCTCCCCACAGGCTGGTAAAAATCAGCCTGCCTCAGTTGACGGAGAAAAAGCGGCAAGACCAGTTAAACGGGCAAGCTTCTCAGAGTCATGTGCCAATAATAATGCAAGCAAACAACCAGGTACTACAAATGCGGGAAATTGTAGTAAACAGGGTTGCTGTGTCCCAGGATTGGGAGTGAACATAAATAATCTAGGAATAAGTTCTCTTACCTCTGTAAAGTCCTTACGATCCTTGGCATTCAGTCCTTTTGCTCCTTCTCTTAATTCCAGTCTTTTTAACTGGGACATAGATTTTAACACTTCAGACAGTTGTACACCACGTCCCATTGATAATATATTCAAATTTCATAAGGCCATTCGCAAAGATGTGGAATACCTGGACGTGGAATCGGGAAAGCTTAGTGGTTGTGATGAGACATTCGTTCGGCAGTTCTGTGGAAGATTCCGCCTGTTGTGGGGTTTATATAGAGCTCACAGCAATGCGGAGGATGAGATTGTTTTCCCAGCACTAGAATCAAAAGAATCATTACATAATGTAAGCCACTCTTATACGTTGGACCACAAGCAAGAGGAAAAGCTATTTGAGGATATTTCATCTGTTCTTTCTGAATTGACCGAAACCCATGAGAAGATTAGCAAGGCCAAACCCTTGGAAGATTCAGATGGAACTTACTGTTGTGAGAATGATGACATGCGCAAATACAATGAGCTTGCTACAAAGGTTCAGGGTATGTGTAAATCTATCAGAGTTACATTGGACCAGCATGTGTTCAGGGAAGAACTTGAGCTTTGGCCATTGTTTGAGAGACATTTCTCTTTTGAAGAGCAAGATAAAATTGTTGGTCGAATCATTGGGACTACTGGTGCAGAAGTCCTCCAGTCAATGTTACCTTGGGTAACTTCTGCACTTACTCAGGAGGAGCAGAATAAAATGATGGATACATGGAAGCAAGCAACAAAAAACACTATGTTCAGTGAGTGGCTCAATGAATGGTGGAAAGGATCCCAGTAGATTCATCACTAATGAAGACCTTGGAGAGTGGTACTTCTCAGCAAGGTATGGCTTAAGCATTATTGCTTTCACCTGCTACTTTTTATGCTGAAATATACTCAGAGATGCTAGTTGTAACTTTCTTTATATCTTTTTTTTTTAAAGGTAATGTTGGTAATCCAATTTACAAATTACAATTTCTTGATATTGTTGTAACGATCAGAGCTCTTCTTCTGCACTTTTAGGTTCTAGTATTCAGGAGAGCTTGAAACAGAGTGATCAAATGTTCAAACCTGGATGGAAAGATATTTTTCGTATGAATCAAAATGAGCTGGAGTCTGAAATAAGGAAGGTTTCACGGGACTCGACACTTGATCCAAGGAGAAAAGCATATCTTATACAAAATCTTATGACTAGGTATGTTCATTTCCATTGATTATTCCATTGAGCAATTAAGTTGGCTTACCTTTCAAGTATTTGTTTGACATTTGCTAAACAATGTTTTGTTCATTGTTCAGTCGCTGGATAGCTGCCCAGCAGAAGTTACCCGAAGCTGGAACTGGGGAAACCGTGAACGATGAAGATATCACAGGATGCTCTCCATCGTTTAGAGACCCAGAGAAGCAAATCTTTGGTTGTGAGCACTATAAAAGGAACTGTAAACTACTTTCAAGTTGCTGTAACAAATTATTCACGTGCAGGTTCTGCCATGATAAAGTCAGCGACCATTCTATGGATAGGTAGTTTCCCAGCATCAATTTTCGTGGTTCTGTTGAGAGTCAGTAATCATGTGTTGACGTTTTCTTTATTCTTATAGGAAAGCAACCTCAGAAATGATGTGTATGAACTGCTTGAAGGTTCAGCCTATTGGGCCAGTTTGCACAACCCCTACTTGCGAAGGACTATCAATGGCAAAATACTACTGCAATATATGCAAGTTTTTTGATGATGACAGGTGAGTAAACACGTAATTCATTTTGATTTTAGTTAGTTGAATCCTCAAAGAATAGATAAGATGGCAAAGGCTTAAAGATAAAAAGAACTTGCCCAACTTATGTGCATAGGAGGTTCAACAGGAATGGAGCACAGGGTTCTGAAATAGTTTTGTTTTACATCTGAGGCTATTTTCTCTATTTCATTGTTTATTTTCTGTTGTTGAGTTAGATGGTTCTTCTATTTCTTGACTTTTCCCATTGGTTCCACAATGCCATTTTGATTATTATTTGCACGGCCTGGCTATGGTCTGATGGTCTTTAGTTCCTTGCTCTTTGAATTTGTTGTCAATTGCATGCGCTGCTACATTTTCCCCTAGGTTTAGAGGAGAAATGCTCTTGCTTCATAATTATCAAATCTATCTAAAAGGCATTGGTCTCTTGTGCCAAATTGTGGTTGAGAAAATATAATAACGTGGTTCTTATCTCAAGTTGCGGACCATCTTAAAAATCTTGATCAGGAGTATTTTAAAATTCACATCAGGATAATCCTTGATGCATAGTCCATAAAAGATGCAATCAAGTGACATTTCATCCCTACTGAGTTTATATTGTTAGATGATGTTGCAACATGTTCTTGTATTCTTTTCTTTTGAACATTTTACATTTCGAAAAAAGGCAATAAAGAGGATTAAGATAAAATATTTCTTACATTGACCACGTTGTTTTGTATTGCGAAGGGACATTTAAAAACTGAATGATTTGGCTTAAAAAAAAACTGAATGATTTAATTTATTGGATAATTGAGATACTGGCTATATACCAAAAATTTGCTTTCTCTTTCCTCTAGATTCTGATCGCTATTCTTGCTATTATGCCCAATGTTATAGAACTTGTAATTAGTCTGTCATTTTGATGTTACTTCAGGGATGTATACCATTGTCCATTTTGCAATTTATGCCGTGTTGGAAGGGGATTAGGCATCGATTTCTTTCATTGCATGAAATGCAATTGTTGCTTGGGGATGAAGTTAGTGGACCACAAGTGCCGGGAGAAAGGTTTAGAAACAAACTGCCCCATCTGCTGTGACGACTTATTTACATCTAGCGCAGCAGTGAGAGCACTTCCTTGTGGTCATTTTATGCATTCTGCTTGTTTCCAGGTCTGTATCCGCTTAAACTTAGTATCTGCTTCTAAGATAAGGTCTCACTTACGCTACTTCCCTTCAGTTAGGATACGCAGTAAGGGGGACGATGGAATGTAGATATCATCTTCTTTTTATGTACTATATTTAATGTTTTGTTTCAGGCATACACTTGCAGTCACTACACATGCCCAATATGCAGCAAATCCTTGGGAGACATGGCAGTAAGTTATCTTTACTTAATCATTAAATTTTCTTCTTTCATTGAAGGGAAAATGCGACAGAAAGTGACGAATCTGTTGAATGGCGTTTGACAATTGGATTAAATTATAATCCAGAGGTGCTTGGTAAATTACTTCGTACGAATAACTTTCTAAATGCTTGCTCGTGAAATAAATCTGTATGGTATACTTGCGTCTTGCTATTTTTCGGATTCGAACTAACTTGGGAGGAGTGCTATAGTGTAGATACTTTACTTTTTGGTTTGATCCTTTGACGTTGTCACTCATGACTACGCGTGACTTTGTGTTGTGAACTCGCATTACTTTTGAAAAAAAAGAGTAGATAGCATAAGATGGATAAAACTGGTCTGTATGACAGGCAGAACCTCCAATTTGTTTCATGCACTTGTTTTTACAGTAAAAGCTAGGGAAGATTATACTAAATTTTCCTTTTCTTTCTTGTTTGATGGAACCGTTTTCTCCTTTTAGGTTTATTTTGGCATGCTTGATGCTTTGTTAGCTGCCGAAGAGCTTCCCGAAGAATATAGAGATCGGTGTCAGGTTCAGTGCCTTCCCTTTATAATTATGTGTTTGTGTTCTTAAATTTTCTGTTACATATCCCAAAAAAAAAATGTTTTGCACATGTTTGTATCTTTCTTCATATTCTTCTTGTAGTCAGGAAAATCCTTAGCGAATTGTCGACATTATTTTAGTTAACTTAGAATTTACTTGAATTCTGTAATTCAGGACATACTTTGCAACGACTGCGATAAAAAGGGGTTGGCGAGCTTCCATTGGTTGTACCACAAATGTGGTTTTTGTGGATCATACAACACGAGGGTCATCAGGATTGAATCCCCAAACTCCAACTGTACAACATCAACGTAGATGGTTCCTGGGAACGTTTTGGATCGATCGGTTGTCCAGGTTTGTAGATAGTGTAACAAATTACCCATTTTTCTGGGTCAGGTTTGAATATCATAGTTTTCCGTTTCCCCGTTCGCCATAATTTTTTAATGTAGCAGACACAGGAATATAATATCAACACTTGTGCATATGCTGGTATGGCTTCACGCGTCCAGAAATTTGTTAATCCAGTTCTTCATTCATTTTCTCTGTTTTCAGCTATCATTAGTAATTCTAGCACTTGTTGTTCTAATCAGTATAAGAATTGTAAAGAAGTTGTGCATTCTGAATTCTTTCTTTTTGTTACACAAATCTGAATCCATGAGTACTGAAGAACTTTTGATTGGTACATTTATGTAATCAACATTGTTATTATTTATAAGTCTCATCAGATCTCCAATATATGGTCGCTCTTTTCAGCCATCTGACGACCCTAATTGGCTGCCAACAAAGTCTCAATTTCAAATTAGTTGTCGCTTGTTTGATCAATTTCTTTGAGTGACAAATATTTTATATTGGTGTATGTTGTTTACTATTTAAAAAAAGAATTGTTTATATATCTATGATGTTCGGACCTTTTTCAATCCCTTCTTGTTTTGATTTGACTGACTAATTCTGCAAGAGTTAGTAAGCACCAACTTCATATTTTGGGCGGAATGTTCAACTCAAATTTAAATTCACAATTTCTGCTTCAATTAGAGTTATTATTCTCATTTCGTTGCTTCTAATAAGTGGGTCTAAACTCATGATGTTCACAAAATTTTCATGGTCTTTGCTTGTTAATTGAGGTTGCAAGCATGCCCCAGGTTTGACACTCAGGTCTGGGCGCATTCTGGCTTCCAAATAAGTGGGGCTAAACTTATGATGTCTGACCTCGGTGGTCACTGAAAATAGTCATGGTCTTTGCTTCTTAATTGGGGTTGCAAGCATGCCCAGGTTTGACACTTAGGTCTGATACGCGCTCAGCATGCGCTCGTGCGTTACATCTTGCACACACATCTCGAGGTACATTGACGACGTATGATAGTGTTGAGTGTGTCAGACATATGGGGTGTTGTGGCAAGGACTATGATAGACCTGAATATGTGTCGCTGTCATGTCGTGGAAAAGAATGCTTTGATTTTCACTTTGGGTTTTACCCTCGCATTTCCTAGCTCATCTTAATTGAGTTTTGACTTCAAGCCTCATTGCTCTTGCTCAGAGAGCTAAAAGGTTGTGAGTTTTGGCTCTATGATTTGATTTTTTTGCTGCATGTTTGTATTTCGGTGGGGTGGAGATATTATTGCATTATTTTTTATGATTTGATTTTTTTTATGTATAAGAATCTTTATGGAGCTCGTCTCCAATTCCAAAAAAAAAAAAAAAAAAAAGACAACTATGATAGATCCTATTGTACTTATGGGAGTGAAGGATTGATGGTCCTTATCGTTGCTCTCTTCCTTGAGAAAAATCTTGATTTTGGTTGTTTGTCACATGTATTAAATAATGTTGTTAGAATGGAACTAAAGTCCCTTCACAGTACTATTCAACCACACACAAATGCAATCCGAACACATGACAAACAAAATTGTTTACTCCAAAGCCTTAACAAAATCATCAATCAACTTGGGTGAGCAACGTGGATTAAAACTTTTCCACTTTAATCGATTTAATGTAGTTGATGATGTTACTTGACGATTTAAATCTTCTTTTTTTGAAGTAAAATAAAATATTGATACGTTAATTTTATTTATTTAAAAGAATTGTCATTTATTTGATAGTGAATATAATTATAATATTAAAATGGTGCGACAAATAATTAGAGAGTGTTTTTAAAACATTTGGAACACACGACAATACACAAATACCACTAAAACAATCGTGCAAATTTACGATCGTTGAGAGAGATGTAACCCACAATTACACCATACAGTCTCATAGACCCGCATCTTGGTCCTCAGTCCCTAATTCGGGTTCAGGTAGATGGGTACCATCCTTGCTGCTACGTACGTTGACCTTGATTTCAAGAAGAATGAAATCAATCTTATAGATATGAACATAGAGATTAGTAGTTTATTTTCGTACTGCATAGAGTTTTTTAGTTGGGTTATTTATCAAGGAAAATGAAGTCTTCACGGCATATATCAAGTCAAGATGTAGACCAAACATAATATACAAAACTTGAGTCCAACTCAATAAATCATCTTAATTAGCTTGCATGATCACTCAACAAAGCCATGACTGCTACCATTAACATCATCATCTTCATCATCTTCATCTCTACCAGCCTCATCACTAGATCACATAACACTAACAACATCATCATCATCATCATCATCATCTCATGATTCTAACTACTACTACTACAACTTATGTTCTCCATTCAAGTGTGGTTTCTTTAACTTCACCTTCCCCTTCACCACCAACACCACCAACCATAACTTATGTGGCCTCCCATCTCACACAATCACATGTGACACCTCTCTCTCCATTGCTAACCTCCAGTTTGGATCCAGATCACTTCAAGTCAAGGTCCTCAACCCATCAGCAAATGATCAAGAAAACAACACCATCATCGTCTCCGACAAACGCCTCATCAACGATCTCCGCGAGGCCCGCTGCGACTCCCTCCAAGACTTCTCATCCAATCTTCTCTCACTATCTTCACCACCAAACATAGCACCTTTACAACTCCCAACATGGGAAGTCAGTCTCATTTTCTACTCATGCCCACTAGGACTTAGCCTCTCACAAGAGTTTCTCAATGGGACTCTCTACAACTACACATGTTATGGAAATGTTACAAGGCTTTATCTTTCTAATAGGACTGCTGATGCTAGAATGAGAAGTAGTGATGGTGGTTTGGATGGTTATGGCCCTCTTGTGCCACCTAGTGTGTGTCAAATGGTGAGAGTTCCTGTGACTCAGGCTAGTCTTTCTGAGTATGATCTGTTGAACAGATCTAGAAGAGATCCTGGGCTTCTTTGGAGTGTGTTGGGTGACGGCTTTCCGTTGCAGTGGCCTAGAATTAGAGACTGTGATCGCTGTGAGAGCAGAGGTGGGAGGTGTGGCTTCAATGCAAGCTTGGGGAGCACTGTTTGTTTCCATGACAAGTGAGTTCTCTCCCCTTCTTCTTCTTCTTCTTTTTTTTTTTTTTTTGATAATTGTGGGTGTTCCTTCAAACCTTTTTTTTTTTTTTTTTTTTTTTTTTTTTTTTTTTTTTTTTTTTTTTTATTTTTTTTGTTCGTGTGAAGGTTTTCTGAATTATTACTCTTTTTTTTGTTCGTGTGAAGGTTCATCTACTGGTTAATAATGATCCTGAGAGCAGAGGTGGGGGTGTGGCTTCAATGCAAGCTCTGTTTGTTTCCATGACAAATTTTTTTTTTTTTTTTTTTGATAATTGTGGGTGTTCCTTCAAACCTTTTTTTTTTTTTGTTCATTTATATTATTATTTTTTGTTCGTGTGAAGGTTGATCTACCGGTGAATAATATCCTAACACAACTCTTTTTTAAATATTTATAAAAGTTTGATCTTAATCGGCGTAATAAAAAAGTTTGATCTACGTAATCGTGATCACAAAGCTATCTTGTTGTTGTTTATACTATTGTCTCTCTAATGTTTAGTTATCATGTCTTCGTATTATTTTTGATTAGCACCACTAAGTATTTGAAAGCCTTTTCAAGTTTCTAATAGTTCTTTTAATTTGGGGAATAATTCTTAAAAAAAAATTTTTTTGGCCGGGGAATGATATTGGTCAAAATTGCCGGCCTAATTATGGAATGACTAATGAGGGACCAACACTTTTTTTTTGGGAAGGAGGGACCAACACTTTACATCTTGAAATTAAGGAGCACAACTTATGTGTACCTAAATTATTTATGAGGATACTCAAAATGCATAAAAATTGATATATTTTTAAGGTGTTTTCATAAAAAATTGGGGTACACATAGCGCCAAATTAGCCAAATTAAGACAGAAGCCTTCAATGCTAACATTCTCAAGTCTGTTAAATTTATATCAATAAATTTTAACTCATTTGCTTTTCGCCTGTTTGGCCTTCAAAAAAGAAAAAAATTATAACGGTAATCGAGCATTTGTTACAATTAGTTGGGAAAATAATGTTGAACAAGTAATTGCATAAATGTGGAACCAAAATAGTTTGCCATTATATACATAAATCAATCGAGCTCATTATGTCATTATAGCTTGCCGAAGTAATGTTTTTTGACCAACCATTTTTTATAGGACCAAGTTGCTAACTATAAAAAATAACACCAACTCGACTATAGTCATTTTTGTAAAAATAACACAAAATTTTAATTTCGTTAGAAATTACACAAATTTTCAATATTTTTTCGATTTTAACACAATGAGCGATTTGGGGGTTTTAAATGTTGACGTGACAATATGAACCTTTTTTTTTTTGTTTTTTTTTCAGTTCACTAGAACTGACTAAAAAATAAAAAACTCTACATCTAATTGGATTTTGAGGTTCAACTTTATTTAAAAAAAAAAAAAACCTTTTATCTGCATTGAAGATTGAAGAAAAGACATGGATCTAAATTTTTACAAAAATCTGAATATGAAAGCTATGGTCCACACATCTTCAACATCTACTACTAGGATTTTTTATTTTTTATTTTTTCTAAAAAAATTTTGTTGATAAGATTTTTTTTCCGTTTTCTTCTGACTTTAAGAAAAGATGCCCAAATTTTTTATTTATTTTTTTTTTTTATTTCTTTCTTTGCAAAATCGTTATTTTTTATTAAAAAAGCAGACCTAAAAAATCTATTAGACTAAATGTGGAATTTGGGTTTATGTTGAGTAGATTCAAGTGAACCAAAAAAAAATTGGTTCCTATTGCCATGTCAACATTCAAAACTCGGCCCCGAATCGATTTTCGTGTTAAAATTAAAAAAATATTAGAAAGTTCGTGTTATTTTTGATAAAATTGAAAGTTTGTGTTGTTTATGCAAAATGACAAAAGTTTGTATTATTTTTATAGTTAGCCCTTTTTTTAATAAGAAAGAAATCAACATCTTACCTTGCCCCACTGAACTTAAACTCTCACTCTCTTATAACATTACCAATTTACCACACACAAATTTTTGGACTATCTTCTTAGTTGGTAATGTTTGACCAACCATTACATTCAACCATAGTGGTTGAGGCTCACTAACGTTGGTTGCTTGGGCCATAAGCACCTAAAAGTCCAGCCCAAATTAACTTTCTATTTTCAATAGAAAGCGGAGACCGATTAGTAGAAGAAGAGAAAAAATAGGAACACCTATTTTCTTGGAGATAACGAATTAGATTTCATTGATTAATAAAGGAGGAAATCGAATGAGGTTTTTTTTTAGTAGAAAACCAAGCATTGAAAAGTTGATTTCGGGAGTTCGACTTGGTGGTCGATTAGTGTGTGCAATCTCTCTAGTTTTTTCTTCTCTTTACATTGAAGGTATATCAAGATTTTGAATCCGAAGACCCCGCAGAGAGGCTTTGATGATTTCTTGGTGTTCAAGAAAAGAGGTGAAAGGGTTTGATACAATTGAGGTAGTTTTCTTCGTTCTTAGTGTGATCATCTAAGTTCTTAGAAAATATATTTTTGTATTATTCCATTGTCAGTGAATCTCAAGCAATCGAGATATCTTATACTTTTTATTCACATAGTAGATTGTTTGAAGTTTGGCCCGTGATTTTTTCTTCTGATTTGGAGGGTTTTCCACGCGTTAAATCTTGCGTGTTTTATGGTGTGTTTGTTTTGCATGCATTGATCGTGGTTTGGTGGGATTTGTTATTCATTCGTTTCATTAATCAAATGGGTTGTATAACCACAATAAGTGGTATCAGAGCACCGCAGTTAGATCGTGACCGAGGATTAATTTTAGGAATCGAGATGGGTGAGGAAAAATCATGTATGATTAAGTCGACTTCTTTTAATTATTCAATTTGGCAACCGATGATGAAAGATTTGTTTGATCCAATTGAACTTGGACAAACCAAATCAGAAAGAACATCTGATGCTAATTAGAAGAAAAAGCACTGGAACACTGTTGGGACTATAAGAAAATGGGTCAACCACAGTATCTATCACCATATCAAGTAAAAAAGTTGATGCACAAGTATTGTGGAAAAAATTGCAAAAGTATATGTGAAAGAAAAGGTGCACAAAACAAGGCTTCTTTGGTTAGAAGACTAGTAAACATAAAGTACAAAGATGAGCGGTCAATGATAGAGCACTTGAATGATATCATAAACTTGATCAATCAGTTAATTTTGCCCCGAGTGGTGTCTCTCAATAATTTTGCCGCGAATGGTGTTTTATCCTTATCCATGGTACGTGATAATCTATGTGATGAGACAAGAAGAAATGATAAAGAGATTGATACTTCATAGGCTCTTGTTACTACGCAGTAGAACACAGAGGCAGAATGTGACGACCGACTTCCTAAATCGGGTACCACCGACCTAATCCATTATTAAGCCCTAAACCACACCATATAGAAGTTAATTAACAACGAATTGATCAGCCTTTTTACTAATTCACATCGTCCACTATTTAACATTTATTTAAAAAATTATTAGAATTAATTAAGAGATCATTATTTATTACCTTAATAATCAGTAGAAGACTTAAAAATTAGCAGAAGTATTTATAAAATACATACTACAAACCAGGTAAACCGACGATCATATAAAACCATTTAAGTTTATACATGAAACAATAGGGAAGTCTATTCTCTCAACCCATTATACAACCCATAATTATAACAAAAGACGTAAATAATATGTACACAAAATGATCACCTACAAAAGTAGCAGAAGCTCTCTTATGACGACTCAACACTAATCTTGATCTTCTTCATTCCCTGGTCTACTATTCGAAGTATCTGCACCCACCGTCATAAACTAGACGGTGAGCACAATAATGTAGGAAGTAATACTGAGAGACATTTAACCACATTTCCAAACACAACATCATACAATTCACGAAACATATATTCTTTATACCACAATAATGATTGACACATAATTTCATTACCAAACAATATAACATCAATAAACTACTCAAGTGAAATACCCATTTCAAACTTTGTACTTAGAACATTATCCAAGGCATACCCAATTAATCACATTCACTTTAGGTTGTCACTGATTTAGTTGTTCTCATAAAATTAATCCTTATTGGATATGAAATATGACATGTCAACCTCATGTAATAGGTCGATACACATAATACCTTGGTATTACCCTATTAGTCGTTGCTTAGTCATAAGCCTTCCCTTTATTAATTGATCAACACGACTTATCGACCTCATGCAATAGATGTGTACATACAATACATTAGTATTACCCTTTTGGTCACTGTTTAGTCATAAACCTTCATCTTATTAGTTATTCAACACGGCTTATCAACCTCATGTAATAGATTAGAACACACAATACATCAATATTACTCTTTTGGTCACCGTTTAATCATTTAATCAATCTCATATAGTAGATACGTGACATTAACTAATTAGTATACCGACATCCCCGGGTCCCATACCCCTTGAGCTGTGTACACCTTAAACCACATGATAGCTTACACACACTTGTTCTAATTTCATAATTACAGAATAACAAAAAACAACTTATCAACAACTACACCAAGAATTTAGCATACATAGCACATAAACAACTATTATTCAACAACACACAGTTAAGTAAGCCCACAAAGCATTGCACAATAACATAAAACAACTATAAACAAAGAACAACATCAAGGTGTGAAATGGAGTAAAATATCTCAATCAGTTTACTTACAAACATGTCAACTTCCTAGTTACTCTGGCCTCCCAACACCTCAAAACTCGTATCTGAACTTTCATAACTCTACTATAGGTTCCTGATATCATATTGTAAGTTTTTAAGTATGTTTAGACCTTTACTTAGGGTATTGGATACGTTTAAAGTGTTTAAGTTAATTTTAGAAAATTCAGATTTTAGTGATGCACAAGCATCTAGTGCGCTAATGTCTTTGGTTAGTGCGCTAATGACCTTATTAGCATGCTACCAAAATTACTTAGCGTGCTATGTGCAGGAAAACTCAGAATTCTACAAACAGAATTCCGTGTTTTCTGTACACATAGGCCATTTTAATGCCTAAGGAACCTCCATACACTCTTCTAAAGTTCCTTGACCTTAACCACAACATAAAACAACAACCCACAACATCAAATTCATGAATTCATTGACTTGAGCTAGTGTAAATGGGTTACCTACTATATGAACTTCTAGCTTGCTTTCCTTCACTAACCCAATAATTTTTCCAGCAAAGACTTGCCTATCTTCTTCTTCTTTCTCTCCAGCAAACTTAGCTTCTAAGGTTTCAAATGAAATGAATTAATTGCATGTGTTGATCTTCACTTTATATATGCATTGGATAAGGTTAACTAATAGCCATTGATTTTTAAGTGCATACGTATCCGAGATCTATCTAACGGTTTACAACCTAACATATGTTCCACTAACTCATGTTAAATGACACTAATAAGTGACTCAATTGGTCTTTGGACGTGTCAACGCGTGTCTCTAGAATCATCATATGGCCATTGTTTTAAGTTGCTTAACTTAAGTACACTTAATGTAAATTAACCTTAGCCACATTAATATTAATATATAAGTTAATTTTAAGCCTAAATAAACTTACCTCATACACTTTCTACCTCGGTCTCATGCTGACACGTATCTCTAGGCGTGTCCCTGCTCACGTCTCAACAACTATGTACAAGTAAGAGCAACTTAATAGGTCTACACAAATATATCACATTAGGCATCCATCACATCAAATCTAACACATTCCTCGGTCCTTGCACCGAGTATTCGAACCTTGTACCTATTCACATGTAACATCTCCAATCAATAAACCTAATTAGAGACTAATTTACTATTATTAATTTTAAGGACGTTACACAGAAGTATATCTAGAGGTTCGAGAGAGCGGAGCAAATTTAAAGACGAGTTTCAAGCAAAGTGAAAATTTGCTTGTTATTATTATGGCGAGGAATGACATATTAAAAGAATTGTAAAGTGTGGAAAAGGGACATAATGATGAGAAAAGTCAAAACAAGGCGGATGATTGGAACACTACAACTACTATATCAGATGCAAGTAAGATGTGGTTATGTTTTCTTTTGTTGATGATCAAAGTCATGTCACTAATGGAGATAGTGAATGGGTTGTTGATTCATGAGCATCCTTCCATGCTATACCGAGGAAAGGTATATTATTTGTTTATCAAGCAGGGAACTTTGGAAAAGCAAAGATGAGGAACAACAATTTTATAGATATAGTTGGCATTAGAGATGTCTGTGTGCATACAAATGTTGGTTGCACGATGATTCTGAAAGATATGCGACATGTTCCAGATTTGCGTTTGAGTTTGATTTCTACTCATGCTTTGGACTTAGATGGTTATTATAACATCTTTGGGGCAATAAGTGGAAACTCACAAAAGGCTAAATTGTTGTTGCTAGAGGGAAATTGAGCTACACACTTTACAAGACTCAATTAAAGACCATCAAATGTGACCTAAAGGCAGTTGAAAATGGTTTTTTACCATATTTGTGGCATAGGAGGTTGAGTCACATGAATGAGAAAAAGTTACAGATGTTGACAAAAAATTCTTTCATCTATTTTGCTAAAGGTGAAATTCTAAACCCACATGATGATTGCTTATTTGGTAAGCAACATAGAGTTTTTTTTCTTCATCATTTGAGAGAAAAAGAAATCTACTTGAGTTAGTTTACTCTGATGTATGTGGTCCTATTAATATGAAAACTATGGGAGGTGGCAGATGTTTAGTTACTTTTATTGATAATATTTCTTGGAAGGTTTGGGTGTTTGCTTTGAGAACAAAATGTCAGGTTCTTGAGTACTTCAAGAGGTTCCATACCATAGTGGAAAGAGAAAAATGAGTATCTTTAAAATGTTTTCGTAGTGATAACGGAGGAGATTACACTTCAAAGGAGTTCAAGAATTATTGCTCAAAACATGGAATCAGACATGAGAAGATAGTTTCGGGTACCCCTCAACGCATAATGGTGTTGCTGAGAGAACAAACACAACCATCTTAGATAAAGTCAGATGCATGTTGAAAATGGCTCAATTGTCTAAAGTCATTTTGGGTGAAGCTCTTAGTACTGCTTGCTATCTGATGAATCGCTCTCCTTCGACACTGTTAGAGTTTGATATTCCAGAGAGAGCGTGGTTTGGGAAAGATGTTACTTACTCTCATTTGAAAGTATTTGGATGCAAGGTATTTATGTATGTGCTTAAGGAGCAAAGACAAAAACTTGATGAAGGATTGTTCCGTGTATCCTATTGGAGTTTGGAGATGCAGAGTTTGGCTATAGGTTATGGGATCCAGAAAAGAAAAAGGTTGTCATATCCAGAGATGTGGTCTTTCATGAAAATAAGACCATGACAAATTTCAAGACATTAGAGAAAATCATATTTGATGATGATGTTGATTATTTTCCTTGACTAGTTTCTCATTCGATTAGTGATGCCATACATGAAAGAGATTTAGCTGAAGAACATGGGGTCGATGATAAGCATACACATGATGACGTTGATGAATGCAAGCGTCTACTATTGATGATGTGCGAAAATCATACGATGATTCTGAGCGGGGGAGCAGCGTCCTCAACCTGCGGTTACAATATAACCTTCATTGAGAAGGTCGGGAAGATGGCATGTTCCTTTTATAAAATACCCCGGTTCTACGTATGTTACGATTATTGAAAGAGGGGAAGCTGGAGAGCTTTCGAAAAGTTCAGATTCTCGTTGACAAGAATCTAGTTGATATGTTCACCAAGGGGAATCTGGAGAGCTTTTGAAAAGTTGATTCTCGTTGACAAGAATCTAGTTGATATGTTCACCAAGGTGGTGACTCACGACAAGCGTCGGTTTTGCAACAAGTTGGTGGGACTAAGTTGCAGTTGAGCAACAAATATGGTTGGATATCTCTTCATGGGCTGGGGGGAGATTGTTGGTTGCTTGTAGGGTTGCAAGCGGGGAGGAGAACTCCCCGTTCCCTATGGGGCGGGCAAGGAATCCCCGACTTTTTGCTCTCCGCGGGGCGGGGCACGGGGCAAGACGGAGACGGTAATTGTTCTCACCGCATGGATTCCCTGCCTCGCATCCTTGCATAGAATTCTCCATTTTTTATGTTTTTACAAAAAAATCATATAACTTTTTTACTTAAAACATATGTAATATATGGAATGAAACTCAAGATCTCAAACGATAAAATTTATCTTTACCATTAATTAATTCTATAATATATATATGTTATATCATAAAGATATATAAAATTATATTTAGAACATCATTGAAATATATTTGTCATACTAGATTTGGAAATTTTATATATTTAATTAAGTACGATAAGTTGTAACTCAATCAACAAAACAAATCCACATTAATTCTTCAATTTGAGAAAAATAGTTTCTTAAAAAAATTGAAAAAGTAGTACTTAAGTGCTAAAATGACCAAAGAATGAAAATTTAAATAAATATTTTTTACAAAATTGATGGGACACCGCACCGCCTTGAACCACTTGCAACCCTAATTGCTTGGGCCCTAAACAACTAAAAGTCCAACCCAAATTAACATTCTATTTTCAATAGAAAGTGGAGATCGATTAGTAGAAGAAGAGAAAAAATAGGAACGCATATTTACTTGGAGATATTGAATTAGATTTCATTGATTAATAAAGGAGGAGATCGAATAAGGTTTTTTTTTTAGGAAAATGGTTTTTTGACATTTTTTGTTACATACAATTGCTACACAATAATGTAGATTTCTTTAAAATTTATGGGGTCCACACATCTCAATTAAATCTACACCATTGTGTAGTAAATATTGTATATCTTCTAGAATGTTAGATTATCATCTTCATATTTTTAGTAGAAAACCAAGCATTGAAAAGTTGACTTTGGAAGTTCGACTTAGTGGTTGATTGGTGTGCGCTCTCAAGTTGAAGTGTGCAATCTCTCTAGTTTCTTTTGCTCTCAACATTGAAAGCATATCAAGATTTTGAGTTCTAAGACCCGCAGAGAGACTTTGGTGATTTTTGGTGTTCAAGAAAAGAGGTGCAAGGGTTTGATACAATTGGAGTAGTTTTCTTCGTTCTTAGTGTGATCATATAAGTTCTTAGAAGATATATTTTTGTATTACTCCATTGTTAGTGAATCTCAAGCAATTGAGATATCTTGTACTCTTTATTCACATAGTGGATTGTTTGGAGTTTGGTCCTGTTTTTTTTTCTCTAATTTGGAAGGTTTTCCACGTTAAATCTTGCATGTTTTGTGGTGCGTTTATTTTCGTGCATTGATCGTGATTTGGCGGGATTTATTATTCATCCGTTTCATTGATCAAAGGGGTTGAGCCCAACAACCAATTCTTCACGAGTGCACTTTGAGGTTATATTTATATGTTTGAGTCTTTTTGGAGGTATATCTTTTGTGTAAAAAGAATACATATTTAACCGACATCAATTATTTTTTCAAAAAATGGCATTTGTTATAAATTAAGTTGGAACTTGCTAAGAACTAGATAAGGAAATAGAAGACTTAGAACTTTTACTATTATAAACTACTACTACAAAGGAGAAAGAAGAAATGAGATAGTTGGAATGAGATGTTTTCATTCAACTTAGTGTGTTTTATCAATGAGGTTGACACCTATTATATAGGTCATTTGGTGATGATGAAAAATGTACTTTAGACAATGTATACAAGTTACACATACACCTCATGTCATACAACACATAACAAGTAATTTGACAATACATGGAAGAGTTGATGTATATTGGAAATGGTTACAAGTAACATGACAATACATAGACAAGTAGATGTACTATTAAATCCAACATAAATCTCAAGTTTTCGTTGTGGACCCATCTTAGTTCTATTGGGAGGTGGTATATAAACATACACTGCACAACAAAAATTTTCAAGTGTGAAATATTTGGTTGTTGACCTAAAATGAGTTGTACGGGGGAATGTTCATGGTATGCAGTAGGCCTATAACGAATGATAGATGTTGCATGAAGGACTGCATGTCCCCAAACTGAAGTTGATAACTTAGTTCTCATAATTAAATGCCTATTAATTAATTGAATACATTTGATCAAAGATTCTGCCAAACCATTCCGAGATATGCACGTGTGGAACAAAATGTTCAATGGTAATGCCTATAGACATGCAATAATTTTCAATTGCTTAAGATTGAAATTCTCTTGCATTATCAAGACGGATGGTCTTGATTGGGTTGTCAGAGAATTATGTTCTTAACTTAACGATTTGTGTTAAAAGTCTAGCAAATGCAACATTGCGGGTCGAAAGCAAACAAACATGTGACCACCTAGTTGTTGCATCTATCAAAACCATGAAATATCTAAATGGTCCATAGTGAAGATGAATAGGTCCATATATGTCTCCCTGAATGCGTTCTAAGAAAACTGGGGATTCCATAACAATTTTATTTGGGGATGGTTTAACTATCAATTTACCTTGAGAACAACTAGCACAATTATAATCACCAGCTGAAAATATTTTGTGACTCCTTAAAGGATGTCCATGCTAACTATTAATTATTCTTTGCATCATTGATGATCATGGATGACCAAGCCGGTCATGCCATAAAATGAATGTCTTTGGATCATTAATTTTCTTATTCAAGGCGACATTCGTTTCGACATGCCTTATATGAGTAAAATATAATCCAAAGGATAAAGCTGAGAATTTTGAGAATTTTTCTAACACTTATTTTTTCCCATTTGAAACCAATGTGACATAGAGAAATTCTATATTATTTTCGTTAATGGTTTCAATGTGATATCCATTTTGTCGAATATCTTTAATATAA
This sequence comes from Stephania yunnanensis, assembly GCA_039657365.1. Taxonomy (NCBI): domain Eukaryota; kingdom Viridiplantae; phylum Streptophyta; class Magnoliopsida; order Ranunculales; family Menispermaceae; genus Stephania; species Stephania yunnanensis. Next base: position 51,695,566 of record CM077588.1, on the reverse strand, counting down.
GGCATTGTCAACATGAATTGTTGTTCCCCCAGACAACATAATATTTGCTCTTCCAGAGCCATTAATCAAATGGAGGTGTCATATATTGTTTGAACATTAGCCTCAGCTAAGTTCAAATTGGAGAAATATTCTCTATTTTTAAGGATTATGTGCGTTGTAGCACAATCAACAAGATGTATATCGCTTTTATTTGATTCATGATTTGAACACATGATTTGTTGATCTATCTAGATAAATAATGTTTGGCAAATTAGAAAAAGAGTCATATTTCATTCATAATAAGAAACTAATACATATAATTAAGAAGCATAACAAAAACTAGTACATAAAATTATTGAAAATCATTACATATGATCATTAAAAATCTCGATATTAATGTTTGGATCATCATGAAAATTTGGGACATCCATATAATTGATGTCCGACGAACCATCTTTGACGGTGAAGTTCATCTCAACTGTTTTGTCTTTCTCCTTTAAGGAGACTTGATAAATATCAATAAAATACTTAGGCGTGCGGCATACATGAACCACAATGGCCTTTTAGACCACACATGTGACATGGTTGGTCACGATTACGAGCACGCTCATTTTCAGCAGTATTTTTCCCCTTATTCTAAATGACATCATTCTTATTCCATTTATTTTGGAACTTATTGTCATAATTTAGAATAGGGCTTGCCACGATGTTTGCTGATTGATCCTTTCCCATTTCCACGTCCATGGTTTCTTTTTCCTTGAACGTTTTTATGGTCATGATAGGATGTTGCATTTGCTTCATTAATTGAAGTGGAACCAGTTAGACAAGAGTTGTGATTCTTTAATGGAAGCTCATTATTTTGTTCAGCTACCACGAGACAAGAAATTAATTATGAGTACATTTTAAATTGACGTGCTCGATATTGTTGTTGCAACAACATATTCAAGGCATGAAAAGTACTGAATGTTTTTCCATAATTGCCTCATCATATATATTTTCTCCACACAGCCTCAAACGAGAAGTAATATTAAACATGGTGAAGTTATACTCACTGACTGTTTTGAAATCTTGTGGCCTAAGATTCAACCAGTCATTTTGAGCTTTTGGAAATATCACCATCTTTTGGTGATCATATCGCTATTTGAAGCTTAACCACAAGGTGAGATGATCTTTTATAGTGAGATACTCATTTTTCATAGCTTCATGGAGATGATGACAAAGGAATATCAGTGCTTTCGCACGGTATTACATTGATGTTTCGTTTCCTTCTATAATAGTTTCTCCTAAGCCTATAGCTTGAAGATGTATCTCAGCATCTAGTTGTCATGACAAATAATTATTGCCAGTGATATCAAGAGCAACAAATTCAAGTTTTTGAAAGTTTATCATAGTCTAAAAATATGTCAAGAAATTGAGTGAAAAGTTTTTCTCTTTTATATAAAATAAATAATATATGATTAAATATATGTTCACAACTTGATTATTAATATGCAAAATGTACTACTTGTATGAGTTGGTGGGACAACATCCGGGTTGGGTGGTAAGACGAAGTCTACTTAAAACTATGCCTCCTTGAAAGGGATAACTCGTCTCCCTTTCAATGTTTAGCTTTACGGGGACAAAGCTTACCCACTATCAACTCAAACTCATAACACTATTTGCAATATAAAAAATAAAGAATAAAGCATAATTAATCGTTTGTAGTATAGCGAGAAAACTAGTTATGTCACATATTAACTTTTGATTTCTGATGTAGAAGATCATACAAGACGCAACTGCAGAGCATACTTTCGCAATCGGTGACGTTATAATACATAATATATGAATAAAGTATGCATATAGAAGTGATGCATGTAATAAAAGGAAGCAACCATGATAATATAAAAATAAATTGAACTTATTTAAATAACAAAAGTTATACCTTCCTAGCTTTGTCTCCTTAACAAGCCTTCTTGAACTTCAAGATTTCCTTAATGCTAGAGTAAGCTCGTGTTGATAATGTGTTGTAAATTGAGTTGGAACTTGCTATGAACTAGAGAAGGAAATAGAAGACTAAACACTTTTACTACTATAAACTACTACTACAAATGAGAAGAGAAGAAATGAGATTGTTGGAATGAGATGTTTTCATTCAACTTAGTGTGTTTTTACAATGAGGTTGACACCATTTATATAGGTCATTTGGTGATAATGATAAATGTACTTTAGACAATGTGTACAAGTAACACTTACACCTCATGTCATACAACACATTACAAGTAATTTGACAATACATAAAAGAGTTGATGTACATTGAAAATGGTTACAAGTAACATGACAATATATAAACAAGTGGAGGTACTATTAAGTGAGAAATACAAATTACATGACTACGTACACAATATGTTGGTGTACATGCATGGTCATCCGTACTCCACAACAACATTAATTATATATATATATACATATATATTTCCAAACAACTTATATCTTCTAATTAATTAAATGGATACTTAATTAATTAATTTATGAAATTAATGTATTTTGTTAATTATTCTATCTTTGCAGGAACGGTGGCAAAAGACCGGTGCTTCTCATTATAGGTGAAGTGGTATTCTTTGTCCATCCCTTCAAAACTAATTACATCCTTAATTTTGTCTCAATCCCAAATTAATTGAGGATCCTTAATTTTTTTAAACAAATAAAAAAGGGAACAAAAAAATCTCAAACTACTAATCAATATTGTACTTTTCATGAATTTAGTTTCTAAGGAAATGTTCAAAATGATAACAAACTAATCTTTATAATGCTCAATTATAATGTATGTGTTGTTAATTTACCGCGCTCAACGCTCACTCTCATATTTTGTTCACAAATCCTATAAGATGTTAATGCATGGATTTCTCAATTACTACAATTACAGGTTTGGCAATTGGAGGCACATTCCTACTAGGAACATTGGTGGTCTCCCTCATAATTTTCAAATCCAACATGAAGTTCTCAATCTTCATGAGAGACAAAGGAAGCTTTGGAGAGAGCAAAGTACAAAAGTTCATGGAGAACTACTCTTCAAACCTAACAACCGGGTACTCTTATTCTAACATCAAGAAAATGACCAAATCCTTCAAGCACAAAATCGGTGAAGGAGGCTACGGAACTGTCTTCAAAGGAATACTCCCGAACGGGCGGTTAGTCGCGGTTAAAATGCTAGAGAAATCTACAGAAAATGGCCAAGAATTCATCAATGAAGTTGCCACCATTGGTATAATCCACCATGTGAACATCATACGTTTACTAGGCTACTGTTGTGAAGGATCCAAAAGGGCTCTAGTCTATGAGTACATGCCTAATGGTTCATTAGGAAACCTAATTCAAAAAGAGAACTCAAGATCATTGAGCCATTCACTAGGGTGGAAAAAGTTGCTTCAAATTGTCAAAGGCATTGCATATGGGATTGAGTATCTCCACCATGGATGTGATTCTAGGATCCTACACCTTGACATAAAACCTCATAACATCTTGCTCGACAACGACTTCGGTCCGAAAATCTCTGATTTTGGTCTAGCCAAGTTGTACTCGCGTGCAGATAGCGTCGTTCAATTGACCGGAGGAGCACGAGGCACCATTGGCTACATTGCTCCTGAAATATTCTTGAGCAACCTAGGTGGTGCTTCTCACAAGTCTGATGTCTACAGCTTTGGAATGTTGTTGTTGGAAATACTTGGCCTTAAATCACAGAATCATCAAGTCACCAGTGTCCAAAATCCTACTACTTCCTCTACTTCTTCTACAAGTAGATCATACTTCCCTGGCTGGGTTTATGAAAAACTTATTCAAGAGAGAGACAACCCTCAACAACAATTGCAACAACATGACATTGTGGCTACAGAGGAGGACGACGGCGCGCGCATCTCGAGGAAATTTATAATAGTTGCTTTGTGGTGCATTCAAATGCACCCTAATAAAAGGCCTTCAATGACTAGAGTTGTAGAGATGCTCTCTGCAGAGAATGTTGAGGGCATTGAAATACCTCCAAAGCCTTTCTTTTGCTCTCCTCCTAGGAATGTAGATCAAAATTCTTATATTTCTTCCATTAGCAATGCTAGTGGCTTACCTGTAGTGTCTGATAGTGAGTAATAAACATTTTGCACTTTTTTCAATTGATTGAATTCAGAACACTGTTATATAATCACTATTTAATTGGTCGTATTGCCACAACGGTAAAGGTAAAGGCGGGGTTATGTAAATTAAGCGCACGAACTCGATTTCGATTATTCGATGTGGTAAATTGTTTGTGTCATTGCGATACGCAAAGGCTGATTATGTCGAGGCCTCGTGGGAATAATAAGTCTCACTAAGATACCCACCACACACACCCACACACACACATATATATAATATAGACATTAAATCTCAAAAGTGTTCTCCAATGCACAATGGTGATTGCACCTTCTAATCTTTTAAGCTTTTATATTTTATTTTTACAAAAATTAAGAAAAATTGTTCACGTGGCTATTGATTAATTGTACCTTTAAAAATAGACATTGTACCATTTTTTACCAATTCTAATTTTTTAAGACGTGGCTATTGATTAATTGTACCTTTAAAAATAGACATTGAAAATAAATATTTATTTTTTTCACGTTGCGTCAACTGCATTTTACCAATTTTTAATTACATTGGAGAAAAATTATTTTAGTGACAACACCTTTTGGATCTTACATAACACACATTCTCCCATAATCCACATTTGCATTGAATTTTGAAGGGCCAACAATTCTAACTACTACGTGCACTTGTTGACGTTTATTCGACACACATGGGATACGTGCGCACCGAAAAAAGTCACAGGTCAATGCATTGATAAGACTTTATATCTTTTGGTCAAACCAAACCCAACAAATTCAAAGCCTTTATCACTGTGAGACTCTGGAAGTCTTCTCCACTTCTCTTCATTTCCTCTTCAAGTCTTCTCTCAATTCCGATCTCACACAATCACCAAAAACCCTAATTTCCTCTTTGGGGATTCTTCAATTTGAAGTGATTGGTAATCTATCTGTTCAAATCTCGATTCAATTTCGTTCCTTTCGATGTTTGTTTGATTGATTTGATGATTTGGTTGAGTAATTGGTGCGAATTTTTTAGGGTTTGTGCTTTTCGGTTGATTGTGATGAATTGAACTGAAAGCGAGCGTTGTGGCGAGGAGTAGAGGCGATGGGTTCGACGGTGGAAGGGCCTTCGATGCCCGCGGCGAGGCGAGACCCCTACGAGGTGCTGAGCGTTCCGAGGGACTGCTCGGATCAGGAGATCAAGACTGCTTACAAAAAGCTTGCTCTCAAGTAATCTTTTTGTTGATTGTTTTCGACGTTTTGATCGTGATTTTTGTGTTCCTCTGATTTGTGGTTTTGAAAGATATTGATTAAATATGTTGAATTGAGGTTATGATCATTTTTGTCTTCCAATTTTTGGTTAATTAGGGTTTTGGTTTTGATGTTTTTAATGCTGCTAGGCCTTGTATTAGAGATTTAGAATGATTGGTGGGTATTGGAATTGGAATGTTGGGGTTACTTTGGGTGAATTATGGATGGAATGATTGCAAGAAAATGGATCTATTAGCAGTTCACTTTGGGAAGCTAAAAATGAGGCTGACTCGTGAAACGAGTATATATCTTTGAGATTTTCGCAATGGGCTGAATATCCTTTTGGTTTTGGATGTTAATGTTGCTAGAAAGAAACGATACGTTTGAAAAAAAAAATATATCAGGGTTTTCTACATTCAAGTTCATATGTTCGCTTTTAGCTTTAGCTGAAATATTGGAGGTGATGCATAACTATTAATTTGCTTAAGACTGTCATGTACTTATGTAAGAAGTATCAACAACATGTCAACAACAATAGCAATGAAGTGGTCAGTTCCAAATTAGTTGGGTCGGCTACATGGGTTAAACACTTCCATTCCGCTCAATTTAATGTAGTATTTCAGTATGTACATAATGTTTAAAAAAAAAAGCGCATAAATATTATAGTTCAGAATTTAACAAACGCAATGTGGTTGTTGGAATTTGCAATAGTTGGAATCTTGTATGTTATATTGCTTTGTTTTTTCTTCCTGATATCCACGTTAACAGCAACAATGAAGCCTCAGTCTTAAATTAATTGGAAAATGACCTGACTTGTGATCTTTAAATGTTTTAGTTCCAAATCTAGAGTATGTGCAGTATAGAAAACACAGTAAAATATGACTAATATCCCTAAAATAGGGTTTCTTCTTAGCAAACTGCTTTGTTTTCTGAGACCAATGTCATGGTTGTGATCCAGTTGACAAGATTTTCATCTTCGCCTCAAGAATCTTAAACTTGCGTTATTTACCATTTAATTCCATGGAGGACAAAAAAATTGCTATTATTTGAATCCTTTAATTTGTTTTACGTGTGCTTTTTTCATATTACTTATGTAAGGCAGTTATTTTGTTCTAACATTGCTTAGTACTTGCTTGACACATTTGATTGATCTGTTGGTCTTTGATAATTTCTCTTATATATTTATTTCCATGTTGACAATCAACTCTGCAATGTCGAGTTTCTTATATTTATATTTTACTGACCATCTAAGGCTTCTGTATGTCGCTGTCATGAGATTTATTTTATTTTATTTTTTGAAAAAAGGGTAAATGTAACTTTTTTTTTGGTGTAAGGCTAAACATAACTATGTGCTTAGTAGTGGCACTATTAGATTTGCTTCATTATTTTATGTTATTGATTAAATTTATCATATTCTTTCTAGAAACTCATAAGTATAATATGATGGTTTGACCTTTAGGAATCTAGTAGGCATGCAATGGTCATTTTTTGAAAGTGTATACATGTAGGGAGAAAATGTTAAACCAAAGATGGAGGGGGTAACCGTTTTAAGATAACAAACCTTTTAGGTCTTCATTGAATTAGGAGAGTATCTCCTAACACATGGTTGTTTTAATATTACGTTAAAATTGTGTATCAATTTATATAATTCTACTTTCCATGTGATATCTTAACTTGAACAAAAAAGCATTGGTTATTTGTATATTTACTCAGAACATGTTACTCTCTAGTTATTAAAATGATTTATGCTCTTCATATTATGGATAGCTTTTTAAAATCTGTGACTAAACAACGGAATTCATATTTACAATTACATGTTTGAAACTATGAATTTATGAGCAATTTTAGGATGGAAGCTCATGGTGAAAAATAAATTCACCTAGTCATTTTTTGTTTCCCTCTTTTTCAATCATCTCTTTGTTTTTCTTCTTGTTTAATGCTTCAATTACTTGGTTGAGATTTTGTAGACAAATTACTATTCAATAAGTGATTCAAGAATGATGAGCGTTTATTTAACTTTTTTTTAATAAGAAAGAAACCAACTTATCATCCTTCAATTTGCGCCCATTGAGATTCAAACCCCCAACCTCTTACCTAAGTAACCACATACCAAACCATTGAGCCATCCACATGGTTAGTGCGTTATTTAACTATTAATCTATGATATTACTTGCACGTCATTGATAGGTATCATCCTGATAAAAATGTTAGTAATCCCGAAGCGTCTGAGCTTTTCAAGGAGGTTGCCTTCTCTTATAGCATACTATCCGATCCAGAAAAAAGGAGACAGTATGACATTGCTGGGTTTGAGGTAAGTATTTTCGATGCATTTTTTTTAGTAACAGTATCTTCAATACAAATAATTTATGCAATTCAAAACTCAAGCACAATCAAGTGCATTGAAGTTCATCCAATTAAAAGAAGCTCATTATAATTCATGGTAATAACATCTCCTCATTCATCCTTGCTGCTTATTTAAAATCGGGAAAGCACTTCGCAATTCATGTTTGAACATTTAGCTTCAGAATCATCCCCAACCTAGGATGATGAAGGACATGGACTTGTTTATGTTTTTATGCATAATGTCAACACAACTCGACGGACAAAAACATGGTATGTGTCTGACTTGGCATAGACTTACATAGATGAAGGCATGATTGAGATGATGGGAAGGGGGGGCATCAATCTCGACCTTGATGGACAAGTGTCTCTTATTGCTGTTGGTGCCGCTTTAATGCTTCATAAATGCTCCTCAAGTCATGTCAGAATCCATTAATGCAAGCAGATACTAAATAGTAATACACATGTTCAATATTTTAGACACTTTTGGCCAAGTTTCCAACTCCCCGAGTCCTTAAAAGTAGAAAATCACCAAGTCTAACTTCTTGAGATATATGCATACCCAACATCCGTCTTGAGGCTAGGTAACATAGGTATAAATGTGGGTAGTGGGTTACCCATTAAATATTACTCATGCTTGTCTGGATTAGTAACTGCTAATGTGTTTACCATAGGGCGTTTACCATTTTGATTGTGCTATTCAATATTTGGTGGCAGTGCTAGTGTTGGATGCTACCTCAGACAGGAATTCAGTGGTGTCGAGGCACTGTGGGAGGTCCCTTGGTTGTACAACCTGCCTAGCCATAGAGAAAAAACTTTATTTGGAGTTCCTTCAACTATAAGTCACATGTTCTATACATATCAATTTTCAGATATAGATACTTTCACCTACATATTCTCCTAATATAGAATACGAATTATGTCTGAAATACTACAAATGGAGGGAAGAGAAAGTCTTAGGTTTGAACTCTTGCCAGAATCTTTACCAAATTGGTGTGGAGATCATATTGAATGAGTGTGTTTATTGTTGGAGCTGGGGTTTAAATCTTTGCTTTATATATCAACTATTTTTAATACTTAGAAGACCCTTCCAAGTTTATCATTATTTAGGGGGAGAACCTTGCCTTCCTAATTGATGGCTAGGTGATGCCTTGGAAACATTGATTATTTGCTGATTCTTAGCTGTACCATTTTGGGTTGGAAAACTTGGACATTTAACTTTCTAGGCTCATTTTTTACTAAACTTTGGCTTTCACTCGCTCTTTGGGTCTAATGTTAATTTCTTTTTCCTCTCCAGAATACACTTACATAGAGACAAAAAATTTGGAAAATATCTTTTTGAAAATAAGGGATGCCTGCTGCCACTATTTATAGTGGTTGTTACTTAATTTGGGTAGGATGACTAAATGGAGTTTTCATATATTTGGTTTAGTATTTAAAAGTTGAGAAAACTGCGTTGTGAACTAAAGATAATATTTTTGACCTCAAATGACATGCCGCGGAACTTGACAAGGGATTTGGTTTGAGGATATTATCATACTTACTAATTAAGGTTAGATGCTAAAACCTTGGTGAGAGCTTAACCCTATAAATTTTTTAATCTTATACATTAGATTTAAATAAGGGCAAAAGGATTTATGCATGTTTGAGAAATTCATAGTTCTTTTTTTATTTATTCTTCTTGGTTTTCTTTTATATATAATCTTAATGCTCGATTATTTCTAGATCGAGATTTAATTTTTCAAATTTGATACCGATGGTTATTAGTTTCAATGATTATTCAGGCAATTGAGAATGCTGGCATGGATATGGAAATTGACTTATCTAACCTTGGAACTGTCAACACAATGTTTGCAGCGCTATTCAGGTCCGACGGCATTTGATTGTGGAGAAATTTATTGCTTTATGTGAATTCATTTTGCTCAGTCCTTTTTTTTTTTTTTTTCTAGCAAGCTTGGTGTTCCTATCAAGACAACCATTTCTGCTACTGTTACTGAGGAAGCTCTAAATGGAACTATAACAATTAAACCTCTACCAATTGGGACTTCAGTCAGTGGAAAGGTGCTGCCTTCATTGATACTCTTCATATTTATTTTAGTGTTTTCCTTACGTTTGCCTTTTCATGTAGGTTGACAAACAATCTGCCCACTTCTTTGGTGTAACTATAACCGATGAGCAAGCTCAATCAGGGATCATTATTAGAGTTACTTCAGCTTCTCAGAGCAAATTTAAGGTAGATTTTGTTTAATTCATGCCTTCCATTTATTTTCTTCCCTTCTTGTAATGTAGTCACAAGATGTTGTTTCCAATATGACATGGATAACTTTAGTGAAAAGTTAAAAAACAATGCATCAGAGGATATAGAGAATTTCATTTGAATGTTGGGAAGTACATTTTCTTTCAAGCCCTTGCATGCAAATATGGTTATAGACACGAAACTCAATAATATGATTGTTGAAAAGTATTATGGTACTAAAACCATTATGGCCCTTGGTCTTGTGGCATGCTTGAGTCGTACGTACCTTTGTTTATACATTTAGGCTAGCATTTTTTTTGTAAGAATTTCAAGATCTCACTTTTTTTCAAAAGCTAAAAAGTCGAGTTTATTTATATATTTTTATACTTTTTTCTGCCAAATTTGATGGAGTTTTCTTAGTTTTATGTTTTCATCCAATTTGTTGGATGATAAGACTTAAACAAACATATAGAAATATTTTGAGAAATTTAGATGATTATGTTTCATGTTTAATCACAAATTTAGATGATTGTATTTTGTGTGTAATCACAAATTTACTGCTGCTAAGATTTGCACGTATATTTTGATTTTTGCAGTTACTTTATTTTGAGCAAGATATTAATGGAGGTTACGGGTTGGCTTTACAGGTAATGTTCTTCTGCAAGTCATTTTTCTTTGAAAGCCTTGTCCATCCAACCTGTGTTACTTTCATTCTAACCCAAAGTACTCATTTCAGACACTAGAAACGAATTCGACACTTGAAAAAATTTGGACTCTCCATTTATAAAGCTCTATGTATAATAAAGAAGATTCATTATGTAAAAGAAGAAAGAAAGAAAAATAACTAGATCTTCCTAATGTAAAATAAGAAATGAAAAGAAGAAAGAATATAAGTTTATAGGCTTGTATATATGTTAGTACATACATCTAAACATATTTCTCTAAGTTTTTTAACATGTTTGTCGAGTCCATGTGTCCTTAAATTAGAACATCTCCAATGGTAATGTGGATTTAGACCATGGATTGATGCCACGTCTTGGATGTGTTATCAACCGGGTACGAAATGAGAACAAGAGGAAGAACATCGAGCTTTATCGATGAATCAAAGGAGAGTTAAATACAACATAGAGAGAAGAAGGACCTAGAACCCCATAGTAGAACTTCTCCACTCACCTTGACACGATGTCTACCCAAAAGAAAAAATACAGCACAGCACGCCCTCTCGCAACAACAGTGAGAGCAATTAATACTCCCCACCCCCTAGTCTCCTCTCTATGCAACTGACTCTACTGACTCTACTGACTACACACCTCATACCACCTGCTCACACTCAAAATGCTCCCCAACGTCCACTCACGGAACAGCTGGCAAGGCATGAGCAAGTGTCTTGGTTGGAGATGATCCCCTACTCCCTTTATTCCTGTGTTGATACACCTTACGGATTGGATGTGGGCCTGGGTTCCGAACATTACTCCCTCCTGGACAACCACCGTGTCCTCAAGGTGGAAAGACGGAAATGACTTCCGGACATGGCGCACCAACTCCCATGTAGTGTCGGCCTCGGGCAGAGAAGCCCATTTGATAAGGACCTCAGGGCCGGCAGTGGGAACGGTAAGCAAAGACCGCCTCCGGGACCACAGCCAGTACCACCGAATCTGGATCAAATGGGGGCAACATTGGCGAAGCTTGAATGGTCCCAACAACCGGTTTGAGCTGGGAAACATGAAATACGGAGTGGATGGAGGAGGCTACTAGTAGGTCCAACCGATATACTACCGGTCCAATGTGCTCCAACACTTTGTACAGGCCAAAGAAACGAGGGTTGAGCTTCATGTTCGAGCGACGTGCCACGGACAACTGCCGGTAGAGCTGTAATTTCAAATATACCAGGTCGCCCACTGCAAAGGAGAGGTCACGCCGATGCTTGTCAGCTTGTTACTTCATCCGATTCTGGGCTAAAAGAAGTTGGTCTCTGAGTTCAACAATGGCCAAAGTTGCTTTCACGCAACCAACAAGTCCAAATCCAGGTGAACAGCCACTGGTGCAGAACCATAACACACGAGAGGAGGGCGCCCGTAAACAACTTTGAAGAGAATGCATAACAGAGAAGAGTGGAATGACGAATTGTACCAGTATTCAGCCTAATGCACCCAATCGGACCATGCCTTGAGGCACTGCAAAATGAAGCATCGCAAATATGTCTCCATGTAACGGTTGACAACCTCCGTCTGCCCATCGCTTTGAGGGTGTTACGCAAAACCGCGATTCAGCTGAATGCGCTGGAGACAAAATAACTTACACCGAAACTTGCTAAGGAAAACTTTATCCCTATTAGAGATGATGTTGTTGGGGAAGTCGTGTAGGTGAACGACATTCCGAACAAAAAGATCAGACACACTTTTAGCAGTGAAGGTGACGAAGGGGAAGAAAATGCCCATATTTGCATAATCGGACAACCACTACTAAAATAGAATTGAAGCCGCGAGAGGTAGGGAGGCCTTCGACGAAGTCCATAGAAATATCTTCCCATATGCCGGTTGGAATTGGCAGAGGTTAGAGGAGGCCCTTGGGAGATAAGGTTTCGTATTTGTGGCGTTGGCACACCTTACAAGCAGCGACAAAAAGCCTGATGTCTCGGCGCATCCCGAACAAAAAAAACTCAGTGAGTAGTCTCTTGTATGTCTTGAGGAACTCCCCGTGACCCCATACTGGAGAAGCATGAAATTCGCCGAGCAGGCGTGACTTGAGGCTAGAGGATGGTGAGATAACATGACGAACCTTGAAACAAAGAACACCCAACGCCAAGGACCAGCCGGGTTTTGTTGGTGCACCCATGGTTTCAAAAATCGACAAACTTCGCCGAAGTTCGAGCGAAGTTTGTTGATGTTGAGGTGAGTGAAGCGAAGTTCAAGGGCAGTTGAAAAATTGCAAAACTTCGACTCAACTTCGATTAACTTCAGCCGAACTTCGAAAACTTCGATAGAAGTTCATAAAACATGAAGTAAAATTGTTATGTTTCGTGGAAGTTGAACAAATTTCGACAGAAACTTCGATGGAAGTTGATAAAATCATATTTATGCATTATTGTTGTATGATTAAGTATTTCCTAACATCTCTACAAAGAAACTTGAATTTTCTAACTTTAAAGTGAAATTCGTACACCGGCGAATTTTTGTCAAACTTCCATCATCAAAGTTTTTGTCAAACTTCCAGTCGAAGTTTTCGCCCAAGGAGGAACTTCAAGCTTCTTTGGTCAGTCCGTACCAAAAATTTCCGCCCCCATCAAATAGTGCCTCCACTTTTGGATGGCTAAGACAATTGCCACGAGTTCACGCTCGTAGGCAGACTTGGTTCTGGCCCTCGCTGAAAGTGTTTGGCTAAAGAAAGCAGTGGGTCGATCCTTTTGTGAAAGCACGGCTCCCACGCCCACACCTGATGCGTAGGTCTCGAGCACAAAGAGGTCATTGAAATCAGGTTGTGACAGTGTAGGTTCCTTCACTTCTTGTTTAAGCTACTGAACCGCGAATGTCACTTCATTCGTCCAAGTAAACGAGTCCTTCCGCAACAACTGAGTTAACGGAGCAGCCATCTTCCCATAATCTCTAACAAACCTCCTAAAGTACCATGTTAGCCTAAGGAACCTGCATAACTCCTTCAAAAAAGAAGGAAAAGGCCACCGATCCATTGCCTGCACCTTCTCGGGGGTCACCCAAACACCCTGGTCATCGTGGGTGCGTAAGGCGTCTTAGGCACATCGGAGGGACGGACGCGAATCTGGTGGTAACCCGTGAAACAACCCTCACTTGAATTAGGGTCGGGTCGCCCGACTCAAATCATTACTCAAGCTTGATACCTAAACCAGACCCAAATAACTGTCTGGCACGCTTATTTCAACTTGTAGAATAACATACTAACCATATGAAATAATAGATGTGAAAGTAGAAATCAAAACTAGAATTCTTTATATCATAAGATCAACATGGTAAGAGTTCAACTATCTAAGTAGGTTCAATCATCTCAAATAGCTTCTATACTCCCAATAAGCTTCTAAATAGTGCAAAATAAATAAGGAAGGTTTCAAACTACCCAAATTATCTATTATGAACCCAAGTTTATTTGTTATCAAAATCAAATAAATAAATAATAGGAACGTGCAACTTCTCCCAAAGTAAGGAAAGACTTCAAGCGGGTGTTTTTCCTTTGTCACGAGCTAAAGCGGATGTGGACGTATCTGGAGAATAAGTTGGGTAAGCTAAATAACCAACGGAGCTCAATAAGAGAGAAGACTCGCTCAAACATTAAATACGCTAGTACTACCTACTAATTATGCAATATCTAACATGAAGTTGAAAAACTAAATCTTAGATATTTAGTTGAAAGCACATAGGTATTGATCAAATTCAAGTTCAATATGTAGATAAGATATAAAAGCCTGTAGAAACATGAGAGCATTGTTCATCTTCACAAACAAGGAAAAAGCATGCATTCATAACTTCTAAAATGAGTTTCAAGGATCATTTCAAGCATAATAGAATTCAAATCATTCATGCAAGAGGTCCACAAGAGATATACCATAAGAGATAATAATAAGTATAAGTCATTGGTCCATTCAATGCATGCTAGGTATTGGTAGGAATCCGGTAATCGAATCCCTCACGTTTGGTTTGATGCAAACTATTATTGGACGCAATGGTTGTTACGTCCTCCAACTAGTAGCATCATAACAAAGTGAGTTCATCCAAAGCCGTCGCCGATACATGTCCCTCAATCACCAAGTTACACGAGTAGGGACTCCAACTCTTACACTTATGTTACACATTTATGCATTCAATTAAGCAAGTAAAAACCTTCAGTGGCGAATTCCACAAACATCCTGAGGCATTAACTAGTAAGCCCTCGGTGGCACCACAAACATCCTGGGGCATTTAAATATGATAACTTGCTAAGTGGGCCCTCGGTGGGAACTCCACAAACATCCTGGGACAATAAATGACATAAATGAGGAACCAAATGCATTCACATTCCATAGATTTGAATATTCAAACCAATATCCCGGTGCAACCCCTAATCAAAGTCGTTCATTCAAAGCATGATACTTAAATATCTGAGAGCAAATCATACTTAATGTGTGAGCGAAGCTCCCCACTTACCTCAACTCGCAACGACACCTATAACGACTCCTGGTACGCTCAGGGCCCGATGCGAACCTTCACGTGACACTATACAACCATAATACATCTTATGAATACATGCTTTAATTTAAATTAACTAAATCTTCCATTTATTGGTCTTTGGGATCCACTAGTGTGGGTCTCGCGGGTTCCCCGTCGCCCGATGCAAGGGTCGAGGGATGGGACCGAATCGATCTCCCTCGGGGACGTTTTGGCACCCTGTTCGAAAACAATTACTTTGCTTTTATTTTGTTATATATTATTTTATTTATTCATTTATTTATTTTATATTTATTTGTTTTATTTTTATTTTTATTTATTTATTTATTTTAGAGTTGACCGGTCAACCAGGGGTGTTTGGTCCCTAGTTTTCAAACCATGGGCCAAACGTCCCTGGTCTTCTTCCTCAACAGGGAGGGGAAAATCCCCCTCCCTTGGCGCTGGGCCCCCTTCCCGACCATGGCTAGCCAAGGGCGCAGTTGCGCCAAACCAACAAGTCACTGCCATGGCATGTGGGCATCTTAATCTTCCTCACCTTCGGACCGGATTTGTATGAACCAGCTGGTCGATCGGCCTCCGTTCCTCAAGATCGTCTTTCCCTTTGCTCATTTCTTGTGGATCTGGCAACTTGGAGCCACTGGATGAACAGATTTTGGGAGATTTTGTGAGCTCTTCACGCTGTTGTCGAAATAGTTCCTTTATGTGGTATGAGAGAATCTTGATCTGAGAGCAAGTTGACCTTGGAACTCCGACCTCAAACCCTCAATCGTCCCTTCCAGTTCTTGAACCTTTCTCAATTTCGTCTCCATAGCATCCATTCGAACATTGATCTTCGGCCCCATGCTCAATTCTTGCTCTAATACCACTGTTAACAACCGGGTACGAAATGAGAACAAGAGGAAGAACGACGAGCTTTATTGATGAATCAAAGGAGAGTGAAATACAACATAGGAGAAGAAGGACCTATAACCCCACAGTAGTAGAACTTCTCACTCACCTAGACAAGGTGTCTACCCAAAAGAGAAAATACAACACACACTCTCACGACAACAGTGAGAGCAATTAATACTCTCTACCCCCTAGTCTCCTTTCTATGCAACTGATTATACTGACTCTACTGACTATGCACCTCATACCACCTGCTCACACTTAAAATGCTCCCCAACGTCCACTCACAGAACAGCTAGCGAGGCAGGAGCTACTGTCTTGGTTGGATATGATCCCCTACTCCCTTTGTTCCTGTGTTGATACACCTTACGGATTGGATGTGGGCCTGGGTTCTTAACAGGATGTGGAGATGATGTCTATCCTATGTGGCATTAGATAGACATTCACTTCTCAAAATGGTCTCCAATGTATAATGGATTTAGACCATGAATTGATGAGTTGACACTTTTTATTTTCAATTTTCATAATATTAATAAAGGCCTCGAAAAAAAAAAAAAAAAAAAAAAAAAATTTAAAAGAGTCAATTTATCTGAGGCGGTTGTCTACCACAATATCTAGAAATAGAAATTGTGGTAGATGTCCTCTACTTTGATTCCCTGCCATATCAGCTAGACATTCACAATACATTGTCCCATTGGAGAGCATTTTTTGGCTTGAACGTGGATTATATCATAGGTGGATCCATTTCCATTTTCCACCCCAATCGATGGTACCATTGGAGATGCTCTAAGACCTAAAAAGTGCTCTCCAATGGGACCATGGATTGTAAATGTCTAACTGATGTGGCAAGAAATCAAAGTGGAGGATGTCTACCCCAATGTCTACTTTTAGACATTGTGGTAGACATTCTCTCCACTGCCACCTCATCACTTTTAGTTATAGCAACAAATAAAAAGACGAAATAAAGGTCCTCCACATGAAGACAAAAGCAAAGCAAATGTCTCAATCCACATTGTCCATTGGAGACCATTTTTGAGTTAAAATGTCTATCTAGTGCCACATAGGATAGACATACTCCCCACATCCATGAGGTGACACCAATTCATTGTTTAAATCCACATTACCATTGGAGATACTCTTAGAGAATAGGCAGGTCTGACCTCTAAGATACGGACCCACACTTGATATCCATTCCCAAACCAAGGTAACGTATCATTTAACATAATTTTATGATGTTGTGGTTTGATAAGCAAGTTCTAAGTTGACTGCTGCAGATGCACTTTTATACGACACCAGCAATTAATATAAATGAATGAGGTACATATCTTGAGCGGCATATCACTTTTTCATCTAACTGTCATAACTCATAAATGCTACAATTGTGTAGAAAATGCAACTGCAGCAGTCAGTATAGCATTTTCGCATTTTAGATATGATTTCTACTTACAGGTATTCCATAGTTAAACTATTCTTCAATAGGTAACCAATTGGTATTTAGTGTAATCATTGTTCATCAAAGATAGGAATATATACATTGTAAATATAAGTTTACCAACAGGCACGTAGATTTGCCACCACTTGGTATGCTTTTAGTAGTATGCGACTTTTTTGTTCTGTTGCCCCATGCAATAGGTGTGACAAAACAAAAGCTATTCTAGTCATCATCCATCAAGATATATTATTTTCTTCTCGTGTTTATTTAAATTGTCTATTACTTGGAACTTCTTTAGAAGTTACAGGTTTTCTTATCTAAAAAAAAGATAATAATAAAAAAAATTCCTATAGTTTCTTACAGATAGGGTGCCTCTTAAATTCACTACAAATTCAAATTCTAGAGTAGGGAGACATTTGCCTGTGCTTAAATTTTGATATCCGTGCCAGCATTAAATGAGTGCTTAAATTTCCATCTGCAAAAAAAATTTCATAAACTCTAGTCCATTCATCGTTTTGCTTTTGGCTATATGTGTCAAGATTTAAGTTTTTTTTTTTTATTTACTGAGCAAGATAGACATTTGTATGGGACATTTGCCTGTGCTTATCATTTATCAACTGATGCTGATAATTTCCAACTAACATCACTGGGTTTAATTTTTAATTAATTGTTTCATCACGTACTGAACCTTTGTAAAACCGGAGCATCCTTCCACTTTTTGAAGGAAAAGGTCTGGTTTCGTCTGTGGGGTTTATGTTTGGCTATTCTCCTTTTTTCGTTCATTACCCATTTAGAAAAGGTCTCTGGCTGTAATTATTGGTGGCTTGCCACTTTCAATATTCGATAGTCATTTCTTTATGTCTATTTTTCCAGAGCTGTTTTGGTACTTTCTCAACTTGTATTTACAATGAGTTATTAAATAAACATAGCTTACTGCTGACAAAGTGTTGATTGCAGGAAGACAGTGAGAAGACTGGCAAGGTGACGTCTGCAGGGATGTATTTCTTGAATTTTCAAGTTTACCGTTTGGACTCAACTGTTAATGCAGTAAGTAAGAATCATAATGTGGTCCTTTGTGGAAATATTTGTAAAATGCCAAGGAAAGAATGATGAAGAGTGTATTTTCTTCTTGCAGCTAGCCATTGCTAAAGATCCTGATGCTGCTTTCTTCAAACGGTTGGAAGGTCTCCAGCCATGTGAAATCTCAGAGCTGAAAGCTGGCACTCACATATTTGCTGTTTATGGTCCCAACTGAATTCTTTGTATAATACATTTAAGTTTCTGATAAAGTAGTCATGGTTTGGACATTTTTCTGATATTGTCTTAATGCTCTTTAGGGGATAACTTTTTTAAAACTGCTTCCTATACCATTGAGGCTCTTTGTGCAACATCATATGAAGATACAACAGAGAAGCTTAAAGAGATTGAAGCTCAAATGTTAAGTAAGAGAAATGAGCTACGGCAGTTTGAGACACAGTACAGAAAGGCAAGAATTTTGCTTTTTCATGATCTACCTTTAGGCAGTAAGACATGGCTTGTTGTGGTTCTTATTCATTAATAAAACAATGCAGGCTTTGGCACAATATCAAGAAGTCTCCAACAGATACACCCAAGAAAAACAATGTGTAAGTCTGTATTTGCATGGAACAGTATTGGTTACTTTTGATGGAGTTATCATTACGTGTTATGCATCTAGAACAAGTGCATTATGTTGGAGAGTATGAAAATGACTCTACAGTGGTGGTTTTTCCTTGTCAGCTGAACTGGTAAATCATTGGTAGGATATAATGACATGAAGTAAACCTGTTAATGGGCTCAGGCATTTGCCAAATGTAGGTTGGATTTGGTTTTGAAAAACACTATGTAGGCTTGCCCCCAATGCTGGCCCGTTAAAGCCCGAGCATTTGAGGGGCGAGCTTGAGTTTGCATTTGTTGACCAGGCCCAGCCCATAGCGCAACCAGCTTAGGCCCTACTTAAGCCCGCCCAAGCCTGACCTAAATACGGTTGGATGGGCCTTAGCAGACTTCTAAAAAGCCAGGCCTGGTTTGGCTCAGCCCTAGCTCATCTAGGCCCGCCCAATGAATAGGTCTAACTTGAAGCACACGTTCATTACCTTCATTAATTCTAAATTCCAAATATGTGTCCTATTTTTACAGTTAAGCTTTCCATTTACTTGCTTTCAGCCTCATTGTAGGCCCTTTTATGCTGACAATTACTAATTATACCTTTCGCTGCTGCTGGTTGTTTCTTCCATTTTCAGCAAATTTAATTCTGTTGCTTGATTTTTCTGATTTGGAAATCAATATATTTCTAAATTGCATTCTATGTCTAACATGATGATGCTTGTTCTTAATCTTCCCTTCACATCCAAATTTGTAGAAACTCAGATAATTTTTATACCTATGATGAACTTGTATGTCATATATAGTTTGTTATAACTTTGCCTATGTAATCACCTCAGCATTTACACCTTATTACCCTAGGCCATACAATGCTCAAGTTACTAGGCTTTCTCTTTATCTTTTATGAATTTACTTTGTAAATTATTTGATATAATGACAACAACAATGACAACAAAGTCCCAATCCCAAATTAGTTGGGATCGGCTGCATAGATCAAACTCTTCCATTCTACTAAGACTATATGCAGCTAATTATATGCTTTGATAGTCTTTAAATCCTTCATAATGCATCCCGAGTTTTCTTAGATGTTCAAAAAAAGCAAAAGATATTCTTTTTTTTCAAGATTTAAAAGCTTTATGCATCTAATATTATGTGCAAAACTATGGTGCGCGTTTTATGAAATTCATTAGCTTTTAACCCCTAGGCCACATCTAGTCCATATGTAGACATTACCTAATGATGAGGCCATGCCACCATGCATAGGCAATTAGGCATCACCAATATGCCTTAACAAGACTGCTCATTGCTTTCCTTGTCTATAGTTGCTGCTTAGTTGATGATTTTTCTTTGTAGTACAAGTTGTATTGCGATTTGGAATAGGACTTAATTATCGCAAAAATCTCACCTTTTTCAGAATAATTTTTATTCCTAACACTTGAATCTATTACCATGCTATGTGAACAGGTGGACGACTTACTAAAACAAAGAGACGGTATTCATGCGTCATTCACTACGTCTGCAACAGTCAAAACTCTCAGTCAAAATGGTGGTAGCAATAAATTTTCTGGCGAGGATTTTACGGCTCAAAATCTAGAAGAAGATATTAATTCTGATGGAAAGGATAAATCGACCAAGAAGAAGTGGTTTAACATCAATCTGAGGACTCCAGATAAGAAGTTTTTTAGTTGAGAATTTGGATATGGCATATATATATATATGGATCAAGGAGAATGAGACTTTTAACGCAGGAAAGGTTTCTTCTTCCAGGATCATGATCTTGCAGGTCTGCCCATTTGCAACCCTGCAACAATTAAACCTTGAAATATTTGTCTACATTTGTTTCTCGTTTCTTATATCAGCTATCCAGCAAGGGTCTTCCGATTGGATCTCGCAAATCAATTCTACAAGGCGATCTGTATGTATAGGTGCGTTTCTTCTTTGATCTGCAAAATTCAATTGGTCTTCTGCTTCTAAGTTCTCTTGGTGATTCAATTGTGTATTTTTAGAATTCATAATTGTTCTTGATGCAATTCCTACAGTTCCTATTGTAATAAAACGATTCTCATTCGGCTTATCCTGCAACCCATATAGCTAGAATTTTCTTTGGAGTAGAGTTTCTACATGCTTGTTTTGAAACTTTTTTTGAAACTTTAACTTTTGATTCAATGTCTGAAGTTGACATTTATTGATCACACTTTTGTACATGTCTGTTTGGGCCTACTAGTTCGCGCATCATTTAAGGGTATCTATCTAATCATAGTTTTGGATACTAGATGACCACATTTGTACTAATCATGGCTTCAAAAAAATCTTAGTCATTGTTCAGTGATTGAAGACTTACTTATGTGGTGGTCACTGTTGGTTGTTCTTGCCAGCCTGTGGAACCACTTGTATGGTTTAACATGATTTCTAATTAGAATATATTTTTTTGACAAAAAATAAATAAATAAATTTGAAACGTGAAGAGACCCTTAAATGATGTTAAACCATAAGTGAATTCTTCATTCAAACAGCTTAGCAATACTACAACAAAAGCAACTTAGTTTGGATACACTTTTCAGCCCTGCAAGCATGCGGAGTTGATCGGATCGAACAGGACTTGAAAAGATTAATTCTTTTGCCCTTTAGTACACTATCACTCCCTGCTTTTAATAGGGAAAGCAGCCAAGTTAAAGTACTGTTGTGGCAATAGCTTTGCATGCCATATGCAAAACAACTTAATCTCTATATATATCATAAATGTTGTAAATTGAATTGGACCTTGTTAAGAACTAGAGAAGGAAATAGAAGATTAAGAAAGGAGAAGAGAAGAAATGAGATAGTTGGAATAAGAAGTTTTTATTCAACTTGGTGTTTTTACAATGAGGTTGATACCCTTTATATAAGTCATTTGGTGATGATGATAAATGTATTTTATACAATGTGTACAAGTAACACATACACTCCATGTCATACAACACATTACAAGTAATTTAGCAATACATGGAAGTGTTGGTGTACATTGAAAATGATTACTAGTAACATGATAATACATAGACAAGTGGGGGTACTATTAAGTGAAAAATACAAGTTACATAACTACACAATTGTTGGGGCATGTGCCCCAAGTCAATCCATTAACTTTCTTTATGAATACTTTTAGTTAATAAAATAGAGGATTTCATTTGTTGTTTATTATAATTAATTTGCATGTTTATATTATAATAAGATCCATAGGTATTTATAGAAATATCTTAAATGTCCTTAGTCGATCATTATACTGGAAACTATAATGAATTAAGACTAGTGTGAGTCTTGATTGATGATCATATGATGATTATACATATAAGGATACGAATCAAGATCACGAGTACTTGTTAGGGAACAAAGTACTAGACCGACCCGCTATGAGAACATCACATGGATTAAGTCATAGTTGTTTCTCATGATAAGTATATTTTTCACTCCTCTGACTTGAGATTATCAGAGACTTCAACATTAGGAACATAGTGATTTGACACTATCAAACGTCGTCTTTAACCAGACGATTATAAAGGTTGTGAATGGTTACTATGTAAGCAATGTGATGAAGTTGTGTAATAAAGATAGAATTTGTCCCTCTAATATAAAGAGAGATATACAGTGGATCCCTCGATGTGTTAGACTGTTAAAAGGCCTAGTTTAAGTGAATTGATATTGATCAATGTCACTTAGATGTTTTCAGTCTACCTAGAGATCGAGACTAGTACGATTGAACATGTTGGATGACAATTTCATGTCTTATGTTTGATCAAAAGGATATCGTGTGACAAAATGATGTTATATACACTATTGATTAGGTTGTATCGATTTGATATTCGTACAACTTGGGTAGTCATAATGTCTTGCTAGAGACCGCTTATGACTTGTATACCAAAATGTGTTTTGTTACACTTCGTCAACTTATATAGCCTATTGAGCCACATTAAGAATGGTTTTGCGTAATTTTAAGATGGTTGAGAAAAATGAATTTTATATGATAAAATTCATAACGGAAACATCCTTGTGGTGTATTACACTTATACTTCTTTAAGTAGGGGTATATGTGTAATTTAATTAACCGTCTATATACAAGGGTTGTATAAATAGACGCTTTAAGTTAGAATACACGGACGAAAAATCAAAAGGCCGAAACTCTATTTTCGTTTTAGAAACGACTTACGGTTTTTGGTATGCTCTTGATCGTTTTTTAGAGAAAAACAAAAAGGTTTGGTATTCTCTCGAAGCTAGCACTTCAAATCTCGGTACGTCGTTCGTGTGTGGACTATCGGATGGAGGCGTTTGTCGTTAGCGGCGCCTAGAGATCGATTAACCTTCGAGAAGGTACATTGCGACGAGGTATAATTAAGTTTTCATTGTTTAAATGTTTTTAATGGAATTAGATTCGGATCCTGTTGGGATTTTTGTCAAAATTATTTTGTAATCTCCGCTGCATATGAACCCCAAAACCCAAAAATCGATTTCGTTATCCCTATTGAATATGAGATAAATATCAAGAATCTTGTTATTGGTGATATATTAGGATTCAAATATCTTAAATCCAAAATAAATAAATAATTTTCGAAATTATTTATTTATCTTGTTATATCTATTTTGTTATAAAGTTTCTATTTAATAAAGATAGATAACAAATTAGATTATGAGATATAAGCAAAATCGGTTTCGTTATCCCTATTGAATATGAGATAAATATCAAGAATTTTGTTATTAGTGATATACTAGGATTCAATTATCTTAAATCCAAAATAAATAATTAATTTTCGAAATTATTTATTTATCTTGTTATATATATTTTGTTATGAAGTTTCTATTTGATAAAGATAGATAACAAATTAGAATAAGAAATAAATATCAAGAATCTTGTTATTGGTGATATACTATGATTCAAATATCTTAAATCCAAAATAAATAATTAATTTTTGAAATTATTTATTTATCTTGTTATATCTATTTTGTTATTAAGTTTCGATTTGATAAAGATAGATAACAAATTAGATTAGGAGATATAAGCAAAATCGGTTTCGTTATCTCTATTAAATATGAGATAAATATCAAGAATCTTGTTATTGGAATCTTGTTATTGGTGATATACTAGATCAAATATCTAAAAGATTCAAATTAGATTATGAGATATAAGCAAAAAATGAATATATATGAGATAAATATCAAGAATCTTGTTATTGGTGATATACTAGGATTCAAATATCTTAAATAGATATAACAAGATAAATAAATAATTTTGAAAATTAATTATTTATTTTGAATTTAAGATATTTAAATCCTAGTATATCATCAATAACAAGATTTGATAACGAAACCGATTTTGCTTATATCTCCTAATCTAATTTGTTATCTATCTTTATCAAATAGAAACTTCATAACAAAATAGATATAACAATATTTTCGAAATTATTTATTTATCTTGTTATAATCTATTTTGTTATGAAGTTTCGATTTGATAAAGAAATAACAAATTAGATTAGGAGATATAAATAAATAATTTCGAAAATTAATTATTTATTTTGGATTTAAGATATTTGAATCTTAGTATATCACCAATAACAAGATTATTGATATTTATCTTTTATTCTAATTTGTTATATATCTTTATCAAATAAAAACTTCATAACAAAATATATATAACAAGATAAATAAATAATTTCGAAAATTAATTATTTATTTTGGATTTAAGATATTTGAATCCTAATATATCACTAATAACAAGATTCTTGATATTTACCTCATATTCAATAGGGATAACGAAATCGATTTTGCTTATATCTCAGAATTTAATTTGTTATCTATCTTTATCAAATAAAAACTTTATAACAAAATAGATATAACAAGATAAATAAATAATTTCGAAAATTAATTATTTATTTTGAATTTAAGATATTTGAATCCTAGTATATCACCAATAACAAGATTCTTGATATTTATCATCTATTCTAATTTGTTATCTATCTTTATCAAATAGAAATTTTATAACAAAATAGATATAACAAGATAAATAATTAATTTCGAAAATTAATTATTTATTTTGGATTTAAGATATTTGAATCCTAATATATCACCAATAACAAGATTCTTGATATTTATCTCATATTCAATAGGGATAATGAAACCAATTTTGTTTATATCTCCTAATTTAATTTGTTATCTATCTTTATCAAATAGAAACTTTATAACAAAATAGATATAACAAGATAAATAAATAATTTTGAAAACTATTTATTTATTTTGAATTTAAGATATTTGAATCCTAGTATATCACCAATAACAAGATTCTTGATATTTATCTCTTATTCTAATTTGTTATCTATCTTTATCAAATAGAAACTTCATAACAAATAGATATAACAAGATAAATAAATAATTTCGAAAATTAATTATTTATTTTGCATTTAAGATATTTGAATCCTAGTACATCACCAATAACAAGATTCTTGATATTTATCTCCTATTCTAATTTGTTATTTATCTTTATCAAATAGAAACTTAATAACAAAATAGATATAACAAGATAAATAATTAATTTTAAAAATTATTTATTTATTTTGGATTTAAGATATTTGAATCCTATTATATCACCAATAACAATATTATTGATATTTATCTCTTATTCTAATTTGTTTTTAATCTTTATCAAATAGAAACTTTATAACAAAATAGATATAACAAAATAAATAATTAATTTCGAAAATTAATTATTTATTTTGTTATATCTATTTTGTTATAAATTTTTTATTTAATAAAGATAGATAACAAATTAGATTATGAGATATAAGCAAAATCGATTTTGTTATCCCTATTAAATATGAGATAAATATCAAGAATCTTGTTATTGGTGATATACTAGGATTTAAATATCTTAAATTCAAAATAAATAATTAATTTTCGAAATTATTTATTTATCTTGTTATATCTATTTTGTTATGAAGTTTCTATTTGATAAAGATAGATAACAAATTAGAATAAGAGATAAATATCAATAATATTGTTATCGATGATATACTAGGATTCAAATATCTTAAATAAAAAATAAATAATTAATTTTTGAAATTATTTATCTTGTTATATCTATTTTGTTATTAAGTTTCTATTTGATAAAGATAGATAACAAATTAGAATAAGAGATAAATATCAAGAATCTTGTTATTGGTGATATACTAGGATTCAAATATCTTAAATAAAAAATAATTAATTAATTTTCGAAATTATTTATTTATCTTGTTATATTTATTTTGTTATAAAGTTTCTATTTGATAAAGATAGATAACAAATTAGAATATGAGATAAATATCAAGAATCTTGTTATTGGTGATATATTAGGATTCAAATATCTTAAATCCTAATTAGATTAGGATAAGATGATTAGTTAGATGTGGGTCCGGGTTAATTAAAATGTTTTAATTGACTTAATTTTGGATAAATTAAGGGGTTAATTTATGATAATAAAATCAGCGAAAAATTATGATTTTTATAGCGAATTTTAATTTTCGGAATTGAGATTCGTCTCTTAAAAAAAAAAAATGGGGGGCGCCCATTTCTATACCTAAATCCATTGACGTACGGGACCGTGGAATCTAACTAATCCTAGCGTACGGAAATTCTTTTGTTAGTAAAAAGTATATAAAAAAATCCAAATTGTTTAATGATTGAACAAATCAATAAAATATATGATATTTCATTGTTTACATAAGATCACTAAAACTGAATAAAATCCCTCTATTAAATTTAAGTCTCGTGTCATCCATTTTAAACACTTGTCAAGGCCTCGATAACACTAATATAGTTTCAGCCATTGTTGGGTGTATTGTGTTATCTTGGTGAGACAAGTTGGGTAAGAGTTACCTTAATGTTTAAAATGGTCCGACTTAATAAAGTCATCAAAATGGTTTTGAGATTTAGGCAAATGATGAGATAAAAACATGGTAAGACATAAGATTTCTCTTATCTCATAAAATGATCTAAAAATTACATAAGATGTAATTGGTAACTGTTACCTACCTAAATAATCTAGTTCTGTGTTTCATGTCATAGTTGTTATAGAATTAGGTGAAATATGGAATTTAGTCCCATAAATAAACAGTACGTTTTAAGAGGGTTGTTAATTTAGTGGGAGTCTATTCCTCTATACTAAAATAAACTTTGCATAATCTTTATTGTAGATCAATAGCCTCTTTAAGTAACAATAATCTCATGTCACTACGATCCATCATTGAGAAGGATAAGCTATCTGGGACTAACTTTCTTGATTGGTTCAAAAACTTGAGATTTGTTCTTAAGCATGAACGAAAGTTGTATGTCCTGGATGCTTCAATCCTTGATGACCCACCAGGCAATGCTACGAATGTTGTGAATGATGCGCATAATAAGCAAGTCAACGATTTTACTGATGTTGCATGTATTATGCTAGCAACTATAGTTCATGAACTTCAGAAGGACACGTAACTAATGGAAGCCTACAACATGGCCGTAATTTGAAGGAAATGTTCCAACAAACAAGCTAGGCAATAAAGGTTCTAGACAGTCAAAAACTTACATTCTAGCAAGATGACTGATGGTGCGTCAGTTAGTCCTCATGTTCTGAAGATGAAGGGCTATATTGACCAGCTTGATAGACTCGAATTTCTCATAAGCCAAGAGTTGGCTACGGATTTGATACTGAATTCATTACCAAAAAGTTACTCACAATTTGTGATGAACTACAATATGAATAATATGGGGAAGTCAATTTAGGAGTTGCATTTGATGCTCAAAGCGCTGAACAAAATATCAAGAAACCCTTTAGTAATATGTTGATGGTCTAAAAGGGAAAGGAAATGAAGAAGAAAGGCAAAGGCAAGGCTAGAGTTGCCAAAGTTGTTGCTGCACCTGTCGCAAAGTCTATGGAACAAGTCAAGACTCGGCCTGTTCCTGCTTCAAAACACCCAAAAGAAAAGAAAGAAAATTGTCATTTTTGTAATCAAACTTATCTTTGGCATTGTCGTCTCGGACACATAAACGATAAACGAATAACGAAGCTCCATAAAGATGGGCTTCTAGATTCATTTGATTTAGAAACATATGAAACATGCGTATCTTGTTTACTAGGCAAGATGACTAAAAATTCTTTTACTAGACACAGTGAAAGGGCAAGTGATTTATTGGGTCTAATACATACTGATGTATGCGGTCCTATAAACACAATGGCTAGAGGAGGTTATCGATACTTCATGACATTTCTTCGATGATTTCAAGCAGATATGGTTATGTATATCTTATGAAACATAAAGCTGAATCATTTGAGATGTTTCTAACGTTTCAAAATGAAGTGCATAATCAACTTGGTAAAACTATCAAAACATTTCGATCAGATCGAGGTGGTGAATATTTAAGCCAAGAATTTGATGATCATTTTAAAAATTGTGGGATTGTCTCCCAATTGACTCCATCGGCAACTCCACAATGGAATGGAGTTTTTGAAAGGAGAAATCGAACCTTATTAGATATGGTTCGATCTATGATGAGTCATGCAGATCTTCCATTATCCTTTTGGGGTTATCCATTACAAAGCTGTATGACTTTCACTCTAAATCGAGTTCCTTCTAAAGCGGTTGATAAAACATCATATGAGATATGGTACGGGAAGAGACTTAGTCTGTCTTTCCTTAAGATTTGAGGTTGTGAGGCTTACTTAAAACAACAAGTCTCAAAAAAATTAGCACCTAAATCTGACAAGTGTTTATTTGTGGGGTATCATAAGAAAACAAAAGGATATTACTTTTATAATCCCGTTGAGAACAAAGTGTTTGTTGCTCGGTATGGTGCCTTTATGAAAAAACAGTTTATTTCAAGACACTAGTATGAGAGAAATAAATCTTGAAGAAGTTCAAGAATCACAGATAAATCCTGAACCGCTACTGGAAGTTCAACAACGTTCTAAACCAGTTGAACCTCCGCAAGTGACACAAGACCCACGTAAATCTGGTAGGGTAAAACATGAGCCATAGAGATTCGGATTTCTCATTACTGATAGTCGTGATGTGTTGCTTATGGATCAAAATGAGCCCACCACTTATCAGGAGGATATGCCTGGACCAGACTCAGATAAATGGCTAAGTGCCATGAACTCTAAGATGCAATCCATGTATGATATCCAAGTTTGGAACTTGGTTGATTTACCTGAATGTGGTAAGACCATTAGATGTAAATGGGTTTTCAAGAAGAAAACTGAAATGGATGGCAATGTGCATACTTTTAAAGCAAGACTTGTAATAAAAGGTTTCAGACACACTCAAGGTGTTGATTATGATGAAACTTTTTCGCCAGTAGCTATGCTTAAATTCATAAGAATTTTAATTGTCATAGCTGCATATTATGACTATGAGATATGGCAAATGGATGTAAAAACAACATTTCTTAATGGAAAGTTGTTTGAGGACGTGTATATGACACAACCTAAAGGTTTTGTAAATCTTGAGAATTCTAGGAAGGTATGCAAGCTTCAAAGATCCATTTATGGATTAAAGCAAGCTTCTTGGAGTTTGAATCTTCGTTTTGATGAAGCAATCAAGGATTTTAGTTTTATTAAGAATGAAGATGAGCCTTGTATATACAAGAAGGTCAGTGGGAGTGTGGTTGTTTTTTTGGTACTGTATGTTGATGATATATTACTCATTGGAAATGACATCCCAACATTGTAGAATGTTAAGTCTTGGTTAGGGAAGTGTTTCTCAATGAAAGACTTAGGAGATGTAGCCTATATCCTAAGGATAAAAATCTATAAGGATAGATCTAAGAGGCAAATCGGTATAAATCAGAGTACTTACATAGACAAGGTGTTGAATATGTTCAGTTTGCAAGACTCTAAAAGATGATTGTTGCTAATGTCTCATGGCATAAGTCTCAGCAAGAATCAATGTCTTATGATAAATGATGAGCGAGACCGTATGAATAAGATTTCAATATGCATCAGCTATTGGATCTATCATGTATGCCATGCTATGCACTCGACCTGATGTATCATATGTTTTGAGCACTACAAGCAGATATCAGTCAAATCTTTGTAAGAGTCACTGGATAACAGTAAAGAACATCCTTAAGTACTTAAGAATGACTAAGGAAGTGTTCTTGGTGTATGGAGGTTTTGAAAATGATCTAGTTGTAATGGTAACAAAGATCCAAGTTTTCAAACTGATATAGATGATTTTAGATCGCAATCTGGATATGTGTTTATTTTGAATGGGGGTGCAGTAAGCTGGAAAAGTTCGAAACAAAAGATTGCGGCATATTTCTACAATGTGAGTGAGTATATTGCAGCGTCCGATGCAAAGAAAAGGAGGCAGTTTGAATCAAAAAGTTCATTTTTTGAATTAAGTGTGGTTTCAAGTATTGCTAACCCTATATGTTTGTATTGTGACAATAACGGGGCAATAGCATAGGCCAAGGAACCTAGATCACACCTCATATCCAAACATATACTCAGGCGTTTTCATCTCATCAGAGAAATTATTGAGAGGGGAGACGTAAAGATTTGCATAGTACCTACTGAAGACAACGTTGTGGATCCATTGACAAAAGCTCTTCCACAAGCAAAACATGATGGTCATGTTAGATCATTATGCATTAGATGCATATATGATTAGCCCTAGTGCAAGTGGGAGATGTTGGGGTGATGTGCCCCAAGTCAATCCATTAACTATTTTTATGAATACTTTTAGTTAATAAAATAGAGGATTCCATTTGATGTTTATTATAATTAATTTGCATTTTTATATTATAATAAGATCCATTGGTATTTACATAAATATCTTAAATGTCACTAGTCGATAATTATACTGGGAACTATAATGAATTAACACTAGTGTGAGTCTTGATTGATGATCATATTATGATTATACGTATAGGGATA
Organism: Stephania yunnanensis; assembly: GCA_039657365.1. Taxonomy (NCBI): domain Eukaryota; kingdom Viridiplantae; phylum Streptophyta; class Magnoliopsida; order Ranunculales; family Menispermaceae; genus Stephania; species Stephania yunnanensis. The sequence continues at coordinate 51,664,644 of CM077588.1, read as the reverse complement.
CGAATCAAGATCACGAGTACTTGTTAGGAAACAAAGTATTGGACCGACCCGCTATTAGAATATCACATGGATTAAGTCATAGTTGTTTCTCATGATAAGTATATTTTTCGGTCCCGACTTGAGATTATCGAGACTTCAACATTAAGAACATAATGATTTGACACTATCAAACGTTGTCTTTAACCAGGATGATTATAAGGTTGTAATTGGTTATTATGTGAGCAATGTGATGAAGTTGTGTAATAAAGATAAAATTTGTCCCTCTCATATAAAGAGAGATATCCAGTGGATCCCTCGATGTGTTAATGTTAAAAGGCCTAGTTTAAGTGAATTGATATTGATTAATGTCACTTTGATGTTTTCGGTCTACCTAGAGATCGAGACTAGTACGATTGAACATGTTGGATGAAAATTTCATGCCTTATGTTTGATCAAAAGGATATCGTGTGATAAAATGATGTTATATACACTATTGATTAAGTTGTATGGATTTGATATTCGTACAAATTGGGTAGTCATAATGTCTTGCTAGAGGATGCTTATAACTTGTATGCCAAAATATGTTTTGGTACACTGTCAACGTTGTATGAGCCTATTGGGTCGCAATTTTAAGATGGTTCATGTAACGGCCCGAAAATTCGACTCGTGCCACGTGTCATTTTAAGGTCGTATGTGGGACCCACTGTCGTTGTGCGCATGTCCGAATCTCGAGTGGCGATACAAATTGTTGAGAAACGCATACGTGGAAAATTCGATGAGTCGAAATACGAATGGGGACGCGTCTCGAGTCGCGTGCCAACGTGGAACCGAGATAGTCGCGTTATGTGGTTTAATGTGTACATTGGATACGTCTCGTGATTCGTGTAGAGCGAGTATCGAAATTTTTGAAATGAGGCGAGTTGGTGCCTCGAGATGCGCGCTGCTTAAGGAAAGCATAAAAATAAATATGTTTTTGGACGTGTCTCGAAATACGTAAATTTGCGAGACTCAAGACAATTTTGGTTAAGCATAGAGGCGGTGGATAAAGAGGTGAAATTATTAAGTTTGCCTCGAGATTCGTGTTGCACGAATCTCGATAACACTTTTTATTTTGAAATAAAAAAGAAATGTAAATATATGTATTTATATATATATATATATATAAAAGAAAGAGAAAAGAAAAGAAAAAGTAAGAGAGGGAGAAAAACCAGAGAGATGAGAGAAATGGAGAGAGTGAGAGATCGGGGAGAGAAGGAAGAGATCGTGAGGTCGGCGCGCAGAGGAGGAGAGGAGGACGACGACGACGCCACGACCAGATCCGCGACGACGACGCGGCAACACCGACACCGCGGACGGCGGGCTGCGCGGCGGCAGGAGGTCGCAGCAGCTGGTGGCCGGCGGCGGAGCTGCGCGTGACGACGGAGGCCAGCGCGGCGGCGCGGAGACGGCGGACGGCGAGATCGGGGCCAGCGGAGCGGGACGGCGAGATCGGGGCCAAGCCGGAGCTGGCAAGCGGCACGGCGGCCACAGCAGGCGGCAATGACAAGAGATCTAGCAATGGGGCCGGCGAGAGGCGCGGTGGTGGTCGCTGACCGCACGGCGCGCGGTGGAGGCTAGTGGCGCGGCGGACGAGAGCGACCGCACGGTGGAGGAGACGGCAACGCGGTCGGCGGGCGGGTACCGCAAGAAGGAGCGGCGGAGCGGTGGCGCGCCGGCGAGCTGGCGCGCCGGCGAGCAAGAAGCGTGGCGCGACGGTGACAACGTCGGGGCGGCGCAGTTGGCGACGTCGGTGCGGCAGCGACGTCGGCTCGACAGCGGCAACGGCGCGGTGAACGACGCGATGACGTTGTCGGACCTATCGGAGGCGTGAATCGACGAATGTCGACGACGCGATTGAGGTGAGGTGTATTTCATCTAAATTTTAAATTGTGATTTTATGATTTAGTAGCTAAATGTATGAATGGACACCAGGGACATATGATGCTATAGTGAGGTGTCGGGTGCGCATATCGAGATGCGTGCGAATGCGTTTTGAGGTACATAAGATTCCTTCTGAAAGTAACTTAGGGTTTACTTTTCTATCATTGATTGCCTATTCGTGGTTATTGGATGTTATTCCCCCTATTCCTTGTTATTGATTTTCGTGACGCATTTGGGTTGGGGGTCGAGACTTTTGCTATTTGTGTTGTACTTATGGCACACTAGGCTGTACGCGGGTAACCGGGTGAAAGGAAGTGGGTGCTTCAACTGAAAGGATCTTGTGCGCTCCAGTTCGGGGTGGTTTCGGGGCCTGCAGGTACCTGTCGCCGGGCTGGGCCGTTACCAAGTGAAAGGAAGTGGGGCACTCACTGAAAAGATCTTGGAGGTTTATCGTACAGTTTAGTGTGACCGGGAGGAGTACACGGTTTGTTTCTCATGTTATTTACTCATGTGATGATCTTAGCACAGTTGTATGTTTAGTTCGCATGATTAATTAACATGTTTATTGATATCGTCTATATTTCTCATAAATGTTCGGTGTACTTTGTTGGAATCTTACTAACTGTACTCTCCATCCATGCTTTTTGGTGATGGTCGAGTGCAGACCCTGCTAGTAGGGGCAAGGACATTTTGGGCGACTTTATCGGAATGCCCGCGGTCAAGGACCTACCAGTACGTTTGATTTTGATATTTTGCTTGCTTTTGGGAAATGGGAGACTGAATAGATACTGTACTCCTATATATTATTGTTTAATATATTTTCTCTGGATTTTCCACAATAGGAGTTGCTCTTATTTAACATAATGATTATACGATAATAAATTTAATTGTTTTACTTCTTTTAAGACTTCCGTTGTTGTTTATAATGTTTAACGAAGAGAGTTAACACGCGTATCGAGGAGACGTGTTGTAAAAATAGCGTCAGTGGCGCGTGGGACCCAGTGGATCAAGGATCGGACGGGACTGCTGAGCCAGCGCCTCCCCACATGACGACCTCGGGATTTGGGGCCGCTACAGTTCAGAAAAATAAATTTTATATGATAAAATTAATGATGGAAACTTCCTTGTGGTGTATTACACTTATACTTCTTTAAGTATGGGTATATGTGTAATTTACTTAACCGTATATATACAATGGTTGTATAAATAAACGCTTTAAGTTAGAATACACGGACGAAAGATCAAAAGGCCGAAACTCTATTTTCGTTTTAGAAACGATTTAGGGCTTTTTGGTATCCTTTGGATCGTTTTTTAGAGAAAAACAAAAAGTTTGGTATTCTCTCGAAGCTAGCACTTTGAATCTCGCCGCCGTTCGTTTGTGGAATACTGGTAGAGGGCGTTCGTCGTTGGCAGCGCCTTAGAGATCGATTAACCTTCAGAAAGGTACATTGCGACTGATGTATGATTAAGTTTTTATGGTTTAAACGTTTTTAATGGAATTAGATTCGGATCCTGTTGGGGTTTTTGTCAAAATTATTTTGTAATCTCCGCTGCATATGAACCCCAAAACCCAACAACAATATGTTGGTGTATATGCATTGTCATCTATATTCTACAACACTTCCCCTTGAATGACACTTGATTAGAGATTGTGCCTCGTTAAAACTTCTACTAAAAAAAATCATGTGATAAAAAATATAATAAAAGAAAAAAAGTATATTATTCTCATAAATATTAAGATAGGTATAATATTGTTAATATTGGCTCATTAAAAATCTTGATAGGAAAACTCAATGGGATAAATATCATAGCTAAGGGAAAAAGAGTGCAATACATTAATCAATAACTCCCCCTCATGTACAGTTTCTTTAATTGCAATGTCTTTAAGTTTACGTAATTCAATACCATATGTAAACCTTTTAAATGTCGTAGTTAGTAAAGCTTTTGTGAATAAATTAGCAAGATTATCACTCGATCGGATTTGTTTGACATCAATTTCAACAATCTTCTGAAGCTCATGCGTATAAAAGAATTTTGGTGAAATATGTTTTGTTTTGTCATCTTTTATGAATCATTCACGTAATTGTGTAATACATGCTACATTATTTTCATATAATATGATTGGAGAATCTTTTATTAAATGCAATCCAAATGATTCTTGAATATGTTTAATCATGTTTCTCAACCATATATATTTATGACTTGCTTCATTAATTGTAAGTACTTCAAAATGATTGGAAGAAGTAGCAACCATAGTTTATTTTACTAACTTCCATGATACAACAGTATTACCACATGTGAATACTATCTCGTTTGAGAACGAGCCTCGTGAGGATCAGATAAAAATTCAGCATCAGCATAACCTTGGAGATTCAATTTTACCTATCTCGAGTAAAATAAACTCATGTCACTTGTTCCTCTAAGATATCGAAAAATATGTTTAACATCATTCCAATGTCTTCGAGTTTGTGAAGAGTTGTATCTTGCAAGTAGGTTGACAGCAAAAGCAATGTTAGGTCTTGTACAATTTGCAAGATACATAAATGCACCAATTGCACTTAAATATGGTACCTCCGGACCAATTAGCTCTTCATCACTTTCATGAGGTCGTAATGGATCTTTATCCACTTCAAGTGATCTAACAACCATTGAAAAACTCAATAAATGTGTCTTGTCCATATAAAATCTTTTTAATATTTTTTCAATATAATTTGATCGATGGACAAGTACTCCACTTGAAAAATGTTTAATTTGCAAATCAAGACAAAGTCTTGTTTTTTCAAGTTCTTTCATCTCAAATTCCTTTTTCAAGTATTCGGATGTTCTAACAATGTCGTCGTGGTTTCTCGCTATATTTAAATCATCAACATATACAACAATAATCATAAATCTTGTTGATAATCTTTTAATGAAGACAATGGGTAAAGCGGATTATTTACATATCCTTCTTTCAGTAAATAATCACTAAGACGTTTGTATCACATTCGTTCCAATTGTTCCAATCCGTACAAATACCTTTGTAATTTTATAGAATGCATGTTATGAGGTTTTGATTTTATTTCATCGGATATTAAAAATCCTCATGGATTTTCATATATATCTCACTGTATAAGGATCCGTACAGATATGCAGTAACGACATCCATTAAATGCATATCAAGCTCATTCGAAACTACAAGGCTTATCAAGAATCGAAATGTGATTGCATCTATAACAGGAGAATATGTTTCATCATAATCGATGTCAGGTCTTTATGAGAAACCTTAAGCTACAAGTCTTGCTTTGTACCTTTTAACTTCATTTTTTTCGTTTCTCTTTCGTATAAATACTCATTTATATCCAATAGGTTTTACGTTATCTAGCGTTTGGACAATCGGTCTAAAAACCTCTCGTTTCTTTAACAAGTTTAGCTCTACTTAGATAGCCTCTTGCCATTTTTGCCAATCATATCTTTTTCGACATTCGTCCACTGATCGTGGTTTTGGATCATCATCATTTTCACATATTTCAAATGACATATTGAAAGCAAATATATCATCAGGAACAATTTCATTTCGATCTCAAATCTTACCAAAGTTTTAAATAATTTATTGAGATCTCATTATTTTCATCTTTTTCCTCTTTTTTTAGAGGAGTTGTTCCTCGTTAGAATCAACTTGTTCTGACAAATCCTTATCAAATGATTCTTATGCTTTCTTATAAGTATTTTGATTTATATTTATTTTTACTCTCGTTTTTCTCTTTCGATGAATTGTATCCTTTGAACCAACCGGTCTTCCACGTATTAAGCATTTCGTTGGTTTCTTGTGTATTTTGTTGCATAAATACATCAATTCTTACATGAGCATTTACAGTTGGAATATGTGATTTTGTCGCTTGTTTTGCATCATTAAATGCATCAGGTAATTGATTTGTGATTTGTTGCAAATGAATGATCTTTTAAATTTCAAATTCACACTGATTTGTGCGTTGATCATAATGTGATAAAGTTGATGCATTACAAGCAATTTCGCATCATTCATTTTGAATTGGTTTCTTATCTCCCCCTAATGGTGGAAAAATTGTTTCATCAAATTGACAATCAACAAAACGTGCAGTAAATAAATCCCAATTTAAGGGCTCAAGATATCTTACAATGGACGATGAGTTAAATCCAACATAAATCTCAAGTTTTCGTTGTGGACTCATCCTAGTTCTATTGGGAGGTGGTATATGAATATACACTGCACAACCAAAAATTCTCAAGCGTGAAATATTTGGTTGTTGACCTAAAATGAGTTGCATGGGGGAATGTTAATGGTATGCAGTAGGCCTATAACGAATGATAGATGCTGCATGAAGGACTGCATGTCCCCAAACTGAAGTTGATAACTTAGTTCTAATGATTAAATGTCTGACAATTAATTGAATGCGTTTGATCATAGATTCTGCCAAACCATTATGGGTATGGATGTGTGGAACAGAATGTTCAATGATAATTCCTATAAACATGCAATAATTTTTAAATGTTTGAGATTGAAATTCTCCGGCATTATCAAGACGGATGGTCTTGATTGGGTTGTTAAGGAATTGTGTTCTTAACTTAATGATTTAAGCTAAAAGTCTAGCAAATGCAACATTGCGGGTCGAAAGCAAACAAACATGTGACCACCTAGTTGATGCATCTATCAAAATCATGAAATATCTAAATGGTACACAATGAGGATTAATAGGTCCACATATGTCCCCCTGAATGCATTCTAAGAAAATTGGGGATTCCACAACAATTTAACTTGGGGATGGTTTAACTATCAATTTACCTTGATAACAACTAGCACAATTATAATCACCATCTGAAAATATTTTGTAACTCCTTAAATGATGTCCATGCGAATTATTAATTATTATTCGCATCATTTATGATCATGGATGACCAAGCCGGTCATGTCATAAAATGAATGTCTTTTGATCATTAATTTTCTTATTTAAGACGACATTCGTTTCGACATGCCTTATATAAGTAAAATATAATCCAGATTATAAAGCTGAAAATTTTTCTAACACCTTTTTTTTCCCATTTGAAACTAATGTGACATAGAGAAATTTTCTATTATTTTCGTTCATGGTTTCAATGTAATATCCATTTTGTCGAATATCTTTAAAGCTGAGTAAATTTCTTCTGGATTTTTCATAGTATAAGACATTGTCAACATGAATTGTTGTCCCCCAGGCAACATAATATTTGCTCTTCCAGAGCCATTAATCAAATTGGAGATGTCAGATATTGTTTGAACATTAGCATCAGCTAAGTTCAAATTGAAGAAATATTCTATGTTTTTAAGGATTGTATGCGTTGTAGCACAATCGACAAGACATATATTGTTTTATTTGATTCATGATTTGAACACATGATTTGTTGATCCATCTAAGCAAATTTGAAAAAGAGTCATATTTCATTCATAATAAAGAACTAGTACATATAACTAAGAAGCATAACAAAAATTAGTACATAGAATTATTGAAAATCATTACATATGATCATTAAAAATATTAAGATTAGTGTTTGGATCATCATGAAAATTCGGGACATCCATATAATTGACGTCCGACGAGCTATCTCCGACAGTGAAGTTCATCTCAATTGTTTTGTCTTTCTCATTTAAGGAGGCTTGATAAAGATTAATGAAATGCTTAGGCGTGCGGCATAAATGAGCCCAGTGGCCTTTTAGACCACACATGTGACATGGTTGGTCACGATTATGAGCATGTCAATTTTCAGCAGTATTTTTCCACTTATTCTGAACAGTGTCATTCTTATTTCATTTATTTTGGAACTTATTGCCATGGAATTTAGAATATGATTTGCCACGAAATTTAGAATAGGGTTTACCACGATATTTGTTGATTGATCATTTCCCATTTTCACGTCTGTGATTTTTCTTTCCATGACCATTTTTATTGTCATTATAGGGTGATGCATTTGCTTCATTAATTGAAGCGAAACCAGTTGGACGGGAGTTGTGGTTCTTCAATAAAAGCTCATTATTTTGTTCAGCCACCATGAAACAAGAAATTAATTCTGAGTACTTTTTAAATTAACGCGCTCGATACTGTTGTTGCAACAACAGATTCGAGGCATGAAGTATTATATGTTTTTTCCATCATTTCCTCATCAGATATATTTTCTCCACAACGGCCTCAAACGAGAGGTAATATTAAACATGGTGGAGTTATACTTATTGACTGTTTTGAAATCTTATAGCCTAAGCTTCAACCAGACATTTTGAGCTTTTGGAAATATCACCGTTTTTTGGTGATCATATCGCTCTTTTGGCTTAACCACAAAGTGAGATGATCTTTTATAGTGAGATACTCACTTTTCATATCTTCATGGAGATGATAACGAAGGAATATCATTGCTTTCGCATGATCTTGCATTGATGTTTCATTTCCTTCTATAATAGTTTCTCCTAAGTCTTTAGCTTGGAGATGTATCTTGGCATCTAGTTGTTATGGCAAATAATTATTTCAGTGATATCAAGAGCAACAAATTCAAGTTTTTGAAGGTTTGTCATAGTCTGAAAATATGTCAAGAAATTAAGTAAATAGTTTTTCTCTTTTATATAAAATAAATAATATATGATTAAATATATGTTCACAACTTGATTATTAATATGCAAAATGTACGACTTATATGAGTTGTTGGGACAACCTCCAGGTTGGGTGGCGAGACGAAGTCTACTTTAAAATCATGCCCCCTCGAACGGGATAACTCGTCTCCCTTTCAATGTTTAGCTTTACGGGGACAAGGCTTACCCACTATCAGCCCAAACTCATAACACTATTTGCAATATAAAAAATCAAGAATAGTGTGACGACCCCTCTCCAAATCTAGGGCACCGCCTGGCCTAATCTCGTAATTAATCACTAATCATATACACGCAGGACTTAACTACGTATTAGTCAGCCTTTATAACATAAACGCATCTTTTCTCGTGTTCATGACAAGTAATACACTAGTCCTACCAGTTAATTAGAATTTAAAGTTAATTAAATCTTTTTATTAAATTAATTAATTAGCGAAAGTCTTATTGATTATGCGGAAGCAATGAGTAACTTATGCGGAAGTCATTTATAAAATCCTAAGTGTGGAAAAATCGAGAAATGACATCACATATATAAAGTCCTTAAAATGTAGTGAAACAACAAATATTATAAGTCAAGTCGGGGAACTAACGCTCAACCCAATATAACACCCCAAATAGTATTTGAAAGACGTATATAACATATACAATCAAAATATCAAAAGAAGACCTACAATCGATGCAGTGACGCGCCGCGGGCTCAGGAATAATCGTCGATTTTCTATTTGCCCGACCTGCTGGTAGACGGCTCTGCACCCACCGTCATAAAAAGGACGGTGAGTACAAGAATAAAACAGTAATCCATGTTCAAATGGTATTTAAAAGCATATAAGTGGAAAACTAGAAAATAAACCATATGCGAGTAAATACCAGAGTTAAACAAGTGATACTGACACTAGGCTAAGTAGTAGTGATTTAGGTTCGGTCGGCAGTGAAACGTGTCACTCCAACTCCATCATCATATAACACAAGGGACTTTAACTCAAGTGTTAGCAGGGACTATAACCCCGGTGTTACCAGAGACTCTAACCCCATCCCCAGGGACTCTAACCCCGTGAGTCGCGCACACCTCGATCGAGTACGGGACCTAAATGCAAAAATTAATTTTTAAATTTCAAGAAATACCAAGTATGGATTGTCAAGGCATAGGCACATCTACACACCTAAACAAATAAGGAATACACGTCATTTTAAACTTTTATAAGATATTCACTAGCCTAATAGCAAGGAGCACGAGGGGCATCTACGAACGTTGTTGCGACTTTGAGAGATCATCGTTGTTGCCAAGTTCGAAGAAGTGTGAGTTTTGGTTGTCGGAAGTCCGATTTCTTGGGCATGTTGTTGGAGCCACCGGTGTTGCCGTTGACCCGAGGAGAGAAGGTTAGAGCGATGATTGAGTGGCCTACGCCGACTACCGTTACGCAAATTCGCGTTTTCGGGATTGGCGGGATACTATCGCCGATTGTGCAAAGACTTCTCCAAGATTGTCTTGCTCCGATGACAAAATTGACTAAGAAGAATGCAAAGTTTGATTGGGATGAGGAGTGTGAACATGCATTCAACACTTTGAAGCGTAAATTGACTACACGCTGTGTTAGCGTTGCCCGAGAGGCCCGGGAAAGACTTAGTGGTGTACACTCGACGCGTCGACGGTTGGCTTGGGTTGTGTATTGATGCAAGAGGGCAAAGTTATCGCCTATGCATCTCGACAGTTGAAAGTACACGAGAGGAACTATCCGACGCACGACTTAGAATTAGCTGCAATAGTGTTCGCATTAAAAATATGGAGGCATCACTTGTATGGCGTACGTTTCGGAGTTATTCAGAGACCACAAGAGCTTGAAGTACTTATTCACTCAGAGAGAAGCGAAACTGAGACAGAGACGTTGGCTAGAGTTCTCGAACATCAGATTGGAGTCGGTCGACGGACTCTTGTTTGAGGTATCGTGGGCGGCGTGGATTCCATTGGCGGGCAACGACTTACGCACCGAGATACTCCGGGAGGCTCACCGTTCTCGATTTTCGTGCATCCGGTCGAACCAAGATGTATGTCGACATGCGACGTCTCTTTTGGTGGCCGAGGATGAAATCGCCGTTTGACGGAATTCATTAGAGCGTGCGAGATAATATGCGAATGCGTGTGAAAAGTGAGCATCGACGGCACCGGAGGATTCTTGCGGCCCCTACCTATTCCTCAATGGAAGTGAGGAGCACATTGCTATGGATTTTGTCGGTGGGTTTGCCCGATCTCTCGTGGCCATTATAGCATACGGGTAATTGTGGATCGATTGACGAAATCGCTCATTTCATACCCGTATCCACTACACACCGAGTTGACAGATTGAGCATTCTTTACGAACGCGGAGATTGTCAGACTACACGGAGTTCGTTGTCGATCGTGTCGGATCGAGGAGCGTTAGCGGTTACTTCGTTATTCATGCGAGCATGCGAGCTCGATTCGGCACAGACAGAGTTGAGTACGGCAGTTGTTCCATCCACAGCAGACGCGGACTGATCAGAGAGGTTGATACGGAGTGTTGGAAGACATGCTCGGGATGTGTGTTTTGGAATACGGCGGGTCGTGGGAAGAGTATCTTCATTTGTGCGAGTTTGCTTACAACAACGTGTTATCGGGCAAGTATCGGTATGGCACCGTTTGAGGCGCTCATGGCAGCCTTGTAGATCACCTTCTTCCGGGTGAGCCGAGAGGATGTTGTGACCGTTGGTCCCGAGGACCGTTGTTGATCACTGCACCGAGAAGGTGCACGGCGAGATCCGTCGAGGCTTAAGAGTGCTCAAGAAAGCGCAAAAGAAATACTATGATCAGTATCACGATGAGCTTCAATACGACGTGGGGGACTATGTATACCTGAAAGTCTCGCCTCGAAGGGTCACAAACGATTCGGAATCAAGGGAAGCTTGCTCCTAGATTTATCGGTCCCTTCAAAGTTGAAGAGGGTCGGTAAGGTTGCTTACCGGTTAGAATTACCGCCACGCGCTCGCCGGTGTTCACCAAGATATTCACATTTCAATGCTTCGACTAGATAAGTCGCGGAGGCGACGACCTACCGTGGACTCGAGTCGATCGAATTGCAAGACGATGCCACGTACGAGGAACACCAATTCAAATTGTCGACCGTAAAGTCAAGGTATTGAGGAACAAGGAAATCCCTTCCGTTCTCGTGAAATGGCAATTCCACGGGGACGAGGAGTTAACTTGGGAACTAGAGTCATACATGCGAGAGCACTTTCCTATCTATTTGATTCGGTGAGTCGAAGTTTAGTTTACCAGCCACGCGATATCGGGATCGTACTTCGAATCTTGGGAGTCGACACCGAGGTAATTTTACGATTCTTGATATGTGTAATGGCATTATGGATTAAATGCGTGTCACGCGCCACTCGAACGATTTCCTTTTTGTTTATGCGTGAGTTCTCGCCTAGGTAGCCGAGGGAGGAAATACAGTGAAAGTGTGCACGTGACGGAGAAAAATAAGGGTCAATGAGGTAAGGTGAATCCGGGAACCCAGGGGTTAAGGTTGGGGACTTGTGGGTGGGCAAGGCACACCTAGGACACACCCCACCATATTGATTTGAGATTTCAAACCAACCACCCCACCCACTCTCATCACTCACACTATCACGGGCTCTCTCTCTCTAGGTTCGCTCACCATTCGGTTGGCCGAGACCAAGCCGTCGTCGTGAGGTCCCGTGGTGGCGAGGAAGTGTTATTTATCATTCAATTCACATTTAAAACAACAAGAATAGACATAGCATGTGATAAAATCAATGAGTCAAATCAAATGAATGGATATCATGCAAACTAGACTCATCAAGTGAGCATAGACACAAAAGAACACATGATATAAGAATACAAATGCAAAATAGTCAAAAGGACTATGCAAGGAGAACAATTAATAGAATGAAATGCCAAGTAAAATTGTCATTAGGTATACTCACCACAACCAAAGTGAAGTCCTAGTTTTACTGGCCTCCCGTAACTCCAAATTTTGTATTCGCTCTTCCATACCCTTTTTCTAGGTTCCTGAGTTTGGTGTCTCATTAGTTCAAATATAGTGGGTGTAAACTCAATTTAAACATCACCGACATATAATTTTCCCTAATTTCTATTTATTTTATCGACATATAATTTTTCTAATTTTTCCCAATTTTTCGAAATTTTTTCAAATCTTCTTTCATTTTTCTTCCATTTTTCTCTTCTTCCTTTTTTTTTTTTATTTATGTTTGGGTCGTGACAAATAGAGCATAATTAATCGTTTGAAGTATAGCGAGAAAACTAGTTATGTCACATATTGACTTTTGATTTATGATGTAGAAGATCGTACAAGACGCAACTACATAGCATACTTTCGCAATCGGTGACGTTATAATGCATATAGTATATGAATAAAGTATGCATATAGAAGTGATGCATGTAATAAAAAGAAGCAACCATGACAATATAGAAATAAATTGAACTTATTTAAATAACAAAAGTTATACATTTCTAGCTTTGTCTCCTTAACAAGCCTTCTTGAACTTCAAGATCTTCTTAATGCTAGAGCAAGCTCGTGCTGATAACGTGTTGTAAATTGAATTGTAACTTGTTAAGAACTAGAGAATGAAATAGAAGACTAAGAACTTCTACTACTACAAATGAGAAGAGAAAAAATGAGATAGTTGGAATGAGAAGTTTTCATTCAACTTGGTGTGTTTTTACAATGAGGTTGGCACCCTTTATATAGAACATTTAGTGATGATGATAAATGTACTTTATACAATGTGTACAAGTAACACATACATCTCATGTCATACAACACATTACAAATAATTTGACAATACATGAAAGAGTTGGTGTACATTGGAAATGATTATAAGTAACATGACAATACATAAATAAGATGAGGTAATATTAAGTGAGAAATACAAATTACATAACTACACAATATGTTGATGTACATACATTGTTATTCATATTCCACAACAATCAACATGGGTCCCTTAATTCTAGCTAGTACTGTTAAATCTAAGTACCTTGTGAACCTAATGGACCATTTACAGAAGTTGGATTAGCTAGAGACACTGCATCATGAACCTTGATTTAACTTGATTTGATTGATCATTGGACCGGATCTAGCTAGCTAGTGATTTTGTTTTACCAAACCTGCAACTTGGTGGTACTCTTTTGTTACTTCAATAATTGAATGCTTCCCCTTCAAAAATAAAATAAAATAAAATGTTTGAGTGAGATACATGCATACATACATACATATGTTGCTACATTTGTGTATGCATACATATGTTGCTACATTTGTTACTTATATGCCCCCATGTGCATCGTGATTAAGTAGTTGTCGGAGTCCCTTGACTTGTGTATCGTGATTTGTTAGCATGTGCTTCAATGTCTCTATATCATCAACTGTGTAGCAATTGTATGTATGAAAAGTATGTCACCCCATCACTTCCCAAAAAAAAAAAAAAAAAAAAAGAATACTTCTCACTATACATGTGTACAAATGGTACATGAGCACATGGGCTGGTCTGGCCCATCATGCCTGATCAGTACCTCTATCAATTTGGCTCCATGAAGCCCATGGCCCAGACCTTGTACTTTAATAGTTGAAGATTTTGATTTCTCTTAAAAGATTATCAGCACTTTAGTAACTTCATGGAGCCAAGACTTTGTAACACTGCTTGTACCTTTTTATCTAATTAATTTAGTGGTCTTTCTGAAGAAAAGATCTAGCTATTACTTTGCACATTTATAGTACTTGCAGATGGTGGTACTCTCAGGAGGGATGATTGTGATGGATTGCTAAACTAGGCTTTAGTCTTAAATTTGATTAGGAATAAGAGATGGTGGGGTTTGATTGATTTGTAGATATGGGGTTGAGGGTTTGATTAAATGAGTAGTATCTGATTTAGGTGAATTGCAGTTAAGATCATTCAATTAATAAACTATTCCTTGATTGAAGTTTGAATTTTCTAGGCTGATCTCTCAACATCTGCTTCTTGAGGAACCTTCATATATATATATATTAGTAGTAGAGGTTTTAATTAAGAGGTTGAATGTATCTCAACTTCTATGGAAGGGAATGAATATATGTTCAACATGTATATGTCTTTTTTATGGAAAATGCTTTTGGAACTAAAAAAGACACAAGAGAACGACACATACTTTTTAGTGTTCTTAATTTTTGCATCGATATGTGTGCACACACATCCCGACGTGTCGAAGGGACACCCGAGTCCCTTTCTAAATGCTGGAGAATTGACCTGTATGTAAATTAAAGCTACTTAACATCACTTAAATTAGCATTAAATTAGCCTTTCGGAAGTACTTGGTACGTAATTGACAATGGATTGGACTAATATATATATATAATGATGTATTGATGTTGCTTCTAGTGCTACTCCTAGTCACACCCATAGTTTAAGTTTAAGATACCTTTAGAGATTTTTTTTTATTTTTTTTTTTTTGGTTATTCGGGTGTCCTCATATATCTGAGTTCCCCCACGGAGCTGAACAGGCATACCAACCCATACAACCCAGGAGGTCTCAGAGGTACAAAGTTAATCAGAAAGCCTAGCTGTTTGTGATTGATTTTGTCAAATGGGCAGATGTAGGAGCATATATTGACATCAAAGAAAAGACATGGCATGTTTTTCTAAAACTTTCTTAAAATCCTAGCTAGTAAGTGCTAGTCCGACTTTGGGGACGTTAAAGCAATTTGTAGGGGTCCTAGATATATATATAGTTCGAATTTTTGGCTGCTTTATTTGTTGAAATCACTAGAACAATTTTGATATTTAATAGAAGTTTTTAAATCCCTATTAAAGGGGAGTGTTATTAAATAACACCTAATTGATATGAGTTTTAAAAAACATTTATGTAATACATGTATTAAAACTTAAAACATAACACATTTTCACATGACATTTAATAACACTCTATTTAATAGGGGTTTTAAAAACTTCTATTAAAGGCCAAAAATGTTCTAGTGAATGTGTGAACCGAAAAGTTTAGACCACGTCGGATAAATATAACTTCATAAAAAAGTATATAAGAATTGATTATCACCTTCCAACTAGTATGATGACTTTGGAGTTAAAACTCTACAAATATGAATTATATGTGGATAAGTTGAAACAAGGCATCGGTACTGACAAGCTCGTGAATATCAAAACCCATGGTTCAAATGGGACTTGGGGAAAAAAAGTAACATAAAAAAAAAAACTCTTTAGATCATGAATTTCAGTCCAAAAGCCTTTAATGTTCTCATGGCTAGACATATTTAATTTGGATGGCAGAAACAATGGATATGCTGAAAAAGCTTTATTAATCATGCATGTAAAAAGATACAACCCGGAGGAAATCAATTTGTACTGTCAGAGTCGAACTCTAACAAGTATCATATTTTTATTTTTTTGATAAAAAAAAAAAACTTGCTTCTAGTGAAAATCGAACCACATGCAAAGCCAACCTCTAACGTACACTCATAACCCTATATCATAACCCTATACCTAGCTAAGTGGTTGGTGTCATATTATTAATTCTAACTCTTCCAGTTGAAGTACTCAACTACTAGCTAGTCTTTTCTTATTGTGTTGTTTAACTTATACCTTTCGATAAATATATCTTTACAAGTAATCCCAAATAGACAATTACTAAATGCATCCATACATAAGCTTAGGAAATGTTTCGATGAGTAATCTTGTACACATGGAAAAGCAATCTCTTGAGCCAACAAGATTGGTATATATCTTGATCAATCAACAACACTGATAAAGTACTGATCGTGACAAAGTGACAATGCAAACAGTCTTTCTTAATTAATTATAGCTAGTAGGGGGAGCATCTGAAAAAGATTTAAAAGACCACCATCTTAGCTAGGTCGTCTGTTTTAGAACCATAATTAATTACTTAACCATATACTAGCTAGAAGACATGCCCATGTTAGTTTCTTCAATATCAATATAATTACGTACGTCAAGCATATACCAGCCTTTTCTGGCTCTGTATATGTCCATCATCTGATGCACCTTAAATCACGTTTTTATGTTCAATCTACATATCGAACGATCAAGACATAAATGGTTTAGTATCATATATACGTAGTAATGATACTACATATATTTACTTATATGTAATAGCATTTACATATATTTTTATAGGAGTATTGCCTCCTTTAATCGAAAACTTGACTCAATAAAAAGTTAGAAACTATAGAAATTCGACGAGGTAGGGGTATACCAAAGTTAACATGGGATGTATTAATTAAGAGGGATTTGAATGGTTTGCAAAGCTCACCATCAATTGCACGTAATCGAGCACAATAAAAAAGTTTGATCTATATAGTCGACCCCAATTAATTTGAGACTGAGGCTATGTATGTTGTTGTTGTTGTTGTTGTATTGCCTCCTTTAATCAATATATATATATATATATATATATATATACCTAGTGATGTTTAACATTAAATATTATACCCCTATCCAAAAGAAAAGGTGACCCGCAATGTGGGCAAAGAAGCTTGAATAAAATTATACGAAATTCTTCAATGCTAGTTTAACCTATATATTGTGTCTTATTATGTAATTAAACCCTTAGTATCTAACTAGAATCTTCACAAGCACATGCCTCCAAATTTCAAAGATAGTTTATCTAAAGCCTCTCTTAGCTAAAATAAACACGACAGGTAGAGGAAAAATGTTTGTTTCTTTTGTTCAGCTAAGTCCACATTCATATAATATGTACGTGTTTGATGACCTTATTAATTGAAGTATATATATTCATGTCATCATGTGGACGTACTGGCCCAACATATATTGTACGTCGCAAGTGTTATATACATTTCAGATTTTTTTTTTCTTGTATAGTTAAGCCGCCTAAGTGTCTCACTTCCTAGCTATAGCTAGGCAATTACCATTAAATTTTATTTTGTCTTATTGTGACTGAATCTCCTAAACCTAATCACGGGTCTCTAATATGTATACTGTAGTGATTTATGTATTGATTAATATGTGGTGGATATATATGTACGTACGGACACTAGAACAATTTTAATATTTAATAAAGATTTTTAAATTTCTATTAAAAGGGGGTTTTATTAAATAACACAATTGATAAGAGTTTTAAAAAATCTATATGTAATACATGTATTAAAAATTAAAATATAACACATTTTTACATGACATTTAATAACATTTTATTTAATAGGGGTTTTAAAACATCTATTAAATGTCAAAAATGTTCTAGTGGGATAACAACAATTTAAATTAATGTGTGGATAATGGGTTGGTTGCCCGATTAATGTTGAAATCAAGATGTGTAGATCATTTACTCATGTGGTCTACATATATATGGCCTTCTAATTTGGTGCTACGAATTAATTTTGGATTGGTTTGGTTGAGTTGAGTGGCGCTCAAACACAAGTTACAATCTGATTAAACCATCACATAGATTTGATGTATATATATATATATATAGGTGTCATTGCATGATAATGACTAATCAATTAAGTGGTTCAATAGTTTGATATGTATGTGGTATTGTTGTAAGATGGTGGGAGTTCGAGTCCGTGGGGCTAACACTAGAACAATTTCGGTATTTAATAGAGATTTTTAAACCCCTATTAAAGGGAGATGTTATTAAATAACACCTAATTAATAGGAATTTTAAAAAACCTCTATGTAATACATGTATTAAAAATTAAAACATAACACATTTTTACATGACATTTAATAACACTCTATTTAATAGGGGTTTTAAAACCTTTATTAAAGGCCTAATGTTCTAGTATGAAAAAGTTGGTTTCTTTTCTTATCAACTTGCATGATGACTTGATTTTCTTCTTGTTGAAGGCAATCACAATTTGCTGAGTTGGTGCTAAAACGCTATAAAATATAAATGGTTCAGGTATCTAAAAGATTTTTTTTAAGAAATGAAAATTTCATTAATTAATTATCAATGGCCATGAATGGAACCGAACAAAACATAGAATCAATCAGCTGTAACAAATTGATTCTCTAATCCTAATTATTCAAAAGAAAATTTAACCGATATAAGGTTGACTTTCAAGAACTACGACTGTAACAAATGGAATAGTTTATCAATCGCTGACTATTCTCTTGACAAAAGTTAGTAACACGACAGTACACAAATAAATTACTCGAACCATAACATAAAATAAAACTTCCAACAAGTGAAGTAAAGACAAAACTTTCAATAAAGAAAGACAATGTAAACTTTTCAACAAGAGAAGGAAACAACTACATATAATTAAAATAAAATTTAATGATGAATACCAACCCCATAATTCGGGTTATGGGTTTTCAATCGGATTGGTGAGTTGGGTTTGGGCTAATAAGACCCATTTTTTAAGTCCACATGATGGAATTGATTTTTAAGGTTTACATTAATAAAATCTAGACATTCTAGACTGCAATCTAGGCATAGTTCCAATATCATTTTTTAATTAGAGTATTATTAATAAAATGTTCTGCAGAACCACTTCACATGACTTAAAGTTAACTCCACCCAACCTCCTTAACCATTATTTAAAGAAGTAGGTGAGGGCACTTGGAATATTAAGCGAAGGGTTTAATTGAGGTCACACCCACATTGCTCAGCTTGATTAACATATATGCTGTTTTGAACATATCCATACAAAGGATATCATCAACTTAAAAATGAAGTCAGATTTGTGCTTTCTTAATTTAACCTTTTTTTGGGTCCTTCCAAAAGTAATGGTTTTGCAAAAAGAAACAAATTAAAGTTGGTTACTTAGGTAATGGATGCTTTAATCACATTATAATATGCTAACTCTTGTCATAAAAAAGTTTAAGATAATATATACCATTAGCTAGCTAGATAGATTTTCCTTGATAAGCACATTTAAGTGGGTCATAATCACGATTTAGGAAATCTTTATATGTTAACATCGGCATCACTTCAATCAGCAACAAAGCTAGCTAACTAGCATGAATTAGGCCCTTGATTGATCTATAATATTTTATATTACATGGTTGTCATCTCATAACCACAAGAAAACCTCATGTGTTTAAAATTTACTAACCACACCATTAATTTAACTAATTAATTATAATCAAAGTTCACTACAAGAAAATACAACTTTTACAGCATTTTTTTTGCTTTTTTTATACTCATGGGTATCTTAGAAAGCCTGACTATTCTCACGAGGCCTTGATGCAATCGCTTGAGCGTACCGCAGTGATCCGAACAATCTTGATGCAACAGAGAATCGAACTTAATTGAACCGCACATGCGCCTAACCCACATAATCTCATACTCGTCTTTATTGTTGGGCCAACCCGTTCGGATTAACTTTTACAGCATCGAGTAATATATATTGTCGAATATTAACATTTTTATATATTTAAGCTTGATGAATTACATGCATGTCGGCCCTAACCACTCAAAACCCCTCTGATGTTTGTTGGATTGCAAAGAGACCAAGTAGGTGCACCTCACATGTAAATCCCCTACATCAAAGGAACTTACTCCTACTGAACCGTAAAATCAAACTCATTTCCCCATTTTCTCCCTAGCATGTTTAATCATATATGTCTGTGAAGTGGTTGAGTTTGGGTCCTACTTCATTATCTCAATCATGTACCATAT
The DNA here is from genome assembly GCA_039657365.1 of Stephania yunnanensis. Classification (NCBI taxonomy): domain Eukaryota; kingdom Viridiplantae; phylum Streptophyta; class Magnoliopsida; order Ranunculales; family Menispermaceae; genus Stephania; species Stephania yunnanensis. The sequence goes on along the minus strand of CM077588.1, from coordinate 51,644,479 downwards.
TACCCTTACATGAGAAAGGAAGAAAATAAAAGGTTAGCAATTTCGAAGACAAGTGAGAAACAAAACTGATCATGACTACTGAATGGTACCTATAGCTATAATCAATTTCTTTTGGGTCCATTTCACCAAGTGTTTCAACAGAAACTGAGTAATCTGCTACCTTAACAAGAGTATCACACCACACAGTACACACAAGCAGCTGAGGAGTCTTTTCAATATTTATTTTCTTCTTTTAAAGGTCCATGACCAAAACCCTAACTTTTGATACCCTTGAAGAGGGAACACTAATGGACCCAACCTAGAGTTTAAAACCCCTTGAATGAGAGACACCACCTTATAGAACACCAAAAAAATTAAATGTATCTCTCTCTATGTGGACACAACACAGAAGAAATTAAAAAGGTGGAGTTCTTAACACACTTCTCATCTTTTGATTGAGACAATGCACCTTCCATAATATTTACTCTTACACCACATTTTTGTGTCACTTCAAGGGGACAATATTCCAAGACTACTATTAATTAATTATATGCTAAGCATTGATATCATCTACTATCCTATAGTACAGATGAAACTATAACTAATGGTACAATACCTTCTTTAATAAGATTCAACAACTTAAAAGCCATATAAATTGCATCTCCAACTTTCTACGTGTACAATTAAGTCAAACTATAATTAAAGCATAACTTCATGCAATAACAATTAATTCTCCTATCTAAGCTAGCTAGCTATACTTGTTAATTATGTCAACAAAATTAATAATGCCACGACAAGTATATATGAAATGGGAATTTTATATACAGTGCCACTTAATTAAATTGAGTAATCATCAGCAAGATCTCTAGTAGTCATACTATAGATTTGATCACTTATTATATTAATGATGATTATTTTTTTATGAGCGTTAATGATGATTAGTTTGACACTAAACATTAGGACGTTAGATAGAATCCAATGAGGGAAGAGATTTGCTTGGCCGACTTGTTAGAATTAGATTATTAAGGGCGTAATGAAGACGAATATAACTACATCAAATGGTTGTAAAAACGACAAGTGGCGTAGTTGACGAGAGATGAACAAATTTTATTGACTAATTGAAGTTTATGAGAAAGGTAGAATATATAATTTTTTTCTCCTAAAAAAAAGGTGATTGAATATAAGACAGATTAGATAGCTTGGGAGACAATGGTGGGTCACATATGGAGTTGTGGTGAAGACTTTGTGGGAGAGTTTTAGAATGATACATGCTTTTCAAGTTGGATGACAAATAATTTGCTCTCACGAAAAGACTTGGACTCCTTTCGTCGTAGTTAGTAAGATTCGAATAGATTTCAATATATAAGATAGAGGACATTAATAATACAATAAACCTATATGAAATCATCAATCCGAATTCACATGGCTTTTTTAATTTTTTACAAATTGTTACGTTTTAAGATGGTCATGTAAATAAATAAATAAAAAAATTCAAACTCCCCAATTTGTAGCGGGTGTTTGAATAATATAATGATTTTTGGAGGATGATTTCAAAAATAAATGAAACAATTGATTAAAACTCACATGGAGTATAAATAGCACTACTCGATAATAATATATGTTATATTAATTGTATATGGGTAATAGGGTAAGCTAATTATTATTAGTATTTATATTATTACTTAACAGGGGCTTCACAACGTCAATCACGCAAACATCCTTAGCACTTCTGCATCATCAACACGTAATGTTGGGACCTCTATCATATAACTCGATGCACCATGCACTTGGATCCAACAAATTTTCAAACTTTGAATAATATTAATGTTTGTGAAATGACAATGATGCCCTTTGTGTGTTTAGTATCCAACATGCGTATCTAAAGCTAGATATGAATGAATTAAGTTGATGTTGACACGTGGGCCAGTTGAGTGAAAAGAAGGGTGTTTGATCTAAAAGGCGTATCCAGATTTGATACAGTTGTTTTGTAGCTAATCATTGGTGGGTTTTTTTGGGTGGGTACCTATTAGTTAAGGTAGAGGAGAGGAGGCTTTTAATTGCTTTTCTAGCCATTGTTGGAGGGCATTTATTGTTTCATTGAGACCTTTTTTTAGTTTTTAAAGTAATAAAGTTGTTGCATGGACATGCATGCATGCATGACTGATCATGTTTTGACTTGTTATGAATGTGTCCACACATATGTGGGTGTTCATGTTCGAGGGGGTGTGAAAAGGATAAAATGGGGATATTAGAGAGTGTATAACGTATATTCATATTATATATATATATATGCAGTCGCGCGTGGTGCATGGAGAACATTAAAAAAATTCAAAATTAAAGCTTTTAATTAATTAAAAATAACAGAAATACATTATTTTTCGTCATGTATATACATACTATATTTTAGCTATTGCAAAATAAAATCTCAATCATATCAAAAAATGAATATTCAGTTTTTTTTAGGTCAAGATTATTATCTATTAGAAGATCCTAGGATGGAATTTTTCGTTTTGGCCTCGTTTGGCTCACTTGTATAAGTTTGCAGTGGCATATATATATATATATATAGTTATAACATTTTTTGCCTTTAATGGATGTTTTAAAACCCCTATTAAATGAAGTGTTATTAAATGTCATGTGAAAATGTATTATGTTTTAATTTTTAATACATGTATTACATAGAGGTTTTTTAAAACTCATATCAATTAGATGTTATTTAATAATACCCCCATTTGATAGGAGTTTAAAAACTTCTATTAATTAAAGACCGAAATTGTTCTAGTATATATATATATATAGTTTATAAGCCTATTATAATTGCTTATGTATGTTGCACTTCAATAATAATACTCGTGATGAGAATTTTAATTGAAATAAAAGATACTTTTTAAAGGGTGCTCGGCTGAGGTTTCTCCTCTTGAACTTGTAATATATTAATATATATATGGGTAATTCTACCATAGAACTCAATTACATTGCATTTATTGCTCATTTAATGTGTTTTACATTAAATGCACTACATCAATCACCATTAAATTAAACAATAAATCTACTTGGACTCATGAGTCCGAACTCATAGGGATGTTGTTAAAATTTTTGTAAATATTTAAGGGGTATAATAGTAATTTTACAAGTGATTATGGTTGTTTCATTAATTGCTCGAGGATGTATTTGAACGTAAAAAAAAATTTGAGTCCGGACTCACGAGTCCAAATAGCACCACCCTAAATTAAAATTTCATATATAATAATCTAATGGTGAGATATGTAGTTTCCATGACATGAGTATATATTTTAGCGCGCGCTCGCACACACGCATATATATATATATAATTATATATATAAATATATATATATATATATAATTATATATATAAATATATATATATATATATAATTATGGGTAGTGCTATTTGGACTCAATAGTCGGGACTTAAAAAAAAATTTATTACAAAGTCATCATCAAGTGACGCAGCGGAGATCTTCTAAATCAGTTGAACGAATCCACGAACAACTCAATCTAGGTCAGAACTTAAGCCAAAGTTCAAAAATTCTTTTATTTCAACAAAAAACTACGAATTACACCTAATAGATCGCTTAAATAGCGAAACCCTAAAATTGCCAAAAATAGTAAAAAGTCTAAAAAGCCCTAAACTGAAAACTAGACGAAAAATAGAAACAAACGCCGCAAACGGCAATAAAAACGGAAATTCCTAATGAGAGTTATAAGCGAAACAAAAGTTTCCTAAAATAGCAAAATTGCCGTTTCGGAGGGCGAAACGATGGAATTTTGCCGAAAAACGTCGTAGTCACAGCGTAGCTGTGAGTTGTGATCTCCACGTCGTTTCCAATAAACCCATACCCCCGGATCGTTGCGAGTCATATCTTTTCCTATTTTTTCAAGAATTAGCAACTAATTCTTGGAATTCATCATTATCCTATCAAGATTCATTATCCTATCAAGAATGTGCAATCTAATTCTTGGACTTCATCATTCTCCCCAGGGTGGACACAATTCGCCCTCGAATTGTCATCATCAGACGTATCCCCATAATAGGGAACAAGATGCTTGACATTAATTTTCACACCTGACTGAATCCTTGTACTTGTCAGTAGCCTTCTGCAAGTTAACTTTGAGAAATTGGTGAATCTCGTGCACCCCACGAACAAAGTCTTCGCCTTGCCATCGTATATCGGATTCCTTCTTGTTACCATGCCTTGATTCGGTTTGAATTGCAAAGAAGCAAAATCTCCTTTGAATTTGTAATAGCAAAGATACGCACTTGCCCCGCTCAAGGATCGCTTCTAGCAAAGGTGTCGACCTCACTGCGAGCCACTTCTCTTTGGCACCCTCACCAAAGAACCTCACTGCGGATTGTAAGAGATCGCTTTGCCAAGCAAAATATCAAGAGACTCTCTAGTTCCGTGGCCCTTCTCAAGTCGTGGCGCATCCCCAATAAAGCCTTCGTTGTCACTGCCGTACCAATCACCGGATCCATTCCAAGTATCATCTATGAAGTTATCGTCATCCATAGTCCTAACACCTTCTTGGTCATCCTCGTAATCCGCCCGCAACCGTATCCCGTAGCTCCTTCATCTCGCGATCGCGGCCAGATAAATCGCCGACAAGCTCCCACCCTTATCAAACTCCTTATCCCCCTTCAATTTCTTCTCTTTCTTTCTAAACCCATCTTCCTTCGACCACTTCCGCTTCGCGACGATGGCGGCTCGCTCGCAAACACATCTCTCATGAACGCCGGTTTTTCATCTTCAATCCCAAGATCAGGCGTCCTCTCTCTGTCCCCACTCTTCTTCACCAATCTCTTTCTCGGCGTCGCCTTCGAACCCGAATCATCGAACTCGTGAACTGGCGTCTGAACAGTCACATCATGTTGGTGGCCTTGCTCCGAACCGTGCCCTCCTCTCCAGTCTCTCTGGCTGAAAGACCCTTTGGTTGCACGCCCGCCACAGGCATAATACTTCCCGTCGCCTCCCCGTAATGCGGAGGGCCTAAAACCACTCTCCTCTTCTGCACTCCTCTTCCCGGCACGAGACGGCGCAAACCCCCAACTGGACTCCTCTGAAGATAACTGGTAACCGCCTTGCTTACTATGACCTGAAGGTCTGCGCAAGTCCTCCGAACCCCAACGCACGAACTCTCTCGATCCGCGATGGGAATCCCTCCGTCTCCTCGCAGAACCTACAGAATCCGTCCTCTCGAAGGGGAGGATACGATCCATATGCCGATCCAACAACTGATCGATTTTGGCAGTTAATTGTTCTACCACCGCGACCATGCGTTGATCAATTAATGGGCCAATTTGTCGATTCAGATTGTTACGATCATACACCTCCTCGATACGCTGCTGGTTCCTCTTCGGCGGCATGATTTCTCCAATCACGCCGAAACGAGTGCTCGATACCAACCGACGCAACGGAGATCTTCTAAATCGTTGAACGAATCCACGAACAACTCAATCTAGGTCGAACTTAAGCCAAAGTTCAAAAATTCTTTTATTTCAACAAAAAACTACGAATTACACCTAATAGATCGCTTAAATAGCGAAACCCTAAAATTGCCAAAAATAGTAAAAAGTCTAAAAAGCCCTAAACCGAAAACTAGACGAAAAATAGAAACAAACGCCGCAAACGGCAATAAAAACGGAAATTCCTAATGAGAGTTATAAGCGAAACAAAAAGTTTCCTAAAATAGCAAAATTGCCGTTTCGGAGGGCGAAACGATGGAATTTTGCCGAAAAACGTCGTAGTCACAACGTAGCTGTGAGTTGTGATCTCCACGTCGTTTCCAATAAACCCATACCCCCGGATCGTTGCGAGTCATATCTTTTCCTATTTTTTCAAGAATTAGCAACTAATTCTTGGAATTCATCATTATCCTATCAAGATTCATTATCCTATCAAGAATGTGCAATCTAATTCTTGGACTTCATCATCAAGTAATTAATGAAGTACGCACAATCACTTGTAAAATTCATTTGTTACCCCTGAAATATTTGTAAAAACTTGAAAAACCTCCCTATGAGTCGGGACTCATGAGTCCAAGTAAATTTATTGTATATATATATATATATATCATATATATAAAAGAACGAATCACAAATTTTTGAGTGGTAATGAAATTTACTTTTTTGCCCATACTTTATTTGAGTGCTAATAAAAATTTACCACTTTGCCCATACTTCTTGTGCCTTCCCTTAAAATTAATAAATTAATTCAACCTAATCCAAATTGCACAAATTTTTGAGTGGTAATGAAATTTACCTTTTTGCCCATACTTTTATTTGAGTGTTAATAAAATTTACTTTTTTGCTCATACTTATCGTGTTTTCCCTTAAAATTAATAAATTAATTCAACCTAATCCAAATTGGATGATGATACAGGAGTCCGACTTAAATTAAAGATCAACAACTCAACGACTTGAGAGAACGCTACCTCTTCAATGTCTTGAACACTACCTCTTCAAATAGATCAACAACTCACTAATCAACCACTCTCCTTCCTCTACAAATCATTCATTATATGCTCTTTCATCGATTCATTCGCTGCTTTCCTTTGTTCTTCGATTCAAATGTGAGGTAATCCACCTTTCTTCTCCAATTTTTTTTTTTCTGTGTTGATTAGATTTGGTATTGAAAATTCTTAGATACCCATGATCGAGACTTTTTATAGAACTCTATAATTCTTTGTTCTATGCATTCTATGTGTTTGATGAATTATCTAAACCATAAAGTCAACGTTTGGTTGTTTTGAATTTCAGTGTTTATGCATTTTATGTGTTTGATGAATTGTCTAAACCATAAAGTCAATGTTTCGTGAAATGCCTATGAGAATATTGAATGTATTGTTCCATTGCCAACAAATTGAACTTCTGATTCTATATATGCAATTGATGAGTAGTTAATTAGCAATTTTTTTTATAAGGTGTTTAATTAAAGTCAAATCAATATCAATGAATACCCAAGTCCATAAACTAGTGTTACAATAAATCTATCTTATCTTTCAATCATTTTTTATAAGAAAGAGGTGTATATATATATTAAAATTATTAAAAAGTGTACAGAGAAGAATTTTGCTTCATCGCATTATTCATTAATTCTTAAAAATTAATTTTTAAAGCGAATAAACGAAAGCGAGTCAATCAATCACACGTCGTGAAACTATATATATATACACACAAAAAAAAACATACATGTAGCTAAACAACACATGCATAAATTTAAAAGTAAAAGCATTGTCACATGATGACCACATGACATGACATGTCATTCAGGACATCCATCGTGTTCAGTTCGATCCATCATCGATCTGCTTATACATATGCACATATATACATACACATACGTAGTTTTATGATTTTCTTAGAAAGTAATTGATATATGCCTTCATGCATGTCCCTATCGGTATCTATTCCTTATGTTATTTATAACTGATGCAAAGAATGACCCACCATGAGTCTCTCATGTTTATATCCCCTAACATGATGTCATGTGTCTGATTTCAAGTTTTAACACATATGTACATGTATATGGCCCGCCAAATTGAATGGTTCAGACACCTATCTAACTGATAAAGACACCGTACGTGATCAACATCATCTTCATCATCACCAATCTTTTAGTTTTATACATATGAAATTCCCCATTAATAATAAAGATTAACCATGTCATAGTATAAATTAATCAAACATTAACATACCGAGATATAATTATTGATTTTATATATATATAATGTAATAGCCTCCAAATTGGTTACTGTTTTGTGCATGTAGTTGCAAAGAAACGAACTCTTTAATTCTGACTAATTAAAGCTGAAACCAGGGGTTCAATTTCTTATAAGTTACATTATGTTTTCTTATATAGTTTCTTTAGGCCATATGAGGTTGAGGCGTCATATATTGGATTAGTCGAACCAAAATTAGAAGAGGATGAAAAAGGTTCCAAAGCTCATAATAGAGGGGTGTTGTTGTCATTTCACTCAACACATTTCGCCGAGACAAGCGCAATCTAAGTCCCCCCCCAACCCCTAACGTTCGTGGGCTGTGTTCCCAATAACTCTCACTTTCTCCCCTCCTTGGGATGTCCCAACCACCCCTCCCTACTTTCTCTCTCTCTTTGAACTTTTTTTTTTTTTTTTTCTTAATCAAACCCTCTCCTAGCTAGCTCTCATGTTATAAATAACCCCCCACACATGCAACCGCTCTTACACATGTACCAATTCTCTCGAATTAAACCCTATATATCTAATATTGTCACTCCCTCTTAATTATTTTGATTGATCATGATCTCTCTCTAGAATTTCTACGTCAATGGCAGAGATAATCGAGTACCAAACCAAAGCAACTACTACTAACACTAGCAGCAACAAACCCAACAACAACAACAACAACAACGTGCGATTGAAGCTCTTTGGCTTCAACGTGGCCGATCAAGATCACCAATCGGAGGAAGTGGACTCGGGCAAAACCCGATCCGGGTCGCCCGAGTCTGGCGGGTACCCGGCAACCGACGGCCGGAAATACGAGTGCCAATACTGCTGCCGAGAATTTGCCAATTCACAAGCCTTGGGTGGCCACCAAAATGCTCACAAAAAAGAGAGGCAACAACTTAAGAGAGCGCAAATGCATGCTAGTAGGACCTCGGCTTCCGGGTACGCTCGGAACCCGATGATCTCCGCCTTTGCTCCGACGCCGCACCTCTTAGGCCCGGCCACCCAAGTGGTGGTCCCCGCCAATTCTCCGCAAGTGGGCCCACCTTGGGTGTACTACTCCCGGACCGGACCGTCGTTCCACGTGTCGCATGGATGCGTGTTTCCTCAGGCGCAGCCGACGAGCCGAGTGGCGCCGATGGTTGTGGCTTATGGGAAGACTAGTAGTGGAGAGGAAGTGAGGAGAGGTGGCGGCGGCGGCGAAGGTGGCGGTGCGGTGGCGCCGTCGCTGAGTAGGTTTTCCGGAGGAGACGGTGGGCCCACCTTTGATGACGCGTTCGGCTTGGACTTGCATTTGAGCTTGGCGCCAGCCGCGCCGTGAGTTGGGTCCGGGTCGGGTTGTGATCCGTTTCGGGTTTAAGCCTTTTAGGCGTCTATTTTTGGCTGCTTGGGTCATTGTACATTTTCCATTGATTAATTTTTTTTTTTTTTTCAAGGAAGACAATTTTACTCATTTCAAAATTTTGTTCACGGAATTGATTTTCCCTGTTTTGCCTCTCTAACTCTAGTTTTGTGATTATACTTATACGTACTTGTAAAATGTAATTAAGATCTTGGTTTCTCTTTTCCCAATTAAGTAGCTAAACGAATTGAAAGGAATATAATAATTAGTTTAGTCATTCTGATCAAAAGCAATTTAATTAAGTTTTTTATACCAATAATAAGTTGCGTTTTTTTTAAAAAAAAAAAATGTAAACATAACTAAGTAATTAATAAAATGATATAAGCCAACAGAATACAATTAATTACAGTTATAAATAATTTGAAATAGAAAGTTTATTGTTGTTTTTAGATTTAAGTAATTAATAGAGAGCCCTAGATACGTAAGTCAATTAATTAAGGCATAAAGTATTATTTGGTCCCAATACATGATATATATAGTCGGCTCTCTTTTTTCTTCAAAAACTCTAAAAAAAAATTTCTTGATTCACTTTTGTGATTTTTGTTTTTGAACCACTGGATTGATCTTGTCTTTAGTTTTATTTTATAGTTAGTTTCTTCCCTAGTTGGAAATCTTTGATTTGTCTACTCTTTGTTGGGAAGTTTTGTTATTAGTTTTGTGGTTTTAATAGTTTTGTGTATTGTCATGAGATTTGATATTGCAGAGAGCAGTCTACGATTGTCAAACTATTTCAATTTTGCATTTATAATTACATTAATGGTAGTTTGTTTGAAAAAATAGGATTAGCGAATCAACGTATTTGATTTTATGTCTCATCCTGGTCTCGTATTGAGTCATAAATGATTAATGAAATTTCTCTTCAAAATAAATTATCATTTGGTCCCAGAACTTTCAAGCTCTTGTTGATTTGGACGTCCGCAAACTTTCGTCAACTTTCTTTTGGTCCATAAACTTTCATTTATCGCTCTACTTTTGATCATTTTGATAAGTTTGAAAGCAATGATCGCTAATAAAACGTTTCATTAGCAATTCAAGAGTGGGTCATAACTGATTCATCAACTCAAAAAAAAAAAAAAAAGATTATGAACTGCTTAGTTAACAACCGTTACTCTTTAAAGTTAATAAAATGATCAAATTAAGTATATATAGGAAAATAAAAGTTTGGGACTAAAAGTGAATTGATGAAATTTGATGATCAAATATAAAAAAAAAAATCGTAAATGTTAATTCAGGGGTGCCAAATGACTCTATTTGCCATTAATTAAAGGAAATATAACTAATTAAATGTGCGCTCTATCAAATGCATTAAATAATCGAAACCAAATGAAGATCCTTTTATCTTTTTTTTTTATCGCAAAGATCCTTTATATATAGTCGATCCTAGCTAAATTAAAAGCCTAGCTAGTAGCTACATATCCAAGCTTCTAGCTACTGTTGTTGTTAAATCTAACTATATAGCAATAATATAAAAGCCCACATTTATATAAGTTGATTAATGTCCATATATGAATGGTCGGCCAAAAGATTAATAATAATTAACAAGAGCATTAATTAATTAAAGTAACAATAAAATGTTGAAAGCCATGTGGCCACTATAATTAATTAAGAAGGTTTTAAAAAAAGTTCGAATATGTTTTTAATTAAAAATGAAGACTAATTTGTAGTGAAACAACGAGTATATATTATATAGATTATACATAGTTTTCTTTCATACATACATATATATATATATGTATACACACACACACACATTGTTAATTCTGTGTTGTCATGGTATATATATATATATATATTTATATGTAATATTTTATATAAAGGTTTGATTTATAGATATAAAAAGTGGGGTTCGACTAATGTCATATTTTTTTTGAGACCGATTGATGCATGTTATGGTAATTTTTTTTTTAAGAAAATTAAAATTAGTGCACAAATGGAGTGCACAAATGAAGCGCATAACTTACATGACACCTTGTGGTGTCCTTTTTTCAGATCTAGGGCTGCCAGAAAGTACATAAATGAAGTGCCACACGTACGCCCAATTTGTATTCTATGTCAACCAATCAATTTTCTTTTTTTATAAAAAAGAAACAATTACTTTTACCAAAGTTTAAATCTTTGACCTGTTTATTTTCAAACATCATATCAAATTATTGGGCCACCAATTAGTTAGTCCATCGATGTTATGTTTAAGTAACAAAAAAAAAGGAACAACAAAACCATATAGTTGATGAATTATTTCTGATGCTACTGGTTGGTGTAACATTGCCATCAAGGATTCAAGAACAATGAATAGCAATGATTTATTTTAAGTTGCCGAGGTTGCTACTAAAGTCTGTCAGTCGTCGCACCTAATTGTAATTGATTGATCGACACACGAGTTGTTACTTAGAAGAGAGTGAAATACACCAAAAGACAAAATCGATATAGTGAATAATTAAGGTGTTGTTATCACTGTATTTTTTTTTTTATAGAAAAGAAATAACTTTTGCACTCACTAAAGTTTAACTCACGTCCTTTTACTTTTAAATTTCATACCAAATTAACTATCGAACAACCCAATTGATTGTATCGCTATTACTACACGTGGTTTTTCTATTTTGCAACTAAGATTTTTGGTTGGTTATAGTTAAGTTTATCAAATAAATAATTAAATTATTAAGAGTTCTAAAATTAAGTAATACTTTTATTGGGGCGGGCGGGTAGTGATAATTTGATTATTGAAAAATAAATATGTCCAAAAATCGAATTTTAATGGAGATGGTTGAGATTAATTTATTTTAACAAGAGAGTTTGGTAAAATAGATTAACTTTTTTACATGATCATTAACCTTTTTCGATAAAATTTACATCATCAACATTTAAAAAAAAGATTAATGCCTAATAAAATTCGCGAGAATTTTTGAAATTAAACACATCTATCATCTCAATCCTGATCTCCCTGAAATCAAAACCTATTAAATTTTGTATACGATTGAATATTAATTAGTCCAAATTTATATATACACACACACACACACACGAGGGAGAGCGTATAGTATACGAAATGACTTAAGGTTTTGGAGATAAGGCTTCATCAAAATGTCAAGGTAAAATGGTGTCTAAACTCCTTATAAATTTATAACATATTTTTTATTAATTTGAATACCGATATATGTACAATGGAGGTTTATTATTAACAAAACCAATAGTTTCTAGTCCAATATATATATATATATGTTCTCTCATCTTAGAAAATTAATCAAGGAATTAAGTTGTTTTTCTAACGTCAATATTAATTGTTATTATCAGTATTCATATATAATAATACCTAATATACAATTAATCTGCACTACAGGAAAATAAACAACTTTTTGCATCAATCAAGGTTTGAATTCATGATTTCTTACTTTCAAATCGCATACTAAATCATTGAACAACTTAATTGGTGGGTATTGCGCTATAGGGTTAGTCAAGATGCATGTAACTAATTAACATATTTTTAATTAAACACAACTGTGAGGGACAACATTAATATGCAATTAAAATTAAACTAATCAGAATCGTGCAATTAAAGGCTATAGCTTTATTATTGCTTGATTTGTGGTGCTTAAACGTCATAAGTAAAACTAATTAAAAGTCGACACTTATGGTTAAAGCTTGCGTGTAAGCACGAAAAAATGATAATATTGCATGTCAATCACATATAAATATAAATATGTATAGACTAATAGACACAAAATATAATGTGCATGGCTAGTGCTCTCTATTAATAAACAAAATGCCTAGCTATATGGTCAAAAGGCCAGATATCAGTGTCTACGTTTCACCTTTACCCAATTAGGAGAAAAATATGAAAATTATTTTTTTGTTTATTGGAACGAAACAACTTCTTGAACTCACCAAGATTTGAATCATCATCTCTTACTTTCAAATTATCCCATACTAAATCATTACTAAACCATTAGACTACCCATTTGATTTGTGAAACATACACAAAGCGTACGCACGCACACGGGAGATTATAAACAAAAAAAAGAAGAATCACTTGTTTAATTAGTTGATTTAAGCAGTGGCGGAACCAGAAAATTTTGTTAGGGGGCAAATTTGACCTTAACTTTTTTTTCTAAAAAAAAATCAGTGTGAAAATTAAGTAAAAAAAAATAAATTAACAATACATAAAGTACCTACTATATAAGGGGTCTCGGAGTTTAGGGGGGCGACCGTATGATGAAAAACTAATTAAGCATAACAATTTTTTTTTTTGATAATATATAGGGGTATTATAGGGGGTATCGGAGGGAAGGGGGCGACTCCCCCCCCACCAGATTGAAGTATTTGCATATAATATTGTTGGGATGTGTTAATCTCACGTTAGTTAAGTGTGAGTTCATAGAGAAGTACTTAAATTGTAGTTATATATATATCCAAATAGTACCGATGTTTTTAAAGTAGAACCTCACACCTGTGGACGTAAGGTGGTTAAGCTGAGGACAATGTCGATGCCTAGTGAGATCAATAGACCCGCGGATAAAGGCGAAGGTAGGTCCAACAAATATTGATTAATTAGCAGCTCGGTTAGACACTTTGGAGGTTTAGTCTATGTGAGGGAACACAAAAAAGATTATAAAGATTTCAGATTAGATTGGATTGGATGCTTTTATTGAGCTGCTTTTGAAATTGTATGGTGTTTGGTCTGAAACTTTTGAGCAAAGAGTGAACGAAAAGGGCCGGTTTCAAAAACATATATAATCATGGGATTTGAAAATTTGTGCGACTTGAAACACACTTTTTTCTCTCTCTCTCTCTCTCTCTCGCTTTATATATATATACATAGTTTTTGGCATTAATTAGTTTAGGCAACAATATTTTATGTTTGTTATATAAGATCCAAGGTAGCTTTCAATGAGAAAGGTAGAAATTTAAAGTTAGAGAGGAAATCATGCATTCCCATAACTTTTGCTAAGCCTGATCTTTCCTTGTGGTTGTGAGTTGGGATCCAATCTTTTCTTGCATAGAACTGATTTTGACACCCACTTCTTCCAACCCTACACCAATCAAACTCTCTATGGTTTGGAGACAAAAGAAAACATATCTAACCTCTCCATTTGTCCACACTTGCCACCTTTTTAATTTTTAAGATTTTTTAATCCTAGCTATAGATAACATTAATTAGAAACTTAGTAAGAGTACTCCTATATATATAGTTCTCTGGGGTTGCACTTCATATATATATATATATATATAAATGTGTTAGATTCATTATTTACTTAATTATTCTTTTTATTATTATTTTAGGTTTCTCAGCTAGCTTTTGCACTCTTTGAAATTATTTCTAAAGTCTTTGGATGCACTCTTAATCAATTAAGAATTGCATGTTAATCAAAATTAACATGGGATGCATTAATTAAAATGAATTTAAAAGATTTGCAAAGCTCACCATCAATTGCACTAATCAATTGAAAAAATTTGAATTGCATGTTGAATTTACTAAAGCTATATTGATGTTGATGTTGACCTACTTTTTAATTTTCTTTGAGAGAAATTTAGCTAGTGTTTTGGACCAAAAAGATATTGTATAACTACTTATTATAAATTTATAAGTCTCTTAATTATTTTTATCACCGTGTTTTGTCAAAAGTTTAATACCTTAATTGTACGGTTAATATGATCCCCACCTGTTGGCTAGCTAGCTAGTGATCGATCGATGTAGATATATACTTTATGTCTCATGCACTGAAATATTGTTCAGTTTTGGCAGATTTATTGTGGCAATGCACGGTCTTAATCTTTCAAATGTCCCAATTTATCCCCCACTAATTAGTACAATATATATATATAATTGTCACATATGGTACTACACGAATGCGACGTGGATAAAGCCCTAGATTATGATCCTTGAATGATAGTGAGTGGACATGTATGTATGCACGCATGCATGTAATTACATAGGAATTAGAATTAATGTCACCAATTATATATGAATTCATACTCCATATTAAAATATTTTCCTTTTTAACGGTTCATGTTAGGAGGTTGGAGTCTCAACATGTCAAGTTGATTTATTTCTTATCAAAAAAAAAAAAAAAAAAAGAAAGAGAACAAGTGGATGTGTACGAAGTGTACTTCACTGTTAGTCCTACTGTCCTAGGAGCAATGTGTCTTCTTTTGAATTGATGAGGCTGGGATTGATACTGGAGTAACCGGACTAACTGGGAAAAGGAATCAATAATTGTCTACGGTTATGTAACACTTATCAGTGATAGTACAGGGCGTAAAAGAAGTGAAGTGAGAAGGCCTTTTTTTTTTTAATGTTCAAATGAGAAAGGCCTACTTTAATGTATAGTATATATGTTTGAATGACGATAAAAAAAGGAAAAAGTTTGGGCAAGTCACTTTGAGAATCGAGATTGACGTTGAGTTATCAATCCATTCGGTTGCCGTGTGATACATCTTGACACGAGTGCGTGCATGTGCATGCACACCTCAAAATGTAATGAAAAAGCAACGAGTGGATTGATGCTCAAAGTGATTTATACTAGTAATTTCCAAAAAAAAATGTCTCAATGATATGCATCAGATGGACTTGAGATATGTTATAATTCAGTTCGACCAACCACAAAATCTTGAACAGCGTATAATTAAGCTTCACTGCTAATTTGTAAGGTAGTATTCAGTTTCTATATTATAATATAGTAATTAAGCTACCCTACTTTTCAATTGTTAGCAACTAGCTAAGTTGTCAATTAGTTTTACCAAATAAAACCATAAACCAGTACTTCTAAGAACATCTCCAATAAATGAAATGTGGATTGAATGTTAATGCGTGTCTCCTAAGACTAAATAGACATTAAGAGTGAAAAATCTCTTCAATAGAATCTGCATTTTAAATGTTGAGTTGATGTAGATAGACATTGTCTATTTTTAATATTTACTTCTAGACGGTGCTATCCATATATAGCCGCTCGACAATTCTCTTGAAAATATATACATAAATAATAAGTTTTTAAAATAAAAAGTGCAATCCACAATTACCATTGAACAACACTTTTGAGCTTCAATATATATTTAAGCCACATCCTCTCCACATTGCTGACGTGCATCAATCCACACCTACAATCCACATTTACCATTAGAGATGCTCTAATAGTTTAAAACCTTGAACTTTGCAGTAAAATCACGTATCTAACTTATAAGAAAATAAAATGTTTAGAAATCTACAATAACAACAAGTCCCAAACAACTCGGGGTCGGCTAAAAAAATTAAAAAAATAAAATTACAAATTGGGCTTGAATTGAGTAGCCCAAAACCAAATTCGGGCCTCCAAGCCCCAACAAAAAAAAAAAAAAAAAAAAAAAAAAAATCAAAGTAGACATCGACACATAAAACTAAAAATCCACAAACCACAGCACCTGCATTCGCTCTTCAGCTCGTCGAATCTCTGCCCTAAACAGTCCTCCCCCTCTTTATCTCTAATCATTTGAACGAATTGTTCTTGATATCACTTGTTGTGCACATCATCGAATTTGAGGTGTTTCTTTTGTGTAGACGTACGAATGTCGCACGCGGTCACGGCGCCGTGGCTGGTTGTTGGGCTTGGGAATCCTGGAAATAAATTCCACGGAACCAGGCACAATGTACGTATGTATGTATTTACGTAGATTTACTTTTTTAAGATACATTTAACTTACATTATTTTGTGATATGTGATTTGTGGATTGTAGGTTGGTTTTGAAATGATTGATCACATTTCTAAAGCGGAAGGGATTAAGTTGAATACGATACAGTCCAAGGCGCTATTAGGCATAGGTAAATGTTTTGTGCAATTTCTTATGTGTTATGATCACTTGGTTGTTAACCCTCACTACAATACGACTGGTGGTCTCTTTCTGCAATCCCGGGGCCGGTGGGACTAATAAGACAAAGTGTCTTGATATCCAACAACAACAACAACAACAACATAGCCTCAGTAAAGATTAAAAGTGATCTGCCGATAGTGCAATTGATGGTCCGTGCAACAATAACAACTAAAAAAAAAAAAAAAAAAAGGTCACTTGGTAGTTTTGTCGAATGGTGATTCGAGAGACTTTCTTGTGTGTGGTGTATGGAATGCTGTTTCATCTAGTTTTAATTTCTTAATTATTTAGTGACACTTTCGCGGTGTTCAACTTTGATGATGTTCGGAGTTTAGAATCTTATGTTGGTTATAGTTGTTACTTGTTAGTGCTACTTAATAGAGAAAGGCATGTACTTCACATTAATGAACTGAGCCGTCATGCTAATCTAACGAGATTGTATAATCACATTGCGTATGCTTTTTTTTTTTTACTTTAGTGAGATGTAATGCAATTGAAATTGGGGATCGAAACATGTTAGACCTTGCATTACCAAATCATCTTGTGAGTTGAGAGTCTATTCTTATGTCCTGCGAATTGCAACATCATCATGGCGGCATGAATTTTCCTCGGGTGTAGGTTGCTAATGCCCTGTTTTACAATTGTGGTTTTCTTGGATTATCCTAACATCATCTTTAATCTTCGCATCATATCCATTTTCTCAAGGCTACAAGTTGCTAATGTCAATTTTATTTGATTTCTCTCGTCCTTGACTTTAAATCTTGGTCTTTTTGCCGAATTCTTGCTTCAAGATATTTCCAAAACATTTCCACAGTATTGTGTATGTCTCCACTCGGAACATTTACACAATACTGTTGCAGTCGCCTAATATCTCCTTGTCCACCGAAGTATAAGTTTGTGGTCTCTCTCCTTGTCCACCCAAGTATGGGGTTTCAGTGATTATGTGGATTATGCACAAGGTTCGCTCTGTTATTCCAATCGAAAGAAAAGCATTTTTTTTTTTTTTACCCACAAGTAAGATTTTGCAGTCCAATCAAGTGGTAGCCCCCCTAGTTTTGCATGTTCTCACCTCTTTATGAAGTTGAGGATTTGAGTCTCCATGGGGGCTTCGATATTGGTTGGGGTGGTGTAGTCTGCGGATAGGTTTCTTATATTTGAAAAAGAAGTATGATTCTATATTTTCTAAGCTGAGATTCTGAGAAGGGAAAAGTTTCTTATGCGGAAGAGAGTCTTAATATTAAATGATTTAATAATAAAAGTATTATCTACATGAAATAGAATAGAACAGTGAGATGTTTGTGTTATTTGCTTGTCCTTTTGTACTTCTTATTATAGCTGTAAATTGTGCATATTTCTTTCAATCACTTTGCATTTACTTTTGCATGCTCTCTTATGCAACCCTCTCTATGTTTCTTTATTCTTGCTACCTGGTAATGAAGGAAAATTTAAGTCCCTGAACTTCTTAATGGCATTGGAGTAGGTATGGCTGCATTTAGATTTCATGGTATAATATGCAAACAAAAATCTCTGTCAAATTGTGGATAACCTAGATTCTCGGTTGGAGAATTCTTGCCATATCTGCACGTTAATCTTTTCTTAAAAAATGTTCTCTTATATACACTTTAAGCACAAGTTTCTTTCTTCTTTGGATTCGGTGTTTATTTAGCTTCTATGTGCAGGTTCAATTGGAGAGGTTCCCATTTTGTTAGCAAAACCTCAGACATACATGAATTTCTGTGGAGAAGCAGTTAGGTTCTCACCCATCATTTTATACCACTTAAAATTGTTGCATGTTTTCCTTCATGATTCTTCTTTTTTTTTTTTTTTGATTTAAAAAGAATGTTATTCCTTCTTTGTTTACTTACTATAAAACATTCATATATTTGTGTGGCTGCATGGATATCTTCTTGTATGTATGTATGTGTATCAAATGATTAAGATTAAGGAGTACAATGTTTGGACTTCAGAGCTCAACTTTAGTTTCAGTCCTTCTTACATATCCTCTCAGTCAATTTAAAGCGACCATCTTTTAAGTATGACATCTTTTCCTGTTAAAATTTAGGTTGGACCACTTGCTACCTACTACCAAGTTCCTTTACGCCATATCCTACTGGTATGTGATGTGGTCATACTAGCTTTTGAATAGGTTTTAGTGAATTTAGTTTAAAAAAATGACTTAATGTTTTGATACTATTTTTTGTTGAACTTGTGAATTGCAGGTTTATGATGAGATGAGCTTACCAAATGGTGTCTTGAGGCTTCAACCAAAAGGTGGACACGGACATCATAATGGGTATACTTTTGCTGAAAATGACTTTGAAGCTTTTAGACATCTTAAATGCTTGGATTAGTCCTTGTAAATTGTTCAGATAATTCAGGAAGCATTTGAACCAAGAAAATGTTGGTCTTTACACTTTTTCTTGGACAATGCTCCCACTTGTGCTATTAGAAAAGAAAATGCTTTCTACACCAAAAAAAAAAAAAAAAAAAAAAAGAAAAGGAAAATGCTGTCGTGCCCACAAGTAGGGCACGCGTGAGGGGTACGCCTTGATTCTCGGGGCGCACACTCATCCCGAGGTGTATTGAGGGTAGACGACGAGTTGCGTGCCCCCTCGTGCATGTCCTACCAGGGCACGCTAGCACTTCTCAGGATTTTTTCCCTAGGATTTTCAGTGAAGGAAATTCTTAAGGATGGAGTATGACAGTATCCTTGTTTTTAACTGAAGATCATCTCGCTCTAGTCTTTGCTATAGAGCTATTTCCCGCATGGACATTAGCACGGATTGATGACGCATTGATGCTTACTTTGAACTATGCCATGTTTGAACATTACAGTAAACCCTGCATATGCTGCTATACGTTGACTTTCTTTCGTGCTATTGTTGCATCCTGTACGATTTTGCGGTTCCTTGCACACGATTTTACTACATTGACTCCATAATATACATATTTTTGAACTATATCATATTCGAATATTAAGATACATGGAGTAGCATTCCACCGTGGATGTGGGTATGAGAGGATTTCATTGTGACTGACTATTACATTGTATGAGCCTAAAGAGTATCCCATTTAGCAGTATATCTTCTAAAGAACTATATAACTCATATATGCATTAAGAGACTCAATGGTTCAAGTTAAGTAAAGTAGGCATGAAAAATTGAGCTGGAATAAAAAGTGCCTGAATTATACTCCCTAATGTTTCCAATGAAATTGTTTCCTCCTATGTTTGGCAAAATATGATAAAAATATCTTGCAGATGCATGCAGCTATGAATTTCATTATAATTTGCTATAACTCTGGTGCTAGTAAACGAACTCCTGCATACTAATATTGGTACTGAATCATTGATCATCTTCTCTTCCTGATGAGGTTTCATGTTTTGGATTCAACAAACTACATTGGGCAATTCGATGCTTCACTTTGACTATGTTAACCTGCATAGGATTTGCCATCTTTTATTGTGTAATTGTTGTGGTCGGAATGCCAAAAGTTTATATGCATCACAACGATGTCTTTTTTACGTCCATGGATGCCGTGCTGGATTTCTTGAATGTCCGACTTTGACACCTAATGCATCTATTTTTGTTATTGGCGTTCTCTTCCAACAGGGTGAAATGTGTAATTGATCATTTGGATGGTTGTCGCGGATTTCCCAGGCTATGCATAGGTTGATTTTTGAACCTCGCCTAATAATAATTTTGATATTCCATTTCATGGTTCATACCCCTTCAGAGGTTCAAGTTTCCCAGTTTAAAGCTATGTACTGTGTGCAGGCATTGGAAATCCTCCCGGAACCATGGACATGAAAGCTTTTCTACTACAGAAATTCAGCTCAGAAGAGCGAAAGCAGGTAGATTACATGAGATATTTTACGATTGAGGCTTTGTTGTTGTCGTTGTTGTTTCGGTTCTTCATAGCTATTATCTTCTGATGCAAAGATTACATGAGATATGTTGTTGTAAATTTTCAGGTGGATGCAGCCCTTGAACAAGGGGTGGAAGCTGTGAGGACACTTGTACTTGAAGGCTTTGATGACAACATTACCAGATTCAATTTGGGCCAGAAATACAAATACCATAAAGTTTGATTAGTCTTGGTTAAACTTAGATCAAGCTTTTATTATTGAAAAACTGAATGTATGTATGTAGGTATCTGTGCATGTAAGTCTAGCGTCAGCTAACATCTTTTGAAGGTGATTTCTTGGTCTAATTATCTTGATTAGTTAATAGGCCCTCATTGTGGTGGTGTTACGGATAATCTTTGAATCACGCAAGGGACACACCTTATACTGCAAGAGATACATCTCAAAAAGTTAGAACACTTGCGGCTAGAGATGTAAGTGGGGCAGAGAATTTTTATGGGGACGGGGATTTCTCGCAACGAGGATGATAGGATAGGGAATTTAAATAGGGATGGAAGTGGGGATTGAGATAAAATTTTATACCCACGCGAGTATAAGTATGGAGATGAAAAAAAAAAAATTTGCGGGGATCCTCGTGAGGAATCGCCATTTGTAAAATCTGTGGGGATCCTCATGGGGATTACCCATGGGGATCCTGCTGAGGTCCTCGTATGTATCAAATACATTTATATATATATTGTATATATCAATTTTATATAATATTATAAGACTTTCACTCAAAATACTAGTGATAAACAAACTCTAATGTGATTTATAATTTAAACTTGTTTGGTTAATTATATATTTTGTTTTGAATTGTTTGCAACTATATTTATATGTTATACTTTATTTGATTGAGATTTTTAACAATCGTGATCCTATGTATGTGTATCATACTTTTTATAAATTTTTTGAAAAAAAATAAATGAGAAAAATATTTCCCCACGGTGATTATTTGCAAATATCCTGTAAGAATCTCTATGTTGGGATCTTCAATATGGAAAATGAAATGGGAAATAGTTTTTTTTTATAGGGATTTTCTATTCTTGCGGGGATTAGGCGAGGATGGGATGGGGATGAAAGTTCGTTTCCGCATGGAGATGGGTATGAGGATATGGGGATGAATTTTTTAGGGAAGATAGGGATAGAGATGGGGTCCTCATCCCCTACCCTCTCTATTTGCATCCTTGCGGCAAAAATTTTATTTATTTGAAAGTGCACGAGCTACAAAATTGTAAGGCTGAAAGCTCAAGGTAAATCATCCTCAAAGTAGTTTGGTTGAGTTCTAAAAAACCTCTTTCCTTGGCGCTTAATTTAGTGTATTTAACGATGTACTTTCCAAATTAGTTGAAGTCGATCTTCAAAGAAGTAAAATTTTTCCTAGCAAAAGTTACTCTAGTTTGAAACCTCTCTACTTAAGGAACTCGAATATTTGTAAAAAGAAAAACTCGATAGCATAAGAGATACTAATCACTTAACCATCATATAAAAGTAAAATTAATTAGTACTATTCAATTTATTATTTTAAATCCAAATTTTAGTGATCAAATTAAGTCAAATTAAGGTACCCGAGACCGCCTTGTTTTGGATGGGCTTGAGTTTGTATTTGTAAACTTACGCCCGCCCGGATCGCCCACCAACTACTTAAAAGTATTTTTTAAATATAAAAATTTCTATTTAGGACTTGTTTGGGGTGGATTTAGGCAAGGGCTTAAGAGATCCAACGACTAGTTGACAAGTCTAAATAGAACTATAAAATCTAACCCAATCCGATTAGGCAAGAGCATAAAGTATCATTTGATCCTTGAATTTTCAAGCTTCTTTTAACTTTTATCAGTCCATTTTTTATCTTTGAACTTTCATTTCCCTCTATATTTGGTTCTACTGTTAAGTTTGACGAATAACCATCACTACAAAGCGCTTCACAAGCAATTTACGAGCGGTTCACAATTGATTTATTAATTCCAAAAATCGATCGTGAACCACTTTGTTAGTAATCGTTGCTCTTCAAACTTAATAAAAGAATTAAAAGTAGATGAACATGAAAGTTTGAGGCTGTGAAGTCAACTAATAAAAGTTTGATGACCGAATCAAGAAAAAATGAGAGTTCAAAAAAAAAACAAAAGGAGATTTTCGTTCCCAGTCTTTAGATTGCTGCCACATGGCCACAAATCACACTCCCGGTCCGGCACGGCCTGCCCCAACCTCTCAACGTGTCAACCCATATCAGCCGTCGGATCAAACGCAACGAATTCAACCCAAAAACCTTAAATCAACGGCTGATATACAAATCCAAAGATCAATGGGACCCACTTGAAAATTAGAACGTTATGATCGGTAGACCAAAACCCAAAAAAGCGAAACAGAGCACCTCTTCTTCTATTTCCCAAATCAGACCGTTAGAAAGCAGAGACACTAAAAAAACAGAGCAAAAACAGAGTACACAACACAACTGCTTTGAATTTCTTCTCTGAATTTGCTCAATTTCATGGCTGCCATTAACGTGGCTTCCAAGCCCACCCAAGAGTCCTTCTTCTTCTCTCTCGACCCCAAAACCTCTCTATTGTCTCTCAATTCAGAGACTCTCCCACCAGTGAATCTCTGTTTGGAGAGAGGGCCCAGATACAGAGAGTACTCAGAATTGAGAGAATTGAAGCTCAAATTGAAGCACCAACAGTACCAACAACAGCAATTGATTGAAATTGAGGAGCCGGAGCCCACATTGACGCCGCCCAAGAAGAGGGTGACATTCCAGGGCGGCGGAGACAGCGGCCGGCGGGC
Source organism: Stephania yunnanensis (assembly GCA_039657365.1). Lineage (NCBI taxonomy): Eukaryota > Viridiplantae > Streptophyta > Magnoliopsida > Ranunculales > Menispermaceae > Stephania > Stephania yunnanensis. The sequence continues at coordinate 51,620,855 of CM077588.1, read as the reverse complement.
GATGAGGCGGTCTGCTTCGATGGTGGCGCAGTCGGTGCCGGACTTCTCTGCGGTGCTGAGGAAGGAAAATAGGAGGCCGGCGGAGGCGGCGACAATGACGCCGCCGTCGAAGGGGGCGGCGGCGGGGAAGGCGGTGAAATTGAGTGGGAGTAGGTCGGCGGGCGGCGGAGAGAAGAAGGGAGGCGGTGGCGCCGCCGCCGCGGCGAGGAAGAGCTATGCTAGTATTGAGGAATTGAGGGGGTTGGGGGCTGGAGTTGGTAATGCCATTAATGGAGTTGGAGGGAGGAGTGGGAGAAATTACAAGATTTTGGGTCAGAGATTGTGCTGAAGTTTCATAGATTTTCAATAGTCGCAGATGGGATTTCTCTTGTTCAATTTTTTTTTTTTGGATCTCGTGGGATTGCATTCAAATTGTTTATTGATGTTAATGGTGATCTTTAACCCGTCGGGTTTGCTACGATAGTAAAAGAGTGCAGGCGGAGTTAAGCGCACGACTTTGGTTTCGATTCCTCAGTGTGGCAAGATTGCTCGAGTAACTGAGGTACACGCAGGCCAATTGCAATAAGCATGCTCGCTTGGACGCCTAAAGATATCAAAAAAAAAAAGTTCATGGTGATTTTTGGTGGGTTTTTCACAGTTTGATGAGATTTTGAATGATTGAGATTGTATCAGCATTGATTTGTGATGTATCATATAATAGCCAAAATAAGCAAATTTTACTGAGATTATTACCAAATTGTTGTTGTTTCAAGTGGTAAGAAACTCTAGCTCAACTATGCCTCTTTTATGAAGCTTGACAGTGCGTAAACACGAATTAGTTAATGCAGTTAGTGTAGATTCTGCGTCGAAAACCCAAAAAGAAAAAAAAAAAAAAAATCCAATAAACTTCATTTCTTTGTCAAATTGGAGGACCCAAAAATACAGCTTGTTTACAATACAGTTTGACTAGAGTAGCAGAAATGAATTTAACATCTAAGCAAAGTTAAGTTCATTAGAGCATAATAGATAGTTAGACACATACAACATTCATCTACAGACTACAGAACAGCCCTTCTCCTACCCAATAATACTCAAAATAATGCAATTCACAAGGGAAAGATGGAACCAAAAAAAAAAGTGCTTCCTAAAATGGTAACTTCTACAGTGATTCCATCTGCAGTGAGGGAGAGTATGGCACACATCGATCTATGTCCACGACCAGTTCATCGATCAAGACATGAAGCAAGTGGAGTTCGATTTCATCGCCCGTCTCAAGGGATTCGATCTCGAAACCTGTCCATTTTGATAAATCATGGTTCAACTCCATTTCCATTATCTCATCTGGGGCATTGCTAGCCAAAGTTGTCCATTTTCGGATTTCCTGGCAAACCTCGCGAGTCAAGAACCCGCCATTCATGAGCATTGGCAGTCTTGTCCAGCCCTTAAATCTGCAGTCCCGGATGTCACTGTATTTTGAGCTCAAAAACTCAATCAAACAGTCAAATAGAAATCGCCTAAAATAAACTTTCTCCTTCGCCTCCACGGATCCTGTAGAGCTTGTCCACTCGGAATAAAAAATGGTCTCGAGCTTGTGAAGAGGAAATATAAGGAAATCTTCAAGAAGGATATCATCATCTCGAGCATCGGTTCCCAGTAGCAGTCCTGCATTGACAAAGACCTCCCAGGCCTGGGTAAGATCATTCCCCACTACTTCGACATATGCAGGATCGACATTGCAGTATACACTGTATGCATCAATCAGGGAACTCTTCATCTTGTCACTTCTGGATTTCCCAATATTAAATGAATTTGCGGAATCGGAGAAATCCACATCGAGTTCTGACCGTTCAAGTTGATCAAAGGAGCATTCTATGGACTCTGGGAAAAGCTTACAACCTGAATCAGAAACATTTAAGATAGCATATCAAAGAGGAATGAAGATATTATTTATTTATTTATTTTTAAAAAAGTGTATTAACTAAGAGGAATTTAGATGGTTTGGAAAGTTCACTATCAATTGTAGTAAATCGAGCACAATGAAAGTGTTTGATCCATGATGCCGACCCAATCAATTTGGGACTGAGGCTATGTTGCTGCTGTTGTATTTATTTTAAAAAAAGCCTATGAACCAACATGGAAAATAAATGAGGCAACTTGTGATTCTTACCTGAATAATCATCAAGACTCTCAGAAAGGCAACTTTCATTGGAAAAACAAGCATCAAGAACAGATCCTGGGCTCGGTTGCTCACTTTCACCAGCTAGACAAAACCGGGTACACGACCTTGAGCTTTTCCTGCTGCCTGTATTGTATAACAAGCAAAGCAAGTTGGAAGAGAGATGAGAATATTAATTAGACCAAGAATTTTTTTTTTCGAACTTTAGAAATATTAGTACTTTCTTTTTGGATGAATGATATTTAATATTTGATTAACCAAACAGATTTGAACCAAAAGTGATACCCACTAGTTAATAGATTTAAGAAACAGCCTATTCAAGATCAAGAATAATATGTACAGCAACCTTCCCTGTAAATCCTCATTCAATGGGCACACTTAAAAAGTTAAGGGAAGGAATTAGAGTGGCTAGGGAAAATCATGAGGAAAGAATTTAAAGGGGTGTTTGAACTTGAATATTTGAATGATAACAAGGAAGATGATGATGAGAAAATGGGAAGTTGAAGTTGAAACCATACGGATAAAAAAGAACCGTCTGCATTTGAACAACTGAATTCATCTGCGGGGTCCTTTTCGGTCACCCTCATAGTTAGACACCCTGTGCTGAGAACATGCATAGGGTGGCGTTTCAAGCCCAAAGGCAAGACTAGTTTACGCACAAGAAGTTGAAACTTCAAACATTCACGGAAACATGCATAGTGAAGTACTCATCGAAACTCAGTAATACATTTGAGCAAAACATTTAAACAAGAGTGTCATGCCAAAAGATTTTTTAAAGCGAAGTCTATGAATTAAACAAATCAAGAATACATATTGAGAGCAACCAAACAAGGAAATTCCTAAAACTGAATATGAAGGAATTATCAAGCATATGAAAAATGAACCTTAGTAAAGATTGATTGAAGCTGCTACAAAGAAAATGCAAGAAATAACTGACCTGAAGCTTTTTATTTGTGTCGAACCTCTCATACTGCGAGGAGCTATCACTAAAATGATCTTGGACTATGTCACTCGCACCATCTTCCTGGCAATACTCCATAGGGATGTTAATTTCATCCTCCTGGCAGATGGCCCTTTCTGCAGCAAGAGCACATATCAGCTCTTCAAGAATTGCTGCAGTAGATCTCCCTGGAAGAGCATTATTCGTTCCCATATCATCCCTATCTTTCGTCAGTTCCTTTAACTTCTCTTCAAGGAGAGCACCGATTGCTTCTCCTCTACTTTTTGTCGCAATCTGAGCAGATGAATTTCCTTCACTTGCATCTGATTTAGACCTTTTATCAAGGACAGTGCCAGCAGGTCTACATTTTAACTGATCTTTTTTCTTGTCCATTTGTTTTTTAGGTATGACGATCTCTGTTGCGCGCTTCATTGGGGAGTTAAAAGTAAAAGAAACAACATTTGCTCCCTTTCTTCCACCTTTAAGATCGAATGGAGCCAGACACTCGCCCTTGTCACAATTCTTATTCATGGGTGAGGCACCAAGTCCCGCAATGTTTCCAAAGATTTCGCTGCCTCCAGTTTCCCTTTGCTTTCTTAAGGTGGAAGAGCCAATTCCCATACCTTCAACATCAGGCTTGTTACCAACTGTTCGTTTCTTTCTAGTTGGCATCCTTGCTCTTGAGGAAGGGTCACCACTTCCATTCCGTAAATTCTTTTCATCCTCAAATTTACTCTTACCAAGTTGCTTAGATGTCATCCGAGGTCTCATACAGCCAGCCAAGCTTTGCTCTAAGCCGACATCCCTAATCCCATTAATGGGCGAGACAAATGGGTCCCTGTCATATTGCAGATTGCTTGAACTGGGCCTAGATATTCCTCTACCCCTAACTAAGAAATCCTGACTTTGCCTATGTGTATTATGCTTGGAGCCACCAGAGGAAATAACATCTTTTTGAGGCTTAACATGTTGATTTGGCCTCCAGTGATGTTCCACATCTAATTTAAAATGATGCTTTGTATCCGAATTCATTTTACTTCTCATCCCTACATCAAATACAGCTTCAGTACTATGACATATAGTTTCTTCCTGATCTCTAGAAGCCAAATTACTTCCATGCTCAATAAACACTGTAGATGGTTTAATTCTACTCTTACCAAACTCATTAGGAAAAGCATTGCTTAAAACCGAGGCGGAGGATGCAAAGCCCGGTCTCGAGTCCACAACATCCAGCAAATTACCGCAACTTTTGCATGATGATTCCCCTTTATAGGAATTAACAGAATCAGCAGAAAAACGCGGTTGTTTAGATTGATTAGGCGCCAGAAGCACCGGGCATTCAGTCATTACCACATCCCTGGGTGGAAGATGCAGAGAAGGACCATAAGTAAGAGCACATTTTGCCCGGTTAGTAGCTTGCATTCCGGGCTCCAAAATCTTTGCGGCAGCTTCCATTAACCGTGCTGCATTCCTTCCCATCCGTGGACTTTTCACTGGAGAAGAAAGCTTTGGCTGCTCTTTTCTCGACCTATGCGACAACATACTCTTCAGCTGAATTGCTTGCATTGCTTCGGCCCGAAACCGAGTAACCGGTTTTCTCTCAAACAATCCGGTCCTCTGAAGCTTCGAAGGCCTAGAATCCATCTTTGCTTGTCCTTTCAGCACCTGATCATTAGAAACCACAAAACCATGCTCCCTAGCACTTCTATTTTCTCCGCCGACCCCAAATTCCGACCCCGAAGCCTGTTCGGATCTCCCTCGCAGCGTCGATGGCATGGATTCCAGCCCCATGAGCCTTGCAACCAAACCAGGAGCTTTCATTTCATGGGTTCGCTCCACCGATGCCGAAGAACAATCAGAACTCTTCATATTTGGGAATCCCCCACAATTTTCATCAGCAGTCTAGATAATCACAACAACAACAACAACAACAAAATCCATTACACAAACAACTCAACCAATTGAAAGCAAAACACTATCAATCAAACCAAAAAGACTGCTAAGAAAACAAAATTGAGATACCAAAAGATGCTTGGCCATGGGAAACTTGTCATCTCTACCAAATTTCTTCGACGCGCGTTTCGCTCGCGCTAAGATTATCAAATAAAACAACAATGTACATCAATTTGATTCACCCAGAATGAAAAACCACAAAAACAATCAAAAAGTTTCAATCTTTAAGCTCAAACCTGCTGGCAAGAGCTTCTTAGAGAACAATTTCTTCTTCGCAAGCCGTCTGTTCCAATCGAAGAGCTGAAAGAAGATCCCAACACAACCGCCAGACCTCTGCGGCTTCTTCTCCGTGATCGCTAAACTCGACGAAGAACTTCCTCTCCCACAACCACTATCGCTCATTTCTTAGCTCTATCAACAAAATGCCCAGACCCTAAACAATGTCTCCACTGTTCTTCCACTCCCACAAAAACCCTAAACCCTAAAAAACCCCAATTCGATTACCCACCAATGCCATCACATTCCTCAACGTGCTCCCCACCCAAACCCTAAAATGTCAACTTTTTCACAGTTCTTCCACTCCAATTCACTTCAAATCCTCCGAAACCCTAAAAATTACATCTTTTCAGGGTTCCAATACCAAGCAATGCAGCAGCACATGCCCTAAACCCTACAAAACGCCTGAAACCGTTCAAAAAGGCGAGCAGAAGTAATCCACAAGAAGAAATGCGAAACAGGGACTTGTCAATCAGTCCAGTTTGTCAAATCAAACACGAAAAGTACCCAAATTGACTATAAATCAAACACGCATTGCGAGATGGGGAACAATTTCGCAAACCCTAGAGGGCAAGTCCAGCTCGAGCTACTGCCATGGCAGCTCAAAAGCTACTCTGCACCACCAATCTTGAACTAGTACAGTAGGTGCGCAGGATAAGAGGGGGGATGAGTGCGCAGGATAAGGGAGTGAGAGTGAGACTAGAAGACAAAGTTAGTGCCCCCTCTCTCTCTATGCGTGCAGTAATGTGTCAACGTCTTTGGGCAGAGACGACGAGAGAATATAATATGCGGACGTGTGAGAACAACAAAATGAATTCAACTATAGAGTGAGGATCTCGTGTGGCCGGGTGGGGTTTAGTTAACCAGCAACTGGAATATGCTAGCTAGGGGTACCACTATAGGCATTGACCCGCGTAGTCGTACGATACACCGCGAGATACGTATATAGTGTATCGAATGGCTCCCGAGTGGTTCGATTGCCCTAATTATTTTTCTTTATTTAGATGAGATTTTTGTAATTAGTATTTTTTTTAATAATGACGACGATTTATTAAGGATACATCATAACTTTTTTTAAGTCTTTATTTAATTAGAAGAAATAACGAGAAAGTAAGTTAGTTTCGAGAGAAAGTGAAAACTTTTTACTTACTTGATTGAAATTTATTAATATCAACTCATCAATTCTCTTCGTTTTTTTTATCAAATAAATTAACTTTTTTAAGGGAGTTATGAAGTTATTGAAGAGTATCTCCAATTACAAATATTAAAATAGTCCAACTTTAACACCAAAAATTGCTCTCTTCTTCAACCCATCGACAATATATTTTACGTCATCTTATTTTATCATCATCTTATTTATTTTTAATGGGATAAACACTATATAAAATGTAAAGATAAAAAGTAAAAATAATAATAAAAGAATGTTTAGTATTGTGAATAGTGTCACTTAAATTGGTGCTACGCTTTCGGTGCACGCTATCCATATAGATGGCTTTGGGTTAGAGAATCAGCGAGAAACCTCATTAACTACATTTTCTTCATAATCTTGCGCGCATAAGTTTAATCAAAACTATTTTATAGATATAACCTAACTAATAATATTACAGGGAGAATGATAAAATACTTTCATTAACTACGCTATCTTCACAATCTCAATCTCTTTTCAAGGGACCATAGTGTTATAGTAAATTATAATAATTTTTTGTAACTAATTTTTTTTTTTTAAATTGAATTTATGAGGATGTGCCACTAAATGAACCAAAGGAGGCCATCTTGCGAGGTTGGTGGACATGTGGCGGCGATGGAAGGGGGAAGCTGGGTAAGGGGTGCGAGGTGGCGGTGTACTGGATAGGGTTTTAGTGAACCTTTTTTTATATGATTTTGTTGAACTTTTTGTTGCTACTTTGCAACGCGTGAACGAGCGTTGTCTCGAGTGAGATTAAAAGTGATTGATTTCGTGTGAGTTTGGATAACGAAGTTAGTGACACAGATTTTACTGAATTTGTGTATGGACGTCGGATGAACAATGTGATCTATTGTGATGAATCTTCATGTGTATCGACGAACAATATGGGCCTTTTGTTAAGTTTGTGTGCGTTGTATGAGATTTGGTTAACATAATAGGGACACGTGAGTGGTGGTGTGGACCGACAAGTTGTTCACAAGTCGATGACACGAGGGGGCCAATGCTCTATTTGGTAAAACAACATTTTGATGCATTTCACTCCCTATCACAAGAGCTATTTATTAACGCCTCGAGATATGAATATACACAAATTTCGATGCACACTTATGAGTCAATGTGTATTGCTATGTAATATTGTCATTGTTATTGTTGGAACATACATAAAAAACGTGCATATTACTGAACTATAATATCTCATGCTTGAATTCAATTATAAAAAAACTAGATAAAATAATACTAGAGGATTGCACTTAATGGTAATATTCTAAGATGAAATTTCCTCCAATTAAGTGTATAAATACTGCGAGAGGTTCGTGTAACGGCCCAAATTTTTTTTTTCTAACTGTGTTTACGTCTTTACACAGGCTCAATGACTCGTATTGTGGGATCCACTCCGTGATAGGTCCATTTATCGAGGCGAGGACTGAGGTATATTTTATATTTGTGTGTTGTATGCCTAGTGTACTATATATGTGTAGACTACTAAGTCATTTAAGAATATGCAGGTATCGAGACGAGCGAGGAAGCGCCTTGAGTCGCGTGTCGACGTGGGACTGAGGTAGCGGCATATTGGGGTACTAGTCAATTATCGTGTGACTCTAGTTCGTACTTAAATATCACTATACTCACCATCTAGTATGTAACGGTGGGTGTAGGTCCGTCGAACAGCAGCAGACCGGGAAGGAGAAGATCGACGACTTCCTTTGAATAGTTCGGCGACTCTCCTCACTCATTTTGTACGTCTCGAATTTTGTTGTATTATTATTGTCTATGTCATTTTGGGTTGTATATTGGATTGAGTGAATAGCGTCATATCTATACATACATGTGATGTTGTCTTTTCCTGATTTTCCACACTTAGGAATTGTTAGAGAATTAATGCTTCCGCTTAATATTTGAATTATCTATCAATTGGATAATATAACAATTCATGGAAACTTGGAGTAATATAGAGACGAAAGGCTGACTAGTGCGTAATTAGGTCTTGTGAGACTGGGATTAAGGCTTGATTACGGGATTAAGCCGGATGGTGCACTGTTTAGTAGTTGGGGCCGTCACGGTTCGTCTCCCGAATATAGCTGATTGATCTTTGATTACACACCAAAAAAAAAATCATTTCTTCTGAAGCAGCGAAAATCTCTCCCAAAAAACCAAATGAAACAATCTCTATTTCGAAAATTTCCTTATTTATGAAGTTTGAACCATTTTCATTTAAAAACCAAAAAAAAAAAAAAAAGCCATCTCTTGAACAGTTACAACTGTTCAAAACGAGGTTATTAGTGGTGTGGTTCATTAACCACCAATTATTCCACTAATTAAACACTTTTTCACAGGCTAAATGTTGTAACTGTTCACCACTAATTACCAACTACGAAATTAACTAAATTTAATGTAAAAAGTAAAAAAAAAAAAAATGTGTTGTGAATTGGCTAAGTTATTTAATCATTAGCCCTAAAGGCCCAAGACCCTATTAAAGACATATTAAATATCAAGTATTTAATGTGTAATAATCAATGACGAATACCCACGGTCTTTTTCTCTAAACCCTAAACCCTAAACCCCAAACCCTAAAGTTTCTTTCCCACGTGAGACTAAAAATTGGATACAATACAAACTCAAAGAACTTTTAAAGTTCAACACCTTTAAAGTTCAAAAGTTATTTTACTATTTTCCTTTTTCTTATGTAAGAAAGAAACGATTTATCCCACTCTAATGTGACCACATTACATATTGATTTATTTTGCAAACTATAGGTCATTGCATATTGATTTAATGTGACCACATTACAACTACTATAGCCACTTATTTTTATTTTATTTTATTTTTTTAAATTTGATTTAACTAATTACACTACCCCACGAGTTGCTGCCTCAGGCCCACGTCGGCACGCAACACGAGGCTCATCCCCGCTCGTCTCGGTATCTGCATACCCGTAAATGATTTAGTAGTCTACACATGTACAATACACTAATCAAACAACACAACAAATATAAAATGTACATTGGCCCTTGCCTCGGTAAACGGACCTATCACGATGTGGGTCCAACAGTATGGGTCGTCGAGCCTGTGTAAAGCCAATAATACAGTTAAAAAATTTGGGTCGTGACATGATTTCTTGCTTCCAAACCAACCTCATATTAAACTAGTTGTTTCTCTGCGCTTTGCGCAGGTGTCAGTGAAGACCTTCATGATTTATATGTATGAAAAAATGGAAAAAATAGGAAAGTTACAAAATGATTGGCGTCGTAGTTGACCCATATGTCAAGCAAAAACTATATATAAATAAAAAATAAAAATCGATGTGCTCGACCCTTTACATAAGCTAACCCATGGTACTTCTGCATCCATTCATACATAAAAAACCCCTTAAAACATGTGCACTTAGATACCCAAACAAAAATTAAGATGATGGCCAAACACTATCCAAAAATTTCTCAAACTGGATGCGGGAGAATTACAGCGTAGAAGAATGGATGGGAGGTGAAATTTATTAGGGGAATAGAACTTGCACTACACTCAATTCCATGTATCTGCCTATAATTTTTAAAAACTTTTACCACACTCCATTTCATGTATTTACCCATAATTTCGAGTAGAATGTACTAATTCTATTAATTCATTCGTTGATAATGTAACCATTATTAATTATTAATAGGTGCACACATAATAGATAATTATATATCTTCGGACAAAATAAATAAATAATAAAAAATTAGAAAATTAGAAAATTAGAATGGTGAAAGAAGGTAGCTTATGAACTTTCTCTCTCCTCCGACTTTTATATATATATATATATATATATATATATATATATATATATATATATATATATATATATATATATATTATAATAGCAATCCCAAAACGGTTAACCGTGAAGCCTTTTTGGCTAAAAGTCCCAACAATGACCCTGTGTGAATTGATAAAATAGTTAAAATTAAGGATAAATTGGTAATTTAATTGATAAGTCCAAATTCATATGCCGGTTTTTCTAATAAAGTGAGATTTAGAGGATTTTTCCTCTCTCCCCCACTTTTCTCTCTTCCACTCATTACACTTCTCTTTCCTCACGGTTATCTCTTCCCTTATCTCTCCTCGCGGTTATCTCTTTCCCTTCTCTCTCGAATATCTTCCTCACGTGCAACGCACGTGCTCATCGACTAGTATATATATATATATATATATATATATATATATATAGATTTGGTTGATTTTGGAAAAACATATTTTGAAGACGAGTTAATTGAGTAGTCCAAATTAATTTACAAATATCAGTTGCTTAATACTGGATTTTGGAAAAACATATTTTTCTACCAGTGTTTTGACTCATGAATATCTGAATACATCTAAATGTGTATCCGACGACAAAAATATATTTTGCACCAATCAAATTTGATGTGCTTTAGTGCATGAGTTAGTTTACTATGAATTGGTGATAAAACCTTTTATTTTTGCCTAATTTTCTTAAGGCAAAATGCATTATTTGGTTCCTAAATTCTAGAATTTTTCTTATTGGATCTTAAATTTTAATTTGTTAATATTTGATTTTATTTTTACTCCTGTTAGATTCAATTAATATCTGCGAAATAACTATGTGTAAAAATAAAAGCTCATAAATCAAATGTTAACAAATTAATCAAATATTGAGGACTAATTAAATCAAGAAAATCACAAAAATCAGAGACCAAAAATTCTTTTTACCTTTTTTTCTAAATGTCTCACAAATATGTTGGTCATTCTTCGGCTATACTCATAAAAGATATTGACATGGTACTAAGCAGTCATTGTATATGCTCTTAAACCCTTAATCTCACTCAAAATCTACAAATTATAGTAAAAAAGATTTAATTTCATCCAAAAGCATATTATTTACAATGGATATCAAATTTGTTGCACAAAATTGAGTGCAACGAAAAGTTTATTTATGTAGTCAACCTCAACTAATTTAAAATTGAAACTTTAATGTTATTGTTGCTTCTATATATTGTACAAATTGAAGTTGTTAAGGAAACTAAATATAGAATTCAATGTAATTAGTAATTAAAGAAATTAGAATCTCGGGTTAATTACATATATGGTCATCCAACCTTATCATTTGTAACACTTTGGTCATAAAACTTTTGTTTGTGACAAGAAAATCACTAAACTTTAGGAAAAGTTTCATATAAATCACTCATGGCTGATGCGGCGATGGTGATGTGACAATGTGCAATCCAAAGAAAATCAAGTGGTCACAAATAATTATTTTATTAAATAAAAGCCTTAAATCAGATTTTTTATTTTTAAAATTTATCAAAATTATCGCGAGTCTCGAGGAGAATCCTATGGTAAGAGCTCACTTCTTCAACTAAATCCCCAAACCTCTGCAACTCAATTTCAAAACTTGACTTCCAGATGAGTTTTTCTTAATATTTTCTATCACTCTTGCCACTTAGAAGATAACACTTAAATTATCTCTATCACTGAATGAACAAACTGATATAGAAACAAGAAATTGCTTGGAAATGTGACTCGAGCAATGCGAGTTTTTGCTACCCGAATCAACGCCCCCAACGCATCCGAGGAGGGCAAGACGAGCTTCGGCTCGTCTTCATCCGAGCCATTTCTGCTCATCAAGACCTCTTGAAGAACACCACAAACAATAACAATAACTGTTGGGGATACTCAACAAGAAAGTAACCCCTTCAACTCGAGAGAGAGATGAATAAAATCCACTAAGCCACGATCTATGCACCGAATTAATCACACCACAAAGAACACAAGATTTAACGTGGAAAACCCTCTAAATCAGAGGGAAAAAAAATCACGGGCCAAACTTCGAATAAATCCACTATATGAATAAAGAGTACAAGAATCTCAATTGAGGAAAATACAATATAACTTCTTCAAAGAACTTGAATGGTCACACCAAGATCTTGAAGAACTCCACCCTCAAATTGTACCCTTTCTTGATCACCAAGAAACCACCAAAGACTTCGCCGCGAGTCTTCAGATTCAAGATCTTGATGTATCTTCAATGTAGAGATAATTGTTGTTGCATTTATCGTCTTGAACGCACAACGTAGAAGAGAGGAGAAGAAGTTTTCAAAACACACAAAATTGGCTAATTAAAAGAATCACCAAATTCCTTAATTCAATCCAATTTTCTTTCCTATTTTCTCTCTCCAAGATTCCTATTCTACAACCAATTCGTTGCATGTGTTGGACTTTTCTATTTTGTGTGGGGCCCACACAAAAACCAACAATCTCCCCCTCCAACACATGGGGAGATCTCAATCATATTTGATTCTCAATAACAACTCAGCCCCACCAACTTGGTGCAGGACCGATGCGTCTCACGAGTCACCACCTTCGTCAACATATCAGCTGGATTCTTATCAGTGTGAATTTTCTTCAGACTCATCTCATGATCATTCACAACTTCTCGAATCCAATGGTATCGGATATCAATGTGCTTAGTGCGGCAATGATAAGTAGCATTCTTGCTCAAATCTAGAGCACTCTGACTATCACAGTTCATTGCATACCCATCTTCTTGCTTCAACCCCAACTCTTGAAGGAATCTCTTTAACCAAAGCATTTATTTGCTTGCTTCAGTTATAGCAATATATTCTGCCTCTGTCGTGGACAAAGCAACACACTTTTGCAATTTTGATCGCCAAGATACAGCCTCCCCTGCAAAAGTGAACACATACCCTGAAGTAGATTTTTTGCCATCAAGGTCACCTGCCATATCTGAATCTGTATATCCCTCCAAAGTAGGTTTCGAGCCCCCAAAACATAAAGACATCTTCGAGGTACCTCTCAAATATCTCAAAATCCATTTCACTGCTTCCCAATGAACTTTTCCAGGATTTGAGAGAAATCTGATGACCACACCAACTGTGTGAGCAATATCTGGTCGGGTGCAAACCATCGCATACGTCAAACTCCCATATTTCTGGAAGCTCTCCGGCTCCCCCTCTTCGGTAATCGTAACATAATTAGAACTGGGGTACCTAGTAGAAGGAAGCAACCCTCACTCGGACCTTCTAAGTGAAGGTTCAACTAAAGCTGTTGGTGGAGGAGTTTGCTCCCCCCGCTTCAAAGCATCATCAACCGGTTTCGGCACATCAACCCCATGTTCTTCAAATGAGTCTCCCTCATGTGTGGCATCGATAATGGAAGAAGACTCCAATCCAGAAACATCATCATCATCAACTATGATTTTCTTTGATGTCTTCAAATCTGGCTATGGTCTCATATTCATGAAAGGCCACATCCCTGGACCTGACAATCTTTTTCTTCTTTGGATCCCATAACCTATAACCAAACTCTGCATCTCCAAATCCCAAGAGGATACACGGAACAGTTCCATCATCAAGTTTCTGTCTCTGCTCCTTAAGCACATGCATAAATGTCTTGCATCAAACACCTTCAAGTGAGAGTAAGTTATATCTTTCCCAGACCAAACTCTCTCTAGAACATCAAACTCCAATGGTGCTAAAGGAGAGCGATTCATCAAGTAGCAAGCAGTACTGAGAGCCTCACCCCAAAACGACTTGGGCAACTTAGCCATTTTTAACATACATCTGACTTTATCAAGGATGATTCTGTTTGTTCTTTCAGCAACACCATTATGTTGAGGAGTACCCAGAACAGTCTTCTCATGTCTGATTCCATGTTCTGAGCAATAATTCTCGAACTCCTTTGAAGTGTATTCTCCCCCGTTATCACTACAAAGGCACTTCAAAGATACGCTTTTTTCTCGTTCCACCAACATATGAAACTTCTTGAGGTACTCAAGAACCTGACATTTTGTTCTCAACACAAACACCCAAACCTTCCGTGAAGCATCATCAATAAAAGTAACAAAGTATCTGCCACCTCCCATAGTTTCCACATCAATGGGACCACAAACATCAGAGTATACTAACTCAAGTAAATTTCTTTTTCTTTCAGATGATGATGAAAAAGAAACTCTATGTTGCTTACCGAATAAACAATCATCACAAGGGTTCAAATATTTACCTTTGGCAAAGGGAATGTGAGACTTCTTTGCCAACACCCGCAACCCTTTCTCACTCAAGTGACCTAGCCGCCTATGCCACAGATCTGGTGAAGAATCATCTTCAATTGCGTTCAGGTCACCTCTGACGGTCTTCAATTGAGTCTTGTAAAGTGTATAGCTCAATTTTCCTCTAGCAACAACAATTGAGCCTTTGGTGAGTTTCCACTCCTTGCCCCCAAAGATGTTGTAGTAACCATCTAGGTCCAAAGCATGAGTATAAAACAAATTCAGACGCAGATCCAAAACATGTCGCACATATTTCGGAATTACTGTGCAACCCATATTTGTCTGCACAAAGACATCTCCAATGCCAACTATATCTGCAAAACTGTTGTTCCCCATCTTTGCCTTGCCAAAATTTCCTGCTCGATAAACAGAGAAAAAATCCTTCCTCGGAGTAGCATGGAAGGATGCTGCAGAATCAACAACCCATTCACTGTCTGTATTAGTGACATTACCTTGATCCTTAACTAAAGAAAGCACAACCAAGTCTTCAATTGCATCTGATATAGCAGCAATAGTATTCTGATCATTCGCTTTATTTTGATTTTTCTCATCATTCTGTTCTCTTTTCCACACTCTACAATTTTTCTTTATGTGTCATTCCTTGCCACAATGATAACAAGAGAATTTTCCTTTTCCTTGAGACTTGCCTCTAGATTTACTCCGCCCCCTCGGACCTCTAGACTGACTTCTGCCTCTATGTTCTGCAGTAGCGACAAGAGCTTGTGAAGTTTCAATGCCTTTATCCTTTCTCCTAGTCTCCTCGTCAAAGAGACTATCCCGTACTATGGATGAAGACAAGACACCGCCTGGAGCAGAATTACTTAGAGACACCACCAAGGTTTCCCAAACTTTAAAAGCAACGAGCTCAAGAGTAAAAGTGCTTGTAACTCATCCTCAAGCACAATCTTCATAGCACTTAATTGATTGATCAATGCTTCGAAATCATTCAAGTGCTCTATCATCGACTGCCCATCTTTGAACTTCATATTAACAAGCCTTCTAATTAGAGAAGCCTTGTTCTGAGCCCCCTTCCTTACACACAAATTCTGCGATTTTCTCTACAACTCCCGTGCATCAACCTCTTTGCTGACATGGTGATAAATACTGAGATCGATCCACTTTCGAATAGTCCCAGCAGTTTTTCGGTGCAACTTCCTCCAATTAACATAAGATATTTTCTCTGGCTTGTTTTGTCCAAATTCAATTGGATCAAATAAATCCTTGCAATAAAGATGATCTTCCATCATCGGTTGCCAAATTGAATAATTCGTAGCCGTCAACTTGACCGTATTGCTTGATTTATCATCATCATCCACCATCTTGATTCCTACAAAGATTCTCGGAACATGAACTAACTGCGGCTCTGATACCACTTGTTGGGGATACTCAACAAGAAAGTAACCCCTTCAACTCGAGAGACGGATGAATAAAATCCACTAAGCCACGATCTATGCACCAAATTAATCACACCACAAAGAACACAAGATTTAACGTGGAAAACCCTCTAAATCAGAGGGAAAAAAAAACCACGGGCCAAACTCCGAATAAATCCACTATATGAATAAAGAGTACAAGAATCTCAATTGAGAAAAATACAATATAACTTCTTCAAAGAACTTGAATGATCACACCAAGATCTTGAAGAACTCCACCCTCAAATTGTACCATTTCTTGATCACCAAGAAACCACCAAAGACTTCGGCGCGAGTCTTCAGATTCAAGATCTTTATGTATCTTCAATGTAGAGATAATTGTTGTTGCATTCAACGCCTTGAACGCACAACGTAGAAGAGAGGAGAAGAAGTTTTCAAAACACACAAAATTGGCTAATTAAAAGAATCACCAAATTCATTAATTCACTCCAATTTTCTTTCCTATTTTCTCTCTCCAAGATTCCTATTCCACAACCAATTCGTTGCATGTGTTGGACTTTTCTATTTTGTGTGGGGCCCACACAAAAACCAACAATAACAACAATGATTCCAAACATTGGATTGAAATTGGAGTTGCAGAGGTTTGGGGATTTAGTTGAAGAAGATGAACTCTTGTCGTCGGATTCTCCTCGAGTCTCGCAATAATTTTGATAAATTTTAAAATCAAAAATCTGATTTAGGGCCTTTTATTTAAGAAAACTATTATTTGAGACCACTCGATTCCTCGACTTGCGCATTGCCACATCACCATCGCCACATCAGCCATGAGTGACTTCTATGAAACTTTTCTCAAAGTTTAGTGATTTTCTTGTTACAAACAAAAGTTTTATGACCAAAGTGTTATAAATGATAAAGTTGAGTGACCATCTATGAAATTAGCCCTTAAAATCTCATGTATTTAGTAGGTTCATTTTGCACCGTGATAATCGATAAAGGGAATAATGATTTTATTGTATATCTTCTTGTATACAGTCACCTATATATACCCATAAGTCTTGAATACAAAAGAAAAGTACAAGTCCATAAAAGGAACCTACTAAGTACATGAGATTCTAATTTACTTAATTACTAATTACACGAGATTTTATATTTAGTTCCCTGCAACGGTAAACATATATATTTAGTCTACATTTAGTCTCCTTAACTAAGGTGCTAAAACATAAACATATATACGGCACACGTGTGCAAGGTATTGTAAAGGCCTCTTAAAACAAGAATCAAGATCAGCCCAAGTCAACATCCATCGTACGGACTAATATAATTAATAGCAATTGCCATGCAAATAAAAGCAAGCACAACACACCGCATGTCACGTATACAACCAGTTTTTGCCATTTGTGCTCCACTCGATTAATCCATGTTAATTAAAAAAATAATAAAATAACACATTTTTGACGCATACTATTTGTTTAGTCATTTATATTGTTTTGATGTGAAGCTCACGACTTGAAAGACAAAAAAAAGTATCATAAATGACTAAAAAATAAAGCGTATATCTAAAGTGTGTTATTTTTATATTTTTTTAATAGTTATTTTTTTTTTGTTTCTCTTGTAGTATCCGGTGCGAACCGCTCGGACGAATCTATTCTCGAGGACTATCAAGTGTAATAGCCCCCCTTTTTTTTTTTTATCTAAACCATCCTATTTTCCGTCTATTCAACTACTTCCAATTAAGAGACAAGAGGCTGCTTACATTTGTGCAACACAAGCGTTGGAGAATAGGCCTTTGTAACTGAGTTCGAGACATCTGCCTTTTGAAGGCCCATTAGGAAACTCTTTAGTCACATGGTGAAGGCGAATTAAGTCCACATTTTAACCAAAAAAAAAAAAAAAATTAAGTCCACATCGGCCCACCAGTACTACAAGCGTATCCAAGAGTGGCAGTGTCCTCCTATTAGATTGAGGGGCGGGGAATCTCTGTTTCGGGATCGCCTTGGCGCCTTGCTTCGAAACTTATCCCTCTCAAGATGGAATAGTGGGGTAATCCCTCCACCCCACCGCGAGTGGGGCAGAGATAAGGATTGCCCTCTCATGCAGCTAGATCACAAGGAAACACTCTTATAAAAAGTTATATATAGTTTATTACTAAAAAACTAATGCATATAAGAGGAGTTTAATTAGGGCCACATCAAGGACAATTTAAAATAGTTTTAACATTTGTTTAGATAACACTGAGTAAATTTGATACTCAGCGCCACATCTAGATCTATTAGCCTATTTAAGTTTTTTTTTAGTTTTAAAATAATTTTGACTTTTATTTCTCTACAAAATTAATTAAGCTTGATTCCCTAGCCACATCCGCGTTATGTAAGTGCCAAATCATCGCTACATTAACGTTACTTAATTGTCACGTTAATAAAAAATAGATGAAATGACCACGAGCAAAACTTTCGAAAAACTTGATGATCATTTTGGGAAAAAAAATGTTGCGGTCAAAATGCAATAAAGATAAAGATGTGCTCGATAGCATGAAAAAGGAAAAAAAAATCATGGAAAATGTTAGTTATTTTTTAGACAATTGATTTTGATGCTGTTTGATAAGACTATAACCATTTGAGAAAAATTTCTTACCTCCCCTATATTTTCATCCTCTATAGGCTATAAAATGAGGAGAAAAACGTGTATGATCTAACCTCGACCAAGAAGAGAGAGAAAGAATTAATGCTTATGTTTTGACTTATCTTAAAAAATGAGAGAGAGATTAACCAGTTGAGTGGCCTTAATGATTTAGTATAAAGATTAACAGTGAGAGGTCATGGGTTTGAAGTCGATGATGGACAAATTATTTTTTCTTCGATCAAAAAAATAGAGAGAGAGAGAGAGAGGGGTACTATATTTTAGCTTTTGCTAAAAAAAAAAAGGGTAATGGAAGAGAGAGAAGTGGGTTCACGTATTTATTTTATTTTATTTATGAAACTTTCCTCCATTATATCACCAACCCTTAGAAAAATTGCCTTATAAGAGTATTTTTGAGACAATCTTCAAAAAAAAAAGTTCTTGTGAAAGTTGTTATTTCTTGTTACCCACACATCAGCACATGCCACTCACGTGCAATCCACTAAACATTGGTCATGTGCCGTAACGTCACAAATTTTCAAATTTAAACATTTTAGCTAACAAGTCCCCGCTCTTCGTAACGGCTTCATAGTTCTAAGTCGGACACCATACCACCGACCACTCCTCGCTTTAACAGCTCTTCACAACAATTCGAATCTCTTCATCTCACAACACACCACACCACACTTTAAGAACACTCTCTCAACCGACCTCTCGATGTCTCAAATCATCAACTCGTTAGCGTTTCTTCATCATCCCAAAAAAAAAAAAAAAAAAAAAAAACTTCAAAAAGCCCAATTTTCAATCTCTTAATTTCTATCGATCTCCAAAAATCCAAAAATGACTGAGAATAGAACCCGAGTTCTTCTCGAAAGGGCGTTAAGGCTCTTCGGAATTTCGATGTTCATTGAAAAAATCGAGGCGAAGAGCATTGCTGCTAGGCTAATCTTAATTGGCAAAGCTAAGAATAAGCTTGAGAAATCCAAGCTTCTCAAGCATTACTACTACTACAATGGACGTCGCCGCACTTTTTTGCCGGAATTCGAGTTTTCCCCTTCGAGCACTCCTCTATTTCAGCGCCGCAGAAGGGCTTTCAAGAAGAGAAGCAATGGGAGTGTCTGCTCTCTCATTTTCTTATGTCGCGGGTCGAATGTGTTGAGAGTTGATGGGGATGAGTTTGAATGTGAAATCATGGGGAGAGATGATTGTGCATTAGGGGGTTTACCATTTTTTCATGATATTAATTCTGTTAAGGAATTGAGGGATGATCAGTGTTCGAATTTTGGCGACGAGGATGATTCGGTGGATCAACGAGCTGAGATGTTCATACATAAATTCTATGAAGAGATGAGGATTCAGGGTCATGAGAATGATTTGCTGCAGCTTGAGCTAAATAGTGATTAGGAAGAGAGTTGGATTTGATTTGGGATTTGTTTTATGTTTTGTTTTCCATGTTTTGATCTCGATCCATTGAGGTTTTCATTTTGTTGATTGTCGAGGGAGTTTTTATTTTGTGGAATATAATTAGGTGTCTCATGACCCATGTGTAGGCATATCTCAAGGAGCACACGAACGGCTCTTGTAACCGATGAGCATTTCTTAATATCCGTCTAGCAAGGTCCTTATAAAAGCATTCAATATATATATATTTTAACTTCGACGAGAGTCAACTCACAACATATCAAATTTTGTCTTTTGACAAGTCGACGCTTCATCTATCTGCACCCACCCTCATCCTCATATTTTCTCTTTCTTATACTTCACACCCGCTCCCCTCTGCAGATCAGCCCCCTTTCCTCCCGTTTATCTCCACCCTCCCTCTTTTCTTCCTTTTTTTGCAGCACTAGGCTTGATGCCTTGTTGCGGTGTTCTGGGGTAGGCTTCTACGACTTCTTAGCGCTATTGTCGGTGGCCCCTCAGATTTTCTTTTGCGTTGGGCTTGATTTAAATGTGTGGAAGGCGATGAGATGGATTTGGACTCTTCGTTCCATGTGAAGCAGTGCAACCGATGGCGACGTTCGTTGGTGGCGATCTTATTTGGAGCGGCTTAGAATCCTATTAATCTCCGATTTTTTATTTGTTTAGTTTATACCCTAATGTTTTTGATTTTAGATAGAATCATTGTCCGTCTACGTGTGGTAGTCGTCTCCATTGTTGAGGTGGTTGTGTTGTTTTCCCCTTCTTAGGCCTGGAGTCGCACTATAGCGTGCGCGATTTGGAATTAATTCTATGCTTCATTGTTGTAATATCTATTTATAATAGATGGTCCTTTGGACTAAGAACACATTAATACAATCTCTAAGAAAAAAAAAGAAAAAAAACCGTCAATTATATCAACCAAATAATTTGTTGGTATAAAAACCACCAATAATAATTTTGTTAAAATATTAAGTTATGTTTGAACCGAACCGCCTATATACAGTACCCCTATAAAAACGGAAATACTTGAATTTGGAATACTTAAATTTGGGTCCAATCATATGTAGGAAAAGACTAAAGAAATAGGTTGTGACATGCTCCACGTTGGAATCGCGTGCTTCACGTCTGGTTATATGTTTATATCACGCGCATAATCATAGTTTTTTTTTTTTTTTTCAAAGGCATAATCCTAGTTAGGCTTTCTTTTGAAAATCATAATCGTAGATATAGTAATCATAGTTAATTTTATGAGTAACTATGGGTATCACACTTTGTTTGACTAGTCTCACGGGCTCTGGAATTACAAAAATGGACCACCAGTGGTTCGACGAGGTCGCACGCCTAATTCATACAACCCCGATCTTCGCTCATTACTACTAAGCTACACCCGTTCGGGTTATATTAATCATAATTGATTAAACATAAGTTTGTGAATTTTCTATGCCATGCGCACTTTGGGATGTGAGCATGCACAAATATCGATGTATAACACGCGGGTGGAAGAGACTGTATGGGTAAATGCTTATGTGATGGAAGGTGTCTTCCAATGCGACATAGGTCGTGATTCTAATATATATTTTCCATTCCCCTTTTATATATATATATACATGTATGTATATAGAGATCTCCGTTTCATAGTTGAAAGGCCAATAGATGAACACAATGGCAAACGAAGATGAAAATTTGACCTTCGCAATGCAGCTCGTCTACGCTCAGGTCTTGCCCATGGTGTTGCACGCAGCGACCGAGCTCGACCTGTTTGAGATCATTGCAAGTGCCGGTGCAGGGGCCAAGCTTTCACCCTCACAGATTGCCACTCATCTCCCCACTACGAATCCCGATGCCCCCGCCACACTCGACCGCCTCCTTCGCCACCTGGCTGGCTACTCAGTGTTGACATGTTCGGTCGTCAAACTTGAAAATGGCCGAGTAGAGCAACGGTATGGTTTGGGGCCTGTTTGTAAGTACTTGGTTAAGGATGAAGATGGGGGGTCTCTGTCTCCTTGGTTGAAGCTTGAGAAGGGCATCATGGACTCATGGTTAGTATTACTAGTCCTATATTCTATAGGAAAATAGTACTAGAATGACAACGAGTAAGTCATACCATAGATCCCAACACATATACATTGGTTCACAAGAGCACACGACATCGACTTCTGTGTTATGCACCGAGATCTGTGTGTGGCTGCATGCATCTCGTGGTGTACAAGCATGACGATTTTTGTAGGTCAATGTGTGTTTGGGGCTTACTATTCCCCTAGTCATTCTAGTACTTATCTATTCTATAAGGGAAGTGCTACATTAATGACACGCCAAACTCATACCTCGAAGTCACACATCGGCTTTGGGAGCCGCTTGGGAGTGCCTCAAAATATGTGCACACAAGTTCTCGGTGCATAACACGTGAGGTGTAGGTATCCCAAAGTGCGCACGAACGACTCCCAAGACCAATGTGACTATGGGGTGTGAATTTGGTGACATCAAAAAATCATCTCTCATTATATATATAATTAGTTACTAAACTTTTATATATAACACATTTTTTGGTCTATAAACTTCATGCGCGGTTTTCTTTTTACTTTATTTTATTCATTGTAGTTGGTTTTTGAACTTTGATTTGTTAATATTAATTTGATCCCAAAACTTTTATTTTGCGCACAATTATGGCCTGTTTGGTTCACATTTTAGTGAATCCTAACACATGGGATTAATTAGTGATGGGACTAACATATGGGTTTAGATAGTTTAGTCCCATTTGTGTATCTTGTTTGGTTGGGAGTTTTAAGGTTGGGATTAAATGAGGGTGTACATGTACATTTACCAAAATACCCTTACATAAATAACACCAAAAATCCCCCATTTCACAAACATGGGTCATCTCCCTCACAATTCGATTGGTTATTTCTCTCTCTCTCTCTCTCTCTCTCATCACTCCCTCTCTCGGTTCGATTCTCTCGTTACATTTTTGGATCACTTTTTCGGGGTGAATCCGACCCTCTTTCCCATGCATTTCTTAGGGCTTTCGGGTATGCCACGTCGCATTCCAGATTATCACTATGATCTCCTCAAATCGAAAATGAGAAGTTGTGACTGTTTTGGCGTTGTGGCGATTGGTGTACCTTTCAAGGCGAGTAAATAAAGTTTTTTTTCACTTTGGGATTGTGATTGATCAGTGGGGATTTGTTGAATCGGTGTTCAATTCGAAAAGAAAAGGAGAGAGAGTACTGCTTGTTGTTGAGAGAGTTGAGATAAAGGTTTGATTTGGGCTTAAACAACAACACATACAACAACTAGACTAAAGTAGCAAGTAAAACAACAAGGAACAAACAATAATCGAGAGAAGAAGATGATGGATGGAAGGGGGAGGAGGACGAAAGAAGAGGAGAAGGAAGCCGTGATCTCCTGGACCCCGTCTTGAGAAGAAGAAAAAAATGGAGAGGAACCTGCACTCTGTTTCGTTCACTAGGGGGACAATGAAAGGCTAATCCCACCAAAAATGTGAGGGGTAAAGTGGTAATCTCCACACTCAATTACAATGGATTAGCTAATCCCACCAAAAATGGTGGTATTGTTTAATCCACTACCATGCCTCTTAACTAATCCGCTGGCCTAGTTAATCCTCCAAGCAAACAGCGGATTAATTAGTCCAGTATGGCTAATCCGGGCTAATCCCACGAACCAAACAGGCCATTAGTCCTTGTGTCAAATGGGTTCATTTTACTTATTCGTGACACTGACAGTTTGTGCAAAAAGATTAGATGTGTGAAAAAAAAAGTTTGGAACTAAATGTTAACAAATCGAACTTCAGCTACTAAAATAAGCAAAAACGTTACATACAATAACCAAATGTTAACCAATCATAGTTAGTGGGCTAAATCAATAATAAGGGTAAAGTTTAGGACTAAATAATGCATCTCATTTGGTCCAATTAATTATTGTGTATTATGTCACTCTTTTATTAATTATTATGTTACTACTACCTAGGAAAATATTAATTAATTTAACTTACACAAATTATTATCCTAATAAATATGATTAGAAAGTCCTAATTAATCAGTAAATTTATCACATGCTTACAAAGTTCTTAAGCATGTTGTAGGTATTAATTATAATAATTAATTAAGAAAACAACTTATTAATTACTAATTTCTGTAGTCACAAGAACCACATTCAATTAATTAACAAAGTTTAACTCTTACCAACCAATTGGATGACCAATGGTTTGAAATGAAATTTAGAAGTAAAAGGTCACGGATTCAACTCTTGGTCGATGCAATAGTTGTTTACAACAACAACAACAACATAGCCTCAGTCCCAAATTAACTGGGGTCGGCTACATGGATCAAACTTTTCCATTGTGCTCGATTAAGTGCAATTGATGGTGAGCTTTGCAAACCATTCAAATCTCTCTTAATTAATGCATCCCATGTTAACTTTGGTCTACCCCTACCTCGTCGAATTTCTACAGTTTCTATTGAGTCAAGTTTTCTAGTTGGGGCATTTGTAGGCCACCATCGCAACCGCATTTCCCTAATCTTTGTATCAATTGGTGCTACTCCTACTTGTCTTTGAATTTCTATATTTCTTATTCTATTTTTACGAGTTTTACCACACATCCACCTAAGCATCCTCATTTCTGCTACATTCACTTTATATAATTGTTGTTGCTTTACTGCCCAACATTCACTTCCATAGAGCATAGCTGACTTAATTGCGGTCCTATAAAATTTTCCTTTTAACTTAGTAGGAACATGTCGATCACAAATCACCCCCGTTGCACTCCGCCATTTCTTCCATCCACTTGGATTCTATGTGTGACATCATTTTCAATGTTACCATCATTTTGTATGATTGAACCTAGGTATCTAAAGTGGTTTACCCTAAGAACTTCTACTTCCCCTAATTTTACCACTCCGTCATCTCGATGTCTAGTGTTTCCAAACTCACAAGTGCATGTATTCGGTTTTCGTCCTACTCAACTTAAAGCCTTTAGATTCTAATGTATTTCTCCGAGTTCTAATTTCCTATTCACTCCATCTTTAGTTTCATCCACTAAGACAATATCATCTCGCAAATAGCATACACCATGGTATATCCTCTTGAATATGTCTAGTTAATTCATCCATAACTAAAGTAAATAGATATGGGCTTAAAGCCGATCCTTGATGTAGTCCTATCGTAATGGGAAATTCTTTTGTAGCTCCTCCAAATGTCTTTATACTCGTTACTACTCCATCGTACATATCTTTAATAGTGTCTATGTATCTAGCGTGCACTCTTTTTCTTTCTAGAACCCACCAAAGAACATCTCTAGGGACCCTATCATATGCTTTTTCTAAATCTACGAATACCATATGAAGATCTTTTTCTTTTCTCTATATTTTTCTAACAATCGTCTTACAAGGAAAATCGCCTCCATAGTTGACCTCCAGGCATGAAACCAAATTGGTTCTCGATATTGTTGTTTCTCTCTTTAGCCTATTGTCAATTATCCTCTCCCACAGTTTCATAGTGTGACTCATGAGTTTAATTCCCCGGTAGTTTGAGCAACTTTGAATGTCTCATGTGTTTTTGAAGATTGGCACAAGCGTGCTTCTTCTCCAATCCATTGGCATCCGTTTTGATTTTAAAATTTTATTGAAAAGCTTTGTCAACCAAGTCAATCCGATTTCTCCCAAGCATTTCCAAACCTCTATGGGTATTTCATCCGGGCCACATGTTTTCCCTATTTTCATTCTTTTCAATGCCTCTTTAACTTCTACAATTCTAATATTGCGTGTGTAGTTTACATTTCTTTCTTGGTGTGGGTTTTCATCTATTATAGCATCAACTTGGCCATCATTAAATAAACTATCGAAGTAACTTCTCCATCTCTCCTTAATATCCTCCTCGCGCGTTAAAACATTTTGATTTTCGTCCTTAATACATCTTACATGACTTATGTCTTGTTTCTTTTTATCTCTTAATTTGGCTAGCCTATATATATATTTTTCGCCATCTCTATTACCTAACTTTGTATATAAATCTTCCATGAAATTTGTTTTAGCTTGACTAACTACTTTTTTAGCTTGTTTTCTAGCTTCTCTATATTGATTGTACGCATCTTCATCTTGACACTTAGGTATTTTCCTATATATACATATCTCTTTTAGTCTTAATTGCTCGTTGGACATCCTCGTTCCACCACCATGTTTCCTTCTTTGGAGGTCCCAAGCCATTAGATATACCTAATATGTTTCTTCTCCATAAATAATAATAATAAAAAAACCAAGTTTAACACTCACTTTTTCTCTTTTTTTATTTTTTATTTTTTTTTAACGCAGGTATTACATGAAAGATGCAGTGCTAAAGGGGAGGTTCCATTTCGCAAGTTATATGGAATGTCAGTTTTTGAATTCATGGCCAATAGTTCTAACGTAGATGAGCTGTTCAAGCCTCCAAGGTTTAATCATACCATACTGATTATGAAGAAAGTGCTAGAGAACTACAATGGGTTTCAGACCAAAAGCAGATAGTAGATGTGGGTGGCTCATATGGCACAGTGGTTGGCATGATCACTGCCAAGTACCCTCACATTAAGGGCATCAACTTTGATTTGCCCAAAGTGGTAGAGATTGCACACCCTCTTCCTGGTACATACCCTACTAAATTTCATCAATTTCTAGTGCATTAAGTTTAACAATTGCTCCTTCGGGTCACAATTGTAAGGTAATATTAGTATATTATATACCCTCACCTTTATTAATGTCCTTTTGAGTGTAACGAGAGAGAACCAACATGACGCACTAGAGGGAAGTGAGCTAGAACGATTTATATTTACGCTTGGAGGGAGTATTAGCTAGAGCAATTAGTGCTTGTTTTTTTTTTCCTATTTATATCACGAGGGTGGACAAAAATAACGTCCAAAGATTACAAATGACACAATCGGAGAAAGATATATACACTCCTAATAATATACTCTCTATCAAAATAGAGTGTTATTACTAGCCGTCTTTAAATAATTTAACAACCTCATCAAGGTCCTTGATTTCTCTTATATTTTCTTTAATATTGCAGGGGTAAAACATGTCGGAGGGAATATGTTTGAATGGGTTCCAGAAGGAGATGCCATTGTCATGAAAGTAAGTTTGTTGCTTTTGTAATAATAATTGATGAACCACTGTACTAAATTATATATATATATATATTTTGCTCACTTGAATTGTCTTAATTGTGCAAGAGTGTACTCCATGACTGGAAAGATCACGAATGCATAACCATACTGAAGAATTGCTACAAAGCACTCCCAAATGATGGAAAAGTAGTGATTTTGGACATGATTGTTCCAGAGGTCCCTGACCCCAACTCTGTTGCTAAGGAAGTGTACAGCATGGATATTATGATGTTGGTTTATGGAGGAAAAGAGAGAACAAAACAGGATTTTGATGCCTTGGCAAAGGAAGCTGGTTTTTTAGGTGCTAAATTCATCTGCCCTGCCTTCAACTTTTGGGTCATTGAGCTCAACAAGAACTGATCAATTTATGTATCTATATATGTTTTTGGGATGATCTTTCAATCCATATCGCTCGCGATGAAGAAGTTGCCTCTACTAGTAGCAAAATAATTAATTGGCAAATGCTAGGATGACCCGATGAGTGACACCCGAGGATGGATATCCGGTGAAGGTGTCCATCCATTCACGCATTGGGATATGTGCAACACACATCGATGCGTGAGTGAGTGTCCATCCCGGGTGCCATTCACCAAGTCATCCTAGCATTTCTCATTAATTTTCATCAACCTTGATGATGAGTAGTTTGTGTTTGCCTAGCTATGTAGCTTAGTTAATTTTTGTTGTTGGCTTAATTTTATGTTTAAGTGATTAGTAAAAATATATGTATTGATATTGTGTATGTTCGCATCCTGAGGCACATTTGAATGATTTTTATGAATCAATATATTTTGTGATGTGACATGATGTTATGATTCTAACACTTCTCTTAATTATTTACTACTAAAAAGACATGCATATCAAGCACAACTTAAACTTTTGTTAGTAACTTCAATTATCGTGTTGCGCCCACCATGTAAATGCGCTGAAAGTAGGTCAACCTAACATTAATATCTTTTAATTTATATGACAAATGTCTACAAAGTTACATTAGTTTCCTCTAATGAAAAGGTAATCCACAGTGAAATTTAAAGGGTCAATACTTAAAATAATCCTAAATAAAAAAATCTTAAACTTTAGGAAGTGACACCTGATGTCATACACTGAGCCGTTGAGCAGCGTACTTATACGATGCGTGAATACATAGATTTTGATGCTTGTTAATCGGGTGTATTTGTGGTTTGATTATAAATCTCAATTTTTATAGACTTTTCGTATAAAAATACACATACAGAAATATTCGATTTCTTCTCACCTCAACCAAAAATTTTTTAGAGATTTCTAATTTTTGTTGGTTTGTTCACAAAATATTTTTTTATTAATTATTTTTATCAACTTCTCCAACCACTCTACAACTCATGAATTTCATTGATCACTCAATATACTTTAATGTTTATGTTGATGAAAATGAAAACTGATGCTGTTATTAACAAGATCTCATTTTTGCATCATTGTACATTTTTATAAGATTTTTTTGCAAAGAAGTTTTATTTATTAAGTGTATGATTATAATATCGAAAAATGTATTATTATTATTTTTTAGAGAAAATAATTGTATATATATATATATTTTCAAATGCAAGAATTGCATTTTAAAAAATTTAAACTATCAATCTTAAGAAAAAAATATAAATTTTTTTATTTAAGTAAAAAAAAGTGCAAAGTTTTTACACAATGATCTATTTGATTTTTTTTGCCATTAAAAGATGATTCATTTACTTATTTATTTTGTTGATATTTATTTATTTATTTGTTATGTTACTATCTTAATAATCATTCATTAATATGATATATGATTTTTTTTATTAAAATATAAAATACTTTTAAAAAATTAGTTCTTAAGAAAAAAAAAAAATATAAATATTCATCTATTTTTATAATAAAACGTAAAATTTTTGTTTCAATATAAAAATCACAAAGATTTATTAGTATTAATAAAAATTATATTTTAAACATTTATAAAAGTCATTAAAAATTTTAAATATTAATAAAAATCAAAAGTTTATATAAAAATTTATTAAAGTCATAAAAGTCATCTATACACCCTTACTGAAGTACAAGTTACGTGGTTCAATGTGCTGCACAACATGCAGACAGCTTTATTGATTTTAAAAATGCTAGGATATGATTCGTAGTGCAAGTCCACATCAAATCCAGTATGGACTTTATCGAAAAGAGCAAAAAAATAAATAAAAAATAATAAAAATCACACATCACTGGAGCGATGACAGGCACTAACCCAGGGTGTAATTTGGGGGACCCTCCGAACCTAGCTTTGTAGGTGTGCAAAAAAAAATCCAACTAATTTGAAATATAGTCCACAACAAACACTCAGACTTATTTGGTATTATTTAGTTGTCAAACAGTGCGTGAGATATCTCTTAACTTACAAAAAAGATAATGCGTTATCTTCTCCTCCTCCTCATAAGAAGATATCTCTCAGAGAGTGCGATGGATAAAAATATTTATCACAAATCATTTTTTTCAAGTATCTCTCAAATCTTTTTTTTTTTTGAAGGCATTTATGTCAATTCTCACATTTTATAATTTTTAAAAATTTGCAACTTCCCTGCAAGTTTAAATTTTAACCAAACATGAAATATAAACTTACACTATTAGTTAACTCCATGAAGTTATCTCCACTCGCACTGTAAGTTGGCAAAAATAAACCAAAAGAGGCCTAAATGGAAGATGTGAAGGGGCCCACTTTGCACATCCACTTTGGGCTCTTAGTGGGCCCAAATAGGTATTCAGTCATGCGAATATGCGATACACCTCGAGATATGCACACATTCCTCGAAGTGTATCACATAAAGGGACACTCATTTGGGCCCATTAGGTGCCAAAAGTGAGTATTCAAAGTGGGTTAGAAAAACATTATTGATAAAAAAAAATAACAATCTTGTAATGTAAGGATCGTTATATGTGCATCCCACAATTTTAAAAAGGCAAGCCATTGAATTTGTGCACCTAGTGTTTTGATAAGGGTACACTAATGTAAATGTTGAAGCCTCAAATTACCCTTCTTATTGGTTGAGAAAGGCTCCTCATCCATTAGCAGGGCCGACCCTCAACAGTAGGGGTGGGTAAACCGCGGTTTAGTGGTGAAAACCATCAAACTGCAATCAAATTGAGGGTTCACGGTTTGGTCGTTTTGCAAACCACCACCAAATCACGAACCCTCAAAATCGCTACCAAACCGACCATAGTTTGGTCTGTTTAATTTTGCGATTTTTGTAACGACCCTAAAATCTAACTAGTGCCACATATCATTTCAGGGACCCAATTGCCGTGATACGCAAGTCCAATTCTCGGGTGTCGACATCGATATATGCTATTTTTGGTTGATGCTTGTATTATTTATTATATAATAATTGGACAATTTAAATTAATCGATTTAGAAATTTGCGAGTAAGGTACACGCAGGGAATATAAGTGTCGAGACATAAGCGGAGACGTATATCGAATTGTGTGTCGACGTGGGATCGAGGAAGAGATTTATGGAGTAAGTTTAAATTGAGCTAAATATGGTTTTATAGTAGCTTTGATGTGTCTATGGTTGGTATACAATTAACTGGCATAAGTTAGTGTAGGAAAATTAAATAGCCATATGTTGTGCATTGAGACACATATTGAATAATTTAGAGACAAAATGAGTTAACTATTGATGTCAATTAGGAGTGGTTAGTGAGACAAGTGTGTCAACATACACCATTAGATATGTCTCGGGATACGTATGTGGAAATGGATGTAAGGCTATGGTTCAACCATATCCATTTCCATATAAAAATCACATACCAAACATAATAAGATCTAATTGGTTTAACAAAGAAGAGAGAAATTGTTGGAGTAATTAAGGAGGAGAAGAGGTTGAGAAAAACAGCGAGACTTGTGAAGCTTTGGTGATCAAGATTGGTGTGGGCATCAACTAGAAAGTTCATACACCAATTCATTTAATTTAACTTGATGAATTCATGAATTTGATGGTTTGTTGATGGGAAGTCTGTAACAGACCCTTGGCGAAGGGAGGGATCCGGGGTGTGGAGGAGGCCTAAACATCCAAGAAACCAAAACTATGGCGCATAAAAGAGCTATGCGAGGGATCCGGGAGGCTAAGGTTCTTCGACAAGGAAAAACACTAGCGCTATATGAGGAGGCCTAAACATCCAAGAAACCAAAACTCTGCACTGCATAATTCTAGGTTCCGCTATGCCTAGCGCGCTATGCCCTCTGGGTAGCGCGCTAGACATTCCGGGAGGCTAAGCGTTATTCGACAAGGAAAAACACTAGCGCTATATGTTTTCACCTAGCGCGCTAAAGTTATGTAGCGTGCTATCGAGGCTTATGACAAAAACTTTTTAAAATTTTGAAAACTTATTAACCCAATTAAATCAGTTTTAATCCAAACCTTGCAACTCTAATCCACTTTAAAACATATCAAACAACTCCAGAGAACTAATTAAGGGGAGGTCTTGAGAGTTCGGGAATGCGTTTTGGGGTGTCAGGAGGCCGGATAAGCTAGGAACAAAGCTTTGTGACTTATAAGTAAACTAGCTAGGAAATGCACTGTTATTTCATTTTAAGCTATTGAGTATTGTTTATTGCTTTGATATATATTCTAGGAGATTCCATTCAAATTGAGTTGTCCGAGGGCAAGTGAGTCAACGGTGATCCTTGGAACGAGAGTGGTTGGCTAAAGTAACATACCAGAGTCACGACCTCGGGATGCACTACACTTTATATTGGTTCTTGACAGGGTGTGAGTTCTTAGCGTGGTTGTTCTAGGAAGTCTTACTATCTCGTGGGTTTAGGGCTTGTGAGTGTACCGATTCCTAGAACCCGAGTCTTGATGGTTTGCCATGACTCAACGACCTGTTGGTCGGGACTATTTGCACATCTCTGTTTGCATCCCTAGACACTCATGTATCGATTGCATTTGATTTATTTAATGTATTTTATTTATTCATGTGTCATTATACATTTCTTTCTATCTGCATGAATATGGACTGATTTATTTATTTTGAAATGCTGTTTAGTATCCTACTAGAGTTACTTACCCGAGCTCGTTATTCTCGTGTTTAATTGAGTGCAGATTCACAATCGAGTAAGGGAAATGGGCCAGTACTGGGAGATCTACTGTGAGGACTTTGGAGTGGCCTTCCCTATCGTACTTTTGTAGGTTTTTGTATTATTTTTGTAAATTGCTTTTATCACATGGGGTATATGGGTTTGTGAGATACTTTGGGACATGTATATGATATTATTTCTCTCTCATATGTTTATTATACATGTTGACTGTGTTATGCGGGGTTTCTATACTTTAGGATATCCTGACTGATTGATTTAGAGTTGTTTAGATTTGTTTAAATTGAAATCCCTTTCGCATAGCCTTTAATAACTTAAAAATTTGAATGACTCACGATAAATGTGAAATTTCGCTGTCTTGTAATGAAAAATGGTTAGGAAGGCTGACTAGGCTTGCGTTAACGTCGCGATGATTGACTCGGGGTCCACATAAGTTTAGGCCGAGCGGGGCCCAGTTTGGGTTGTGGAACTGGGGCCGTCATAGTTGGTATCAGAGCCTAAGTTTTTACGCCTAACTCAAGAACAACCCATAACTAACATAAGACACAAATCAATAATAGAGTTAGGACAAGGTTGGAACTTAGAGTGAAACCCTATAATCCTGATTTAAGTCTTAGTTGGGAAATGAAGATAGTTGGGGAAATTAAAATTGGACTATATTGGCTATTTGATGTATTGTATATTACTACTATCGATAGCTATGTCATGATCGAGGAATCACATTCTTTGCAGATCGCGATGGCCGATCAGCTTGAGATCAACGATAACGGTTCAAGTGACGTTCATGAGAGGTTAGATGAAATGTCCCAGCTGGTCACCTCACATGGCCAACAACTTCAGGAGATTCTTCGATTGTTGAGGGCACAGACTACACTATCACCTTCTATGTCTGCAACACCAGTGACTTAGAGCGGGAGTGCACCTATAGTACATGACGCTATTACGGCTCCTATAGTGTCGATGAGACTTGTGATTGATGAAAGGATTCAAGTTCGGGTTGAGAGAGTATTACCTACGCCTGATACAATGGCGTGAGGATACGCCGAGCATGCCCATTGATGTGAGTACTCGGGCGATGGCTGAGGCGAGACAGTTTCGCAAGTTTCAGAGACATCGCCTGGAGAAGTTTCACGGTTATATGGATCTCGCAGCGGCAGAGAAGTTTATGAGGAGTCATGAGAAGATCCACGATGTCTTGGCTACACCGGATCATATGATGTCGAGCATCTCATCAGCTTCGTTGTTCGGAGAGGTTGATGTTTAGTGGTGTAGCATGGTGGCTACGAAGGGGAAGCCCGAGACTGGGCTGAGTTCAAGGGAAGATTTAACCATAAGTATTTCCCTCATTCGGTCAGGAACATGAAGAGGATTGAGTTTCAAAATATTCGGCAAGCTACCGGCGAGACAGTGAATGCACTATATGGGCTGATACTTGCATTTGATGGACTATGATGGGGGCATATAGCGATACAGACGCTGACCATGCCTATTATTCATGCATGACTTGCTAAGTGAGATCAGCACTATGGTGGTGATAACAACTCCAGGAACTTTACAGGAGGCCTACGAGAGGAGTATGGCTAGTGAGACCTTTTTGAGCATGCGCACCGGTGCAGTAGTCGCAGCTCCACCACCATGCAGTCAAATGTGAGACCTAGACAGTGGAGGTCGAAGGATCGAGCTCAGAGTGTAGAATATGTTGCATCTCCACCTTATACAGCGCATCATGCGTCAATATCATCTGCTCTAGTGCAGAGTTATGCTAGCACGCACGACAGCCGACACAGTTAGGTTCTCAACGATAACAGTATCAGAGGGTGGAAGGCAGTGGCAATGGCAGAGGCAGAGGCAGTTGTAAAGGCCTAAAATCTATAACCGTGTTTAATTCATTAAACATGATCAACGACCCGTACTGTGGGACCCACACCGTGATATGTCCATTTACCGAGGTAAGGATCGATGTATATTTTATATTTGTTGTGATGTATGCCTAGTGTATTGTATATGTGTAGACTATTAAGTCTATTTTTATACATGTATATAGGTATCGAGACGAGCGGGACGTACCTCGAGTCGCGAGTCGACATGGGGACCGAGGTAGCGGCTTACGGGTTAAGCTTAATTGATTTCAGGTTAAATGTGAGTTTATGTTGGTTTTTTAAGTGGCTAATGTGGTCACATTAAAATATAAACATTAATGTGTCTATAGTTAGTGAAATAAAACAACAAGCACATGATATGCATCGAGACAGGTGATAACTCATCAAGAGAAAAGGTGTCCAATTGTTGAGTCACTCGATGGTGACTTAAGGGACAAGTGAGACAATGTGGTTCATGAGATGAGCCTTGAGATACGTGTGCACACATGAATCAATGGCTAAGGTTCAAATATATCTAATGAGTCAAAGAACCATTTAAGTTAACATTTTTTCATTTCATCCTCATCAAAATCGGTAGGAGAGGGAGGAAGGAGAAAGAAGAGAGATTTCTGGAGTGCTTGGAGAGAGGAAGGTGTGCACATAAGTGAAGCTTTAGAGAAGAAGAAGGAGGTTGTAACAACCCTCGAATTTACACAAGCCACGTGTTTTTGGATCGTTGAATGGACCGTCGTGACTTTCCGTATTTGTCGACACTTCCGGAGTTGACATCGATGTACATTTAATTTTTTGTGGTGCGTGTACTATTTCTTTGTAACTAAATGTGAATTTCTAATGTCCAAGTGTATGTATATTGTCATGCCGAATTTGCAAGTAAGGTATTCGCGGGGCTTCTGGTGAGTCGAGACATGAGCGGGAACATACCTCAAGTTGCGTGTTGACATGTGACCTAGGTGGTGGCTTACGGAGTAAGCATAAGTTGAATTAATTATAGTGGATGGTATAGCTTTAATGTGGTCACATTAAAAATCCAAGTAGCAAGCCTAAAGTTAGTGAATGAAAACAAAGGCTTTAGGATGTGGTTCGAGACACGTATTGCACCATCTAGAGACCAAGTGAGTCAAAGTTTAGAGTCAATTCATGCATAACTTGTGGGACAAGTGTGAGAAGGAGGTTTACAAGATGAGCTTTGAGATATGATAGTGTACATAAATGTGTGGCTAATGTCGTTGCTGATCACAAGAGCTTAAAGTACATTTTCTCTCAGAAAGAATTGAATATGAGATAGAGACGTTGGTTGGAGTTCCTGAAGGATTATGACTTTGCCCTTGAGTATCATCCATGAAAGGCCAATGTCGTTGCTGATGTTCTAAGCAGGAAATGGTCAAATGCTGACGTAGTAGTGTGCCATATGACTCACGAGTATGCGTTACTCGAGGAAGCTGAGTTGATGAGTTCAGATGATATACCGGTTACTACTATTGTATGTTTTGCCATTTTGGTTGTATTTCTTGTATATTACTATTTTTGAAATACATTGGGATATAATGGGACCGAGTGATATAAGATAAACGTGTTTATATGATGGTTTTCAGGGTTTCCACACTGTAGGTTGTTTCATTTTTAATGA
The DNA here is from genome assembly GCA_039657365.1 of Stephania yunnanensis. Lineage (NCBI taxonomy): Eukaryota > Viridiplantae > Streptophyta > Magnoliopsida > Ranunculales > Menispermaceae > Stephania > Stephania yunnanensis. The sequence continues at coordinate 51,585,139 of CM077588.1, read as the reverse complement.
AATCTGAGTTATTTAATCTCGTCATAAGTTTAATTCCGCTGCAAATTATTCTGTAAAAGGACATAACTTAAATAACTCAATGTTAAAAATGCAAATTTACTGAGAATGTAATTATTTGAGGCTGACTAGGCCTTCGTAGATCTTGCGAGAATTGACTCGGGGGTCCACGTGGGTTTAGGCCGGGTGGGGCCCAATTTTATAGGGAACTGGGGTCGTCACAGAGGTCTTCTAGCTAGGTAACTTATCCACTCCATTAACAAAGCTTAAGTTGATGAATTTGCGTAAATTGATGTTGTGGTTGTTGGTATACATTGGGATGGGTGTTAGGACTTGATGTAGTGTGTATGAGGGTCCCTAAGGCAATAACATAGCCTATGTGTATGAGGGTCCCTAAGGCAATAACATAGCCTATGGACAGGCACATACGCAGAGTCAGAGACCTTTAAGGGTCACTGTGACGACCCCAATTTTCCACAAACTGGGCACCGCCCGACCTAAGCCTACGTGGACCCCCGAGCCAGTCTCGCAAGGTCAACGCAGGCCTAGTCATCCTTACCATTCATCATTATTAGTAAATTCAAAAGTTTTAAGTTGAGTTAGTGGATCCCACATACGACCCTGACCTAGCACGTGGCACAAGTCAAATGTTCGGGCCGTTACAGTCGTGGACAGAGTCATACATATGGGATGTCTTCTGCACCGAATGAGCAACGTACATATTTCAAATGCGGTCAAATAGGTCATCTTCAGAGTCAATGTCCACGGCTAGGTCTAGCGCAGACACAACATCATCAACATTAGCGGGAGAAAGTCCATGTTGCTATTGAGACAAATCACGGAGCTTCCATAATCTCACTGATGGTATGATTTTGATTTATGGTATTTTGATGCATACCATGTTTGATTCTGATTTGACCATTTCATTTATTTCTGGACGCATGGTAGATGCATTATGGTTGAGACCTACTAGGCTTAGTAGACCTTGATCCTTAACACAATTGCTAGGGACAAGATATACCCAAACTTATTGTGTATCGACTATTCGGTAGAGATAATAGGCCATAATTTACCAGCGGACTTGACAATCTTAGAATTTGTTGAGTTTGATGCTTTGCTTGGTATGGACTGGCTGGGTGCGTATCATGCTCATATTGATTGCTATGGCAAAGCGTTACGATTACCTTGTCAAATGAGACAAAGATCCATTCCAATGGATAACTGCTTTACGTCCGATCACCAGAGGAAGGATTGCCACGACTAATGAGATGGAGACGCTTGTGAGTGTCATGAGTACTGCTGAGAAATCGTTGACTTGTATTGAAGACGTGTCGGTAGTGTGTGAGTTCATTGATGTATTTCGGAGGATCTATCGGGATTACCACCACGAGAGATTGACTTAATTATTGACTTAGTCCCTGTGGTTAAACCTATTTCTATATCGCCATATAGAATGACTCCTCGAGAGTTGGAGGAATTGAGGACTCAGTTAGACAAGTTGTTGGAGTTAGGGTTCATTCACCCGAGCATGTCACCATGGGGTGCACGGTCTTATTTGTGAAGAAGAAAGACGACCCTGAGGTTATGCATCTACTATATGCAACTGAACCGGGTGATTGTGAAGGACGAGTATCCGTTTCCTCGCATTGATGATTTGTTTGATAGCTGATGGGTGCTAATGGTTTTTCAAGATTGATTTGCGATCAGGCTATCATCAGCTTAGAATTAGAGCTAAATACAGGGAGAAGACTATTTTCAGTATGAGATACGACCATTATTAGTTTACAGTCATATCGTTTGGTTTGACTAATGTACCAGCCATGTTTATGGATCTTATGCATAGAGTACTTGAAGGTGTCACGACCCAAATAATAGATCCAATTTTAATTCGTTAATCAGGACCACATGACCCGTGACGTGGGACCCGTAGCGAGATACGTGTCACTACCGAGACACAGTGGCCGAGGTAAATGTTATATTTATGTGTTGTATGCCTAGTACATTGTATATATATAGACAACTAAGTCATTTACGGGTATTCAGATACCGAGACAAGCGAGGACTTACCTCGTGTTGCGTGCCGACGTAGGCCTGAGGTAGCAGCCCGTGGGTAAGCGTAACTAGTTAAATTATATTGCATTAAAAATGATATATGTTAGTGGTTTCTATGTGGCCGCATCTACCTATTTATTAAATGAGCCTAAGTTAAAGAATAAAAATACATACACCACTAGATAGGCATGGATATACACACACACACACACACACTCATCTCTAGGAAGAGTGTCACACATGGGAGTCACTTGAGAGTGACACAAGGGACAAGTGGTGTGAGCAAGACCACCCAATGTGCCTCGAGATACGTGTGTGGTAAGGGCTTTTATGAATTGACATAAATACCTAAGTAGTTTAAGCAAATTACACATACACTTATATTAATAAGTTATCACATAACAAATCGTAAGGGCTTTTATGTCATAAATTTTATAATATATAATTTTCATTACTTTGGATCAATTGAAATTGTGCAAAGCCATTCTTTGTGTGCGACCCAATAGGTTCATGTGACGTTGATAGTGAACCAAAAACCATTTTGGTACATGAGTCATAAGCGGTCTCTAGCAAGACATTATGACTACCCAAGTAGCATGAATATCAACATTGATACAACCTAATTAATAACGTATATCATATCATTTTGTCGTACGATATCTTTTGATAAAACATAAGACATGGAAAGTAACCCTTAATGTTCAATCGTACTAGTCTCAATCTTTATGTAAACTAAAAAACATCCAAGTGACATTGATTATATCAATTCACTTGGACTTGACCATTATCAGTCTATCTTATCGAGGGATCCACTGATATCTCTCTATACGAGAGTGACAAATTCTATCATGATTACACACTTTCACATATTATTCACACGGTAACCAATCACAATCTTTATAATTGTTCGGTTAAAGAAAACATTTGATTGTGTCAAATTATCATGCTCATAATATTGAAGTCTATGATAATCTCAAGTCGAAGGACTAAATCATATACCTATCATGAGTAACACCTATAACTTAATCCATGTGGTGTTCTCATAGCGGGTCGACCCAATATCTTATTCCATAATAAGTACTCATGATCTTAATTCATATCCTTATACGCATGATCATCAATCAAGATTCACATAATCTTAATTCATTATAGTTCTCAGTATAATGACCAACTAGGAACATTGAGGATATTTCAATAAATACCAATGGATCTTACTATAAGGTAAACATGTAATCACTTATAATAAAACAACAAATAAAACCTATATTTTATTAACTAAAATTATAAGATAAACAATATTTGTAGATTAATCTAGGGAACATGCCCTAACAATTACCTTAAAAGGAACTTATAGTATTCATGTGCCCTACTTTTCATAGACTTTAAGAACACACAAATCGGATCACCGACGAAGAAGTTATGAATTTTCTCATATGATCTGTTGACTTGACAACTTTATATATTTTGAACTAAAAAAAAAGTACTCCAAATTAATATTTTGTCAATTAAATCCACAAAACTCAACAATAAACGCCTACAAAACCACCCGATACCAACACTAAAATATTTTCACAGCACGTGGAGTCAAATTGGATTAAAACCAATAATCAATATCAACTATTAAAACATCTTCAAAATAGTTATCAACTGAATTACATTAGTTCACCTCATCGAAACCCTAACACACGTGGGTGGAATTTTTCTCAAATTGACACAAATCAATGTAAATATACCAATTAACAACAATTCCAACCAATTTCTATCAAATCCCCGCGTAAGAAATTGAAAAATCTTGAGAATTCAAATTGACTTGAGGAAAAATGTCTAGCATTAAAAATTTACCAAATTGCAGGCTGAATACATCGTTTCTACCACAGAAACTTAGCTCGAAATGATCGTGTTGCTATGCTATACAATTTTGCAGAAAGAAACCGAGCGAAAATTGAATGTCGGAAGCTCGTGGAGCGAAAGATTAAATTGAGAGGATTAGGAGAAAACGTTGTTGAATATAAAAGGAATCAATTGATTATTTTGATTTTTGAAATCCTTAATTTGACGTGTTTTTACTTTCGGCGCTCGTTTTCTATCGAATTTCCACCAATTTAAACAAAACTCTTGACAAAAGAGTCTATCTTCATGAAATGTCCATAACACGGACCAAAACCTGAAAATCTTAACTTTGTCCATGACATGGAACCCTTATGGATCAAATCCTCTTGTCATACTTATCCAAACTTGCACTAGTTTGGACCAAATCTCAACCTCGACTACTGTCGATCGACACCAAACTCGAAACAAGATCTCACACAACTTCATCTCATTTTATAGTACCTCCAATCCTGGCGTACACGCAAACCGAGGCAAATCCCAACTTCATGCTCGTTAAGTTCATTTAAGGTCCGAATTTCAAGTTTTTAATTTAAATTCAATTATTCGTAGTGAAACTCGAAACTAATATTTATGTAAATATTTTGACTATCTCGACACACCTCTCAACATGTAGCTCGAGACAAAACCTCGCGAATCTCAAATTTAATCAATCACCTGAATTTCGCAAAATTAAATAATATATAATATACAACACTAGACAAACATCACGGATTAATAAAATTAATTATAAATATCAAATTCATCGTTGTTTAACTCATGACTCGCGGCCAAAACCATAATTAAGCTTCCTTAATCCCGGATTAGCCGTAATTATTTATTTAAAAATTTTGGTATTTGACACACACCGTGACATCGTAAACTCTCATCACTATACGTGCACAACGCGATCAAATGTAATTTTAACTAAAGCGACGCGAATTATTAAATAATAATAAAATAAATAAACATGCGCCACATAAAAATAATAAATTTTACCTCGTTAGGTGTGCCTTAGACTTTTGCACGACTTCCACATGAGTCTGAGCTTAGGGTCCTAATTTGTAATTTTCAATTAATCGAGATTAATTAAAGTGGGCCGTTACAAATTATGAGTAAAGGGTCACCCAAATTATAATTTCACCAAGAGCCCTTAAATACTTAGGACTGGTCCTGTCAATTGAGTCTTCAATTCTTCGTTGATGCCCTCATCCCTTCCATGAATCGAGCACGAGGTTTTCGGTCCTGCATTACCAAACCATACATGGTTGGTCGACCATTATGACTGACCAAATCTGATCTTATTTTTTTGTATTGGATCGGTCATACAGGGTCGAATGAACACATATAGATCAGACATGCTCAACCGAATCATACATGATCGGTTGACCATGTATGTTTGACCCAAATGGATCAGGTGTCTAAGTATTAGGTTGGTCACACATGACCGACTAAACATATATAGTTCGGTCATGCGTGACCGAACTGAATGAAATTGTTCAGTCATACAACATGTGGTTCGGTTTTGCGTAGTCGAATTAGAGGCGAAATCCATGTTTTGAAAACGAAAGGAAAAAAAAGAGCAAATCAAAGGAAGTCTCTAGAAATATCTTTCCGTCTTCCACATCCGAGTCACTGACGCGCGCCGAACGCGTCAATAATATTTAAAAATTACCTAAACCAACTATTTGCAGAATAGTGGCAAAGGGTCGATCCCACAGGGACTGGTATTCTTTCTAAGGTCAAAAATAACAAAAAGAGAAATCGGGGTTTGATAGAGAATTGAATTAATTATCTAATCATAAAATAATTAAAGCAAAGGAAATAAAATTGAAAATCAAATAATTAATAAAAATACCTAGGTCAAGACATACAAGTTCGGTTCGGTAAAAGATTGATTTGGTCGTCGATTTATGTAAAATATGCAAATCAAAATATCTTAGTGTAGCTATAGACCGTGTATGACGCACGCGGTTCCTCGCACTTCCTAATCTCGATAGCCAAGGTACGACGGTGACTACTTCCCTAATCAAACACATAACCACAATTCAAGTGAATTGGGTTTAATGCGTTGACCGCATTGAGCTTCTGAAGGCACTACACCTAGACAACCTAGGATCACTAGTGTGTCCGATTTGTGATTTCTAAGGTATTCAACCTAGGTCCCAAAAGGTCTAATCAATCGGTATGGTCGAATGCCACTAATGTGGTCTTATCGCACAAGTAGGCTTACGACACACTGGCTGATAAATCAAGATTTAAACTAGTGTTTAACCTTGATTGTTAAAACAATACCAAAGAAAATAAAATAATAATGAAAAGACTGAAATTAAAATATATAAATCTCACAAATCCATTAATAAGCGCGGTCGAACCTCCCTCGCAGTCTTGCCTAGGCTAGAGGTTTTAGCCTCGCATAATTAAAGAACACAAAGAACAAACAAAAATAGAAAATAGAATGGGGGTGAGGAGTTTGGCCAAAGAGCCAAGTATGGATCGATTGTCCCTCCGAGAGAGAGAGCAACCCCCCTATTTATATACATTGCCCATGCCACGTGTCAGCGCGTGATTTGCTGATTTCTTATGGTATGCCACGTGTCAGAGCGTGATTGGACCGTTTTTTGTGTGAGAGTAGGAGTCAACGCCACGTGTCGCAATGTCATTGGACAGCCGCAGTTGTTGACCAAGAAGACCTCGACACGTGGCTGTACGTGATTGGCAGAGACACCTCAACATGACATGCTAGACCAATAGGAACCTGCCACGTGTCATGACGTGGCGGTTTGGTGCTGACGCGGCGTTTGCTAATTGGTTAAAGCAATGTGGCGAACGCCACGTGGCAGTGTCTGATTGGCTGAATGCTGACGTGGCATCATTTTATTGGCTGGAATACTCTGTACTCTGTTTGACCCACCGCATAACGCGTATTTCGAGGCAAATTGTCCGGCGTCCGATTATTGCAAGTAAATACTCCATTTTGAGTATTTTTCCGCCACGAATTCAACCGCGTACTCCGTTTCCCCTAAAAATGACAAAAACATATTATTTAATATAATATTTAAATATCTTTGATAAATAATATACTATAATTGACTACTAATTACTGATAAAATACTGACTTATCAGTCACCTATACGTTTATCCTCCATTTTGTAAGGTCAATAGCCACCAAACGAACAATGCCCTAGCAAATAAAAAACTTTGTTCAAACCTTATAAATGCTCACAAACACAGTAGAAATACAATCCATCATAAATGTATGAAGAAATCGATTCTAACGATGGTAGTAGGTTCAAAATCGCAAGTTTACGTCGTTGTTGGTCGTATGGGAACGTCAGAGTCGAAAGGTTGTCCATTTGTGTGAGGTGCACAATAAGAGAGTGAATGTGAGGGGATGTAGGGCTTGTGAGGGGTAATTATGTCATTTCATTTGAGGGCAAATATGGAATTGGAGTGCCAAAAAATATGTAGCTATCCCTTACAAAATAGTGGGGTGCACATAAAACTACCCAAAATTAAAAGCAAATTAAAGATGATCAAAACCTTAAAAAAACTTGCAAATTTTGGTCTTGTTTAATTCATTTTGCCAAACTTCCAAGTTTTCTTCCAAGATAATACACTCCCTTGGAAAAAAACTTTCTAAGAAATATATTTTTTTTGTTTGGTCAACTTTGAAATTATAAAATATGCAATTGACATAAATACCCATTAAAGGAGAGAGGTGTGAGAGAGATGGCTTAATGGGTAATTCGGTCACAAATCAAAACTCTCAACTTCCTATGAGGAATATAAATCCCTCGCCCGGAAGGTGAGGTGGGGTAAACTTCAATGAAAGTCACATACAAGCCAACCAAATACGATAAGTTCCAACTCCCCTGGAAGTAACTCACTTCCTCCTACTTCCCCTTCAACCAAACAAAACATACAAACACAATAAACTAAAAATATGTCCTAAGATAGGACCGCTAGGGGAACTAAAAAGACTTATATTAGTTTGGGGCAAATCATAACCTAAAGGTGTTTATAGACTTAGGTAATGGTACTTAATTTGTCTAATGTGAGTCAGACTTATAAAAGTTTTAAAAATATTTTTTTTATAAGAAAGAAATTAACTTATCTTTTGCCCTCATTTGGGACTCAAACGCTACACAAAACAATACCACATACAAACTATTAGGATACCCACTTGGTTAATTTGGTACGTTTCAAAAATATTATAAATTTGCTAGACAAAACTTAATGAGGGTTGTATTATAAAATAAAATATTATTGCTAAGGCCTTGTTTGGTTAAAGGTGGAGTCAACTCGCGAGAGATAACTTAGAGGAAAGTTTGAACTAATATTATTTGGTTACTCAACTTTCCTCCAAATTATCTTCTAACCCACACCCAAGGATGAGAGATATCTCCCCCATCCCCTTTAATGGGGTTATCTTCTAGGAGTTTGTGGACATAATTATCCCTCATTAATTGTCTTTTATTACCCACATTAACTCTTTTGTTTGAAAGGTATTTATGTCAATTCATATATTTTATTTTTTAAAAAAACTGAAACTTCCCTACAAGTTTATAATTGAATCAAACATGAAAATATAATTTTACGCTCACATTATAAATTGACAAAAATAAACCAAACGAGACCCAATCCCTTTTTTTTAGCTTTAACTTAATTTTACAGGGCATTTTGTAATTAACATGATAAAATATTTACGCAATACATGTCAAGTACATCATATTAATTAGCACCTACACATGCAACACTTAATTATATAGTTTATATGAAGCTGGCCACGCGTACTGTGTATGTCCATCACAAAGGGGCGAGGTACGGATGGGTTTCACAAATACATAGAGGTAGTGGTAATATTATGATCAGAAGAGCTAGAATGGCAACAACATGGAGAAGACACATTAGCTCACAAAAGCCGTTCATGCGCATTTCGAAATATGAACATGCACAAATCTCGATGCATAACACATAGATCGAGACTACATGAATGACTCTGTGAGCACTCAGTGACTCTACATTTCTCCATCCCATAATTCCTCAACGGTCTTGAATGGACTGCCCTCGAACACAAATTCCTTGAATACCGCTGTTCTAAATTGGGGGATTGACTCTATCTTTTCCAACTCTTCTTCACTTAGTTTCCAATCGAATATATCCAAATTTTCTTTCAATCTTCCCTTGTTAAAGCTCTTTACGACCACACTCACACCTTGTTCGTATAACCATCGCAAAGCAATCTACACATGACATCAACAAAATCATAAAGGAAATATTCAGTACAAGTAAATTCTAAAATGACAACAACAATGTCACACCACAAAACACATTGATTCAAAATAGCATTACATATGATCTCAACACATGTGTTATGCATCGGAATCTTTGTATGCTCGCATCTCGAGGTGCACATGGATGTCTTTTATGAGTTTATGTTGTGGTGTGACATGTTGTTGTTATTCTAGCACTTCTCGATCTACAACAAGAACTAATTAATCATCATCAATATTTTTTGATAGGAATATTAAGTAGTATATACAAATATATATACAAATTAATTAATACAATATACATACAAGTTAATTAATACAATTAATGAAGCACAATTAATTAAAATTGTGAGGCATGTATTAATTTGTAGTTCTATTATACTTCATCCGTTTCTTTATAAGTGACTTTTTAGTCATTTTGAAATATTTCAAAATATTTGTCATTTGATAGTTTATATACACATTAATTACTTAATTGACTTTTACACCCTTCATAGAAAAAGAAAATCTATTAATTACACATTAATAACTAGCATATGTAGAAGTGGTGGAGTTAATAGAGATAAATGGTGATTTAATTATTTAGCTACCACTTTCTCCTCATTTAAGATAATTAAATGACTTTATTAAAACTATGAACAACCTTAAAATGACACTTAAATAGAAACAAAGGGAGTATATTTATATCAATTCCTTTACCTGGGCGACGCTCTTTTTCTTATTTTGCGCTATCTCTTTGAGTTGCTCATTGCCAAGAACCACATCGAATCCCCATTCCTTACCTCCTAGAGGAGAATAAGCACTCACATGTATTCCATTCTTGTTGCAAAACTCTCTTATGTTCTTTTGTCGCATGGCCGAGTGCATTTCCACCTGCAAAACTTATATATTATTTATAGATAGTTTACTAGTTAAGGCACAATTGGAAGCGAGTTTTTGTCCCTTAACTAGTGACTCGAGTTTGAGTCCTGAAAATGAAATATCAATATAGTGTACAACCTTTGGTGAATCCAGAGTAGTTGGATATATAAAGTGGTGAAACCAAAAATCTTGTTAGACATGCGAACTTTAATGTAGGGAGCGTGTGTCGACCTTAAGGGGGAAAGGACAAAATTATATAGGGAGCGTGTGTCGACCGTAGGAATATTATAGGGAGTCCCGGGGTTAGCCCCCCAAATTCACCAGTGGATATATATTGTCTGCATATCGAGTACTTTTTAAGACCAAAAAAGGAAAAAAAAAAAAAAACTTTTCAATTAAATTAGTACATTTTGAGCCATATATGAAGATTTTATGGTATATATATAGAAAAGGAAATTCTACTATAGTGATTTTTTAAATCACCATCTATTGTGATTTTTATTTTTGACTATTGGTTTTAATCCAATAGTCAATTTGATAGCTACATTAATGACACTTCAATGTCTGCAAGTACCAAGAAGTTACATTATTCATTAGATTGAAATCTAACGATCAAAAATAAAAACCACCAGTGTATGGTGATTTTTCTCTATCACCATGGTAGAATTACCTATATATATATAAACAACCTGATGTATATATAAACTACCTGATTGACTGCTGGAATGATCTTGGCATGGGCAAGTAATTCAGTTAGCTTCTTGCTGGAAAAATTGCTTACTCCGATGGACTTTGCGAGGCCAAGTTTTTGAACCTCCTCCATCGCTGCCCATACTGATTTTATATCAAGTGGAAATACATCACCCTTCTTCCATGCCCCGTAGGTTATATCCGGTACTACTGTAACCGGTGCATGAATCAGGTACATGTCCACATACTCCAACCCAAGTCTCCTACATGCATATACAATTAACAAGCATCAACCACTATATATAATCATCATAATTAGTTTGTTGATGATGCTTGCATATATTCATCAAGTTCAATGGAGATATTAGCTAGCTAGCTTGCTAGGTCTCTATATGTAATGCAATCGACATACATATATGAGACCGATTTTTTTGTTAATCAATTTATACGTGTACAAAGATCGTTCAATGGTTTGGTATGAGTTATAATATTTGAGTAAGAGGTCAATAGTTTTTTTTTTTTTGATAAGAAAGAAACTTAATTTGCCACGTTGAAACTCGAACCCTTACCTCTTACACGCATAACCTCATACCAAACTATTGAATCACTAAAATAGTCGGTAGGTGAGGGAGTTAATATGAGCCTCATATATAATGGACAAGTTACGATCATTTCTTATTTCTTAAAAAAAAAAAAATGTGCACGAATTAATTAACCTAAGAGACTCTTTGATGGCGAGTAGGACACGGTGAGGATGCGCGTTGTCGCACCACAACTTGGTGGTGACGAAGAGTTGTTCGCGATTCTTAACAAGTCCGCTCTCCAACACCGCCTTAATACCGGCACCAACGCCTTCCTCCGTCTGGTACAACGTAGCGGTATCAATATGACGATAGCCGATTTCAACGGCGTCCAAGACAGCAGTCTTTAGTCGCTCAACGGGCTGAGGAGGAAAGGTGGACGATCCAAATGCCATCAGTGGCATGTCCTGACCGGAGTTTAGTGAGATTTTATTCTCACTTTCCATGTTATGGTGCTGAAAGGAGGCTAGCGAGCTAGCTCGTTCGTATAATTTCTCTTCGATCTTTGGTAATATATATTGTGAAATAGATTGATTAAATTAATGTTTTTTAATCTAATCGGACTAACCTCTATTACAAAGAGATGGAGATCTTTTGTAATAATAATTTTATGGGTGGGAAGTATTAGAATGATGACAATATGTTATAACATAAAATACATTGACTTACAAAATTGTTCATACGGTCTCAATCCGCATGTTATGTGTTAGAATGTGTCTAATTGTTTAAGCGGGGTATGAAATCAATATTTATAGCAATCGTTGATTTGATCATTTCTTAATTACTTTTACTTAGATCGAATGACTAGGACCCGATTTAAAAAAAAAACAATGGACAAGCTAGGGACTGATTGATCATAACTGTTTACACTGGGCGCAAATTTCATCATACACGTATAGTTTCTCTTTTTTTTCCGAATATATTGTGAACATATGGCCTGCATGCAGACGATATGGTCAATCTAACTTTCACGGTTCATTATTTGACAAAAAAACAAAAAACTTGGTTGATTAAACACGCCTTTTCCAAAAATCAGAATTTTTTTTGAATAAAGTGGCAATGACTGCAAAATGGTGACGCAAACTTTTGTAATTAACATCGCGCGTCGTGCCTTTATATGTGTGTATTGTGATGCTAGAAATAACACCCCACCACATCCAACCCCACACACATCTATCATCAATGTTCCTTCAGATTGTGCTATTCTAAAATTTTGTGTTTTTTTTATAAAAAAAAAATAAAGTTAGTATTTCCATTCGATTAAAAATATAAATTTTTACAAAAAATTTTTACTCAAAATTATAAGTCATTTTTAAAATATAAAAGTGTATTTATTATTTTTTTTATCAATTATACACTTATATAATTCAAATATTTATGATTCTTCAATTCTTCAATCCGTTTAATGTCAAATGGTGTAAATGTTAATTACACTTATAATTAATGATGTCTTAATTTTTGTGTATTTACTTTAATCGATTTATATTAGTGACTAAAGAGAGTATTTTGCTACTCCCTCCAAATCTTTTTATGTATCGTTTTTCCATAGTGCATAATTTTTAAGGAGTCCTATTAATGTGTATTGATTGGAGAGAATATGATATGTAAGGACTAAAAAACACTCAAGTAGTATTTATTACCACTAGAACAAATTAGACATTTTATAGCACCTAATTCATTGAGGTTTTCAATAACACCTAATTCATTGAGGTTTTCAATAACCCCTATGTATTGCTTTTTATAACGCCTAATTCATAAAGGTTTTTAAATAACCTCTATGTATTAGGTGATTAGGTTTTTTATAACACATAATTCATAGGGGTTTTTAAAAACCTCTATGTATTAGGTTATTAAAACTCTAACATCTCATCGAGGCATCACTCACAAAGGACTCGTAACATCGGTTTCTCTGTCAAAGAATGGCGAGCACAGGAGGAGGAGGAGGTGGAGGAGCTGCAATAGCAGCAGTGGCATGAGGAAGGCTGCGGTAGCAGAATGGCGGCGGAGGAGCCGCTGCGCAATGGCGAACGGAGGACATCACAAAATAGTGCGATCACAAAGCGTAGGAAGAGGCCTCGGCGAGCCCCCAGCCATCGAGATGGCTCGCAGAGGCCACACCGTTTTCGACTTCTCTTGCGATTTCTACGACCTCGAATCTCTCGGACTGATCCTCTATTCTGATCCCGACCACTGTCATATCCTCTTCCATCTCGACGTTCGTGATGACGAAGCTGTCTCTCTTTTCGCTCATAACGCCATTGGTTTGGTAGGCGTTCCCGACATCATAGGTCAGCGATCGTCCAATCTCATCTCTATTTCTTTAATTTTTCGTGTTTTCACTCCAATCCTTGTGTGTTTCTCTGTGATCCGATCTGAATTGCTGCTTTTCTCAACTGTTGACAACACAATTGATGAAAATGTGAAGAATCCACTCCAATCCCTCTGTGTTTGCTTGTGATTGTTTATAGTCTACAATTTCGTCTAGTTATTCATGAAGACGTGATTCCAGTTGATTTATGTTCTTTTCTGAATTATTGAGGACGCAATTGATGTTGTAGACTTGAAGTTATGCCTATGTTGGAATTGCAACCTCATCTGATGTGGTTTGCCAAGATTTCAGTTCTATAATTATGCGTCTTTTGTGATAGACTATAGTATACCAGACTCTAACCTATAATTTAACTGTTGTTTACAGTTTAATTAATCAGTCAGGCAAAAATGTTTTCTCCATAGTTTTATTGCGCGCAATTGATGAAGATCTGATGCTTGAAACCAATACACTATGGCTAAATTAGAAGTTAGAACAAAGGTTTTGATGTGGATATTATCCACAACGAAGTTATAGTACGTAGTTGTTCTATCTAAGAGCATATTATTATATTTTGTATGCTACGAAAGCCTCATAAATACCGAGAATACGGTTTTTGACAATATTATTGAAATGCAATTTAAATTGCTAAATGTTAAATGATGTTTGATTCATTTCATGTCTTTGATGTCATATATCTTTTGCCTTTTCAAATTGATTATCCGTATTGCTAGCTACACATGATATACTTAAAAGTATTTTGTTTGTTCGTCTGTTTTTTTAAATTGCTCCAATGTGATCGTTAAGTTTTTAAAGCAACAGCCGAAAGTCTATCCTTCTTTTTTTTGCTAATGTTCAGTGAATCGTGTTGACTATTGTTATGTTCAATCTTATAGATGACTGGTTGGCTGATTCAATTATATATGGCAATGGGCAGGCTTAATCGACCAAGCATTATCGTTTATGGCGGAACTATTAAGGTGAGGTGATGATTAATTAATTATTCTGATTTCCTACACCAGCAACACCTTCCTTACTGTGCACACTCTTTTTCTCTGTTCCTTATCCTTTTTTTTGTATTTGTGACCCTAGTTGGCTATTGCTATTTCACTGCAGAATGAAGTCCATCTTTATTTTCAACATTTTGGTCATTAATGTTTTTTATGTAGTTTAATGAATCCAGTTTTGCAGTGAAAGATAATTTAAATATGATAAACTCCTACAAAATTTTACCGAAAAAATATTCTGGGAAGCTCTGTAATTTGTGGGATGGATGAGTTTTTCAATTTGGTTGGTTTGATTTGTGGGATGGATGAGTTTTTTTTTCACTCTGGTTTGTTTTAGATTCAATCCTTGATGGATAAAGTTATTTGGTTGGTTTGATTTGTGCGGCTGAGAGCGGAATGGCGGTATTCAGAAAAGAAAATTAAAACTAAACGTTATTTGGTTGGTTTGATTTGTTGAATAAATTATGCTGTGCATTTTCTGATTCGTGTTTCATTCAAGTTTCTCAGTTTCATAAGACACGTTAGTATTCTTTTATATCTATTCAGACATTCAGATAAGGTTTTATCAAGTGAGGTTTTCATTACTGTTTGATAACTTCAACAATGATGATCACAAATGGTCACTGAATTTGACTTGATCATAAATTGGGGAAGAGTTATATACATATTTGTAGGATGATAAATCGTAAGTAGTTGGAGGAAATAACGTGGAAGAAACAGCTGAACAATAGTCTCTTGGTGGAATTAGTACAAAGTAGAAATTGGAAAGACTCGAGAGCATAATCACTTTAATTTGACCATCTTGTAGGAATGGATGTTGTCTGCTACTAGGCACGTTATTGCTCAGTCACAGGTGTTATTCCTATTTGTTATTTTCCTAGTTGTAACAAGTAAAAAATGCTCTTAAAACTGGAAGTTAATAGCAAAACATACTGCATTCAGATAAAGTGAGACTTGTGTGCATAATCTATTTTTCGTTCTGTTTATGTATGCTTATTTTGGTTCCTAGGAGTTGCATTTTTTCCTCGTAAATTATACTTTGGGAGACCGATGTGCATCGAAGGAAATTTTTGAGACTCGTTCCTATTAAAAAAAGGGAAACTTTGTAAGTTTAATTTGGGTTCTTCTGTACATGTTCTCTTTCATGCTATAGACATTCAATAATAATTGCTTGGTTGCATTGGCAGCATACTCCTCGAGTAAATGGATCAATTCCTGATGTGACTGACGCAACCTTACACCATGAACGACTGTCTGAAAGGTTTTGCTCTTGTATATTAGAACGATGAGCCTGACTTTATCTAGAGTTATTCTTCCTGAAGAACTTCCCCGCTTTATTTATTAAGTACTTGCTTTACTCTTAACGGCATTGCACAACAATGCGTTTTAAAGTATATATTATTATCTTTTAGCAATATTATTTATTTCTTACTTTCACTTATTATTTTTTGATTCGAAGGTGTCATATTCCACCTCTTTGCTTGCCTATAAGCCTTTGCGTTCTTTTTGATGTTTCTCAATCCTTGCTGACTTGGAAACTTGGTGAATTATGGTTTGCTTGGATGAGTGAACTCTTGA
The DNA here is from genome assembly GCA_039657365.1 of Stephania yunnanensis. Taxonomy (NCBI): domain Eukaryota; kingdom Viridiplantae; phylum Streptophyta; class Magnoliopsida; order Ranunculales; family Menispermaceae; genus Stephania; species Stephania yunnanensis. The sequence continues at coordinate 51,568,923 of CM077588.1, read as the reverse complement.
GACTGGTTTTCCACAATATTACACCAATCCTAAGTTGGTTATCTTTCTATTTTTTTTTATGAAAAGTTATCTTTCTATTTTCAATTAATCATTATCAGTTAGCTATTAGTTTTGTTTAACACGGTGGTGAATTGTATCGGTCTACTTTGGGCTTTGAAAGTTTAAAAATTATTTCTCTTAATAATATTTGGAAGCACATATGGGCCTTTTATTGATCTCAAAAGCGGTTTATTGATGCGTAGGAACCTTTTATTACCGGTTGAGTAATTGTCAATGTGTCCTGCATTGCTCTTACACATGCTTCAAAATAGAAGTTATTTCTATTGACATCTTCTTTATGCCCTGTATTTGTGAAGCTTAATTGTGAATTTGATAGGTTGCATCAGCAGTTAAGGGTATCGCTTAAAAATGCTAAATGGACCCTCATCACTAGGTCCAGAGTTTGCATGAAAAACAAATACCACCTGAGTTTGTTGCTTCAGACATTCTCCTATGACATTCTTTATCTTGTTCACCTGGGTAACAAAAACGAACAAAAAAATTTCGAAACTCCAAAAAAATACATAATAATGACAAAAAAATAGTGAATTTTGCTCGGAATCGCTTGATATTAACGATTTCATCGAGACTTTGTATCCAAAATGTAAGATTACCCCAAAATCGAAGCCTTAAACTCAACAACAAAATCACAAACAATACCAACTCCAAAAATAAAAATAAAAAACTCCAAAAAACCTTGAAATCAACACTAAAAGAAATGATGAATGCATTCATAGCATCGAATCGATATAGTTTTACTTGAATTTTATCAAATTTAAGTTGGTGATGAAAATGCGATTTTGAGAAAGAAAAAATTGAGGTATGCGTGCGTAGAGTATGAGAGTAAAAACTCTTTTATATGGATGAGTAGTTGAGTCATTTTACTATGGGCTGAAAAAAATTCAAAAAGAAGATAAAATGAGCAAAAAGTGAGGTCGGACTAGTTTAGGCTTTGTTTTAACTAAGGTTGGTTAATTAAGTTGTCCGAGTGAATAAAAAGAGCATAAATAGAGCTTGTCTTCCTAAAAACTCTACGTTTCGCTCTTAACCTTAATTTGTATTTGAGCTTTGTTTTTGGTTTTTGAGATAAAAAGCAAATTTTATAGGATCACAAATTCACAATTAAGCCATCTATGTTTTATGAAAGTAAATGATTAGCGGTAAAAAAACAAATAATTCAAACGAACGAAAACATAGATTATGATGTGTAGTAAAACTCGCAAAGATAAAATAATAAATACAAAAAATAAAAACTCAGAAAAATAAAAACAACACCAATTAACAATTTAACATAAAAATTAAAAGGGCGGTTACGGTAATTTGAATACGTCCAAAGACGGCTTCTAAATGCCGCCGCTAGAAAACTCAACTTAATTGAAACTAAAAAAATTCAACAAAATAGAAGTAAACCAAAACTGACTTAAAAGACGAAATTTAGAAGGATCTAAATAATTCCTTCTAAATGATTTGAAAATCACTGTCATATATATAAAGTCCAACCAAAGAGTTTGATTATGTAATCAACCCCTACTGATTTTGGGATTGAGACTTTGTTGATGCATCAGAAACCATATATGAAATCCAGCTCCACAAGGATAGCAATTTGAGAGATAAGTTCTTTATCAATCACAAAACCAGCTGTTGTCATGCCCACAAAGATTGTACCACAAGAAATAATAAAGGAAAAATCAATACAAAGGCATACTCATAGCACAACTTGTTCAATAACTTCTATTTTTCCACAAACATATAGTAAAAAGTTTACATTGAATTCCTCAAAAAGAAAATCTACATTGAAAACAAAATAAGGACATTTTGTAATTCCAAGACTCTTGGCACCAAAGAAAAGAGCACTTCAACATCCAAAACTAGGAGAATGAATGTAATAGAGATGATTAAACATGGCTGAGGTCAAAGAAGAGAGAACATGGAAAATAAAGAATACAATTGATCATGTAAGCTACAAAATTTTGAATGGAAAAAATGAATTAGAGTACATATATATAATATGAACAAAAAAAGAGGAAGAAATAACAAAACAAATAGGCATACAAACCTGAACCTTAGTAGAAGATTCTATGTGAACAAAGTTACGACGTCTCTTCGGTAGCCTCTGACCATCAACAACCTCGGTACATTCTCTACCAACAGATCCATGTACTCCATGTAAAAGTATGCCGGGTGGCAAACCGGCGGCGGAGGAAGACTCACAAGAACCACAGCTGCCATCCTCGAATACCTCAAAATCGTCGAGTTAAGCTTCAGAGTTGTGTACAGGAACTTCTCCACCTGCTGCTCATTCACAACCACTGGCTTCCCGTCGGCCATCAGCTGCGTCCCATCTCTCTGGGCCTTCATCTTTCATCTCCTTCAAGTATGTCGCAATGCGCCTCTGAGCCCCAGTGAATGCCTCCATGGAGTCATCTTGCTGTGTTCCACCTTCCACATGTGCTTCCCATGACTTCATTGTAATGACAATCACCTCAGCCTGCATTCGAAGGTCGTACAAGAATTTCTTCACATCGGCTTTAAGTTCTTCCACTTCTGCATCCTCTTCGGCTATGCAGAAGACCTGGATCTTGCAGCTCTCGAAGCTCTCCTTAGTGAGCAGAAGCTGGGAAGAGGAGAAGCATCAGGCCGCCATCTCTCACAATCCAGTACAAGTCAATTGTGCCATACTGTCTCTGGTACTCATTGGGCCACTCATCAAGCCCCTTCACAATCACAACTGCCTTGTTCGCGACAATGCAATCATTGATGATACCAACAAATGTAGCTGGGATCTCGGTCAGGTTCTCCCTTCTCCAGATCTCAGGGTACCGCACAACCACAATGTTAGGTTTTAGGTTGCCTAGGCCCATGGTCTGGACAATGCCTCGAAAGCCCTCGGACATGTTGGGAGCCACGACAATTTCTGCCACACCTTCGCAACGTTTGTACTCAATGTAGGTATCAAGCTGGCGACAAGCAGTTTTAGCATCCTCAGCACACTCATGATAATCCCCATCAAGGATAGATACAAATATGGACATGCCACGACCCTTTTTCTTCATGCAGTTTGCAAAGTCGGCAAGTTTTGGATGGCAAGGGACATTCTCTGGCAGCTTTCCCCATGGCCTACAAAATATAAGAGGAATAGGATACCAGTTCTTCGGGTGGACCTGATTTGCTGCAAGTCAAAGTAAGGATTAATTCCAAAAATCATCAACAAATGCGGGCTATATGTAAGTTAGAATCCAATGGTACGAAAGCAAGTCGAAATTAAAAAAAAAACAGAATATTAAGAAACCTAGCATCTTCACAGAGCAGATAAATATTCACTTTATAATAACTTCGAGTCCGCAGCTGGCAGATGAAGAAATAACCAACAATGTCAATGCCAATGTGCGGGGGATATATATGATTGATATGAGATGGCATTGAGTTAACAAGACCGGTGGAGAAGAATCTGACACACAGGCAACTATCTTTTGAGTGATAGAAAGGGTTATTTCATAAGTTCCAAAATAATTATGCAAATAAATATATGTGAAGACTCAAGAACGTTCACTATAAAGACGGAGGAAGTAACAAGCATGTTGATAAAACTCGAGAATGTTAGATTAAGTGTCAACACGAATGGCAAGAGAGTTAAGAGTCTGGAGAAATCAGAAACCATCCTAAGACTGATCATTAGAACTGACCACTAAGTATATTTATACATACCTCCTAATGAACGAAGACTGCGAAGTGCCAACTGGAAATATGCACTTTTGAAGCCATCGCCCCAGTCTCCAGCCTTCCCTTTTAGGCTCACATAATAATATATAAGGCTGGCCAGGGCCAGAGAGACTACAGTGAATGACCACGAGATCAAAAACATGATAACTGCATTGATCATACAAGCAGGCATTAATCTCAACTGAAAGAATTATAAAAAAGAATTTGTGAAGAATTCAGAATATCATTTTCAGTCCTCATCAGATCAGCCAAGATGTCACTTCACCAATTTTCTCCAAATAACAACATAAACGAACCCAAAAAATAGTGTTGACCTTGTGATGTCTAATCTAGTAATATCCTAGTCTCGAGACGTTCAGGAGACCAGAACAAGACAATGTAACAATAAACGAGAGCATATATATTAATGCAAGGGCAGTCATAAGGCAACTGAAGCACAATATACAATCAAAGAAGTAAAAAGTTTCCAATAAAGACATCATAGTACGATATTTAAGCACTTTTCTCCTAAATTCTATTTCCAAAATACAGAAGTCATGTAAAAGGAAAAACTATACACCTACTGTTGGTACGAGATAAAACCTTTATTCGTACAAAATGTCTTCACATACGCAGATGCATAAAAAGGCAAGACATCACATTTATAGACAACATTTGCATCAACACAAATCTGCACAAGGATCGTATGTCCAAGGAATAATTAGTGACTTCCCTTTTATCTTTCCTTCCACACAATCATTAGAAACAAAGGGAAACCTACGTGTAGTGAAGAAACTTCCAAGTACTGTTACATGACTACATTCAAATGATAATTCAAAGAAACATTGCAAGGTTGCAAACAAAAATATGCAGATAGATGGATCTGAAAAAAAGGTCCAACTCCATTCCCTTCAATCTTTAACCTAATTCCTATGCCTGTAACTGACCAACAAGAAGGCCAATTGGGAATTTTGTGTCCCTAATGTTTTTCCAAGGTTAAAATTCCCATAAAAGATAAAATTTTCCAATGCCAAAAATGAGCAACAGCTTTCATATATTTTAAAAAAAAAAGGAATGAATTTTAGGGTAGGGTCAGCTGAAGGCCTAGTGCTAAAATATGGAATCAGAAAAGCCACTTCCAAGTCGAGTTCAGTTTTCAAAAGTCACTACTCAGAGATGAAAGTTGAGAGGAAAAAGAAAATTTTTAGCACTGAAACTAGCAAATCTTAACATTGAGCAGTCTTTGACTACCCAACACTTCAAAATTAAAAGGAGTATGACAGTCATGAAGATGAAAACATAAAATGTAATAGAAGTTATAAATTCCATTAGGCCCCAAAAAATTGAAAAGGCTCACACGAATAACCATATGGACAAAGGTCAAAACAATCAAAAAACATTTCATGCCTGCAGCAAATCAGCATGTACTAATCATGAGCATGGTTGTTTGTAATGATTGATAGCCATGGACAACAGTCGAAACATAGCTACTTTAAACAGCAGCCAAGACTCTTATTCATGTTAATAAATGTTTCTAATAAACAACACGTTGACAACATAAAGAAAATCTAAGGTAGAAAGTGATGTTCGTTAAGGACAGGGCACGTTACATTTTTCCATTTGATGCACTTTTGCTCATTCTTCTTCCTTGAAGAGCTAATTAGTACAAAAAGTAAGCTATAAAGAAAAGTGCATCAAATGCAGCATACCAATGCAAAGGGATGCTCCAAGGAGGGAGAGGCTCCAGTGATGAAATTTCCATCGTGGGCGCCAGCTGGGGGCATCCAGAAGGTCCAAAAGAAAGCATGATAAATTCACTCCCGCATAACAAAGAAGGAAAAACATTGTTATTGTTGGTGTTATAAGGTCAAGATTTCCAATCACAACACATGCAGTGCAGATGAACGCTGTAAACAAAGTAGCGATGTGCGGCTCATTCCCTTCAGCAACTTTGAAGTACTTAAGAATTGGCAGGATGTCATCATTGGCTATTGCTGCAAGCAAGCGTGGAGCCCCAGTAAGGCTCTGAAGTGCTGCACCTAAAGTTGATAAAATAATCCCAACATATATGATAGCTGGAATAGGCCAAGCCACAGTAGCTGTAAGTAGCCTGCAAAAGTTTGTCTCATATTTAAAACAAAAACAAGAAGAAATTCTATTTGATCATCTTTTTCACCTTGATCTAAAAGAGCAAGTTGAAAACAAAGCAATGGGATCTTGACTTCAAAATTGCAGAAGGTAATTATCATGCACAATTCATAGTGAACATAGCGCAAGGAAGCAGGATTCGGTGAACCCTAAATGTCACATATTTTTCATCTTTGAAAAAGCATTTTGTGATCAATATTATTTTTAAAATTTAATATAATACAATCAATTTTTATGCAATTGCAATAAAAAAAAATCAATATACATTTTCAGGCTTAATGTTCTTTCACTCGGCTAAACATGGAATTCATTTTCCCTGCAGCTTCAATTTCCCGACATTTGAATTCCACTATAGCTAAAATCCCACCGCGAATTCCAAAATTTAACTTCACCTATGACTTCAATCTCTTGAAATTCATAATTAATTCAAAGAAGTCTGCTTCAAAGTGCAGAGCTTTTGCAAACCCTCAACATTATAGAGGAGTATCAAGAAAAATTCACACGAGTGTAGTAAACATTGTACAAGCAGTTGTTCGAAATATTTGGCTACTTAATCTCTTATACGTACCTAATTTAATTTTTTTAAAGTTCAATTTCAATGATTCTGATTTTTTAAATACTATATCTGTCTTCTTTTGTCAATTCATTGGAATTCTTTCTACATACTTCAGTTTGATCTCTAGTCTGGCATGTCTTATAAGTGCGTATTCTTCAAGAGTATCTTCTAATAAAAATTAGCAACAGTTATGTTTTTTTCCTACGAAGTCTAAATTGAAATTCGCAAATTATTTGGCCCAACTTCAATAGAACTTCTGTAAAAATTTACGTCTCATTCTTTTACATGTTTTAAAAAATCTAACTAATTAAGGAAGGTTGGAGAATTTTTCATATCATGCTTTGGCAAAACATAAGCAAGCTCATCAAAGAAGCATGCTGCTTATAACGTTCCGATGCTTTCTCTCGTTCTACTAGTAATGGTCCTTTTGAATATTAGTTTCTTTATTCTTTTGGCAATTAACAGAATTTATTCCCCATTTTTCAAATGAGTTTCTAGTCTAGCATTGTCTAATATTTTTTTTATTTTCTAACTAACTTCGATACAGTGTGTTTGAAACTACTCCAAGGAAGTTTGGTAATGTGCCGGGAATTATCAAACCACATCTCGAATTTCACAGAAAGTGGTGAGGGAGTGGACAGGTTGACATGGAAACCACTTAACACGACTATGCATACCTGTCTTTCAAAAGTTTTTCTCTTGTTGCAAATGCACCAAACAACAAAACAGTTACAAGGTATAAAGCAGAGGTCGATAGAGTTGCAGCTAGTGTTCCAATGGGTATCGAACGTTGGGTGTCCTTCAGTGATGCAGACCGATTTGAACCAGCCATAATCCCCGTCACAGCAGGGAAAAAGAGTCCCACCAGTCCACTGAAAGAAATGAAGAATCAACCCAGTTAATTCATCTAAAACAAGACTGAAATAAAAGAATGTATGTAATAAACATGCAGTAGTGGTGGCACGATAATTCCAAAACAACTAACACTTAAAAGGAGAAGTATACTGCAAAAACAATCATTTGTGAACAGAAATAATTTACGTCAAATGAAGTACATTCTTAGTTTTAATCCACTTATCAGCTTCGTTGAGGAAACAAAATGAATATAGAAGGAAATTACTTCAACATTCGATATCATGATTTTACCACCTTAGACAAGATTAGTACTTCACCAAACACTATAGCCCTTACTCATTGTTTAATCCTTGGATTGAAACAGTAATGAACACATGATGGAGAATAAGAAGGAAATGTGATTATGACCATGAACATGGCCGAGCAATGGATCATGACCGTGGCTGGACTTGGACTTGCATACAACTAGTTTTGTTTTAGTTTGTTCTAATTTCTATTGATTTATTATTTTATTGGTTCAAAGTTTGGGTGTTAGAAACTCCACCAATAAACATTATATGCGCTACCATGGCCGGTCCCAAATCCGGATAAATGAGGACTCTAAAGCATGGGGGAGGGTTGCGATAGGTTGACAGCCAGTGTAAATCTTTTGTCGCGTATGAATGGATCAAACCAATGAGACAAAAGTTGGGGGCGTTCCCACCAAGTGATGTGCTACATCGGTACCTGGGTGTGATGAAGAATGAGCAAGGGTGTGTTCGCACTAAATCAAGCGCAATGGAAGAGTTTGATCCATGTAGACGATCTCAACTAATTAGGGATTGAGGCTATGTTGATGTTGTTGTTGTTGTAAAGTTTAAGAGTTAGAATAGGAATCTCATAGGAGGTTGTTTTTCATGTGATACTAGGCGTGAGAGCGCAAGTCATAGTTTTACAATAATAAGTTTCTAGTAGTTATCGATGAGAGTTGGAGAGTATTGTATATTTTAGTTTATATTTTTTGCAATATTGATGATCACGTTAGGATAAGGTTAGATATATTTATTTTTGCGCCTATCTTAAATTAGTTGTAATTAGTTATAAGTAGATGCAGATGTAGTCTACAATACAACTAGCTAGAATTATACAAGGAGTCAAATTGTATTATTAAAAGCCTATAAAAGGCAGGTCGATGACTTCATTTTTTATTAATAAAAGTTCGTTATAGGTTTTTGGGATTTTTTGCAAGAGATCTACACTTTTGACATCTATCTCAAAAGATTTGCAGTTATAACCCCTTTAACTGGTCAACATCAGGTGGATGAACTGAAGACACGTTTTCAAAACGTGCCTTCAATTCAAGTGAGCCATTGCTTAAAGGCAAAACGCTCCCTCTGAAGTCGCGCTTTCAAAATGTGCCACTAAAGAATGCTTGTCCCGATTTGCTTATGTGGCCAAAAAGTATCAGTTGACCAGTCAAAAAAGTTAAAAGTGCAAATCTTTTGAGAAGGGTGTCAAAAGTGTAGATTTTGTCACGAATGGATAGATGTGCAAGAAACCTGGGTTTTCAAGTGAGAACTTGTGTTTGGGATAAAACACCAAGGGAAACAAAATTTATTCTTCAATCGAACTTTCAAAGACTAAACAAATTGAGGAATCTCTTCTTCTTCTTTTTTTTTCATTGCCGCGAGAAATTAATGAATTCCTTGCTACATCAACATGCACACTCTACTAGCAAAATAACGATTACCCTCCATCATATAGAATAATATGCAATTTTATGCGAATACTACATAATAACTGTGAAACAAAGATGCAAAACAAGCTCGGTATTGGCAATAGAGTTAAAATCAGTAATTTGAAAGTCTGGACCACAAAACAGTATCATTTTGTATCTACCACATCTGAAGAACAATCTTACTGCCAGCAATCAAACTATTACTTTTTTCTATTGAAAATAAACATTATTAAGATATAAGTGATATGATGTTTCAAGAAGAGAAGATACAAGCATAAAGAAAATTCACGTTATCTAATAACTTACTTAAAATTCCAGTAAATCTTTCCATCAGGATCAGGCACTCCAGCATTGTTTGTGCGTTGATAATCTGAACTCCAATTCTCTTTGAACGTACTGGCACGCAACCCCGTAACTCCAGCTGTATCAAGGTCGATATAATTTAGTGTACAAGCTTGACAAATGAAGTTTGAAAGACTTTTGGGACCAAAAGTGTGGTCCCAAAACCATGACACTAGATTCTACAAAAAATGAAATTTTCTTCATGCTTCTTAACAAGAATGAGGAAGGAAAACTGCTTGAGAAGCCACATTTTTACATAAGATTATAACTTTAAAATCAGTGTTTCCAAGGCGGTGCCTAACCTAGGCCTGGCCTAGGAGGGGTCTAGGCGGACTATAAATATTTTACTCAGACCCCCCATAAGAAATAATATAATTTATTAGGACCCCTCAATCGTAAGGCAAGTTTTCACCCACAGTTTCTAAACAATTGTAAAGCATAAACACAAATAAATAATTCATAATTATTTTTTGGGGTAATTAATTGATCGAAAGAAGGTGGGCACAAGGAGGAAGACCCCCTTGAAATATGCAAGGGGGAGGAAGAGGGTGACGGAGAGAGAGAACTATTGGAGGTGGAAGAGTGGTCGGAGATGGTATCTCCTTAGATTTGAGAGAGAGAGGACCAGGATGAATTAGGGCTTCAATTTGCTTGTATATGAAATGTTCTTGTTTGCAAAGACCCCTTCAAATTATTTTATATTTTCTTAGAGGCGCATCGCCTGCCAAATCCACAGCCTAGGCGGTGGGCCTCCAAACTGCCTAAGCGACACCTTGAAAACATTGTTTAAAACTACTTGTGCAACAATTTATACCCTCTAAAAGAGACACCAATGCTTAGATTGATATAATCTAGTAAGCCATAACCGACCATTGCCTAGCTCAGGGGCTCCATATTTGGGTTATTCCAGCATTGGTCTAGGTTTGAATCTTAACAGTTGCATGTAACTGTTGTAATTCTGAGGGTTGATATTGTGTACGTACTAATTTAAAAATAAATAGTATTATTATTACTAAACCACTAAAAAACTAAAAGAAGAGGCAACATACACAGAAAGATTAATCTATCTCGTCAAACAAAGAGCATTGTTGTTTCAACAGCTTCTGGCACATTAGATTGCACAAATAAAGGCAGTTACTCACAAGTTAGTCACATGTTTGCACTTGTAACGCTTCAATCTCATGATCCACCATGAGATGTAAAATGAAACTCCAATGAAGTAAAAAAGAAGGATCATTTCTCATGAAAAAAAGTCAATAATGGTACTGACTGAAAGCGTAAAACAATAGTAGCAAGTTTAACGAAAATAAAGAATAAACTTACTCGAGGGATAATCGTTCTTTGACCGAAAGATCCCAATAAAGATGCAAAATAATGAAAATATGACGGGTAGAAGGAATGCAGGTGCAACCCGGTTGATCAATTTCACGCCACCGAACACAATAAAACATAGAAGGATTGTGACCACAATTCCATATACTTGTAGATCATGCAAACTAGGACTGACTATGATGGAGTCTGGAACTCCTGAAGTCGCGTTAACACTAGTTACACTTCCTGTGTTATCAAAAACAAGTAAGATACCATCAGCATGCAATGAAAATCCTCAAATAGCATAATACCTTCGAAGAGGAACACGAGCTTTATATATGTAGAAGTAGAACTACTACAGAAATGCAAAATAATGGAGCATCAATAAAAGAAGAGGAAATACAACGTCCTTTATTAAAAAACCAATATAATAAAATTTATTGAAAAAAGAAGAAAAAAAAACAATTAAACACAACAGTAATCTAAAAATGTCGAATATAGTACAGCGCCAGAAAATAGCATCAATAATACGAACTGTCCCACAAAAAAAATGCTTCTTTAAAATAAAAAATAAAATGTACATCTCCAGTGACCACAAGAAATGTGCAAGTTAGTTAAAGTCCTGATAACACTACATATAAACACATTTGCCACGTTCAAACAACATTTGGTTTAAAAACAAAACACTAATTTCCAACAAACCAGGCCTTAAAATTTAAGAAATATATTCATTGTAAGAATAGAACATTAACCCTAAGAAATATGCTTCAAGAACGAGTGCCTAATGACCACATCAAGTGATCGGTTGGGCAAGACATCCCACATATCTAAGTAATCAACAACAACAGTCTCGGTCCCAAATGTTGGGGTCGGCTACATAGATCAAACTATTTCATTGTGCTCGTTTTGGTGTCATTGATGGTGAGTTTTCCAAACCATTTAAATCCCTCATAATTAATGTGTCCCAAGTGTACCCCTACCTCATCAAATTTCATCAATTTCTATTGAGTCAAGTTTTCTAGAGAAGGCATTTGTGGGGCCGTCTTTGTAAGTGTCCACACCTTAAATTAGAATTAAGCAAATATCCACACCTTAAACTGTGAACAAATCTAAGTAATCAAAAAAAAAAAAAATGAAAAATTAATCTTAACGACTAATTATGAAAACAAACCACCCAGGCTTAAACTTTAAGCTTAAGTTGCAAAAACACATGCAACGTCAAATCAAATTTGACAACTGTACGTTAACAGTCCTAATTTAAGATTTTCACAAGCTTCAATGTACCGAAGTGAGGAATGAGGATAATCATTTGATTTGGCGCTTCTGTTACCTATGGGATTATATTCCCTTTTGTTTCTTTTGATTATGCTTAATAATAATATTGTTTCCACTCCAAAGAAAGAAAAAATAATAATAAAAAAATCCCTAATGATCATGCTTTTTTTTTGGTTAACAATGATCATACTTCTAACCTAATTGATTTAACAGTAAACTAAGCAGAGAGCCAAGTATCACAATCACTGAACTGAACACAATTGAAGCCCAGTACTTCCAAATAAAACGAGATAAGTTTTCATACTTTCAAATCCTGCAATCAAATAAAAGAGAACATGATACACCAAAGCTGAGACTGGGGGAGCCTAAAAGGAAGCTTCTGGAAATTACCTCTAAATATCCCTGCACTTGGCACAGCATCTAAGAATGTTTCAACAGCTCCCAAAACATATCTGGGTCCAAGAGAAAAATTATAAAATAAAAAGTGGACGAAATGTACAAGATGCAACAAATGTCCAAACAACAGATTGTACATATAAACAAACAAAGTTTTGACATGCCCATCAACTGCAGAATTATGCATGATGAATAAGAAATTAAGAATGCAAATAAGTGAAAACATAAAATGATTCTAGTATGTGGCTATGTATGTCTGTACTCACAGAGATCCAGCAACGGCATTCCCAAGGAAGAAGCACAACCCAATGCTAACTCCAACCTCTGGACCAAGAGCTCGGCCAATTAGATAATAAGGTCCACCACCCTGGTAATAAAGAAAACTACATAAAAATTTTGTTGTGGAATGCTCTTAAAAAGAAGATTGGCAGATACTATTTGAATTTTATCATCACTCAATTTACTTGTGACAGCCATAATTAGTTAATTACAACATTCATGAATCATGACTGAGGAGACAAACTTTGACCCAACTTTGAGGCCGTTAATATATTCCTGAGTGATAAGCAATGAACAGCCTCTATCAATTAACAAGTCCAACACGATATAAAAAAAAAGAAAAGAAATGAATCCAACACCGTCGTATCTATCATATCTTTCCATCATGTTCAATTTCACGTTTTCTAACACATACCAGCATCAATGAACTAAGACTGCACCAATGAGAAATGAATACACAGTAAAAAAACGTCCAGCAGATCCAAACTGGGGAAAACTAAAACCAATTTGGGTGGGAAAAGTAGGGAAAAGCTATCAAGAACACCCACCCTCCTTCCCTGAAGCCAAAAAGAATGAATATTTTTTATCTCAGGGTCCAATAGGACATACAATTATGCATGATGCATCAGTCTCCAAACAGTCATCAACCTACTCATCTAAGCAGATTGGACAATCAAATCAAGTTTTCAGTTCTTAATGGAGGGCATACATGCTTTCCATACATACGTTATCTTCTTGATTTTCAAAGTAATAGAAAAATACAGTTCAGCAAAAAAAAAAAAAAAATAACAAATCAATTAGTTTCTTCACACACGGTCCTGCCAGTGTGCATGCTTGTATCAGAAAATTTTGTCCTATTAAACATCTTTTAACCAGCTTTTTAAGTTCTCCTACCCCATTTATATGTCCTATTCCCACCAATGAATACTCTAAACTTATTAAACTAATATGAGCACCAGTAACTAATTTTGTGAACAAAGTTTCCAAGACTTTAATCGTCTCATCTGTTCATCATTCTACAATGTGTTCATTGACTTCAATTCTATGCATCCTATCTGCATTTGTCATTATATCTTCCCTTTAGTCATTAAATAACTTCTCCAAATATATTATGCCTACCAACTTAGTAAGGCTCTCCTTTTACCAAGATTGTCATTAGTAACCATAATCTGTCCAACTCAGCTAAATTCTTCATTCCCCCCTCTATCTCACTATTGATAATTTCTGTCAACTTGCATACATTCTGATAATGTTTCACTTTGTTTAGCCACCAAACTATACACAGATTGCCATCATGTCCTGTATTTGGTTTTAGTTAGTATGTTGCATCTCTGTTTGAACTTCAACATCATTATCTTCTAATGATCAGGAGAACTTGGGGAGATAGACCTCTTTTCTCCAGAATCCCACTCAACTACAACACTCTAATTACAAGATTCTCTACAAAAAATGTCTCGCATTATTAAGGCATCTTACAACCTATTGACAAGCAAGAAAAAGATATACAACAACAACAACAACAACAACATAGCCTCAGTCCCAAATTAACTGGGGTCGGCTACATGGATCAAACTTTTTCATTGTGAAGAAAAAGATATAAAGAATCATAATATATACATATATTCATATAATATATATATATATATATATATTTTTCGCGAGTTGATACTACACTTATAATTTCTCAAGATGACGTTATTTTTATATTATCCTTTTTTAGGTACTTTTTTCCCCAAGCACTCATAAAAAGATGGCATCAAGTATCAATGAGATGTATATGCCCAAAACACTAGCACAACAGTTTTACTCGGAGCAAACACTCATCGCACTCAGGGATTATACCAAAATATGTCCCTAAATTCAATCCAAAAAAAAAAAAGTCCTAAAGGAATTGAGAGCAGCTAATACAAACTTACCTTCATTGCACCATTAGTAGCAATTGCACTCAATGATATTGAAGTTAAGAACGTACACAAGCCACAAAAGGACACCAACAACAGAGACTCTCCTATGCCTGCCATGCCAACAATCCTGAAAATTGAAGAATTTCATCATCTAAATAACAAATTCTTGGAAGACAATACAGCAAAACTAAACTTTTTTATTTTAAAAGTAAAAAATAACTGCACGAATGGCACATCTAAACATCTAATTTTTAGCTTGTTTAGTATGTGGCTTTGAACTTAGCTAACCCCAACTAATTTGGGATTGAGGCATATGTTGTTCTTATTGTAGTGTGTGGCTTTGAACATGTTAAAGTTTGCAATTTGCAACACACAGATGATGTGTCCTTTTGGCTTCTTTCCCTTTCCTGCAGTTCATCAGCAAAATGAATCCATAATCATTGGAGTTGCTTAGCTTCATGATAGAACATCTTTTTTGTAAATTTTATAATAAGGAAAAAAATTTGGGACTGAGGCTATGTTGTTGTTGTTGTTGTTGTTGTTATAATAAGGAAAAAAAAAAGAACCGGACGGAAGAAAGAAAAACAACAACAACAACATAGCCTCAATCCCAAATTAATTGGGGACGGAAGAAAGAAAATGAACTCAAAATCACTAAAAACGTTTGATAGAGTAAGAGCAAAGGGATGAAGAGAGGTTTTAAAACATGAAATGATAGCAAGGGAGTGAATACATAAACATCCTCCTATCATTTATGAAATTATGAATGGGTTAACTCTTATTCGTGATTAACAGGAATGTATAGGATTGAAAAATATTGAACAAACTAAAAAACCATCACTTTCCATCAGTGGTTGCAAGGCGTTAAGGCGATGACTTGGCGTTTTCTTGTCAAAGGCGAGGCGTAGGGGATAAAAAAATATTGATTTAGAATCCCCTAAAAAATTATTTATTTATTTTTAACTCCCTGTCTGTTTACTAGTACTACTACTCAATATTTGTTTCCTACATTAATAATAATAATTAATACTGAAGCTTCGTACTTGTAAGTTAAAAAAAATTCAATACTTCAACAAAATTAAGTTAAATTAAAAAAAAAATTAATTAAAGACACTTTGGGATTTTAATATATATTAAAATAACTCAAAAAGAATTTTTTTTCTAAATATTTTAAAAAAAAATATGTTATTGTTCATCATCTTCTTTGAGAAGACGATGAGCAGTTCCAGAGGACCAGAAATGGCCTTTGTGACCTCTGCATTTAGGTCGCATGGTCATTCCTAACCTATGCGACCTCCATAGAGGACGCGGAGGCCAATAATAGCCTTCGAGACCTCAAAATGTGGCGGGGTTGAGTTGCCGGAGGTTGGAGGAGTCGCCGAAAGTACAAAAACTAAACCAAAAAGCAATAATTGACATTCCTCAACTTGTCGAAAACAAGCCAGAACCTTGTCGAAGACGCACCGGAACCTTATCAAAAGTCTCGACGGAGATTGAAAAGTCGTTGTTGGA
Source organism: Stephania yunnanensis (assembly GCA_039657365.1). Lineage (NCBI taxonomy): Eukaryota > Viridiplantae > Streptophyta > Magnoliopsida > Ranunculales > Menispermaceae > Stephania > Stephania yunnanensis. The sequence continues at coordinate 51,552,890 of CM077588.1, read as the reverse complement.
AGGGATTGTGGAGTGGATAAGGTGGTGGGGCAGCCGTTGTGGTGGGGGTAGAGAATGGGGATTCAATTAAGGTTTAGTTTATTTATAAAACTAACAAATACCTCCCTAAAAACTCAAAATGTGTTCAAAACACCTACTGCTCGCCTTAGTGAACGCCTAGGCCTTTTTTGCCTAAACCACCTAGGCGTCGCCTTACAACCCATGCTTTCCATCAATTGATAAGTATTGCCTAGTAAAAATAACTCTAGAATTAAAATGTTAATTTTTTTGCCTTTTACAATGAGAACTTATTTTTACAAATAAAATTATTGAAATTTATTCTTATAATTTTTCCATCTCAAAGACTAACCACTCAACCCATTATATAAACTTTGTGAAGGATTATCATTGGGCTTTCTTACCACATGTTTTTATCCACACATATACTGATATTTTATACATAAAAGAAACGACTTTTTCTATTAGTAATAAGATGGCGCACCATCAATAAAAAAGTAAGAGGATGAAACACTTACAAAAGTGGGTATGACAATTTAATTAAACAAAAGAAAAAAAATCTATGTCTCCATCCCCACTCGCCCTGATGCTTACCCGCTCCTCATTCCATTATAGACTGCCAATTTCTTTCCCACAATTTTGGATCACATGCCCACCACAATAAAATAGTGATAAACTTGAAATTGCACGGCAGTATTATGAGAAGCTATAGGAATTTTAACCACGTGCTTATGAAGAAATATGTAGGCAAGTTATTTTTTAGTTGAGCTATTCAGCTTTTTTTATATATATATGTAGGTGTCCAAGTGAGCATAACTATTCTCACGAGGCCTTGCTACAATCGGTCTGAGCGTACCCCAGTGACCCGAGCAATCTCGCCACACGAGGAATCAAAACCGAAGTCATGCGCTTAACTCACACAACTTTGTCTTCGCCTTACCGTTGTGGCAACCCAATCGGGTTAGCTATTCGGCTTTTATTAAGATTAAGAAACAACAATATAACAATAAAAAGATATTAGTGTACCGGTAAGAGGAAAACAGATTCTTAAAAAAGCAATCGAATTAGAATATACTCCACAATTTCTTTTGTAACTTGAAAAGAAAATATTATCCTTAATTCTTTTTCCAAGATACACAATTTATAATGTAGCAGAGCATTTCCTAGCACAATGAATTTGTACATTAATACACGAGTCTGCAAAGATTTGTGGGATTTTGGAAATAAAAATTTGACCAGCAGTGTTTACATTATTTCACTACAAGATAGGAAACTGTAGAATCCCAGCATTTGTTCACTATTAACCAGCATAACAACTGGTCCAATCTAATGAATAAATTCAATGAAAACGAATATAGTACAGAAAAGAAAGGTTTTACCTACCAAGAGAATCGGATATAGTAAATAATTCCCAATATATTTTGCAAGCATGGAACAAATACACCCATCACAGTCCCCAGCTTAACATCAGTTGGCTGCACGGTAAATAGAATTCCCTCCATCAATACATTGGACAGATTCTAAATGCAACAGGACTGCAAATAGAGGATATTTCTCTCATCATTTATGTAAGAGACCAGGTATACAATCATGTAATTCAAAAAAGACTGAAGTTGGAACTAGAGAATCACTGCATATAATTAAAAAAAAAAAAAAAGATTGATGCCATGTTTGAAAAGAAAACAATGATAGTAGAATGCTTCAGCCAAGATGGTGAAAGCCTACAGATCAAAAGTTCACCTTCAAAAATCAAAATCATGATTAATGAGTTTGAAATGCTGAAAAGTAGAAGGTAGAATTTGGCAATTTATCTAACGTTTTTATCTCATTTCTCACATATCCTACATCTTCACTTCATCTGATTCAAATTCTCCTACTTTTTCATGCTATTTTCTAGCCCTTTACTAATTTTGTCATTCTCACATTATATTTATTACTATATATTAAACGCGTTGGTATTTCTAGAAGCAAAAAGAATGCGTTACACAGAAGCACACAAAACTCGCCCAATAATTAGTCCTTAAGTTGTTTAAAAATCCAATTACAAGTGGTTATCTTGTTTCCTATTTTTTAAGTCTCTAATTTCAGTTGCAATGTTGCAATGTTGCATCAGGAGGAAGAACCTTATTGTTCAAGGAGCACCTTGTTTAGTCAATAACTTTATTGCCTTATAATTTTTTTCTATGGTAAGCCGTTATACAAGGATAATTACGATTTAGAATTTTCAATAGTATCATTTGCATTGAGTGTTCTTAATCGAACATTCTTTTCTATTGTCTTATCGTGAAAAATTAAACTTCTTTTCTACTGGATTTACAGGACAGTAGATTCTTATACAATTTGTAGATTTGACAAAGATCAATGAATCATGCTTTTGGTAGGGTTTCTACTTTCGGGTTTTGCATCAGAATCTGTACATCACATGTTTAACCAAGAATAGTCATTGCCATAAGGATTTAGAGGCATCTTCCAGGAAATTGAAAAGAACTCCACCAACCAAGTATGCAGCTCACTGTTTTGGTATGGGTCACTTGTGTAAGAGGGTGGTGGTTCTAGTCTCAACGGGGAAAGCTGGTTTCTTCCTTATCAACAAAAAAAAAAGAACTCCAGTCGCATTTACAGGTTCCATTGTTGGCCTAGCATCACCATGGGCAGCAGACAGCAAGCTTGTCAACTGTTTTACCCACTTGATTTTATGAGAAAGTGTCAAGCATGCAGTAGACTTGTAGTCAGTTTATCATTGTAGAGTTCTTGATTTTAGAATTATCACTGATTCACTTCCTTTCACTACCAATATTTTCTTCTACGAAATCGATAATAAGCAAACTAGATAGGGAAAAAAAAAAAAAACTTCAACAAGTGACTCAAAATCAGTCCAGTAAGTCCAAGCAAATCTATGCATTAAGACTTTGAGATACCAATCTAATGTACCTTAGCACGTCCATGGGTGATAGCAACATCCTCCCCATCTCTCGGACTAGACGGGGCTGCCACTTGTTCCTCTGTCATACTACCAGTGCATAGAATTAACTAAAAAGGAGTTTCATTTCATACAAAACCAAACAAAATCCCCCAAAATTCAATACAAATCTAAACAAAGTGTGATCAACTACCTTTTAAGGCCAAGGATGTTGACAAGAGAATCGAATCCAAACAATTCCAGTTTCGATTCCGACTGCGACCCACTAGCCCTAACATTATCAGAACCAGAACTCTCCCCCGCATTAGATTCCAAATTCGTCTTGATTTTTCTTTACAACAAAACAAATGAAAGAAAAAATTGAATCTTGAAACTAAAACAAAGAACCAACATGGAACCAGAGAAAACACAAATGAGGTTACTACAGTGCGGATTGAGGCGCATCTGCCGAGGATCTGTTCTCCATCGAGGACATCTCGAGAACGGCTCGGTCGTGAGCATCGACAGGTCGGTATCGGCGCCCGTTCTGCGATGGGAGCTCTTCGTCTTGGCTCTCGATGTCGCCATTCTCCATTGACGATCTCTGTGTGTCAGCGTTCGAGATCTGGCTCGATTTGAAGAGAAAGAGAGACTGGATCCAATGAAGAATAGAAGAGATTGAAGAAGAGAACTGTGATTCGAACAATGGCGGAGAGATTCAACAGAGACGAATTAGGGTTTGAGAGATATCGGAAATCGGAGATTGGTAATTGAAGAAAACGAAATGGTCATGAAATTGGCGATCTGCGACTTTTCTTTCTTTTCTTCTTCTTTCTTTTCGTTTTTTAAGGAAGTCACTCAGGTATGAAAAGACGGATTTGCCCTCCGCGAAAGCTGCTTAAACTTACTTCATCGGTCCAAGAGTTCGTAACTTCGCAGGAAAGATTATTGAAAATGAAAGATGAGTTACACCTCAATATATATTAGCCCACGTAAAGCATCCACGCAATTTCGACTCGCATGTTGATAAGTGAGTAACGGCTTCTGTAAAATTACAAATAGTAAGGTTTGCACAAATTATCAATCGCAATGCATTATTCATTTGATATAGATAATAAAAGAAGTAGAATCTATTAATTTTTTATTATTAATTTACTCATACTTTTTAATCATTATTTTAGGATGGAGAAGAATATTTTGGATATTTACCCTTTTCTCGTCTTGAAATACGTGCACACATAATTTCAGTGCATAGCACGCGAGGTGTTTATCTTGAAACACACGCTTACGTCTCCCAAAATTGATGTGTGTTTGTGGTTTGTGTTCGATGATGTTAAAAAAATCATTTCCTGAGAGGTAAATTAGTAATATAAAAATTAATAGATTCTCTCTCTTTTTATTTTGTCATTGACCTTAGTTCTTGATGATGATTTAGCGGGGGTTCCCATTTTTGCACCAAGCGCACTTTACCTTATTTATAAGTTATAACCCTCGGAACATCATTGACAGTGTCCTCAAAAATAACATGACATTCCGTGACAAATTTGTTGAAATGGAAAACGATAATCTAACATTTCGAGAAATATACATTTGTTATATAATGATGTAGATTTGATTGAAATGTGTACTGCACAAGTTTCAAATAAATCCTACACTATTGTGCATAAAATATATATGCCAAAAGATTGTTAAATTTTTTTTTTTTACCATAGGTGATTAATATGTTGGAGATGAAAATTGAAAAATGTTAGTATCCACTCCAAATAACACCCTTTGTGACATAACGTGCGTGCCCCCCATAAAATGAATATGTGCAAAATAATTATTGATGCATAACACGCGTGATGTATATCACAACGCATGCATGACGACTCTCCTAACACGCGTGATGTATATCACAAAGCATGCAGGACGACTGATCCTTTATATGCAAGCTCGCGCATCACATCAAGAGAATATCACTCGAGGTGTTATTTAAGTTGTCATTGTACCATTTTTTCAATTTTGAGATGGTGCAATGAGAGTCATTCCCAACTTCAGATGTCAGTCTTCGACTCTTCGCTAACTTGATACTTGACATTAGTGGACCATCCTTTAGCATGATCATGGCCTAAAAACCTATATATCATACGTACTGAAAGTCCCCACTAGCCCTAGCGTGTTTGAACTAGTGGTTGTTAATTTGTCATTTCCACCGTGACAAAAAAAAATTTAAAAAAAATAATTGTCATTTCCAACTTACCTTATTACTATATATTAGATATTAGATAAAATATAAGTTGGTGTATTATCACCACTTAGACTTCCAGTACTTAATAATATAATTATTACTCCTTGCACAACAGGCTATTTTTTTTCTTTAAAAAAATGAGATTTCTTTAATCATTATAATTAATGGTTTTCAATACATTCAACATAACATGATCGGACATAAAATTAATCACTTTGATAAATAAATTCGTTAATTTTAATTGTTTAAATAAATATTCATTTGCCTTATTGACTTTTAAGAATTGCAACTATAATAATTGAATAGTTTGACAATCATTGAATGTTGTCTTGAGAATCATTCGAAATATGTACGACAATTCGCAAATACATTACTCGAGTCATAATGAAAAATAAAACTTATAACAATGGAAGTAAATATAAAACTTCCAACGAGGGATGACAGTCTAAACCTTTAAACATGGGGATTGAATAAAATATGACATCTTAATACGCGTGCTTTTGATAGAATATATATAGTTTTTTTAATGGAGGAGTACATATATCATTACTTGATACCTAGTTCAAGTTCACCATAAATTTTTATGGAATAATTCAAGTCAATTATATATGAATCTTTGTATAGTTGTATATATACAAAGTTGTCACCGCTTGCTACTTGAACTTGCCTAAGTTTTGTGAGTTTGCTATTATCTACCAAAACTTTACAAATGTGGTTACAACAACACGTCCTTAATTAATCTCAAATTAATTGGTATCCGCTACATTGATCAAATTTTTTCACTGCACTCGATTTGATGCAATTGATTATATGTTTTTCAAATCATTTGAATCATTTATAATTAATATATGTCTCAAGTTGCTTCACTCTTTTCTTGCCTCTTCAAATTTCTTCTATGCAAATTTATGAATCTTCTATATATATATACAAGAACTATTTTTGTAAGAAACACTTACAAATTGACACGTGACATGTGAGAATCACTAATGGATTGACACGTGGCATAACAATGTCACTGTTTCTACTTTAGTTGGAACTCGTATTAAACTATTCTAATAGAAATACAAAATCTATTTTACTCTCAATATATTTTTTTGATTATAGTATTTTAATTGCCTATTTATTTATTTTAAAACTCATTTTCTCGTTAAATTTGATTTTACCTACTATTTTAATTTTTGATTGCGGATTAGTTTATTTATAATTAATATGATTATTGGGTGACTTTGTAGTAAAAATAATAAAAAAAGGAAGCAATGAAAAAATGTGGCAGGCACGAATTCTGTTGTGTTGTTGTTTATAAGCATAAGAATGATGACACGTGTGAAATGTAGAACTTGATCCAAAGTAGCCGCTATGCTTTGAGCGTGTCATGAATTTCGTGACACGTCCGGATGGCCGGACTAGTCCTTGTATTTACCCAAAATTGCTAGGGATACGTACTTTCGTTACAACTTGATTTTTAGTATTGATATGATCTATTGGATCATGCATCGAGATGTGTAAGTGCATATCTTAATGTGCATCCAATTGACCCTATTAATATTGTATCCAACGATTGTAAGCCTAACATTTCTCTTATTTACCATACACCACAACATTCTATGAAAAATAAAGAAAAGCTGAAATTAGTAACAAGATATGGCAAGTAACAAACATGGTTGAACTTCGAGAATAACTTTTTATTTGAAAAAAAATTAAAATTTTTTAATTAATTTTTTACAAAAGAGATAGCATTTTAACTGTAATGGAGGTAGTAAATTTGAATTCAAATCTTAGTAGGGACACATTATATTTCCTCTATTTTCTTTTCGTTTTTTTTTTTTTTTAAATTATGTGGTTGAAGTGTTTAACTAACTTTTGAGAGATCATTCAAATTAAAATAAGGGTTAAAAACGATTTAGTCTTTTAAAAGTATCAAAAAATTTAAAACTTCTTTTAACTAATTTATCTCATCCAAGATTATATTTTTAGAGACTATATCTTTCAATTATCTAAAATCGTAATTCATAACACGATTATCTACGTGCCTAATCAAATACTTTGTAAAATTTATTCATAACAACTTTCACTTAAATGATTCGGTTACTACCAAAATTATTTGTCACGCAAACATTCACTTAAATGACTCAAGTTTCACACTAGTTAAATCGACTACCTCCAAAAATTAGTTCATGCTTTCACCTGAAAGAAATATACTTACACTACCAAAAAAAATCAACCAACTCAAAAAACACTTCATACTTGCAACAAACTATCCATCCAACACGTCAAAAGAAGGGACCATCCCTTAAACATGGTGATTACAAGTTACTAGTTCTTACCATTTTTAACATACTTTATCGAGTATACACTTCAAGTATTATTTTGGTGAGGGGGAAGTTTAAAGTAGATAAGTTTTAAGGAAGTTGTCACTTTTTTTTGTTTGGTTACCTTACAAGGAGTACATGTCCCATAAATAAAAATGAACTAAACGGATCTTAGTTGGATTTACATAGAAACGCGTGCAGATCAAATGATAACAAACAATCCAATAAACCCCGACCGTCGGATCCCCGCATCTCCCGAAACCATAAGAGCTGGTAGAAACGGAAACTCCCGAATTTACTTACACAGTAATTTCGAGCGTGGGCCCAAGCAACATTTCAATACATTCCTTGATCACCCTCAGTGGCAATTCCGTCCTTTCACCATTTTGAACCATATATATTCCCAAACAAAACCCGAACGTTAAACCCGCTGTGCTTCCTCTCTCTCTCTTCATCATCTCTCTCTACGCCAATAAAGATCCAATCTCTCCTCATATTCGTCGCTAATTCGACCGATTCGTCGATAAAGATCGTCGGATTCGTCGCTAAAGACCGTCGAAATCACTCGATTTCGAGCAGTTTGAGAGGAATTGAGGAACTGGGGGGGTCTGTGATCGATAGGGATTGGCGAATTTGGGGGGGTTTGGATGGTCGTGTTCGAGGAGGGGAGTGTGAGATCGATGGAGATGGCGGTGGAGAGGTCGAGGGCGCGGCGGCACAACTTCGCGATGCCGCCGGAGTTGCGGTGGGGGAACCAGAGGTTCCTGCGGTGCATGAAGGTGGATTCGAAGGGTGAGGTATGGAGTTCATTTGAATCGGATGCCCTAGAGGGGTGTTTGGAGTCGCGGCGGTGGCGGAGGCGATCGGGATCGCCGAATTGGGGGTCTTTGGCGGTTGAGGAGATCGGAAGGAGGAGGAGTGGCGGTGGTGGTGGGGGGAGGAGATTGAGGAGTTTGAGGAGATGAGGGAGAGAGTGACGGCGCAGATGGTGCTGATGCGCGACGCGGCGGAGAAGACGAAGGTCCGATCGCGGCGGCAATGGAGGAGGGGGAGGGGGACGGTGATGATGATGGTGATGATGAATCGGGGGCGCGGCCATGGAATCTGAGGACTAGGAGGGCTGCTCTGAGGGCTCCCAATGAGAAAAGTTTGAATCTTGATGAGGGGAAGCAAAGGGTTTCGCCGCAGAAGACGCTTCGGCCGAGAGGGGGAGTTGTGTCATCGTCAATCAAGGAGAGGAAGAAGTTCACTAAGGATCTCAGTAGAGAGGAAATCGAAGAGGATTTCGCGATGATGAATGGGACTAGACCGTCGCGGCGACCGAAGAAGAGGGCCAAAATTGTACAGAACTATGTGGATGTAAGTAGTGATTTTGTTGATTTGTGGTTCATGAATAGTTTTGGGATTGATTTGTGTTTGTGGGTTTTCAATGCTGATTGAATTTGTTGTGATTTTCGCAGACGGTGTTCCCTGGATTTTGGTTATCAGAAGTGACAGTTGATACATACAAGATTCCTGATGAACCAGAAAAGAAGGTGTGTAATTGACATTGATTGAATGATTTGAATCATTGCATTGTTTGTGGTGTAAGATTTTACCCTTTTTGCTGATGATCTTGGTCTTCTTTTTCGAGCAGAAATCGAAGAATTCGTGAAGGCGATTTTGGGGGATGATGATGATGATACTGATTGCTGACCAAGAGCCCTGTTGTGGTATAACTCACCATCCATGTGTAAACTTGCTAATTTTATGAATATTGTTTTTTTTTTTTTTTTTCTCTGTTTGATAAGGTAGAGGAGGAAAAAAGATACAGTGATGCTTCTCCTTATCAAACGTTGTTCTGAGAGCTAATTATTGGAACCTATAATAATAACCTGTTTTGGCAGATGAGTTTATCTTAATTGCTAATTTTTTTTTTTTTTTTTTTTTTTTTTTTTTTTTTCATGTTCAAATTGATGATCAGAACAAATCTTTCTCTTTATAAAAAGGGTTGATCTAGTTAGTTGATTTATTTCATGCTTTCCATCTACAAGCACGCGGGCATATGGGCGGTTCAAAGTATTGCTTATGCCTTTGCAGTTATATTTATTGGTGTTCTAAGCACACAATGATGGATCTGGATTCAAAATAATTTGCAGATCATTTCGAAATGTTTTTCTCTGTAATTACTTGGTTGTAATCTACTGTGTCCATGCTTATATACTGTGTGTTGTGGAGGCACGGTGTTGTTATACTTTGTGTCTGCATGCCCAAGTAATCGTGCATATGCATTTCCTCATGTTGGCAACTAGTCTAATTCATATGAAAAACATAAGTCAATGGATGTGCTTACTACCTGCTCATATTTGTATTTGCATCAAGTGCGTGATCAACTTGAATCCAAGTCGCAGGAGCTTTGGCTAACCTGTGGTGATGGTTTTTAAAGTTTTCTGACACTTTCTTGATGGGGGTTTCCCTGAACTATCTTCATGCTGGATAATATTAGTTTTCTACAATTCTACTTTTTCTTCCATCGAGTAGAAGGCGATGCTCCTGTAACCCTGTTTAACTACGGATGCTGTTCCATTTCTGTCACAAGACACTAATTTTGGCTCCTTGAGGGTACAAAAGATGCAGGTGATGATGCAAATGCAAATGCACCACCCAAACATTTAAGCACCAGCACCCGGTACTTGTAAATTATGATGCAGTTATTAGATATCTCTTTCATTGATTACTTCTGAAGTTATTACATTTTACTGATGTTTTAGGCAGGAGTGAAAAATCTATGTATGGAAGATGTCAGTATTATCAATCATTCATGATTCATCACTCTTTCAGACATTCAATAAAGATTTCCAGGACCTGAAGTTTGGTTTTCCCAGTTGTAGCCCTCTCAAATGGACTCTTTCGTCGTGAAAAAGGAAGCCTACACAGAACATGGCTTCAGGTTCTTGGCGAAAGGCATCCGTTACCACCACCAAAATTAAGAGAAAAGGCGGTAAGGAACTTTCAAAAGGCTTCCTTTCTTTCAACTGTAACTTAAGTTGTTTTTGGATGCTACATTAAAAGAAGAGAACTTCCTCACTTTCCTCGTGTGGTGTCAATCTTGGTATAACTCCTGTTGAATGATTCTGTAATTAGAAATTGTTGTGGTGTACATCTTTCATGGCTACTTTTGTATGTTATTGTATTATAATACAGTGAGGTCTATTTAATTTTTCTGGATCACTTTAGTGGGCCAAACCTCTTTGTTGATCACAAGATTCAATATCTTAACGTATCATAAAAGGCAACTCCTTTGTTTAATCATAAGTTTGTTGAAGAGTATTAATTATTTCCCTTTAAATAGAGAAGGCTTTTGGAGATGGTAGTGGTTAGAAATGTTTCGAAGTTGTCATCAGTGTTATGATAAACCGGAATATTGTAACAGTGTCATCTTTATGTGACACAAGAAAATGACCAACCTATTGTCCTTTAAATCTTATTTTTCACGTGTTTCCAAAGTGACCCAGTTGAACCATGTAACTATCATGCAAATGGGCCAGTAGTTTGTATTGTTTTGCAGTCAAACTTGGTTGGCTTCTTTATTTTATATTGTCTGCTTATGTCAAGTATAAATATAGCTCTATAAATCTTGTAAGGTAATAAAATCCGGACGTGTGTGACTTAGTGGTAATGAAGAAAATAAGAGTTGTGTGGGTTTGGCGCGTGACTTGTTTTAATTCTCCACGATAACCAAACGTCGGACTGCGGTAGTCTTTTTTTGCAATCTCGGGGCCGCGGGACAAGTGAGACAAAATGTCAGGACACCCATAGTTATTCAAAAAAAAATAAATCTTGTAAGGTAATAATATTGAGAAAACTGAGAGCCTGAGAAAATGAACTGAAACTTCCAAATCTTTTCAATAAGAGCTTCGGTTGGACAGAAAACATTGAAAAGGCAGAAAGGGCTGCTGCTTTTCATTGAAATGTCAAAAGTTTAATGAAACTTAAAAATGTTGAAGTTGTTTATTCATTAGATGGTCATTCACAGTAATTCCCAAACTTTTGGCAATCAAAATTTAACGGCCTGGATAAACTGAATCAGGTGATAATTAACTGGGTTTAATTTTAGAGTGAAATACAAGCAATAACAACATTAAAGCCTCAATATATCCCATATTATTTGGGCAAGCTAAATGGATGAAACTCTTTGATTGTGCTTGATTCAGCGCATCGAAAACAATCTTATTACAATACAACAACATAGCTTCAGTCCCAAATTAGTTGAGGTTGGTTACATTGATCAAAATTTTCCATTGTACTCGATTTAGTGCAATTGATGGTAAGCTTTCCAAACCATTCAAATCCCTCTTAAATAATGTGTACCTAGTTAACTTCGGTCTTTGCAGGTGACCAAACGAAAACAATCTTATTACAATGTACAACTTAAATTTCTTTTTTTTTTTTTGAGTCAAATTTGTTGCATTGATGTTCTTAATAACCAAAAAAGGTACAACAATCTATTACATGAAGGATAACAAATAAAATCAACTTAAGCTTGGAACAACAATCTCATAAGAAAGACAACACCCCCTTGAAAGGGCAAAACCTATTCATGGGCTGGGTTTGGGTCGAGTCCGAGCTTAAGAACTTTAGCCCAAACCCAACTCACCATATACACACGGGCCTATATATAGGCCCAAGTTTGACTCACGTAAAAAAAAAAACAAAGCCCAAATCCAGCCGATCGAGCCCATATATAAATATTTTAATATTTATCAAGAAAGGAGAAAAACTTAAGCATACCATACAAGCAAGAAAGGAGAAAACTTATAGAGAATCAGTAAAAAGATGTGTTGATTTAGATAAGAATCCTACACATAGTGAAATGACTTCTATAAATTCCATAAACTTCTCTGTTAGATGCTTATAAAGCTTTTAAAAGTAACAAATCAAGAAGACTTACTAATATTCATGGGATTATTTTACGTTGAGATTATAACATGGGTTTGGGTATTAGTCCCAATAAAGGAATTTGTTCGGTTGGAGATATAGAGGGTGATATTACACATGATTTCAATAGATGAAGTTACTAAAGTGTCCATTTTATATCAACAACAAAAACATTCCTTCAAACCGAATACTACCCTTCATCCCCCGTGCTTCATCTTCTTTCCGCATCCACCTCCTCCTCTGTGCTCTTCGCTCCTTCTTCGTATGGAATCCTTGAAACTTGGTGCTCCTCTCTCTGGGCGCCTTCTTCGCGTCCGTGCTTCGTCTTCTTCAGCTGACCCTCAAAACCATTTTAACAGGGGTTTTTGCGTTGTGTCGAGGGTTGGCGACGAAGAGGAAACTTGCCATTAGAGAGAGAGAGAGAGAGCGATGGTGTGACCGAGGACTAGGGCTTTTGCCTATGTCGTGGGTTGGAGAAGAAGAGGAATTGATGTGTGATTTGGGTTGTTCTCATGAAGGTACTTTGGTGATTTAAAAGTCGACAATGAGATTAAATAATACCATCGATTTCATAATTTTAAATTGTCTCGCCCTCATGGGGTACAATAATCCTATGACCAATTTAAAACTACATGTAACTATGCATAGAAGGCACACCATACACCAAATAGAGAGCTATCACTTAAAAGTTCTCAAGAAACATTTCGGTGCTGCAGCCGTAACCAACAATGCTGCAAGTGGAGGAAACCACGTCTAGAACGAAGATGGCGAAATTCCAATTTCTTAGAGCAAGGAGGAAATAAGTCAGGAAATGGCCTACTGAGAGTCCAAGCATAAAAATATGCACTCAACAAAACTAATTTTTCATACATACTTGCATCAGAACTTTTAGGCACGGCTCGGAACTACATCAGAAAAACAGATTAAATTAGTGAGCGACTCACCGTAACTCCTACAATTCCAGTGCCAAGATTGAGATTACGGGTTTGGGAACGTGGCATAATTGCATCCTGGATTGCAAATCTAGGGACGCGGTGCATCGGATTGTATTAAATCGAGCAAAATGGAATGGTTTGATCCATGTAGCCGACCCCAACTAATTTAGAATTGAGGCTTGTTGTCGTTGAATTAAATTCATTAGGAATTGCAAGAACTAATTAGCAAACAACAAGATCAAATTAGATGGTCACTCACAGTCACAGCATTCCTTGAACCCCAGCAACAAAATTCGGATTTGAGAGTTGGGATTCAGTTGTTGTAGAACAGAATAACAATGACTCAACATCTAATTGTTTTAGTCCCAGCTCAACGTTACGGCTAAATCACTCTAAAAACATTTTGGGATAAAAATTTAACAACCAGGAATAAATGAATAAGAGAACTGTTGGAATTATATTATAATATACAATTAGTTGAATGGAATTTAAATACACATATACCTATAAAAGAGGTGTGATGTTACGTATTTGGACCAATAAAATGAGACACTATACACGTTGGTATAATTCGTTGAAAAATTATATATATATATATATATATAAAACGGACTGGGACAATTTTTTTTTGACAAACATACGGGTATGGACAATGCTTTTTGTCCGTTTAAAAATAAGGGACCGGGTCTGGGCAAAAATTTAAAAAAATCGGGTATCCGTTTGTGATTAATTTGAAGGGTATATTTGTAATTTCACTGTGAAATTTGTAAAAAACCTACTTCTCCTCGGACTCACCATCTCTCAATCTCTCTCACTCTCACGCTGCGCGGGCCGTGGCTGATCTCAATCTCTCTCACGCTCTCACGCTGCTCGGCTGATCTCTCACTCTTTCACGCCTCACCGTCTCAATCTCTCTCACGCCGCGGTCTCACCATCTCCTCTCACGCCGTCTCACTATCTGCTCCATCTCGCCGTCTCCACCGTCTGCCTCTCCCTCCAGAACAATCCGTCGTCGCCACCATCTCGCATCTCGCTCTCGCCCGCCGCTCTCGCCAGCCGCCGCTCTCGCCGGCCCCACCATCTCGGATCTCGCTCTCCCTCCGCCTCTCGCTGCTCAAGGCTGTTTGCCGCCATCGCGCATCGCTCAGTGCGGCTCTCCCTCCAAAGCAGTCCAGCTCTCGCGGTCTGAATGGTGATGCATTGTGTTGCTGGTCTATACTGTGATAGCCAGCCCTATCCGCAGTGAAACTTGGGTCATGATTTTCAACAAAAATATTCGACGCAGCACCCTTTCTTCGAAGCATAGTTCCGATTTATACTTCTGGGAACATGTTCAATTACCATCTGCAATCGAGAACATTGGGCAGCGAGTATTCTTTCTTCAAATGAACATTGTGATATTATGTATTTATTTTTTGGTAATTGGTGACTTGTAGTTGTAGACTTGTAGTTGTAGTTGAGGGTTTTTTTTAAGATAATTGATAAATAAAATATTTAATCATATTTAAAAAAAAAAACGGGCAAAACGAGTCTCGTATGTTTTACAAACATACGGGACTGGACAAAAAAATAGTGCCCGTTTTGAAAACGGGACCGGGACCGGGCACCAAATTTAAGCATTTTCAAAATGGGTGTCCAATCCCGTTTTTGTCCGTTCCCGTATTTTTGCCAGCCCTAATTTGAGTGTTAATAAAATTTACCTCTTTGCTCATACTTCTCGTGCATTCCCTTAAAATTAATAAGTTAATTCAACCTAATCTAAATCGCACACATTTTTGAATGGTAATGAAATTTAACTTTTTGCCCATACTTTATTTGCCCATACTTCTCGTGCCTTCCCTTAAAATTAATAAGTTAATTCAACCTAATCCAAATCGCACAAATTTCTGAGTGGTAATGAAATTTACCTTTTTGCCCATACTTCATTTGAGTGTTAATAAAATTTACCTATTTGCCCATACTTCTCGTGCTTTCCTTTAAAATTAATAAATTAATTCAACCTAATCCAAATTGGATGATGATAGAGGAGTCCGACTTAAATTAAAGATCAACAACTCAACGACTTGAGAGAACGCTACCTCTTCAATGTCTCGAACACTACCATTTCAAATCGATCAACAACTCACTGATCAACCACTCTCCTTCCTCTTCAAATCATTCATTCCATGCTTTCCTTCACCGATCCATTCGTTGCTTTCCTTTGCTCTTCGATTCAAAGGTGAGGTGATCCACTTTTCTTCTCCAATTTTTTTTTGTTGTTGTGTTGATTAGATTTGGTATTGGAAATTCTTAGATACCCATGATCGAGACTTTTTATAGAACTCTGTAATTCTTTGTTCTATGCATTCTATGTGTTTGATGAATTATCTAAACCATAAAGTCAACGTTTGGTTGTTTTGAATTTCCGTGTTTATGCATTTTATGTGTTTGATGAATTGTCTAAACCATAAAGTCAATGTTTCGTGAAATGCCTATGGGAATATTGAATGTATTGTTCCATTGCCAACAAATTGAACCTCCGATTCTATATATGCAATTCACGAGTAGTTAATTAGCACTATTTTATAAGGTGTTTAATTAAAGTCAAATCAATATCAATGGATATCCAAGTCCATAAACAGTGTTACAATAACATGAGTGTATTCAATTGAGATTTTAATAGACTGTTAGTTACTTTTATTGACTAAAAAAGTTTAGGGGTATTCAATTAAAACTTTTAGAGAGTCTCTAAAAGTAAGGTGTATTCAATGTGAACTTTTATAGACTTTTAAAAAGTCTCTAAAAGTTTCGGGGTATTCAATTTAAACTTTTAGAGAGTTCATAAAAGTAAGGTGTATTTAATTTTTTAGTGACTTTTGTAGATTGGTTACAAATCTTGACTTTTGTAGACTTTTTGTATAAAAATACACATAAAGAAGTCTTCAACTTCTCTTTACCTCAACCCAGAAACTTTTAGAGACTTTTAATTTTTGTTGGTTACATTTTTCAATAAGGATTTCATTGTTCGCAAGATGACTTTTTCTTATCAATGGTTTTTATCAACTTCTCCAATCACTCCACAACTCTTGGATTTCATTGATTACCCATTATACTCTCATATCTATGTTGATAAAAATGGATTGATGTCATTATTAACAAAATCTCATTCTCGCATCACTATGCATTTTTTATAGTTTTTTTTTGACAAATAAGTTTCGTTTATTTAGTGTATTATTATAATCTCAAAAAGTGTAGTATATATTATTATTTTTGAAGAAAATAATTGTATAATTTTTTTAAAATGCAAGAGTGCATTTTTTAGAATTTAAACTATCATTATTAAGGAAAAAATATACTTTTTTTTTGCTTAAGTCAAACAAAGAAATAAAGTGCAAAATTTTTACACTAATATTTTCAATTATCTTTTCTCAAAAAAATATATTTCCAATGATCCTACCACTAAAGGATGATTTATTTACTTGTTTATTATGTTGATATTTATTTACTTATTTGTTATGCTACTACCTTAAGAGTAATTCATTAATATGTCTATATGTTTTTTTTTATTAAAATACAACAATACTTTTTTAAATATTAGTAATAGTTATTAAGAAAAAAAATATAATTATTTATTTTTTTATAATAAAGTGCAAAATATTTGTTTCATTTTAAAAATCACAATAATCTATTAGTATCATCAAAATCATGTTTAAGAAGTTCACAAAAGTCACTAAAAATCTTAAATGTTGATAAAAGTCATTATAACCAAATCTACATAAAAATTTATCAAAGTCTTTCAAAGTTTACCAAAATCTATAAAACTTTATAAAAGTCATTCACTTATAAAAGTACCCAAAAATCTATTAAAATCTCAATTGAATACACCCCTGTAAATCTATCTTATCTTTCAATCATTTTTTTTTATAAGAAAGAGGTATATGTATATATCAAAATTATCAAAAAGTGTACAGAGAGGAATTTTGCTTCTACGCATTGTTCATTAATCTTTGTTTTGTACCTAATAAAATTATCAACAAATTACCCAAAATAGCTAATAAGATTTATAGTTTTGAGCTAATAAAATTGCAAGTGCTCCGAAGTACCCCTATACATTATTCTATTGGTGCTTTCAGACATTTTTACCATCTCCAAAAGTCGGTGTATTATCCTGTAACGGCCCGCTTTCATTAATCCCGATTAATTGGCTAAATCGGCTAATTACAAATTAATATCATAAGCTCAGACCCACGTGGACTTCGTGGAAAAGTCTGTGACACGCCTAATCGGGAAATATGTTATTTTTGTGTAACGAATATTTAAGTATTTTACTATTTCAAATAGTTCGCGCCGCGTTAATTACGCTTAGTCGCGTTGTGCGCGGGTAGTGACGAGAGTGCGCGACGTCGCGGAGTGCACGTAACGCGGGTGTACGGGGTAGTATGAGATTGAGTTGTCACATCAATCACACATCACATCACACATCAAATCAACTCATCCCTCATCATGCTATTTTTTCTTTTTCTCCAAAATAAAAATAAAAATAAAAAAAAATAAAATTTGTTTTCTTTAAATCGGGTAGAGAGAGGGGAGAGAGAGAAAAGAGAGAGACAGGAGAGAAGAGAAAGAGAGGAAGAGATGGCGGAGAGGGAGGAGATGGTGGCGCGAGCGGGTAGCAGAGCTCCCCAGTGGCGGACGAGCTACCGGCGCGGCTAGTAGCGGCGACACGGGGCCGCGGGAGGTGGCGCAGTGACGAACCAGCAGCGCGACGGGGTTCCTGGCCGCGAACGGCGGCGGTCGAGGCGAAGTCGCGGACATCGGCGGTGACGCTGGTGAGCAGCGGCGACTCCGCCGGTGATGCGGAGCTGTGGTGAGGCGCGGACGGCGGAGCTGGCCGGCAGCGGAGGCAATGAGCGACGGACGACGAGCGCGGCAGCGACCTCCATTGATCAAGGTTGGTGGTGTTGTTATTGGAATTGTTGTTGTTGTTGTATTAACAAAAAAAAAAAAAGAAAAAGAAAAAGAAAAAAGAACCAGAGACTATGTCTCTGGAGGAAGAAGGAGATGGGGAGGGGGAGGGGAGGGGCCCGAACCGGGTCGGGCCGACCCGGTTGGACCGGGTCAAACCCGTTTCAGTGGCCCACCCATATATTAAAATAATATAATATTAATTTTTAATTTAAAAACAGTTTTAAATTAAATAAAATAAGAAAAATAGGTAGACAATTATGGTAAAAATTCAGAAAAATCAGGAAAAATATTAAAAATATTTTAATTGGACACCAGGAATTTAGGAGACCCTAGTCGGGTGTCGGGTACGTATCTTGAGGCGAGTGCGGGACATTTCGAAGGCGTTTTGCGATTCGTTTGAGGTAAGTAATCCCACGAGAAAATTAGTTAAAATTCAATTTATGCACTTGTTTTATTTTGCATTCTAAATTATTCCATTGTGCTTTTCATTGCTGTTCATTTACTGTTCATCCATTCCCACGTATGTATGTGTGTTTGTCGACGGGGTCGGCATGGCACGGACTCACACCCCGAGGCTAGCTACCCCGCGCTGTTCGAGTAATTGGCCATGATAGGGCTACACGGTGACTATTCTCGCGAAAACCCGTAGGTTGAGAGATGTTTGACGTAGTCTTAAGTCTACGTCAATGGTTCCTCTCGAGAGATGTTTGGACGGGGTCTTCCGTTCAATGGTTCCTCTCATTTGACCGTGAGATGTTTGGCGAGATTGTCGTCAATGGTTCCTCTCGATTTAGCTACGAAGATTCCCGGATGTCGACCAAGGTTCTATGTCACGCTACACTCGTGTCCAAATTTGACTTCTCAACGACTTATTTTCATGCAAATTTCCTTATTGTTGTCCTTTATTTAAATTGCATGAATTGTAGCCATTTAATTGGAATTCATGAATATTAGCTAAAGTTCTATGGGATTTACTCACCTGGGATTTGTCATTATTTTTGGTGACAAATCGCAGATCTTGCGACAGCCGAGGCAAGGGCGTCTCAGGCGTCTACGACTGAGTTAGGAGAGCTCGTCATTTGCGTAGGTGTTGTACGTATTTATTTATTGTTTTATGAATTTTTGGGAAATACTTGTATACCTGATACATGTATATGCTCATCTTTAGTACCTTTGTTGCTCACGATATACATGGTATATGTTACCGGGATTCCACACTATAGGGTTAATTATACAAATGCAAACTTTTCTTTCATACGACGTTTGCATGTTTTTAAAAGGCTTCCGCTTTATATTTAATAACTTAATAAAATGTGGATAACTTAACTTAGTCAATTTGATGAGAATATCCATAAAAATGTCTATAAATACTAAGTTAAGGCAAATAAGGTATGTATCAAGGTGTAGGTCGCAGGCAATCAAAATTAAGTGTGCGGTGATGTGGCATGCTTGGTGACGTGTCTGGCGACGTGGCGGTACCCGGTTTGCCTTGGAATTTGGGGCCGTCACATATCCATTCATAAGCCTCACGATTCCATGTGATGGTATAGGTTTTGTTTGGTGTTCCTTCATAGATCACCACCTTGGTCCCTCCTCTGTTCAGTTGGACATTAAATTCTTTCTCTCCCTCTATTTTTTAAATTGCATTTCGTGTATATTTCTGGGGCTATGCATGGATATGTGTTTTTCCATGAGAGCATCAATAACATGGTAGATTTCTCTGGGGTGGTTTTCTGTTTTTCAACTTATGCTTCTTCTATCTTTAATTATACACATTATGCATATTTTTATTTGATTCACACAATCATTTCTTATAGCTATAGTGAGGAAATTGTCTCTAAAATTGCATGAGTTGACTAGACTCCAGTTATTTGATAAACTTTCCTTTCCAATCTGAGCAGGGAGTAAGCAAAAGAATTCATAACATTCTTGTTACAATACTTAAGTCTCATGTTAGTATCTTAAATTTGAACTTCTTTCAAAATTAAAAGGAACTTCTTTTTAACTTCATTTGGCAAAGCATATTAATAAACCGAAATTAGTTTATCAATACATTTATATGTATTCTGATGAAAAAAATGTATCTTGAAAAGAAGAGAGTGATTGGTCACAAATCAACTTTGAAGTTCGGTGGAATATTAAATTTCTGAAAATTTTCTATTTTTTCCTCGCTTTGAATTTTCCACCTTTCTAATAAAAAATCTTTAAGTATTCCACTTATCAATTAAACATCACATGATTGTTTGATCTTGTCATGCAAAAAGAAAAATATTCTGTGAAAGAGCATTTTACTAATTTAAGTTATTTAAGTTATTCAAGTGAAAATATATAATTCTAGCTTAGTATCAGAATAATATTAAATGATGATTAGTTTACTAATTTAAGTTATTCTTCATAAGAATAAATAAATATTATTTAGTTAATATAAGAATAATAATTGTCATTTTAGTATTCTTATAATTGTATAATATATTGCACATATACCACCAAGGAATTAATGGTTGTTTGTATATTTGGATAATGTTGTGAAATTGATGAATTTTGATGGATAATTAAGCTAGCCAAATTTGATCCACAAATTCATTCTTTTTCATTTAGATGACATTTTATGTATTTTGATATATTCAATTCAAATGTGAGTTAATCATCTGGTCAATATGGTTTAATTTTATTTATTATTTTTTAAAGAAATTAGGCTCTATAACAATCCAAAGTGAATATGAGAAGAGACAGATCAAACTCTTAAGATAAATATGATGTGTTTCCAGGTGGTGTGTGAAATGTAATCAAATAAAAACTAAATGAAACTATTGTTTTCAATAGATTAAGGGATGTCAAAATTTTCAAATTGTGTTTTCCTCAACTTCAGAGATACATGGTAATTCACACACAAGGGTATTTTTTTAGCGTAATTGTTGCTCGTTAGTTATTTTAGCATCTACATAAAAGAGTATTTTTTTTAGCATAATTGTTGCTTATTAGTTATTTTAGCGTCCACATACAAGGTTATTTTAAATTCGGGATTGTTAGTTACTATTCGATTCCCTGGCCGGATAGTCTTTGCTCTGATGGACTCCCACATTGAGGTTCTGTTGACAATTGTAATCTTCAAAACTAAAACCACTGCTAAATATGACATGAGCATGTGCGCAATCTCTGATCAATATAGTCTTGAGCCTAAAATGTAGAAATGTAGAAACTATAATGCAATTGTCTCCTTATTCAAGCGAGGATGAGCTTCTGGACCAGGTTATAAGTCTTTTATATACTTATTTTTTAAAACCCTTTTACTAATATTTATTATTTTTGGAATGATTAATGGCTAAAGAATATTTGAATTGCTTATACAACAACAACAACAACAACATAGCCTCAGTCCCAAATTAATATTTGAATTGCTTATATAAGGAAGTAATCAATTTGAGATTCATAATGTAAGTCCCTCAGTAAAGTCGACGAGGCAAGATAATTTTCGACTTGGACTCGTAAAACAGTTGTATTTAATTTTGAAAAACATAAATAAGCATCATATTTCTTTGTCTTTAATTCATATATTTCCAAGACCTTGATGCTTTAAACATATATGACATCCTAGAGCCATGTTACCATAGTCCAGAAGCAATAACTACATCATCTGCTATGCTTGATGCAGGAGTATAAGGCTCTGGTGGTATAAGAGGTGCAGGTCCTTTTATGCCACATTAAACTTTATTCGCGATTTTTGGATTTGATAATATATACGGTGATTGAGAGTTACAAAAGTCAATAGAGGTGTACTATGTTGACATCAATTGAGAACTTTAGATATCAACCTCAAACAAGTTCTTATGTTATTGGGTGCACCTTAATCCACTTATTTCATGTAATTCAAGGTGCGTCTGACGACACAAAAAGGCTTATGCGTTGTGTGTTTGATGTCCCAACTGATGGCGATTTTCCCTCGTAGTATTTTTTACTTAAATGTTACAATCGTAGACATTTTTTTTCCTGCCATTGTTTTGATAAATATGCAAATTTATGCATCTCATTGTGTCTTCTTAGACCACATTAAACTGATTAGTTCAGTTGTTTCTTTAGGCTTTATGAATTTTATGTTGAGTGGATTATTTGATGTGAAGTTAGTGTTTGATTTAGGACTTCCCAGTTTGGTGCTTGCTCACAAGTGGTCAATGGCATTTGAGAAAAGTGCATTCAACTTCAGGAGAAGATGCTAGAGTCATGCTTTTACATGCATGCATAAGGTTTTACAGGATATACAAAAGCCAAAGAGAGATGCATCAAAAATAATAAAATAATGGAAAGAGTTCAACTAAGGCAAGGTCGTTTATGTGGAAGATGTGGTTAAATGACTACAAAGTTCCACATGGTACATGAGATAAGACAATACAACCTCTGTTCTAATCTAATTTCTTTCTTTTTTTCTTGGTCAGGGTGTCTAAAGCTTTAATCCCAACTAATTCAATTATTTACATTCATAATTTCAAAGTTATCCTTTCTATCTATAGAGTTTGAGGTAAAGATTGAACTTTATGTACAATTATACGGAATTTCCACGAGCAAGTGTTCACAAATTAATGGATCAAACCATTCGTGTTTTTTTTTTCCTTATTTCCTTTTTTTTTGAGGAAGTAATGGCCTAGCATGACTAGCTTGTTTTTTCATTCACATCTTATCTCAATCACATTAGAGAATATCGATAAGCTAAAAAATATACTTGTATTTGTAATTTTTAAATTTTAATTACAATTTTAAATTTTGTTAATAAATTCTTAAAAATTAATTCACGCGAGCGAAGCGAGAGGGGGAATCGTGCGTAGCACGTCTTGAAACTAGTATATATATATATATATATGGGTATTTGGAACAATGAGGTGTTTGGGAAACATTACGTTGCATGGACCGTTCGGTATATACACATTGCATTGCATAAACCGTTCATCTATGTTGAAGAGCAACTTGACTTTTGATAAATATACATGTGCATGCATGGTAGTGATTACATTCTTTTGGAGATGATCATGAAGACACGTGTTGTACACAACCTTGATGTTGGTCATCATATCTAAATTAAATGGACATGATTAAAACAAAATGAAAAGGTGTGAATTTATCAAAAGGTATGACTTTTGATAAATATCCCTCCTTGTCTTCGTCGTCCTCTCACTAGTTTAACTTCATATAGAACTCTCAATTTTTTTGCAAATACAAAAGACATATTAAAATGGATAAACACTCACAACATTTCCTTGAACCCCTGTAGCAGCATTTGGATTCGAGGGCGGGGCATCAGCTGTTCTTGGACGATTAGTTGCCCTATTTCGATCCTTTTTGCACAATGTGTCGACGTTGAACAACAAGGGTGTGTAATGAATGACTCAAGTTTAGATCAATCTTTCAAGACTATCAAGTTCACTGCAAAATCACTCTTCGAAAACATTTCACAGCAAAATCATGCAGTCCCATTAGGGGTGGCAATTCGTGTCATAAACAGGTCATGACCCATGTAATGCAAACCCATTACATGACATGTTTATTAATCTTGTTAATCGTTTTCGTGTCTAAGTAGGCCGTGTTAAACACGTCGTGTATTGGTGTCACCCATTTATTAAATATTGTATTTAAAAATTTTATTTTATTTAAACTTTTATAATTTGGTTACTACTTTTTAAAATATATCTAAATGATTAAATATTCGAACAAACATACTAAAATAGCCAATAAAATATAATGTGGTTGTATATAGTCGTTAGTTTTACTTTACTTTTCATTCAAGTCTTTATTACTCTTAATAATAAAGCAAAAATGACTCGTAATAATAACATCAACAAAATTATAAGAATCATCTAAAAAAATATCTAAATTTTACTTTGGTGAAAAGTTTTATTTTTTCTTAATAAATAATTATTAATAAAATCTAAAACATAAATAATATATTAAAAGTAAAATGAATATTTCTTTTCAAATATAAAATAAAATATGATAAAAGATGTCTATAAATAAAACAAATAAATCATGCTATTAACATGTTCAAATGAGTGAATTTTGTACCAATATATTTATTATACTATATTTATTATTAATACATTATTTTTTATTCGTGTTAAGTAAGTTATAAACGAGTTAAGTAGGTTGACATCTTAATGACTCGTTTATTAATCGTGTATAAACGTGTTAAAATGTTTATGACTTAGACCCACTTAAGCCAAACCCACAACATGTTTATTACGTGACGTGTCGTGTCGTGTCGTGTTAATCGTTTCATGGCCTAAGTTTCATGCATGATACATGCTTGGGAATGTGGCCCACTTTGTTCCTGAACCGCGCACGGTCAGACAATATTAAACAACAAGGGTATATATATAATGAATGACTCAAGTTTTGATCAAATCCTTGAAGACCCAGATCAAGTTTACTTCAGAATCACTCTACAAACACATTTCACAGCAAAATCATGCAGTTCCATGCATGGTACGTACAGACTTGGGAATGTGGCCTACTTTGTTCCTGCACCGCGCGCGGTCGTCGTAAAACAACAAGTGTATGTAATGAATGACTCAAGTTTAGATCAAATCCTTGAAGACCCAGATCAAGTTTACTGCAAAACCACTCAACAAACACATTTCATAGCAAAATCATGCAGTTCCATGTACAGACTATGTGGCCTACTTTGTTCCTGCACTGCGCACGGTCAACGTTAAACAACAAGGGTGTTATGTAAGGATGATGATAATCGACATACATTTGCTACAAAATGGCGTAGATTTGATTGAGATACGTAAACCCCACAAATTTTATGGGAATTTACACAATTGTATAACAAATGTATGTAACAAAAGAATGTCAACAAATAATTTTCCATACTATGTAATGAGTGAAGATTAGATGAAACTGCTGAAAACCCAGTTCAACGTTACTCCAAATCACTCGAGAAACACTCTGACAACCAAAAAAACTGATTTGAAAATCCAGAAACAGAGACAATAACATGCAAACACATGCAAAATGTCCACATTGCGAACAAATCTGAACCAAAACAACAAGGTCAAGATCAACGTAACCAAAATCCTGAAAACCCCATTGAAATGATTGAAACAAAAATTCGTATATAATAAGCACTGAAACTTGAGTTGCAAAAAACTTGTCCTAAGAATAATTCATCATGTTGCAGACTTTCAGTGCGAAATGCGAATGGCATGTGAGAGAGATAGAGAGAGAGTGAGTGATTGTTTAGTATGTGAGTGTGAGGCTGAGTTGGCCACTTATCGGATGGAAACCACATTATACACCTCGAGATGCGATTTTTGAAGGTATCAAAGGATACACACAGATGTGTGTGCCTACGTGGATCATTTCCGTAAAAAAAGGGTGTCCAAACCTTCTCTCCTCTCTGTCGCCATCACAAATTGTGGGAGTTGAATAGGACAAAATTCAAGAATCAACGAGGAGATGTGGGACACGTGGTCTCTTCACAGACGTCCGATCTATTGTTACCCTCAATTAATTGGGCACCAAGTTAACAAGCCATTTCCAAGTGTCTGAAACTTTCCTCCAAGTAATTCTACACTCGAGGAGGGGTGGATTACAAAGGGGTCAAACCTCTAACATTATTGTTGACAACTCTTGAAAGGTCTTCATGGGGCTACAACAAGGAACAAATTTTTTTTTAAGTACAAAAGAAATTCATGAAAAACGACAAAAATTTATTTATATAGTTTTATTTTGAATAACTATATATTTTCAATTTCATTGACATTGTGTTTAAAATGCGAGACTCAAGCATCAAATCTTAGCTTTAAACCCAATTATAATACTATAAAATCGACTCAAAAAGTAACACAAAAACATAGAAGTAATCTAAAAATCAACTCGAAAAGAGGGGAAATAGGATTATAGGCGTCAAATTAATATGGTTATGCTAGATTTTTATCAGAGTATGGTCGGGGTGTGAAGGTGCGATTCAAGAGATGGAGTGTATGGGTTCGTTGCGGCATGAGTGAGTGAGATATGAATGAGTAAAAGCCTATTTACACTTAATGCATCAAGGTTGTTTTGCATAGGAGTGAAAGTAGAATGCTATATATGTGGGAATAGTCAGATTCTCCTGGAGACACACCGGAATCCGAGGGACAGTACTCCATTGAATTATTCATATCAGATGACGAATTAAGCCTTAAGGCCACGACAACAACAATTCCTCAATCCCAAATTTGTTGGAGTTGGTTATAAAGATCATCAAACCCTTACAATTGGCTTTATTCAATACAATTGATGAGGTGCTTTTATAATCTTTTAAACCCTTCATCTTTAATAATGCATCCCAAGTTATGATTCTCATATATGCATGCTCTCGTACTAATGAATTCCTTCAATTTCTACTGTGTCGAGGTTTCTAACTCAATTAAATATAAATTAGAGTCTTAACATCAATGCGAGCTTCAGCAGTTGAAGCGCTGCCCCGCAATCCAAACCTTGACAATGGGTTTCAAGGAAATATATATGGTGAGCGAGTGTTTAGTTTCAGTCTAGTATTTATTAACTGTGACATCAATTTTGTTGTTAGCTACCAAGTTAAGAAGCTTAAGTAAATTATACGGACGTTTATTAGGGGGTCTTCTGCTACTCATATTCTCTATATCATGCCATGAACCAATCCAAACAAGGTTCTTATGATTAACTTTTTCGGCCATACATATGGTTGCTTTTGCTTCTGCCTTGATAATCTTACTGAATACTAAACTGTCATCGAGGATCAGGTAGCTTAATTACTATACATCAGTTGAACATTATCTCCTATGCTAAAAGTAATTCTTTTCTTAAATGGCCTTTCCATGAATACAAGCATTCTTTGTAATTCTATTATGTTTGCATCTTTGCTTTTTAATCTTATACAATTCTCTTATTAGTTTGTAAAGCATAGAGAGATGTATGAGATTAGAGTTTTCTGCTCATGTCTTAATTACTCCCTTCGGTCATTTATATAAGTCGTTTAAGGTAAGGACACAAGAATTAAGACGACCTTAATTAAGAGTGTAATTTACATATATGTCATTTGATATAAAATGAATTGAAGAACTAAAAAATCATAAATGTTTGAATTGTATAAGGGTAAAATAGGTAAAAATGCAATTAATATACTCTTGAATTCCGAAAACAACTTAGTGTAACCAAAAAAAAAAAAAACCGCTTACAATTTTGAACAATAAGTTTTTGCTAGCACGACTTATATAAATGACCGGAGGGAGTAAGACTTTGGTTTAATGCTCTTCGAATATTGGTTATTGAATCAACTAAGATGTTGCCAATTTTGAAGGAAAGCAAGAGTTAAGTTCTCGCACTTCTACTAGTTGAAGAGTATAGCAGAAAATCAATCATGCCTGAGGTAAATTACAAAGTAATAACTTCTATTGTCATTGCTATGACATTCTTCACATTATGTCTACATTACTTGATTTCTGTCGTGTAATTTTAATGTGACAATGCTTTTATTAATTTTAATGTGACAATGTTTTTATTAATTTGTGAATACAGGAAACGTCTGGAAGAGATCCAACTATCCACATAAAGCAAGTGGAGAACACTATATTCTCAAACATTAAATCTTTTGGTGTACAGTTTTTTGAGTTTGGAGTGTTCCTATTGTGATATAGGTGTCAGGTTAAGTAATTCAAGTGGCAACGAAAATTCAAAACGCTGAAACAAAACAAAAAAACCTCTGCCTGTTGTAAATTGGATGACCCTTTAACCAAGCTTATGAATGATCACATTGTCAAGCATGACTCTCACATTGAATTGTAACATCAAGCATGACTTCCACATTGAATGTAACTTGTACACTCTACATAACTTGTATTCAACTCCAATGTATAATCACTTATCCATGTATTGTCATGTAACTTGTAATCCTCTCCAATGTACACCAACTCTTCCATGTATTGTCTATGTTGCTTGTGATGTGTTGTATGACTTGTGGTGTATGTATAACTTGTACACATTGAATAAGTACAATTATCATCATCACCAAATGGCCTATATAAAGGGTGCCAACTCCATTGTAATTTACACACCAAGTTGAATGAAAACTCCTCATTCCAACTATCTCATTTCTTCTCTTCTCCTTTTGTAGTAGTAGTTTGTAGTAGTAGAAGTTCTTAGTCTTCTATTTCCTTCTCTAGTTCTTAGCAAGTTCCAATTCAATTTACAACACGTTATCAGCACGAGCTTGCTCTAGCATTAAGGAGATCTTGAAGTTCAAGAAGGCTTGTTAAGGAGAGAAAGCTAGGAAGGTATAACTTTTGTTATTTAAATAAGTTCAATTTACTTCTATATTATCATGGTTGCTTCCTTTTATCTATGCATACTTTATTCACATATTATGCATTATAGCGTCACCGATTGCGAAAGTATGCTCTGTAGTTGCGTTTTGTACGATCTTCTACATCAGAAATCAAAAGTCAATATGTGACATAACTAGTTTTCTCTTAAAACTACAAACGATTAGTTATTGTTCTATTCTTGATTTTATAATACAAATAATGTTATAAGTTTGAGTTGATAGTGGGTAAGCCTTGTCCCCGGTAAAGCTAAACATTGAAAGGGAGACGGGTTATCCCGTTCGAGGAGGCATGGTATTAAGGAGACTATGTCTCGCCACCCAACCTGGAGGTTGTCCCACCAACTCATACGAATAATACATTTTGTTTATTAATGAATCAAGTTGTGAACATATATTTAATCATATGTTATGTTTTTACATAAAAAGGGGAAAACTATTTTATATTAAATTTATTTTCAAAATATTATTCAACCATAGTTGAATTTGTTGCCTTATTATATTACCGACAAGAATTACTTGTCATGGCAATTAGATACTACAATTTGTGAATAAAGCATATATGCAAAAGCGTGTGTTATACACAATCATTCGCCAATTTCTCTTTAGAGATTTGAAAAATGAATATTTCACTTTATATATATTTTCACCTTATGGAGTTATACATATACATACCAAAAAATGTAATGCTCCAAAAGCTCAAAATGAGGTAACCGAGTCTCATGCTACAAAATTTAATCATCAAATATTAATTATAATTCCACAATTTTAATTACCTCTATGTTGAGGCTATGTGGGAATATGACTGATGAGACAATAAAAATAAGGTCACGTGGCCCGCCTCGATTTATTGCTGCAACAAATATCGAGTGCGCACGTCAATCCAATAAATATTAAGGATTGATTTCTTGTCTCATGGTAGCTGAGTAAAATAATGAGATATTATAAATATAATATCGCTCCCGTCCAATTATTTCGGCTTCAAATTAAGAAGCATATGTTGCATATAATGATCATGATCGCAATAATAAATTTATGGACGTGGAAAAGGTGAAAATATCAGGTAAAGGTCGTATTGACAATTCCACAAAAAAATTGGAACAAAAGTGGTGCACCACTACAAAGGGAAAATAATTATTGACAATGAGCGCTCATAATTGTGACATTTTTTTGGTCATATATGAAAGGCTATTTTGCCTAAATATTGTCATATATATACCCGAATATTTTTTTGACCTTTACCATGCCTTCAAAATCAAAGGCAAAATATTATGAATTTTATCATTGAAAATGGCTCGATAAAACAAGCACATCAAGATGTGTTTAAATCGTGACCTAAATATAGGCGATGAGTTTATGTCTTGTGTATCGTGCTACATGCATGTACATTATAATATAAAAGTGAATATTTTCGAATTCGAACTTAGCGGAGGCTAATGTTCGTGCAATATCGGGTACAACAATTTTATTGTTAATGTCTTATTCGAAGAAGTCTACTCGAGAATAATAGAAAATTTATCTATATGATTTAATCGAGTATAATATTCCCATTTGTAACTTCTGGAATATATAAGACACATTAAAATGAATGTCGTCATAAATCAAATGACATTCTTAATGTGGAAAGATCTATTTGATTATCCATAATCATCAATAATGCGAAAATATCATAAATTCGCACGGACATCTTTTATCGAACTGAGTTTTTTTATCAGCTGGAGATTATCTCAAGGCAAATCAATAGGAGACTTATATTGATTTAACTCTCAATTAATCATATTATAAGATGCCTTGAATCCCTGATAGGGAATTTATTTATAGCAAGTTTTGCTAATTGTCACTTTGATGAAGCAATTTTCCCACCATTAGGGGGAGATATAAGCCAATTCAAAAGGAATGACGTGAAATTACTTGAAACACATCAAATTGCATTAAATTTGTTGTATTATGATCCATGTATAAATTAATATGAACTCGAAGTTCAAAGGATCATTCAGTAGCAACAAATTATGAATCAATTACTTGATGCAAGTATTATATACGAAAGAGTGACAATTATATGCTTCAACATTAAATGGTTCATATAGAAAACGATGTCCATGTGCAATAAAATGCACAAGATGTCTCACCCATGTGAACATGAGGGGGAGAATCAAAATGAGTTATTGGTTAGTGTATTGCACTCTTTTTCCCTTTGCTAAGGTTTTATCCCACTGGGTTTTCCTTGCAAAGTTTTTAATGAGGCAATTCTAACAATATTAAAACTCTTTATCAAGGTTGGTTAGTGTATTGCATTCTTTTTCCCTTTATTAAGGTTTTATCCCATTGAGTTTTCCTTGCAAAGTTTTTAATGAGGCAATTCTAACAATATTAAAACTCTTTATCAAGGTTGGTTAGTGTATTGCACTCTTTTTCCCTTTGTTAAGGTTTTATCTCACTGGGTTTTCCTTGCAAAGTTTTTAATGAGGCAATTCTAATAATATTAAAACTCTTTATCAAAGTTGATTAATATGAGAGCAATGTGTATCATTATTATGCTCTGTATAAAAAAAAAATTATGAGAGCAATGTACTCTTTTTCTTATACTAGATTTTTTCCTACGTGGTTTTTCTAGTAAAGGTTTTAATGAGGCATATATATTCTCTCAAAGTGTATCAATGTGTTGCACTATTTTCTTTAGCTTTGGTTTTGTCCCATTAGGTTTTCCTAGCAAAGTTTTTAATGAGGCAATTCTAATAATATTAAAACTCTTTATCAAAGTTGATTAATATGAGAGCAATGTGTATCATTATTATGCTCTGTATAAAAAAAAAAAAAATATGAGAGCAATGTACTCTTTTTCTTATACTAGATTTTTTCCTACGTGGTTTTTCTAGTAAAGGTTTTAATGAGGCATATATATTCTCTCAAAGTGTATCAATGTGTTGCACTATTTTCTTTAGCTTTGGTTTTGTCCCATTGGGTTTTCCGAGCAAGGTTTTTAATGAGGCAATCAACAATATTATACTACAAATCAAGATTGACGAGAACATTGTACTCTTTTTCCTATACTAGATTTTTTCCCACAGGGTTTTTTTAGTACAGGTTTTAACGAGACATATTCTCTCAGCAAGTGTCATCCAAGGGGGAGTGTTGTAAATTGGATAACCCTTTAACCAAGCTTATGAATGATCACATTGTCAAGCATGACTCTCACATTGAATTGTAACATCAAGCATGACTTCCACATTGAATGTAACTTGTACACTCTACATAACTTGTATTCAACTCCAATGTATAATCACTTATCCATGTATTGTCATGTAACTTGTAATCCTCTCCAATGTACACCAACTCTTCCATGTATTGTCTATGTTGCTTGTGATGTGTTGTATGACTTGTGGTGTATGTATAACTTGTACACATTGAATAAGTACAATTATCATCATCACCAAATGGCCTATATAAAGGGTGCCAACTCCATTGTAATTTACACACCAAGTTGAATGAAAACTCCTCATTCTAACTATCTCATTTCTTCTCTTCTCCTTTTGTAGTAGTAGTTTGTAGTAGTAGAAGTTCTTAGTCTTCTATTTCCTTCTCTAGTTCTTAGCAAGTTCCAATTCAATTTACAACACTGCCGACCTTTATTTTAGAGCATCACTTGCTACTCCTCTAAGTCTGCTGTTGTTCATATTCCCTGTTAGAGTGAATCATTGATTGTGTTGTAATGTGAATCTTGAGGTATATCCTCTGTTGTAATAAGGTGTGAGTTGTGTTTGTAAGTGTGTGATGTGGCTGTAATCTAGCGGCTGTGATGCATTGAGATGGACGGTTGTGATGTATGGATTACTTTTCATATATAAATGAAATGTGCAGATCATTCGGTGAGTTTACTGAAGATCTGTTTTTCTCTTCCTGTTCATTCTTTGTTGCTCTCTCTCTGTATCTTCTTCTTGTGATTCTTTCTTCAGATCTAGCTCTTTCTGTGCCAGATCTTGTGATTATTTCTTCAGATCTAGCTCTTTCTGTACCAGATGTTGTGTGAAAAAGAGAGGCGGATCATAGTGGAGTAACAAAGACAGTGAAGTCTCAGCGTCAAAAGGCTCCGATGCTGAGCAGATCTACAAGATTCACGGCTTGACGTCTCAGCGTCGTAGGCCTCCGATGCTGAGCAGATCTACAAGATTCACGGCTTGATCTCACCAGTAGTGAAACCGAATCGTCACAACCACCATCGAAACCCCAGAGATCTTCAGCGTTAGCTGTTCTTGCTCTGATACCATGTCGAAGTCCATGATTGAACCTCACAGAAACAAAGAAACATCAAAGAAAAACATGAAGAAGAAGATACAGAGAGAGAGCAACAAAGAATGAACAGGAAGAGAAAAACAGATCTTCAGTAAACTCACCGAATGATCTGCACATTTCATTTATATATGAAAAGTAATCCATACATCACAACCGTCCATCTCAATGCATCACAGCCGCTAGATTACAGCCACATCACACACTTACAAACACAACTCACACCTTATTACAACAGAGGATATACCTCGAGATTCACATTACAACACAATCAATGATTCACTCTAACAGG
Source organism: Stephania yunnanensis (assembly GCA_039657365.1). Lineage (NCBI taxonomy): Eukaryota > Viridiplantae > Streptophyta > Magnoliopsida > Ranunculales > Menispermaceae > Stephania > Stephania yunnanensis. The sequence goes on along the minus strand of CM077588.1, from coordinate 51,519,747 downwards.
CGACATGCGCTTGCTTAACGCGTTTGGTTTCGATGTTATGCAATTGAATGGGAATTAAAACCTTATGAAGTACTTGGTTGGACTCAACAGAACAGCTTAGTTTTTACAGTTTGAATATTACATATATGAGCTAGGAAGCCTTGTTTGTGCTTGGCCTACTTTTGCAGTGCATCTTGTGTGTGTGTTCTTTCCAAACTTAAACATAATATAGCAGAGAGTATTGATTAGATAATGCATATAAATTTACTCATAAAATACAATTTACATGATTTCAAAACGCGATTATAAATTTGTAAAAATCTTAAACATTATATAGGATATATTAATTATACTATTTAATCATTTTACCCTCAAAACTCACTCACATGACAACCAATGCATATAGATGAACTCTTGGATAAAAACATGTAACACAAATAAATGTAACATATATAATTATATATAGTAGTTGTCATCAGTACTGATCTGCATATATAGCAGAGAGTATTGATTAGATAATGAGTTCATATGAACACATACATATACAAGTTAGATCTATAGAGAGAGAGAGAGAGGGGGGGCATGATGGGGAAGTTTGAGGGAATTCGTGCAGCTAATTAGAGAGAGAGAGAGAGAGAGTGAGAGTGAGAGAGAGAGAGAGAGAGAGAACAGTTGGTATTGAGAATAAGTGTGAAAGGCACGGGTCAGGAGGCAAACAATTAATGAGATGATATATGTATGTGTGTGTGTGTATGATGCCACTCATCATCGTCAAGTTGTTTTCGATTCATAAAGAAAAGGTTTTTTATATCTTTTTGTACCTCCAATACGGCTTGTATGCATATAATTTTCTAAAAAAAATTTTAAAAGAAGGAGCCGGCGCCTTTCGAAGCACTTTCTGCAAAAATGGTTGAAAAGTCTACTGTTTGAAAGAGAGTAAAACGACCCGAAATCCTAGGAGCCACTCGTCGCTATGTGTTCTGTCTTGACCACGAACTTCGACCTGTGCCTGTGGGATTTCACTAATGTCGTCAATATGATGGATAAGAGGAACTTATCTATGAGCCAGGTGGACACAAAAAACAAGAGGAAAGAGAGCACTCGAAGCTCCTCGGCGCGCCTTAGCCGAGCGGTCCTCCGTTATAACTAATAAGGGCTTGGCTTGGAAGAAGAAACACAATTGCCAGTCAACCTCTCCCTCTCTCTCTCTCTCTACACATACACACAATTGCCAGTCAACCTCTCCCTCTCTCTCTCTCTCTCTCTCTCTCTCTCTAGATAGATCTGTCTCTCTTTCTATACCCTTCTGCCTTGTTCTATCACCATCTCATCTGCATCTCTCTCTCTCTCTCTCTCTACACACACACAAACACAATTAAACACACACCTCTTCATTCCCATATAAACAAACTAACAAGCTACCTAGTCAACTCACACACCACACACTACACACACATATATATTACGTACATCTCGCCAAGACTCCGACTCCATATATATGTTCTTGCTAGCTAGGGCATCAACTTGATTTGAAACACATTCTCAACAATATAAAAACCCTAGCTAGCTAGCTCCTAGAGATCATGAAAATGTGGATGACGGGGTGTAGTGATGGACAGGGGCAGATCTACATGTATCTTGCCCTGGTCTATATAGCCCAGGGATATACATAGGCCACTTTTTTCTTTTTTCTTTTTTTTCTTTTAAAGTTTAGCCCATCCATTATTAAGACTTTTCAAGCCTAATCCACCTAAATAAAAAATCAATAAAAGAAAATAAATTAAGTAAAGTTCATTTGTCGACATTCAATTAAAAATAAAGAGCCAAAAGCATCTCAGGTGAACATCACTTGCTAAAAGATAAGCAGGGAGGTCGTGTGTTTGATTCCCTCTTAAGCAAAAAATAAATAAATAAAAGAGAACGAAAAGCAAGAAAAAAGTTTAGCAAAGTTTAATGTTTATTTCATTGATTCAATAAAAAATGTTTATTTCATTGAACTGGTGTTATTGAAATAAAATTAGAGTGAGCTAGTTTTGGCAGAGATATCATTTGCCTAAAAGCAATGTTTTCAGGAGGTGGTGATTCGATTCCCATTGAAGTAAAAATAAAAGAGCTAATTTTGGTGGTGGAGTAGTTGGTGTAACAATGTAATTGAATTTGAATTGCACCTCCATCGTCCTGATCGGAATCGAGATGAACTTTATAGTATAATGTAGTTGGTAGCTATATCATCTTTCTCCCTAGAGAAAAATATAATTAATACTTGCTGATATATTTTCGAAATTCTTTATTTAAACAAAAAAAGACCCTACTATATACTGTAACTTAGAAAAGTCACGTATTTGTTGGCGTCCCTCTAATAGGCATCAAGATGCGTGCAGACACACATGTCGGGGAAACTCAAGAGATGTCACTAAATGAGTGTTAACTTTTCTACGTTACAAAAGTATTTTAAAAAAATATTTTCCAAAAAAAATACATATTAGTATTTAAGTCTAGCCCAAGTCTACTTAAAATCCTGGATTCGCCTTTGGTGATGGAGGAGGGTTCAACATCACCGACTCCCTCAACGGGCGCCGACTACGCCCTCTCATTCCAAGACCTTCTTCAGCTTCTTCTTCTTCTTCTTCAACTACTACTACAACTGTCACTTCTTCTTCTTCTTCTTCTTCTAGTACTACTACTGCAACTGCTACTGCTAACAGTGGTGTTGCTGTTGTTGTTGGTGTTGGTGTTGGTACTAATGTTCCTTGCTTTACTAGTCGTATTCATGGCAGTCATGATAATCATTTTGTCTTCAATCACCATCTCATGGGTTGGTAGAGAATTCCTTTTAGTTTTGTATAGTTTCTCTCAACATTTTTCTATCTTTTTGTTTGCTTGTTATATGTATTTACATCTATATATGTATAACCCGGTGTGTAAGGGCGAAAGTGGGTTTATATGAGTTAAGCGCACAACCTCGGTTTCGATTCTCGAGTATGACAAGATTGCTCGCGCTATTAGATAGTCAAGCTCGGCTAAACACTCATGGACATAAAAAAGAAACATCTAAATATGTATAAACCCTAATTTATTTTTGATGACTTTATTAATTTGATTTTGTGTTTAATTTTGAACATGCAGCAACAACTCATGTGTCTCATGAGCAACTTGGCAGCAAGAAAGATTTTGGAGCACCAACTGTGGTGAGTTCAAGATGGAACCCTACGCCGGAACAATTACGAACCCTAGAAGAATTGTATCGGCATGGGACTTGAACCCCCACCGCCGAACAAATCCAACCAATCACCGCGCAGCTCCGTAGGCTTGGTAAGATCGAAGGGAAGAATGTGTTCTACTGGTTTCAAAATCACAAGGCATCTCCAATGCAAATTAATGATCGATTGAGCTACAATTTTAAAAGTTTTGATCTTTCTTTGGTCTTTTTGTTGTAATCATTGTTGTTGCTATTTTGTTGCATAAAGTTGTTTTGGTTGATTTTTTTTTTTTTTAGGATTTGGCTTTGTTTTGTTTAATTTGTTTTTATTTTTGTGAAAAATCAGTGTTTTTATTTTAAAAATAATAATGTTTTCATTTTAAACGTAAAACTATTTTTTAGAATAATTTTTTTTTTCAATCGGTCAGAAAATAGCGACGGGTTTGTTAATCCGTCCCTATTTTTGACACCCGTCACTATTTCGAATTAGCGACATACTAATCTCATCGCTATTTTGAAATAGTGATGGGTCGTACAAGATTAGCATCGGGTTTTTCCGTCGCTAATCTTGCATTTTTTTGCAGTGATAAAATATCGAGCTGGCAATAGGCTACAGAACATATAAATGACTTTTAAACTTACTGGGGCATGCATGCACAATACTAAGGCAAGATGACTAAGAGTACTACGACGTTCAATGTCAGGAACCAAAAAATCTTGCAAAGGGGTGAACTTTAACCTTAACTTGTTTTTAAAAAAAAAATATATTAATATGAAAAACTAAGCATAACAAAAAACAATTTTGACAATGCTACACTTAAGACACTTCAAATACATCATCTTTTTGACAAAGCTACACTTGTTATATAGGGAGCGTGTGTCGATCATAGGAGAACAAGAATGACAAAATTATATAAGGAGTGTGCGTCGACCGAATGGGTACTATAAGGGGTCTCGAGAGTTAGGGGCAGTGTCCCCTGTCCCCTTTAGATCCGCCACTGACAACGGTAATATAAAACATGTTAAACTTAACCAATAGATCCGCCACTGACAACGGTAATATAAAACATGTTAAACTTAACCAAGTGTCTGCACAATTAATATATGAGTAGTTTTAGTAATTACTCAACAACCATTTCGTAGTTATATTTATGTGTATATATATATATATATATAAAAGATTAGTTTTTACGTCCCAATTAACTAAGGGTGTGTTTGATAGCAAATAAAATTTTCAAAGAGAAAAAAACTATTTTCTTTAGTAAATTTTTTTGTAGAGAAATTTTGAAGAAATTATCTTATTGTTGTTTGATTGCACGCGAGGAAATTTTCTATTTAGCCTCAATCGTGAAAGTGCATCTAAATAGTCGTTTTGCGATTCATAATTATTTACACATAACAACAACAAACCCTCAACCCTCAACAAACCCAATGAATTTCCTCAAATCGATCTTTATAAACTATCTAAACCCATCACAAATTGATGAAGAAGAAGAACGAATAGATGATCAATAACAACATTTACATGAACTAGATCATCAAACGATATGGAGTTTGGGCGACTTCATGAAAATATTATCTTAAGATATATATTGAGGAAGTCAAGTCTGAAATGAACAAGGATACCTCCCTTATCAGAGAGATCATGAGCAAAACTCTTAATTTTTGGGGATTCAGAAATGAAAATAAAATGAAAGAAAAAAGCTTGCAAATGAGACATCCATTGCTAAAATATATAATTCATAATCTTCTTGCTAATTATGCATTGCAAATGAATTTATAGACTCTCGACACTTAATAAGATGAAGAGATGTCATGCAAATTGACCTACAATAATTACATGACCATGCCTTCCAACTTTCAAGTCTATACTACGACGACAACAACAAACAACGACAATAACATAGCCTCAATTCCAAATCACTTGGGGTCGGCTACGTGTCAAACTCTTCCACTGTGCTCAATTTAGTGCAATTGAGCATTTTTCCCATTAGAAAGCAAAAATAATATAGTGAAGTAGGCTCCAGATAAAGCTTTGATTTGCCTTTCATGAGGAATAAAGGAAACCAAATGCAATTACTGGCACAAATATGTTCATAAAGGCAGAACCAAAACCCAGTATGATCATGCAGTTAGTGATAAGGCTGCCCCTTCCAGAATTCTTCTTCCACTGAATAATGCAGAATATGAAAAGCACACCTCCCACAACACATGTTGCTAGAGCTACTCCAGAACAAATACCCAAGAGAAGCCTTTGTTTTGGTTTAGCATGCTGGTTTCCAATCGCCACTTGAGTAATATAACTTATAGCACCAATCAATGTGGGAACAATCCAAATTCCAACAACCTTTAGACCGAGAGATTGAGGATTTGGGGGACTACTATATTCTCCATTCATGTCTGTTGGTGAAGACTCTCCCATTAGCAATGCCTGTTTCACCGTTTAATTAAAGAAATCGCAGTTCAGTCAAATGCACAAAAAAAAAAAAAAGAACTGGATACAATGACAAACATCTAATTGAGTCCAGAGAGGATCTGGAAATTGTTGTAGGTAGTGAAAATTGGTGATGAATTAAAGGGATGATGATACATATATATATATGTGTTACCTGCTGCCCGTTATTTGGTATTTCTCCCATCTCAACATCTGCTTGGGTACTACTAGTAATACCATCCTGCATAATAACATAGTCGATATGGTGATCATTCGCTTATTGATTAACAATGAAGATAGGGAAAGTAAAATTGAGGGAATGAATGTATAGTCTAGTCTAGTCAGTTAAACACCTCATGATTTTGGCGATTAGAACGACGACCAAGGAATGAAAGCAAACGCTGCAATTTTCTCCTCAAAAAAGTAGCGCCACGTTCGGGACGTTCCTCTGCAGGTGACGGCCCTTCTCCGTTCATGGTCGAAAACAATCTGGGGTGAGGATTCTTCTCCGATCACTGTTGAAGACATACAAATTGATTATTGTTACCTATATTTATACTGTTAGGATGATAAGTTGACGGATAGGACTCCGCCAGTTTGGCGACTTTGTAATTTGTATTCTTTCCCTTTTCATCTTTATAAAAAGTGTTAAAAGTGTGCAACCATGTAACACAAACCACCGTGCGCTCAATCCAACTCAATCCCCAAGTGTAATTTGACTCCGTGTTGACTCCGTGTCCAATCTACGTGTTAGTGGAAAAATAAAGGCTTAATAACCAAAAAATCTTAACGTTTTATGATTTTTTTAAAAATATCTTAACGTTTCAATTTTTGTAAATATATCTTGACCTTTTAGTTTCATGCAAATTGTATCATTATTTATAATTACTATGTATCGAACCATAATCAAAGTGATGAATAACCACAATTAAAGTGATGAATGATCAATAGATTACATACCAATTTTATTTATATGATATAATATTTTCAATTGTATGCATAATTTATTATATTTTTAAGTGTAATTAACTAAAAATAGTAAGTGAGGATAAAGGTTAAGATATTTTTACCAAAATTCAAATGTTAAGATATTTTTACAAAATTTTTAAAACGTTAAGATATATTTGCCTATTAGACCCAAAAATAAAATAAAACGATGACACCCACTTTTGGACATCTAATGGGTGCTTAAAGTGGGTGTCAAAGTGGGTTACTAAGCTAAATCATTTTTTTCCAATGGAAATTTGTGGTTTCTAATTTTTATGATGGGTGAGATTCTACCAAGGTTTAAAAAATCGACTATCGATTTTGAGGTGAGCGAAGTGAATTTCATAGGCAATAGAAAAATTGCAAAACTTCGACTCAACTTTGACTAACTTCAGCCGAACTTCGAAAACATCGATGGAAGTTAAAAAAACATGAAGTAAAATTGTCATGTTTCGTGGAAGTTGAGCAAACTTCGACCATGCTAGATATATACTTAGACTTCGGCTAAATTCAAATAAAATATAGTTCTACCATCTCTACGAATAAACTTTAGCTTTCTGGTATTTAAAGTGAAATTTCATAAACTTTTGTACATGCATAGACGAATTTTTGTCAAACTTCCATCGTTGAAATTAACTTTTTCGAATTAACTCCGAATTTTAAGTGAGCGAAGTAATTCTATTTTAGAGTTTGTGGGTTGGAGATGCCTTTAGTAGTAATTGAAGCCAAGTAACAAAACAACTCATTCCTTAAGATCGAATTACACTAACCGAATTTGAAATGGATGCAAAGACGTGCCTCGTGCCCAAAGTGTATTATTTTATCATTATGAATAGAACTAGACTATCCAAACTGTGTTATTTTATCATTATTGTTAAGGAAATTATAATAGTTGTTATATTTCATAGTTTAAATATAGGAAGTTTCTATATTTTAATATCTAGGTAGTTTTGGTTTACGGTTTGCAGGCGGACAAGCGGCAGAGATGTCAGGCGGAGGTGACAGACTAGTGCAGAAAACAATCGCGTGACAAGTGGTGGCATCGGGCAGAGTGACAGACAAGAAACAACATTCACACAAAAAATAGTGTTGTGTCACACACAACCATAGGACAGATTGAAAACAAAAACCCACGATCGATTAGGGCTCTGAAAAACACAACCCAAATGCGAGAACAACAACGAGAGGATCAAAAGAGACACCACGAATTGGTCGTCAACTTGAAAGTCGACCGACCTAATACTAGAAACCAAGCTCTGATACCATGATAGATTTCAAAAAAGAGACTAAAAATTGTATTAATGTGTGCTTCTTGAGTACAATAGAGTGCTCTTATTTATAGAGTTGAATAACTCATAAAATAAAAAAAGTTACCAAAACTAACTAGATATCAAAATATAGAAATTTCATAAATACCTAAACTACGAAATATAGTAACTATTATAATTTTCTTAACCAGTCCCCGTGGGGTTGATGAGATTAATTGGGCACATGATTCTAGTCAAACTATTATAAATTTTGGGCTATCTTTTTAAACACTATCAAAAAATCTATTTGGAATCTTTGAGTTTGGACTCAAAGAGTTTTTACTAGTAACTTAAAATACCTAACTAAATAAAAAGACTCAATTATCCTCACTCCTAATACCAATACACATTTACACGTTCACACATTCACATCTTCCACCACTTCCATTGCTTGCCGACCAATGTCGACCACGATCGACCACCGCTAACCGTCGTCATGCCCTTGAAAACCTCATACGCGAGCCGCGACCCCAATCTCCTCACAAAAAAAGCCCGTTAACCAAACTAGTCCAAAACACAACATTTGTCAGTCATTTTATCCAACACCTTCCGTGCACACTCTCAGTCCCCACACTTGCGATAAAAATCAATCATGGTGTTGTGAAAATACAAGTTTTGATGACGAAAGGGAAAAATTGAGTTTTGATAGTGGTGGTGGATAGCCCGTGGTGGTGAACTTGTTTTTCTATGTTAATGAATTGAAAGGAATCGGTTGCTTGAGTACACTACCCAAACACTATTACCCTCAATTAGTTTTGATGACGCACATCAAAACACATGTACATCGTGGGAAGGTGAACTTATTTTTTTAATCGAGCGCAAGAATTTTGATGTGCGTTGTAATGTACACCTAGCAGTGTCTTTATTTTTTTTTAATAAAGAAGTGGTATAATGACAACATCATTTCACACCGCCACAAGACATATTGGCTCACAAAAGCCATTTATAAGAACCTCGGGATGCAAATCATATATAAATCTCGATACATGATATGTGGATCGAGTTCATACGAAAAGATCTTGTTAGCCAATATATTTTGTGGTGTGACATTATTGTTGTTATTTTAATATTTTCTTATTTTTTAATAAAGATGTTACTTGTTTGTTGTAAAATGTATTGCATTTTCGCCCTGTTATTAATTTATGTAGTTGGCCTTTTCGACCACGCGCGCCACTAGTCACAAGTATCATATTGGCTTTATTTAGTGTACCAAACAAATATTTTTGGCTTTATTTCGCGGAAGCTTTTTTTTTTTTTTTTTTTTTTTTCTAATCCCTGTTACACTACTAACGACTAATTGGGTTAAAATATTAGGCCTGAAGACACTTTTCACTCAACTTTCATGGTCCAGCAAGTAAGGACACTTCCCCGACCTATATGATGCGCGATTAGAAAAATAATATTGTCACGTAATTGATGATTTGAGTTCGAATATTGAAAACGAAAATATAAATATTGAGTGAGGCTCCTTCCATTTATATAGCGTGGGACTCCTAACAAACTCCGATTGGTCAAATACAAAGGTGGAGCCACAACCAACTCCCTACATGTTATGTACTTTTAACTTCTATTGAATTTTTAACTAGAGTGGCCCCACCCCTTTTCGCTAACTGTTTTGTTTGTCTAGGCAACTTAGACAAAAGCAATATTAGCTACTTTTTAGCCTCATTTGAGATAAACTGGATTTGCAAAGGTCATGTATATCTATTAGGACATCCAAATTTACATACATGCAAATAGTTTGAATATCGGGTAATTTAATCGCAAAAGTTGGCTCCAAATACTGCAATACCTAAAAAAGATAGCCCCAACGATATTAATAGCAGTGAAAATGCAATTACTAAGTCATGAATTATGAATCTATGATCATATAGCATGAATAATAAGTTCTTTTTATTATACCACGAGTGTCTGGACCACCTCCACCCTTAGCAATAGGTCCTACCACTAAATTCCGAAGTCGAAGAAAATCAAATGGTATCGTTGCAACAAGTCAAACTCATGACTTGCCTCCACCACATCCCTTGGAGGCTGAACGCGTCAGGCGACTAACTCTGAGGTCGAAGGAAAATGGTATGAGTCAGCTGATAAAAGATTGCGAGAGACTACTAGTCTATAGAAGAACAATAAGCTGCTTTTGCTAGAGAGAGGAATATTATTGGAGTGGGAGTAGCACTAAGGGATCATGAAGGTTCTTTCATTCAATGTCCCATGAAGACCTTGCTAGATGTGTTTCGAGATTACAATATGTGCGCGACAAGCGAACAAGGTTGCGCACAAGTTTGCAAAACTCTCACCATGTCATGTTAGTCCTAATGTTTGGGACGAAGTTCCATTTGATGTACAAAGTGCATACTTCTAATGCCCCTACATTTTGAGATGCATAGTGTTTGATCATTAAATGGAAATTGAACAACAACGACGACGACAATAATATAGTCTCAGTTCCATATTAATTAGAGTCGGTTACATGGATCAAACTCTTCCATTGTGCTCGATTAAGCGCAATTGATAGTATGTGGAAATTGAACATCAAAATTATTTTTCTACTTTTATTTTTTAAATGAAAGAGTATTCGTAGATTTAGAAAAAATATATTACATGGTCCTTAGAGATGTTTTTTGGTGGGTTCTAAAAAGAAAAAAAGTGTATGCTAGATACATAGACACTATTAAGGATATGTATGATGGAGTAGGAACGAGTATAAAGACATTTGGAGGAGCTACAAAAGAATTTCTCATTACGATATGACTACATCAAGAATCGACTTTAAGCCCATATCTATTTACTTTAGTTATGGATGAACTAACTAGACATATTCAAGAGGATATACCATAGTGTATGCTATTTGCAGATGATATTGTCTTAGTGGATGAAACTAAAGATGGAGTGAATAGGAAATTAGAACTTTGGAGGAATACATTAGAATCTAAATGCTTTATAAGTTGAGTATGACGAAAACCGAATATATGCACTGTGAGTTTAGAAACATTAGACATCGAGATAACGGAGTGGTAAAATTAGGGGAAGTAGAAGTTCCTAAGGTAAACCACTTTAGATACCTATGATCAATCATACAAAATGATGGTAACATTGAGAATGATTGTGACGGCCCCACTTTTTCACGAACTGGGCACCACTCGGCCTAAGCCCACGTGGACCCCCGAGCTAGTCTCGCAAGGTCAACGAGAGCCTAGTCAGCCTTCAAATCCATCATTATCAGTATATTCAACATTTTACAGTTATAAGTACATGACATATAGGGAGATGGTGGTGGCTTCATCTTTGTATTTGACTAATCTGAATTTCTTCGGAGTCACATGCCGTATAAATGGAGGGAGCTCTCACTCATCGTTCATATTTTCATTCTCAAGATTCGAACTCAAGTCACTAGTTAAGTGACATTGTCGTTCTTGTAATCGCACATCATATAGATCGGGGAAGTCTCCTTACTTTCTGGACCCTGAGAGTTAAGTGAAAAGTATCTTCAGGCCTAATTATTTTAACCCAATTAGTAGTTAGTAGTGTAACCGGGATTAGAAAAAAAAAAAAAGCTAGTGAAGCTTCCGTGAAATAATGCCAAAAATATTTGTTAATTTGGTACACTAAATAAAGCCAATTTATGGTGATGGTACTTCTGACTAGTGAGCGTGTGTGGTCTGAAAATGAAAAGGTCATCTACATAAATAACAGGGCGAAAATGCAATACATTTTACAACAAACACGTAACATCTTTATTAAAAAATAGGAAAATATTAAAATAATAAAAATAATGTCGTACCACAAGGTATATTGACACACAAGAGCTTTTCATATGACCTCGATACATGCATCGAGATCTGTGTATACTCGCATCCCAAAGTGCTTATAGATGACTTTTGTGAGTCAATATATTTTATGGTGTAAAATAGTATTGTCATTCTATCACTTCTCTATTAAAAAAATAAAGACACTGCTAGGTGTACATTACAACCCACATCAAAATGCACTGATGTGGACGAAATGTACATAGGAGTGAAACGCACCCCAAGGAGCATCACACCCACATCAGAACACTGATCTCCACTGCTGCACCAGATCTACCCGCCACTCGCCGCAAACGCTCGACCACAGTGGCGGACCCAAGTGTAGCCCAGGGCAAAGCCCAAAAAATTTTTTTTTTTTAAGCCCAAATTTTTAAAAAATACATTTTAGCCCACCCCAAAAATCTCTTAAATCCTACGTTAAGAACCAAAAAATATTTATAGCCCAGGGCTATCAAAAATCCTGGATTCGCCCCTGCTCGACCAGATCCACCCACCAGATCGTCACCCTCCCGCTTTGCCATTGTTATCGCCCATTGCACCGAGATATGCCTCTGCCGCGCCTCGCCGCTCCCACCCACCGTGACATCCTCGCTTCCGCCGCGCCGCTTCGCGTCTCTGGCCGCTCCCACTGCCGCTGCCCGGCGATCGCGCCTCTGCGCCATCCGGCGATCCGCACCACTACCACCTGTACGCTGTCGTTGCCGCTCCGTCGCTGCTCAAACTCGCCTTGCCGGTGCATCGCCGATCCGCGCGCTCGCTCGGCTTGCCCTTTCGCTCTTCGCATTGCTCTGTCGATAGCTCGATGCTTCTTTGCTAGTGCCCTTGTCACCATTCAGCTTGCCTCCAGTTTATTCAATATGTCTAACCTCTATGTGAGTCACAACAATCTGTCTAACCTCTGGTTGTGCGCGTTACAACAATCTGTCTAACAGAGTCACAACAATCTGTCTAACCTTTGCGCGCGTCAAAACAATCTGGTTGTGTGAGACACAACAATCCGGTTTGACTCATGTTGTCGACTATGTCGACCATGCTATCTGCTATCGACTATGTCGATTACGTTGTCTGCCTGTCGTCGACTCTATCGACTCTGCTATCTGTCCGCTATTCTATAATTCTGTCGTTCTTCCTCTCCCACATCAGAATCTCTTCCTTCTAATCTTCGATGGTCGTTGATCTGTTTCGCAATGAACCTTAGATTTTTCAGGTTTACCATTGACAACTTCAAATTGAACCAACTTGAGTTTGAGGGAGGGTGTTAAAGAAACTGAATATTGTATCCAGCTATTAAGGAAATTAGTATCCCCGATATCTCGTAGGTTTCTTTTGTGATTACTTTCTTTTCTTGTATTCTAGACTTTGTATATAAATAGGGTACCATATATACAAGAAAACACACAATAAACTTATTTCATTCAGAAACTAACAAAACTCATAACCTGCCTTAATCGTAGCCACTCCACCACATCCCTTGAGGCTGAACATGTCAAACAACCAACTCTGAGATCGAAGGAAAATGGTACGAGTCAAATGATAAAAGATTGCAAGAGACTACTTGTGCCCTTTCATCTTGCTCATCATCTCTTTCCTTGGTGGATCATAGGGCCAATCTTCTTCAAACACCCTTGGAGAGCTCATCTTTGTATTTCGCCAGCTTCTCTCTCCACGGATATTGGTATTCACCAATTGCTCTCACCACTGATTTTGCTGTATTTCCTGCCATTATATAACCTCGGCTCCAAAGCCTCTCCGCAACATCACAAACCAAAGACTATCACAATCAGGAAAAAGAACAACCGAACAACATTATTTTTGCCAGTTTCATTAGAACTGAATAACACAAATGCTGCAGACAATCAGCCATAGCACGCTAACATATATATAGTGCACAAGGATCCACGAAAATTACCAAACTCTTTTAATGATGTAAACGATGGGGTACCCACGAAATCTTCTATACCCGCGTACTCAATTCATCGTAATAATATCCATACCTAATTTATGATTTGCTAAAAAAAAAATGCTAACTATATGTCGAAGAATGTATAACTATCAATAAATACCAATATCACCCCTTGTATGCAGCCTCGACTACATGGATTAAACTCTTCGATTATGCTTAATTTAGTGCAATTGATGGTGAACTTTCCAAACTATTCAAATCCATTCTAATAAATGTGTTACCAATTAACTTCGATTTACCCCTACCTCGTTGGATTTCTTCAGTTACTAATAAATCAAGTTTTCTAGTCACGAGATTTATATGCCGTTTTTTCAAGTAACCAAACCACCGTAACCACCATTCTCAATCATTGTATCAATTGGTGTTACTCATACTTATTTTTAACATTTTATATTTCTTATTTTATCATTTACGAGTTTTACGAGATTTAAAATTTTGTATCATTTACGAGTTTTACTAGATTTGAAATTTGATCAATTGATGCTACTCCTACTTTTCGCGAATTCCACGACAATCTCATTAGCATTGCTCAACCCTACCACTAACCCCCAAATTAGTCCCCTCCATAAACCCTAAACCCCCAAAACCACCTGACACGCACGTCACAGGCTTGCTAGAGTTCCTAATGATTCCGGGATTGAGAAACACAGTTAGATTCAATTCAAACTGAGAGAGAAAACAATTGAAGAAACACAATCAATAGAAAGCCTTACCGAAATCTAATCGGGTCGAATGAAGAGTTTGATCGGTTGAGCAGAGTCTGAAGTCAAGTCGGGGTCGGTTGAGTTAACAGTCCGAGTATTGTTTTGGAGAACATAGGCTTGTCACGGGCCCGGCCCATGCAAGTTTTAGCCTTTCTCCTATGTGGGCTGAGGCCAATGATGGTTTTCATGGGCCGGGACTCTCCTTACATGTAAGTCCTTTTGACCGGTGATAGGACACTTGGTGATGGTGTCAATCCATTCGCGTATCGACGTGTGTGCGCGCATAAATCTCGATGAACAAATGGATGGACACCATCATCGGGTGTTCCATCCCGAATCACCATAACATCTTCCTTTTGACTCCAACATGAAAGATGAATGTTAAGCAAATCGATTTCACATTTAAATGAAGGGATGAGTTACCTCACGAAATGACGATTCAATGTCAATATAAGTCAATGGTCGTAATACTACATCGTGCATTTCTAATGAGATGGATTAGATGACACTTGCGAAAGTAATGTTTGAGGTTCAATTCATGTTGGAATCATAGGTATTGTATTTGTATTTTTTATATTAAAAAAAAAATTGTACTACCATTGATGTCGAGAGTTGAGTAGGAAAGATTTAACAACGAAAAAGATAAGTCAAGTACATCCAAATTTAGGGTTCAATACTCAATTCATTGATTCATGTGATAAAAGCTCTCAATCAAGTTGTGTTTACACGTTTTATAGGGAAACCCTATTATATAAATACTAATACATCTTATATAATATGTGGTTGGATGAATAGAAATGAGAGATGATCCTACACATAGTTCATCGATGGATTGGTGGTTGTAGGTCCCTTGATCTAGCTACCAGCATTATTCCTCTGGTTTCTTCTTCCATTTATTCATCTTGAGCTAGCTAGCTAGCTAGCAAGGACAATACATATGTACTAGTCGTTGGCTTTAATTGTAGGACCTTATTAATTACTGCCATTTCTGAAGCTTGGAGGGACCAAAATGCACCAAAAAATTCCCCCAACAGCTCATATTTATGTGTACTAAAATCCTATCTCGTACTACATGTTTTTCGGTCCTTAATTAGTTCATTTGGATAATCAAACCAAATTCGATCATATTTGATGAATTATAATGTAACTTGCATCAGTTGAGAGTATTAATTAATGCTAAAAACATGTTTGAATTGTACAGTTGTATATGGGCCTTAATTTGAGTTTAAAGAAAATGAGAAAAGAACGTTAATTATATTTTTAATATATAGAGGTATTTGATTTTTTAAATTACGAAAGATTTCTTTTATTTTTCCTTTTTTTAATAGTAGCTTAATGAAGCTAATTAAAACTACAAAACATTTAGTGCTTTAGCTTTGACTTCAATTAATTTAATTATGTGTTTTTGTGTTGTCAAATACTATTTTAAATTAAGTGTTGGTACTAGTAGAAACTTACGTATTACAATAACAACAACATAGCTTCAGTCCAAAATGAGAAACTTACGTATTAATCTCTATTTAAAACAAGCTAGGGCTACATTTGGTGCAAGAATCAATTATTTGAAAGCCAAATTAAAGGATTATTTTGGTGTATACCTTATCTATCTTTTTTGTTAAAAAAATACTATTAATCAAATTCAACTCCAAAAAAAATACTGAAAGGTGAGTAAACTTTTTAAAAAAGATCATTGATCAACAACAAATTGCATCTTAGCATTGTAAGTATATACTCATAAATAAATTTAAATGTACTTATTATTAATGGGTCTCGATTAAATAGTGCAAGTCAAAAGCTTTAATTGACTTTTCCAAAACCATTAATCATCAACATTAATTGCATGCATAAACTGTCAAGTGTACATCTTGGCTCTTACTAGAAGAAGAAATTAAAAAAAAAAGAATTGGTCTAAATTAGAAAATTTGTTTTCATTAATGAAATTAAAGTTAGTACTACTATTTTTTATGAGAAGTCATAAATCCGTGTTTTTTAATAATTATAGTTTACTCTTAAATTAGGCTCAAAATAATATTTATTGTATTTACTCGATGAAATATTGTAATAAATTTAATTACCCTCTTAAGTTAAAAAGGATCAATGTGCTTTTCAAGACCTAAAAATAATAATAATGGATAGTTATTTTTATATATAAATAAGGATATTTTTATTGTTGGATATTTATTAAAGAATTCATGCGAAAATCTTTAATTGATTTTCCAATATTAACAATAAACTCTTTAATGCATGAAAGAAAAAAAGTTTCCTTCCTTTTTATGAAAAAAAATCACAACTTGCCCTTATTGATTTTTAAACACGTCAATCTTTTACACAAATAACTTTGTATGATTGTTTCAGTAAACTACCTACTTAGTTGGTGAAAAATACAAAAAAAAAAGTGTTTGATAATTACAATTTTATTTGGCTTGGATCGTTCTAGATAGAGATTAAATTTTTTTTTTAATACAAAAAAAGGGTCCATATGAAATATCTATTGTACACAAATGACTTTGTATGATTGTTTCAGTAAACCACCTACTTAGTTGGTGAAAAATACAAAAAAAAAAGTGCTCGATAATTACAATTTTATTTGGCTTGGATCGTTTTAGATAGAGATTGAATTTTTTTTTTAATACAAAAAAGGGTCCATATGAAATATCTATTGTACAATTCTAATTTAAAATCATAGCATAAATAATGAATCAAAAAGTCATGAAAAAGTCCCATAAAAGAGTAGGGCAGTTGGGGTCACCTAATCCAAAAAACTGGCCCATCTATTCATAATCATCAAATTAATGAGAATTCTAGTACCAACTTTAAACCAATCATCAAAACGGTGTTGTGTGTAAGTTGTTGAATTTTCTAAGAGTCTTCTCCTCTAACAAGCTACTCCTTTGTCTTAATCCCCCAAGCCAAAACACATGATAATCAAACATCTAAAACAAATTAAACAAACCAAACCTAATATACCCTCTACTAATAATTATTTATATGAGAATCATTATACTATTATTACAAGTAGAAGATGATGATAATGTTAATGATGAAGATAAAACATAATTAATAATCTAACAACTGATTGGTTTGAGTGACAAAAGATCCAGCTCTTGTTTCGAGTCTGGTTGATGGAGCAAGCAAATTTGGTTTAATAATGCTCGAACATGAATTAATCGACATCAAACATTACTAGAGAACCAAGAAGGAGAACACAAATATAAATATGGACAATGAGTGAAAAACAAAGAGTGCAACATAAGGCCTAAAAAGAAACAAAAGAAAACCATATAATGTGAAAAATCCAAAAGCATCCAGATCATGGGACAGCCATGAGAGGGGTGCCTGTTTTTGTGTCTCCATGGCCTAAAACATCTTGATATACATCTCTACTTTCTTTTTCTCCAATCACTGTAGAAAAAAAAAACAAAAAAACACAACAATCTGATCTCTCTCATTTTCCCTTTTTTTTTTTTCCTCCCCAACAAACTACATTTACTAATCACCAATTTAATTACAAAACACCCCCCAACAATATCATACACAAATCTCAACAAAGTATGTAGCGCAATGAAAAAGATATATTCCTACCTCTGTACACGTTGGGTTGACGTCCGATGATTGGTTTTTTTTAATCTAATATTCATATTTAAATTTAAAAATTAATCCGCAATTTTTTTTTTTTTTCTGAAAGAATCAATCACTAAATGTTACAAGAGCAAAACTTCTGCGTGCAAAACTAACAATTTATACCCTAATACTAACTACGCGTGTAACGCTCTATGAGGTCGGCTTGCTCCCACCTCTGTGAAGTCGGCGGCTAATCGATTTTTACAAAAATCTCATACTTAGATTTAAATTTAAAAAACTAATCCACAATATTAAAAAAAAAAAAAAAAAACCTTCGATCACCAAAAATCAACATGCTGAAAGGACGAAGAGTGGAGCTAGTATATCATCAAGAACAAAACTAACAAGCTATGCCCTAATGCTAAGTTGCTAACTACGCGTGACGCGCAATGAAAAAGACATGCTCCACCTCTGCGAGATTGGCGGCTAATTGATTCCTTAGAAAAAACATCATACCAATGTTTAAATTCAGAAAATTAATTCCCAATCTTTTTTTACCACCATTGGAAGAATTAAGAAGAAGAAGAAGAAGAAGAAGTAGAACAACAAGAACAATGAGAATTGAAGACTCAACATTTCTTCTTGGCCTTGTCTTTGCCATTGCAAAACAAAGACCCCAAACCAAAGAGATTGACAGTCCCTTTAGAAATGTAAGGTGGTGGCACATTCAAAACAGGACTAATTCTGATCCCATTGTTGTGGTGGTGGTGGTGGTGGTGATGCTGGTTCTTCTTCAATGGTGGCTTTTGCAAATAAGAAGAATAAGAAGAAGAAGAAGAAGAAGAATTACTAGTACAAGATGAGGTAGACGAAGACGAAGACGAAGACTTTATTATAGTTGATGCCTTGTTGGAGCTCCTCTGGCTCAACAATGGCGCCGTGGCTGACGTCGTGCGTTTCGGGTTTGGGGCGGACCCTGTTGAATTACTCCTAGAAAGCAAAGGCAGAGAGCAAATCAAGCTTTTCTTATACCCATTTCCGCAACTACTACTCCTCGTGAACCTCCAAAACGATTTGCCGATTTTCTCCTCTGTTTTTGAACTCTTCTCTATCATCTCTTTCAAGCTCTCTTTTTTCGAGTCGATTTGGCGACTTGGCGGAGCGATTGGAGGCTTTTGAGATGAGATTATCGGTTGTTGTTTTTTGATCTCCAGAGGGAGGAGCTTCCCGTCTGAGAAGAGCTCGTCCGCTGTTGAAGACTCGATTTCGAAGACGCAGAAGTCGAAGTCAGGGGAGATGGTTTGGTCCAAATGCTCGATCCGGACGACGTCGGATTGGCAGAGATCGTGAGAGAAGGAGATTCTTGGACTCATGTCGACCGCCATGAATGATCGTGAGAGAACAGAGCACACAAATTGGGTTCTTTTTTTTTTTTTTTTTTTTTGCAGAGGAGACAAAACAGGGGATTTTTGGGGAGATTCAAAACTGGGAATTTTCGGGAGAAAAAATCAGTACCCAGAATCCAGAATCGATTGGAGAGGTGAAATGCAAGATACCCGCGAAGAGATTCAAGGGTGGAGTGAGAGACTGAGCGACATCAAGAGCAGTGAAAAACAGGGGAAACAGAGGAAACAGAGCGTTTGTTGTGTTGAGAGAGTCAAGAGGTTTGAAATTTTGGGGTGAGAAGAGACAAAAAGATGAGCTTTTTCACGCATTGAATTGAATTCTACGAAATCAGGAAGAATTTTGAAGATTTGGAGAGGGAATTGAACCAAAACAAGCAAACCAAATCCCTGTTTTTAAGCTTTCTCTCTCTAACAGACTTTCTCTCACTAGAGTTTCAAAAGAAGATGAGAAGGAAGAGTTGAATTGTGGGAATTAATTTGAGGAGCACAACTGCAAAAGGCATAGAGAAAGAGAGAGCTACTTAACGGACGTTATCTTTGACGGGAACTCAAAAAAGAATGATGGAAATGTTCGTTTGACATCACAAATGACACTCACGAAGACTAATAATCAACCAACGATTGATTGATATAACTAGAAGCGAGTTGTTATCCTTTAACGTTTAACTCGAGTTTGAGTCATGAGAATGAAAACATCAGTGTTGAGAGGTCCTCCCACTTATATGATGTGTAACTCGAGATAAATTCAGAGTAATCAGATAGTTCGGATACTAGATGATTTTGATGAAAATCTTGATGAAAAAAAATACTATTAATTAGTTAGTATGAGTGTCAAAGGAATACAACCTCATTAAATGAGGTTTCGAATTTGAGTCTTGGGAAGGGAGGTATCTCAAAATGCGCAATAATATCACATCAATATTTGTGATTATCGTGACATGAGCTTAGCTTACACATCTCATGATATATAGTTGGTATTCTAGTATCGTTAGGAAGTGTTGAGGTGCCCTAAGTAAGACACACAATGTTATATGGGCGTACGTTTATCGTTTGCCTTTAATATACATTGGGATATGCATACGCTTTGAAAATCAATGGTAGCTTGGGAGTACGTGTCCCACTTGGGATACTATAATATTTTTCTTTTTTATATGTCAAAAAATTATTAATTATATAATAAAAGAATTTAATTTATGTAGTCTATCTCAATTACTTTAAAATTGATGCTTCATCGTTGTTGTGTTATATACAGAAAAAAAAAAAAAAGGAATGGAAATTAACGGTGGACTCCTCAACTACCCAACCGAGACGTTTGTTTAGTTTCAACTATCCTTTCTTAAGATAACTGACTTGCCATCTTAATTGTGTGATATTCAAACATTTGAAGTTCTAAGATCACAGCCGTTCAATCTATGGATTGGAGTCAACTAATCACAATAAGATCAGTTGAGCACCATTTGATCAGCTCATAAAATTTTCATTTTGGAATATGCTTTCTTCTAATATAAAACCATTGAAATGAAGGTTTTTATAATCAATTGTTGAAAATAAAAAAAAAAATCAGTAAACTGTCCCATCAATTGACGGCACAGATGGAGTATCTCCCACTTGTAAGATAAATAGATAGTCAGCAATCTATACTATATTAAAGGAGGATCTATAATATTAGTTGAAAAGAACCTATTATTGTATCTTTTTCAACC
This sequence comes from Stephania yunnanensis, assembly GCA_039657365.1. Classification (NCBI taxonomy): domain Eukaryota; kingdom Viridiplantae; phylum Streptophyta; class Magnoliopsida; order Ranunculales; family Menispermaceae; genus Stephania; species Stephania yunnanensis. The sequence goes on along the minus strand of CM077588.1, from coordinate 51,498,698 downwards.
TCAAAAAGAAAAAACAACTTAAAAAAAAAAAATTATTAGAAGATGGTAGAGCTGGCACATTATCTTTGTTGCTCGTGATTTGTTTTCCAAAACAAATTATTTGTAAAAAGTAAAAAGTAAGTAAAAAAATATCGATCACATTTGTTTTTACAATATCGAGTGATTTTTAAATGACATATTTAGCGCGGACTTTGTTGGTGCCACGTTAAAAATAAGCACAAGCAAAAATTACGCCAAACAAGCTCCCTACTTTGCCGACTTAGATATGCACTTGGGCGACTTTAAAATCTGATTTTGTGTCATTTATATAGAATTTGAGAGATCCAACATTTTGGGACCCATGAGTGTTTTATGTGATTTTTATAAAAAATGGGTGCAATTGAATTTAAATGGTTTGGTTTGATGATGATGTATGACTTGAGGAAATATATATGTAGTATAGAAGCCAAAGATCTTAGCCCATGTCGAGAGGTTGGTCCAAGAAGATTTGTTTCAATTGCTTTGGAAATGTAGGTGGTCTTGGTGGATAACATGGCCTCCATTTTCTCTTATAAATATGAGATTGAAAGACTTGGATTTCATGGGAGAGACAAATGATTCAGTCCAAGTTTGTTGTATAATTTTTTTTTTGTTTTTTTTTTTGAGGTAGATTATAATCAAGTTGAGAGAATCTAGATCTGTATCTCTATTTATATATATATATATAACTCATCAAAGCTTGTTACTTTTTTTTTTTTTGAAGAAAAATAATAAATTTCATTAATCATTCGTGGCTTGATACATGACTCGACATAGAATTAATTGTCCTAATAAAAGTAAATTGATTTGTTAATTCTATTTGTTCAAAAAAATTGTCATTAATTTAACAATGAAAACTATTGTGAAATTGAAACAGTGTGACATTAGGGACCGCTCTCTACAATGTTGAAACACATGATAATAAACAAAAACCACTAAAACCACAAAATGAATATCAAAACTTCCGACATGGAAGTAAAACTTAAGACTTATAACAAGGGAAGACAAATTAAAAACTTCCAACTAAAGAAGACAAACTAACTGTAGAATGAAAAACTAAATAAAAGACCAACCCAACTATCGCACAAATCCACGCACAACCGTTAAGGAAGATGTATTACAACAAGGATGAAACTTATCTTCACAAATCTGACTAGATTTGCAGCTTATTAGATGACTAAAAAATGTGATTGGAACCACTGCTAATCAAAAAGGAGGATCGACGGTAGTTCCAGATCAAAAATTTTGAAGAAGTATCGCGAAAAAATCTTAAGGTTTTGGAGGAAGAAAGAGAAGCGACCCATCAATGCTTGTTCTTAACCAAATAAAAATGTGTTTTTAAGAATTAATCAACCATAAAAGGTTAGTTTTATTATTAAACAGAAAACAATTGAAGGTATGAAGATATAACATATATTAGGCAGAGTTCTATCCCTTACAAAGGTATATTGGCTCTTTTATATATATATATACATATATTTGGTCAGCCCTATTGCTTCTTGCAACAATATAAGTTTATGAGACATATTTTGAAATCTTTAGAACAATTAATAATTTTCAAAGCATATTTAATGAGATGGATGAGACATGATTTGTCAAAAGCAAGATTGAGTGTTCGACTCATGTTAGTGTGGAGGTGTGATAATAAGTTGGTTTATTATCTCATTAAAAAAAAAAAACTATATATTAGTTGAAGCTTAAGCTTAGTATACTAGTATATTTGTTCATAAGTTTAAATGAAACCAAGTACTAGGTGAAATCATAAATAATACCCAATTAACTAGAGAACAACATAACATAATGTCCAAAGAGGTTTTGTGTGTGATCAGTGATGGACCACAATAAATAATACCATGACATACTCTTTTATTCGCTCTATTTCTTTTGTTGAATTGATAAGAACCTTAGTGATGTAGTTGCCAATACCATGTGAGCAGTCACTGACATACCCAATTAACTATCTTGGCATCTAAGGCTCTAAAATGCCCATGTGTACTATTGAAGGACACAGAGAGACCCTCCTCACATAATGGCAAAGTGGCAATGCATGGACCCTGGCCACAACGTTACACTCTCTAACATGCTCTGTAGGACCCATCTTGGGCATCTCCTTCCCTAGTATAGTTACCATAATTGCTGCACAATAGCAGTTACCTGTACATCTCACCTGTATATCCTACAAGTACATGAGCAGAGAACAACACAGACCATCTGATCTGATTTTGCTTTGAAATGAGACTTACTGGACTTCTGATTGTGGGGTCCAGAGTGGTTGATCTAAAAAGGGGACCAACAGCAATCAAAATAAAGTTAACATGGCACATGAGTTCAATAGGGGTTTTTTAGATCTTATGTTTGAAACTAATTACAAATTCCCTTCTATAAGTTATATACATAAACTTCAATCCTTCTAAGACATTTTCGACAATTGCAGAGATGTGCAACACAACTGTAATATCAAGTTAAAACGAACATGACTTTAACATAACATATATTGTTACAGAAAGAAACTAAAGTGCATATTATGGTAAACCTTGAAGAGGGCGTTTTAATGACGCTTTTGAGATGCGATATTTCATGGAAGAGATGGGGGAGAAGGTTTGGTTAGAATAGTGGAAGAGTGATGTCTTTGAACAGTACAAGCAAAGCAAAGCAAAAGAGAGATGGTTTTCTTGCTGAATTATTCTCCCTACCGTGTGAAAGGCATTATTGGATATCCAAAAAGTAAAAAAGAGACGAGAGAATGAAAGAGAGAAAAATTAAAGGAGAGATGTTCACAATCTCAATGTTGATGTGTTCAACTTTATAGGGGAAAAATAAACCAAACAACATCAAACATTGGCAGTTTTTTCAATGAGAGAGAGCACCTAACCTTTGCTTTAATGAATTGGCCTAGATATCATCATATAGGCAGAGCCACGAATGGGGAGAAACTCATGCTAAAAGCATTGCTCATGACTTTGCTTTTGCTTTTGGTAAGGTAAGTGAGGGGATACTTGGACTCAACTCTTCTTTTCCACTATTTCAGCTGTGATGCTCTTCACTTTTACTGCCTCACATCTATGTCTTACGTGAAGAAAATACAAGGTGTTCATTGCAGTAGATTAGTGAGTAATAATTTCAATACCCCACACTACCAATGCTACACCATAATTAAAGGTTTAATTCATTGATTCCCTTCTATTCTAGCCGCGATGCCTTCCCACCTAAACATTTTTCTCGGCCCCTCCCAACTTAGCCTCGACTAATCCCACAAGAGCTAATTGAGTGCCCAAAAACTTCTAGCCCCCAATGCTTGAAACGAATCTTTTTATTCAGCTATAGTTTTATCTGTTGAGATGTCAACAAGGGCTCAAGTCATGTCACAATCTATGCTCGACAACACAACAAAGCTGTAGCTCTTCACCAACCCAGGTACTTTACTGAGATGAAACCAAGCCTCCAACAGTATTTAATTGGGAAATACTACAACGACCACAATGACACAAGATGATAATCTAACGCTCTAGAAAACATACATTTGCTACACAATGATATAGATTTGATTGAAACTGTGTGCCGCACAAATTCCAAGGGAATCTGTATCATTGTGTAATAAATTATGTACAAAAAATGTTAAAAAATCATTTTCCTTTGTGGACATTAAGTCAACTAACAAAGAACACGAGCATAACCATTAATAACAAAATGCGCTACGTCTATTAAGTCTTGATCTTAATGACAAGCAAACATTATCTCCATCACGAGTCGAACTCCAGACCTCTTATCAATTAGCGCCTTAGCACTCGGATGCACAAAATGCACAATGCCTATCAACTCTTAATCTTAATGACAAGCAAGCATTATGCGTATACACAAACAAAAATTTTGCCGAAAGCCTGACATCCTTTTGCTTTCTTCAAATATAGCACCACAAATGCATTTTAAATTTAGAGTAGAAAATCTGGATATTTAAAATAAGAGCCAACACCACACCTATAACTGCCTCACCACACTTTTTCTACCCATGCATTGCAGAAGTGAATCCCAATTTAGTTTGTATAATGACTGTTCCATGCCAATGATATAAAAACACATGCAAATAACAGCATGTTTGCATACAACATACCATGCAAGTTATGGCAACTCTGCAAATCACTCAAAAATGGCACAAACTCTCACATTTTAAAACAGCGGGCATAGCAGTCTTGTTGTGGATCACAGAGAATGATCAAATACAAATTCCCCACTAGTTAAAGTATATGAAGAGGACATAAGCTGTCTGCCCACTATAAAGTGGGGATCAGCATGTAAAGTTGAAAGGCATAACTATAAGATCACACAACCAATCCCACGTTTAAGGGCCCTACAAGACTACTTTAGAGTGAAAAATGATATTAACTGCAAAATCTCAGGTAAGCTTGCTAAGGAAATATTTGATATGCGCATACTGATATAATCTTGAAAGCTTTATGAGACTTGTTCAAAGTTTCAATTGAACACAAAAAAATGGTACATACAATATCATATGAAAAATATGGTTTGTGATAATGGTATGAAATAAGAGGAACATGTTTAGGAATTGAAAACTTGACTGGTTCTTACCCGTAGCCACCGGTCCTTTTCTGATGATGCTAGCAAGGTAAACTGGCTCAGAATATACAAAAGGCTATCAGATATACAGGATATCGCACAACAAGGTGGAATCTTCGCATTTTTTTTTCTTTTTCATATTTACGACAAGATATCAATATTCTGCCTGATCAGCAAATAAGTAATGAATAAAATTCAGGAGGTTAATGCATTACCAAGCCAAATGCAGTAATTCCATTATCATCGAAGATCAATGACATCAAACTTCAGGTTGGGATTCATATAGACATCTGTACAATGATCATAGATAGGCCCACCATCAGGTGGCGGTTCGTGTGGGTGGAAGCCACGTCGATCACAGTTTCTTATGACTGACATGCCACCTGGAGATGTCAACCTAAAAATACCATGCTTCCTGCAATTAAAAGGAAATTACCAGTTAGTTTCATATATAATTTAGTAAGAAGAACAATTTACCGTACACTATGGATCTTACCGAGAACTATCTTTAGGAGCCATAACAATTGCAACGGCTTCTGGCAACATGATCTGAAGAAAAGCAAGACTGCAGGTTTAGAGTAAAGGAATGGTGACAAACTAGAGAAACTAAAGAATAATATTGAAGATGGAAATGTTCACCTGATATGAATAATGCGTGTGAACGTCAATTGAGGACATGAAACACGACTGAGAAGGATGTGTCTGAGTACACGCATCAAGGACATAGAAAAAGATTAGTTGTTGATAAACATCACATTATAAAAAAATAATAAAAAAACCAAAAACAACAACAACTATCTGGCATGGATATAACGCACAAAAACATAGTGGAGGATGTAACAATAAGAAAAAAACATTATTATAACAGTTGATATCAATTCCCAACTCAAATGTCGAAATTGGCATAACAATTAATGAGTGAAGAACTATTTTAAAATGAAATGTTGTTTCCAAATAAAAACATTGAGGACTTAAAGATGTAAATTCCAAAATAATTTGTTCCAAAGTTGCATGCAAGTCATTGGACTACCGTGGTGCACTGGTGCTAAAGAACCAAGTTAAAATCTAATTGTTTCTCATGAAATGAAAAAAATCTCCCACGAAAGTGAGAGTTTACCAACAGGCAACCTATACGTGAAGTTCATACCGATAAGGATACAGCAGGTAAGACATCATTGTTTATCCAGCACAAAGTTTCAAGCATGAGAGCGAATTTGAATTTGAAAGGGTAAAAGTAGTTTTTTTTTTTTTTTTTTTTTTTTTTTTTTGTTGAACATCCCATTAATAGGCTTGAAAGCTATGATTAAGGCCATTTGGCCTTAAAGGCTGGCACGCAGCCAACACCTAAATGCAACTTTCGGATACTTGTAGACCTAACAATATAGATGATAATATGTCCTTAAATCAAGGGTTCTGAATGACACTACAAAATGGCTGTTATAGTTGCAGGTTACTTGTGCATCTAACTCACTGGGAGGTCCAGAAATCTCTCAACTAGACATGTCTAGAAGACAATAAAGTTGACTATTCATACTGCTATTCTTGCAACTCTTCTTTTGATTTTGAAAACCTAAAGCAATTCACTGAATCACTAGTTTAGTTCCTGTTGTAAGAGATTCCCATGTCTCTTCAGTACAAAAACCATTTGATTATCAAAATATAACAAAGAGATTTGTCCCCATTGCCACTGCCATGGCAAATAGTATCTAGGAAGCAGGAAAAAAAAAAAGGAAAACAGCCAGATGCTAGTGAATCTCATTCCAATGGTAACTGTTGGTTGCAAAATGCTCGTTTATTCTCCTAAACAATATGAATAAGCCGGCCTACTAGTTATTTTTGTGACTTCTCATTTAGTACCAAACAGGAAAAGATTGTTGTCACTGGTATAATTAGCAATTTAATTTTTTCTCTGACAGACATTTAATAAGAAATGGAAAGCATGCCATCAACTGCACTAAATAGAGCACGATGGAAGAGTTTGATCCATGTAGCTGATCCCAACTAATTTGGGAAGACTTTTGGATATTTAATAAGAATCAAGAAACAACAGAACAAGTTTAAATCTAAAGTTCTGTTAGGATGCCTCAACTGCAAACATCGCCAAACTTCCATTTGACCCCTATCATAATTATAAATGCAAGTTGAAGATGCAACAGAGACAAAACAAAGGTGAAGTATAAACCAAACACATAAACACCTACAATATAACAAAATATGGATATGAATGGCAAGGCAGGATTTAAATGAAACAAGCCATAATCAGTTCCCATCTTCTCCAAGTTCAAGGCGGCAGGCACATAAATCAAATCATAGATAAACTAAAAGTATCATGACCTAAAGAAGTGTGTTAGGAAACAAACAACAAATGGGAAAGAATTTAAAGATCATATACCAGAAATCACTAAAAACTTAAAAGCCATAATCGTAACATGACCAATTATGATTATTGGAGCTCACATGAATCCACCCAAGAGGAAATAGAGATTGCTTGTCCTGAACATCAAATATTTCCTCCTCATTCGTAGCCTGACACTGATTGAGGAAAAAACTTCAGTTGACAAAGCAGAGAAAATAATTCAACTATGAATTTGAAAATAGTTCCCCAAAGCATATAACAACAGTGAATTACCGAGTCTGATGTAGACTCCTGCTTTGGTATAATGAGAGCTGTCACGAAAAACTTCTTATTTTTCTGCAAAGACATTAAGAAAATTGTGATCAGGAAATCATTGTGAAAAGGGAAGTGTAAGACATGTTACAGATTAAAACAGTTGGCACTTACAAGTGAACCAGCAAGAACACCACAGGTCTCCAAGTTCCTATCAGTATTTACCTTCGCCAGCCTCATGAAGTTGTCCATCATTGAGGTTGACTGCAAAGAAAAAACATTAAGTATTTACTGCATTTACAAGGGGAAATAAAGTAACAGGAAAGTAAAGGAAACTGAATATATTGTGCAAGCACTACAACCTCTGGAAGAGAAAGGAGAAAAAGAAGGGAAGAAAGACCAAAAAAAACACATAACAATATCATCAATGGCCAATGCATCATTAGAAATGACAGGAGAGAAGCCTTGTACCCATTACAATTCAATTTTGTGAAAAAACAAATCTCAAAAAATTGTAAGATCTTCAGTCAACACTTAATATTTGACTTCAATTAAAGGACTGACATCAAATGCAAATATTTCTACAAAAAAAAAAAAAAAAAACACTATTTAACACTCATGTCATGACCTAACCTATTAAGCTATTATCATTTTTTTTAAGGTCAGCTCCATCAAAATATTGTCACCACCTAGTGGAAGAAACCTAAGCTTAAAAGACTAGCTCGCCTCCATCCTACTGTCACATATTGTACATTGATATTCTTTCATACCACTAACATTATAAAACAATAGCAACAAAGCCTCAATCCCAAATTAGTTGGGGTCAACGGCATGGATCAACTCTTCCATTGCGCTCTATTTAGTGCAATTGATAGCCTGCTTTTTAAATCCTTTGAATCTCTCCTAATCAATGTGTACCAAGTTAACTTTAGTCTAGCTAAAATTTCCAATCTGCAGACTAAGTGACCCACCTGAGGGGACATGGTAAGCATCAGATTTTGCACATCAGCTAGTACAGGCAATAGACATACAAGACGGCTGTCTGACAAATCCTCCAAACTTCAAATCAAGTTCCACAAAATGTGACATTAAATTTACTACATATCCCCTAAAATAACAGAGATAGAATAAAGGCATCTTATTTCTTTTCAGTTTGAAATCAGCTAAATATAGGGGATATATGGTGAATTATAATGTCATATTTTATCAAACTTGGTTGAAGTTTGAGGATTTTTATTCTCTTGATTGAACCTAAAGAAGATCACCAAGCAAGAGAGAGTGCAAGAATGAGTCCTAGTAGTGCTCTAGTGCTCTATCCTCACAATATTATTGTTTAAGCAATGTAAATGCAGGATGAGGAAAATATAGACCACTTGTTTTTTAGATGCACTTTTGCAGGGCATGGAGTCGGTGGTCTTTGTTTACATGTCAAAGAATCCTGAAGCCGCCAAATCATATATTTTTACACGACCAGTCTACCACCATCAACAAAATCCCCCCCAAAAAAACACCCTTAAAACAATGAGTTTTTGATAGAACATAGAGCAAAGAATATAAGATCATTCAAGAATAAGGTCTTGATAGGATTACCACTATACTGTGTAAGAGAGGCCAGAAGGCTAAAATGTAAACATCTACTTGGATTGGAACTACCAAATCAAAGGAGTTATTTTGTACCCACATTAAATATAGATTTTGGACAATGGATGAAAAAGAGAAAGGAATCTCCTCAATAAGTTGTCTAAGAAGCCCAGCTGTTTTTCTTGTGAGTACTTTTGTAATCAGCCTTTACATTCCATTAATACATTTTACTGTTTCTTCTCAATTTCATTTTTTCAAAAAAGGTATTAAAAAAATTAATGTAAGGAAGTTCCATAATTCAGTCTCCAAAAAATAATTTATTCAAGGAAGTTCCAAGAAGCTCAGAGAATTGTCATGCCATGTACTGGACTAACCACCTGAGTAATTTGATCCTTAAATACCTACGGCACCCCAAAAGTCTATGAAATATTACTTCAATGAGCTATAGTTTACTTGAAGTTTTAACCACATGCAAACGGTACTTATTAAGGAACCCATCTGGTTAAATTATAGAACCGCATATGTTCAGTGAGGCCAGTTTATATATTAAAACAAATTCATAAGCAGGAAATAAAAAGATGATAATCTCACTATGTGCAGTTCTAATGGAGACTTGGAGCGGATGAGCTCATCTTGTAAAGAATCTTCCAATTTGCATCCTAAATCAGTAACTTGAGGGGGCATGGCTGGTATCAAATCTTGCACATCTGCCAGCATAGGTGGAGGAGATGGTTGTCTGACAATATCCATCTGAATGGTAGGCTTTACTTTGTCCAGGAGTCCAACGAACTAGAAATGTCAGTAGAAAAACTCTGATTATCAACATTTAAAGAAAGGACAGACTCATAAGTCAATTTTTCAAGATCCGAATTAGTGTCCTTTTCCACCAAAACATCATCTTGCAAAGGCTGCTGCAAGCTGTTATCCAAAAAAAAAAAAAAAAGAAGATAGAATAACATTAATAAACAAATAAAAAAAAGGTCAAGAACCAGATGCCAGACCATTTTTTTTTTTTAAGAAACCAACTTAATTACAACACTCTTGACACAAACATGAGTCCGAACCCCCAACCTTAATGCCTAAGTATCTCAATAGAGATGCTTTGGCAAATGCCAGAACAACACTCAAGAAGACAAATCCCCTGAACTTCAAATCAAGTACCACAAAATGTAACATTAAATGTAATATCCCATAAAATGCAACATTTTTTGCCCAAAAAAATTATAAGGGAATAATGGGGGCAACCAACACATGGAAGAGCAAAGAGCAATGTAGCCACCATGATACGATATGATATGATATATATATATATACATATTAAAGAAATATCTGTTATTTAGATAATATGTACAGTTTAAAAACACACTTTATTTTGAACTCAAGTATTCAACATAAGCAATAGTTATTATTATTATAGCAACAACAGTATAACAAAAGTTTTTTCTGATAAGAAACCAACAACTTGACTACATGAGTCAAACCCCTAATCTCCCTCAATCTTGCCTTTGGCAAGTGTCAAGTGATGGCTGGTCCATCTCTCTAGAGATGCTTTGGCACAATACTGCTAACAAAAGTAGCAGCAATAGCCACAAAACATTATAGCAACATACTGAGCTTGATATCATAAACCAATAGTTATATCCTTGTAAATTATAATTATCAGCTATTGAATGGAAATGACTAGCATTAAAAATAAGAAGTTTTATTACAGCCTATTAACGAATATTAGATCCTAAGAGACGTTAGAAATCAGGGGCTTTTGTAAGAAGCAAAGGGCAGCGCCTCAGGCAAAGACAGACATAAGATATCTAAAGAGTTTAACAACAAATTATTTCGAAAAAAAAAATACAAAGACCAACCTAGGGAACTCAATAGGAGTCAAGTCTAAATTGGTTGGATATTGTACCTGCACCCACAATATATATATTGACTATCAGAATAAACAGTTTATGATTTTCATGAAGAATAATGAAAACAAATAACTAGCTCTGTGCAGATAAATTGACAGAATATGGTACCCCTATCTTGCTTATAGGTGGCTGCCACTGTCCCCGTAGCCCATTTGGGCCTAAAATAGAGTGCCTGGATAGAGTCTCTTCCTTTGGGCGCAGGATTCCAAGAGACCTTATCAAATAAACAAAAGAAAAGTGAATACTACCACCTCAAACATCTGAACGTTTCTGTAATGTTAGCATCTCAAACACCTTAAAATTTCTTAACTATTCTGAGCTGTGATAAGTGAGTTTACTAAACAAATTGAATGAACAAACTATACCAGTGGTGGCAAATTTTCATTTTCTAAAGAGTTGCTTTGTTTTCAATTTAAGACAAGACATGTCCAAATTACAAGATACCCACCATCAAAGAGTAGGAGAAATTAAAATAAACTACATACTTTTTTGTATACGAAATTGAACGAATAATATAAAATAGCAAAAGAACATAAAGGCAACACAAAAAGAAACCGTCATTTGGAGTTTCAATAACAAACTATACCAGTGGTGGCAAATTTTCGTTTTCTAAAGAGTTGCTTTGTTTTCAATTTAAGACAAGACATGTCCGAATTACAAGATACCCACCGTCAAAGAGTAGGAGAAATTAAAATAAACTACATACTTTTTTGTATACGAAATTGAAGGAATAATATAAAATAGCAAAAGAACATAAAGGCAACACAAAAAGAAACCCTCGTTTGGAGTTCCAATAACAGGGAATATGATTCCCCTAGCTAGAGAGCTCAGATGAAACATAGAATGTAGTGTTAATAGCACAAAATAAATGTTAATCTTTTCATCATTCCAACATATGGGGAATCTAAAAATAGCATTCCAGGCAGTATCTTGAATCTTTGGATGGCCAGGAATTTTGAAAACTCCTATGAGGAAAATCTAGATACAACTAAAGTTTAATGCATCATTCATCCAAAGCTACGTTCGTCATTTATTATTATTCCATATGCATGCATCTCGCAACACGTTGATGAAGGAACAGCAAAATACACAAACACAATGATGTTTGCAAGTTACACGCACACACACACACACACACACACACACACACACACACACACACACACATATATATATAGTCTAAATCGGAATATGAATGACTGCAGTCAATCCCATTTTCAGCTTCACTTAATCATGGGCTCGACTATCTAGTTAGGTTAAGTGGTAATACTGATAGATTTATCTGTTTGTCAGGCTCATGAATAATAATATATGAATCCTTGAGGATTTCACAGTGCTAATCCTACAAATGTCACAAATTTCAATTATATGTTAGATGCGCTTGCAGAAGTGTCAGTTTGTATCTAAATAGCCTTTCAATAAGCTACTTTGAGCTTCGGGCTACTAAGTAATAATGCACCCTAACATAATTCAGCATCTAAGACTACAAGTACTCGTTATAAAACTCAGTTTCTGGACCTTTTCTAAATCTAAAGGACTAAACATGAAGCTTCTAATAGTTTCCTATGAAAAATAATAAATCTAAACTAGATATTTAATCAAATGATTTCAACCAAAATAACAAGATAAACATCAATGATTAAAAGCTTCTACTACAAGTTGAAAGATCTTGAAAGAAATTCCCTAACCATATTGTTCAAAAAGGACACAGACATAACATGACAATGTTAAAACCTTTCACTGCTAATAACATGTTCCTTAAAACTCTCCAAGGATCAAGTACTTTTCTTCTTTCTGAACCCACCCAAACAATGTTAAAACCTTTCACTGCTAATAACATGACACCAAAAATGCATGCTTTGTCAACAACAACAACAACATAGCCTCAGTCCCAAATTAATTGGGGTCGGCAAAAATGCAAGCTTTGTCAAATGCCAAAAATTCAAATCACCAAGAAAGTCTGTTTTGTTAAACAACATAAGGTCACTATTGGTTAGCACAACTAGAAGCGGGTTGTTGTCCCTTAACTAGTGACTCGAGTTCAAGTCATGGGAATGGAAACGCCAACGTTGGGAGCTCCCCCCACCTATACGGTGTAGGACATGAGGCGAACCTGAAGTAGTTGGATAGTCCGGATACCGGGTGGTTTAGACCAAAAAAAAAAAAAAAAAAAAAAAAAACAGCATAAGCTCAAAAGTTAGATATCATGCCAACAATAACGGAATTCAGTCTAGAAATCCAATTTTGTTTAGAATTAGATATAGGTGGATCTAAGATCCTTAAGTTCACTTTAGTTAAAATTGATCCAGAACTTCTCAAATTCTTGCTATTTATCAAAGATCTTCATCCTTCTCTAGAAATCCCTAGAATATACATGGTGAGATAAATCATTATTTTAGCTAATTAGGCCCTGTTTGATTGATGGAAAAGAGAAATGTTCCAAGGAAAATGGTAAATTCTGTGGAAAAATGACATTTTGTTGCGTTTGATAGCCAAAATTTTCTAACGAAACATTTTCTCACAATTGCCAATTTTCTATATTAAGACCCATATATTTTCCCACCTATTATGGCGGGGAAATTGAGTTTTCTTTTGAGAAATTGAGTTTCCATATTTAGACACCAATTAAATTTATATTTTAAATATGAAACTTAATATATTTAATATATATAAATGGTAAGTTTTCATATTTATTTTAAAACTTGTTGTTTGTAAGTTTTGAGTGAAAAGATTCTCATCTGTGCAATCAAACACAAGTGGGAAATTTTTCTTATGAACATTTACTTGGGAGAACTTTCTTAAGAAAATGTTCCATAGATGTAATTTTTCTATGAAACATTTTTTTTGTAATCAAACAGGGCCTTGAGGAACTTTCATGGTTTTTCAATTAAAAACTGATGATGTTTTTTGGTCGAAGGAATGCAGAAAGAGCAACAGAGCGGAAGTACTGGAGGCATAATTCCCAAAAAAAAAACACGAGAACTGCAAAAAATATTTCAAGGGAATCAGCTAAAGTTCCAAACACGACAGCAGGATTTGGACAACAATTTAAACTTTCATCAGAAACCAAATCACCCTCTTCTAAGTCTTCTCCAATGCCAACTCAAACGAATCAATTTATTCACACATTCCACTCTCTTTCTTCAGTTGTACACGACAAATTTTAAAAGCCACCTAATCTCCCAAGCTAGGTGACTTTCCATTCACTTGAAAAGTTGGATTTGAAACCCAACTATTTATCAACATCCCGCTAGTTCCAAGACAACAACAACAACATAGCCTCGGTCAAAATTAATTGGGGTCACCTACAAGGATCAAACTCTTCAATTGTACTTCGATTTAGTGCAATTGATGGTGACCTTTCCAAACCATTTAAATCTCTCATACTTAATGTGTCCCAAGTTAACTTCGGTCTATCCCTACCTAGTCGGATTTCTTCAATTTCTACTAAGTCAAGTTTTCAAGTGGGGGCGTTTGTAGGCCGTCTTTGCAGGTGTTCAAACCACCGCAATCGCCCTCCCCTCTTTGTGTCAATTGGTACAACTCCAACTTTTCTTTGAATTTATGTATTTCTTATTCACCAACCCATAAGTGTACAAAGGTTGACATAAGTTTTCCTGAAGGCGAATACTTCAAAACTTTCATTCCCTCTTTCCATGACTTAAATTTTAAGGGGAAATTTAGTCAAACTTCTCTAAGGAAAAAGAGTAATTCTCAGAAACAACGATCACTCTTTATTAGGAACCTCAAAACATGGAGTAAATTGTTTCTCATCTGGTTCAACATTCCAATTCATCCAACAGGTTAACCAATTAAAAATGGAAATGAAAGACAAAGAAATAGGAAAGTTCCCACCTGATACACACTAAAATGCTTCAAGGATGGAAAAACAATGACATAGTAATACTTGCAAAAAATAGGATGCAACAAATAGTTAATAAATTATAAAGGACTCGTCAATGTAAATGGTTGATTCAAAAAGAAAACATTATTTTCCTATCAAAAGGAAAAAAAAAAAAAAAAACTTTAGGCAGGTCAATATATGACGACTGAATCAATTTAATCCAACACCAGAACACGTACAATTTCTGGAACTGACCCTCCACATGCCCAGAAAGTTGGGAACTATTTGATCTAATTTGTGGACGTCTATATGGGTCTCCTTGCCCGACAGGTGGAAGTGCCTATTAGTATACATAACCAAAAATTAAAGGTTAGTATGTTGCTGAAAAAATGCACAAAAGAGGAAGCAACAAACTAAAGCTCTGAAGAATGACAGAGATATAGATGTACCTTTCTGACCTGAAAACTTTTTGAAATTTGATCTTTGGCAGAAGGCCACTCTGATGAAGAGTCAAAATAATCGTTTTTCTTGTAATATGCCTGTCTACTGACTTGATTTGAGTTTTTCACATTCAATTCCTCGACCTTTTGTTTAGCTATGGGATTCAAAATCTCTAATTCGTTCATGGCAAGCAATAATTTCTACAACAAGAAGATTAAAGAGTCAATGAAACCAACAGAACATGTAAATCATATCTATTTTCTATTTTGAGGTAAAGTTTTTTAGGAAAAAAAAAAAAAAAAAGAAAATAAACTACCTTTTTGAATAAAATTTTTTCCCTTTGCAGGGAACTCTTGTAATCTCGATGGCATGGTATCGTTTCAGTGATCAAGCTGGACCATAAGAAAAGCATGAGAACACACTGTTTACTCAAAAAAGTAAAAAACAAGTAAAATGGGGTGCCTCAAGTCAAACAATATCAAATGAAATATTATTTAGATCAATGCCAACTAAAGTAATTAGAATAAGTCTGAAAGTGTACATGGAAAAACCAAATTCCAATCAAGAAAGACAGCATAAATGATTTGTGGCTTGTTTTCTTACCCAGAAAATCTTAAAAGCATAATATACAGATCTATCACATTCTTCTCTTCTCGAAAGATGTCAGCCTGCAGCACAAACTTATCAAAGCTTCAGCGCTGTATGAAATTTTAACTACACAAAAAAAAGGCTAGAAAGGAAAAGAGAACGACCATGTTTGGTCCTGTAAACCATTTCAAGAGGTGGAACTCTTAATCGATAAAGTTCAAATCAACTCCACTACACCACATTGTAATATGATATACATATTTGATGATAAAAGGGCACTCACATTGAGCACCCAACATCCACTCTCCATTTCACTTTGCCTAGGCCATCTCAAGCATTAAAATTCTGGCATCAACTAGGTTCGAAAAATTAGGGCCACGATCGACTGAGAAATCTTCAATCACTTCAGATTCTTAGCTCCAACTAAACCCCAAAAGAGAGTTCTTTTCATTCAATTCGCAAAATAGGCACAAAATCCCCCTAATTTCAACATATCTACATTTGTTCAATGATCACAGAACTCTCTTTATCTAATCTTTACATGAAATTAAGAAACCCTATTGAATTGGGTCAACCAAATCAACGGAAGATAACCAACAACTTCAACGCACAAGAAGACCTAATTGAAGAAACCAACAACAAAGAAACTCAAATTGCGAAGAAACAAAGCGAAAAGGCACCTGCTTGAGAAGATTATCGGCGATCCGGTAGTAATACCGAAGGGCGATCCGGTTGTCGACTTCGAGCTTCCGCGTGTTCGCGGCGATGCTGAATCCCCCATTCGAAGTCCTCATGATCCTCTCTGATCCTCTCTAGGGCTCCGATTCGGTTCAATCAAGAACGCCAGTTCAAGGTTTCGATGAGAATGGAAACCCTAATCGGTGGTTTCTGAGCGAACCAGACATTCGCTAATGGCGCTCCGAGGACGCAGAGAGAGAGAGAGAGAGAGAGAGAGAGAGAGAGAGAGAGATGAAGAACAACGGAAGTCTCTCTCTGTCTCTTTAGTCTTTACTGTGTTTCGGTTGGGAGGGCAAGAAAGGAAGAACGGGACTTATGTACACATCGCGTAAAATTGCACGTGCGATGTGCCTCGCTTACGCATCTCGGGGCACATCTACAACATGCGTTGAGTGCGTGCTTGACGTAGCTGTAGGTGTCATAAGTGTGCATGCTAGCATTTACCCCTCCTAGTTGGCATCCCGCAATTGGTCGTGTGTGCAAAATTAAATATTAATATATTAAATGAAAATTGTTGTAAATTGAATTGAAACTTGCTAAGAACTAAAGAAGGAAAATAGAAGACTAAAAACTTCTACTACTACAAACTACTACTACAAAGAAGGAGAGAAGAAATTAGATAGTTGGAATGAGAAGTTTTCATTCAACTTGGTGTGATTTTTACAATGAGGTTGGCACCCTTGATATAGGTCATTTGGTGATGATCATAAATGTACTTTATACAATGTGTACAAGTAACACATACACCCTATGTCATAAAATACATTACAAGTAATTTGACAATACATGGAAGAGTTGGCGTACATTGGAAATGGTTACAAGTAACATGACAATACATAGACAAGTGAAGGTACTATTAAGTGAGAAATACAAGTTACACGACTATACAATATGTTGGTGTACATGTATGGTCATCTATATTCCACAACACTCCCCCTTGGATGACACTTGCTTGGAGATTGTGCCTAATTAAAACTTCAACTAAGAAAAACCATGTGGGAAAAAATATAGTAAAAGAAAAAAAGTACAATATTCTCATAAATATCAAGATGGGTATAATATTGTTAAGATTGCCTCATTAAAATCCTTGCTAGGAAAACTCAATGGGATAAAATCATAGCTAAGGGAAAAAGAGTGCAATACACTAATCAATAACTCCCCTTCATGTGAACATGGGTGAAACTTGTTCAGTTTCTTTACTTGCAATGTCTTTAAGTTTCCGCAAGCCAATACCATATGTAAGCCTTTTAAATGTCGTAGTTGGTAAGGCTTTTGGGAATAAATCAGCAAGATTATCACTCGATCGAATTTTCTTGACATCAATTTCACCATTCTTCTGAAGCTCATACGCATAAAAGAATTTTGGTAAAATATGTTTTGTTATGTCCCCTTTTATGAATCCTTCACTTAATTGTGCAATACATGCTGTGTTATCTTCATATAATATGGTTGGAGAATCTTTTATTGAAGGCAATCCACATGATTCTTGAATATGTTCAATCATGTTTCTCAACCATACACATTCTTGCTTCATGAATTGCAAGTAATTCAGAATGGTTGGAAGAAGTAGCAACCATAGTTTGCTTTGTAGTCGATCACCTTGCAATTTCTTCATTTATAGTAATTCAAATTGCAAGTGCTTCATTTATAGCAAATCTTTTTTGTGAATTTGTTGAATTAAAATGTTGTTTTGCAGTATATGATTGCCTGTATTCATGAAATGATGAAATCTTATCATGGAAAAAGGCCTTCAACATCTGTGGTTTGTGTTTCTGGTTGCTAGAAGCAATAGCTTTGGTTAACTTTATTGATTTTTCAATTCTAATCTTATAATGTTGATTTTCCAATTCTATCTTTTTTAAAAAAAAAATAGCTGGGGCAAGGTTTTCAATTGTGCATTTGTTTCTTTGAGCAAGATGAATTGCTCTTTAAGTCATATAATCTTTTTTTCTAGATTCTAATGATGATTTAAATTGTTATGATGTATTATCATTTCCAGTTTTTAGATCATAACTTGAGTACAAATAAAAAATTCAATAAAAGCCATTTTTCCTATCCGTTCAAGGTCGGCTGCATGAATCCATTTCCCTTATGCCTTTGTATTCAATTATGAAAATAATTTAAGGTTGCTCCTTAATTATGTCTAGACCACCTTAGAAAAGATAAGATCATACCAAGTTTAATCTTCTTCAAGGTCGAAGGTCTTTTTGATACATCTTTTAGTAGTTTATGGAGGGTATGGTTCCCTTGATGGAAGATTGGAACAGCAGATGCATTTCAGAGGACATCTTGCTTATAAGCATAGTTTTGTTTAAGCTGTCTTCAATATAGAGTAACACAAGTCCATCTAGGAAACCCAGAGCATTAAGGTAAGACATTGATTTACTAGTTGTGATGCTCTTAATTTTCTGCCAAGTTGTTAGATCATAAGTTACATTTTTTTTTTTTTGCTGGAATGGAATCATAAGTTAGATCTTTCTTTTTTTTTCAGCTGGAATGGAAAACGTGACTTGCAGTCACGATTTCCTTTGAAGGGAAATCGTGACTGCAAGTCACGACTTCCACTAAACAGAAAACGTGACTTCAAGTCACGACTTTCAGTGGGTATAAAACGTGACTTGAAGTCACGTTTTCTGTTTAGTGGAAGTCGTGACTTGCAGTCATGACTTCCCTTCAAAGGAAATCGTGACTGCAAGTCACGTTTTCCATTCCAGCTTAAAAAAAAGAAAGATCTAACTTATGATTCCATTCCAGTGACCAACCCTACCACTGAGGTGGCAGTGACGTGGCAGTGACGTGGCAAGAAATGTGTTACTTTTGAAAATATTTTCGTGGGTGTGTTGGGTTGATAAATTTTATGCCTAAATGTACTAATCAAGCAAAAAGTCCTAACTATGTTGCTGCCATTAATATGTTGCCAACCTTGGCAACTTATATATATATATATATATATATTGAATTCAAACTTCTTCTTTTTTTTTCAAAAATTATATCAAACTAAAATCAACCACCTATTAATATACTAACTTAAAAATTGTTCCAAAACCTTCAAATGTTTAAGAAAAATCCATTAAATCAAGATATTGAAAACGTGAGTTTGGATTCTCACTTAAAGCTTCTCTTGAAGCTAGAATCTTCCACTAGTCTTGCTTCAAATTAGTGGATTTGCGCTCCCCATATGCCGATCTATCAATGTATTTGAAAAGTCCTCAAGAATTCTCTCCAAGCCTTCATAATCTCCTCACTTTTCTCTCCAAATTTTTCCACTCACTTGCCACACTCAACTAAGAACACGAGATATCTCTTTCTCCAAAAACAATTCCCAACAACAAACAACTATTCGCAACATCAAAATATACACATCTCTCTCACTTAACACCCCTCATTCACTCTCCACCACTCACTCGTCTAACACACATAACACACACATGTGTGTCACAAGTGTGTGTGTGACTAAATTAAAAACCCATTTAACTACATAACTTTAGTTTATTTATTAATTTCACTAGTCTAAGTTAGTTAATCTTACTTACATAGCTTATGATAAATTTATTTTCTTAACTTATTTAATACCACTAAGCTACATAATATTTACTAACCTCAACTAACTGATGCCCCGCGTTAATGCGCACTTTGAGTTAACACTTCCGCCCACTAGAACTCACTCAATTTCCTCAACATAAGTCTTTAACAATCGTGCAATACATATATTTAAATATTTACATGTAATGTACATATATCATGCCATCAACAGCAAGTTATTTCAGTTTTCGAGTTCGAGGTGTTGACCGAGCTTAACACGTCAACCTGAATTACGTGTTGCTAATCTCTAATTAGAGTATAACTCCAGTTTAATTAACTCGGGCCGTTACAACATAGTATAAATAGCATGCTAGTAGGGATTTATAAGTTGTGAATGACTTTGTAGACTGTATTCTTTGGAGAATTTTGTGCTTTATAGCATAGCTAATTCTTTGAATCCTTAATGAGTCGATTTCTTAGAAATATAAAGTTGTTATAGAATCTAGAGTCCATTTCACTATGAGTCGATCGACACACGAGGTTAGAGTCCCTGGGGATGTCGATACTCACCACTATGATGAGGCAAATGGGGTTAGAATCCCTGGGGTTGCCCATATACGGGGTTAGAGTCTCTGATGATACCGAGGTTAGATGTAACGGCCCGCACCCACACAAGGAGTCACGAACCGCTATGGTCAGACGGCCAGGCCGAAGCCCTACACACACCGCCACCCAGCTGAGGAATAAATTCCCCATCCTCCTCTCCCCAAGACTCGAACGCGGCCCCTAGAGGCACAAGTACCGCGCTCCATCAGTCTTGGTACTCAGTTGGTACCCAAGTTGATTCGGAACGGTACTTGTGTCCCTAGGGGCCGTTTCGAAACTTGGGGGAGGGGGGAATATCCTGACTCCTTGTGTGGGTGGGATAATCTGGGGGTCCTGTGTGTGTAGGGCTACGGCCTTCACAAAAAAGATGCCTTTTTTTTGTAATGCACCACAGCACTGAGGAGTCACGACCGCTATGGTCGGGACGACGGGCGAAGCCCTACACACACGCCACCCGGTGAGGAATAAATTCCCCATCCTCCTCTCCCCCAAGACTCGAACGCGGCCCCAGAGGCACAAGTACGCCATGCTCCATCGTCTTGGTACCAGTGAGCTAAGTAGCCCGGTTGGTACCAAGACCGATGGAGCGCGGTACTGTGCCCCCAGGGGGCCGCGTTCGAGTCTCTGGGAGAGAGGAGGACGGGGAATTTATTCCTCACTGGGTGGGCGTGTGTGTAGGGCTTCGGCCTGGCCGTCTGACCATAGCGGTTCGTGACTCCTTGTCTGGGTGCGGGCCGTTACATTAGAGTCCCTGATGACACTGGGTTTAGAGTCGCTATTGATATTAGACTGTACGACACCACATACGTCCTTTAGTTGTTAAGGCTTCACCGACGTAGGTCACAGCCGAGCGGATCTATATCATAACTACTTAGCCTTGTATCAGTTTCATTTGTTTAACTGTGGTATTTTTTGGCATAATTGTGGTACTCGTTATTCTTTATTGAACTTATGCTTTTAAATACCATTTAGTTTGTTTTGGAAATGCGAATGAATTTGTCAACGGGGATTATTCTTGCTTTTTGTACTCACCACCCTTTTTAAACGGTGGGTGTAGAGCCATCGATGAGTAGGCCAAGCGTAAGGAAAAGAGTGGCGATTACCTCTAAGCTAGCGGCATACCTCTGCATCGATATTTTGTAGGTTTTGGCACTCTATGTATTATATAGTTATGTTTTGATACATTTTGGGGTTGTATATTGGGTTGTGCATTTAGTTCCCTCACTTATGATGACATCACATTGTTTATATTCGTCACTTTGTTATATATGCATGTGATCATTTTTTTTTTTTTTTGTTTCCACACACTTAGGATTTTAATAATTACTTCCGCATAATTTGTTAAAACTTCCGCTAAATTTTATAACTCTTAAAAGTTTTAATAAGTTTGAAATTCAATTGTAAAGTGACATGTGTCTTATTTATTGTAAACATTAGTATGGAGTAGATTTGGAAAGAAAGGTTGTTTAATACGTAGTTAAGTCACGTGGAGTTGAGATTTGGGCTTAACTACGGGATTAGGCTAGGCGGTGCCCTAGATTAAAGAAGGGGTCGTCACACATCCGCACACTATCTTCTTGTGATTTGTAAGATATCATCAAGTAGTTCGACCACATAGGTCCAAACCTCTAGTTGAAAAGTCGGTTAGATCCCACTGAACCTCTAGTTTGAGAGTTAGTCAAAGCCTACCGAAATTTTAATTGAAAAGTTGATCGGAACCCACTGATCCTTTAAGACGACAGTTGTCAACCAAATTTCATGAAAGAGGTTCGGTTGGATAACATCAAACCTAGAAGATAAGTCTCGACCACATGTCGCCGAACCTAAAATAGATGTCTCGACCCAAATTTTTGGAATTGGGTGCTTCGATTTGGATGAATAGATATTTTGGTAAAAATGTTGGGGCACCCTTATAAATTAAAATTTGAATTTCGGGGTGCACTCAAAAATTGAGTGTCCAATTGAAAAGGTGTGGTTTATGTGGACAATCTCTTATTTTTTAGTCAATGGATAGGATTGTAATTTAAACTCGTACTCCCTCCGGTCAATATTGTAGGTCGTTTAAGCTACCCCCTCTATTATATATTATCTGTCATATTTGGGCTTGTGCACAGAAATTAAGGTGACGATAAAAAGTCTTTAAAAGATAGACATTGAGACTAAATTACCCCTTATTAATATCCTATTTTTCTTAAATTTTTGCTTTAGAAATTAATGTGAAACCCTCAATCGATATTAATGACATAACTTTAAATTATGGGCAAAATTAGGAAAAAAAACTATAAATACACTTTTAATTTCCTAACATGACATATATTGTGGAATAATTAAAAAAAATTAATCCGACAGATAATATGGAAGGGAATGAGTAACTTTTTCATCCAAAAATGTAAGTCTATTCCCTTAATTTGAGAGGGTTTTTACCCATTTTACCCTCTTTTAATTTCCTAAGCATTGGTAATTGTTGTGGAATATGGATGACCATACATGTACACCAACATATTGTGTAGTCATGTAACTTGTATTTCTCATTTAATAGTACCTCCACTTGTCTATGTATTGTCATGTTACTTGTAACCATTTCCAATGTACACCAACTCTTCCATGTATTGTCAAATTACTTGTAATGTGTTGTATGGCATGGGGTGTATGTGTTACTTGTACACATTGTATAAAGTACATTTATCATCATCACCAAATGGCCTATATAAAGGGTGCTAACCTCACTGTAAAAACACACCAAGTTGAATGAAAACTTCTCATTCCAACTATTTCATTTCTCCTCTTCTCCTTTGTAGTAGTAGTTTGTAGTAGTAGAAGTTCTTAGTCTTCTATTTCCTTCTCTAGTTCTTAGCAAGTTCCAACTCAATTTACAACACGTTATCAGCACGAGCTTGCTCTAGCATTAATGAGATCTTGAAGTTCAAGAAGGCTTGTTAAGGAGACAAAACTAGGAAGGTATAACTTTTGTTATTTAAATAAGTTCAATTTATTTACATATTATCATGGTTGCTTCCTTTTTATTACATGCATCACTTCTATATGCATACTTTATTCATATACTATATATCATAACGTCACCGATTGCGAAAGTATGCTCTGTAGTTGCGTCTTGTACGATCTTCTACATCAGAAATCAAAAGTCAATATGTGACATAACTAGTTTTCTCTTAAAACTACAAACGATTAATTATCGTTCTATTCTTGATTTTATAATACAAATAATGCTATAAGTTTGAGTTGATAGTGGGTAAGCCTTGTCCCCGGGTAAAGCTAAACATTGAAAAGGAGACGGGTTATCCGTTCGAGGAGGCATGACATTAAGCAGACTTTGTCTCGCCACCCAACCTGGAGGTTGTCCCACCAACTCATACGAATAGTACATTTGATTATTAATAAATCAAGTTATGAACATATACTTAATCATATGTTATGTTTTTTTTTTTTTTACATAAAAGACAAGAGAAAATTATTTTAAATTATATTTACTTTCAAAATATTAATCAATCATAATTGAATTTGTTACCTTATTATAATTCTTGTCATGATAATTAGATATTACAAATTATGAATAAAGCTTGCATCTATGCAAGGCTGTATGTTGTACACAATCATTTTCCAATATCTCTTTAGAGATTTGAAAAGTGAATATTTCATATATATTTTCACCCTATGGAGTTATAAATATATAAATACCAAAAAAAGGGTAATGCTCCAAAAGCTCAAAATGAGCGGTTGAGTCTCAAGCTACAAAATTTAATCAGTCAAATATTAATTATAATTCCACAATTTTAATTACCTCTATGTTGAGGCTATGCGGAAATATGACTGATGAGACAATAAAAAGAAGGTCACGTGGCCCGCCTCGATTTATTCTTTTGCAACAAATATCGAGTGCGCACGTCAATCCAATAAATATTAAGGATTGATTTCTTGTCTCATGGTGGTAGTTGAGTAAAATAATGAGATATTATAAATATAATATCGATCCCCGTTCAATTAGATCAGCTCCAAATTAAGAAGCATATGTTGCATATAATGATCATAATCGCAATAATAAGTTTATGGACGTGGAAAATGTGAAAATATCAGGTAAAGGTCGATTGACAATTCCAACAAAAGGTGGAACAAAAGTGGTGCACCACTACAAAGGGTAAATAATTATTGACAATGAGCGCTCATAATTGTGACCATTTTTTTGGTCATATATGAAAGACTATTTTGCCTAAATATTGTCATATATATATACCCGAAAATTTTTGTGACCTTTATCATGCCATCAAAATCAAAGGCAAAATATTATGAATTTTTATCAATGAAATATGAATCTTTTCTAATTTGCCAAATATTATTTGTCCGGATGGATCAACAAATTATGTGTTCAAATCATGAATCAAATAAGAGCGATATATGTCTTGCTGATTGTGCTACAACGCACACAATCCTTAAAAACAGAGAATATTTCTCTAGTTTGAACTTAGCTGAGGCTAATGTTCAAACAATATCTGGCATCTCCAATTTGATTAATGGCTCTGAAAGAGCAAATATTATGTTGCCTGGGGGAACAACAATTCATGTTGACAATGCTTTATACTCTGAAAAATCCAGAAGAAATTTACTGAGCTTTAAAGATATTCGACAAAATGGATATCACATTGAAACCGTGAACGAAAATAATAGAGAATTTCTTTATGTCACATTGGTTTCAAATGGGAAAAAAAGTGTTAGAAAAATTCTCAGCTTTATCCTCTGGATTATATTTTACTCATATAAGGCATGTTGAAACGAATGTCGTCTTGAATAAGAAAATTAATGATCCAAAGACATTCATTTTATGGCATGACCGGCTTGGTCATCCAGGATCATCAATGATGTGAAGAATAATTAATAATTCGCATGGACATCCTTTAAGGAGTCATAAAATATTTTCAGCTGGTGATTATAATTGTGCTAGTTGTTCTCAAGGTAAACTGATAGTTAAACCATCCCCAAGTAAAATTGTTGTGGAATCCCCAATTTTCTTAGAACGCATTCAGGGAGACATATGTGGTCATATTCATCTTCACTGTGGACCATTTAGATATTTCATGGTTTTGATAGATGCATCAACTAGGTGGTCACATGTTTGTTTGCTTTCAACCCGCAATGTTGCATTTGCTAGACTTTTAGCACAAATCATTAAGTTAAGAGCACAATTCCCTGACAATCCAATCAAGACC
This sequence comes from Stephania yunnanensis, assembly GCA_039657365.1. Lineage (NCBI taxonomy): Eukaryota > Viridiplantae > Streptophyta > Magnoliopsida > Ranunculales > Menispermaceae > Stephania > Stephania yunnanensis. The sequence goes on along the minus strand of CM077588.1, from coordinate 51,473,051 downwards.
ATCCGTCTTGATAATGCTGGAGAATTTCAATCTCAAGCATTTAAAAATTATTGCATGTCTATAGGAATTACCATTGAACATTCTGTTCCACATGTGCATACTCAAAATGGTTTGGCAGAATCTCTGATCAAACGCATTAAATTAATTGTCAGACCTTTAATCATGAGAACTAAGTTATCAACTTCAGTTTGGGGACATGCAGTCCTTCATGCAGCATTTATCATTCGTTATAGGCCTACTGCATACCATGAACATTCCCCCATGCAACTCATTTTAGGTCAACAACCAAATATTTCACACTTGAGAGTTTTTGGTTGTTCAGTGTATGTTCCTATACCACCTCCCAATAGAACTAAGATGGGTCCACAACGAAACTTGGGATTTATATTGGATTTAACTCATCGTCCATTATAAGATACCTTGAGCCCTTAACATAGGATTTATTTACTGCACGTTTTGCTGATTGTCACTTTGATGAAGCAATTTTTCCACCATTAGGGGGAGATAAGAAGCCAATTCAAAAGGAATGACGCGAAATTGCTTTGAATGCATCAATTTTATCACATTATGATCCACGCACAAATCAGTGTGAACTTGAAGTTCAAAAGATCATTCATTTGCAACAAATTGCAAATCAATTACCTGATGCATTTAATGATGCAAAACAAGTGACAAAATCACATATTCCAGCTGTAAATGCTCCTGTACGAATTGATGTCTCTGTGCAACAAAATGCACGAGAACCAACGAAACGCTTAAAGCGTGGAAGACCAGTTGGTTCAAATGATAAAATTCCTCGAAAGAGAAAAACGGGAGTAAAAATAAATACAAATCAAAATACTCCTTAGAAAGCACAAGAATCCTTTGATAAGGATTTGTCAGAAAAAGTTGATTCTGACGAGGAACAACTGCCTCTAGAAAAAGAGGAAAAAAATGAAAATAATGAGATCTCAATAAATTATTTAAACTCTGGTAAGATTTGGGATCGAAATAAAATTGTTCCTAATGATATATTTGCTTTCAATGTGTCCTTTGAAATATGCGAAAATGATGATGATCCAGAACTACGATCAGTGGACGAATGTCGAAAAAGACCTGATTGGCAAAAATGGCAAGAGGCTATCCAAGCAGAGCTAAACTCGTTAAGGAAATGAGAGGTTTTTGGACCGATTGTTCAAACGCCAGATGACGTAAAACCTGTTCGATATAAATGGGTATTTGTACGAAAGAGAAACGAAAAAAATGAAGTTACAAGGTATAAAACAAGACTTGTAGCTCAAGGTTTCTCACAAAGACCTGACATCGATTATGAGGAAACATATTCTCATGTTAAAGATGCAATCACATTTCGGTTCTTGATAAGCCTTGCAGTTTCTGAAGGGCTTGATATGCATTTAATGGATGTCGTTACAGCATATCTGTACGGATCCCTAGACAGTGAGATATATATATGAAAATCCCTAAATGATTTGTAATACCCAGAGAAATAAAATCAAAACCTCATAACATGCATTCTATAAAATTACAAAGGTCTTTGTACGGATTGAAACAATCCGGACGAATGTGGTACAAACGTCTTAGTGATTATTTACTGAAAGAAGGATATGTAAATAATCCGCTTTGCCCATGTGTCTTCATTAAAAGATCATCAACAGGATTTGTGATTATTGTTGTATATGTCGATGATTTAAATATAGTGGGAAACCACGACGACATCGTTAGAACATCCGAATACTTGAAAAAAGAATTCGAGATGAAAGAACTTGGAAAAACAAGACTTTGTCTTAGTTTGCAAATTGAACATTTTTCAAGTGGAGTACTTGTCCATCAATCAAATTATATTGAAAAAATATTAAAAATATTTTATATGGACAAGGCACATCCATTGAGCTCTCAAATGGTTGTCATATCACTTGAAGTGGATAAGGATCCATTTCGACCTCATGAAAGTGATGAAGAGCTACTTGGTCCAGAGGTACCATATTTAAGTGCAATTGGTGCACTTATGTATCTTGCAAATTGTACAAGACCCGATATTGCTTTTGCTGTCAACCTACTTGCAAGATACAGCTCTTCACCAACTCGAAGACATTGGAGTGGTGTTAAACACGTTTTTCGATATCTTCGAGGAACAAGTGACATGAGTTTATTTTACTCGAGAGGGGTAAAATTGAATCTTCAAGGTTATGCTGATGCTGGATTTTTATTTGATCCCCACAAGGCTCGTTCTCAAACGGGATATGTATTCACCTGTGGTAATACTGTTGTATCATGGAAGTCAGTAAAATAAACTATGGTTGCTACTTCTTCCAATCATTCTGAAGTACTTGCAATTCATGAAGCAAGTCGTGAATGTGTTTGGTTGAGAAACATGATTGAACATATTCAAGAACCATGTGGATTGCCTTCAATAAAAGATTCTCCAACCATATTATATGAAGATAATGCAGCATGTATTGCACAATTAAGTGAAGGATTCATAAAAGAGGACATAACAAAACATATTTCGCCAAAATTCTTTTATGCGCATGAGCTTCAGAAGAATGGTGAAATTGATGTCAAGAAAATCCGATCGAGTGATAATCTTGCTGATTTATTCACAAAAGCCTTACCAACTACGACATTTAAAAGGCTTACATATGGTATTGGCTTGCATAAACTTAAAGACATTGCAAGTAAAGAAAATGAACAAGTTTCACCCATGTTCACATGAGGGGGAGTTATTGATTAGTGTATTGCACTCTTTTTCCCTTAGCTATGGTTTTATCACATTGGGTTTTCCTAGCAAGGTTTTTAATGAGGCAATCTTAACAATATTATACCCATCTTCATATTTATGAGATTAGTGTACTCTTTTTCTTTTACTATATTTTTTCCCACAGGGTTTTTCATAGTAGAAGTTTTAACGAGGCAGAATCTCTAAGCAAATGTCATCCAAGGGGGAGTGTTGTGGAATATGGATGACCATACATGTACACCAACATATTGTGTAGTCATGTAACTTGTATTTCTCATTTAATAGTACCTCCACTTGTCTATGTATTGTCATGTTACTTGTAACCATTTCCAATGTACATCAACTCTTCCATGTATTGTCAAATTACTTGTAATGTGTTGTATGGCATGGGGTGTATGTGTTACTTGTACACATTGTATAAAGTACATTTATCATCATCACCAAATGGCCTATATAAAGGGTGTCAACCTCATTGTAAAAACACACCAAGTTGAATGAAAACTTCTCATTCCAACTATCTCATTTATTCTCTCTCCTTTGTAGTAGTAGTTTGTAGTAGTAGAAGTTCTTAGTCTTCTATTTCCTTCTCTAGTTCTTAGCAAGTTCCAACTCAATTTACAACAGTAATTAGGTTTATTCACATTCTTCTATACATCTCCCATGAACACAACACCACATCAATGGTACAATGGAAGCTCTCCTTTCCTCTTAAACACATAACAATGCTATTTCTTCAAATTTTCAGATCTCATTTTGCTCATACAATAGATTGAACAAATATTCAGATAGGATGAAAACAAAACAAAGATCCCTTCGGCGCATAACGTCTCGCCATGGTTCGAAAATTTGATTTCGAACCCTTTAATGGCGACGCTGAACCGGGTGCAGGCGCACCAGCACAGTGTGTGCTCGGATTAGCAACAACACCCGTTGTTAGCATACACCATCAATGAGAGTGATTGTGTAACAACGTGTCAAAAGGAGTGGAGAAATTTCATAAAACATTTAATAGCTCAATTAAAGCTGTGAGCATGTATGACGTCTTACATACTTTGACTTTGACTGGAGAGAGTATTTAAAGCTACCATTGATATATGTTTATGGTATAAGTTAAACAACTAGTTTTAAAATGGAGGAAGTATTAGGTAGCGGCCAATTTTTCAAATGCACCGCCACAGGAGACCAATGCGGGCCCATAACCTACTCTACTGCGCCAGTTGTGTCCCACATGCAAGCTTATCTACCATTTAATCATTTTTAACCTCAATGAACAACAATTTATTGTTTAACTTGTTAATAAACTTAAGTCATTCGTCTTATTGTTGTTTGAATTCTTATTAAACCACACTAAAATCTTTAAACATGACAAATTAAAATATGAAACATCACAAAGTCGTGTCTTTAACTCGGATACCTAGTGTAGAAAACCCATAAGTTATCATAGATCAAAAATACACCTCAAAGGTCTCAAAATATCAAAAATATATACCTGAAGTGTATCACAATCCCAAATCCCCAACATAAAAAACAAAATATATATATATGATACAAACGTACTAGTCCGACTTAAAGTTTATGAATCACAGGTACTTTGCAAGCTTGCCCTTGCCACGACTTGTACTCGGATCCGCACTCAAGCCATCATAAAAAGGCAAATGATGAGTCCAAAGTGAGTATTCCCAAGGAAATTAAATGAGCAATACTGAAAGTAAATACTGGAATTTAAACAAAACTATTAAATAAACATGTGGAAATAAATACAGGCAACTGTGATCATCGCATGGATAAGTAATAGTGCAAGCTCAAAGTATGTTCCCAAAGCCTAGGGTTAAACTAGTGACATACTTCGGACTTTCCACAGAATAATGTCGATGAGTACCACTCAAGCAAAGCCAATATCTGGATCCGCTAGGTGGTCGATGTAAAGCCCACGACGCACCTACACATACCTCGACTCGACTCTCGAGTCAAACTATTCACCGAGATCCCTGACACACGTGCTATGGCCTAGTGGACATACACACAGGAATGGTACAGAGGGAGAGCCTCAACGTCCGTCCATTTAAGCCAAAACCAAGAATAGAGTATTGAAGGATATAATTTGTATTCAAAAGCAAAAATAAGGTAATGCTCAAGAAACTTTAGTTGGGATACTACACACCTCAAACCGCGCTCAACAAATACAAAAGCAAATCTCCACGCTCCAAATGCATGCCCCAACACCCATTGATCAAATCCAAGTATCTAATATTTGTTAATTTATCGATTTTCCTAAACTTTGGAATTTCTCAAATTCACATTATAGTATCAAATCCATTATATTAATTCATATTATGTCCGGTATCAATTCCCGGGATAGGCACCCAATTGGCCGAATCGAAACCTAAACCCTGGCAAAACTTGGCGAAACCCCGATAAAAAATAAAGCTCCACAACTTCAACACCACCATCCACCACATTCACTATCATGATAATTGCTCTCATCCAACTCAAAAATCATAGCAAACCCCCCCCCCCCCCCCCCCCCCCCCCCAAATCAGCGAGCTAACTCGCATATCCAAAATTCACGCTAAAACCCGAAAATCCATACTTGAAATGTAAAGAACAAAAATAACAACAACAACAACGACAACATATATTACTCAACTTCATAGCACTTGAAACCCACCAAAACAACCACTTAACAATCCATATTGGATTCACATAAACACCCCCAATAATTCATACCAAAAGATAAAGAAAGTTAAGGTGATAGTGTATCTCACCTTGCTTTGATGAATCCACCACTCCAAGCTCCTTAAATGATCAAATTAAGTGCTCCAAACCCTTGCTTCTTCTTCTCAATTTTAGATTTCTTGATTAGGAGAGAGAAAAAGTGGTGGAAATGAAGTCAAATTGACTTTTTATATCATTAAAGGATCTCTCCTCACCTGTGCATCCCTATGCCATCCAATGAGCAATATTTGCTCCATTTTCCAACCTCTAATGACTCCTAAATTGACTCCGATGACACACTTTCCTTTGTATTTAACCCAAAAAGTCATCTTTTTGGTGTTCAGACACCCGAATTCACTTCTCGAATCGCGACATACGCGTACTACCATGACCCTAACCATAAAATAGGCATTACATATTAATTATTTAACCCATTTTATTCATTTCATGTGTATATTATTTCCCCCGGCCTAGTATTTAGTCTTTTAGCCTACCCAGTACCCGCATCGAAACGCATGTCGAGGCGAATACTTAACACACAGTCTCGCATGTCAAACATAATATAAATATACACATTGCGATATCGTTTACTCTATTTCAACATAAACATCGCAAATTAGACAAATCAGCACACAAAATCACTATTTACCTAACTCCAGGCGTGCTCTAGCCTAGCTACGAGGTCCCGCGAGCGTCTGAGCTGTCAGCCACATCTGCAACCACGTCATTAATAATTGCGAATTAAATTTGGGCTATTACATATTAAACTTTTTGGGTCATTATTCATAAAACTTAGGTGGCGGTTAAATGGACCCCCTTTTCACTGAACTTAATTTAATAAAGATTTTGAAGGGCATTTCTATTTTTACCCCTACACGAAATGATTATGGTTCCCCTTCGTTTAAAAGGGTTTTTATCGGGGTGGCAAAAATTCGGATTTGAACGAGTCCAAATATGTACAACCTCTACTATAAAAAGTAAATTCATTATGTGGACCCGACTCGGTTATAAATTTGGACAATTGTATAGATTTGTCGCAACCTTAAAAACTAACTTCTTATATATAAAGGCTCTTTTTTTTTTTTTTTGGTAAAAACATGGTTACACCAAGATTACAACTTATTTACTTCTACCTATAAAATTATAAAGATGCTACTATGAGCATGATAAAGGGTTCTGGTTGGTGTAGAAGCTAACACATCTTTGGCAAGCAAATCAGCACACGTGTTACTTTCCCAGAACACGTGTCGAACTACAACCACCCTCTCCTGGTTTAGGGTTTCCAATATATCTCAAACTAAAAGGTTGAGATTAGATGATATATCTTGTTCAGTGAGCATGGTCACTACCATTAATGAATCTGTCTCCACTACTAGCTTTTGACAGCCATGGTTAAGTGCCAACTCCAACCAACCTTCACACCCTACAACTTAGCAGTTTATGGGGAGCATCGCCTAAGAAAATGTTGGAAACGCTCCTTGAATCCACCTTTTGTTGGGTTTTGGGGTTCATACGCAGCGGAGATTACAAAACAATTTTGACAAAAACCCCAACAGGATCCGAATCTAATTACATTAAAAACGTTTAAACCATGAAAAACTTAATCATACCTCAATCGCAATATACCTTTCAGAAGGTTGATCGATCTCTAAGGCGCTGCCAACGACGAACGCCCTCTACTAGTAGTCCACACACTAACGACGGTCGAGATTCGAAGTGCTAGCTTCGAGAGAATACCGAATCTTTTTGTTTCTCTCCAAAACGATCCAGAGCATACCAAAAACCCTAAGTCGTTTCTAAATCGAAAATAGAGTTTCGGCCTTTCGATCTTTCGTTTGTGTATTGTAACTTAAAGCGTCTATTTATACAACCCTTGTATATAGACGGTTAAGTAAATTACACATATACCCTTACTTAAAGAAGTATAAGTGTAATACACCGCAAGGACGTTTCTGTCATGAATTTTATCACATAAAATTCGTTTTTCTGAATCGTCTTAAAATCTCGCAAAATCATTCTTAGTGTGCGACCCAATAGGCTCATACAACGTTGGCAGTGTACCAAAACATATTTTGGTATACAAGTCATAAGCGGCCTCTAGCAAGACATTATGACTACCCAAGTCGTACGAATATCAAATCGATACAACCTAATCAATAGTATATATAACATCCTTTTGTCACACGATATCCTTTTGATCAAACATAAGGCATGAAATTGTCATCCAACATGTTCAATCGTACTAGTCTCGATCTCTAGGTAGACTGAAAACATCCAAGTGACATTGATCAATATCAATTCACTAAAACTAGGCTTTTTAACAGTCTAACACATCGAGGGATCCACTGGATATCTCTCTTTATATGAGAGGGACAAATTCTATCTTGATTACACAACTTCATCACATTGCTCACACATTAACCAATCACAACCTTTATAATCGTCCGATTAAAGACAACGTTTGATTGTGTCAAATCACTGTGTTCCTAATGTTGAAGTCTCTGGTAATCTCAAGTCAGAGGACTGGAATATATACCTATCATGAGAAACAACAATGACTTAATCCATGTGATGTTCTCATAGCGGGTGGTCCAGTACTTTGTTCCCTAACAAGTACTCGTGATCTTGATTTGTATCCATATACGTATAATCATCATATGATCATCAATCAAGACTCACACTAGTCTTAATTCATTATCGTTCCCAGTATAATGATCGACTAGGGACATTTATGATATTTCTGTAAATACCCATGGATCTTATTATAATGTAAACATGCAAATTAATTATAATAAACAACAAATGAAATCATTTATTCTATTAACTAAAAGTATTCATAAAGACAGTTAATGGATTGACCTAGGGCACATGCCCCAACACCTTTTTCGTCCCGTAACAATCGAGTAACAGCAGCCCTACCAGTCTAAAAATCGACTGCTCCATCACAGTTGAGTTTCATGTTCCCTAGTTCTGGTGGTACCCGAATACACTCGCCCTCTGTTGGAAGGAGACTCCCGAGTTTCACCACAATAGAGCCATTCGCAAAATTTCCTTGAGCTCAACCTAATATTCTGAATTGGATCATGGGGTACTCCTCTTTTCAAACCGAATCGAAATTCATTTTGCCATTTCCATATAGACCAAATAAAGCTTCTTCAAATGTTAAAATATATACATATTATAATCTCATACAGTGGTGGAACTAGAGGGGAGTAGGGCGGGCGGTCGCCTCCGGCTCCGGGAACCTCTTGTAATACCCCGCCCCGACTACTTCTCTTGCCCCTCGACTCCTCTCCCGCTCTCCCTCCCCCTCTTTATGCTTAATACACTTTTTATAGACTATAAATATGTTAGGGCATGTGCCCTAGGTCAATCTACAAACATTATTTATCTTATAATCTTAGTTAATAAAATAGATGTTTTATTTGTTATTTTATTGTAAATGATTGCATGTTTTCTTTATAGTAAGATCCATTGTGTTGTAAACTAAGTTGTAAGCCAACTAGAACTTAAGTTGGACTTGCTAGAGAGTTAAGCATAGAAGACATAAACTAAGAAATACTAGAACAAGTAGAGAAGATGAGACAAGAGAGAAGAGAGCTAGAGATGAAAATGTAGAGCTTTTATTCAACTTGGTGTGTGTTTTTACAATGAGGTTGGCACCCTTTATATAGGTCATTTGGTGATGATGATAATTGTGCTTATACAATGTGTACAAGTTATACATACACCACAAGTCATAGAACGCATCACGAGCAACATGGACAATACATGAAATAGTTGGCGTACATTGGAGAAGATTACAAGTTAGATGACAATACATGGATAAGTAATTATACATTGGAGTTGAATACAAGTTATGTAGAGTGTGCAAGTTACATTCAATGTAGAAGTCATGCTTGATGTTACAATTTAATGTGAGAGTCATGTTTGACAATGTGATCATTCATAAGCTTGGTTAAAGGGTTATCCAATTTACAACACATTTGTATTTGTTGAAATATTCTAAATGTCTCTAGTCGGTCATTATACTGGGAATTATAATGAATTAAGACTAATGTGAATCTTGATTGATGTTCATGTGATGATCATGCGTATAAGGATACGAATCAAGATCATGAGTATTTATTAGGGAATAAGATATTGGACCGACCCGTTATGAGAACACCACATGGATTAAGTCATAGGTGTTACTCATAATAGGTATATCATTTAGTCATTCGACTTGAGATTACCATAAACTTCAATACTAGGAGCATGATAATTTGACACAATCAAATGTTATCTTTAATTGGACAATTATAAAGATTGTGATTGGTAACAGTGTGAATAATATGACCAAGTCCATGTGAATTGATATGATCAATGTCAATTGGATGTTTTTCAGTTTACCTAAAGATCGAGACTAGTACGATTGAATATTAAGGGTGACTTTCTATGTCTTACGTTTAATCAAAGGATATCGCGCGACAAAAGGATATGATATATGTTATTAATTAGGTTGTATCGATGTTGATATTCATGCTACTTGGGTAGTCATAATGTCTTGCTAGAGACCGTTTATGACTTGTGTACCAAAATGGTTTTGGCTCACTGTCAATGTCGCATGAACTTATTGGGTCGCACACAAAGAATGGCTTTGCACAATTTCAATTGGTATATAGATATGGTTTTATATGATAAAATTCATGACATAAAAGCCCTTACGATTTGTTATATAATAACTTATTAATAGGGGCGTATGTGTAATTTGCTTAAACTGCGTAAATACAATAGTTGTATTACGAATAGAATTTTAAGTGAGGGCTTATCTATACATATAAATATAGAGTGTATCCCTAAAAAACGAATAAGATTTCGTTTTACAATTTTTTGAGTTCTCTGGATTTAGGGAAAGAAAGAAAAATCATTTTTCAATCTCTCTTGGGGCTAGCACTCCAAATTGTGGTCACCATTCGTGTGTGAATTTCTGCTAGAGGACGCGCACTTGAACGTCTTGAAAACCGAACAATCAAAAGGAAAATCACGGAATAAGGTATGATTTACTTACGTAGATTTAGTTTAATGGAATTTATTTTCAACCCTGTTGGGGTTTTTCAAATTTTGTTTTGAATTTTTCGTTGCATATGAACTCCAAAAAACCCAACAAAATATAGTTTGAATAATATAAGTTTAGGTGGAATTCGCCCCCCTAATTAAATTTTCTGGTTTCGCCACCGATCTCATATGATGTAATTTGAAAGAGTAACGTCAAAGTCTTAATAAATATTGCAAACTATAAATCATTGTAACATTACTGCAAATAATTCATGTAATTAAACTTTTAATGTCAAGAAACAAATGTCCAAGTATAAAAAAAGTTGCAAAAACCTTGAGATTTGTGATATTGGTAATGTCTATCAATGGCAAAATGCCACGTGTATGTTATGTGAAGTATTTTTATACTTTTGTCTTCCTACTTTTACTAATTAATACACGTGATATTTTGTTATTGGTCGACATAACCAACATCATAATCCAACTGCAGCAAATCCCCATCCTACACTCTTACATACTATATTGTGTAGCAATTGTGTTTCGAAGACATTTAAATCCAACTTCAAAAAAAGACATTAAAATCTCTCGTAATCTAGATGTTTAAAAATTTATCTTAATCAATGCATTGAAGTCATGCGTCAAGAACCCATATTTAAAAAAAAAAAAAATGATTTGGTAGTATGTTTTGAGATATCCAGAATGAACACTGAATGTTGATTTTCATTTATTTCCACATTGAAGTGTGCCCATACAAATGGATGTGTATTGAATTAACATTCTACATGTCCAAAGTCTTTTAAAAAAATGATGGGGTAGCATTTCCTTTAAAAATCCTAAAAATAAAAAATAAAAATAAAAAATCATCCCAAACAACTCCACAACAACCTGAAAGCCTCCTGAGCCGTTGGATTCCATCTTTTTAATGACAATCAAATGGCTGAAACATTGCGTGTGACTTGGTATTGACTTTCGCATTTGCCTTGCCCATGCATCCATTTAAACTCATCAAAAGACAACACTGACCTATGTCTCTCTCTCTCTCTCTGTTTGAGATTTGTCGAGATGGGTAATCAGAACAAAAACAGATTGATCGATTTTCTTACCCATTTGTGCTGGTGTTTGGAGAAGAGAAAGAAAGACAGAGCGAACAACAGAGGAGGAGAAGAGGAGAACGAAGAGGAGTCGTGGGATCTGTTCTTCGAGATCAAAACCCTCCAAATCGCCACCAATTTCTTCTCCGACTTGAATCTCCTCGGAATGGGCGGATTCGGCCCTGTTTTCAAGGTGGGTACCCGCAACACAATTTCCCTCAATGGTTGTCACAAAGTTAATTTAACTCGGTTGAATTGTCGTAACGGTAATTGCGAAGATGGAGTCACGTGATTCAAGCACACGATCTCAATTTTAAATTTTGATTTTAATTTTTCGGTATCACAAAATTGCTCGAGACAGTAAAATACGCTTACCCACCCATGGGAATAGATAGACTCACCTAACACAAACGATATAAAAAAATATATATATTTTCCTCAATCTTTGTGTAGTTAGTATCTCTAGGTTTCTAATTACGACAGAAACCGATTCTTGTGATGGATTTCATTACTAAACTACCTTTGTAGTTCGCTGTATTTACGATTTGACCATTTGTTAGGTCCAGTGCGTCGCGCGCCACCATGTTAAGTTGTGTATGAGCTTTGTGGCCGTTGATCTGAGCTCAAAACTTCTAGTGATACTGTGAAGTCTGTGATAGCGCTGGAGATTACGTTAACGCGTTTACTTCTTGTTGGTCAATAGTTTTTTGACATGTGGCACTCATGCAAAGGTGCCATCGTTGACCAGTACTAATATCATGTTTTGACTAAGTTAAAAGGTGCCATGACACTTATACGTCACAATTTGTTAAGGTTGTGTATTTGTGTGTGCATATATTTTTGATAGTATCATTGTTGTCACGCACTCCTCTTCGTTCAATGGCGCGGGTGCGGATTAATTCATGCTCGAGTACTATTAGTTCCGCAACACTCACTTGATTCAAATGAGGGGGTTGAATAATGATTCTATTAATACATTAATTATATAAGGAAAATTTGATGTCTTTAATGTTTTATATAACACTTTAGATTCAATCATAAAATATAAACATAAATCCTTCCATTGTCATTCAATTTGAGAATATTTTTTCCCTCTCTGCCTTCTTCCGTTAGACAAAATCTTTCTTGATGGTGAGATCTCTTTGATTTTAAACAAATCATATCTCAATAATTGTTTTACAGTTATTTGGTCCGTTTATTTTGAAGAGAGAGGGGAGAGAATTAAAACCCCCGTACTCAAAACATTTATGCCCAAACTACCATCAAGTTATGAGTCCAAAACATGAAGTGCGTAACAATATAATATGGGTTACATATACTAGAGATTAATTAGGAAAAGATAATCTAACCAAATTCTGAATGTATTCAAAGCCTTTAAACTGATATGAGAAAGTACTTCATTGACTGACCCAAAAAGTACTTAATTTGTGACTTTAGTAAATTGTAATTTGTAGTGTCTTTTTTGTTACAGGGGCTGTTGCCTAATGGTCAAGAAATAGCAGTGAAGAAGTTATCTTTGAGTTCAAGACAAGGACAGAGAGAGTTTGCAAATGAGGTGAAGTTGCTGCTGAAACTTCAACACAAAAACTTGGTCACATTGTTAGGATGTTGCGCCGAGGGGTCGGAGAAGATGCTTGTCTACGAGTATTTGCCGAATAAGAGCCTCGACAAATTCCTTTTTGGTATTGAATTCTTCTTAAAAGTTCATTAGTCATTGCTTATATATATATAGCTAGCAATTTAGCTTTCTCGTTAAGTTTTTGTGGATTGTGTGTGCTCTAGATCTGTTGCTTTTTTTTTGTGCATTGTAGAGCAATTCCTCTTGTTGCTTAATTTAGACCATCTCCTATGTCTCTAGGATACTTTTATCACGCTGTCGAGAACTTACTTGTCCTTATGGCAATCCAAGTGAAAGTAGAAGGAATACCATTTAATTAACTATAGCAAGCAAAGGCTTGAAGAAGAAAAAGGAGAACAAGAAGAGAGTGACATGCATAAAAGATTTTTCGGTTCACTTGAAGGTTTGAAGTCTTTATTAATTAAGGAGATGAAATTTGATATATTGATTGAAATTATTACTGAGATAATTGAAATCGCAAGTTCATTTTTGTCAAAAAAAAAATCTCATATATAATTAACACAAGATATGCTCTTAATGATAAATAATGTGAAGTCAAGTGTTATTTGTTTCGCTTTTGAATAATATAACTTCAGCATCGATCTCAAGTTGTGCTCTTGATGATAAATAATGTTGAGAAACCGCGCTTCTGCAACACTGGATTGGTTCTGGAATATAATCTTTACCAGGTATATATAATTTGCAGATAAGAGCATTTCTGCGTCGCTGGATTGGTTGACGCGCAAGGATATTATTACAGGAATAACAAGGGGCCTTTTGTATTTACATGAAGAGGCCCCTGTGCGCATTATTCATAGAGACATCAAAGCTAGTAACATCTTGCTTGATGAGCAGTTAAAGCCAAAGATCTCCGACTTTGGTCTCGCAAGGCTCTTTCCTGGCGACGACACTCATCTTAATACCTTCAAGATTTCTGGTACTCAGTGAGTAGCATTTGCCTGCATACTTAGTATTCCATCATTTGCAATTCCAATATTCTTTTATTTGCCCCCCCGGCGCATCACATACTCAGAACTAACTTCTTAATTTTTTCAATTTTCTCAGTGGTTATATGGCTCCAGAGTATGCTATGCGCGGAGTCTTATCAGTGAAAGCTGATGTATTTAGCTTCGGAGTACTAGTTTTAGAAATCGTGAGCGGGAGAAAAAATTATGATCGGCATCTTGAATTCAAAAAGGCAGATCTCTTGAGCTATGTGAGTTAATAAATTGCATGTACCTTGTGTTGTAGCATCAATCACATTAATTGTTTTCATAGATCAATCTAGCTAGATAAAATTACATCTCGATCATTAAAAGCATTATTATTATTAGTATTTGTGTTTGATGGTGAGGTCGACCTTAACTAGTACAAAATTTATCGCATTAACTATATATAGATCGATCGGTTTTGCGTCTCCATCTTGAATTATTGTATATATATATATATGCATATATCGTTCCTCCCGTCTATATATGCAGACATGGAATCTCTTTCAGGAAGGGAATACATTGGAGTTAATCGATCCAACCCTTTCAGAGCGTAACGAGGAGGAAGCGGTAATGTACATTCAACTAGGACTCTTGTGCTGCCAAGCAACAGTTGCAGATAGACCCGACATGAATACGCTTCACCTCATGCTCCTAAGCGACTCGTTTACTTTGCCTAAGCCTGGAAAACCAGGCCTCCATGGCCGCGGAGGACGTTGGACTACAACTACTTCTGCTTTCACCAATACTAATGCTACTACTAGTACAGCTGCAACTGCTAGCTCTGCTGCTGGTATAAAAGCTTCTAATAATAACAGTATTTCTGAGTGCTCTATTTCGCGAAACTCTATTTCAGTGTCTTTCATCGATGAAGGAAGATGAGTCACATTTTTGGCAAATCTCTCATTTGTTCAAATCTGATAGTTTTTTTTTTTTTTTTTTTTGAACTGATAGTAGTTAATTATGAAATTCTTTGTAAAGAACTCAAGTTTAGTGATAGAAATAAGAGTTTGTGTTGTATCCGGATTTCTTATTTATTAGATAAGATTGTTAGAGTTTGTGTTAGATTAAGATTTCTTATTTATTAAAGATAGATTACATGGAGTTTTAGTTAAGTTAGAAGTCTTGATTAAAATAAAAATTTTACTTGGAGTCAAATAGCGTGCTAACTTAATTAGTCATAATATATATAAAGGCTTGATCAGTTGTTAAAAGAATGTGTTGATTATTATGGATAAATAAAATATGGGTTTTTGAGAGAAAGTATCTCTTGTGTGTTTTTTTTAGTTTCTTGAACTTTTTGTATTCGATCATAAGTTAGAAATGTGTTTCTTCAATTCGGTATTCGCGGAATCAACGAATTGTTAAATAAGATTTATCATTTTTTTTTGTAGCAATCAATTGGTAAATTTCCCGCTACATCGATCGTAGAGGCTATTTTTTTTCAGTTTATAGAGGAGTACATTGTGAAATTAAACTGAGTTGTAAGTTGCGCTTAATTATCAACAAATCTTGATAAATTATTTTGTAAGCATATACGAGAATATTTACTTAGGCAGAATCTTATCTCACATCAAAACAAAATGTAAACACGTTTTGTTGTTGGAAGCGATACAATTACAAATGGTAAGATTTCATCATTACCAATTGCAATGCGCACAACTTCTATTCATTTTATGGAAAGAATTAAGGAGAGATAATCTATTAACTTTTCTATTATTAATTTATCTTTCACTGTAATAACAAAGAGAAATGATTTTTTGACTTCATCGAATACAAGCTCCAAACGTACATTGACTTTGAGAACTGCTCGTGTGCGTCTCAGAATGCACACTCGCGTGTTATGCACTGAAAACTATATATGCATGCATCTCGAGCCGGAAAATGATAAATGTGCAAAATTATTCTCCTCCAACTTACTTAATTAAGAGAAGACGTAAGTTAAAGTTGGGATAAATTAGTAATAGATTCTTCCACTTTTATTCTGTCAACAACTGAGGTAAGATCCTTGACCAAAAAAAAAAAAAAAAAAAACAATTGAGGTAAGATACCAATTTTTAGTCCATCAATATAAAATCAATTTTTTTTAAGAAAAGTATGAAGTTTGTGGATGGGTCAACTTCTATATTTGGACAGACTTACTTTACGTGCACAATTTGTCTTAATATTAGGTTGCAAGTATGTTTTCAATTTAAAGATACTTTATAAAAAAAGTACTTAAGCTTTGAAACTTTCAAATTCTCAAACTATTGAAGCTATTTTATAAACACCCCTTAAAGTGCCTCACAATGCCTGAGTGAGGATGTTAGGGTTTGATTCAAATTTATTTTGATAATGTTTATCTAATTTTAGATTTAGCAGTATGCTAATAGAATCTTGATATGATTCAATGCAAATATTATATAAATGAATAAAGAAAGAAAATAGACAATGAACAAATTTAAATGTTGATATACACCATATAACACAAAGGAAACTAAAAATAAATCGTCAGGAAACTTTGACCTGTTAAATATATATAAAGTCTGAAGAATATACAATGTAATTGTTTAAAAGAAAATAGTAAAGTCTGTCAATATCTAAGGGGTATATTCAATTTGATGATTCAAAAGGATTTTAAAAAGAGTTTAGAGGATTTTGAAATCGATGTATATTTATATTTTAATAACTTTTGAAAAGTCAAAAGATATTTAATTAAGATTTCGATATATTTAAATGGATTTTTTTAAAAAAATAAGCGCATTCGATTTTTAATCTACATTAAAATTTTAGTGGATTTTAATAGGTTTTGATGAATTTTTATCAAAAAATACACATAACCAAATCTCACCCTACCCGTGAGATTTAGATAGATTTGAATCAAGTCCTTTCAAATCCATCAAATTCCATGAAATTTATGAAAATTCATCATCTAATAAAAATTCATAAATTTGTCAAATTGAATACACCTTGGTAAGCTTTGATTAGTCGACGCATTTGGAATTAGACACTAATAAATAAAAAACTGTAAAAACTAAAAAGAAGATGAGAGTCAATAGTCAAAGGAGGTTGTTGAAATTGTTTTGAAGATTATTGACGGCAAACGGCCAAACGGCACTCAGACTTTTCAAAAGCTCACACCTTCCCCCACATGGAGAGAGAACCAATAAAACACCAACAACTCTCTCTCTCTCTCTCTCTCTCTCTCTCTCTAGAAATGGTGAATTGGGAGCTCAAGAACTGCTGCAATGGAGACCAGAAGACCTTTCTCATCACAGTTGGTATCTACACAGTTGTGATCTTTGCTGTAAGTACTTCATCTTTACTCATCTATTTCAAATACCCTAATTTTTTCTCCAATTTTGTTGCTTCTCAGACCCCTTATAATTGTTGTTCTTGATGATTACAAGGTTGATTTGTTCAAATTACATTTTGGGTTTTTTAGGGTTTCAAAGATAAGTGTTTTGGTACAAAATTTTGGGTGGTTGTGAAATTGGGTCATGGAGGAAATATGTGTTGTAGGGTTGCTTGTGATTAGGTTGGAAAGATTCAATGTTTGTATAATGTTTATTTTGATTGATTCGCATTCGGGTTTTGGACTGAATGTGGTAATGGTCCTAATTTTCCAAGGCGTATCTCTGGTAAGGTAGGGTGTGTCTCCTATAGAATAGTCAGAGGTAATCACAGACACCACCACGGTATCAAAAAAAAAAAAAAAAAAAGGACATAAGCGAAGAGCGGGTACGAGTTTCGAATAATCTGCAACCCGGGTACCCATTTACTGATGTAAACATAGCATAGTGTCAAAGGACTTGTAACTTCGTGAATTTTCCTTTCTATGGAATCTGGCCCTAATTGGTTTATGGCTCATTATGCATGAAAATTTCCATACATCAGTTCTCCTTTGCAAAGAAGAATAGAATCTGGGTAGTTATAACTGAGGCGCTTAAGCATTGTGAAAATGGCTAGTACTGTTTTGGGAGCTCTAGGTGACCATTGTCTAGCCATTTTGGCAGTCTGCTTAGTTCTCATGTGATTGAAGGTTTTCCATATAAAATAGTTTCAGTGGCGTATGGGGTGATTGTACTTCCTTTTTTTTAATATGTTTCAACTTTCACTTAACCAGGATCTATGTAGCCAACCCGAAATTGCATCATCAACTGTATTCAATTGAGCTGAAGGGAAATGTCAAATCCTTGTAGACGGCCCTTAATTATTAGGGACTGAGGATATGTTGATTTAAAAAAAAAAAAAAAACCTTACATGATCGGAGTGGGATTCTTGGTTATCGTGTATTTAAAGATTTTTATTGTTGAATCTGGATCTTATTCTTTTTGATGAATTTGTTTGTAATCTTCGTATTTTTTGAGGTTTGTCTGTTTTGCTCTTGTCAAAATGAGGTACATATTATAAGATCTGCATATAAGTTGAAAATTTTGTCCAGAAACATGTTTGGTTGCTGAATCTTCTTCTCCTTAAATAGCTTGCTTGGCGTTGATTATACTTTTCTTAGAAATTTCGTTCTAACTGCTTTGTTGCTTTGGTGTGTATAGTTATGGAGGACAATACTGCTCACACCCTTCAAGCTCATCACAGTATTTCTTCATGAAGCAAGTCATGCTATTGCTTGTGTACTAACATGTGGTAAAGTAAGAAGCTTTTTTCTTCATCTAAATTTCGTATTTATCATGTTTTTGCATGCTTAAAGTTGGTTCTGTTTTTCCTCTTTCTTATAAATTTTTACTTGCGATTTAGCACTTACATCCATGATGTAGGATTCTTTAATTGGGTTTTGGAAGTGAGGTTTTCCTATGGAATTTTCTTCACAGTTCTTCCAAACAAAGTATCTTCACACTTGCTTAACACCTCGGTTACCCAAACAACTTCTTTTTTCTTCCAAAAAAATCTTCCAGAGGTCTCGGTGTTGTTGTCATTGACACGCGCCACTGTTATTACCACCTCAAACTTTATTCAAATTTCTTCTTCTTCTAGTATCCATAGATTAGCTAGATTTTTTTTCTATCATTTTAAGCAGTCTATATTGTCCTAGGGAATAATGGGTACATTAGGCTTCACGTTTGACTTCTGTTGAGTTGCATGCTACCTATTTTCCTTATGAACGATGCTCTTTTGACCCACTTGGGCACGCCAATTTAGCACGCCCTTGATTGTGGCCCTCAATTGTCGCATCGATGTGCCCACGAAACTCGATACGCATCTAAGGGACTCCCAATGGGTGCAAGCCAAATTCCCAAAGTGGGTCAAAATAGCAGGACTCTTTCCTTATTACTAAGTTCCTTGAATTTAAGTCTCCCTAATATGCATAATCCGGATGAAGGGATTGGGCATTCAAATTATTGGTGAAGGAATGCAATTGCTGTTTACTATAATGAAATATTGAATGACCTTGATGTAGTTCGCATGAAGATGTATGGATATGAAGAATTGTTTTGCTCTTTGAGACTTCTGACCTTCTATCTGTATTTTCACACTTTATTCGCTGGCTCACTAAGGTATATAATATTGCATGAATCTTAAAATTTTCTATCTTTATCTGTAGGTAGAAGGGATGAAGGTTCATGCAAATGAGGGAGGAGTCACACAAACACGCGGTGGAATATATTGGGTCATATTGCCCGCTGGATGTAAACTTTATCCTTGATCTGATTTTCTCAGTTTGATCTAATCTTGATTTTCCATCCAAAAACTATGATTTGTCACGTTTGTTTTTCCACTTGCATCCAAACTGATAGCTGATTTTTGTTAAAAAATGTTAATATTTGCCTTAATGTGTTCCATCTCTCCAAACAGATCTTGGGTCATCATTTTGGGGAATGATTTTTATTCTTGCTTCCACAAATCTGCTCACTGCAAGAATTGCAGCAGGATGTTTGGCAGTTGCTTTACTTATTGTGCTCTTTGTCGCTAAAAATGTCAGTATTTTTTTCTGCAAGTCTATAATCTCTAAGAGCATCTCCAATGGTAACATGGATTTAGACCATGGATAGGAGCCACATCATGAATGTGGAGAAGATGTCTATCCTATGTGGCACTAGATAGACATTCACCTCTTAAAATGATCTTCAATGGTAATGTGGATTTAGACCATAGATTGATGAGTTGACACTTTTATTTTCAATTTTCATAATATTAATAAAGGCTTGAAAAAATAAAAACTTTTAAAAAAATTAATAATGCTGACGTGGTCGTCTACCACAATGTCTAGAAGTAGACATTGTAGTAGACACTCTCCACTTTGATTCCATGTCGCATAGGATAGACATTATGAATCCATGGTCCCATTGGAGAGCATTTTTTGGATTGGATGTGGATTGTATCCTAGGTGGATCCATTTCCACCTCAATCCATGGTCCCATTGGAGATGCTCTAATAGTCATTACTATGAACTTTAACTTGTGCATCTGCTCTTCCAACATCTATATTTTCTATGGCTGCTCAAACGACATGTTGGTATTGATCAAACAGTGGACGCTTCGAGGACTTTGCATTGGTATGCTCTTTCCAAGTTAAATTCTTAATGAATTGTCAATTAACCTTTATTTTCAGTGCATCAAACAATGTGCTTTGTCCAGGATTTATCATTTTCCTTGCTATCTTTTGGCTTCTGCAAGAGAAGACAAAGATCCGTATTTTGCGATACATCATTCTGTTTATTGGTATAACTTTGTTCTGCCTTGTTCTTTGGTTTTAGAACATTTCTGAAAAACAGTATGACAACAGTTCTTTTTTATGTTTTGGCGAATTTCAGGTGTCATGAACAGCTTGTTTTCAGTTTATGGTATGTTCTTTAGCTTGGCAAAAGATATTTTTTCTTTTGATTTACTGTTTAATGGAAGTTGACAAACTTACTAACTATGCTACCATGCTGCTACTCATTTGCATTTGAGGATTCAAAAAATGTTATTGTGTATAACTTACAAGCATTGCAGATATCTATGATGATCTCATATCTCGGAGAGTCAACTCTAGCGATGCCGAGAAATTTGCAGAAGTTTGCCCTTGCCCTTGTAATGGTGTTGGATGGGGAGTCATTTGGTAAGAGTTTAGAAAAGCTATTTAACAATTTTAACTAGCATGGTAATTTGTTTGCTGTTAAATTCAATAATATATTTTCTTGTATGTATTATTAATGAGATGATCTGTACTTTCAGGGGAATGATATCACTAATATTTCTCTGTGGAGCATTGTATCTTGGGCTAGTTATCTTGTACTGAGGTAAAATGCATTGCTACAATATTCTGTTCAACCAATAATCATCGCCATATTTTGCTTGTGATTACTGCAATGATTTCATCAGTTGTTTCACTGGAGACGTCTTGGACGCCGGAAGCTTCTATTATTGTCATTATTTTGTGCTTTTCAGTGAATGTTAGCCACCAAATTGAAACCCAATACTTCGCAGTGGCTAGGATAGTTTGTTGGAGATGTGTGGACCGAAATCATAGTCTCACATCAATTAAGTGAAACTTTACAATGAAGTATATAAGTGATTATCTCCCCTCTATTAGTAATTTAGTACTGAGGCATTTCGAGTTAAAACCTAACACATATACCTTAAAAAGGTAGTTAAGTTGGGAACAATATCTGTACTAGTAGAGATTCACAAGCTCACGCCCCCACACTGGTGGGTCCAACAGAAAATGTGATAAGTCGACTTTGTTAATCTAATGAGATAGACTTCCTACTGAGTTCTCAGAATTTTATGAATTACTATGAAGTGCTTAACCTATTCATCCTAGATTTCTGAATTCAATACTTAATTGTCTGTATCTCATGATGTCTAAACCTGTCATTGTTCATTTAATTTTTTCAGGAGAAGGAACCGCGATTCCATTCTTTATCTACCGGTTGAGGGCTGATGCTTATTTTTTTGCTCATTATTATTTTTTGTGTAAATTACCACATGCGTAATTTTCTGTAAGCTAGCTTGCAAACTAGTAGTAAATTCTTTATTGATTGTAGCGTTTTGTTCATATTGCGCACTGATTATTCATTTGAAATATATTTTCGGAAGTATTTCATCAATCTTGCTCTCCATTGAGTTTCGACTGCAATGTTGGAAGTTAAACCAGATTATGCTAGTGGAAAATTGATGAAGCCCAGAAAAATATCAATCCTGAGATCCCACCATCGCAACTGGAAATGAAAATTGCCAGTGAGCAGCAAGGATTGGGTGATGCACTTATAATGCATATTGAGTACATTCGAAGTCTCCAACAATTGCGCGGCAAATGTGGAAAGATTTGGATAATCCAAAAGCTTACATTGGTGAGTTTGCATGTAGAGATGGTACGAGGTACTGATGAACATTAAAAGTACAATGAAATTTAATTTATTTCCAGAAATTGAACTCAAGTCATACAAATGTAGCAGAAACAAAATTGATAAATTATGAACACTCGCTCTTCCTAATGTTTAAGTTGAGTTACTGACGAGCACATTGAAAGTACAATTAGCATTGTCTGCAGTCACCTCACATTCTTGTGTTGATCCGGCTTTGCTGGGGAACAATCTTTCCATTGCTGTCATCCAAATTCCTCAAAATTACAAAAGTGGGATCATCCACAACAATCAATCGCCGCTCAGGACCAATTCTAAAATTAGCTTCTTTCACCTCGTGCAAAAGCAGTTGAATTTGGATAATCCAATATAAATCAGCTCGGCGAGAAGCATTGGAAAGAAGGAATTCATGAGCTTAAATCCACTTTTCATCAGTCCATAGTCCTCCCCTAGTTCATCATCTGATTGTGCAAAAGAGCAGCAGGAGACTTAAATATCTAGATCGTCATCTGGATCCTCGTCAGAATCAGGCAACTCATCATCCGAATCACGCAAATAGTGGATTTCGCCCTTCCCCTGCGCACTCTCCGCCTGTAGTTTCTCTAGCACTGAAACTGATGTAGTCGAATCATTCTTGTTAAGGGGGAGAGAACGCCGACCATCATATATCTGTATGGTTTGGCCATTTCCTGAAACAATAACATCGTGACACAAATTTTAGGCAATGGTTATTAGTAATTTGGGCAACAAAATCTTAGGATAAGTGTCTTCTTGCTAAAGAAACTCACAGAACGCCGACTATATCAATTGATCACTTGGGTGTTAGAGGGTTTTTTAACATATGCGATAACGGCAGGTTAGAACAGCACTCCTTATATAATGCAGCATTGGCCAACTGCTTCTATGATCTATCGAATTGGACGCTACCGTTTAGGAGATTCTCAAACAGTGCCATGTTCATCAAAGGCACTTGGGTTTCTTTCAGGCCAAATTGACTAAGGAAAATACTAGAATGACAACAACAATGTCACACCACGAGACACATTGGCTCACAAGAGCCTTCCATGCGACCTCAATCCGCGTGTTATGCATCGGGATCTGTGTATGTCGTATCCCGAGGCACTCTTGGATGACTCTTGTGAGCTAATAAGTCTTGTGGTTTGACGTGCTGCTGTCATTCTAGCACTTCTCATTGACTAAACTTCAATTACTTTGCAGATAAGCTTCACAATGTTGACCTTCAAATTTTGCACCATCAAAGCTAGTATAAAGAAGTCTCCGCTTCTTTGAGGTTTTTCAAACCCTTCATGATTAAGGGATCCTAACTATTTTTATACGCTTTAGATTAAGTAGACAGCATGCGACACCCGCCATGGGAGTTTGAGTCTTAACTTGGGTCCCAAAAGGAGTTCGTCAAGCATTCTAAAGTCTAAACTATAAACCTTGTAATCTAACAATTTAAATTTCCCACGTCGTTTATATGCAGGAAAGATAAAATAAATACAAGCTCGGTGCTTCCATTTGATTGTAACATGTTTGGGTAGCCATCCATACCTTGGTGTTCAAATGGAAGCACAACATTTTCCTTCTCATTTCGCTCTTTCTCTGATAGCTGGAGATTAAACTGCAACTGTTGAATAGAACCAGAAATTATAGCATATGAGTCGGAGCAAGAGAGAAAAATCCAAATTCAGCTTATCAGAACAGAACTAACCTTCGGTAAAATTTGTTGATTGACCATTTCGCTTTCAGATGGAACTGCTAGAAATTTAATGCCTGTTTCCTCCACATGAAACTCTTCACACTACATAAGAGTACACTCAAAACATAAGATCGAGTAATGAATACGAATAAGTACAGAAGAGGGATGACTGGACCCACCATTACTTTAACTCTTCCATTTCGACGCTTCAATCGCACTATAAACTTACCCTCCCTGGTATCATTCTCAATCGATAGTAAGTTTTCTGAATTGCGTCGTTGTTCATTTGAAGATTGAAAGATCGGTTCTAAGCTGCCAACCATGGAAGACATATACTCAAGAACTGAAGTGGCTCTGATTTCATGAAGGTCAGAGTGGATCAACCAAAATATGGATGAAACTTGATCTGCAACAAAGAAACATCATTTGAAAATTCATAATGACAAAGGCTAGTAAACTTATCAAGGGGTCTACGTCGACACCTATTAGGATGCCAATTTACAAGGTTTTGGTGCCCGAAGAGACCATTTTCACCAATCAATTGGGTGGCTCAAAGTTTTGGTACATGGTTTGGGAGTAAGAGGTCATGGGTTCGAATCCCACGGGGGAAAGTTGTTTCTTTCTTATAAAAAAAAAAAACCATTTTCCATATGATAAATGATAACAGATTTTTTAACCATGCTCTCCTCTAGAAGTTCTGAAACGGGATGCGTGGTTATGGTTCAAATATTCAAAAGACGTTCTACAAGTTTGCATTCAATAAATTATCACACTCATTAAGCGACAGACCGCCAAGGAACTAAGTTATATAAATACACATTCAAACATCGAACAAGCACTAGGAATTTCTTTTTCAAATATAAGGCCAATCAAAGCAACAAAGCTTTCAATTGAGAATTAAACAGAAAAGTAGAAAACACACCGTGACTGCGAAGGTTATTTATAAGGCTGCCAACTGATGATAAAGAAGCATGTCTCAGCATCAAAGATGCCTGCAAAAGAACATATGCTGAAATTAAGAAAAGAAAGAGAGAATATTGACAAACAGAATCTATCATGCCACAGAATACAAGCTCAACGAAGTTATCAACTGCAACAATATCGCACAGTCAAGATCCCATTGTCAAATAGCTCTATTCTGTTTTTCTTTTTTTTTCAACTATCGCTTAGCTTTGAATGATAACATGAAATAAAGCTCGATTACATCCAAAAAGCAATATTACCGAGTCAATGGCTACGCAAAAGCGGACTTTTCCTTGTCCCACCATTCCTACAACAACAAAGAAGTAACCAATTCCTTAGCAAACTGTGAAAACAACAATCCGATAACACATTCAATTTCAATTGAAGGCAACAACATAAAAAGGGAACCTCTTCCAAGTTGAATAACAGCATCAAACAACTTATCAAGATCACTAACATCCTTGAAGAGAGTCTCCAACGATTCTCTCCGTGACAAAACATTAGCCCCTTCTTTCCATCCAAGTGGGTCCGTATAACAATCAAGAACCCTAATCCTGCGCAATTCGACAAGACCAGATCCTATAATCATCCACATTTTCAGAATGGAAAATGATTTTTTGACATTTTTTTGTTACATACATTTGCTACAAATGGTGTAGATTCCCTTAAAATTTGTGGGGTCCACACATCTCAATCAAATCTACACCATTGTGTAGCAAATGTATGTCTCCTAGAATGTTAGATTATCATCTTCCTTTCAGAATCACAAACATATTCAACTTTCAAAGCCATCAAGAAAAATTCGAACTCGAAAAATAATTCTCACTTCTCACCACTTATACGAATCAGAGGCATCAATCCCTCTACTCTTCAACAAATTTAGATACAACGACGGACTCCTATCGAGAGCGACGAGCACCAAGCCACTAAAGAGTAATCACAAAAAGGAGTTTATAGATCAACAAACTGAAAATAAAAAAGGGAACAAACTTTTAACAAATCATAATGATTCCAACTAGGGCTTCAAATTAAATCAAATTTGTAACCAAAAATCAAATAAAATTGAATCACATTCCGAGATTGACAAAAGGAGTTTAATTAGGGTTTAGGGTTTAGGGCTTAGCAACAACAAAAGGTGGTTTATAGATCAACAAACTGAAAATAAAAAAAGTAACGAACTTTAAGCAATTCGTGATGATCCGAATTAGGGTTTGGATTATTTTTGTTTAAGTCAACTCACATACTGAGATTGACAAAAATGGGGTTAGGGTTGGGGTTTACAGATCAACAAACTGAAATTCAAAAATGAACAAACTTTGAACAATTCGTGAAGATTCAAACATGGGTTTCGATCAGTTTTTCGAAAATCAAGTTACATATCGAGATTGACAAAAGGGGGTTAGGTTTTAGGGTTTAGCAACAACTAAAGGGGGTTTACAGATCAATAAACTGAAATTCAAAAAAGGAACAAACTTTGAACGATTCGTGATGATTCAAACATGGGTGGTTTCGATCAGTTTTGCAAAAACCGAATCACAAACCTAGATTGAGATTTTTGGGCCAAAATAGTGGAAGCCATGTAGCAGAGGACATGATCGAAGACTTCCACTCCGAAAGCGGTTCGAATGGTGTCCTTTATGGTTAGTGCAGGAGCGTGTTCTCCTTCTAGAGATCCGTCTCTCAACGCTCTGCACATCGTTTCCGCCATTGTTGTTGTTGTTGTTGTTGCTCTGCAACTGAAGACGAACTGAAAACCTAAGGAAGCGTTTGGTTAGAAGAACGTAAAACTATTTTTGGGCTGAATAGTAGTATAACAGGGTTTAGGATTATTGACCAAAAACACATGGGTTAAGACTGTAATTTTAGGTGGTGTTTGTTAATTTTTATTTTTATTTTTAGAAGAAGTTATATTTTGTTTTTTAGATTTTGCACCCACTTGGGAGTTTAGAAAAGAGAAGCCGCTTTTATACAATTGCAAATGGTAAGATTTGCATAATTACGAATGACAACACGTCGTGTGTTCATTTGATAGAGAATAATAAATAGGAAATGATTTTTTGACGTCATCGAACATGCACTCCAAACGTACCTCAACTTTGAGAGTCATTCGTTTGCGTCTCGAGATATACAAGTCACGTGTTATGCATCAAAAACTATGTATACACGCATCTCGATGCGTGAAATGGTAAATGTGTAAAATTTTCTCCTCCGACTTAAGATAAGAAGTCAGTTAAAGTGAGGGTAAATTAATAATAAAAAATTAATAAATTCTCACTTATTTATTCTCTCCATCAAATGACACATGACATTTTGCGATTGATAATTGTACAAATCTTACAATTTCTAATTGTATAGAAGTCGCTCTCGTTTGGAAGTAGTTATATTTTGTTATTTCATTTTAATCTATTACAAGCATGACATCTATTCGAACGTAAGAGCTTCACTTAAAATCAAACAAGCTAGTTTGGATACTTCAAACTTAATCGTGAATTTCTTCATATGTGGGAGATGAGAATCAAGGTTCCTATATACTTTCAGAACAACTACTTTTTGGTATTTGGTACTTTATTTTCCAGCAATTCAGTACGCGTGAGTCTTATTTAGAAAGTTTTTTTTTAATGATGGGTGGATTTATTTCGTTTTTGATGATCAATGAATGGGAGGACCATAAACATAAAAAAAAAAAAAATCGATTCGTGCCTTGTAAAAAAATAATTTGTATTAAATTGAATTAAATTGAATTGTTGAAGTCATGCAGCCAACAAAACTGACGTGGGATCCATCTTTTCGTTGTTGTTTTTGTTACTTTCTTATCAAAATTAGTTGAAAGGCATTGTAAGAAATATATTCTCCATTAAAGCACAACTTACAATAGGTTTCCTTTGTTGTTATTGACAAGTACTTTGGTCCCCTCCTTTTTTTTTTTTTTTTGCCAAAGCTTGGTCACTTCTTTCACTACCACTCATTAGTTCAATAACTTAGTCTCCAGTGGATAATAAAAATTAAAAGAAAACAAAAAAAGAAAATATTTTAAGGTCCACGTGTTTGAATTGAAAAGTACTCAAGCTTTGATGGAAAAAGAATTTTAAAGCTATCTCTTTAATAAAAAAAAGGGAGGTTTGAGATTTAAAGAAAATGAAAAATAATAATCTAACATTTTAATTGACTTACATTTGCTACACAATAGTGTATATTTAATTGGGATGTGCGTGTCTAAAGTAGAGATGCAAGCAGGGCGAGGGATTCCTCGCAATGGGGATGGGCATAGAGAATTTAAATGGGGATGAAGATAAAATCTCATACCCACGTGTGTAAAGGTACGGGGATGAAAAAAATATTCAGGAGATCTCCGCGAGGAATCCCCATTGGTAATCTTCGTGGAGACCTCAGTGCCTCAGTGGGTATCCCCATTGGAGATCCCCGTAAGAATTATCCATAAGATCTCCTCGGGTATCTCCATTGGGGATTCTCGCGGAGATCTTATATATATCAAATACATCTATATATAAGTCCCTGCTATGTGCACCCCACAAAATACTAAGGGCAAGCCAATGGATCCCAAATTAGTTGGAGCAAAACAATAAGGGTGACTTGCCCTAAGTGTTTTGTGGGGTGCACATAGTCGTGCCCTATATATATTGTATATATTAATTTTATATAATATTGCAAGACTTTCACACAAAACACTAGTAATAAACAAATTCTAATGTGATTATAATTTTATCTCATTTGGTTAATTACACGTTGCGGTCCATATTCTAAATGAACCGCTCCGGGGGCCAATACAGGCCCACAACCCGATCTACCAGCGTCAGGTGTGTCCCACATGCAAGCTCATCCATCATTTAATTATTATTAACCTCAATGAACAACAAGTTACTATTTAAATTGTTAATGAACTCAAGTCATCCGTTATAATATTGTTTCAATCCTTAATGAACCACAGAGGAAGTCTTTAAACATGACAAATAAAATGTTAAACATCAAAGTCATGTCTTTAACTCGAATACTGACGCAGCGGAGATCTTCTAAACCAGTTGAACGAATCCACGAACAACTCGATCTAGGTCAGAACTTAAGCCAAAGTTCAAAAATTCTTTTATTTCAACCAAAAACTTACTAATTACACCCAATAGATCGCTTAAATAGTGAAACCCTAAAATTGCCAAAAATAGTAAAAAGTCTAAAAAGCCCTAAACTGAAAACTAGACGAAAAATAGAAACAAACGCCTCAAACGGCAATAAAAACGGAAATTCCTAATGAAAGTTATAAGCAAAACAAAAGTTTCCTAAAATAGCAAAATTGCCGTTTCGGAGGGCGAAACGATGGAATTTCGCCGAAAAACGTCGTAGTCACAAAGATAGCTGTGAGTTGTGATCTCCACGTCGTTTCCAATAAACCCATACCCCCGGATCGCTGCGAGTCATATCTTTTCCTATTTTTCCAAGAATTTGCAACTAATTCTTGGACTTCATCATTATCCTATCAAGAATTTGCAAACTAATTATTGGGCTTCATTATCCTATCAAGAATTTGCAAGCTAATTCTTGGACTTCATCATTCTCCCCAGGGTGGACAGAATTCGCCCTCGAATTGTCATCATCAGACGTATCCCCATAATAGGGAATAAGATGCTTGACATTAATTTTCACACCTGACTGAATCCTTGTACTAGTCGGCAACCTTCTGCAAGTTAACTTTGATAAATTGGTGAATCTCTTGCAGCCCACGAACAAAGTCTTCTGCCTTGCCATCAGTATATCGGATTCCTTCTTGTTACCATGCCTTGATTCAGTTTGAATTGCAGCAAGCAAAATCTCCTCTGAATTTGTAATGGCAGCATACGCTTGCCCAAGGATCGCTCTAGCAGTGTCAACCTCACCTGCGAGCCACTTCTCTTTGGCATCCCTCAGCCAAAGAACCTCACCTGCGGATTGTAAAGATCGCTTTGCCAAGCAAAATATCAAGAGACTCTCTAGTTCCGTGGCCCTTCTCAAGTCGTGGCGCATCCCCAATAAAGCCTTCGTTGTCACCGCGCCGTCTTGGTCACGGATCCACTCCAAGTATCATCTATGAAGTTATCGTCATCCATAGTCCTAACACCTTCTTGGTCATCCTCGAATCCGCCCGCAACCGTATCCCGAGCTCCTTCATCTCGTGATCGCGGCCGGGATAAATCGCCGACAAGCTCCCACCCTTCGAGCTCATCTTCCTCCCTTATCAAACTTCTTATCCCCCTTCAATTTCTTCTCTTTCTTTCTAAACCCATCTTCCTTCGACCCCTTCCGCTTCTGCGACGATGGCGGCTCGCTCGCAAACTCATCTCTCATGAACGCTGGTTCTTCATCTTCAATCCCAAAATCAGGCGTCCTCTCTCTGTCCCCACTCTTCTTCACCAATCTCTTATTCGGCGTCGCCTTCGAACCCGAATCATCGAACTCGTGAACTGGCGTCTGAACAGTCACATCATGTTGGCGTCCTTGCTCCGAACCGTGCCCTCCTCTCCACTCTCTCTGGCTGAAAGACCCTTTGGTTGCACGCCCGCCACGGGCATAATACTTCCCGTCGCCTCCCCGTAACGCGAGGGCCTAAAACCGCTCTCCTCTTCTCGCTCTCCTCTTCCCGCACGAGACGGCGCAAACCCCGATCGGACTCCTCCGAAGATAACCGGTAACCGCCCTTACTATGACTGAAGGTCTGCGCAAGTCCTCCGAACCCCAACGCACGAACTCTCTCGATCCGTGATGGGAGTCCCTCCATCTCCCCGCAGAACCTACAGAATCCGTCCTCTCGAAGGGGAGGATACGATCCATATGCCGATCCAACAACCGATCGATTCTGGCAGTTAATTGTTCTACCACCGCGACCATGTGTTGGTCAATTAATGGGCCAATTTGTCGATTCAGATTGTTACGATCATACACCTCCTCGATACGCTGCTGGTTCCTCTTCGGCGGCATGATTTCTCCAATCACGCTCAAGCAGGCTCTGATACCAACTGACGCAGCGGAGATCTTCTAAACCAGTTGAACGAATCCACGAACAACTCGATCTAGGTCAGAACTTAAGCCAAAGTTCAAAAATTCTTTTATTTCAACCAAAAACTTACTAATTACACCCAATAGATCGCTTAAATAGTGAAACCCTAAAATTGCCAAAAATAGTAAAAAGTCTAAAAAGCCCTAAACTGAAAACTAGACGAAAAATAGAAACAAACGCCTCAAACGGCAATAAAAACGGAAATTCCTAATGAAAGTTATAAGCAAAACAAAAGTTTCCTAAAATAGCAAAATTGCCGTTTCGGAGGGCGAAACGATGGAATTTCGCCGAAAAACGTCGTAGTCACAGCATAGCTGTGAGTTGTGATCTCCACGTCGTTTCCAATAAACCCATACCCCCGGATCGCTGCGAGTCATATCTTTTCCTATTTTTCCAAGAATTTGCAACTAATTCTTGGACTTCATCATTATCCTATCAAGAATTTGCAAACTAATTATTGGGCTTCATTATCCTATCAAGAATTTGCAAGCTAATTCTTGGACTTCATCAAATACCTATGGTGAAAAACTCATATGTCAACATATATCAAATATACACCTCAAAGGTATCAAAATACTAAAAATACAGGGTTCTGAAGTGTCTCACAATCTCAAATCCCCAAAAATGAAAATAAAATACATATAATACAAATGTACAAGTTTGACTAAATGTCTCTGAATCACAAGTAATCTGCAAGCTTTCCCTTGCTACGACTCGTACTCGGATCTGCACTCAAGCCATCACGAAAAGGCAGATGACGAGTCCAGAGTGAGTATTCCCAAGGAAATTAAGTGAGCAATACTAAAGTAAATACTAGAATTTAAACAAAGCTATTAAATAAACATGCGGAAATAAATACATACAACTGTGATCATCGCGTGGATAAGTAATAATGAAAGCTTAAAGTGTGTTCCTAGAGGCTAAGGTCAGACTAGTGCCATACTTCGGACTATTCCACAGAATACTGTCGGCGAGTACCACTCAAGCAAGTCCAGTATCTAAATCTGCTAGGTGATCGGCGTAGAACCTTCGACACACCTACACGTGCCCCGACGCGACTCTCGGGTCGAATTATTCACCTAGATCCCTAACACGCGTCTTATAGCCTATTAGACATACACACATGAATGGTACGAAGGAGAGCCTCAACATATGTCCATTTAAACCAAAACCAAGAATAGAATATTGAAAGTCATAATTTAATTTCAAAAGCCAAAATAAGTAAATGCTCAAGAAATTTCAGTTTGGATACTACACACCTCAAACCGCACTCCGTGTACCCATAAATAACTCTCCTGGCCGGCTCCGTCGAATTCCGATATCCAAATTACCACCCCAAATAACTTATTTCCATTTATAATTGATTTTTAGTTAATTGGATGTATTTTATGTTACTTCATATAAATATTCTAAATTCTACAATGTATCGTGTGCTATTCCCTTTGGGTAGCACGCTACACATTCTGGGCACTTAGATGTTCTTCGAAAAAAGAACACTAGTGCGCTATAAGTTTCCACCTAGCTCGCTATTCGTCATGTAGCGCGCTAAGTGACCTCCCTAGCTCGTTATCGAGGCTCAAAATAACAATTTTGTTGACATTTTTTTTAGCACCACAACAACATATATTGATCAAGTTCCATAGCACTTGAAACCCACAAAAAACAGCCACATAGAACCCATCTTGGATTCACACAAACACCCCAAAAATTGGTACTAAAAGATGAAGAAAGTTGAGGTGAAAGTGAATCTTACCTTGCTTTGTTGAATTAACCTCTCCAATTTCCTTAAATGACCACTTTTGTTGCTCCAAACCCTTGTGTTTGATCTCCAATTTTCGGATTTCTTGTGAGAGATAGAGAAAAGATGGTGGAAATGAAGTCAAACTTTGTTTTTATACCATCCAATGATCCCTCCTCACATGTACATCCCAATGTCATCAAATGGACACTATTTGCTCCATTTTCAGGCCATAATGACACCTAAATTGACTCCAATATCACACTCTCCCCTTGTTCGTAACCCAATAAGTCGTCTCTCGGGCTTTTCTGACGTCCGACTTCGCATCTCAAATCGCGACATACGCGTACTACCATGACCCTAACAACCAAATAGGCATTACATATTAATTATTTAACTCATTTAATTCATTTCATGTGTGTATTATTTCTCCTGGCCTAGTATTTAATCTTTTAGCGTACCCGGTACCCGCTTCGGCATACATATCGAGGCGAATACTTGTCACACAGTCTCGCACGTCAAACGTAACATAAATCTACACATCGTGATGCCGTTTAATTTATTTCAACATAAACATCGCAAATTAGAAGAATCAACACACAAAATAACTATTTGCCTAACTTTAGACGCGCCCTAGCCTAACTGCGGGTCCCACGAGCGTCTGAGCTGTCAACCACGTTTGTAACCACGTCATTAATAACGGTGAATTAAGTTCGGGTCGTTACATTATATGTTTTGTTTTGAATTGTTTGCAACTATATTTATATATTATACTTTATTTGCCTGGAATTTTCAACAATTGTGATCCTATGTATGTGAACCATATTTTTTATAAATTTAAAAAAAAAAATTAAGTGGGAAAAATATTTTTTCACTGTGATTCTTCGCAAAATCCTCGCAAGAATCTTTGCAGAATCTCCAATGGGAATGAAATGAAGAAAGATTTTTACCATGAGAATTCTCCATCCCCGCGAAAATTAATGGGGATGGGGATGAGGATAAGGATGAAAGTTCATCCCATATAAAAATGAAGAGATAAATTCTTAAACGGGGATATAAATGGAAATGGGTCCTCATCGCTTACCCTACCCTCCCCATTTGTGCAAATCTTTTTTTTGTACTAGTAAAATAATTATGGGTCCACAAAAACTTTTTGATTATTCACTTGATATTTTCTAGCATATGATGTGGCATAAAAAAACATTAATGTGATAATAACAACAAGTCAAAGCATTCTTGTTACAATTCACGTGTTTTTTTGCCAACTTTTGAAGGTGCACCCCTAAAATAGCACAGAATTTTTTATTTAAAAGTACACGAATTTCACATGAAGTTTTCTTTTCTTTTAATAAGAACAAAACCAGGTAAGGGTAGCAATTTATATCGAGCATGACTCTCCCTTCTCATATGGTAAATAAGGATTGTAATTTCAGCCATTAAAACGAATACAACACGATTATCTTAAACAGTGTTAGTCAACATGACAAAAGCGGTAGGGGTGACGCGATATATTTAATAAACGAGTGACATATATACGACATGTTTAATATGTTTAATAAGCGGGTCATATTTAGTTTTTCCAAAAGACAACCAACACATATATAGCTTGTATTAATATTTAATAATCACATATATATATATATATATATATATATATTTCTTACAAATGACTCGTAGCAAAATTAATAAATTGTATATACCTTTTTGTTTTGATAACCATACATAAAAACCGTATAGACCTTATAAGATAGCGATGTTAATCGTGTTAAGCGAGTCATAAACGAGTTAAAAATGTTAATATTTTAATGACACATTTATTAATCGTCTATAAACATGTTGGCATGTTTACGAATCAAATCCATTTACGACGAATTTATAACCTATTTATTAAGTGTCGTACACGTATCGCGTTATCGTTTTATGACTCAAATTGTCACCTCTAAAATCAGGTCATGTGATAAAAGAGTGGGAAACAACAAAAGGCACACACCCTTGCAACCAACCTCACCCTCAAATTTCAATCCAAGGATTTTCCACTTTCCCAATGCCTAACTGTTGACAGTTGTAATTTGTAAACTTATAACCAACATACAAACCAAAACCCAAACCCCTTTTTGAGACTTTTTCCACACAAAAACCTCTATTTTTTTTTGCTCTCACTATAAATAGAAGATCAAAATGACATCAAATTTGCTTGCATTACTATTTTTTACCTCTCTCTCTCTCTCTCTCTCTCTCTCTCTCTCTCTCACACACACACACACACACACACACACACCCTCTCTGTTTTCTCTGCTCTTGATTTGGTCTCTCTCTCTCTCTCTCTCTGTTCTTCAAGACCAACGCAGCAGAGTCGCCAATCTCAGAAGGTACGGCGATTTCGACTTGCTTTGAAATTCCGGTTCTTTGTTCCTCTTTGACTGTTTGGCTCATCGGTGTTTGATGATTCACGTAGAATTAAGTGTCGTCTGTTCTTCAATTTGACATCAATTTGGTTATTTTTGGGGCAGTTTTTAGGGGTTTTTGATTGAACTGTTTTGGTGGGGGTTCAAGTTTCATGCTTTTTGTTAGTTATGTGTTTGTATTTGATGGGGTTTTGTGTTGTTCTTTGAATTCCAAGTTGGGTATTCAGTATTGGGTCTTACTTGTTTGTTTCCTTGTTCTTCCATCGCGGCGAAGCTCGGTTTCGAGACCGAATTGGTCTGTGTAGGAGAATCAAATTCAGCCTATTCAGGGTTCTTCTTTGTTTTGTGGCAACATTAGCACAATTGCTGTTTAGTAGGGTATTTACTGGGTTGTTGTTGATTTTGCTAATTAGGGTTTTGAGCTTTCGCCGCGAAAGTTGAGTTACTACTGAATTGCAGATTTTTAGGTGTTATTGGATCATTGTGGTTATGGAATTGTATGTTAGTATGAAGGGGATTAGTGATGTAGATTCGGAGAAGGAGAAAAAGGAGAATAAGTTTCGACGATTGAAATGTTCCGTTCAGAATTACGATTGGGGAATAGTCGGGGAAGAATCGCTGGTTGCGAGGCTGTATTCTTTGAATTCCGGGTCGGAAATCGATTCTGCAAAGCCGTATGCGGAGCTTTGGATGGGGACTCACGGGTCTGGGCCGTCGTTAATTGAGGGGAGTGAGTCTGTGAGTTTGAAATCGTGGGTCTCGAGAGACCCCAGTGCTCTTGGGGAGAAGGTTGTGGAGGAGTGGGGAACTGATCTTCCCTTCTTGTTTAAGGTACTCCTGATTTCTCTATGTTCATTCAAATTTGTCGTTTGAGGCTTTCGATTAGTGAATAATTTAAGGCTTTTCCTTGGTTGTGTGAAGGTATTGTCAGTCGCGAAGGCTTTATCGATACAAGCTCACCCGGATAAGGAACTGGCTAAGAATTTGCATAAGTTGAATCCTGATATATACAAGGATGACAATCACAAGCCGAGATGGCTTTGGCAATAACGGAATTTGAGGCATTGTGCGGGTTTGTTAGCCTTCAGGTAATGTACTTGGGCACCGATTAATTCACACTTGAATTTTGGCGAGTTAGTAATGAAATGAAAACAGAAACTGCTTAGTGAGATTTGGAATAAAATTAGAGATAGGCTGTGTTATTGTAACTCTTTTGTTCTAATCAAAATGCGCTGTTAATTGTGATGGACTTTATATTTTTTTATTTTGGCATGACATTGATTACGGTCCTTCAATTTCTTGTTCGTTAGGTTTTTCTTTACCTTTTATTGGTGGCATTAGTTAGTAGACCAATTCATTCACTTTGAGAACAGATTGACTGACTTGCAGTGTTGTTTCATCAATGCAGGAGCTTAAGTGTGTGATTCATAGTGTTCCAGAGATTGTAGAACTGGTCGGCCAGGCATATGCAGACCAAGTTTTACATGCCAGTGAGCAAGATGGAGTGGAAAAATTGAAGGCTGTTCTGAAGTCAATTTTTTCCCAGCTTATGTTAGCTAGTGAAGATGCAGTTCATGAAACCGTAATTAGAATGACAAGCCGCTTGATTAAGGAAAGCAAGGTAGTGCTCACTGGTGTTATTTCGAGATTCATTTATGAAAACTTATGAGAAATGCAAATATTAGAGTCGTACTCGTCTGTTGCTTTTTGGATCTTAAAACATGTACAAGAATAAAGTGTGATTGGCTGATTGAACTGATGCTTCTGCTTATTTCGTGTCACTCGCCAGGTTAGGGAATTGACTGAAAAAGAACAGCTTGTGTTAGAGTTGGACAAGCAATATCCAGCTGATGTTGGTGTGATCTCTGCCTTTTTCTTGAACTATGTAAAACTTAGACCTGGAGAAGCATTATACTTGGGGGCTAATGAACCTCATGCTTATATCCGAGGAGAATGCATTGAGTGCATGGCAACCTCTGATAATGTTGTTCGTGCTGGTCTCACCCCTAAGCTTCGAGATGTCTCAACTTTGTGTTCCATGCTCACATACAAACAGGTCGGGACTTCTTACGGTTTTAGCATACTTGAATATATGGTACTTTCTTTTCTTTTCAGATAATCAAAGTGATATTTTTTAGTGATTTAATAGGTAGACATATTTCTTACTTTATTTTCATTTAGGATGAGTAATGGGTAAAACCAAAAGAAGGTCGAGGCATACATCGTTACGCCTTTTTACATGTGTTACATGTGCAGCTGGTGATTATTTTGAAGAGCTTAAAATTCAAGCAATTTTGTAGAAAAAAAAAATATGTTGCTTGCCTAGAGCATCTTCACCACCCACCCACATCTATAAATATCTTTGTTTGTAATGCATGTCCTTTCATTTTTTGTTGTTTCTTCCTTCCCCCTTATCTTATCTTACCACCATAACCAGGTTCGATCTAATCAGTCTATGGTTGTTCATTATCAATTCGAAAGTTTTTTTTTTTGACTGGTTTTGTTGCTGCGGCGCTGAGTAAGCTCCCTTTACGACTGTTTTCCATGGTTCCAATGCTGTAACTTTCGGGCAATATAACCAAGCAGTAGAAATGAGAAATGTGAAATCTGACAATGAAGGAAATATATAAACAAGGTGAAGTTTTTTAAAAAGAATTTCCGCGTTCATTTTGTGCAGGGACTTCCTGAAATCTTGCAAGGAGCTCCCTTGAATCCATACGTAAAAAGGTATTCGCCGCCCTTCAACGAGTTTGAGGTGGATTCTTGCATTCTACCGGAAGCGACATCGACAGTGTTTCCTGCAGTCCCAGGACCCTCCCTCTTTTTGGTCACTAGTGGAGAGGGGATAATGGAAATGGACCCAGCCATCAAAAATAGAGTGAGTGAAGGAGTGGTAACTTTTGTTCCTGCTAAGACTGAAATAATTGTGACTTCTACTGCAGGATTGCAGCTATACAGGGCTGGTGTGAATAGCAAGTTTCTAAAGCCCTTATAGCTCTTTTTAAGTTAATGGTGTGTTTGTATCGTCATTATCTCACTATGTTGTACATTCAAATAAAGGGCAAAGTGATACATCATATATACATGTAGATGTAATACAAACTCTGTACTTACAAAGTTCAATACCATATAAATAATAATTATGCCCTCTTCCTATTGATGTTCTCTCCTCAAATCCAGTTTTCAAGTGCTTAAAGCAGTTGTTTATTTTTGTTTATGTTGGTTTAAGATGCCGCCTCGATTCAAAGTTAGTTGGTATCGACTACAAGAATCAAAATGCCTACTCCAATCTCCATTTGACATGCATTATGATGAAGGAGAATGGTGCAACATTGATCGGGCACGCAATTGTGCGCATCCCTTCAATGCAACTCTTAAAACCTGAAGTTACAACTTACAAAAATCAAGGGACAAGCACAACACATGTATTGGCCACTTGCCTCATCCCGAAGTTACAACTTACAACCCTACTTAAAAATACTCATTCATTCCAAAAATATATTCCCTCCGGTTATTTATATAAGTCGTTTTAACAAAAGTTTCTTGTTCAAAATTTTAACTCATTTTCGGAATTTAAGAGTGTATTTATTGCATTTTTACCCATTTTACCTTATACAATTCAAACATTTATGATTTTTCAATTCTTCAATTCATTTAATGTCAAAAAAAATATATGTAAATTATACTCATAATTAAAGTTGTCTTAATTTTTGTGTCATTACTTTAAATGACTTATATAAATAACCAGAGGGAGTAAGTCTTTTTAGCTAAAGTTTCATTTCAAAAAATGTAAGTCATTTTATGATTTCAAAAGAGCATTTATACGTATTAAACCTATTTCACCCCTTATTTAACTAAGTATTTACACCCATTTTGCGTAATTAAAGCATTTTATGTTTGCATCAAGGGATAAAAACCTTAATTAGTATGCTCCATCCCAAAACGATTTTTTTGGATGGTGGCTAGAAAATACTCCTCCCCCCAAAATTTAAGTCATTTTAGCTTTAGCACACTAATTAAAGTAACTTTATTTATTTAATTAATTTATATATCTACCCTTTGACCCATAATAAATTGAAGAAGAGAAAAAAATTCAATTGTAATAAATATTTGGATTGATGGGTAAAAAAATAATAAATACTATCTCAAATTCGTAAAAGACTTGTAACATTGAAAAGAACCTTTTTTTCCAAAACAACTTGTAATATTAAATGGAGGGAGTAGTTTTTAATCATAGGCATAGTTAAGCAAATCAAGCTCTTTACGACGCAAGGAAGATCCTATGGCAAGGTTTGCATCAACTTAACTCTCAAGTACAAGCCTCGAGTTGAACCTTCTAAAAATCTTAAGAACAAGGCCTGTTGGACCTCAGATACCAAAAAAAAAAAACACTTAAGAGAATAGGATTTAATGAAAAACAAATAGATGATAATTATAAAATCCCTAATAGGAGGATCGACTTTGGAAACTGCCAGCACAAAATTATAACTCATTTCAACATTTGTTTTCTCCTTCAACAAAACTCAAAGTCAAAATGTGAAATCTTCAATATTTGATAACACCTAAGAAACATAAATGAAGAAACAAAAATCCATTGCAACAATGCAGATACTTAATATGCAGTCCTCATGAACCAAATACCCAACTATCAAGACATTTTAAACCTCTGCAAGTGGATATTCAAACACAACTTCTTTGCCGGAAAGCTTTCTGTAAACACTGGCAAATGTCTCTAGCTTGTACTCGGTGTTGTTTCTCTCCTTGGGGTCTAGGAAGACCTGCAGCAACCACGGCATCCGAAAAATGAGGAAAGGAGATAAGTATAGACAAGAGAAAGGGTATAGCAAAAGCACTAGCTGTAAGTGCAATGACATGATATTACCTTCATAATCTTGGTACCATCAAGACGGTACTTGATGCGTTTCCCAACAATTTCGCAGGATAAACAACATCCTCAAGCATGGCATCATGCACAGCGGTTAGTGTCCTGCTTCGGGGCCTCTGTACTGCAGAACCTTTCTTTGGTGGTCTCACAATCCTTCGGGTGGCAATAATGATCACATCCTACAAAATACAAGGACAGGGTTAGCAGCCTACCACAACAAAAAACTCAACATATAGAATATGATGATCACAGAACTTAAGCAGCCACTGACCAGCCAACTATTGATTTAATTTAGTTCTTCAGAGCAAAAGCAACCGAATTATGCTAATAAAAGTAACAAAAAATTCAAAATATGGTATCGATCTAAGAAAATTCAACAGTAAAGACACAACTTATAGGAGAATGGAAACAAAATCTTAAATCTGCAATTCAAACACGAAATGTTGGATGCAATCTATAAAGTTTCAACAGTACAAAAAACAATTATAGAAATGGAAACATAATCTTAAATACGCAAGTTCTTTCCAAATAACAGCAAAGTTGATGCAGTGAAAATGAAAACATCATATATAGTTCTAAGAAGCACATGAATGGTTAAGAAACGGCACACAATTGGGATCTACAAGGAAACCACATTCGCCTTGAGAAAAACAAAGGGACACCGAGAGATTAAAAAAATAACTGTTGAGGAAAAAATTAAGATAATCTTGGAAATCCTAGGTACCTAACCAAGTTTTATAAAGCATGATAATAAAACTAGTATTGTGAAGAAGCAGGAACCTAATCAATCATAAGATGCTTTTCAAATTAAAATTCAGATACTAACGAGCAAAGCAACAGCCCCAGTCAGCTCACCTTCCCGCTAAACTTCTTCTCCAGCTCCCTGACAAGCCTCACTTGAATTTTGCGGAAAGACTTCCTCAGCCGGTATGGTACATGGATGACAACTGCCTTACGGTTGCTTTGCACATCAACCTGGCTGCAGAAATACCAAAAAATTAATTATACGCAGAGAAATAGAAGAAAACACAAATTAAAATGCACATATTATCCGATCCTTACACAGCAGAGTTAATGTAAAGGTCCTTCAAGTCACTTTTGAGCTCATTGCTGGTGTTCTCCAAATCAAAAAAAGACTGCACGTTTTTTGAAAAA
The DNA here is from genome assembly GCA_039657365.1 of Stephania yunnanensis. Lineage (NCBI taxonomy): Eukaryota > Viridiplantae > Streptophyta > Magnoliopsida > Ranunculales > Menispermaceae > Stephania > Stephania yunnanensis. The sequence goes on along the minus strand of CM077588.1, from coordinate 51,431,695 downwards.
AAATAAGTCGGATCTTCGAAACAAAACCAGTACATTGATGGATAAGTATAGCTATAGCAAGAAAAAAACCTGCGCAACAGACTCCTCAAACTCAGTGGGATCAACACCCTTGTCCTTTTGGATTTTCCGAAGTGCCGTATACATCTTGAAAGGTCTGGCACAACAAATCAATGTAACATTTAAATCATTTTGCCACAAAAAAGTTCAATAGCTGTCGTATCAACTCAACATCTCATGCAGATAATCTCATGTCAAAAAACCCATATTTAACCTTTATCCAGAGAACAATGCGCATTAACAATTTGACTCACGCAGTGGTAAATTAAACTAAAAAAGGGAAACCAGCGAAAACAAACAAAGATAGCAATTTACACCTTCACGGTAAAACCCATAACTGAGGAACATCAACAATTGACAAAACACTAAGCATTATAAAGTTCTATCAATTTTTGGAACCCTAGCCTTGACCTTGCTAATTCTTTTTCTTTAGAAGTTCATCCATGTTGTTTCCCATTCCTCAAAGTGTTCTACTTTTTTTCTTCGTATGTGTGCGTGAGTAAGAAAAGCACACCATCAATTGCACTAAATCGAGCGCAATGGAAAAGTTTGAGCCGACCCCCAACTAATTTCTGATTTGGACTTTGTATGTGTGCGTGAGTAACCACAGAACCACATCTAATCATGATGACATAAAAATCACATCTTTAACTTAACTATAACTATGTAGTCCCAGAACCAAATCTAACGACATGTACATAAAAACCACATCTTTACAGTGAAAATCACCCCCAACACACAAATCAAAACCCTAATCACAATCACTGAAACCCAAACAACTGAAGAGTCCGCCATGAACACAACAGAGATCCAGCAAACAAAACCCAACCACACAGACCGAGCACAACAGTCTCAACAACAGAACCCCAAAACGGGCAATTGATTCACCAAATTCAGAACAAAAGCACTCCCTAAAATCACAGAGAACCGACGCAACATCATACCACCAACAAACATACATCGAAAGATATTCGGATCGATTAACAAAGAATTGAAGACGAAGCGAGTGATTAGATTGAATCACATGAGTGTGCCGACTAGGGTTTTGCTTACCGCAGTGGATCGAGAGAGCGAGAGAGAGATGAGAAACCCTAATCCGCCGCTCTACTTTAGGGTTTTGATAGAGGAATATATATTTATATAATGCAACCCTACTTTCACAAACCCCTATTTGCGTTACACTCTACCGTGTGATAGAGTTCAAAACATGTGGGCATAAATCTTGTAAGGCCCCATTTTATTACCACCCTTTTTTTATTTCGAAATTTCAGATTAGGAAATCAACTGACATCCACGTGGACGTCGCGGGTAGGTTAAAAGATATGTCGATCTACGTACATTAGCTATTTATTTGTTGATTGTTTATTTTGCGATGCATATTTATTAATTTATTCGATAATACATCGCATGTTTGTATTTGTATGGGTATATCGTGCGAGATTGTGTAACAGGTATTCGCTTCGTAATGCGTGTCAATATGGGTATCGGGTAAGCAAGTTATGGACATACTAAAAAACTCGACTAATTCACGTTACGATGACTGATTGATGAAGTACAACAGGTAATATAACCATATGCTAAGTCAAATAATTTGAAACAATAGGTTATGTCGTGCCTTGGGATGCGTGCTGAGATGCGAGGCAAATTTTGGTGATTAAAAACACTAACTATATGATTGAATAAGCCTAAGCTAATTTAATCAAATAATATAAGGCATATAGTTTGGTTAATTAATGTCGACCTTAGATGTGTATCTAGATGATCCTTGTTCAGTAAAACTAGGATAGATAGACTCATAAATTTGTGTTAACAAGATGTGGACAGCTTGATTTGGAGCTATAAGATTGTCCCCGATATACGCATAGCACATTAGATCACAACATAACATATATAAAGCAATTGAGTAGGATTTTCTCATCTCCATTAACACAATCCATGCAAATTCGAGATGATGGAGAGAGTTTGTTAGTGAATTCAAGTTCGATTGGAGATCTAGGAGGAGAAATTAGAATATCAAAAACAAGGTAATCATCTTCTTCGCCTCATGCACATGAAAATGAGGTCAAATTGGTATGTTTGGTGTCAATTTGAATTTGAGGACTAGATCACTGTTTTGATTAATCCTTGGCGATATATAAGTCAAATTAACACTTAAAATTAAGATTATAAACTAATTTTGATGGAAATTGAGTTTTTGGTGAAATTTGGGAAAAACTAATGAATGCATGAATTTGATGATTTTGATCTAATTACTGTTGTTTTTGTTGTTGTGAATGATGTAATTGGAGTCTCCATTGAGTGGAGAATGAGTTTACAGGGTTAGGATAGCTAATGGGGTGTTAAGGACAAAATTCTTGAATTGAGAATTCCATCATCCAGTGCAGAAAGCGCACTAGACATACTCCCTAGCGCACTAATTACACCAAGCGCGCTAGGCAAACCCACCAGCGTGTTAAAGACGGATGGAAACTGAAGTTAAGGGATGTTTTTATTGAATCCGTGACGACCCTAGTTCCCAAAAAAATTGGGCCTCGCTCGGCCTAAACCCACGTGGACCCCCGAGTCAATCCTCGCAAAGTCGACGCAGGCCTAGTCAGCCTCAAATAGTTACATTCTCATTAAAGTTGTCTTTTAACATTGAGTTATTAAGTTATGTTGTGACGGCCCAAAAATTTTTAACTGTGTTATTGTCTTTACACAGGCTCAACGACCCGTACTATAAGATGCCTTGAATCCCTAATAGGGAAATTATTTATAGCAAATTTTGCTAATTGTCACTTTGATGAAGCAGTTTTCCCGCCATTAAGGGGAGATATAAGCCAATTCAAAAGGAATGGCGTGAAATTGCTTGAAATGCATCAAATTGCATTAAATTTGTTGTATTATGATCCATGTATAAATTAATATGAACTCGAAGTTCAAAGGAATCATTCAGAAGTAACAAAGTTATGAATCAATTACTTGATGCAAGTACTATATACAAAAGAGTGACAATCATATGCTTCAGCATTAAATGGTTCATATAGAAAACGATGTCCATGTGCAACAAAATGCATAAAATGTCTCACCCATGTGAACATGAGGGGAGAATCAAAATGAGTTATTGGTTAGTGTATTGCACTTTTTTTCCCTTTGTTATGATTTTATCTTATTGGGTTTTCTTTGCAAAGGTTTTTAATGATGCAATTCTAACAATATTAAAACTCTTTATCAAGGTTGATTAGTGTATTGCACCATTTTCCTTTCGCTATTGGTTTGATCCCACTGGATTTGTCTAGCAAGGTTTTTAAAGAGCCAATCCTAACATTATTATACTCCATATAAAAATTTTATGAGAGCAATGTACTCTTTTTCCTATACTATATTTTTTCCCACAAAGTTTTTCTAGTAAAGGTTTTAATGAGGCATATATATTCTTTCAAAGTGTATCAATGTGTTGCACTCTTTTCCTTAGCTTTGGTTTTGCCCCACTGAATTTTTCTAGCAAGGTTTTTAATGAGGCAATCAATAATATTATACTCCAAATCAAGATTGACGAGAACATTATACTCTTTTTCTTGTACTAGATTTTTTCCAACAGGGTTTTTCTAGTACGGGTTTTAACGAGGTATATTCTCTCAGCAAGTGTCATCCAGGGGGGAGTGTTGTAAATTAGATAACCCTTTAACCAAGCTTATGAATGATCACATTGTCAAGCATGACTCTCACATTGAATTGTAACATCAAGCATGACTTCTACATTGAATGTAACTTGTACACTCTACATAACTTGTATTCAACTCCAATGTATAATCACTTATCTATGTATTGTCATGTAACTTGCAATCATCTCCAATGTACACCAACTCTTCCATGTATTGTCCATGTTGCTTGTGATGTATGTATAACTTGTACACATTGTATAAGTACAATTATCATCATCACCAAATGACCTATATAAAGAGTGTCAACTCCATTGTAATTCACACACCAAGTTGAATGAAAACTTCTCATTCCAACTATCTTATTTCTTCTCTTCTCCTTTGTAGTAGTAGAAGTTTTTAGTCTTCTATTTTCCTTCTCTAGTTCTTAACAAGTTCCAACTTAATTTACAACACTATGTACCTAAGGCTAAGAGGAGCCAAACCCTACAATTTATTATTTATTTTCTTTTGTGATTTTTTATCTAGAACCACCGCCGATCATCCATTTCGATTGATAATGGTTCAAATCTTATGGGTGTGTTTGATAGCAAAGAAAATGAAAAAAAATCATAGAAAATTGTTTACTTTTTCGTGTAACTGTTTTTTTCATTGTTTGATAGCTTTGTAACTCCACTGAGAAAAAAAACCACATTCCCCTATTTTCCTCATTTATTTTCTCATCTTTTAGTGTGGAAAATTAAAAATCTCTCCATCTCTCTCACAAATTGATCATTTCTTCCACCCAAACAAACTTGACATCTGTCACTCTTTCGCGGATATACATTCTTTCATTCTCTCTTCGTCTCCGGCTTCGTCACCAACATCATCGTCGAGCCGCCCGACATCGACTATGATTTAGATGCGCATACGGATTGAACCATAAAATAATTTTTTTTTTGTGCAATCAAACAACTATGAGAAAATTTTCTTTATAAAATTATCTCAAGAAGATTTGCTGAAAAAATGTTTTTTCTCATTGTAGAATTTTTTTGCTATCAAACACACCCTATATGTTTACGTTTTATTCATTTAATAAGCTGCAGATCTAGTGAAATTTGTGAACATTGATTCATCCTTGTTGCAGTACATCTTTATCAATGATTGTGCATTGTTTTTGTGCAGAGGCTAGGTTGGTCTCTTATTTAGTTTACCATTTTATAGGTTATTTGTCTTCCTTAGTTTGAAGTTCTTGATTTGTCTTTTCTTAGTTGAGAAGTTTTAAGTTTTTCTCTTTTGAGAAGTTTTGTTATTCGTTATGTCATTCTAGCCATGTTGTGTATTATAATGTATTTCAACATTGTATAGAGCAGTCTCCGATTGTCAAATTATTTCAATTTCACAATCACATTCAAAGCCAAATTAATATATAGTAGTTCTTTTGACCAAATAAAATTAGCTAATCAATGTATTTTTTTGATTTTACGTATTGTCCTACAACGGACCGTTAATGATTAATGAAACTTCTATTTTTGTTAAAAAAATAATTACTTAATTATAAACAAAATAAATTAAATTTATTAAAAAGTGCACCATGATTTGAAAAAAAAAAAACAAAATAAACTATTTTAGATCACTTTAAAAATGTTATTTTTCAATTTTAAATAATATTATCAAATTACATGCTTCAAAACTTTTTTTATAAAATCAAATTGTCATCATCTCCACATCGTTCAATAAACAAATCGTACGAATGATTTGATAATTTGACAGCTCTTCCCACCGAGTTGTTAAAACTTATGAATTATATTATAAACAACATTACGAACTATTATTTTTTTACTAGGATGATATATATTATAATGTGTTGAATATAACAGATTGTTAATTTAACGCTATTGAACTATTTAACGTTATTTAAGTTTTTTTTTACCTGTAATTAGTAATTTATAATAATACATTTCATTATATATTGATTATATTTAACAACACGGTCTTTGACAATGTTTGTTATTCCCTTGAATAATAAAAAGTTATAAAGTGGACTAGATAGAATCACAAAAATGTTGATTATAGATTAACACTTAAAAAGCGTGCCAGGTTTTTACTAGGTTATTGTTGCTATTATGACAGCTGTCCCAATTATAGGGCTGTATGAATTGTATGTTGTTATCATGTAATACCATCGGCATATAACAATATATCAAATGGTAACGTAGATTTAGACTATGAATTGGTGTCACATCATGAATATAAATATGATGTATATTTTATGTGACACTAAATAGATAATTCATCTGTTAAAATGATTTTCAATGACAATGAATTTAAATCATGAATTGATGAGTTGACATTTTTTATTTTTAGTTTTCATAATATTAATAAGGCCTAAAAATAAAAATTTTAAAAGAATTAATAATTATGTTGTTGTAGTCTACCACAATGTCTAGAAGTAGATATTATGGTAGACACCATCCACTTTAATTTTATGCACATAAGATGAGCATTATCAATCTATGGTCTCATTGGAGAATATTCTTTTGAGTTGGATGTGGATTGTATCTTAAGCGGATCCATATTAACCCCAATCTATAGTCCTCTTGGAAATGCTCTAACCTATCAATTAATTAAATATTTCATTTACAAAAAATAATATAACCCATTTAAATATGAACAAAATTATAATATTCAAAACCATTCGAGGAGATGGATTTAAAAAAGGTCAAATAATATATGTCTCGTTTGGTTCGTTTTTTATAACTTACAATATTAGTTGATTGTTATTTCATTGGAATTAATATTTTCATGTTTGGTTGAACTTTAAACTTATAGAGAAGTTTCAAATTTTTAAACGATAAAAAATATAAATTAACATAAATTGTCTTTAAATTAAAAAAAATAAGTGATAAATAAATTATTAATAAAGAGTAAAGATAAGTCCACCCTATTCAAACTAGGCCTTAGCGATTCGTTTTGGGACACTCATTATGTTTGTGTCTATTTCCGACGCCCCAAAATATACGTCAATCTTCTTCCCCTCTTTGAGTGACCATGTCCTAATCTCAATCCAACGGCCAAAATCAACCGATCCTGATAACATAAGGTCAGAATATTCTTTTCTTCCCCACCGCGGGTCCCACACCCCAACTCTCTTCACTAAATCGTCCAACGCTCGAACCCTATTTGTTGAGTAGCTCAGTCCCCTCGCTTGTCGCTTCGTCTTTCCTGTCAACCGAACAAACTCATAAACTCTGCAAGTTCGACATCCACGAAGCCATCCATCCCATCTAGGGTTTCATCGATCCAAATCTAGGGTTCCAAAAATGGTGGTGAAGGACGAGAACGCCGAGAAATCTCTCGACCTCTTCTTGAAGATTGGATTGGACGAGCGAACCGCCAAGAACACCGTCGCCAACAACAAAGTCACCGCCAATTTGACTTCCGTCATTCACGAGGTTCTCCAATTTTCACTTCTCGTCATCTACAGATCACTCGTTTGAGTTGCTGTGATTAAATTTAGGGTTTCGATTCTGTTTGAGTTAGTGTGATTAGAAAAGTTAGGGTTTTGATTCTGTTTGGTGTTTAGGCGGGCGTCGACAGCGGTTGCGAGAGAGCGATTGGGAATCTACTGTACACGGTAGGGTAATTTGAGTGTTTTTGATTGATTTTCCATTCATTTGGTTGGAAAGTTGTAAGTTTTGGTTTGGTTTTGTGTGTTGATAGGTTGCGACGAAGTTCCCGGGGAATGCGCTTCTGCATCGGCCTGCTTTGCTCGAATATGTCGTTTCGTCGAAGGTGAGGGTATTGAATGTATTGATTAGTAGCTTGAAGTTGTAAAACTTTTGTTTATACAATTATGATAGCGAAGGATGGGACCTGTTCGAAAACTCGAAAACTCGAAAACTGTGGTTTCTACAATCATTAGAAGAATTGTTTCGGCTATTTGGAGTAGAGCAATAGGATTGTTGGTTTGAAGTCGCGGATTAGATAAATCATAAATGGGTAGATTTTGGTGTGCTTACTTAGAAGTTATTTTGCAGATTAAGACACCGGCACAGCTTGATGTAGCTCTATCATTTCTAGGTCGAGTTGGTCCGGAGAAATTTCCATCCAATGAATTTGAAGAGGCCTGTGGTGTTGGTAAGAGATTTTGAGTTTTTTTTTTTTTTTTTTTGGAGAGTTTATTAGTGTTCTATTGTTCCAATTTTATCTGATGTCTTTGAAGAGACTAGTGTTCTATAATTACTTGCATTCTGTCAGGAATTTCTTATATATATATATATACATATATATATACATATATATATATATACATATATATATATATATACACATATATATATATATATACACACCAAAAAGTGCAGAAGCCATCTTGACATTTGTTGTTGTTGTTATTGCCTTTGTTTGATTACTCATCCCTATGTGCGATAGTACTTCCTCTTTTTCAAAAATGGCTTTCATTATTGGCAAAAATGGTCGGTTGATAACCAAAGGTCATGTTTATGAACATGGGTGCTGCATTTGTAAGATTTGATTTTAATGTTATTATTGTATACAACAACAACAACATAGCCTCAATCCCAAAATGTTATTATTGTATATTACATATAATGTAATATTCCAAATTTCCTAAATTATTTTAATCAATCTCTTCCTATATCTCTATCTCTTTCTCATGCGTGTGTAGGCACTCAGTTGTGGGCCTCTTGGGGTGGGTTCGGGTGGGGATGGGAGGATCATATACATAAATGCCTTGTCAGAATGAGAAATGGGACAATTGAGAGAAACTAATGAACATTCACTCACCTCTAGCAAGTGAAATCCACTGCATTGAAAGTTGAAAAGGATTATCATCTCCATGCCAAATGGCACAAGTAATATCGATATGATAGGGGATCAACCAGTTGTCCGCTTGTTTTTTCCCCTCTCCAATTGCGTTTAGCAATTACCTCCTCTCAATTACTATATACGTAGCATCCCAAGGTATGAATTTTTGCAGTTTACTCATGAGAAAAGGTAAAAAGTTTTTGATTCTCAAGGAGGTCCTTAATCTCCTGCTAACTTAATATTCTCTAAGAGGTTTATTATAAGCAATATGTTGTTTTCGTGAAGCAAAAGTTTAATTCTGTTTGATGTGTGTTTCGTGAATCAGGCGATCGATTGCATACAATCTCCAGTTTTTTTAAAACTGCCATGTAGTTTGTGTTCTAGGTTTGAAAGTTATTTTGGATGTTGAGTTCTTTCTTCTTACAAACAGGAATAGAGGTTTCCTATGACGAAATTGTGGCAGCCGTTTCCAAGGTTTTAGAAGAGAATAAGGCAACCCTCATTGAACTACGATATCGTGTAAATGGTAAGTTTTCTTGTTTACAAACAATTCCATGGTTATAAATTACAGTCTGCATAGTAGTTTATGTACCTTTTTCTAATATTTTGATTGATGTATGCTGTATAGTTACATTGATGTTATGTTGTTATCCATGAAGTCCCATTCTAGAAGTCATCGTAATAATTGATATGTAGAAGTTACGTTTCCTTGGAAATAGAAGAACCACGGTTGATGGATTTTTTGCTTGGCAATGCATTTTATAAACAGTAATTACTGCTACGAAAGAAATATTTGCTTAGTTTTAATTTAGTACTGAAGAAATTAATGACATGTAGAAACATGCATGAGGTCCTCCTATTGTAACTGTCCTTTCAAAAATCTTTTTAATTATGTATATCTATAACTTCCACTTCGACTGTTATTGGTTTTGAACATTGATCCCAAGGAGGCCAACTACAGTAGGAGAGGGGATGAAAATGTATTTCTGTTTCTGCACTTTTCGCTGGAGTCCGTAGTGCTTGCATATTAGAGGAGTTGTTGCATTGTTACTTTTGGGACCTTCAAAGTATTTTTCGAACTATAATGTGAGGGCCTTAGTAGTCTCATTGAATTGTGCCCAAGCAAGGCAAGTTAAGTTACATGAGACAAAGGTTGGACCTTACAAACAAACTGTTTGTTTTTAAAAAGCCTTTTCATAATTAATTTTTTTAATGTCAAAAAAACTTGTGGAAGTGTGTTTTGTCTTCGTGAAAGGCTCACTTATTATGGCTATCAGTTTAATTTGATTAATTATAACGACAATATTTTTTAACCATTTAAACCTTAGAGAAAAATTGCAACTTGTATTAACTTAATGCCTTAAGAATATTATTTTAAGATGGTGTAAAACAATTAGATATGTAACGTGTTATTTATTATTATTATTTTTTGATAACCATGGGTGTTTGAACCTTTTTCAACCCCTCCTTACTTTGGTTTGACTAATCCCATGGGAGTTAGTTGGGCATCCCAACCCCCATAACTCGAGAGAAACCAAAGAAATATAATATTGTTGTCAGGAATTGAACTAATGACCTCTGCCTCAATTAGAGTTAAAATGCTCTTTCTTTAACACTACACCACATCCCTTGGGGGCATGGAACACGTTATTATCTTTTCAGCATATTTGATGGGAAAAGCATCAATCAATTACATATAAATGAAACTTGAAGATGTGCTTGAGATGTTTTAGAAAATTTTGAATTAGTTGTTAAAAAAGAAGAAGAAAACATATTATGTAATGTATGTATGGATTGCTTCCTTCAAGCAGTGTGCTACTTCTCGTCTAACATCTTTGTTAACGTTGGGCCTTAATACAAACATCAAACAATAGATGCCTAAAATCTAATGAATTTAATGTTCTGGTTATTTTTGGAAGTGTTGAATGGTTTGGAAAGCTCCCCTTCAATTGCACTAAATCAAGCACAATGGAAGAGTTTGATTCATGTAGTTGACTCCAATTAATTTGGGACTGAGGCTATGTGGTGTTATTTTTGGAAGTGGTGTATCAAGAATTTATGTGCGACCTTTTATTTATTATTTTTATTATTTACAGAATGTATTGTTTTTTCATTCTCTCTTTCTTTGTTATTTTTTATGGTATGCTCTCACTTATCAAAAGAATGTAAGAAGAACATGCCATTAATTTATTAAGCCGACTGATGCTCTTGTTAGGAATAATTTGATGTTCATAATCAAATTCAATTTTACATTTTGTCAAAAAAAGAAAATGTTTCAATAGATATACTAAAAAAAATGTTTCAATCGGAAAACAATAAGTCATTTCTTTTTTTAATTCTCTCATGCATGAAGCTGATTTTCTTCATGTTTCTTTTTCTGATGTGATTATGTGTGATTGAATATTTGTTGTAAAAAGATTCTAACTTTACTTAATTATTAATATTCTAGTCGGTGATCTGTTTGGGCAAGTTCGTAAGATGCATCCATGGGCTGATCCAAAAACAGTCAAGGTACTTTGCTATTTTTTCATCATCATTGTATTACAATTTATTATTGAATGGAAGTGGTTTTTGTTTTTTTTTTTTCCTCTTGTGGTTTCATGTATATAATGCTTGTCCCTTTCTTTCTTTTTTCTTTTTTGTTTTTAGCAAGTGATGGATGGAAAATTATTTGAATTACTAGGAGAGAGGACTGCTGCGGATGATGAAAAACCTGCGAGAAAAAAGAAGGAGAAGCCAGTTAAAGTTGAGGTGGTTTGCTTTTTCATGTTGCATTGCTTGATTCCTTCACAATATATTAATTGAAGTTGGATTCTGAGCTAATATTACTTTATCTATTTGGTAGGATAAAGTAAGTGTTGTGGAAACACCTTCGGTGCAACCTTCTGAAGAAGATCTTAATCCCTTTACCATATTTCCTCCGCCGGAAGAAAATCTAAAGGTATTTGATAATGTGGGTTTTTACTCTTGTGCTACATCAAAGTTGTCTCTTCAATCAGTAATATAGTGTTAAGAGTGCTTGACAATTTTTTTTTGGTTACACGAATGCTTGACAATTATACTCAGTAGTGACGATCATGATCCTTAAGATACACGTGACAGGGTGATTGATAATTCAAATTAGGAGTGATTTTCATGATCCTTAAGATGCACATTATTAGGCGTCGTAAGATATGCATAATTTGAATTGTCTCTGATTCTTTATCACTCTGACCACATGTGCACGCTTACAGACATGCATAAATACTTTGAAAATGTCTAGAACTCTAATCAGATGACCATATATTGTAGAAACATTTATATATATATGTATGTATATATGTTATTTATAAAAAAACAATTTAATTAATGTTGGTGTCGATTTTTTTTTTTTGATAAAAAAGAAACCAACTTGACTCCAATGAGATTCAAACCCCCAACCTCTTATATAAGCGACCCCATACTAAACCAATGAGCTACCCACTTGGTTGGTGTGTTGAAAAGTTAAATCTAAGAGTGACAATATAATTATGTTGTTAGCCGTACCAATGATTTTTGTTGGTTGCATAATACCATGTCCACTGGCTTTTCTATGTATTTTCTTACTACATAGTCGTATTTGTATCAATTCTAGTTCTAAAGCATAGTATTTGTATTGTTGACTCTTCAATGGACCCGTGGCTTTGCACATTCCGGAGTTTTGTTGTTCGCTGTCTCTGTATAAATTTCGTACTACTCATGTTCCTTCCTTGTGTGCAAATTAGAGTAAGCATACTTTTGAAACTTGTTTGATTTAATGAATCATGCGTGGTTTCTGGCACCTTGATAGTTACCAATGAAGGCCTGTAACTGAATAATGACATTTCAAATAATGCATATGAAGCCAACGAAGAGACTGTAAATGTTTTCTTGATTATCGCTTTTATTTTGAAAGAGCCATATGATTTCTTGTCCTGCTTCCTGTCAGGTCCATACAGAAGTATTTTTCAGCGATGGTCCTGTCCTCAGAGTTTGTAATACTAAGGAAATACTTGAAAAGCATTTAAAAGCAACAGGAGGAAGGGTTTTCACTCGATTTCCCCCAGAACCAAATGGATACCTACATATTGGTCATGCTAAGGTAATAATTTTCTCAACATGATCATTGAATTTTTGTTTTTATCCAAATTTTATTTGGCCCTGATCTAATTATAGTGTACAGGCTATGTTTGTTGACTTTGGATTGGCAAAAGACAGGGATGGCTGTTGTTACCTGAGGTAATACTGTACTTCTTGCTATTTGAATATTTGATGTTGGGTCCTTGGATTTCTTGTCATGTTCTTTGCCAGCATCTTTAGTAAGTTGTGGAAACATTTTTTCCAAAATAAGAATACTAGTATACATATATGCATTATTTAGTGAATTCATGCAGAACCGTAGAAGTTTATTATTTAATTTTGATTTCAATAATTACCTGTAAATAGCAATTAATAGTACTATTGCGAGGTCTTAATCCAATGGTCGTCAACATAAACTTATTTCAGTGAGTTACACCAATACCCTTGCATAAATATGTCGATCTGTATGTTTCTTGCCAGTACTTACATGTGTGACCTCCATGTTGAGACCCTTGGTTGGAGTGATTGCACAAGTATCTTTGGGGTGTTTAACTGCAACCGATGTGATTTTGTGGCTAGCTGTGACACTGATAATTCTGAACTTAACAGCTAGTTTTTGGCTGCTAGGTATGATGATACAAACCCAGAAGCAGAAAAGAAAGAATACATTGATCATATTGAAGAGATAGTTCGATGGATGGGTTGGAGTCCTTTCAAGGTACTCTTCCTTCATTTCAACTTTATGTTTGTTACTTTTCCTAAGCTTAACGGCTTTTGGTATTTGCAGATCACTTATACAAGTGATTATTTTCAAGATTTACATGATCTTGCCGTGGAGCTGATACGGAGAGGCCATGCTTATGTTGATCACCAGGTACACGTACAGACTTAATAAGCAGGGCATTTATAAAAAAAAAAAAACCAAACATGAATTTACATTTAATCTTGAAAGGGAATGTACTACTATCACAGTGTACCCCTGATGTGGAGGCATTAGGGAAGGCTTGTGGCCTTACCTGCTTTGTTGAGACTTTAAAGGTGTTTTTGGATTTATACCCATGGCTTCAGGTTCCCTATGCAGCAATCTTTACTCATTTTGCCCAATCTTATCCTTCAAGACTTCTGCTTGCTGTGCATTATCACTAAAATGAAAAAAATAGGTTAATGTTTTGGGGTGGTTGTTATTTCTGCTGTTGTAGATTTCACTTTTTGTTGTGGCGAACAGTATCCTGATTCTTGCGCCTTTACTCTTGTCAGATTTCATTATTAAGAGGTTGAAATTATTTGAGAAATGATACTGACTTTAAAACTTGGAAAATACTAAGTTGACCCAAAATGGACACACACTTGTGTGCGTCACATTGATTTATGCATTGATATGTATACATCTATGTGTACATCTATGTGCATTTAATGGACGCACAAAATTGCGTGTCCGTTTCGTGTGCCCATTTTGTGTCACCCTTGCATCTCCCTTAAAACTTCTATTTTCTTTAGACTGCTGAGGAGATAAAAGAGTTTAGAGAGAAGAAAATGAACAGTCCTTGGAGAGACAGACCGATTGATGAATCATTGAAGCTGTTTGATGAAATGAGACGAGGTATGATTGAAGAAGGCAAAGCAACCCTTAGAATGAAGCAAGATATGCAGAGTGATAACTTCAATATGTATGATCTTATTGCATATCGCATAAAGGCAAGTTTTATGCTCCTGCAAGAGCTCTTTGTGATTTCTTACATGCACGTGTTCAATGAATTTGGTTTCCTATCCTTTAATTCAAAGTGGTTCTTTGCTTGATTCCTGTTTCCAGTTCACTCCACATCCGCATGCAGGAGACAAGTGGTGCATATATCCGAGTTATGATTATGCTCATTGCATTGTTGATTCTCTTGAAAATATTACTCATTCGGTAATCTCTCTTATACCACACACATTTGAAGTTAATAGTCATGATGAATTTCATTATCAAGCAATGTCTTTGTTCATATTGGTAGTTGGTGATTATTTTTTCGTTCCCTGTCTTTGGGCGCGATTTGTTGAAAGCGCTTTATGCTTGGATTTTAGTGCATTTGTTGTCATTGACTCATTGCAAAATGCAAATACAACTAATGCACATTTAGGTAACATTGCAACTGTGGCAAAAAAATTGTTCAATTGTTTGGTTTTGTGTTTAACATATATGGACATTTTGCTTATTATGCTGAAGGCATAATTTGATGTAGACACGTCTGACATGCTTATTTTGATGTAGCTTTGTACCCTTGAATTTGAGACTCGCCGTGCCTCATACTACTGGCTACTGGAGGCACTCGGCCTTTACAAACCCTATGTGTGGGAATATTCTAGGTTGAATGTGACTAATACAGTGATGTCGAAGCGTAAGGTATGCATGTTAATTATGGAGAGTTTTTAAATTCATCTTCTCCTGGGATTGGTTTCACTGATACTTATAAGTTCTCTACAATATAGTTGAACCGCCTTGTCACAGAAAAGTGGGTTGATGGCTGGGATGATCCGCGGCTTATGACTCTAGCTGGTTTACGACGTCGTGGAGTGTCTGCAACGTCGATCAATGCTTTTATTCGTGGAATTGGAATAACCAGAAGGTTCAGAATCCTCCTGCAGTCATCGCATCACACGACTCATTTTTATTATTGGAGACTTTGAGTTATTGAATGTTTGACTAATTTATTTAAGAAATGTGTATTTTTGTTGCATTGAAGAGTGTTGCTTAGTGTTTGTTAAACATCTGTTCCTTGCATTTAGACAGAAACCTGGCAGAAATTTGGTTGTGGAAGCAGTGGAGTATTGTTAATAGGTCTTGTAGAGGGTAGAACTGTATAGGCACATAAAACAATTTGTTATTATTATCATGCATTCTGATTTTATTCTTGCTTTGCAGTGATAATAGTTTGATACGTTTGGATCGACTTGAATTCCATGTAAGAGAGGAGCTAAACAAAGTAGCTCCAAGAACCATGGTTGTCCTTCATCCTATCAAGGTGATTGTCTTGTTTGGACTTTTTTGTAGTATCATTATTATTGTGTTGTTGTGTTACTGGTTTGTTATTCATTCAGATTGTTATTACGAATCTGGAAAGCAACGCATTGATGGACCTTGAAGCAAAGAGATGGCCAGATGCCCAGATAGATGATTCCTCTGCTTTCTACAAGGTGAGTTCGAAATTCTCAGTTAAGTAGCTGTGTGGTCCATCTTCATAAGTTTATTTTAAGAAATCTCTCTTTTATTAGGATTGAGATTTTGAGATTTCACACATACAAAAAGAAACCGCAATGTTGCAGAAAAATGAAAATGGGAAACTAACAAATTCCTTCTAAATTTACACCATTCAAACTAATAAGATCTCAAAAGTAGAAGCTAACCTAACTATATATGCAGTAAAAATCTGATAAATGGATTCCCTAACCTCATCAATATCCTACATTTCCTTATCTGGTACCCACCATTCATGCACTCATTTGTATGGAAGACCTCATATATGGTATTGGTCTTTAATCAAAACTCTATTAAGTGAATAAAGACCGCTTATGCATGCATTGATGCATATTAACTGGGCCCAGCTGTTGTTTATATTTGTTATTATTCAATATTATTTTGTTATTTTCTTCTTGACAATTACTTGGCCTTTCTGTTATTTGATTAGCCATTGCTGCCCAAAGTACTCTCTTAAATTTTGATCACTTAATCACTTTTGTTGCATATATTAGGTGCCTTTTACAAATGTTGTATACATTGAAAGTTCTGATTTTCGCACAAAGGATTCAAAAGACTATTATGGGCTTGCTCCTGGCAAAACTGTCCTTCTCAGGTTTGTGCTCAGTTTCTGATATACTCTGTTTGTATAATAATGTATGCTAAGTTTTAGGTTATTAACTTGCTTGCAGGTATGCTTTTCCCATAAAATGCACAGATGTAATATTGGGGAGGACAAGGAAACTATTCTTGAGCTTCGGGCTGAATACGATCCTTCCAAAAAGACAAAACCCAAGGTTTTTTTTTTTTTTTTTTTTTTTTTGTTTTTCCAGTGATTTAGCTACCATTTTTACTTTTCCCGTTGAATTCAAGCTGCCTATGGAAAATGTTTTAATTTTGGATGCAGGGTGTTATTCAATGGGTTGCACAGCCTTCTCCAGGAGTAGATCCTCTTAAAGTTGAAGTTAGATTGTTTGATAAACTATTCCAATCAGAGGTTTGTACCATGGCTTTCTATGGAGTTCCTTCTCCAATTGCTTGAGCTTTTCTTGGGTAACTTTATGTTGAACGTATTGTATGTATTGATGTCTTTTTCTATTCAAAATTTATATCAGAATCCTGCTGAGCTTGATGATTGGCTTGCTGATCTGAATCCACGTTCCAAGGAGGTGGTGCCAGAAGCATTTGCTGTTTCATCTCTTCGAGATGCTGTGGTTGGAGATAAATTTCAGTTTGAAAGGCTTGGTAGGTTCCTCAAATTCTTATTGTTGTTTATTTTTTTATTTTTTTGATGACTATGGGTATCCGCACCCTTCGGGTGTGACTAATAACCATAGGGTGAAGTCTATCCCACCAAACCCATTGACCGGGAGAAACCGTCAAGAACTGGTTTCATCGTCGGCGCAATGACTCTAACACGCGACCCCCTTCCATGTGAAGAAACCTCCATGTAGTACTTGCGCCACTTTGCCACCCAAGCCTAGTGGTTTATTGTTGTTTATTTTTAATGCGAATGAGCCATATCACCTGAAATAAAAGTCACTCTCCATTTGCAACCACATGACGATGCGTTTGAGCAATGTGCTTGATTTCATATGAAGCTACAGATCCACCCTTTAATCTACGTGAAATCTTGTTATCGAAGGAGGGAAAATTGAAGGACTTGTGAAGGATAATTATATCTTGCTTACCGTTGATTATTCAGAACATGTTCTGGATTTGTACTTGTGACCTTTAGGACAATTCTGCATACTTCAACTTTGTCCGAAAGCCTATCTATGCATCGCTTTGACAACTTCCATGACACTTCTCTATTTTTGTTCCACCGTCAGGTTGATACTGCTAAGTCCTATATGACAATATATTGTTGGTGTCATTGTAAATGAAGAAACCTTCAAATCTTTATCTATGTTCCCTTTTTTCCATTACTGTTCCTTATCCTTTCATGCATGTTTACTTCCCTATTATTCTTGTATGGTTTTGCTACTTCCGCTAATTATAGCTTTGATTGCCGTTGTTTCAGGTTATTTTGTTGTGGATTCAGATTCTACCTCAGACAAACTTGTTTTCAACAGAACTGTCACCCTCCGAGATTCATATGCCAAGGCTGGAAACAAATGATGGTCGCAATAATACCAAAAGTTCTTGAAAGCGTTAGTTTCAGGCTAACATAGTTACATTACACTTAAATTCGAAAACGGTGCAGAAGATGCAGCATTTTGATGAACACTAATTGCAATACAAATCAGAAGATGCAGCATTTTGATGAGCACTAATTACAATACAAATCACAGTTGATGTCAGTTTTCTTGTTACAATTTTGTATGAAAAGGCTTATCATGTTCTGCCCCTATAAAACGATTACACCTTTGTCGCCGTCGTCATGGTTGTTGTTGTGGCACTTTAGAAGTTCTCTTACATGGAATAATACAAAGAGAACTATAGATTTTTTATTTTTTTGTTGTTTGAACCAGAATTTGTAATTGTTATTGAATATTGTTATGCATTTTCTATATAGGTGAGAGCTCCTACATGGCCTGAGCAACACAAAATGTCAACAACATGGTAATCTTAGCAAGGTGACACAATTAAATTACATTCCCTCATCTACTGATATCTGAACTATGGGTTGAATCTTCCAATAGATTTTTCAAAAAAAAGTTGCCTTCCTTTGTTTAATTTGATCTTTTGAATTTTTGTTTAACAGGAGACACTTGCTCTTAATAAATTGTATGAAAATTTGATAAATGCAGTTTTGATAGAAAGAAAAGCCAAATCAATCAACTCATAGTAATTAATAAAAACTTTAAGTTGATTAATCAAGTAAAAAAATATTTTTGTGAACTCTTCTGTTTCAAACCACAGAACAATTCCTAGCATCAAATTATGCTGCCCTATGTCAAGAACAGAAGAGGATTTGTAACATAGCAATTATCATTACAGTATGATATTCTATTTGACTATAGAGGAACAAAAGAATCTTTCGAGTATTCTCGAGTGAGGCCGATGCCATTCGAGGATTTACTAAAAGCACTAACAATGCGTAATTGATGACTTCAAGCTAGTACTTAGCCCGCATATATAGCTCTATCAAATAGGTTGATGGAGTGGCTTTAAGTACATGAAGAATCATTTTTCTTTAGCATCTTCATTTCTTTTCAATGTATAATGGATACAATCATTTTGTTTCTCACCATAAATTAAACTTTATGACTTAGGAATGAAAGTACTATGAAAATTTTAACCATATTAGCTCACTAAAGGTTAAATGGAGAGCAAATCTTATTCTTTTGCATCTTCATTTCTTTTCTGCATACCATAGATATAATCACTTTGGTTTCTTATCAAAAACCAAACGCCAAACTTTACCACGTGAAGAACCAAAGTACCATAAGAGAATTTCAACTAAACTTTTCGAAACTAAAATATATAACATATTACCATAAAGAAAAATAAAAATTACTGTAAGAGGAATCATATTAATTTTTGATGACAGAGTAGGAATCATATCACTATGCATGTGTTGCATGAATGTGATCCTCGAGTCAGAAGAAAGAAAAATGTGATTCGAGGCATATCTGATGGCAATCGCGAGGGCTATGCCCCTCGATATAGATTTTTTTAATCTGTTTGTGTCCATGCATTATTTATATCAAGTGCAGTATGTTGTTAAGAGGAAGTTCAATAATGAAACCATGCATAACGAAAAGATGAGAAAGTATATATGAATTTTCAATTAACAAAAGCCTGCTAGTTGGTGAGAAAATCCAAACATTTTTCTATAGTATCAAAAAACCCTAATAAGATTTCAAAATAGACTGCTAAATCTAAACTTTTTAACACTGATATAATTTTTGTCCAATGACTTACAAGAAGTGCAAAAATGACAACGACATGTCACACCGCAAGACACATTGACTCACAGGAGCAGCTCATATATGTCTTGAGATGCGAGCATACACAAATTTCCGTGAGTAACACATGAGCCGAGGCCACATGGACGACTCTTGTGACATTGTTGTTGTCATTATAATATATATTTTCCATGACTTAATTGTGCAAGCTCACTGGATTCTTAGCCTTTGGTGTCTAGTCACTAAAGTCGCCATAACAGAATCCTAACTCAACATATTCTATCATTATTAACACAATTAATCAATAGGATTATTTAATTAATGATCTATCTCGAAACCTTAGGATTATTTGCAACTAAAGAAAGGTTTGAACTTATTCGCCTTTTAGTCCTAAGAAAAAATTGTCTTAAAACCTTAAAAGGAATGAAATTTACTATAACTTAGCAGTCTTATCATCATCACCTTCTCTTATGCAAAAGTGCAAATAATTGTGTATGATCTTTTGCTCTTTTTGGAGAGAGAGGGAGAGAGAGAGTTAATGAAAGTTGATATGCACTCATGGTGACTCAACACCACTTTCAGGGTGTGTTGATGAGTTGAGTTGCTGTACCAAGTCAACTAGTTTGCCTCAATAAAATGATTTGACAATTATGCTAGCTAGCTACTCCTTATCAAAACCCCACATGTTGTAACTTGTAACAGTCCCATCATTCAATCTTCCCTTTTCATGATACCCATTTTTACATAATCAAATTTTTGTGATTAAATTGCCTTTAAAGGTATTGTGTTCAATGGAGAGATCAAATTTTTGATTCTGATAAAGTAATCACAACAAGACATTAGTGACAATGACAAATATTTATGTGTCTTGATGCATTGGATGCTTGTTGATTCTGCTCACATCAAATAAGTGATAATCAATTGAGAGATATAACACATCTCACTGCAATAAGCTTCAAAGATTTCCACGATAATTAAAAAGTAAAACCACAGTAAACTACCTATGCAAAGATGATTGGAAGTTGGAACCACTTTAAAAAAAGGTTTTCTTTTTTTTTTCTTCTAATTTTAGTTTTCATAACATAAGCATCCCTTTGCGTAGCTCCACTGTTGGAGACGTGCGGACTGAAATAATAATCTTGCATTAATGAAGTATGTAGGTGCGGATCTCCCCGCAAGTCGTGAGTACAAAAGAATTATGTTTGAGAGATATATTCCTCTTTTTAGGTCCTTCACATGGTTGATCTCGATGGACCATGGAATTCTTACCCTCTTATAGATCCTTCGTAAGTTTGGTTTAATATTATGTAGAACACGGCGGTAGAATTTTAAACTTCTTATAAAAGGTTAGTCCTTATTTGTCCCTGTTTTCCCCTAATGTGATTTATTGCATGATTATAGAATGCTTAGGGTATATCTTACCTAGTTTTTTTTAAACAAAGTAAATTATAACAAATATTGATGATATCTTAATCGACTGTAACAACTTCACCTCGTTATTTAGGCCTTGTTTGGTTAGGAGTGAAGTTATCTCCCGAGAGATAACTTACAGAGAGTTAGCAATTAATCTTATTTGGTTGTCTAACTTGACTGCAAGTTATCTTCCGACTTACACCCTAGGGTGTGAGATATCTCACCACCATCCC
Source organism: Stephania yunnanensis (assembly GCA_039657365.1). Lineage (NCBI taxonomy): Eukaryota > Viridiplantae > Streptophyta > Magnoliopsida > Ranunculales > Menispermaceae > Stephania > Stephania yunnanensis. Next base: position 51,410,397 of record CM077588.1, on the reverse strand, counting down.
CCCTAGGGAGTTATCTTTCAGAAGTTGTGGACACAATAACCCCTCATTAATGACTCATTTATCACCAATCTCTCTCTTGTTTGAAACTTATTTATGTCAATTAATAATTTTTTATTGTTTAAAAATTTAAAATTTTCTTACAAGTTTAAAGTTACCGAACAAGAAAACATTAACTTCAAAGAGTTAATTTCAAAAAAATAGCTCTCAAGTAACACTGTAAGTTAGCAAAAACGAACCAAATGAGTGATTCGTAGTTTAGATATCTGAATTAAAGTTATAAACAAACTTCTCTCCGTCACCAAGAAGTAATTATCAAGTGTGGCTGCTAATTTTGAATCACAGCTATAACTGGCCACTCATGATTGGTAACATCAAAGACTTTTCCAAGTGACCACGAGAGAGGATGGGGTGCTTCCACCTGTAAGGCTTGCAACAGCTTTGAAAGTGATTCCTTTTCGATTTTGATAAGGTGCCATTCATTTCAAAGGCCCCACCACCACATATCAATTTAAGGGCATTAATGCCACGTGGAGGTGCCTTTAAATTTTATAATTTTAGAGGAAGAGATATAGGGGACCCTACAAAGAGAATTCTTACGAAGGAAAGCCTTTATATATATATATATATATTGAGATCAAAGGCTCCACCTAGTTAGAGAGTTCAGTCCCTTCACGGGTCTCCTTGTGACAAATGAAAGGACAATTCAATGGGGAGAGGCCCCTTTTTTTTCTTTTTTTTGATAGCTTAGCAAGGGCCACATTTAATAGGATATTGACCATACATTCGCGATGCTTGTATGTTGTCGGATGCACCTCGGATCATGTAAACACGTATTATGAAGCGTATCTAATGTCACGCAAGTTCCGCGTGCGTGGTTGGTGCACTATTGAATAATTTTGTTTTTTTTTATTTTTGTCAAAGTTTGAAGGTTACAACATCAAATGAAAGCTTGGCATTTGCTCACATGGTGAGCATGTTATGTTATTTCAACAACAGTGATATTTGATATGACTATGTTAACTGATCTTCTCATAACAACTTATCTGACTGTATTGTTCTTCAATAGTTTTAAAAGTACACGTATTGAAGTCTCATCAAAACCTTGTCTCATCAACTCAATTTGTACCAGTTATCTAGTATGTCCTTGTTGATTGAAATCAAGAATGTATTAGTGAATCAAGAACAATTAAGTGATCATGCATGGCTACATTTTTGCATAATTGTTTCAAGGGAGATGTAATAGCTAGGCTTTATGTATAAGATGATGTAGGGTGAGAATATTCCAATCTCATGCATGTTCTTATCATTTGAATCTTTAGATTATTGTTTTAGGCTTTATACAATTGTCTCAAAGAATTGAATATATTCTGATGATGAAATCAGGTTTTTGATACCTTAATGAGTAGATGAATATTTTCTTTATAGTCTGGTTTCATCCTCCACATCCACACTTTGTTTATATTCAGTTTTCGGATTAAACGATCGATAACTTTCACGCCTTTTACGTACTTTTTTTCGCTTTATCCATTAAGATCCAGGCCATGCCAATCCTAATAATGTACTGTAAGTAGTTCTATATGGCCTTCTCTACTATTAATCTATTCACAACTTGGCTCATTAGATAAGAACTAAGAATATCATAATTTTAATTCCCTTAGATGGATCAAGAGTTAATATTTGCATAGTACATTGATGGATATATTTGGATTTTATCAATTGGCCACCTATTAGACTTCACATGAACCAATCAAGGATAGACTAGTAGCTAGGAAAAAAAAAAAAAAAAGGGATGAATTTCTTTGGATAGTCATTTCCAAGTCACTGTATTAAAATTGTGAAACCAATATGGACTTGTATGCAAAAGTCATAAATGGGAAGATGACCCTTACCGAATGGTCAAATTGAGTTGTAACTTCCATGGTTTTCCTTGCAAGGATTGAATTCTATTGGAATTAAAGAGTGATTTGTACAGTCAACATCTCTTAATAATCCAAACAACTTAATTAAAATTCCTTACTTTAGATGTCACGGTCACTGACGTGAATCATGATGATCACACATCTCTTATCCATTAGAAAACCTGGTAAATTCTCCTCTAATTATGAGTGAATGGACTGATTTATGTGGGAGGTTGTTGGTGGCCTTGGATTATTTCTTAGCTCCAAATCTTAGAATTCTCCTTTCCTAAATTGCTTGAATTTGGACTAGAAATCTTGATGGGGGCACATCTCATTTCTATTTAGTGACCAAAACTTAATTGAAAACTAATTCCACTTAAGATTCTTACCGCGGCCCAAGTTCACAGTGACAGTTAAATAGGCCAATTAAGTGGTAAATGATGTTAATTGACGACGACGATGATGACAACGGCGACAACAAAGCCTCAATCTCAAATAAAACGATACCAAAAAAAAAGGGTAATATGGTGTCATCTCTGTTCCAGTTTGGAAATCAAGTACCCTGGCTTGCTTGCACAGTTGCACTTGTGTAGAAACCTTATTGATCTTTCAAAGATAAAGATCAAGTTGTATTATTGGCAAGTCCATTATTGTCATTGTTTCTCTTCATAGACATATGCAATGCACCATGTTGTAAGTGTGTAAACCCTTCTCTTATGTGAGATCAGCTTCACAAGCATGCAAGCAATTGATGCCACTTTAATATGAGTCCCACATGCATGATTGAGTGAGTTTTTTTAGATTTTGGTGGTCTTTAATGCTAAAAATATTCTTGACAAGAGGAAGCAAGTGAAAAATCTCATTTTCAAAAAGTAGAAAGGCACAACTCGCTCAACTTTCATTTTATGCGGTTGCAGATTGACTCTTGTGAGATAAGTGTAACAAAAAACGTAACCAAAAGCTCGAACTCTGAGGGGCCATAGTTACTCATAGTCAAAAGAAAATATTTTTCACCACCAAAAAGAAAGAAAATGTTTTTGACATCAGTCCATAATTTTGATGAATTGACCACACCAACTTAGTACTAGTCCTAGTTGGCATAAATTTTTTTTTTTTAAAAAAAAAAAAAAAAAAAAAGTAGTCAAGAAGCAATGGAGTCCATTTGTTGCCACAGCTTATTCACCCTCCCACTACTAGAAAAATGCACCTATAGGAACAAAGGAAGTGACATAAGCTTCAACATAGAATACTTCTTTTCAACTTTTCAATCAAATTCAATAACAAGACAACTACAACAGTCCACAGCATTCAATTCCTTCTCATCATAAATCTAAATAAACAATGATTTATGACATGGAACCAGAGTGCTCTACATGCCTCTCTTTCAGTATTAGAAAAATCTACAATTCATAAAAAGCTTTCCTTCTGCCACTAAAGTTCAGTTAAGGATCTGATGTCACTGAATTTAATCAACAATTGGTGTCAGCATATAATAACCATAAATGCATAATGATAACAATAATCATAAGAAGATCCTTAGATGCCCTTTTCTTGAATCTTTCTTAACTCCCACAAGTCATCCATGTTCCACAGCCCTTCTTCATTATTCATCATCCAATGAGACTCGCCAACGGCGCAATCAGACATTGAATTCTCAAGTGCCAACATAGGATTCATGTTGTTGAATCCCTCCATACCATAATAATTGTTGTTGCTGTTGCTGTTGTTGTTGTTGTTGTTGCTGTCGATTTGGTAGCAATTCTTCTGAATTGGATTGTAGAAAGTGTTGCCGAACGCGTTAGGACTAATCGGGTACCCTGACATTTCATGGAATTGTAAAATCTCCATTGAATCCGGTGAAGAGGTGCTTGGGCTTGTACAGTTTTGCATTCTAGTATTGTAGTCTTGATCATTGAAGCATCCCATGAGTTGTGTTGGAGCTAGAGTTGGTGCTTGTGATGGAAATGACACTTGACTTGATTGATTGTGGACTAGAGGAGATGGTGATGGAGATTGGCCTTTCATGCTTGGACAAGACGATGAAGGCGACGACGACGATGAACGCGAAGATTCTTCCATCTTTTGAAGTAATCTTGGCATCCAAAAGCTTCGAACCGCGTCTTGAAACTTCTTGCTATTTGCGTCGATTTTGAGTTGCCGCGCTTGTTTCTGCACCCTTGTTCTCCAATAATTCTTTATCTCATTGTCTGTTCTCCCTGGCAAATTTTGTGCAATCCTAGACCACCTATAGAATTACCGATAATCCGATGTCGACGACGACATAAATGTTAGATTAATATATACATGAAAACAAACAATTGTTGCTGTCTCATGCATTGAATTATTGACATTAGTTACCTATTTCCCCACTTGGAATGAAGTTCAAGAATCAAAATCTGTTCTTCGAGGGTGAGGTTACCGCGCTTCACATCGGGCTTAAGATAATTCAGCCACCTCAATCTACAACTCTTCCCAGTCCTCTTCAATCCTGAAAGATCAACAATTTCACATAACAATTTAGTTCTTTAGTGGGCGTTAATTAATTCCTCCAATTCATTAACATGCCATTCAAATTTTACAAATTCATAACAATTTTAATTTGCTACCTGAACATTTCGCTAGCATATCCCAGCGGCCCTCGCCGTGAAAAGCAATGTAGTGCATGAGCAGATTGTCTTCTTCAAGAGTCCATGGCCCTCTCCTTAGCTCCAAGTCTTCCTCATCATTCATACAATTCTTCTTAGTACTACTATTAGAAGACATGATCACCTTTTTTTTTTTTCTTTTGAGTGACACACCTATAATACCAATAGAACTGCAAGTACAAATCAAAAGAACTCAAGAAGAAAAGCTAAAGAAGATTTTTTTTTTTTTTGGGAGTGTTCAAGTTCAAGCAGTGAGGGCTTTAGGTGGCCAAGATTAATTTATAGAGCTTCCACAAGTCCCAACATGGTTCATCAAGCTTAATTTTTGAAAATAGAACTTCAAAACATGTAACCAAAAAAGGAAAATCCAGCTGGATTTTCATTCAATTTTATTTTCCACCTTTTTTTATTTGCCTTACCTACAAATCAAAACTAGAATTTACATGCATGGGATAACCCCCCTTTTTTTTTGTCTTGTGACCCTATATTATTCTGACTAATTTGAGTCCGAGCACTGTTAGAAACATAGATAGTGGCAAGATTTCACAACGATACACGCTAAGATTAAAACTCTGGTCGTGCTTAATTAAGAGACATCCAATTCCTTACCACTGAATCCAACATCCTTTGTTGAGAGAATGACCCTTTCATGACCACGAAAAAACATAAAAGTCTTTCAATACTCTTATACATGACAAGACCCAACAATTTTTTATATAATGTGATCTTAACCTTCTCAATAGTTTTGAATTTGTCATCAATTATCAAAGAGAGCTAATGAAATCATTTGGATAAAATTTAATGGGACCCTTTATTACATAAGCCAATCTAACTAACTGTTTAAAACCTGAAATCAATATATTTATCAAAAATCAAGAAAAAAAATGTGATTTAGTCATAAATTAAATGAGAAAAACTTTGGTGGCCTTTAGTGGGAAAGCTTGGTTTATTTTCCTAGAAAATTTCTTTTCTAGATTCTTTGCTACTGCAAAGGAGACGTGTTTGACTGAAAAAAAAATATTAATCTAAGGGGTCCATCAAAACGTGAGTTAATATTTTTTGTCTAAGGTGAAGGCATGAACTTGAGTTCAATGAGAATATTAAACTAATGTGCTCTTGCTTTGATGTCCATAGATGTCTGGTTTGTGTTGCAACAGTGTATTTCCCAATGTGGGTCTTTGTTTCACCAATCTCACAACATTTAGATACAAAGACAAACATATGTCTGAGCAGCTAAATTTGACTTAAAACACACTTAAAACCCTCTCTTTCTACATTCTTGTTGTTTCAAAACAAGGGGTCTTTTGATTATCAAAGCAAATGTATATGAAAACAAGAATAATTTTATGTGATCTTCTTTTTTTTTTTTTTTTTTTATATATAACTTCACAAGATAGTTTAAAAAAGTGCACATGTTGCCTTGTCTCCTTCAAGCTTAGTTGATCATATAATGTTCTCTAACAGTGAGCCCCTCATGGTTCACCTCCCAAGATTTTAAGTTTTGTGAACACATTTTTATTTTTTGAGCTAAGATTTGCTTGATGTAACGAGAGACCTATGTTTTTTTGAATAAGTGGTGATTGTGGCTTGAAAAAAAAAATAATGAAAAAAATAAAGAGAGGGAGAGGAGGTGTTGGGACAAATAATGAGTGAAAGTGATAATTGATGGATTGAAGAAAAGAAAGCCTAAGGGGGGTGCACTTGCTGAAGAGGTTTAACTTGTTTGAAGTGGACTTCCATATTGGGCCAGCATCACTATTAGTAGGGATGGTGTCCTTTTGTCAAATACCCATTTTAGAGTAACAAAAGAAAGTTCCTATTGGCACTCATGGGAGCTAAAAGAGTGATACCATTGGACATTGAGGCTGTTGGTAAAGAAATAGATGCCCCTTATGAACGATTAGGGTTTCGATTTTGGTGTGTGGGTGGAGGGTTTTGTTTGAAAGTAGATGCCCCATAAAGGACCCTTAAAGGACAATCAAATTTTTAATCCCGATGTGTACATGGAGCAATTGTCGCTTGAAACTAGATGCCACTTACAAATCAGAGTTTAATCCTGACGTGTGCATTGGGTGGTTATCGTTTGAAACTAAATGCCCTTTAAACATAATTATGTTTTTAATCTTGAAGTGTGCATGAAGCGATTTACAGTGTAAGGACCGCCCACTATATGTGTCTCATAGTGCTCAAACCCGAATTAATCAGAGTTTGCAACACCAAAAAAAGCCCTCCAAACTCTTTCATTTCATAGGATACTTTGCTTATAACAATAGCCAAGATGATGACATAAATTTGATAGTGATATGCAAAGTCTCACTCTCTTTTTCTTCAACTCTATTGATGAGTTGAAAGATGACCATGGCCATATGGACCCATGAGGACCCATGAACTCCAAAATGCAATCAATTAGTCATGGTTAAAAACAAAGGGTTCAATCATCGGTGCATGCCGATATCCATCCACTGTTCGACGTCGAAATCCCAAAAATGTTTGTGTTCAAGAATGCCTGTGATCACATTTCTTAAGTTCATCATAAAAAGATCAGTTTCATGAAGAAAGCGTGCATGCTTGTGCAGTAATTTCTGAAAATGATGTTCAAAGGTTTGTGAGCTGTATCAATATCATGGCGTGGCACCTAGAGTTATATTTACTGTTACATAACATGAGTACAGGAGAGGTCCAGCTGAGAAGCGTGTCCTAAATGAATTTTTCACTTCTCAAGTCCTGCCCTACCTACATTGTATAACAAAGGCATTTACATGTTCCAACAGTGTGCACATGCATGTACAAGAACACCTTCATAGTGAACAGTACTTGAATGCCAGATTCTGATAACTGAAAAGTATTTGAAAGACTAGTTTTGTAAGTTTAGTGTCGATTCAAATGCACAATTTAAATGCAGTAAATTTTGCAGATGACCATCTTTGTAAAGTTTTCATTAAATTTACTGCAATCAGAGGTTTAAAGGGTTATATTTTCAAAGTAAAATTTGGTACACAGTTCCGGGTTCTAGCCTTGTTTCTCTAGTTTTAGTTGGGGATGTGTGCACTGGAAAGTCTGGAATGTAGTCGCCTATCGATTAATAGCGATTTCATCATGAACGTTATAAGTGTAGATCTTTCCCAGATAATACTGAGGTTTTTTGGAGAAAAACTTTGAACTTGCTAGTTCAAGGTGAGTTAAGTTGAGACGATATCGGTATCTGCAAAAATCCACATGGTTATAATAAAAAGAGTTTCTTTGGATCATCTAAGATGAGCCAAGCCAAAAATTGGGTTTGACGTCAGAGTTGTGAGATTCCATTAAACTTGCCTACTTAATAAATCATGCTAAAGATTCATTTGTTCAAGAAAGATGAATCAATATTCCTTTTTTCATGTCTCTGAATCAGTAGAATGTCTCAATATTAAGACACATTTGGGAGACATCTTGCAAGAATTAAGGATAATTCTTTGTATCCATTCATTAAAATAAACCAGATCATATCTGGGGATCCCAAGTGTCAGATAAAAAGTTAAATGAAATATTTTACCTGTTTGATTCCTGACATGCCTCCAATTATGTTTATAAACAAATCCAAGAGCCTACAACAGACAATGAGCAGGTAAGTCCTTTCATATCTGCACAATTCAAACAGGCTCAAAGGTGAAAATTGAAGGATTAAAAGAACCTTCACTGTAAATGTTTCGAGATCAGTGTATCGAAAAGGCGTCAAAGTTCATTATTGAGTACCTGATGTGCAATATCACAACATTCACATTACTAGCTCAAAAATCTGAAAAACAATGGTTAATGCATTATTCACTCTCCTTGACTGAATAAAAATCATCTGTCCACATTTTAACACAGATAAAAAATGTTTCAACGAACAGAAAATAACATGGTAACATTTTTTTTTCTCAACCAAGAAACCAAAGTCAGATGTATGAGTAGTCAATATGAGTAGACTCTTCAAGGGGTGACATGAATGGCACAATGAAGGCATATCCTGGTTGGAAATCACAAACAAATAACCATCTCATATCCCATCTCCATGTGATTCAATGTCAGGCAGTCAAAAGATCCATACATTTCGTGCCGCGGCGAGGTGATGAATCGTGTACTTACAGTCATGTCACAAAGAGTGTCCATTCAAACCGTCCAACCAGGACAAGATTACTCGCGCCCCTTTCTCCCATGAACAGTCCAACATGATGTCATGGGCAACCCCTTCGACGCAGATTGGTATCACACCATAAAACTTTGCCGTCTCGCAAAGCCCTTCATTATCCTGCGAACATCAATGCACCATTACTTTAAAGGTCGATTCTTAACCAAAGAAGGAAATGGCTATAAAGTTGGATGGTCTTTCTACAATAAAGGCACCTTCAAATTGTAGTTGGAAAAAAAAAAAAGCCTCCGAAGTGTAGAGAGGTCCATTTCGGTTTGAGGCAATGACAACCCAAAAAGACGTAGGAAGTGGGAACACATCCAAATATCTTAAGTAGTGCTAAATCATGTGATGTGCATAGTATGGATGCTTTGAGTTTACAAATTCAAAGCCCGTCCCTTACCTATAAAACAACAATAAAAACATCCAAGCCTCACAATCCCAAATTAGTTGTGGTCGACTGGATGGATCAAACGCTTACACCTAGCTTAATGCAGTTGATGATGTGCTTTCATAAGCATTTAAATATTATCCTTAATCAATATCATCACTTATCTATCCTTCAAGAAAATAAGAACATTACAAACAAAGATAGAGCATTGACACAGTTTTCCATCCTAGTCATGGTTGTGGGCCTTGTGGCCTGTGTGGATTAACAATTTCCTAAAGATTCAAATTGTTTTAACAGCAATCATACAATAGTGCCCATCATGATCCATATTGTAAAACCAAATGATGTATAAAACCAGGAAGAAACTTCCTTCTGTTATTCTCTCTTCATATGCAGGATGAGGTGTGGAAAGGAAAATTGCTAATTCTTAATTTCGCATTCATCATTGATTTTTTTTGAACGTTTTTGTTCTGTTCAACAGCAACTTAGAAGATTATAAGGTACTAAATTTAAATCTTTCATAAATGACTAGTTTAAAAACATTTTGGAAGATGATAAGAAACTTACAATTTATGAGCAAAAGCACAATGTACTTTCTTTCGGTATTATGATGAGACTGTTGTGTGCATTCCTCTCAGAAAATAGAAACAATGATTACAAACTGAATTACTTGTTTTCTATAAATTGGAAGCCCTTGCATAGGTCTTCAACAACATAATAAATATTAGTGACTTGTACTAATTCAGTCCTACACCAGGATCTAATGGACTTTCTTGCCTAAAAATGTAGATGATATTGTTTTTTTGCAGCTTGCTATTTGCAGATGATACTGTTTTGATAAACAAAACAAGAAATGGACTAAATAGAAAATCAATTAGAGCTTTCAAGAAATACGCAAGCGTCTCAAGGCTTTGAGTTGAGTAGGACTAAGATTGAATATATGCATTGTGAGTTCACAAATAGTAGAAATCAAAATAATAGAGTTGTACAATTAGGAGCAGATTGAGAGGTGGAAGTTCCAAAGATGAATCATTTTAGACATCTAGGATCAATCGTACAAAAGGACGGGTGTATTGAGAATGATGTTAAGCATAAACTCAAGCTAGATGGAATAATGGAGGAGATCGACAAGTGTAATATGTGACAGAAAAATTGAAAATTCTATAAGATTGCAATTAAGCCACCTTTGCTTTGTGGGAGTGCATGTTGAGTGGCAAAGAAATAACACATACATTAAATAAGCACCATAAGATGCGGATGTTAAAGTTTTTTTTCTTTTTTTTTTTAATAGTAAACAAGAATTTTATTCAAACTGAAAAAATGTTTGAGGACCAGTGGTTCTCACATACATAGTAACAAAAAAAAAATGCTAAACTAACCAAAACTAATGAATACATGTAAAGATTTTGAGCCGTCAATTCTCTGTTTAGTTCTCTATGTTAAAGTTGATGCTTGATAATACTCGAAGATAGAATAAGTAAGAAGATTCAAAGAAAAGTAGGAATAATTCTTGCTAATTAGACAAGTACCATCACAATAAGAGTGCTAATCAGTTGAAGCAAAAGCAAAATGCAAGGTAGATAAGAATGCTTAAGAACCTTGCTCTCTAAGCAGGAGGTGGGCTTGGCTCAGAAAAAGAACCAAATGACTCTTAATCAGTTACTAACTTACTACTTTAAGTATAGTTGAATAAATCTGTGTGGCCGTGTGATAGACAGAAGTCTCCGAGGAGCACATTAAATATAACAGAATAAGATGATGTTAACACCAAAAAGGCATTACACTTACGATCAAAATGACCAAAGTTACAAGATATTGAAGGAAAAGGAACCAGAAACTGGCGAAACCATTAGTGTTCTAAGGAGCACCTCTTGTTCTTTCAACACAGGTTAACTTTACTTGCAACCATTTGTCTACAAAGATTATAGATAAATGGACTCATAATTAAACTCAACTTCAACAGAAGATTCAAGAAGACATGCTCATAAGCAACCAAAGTGCACTGAAAAAGGATGGAGGAAATCCCTATTCCTCTTATGGTCCTTTTACAAGCTTTCACTAAACACCTTACTGTTTATATAATCAACCCAATAGGTTTATTCGCCTATTTTAATTTAAAATATGGCATTTCAACCATAATCACAAACAAGTAAAAGCAAATCGATTTCTCATGCACATTGAATAAATACCCCCACTCTTTTCAGCTGAAACACACTTCCCCTCAACATAAAAATTCCATGCACAAAGTAATCAATTTGAGACTCACCACAATGAAGTCATTACTTGCACCAACTACAAGGATGTTAACAGAAGATTTTGGTACTGAACGAACAGGAAGAGATGCATTGAGCTTCTTTAGATCAAACAATGACATTCTTGAACTTTCCTTCATTAACTCCTGATAGCTGTGACGAATAAAAGGGCAGCAAGTCAGTTCTCAAAATGGTCAACATTTTTTGGGCATCAAATCAACAGGATTTTCCACATTCTTGTTAGGTTAATCATGTTGGATGACACCTTTTAGTAGCTGAATCTGCAGTCTCAGAGAACCGATTCATTTCAGTAATGCATGTTTGCATTTACAAGAATGCATCTTTTGAAAAGTCGAAAAAAAATGCGCAACACAGGAACATTACTTCTACCCCCAATTTTACCATTAAAACAACTTTCATCAAAACCAATCAATCTTCTGCTTTTAAGATCTAAATATTCAATCTTACACATCCACTATATTGGAGACTTGGAGTAGTTTGATCTTCATTTTTAGGCCCCTAGTGAAAGCTACAATTCTTCTTCAAACAGTAAGCAGACAAAGTGGGAAAGCATTAGTTTGGAAGAGGTCTGGGACCAAGCATCTTTGTTAACATGAGCTTATTAACCAGTTGCATATTTGGGATTGCTTCTTTTGTACAGGGAGGGGTAGGATTGCTCGGTCCAGCCCCTACTCGACAGGTACAGCTTTATGTCTAGTGTTAACCCAACACATCAACCATCTGCCACAATGAGCTCATATTTATTAAGAACTGAATCCATCCAGGTCTTTGACAAACCATACACGCTTAAGTAACTCGACGCATTGAATATAAATAAGACTTGAAGCTCTAGCTTAAAGAACAGCTACCATTTAGCAGTTGTCAAACTCAAGTAAACTAAAGGTTAAACAGGTCAAAACTCTGAAATTTTTTAAGATATATGGATCATTGTGGTGAAGCAATTCAATTATAGAGGAATGCATGGCATGCTTCCTTTCTGAGCCCATCAAGTGTGACTATCTATAATAAATTAACTCATTATCAGAAAATTATTGTTGTTTCTAAAAGTAATGGCATCTACTGCTTTCAGGTAAGAGACAGAACAAACTATCATGGACAAACCTCTGAGCAAGGTGGTCATCCATCTCTTTCGAGAAAAATGTTTCTTTACAAAGAGGTAGAGAAGTTGCGAAACCTTTTGCTGCCAAGCTAAGCGTCACCTGTTCAAAATCCATTTATCAATTAAATCGGAGAGAATTCAGGTTCCTTCTTCAGAGACAAAAAATGAAGAAAACAAAAGGAATGCAATCCACCCACCATTCTTAGTTTAAATTTAGCAGAATAATCAATCATACAAAATAATGGAATATTGAGAATGACAGCCGTTACGCATAGAATTCTAGCTCGATGGAAGAAGTGGAGGAGCGCAACAAGTGTGATATGTGACAAAATATCTCTACCAAGCTAAAAGGACAATTTTATAGAGATGCAATTAGGCTTGCTATGCTTTAAGGAAGTGAATGTTAGGGGGTAAAGAAACACAACAAATACACAAAAAGAATGTAGCGAGAATGAGGATGCTTAGGTGGATGTGTGGTAAAACAAAAGAAATACAAAAATTTAAAGAAAAGTAGGAGTAACACCAATTGACGCAAAAATTAAGGAATGGCTGTTGTGGTGGTTTGGACACCTCCAAAGATGGTCTACATATGCCCCGTTAGAAAACTCAAGTTAATAGAAACTGAAGATATTTGACGATGTAAGGGTAAACTGAAGTTAACTTGGGACACATTGATTAGGAAGGATTTACAAAATTTGAAAAACACACCATCAAATGTACTAAATCGAGCGCAATGGAAGAGTTTGATCCATATAGCAGACCCCAACTAATTTGGGATTGAGGCTTTGTTGTTGTTGTTGTTGTTGATTTAGATGATATGAGGGTTTCATCCATAAATAAAGTTTTTCCAGATTAAGCTACAATATGGAACAAGTATCAAGATGTCCAAATAGGATAACTAATCAACTTAATTAATAAAGCATTTTTCCTGACTAGGGGTCAGTTATGTAGATTCATTTTCTCCACTTTGATTCATTAGGGATTAATCCATAGTTACGAGTAGTTTTAACTTTCATAATTAATCAAGATCCATGCCATTCAAGTTCTTTCTCTTCTCCCGGATTAATTTTAATACACAAGTTTTCCTCATTGGTGCAGGTAATGGTCTATGTTTGTTGTCAGGGTGACAACTGCACCAGCACCCCATTTCAGACCACTCAATGAGGTCACACAAGACCTTCGTTTTTTGGAAAGAAAACAAAATTTAAGTGAAAATGTACGGTGTGTGAGACGAACAAACCAACTTGTTACGAATAAAACATTAACTGTAGCTGGTGTCTTCCCTCCACTCATTAAGAAAAGATATACATTTGCTCTACAGCTGGAAAAGCTCCATTTGAATACCTTAAAAGCAGCAACTGGCTTGGAGAAGAGGTAACGCCATACTAAACCACTGGACAAATAAAAAAATATTCAGACTCCATCAAAGCACATAATGAGAAAAATAAAGATACATGGCATATAGCATATGAGCTCTCACCTATTCCCAGAAGGAGGTACTGAGCAGACAAGTGCAGATCCAGCAAGTTTTGGATTTGAATTTCCTACATTTGACAAAATGGCAACAGTCGTAATGATGAAAAGAAAAAGAATAAGCTTATGAGGCGTTTGTATCGTGGCATTTCAACCTAAAATATTATAATTTTTACACATTCAAAAATTATTTCCACAAGAAACATGAAGATTCAGAACTATTTATCTGAACAATGACTACATGCAGGCTCCTCTACCATCATCCTTTGCCTCTCATTCCTTCTCTTCTCTAGCAAGTATTATTTTCAAAAGATAAGAAAAATAACAAAAATTTTGTCCACAAATAATAAAGCGTCTAAATCGACTTCAAGATCCCCAAGAAGCTTATGCTTCATTTCAAAGGCCATTAAATTATACTGAAAACAGTGACTCCCTTGGACCAGACAAATTAAAAGGGCAGCTAATCCAACATCTAATCTATGGGTAGAACCCACAGGGTCGTTACGCAATGGAATGTGATTGGATATGTAATGCATAACTAGCCAGTGCCACTAACAGGTGACCTTTATGAGCTACTGTCCGCGCAACTAATTAGTGCCAAGATTGGTTTACCTGAAAATTGGCCATTTATCATATCTGAGATGTATGATTGAACAATTAGCCCACCAAATGAATGTCCGAGCAGCACAGGAGGGGATCTGACTTCTTTTCTATGAAATTAGCAACATTGTCGGCATGTGTCTACTGCAGAGTTTTGGTGATAACAGATAAGAAACAGCAGTAGGTTCAACTACAATTTTAAAGCATGGAAAATAAAGAGGAAATCATACTTGAGAATCTGGTCAAATAAGGGTGCCAAAATACCTGAAGAGTACCAGCAGCAGATCCTGGAGGACAATCACTTTCACCCTGAATAAATAACCAGTTTACTGAATCAGTCGGGATTTGCTAGCACAATGTAGTGAGGTACAAATGTACCTATAAATTCTTGTAACTTCTGCAATCCATTTGAGAAAGGCATGCAGTTGGTCCAATTGCTTTGTTTACTGAACAGTATTTCATGTTAGTATGCAATCAAGAAAACAAACAAAATTTGAAGTGCATTTTGATCCCAGGTTAATGGCTCAACATTTTGAAGGTGTCACTCCGGCATTTGACAACAATACTTCCTATCAACCAATTGACAATATTCTATTCTGACCAAGTTCATTCAATTTCATATTAAACTAGGAAAAACTAGGGAGAAGATGCAAGGACCACTTTTTTTTTATAACCATGGGTGTCCGAAGCTTTTTCCGCTCTTCTTACTTTGGTTCGACTAATTAGACGATGCAAGGACCACTGTTATCTGGTGGGAAAAGTTTCTCTTGGTTGAGAATAATTTCTAGAACAAGCTAAGAAGTTATGTGAGTTCGTCTTTAAAAATAAAAGGAGTTAGCTACTCACTCAGCCTCTGCCATTTGGATCTTATGTATTTTAAAGCATACCGCTTGATGACAATTATCCTAGCCGATTGTTGACATTAGGATAGATTGTATTCTTTCATTATGCCTTAAAAACCAAGTTCTGGTTAAACTACAGTGTCATGTTTCTTACTCCTCATGTTAAGGTACTTTTCCACATTATTATAAACCCTTGTAGTTCTAGTGGTTTCTTTGTTTTTCTTCATCGTGATCACATTATTATTCTTGCGCACCATGTGGTCTCACATCTCATCCAGTCATTAAGGGATAGAGATTTGGCTTATCAGATGGTTTGTTGTCCCTCATCACCGTTAGTTTCCACCTCAATTTGATAAGCACCAAGTCAAAATGAGCTTTCTTATAAACATAAAACATATCATGGAAATTAGTCCCTTTTCCTTTAATTGAAAGCCATGTTCTATGCCATCTTATGCCTATCTCATAATCAATCAGAATCTCGAGAACTCAGGCCAACTCATAAGTTCATAACATCAAACTATTGACAGGTTTTCACTCTTTTACAAGACTCCCTTTAAAATTAAAATGCAAGTTTCTGCACTCGTCAAAATTCTGTCAAACATCTACTGAAACATCAAACAATCAAATAACAACAACAATTCAGTGCCCTCAATGGACCGCCCTTCCCAATTTTTTGTGTCGATTGGTATTGCTCCTACTTTTCTTTGAATCACTCTATTTCTTTTTCTAACTTTATAAGTTTTACCACGCATCTACTTAAGCATCCTCCTTTTCTCAACCTTCATTTTACGCATGTGTTGTTTCTTTACTGCCCAACATTAACTTTAAAGAACTCAAACAACACTAAAATTATTACTTTGAAAAACCATACAAAACCCATATCAAGGCTCACATTCATCAAAATCTACAGAATTACACCCAAAGAGACACCAACATTACATGACCAAGCAAGATAACAACGTAGCAACTGAATCTATTCAGTTTCTACTATGTCAAGTTTTCTAATTGGGGCATTTGCAATCTCACAACTGCCCTTCCTTAATTTTTGCATCAATTGGTGTTACTTCTACTTTTCTTTAAATCTTTCTATTTCTTATTTTAACTTTACGACTTTTACCACACATCTACCTAAGCATCTTCATTTTCACTAAACTCATTATACGCATGTTGATTGGTGCTGCTCTTACTTTTCTTTAAATCTCTCTATTTTTGATTCTATCTTCACTAATTTTACCATACATACACCGAAGCATCCTCATTTCCACTACATTTTACGCTCATCTCGTTTTTTTACCGCCCAACATTCGCATCAAAGAACTCAAAGAACACTAAAATCATTACTTCCAAAAACCAAACAAAACCCACATCAGGGCTCACATTATGCATCGAAATCTACACAATCAGACCCAAAAAAGACACCAATACCATCACCTGACCAAGCAAGCTAACGGCGTAGCAATCGAAACCGGACCGCGAAAAGAAGGGGAGCCAATGCTCCGCCCAACACCAGGCTGCATGAAAGCTCCCATGAACGAAAACCAGAGGTGGGGTTTTCTCGTTGGTCTGCACAGATCTCGATGATTCCTCAAATGGGTATCTCTGGATCCCCTTTTGGAAGATGAACTCCATTTGTAGCCCAGAAGGGAGGGCGTGGAAGAGACGGGATTGGCCCTCTTTGAGCTGATAAGGGGACCCCATTTTGGGGGGTCTGGTGGAGAGGACTGCGAGGGACTGAACTGTGTGTTTTTGCGGTGGTGGTGGGGTGGGTGAAGGGACGAAGTGGGGTTGATTGAACGCAGAGAGCGGAAGCCATGGCAGAGCAAGAGAGGTTTTGGCTTTCACTGTAACGTTATCGATTTGGGAATCGTTGGTTCATGAATCGGACGACTCGGTGGAGTTGGATGAGTTGACTCGGAAGGCCCGTTGGGATGGTTTGTACGAACACCTATAAATGCTTCTTCTCATGTTAAAAAACTTTTCCACTCACTAGAAATCGAAAAAATTAATTTGGAAACTGTATCATCACTTATGACATATAATTAATTATAGTAAATCAAACGCAATCAAAAAGTTTGATTCATGTAGTTGATCTTTAATTAATTTTATAAGATTATTCTAAATTTTCAATTCAATATTTATGTAGGTGACAATTCTGTGTCAATTATATGATAGGCAACACACTGTAATTTTTTATGGGAAGTGCTAGCATGCCTTGAGCAGGACATGCACAAGGACCACACATTCATGGTTTGCCGTTGATACACCTCGACGCCTCGAGAATCAAGGGAAGCTCGTGAGTGTGTGTCCCTCGTGCATGTCCTGCTTGGTTTCAACAATATTTTCCTTTTTCCATTAAGAAGACTCTAATCTTACTCGCCAAAGCATCTCTGTGACATGAATGATGTATCACTTATCAAAAAGCAAAATTTAGAGAGGTCTTGGGTTCAACTCATCTTTAGTGAGATGGATCATGGATGAGGTATCACTTGCCAAAAAATCAAGATTTAGAGAGGCGTGGGTTCAACACTTGTTGTAGCAAAAAAAACAAAAAACAAAAAACAAAAAAAAAAAAACTATAGTCTAACCCTAACTCTAAATGTTGGCACATGTGAGAGCACAAAGAACTTAAAATTTATTTTAATCAATATTCAAAAGCCCATATGGGCCTAGGGCCCCACTAACTAAGGCTTAAGCCTGGTTTGCTGTAATAGAACACATCATACTATAGAAAAAAAAAAAAAAAAAAAAAAAGTTCTTTGAAATACAATTATACATGTATAACTTAGTTATTAGCTTAGTTAAATTAGTAATTAAGCGTACTTTCTACACATTTGGTAATTAATTTGGTAGAAGAAGAGTTGTATATATTTCTTAAGTCGGCCAAGTGAGTTCTAATTACGGTGAGATTAGCACACATCATGATGTAGTTACCAATATTACTACATAGAGATGTCTTGTATTATTCACACTGCTTAAGCAGAGTTGTTGTGCAAGTGGACCAATTGTAAGGCTTAGCATTCCTAAAACGTACTACATTGGTGCCCCATGTGTCTACAACACGGTCACACCTTGCTTACCATATCATTGAAGTGATTCAAAACATTTGGAAAAACAAGAAGAAAAAATTGATATTCTAAACATTTTTTTCTTCAAAAAGAAATAATGGGCTACAAATCATTTAAATTCAACCAGAATTTATAAGGGTATATTGCATGTCAATCAAATGTTTGATAATTTTTTTAAAAAAAAGAAAAGAAAAAGAGAATAATAAAAACAAATTAAGTTCTAATATTTCTATGAAAATACTAGAATGTCATGACTAAAATATACAGATGCATATGTTTTTCATTTTTTTTTCAACTCACATTGATGTGACATCTAATATCGTTTTTTTTAAATGAAAAGAGATGGTACTTTCAAGATTTTATTAATTTCGTAAAAATATTTTACAGTCCAAAGAGATTGAGTACCCTCGTATCTCAACCCTCGAAAGTGATTTTATAAGAGGATTGATTGCCTTTGTTGAATGATGTGGCATCTCATCTTAACGTTTAGTCACATTGGCAAAAAAAGTGCTTTTTAAAAAGATTGAGATTACATATATTGATTAAGTCAAAGTTATTTATTTATTTATTTTAAGAGGGAGTCAAACTCACGACCTTCTAAAACCTTACATTTTTGGCAAGTGATGTCCCTATCATCTCACCGTAAATGTTTTGACTTGATTAAATCGAAGTTCAGACGCTCAATCAAGAAAACTCAGTTAGTTTTATGAATCAATTAATCCATTTTGCCAAGCTTATCTAAAATAAACGACTATTCTTGTGATAAGAAATTATTTTAATTTGAGTTTAAAAAAATTACTTTAATTTGATTAGTACTGTTATTTTCATAATCTCATTTAATAGTAAACAAATTTCTAATCGATCTCACAACAAAATAAGAATATTGTTTGATAGAATAATTCAGAACCAAGTGAAGATGCTCCATGTTATGTGAGCCAAGCTTCCTAAAACATCTATGTCCCACGTGTCTAAAATATTTAGACACCTTAGTCCTATTCATTAAATGAGACTTGCCATTTAGTGCTTAATGATCTAACGTGACTAACTTGATCCTAAGGACTTATAAATAGTAATGACATTAATTCATTATAAAGGGAAAAGAACTATATATGTGACTTTTGAGTCACTTATGGCACTCCTATAGCAGAACAACCAAACACATGAGGGTACCCCATGTGTTTCTAAGTTTGATATTCATTATTAAACATTTCTATATGTCAATAAGACATACTATATATCAAGTGATTGATGTTATAATTTGATAAATAGAACCATAGTATGCATCAAGTTGTTTTCTAGTGTTAGAGAAGATCAAACCCTAGATTTGTGAAGAACAATGAAGCACAGACTGAGTGAATGAAAAACCTCATATCTGTGTTTTGTGTGTTTATATATCATTCTTGTAAGTAATGTACAATCGTAGGATCTAATGAATCTCAGCCATCAGATCTGTGAGGTGCATATTGAGCTGACTCAACAACAACTCAACAGTTTCCACACTCATTATACATTTACAGTTTTACTTCACTACAATACACTCAGTACTTACAGAGAATTACTATTTACTTATTACATCATTAGTGATTAACCTTTACATCCCCCTCAAATGAAGGGGGAGCAAAGCAATTACCCAAATTTTGCTTCTCAAATAGACAAAGCGAGGTGCATACAAAGACTTCGTAAAATAGTCCGCAACTAGGAACATGTAAAATAGACAGTTGACCTGCAAGAACCTTGTCCTTAACAAAATGAACATCCAACTCTATATGCTTAGTCTGAGAATGGTATACAGGATTATGAGCAAGAGCTTGGGCGCTAACATTATCACACCAAAGAATTGGTTTAACAGGTAAAAGAAGATGCAATTCAGATAAAAGAGACTGCACCCACGAAACCTCAACAATAACTTGAGCCAAAGCCCGATATTTCCCTTCAATACTAGACCTTGCCAAAACGTGCTGCTTTTTAGTCTACCAGGCAATCAAATTAGAACCACAACAACAACAACAACAACAACAACAACAACAACGTAGCCTCAGTCCCAAATTAACTGGGGTCAGCTATATGGATCAAACTTTTCCATTGTGCTCGATTAAGTGCAATTGATGGTGAGCTTTGCAAACCATTCAAATCCCTCTTAATTAATGCATCCCATGTTAACTTTGATCTGCCCCTACCTCGTCGAATTTCTATAGTTTCTATTGAGTTAAGTTTTCTAGTTGGAGCATTTGTAGGCCGTCTTTGCAGGTGACCAAACCATTGCAACCGCCCTTCCCTAATCTTTGTATTAATTGGTGCTACTCCTACTTGTCTTTGAATTTCTATATTTCTTACTCTATCTATACGAGTTTTACCACACATCCACCTAAACATCCTCGTTTTTGTTACGTTCATTTTATGTAATTGTTGTTGCTTTACCATCCAACATTCACTTCCATAGAGCATAGCTGGCCTAATTGCGGTCCTATAAAATTTTTCTTTTAACTTAGTAGGGACATTTCGATTACAAATCACCCTTGTTGCACTCCGCCATTTTTTCCATCCAGCTTGAATTCTATGTGTGACATCATTCTCAATATTACCATCGTTTTGTATGATTGATCCTAAATATCTAAAGTTGTTTACCTTAGGAACTTCTATTTCCCCTAATTTTACTACTCCGTCATCTCGATGTCTAGTGTTTCTAAACTCACAGTGCTTGTATTCGGTTTTCCTCCTACTCAACTTAAAGCCTTTAGATTCTAATGTATTCCTCTAGAGTTCTAATTTTCTATTCACTCCATCTTTAGTTTCATCCACTAAGACAATATCATCTGCAAATAACATACATCATGGTATATCCTCTTGAATATGTCTAGTTAGTTCATCCATAACCAAAGTAAATAGATATGGGCTTAAAGCCGATCCTTGATGTAGTTCTATCGTAATGGAAAATTCTTTTGTAACTCCTCCAAATGTCTTTATACGTACTCGTTACTACTCCATCATACATATCCTTAATAGTGTCTATGTAACTAGCATGCACTCTTTTTCTTTCTAGAACCCACCAAAGAACATCTCTAGGGACCCTATCATATGCTTTTTCTAAATCTACGAATACCATATGAAGATCTTTTTTCTTTTCTTTATATTTTTCTAACAATCGTCTTAAGGAACAAAAATATTCAAATAGCTTAAAATGAAATAACTGTGCATTTTCTAGCTTGTTTACTTACCTTGATCTACACGCTTATTCCTAACCTATCCGGCCTCCCAACACTCCAAAACGCGTTCTCGAACCTCCGTATCTCTTCTTTAGATTTTTTGATATTATTTAGTTTCAATTCAAGTCTAATATCCTTGGTTTAGAACTCTTAAACCATACAAATACTGCGACCAAAGTACACTCGAGAGCTATTTCTAAAAATAACACTTTATAATAATTTCAAAGTATTATCAACTAGCCCACTAGAGTTACGGTTTTAACTATGAAAACCTCATAATTTGTCGTGACAACCAAAAAGGAACTTGTACTACTCATGGCGTACTTTCCATAGACTCCAAGAGTACTCAAATTGGATCACAAATGGAGAAGTTACGAATTTTCTAATATAGCATGTAAACTTGACAAAAAAATGTCTAATTCCTCAAAACTCAATAATAAATGCCACGAAACCACTCGATATCAACACCAAAATATTTCCACGGCTCGTGGAATCAAATTGTATCAAAATCAATAATCAATTCATCCGAAAACCCAATATAAACCAATATCAAGTATAAAAAATCTCCAAAACAATTATCAACTGAATTGCATTAATTCAAATCATCAAAACCTTAACCCACATCGGTGAAGTTTATCCCAAATTGATGCAAATCAATCCAATACACCAATTAACGATAATTCATGCTAATTTCTCTTGACACCCCACGAAAGAAATGGAAAAATCACGAGAATTCAAATTGAATTGAGGAAAAATGTCCGACATTGAGAATTTACCAAATTGCGGGTTGAATACCTCGTTTCTGCCGCGGAAATGAGCTTAAATTGATCGTCTTGTGATCCTCTACTATTTTGAGAAAAGAAACTAGGTGAAAATCGGATGTCGTGAGCTGCGCGAGCGAAAACCTAAATCGAGGGGTTTAGGAAACTAACGAAATGAACGTTCTGTTGAATTGAAACCAAATGAGTTTTCTTTTTTCATTTCATGTTTTATATATATTTATATATAAACCCTCATATTTCTTTTTATTTATTAATTCCCTAAAATCCTATTTCAACATGTTTTGACTTTCGGTGCTGCTTTTTATCCCGTTTTCCACCAAATTGAACCAAACTCTCGACAAAATAGTCCATTTTCATAAAATATCCAAAATAATAGTTTTGGTCACGCCAAAATCCCGAAAACCTTAACCTCTCACAAACCAATTATCTTGTCATATTTAACCAAGCTTACACCAAATTAAACTCAATCTCAAACTCAACTACTGCCAACTGACACGAAACTTGAGGTAAGATCTTACCTACACATTTTCAAAATTAATTATTTTAAATTGTTCAATCTTTTGTATAATAAATAATATAAGCATCACACAAAAATAACATACATCGGTGTCTACACCCGAGATTTGGACATACGGATCACGACGAGTGGGTCCCACATACGACCCTGAAATGGCACGTGACACGAGTTAGATTTTTAGAGTCGTTACAATAAGCTTTATGACTTGTAAGTAAACCTTTGAGAATTTTATATTTCATTTCATTGACTCTTATTAATTTACAGTCTATTTGTAGACATTGCTACTCGTAATCTCACATCATGTTATTTTCGTGTCTATTAATATTTGAATATTGTTGGCATGATGCCTTGTGAGATGTTTTATTGATTCCAATCTCTACTCTTGATGATATTCTTGATAGATAGTTGATGAAAAACATGTTATTGGGATAAGATTGAATGGATTAGACTTGTATTCTATTTCCTCGGGCTTTGTAGCCTATCTAGTTTTGAAGTCATAGAGAATTAGAAATATTGATTTTTGAAAACTAAAGTAGGGATTATCTAGTATCCATTACATGAGAGATGTGCAGTTCACATGGATATGGGTCTATCGGGGTTCCGACACTCACCACTACACTTTTTCGGCACACGAGTTATGGGACTCGGGGTGGTCGGCAATAATGAGATAGATGATGTATATGCGTAGAGCGCAGCTCCGCTATTTGTGTGAAATATGATGAGCGCACCTCCATATAGTAGTGAGAATGGTTAGGTGATAGTTCTCACCGCCGACCGGACAAGATCATCTCGACTTAGCCTGTGTCAATCTATACATTTTTAACTATGGTATTTACTTGCATTACCTGATTTAGCAATTATTTTGCTACTTTATGCTTTTAAATACCATTCTTATTGTTGGGGCATGTGTCATAGGTCAATCCATTAACTGTCTTTATGAATACTTTTAGTTAATAAAATAAAGGATTTCATTTGCTATTTATTATAATTAATTTGCATGTTTACATTATAGTAAGATCCATGGGTATTTACAGAAATATCATAAATGTCCCTAGTCGATCATTATACTGGGAACTATAATAAATTAAGAGTAGTGTGAGTCTTGATTGATGATCATATGATGATTATACGTATAGGGATACGAATCAAGATCACGAGTACTTGTTAGGGAACAAAGTACTTGAATTGACTCGCTCTGAGAACATCACATGGATTAAGTCATAGTTGTTTCTCATGATAGGTATATTTTTCATGTCCCGACTTGAGATTACCAGAGACTTCAACATTAGGAACACAATGATTTGACACAATCAAACGTTGTCTTTAACCGGACGATTATAAATGTTGTGATTGGTTATTGTGTGATCAATGTGATGAAGTTGCATGTGTAATCGAGATAGAATTTGTCCTCTCATATAAAGGGAGATATCCAGTAGATCCCTCGATGTATTAGACTGTTAAAAGGCTTAGTCTAAGTGAATTGATATGGATCAATGTCACTTGGATGTTTTTAGTCTACTTAGAGATCGAGACTAGTACGATTGAACATGTTGGATGACAATTCCATGCCTTATGCTTGATCAAAAGGATATCGTGTGACAAAAGGATGTTATATACACTATTGATTAGGTTGTATCGATTTGATATTCGTACAACTTGGGTAGTCAAATGTCTTGCTAGATGCCGCTTATGACTTGTATACCAAAATGTGTTTTGGTACACTGCCAATGTTGTATGAGCTATTAGGTCGCACACTAAGAATGGTTTTGCGAGATTTTAAGATGGTTCAGAAAAATAAATTTTATATGATATAATTCATGACTGAAATTTCATTGTGGTGTATTACACTTATACTTATTTAAGTAGGGGTATATGTGTAATTTACTTAACCGTCTATATACAAGGGTTGTATAAATAGACGCTTTAAGTTAGAACACATTGATAAAAAAATATTAAGGGTTGAAACTCTATTTTCGTTTGAGAAACGAATTAGGGTTTTCTGGTAAGCTCTGGATCATTTTGGAAAGAAACAAAAAAGTTTGATATTCTCTTAAAGCTAGCACTTCGAATCTTGGTCGTCGTTCGTGTGTTGACTGCTGGTAGATGGCGTTCGTCGTTAGCAGCGCCTTAGAGATCGATCAACCTTCAGAAAGGTATATTACGACTGAGGTATGATTAAGTTTTCATGGTTTAAACGTTTTTAATGGAATTAGATTCAGATCCGGTTGGGGTTTTTGTCAAAATTGTTTTGTAATTTTCACTGCGTATGAACCCCAAAACCCAACACTTATATCTAAAAAATGTGGCATAGAATTATTAAGTTATTATTTAAATATTACTATACTCACAGTCTAGGTTGTGATGGAGGGTGTAGATCCGTCGAGCACAGCAGCAGACCGGGGAAGGAGAAGATCGATGACTTTCTTTTAGCATTTCGGCGATTCTCTTATCTCATTTTTGTATGACTTGACTGTTACTATATTATTACTTTTTATATCTTTACTGTACATTTTGGGTTGTATAGTGGGTTGAGTGTATAGTTCCTCATTTTTGAGACTCGTATATCATACTATGTTGCTACCTTTATGATATATACATGCATGTGATGTCGTGTTTCTTGATTTTCCACATTTAGAAATTTTGAGTAGTAAGAGCTTCCGCATGATTTTTAAACTATGTGATAATATTAAAATGATAAAAAGTTTTAATTAACTCTGAAATCTAATAATATCTGAACACGTGTATTGAAGAATATAGGGACATAAAGCTGACTAATATGTAATTAAGTCTTATGTGGTTATGATTAAGGCTTGATTACGAGATTAGGTCGAGCGGTACCCTGTTTAGAAAAATGGGTCGTCACAAGTGTTTTAGATGAAAGTCTTGTAATATTATATAAAATTGATATATATATACAATATATATATTTGATATATACATGAATCTTCACGGGATCTTCATGGGGATCTCCAATGGGGATACCCGCAGAGATCCCCAAGGGTAATCCCCACGTCGATCCTCAATGGGGATACTCACGGGGATCTTCATGGAGATTACTAATGGGAATTCTCCCGCGGGGATCCCCGCGAATATATATTTTTCTCACCCTGTTCCCATACCCGCGTAGGTATGAAATTTTATTATCCTCATCATCCCCTTTTAAATTCCATCCATCCCCATTTTAAATTCTTCATCCTCATCCTCGAAATTGATAATTCAATCATCCTAGCTCTCTCCTTCTACCATTTCATTTTTAAGCTTTTCTCTTATATATATGTGTTATTTATTGTTTTAAGATACAATCTCCCCCGAAAAAATAGATATTTATATACATGATTCCCCCATATTTTTGAAAAACATAATTCAATAAAGCATCCTCTTCCTCGATTTGTTGGCTTGATGGATAAACCAATAATCTAATGAAATTGATAATTCAATCATAATTCAATAATCTAGAGTCCTAACTTTCGATCAATTAATTATATCAAACAAAATTAATTATTCCCTATTTTTTCAATAAATATCTACAAGTACATTAATTAGAAGGGAACACATGGATCATGTGCCCATTATAGTTGGAGATTTTCTCATAAATGATGAACAAAAGCAATATTTAGGGTTGGGCAAGACCGACCTATCATTCCATATAAATCAACTCTAAATTTCAAGCTCAAATTTTATGAGAGCTTAAATGAGAAAATGACAATATACGTACAAAAAGATCAAATTAACAAGCTCAGCTAAAAAGAATAACATGCAATAAAGGGCCTCTTGAGTCAAATATGTTAAGAAACCAAAACTATTATTTAGTTCTCAAAATCAGACAAAATTTACTCCATAAATGCCTTTTATCTTCCCTTCATTGACAAATGAAATCAACACTAGACTCTAACCTAAACTATAGATTTTTTGTGTACTTTGTTTTCAGACCTGAAGTGTGCTATAGGCTTATAGCTGATTGAGACATCCTACAATGTGGGAATGGTTCAATTAGGAAAGTGAAAGGGTGCATGACCTACTCTTTCTTCTTCTTTTTTTTTTTTTTTTTTTTTAATGTCAATGAAGTTGTTTTAGTTCTTTGGACGCACATCCAGATTGGAATCACACGTCTAGATTTATGATTCGAAGGCCTTTAACAACTATCTAGCAAATGTATGTATGGAAAACGTGTCACTCAATATATTTCATTCAATTTACTGTTAAATCTATTATTGTACAAGCATATTATACTGTCAACTCTAAACTAATTAAGGCTCTTGTTTTGTATACCTGTGAAACTACTTTCAACACTTGGCACTTGCAATTGATGGTGCCAAACTAAGTTTGAAATACTGGTGGGTAGCTAGTGTATGAAAATCTTAAATTGATGGGTACGGTTTGCTATAATTTCATTTTTCTCACTAGAGATACTTTGGCTAAGAGTGTGTAACCATAATCTTTACTAAACTCTTTATACATTGACCATGCACTTTCTACTTTCATTTAGTATACATAAGATTAAAATTTACAATTTATGTGGTTTCAATTAATACATTATCATATAGCTATATTTATTAAAATGCGCTTTTTAAAAAGAAAAAGGATAGAAATTGCAAAAAAAAAAAAAAAAAAAAAGCCGTAGAGAAAACCACGAAAAAAAAAAAAATGTTGCGGTTTGGTACGTGAGAGTAAAACTCCATGTTGTGCGGTTTAATAATTGTGATATTAAACTAAAACTTACTAAAATGATATTTATTTTTCTCAAAATGCGGCCTGTTTTTTTTTTGGTACGTGATTGTTTAGAGTAATGCACTCCATGTTGTGCGGTTTAATAATTGTGATATTATGCCATCTCTAACCTCTTATTGGTGCTTTTAGCTTGAGTTTTGAGATCATATATTCTAATTAATCCAAACCGACTTTATGCAAAACATATAAAAAGGTAAGTTCTCCCCAAATGACTTAAGTCTCAAGTTTGCCACACCTACAAAGCATATATATTAACCTAGCTATATGTGCTTTTAACAATCTTATATAAATATAAGAGAGAGAGAGAGGATGAAAGAAAAAATGGAATTGATGAAAGTGACTTGATAACCAAAAAGAGTGCCCATAAGAACAACTTCTCATAGATCCAATGACCCATATGTGGAATGAAACTAATGGCCATGATGAAGTGATCAAACTGACTTTTTGACTTAGCAAGATCTCCTTGAATATCAGAATATCCAACATTGATTGCAAAAAATATTCATTTTCAATACAATAGGTAGTGGCCAAGTTCCTTGATTGGTACAAGTACTTATGTATCTCACTACAATAATTCATGATAGAAACAAACAATTTCCATAAAATATTCCCACAAATTTTTGTTATATATATATATTTCAATTCAACACCAAAAGTTTGTATTGGTTGGCCCAACATTAATAGAGAGACATACATAATATATGTATATATATGTCCATGTATATCAGTATATGTGTGTATGGATTATCCATATATCCATTATATGGGCCCCACTTAGTGAAACTGAAACCATAGAATCACAACTTGCCACGTGGCCCACCAAGTACTTCACATTTAAAAAAGAAATATTTATATATGTATACATACATATGTATTTGTATTTATATATATATATATATATATACATTTGTGTGCATACCTACCATGTAATAAAAAATCAAAAACAGTGGAACTATAAGTCTCTCTGTTTCAATTACAGACAGAGACCCCCCACTACTTAAAGACACACACACATTGGCCTCTCTGACAGCTTTGTAGTTGTGGAGTAGTCATGGCAGAGTATGCAGGGGACTTGCAGAGTTTCAAAACATCTCTGCCCTTCTTAGAATTGGATTCAAACATAGAATTGATGAATCAGTTCTCAGAGCTGAACCCATGTTTGTTGGAGAATCACTTCAATTCTCAGACTTTTTTGTGTGGTGGATTTTCTAGTAATGATAGTTTCTTAGTCCAACAACAACAACAACAACAACAACAACAACCTCATATGCCTATTAGTTTTAGTGATAATCTTCAAAGTCTTTTCGATTTTGGCGGGTCGAATGCGGCGCCAATCGATCATTCGTTCGCCTCGATGCCGGGCACACATCAAGAGAAGAAGAGGAAGGCAGTGGTGACCATGTCTGAGAGCAGTTCAGGGAATTCATCTGGTGTAGTGTCAGAAACATTAGATGGAGGGAAGGGGTCAATTAAGAGAAAAAATGTATGCATTTCCTCTGTTTTCCTCTGTTTTTCTCTGTTTTCCAACTTTTGCAATTTTCGGCATTGAGTTATAATGTTTTTTTGAGGTTTGAACTTATGGGCATGTTTTTGTTTCATTTCTCAGAGTTCATGGAGAGGTAAGAGGGGAAGAATGAGCAATGCGGTAGCGAACGACGGCGAGAAGCCGAAGGAGGTTGTTCATGTGAGAGCTAGAAGAGGCCAGGCCACTGATAGTCATAGTTTAGCAGAAAGGGTAAACTTAAAATCATGTTTAATATACTTTCAATTCAGCACTGCCCATGAAACTTTGAACACAATTTTAACAATTTTTAATCTTTTTTTGATCAATCAGGTAAGAAGAGAGAAGATCAATGAGAGGCTCAGATGCTTACAAGACCTTGTTCCAGGATGTTATAAAGTAAAAAAAAAAAAAAAAAAAGAAGTTCTTGTGATTTATACTTAACTTTATTTATTAGTCATTGTTCAATTCTCACTTTTGTCATTGAATTGCAGACAATGGGAATGGCAGTAATGCTAGATGAGATCATAAGTTATGTCCAGTCATTACAAAACCAAGTTGAGGTGATTAAATATAAGCCCTTCTACGCGCGAAAAATAAAATAAAATAAATCTATTAATTTTAATTAATTAACATTCCCTTAAAATGTTACAGTTCCTCTCGATGAAGCTTACCGCGGCAAGTTCATTCTACGACTTCAATTCGGATGGGGACACCAACACACAAGTAATTCAGGTATCTATTTAATTGAGTGTGACTCAAGCCTCGATGAGTTTTTCTTGAGATCGCCGTCAGGGCGTGCGCGTATAATGCTTATAATGCAAAAAATGTTGATGGCTGATGTTGAGTGATATGTGGTGCAGGGGACAAGTGCATATGAGGCTCAAGAGGTGGAGAGGTTGGTGAGAGGAGGAGGGTATGGAGGAGGAGGAGGGGTTGCTTGCTTCCACTCAACATTGCCACTTTGACTCCATTTTTGGCCCTTCCTTACAGTTGCTCTCTATGTCCCACATGATTGTGCACTCTTCACCTTCTGTCCTGCAAATCAAAAAAATGTTCCCTATCCAGCTATCTCATTAGCAAAATAGAGCAAATTGAAACTTGTCTTTACATTCACACACCAAACATACTTGTTGTGGGACTAACTTACTAATAAACTTGGTTACATTATTATTAATTCCTCTCATGTATTGTCATTAATTAGTTGAATAAAATGTTGATATATATTACATGATCCAGACAATTAATGTTGTGTATATATGGTGTCATGTCGGCGAGACAGATCTACTGCTAGATCTTCTCGATCGGAATCGAATTTCGCAGCATTTTTTTATTTTTTAGTTTTTATTTTTACAAGCAAATAAAGTTGATTGATCGATTAATTTGATTAAGACAATCAAATTTAACAAAATGAGTGTTAATTTGCAGCATGCATGCTTGTAAATTAAATAGTTTCAAATTAAACCTGATTAGTGATTGGAACATGCTTTAAGACTTTCCACAAGAGCAAATGATTAAGGGAAGATTTTCAATTAGAGGGACCCATTAATCAAATAATTAGCAGAAAGATTTGTTTAATAATCCATTTGAGAGAAGTGATGACTGATGAGACAAGGCCCAAAATTTACAAGTGCTCATTTTCCAAATATGGTATGACAGCACTATCTAATAACTCTCAAAGGGGTATAAACAAATTCTATATAATTTGACTATGTTATGATAAGTAGTTTTAACTACTAAACAATTGCTAATAAATGTGTTTACTTGCTTTTTTTTTTTTAATTTCTTTTGCTCTTGAGAATTGAAGCACAAGGGCCCATATCATCTCAATAAAATTGGACTCCTTCCCCTTGTCATTGTTGTAGTGATAGTTTTTTTTTATTTTTAATTTTTAATTTCACTGCAGCTTATTTAATTAGTCGCACTAATCGTACTTTAATTTTCGATTACTAGGCCGACAAAAGATCGAAGATGCTTTTTCGAAAACTATAGATAAGCATATATATATCTCTGTCCAACTGGAGCCATGAGACTAACAATTCAATAAATTACTGTCAAAATCATGGAGTGGTGTAAACATCACTAAAATCATTGTCAACAACCTCTAGCTAGAGAGGAGGAATTCCATCTGTAAATGATTCATCGCCATCATATCGCGCGCATTGCTTGGAATAAGACCTTATCTAACTTACTAGTAATCAACACATAAACATACGCACAAAAAAACTGTTTCGCCATTCGACGTGTCGGGCGATTAGGATCATTAATTAGTAACTATACATTATATATGTGTGGATGGCATATATAGTGAGTAACAAAGAGAGGTAATGAATTAGAGGGGGGTCCTACAATTTGGATGAATAGATCCTCTCTAATGGATATTGCCAATTCATAAATGAATGATTGAAACTAGGAAGTTATGGAGAGTGTGTGTGCTTGGTTATATGTGGAGGCCACAATGGAAGGAGAGGTAGTAGTAGATGCAATGCATCCAAAGATTTGGGTTGTAGAGGACAGCTTGAATGGGCCACAAGAGAATGGGCAATGTGGGTTCTCCAACCAACAAATGATAAGAGCTAAGCCTTGTGAACCTTGCTTTAAACCAAACTTTTTGCTTTGACTTCCTTTTGACCCTTTTTTTGAACTTCTCTCTCTCTTTAAGCCATGCATGCACAATGAGCAGGACCAATGCATGGACCCTAACCAACTCAAGAGACATGTCCTATCTCCTCATTTTTTAGATTTTGGCTACTACTCATGTATATCATAATCATTCTTTGGAAATTGGTCTATGTTTCTATGATTTTAATTCAGAGCTTCATATATAATCATTAAGTCTCTGAAAAGTGGTGGTGATGGAGTTTGTTAGAGAGATGGCCAGTCATGCATGTATTTATATTGATTTTCACTTAATTGTGCTAATAAAGTGTCCATGTATGTGTGCAAAAACAGAGAGAAAAGACAGACAAAAGAGGGAGGATGTATCTTTTTTAGTCAGATATGTTATAGTATTCATACGTTACATTACGATTGTACAACACTGAAGCATTAGAACTCTGTGTTTACAATAGGATTATTCTTATTATTGACAACTATACTTGTAGGTTTACTAGAACTAACGTGCCGCATGTATGAAAATTTAACATGATATCAGAGCGATGGGTTCGAACTCGTGGAGAAAAAAACTCTTGGATATGAATTGAGATGTGTGGACCAAAATAATAGTCACACGTCTATTAAATAAAACTTCATGTATGAAGAAGAATATAAGAGATGATCTCTCTTTAATTAATACCAATGTCTTTTAAGTTAAAACCCCCACAATATTTAAGAGTTGAAGGTAGTTTAGTTGGGGACAATATCATTATGTACTAATGAAGATCTACGGACTCGCGCATATGCGACACAATATTTATGATTCGGATAACTCGATAATAATGAAGTCCCAAATGTACGATCAAACTCGCTCGATTAAGTGCAATTGATGGTGAATTTTGCAAACCATTCAAATATTTATGATTAACGTGATAATTTCTCGGTTTTATTGAGATAATAGGCCGTCTTTTTGTGACAAAAACACCGCCCTTCCCTCGGATAACTTAACAAAATTGACGGCAAATCCTACAATGCAATCTTAAAAAAACCTTTCAAATTGAGAAGGATTTTGAGTTGAGTGGATGCAGACGATCATGTTTTTTTAAACATATAGTATATTTTTGCAACTTGTGTTTTTTGTGTGTTTATTTTAATAGATATGTCTTTTACTAGTGAGTCATTTTAGGGTCCACACATGTGTGCCCATTGGCCAATGACATAATGGCACTTGGAATGGATGAAGAGAGCAACCGAAAGGTCTAGTGAACTATTATTTTTTTGAATTAAGTTGCATTACTTTAGTTGAACTGTTTGGATGAATGTGCATCACATGTATGTGTTTATACTGTAAGAATGTTTGTCCTTGATAAAGGCCAAGACAGCTAAAAATAAGACAAATTAAGTTATAAAAGTATATGTACATATAGAGCCAGAATACAAGAAAAATACTAGATCGATATGTAGTTATTTTGCTTTTTCATTATATAATCTATATTTCTATGGAAACCAAAATGGCAGGGTAGCTCGTTGGTTAAGTTAGTATGAAAATTTAGAGTCGCGAGAAAGGCACTTCATGCTGTGCATAAGTATAATTTAGTGATTTAATTTTTTTGGGTAGCTCAATAATTTGATATGTGATTTGAAAATAAAGAGGTCATGAGTTTAAACTTTGGTGGGTGCAAAAAAAAAAAATCTATAGAAAAAGAGTATATTTGGGCTATATTGTAAAATTATATATATATATAATATAAAAGAGTTTAATGAAAAATAAACAATGTTAATTACGTATAAATATATAAATATAAATATAAAATTTAGTATAAATATATCATACTAAGGCATCCCATCAATGATGGATAGATTGATACAAAACTTTAAAAATAGCTTCTAATAGGATATGAAACACCGATTAATTACAATAATGTAAATTCAATAAACAAATGACACTTTTATAGCCTATTATAACCAAATTTTCATTATAAGAAAAATACATGGATTTTAAAAATCAGAAAATAAAACATGTTAAAAAACCCAAACACAAAATCAAAAATAGTGTAGGAAGTTTTAAAAAACTAAAAATAAAAATAGGGGTAACAAAACCAATCAGGACATGCACAAAAATTGTAAAGACAAATAACTGAGATGGAGAGCGATTGAAAATAGAAGAAATGGGAGAAAGAAGACGAAATGGTGAAGCCTATTTTGAGTATGGCGAACCAACGTCGATAGTTCCTTCATGAAGTCAAAAGATGAGTTTCGTCATCAATCTCACAAGCATAGAATAACAATAAATTCCAATCTCGCAAGCATAGGACAACAATAAATTCAAACAATTTCACAAAGAAATTAGTAAAACCATTACCAACAAAATTAGGTTACCATCGCATCTAGAAAGTTAAAAACAATCGTGACTACACACAACATATATATTTGGAAGACTACAAGATCTAAATCCGAGAGAAGTTGCGAGAAAGATAGAGAAGATAAGTATTTCCTAGAGAGAAAGAGAAGAAAGATCGAAATCGACAAGCAAGGAAGGGTTATGAGGTCATTTCAAGTCACGAAGGAAAAAAAGCACTATTCGTGCTTTTAATATATATATATATATATTTGGATCTAAAATGTAGTTCTACCATTGTGATTGAAAAAAATCATAGGAATGGTGATTTTAAATTTTGACTATTAAATTTAAATCTAATGGTGAATATACCTTCTTAAAACTTGTGCACATATTTAAGAGTCATAAACGTAGCTTTCATATTTAACATTAAATCTAAATCCTATAGTGAGAATTTTAAATCACCATTGTAGAATTTCTTATATATATATATATATATATCTATCATATATATAAAAGCACGAATCACAAATTTTTGAGTCGTAATCAAATTTACTTTTTTATCCCTCCCCTACACATATTTTTTTTTGTGCGTTTCTTATCTTTTCCTTTTACTCCTTTCTTTTCTCCTGCGTCCCTTATCTTTTTTTTTTTTTTTGTGCGTTCCTTATCTTTTCCTTTTACTCCTTTCTTTTCTCCTGCGTCCCTTATCTTTCCATTTTACTATTTCCTCCTCTCACGTCTCTCTCTTTATTTCCGCTTTCTCTCGCGTCTCTCTGCCGATCACTTCGATCAATCCATTTGCACCATTTTACTATTTCCTCCTCTCACGTCTCTCTCTTTATTTCCGCTTCTCTCTCTCTCTCTCTCTCTCGCTGATCACTTGATCAATCCATTTGCCTTCGCAAACACTCCTACTTCGCGTACATCGATCAATCCATTGGGTGGTCATCGTTTTTGAATCTCCATTGGTCGACGGAGAATCTCCATTGGTTCTCTTCTCTCACGTCTCTCTCTCTCGCCGATCACTTCGATCAATCCATTTTGCTGCTGAACACTCCTACTTCGCGTACATCGATCAATCCATTGGCTGGTCATCGTTTTTGAATCTCCATTGGTCGACGGAGAATCTCCATTGGTTCTCTTCTCTCACGTCTCTCTCTCTCGCCGATCACTTCGATCAATCCATTTGCACTGCAGACACTCCTACTTCGCGTACATCGATCAATCCATTGGCTGGTCATCGTTTTTGAATCTCCATTGGTCGACGGAGAATCTATCATATATATAAAAGCACGAATCACAAATTTTTGAGTCGTAATCAAATTTACTTTTTTATCCCTCCCCTACACATATTTTTTTTTGTGCGTTTCTTATCTTTTCCTTTTACTCCTTTCTTTTCTCCCGTCCCTTATTTTTTTTTTTTTTTTTGTGCGTTCCTTATCTTTTCCTTTTACTCCTTTCTTTTCTCTGCGTCCCTTATCTTTCCATTTTACTATTTCCTCCTCTCACGTCTCTCTCTTTATTTCCGCTTCTCTCACGTCTCTCTCTCTCTCGCCGATCACTTCGATCAATCCATTTGCACCATTTTACTATTTCCTCCTCTCACGTCTCTCTCTTTATTTCCGCTTCTCTCACGTCTCTCTCTCTCGCCGATCACTTCGATCAATCCATTTGCACTGCAGAACACTCCTACTTCGCGTACATCGATCAATCCATTGGCTGGTCATCGTTTTTGAATCTCCATTGGTCGACGGAGAATCTCCATTGGTTCTCTTCTCTCACGTCTCTCTCTCTCGTCGATCACTTGATCAATCCATTTGCTGCTGATGACACTCCTACTTCGCGCGTACATCGATCAATCCATTGGTGGTCATCGTTTTTGAATCTCCATTGGTCGACGGAGAATCTCCATTGGTTCTCTTCTCTCACGTCTCTCTCTCTCGCTGATCACTTGATCAATCCATTTACTGCTGAGACACTCTACTTCGCGTACATCGATCAATCCATTGGCTGGTCATCGTTTTTGAATCTCCATTGGTCGACGGAGAATCTCCATTGGTTCTCTTCTCTCACGTCTCTCTCTCTCGCCGATCACTTCGATCAATCCATTTGCACTGCTGCAGAACACTCCTACTTCGCGTACATCGATCAATCCATTGGTGGTCATCGTTTTTGAATCTCCATTGGTCGACGGAGAATCTCCATTGGTTCTGGCGGTCATCGTTTTTCAACAGCATTGGTTCCTGGCGGCAATTGGTTTGAATGAAGGTTGAGAGCGCCTATTGTATATTTCTCTACTTTTTCTCCATCAACAATTACCACAACAGCACCCATAAAGGTAACTCAATCATCGCCCTATTTTCTTTATCTGCTTCCAATTCTTTCTCTTGTTGGTTAGACTTGATGCTCACCAAGTGTTTGTTGAATTGCCTCTGTTGTGTTTTTGGTTTTGTTCTTGAATATTCTTTAATGGTTTGGGAACCAGCTTCTATTGACTCCTTTGTGACTCGAACTCCACCCTTAGGCCATCCACTTTGTTGGTATGGATCCAACTCTTATTTTCACCGTCTCTATCTTGATTGAATATATGTTTTTGTGAACAATCACATCCAAGTTTATCACTTCGATCAATCCATTTGCCTATTATGAAGCTTGAGCAGGAATGTTGTTCAACTTTTTTCTTTATTATCCTAGGCTTGGGAGGGTGTAGGGGTTGTTGCATCGGCGCATAAACTTATATGAGCTACAAATCCTCTACGAGCTGAGCCAGGCACTATTAGAGGGGATTTAGCTGTTCAAACAGGAAGGTTAGTCCTCCATTTATGTCTGTTTTGTGTTTTCATATTATCTATTTTCGTATGCGACCATCTTAGACATCTAGTGGGTTTTTGAATATTATATAGATCGGTGCTGCATTAAACAAAGTTCACATGTGGTGATTCACCAAAGATTGCATTGATCACACAAGGCGTGCACCATCTAGGTATGTTGATGGAATATGGTGGTTTATAATTAACTTTCAATTATTATTGAAGTATTCCTTTTAAAATAATGGTGTGCATGGTCGGCAAAATTGGTAGGAGAATGCGAAGCAGAGGTGTCAAGCTTTAAAAGGACTTTTTTTTTTCATGAAACTCTTCAAGGAATGTGATGATATTTTAAAACTCTTTAGCTTACCTTGCATTTTTTTTTCTTTGGATTGCTCGTCATCTTGTCTTATAGAATCGGAGTTTGGCGTTTCATTATTTTTATGTTTATCATGTTTATTGTTATTCTTTAGTTTTGTGATTTTGGGGCTAGCTATATGAATTAATGTCCCTTCAATTCCTCCCCCTTGCATTCAACTCTTTATTAATTCGTTTTTCTAGAATTCATTTCTTTTAATTTCAAAGCTATATGACTATGATAAGGAAGATGGTTGTTTCTCTTTAAAAGCGTACTTCTTTGTTGCCTTTTTCTTGCCATCTTTTTAACTATGCTGTTTATTCTAAAAGAAGTATACATAGAAGAGCTTGTAAAGTCCTACTACGATAATAAACTGCATAAATAAAATAAGAATAGAAACTGGAACTAAAAAGCAAATGGAAAGAAGTAATGAACATGAAGTGCTTAAATTTGTCAAAGCTCTCTCACAAAAAAAAAATGAAAAAAAAAATAAGACAGACAAAGTCGTGAGAAAGTTAAAATGATGAATTTACAGTTCAATTTGTTTGCAAGTTTTGTTGTTAGAATATTGACTATTGAGAGAAGGCTCCCTTTCTACCTGTCCAAAGTAACTTACCTACTATACCATCAAAGTACTTTCCAATATCACTTCTGCATTTGTATCCGCAATTTAATTCTCTTCACAATAAAGCAGGTACATGCTTTCTCCTATCATTTTGGGAAGTTGAGAACAGAGTATGGAAGTCCTCTTGGGTAAGCACACCTGTATTTCCTTTTCTTCTGCTACTTTTAATCTGATATTGGAAACTAGCTGTATTAGCTATATAACCCTGATGCATCAGGGTCTTTTTGGACTTGTTTATTTTTGTGTTTTCATTTAAATTCCTTTGGCAAGAATGAGTGAGCAAAGTTTAAGAGACAAACATTCATTTGACATTGAAAGGAAAAGAAAACCTACTATTAGATAGTTTAATCACATGAATAGCAGTATTATGGTTCATGAAGCAGAGAGAAACATGTTAATTGAGCACATTCTATTTACTGCCTTGAATTACAATACTTGATGACAAACTTATGATGTGGCTAAAAGTGTTACTATTTGAATTTGGACAACGATCTCTTAGATAGTATATATATATGTATGTGTGTGTGTGGGAAAGCTCATCAAAATAGTTCACCAAACTTAAATTGAATAAAAGGTACTATTCCCTAATACTATCCCTTAATTAATTAGTTGGGAAGATCCTGTACTTGCTCGAAATGGTCCACTCAGTACACCAAAAATAAAAAAAAAAAAATAAAAAATGGACCACTCAATTTACACCATTTATCAAATTTTAAGCAGATTCTAAATCGAAATAGTGACCCCATTCATTCAGCGACTTTAGCCATTTTTTTGTTCGATTCATCAAATAATCTTATACCGAAAAAAAAAATAAAATAAAAAATCTTTCCACTATAGAATATAGTAATATATATATATATATATATATATTCATTTCAGTTGCGCACTATCGTGCCCGCTCGCTACGCTCGCTTGAATCAATGTCTAACGATTTACAAATAAAAATTGAGGTTATAGCTACTTTGTTATCACACTAACCTTATCAACATTAGACAATACCAGCAAGTACAAACAACATCATGGTCTAAAAAAAAAAAAAAAAACATATCACCAGCCCGAATCACTAAAAAAAAGTAGTGTTTTCAGAGCAAACAAACCTCATTTAGAAAAACCTTATTAAACTTAAATTCATGGCATTACTTGCAATGGAGATCGAGCACTAAAAGAATATGATTGTAATTGAGAAAAGAGAGCGTGATTGCAATGCAAACAAATCTCATAATTATTGGAGAAATAAGGGTTGTTGGAGTTGTTGTCGAAGAATATCAATAGCCGATGTTCGGAGTTGTTGTTGTCGAAGTCGGAGTCGATCAAGTAGATAAGAGTTGGGGAAGACGAGTTGAAGTCGGAGTTGACGAGAGTTGGGATGAGAGTTGGAAATGCATAGAGTTGGGAACGTGCGAAGATGTTGCAAGTTGGGAAGATGAGTTGAGATGAAATTGGTTGATGTGAAAGGATAAAACAGTAACTTTCCCTACAGTCGATGAATTGTTGATTATGTTGTGAATTGAGTTGAAACTTGCTAAGAACTAGAGAAGGAAAATAGAAGACTAAGAACTTCTACTACTACAAATTAATACTACAAAGGAGAAGAGAAGAAATGAGATAGTTGGAATGAGAAGTTTTCATTCAACTTGGTGTGTTTTTACAATGAGGTTGGCAACCTTTATATAGGCCATTTGGTGATGATGATAAATGTACTTCATACAATGTGTACAAGCAACACATATACCCCATGTCATACAACACATCACAAGCAACATAGACAATACATGGAAGAGTTGATGTACATTGGAGAGGATTACAAGTTACATGACAATACATAGACAAGTTGAGGTACTATTAAGTGAGAAATACAAGTTACATGACTACACAATATGTTGGTGTACATGCATGGTCATCCATATTCCATAACACTCCCCCTTGGATGACACTTGCTTAGAGATTATGCCTCGTTAAAACTTCTACTAAGAAAAACCATGTGGGAAAAAATATAGTAAAAGAAAAAGAGTACACTATTCTCATAAATATTAAGATAGGTATAATATTGTTAAGATTGCCTCATTAAAAACCTTGCTAGGAAAATCGATGGGATAAAACCATAGCTAAGGGAAAAAGAGTGCAATACACTAATCAATAACTCCCCCTCATGTGAACATGGGTGAAACTTGTTCAGTTTATTTACTTGCAATGTCTTTAAGTTTACACAAGCCAATACCATATGTAAGCCTTTTAAATGACGTAGTTGGTAAGGCTTTTATGAATAAATAAACAAGATTATCAGTCGATCGGATTTGCTTGACATCAATTTCACCATTCTTCTGAAGCTCATGCGCATAAAAGAATTTTGGTGAAATATGTTTTGTTTTGTCTCTTTTTATGAATCCTTCACTTAATTGTGCAATACATGCTGCATTATCTTCATATAATATGGTTGGAGAATCTTTTATTGAAGGCAATCTACATGATTCTTGAATATGTTCAATCATGTTTCTCAACCATACACATTCACGACTTGTTTCATGAATTGCAAGTACTTCAGAATGATTGGAAGAAGTAGCAACCATAGTTTGCTTTACTGACTTCCATGATACAGCAGTATTGCCACATGTGAATACATATCCCGTTTGAGAACGGGCCTTGTAGGGATCTGATAAAAATCCAGCATTAGCATAACCTTGGAGATTCGATTTTACCCCTCTCGAGTAAAATAAACCCATGTCACTTGTTCCTCGAAGATATCGGAAAACATGTTTAACACCATTTCAATGTCTTCGTGTTGGTGAATAACTGTATCTTGCAAGTAGGTTGACATCAAAAGCAATGTCAGGTCTTGTACAATTTGCAAGATACATAAGTGCACCAATTGCACTTAAATATGGTACCTCCGGACCAATTAGCTTTTCATCACTTTCATGAGGTCGAAATGGATCCTTATCCACTTCAAGTGATCTGACAACCATTGGAGAGCTCAATGGATGTGTCTTGTCCATATAAAATCTTTTTTAATATTTTTTCAATATAATTTGATTGATGGACAAGTACTCCACTTGAAAAATATTCAATTTGCAAACCAAGACAAAGTCTTGTTTTTCCAAGTTCTTTCATCTCGAATTCCTTTTTCAAGTATTCGGATGTTCTAACGA
This sequence comes from Stephania yunnanensis, assembly GCA_039657365.1. Classification (NCBI taxonomy): domain Eukaryota; kingdom Viridiplantae; phylum Streptophyta; class Magnoliopsida; order Ranunculales; family Menispermaceae; genus Stephania; species Stephania yunnanensis. The sequence goes on along the minus strand of CM077588.1, from coordinate 51,369,358 downwards.
TGTCGTCGTGGTTTCCCACTATATTTAAATCATCAACATATACAACAATAATCACAAATCATGTTGATGATCTTTTAATGAAGATACATGGGCAAAACGGATTATTTACATATCCTTCTTTCAGTAAATAATCACTAAGACGTTTGTACCACATTCGTCCGGATTGTTTCAATCCGTATAAAGACCTTTGTAATTTTATAGAGTGCATGTTATGAGGTTTTGATTTTATTTCTTCGGATATTACAAATCCTTCAGGGATTTTCATATATATCTCACTATCTAGGGATCCGTACAAATATGTTGTAACGACATCCATTAAATGCATATCAAGCCCTTCAGAAACGCAAGGCTTATCAAGAACCGAAATGTAATTGCATCTATAACAGGAGAATATGTTTACCTCATAATCGATGACAGGCCTTTGTGAGAAACCTTGAGCTACAAGTCTTGCTTTGTACCTTGTAACTTCATTTTTTTCGTTTCTCTTTCGTACAAATACTCATTTATATCCAATAGGTTTTACGTCATCTGGCGTTTGAACAATCGGTCCAAAAACCTCTCGTTTCCTTAACGAGTTTAGCTCTACTTGGATAGCATCTTGCCATTTTTGTCAATCAGGTCTTTTTCGACATTCGTCCACTGATCGTGGTTTAGATCATCATCATTTTCACATATTTCAAAGGACACATTGAAAGCAAATATATCATCATGAACAATTTTATTTCGATCCCAAATCTTACCAGAGTTTAAATAATTTATTGAGATCTCATTATTTTCATATTTTTCCTCCTTTTCTAGAGGCAGTTGTTCCTCGTCAGAATCAACTTGTTCTGACAAATTCTTATCAAAGGATTCTTGTGCTTTCTTAGGAGTATTTTGATTTGCATTTATTTTTACTCCCGTTTTCCTCTTTCGAGGAATTGTATCCTTTGAACCAACTGGTCTTCCACGCTTTAAGTGTTTCGTTGGTTCTTGTGCATTTTGTTGCACAGAGACATCAATTCTTGCAGGAGCATTTACAGCTAGAATATGTGATTTTGTCACTTGTTTTGCATCATTAAATGCATCAGGTAATTGATTTGCGATTTGTTGCAAATGAATGATCTTTCGAACTTCAAGTTCACACTGATTTGTGCGTGGATCATAATGTGATAAAGTCGATGCATTCCAAGCAATTTCGCGCCATTCCTTTTGAATTGGTTTCTTATCTCCCCTTAATGGTGGGAAAATTGCTTCATCAAAGTGACAATTAGCAAAACGTGCAATAAATAAATCCCTTGTTAAGGGCTCAAAGTATCTTATAATGGACGATGAGTTAAATCCAACATAAATCCCAAGTTTTCGTTGTGGGCCCATCTTAGTTCTATTGGGAGGTGGTATAGGAACATACACTGCACAACCAAAAATTCTCAAGTATGAAATATTTGGTTGTTGACCTAAAATGAGTTGCATGGGGAATGTTCATGGTATGCAGTAGGCCTATAACGAATGATAGATGTTGCATGAAGGACTGCATGTCCCCAAACTGAAGTTGATAACTTAGTTCTCATGATTAAAGGTCTAGCAATTAATTGAATGTGTTTGATCAGAGATTACGCAAACCATTGGGTATGCACGTGTGGAGCGAAGAATGTTCAATGGTAATTCCTATAGACATGCAATAATTTTTAAATGCTTGAGATTGAAATTCCTCGGCATTATCAAGACGGATGGTCTTGATTGGGTTGTCAGGGAATTGTGCTCTTAACTTAATGATTTGCGCTAAAAGTCTAGCAAATGCAACATTGCGGGTCGAAAGCAAACAAACATGTGACCACCTAGTTGATGCATCTATCAAAACCATGAAATATCTAAATGGTCCACAGTGAGGATGAATAGGTTAACATATGTCTCCCTGAATGCGTTCTAAGAAAATTGGGGATTCCACAACAATTTTACTTGGGGATGGTTTAACTATCAATTTACTTTGAGAACAACTAGCACAATTATAATCACCAGCTGAAAATATTTTGTGACTCCTTAAAGGATGTCAATGCGAATTATTAATTATTCTTCGCATCATTGATGATCCTGGATGACCAAGCCGGTCATGCCATAAAATGAATGTCTTTGGATCATTAATTTTCTTATTAAAGACGACATTCGTTTCGACATGCCTTATATGAGTAAAATATAATCCAGAGGATAAAGCTGAGAATTTTTCTAACACTTCTTTTTTCCCATTTGAAACCAATGTGACATAGATAAATTCTCTATTATTTTCGTTCATGGTTTCAATGTGATATCCATTTTGTCGAATATCTTTAAAGTGAGTAAATTTCTTATGGATTTTTGAGTATAAGGCATTGTCAACATGAATTGTTGTTCCCCAGGCAACATAATATTTCTCTCTTCAGAGCCATTAATCAAATTGGAGATGTCAGATATTGTTTGAACATTAGCCTCAGCTAAGTTCAAATTGGAGAAATATTCTCTGTTTTTAAGGATTGTGTGCGTTGTAGCACAATCAGTAAGACATATATCGCTCTTATTTGATTCATGATTTGAACACATGATTTGTTGATCCATCTGGACAAATAATGTTTGGCAAATTAGAAAAAGAGTCATATTTCATTCATAATAAGAAACTAGTACATATAACTAAGAAGCATAACAAAAATCGGTACATAGAATTATTTAAAATCGTTACATATGATCATTAAAAATATCGATATTAGTGTTTGGATCATCATGAAAATTTGGGACATCCATATAATTGATGTCCAACGAGCCATCTCCGATAGTGAAGTTCATCTCAACTGTTTTGCCTTTCTCCTTTAAGGAGGCTTGATAAAGATCAATAAAATGCTTAGGCATGCGGCATACATGAGCCCCGTGGCCTTTTAGACCACACATGTGACATGGTTGGTCACGATTACGAGCATGCCCATTTTCAGCAATATTTTTCCCCTTATTCTGAACGGCATCATTCTTATTCCATTTATTTTGGAACTTATTGCCACAAAATTTAGAATAGGACTTGCCACGATCTTTGCTGATTGATCATTTTTCATTTCCACGTCCGTGGTTTTTCTTTCCATGAACCTTTTGTGGTCATTATAGGATGCTGCATTTGCTTCATTAATTGAAGCAAAACCAGTTGGACGGGAGTTGTGGTTCTTCAATAGAAGCTCGTTATTTTGTTCAGCCACCATGAGACAAGAAAATAATTCTGAGTACTTTTTAAATTGGCGCGCTCGATATTGCTGTTGCAATAACAGATTCGAGGCATGAAAAGTACTGAATGTTTTTTTCATCATTGCCTCATCAGATATATTTTCTCCACAAAGCCTCAAACGAGAGGTAATATTAAACATGGTAGAGTTATACTCACAGACTGTTTTGAAATCTTGCAGCCTAAGATTCAGCCAGTCGTTTTGAGCTTTTGAAAATATCACCGTCTTTTGGTGATCATATCGCTCTTTCAAGCTTAACCATAAGGTGAGAGGATCTTTTATAGTGAGATACTCACTTTTCAGGTCTTCATGGAGATGATGGCGAAGGAATATCAGTGCTTTCGCACGGTCTTGCATTGATGTTTCATTTCCTTCTATAATAGTTTCTCCTAAGTCTTTAGCTTGAAGATGTATCTCGACATCCAGTTATCATGACAAATAATTATTTCCAGTGATATCAAGAGCAACAAATTCAAGTTTTTGAAGATTTACCATAGTCTGAAAATATGTCAAGAAATTGAGTAAATAGTTTTTCTCATTTATAAAAAATAAATAATATACGATTAAATATATGTTCACAACTTGATTATTAATATGTAAAATGTACTACTTGTATGAGTTGGTGGGACAACCTCCAGGTTGGGTGGTGAGACGAAGTCTACTTAAAACCATGCCTCTTCGAACGGATAACCCGTCTCCCTTTCAATGTTTAGCTTTACCGGGGACAAGACTTACCCACTATCAACCCAAACTCATAACATTATTTGCAATATAAAAAAATCAAGAATATAGCATAATTAATTGTTTGTAGTATAGCGAGAAAACTAGTTATGTCACATATTGACTTTTGATTTCTGATGTAGAAGATCGTACAAGACGTAACTACAGAGCATACTTTCGCAATCGGTGACGTTATAATGCATAGTATATGAATAAAGTATGCATATAAAAGTGAAGCATATAATAAAAGGAAGCAACCATGATAATATAGAAATAAACTGAACTCATAAAAGTTATACCTTCCTAGCTTTGTCTCCTTAACAAGCCTTCTTGAACTTCAAGATCTCTTAATGCTAGAGCAAGCTCGTGTTGATAACGTGTTGTGAATTGAGTTGAAACTTGCTAAGAACTAGAGAAGGAAAATAGAAGACTAAGAACTTCTACTACTACAAATTAATACTACAAAGGAGAAGAGAAGAAATGAGATAGTTGGAATAAGAAGTTTTCATTCAACTTGGTGTGTTTTTACAATGAGGTTGGCACCCTTTATATAAGTCATTTGGTGATGATGATAAATGTACTTCATACAATGTGTACAAGCAACACATACACCCCATGTCATACAACACATCACAAGCAACATAAACAATACATGGAAGAGTTGGTGTACATTGGAGAGGATTACAAGTTACATTACAATACATAGACAAGTGGAGGTACTATTAAGTGGGAAATACAAGTTACATGACTACACAATATGTTGGTGTACATGCATGGTCATCCATATTCCATAACAGATTCGTGCTTTTATATATTGATATATATATATATATATGGTGTTGCTACAATGTGTAACGCCCATTTTATTCAATTTACATACGTGGACGCCAACTCAAATCTACGTGGATGCGCAGGTAGGGTAGAACACACGGGGACTTAGGTATGAAAGTTTATGGTGTGTTGGTTGCTTATTTGCAGTGTAATTTATTCAAATATATCGCATGTGTGTATGTTGCAAAATAAGGGTGTGTGAACTTTATTCGCCTCGATATGCGTGTCGACGCGGATACCAAGTAGTTGACGGGACCGAATATTAGGACGGAGAAACTAACAAACAACGAGATTTGTGTGAACTGTATTTGTCTTGATATACGTGTCGACGCGAATATCGGGTAGTCGACGGGACCGAATATTAGGTCGGGGAAACTAAAACACACAAATTAAATAAAATTTTGTTAAGTAAATAATATGAAATAGATATTGGGTGGCTAGTGACGCGGCTGTACGCGTATATCATAGTTCGGAGCGAAACCGGGCGTCGAAAATCCCGAAAACACAGGCGAGTGTCTTAGCTATGTCGCATTTAGGTGTCAAGACACCTAACACAACAACAATTGTCCAAACTCAAACAAAACTTGTCCAATTCACTAACATGTGTCCACCCACCTCACCCACACCTACACCTCACACTCACCCCATGCACACACACACAGAGCCGAGAGACCAGAGAGAAGAAGGAAGAGAAGGAGATGAGGAGGAGAAGAAGGAACGCGCGGGAAGGAAAAAAAGGGAAGATGGAGACGTTACGATAAAGGTGAGTCTTCGTGGTATTTAGTTGTGAGTTTTGGTGGTTGGCAGTGGGGTGGCCGAGAGTGGAGTTCGACCATGGAGGCCGAACCGAGCCAAGGTGGAGATGGCAGGGGTGTCTCCCCTGCCATCGATTCCACAATGTTGGGGTGGAGAGCAACCCCAACCCATCACCAAAGGAGAAGAAAAAAAATTCTCCCGATCGAACCAGTGGTTCGATCAGGGAAGATGATGCACACGCGTCCGCGAACATGCACCCCCTGCTAGGCCAGGGCCGGTTTGGTCCTACCCAGTTGGGTCGACCCGACCCAAACAAAAATTAAAAAAAAAAGAAAAATAGAAGAAAAATGAAAAGAAAATTTGAGAAAATTTCGAAAAAAAAATATTTCGATAAAATAAATAGAAAATGATAAAGTTCTATTAAAAGAACATATATGGGAATGTCGAACGCGACTTTTTGCGGGGTTTTGTCTGAAAAGCGCGAAATGGGCAATTTGGCCTAAAAATTTTAGAAATTTGTTGTAAATGGTCATGCTAAGTTAAATTAGTGATAAATGGACATAGGTTGACTCGGGTGATCAATTGGCGACCAAGGACCCAGTGGACTTGGACTCGGGGGTTGATTACGAGGTAGTGGAGCGCGTTGTGAGGTTTATAAAACCCAATGGAAAAACTCTTGAGTATTTATTTTGCTTTATAATTCCATTCAATTCTAGTATTCCTTGTGATTTTTATTACACTCATATCTTGTCATCTTTTGGACGGTTGGTTGAGTTACTCCCATCGAATTTTCTATTGTGTGTCTATGCATTCTAGACCATAGCATATGTATCAGGAGTTCTCGGTGGATAACGACCCGAGCTATTAAACTACTACATGTGTCGGTGTGACGCGCGCCGAACACGTCAAATAAAATAAAATTCATAAACCAACTATTTTGCAGGATAGTGGCAAAGGGTCGATCCCACAAAGACTGGTTGTCTTTCTCAGGTTAAAACAACAAAAAAAAAAATCGGGGTTTTAAAATAAATATTAATTTAGCTAACTAATCTATCTAAACTAAATAAATAAATTAACTAAACTAATTTCTAAAACAATTAATTAATAATTAACTAACACCTAAATAACACCTAAATCTCAAGTTCCACAAATAGAATCAAGATTTAATAGCAATTATGGTCTTCAATATTTCTCAAAAAGTTATTAATTTAAATTCTCCTAGATTAGCTATGAAAATCGACATCCGCCAGAAACTCCTAATTCCCCTAATTTCGATAGTCAAGACGTCCGCCACTAACTACTTCCTTAATTAATGTATAACCCTAGACATTCGTCAATCAGGTTTAACACACTAACTGTAGTAATATGGATCTATAGGACACTAATCCTAAATAACCGGGTTGCAACCACTACCGATTTAACATAGATTCAATTGTTGCACATTCAAGAACTTAAAGGGTTTTCCGGCAAACGGTGAATGTTTGTTACTTTATTGGTCTAAAAGCACAATTACACGGATACTAATATTCCAAATAACAATAGATTGTCCATCTACAAGCATGCACTGGCCATATACATACCTTAGATCTAAATCATAATAATTAAATCAACAACAATGAAATAGGAGAAATCAAATTAATTAAATAATAAAATAAAAAGATCTCACATAATATGCTTTGAATCCATGATCCTGACTTGCTTCCCCTTCGACTTAGGCAAGAAATTGATTACCCGGACATCATCTTCAAAAATCTATACTAAAAACTAATAATTGATCTCTAAAAAAATACTAATTGATTTCCCTTCTAATAATACCTAGGTTTCTAATATATAAAAGTACTCCAAATTGGTCTCGATACTAATTTTGGGGTAGGGAGGTGACTCGTGCGTCGATGAGCATCGTAGGGGGTGTTTTTACATCAAAAATCGGACTCTGCCACATGTCTGGACATGATTCGCTATTTTTCTATTGTCGCGCCACATGTCGGAACTGGATTGGACCGCCCCTGTCACCGTCGCTTACTTGTCGCTGCATCATTCATCGAACTCCTGGCGCGTTCGGTTGCGTCTGCTAACTCAGCACCACGTGTCATGACGTGGTTGGCTGAAACGCTTTCTGGTTACTTGTCTCGCCAATGAGAGATCGCCGCGTGGACGCTCGCTGGCGGAAAAAATCGCGCGATTGCGAAAATGGGAGTTTGTGTGTAGCACGATCTCGAGGCAAATCGATGGAAGCTATGCGAGAAGAAGGAATGGCGGTGTGTGACGTGGCCTTGTGGTGCCGACGCAGCTACGTGTCATTGGATGAGACTATGTAGACACGCTACTTGGCGGCTTGCGATTGGAGGAGAACCAATGAGTGACGTGCTGTTGGGCTACTGCTGTGACGCGTGGTGCTGACGTGTCATCACCCGATTGGTCAAACGCTGACGTGGAAGCTCCTTATTGGTTGAAATATGTTGTCTCTTATTTTACCCACCGCGCAACGCGTATTTCGAGGCAAATTGTCCGGCATCCAATCACTACAAGTAAATACTCCATTTTGAGTATTTTTCCACCACGAATTCAACCGTGCACTCCGTTTTACCTAAAAATGACCAAAAATATAATTAAATATATATTTTAAATAATTTTAATAATTAAATATACTAAAATAAACTACTAAAAACCTATAAATACTGACTTATCAAATACCCCCAAACTTAAGACTTTGCACGTCTCGAGCAAAGTGTAAATGACTACACAAACTAAACTAGACTCCTAATATAATAATACTAACTCAACTAATCCTATACCTGACCCGAATTCATGGAGTTCATTTGGTTTACATAGTCACCAAATTAACAAGTAACTCAGAAAATTTCAGAGTTATGATATGTCAAGTCTCGCAAGTCAAACACAATTAAAATCTCACTTTCAAAACATAGACTCGGTCAAAACAAGGGCTATCAACTAATCACAAGTTTTATTGGTTTATACATTCAAGCACATAAGTTCAAATTTCACTTAATATAGTGAAAGCACTCGAACTAAATCTTTTATTTGAGGAGTTTCACAACTTCGCCTTTATTCATTTTTTTATTTTATTTTTTATTTTTTTCTTCTCCAAATCTTTTTTTTTTTTTTTCAATTAATATTGTTCCTGCTCCATTTCCTATGGACCGATTTTCTCACTTTTTTCCACCACAAGTTTCCCGCTCCATTTCCTATGGAAACTTGTGAGACTCTTTCTATTTTTGTATGAAAAACTCATGTTAGTACTTCTCACTTTCACTATAATCAAGCAAATCCCCCAATGTGGGTTAAATAATATAACTTGCATAAATTTGACCGTTTACTCATTTTCGTTATCTAGCACTAAGTCCAACCATCATCTAAGTCTCTAATCATGAAATCATAAAAATGCTGAGCTACGAACTTGATTAAATGTTTCTCCTAATTTTCTCTAAGTTTCAAGTTAAAAATGCAACTGTAATTTACTCATCCACAACCAAAGACATGAACAAAGTGTTTCGGGTGACTCTAAATAGATAAATATATATATATATATTAAATGCATATATATACATGAAAGTGTATCAAATCCTAATGAATGAGAAAGGAATGTGAATGGATAAGAAATGAAAGAACGGAAAGAAACGATATAAAACACCACCATTACCATCCAATATCTGCATATAACCGCACAAAAAAAATTAAACGATCTCACCTGCGGTCTTTCGCAAAGATCCAAATCAATCCACAATCCCTAAAACACCCCCAAACTTATTCCAAACCTTGTCCTCAAGGTTTAAAACAAGTCAAGAAGTCCAAACATATAAAACAAACAAGATGGTGAAAGAATATGATAAAAATAAGATGAAAGAAATGATACAAAGTCATGCATAATATAAAGTTTCTAAAAACTAGTGAATGCACTAAATCTCTCTAGTGTGGGTGACTAAGGATGTTATAAAAAATAATCATAACAAGAGCAAGAACTAGTAAACATATGAGTTAACTAAAAAATCACAATCAAGTCTTGCGAGCCCGAAGTATGTTAACTAAGGGTAAAATCAACAAAATGATGGAATGAAATTTAGGGTTTTAGGTCTACTAAAAACACGCTACTAATGCAACGACTTAAGTTAGGTATGTCCCAACCAAGTCTCAAAACACCTAAAATCCTATAAACATGTTAAGTCCTAAAAAAAAATAATGCTCAAATTAGACTAAAAATGTAATCTAAAATCAAACTACAAAATTCAGCGCTCCAACCCTCCAATGAACATTAAACATAAGATATCACATGTAAAAATAAAGAGACCAAATTAGAGTGTTATTAAAAATAATAAATAAAAAATTATAACTAAACTAAAACTAAAATAAATGCAAGAAATAAATAAAATAAAATAAAATAAAAATAAAGTTGGGCTGCCTCCCAACGAGCCGCCTTTCTTTTAAGTCTTTTGCTAGACTTAGCATGATTGGTCACGTAATGCCCTCTCCTTTAGAGATGTCAACAACGAATGGCGCATCTACGTAATTGGGCAATGAAGCATGCACGCCTCTTTCAGATTTAGGAGCTCATCCGGAACTTCCAACACAAAAGAATCTATCATATCAGGATCGTCCAACACAAAGGTGTCGGCATTGTAGAAGATCTGCAAACGCTCCTTACTTCCACCCCTTATAAGGTTTACTAAATGTGCATGGGAGGGTGGGTGGTTGCATCAACACCAGAGGTTGGTCTTCCTCGCTCTCTATCTGCAGCTTCTCCGGCTTGTCTGAATTGACATCAAATTTCATCTCATCTTCTCCCTCATTTAATGCAATGACAATCTCTGGCTCAATTTGAAAGACTTCACATTCTTCAGAGGTGTCTATCAAATAGTCTTACATCTGTGTATCCTCTTTCACCTCAAGATTCGTCAACGTATCAACGCTCACATCCTCATCTGGGTTAAAAGTTGGTTGTGTACTACACAACTCTGCTTCATCAATTTTTCTTTGAAGACTGGCAATATATTGATCTAAGTCAGTTATCAAGTCCTTCGAGCTTGGACAACTAAAATCAAGTTTTCGTATGTTATGACAAACTCATCGACAGTCTTGCACACTTTCTATCATTTGATATATCATTTGCATCACCATATCTTCCAAGGAGAGGCTTTGATGAAACTGTTGATTTCCTTCATGTTGAGGAACATGTGGGTGTGACATGAATCCAGCGAAGTCGGGTTGTGGCGATGCATAATTAGAATAGTGATAATTCTCATATTGTGGATAATAGGGACAATTATGTGCAGAATGAGAATAGTCTCCACAAATTTCGCAAACCTCGACAATTATGTGCGTAATGATAATAGTCTGCACAAAAGAATTCATGTTAAAATATTGATATCTATTATGTGGCATACCTACCCCATTCACATTATAATAATGTGAGTCTTCATATCGACCATAATTATGGGGGTAGGAGAAGTCCATCGCGGGGTTGACTTGCACTTCACCAGAGGAGATGAGATGTTCCATCATGGAAATTATTCGGTCAAGTTTCTAGTCAGTGGAACTCGAGATATTGCCTGGATACATGTTAGAAGCAAGGAACTAGATAGGCAAAATAAAATAAATAAAAAATAAATAAAAAATAAATAAAAATAAAAATAACAATAAACCAAAGAAACAAATATACCAGTCCCCGGCAACGGGGCCAAAAATTGACGCGCGCCGAACACGTCAAATAAAATAAAATTCATAAATCAACTATTTTGCAGGATAGTGGCAAATGGTCGATCCCACAGAGACTGATTGTCTTTCTCAAGTTAAAACAACAAAAAAAGAAAATCGGGGTTTTTAAATAAATATTAATTTAAATAACTAATCTATCTAAACTAAATAAATAAATTAACTAAACTAATTTCTAAAACAATTAATTAATAATTAATTAGCACCTAAATAACACCTAAATCTCCAGTTCCACAAATCAAAATCAAGATTCAATAGCAATTATGGTCTTCAATCTTTCCCAAAAAGTTATTAATTTAAATTCTCCTAGATTAGCTATGAAAAATCGACATCGCCAAAAATTCTTAATTCCCCTAATTTCGATAATCAGGACGTCCGCCACTAACTACTTCCTTAATTAATGTATAACCCTAGACATCCGCCAATCAGGTTTAACACACTAATCGCAGTAATATGGATCTATGGGAACACTAATCCTAAATAATCGGGTCGCAACCGCTATCGATTTAACCTAGATTCAATTGTTGCATATTCAAGAACCGAAAGGGTTTTACGGCAAACGGGTGAATGTTTGTTACTTTATTAGTCTAAAAGCACAATTACACGGATAATAATATTCCAAATAACAGAAGATTGTCCATCTACAAGCATGCAATGTCCATATACATACCTTAGATCTGAATCATAATAATTAAATCAACAACAATGAAATAAGAGAAATTAAATTAATTAAATAATAAAATAAAAAGATCTCACATAATATGCTTTGAATCCATGATCTCGACTTGCTTCCCCTTCGACTTAGGCAAGAAATTGATTACCCGGACATCATCTTCAAAAATCTATACTAAAAACTAATAATTGATCTCTAAAAAAATACTAATTAATTCCTCTTCTAATAATACCTAGGTTTCTAATATATAAAAGTACTCCAAATTGGTCTCCGATACTAATTTTAGGGGTAGGGAGGTGACTCGTACGTCGAGGAGCATCGTAGGGGTGTTTTTACATCAAAAATCGGACTCGCCACGTGTCTGCACATGATTCGTTGTTTTTCTGTTGCCACGCCACGTGTCGGAACTAGATTGGACCGCCCCTGTCACGCCGCTTACTTGTCGCCGCATCATTCGTCGAACTCCTGGCGCGTTCGGTTGCATCTGCTGACTCAGCACCACGTGTCATGACGTGGTTAGCTGAAACACTTTCTGGTTACATGTCTGGCCAATGGGAGATCGCCACGTGGACGCTCGCTTGTGGAAGAAAAATCGCGCAACTCTTGCAAAAATCTGGGAGTTTGTGTGAGCATGAATCCCGAGGAAAATCGATGGAAGCTGTGCGAGAAGAAGGAATGGCGGTGTGTGACGTGGCCTCGTGGTGCTGACGCGGCTACGCGTGATTGGAGGAGACGATGTAGACACGCCACGTGGCAGCTTGCGATTGGAGGAGAACCAATGAGTGACGTGATGTTGGGCTACTGTTATGATGCGTGACGCTGAAGTGTCATCACCCGATTGGTCAAACGCTGACGTGGCAGCTCCTTATTGGTCGAAATATGATGTCTCTTATTTTACCCACTGCGCAAACGCGTATTTCTAAGCAAACTGTCCGGCATTAGATCACTGCAAGTAAATACTCCATTTTGAGTATTTTTTTGTCACGAATTCAACCGCACACTCCGTTTTACCTAAAAATGAGCAAAAATATAATTAAATATATATTTTAAATACTTTTAATAATTAAATATACTAAAATAGAATACTAAAAATATATAAATACTGACTTATCACGGTGCGTCGTAGGTCTACGCCGGCCACCGATAGGGATCAGGGAAAGCGGGCATTGAAAACCCCGAAAACACGGGCGAGTGTCTTAGATGTGTCACATTTAGGTGTCAAGACACCTAACACAACAACAATTGTCCAAACTCAAACAACACTTGTCTAATTCACTAACAGGTGTCCACCCACCTCACCCACACCTACACCTCACACACATACCCCATGCACGCACACCCACAATCGAGAGACCGAGCGAAGAAGGAAGAAAATGAGAGGAGGAGGAGAAGAAGGAACGCACGGGAAAGAGAGAAAGGAAGGTGGAGACGTCACGATCAAGGTGAGTCTTCGTGGTATTTGGTTGTGGGTTTCGGTGGTTGGCGGTGGGGTGGCCGAGAGTGGGGTTCGGCCATGGAGGCCGAACGGGCCAAAGTGGAGATGGCAGGGGTCTCTCCCCTGCCATCGATTCCACCGGGGTTGGGGTGGAGAGCAACCCCAAGCCCATCACCGAAGAAGAAGAAAAAAAAATTTCTCCCGATCGAACCAGTTCTGGTCCAGGGCCGGGTCGGATCCGACCCAGTTGGGTCGACCCGACCCAAACAATTTTTAAAAAATGAAAAAATAGAAGAAAAATGAAAAGAAAAATTTGGGAAAATTTTGAAAAAATTGGAAAATTGTGAAAAAATATATTTCGATAAAATAAATAGAAATTGACAAAATTCTATGAAAAGAACATATGTGGGAATGTCGGACGTGACTTTTTGCGGGGTTTTACCTCGAAAAGCGCGAAATAGGCAATTTGGCTTAAAAATTTTAGAAATTTGTTGTAAATGGACATGCTAACTTAAATTAGTGATAAATGGGCATAGGTTGACTCCGGTGATCAATTGGCGACCAAGGACCCGGTGGACTTGGACTCGGGGGTTGATTACGGGGTAGTGGAGCGCGTTGTGAGGCTAAAACCCAATGGAAAAACTCTTAAGTATTTATTTTGCTTTGTAATTCCATTTAATTCCAGTATTCCTTGTGATTTTTATTACATTCATATCTTTTCATCTTTTGGACGGTTGGTTGAGTTACTCCCACCGGATTTTTCGTTGTGTGTCTATGCATTTTAGACCATAGCATGTATATCAGGAGTTCTCGGTAGGATAACGACCCAAACTATTGAATTGCTACATGTGTCAGTGCGTCGTAGGTCTACGCCGGCCACCGAGAGGGATCAGGTGATAGCTAGTTGGGTGCGCCCACTAGTGGGATCCTGGAAGGGAATCCCGACGTATGGTTTATTCTGACTGGAACAGGCACACACATTTGCGCTTTATTGTTATCTATGCATACGATGCCCAACTTACAGTTATCTGTTTGTATTTCGCATGTTTATTTAACAATATTTATTGACTTCTACTTGTTTATGTGAATGCTCGGAGGAGTTTATTAGGATTTTACTGACTGGACTCATCATCCATTTTCTTCCGTAATGATTGAGTGCAGATCCGAGTACAAGTAAAAGCAAGAGGATATTAGGCGACTACCTCTGACTGCCTACCTCGGAGGATTACTTGTACATGTGCTTATTTTGATATTTTGATTATTTTGGGAATTGGGGAGTGACATGACATTGTACATGCTTAGTTTTATATAGTACAATTGTTAACACACTACTTTTCAGGATTTTTTTTTCCACACTAGGTTTTATTAAATTGTTTCTTAATAATTCTTGCATTTACGTACGTCTTCCACTGAATATGTTATTTATACACTGTACACACACAAGTGGATACATTTCGAGGCAGAGAAAGGACGGGCAGGTGTCGTACACGTGTAGTTGGGCCAGCTGGCAAGGAGTACACGGAGACACGTCACCCCGGGCGGCGAGGGCCGCCACACAATGGAGTTCAAATATATATTTATATATAGGTGTTTTTACAATGAAGTTCAAATATATATTCATGTCATGGGTACTACATATCTCACTATTGGATTACTATGGGATTTCAATCTAATGATGATTGATGTAGTGCATTTAATGCAAAACACATTAAATGCGCAATAAATGTTATATAATTGAGTTCCATTGTAGAAGTACCCATGTGTATGTATATATATATATATATATATATAGATATTCGACTAATAATTAATAATATTTTTTTCCCTTTTCTTCTCTTTCGGATCCATTAATGGCCTATTCGCTTCACATTTTAGGGAGACTCAAGATCATAAGGATTAATTTGTAATTGGATTAACACATGAGTTTGTGTATTAGTCCCTTTTATTTATCTTGTTCGGTTGGAAGTTTTAAGGTTGGGAATAAATATGATTGTAATAGGTACATTTACTAAAGTACTCCTCCATTTAAGTTGCATCTCCAACCAAATTGAAAACTAGATTACCTCTTCACCTTTCACTCTCCTGAGTTCCCGCATCTCTGGCGAGCGGTCTTCATCGTCCCCGTTTTTGTCATCGTCTTTTGAGAGTGAGAGAGAGAGAGTACTGGAGACATGGAACATCCAAATGGGAGTGTTTTGGAGTTATATATGCTTCTATTTTTTGCAAATATGTACATAGTTTTTTTATGGGCTAATGTGATTGGAGGGTTTTTGTTCATTCCTATACACCCAATTTTTGCTTTCTTTATTCCTTGCATATATTTATACCCACATATCAATAAAAGGAGTTCACCTCCATTCATCCAAAAAAAAAAAAACCAAAACCAAATTACAGTTGGGCAGAAGAGAAAGTCCTCTTCTCTAATGGCAGCCACTCTAGATATATATATATATATATATATATATATATATGTGTGTGTGTGTGTGTGTGTGTGTGTGTGTGTGTGTGTGTGTGTGTGTGTGTGTAGAGAGAGTTTTGGTCCGAAATGATTTGGGAGTCTCGCCAAAACTAGATCTGGTTTTTCCATTCTGGTGCAAACCAATTTCTCAAACAATTGGGTGTAACGAGGGAGGGGTAATTTTGTAATCTCCAATGGCCATTCATTGGGACTAGCTAGTCCCACCAAAATTGGTGGTTTACTTTGGTCACCTATAGTGAGTATTAGTTAATCCCGTAACTAGTTAATCCACAAAGTGAACACAGGCTTAGCCAATTCTGTGTGGTTAATCCACCCAAACACCATGAAGCAAACAGGCCATAAGACTTCTCATGATTTTTTTTTTCAAAATAGAAACACCAACTTCTATAATTACTTTTGTTCACACACACACGCACACACACACACACACACACATATATATATATCAACATAAGCAATGTACATTTGTGCAATGTACAATGTACTTGCTCATTTTCTTAAAACATCACTAATCCAAGACTATACAAGATTAGTGAAGGCTTAATTGAGATTAGACCAAATCCCTTTTGACCTTTTGCATAGGAGGATATTTGGGCTCTTCATGCCATATATATGGACCTAGAGCATGTGAGATGAACTGTGTAGGTGCATTGAATAGCATCACCATCTTTAGAAAAAAAAAATTGTGTAAGAAGGATTGTTCAAAAGCTTGTAGGGCTACCAAATGAAAGTTGGTCAGCTTTCACCTTCACGTCCTAAAGCTCGATAGCTTGGAAGATTATGTTCATCAAGTACTTCCAATACTTAATTGGTTTAATAATATCGTCTCTTTTTCTATAGATTTGTTGTTTGAAAATGATTTTCAATAGGGAGCATATCTTGTGGAGATCTTGTCATTTTTGTTGAAAAGTTTTTGCTCACCAAATTAAATTTGGCTTACTTAAACTAATTGACAAAAGTGTGTTGTAATCTCACCATATTTCAATTATTTCAAGGTATTTATGGTTAGAAAATTTTGTGCTTTTATATGTCTTGCCTAATGAGGAATCAAACATGTATATTCAAGACAAAGCATTAAAATCAGTTAGTAGCTATCAATAATTAATCTTTAGTGTAATCCCTCATTTCAACCATATTATTGGTGAAGATGGATCACTTCTAATAATCCTCCTTAACAATTATTTTTGTATTTTTTATTTTTAATAATCATATATAAGTGTTATAAATTTGAGTTTTTTTCATATTTTCTTTGTTGAGGTAATCTACTAATTTCACGAGCGTAACAAAAAAAGACTAATCTCACGAGGGACAATGATCTTTTACACCTCAATCCTATAACTCAGTAAAAATTAATATATTTAAATTTGTATGGTACCATATAATTTCATGATCTTTTAGTTAGCGAACGCAACTCGAATATTATTTTATGCACTTGCTAGAAATTGTTTTATGATGAAAATATCACAAATGCAATAGTATAAAATTACTAATGACTATTAAAATGTCTTTCGTCTTAAATAAAAAAACTACATCCCATTCCAATTTAGTATGCACTGATTAAAATTAAGATATGTTGTAAATTGAGTTGGAACTTGCTAAGAACTAGAGAAGGAAAATAGAAAACTAAGAAATTCTACTACTACAAACTACTACTACAAAGGAGAAGAGAAGAAATGAGATGGTTGGAATGAGAAGTTTTCATTCAACTTGGTGTGTGAATTACAATGGGGTTGACACCCTTTATATAGGTCATTTGGTGATAATGATAATTGTACTTATACAATGTGTACAAGTTAATTATACATACACCACAAGTCATACAACACATCACAAGCAACATAGACAATATATGAAAGAGTTGGTGTATGTTGGAGAGGATTACAAGTTACATGACAACACATGGATAAGTGATTATACATTGGAGTTGAATACAAGTTATGTAGAGTGTACAAGTTACATTCAATGTATAAGTCATGCTTGATGTTACAATTCAATGTGAGAGTCATGCTTGATAATGTGATCATTCATAAGCTTGGTTAAAGGGTTATCCAATTTACAACAAGACCAAATGTTTTTTTTTTTTTTTTTTTGTCAATGATGTATCAGATTCAGATATACATCGAGATCTACAAAGCGAGGGAGTCGGTCCCGTTATCAGGAAGTCTGATCCGCTCCTCGACAGTAGACCGTTGCACGCCAAGTGTGGACAGTCGATTTTTAAAAACACGCACAGTAGTCCGTCCGTTGGACACTCATGTTACAAATCCCGATGCAAGTCCAACGACCACCAACACGGTCGCTCAAAACAAATCGAAATCGATCGATTGTTCGATCAATCAAACGAAAATGGCGGAAATCGAGAAGACGAAGAAGAAGAAAGTGATGGTGGCGATCGATGCGAACGAGTGCAGCCACTACGCGCTCGAATGGGCGCTCGAAAACCTAACCGACCACGTCACAGCGATTCCGCTCACGCTCTTCACTGTTCAGTCCATCTCCGACATCAATTACATCTACGCCGCCACTCACGGTTCCACTGGTGAGGTTTACGGATCTGATCGTGTCGTCTTGGGTTGAATTCTGATGTAGGATGTTGATCTATGTGGGAATTGAATTGGGTTTTGGTTGATTCGCGATTGGTTTTGTGAATTGGGGTTTTGATTGGTTAGGGTTTGTGTTGCGAAGTTTTGATTTTTTTGGGGGTTTTGGTTAGGGCAGCTCCGGAGTTGATCAAATCAGTGCAAGAGCAGCAGAGTAAGCTCGCGGCGGCGCTGTTGGAGAGAGCTAAGGATATCTGTTCGGGTCGAGGGGTAAGGGTTTGCTTTTTGATACTCTTACTGTTCTGCATTTGCCGGTGATGTTGCTTTACCCTAAATATAGTTCCACAACGGTTAAGTATGATTTTGTAGTCCTAAATTAATTGGGTCTGCTACATGGATCAAACTCTTCCATTATGCTTGTTTTAGTGCAATTGATGGTGAGCTATCCAAATCATTTAAATTTCTCTTAATTAATGCATCTCAAGTTAACTTTGGTCTTGATTAAGGGTGGCAAAATGGGTCATGACATGATGACATGACACGGCTAACACGAGATATTAACAGGTTAGTGTTGAGCTTATGTTGGTTAGTATCATAAACGGGTTGACATGACTAAACACGATAACCCATTTATGACCTATTTAAATCGTTTAAAATAATAATATAATGTATATGTGTTATTGTTTCATTATACTAGTGGTTGAATTACCATTTAAAAGTTCATATAACAAGGTAAAGTGTTATTATATTTGAAAAAATAATAATATGCATAGTTTCAATAGTCATTTAAACTAAATCTTAGGAATAAGATGTCATTTTGAAAAGAATTTTGTATTTTATGTTACATATATCGAATTATAAAATAATAAATTAAATAATATATCATGTAAATGGGTTAGTGTTAGGGTTGAGCTTATGCGGGCTAGTGTCGTAAACGGGTTGACATGGATACGACACGTCAACCCATTTTGCCACCCCTAACTGTCGAGGAATTGATCAATTGCTCGCTACAAAGAAAATGATAGATTTTTCTAGCAATTCGTTGATTCCGCGAATACCCAAATTGAAGAAACACGTTTTCAACTTATGATCAAACGCACAAAGTTCAAGAAACTAAAGCAAATAAAGAGATACTCTCTCTCAAAACTCAATTTTCATTAATCAATAATCCATCTCCCTCTTTAACAATCGATCAAGCCTTTTTATATATATACATTAGGCCTAATTAAGTTAACACATAATTTGACTCCAAGTAAAATTCTTACTGTAATCATGACTTCTAACTAACCTAAAACTCTATGTAATCTATCTCTAATAAATAAGAAATCCTAATCTAACACAAATTCTTATTTGCATCAGATCTACTCCTACCTCGTTGAATTTCTTCAATTTCTATTGAGTCAAGTTTTCTAGTGGGGGCATTTGTTGGCCGTCTTTTCAGGTGACCAAACCACTGCAACTGCCCTTCCCTAATCTTGTGTCAATTGGAGCTACTCCTACTTGTCTTTGAATTTCTCTATTTCTTATTCTATCTTTCGAGTTTTCCCACACATCCACCTAAGCATCCTCATTTTTGCTACATGCATTTCAAGTTTGATTTCGTAACGAAGGATATAATTATAACTTTGGATGTCTCCCTAAATAGTCAAATAGTAGGCTTTTGGAGTAAAATCATGTACCTGTGAGTTAGAAGGTGGTTAAGTTGGGGAAAACATCGGTACTACTGGAGTTTCACGGGCCCGTAGGTGACTTCAGATTTGGATGCTAGCTAATGTTGCCTATATATATAGATGTAAGCTTTGAAGTTGCTTGTTCGAATATTTTAATTTTTTGAGGCATATCTCTTGTAGGTTAAGGTTTGTCTCCGTGGAATAGTCAGGGTAATACTATACTCTACAACACCAAAAAAAAAAAAGAATGGAAGGCAGCAAATTCATGTAGCTTTTTCTATATAAAGAAGGGAAATGCTAGAGTAACCCACTTTTGACATCTACATTTGATACCTAGTTGTTGTGGTCCTTTGGATACACTTCAAAACATGTGCGTGCACATCTCAATGTAAAATTCAAAGGACCACAACGACTAGGTGTCAAATGTAGTAGTCAAAAGTGGGTCAACCAATCATTTTCATATAGAGAAAATGTTTATTTTCAATGGATTTGAGCGGCTTATTTAACTCACTGCTTGGAGTTACATATATACAACAACAACGACAAAAACAACGTGGCCTCAATCCCAAATTATTTGTTACATATAGAGACTGTTTGGTGA
This sequence comes from Stephania yunnanensis, assembly GCA_039657365.1. Taxonomy (NCBI): domain Eukaryota; kingdom Viridiplantae; phylum Streptophyta; class Magnoliopsida; order Ranunculales; family Menispermaceae; genus Stephania; species Stephania yunnanensis. Next base: position 51,348,711 of record CM077588.1, on the reverse strand, counting down.
TAGTATTTTTGGTTTTGACATTGCAGGTGATTGCTGAGACAATGAGTCGGGTTGGAGATCCAAAAGAGGCCATATGTGAAGCAGTTGAAAAATTCAAGGTTGAATTGCTTGTATTAGGGAACCAGGGAAAGGGAACACTTAAGAGGTTTGCTTTCTTGCCTATATTTTTATGCACCATTTACTCAGTAGCAGGGCTTTATGCGTGCTATTAGATCATTATCAATATTTAATGTTTTCTACAGACAGTTTTTACTTATTAACACTCCATGAAAACCTTTGAACTTTGGTAACATCGTTCTGTTAATATTTCTTTGGACAAAAACATTAATTTTCATTCAAAATTTTCTTCTTTTTTATGAATTTATTGTTTTCTCTAAAATGGTATTGTTAGAAAAATATAGAGAAAAGAAAAAAGATCTTCATATGGTATTCGTAGATTTAGAAAAAGCATATGATAGGGTCCCTAGAGATGTTCTTTGGTGGGTTCTAGAAAGAAAAAGAGTGCACGCTAGATACATAGACACTATTAAAGATATGTACGATGGAGTAGTAACGAGTGTAAAGACATTTGGAGGAGCTACAAAAGAATTTCCCATTACGATAGGACTACATCAAGGATCGGCTTTAAGCCCATATCTATTTACTTTAGTTATGGATGAATTAACTAGACATATTCAAGAGGATATACCATGGTGTATGCTATTTGCAGATGATATTGTCTTAGTGGATGAAACTAAAGATGGAGTGAATAGGAAATTAGAACTCTGGAGAAATACATTAGAATCTAAAGGCTTTAAGTTGAGTAGGACGAAAACTGAATACATGCACCGTGAGTTCGGAAACACTAGACATCGAGATGACGGAGTGGTAAAATTAGGGAAGTAGAAGTGCCTAGGGTAAACCACTTTAGATACCTAGGTTCAATCATACAAAATGATGGTAACATTGAAAATGATGTCACACATAGAATCCAAGTCTGGATGGAAGAAATGGCGGAGTGCAACGGGGTGATTTGTGATCGACATGTTCCCACTAAGTTAAAAGGAAAATTTTATAGGACCGCAATTAGGCCAGCTATGCTCTATGGAAGTGAATGTTGGGCAGTAAAGCAACAACAATTACATAAAGTGAATGTAGCAGAAATGAGGATGCTTAGGTGGATGTGTGGTAAAACCCGTAAAGATAGAATAAGAAATATAGAAATTCAAAGACAAGTAGGAGTAGCACCAATTGATACAAAGATTAGGGAAGGGCGGTTGCGATGGTTTGGTCACTGCAAAGACGGCCTACAAATGCCCCAACTAGAAAACTTGACTCAATAGAAGCGTAGAAATTCGACGAGGTAGGGGTAGACCAAAGTTAACATGGGATGCATTAATTAAGAGAGATTTGAATGGTTTGCAAAGCTCACCATCAATTGCACTGAATCGAGCAAATGGAAAAGTTTGATCCATGTAGCCGACCCCAGTTAATTTGGGACTGAGGCTATGTTGTTGTTGTTGTTGTTGTATTGTTTTCTCTAAAATCTCTCTACGATTTGTAACATTTATGAATTACAGTCGTGATCAGCTTTTGGAAAGTCTCTTGTGGTATTGTTTTTATATATCTCCATGCACGGTTTAAGAACTTGATACTCATTGATGATTGCTTCAATAAAAGAATCATTGTTTTCACTTTGTTTGATTTATAGATCTCAAGTTACAATTTGCTTTAAAATGTTACTTACCAAGCTTGACAACCACTTTTTGTTTTGGTTGAAATAGAACGTTTCTGGGGAGTGTGAGCAACTACTGTGTCCAACATGCCAACTGCCCTGTCCTTGTTGTGAAGAAACCAGCATGAAGATTTCTACTTGCTACAATCTCAGTTATTATATTGGATGCTGCAGCATGGTTTGTATTATAAATGGAATAAATGTAATTATACTAGAAATTAATCTTAATATGTTGCATCTTGTATTCCAAATGTTTTGTTGAAGGAGACGAATCTCAACATATTTTTGTTTATATTTTCTCTGGCTTCAATTATTAACATTGCTATTTATTGGTACGTAACATGACCTACTTTTTGATGAACTAGAATGAGAAAAATAAAAAGTTCATAGTGGAAGAATTATAAGACCACATAGCAATGGAATCACCCCTTATTTTAGTTCCTCGCAGCATTGTGTTAATGAAGATAACAGAAATTTTGTTTGCTACTAACAATTTTAGCTGAAAATAGAGAAATATTTAAGCAAATGCTGATCGTTAACCTTGGGCTAGAACCTAAGTACTGTCTTGAACGGGCCTAATTCATCCAAATATACGGTTGAGTGTTGCTGCCAACCGAACTCCACCCTGAGCTAGCCGCAAATAAATTTCCGGTAGACGGGATAAGAAATAGTTATCTGCAGAAATTCACATGTTCAATTTTCTACCAAAATGGGAAAACTAAAATTTCTAAAAAAGGAGGGAAACTAAAGACATTGAGCATTCATTTCTTTTGCTTACCATCCAGTGTTGAATCTTCTGTGACATCTTTATATGCTATGGTGCATGCAGCTTTGATGCCCTCAGTTGCATATCTAACGCAAGAATAAGTATAGCAACTTAATGTATTGGAAATGAATCATAAACTAGTGAGTTATACTTGATTATTTTCTAGTAGAATGTTTCTTTCTCGGTTTACTTCCAAGTAGTATCCTGAACATTAGGAAGATGCAAAAGGCGCAGAGGACTTGATCTGAAAGCTATTGTTGCAAAGCATGCTTTTCTCAACTCAACTAAAGGTAAAATGCATAAACTATTGTTGTTTAAGGTTATTTCTTTTAGTTTTGGATGGTATTTGGATGTTTCTCTTCTTTTGCTAAACATAGAATTAGATGGTTCTTAGTTCTTACATGTCTGGGCATGTAGTCTCATTGCGGCCGCATGTTTCCCATTCTGTTACTTGATCCGACCATGAATTCTGCAATGAAAATCCACAGATGTCATAGAAGATCTTGTTAGACTAAATCACAATAAATTCACTTTGAGCTTGAGAGTGTAAATGAAGCATCATACTGTAATGTTCTGTTGGATTGCGTCTATCATGCCTTCAACATCTTCATTATAAAATCTTTCCTCTGCTGTCTCAATCATGTTGGTGTCCCATACCTGTTTTGTTCACCATTAGTAAGATGAATGCCTTATTTACATTTTACAGAGTAAATATATACTTCAGTTTCTGACTGATTTTATGCATAACAAATTTAGATAACTTTTTGGTACTCAGATTTTGCATTACTTTTAAGGATAGGGAAAGCAACTCACATGGTGAAGAACTGATTTTCTTCTGTACCAGTGAACATCAATTGTATTCCCACCCTTGTCTGAAGTAAAACCTACATGTAATGGCTGCAAGATTAAACATTATAAGTTTGTGTAATAGATCATAGAGATCCAAAAGCTTGTATAGTTGTATAAATATCAGGACACTGATCTGTTTATGACTGTCGATGAAATTCTTACCTGGTGAACGTCACCAATAAAATGAGAAAGAAACAGGAGTGCTTCTGTGAGATTATCTGAAAGTCCACAGTTCCATGATGTCAGAGGGATTCTTGCTTTTAAAAGAGAGAAAAAAAGTTGAAATATTTAAAAAATAAAGGTCCTACATTCACTTTGAGATGGTTTAGCATAGCTGAGAAGCTGATCGGTATAGTTGCGTATTGCCCCTTCAAGACACCTTCCTTTCTCTCCCGTATCATCTTTGCAGTCCCCTGAATTAATAGTCATTTGTTAAGTTACTTTACCTGTAAAACTGTTCTAAAACATTATTTTTGGCTGAAAAGTTAATTAAAAATTTTTTTTCTCATGTTTGAAGCTTCTTGTTTTACAGCAACTCTTATTTCAGCTCAACATTTGCCTTGTCTGAAATCTCATCGGAAGCATATAACTTACAGCACTTTTCTTCGGTTTCTTGTTTCCTTCTTCCCTTTAGTATTTACCTGATAGGAAAGTAATAGACACGTGTTCTATTTCGGCTGTGTTTGGTTCATGATTTAAATCTTTCCTTTTCGTTGGCCTTTCTCCAACCAAGTGGTTGCTCCACCAGTTTGGCATGTGCTTAACTTTTCAAGAGGTTGAGAGTTTAAGTCTTCCATGCAGGAGTTGAGGTTGCATAAATAGGCTAAAAGAACTGTAAAGAGTTCTTGAATGCTATAGTGAAATTGCAACATTAAATGTTAAAAATCTTCACATATTCTTTTGTTTGTCTAAGAGTGAAAACTGTTTCAGCCTTATTTTTCTTTGTACTGTTTATAGCTAGATTGGATGCAGAATGTCTAAGTTTACAATTTCTACTCTTATTTGCATGATCATGCAATTTCATTAATACAGGTTTTGAGAAGACTGAACACTCGGAAGAACGGAATGTACAGACTTACTGTCGTATTGATAAGTGCAGAGAGAGTCCGGTGTATCGATGAAATGCAGCGCCGACGACCAGTGATACCGGAACTTGACATGATCTGCCCATGAGCAAAGGCTTGCTAGATCATCACCAGCAGACTTTGGAAGCAGTTTTTTCACTGCTGCAGAGGCAGCATCACTCAATCTAGGCTGCAAGTGAGAATCAGAGAACCGAAACCAAACCGCATTTGAAGTCAGAGAACACTCAAAATTGCCAAAAAAAAAGGAAAACAAAGCCATGCCCATAAATCAAATTCAGTTTTAAAGATTTGAAATCTGCGTCTTACCTGCGCTATTCTGCAGACAGTGAAGTGCCCGTCTGTTCCCCAGCCATGAATGACTGGCAAGAGAAGTAGAAGTGAAAGGGAGACCAGTATAATTTGAAATTTTGAAATCTCCATTGTTTTAGTTGTAGTAAGGATTCTGAACTTCAATACTTCAATATATAAAGTGGTGGGAACAGGAAAGGAAAGCTCTTTATTAGGTGATTTGGGGTCTGAGTTTGAAAGGAAACAATTAAATGTGATATTCTTTAGAAGTTTGATTCAGATTATCTTGTTTCATAAACTGACAGATGTCATATTTTTCGACAAAAGTATTTCGTCACCAAATCATTTATATCTCTCCTACACCGTGAATTTTCAATTGCACTAAATCGAGCGTAATAAAAGAGTTTGATTTATTTAGCTAATTCCAACTAATTTAGAATCTCCTACTCGGTGAATTCTCCTAGTTGAGCTTCGCATTTGTTATTATATTTTTGAGATGTAAAAAAAAAAAAAAAAAAAGATTCAGGATCAAATCCTTAGTTGTATATTATGAAAAAATATGTTTAAGATTAAATGTGAAAAGGTTGGCTATAAGAATTAATGTGTTTCAATTCAAAGATACCGTTGTGAACATCTTAAAATATGTGTAGTTGATGCAGATGTCTGTACTGAGCATTATTTTGGAATCACAAGTTTATTCTAAAGGTGTCAATGGCAACGTTCACATTACGTTTTGTGCATTGACCTTATTAACCATGGATGTGGATCAAGTTATAATTTCTTAAGAGGGTATTTTCGGTAACGAAAGATGGTAGATGCTTTCGTGCCTTGTAAAGCAAAGGAAATGTGAAGAGTGTGAATTGAAACTGAAAGAAAGAAATCAATCTCAAATGCAAGAACTGATGATAACCCACGCAACATATGACAGCCAATATTATGTCTTACATGGTCTCATAGATATACTTTTGTACATAGCAATGCTACACTCATAGGAATGTTTAGATAGACAATGTTACAATGAGCCTGTTTGGCATGAAGATTAACTATTAGCGATATTGTTCCCAATTTAACTACCTTGAATTAAGAATCAAAAAAAAGAGTGTGGGGTTTTATTTTTTTTTTCCACATATAACCGATGTTTGACTATATTTCAGTCCACACATCTCAACAATCTCCATTATGGAAAAAAGAGTGTGAAGGGTTTTATTTTAAAAGATATCTTATATATTATTTTAGAGGAGAGATCCACATACATATTACCGATGTTTCTTGACTATATTTCGAGGTAACAATGTTTGACAACCATATGAAGCTTTGAACATCTCAACAATCTCCTATAGACCGAAATTCAATTAAAGTGCATTGGTTGCACTTTAGATCGATCGAATTCTCTCTAAGATGCATCATCGCATGATTTGTCGTTTCACTATCTTGAGGGGAGGCAACTTGAGGAACCACGACTTTCCAATAAAGCCATTGAATGACTACCAACACTATCAACGTACATTCAAACCTTCTTCTTACATTATAACTACCCAAAACAAATTTTGTTAAAAGAAATAAAAAAAAAACTAAAATTGAATTAGGGGTTTCAAATTTAATTAAAGTGCATTGGTTGCATGACATCGATCGATTCTCTCTAAGATGAACCGCACGTCGTTTCACTATCTTGAGGGGAGACAACTCGAGGAAGCCGCGATTACCAACGTCATCCCTTCTTCTTACATTATAACTACCCAAAGCAAAATTTGTTAAAAGAAATTCGAAGTCGATCTAATGTAGAGTAACCCACTTTGCGCATCAACTCAATCGAATGTCGTGCTATACACGCGAATATATTCTTAAAAAACTAAAATTAAATTTTTTCCCTCAAAACTCCTCAACATTAAGTTTCAAAATAAGTATGAAAACTTACCATATATATTAAGTATATTAATTTTTATATTTAAAATATAAATTTAATATGTCTTAATTTGAAAACTCACATTTTCTTAATAGAAAAAACTCAATTTGCGGTTTTAATATGAAAAATTTGTAATTGTGTGAAAATATTCGGCCAGAAAATCTACAACTACTGAAGAGCACAAAATGCCTCTGCAACTGAGCTTACATTCTTCTTCTTCTTCTTCTTCTTCATCCCCTCTCAATCTCTTCTCCTCAAATTCGTGCCCAGAAACTCCTCAGCGACATCTGCACATGGGGCATCGGAGGCCCATGTGCCCACTTCGCCCAAGTCACCAACCACGCCCAACTCATCTCCACTATCAGGTTCATCAATTCACTCATTCATTCTTTCATTCTCTTATTAATTCCTTGTTACTTGTTGTTGAAGGTTTTCGCCTTTTTGGGGGGGTTTTCAACAGATTCTGTAGAGATAACTCAATTGGGTTTGTGATTGTTGGGAAGGGCTCCAATTGTCTCTTTGATGACAAGGGCTTTCATGGGCGTGTCATTCTCAATCGCATCGATTTCGTACAAAACACTGATGATGGACTACTGGGTGGTTGTTATAGAGTGGGCAGTGGATGCCCGTTCAATCGATTTGGAATTCAGTCTTGCATTGATGGGTTTAGTGGGCTTGAATTTGCTGGTGGGATCCCTGGTACTGTTGGAGGAGCTGTGTACATGAATGCCGGGGCCGACGCCCAGGTACTCTCTTTTTCTCGAGCTCGAGCGCAATGGAAGAGTTTGATCCATGAACCCAATTAATTTGGGATTCAATCTATGTTGTTATATTGGTTTGTTTTGAACTCTAAGTAATTGGGTGTCTTTTCTTGAGCTCTTGCACTTAATCGAGAGCGTGATGCAAGAGTTTGATCCATGTGGCCGACCCCAACTAATTTGGGATTCAGGCTATGTTGTCGTTTTGGTTTGTTTTGATGTGTAAGTAATTGGGTGTGTTTGAACTTTTTAGGAGACAAGTGATACAGTTGATGGTGTTGAGATTATCACAATTGATGGAGAGAATCGGGTTTTCGATAGAAACGATCTCGCATTTGGGTATCGCTGGTCGTGATTCCAGGAAATGGAAGACTTGGCGGCAATTGTTTCGGTCACATTTCGTCTTAAAGCTTCATCTTCGTCGAGGGTGAGACAACAAGATTATATGGCAAGGTTAGATACACATGAAGTTTTATTTAGCAGGCTTGTTGAGTGATGTTGTTGAAGATGACACTAACAGTTTTAATGTTCAGGTGGAGGTTGTTGCAGCCGGCGGGGGAACGGAGTGCGGGATCGGTGTTTAGGAATCCTTTGGGCGTCGGAATTTCGGCTGGAGAGCTGATTGAGAAGGCTGGAATGAAAGGCTTTAGAGTGGGAGAATCTAAAGGTGGATCTTCATTACTAGTGCGAGAATCTGGCCCAATTAGTTCCTGCATTTTAAATAAATATGTTTTTTAGCTATTAGCCTTAATCGATTGCCTATCATAATTGATTGAAGTTAACCTGCAGACTAATTGTCGGGTTTTGGTGGTGCCCTCTTGCAGTGTGACTCAGACACTGTAGAGGTTGAATGGCGTCGATAGCTTCTTGAATTCCAACTACTACTTCTGCTACATCATCTCCGCCCTCACCTTGCAATGCTGTCTCAACGTGCTCTCGAGGCGTCATTCTAGTTGTAAAGAAATAAAAGCGCATAGAAGAAGCATAGGCAACATCGACCTTCTAATCGTTGTCTAGAGGGGCTTATAATGGAGGCGCAAGAGGTGGTCGACTATATATAATTCTAAATTCCAGTTTCAGGTCTGGCAAGGTTTGAGGTCAGTCTTGTAGCTAGCATCATTATTTATAGTAATCTTTGAACTTAAAATAACATGATTGTTGTTGCATGCAAAAGTAGCACATATGTATATATGTGGCTGATGTCAAGGTTTTGCTTTGTTTTACAATGGTGATCGGCAGTAAGCATTTTTGTTGGTTTATATGGTGGTGGAAGGTCTGGAAGTGATAATTTACTTTATGGAAGTTTAGTCTAAATATTACATGCATGGTGTAAAATGGAGATCAATGTGGATAATTTATTTTACTCCAATTGTGGAGGTGATAAGCAAGCAGAGAAGTCAATATATAGAAATTAATGTTATCGTAAGTTTCAAATTAAATTAAACTCTCATCTGTTCGAGCCTTAATTAATTAGTGATTAAAAGTGGAGCTAGCCATCACATGTAGTGATGACATTTTGTTCCAGGACTAGTATAGCACGTACTGCTTCTTAATTAAGGAGACATTTGCATAATTTGGTGGGCTTTCGATAACAATTAACCTATGTATTATTTTATGTACGTATGTATTATCAGGTGATAAGGAAGAGACAGCCAAGGCCTGCCATGGTCGAGGCGAAGGTAGCTGCGCCAAGGAAGACGAGGGGCAGTGTGTTTCCTCTCACTGTCCTGCTTTGCTTAGCCACTACAAGAAGAGTGGCTCCTATGAGGATGCTAATCAAGAAAAATGTCCCGCATAGCCTCAACCACACCCTTCTTGTTGGCGCAACCGAGTGGTTCAGTCCAACAACCACGATGAAAACGCCTATTGAGAATGGCAGATGTACGTACTTCATCACGACTGCAATCTTCTCCCCGGCGGCGGCGGCAGCAGCGGCACTGCTTGATCTTCCTGTATGATCTGGTGGACTACTCATTGAGGCCCCCTGTTCCTCTGTTGTCGTTCGAGGTGAAAGCTGTTCCTGCATGTATATTAATTGATGTTAAGCAAATAGTTACTTTGCATGAATTCTTATATATTAAGCTACATATATACGTACATATCATGATATATATAATAGGTTGATTTCTTTAGGGTCGACATAAGGTTTCCTGGCCCAGCTAATTAATTAAATCTCCTATAATATGGTCGAGCCGGTTAGTAAGGAAGGATTGAAAAAAAGTTGTATATATATATATATACATTTGTATGAATGAACTAATTAATTTAACTATACAGATGTACAACATTTTATGTTGCATGTATATATTATTTGTATATTACTAGTCCCAAGCCCATTATCAGCCCAAATAGTTGGGAGTTTTTTTTTTTGATAAACAACTAATTGTCCCGACTGGAGTTAAACCATGCATGACCTCTTACTCTAAAACCTCATTTGCCATTGGGCTGAGAGAGGCGGTGCTATCACGTTATACACATATTAATTAATTAATTTACAAAGCAAAGGGTTGCGTCTTATAAGTTAATATGCAATATAAAAGTTTTGTCATTTTTTATAAAATGGATATATCAATTGCACGAACAATTGATTTATATAACCGACCTCTAGTAATTTAGAATTGAGACTTTTGTTTCTCGCATGATCGATCTATCTAGTTTGAATATCAAGCACTCTTATCAAATAAAAAAAAATCATGTATATATGTAGATGATAATTAACCCGGTTGATAATCAAAGCTTGATGAGATAGTACTCTGCTAGTACTAGGCGTTTCATCGGCCTGAATTTCAAGTACAACATCACCACGCCACCACCGCCGCCGCCGCCACCTTCATCTCTATCTTCATCTCCGCCTCCACCTTCCATTAATCGTCCTTGTCCTCGAGGGATTACTCCAGATAAGCACAATAGCAACGCAGAAACCAACATCTTCTGTTTGAATAATACTGGCTTAAGCATATTAAATGAAGTTCATGTTTGGTATCTTGGAGGGCAGGGGGTACTTACTAGCTAGTTAAATAGTTTTCCACAACTCACACTACGATTGCGAGCGTTTATTTTTTTTTATATTAATTGTAGGTGTGGTCATCGTGTACGTACGTATCTCACAGCACAGACTGTTGACTTTTTCTGACATGCGCCCGTTTCATGGAATTTTTTAGTTTGACTTAATTTTTTAGTAAAACTGTTATAATGTCATTAGAAAGTGTGCACAAACGACTTGTGCGAGTTGTACGTCATTCTCTGAAGTTTTTGTTATTATAAACATGAAAATGTGAGTTTGATGTATTACAGATTTGTTAGAGCCCTTTAGATGCACGTTAAATACGTGAATATGTATATGTATGCATATGATATGTATATAATAAATCTATTTGAACTCATGAATTTAGATTAATACGAAAGTTTTTAAAAATTTTGTAAATATTTAAAAAATATCAAAAAAAATTTATAAGTGATTATGGTTACTTCGTTGATTGTCTGATGATATATTTAAAATTTAAAAAAATTTGATTTAAGCTTACGAGTATAAATAGCACTACCGATATATATATATATATACATTATTAGTAGTAGTTAACCCCCCCCCCCACCCAAAAAAAAAAAAAAGTTGGGATATCATCATATCAACCATGCGTAAGCCATCATGTGTGATGTGAATAACTTACAATCGCACAGTTCGAGGCCCATCTGACCATAAAGAGTAAGCTGGTAACGTGGATCCACGTGTCAAATTTGTTTCATTATTCTTGCCGGCCTACCGTCCAACTACATATTACTTTTGTTTTATAATTTTTTTGAGGAAGTAATTTCATTATCTTAAATAAAGAAAAAATAATAGTTAAATAATTAAATCACTATTTATTTCTCTTAACTTATTATTTGTACATACATTAATTATTAAAATATAATTAATAAATTTTTTCTATAAAAGGTATATATAAAAGGTAATTAAATAATTAATGTGTATTAAAATTATTAAATAACAAATATTGTGAAGCATTTTAAAATAACTAAAAAATTATTTATAAAGAAAAAAGAATATAATTTTTTTTTACGGATTAATAGAGTGTATGTTTCTACTAACTTATAGATTGAGTTTTTATTTTATAATGGCGTGAGCTTGTGGACATTTTGACTAAACAAATAAATACAAATTGAGGAGTGTAAGGCGACATCAGAAATGTCATCGCGTTCTGGCCGTGTATTTGTGATGTATCTTTAGAATTATAGTATAATATTCACCCTCCGCTCATTTATATAAGTCTTTTTAGTAAAAAAAATTTTGTTCAAAATCGTAAGTCGTTTTAAGAATTCAATAATGTATTTATTACATTTTTACCTATTTTACCATTATACAATTTTAACATTTATGATTCTTTAATTTTTTAATTTATTTAATGTCAAATAATATATATATATAAATTATATTCTGTTATTAAAAATGTCTTAATTCTTGTATGGATACTTTAATCGAACGATTTATATAATTCAATGTCCGAAATATACTGCGCGTAGATTGATCATTTGCATTGCTTACAAATAGTGTACCTCATAAGTCATACGTCATTCTTCTGACTTGTGAGATGACCAGCATTTATCTGATAACTTATATTACGATATATGATAAGGTATGTGTCTGATGATAAGTAGAAAATACAACTTAACGTCTCTTCAGATTCCAAAGCAACAACTATATATAAACCTCATAAGTCATACGTCATTCTTCTGACTTGTGAAATGATCAGCATTTATCTGATAACTTATACTACGATATATGATAAGTTATTCGTCTGATGATAAGTAGAATATACAACTTAACGTCTCTTCAGCTTCCAATGTAACACTATACATAAAGGGTGCTTCTACAACAAAATCTAATTACATAGTATTTATTGTGTATTTAATATATTTTGTATTAAATATATTACATCAATCACTATTAAATTAAAATTTTATAGTAATTCATATATATATATATATACACACAAAGCTCGCGTCTCTTCATCAACTAAGATAAACAAGTGCATGATCAAGAGTAATTCCTGGTCTTTTTTTTTTTTGTTAAAAATATGTTGTCTTTGTTAAAATTGATACGAAAGAATATTCCACTGTAGGCCAACACACAGCCTACGAGTAGTATATGCAATAATATATGTATTATAATATGGATTGGTCTACACGTACAATACGCAACAAAACGCATTCAAAGACCAATTGGTTTCTTTTTCTTTTATTGCAATAAATTAAAAACAAGGGAAATGATACACATATACTTATTTATTTTGACTTTTTTCTTTTTTTCTTTTAATTTTAATAAAATATTACAATACTATAAAATATATAACCATGCTAATGCACAACACCTAATTAACACAAATGGGTCAAATCGGTTAAAATATACTAAACTTAATATATTCACATCTTGTTATTAATTATATGTTCTTACTTTTTAGATTGTTTGAGATTTTTGAACTCAACATTTGATGAGTTAATACTTAAACAACAATTATATAGTTTATTTTTTTACTTAATTAAGTGGAAGTCGAACTCATGATGACCTCTCCAAACCTTACTTCTTCACAAGAGATGTCTCCGCCATCTCATCATAGATGATTCGAGTTCATCAATTAAATTAATAGTTTATATAAAACTATAAAAGTGACTTAGAATACAATCAAACAATCTAAAACTCGATCTTATTAAGCAAAACTCGGCCAAAACTGTATGGCCAAAAGAGTAGTAACATATTTTTGAGAAAAAAGACTATATAGTAATATATAGATCATTTTCTTAGGTAAGACTAACATATACTATGATTTAATTTCATGCGCGGATTGCTGCGTTTGCTGTCATGTAAAATAACGAACGAAAGAAGAAAATAGGAATTTGCCTAACAACTAGTATATACATAGCAAAGGTCAATGTTTCCTTTAATTTAGCTATCCTAATATGTATAATTGATTTGTACATAACATATATGGAATGTTTACATATTTAGTGAAATTCAATACACAACTACCATATATGTAGATTCATAGCATTCATGAATCTCTTGATATGGTAGCTTTTCTAACACTCCCCCTCAAGTTGGGGAGTGAATATCCAGAACTCCCAACTTGCTTTTCATTGCAGAGAAAGCTTTTTCCAAGCACCTTGGTGAACACATCAGCGAGTTGTTCAGCGGAAGGAACATACTCGGTTGTGATTGAACCATGTAACGACCATAAAAATCTAACTCGTGTCACGTGCCATATCAGAGTCGTATGTGAAATCCATTCGTCGTGATCCGTATGTCCAAATCTCGGGTGTAGACACCGAGATATGTTATTTTGTGTGATGCTTGTATTATTTATTATACAAAAGAGTGAACAATTTACAATAATGAATTTCGGAAATGCGTTTGTAAGGTCTTACCTCGAGTTTCATGTCAATTGGCAGTAGTCGAGGTTGAAATTAGGTTTAATTTGGTGTAAGATTGGTTAAATATGGCAAGAAAATTGGTTTGTGAGAGTTGGGTATGTCATGGACGGAGTTAAGATTTTTGGGGTTTTGGCTTTACCAAAACCAATATTTTTGGCATTTTATAAAGATGGACTATTTTGTCGAGAGTTTAGTTCAATTTAGAGGAAAACAAGATCGAAAACAAGCACCGAAAGTCAAAACACGTCAAAATAAGAATTTCAAGAATTAATAAATAAAAAAAATATGAGGGTTTATATATAAATATATATAAAACAAGAAATGAAAATCAAAAACTTATTTGATTTGTTTCAACAGAACGTTCATTTCGAACGTTCCCTAAACTCCTCGATTTGGGTTTTCACTCGCGGAGCTTTCGACATCCGATTTTCGCCCGTTTCTTTCCGTAAAATCGAAGAGGATCACAAGACGGTCAATTCGAGCCAAGTTTTCGCTGAAGAAATGAGGTATTCAGCTCGTAATTTGGTAAATTCTTAATGCAGGGCATTTTTCTCAATTCAATTTGAATTCTCGCGATTTTTCAATTTCTGTCATGGGGTTTCGATAGAAATTGGTATGACTTGTCATTAATTGGTGTATTGGATTGATTCGCGTCAATTTTGGATAAATTTCACTGTCGTGGGTTAGGGTTTTGATGATTTGAATTAACGCAATTTAGTTGATAACTGATTTTGAAGATGTTTTTATGCTTGATATTTGACTCCACGAGCCGTGAAAATATGTTGGTGTTGGTGTTGGTATTGAGTGGTTTCGTGGCATTTATTATTAAGTTTCGAGGATTTAATTGTGAAAATATTGATTTGGAGACATTTTCTTGTTGAAAATAAATAAAGTTTGTCAAGTTGATATGTCATATTAGAAAATTCGTAACTTCTCCGTTTCTGATCCGATTTGAGTATTCTTGGAGTCTATAGAAAGTACGTCACGAGTACTACAAGTTGAAAATTAGTAACTTCTCCGTTTATGATCCGATTTGAGTATTGTTGGAGTCTATGAAAAGTAAGTCATGAGTACTACAAGTTCCTTTTTGGTTGCACAACAAATTATGAGGTTTTCAGAGTTAAAACCGTAACTTTAGTGGGCTAGTTGATAATATTTTGAAGTTATTATAAAGTATTATTTTTAGAAATAGCTCTCGAGCGTACTTTGGTCGTAGTATTTGTATGGTTTAAGAGTTCTAAACTAATGATATTGGACTTGAATTGATACTCAATGATATAAAGAAATCTAAGGAAGAGATACGAAGGTTTGAGAACGCGTTTGGAGTGTTGGGAGGCCGGATAGGTTAGGAATAACCTTGTGGATCGAGGTAAGTAAACCAGCAATTGTATAGTAATTTCATTTTAAGCTATTGAATATTGTTGTTCATTGCTTTGATATCTATCATTGGAAATTCCATTCTAATTGTAATTGAGTTGTTCGAGAGCAAGTGAATCAACGGTGATCCTTGGAAGGAGTGGCTGGCTGAGGTAACATACTAGAGTCATGACATCGGAATGTATAGCACTAGATACTAATTTTGACGGGGTGTGAGTTTTTAGCGTGGTTGTTCCAGGAAGTCTCACTATCTGGTGGGTTTAGGACTTGTGAGTGTACCGAGTCCTAGAACCCGAGTCTTGATGTTTTGCCAAGACTCGACAACCTATTGGTCGGGACTACTTGCGCATATCTGTTTGCACTCTTTGGACACTCATGTATCGATTGCTTTAAATTTATTTACAGTCTTTTATTTATTCATGCGTCCTTTTATCTTTCTTTCTATCTGCATGAATATGGATTGATTTATTTATTTTGAAATGTTGTTAGTATCCTACTGGCGTACTTACCTGGGCTCGTCAATCTTGTGTTTGACTAAGTGCAGATCTGCAATCGAGTAAGGGAAAGTGGCCAGCGCTAGGAGATTTATCGTGAGGACTTTGGAGCAGCTTTCCCTCTCATATATTTTTGTGTAGGTTTTGTATTATTTATGTATATTTTTTTACACATTGGATATATAGGTTTTGTGAGATATTTACATGGAGTATATACGGGGTTTCCACACTCTAGGATGTCCTAACTGATTTGTGTAGAGTTGTTTAGATTTGTTTAAGTTGAAATCGCTTCCGCATAAACTTTGATAACTTACAAATTTGAATAACTCACTAAAAATGTAATGATAAATGGTTAGGAAGGCTGACTAAGCTTGGGTTGACGTCGCGAGGATTGACTCGGGGTCTACGTAAGTCTAAATCGGGCGGGGCCCAGTTTAGGTTGTGGAACTGAGGTCGTCACAAACCATCTTGTATCTTGTTTCGAATAAAATGACAATCCATTTCTATGTGTCTAGTTCTTTTGTGAAATACTGGGTTAGTTGCAATATGCAAGACCGCCTTATTGTCACAATACGACAATGGTAGCTTTGAATGCAACACCCTCAAATCCTTCAATAATGATCGTAAATAAGATAACTCACAACATGTACTAGCCATAGCTTTATATTCAGCCTATGCTTATGATAAAGAAACATTATTCTGACGCTTCGTTCGCCAAGAAATGAGTGAAGATCCCAAGAAAACGCAATACCCTATAGTTGACTTTCTCGACATTGGATAACCTCCCCAATCCGAGTCCCTAAATGCACGTAGAGATGAATCATTTTCCGATGCAAAAAATAAGCATTGACCAGGATTTGTGGATCGTAGGAAGAGTACTTACCTTTATGCGAGTTTGCTTATAACAACAGCTATTAGGCGAGTATTGGGATGCTACCGTTTGAGGCACTTTATGGTAGGCCTTGCAGGTCACCAGCATGTTGGGCGGCACCGGAAGATACAACTACTATAGGACCTAAGGTTGTCGTGGACCATACTGAGAAGGTAAGATAGATCAGGTAGAGACTTCATGCAACGCATGATAGGCAGAAGAAATATGCAGACAAGTATCTCGAGGGTTTGAACTATGAGGTTGGAGACTTAGTGTACTTAAAAGTTTCTTCTTGGAATGGTTATCAGAGGCTTGACATTAAGGGGAAACTAGCACCAAGATACATTAGGCCGTTCATAGTTGAGGAACGTGTCGGCAGAGTGGCATAGAGTCTGGAGTTGCTACCGCAGTTGACTGGGGTACATCCAGTGTTTCATATTTTCATGATGAGGCTGGGTGTAATGGTCTGCTCTAATTAATCACGATTGATTGAATCACGACCCTAAGCTCGGGCCCACGTAGACGTCGCCGACAAGTCGAGAACACGTGTGACCGAAAAAAATACTCTCGTAAAATAGGTTAAGTCTGGCGGAGAACGTAAGAGAGAGTCAAACAAGTAAGAGTGATTAACTAGATAAGTTGGGTTACTTTAAAATGGTTGTGGTTTAAAAGTTTGCTTTAAAAAAAAGTCAAATAAAATCAAACAACACTCAACCTCTACAATGTGGACGCCTCATCACATTGATGACATCACGCACTCACTTTTTTCTCTCTCCTCATTAAAAACCACAAACTTTTTCTCACTTTCTCACTCACTCTCAATGACTTCACTACCTCTCTCTTTTACTTTTCTTCTTTCTCTCTCTTACTTTTTTTCTCTCTTACCTTTTATCTCTCTAGAAGCAAACAAAAGAAAAGAGGAGAGAGTTTTCTCTCTCTACCCGAGACTAACCCTTTCCCCAAGCTCCCACATCTTCCTCCTTCATTCCTCTTACCTCTCAGCCTCTCAGGGTTTCCCTCTTTTCTCTCGGTGCCCTCACTCGAAGTCTTCTCTCCTCACGGCCTTGACAGCACCCCTCCTTGCTCGAGATTTCACCCTTCTCGGCCTCCCTCATCATTATCGAGGTAAGTGATTTCATTTTTGTAGGATGTGGGTTTGTTGAAAAAGATTGGGTTTATATAGTGGTTTTTTGGTAGATTTAATGTATATGGTGTGTGTAGAGATCCCGGGGTGAGCTTATAGTATTCGGGTGTATGTCGCTTTGGGATTTTTTTGTAAGGTGATTTGAGACTATTTTAAGGATGCCTAGAGATTCGTGTTCATGTGTGAGGCGTAAATGATGCATTGGGATGCGTGTTAAAGTCGCATGCATTTCGAGGGCAGTCTCGAGATGAGTGCTGATTTTTAATAATATTAAATGAATTCGAGATCCGTGTCATGATATTGATGCTTCGATGGTCGCCTTGATATTCGTGTTGATTTTGGAAGTATATCATTGCCTCGATATGCGCACCAAAATCGCACGTATCGCGAGGTTTTTTCTCCAGAAGCGTGCTAATTTTAAATAAATAAATAAACTATAATAAAAATATAACAAACAATAATAATCTTGATATTTTTGGGTCGAATGTTTATATAAATATAAATAAATAAAAATTGCATCGAGATGTGCATTAGTCGTTATACGCATCTCGAGATTTTTTTGAAATGCATATTAATGAAAGAATAGTTAATAAAAAAAATATAAAAAATAGATATAAAAAGATGGTCTCGAGGTGCATGTAGATCAACAGTGTCTCTATGTATCCTCGAAATTGGTATAAAGACTTAAAATACAATGATGACCCAAATGAGGTTTGTCTTGATAAATGTGCAATGACCCAAAAATATTTGAAAAATGATTCGAGTCAAGGTTTACCTCGTTAGGCGTGTGATTCTGATAAAAAATGAATAATTCAAAAATAATAATAATCAAAGATAATTGATTGATTTAGGAAATTTGGACGCGTCCATTACGGAACGGGAGTAAGAACCGATATTCGGATAAGGTATCGACATGATTGATGTAAGTAAACCCACCAGAAAGTCAGCTTAAAATTTACTTATTTTCATTGTAAATTATTTATTTCACGTTACTTTTCGCCAATTCAGCTTGCATGTTTACTCTATTCCCTCGTGAGTCTGTGTATGGTCGAAGGGACGGTGGACCCATTTCCAGCTCTCTCGTTGATGATGATTCGATTATTGCTACGGTGTTGGTCATACTTAGATTACGCGTAAGATTCTCTCAGCGAGTCGATGGTCTCGAGAGCGAGTTGACGCGAGGCTCACCTCCATCACATATTTCCTCTTCTTTGAGGCGTTGATCGGAAGTCTACCTTCCGACCAACAGAGTTCATCGTTTCGACCGTGAAGATGGGGTATGGATTTCCTCACCTCCAGGGCCTTCTCGGTTTTTTATTTACGTCCCTGGGCTCGACAGCTATACTGTGATGGCCCTAGACTTGTTGGGTTTTGGGGTTCATGCGCAGCGGAGATTACAAAACAATTTTGACAAAAAACCCCAACAGGATCCGAATCTAATTCCATTAAAAACGTTTAAACCACGAAAAATTTAATCATACCTCAATCGCAATATACCTTTCTGAAGGTTGATCGATCTCTAAGGCGCTGCCAACGACGAACGCCCTCTATCAGCAGTCCACACACGAACGGCGGCCGAGATTTGAAGTGCTAGCTTCAAGAGAATATCAAACCTTTTGTTTCTCTCCAAAACGATCCAGAGCATACCAAAAACCCTAAGTCGTTTCTAAAACGAAAATAGAGTTTCAGTCTTTTTTCTTTCATACGTGTATTGTAACTTAAAGCGCTATTTATACAACCCTTGTATATAGACGGTTAAGTAAATTACAAATATACCTCTACTTAAAGAAGTATAAGTGTAATACACCACAAGGACGTTTCCGTCATGAATTTTATCATATAAAATTCATTTTTCTGAACCATCTTAAAATCTCGCAAAATCATTCTTAGCGTGCGACCCGATAGGCTCATACAACGTTGGCAGTGTACCAAAACACATTTTGGTATACAAGTCATAAGCGGCCTCTAGCAAGACATTATGACTACCCAAGTTGTACGAATATCAAATCGAAACAACCTAATCAATAGTGTATATAACATCCTTTTGTCACACGATATCATTTTGATCAAACATAAGGCATGGAATTGTCATCCAACATGTTCAATCGTACTAGTCTCGATCTCTAGGTAGACCGAAAACATCCAAGTGACATTGATCAATATCAATTCACTTAGACTAGGCCTTTTAACAGTCTAACACATCGAGGGATCCACTGGATATCTCTCTCTATATGAGAGGGACAAATTCTATCTTGATTACACAACTTCATCACATTGCTCACATAGTAACCAACCACAACCTTTATATCGTCCGGTTAAAGACAACGTTTGATAGTGTCAAATCACTATGTTCCTAATGTTGAAGTCTCTGATAATCTCAAGTCAGAGGACTAGAAAATATACATATCATGAGAAACAACTATGACTTAATCCATGTGATGTCCTCATAGCGGGTCGATCCAGTACTTCGTTACCTAACAAATACTCGTGATCTTGATTCGTATCCCTATACGTATAATCATCATATGATCATCAATCAAGACTCACACTAGTCTTAATTCATTATAGTTCCCAGTATAATGATCGACTAGGGACATTTAGGATATTTCCGTAAATACCCATGGATCTTATTATAATGTAAACATGCAAATTAATTATAATAAACAGCAAGTGAAATCCTCTATTTTATTAACTAAAAGTATTCATAAAGACAGTTGATGGATTGACCTAGGGCACATGCCCCAACAAGACTCTGAGGCAAACCGGGTACCGCCACGTCGCCTGACACGTCACCAAACATGTCACGTTACCTCGCACTTAATTTTGACTGCCTGCGACCTACTCTTTATACGTACCTTATTTGCCTTAACTTAATATTTATGGAAAATTTTGAATATGATATTAAATTGACTAAGTTAAGTTGTTCACGATTTATCAAATTATTATAAATTAACATTTAAGCGGAACTCTTTGAAGCATGCAAACATGATAGAAATAAAAAGTTTGCATGGTATGATTAACCCTATAGCGTGGAAACCCAGCAATAGATACCATGTATATCGAGAGCAACGAATGTATTAAAGATGAGCATATACATGTATCAGGTATACAAGTCCTTCCAAAAAAGTTCATAAAATAGTAAATAGATACGTACAACACCTACGCAAATGATGGGCTCTCCTAACTCAGTCGTAGATGCCTGAGATGCCCTTGCCTCGGCTCGTCACAAGATCTGCGATTTGTCACAAAAAACAATGACAAATCCCAGGTGAGTAAACCCACGTGTCTGGCGACGTGGCAGTACCCAATTTGCCTCGGAGTCTGGGGCCGTCACATATACACCACATTCGCGTTCCATATTATTGACAATCTCATGACTTATATTCATGCTTTAGATTTCTGTTTATTTACTTTCTCTGCATGAATTGTAGCCATTTTATTGGATTTCTTGTAAATACTAACTGAATTTCTATGTGATTTACTCACTGGAACTTGTCATTGTTTTTGGTGACAAGTTGCATACTATACGACGATCCGGATCTAAGGAGCCACAATAGCTTAGCTTGTAGGTATATGTATTTATATATGTAATACTTTTTGGCATCATTTTAGAAGACTTATTACCTGATACATGTATATTGACACTTATCATACATTTTTCATCGCCTTTATTGACATACATGGTATCTTTTTACCGGGTTTCCACCTCATAGGTTTTTTAATCAATACATAATTTATTTACATTACTTACTTGCATATTATTAAGACTTCCGCTACTAAAATAACTTAAAAAAATCAAAACAAATAAACTTAGTATATTTCGCCAAAATAATCATTGAAACATCAAAATTTACTAAGTTGGAGTATTAGATGGTAAGTTTGTGGGCCGTCATAGACAGGTATGCCGGTGACATGGCATGATCTGGTGACGTGTCTAGCGATGTGGCGGTGCCCGATTTGCCTCAGAATTTGGGGTCGTCACACTGGCTAAGTCAGGATCAAGGCCTATGGTTGATATACTTCAGATTGAGGTGTGACCTGACTTGTCATGCGAGGAGCAACTTATGGAAATCATGGATAGGATGACTCAGATTTTAAGGAATAAGGAGATCCCGAAGGTTTTGGTATGTTGGCAGCATCACGAGACCGATGGACTCACCTGGGAGCTTGAGTCTACAATGCGACAACGGTATCCCCGCTTATTTGCCGATACGCATTTTCAGTTTAATTTAAGTTTCGGGAAGAAATTTGACCTAGTTGGGAAGAACTGTAACGACCTGAATTTAACTCATCGTTATTTCTGACGTGGTTGTAGACGTGGCTGATAGCTCAGATGCTCGTGGGACCCGCAGCTAGGCTTGTGCGCGCCTAGAAATAGGTAAGTCGTACATTTGTATGTTGAATTGTTTAGTTTGCAATACTTATATTGAAATAGTGTAAATGACATCGCAATGTGTGTTATTATAGTACATTTGACGTGCGAGACCGTGTGTTAAGTAGTTGCCTCGATATGCTTATCGATGCGGGTACCGGGTAGTTCCGACTTAACACTAGGCCGGGGGAAATAATACATACAAAATGAATAAAATTGGCTAAATAATTAATATGGAATGTATATATAGTGGTTAGGGATATGGTGGTACGCGTATGTCGCGGTTTGGGTAAAGAAACCGAGCTTCGGAACACCCGAAACACCACTTTTTGATTTAAATACAAGGATGAGTGTCCTAGCAGAGTCACAATTGGAGTCACTAGTGGTTGGAAAGGGAGCAAAAGAAGGTCATTGGGTTGCCTAGAGATGCATATGTGAGAGGAAATGCAAATCAACTATAAAAGTCAATCATTTGACTCATTTTCCACCACCTTTTCTTTCTCTTATCCCATAATCTGAAAATTGGAGGAGAAGGAAACAAAGGATTGGTGATTCAAAAAGCTTGGAGGGGTGTAAACATCAAAATAATGGTGAGAATCACAACTATCTCCACTTTCTCTATCTTTTGATCACATTTTTGGAGGCGTTGGTGATGTTTTAGTGAATGTTGAGTTGTTATTTAGATAGGTTTCTAGCGCTTTAAAGTTGTGTTGTTGGTGTTGTGGTTGTTCTTCGGTTGGTGGGGTTGTGTAAAACCTAGAAATTTTTAACAGTTTTGCTATCCAGAGCGCGATTAGCGCGCTAATGTGGTCATCTAGTGCGCTAGATGACAATTAGAGCGCTAGACCAGAAATTAGTGCGCTAATGTTTTATTGGGCAAAGAACATATTACTGTATGGGAATCTTGCGCGCTAATTCCCAGATATAGCGTGCTAGATTCTACTGTTTTGACATAATTTGTGTTAAATGACTTAAAACACATCCAAATGACTAAAAATCACTTATAAATGGAAATAGTTCATTACGGGCGGTAACTTGGGATATCCAGGACTAGACGGAGCCGGATCGGGGGTTAATGACGGGACACAGAGTGCGGTGTGAGGTGTGTAGTATTCCAACTGAAATTTCTTGAGCATTATTTAATTTTGCTTTTGAATTCATTTTCTGTCTTTCAATACTCTATTCCTGGTATGTTGTAATGGATGGACGTTGAGGCTCTCCCTCCGTGTCATTTCTGTGTGTACGTCCATAAGGTCAAAGCACGTGTGCCATCTTGGTGAATAGGGCTATCCGAGAATTGTGAAGGGCATGTGTGGGTGCGTCGTAGGTTCCACGCCGACCACCTAGTGGATCAAGATACTAGCCTTGCTTAAGTGCTACTCGCTGGGAGTAATCTGTTGGGAGTCCGAAGTATGGAGCTAGTCTGACTTTAGGGGCTTGGAACACACACTTTGAGCTTTCACTATTACATATGCATGCAATGGGCGCAATTGCCTGTTTTTATTTTCGCATGTTTATTTAATAGTTTTGTTTCAATTCCAGTATTTACTTTCCTTATTGCTCACTCAATTTCCTTGGGAATACTCACTCTCGACTCGTCATCTGTCTTTTCGTGATGACTTGAGTGTAGATTCTAGTACGAGCCGGGGCAAGGATAAGCTATCGGAATACAGATACATTTAGCCAGGCTTGTACGTTTGTATTATATATATATATATATATATATATATATATATATATATATTGTTTTATTTTGGGATTTGGGATTTGGGATTGTGAGTGATACACTAAGACTCTATACTGTTAATATCGTGTTACATTGAGGTACATTCTTGATCTATGATGATATATGGATTTTCCACACTAAGTATCAGAGTTGATCGCATGACCTAATTGTTTCGTATTTATTTTAGTGGTCATGATAAAAGACTTTTGTTGTGGTTTATTTGGGATTAACTTGATCTTATAGGCAGATGGTTTGAGTTCAGTAACAATTGTTGTAATTTGAGGATAATCATGATAGTATGGTGGATGAGATGGCATGTGGGGCACAGCTGGCGCTAGTAGGCCAGGTTGTGGGCCGGCATCGGCCCCTGTGGCGGTCCATTTGACAAATGGGTCGTTACAGTTATTTAAATACCACAATACACGAATAGCAGCTTCCATATGAGGTTTATATGATGCCTGCATAAATATGCTCAATATGGGCACTGAATAAGTAATATCTGGACGAGTAATAGTTAAATAAATTAAGCGTCCTACCCGTCGCCTATATAAGGAAGGATCTTTCAATAATTCCCCCGAATCTAATAACTTTAAATTTTATTTCATAGGAAAATCCACAGGTTTTGCTCCTAAATATCCTCAATCTTTTATGATTTCTAAAACATATTTCCTTTGTGAAGACCAAATTGCCCAAATCTTTTATTCGAAAACGATTATGAAGAAATTGTTTGAGTCCAGATATGGCAGTAGGATCATTACCAGTAATCAAAATATCATCAACATAGATGAGAAGGGCAGTAAAAGATTTTTCTTTCTTACATGTAAACAAGGGGTAATCTGCTTTGGGCTGAATAAAACTAGCGTCTCGAATAGCTTTAGAGAATTTTGCAAACCATTGACGAGATGCATGTTTCAAACCACATAAGGATTTGTTGAGGCGACACACAAGGTTCTCCCCCTGTCGCTAAAGACCAGGAGGAAGGGACATGTAAATTTCTTCAGAAAGATCTCCATGAAGGAATGCATTGTTAACATCAAGTTGGTGAAGAGACCATTTCAGAGTCATTGATAGAGCTAATAAGCAACGTACTGTAACTATTTTAGCAGTAGGCGAGAAAGTGTAATGATAATCTACACCTTCAAGTTGTGTGTAGCCTTTTGCAACTAAATGCACTTTATAGTGCCCAAGAGATCCATCCGATTTACGCTTAATTTTGTACACCCAACGACAACCAATAGCCTTCTTATCAGAAGGCAAAGATGTGAGTGACCAAGTATTGTTGGCTTCCACCAACTCAAATTGCATAACTTCTTGCCAATGAGGTTGAGGTGCAGCTTTCTCATAACACGTAGGCTCAGCGTCATTAATAACAGTAGCAATAAAAGAATGATGTCGAGGCGAATAACGGTGATAAGAGATAAAATTGCAAAAAGAATACCGTGTACTTTTATTGGGAAATGATGCCCAGGGTTACAATGGTCCGGGAAATGTAACTTGATTGTAAACGTAGTCACGCAAAGCTTTAGGGCGGACATGTGGTTGCTCAAAGCGACGTAGTGGAGTAGATGAGGACGAAGCATCATTAGTGGTAGGGATTATTTCTACGGGAGTTGATTGAATCGATGAAGTCCCTAAAAGGGAATTTTGTGCTAATATGGCAATATGTGCGACTGGTCAATATTAAGTGAGGAAATTGATTTATAAGGAAAGTTTTTCTCATGAAATATAACATCTCGACTAGTAAAAACATACGATGATTTTCAAGATCATATAATTTATAAGCTTTTTGGCCAGCGGGATAACCAAGAAAAACGCAATGTGTAGTACGAGAAGCAAACTTGTACGAGATACGAACATTAGTGGCATATGCAAGACATCCAAAAACTCTAAGATGAGAATAAGAAGGAGTTTTGCCATAGAGACGCTCAAAAGGACTTTGGCGAGATAGTATCGTCGTGGGCAACCGATTAATTATATGAGCTGTTGTAGAAACACAATCTACCCGAAAATGTGAAATGAGATTTGCTTGAAAACGAAATGCTCATGCAGACTCGAGGATGTGTCGATGCTTACACTCCACAACACCATTTTGTTGAGAGTTGTAAGTACACGAATATTGATAAATGGTGCCTTGTTGTTTTAAAAAATCTCTTAGTGAAAAAACTCTCCTACATTGTCAACCAGAATATTTGCAATATTAGTATCAAATTGGGTTTTCACGAAAGAGAAAAAATCGATATATTTAGATGTTGCGTTTCACTTCTATAATGCATAAAAAATAACTAAGTAAAACGAGAAAAATCATCCACAATAGTCAAAAAATATTTAGCACCAAAAAGAGGAGGAACTTTATATGGCCCTCAAATATCACAATGAATTAATTGAAAAGGTTTAGTAGAAGAAATTGAGCTAAATGGAAAAGGTAGTCTTGTTTGTTTTGCAAGAGCACAAATCTCAAAATTGTTACTAACTTTAAAGAAAAATGCAACAAATTCTTGGCCATGAAATTCAATCTAGAAAATGATAAATGTTTGAGTCGTTGATGCCATAGTGATGTAGTGATATCTTGGAGATGAGATGATTGTATGGTATGAGCTACTGCAGATTGATGATCATGTGACTTATTTGATGTCATTGCAACCAAGTAATAAAGACCATCTTGTTGTTTACCCAAACCAATCGTCCTCCCCGTCATCAAATCTTGCAAAATACACCAATAAGGAAAAAAAGTCACCGAAAAATTTAAATCTTTTGTTACCCGACTAACAGACATTAAATCTACTTTGCAAGATAGCACCCTAAGCACATTTTTCAAACATATAATTGAACTAAAAGGTAAATTTCTAGTTGAAGTGAATGGAGCCATTTCTCCATTTGGCATAACAACTAGTGAAAGGGAAGTGTTCTTCTTATTGTTGATGAGCAAAGTACGAGAAGAAGTAATGTAATATGTTGCACCGTTATCAATTATTAGTTTGAGTGATGACAAACCTAGAAGAGCATTGATGTTGTTTGCCTTTGGAATAGTTGATTGAGATTGCCCATTACCCTGCATAATAGACAACATATGTTGCAATTGTAAATCCATCAATCCATTCATAACAAATTGAATTTGTTGAATCATTGGAGCCTCTTTAACATTATTAACTGAAGATTGATTGTTGCCATTATATTTGGGATGAGAGTTTTTTCGTAAAAGCATGTTTGGGATGACTCGGCGGGTAGCCATTTAAATTCCAGCAAGTTTCTTTGACATGGTGATCTCTGTCACAAAAGGAACAATGAAGTGGTTTTCGATTGGATGAATTAGCACAAAAACTAGATTTGTGATTAACAACAAGGGCTATTGGTTCATCCTTTCAAACGACCATAGTTGAAGTAATCATTTTGTCTCGAGTTATGCCCCTATTTCGTTGCTTTTCTTTTTGAACTATGGAAGAGTATGCATGCGCAACATCAGGTAATGGATTTAGTAAAAGAATTTGGTCACGAATGGCGCTATAGGGCTCATTCAATCCCATAAGAAACTACATCAATCTGTGTTTTCTATTATCTGCACCACACGTGCAAATTGCTTCATTGTAGGAGCCTAACTCATCCCAAAGCTTTTTAAGCTTTATGTAATATGCTGCAATAGACATTTGGTCTTGAGTAAAACAAGCAATGTCTCTCTCAATTTGAAAAACTCTTGGTGCATTGCTTTGAGAAAATCGATTTTTAAGACCTTCCCAAATTTCATGAGTTGTACTACAAAAAATAACATTGTCGACAATTTCAGGAGTTGAAGAATTAAGAATCCAAGATATCACCATATCATTGCACTTCCTCCATGTTGCGTGATCCTTTGATTTGGTTTTGGAAGATGGCGTTTTAAGAGATCCATCAACAAAACTTAATTTGGGTTTTGCATTCAAAGCGATGGTCATAGCTCTACACCAAGTCGAATAGTTGTCTCCATCAAGAGGCTTGGAAACAAGGACCATTCTAGGATGATCGGAATGGTGGAGAAAGTAAGGGTTGCTATGATCTAATTCACTTCCATCATCATTAGCCATAGCAAACAAAAAAAAATGAGGCAAAAAAGGTATCGTTGCCTCACTGATACCATGTAAAATAACAAAAGAAAGAAGAAAATAGGAATTTGCCTTACTTTTCATTGAAAAACAAACAAGTATATATATACATAGCAAAGGTCAATGTTTCCTTTGATTTAGCTATTCTAATATGCAATTAATTTGTACATAACATATATGAAATGTTTACATATTTAGTGAAATCCAATCCAATACACAACTACCATATATATAGATTTATGAATCTTGTGTTAAGGTAAGTTTTCTAGCATTCATGAATCTCTTGATATGGTAACTTTTCTAACATATCATCATCACGGCACCCAACAGAACATTTATATATAGCGCTCGAGGCCTTGTTAAGCAAATTGAAAGACAACATTCGCCTGGTCCCTGTAATAGAATATATTTTGCTATTCTCATGCAGCAAGCTCGATAAGATAATTCCTGTCAATGTCCTGTCAGATTGTGATCATTTAATTTCTGAATTTAATCTTTAAGATTATATATAAGCTGTTATTAAGGATGCAAGCGGGCCGAAAATCCGCCCGTTTCTCAAGCCCACAGGGTCCTTGACTTATTCTCACCATGCATCAGACAAAATCAGGAGCGAAATGTAGATGCGAATACTAAGTGGGTAGCTCACTAATTCGGTATAACGTGTTTAAGTATAGGGTAGGGGTCCGAGTCGAGGGCAAGAGTTGTTTCTTCCTTATAAAGAAAAAAAAAATGAGGATGCAAATTGCTACTCCCCATGAATTGCAACTAAAAATTGTATTCATTGCATGGACTGCAAACCAAGCAAAGCCAAGATATGCAAAAGTTTCCACATCCACAAAAAGCTAGCTATGAATGTGGATGGAAGTCCCATTGTTCCAGACATTCTGAAATTCCCTAATTTGCTTAAAAATGCATTAACTTTACTTGAATGTACATCAATGAATGCTTTTCTCAGTATTGACAGCTCTCTTTGAGAATGCCTTGGTTACTACATGACTGAGGATTCCAATGGGACAGAATAGTAGGCAAAGGGAAACAGAATGTCGAGTCTCGACGTCGTTCTGCAATCCATCTTGAAAGATTTGTCTGGATGATCAATCCCAGTATGAGCAATATATATCAATGAATGTATATTTATATCTATGTCATTCATTAGATTCATGTTTAAGATTAGTAAGTACCTTGCAGCAAAGAGATCCACTACCAACAGATGAATCCACGCCGAAGCCAATGTCATTTCGTTCGAGAACATCTTCGCTATACCGGGCAACTGCAGATATCAAGTGCTTGTCAAGTTAGCAAAATCAGTGAATATATGTGTTACGCATACACTGCCCTCAAATACAGTTGTTTCGCACCTCAGGTAACCAGTATTGACTCGCAAACATCATCTTTAAGGTCTCGGGCGTCCATGAAAGGTACAGGAGATATGCATAGAGAAGACCGAGAGCGACATACGGAATCGTACTCTCTACAGTTTTCCTCGTCTGCTTTTGAAGGATCGAGTCAAGAAATGTTGCTTATATATCCAATGATTGAAATTCTAATGTTAAGTAGCATAAATGTAGGAGTCAAGAGGTGGACATCAAAGCTTACCAATTTTGCTTTCGGAGCTAGGACCATGAGTGTATAGAATGGGAGGACGGCGACTGTTCCTATGGTGAAAACACCGCTAGCAATCTGCGCATTTGTAAACCCTGTATGAGAATTGTCAACATAGAGAGTTTTTAATATGCGTCGAGGAACATGATAATATCTAGGAAGATCATATAACATAAAGATAGCAGAAAACTAGAATAAAAGCTGTTAAGTGTAGGGACTGTCTGCATCAGCCAGTGCAGGTATGCCGCCATTCAGAATTTCAAATTTATGGTTTCCAGAATAGAAAATATTGGAGATTACAAAAAAAAGAATAGCCAAATACAAATTAAGATAATTTGCACAATAATCTTTTTCGATTTTCCTTTATTTGGTAGATGATGATAGTATTGACTCAATGATTTCATAGCCTGTTTGAACATTTCAAACCATTGAGCTTAAACTTCAAGCTGATTCACACAATTTGCATCACATTCATCCTATTTAAAGTATTGTACAATGTTCCAAGTATCTAAAATTGCTGACATGAGCCTATTGTAAGGAACATAAAGATATATAAATGATGGCACTAACCGAAAATAACAACAACATAGCCTCAGTCCCAAATTAATTAGGGTCGGCTACATGGATCAAAATTTTCGGTTGTGTTCGATTAAGTGCAATTGATCGTGAGTTTTCCAAACCATTCAAATTCCTCTTAATTAATGCATCTCATGTCAACTTTGGCCTACCCCTACCTCGTCGAATTTCTACAGTTTCTATTGAGTCAAATTTTCTAGTGAAGGCATTTGTAGGCGTCTTTGCAAGTGACCAAACCACCGCAACCGTCATTCCCTAATCTTTGTATCAATTGGTGCTACTCCTACTTGTCTTTGAATTTCTATATTTCTCATTCTATCTTTACGAGTTTTACCACACATCCACCTAAGCATCCTCATTTCTGCTACGTTCATTTTATGTAATTGTTGTTGCTTTACCGCCCAACATTCACTACCATGGAGCATAGTTGGTCTAATTGCGGTCCTATAAAATTTTTCTTTCAACTTAATAGGAACATTTCGATCACAAAGCACCCTTGTTGCACTCTGTCATTTCTTCCATCCAGCTTGAATTCTATGTGTGACATAATTCTCAATATTACCATCATTTTGTATGATTGATCCTAGGTATTTAAAGTGGTTCACCTTAGGAACTTCTACTTCCCCTAATTTTACCACTCCATCATCTCAATGTCTAGTGTTTCTAAACTCACAGTGCATGTATTCAGTTTTCGTCCTACTCAACTTAAAGCCTTTAGATTATAATGTATTCCTCCAGAGTTCAAGTTTCCTATTCACTTCATCTTTTGTTTCATCCACTAAGACAATATCATCTGCAAATAGCATACACCATGGTATCCTCTTGAATATGCCTAGTGAGTTCATCCATAACTAAAGTAAATAGATATGGATTTAAAGTCGATCCTTGATGTAGTCCTATCGTAATGGGGAGTTTTTTGTAGCTCCTCCAAATGTCTTTATACTCGTTACTACTCCATCATACACATCCTTAATAGTGTCTAAGTATTTAACATGCACTCTTTTTCTTTCTAGAACCCACCAAAGAACATCTCTAGGGACCCTATTACATGTTTTTTCTAAATCTACGAATACCATATGACGATATTTTTTTTATTTCTCTATATTTTTCTAACAATCGTCTTAAAAGGAAATTCGCCTCCATAGTTGACCTCCCAGGCATGAAGCCAAATTGGTTCTCTGACATTGTTGTTTCTCTCCTTAGCCTATTATCAATTATCATCTCCCAAAGTTTCATAGTGTGACTCATAAGTTTAATTCCCCGATAGTTTGAGCAACTTTGAATGTCTCCTTTGTTTTTGAAGATTGGCACAAGTGTGCTTCTTCTCCAATCCATTGACATCCGTTTTGATTTTAGAATTTTACTGAAAAGTTTAGCTAACCAAGTCAATCTAATTTCTCCTCAGCATTTTCAAACCTCTATGGATATCTCACTAACCGACAATAAAATGAAGAAAAAAGATTTTTGATCACTCAATATGCGAGCGTAAAGAACGCACCAAGATTGAGCGAAATAGTTAAACCACGATCAACATTGATTTAAGTTAAAACAGTTTTTAATTCTCAATAATGTGCTTTGCTAATCAGACACAAATCTGTATTGCATCTCGTACCTATCAATGGAGAAGTAGAAGATAACACAATGATGCTACAATAAAGCAGATCTTTCTGAACGGCATACTTATGGAAGACAAGATCACGTACTATTCTCTAAAAATAGAAGACTGTGCATGAGATATGCATTCTCACTAGGAAACCTGCAATGTGGTTTGATGTGTCCGAGGAGTTTTATTTCAAAGAATAAAATTAAAGAGAAAAAGGAATGGAAACCTTACATGAAGCAAATACTCCAGGTCCTTTTCTTTTGGGGGTGAGTTTCACAACTTTTGGATTAACAAGTTTCGATCCTCCTATAAATGACCAACCATTGACAGCCATTACACTTGCTCTTCCATGTGGTTTTCTTAGAAGTTTAGCAAAAGTTCCTCCAACACCATAACCAGATTTTCTATCGGTCACAAGAGTATGGCATGGTTGAATAGTTTTCCATTGATGGTCGACCTACAAGACAAGAATCTTTTTCATCGTAAGCAAAGTCTATTCATTGAAGCAACAAAAACCAAAAACTGAACATCGATATAAATTTATAAATTACGCGATTGTGTATTGTCATCCACCGGCAACAAAAACAGAAAAGGGTCAAAAGAAGAGACCTTTACACCATCATGATTATTTTTCAGATGTAGAATAGCATAAAATCAACATTAGTTTGGTTTCATTTTTTAATTAGAGTTTTAAATTCATTTCACTCTCGATCCCATTAGTTTGGTTTCTTTTTTTAATAAGAGTGTTAAATTCATGCAGAAGTCTTTTGAGTTTTGAGACATTCGCCTGAAAAAACAAAATGGCCCACCCTCCAAAACTAAAATATTTAATGATTCAAAAGAACACAATCTGCACAAATACGAGAACACGGGCCAATGCTGAAATTTACATGTTCACCAAAATAACAAGGGCAAATAAGGTCTGCAAAAAGTTGAGATTTGCATATGCATAATGAACATAAGGTCCAGAGAAAGAGAGATCGCACCAAAAGACTAAAGTTAAATTTGAAATTAGCATGCCAAGCAGGCCAAACAAAAAGTTCAGCGTGAATTACCAAACCATCCAAAGGCTTTGTAAAATGCCAAAATAAATTGGCCAAATTCAAAATAACCATACACTGCCTGCATAAAATTGAAATTTATCTCAACAGCTATACAGATTGCAAAAACAACCTGGTCAATGGAACAACAAATAGGTAAAATCTAGGAAGATCCACAAAAAGACTTTCCACGGCAAGATTTAATATTTAATAAATAAACCAAATATTAAATGAAGATACCAGAATTGAAGCAAAGCAAACAAGCCATAAAACTACTTATTTCACCAT
The DNA here is from genome assembly GCA_039657365.1 of Stephania yunnanensis. Lineage (NCBI taxonomy): Eukaryota > Viridiplantae > Streptophyta > Magnoliopsida > Ranunculales > Menispermaceae > Stephania > Stephania yunnanensis. The sequence goes on along the minus strand of CM077588.1, from coordinate 51,315,759 downwards.
CATTAAACATCCCAAAATTATCCATGAGCTCAACTCATCTCTAAAATCCTGCTCGCGAAGAAAAGCTTGCCCACAATTTATACACTACACATTCTATTGTGCCCAAACGACGCGGGACTACGCTAAAACCTCCCTTTGGTTCCAGGCCCAAACCAAATCCATTCCGGCCAGACTCATGCTCTAGTGGCCACAGTTCTAGTTTCCATCCCTAACCCTAAGCGGAGAGTATGTGCCGAATGACTTCAGCACCGGCGCTTTACCGGTGGTTGTTAGCATTGCCCCACATCATTTGGGTATTGGGTATGATACTATAACGAGGATTTGCAGGTCATAAGCAGAAGCCAACCCTCTCCTTATGACCTCATTTCCAAGAAAGCATGAACCTTACAGACTCCAACACTAAATATGCACACCAACTTGCCAAGTTAAAAATTACTATCCAACCTACTCCATAATTTGGCAAGAAAACCAAATAATTACAAGTTTTCCTAAGTACCCATTTCAGAAAACCTACAAATTAGTCCAAACAACACTTCAAAATCAAAATAACCCACAAGAATTCAACACGTACCCAGCACAGAACAACCATACAACAAACCAAAACCACAGAAAATAAATAAAAAAATTAAAATCAAGACAAGTACCGAATGCCCGGTAAAATTCATTACATACCCACTAATTAAAACCGAAAATTGAACCATAGATTGCAAAAACAAACAAGTAATCAAAAACCCAATTGAAGAAAAGCAGTTACCTTGTTGAACAAGACCCTTGAAGGGCAACAAGAAGCAGAGGTGGCCATCTATGGAGAATGAATGGTATGCAGAAGAACCCAAAAAATGGATGCAACATTGGGTTGATATGAAGTATAAAACAAGGTTGGTTGGTTGGTTTGGTTTGGATTCCACTGAGAGGAAAAAGGAGTGTACGCAGACTAAATGTAGGGGAAGTGCGCACTAACTTTCACTTGATTCACTTATTGGTGTTAGTTCAATCCGACAGCCGTGTTTGTCATTTTGCTTTCTCGTGTGGTGGAGCACATGGACTACTGGCTTTACAAATTGGCCCTGTTTTTTTGGGAATGGTAACAATAACAACAATGTGACGCGAAAGTCGGTTATACGAACTCGACCTGCATGTAATATATTATGATTTATATATGAAAAATATTAAAATGTCAGTAACAATATCACACCACAAGACACGTTAATTTAGAAGATAACTTTTCATGCGATCTCGACTCGTATGTTGTGCATTGAGATTTGTGTGTGCTCATAACTCGAGGCGTACAAGAGCTAATGTGTCTTGTAGTTTGATATAATATTGTCATTCTAGCCCTTCTCTTTATATATACTAGCATCTGGAGCTCATGTCTAGTGAGCTTATCTGTCTTGCAATGTGTCATAAGACTGTCATCTAGCACTTCTTGAAAGTGAAAAGCCTACTTGGTTGAACTCATCGAGTTTACAAATTTGCAAGTGTAGGGACACCATTATGAGTTCATGACTTGTAGATTGGATATGTCACGTATCTCGATGTGTATGGAAGATGATCAAATAGATGCAATCCAAGTTTTTTTTTTAAAAAAAAATTACAAGCTCATGATGAGGGATCAGCCACGCCCCCTTGGAGACGATAATGTCCCAATTGAAGCTTACGATGAGCAATTTCAAAGTTAATGATGGATAGACTTAATCAATGGTCACACACCCATATATATATATATGATGCTATAACTTAAATGGTTCACAATAAACTCATAAAATTTATGTGAGCCTAGATCTATGATGTAGCTAGATTATTTTACCAAAATTAATGAAATCTTGGATTAATTATTAACTAAACATCTAGCATTTATTTTGTAATACATTATAATCTATCATTGGAAATACTTAGAGTTTGGTGTGTGTGTGTGTTTGTTTAAAAAACGTAGCTGTTGTTTTATATGGTATAAATAGCAAGACAGGCCATATGGAACTTTTAATTCTCTTTTTTTTTTTTTTTTTTTTTTTACCTTTGTAAAATTATCCGAAAACAAACAAATAAAAATCATTTGCCCTAATCTGCATTTACGTTCTTTTAATTGCAAAAAATAAATATTCTTGCCCACTTTCTGGTATACAATAATAATAGAAAAGTATTTTTTGAATAATGAGAAATACACTAGATCGATGGTTTAAATGGTAAAAAATAAATGTCCTTTGAGATGAAGACAAGCGCATTAAGTGAAAAAAAAAAAGGACTAAGAGTATTATATATTGAGGTATTGTTTAAGAGGAAAACAAGTATGAATGTGGAAGAAAAGAATAAAACACCAACTTTTCTAATAGTATTGGTAACATTAAATTCTTCCAATGTCAATACAAAGCAAAGAATCACGGACGATGCTAAATCATACATGTTTTTTATACATATATTTGATATATAATAGTGTAGATTTTATTGGGATATGTGTTGCACTTATTCCAATAAAATTTATACTATTGTGTATCAAATATATGTATCCAAAGTATGAATGAGGAAGAAAAGAATAACTTCAACTATGTATCCACAAGCAAGCTCTTGTATGTTGACATGTCTTTAACGACGAGAAATAAGGCCTTGCTTGCATGATAATAATGTAGTATTAACTCACAATTTAATATGATCAAGGCTCAAGAGCATGCACACAACCTACACACACACAAAAGAAACATGTATGAACTTAAAGGTAGTGCCATTTATATTTGTTTTTTGGTGGCTTGAAGAATGAAAACCTGAATTTGAAAAGTAGGAAAAAAAAAAGAAGACTTATATTAAGGATGTGGTGCATTTACAGTAAATGGAGCACCGTAACTTTTTTTTATTATTAATTATAAGTATCCATACAGATGTATGACTAGTCTCATAAGTTTTGAGATTGCAAAGAGACTACACGTTTAATTGTCATAAAGAATCGAACTCGAAATCTTGAGTTTAACCCACACAATCCTCGCCTTCGACTTTCCACTACATCAACCAGTCCAAAATGTGCACCATAACTCTTATTGAAGTAAAAGTTAGTAATTTAACTTTTAGTAGATGTATTATATTTTCTTAGTTTTATCATAATTACGGAGTTGGAGCACCCGACGAATCCTTTACTAACTCTTAAAGGATTGGTCGAATTAAAGTAAAAAGTGGCTAAAAAATATGACGATAAATATTATTGTAAAAACAAAAAATTAAATTACGTAATTTCTATTATTTTCTCAAAAACTTTTTTGAATTCCCACTATTCAGGGTTATCCAGCCTCATTACATGAGGTAGCTCCCCAACCTAATTGGCTCCGTCCATCATACTTGAAATTGATTATAATGCATTTCACTCGTTGAAATATTATAATAAGTCAGCTTATTTTCTTGGGTTAGAAAATAAAATTATTATCAATCGAACCAACACGCGCTCTTTGTTGGTATTATTTTGTTTGTATTATTTTGTCTACATTTACATGCTTTAAGTCGGTGAATCTAAGTAACAAATCGACGGCGAAAAACAAAGAATCCATGTCCTTTACTTTCTTTACTTTCTTTGCTTTCCCACCATCCCATCTATCTCTTCATCCAAAACCCTCTCAATCAAATCCAACTAAAGAATCCAATATCATCCATCATCGTCGTCGTCCCGATCAAGGCCTTACCGATTTGGGTTCTTTTCATCCTGTTTTCTAGTCATCTTCACGTTCTACTCACCCAAATATACGATCAAACTTCCATCAATCGGTGGAATTTGATCAATTCCTGAAAAGGGCACGCGTGAAACTATCCAAATTGAAGAATCTGAGGTGGGGTTTTGAAGTTTTTGTGGGGATTGGAAGTTCCGGTGTCGGAATTGGGAGTTGGGTTTTTGAGGAATTGTTGCAGGACAGAGTGGATAGGGAAGACGGGGCACTGGAATTTGCGGAATTGGGATTTGGGTATTGAAGAGGGGAAGTAATCAGTGAATACCCATCAAGATTTTGGTTGAGTTTAAGGGTTATAGAGGATAATTTGTCGAAATGGGCGTGGATTGGATGGGGAGAAATCAAGATTCTATATTTTGAAGGTTTGATTGTTTGGAGAGATGGCAATGGTGAGTAAGACCAGAGATATAATAGAGGGTCTCGTGAGAGATGGGTCATTTAAATGGTTGCTTGGTGGCCGGAGCTCCTTTGATGAGGACTTTGAGGATTTGGGGAAGTCCCCATCTGCGAGGAAGAACTGGATTCCGGAGCTTTCGACCATTGCGAATGTCGTCCTTCGCCGATGCTCAAGGTACTAGTTTGATTTGCATTGGTTGTTATAGTAATTTAATTGTTGAATAAGTTGTTCTGCTTGATAAAATGAGTTGATTAAAGATGGCCTACAAATGCACTCATTAGAAAACTTGACTCAATAGAGTCTGAAGAAATTCGACGAAGTAGGGGTAGACGGAAGTTAACTTGGGACACATTAATTAGGAGAGATTTAAATGGTTTAGAAAGCTCACCATCAATTGCACTTAATCGAGCACAATGGAAGTATTTGATTCATGTAGCCGACCCCAATTAATTTGGGACTGATTTGGTGATAGGAACTAGTTGATTAGTTGTTTTCACAGTAGATCTTGAATTGCTAGTTGGTTTCTTTTTGGTTGAAATCAAAATGATAATCAGATTACTTTATCAAAAATTGATTTATACAATTCAAATGGGACAGAATTCTCAGCATATCGATGGATGAGCTCCGAGATAAGTTCGACGGTGAGGCTTCTGCGTCTACAAAGCATCCAGAACGATATGCCAAGAATTTCTTGGAATACTGTTGTTTCAAGACTCTTGCTGTGTCTACCCAAGTGGCTGGTCATCTTGCTGACAAGAAATTTCGACGACTAACATTCGATATGATGATTGCGTGGGAAATTCCTGCTGCTGCTAGTGAGACGTCATACAGTGTTGTAAGGATTGCTTGCTTGATGTTTATTCTTTCTATTGTTGTTGCTGTACTATTATGAAACTTTCCCATGTTTTATCGGCATAGGCTATTGTTATGACTTACGAATTCTAAAGAGCTCCTTTACTCACCATTTTTTTACTTTTTCTCATCCACGAAAAGTTCAATTATGAAATTTGATGGTTTCATGGATTATTTGTTGTTGGAGTTTCTAATCTCATGGTTCTTGACAGTTTGATGAAGATAGCGCAGTGGGAGAAGAAGCTTTTTCTCGAATAGCGCCAGCAATTCCCACAATTTCAGACATAATCACCTGCACTAATTTCTTCAATGCTTTAACGGAATCAACTGGAGGCCGGCTTTATTTTTATGTCTATGAGAAGTATCTTGGTGAACTAGACAGGTATGCTCTTTTTACTTATACCCACGCTTTCAATTTGTGTTTATAATTTGATTGTTTTCCCCTCAGTGATCGATGGTGGAAATATGCTACATGATATTATATTAGAAGATCTTCTATAGTTTTCGTTTTCATGTAAGAAGTGGGGCTTGGCTGGCATGTTTGTTTTTTCACTTAGCCTATTTGTAGAGTTCCAGCTACTTCAAATGTTGAGGTGAAATTTCTTGCATCAACATGGAAAAGAGTTGCATCCTTGTCCATTTGCATTTTCTTGAACAAACCCATCTTTAATATGTTGATGTGGTAGAATCCACCTCATTGATAAATAATAATATTAATTTTTCTCTTTGACACTATTCTTTTATCTTTTTAGGCATTCCATCTTAAACTTTCTCTCTTATGCTAATTCTAAATAGTTAAAAGATAATATGTGTGCATTTGGCTTAGGATTTGTGAACATTTCCCATTGTTTTCCTTAAGTCATGCCTTAAAAGGTGAAACATTTTGTAGACAGTGAAAGGTTGTTTTCCAAGTTTCCATTTTTTTAATTTGTTTTTTCGGGTTGTACTTGTATTGAAAAACTATTTCTAGACATTTCTTTATTTAACACGAATCTCTTGTTTTCCAGCTTCATGGATATTTAATAAACCAAAAAAGGTTTTTAATCATGAACCAACACAACCTACATTCAATTATGCTTCTTTTAAAGGTAAGAAGCCATAATTTTTGTGATGCATAAAGCTGGAAGACACGCTGAAAATGGGGGAGGGAGGTTCCAAGTCCATTATCCATACCTAGAAATGGGGGAGGATTGTGATAGGTCTACAGCTAAAGTAAAACTTTTGTCGCTCTTTATGAAATGGATCAAACAAGTATAATCGTTGGGGCGTTCCCAACTAGTGACGCTTTGCATTGGAGCCCGGGTTTAGTGAAAAATGAGCAAGTGTGTGTTTCACATCATCGCCTGAGTGTGAAGAAAAATGAGCAAGGGTTCCCACTCGTAGGATGAGTGTAGGTAAAGAAGCTAGTTCCTTTACATTGCCGCATGGATGTGAAGAAAATTATTCTAAATCAAGCATAATGGAAGAGTTTGATCCATGTGGTGGAAGGCGAAACATTTGACTGGACTAGGACTTGTCATATAATGGGATCAAAGATCAACACCTTTTAGCATGGGATGGTTTGGCATATTGCACATGTTTAGCACACATTTTGCTGAGGTTTTGAGGAAGATTAAGAGTGATTTGTGATAATTGATCGGCCAATACCTTATTTTAATATCAGCCAGACTGTCCATAGCTTCATGTAATGTTCTATTCATTGTGCATATTCTGTTTCTTTTCATTGTGATCTTTCGGTGGTATGAATTATGAATATGTAATTGAGTCAATTGAAATTTAAATGTTATTGTATGGACCTAACAGCGTGTACTATGGGTAAGAGAGTTATCTGGTTACTAAATTTCAAAGAATTTTTCACATTCAGAGCACTAAAAAAATTGAAGACCCATACAGAATCATCTGTTCTCTCTGCCATCCGATCAGAAACTGGGGAAAGGATTCTCGACGTTGATGGAACTGTCACCACACAACCAGTACTTGAACATGTTGGAGTTTCTACTTGGCCTGGTAGGTTATTCAGACTGGAAAAACCAATTATGATTGTAGGCTTGAATCTTTTTATTTTTAGTGAGGAGCAATCATGTTTTCATGATCTATTTAATCCACTTGGTCCTTTTATGTACACTTCTTTAGAATATAGTCTAGTAACTATTTCTAGCTTTTCGAAAATCATGCATTTCCATGTTGCAGGTCGTTTGACTCTGACGGATCGTGCACTTTATTTTGAAGCTCATCGAGTTGTTTCATTTGACAAGCCAAAAGTTTATGATTTATCGACTGACCTAAAGCAGGTCATCAAGCCTGAATTAACAGGACCTTGGGGTACACGACTTTTTGACAAGGCTGTCATGTACAAATCGATTTCCCTGTAAGTGATTGGTCGCTTCTGGTTTGATATTTTTAGTTTTCTTTGTTATGTGTCTACCGTGCCAGTCTGAATGACTGAAAAACTGCAGATCTGAGCCAGTAGTAATGGAGTTTCCAGAGCTTAAGGGCCATTCACGTCGTGATTATTGGTTAGCCATAATGCGGGAGATCTTATATGCTCATGCTTTTATACGGAAGTTTCAATTGAAAGGTGTCGAACAAGATGAAGCTCTTCTGAAAGCTGTTCTAGGAATCCTGCGACTACAAGCTCTTCATGAAATAGTGACTTCAAAACCACTTCGAAATGACACGCTTCTTGTGTTCAATCTGTGTCACCAGCTTCCTGGAGGTGATTTCATATTGGAAACACTTGCTGGAATGTTAACCTCTCGGGAGTCAGATAAGACGAACCATAGAAATACTGAAGGTGCAGTGCATTCAATATCTGCTTTGGCTGTGATGTCCAATTTAGGACTTGGACTTGGAGCGGGACCAAATTTTTCTAATGAGGCGGGCATTATTGTGGGAGAGATGGCTGTGGGGGAGATGACTCTTTGGAAAAAGCTGTGAAGGATTCCAGAAGTGGCTATAAAAAATTGGAATCTGCACAAGCATCTGTGGATGGAGTTAAAGTAGAAGGGATTGATACCAATTTGGCAGTGATGCAGGTCAATTTCTTTCCATCGCCAATATTTTTGGCTTCATATTTTTATGAGGGTATTACCACAAGTAGTAGATCAGATGGATATTTACAAATTGTTTAGAATAGTAATACTCTTGTGTCTAATCTATTATTATGCTCGTTTTGTTGGTAGATGGTTTAGGTATAGAGGGATTGAGAGTTGGGGATAAGGATGTTAGCTTTTACTGGGAATTGGTTACTGCTGGTATCAGGGTATTATGTCCTCAATTTCAGAAAAAAAAGATACCTTTAGTGAAATGCATGGTAGGTTGGGTATTATAAATCATTTTATTGTCAAGCAGCAGATTTAATTTTTTAATCTTCCATTTGGCAAGTCAGAACCCTCAATATGCTGCCTCCCTTGTACTATCATCATCCCATTATGTCTCTGTCTGTATTTAGTATTCTATTGAGCCTAGAAGTACTAGTATGCTCAATACTGCTTCTTTGATTTTTCTACTCTTTCATTGGAATAATTTCCCTTTTGACCTCACATCGAGGGATACGTATATATTGTTGTTCGAACAAAATCGATTCCTTTAAACATGTATATACTATTATTATCACTGTTTGACTAGTATGCGATGCACAAAGAACTAAAGATCTGTTCTCAAGTTCCTGTAATAAGTCAAATTTTACTGTATTCTATATTCTTCATGCTTTGGTGAGAGTTAGTCTTGCTCTTGTGGGAATCAATACATCTCCGTAGCACCAATTTTTTTGTTGGTTTTTGGTGTTTTTTTAACAAACCAAACTCGATAATGAAATTTGCAAAATTTTATGATTCTTATCTCAGTTTATTTTATTACAGATTCCTAGATTAATATATATTGAATGCTTGCAAATAAAGTGGAAAAACTGCTGTGAGCTAGTGCTGAATGATTGTATATTTGTATATAGATGGCTCATAAGACTTTGCATTCGGGCATCACTCCAATGATCTCCGGCAACATTCTAAAGCTTTTCTCTTTTCTGCAGGAGTTGCTCTTTCCCCTGATACAACTTGGGAAGTACATTCATTTTCTGGCATCGTGGGAGGATTTGACTAAGTCTTTGGTCTTCTGTTTTCTGTCAACCTTTATCATCTTCTGGTAATACATTCATCTTCGCAACTCCATTTGTCAAATAAAAACCATGACTGCCTGCTAAATCCAACTCTGGTGCCTGATGCTAATGAAGTTCACTTGAGTGTTGTTTTCATTTGCAATCCAAGCTCCAAGCTGCTTAGCAGGCTATAAAAGCCCAGCGGCATGCTCTCTCTTTAATAAGTATGCTTGAGCTCTAAAAGGGTGAAATTTTGTTTAGAGGATTGATAATTTGACAGCTTATTTAAAAATTGTTATGAGCCTTGGAATAGATTCTTCGAATAAGACCAATCCATGACTAAGTCTTAGAAGAGTCAGCAACTGTTTCTCCTTAGACTAATTTATCTACTGGTAATAGCTTATTTTATTAATTGCATAACATTTCAATATATTGACTATCTTATAAATTATAATGAAAAATGATTTTCTAACCCACTTTTGACACTCGCAAATCGACACCGACCATTTAAGTTTATAATCGAAATAGAAACCAATAATAGGAAATAGCAACTGCTAATTAGAAAACAAGTTACCAAATCTGATAGAAACTTTCCTACTAACACTACCTAGAAAATAGAAACTTCTAAACTTCCTAAAGATCGTATAAAATTTTAAAAGATACCGTGTAAAAGATTTAGTGACAATTTTTGACCCATTGATAACCTCTGTCTGGAAATTTATATTGAAATGGAAGTTCTTCCATCGTGTACTGCTTCTTAAGTTATGTCTTATTGCCAGTCTATAGAATTCTTGGAATGTTGTTGCCAGTGCACAATGCATGTTCGAAATGCATTGGATTACCAAGTATTTTAGCGTATTTGGGTAAAAGTGAAGTTTTATGGCTTCTATAACGATTAGGTTGTGCTACTTGATCATAAAGGAAAAAGGCAGAATTTTTGGAGGAGGTGGATCATGTTGATTAGCTCGTGGTGTGGGATCGAACAGACCTTTCTAGAGCTGGATGGCAAGTTGTAACTTGCTAATGTTTTTTCTGTTGGAGAATGGTTTCAGGGTTGGGCTCTTGCCAATGGGTTTCACTGCATGTAGTTCTGTAGTTTTCTGTTTGTAGTTGAATTAGTTTAGTTGGCATTCTTCTTCTCCCTTACTCTCACCATATGCTTTATTACCTCCATTTCAATGATTTGATTCCTTCTCTAAAAAAAAATAAAGAAAACTTGTAACAAAATTCATCCGAGAGATGTTTTGTCCTCACTATTTTGTTGATGAGCATGACTATGCATCGTGGACATTTTTTATGTCTGAAGTCTGAACATGGAACAACTTGCATACAATACTACATAAAACTTTTACTGAACTTAGTTTATTATGTGAATAACGTGGAAAGCTTTGAGTGTTGTAAGCCGTTAGTTTCATTTTAGTAAGTTTATATTTTGCGTGTTATGTCTCAAGTTATTTCTTTTGGTTATTCCTTTGATGACTCTGAAGGGATTTGCAATACGAATGATTTTATCTCAGTGGTTGGACGGGCTATGCATTAGCTCTACTGCTTCTCTTTGTTGCTGTCTTCATGCTGATTACGCGATGGTTTAACCAAGGTAGACCTGTTGATACGGTCAAAGTTACTGCCCCTCCAGTAATGAACAAAATGGAACAGCTTTTAGCTGTTCAGAATGCCATTGCTCAACTTGAAGAGCTCATCCAGGACGGCAACATTTTTCTCCTCAAGTTGCGAGGCTTACTCTTCTCAATGTTTCCTCAGGTTATACGCTTCTTCTTTTTCTCTCTCGAACTTTATACTTTTGAGGTATTCTCTACTTGTCTTTGGCATTGAACGTAGTCTGCTAATTAATGTTCGAGCTTTGCTATTCATTCTATATCTTAATTAATCTAACGACAATTTTCTTGATGACTGCCACTGAGTTGATCACTTATTTTTTATAATCCATGAATGATATCAGTGGAAGCGATGCCTACTGTTTCCAAATCTCAACTGCTTGTGACGCTTCTTCTTAAACAATGAATCCTTGTTTGCATACCCAAAAATTTGTACATAAAATGATTTTATATAATCCATGACTGATATCAGTGGAAGCAATGCCTACTGTTTCCAAATCTCAACTGCTTGAGATCGCTACACCATTTTATGTTTTCTACCGTGCTCTCTTATCCTTTACAAGATTACTAGCCACGAAAATCCCTTACGATAGTATGTGTTTTACGTAATATGCAGGCTAGTAATAAACTTGCATTCACTCTGGTTGTTATGGCCTTGTTCGTCGCATTTCTACCCATAAAGTACATATTCCTCCTGATCTTCCTGGATACGTTTACAAGGAACTCTTCGCTCAGAAAGGCAAGCACCGAGCGTTGGATGAGGAGATTAAGAGAGTGGTGGTTCAGCATACCAGCTGCCCCCGTGGTACTCGAAGGAACAACTGAAACAAAAAAGAGGAGATAATGTTCTTTCACCATCTGTGATCTCTCTACCCTTGTTTATATTTTTACACTTCTATATGTATCTGTATGTATATGTGTGAAACTTTACTCTCGGCCCCCACTATAGCTATCGCTGAATAATGCGAAAAGCGTGCGAGGCGACATGAAATGAGAGGGAGATTGCTCCAAAGTAGGAATTCATTTCTTTCTTGTCTCTCCAAAAAAAAAAAAAAAAAGAAAGAAAAAAAGAAAAAGAAAAAAAGAATTGTTGCTTTCTTTCTATTCAATAATGAATGAAGCCTTTTCACAATGCTAGTTCTATTTTGAGCCATTAAAACCTCTTTTGCATTCTTGCATTCTTGCATTCTTAGCTATTTAATTATATTTTTTTTTTGGTCTGTTTCATGTTGGCAGCACAGTAGAACCATTTATTGTTGTTTGCCCTTGACCTTGCAGACTCATTCATCCATGCATCCTAATGTTCCTCTATTGATATTCAAAGCCTGTCTCTAGACATTTGAATATTTCTTTGGTCAGTTGGTGTCAAATGTCTCCAGAACATTAATTAATGCTCTTTTATGGATCATATGATATTTTTTGAGTCGTTTATGGCAACTTTCTGTTTGAATAATCGACAATAGAAATGAAGAATTTAGATGAATATTGCATTAAATCAAGCCGTATAGTGGACCCTACTAATTTGGTATCGAGGCTTTTTGTTGTTGTTGTTGTCGTCGTCGTCGTCATCGACATCTCTCTCGGAAAGAGACAAGAGTGAAACAATCAACCTATAATCAACCTATTGATATTGGAAAGTCTTACTGGTTGTAACAACCAAAGATTAGTTATTCTTTTAGGTTTCTTGACATTGCTGCTTTGTTATATGTGTCTTGTAACATTTGTTATAAAAAAAACTAAGTTTCTGGTATCAAGCCTAATTTTCTGATATAAGGTGATATTGGTTCTCTGTTGGATTGATATTGTAACAGTTTTGCCAATGTGGATCCAGTCTGTACTTGATTAAAGAACACATTGTTTCCTCTCCTTTTCTTTCCATAATTATGTTCACCTTGAAAAGTTTAGACAACTTGATCCATGAACAAAAATAAAATAAAAAAATCCAACCTAGACCTTGACGTCTGACCATGAATACAACAATTGAATGCAACAAGTGTTACGGATCAAATTTATAGTTTCAAAGATGACAACTAGAGATCCAACCAAGTGGTAGCTCGCTAGTTTGGTATATGAGATATTTGAGTAAGTGGTTGTAACTTGTAAGTTCGAGCCTTAAAGGAGGTACGATGGTTTCTTTCTTATTAAAAAAAAAAAAAGACAGTCAAATATTATTTCTTGCACGATTTATATAAGTCTAGAAGGCCTTAGTATTAGTATTTTGTACGTACTCGTACGTGTTGACGTGTATTGTTCAATCTTCAAGTAGGTGCGTGACTTGTTATGCGATGACGTCTCTCTTTATTTAACTAATTACAACGTGTGGTGTTTGGGCGTGGTTGCCTTCGACTGAGTATTTGCCCGCTCTATTTCTTCTTTAGTCTCTCTTTAAATTAAGGAGTTTGGACTCCAATCTATTGTAGATGGCAAGAAGAGCTAGAAGGTTAGAAGCTTTGGCTACGACCTTTTTTTACTCTATTGGAGGGAGCACGGGAATCCATAAATTGATGAAAGAAACATTAGATGAGAACCAGATTTCAGTGTATATTGCATTCATTATTATTTTTTTTTTTTACAGAAGCGTTAAAGAGTACACAACCTCTCCTATGTATTTACTTTGATGAATATAGTAGCTTTCGGGAGCTTTTCTTCTATTTCTTCAAAAAAAAAAAAAAAACGTGTGGTGTTGACCCAATAAATATACTTCCAAGAAATGAGAAACGTATGTGTCTGTTTCAATCAAAACTTGGAAAAACAATTTCTCACCTTCTTCAGATTTGGCTTTCTTTTTTTTTTTTTTTTGTCAAAGCATTGGCCTTGTTTTTCAAACGCCTATATATCACCCCTCTCGTCTTAAATGACAAAAATAACGTTAATTGTGGTCCTTGTTTAATTTGACTACTATTACTAGCTTGCATGATAACCTTGCAAAACATGGAAGTATGGAACACACATTGAAATGTGTGCAACACATTGTCCTTGTTTAATGTATTTCCATTGAATAGTCTACTAGTCTCCACATCATTCATGATGAACTCTATCTTAATTAACTAATTAATTAATCAGTTGTTTAATGCGAACACACTTAATTAATGCAGACGATGAATTTTGTCCTTACCACTAATTACATTGCTTAATCATGAATAGTATTTATATCGGATATTCTGATATAAAACCAAACAAAACACGTCATTTTCATTTATTTTTAAGATCTACTACTCGATACTGCTAGTATCAACTAGACTTCCCCACCAAAAGCTCGCCAACTATTTTAAAAGTTTGGACGGAACATTGCAAAAGCATTAGTATAACTTTGATAAGAGATGAGTATTGCTACCTCTAAAGTCACATCTATTGACTTAACGTGTGGACTTGAATTTTTGAAAGTCGGAAAATGTTATGCATCAAAAATTATTTTCGCACATCTTTTTTATGTAAAGCTCACACGCGTCATGCTATTAGAGTGTGACTTTGGGGTGTTCACTGTGATAACTTCCTTTAACAATTTTTTTTTTGTTTAAGATGGAGAATTGTGTTTATAACTAAACTGACAAATCAATCTATTACAAATAAATATTGTAATTAACTTCTACTAACTAATCTCTTGGACGAAAATTACAAAGGAAAGCACGAGATCTACTGCCCCTAGAAGGCTAGAAACCTCCCGATTGAAACCATCAATATCATCATGCACCGTCCATCACCTCATCACATCAGTGGCTCCACCACCCCCTCTCGTCGCTGACTCCATCACTACCGTCCATTCGCCGACCAATTTATTTACGTATCATCTTAAGGAATTGCTGTCACTCGTAGCCTTCAAGTGAATAGGAAGGATCGTTTCATCCCTTCTGTTAACTTTCGTCCATTCAATCGTTATATATGTGCTGACTTCAACTGCAGAATTAGCTTTAAAATGTTCATTACTGCAAGATTGCCGTTGCTGCTAATGTTACCGAGATAGTGACCGGAAACACACTTATATATTGTAGGTAATCGTACACATCCTTTCAATGCACTTCGTGACGCATCCACATACAACAACAACAATATGGCTGCAATCTCAAATTAATTGAGTTTGAATGCATTTAATCAAAAACTCTTGATCAAACAAGTAAAAATCATAAAGACTTAATTTTCCAAATTATTCAAATTTTGGGGTAAGGGTAATTACGTCTTTTCTTAGGTAGAACTTAACTTTGATCTACTCTTGCCTCATCAAATTTCTTTAATTTTTATTAAATTAAAACTTTTAATAGCAACATTTGTAAGTCCTCGTCGTCGCAGGTAACCGTCATACCTTCTCATGAGCATCTTATGGCTCCTAGGTAGCTAATAGGCCTCAAAACAGAAGTAGATATGCAACAACAAACACCCAGAAGCAGAATTGGCACAACCAACCCAGCGCTCATAACCCACCACGTGTCACCCTCCCAATGGCCCAAAACACTTGACACCTTCAATGCCACTAGTTCATCTGATACAGAATCGTGTCGCTGACTCACACCCAAAGCACAATCCACGTGCTGACTCCTCGCTCCCATCCAAAACCCCCCAACACTTTTTCAACGTGTCACCAATCACACCCTCCACGTCACTCCCCAACCCACCCCACATCTTTCTCCATAATACCCTCCCACTCCCCTCCCCTTCTCTATATAAACCCCACCTCCACCCCTTCCCTTCTCTTCCAACATTTCTCAACCTCTCTAGCACTCAAGCTCCATTAATGTCGGCCACGATGGAGTTTCCAGTTATCAGCTTCGAAGCGGAGATCATTAACAGGTTTGAATCTAATCCTTCTTTGATGTCTCGTCTTCTTCTTCAGATCTCTGATGAGATCTTCAGATTGTCAAGTCTCTGGACCTTAGGAGCTCTCCTCATCGCCTTCCTCGCCACTGTCTTCCGCCGCCGGAAGCTCCTCCTCTTCCGCCGCCGCCTCCGCGGAGGAGGATACTCCTCCTCCGTCGTTGTTACCTCGCCGCCGACCTCCGCGGACTCCGACTCCGACGATGTCTCCTCGGTGAGCTCGTCTTCTGATGATGACGAGGAGGTCAACATCTCCGATGATGATGATGATGATGATTTAGACTCGGTTAGTAACCCTAATTTTGGTGAGGATCGGCCGGAGCGGCGGAATCGGAAGTTCCGGCTGTCGCGGCGGCGGAGCAGCTCCGACGGCCGGTTCTCGTGGTCGGATTTCGTTAATGGGAAGAGTGTGGTGAAGACCTGGGACGGATTGGGGCTAGGGTTAGGGTTAGGGTTCGAGAGCTCTTCAGGTCTCATTTCTTCGCTTTGGGATTTGAGCAAACAAGATGAGATCACGGCGAGCTCTGCTACGATTCCGGCCGAACCTCTCGGTTTCCGGCGACCGGAGCTCCGTCGCCGGCAGTGGTTGTGTCCGCCGGAATCGACGAGCGGAGGAACAACATAGGATTGAAAGTTTGGGACGCTCGCGTCGGACGGCGGAACCCGGCGATCTTCGCCGAGTGGGAGCCTCGCCGGAGGAAATCTCCGGCGGCGAGTGTCGTGGAGGTTAGGGACATGCGAAACGTGGCGGCGCCGTTAGAGGAATTGACGGAGTCCGAGGTGGAGACGTGGTGGGACGCTGACGCCGTGATAGTTGACGGCGACAGTGATATTTGGCGTCTCGATAGAGGCAGCCTTGGTGGGTCTGTGGTGTCACGTTGCCGTAACGCGGTGTTATCTTACTTACTTTGATTTTGTCGTATTTGTTGTTGTTGTTGTTAAGTTAATTTTATTCAAACCCCTTGACACGTTAAGCAATTGCGTCAAGGACACATTGAACATTGAAGTGTACCACTGCTGCCATGTTTGTGTTGTTGTACCTGTACATAATTTTTCTTGAATCAGTTCATCAAATCAATAATTGTTGATTCAAAATCTTCATATTTATTTTTCTACTATTGCTTTATGAATTACATTGTTCTATTGTTCTTCACGAGTGACTCATACAAGTTAAAAACTTTAAAACTCAGTAGCTTAATTAGATGTCTCGAGTTTCAGTTTGTGATGTAAAGGTGTCGTAGGGCGGTGTTATCTTCATATAAATTTTTTCAACTCTTTACTTTCGACTAATTTCATAAAAGTTAAGTTAGGCGCTTCAACTTTTATAACTTAGAGAAACTAATAGAATATAATATAGCACTACAAAAAATTGAATCAATGACATGTGTCTTAGTTAGAGTTTTTGATCTAGTGGTTTTTTTGTTATTGCACCACACCCCTAAATTACAATTTTAACTTGTCGTAAAATTATGTTAGCATTAGTATTTGGTGATTTATGGGAAGAGAATTTCCATTCAACTTCTTTAACTATATCTTGTCATTTTCACATGTTGTTTATAGAGATCAATCAATACATGTAGAAGACAAATTAAAGAAAGAAGGAGGGGAGAAAAGTTCGGACACTCATAATTGCAAGAAAAAAAAAAAAAACTTTAAAAAATTAAAATATATAAAAACACCCGATACGTTATTTATTTATTATTATTATTATTATTTTTTGGTAGATAGCATGCGTTATGTTTCATTGTCAATAATTGTGTCAATTTCAAACACTAGAAAGTCTAGAAGATATATTAGTTACTTCTGTAGCATTTAACTACTCATCAAAATAAACTAATATATATATGCCCCAATCGTTTCGAAGATTCGAGCTTTATTGTATATTGGAGCTATATAAATATAATCACAAACATGAAAAGGGCATATAAAGTCAGCTCAACTTTTATGCTTCTTTTTTGTTTTTTCACGAAGCTCAACTTTTATGTTGCTAAGAATTATGTTGCAGCACGTTATGTAGAAGAACGTATGGGGCCAATATTGTGTTATTTAGGAGTTGTATATGTCAGGCATCAAAGACTTGGTCATGGTGTGAAGGAATCTCTCTTTCATTCTATTTTTCCTTAATTTTATTTTATCTTGATTATGGTTCACTATCATCCCGCATAAAAGAGCCGTGTCGTCATGCCAATTATTTGTCTTTGTTTTTTTTTTTTAAATAGGAATGAAATTTAATTTATTCATATTAATTGTACGTGTAAAAGAATAAAATAACATGGTGGACCAGTGAGATCCCTACAATAAAGTCCGAAAAAAAAAAAAAAAAAAAAACTTTACTTAGATGGCTGTGAAAAAACTGCATCGTTCCTAGTCCACTAGGACAATTATTTGTCTTGTTCCTACAATAAATTAATCGTTGATTGAATTGTAGAAGTAATATTGTTTGGAGTACCACTAAAATTAACATAACTTTTAAAGTACTTGAAAACCTTTATGATTGATTGTAATTACTATGCATCTCTAACTGTGAATTATGAGATTTAATTTCAACTTCTCTGAACAACTAGTAGCAACCTTCACTCTAGTAACTTGAAAACACTCTGATAAAATTGGCAAGTTGAAAAGGCACCTCCTGCATGTCATCCACACAAAATCCCTGCCAAAAATTGAAAATTGAGCTTATAATTTTGATTCTGTTGTAAATTGAATTGAAACTTGCTAAGAACTAGAGAAGAAAATAGAAGACTAAGAACTTATACTACTACAAACTACTACAAAGGAGAAGAGAAGAAATGAGATAGTTGGAATGAGAAGTTTTCATTCAACTTGATGTGTTTTTACAATGAGGTCGACACCCTTTATATAAGCCATTTGGTGATGATGATAAATGTACTTTATACAATGTGTACAAGTAACATATACACTCCATGTCATACAACATATTACAAGTAATTTGACAATACATGAAAGAATTGGTGTACATATTGGAAATGGTTACAAGTAACATGACAATACATAGACAAGTGGAGGTACCATTACGTAAGAAATACAAGTTACATGACTACACAATATGTTGATGTACATGTATGGTCATCCATATTCCACAACACTCCCCCTTGGATGACACTTGCTTAGAGATTGTGCCTCGTTAAAACTTTTACTAAGAAAAACCCTGTGGGAAAAAATATAGTAAAAGAAAAAGAGTACACTATTCTCATAAATATTAAGACGGGCATAATATTGTTAAGATTGCCTTATTAAAAACCTTGTTAGGAAAATTCAATGGGATAAAACCATAGCTAAGGGAAAAAGAGTGCAATACACTAATCAATAACTCTCCCTCATGTGAACATAGGTGAAACTTGTTCAGTTTCTTTACTTGCGATGTCTTTAAGTTTATGCAAGCCAATACCATATGTAAGCCTTTTAAATGTCGTAGTTGGTCTTCTGAAGCTCATGCGCATAAAAGAATTTTGGTGAAATATGTTTTGTTCTTTCCCCTTTTATGAATCTTTCACTTAATTGTGCAATACATGCCGCATTATCTTCATATAATATGGTTGGAGAATCTTTTATTGAAGGCAATCCACATGATTCTTGAATATGTTCAATCATGTTTCTCAACCATACACATTCACGACTTGCTTCATGAATTGCAAGTACTTCAGAATGATTGGAAGAAGTAGCAACCATAGTTTGTTTTACTGACTTCCATGATACAACAATATTACCACAAGTGAATACATATCCCGTTTGAGAACGGGTCTTGTGGGGATCAGATAAAAATCCAGCATCAGCATAACCTTGGAGATTCAATTTTACCCCTCTCGAGTAAAATAAACCCATGTCACTTGTTCCTCAAAGATATCGAAAAACGTGTTTAACACCATTCCAATGTCTTCGAGTTGGTGAAGAGCTGTATCTTGCAAGTAGGTTGACAACAAAAGCAATGTCGGGTCTTGTACAATTTTCAAGATACATAAGTGCACCAATTGCACTTAAATATGGTACCTCCGGACCTATTAGCTCTTCATCACTTTCATGAGGTCGAAATGGATCCTTATCCACTTCAAGTGATCAGACAACCATTGGAGAGCTCAATGGATGTGCCTTGTCCATATAAAATCTTTTTAATATTTTTTCAATATAATTTGATTGATGGACAAATACTCCACTTGAAAAATGTTCAATTTGCAAACCAAGACAAAGTCTTATTTTTCCAAGTTCTTTCATCTCGAATTTCTTTTTCAAGTATTCGGATGTGGTTTCCCATTGTATTTAAATTATCAACATATACAACAATAATCACAAATCCTGTTGATGATCTTTTAATGAAGACACATGGACAAAACATATTATTTACATATCCTTCATTTAGTAAATAATCACTAAGACGTTTGTACCACATTCGTCCGTATTGTTTCAATCCGTACAAAGCCCTTTGTAATTTTATAGAATGCATGTTATGCGGTTTTGATTTTATTTCATCTACAAATCCTTCAAGGATTTTCGTATATATCTTACTGTCTAGGGATTCGTACAGATATGCTGTAACGACATCCATTAAATGCATATCAAGCCCTTCAGAAACTACAAGGCTTATCAAGAACCGAAATGTGATTGCATCTATAACGGGAGAATATGTTTCCTCATAATCGATGTCAGGTCTTCGTGAGAAACCTTGAGCTACAAGTCTTGCTTTGTACCTTGTAACTTCATTTTTTCGTTTCTCTTTCGTACAAATACCAATTTATATCCAACAGGTTTTACGCCATCTGGCGTTTGGACAATCAGTCCAAAAACCTCTCGTTTCCTTAACGAGTTTAGCTCTGCTTGGATAGCATCTTGCCATTTTTGTCAATCAGGTCTTTTTTGACATTCGTCCACTGATCGTGGTTCTAGATCATCATCATTTTCACATATTTCAAAGGACACATTGAAAGCAAATATATCATCAGGAACAATTTCATTTCGATCCCAAATCTTACCAGAGTTTAAATAATTTATTGAGATCTCATTATTTTCTTCTTTTTCCTCTTTTTCTAGAGGAAGTTGTTCCTCATCAGAATCAACTTGTTCTGACAAACTCTTATCAAAGGACTCTTGTGCTTTCTTAGGAGTATTTTGATTTGTATTTATTTTTACTCCCGTTTTCCTTTTTCGAGGAATCGTATCATTTGAACCAACCGGTCTTCCACGCTTTAAGCGTTTCGTTGGTTCTTGTGCATTTTGTTGCACAAAGACATCAATTCTTGCATGAGCATTTACAGCTGGAATATGTGATTTTGTCACTTGTTTTGCATCATTAAATGCATCTGGTAATTGATTTGCGATTTGTTGCAAATGAATGATCTTTCGAACTTCAAGTTCACACCGATTTGTGCGTGGATCATAATGTGATAAAGTTGATGCATTCCAAGCAATTTCGTGCCATTCTTTTTGAATTGACTTCTTATCTCCCTCTAATGGTGGAAAAATTGCTTCATCAAAGTGACAATCAGCAAAACGTGCAGTAAATAAATCCTCTGTTAAGGGTTCAATGTATCTTATAATGGACGATGAGTTAAATCAAACATAAATCCTAAGTTTTCGTTGTGGAACCATCTTAGTTCTATTGGGAGGTGGTATAGGAACATACGTTACATAATCAAAAATTCTCATGTGTGAAATATTTAGTTGTTGACCTAAAATGAGTTGCATGGGGTAATGTTCATGGTATGTAACAGGCCTATAACGAATGATAGATGCTGCATGAAGGACTGCATGTCCCCAAACTGAAGTTGATAACTTAATTCTCATGATTAAAGGTCCGGCAATTAATTGAATGCGTTTGATCAAAGATTCTGCCAAACCATTCTGGGTATGCACATGTGGAACAAAATGTTCAATGATAATTCCTATAGACATGCAATAATTCTTAAATACTTGAGATTGAAATTCTCCGGCATTATCAAGACAGATGGTCTTGATTGGGTTGTCAGGGAATTGTGCTATTAACTTAATGATTTGTGCTAAAAGTCTAGCAAATGCAACATTGCGGGTTGAAAGCAAACAAACATGTGGCCACCTAGTCGATGCGTCTATTAAAACCATGAAATATCTAAATGGTCCACAGTGAGGATGAATGGGTCCTCATATGTCTCCCTGAATGCGTTCTAAGAAAACTGAGGATTTCACAACAATGTTTACTTGGGGATGGTTTAACTATCAATTTACCTTGAGAACAACTAGCACAATTATAATCACCAGCTGAAAAATATTTTGTGACTCCTTAAAGGATGTCCATGCGAATTATTAATTATTCTTCGCATCATTGATGATCCTGGATGACCAAGCCGGTCATGCCATAAAATGAATGTCTTTGGATCATTAATTTTCTTATTCAAGACGACATTCGTTTCGACATGCCTTATATGAGTAAAATATAATCCGGAGGATAAAGCTGAGAATTTTTCTAACACTTCTTTTTTCCCATTTGAAACCAATGTGACATAGAGAATTCTCTATTATTTTCGTTCACGGTTTCAATGTGATATCCATTTTGTTTAATATCTTTAAAGCTCAGTAAATTTCTTCCGGATTTTTCAGAGTATAAGGCATTGTCAACATGAATTGTTGTTCCCCCAAGCAACATAATATTTGCTCTTCCATAGCCATTAATCAAATTGGAGATGCTAGAAATTGTTTGAACATTAACATCAGCTAAGTTCAAACTAGAGAAATATTCTTTGTTTTTAAGGAATGTGTGCGTTGTAGCACAATCGGCAAGACATATATCGCTCTTATTTGATTCATGATTTGAACACATGATTTGTTGATCTATCTGGACAAATAATGTTTGGCAAATTAGAAAAGTCATATTTCATTGATAAAAATTCATAATATTTTGCCTTTGATTTTGAAGGCATGGTAAATGTCACAAAAATCTTCGGGTATATATATGACAATATTTAGGCAAAATAGCATTTCATATATGACAAAAAAATGTCACAATTATGAGCGCTAATTGTCAATAATTATTTACCATTTGTAGTGGTGCACCACTTTTGTTCCACCTTTTATTGGAATTGTCAATACGACATTTACCTGATATTTTCACCATTTCCGCGTCCATAAACTTATTATTGCGATCATGATCATTATATGCAACATATGCTTCTTAATTTGAAGATGGACTAATTGGACGGGATCAATATTATATTTATAATATCTTATTATTTTACTCAGCTACCATGAGACAAGAAACCAATCCTTAATATTTATTGGATTGACGTGCGCACTCGATATTCGTTGCAGCGATAAACCGAGGCGGGCCACGTGACGTTTTTATTGTCTCATCAGTCATATTTCCACATAGCCTCAACATAAAGGTAATTAAAATTGCGAAATTATAATTAATATTTGACTAATTAAATTTTGTAGCTTAAGACTCGACTGGTCATTTTGAGCTTTTGGAGCATTACCTATTTTGGTATTTATATATTTATAACTCCATAGGGTGAAAATATATATGAAATATTCACTTTTCAAATCTCTAAAGAGATATTGACAAATGATTGTGTACAACATACAGCTTTGCATAGATGCAAGCTTTATTCATAATTTGTAATATCTAATTATCATGACAAGAATTATAATAAGGTAACAAATTCAACTATGGTTGATTAATATTTTGAAAGTAAATATAATATAAAATAATTTTCTCTTTTCTTTTATGTAAAAAAAAAACATAACATATGATTAAGTATATGTTCACAACTTGATTCATTAATAATCAAATATACTATTCGTATGAGTTGGTGGGACAACCTCCAGGTTGGGTGGCGAGACAAAGTCTGCTTAATGCCATGCCTTCTCGAACGGGATAACCCGTCTCCCTTTCAATGTTTAGCTTTACCGGGGACAAGGCTTACTCACTATCAACTCAAACTTATAGCATTATTTGCATTATAAAATCAAGAATAGAACAATAATTAATCGTTTGTAGTTTTAAGAGAAAACTAGTTATGTAACATATTGACTTTTGATTTCTGATGTAGAATATCGTGTTTTCATTAATTGTGTAAACAAAAAAAAAATGTTTTTATTTAGTTATATACTAATTTACGCATTATTTGTCTTTTTTTTTAATGAACCAAACTTAATTTATTCATATTGTAAACCAAAAAAAATGATGTGTTACGCATTATTTGTCTTTTTTTAAGAACCAAACTTAATTTATTCATATTGGATGTGTAAAAGAATAAAACAAGGGAACGGCTAAAAGGACCCCGATTCTTGCTAAACGTACCCCATTTTTAAATTTTTTATTTGTCGTATCCCACTTTTTACTTAGCATACTTTTTTTTTTTTTCAAAATTCAAAAACAACCTTGTTGTACCCCATTGTCATCACCCTTACCCGCACACCTCTTCTAAAGATGTTTCGAACACAAAGAGCCGACACCTCTGAAGAGTTATCAAACACACAGATCCGACACCTTTAAAGAAGTCTCGATTAGATTTTCGTCATCCACAAAAACTTAGTTATTTTTGCACTTTCGGTTAAAGTCGATCGATACCTCTTTAGAGGTGTCGAGTGTGTCGGTTCTATATGTTCGACATTCACGGGACAACAAGAACGAACACAAAATTTCAAAACTCTAAAAAATCACATGAAAATGAACAAAATTTTTTGGGTTTTGCTCATAATTGTTTAATATTATCAATTCCATCGAAACTTTGCGCTCGAAATACAAGATTCAACTCCCAATCGAAGCCCTAAACCCAACAACAATCTTCCAAAATACCAACTAAAAAAAGTAAAAAAAACTCAGAAAAACTTCAAAATCGACACTAAAATAAATGAGGAATGTACCAACGACGTCGAATCGACGTGATTTTGCTCAAATTTCGTGAGATAGAGGGGTAGTTAGGTCATTTTGGTGGTGACATTATCAATCTTAATTAATTATTAATTGAGTAGGACACGTAGCTCGACCTACGTGGACATTGTGGGGTAGGGCACGCCAACCAAGGTAGTAAAAACTTTTTTTGTATGATGCGTGTTAAATTGTTGTATTATTAATTTATTCAAGTCGCATTAGTTGAGACTTTATTAGTGTCTCATCGCCTCTCTCGCGAGTCTCTCCCTCTTGGCGGCTCATGGCGACCTCCATTGACCAAGGTGAGTGGTTAATGTTGTTGTTGAATTTTGAGGAGTATACGACCTTTAATGGTGTGATGTTTGTTGGATTGTTGTTAATGTGGTTGTTGATATAACTAATTTGTTGTTAATGTTGTTATTGTTCTTTGTACAAAAAAAAAAAAAAATTGCTTCCAATTCGTCTCCAAATGGGTCGGGTTGGGTCGACCCAGGCCTAGGTTGGTCGGGTCGAGTCGACCCTGGCCCGAGTTGGCCCGAGTCCGGTTGGACTGGGTCGGGTCGACCCGGGTCCAACCCATATATATAAAATAATAATAATAATAAATTATCTAAAATAATAAAACTAATTTTTATAAAATAAATAACAAAAAAAACAGATAAAAATAGATAAAATAGATAAAAATTTATGGAAAATTCCAGAAAATTCAAGATAAAATATAAAATTTGAAGAAAAGCTAGGAAAATGAGTTTGAAGCTTTTTCGGGCATTTGGCACCCCGATATGATTCGAAAAGTGTGCCAAAAATTAAACTTTTTGGAATGAAAATTACAAATTTTGGGCTCACATTATAAATTCATTTAATGTGACTCCAAAATAATGAAAATTGTATAATTGGACACCATGGACTTAGGATACCATAGTCGGGTGTCGATTACGTATCTCGAGGCACGTGCATGAAGTTTTGAGGGCGATTTGCGATTTGTTTGAGGTAAGTAAACCCACGAGAAAATTAGTTAAAAATTCATTTATGGTACTTACTTTATTTCACATTTCAATTATTACATTGTGCTATTTATTGTTGTTCATTTATTGTTCATCCACTCCCACGTGTGTATGTGTGTTTGTCGATGGAGTCGGCTATGGCACGGACTCACATCCTGAGGCTAGCTACCCCGCGATGTTCGAGTAATTGGCCATGTTAGGGCTATGCGGTGATTATTTTCCGCGAGACCCGTAGGTTGAGAGATGTTTGACGAAAACTAAAAGTCTTCGTCATGGGTTCCTCTCGAGAGATGTTTGGATGGGGTTCACTCGTTCATGGGTTCCTCTCATTCGACCGTGAGATGTTTGGCGAGGTGATCGTCTTGGGTACCTCTCGGTTTAGCTAAGAAGATTCCCGGATGTTGACCAGGGTTCTCTGTCACGCTACACTCGTGTCCAAATTCGACTTCTCAACGACTTATTTTCATGCGATTACTTTATTCTTGTTCCTTATTTAAATTGCATGAACTGCATCCGTTTTATTGGATTTCATGAATATTAGCTAACGTTCTCTAGGATTTACTCACTATGATTTGTCATTGTTTTTTATGGAAAATCGCAGATCCTACGACGAGCCGGGGTAAGGGGGTCTTAGGCGACTACCTCTGAGTTAGGAGAGCCCCATTAACTTTTTGCGTAGGTGTTTATGTGCATTTATTTACTGCTTTTATGAACTTTTGGGAGGGCTTGTATACCTGATACATGTATATGCTCATCTTTTGTACTTTTGTCGCTCTTTGATATACATGGTATCTCATGCCGGGTTTCCACACTATAAAGTTATTTATAAAATGCAAACTTTCATTTCTATGATATTTGCATGCTTCAAAGACTTCCGTTTTGATATTTAACTTATATTAATGTAATAAATCGCGAACTACTTAACTTAGTTAATTTAATGTAAATATTCATAAAAACATCCATAAATACTAAGTTAAGGCGAATAAGATACGTACAAAGGTTTAGGTCGCAGGCATTTAAAAATAAGTGTGCGGTGACGTGACACATTTGGTGACGTGTCTCGCGATGTGGCGGTATTTGGTTTGCCTCGGAGTTTGGGGTTGTCACAGGTACGTTTAGCAAAAACTAAAGTCCTTTTAGTCGTTCCCTAAAACAATATGGTGAACTAGTGGGATCCCTGTAATAAAATCGAAAAAAAAAACCTTATTGTAAATAATGTCGATGACTATTCACATTGGACATGTAATGTGACGGCCCCAGTTCCACAACCCAAACTGTGCCCCACCCGGCCTAGACTTACGTGGACCCCGAGTCAATCCTTGTGACGTCAACGCAAGCCTAGTCAACCTTCTTAACCAAATCTCATTATTCATAGTGAGTTATTCAAATTTGTAAGTTATCGAAGTTTATGTGGAAGCGATTTCAACTTAAAAAAAATCTAAACAGCTCTACACAAATCTGTCAGGACAACATAGAGTGTGGAAAACCCGACATATACTCCATGTCCTAAAATATCTCACAAAACCCGTATATCCCATGTGACAAAAATAATATACATAGGTAATAAGAGAAAATCACTCCAAAGTCCTCACAATAAATCTCCTAGCACTGTGTGACGGCCCCTCTCCTAATCTAGGGTACCGCCCAGCCTAATCCTGTAATTAATCCCTAATCATATCCACGCAGGACTTAACTACGCATTAGTCAGCCTTTACAACCTAAACGTCTTTTTTCTCGTGTTCATGATAAGTAATACACTAGTTCTACCAGTTAATTAAAATTTAAAGTTAATTAATTAATTAGCGGAAGTCTTATTGATTTTGCGGAAGCAATGAGTAACTTACGCGGAAGCCATTTATAAAATCCTAAGTGTGGAAAATCAGGAAATGACATCACATATATAAAGTCCTCGAAATGCAGTGAAACAACAAAATAGTCTAAGTCAAGTCTGGGAACTAACGCTCAACCCAATATACAACCCCAAATAGTATCTGAAAGACGTATATAACATATACAATCAAAATATCAAAATAAGACCCACAATCGTTGCAGTGACGCACCGCGGGCTCGAGAATAATCGTCGATCTTCTCATTTCCTGGCCTGCTTTTGCTCGACGGACCTACACCTACCGTCACAAACTAGACGGTGAGTATAGTGATATTTAAGTACTAACCGGAGAATTTCAGGTCACATCTCCAAATATAAACAAATGGTATTTAAAAGTATAAATGAGCGAAATAAATTGCTGAAATAAGTAATGCAAGTAAATACCACAGTTAAAGATGTAGAGACAGACACAAGCTAAGTCGAGATGATCTACATCCGATTGGCGGTGAGACCTATCACCTACCTTTTCCCACTACTATATGGAGCTGCGCTCAACATATCTCACATAAATAGCGGAGCTGCGCTCTACGCTTTACAACATCAATCTCATACTTGCCGACCACCCCGAGTCTCATACCTCGTGTGCCGCGCAAGTGTAGTGGTGAGTGCCGGAACCCCGGTAGACCTATGTCCCTGTGAACCGTGCATCTCTCGTGTAATGGACACTAGATAATCCATACTTTCGTTTCAAAAATAAATAATTCCAAAATTCGAGAATTCCAAGACAAGTTAGGCTACAAAGCCCAAAAGAAATCGAATACAAGACTATTTAAATTCAAAGTAGTCAATTAGCATGCTTTTCATCAATTGTATTCAAGAACGACATCAAGTGTAAGAATTAGAGGCAATGAAATAATTCACAAGGCATCATGTCACAATATTCATCCATGAATAGATACAAGAACAACATGATGTGAGAAGACAAGTACTAATGTCTACCAATAGACCAATAAAGTAATAAGAGAATGAAATGAAATATAAAAACCTCACGGTTGTATTTACAAGTCACACGCTTGTTCTAGTCTAGCCGATTCCTCGACGAATCGAAGTGCGTGCCCAAACGCCTGAGTTCCCCCTTAATTCCCTAACATTCAATAATGTCTCACTTAGGCCAAATCGAAGTCGAGACAACTTTCGAAACACATTTCTTATTTATTTTCGGCCATTCGGCCTATTTCGTATTTTTCGAGGTAAAGTCCCCGTATAACGTCTCGATCGACTTTCGAATTCTTCACCTTTTATGAAAATCTCGAATTTTTATTGATTTTATCGATATATAATTTTCTCCAATTTTTCCCAATTTTCTTTCATTTTTCTTCCTTTTTTCTCTTATTTATTTATTTATTTATTTCTGTTTGGGTCGAACTTGACGAGCCGAGCTTGAACCGTTCTGGTCCAGGCCTAGTAAGGGGGTGCAAAGGCGCGCCCGCGTGTGCACCTTCTTCCTCCCGATCGAACCAGTCGATCGGGAGCAAGAAATAATATTTTTTTTCTTTGCTGGGGTTGGGCTTCCATCCCCAACCCCAAGTGGAGTTCGCATGCGGGGGAGACTACTCCCCTGCCTTTTTCGAGCTCAGACGAACTGCCATGACAGTTCGTCCGAGTTCGTCAATTCGAACCCGCGACAATGACCGACAGCAACAACAAATGACATAACTCACTTGGTGTTCACCTTCGTCGAGCTCTCGGTTTCTTTCTCCCTCTCTCTGCCGGTCTCTTTTTCTTCTTTCTCTCACTCCTCTCGGTTTTCTTCCTCTTTTGGCCCGATCGGTTGTGTGTGTGTGTGTGTTGTGTGTGTGTGGTGTATAGGTGTAGGTTGGGTGGTGAACACGTGGTGTGAGTTTAGGCCAAGTGTTGCGTAGTTTGGATAAGTGTGATGTTAGGTGTCTTGACACTTAATTGTGACACAACTAAGACACTCGCCCGTGTTTTTGAGCGTTTCGACGCCCATTTTCGCGTCCGAACCGTGACATCTGCATACCGCCGCATCGCTAGTCACCCAATATCTATTTCATATTATTTACTTGACAAACTTTTATTCAATTTGTGTGTTTTCGTTTCCCCGACCTAATATTCAGTCTCGTTACTACCCGGTACCCACGTTGACATGCATATTGAGGCGTGTCCCCACTCTTGTCTCGCACCTACAATCGTACAAAATGACTTAGTAAGTCTACACAATACATAACTCTAGGCATACATCAATACAAAAATATCATATACCTCGGCCATGTGCCTCGGCCGGTGTACGTATCACAGTGTTGGTCCTACGTCAAGGGTCGGTGATCCTGATTAAGGAATTAAAACGGGGTTAGAGATTTGGGTCGTGACACACAGGCCCCTCTCCCTTACTCGATTTCGGATCTGCACTCATTTAACACAAGAATAACAAGCTCAGGTAAGTAACGCCAGTAGGATACTAAACAACATCTCGAAATAAATAAATCAGTTCATATTCATGCAGATAACAAAAAAGATATAAGGACGCATGAATAAATAAAAGACTGTAAATAAATATATCTTCTTCTAGATATTGTGGTAGACTGTCACGTCAGCATTATTAATTATTTTAAAATTTTTTTTAAAGCCTTTATTAATATTATGAAAAATAAAAAATAAAAGTGTCACTCATCAATCCATGGTATGAATCCACATTACCATTGAAGATCATTTTAAGAAGTGAATGTCTATCTAGTGCCACATATGATAGATATTCTCTCCACATCCATGATGTGGCACCAATCCATGATCTAAATCCACATTACCATTGGAGATGCTTTTATATATCACACCCTCTCTCCAAAATTACCAGTCGTTTTGGCTTTATCAGAATAATTAAAGAAGCTTTAGTTATTGATTTGATTTACACATCTACCCTTTGACTCATAATGAGTATAATGAGTTGATGAAGAGAAAAATTGTAATAAATGTTTAAATTGTTTAAGGGTATAATTGGTAAAAGAGCAATAAATATTCTCTCAAATTCTTAAAACCACTTATAATTATGAAAAGATTTTTTTTTTCCAAATGACCTATAATAATGGATGAAGGGAGAAATTGAAACATATCTACGAAAAGAACTTGAAATCTCATGCATCATACTTTTTTTTTTATAATAAGATTACTTATTTATGATCACCTCTTAAGTTTGAACAACCTACTTAATTATATATATACTTCATGCTTACTGAACTGAAAGCTACAACTCAACAAACCATAAAAAGTATAGGCTAATAGCAATCACAGCTGAGCCTATGCTCCAGATGCAAATAGATGGGCGCAAGTAGTCCCGACTAATAAGTCATTGAGTCTTGGCAAAACATTAAGACTCGGGTTATAGGGCTTGGTATATTCGTAAGCCCTAAACCCACGAGATAGTGAGATTTCTTGGAATAGCCACGCTAAGAACTTACACCCCGTTAAAATCAGTAACCAGTGCAGTGCATCCCGAGGTCATGACTCTGGTATGTTACCTCAGCTAGCCACTTCTTAGAAGGATCACCCTTGACTCACTTGCCCTCGGACAAATCAATTAGAATGGAATTCCAAGGATAGATAACAAGCAATGAACAACAATATTCAATAGCTTAAAATGAAATAGTGTGCATTTCCTAGCTGGTTTACTTACCTCGATTCACACGCTTATTCCAAACCTATTTGGCCTCCCAACACTCCAAAACGTGTTCTCGAACCTCCGTATCACTTCCTTAGATTTCATGATATCATTTAGTATCAATTCACGTCTAATATCCTTGGTTTAGAACTCTTAAACCATATAAATACTATGACCAAAGTACGCTCGAGAGCTATTTCTAAAAATAATACTTTATAATAACTTCAAAGTATTATCAACTAGCCTACTAGAGATACGGTTTTAACTCTGAAAACATCATAATTTGTCATGAAAACAAAAAAAGGAACTTGTAGTATTCATGACGTACTTTCCATAGACTCCAAGAATACTCAAATCGAATCACAAACGGAGAAGTTACGAATTTTCTAATGTAGCATGTCACTTGACAAACTTTATTTATTTTCAACTAGAAAATGTCTCCAAATCCTCAAAACTCAATAATAAATGCCACGAAACCACTCGATACCAACACCAAAATATTTCCACAGCTCATGGAGTCAAATTGTATAATTAATTCACTCGAAAACCCAATATAAATCAATATCAACTATAAAACAGCTCCAAAACAGTTATCAACTTAATTGCATTAACTCAAATCATCAAAACCCTAGCCTACGTCGGTGAAATTTATCCTAAATTGATTCAAATCAATCTAATACATCAATTAATGACAATTCATACCAATTTCTATCGAAACCCCGTGAAAGAAATTGAAAAGTTGCGAGAATTAAAATTGAGTTGAGGAAAAATGCCCGACATTGAGAATTTACCAAATTGCGGGCCGAATACCTGATTTCTGGCGCAGAAACTTAGCTCGAATTGACCGTCTTATGATCTTCTATGATTTTGCGGAAAGAAACTGGGCAAAAATTGGATGTTGGGAACTCCACGAGCGAAAACCCAAATCGAGGGGTTGAGGGGCGAACAAATTCGTTCGTTCAAGTGAAACCAAATGA
Source organism: Stephania yunnanensis (assembly GCA_039657365.1). Lineage (NCBI taxonomy): Eukaryota > Viridiplantae > Streptophyta > Magnoliopsida > Ranunculales > Menispermaceae > Stephania > Stephania yunnanensis. The sequence continues at coordinate 51,283,952 of CM077588.1, read as the reverse complement.
GTTTTTTTTTTCATTTCATTGTTTATATATTTATATATATAAATATATATTTATTGGTTCCCGAAAGTCCTATTTTGATGTGTTTTGACTTCCAATGCTTTTTTTCGATCCCATTTTCGACTGAATTGAACCAAACTCTCGACAAAATAGTCTATCTTCATTAAATGTCCAAAATACTGGTTTTGGTCACGCCAAAATCCCAAAAATATTAACTTTGTCCATGACATACCCATCTATCACAAACCAATTCTCTTGCCATATTTAACCAAGCTTACACCAAACATGTAACATCAAATATGTATTTACTTGCACTCTATTACGTAGCTTGTTTCACTATGTGTACTCTTTTGTGTATTTTGTACACTATGTATTACTTAAAAGGCTTAAGCTTTTTTTTACAACTTATACACATTGTATTGCTTATAATCTTTGTTCAAGGTACACATTGTCATCATGATCAAAGGCCTATCAAAGGAGTTCATTCTCTTGTAAACACACACCAATGTATGAATGAAATCTCTACATTTTCATCTCTAGCTCTCTTCTCTCTTGTCTCATCGTCTCTACTTGTTCTAGTAGTTCTTAGTTTATGCATTATATGTTTAAGTCTCTAGCAAGCCCAACTTAAGTTCTAGTTGACTTACAACTTAGTTTACAATATGCTATCAGCACGGAGTTGTTCTACAAGAGGAGGTCTTGAAGAACAAGAAGCTTTTCAAGGAGATAAAGCTAATAAGGTATGATTTTTATTAATTTAAATAAGTTCAATTTATTTCCATGTTATCATGGTTAATTTCTATTTTGTTATATGCATATTTAATTATGTAAATGTACTTTATTGATACATTGTGCATTGTAACGTGGCTTGCGAAAGTATGCTTTATAGTTGCGTCTTGTACGATCTTCTACATTAAAAATCAAAAGTCAATGTGTGACATGTAATTTTCTCTTAAAACTACAAATGATTAGTTATTGTTCTATTCTTGATTTTATAATACAAATAATGTTATAAGTTTGAGTTGATAGTGAGTAAGCTTTGTCCCTGGTAAAGCTAAACATTGAAAGGGAGATTGGTTATCCCGTTCGAGGAGACATGATATTAAGTAGACTTTGTCTCGCCACCCAACCTCGAGGTTGTCCCACTAACTCATACGAATATTACTTTTTGTTTATTGATGAATCAAGTTGTGAACATATATTAAATTATACGTTCTATTTTTTACATTAAAAGGGGAAACTATTTTATATTAAATTTATTTTCAAATTATTATTCAACCATAGTTGAACTTGTTACCTTATTATATTATTGACAAAATTTACTTGCCATTACAATTAGATACTCCAACTTATGAATAAAACATTTATGCGATACTGTGTTATACACAATCATTTGCTAATATCTCTTTTGATATTTGAAAAGTGAACTTGTTACCTTATTATATTATTGACAAAATTTACTTGTCATTATAATTAGATACTACAATTTATGAATAAAGCATTTATGTGATACTGTGTTATACACAATCATTCGCTAATATCTCTTTAGAGATTTGAAAAGTGAAAATATCAAAAAAAAATAATGTTTCAAAAAGCTCAAAATGAACGGCTGGGTCTCATGCTACAAAATTTAAGTCAAATATTAATTATGATTCCGCAATTTCAATTACCTTTATGTTGAGGCTATGTGGAATCTAACTGAAGAGACAATAATAAAAAGGTCACGTGTCCCGCTTCGATTTATTATTGCAACAAATATCAAGTGCGCACGTTAATCCAATAAATGTTATACATTGATTTTTTTTGTCTCATGGTAGCTGTGTAAAATAATGAGATATTATAAATATAATATCGCTCCTTGTGGCGGCCCTGCCGCCCCGGAGTGATGTGTCTCCGTGTACTCCTTGCCAGGTGGGACCAACCACACGTGTCCGCCACCTGCCTGTCCACCTCTTGTCTCAGAATTTGTGTCCACGTGTGTTTTATCAAATTAGTTAGTGGATTATCAATATTTTCTTAACTTATTCTCTTTAAGTATTTGAATGTTTATTCTAATGTCTAACTATTCTAGTGGGTTGTATTTTACAAGTTAACACATATATCAGCAAAAGCTTTAGTTGATTCATTTGGTAAGTAATTTAGCATGGTAAACATTATTCATAAGAGCAAATCCTACTATGGAAAACTTGAAAAGTACTCTATATATAAGCGACAGTATCATGAATATACAAAATATCAAAATAAAATAAGTACGAGTAGGTCCTCGATGGCGGGTAGTAAGATGTAGTCGTTTAAGATCCTCTTACCCCTACTGATACTAGGATCTGCACTCAATCACACAACAAGACAAATGACAAGTACAATAAGTAAAATTCCAAGGAATACCTCTGAGCATTCGCATGATAAAGTAAATGAAATACAAGAATTACTATCAAGTAAACATGCGGAATATAAACATTCAACTGTAAAATGGCTCATCGCACGAATAGATAATAGATAAGCTAACAAATGTGTGTGCTCACTCCATATGGACTAGATTGAACTTCAAGTCACCAAGTTCTCACCAATGGTCGCGCCCAACTGGCTCGACATTTGGTCCATCGCGGTGTTGGCCAAATCCGTTGAGTCACCAACACGTGCACCAAGGGCAAGCTAGGTTGTCATTCATTGAGGGTTGGGTCACAAGTGCTACGATCCAGTGCATCATGTGAACATAACCAGGAAAATCTGGGAAGTAACCTCAACTCACGTCCAAGTAACGGAATAAAGTAGTAGAAACAACAAGAAAATGATGGAAATGAAATAGAAAACATAATCAAATACTCAGAGTTTTTAATTGGGTTTTACAAACCTCAAACCACTTTCCGACCTCCCAGGAATCCCGTATCCAACTCGACAAGCTCCCGACACCGAGTTACGGTCCCCAAGTCTCTGAAGTCCAAGTTTCATAGGTTTAGGTTATTTCATAGTGTTTAAACATGTATTAAGTGGAAAATCACCAAATTAGCCTTTTAAATCCATATTTAATATGTCGTTAGCACGCTAAAGGGTACACATAGCGCGTTAGGTGATGGTAGCGCGTTATAAAATTCATGTAGCGCACTACTGTTCTTCAGGACGAAGAACAGTTGGGAGCCCATAACGATTAGCACGCTAACCATTCTAGGTAGCACGCCATCCGTCCTTTGGGACAAAATTCTTAAGTTGAGAATTCTATCTTTCTCCTCTTAATACCTTATTAGTTTAAACATGCTTTACATACAATATTAACTTCAAAACAACATCTAGCACACTCCAGAACATCAATTTTAACCCAAATTCTCCAAATTCATGCATTCACCCAACTTCCCAATTTCATCAACATCATCAAATCTAGTTAAACTAACGATAAATTCTCTATGAATATGATCTAACAACATGTAATTCATCATGTTTTAACCTAAAATTAGAGGTTTAACTATCAAACCCGAATTCACTCAATTTAATAAAAAAATGGGTTCATTGGATGATGATTACCTTGATTTGAGATCTTGAATTGGTCTCTAAGGTGTTGAATTCTCAACTTGAAATTCTTCTTCTCCTCTGGTTTTACTGGTTTTTACATGGTTGGTGTGAGTGGTTAGAATCAATAATCCACAAAGTCATGTGTATATATATATTTGATTAAGATCATGGATGGATACGTATTTCGAGGATTATCATATGGTGTACAAACATGTTGTAACACATCCCTTAATGACTCCAATAGCACACTCATCTCCTAGTACTACTCATTATGATCATCTAAATATTCATCTCATGATCTTCATTATTTAGTGTAAACTATAGGCTTAGCTTATTTAATTGATTTCACATTACACTAAGCCTTATAAAATCATATGGTTAGTGTTTTATTTATCCAATTTAACTAACTCATGGTCCCACTTATAACCTTCGGCTATCTGGTATCCGATGCCTCGCGTCTCGACACGCATTTAAGGCGCGCTATAGTCTATTATTTAAATTTAAATATAGTTAGTCTATGGTTACATTACCCATTTCAATTTAATAACTTAGTCATATTTGTGTAAGTTTGTTGAGTTTTTCTAGTGTACCCGTACTTTGCATCTCGATATTCGCGTTGACACGCACTTTGAGGCAACCACCCTTCACACCTTCGTACGATATCACTATTCAACATATACACATGCGATTTATTAACAAAAAATTTTATAAAATGCATCGCAAATAAGCAATCCAACACAAAATTAACTAGTGTACCTAAGTCGACGTGTGTCCTAGCCTACTCGCGGCATCCACGTGGATCAAAGCTGGCATCCATGTCCGAAAGTATGAGATGAATAACGATGCTAATAAAATGAGTCATTACACTCCCGTCCAATTGGTTCATCTTCAAATTAAGAAGCATATGTTGCATATAATGACCATGGTCGTAATAATAAAATCAGACGTGGAAAATATGAAAAGTGATGCGGCATGTGCCCTAGGTCAATCCATTAACTGTCTTTATGAATACTTTTAGTTAATAAAATAGAGGATTTCATCTGTTTATTATAATTAATTTGCATGTTTACATTATAATAAGATCCATGGGTCTTTACATAAATATCCATCGATCATTATCTTGGGAACTATAATGAATAAAGACCAGTCTTGATTGATGATCATATGATGATTATAATAGGGATACGAATCAAGATCACAAGTGCGTGGAAAATGCTAAAAGAACATCACATGGATTAAGTCATAGTTATTTCTCATGATATGTATATATTATCCTGACTTGAGATTCCAGAGACTTCAACATTAGATGATTTGACACAATCAAACGTTGTCTTTGAACGATTATAAAAGTTGTGATTGGTTCTTGTGTGAGCAATGTGATGAAGTTGTGTAATCGAGATAGAATTTGTCCTCTCATATAAAGAGAGATATCTAGTGGATCCTCGATGTGTTAGGCAAATGAATTGATATTGATCAATGTCACTTGATGTTTTCGAGTCTACCTAGAGATTGAGACCGATTGAACATGTTGGATGACAATTCCATGCCTTATGTTTGATCAAAAGGATATCGTGTGACAAAAGGATGTTATATACACTATGATTAGGTTGTATCGATTTGATATTCGTACAACTTGGGTAGTCATAATTTTGCCTTATGACTTGTATACCAAAATGTATTTATCATATGATATACCCCGAAAAATGAATTTTATGTGATAAAATTCATTTAAACGTCCTTGTGGTGTATTACACTTACTTCTTTAAGTAAGGGTATATGTGTAATTTACTTATACCAAGGGTTGTATAAAAACGCTTTAAGTTCACAGACGAAAGATTAATACAAAATTATTTTCGTTTTAGAAACGACTTAGGGTTTTTGGTTTGAATCGTTTTGGAGAGAAACAAAAGGATTTGGTATTCTCTCGAAGCTAGCACTTCGAATTGACTAAATGACTTAGAGATCGATAAGGTATATTGCGATCGAGGTATGATTAAGTTTTTCATGGTTTAAACGTTTTAATGGAATTAGATTCGGATCCTATTGGGGTTTTTGTCAAAATTGTTTTGTAATTTCCGCTGCGTATGAACCCCAAAACCCAACAGTGAAAAGATCTGGTGAAGATCGTATTAACAATTCCATTAAAAGTTGGAATAAAAAGTGGTGCACCACTAGAAATGACAAATAATTATTGACAATGAGCGCTAATCATTGTGATATTTTTCGTCACATATGAAAATCTATTTTGCCAAAATATTGTCATATATATACCCCGAATATTTTTATGACTTTTACCATGCCTTCAAAATCAAAGCAAAATTATGAATTTTATTATTGAAAATGACTCGATAAAATAGGCACATTGAGATATGCTCAAATCATGAGCTAAATATAAGCAATGAGTTTATTGCTTGTGTATTGTGCTACATACATATATATTATAATATGAAAGATAATCTTTCTTGAATTTGAACTTAGCTGAGACTAACGCTCAGATAATATTTGGTACAACAATTATATTGTTAATGCATTGTTCAAAAGAAGTTTACTTAGAATAATATAAAATCTCTTTATATGATTATGATTTAATATGAGTATAAAATTCTTGACTTTAACTTCTGGAATATATAAGACACATTAAAACGATGTCGTCATGAATCAAATGACATTCATAATGTGAAAAGATCTATTAGATTGTCTAGAATCATCAATAATAAGAAAATATCGTAAATTCGCATGGACATCATTTATCGAACTAGTTTTTTTATCAAACTGGTGATTATCTCAAGGCAAATCAATAAGAGACTTATATTGATTAAACTCTCCATCAATCATATTATAAGATGCATTGTGTCCCTAATAGAGAATTTATTTATAGGAAATTTTGCTAATTAATTGTCACTTTGATAAATTAATATTTAAAGCAATTAGCCAATTCAAAAAGAATGGCATGGAATTGCTTGAAACACATTAAATTGCCTCAAATATCTTGTATTATGATCAATGTATAAATTAATATACATGAACTTGAAGTTCAAATGATCATTCATTAGCAACAAGTTATTAATCAATTACTTGATGCAAGTATTATATGTAAAAGAGTGACAATCATTTGTTCCAACATTAAAAGTTCACGATAAAATGATGTCTATGTGCAACTAAATGTACAAGAACCAATAAAACGCTTAAGGCGTAAAAAAGACAAGCTGTTGGAAGGATAGAAAAGTAAGGATTCAATGTATCTTTTGGGTATATGTCTTATTATAATATCATCGTAAATTGAAGATTTAAATAAATTATGACGATATCATTATATCATTCGAATCTATGAAAAAAGAATTCAAGATGGAAGATTTTGGGAAAAATAAGATTTAGCCTTGATTTGAAAATCAATTATTTTCAAGTAAAATAGTTGTCCATCATATAATTTATTTTACTTAAAAAAAAATTTTGGGTTTACAAAGGTTTGTTGCAAAATAATAAGATGTTCCACTTATGCCAACATCAGGGGGAGAATCAAAAGGAGTTATTGATTAGTGCATTACACTCTTTTTCCCTTAGCTATGATTTTATCCCACTGAGTTTTCCTAGCAAGGTTTTTAATGAGGCAATTCTAACATTATTATGTTCCATATAAAAAAGAAATTTATATTTTTCCTATACTAGATATTTTTTCAATAAAGTTTTTCTAGTAGAGGTTTAATGAGACATATTCTCTCAAAGTGTATCAATATGTTGCACTCTTTTCCTTAGTTATGGTTTTGTCCCCTGAGTTTTGCTAGCAAGATTTTCAGTGAGGCAATCAACAATATTATACTACAAAGCAAGATTGATGAGAACATTGTACTTTTTTTTTCCTATACTAAATTTTTTCCCATGGGGTTTTTCTAGTAGTGGTTTTGATGAAGCATATTCTCTCAACAAGTGTCATCAAGGGGGAGTGTTGAAAATAATGTGGATGACTATTCACATTGGACATGTAACATCAAATATGTATTTACTTGCACTCCATTATGTAGCTTGTTTCACTATGTGTACTCTTTTGTGTATCTTGTACACTATGCTTTACTTATAAGGCTTAAGCTTTTGGTGTAACTTCTACACATTGTATTGCTTCTAATCTTTGTTCAAGGTACACATAGTCATCATGATCAAAGGCCTATATAATTGGAGCTCATTCTCTTGTAAACATACACCAATGTATGAATGAAATCTCTACATTCTCATCTTTAGCTCTCTTCTCTCTTGTCTCATCTTCTTTACTTGTTCTAGTAGTTCTTAGTTTATGCCTTTATGCTTAAGTCTCTAGCAAGTCTAACTTAAGTTTTAATTGACTTACAACTTAGTTTACAACACTTTTATATCACTTGAGAACCTTCACTAACATGATCGATTTTAACTACTATTCAGCTCGAACTTTGAATTATGAGACTTAATTTCAACTTCTAAGTGGCAATCTAGTAGCAACATTCACTTGAATAACTTGAAAAACCGTGACAAAATTGACTATTTCAAAAAGCATTATCCACACAAAATTCCTCCCAAAAATTGAAAATTGAGCTGATAATTTTGAATTATCATTATTTTTTTTGTAAGATTAACCAACAAATTATTAAGACCTATGGGGTTTTACTGAAGGCCTTGGTAGTTCAAATGTGAATTCCATCGAAGAATGCGAAATAGTATTATTTTTAAATTTTCGGCCAAACTTCCTAAATTAATTAAAAACAAAGGAGTATTTGTTATTAATTATAGGGACTAAAATAAACTAATTAATGAAGGTTCTTTTGAGGGTTAGCTGTTTAGGTACACCTAATAGAAGGAATAATTAAAAGACAAGTAATACCATGTCACATAAAAAAAAACTGGTAATATAATGGAGGTGAATGCTTGAATAACATTCCTTACTTGACAACACACCTCAACGCGACCGCTACATCAGCCGTTGGTGTTCGCCTCGGAATGTGGGCTTACCTATTTCGGGATTCGGAACACGTGTGGTGAGATGTGGGGTGGGTGTTAGGGTGCATTAAATATTTGACCCACGTAATTAGGACACGCCAAATGAACAAACGCTTATTAGTGTTCTTTAGATACACTTCGTGTAGGCCCAAATTAACAGCAATGAACAAATCAAAGGACACCAACAAGAAAATATATGCTCATTTAATTGGCGTGTCCGATCGATCCAAATTAAGTGGGCCATTCAATCATTTAACTTCCATTAATTCAAATGCTGGCAAAGACTGATGAAGTGAGATCAAAACTATAAGGAAATGATCACTTCTATATAATTCTTCTTATATAAAAAAAAAATTATATATCTTTCTTTTTCTTTTATAAGATTTTTGTACTAAATTAAGTACAATTAAAGAGTTTGATCCATATAGCTGACCCCAATTAATTTGTGATTGAAGTTTTGTTGTAGTTGCTTTTATTAAGTTGTAAATTTTTTTGTGAATCTACCAAATTAAGACTTGTAATTGTTATTTGTATGGCATGATTAAAAACTAATTATACGTAGTGGAAGAATTAAATATAAATGTTACATCGGATCACGATGAATTACGTGTTTCGCCTAGCATCGTTGGAGTTCCTACGAGAGTGATCGCACTACCATTATAGAGCGTGATCTGTATCCACGACCTAGAAGTGGAAGGCGAAGAGAGAACACACACAACTATTCTCTAGAAATTCAATTAATCAATTGTACATCCTTTATCTCCCTTTAGATATTTATAGAAATCCAAAAAGTATGAATCTAAGGTTGCAACTTTTTGTAAGACGTGTCTCTACACGTACTAAAGGAAAGAGTACAACTCTTCACATGAAGTGACTTTTCATACACTTAATTCCATACGTGTTACCGAAAAACTCTAATAATCTCCCATTCGCACATGATGTGGGTAATTATCACACATTAATGGGCGTTATTTTTTAAAGTTTTGTGTATGTTGAATTTCTCCCACTCGCACATGAAGTGTGATGGTTCTCGATCTTCCTCGATAACTTCCATACTAGCTAACAGGCCGTGCGATCGTAAGACAACCTGCAAATGAGAACTCTACATTTGCAATAAGCAACAAAGAGACATTAATTCCATACTAGCTAACAGGTCGTGCGACCGTAAGACAACATGCAAATGGGAACTCTACATTAGCATAAGCAGCATAGAGACATTAACCCCCAAAAAAATGCCTTACATGTCCTAGATCCATTTGAGTTTCATCAATTCTCAAGTATCTCTAATCCCTAAAAAATAAAGAGTCTTACTTGAACCACTGCAAGCATTATACAAAATATCCACAATTATATTCAACATTTAGATATTTGCAAAATATAATGATCCGGATTCGGGATATAAAGTACTTCATGATGAAAACTTAATGATCTTTATTTTTGCCCTCCCACTATTCAACGGAATAATAATCGCTTTCCCAGTGAAGTCCAATCGAGCCAAATCAATCATGACCATTAGCTACTTACCAAAGTAGTAGACATCATTTTTCCACCTTATAGTGTAGTCAAAAGTGATAAGGACATTTAGGAATATGTCATAAAAATGAAAACTTAGAACTTACATGATGATTAAAGCAGGGATCCATTCATCTCTTTTTAAGATGGTCGACTTACACATGCATTCTGTACAAGCATGTTTCAACGGAGTCGCTCTTATAGAGCATATGTTCGACTCTAAAACACTGTACAAATTTTAGTCTAGTTGTGACGACCCCTTCTTCTAAATAGGGCATCGCCTGGCCTAATCCCGTAATCAAGCCTTAATCCTAACCATGTAAGACTTAATTACATATTAGTCAGTCTGTCGTCCCTATTTTCTTCAATACACATGTCCATATATTATTAGATTTCAGAGTTAATTAAAACTTTTTATTATTTTAATATTATCATGTAGTTTAAAGATTATGCTGAAGCTCTGATTACTCAAAATTCCTAAGTGTGGAAAACCAGAATACACAACATCACATGCATGTATATATATCAGTCTTAAAACATGAACTATACATTCAACCCACTATACAACCCAAAAATGCATAATAAAGACATAAACAGTAATAATACAACAAAAGTCAAGTCATAAAAATGAGATAGGAGAATCGTCGAAATGATCAAAGAAAGTCGTCGATTTTGTCCTTCCTCGATTTGCTGCTGCTAGATGGACCTGCACCCACCGTCACAAACTAGACGGTGAGTATAGTGATATTTAAGTAATAACTGGAAAATTTATGCCACATTTCCAAAATATAAGAAAAGTATTTAAAAGCATAAAATAGAGAAAGAGTTGCTGAATCAAGTATTGCAAGTAAATACCACAGTTAAAAATGTATAGACCGAATTAGGCTAAGTCGAAATAATCTACGTTCGGTCAGCGGCGAGACCTATCACCTAACCTTTTCCACTACGATATGAAGTTGCGCTCAACATATCTCTTACAAATAGCGGAGCTACGCTCTACGCAAATACATCATCTATCTCATGCTTGCCGACCACCCCAAGTCACATACCTCGTGTGACGCGCAAGTGTAGTGGTGAGTGCCGAAACCTCGGTAGACCCATGTCCCCGTAAACCATGCATCTCTTGTGCAATGGACACTAGATAATCACAACTTTAGTTTCCAAAGATAAATAGTTCCAATTCTCTAGGATTTCAAAATTAGTTAGACTACAAAGCCTGTGACGGCCCAAATCTCTAACCCTGGTTTAAATTCCTTAATCAAGATCACCGACCTTTGATGTGGGACCCACACTGTGATACGTGCACCGACCGAGGCACATGGTCGAGGTAGATTGTATTTTTGTCCGCTAATAAATTCATTTAATAAAAGGTTTAATTAGAAAAGGCTGACTAATACGTAGTTAAGTCCTGCGTGGATATGATTAGGGCTTATTTATGGGATTAGGCCGGGCGGTGCCCTAGATTAGAAGAGGGGCCATCACAAAGCCCAAGGAAATAGAATACAAGTCTAAACCAATCAAACTTATCCCAATAGCATGCTTTTGACAAATTACCTATCAAGAATATCATCAAGAGTAGAACTTAAATCAACGAAACATTTCACAAGGCATCATGTCATAATATTCAATCATGAATAAACACAAAAACAACATGATGTGAGATAAAAAGTAGCGATGTCTACCAATAGAACATAAACTGATAAGAGTCAATGAAATGAAATATAGAATTCTCACTTCTTTACTTACGACTCACAACGCTTGTCCTAGCCTATCCGATCTATCGACACTCTGAAATGCGTTCCCAAACTTTCGAGATCTCCCTTTAGTTCCTTAAGGTTATTTGATAGGTTTTAAAGTCATTTATAATGTTTAAAACATTTTTGGAACTTGTTGATTTTTAGTACTGGCTGGGGAATTAGTGCACTAATTTTGAACAATAGCGCTAATTGCCACATTAGCGCGCTACCTCGACTTTCTACCGCGTTAATCCGTATTAGCGCTAATTATTTTACATTAGTGAGCTAATTTGAACATTAGTGCGCTAGTTTACATATCTAACATCCTAGATTTTCTACCTAGCGCACTATGTGCAGCAGGTTCGAGAATTTTGCATTTCGAATTCTGGGTTTTTACTTCACATAGGCCATGTTCACACCTTAAGGACCCTCATACACATTACTAGATGTCCCTAACATCAAACCCAATGTAAAACAACAACTACCAACATCAAATTCATGAAGTCATTAACTTAATGGAGTGGAGAAGTTACCTAGCTTGAAGAACTTCTTCTTCTTCACTCAACCTTCAATGAATTACACACCTTTCGCCTCCCCAAATGCACTCCAACAACTCTTCTTCTTTCTTCTTTCCTATCCAACGATTCTCAGTGATGAAGATAAGAAAATTTGTTGACTTATAAGGTTCATTTGACTATTTAGATATGTTTAAACCTTACCCCTTGATCATGTGTACACACGTATCTCGAGGCTCAACTAATGGACCACCTTGACACACTTGTCCCTCAAGTCATGAGTAAATGATTCTAAAAGTTGACTCACTTGACCTCTTGATTTAGCAATACGTGTCTCGATGCACATCTAGTGATCATTATTTTATTTCACTGACTTAGGCACTTAATATTTATTCAAATGTGATCACATGAAAGCCACTTACAAAACCAACATAAGTTCATGTTAATTACACTTACCCCATATGCTGCTACCTCGGTCCCACGTCGACACGCAACTAGAGGTACGTCCCCGCTCATCTCGATACCTATATGCCCATATAAAATTGACTCAATAGTCTACACATATACAATACACTAGGCATACATCACAACAAATATAAAATATACCTCGGCCTTTGCTTCGGTCAATAGACATATCACGTGTGGGTCCCACAGTACGGGTCGTTGATCCTTTTAAGGCATTAAACCCAATTGGAGATTTTGGGCCGTTACACTAGTTGCTATAACAAGCACCTAACTCGAGTTCTGTATAGCTTACTATCATTCAAGCGTCAAATACTAGATCTTGCATTTGGTATCAACTTCACTACGGAAAACATGGATAAGTGAAAAATCCAAGTCGATCATAATGTTGATCTCATCTTGACCTCTATCAAGGCAACATATAAAAATGAGCTCAATAAATAAGGCGCCGCTAACGACGAACGCCTCTACTACCGTAGTCCACACACGAACAATGGTGAGATTCGAAGTGCTAGCTTCGAGAGAATACCAAATCTTTTGTTTCTCTCCAAAACGATCCAGAGCATACCAAAAACCCTAAGTCGTTTCTGAAACGAAAATAGAGTTTCGGCCTTTTGATCTTTCGTCCGTGTATTCTAACTTAAAGCGTCGATTTATACAACCCTTGTATATAAACAGTTAAGTAATATACACATATACCCCTACTTAAAAGAAGTATAAGTGTAATACACCACAAGGACGTTTCCGTCATGAATTTTGTCATATAAAATTCATTTTTATGAACCATCTTAAAATCTTGCAAAACCATTCTTAGTGTGCGACCCAATAGGCTCATACAACGCGCAAGTGTACCAAAACACATTTTGGTATACAAGTCATAAGCGGCCTCTAGCAAGACATTATGACTACCCAAGTTGTATGAATATCAAATCGATACAACCTAATCAATAATGTATATAACATCCTTTTGTCACACGATATCCTTTTGATCAAACATAAGGCATGGAATTGTCATCCAACATGTTCAATCGTACTAGTCTCGATCTCTAGGTAGATCGAAAACATCCAAGTGACATTGATCAATATCAATTCACTTAGACTAGGCCTTTTAACAAGCCTAACACATCGAGGATCCACTGGATATCTCTTTATATGAGAGGGACAAATTCTATCTTGATTACACAACTTCATCACATTGCTCACATAGTAACCAATCACAACCTTTATAATCGTCCTAGTTAAAGACAACGTTTGATAGTGTCAAATCACTATGTTCCTAATGTTGAAGTCTCTGGATAATCTCAAGTCGAGGACTAGAAAATATACCTATCATGAGAAACAACTATGACTTAATCCATGTGATGTCCTCATAGCGGGTCGATCCAGTACTTTGTTCCCTAACAAATACTCGTGATCTTGATTCGTATCCCTATACGTATAATCATCATATGATCATCAATCGAGACTCACACTAGTCTTAATTCATTATAGATCCTAGTATAATGATCGACTAGGGACATTTAGGATATTTCTGTAAATACCCATGGATCTTATTATAATGTAAACATGCAAATTAATTATAATAAACAGCAAGTGAAATCCTCTATTTTATTAACTAAAAGTATTCATAAAGACAGTTGATGGATTGACCTAGGGCACATGCCCCAACATCTCCCACTTGCACTAGGGCCAATCATATATGCATCTAATGCCTAATGATCTAACATGACCATCATGTTTTGCTTGTAGAAGAGCTTTTGTCAATGGATCCACAACGTTGTCTTCAGTAGGTACTCTGCAAATCTTTACGTCTCCCTCTCAATAATTTCTCTAATGAGATGAAAACGCTGAGTATATGTTTGGATATGTGGTGTGATCTAGGTTCCTTGGCCGTGCTATTGCCCCGTTATTGTCACAATACAAACAAACAGGTTAGCAATACTTGGAACCACACTTAGTTCGAAATGAACTTTTTGATCCAAACCTCCTTTCGCCGCATCGTATTTGTAATATACTCGCTTCTGTTTTAGAATCTGCCAAAGTCTCTTGCTTCTAACTTTTTCAGCTTACTACACCCCCATTCAAAGTAAACACATATCCAGACTGCGATCTAAAATCATCTATATCAGTTTGAAAACTTGCAATATGTGTAACCATTTACAACTAGATCATTTTCAAAACCTCCATAGACCAAGAACCCTTCCTTAGTCCTTCTTAAGTACTTAAGGATGTTCTTTATCGCTATCCAATGACTCTCACCGGATCCGATCGATATCTCGCTTGTAGTGCTCAAAGCATATGATACATCATGTCGAGTGCATAGCATGGCATACATGATAGATCCAATAGCCGATGCATATGGAATCTTATTCATACGGTCTCGCTCATCATTTGTCCTAGGACATTGATTCTTGCCGAGACTTATGCCATGAGACATTGGCAACAATCCTCTTTTAGAGTCTTGCAAACTGAACCTATTCAGCACCTGGTCTATGTAAGCACTCGGACTTAGACCGATTAGCCTCTTAGATCTATCCCTATAGATCATTATCCCTAGGATATAGGCTGCATCTCCTAAGTCTTTCATTGAGAAACACTTCCCTAACCAATACTTGGCACTCTGCAATGTTGGGATGTCATTTTCAATGAGTAATATATCATCAACATACAGTACCAGCACTTAAAAACTACACTCCCACTGACCTTCTTGTATACACAAGGCTCATCTTCATTCTTAATAAAACCAAAATCTTTGATTGCTTCATCAAAACGAAGATTCCAACTCCGAGAAGCTTGCTTTAATCCATAAATGGATCTTTGAAGCTTACATACCTTCCTAGAATTCTCGGGATGTACAAAACCTTCAGGTTGTGTCATATACACGTCCTCAAACAGCTTTCCATTAAGAAATGATGTTTTTACATCCATTTGCCATATCTCAAAGTCATAATATGCAACAATGACAATTAAAATTCTTATGGATTTAAGCATGGCTACTGGCGAAAAAGTTTCATTATAATCAACATCTTGAGTTTGCCTAAAACTTTTTGCTACAAGTCTTGCTTTAAAAGTATGCACATTGCCATCCATGTCAGTTTTCTTCTTGAAAATCCATTTACATCCAATGGTCTTACCACCTTCAGGTAATTCAACCAAGTTCCAAACTTGGTTATCATACATGGATTGCATCTCGGAGTTCATGGCACTTAGCCATTTATCTGAGTCTGGTCCAGACATAGCCTCCTGATAAGTGGTGGGCTCATTTCGATCCATAAGCAACACATCACGACTATCAGTAATGAGAAATCCGAATCTCTCTGGCTCATGTCTTACCCTAACAGATTTACATCGGCCTTGTGTCACTTGCGGAGGTTCAACTGGTTCAGAACGTTGTTGAACTTTCAGTAGCGGTTCAGTGTTTATCTGTGATTCTTGAGCTTCTTCAAGATTTATTTCTCTCCCACTAGTGTCTTTTGAAATAAACTATTTTTTCATAAAGGCACCATACCGAGCAACAAACATTTTATTCTCAGCAGGATTATAAAAGTAATATCCTTTTGTTTCCTTAGGATACCCCACAAATAAACACTTATCGATTTAGGTGCTAGTTTTTCTCGAGACTTGTCGCTTTACGTAAGCCTCACAACCCCAAATCTTAAGAAAAGACAAACTAGGTCTCTTCCGTACCATATCTCATATGGTGTTTTATCAACCGCTTTTAGAAGGAACTCGATTTAGAGTGAAAGTCGCAGCTTGTAATGTATAACCCCGAAAGGATAATGGAAGATCTCGCATGACTCATCATAGATCGAACCATATCTAATAAGGTTCGATTTCTCCTTTCGTAAACTCCATTCCATTGTGGAGTTCTTTGGTGGAGTCAATTGGGAGACAATCCCACAATTTCTAAGATGATCATCAAATTCTTGGCTTAAATACTCACCACCTCGATCGATCGAAGTGTTTTGATAGTTTTACCAAGTTGATTCTCGCACTTCATTTTGAAACGTTCGAAACATCTCAAATGATTCACTTTATGTTTCATAAGATATACATAACCATATCTCTTGAAATCATCAAGTAAATGTAATGAAGTACCGATAACCTCCTCTAGCCATTGTGTTTAAAGGACCGCATACATCAGTATGTATTAGACCCAATAAATCATTTGCCCTTTTACTGTGTCCAGTAAAGGGACTTTTAGTCATATTGCCCAGTAAACAAGATACACACGTTTCATATGTTTCTAAATCAAATGAATCTGGAAGCCCATATTTATGGAGCTTCGTTATGCGTTTCTCATTTATGTGTCCGAGACGACAATGCCAAAGATAGGTTTAATTACATAAATGACAATTTTCTTCCTTTTCTTTTGGGTGTTTTGAAGCAGGAACAGGCCGGGTCTTGACTTGTTCCATATGCTTTGCGACAGGTGCAGCAACAACATTGGCAACTCTAGCCTTGCCTTTTTCTTTCTTCTTCGTTCCCTTTCCCTTTTAGACCATCAACATATTATTAGAGGGTTTCATGATATTTTGTTCAGCAGTTTTGAGCATCAAATGCAACTCTGAAATTGATTTCTCCATATTATTCATATTGTAGTTCATCACAAATTGTGAGTAACTCTCTGGTAATGAATTCAAGATCAAATCCGTAGCCAACTCTTGGCTTATGGGGAATCCGAGTCTATCAAGCTGGTCAACATAGCCCTTCATCTTCAGAACATGAGGACTAACTGACGCGCAATCATCTTGCAAGAATGTAGGTTCTTGACTGTCTCGAACCTTTATTGCCTAGCTTGCTGTTGGAACATTTCCATCAGCGTTACGGCCATGTCGTAGGTTTCCATTAGTTCCATGTCCTTCCAAAGTTCGGGAACCATAATTGCTAGCATAATACATGCAACATCAGTAGAATCGTTGACATGCTTATTATGCACATCCTTCACAGCTTTCGTAGCATTGGCTGGTGGGTCCTCAGGGATTGAAGCATCCAGGACATACAACTTGCGTTCATGCTTAAGAACAATTCTCAATTTTTTGAACCAGTCAAGAAAGTTAGTCCCAGATAGCTTATCCTTCTCAAGGATTGATCGCAGTGACAAGGGATTATTGTTACTTGAAGAGGCCATTGATCTACAATAAAGATTATGCAAAGTTTGTTTCGGTATAGAGGAATAGACTCCTACTAAATTAACAACCCTCCTAAAACGTACTGTTTATTTAGGGGACTAAAATCCATATTTCACCTAATTCTATGACAGCTATGGCATGAAACACATAACTAGATTATTTAGGTAGGTAACAATTACCAATTACATCTTATGTAATTTTTATATCCTTTTATGAGATACGGGACATCTTATGTCTTAACATGTTTTTATCTCATCATTTGCCTAAAGCTCAAAACTATTTTGATGGCTTTATTAAGTCGGACCATTTTAAACATTAAGGTAACTCTTACCCAACTTGTCTCACCAAGATAACACAATACACCCAACTATGGTTGAAACTATATTAGTGTGATCGAGGCCTTGACAAGTGTTTAAAATGGATGACACGAGACTTAAAATTTAATATAGGGATTTTATTCAGTTTTAGTGATTTTATGTAAACAATGAAATATCATATATTTTATTTATTTGTTCAATCACTAAACAATTTGGATTTTTTTTTAGAAGACGAATCTCAATTCCGAAAATTAAAATTCGCTATAGAAAATCATAATTTTTCGCTGATTTTATTATCATAAATTAACCCCTTAATTTATCCGAAATTAAGTCAATTAAAACATTTTAATTAACCCGGGCCCACATCTAACTAATCATCTTATCCTAATCCAATTAGGATTTAAGATATTTGAATCCTAGTATATCACCAATAACAAGATTCTTGATATTTATCTCACATTCTAATTTATTATCTATCTTTATCAAATAGAAACTTCATAACAAAATAGATATACCAAGATAAATAATTAATTTTGAAAATTAATTATTTATTTTGAATTTAAGATATTTGAATCCTAGTATATAACGAATAACAAGATTCTTGATATTTATCTCTTATTCTAATTTGTTATCTATCTTTATAGAATAGAAACTTCATAACAAAATAGATATAACAAGATAAATAAATAATTTTGAAAATTAATTAATTATAAATAAATAATTTCGAAATTTAATTAATTATAAATAAATAATTTCGAAATTTAATTAATTATAAATAAATAATTTCGAAATTTAATTAATTATAAATAAATAATTTCGAAAATTAATTATTTATAAATAAATAATTTCGAAAATTAATTATTTGCAATTTCGGTCCTCATCCAAATAATCGCAAACATGTAATTGAATCATGAACTACTATCCCAATCGAACCTAATGGAGTCATGGCTCACGAAACACGAAATTCAATTCATTAAAATTATTTGAATTAACCTAACATGGTTACTAGCATGTACGAAACTGATTTTAATTAAATCACGAATATGTGTATCATATACACAAAACATGATAATAAATCTCAAAGACAACTTATGTATATCACATATACATCAACTATTAACATGCTTTCAATCATATATCATGTATATATCAGAAGAAAACATGCAATGAATTTAATGGAATCGAACTCGAAGGCTCTGATACCACTGTTGGGTTTTGGGGTTCATGCGCAGCGGAGATTACAAAACAATTTTGACAAAAAACCCCCAACAGGATCCGAATCTAATTCCATTAAAAATGTTTAAACCATGAAAAACTTAATCATACCTAAATCGCAATATACCTTTCGAAGGTTGATCGATCTCTAAGGCGCCGCAACGACGAGCGCCTCTACCGATAGTCCACACACGAACGGCGGCCGAGATTCGAAGGCTAGCTTCGAGAGAATACCAAATCTTTTGTTTCTCTCCAAAACGATCCAGAGTATACCAAAAACCCTAAGTCGTTTCTGAAACGAAAATAGAGTTTCGGCCTTTTGATCTTTCATCCGTGTATTCTAACTTAAAGCGTCTATTTATACAACCCTTGTATATAGACTGTTAAGTAAATTACACATATACCCCTACTTAAAGAAGTATAAGTGTAATACACCACAAGGACGTTTCCGTCATGAATTTTATCATATAAAATTCATTTTTTTGAACCATCTTAAAATCTTGCAAAACCATTCTTAGTGTGCGACCCAATAGGCTCATACAACGTTGGCAGTGTACCAAAACACATTTTGGTATACAAGTCATAAGCGGCCTCTAGCAAGACATTATGACTACCCAAGTTGTATGAATATCAAATCGATACAACCTAATCAATAATGTATATAACATCCTTTTGTCACACGATATCCTTTTGATCAAACATAAGGCATGGAATTGTCATCCAACATGTTCAATCGTACTAGTCTCGATCTCTAGGTAGATCAAAACATCCAAGTGACATTGATCAATATCAATTCACTTAGACTAATGTCTCATCTTTCCTTGCTAATTTCAAAGCGCCAAAAGCGATCACTCACGTGAGAAAGCCAATTTTCAAGTTCGGATTATACTAATAAACATAATAGAGTATTGTGTGTGCTACAAATAATCAAATAAACTTCCGTAAAAGCTATACTTCATTCATTAAACAACAAAGGTCTTATACATAAATAACTATCTTATAAAAAATGAATAAAATATATTAGTGACAACCTACGCAATCCAAAAGCCTCTAACATGTGTGATAAAAACATCACAAGCTATAGTTTTTGTTAATGAATCCGCTACCATTTGCATTGTAGGTATATATTTTAGGCATTTCTCTTTTAACGACAATATTTCTAATGAAACGATAACGTAAATCTACGTGTTTGGTTTTTCATGGTATTTAGGATCTTTAACATAAGCTAATCCAACTGTGCTATCACGATTAATTATCACATGATCAATGGTGTTTGTGACAATTCTCAAATTGTAAAAAATCTCTTTAACCAAATAGCCTCTTGCATAGCAGCAGAACATGCAATGAGTTTTGCTTACATCGTTGATAGGATAATGCATGATTGTTTCTTGCTACACCATGATATTGCACCTCTATCAAGCAAAAAAACGTATCCTAATGTGGATTTATGTTCATCAAGATCTCCACTCCAATCTGCGTTGTTATAGCCTACTGAGTGCAAACTCGAATGTTGGAAACATAGTTTATAATCGACAGTTCCTTTGAGATATCTCATTGTCCTTTTAACTACTTTTCAATGCAAGTCCTAGATTAGATTGATAACGACTTACTAATCCTACCGCATAGCAAATGTTGGGGCGTATACACATCGTAACATACATTAGAATCCCAACAACACTTGAATATGGTACACAAACCATCTTTTCTTTTTCTTCTAATGATTGGGGACATAAATTAAGGCTTAAGGATTCACCTTTGGTGATAGGTAGGGGTGTGCAGCGGTTTTCGAGAAACCGCCTAAACCGTGTAAACCGCATGGTTTGGTATGGTTTTTAAACTCGCGATTTGGGGGCGGTTTAAAAAACTTAAAAACCGCAGAATCGCGGTTTGGTCTCGGTTTTCATTTTAAAAAATGCGCGGTTTCACCAAACTAAGGGTATTTTAGTAAATACCCAACATTTATTTGTTCTAATCTATTTGTTTTTGTTGTAACTTTTGAGTTGAACTTGGATTTCTAACTTTGATTGAGTTCTTTTTGGTGAATGATTGGTTATATATGTTTTGTTGTATCTTATGTTGAATTTTTGACGAACAATTGAACATTAAACATGTATGGACTTTATGGTATGTAATATGTATGATTTTTTTTTTTTTTTTTGAAAATGGGTCGGATGAAAACCGTGAAATCAAACCAACCAAACCGCACAAATCGCGGGCGGTTTAGGTGCGATTTTGATGGTTCGCGGTTTGGTGGTTTTTGTAAATCGGTCAAACCGCGAACCTCGGTTTGGTCGCGATTTGATGGTTTTCACCACCAAACCACGGTTTACCCACCCCTAGTGATAGGAATGTTAATGGGTTTGCAATTATGCATTTAAAATCGTTCAAGAACTTTGTTAATATAAGTTTCTTGAGATAAAACTAGAAGTCTTTTAGAACGATCCCACATAATCTTTACACCTAAGATGTAATTCGGATCACCCATATCTTTCATCTCAAAAGTTAAGACAACTATAACTTGGTTTCAACAACCATCTTTTTATCATTACTAGGCATTAAAATGTCATCAACATACAACAACAACGACAACAACAACAACAACAACAACAACAACAACAACAACAACAACAACAACAACAACAACAACAACAACATAGCCTCAGTCCCAAATTAACTGGGGTCGGCTACATGGATCAAACTTTTCCATTGCGCTCAATTAAGTGCAATTGATGGTGAGCTTTGCAAACCATTCAAATCCCTTTTAATTAATCATCCCATGTTAACTTTGGTCTACCACTACCTCGTCGAATTTCTACAGTTTCTATTGAGTCAAGTTTTCTAGTTGGAGCGTTTGTAGGCTGTCTTTGCAGGTGGCCAAACCATCGCAACCACCCTTCCCTAATCTTTGTATCAATTGGTGTTACTCCTACTTGTCTTTGAATTTTTATATTTCTTATTCTATCTTCACGAGTTTTACCACACATCCACCTAAGCATCATCATTTCTGCTACGTTCATTTTATGTAATTGTCGTTGCTTTACCGCCTAACATTCACTTTCATAGAGCACGGCTGACCTAATTGCGGTCCTATAAAATCTTCCTTTTAACTTAGTAGGAATATTTCAATCACAAATCACCCATGTTGCACTTCGCCATTTCTTCTATCCAGCTTGAACTTTATGTGTGACATCATTCTCAATGTTACCATAATTCGAATGATTGATCCTAGGTATCTAAAGTGGTTTATCTTAGGAACTTCTATTTCCCCTCATTTCACCACTCCGTCATCTCGATGTTTAGTGTTTCTAAACTCACAGTGCATGTATTCAGTTTTCGTCCTACTCAACTTAAAGCCTTTAGATTCTAATGTATTCCTTCAGAGTTCTAATTTCCTATTCACTACATCTTTAGTTTCATCCACTAAGACAATATCATCTGCAAATAACATACACCATGGTATATCCTCTTGAATATGTCTCGTTAGTTCATCCATAACTAAAGTAAATAGATATGGGCTCAAAGCCGATCCTTGATATAGTCCTATCGTAATGGGGAATTCTTTTGTAGCTTCTCCAAATGTCTTTATACTTGTTACTACTACATCATAGATATCCTTAATAATGTCTATGTATCTAGCATGTACTCTTTTTCTTTCTATAAAAAAAATCTCTCTCTCCTCAATGACTCCTCTCTACCCGAGCTCTTCTTCTCTCCCTCTCATTTTCATTTTCTTCTCCACTTCCAACTCCTCACCACCAAACTCTCCATCACTCTCTCAACTCGGTCGCATATCTCTCGCGGTGCTTTCTTCACTCGGCGACGCTTGCGAAGATCTCCAAATCGAGGTGAATGTGCCGGTTTTTGTTAACTTTTGTGGAGAAATTTAGAGTTTAATGATGATGACGTTGTTGGGTGGTTGTTGTTGTTGTTAGATTGTTGGTGGTGTTGTAATTGTTGTTGTCGTGTTTAAACGAAAAAAAGAAGAAAATTGTCTTTGTAGAGAAGAGACGATTTGAGGAATAAGAAGGGGGTAGCCAGTGGGCCTAGCTACCCCCCAGCAGGTTGGCCTTGCTGGCCAGGCCCATGCGGGCCGGGCTGCCCAAGCCTCGGCGGGCCCAAGCCCAGGCGGGCCGAGCCAACCCAGACCTTCGAGGCTCGAGACCGAGCTGGCCCGAACTCCGGGTGGCCCTGATTGGGCCGAACCGGGCCCGGTTCGGGCCTAACCCACCCCAAATTAATTTTAATTGATTAAAAATCTTAAAAAATTAAATAAAATATATTTTTAAATCAAATAAATATAAGAAAATAGGAAAAATAGCAAGAAAATTATGAAGAAATCCAGAAAATCAAGAAAAATATACAAAAATGGGAAAACTATAAAAAGTAGTTTTTGAGAACTTTTTGCGGCATCGACAACCCGGTATAACTTGAAATTGTGCAAATTAAACTTTTAGAAACAAAATCTCAAATTTTTAGTCACACATTATAAATTCACTTAATGTGAAATAACAAAAGTGGTATAATTGGATACCGGGGACTTAGGAGACTATAGTCGGGTATCAAACACGTATCTCGAGGCGTGAGCTAGACATTTTGGAGAGATATTTGTGGTTATTTGAGGTAAGTAAACCAACGAGAAAGTCAGTTTAGAATTTACTTATTTTTCTTATAAATTATTTATTTCCCATTACTTTTCGCTAGTTGAACTTGCATATTTACTCTATTCCGCGTGTGTCTGTGTATGATCAAAGGGACGGTGTGACCTCTTTCCGACGCTATCGTTGATGATGATTCGATTGTTGCTACGGTGTTGGTCATACCTTAGACTACGCGTGAGATATCTCTCAACGAGTCGATGATCTCGAGAGCGAGTTGACGTGAGGCTCACCTCCGTCACAGATTTCCTCTCCTTTGAGGCGTTAGGCAGAAGTCTACCTTCCGACCAACAAAGTTCCTCATTTCGACCGTGAAATGGGGGTGTGGATTTCCTCACCTCAGGGCCTTCTCGGTTTAGTATTTTCATCCCATGTCTCGACATCTATACACCATACTCGCATTCCATATTCTTGATTATCGCACGACTTATATTCATGCTTTACATACCTGTTCATTTACTTTATATGCATGAATTGTAGTTGTTTTCTTGGATTTCTTGTGAATACTAACTGAATTTCTCTTGATTTACTCACCGGAACTTGTCATTGTTTGTTGGTGGCAAGTTGCAGATCCTACGACGAGCCGGGGGAAGGCGGTGATTGGCGACTACCTCTGATATGGAGCGCCTCCACTAGCTTACTCGTAGGTGTTTGTATTTACATATACATACTTTTTGGGATCATTTTGGGAGACTTTTTCACCTGATACATGTATATTGACACCTATTATACATTTTTGTCGCCTTAACTGATATATGGTATCCTTTCGCTGGGTTTCCACTCTATAGATTGTTAATGAATGCATAACTTTGTTTACATTAATTATATGCATGTCATTAAGACTTTCGCTATTAAAAATAACCTGAAAAGAATTAAAATAAAAAAATTAAGTTGTAAAACTTCTTAACTTAGCATATTTCGATAGAATATTAATCTTTTAAAATAACGAAATTTACTAAGTCGGATTACAAGACGGATAGTTCGCGGGCCGTCGTAGACAGGTGTGCAGGTGACATAGCATGGCTTGGTGATGTGTCCGGCGACATAGTGGTGCCCGGTTTAACTCGTAATTTGGGGCCGTGATATCTTGCCTCGAGGTCCTAATTTCCTATATTTATATGAAGCATGGAAGTAGCACACCCCCATTAACATAAATAACTTAAATTTGGTTTGTTTCTCATTAAATAACTTAAATTCGGTTTGTTTCTCGTCCATAACGAGGGGTAGTTGGCACAGACTTTAACGGAATACGATTCAAGATGTAGGCAATAGTTAATAATGCATTTATCCAAAAGGAAATTGGAAGATTCTTTGTGCTATCATTCATCATACCATTTCTAGCAATGTCATATTTCTTCGTTCTGCAACACTATTTTGTTGTGGAGTACAAAGAGTAGTCAATTGCCTAGCAATGTCTTTTTCATCACATGGCTTTTTGAATTGTTCAGATAAGTATTCGTGTCCCTGGTTAGTTTTTAAAGATTTTATCTTTCTATCTAACTGATTCTCTACATCTGATATATAAAGTTTGAAGCAATGAAATGCCTCAGACTTGTGCGAGATCAAATATACATGATCATAACGAATACAATCATCTATAAATGTGATGAAATAAGGTGCTCCATATCTAGCCCTTACATTCATTGAACCACATATATCAGAATTTATTAACCGTAAAGGCTCCAATGTTCGTTTGGCTTTACCAAATGATTTTCGTGTTGCTTTTCCAGCGAGAAAACTTTCACAAGTAGCAAGGTTAATTTAGCGAGTGAACTTAAAAAGCCATATCTAGCTACCCGTGCAAACCTTTCTTATCCAATATGACCTAATCTAACATGCCATTTGATAGAATTAATATATCAAAATTCGATGAAAGATAATACAAAGAATTATTATCATTATTTATGCTAGAATATGCAATATCCATTATTAATAAACCATCTTGTACATAACCAAAATCATAATAAGTATTGTCTACATATAACTTTATACCATTGTTTGCAAACATAAATGTAAACATAAATCCATTAAGTTAAGCACTGAAATAAAGTTATGTCAAATTGTTACAACATATAATATTTCATAGAGGTATAAAATTCGTCCCGATCGCAAATCTAGACGATATGTGCCTATGTCAAGAATATTTGCACTCAATTGATCTCCCATGAAGATTTTGCAACTCCTAATAGGAGTTTAGTGAAACTCAAGCATATCATGCTCGACTTCTCGTTATTTGGTTGGTTGCTCCTGAATTTACAACCCATAATTGAGGAGAATAAGCAACTAAACTTGACTTGTAACTAAACAGTCAAAGGTTAAAAGTTGAGATGCATATACCTTCTTCAGCTCGGTACATTCACATGAGCAAAGTGTCTCGGTTTTTT
Organism: Stephania yunnanensis; assembly: GCA_039657365.1. NCBI lineage: Eukaryota > Viridiplantae > Streptophyta > Magnoliopsida > Ranunculales > Menispermaceae > Stephania > Stephania yunnanensis. The sequence continues at coordinate 51,257,561 of CM077588.1, read as the reverse complement.
TGCAATTATAGCAACCGACTTTGGATTTGTCACATATTCCACCTCTTTTGCCTTTTTTGAACTTCTTAAATTTGCCCTTTTCATATGAGAACAATTAGAATCGTTGGTTTTCTTTTTGCAATTCTTAAATCAACCATGAGAACTAGTTTCTACAACATAAGCCAAATCATCCGTCTTGAGATACTCAAAACGTTTAGCCTCCAGTTCTACATGACGTGAAATGTCCTCAAATGTCCGGATATTTTCATTGTGAGTCATGTTTTGTTTCATTTGATCACATGAAGAAGGCAGCGGTCTCAAAATCGCTTGAACCTGTTGTTCATAGGTTAAATGATGTATGGCTGCTCCAAGCTCTCGATCATTGCTGACATCACTCTATATGTTGCTTCATAGATTGATTAATTTTCTTCTAATATGAATCACATTTCATTATCAGTCCTTGCAATTTGGCAAAAGAAGTAATACCAAAGCAACGTTTTGTTGCTTCCCACAACTCTTTTGCAGAGGAATATTGTTCAAACTCGCCGATCAAGTCATTGTGTATGCTACCGAGCATTGTGAAACAATCACAACTATCTTTATCAAGCCACTTCTTATAGACTTCTTGATCACGTCTATATTGAGACGTATTTCCCTCCCCATGAGCAAACATTGTTTGTTCAATGGTAGTGAGAACTTCATGCTCATTCAAGATGTACTGGATCTTACGATTCCAAATATCGTAATTTTCACTATCCAATTTTTTCCATTATTCAAGTCTGCTACATTATTCTTAGCAGCCATCCTTGGAAAAATAGATTTTTGATTTAGTATGAGAATTGATGAATGACCACACACAATTTATACATGTTGCAAAAATCTAAATAATAGGTAGAAAAAATAAAATAAGGCGCATGATCAAAAATTCATTAAACTCTTAATCATCACATGCACACAAGATTAAAATCTTAACTATTATTAATTAATGTGCTATACATTTCAATATTTATTGCACCACCTTTTGGGCAACTCCCGCTTGAAATAGAACGCATAATAAAATGTAGCTATATATTTTGTGCATTACAAAAAATCTAAATACATATATATATATAACTAAATAACTCATGCTTTCTGGTCACATTTCTCAAATTATTTTTAAAAAACAATTAATGAATGTTACATGTAATAGCTATGAACCGCATGAGAAACTAATTAAAAAATGATATTCACATTGTTATATATTCATTGTGACTATGATCACATACACGTGTAAGTGCACTCACACTTACTAATTAAAGTAATTGTGTCAATCCAAGAATGTAAAGTGACCATCTCAAACTAGAACAAAAAATAATAATGGAACTATCTTAAAAAAGATTCAGAGTCCTTTCTTTCCTTTTTCTTTTTTTAAATTAAAAAAATACTTCATGTTGAATCGATGTTATTGAATTCACTGATGTCAAAAAAATGTTTCATAATTGCACTAGATTCGGTTAAGTAATGATCAAAATAATCACAATGGGATAAATATGAAATCCTAAAGGTTTCAAATTAATATAGATGATAAACACCGAAACATATGATTAGATTGATTAGTGGTTGAGAGTAGACTAAATTGTAAGTGGATTTATTAATATCTCGTCAAATCTCAAAAAATACAATGATTTTATTAATTCGATTAAATACCAAAATTATTTTAACATAATGAAACTCCGTTTTGTGTTTTTGGGTTCGTTATTAAAAATGGACTTTAAAACACGAAATCATCGCATAAAAGCTATGATACCAATTGTTATTTGTATGACATAATTAAAAACTAATTAATAGACATACATATGTACAGTGGAAGAATTAAATATCAATGTTACCTCGGATCACGATGCATTATGTGTTTCACCTAGCATCCAATGGGAATGATCGCACTACCACTATGGAGCTGATCTGTATCCACAACCTAAATGTGGTAAATGAAGAGAGAACACACACCATTATTCTCTAGAAACTCAATTAATCAATGTACATCCTTTATCTCCCTTTAGATATTTATAGAAATCCAAAAGGTATGAATCTAAGGTTGCAACCTTTGGTAGGACGTGTACCTACGCTACTAAAGGAAAGAGTTGCAAGTGCAACTCTTCACATGAAGTGACTCTTCATACACTTGACTCCATACTTGTTACCAAAAAACTCTAACAATAATGTAGAACTTATCAATATTTTGTAATTAGAATGTTGTGTTTTGCCTACATTGTTTTATTGTGAGAACTGATCAATATTTTGTAATGTAACTTTAAATTATTTTTTTTCCTTCCAAATTGGCACTGGAGTTTTTTTTTTTTTTATAATTACTATTGTTGGTTGCTAGTTATTCTCCTTTATATTTTCATGGTCAATCTTATGTTCTTATTGTTGTAGAGTTTTCATACCATGAAGTTACCTTCTAATCAACAAAGTTGGTTCAAAGGGTATAATTATGAGAAATAGAGCAACATAAATCATTTTATTATCATGAAAGGTACATAAAATTAAAGGTTTATATACATAGATATGCATGTCATTTGTCTTTAAAAAGAAATCGACCTTTCAAGGTCATTTAGAAATATTCATTACTCTGTCATTGATTTTTCAGAAGTTAATTTCCTAGGCCATTGGCCCTCTGTTATTGCTACCACGATACTTGATACTTTTTCGCACGACAGAATGAAATCCTAAATCTTTCATTGGTCACTCTTGGAAATGCTGAGGTGTGGTGTACTCATGGTGGTGAGAATCCTGATTCGGATTGCTGAATCGTACGATTCACGATATGGATCGCTAGCAAAAACTCGATTCCCATGTATGAATCGGAATGCTCCTGAATCGCTTAATGAATCGCGGTGAATCATGTGAATCATGCGAATCACAATGTGAATCACACGATTCACCGATTTAGACGATTCGTGCAACAAAAAAAAAACAGTGGCATTGAATCTCCCGCACCCATATATTTTTCATCATACATGTAATGATATTTGGGCTACTCACTTATTTGATGGCATGCTAGTAGTCATGTACAATTCTCAAACATTAGATGCGTGACATGCCCTTAGCTACTTCATTTCTTACTTGTTTTATTTGAAATTTTGAAAGTGGAATTTTGTAGTGAGGTTGAGGATATATGTAAAAGAAGTAATGGATATTAAATTAGTCTATTTGTTGCCATTATTCTTTAAAAACATAATAACATCTAACTTCAAAAAAACTTAAAATGTATAAAAATTATAAAAATTTAATATTTATATGATTTTGTAATGTATCCTGAATCTTACGATTCGTCGATTCAAATTCCAATTCGATTCACTCAAGCCCTTAACGATTCACTTCCGATTCACGATTCTGACAAACTTGGATGTAATGGACTATGTAAAGTAAGAACTCCTACTTAGATTTTGGTAGTTGCTTAGATTGGTCTTTTGCTTCTCATATAAATTTTCCACTATCAATTCCTTCCCCGATTTTGACATTATATGTTGATTGTATTATGCTTCATTATTGGTCTTCTTCACAATTTGATTTGCTTCATTTTTGAGCAATTTTCATAGCTTCTTGAATACTTACCGAACAATGAACTTGAAGAGTTGAGGCATGATAAGTGAAAGCCGACAACATCCAAGTGGTAAGATGAGGAATTATTTTTCTGCATATTATCATCTATAATAAATTGCGAGCAGATGTACATTTGTTATTTTCTCATTTAGAAATGGAAATAAATAATTCTGAACATTCATCCATTAATTAATTTTTTTTAAAAAAATGACATTTGATAGGGGTTTGAAACCTTTTTACGTAAGCTTCTGACAATATTATAGAGGTTATGAACCCCTATGAAATCGCTAGAATTAATAGGAATTTGAACCACTATATAAAACTCTTAAGATATTATAGAGGTTTTGAACCCCTGTGAAATCGTTAGAATGGATAGGGGTTTGAAACCCTATGTAAGCCTATGAAGATATTATAGATATTTCAAGCCCCTATAAAATCGCTAGAATTGATAAATGTTTGAAACCCCTATGTAAGCCTTTAAAGATACAAAACAACTTAAAAGATGACGTTTTTCGTAAAGGTCAAAAATCTCTATGAAAGATCTTTTATAAAGGTTCAAAACCTCTACTAAAGGCTAAATTCGTTCTAGTGAGAGTTCGTAGGCAAACGAACGAAGCTAGTGTAACAACCCTAAAAATCTAACTCGTGCCACAAAATGCGAACTAAAAAAGCAAGCGTGCTAAGATCATCACATGAGTAAATAACATGAGAAACAAACCGTGTACTCCTCCGGTCACACTAAATCGTACGACAAACCCCCAGATCCTTCGGTGAGTGCCCCACTTCCTTTCACCCGGTACGACCCAAGCCTACACCCGGCCCCGCCCTCAAGCCCGCCGAGTGCCTACCGGGGCGCACAGATCCTTTCGCTTAAAACACCCACTTCCTTTCACCTGGTTACCGCGTATGACCTAGTGTGCCATAAGTACAACAAGAATAGCAAGAAGTCTCGTTCCCCAACCCAAATACGTCACGAAAATCAATAACAAGGAATATGGGGAATAACATCCGACAAGCACAAATAGGCAATCAATGATAGAAAAGTAAACCCTCGATGACTTTCAGAAGGAATCTTACGTACGCAATAACAAAGAATATGAATCAACGATGAAAAAGTAAACCCTCGGTGACATTCAGAAGGAATCTTACGTACCTCAAAAACGCACTCGCACGCATCTCGATATGCGCACCCGACACCTGACTATAGCATCCTAAGTCCCTGGTGTCCATTTGTACCATTTCAGTTACTAAATCTTGCAAATCACAATATAAAAGTAGGTGAATATACCTCACCTCAATCGCGTTGTCGACACTCGTCGATTCACGCCTCCGATCAGTCGATAACGCGCCACCGCGCCGTTCACCGCGTCGTCGTCGCTACCGCGTCGCTGCTGCCTCGCCGCCATCGCGCCACATCGCATGCGCCGCCATTGCCGGCTCGCCGGCTGCTGCCGCGCCACCGCCGGCTTGCGGCGCCGCCGCCGTCCACCTCGCCACCGCCGCCGACCGCATGCTCGCATCTCTCGCCGCGCCGATCGTCGGCTGCTCGCTGTTTCCATCGCGCGCGCTGCTGCGTCTGCGCGCTCCGGCTGGCTCGCCCATGCCGCTGCCGTTGCTCGCGCTGCCGCGGCCGCGCGTCCGGCAGCCTCGCGCTGTCCAGCCAGCCTCGCGCGCGTTGCTCGCGCCGCCCTCGCAGCCCGCCGCCATTTCCGCCTCGCCGCCGCCGCTGCTCGCGCCCGCCGCCGGCCACCACCGCCACCATCCCGCGCTAGCCGCCTCCACCACGCCTCGCCGCCGACCTCGTGTTGGAGAGTCGCCGGGAGGTTGTCCGCAGCCGGATCCGCGCCGGGAGCCACCATCGCCGTCCCTCCGCGAGCTCGCCGGAGCCGTCGAGCCGCCGATCTCCTCTCCTCTTCCTTCTCTTTCTCTCCTCTCTCCCGAGCTCTCTAATCTCTCTTTGACTTTTTTTTTTTTTCTTTTTCTCTTTCCTCTTCAAATCTTATCCTCTTTATATATATATATATATCTTTTTCTTTTCTTTTTGATTTTCAAAATCACAAGTGTCATTGAAAACCGAACAACACGCATCTCGAGGCACCAACCCGCCTCATTTCCAAAAGTTCGATACTCGCGCTACTCGCATCACGTGGCGTATCCAATGTACACGTATCCAATGACACGTGTCACGAGTCGAATTTTCGGGCCGTTACAGTCTTCCCAACTAAAAGAAATTTCGTCCCCGAAATTTAACTGTAAACCAAATCCCATACCAGAGAATCGTTTAGGGTAACGTGTCCTTATCGTCGACTCGAACTCCCAAGTTAGTCCCTCCGTCCTATTATGCTGCCAACGAACCAGGACCTTCGCGAGTTCCCTATTAGGAGAATCTCGTACTCGACAATCGACGATCTCTATCAATCTCTCCTCATAGGTCACGTCGGCCGTACTTCCACCGTCACAACTTAATCATCGGTCTCGATACGACCTAGCGAGTCTTATCATGGAAATGTGAAATGCTCGGATGAACCCAACCTACAAATCAAGTAAAATCCCAACGAACTCCTCCGGCATTCAATAATAAATGGAATTCAATGACATCGCGTGCATAAATAACAATAAAGTTCAAATATGTGTGCTGCCAAGTCAAACTAAACCATACTTCGGGATTTCCTTCCAGATCCCACTAGTGGGCGCACCCAACTAGCTATCACTGATCCTCTCTGGGTGGCGGCGTAGACCTACGACGCACCGACATATGTAGCGATTCCATCGGGTCGTTATCCACCGAGCACTCCTGATACACATGCTATGGTCTAGAATGCATAGACACACAACGGAAAATCCGGTGGGGGTAACTAACCAACCGTGCAAACAACGATAAGATAAGATATAGAAAAAATCACAAGGAATAATGGAAAGGAATGGAAATACGAAAGCAATTACTCAAGAGTTTTTCCGGTGGGTTTTACAAACTGTACTCTTATGTATCTCGGGCCCTACTTGTGTACTGCACGGTGTGCATCTTCCGAATCCCGTCTGTATCTCCCGATCCGCAGTAGCCACAATCTCCATCGGTATCTTAAACACCGATCTGTGGTTTCTGCCCAATCAGTGCATTCCGAATTCCGTTAACGTGTCGCATGTCAGCGTCGTACTACGTGTATATAAGTATCACAATCAATATATACACATCTAAGTCCGTACTACCCTCTAACTTTGCTTCCCAACTAAAGTTCTAAGGCAAGTACATCGGGTTTCCACATCTAAATTTTTTTTTTTTTTAAGTCTTATGCTCTTTCAATTAACTTTCCGAGGTTCCTCGAAACTCTCGTTCTAATACCACCTGTGGCGTGGTATCAGTTTAAATACATCTATGCTTCCTCCAAGGACCATGCTCTGATACCATTTGTAGCGGCCCCAAAACCCGAGGCCGCCACGTGGGAGGCGGCGGCCCACGGTCCCGTCCGATCCTTGACCCATCGGGTCGCACGCGCCACCGACGCCATTTTTCACAACACGACTCCTCGATATGCGTGTTAACACGACTCCTCGATATGCGTGTTCATTAAACAAGATAAACAACAACGGAAGTCTTAAATTTAAACCAAATAAATCAATTAAATTTGTCATCGAATAAAACATTAATTTCCCAAAGTAAAGCAAAATATCAAAATAGCACGTACTAGTAGGTCCTCGACCGCAGCGATCGAGATAAAGTCGTCCCAAAATCTCCTTGCCCCTACTAGTGGTCCGCACTCGCCCATCACAAAAAGGAAGATGGGGAGTACGGTTAGTAAGATTCCAACAAAGTACACCGAACATTTATGAGAAATATAGCCAATATCAATAAACATGTCAATTAATCATGCGAACTAAACAGTAACAAGCGTGCTAAAATCATCACATGAATAAATAACATGAGAAACAAACCGTGTACTCCTCCCGGTCACACTAAAGCGCACGACAAACCCCCAGATCCTTTCGGTGAGTGCCCCACTTCCTTTCACCGGTACGACCCAAGCCGTACACCCAGTACCCGCGGGCCCCGAAACCTACGGACTGGCACCGCACATGATCCTTTCAGTTGAAACACCCACTTCCTTTCTCCTGGTTACCCGCGTACAGCCTAGTGTGCCATAAGTACAACAAGAATAGCAAGAAGTCTCGTTCCCCAACCCAAATACGTCACAAAAATCAATAACAAGGAATATGGGGAATAACATCCAACAATCATGAATAGGAACTCAATGATAGAAAAGTAAACCCTCAATGACTTCAGAAGGAATCTTACGTACACAATAACCAGGAATATGAATCAACGATGAAAAAGTAAACCCTCGGTGACATTCAGAAGGAATCTTACGTACCTCGAAATGCACTCGCACGCATCTCGATATGCGCACCCGACACCTGACTGTAGCATCCTAAGTCCCTGGTGTTCATTCGTACCATTTAGCTACTAAATCAAGTAAATCGCAAATAAAAATAGGTGAAATATACCTCACCTCAATCGCGTCGTCGACATTCGTCGATTCGCGCATCCGATCGGTCCGACAACGTCGTCGCGTCGTTCACCGCGTCGTTGCCGCTCGTCGCCGTCGCCACCGCCGTCCACCTCCGGCCACCGCCGCCGGCCGCATGCTCCGCCATCTCCTCGCCGCGCCGATCGTCGCTGGCTCGCTGTTCCACCGCGCCGCCGCGCGCCTGCGCGCTCCCAGCCGGTCCGCCCATGCCGCTGGCCGTTGCTCGCGCCCCCCTGCTGGCCGCCGCCGTCCAGCAGCCTCGCCGCCGCGTTGCTCGCGCCCCCCTGCTGGCCGCCGCCGTCCAGCAGCCTCGTCGCCGCCGCTGCTCGCGCCCCGCTGCTGGCCGCCACCGCCACCATCCCGCGCTAGCCGCCTCCACCACGCCTCGCTGCCGACCTCGTGTTGGAGAGTCGCCGGGGAGGTTGTCCGCAGCCGGATCCGCGCCGGGAGCCACCATCGCCGTCCCTCCGCGAGCTCGCCGGAGCCGTCGAGCTGCCGATCTCCTCTCCTCTTCCTTCTCTTTCTCTCCTCTCTCCCGAGCTCTCTGATCTCTCTTTGACTTTTTTTTTTTTTTTTCTTTTTCTCTTTCCTCTTCAAATCTTATCCTCTTTATATATATATATATATATATCTTTTTCTTTTCTTTTTGATTTTTCAAAATCACAAGTGTCATTGAAAACCGAACAACACGCATCTCGAGGCACCAACCCGCCTCATTTCCAAAAGTTCGATACTCGCGCTACTCGCATCACGTGGCGTATCCAATGTACACGTATCCAATGACACGTGTCACGAGTCGAATTTTCGGGCCGTTACACCACGTGCCATTTCAAGGTCGTACGTGGGACCCACTCGTCGTGATCTGGATATACAAATCTCAGGTGTAGATTTATATATAAAATATATATAAAACATGAAATGAAAATCAAAACTCATTTGGTTTCCATTGAATGAACGATCAGTTCCTTCATCCCTAAACGCCTCAATTTGGGTTTTCGCTCGAGGAGCTCCTGACATTCGATTTTCGCCATGTTTCTTTCTGCAAAATCATAGAAGATTGCAAGACAATCAATTCGAGCTAAGTTTTCGCGGTAGAAATGAGGTATTCAGCCCACAATTTGGTAAATTCTCAATGTCAATGCATTTTTCCTTAATTCAATTTGAATTCTCACGATTTTTCAATTTCTTTCGTGAGGTTTCGATAGAAATAGGTATGAATTGAATTGGTGTATTTATGTAACGACCCATTTTAACCAATCTCGATTAACTGATAAATTGTTAATATCATAAGCTCAGACCCACGCGGACGTCGTGGAAAAGTCTATGACACGCCTAATCGGGGAAACATGTTATTTTTGTATGACGAGTGTTTAATTATTTTATTAGTATATAATAGTACATGCCGCGTTAATTAAGAATTTCGCTTAGTCGCATTGTGCGCGTGTAGTGACGAGAGTGTGCGACGTCGCGGAGTGCGCGTAACGCGGGTGTATGGGATAGTATGGGATGGAGTTGTCACATCACCCATCCCATCACATCACACATCACATCAAACCCATCTCTCATCATTCATTTTGCCCTTTCTCAAAAGAAAAAAAAATTATTTTCTCTTTAAATTTGGAAGAGAGAGAGAAAAAAAGAGAGAGAAATATAAAAAGAGAGAGAGAACCAGATAAAGGAAATAGAGTAAGAAAGAGAGACACAAGAGAGAGATTGGCCAGTAGAGAGCGGCGGTGGCGGTGCGAGCGGCTCTGGGGAGGAGTGAGATGGGAGGTGGCGGCGCATGACGGCAACTCGCAAGTGCAGCAGGCGAAGAAGCGATAACGAGCGGCGACGAGGAGAGGCGCAACATGTATGAGCAATGGCATGCGCATGAGCCAACGGTATTGCGCGAGCGGCGAGCAACAAGCGGCAGCCGGCAGCGGCGGCGGATGGTGGCACCATGGGACAAAGACTCGTGGACGGCGGAGGAGCAGCGACGAGGAAGAGAGGAGAGAGAGAGAAAGCGGCGGCGATGCTGGAAGATCGGGGCGGCAGCGATGCCGGCCGGCTCAGCGTCAGCGATAATGACGGCATGCGCATCGGCCGCGCCGATAGCGGCGATGGCCGATGGCCGCGGTAAAGGCAAAGCTGCGATGCAATGGCGGCAATGACGCGGTGGCGCGTTGACGAAACAATCGATCCCTCGGTATGGTTCGGAAAGTGTGCAAAATATTAAACTTTTTGGAATAAAAGTTATTTTCTCAAATTTTGGTATCACATTATAATTCATTTAATGAAACTCTAAAATGATAAAAATTGTATAATTGGACACCAGGGACTTAGGCTACCATAGTCGGGTGTCGGGTACATATCTCGAGGGGAGTGCGGGACGTTTCGAAGGCGTTGAGGTAAGTAATCCCTCGAGAAAATTAGTTAAAATTCAATTTATAGCACTTACTTTATTTTGCATTCTAAATTATTCCATTGTGCTTTCCATTGCTGTTCATTTACTGTTCATCCACTCCCACGTGTATATGTGTGTTTGTCGACGAGGTCGGGCATGGCACGGACTTACACCCCGAGGCTAGCTACCCCGCGTTGTTCGAGTAATTGGCCATGTTAGGGCTACGCAGTGATTATTCTCCGCGAAACCCATAGGGTGATCAGAGATGTTTAACGAAGACCTAAGTCTACGTCGATGGTTCCTCTCGAGAGATGTTTGGATGGGGTTTCTTCTATTCAATGGTTCCTCTCATTTGACCGTGAGATGTTTGGCGAGGTGGTCGTCAATGCTTCCTCTCGGTTTAGCTATGACGATTCCCGGATGTCGACCAGGGTTCTCTGTCATGCCACATTCGTGTCCAAATTTGACTTCTCAACGACTTATTTTCACGTGATTTTCTTTATTCTTGTCCTTTATTTAAATTGCATGAACTGTGCCCGTTTCATTGGAATTCGTGAATATTAGCTAAAGTTCTCTGGGATTTACTCACCTGGGATTTGTCATTGTTTTTGGTGACAAATCGAAGATCTTGCGACGAGCCGAGGCAAGGGCGTCTCAGGCGTCTACGACTGAGTTAGGAGAACCCGTCATTTGCATAGGTGTTGTATGTCGGGCAGTCAAAATTAAGTGTGCGGTGATTGATTGACGTGTTAGCGACGTGGCGTACTCGATTTAATTTGGGATAAATCTCAATTTGGGATAAATTTCACCGATGTGGGTTAGAGTTTTGATGATTTAGTCTCTTGATAACTATTTTGGAGATGTTTTTATAGATACAATTTGACTCCACGAGCCGTGGAAATATTTTGGTATTGGTATCGAGTGATTTCGTGGCATTTATTATTGAGTTTTTAGGATTTAATTGCAAAATACTGATTTGGAGACATTTTCTAGTTGAAAATAAATATTGTCAAGTTGACATGTTAGATTAGAAAATTCGTAACTTCTCCATTTGTGATCCGATTTGAGTATTTTAGGAGTATATGGAAAGTACGTCACGAGTACCACAAATTCCTTTTTAGTTGTCATGACAAATTATGAGGTTTTGGAATTAAAACCGTAACTCTAGTGGCTAGTTGATAATACTTTGAAGTTATTATAAAGTATTATTTTTAGAAATGGCTCTCAAGCATACTTTGGTCGAAGTATTTGCATGGTTTAAGAGTTCTAAACCAAAGATATTGGACTTGAATTGATATTAAATGATCTCAGGAAATCTAAGGAAGAGATACGGAGGTTCGAGAACGCGTTTTGAGTGTTGGGAGGCCGAATAGCTTAGGAATAAGCGTGTGGATCGAGGTAAGTAAATCAGCTAGAAAATTATACAATAATTTCATTTTAAGCTATTTGAATATTGTTGTTCATTGCTTTGATATATGTCATTAGAACGCCATTTTAATTGAGTTGTCCGAGAGCTAGTGAGTCAACGGTGGTCCTTGGAAGGAGTGGCGGGCCGAGGTAACATACCGACGTCATGACTCGGGATGCACTGCACTTGTTACTGATTTTGATGGGGTGTGAGGTCTTAGCTTAGTTGTTACAGGAAGTCTCACTATCTCGTGGGTTTAGGGCTTGTGAGTGTACCGAGTCCTAGAACCCGAGTCTTGATGTGTTGCCGAGATTCAACGACTTATTGGTCGGGACTACTTGCACTTCTCTATTTGCATTCCTGGACGCTCATATATCGATTACTTTTATTTGATTTACTGTCTTTATTTATTCATGAGTTCTTTTTACATTTCTTTCTATCTGCATGAATGTAAACTGTTTTATTTATTTTGAAATGTTGTTTAGTGTCATACTGACGTGACTTACCTGGGCTCGTCATTCTTGTGTTTGACTTAGTACAGATCCGCAATCGAGTAAGGGAAATGGCCCAACACTATGAGATCTACTTTGAGGACTTTGGAGCGGCCTTTCCCCTCGCATTTTTGTAGGTTTTGTATTACTTATGTATATTGATTTTTTGACACATGGGATATATGGGTTTTGTAAGATATTTACATGGAGTATATACGGGTTTTCACACTCTAGGTTGTCATGACTGATTTGTGAAGAGTTGTTTATATTTGTTTAAGTTGTAATCGCTTCCCCATAAACTTTGATAACTTACAAATTTGAATAACTAACTAAAAATGTAATGATAAATGGTTAGGAAGGCTTATTAGGCTTGCGTTGATGTCGCGAGGATTGAATCGTGGTCCACGTAAGTCTAGGACAAGTGGGGCCTAGTTTAGGTCGTGGAACTGGGGCCATCAAAGTTGGTATCAAAGACTAGGTTTAGAGACCTAGATGGCTTAAGACAATATGATACCAACACATAGCCAAAGTTTTAAATACTTGACTCTTGACTTAAGTCTTAGTTAGGAATGGTTGAACTTAGAGTGAAACCCTATGATCCTGACTTAAGTCTTAGTTGGGAAGTGAGGAGAGTTAGAGAAATTAAAATTTGGACTATATGAGCTATTTGATGTATTGTATATTATTACTATCGATAGATATATCATGATCGAGAAATCGCATTCTTTGTAGATTGCGATGGTTGATCAGCCCGAGATCAGCGATACCGGTCCGGATGACGTTCATGAAAGGTTAGATGTGTTGTCCTCCCAGCTGATCACCTCACATGGCCAACAACTTCAGGAGATTCTCCAACTTTTGAGAGCACGGGCTATAACATCGCCTTCTACATTTGTAGCAGCAACACCAGGGTACTCAGGGCGTGAGTCCGCCGATAGTAGAGGCCGCTGTTACGACTCCTACAACGCCGACCGGACCTGAGGGAGTACAGGTTCAGGTTGAGAGAGTACCATTTACTCTTGATACAAAGGTGGACGATACACCGAGCACGTCCACCGATAAAAGCACTCGAGAAACAGTTAGGCGAGCTAGTCTCGCGAGTTTTAACGACATCACCCGAAAAAGTTTCACGGTTGTACGGATCTCGGAGCAGTAGAGAAGTTTATGAAGATTCACAAGAAGATTCATAACCTCTTAGCCACACCAAAGCATATGAGGTTGAACATCTCAACATCTTCGTTGTTCGGAGAGGTTGATTTGTGGTGGCATAGCATGGTGGCTACGAAGGGGAAGCCCAAGGACTAGGCTGAATTCAAGAATAGGTTCAATCAGAAGTATTTCCCTCCCTCGGTAAAGAATATGAAGAGGACCGAGTTTTAGAACATCCGACAGGCGGCTGACAAGATAGTGGTGCAGTATATGGGTCGATATTTGTGGTTGATGGACTATGTCGGATGATGGGGCATGTGCCCTAGGTCAATCCATTAACCGTCTTTATGAATAATTTTAGTTAATAAAAATAGAGGATTTCATTTGCTGTTTATTATAATTAATTTGCATGTTTACATTATAATAAGATCCATGGGTATTTACATAAATATCCTAAATGTCCATAGTCGATCATTATACTGGGAACTATAATGAATTAAGACTAGTGTGAGTCTTGATTGATGATCATATGATGATTATACGTATAGGGATACGAATCAAGATCACAAGTACTTGTTAGGGAACAAAGTACTGGACCGACCCGCTATGAGAACATAACATGGATTAAGTCATAGTTGTTTCTCATGATAGGTATATATTCCAGTCCTCTGACTTGAGATTACCAGAGACTTCAACATTAGGAACACAATGATTTGACACAATCAAACGTTGTCTTTAACCAGACGATTATAAAGGTTGTGATTGGTTACTGTGTGAGCAATGTGATGAAGTTGTGTAATCGAGATAGAATTTGTCCCTCTCATATAAAGAGAGATATCTAGTGGATCCCTCGATGTGTTAGACTGTTAAAAGGCCTAGTCTAAGTGAATTGATATTGATCAATGTCACTTGGATGTTTTCAGTCTACCTAGAGATCGAGACTAGTACGATTGAACATGTTGGATGACAATTCCATGCCTTATGTTTGATCAAAAGGATATCGTGTGACAAAAGGATGTTATATACACTATTGATTAGGTTGTATCGATTTGATATTCGTACAACTTGGGTAGTCATAATGTCTTGCTAGAGGCGCTTATGACTTGTATACCAAAATGTGTTTTGGTACACGCCAACGTTGTATGAGCCTATTGGGTCGCACACTAAGAATGGTTTTGTGAGATTTTAAGACGATTGAGAAAAACGAATTTTATGTGATAAAATTCATGACGTAAACGTCCTTGTGGTGTATTACACTTATACTTCTTTAAGTAAGGGTATATGTGTAATTTACTTAACCGTCTATATACAAGGGTTGTATAAATAGACGCTTTAAGTTAGAACACACATACGAAAGATCAAAAGGCCAAAAACTCTTTTTTTCGTTTAAGAAACAACTTAGGGTTTTTGGTATGCTCTGGATCGTTTTGGAGAGAAACAAAAAGGTTTGGCATTCTCTCGACGCTAGCACTTCGAATCTCTACGCCGTTCGTGTGTGATCGCTCGATAGAGGGCGTTCGTCGTTGCGCGCCTTAAAGATCGATTAACCTTCGTAAAAGGTATATTGCGATTGAGGTATGATTAAGTTTTTCATGGTTTAAACGTTTTTAATGGAATTAGATTCGGATCCTGTTGGGGTTTTTGTCAAAATTGTTTTGTAATCTCCGCTGCGTATGAACCCCAAAACCCAACAGAGGCATAGCTGATACGGATGCTGACCATGCCTACTACTTCATGAATGGCCTGTTGGGTGAGATCGAGTCTATGGTGGTAACTACAGCTCCAGGGACTTTACAAGAGGCATATAAGAAAAGTTTGGCCAGTGAGACTTTTATGAGCACGTGCACTGGTACAGTAGTCGCAGCTCCTCCACTTGCACAGTCAGATGGCAGACTGGGCGGTGATGGGAGGAAGAATAGACATAGACAGAGGAGGTCAAGGGATCAAGCTCAGAGTGTGGGGTTTGTTGCTTTTCCACCTCCTACTGTGCGTATTTCGCCAATACCATGTGCTCCAACACAGAGTCACCACTGTATGCCGGCACCGTCAGGTTCTTAGCGATAACGATATCAAATGACTGAGGGTAGTGGCAGTGGGAGTGGCAGAGGCACTGGTTAGAGGCAGAGGTATGGACGGGGACAGAGTGTTCCATTTGGATCGGGATCTCAACGTACTTGTTGGGAGTGTGGACAGCCAGGTCATTTCGCCAGGATGTGTCCACGATTGGGCAAAGGGCTAGCGCTAGATCTAACTGCTACCTATAACTTGATAAGGGTATGTTTTATATTTGTAGTCGTTTTATATACACTATGTTAGATTTAGGTGCTACGATATCTTTTATTTTTGGTCGCTTGGTCGATGAGTTGAGTTTGAAACCCACTAGACTGGAGAGACTAACGACAGTCAAAGAGACTAATTCACATTCTCGCGGATATAATGTGGATGTGCATGTTAGAGATGGTGGACCAGGTCAATGATACCAGACTCGCCAAACATGCGTACTTAAACCCCCAAGGCGCGTGTTCTAGTCTTGAGAAACGAAGACTGTTCCCAATATATGTTTCGAGGATGTTGCCCTGACATATATTGGGGGGAGGACATAGATGGTGTGGGTAGTTGAGTCCCACACTACTTGGAGGTCTCGGAGGAGCCCAGCTCGTCTCGAAGGAGCCCAGCCAGAGTAGGGTATGGCCTTGGCGGGTATGGCATTGGGCCTTAAATTCTTCCTTTCTGAGTTGCTTCAATGTCGATGACGAAATTCTAATTAGTTGGGAAGACTGTAACGACCCTAAAAATCTAACTCGTGCCACGTGCCATTTCAAGGTTATATATGGGACCCACTCGTCGAGATCCGTATGTCCAAATCTCGGGTGTAGACACCGAGGTATGCTATTTTTATATGATACTTGTATTATTTATTATACAAAAGATTGAAAATTTTAAAATAATTAATTTCGAAAATGTGTAGGTAAGATCTTACCTCGAGTTTCGTGTTAATTGGCAGTAGTCGAGGTTGAGATTATGTTTAATTTGGTGTAAGATTGGTTAAATATGGCAAGAGAATTGGTTTGTGAGAGTTGGGTATGTCATGGACGAAGTTAAGATTTTTGGGGTTTTGGCGTGACCAAAATCAGTATTTTGGACATTTTATGAATATGAACTATTTTGTTGAGAGTTTAGTTCAATTTGGTGGAAAACGGGATCGAAAACGAGCACCGAAAGTCAAAACATGGTCAAAATTGACTTTCGGGAATTAATAAATAAAAAAGAAATTAAGTTTATATATAAATATATATAAAACATGAAATGAAAATCAAAACTCATTTGGTTTCCTATTGAACGAACCACTTCGTTCGTCCCTAAACCCCTCAATTTGGGTTTTTGCTTCGGAGCTCTCGACATTCGATTTTTTTCGGTTTCTTTCTGCAAAATCGTAGAGGATTGCAAGACGATCAATTCGAGCTAAGTTTCCGCGATAGAAATGAGGTATTCGGCCCGCAATTTGATAAATTCTCAATGCCATACATTTTTCCTTAATTCAATTTGAATTCTCACGATTTTTTAATTTCTTTCGCTAGGTTTCGATAGAAAATGGTATGAATTGTCGTTAATTGGTGTATTGGATTGATTTGCCTCAATTTGGGATAAGTTTCACCGATGTGGGTTAGGGTTTTGATGATTTAGTCAGTTGATAACTGTTTTAGAGATGTTTTTATAGATACAATTTGACTCCACGAGCCGTGGAAATATTTTGGTATTGGTATCGAGTGATTTCATAGTATTTATTATTGAGTTTTGAGGATTTAATTGCGAAAATATTGATTTGGAGACATTTTCTAGTTGAAAATGAATAAAGTTTGTCAAGTTGACATGCTAAATTAGAAAATTCGTAACTTCTCCATTTGTGATCCGATTTGAGTATTATTGGAGTCTATGGAAAGTACGCCACAAGTACTACAAGTTCCTTTTTAGTTGTCAAGACAAATTATGCGTTCACATCGCGAAGATTGACTCGAGATCCACGTAAGTCTAGGTCGGGCATGGCTCAGTTTAGGTTTTGGAACTGGGGCCGTCACAGGTAGTTGCTCATGTAATGATACGGTTTTCACGTAATTATGCTATTCAAATTGCCGAGTGTATTAAATCAGCACCTTGATGAGGGAGCTATAATCATAGTAAATAATCAGTGTTGAATTAAATATGAATACAACATATTTTCGTCAAAAAAAAAAAAAAAAATCTGCTAATCTAACTAGCTGGCTACTTTTTTCTTTGTTTTCCTTTTCTCATTTATAAATAATATCTTACCAAAACGTAAATCTCAATCTCTGTGAAAAGTAACGTCCAAATAATAAATTCTTGTATAATACCTTCTCCATATATGGATGGTGAATATTGACTTATCTTTCTCGAATGTGTGTAAATGTGTGCAAAACTGTCGTTCGTTCCTCAATGAAGGGTACGAAAGGTAGTACACTTAAGTGGCTTACATTGCAAAGCGAGCAGTTCGTCGTTTGGTACGATTTTGCCTTTAATTTTATTTTATTTTTGTCTTTCCTGAATTGCGAGTTCTTCGATAAGAAACAACAGTGATAGTCGAACCACGATATCTTTCCACCACTTCGCAATTGAAAGACATTTGTATCCTCCATAAATATGGACAAACCATCTTACCGTATGTGCTACAACCGGACAACATGCTATACATAGTGAAATCACTTACAGTCCATAAAAGAGCAACTCGAATACGAAAATTCTTCTTTATGGAAACATCGTAAGTAATCACCCCGTTGTTCCATAAATCTTGCAACTCTTTCATAAACGGTGAAGGAACACATCGATTTTTTGTTTTGGGTTGGTCGGTCCAGGAATGATAACCGTTAAGAACATAAAGTCGGATTTCATGCGCATCGACGGTGGAAGATTGGACGGAGTCAAAATTACGAGCCATGAATAATATGATTTACCTGAAATCTCCAAAACTTGAAAGCCATCAGTGCACAACCCTAAATGAACATTTCAAACCTTGGCGGCGAAGTCTCGTTGCATCATTAAAATGCCTCAAAGCAATCGAATCAGAACAATATTGCATAACATTTTCTGGCGATGAATGCTCTCCATGCCACCGCATATGTTTTGTCTTTGACTCAGACGCGTACAATCATTGAAATCGAGGGCCTAAAGGGAAGTAGTACATTTTTTTGCAAGGGCATTTTTTGGTGTTCCTTCCATGACCTCGTCGCTATGCAATGTAGCATGATTTTCTACAAAATTTGCAATGTAGCATGATTTTTCACAAAATTTGCATGATGTCAATTCAGAGTCCACTCCCCATTAAATCATTTATTGGTCCTCACAACAATCTATTTCTCAACTGGAAAACCTAAACCTCGCATTAGTCGTTTAGTGGCATAAAAATCTTCAACCAATGAATTGTCGATTAGCAAACAATCCTTCATGAATTTTATGATTTCATTACACCCTCGTTTAGAGATATGGTGTTTTGACTTTATCACAAGTAATCTTGCCATTGCTGATAACTTTGTCCTGGTTTCGCACCCCGCGAGCAATTGTTCGCTATTAGCCTCAATCATGTCATATAGTTGGTGTGCTTGGGATGTTTTTGTGACTTTGTTCCCTAACAAGTACTCGTGGTCTTGATTCGTATCCCTTCTCCTAATCTAGCGCATCACCCTGCCTAATCCAGTAATTAAGCCATAATCATATCCACATAGAACTCAACTACGTATTAGTCAGCCTTTACAACCAAAACGCCTTTTTTCTCATTTTTAGGATAAGTAATACACTAGTCCTACCGGTTTATAAAATTTAGAGTTAATTTCAACTTTTTATTACATTAATTATTTAATGGAAGTCTTATTGATTATGCGGAAGCAATTAGTAACTTATACGGAAGCCATTTATAAAATCCTAAGTGTGGAAAATCTAGGAAATGACATCACATATATAAAGTCCTCAAAATGCAGTGAAATAGTAAAATAGTCTAAGTCAAGTCGAGGAACTAACGCTCAACCCAATATACAACCCCAAATAGTATCCGAAAGACATATATAACATAGAAAATCAAAATACCAAAAGAAGACTTATAATCAATGCAGTGACATGTCGCGAGCTCGAGATAATCGTTGATCTTCTCCTTGCCGGCCTGCTGGTAGACGGCTTTGCACCCACCGTCACTAAAAGTACGGTGAGTACAAGAATAAAATATTAATCCTCGATAACAAGTTTAATTTGCATTTCCAAATATTCAAATGGTATTTAAAAGCATATAAATGGGAAAACTGCAAAATAGACCATATTCGAGTAAATACCATAGTTAAACAAGTGATACCGACACTAGGCTAAGTAGTGGTGATTTAGGTCCGGTCGGCAATGAAACATGTCACTCCGACTCAATAATCATATAGCACAATGGACTCTAACACAAGTGTTACTAAGGACTCTAACCCCGATGCGTAGACCACCTCAGGGACTCCAACCCCGAGTGTCATACAGTATCAGGTAACTTTTGCCGACATCCCCAAGGACTCTAACCCCGTGAGTCACACCCACCTCGATCGAGTACGGGACCTAAATGCGAAAACTACTTTTTAAAATTTCAAGAAATACCAAAGTATGGATTGTCAAGGCATAGACACATCTACACACCTAAACAAATAAGGAATACAAGTCATCGTAAAAATTTATAAGATATTCACTAGCCTAATAGCATGCTATTTATCATGCAATTCACATTTAAAACAACAAGAATAGACATAGCATGTGATAGAATCAATGAATCAAATCAAATGAATAGATATCATGCAACTAGACTGATCAAGTGAGCATAGACACAAAGAACACATGATATAAGAATATAAAGACAAAATAGTCAAAAGGACTATGCAAGGACAACAATTAATAGAAATGAAATGCCAAGTAAAATTGCCATTGGGTATACTCACAACAACAAAGTAAAGTCCTAGCTTTATTGGCCTCCCGATACTCAAAATCTTGTATCGCTCTCCCATACCATTTTCCTAGGTTCCTGAGTTTAGTGTCTCATTAGTTGAAATATAATGGGTTTAAGCTCAATTTAGTGTGTTTATTGTGTATTCAAATTGGTTCAATAGACTTTAAATCAATCTTCCTAAATCAGCCTCTAAAGACTAAATTAAGTTTCAATTTCAGTCATACATTTTAACGCACTTTTAGGCATGAAATGGTCCATATATTGAAGTCTTCCATCATTACAATTATTTTTGTCTCTCTTGAAGCTTTTCGAAAAGTCTTATTTTGCAAAATCCTGATTTAAAATGAAAGAGATATCATAATTTTACTAAACATAGGTATAATTGAAATTTAATTCGACCAACGGAATTAGAAAATCTATTTCTCCCAATCTATAGTTTCTAAAAATTTGATTTTTGGTCACGAGCTAGAAAATATGCCCAAATACAACATACTAAAAGATCAGCTCATTCGGATAAGTAGTTAGGGAGTTAGGTCCTTAACAAATTTAGTTTCAAAACTTTCCTTTTTAATTCCAGCACCTTTTATAGAGCATGTTTGGACATAAAAATATTTGAATCAAAATACCTTCATTTAAGAAACGTTATTCTCCTTTAAATAAGCTTTCAAATGCCACTAGTTTGGATCAATTTTGATCTAAAACGAGTAGATTATGACCAAATTACCTAGGTTGATTCATAATACAACATGCAGAATTCTAGTTTTGCTGTTGAAACTTCAAAAATTCATATCTTTATGATTTCAAAACCAAATTAAGAACTTCAATATAGCTGGTTTATCAACTTGAAATGAGGAATCCAAATATATAAATCAATTTCAAATACTCAATCATCTACCATCTAAAATTAGTGTAAAACCGGAACTTGTTCTAATTTCAACTAAAAAGATGTGTACCTAGTTGATGTAGCACCCTAGCTTGAGAATTTCTAACCAACTCCCATGGATTCCTTCAACACCTTGATGATTCACTCCTCTCTAGCAATTCCTTCTTCTTCTCCAACAAAAATGAATGAGTGATTTGGTTTGCATGATGTTTGATCATTAATGTTATATATTAAGGTGATGATCATTCATAGCCCATGATCTCCATGAATTTATGTATCCCGAGGAATATCTAATGGTCCACCTCTTGCCATACATCCCGCTAACTCAACCTCAAGTGACACCATTTCATTACTCACCTAGTTCCTAGATGTGACAATGTGTATCTCTAGACCAATCCTATGTTTTCCATTTAATTTACTCAACTATAAGCCTTTAATTTGATTTACATTAATAACACAACTATAGGCTTATAAGTAAATCTTTATTTTATATTAGTATTAAATAAGACTTACCAAAATGCTAACTACCAGGTTCCCGGCTCGCACGCTACTCGAGGTGGTCCCCGCTCTCGTCTCGATGCCTACAACTGTACAAACCGACTTCGTAAGTCTACACAATACATAACACTAGACATACATCAATACAAAAATATAACATACCTCAGCCACGTGCCTCTGTCGGTCCACGTATCACGGTGTAGGTCTTACATCAATGGTCGACGATCCTGATTAAGGAATTAAAACGGGGGTTAAAGATTTGGGCCATGACCGGTTTGGTGATTCTTCTATGTAATTTCAATTAAAACTTGGACCCGCCACATTGTGTAGCATCTCGTGGTAAGTTGTCGTATCAAAACCTCCCCCATCAACATCACTAATATGGTTATCAAATTTGTAGAAGTTTGGTGGCTGTTGACCTCCATTCTTATCGTGTTCGTACCAACAGTTATAGCCCAGAATGAATATGTACCTACATATATGATATTCAACCATTTCGACGTCAGGTACGATACAAGTCGACATTTCTTATAATTGCATGGACATTTAATTTTCCTTTCACTTTGGTAGGTAGGACAATGTTACTTAGCAAATGCTATGGATTCTTTAACCCTCACCGCGAATTCAATTCGAACGAAGCGGTTGTCGAGACGGTTGTACATCCAGTCTCGATTTGTAGACGACATTCCTATTGTAATTCGTCAATTAAATTAATCAACTAGTTTAATAATTTACGACGGTACAAGTCTACTTGTGTGTCCAACTTACACAATTTAGTAGAATGGGGAATCTGAGAACCTCGCTAACTACATGAACAAAAAGATTTTTTTGTATGCATTGAATAAAGGTGGTTTGATACAAATAACATAAAACAAAACAAACATTACATTTGTTGATTTTTAACTTCATGTCCGTTTGTGGCTTGAATTTAATACTCCTAATATCAGGAAAAATGCGCCTAACTTCAAGTATGTTTGTGGCTTTAATTCCATTTGTTGATTTTTACTTTCCTAATACCTAGTTCTTCGTAGGACTGATACCAAACAGAGTAGGATACTTGGTTGTAAGAATAAAAGCAGCAAGGAGTTCAAGAGATCATAACTCATAAGTCATAAGCGACATATAACTACCACATAGGATCAAAGCTCCCGGTAATTCATTTTCAACAAACATCCAATGCCAATGAAAACATCAATAATACGTGAAAGATAGAGCGAAAATCTCAAAAATAAACAAAGGAAGAAAAAAATAACATGTGCTTGAAACTTGATGCTACATCACAACTTGAAACTGCAAAGGTGACACAAAAGAAACCGTGCATTGCAAAGCCTCAATAACTTTATTTCACATTACTTCACCTTATTTGTCAACTCGTCTAACATCTCATACCGGTTGAAGAACTATCAATATTCAACAAATCAAACAATGGAAAAACATCGAAAGAATCTAGAAAAGATTTTAAAAATGTCATTTCACAATCTAATTTCAACAAATCAAACAATGGATCTAAATAATTTGAAAATCAAGCCATCAGTTAGCATGGATCAACTAGTTTAATTATAAGATCAAACAATGACGGCTACCACGAACTTCACGATTTACAAAAGTTGAAACAATTCTCTCCTACGCACATCTACGAGCCCTAAAAACATTCAAATCGGTTATAGCTTAAATTACATCTATTGACATTATTTTAGGTCTTCTTTTCCACTATTATTACCATAAATTGATGGTATTCATTGTATTTTACATTAATTCA
The DNA here is from genome assembly GCA_039657365.1 of Stephania yunnanensis. NCBI lineage: Eukaryota > Viridiplantae > Streptophyta > Magnoliopsida > Ranunculales > Menispermaceae > Stephania > Stephania yunnanensis. The sequence continues at coordinate 51,233,927 of CM077588.1, read as the reverse complement.
GTACCAAAATTGAAAAAAAAAAACACACAAACACACATAATGGTAACAATACAATAGTAACATTAAATTAGTTTTCTTAGAAATGGGTACCTTAAGCTTAACTGCTCCTTTTTGTGATTTCGAGAACTCTACTTTCGATATACGTCTTCCTGCATATAAATATCAAAGGTATAAGTAATTACTTGCAAAGCGGATTAGTAAGTAGGTAGGATGCAAGGACGCTCTCTCAGGGTAAGGAATTAACTTTCATGTTTCCTACATTCCACACTAGCTAGGACTTGATTATGTATCTAGTTAATACAATCGGCTTACATAATTTGTTGATTTTACTAATAAGTGGACAACTCGATTATAAGTTTGGTATGAAGTTAATCACTTGAGCTAGATGATGAGTAAGCAACCAAGTCACCAACAAAAACAGAGCTTGGAATTAAGAATAACAACAACTACATAAGGGATTGATGAGTAAGCAACCAAGTCACCAGTACCCACAATGTCCTTATCCATGTTAAAGCATGTCATGAAGTAACTAGATTAAAGACTATGATACTTAGTTTAACTTGTAGATATTCTAAATTAATGCTCTTAATTGTTTTATGTCTTTTGTTCACATTCAACTATCATTGACAAGCTAGTATTGACCATGTCGATTTGTTTTTATTTTTAACCACATATGTAGTTATCTTAATGAAGATTATTGCCTATTTTGAAAGAGCAACCTCTCATGGAGAGAGGAAATATTCAAAAATAGAATGATAGTATTCCAAGTGAACTTTTTGGCAATGAAGATCATTTAAAATTAAGCTCTTGCATTTCAAAGCACTATAGTTTGGGTGGGGAGTGGGGTTGGTTACAGTTTAGTTATTTCTACAAGCCTCATAACTTCTTTAAGTATATATGCATTTATTTATACTTAACATATGACTTGATCAAAAAAGTGTTGCATAAATCATAAAATATGTCAATGAACATTGAAAGAACTGGAAATGGAACATCAATAGTATTTTCAGATAGTACTTATGATTATCAAAGAAGTAGCTAATTAGGCTTTACTTCTTACATGGTGACAATAGAAAATGGATTTCAGCTTGGTGAAAGCAAATCCAACAAATATATACATGGTAGCTAATTAGACTTTACTTCTTACATGGTAGCTAATCTGTCTCTATTCCGTCTCTGATTGTTTTCGTCTTAATTCCGTCTCTAACCATTTATGATTAGCATCAGAATTAAATTTCGTTGCTATTTTCGTTTCTAATTTACATTTTTTTGTGGTATATATATATGTGTGTGTGTGTGTGTGTGTGTGTGTGTGTAATCCCACATGTACGGCTGTACGTACCTTTTGGTATTGTTATCTCTAACTGGTCATGAAGTGAACAAGATCCCCATCGTTTGTGACCAAATGAACACCGGAATATATGTATATAACTTCTCAAACTATCACCATTAATTTTTTTCATCGATATTAATTTTTTGTTGGATACGTACTCCTTTATTTATAATAATAATGTATACACAAAAAATAGGTGTCTATACAAAGCATCATATATACAGGAACAAAATAAAAAATAAAAAATCGGTATATATATATATATATATATAACCCTCCATCCCTAGCCATTCAATCCAATCGCGCATATGCTCCCTTGCAGCAAAAGAGTATATAGATCAACCCAAAAGATTGGCATGACCTAACCGAAACTAGCCAAAATGGTCATATGCCTACGGAACTTTAATTGTCATGTATAATATCAGATGAATATTGTGTTGAAGATGATGCAAGGCCGGTGAGCCTTTGTACCACAGCCATGAAATCATGAGGCTTGATGTGTATAACTTTCGGCGAATGCGTGTAAATAATCACCGGATGCCGCCGTTGATGACATTGTGGCTTGTAAATTGCATGAGACTCCTTGTTGATCTCCAATGGCGGTGGTGCCCGTGCAACATTATTTATAATGCTCCTCCTCATCTTCCCTTCTTCATCATCTAAATATTGGTGAGACCTTGATGGGCTCATATTAATTAATTGTTACTTGTCAGTCACGTACTCACTCACTCTTATGATGAATTATATATATAGAAGATCAAAATAGGCTTTGTTTGCGGATCTGATTTTAATTGTTGTGAATTTTATATAATGACAATTACAGCACTCACCGCCACCGTGTTATACAGCTCGTGATGCATGCAACGCTCAGACGATTCCGATCCAACGGTTTTTGCAGGCCATTGTGCCTTGTTGTGTTGTGATGGTATCATTGTAGACCGTTGACATCAAGATATGAGTCGTTCTTTTTTTTTTCGAATTAGCGCTTTTGTTGGCTATACAGCTACGGCCTAGTTGGCGAATCAACATCAACTTCGTCCAATAGGGTTCTCACACGTGGGGACTGGTGAACGCGTGGCGGCAGACCAAGCTAACCACGTGGAGTACGCTTTTGTGGTTATGTCACGTTTCACACGTCAAGGTTGACTTGGCTGCTTGAATGCACGTGTATACTGTACATGAAGCCGGGCTTGCTATTGTGATTTGTGAGAGCATCTTGTGATAATGATGTTTCGAGGCGATCTGACGGTTGATATTGAAGAATACGATGGTTCGATTTTGAATTTTTGAGGCGGTTTTCTCTTTGTTTGACAGAACGAATAACAGCTTGCACCTACGTTCCATCTTAGAGTATTTGTTTACTCTATATAATAACACAAATAAATTAAAGTTACGTGTCTATTTGAAAACTGTGTGATACACATCGAAAAGAGTACTTACACATCTCGAGATGCATTGAACGGTTAATTTCTAAATAGATGAGCGACTCGCGACCTATAATGTGTGACTTTAACTATGTCGAAATATTGGAAAAAATTACACAAATAAATATACGAATTAGAGATCATCAAATTTTTGAAAATATAGATTTTAACATGCTGGAATATAGACGTGTACAAGTAATTTTATTAATTGCTTTAGATATAACAACTTCATGTAGTTATCTTTTTGAATTTATATATTCTATGAGAGGAGCTAATCTCTAAAAACTGAGTTTGAATCTCTAACACAAATATTCTCTAATTAACTTAAGTTCTTGATAAATGTGAACAAAGAAGAAAGAAATGATTTGATTGTAATAATGCGTGTTTACATTGATCTTGGAACTATTCTATATACATGAAAACATACTTTATTTAGCCTCTAGCCTAGATGCATGCAACTACCATATATACATAGATACATAATATTACCTTTGCACCATAAATGTGCCTATCAAATATAAATAGATACTTAGATATGGTATAGATACATAATATTACCGTTGCACAATATATGTGCCTACCAAATATAGATAGATACTTAGATATAGTAATACTCCCCTCAAGTGCTCCCCTCAAGTTGGAGCGTGTAGATCACGAATGCCCAACTTACCTAAAAGGTAATTGAATTGTTGCTTCCCAAGTGTCTTTGTGAAGAGATCAGCTGGTTGTTGATTAGAACGAATGTGAGTTGTTGCAATGGTGCGATCAAGAACCTTCTCACGAACAAAATGACAATCCAACTCAATTTGTTTGGTTCTCTCGTGCAAGACGAGATTTGCGGCAATATGTAAAGCCGCTTGACTGTCAAAGAACAATTGCATAAGAGTAGTGTGGAAAATTCCTAAAGAAGCTAAAAAGGATTTCAACCAAACAAGCTCACATGTAGTGCGCATGGGTCTATAGTTAGCCTCTGCGGAACAACAAGAAATTGTCACTTGTTTATTAGTCTTCCAAGGTATTAAGATTGTCCAAGCATAATGAAATAGCCTGAGAGAGCGTCTATTAAGGGGACAACTGCCCCAATCAAAGTCACAATAAGCATATAACTGCAAATCATTTTTCTCTCTCAAGAAAATGCCTTGATCAGGATGAGCTTTTAAATAAGACAAAATATACTTGTTTAGGAGCCTGCATAAACTAAGACAAAATATGAATAGCATAACAAAGCTTTGGTTGTGTGATGGTGAGATAGATAAGTTTACCCAAAAGACGACGATATAAGCCAACATCATGAAAATCCTTCCCATCAGCAAGAGCTAAAGAATGGTTTTGCTCCATGGGAAAATCAATTGGACGGGCACCTAGCATATCACACTTAGATAGAATGTCAAGTGTATATTTTCTTTGACAAAGGAAAATATCATATGAACAACAAGCTACTCCAATCCCTAGGAAATACTTTAAGGACTCAAGATCTTTTAATTTAAAATATGTACTTAAAAATGCTTGAAATTAACAATTGCATCAAAATTATTACCTGCCAAAATTAAATCATCGACATAAATAAGAATGCCAAGAAAAATATCATTGTTACGATATGTGAACAAGGAGTAATTAGTACAAGATTGAACAAATTCATATTACTTCAAGGCACTTGTCAATTTTGCAAACCAATTGCGAGGAGCTTGAAGAAGTCCACATAAAGATTTTCGAAGGCAACAAAATTTGTTAGAATTAGGAGAAGTAAAACCATGAGGTAGACGCATGTACACCTCTTCATCGAGATCACCATAAAGAAAGGCATCATTGATATCCATCTGATGAAGCTCCTACCTTTTAGTTGTAGCAACTGATAAGAAACACCAAACATATGTCATTTTTGCCACTAGAGCAAAAGTTTCATTATAATCTAAGCCTTCAACTTAGGTATTGCCCAAGACAATAAGGCGAGCTTTGAAACGCTCTATGGTGCCGTCGGGATTATATTTGATTCTATATACCCATTTGCAACCAATGAGTGTTTTGTTCGGAGGTAAGTCCTCCAAAGTCCATATGCCAGTTGACTCTAACGCTTTAATTTCTTATGCATTGCCTCACGCCACCTTCCATCCTGCATAGCTTCTCGGAGATTTTGGGTTCCATATAAGTAGAAATAGCAGCAAAGAAATTTTTACGAGCTGAAAAATACTTATTACAAGTAACATAATTAGTAATATAAGGCATACATGAAGAGACTTTTGGAAATGGGGTATGAGAGATGGAGTTGTGAAGTTGAGTAGTACGACACACATAATCTCACAAATATGATGGAGGATGGTAACTGCGTTATTCCCTATCTATATAAGATGATTCACGAATATTACTACTCACAGAAGGCACCAAGAGAAATGAGTCTACACCACAAGACGATGAGTCACTCCCCCTTGCTTCGATACTTGAATCTACATCATCAATATATTCCATTCTATTTGTGGGACTAGTTTGTTGAGATTATGTGTTTGATGAGTCAACAATATATAATGACAAATAGAAAAACTTCCTCATGAAAAATAATGTCACGAGAAATAAAAAATTCTTCACATTCAAGATCAAATACTCACCAACCTTTCTTACCATGCGGGTAGCCAACAAATAAGCATTTTCTACTATGAGGCCCAAGTTTATCCTTTTAATGAGGATTGCAATGTGCATAACATAATGAACCAAAGGTTTTAATGTGATTATAGCATGGTTGTTGGTTAAAGAGAATTTCATAAGGCATTTTTCCATTTAGAAGAGGTGTGGGAGTTCGATTAATTAAATAGGCCACAGTAAGAATGTATTCTTCCCAAAAACGAATAGGAAGATGCGCTTGAAAATAAAGTGTCCCAGCTACATTTAGTATGTACCGGTGTTTTCGCTCTACTCATCCATTTTGTCAGGGAGTCCCAACATAAGATGTTTGATGCAACATGCCGTGTTCTCTGTAAAATTTAGGCATATGCCCTACTGTAAATTCTAGCCCATTTTTTGACCATAGTACAATACTCAATCAAAAAACTACTTGCTTGACTTTTACTACGCAATAAATAAACCCAAACACCTCTACTAAAATCATCAACAATTGTTAGAAAATAATGAGCACCAGAAGATGAGGGTGTATGATAAGGTCCCCAAAGATCGCAATGAATACGCTGAAAACGATCATTGAATTTATTTTCACTTTTTGGAAAGAAGAACTAGTTTGCTTTGCATGACAACAAACATCACACACATCTAGTTTATTACTTATACTTTTATTCAAAATATCAAGTATAAGGGAAAGATATTGACTCGATGGATGACCCATCCGTAAATGCCATAAGGTATAAGAGTCCATGCTTGTCACTTGCATTATCGAATGTGATATTGTGTGCTTGTAATAATAAACTTCATCTCTTAGTTCACCCACTCCAGTTAGTCTCATCAAGGTGATGTCTTGTATCACACAAAACTTTCCAATAAATGTTACAAAGCAATTAAGGTCTCTAACGAGTTATCCAATTGAAATAAGATGACATGATAAATTAGGAACATTTGACAACACCAAACCCGAATTCAACATCACTTTGCCACACTTGGTGGCTGTAGTATAATTACCATCTAGAAAACCTATTTGAGAAGGTGTTGTGGCAACGACATCAGTCAAGTGATCAATGCAACCTGCCATGTAATTGATGCGCACTATCTAAAATCCAATTATTGTAAGTCATAACATTTGCACACTTACCAGATAGTTTCTCACCATAAATGTTAGGTTCCAACAAGGCTATCAACTTCTGCACTTGGTTTGCATTCAAGGTAGGTAGGTTCATAGTTGTAGTAGTGGACTGCCCTATTTCATTGTTGGAGCCCTCTTTTAGGAAAGCATGTGCAACTTGTTGTAAACCAACAACTGCTCACCTTCATCATTTGAATTGCCTCGCCCAGCACCACGTCCACTACAACCGTGACGTCGACCCCAACCTTGAGGATAACCTACAAGTTTGAAGCAGCGTGATTTATCATGTCCCTTTTTGCCATAGTAATTGCAAGTACATGATGCTGCTTGATTCATCTTTCAATTGCTTTGAAACTATGAATTAACATATGTATGGGTTGCAAATGTCATATGCTCAGGTCACTGCTCTCTTTTTCGAGCAATTGATTTATGGCATTCCTCTTGAGTCGCCATGGAGAGAATTTTGTTCAGTTGGGGCATAAGATCCATTGCTAAGGTTTATGAACGCAAAGTCCAAAAACAACATCGTCAAGCCCTATTAAAAATTGATAAACCTTTTAATCTTCTCGTTCTTGCAATATTACATTTGCAGCATCACAAATGCAAGTTGGGACCTTTGAATAACTTGCTAATTCATCACATTTTCCTTTCAGCTTAATGTAAAAGGCAACAACATCCATCCCTTGTTGTTTAAGAGATGAAATCTCACTTTTTAACTCATAGATGCAAGGGTCATTTCTGATTGAAAATTTTTCTTTTAAATCATCCACATAGTCTTAGCACAATCAACATAAGGTATGTTAGGCTGCAGAGTTTTATCAATGATATTAAAAATCCATGAAATCAACATTAAATTACACATATCCCATAATGGTGCTTCAAACTCGTCTTCCGTTGGCTTTTTAATAATACCATCTATGAAACCCAATTTATTTTTGGCCTTGAGAGAATTTCTCTTTGCCTTTTGCCATATTTCATAGCTGGTTCATATCAAAATACTAGAACAAATTATCGCACCTGGATTATCCAAAGGATGGAGATAATATAGAGAGCTCACATTGATAGAGTTCTTGGTGCTACTGCATCTGTCATTACCTTCGTTACCTCCGCTGCTCTCTTCAGCAACGTTTTTAGCTTTGTTGTTTTTCCCGCCACCTCTGCTACTCATGATTCCTTATTGATGGATGTTTTGAGTTTTAGGAGATTTTAGGCTAACTGCTCTGATACCATGATAACATGTGAACAAAGAAGAAAGAAATGATTTAATTGTAATAATGTGTGTTTACATTGATCTTAGAACTATTTTATATACATGAAAACATACTTTATTTAGCCTCATATATTTTTAGCTTAGATATATGCAACTACTATATGTATATATACATTGATACATAATATTATCGTTGCACAATATATGCACCTACCAAATATAGATAGATACTTAAATATGGTATAAATACATAATATTATCGTTGCACAATATATGTGCCTACCAAATATAGATAGATACTTAGATATGGTAATAGTTATTCCTTTATATAAGGTATGTTATTATACATACGACAATTCAAATAGTAACAACGTTTAAAAGAAAAAATAAAATAATAACAAGCTTATACAAAGTGCCAAAGCATCTGATGAGATGGTAAAGACATCATTTATCCTTAATCAAATCTAATCATCGTCCAATTCTTATGCGGTTAGCTAACAAAGAACGTTCCTCCTCCCTGGTGGAGAAACCGTTTAAGTTCATGGCAAGCTGGTTGACGCACCCGCATTTTAAGCAACTCGTGAAAGACTCTTGGTCCGATCTCACTGACTACTCAAGAAATGCTACATCATTTAAGGCAGCTGCAACAAACTTGAATCGACGGGTCTTCGGCAATATTTTCTTCCGTAAAATAAAGGCTCTCAATAAACTACGGAACCATGAAAGGCGAATGGATTTGGATACTTCCTCGGCATTGTTGAAAGATGGCAAACATTGAGAAAGGAGTATGAGGGATTCTTCTTCAGGAAGAACCGTTATGGTATAAAAAATCACGCTAAAAATGGGTGGCTTTCGGAGATAGAAATACACGTTTTTTTCATCTAAGCGTAATCTATAGAAGAAAGCATAATAGGATATGCAGACTCAAGGGCAATAGGGGGGATTGGATTGAAGACCAAAAGGCTCTCCAACAAACGACTCTTGAATTCTACCTCTCTTTATATACTGATGATGGAGAGTCGTTTGCACCTGTATCCTGGCCTAATTTATTCTTACCCATATTGGACATAAAGAAGCAACAGTTAACAAGAGAAGTGTCTGTAGAAGAGGTGAAGTGAGTTATCTTCGACATGGGATCTTACAAAGCACGGGGCCGGATGGCATAAATCCGCTCTTTTTCCAATCACAATGGGATTTGGTAGAGAGTTTGGTCGTAGAGCTGGTAAGGAACTTCCTTCGTCACGGGGTATTTCCTACATCTTTAAACGACACCTTGCTCATGCTTATTCCTAAAGTGTGGCAACCTGAAAACATTACCCAGTTTAGACCTATAAGTCTGTGTAACGTAGCATATAAGGCCATAACTAAACTATTTGCCTATCGCATACAAAGCTTATGCCAGATTTGATCTCGGATACACATAGTAGTTTTGTACATGGTGAAGGATAACCGATAACATTATCATTGCTCAGGAGGTGATTCACTCTATGAAACATAAACAAGGAAAGAAGGGATGGATGGCCATTAAAGTCGACCTTGAAAAAGCTTATGATCGACTTAAGTGGTCATTCATCAAGGATACATTAGTAATGGCAGACTTCCCACAAGACATCGTAGACCGCATAATGTACTGCATAAGTTCTTCATCAATGAAACTCATCTGGAATGGGTGTGTATCTGACAGTTTTACTCCATCAAGGGGAGTCCGACAAGGGATTCCCTTTCGCCTTACCTTTTTGTACTCTGTATGGAGAGACTTGCTCAGGGTATACAAGACGCAATCAACAAGAACACATGGAAAGGAATCCAGCTGAGTCGTGGAGGTCCGACTCTTAGTCATCTATTTTTTGCGGATGACCTTTTCTTGTTTGTCGAAGCTTCGAATGATCAAATGGGTGTTATTCAAGGTATATTAAATAAGTTGAAGCAGCTTCCGGCCAAAGAGTGAATAATGCGAAGACAAGAATCTATTTCTCTGCGAACACCCCTAATGATTTGAAAAGTTCCATTAGTGCTGGGTTGAATTTCACTGTCACTGATGACCTGGGCAGGTACTTGGGTTCTCCTCTATTACACGCTAGAGTGTCCAAGAAAACTTACGGAGATATTATATGCAGAACGCAAGCAAAGCTGTCAGGGTGGAAAGCTCAGCAGTTGTCACTAGCTAGAAGAGTAACACTAGCTCAACCCTGCCCGCAAGCCATTCCTATATATCAAATGCAGACAGCCAGAATCCATGTTTCAGTCTGTGAAGAGATCGACCAAATAGCAAGGAATTTTGTGTGGGGAAGTACCTCAGAAAAAAGAAAGTTACACCTATTAAAATGGGATACCATATGTAAAGAGAAAGCACTGGGTTAAAAAGAACCAAAGCAATGAATGAATCATTGTTAACTAAATTGGGTTGGCTGCTTCTATCAAAACCGAGTGCACTTTGGGCCCGAGTTTAAACATGCAAGTATGTGAAACAAGGGTGGGCGTCCTTCGATCCGATGAGACAAAGACTCATGTCGCCTACCTGGAGAGCAATGATTTCCGTATGGAAATACGTTGGGCAGGGGCTTACTTGGTCAATTGGAGATGGTTTCTACAATATGATTTTGGAAAGATAAATGGGTCGAGCATGTGGGTATCTTATCGCCATATTCAACAACAAGCATGACTTCCACCGAAGAGGAGGCTACAGTCAATCATTTTACTCTACCGTCGGGTGGGTGGGACTATAAGAAATTACTCAATATTTTGCCTTACGAAGTGGTCAAGGCAATTCAAGGATTCGACCTCCATCGAGTGACAAGGGTTCGGATCGGCTGGGGTGGCTATTTTCCAAGTCTGGGGAGTTCTCGGTGGGGAAGAGTTATGCGATGATCACTGACCAGGAGCATGGTACATCTAATGATGACTGGGAACATATATGGAGATGGAAGGGGCCTCAACGTATTCGAAGTTTACTCTGGTTGCTACAACATCAGAAATTAGCCACAAAAGTGTTATGCTGCAAGAGAGGGATCGTGACAAATGATGTTTGCCCGCGATGTGGATTGGAAAGTGAGACAGTTGAGCATATATTTCGAAGATTGCCTATTTGCAAAAGGCATTTGGACTCACCTCCTCCACCAAGAAGAACAAGAAGAATTTCAATCCTTGGAGTTCACTGCATGGTTGAAGACTAATTTAAAAAGTACATCCAGAGGTAAATTTAACCAACTAAACTGGCAATTGATATTTGGAACCGCGTTATGGTTAGTCTGGAAGTGGCGCAATGAGTGGGTGTTTAAGGAAGGTGAACTTCAAAGTGTAGACCATGTGAAAGTAATCATTTACACTACTGGGGAGTTCTTGTTGATAAATAACCTCACATCGAAGATCTCTAAGGAATCGGAGTTGGGGTCAGGCTGGCAAAAACCTGACCATGGGTGGTACAAACTGAACGCGGATGGTGCAGTTCGAGGAAGGGATGGGGATGCGGCAGCTTGGGGAGTCATGAGAGATGATGAAGGCCATTGGGTTCGGGGTTTCCATGCCTTCTTGGGCACTGCTCACCATTAGATGCAAAAATGGCGGGTATTCTCATAGGGCTACAAATAGCTTGGCAAATGAATATTGATCGTCTCATCCTCGAGGTCGACTCAATGGAAGCGTTGACACTCATTATGAGCACCACCCATCGGGCTAATCATGCACATATCATCGATCAAATTCGAGGAATATTGCATAGAAATTGGGAGGTCAAAGTTCTCTGGATGCCAAGGACCAATAACATGTGTGCCGATTCAATGGCTAAAAAATGCTTAGTTATAAAGGAAGGAACTGTGATTCATGTAGACCCTCCATCTAATTTATCCATATTATTGGACAATGAGTGTATGAATGTTGCAAATATCACCATTTGATAAATAAAACTGGCCATTGCCAATTTACCAAAAAAAAAAAAAAAAGACATCATTTATCAAAAAGTAAGATTTAAGGAGATGGAAATTAAATTCGACTAATTCAAAAAAAAAAAAAAAAAAAAAAAAAAAAAAAAAAAAACAGCATACAACAATCTTAATTATACTAGGTCGAGACCCATCACCAAAAAAAGAAAAAGTGACAATGAGTGTTGGGCTTCTAACAAAAGAATTTTAATGTACGCAAGTCTGTCTCTCCTTCTTATGGAAATTTTAAACATATTAGGCCCAAGTTCTTAGGCTGAACGCATACAGCAGTGCAAGGTCCATTTAAAAGAATAGTGGAGCCCATGATCTAACTGATGTTTTAGATTTTAGGGCTTAGTCTATTTTCCATTAGGATAACGTGCATGAACCGAGACGTCAACTACATACAACCCTAAACCCTAAACAATGTGTAATTGTCTACATCTATTGCATAATTCTAATTAGTTTTCTTACCCTTTTTTAATTCACTTCTAACTATTATATTATCTATCTATCTATACTATTATAATAGCAAATTAGAAACGATTAACCGTGAAGCTTTTTTGCCAAAATCTCCCAAGAATGCCTTTATTTACTTTAATGGCAACAATTCAAAATAAGGACAATTTGGTAAGTGAATCATTAAATCCAATTTAATTGGCGGTTAACAATCTCTTAAGTGCAACTTTTTCTCAAACGAAAACGTTTCCCTTGGCACGTCTCACACGTGTCTCACTGTATTTCCCTTGACGAAGTTAAGGCTATGTGGTAAATGGGAGAGATATGGGAGTTTGGTTTTTTTATTTGTTGTTGGGAGTTTGCTTTTTTTCTTTGTTGTTTGTTTTTTCTATTCTTTGTTGTATATTAATGTCGTGCTTATAAAAAATGAAATTACATAGGCATTTATATATCACCTAGGCTTCCGTGGTCATGAGAATGCAATGATCCAAAATGCAGTTCATTTTTGGTTAAATCTTCCAAGAATGCCCTTAACTACTATATCAAACTGACTAATTTTTTTGGCTAATGTGGTAATTTGACAAAAATTCCTTTTAAATTGGCGGTTCCAATAATTAAGTACGAATTGATTAATTACTAACCGGTTGGGTCCCCACATATTTAGCGATTTTAATTGGTAGTTTCTAAAACTTTTTTTTTTCGTATCCATTCACCCCACGCGTTTCTCCATTTTAGTAGATCCACTTTTATACGATCGGTTACTTATTTCCATATATACATTGTATCTTCTTCTCCTCTTATACTTATTCGTTTTTTTTATATATACGACCATACTCTACTTTCTTCAATATTGTATCTTCTTCTCCTGTTATACTTTTTTATTTTTTTTTTATATACACGATCATACTCTACTCTCTTCAATATCCACTAACATTCTCTATGACGCTACAATAGGTGAGGTAAGTGTAAAATTTATTTTTTTCCCATTGGGTTGATTATCTTCTTTAATTCTTTAATAATTCTTCATCATCATGCAAATCACTTTATAGTGAAATATTTTCAATATATGTTGTTAGATGTACCCAATAATTGAATTTTTTAGTTCATCTTCATCCCTTCAATGGATTCGACCAACATATAAATTGCTAGACCGAATATCAAAGACTATTTATTCAATTTGACATATTTGGGGAAGTATTCACGTAATATTATTGTGACTCCCATTAAAGCGTGGAAGACCGATTGGTTGAAAGGATACAATTCATCGAAAGAGAAAACGGGAGTAAAAATAAATACAAATCAAAATACTCTTGAGAAAGCACAAGAATCCTTTGATAAGGGTTTGTCAAAACAAGTTGATTCTGATGAGGAACAACTTCCTCTAGAAAAAGATGAAAAACATGAAAATAATGAGATCTCAATAAATTATTTAAACTATGGTAAGATTTGGGATCAAAATGAAATTGTTCCTGATGATATATTTGCTTTCAATGTGTCCTTTGAAATATGTGAAAATGATGATGATCCAGAACCACGATCAATGGACGAATGTCAAAAAAGACCTGATTGGCAAAAAATGGCAAGATGTTATCCAAGTAGAGCTAAACTCGTTAAGGAAACGAGAGGTTTTTGGACCGATTGTCCAAACGCCAGATGGCGTAAAACTTGTTGAATATAAATGGGTATTTGAACAAAAGAGAAACGAAAAAATGAAGTTACAAGGTACAAAGCAAGACTTGTAGCTCAAGGTTTCTCACAAAAACCTGGCATCGATTATAAGGAAACATATTCTCCTGTTATAGATGCAATCACATTTCGGTTCTTGATAAGCCTTGCAGTCTCTGAAGGGCTTGATATGCAATTAATGGATGTCGTTACAACATATCTATTCGGATCCCTAGACAGTGAGAGATATATATATATATATATATATGAAAATCCTAATGGATTTGTAATATTCGATGAAATAAAATCAAAACCTCATAACATGCATTCTATAAAATTACAAAGGTCTTTGTACGGGTTGAAACAATCCGAACGAATGTGGTACAAACGTCTTAGTGATTATTTACTGAAAGAAGGATATGTAAATAATTCGCTTTGCCCATGTGTCTTCATTAAAAGATCATCAACAGGATTTGTGATTATTGTTGTATATATTGATGATTTAAATATAGTGGGAAACCACGACGACATCGTTAGAGCATCCGAATACTTGAAAAATGAATTCGAGATGAAAGAACTTGGAAAAACAAGACTTTGTCTTGGTTTGCAAATTGAACATTTTTCAAGTGGAATACTTGTCCATCAATCAAATTATATTGAAAAAATATTAAAAAGATTTTATATGGACAAAGCACATCCATTGAGCTCTCCAATGGTTGTCAGATCACTTGAAGTGGATAAGGATCCATTTCGACCTCATGAAAGTGATGAATAGTTACTTGGTCCGGAGGTACCATATTTAAGTGCAATCGGTGCACTTATGTATCCTGCAAATTGTACAAGGTCTGACATTGTTTTTGCTGTCAACTTACTTGCAAGATACAGCTCTTTACCAACTCGAATACATTGGAATGGTGTTAAACATATTTTCCAATATCTTCGAGGAACAAGTGACATGGGTTTATTCTACTCGAGAGGGGTAAAATTGAATCTTCAAGGTTATGCTGATGCTGGATTTTTATATGATCCCCACAAGGCCCGTTCTCAAAGGGGATATGCATTCACATGTGGTAATACTACTGTATCATGGAAGTCAGTAAAGCAAACTATGGTTGCTACTTCTTCCAACCATTCTGAAGTACTTGCAATTCAAGAAGCAAGTCGTGAATGTGTATGGTTGAGAAACATGATTGAACATATTCAAGAATCATGTGGATTGTCTTCAATAAAAAATTATCCAACCATATTATATGAAGATAACGCAGCATGTATTGCACAATTAAGTGAATGATTCATAAAAGGGGATAGAACAAAACATATTTCACCAAAATTCTTTTATGTGCATGAACTTTAGAAGAATAGTGAAATTGATGTCAAGCAAATCCGATCGAGTGATAATCTTGTTGATTTATTCACAAAAGTCTTACCAACTACGACATTTAAAAGGCTTATATATGGTATTGGCTTGCGTAAACTTAAAGACATTGCAAGTAAAGAAACTGAACAAGTTTCACCCATGTTCACATGAGGGGGAGTTATTGATTAGTGTATTGCACTCTTTTCCCTTAGCTATGGTTTTATCCCATTGGGTTTTCCTAGCAAGGTTTTTAATAAGGCAATCTTAACAATATTATGTCCGTCTTAATATTTATGAGAATAGTGTACTATTTTTCTTTTACTATATTTTTTCCCACATGGTTTTTCTTAGTAAAAATTTTAACGAGACACAATGTCTAAGCAAGTGTCATCGAAGGGGGAGTGTTGTGAAGTGTGGATGACCATGCATGCACATCAACATATTGTGTAGTCATGTAACTTGTATTGTCATTTCCAATGTACACCAACTCTTCCATGTATTGTCAAATTACTTGTAATGTGTTGTATAACATGGGGTGTATTTGTTAATTGTCCCACATTGATTACTTGTAATGTGTTGTATGACATGGGGTGTATATGTTAATTGTCCCACATTGTAAAGATACATTTATCATCATCACCAAATGGCCTATATAAAGGGTGCTAACCTCATTGTAAGAACACATCAAGTTGAATGAAAACTTCTCATTCCAACTATTCATTTCTTCTCCCCTCCTTTGTAGTAAATATTTGTAGTAGTAGAAGTTCTTAGTCTTCTATTTTCTTCTCTAGTTCTAGCAAGTTCCAACTCAATTTACAACATATTGATATTTGAAAGGAGAAATCTCAACATTGAATGGCCTGAACATACTCCAACACCTGGAAGGATCAACTTCAAGGTTTCTTTTTGAAACAAAAATTGAAAGAAGAAGAAGAAAAGAAGCAACAAATGGTGGTGTCCATGCACATCACGTCACAGTTCACACTACTCACTCTACCATCGATTTAAGATTTCCATTCTACACAATCTACTTCGATCCCTCTAGCGTTCCCTCTGTGCGTGCGTTAGTCTCACATCGATCTCCTTAACAATCTCTGTATTTGCGCGTCATCGGATCAATCTCTCATCTTGATCTCTGCGTATGTTGGCCTCACGATTATGGGTGATAACAAGGCTAAAAATGATAGAAACAACATGTCATTCAAATTAGCCTCAACAAAAAATAGAAAGGATATAGTTGAAATTTTGAGTAAGTGGATAGAGATGAAACTAAATTTAAGTACCAATGATTTTAGACAGCCTCCACACACACAACAAACGAAAACAACTCTCTTCTCCGATGCGCAACAATGAATTCGACAAAGGCCGAGTTCGAGGACACGTGAGGGATATATTAGATGTTTTCTTAAAGTATTGTGTTGGAATCGTAGATAATCTTAGTTGGTGAAAAATTAAAAACATTAATGAAGAGGAAAGAACCATGGAGGAACCGTGAGGAGAGAGAAGGGAAGAGAGAACCGAGTAGAAGAGAGAAACGTGGAGGAGAGAAAAAAATCCTTTAAATCCCACTTTATTAGGAAAACAAGCCTATTAATTTGGACTTATCAATTAAATTACCAATTTATCCTTAATTTTAATTATTTCTATCAATTCATAGGGTCATTATTGAGACTTTTTCAAATTACTTCTTGCTTATATTAATTTTATCAATATAGATACTATGAACAATAAATAAAAAGTTGATCAAAACATTTACTGAGGAAGTACCAAGGGTCCAAAGATATATGTGACTAGAAAACTTGCACGTACAGTAAACCAAAAATCAATCAAATCTAACCCTTAAACCACAAAGAAAAGATACCTCCAAAGTCTTTTTTTGGAATGGTATATTTGGAAACTGATAACTGTTTTAGAAACCAACATCCACTAATTCCCCTTTTTAGGAAACTAACTCCTTTTAGTTGGGATTCACCCATACAAATTGACTTCTAGTAGTTAAATCATTAGGAATCAAAGCTTAAATCTCACAAATATTCAATTTCCATTCAAGTAGTTATCATTTACAATTGAGAAAAATTAGGGAAGTAAGGATGCATAGAGACACGATTAGACAAAGATTCGTGGGAATGATAGAGAGAGGAGATGATTTAGGAAAAGTTAAAAAGTTAAATAAAGATCCGTTTTAAAAATTAAGTGTGTTTGATTTCCAATTATGCCCCTTTAATTAATTTGTAACTGTTTTTAAACCAATTAAAAAAATCAAATTATGGGTAATATTGGAATAAGTTTAAATTTTAAACTAATAAAATCCTAGGGAAGATTGACATGTATATATATATATATATTCAAACTCATAAATAATAAATAAATAAATTACTTATCTTATAATTATTTAATATTTATTTTAAGTATTTTTTCAACATTATTTGTATTTTAATGTTTTTTTAGATAAAGGAAGAGGAGTTATTGATCCAAAAGTAACGAAACAAAATAGAAAGAAGATAATTTTATCCTTGTACCCTGTACATAAAGTATTTATCTTATAATTATTTAAAATGTCGTACGTAGAGTGATAGAGATGTAGCTCAATACTCTTAACATCCTAGGATTAAACCCTATTCATTAACATATATCATTATTTATCTATACTATTATAATAGCAATCCCCAAACGGTTAACCGTGAAGCCTTTTTGGCTAAATCTCCCAAGTATGCCCTTATTAACTTAAATGAAAACAATTCAAAAAAAGGATAATTTCGTAAGTTAATTATCAAATCTAATTTAATTGACGGTTTCACATAAAAAAAACCCTTCAAAATTGGCGATTAAAAGTCGAATTGAAAAACAAAATGCTCCGCGCCTCTTCTTCCTCTTCCACGCCTCTTCTTCCTCTTCGCCGATTCGCCCAAAAAAAAAGGAAAAAAACAACTCCGCGACCGCCGTCTTCGATTTCTTCTTCTTCCTCTTCGCCGATTCGTCTTCTTCATCGTCGCATCGCGACCGCCGTCTTCGCCGATTCGTCTTCTTCATCAGATTCCTCTTCGCCGATTCGCGATCTAAGCGCTGAAGAATACATCGCAGCGGCGCCACACCACACCGAAGAGGCGTTCGTCGCTCCGATTCGACAAAGCGTCTGCAGCTCGACGTCGCTCGTAGATCTCTTGCGCCGAAGCAGATCGGTAATTGTTCCTTTTGTTTCCTTCTGGTCCTACGGTTTGAGAAGCGTATGAGAATGTTTGAAAGGTCTTTGTTTTCTTATCAGTGTTTGTAGATCGGATGGATTTATGCTTGATTGCTTATCTTGGGGGTTTAGGAGGGTTTGAAGCGTGATACCTTGAATTTGAGTTGGGAAGTTGCGATTTTTCGTCTAATTGTAGGACATCCTTACAAAAAAAAAATTAATCGAATTGAATCTACAACAACGTCAAAAACTGATTTTTTTTTTGATCTCTCTGTTTCCCTGTTTAGTTATAACTAGCATGTACACCACAATTTCATCAAATTCGTGGGATTTCACCAATTCTTCAACTTTTCCTTTTCGGGTATCATCGCAAATTCCCAATACTCTGATGGGTCAAATTGCTTTTGTTGGTCAATCCTAATTTTGCTTTTGTTGCTCTATCATCTGTTTCAAGTTCAAATGTTGTTGAAGAGATTCATAGAAGTCGGTTCCCAGGAAATTTTCTCTTTGGGACTTCAACTTCATCATACCAGGTGAGTGTTTAATTACCACTCTTTTTAATTGATTCAATTCTCATCTATTTCTCTGTATCTATTTAATGTGTACATTTTTTTTTTTGTACGTAGATTGAAGGGGCAGCTTATGAAGATGGAAAGGGACTCAACAATTGGGATGTTTTTAGTCGCATTCCAGGTGATGAACAAAATAATCTCATTATATGTTAAATTTGATCTTAAAAAAAAAAAAAACCCGAAATCCGTAGCGGGCTCCTTCGAGAGAAAAACGCGATAAGGAAGAAGAAGAGGAAAGAAATCGGGAGAGAGATAGAGACACAGAGAGCGCGAGGAAGGTGAGTTGATTTTAAATATGATGACATACTTAGATTATTTTCTGTTATTGCAACTGCAGGAGTGTGCCCCCTCAAGGGAAAACAATTGCTCGCCTTCGGGTTTGTTTGGCTCGTACTCGAATGTGTTCTTTTTGGTGTATTATATGATGACATACTTAGACTTTAAATATGGAACCTTCAAAGAGTTTGAGATGCATTAACGCGATCCATAAATTAGGTTTCTTTTTGTTGCTTTTGTTTTTCTTTTTTCATTTGGTTATAGAAACCTCTTTTTATTTGATAGAGATAGAGATGTTCCACACACTAATATTTTCTTTCATATAGTTCTATTAATTTAGTGGCTATGTTTTACACATATATTGATCTCATGCAGACACCTATATTTATCTACCTAGAGCACAATCGAATAGATTGAGTTTGAGGAGGAAAAGAGATGATCTGCTTTGGCACGTGCAATTCAATCCAAGGTTGTTGCTTTTGTTTTTCTTTTTTCATTTGGTTATAGAAACCTCTTTTTATTTGATAGAGATAGAGATGTTCCACACACTAATATTTTCTTTCATATAGTTTTATTAATTTAGTGGCTATGTTTTACACATATATTGATCTCATGCAGACACCTATATTTATCTACCTATAGCACAATCGAATAGATTGAGTTTGAGGAGGAGAAGAGATGATCTGCTTTGCACGTGCAATTCAATCCAAGGTTGTTGCTTTTGTTTTTATTTTTTCATTTGGTTATAGAAACCTCTTTTTATTTGATAGAGATAGAGATGTTCCACACACTAATATTTTCTTTCATATAGTTCTATTAATTTAGTGGCTATGTTTTACACATATATTGATCTCATGCAGACACCTATATTTATCTACCTATAGCACAATCGAATAGATTGAGTTTGAGGAGGAGAAGAGATGATCTGCTTTGCACGTGCAATTCAATCCAAGGTTGTTGCTTTTGTTTTTATTTTTTCATTTGGTTATAGAAACCTCTTTTTATTTGATAGAGATAGAGATGTTCCACACACTAATATTTTCTTTCATATAGTTCTATTAATTTAGTGGCTATGTTTTACACATATATTGATCTCATGCGACACCTATTTTTATCTACCTAGAGCACAATCGAATAGATTGAGTTTGAGGAGGAGAAGAGATGATCTGCTTTGGCATATGGAATTCAATCCAAGGTTGTTGCTTTTTTTTTTCTTTTTTCATTTGGTTATAGAAACCTCTTTTTATTTGATAGAGATAGAGATGTTCCACACACAAATATTTTCTTTCATATAGTTCTATTAATTTAGTGGCTATGTTTTACAAATATATTGATCTCATGCAGACACCTATATTTATCTACCTCGAGCACAATCGAATAGATTGAGTTTGAGGAGGAGAAGAGATGATCTCGCTTTGGCATATGGAATTCAATCCAAGGTTGTTGCTTTTGTTTTTCTTTTTTCATTTGGTTATAGAAACCTCTTTTTATTTGATAGAGATAGAGATGTTCCACACACTAATATTTTCTTTCATATAGTTCTATTAATTTAGTGGCTATGTTTTACACATATATTGATCTCATGCAGACACCTATATTTATCTACCTAGAGCACAATCGAATAGATTGAGTTTGAGGAGGAGAAGAGATGATCTGCTTTGGCATATGGAATTCAATCCAAGGTTGTTGCTTTTGTTTTTCTTTTTTCATTTGGTTATAGAAACCTCTTTTTATTTGATAGAGATAGAGATGTTCCACACACTAATATTTTCTTTCATATAGTTCTTTTAATTTAGTGGCTATGTTTTACACATATATTGATCTCATGCAGACACCTATATTTATCTACAAAGAGGCCATCTCATCACTGAAATGGTTTTATGTTAGTATATAATTTTCCACTATCAGTGATAGTATATTATTGTTTTGACCTTGAGTTCACATTGCTAAAAGATTTCCATACAACATAATTGAATTGGAGCTTTATTAATTGTAGGGATCGGCAAAAATGCTCCAAAGAGAGATTACTCCCTTAACCATTCGAATCGTCACGAGTATTCGATGCATTTTCTTCCATCTCCATTTTAGCTACAATTTTTGGGAACGGGATACCGCTGAAATTCAAGTACTACTCCGGATCGAGCTCTTACTTTATTATACTAATTAGAATTTAACCATATAAGATTTAAATTTCTTAACTACAACATGCATGTGTTCATTCAAAGCCACTCTTGCTCCCCCAACTACGGAAATATGGTTAAAGGCCTTCGATGTGTTACATTGTGATATTCTTTACATTCTACTCCTCTCATTGCTTTGTTTCGGTTATTGGACGTTTGGCAATATCTCGTAACACATTGAATACATTCCTTGCAATATCTCGTAACATATTGAGTCATGACTTCATCAATTTTTCCAAAAACAATCAAAGGTTACCTTCCGGAAAATTGTTCTATTACCGATCAAAGAATGCACATCGCGAGGCTTAGCACTTCCACAAGCATATGCCCCCGCTCCTCTATT
The DNA here is from genome assembly GCA_039657365.1 of Stephania yunnanensis. Taxonomy (NCBI): domain Eukaryota; kingdom Viridiplantae; phylum Streptophyta; class Magnoliopsida; order Ranunculales; family Menispermaceae; genus Stephania; species Stephania yunnanensis. Next base: position 51,212,271 of record CM077588.1, on the reverse strand, counting down.
AATCGAGCCTATGTAATGGCCATTGTACTTGGTTCAATACTCATATTCTTAGTTCTATTCTTTGGATTTTTTTCGCTTTCGTGATATTATTTTTGTTTTACTTAAAAAATTCATGTCGTATAACTGTTGATTAATTTATATTTCTCTCCTATATAATTTAGGTTTGATGATCACATAAGTTTGGTTGAGATATTTGTCATTTACTCCAAACTTCTACACGAAACACCTACACATGCAACAATAAAAAAAAATTAAACTTTAATTTTTTGTATTGTGGTTTTTCTGAAAAAGAAAAGTGCTCAAGTGTTATCAGAACATCTCTATTTGCTTCACGTGCAACGCACGTGCCCGTTGACTAGTATTATTATAATAGCAATCTCAAAACGGTTAACCGTGAAGCCTTTTTGGCTAAAAGTTCCAACAATGACAGTGTGAATTGATAAAAATGGTTAAAATTAAGGATAAATTAGTAATTTAATTGATAAGTCCAAATTAATATGCGGTTTTCCTAATAAAGTGAGATTTAGAGGATTTTTTTTCTCTCTTCTTCTCTCTTCCCTTCTCTCTCTAATATCTCCCTCACGTGCAACGCAAATTCTACTACTAGTTTATTTTAAAACATTTTACGACCGGGCTTAGGTTTAATGAGATGGAAAAGGGAACACCCAAATTCTACTAACTGTTCGTGAGCATGAGTGGGCCAGGTGAGCCCAAGCCCACTAAGAGGTCCAGTTGTATAGCATGTCCATTCTCCAGCTCGTGACTTAACAATCATGTATCATGGGGAATACCAAGAGGCCCACTAAGAAGTCCAGTAATGCTAGAGTAACTCACTTTGAACATTTAATGGGTCCAAATGAATGTCCTGCCATGCGATACACTTAGGGAGTGTGAGCGCACATCACATAAAAGAACATCTACTTGGACCTACATTAATTACTTAAAGTGGGTGTCTAAAGTTGGTTACCATAACATTTTCTTTAATTTATTTTAGTTTATTACAATTAGAACTAGCACCTTAATTAAATGTGGCAGTGAACCCACCCACCAATGATTAGCACGTACACTCTGCTGTGCCATTGAGCAATCAATCAAGTACGCAGTACTACAGCATATACACAAACAAAAAAACAATACTAGTATATAACATAAGGTGTGCATAGTATAGTAGTATATATTAATTAATGCATGAACAGTGCGCACACTCTAAATAATTTATGTGTACATATATATATACAGTTGGTATACGTAGTGTGAGGTTGGGATCAACAGCGCACGCGCATGGAAAGCAGAGAGTCAGAGACGACACCGGACACTCCCACGTACTCACTACTCTTCATCAACACTTCACCTCATCTCTCACTATAGCACTACTATACTTGTTCATTGTTTGTAGCACTACTAGCTAGTGCTGTACAATTCATGACCTTCTCCTCGAAAAGTGGTCTTTTGTCAATATATATGCATACATGCATGTTTGTTCTTCAATAAAATATATATATAGTCCTCTCTATAATACGCAACATATATATATATATATATATATATTATATGTACAAATATTTAGAGCTAGATCTAGAGAGAAGTGTTGGAGAAGAAAGGCCGGCCAGTGGTGTTGATGGTATTGAAATGCATAAACAAGTGATTTGCATTTGTCGATGCATTTTGTCTTTTGGTGGCATGTCCTTGGATCTCCCATGCTTTCCATCATATGTCTGTCATTTCTTCTGTACCAAACATTCTTCATTCCCCAATACACACACACATATACGCCCACATCGCTCCTTCATTAATTTCTTCAATTTCTTATGCACAATAATATATAGGTGGAAAGCTAGTTGCAGACTATACATGGTCACACGTGGATTTATTTTTACTTTTTTATTTATTATTTATTTTCACGCGCACCATTTTGTTCACTATTAATTATACTAAATCGAATATAATAAAAAAATCTGATCAATAATCGACTTCAATTAATTTAGAATTGAAACTATGTTGTTGTTGTTGTTGTTTGTTTGTTTATTTTCACTCTCTTAAAGGAACGAATATTTCTTGCCACTCAAATCAACTAGTTAATTTGTCGGTACACATACGAGCAAGCAAACAGTGCCATAAATGGCTAGCTATGTAACCAATATATATATATATATATATATATATAAAAGCAAGCTAGCTAGCTTGGCTGCGCGCAATGGTATATTTATAAGGTATAACTCTTTCAATAATTAATATTTAGTCCTCGTACTTATAATTAAATTGGAAGAAATATATGTATATATAGTTTGTTTGAGCGTGTCCCATGTGATTGAGTCATGGGCTAAGTATAGAGAGTGATGCACACACTTAATTGTATATGCAAGGCCAAGAAGGCCAACTCATGTCTTCAATGCTGCACGCCTGTCGTTCTATAGCTAGTCCAGCTGATTATAAATTATATATGCATTCAACTAGCTATAGCCGCTCTTACATATATTCAATGTACAACCGAACATATATAGCTAGGTTATTCCTTCGATCTAGCTAGCTTCGCTAATATATACTATATATAAATTAAATAATTACCATATAAGGGGATGGCTCGTAGGATTTAGTATGAGGTTATTTGAGCTTTATATTGCACAAGTTGTGATTTTTTTTTTATTAAAAAAATATAAATTAATTAATCGATCTCTTTTTCAAAAAAAAAAAATACTTATAATTTATTAGAGTAGTGCTATTTGGATTAATAAATTTAAATTTAAAAGTCATTTTTAATTTTAAATTATCCTAAACAATTAATAAAGTAAATACGATTACTTATAAAATTAATATAATACTGCTCCTATAAAACCATTGAGTTGATTAAGGCTTTAATTATTAAGGATACATAATTATTAATGAACATGGTGTCATAATGCAACTAGCCATTTGTCGTCCACTCTTGATCAGTCAAAATAGATTACCACTAGTTAATATGAATGTGTAAGTTGAATAGGTAACAAAATAATTACTGCAAAAGCATAGTGAAACTTTTTTGTCATGGTTAAGAAGAGCTAGTATCAAGTGCTTAGATATTGATTTACTGATTTATCGGCTTGCGCCTGTTAAAATTCTCTAGACCATCAATACTAATTAAAGGAAGATCATCACTTATGTACTTCTTTATGTAGTTATATTTAATCGATATAAGACTAAACATTTCGGTCCACACATCTCAACAATCACCTTAGATCGAAATTCATCAAGTGCTTAGGATTTTCGATTTATTTGCGCTTTGTTAAAGGTCTAGACCATCAATACCAATTAAGGGAAGATCATCACTTATGTACTTCTTTATGTAGTTATATTTAATCGATATGGGACTAAACATTTCGGTCCATACATCTCAACAACCCACCTTAGACCGAAATTCATCCAAGGGTTTTTTTTAACAGGTCTCAACCGAACATCATCGCTTATGTACTTCTTTATGAAGTTATATTTAATCGATGTAGTGGGACTAAACCTTTCAATCTATACATCTCAACAATCCACCTTAGATCGCACTTCTCCTTCGCTAACACCGATACTGCTCCTAACTTAACAACCTTCAACTCTTATAGGTATGGGGTTTAATCTCAAAAGGCCTCAATATTAGTTGGGAGGAGTTAATCACTTATATACTTCATTTCGAAGTTTCATTTAATCGATATGGACTAAATTTTGGTCACTCATCTTCAACACTCCCTCATGGATCGAAAGCACATGATCCAGATGGCTTTTTTCTCTCAGGTCTCATCTGAATCATGAGCTCTGATACCATGTCGAGACTCTCCAGACCACGCTGCAAATGCATGTGAGCCCGTGGATCTCCTCCGCTAGCACCGATACTATCCCCAACTTAACCACTTTTCAACTTATAGGTGTAGGGTTTTATCTCAAAATGCATCGGTACTAGTTAAGAGGAGATCATCACTTATGTACTTCTTTATAAAATCATTTAATCGATGTGAAACTAAATATTTCGGTCCACGCATCACAACAATAATGCCTACCTTAATTACCTGCACTATGGTACGTATGTTTTTTTTTTTATAAGAAATAAAACCACAACTTAATTGTCCACTATGAGGCTCTAACTCCCAACCTCTTATACAAATAACTTCATACCACTATGGTATGTATATAAACTACAACACATATACAACTCAATTGGTGTGACTTGAACTCCTATCAATGCTAGATAATCTAAATATGTGCCAGCCACTAAACCAATTGCAATGGTTAATTGGTGTTAACACGAATGCATACATATATAATTTTTTAATAAGTAAAAACCACAACTTGCCTCCACTGATATTAACATCTAACCTCTTGTACACGAGGCCCATATCATATTAGTGAGTCACTCACTTAATTGATTACGTACATACATATATAAATTTATAATGGAGCTAACGTGTTGAGTTTTGTGAATTGAAAAAATTGAGTTGAAATGGCTGCCCCTACATATGATGTATAAGTGCCCAAATGTTGATTAATTTGGTGCAGACATTATGTGGAAAACCAAATAGTTATATATAGCGGATGTGTTTAGCAAAAATATACTATCTGAAGAGTATATCTATATATTTACACTATACACGCGAAAAAAGAAAAAGAAAAGATCAATACTAGGTATGCCTGTAGATCATGAGTTGTCCTTCTATGTCAATGCATTTGTTTAAAACATTTTTGCACAAATGCTAGCCACGTATAATAAAAATTATATAAGGTGGTAAAATTAATGTAGTCTCTTATTTGTTTTGTTTAATTTCTTTATTTGATAAATTAAATAGAATGTTCGAAGAGTTGTGGCTTGGTCGGGCGCTCATCATAAACAATGGCTTGGCATACCTAGGAATAAGAACTAGCATTCTTAAATAATAGTACTTTACAAAGAAACATAGTTTGCACAAAGCTTTAATTATATATACATGGACTTTTTAAAATATATATATTCATTGTCCGTGCAAATTAGTTATTTTGAGGCATTTATATATGTTCCCTCTTAACTTTTTTTTTGATAGGAACTAGACTTTATTTTATATAATCAAATAAATAAATATGTACATGGCGAAAAAAATGTCTTATCCTAAAATAAAGTCGTAAATAACCTCCTACTAGTTTATTAGGGGAACGTGTCGTCCATCTAAAGCATCATATCTACGTACATGTTTCAGTCATTATATCGAATCAAATCATCAATAATGCATAACTCAATTTAATATGGTGTCGCACTCTCACCAAATCAACTAGGTTAATTAAACCCATGAGTGATTGTGCAACTGAACTATATAAAAGTGGGGAAAATAAAAGTACATATATAGCTGATCGTCCTCCAATGCAATCTACTCATTCCCCATTCCCTCTTACTCTAATTCGATCATTCTATGCTGTAATGTTGAATATTAAGTCACGCTTACTTGCAATAAATGTGATATGTGAATTGATCACAGTATTTTAGCATGCATATTTTGATGTATAATTTATTTTATAATGAATATAATTGGAATAAATTAATTTTAAAGAGAAAGTACTACAAGATATATCCTGACCTGCACAAATGTGATCTTGACTGATATGTACAAGAAATTTATTTTAAGAGAGAACACCAAAAGTTAATTTTGTTTTAAGTAATATTCATTTATATATGCTTTAAAATTATGCACAAAATCTTGTGGTGATCCTCTTTGTCGGGTTCATTAGTGTGAATTTTGAGTAATTAGCAAATTGACCCCCTCATATATAATTCGATCCAACCATATTAATTAAGTTGGAATAGCTAGGGTCAACTATATGACAAGGAGAGTAAGTCCCCAATTTCAATTCAATTTTATCTTTTATGTTAGATTCAATCTGATTCTTAAGCCAGTGATCAACCAATCTCATCAATTCATGATTAGTCTACCAAATCAACTATGAATATATGATTATATCATATCTTGCAATCTGGAGAACAATTAAATTAATTTTACCAACAAAGGAATCGAATAATAATATGGTGGTTCAATACATATAGCCAACTTCGAAAAAAATTTCTGAGGAAAAAAAAAAGTTGAATTTCTCTCGATCGCAAAGATGAAATAAGCGCACACATTTTTATTACTCTATACTATACATTTTGTGAATTTATTTAAAGTTTGTCCGAAAATTGATTAGTCAACATCGCTGTTGACACCAAATGTTTACTGTAGAAAAAAATGTCAAAAGACCAACAAAGCAACAATATTTACCAGGCCATTGTGCCAAAGTATTTCAGTGAGTGTTGAAGTTCAAGCATAACTTCCAAGGGTTGGAGAAACAGTAGCTCAACAAACTCGTCGAGTTTACTTATTTTTCATTTATATAGTAAATCAATATTACATCTCAGCCGTCCATATGGTTACATCTTAACCATTCAATTACAAACACACTCAACACACACATACAACACTTACACCTCATACCACCACAAATAAACCTCGAGATATACATTACAATATCTTAATGATTAACTCTAACATCCCCCCTCAAACTAAGGGGAAGTGAAATGATACTTAGTTTGGCCAGCAAGTAGTGAAACCATGAGGCTGAAAAAGCCTTGGTAAAAATGTCGGCCACTTGATCAATATAATTAACATGATGCACATTAAGAAGACCATACAACACTTTATCTCTAACATAATGAATATCTAACTCAACATGTTTTGTGCGAGAATGATATACCGGATTATTGGCCAAAGCAGCAACACTCATGTTGTCACACCATACTGTAGGAGTAGCACCAAGAGAAACCTGCAATTCTGATAACAAAGACTGAATCCAACTAATTTCAGTAGTTACCTGAGCAAGAGCTCTATATTCAGATTCAGTGTTGGACCGAGCAACAACCTGTTGTTTCTTAGATTGCCAAGAAATCAAGTTAGAACCCAAAAACACTGCATAACCAGCCACAGATTTTCTATCATCCACAGACGCAACCCAATCAGCATCAGAATAGCTAGTGAGAAACAAATCAGAATTCGGCTTAAACCAGATACCCGAATCTGCTGTGCCTTTAAGGTATCTCAAGACTCTCTTAAGAGCTTGCCAATGTACAACATAGTAGGGAACTACTGAAATTGACTTAGAGTATTAACAATATAAGCAATGTCAGGCCGAGTATTAACAAGATATTGGAGACCACCAAGTAAACTCATATAAAGAGTTTTGTCGGTGAAAGAAGCACTACCATCCTTGTACAACTGCTTCCGAGCAGCAAAGGGAGTATCAATGGGCTTTGCATTGGACATGCCCCCTTTTTGTAACAATTGTTGAATGTAAGCTGTTTGAGTGAGGTACAGTCCTTTGGTAGTCCTATGAGCTTCCATACCCAAAAATAAATTGAAATCTCCTATATCTTTTAATGCAAACTTACCATTCAACCTATCAATAAAAGATTGAATAAAAGTTTGTTTTGAGCTCTGTAATTATAATATCATCCACATACACCAGCACATACAACACAACTTATTCTTGATGAAATATGAACAAAGAGTTGTCAGCTTTTGAATTGTGGAAACCCCAAGACAATAAAATGGTTTTCAACGGATCAAACCATGCACGAGGAGCTTGACGAAGACCATACAATGCTTTATGTAATTTACATACAACAGTAGGTTGAGAAGTATCCACAAATCCCATAGGTTGATTTGTGTATACTTATTCGACCAACTGACCATTCAAGAAAGCATTGTTGATGTCAATTTGTCTCAAAGACCACCCAAAATGGACTGCCAAAGATAAAATAACACGAATGGTAGAAGCCTTAACCACATGACTATATGTCTCATCAAAATCGATTTCGGGTACTTGTTTAAAACCTTTGGCCACTAATATAGCCTTATACCGATTGATGGACCCATTATAATTCTTTTTCACAGAAAAGATCCATTTATTGCCAACAATATTTTGATCGGGAGAAGAAGGAACAAGAGACCAAATACCAATTTTCATGAGGGCCTGATATTCTTGATCCATGGTTGCTTCCAATGAGGAATTTGAAGAGCAGCAGCCACTGAATGAGGAATATCATCCTCATGATGTGAGGTATTAGTTAAAAAGCACTCTCTTTAGGCTGATTCCATCTTTAGCTCTAGTAATCATTGGATATGTGTTTTGTGGAATGCCAAAATCAGACCTTAACTCATGTTCAGTAGAAGGTGTAACATCTGCTGAAGTTGAAACATTAGAAATCTCATATGAATTAGAAGACCATGATGCAGACCCTGACAGAGGCTAATTTGGAACAAGTAAAGGAAAGCTAGTAGTCGACTCAGGAGTGGAAGTTGTTGTTATAGAATTACCAGAAGAAAATAAAGAGTCATAAGGAAACTCATTTTCATGAAAAACAACATTCCTGGTGATATAAATCCTCCCAAATGGACTCAAACATTTGTAGCCCTTATGTTGACTGCTATACCCCAAAAAAATACACTGCTCAGATCTGAACTGATATTTATGATCATTGTATGGTCGTAAATATGGAAAACAAGCACATCCAAAAACTTAGAAGATTGTAATCTGAAGAGACTTTAAACAATTTTTCAAAAGGAGACAACCCGTTCAAAATTTTGGTAGGTAGACGATTAATAAGAAATGCAGTTGTAGCACATGCATCCCACCAATATTTCAATAGTAATTTGCCATGAGCTAGTAGTGTAAGACTCATTTCAACTATATGCCTATGTTTACGCTCAACTCTACCATTCTGTGCATGTGTATGAGGACACGGGTGTTGAAAAACTATATCACAAGAATAAAAAATAGACTGGAATGATCGATACTCTCCTCCCGAGTCAGCTTGAACTCTCTTTATAGTAGAGCTGAACTGATTTTCAACCATAGACTTGAAATGCATAAAAACTTTCAATGCATCAGACTTCAGTTTTAAAGGATAAAAACAAGTAAATCGTATAGAATCATCAATAAAATGTATGTAATAATTGAAACCACTTGGAAAAGTAATTGGTGCAGGACCCCACAAATCAGTATGGATTAAATCCAAAACATTATTCGATATTTTACTTGATGAATGAAATGGTAATGCATGACTCTTTCCCAGTGGACATGACTAACACATATCAGTAATTGAGCTGAAATGAATATGAAGTTTATGATGCATAACCTGTTGAAGTGTCTTTTATGCAGGGTGACCAAGTGGAGTGCCAAAGTTTAGACAAACTTTATTGGACATAAACAAAGCAGCATGTGATGTAGATAACTGTGCAGGTGAATCAGAGATGCGATAGAGACCATTTTGTAATGTTCCGTGAAGAAGAATCTCATTGGTTTGGATATCCTTTGCGAAACAGACATGAGGATGAAACTCGATCAACACATTGTTGTCTTTCGTTAACTGAGAGACATTCAACAATTTTTTTTGATGTTAGGCACACACAAAGTGTCGTGAAAAGATAATCTAGAGCCAACATATGGAATGCAAGCAGACCCTATACTAGCAATTTTTAGCAATTAACCATTACCAACTATTAAAGACTGTGTACCTGAATAAGGTGAATTGTTCATTATTTGAGAATAATCTCCAGTGACATGTGAAGTTACACCACTATCTATGTACCATGAACTATCATGTCCAGTTTCTAATGTAGTAAGGAAAGATGATGGTGTATGAAATGGATGATTAAATGACCTCATTTGTGACGCTGAATATTTCCAGTTTGAGTACCCATATACTTCATGTCTGCTCTGTAATAACAGACTGCTACATAATGGCCAAATTTCCACAAATCTTACATGTAGGTTTACTATTGCTACTAGATGATCGAAAACCTCCTCGGCCTCGAAATCGACCAATTCCACGACCTCTGGATCCCCATTTCCCTATATTACCATTATTGTTCCAGTTTTGGACATTCGATTTGAACCACTTCCTTTTACTTCAGCAGCATTTACAGAAGGTGAATCACATATCACCAAAGAATTAATGTCTTAAGTAACATTGTACTGATCCAGTGTTTCTTCAAACCCTATCAGAGTAAAGTATAGTTTTTGCCACTGCAGGTCACACCTTCCTTGCAAGAACGTTGTAATCGGCAGATAGTCTCTATCTAATCCAATTAGCACACTTGAAATCAATCATCTGTGCTTAACACTGACCCAACAATGGTCAGGTTATCTGAGATGCCCTTCATCTTTGAAAGATATTCACTCATTTTCATGGTACCTTTACGGGTTGTATGAAGTGCTTTCTTGAGTGATTGAACATGGACTCTATTGTTAGATCCATAGTATGCCTCAATCACTTTCCATAATTCATTTGTTGTTTGTTTGGGTGTATTACCTATAATCTGCATCAGGATTTGGTGTCATAGCATTTATTAACCATCCTAACATAAATCGATCTCGACTGAACCATACATTGTACTCTGGATTTAGTAATCCATCAGTCAAGATCTTGTCTGGAATAGTTAGTGCTCCAAACAAGTGACCGTCCAGATCAAACCCTTGAATAGTAGGAACCACAATAGATTTCCATAGAAGAAAATTTGATCCATCAAGTTTTACAGTAACAAACTGACTTAATGAATTACCAAATAGAGTTCCAGAACTCAAACCTGAGCCTCCACCTAAGACCAAACATGATGAAGGAGATCCCTACTCCAAGACTCCATATCTCAACGCCATCTCTGCAGATCTCTTGATTCCTTAACCAGATCTACTATCTTGAAGCGAGAACCTTTAAGATTCTTCAGATCTGTTGTCGTAAATCACCAATCACACTAAACCTTCTTTAGATCTAGTAGTTCTTTTCCAAATCTAGTGATTTCTCTAACATATCTCTTCGATTTCTCTTCCAGATCTAGTGATTTCTTTACCAGATCTCTTGATTTCTCTTCCAAATCTGATGATTTTTCCACCAGATCTCTTGATTTCTTTCCAGATCTGAGCACCAGAAACCAGACCACAAAATCTTCTTCTAAAATCTCCAAGAACTTCACTCGACTTTCACCAAAAGTAAGATCGCGAGATCTTTTTCTCCAACCTTCAAGAACATTACCAGACTCCACGGATCTAATTTCTACAACTTGGATCGATCTTGCTCTAGCGTTTGCTGATGTGCTCTGATACCATGTTGAAGTTCAAGCAGAACTCCATTAGAGTTGGAGAAATAGTAGCTCAACAAACTCGTCGAGTCTACTGTATTTTTCATTTATATAGTAAATCAATATTACATCTCAGCCGTCCATATGGTTACATCTTAACCATTACAAACAATTACACAACAACACTTACACTCATACACACATATAAACGAGATAAACATTATCTTAATGATTAACTCTCACTAGAACTCAGGTTTTTACCTATTAAAGGGGGTGTTATTAAATAATACCTAATATAGAAGTTTTAAAAAACCTACATGTATTAAAAATTAAAAGATACACATTTTCACATGACATTTAATAACACTAATAAGGGTTTTAAAACCTTTATTAAATGTCAAAAATGTTCTTAATGATTAACTCGAAAAAAAATAAAAAATAAAAATACTAGGCCCTGTGAGGCTCTAACACATTCTTTGGAGGCATAATTAATATATACCATCAGTCCTGTACCACGAAAATATATAGCAATAGATACGGATTTATGATGAGAAATGACCAAAGTTTGCGCCATTAATTCAGTGAAAAACAAAGAAATCAGAAACATGATACTTTTCTTTTTTTTCTCAAATGTAAACCTGCATCATAATATCTGTACCTAGCTTTCATCTTTTAGGCTGATCATACTCTCCTTTTTGACTGATGACCACTTTACTTTCATACCTACATTCATGTTAATAACTACTTCTCCATGTACCTCACTTTAACTACCCCCACTGCATGGTGTAATTCTCTTTGATGTGTGACTGATGAGCAAACCAGAATGACTGCCAGCCAGAAAAAAACATACGAAAGGTATCAAAGGTTGGGTGGAAAAAAAAAAAACAAAACAAAAAAAAACAAAAAAAAACAAATATAATGGGGGACTTTTGTCAAGGTGGCACATAGATGCATCACTGGTTAAAATGTAATATTTTGAAAAGTTGTGATTTTGACTTCCACTAAAGTAATATATATATAAATATTATTAAAACATTTTTGGACATTTAATAGAGATTTTAAAACCCCTATTAAATAGAGTGTTATTAAATGTCATGTAAAAATATGTTATGTTTTAATTTTTAATACATGTATAACATAGAGGTTTCTTAAAAATCTTATAAATTAGGTGTTATTTAATAACACTCCCTTTAATAGGAATTTAAAAACCTCTATTAAATATCGAAATTGTTCTAATGTATATTGGGGGCTTCCTTATAAGATATTACCAATTTCACCCTCCTAACATTAGCAAATTTCATCCCCCCTTATAGAGGGAGCTGGAGGGGTCAAAACTCACACCAAAATTAACAATACAAAGCCAACCAAATAAGATTGGTTGGAACTTCCTTATAAGATACTTGCTCCCTTCCGACCAAATAAGGCCTAATTTTTTTCTTGTCAAAAAAAAAAAAAATTATAATATATGCAAAACAGTAATTATCATGTATTTAATGTTGCTCAAATACTGTACTTTTAAAGTACTGCCTCCATTCCAACTTCCAAGCAGTTTGTCACCATTAAATGCTTTGAATAGACGATGATGCATGAGAGAGGGCACTTTTTTTTCTTGTCAATTGATGAGAAGGTACTCTACCATCAAATACGAGGAACATATTATATAAGTTGGTAAACAATAAAAGGCCACACAAGGTAAGATGGCAGAGTCACAGACCCACCTCTCCTTTTCTCTCCATTTAATCACATTTGATCCCCTTTGGCCTTTGTTTTTTATGCTCAAACGAAAAGTCCTTCACTTCTTCAGTAGTGTTGATATGGTTTGGTGTCGGCACTTGTGGACCCAGATTTATAGATACATATATTTTTGTATATAATTTTTGGCCTCTATACACATGAGCAAGTAAAGATGGGGCCCACAACCAAAAAGGCAATTTTTGGATGGAGAGAGAGTGGTTATATTTTTGTGTAACATCACCTCTCACACATAAAATGTGATCCCAGGAAAACAAAACTAACAAAACGAGTGGAAAGAGTGGGAAGAAAACAAAAGACAAACAAGTGATTCAAAACAAAGATAGTTAACCACCCTCCAAAAACAAAAACAAAAAAAAAAAAAAAAAAAAAGAGATTCATAAGAGAACTTCAAACTAATCACACTTTCCCTTTACAAAATCCCTAAAATTGCTCTATTTCAAAGCCCCCCATTTATTCAAAATTGTCGTCGTTATTGTCTCATTTCAATGGTTCTTCCTACAACACTAGAGTGACCAAAAATAGACAACAACAACAACATAAAGATCGGCCCAAATTAATCGAAGTGGGGTGCTATATGGATTAAACTTTTTCATTGTGCTCGATTAAGTGCAATTGATGGTGAGCTTTGCAAACCATTTAAATCTCTCCTAATTAATGCATCCCATGTTAATTTTAGTCTGCCCCTATCTCGTCGAATTTCTACAATTTCTATTTAGTCAAGTTTTCTAGTTGGAGCATTTATAGGAGTGACCAAAAATAGACACTCAAAATAAATACTTAGCTTCTCATTTCAATTTATGCAAAAATTAATAAACACCAACAACCATACATTCATTTCGCGTATGCAAAATGGGTTTTCTTAATGTTACACATCAAAAATCGAAAAAATAAAAATAAAAAATAAAAACTTAGGCTAATGGATCAAAATTTAGATGGGTTTTTTTTTATCAAAGGTCCTTCATGTATAATAATTATATATAATTTTTACATTAAAAAGGAAAATTAATAAAAAAAAAAAGTAGTGTGAGAGAGATAGAAAAATCAAACAAAAACAAAAATCAAAACCAAAACCAAAACCAAAAAAACGTGAGAAAAAAAGAAAGAGAGAGAGAGAGAGGGGTACATTTTTGGGACAACTAAACTAACCCTCCAAAAAACTCTTCACAATGTCCACGCTTGGCATGAAAACCCTCTTCTCCCAAATCTCCTCCGCCGTCTCTCCCCTCATCACCGCCTCAAAAAACTCCGTGGCATCAATCCTCCTCATCTCCCACCCACCCAATCTCAGCCGCTCGATCTTTCCCATCTGCTTGACCGCCAGCTGACACGTGTTATACTTTATTCTCTCGACCGCCTCCCCAAACTCACCCGCATCTCCCCCCCCGCGTCGGAAGTAGCGAGCGAACTCGGGCACCCCAATAGCCTTCATGATCCCGACTCCGGGACTCAACGCCGAGTCGCCGCTCTCGAGCGAGTCGTAGAACTCGGCCAACTCGGCCAGCATGCCCGAGTCGAACATGTCGTCGACTCGCTTCAGCAAGTATCGGTTCAAGACGGGCAGGGCGACGTCGACCCAGATGAAGCAGCAGTCGTAGTGGAGCGAGGACTCGGGCGAGTGGACTCGGCGGGTGACCAAGGCGTGGATGAATGAATTGGAGCCTCCGACAATGAGGGGGAGGCGGCGGCGGGAGAGGATGCGGGAGAGGGCGGAGCGGGCGAGGAGGCGGAAGAGGAGGAGGGGAGACGTCGCCGAGGGAGGGGTGGAGGTCGCCGAGGAGGTGGTGGGGGACGCCGCGGCGGTCGGGGAGGGGGTCTTGTTGGTGGTGATGTCTAGGCCGCGGTAGACTTGCATTTTGTCGGAGTTGATGATCTCGGCGGAGGAAGGGGAGGAGGAAGGGGGAGGTGGCGAGGTCGACCGAGAGCCGGGACTTACCGGCCCCTGTGGCGCCCATGATCACCACAATCTTCTCCTTGCCGGAAGCCGCGGCGGTGGCTCGGCATTTCGTGGGCCGCCGGAGGGAGGTGGTGGCGGTGGCGGGCGGTGGTCGGATTGGGAGGAGAAGTTGTGATTGGTACTGATGATGGAAGGAAAGTTTCATAGAAGAAACAAGACCAATGATGATATCAAGGGAATGAATGTTTTTTGGAGGAGGTGTGATTTGATTTTGAGCTCACTCATAAGAACAGCCTTTCAGAAATGCTAAGTTTCTTTTTCTCTGCCTCTCTCTCACTCTGTCTCTATGTAGAGAAGCAGAGCAGGCGCGGATGAGGTGGAGAATTTATATGAAACATATGCAGAGAGAGAGAGGGGAGAGGAGCGGGGTTTATAACCTATATATTATGGGGTATATATAACTACATATAGGTAAGGGAAATGCTAGAATGACACTTGTGTAGATTTTGATGCACAACACGCAGATGAGGACAACGAGTGGGGTTTATAACCTATATATTATGGGGTATATATAACTACATATATATATAAGTAGGGGAAATGCTAGAATGACACTTGTGTAGATTTTGGTGCATAACACGCAAATGAGGACAACGAGCGTGGCTTATAACCTATATATTATGGGGTATATATAACTACATATATATATAAGTAGGGGAAATGCTAGAATGACACTTGTGTAGATTTTGGTGCATACACGCGGATGAGGACAACACATGTGGGCTAATGTGTTTTGGGTGTGATAAGTCGTTGTTGTGATTATAGTAGTATTTTCTAATGTTATGAATCTTGAGATGGAGTTGTGTTGTGTTGTGAGTTTGGGGTGTTATTGTAACACTAACCATGTTTTTTTTTAAAAAAAAAAAAAAAAAAAAAAAAAAAAAAAAAAAAAAAAAAAAAGAATCGAAGGTATTCAGGCCTACTTAATGGGTTCTGGACTAATCCCTCGAGCCTGAGGGATTGGCGTAAAGAAATTCGTCCCCTCCCCAAGGATGCAAGGTGTCAGCAATATGGTTCGAACCCAGGATCTTTCATCAGCGAATGCCCTTTTTGCCATTGCGCCAACTCATCCTTGGGAACTTACCATGTACGTGGTTATTGAGAGTAATATGACCAATGGCTGATTGTCCTTTAACTAGTGATAGTTTAAGTCTTGAAAATAAAAACATCAACGTTGAGAGTTCTCTCCATTTATATACGATGCGCGACTCAAAGCGATTCTAAAGTAGGTAGATAGTTTAAGTATCGAGTGGTTTAGACAAAAAAAAATACTACTATATTTAGAGATGGAAAAATAAGTCATAACAAGGTAACTTGACATGCTTAACACGAAAATTAGCAATTTAAGGTTGAGCTTGCTCATATTCGTAAAGGAAAAGTAATTGTAACGCCTCCCATGTGGTTATAGAGAGTAGTACTACTGCATATAAAGAGAAAGAAATGCAAATAGTTAATAAATATGCTTATTGGGAGTTATTCATCAACTTCAGTCGATGCACATCATGATACGCATATGTAATATGCATATTCCTTCCTGGAATTAAATGTAAATATGCGCAGGATAAAAATAAAAATAAAAAATGCTATAATGACACCTCAAGTGATACCCCTATGATGTGGCAGGTGGGCTCGCATCAATGGGATCCGTGCTACAAGATGCGCACCACTATTGCGTTATGCATCGAAAATTATTTTGCGCACACTTATTATTACGTGGGGTCCTCGCGCCACATCATAAAGGCGTCATTCTAGCATTTTCCATATGTAATAATAATAAATCTACTTGGACTTATGAGTCCGAACTCATAGGGAGTTTTTAAAAAAATTTATAAATATTTAAGGGGTATAATAGAAATTTTACAAGCGATGGTTGTTTCATTAATTGCTCGAGGATGTATTTGAAATTAAAAAAAGTTTTGAGTCCGGACTCGCAAGTCCAAATAGCACTACCCATGTAATAATAAACACACCACAAAATCAAAATTGAATTGTAAAGAAAATTAACCACAACACATAGAGATGTTGACGCAGTTCAGTTTAAGGCTTACATCTGTGGGACAATGCCCAAATGTGAATAATCCACTAATGATAAAGAGTTGTAGATTTATGTAAGACCCTAACTAGTGATCCCTCACCAGGATTGCTACGCTACTCTTTGCCCTCACAATGAACTCTCACCCCAAAATACTCTTGCTAATGTCAAGTCCCCTTGACTGGTTCACGTCAAGATCCCTTTAGTAATTACAACTCAATAAAGAAAAAGAAAACAAAAGTTCAAAAGAATTGCCAGTTGCAACTGCCGAACCTAAAACCATCAAGAAGAAGAACATAACACGATCATTGATATATACAGGTTTTCTTCCTAAAAACAACATTGATGTGAGCTTTCTAAATCCCAAAATAGCATGGATGTGTTGATCATCTCTTCACACATTTAGAAAGTCGTCTAAAATTTTCTAATAGATCGTTAGGATATAAATTCAAAATAGAAAAATTCCGCTATAAAGAAACTTACATTTTCGTATAAGTTGCAATTGTCCTATTTTCAATTGCCACAATTGCAACTGTCTTGTTTACAACTGCCCCTGTTGCAACAATTTAAAACTTCACATCTAAAACTTGTATTGTACAAATAATGACAATTAATTTATACATTAATTGTTCAATTTTATAAGGGAGTGGCTAAAAGGACCTCATTTATTGCTTAGAGGACCTCGTTACTTCATCATACCCCTTTTTTGAAATTTTTTTACCAAACGAACCTCAATTTTTTTTCGAAATCCCAAAATCACCCCTGTCTTCAACTCGAAAAAAAATCATATTCATCGTCTGCAATGGCTAGTGAGGTTGTGAGAGGTTGTACTCTACTCGAATCCCGAGGATCTGCTGTTGACCGAGCACGAAGAACGAAGGACCATCGTTGCACTTTTTGGCTTACCGCGGCTGATTTGGTAAGTTTTCGACACTCTAAGCTTGTAGGTTTTGTTCCTTATGATCTTAGGCATCGTTTGGATCTAGTTTTGGGGCCATTGAATGGGTGTAATGACTTTAGGGTTTCTGGGTTACGATTCTGGGTATCCCATAATAGACGGTCACTAAGAACCTATACCATATGATAGGTGTCAGTCATGTTGAACTGATAGCTTTCAGATGTTGTCAGATTAGTCAAGCCGTAATGACTTATGTTGTTTTGGTCGGTACACACCGATATCATTGAAGAGATTTCAGATATTTTAGATCAATAGCATTTCTATTGGTTTCGGTCATGTTAAATCGACAATTTTATAATTGAATTGTTATTCTCATTATTTGAGTTGTGTACTGAATATACCGACATTTTACTTTGTCTTAAAATATCACGAGACCGAAAGCAAGAGTGCGGAGACCTCCCCATAGAGTCGATACTAGTACCGCGGGGTCCCAAGTATCGGAGGGTGGGCCTGAGAGGAAGCGCCTGACTTCCTTTTATAGGAAGCAAAAGAACCTTGACGCCAAAGAACATCCAGTTAAAAAACCCAAGCTAGTTAAAGGAACCGATGGGAGAGGGTCCAAGGGGGGCACCGAAGCGAGTCGTGCACCATCAGGTAGTGATTCTGCTGAATGCGGGGAAGGAGAGGATTGTTTTGATACGTCGACCGATCTGACCGACTTAAATGCCACTCTATTTCCTGGTGGCCCCTTAGATTTAAGTCTCTTACCCTCATTCAGGCAACACGTGCTCTTGGATATTTGAAGGAACAAGGTAAGTTACATTTGGAAAGATTAATTTGATCATCTTATTGGTTATATAGTGTTTTAAATATGTACTATATATTTTGTAGGCCCGGGGTTATTGAGGTACATAAATCATGGTTATCAGATATCTTTTTGGAAGACAATCACTCAGCATCCCGAGAATGAAAAGGGTTGAAAAGCCGATTCACGACTCAGGCTTAGCACGACTAGGCTTTATCTCATACGAGGGAGGTAATAGAGATTATGTTTCAGGCATTGTGGAGAGATGGAAGCCCGAAACCAACATGTTCCACTTACCCTTTGGCGAGATGACGATCACGCTTGAAGACGTTCGAGTTCTTCTCGGTATTTCGATCACTAGTAATACCATGTTTGCACCTTACAAGGACCGTAAAGTGGTGACGTCAATGATTAGTAGGTTGTTGGGGGTGTTAGTGAGTAATACTGAGGAGGAGATTAGGATGCCTAAACTGACCATTGGTTTGGCATGGTTGAAGGATTGGTTATCTGAACCAAAAAAAGGAGAAAGACATGACGATAAAAGAGTGATGTTTATCCTAGTCCCGAGGTCTTGGTCCGAGCCTACCTCTTGTACCTCCTTTGAGCGACACTTTTTGCAAACAAGTATGGTACAAGAGTCTCCCTTTCCCTCATCCAGCTTTTGGAACACGTGGAAAAGATTGGTTCTTACTCATGGGGAGTTGCAACACTTGCATACATGTACCGTCAACTTGGCATTGCCAGTCGTGCCAAAGTCACTCAAATTGGCGATTATATGACGTTGCTAGAGGTATAATATTGTATTTACATTTATTACATTACCGTCGCATTTAATTTGGTTTCTGTAAGTCATCCATACCATTGTTTTGTGCAGGGGTGGATGTACGATCGCATTCCATTTATTGAGCCTACTTCGCGTAGCGACTACTCCGCCGATAAGCCCTGGGTTATGAAGTGGCACCACAAGAATGAGTCCAGGCTTTACAAGAAAGACAACAGGCGAGCGTTGGATCATCTTGTTTTTTTTTTGGGCGCCGCCTCGACCAGCTAAGATCTTATGATGTGAGAACCAAATTGGCTTATTCAACTATATGCCCTTATGTTTATTAACAACTAATATTTTTGTCGTAGGTGATTTGGAATAATATTTTCAAGGGTGTACCGTCTGTCTATGATATTGCCTTCTATTTTGGCCCCGTGCGGTTTATGGATATCGTGGAACCACACAATCCCATAAGGGTGTTGCGGCAAATGAAATACGTTCAACGGATTTTGAGAGAACATTACCGACCAATTAACGCTGATAGGAGGAACGTAACTAATTTGTACAACGACAAGTACTTGTACGAGACCAAATTTTGGGAGGATTGGGAAGGGCATTTTGAATCTGTTGAGCGACGCGGTGAGAAGGGTGAAATATCCTTATCAGTCAACACTCGACTATATGGAATGGTTTCACAAAATTAGCCATCCATTTGCGGTGAATCCGAAACATGTTTCAGGGGTGAACCATGAAGATGAGAACTCTTCGGTAAGAATTTCTATGTAGTTTGATTATTTTTGTCTCTCATATCCATTATCCCCTATCGTATCATATTTATGATATTTCTGAAAGCATATTAACACCTTTTTGACTTATTCGTATACAGCGCAACCGCCAGATGCTTACTGCGGCGTTGCGGTTTTGGTGCATGGATAGGGACAGCATTACAGTTGTCGATGCGTTTGACATGGCTGATTGTGTCATCGCCTTCCTTTCAGGAGCTAATGATACATACGAAACCACCGGGACTACCACTCAAAGCGAAGGAGGAACAACATCCACCGAGGTTGCCCGTCAATATGGTCGGAAGGGCAAACAACTAAGAATGAAGCCTTAGTTCTTTTCAATGACTCAAACAAAGTTATTTCAACTTGAAACAATATGCCTTATGCATAAAATGCTTTTGTGCATTTTCAAAGCAATATTTTTCATGTACAATTGTTGTGTGGTTGGTTAACTTTGGATTACATTCTTTATTTTTTTGCGAAAAAAATGGAGTCGTGCATAAGGTAATATTATGTTCGTATTCGTCCCAAATTGATATCCACATTATCTTAGTTTTGGTGTTTCATTTATGCCCGACGGAATGAAGACTCGAGAGCAACAATATTCTTACGGTTCATTCTAGTCAAAATTATAAGTCATATTTCGGAATAGTTGGTCCAACATTTTTCAAATTTCGAAATCATACATTAAAGGGGGAGGTATGGGTGGGGTATGCGTAGCCGAAATGTGGAGTACAACAAGAATTAAAGATTGTTTTGACCTAAAGTTACAAACATATCACGGTTCAAGTAATCTGAAAATATCAGACATGTTTCGATTTAATTGCACCGATACAGTTTGTACGCAAACAAGTAGTTTTTGGATGGGGCATGAGAAGTACATAAATAGGGTATGGCACGAGTCACAAATTATACAAACTGATAGTGTCAGACATGTTTTGGTTCATGTTAATTGAAAGTTACAGACTATTCACAATTTCAATACTCTGACACAGTTTCGTATACAACCAAGTCGTTCAATCATGGGCTAGGAGCTGTAAAAAAGTAGGGTATGGTCCCTTATAAAACGAAGTTGATCTGAGACAGTTTCCCAATTGTTGGACTAACGTAACCGAACCTATTTTCCATTAGTTTATGTGGGGTATATATGGTGTATGATTGTTACGACCCAAATCTCTAACCCCCGTTTTAATTCCTTAATCAGGATCACCGACCCTTGATGTGGGACCTACACCGTGATACGTGCACTGATCAGACACGTGGCCGAGGAATATTATATTTTTGTATTGATGTATGCCTAATATTATGTATTGTGTAGACTTACTAAGTCGATTTGTACAGATATAGGCGTCGAGACGAGAGCGAGGACGCGCCTTGAGTAGCTTGCAAGCTGGGGAACCGGGTAGTTAGCATTTCGGTAAGTCTTATTTAATACTAATATGAAATAAGGAATTACGTATAAACCTATGGTTATGTTTGTTAATGTAAATCAAATTAAAGGCCTAGAGTTGAGTAAATTAAATAGAAAGCATAGGATTGGTCCAGAGATACACATTGACACATCTAAGAACTAGGTGAGTAATTAAGTGGTGTCACTTGAGGTTGAGTTAGTGGGATATATGGAAAGAGGTGGGCCATTAGATATTCCTCGGGATACATAAATCCATGGATATCAAGGGCTAGGAAGGAACATCACTGTAATATATAACATTAGTGATCAAACAACATGCAAACCAAATCACTCATTCATTTTTGCTAGAGAAGAAAAAGGAATTGCTGGAGATGAGTGAATCATCAAGGTGTTGAAGGAATCCATGGGAGTTGGTGAGAAATTCTCAAGCTAAGGTGCTACATCAACTAGGTACACACCTTTTTAGTTTAAATTAGAATGAGTTCTGGTTTTAGGCTAATTTCACATGGTAAATGATTGAGTATTTGCAAGTGATTTATATATTTTGATTCATCATTTCAAGTTGATAATCCAGTTATATTGAAGTTCTTAATTTGGTTTTGAAATCATAAAGATATGAATTTTTGAAATTGCAACACCAAACATATTGTATCAAGAGTCAACCTGGGTAATTTGGTTATAATCTGCTCATTTTAGATCCAAATTGATCCAAACCAGTGGCATCTGAAAGTTATTTAAAGGGAAATAATTTTGCTTAACTAAAGGTATTTTGATTCAAATGTTTTTATGTCCAAACATGCTCTAGAAATAGGTGCTGGAATTAAAAAGGAAAGTTTTGAAACTAAACTTGTTAAGGGTATAACTCCCTAACTACTTATCCAAATGAGCTGATCTTTTAGTATGTTGTATTTGGGTATATTTTCTACCTTGTGACCAAAAATCACATTTTTAGAAACTATAGATTGGGAGAAATAGATTTTCTAAGTCCGCTGGTCGGATTAAATTCCAATTAGACCTATATTTAGTAAAACCATGACATCTCTTTCATTTTAAATCATAATTTTGCAAACTAAACCTTTCCGGAAAGCTAAGAGAGAGACCAACAATAATTATACTGATGGAGAATTTTGTGTTGGGTTTTTGGGGTTCATACGCAGCGAAAATTACAAAACAATTTTGACAAAAACACCGACAGGATCCGAATCTAATTCCATTAAAAACGTTTAAACCATGAAAAACTTAATCATACCTCAGTCGCAATATCCTTTCTGAAGGTTGATCGATCTCTAAGTCGCTGCCAACGACGAACGCCCTCTACTAGTAGTCTACACACGAACGGCGACCGAGATTCAAAGTGCTAGCTTCGAGAGAATACCAAATCCTTTTGTTTCTCTCCAAAACGATCCAGAGCATACCAAAAACCTTAAGTCGTTTCTAAAACGAAAATAGAGTTTCGGCCTATTAATCTTTCATGCGTGTGTTCTAACTTAAAGCGTCTATTTATACAACCCTTGTATATAGACGGTTAAGTAAATTACACATATACCCTTACTTAAAGAAGTATAAGTGTAATACACCACAAGGACGTTTCTGTCATGAATTTTATCACATAAAATTCGTTTTTCTGAATCATCTTAAAATCTCGCAAAACCATTCTTAGTGTGCGACCCAATAGGCTCATACAACGTTGGCAGTGTACCAAAACACATTTTGGTATACAAGTTATAAGCGGCCTCTATCAAAACATTATGACTACCCAAGTTGTACGAATATCAAATCGAAACAACCTAATCAATAGTGTATATAACATCCTTTTGTCACACGATATTCTTTTGATCAAACATAAGGCATGGAATTATCATCCAACATGTTCAATCGTACTAGTCTCGATCTCTAGGTAGACCAAAAACATCCAAGTGACATTGATCAATATCAATTCACTTAGACTAGGCCTTTTAACAGTCTAACACATCGAGGGATCCACTGGATATCTCTCTTTATATGAGAGGAACAAATTCTATCTTGATTACACAACTTCATCACATTGCTCACACAGTAACCAATCACAACCTTTATAATTGTCCGGTTAAAGACAACGTTTGATTGTGTCAAATCATTGTGTTCCTAATGTTGAAGTCTCTGGTAATCTCAAGTCAGAGGACTAGAATATATACCTATCATGAGAAACAACAATGACTTAATCCATGTGATGTTCTCATAGCGGGTCGGTCCAGTACTTTGTTCCCTAACAAGTACTCGTGATCTTGATTCGTATCCCTATACGTATAATCATCATATGATCATCAATCAAGACTCACACTAGTCGTAATTCATTATAGTTCCCAGTATAATGATCGACTAGGGACATTTATGATATTTACGTAAATACCCATGGATCTTATTATAATGTAAACATGCAAATTAATTATAATAAACATCAAATGAAATCCTCTATTTTATTTACTAAAAGTATTCATAAAGACAGTTAACGGATTGACCTAGGGCACATGCCCCATCATCTCCCACTTGCACTAGGGCCAATCATACATGCACCTAATGCCTAATGATCTAACATGACCATCATGTTTTGCTTGTGGAAGAGCTTTTGTCAATGGATCCGCGACGTTGTCTTCAGTAGGTACTCTGCAAATCTTAACGTCTCCACTCTCAATAATTTCTCTGATGAGATGAAAACGCCTGAGTATATGTTTGGACTGTGGTGTGATCTAGGTTCCTTGGCTTTGTGCTATTGCCCCGTTATTGTCACAATACAAACAAACAGGGTTAGCAATACTTGGAACCACACCTAGTTCGAAATGAACTTTTTGATCCAAATCGCCTCCTTTTTCGCATCGACGCGCAATATACTCGGCTTCGTTGTAGAATCTACCACGATCTCTTGCTTCGAACTTTTCCAGCTTACTTCACCTCCATTCAAAGTAAACACATATCCAGACTGCGATCTAAAATCATCTATATCAGTTTGAAAACTTGCATTTGTGTAACCATTTACAACTAGATCATTTTCAAAACCTCCATAGACCAAGAACACTTCATTAGTCCTTCTTAAGTACTTAAGGATGTTCTTTACTGCTATCCAGTGACTCTCACATGGATCGATCGATATCTCGCTTGTAGTGCTCAAAGCATATGATACATCAGGTCGAGTGCATAACATGGCATACATGATAGATCCAATAGCCGATGCATATGGAATCTTATTCATACGGTCTCGCTCATCGTTTGTCTTAGGACATTGAGTCAGACATTGGCAACAATCCTCTTTTAGAGTTTTGCAAACTGAACCTATTCAGCACCTTGTCTATGTAAGCACTCTGACTTAGACCGATTAGCCTTTTAGATCTATCCCTATAGATCTTTATCCCTAGGATATAGGCTGCATCTCCTAAGTCTTTCATAGAGTACCAGAAAAATAACTACACTCTCACTGACCTTCTTGTATACACAAGGCTCATCTTCGTTCTTAATAAAATCAAAATCCTTGATTGCTTCATCAAAACGAAGATTCCAACTCCGAGAAGCTTGCTTTAATCCATAAATGGATCTTTGAAGCTTGCATACCTTCCTAGAATTCTCAGGATGTACAAAACCTTCAGGTTGTGTCATATACACGTCCTCAAGCAGTTTTCCATTAAGAAATGTTGTTTTTACATCCATTTGCCATTTTTCATAGTCATAATATGCAGCAATGGCAATTAAAATTCTTATGGATTTAAGCATAGCTATCGGCGAAAAAGTTTCATCATAATCAACACCTTGAGTCTGCCTGAAACCTTTTGCTACAAGTCTTGCTTTAAAAGTATGCACTTTGCCATCCATGTCAGTTTTCTTATTGAAAACCCATTTACATCTAATGGTCTTACCACTTTCAGGTAAATCAACCAAGTTCGGGACTTGGTTATCATACATGGATTGCATTTCAGAGTTCATGACACTTAGCCATTTATCTGAGTCTGGTCCAGACATAGGCTCCTGATAAGTGGTGGGCTCATTTTGATCCATAAGCAACACATCACGATTATCAGTAATGAAAAACCCGAATCTCTCTGGCTCATGTCTTACCCTACTAGATTTACGTGGGCCTTGTGTCTCTTGCGGAGGTTCAATCGTCGTAACGTTGTTGAACTTCCAGTAGCGGTTTAGTGTTTATATGTGATTCTTGAACTTCTTCAAGATTTATTTCTCTCCCACTAGTGTCTTTTGAAATAAACCGTTTTTCCATAAAGGCACCATACCGAGCAACAAACACTTTGTTCTCAGCGGGATTATAAAAGTAATATCCTTTTGTTTCCTTAAGATACCCCACAAATAAACATTTGTCAGATTTAGGTGCTAGTTTTTCGAGACTTGTCGCTTTACGTAAGCCTCACAACCCCAAATCTTAAGAAAAGACAAACTAGGTCTCTTCCCGTACCATATCTCATATGGTGTTTTATCAACCGCTTTAGAAGGAACTCGATTTAGAATGAAAGCTGCAGTTTGTAATGCATAACCCCAAAAGGATAATGGAAGATCTGCATGACTCATCATAGATCGAACCATATCTAATAAGGTTCGATTTCTCCTTTCAGAAACTCCATTCCATTGTGGAGTTGTTGGTGGAGTTAATTGGGAGACAATCCCACAATTTCTAAGATGATCATCAAATTCTTGGCTTAAATATTCACCACCTCGATCTCATCGAAGTGTTTTGATAGTTTTACCAAGTTGATTATGCACTTCATTTTGAAACTTTCGAAACATCTCAAATGATTCAGCTTTATGTTTCATAAGATATACATAACCATATCTCTTTGAAATCATCGTAAATGTAATGAAGTACTAATAACCTCCTCTAGCCATTGTGTTTATAGGACCGCATACACCAAGTATGTATTAGACCCAATAAATCACTTGCCCTTTCACTGTGTTCGTAAAGGGACTTTTAGTCATCTTGCCTAGTAAACAAGATACGCATGTTTCATATGTTTCTAAATCAAATGAATCTAGAAGTCCATCTTTATGGAGCTTCGTTATGCGTTTCTCGTTTATGTGTCCGAGACGACAATGCCAAAAATAGGTTTGATTACAGAAATGACAATTTTCTTCCTTTTCTTTTGGTGTTTTGAAGTAGGAACATGCCGGGTCTTGACTTGTTCCATAGGCTTTGCGACAGGTGCATCAACAGCTTTGGAAACTCTAGCCTTGCCTTTGCCTTTCTTCTTCATTCCCTTTCCCTTTTAGACCATCAACATATTACTAGAGGGTTTCTTGATATTTCGTTCAGCAGTTTTGAGCATCAAATGCAACTCCAAAATTGATTTCTCCATATTATTCATATTGTAGTTCATCACAAATTGTGAGTAACTCTCTGGTAATGAATTCATGATCAAATATGTAGCCAACTCTTGGCTTATGGGAAATCCGAGTCTATCAAGCTGGTCAACATAGCCCTTCATCTTCAGAACATGAGGACTAACTGACGCACCCCTCAGTCATCTTGCAAGAATGTAGGTTTTTGACTGTCTCGAACCTTTCTTGCCTAACTTGCTGTTGGAACATTTCCTTCAGCGTTATAGCCATGTCGTAGGCTTCCATTAGTTCCATGTCCTTCGAAGTTCGGGAACCATAGTTGCCAAGCATAATACACGCAACATCGGTAGAATCGTTGACATGCTTACTATGCGCATCCTTCACGACTTTCGTAGCATTGGGGCGGGTCCTCGGGGATTGGAGCATCCAGGACATACGACTTGCGTTCATGCTTAAGAACAATTCTCAAGTTTCAACCATCAAGAAAGTTAGTCCCAGATAGTTTATCCTTCTCAAGGATGGATCGCAGTGACAGAGGATTATTGTTACTTGAAGAGGCCATTGATCTACAATAAAGATTATGCAAAGTTTATTTTAGTATAGAGGAATAGACTCCCACTAAATTAACAGCCCTCCTAAAACGTACTGTTTATTTAGGGGACTAAAATCCATATTTCACCTAATTCCGTGACAGCTATGGCATGAAACACAGAACTAGATTATTTAGGTAGGTAACAGTTACCAATTACATCTTATGTAATTTTTAGATCTTTTTATGAGATATGGGACATCTTATGTCTTAGCATGTTTTTATCTCATCATTTGCCTAAAGCTCAAAACTATTTTGATGGCTTTATTAAGTCGGACCATTTTAAACATTAAGGTAACTCTTACCCGACTTGTCTCACCAAGATAACATAATACACCTAACTATGGCCGAAACTATATTAGTGTGATCGAGGCCTTGACAAGTGTTTAAAATGGATGGCACGAGACTTAAAATTTAATAGAGGGATTTTATTCAGTTTTAGTGATTTTATGTATACAATGAAATATCATATATTTTATTGATTTGTTCAATCACTAAACAATTTGGAATTTTTTTTTTTTTTTTTTAGAAAACGAATCTCAATTCCGAAAATTAAAATTCGCTATAGAAAATCATAATTTTCGCTGATTTTATTATCATAAATTAACCCCTTAATTTATCCGAAATTAAGTCAATTAAAACATTTTAATTAACCCGGGCCCACATCTAACTAATCATCTTATCCTAATCCAATTAGGACTAATCTTATCCTAATCCAATTATGACTTTTCTTATCCTAATCCAATTAGGACTAATCTTATCCTAATATTATTAGGACTAATCTTATCCTAATCCAATTAGGACTTGAGATATTTGAATCCTAGCATATCACCAATAACAAGATTCTTGATATTTATCTCATATTCTAATTTGTTATCTATCTTTATCAAATAGAAACTTCATAACAAAATAGATATAACAATATAAATAATTAATTTGGAAAATTAATTATTTATTTTGAATTTAAGATATTTGAATCCTAAAATATCACCAATAACAAGATTCTTGATATTTATCTCTTATTCTAATTTGTTATCTATCTTTATCAAATATAAACTTCATAACAAAATAGATATAACAAAATAAATAAATAATTTCGAAAATTAATTATTTAATTTGGATTTAAGATATTTGAATCCTAGTATATCACCAATAAAAAGATTCTTGATATTTATCTCATATTCTAATTTGTTATCTATCTTTATAAAATAGAAACTTCATAACAAAATAGATATAACAAGATAAATAAATAATTTCGAAAATTAATAATTTTCAAATAAATAATTTCGAAAATTAATTATTTATAAATAAATAATTTCGAAAATTAATTATTTATAAATAAATAATTTCGAAAATTAATTATTTATAAATAAATAATTTCGAAAATTAATTATTTGCAATTTCGGTCTTCATCCAAATAATCACAAACATGTAATTGAATCATGAACTACTATCCCAATCGAACCTAATGGTATCATGGATCATAGAACACGAAACTAATTTCAATTAAATCACGAATATATGTATCATATACACAAAACATGATAATAAATCTCACAGAAAACTTATGTATATCACATAAACATCAACTATTAACATGCTTTCAATCATATATCATGTATATATCAGAAGAAAACATGCAATGAGTTTAATGGAATCGAACTCGATGGCTCTGATACCATTGTTGGGTTTTTGGGGTTCATACGCAGCGAAAATTACAAAACAATTTTGACAAAAACCCCAACAGGATCCGAATCTAATTCCATTAAAAACGTTTAAACCATGAAAAACTTAATCATACCTCAGTCGCAATATCCTTTTTGAAGGTTGATCGATCTCTAAGGCGCTGCCAACGACGAACGCCCTCTACTAGTAGTCCACACACGAACGGCGACCGAGATTCAAAGTGCTAGCTTCGAGAGAATACCAAATCCTTTTGTTTCTCTCCAAAACGATCCAGAGCATACCAAAAACCCTAAGTCGTTTCTAAAACGAAAATAGAGTTTCGGCCTATTAATCTTTCGTGCGTGTGTTCTAACTTAAAGCGTCTATTTATACAACCCTTATATATAGACGGTTAAATAAATTACACATATACCCTTACTTAAAGAAGTATAAGTGTAATACACCACAAGGACGTTTCTGTCATGAATTTTATCACATAAAATTCGTTTTTCTGAATCATCTTAAAATCTCGCAAAACCATTCTTAGTGTGCGACCCAATAGGCTCATACAACGTTGGCAGTGTACCAAAACACATTTTGGTATACAAGTCATAAGCGGCCTCTAGCAAAACATTATGACTACCCAAGTTGTACGAATATCAAATCGAAACAACCTAATCAATAGTGTACATAACATCATTTTGTCACACGATATCCTTTTGATCAAACATAAGGCATAGAATTATCATCCAACATGTTCAATTGTACTAGTCTCGATCTCTAGGTAGACTGAAAACATCCAAGTGACATTGATCAATATCAATTCACTTAGACTAGGCCTTTTAACAGTTTAACACATCGAGGGATCCACTGAATATCTCTCTTTATATGAGAGGAACAAATTCTATCTTGATTACACAACTTCATCACATTGCTCACACAGTAACCAATCACAACCTTTATAATTGTCCGGTTAAAGACAACGTTTGATTGTGTCAAATCGTTGTGTTCCTAATGTTGAAGTCTCTGGTAATCTCAAGTCAGAGGACTAGAATATATACCTATCATGAGAAACAACAATGACTTAATCCATGTGATGTTCTCATAGCGGGTCGGTCCAGTACTTTGTTCCCTAACAAGTACTCGTGATCTTGATTCGTATCCCTATACGTATAATCATCATATGATCATCAATCAAGACTCACACTAGTCTTAATTCATTATAGTTCCCAGTATAATGATCGACTAGGGACATTTAGGATATTTACGTAAATACCCATGGATCTTATTATAATGTAAACATGCAAATTAATTATAATAAACGACAAATGAAATCCTCTATTTTATTTACTAAAAGTATTCATAAAGACAGTTAATGGATTGACCTAGGGCACATGCCCCATCATTTTGGTATTTGGACTATTTCATGCCTAAAAGTGCATTAAAATGTAGGACTGAAATTGAAACTTAATTTAGTCTTTAGGGGCTGATTTAGGAAGATTGATTTAAAGTCTATTGAACCAATTTGAACTAATGAGACACCAAACTCAGGAACTAATGAGACACCAAACTCAGGAACTTAGGAAAATGATACGGAAGAGCGAATACAAGATTTGGAATATCGGGAAGCTAGTAAAGCTAGGACTTTACTTTGTTGTTGTGAGGATACTCAATGACAACTTTACTTGGCATTTCATTTCTATTAATTTTTGTCCTTGCATAGTCCTTTTGACTATATTTCCTTTGTATTCTTATATCATGTGTTCTTTGTGTCTATGCTCACTTGATGAGTCTAGTTTACATGATATCCATTCATTTTATTTGATTCATTGATTTTATCTCATGCTATGTTTATTCTTGTTGTTTTAAATGTGAATTGAATGATAAATAGCATACTATTTGGCTAGTGAATATCTTATAAATGTTTAAGAGGACTTGTATTCCTTATTTGTTTAGGCGTGTAGATGTGCCTATGCCTTGACAATCCATACTTATTATTTCTTGAAATTTTAAAAGTAGTTTTTGCATTTATTTTCCGTACTTGATCAAGGTGTGCGCAACTCACGGGGTTAGAGTCCATGGGGATGTTGGCACATGTTACTTGGTAATGTATGACATTTGGGGTTAGAGTCCCTGAGGTGGTCTACACACCGGGGTTAGAGTCCATGGTAACACTTGGGTTAGAGTCCCTTGTGCTATATGATTATTGAGTTGGAGTGACACATTTCACTGCCGACCGGACCTAAATCACCGCTACTTAGCCTAGTGTCAGTATCACTTGTTCAACTCTGGTATTTACTCGCATATGGTTTATTTTCCAATTTTCCCATTTATATGCTTTTAAATACCATTTGAATATTTGAAAATGCAAATTAAACTTGTCATCAGGGATTATTGTTTTATTCTCGTACTCACCGTCCTTTTTATGACGGTGGGTGCAGAGTTGTCTACTAGCAGGTCGGGCAAGGAGAAGATCGGTGATTATCCCTGAGCCCACGACGCGTCGCCGCATCGATTGCGGTCTTCTTTTGATATTTTGATTGTATATGTTATATATATATATATCTTTCGGGTATTATTTGGGGTTGTATATTAGGTTGAGCGTTAGTTCCCCGACTTGACTTAGACTATTTTACCGTTTCACTGCATTTCGAAGACTTTATATATTTGATGTCATTTCCTGATTTTCCACATTTAGGATTTTAGAAATGGCTTCCGCATAGTCAATAAGACTTCCGTTAAATAATTAATTTAATAAAAAGTTTTAATTAACTCTAAATCTTATAAACTGGTAGGACTAGTGTATTACTTATCATGAATACGAGAAAATATGCGTTTAGGTTATAAAGGCTGACTAATACGTAGTTGTGTCCCACGTGGATAGGATTAGAGCTTAATTACGAGATTAGGTCGGGCAGTGCCCTAAATTAGGAGAGGGGCCGTCACAATGCATGTCCGAGATAGAGCATTTTTTTCGGTTATATAAGTCCGAGATAGATGTGTTGCTCTTGATTTTACAGGTCCGACATCAACAATAAACTACTGCAGAAGCAATCAATAGTTACATATTATTCTCACAATGAGCTTCCAAGCAAAGTTACACAAAGATGCTCCAAAATCATGACTAAGATAATATGATCCATAAATGATATAAAATTATGGGAGAGCAAGATATTTCAGTTTTTATTAGACAAAATATGTGCCTCATCCAAAATCACGACCCAAAAAAATAGAAATAATGTTATATAAGTTTTAACAAGGTAACCAATCAAGAAGTTCACATGTCCCGTATACCCCATATACACCCGTATATAATGTACATATGAACAAATTATGTTGCACATACACTTTAAAAAATGGGTGCATGCTACATCCTAATTAAGTGAAACAATGTCCGCGGAACCAATTGATTGTGCTCGCGGTAGAATGTTGAGTTTGACCTCCTATTCTCTACTTTGTGGCTCAACAAACACCTCCCATTGTCTCGTAATTGGTGGTAAATGAGTGTCATCTCTCATTAGAAACTGGAAAGGAAAATGGAATGCGAGTTTAGTAGTGGATAATGATAATCATTATAAAATTAACAAACAACGTCAACGCAATGTGAAGTAACTCACTCTAATAAAATGATTTTCGTTGACGAGGCATAGCCATATTAATTTCCTCTCAGATAAAGGTGGGGCCGAACTTCTGATGGGTAGCCAAAGACCGGAGCTTCTCTTAGCCAACACTGCAAAACCTATCTGAAAATGAGTTGCAACGACCAACCCTATATCTAGTAACGTAAGCCAAGAAGTTTCCGGGGTGGGGCTCTCGTACATCATAATTGCGTCCTTGATTCTTGCATACTCAGTGTCTTGAAACACGGTTTTGTTCTAGGCCTCGTTGCTTACCATCTCTTCAAACATCTCGCATTGAACCCTCATTCATCACTTATCACCTCCTTTGTAGCCAATAGCATTGGCTATCACTCGAAACCCACAATTTCCATTGGGATTAACATCCACAGTGTTGATATTGTATGTGCTCCACATTTGAGGTATCTCATCAACGTACACCCGAGTAGCCTAATTTCAGGTCCTAGAACGCATAGGTGCGAGGTATGGGATTGTCCTTCTCTTTCCTCGTCCCTTTCCTCGTCCACGTGTTGAAGGAGGTACTTCACTCGGCCCTTCATGTCCCTCACTCGGCCCATTATGTCCCTCACTTAGCCCCTCACTTGCTCCCAGGGGTGCAACCTCACTTGATACCTCATTTAGTCACTCACTTTGCATACTTGGCTTAATTGACTAAATTGGATGCAGTGGCTCACTAGGATGGCTAGTTACATTTTCTTGAAGGGCTTGACTTGCCTGAGTTGACAAGCTTGGCTGAGTTCCCTAGCTTGGCTGGTTTTGCTGGCTGTTATGACTTGGCTTCTTTCTTTTGGAAACTCGACTTTGGCCTCTGCATACTCGAAAGCAGAAGAAGTTCTCAATTTGGGACTGCACTAAGTTCCGCAAGGCAGCCATTGTAAGTTGACTCAGTTTGGGACCGCATTAAGTTAATCCACAGAGACAACCCTTTCTTCTAAACAGGGCACCGCCCAGCCTAATCCCGTAATCAAGCCTTAATCTTAGCCACGTAAGACTTAATTACGTATTAATCAGCCTTTCATCCTTATATTCATAAATACACGTGTTCAAATATTATTAAATTTCAGAGTTAATTAAAACTTTTTATCGTTTTAATATTATTACATATTTTAAAGATTATGCTAAAGCATTTATTATTTAAAAAATCGTAAGTGTGGAAAGCCAGGAAACACGACATCACATGCATGTATATATCATAAAGATCATAATATTATATGATATATGAGTCTCGAAACGGGAAACTATACACTCAACCCAATACACAACTCAAAATGTATAGTAAAGATATAAACAGTAATAATACAACAAAAGTCGAGTCATACAAAAATGAGATAGGAGAATCACCGAAATGCTCAAAGAAAGTCGTTGATCTTCTCCTTCCCCGATCTGCAGCTGCTCGACGGACCTACTCCCATCGTCACAAACTAGACGGTGAGTATATTGATATTTAAGTAGTAACTAGAGAATTATATGCCAAATTTTCAAAATATAAGAAAGATATTTAAAAACATAAAGTAGCGAAAGAGTTGTTGAATCAAATAATGCAAGTAAATACCACAGTTAAAAATGTATAAACTGGCACATGCTAAGTCGAGATGATCTACGTCCGATCGGCGGTGAGAACTATCACCTAACATTTTCCACTACTATATGGAGCGACGTTCAACATATTCCATACAAATAGCGGAGCTGCGCTCTTCGCATACAAATCATCTATCTCATTCTTGCCGACCACCCCGAGTCTCATACCTCGTGTGCCGCGCAAGCGTAGTGGTGAGTGGCGGAACCCCAGTAGACATATGTCTCTGTGAACCGCACATCACTCGTGCAATGGACACTAGATAATCCCTACTTTATTTTTCAAAGATCAAAAGTTTCAAGTCTATAGGATTTCAAAACTAGTTAAGCTACAAAGACCAAGGAAATAGAATACAAATCTAATCATTTCCAACTTATCCCAATAACATGCTTTTGATCAACTATCTATCAAGAATATCATCAAGAGTAGAAATTGGAATCAATGAAATATTTCACAAGGCATCATGTCAACAATATTCAAATATGATCAGACACAAAAACAACATGATGTGAGATTACGAGTAACAATGTCTACAAATAGACCATAAAACGATAAGAGTCAATGAAATGAAATGTAGAATTATCATTCTGTACTTATAATTCACAAAGCTTATCCCATCTTATCCGACCTCCTGACACTCCAAAACGTGTCCCCGAACTCTCGAAACCTCCCGTTAGTTCCCTGGAGTTGTTTAATAAGTTTTAGAGTGGGTTTGGACCTCTACTTATAGTTTTAAAACGATTTATAGTGCTTAAGCCATTCTTGAAAATTGCTTATTTTTATACTGTCTAGGCAATTAGCACGCTAATTTTTAACAGTAGCGCGCTAATCTCAACATTAGCACGCTAACTTTTGATATTAGCGCGCTAGATTTCTTACTGAACGCGTTATGTGCAGCAAAACCCATAATTCTGCATTTCGAATTCTGAGTTTTCTCTACACGTAGGCCATGTTGACGCCTTAGGGACCCTCATACACACTACTAGAGGTCCCTAACATAAAACCTAACATAAACCAACAACTAACAACCTCAAATTCATGAATCCACAAAGTTGGCTATGTTAATGGAGTGGAAAATTACCTAGCTTGATGATCTTCTTCTTCTTCACCAAACCTTCACTGAACTGAAGCTCTTCTCCTCCACTAAGATTACTCCAGAAATCTCTTTTTCTCTCTTCTTCCTTGCCAAACCGATTTGTGATGATAATGAGTAATCAAAATGTTTACTTAAAATGTTTTATTTGACTAATTAGACATGTGTAAACTATGGCCATTGATCATATGTGCACACGTATCTCGAGGCTCAACTAGTGGACCACCTTCATTCAATAATTTCCTAATTCATGCTTAAATGACTCAATAAGTTGACTTGACCTCTTGATTTGTCAATACGTGTCTTGATGCACATCATGTGACTATTGATTTATTTCACTAACTTAGACACTTTAATGTACTTTAATGTTTCATTAAATATGACCACATTAAAGCTACTTATAAAATCATATTTAGCTAAAAATAATTAAGATTACCTCGTAAGCAGCTACATCGGTCGCACATCGACATGTAACTCGAGGTACGTTTTCGGTCGTCTCGATACCTATATACCCGTATAAATTAACTTAATAATCTACACATATACAATACACTAGGAATATATCACAACAAGTATAAAATATACCTCGATTTTTTCCTTGGTCAATGGACATATCACTGAACAGGTCCCACGGTACGGGTCGTTGATCCTGCTTAAAGAATTAAACACAATTAGAGATTTTGGGCCGTTACATCCACATCCCATACCAAGTATTGTAATCATCTTCCTCAAAAAACAGATCTTTTGTCTCTGCAACAATGTTCTTGTTCACGTGCCAAGAACAAAGCAAGTGGGTTGCGTCGGGGAGCTTATCCTATATTGCCGCAACCAAACCAAAGTCCCTATCCGTCAAAACAACACTTGAGAATTGCCGCCTATCCAATAATGACTTCAACTGTCTAAGCGCCCATGCATAGTCAGACCTAGTCTTTTTAGCTAAGAATGCATGTGCCACTAGGAAGTTCATGTGCGTTGAGGTGACCCCGACAATCTCAAGTAGCGGGTACTTGAACCGATTTGTCTTGTAAGTGCAATCTATGATCAATACATGAGAACACTGAAGGAGTTGCACTGAATTAGGGTGGGTAAAGAATAGATCCCTCACGCTATACGTGCTTGGCCAAAAAGAATGTTGCTCAACGTATTTGTGGTCGTCCAACTGGTGGAGTAAAAGTTGCATTTTACTCTTCCCGTCAGCTTCAAGTAAAAGTTGCATTTTACTCTTCCCGTCAGCTTCAATCTTTCTCAACCTTGCCCTTTCATTGTAAATTGTTTTCATGACAGTCACGTTGCCCTTGTTCTTATTCTTGATGTTACTTAAAATATCCCGAGGGCTTGCACTAGTCTTGCTCATGTCTCGCACTATTTCTTTCTTATTAATACTAAGTTTCCCGGTATAAGAGTGCCCGATCAAAGAATTAGTGAAGCCATGGTTGTGTACCCCACACACAACCCGGATATGTCATAATCCATCCCGCTCGTGCTTAACATTGATTTTAGACTGGCATCCACACTTCTTGGATCCAGTGATTTTTTTCTTCTCCTCACTCGTCTTATCGTCAATTCCTTTCAATATTTGATTTGTATTTGAAACTTTCGCATCAAAGGCCCCATACCTCTCACAACCTATTGACAACTCGCCTACCTTGGCTAATGCCACTTGAATCAGACTTCAATATGATTACTACAAAACCACAACGCCTGTCAGTATCCTGAGCCCGAGCTACTACATCCTCTTTCCTCTTAAACGACACATTCGGTGTAAATATCCTCATGAAGTCCGGGGAAGACCTGCCAAATGTGTTTGCTATGTTGCACGTACCAACCTACAAAAAATAAAAACTAGTCAAGAACTTAGGCAATAAACAAATTTTAGACCAAAAAAAGAGGGTGTCGGTCCAACATGTCTGATACTTTAAGCATGAGTGTTGCTTGGGTAAAGCTGAAAGTTAAGTATCGCTAACAACATACATGTGTCGTAACCATAGGTGACCTTTCGGTTGAAGAATACTAAAAGGTACTTGTAGGTTTCAAACTACACATCCCGACGTTGTTACTCTGCAGAGCACGGGTTTTGCAACCTCCAATGGAGGTTCTTCCTCGATCAACAAAACCCAATAAAAAAAAAAACTCTTCATTGTCGAGATGGCTTCGTTTTGAGGAATCCTTCAACATTTCAATCCAACGAAGTCGAAATCAACAAGAACTTGAAACCCTAATAATCAAAAGCGGGAACCAACAACATTCATTCAAATGAGGCCTAACAAACTTGAAATCATCCACAAAACAAGCATAAACGAGGAGAGACCAAACTTACCATGTCGATTACGGGTGGAATCAGACGTTTTTCCTCCTAAACGACGTCGAGAGTGTGAGGGTGGTGAAAGGGTTTCGAAGTCCACAGTGATGAAGGAAAAGTGAGGGTGGGGTTTGGGGAAGAAAAAACTCTTTTATATATGAAGGGTAAAAACGCCATTTCCTTTGAGGGCCGTTTTGGAACTGGTCTAAAATTTAAAAACGGGGCCCTATGAGCAATAAATGTGGTCCTTTTAGTAGCCCCTTTTATAATATAGGTCTTAATCCAAGATGAGGAGAGTGTGGTGTCTAGTTTTATGTATGGGCTACAAATGTGAAAGTGGAGTTCACTCCAAAATGCCAAGGCGAGATGGAGTGTCCACTCCACACTTATAAACCTCATTTTTCTTTCCAAGTAGTTGATGCGGGACTACCCCTAGAAGAAGAACATA
Organism: Stephania yunnanensis; assembly: GCA_039657365.1. Lineage (NCBI taxonomy): Eukaryota > Viridiplantae > Streptophyta > Magnoliopsida > Ranunculales > Menispermaceae > Stephania > Stephania yunnanensis. The sequence goes on along the minus strand of CM077588.1, from coordinate 51,174,160 downwards.
ACATGATCGTTGATATATACAACTTTAACTAGGGTATCTGTTATCAAATAAATTATCAGTATGTGTTGTTAAACAGAGTCGTAGACGCACGGATCGAAATGCATCTGCCACATTTAATATCCTTAATTTGTAAAGTATCAAGTTTTTTCAAAAATGTTTATGACAATATTAAAATCTTATTTGTCATTTTAAATCCAAAAAAAAAATCTTATTTGTCATTTCATAATAAAAAAATTATTTTTTAATAGGAACAAGACATTATTCATATTGCCCTATATATATATGGTATACAATAAATGGAATCCTAATTTGAGGGTAATTAAAAAATAGGTAAAATGGTCAAAGCATCTTTAGTGAGGTATCACTTGCCAAAAGGCAAGGTTTAGGGAAGTGAATTTGACAATTTTGACTCAATGTATGTTTCTCATAATCTACAGTACTAGCTTTATTGTATAACATATAGATGATCGATCACCATATCATCATATGTATTGTGTACACCGCATTGCCTTCAAGTACAAGGTTTTGAAAATCGTGGTCAATAGTTTGATACGGGATTTGAGTGTAAAAAGTCATGCCTTCGAATTCTAGTGGCGGCAAATTGTGTTTCTTTCTCGTAAAAAAAGTACTCCCTCCATTTCTTATTGAGGTTCGAAAGATTATACCATGCAAGAAGAAAAGCATATTGTGGCTTAAGTGCGTGTAATCTTATTGAGGTTCTTTGACTGTCATATCATCTTTTCGTTTTTATATATGCAGAACCCCAATTGAATATTAAAATGGTGGGATTTTAGTTTTCTGAAATTTGGATTTAATTATATCTCTAATTTAAACATAATTTCTAGCTAGGATCATTACCAATTAATAATGTGTAAGAGTGGAAGAGAGGGCGCGCCGAGAGGTATAGTGCACTGGTAAAGAAAAGAACATTATAATTCTGATTGAGAAAGAGGTTATAAATTCAAAGAAATGATATATAAATATATAACATTGGAATGAATCAACAGTAGAGACGGTCGCATTAGTGTTCCAACCTATTGTATATTTTTTTAGTAATAAACAAACAATTCCCTTTCACCGAGGCTTGAACCCATGACTTTTTACTCCCAAACATCATACCCGCGCTTAATGTGTTTTAGAACCCAACTAATTGTGTTTTTTTTTTTTTTTGACCAACAACTAATTGTGTTTGTTCAGTTAAATGTTGTTCACTTTAATTTAATCCCACATTACATGATCAGTAGACCAAATTGTTTCAAGAATATTCATTTTTTATCAGTCCGAGTCACATTTGACAATAGAGAAATTAATTAATTAATGAACAAATTGAATCATTAATATAATTAAAATTTAGCTTTTAAGTTTGATTGACAAGCCAAATTAATTAATCAGTATGACTAATTACAACGACAATAAAATGTTATGGAGAATCTCATCGTTATCGCTAACTTTCTTTTTCTTATGAGAATAAATATATTTTCAAGCGTACCCTTTTAAGATAATTTTCTTTTTAATTTAGACTAATTAATTAGCTGGTAAACATTGAATTAGAGTGTCAAATTCAAATATCCCTATCAACTTGAAATAAATTTACAATATCTAACTCGCATCTTTAAGTTAAGGCATAAAGGAATAACATCAATTTTGTGTTATACACGTTCATCCAAAAAATTTGTGTTATAAATAGTTAAATACACACACTCGTCTCCCTAATAAACCACTAAATTCATGAAGATTTGAACTCTCTACTAAAAGTGGTACTAGAGGTGGCAATATGAGTTTGACCTCGTATTCGTTACTTTTACATATATACGTAGAGGAATATATTTAGTCATCATGATTTGGACAATAAGTTGTCTTTTTTTTTTTTTTTTTTTTTTTTTTTGTAAGTCCGTAAAATTAACTAAAATAGATCACAAACTCACCATGAATTCATAAAAGGTAGGTGAGCTTAATGGCCCTGATAGGCTGCCCGGCCGCATTACTACTAAGATCTAATCTTTTTGAATTATGCTATAAGATTCATAATGTGCTTAACTTAATTAATACATCAATTAAAGGTCCAATATTTATTGTGCATTGAGACTCGGACCTTTTTGGTAGAAATGGAAGACCTTTGTATTACTGGCCCATTGTAGCTACTCGATATAGTGGTTGTCATCACTTAGGACATCTCTAATGGTAAATGTGGATTGTGAACGTAGATTCTTACCACGTCATGAACATGAAGAGGATGTCATAAAATGTGGCTCAAATAGACATTGGACTCCAAAAGTGATCTTCAATGGTAGATGTGGGTTGAATGCCAATTGATGAGGTGACATTTTTTTTATAATTTTGTTAATTAAAATGTAAAAATAAAAATCTAAAAAAAATTGAATCACTTGTGGCTGTCAATTTGAATATCTAGAACTCATATCCGAAATTGATAATGTCAATTTTTTTATGTCACATCAGCATGACATTTTAAATACACTTTCTCATTAGAGGCGTTTTTTTCGAAAAATGCTAAATGACACTCCAAATGACACTTCAAGTAACACACTTATGACTACGTAATAATGAGGGTGCGCATAATAATTTTCGGTGTATGATACACGCGTGACGTGTATTTCGAAGAGCACACGATGACTCCCATTGATGTGAGCCGCACGCATCATAAAAGTGTACTCACTTGGAGGTGTCATTAATTCTAGCATTTTCCATTACATAATTGCAATTGGCGATTCATATCTTACAGCTTTACACCAATTTTATTTTGACTCAGTCCTACAAACATGAGATTACATGGAGAAAGAGTCTAATTAAGTATTCAATGTTTGACTGATGATATTACAATTATTGTTCTTTAATTATTATCATGATCAATCAGATGAGTAGCAAAAAAGTAACAAAACTAAAGATAATCATCATTCGTGTATGAGCCCAATGTGCACAAAATATTCTTAATTACTCTTCCTACAAATCCTATGGTCTTTCGATGTTTGACTCACACTCATGTATATACGAATCTTACTTTGCACAAATTCCTGTTAGGATTACTAGTCTTCCACCCATATATGACCACCAGACCATATACATACATGAGATCCTATATATGGTGTTGTATAAAATCATTTTTCATAGATCTATCGCCCTTCCAAATATAATAAAAGATCACGTCTACATCATTAGCCTTTGCATTATTTCTTCCCTTAATTAATTTATCTATTGTAACATAAAGAGAAAATCAACCCCATCGATCTCATCATCCTCTTTGGTGTGCATGTTTGAAAATGGTGGTCTATACATGTTTTTTTTTTTTTTTTTATATAAGAAAGAAACCACTTTGCACCCACCAAAGTTTGAACTCGTAACCTTTTAAATTACATACAAAACCATTGGAGCATTCAATTAATTGTGGTTTATACATGTTCGTTGTTACTTTGTATCTAAGTCTAGTTATAAACCTCAAATTGTATATGTAAGTATCTTCTGTGTTTGATATAATATATAGTCATTCAATAATGATGAAACTTCTCATTGGAGAAGTCATATTAAATGTATTGAATCATGAATGATTAATAAAATTTCTCTTCAAAAAAAATCTATTAACCGAGTTTTAATAACAGGGATAAACTATAACCCAAACCTATCTGGGTTATTCACGCCAATATCAACATATCTCTATGTCAAAATATATAAGTGAATTTTTAAGAAACATATTACTAAATAACCAGAAATTAAGTATAGTAATAAAAAAAGAACCAAAAAGTATATAAAATGTGATAATTTAAGAATAATCAACATTAATATTATTAGTGCACACAATATCGGATCAGGAGCGACTATTTGGACGGAATTTAATTTGGAGCTTTTATCAAGGGCTCAAGTTGTTCTGGGATAGGGTTACCAAGAAAGTTGAGGTTGATAGATGAAAAAAATATACTTTCAACATGATAATTAACAATATTCTCAAAGCATTCCAGTGAGAAGGACGACTCGCCACATGCTAAAATGTAAAGCTGTGAAAGGTCCCGTGTTCGACTCATGTTAGCCAAGTTGTCCAAAACAAAAAAATCACAATTTTAAATGCATGCGTAGCAGTAATATCTTAAATTAATTAAAATTCAATCATCAAAATACAATCATATATGAATCTTTTTCTTAATATCCTCTAGCTAGATAATTTTAAAAGAATGATTAATTTTATGAGGCATTATTTTTGTCCAAATACAAACATTAACTGAATGGTGATTTTTTTTTACATATAATTCCTATATCGATTGTGTTACTTTTAATTTTTTTTAATGGATCATAATCCTTATTTAATTGTGTTCGTTCTATTATAATTTCAAGAAGAAAGGTGATTGTTACACTTATTTTCTAATTAGTCATGTCAAACTAGCTAGATAGACCAAAGATTTAGGCCTTGTTTTGTATAAGGTGGAGATATCTTCAAGTAGATAACTTATATATAAGGAGTTGGAAACTAATCTTGTTTGGTTGCCCAACTCCCTGTAAGTTATCTTTCAACTTACATGGAAAGGGTTGAGATATCTTATCTACCTCTATAAGGAGATAACTCCCAAAAGTTATATGGACACAATTACCCCTCACATATTCTCATTTACTCATGTCCCTACCCTCTTTCTTTTTTATCTTAAAAATATATTTAAGGGTATTCATGTCAATTCTCACATTTTTCAATTTTTAAAAAATCACAACTTCCCTAAAAGTTCAAAGTTTAACTAAATATGAAATATAAACTTACACTGTAAGTTAACTCTAAGGAGTTATCTTCGCTCACACTGTAAGTTTGCAAAACCAACCAAACGAGAGAGAGGGTAATCTAAGAAAACTCAAAAGATGATGAGATGGATCATTAAAATTTTCAACACCATAGATTAGCTATCTTTTATCTTTACTTCATTCAATCCAATTGGAAGATACAAAAGAAAATAAGTTAATAAGATCATGCCCCCTCTTCATATATATCCCCTAATGTTTGAAAACTATATATGAAAGCCTTCGATCGATCCTTTTGGACTTTATGCTGTCCAAATCCTTCTTTACACAAAAAGAACTAGAATTGATTTGATCTTTAAATTATATAAATGGAGAGTTCCACATATTCGTGGGCTCCTCATGGATTTGGTGGTAGGGCATGAATATAAACCCGTTGAATTTACTATATAGTCTGCCCTTCCACACACGTGCACTTTATTTTTTAAGTTGTGGTTTCATCCTTAACTTTGCACGCTTGTAGTACTATTTTTTAGGTTTTCTTTTAGTGATCCGTTTCACACTAGTGAAGAGGGCATTTGAATTGTTTGAATGTTTTAATTAATCAAAAACAAGATCATGGTTTAACCACTTTTCAAATGGCACCAAAAATATTATTGATTTCTTCTATTTTCCCTCTCTAAGAGAAGAAAATAACAACAACAAACCCTTAATTTTAAATCAATCAGGCTCGATTACATATTCGTCGTTGAGAAAAGGAAAAAGAAAAGAAATGAAATATTTGTTAAAAAAATTTAGCATTAATTGGGATATCATATTACATCCTATATATATTTTGTAGCAAACACAACCTATATTTTGATGTGTGTTGGGCGAAAAAAAAAAGGCTTGTATTGATGTTCCAATTAATTAATGCTTATATATATGATGACATGAAATGGCCTCAATTCTAGATTAGTTAAGGTCGACTACATCTACATAGATCAAGCTCACTCTTTCGTTACATTTAATTTAGTGCAATGATGATATGCTTTATAAATCATTGAAATCCCTTTTAATCATTGTGTTAAGTTAGCTTCGGCCTATTATACATGGGGACTAAAATATATATTTTAAAAAAAAAAGGGTACTAAAGGCAAAGGGAATTCGTAATTTACCCCCACCAAGGAAAAGACAAGCCATGGCATGGTCATCTAAGACCACTCTATTAAATATCTCAACCTATGACATTTATATAGTTACAGTTATAATTCAATAGGGCGTAGATCTAATAATTCTAATTGAAGATCAACTACTATCTTTTCATTTTATTCATTTCCTAAGACAAGATGTTGATCCCACCATCCTACCAAACCCTTGATTCCTTTTTGATGTATCTCCCAAAATAGCGGTACTATAGTATCTACTAAGCATATATGTAATTATAGCTAGCCTTTAGAGCGTAATGTGTGTTAATGAGTGATAATTAATTCTATGCAAACAAAGATGACAGAGACATGGCACTTCTGTCAAACCGGCACTTGGCCTATATGTACCTAAATTTTGAAAAGGAGCATATAAATTCTCAACTTTTGGACCCCTATTAAACCTTTGAATTGTTTCAAAATTATGGTCCAAGACTTCAAGGGGAATTAATTTGGTTCAAAACGTTCTTTTCACTAAACAAATTTCTCTCTTTCTCGTTAAAAGATGATAATGAAATTGTTCATTTTTTCTCTTTTTTTTTGTAGAATATTTGTCATTGCTCGAGCGCTAATGTAGGCAAGATTTACGACATCGCATGAGTAACTACTACCTTAATGCGGATGTTGAAACTTACTAGTTGTACACTTATGCTTCCTTGAATTTACAAATTTGAATCTTCTATTTTTTTCGAGGTATATTTTTTGTAGTAAGGGATAATCCCAAACAACACAGTATCAAGAAAAAGAGCAAAAGAATATCATGCAATAATGGTTCTTATGAATTCAAATTTCCTTTTCTTTCACTTCTAATTTCTGTAAGGGTAATCAAGTACATATAGTCATGCATTGACAAAATTATGAAAAAAAAAAAAAACATAGATTGTAGCCTTTCGATCTAATCAAATTGTTTTCTTGATCAAACAAAAAAATCTTATCCATACCCGCACTTTGACACGATCCTTTTGTCCGTTTTCATGAATCAACCTAAAAATATTGAATATGTTGTACAATTTTGCCTATATATCCAAAGAGTACCTAGAGATGGATTAGGTGGCTCAAGCCATACTAACAATTTTATATCCACGTGCCTTAATCTCACCGAAAGCTGATCCCAATAAAAAATCTAATAGACTTAAAAAACTAGAAGTCAATGCATATATAGTACTTGAACGAATTAAGAACTTGCACATGAAAGTGACCAAATAGAAATGAATTATGAGTTTGAATGGAAACATTAGCAAAGAAGAGGAATTGACGTGTCTTTTCTAATAATGCAGTAATAGAAAATCACTCTCTCGTTCAATAGTTCTTGTATATTTTTTTAGACACAAAGAACCCCTATAAATGTTATGATGTCATTTCCTAGGGACGACACATTATTTCGTTATTACGTCCGGATTTTTTCGACTTTATTTAAAAAAAACACATTGTTTATTGCATGTACATAATTTTTTACTACATTAAATAAAGTAAAAAACAAAAACAAAAACAAAAGAAAAATAAAATATTATGCGACCTGTTGTAAATGTCATGAGAAAATATATGATTCTTTTAGAGGCCGCTATGGGCACCCCACCAATTCATGAAGGCATCTAATTTTTTTTGTCATTCTCCCCTCTAAATTACACTTTGATGTAAATGACTCTATTGCCCCTTCATATATACTCTCTCCAATCTCACAACCCATTTTCAAATCAATTTTGGGGCACCCCACCACATTGGATCCTAAGTGAAACCTAAAGCCACAATTTTTGTCAATGTAGGGTTTGGTAAATTTGACCAATCCGAACTTGTTTCCACTATAAAATGGATGAATGTACTGTAATGGTGCAAGAGGAGGAACAAGAAGAGGTTTTTGGTGAAATTTATTGTGTTTTTTTTTTTGGTTTTTCATGTTTTCAGTAGAAGTTGCACGGGCGCGATTGTTTCCGCCTCGCATGACCGAAACTTATACATAAGTCTCGGTCAAGAGCCACCGAGAGCAAACACAGCATTACGCTACCTAAAACAATTAAAAAAAAAAACAAAATCTTCCATTTCTATAGTCTGGTCATGCACTTTTGAGAAAACCATAAGAATGTCGGTGGCGGATGACCGAGATAACAATAATAGTCTCGGTAATGGGCAACCGAGAGCAATGCTACATTCTCGGTTGTACATTACCAACATGACATAAACTATACACTTATGGTTACTCTCGTGATGTGGTGACCGAGATAACACAATTACTCTCGGTCATTCATTGCCGAGACTGTATAAACTATTCTAAGTACGAGTGGTCGAGAACCACGAGTTCCCAAAAACTTCCTCTCTGTCTCGGCCATGCTTGGCCGAGACTGTAAATAACATCTCTGGCCTGTGTGGCCGAGAACCACGACTTTCCAATCAGAGAATCATTGAATGCACCACTACACAAACATAACAACTACTCTACCAAATGCACTACTCTACCAAATGCAACTTAATTAGATTATCAACGTACCTTCAAACGATCGATTTCACGACTTGAGTGTGTGAACGAAAACCTAGAACCGAGCCCTAATGTGGAGACGAAATCGAACAAAACACAGAGCCTCCAAACTCGAAATTTCGCCTACAACAGAGGAGAGAGACGAAGAGAGAACAAAGACAAATCCAAATAATCGAGAAAATGTGGGTTCGAGAGAGTATGGCTCATTGAAGAGGACGGTGGTGGGGTGCCTCTATTTTGAATGAGGGGTATTTTGGAGATTTCGGGCCTCAATTTTAGGTGCCCTTGGTAAATGACTTTGTGCCCTCAACAACTGGGTGCCTTCATGAATTGGTGGGGTGCCCATATCGGCCCTCTTCTTCTTATCCCCACCTTTAACACCCATTTACTTATAAGTTATTATTGTAAGTGTAACTTGCGTCTTTTAGTTTTCATCTCATTATGACCAAAAAGACTATATAAAGGGGTCATCTTAATGTAATTGGTGCACCACGTTGAATGAAAGATTTCTCATTTCTTTCGTCTACTATCTTGTTTAAGTTTTAGTTCAGTGCTTATACTTTCCTTGCCTTAGCCTTAATTAGTTTTACAACACGATATCAGCATGTATTTGTTATTCACTTTTCAGATCTTCATGGAGATGATGACGAAGGAATATCGTGCGAAAGCACCGATATTCCTTTGTCATCATCTCCATGAAGATATGAAAAGTGAATATCTAAATATAAAAGATCATATCACCCCGTAGAAAAGCATAGTAATTGCTTCCGCTAAATTTTAAATCTTGAAACATATTAATAACTCAACTGTAAATTGTTGCGCGATTATGATGGATCGACTAGCTCTCGTTGACTTTGCGAGATGGGGTCCCAAAAGTGTGGAAAATGATGCTCCCAAAAGCTTAAAACGACTGGCTGAATCTTAGGCTACAAGATTTCAAAATAGTCAGTGACTATAACTCCGTTATGTTTAATATTACCTCTCTTTTGAGGTTATGCGGAGAAAATGTATCTGATGAGGCAATGTTGAAAAAATCATTCAGTACTTTTCATGCCTCAAATATGTTGTTGCAGCAACAATATCGAGCGCGTCAATTCAAAAAGTATTCTGAATTAGTTTCTTGTCTTATGGTGGCTGAGCAAAACAATGAGCTTTTGTTGCGAAATTATAATTTTCGTCCAATTGGGTCCGTTTCAATTTATGAAGCAAATGTTGCATCATATGACCATAGAAATGGTTATGGTAAGAAGAATTATGGACGCGGAAAGGGAAAAGGATTTGATAAAGATCATAGCAAGCAACACCCTAAGTCTCTGGTGATAAGTTCTGGAATAAATGGAACAGAAATGACACCACTTAGAAAAAGGGAAAAAGTGTTGAAAAAGGTTTACTCTCAATCGTGACCAGTCATGTCATAAGTGCGGACTAAAAGGCCATTGGGCCCTTGTGTGTCGTACACCCAAACATTTGTGGATCTTTATCAAGCCTCCTTGAAAGGGAAATGCAAAGATGTTGAGATGAATTTTACCACTGGAGATGACTCGACAAACATTAATCATATGGATGCCCCAAATTTTCTTATTGATACAAATGTTGATCTTGATGTTTTTATTGATTAAATGTAATGATTTCAATTTCTAAGTACTAGTTTTATTCTATAATTTACTATTTCTATGTACTAGTTTTCGACTATGAATGATATATGTTTTTCCCCAATTCATCAAAATTATTTATCTAGATGGATCAACAAGTGATGTATTCAAAGCTATATATGAGTGATATTTGTCTTATTGATTGTGCTACAATGCACACGATTCTTACTATAAGAGAATATTTATGTAACTTGACTTTAGTTGAGGCTAATGTTCAAACGATATTTGGCATTACTAACTTGATTAAAGACTCTGGACGAACAAATATTATGTTACCTGGGGGTACAATAATTCATGTTGTTAATGCATTATACTAAAAAAATCCAGAAGGAATTTACTTAGTTTCAAAGATATTCAACAAAATGGATATCATATCAAAACTATGAATGAAAATAATAGAGAATTTATCTACATTACATTCGTTTTGAATGGGAAAAAGAAGTTTCAGAAAAAATTCTCAACTTCACCTTCTGGATTATATTTCACACATATAAGACATATTGAAACGAATATCGTCATGAATATAAATATCAATGATCAAAAGACATTTCTTTTATGGCATGATCGACTTGGTCATCAGGATCATCAATGATGCGAAGAATTATAAATAACTCGCATGGACATCCTTTGAGGAGTCATAAAATATTTTTAGCTGGTTATTATAATTGTGTTAGTTGTTCTCAAGGAAAACTAATAGTCAAACCATCACCAAGTAAAGTCGTTGAGGAATCTCTAATTTTCTTAGAACGCATTCAGAGAGACATTTGTGAACCTATTCATCTCATTGTGGACCATTCAGATATTTCTTAGTTTTTATATATGCATCAACTAGGTGGTCACATGTTTGTTTACTTTGACTAGAAATGTTGCATTTGCTAAGATTTTAGCACAAGTTATAAAGTTAAGAGCTCAATTTCCTGATAACTCAATTAAAACTATTCGTCTTGATAATGCTAGCGAATTTCAATCCCAAGCATTCACAGATTATTGCATGTCTATAGGAATTACCCTCGAGTATTATGTTCCTCATATGCATACCCAGAATGGTTTGGCAAAATCTCTTATTAAACGCATTCAATTGATTATTAAACCTTTAATTATGAGAGCTAAGCTATCAACTTCAATTTGGGGACATGCAGTTCTTCATGCAACATCTATTATTCGTTTTAGACCTACAACATACCATGAACATTCCCCAATACAACTCATTTTAGGTCAACAACCAAATATCTCACACTTGAGAATTTTTGGTTGTGCAGTGTATGTTCCCATACCACCTCCAAATAGAACTAAAATGGGTCACAACGAAAACTTGGTATTTATGTTGGTTTTAACTCATCATCAATTATCATATACATTGAGCCCTTAACAAAGGATTTATTTACAACACGTTTTGTGGATTGCCACTTTCACAAAACAATTTTCCAACTATTAGGGGGAGATAAGAAGTCAATTCAAAATGAATGGCTTGAAATCGCTTTGAATGCATCGAGTTTATTACATTATTATTCACGCACAAATCAGTGTGAACTTGAAGTTCAAAGGATCATCCATTTGCAACAAATTGCAAATCAATTACCGGATGCACTTACTAATATAAAACGAGTGACAAAATCTCATATTCTAGCAGCAAATGCTCCAGGAAGAATTGATGTCAGTGTGCAACAAAGTACATAAAAACCAACAAAACGCTTAAAGCGTAGAAAACCTGTTGATTTAAAAGATACAGTTCCTTGAAAGAGGAAAATAAGAGTAAAAATAAATGAAAATCATAATACTCTAGAGAAAGCTCAAGAATCCTTTAATAAGGATTTGTCAGAACAAGTTGAATTTGACGATGAACAATTACTTATTGAAAATGAGGAGAATAGCGAAATCTTAATGAATTATTTGAATTCTAGCAAGATTTAGGATCGAAATAAAGTTGTTCCAGATGATATATTTGTTTTAATGTATCTTTTGAGATTTTTGAAAATGATGATCTGAACCACGAACTGTGGATGAATGTCGAAAAAGACCTGATTGGCCAAAGTTGGGAAGAGGTTATTCAAACAGAGTTAAACTCGTTAAGAAAACGAGTAGTTTTTAGACCAATTGTCCAAACGCCTGATGGTGTTAAGCTTGTTAGATATAAATAAGTATTTGTACGAAAGAGAAATGAAAAGAATGATATTACAAGATATAAAGCAAGACTTGTAGCTTAAGGTTTTTCACGAAGACCCGACATTAATTATGAGGAAACATATTCTCTCCTATTATAGATGCAATTACATTTCGATTTTTAATAAGTCTTGCGGTTTCTGGAGGGCTTGATATGCATCTTGTGGATGTTGTTACAACATATCTGTACGAATCCTTAGACAGTGAGATATATATGAAAATTCCTAAGGGGTTTGAAGTGCTCAAATCAAAACCTCATAATATCCAATCTATAAAATTGCAAAGGTCTTTGTACGGATTAAAACAATTTAGTCGAATGTGGTACAAACGCCTCAGTGACTATTTACTTAATGAATTATACGTAAATAATCTACTTTATCCATGTGTTTTTATTAAAAATAATCATCGGGATTTGTAATTATTGTTGTATATGTTGATGATTTGAATATTAAAAAAATCATAACGACATAGTGAGAACATCTGAATACTTGAAAAATAAATTCGAGATGAAAGAACTTAGGAAAATAAAATTTTGTCTAGGTCTACAAAATCGAGCATTTTCCAAGTGGAATACTTGTTCATCAATCGAATTATATTGATAAAATCTTGAAAAACATTTATATGAACGAAGCACATCCATTAAACTCCCCAATGGTTATTAGATCACTCGAAGTGGATAAGGATCCATTTCGACTTCATGAAAGTTATGATGAGCTACTTGGTCCAAAAGTACCATATTTAAGTGCAATTTGTGCACTTATGTATCTTGCAAATTATACAAGACTAAATATTGTCTTCTCTTGCAAGATATAGCTATTCACCTACTCGAAGACATTGGAATGGTGTCAAACACATTTTTTCGTTATCTTTGGGGAACAAGTGACATGAGTTTGTTTTACTCAAGAGGAGTAAAAATGAATTTGCAAGGATATGCTTATGTTGGCTATTTATCTGATCCTCATAAGGCTCGCTCTTAAATGGGTTATGTATTCACTTGTGGTGATACTGATATATCATGGAAGTCAGTGAAGCAAACAATAGTTGCTACTTTTTCTAATCATTCAGAAATACTTGCAATTCATGAAGCAAGTCGTGAATGTATATGGATGAGAAACATGATTCAATATAATCAAGAATCAGCTGGATTATCTTCAATTAAATATTCTCCTACAATATTATATGAAGATAATTCAGCATGTATCACACAATTAAGTGAAGAATATATAAAAGGGGGCGGAACAAAACATATTTCACCAAAATTCTTGTATACGCATGAGCTTCAAAAAAGTGGTGCAATCGATATTAAACAAATTCGGTTGTGTGATAATCTTGTTGATTTATTCACAAAAGTTTTCCCAACTACAATATTTAAAAGGCTTACATATGATATTGGCTTGCGCCAACTTAAAGATATTGCAAGCAATGAAACAGGACAAATCCCACCTATATCAACATGAGGAGGAGTTATTAATTAGTGTATTGCACTCTTTTTCCCTTAGCTATGATTTTATCCCACTAAGTTTTCCTAGCAAGGTTTTTAATGAGGTAATGATATCAATATCATACTCTATATAAAGATTGATCAGAACGATGTACTTTTTTTTCTTTGCTAGATTTTTTCACACTGAGTTTTTTTTAGTAAAGGTTTTAACGAGAGATATTCTCTCAACAAGTGTCATCTAAGGGGGAGTGTTGTAAATATCATGAGAAAGTGGATGACCCTTCCTATCCCAACCTTTTACACTTATTTACTTGTAAGTTATTATTGTAAATGTAACTTGTGTCTTTTGGTCTACATCTCATTATGACCAAAAAGGTTATATAAATAGGTTCTCTCAATGTAATTGGTGCACCAAGTTAAATGAAAGATTTATCATTTCTCTCATCTACTATTTTGTTCAAGTTTTAGTTCATTGCTTATACTTTTCTTGCCTTAGCCTTAGTTAGTTTTACAATACGACCCATATTTTTGAGACATCAAATTTTGCTACATAATTATCCAATTTAGGTTAGCCATAATTGTCCAATTTCATTTGGAATGCGATTACTCTTAAACACCTAATCATTAATTATAGCCTTGATACAATGATTGAGATCCATTAGATGTTTCACCATCACTTCTTTAAAGTCACACTACAAATTTAAAATCTTCTAACTTTTTGAGACGCATCCTTAGTGAAGTTCAAGTGTGTCCCCTATAGAGTAGTCAGGATAATTATGACTAAACACCAAATATGATATAGCAAAGAAAAAAAACATACATCTTCATTAGCACCAAGAACATGTGGGTGACTCAATGGTTAGGTATGAAGTTATGTGTGTAACCGGGGAATAAGTTTCTTTCTCATAAAAAAACAAAAGTTAAAATAGGTGAGAGTTAGTGCAACGTTAGAATGCCAAATAGTAAAGTCCTTATCAATTCAACTCATCAGTTGACTCAACAAGTTAATTGAAGGCCTCAGCTATTCGAACCCCATGTTTTGCTATCTTTACCTCATTACTTCATTGTACCCCATTTTTGAATTTTTTTTACTACTTTTACCTCACCTTTTTGTCAATAATTCCAAAATTACCTCTCGCCCTCAACAAATGTTTCCTTCATCTCCTACTTTCATCTCAACACCCCTATATCATCTTCATTTCTCAATTTTAGTCATTATACAACACTTGTACCAGGTCACCAAGTGTCGTAGAAGTGTTTTTTTTTTTGTTGAACAAGGTCAGATATATATGGTCGCGTCGTGTCTAAGAAGTGAAGAAGTGTCGCCCGCGGGGTTTGACCGACTCCGATTGATACCCCTAAAGAGGTAACGACCAACTCCGATTGGTCTACTTTAACCGATAATGCGAAGTGAACTCGATTTAAATTGGTCAATGAGGGGTCCACCCAAGACCTCTAAAGATGTGTCGGTCATGTAAAGAGGTGTCGTCCCTGTGTAGCCGACACCTGCAGGTAACAAGAACGAACAAAAGATTTTAAAAAATCCTAAAAAATACATGATAATGACCAAAAAATACTTGGTTTTGCTCGGAATCGCTTGATATTAACAATTTCATCGAAACTTTGTACTCAAAATAAGATTTAACCCCCAAATCGAAGCTCTAAACTCAACAACAAATTCACAAATAATACCGACTCAAAAAATAAGAAAAAACTCCAAAAACCTCAAAATCGACACTAAAAGATATGATTAATGCACTCATGACGTTGAATTGATTTGGTTTTGCTCGGATTTCATCTAATTTGGGTTGGTGGTGAAAATACGATTTTGAAAGAGGGGCGGCTGGGGTATGCGTGAGTGGGGTGAGTGGCGTATGAGTGAGTAAAAACTCTTTTATATAGAGATGCAGTTGAGTCATTTAACTAGGGGCTGAAAACAAAATTCAAAAACGGGGTAAAATGAGCAAAAAGTGGGATCCGACTAGCTTGAGCCTTATTAAATAAGGATGAACAAAGCCCATGGTTCACTTACAAGGTCATCAACTAAAATAATTGAATTAGAAAAAACAAGCATACTCTAATATCTGTGAAAACTTGATTAAGACCTCGACTTAACTCACCTAAATTTTTTTGATAATACCTCAAGGTCCTCAACTCACCTAAATAACAATCCATAACAGTACGTGTTGAACATTATTTTATAGTTCATGTACACAACGTATTAGATAGACACCCTTGTCATCTCAATGTGTCGTGTGCTTAGTTATTATATATAATACAAGTTTTAATTAAAAAACCAATTCATATTTGCGTCAACATAATGCAAACACAAGTGATAGTGTTAATTTAAGGAGTTAGTTTAAGAGAGAGGTTAGGTTAATAAATTAATGTCAACTGCCAACTTAGGCTTTCTGTTTGAGAGCTGTTGATGTGGAACTCTCAATGCCTAGCTTTAAAGGGTATTGTGTTGCTTATCAAGAGAGACAAAAATTTTCTTTTGTAAATTCAGTGAAGACCAATTGAAGCTTAATTAAAAATGTTCTTTTTTTGGAGTTAGGTTGTTAAGTACAAGGATATAACAGTTAATTAATTAAAAGCTTACAACAAAGTTGTCTTGTCATGTTATACTACTAAGATGATGTAATTAATTAAACAACTTGGACACTGAATATAGCCAAAATGAGTCAGATAGAAAATAGATTATTTTTTTGATTTTTTATATAGTAATAGCGATGTCTTGGATTACCACAACTATTTTATAAGAGGCATACCCTATGTGTTTCGAAATATTAAGAGATTCAAACATGTAACTTCAATGAGGCGCAAGACAAATATTTTTTTTTTCATGTGTTTGTGCTTCTGATCATAGCATATCAAATGAAACATATGAAACTACAAGGCACCCAAAGGCCAGATTGGATTCTTTCTTGGAAGGAAGAGTACAAAAGGAGAAACTTAGTTTACAAAAGGAAAATGCTAAGTAATCCCACATTTGACACCTACATTCGACACTCATTTGTCTAAAGTTCTGAACATACTTTTGAAACACATGCGCACACATACAATTCGAATGACCACAACAATGTGTGTCAAATATAGGTGTCAAAAGTATGCCATTCAATCATTATCCCTATCAATGTATGTTGTAAATTATACAAGAAGAATTCACAAACTAGCTTGAATTCTTGCTAGATAGGCAAAAAATAAAAAAAAAAAAATCTTGGCTGTTGTAAATTGAATTGGAACTTGCTAAGAACTAGAGAAGAAAAATAGAAGATGAAAAACTTCTACTACTACAAATGAGAAGAGAAGAAATGAGATAGTTGAAATGAGAAGTTTTCATTCAACTTGGTGTGTGAATTACAATGGAGTTGACACCCTTTATATATGTCATTTGGTGATGATGATAATTGTACTTATACAATGTGTACAAGTTATACATACACCACAAGTCATAGAACACATCACAAGCAACATAGACAATACATGGAATAGTTGGTGTACATTGGAGATGATTACAAGTTACATGACAATACATGAATAAGTGATTATACATTGGAGTTGAATACAAGTTATGTAGAGTGTACAAGTTACATTCAACGTAGAAGTCATGCTTGATGTTACAATTCAATGTAGAGTCATGTTTGACAATGTGATCATTCATAAGCTTGGTTAAAGGGTTATCTAATTTACAACATTCCCCATTGGATGACACTTGCTGAGAGAATATGCCTCGTTAAAACTTGTACTAAAAAAACCCTGTGGAAAAAATCTAGTATAGGAAAAAGAGTACAATGTTCTCGTCAATCTTGATTTCTAATATAATATTATTGATTGCCTCATTAAAAACCTTGCTAAAAAAACCCAGTGGGACAAAACCAAAGCTAAGGAAAAGAGTGCAACATATTGATACACTTTGAGAGAATATATATGCCTCATTAAAACCTTTACTAGAAAAACCCTGTGGGAAAAAAAATCTAGTATAGAAAAAAGAGTACATTGCTCTCATAAATTTTTTTATACGGAGTATAATAATGTTAGGATTGCCTCTTTAAAAACATTGCTAGGCAAATCCAGTGGGATCAAACCAATATCGAAAGAAAAATAGTGTAATACACTAATCAACCTTGATAAAGAGTTTTAATATTGTTAGAATTGCCTCATTAAAAACCTTTGCAAAGAAAACTCAGTGGAATAAAACCATAGCAAAGGGAAAAATAACACAATACACTAACCAATAACTCATTTTGATTCTCCCCCTCATGCTCACATGGGTGAGACATTTTGTGCATTTTGTTGCACATGGACATCGTTTTCTATATGAATCATTTAATGCTAAAGCATATGATTGTCACTCTTTTGTATATAATACTTGCATCAAGTAATTGATTCACGACTTTGTTACTTCTGAATGATCCTTTGAACTTCGAGTTCATATTAATTTATACATGGATCATAATACAACAAATTTAATTCAATTTGATGTTGTTCAAGCAATTTCACATCATTCCTTTTGAATTGGCTTATATCACCCCTAATGATGGGAAAATTATTTCATCAAAGTGACAATTAGCAAAACTTGCTATAAATAATTTTCCTATTAGGGATTCAAGACATCTTATAATATGATTAATGGAGAGTAAATCAATATACGTCTCCTATTGATTTGCCTTGAGATAATCTCCAGCTGAAAAAAAAAATATAATTCGATAAAAATACCCTTGCGAATTTATGATATTTTCGCATTATTTATGATTATGGATAATCAAATAGATCTTTTCACATTATTAATGTCATTTGATTTATGACGACATTCGTTTTAATGTATCTTATATATTTCAGAAGTTAAAGCCGATAATATTATACTCAGATTAAATCATATAGATAAATTTTCTATTATTATGAGTAGACTTCTTCTAAATAAGACATTAACAATAAAATTGTTGTATTAAATATTGCTTGAACATTAGCATTTGCTAAGTTCGAATTCGAGAAATATTCACTTTTGTACATGCATGTAGCATGATACATAAGACATAAACTCATTACCCATATTTAGGTCACGATTTAAACACATCTCAATATGCCTGTTTTATCGAGTCATTTTCAATGATAAAATTCATAATATTTTGCCTTTAATTTTGAAGGCATGGTAGATGTCACAAAAATATTCGGGTATATATATGACAATATTTAGGCAAAATAGCCTTTCATATATGACCAAAAAAATGTCACAATTATGAGCGATCATTGTCAATAATCATTTGCCATTTGTAGTAGTGCACCACTTTTGTTCCAATTTTTGGTGGAATTGTCAATACGACATTTACTAATATTTTTACATTTTCCACGTCCATAAATTTATTATTGCGATCATGATCATCATATGCAACATATGCTTCTTAATTTGAAGTTGAACTAATTGGACGGAGCGATATTATATTTATAATATCTCATTATTTTACTGAGCTACTATGAGACAAGAAATCAATCCTTAATATTTATTGGATTGATATGCGCACTCGATATTTGTTGTAGCAATAAACCGAGGTGGGCCACGTGACCTTCTTTTTATTGTCTCATCATTCATATTTCCACATAGCCTCAACATAAAGGTAATTAAAATTGTGAAATTATAATTAATATTTGACTGATTAAATTTTGTAGCTTGAGACTCAACCGCTCATTTTGAGCTTTTGAGCATTACCTGTTGTTGGTATTTATATATTTATAACTCTATGAGGTGAAAAGATATACAAAGTGAAATATTCACTTTTCAGGTCTGTAAAGAGAAATTGGCGAATGATTGTGTATAACACACAACTTTGTATATATGTTTTATTCACAAATTGTAGTATATAATTGTCATGACAAGTAATTATTGTCGATAATATAATAAGACAACGAATTCAACTATGGTTGAATAATATTTTGAAAATAAATTTAATATAAAATAGTTTTCCCCTTTTTATGTAAAAACATAACATATGATTAAATATGCATTCACAACTTGATTTATTAATAAACAAAATGTACTATTTGTATGAGTTGGTGGGACAACCTCCAGGTTGGGTGGCGAAACATAGTCTACTTAATATCATGCCTCCTCGAACGGAATAACCCATCTCCCTTTCAATGTTTAGCTTTACCGGGGACAAGGCTTACCCACTATCAACTCAAACTTATAGCATTATTTGTATTATAAAATCAAGAATAGAACAATAACTAATCGTTTGTAGTTTTAAGAGAAAAACTACATGTCACACATTGAGTTTTGATTTATGATGTAGAAGATCGTACAAGATGCAACAACAGAGCATACTTTCGTAGTCGGTGACATTACAATGCATAATGTATGAATAAAATACATTTACATAATTAAATATGCATGTAACAAAAAAAGAAATTAACCATGATAACATATAAATAAATTGAACTTATTTAAATTAATAAAAATATACCTTCTTAGCTTTATATCTTTGAAAAGCTTCTTGATCTTCAAGACCTCCTCTTATAGAGCAACTTCGTGTTGATAACGTGTTGTAAATTGAATTGAAACTTGCTAAGAACTAGAGAAGGAAAATAAAGACTAAGAACTTCTACTACTACAAACTACTACTACAAATGAGAAGAGAAGAAATGAGATAGTTGGAATGAGAAGTTTTCATTCAACTTAGTGTGTGAATTACAATGGGGTTGACACCCTTTATATATGTCATTTGGTGATGATGATAATTGTACTTATACAATGTGTACAAGTTATACATACACCACAAGTCATAGAACACATCACAAACAACATAGACAATACATGGAATAGTTAGTGTACATTGGAGATGATTACAAGTTACATGACAATACATGGATAAGTGATTATACATTGGAGTTGAATACAAGTTATGTAGAGTGTACAAGTTACATTCAATGTAGAAGTCATGCTTGATGTTACAATTCAATGTAGAGTCATGCTTGACAATGTAATCATTCATAAGCTTGATTAAAGGGTCATCCAATTTACAACATTGGCATGCTTTGAATGATGAAGAATTAATATTTGTTTGAAATTCACCTCATAATAAGAAAAGAAGAGTTTTTGTATCAAGGTCCTTTGTTTATTTATCAGATAACACTTAATTTATCTTTTACTTGTACACATTAAGCACAATCAATCACAGACAACTTTGATATGCATTCAACCATGTATCTCAAGCACAAACTGAAAGTAACTGTTGCAACAGTTCCAGCATCTATTGTTGTCTAGCAAAGCAGAACATGGACTTTGAAGATTTGCACTTACATATATGTATGAGCCAAGTCCAATTTTGGCAAGAAGAGACAATCTATGTTTAAACATTTCAATCATAATAAGTAAGAAAAAATAAATTTTATGGAATAAATCAAACTTTAAGTAGCCGCTGGTGGTTCAACATCACAGTTTTGAATAAATACTTTCACCAGGAAAAAAAAAAGAGACTTTCTAAGTAAAATGGGTGAGATTTCTTCTGTTTTTGGCAAGGCCACTGCTATCAATTTCTTTTTGAATTTGAAATTGAGAACAGAAATTCAAACATCAAAAAGAAAGTTTGAAACACTTGATATCTATGATTTATTGAAATAGAAACTTAAACTCACAATACAATTCTGCTTGAAAAAGCCATGTTTCTCCTAATCAAGAAAATTTAAAATTTAAGCAGACCACCGAAGAACATAGCTCAAAGCTTTTAAAAGTTTTTCAACATGAAAATCTTCCAAATCAGATTTTGCCTGGCGAAAAGTTTGAACAATTTTTGGATAGCTACTTTAAGTCTTTAAGCTTTAGCATATTTCCACAAGATATCTTTCACATTGCAGACTTTAGACGAGCATAAAAATGTGCAAACGTAAATCTTGATGCACGATTCAAGAGACACCAACAACTTGTACGAAATGTATGTCACCCAATCACTCGCATTTTAAGAGTTTCTTTTCATCTCCTGAACTTGAGATGGTTTGAAAAAAAATTTATATGTGAAAATTGTTTACAGATGTTTCATATTTATCTGACGCTAGGCCCACTACTTCAACATCACTGAAAACCCATCTCCATTTGAAATCAAGTAAGAGATTGAGATGCTTCAAGAGAAAATTCAACATGTCATCTCCTTTCCTCATTTGAGTTTCACATTTTTCTAAGACTGAAAATCATCAAACAAGCAAACAAGATCACAGATTAGGAATCAAACATGGTAGTTGGTATTGCTATTTTTTGCAATAAACAAAAGATCACTGCTTGAATATAACCATTAAGATTATCGGCCCATCTGAATAAAGTACATAAAATGAACATGTAAGCAAGATATCAGCTAGAAAAAGAAATCCACATGGACCTCACTTACATATAAGCTTGGGTTGTTGCTTGCTCATCTTCCAAACCAGCACAACTGGGGACATCAGACATATCACATTAAGAGATTTGAGCCAAGAAACATGGAGCAGGTCTCCCGTTACCATGATGTTACTTGTCTATGAAAATATGATTGTAAACGAAGAAAAAAAAACAATTATGCATTGAAAAAATAAGAGTGCACAAATAAAGGTATCAAGATTTGCCTATTTTTTCTAGCCTAGTTTGAAGTGGGAACATTCAAATAATAATGCAAGAAAGACAGGACAAGCACTTTACCCATTCAGAAAATGCTCCCATCCTAACATCAGTTTTACAACCGTCGGCATTCAACACTTTAGTTTTTCCTATATGTAAGTAATTTAAAAGTGAGTTCCAGTGGCAAAGAGAAGAATTGAATCAAGTTCTTCATATACTCATATACAAGGGCTTCTAATGATAAACTCGCTAACAAAGTCACCTTTTTATGCAAGAACAATGAGAGGTGCATTGTAGGTGGGGAGAATAATAGGGCTCATCAGTTTTGGGTCAAAACTAAAAGAAATACCAATGGAAACCAACAGTATCATTCTTTTTTCCATCTTCTTACTCAAGCTTCCCCTAGCCCTCCACATGCTCTTCCAGCCATGCCTTCTTTTTAGGCTCAGCAGGAAAGTACTTAACTCCTACAAGGTCAACAACTCAACTGATAACTTGATAAGCAGTAACGAAGTACGCCATTGGGATCGATCATATTGCTGAAGCAAAATATCAAAAAATTTCTCAAGTGCTACAAATAGTCCAAACTATTTATGTAACTATACATTGCACTCCTAAACCCTACTGCGAATATGTCTTTTGGATAAAACAAAAGTCAGATTAATCAGGAGATTCAACGCGTAGCACTATCACCTAGCAGGACATTGAGTACTCGCTCTTAACAAATAGGGGAAAAAGATGAAAGGTTTCAAATTCATGATCAAGCAATTTAAATGCTGAAAAGTGACCAGTTGCATTTCCTACATGTTATTTCTCTATGTTTTGAGTGTTAAAATGCTTATTATCGATAGATGTTGATTATATTTCATGTTTTGATTGATCAAGGTGAAGATTTTGATTCATGGGAGCTAAAGATTGAAGAGTTGGCAAGAGAAAAGATCACTCATCAAGTTGGAGAAGTTACCAAATTAAAGTGTAAAAAGTGGGGAGCTAAAGATTGACGAGTTGGCAAGAGAAAAGATCACTCATCAAGTTAAAGAAGTTACCAAATTAAAGTGTAAGAAGTGGGAAGACGTGCTCTCTGAATAAGGCGTGGACATACCTTACCCCTTTTACCTAAAGCCTATGAGCGATATCAGTTTTGGTCCTTTTGTTCAGTTTTGGTCCTTTTGGATTTTTGGGTAATTATGCGCCAACCAATTGGTGGCACCCCCCTCCTTTTTTAGGTTGTGTTTTAGGATAATTAAAATGAAGAAGACTTTGTACGAGTTTTTCCGGTGTTTTCATGGATTTGAAGCCCAACCAAACTCACTTTCTGATACAAAAAGATAGCCTACTTGGCTTCTACAAGAGCTGTGACATCTTAATTGAATTCATTTTTCATTCTTTTTGTTCCTTAGTTTTTTTTTTTTTTATTATCTATTATGCATGTTACTACATGATTGTGTTGTTGATTGTGACAAGGTGGCGAATTGTCCAATTTTCAATGCAATTCATTGCCAATTAACACATCAAATGCATAATCATTTGTTTGTTCTAATAACTAGTGCTAAAATAACTAAGTTTAATATATGATACTCTTAGTTATGTAGGTATAGAATCTAGTTTAGACCGAGAGCTTTGAGCTATGTTCTTCGGTGGTCTGCTTAAATTGTTCAAACATTTCAATCATAATAAGTAAGAAAAAATAAAGTTCATGGAATAAATCAAACTTTAAGTAGCCGTTGGTGGTTCAACATCACAGTTTTGAATAATACATTCACTAGGAAAAAAAAAGACTTTCTAGTAGAAATGGGTGAGATTTCTTCTGTTTTTGGCAAGGCCACTGCTATCAATTTCTTTTTGAATTTGAAATTGAGAATAGAAATTCAAACATCAAAAAGAAAGTTTGAAACACTTGATATCTATGATTTATTGAATTAGACACTTAAACTCACAATACAATTCTGCTTGAAAAAGCCATGTTTCTCCTAATCAAGAAAATTTTAGAATTTAAGCAGACCACAGAAGAACATATAGCTCAAAGCTTTTAAAAGTTTTTCAACATGAAAATCTTTCAAATCAGATTTTGCCTGGCGAAAAGTTTGAACAATTTTTGGATAGCTACTTTAAGCCGGTGAGTTAACTAGAATTGGACATCTCCTGTAGAATTCCATGCTATCAATAGTTTTGTTTTTATTTGTTTTTGTTTTTTTTGTCAAATGACATCACTAGATTAAAGCCTGAGAGCTTGTTTAGGGTTATTGATTGAAAGGGGAAATAGTCAAAGAGCCACTTTGGCTGGCAAGATTATGAGGGATAGGTAACTAGCGCTTATTAGTAATAACCAATTTATTAATGAATACAGGATGTGTCACTGAATCGATGACCAGTGGGACACATTAAGACCACAACTCAAGCTAGATATCTTCCATCATTGGTTTCTTCTTAATTTGCAATTTAATTTGTTATTCGTGTTTAATTTTAGTTGCATTCGTTATGATTCTTATAACCCCATTTTTATTTATTTAAAGATAGGAAAATTAGTTTACCAATCTATGTGGATTCGATCCTGCTCACAACTATACAACAAATTATTTGAGGAAGTAGAGTAGGAGATTTTATTTATTGGTTTCACCCCCATCAAAAAGACAGGAATGTATGTCAATGAGAAGACTACCTCCAAGGCTCTAGTAAGATCTTCCTTCATATGATAAGCATTCTTGCCAGAGCCAACAGTAAAGGAGTTACAGGCAAAGCAACTGCCAAAACAGAAACCTGCAACAACAAGACAAATAACAATGGCAAAAATGAGAACGAATGGCAGTCTAATTACACTAAAAATATATATTTTGATAAGATGCACTAAACAATATATGAGTATAACTGAAAGTTCAACGGCTCTAAAGAGTAAAATACTTCAATAGCATGCCAATGTTTAAGGCACTCTCGTGGAAAGGCTGGGATTTTTGCAGGATTGTACAGCATTATGTCATTACGGGTGAGTCGTTATCCCCAAGAACCTCCAAACCCATCTTAATCAGATCTGACATAAAGAAGTTGGTCTCACGTATTTGTGCGGGTTTTTGAGCTCCTGCATTAACCAAAATCAGCTCAATCAATATATAAAGAATGTGGTGAAGTATAATCATAAATTCATATATGGCTAGAGAATAGAGAGAGAAAATGATGACCCTGAATTTGCAGCAATCACAACACAGAAAATAGAATGAACCAACATCAAGAAAAGATACAATTACAAACCTCTGCCAAAGCCATCTTCTACTAGACTAAATTTAACGACAGAAAAAATTTGTTCTCCTGCAAGGGGTGAAATTGACGTTCCATAAAGTTGTGCAGGGCAAGTATATTTCATATATTGAATAACTTCCTAAGGAATTGGCAGAAAAATAAAACAAAAGTATTGCTGAAATCATTGTCTGTTTCAGTTTTCTGACATCTAGCAAGGTTAAATGAAAACAACAAAGTACTTAAGCAATTCCATTAAAACTAATACTGCAGACAACGTGGTACGCTAGAAAACCGACCACGTGACACCTCCGTTAGCCACGTCAGCAGTATTTAACAGCCCTAACGGTGGAAGGACCAAATGTGTGTTAATAAAAGTTCAGGGACCAAAAGAATAAAAAACTGCAAAGTTCAAGGACCAAATGATACCTTTTGCCTTGTTAATTTAGAGAGAGAACAAAGATAAAAAGAAAATTTGGCGTAGCCCCATCTATTCTAGCATCCATCCCAAATTTTTCACCAGTAAAAATGAAATCAATAAAATATGCATAATTTCACAATACTAACTAGAAATGAAATCGCAAACTTCTTTATTTTCCCAACCAAATGGAGCCTTAATGATGGACAATATCGATCCATATTATCAATGAAGAACATCAAATAACTTATTTCATTCATCCCTGCAACTGAAATTTTAAACAAGAAATTCATGATTATAAAATCTGGTCTCAAAATGTAGATTCATTACTTATGCAAAATACAATATTCGACATATTTCAAATCTATATACAAAACCGAAAATGGTTTTCTCAAAAGCCTTATCAAATGCTACTCTTCTTTCGAAAAGCTCTATCGTACTATCTACTTGCTTTCATAATGACCTGAAGAAATTTAGAAAATAAATAATGGGACATACAATATAAAGCTAATATTTTTCATGACTATGATTAGAACCCCATTCAATGTGGTTAGTTGAAAAAGAAACTATATTGGAGGACCTTTATTCATAAGCATCAAATTAGATAGGAAGAAATGGACAAGAAACATAAATAATCATTCACGCCAAACCAAAGTAAACAGACTTGCAGAAAGATGCAAATAAAATTATATAAAATCAACAATTTGTGATTTCAAAATGCCTGGAATCACCAAAAAAATGCCTTCAAGGACTTAAGAATAACTTGTAGCTTTCCAATTCAATGTTGTGACAATTATCTTATATGCCATAATTAAAATAAACCAATCACTAATTTTAAAGTTAACACAGTCCGGATTATATAAAAAAGATGACATACATAGAAGTTTGAACAATAAATGATACAACTCGTGTTGCAAATTTCTTCATTCGTAACACGTTCTCATTCGATATTTAGCAAAAAGATCTTTGGTGACCCATAGAAATAGGGAAAAAATACTCAACTAATAAGTAATAACTATGCAGAATGTAAATAGCTACAAGTTCAAGATGAATGTGATTTGGAACAGAGAAGTCCATCTCATTTTTATTTGGCTTCTACTTGGAGTAAAAACTGTAAAATAAGTAACAACATGATCCTTCAAGAGAAAAAATTAGATCTTGATGTATTTTGAGATTTTATGCAAGATAAACATTGGTCTTCACTGTCTTCACAGAGTATTTTTGGAAGCATTTATATCTGACATTATAAGGGGCTGATCTAATCTTTTCAGCAAATTCCGTTTCCTTTAAAAAATGAATTACAAGAAAAAAAAATGTAATAATGCATTGTGCATGAACCATTACAGTGTCGGGTAATTAGAAAGTATATTCGATTGGATCAATTCTCTTCTATTTCTATTCAAATGAAAAATAGGAGTATGTTTGGCAAGCAAATGTTTGGGTGTATTGTCATTGGAGAAAAAATAATTTTGTACTAGTTATAGCTGAAATCACTTCTTTTTTCTAACGAAATTGATTAATGCATCTACAAATGCCACCATTCAGTTTCAATGTCATGAACACATGATAGTAGTTCATTTGCACATTTGAAAGTCACATGAAAGTTTTTCGAAACTAATTTCAGCCCAATGCAAGTTCACCTCAACCCCATAGAATGGACTTAAGAGTGGTCCATTACCCTGATGCTTTTATGGTTGGCTATGTAGATTACTCATCCTAGCCTTGTGGCAAAGTTTGGTTCGACTAGTAGAAAGTGAAAATAATAAATTTCACAAAAATAATAAAAAACAAATCGTAAGTGGAAAACATAATGAAAGCCTAGCAATCATGCTTACATAATGGTTATGTGCTTCTTGCTAATAGCCTCAAAGACCCATGAGGGAGCCTCCTTTAATATTTACATTGGGATTCTCACAAGGAAGGCTATGACGCATGCAGACTGATTCTCTTTTCTTACGTGAATGAGATATATAGGACATGCAATAGAGGAATATACAAGCACTATTGGGAAAAAGAAAAGGCTCATGGACACTCAACTCAGGCAAACAACATTAAGTTATCAGTGACAAATACGAGTGAAAGAAATTCATCGGGCAAAACGAAATTCTGTAGACTGAATAGGTGACAC
Source organism: Stephania yunnanensis (assembly GCA_039657365.1). Lineage (NCBI taxonomy): Eukaryota > Viridiplantae > Streptophyta > Magnoliopsida > Ranunculales > Menispermaceae > Stephania > Stephania yunnanensis. Next base: position 51,146,173 of record CM077588.1, on the reverse strand, counting down.
ACTTTTGATACGCACAAATGCTACATAGTCGATGGAATCTATTAGATACACATGGGACATGCACGTATATACCTTAAAGCATGATCCAATATATTATAACAATCTGTTAAAATTGCAAAAGTATGATACTCTTAAACATACAGATGCACATATGTTAACCACTACTATAATACATATCACGGCGTCCTCTTAAAAAAAGTGTGCCACTCAATCTCTCTTTCCTTCGTAAAATGATTCTAGTGCCTAATGCACATCGCTTTAAATCTGCTTCCCATATGACTTGATAACTACTCAATCCTCAAATAATCACTGAATCAAGCCATCTAATCAGTAACAGCTGCAACATTACCCAGGGCTTGCAACCCATACCCCTAGTCACTTTGAAAATGCTTGGAGTCGACTATATTGATCAAACTCTTCCATACCACTCGATTAAATGCAATTGATGACGTGCTTCCCAAATCCTTTAAATATCTCCTAACCAATGCGTCCCAAGTTAGCTTTAGTCTACCCTACCTCGTCGAATTTCTTTAGTTTCTATTCTGTAAAATCTTTTAGTGGGGGCATTTGAAGCCCATCTTTGCAGGTGCCCAAATCATCGCAACCGCCCTTCCCTGATATGTTTGTCAATTGATATTACTTCTACTTTCTTTTAACTTTTCGTATTTCTTATTATATCTTTACGAGTTTTACCACACATCCACTAAACATTCTCATTTCTGATACATTCATTTAACACACTTGTTGTTTCTTTACCCTTGGTAACACCAAAAAAAAATAAAAATAAATAACTTTGCAAAGCAACAATTCTCAAGCGTCAAGGCATCTATATAACCTTCAAAAGAATTTACTTTTTACTGTACAGCTGAACTCGTCAATCAAATGCTAGTACTAAACAATGCCACAAGCGAAACAGTACTGAATCTGAAATACACATACCTTCATCGATTCTCGAATTCGCTCAATCAACACAGTTGTTTGTACTGTAAGTCTTCCTCGGATCAGAGGCTCTTCGACGAATTCGTACGAAATTTAAGGGGTTTCGAATCTGTACTTCCGATCGCAGAAAATGCAATTTTTCCCCAATTTGGGGGAAATTTTGCGAGGCTGAAGAACCCTAGGTGCGCGTGGACTGGTCTCTGGTATTTTCGTAAATTGTGTCGCCACAGCTAAGGTGCGTTTGCCGTGCGATTGGGAAATAGATTTTTTTTTGTTTTCCAAATCTTCAAAACCCTATTCTCTTTTTTTCTTTTTCTTTTTCTTTTTTTCAAAACTTGGAAAATCTATTCCCACAATAAATTAGCTAACAAAGGTTTATTCAATGGAGATTTTAATGGACTTTTGGTTACTTTTAATGATTAAATAAATATAAATATATTCTATTAAAACTTTTAGAGAGTTTAGATATATGCGACGTGAATTTTTTTTTTTAAGAGAAATTTCATTAATTGTTTATGACTCAATACAAAACTAAACATGAAATTAAGTACATTAATTTGATAATCTTATTTATTCAAACAAAATGTCATTAATTTGGTTATAAATGCAAAATTGAAACAGTTTGACAATCAGGGACTGATTTCTACAACATCGAAACTCATGACAATATACAAAATTATTAGAACCACAAGACGAATAGCAAAACTTCTCAACAATGAGAAAATAAATCAAAAACTCACAACTAGGGAAGAAAACTAACTACAAAATAAAACTAAAGAGCTGCACAAACCTACGCAACACAGTTAATGAAGATGCACCGCAATAAGGATGGATCAATCTCCATAAATTTGATTAGATATGTTGATTATTGTATGAACAAAAAATAAAAGGGATTTGATTGGAACCACCTCCGATCGAAGAAGAGGATCGACAGTGGTTTAAGAACAAAAATCACAAAAGTGAATCAAGAAGAAAAAATTTTAAGAAAAAAGCAGGCGGGTCTTACGACTTTATTGTTCGTGTTGTCTGTATTCAATGTGAACTTTTATAGACTTTTTAAAAGTTTATAAAAGTTTTGGGATATTCAATTTAAACTTTTATAGAGAGTTTATAAAAGTAAGGGGTATTTAATTTTTTGGTGACTTTTGTGATTTGGTTACAAATCTCGATTTTTATAAACTTTTTGTATAAAAATACACGTAAAGAAATTTTCAACTTCTCATCACCTAAACCCATAAACTTTTAGAGACTTTTAATTTTTATTGGTTCCTTATTCAATAAGGACTTCATTTTTACAAGGTTTTTTTTTTTACCAATTGTTTTTATCAACAACAACAACAAACAACAACATAGCCTCACTCCCAAATTAACTGGGGTCGGCTACATGGATCGAACGTTTCCATTGTGCTCTATTAAGTGCAATTGATGGTGAGCTTTGCAAACCATTCTAATTCCTTATAATTAATGCATCCCTTGTTAACTTTGGTTTGTCCCTACCTCGTCGAATTTCTAGAGTTTCTATTGAATCAAGTTTTCTAGTTGGGGCATTTGTAGGCCGTCTTTGCAGGTGACCAAACCATCGCAACCGCCATTCCCTAATCTTTGTATCAATTGGTGCTACTCCTACTTGTCTTTGAATTTCTATATTTCTTATTCTATCTTTACGAGTTTTACCACACATCCACCTAAGCATCCTCATTTCTGCCACGTTCACTTTATGTAATTGTTGTTGCTTTACCGCCCAACATTCACTTCCATATAGCATAGCTGGTCTAATTGCGATCCTATAAAATTTTCCTTTTAACTTAGTAGGAACATGTCGATCACAAATCACCCCTGTTGCACTCCGCTATTTCTTCCATCCAGCTTGAATTCTATGTGTGACATCATTTTCAATGTTACCATCATTTTGTATGATTAATCCTAGGTATCTAAAGTGGTTTACCTTAGGAACTTCTACTTCCCCTAATTTTACCACTCCGTCATCTCGATGTCTAGTGTTTCCAAACCCACAGTGCATGTATTCAGTTTTCGTCCGACTCGACTTAAAGCCTTTAGATTCTAATGTATTCCTCCAAAGTACCAATTGTTTTTATCAACTTCTCCAATTACTCCACAACATATGAATTTCATTGCTCATTCATTATATCCTAATATCTATGTTGATGAAAATAAAAATGATGTCGTTATTAATAAGATCTCATTCTTACATCATTGTATATTTTTTATAGAGTCTTTTTTGACAAAGAAGTTTCATTTATTTAGGGTGTGTTTGATAGCAAAGAGAATTTTCAATGAGAAAAAAATATTTACTTTGGCAAATTTTCTGTAGAAATTTTTTTAAAAATAATTTTCTCATTGCTGTTTGATTGCACGTGAGAAATTTTTTTTTTCAATTTTCTCATTTTTGTTTGATAACTAATGTAATTTTTTTTTTTCATTTTTTGCGCATTTTCTCATTCTTTTGCACTGTGGTGAGAAATTTTTTTTTTCAATTTTCTCTAATTTTATGATAACTAATGTAATTTTTTTTCATTATCACGAATTGACCACTATATTCGACCTAGTTTCGATAATCAAAATAATCCCCATTCAAATCCGACCATACACCACAACAAACACATACCAACCACTATATCTACCAATAAAAAATACAAATTTGAACGAAAATCAAACTAAATCTTTCCTTACAAACTCGACTTAAGTGAAGATGAAGCTGGTTGTGACGAACTTCGACAACACAAACACCTCCAACCACCGCCTAGAAGGAAAATCTAGGGGGAGAGGAGAAAACAAAGATTAACCGAGTGGATGTGAAGATGACGACCAACGAAGATGAAGCTGGTTGTGACGAGCTTTTCGGAGATTGCAAGTTCGTCTCATCTTCAAATCACTCCAATCGACAACAACACAACGAAGATGAAGACGATTGGGGAGATTTCGTCGACAATTTCTCGAACTCGAACAACAATCACGATTTCTTTCCCAACATTGAAGGGCAAGCTCAATGGGATTGCTCTTCGTGCGCCCACACCCAATGTGTCCATTGTGGACTTGGTTGTGCAAGTAACCAAGAAGACATTCGCCGAGGAGGTGAACGCGACATGATAATTAAGGAGATTGTAAGTCATCCACCTGTATTGTAAACCCTCCTAATTAACTATATGCAATGTCGCATTCCTACGCACTACTACATGAGCTAGCAGTACTTTTTTTTTTTTACTGACTAATTGAATAAGTAAGGAATGACCAAACGTGGGGTAGAATCAGTTGTTGGCATTGGAGAGGGTGAAATGGTGTTTGTATTCACACCTCGTGGACAGGAAAGAAAGATGAGATTAGCTATCGTCCATTCTCTCACATTAACTGCAATTAATTGCGACGGAGACGAGGAGGCGGAGGAGGTGGTGGCGGAGATGGAGAAGCCTTGTTTCGGTGTTGGTGGTGATGATCAGAGGAACTTGGAGTCCGAGTTTGGGTATTGCGTCTCCAATTTCCATGTTGAAATAAGAGAAAATAAATGAGGAAAATTAGGGGGGTGGATTTTTTTTCTCTGTACGGTTACAAATATATCAAACACAAAAAAAAACAGTTATACTAAAAAATAAAACAAATTTTCATGATTTTTTTCATTTTCCTGCTATCAATCAAACGCACCTTAAATGTATTATTATTATAATCTCAAAAAATATAGTATTATTATTTTTGAGAAAATAACCGTATAATTTTTTTCTTCAATTGCAAGAAATGCATTTTTTAAAAATATAATTTATATATCATTCTTAAAAAAAAATATAATTTTTTTACTTGAGTCAAAAAAATAAAGTGCAAAATCTTTACACTAATATTTACAATTATCTTACTTGGTTCTTTTCTGCCACAAAAAGATGATTAATTAACCCATTTATTTTATTGATGTTTATTTACTTATTATTTGTTATTCTACCATCTTGATAGTAATTCATTAATACTCTATGTGATTTTTTTATTAAAATATAAAAATACTTCTTAAAAAATTAGTAATACTTCTCGAGAATAAGAAATATAATTTTTATCTATTTTTTATAATAAAGTGCAAAACATTTGTTTCAATATAAAAATTAGAAAAAATTGCTAATATCAATCAAAATTTTGTGTAAAAAGTTCACAAAAGTTACTTAAAATATTAAATGGTAATAAAAGTTATCGAAGTCTATATAAAAGTTTATTAAAGTTTTTAAAAAAATATGAAAATTTATAAACTTCAGAAAAGTCATCCACTTATACAAATAATTAAAAGTTTATTAAAATCTCAATTGAATACGCCCGTAAATAAAAACACAGGCTCAATTAAAAAAAAACTTGACAAGTTTATGTTGGAAGAATTTATTTACCTTATTTTGTTTTTCCGCAATTATGAATGGAATTAGTGAAAAGGTGCAATCATGTGGAGAGACAAGAATACTAACTGGTGTGTCTATTCTTAAAAGGCATGTGAGTATGTTTATGCTAAGAGTCATACATTTACGACGATAAACTTGTCTATTCAAAAAGACAAATTACTAAAGTTGTGTCTTTGCTGAGTGACATGTAAGAATATAAATATTCACTACTATATAGATCTTTTTAAGGTCGGAAAATCAATGAGCCGATCTTTAGTCTATTTTTCTGTTTTTTCATGGTGTATTTGCCAGAGAGAGTGTTATCATACAACTGGTTAGCAGAACTAATGTTTTATAGTGATAGTGTGATCATTGTATATATATTGGGAGACTGCCATAATGCATTTCTCCTGGTCATTTGTTGACATTACACCATTATTTAATTTCCCGCCCATGCACGCTTCCGCAAGCTAACGGATCTCCTCTAGTAATGATTTTGTCTTCAATTTAATAACTCCCTTCAACTTTTAGGTGTGATCTCAATTCTAATTGAGGTGATATATTCATACTTATATACTTCATTATAAAATTTTCTTTAACTGACGTGGAACTTTAATTTGGTCCCACACATCTTCTATTAATGCACGAGCTCGTGGATCTCCACTAGTACCGATATTGTACCTGTGGATCTCCACCAACAGCGATATCATCCTCAATTTAACCTATAACAACCTTTTAACTTATAGGTATAGATTTTTTTTTTTTTCTTAAAATGCATCAACTCTAATTAAAAAGCGATCTATTGTAAACTAAGTTGTAAGCCAACTAGAACTTAAGTTGGACTTGCTAGAGACTTAAGCATATAAGGCATAAACTAAGAACTACTAGAACAAGTAGAGAAGATGAGACAAGAGATAAGAGAGCTAGAGATGAGAATGTAGAGATTTCATTCATACATTGGTGTGTGAATTACAATGGGGTTGGCACCGTTTATATAGGCCATGCGATAATGATAATGATAATTGTACTTATACAATGTGTACAAGTTATACATACACCACAAGTCATACAACACATCACAAGCAACATAGATAATACATAAAAGAGTTAGTGTACATTGGAAATGATTACAAGTTACATGACAATACATGGATAAGCGATTATACATTGGAGTTGAATACAAGTTATGTAGAGTGTACAAGTTACATTCAATGTAGAAGTCATGCTTGATGTTACAATTCAATGTGATAGTCATGCTTGACAATGTGATCATTCATAAGCTTGGTTAAAGGGTCATACAATTTACAACACTCTCACTTGGATGACACTTGCTGAAAGAATATGCACTAGAAAAACCTTGTGGGAGAAAAATCTAGTATAGGAAAAAGAGTACAATGTTCTCGTCGATCTTGATTTGTAGTATAATATTATTGATTGCTTCATTAAAAACCTTACTAGAAAAATCCAGTGGGACAAAATCAAAGCTAAGGAAAAGAGTGCACCAATAGCGAAAGGAAAATAATGCATTACACTAATCAACCTTGATAAAGAGTTTTAATATTGTTAGAATTGCCTCATTAAAAACCTTTGCAAAGAAAACCCAGTGGGATAAAATCATAGCAAAGGGAAAAAGAGTGCAATACACTAACCAATAACTCATTTTGATTCTCCCTCTCATGTTCGCATGAGTGAGACATCTTGTGCATTTTGTTGCACATGAATATCATTTTCTATATGAACTATTTACTGTTGAAGCATATGATTGTCACTCTTATGTATATAGTACTTGCATCAAGTAATTGATTCATAACTTGTTCCTACTGAATGATCATTTGAACTTCGAGTTCATATTAATTTATACATGGCTCATAATACAACAAATTTAATACAATTTGATGTGTTTCAAGCAATTTCACGTCATTCATTTTGGATTGGCTTATATCTCCCCCTAATGGTGGGAACATTGCTTCATCAAAGTGACAATTAGCAAAACTTGCTATAAATAAATTCCATGTCAGGGATCCAAGACATCTTATAATATGATTAATGAAGAGTTAAATCAATATAAGTATCCTATTGATTTGCCTTGAGATAAGCTCCGGCCGATAAAAAAAAATCAAATTCGATAAAGGATGTCCGTGCGAATTTACAACATTTTCGCATTATTGATAATTATGGATAATCAAATAGATCTTTCCACATTATGAATGTCATTTGATTTACGACGACATTCGTTTTAATGTCCCTTATATATTCTGTGACGACCCCAATTTCCACGAATTAAACCCACGTGGACCCCCGAGCCAGTCTCGCAAGGTCAACGCAGGCCTAGTCAGCCTTCCAATCCATCATTATTAGTACATTCACCATTTACAGTTGAGTTATTAATATTTTTCGAGTTTTACAATTTTAGCGGAAGCAACTAATAAGTTTAATAACTCAACAAAAAATAAAAATCAGGGAGTTAGGCAACCTAATTGTGGAACCCAGTAAATATCATCAGAGGAGAGTAAATACAATTATACAAAATTTTCACCTAGCCATGAAGCATTTCCTCTGCTACTTGTCTGCGCTACGCACTCGACTCAAAATAAAAATGACGAGCCCAAGTAAGTAAATCCAGTAGGACATATATACGACATTTCACAATATCCAAAGCAACAGTTCACAATATCCCAAAGCGTCAGTTCACAAATATCCAAAGCATCAAATTCATGCGAGTAAAACGAAATAAATCGAGAACGCATGAATATAAAAGACTGTAAACAACTCATCGATGAGTGATGCCAAATAACAAGGAGTCTCAACCAAAACTTTTATATGGATGTATATGCCTCCACAATTACTCTGAAAGACATATACATCTTCTATGCTTCCCCCATATATGAAGTTCAACACAAGCGCCAGGGGTACAAGCCCACCTCGAAACGCAGGGACATACCAGATATATGGACATAGTTTTGCAGGGATGGATGTATATGCCTCCCCAATTACTCTGAAAGACATATACATCTTCTATGCATATATGAAGTTCAGCACAAGCGCCAGGGGTACAAGCCCACCTCGAAACGCAGGGACATACAACATATATGGGCATAGTTTTGCAGTGATTAACAATAAGCTATCACAAAACAGTAAATAACAATAATCAATGGATAAACATGAAATACTGTATAGGTCCCTGACTGGTTTACTTACCTCGAAATTCGCGAACTCGAAATCAAGACGTCTCACTCGCGTCTCGATTTGCGCACCCGACACCGGACTCCTAGTCCCTGGTGTCCATTTCGATAGTTTAAGCATATTTTATTTCAAATTATTCACATCAAACTGAAATTTGGTGAAATAAATCTCACCTCCACCGCGTCGTCGCGATTTCGTCGATCGATCGAAACCGCGCCACCGCGCCATCGGCGCCGCCGCTGCCTCGCCGGCGCCGGTCGCTCGCCGGCACCCCCGCCGGCCACCGCCGCTGCCGTCGTCTCACTGCGTTACGTCGCGTCGCCGCGTTCGCACGCCATCGCTGCCGATCCGCCCCTTTTTCCGCGCCGTCGCTGCCTCACCGGCGCAGCTGCTCGCCGGCGTCTCGAGCCGGGCCGCCGTCCTCCGTTGGCTCGCCGTCTCGTCGGCCCGTCACCACCCGCCGTCTTCCGCTGCTGCTGCGCGCCGATGCTACCTCGCTAGCTCGCGCCGTTGCTGCCGACACTCGCTGCCGGCCGCCTTCGCGCCGCCTCCGGCTCGCCCTCGCCGGAGCCGCTCGACCCGCCGGTCTCCTCCACTCCTCTTCCCTCTCTCTTCCTCCTCTCTTCCGAGCTCTCTGGTTCTTTGATTTTTTTTTTTTTTTTTTTTTTTTCATCTTATCTCTTTCTTAATCTTATCTCATATATATATATATATATATATATATATATATATATATAATATTATATATTTAATATATATTATATATATACATTTTCCATTTTTGATTTCAAATCAAAATGTCATCGAGATTCGTGCAACGCGCATCTCGAGGCAAGCTCAACAACCGAGCAGCGTGCATCTCGAGGCACCAACCCGCCTCATTTTCAAATCTCAATACACGCGCTACACGCAACACGAGGCATATCCAATGCACATTTTAAACCATATAGAGTCATTATTTTTGTCTCACGTCGGCACGCGACTCGAGGCGCATCCTTGTTCATGTTTCGGCTCACCGAATCCCTCGCATAATTAGCATTTCATTTTAAATTGAATTCGGATATACGTATTTCGACGAGTGGGTCCCACATACGACCTTGACTTGACACGTGGCACAAGTCAAAATTTTCAGGCCGTTACAGTCTTCCCAACGAATTAGAATTTCGTCCTCGAAATTGAAACAAATCTCAAATGACCATGGTGTATGAAGACCCAAGGCCATACCCGCCCAAGGCCATACTCGCCCAAGGCCATACCCCCATCTTACTCCGTAGGGCTGGGCTCCTCCGCGAAAAGCTGGGCTCCTCCGCGACCTCCAAGCTAAGAACGCATCATCTGTCTCCTCCCATCAATATATGTCAGGGCAACATCCTCGCAACATATATTGGAATACAATTTAATACAACTGAATATTTTACTTTCGTGATCCACCGTCACCACCATACGAATATCGCTGCCGATCCGCCCCTTTTTTCCGCGCCGTCGCTGCCTCACCGGCGCAGCTGCTCCCGGCGTCTCGAGCCGGCCGCGCGTCCTCCGTTGGCTCTCGTCTCGTCGGCCCGTCACCACCCGCCGTCTTCGCTGCTGCTGCGCGCCGATGCTACCTCGCTAGCTCGCTCGCGCGTTCTTCTGCCGGCACTCGCTTCGCTTCCGCCGCCTTCGCGCGCCTCCGGCTCGCCTCGCCCTCGCCGCTCGACCGCCGGTCTCCTCCACTCCTCTTCCCTCTCTCTTCCTCCTCTCTTCCGAGCTCTCTCGGTTCTTTGATTTTTTTTTTTTTTTTTTTTTTTTTTTTTCATCTTATCTCTTTCTTAATCTTATCTCATATATATATATATATATATAATATTATATATTTAATATATATTATATATATACATTTTCCATTTTTTATTTCAAATCAAAATGTCATCGAGATTCGTGCAACGCGCATCTCGAGGCAAACTCAACAACCGAGCAGTGCGCATCTCGAGGCACCAACCCGCCTCATTTTCAAATCTCAATACCCGCGCTACACGCAACACGAGGCATATCCAATGCACATTTTAAACCATATAGAGCCATTATTTCGGTCTCACGTCGGCACGCGACTCGAGGCGCGTCCTTGTTCATGTTTCAGCTCACCGAATCCCTCGCATAATTAGCATTTCATTTTAAATTGAATTCGAATATACGTATTTCGACGAGTGAGTCCCACATACGACCTTGACTTGACACGTGGCACAAGTCAAATTTTTCAGGCCGTTACATATTCCAGAAGTTAAAGCCGAGAATATTATACTCAGATTAAATCATATTCATATAGATAAATTTTCTATTATTCTGAGTAGACTTCTTCTGAGCAAGACATTAACAATAAAATTGTTGTACCCGATATTGCTAGAACATTAGCCTCTGCTAAGTTCGAATTCGAGAAATATACACTTTTATACTATAATGTACATGCATGTAGCACGATACACAAGACATAAACTCATCGCCTATATTTACGTCACAATTATGAGCGCTCATTGTCAATAATTATTTGCCATTTGTAGCGGTGCACCATTTTTGTTCCAATTTTTGGTGAAATTGTCAATACGACCTTTACCTGATATTTTCACCTTTTCCACATCCATAAATTTATTATTGCGATCATGATCATTATATGAAACATATGCTTCTTAATTTGAAGTTGAACTAAGCGATATTATATTTATAATATCTCATTATTTTACTCAGCTACCATGAGACAAGAAATCAATCCTTAATATTTATTGGATTAACATGCGCACTCGATATTTGTTGCAGCAATAAATTGAGGCGGACCAAATGACCTTATTTTTATTGTCTCATCAGTCATATTTTCACATAGCCTCAACATAGAGGTAGTTAAAATTGTGGAATTATAATTAATATTTGACTGATTAAATTTTGTAGCATGAGACTCAGCCGCTCATTTTGAGCTTTTGGAGCATTACCCTTTTGGTATGTATATATATAACTCCATAAGGTGAAAAGATATATAAAGGGAAATATTCACTTTTCAAATCTCTAAAGATAAATTGGCGAATGATTGTGTATAACACACGGTTTTGCATATATGCTTTATTCACAAATTGTAATATATAATTGTCATGACAAATAATTCTTGTCGGTAATATAATAAGGCAACAAGTTCAACTATGGTTGAATAATATTTTGAAAATAAATTTAATATATAATAGTTTTTTTCTTTTTTATGTAAAAATATAACATATGATTAAATCTATGTTCACAACTTGATTCATTAATAAACAAAATGTATTATTCGTATGAGTTGGTGGGACAACCTCCAGGTTGGGTGGCGAGACATAGTCTACTTAATACCATGCCTCCTCGAACGGGATAACACGTCTCCCTTTCAATGTTTAGCTTTACTGGGGACAAGGCTTACCTACTATCAACTCAAACTTATAGCATTATTTGTATTATGAAATCAAGAATAGAACAATAACTAACCGTTTGTAGTTTTAAGAGCAAAACTATATGTCACACATTGACTTTTGATTTCTGATGTAGAAGATCGTACAAGACGTAGCTACAGAGCATATTTTCGTAGTCGGTGACGTTACAATGCATAATATATGAATAAAATACATTTACATAATTAAATATGCACGTAACAAAAAAGAAATTAACCATGACAACATGAAAATGAATTGAGCTTATTTAAATTAATAAAAATTATACCTTCTTAGCTTTATATCTTTGAAAAGCTTCTTGATCTTCAAGACCTCCTCTTGTAGAGCAACTTCATGCTGATAACGTGTTGTAAACTAAGTTGTAAGCCAACTAGAATTTAAGTTGGACTTTCTAGAGACTTAAGTATAGAAGACATAAACTAAGAACTACTAGAACAAGTAGATAAGAAGAGACAAGAGATAAGAGAGCTAGAGATGAAAATGTAGAGATTTCATTTATACATCAGTGTGTGAATTATTACAATGGGGTTGACAACCTTTATATATGCCATTCGGAGATGATGATAATTGTACTTATATAATGTGGACAAGTATACATACACCACAAGTCATACAACACATCACAAGCAACATAGACAATACATGAAAGAGTTGGTGTACATTAATTTGAGAGGATTACAAGTTACATGACAATACATGGATAAGTGATTATACATTGGAGTTGAATACAAGTTATGTAGAGTGTACAAGTTACATTCAATGTAGAAGTCATGCTTGATGTTACAATTCAATGTGAGAGTCACGCTTGACAATGTGATCATTCATAAGCTTGGTTAAAGGGTCATCCAATTTACAACACGATCATCGCTTCATAGTTATACATATATATATATATATATATACACTTTACTATGGGAGACTATTATTTCGGTTTACACATATCCAACATCGCCAACGCTCTACTTCAAATCAAAATCCATCTAAAATGTCACATCACATGGTTTACATACTTTGTCCCTATCGAACAGTAGTGAAACCATAAAATATTGTTTGAGGGGGGCGGCAACTTTAACCTTAATTTTTTTTTTACAAACAAAAAAAAATATTAGTATGAAAAACTAAACATTTTTTTTTTGACAATGCTACACTCAAGACACTTTAAATACATCAATTTTTTTTTACAATGCTACATTTGTTATAAAGGAGAGTGTGCCGACCATAAAGGGGCGGGAACACCGAAAAGGACGAATACGTAAGTCTACTATATAGACTACCCTCCCTTTGATCCGACACTGCTATTGTAACGGCCCAAATTTTAAGTATACCGTTGTTATTGATTATTTTCATACTTGGACGCCGGCTCGGATTCGTGTGGAAGCTGCAGATAGGTCAGGGCACGTCTGACTAGGTAAATAGTAATTTTTCGTGATTGTTTACATATTTGCGATGTTGTATATCAAATTATTTTACCTAGCATCGCATGTGTGTATTATTTATATCATTGAATTGAGCGAGATAGTGTAATGGGTGTTCGCCTCGCGAGAAACATGTCAATACGGGTATTGAGCGAGCAAAATGTAGGTACGCTAGGTCGGATTATAATTTGATTAATCAAATTAATTAAATTCGACAAAATACAAATTATAAACCCATAGTTTAGGTCAATTGATCGAAATTGGCAATTATGACGCGCCTCGTTATGCGTGCTGAGATGCGGGACACCGGATGACCGAAGTTAATTGAACCAAACTAAAAATTTGGTGTCTAATAAGGACAAATAAGGTCATGCCACCTATACCACCTAATATCCCTGAAATGAGGATTTCCGCTCATTTCTTCTCTTCTTCCATGTTCCTCCATCTCCACCTCTCTTCAACATATAGAAAAGTGGGTATTTAGGTGAAAAATAAAACAAATTCTTAGAGGATTTGTTTGATTGAGAGTGGGAGATTGTATGAGTCACTCGGAGTTTTTGGAAGTGATTTGATCAAGTAAACAAGCAATCAAGGTAAGCAACTTTAATTCTTTTAATTATTCATTTAAAATGAAGCTTGAATATGTTATAATGGTGATAATTGATTATTCTTAAATGTTGGAGAAAAATTGATAATTATGGTAGTTAGGTGGTTGTTGTAGTATCGTTGTTTTAGTTGTTGTTTGATTAGTTGAAGAAAAATAAATAAAAAAAGGTTAAAACAGAGAGTTCACCGTTTTGCTAGAGCATAATGGGGAAGGGGAGGAGGACGCTCGCACACGTGTGCGTGCATACATCCCTCCCCTGGACCGGGCCGGGCCGGTTCAGGCCTGATCCGGTTGGGCTAGATCGGACCCGAAACGGTCATGCCGAAGCTATTGGACTGGGTCAGACCGACCCGGTTGGACCGGGTCACACCTGGTCCAGTGGCTCACCCATTTATTTAAATAATATAATATTAAAAATTAATTTTAAAACAGTTTTAAATTAAATAAATTACAAAAAATAAGAAAAATAGGTAAAAAAAATTATGAAAATTTCAAAAAAATCAAGAAAATACAAAAATGAGAAAAAGATAGAAAAATAGTACTTGAGAATTTTTTGGGCGTTTGACACCTCGGTATAACTCGAAAAGTGTATCAAACCAAACTTTTTGGAATAAAATTTTCATATTTTTGGCCACACATTATAAATTCACTTAATTTGACTCTAAACTAGTTAAAATGGTTTAATTGGACACCAAGAACTTAGTAAACTATAGTCGGGAATCGGACATGTATCTCAAGACGTAAGTGAGACTTCTGAGTGCGTTTTTTAGGTATGTAAAAATCCATCTGAAAGTCACTGAGGGTTTACTTTTTCATCGTTGATTTTTATTCCTTGTTATTGTACTCTATTCCGTGATACATTCAGGTTGGTGATCGAGTTACTCCCACCTGATATTCGTAGTGTACTTATGGCACATTAGGTCGTAGCACGTGTGATCAGGCACTCGATCGGTGAATTGCTACCTGAGTTGTAATAAGGGTGCATGTGTCGGACACGCACCGCGAGGAACCAGGTGAAAGGAAATTGGGGCACCCACCGAAATGATCCTGGGGTCCGAAGTACAGTTTAGTCTGACCGGGACGAGTACACATTTTGTTTCTCTCGTGTTATTTATTCATGCGATGATCGTAGCACAGTTGCCTGTTTAGTTTCCGCATGATTATTTAACATGATTATTGGTATCTATTTATTTTCTTATAAATGTTCGGTGTACTTCGTTTGGAATCTTACTAACTGTACTCTCCGTCCGGCTTTTTGTGATGGTCGAGTGCAGATCCCAGTACTATAGTAGGGGCAAGGGGATTCTTGGCGACTTCATCTGATTGTCCGCGGTCGAGGACCCACTAGTATGTGTTATTTTGATATTTTGTTTTACTTTTTGGAATTGGGAAACTGGATAGACATTGTACTTGTATATATTACTGCTTAGTATTGTCGCCTATATACAGAGTACTTTCCCGGGTTTTCCACAATAGGAGTTGCTCTTATAAATGATGTTTTATATGATGATGAATTTAATTGTTTTACTTGCTTTAAATTTAAGACTTTCGTTATTTTAATGTTAAAAGTAATTCAACTGTCTAACTAAACTGATTAACGAAATGAGTTAACACACACATCGAGTAGTCGTGATAAGCAAAGGACGTTAGTGGCGCGTGGGACTCAGCTGGTCAGTGATCTGACAGGACTGCGGGACCGCGACACTCCAAGTGGTGACCTCGGGATTTGGGGTCGCGACAGCTATCAAAGTGGAACAGGCTGCGAGAGAAGTCGAATGCATGGTGGGGGGTTGGCCGATTAAGTCTTTGGGTACGCCTCTCGGTGGTAGACCAAGACTTAAATCCTTCTGGGAATCGATTATACAAAAAATCTCTAAACAACTTGAGGGGCGGAAGGGTGGGTGTTTGTCGAAAGGAGGCCGATTGAGTACGATACATTCTGTACTAGAAGCACTTCCTTCATATTTTATGTCGCTTTATCATGTGCCTATATGTGTAGCAAGCGAAAGAGAACGGCTAATGCGTCAATTCTTATGAGTTATGGCAAAAGATGGGCTTAGGAGAAAGTGATGAATCCCAAAAGGGAGGGCAGCCTCGGGGTACATAGCTCGGTGAAGAGAAATAAGGCATTGCTAGCCAAATGGCTATGGCGGTTTCAAGAGGAAGAGAATGCATTGCGGGTTCAAGTAATTAGTAGCATATACGGTACAGATGATAACAGATGGGATCCCGGAAACTATTTCAAACCGACATGTTGTGCCCCTGGAAGGCGATCGCAAAGTGCCATGAGGAGTTTATGGGTGGAGTCTCTTAGTGAAATCTCTTTTAAAAAAATATTTTTTTAAAAAATATTTTTGTAACGTAGAAAAGTTGACACTCACTTAGTGAAATCTCTTCAGTTTCCTCGACATGTGTGCATGCACGCATCTTGATGCCTATTAGAGGGAACCCAACAAATACGTGACTTTTCTGAGTTACAGTATATAGTAGGGTCTTTTTTTTGTTTAAATAAAGAATTTCGAAAATATATCAGCAAGTATTAATTATGTTTTTCTCTAGGAAGAAAGATGATATAGCTACCAACTACATTATACTATAAAGTTCATCTCGATTCCGATCAGGACGATGGAGGTGCAATTCAAATTCAATTACGTTGTTACACTAACTACTCCACCACCAAAATCAGCTCTTTTATTTTTACTTCAATGGGAATCGAATCACCACCTCCTGAAACATTGCCTTTAGGCAAATGATGTCTCTGCCAAAACTAGCTCACTCTAATTTTATTTCAATAACACCAGTTCAATGAAATAAACATTAAACTTAGCTAAACATTTTTCTTGCTTTTCGTTCTCTTTTATTTATTTTTATTTTTTTTGCTTAACAGGGAGTCGAACACACAACCTCCCTGCTTACCTTTTAGCAAGTAATGTTTCACCCGAGACGCTTTTGGCTCCTTATTTTTGATCGAATGTCGACAAATGAACTTTAATTAATTTATTTTCTTTTATCGATTTTTTATTTGGGTGGATTAGGCTTGAAAAATCTTAATAATGGGTAGGCTAAACTTTTTTTTTTTAAAAAAAGAAAAAAAGTGGCCTATGTATAATGGGTAGGCAAGATACATGTAGATTCGCCCCTATGATGTGAATGGTGATAGAAGGATTTTAAAGCTGGAGGACTCAAAAAAGTACACAGTACGCTCGGCGTCGGTGGCTTTGACTGCTGGAAGGGAGGCGATGAATTAGGAAACGTTTAACCTGATTTGGAAAGGGAATGCCCCAATGAAGTATTGATTTCTTACTTGGCTGGTGTGGAGAGACAAGGTGAGCGTCATGGATGTGCTTCAAAGGTGAAGACATGATTTAGTGTTATCCCATCATATGTGCACGCTATGCAAGAAGGGCGGTGAGTCGGTGAACCATTTATTTGTTAGATGTGCATTTGTTAAACATATGTTGGTGAGGTTGGCTACCGAGATGGACATGGAGTGGGTGTTTTCCACTACCATACTGGAATGCCTTGCACTATGCGAATCCAGGATTTCAAGTAAATCTGGACTAGACTTAAATACTAATATGTATTTTTTTTGGAAAATATTTTTTAAAAAAATTCTTTTGTAACGTAGAAAAGTTGACACTCACTTAGTGACATCTCTTGAGTTTTCACGACATGTGTGTTTGCACGCATCTGATGCCTATTAGAAAGACGCCAACAAATACGTGACTTTTATGAGTTACTGTGACGATCCCTACTTCTAAATAGCGCACCGCTCGTCCTAATCCCGTACTCAACCCGTAATCACATGATCTAAGACTTAAGTACGTATTAGTCAGCCTATTATCCCTATAATTCTCCGAATCTCCATGTATTGTTATATAGCTCCGCTATTTATGTGAGATATGTTGAGCACAGCTTCATATCGTAGTGGGAAAAGGTAGGTGATAGGTCTCACCGTCGATCAGACGTAGATCATCTCGACTTAGCCTGTGTCTGTCTCTACATCTTTAACTGTGTCTGTGTCTGTCTCTACATCTTTAACAGTAAGATATGTCGAGCCCGTACTCAAGCCTTAATCCACATGATATACGTCCTGTCGGCGGAGATAATATAACAATACATGGAGATTTGGAGAATTATAGGGATGATAGGCTGACTAATATGTACATAAGTCTTAGATCATGTGGATTAAGACTTGAGTACGGGATTAGGCCGGACGGTGCCCTGTTTAGAAGTAGGGGTCGTCACAGTTGGTATCAGAGGTAGCTTTAGAGAACTATATGGCTTAAGGCAATATGATACCAACACAGTTGGTATCAGGGCGTATTGTTAGAGAGTTGTGGAAACCAGATACTCATTGCCTAGACACCATTAGTTGGGAAGTGAGTGACAGTGAGATGGGGGTCTACGTACTTATTACTTGCTATATGTATTTATCTACTTATGCGCAATGTCACATAGAAGCTGATTCACGTTCGCTATCCATTGCAGACCCCGATGGCTGATACACACGGGGGAGGAGATGCAGAGCCTAGCGGCAGTTCGCTTCCTACGATAGTGGAGGATTTGCAGCGACTGTCTGAGCGAGTGACAGCTCAGGGCCAGCAGTTGGCTGATTTCATCGCGATGATGACCGCACGTTTTGTTGCACCATCATCAACATCGACTCCTACGACTGTTACACCGATTGTCCAAGCGCCAGTACTTCCTACTGCAGCGTTAGTAGTGCCGATAGCAGTGACCGCACCAGTTGTAGAGATAGCTGAGGCAATACCATATTAGACTCAAACCAGCGTATTTTGACGGAGTCGGGGATTTTCAAAAGATTGAGAAATGGATCATGTCTCAGGAGAAGCTTCATCGGGTTTTGAGGATGGATGATAGACTTCGGGCAGATATCTCATCATATACACTCGAGCGAGACGCTGACGTGTAGTGGCGTATGACAGTGGCCACTCACGGAGAGTTCGAGACATGGGATGCTTTTAAGCAGAAGTTCTATCAGCAGTATTTTCCGCCTTCAGTCATGATGCGATTGAGACGAAAGTTCATGGATTTGAGACAGGGGCCAGAGGAGACTGTGATGCACTACATGGATAGATATGATTATTTGCGACAGTTTGCTGGGGAATTGGTAGAGATGAGTTCGATGATGTATATCACTTCGGTGATGGACTCAGACCCGATATTGGATATTACGTCGTCAGTTCAGGCGCGAGGACACACATCGAGATCTATGGGCGAGCCCTAGCGCATGAGACATACTATTTGGGTCGAGTTGCTGATGGCAGAGCACCGGACCCAATTTTCTCTGTAGAGCAGGCCGTAGAGTATGAGAGGAGGAGACAGAGGGGTAAGGGAGCAAGGGGATGGAACCGAGGATCTAATGGTTCAACACAGAGCTCTGTGAGCAAACTTCCCTTGCCACCTCCTATCAGATTAGCCTTACCAGCTCCCGTTAGTCCTGCACTTTCCGCCCGACAATCGTCACAGCAGCAGCTGCAGGGTGACAAAGGTAGAGGTCGAGGCAGAGGCAAAGGCTGAGATACGAGACAGATACCGGAACAGGTGCAGATACAAGGTCATTATCAGGCACAGAGCCAGTCTTAGACTCAGGGTCAGTGCAGATAGTTGACATGCTACAGATGTGGACAAGTCAGACATATCGTAAGAGAGAGCCTGCATCCTCCAGCAGTGTACGCACAGCAGGCCCGAGAGGAGGTTCACGTGGTAGCCCAGCCAGACGCCGACGCTACACGAGGTCTTATTGAGGGTACGATTTCTATTTGCGATCACGTTTTATACGTTTTATTTGCTTCTGACTCTACTGTATTGTTTATTGATGGTCGCATGATAAACATCCTATGGTTGAAGACTGTTAAGTTTAGCGTGCATTTAATTTTAAGTATTGCAGCCGGGGATGAAGTTCAACTCAGAAAGACGTGAGATTTCATTGGTCTAATGAATGTGAGGAGACATTCGCGCAACTAACGAGATTATTAGACTGCATGGGGTACCGCGACTATTACGTTAGACAGAGATATCATGTATACGTCCAGGATGTAGCGGAGTATGCAGGAGCAATATGGTACGCGCCTACGGTTTAGTACAACGTTTCATCCTCAATCTGACGTGCAGACTGCGTGATTGATACAGGTTCTCGATGATACGTTACGGGTGTGCGTCTTGGAGTTTGGCAGATCATGAGAGGAGTACCTGCCGTTATTTAAGTTTGCATATAACAACAATTATCAGGCCAGTATTGAGATGACGCATTTTGAGGCTTTGTATGGTAGACCGTGTCTCTCGCCATCGTGTTGGGCTGAGCCAGAGGACCGGGAGACCGTGGGGCCTGAAATTGTTGTCGATCACACGGGGAAGGTACGACTGATTCGTCAAAGACTCAAGGGAGCCGAGGATCGGCAGAAGAAGAATACGGATAAATATCATGATGATCTCACGTACACCGAGGGATCCTTTATCTATTTAAGGGTTTCCCCTTGGAAGGGTCTTCAGAGATTTGAAGTGAAATGTAAACTTGCATCGAGAGTGATCAAACCTTTCCGTTCCTCTTCGAGTAAAGCTTAACCCCAGGTGGAGTTCGCATGCAGGGGAGACTACTCCCCTGCCTTCCTCGAGCTTGGACGAACTGCCAGTTCGCCGCCCGAACACCAGCAACAATCGACACAACAACAACAACGAACGACATAACAACAAGAGAAATTCACTCACCTTGTGTTCACGTCGAGCTCGGTCTCTTTCCTTTTCTCTCCCGATCTCTCTCTCCTTCTTCTTCTTCCTCTCTCTCTGGTTCACTTTTTTTTAACCGACTTTGGATAAGGTGGAATTTAAATATTTGATGTCCTCGAGACTCGTGCAACACGAATCTCGAGAAAAACCAATAAATATTTTTTCCACTGCCTTTGACCAAATATTCCTCTAGTCTCGTGAAGTGCGTATCTCGAGGCAAATCCAATGCATCTTGATTTATTTTGCAAACTATAGGTCATTGCATATTGATTTAATGTGACCACATTACAACTATTATAACCACTTATTAAGCAAATCATTAAATTATATTTAATGTAAATTAATTAATCTTACCTCACGAGCTGCTACCTCGGGCCCACATCGGCAGGTGACTCGAGGCGCGTTCCCGCACGTCTCTATACTTGCATACCCGTAAATGACTTAGTGGTCTACACATGTACAATACACTAGGCATACATCACACAAATATAAAATGTACATCGGCCCTTGCTTCAGTAAACGGACGTAGCACTGTGTGGGTCCCACAGTACGGATCGTTGAGCCTGTGTAAAGCCAATAACACAGTTAAGATTTTGGGCCGTGACAGTTACAGTATATAGTAGGGTCATTTTTTATTTAAATAAAGAATTTCGAAAATATATCAGCAAGTGTTAATTATATTTTTCTCTAGGAAGAAAGATGAATAGCTACCAACTACATTATACTATAAAGTTCATCTCGATTCCGATCAGGACGGTGGAGGTGCAATTCAAATTCAATTACGTTGTTACACCAACTACTCCACCACCAAAATTAGCTCTTTTATTTTTACTTCAATGAGAATCGAATCACCACCTCCTGAAACATTGCCTTTAGGCAAATGATGTCTCTGCCAAAACTAGCTCACTCTAATTTTATTTCAATGACACCAGTTCAATGAAATAAACATTAAACTTTGCTAAACCTTTTTCTTGCTTTTTGTTCTCTTTTATTTATTTATTTTTTGCTTAAGAGGGAGTCGAACACACGACCACCCTGCTTACCTTTTAGCAAGTGATGTTTCACCTGAGATGCTTTTGACTCATTAGTTTTAATTGAATGTCGACAAATGAACTTTACGTAATTTATTTTTTTATTGGTTTTTTATTTGGGTGGATTAGGCTTGAAAAATCTTAATAATGGGTGGGCTAAAAAAAAAAGAAAAAAGAAAAAAGTGGCCCATGTATATATAGGGGGTTACATGTAGATCCACCCGTCACTAGGTATACAGGGGAAGGAAATACGCAAGCGGTGGGTACTTTGGCATACCGGAGCATAAGCAGTCATTTGGTTCGTTTGGGCCGAAAAGAATCGACGCTTGTTCGAGACGGGTTTGAGGTGTGAGAGTCGATTAAACGGGCACTAGCATCATCACTTTTGGGTACCAAGAATTTAATGGTCGAACTTGGACGGAATTGATGAGGCTACAAGTGTAGGACAGAAGATAATTAGGGGAAGGGAGTAGTTGGTGGTGAAAGGAAGTTTGTAGTTAGGAGGAAATTGGGATGTATTTTTGCCTTCACTTTTGTAATCTCGACTATGGAAACGCGTGTTTAACCTAGTTGATTCGGCATGACACCACAAAGGAGTGTGCCTCATAAATGGCCGTGTCTAGAGTGTGGTGAGGTTTTTAGTAGTGGAACGACGAGTTTTTCTTTTGTTACACTGATAAAGTTTTTTTCAATTTTATTTATAAGAAACACATTATTTCTTGCCTTTGTAAACGTATACATTATTTATACATATTGACTATAATTAATAAAGTTTGTTCCTATAAAAACAGATAAAAATTTCCGATCGCGCACACTCTCGGTTACCCGGCTAATGTTCTTAAAAGTTAAAAGTAACTGGTAGTTAAAAAATTGATTTTGTGACCACTACTTGATAAAACATGTACTTGGTACGTCAATGAGCCATCACGTTGGTATGCCTGCAGTTCCTACATATGTGGAGCATGGTATCGAGACACTGCAGGGTTGTATGGAAACACCTTGGCTATTATTTTCAATATGGGAACTTATATTTTGACAAAGATAAATCACCTGCCAAGTCACACATACGTACGCCTGTTTGAAAAATGTGTGATTTATTTCGAGATTTGTGGGCTCATACTGTTGTGAATTGAATTGAGACTTGCTAAGAACTAGAGAATGAAATAGAAGACTAAGAACTTCTACTACTACAAACTACTACTACAAAGGAGAAGAGAAGAAATGAGATAGTTGGAATGAGAAGTTTTCATTCAACTTGGTGTGTTTTTACAATGAGGTTGACACCTTTTATATATGTCATTTGGTGATGATGATAAATGTACTTCATACAATGTGTACAAACAACACATACACCCCATGTCATACAACACATCACAAGCAACATAGACAATACATGAAAGAGTTGGTGTACATTGGAGATGATTACAAGTTACATGACAATACATAGACAAGTGGAGGTACTATTAAGTGATACATACAAGTTACATGACTACACAATATGTTGGTGTACATGCATGGTCATCCATATTCCATAACACTCCCCCTTGGATGACACTTGCTTAGAGATTGTGCCTCGTTAAAACTTTTACTAAGAAAAACCCTGTGGGAAAAAATATAGTAAAAGAAAAAGAGTACACTATTCTCATAAATATTAAGACGGGCATAATATTGTTAAGATTGCCTCATTAAAAACCTTGCTAGGAAAACCCAATGGGATAAAACCATAGCTGAGGGAAAAAGAGTGCAATACATTAATCAATAACTCCCCCTCATGTGAACATGGGTGAAACTTGTTCAGTTTCTTTACTTGCAATGTCTTTAAGTTTACGCAAGCCAATACCATATGAAAGCGTTTTAAATGTCGTAGTTGGTAAGGTTTTTGTGAATAGATCAGCAAGATTATCACTCGATCGGATTTGCTTGACATCAATTTCACCATTCTTTTGAAGCTCATGCGCATAAAAGAATTTTGGTGAAATATGTTTTGTTATGTCCCCTTTTATGAATCCTTCACTTAATTGTGCAATACATGCTGCGTTATCTTCATGTAATATGGTTGGAGAATCTTTTATTGAAGGCAATCCACATGATTCTTGAATATGTTCAATCATATTTCTCAACCATACACATTCACGACTTGCTTCATGAATTGCAAGTATTTCATAATGGTTGGAAGAAGTAGCAACCATTGTTTGCTTTACCGACATCCATGATACATCAGTATTACCACATGTGAATACATATCCCGTTTGAGAACGGGCCTTGTGGGGATCAGATAAAAATCCAGCATCAACATAACCTTGGAGATTCAATTTTACCACTCTTAGTAGAATAAACCCATGTCACTTGTTCCTCGAAGATATCGGAAAATATGTTTAACACCATTCCAATGTCTTCGAGTTGGTGATGAGCTGTATCTTGCAAGTAGGTTGACAGCAAAAGCAATGTCAGGTCTTTTACAATTTGCAAGATACATAAGTGCACCGATTGCAATTAAATATGGTACCTCCGGACCAAGTAGCTCTTCATCACTTTCATGAGGTCGAAATTGATCCTTATCCACTTCAAGTGATCCGACAACCATTGGAGAGCTCAATGGATGCGCCTTGTCCATATAAAATCTTTTAATATTTTTTCAATATAATTTGATTGATGGACAAATACTCCACTTGAAAAATGTTCAATTTGCAAACCAAGACAAAGTCTTGTTTTTCCAAGTTCTTTCATCTCGAATTCTTTTTTCAAGTATTCGGATGTTCTAACGATGTCGTCGTGGTTTCCCACTATATTTAAATCATCAACGTATACATCAATAATCACAAATCATGTTGATGATCTTTTAATGAAGACACATGGGCAAAGCGGATTATTTACATATCCTTCTTTCAGTAAATAATCACTGAGGCGTTTGTACCACATTCGTCCGAATTGTTTCAATCCGTACAAAGACCTTTGTAATTTTATAGAATGCATGTTATGAGGTTTTGATTTTATTTCATCGGATATTACAAATCCATCAGGGATTTTCATATATATCTCACTGTCTAGGGATCCATACAGATATGCTGTAACGACATCCATTAAATGCATATCAAGCCCTTCAGAGACTGCAAGGCTTATTAAGAACCGAAATGTGATTGCATCTACAACATGAGAATATGTTTCATCATAATCGATGTCAGGTCTTTGTGTGAAACCTTGAGCTACAAGTCTTGCTTTGTACCTTGTAACTTCATTTTTTTCGTTTCTCTTTCGTACAAATACCTATTTATATCCAACAGGTTTTACGCCATCTGGCGTTTGGACAATTGGTCCAAAAACCTCTCATTTCCTTAACGAGTTTAGCTCTGTTTGGATAGCATCTTGCCATTTTTTCCAATCATGTCTTTTTTGACATTCGTCCACTGATCGTGGTTCTGGATCATCATCATTTTCACATATTTCAAAGGACATATTGAAAGCAAATATATCATCAGGAACAATTTCATTTCGATCCCAAATCTTACCAGAGGTTAAATAATTTATTGAGATCTCATTATTTTCATCGTTTTCCTCTTTTTCTAGAGGAAGTTGTTCCTCATCAGAATTAACTTATTTTGACAAACCCTTATCAAAGGATTTTTGTGCTTTCTCAGGAGTATTTTGATTTGTATTTATTTTTACTCCCGTTTTCCTCTTTCGAGGAATTATATCCTTTGAACCAACCAGTCTTCCACGTTTTAAGCGTTTCGTTGGTTCTTGTGCATTTTGTTGCACAGAGACATCAATTCTTGCGGGAGCATTTACAGCTGGAATATGTGATTTTGTCACTTGTTTTGCATCATTAAATGCATCTGGTAATTGATTTGCGATTTGTTGCAAATAAATGATCTTTTGAACTTCAAGTTCACACTTATTTGTTCGTGGATCATAATGTGATAAAGTTGATACATTCTAAGCAATTTCGCGTCATTCCTTTTGAATTGACTTCTTATCTCCCCCTAATGGTAGGAAAATTGCTTCATCAAAGTGACAATCAGCAAAACGTGCAGTAAATAAATCCTCTGTTAAGGGCTCAAGGTATCTTATAATGGATGATGAGTTAAATCCAACATAAATCCCAAATTTTCGTTGTGGACCCATCTAAGTTCTATTGGGAGGTGGTATAGGAACATACACTGCACAACCAAAAATTCTCAAGTGTGAAATATTTGGTTGTTGACCTAAAATGAGTTGCATGGGGGAATGTTCATGGTATGCAGTAAGCCTATAACGAATGATAGATGCTGCATGAAGGACTGCAAGTCCCCAAACTGAAGTTGATAACTTAGTTCTCATGATTAAAGGTCTGGCAATTAATTGATTGCATTTGATCAGAGATTCTGCTAAACCATTCTGGGTATGCACGTGTGGAACAGAATATTCAATGGTAATTCCTATAGACATGCAATAATTTTTAAATGCTTGAGATTGAAATTCCCCGGCATTATCAAGACGGATAGTCTTGATTGGGTTGTCAGGGAATTGTGCTCTTAACTTAATGATTTGTGCTAAAAGTCTAGCAAATGCAACATTGCGGGTTGAAAGCAAACAAACATGTGACCACCTAGTTGATGCATCTATCAAAACCATGAAATATCTGAATGGTCCACAGTGAGGATGAATAGGCCCATATATGTCTCCCTAAATGCGTTCTAAGAAAACTGGGGATTCCACAACAATTTTACTTGGGGATGGTTTAACTATCAATTTACCTTGAGAACAACTAGCACAATTATAATCACCAGCTGAAAATATTTTGTGACTCCTTAAAGGATATTATTAATTATTCTTCGCATCATTGATGATCCTGGATGACCAAGCCGGTCATGCCATAAAACGAATGTATTTGGATCATTAATTTTCTTTTTTAAGACGACATTCGTTTCGACATGCCTTATATGAGTAAAATATAATCCAGAGGATAAAGCTGAGAATTTTTCTAACACTTCTTTTTTCCCATTTGAAACCAATGTGACATAGAAAAATTCTCTATTATTTTCGTTCATGGTTTCAATGTGATATCTATTTTGTCGAATATCTTTAAAGCTGAGTAAAATTCTTCTGGATTTTTCAGAGTATAAGGCATTGTCAACATGAATTGTTGTTCCCTCATGCAACATAATATTTGCTCTTCCAGAGCCATTAATCAAATTGAAGATGCAGATATTGTTTGAACATTAGCCTTACCTAAGTTCAAATTGGAGAAATATTCTCTATTTTTAAGGATTGTATGCGTTGTAGCACAATCAGCAAGGCATATATCGCTCTTATTTGATTCATGACTTGAACACATGATTTGTTGATCCATCTGGACAAATAATGTTTGGCAAATCAGAAAAAAAGTCATATTTCAATGATAAAATTCATAATATTTTGCCTTTGATTTTGAAGGCATGGTAAAGGTCACAAAAATATTCGGGCATATATATGACAATATTTAGGCAAAATAGCCTTTCATGTATGACTAAAAAATGTCACAATTATGAGCGCTCATTGTCAATAATTATTTGCCCTTTGTAGTGGTGCACCACTTTTATTCCAATTTTTGGTGAAATTGTCAATACGACCTTTACCTGGATATTTTCACCTTTTCCACGTCCATAAATTTATTATTGCGATCATGATCATTATATGCAACATATGCTTCTTAATTTGAAGCTGAACTAATTGGACGGGAGCGATATTATATTTATAATATCTCATTATTTTACTCAGCTACCATGAGACAAGAAATCAATCCTTAATATTTATTGGATTGACGTGCGCACTCGATATTTGTTGCAACAATTAATCGAGGCGGGCCACGTGACCTCTTTATTGTCTCATCAGTCATATTTCCACATAGCCTCAACATATAGGTAATTAAAATTGTGGAATTATAATTAATATTTGACTGATTAAATTTTGTAGCATGAGACTCAGCCGCTCATTTTGAGCTTTTTGGAGCATTATCCTTTTGGTATGTATATATATAACTCCATAAGGTGAAAATATATATAAAGTGAAATATTCACTTTTCAAATCTCTAAAAAGAAATTGGTGAATGATTGTGTACAACATACAACCTTGCATGGATACAAGCTTTATTCGTAATTTGTAATATCTAATTATCATGACAAGAATTATAATAAGATAACAAATTCAACTATGGTTGATTAATATTTTGAAAGTAAATATAATATAAAATAATTTTCTCTTTTATTTTTATGTAAAAAAAAAACATAACATATGATTAAGTATATGTTCACAACTTGATTTATTAATAATCAAATGTACTATTCGTATGAGTTGGTGGGACAACCTCCAGGTTGGGTGGCGAGACAAAGTCTGCTTAATGTCATGCCTCCTCGAACGGGATAACCCATCTCCTTTTCAATGTTTAGCTTTACCGAGGACAAGGCTTACCCACTATCAACTCAAACTTATAGCATGATTTGTATTATAAAATCAAGAATATAACAATAACTAATCGTTTGTAGTTTTAAGAGAAAACTAGTTATGTCACATATTGACTTTTGATTTCTGATGTAGAAGATCGTACAAGACGCAACTACAGAGCATACTTTCGCAATCGGTGACGCTATAATGCATAATATATGAATAAAGTATGCATAAATAAAAGGAAGTAACCATGATAATATAGAAGTAAATTGAACTTATTTAAATAACAAAAGTTATACCTTCCTAGCTTTCTCTCCTTAACAAGCCTTCTTGAACTTCAAGATCTCCTTAATGCTAGAGCAAGCTCGTGCTGATAACGTGTTGTGAATTGAATTGAGACTTGCTAAGAACTAGAGAATGAAATAGAAGACTAAGAACTTCTACTACTACAAACTACTACTACAAAGGAGAAGAGAAGAAATGAGATAGTTGGAATGAGAAGTTTTCATTCAACTTGGAGTGTTTTTACAATGAGGTTGTCACCCTTTATATAGGCCATTTGGTGATGATGATAAATGTACTTCATACAATGTGTACAAGCAACATATACATCCCATGTCATACAACACATCACAAGCAACATAGACAATACATGAAAGAGTTGGTGTACATTGGAGAGGAATTACAAGTTACATGACAATACATAGACAAGTGGAGGTACTATTAAGTGATACATACAAGTTACATGACTACACAATATGTTGGTGTACATGCATGGTCATCCATATTCCATAACACATACATATTTATTATTTTAATAAGTCGTTGCCTTTTAAAGAGAATTACTCTCTAAGGTAGTCTCTTCTATTAAGGCAAGGGACCACAATATTGTTGTTTTTTACGCGTGAAGCTCCAACAACTAATTGTTGGAACGTATACAAAGATCATGCATATTACAGAGCCTATAATTCTATTAAAACCAGAATAAGCATATCATGACAAAAGTTCTTAAGCTTGAATACGAACTACACAACAAATCATGCTTCAATTCAATTACAAAAAATTAAATAAATTATATTAGAGGCTTGCACTTGATTGCAATGTACTACGACGAAATTTTTCTCAATTCGGTGTATGAATACTACAAGAGATTCGTCCCCAAGATACAACTGGTTTGACCTTTGATTACACACCAACCAAGAATCATTTCTTCTGCAACAACGAAAATCTCTCTAAATACAAAAAACCAGTGAAGATAATAAATTTTGAAAAACTTAGTGAAAATGGAGTTTAGACTCTTTCTTTTATAAACCAAAAAAACCACCTAGTTGATCAGTTGTAACTGTTCAAACGAAGATTTTAGTAGTGGAGTAGTTTATAACCACTAATCATCCCACTAAACACCTTTCCACGACTTAAAAGGTGCAACTATTGCAAGTTAATTTAACTACTACGAAATTAACCAAAGTTAATATAAAAAGTAAAAAAAACTTGTGTTGTGAGTTGGCTAAGTCATTTAATCGTTATCCCCAAGGCTTAAGGCCCTATCAAAGACGTATTAAATAACAAGTAATTAATATGTATTAACCAATTGGGAATAGCCATGTTCATTTCCTCCAACCCTATATTCACTTAACCACTTACTTCAAGTGGTGATCTCTTATAAGGAAATAAACAAAAATATTCTTTTCTATGTGGGACTAAAGGTTGGTATGATACAAACTCAATGAACTTTCAAAGTTCAACAATACCCCCATATTTGGATTGTAACCATCGTCATCCTGACTGAGTTTACTTTGCCAAATCACAAACACAACACTTCAAAACATTTGAGAGGGATTATCATGTCATGTTAATAAGGAAAGTGTTGTATAGACTTAAACTTACCCTAGTAAGATCATATCTAGTTCACTTCGTGACACAGTGATGTATGTATCTAGAATCGTTCACTTTTTATAGTAAACTAAGACAATATGTCTCACTTATGACATGCCTTATGCACTTTATTCGATGTTGTTCATTTTGGTCTTGAACGGGTCTTGGGTTTATGATAGCTTTAGAGAACTTAGCCTATTCATTCTCGTAAATGCGACCCCATATTTACTATTATATAGGGGACTTTTATTTAGTCATTAAATGCTATATTGCGTAACTTAAGCGTCTTATCAACACACATACTTTATCATAGGAACATGTAATTATGTATCATGTTTGTTAAGTTAAGCCTAACCAGTTTGCCTATTGAACATAGACCATGGGATCTCCAATCAGCTATGTTAGGTTTTCGATAGGTTTGACTTACTCTATACGCTTTAAGCCCATCCCCACTGATAATATCTTCACTTGATCTTTTGGTAAGCCTTTAGTCAAATGATCTGCAATGTTTTCCTCTGACTTAATATAATTAATACTAATTACTCCACTCGTGAGTAATTGTTTTATAGTGTTATGTCGACGCCTTATATGTCTTGACTTACTATTATATATGTTGTTCTTAGCTCTTGTTTAATTGTGTTGTCATACTATCACAATGTATGCATATTATTGTGACTGGTTTTGACCAACAAGGAATATCTTTTAAGAAGTTTTTTAGCTGCCTTATCAAGAGTGATGAATTCATATTCCATGATGAAATGTGTTATACATGTTTGTTTTGTTGATTTTCAAGAAATCACTGCTACAGTTAATGTGAATACATATCAATTGATTGATTAGGTTTATGTATTATCAGAAATCCAATTTGCATCACTATACCCTTCAAGTACATGTTGATATTTTATATAAACCAGTCCATAATTTAAAATATATTTAAGATATCGTAGGACTCTTGCTAATGCTGTCAAATGAGCATTATTAAGATTGCTTGTGTATCTACTCAGCCTGCTAACTGCATAAGCTATGTTAGGTCTAGTAGAATTCATCGAGTACATCAAACTCTTAATTACTCGAGGATATTCCAATTGAGAAATTATTTCTCTGAAATTTTTCTTAAGATGAAAACTTGCATCAAAAGGAGTTACTGCAGGCTTGCAGTTAAATTGATTGAATATTTTCAAGATTTTCTCAACATAATGAGATTGTGTAAGAACAAAACCATTTTTATTCCTTTTAATTTGAGTTCCCAGAATGAGATTTGTTTGACGTAAGGCTTTCGGGTTAAAACTAGAATTCAACGTCTTTTTGGTTGACATTATGACATCCTTACTTGTGCTTATAATCGACATGTCATCAACATGTAGGCATACTATGATACAAAAGTTCTTCATTTCTTCAATCTACACATATTTGTCACATTCATTTATTTTGAAACCATTTGCTAGCATAGTATGATCAAAATTTTCATGTCATTGTTTTGAAGCTTGTTTGAGTCCATATACCAACTTAATAAGTCTATAAACTTTATTCTCTTGGCCTTTGACTATGAACCCTTCAGGTTGGTCTATATATATTTCTTCTTCTAACTCTCCATTTAGAAACGTCGTTTTAACGTCCATTTTGTGTATTTCTCTATAGTATAAAGCAGCTATGGAAATCAGTATTCTTGTAACACCCCCAATTTTTCAAATCTATAATATAGTTCCGACATAAAAATAAATTAATAGCTATGCATATTATTTGTGTATTAGTGTGACTAATGCGTATATTATATGATACTTAATTACTTAGAGGTGGAATTAGCCTAAGTGAAAGGAAACAAATTATTAAATGATGTAAATAAAAAATTATGGCAAGGATTGTAAATATACATGAGGGCATATATGTAAAAGACATAAAAAGATGGACTTAATGTGAGATATAAGATCATCCTAGCACTTAAGCTCATCTTGATGAGACGAAGGGTTGGACTTAGTCCACCAAGCCCTAGCTTCTTTAACAAGCTATACAAACCACTTTTAGGGCTTCTAGCCACTTTTATTTGAATAAGCTACGGGAGAACTTGAGAAGAGATCCCTAGGAAGCTTTGTTGGTAGATTTGGTGGGAGAGAGAGCTCACATCAAGTGCATACAAAACGAGGTAAATCATTCATCTTTCTTTTCTAATCTTCCAGTTTTTTATTTGTTTTTTCATAAGGCTTAAGGTAGGAGATTAATCATGATATATAGGTTTTGGATTTGATTCATCTCTACCCTTTCTTTGCTGATATTAATATTTTGATTTTGGATTCAAATCATGTACTTTTTTTATTCAAAAGTGTTAGTTTAAGCTATGCTTTTAATGGAAGATTTGGATTTGAATCTTTAAAGTGATGGTGGAATGTTTTATAATTGTTGTGATTGGGTTTGGACCATTGGCGCATGTCGGTGAAGAAGTTAGATTTCAATTTGCGTGTTCGAAATTCTGATTTCTAGTCCAGTGTCGTGCCAACGATTTGCTTACAGGTTGTACAGCGCTAGCCAATACGCTATTTGGGGATGAAGATGCAAAATGAGTATAGCGATCTCTCAGCGCCGCGACATACAAGGTACGACAATGGAAAATTACTGACTCCACTACAAAAAAATAGCATATCAGAAACGAAAACTTTCGTTGCTGATTAGCATAAATTCCGTCTCTAATTCAATTCTGCAACGGAACAGAGACGGAATCTATTCCATCTCTAAAATCGTCATCGCTGATTTAGTCAGCAACGAAAATGTGTTTATGTTGCTGATTAGAGACGGAAATTAGAAACGGAACAGAAATGCAAATTTTTCTAAAGGGTACAATTGTAATTGCATTCCGTCTCTGATCCGTTGCTAATTCATGAATGCCGTCTCTGATTCGTTTCTATTTAGTATCGAAGTTTAGTTTTGTCCAGTTGGGCGCGACTATTTCCTCGAAAATTAGAGACGGGATAGCAACGGAATCTCGAATTCTGTTGCTAATCTGTCTCAATTCCGTTTTGTTTAGTTTTCAAAACTAAGCTTAATCCAATTGGTTATCCATAACCTCTAAACCTGAAAATACAACCATAGGACTTACTCCATCGCCTGCACACCCTCTAACAACTCCTTGGGGGTGCTAACATCCCCCAAAAAAGCAGAATTTGACATACATACATTGACAATATATATCAACAACAAATATTCGAATGAGAGAAAAAAATGTACAATTAGACATTGAATAAGATGCAAATCCAGCGAATTGAAATTAAATAAGATTTCCTGATCGGGAAATAGGTTAAGACATTATTAGTAGCAGATTATACTCGTACATCCTCTCTTACAAAAATATGGGAAAAAAAATTCATACAACCTCCGGAGCTCTTTAAGCAGGTGTCGTGTACTTTCTAATGTTGTCTTCTTCAATGCCCATTTCCTCAGGCCTTTCAAAGCGCTTATGATTTGTTGAAATGTTGTCGAAATCACACAACTTCCAAGATCCATCAGCGCCTAGTAGAAGATTCTCAGCTTTCAAGTCCCTAAAGACGACAATAAAGACAAAAACAAGTCAGAAAAAACTTATATGCATAAAAAGATTACGAGACTAACAATCAAGACATGTAACACCATTACCTATGAGCAACGGATGGGGACTGGCAGTGCATGGCAAAACCGCATTGCATACGTCTCTGAAAATCATAAGGACCTGCTTCTCCTCAAAGTAACCAGCTCCTCTTCTCTCTAGAACATTAACCAGCGACTTCTCGCATAATTCCATCACAAGGAACGCTTCCTTTCTCCGCCCCATGTCCAAAATGGTATGATCAAGAAGGGAAACAACATTGGGATGCCCTTTAAGAGACTTCATTACAGAAATCTCCCTGATTACAAGTTCCAATGATTCTTCGTCATTACATATAATATGTTTCCATCAGTAATCACGTAAAACTTCATTCAAACGTTGAAACTATGTTAAAATATTAAAATGGAAAGAGTTTTACATGACTAGCAAACTGCACTTCAATCTATAACCGCGAGAGAGAAAAATCACATCATCATCGAACAATATCAAAGTTTTTAATGCAAAAGTACCTTTTCGGGATGGATAAAGTGTTTTTAACTTTTCTCATATGACGAACAAATTATTGCTTGGAGTACAGACAGACAACAAACAAGGAAGAGAATTGTAAAATAACTTATAATTACATCTCAATAAGGGTAATTGGAATCTTTGCCATTTTCATTTTCACCTCTATCACTAAGAATAAACGGACATCACCTATTAATAATTCACAAGGCAAATGAAACCTCAATTTATAGATGTAATCACTAGCTCATGATCCTAGGTGTTGTGATCAACAATACTAAACCAACCAATATCTCATATCACAGCCAATGGCCATGCTAATCAAATAGGAGCAAACAAAAATCAATCAAAAAAAAGAAACACAAGACAAAAATGGAAAACCCTCCAATACAAAGGGAAAAAAGTATGGTATGAAATCTATTGTCAATGAAGAGCAAACAAATATCAAGCAATACTTAAACTTGGGATTGATAACGAAGAAATTAAATAAATATCTGTATTGCAAAACCCGGTCCTTGATTTAATTACAACAAGGAATGAGGAATAATCCTTAGAATTTTTCCAAAGTACATTCGCTATTAATTAACCAGAATCACTGGGCAAATAAAACTCCCTGAGTATTTGTTTGGTTTGGTTACTTTGGTATCTTGACGAGTATCAAAATAATTTGGATTAGATTAGGATAAAAGATTCAGTCTACTGGCTGAGCTCACTACAGTTTCATTCTTGCTCTCTTTAAGTTACCTGCCATTGATGGAAGTTGTAGTGGTCGGGTGTAAAGAGTGTCTTCAATAATAATAATAATAATAATAATAACAAGGCCTGCAATTTCCACATGGATTGGATTAGGATAAAAGATTCTGATGTCCATATTACGACCCTCAAGCCCGCCCTGCTCTTTTTGCATGAAAGGCTTGAACTTCCACGTGGTTCAATAATAATAATAATAATAATAACAAGGTCTGCAATTTCCATGTAAGGAATAAGGACTCACATATCTAACAACATAGCCTCAGTCCCAAATTAATTGGGGTCACATATCTAACAAGAGAACAAAAAAAAACTAACTTTATAATACACGGCGTCAAAGATATTAGTATGTATCTATGTAAAGCCTTTTCATTTAGGAGCCTCTCCTTTATTAAACTTGTCAATGAATGAGCAACCACTGGTACTAATCAAAAACAAAAATTTTCTCGCCAAACACCGAAAAGTAACTAAAAATCTATTTTGAGCTAATGATGTATAAAAAAAATTCAAAGCTTCGAATACAACAACACCAGCAAAGCCTCAAAATCCTAAATTAGTTGGGATCAACTTCATGGATCGAAACTCTTCAATTGCGCTCGATTTAGTTCCGAATACATTTCTACTTAAAACTTAAAAACATTCGAATCGCTCACAACACTGATTCATCACAGAAACTTGATCACTACAGATCCACTAGCACTAAAATCAAGTACAATTACTTCATCAATGCTTAACTACAATCAAGATCCGACATTTCTTGAACTCGCACCACAAATCTAACGTCCGATGCTCGCAGATCTCAAACCTCACCATCTCCTCAACACATCAAGGTCAAACACTCAAATCAAAAACACAAATCCATACAAAATCACGAGCTGGGCAGATCAATCGATGCCAAAACAAACGCACCAATCGAACAAAACACGAGACTTTGAAAGATCCAAAACCACAACACCGAATCAACTAAACCTAATCCACACACATCATCATCATCATTATCATGACATCAGATTCATCATAAACCTAATCTCGTCACAACATGTACAAAACAATTGACATCGTGATTATCATATACTCGGATTAGCATACAAGTGTTGGGAGTTACCTTGACTAGTTTTGGATATACCTGAGGTGCTAGCGACGGCTTAGGGTGTGGCGAACAGTGGCGACGGCTTAGGGCTTCGGATGCTCCAATCTCCAGCAACTAGCGACGGCAGAGCCGACGGCTTCGTCGCAACCGCAATCGCAGCGACGGCAGAGATTTAGGGTTTGGGAGAGAGATTTCGGTGAGAGAGAGTGGTGAGAGAGAGAGCTGGGAAACGTCAGAAAGAGAGCGGTGAGAGAGAGAGAGTGAAAACAAAGAGCGGAGAGAGAGAGAGAGAGAGAGAGAGAGAGAGAGAGAGAGAGAGAGAGAGAGAGAGAGAGAGAGTGAGTGAGAGAGCGGTGAACGGAGATGACCGATGAGAGAGCAGTGACCAGTGAGAGAGAGCGGTGAGCGGTGACCGGAGAGAGACGATGAGAGCGGTGAGCAGGCGGTGAGCGGTGAGCGGTGAGAGAGAGAGAGCAGAGAGCAGTGAGAGAGAAAGAGAGTTGAGAGAAAGAGATTTGCGAGAGTTGTGGTCGATCCCCTTTTGTGAGGCGTCTAGATCGAAGCAGGCACGTATCTCGAGACTTAATGAACGGTTATAAAAAAAGAAAGAAAGTTTTGGTTGGACTATTGGCGCCATTTTTCCGAGTCGTAATTTAATTCCGTCTCTATTTTCGTCTCTATTTTCGTCTCGATCTCTCTCTATTCCGTCTCTAAATTATTCCGTCTCAATTCCGTCTCAAACCATTCTTTCTTAGCAACGGATCTAAATTCCGTTGCTAATTCCGTTTCTAAATATCCATTTTTTGTAGTGTCATAATTTTGGTTTATCGAATCGAAACCCAGTGATCTCGCCCAACGCCCTGTGGGTAATACCCACAACACTGGATGTATTTCCAAAATTTAAAAGTGATTTTATTATTTTTGGAAATAAGTTTAATTCATTGTTTTATCGAAATATATCGTCGGGACAAGGATCAAGGCAGTGGTAACCAACCCAGAAAACCTTTGTTGCCTTGGCAACGTGACATAAATTCACAAACAGTTTTAATATGATTTTCAAGATATTAATTCGAATTACTCAAATTTACCTCAAATAAGTACACTAATAATGAAATGTAAAACTATACCAATGTAGAGCAAGGAGAACTAGTTTAGGAGTTTCTCAAACTAGGATTGGATAGGATAGCAACGCTATGAGGTAAATGAGGTTTGCTCTATTATCAATCATGTCATGCTAGTAGATATGCTAAGATTTTATTCAATAATTGGTCTATGAATTACTTGGAATCTGCTTGATATCGTTCATTGATATATATGTTGCTTATCATCTCCCTTTTTGTTACTTTATCTCTTGGATATCCGTGGAACCGATATACGTCGAATGTGGTTGAAACCCGTTAGGAGCTCTAAAGCACTCATTACATTCGAGATAAGATTTTTTTTTTTTTTTTTTACCCAATTTGTCCACGGATATTCTGCAGACAGGGGTTCAAGATCACTGCAGCTGATATACACGAGTTTTTGGAGTTTGATCATTGGCCGGGATCGTTTCATGCTCACATTAGGTTATGAGGAAGCCGATTCCGTTAAGTGGTTCTGAGATTGAGATTGTTGCGAGCGTCATGAGCATTGGAGCAAAGCAGAGATTTGCTTTTCGGAAGTACCGCTTGTGTGTAACTTCCCGGATGTGCTTCCGGAGGATTTGCTCGGGATTACCACCACCGAGAGGGAGATTGACTTTATTATTGACCTTGTTCCGGGACTAAGCCGATCTCGATACCACCCTACCGTATGGTGCCCAGGAGAGCTTGAAGAGTTGAGGAGTCAACTAGATGACTTGTTGTGAGCCGGGCTTCATCGGGCCGAGTATGTCACCTCGGGGGAGCACCGGGCTCTATTTGTGAAGAAGAAGGATGGAAGTTTGAGGTACTATGCATAGATTATCGTCGGTCGAACCGACCATGGCGGCTGAAGAACAAATATCCGTTGGCAGCGCATTGATGATTTGTTTGATCGGCTTGACACGATGAGCGTGTGGTTCTCGAAAATAGATACTGCGATCAGCTATCACCGGCTGATCGGGATTAGTGGATGAAGATCGAGAAAAGACGGCGTTCAAAGACGAGATACGGTCATTTTCAGGTTACAGTCATGCGAGCTCGGGTTTGACTAATGCACCCAAGCAATGTTCATGGATCTCAGTGCATCGTGTGATGAGGAATATGCCTTGATCGGTTTCGTGATTGTGTTCATAGACGACATCCTCATCTATTCCGTGACTCGTGAGAGCACGAGGGGCATCTACGAACAATGTTGCAGACTTTGAGAGATCATCGATCAAGTTTGCCAAGTTCAAAGAAGTGCGAGTTTTGCTTGTCGGAAGTCCGATTTCGGGCATGTTGTTGGAGCTACCGGTGTTGCTCTTGACCCAGAAGAAGGTTAGAGCGTTGATTGAGTGAAAGCCTACGCGAGCTACTCTGTTACGCAAATTCGTTAGCTTTTCTGGGATTGGCGGGATACTATCGCTCGATTTGTGCAAGACTTCTCCAAGATTGTCGTCTCCGATGACAAAATTGACTAAGAAGAATGCAAAGTTTGATTGGGATGAGGAGTCAGAACAGCGTTAGGAGTCGCGGGAGTTTTACGTGGATTACGATAATCTCGAGGTAAGTACACTTGCCTTAAAAAGCATTTGTACGTTAGTAAGCCGACTAAGAAGATATCATGTGATTCATTTTCACTTTTCTTGTGTTCGTTATTATCCCATTATTGGCATTCCATTCTATGTTCTTGTATGTGTGTTCTTGGCATAAGTACGTCTCGAAGGTACATGCGGCTGCCGCACTAGAAGGCATAAAACGCGGGCACTCGAGCGCACGAGTGTTTGACCACCCCTAGTGATTGTGTGATACCATGTACTGGATTGTTGTGGATGGTTGTGGATTGTTGTGGTATTGTTGTGGAATATGGACTACTTATGGCCTCTCTTGACTCGTAGAACACTCATGTTTCGATTGCTATCATTTCCGATCTGTCTATCATGCATTCTTGCTTATTTATATTCTGCATTTCGGCACCCGCATGATATTTAGGCTGTCTTGTTTGTCGTTTCGTGAATTCGTTATATTCTTCAGAAGGCTTTACTTTCAAATTCCTCGATTGCTCACCGTCTAGTTTGTGACGGTGGGTGCGATAAGACGGGAGGCTTGATAGGGGCAAGGGACCGTGTCTAGGAGACTTTTTGTGAGCAATGGACGTGAGGTACCGAGATGTAGGCTCGTACCTATTCTTTTTGTATGACGTTTTTGTATATACATATATGGTTGTTTTGGAACCGGAACTAGGTTTGAGGTGATTTCCAAAATTTCATTTTGTTGACTTGGATATGATTTGTCTTGGGGTTTCCACATTTATATAGATTCCTAATTTCCCTTGAACCAACCCCGAAAACCTTTGTTGCCTTGGCAACGTGACATAAATTCACAAACAGTTTTAATATGATTTTCAAGATATTAATTCGAATTACTCAAATTTACCTCAAATAAGTACACTAATAATGAAATGTAAAACTATACCAATGTAGAGCAAGGAGAACTAGTTTAGGAGTTTCTCAAACTAGGATTGGATAGGATAGCAACGCTATGAGGTAAATGAGGTTTGCTCTATTATCAATCATGTCATGCTAGTAGATATGCTAAGATTTTATTCAATAATTGGTCTATGAATTACTTGGAATCTGCTTGATATCGTTCATTGATATATATGTTGCTTATCATCTCCCTTTTTGTTACTTTATCTCTTGGATATCCGTGGAACTGATATACGTCGAATGAATATACTTGGTACCGTAGTTGGAGGGTCGGGGGCATCCGGTCCCTCCTCCGATATGACTCTACGGAGTTTTGTTAGAATTGTGAACTCCAAGCTGTCTGATACGCAGTGATGAGGGAAGGATAAGCTATGCAAGGTCAATAGGTCTTTAGACTTGTGAACCTCGTGTTGTCTAAACCGCACCATTGGGGGAAGGATAAGCTAAGAACTACTACATGATAGGGTTATTGGCATTTAGACTTGTGAACCTCTTGTTGTCTAAACCACAATATTGGGGGAAGGATAAGCTATTGCACATTGTCCGATTAGATATATCAGTTGTCACTTTTTCTGACTCTAAAGACATTCGATATCATCGTTGTCCTTGTTGGAGTGTCAGTTGGCCATTATTGTTTTTTTTATCTCACTATAGTATTATGCTTGATTATGTATGTCTTTAATGCCCGGAAAATGATAATGGATCTTATGATCTGAATTGTTGAAATCTAGTTTGATTTTATTATTAGGCATTACTTGGATGATTGATGGTAGAGCAGGCTTTTGCTTACTGAGCCCATTGATATATTTTGCTCACCCCGCTACTTCCCCCTTCCTCTAGGTACCTCGGCTACTGTTCAGAACAAATAAAAGGGAAAGGCCTTAGCATATAAGCTTTTCTCTTATTTGTAAGGTTTAATAATAATTATCTATTTGCTTTTAGACTTTATGTAACAAACATGGGATTTATTTAGGTAAATGTTTGAACCCAGTACCTGATTCAATTTATGTTTAATTTGGTGTGTAAGACTTCTATATTTAGTTTCACATTTTATTATACAATAATGACTTTGTTATATTTCGCACCTATTAGCTTGGCTTAGTCTGTTTTGTTGAATGTCATAGTTTACTTTCGCAGGTTAAGGCTGACTAGATCATCACCCGATATCACTGGATTATCTAGAGGGGTTTAACGATGGTTTAGGCCGGATGGTCCAGACCCATCAGGGTTTGGGTCGTCTCAATTCTAATAAAAATCATTCTCAAAATAGGAAAATAGGTATTGAAGTAATCGACACCTTCCTTTTGTCTATAACCTTTTTGTAACCAATTGTTCCTTAAATTTATCAATAGTATCGTCAGCTTTGAGTTTTCTTTTGAATATCCATTTATATCTAATTAGCTTGATTCTGGATTGTAAATTAACCAATTTCCACGTATTATTTTGTAAAATGGATTCAACTTCACTATTGATTGCTTCCATCCATAGAGGTGCTTTCGGTGAAGACATAGCCTCCTTATAAGTCTTTGGTTCATTTTCGGTTAGCATACTTATGAAATCAGGACCAAAATTCTTTGGAACCTTAATTCAATCCAACTGTTGCAAGTTAATTTAACCACTACGAAATTAACCAAAGTTAATATAAAAAGTAAAAAAACTTGTGTTGTGAATTGGCTAAGTCATTTAATCATTAGTCTCAAAGGCCCCAAGGCCCAAGCCACAAGGCCTAAGCCTCTATCAAAGACATATTAAATAACAAGTAATTAATATGTATAAACCACTCCACTACTAAAAACCTCGTTTGAACAGTTACAACTATTCAAAGAGGTGGTTTTTTTTTATTTATAAAAAAGAGAGTCTAAACTCCATGTTCACTAAGTTTTTCGTAATATATTGTCTTCACTGATTTTTTGTATTGAGAGGCATTTTCGTTGTTGCAGAATGAAGGATCTTTAGTTGGTGTGTAATCAAAGGTCAAACCTATCTTGGGGACGAACCTCTTGCAATATTCATATACCAAATCGGGGGAAATTTCATCTTAGGACATTGCAATCAAGTGCAAGCCTCTGATATAATTTATTTAATTCTCTGTAATTGAATCGAAGCATGATATGTTGTAATGTGTATTCAAGCATAAGAACTCTTGTGTTAATCATGATATACATATTCTGGTTTTCATAGAATTATAGGTTCTGTAATATGCACGGTCGGTCTATATTCCAACACTAATAAAAATAAAATTAAATTGCATGTGAGATGTTTATATTTTTTTTATTAAATATGGGTATCCAGACACTTGTTTGACTAGTCATAATATAGGCCCTGAGATTGTGGAAAGAGAGCACCAGTGGTCCGACGTTTGGTTATCATAAGAAATCAAACTTGAGACCGTGTGTCAAATCTTCACATAGTCCGCCTTCGCCTTTACCACTGACGAACTCGTATGGATTATGTGGGATGTTTATATAGTGGGAATTTTGGAACAGTTTGAATTGTAGTTGTTTTCGAATGTTTGGTTTGGATCACCCTCAAAATATAAAAAAACATTGTTCAATTAATTATAATTAACTCCAAATATGTATGTATAGGATGGATGAGTGCTCCGTAAGACCAACACTAGCTGTATGCCTACATAATTACCCATATATAATTATTGGATTTATATACTGCTTAGAATCAATACTTTATGAAGTCAAAAAAAAAAAAAAAAAAATGTTGTGTTTAGCTACAGTTTCTCTTTGTAGTTGTCACCTCCTAATTACTTCAATAGTATTGTTATACGACACTTTTTCTCACATGTGTAAAGACCAAATATATTTTAATTACTAAAGATTAAATATTTTAATGCCAAAAAGCATATCATGCATTTTCACTTTTCATTTTTTCTGTTTTTCTGTTTTTTGTTTTTTTTTTCCTTGTTCACTTTTTTTTTGGGTTACAGTTCACACTTTTACATGTACTTACACTACAAAACATTGTGTGTTTAGTGACATTAATTTAGTCATTTATCGACATTAATTAATGTCTTTAAAAATTTTACCCACGCATCATATAGTGTTGCCACTTGTGTTGGTAAAAGTGATGTCGCCCTATTTTTTTGCGACGCAAAATGTATGTGTTGGTAATATTTATTTAAGACACTTTTGAAATAAGTGTCCTTAACGTGGGGACATTTTTTTATTTATGCGTCTTTAATTTTAGGACATTTATTTCTTATGCGTCCTTAACTTGACAACACTTGTTCACTTAATGTCTCCAATTAGCAACCCTTACACACTTAATGTCCTTAAATTAACGACACTTGTGCACTTAATGTCTCCAAATTAGCAATCCTTAAACACTTAGTGTCCTTAAATTGACAACACTTATGCACTTAATGTCTTCAAATTAGCAACCCTTAAACATTTAGTGTCCTTAAATTGACAACACTTGTGCACTTAATGTCTCTAAATTAGCAACTCTTATACACTTAGTGTCTTTAAATTGACAACATTTGTGCACTTAATGTCTCCAAATTAGCAACCCTTAAATATTTAGTGTCCTTAAATCGACAACACTTGTGCACTTAATGTCTCCAAATTAACAACTCTTACACACTTAGTGTCTTTAAATTGACAACTTTTTTACATTTAATGTCTTCAAATTAGCAACATTTACACACTTAATGTCCTTAAATTAACAACACTTGTGCACTTAATGTCTTTAAATTATCAATCTTTATACACTTAATGTCATTAAATTTACAACACTGTGCGCTTGATGTCTTCAAATTAGCAATCTTATTATTATTATTATTATTATTATTATTATTATTATTATTATTATTATTATTATTATTATTATTATTATTATTTGTAGCTATAAAAACAAACATAAAGAAAGACAAATGAAAACGATTTATATACTTTTCAATTATTTTTCAATTCAAAAGAGAACTACAATACATTCTCAAAAATATATTTTTACTTACAATGATATCAACATATATACTAAAAAGATAGAAACTTCCAACTATGTAAAACAAAAGTATAAGATGATATTTTTGAATTGATATGCTCGTCTTTTTCAACATTACCACCGGACCACAAACCTCATGTTCAACACTTTTCTACAACTGCAAAACAAACGAAATCAACACAAACACAATAAATCAAGATATATACGAGTTAAAATCATGATGTAGTCAATATCATTATAAATCACTTTTTCAATATACATAATGAATTGGGCAAACTAACATACATAAACACATATATGTAATTTTCACGAATATTTCTCCACTTAACAATAAACAATTGTAATACCAAATAAGCCTCAAGTCAAATTGTAAACTTTCCAAACCAATAAAAATGATATATTAATTACTAGACATACATATATGGCTAAAATCTCTATAAACTTGAAAATGTCAATTGTTAATCTAAAATTCATACCATTAACAGCCATAAAACTTTACCAGTTTTAGCCCCCGACAGCATCCATTTTATCAGAGTAAACAATAAACTGCAAAACATAAACAAGTGTAAGAGTTGATTCAGAGAAGTGTTTAAGACATGTAAATATGAACAAGTGCATCCAACCAAACAACCATATTGCGCTCATGATTAACTATTTAAGACATGCTAGCGTTCACGCACTTTTCTCCATTATGGCACAGCGAAACTTCATGCTAAGTGACGAAGTCTTATGTACATCCTATATGTTTCAATCTTTGGGGTTAGCCTAACTGGGTCGGTGGTAATGGAGTGTCATTCATCCCTGGATTCATCAAGATCAACATATTATTAATTTGCTTGACATGAAACTGGTTATTTTAGATTAACAATTGGTTCAAGTCAATTGCAGGAGATAAAAAAAAAACTACTGGTTATTTTAATAAGCATGAAAGTTTAATAAGAA
Organism: Stephania yunnanensis; assembly: GCA_039657365.1. NCBI lineage: Eukaryota > Viridiplantae > Streptophyta > Magnoliopsida > Ranunculales > Menispermaceae > Stephania > Stephania yunnanensis. The sequence continues at coordinate 51,101,767 of CM077588.1, read as the reverse complement.
AAATTAAAAAATTTTAAAAATTCACAAACCTGGTCATAAATGGAAATGACATTGTTTTTAGGTGTTGGAGAAAAATCACCCAGAAACTCCCTAATAGTTCACAAAAGAGAGTTAAGATGGAATTAAAGAAATGCACAAACATCATTGGAAAGTGAAAGAATGGTTGAAATTAACATCTGACCTGTGAAAATAGCTTTTGAAAGAGTTTCATACTGATGCGAAACTCATCCATATCCCTTGTGACACTGTTAAACCTTCTTTCATGTTCATTTGTGATATCGTTTAACCTTTCTTCATAGGCTTTAGTCACACTGTTCAACTTTTCGTCATAGTCCATCTTCATTACGATTGATTTTCTCTCGTAGTCCTCCTTCATACTCTCTATCTTTGCCTCATATAAGGAATGCATATTCTCCATTTGGTGTCGAAGCCTATCTACTTCAAATTGAGATGCCCTTATTTTTGGTTGTAGTGTACCATAAAGTTGTGTTGGTGCGACCCCCAATCCATAGCCTCTTACCCTCCCATACTTGTCTTCTTTGAAAACTGAGGCAAATACAACGTCTTCTATATCGTAAGCACTATGATTTTCCACCGTCGCAGCATGTTCTTCAACAAGAGTGATCGCTTTCTCTGCTAATTCTTGTGCCTCTCTATTGATGAAATTCCCTTCTTCTCGTGGGTGACAGAAAAAAACTCAACTCTCCCTGGCCTTTTCTTTTGGGTCATCTCCTATAGCAACACGAAACAAAAAGATTAATTAATTTCAAGACTATATATATATATATATATATTAATAGTAAAGAACTTACATAATCGTGTCTAACTCTAGCAAAACTTTTGGATCCAGCCGTATGTGGCGTCTTATAGTATGTTCGTGCCGCTTTACCCCTTTTAGAGAGATGCTTTAAGAAAATATAAAAAAGATGATGTATCACATTTATGATCCAATTCCATTAAAACACATGTTACCACATGAATATTGTAAAAAAGATGATGTATCACATTTAAGAAATTTCAGTGCCAAAATGATTATTTAACAAGCTTTAGCTGTTGAAAGCAATGAAAAATAACTGCTAAGCAAGAAAAACAGTACCTCAATAAAACTATAAAGAAATCACATTACTAATAGCTATTAACTTATATTTTTAGCAAGCTAATTTTTTGTCATGGAAATACTGCACAACATAGGTCGTGAAAATAATACTTATATTATAAGTATCAATGAGAGAAAATAATGCACAACATAGGTCATGAAAATACAACACACAAAAATAAGGATGGTTTCTCAGTCCCCAAGGATTAAAAAGAAACCTCTTTGCAGCATAGTGTGTTGCAAGTTTTAAGAGAATTGACTGAGAAAAAACATCAAAGAGACTGCATGAAAGAATTGGCAGAGGAAAAAAAACATCAAAGAGGCTTTATAGCCATGTCTACAATATTTATCAATTCCATTAAAACACTAATCAAAAGAAAGAAAACTTATCTCTCAAATTTAAAGGCATAATTGTTACCTTTGATTTTTCGGAAAACCAATAGAGTACCATAGCTTTCCACTGATTAGGAAAGAATCTAATCAGAATTGATTTTTCAATCTCCTCTTTAGTCTTGTCAGCCTTAAAATACTTCGACTTTAGTTCAAACTTGTGCTCATTCCATTTGCGCGCAATAGACTGAAGGATCCACTTCTCTACTCCACCATCATTAGGGATCTCAAAGAACCTCTTTGCAATATAGAGGTGATTAAATAAATCAAAATAAATGTGTATTCAGACATTAGGGAAAATAAGAAACTCACTGTGAATGACAGCATGAGAGGGCTACCTATCCATTGAATAAAAACATTAAGGAAACCTCTTTTTCAATTTCTTCTTTCTATCTCATAATATCAATATTTATTTTTTTGGATACCAATCAAATTCATGAAATAACATATTAATTTACCTTGGTAAAATTTATCAAAGCTTGCTTATCCTCCATTAGCATCAACCTCCAATCCGTCCATTCAACAGAACAATATTCATTTTTCCTTGCAATTGTTCCCAACCATCCACCTAAAATCTCTCCTCCTCTTTTAATTGGTTGGCCATACTCATTAAACTCAACCACAATTCTTTGGCTTCGGGCAAACTAGAGATGCCCTTAGCGAGTGTGAGTCATCGCTTTTTTCGCACAATCCCTTGATTATCTATAAAAATTTCCAATCAAACATAAAAAAGAAAGGAATCATATAATATTTACTAACATTGGCATAACAAATATCATAGTGTCATAAACAACAACAAGACAACAAACAATTGATATTTACTTCTTACTTCTACATCATCATATAAGTCGTTTTCAACCTCATTTTGTGTTTCTTTGTCATTGCGTTGATCTTTACTTGGTGGTTGAGTCTCATCACTGTCAAAGCTTTGTAGATCTTCATCTGTGTTTGTTAAAACACAATCTACAAGACGCTTTTTAGTCATATCTAACAACCTACACACAAGTCACAAATCAATTTGATCAATTAATTATATAATTGCAATTGAGAAGTTGAAAAAAACACAAAAGTATAAAATAACCTTTTTATCACATAAATATCTAGAAATGTCACCATATCAGTGTCTATCAACATCATTGCAATTGTGGGGTTGACTAGAGAAAGTGAACCAAAATTATAAGAGCCAAAGTTGAATGGTCAATTTAACAAACAAAGGTGATCAACATGTGCTACATTATTAATCTAAGTTTTCAAAAATAATTAGAATAAGAACTTCCATGTGCTTTAGAAACCATTTCATAATCAAGTCAGATATTGCAGCCCTGCAGAGAAAATATTTAGGTTCGTAGTTGAAATATTTCCCAAAAGTGAACAGATAAGAGTGTAATGGTAACAAATTCAATACAAGTAAACAATTTATATGCTATTGTCAGTTCAACATTGTATTAAATATAAATTCACTTATGCACTTTACCTAATGTCAATCTCTAAAAAGTAATTCCAAGCTAAGCAATCTAAGACTGAAACTAAGAGCTCACGCTACAACCGAGGATTTCGCGGCCAATCTGTACATACAAGAAGCATATTAGTCATTCAATCCCAGCCAAATTTCTCAACATAAAACTCACCATGGCCTTCTAACCTCATTTGAATCCCTCGCGTTTTCTAAATTCGTCGAATCGCACCCCTCGTCGATGAGCGATCGGACCGACAATGCGCCACCTCGCAGTTGCTCTACATCGTTCACCGCGCCGCTGCCGCACCAACCCGCTGTCGCACCGCCGCCGGTCGCCACACCGCTGAGACGGCGACGTCGTCGCTGCTGCTTCGTCCACGCTGTCGCGCCGCGCAGCACTGCTGCCGCGCCAACTTGCTGCAGATCGTCGTGCCGCACTCGCTGCCGGCCGTAGCGTTGCCTTCATCCACGCCGCCACCGCCATCGCCCACGAGCAGCCGCGCTTACTGTCGTTTGCCGCTGCTTATGCCGTCGACATCTCGCTGCCGCTGGTCGTCCTTCCGCAAGCTCCTTGCCAGCGTCCCTTTCTCTTCCCTCCTCTCTATCTCTTTCCTTTTTCTTCTCTCTCTCTCCTCTTTCTCTTTCTCTTCCTTCCTCTCACTTCTTATACGATTCTTGTTTTGAGGAACCAAATATGTCCTCGAGATTCATGCGAGCGAAACTCGAGCATATCCAAAAACATATTTATTCACTTGTTTTCCTAAGAAATTGGATAGCGCTCATCTCGAGACACTACAAATATTCACCGTCTCGGCGCTCGCGCCACACGCATCACGAGACGCATCCAATGTACATTTTACTTTATTTTATTTTAATGTTTAAGTTTAATGTGACCACATTACAATCACTATAACCACATTAAGTCGGTGAAGCAAGAGATAGAAGAGATTATGGTGCGATGGCTGGGTCGAGACTGGAGAGGATTCACGGGTGCGCACCCAAGCGATTGAGCTGCCTGAGCACTGTGTGGAGTACATGCGGTTGTATGGGTTGTTGGATTTAGACTGAATGATCCAGATTTGGCTTCCCTTTTTAAGTGAATAACTCGATTGGATTTCGGTTGTGTATTGAAGTTATGTATGTAGTGTGGCTCATTTGACAAGCATGTTTTTAAGTGAAACCCTTTTATCGACTCGAATTAGATAAAGAAGTTTGAGTTTATAGACTCGATTTCGATTAGATAAAAAAGTTTGAGATTTGAGATTTAACAACACTTTGTAAATTATATGTATTTAGATTTAAAATCTAACAAAACTTGTAAGTTATGTGTATTTAGATTTAAAATCTAACAACAGTTGTAAGTTATGTGTCTTTACTTTTAAAATCTAACAACACTTGTAAATTACGTGTCTTTAAATTTAAAACTTAACAACACTAGTAAATTAAATGTCCTTAAATTTAAAGTCTAAGCAACACTTCTAAATTATGTGTCTTCATATTTAAAGTCTAACAAACTTGTAAATTATGTGTCCATAGATTTGAAATTTAACAACACTTGTAAATTATGTGTCTTTAAATCTAAAACTTAACAACACTAGTAAATTATATGTCCTTAAATTTGAATCTTGACAACACATGTAAATTAGGGTCCCCAAATTTTAAAATTGGTGTCACTAATTTACCAAGCGTCTCTAATATAGGAGACACTTATAAATTATGTGTCTTTAAATATTGAAATTGACAACACTTATTGTTTGTGTCATCATTTTTAATTTTAGCAATACTTATAAACTATGTGTCTTTATAATTGAAACTTGACAACATTTTTAAATTAGTGTCTCCAAATTTTAAATTTGGCAACACTTTTTTAACAAGTGTCCTTAATTTTGAGACACTTGTACATTATACGTCTCGAAATTTTGAATTTGACGACGTTTTAATATCAAGTGTCCTTAATTTGGAAACATTTGTATGTTAAGCGTCTCAAAATTTTAAACTTGGCAACGCTTATATAATGTGTCTCTAAAATTTAAATTTGAAGACATTTTTTTATTAGTGTTGACAAAAAAATGTTGCTATAGACCGATTTTGTTGTAGTGTTAGTGCCAATGGATAAAAACTTTTTTGGAAAGGTCGTTGTGTACTTGCATCGTGTGCAATAAGATGACTCTTGCAAATGGTTCTCGTTAATTAAGCCTTGACTGAGAATCATAACAATTCAATGATTGGCTTAATTAATAAAAAACTGATCTTAAAATAGAACATCAAATATCTCATATTAAGATGATGAGAGAAAACGCTCAATCTATGCCAGTGGACCCCAATTAATTTAAATGAAATTTAAGGCTTCATTGGTTTGACTTCTTGAGGAATACAATTCTCACATATGATAAATATGTTTAGTAGATTTCTTCACTTATTAATTAAATTAGTCAGTTCCTTGCGCTTCGCGTTATTTAAATTATACAATAAAATTAATGTTTATTAAATTATTTTACATTTTAAATTAAGTGTCCACATCGATATTTTTAGATGATATTATGACTATATCAATATCATCTGCCTAATAATAAAAATTATACCAGTAAATATAAATATTTGAACCTTTTGTTCAAGTACTGAATTCAAAACAACACCATTTTTTTATGAATGAGAGACGATACTACTATATAGTGTATATATATATTGATTTGAAAAATAGTATATACATGGTCATGGGTTAAAAAAAATAGTATGGGCTGTAAAAAAAAGTAGACAAAATGAGTCCAGTTGACTCCTTTACAATATGTATACACGTAGCCCCTCCTAAAATAACAAAAAGCACTAAAAATCAACTTCCTAATGTTGGACATGCATCCCCAAGTATGACAGCCAAGCCATAAACAACAACATCCACAATAAGGTATTCATTTTGCAAATCGACCCCCGCTCGCCATACAAACACTGCAACACTTCATCAGCCTCCCATGGCTTCTTAAAACACAAAAAACTCCCTCCGCATCAGTTGAACTCACAAAGAGAGGACACAACCCAACAACAATCGAATCATGCTAGATTACCCCACCAAGTGCATTGCAAGATAAGAATGGATGAGAGGTGAAATTTATAGAGGGAATAGAACTTGCATTACACTTCATTCCATGTATTTGCCCATGATTTTAAAAACCTTGTAATACACTCCATTCCATGTATCTACCCATGATTTTGAGTTGAACATAATCGTTCTATGAATCCATTTGTTGATAATATAACAATTATTGATTATTAATAGATGCACACTTAATAAATAATTACATCTTTTGGGACAATCAATAATATAAATAAATGAATAGCAAGAATAAAAAATGGTGAGAGGAGGTTTGTGGCGGCCCCAAATCTCGAGGTCCCACGTGGGGAGGCGCGGCCCCGCGGTCCTGTCAGATCATTAACCCACTGGGTCCCACGTGCCACTAACGTCTTTTACTACATCATGCCTACTCGATATGCGTGTTAACTCATTTCGTTAGTCAGTTTAGTTAGACAGTTGAATCACTTTTAGCATTAAAACAGCGGAAGTCTTAAATTTAAAGCAAGTAAAACAATCAAATTTATCATGTAAAACATCATTTGTAAGAGCTACATCTATTGTGGAAAACCCGGGGAAAGTACTATGTATATAGGCGACAATACGAAGCAGTAATATATACAAGTACAGTGTCTATCCAGTCTCTCATTTCCCAAAAGTAAAGCAAAATATCAAAATCGCACGTACTAGTAGGTCCTCGACCGCGGGCCGTTAGATAAAGTCGCTCAAAATCCCCTTGCCCCTACTAGCGCTAGGATCTGCACTCGACCATCACAAAAGCCAGATTGAGAGTACAGTAAGTAAGATTCCAACGAAGTACACCGAGCATTTATAAGAAAATAAACAGATACCAATAAACATGTCAAATAATCATGTGAAAACTAAACAGACAACTGTGTTAAAATCATCACATGAATAAATAACACGAGAGAAACAAAATGTGTACTCGTCCCGGTCAGACTAAACTGTACTTCGAACCCCTAGGATCCTTTCGGTGGGTGCCCCCACTTCCTTTCACCTGGTTCCTCGCGATGTTTGCCCAACACGTGCACCCTTAATGCAACTCGGGTTGCAATTCACCGAGTGCCTGATCATAAGTGCTACAGTCTAGTATGCCATAAGTACACTACGAATATCAGGTGGGAGTAACTCGACCACCAACCCAAATGTATCACGGAATAGAGTACAATAACAAGGAATATGAAATCAATGATGGAAAAGTAAACCTTTAGTGACTTTTTGATGAAATCTTATGTACCTCAAAAACGCACTCTGAAGTCCCACTCACGTCTCGAGAAACGCGCCCGACTCCCGACTATGGTATCCTAAGTTCATGGCGTCCAATTAAATCATTTTAACTAGTTTAGAGTCAAATTAAATGAATTTATAATGTGTGGCCAAAATATGAGAATTTTTATTTCAAAAAGTTTGGTTTGACACACTTTTCGAGTTATACAGGGGTGTCAACGCCCGAAAAAATTCTCGAATACCATTTTTCTATCTTTTCTCGTTTTCTTATATTTTTCTTGATTTTCTGGATTTTTCCATAAATTTTCTATCTATTTTTCTTATTTTCTCGGTAATTTATTAATTTTAAACCCTTTTCTTTTCTTCTTTTTTTGTTTGGGTTTGGGTCCGGGTCGACCCAAATGGGTCGGACCCGGCCCGGCCCAGGGCCAGAATAGGTCCAGGCTCGGCCCATGGCTCGGCCCATGAATCTTCGGCCGATCGAACCAGTTTTCACTAGTTCGATCGCTAAAACTTTTTTTTCTGGGGTTTGGGTTGGGGTTGCTCTCCACCCCAACCCCAGTGGAATCGATGGCAGGGGAGACACCCCTGCCATCACCACCGCGACCTGGTTCGGCCTCCATGGCCGACACACCGAACCCACAACAAAAGCAACGACTCGCCTCCTGCCCGGCTTCTCCGCCCTCTTTTCTCTCATTCCCGCTTCTTCTTATTCTTCTTCTCCTTCTCCTCTTCCTTCTCCTCTCTCGTTTCTTCTTCTTCTTCTTCTCGGCCCGTGCGTGTGAGTGACGAGTGTGTGTGTGTGTGTGTGTGTGTGTGTGTGTGTGTGTGTGTGTGTGTGTGTGTGTGTGTGTGTGTGTGTGTGTGTGTGTGTGTGTGTGTGAGTGAGTGACGTAAAGGAGAGGAAAAAATGATGATGGTGTGTGGTGGAGTGTAGATGAGGGTAAGCTTGTTGACTCCAAAGTGTGACATAGCCGAGACACTTGCCTGTGTTTTTGGGCGATTCAACGCCCGGTTTTGCGTCCGAATCGCGATATACGCGTACAACCGCATCACTAGCAACCTAATATCTATTTCTTAGTAGTTACTTAACCAATCTTCCTTTTTTTATTTAATTTGTTTGTTTTAGTTTCCCGGACCTAGTGTACCCACAGTTTGCTCCTTAGTACCCGTTTCGACATGTTTCTCGAGACGAACACCCGTTATACGATCTCGCTCGATCCAATGATATAAATACACACATGCAATGCTAGGTAAATAACTTGATATACGCAAATAGGCAAACAATCACACAAAATCGCTATTTACCTAGTCAAGCGTGCCCTGACCTATCTGCGGCATCCACGCGGATCTGAGCTGTCGTCCAAGTATGAAAATAATCAATAATAACGGCGTAATTAAAATTTGGACCGTTACAAGGTTGCTTCATAAATTTCTCTCTCCTCCGACTTTTATATATAATATATATAATATAGATATAGATATAGATATAGATATAGATATAAATATAGATATAGATATTTAAAAATATTAAATTACAATAATTGATTATAGTAATGATACTTTTCGATTGATTATAATATTTTTTTAATCACGACGTGTATTTAAAGGACCCTGCCCATAATTGTGTATAAAATGTAGCTTGTCAGTGGAGCCGGCGGCGGCGGGCACCGGAGTGAAGCCCTTGGAGGGGAGCCGGGCGGTTCTCTGGTCTCCGGGAAGTAGCGATCTTGGGGAAGCAGAGAATGGTGGGTCTCACTTAGCCTAGTAGCAGGACTTGGATGCGTCAATGTAGCATTTTCCTACAACTTTCCTTTTCTTTTCTCCTTCAAGAAAATGTACTTGACGTTGAATAATAGAAAATGCTACAATGACACTAACGTCACACCCATAATCATATCGGATGACGTGGTTTATGGATCCACATTTTTGAAAGCCATTCATGCGCAATTCGAAATATACAACCCACGTGTTATGTACCAAAAATTATTTATATATATTTATTTTTACGTGAAACACATACGCTTTTACACTCAGTGTAACTTTGAATATCACTTTAGAGTGTAATTATAGCATCTTCCCTATATATATACATTGTAGTTATTAGTAGGTAGATGATATCCGTTGACTTTGATTGACGGTCACATTTTTTACATTTTTTTTTTTCACAACACATTTTCTATTGACTTGAGTGGAACGTTATATTTCTTTTATTTAGCAAAAGAAAAAAAGAATATCTATAGAAAATTAAAAAGTGTGTGTCCCTCTTGGGCAATGATAAGTGCTTCTCCCTATCGAGCACCAAATTACAATCCATTACTTAAATGCGAAATCATCATGTTTTCAAAAGCTGAATCTTCGTTAAATAGATGAATCTCATAGTTAATTTTCAGTTAATATATCCTCATTAATTGAATTCTTTTTGTCAAATATTAATTGAAAATTGATTCAGTGATCAATGAATAAAGATAAAAGATTTGTAAAATGGCTTATTGTTTTAAAATTAATTTGAAGAGTAACGGATACTAACGAAACGGTTCGAAATTAATTTTTTAAGTTGATGAATCGATTTTTTGAATTACTCATGAAACACTTTGCTAGTGAATGTTGTTCTCCGAAATTAATAAAAGAACAAAAAGTAGAAGAAAATAAAAGTTCATGGACAAAAACTGAACTATGAAAGTTTGAAGATCAAATCAATAAAATTTTGAAAGTTCAGAGACCAAATGATATTTTATGTTTATAAAGCTATAAACTACAACAATTTAATATTTTGCTAAAGTATTAATGGTGAGATAGTAGAGCCATCACTTACCAAAAGACAAGATCTGGAGTTTGGAGAGGCAGCGCATTCGACTCTCACTTTGGTAAAAAAAAAAAAAACAAAACAAAACAATTTATTTTTTTTATATAAAAAATAATAAAAAATAGGCGCATTTTTGTTGCACATATAAAACGTAACGAACTAAGCCACTGACTGTCTGTCTGATGGTGAACAATTTTGACTTTTCGCATTCCACAACGTTCAAAGCCGTCGCTAAAATCTTGATCACATTGACCAATCACCACACTTGGTCTTCTCCTCTCCCACACTTCCAAGAAGAACACAAGGGGTTTGAATTTGATCAAACAAAACAATTCTTTCCGTGCTACACACTCCAACAAATCCGATCAAATTTACGGGTTTTTGTTTGGTTGTGTTGTTGTCACAGAAAACCCATGAAAATGGGGATCAGAAGTTGAGTGAGTGAGTGGATTGAAGAGATGGCGAGGAGAGATGAGAGGGGTTTGTGGGTGAAGCAGCGACAAGTGATGGAGTTTTTAGAGTATGTGATGGAGCATAGGCCTATGTTTCAATTCTGGGTACCTCTTGTTTTGGTCGCTTGGGGTGTTGAGAGGTGGCTCGTCCCTCTCTCCAACTGGGTTCCTCTGCTTGTCTGTGTTTGGGCAACTATTCAGGTCAATTTGTTTGTTTTTGTTATGTTTGAGTGGGTTCGTGCTTTGGGTCTTCTTGAGTTGATTATTTTTCTTGATATTGGGTAAAGGGTGTTGTGAATTTGGTTGGTATGATCCAGTTTATATGAATTTGGTTTTTGGTTTGGTTATGTTGATCAATTGAGTTGCTTCAAAGATTAATGGGGTTTTTTGATGATGGGTGTTGTCAATTTGGTTGGTGTGATCCCATTCAAATTGCTTTGTATGGTTCTGTGAAATTGACTGAGTTGCTTCAAAGAGGTTTATTTTGTGTTCCTACCTAATTATGGGTTTTTTTTTTTTTTAGTTTTTTTGGGGATATTGGGTGTTGTGAATTTGGTTGATGTGATCCGTTTCAAGTGAGTTAGATGATAAACCTAGCATGTAGAATACCGTGGAGTTGGTTTTGTGACTTGCAATTGAATGGTGGTTTTGGTTATGCATATTTGCGCGTGGGGTGATTGATACTGTTATTGGGGATTAAGTTTTCTTATTCTTTTCGCAGGAGATTAGGATATGGATATTCTGGATTAGATTATGAATGGTGTAGGCTTCATAGATATTGTTTGAACAGTTGCTTAAGAGAAGTGATAGTTATTTTTTATTATTTTTCTTATGAATATATTTGGATGGCGTACAAATGAAACCATAAATAGTGATACGCTGTAGAATAAATGAGAGAAGGTCTAATTCTTGGTACTTCGTTTTGGGAGGACTGATCAAGAACTCAATTAGGAGCAACGTTAATATTTAGTAGTTTTTGTATTGCCTGATTAGAAAGCCTTTTAGTAGATAAATTGAATCAATTTGTTTTTCAATTTGAAAGCTTGCCAATAATTATCACAGTATTAAGATGAGAATAAGGCTTGAAAAGGACGGTCCTGAATTTGGTTTGACATTTGTTAGTGTGAGAATATTTTTACACTGACAGGGCGTACTTACAATAAGTAAGTTATTTTTATTTTATTTTTTTGATAAGAAAGAGACATTATTAAAACGTGATAATAAGTAAGTTATGAATTGATGGAATCCACTATTTGCAAGCCAATTCCAGTGATGAGCAAGCCATGGCCTTTATCATTTAGATCATGTCAGATGCATGTCAAAAGCCAGTTTTGATTTTTTAGTTTTGATTTTCTTATTGAAGATGTAAATGTTCATTCCAAGCGAATAATGTAATATAGATATTTGCACGTTTAGCATGTAATGAGTTGGGTTTAAAAAAAAAAAGCATGTAATGAGTTTAGTATGAACAAATGTTGAAAGATTTATCTTAATGTTGTATTGGACATGTGAAACTTACTCTAGTGAAGTCACGAGAAATGTTTTTTCTCTTTTGCAGTATGGAAAGTTTGAACGTCATCTTCTTGTTGACGATTTCGACAAACGATTGAAGCAAGCCCTCTTGCAAAATTCGGTAAATCTTCTTTGATTGCTCATTGGTTTCTTTTTCTCTGGAAGATATGATCTATTGGCTATTTACTTATTTGTTTACTGTGTTGCTTTTGTTCATAGCATGCAACTCCATTGGAGCAATGTGAGTGGTTGAACAAGTTTTTAATGGAAGTTTGGCCCAAGTTCTTCAACCCAAAATTTTCAAATACGTTTTCATCAATTGTTGAGGTGAATTTTCAGTAATTTATTTTTGTATTCCTACTTTATTTGGAATATATATGAGAGTACTTACTATTATTTAGTTCATCTTCAATTGTTGAGGTGAGTTTTCAAGTGATTCATTTGTGTAATACAACATCAGCCAAAAAGGAAAAAAAAAGAAGAAAAAAATCATTTCCCATGGGGCATGTGTCTCTTTACTGGCTCTCCTCCGTTTGACTCTATGTTAGGGGACGGATAGTCTAGTTTTTTCTTTGCCATATTAGACCCTACATTCTCCATGCTTGACGTTGCTTTTAGGTTGAAAGCCTTTGTTATCGAACCAGGTTGTCTAAAGTATGTGTCTTCTATCTCTTGTTCTAATTTATTCAAAATGACTATTTCAGATATTATTTTGATATTTTAAATTATTTTTGGTGCAGGGACGTTTAAAACAGCGAAAACCAAAATTAATTGTAAGCAAGCTCTTGTTCATGATTGCTTAAAGCAAATACCTGTATGTACTGTGTATCTGAAGGATATCTTTGTTTGTAGGAAAGTGTTGAATTACTGGAAATCTCTCTAGGTTCATGCCCACCAACTTTAGGGCTGCATGGAACTCGCTGGTCAACATCAGGTGACCAGGTGTGATTTCTACTTTAAACTTTCAAAGCATGTTTACTTTTATAATTTGATTTTTTTTAATGCACAATGGTTTGCATCACCAAGATTTTTCTTTTCTTCGCTCCCTTTCTTTTTTTTTAAAAAGAGATAATTTATTTACTGAAATCTATGCTGAATGGAATATGTTGTGATGATCCTATAAAGTTCTTTAAGAATGATGAAGTCTCTGCTCCAGTTTTAACATACATACACGCCTTGACTGCTTGGCACATTTAGGTGTCCAGCCAATGATAATGCAAGTTAGGCATTATATCTTAAGTGACACTATTCCAAGCGGCACTAAATTGAATACCAGCATTTAGATCATTTTTCAACTTGTAGAAGTTCATAATATATAACACTAAATAAAGCAAATAAAGAAGCATATGCATATTATTCTAGGCTGTTTCCGGGAAGTGGTTATGTAGCTGAACACACTTGTAGATGCTTAGACCAGCATATGACTAATGGGTTTGCTAATCACTTGGAAAACAGGGATGTGGGCTATGCCGCCCCGTTTACCTTTAAAATATAACTTCTCGATTTGGAGGATTCCACATCTGGTCAAAAGCTTTAAGAAGGCATACATTTAATGAACCATAAACCTGAACTCTTTCTCCCTCCATTTCCCCTTTTCCTTTTTCTTTATCCTTATTTTGACTTTTCATGTTAAAAAAACCTATAATGCAAGTGAATTTATGGGTAACATCAGTTTAAATTGGTCCCGCTGCTTATTAGTGATATTAGAATTACTCTTTGTGTCATAAGGCTCAAAATACGATGTGCGATTCGATTGACCAAATTGTTCTGAATTAGATTAGTGAGCTATTGAACCTTTTAATCATTTGTTAACTAGTTTAAATTGTTAATAAAGCCATAAAACCTTATATGAGGACTTCCTATCAATTCATAGTTGTATTTTGAATTTTATGATTAATTAATCTATTTCCTGGTTACATGACCAAAAAAAGAAAAAAAGAAAAAAGTATCTGTATCCTGATTCTCTTGACTGAAAGTCTATAACTTCGCTTCGTATGTAATAGTGATAGTATTACTTCTTATCTTGATTTTATTAGATATCTTCTCTTTTTTGCTTTGACAGAGAATCTTGCATATGGGCTTTGAGTGGGACTCAGATGACATGAGTATTATGTTGTTTGCAAAGCTAGCCAAACCACTCCGGGGAACTGCTCGGATTGTTGTCAACAGCATGCACATCAAGGGAAATGTATGTAAACCCGTGATCCAATTCATATTGTGATTTTTACGTAGTTTTCATATTGCGATCTTTTAAGGTCGGATGCAAATATATTCTTCTTTGGGTATGGTTGGGTAATAGTTTTGGGATACAATGCATTTTCCTTGGAACGTCTTCCATTGCGTGGATCATAGAGAAACTGTATTGTGCTTTAGCATGTCAAAATCTCACAGATGAGGATTTTCGGATTCCGAACATGTCCATTATTAGGTTTTATTGTTATTCCTTTTTTTTTAATCTCCAGTATTGTATGAAAAATGTATCCAGCAATGTTTAAATGTATACCTTTTTCTCAAATGTATATAGGCTTGAAGAAGCAGTTGGTTCATTCTAGCAAGTTTTAATATTAACTAATTGGACCATCTTGAGGGTCACTACAATTCAAGACTTCTTTATTTTGTGCTTGTCAATTATTTGCATGGTAGGAGGCTGGAGATTCTGGAAATTTAAGCTGGGATGTGACTGAGTCTTTATAATATGTCTCCCACACACAGTAGGGTGCTTAAGTTCCAGAAACATTATTCTCAATCAAAGTATCTTCTTGACAGAAATGTCTTCATCAATTAGAATCGTAGCTCTGTTTATGTCAGTAAACGTGAGCGGTACTTCTTTTCGTTAGATATAGGCATTTCAAATTTCCAGTTGTACTGTTGTTGTTTTTGCTTTTCCTCATTGTACTTCTTACTGTGGGATTGCCATGATCTTTTCTCTATGTTAGCCATTCCTCACGTGTTTATTGATAATTATGTGTTTTTAGTGCTTAAAAGATTTGTATGGGTGTTCACGTTTCACATCATCGGGAGAAAATAGAAACGCATATAAGAGTTTTTCTATGCTTTGTTTTTCCACATAGGTAGCCATCTTTTTGTATTGCTGTTGATCTCTCTAGCTTAGAATGTCTTTGGTGTGCGTATCTGGAAATTATGCTTAAATTCATGCTTTAGCTTATTCAACGACGTTTATGTTGAATTGTTTACGGACAACGTTATTATTTAACTTAACTCAATAATATTCTACACAGCTTCTCTTCATGCCAATTCTTGATGGACAAGCCATTTTATATTCATTTGAGTCAACTCCTGAGGTGAGAATCAGTGTTGTGTTTGGAAGTGGTGGAAGCCAAGCACTTCCAGCTACAGAACTTCCTGGTGTTTCATCTTGGTTGGTGCGTATCTCTACTTCTCATTTCCTTTCTTGTGGATGCATATAAGTAACATTAAGTTGTTATGCTAGTACTTAAAACATGAAGTTTTTTGGGTGTACGCCATTACTTTTTTTAGTAATATAAATTGCTACTGTTATTTGTGAATTTAAAAGAGAAGGGGAGGGGGTGTTCTCTGTGGAATTAAGCGTTCTCTTTCTCTTGCAGGTCAAAGTTTGCACTGATACTTTAGTTAAGACAATGGTTGAGCCGCGCCGTCGCTGTTATCCTTTGCCGCTAGTGAATCTCAGGAAAAAGGCCGTTGGTGGTGGACTTTCAGTAAATGTTGTTTCAGCAAATCACCTGGTCGATTGTAGCATGAAAAACAGTACTTGCGGGTGGCAGCAGAACAAAAATGGTTCCTCGGAAGAGTATGCAAGTGGTGGTGATGTCCGGCAAACCTTTGTGGAGGTTGAACTTGGGGAATTGACTAGGAAAACTAATGCAAGGGCAGGTTCATGCCCTAGATGGGATGCAACTTTCAATATGCGTTTGCACCAGGAGTATGGAATTATTAAATTTAATCTTTACGAATGGGTTCCCAACAACGTGAAGCATGACTACATAACGAGTTGCGAGATAAAGGTACTACTACCTAATGAATTCTCGCTTATGTTATATTATTGACCATGATATGGTCAGTAGACACAACTACGTCTACACCAATTTTGATGGCAAAATAATTTATTATTGTTTTGTTATCCTTTTGGACGTCAATGAAACAGCATCCTCTTTTGATTTGCACAGGTGAAATATGTGGCAGATGATTCCACAATATTCTGGGCAGTGGGACCTCAGTCTAGTGTCATTGCTAAGCGTGCCGAGTCTGTTGGGCAAGAGGTTGAAATGGTACTTCCATTTGAGGGTTCTGATTTAGGGGAGGTATGGCCTGTTAACTTATCTGCATGGACAAGTTTGAAAACATTTAAGCACTTAAACATGTTGCTTTTTTTATTTGCAAGACTGCAAGACAGATATGAGTGGGCGAATTTTGTTGCTCGAATTCAATATGCGTTGCTTGTAATTTACACGTCTCTGTATCTTGCAAGTGACTTGCAAGTGACAGTATGTATTTGGTAAATTAGTTCTACTTTTCCATCTTCACTGCCATGTTTGAAGATAAAAAAAATGGTTGAAACTCATCTAAGTATAACACTTAAATAAGCCTTCTTACCCAATATCAATGTTTAATAGGTTTTGCAAATGAACCCGACCTTTGTGTTCATTTCCCTATACAACCTCTTCACTGGTGCATGAGGATGATCATGAGTGCTGCAATTTTGATTTCGGATGCAACATACACTTTTCTATACAATTGTTATTAAGGATTGTACAAGCGGAAATCACATTGATATCACTGTTAACACACTTTCACTACAATACTTTCCGTAGCTCATTAAACACGTGGGACTTACAAGCGAAGATCTTGATACATGATCCAATAGAGTTGGATTCATTAGTCTCTAAAGCGGTTAAGTATGAATGTTATACTTTTCTAAAAGCTTAAGGTTGTGTGGACAAAATGACAAGCGAGGTTAGTTGATTATTTGTAGACTGCGAAGGATCAAGATTGGCCCAACTTTTTGAAAGCATGTGTTTTCTCATATTTACAGTTAACTGTCAGACTTGTCATGAGAGAATGGCAATTTTCGGACGGTTCAAGAAGTGTGAATAACTCTTATCATCCTGGGCCTCTTCAACGACCTATATTTGGCTCATCAAACCTTCAACGAAGGACGGGAAGGAGGCTCAAGATAACTATTATGGAAGGGAGGGATCTGGCTGTTAAAGACAAGTCCGGAAAATGCGACCCATATGTAAAAGTGCAGTATGGAAAGGTTTGTGTTCTTCTTTAGTTCCCTTTTTTCTCTTACTCAAATAGTTCCCATCATTTTCTACCTATATTTGATGTCTGAGTAAAGGATGCATAGAAACTTGGCTACTACCATACAGATGTGCACTGCATTGTTTTATTGTGGGTATGACTACCGACGGTGTTAGCAATGTTTTCAGGATCTGTATAGAACAAGGACAATCTCGCACGTACTGGACCCAGTGTGGAATCAAAAGTTTGAATTTGATGAGATAGATGGGGGTGAATATCTCAAGATAAAATGCTATAGCCAAGAAACATTTTTGGATGAGCACATAGGAAGCGCAAGAGTGAATTTGGAAGGTCTAGTAGAAGGATCATTGAGGGATATCTGGGTTCCCCTTGAAAAAGTGGATAGTGGAGAACTGAGGCTTCAAATTGAAGCTGTGAAAACAGATCTTGAAGGATCAAAGGTATGCTTGTAATATGTTCTCCCGTCATATGGCATTGTTTCTCCCCCCATATTCTGTAATTTGGTAGTTAATATGTAATATGTATCCTCTTAAATATATGCAGGCCGAAAATGGAGCACTTGGAAGTGGTTGGATCGAACTTATTCTTATTGAGGCAAGGGATCTTGTTGCTGCTGACTTGAGGGGAACTAGTGACCCTTATGTCAGGGTCCAATATGGAAATGTCAAGAAACGAACAAAGGTTTATACGCCTAGTAGCTTCGTACTTCCTTTGATCGATTTAACTCCTCAAGAAATTCATAACGATATTCTATGCCGTAGCCCGTTCTCCTTTCATTTTAATTTTTTCAACTCATCGACGTTCTATTTTTTTTTTTTTTTTTTTTTTTTTTTTTTTTTTTTAATGCATATCAATCAATCCAAGAAAATGTTCCTGATAATTAAATCACAGATAGATGTTTCCCTTGCGTTGTGCCTTCCTTTCTTTTCTTCAATTCCTTACACTTGAATTAATTTTGAGCGGTACCGCTATTAGTCTTGTATCTTGAGGCATTGAAGTTATTAGAAACTCATGTAATATCATACTAGTATATTTTTCTACAGCTAATTACGCCTTCAACTTTCTGAAGGTTTCTTGCTTTTAATTACGAACATTTAATCTCATTCCGTGCAGGTCGTGTACAAGACCCTGCACCCTCACTGGAACCAAACACTAGATTTTTCTGACGATGGTAGCCCCTTGCTGCTTCATGTGAAGGATTATAATGCTCTTTTACCCACTTCAAGTATTGGCCAGTGTATTGTGGAATATCAGGGGTTACCTCCTAATCAGATGGTCGAGAAATGGATACCTCTCCAAGGAGTGAAGAAGGGGGAAATTCACGTAAAAGTAACTAGGAAGATTCCCGAGTTACCAATGAAATCCAGTCCGAATCACATGGATTCTTCTGAGTCACCTGTGAGTAAAGCCCTTCAAATTTGTACTCAGGTAAATGTTACCAACAAACCATTTTCTGACTCAGTTATATTCTTAGATGGTTTATTTGGGTGCATTCTAGAACATCACCATGTTTTCTTCTATCCTTTAATTTTTACCATGCGGTGAAAAAGAATAATGCATATCATCTTCTTCGATACAATATAAGTTCGATCAATTGTTGACCTCTACTTTTCAGTATGGAATTCAGTAGAATGTTCTAGGCGTCCTTCATTCGGACACTGTTTTATCTGTTAATAGATAATTTCTGACAGTTTTTATTGAATTAAATGGTCTTTCACATTTTACCGATCGTGTTCTATTATTTTTTGAAGCTCCAATAAAACCCATAGTGTTCAAATCATTTTGTAATTCCTCTAATTGTCTTTATACTCGTTACTAGCCACATGGTTTTGTAACTGAGCAAAATCAAAATTATTAACAATATGGTCTAGACCTGATCTTATTTTTTTCTTTACATTGGTAATCCACAGATGCGGCAAATAATGACCAAGTGTCATAGCATAGTCGACGATGGGGATCCAGAAAGTCTGTCACTGACTTTGAATGAGATAGAAAGCCTTCAAAATGAACAGGAAGAATACATGCTTCAGCTTGAGATGGAGCAGAAACTCCTGATTGACAAGATAAGTCAGCTCGGACAAGAATTTTATAGATTTTCGCCTTCCCGTACTAGCAGTTCTATAAATTGAATTCTTTTTAGTTTGAATTGTATATGTGTCGCATCATCTTGATATATAGATTTGCTTACAGAAAAGTTTTATCATAGAAAAGGTATAAAATATTTTCGCTAGTTGTGTTCTTGCTGAGATTGCCATTTTTCGCTGCTTTGACTGCCACGCTTCAGAATCATATTCATTTTTCATCTGAAAATCTTGATGATTGCTTTAAAAGTTTGCTACCAGATCAGTCTTTGGATTGCCTTATATCTGATGTAAAGTTACTGTAAGACAAGAATTTCAGCCTAAAATTAGCTAGTGCTTCCCATGGAATCAGTTCTATTGTTATGAATTTAGGTGGTATATTAACAATGATGATGAGCATACTTAGCTAGGCGAATGCAAAAATTTGTGAACTCAAATGCCAACTCGACATAATAGAAATTGAAGGAATTCGACTAAATCAAAGGTAACGTGGGATGTATTAATGGAGAATGATTTGAAGGATTAAGAAAACACTGTATCAATTGCTTTAAATTGAGTTGAGTGGATGCGTATGATCCATGCATTCAATTCTAACTAATTTGAAATTGAGTCTTGGTTGTTATTATTGTTGTATAGGAACTTATTTTCAATAGGAAAATGCCTTTGTAACCTAGAAACGACATGCACCTGTTTGTGCGTCGCACGATGTGCCTCGAGATGCGTGCACATAAATAAATACATGTTTCGGGATGCGTGCACACAGAAATACACAGTTCACTGATAAGTGCGTGTCGTTTTTGGGTTAAGTCCTTGAAATCCTTTTTGACTTGCAGACAGTTTTCTAATGTTCTCTACTGGTCATTCATTCCTGTACCTGATCTTCTACTGAGTTCTATTGTGGGCATTATTGAAATGTTGGTCCCAGCATATGCTGGTCACTTTATATGTGCATGCTTGGATATGGTGGAATGCCAGTTTCTTGCTTATTTATTTATTTTTTGTCAAAGCCAGTTTCTTGAATTGTTAACAATGTTTTTCTTGCCTCAAAAAAAAAAAAAAAAAAAAAAACACACACACACACACATACAAATGCAAAGCAATTTTTGGTACGAAAATGATTCATGTAATTTCTTTTTCCAAAAAATGTGACTTAACTTGCATAGCATTTTTTATGTGGGCCAAAGCTATTCATAGTACTCATACGTTGCTTCCCCTTCTCACTATTGGGGGTGGCTAATAATTGAGTAAACTTTCATCACTATGCTCATTTCTGTCATATCATGCCCAACTTTTTCTTTCTCATAGTATTCATAATTTCATTGTCATTACAAGATGCTAGATCTTTTTTGTTTATAGTTTTAATAAAGGAAGTCCAAATATGTGTGTAGATTTAAGTTAATTTTAGATGCATTAACTATATAATAAGATCTAAAAATCATGAAAGTATATAATTGTCAACATGCATATTGTCAAATGCCACGAGCATTAACTCAGTGGAGTGGAAGAGTTTTATTTATTTACTCGAGCTCCCATCTCCAATTAAATTTTGACGTCCATGTGAACCTAGTGCGATAGTATTATTTTGAATACTAAAGCTATATGGGCTACCTCCCCTTAATCTTTCGCTATCATGTGACAACTATGCATGCGTATCTACAACAAGTGGGCAAGTTAATGTCAAACAAACAACAACAACACTTCAATCTCAAATTATTTGGGGCCATACATGAATCAAACTCTTTTATTACACTTGATTTATCATTATTTTTTTGCTACCGTTCTTAAAAAGTTTAAATGAAAGTTGAAAAAAACCATTGCATTAACAATGGTGGACTCTTCTTGTCGATAAGTTTTTTTAAGAGGAGGTCGCATGTTCGAGTCCTTGCATCAACAATGAAAATGGGTTTGGTTGGACTGACTTTATTTCATGGGATTAGTCGTACCCAAAAGAAGCGGATACCCATGATTATCAAAAAAAAAAAATTACAAAAAAAAAAAAGATTTGAAAGAAAAAGAAAAATGTTTTTTTTTTTTTTTTTGAAAGAAAGGCCATTGTTTGTATAAGTCCAGTCCTCATCCGTCCATTGGAGTTCAAATCTAAGTACTAAAAAAAAAAACGGGGGAAACGTGAGCCAACCCAGATTCCAATAATGCAAACACAAATACACAAATACAAAAAGGCACGAATCGTATTGGACAAAGCACGGAAAACGTGACACAGATTCCGATGGACTTCTCTCGCGCTCTCTCCGCGCCTCACAACCCACTCGTCCACGCTCGCTCCGCCTTCTTCGCCGGAGATACCGAGCTCCGGCGCGGCCTCGCCGGAACCCCCACGGTCTGGGCCCCGGCGACGCGGAGATCTGCCGCGATCGTGGCGAAGAGGAAGGCGATCGAAGGCGTGAGCGAGGAGATGAACTCGATCGCGTCTCTGAACCTGGACTCGGTTTCCGCGAGGAGGCGCGTTCGATCGGCCTTCGTTGAGGTTCAGAATCGGCTCGATCACGTGTTGTTCAAGGTCGATTTCGGTTCCGTTTGTTCGTTTTGGTGGTCTTTCGCGTTTGATCTATCTCTGTTTATCAATCTCTGACCGTTTGATTCTTGTGTGGTTTTGTGTTGTGGTTTGAATCGGTGGAATCAGTCGGCTCCTTCTGGGATCAGAACAGAGGAGGTAATAAGCCAATCCAATGTTCAATTCATTTCCCATTTTTAAACTCAGATTTTCACGAATGAATTATTTGACCAACCATTTGGGTGGCTCTTTGGTATGGAATAAGAGAGATTTAGTTCAAACCTTGGTTGGTTAAAAAGGAGTATTTTCTCTAATTTATCAAAAAAAAAGAACGAATTACTGGCAATTATGTCCGGAACTAAATGAGAAATCACGACTTTTATATTATCGTTTTTTATAAAAAAATATTTAACTTCATCAATTATTTTTCATAGGCCCACGCTATGATTTATATAATTTTTATTGCATATTTTTTTATATAGAAAGTTTTTTTTTAAAAGGGTGTTTATTTAAATAAAAATAATATATAAAATGTATTATATTTATTTAAAGATACGATCAATACAAATAATAGAAAAAGTTAAGAAAAAAGTTAATTGTTTTTTTTTTACTTCAAAAAAAATTGTTTTGACTTAAATGGAAGTCGACTCATGGCATCCTCAACCCTCGTCTTTTGACAAGTGATGCCTCTACCATTATATAATGCTAATTTGTTTTTAGGATAATTGATAAATTTTTAATCAAAACATCAATTAATCTCCATAAAAAAAGGTTAGCTTTGTTAATTTATTATAATTGCACAAATAATCATAATGTTAAGTTTATGTATATTACTAATGTTTTTTTTAATCAATACAATACTTGATTACTAAAAGAAAAAAAATGTAGGTTTTATTAATTTATTATATATATAGAGAATAGCGGGGTAATATTGAAATTTACGGGGAGAGAGGATACCCCTTAGTATTGAAATTTAAGGGGAGAGAGAATACTTCTTTTATAGAGAGAAAGAGCAATGAAAGAGTTTGATACATGGGCGGACTGCTAAATCAAGATTATCAAAATTAAACTGTTAAAAGCGACTAATTGGGCACTTGTAGACGGACATCTATTAATACAACGTGGTAATTAAGGGGAAGTCACTCAAAAGCTTATAGAACTATAATTGTCTTTTTTTTTTTTTATTATAAAATATATACCTAAAACAACAATCCCAACTTAGTTGGGGTTGGGCTAAATGGATCAAACTCTTGTCATCCATTCCGCTCAATTCAATGCCCTTGATGGCGAGCTATCAAAATCTTTTTTAATTAATGGATCCCAAGTGCACCTTCGAATTTCTTCATCTACTATTGAAAAAAATAGATGCCTGATTAAAAAAATTGAGGCCTCCTACTATGTGTCCTGAAATGATGGAGTGATTGATGTGCAGTGGTTTGAGATGAATTCAAAGGGTTTGGAGATCTTCTGTAAGGCTTGGTTGCCGAGAAAGGGCATTCGACTAAAGGGTATTGTTTGCTTCTGCCATGGATATGGTGATACCTGCACATTTTTCTTTGAAGGTCAGTTATTGTTTTCTTTAACGAGTGAAGTTGGAATTTTGATCAGTGTGTGATGGGCGGGGAGGATATATGAATGATAATTGAGAATTTGAGACCTTAGTATCTCAGGCATTGCTAAGAGAATTGCTGCTTCCGGATATGGAGTTTTTTCTATCGATCATCCTGGATTTGGTCTCTCAGAAGGTTTGCACGGTTACATTCCTAGCTTTGATGAACTGGTTGATAATGTCATTGAACGTTTCCGAGTCATAAAAGGTATGCTAGGTTGGAATGAATCATTCTTTTGCTCTTCATTTATTTATCTATTTTTGATTGGTTAACGCTTTAGTTGTTTTTCATTGAAATTTGCTGTAGAAAAGCCCGAGGCTAGTGGAGTGCCTCACTTTCTTTTGGGGCAGTCAATGGGAGGAGCTGTTGCTATTAAAGTGCATTTAAAAAAACCTAGCGATTGGGATGGAGTAATTCTAGTTGCTCCAATGTGCAAAGTAAGCCATTTTGTTTTTCTTTTAATTAAAATTGATTCGCTGTTTCCTTAAATCCTGCCTAAAGAATTGGAAATTTTTTAAAAACAATGAAATGTTGGTTTTGCAAGCGTTCTACTTTTTAATACAGTATTTCTTTTAGTTATTTTTTTCACATTTTTGTTTTTGTGAAAATAATTTCTGGACCTTTCTACAATTTAGTGACAATGTTGCCTTGGAGTTAGTATGTGCCACATCTGACTACTTTGATTCAGTTGGGGCTTAATCAATGTGAAGACTGATGACATATAGACATCCACTAGATATATTCTTAAATGTTGCTTGATGGTTCAAGATGCAATTGGAAACCACTAAAAATCTCCTTGGATAGTTAAAACTCATTATGTAGCTATCAAGAGGATGTAATAAAAGATATTTTTATCATGAACTGCTAAATTACTTAGACTTTCAGATGAAAATTTTTTAAAATCCTTTTAGACCTACGAGATTCTAAATACAGTGTTTGCCTGCACGGTGGTTCAAAAGATAATTTAAATTTGAAAAAAAAAATCTCTTAGAAGTTCTTTTCTAAGCAGATTGTAATCTCTGCGATTCTTCTACACTACTTTATGCAATGAAAAATCTCAAAAGGGCATTGCAAAATCTAATGTAGTGGAGAAACTTCTTTAAATTTCAAACCCAACGAAGGCTCTCAAACATATTCTTTATGTGATTTGAACATTAAAAACATAGAACCGTCATATAATTCCCAAAACTGGCTGTCTAATAAACTCTCTCAAAAAAATGCATGATGGATTAGTACTATTTCTTCCTGGCTTATAGTTCATTCCAGAAAGATTCATCTCTTATTATGACTAATCGTGGGCTTGTAAGAAAAGAAAGTTTATCTGTCTACAAACAACAACAAAAACAAAGCCTCGATTCCAAATTAGCTGGGGTCAGATACCTAGATCAAATTCTTCCATTGCTCAGGGCACTTGATATCGCTTTCCAACTCCCTTGAATCATTCCTAATCAATGCTTCCCAAGTTAGCTTAGACCTACCCTTACATTTTGAGTTTCTTCATTTTCATTGGTTGGGGCATTTGAAGGCCGTATTTGTAGGTGTCTAAACTACCACAATCGCTCTTCCCTAATTTTTGTATCAGATACTACTCTTACTTTTCTTTGAATTTATAAATGACATAAACAGAAAGGAAAAAACTGGAAGGGCAGGGTTCTTGTTGTGCATTGTCCATGCTTAAAATTGTGGAGATAGAAGGCCGGACTCCATGTTACTTGTTTTGAAGTGCACTTTTCTTTATTAGGGAAACTTCTGTTAATTGTTTTCTCGCATAATAACTGAAAATTGACTTGTTTTGGTGCCTGTCAAGATTGCAGAGAATGTGAAGCCTCCTCCAGCAGTTTTAAAGGCCCTTCGTTTCCTTTCTAATGTTCTACCCAAAGCAAAGCTTTTTCCCGAGACCGATTTAGCGGACCTGGCATTCAGAGATCCAAGGAAAAAGAAAATGGTTTGTCTTTTTCTCATTATGAAACAGAAGATGCGTAGTATTTTTTCAAGTAGTCCAATCTTGTCAATGGAGCTTTGATCATAAGAGATCTTAGTATTATCCCCCCAACATTCTAATTCCACAAACTGGTGCTAATTTGTTGGCTTAATAGCAGGCTTACATCACTTTCTTTTAGCTTGATGGTTATGGATCATATGACGTTCTTGAAGCCCTACCACTATATGGTGCTCCACATGGCTCAACCTACTCTATTAATATGGCTGACGCTATTTGTTGTTTCTTCCTAATGCGAATTTGAGCTAAATGACTAAAGTTTTTTTCATGGATCTCTCTTCACAGTTTTCCTCAAGGCTTAAATCAATGCCCCGAGTTAATTTGTTCTTGTACTCTTAAATTTTACTAATGATGTTTGTTCAAAAGATTTGATATAAGTTTTTTGTATTTATTTGACTTCTACTTTTCACTAGATCCTGATTGCGATTTTTTTTTTTTTTTTTTATTTTTTGGAAAATTGAAACTGATTTCATCTGTTTTGATGGCACTTTAAGATGTTAAATAACCGAATAAATCAAAAGGAGAATTATTTTTCAGCATCAAATCTTCTTTTATGCATTTGTTTAGTTATAGTTTCCATCCCTGGCAAGGGCAAACAAAAAGAGAAAGCTTACACGGAGGGAAATCTGTGATAGGAGCTTTATTATTCAACTTTTACCCCAGTTAGTGGACATGGAAGGTATTCTATGCCAGACCTCACAATACTGCATGAAATGGTATTAACTATTCAGCACACACGTAGAATTGTGAGACTAGATTATGTTTCCACACTTTGTATTATTCCATCACTTTATGTTAACTGATTCTCTTGCTCTAAAGCAAGTTTCCTTTCTTCTAGGCTGTCTACAACGTTATTGCATATTCTGATCGGATGCGTCTGAGGACTGGAATGGAACTTCTAAAAGCCACAGATGATATCGAGAGACAGATAGAAAAGGTCAGTGCAGTTCTAAAACTTTATACATTTAATGGTCAGAAAGTGCATTTCTATAAATTCTGTGCTAATGCTTCAAGGGGAATGCATGTATTAGGTAACACCATTATTTTTGTGGTTCTAAAAGGATCTTCAAGATCAATGAAATTCATTTTTGCAATCGTAATTCCTTCTATAGAACATAGGCTGGGTAGTAAGCATCTTTTCCCTGCCCAAAGAGGACTCGTGTAACTTTTTTTTCTAAAAAATTTCATGAGAAAAAATGAGACATGATCCATGAAAACAAAGCATCTTTTCCCTGCCCAAAGAGGACTCCTGTAACTTCTTATTTTTGTTTTTTTTTTTTTAATTTTATGAGAAGAAAGACATGATCCATGAAATCAAAGCTTTACTATGCTTTATTGAATAACTTTGAAGAACATAGTGTTGGATAGTGTGCCTATAGAAGATGCCGCATGGACCTTATTGTGTACTTATTGGCAATTACATTTATCTTTCTTATTGAGTAATATCAATTTCTTTTGTTGTAAATGTGGCCCCCATCGTAAGAGCAGTATTGAAACGCAGACCAGACTATGTTCTCTTTTAATATGATTTACCTAAGGAAAGCAATACTCTCAAGATAAAACATGGTAGCAATTTTCCATAATATTCGTACAGTTCATGTTCTGGGAGCATGGTAAGTGGGATATATAAATGAGCTATCAGTGCTAGACAGTTTTTGTTGTTTTTAATTTATTACAGATATCTTTTAGATTTAAAATATAAATGGATTAAGTTGGAGAGGGAGTCGTTAATTAAGGATTGGATTAGTAAACCCAGGTCACCCAACTGAAAGCTTTTGGTGATGTAGATGGATAAACAATCCCCAAAAAACTTGGTTTGTGATTTGGATGAGTAGATGGACAACAACGTTATCAATCTTGTTTTTTCCAAATAAGCTGTGAAAATTTCATTTTTTGGTGGAAGAGAACTAATGTTGAAGATT
This sequence comes from Stephania yunnanensis, assembly GCA_039657365.1. NCBI lineage: Eukaryota > Viridiplantae > Streptophyta > Magnoliopsida > Ranunculales > Menispermaceae > Stephania > Stephania yunnanensis. The sequence goes on along the minus strand of CM077588.1, from coordinate 51,074,354 downwards.
TGCAAACCAGTTTAAAAGGAGTGTTGGACTTTATTGTGAGTTATGTTGCTCACTTTTAACATTTCATCCCTTACCATTTGGTTAAGGGTTTTAAATTGAAGACGACCTACAAAGCACAAATGCCCTCACTTGACTTAATAGAAATTGAAAATATTCAATGATGTAGGGGTAGACCGAAGCTTACTTTGGATGCATTGATTATGAAGGATTTAAAGAATTTGGAAAACACACCCTCAATTGCACTAAATCATGCGCAATAGAAGAGTTTGATCGATTTAGCCAACCCCAACTAATTTGGGATAGAGGCTTGTGTTGCTTTGGTTGCGACTTTCTTTTGATTCAAGGAAAGAATGGTATATATGTAAGATCAAGTGGCATTATACCCTTTCACCGTAATCATGGTTTCCGTCTTGCTTTATTCAGGTCTCATCGCCATTGCTCGTCTTGCATGGAGCCGCAGACAAGGTGACAGATCCCACAGTGAGCAAGTTTCTCTTTGAAAAGGCTTCAAGCAAGGATAAGACTTTAAAGCTCTATCCGGAAGGTTACCATTGTATTCTTGAAGGTGAGCCTGACGAGAGAATTTCAATTGTTTTTGATGATATAGTCTCATGGCTTGATTTTCGCTGTATCCATTAGCGACAACAGCTCTGAAATGAATCTCCTTCCGCATGCGCTTGCGTAATCTCTGTTGCTATTGTTCTCGTTCCTCTCGGTATCTTTATTTTGGTTGTCTGTGATAGGCTTGGATGATTAGTTATGTTTGAGAAAGCTAACATCAAATGTCTAAGCCATGGGAGCTCTTTGGGGTACTAAATAAGTTATTTTGAATCCACTTCGAATTTTCTCAAGTAGGGGCTGGAAGGTCTGTATGCTTATTGTCTTTATGGTGCAGAAGGAACATTAAGTATATCATCAATTATCAGTCCAGATTTTAGGCTAAACCTATATGCAACTGATGACATGAATGGCTGATATGACCAGCTTATTTTTGGTTTAAAATGGTTTTTACTTTTTGGATTGGCGGCGCAGAATTCAGCGATTTCATGCGCGTTTCTTGGATTCGGGAGGACCTGCAAGCGACATTGATTCATCAGCGAAGAACAACTGCGAGGATCTTAATTGACCTCAACTCCAAGAGATTTTGACAACCTTCCAATCTTCCTTTGAAGTGGCCTAAATTTAAGTAATCCACATTCACAAAACCAAAACTTCTTCATTAGGTCTCCCTCTTCACTTAACAAATGAAAAAACTCTCTTATGGACATGACGCAACTAGTCTACTAGATCCAACTACTAGTGGTTCAGTTCAGTGTTTGAAGGGCAGTATTGATGATGAGCAATTGCTCTTAGAGGAACTCTAATTAATTAATCTCCCTCGATGTCTAACTATGAGAATAGTGGTATCTTCGTTATCGACTACTGCATTGGTCTAGTAGTTGGAATTTACTAGACTTAGCCTTTATGAGGTTTCAAGATCGAATTTCTTAATTTTTCGAAGCATATCTTTTGTAGGGTGGGCATGTGTCATGTGGATTAGTTAAGAGTAATTCTAAATATAACAGTATTAAAAAAAATGGTATTTTCACTCGGGTTTTTTGCACATCTATCCTTTAATAATCAAATATTTACATTTTTGACATCCTCGTCAAAAAGATTTGCATTTATAACTTTTTGAGTGGTCAATTGGCACTTTTTAGCCACGTAAGCAAATCAAAACAAACATAATAACTAAAGTCCCGTTTTGAAAACACGCTTACATTTTGCCTCTAATTAATGACTTAAATTGAATACACATTTTCAAAACGAATGGTACGTGCATTCAATTTATCCACCTGATGTTATCCGGTCAAATGAGTTATAACTGCGAATTTTTTGAAATGAGTATCAAAAGTGTAGATCTTTTGCCATTAAAGTATAGTTGTGCAAAAAAACCGTTCACCCATGTTGAGCACCTTTTTCACAGATGAAATAGTCGTTTAAACAAGAAAAACAAGACTTTCCAATCAAACTGAATTAACATTGGCACATTCTCACTGCCCATCCTTCACTGGATTAAAGAACGCATCACATTTATTGGCTCCGCAGCTGTAAAACCCAAAATTTAACCTAATTTTGATAAGAAACCCTAAAAAAACCTTACTTGATTGAGAGGTCTCGTCTCGCTGAATCTGCAGAAATTGTAGGTGCGCAAGTGAGTGTAAAGATCGAATCACCTCTGTAATCATTGTTTTGTTACTGGATTGAAATATTGTTTTGTTATTGGTGCATAAATGTTTTTGTTCCATCTCTGCACACCCAAGTTTAAAGTTCTCTCTATTTTTTTTTGTATATATATATATACTAGTTTCAGGACGTGCTACGCACGATTGATTGCCGCATTTCGCTCTTTGGGAATTAATTTATAAGAATTTATTAATAAAATTTAAAATTGTAATTAAAATTTAAAAATTAGAAATACAAGTACCTTTTTTAACTCATCAATATTGTTTAATGTAATTTATATAAATGAGATGAGTTTATGATTTAATTTGGGGTTAGGTATAGAAAGTGAAAATTAAGTACAAGAGGAGAAAGTGAGTGTAGTGAGTGGGATAGATACTTGTCAAAATCGTGAATTGGTAACAAATCGTTGAGGGCTCGAGTGAATGAAATCGGGATTACTAAAAAACTATTTTTACATTTAAACTTTTCAATAATATAAATTATAATAAATATGAACTTGCCATACATATTATAATCCAATTCAGTACTCATTATAGTTTAAAAAGTTATGTACAAATAAAAATCATTCTAATGAGAAATTTGAGTCATCTCAAAAACAAATATATCATATGTGTTGGAGTAGTGTATAGCTATATATAGTGGGTATCCATAGTCTAATAATTCAGACCAAATTATAATATGTGTTTAAATAATAGTAAGGGTCCGAGTCGAGTCATTATTGAATGTATAATAAAAATTAAAATAATATTTATGAGTTCGAACAAACTATAAATGGTAAATAAATTGAAAATATGATAGATAAGAGAGAATTTTCAAGATGATGTTGACTATACTTCATCTTCGTCATAGCGATTGTGTACATAAGAGTAAGTTCAAATAACTTACTCAACATAACAATATTTTCTTAATAAACTAAGATCTTGTTAGTGGGATTTAACTAAGATCTTGTGAGTGTGGGTTTAATTGTGAGCGAGGATAATTTTGCGGTTTTAATCGGCTGTGTTTTGTGACTGGGATTTAACAGTATGGGTTTAAGATCTTGTTTAAGGCAATTTACTAATAAACTAAAAATTGGTATATGTGTTGTTTTTAAGTCGGATATTAAGCTAAATTGAAGAATTCGATGCAAGGGTTGTTACAGTAATAGTTCAATTGGGAGAAGTTTGATTTGAGAGTTCCTTATGAGTGTGTTGTTCGATTTGTTTTCAATTCGAGTGCGAAGCCATTCAAAAGTCGAAGTCAAGTGAGTGTAGAAAACATTACTGAAGCTTTCCTAGCAATGCCATGATTATAGGAGTAGAAGAAGCTCTTGCAATCTACCTCATAAGAGAATCTTAAAGGTCCACGCAACAAAATCTAAATATCAGGTTAAGTGATAATCTATCATGAATAGAGAGAAGGAAAAAAAACCTGCATGAATTACAACATGAAGAACCATTGCAGTAAACAAAATTGAGATTATTATTTGAAATATAAGCTATGTACAATTGCACTGTTCCCTCATTCACAAACTCAGCAATAAGGAACCAATGCTTGTGATTTTACAACGGGGGTTCACTTCACATCAAACCAAACCATTGATTTAAAAAGTTGTAAATCGCATCTCTGTTGAACTACTATACATGTTCTCCTGGTCCTCCAAATTATTGAACACTTTTCACATACTTTCTACTTGGTGGTCAGTTTGAGCCTCCAACCAATGTTGTTAAAACTGGATGTTGTAAAGAGCATCTTCCAACTTTGCTATATGCTCCAACAAGTGATTCATGTGCTCTGCGAACATATAGAAACAAACGAAAGTGAAAGCTCGTTATATTGACTCTTAGGCTGCTAGAAAGAGAACATGACAGAAGAAAAGGTTCCCACATCTTTTGCATGTTGGTCTTTGTCTTGAAACAGGCATAGAAAGTTCAAGTATATGTTTAGTTTCATTGTATAAAGAACTTACAGCTCATGGTATCGAGATGGTTTTGATGCATGCTTCTAGTTAATTGATCCAGGAGACGCCTTGTCAAGCACTTCCAAAAAAACCAACCTGGAAGTAATTTTAAAAACATCAAGAAAAGATAGGTAGATGCTAGAGGTGAAGAACTGCAAGAGTTATAGAAAATGTTTTACAATATGAAGCATGTGCTGCTAAAATAACTAATGTAAGTCAATTTCACAAGATCAAACAAATGATCTGAATTAGAAGGAATTAGCATGTCATCTCTATTAATAGACCAAGAGAGATCTATACTTGACGATGAAGGAAGTACTTGCAACAATGAGTTTTCTTTCATTTTTTGGCCTCTTTGCGACTTTGATTGCAGCAGTAGCATCACCATAAGGTATATTGCAACCTGTATAATCAAATGTTAAGCAATAGAACATTTTTTTAACTTACATGCGGATATAAGATAATTTTATCAGCTTGACAACTTACCAGCAAACCCTTTTTCAGGGAAATAAGCTTTGCGGTTTCAATTGCCTCATCACTTGATACCTAGGCAGGCAATACATAAAAATTAAAGTTAATGCTTGGCCAAAACTCTAAAGTAAGAGCCAGTGCTTGGGTATAAGCCGATCAGTCAAATAATCATGAAAGAAGTATGAAGCCAGCTAAAGAAGCATTTTTCCTTTCCACATATTTCCCAAACAAATTAGCGCCTTTTTAGGGAAAGAAAAAAATTGATAAAGATCATTGGAGCTTACTAACAATTTCATCAATAATATCCACTTCTAAAACCAAATAAAAATGGAACGGACAAACAAGGTTGAAAGCAACAAGTTTCTCCTTTTATGCAATGGTCCATCTCAATGCAATATGGAGCTTGTTCCAGCAAATACATAACAAGGGATCTCAAAAGTTTCCAAGTATTGTATCTGCATTAGATGCTAAACAGGAAGAGATTATTCTCTGATACGAATATATATTATTCTCATGTAATCATGTAACAACACATTACATTTAAGCTATGATAATCAAAAGAAACTCAGAGAAAATAAAAAATTAAAATTAAATAGATTTGATAGAGGTGAATGAATCCATAGTCGTGTCAATTGTCAAGCAATACAAGGTTTGGTTCTTCTCTGGCTAGGTTGTATTCAGAATCTCTCAAGATGCTTGTTCCAGCAAATACTTAACAAGGGATCTCAAACAGTATATCAAATCTTCATGGAACTCAATCATGTTTAACACAATTCGATTTCCATAACACTTGAAGTTCAATTTTATCTAACATGCATTAAATTTTCCCTTTTGCTAGTCGATTGTTCATTATAAAGCAGAAATTGCACAAAAGCGATGAAAACCAAGCACGACTACTACCATGAGAAAACAAAAATGAGGTTAATCCAATGAAACCAACACGATAGACATGACAACCACTTTCTCGAAGTTGTGTACATCCCTTAGCCTTGAGAAATTAAGTTTAAGGGTTTGTGTAGAGTTCCTTGAGTTAGACCTTCTATTGCGATCACTAAATTGAGCAAACCAAGCCGCACAAGCACGTCAACCTTTTCTCCGGTGAATTCCAATAACATGATTTCTGAAGAATAGAAGAAAATCGAATTTGATTTAAACAAAGAACAATTCAGAGAGCATTTTGACATGAAAAAGAATTATTTATATTCGAATCAAGACATTTTCTAGAGAGAAGAAATATAAAAGAATCGCAAGTACATGTTAATCAAATTAAACCCGTAGTAGCAGAGCTAGATATTCCATGGCTTTGGTTTGCCGCCATGGAAACAATGCCTCCGGCTCGAAGGGTGGTTAGAGGAAAACCATGAATAGAACTTCCATGCGTTGTTGTTTGTACGAGAGAGAGAATCAAGGTGTTCATTCCACTCTTGCTCATTTGTATGCCACACAAGTGGTAACCAACTTCACGGTTAGTGGAAGAGAAGTTGATGCCGATTCAGTTGTCCATAATGATCAAGCAAATGCCTTCCCCAAATAATCCAACCCCGCAGGACCTTTTATGAATGGTTCTATCATTCTTATGCGTGCTTTGCTTATTTCCCTCTTAAGATCCTGATAAAACATTAGAGACATATTATCAACAAAAAGAACAAATCTAGCTTTTAAAACCAGACATAGAAATGTCAAACACAAACTTTGCTTTGAGAAGCTGTCGAGGCATAATTAAATTTTCAAACTTTCTTTTGATGAAAAATTTCAATTTTTAGTTGTTATTGAACATCATATCATCAGAGAAGACCATGCATATGAATAAATTTAATTTGCAAAATAATTTTTCTAAAACACTAAAAGTGTGGCTCATAGGCACATCATAAAAGTGACCACAAGAGGCACAAGCTGGTATTCTTGAGATTTGGCAAATAATGGCAGAAGAATACCTTAGCATAAGAAGTTTTTTCTGCCAACTTCTGCTTTTCTAAATGCAACCTGTCGTTCTCTTCTACGAGCTTAATGTGTTCCAGCCTTAGCTTCTCAATCTCAATTTCATGTTAGCATGTGCAATAAAGCGATATGAAACAACCCAAAAGTCAGTTCGTCAGTACAAGAACGGAAGCAACACATAGGTTCAAGTTTCAACCACTGCATATGTTTAACTGTGTAGTTCTATTAAGTATACTACAATTAGCATGTGAAGCATCTCATCCAAGTAAGCTCATAAGGACCATCTTTACCCCATAAACACTTTGAAAAAGTGATGACGATTCAGATCAAGTAAATATATTCGCATGAATTAATAGTTTTTTGAAGGATAAACAACTCACCTAGTTCATGCTTGCCATTTTCAGGGCTGTCGCTTCCATGAACAACATTCCTGCTCAAGCATTCATAATAGGCTTTTAGCTGATTTATAGCAAATAAAAAATACTAAAAATGAACTCCCAAAAAGAACCAAGAAACATTGGGAAAAAAAAATAAGCAAAGCAAATGAAAACACAAAACAGACAAAAATGGAGGACTAACCTTCCTGTTTGAACAGTTCATCATCATTCAGATATAATTTTTTATTTTAAATGGCATTTAAGAAATTTGCATCAATTAAAAAGGATTTAAAGAACTTTTAAAGCATCCCATCAACTTCATTAAATCAAGCTGAACAGAAGAGTTTGTCTATGTAGCTAAACCCAACTAATTTGAAATTGAGGCTTTATTGTTGTAGTTGTTGCATATAAGAAATTGAACAAAATCATTTTATCTTTAGTTCTAACCATCAAACTCTATAGAACGAATTGATACTCAATAATACACCAGTAAATAGAAGTAAATATATTCGCATGAATTAATAGTTTTTTGAAGGATAAACAACTCACCTAGTTCACGCTTGCCATTTTCAGGGCTGTCGCTTCCATGAACAACATTCCTGCTCAAGCATTCATAATAGGCTTTTAGCTGATTTATAGCAAATAAAAAATACTAAAAATGAACTCCCAAAAAGAACCAAGAAACATTGGGAAAAAAAAAGCAAAGCAAATGAAAACACAAACAGACGAGAAATGGAGGACTAACCTTCTGTTTGAACAACTAAATCCCCTCTAATGGTGCCGGCTCAAACTTGTAGAGGATTTGTAGCTCCTATAAGTTTACGCGCCGATGCAACAACCCCTACACCCTCCCAAGCCTAGGACAATAAAGAAAAAAGTTTGAAAGTGTATTACCGGCTAGAAATACACAATTTTCCACCCTATAAGAATTGAAGATAGGTTTGGAAGTTAAAAAAGCAAACAAACAAAAAGGTGTCATACCATACACACTACTGGACCTGATGTAATGTAATCAATCAACTTTGGGAAGAAGGGTTTGGCGCTAAGATCCTTGTAATGCTCCTGTTATCCAACCAAATGCGAAAAATCTAAGATAAGAAAAAACACCCGTTCGCACTCACAGTTCATCATCATTCAGATATAATATTTTTTTTTAAATGGCATTTAAGAAATTTGCATCAATTAAAAAGGATTTAAAGAACTTTTAAAGCATCCCACAACTTCATTAAATAAAGCTGAACAGAAGAGTTTGTCTATGTAGCTAACCCCAACTAATTTGAAAACGAGGTTTTATTGTTGTAGTTGTTGCATATAAGAAATTGAACAAAATCATTTTATCTTTGCTCTAACCATCAAACTCTATAGAACGAATTGATACTCAATAATACACCAGTAAATAGAAAAGTAATGATCCTGATCAACACAATGCTAGTACAATTAATAGGTCAACAACAAACCACCAAAAGCAAATGTGAATTTTGAGCACAAACCTCAGCCAACTCCTTGGGGCATTGGAAGAGCTTCAAGCCTGTCAATTTAAACCCCTTTTTCTCAACCGCGAAATGATCTCCCCAACCGAACAATCAACACAAACTCAAAACAAAACAATGTGCCCAGATTATATCTCATGCTCCAAACCAAAATTACCTAAAAAAGACAACAATTTTTACAAAACCCCACCAAATGACCCTCTTTGAACTCCATCGGGCTTCACCATAATGTAAGTCTCCTCAACTTCCTACACAACCCCAAAAGAAATCATTCAAATTTTTAGGCAGATTATGCAATCAAATAAAAAAACATAATAATGAAAAAAAGCATAGAAAAGAAGGGGTTCACACTTCCTTCGCGAACCGCTACATTCAGAAAATGCACCAGAATCAGAAACCTTAAATGATTTTTATAAATTAAAGAACTAAAACTCATGAAGTTACTTGTAATGGAGATCGACCAATTTGAATGAGATAGAACAGTAAGAAAAGTTGATTGTGAGAATAGATAAAACTTTGAGAGATACAGAGTTGGGAGAACATCAAACATATTATACACTTCAATGAGAGTCCAGCGAGTTGTTGACCAAGAATGAAATTAAATAACTTAAAGTTGAGTTTTGGAGTTCACCTTATTGTTCGCCGAATTTAACATCTCAACATTTGTCATCTCCTTCCTTTGGCCTTGAGAATGAAATGCAATTTACCAATAAAAACAAACACAACCAACATGAAATAATTCTTCAGCTTCTTTATCAGTTTGTCCTTGTTATATTTAAAAAATTAAATTTTTTAAAGGAAATTATTAAAAGAATGAGAAATATATAAAACATATTAATTATAAAATGGTTGAAAACTTACATTTCAATTAAAGTGATTCTGCAATAGAAGCATCCACGAGTGACAACAACTCTTTGTAAACAATGTTCTTTGTCGTGTTTGGTTGATTATTGTAATTAGAAGGTTTAATAAGAACTTTGATGGAAGTCGCAGTGGTAGCACGTGGTTCCAATGAAATTTTAATGTTTCCAAATAAACCCCAACGAAGTTTAATGTTTGCCCTTGAGCTTTATTAATAGTCATTACAAAACATAATCGAATAGGGAATTGTCTCATTTTGAATTTGAATGGCATTTTATCTTCTTCATTTGGAATGAAAGGTATTCTAGGCAGAAAAACTCTTTTCCCTTTGTAATGACCTGTTGCAGTTGATCCAAAGACAAGAGCTCGACTTGGCAAGGGAGAGGTAACACAGTAAAACTGTTTAATCCATTATAAAGTGTTTTCTTGTTATTGTAGTTTTAATTCATTTTTTTTCACCCATCAAGATTAACTACGTATGTTGGGCATTGTAGCTTTAGAAAATGGGAATTCATTTCGAAGACTTAAAATTAATGTTGTCCAAACTATTGAGAGCATATTCTTCATAAAAGGCCAAGACTTGTGGTCTTGTGGTCTCAAAGTCTAAAATTAAAGATTTTGTTAATCTATCTTCTTTTCATTGGTCTTATTTTTCTTCATATTCATATTTATAGGTATATTCTATAATGCTACTGAGATCATTATGATTTAAATCCTTGCTCTTCTTGGAGTTATCAATTAAATTATTTATTTTTCCTCTTATCTTAGTTCTATTGGATCATAATACATACATTTCACCACTACAAAAAGTCCAAAAAATGGTTCTTTTGCTATGAATGCAGATTATTACATCAAGATTAGCTTTGAGATTTGCACAAAATGATACCAGTAAAGGCTAAAATGGTTTTATGTAGTCTTGGTATTATTTCGAATGTCATCTAGCAACATTTGCATTTACATGAAGGGTGCTTCCAATGAAATTTTTTTCGAAGCCTCTTGATAATTAGTCAGTGTCTTCCACAATTATATGTGTATGTTTGGCAAATAAAAGCTAGAAAGTAAACATTAAAAATACTACTCCAGTAAAAAAAAAAACAATGTTTAAACTTGAAATACACTTAGAATATAACAAGAAAGACACAAACCGAGTTGATATTAGTTTTAGAGGTAGTAGAGACCTCAATAACTCATTACAGGGGTCGCTAGGGAATAAACGATTTGTTTATTATTGGGAAGATGATGCCAGAGAGGTATATGGAGGGGTTTGCTTTAGGATTTGTAGTGTTAGTGGGTACTTATATTATTGGGAATAACTGAAGAATGATAACTTGTATGCAAAGAGATTCTATAATAAGCAGTTATCCGATTCCTTATCCAAAAAAAAAAAAAAAAAATACCGGATTCATATGCACCAAGTTATTCTGCAACATCGATACTTAAGTGTGCACATACAAACAGAGCCAGATGTACTTAATTGATATAGAAAGAATACAACATACCTGTTGAAAACATAGTTCCAAAGAAGAATGCAATCTCCCGTGATGCAGATTTATGAGAATCAGAACCATGAACACAATTAAGAGTTATATCCGTCCCACACTGAGCTCGAATGCTGGTATGAACAAGGAGGAACCACGTCTAAGCAAAGCACCTTTAGATAATTCATCAAACACATACAAGGCATAGAATCAAAACAATTCAATGACTTACCTTTATGGGTGTTGTTGTTGTGTTGATGGTGTTGTGTGATGTTACAGGCGACGTGCTATCCTTCTTTTATGGAGAAGTTGTCGGCCGATGCGACGACGGTGGAGTCGAGAGTCCAGTTGGATGGGCAAGTTGTGACGAGTCGGGGGCCGGGGACTGCGATGGTGTATGCTGTGGCGCTAGTTGAGAGATTGTATGGGAAAGAGAAAGCTGATGAGGTTGCTGGGCCAATGGTATGTTTGTCTGTTTCGTAGTTTTGAGAGAAGAGGAAGGAGTATAAATCAATTGTTATGTGAGACAGAGATGTGAGAGAGAGACGTGAGAGAAAAGAAAGGGGACGTGAGAGAGAGAGACGTGAGAGAAGAGGAACAAAGAGTATATTGTTATGTGAAAGAGATACGTGAGAGAAAAGAAAGGGAAGCACGAGATTTAGATTGGGTGGGAGAGGGACAACGCACAAGAAAAAATTGTGTGGAAGAGGGACAAAAAAGTAAATTTGATTACGACTCAAAAATTTGTGATTCGTGCTTTTATATATATGATAGATATATATACGTGTTTTGTTTATCCAAATCCGTACTTGTTTCCACTATATAATGTAGGATTGTACTGCTACTATGCAAGAGGAGGTCGAACTCACGGAAATTTTGCAAATTTATTATGTTTTTTACGCGGTTATCCGAAGTTTTTGTGGATGTGCGCGATTGTATCGGCCTCGCAGGACCGAGATTTATGGTTATATCTCGGTCATAGAGGACTGATAGGTGTACGTAGGTCACAGAATGGTAAAACCGAGAGTACTCAGTAACTCTTGGTCGTTCATGAGTGAGACTTCGAAGAAAGTTTCGGATATGTACGACCGAGAACCTTTTTTTTGGTCTTTTCGTGTTTGTGCTGTACATTTTGGTTGAATTTAAATAGATCGCTTCTAAATGTTCGTCATCTACCAGATCTGTTTCTGATGATAACATTCAGAATCTTTCTGATGCAGATTTGCGACTAGCTGTGAAGCTCCTACGGTTACCATGAATCTTGGCATTCATCATCCTTTGGTAGAGTTCATTTATCAAGAATTATTCAACAATGGCGTTGAGATTGTCTGGAATCCTCCTCCAAGGTGGCATTCACTCAACATTTTCACATATCATATCAGCTATGTGTGGACACAAGATGATATTTATTTTCTACTTGCCTTATGGTATTTATTGGGATGTCCCATTATACGAGTGTATATTCATTTTCCGACTATGATGCGGTTCCCTCATTATGTGTATGCTGCTCTCGGGGAATTTCTCTATTTTTCCCCCGCATCATCACATTGCATTATCCGTTACCAAGGACCTAGCGACTAATCAGGCCCATGCCATCCTCACATCAAGCCCATGCTTCATAGACGTGTCTAGCCATCCGTCCCGTGCCGCAGTGCTTTTGCTTTTGGTCTCTTATTATGTAAAGTAGTAGTTACTATTTGCTTTCACCGTTTACTTTTGTCTGGTTGTAATTATTATATATTTTGCTTTTTGAAGTGGCTTTGCTTTTACTAAAATGGATTCCTCATGACGCTTATGATGTAGGACTACCTTTCCCTCGCTTATGATTGTGTTCTTTACGGTTTTAATCATCGAGTCTTTTTATTATCTCTCTAATGTTCCTTGGTATTTCATAAGATCACCTAGTGACCCTGATACTAAGTATCTTCATCTTTCCTTTAATATCCTCCCTAGTCACCGGTGCCTGCGGACAAAAAGTACAACATATAAGCGAATGGAACAAAACCCAACAAAAAATTTACAAAAAGTAATGTTCAATTTCATCCATTTCTAATGTCTCGGTCAAGCGGGTTCGTGAAACAGCCCATGTTTTCGGTCACCCATGACCGACAATTTCTATAATATATCGGCGGTGTCCAACCGAGTCCGATGGAAAGGTTTCGGTTGTGCACCACCGATATGGGTTGACCATTTCAATTCGCCTTGCTCTCGTCAAGTCTCGGCCGAGAGAACTAGAGTACTATCGGCCATGCGTAACCGAGACACTGTGAGACTTTCCGGCCTTTGTGGCCGAGACTGCGACTTCCCAAAAATGTAGCTTCCCTCTTGAACAGTTAGCACAGTCTCTAGCCTGTGTGGCCGAGAACCGCGAATTCCCATTTTTTTAACTATTGAACAAACCACCACAGTAATCACAACTACTCTACCAAATGTAATTTAATTACGCTAAATAAGGTGTGTCCGACGAACTTCAACCGAACCCTAACTTGGAGACGAAATCGGCTCACACCACGACCCTACGAATTGCAACAAAGCCGTAAACCGAAGGAGAAACACAAGGTGAGACACGATTTCGGAGATTCCTCTCACTGGTCGGTTCAAACCAAATGGTTTCTTGGAGTCAAGATCGGTGAAGGTGGTGGAGGGGGTGGTGCAGCGGGTTTTTTTCGTGTTTGTGCAGGAGGGGTATTTTCGGGATTTCGTGTGTAATTTTTAGGTGCCCTTGATAATTTGTTTTGTTCCCTCAATAACGGGGTGCCTTCATGAAATGGTGGGGTGCCCTTAGCGGCCCTCTAAATGTTTTTGTTATGTACACACAATGTTAAAGTTCTCTCTATTTTTTGTATATATCTATCATATATATAAAAGCACGAATCACCAAATTTTGAGTCGTAATCAAATTTACTTTTTTGTCCCTCACCCACACTTCTCGTGCGTCCCTTATCTTTCGTTTTTATTTTTTAATAGATCTCCCCGTCAACTCTAAACTCTATCTCATTCTTCCGTGATTTCTGCTCCTCCATTCCTCTTCTCTCACATCTCTCTCTCACGTTTCTATAATTCACAAGTTCGTCCACTCGCAAGATCTGGATCTCATTTTCTGCTTCTATGTTGTGGTTTCTTCTATAATTGGCCAAGTTTGTCTACTTGCAAGGTCTGGATCTCATTAATCTCTATGTTCTCTCAAGTTTCAATCTCGCTACATCACTGATCAAACAAACTGATCGAACTCACATGTATGTGTCTATGTGATTTGGGGAATCGGTTCAGTTTTGTGTTTTGTGATTTGGTTTTGATGTTCGCGATGTTCTTTTAGTTGATTTGGTTATGAATGCGCTGGTTTGGTTTTTGATTGAAGTGGGCATATTTGGGTTTTGTTTATGAACTGAGATTTGAAGAAAGTTGGATGTTTTTCTCTTTTTTATCTGGCTATATTTTTTCTTATTGGCATGTGAGGAAGTTTTTTATCCCTGCTCCATATATGTTCTATCCAATATAAGAAAGCGAATTAGCAAACTTGTTCTTTGTCATCCAACTTCTCTTGTTATTTGATCAGCATAAAGGTCGGATATTAAATCGATGCTGTATAAGTTGAGGTCATAAGTAGCGCCTCTTAAGCAATGATGAAGAAAGTAAATTAGGTTTGATATTAATCTGATGAAGGCAATTCTCACTCAAATTTGGACATTTTACTCTGATTCGATGAGTCTATGTTAGACACATGATAAAATAAATCCATAAAAAAGAAATACATCAAATTTGAATAAACCGTGAATGGACAATGTACTAACGTTACAAGCGAAAAGAAAATAGATAAATTAAGAAAAAAGAAGAATAGATGGAGTAAAACATAAAAAAGGGGAAAGTAGAAAAGATAAAACAAGAAAAGTAAATGAAAAATGCGAGGAGATGTAAGGAAGGAAAGAAAAAATGAAAATAAGAGGAAGAACAAGGAACAAGTTTGGTTTGTTGCTTGTGTATAAGCATTGGCGTACTTTTTTAACTCCTTCTGGTCGAGTCCTTGTATACTACTCTGATTAGATGGACTCGCCCAGCCTCTTAGTAGTCATCTTCTTAACTCACTTTCTACATGTTAGGAAAGCCTCTAACTCTAAGTAGGTGCACAAGATTTGCAAAAAAAAAATGTTTTTATAGCACACTGTATTGGTGATTTCAGATCTATTTAAGGGTATTTGATTGTTATGTGGTCCTAAGTGCAAGTTAATTGCAATGTAGTTTTGAACCATTTGTTTTTCTCTGCTTGTTGCCTCCTTCTTTTTGTAGGGCGAGATGGTAAGGATGTCGATTCCATCGAGACTAATGGGGTTCGGTTTTCTCTGGTGCATGTGCAAAATAGACCATTGACAAAGTTCATTCACTTGCTTTTTGTTGATCGAACAATTGGTTTTTAATGCTTTGGCAGTTTTTGTTTATTAATGGTCTTAATCATACCCTCAATAATGATATTTGAAGTATTATTGTGCAATCTTTGTATTTGCATATAGTTTACCATTGTACAAAATTCACAGTAGGAAAAGTAGATTATCTACTACCCTGATTTATTGGAGCTCCTCCTTTCCCCTAATCAATGCTACAACGCTTATATTTTCACAGCCTATGTCATTTTTCATAGAATTGAAAATTGAGGGATGCCTTGACCATCAATAATAATTTCCTGTTCAATGTCATTACCCTTATGTTTTCACAACCCGAGTCATTCTCATTGAATTGAAAGTTGAAGGATGTGTTGATTGTCAAGAATATTATTGACATTTTCTTAGTAACATTTCTTTGTTAGCTACTACGGTGATGTAGTAGCCTCATACAGCTACTACACCATTCACATTGTCAAAAAATGATTATTGACATTTTCTTAGTAACATTTACTTAGTAGTTAATAGAAGTCTAGAATTAATCGAATGTCTTATGACAATAGTTTGATATGCTTTAGTCAAACCATAGTGTTTGAATTTGAATGTTTGCAATATCTAGCTTTGCAAACACGGTTGTGATCGAAATTGCTACTTAGAGTTATTTGGTTTTTTTTAAAACAAGTTTGTTTTATGGTTAAATAGGGTGATCTAAAATTGTTTCATAAAATGCCTATGAGAATATTAGATTTGTAAACTGAATGTTTGCAATATCTAGCTTTGCAAACACGGTTGAGATTGAAATTGCTACTTAGAGTTATTTGGTTTTTTAAAACAAGTTTGTTTTATGGTAAAGATTTTGTAATTTTTAAAGTCTTTTTTGATGCAAGAAGTTGATCTCTAAACTAAAAGAAAATAGACATGCAAACCTCCATAGACACATGCTAAGGTTTTTTTTTATAAATTATAAGCTAACAATTAAATAGCCTTTTTTGATCGGGCACGATTAATTAGCCTTAATTTACCCCTTTAAGATACGTTTTTTTTTTTCAATTATAAGTTCATAATTAAGAAGCAACGTCAATTTTTTTTTTAATAATAGTGGACAAACCTAAACTATTAATAATAATAATAAACTCATAAAGCCACTTGGTGAGTTTAGTCATGAGCCATGAAGTTTTAAATTCACATATGTTTTGATTAAGGAGATAAGTGCAACTGTGCAAGCACTGCTTCCACATGCCCCTAAAAAAATATATGTAGAGAGAAAGGAGCAATCTAACAAATAAAAGAAAAGAAAAAAGCTAAAAAGGAAAAGGGATTTTAACAAGGAGTAAAGGATAATTAATACTCTTTCTTTGTTTTCTTTTATAAGCTTCAATTACTCTTTAGTTTAATCAAGGTTATGTTCTAATGTTCTAATCCTTTCTTATAAAATTAATTCTTATTCATGATTTCATTATATACTTTGTATATGTTTGTTGTAAATATTTAAAGTATATTATATGAACCCGTTTAACAGTGGATTTATGAGAAAGGCTAGAAATTGTTTGCGTAGAGAGGTGGATAGGTCAAACCGTATGTCCATGATAGAAGAGGAAAAGGAGAGGAGACGATCACGCCAAAAACAACTATTGGAAAAAAAATGCAAATAGGACAAGTATGTGCCAATTATCATATAAAACTTAAGGCCTTTTGCTAAGGATGAGCTAACATATATGGTGTAAATATTTTGAGAATATATTTTTATATTAAGTGGTTTTATTAAGTTGGTTTTTTTGGATTGATTTAGGCATTTAGTTTTATTAATTCTGGAATGAATATCTTACTTAGCCATATAGTTTTGCCTATCATATGACCAATTGAGTTCTAATTGGACATGACATGTAACGTAATCTAAAATAACTTGTCAAGGTGAACTGAATTGGCTATCATAATTTTGTCCAGGTTTGGCATTTGTATTGTCAAGGTTGTTTAAAACTTTCTAGGTTCTTAAAGATATTCGTAGGTAATATTTACGATGTTGAGACCGAAACAATGTTGCATGTTAGACACTGAATTGGGTATCATAATATTCTTTCTAGGTTGTTCGAATATTTGTTCAGAATCATCAGGCACCATATTTGAGGACTCTTCAAGATGTGAGCGGCTTTGTTACAAGGTAATCTTTCTTTCTATTGTCTAATGAACTTCAAATTTAAAATAAGGAGTTTTATGTCACCTCACGGAGGATGAAGGTGTTAAGAATCTAGATTGTTAATGATTTTTTTTCTTTTTGCCTTGCCATAATAAGTTGCCTTCACTAATGCATCTTTTAGCTGTACATAACTTTTAACTGTTTTGCTTAACATTTAAAATTGTATATTCCTCATTCAACGAGCTAGAAGATACTCTCCAAATTTTATTATTTTTGTTGAAGGTATAAAGAGTACTATGGGATTTTGGTTAGATCAAGAATGAGTCAAAATTCATGAACAGTTGTTGCATTTTATGGAGCTACAGTATTTGTAGATTCTTTAGAGAGGGCAAACTTTGAAACATGAATAGTTGAATTGCGGGTCCTTTACTCCTTTAGAGTTATCTGAAAAAAGTAAACAAGCAGGTAATTTGGCTCTTGCATAGTGGTGATTGTTAGATAGCCTGATCTGGGCTTGGATGTTGTTCTTGGGGGTGATGAAAAACTTGATATGAGGAAAAGTACAATTGTATGAACTCTATTTAGAGCAGGATTTTAACGCTAATTCGAGCTTCAATTCTTGAGCAATAGGGGGTACAATCTCTTGGCAAGCTCTTGAATTGAGTTTTAAATTAAGAAATGAATGAAAGAAATATCCAATTCTCTCTTTGAAATTACATAACTGTTACTTTTGATGAATGAGAGGAATGTAAGAAAAAAAAAGGCATGAAAGGAGGGATCTTAAAAGGCAAAATGGCAGCTTAGACTGAGGAAGACCTCAATCCATTTTGGGTGGGTTGGGGGGTAATTTGTCTGAGAGGGAAAAAATAAGCGTTAACAGCATCACACCCGCAAATAGCAAGCAATATTAATGCCCATGGTTTTCCATTCAAGAACCGACTTCAATAATACTTGAATCATATGTCTTATTTTTACTGTTAAATAAATTTCATTCTAAGCTGGATATTAATTTTGTTTCTTTCCCTTGCTTCTAAAGGGCTGCATATGGATCAGAAAGTGAAGCAAATGATGAGGCTGCTACAACGAGTCTTGCAAGTGAACTTGGTAAAGCAAACCGTGCTTCTTAAAAAAGTGTTGTGAAGCTGCAAGAGATTGGACCAAAGATGACCTTCAGCTTATGAAAGTTGAGGAAGGGTTGTGTGCCGGAGGAGTCATTTTCAACGAACATGGTAAGTTTGTTTTGTTCCTTTCTTCCTTGTTGCTTATTGTTACTTGCTTTGTTATACAATAGATTGAATCCGAAATTTCATCGAAGTCATGTGACTGCCACGGGCATTATGCAAAACCTTTTTTTAAATACTTTAGAATCATTTTTTCCTGCTTGCGCGATATCTGGCGGCAAATGTTTTTGGTACGCTTCCAACGTTATAACGCTTTCTCATTGATATATTGTTCTCTAGGACTTGTCGACGAAACTAAAAAACAGACAATCCAGGAAAAAAACGGTGAAGAAGATAACGACGAACACTAAATTTGCTCGAGATAAATATTCTCTGCTAATTTCAATTGGCCGGCATACTCAAAACATCATATGTTGATGTTTTTCCTGAGAGATGCTATTGAGGGAAATTCAACAAATGCTATAATTAGTTGAGATATGCAGTTTTGTATTTCCCATTTATTTATAGATGTGATGAGTTTGTCAAAGTTAATATGATTATGTCAGTCAGTTTTTCTTCTCTCCAATCTAAGCAATAGTACCTGTGTTGTCTAAAATTAATTTTGTTTCTTACGCCATTGATCTGCATAAGAAGCTTATTGAAGGAATGAACTGTAGGCTGGTTGCATGTATTCTGAAACTGTTGACATCGTTGATGCCATGTAATGGTTGATTAAGGAAAGAACTTCAATGATGTTTCCTTACCACTCCTTTGTGCATTGTATGTAATGGTTCATTAAGATATAGCTGAAAAGTTTTGTATAACAATTGTAAATTTAATGTTGCTATCTGATATTCATGAGTTAAGTGTTGAAGTTTTATGTTTTTGCTCATACTCACCATATCTTTTTAGGTTGGGTTGGAGTAACAAGCTTTTTAATTTCACGAGAGTTAGTTAGGCGCCTTATAAAATCGTGTCTTGAAATAAATTCTATTTTTTTGTTGTTAATTACCCTGTTTTAAATGAAGGCATCCGAATCTTTATATATATGAATTTATATGAAACTAATATTTTTATAGGCATTTCATCAAATAATTTTAGAGCACTATATTAAACCATCAAAACTCGCTAATATTGTCATAATGCTATATATATATATATAATTTAATATCTATTAAATAGCTATCTAAATCAAAACTTTATACAAATAGGTGACGATTACGGGCGGTGCCCTAGATTAGAAGAGGAGCCGTCACACATATATATATATATATATACTAGTTTCAGGACGTGATACGCACGATTGACCCGCTCACTTCGCTCGCGGGAATTAATTTCTAAAAATTTATTAATAAAATTTAAAATTGTAATTAAAATTGTAATATAGGTAGATGCTAGAGGTGAAGAACTGCAAGAGTTATAGAAGATGTTTTACAATATGAAACATGTCTGCTAAAATAACTAATGTAAGTCAATTCCATAAGATCAAACAAATGATCTGAATTAGAAAGAATTAGCATGTCATCTCTATTAATAGACCAAGAGAGATCTATACTTGACGATGAAGGAAGTACTTACAACAATGAGTTTTCCTTCATTTTTTGGCCTCTTTGCGACTTTGATTGCAGCAGCAGCATCACCATAAGGTATTGCAACCTGTATAATCAAATGTTAAGCAATAGAACCAATTGCCTCATCACTTGATACCTAGGCAGGCAATACATCAAAATTAAAGTTAATGCTTGGCCAAAACTCTAAAGTAAGAGCCAGTGCTTGGGTATAAGCCGATCAGTCAAATAATCATGAAAGAAGTATGAAGCCAGCTAAAGAAGCATTTTTCCACATATTTCCCAAACAAATTATCGCCTTTTTAGGGAAAGAAAAAAATTGATCAAGGTCATTGGAGCTTACTAACAAATTCATCAATAATATCCACTTCTAAAACCAAATAAAAATGGAACGGACAGACAAGGTTGAAAGCAACAAGCTTCTCCTTTTATGCAATGGTCCATCTCAATGCAACATGGAGGATGTTCCAAGATGTTTGTTCCAGCAAATACTTAACAAGGGATCTCAAAAGTTTCCAAGTATTGTATCTGCATTTGATGCTAAACAGGAAGAGATTATTCTTTGATACGAATATATATTATTCTCATGTAATCATGTAACAGCACATTACATTTGAGCTATGATAATCAAAAGAAACTCAGAGAAAATAAAAAATTCAAATTAAATAGATTTGATAGAGGTGAATGAATCCATAATCGTGTGAATTGTCAAGCAATACAAGGTTTGGTTCTTCTCTGGCTAGGTTGTATTCAAAATCTCTCAAGATGCTTGTTCCAGCAAATACTTAACAAGGGATCTCAAAAGTTTCCAAGTATTGTATCTGCATTAGATGCTAAACAGGAAGAGATTATTCTCCGATACGAATATATATTATTCTCATGTAATCATGTAACAACACATCCGTACATTATAACGACGCAAGAACATTCTAAATGTATTTCCAATTGTCTGGCATTTGCATCTAACAGACATTACGAATTATGACCATCCAATGAATCAGGTTCCTAATAACATGCATTGTAGAGTTATTCGGTGCTCTGCTGACGGAAGATGTTATTCTAAACCAAAGAAGGAAATAAGCGTATGCGAACAATAAAAACGTCGACTACAATGATGTCACAAGCTATCATCTACTATGAAGTCACGACTTACACGTTACGGGGAGCATTTTGAACTTCCACAACCGATTCGCATGGCCCGTTTCAGTAGGGTCGCATCTCTCTTCGATCCTCATTGTATCTGCAAGCCTTAACTTTTACTTTCTCTAGGAATTACGCTGGACGTCGTAAGCCGGAGGCAATCCTCTTGACTCTCACCATATACATAGTTCAACAACTTAAATTGAGAATGTGACTTTTAGTAATCAGGGCGGAACCAATAGGCTGATGAACTACAATAGTCTTAATAAATAAAATGAAAAAAACATAACCAAACAATATGTAAAGTAAAGATCAATTCACCAGGAGAATGCGACTTTGAGCTATCTCTTTGATGTGTTGGAGAAAATTGGAGCCCAGTATATGACACCCTTCCTATGCAGCCATACTTTAGTAATCAAGGTGGAACCAATAGGCTGATGAACTACAATGATTTACCTGCAAGGGTACAAAAAACCTATATGAGAATATCGGGTGGTAAATTAGAAGGAAAAGCACAATGACAGATATACATTTCAATCAATTAATAGTAAAATAAATGTTCAACAGCAAAACAGAACATAAAATCATATTTTATAAGATAAAGGATCTATAACAATCCTAACTCCTAAATGTAGTAAAATTCCCAACATGTAGAACCCAATAGAAGGCGTCAGCATCAAGAAGAGTGTCTATTCAATGAAACAGATACAAATCAATCTACCACAACCAAGTATTTGAGAAAACAAACATAATTTATAAGGTTTATGAAATTTCCAACATTCTTAGGAAACATTAAACTGTAAGTACATATTTTCGCTTACAAAATTATAGTTGCTTTCCTTTGAAACTAATCACATTCATTCATTCACTCACATACATGGTTTCCAAATGTGAAAAAAAAACACGAGCATCAACAAATAATCACAAAAAGGATAAAAATGAAATTAACAGATGTAAGGCATGTGCATTCACTCAACAGTTTCTAAGAGAAGGAATTTGACAAACCTAGGAGATTGATGTTCCTTGACATCTGTTATTTTCCTCAAGCCAGTAGTACTTCATACAATAACATTACATGCACTTAGAAAAAAGAGAATGTAATGAGCTGCAGAAATGACAAACCAAAATTAAGCATTATCCAATTAATCATTATACAACTTTAACTATTGCACATGCTCAAGTTATCCAAGGCCAGTCCTATATGAAACATTCTCGTTTTGGTTTAATCAATCAATGTTAAATTATGATCAAGAAAATTGAAATGAATTCGAGGATCCCGATAAGACACACCCTAAACAAAACCCTAAAATTTAAATGAAAAAAAAGCATAGAAAAGAAAGGGTCACCAGAACTGAATGAGAAACATCAACCATATTTAAACTTACAAAATCAGAAACCTTAAATGATTTTTATAAATTAAAGAACTAAAACTCATGAAGATACTTGTAATGGAGATCGACCAATTTGAATGAGATAGAACAGTAAGAAAAGTTGATTGTGATGGAGAATAGATAGAGCTTTGAGAGATACAGAGTTGGGAGAAACATCAAACATATTTATACACTTCAATGAGAGTCCAGCGAGTTGTTGACCAAGAATGAAATTAAATAACTCAGAGTTGAGGTTTGGAGTTCACCTTATTGTTTGCCCAATTTAAGATGTCAACATTTCTCATCTCCTTCCCTTGGGCTTGAGAATGAAATGCAATTTACTAATAAAAACAAACACAACCAACATGAAATAATTCTCCAGGTTCTTTATCAGTTTGTCCCTGTTATATTTAAAAGATTAATTTTTTAAAGGAAATTATTAAAAGAATGAGAAAACTTATAAAACATATTAATTATAAAATGGTTGAAAACTTACATTTCAATTAAAGTGATTCTGCAAGAGAAGCATCCATGAGTGACAACAACTCTTTGTAAACAATGTTCTTTGTCGTGTTTGGTTGATTATTGTAATTAGAAGGTTTAATAAGAACTTTGATGCAAGTCGCAGTGGTAGCACGTGAAAGCGCAACATAAAGTTGACCGTGAGAAATAACTGGTTCTCTCAAATAAACCCCAACGAAGTTTAATGTTTGCCCTTGAGCCTTATTAATAGTCATTGCAAAACACAATCGAATAGGGAATTGTCTTCTTTTGAATTTGAATGACATTTTATCTTCTTCATTTGGAATGAAAAGTATTCTAGGCAGAAAAACTCTAACATAATGCTCATTATCTACAATTCATCTAAGGCCACCATTGGATCCAAAATAATAATCACACGGTTCATTTAATCCAATATTCAAACATCTATATATTTCTTATATAAAGGAAGATGGATATAATAATTGCAACAAAAAAATAAGAAATGTCCGCCAAACCAAACTAAAGAAAAAGGCATTCATTTAGAAGCAAGTTAAACTTAAAGAGCCAAAACTCAAATTCACATACTCCATAGTTAAGGGCGGAAGCAAACTTTAAGGGATAAGGGGCCAACCTCTACATATATTTTTAAAATTCAAAAGATATACTTATATATGAAATAATCAAAGCAAAATTTTATGTAATTAGCATATAATTATATGAGATATTTCGATGACGACCTTTATCTTAGCATATAATTATATGAGATTTTATGTGAATAAAGCAATAGAGTACTGAATAGAGCCTAATGAAAACACTTAAAGGCATAATAGTTAGTATTAAAATAAAATTAATGCATGTGTTTTTCTAAATTATCTCATATTTACAACATCATAGAAAGTATAGTTTGAAAGGAAAGTAGCTTTTAAATTAATAGAAAGAAGATGTACTTGAAATAGAGTGTCAGCCTTGCAGAAGTCATGGAAGAACACATTGAGTCATAGAAGTGTATATCATATTATGACAAAAAGGTAAGTGAAATGCCTACATTTAAATCAAGGAAGAAATCTTACATGAACAGAGTTGAAATGGTCCCAGAGAGATTCTTTAGGTCTCCAATAACCCCTTCAATAAGGGAATAAAAAATATTATAAATTATTAAACCTAGTAAAAAGGAGATGAAGCAACCAATTATCATCAGGAGAGAGAAAGACTTGAGTGAGCAACCAACAACCGCAATAGGGATCAACATGAGAAAAAGCTCGAGCTACGAATGTGGAAATTAAAAACAAAAAACCAAAAAATGGATCTTATGGGGCATTTCATCAAACAACTACAAAGCACTCTTAAACTATCAAATTATCAATACAAACTCATCTCAATGCAATCAAACTAATTATCCCATGGGTATCTCAAACCAATATTCTCATAGGCACAAAAAATTTTCAATGCAACGCCATCTCAATAAATCAAACTAATCATCTAATTGGCATTTCATCAAATATTTAAATACTTATAATCCTTAAAATATTTAAATACTTAAAAAATTAACCCTGGACAATATAGAATTGATGAAGACATACAAACTAAAATCAATAAAATTGGGGACTGGATTCATCGAATGGTCGGGAATTGGCGGCAAGGGAGGGTCTGTAGTTGATGGGTGTCTGTCGTTAATGGGGGCGAACGAGTGGATGGGATCAATAAACGGCCGTGAGAGGCCATGATCTGGACATCAAATGGATTGTTAGCGAGTACCCAATTTGGGTTTTCGGATTCACACGCATCAGAACATCAATTCGATGACAAAATTAGTGAAAAGCACACAAATTGGGAATAGAGAGAGATATTAAATAAACTTTATTAGCCCTTTGAAATATTCCTTCATTATTCATATAATTTTTAGATGTTATTTGGTCTAAAAGTGATTTCTTCAAATGCATTAATCAAGATATTAAATAAACTTCATTAGCCCTTTGAAATATTTATTCCGCAAATGTCAACAGAGAACTAATTTTGAGAATTTATAAACTTGTAAACCAGATCCAACGAAGAACAAGACGACCAAATCCAAATCCTTTCCATAAAAATTTAAGAATGACTCACCTCAGTAAGTCCTCAAATCTAGAAAACCTCTCCAAAACAATGCGTCCCCAAATCTGAATAACAGTAAGTCCTCAAATCTAGAATTTATAAATGCTCTCAGTAAGTCCTCAAATCTGAAGTTCACAGTTCAACATGTTGAAAGAGATGCATTAATCAAGATAATAGTAAATTCTTCTGAAAAAGTTATTGGACACCCATAACAGTAAAATCAACCAAACCTGGTAAAATTGAGACCGTTCGAGAGAGGAAGAAATCGGTCGAAGCTTTGGTGTAGAGAGAGAGAGAGGGTTGTGGAAACGGATGAGAGGCGAAGCGGAGGAGCGACGGCGGTGGTGAGGTTGGATTCGTGGAGTTGGCGGAGTTGAGAGATGAAGAGAAGAGAGTAACAAATTGAATAGAAGTAATAATGGTGAAAGAAGGTTATAATGGTGAAGCAAAAGAGAGAGTTGTGAGATTTGGGAGACGAAGGCAAAAAAGAGACAGGAGAAGATGAAAAAATAGGAAGTAAGGGGAAAAAAGTAAATTTGATTACCACTCAAAGGATTTGTGATTCGTGCTTTGGAATAGAAATATATATATATAATATATATACGGGGACAACTAAAAAGTAAAAATTTGATTACCACGTATTCATCTAAAATTTCAATGTATATCGCAACATATTATATATATATGATAGATATATATATATCTATGGGGGTTGAAGAAGAAGATGGTTTGAAAAAGGTGTTGGGAGAGGGAACAAACTCAAAACCCATAAGAAATTTTAATGAGAAAAAGGAATCTCCACAAGCAAGTGTTCACAAATTGATCGGTCAAACCACTTGTGTTTTTTTTCCTTGTTTTTTTTTTTTGAGGAAGTAATGTCTTAGCATGACCATTTTGTTTTTTCATTAACATCTTATATCAATCACGGTAGAGAATATTGATAAGCTAAAAAAAGTACTTGTATTTCTAATTTTTAAATTTTAATTAAAATTTCGAGTTTTATTAATAAGTTCTTCTCGCGGGTCAATCGTGCGTAGCACGTCTTGAAACTAGTATATATATATATATATCGATTTCAGGCACGTGTTGGTTTCAGGCACATGTTTTGTTATTGGTGCATAAATGTTTTTGTTCCATCACTGCACACCCAATTTTAAATTTCTATCTATTTTTTGTATATATATATATATATATATATATATATATATACCAATTTCAAGCACGTGCTATGCATAATCATGCCTGCTCGCTGGAATCAATTTCTAACAATTTATACATAACAATCAAAATTATAATTTAAATGTATTTTTTTCAAAAAATTGATTAAGTTATAAATGAATGCAAATGTAATATGCATATATTTATAAGGGTATTGCTATTTGAACTTATGAGTCCGGACTCAAAAACTTTTTTATTTCAAAGTCATCCTCAAGTAATTAATGAAGCACAAAAATTCCTTTGCTACCCCTTAAATATTTGTAAAAATTTGAAAAACCTCCCTATAAGTCCGGACTAATGAGTCCAAGTAGATTTATTGTATTTATAAATATCTTAAGTTGTCGAGTACAAGTTAAAGAGGGAGTGAGTGTGAGTTGAGCGATCAAGTTTGGGAAGAGCACTATGTATTGTCATTAATGGATCTTGAAAGACCAATAAATTAATCTACTTGATACCATTAATGTAAGATGAAATCTCCAAGTCTTTGTTAAAGGCTCTATTTGGCAAGGCTAGCTGATAGCTGATAAACTAGCTGATAGTTGATAATCTACGGCTCTGTTTGGTAAGCAGAAACTAGCCTATCAGCTAGCTTATCAGCTAGCTGATAAGCTAGTTTATTTGTTAAGTTGTGTTTGGTTTGTTGCTTATTTTAAAAATAATCTAGATGATAAGCTCCCAATTGAAACGTTACTCTTAGTAGCGTTTGAACCAAAAATCCCTCGTTTGGATTTTTTCTTGTCTTATTATTTACAGTATTAATAAATTAATGCCCTTGCAAATTAGTGGAAACAAAATACGCAAATATTTAAACAAACCCCGTGAACATTAATAGCCCGCGAAATTAGAAACCAAATAAGGGATAAATACAAACAAATTTGCTATATCACGTTAGGGATTTTCAGGGTTGCTTTTTTTTTTTTTGTCTTTGGGAGTTGGCTATGTCTCAGATAGTTCAGCGTTGCTTTTTTTGTTAATGAAAAAAATAGTGATTAATAATTAATTAAATATTTCACTAAAATTGAAAATCATTACACATAAATTTCTTAATTATAGATAATCTTGTTAGATATTTATTACATATTAAATAAGTTTTAACAACGTCGAGTATAAAAATATTTTTAGATGTTATAAAAATATTTTTTAATGTAGTGTTCGAGTGGTAGGCTATCCTACATATTTTTAAAAAATATTATTCTATAAAAATGAAGAATATTCGCAATAACATTGCTTCTCAATTATGGATGATGCGTTAGATATATGTATAGTTATCCAAGTCGTTTATTGTATTTTATTTACATGTGTTTATTTTTTGTGAATTCTTATAAATTAATGTGGAGTTATTTTCATGTAAGCATTTATGGACACACATAATTTAGTTTTCTAAATAATATAAATTATTTTATGTTATTAATTTGTATTTTGTAAATAAAATACAGAGTTATTTATAACAATTAATTATACGATTATTTAATTAATATACTTAATTGTGTCATATGTCCTTTATTGTCATTTTGCATTTATCAGCTAATCAATCAGCAATCATTCCAAACAATTTTTAGTTGATCAACTAGATTATCAGTTTTCCGCTACCTGCTAGTTGGTAGCGGAAATCTGATAATCTAGCTGATCAACTAAAACTGTTTGGAATGATAGCTGATTGATTAACTGATAAATGCAAAATAACTATAAAGGACATATGACACAATTAAGTGTATTAATTATATAATTATATAATTAATTGTTATAAATAACTCTATATTTTATTTACAAAATATAAATTAATACCATAAAATAATTTATATTATTTACAAAACTAAATTATGTGTGTCCATAAATGCTTACAAGAAAATAACTCTATATTAATTTATAAGAATTCGCAAAAAATAAACACATGTAAATAAAATCCAATAAACGACTTGAATAATTATACATATACATAACGCATCATCCAGAGAAGCAATGTTATTGCGAAAATTCTTCA
Organism: Stephania yunnanensis; assembly: GCA_039657365.1. Taxonomy (NCBI): domain Eukaryota; kingdom Viridiplantae; phylum Streptophyta; class Magnoliopsida; order Ranunculales; family Menispermaceae; genus Stephania; species Stephania yunnanensis. Next base: position 51,046,056 of record CM077588.1, on the reverse strand, counting down.
TTTCTAGAGAAGTATCTCTATAACTTACAAAAATAGTAGATTAGTAAAAAAAATTTAAAGATATGTAGGATAGCCCACAACTCGAACACTACATTAAAAAATATTTTTATAACATCTAAAAATATTTTTATACTCGACGTTGTTAAAACTTATTTAATATGTAATAATATCTAACAAGATTATCTATAATTAAGAAATTAATGTGTAATGATTTTTAATTTTAGTGAAATTCTTTGTTTTATAATTGCGGGGTACTAATATTCACTGGGTTTATTTAATTATTTGCTTATTTTGTTTCCACTAATTTGCAAGAGCATTAATTTATTAATACCGTAAAAATAACGGTATAATGGCGAGAAAAAATCATACTTAGAGTATCGTTTCAATTGGAGAGCTTATCATCTAGATTATTTTTAAAATAAGCTACAAACCAAACACGACTTAACAAATATCAACTAGGTGATAACCTAGCTAATAAACTAATTTGTGCTTACGAAAAGAGCCAAATAGGGAGTGAATGTGTGTGGGCCGATCTAAGTTTGTTTAGGAGAGAGCACACATGCATCGACATTAATTAATGAATCTTGAAAGATCGACGAATTAACAGCTTTTAGTTTGCATATAGTGTCAAAAGGGCAATTTCAATTAATATGAATAATCTTATTCACGCAAGATAGTAGAACTACTCCAAAATCTTGTGCACATGTTGCACTGACATTTTCCTACGTTTGAATATTAAAAGCTAAATAACTGAAATCCAAGATTCAAAAAAAAAAAAAAAGCCTCTAAATGGTACTATCAATCCTAAGTTCCTAACTACTATATAAAAAGTGACATCATGTTACTACATTAACATCATACCTAGATGTTCCTTCGTCTGTTTACAAAGGAAAGAAAATGAAGATGAATTTGTCCATGTAGCTAAACCAAAAAGAAAGAAATACACCATTAAACCCACCAAACAACAAAAACCAAAGATACTAAATTAGGAACTCAATTCGAATAGGTCATGAAAACCAAAAAAAAAGGAGTAATAGAAAAGCATCGTCAGCTTCACCTTTGGCAACTTCCTAGAAAAGAAAAGAATGTTAGAAGGCTTTATGTCTGTATGAAGATACGCATGCAACTTCCTCTGCAATTCCAATTACGACTTTCTATCTAATCGAAAACGTTAGTGTTGATTAAGCTCTTGTTTCTTTGTCCTACTCTGCAAGAATTACATTTAAAAAAATAATAAATTTACTTACACTCATGAGTCCGACTCATAGAGATGTTTTTAAATTTTTATAAATATTTAATGAGTATCAAAGAAATTTTACAAGTTAATTGCTTCATTAATTGATCAATGATGTATTTGAAATTAAAAAAAAAGTTTCGAGTCCGGACTCACAAGTTCAAATAGCACTACCTTTAAAAAAATTACTCAACCACTTATCAAAACATTATTTTTCAAAATTTTAGTCAACCAAAATTGAAAAGAACTGCTCAATTGATAGAAAACATGAAACAAACTAAGTGGAAGATACTCCAGGCTTCCTAAAGAAGAGGCACTCCAAGAACAAAAGCCTTATGTTGCATCAATTATGTACAAAATGCCTTTGCAGACGCCTTGTCTTCTTTGATAATTACAATAAGAGTTCTTTTAAACCTAACTCACCCTCTAAAAACATAGCTCCATAGTCCTTTTCTATTATTGTATCTACTAAAAAGAACAGACAATAAAAAAAACTCACATAAAAAGAAAAGGATGATCCTCAAAACGTTCATCAACTCTAAAAGAAGTACAAATTTTGCATTCCAAAGGGCTTTCTATATAATGAACAATTACGAGAAAAGAAGATTGCTTTGTGCTTGTCTGGATCAAAGAAGAAGACATCTCCAATGGATTTAATTTGCAGTTTTAAATCAGACCATAAAATTCTCGAGGTGAAGAGTTCCAAAAGGCTTCTTCTATATATAGAGTATGACCTTGGACCACTGACAATTTCTTTAGTGCGCTTAAACCAAAATGACAAAGACAACAAATAAGTCAATTCTTCAAGCTTTGGTTAATATTGTGAAAACACTCTACTTATCTAGTGTTCCAAAAGGTCATAAAGTCACTCACGACGCAATCATCTCAATGAAATTCTAAATTTAACTCAGATACCTCCACGAAATATTACATTAAACCATGACGATTTACCTTTTCTAGATTGACCATTTCATGGCTGATGCAATCAAATTCCTCCACCTTCTTTTTAAGAGCCTATTTAGCCTGTTAAAGCAAGCTACATTTAACTCAAAATGAAACAAACAACTGAATAAATGGAAGCTTATCACAATGGAAAATATATCATCCAGTTTTTGTCTATACAATAGGAAACAAAAAAAAGAGAACATCTTAATCCAAGGAAGGTCGAGGAGTCCGTCTAAACACTAACACCAACCTCAACCTTTTCTAGATGGCTAAAACAACCTAAAATTCACAAACTCAATAGATCAACAAATTCCTAAAAAGCAAGCCCACAATTCAAATACTTCAATGCCATTGAAAAGGGCAAGAACACCTCCCTCTCCCTGTAATCAAACAATAATTTATGGATATTCAAATATTAAGCATAATATTCTTCAAAAGATGATACAACTCTTACTAATTATATTGTTGCAGCAGGATGCTTACTGAACCACTGGATATGGAAAGTATGATGGATACTCTCATGCTATGATCATCTTCTCGATGTTTATGATATATTTTTGTTGAAATAAGATAAAAACACATGTAATATGTAAAAATTACAAAAACTTGAAAGTCACAAAGATTAAAAGCACAATATATTTCAATTTAAGGATTTTTACCAATTGAAGATTGATAAAAGATCACAAACCAAAGTGCGCACGTTGAGGAACTCAAACCAAACTCCCGAACTCTAGTAAACATTAAGGGGCTCGAAAAATCAAACTTATACTAAACTCCACCAACCCAAACATCAAACTCAAAATTCAAAAGTGGCCCCGCCCTGCCTAAGCCCACGTGGACCCCCGAGCCAGTCTCGCAAGGTCAACGCAAACCTAGTCAGCCTTCCAATCCATCATTATCAATAAATTCAAAAGTTTTAAGTTGAGTTATTAATATTTTTCAAGTTTTACAGTTTAGCGGAAACAATACTAAATGAAATAACTCAACAATAATATAGGAAGTTGGACAACCTAATTGTGGAACCTAGTAAATATGTTCTCATCAGAGGAGAGTAACTAAAAATTTACATGTCCATAATCCAGTGTTTTTAAAACAAATATAAATAATAATACAAAACATTCACCTAGCTATGGAGCTTTCCCTCTGTTACTCGTCTGCGGCTCTGCACTCAATCAAATACGAGAATGACGAGCCCAGGTAAGTAAATCCAGTATGACATATATACAACATTTCGAAATAACCAAAGCAGTTTAATTTATGCAATTAGAAAGAAAGGAAACAGGTAACGCATGAATATAAAAGACTGTAAATAAATCAATCGATAACTGAGGGTCTGGAATACAAATAAACAAACAACAAGGAGTCCCGACCAAAAGGTCGTTGAGTCGCGGCAAAAGCCAGCAGACTCGGGTTTACGACGAGACCCGAGCCTCCTAGCCCTAACCCTTGCGACTATGAGATATCCACCGACCTCGTGTTAGGACGAGACCCCTGCCTCCCAGCCCTAACACTCTCATATCGCGGATAACAGTAACCATGACTCACTTGCCAATGGACCACTCATCCAACAACAATTTTCAAAGATAGATATCATCACAAAGCAGTGAACAACAATAATCAATCAAGTGAAAGGAAACTATCACAAAACAATGAACAATAACCAATTGAGTGAAATGAAATACTGTACAAGTCCCTAGCTGGTTTACTTACATTTTCGGCGAGCAATTCAAATCGTCCTCAAACGCCAGCTCACGCCTCGATTAGCGCACCCGACACTCGACTCCTAAGTCTCTAGTGTCCATTTATACTATTTAGGGCTAATTTATTAAAAGCATTCAAATCACAACTAAATTTGGTGAAATAAAACTCACCATGGCCTTCAAAACCATTTGAAGCTATCGCGTCGTCAGACGTTGTCGAATCACACCCCTCGTCGAGGATCAATCGGTCCGACGACGTGCCACCGCGCCGTTGCCGCTGCCGAGCCGACTTAGCTGTTGCGCCGACGCCACCGTCGCCATCCCTCGCCGGCGTCGCTGCCGGAGCCGCGACGTCTCCTCGCCGGTGTCCTCCGTGGCAGCCGCTGCTGGTCGTCCATCCGCCGTGCTTCTCGCTCTTGCTGGTGGTGGTCCGCTCTCCGTGCCGCACCACCCCACACGGCCTCCGCATCGCCGTTGCACCGACGAGCCGCGACGTCCGCACAGCCAAGCCGCCGCCGGAGTCGCCACTGCATCGCATCCGCGAGCTGCTGCCTCTGCTGGCCGCCATCGTCCTCGGCCTCGCAGGCCGCGCCACTCCTGCTGGAGCCCTTCCTCTGGCCACCCTCACCGTCGGTCCTCGCCGCTGGCCGGTGTCGCTCCCTTCTCTCTCTTTCCGTCATCTCTCCAGCGCATCTCTCTCTCTCCTATTTTCTCTCATTTCTTCACTCTCTCACATCCCGATCCACTATCTCTCTCTATCTTTTACTCTCTCTCTCTCCTAATCTTATATATATATTTCTTTTATACATATATATTCATATATATACATATATATTTATATATACATTTTAATTTTTTTATTTTCTTTTTTGATGTGATCACATTAAAATCATTATAGTGACATTATGCCGCTACCTCGGTCCACGTTGACACGCGACTCGAGGTGCGTCCCCGTTCGTGTTTTGGCTCCCCGAATTCTACGCGTATACGTTTCTTAATAATTAGCATCTCCGCTCGAGATTCGGACATACGCATTTCGACGAGTGAGTCCCACATACGACCTTGACCTGACACGTGACACAAGTCAAATTTTCGGGCCGTTACAGAATACTTTGAAACTCTACAAAGGCGTCGTAAAACATGTACAATAGATGCCGATCGTAGATAGTGGGAGGATGGGATGAAGATAGAGATTCCATAATTCCATGACACACTATTGACTGAAGAATTCTTGGATTGGCCGGCAACATTGAGGAAATCTTAGAGTTCAAATATGTGCCTGAGAAACATTTTGTGCAATTGGTGGTGACCAAATTTTGCGATTTGGCCATGGCTTGGTGGCAGCAACAAAAATTAAGTCAAAATATAATGGGAAAAGAGATGATTACCTTATGGGAGAAGTTGAAGAAGCACATGCAGGCTAAATTTTCACCCCGAAACTTTAGTGCTTGATGTATCAAAGATTACAAAATTTAAGACGAAGGGAAATCAATTAATGAATACACTAAGGAGTTTTATCAATTGGTTGCTAGAAATGACCTCCAGGATTCTTGACCAATTATTGTCGAAATATATTGGTGGATTAAAATTGCAGATTCAAGATATCGTCAATATGTTTGATCCGACTTCGTTGGCTGCAGCGAGCAGAAAGCAAAGCAAGTGGACCAACAGTTACGATGTGGTGATAATCTTGTGTCTGTTATTATTGTTGGTAGACTAGTAAGTACTGGAGGGGTTAATATTGGCAGGGGACCCATTTTAAATAATCCTGCTGCTAATGGTATAGGTAGAATCAAGTGCTTCGATTATGGCGAGATTGGCCACTGAAAATCGGAGTGCAAAGGGAAGAAAGTCTTTTTTGTTGACAACGAAGAGGACGAGGAAGAAGTGGAACCGACATACATCATTGCATTTGCACTTTTCAACACATCCCGATAATATGAAGGAGGAAAACGTGACTGAAGATGTCGGTATTGCATTAGTTGTGCGGCGTTCTTGCATGACCTCGAGAGTAGATATTGATGATGAATGGCTGCGAAACAACATCTTTCAGTCCAAGTGCACCGTCTTAGGCAGAGTTTGCAAATTTATGATTGACGTGGGTAGCTGTGAAAACATCATCTCTGTTGAAGCGGTTCAGAAGTTAGGGCTTGCAACTGAGAAACATCCCAACCCTTACAAACTGCCTTGACTGAAAAAAGAGCGATAAGGTAATGATTTCAAAAAGCGCTTTGATGTCTTTTTCTATTGGTGCCAAGTATAAAGATTTTGTTTGGTGTGATGTTGTTATGGATGCTTATCATTTGTTGTTGGGGCGTTTGTGGTAGTTTGATAGAGGAGTTATGCATGATGGGAAGACCAATAAGTACATTCTAATGCTTAAGGGGGTGTATATTTTCTTGTACTTGCGAAGTGTTTTGATGACGACAAGCCGACGAAAGATAATAATAACTTATTGACACTTACAGATCTGAAGCAGAGCTCCGTGATTCAGAGGTGGTTTATATGCTAGTTGGAAAGGAAGTTGGTAGCGACATCACGATTTATATGCTAGTTGGAAAGGAAGTTGGTAATGACATCACAATCCCAGAGGCAGTTACACCCATAGTGACTGAGTTTTCTGATGTCTTTCCTGATGACTTGCCAGATGGATTGCCTCCACTATGGTGCGGCTCTCCCCAACATGCCACATTATCGAATGAGTCCTGCTGAACATGAAGAATTGCGGAGTTTAGGAATCACTGTTGAAGGGCTTTATTCGTGAAAGCCTAAGCCCGTGTGCAGTTCCACCCCTACTAACTCTTAAGAAGGATGGCTCCTGGCAGGGCAAGTGTGTGTTGATAGTAGGGCAGTCAACAAAATTACTGTTAGGTACCATTTTCATATTCCTCGCCTAGATGACGTGTTTGATCAGTTAAGTGGAGCCAAAATGTTTACTAAATTGGACTTAAAGAGTGGGTACCACTAGATTCATGTTAGGATTGGGGATGAGTGGAAAACTACTTTTAAAACTTGAGAGGGGTTACGTGAGTGGCTAGCGATGCCATTCGGGTTGTCCAATGTACCTAACACCTTTCATGAGAGTCATGAATAAGAGTTTGAGGCCTTTGATAGGCAGATGTGTCATTGTGTCTCGATGATATTTTGATTTATAATGCTAACCAAAATGAACACCTCGAGCATTTGCGAGATGTTTTTACTATTTTGCGTAGGGAGAAATTTTATGCTGATGCGAAGAAATACTCATTTGTGACGTTTAAAGTTATATTTTTGAGTTGTGTTATATCTGGGGATAGTCTGTAAGTGGATTAGTCAAAAGTTGAAGTCGTGCTCATTGGCCTAGACCTAGTACTGTCACTGAGGTACGCAGTTTTCATGGATTGGCCTCTTTATATTGGTGATTCATTCCCCATTTCAGCAGTATTATGACACCAACAACAGATTGTATGAAGGGTGAGAAGTTTGTATGGAGCGATGATGTAGAAGAGGCGTTTAAGCTCATTATAGTGCGGTTCACTACTGCACTTATATTGGTGTTGCCGGACTTTCATCTTCCTTTTTAGTTGCATTGTGTCGCGTCTAAAGTGGGCATCGGGGCTGTCCTAAGTCATAATAGTAGACATGTGGCATATTTTAGTGAGAAATTATGGGGCTAAGTCGCGCTACAGTACTTACGATATAAAGTTTTATGTCTTGGTCCAAGCAGTCAAACATTGGCGCCACTACCTGTTCCATTGAGAGTTTGTGTTGTTTACTGATCATAATGCCTTGAGACATTTGCACGGGCATGATAAGGTGTCAGCTAGGCATGCTTCATGAGTAGCGTACTTGGAACGTTTTACTTTTGTGGTAAAACATAAATTTGGTGTGACAAATAAGGTGGCAGATGCTTTAAGTAGAAGAAAAAGTCTTTTAAGTCAAATGATTGTTGAGGTACTTGGTTTTTCATTTTTTTTCGACTTATTTGATACCGATCCTTTCTTTGCTAGTGTTCTGGCCAAAGTGCACAGCAGTGAACGTACAGATTATGCACTACATGATGGGTTCCTATTCAGAGGCAAACCAAACTTTTGTTCCTGATTGTAGCTTGAGATCGTAAATCATTAAGGAGATACATGGTGAGGGACGTGTGGTTTTTGACGGAACTTTGCAGTTGGTTCAGTCTTCCTATTATTGGCCTAACATTCCAAAGAGGTAGAGAAATATGTGCGGCGTTGTCGGACATGTCAAGTTTTAAACGGTACATCGACTAATCTTAGTTTTATATGCCACTACTAGTTCTAAAGCAGCCATAAGTTGATCTTAGCATGGATTTCGTGTTGGGATTGCCTAGAACACAACGGGGTCATGATTCTATTTATGTGGCGGTCGACCATTTTTCTAAGACAGTTCATTCTTGCAAGAAGAACATGGATGCGGTGAAGGTGGTTCATTTGTTCTTTCAAAAAGTTTATAGATTGCATGGCTTACCTACTTCGATTGTGTCATATAGAGATACTTGATTCCTTAGTCATTTTTGGTGAATTTTGTGGAAAATGGTGAACATGCAGTTGAAGTTTAATAGTGCTTATCATCCGCAAATAGATGAGCAGACTGAAGTAGTCAACTGTTCTTTAGGCAACTTTTTGAGGAGCTTGGTGGGTGATAATCTTTGGAGTTAGGATATGAAGTTGAGTCAAGCAAAATTTGCACATAACCATGCTATTAACCGAAGTACTAGATTTAGTCCTTTTCAGATTGTTTATTCCTTGCTTTCTCAGGGTCCCCTTGATTTGATGTCATTGCCTAGTAAGATGACGTTGCGTTAAAAAACAGAGGACTTTGTGAGTGGGTTGCAGGAAATTCATCGAGCTATTTGAGATAGTTTGCATGAGGCCAATGAAAAGTATAAGAAATTTGTAGTTCATAGGAGATGTTATGTGGAGTTCGATGTTGGTGACTTTGTTTGGGCAATCTTTACAAAGATCATTTTTCTAGTTCGTGATTACAACATGCTTTCGTCAAGAAATATAGGTCCGGTGAAAATTATTGAGAAGATTAGTCCTAATGCCTATAGGTTGAAGTTACCGGATCATATTCGTACGACCGATGTGTTTAACGTCAACATTTAGTTCCTTTTATGAAGATACATCAGAGGGTGAAGATTCGAGGGCGAATCCTATCCACCATGAGGAGAATGATGCAGTCCAAGAAGTGGCAAATGCTTTATTGGAAAAGTTTGACGGGAATTGACTTTTGTTGACTTTTGGAAGGTCCGAACATGAAATTTTGGAGTTGCAAGGACATGGGCTTATTGGAAACAACATGGTGATCAACACTCGCTTTGTTGTGATAACGACGTTTTTTTGGCTAAATTCCTTCGTTTAGGCCTCCGAAATCGCATTTTTACTATTTTTGAAATATTTTAATTTGGTTATAACTTTTAGTAGGAGTTTTATTTTGGATGCCATTGGGGCATTTGGTTTGTTATTTCATCTAGTATAGGGTTTAAGGCTTTTTAAAATTTTATATTTTTGGCAAATTTTAGGGTTTTGCTATATAAAACACCCTTTTATATGTAATTTGCCACTTTTCTGATGAATTAATAAAGTTTCAAACTTTAATTAAGTTCTTGCCTAGATTTTTTGTTCGTGGGTTTTCGAACAATTCAATTTGAAAGATCTTTGTTGCGTTAATTCTTTGACTGCTGCTTAATTTGGTGAGGTTAAAAATAATACAAATCAAATGATGAAATCATGTACCATATATTCTTATGAGAATTTCGTCGAACAACTTTAGAGCACTCTTAATCAAACTATCTCAATGTAAGAACTAAGAAGTAGCAAGCTCTCTCTCTCTATATATATATAGGCCAAATCTAATTGCAAGAACGAGCACTAATAAAGACAAATGCAATACAGAACGGATGAAGTAAAGATTTATCTATAGAAAGTAATTTTTATGTGGTCCATTCCACACCTACGTACCTTTTGATTGCAAATATTTCTAAAAGGAAAGTTTGCATATGATATCATTAGCATTTTGATTAGCTTCTTTTTTGGACAAAAGACATGAACAGACTGATTAGAGGTTCTCATGGCAGAGAACATGGAAACAAAAACAAAAACAACAAATTAATGAAAAACAAACAAAGAAAACTGAAACCCCCAATAATCAAATTCATCCAAATCGAAAAACAAACAAAGAAAACCTGAGATAATAACTGTGAAAGTGGATCAAATAGTGAAGAAGTGGAGCCTGGTCTGAATCAATTTTCTTTACTACCCTCTCTTGAAAATTTCTTGAAATTCATATTACACCACATTCTCTTATTATTTGTAAATCTTAGTGGCTTCCTGAATCTTTGTTTTTGACTGGCGCTTCTGCAGATCTTAGCCTTTTTCTTAGTCTTTCATTGAATGGAATATTCAATGTAGCAAGTACTAAACATTATAAAATGCCTTTTTTTTATCCTTCAATAAGGAAATAATCTCTCTCTAACAATGATTTATAAGCAAGATGAGACGGATCCCCCAAACCCATTATTCTTTTTTGTCTGAACAATCTCTATAAACCTTCAAAAGAGATCAGATGATGATCATCACAACTTCACATAAAGGAAAATGATAGGGTGGCATACATACTTTTGCTACACAATTGCTTGAAAATCATTGATTTTTCAAACACTAGTTTCCATACTTGTACCCTACTCAAAGATTTTTAGCTAAAACACCTAAATCTCTCTCTTTCTACTGAGTTGCCTCCTCAAGTGAACAGATGAGATGTTAATTGATCATCTTCCTCAACCCAATGCGAGGAATAGGGGAGACTGAAAGAATCACCCAACCAGATAGAACGACGAGGCAAAACGAGAGACTCGGCGAAAGAAGGCTCGATAGAGAGATGAGAAAGAGAGAGGCGAGAGAGGAGAGACCAGAGCATAGAGAGAGCGAGAGATTTCGTGTTGGAGTCATGAATAACGTTTGTGAATGAATTGAGAGTTGGGAACAAAAAGGAGTTGTTGAGGAAGACGAAAATAACTTAGGGTAGAATGGTCCTTTTGCTTAGGATCGATGAATTCCATATTCCCTCTTTTATATACTAGTCGATGAGCACGTGCGTTGCACGTGAGGGAGATATTATATGTTTTTCTTAAAGTATTGTGTTGGAATAGTAGATAATCTTAGTTGGTGAGCACGTACTCTACACGTGAAGTGTAAATAATTACTTGAAAAATAGATGTGTAACTGGTTTACAGGTATGGAAACTAAAATTCACCATTTTTATAGGAAAAGGAAATGGTCTACTTTTAGTTAATGGGAAAGAGAGAACCGTGAGGAGAGAGAAGGGAAGAGAGAACCTTGAGGAGAGAGAGAAGGTGTAATGAGTGGAAGAGATAAACGTGGAGGAGAGAGAAAAAAAATCCTTTAAATCCCACTTTATTAGGAAAACTCGCATATTAATTTGGACTTATCAATTAAATTACAAATTTATCCTTAATTTTAATTATTTCTATCAATTCACGGGGTCATTGTTGGAACTTTTAGCCAAAAAGGTTTCACGGTTAACCGTTTTAGGATTGCTATTATAATAATATAGATATCTGTATAGATATATTTATGTATCAATGAAAGGAGTTTGCCTCCATTCATCAATACAAATCTAACAAAGGGAGATGACCACGGTCAGCGGCGATGGCTGATGGAGGAGATGAATGTGTCTGTGTATTGGTGTTAGAGATGAGGGTAATCGTGTCTTTTTATTTACATGGGTGTATTCAATTGAGATTTTAATAGACTTTTGATTACTTTTATAAGTGGATGACTTTTCTAAAGTTTGTAAATTTTCGTAGATTTTTAAAGACTTTGATAAACTTTTAAGTAAACTTCTTTTTGATGACTTTTATTAACATTTAAGATTTTTAGTGATTTTTGTGAACTTCTTAAACGTGATTTTGATTCATACTATTAAATTTTTGTGATTTTAATATTGAAACAAATATTTTGCACTTTATTATAAAAAGAGGAATAATTATATTTCTTTTTCTTAAGAATTATTATTAATTTTTTAAAAGTATTTTTATATTTTAATAAAAAATCATATAGACATATTAATGAATTACGACTATCAAGATAGTAACATAATAAATAAGTATATAAATATCAACAAAACAAATATGCAAATAAATAATCTTTTAGTAGCAAAAAAGAACCAAGTAAGATCATTGTGTGTAAAATTTTACACTTTTTTTTTTACTTAAGTAAAAAAAACTTATATCTTTTTCTTTAAGAATGATAGTTTAAAATTTTTAAAATGCACTTTTTGCATTTGAAAAAAAAATATACGATGATTTTCTCCAAAAATAATAATATTACATTTTTTGAGATTATAATTATACACTTAATAAAATAAAACTTCTTTGTAAAAAAATCCTATAAAATGTACAATGATGCAAAAATGAGATCTTGTTAATAACGACATCATTTTCATTTTCATCAACATAAACATTAGAATATAATGAATGAACAATGAAATTCACGAGTTATTGAGTGATTGGAGAAGTTGATAAAAACAATTGATAAGAAAAGACATTATGAATAATGAAGTCATTATTGAATAAGAGAACCAATAAAAATTAGAACTCTCTAAAAGTTTCAGGGTTGAGGTAAGGAGAAGTTGAAGGTTTGTTTATGTGTGTTTTTATACAAAAAGTCTATAAAAGTCGAGATTTGTAACCAAACTACAAAAGTCATCAAAAAATTAAATACACCGTACTTTTATAAACTCTCTAAAAGTTTCAATTGAATACCCCAAAACTTTTATAAACTTTTAAAAAGTCTATAAAAGTTCACATTGAATACACCTTACTTTTAGAAACTCTCTAAATGTTTTAATTGAATACACCTAAACTTTTTTAGTAATTAAAAGTAACCAAAAGTCTATTAAAATCTCAATTGAATACACCCCTATTAGTTAAGTATCTTAAATTACAAGTACAAACTCTTTAAGCCTAGACTCTTTGAAGATTTTTTGTAATATAAAATGAAAAACTCATGTTAAAACATAAATCCCCTAGAAGTTGTCATTGTGTGTCACAACTTAAGCATTGATTTTTAGTGGAACATATTATGTCACTAATGTCCATTTAGTTATTTCCTTGTATAGCTTTGCTCGGGATATCATCACGTAGGCTCGAAGAATATATGTACAACTCACTGGATATTTGAAAATCATGAAAATATTCTTGCGAGATCCTGTGTATCTTCCAAAGATTGGCAAGCATTTACAATAAAAGGAAAGAGTGCCCATGTTTAGATTGCTTATTTCAAACGAGATGCAGAAAATGAAATTGGAGATTTAAACAATCAATTTTTTCCTAAACGATTAAAAGGAAAGAAAAATATGTTAAGGCAGGTGCCCTAGGTCAATCTACAAACATTGTTTATCTTATAATTTTAGTTAATAAAATAGAGGTTTATTTACTATTTTATTATAAGTGATTGCATGTTTACCTTATAGTAAGATCTATGAGTATTAGTTGAAATATCCTAAATGTCCTTAGTTGGTCATTATACTGAGAACTATAATGAATTAAAACTAGTGTGAATCTTGATTGATGGTCATATGATGACTATGCATATAAGGATACGAATCAAGATCATAAGTACTTGTTAGGGAATAAGGTACTTGACCGACCCGCTATGAGAACACCACATGAATTAAGTCATAGATGTTACTCATGATAAGTATATCATTTAGTCATTTGACTTGAGATTACCATAGACTTCAATATTATGAGCGACATGATGATTTGACATAATCAAATGTTGTCTTTAACCGAACAATTATAAAGATTGTGATTGGTTACCGTGTGAATAATATGTGAAGGTGTATAATCAAGATAAAATTTGTCACTGTCGTATAGAGAGATATCAGTGGATCCCTCGATAAGATAGACCGATAATGGCTAAGTCCATGTGAATTGATATGATCAATGTGACTTGGATGTTTTTCTGTTTACTTAAAGATTGAGATTAGTACGATTGAACATTAAGAATGACTTTCTATGCCTTATGTTTAATCAAAGTATATCGCATGACAAAAAGATATTATATATGTTATTAATTAGGTTGTCTCGATGTTGATATCGATGCTACTTGGGTAGTCGTAATTTCTTGCTAGAGACCGCTTATGAAGACATTATGACTTGTGTACCAAAATGATTTTTGGTTAACTGCCAACGTCGCATGAACCTATTGGGTTGCACACAAAAAATGACTTTGCACAATTTCAATTGGTCCAAAGTAATGAATTTTATATGATAAAATTTATGACATAAAAGCCTTTACAATTTGTTATATAATAACTTATTAATAGGGGCGTATGTGTAAGTTGCATAAACTGCCTAAATACGATAATTGTATTACGAATAAGATTTTAAGCGAGGGCACATCTTATGATGGGCCCAGCTACAAATAAGGGCACCGCCCGGCCTAATCCCTTAATTAAGTCTAATCTTCCCTATAAGACCTAACAAGGAACTAGTCAGCCTTAGTTGAACACCTACCATTTATGATACCACCTACGGTTAACTTAATTGTTATAGTGACTAACCTATGGTTGTCTATAAATAGAGTTACTTAAAAAAACTTTTATCTAATCAATTATTTAACGGAAGTCTTATTAAGTTACTAGTGGAAATGAGATCCTAAAGCCTAACCTATTATGGAAAAACCAGGAAATAGTGATCACATGCATATATAAACAAAAATAGTGATATATATATAACATGTGTCTAGTCCTATATTCCTATCACTCAACCCAAAAGCAAAATAGCATGTACATAAAAAAATGTAATACAAACGAATACAAAACGTACAAAAGTATGTCGTAGCAGTCCTCAACCGGCTCAGAGGTAGTCACCAATATTTTCTTCGCTTAGTCTGCTACTTGGCTGATCTGCACCCACCATCACAAACTAGATGGTGAGTACGTGAAATTATGTAAGTAATACCGAGAGACATCGATCCACATTCCCAAATAGGCAACAACATCAAATGACATAATTGAAATAGAAACTATGCTGAAAGAAACATTATGCAAAGAGATACTAGAGTTAACAAAATATGAAACTGACTCAAGGTTAAGTAGTAATGGACGGTCGGCCGTGATCTTCATCACATCAGCCTGTCCACTACAATTTGAGCTCTACTCTATTTCATTTCATTACAACAAATTGAGCTCTATACTATAATTTCAAAAGGTCGTACGTACGATTACGCCTTTTCTATTCCAAGTAAATTAGTCATCACTAGAATATATACTTGCTAACATACCTAAGTTTTAAAACTCGTCTTGTTCACCCAAGTTATTCTTGCGCCAACAAACCCCGAGGTCCGCTTACCCCGTTCGAGGCACGTTACCCCGTGTGTCACGTAAGGTAGTTGATAAATTCCTTAACATCCCGGAAAGTCTAGTGACCTCGTATGAAAGCTAAATTTCTATCATCAAATGACCCTAACCATAAGAACCACTTTCATTTTCAATAATGACACAACATTGGAATCCAAGATATGTATTAGCATACTAATGCACAAAGGATTAGAGTCAAAATAAACGAACTATCAAATAGCATGCTATATCACTGACTTCCACACACAACAATCAACATGACAAAGTATAGGAATTGGAATCAATGATATACACAACAGAGTATGCTATGAACAACATCATAAAACGAGAACTGGAAAAGTCATAGCAAATGGATTTCAAAGGCAATTCGGTTCAAATAACTGAGAATAAATAAATAAATGGAATGATATGTAAATAAATGTCTCAAATCAGTTTACTTACATACACATAGCAATGCCTAAGCTATCCAGCTTCTCGTTGCGTCGATGTACACACCTAAAACCACGTAATAGCTCTTTTACGGTCATAACATTTGAAAATTTATCAATTTCGTGTCATTATTACTTATTCATAATTTATAAGTTGGTTGAAATTGATCGAAATCGAATTCGAGGCCAATTTGTCAATTTCAAGCTTTTCGAAGTAAAAAACCCCGTAAAAGTCGTGTCCGACAGTGCAAATATTTTATGTTTCATAGAAATTTATTAATTTCTATTTATTTTATCGAAATATAATTTTTCGAAATTTTTCTTAATTTTCTTAATTTTTTTGAAATTTTCTTGAATTATTATTATTATTATTATTTTTAGGGTGGGTCCGGGTCAACCTGACCCGGGCCCCATCGGGTCAGGGTCGGCCCGGCCCGACCCATATGGGTTCGGGTCGACCCGACCCGACTCCTATCTTCTTCCTTATCGTGTCAAGTAGAGCTTCTGCTCTGAATTTTTTTTTTTTTTTAATTTCTTTGAGGCGTTGGGGTTGGCTCCATCCCCAACCCCAACGGGTTTAGATGGCAGGGGAGACACCCCTGCCATCTCCCCCACACTCTCGCTCGGCCATGGAGGTCGATCCTCCATGGCCGCGACCATCGAACACAACAACAACAACAACCGACAACACAACAGCAACGACAACAAAATCAACAACTCACGCCTTGGAGCTCGGTCTCTCTCCTTCTTCTTCTTCCTTCTTCTTCTTCCCGGTTTCTCTTCTCTGTTCTCTGTGTTTTAGTGAACCGGGAACGATGTGAATCATAAAGAATCTAATCTCTTAGCTCTGCCACTGCCGATATCCATAATCTACCTGGAAATCTGAGACACTGATCTGCTGTCTTCGTCCAGTTAGTACACTCGAAACTCTGGGCTAACTCACTGAATCTTGGATATAGAATGCCGTTTTCTGATCCTCTGACACTATCTGAGTCGATGCCTGAAGTCTCACCTGAGCACAAATTAGTACCTCCGTGTCATTAGCAATATTTGAGTGACTTAGCCTCGTCGCCGCCTCGAGTAAACCATACTCGCGCGTTATATGACATCGAATAGTCTCAGCATCTCCAGTCGGAATCCTACTCAGCGCATCAGCAATGACATTTGCTTTTCCTAGAAGATATTCCAAAGAAAAGTTATAGTCTTTCAAAAATTCTAACCATCTACGCTGTCTCATATTCACCTTTCTCTGTGTGAAAAGATATTTCAAACTCTTATGGTTTGTATAGAGTGTAAACTTTTCTCCTTATAGATAATGTCTCCAAATCTTTAGAGTAAACACTATCGCCGCCAACTCTAAGTCATGAGTTAGATAATTCTTCTCATGTATCTTCAACTATCTTGATGCATAGGCCACCGTACCATTTTCTTGCATCAGCATACAACCAAACCCATATGAGAAGCATCTATGTACACCATGAAACCCTTTCCAGCCTCTGGCAATATCAACACTGGTGCAGTAGTCAACAAGTTCTTCAGTTGAGCAAATGACTCATCGCATTCCTTTGACCATTGAAACTTCACATCTTTCTGGGTCAACTTGGTCATTGGTGAAGCGATCTTCGAAAAATCATTCACGAACTTTTGATAATAGCATGCTAACCCCAAAAAACTCCTAATCTCAATTACCGACGTCGACACCTTCAGGATAAACTTGTTTCTTAACTGTTGTACCATTCGGTTAAGAATCTGAACTGGTTGCTCTTCATATGAGATAGCCTCACTCAAATAGTCGGACTCAAATCCACTGTCGGTCTCTCACTTGCCTTTGACTTAGCTAGTCGAAGCATCGATATATGAAACACTGGATGAATTCCCAACATCTGTGGAGGTAACTATAACTCATATGCAACCTTTCCAACCCGTTTCTTGATCTTGAAAGGCTCGATGAATCTCGGTGCTAATTTGCCTTTCAAACCAAATAGATGATGACCCTTACGAGGAGAAACCTTTAGATACACTAAAGCTCCCTCATCGTACGTAAGATCGCTGCGATATATGTCTGCATACTTCTTTTGCCTCTCTTGGGCTCCCTTAAGTTTTTGGTGAATCTGTCTTACATTTTATGTGTGATCGACAACAATTTCAGGCCATAACAAATCTCGGTCTTCTGGCTCAACCCAACAAGATAGTGAACAACATGGTCCGCCATATAATGCCTCAAATGGCGTCATTTCAATGCTCGTCTGATAACTGTTGTTGTATGCAAAGTAACACAACGATAAATACGCTTCCCACGATCGCCAAACTCAAGTATACACACGCCCTTAGCATATCTTCGAGAGTTTGAATCAACCCTCAGTCTGCCTATCAATCTAAGAGTGAAAGGTTGTGCTAAACTGTAAACGGGTACCATATTGCTCCTGCATACTTTGCCACATCCTGGACGTATACATAGCATCTCTATCTGACGTAATAGTCAAAGGTACTCCATGCAGCCTGATAATCTATCTCTCGAACAATACACTCAGCTGGTCAAATGTGTAACGAGCTGCAACTGGTATGAAATGGGCAGATTTCGTCAGTCTGTCTGCAATTACCCAGATGGAATCATTTCGATGAACAATCCTCGGCAGTCCTCAAACGAAATCCATGGCTATGTCTTCCCACTTCCATAGTGGAATGAGAAGCGTCTGTAGTAATCCTCCAGATCTACGATGCTTCTGCCTTCACCTGTTGGCAGATCCTACAATTCCTGATATACTCTAATATGTCCGCTTTCATCCCAGGCCACCAAACACGTTTAATTTGTTTAATTCGTTATTTAGGACAAAATGACTCGTGGCGTGGGACCCGCAGCGATATACGTATCACTACCGAGGCACAATGGCCGAGGTAAATGTTATATTTGTGTGTTGTGTGCCTAGCGTATTATATATTTGTAGACTACCGAGTCATTTACGGGTATGCAAATACCGAGATGAGCGGGGACGAGCCACGTGTTGAGTGCCGACGTGGGCCCGAGGCAACAACTTATGGGGTAAGTGTAATTAGTTAAATCAAGTTTCAAAAAAAAAAATGAAAAAAATGAGTGGCTCACATTCAAGCACCCAAAACATATATATATATATATATATATATATATATATAAGTCAAATACACCCGTAAGTCCATTCTTATCTCAGTTGATCGAACAAGTCGTCAATACGCGGTAATGGATACTTGTTCTTGACCGTGACCTTATTCCATTGTCTCGTAATCAATACGTAGTCTCAAGGTATCGTCCTTCTTCTTCACAAACAGGACCGGTGCTCCCCATGGTGATATCAAAGGTGTGATGAACCCCTTATCGCTCAATTCTTGCAACTACTTCCTCGATTCTTCCAACCCTCATGAAGCCGTGTGGTATAGTGGTATGAATATCGGTTTCGTACCAGACACCAACTCAATAATGAAATCAATCTCCGTCGGTGGTGGTAATCCAAGTAAATCTTCCAGAAACATGTCCGGAAACTCACACACAACCAAAATCTCTTCAAGTTTAGGTCTATGACTCTCTGTAACGATATATACCGATACCAAAGTCTCCATCTCCCCATTAGTCGCAAGTCGACCTCGAGTGCCCTCGGCTCTCGGTGTACTACCACTATACACGAACACTTGACGCCCTGGAATCTTAAATCTCACTGTTTTCGCAAAACAGTCGATATGAGCATGATATGATGCTAGCCATTCCATCCCTAGCAACGCATCGAATTCCAAAAATTCAAGCACTCTGAAATCTGCAGGTAACTCGACCCCATCAATCTCTACGGGACATCTCTCCACGAGAGAATTAGGGTACACTCTATCTCCGGCCGCAATACTTAAAATCAAATGGACTCGACACGAACAGGTTTCAACCCTAACATGCCGACCATGCAACCATAAATGAAAGAAACTGTCGAACCCGAATAAAAAAAGACATAAGCTTGATGACCACAAATAAAAAACATACCCTCAATGAGTTTTCGTGTAGCGTCTGCGTCAGGCTATGCAATCGTATGGACGACCTCTTGACGATGTGGTGGAATCATTGTCGTTGGCTCTGGACACTCTCGAATGATATGTCCCACCTGACCACATCGATAACAAGTGACTACTCTCGGTTGACCCTGCGTCCGATCCTTGGCTTGTGCAGATGCCTGTCTCTGCCCTTGTCTGAAACTATCTCGTCCTCGTCCTCTACCTCTACCTCTGCCTCTACCACCGTGCTGCTGACGTGGAGCTGGTGGTGCCGGTAAAGCTGGTAAAGTAAACGTAGTAGGAGCTGACGATGCATGTCTGACTGGTGGTGGTACGGGAGGTCTACTCACAATAGTCTGCAAAGGTTTAATAGATGCTACATAAGGCACAATTGCCCCCTGAACACCTCTATCCCATCTCCTCGGTCCTTTGCCCTTATGTCTCCCCCGCTCATACTCCGCCATTTGATCAGGTGTCATCGCGGGTACAAAGAGTGTCCGTCAACCACTCGCCTCATATAATAAGCCTCGTGAGCAAGTGCACGCTCGAAAATCTCTCTTAGTGTCCTGACACCTGAACTGACCACGGAAAAACCAATATCCTGCCTCAGTCCATCGCCAAAATGATATACATCATCAGCATCCTCCTTCACAAGATCTCCGACAAACTGCGTTAGATAGCCATATCTGTCTCGAGATCTCATCACTGTCTCGTCGACTCCCTGTCCCAAATTCATGAATTCCTTCCGCAACCTCTTCATCACCGCGGGTGGGAAGTACTGCTGATAGAACTTAGTCTTAAAGGCATCCCAAGACTCAAACTCTCCCTCAGCAGCTATCTCGCACGCCACCACACATTGGCGTCTCGCAGCGAGGTGTACGACGATATCTCAGCTCTGAGTCTATCCTCAATTTGAAAGACTCTATGTAGCTTCTCCTGCAATAAGACCCACTTCTCGATCTTCTTAAAATCTCTCTGACCGTCGAAGTATACCGATTTCAGTCTGATGAAATCTTTCACCAGTTGAACTACCATTGTGGAACTAGCTAATGGGGGTGTGGACGATGGTGTAGACACAGTCTCTACTGGTGGAGCTGCTGCCATCGGTGTTGCAGGTACGATTGGCACTATAGTCGGTACTGTAGTCGCAGTAGGACCAGATGTCTGTGCTGGCTGTGCTGGTGGAGCAAATTGGGAAGTCATCAATGCGATGAAATCTGCCAACTGTTGCCCCTAAGCAGCTACTCGATCTGAAAGCCTATGAAAATCCTCCACTGATGGTATCGAAGGCTGGCTACCGCTCGCACCGGCATCAAAGCTATCGCGTGAATCCGCCATGTCCGACTGCAAATGGAGAACGAATGCGAATCAACTACTACGTTGATAACGCATATATACACATAACAAAATTAACATGTATATAATAGATCAAATCCCCAACTCACCGTCACTCACCTCCCAACTAATAGTTTATAGGCGAGGATCATCTGGTTTTCCACATCTAACTAAGGTTTTCTAGTTTCTATAGTTTCAAATCTTTTAGTTGTTTCTAGCTGAACAAGGTAGGCTTGTAGAAACTTCATCTCTTACAATCTTAAATCCATGTCTTCTCACAACCATGGCGTTGATCCTAATTGTGTTGGTATTATTTAGCTTGAAACATATAAGTGCGCCAAGCTTTATAAACTTGGCTCTGATACCACCTATGATAGCCCCAACTACAAATAAGGGCACCGCCCGGCCTAATACCTTAATTAAGTCATAATCTCCCATATAGGACCTAATAAGGAACTAGTCAGCCTTAGTTAAACACCTACCATTTATGATACCACCTACAGTTAACTTAATTGTTTAGTGACTAACCTATGGTTGTCTATAAATCAGAGTTACTTCAAATTTATTTTTATCTAATCGATTATTTAATAAAAGTCTTATTAAGTTACTAGAGGAAATAAGACCATAAGGCCTAACCTATTATGAAAAAACCAGGAAATAGTAATCACATCCATATATAAACAAAAATGGTGATATATATAACATGTGTCTAGTCTTGTATTCCTATCACTCAACCCAAAAGAAAAATAGCATGTACATAAAAAAATGTAATACAAAAGAATACAAAACTTACAAAAGTATGTCGTAGCAGTCCTCCACTGGCTCAGAGGTAGTCACCAATCTTCTATTTGTCTGGTCTCCTACTCGGTTGATCTGCACCCATAATCACAAACTAGACGGTGAGTACGTGAAATTATTCAATACTGAGAGACATCGATCCACATTCCCAAATAGGCAACAAGTATCAAATGACATAATTGAAATAGAAACTATGCTGAAAGAAACATCATGCAAATAGATACTTGAGTTAACCAATTATGAAACTGACTCAAGGTTAAATAGTAATAGATTAGGGTCGGTTGGCCGTGATCTTGTGAGGGCCCTCACAAAAAAAGGCGCCTTTTTGTGAGGGCCCAAATCCTACCTCGTGGTTCTCAAACACCCGCCTCGCGGTCTCCCTCGGAACCCCCAAAAAGGTTAAGTAGTAATGGATTAGCCACCCGGTCGGTTGGCGTGATCTTCATCACATCGGCGATCTTCATCACATCGGCCTGTCCACTACAATTTGAGCTCTGCTCTATATCATTTCATTACAACAAATTGAGCTTTATACTATAATTTCAAAAGGTCGTACGTACGATTACGCCTTTTCTATTCCAAGTAAATTAGTTTTCACTGGAATGTATACTTGCTAACATACCCGAGTTTTAAAACTCGTCATGTTCACCCAAGTTATTCTTGCACCAACAAACCTCGAGGTCCGCTTACCTCGTTCGAGGCACGTTACCCCGTGTGTCATGCAAGGTAGTGGAAAAATTTCCTAACATCCCGAAAGTCTAGTGACCCCGTATGAATGCTGAATTTCTATCGTCAAATGACCCTAACCACAAGAACCACTTTCATTTTCAATAATGACACAACATTAGAATCAAAGATATGAATTAGCATACTAATGCACAAAGGATTAGAGTTAAAATAAACAAACAATCCTAATAGCATGCTATATCACTGACTTCCACACAACAATCAACATGACAAAGTATAGGAATTTGAATCAATGATATACACAATAGAGTATGCTATGAACAACATCATAAAATGACAACAGGACAAGTCATAGCATATGGATTTCAAAGGCAATTAAGTTCAAATAATTGAGAATTAATAAATAAATGGAATGAAATGTAAATAAGTGTCTTAAATTAGTTTACTTACATACACACAACAATGCCTAAGCTATCTGGCTTATCGTTGCATCGATGTACGCATCCAAAACCTCATAAAAGTTATTTTACGGTCCTAGTGATGCGTGTCGTTCGTGCCAAATATAACCCGTAATCGAGTTACCAACCGCAAGGGTGTAGTAGTGGTAAATACGGGGTCGAATCCGCAGGACTTGAGTTACTCTAAGTTAACTAAATATGGGAGTTTTCAAATAAATATTAATTAAACTAATTAATCTAACTAAACTAATTAAATAAAATAACTAACTACTTTTAAACCAATTAATTAATAATTAATTAATACCTAAATAATACCTAAATCTCCAGTTCCACAAATCAGAATCAAGATTCAATGACAATCATGGTCTTCAATCTTTCCCAGAAAAATTATTAATTTAATTCTCCTAGATTAGCTATAGAAAATCGACAACTGCCAGAAATTCCTAGTTCCCCTAATCTCGATAGCCAGGACGTCCGCCACTAACTATTTCCCTAATTAATGTATAACCCTAGACATCCGCCAATCAGGTTTAATACACTAACCGCAGTAATATGGATCTATGGGAACACTAATCCTAGATACTTAGGATCGCGTCCGCTCCCGATTTAACCTAGATTCAATTGTTGTACATTCAAACACCGAAAGGGTTTTACGGCAAACGGGTGAATGTTTGTTACTTTATTGGTCTAAAAGCACAATTACACGGATACTAATATTCCAAATAACTATAGATTGTCCACCTAAAAGCATGCATTGGTCACATACATACCATAGATCTAAATCATAATCATTAAATCAACAACAATGAAATAGGAGAAATTAAATTAATTAAATAATAAAATAAAAAGATCTCACATAATATGCTATGAATCCATGATCCCGACTTGCTTCCCCTTCGACTTAGGCAAGAAATTGATTATGGGACATCATCTTCAAAAATCTATACTAAAAACTAATAATTAATCTCCAAAAAATACTAATTGGTTTAGATTCTAATAATACCTAGGTTCCTAATATATAAAAATACTCCAAATTGGTCTCGGATACTAATTTTAGGGGTTTGGTACGTGACTCGTGCGTCGAGGAGCATCGTAGGGGTGTTTTTGGCTTGAAAAACCGACTCTGCCACGTATCACGCGTGATTCGCTATTTTTCGTGTCGCCGCCACGTGTCCCCGTGATTCGTCCGTCCACGTCACCGCGCCGATTTGTCGCCGCGTGATTCGCGGAGCGTGCGTTCGTTGTGTGAGTGATGACTCGCCGCCGCGTGTCGCTTCCGGATTGGTGAACCCCTTATATTGACGTGTCGGGCCAATGAGACACCGCACGTGGCACCCACGTGGCTCGAGAGAAGAAAATCGCAACTCGCGCGAATAAGCGGGAGTGTGTGCTTTGTCGCGCATCCGAGGCCGATCGATGGTTTCTAAAATGAAGAGAAGTTTGATCTCTGGTGACATGGATCTCCTCGGCGACGTGTCGACGTGTGGCGTCCCCCGATTGATGGCGGTAATGAAGAATGCGACGAATGGCGACACCCGATTGGTGGCGTAGCGTGTTGACGTGTACTTTGTTGGCTTTGAATCGTGGTCTCGATTGGTCCTGAGGTACTTTTCATTGACGTGGCATGCTTTGATTGGATGGAACTCCATGTCCGCTATTCGACTCACCGCGCAACGCGTATTTCGAGGCAAACTGTCCGGCATCCGATCACCGCAAGTAAATACTCCATTTTGAGTATTTTTCCGCCACGAATTCAACCGCGCACTCCGTTTCACCTAAAAATGACCAAAAATATAATTAAATATATATTTTAAATACTTTTAATAATTAAACATATTAAAATAGACTATTAAATATATAAAAATACTAACTTATCAAATACCCCCAAACTTAAGACTTTGCACGTCCCGAGCAAAGGTGTAAATGACAACACAAACTAAACTAGACTCCTAATATAATAATAAATCCTATACCCGACCCAAATTCATGGAGTTCCTTTGGTTTACATAGTCACCAAATTAACAAGAAACTCAGAAAATTTCAGAGTTATGATATGTCGAGCCTCGCAACCCAAACACAATTAAGATCTCACTTTCAAAACATAGAATCGATCAATACAAAGGCCGTCAACTAATCACAAGTTTTATTAGTCTATACATTCAAGCACGCAAGTTCAAAATATTACTTAATATAGTGAAAGCACTCGAACTAAATATTTTATTTGAGGAGTTTCACAACTTCCGCCTTTATTCATTTTTATTTTCTTTTTTTTTATTATTTTTTTTCTTCTCCAAATTTTTTTCTTTTTTCAAGTAGTACGATCCCTGCTCCATTTCCTGCGGACCGCTTTTCTCAATTTTTCCCACCACAAGTTTCCCTGCTCCATTTCCTGTGGAAACTTGTAGGACACTCTACACTAATAAAACTCCTGTTAGTACTTCTCACTTTCACTATAATCAAGCAAATCCCCCAATGTGGGTTAAAACAATACAACTTGCATAAATTTGACCGTTTACTCATTTTCGTT
This sequence comes from Stephania yunnanensis, assembly GCA_039657365.1. Lineage (NCBI taxonomy): Eukaryota > Viridiplantae > Streptophyta > Magnoliopsida > Ranunculales > Menispermaceae > Stephania > Stephania yunnanensis. Next base: position 51,020,548 of record CM077588.1, on the reverse strand, counting down.
ATCTAGCACTAAGTCCAACCATCATCTAAGTCTCTAATCATGAAATCATAAAAATGCAGAGCTACAAACTTGATTAAATGTTTCTCCTAATTTTTTTCAAGTTTCAAGTTAAAAAGACAACTGTAATTTACTCATCCACAACCAAAGGCATGAACAAAGTTTCGGGTGACTCTAAATAAATAAAACATACTAAATATATACATGAAAGTGTATCAATTCCTAATGATATGAGAATGAAATGTGAATGGACAAGAAATGAAAGAAATGAAAGAAATGATATAAAACACCACCATTACCATCCAATATCCGCATATAACCGCATAATAAAAAAATTAAACGATCTCACCTGCGGTCTTTCGCAAAAAATCCATCCAAAACAATCCACAATCCCTAAAACACCCCAAACTTATTCCGAACCTTGTCCTCAAGGTTCAAAACAAGTCAAGGAGTCCACACATAGAAAACAAACAAGATGGTGAAAGAAGAACATGGATTAGAAAGTGATACAAGTTCATGAATAACAAGAAATTTCTAAAAACTAGCAGTGAACGCATTAAATCGCATATGTGAATGACTAAGGATACTAAAGAAAAATAATAATCATAACAAGAGCAAGAACTAGCAAATATAGGAATTAACTCAAAAAAAATTCCAATCAAGTCTTGCGAGCCCGAAGTTATTCAACTAAGGGTGAAATCAACAAGATGATGGAATGAGATTTAGGGTTTTGGGTTTTCTAAAAAAACCCGCCACTAATGTGGCGACTTAAGTTAGGTATGTCCCAACCAAGTCTCAAAACACCTAAAATCCTAAAAACATGTTAAGTCCTAAAAAGAAATGCTCAAATTATGCTAAAAGAATAATCCAAAGTCAAACCTACAAAATTCGGCTCTCCAACCCTCTATTACCTGTAAAAAAAAATAAAAAAATAAAGAAACCAAATTAGAGTGCTATAATAATAATAATAACTAAAACTTAACTAAAACTAAAATAAATGCAAGAAATAAAAAATAAAAATAAAGCTAGGGCTGCCTCCCAACGAGCCGCCTTTCTTTTAAGTCTTTGGCTAGACTTAGGATGATTGATCACGTGATGCCCTCTCCTTTAGAGATGTCGACAACGAATGACGCATCTACGTAATTGGGCAATGAAGCATGCACGCCCTCTTTCAGATTTAGGAGCTCATCCGGAACTTCCAACACGAATGAATCAATCGTATCAGGATCGTCCAACACAAAGGTGTCGGCAGTGTAGAAGATCTGCAAACGCTCCCTTACTTCCACCCCCTTATAAGGTGTACCATATGTGTATGGGAGGGTGGGTGGTCGTACCAACACCAGAGGTTGGTCTTCCTTGCTCTCTATCTGCTGCATCTCCGGCTTGTCTGAATCGACATCAATTTTCATCTCATTTTCTCCCTCATTTAAGGCAATGACAATCTCGGGCTCAATTTGAAAGAATTCATATTCTTTTGATATTTCCATCACATAGTCTTCAGGTTATATATCATCTCTCACCTCAAGATTTGTCAACGTATCATCACTCACATCCTCCTCTGGGGTAAAAGTGAAGGAAGTTTGCACGTCCGTCAAGGCTGGCAAACTGAAATCGATATTTTGAATCTCATTGCGAGTTCGCCAATTTTCAGGCAAACTTTCCATCACTTGCATCATCATATCGTTCAAGGAGAGGCTTTGATGACACCGTTGATTTCGTTCATGTTGAGGAGCTTGTGTGTGTGACATGAATCCAGAGAAGTCAGGTTGTGGCGGTGCATAGCTAGAGTAGTGGTAATTCTCATACTGTGGATTATATGGACAATTATGTGCGGAATGAGAATAATCTCCACAAATTTCGCAAACCTCGACCTGTTGCACAAAAGAATTCATGTTAATATTTTGATATCTATTTTGTGGCATACCTACCCCATTCACATTATAATAATGTGAATCTTCGTATCGACCATAATTATGGAGGTAGGAGGAGTCCATGTCGGGGTTGACTTGCACTTTACAAGAGGAGAAGAAGTGTTCCATTATGGAGAGTAGTCGGTCAAGTTTCTGGTCGGTGGAACTCGACATATTGTCTGCATACATGTTAAGAGCAAGGGACTAGACAGACAAAATAAAATAATAAAAAAAAATAAATAAATAAATAAATAAATAAACAAAGTAAACTAATAAAGAAAAGAAAAAAAAATAATAGTTACTAATCTAACTAACAAAGTAAAATAGTAAAGTAATAAAAAATAAAAAAAAAAAAAAAATAAAAAAAAAGTAAATAAACTAGCAGAATAGTTAAAAAAAAAACGTAAAATAAAAACTAAAAAACTAAAAAAAAAGTAAAAAAAAACTTAAAAACGAAAAGCTAAAAAAACTAACGAAAAAAAAAAAAAAAAACGTGACGAAAAGTAAAACGTAAAAAAAAACAAAACATAATTAATTAATTAATATAACCAGATTAAAAAAACGTAACTAATTGCCTACTAATCTATCTAAAACAAACTAATCAAGATAAATAGATTAACTAAACTAATATAACTAACTAACACCTAAACTCAAAGTAAAGACAAAGCAAAATTTGACGCAACATCGCCAAAATTTCGAGTTACCGCGTGTCGTAGTGGTAAATACGGGGTCGAATCCGTAGGACTTGAGTTACTCTAAGTTAACTAAATATGGGAGTTTTCAAATAAATATTAATTATACTAATTAATCTAACTAAACTAATTAAATAAAATAACTAACTACTTTTAAACCAATTAATTAATAATTAATTAATACCTAAATAATACCTAAATCTCTAGTTCCACAAATCGAATCAAGATTCAATGACAATCATGGTCTTCAATCTTTCCCAAAAAATTATTAATTTAATTCTCCCAGATTAGCTATAGAAAATCGACAACCGCCAGAAATTCCTAGTTCCCCTAATCTCGATAGCCAGGACGTCCGCCACTAACTATTTCCCTAATTAATGTATAACCCTAGACATCCGCCAATCATGTTTAATACACTAACCGCAGTAATATGGATCTATGGGAACACTAATCCTAGATAACCGGATCGCGTCCGCTCCCGATTTAACCTAGATTCAATTGTTGTACATTCAAACACCGAAAGGGTTTTACGGCAAACGAGTGAATGTTTGTTACTTTATTGGTCTAAAAGCACAATTACACGGATACTAATATTCCAAATAACTATAGATTGTCCACCTAAAAGCATGCATTGGTCACATACATACCATAGATCTAAATCATAATCATTAAATCAACAACAATGAAATAGGAGAAATTAAATTAATTAAATAATAAAATAAAAAGATCTCACATAATATGCTATGAATCCATGATCCCGACTTGCTTCCCCTTCGACTTAGGCAAGAAATTGATTAGCCGGACATCATCTTCAAAAATCTATACTAAAAACTAATAATTAATCTCCAAAAAATACTAATTGGTTTATATTCTAATAATACCTAGGTTCCTAATATATAAAAATACTCCAAATTGGTCTCGGATACTAATTTTAGGGGTTAGGTACGTGACTCGTGCGTCGAGGAGCATCGTAGGGGTGTTTTTGGCTTGAAAAACCGACTCTGCCACGTGTCACGCTGTGATTCGTCGTGTCGCCACGTGTCCCGTCGTGATTCGTCGTCCTGTCGTCACCGCGCTGATTTGTCGCCGCGTGATTCGCGGAGAAATCTGTGCGTTCCGTTGTGTGAGTGATGACTCGGCGCCGCGTGTCGCTTACGGATTGGTTGAACCCCTTATATTGACGTGTCTGGGCCAATGAGACACCGCCACGTGGCACCCACGTGGCTCAGAGAAGAAAATCGCAACTCGCGCGAATAACTGGGAGTGTTTGTTGTCGCGCATCCGAGGAGGCCGATCGATGGTTTCGAACCGAAGAGAAGTTTGATCTCTCGGTGACATGGATCTCCTGCCGACGTGTCGACGTGCGGCGCCCACGATTGATGGCGGTAATGAAGAATGCGACGTGGCGACACCCGATTGGTGGCGTTGGCGTGTTGACATGCGTGGCGAATGCCCACCCGATTGGTCCCGAGGTACTTTCTCATGACGTGGCATGCTTTGATTGGCCGGAACACCATGTGCTATTCGACCCACCGCGCAATTCGTATTCGAGGTCTCCGCATCCGATCACTGCAAGTAAATACTCCATTTTGAGTATTTTTCCGCCACGAATTCAACCGTGCACTCCGTTTCATCTAAAAATGACCAAAAAATATAATTAAATATATATTTTAAATACTTTTAATAATTAAACATATTAAAATAGACTATTAAATATATAAAAATACTAACTTATCACCTAGCATTTGAAAATTTATCAATTTCGTGTCATTATTACTTATTCACAATTTATAAGTTGGTCGAAATCGGTCGAAATCGAATTCGAGACCAATTTACCAATTTTGCGATTTTCGAGGTAATAAAAGTCGCGTCCGACGGTTCGAATATTTTATGTTTCATAGAAATTTATTAATTTCTATTTATTTTATCGAAATATAATTTTTTGAGATTTTTTATAATCTTTTTGGAATTTTCCTGAATTTTTTCATATTTTATCTATTTTCTGGAAATTTAATTTATTAATAGATATATATATATATATATATTATTTATTATTTTATTATTATTTTTAGGGTGGGTCCGAGTCAACCTGAACCGGTCCCCATCGGGTCAGGGTCGGCTCGACATATGGGTTCGGGTCGACCCGACTCGACTCCTATCTTCTTCCTCATCGCGTCAAACAGATCTTCTGCTCAATTTTTTTTTCTTTGAGGCGTTGGGGTTGGCTCCCATCCCCGACCCCAACGGGTTTTGATGGCAGGGGAGATACCCCTGCCATCTCCCCACACTCTAGCTCGGCCATGGAGGCCGATCCTCCATGGCCATGACCACCAAACGCAACAACAACAACAACAACAACCGACAACACAACAACAACGACAACAAAATCAACTCACCTTGGAGCTCGGTCTCTCTCTCCCGGTCTCTCTCCTTCTTCCTTATTCTTCTTCCCAGTTTCTTTTCTTTTTTCTCTGCGTTTTTATTCTCGAGAGAGCAAAAAAAATAAAAATGAGATAAGGTTGGACTTATGGGTATATTTGACTTATATATATATATATATATATATCTTTGGGTGCTTGAAGCTTGAATGTGAGCCACTCATTTTTTCATTTTTTTTTGAAATTTGATTTAACTAATTACACTTACCACACGAGCTGCTGCCTCGGGTCCTCGTCTCGGTATCTGCATACCCGTAAATGACTCAGTAGTCTACGCATATACAATACACTAGGCATACAACACACAAATATAACATTTACCTCGGCCATCGCGCCTCGGTAGTGACACGTATTTCGCTGTAGGTCCCATGTCACGGGTCATTTTGTCCTAAATAACAAATTAAACGTGTATTAATTATTTGGGTCGTGACATATCTACACATATAAATAAAAGGTGAAACCCTAAAAACGAAATAAAATTTTCGTTTCACAAATTTTGAGTTCTTTGGATTTAGGGAGAGAAAGAAAAATCGTTTTCAATCTCTCTTGGTGCTGGCACTCCAAATTATGGTCACCGTTCGTGTGTGGATTTCTGATAGAGGACACACACTTCGATTCTTTTGGGGTTTTTCAAAATTTGTTTTGAGTTTTTCGCTGCATATGAACGTAAAAAACCCAACGAAATATGGGCAAGATACTTTGAAGGGTATAAAGATTGAAACAAATGTATTTAGAAATCTTAGGCTTTCTTTATAAATAGTAAAGTCATCGCAGATACAAAACAACCTTTGAGAAATCAATTGTTCATTGCATTCAAAGTGAGATAAGAGAAAATATTCTCTTTAGTTTTTTTTTATACACACTAAACTAATGAGACTTAGCCGAAACACCGAGGGGATCTCGAACACCAAAGGAACTTGAGATTTCGTGTAAGTGCAAGTGCAAGGGGGAGTAATTAGTGTAATAGAACTTGGTGATGGATTACTAGCTAGGTGAAGGATCGCTAGTTAGAAGTTCTATGTAAATCTATAATCATTTTCTTAGTGCATTTACACCTGGACGTGACCCCGCAGACGTAGGACGAGAGGTCCGAACCGCGTAAACAATTCTAGTGTGTCATTTATTTACTGCAAATTATTTTTTCTCACTACTTTTCATTTTCTCCAAACAAGCGGCTCGTATCTGTGCCCACAACACCTATATATGCAAGGCTACTGTGATGGCCACAAAAAAATCTATCGGACATATTATTTCTACATTAGTGCCAAGATAGACAGCCTAAATCTATGCTCACAACAACTATATGTATAAAGCTATTGTTTGTGCCCATAGCAAAATCCGTTAAACTGAGATATTGTGTTTTTATATTTTGTATCAAAGCCATTCGCCTATACCCTTTGTTGGGTCGAATAAGGCAGATCCCGATAGCAACAATATCTCAATCTCTCCAATCAGATCAACCTAAAGAAGTGTCAACCACGAGATCTCCACTGCTCAAAACTATCTCATGCTACAACTATATTATAGTATTTATTTTCTCGCCGCTCTTACTACTGTTGCGAAGTTTGTAGCTTTTGATATGATAGTTGTTCAACATATAAGTTGTTCTTTTTTTTTTGCTAGTTCGGTTGTATCGATTGATGAGTCAATTGTTTTTCTTGTTTCAAATTTTTAGTTAGTTGTTTTTCTCCTTTTGATATCTCCCCAAAGCACCTTTTGTTTTTCTCTGTCCATAAAAGGGAAGATACTAGGCTTAGATATAGGGGAGAAACACCTTTTTTGAATCACATACACTTTTAATTTATTTTGTATTAAACTCATACATGATTTATGTTAGTTTTTAAACTCATGCGTCTCATTCATGTTGCATGAGTATTTTTGTTTAACATAACATTTGCACATTCACTTGATGCATATCTAATCCATTTACTTAGTTGTGACACACATATAACAAAGAGGGAGATTGTTAAAACATAAATTCCCTAGAAGTTGTCATTGTGTGTTACACCTTAAGCATCGATTCTTAGTGGAACATATTGTGTCACTAATAGTCCATTTAGTTATTTCCTTGTATAGCTTTGCTCATGATATCACCATGTAGGCCCGAAGAATATATGTACAACTCACTGGATCTTTGAAGATCACAAAAATGTTTTTGCGAGATCCCGTGTATCTACCAAAGATTGACAAACATTTACAAGATAAAGAAATAATGATCATGCTCAGATTCCTTGTTTCAAACGAGATGCAGAAAAAGGAAACTGGAGATTTAGAAAATCAATTATTTCCTAAACGATTAAAAGGAAAGAAAAATATGGGCAAGATACTTTGAAGGCGGTAAAGATCGAAACAAATGTATTTATGGATTTTTTTATAAATAGTAGAGTCATCAGATATGCAAAACAACCTTTGAGAAATCAATTGTTCATTGTATTCAAAGTGAGATAAGAGACAACATTCTCTTTAGTTTTTTATACACATTAATATGCTAAGGGGACTTGGCCGAAACACCGAGGGGATCTCGGATACCAAAGGTTCTTGAGATTTCGTGTAAGTGCAAGGTGTAAGAGAAGTGATTAGTGTAATAGAACTTGGTGAAAGATCACTCGTTAGGTGAGGGATCACTAATTAGGAGTTCTATGAAAAATCTGTAATCATTTTTTTAGTTCATTTACACCTAGGCATATCCCCGCAAACATAGGACGGGAGGTCCGAACTGCATAAACAATTATCGCGTGGTATTTATTTACTGCAAATGATTTTTCTTGTTGTTTTTCATTTACTCTAAGACAGACAGCCCGTATCTGTGCCCATAATACCCATATATACAAGGCTACTGTTTGTGGCCACAACAAAATCTGTCGGACATTGTTTCTACATGTGCCAAAACAGGCAGCATGTATCTGTGTCCACAATAACTATATGTACAAAACTACTATTTGTGCCCACAACAGAATCTGTTGGTCTGAGATATTGTGTTTTACAACTCTTAAGAGTAGTGTTATTTAGAGTTATGAGACTTTAAAGTTTTTTTTTTTTTTTTTTAATTTCAAAATCATCTTCAAGCAATTAATGAAGCCAACATAATTACTAGTAAAATTCCTATGATAATACTCAAATATTTGTAAAAATTTTAAAAACCTCAATATAAGTCCAAGTTGTTGTGAATTGAGTTGGAACTTGCTAAGAACTAGAGAAGGAAAATAGAAGATTAAGAACTTCTACTACTACAAACTACTACTACAAAGGAGAAGAGAATAAATGAGATAGTTGGAATGAGAAGTTTCCATTCAACTTGGTGTGTTTTTACAATGAGGTTGGCACCGCTTGTGTGCGCAAACAAAAAGAGAGAGAGAGGAGTGAGAGCGCGGCGCGAAAGAGGAGAGATGAGGGAGCCGAGAGAGGAGGGAGCGCAAGAGCGAACAAAGTTCGTTTCGCGTGCGGCGGTGTAGGCGATCGATCCGGTCGGAGTTCGGATTCGCGCGAAACGAGGCGATCCGATGGCGAGAGACCGGACGAGGAGTACGATTTTGTTCAAGGTGGTGGCGATCGGCGACTCGGGCGTCGGGAGCGCGAGAGAGGAGAGACGATGGAGCGCGAGAGAGGATGGAGTGCGAGAGAGGAGAGACGAGGGAGCTCGAGAGACGAGGAGCGGCGAGACGAGGGAGCGGAGACGAGGGAGCGCGGAAAGGAGGGAGTGCGAGAGAGGAGAGACGAGGGAGCGGAGAGACGAGGGACGATGGAGCGCGCGGAGAGACGAGAGAGGAGAGATGACTCACGGAGTGAGCGAGCGGGCGGAGGGAGAACAGAGGAGTGAGAGAAGTGAGAGATTTTTCTTTTTTTTTTTATATAGGCCATTTGGTGATGATGATAAATGTACTTCATACAATGTATATAAGCAACACATACACCCCATGTCATACAACACATCACAAGCAACATAGACAATATATGGAAGAGTTGGTGTACATTGAAGAGGATTACAAGTTACATGACAATACATAGACAAGTGGAGGTACTATTAAGTGAGAAATACAAGTTACATGACTACACAATATGTTAGTGTACATGCATGGTCATTCATATTCCATAACACTCCCCCTTGGATGACACTTGCTTAGAGATTGTGCCTCGTTAAAACTTCTACTAAGAAAAACCCTGTGGGAAAAAATATAGTAAAAGAAAAAGAGTACACTATTCTCATAAATATTAAGATGGGTATAATATTGTTAAGATTGCCTCATTAAAAACCTTGCTAGGAAAACCCGATGGGATAAAACTATAGCTAAGGGAAAAATAGTGCAATACACTAATCAATAACTCACCCCATGTGAACATGGGTGAAACTTGTTAAGTTTCTTTACTTGCAATGTCTTTAAGTTTAGCAAGTCAATACCATATGTAAGCCTTTTAAATGTCGTAGTTGGTAAGACTTTTGTGAATAAATCAGCAAGATTATCACTCGATCGGATTTGCTTGACATCAATTTCACCATTCTTCCGAAGCTCATGCGCATAAAAGAATTTTGGTGAAATATGTTTTGTTCTGTCCCCTTTTATGAATCCTTCACTTAATTGTGCAATACATGCTGCGTTATCTTCATATAATATGGTTGGAGAATTTTTTATTGAAGACAATCTACATGATTCCTGAATATGTTCAATCATGTTTCTCAACCATACACATTCACGACTTGCTTCATGAATTGCAAGTACTTTAGAATGGTTGGAAGAAGTAGCAACCATAGTCTGCTTTACTGACTTCCACGATACAACAGTATTACCACATGTGAATACATATCCCGTTTGAGAACGGGCCTTGTGGGGATCAGATAAAAATTCAGCATCAGCATAACCTTGGATTCAATTTTACTCCTCTCGAGTAGAATAAACCCTTGTCACTTGTTCCTCGAAGATATCGAAAAACATGTTTAACGTCATTCCAATGTCTTCGAGTTGGTGAAGAGCTATATCTTGCTAGTAGGTTGACAGCAAAAGCAATGTCAGGTCTTGTACAGTTTGCAAGATATATAAGTGCACCAATTGCACTTAAATATGGTACCTCCAGACCAAGGAGCTCTTCATCACTTTCATGAGGTCGAGATTGATCCTTATCCACTTCAAGTGATCTGACAACCATTGGAGAGCTCAATGGATGCGCCTTGTCCATATGAAATCTTTTTAATATTTTTCAATATAATTTGATTGATGGACAAATACTCCATTTGAAAAATGTTCAATTTGCAAACCAAGACAAAGTCTTGTTTTTCCAAGTTCTTTCATCTCGAATTCCTTTTTCAAGTATTCGGATGTTCTAACGATGTCGTCGTGGTTTCCCACTATATTTAAATCATCAACATATGCAGCAATAATCACAAATCCTGTTGATGATCTTTTAATGAAGACACATGGGCAAAGCGGATTATTTAAACATCCTTCTTTCTGTAAATAATCACTAAGACGTTTGTACCACATTCGTCCGGATTGTTTCAATCCGTACAACGACCTTTGTAATTTTATAGAGTGCATGTTATGAGGTTTTGATTTTATTTCTTCGGATATTACAAATCCTTCAGGGATTTTCATATATATCTCACTATCTAGGGATCCGTACAAATATGATGTAACGACATCCATTAAATGCATATCAAGCCTTTCGGAAACTACAAGGCTTATCAAGAACCAAAATGTAATTGCATCTATAACAGGAGAATATGTTTCCTCATAATCGACGTTAGGCCTTTGTGAGAAACCTTGAGCTACAAGTCTTGCTTTGTACCTTGTAACTTCATTTTTTTCGTTTCTCTTTCGTACAAATACCATTTATATCCAATAGGTTTTACGTCATCTGGCGTTTGAACAATCGGTCTAAAAACCTCTCGTTTCCTTAACGAGTTTAGCTCTGCTTGGATAGCATCTTGCCATTTTTGCCAATCAGGTCTTTTTCGACATTCGTCCACTGATCGTGGTTCTAGATCATCATCATTTTCACATATTTCAAAGGACACATTGAAAGCAAATATATCATCAGGAACAATTTTATTTCGATCCTAATCTTACCAGAGTTTAAATAATTTATTGATATCTCATTATTTTTATCTTTTTCCTCATTTTCTAGAGGCAGTTGTTCCTCGTCAGAATCAACTTGTTCTGACAAATCCTTATCAAAGGATTCTTGTGCTTTCTTAGGAGTATTTTGATTTACATTTATTTTTACTCCCGTTTTCCTCTTTCGAGGAATTGTATCCTTTGAACCAACTGGTCTTCCACGCTTTAAGCATTTCGTTGGTTCTCGTGCATTTTGTTGCACAGAGACATAATTCTTGCAGGAGCATTTACAGGCTAGAATATGTGATTTTGTCACTTGTTTTGCATCATTAAATGCATCAGGTAATTGATTTGCGATTTGTTGCAAATGAATGATCTTTTGAACTTCAAGTTCACACTGATTTGTACGTGGATCATAATGTGATAAAGTCGATGCATTCCAAGCAATTTCGCGCCATTCATTTTGAATCAATTTCTTATCTCCCCCTAATAATGGGAAAATTGCTTCATCAAAGTGACAATCAACAAAACGTGCAGTAAATAAATCTCTTGTTAAGGGCTCAATGTATCTTATAATGGACGATGAGTTAAATGCAACATAAATCCCAAGTTTTCGTTGTGGGCCCATCTTAGTTCTATTGGGAGGTGGTATATGAACATACACTGCACAACCAAAAATTCTCAAGTGTGAAATATTTGATTGTCGACCTAAAATGAGTTGCATAGGGGAATGTTCATGGTATGCAGTAGGCCTATAATGAATGATAGATCTTTGCATGAAGATCGCATGTCCCCAAACTGAAGTTGATAACTTAGTTCTCATAATTAAAGGTCTGGCAATTAATTGAATGCGTTTGATCAGAGATTCTGCCAAACCATTCTGGGTATGCACGTGTGGGACATAATGTTTAATGGTAATTCCTATAGACATGCAATAATTTTTAAATGCTTGAGATTGAAATTCTTCGGCATTATCAAGACGGATGGTCTTGATTGGGTTTTCAGGGAATTGTGCTCTTAACTTAATGATTTGCGCTAAAAGTCTAGCAAATGCAACATTGCGGGTCGAAAACAAACAAACATGTGACCACCTAGTTGATGTATCTATCAAAACCATGAAATATCTAAATGGTACACACAGTGAGGATGAATGAGTCCACATATGTCTCCCTGAATGCGTTCTAAAAAAATTGGAGATTCCGCACCAATTTTACTTGGGGATGGTTTAACTATCAATTTACAATTAGAACAACTAACACAATTATAATCACCAGCTGAAAATATTTTTTAACTCCTTAAAGGATGTCCATGCGAATTATTAATTATTCTTCGAATCATTGATGATCCTGGATGACCAAGCCGGTCATGCCATAAAATGAATGTCTTTGGATCATTAATTTTCTTATTTAAGACGACATTCGTTTCGACATGCCTTATATGAGTAAAATATAATTTAGAGGATAAAGCTCGAGAATTTTTCTAACATTTCTTTTTTCCCATTTGAAACCAATGTGACATAGAGAAATTCTCTATTATTTTCGTTCATGGTTTCAATGTGATATCCATTTTGTCGAATATCTTTAAAGCTGAGTAAATTTCTTCTGGATTTTTCTGAGTATAAGGCATTGTCAACATGAATTGTTGTTCCCCCAGGCAACATAATATTTGCTCTTCCAGAACCATTAATCAAATTGGAGATGCCATATATTGTTTGAACATTAGCCTCAGCTAAGTTCAAAGTGGAGAAATATTTTTTGTTTTTAAGGATTGTGTGCGTTGTAGCACAATCAACAAGACATATATCGCTCTTATTTGATTCATGATTTGAACACATGATTTGTTGATCCATCTAGACAAATAATGTTTGACAAATTAGAAAAAGAGTCATATTTCGTTCATAATAAGAAACTAGTGCATATAACTAAGAAGCATAACATAAATCAGTACATAGAATTATTTAAAATCGTTACATATAATCATTAAAAATATCGAGATTAGTGTTTGGATCATCATGAAAATTTGGGACATCCATATAATTGATGTCCGACGAGCCATCTCCGATAGTGAAGTTCATCTCAACTGTTTTGCCTTTCACCTTTAAGGAAGGTTGATAAAGATCAATAAAATGCTTAGGCGTGCGGCATACATGAGCCTAGTGGCCTTTTAGACCACACCTATGACATGGTTGGTCACGATTACGAGCATGCCCATTTTCAGCAATATTTTTTCCCTTATTCTGAACAGCATCATTCTTATTCCATTTATTTTGGAACTTATTGCCACGAAATTTAGAATAGGGCTTGCCACGATCTTTGCTTATTGATCATTTCTCATTTCCACGTCTGTGGTTTTTCTTTTCATGACCCTTTTTCTGGTCATTATAGGATGCTACATTTGCTTCATTAATTGAAGCGAAACCAGTTGGACGGGAGTTGTGGTTCTTCAATAGAAGCTCGTTATTTTGTTCAGCCACCATGATACAAGAAATTAATTCCGAATATTTTTTAAATTGGCGCACTCGATATTGTTGTTGCAACAACTGATTCGAGGCATGAAAATTACTGAATGTTTTTTCCATCATTGCCTCATTAGATATTTTTTCTCCACAAAGCCTCAAACGAGAGGTAATATTAAACATGGTGGAGTTATACTCACTGACTGTTTTGAAATCTTGCAGCCTAAGATTCAGCCAGTCGTTTTGAGCTTTTGGAAATATCACCGTCTTTTGGTGATCATATCGCTCTTTCAAGCTTAACCACAAGGTGAGAGGATCTTTTATAGTGAGATACTCACTTTTCAGGCCTTCATGGAGATGATGGCGAAGGAATATCAGTGCTTTCGCACGGTCTTGCTTTGATGTTTCATTTCCTTCTATAATAGTTTCTCCTAAGTCCTTAGCTTGGAGATGTATCTCGGCATCCAGTTGCCATGGCAAATAATTATTTCCAGTGATATCAAGAGCAACAAATTCAAATTTTTGAAGGTTTGCCATAGTCTGAAAATATGTCAAGAAATTGAGTAAATAGTTTTTCTCTTTTATAAAAAATAAATAATATACGATTTAATATATGTTCACAACTTGATTATTAATATGCAAAATGTACTACTTGTATGAGTTGGTGGGACAACCTCCAGGTTGGGTGGTGAGACGAAGTCTACTTAAAACCATGCCTCCTCGAATGGGATAACCCGTCTCCCTTTCAATGTTTATCTTTACCGGGGACGAGACTTACCCATTATCAACCCAAAGTCATAACACTATTTGCAATATAAAAAATCAAGAATAGAGCATAATTAATCATTTGTAGTATAGCGAGAAAACTAGATATGTCACATATTAACTTTTGATTTCTGATGTAGAAGATCGTACAAGACGCAACTACAGAACATACTTTCGCAATCGGTGACGTTATAATACATAGTATATGAATAAAGTATGCATATAAAAGTGAAGCATGTAATAAAAGGAAGCAACCATGATAATATAGAAATAAACTGAACTCATAAAAGTTATACCTTCCTAGTTTTGTCTCCTTAACAAGCCTTCTTGAACTTCGGGATCTCCTTAATGTTAGAGCAAGCTCGTGCTGATAACGTGTTGTGAATTGAGTTGAAACTTGCTAAGAACTAGAAAAGGAAAATAGAAGACTAAGAACTTCTACTACTACGACAAACTACTACTACAAAGGAGAAGAGAAGAAATGAGATAGTTGGAATGAGAAGTTTTCATTCAACTTGGTGTGTTTTTACAATGAGGTTGACACCCTTTATATAGGCCATTTGGTGATGATGATAAATGTACTTCATACAATGTGTACAAGCAACACATACACCCCATGTCATACAACACATCACAAGCAACATAGACAATACATGAAAGAGTTGGTGTACATTGGAGAGGATTACAAGTAACATGACAATACATAGATAAATGGAGGTACTATTAAATGAGAAATACAAGTTACATGACTACACAATATGTTGATGTACATGTATGATCATCCATATTCCATAACATAAGTAAATTTATTGATAAAAACAAATAGTATTTTTTCCCACGAGAAAGTAAGGGGCTAGGCTCGCTTAAACTTTTCTTCCCACGAGATTCCTTATCTTGTAAAACGTGATGAACATGATCAACAGTATGATACACGTGCGCTATTTGATTCGACAACTGTTACCAACTACGTACGTAAGGGCACATCACATGAGCTCAAAAAATTCGTTATTACGTACATTATATATATATATAGAACCAAGAGTACTATAAATATATGCTCATGAATTATACACATAAGGCAATTGTACACATAAGTTGATAATGACGAGGCACACCTCATCGAATGCGATTATACCACGAGTAACACTGAACTCCGGTCACAAAATGCCTCCCGTAGCAGTTGGAACTCAAATGTACCCCGTAATCAGTGGCGTATCTACATGGGCCTTGCCCTGGGCTGCAGCCCAGGGCAAGGCCCAATTTTTTTTTTCTTTTTTTTTGTTTCAGCCCAAAAACACATTTAAGCCCACCCCAAAAATCTCCCAAACCCTACGTTAAGAATAAAAAAATTAGCAACGCACATACGGCCAAAACGAATGCACGACCAAAAAAAAAACTTTTGGCACATTCGCGCCATTCTCACACTCACCGAATGTAAGTTGTTTACATTTTTTGAAGTTTTTTGGAGCAATATCTTTTCAAATTCTATTGTCTTGTGTCTTCTACCTCTATTCTTTTTGTGTTTGAAGAAACCAATCCATCTCTTTGGGATTAATTTCATTGCTCCACGTTTATTTTTTTCATTAGATTGCACTATATTACAAGGATAGATTAACGGTTCTTTTACAAAGTGCGAGCAAAGAGGTATGTTAGTTCATAGATTTTTTTTTGTTTGTATGTCTTTTTTTGAAGGGATATTTTTTTAATGTGGAAATCATTGATCAAAAATATATGCTAGTTCTTAATTTTTCTTAACTTGTTGGTTTTTGATGTTTTGTTAGTTGGGTTTTTTTTTTTTTTTTATAAGAAAGAGATTGATTGTATAACTATGTTGTCAAAAATCTCATATTTTTATACAGTTCAACATAATCTGTTGATTTGATGTCTAGTAATGAATGTCCAAATGGATGAAAATGAAGTTAGCAGGTAAAATGCCTTAGATATAAAGATAAGACTCATCGGAGCCTTACCATCATTTCTCATATAAAGAGGCAATAAATCATTAACATGTCGAAGTTCAAGTTAATCTCACCCATTTTACCACATCCAAGTTCAATCACATTCCTTCTAATTATGTCCCAACTCAAATTGTAATGGGTTAGAAAAGCACTATATAAATTGTCCATATAATGCTAGAACTAAAATTTTTGGAAATTGAATTTGTTATGGTAAACAAAAAATAGTCAAATAAAGGTTACGTGGGTACTTTTAGATTAAGAAAGTTAAGTAAATGAGTTCTAATAGGTCAGGGTGTTCTAAACTTCGGACTCGGGATAAGGATTAGGGGGTTTTGCATAGATCGGACACAAGGCTATTTTTTAAATGTCTATCTAAAAATCCAATGGTCTCTGTGTGCCTTCTGTTAAGAAAAATGTATAATTAAGATAAAAAAATTAATTTATTATGTATATAAATTAGCAACATTAGTCATTTTTATTTTATTTTTATGTTTCACATGTTTTTTTATATTTTTAATTTATAGCCCAGGGCTATCAAAAATCCTGGATTCGCCCCTGAGTACAAGAAGGCGATTTTGGACGCCATTGAAGTCGGCTATCGCGCCATCGATACGGCGGAACTGTACCGTGCTGAGGAAGGCATTGGTGCAGCCATAGCCGAGGCCCTGGAGAGAGGGCTCATCAAGGATCGCGATGAGCTCTTCGTAACCACCAGGATATGGTGCAACAATGCTCATCCCGACCGCGTTTTGCCCGCCCTCCGAGAGTCTCTTAGGTCAGGGAAAGTGATCGACTCACATACTATACATTAATTATTTGATGCATACATACATAGATACATTTTTTTTTTTAATCGGAAAGTTGATACTTACATTCGTTATAGTAAAGCGGTCAGATTTTTTGTTCACATTTCGTCAATGTAAAACACAAAAGAACAACATTAGGTTTTTGTTTTCTGGAAAAAACTAATAATAAAAAATGGGTTTTTTATTTTTGTGATAAAAGAGTCGAGGTGCATCTTAATTGAAGATACAACTATGTGTTTTGATTTGTGCATGTTTTTGATACACGCATGGGATCAATGTGTGGGTTTATATGTAGCATTTTTGTTACTAATTAATTACTGATGACAAGGTATACCATTTTCCTTCCAACATCTGGACTAATGGTAGAAGGGTCCTCTTGTTGGTCCCCATAAGATTAATCGGGCCTTTAATTGAAAGGGGCTGAAACGGTTCAGATACGCCTTGTATTTATTCCTTTTAGCTATTAGTAAATAAAGTCTCGTTGTTATAAATAAAAAAAATTACTAATGACAAGTACTCATTATTGTAATTATTGTAGGAAGCTGCGTTTAGAGTACGTGGACATGTTTATGATCCATGTACCAGTCACATCGGAAGCAGACGTCTTGTTCGACTTTGGAGACTCTCCAATTTCTCAACTTGACCCGAAATCAGTATGGCCAGCAATGGAGGAGACTCAAAAGCTAGGCCTGGCGAAATCCCTTGGAATATGCAATTTCTCAACCAAAAAGCTTGAGGAACTACTGGCCCACGCAGAGATCATCCCTGCTGCTCATCAGGTTAATTATTTTGTTCCTAACATTTTTTTCGGCCCCTCCTTGCTTAGATTAACACTATTCTCATGATTGGCGAGACTCAATCTATGAACATGTGGGCCTTGTCTACTAATTTTTACAATGTGCTGAGTAATAGTTCTCCTTCCAATCATTTTTATAAGTTACCTAAAAAAACCCTCAAATATAAGCCGTTTTTAGAATTCTAGAAAATTTTGAGCACTGTTGCGTGCACCATAATTATTTATAAGGGCACTCCAAAATACATATAAAGTGGTACACTTTTGGGGTGCCCTCATAAACAATTGAGGTACACATAGCGCCGACAAATTTTTTTTTTATCTCTTTACTCATTTTACTCCTAACATTTAATTGCAATTAAATACTTATTCGATTTTTATTGGATAAAATAGAGAATTAGGGTAGTTAACCATGTAATTAAAGCACAAACAAGAATGTACTTTGTAAGCAGAATTAATGATTCCTTAATATATTTGTTTTGGATAAAACGGCTTATATTATTGATAAGAGGAAGTAGTTTGCTACCTTAATTAATGTATCTATCATGATATGAGATTTAATTGATTGCATTTGTCTTATATATATAGATGGAGCTACATCCAGCTTGGTACAATAAGAAACTCATCAACTTCTGCAAAGAGAAGGGTATACAAGTGGTTGGTTTTTCTCCGCTAGGAGGTAAAGAAAGGGGGTCGGACGTCATTATGAGCAATGCCCTGCTCAAGGAGATAGCCGAGAAGAAAGGAAAGAGTCTTGCTCAGGTAGTGGATTGTTTTTTTTTTACACACGTACACTAAGTCACTCACAGTTATGATACATAGCACTATATAGTATAGACATACATTACTGCCGACTCAGATAGACTGACCTTAATAATGCAATGAGCAAAATTCAACAAAAAATAAATAAAATGACCCCACACAATATTGATGCACGTACCTATATAATTAGACCTCTTTTTTGACGTAATTAAGGTTAATATGTGATCGTTAATTCTCTTTTTACTGATATGTTTTTTGTATATGTTGATTATTGAACAGATTTCTTTGAAGTGGGTATATGAACATGGAGGTTGCATGGTGATGAAAAGTTTCAACAAGGACAGGTTGAAGGAGAATTTGGATATATTCGAATGGGGGCTAACTGAGGAGGAGCTTAAGCAAATAGCAAGCATCCCCCAGAAAAGAGAGCACGATGTGTCTGACTGCTTTGTGTATCCTAGCAGTCCTTTCAAGACGCTAGAAGAATTTTGGGATGGTGAAGTGTGAATTAATTAACACGGCAAATGCATGCTAGGGTGACATATATTATATAAAGGTGCATTGGACACACATATAGGGCCACGATTCCAGGGACTTCAATAACAATTTATCAAATTAAATAATGTCTCCCAGCATTTTCCTTTAAGAGTTAATTATTGTCTTAATTAGTTGGCTTCAAAAAGAAAAAAAAAATTATTGTCTTAGTTCAGGAGTTTAATTTAATTATTGTTGGCCATGTGTCTTTAATTATATATGTAGCCTATTTAAGAGCATCTCTAATGCGTAATGTCGATTGATATGGAAGGAGTACCTCTTAAGCTAATTTAAGTGCAGTGGGGCCAAGGTTAAGGTTTGTGATGGACTGCTACTGACAATGAGGGATGCACGGAGGCCAGAGAGCCCTGTCCGGAGAAGAGTATGTATACGGAGATGGAGATACAGACATACAAGGAGAAGGTTGCGATAGTGTACCAGACGATCTTGGGGGAGGAGGTTCTTTTGTTGAAGGAGACACCTGGGTTACGAAAGATGAACGTGGTATTCCTTAGTTGAAGCGCGATTGGATAACTCGATGGTGGTAAAGCTGATGATGGGCGGTAAAATTGTAACGAACCAATATTTATTGACGCCGTTATTTAGACTTTTTTTAGACTTGGACGCTAGCTCATGCCACTACAAGAATATGGAGGAATAACATGAAAAAATTGTGACAGACAAAATCTGTTGCTAAACAGCAACAAATCAGTAATAGTTTTGCATAGATAGTCTGTTTGACTCGGTTGACCGAATAGCAATAATTCAGTGACATATTTGTAACAAAAATTGTGACAAATGGTATTTTGTCACATATTTGTCGCTGATTTCTCCCGCCATAAATTTCCCGCCAAGTTCGTGACAGATGCGCGACAGATTTTAGCGCAACAGAAACAAGTCTGTTGCTGATCTGTAGCGAAATCTGTAACAGATCTGAGACGGATCAGCGACGAGCAATCAGTCGACAGATTGATCTGTCGTTACCCAAAAGGGTAAAATCAAATCCGCCTCGACCCCTCTCTGTGTAAACAACTTTTCTCTTCTCCGCCGCCGTTGGACGTTCCCCGCCGCCGCACGAGACTCGCCACCACCGTCGTCGTCGTCGTCCACTGACATCGTCGACGTCGATCGCGACTCGCCGGCTCTGTCATTGCTCGAGATTGTCGACACCGCGGGTTGCGCCGCCCCTGCTCGAGATTGTCGTCCGCGCCATGCTAGCTGCGTGATCTTCTCCTCGGCGCTGCGTCACGCCGTCGTGATCGCCCTTTCGCATCCTCGCGGGTTGTCCGTCGTCGATTCTCGCCGCTACCCCCACATTAAAGACCGCCGCTAGCCACCGCCATATGGCTCGCGACGTTTCGCACTTGCTCACCCCCTTTCCTCCGCCATTGCCGGGCCCACTCCTCGCTGCTTGGGCCGGCTCTCTGGCTTCTTTGCGCTCCCGACTCCTCCACGGAGGTCTCCATAACGACGTTTCCGCGACTTGCATTAGCTTCACCCCGGTGGACAAGCACGAAGGCATAACAATTCTGGTTTGCGTTTTCTTAAACTTCTATTTTGGGATTTTGGTTGAATTTTGTTTTCATTACTACCGAAATTAGGAAATCTAAGTTTTCCATTTTATATATCAATGAAATCGCACGTGTGTTATCCGTAGCATTGGAACAACCTGCTAAACAACAACAAACCAACAACTCAACAATCTGTTGCTAAACAACAACAAATCAACAACTAAACCATCTGTTGCTAAACAACATCAAATCAACATCTGATCAATCTGTCAGCTAAACATAAACAAATCAACAACTGAACAATTTGTTGCTAAACAACAACAAATCAACAAGTAGAACAAATTGAATTTGCATTTAGGTAGTTTAAATTTTCATTTAGCTTGTCATATGATAATTATCATTTACTATTGTTAAGTTTAGTTCATATATACTATGTTCATTGAATAATAATACAGTAAATTAATAAATATGTACATTGTTTAAAGTATTGTTTGGCAGTGCATTTCCAACGAAAAATGATATCTTATTGAGTTATAACTAATATATTCTTATAATGTTTATTAATTGTGATTGTCATTTAGTTGGTACGTATTTATATTTGAAATCTCAATACTATATATATGTTAGGAATTGAAGAATATTTAGATTTATTTGTCAAATCAAGAAAAGTATATTAATTTATTATACTTCATTAGTAAGAATTGATAAGAAATGTCGAGAGTATATGGAGATTTTGGAAAAATAACTTGAGCAATTCATGGTGAGGAAAAAAATTATATAATGTTGGTACATAGCATGTTTGTAGAGAAAGCACACCTGAAGAAGCTTAATCGTATTTCCCTTTGAGCTTTTAAATTATATATTGTTTATATTAATTGTGATTGTCATTTACTTGATACTTACTAGGTACGTAGCTATATTAGAAATCTCAAGATTATATATAATCCAATTTAATGAATATTAATTTGAATTATTTTCTAAAAATATAGTAAGTTTTTAGGATTTATATTTTTTAATAGTTGATAAGATTTATCCATTTATCGGTTGAAAAACTTAGGATCGAGATGTCTACTAATCGAGAATGGATGTATAGTCGTATTGAAAATGGCTTTACTCGATGAGAGTTCAAAAACGGCGTGAATGAGTTCATCACATACGCAAAGACGCACTGTAAGACATTCGCCACTAGAGAAAAATTCGGAGTCCATGCAACCATACGAAGTGTCGTAATCGTTCATCTATGATGTTGACACCGTAGAACTTCATATTCTTCGTCGGGGCTTTGTTTCGGGATATCAATGTTGGTCGGAATAAGATTATATGTACACTTAGAATGTACCTGACGAACCTAGCAATACGATGAGAAACGACGACCACAAAGGGACACAGGCGGCCAATTATTGTACATTGTATCATGAGATGGTGCACGACTTGGCTAGTCCGAGTTTCAATTGGTGTCATGCGGAACAACGTCCAAATCCTGGAACGAAAAATTTGTATGATATGTTAGCCGTAGCAAGTCAGCCGTTATGGCAAGTGTGCGAGAGCATGACGAAATTGTCGGCAGTCGCGAGACTCCTAAAAATCAAATCATAACATTATATTTCTGAAAAGGCGTTCGATAAAATTCTTCAATTTTGTAAAGATGCATTGTCGAATAACAATTGTTTAGTCGATAGCTTTTACAACACGAAATGACTAATGCAAAAGATGGGGCTACCAGTCCAGCAAATTGATTGTTGCAAGTCCATATGCATGATTTACTGGGGCGAAGATTCAGAGTTGATAACGTGTAAGTTTTGCAGCGAATCAAGGTATGAACAAAGAAGAAGTGAAGGACGGAGTGGCGTGCCGCGGGCTCGGAAAAAAAATAAAATCGGGAAACAAATTCTTGCTAAAATAAAAGCTTTGGTACTGATGAAAGTAACTGAAATGAATCCGTTCATTTGAACAAAAGCTTGCCGAGTATTCAGGGTGGAGGAAACGAAGCATATTCTGGGACTTACCATATTGGAAGACGAATCTCATTAGGCACAATTTGGATGTCATGTACATTGAAAAAAATGTTTTCGACAACATTTTTAATATAATTATGAGTGTTCCTGGGAAGAGTAAGGACAATGCCAAGTCGAGACTAGATGTAAAAGATATTTGCAACCGATCTTTCCTCGAATATGACCCTGCATCCAATTCATATCCTAGAGTGTCTTATACACTCGATAAACGTAAGAAAGAATTCTTGTGTGATTGGGTACGATAGTTACACTTTCCTGATGGATATGTTTCAAATATTAGTCGATGCGTGGACGCCAACAAATTGAGGATGTTTGGGCTGAAAAGTCATGACTGTCATGTGTTCATGTAGAGATTGATTCCTATTGCCTTTCGTGAACTATTAGAGGATAAAGTGTGGATTGCAATTAGCGAATTAAGTTTATTTTTTCGAGACTTGACTGCTAGGAACTTTAATATTGCGCAAATCGAGCCGTTGCACTCTAACATTCCCAAAATATTATGCAAGTTGGAGCAAATATTCCCACCGAGTTTTTTGACTCAATGGAGCATCTTCCATACACTTAGCATACGAGGCCCATATCGCTGGACCAGTATAGTTCCGATGGATGTATCCATTAGAAAGGGTACGCCTAACCAAACGTAAATCGTTATTTTTGTCTGTTGGTTGCATAATTGAGATGTTAATTGTTATTTTATTCAGTTTTACATCGCATGTGTATACTTTACTATTGTGTGAGTTGGTGTGACAAATACTTGTCTTGGGATGGTGTTAGTGCGGGTATTATGTATGAGTCACCCGGGGATGCTAAACTAGGATAACTATAGTACATAGTGGATAATTGAGCCATAGCTTAAGTTAGTTAATCAAATAAAGTAAACTATGGTGCGCTTCGAGATGCATGCTGAGGCGTGGGGTACCGAATGCCGGGTAGTCGGGGCTTGGTCGGGTCATGAATACCAATTTAAGACCCTAAATAGCCTACATATGTATAAAAGTGTCTAAGTTAAATTAAGTAAATCAATTGATTACAAATGCCTATAGTTGGATGGAAAAATTGATGTCATAAATTTGCCTCAAGATTTGCACAAGAATGGAGTTTTACGAGATTTGAGTTGGGAATTGGTGTCAACAAGATGGAAGTTAATGGAGTAGGAGTTAATAAGGACCATTAGATTGACTTCGAGATACGTGAACACAATTGATTATAATTAACATTACATATATATAGCTAAGTTAGTGAGAAATCTCTTTATGCAACAAAGAACAAGAAAAACTCAATACATTTGGTGAGATGAAAATGAGAGGGTTTAACTAGAATTTATTGAGAGATTGAAGTGCAAGTGAAGATTTGGCTACCAAATCAAGAGGTTCAAGCTATGAGGAGAAGAAAACAAACCCTAGGTATCATTGAAAGTGTAATGTCTCTGTTTACACAAAATGTTTCTGTGGGCACATACATGCTCTGTATATATGAGTGTTATGGGCACAAATGTAAGTCCGTCCAGCAGATTTTGTCGTGGCCATAGACAATAGCCCTGTATATATAAGTGTTGTGGGCACAAATACGTGGTGCCTATCTTGGCATAAAGAAAATAACAAGGAAAATAAATTGCAGAAAATGAATAACACACAAATTGTTTACGCAGTTCGAACCTCCCGTCCTACGTCTACGGGGTCACGCCCATGTGTAAAATCACTAAGGAATAAAGAGTGATTACAACTTATAAAACATGACTCCTTACTTGTTTTCTTTCAAGTTGGTGATCCCTCACCAAGTTTCTTGTACTAATCATTCCCCTATCTCTAGGCTCTTACACAAACGTCTCCAAGATCCATTTAGAGTTCGAGATAGTCCGAGATCCCCTCGGAGTGCAGGCTAAGTCCCATTAGCCGATGTGTATATGAACACAACTTGTGAGATGGTACTCTTGTGATCACTTTGCTCTTACAAAACAATTGAATTAATCGGAATTAAAAACCGATGCTAAGACCAGTGAACATTGAATTATATATAGAGAAGGCTAGTGGACATCTTTGACTTCGTTCCTTCTTATTCAATGAATTAGCCCATTGTGTTTTAGGAAACATATTTGATCGATATCTTTGATTGAGATCTTTCGTTTCCTTATCTTCTAGACTTGATTGTAATGCAATGGTGGCAGAGGCTGTCCTTCATTGTTTGTAGATTCTTGTCTTCCCATGAAGATTCACAAGATATCTAACGATCTTGCATATATATTAGATGCTTATGTGGCGGCTTACATTGCAGAGCTACACAAGGAATGTCTCAATTGATTAGTTAGTAGCATAATGTCATTCAATAGCCCGGGACACTTAATGAGTGACATACAATAACAACATATAGGGAATTTACATTTTAACAATCTCCCCCTTTGTTATTTGTATGTCACAACTTAGAATATAGATTAGATATGCAACAAGTATGCAAAAGTAATGTTATGTAAAACACAATCATACCAAGCATTAACATAAATCTTGAATTTCGAAATTAAGATATTGGTGAAGTTCGACCAGGAGGATTCTGTAGATAACAACTTTTTTTTAAACTAGTTGTGTCTCTTCCCCTTACTCTATATCTAATCTTAGTTCTCCCCCTTTGAGGACACATAAAAACAAAGGGTGTTATAGGCGAGCCGAAGTTGGTCGTCTAGTAGACACGAAGATGTCACGAAGCGTGTCAGCTTGCTAGAGGTAGTCCAAATAAAGGTAAGAGAGTTTTGCATACAGGTCGTCAGTTATGATGGTTGGAGCTGGAGACGAGGAGGCATTGTGATGGGCAGATGTGCCCATAATTCCTGATAGACTAGTGGGAGGAATGAGAGAAGGATATAGCGGAGATCAGTGCCTCTGCAGGATACGTAACAGGTTCCAATAGGGCAGTGGAGATAAGTAGATAAGCAAGATGAAGAGAGGAGTTTTTGAAGATGGTAAAGCGAATGGTGCAGACGGGAGCCTCTACAATGACATCAAGAGGCACAGTGAAGACGTCTTCAACAGTGAGAAGTGTAGTAATCAAACTAGGGAAGAACAATTTCTTTCAAGATGTCCTATTATGGATACGAAAGCAGATAGCCCTGAACAACATGTGCCCATAGTTGACAACTGCACCCTGACCAATTGCATAAAGGAGGAGATAGTCCTCTGAAAGAACCGTGACATCATGCCTGATAGGAAAAAAATTATGAGTGCCATGAATGAAGAGAGTGAAGTAGAAGGCTGCAAGATCCGAGGTAGTGAGACGTGCTCCCCATTGACCTTTAGGGACTCGATTACCTGTTAGAGTAGATGTGACAACATTGATGTCTAGATCGGCACGGTACCCCGATGGATAGGAGTCGGGTGAGTCATTGTAAGTGGGAAGGCCAAGTAACTTGTTAATGGTAAAAGGGGAGAATCGACATAGTCGACCACGAATGTAGACACAATAAAAATGAAGAGCAGAAGGATCAACAACTGAGGAGGATAAGTTAGCGTAGAATTCCCTCATAAGGTTCTCATTGTACGTGCCTCTAAGAACTGGTATACCTTGAAATGCTTGTAAGTTTTCTCATCCGACCATTGTTCAGAGTGGAACTTCACCTTGACGAGATCGTCATAGAGTGCTTCTGCATCCCTGATGAAAAATCAGGAAGAAGAGGCAGCTGAGGCACGAATGTAGGTGGGTGGTGAGACCACAGACTCAGGATTAGAGGGGGGTTCTGTTGTAGGAACAGGTGTAGACCTAGGATAAGATTGAACTCGTGTGTGAGGCCTTGTGGAAACAGGGGCAGAGCTTGTGAGTATATCGCGAGGATCTCCTTCGGTAGTAGCAGGATTAAGGCCAGTATTGGACGACGAAGAAGGCGAAAGACGGAAGACGGGAGGCGGTGGTGAAGCTCCCCTGAGTCGGTGAGAGTAGGTCCGAAGAGGAGGATGAGAGATTGGTGTGCTGTTGGGAGCCCTGGAGTGGCGAGTGGAGACCATTGTGCAATCAATGGAGGAGAAGTGAAGACCACAAAGGAAAATGCTTGAACAACAGGGGAGCAATGAGAAAAGGTTATTGAGAAGATGAATAGGCTATTTTGTAGGCATGATAGAGCATTAAAACACACACCAAGCCTAATTAAGTGTTTAACCACCCACTATATACCATTAAACCCAATTAAGTGTGAGAGAAATTTGAGGATTCTGGGAGTTACAGAAACTTCCCTCCAAAAGAGAGAGGAAACGGTTGTTAAGGATAAGGACAATTATGGAAACTGAATATTCTATTAACCGGCCTACCCATTTTTTTAAATAAACTAAAAAGAATTCTAATTATCGAAAGACGGGGGTCGACACAGTCCTAATTCACCACGAAAAAATTCAAGTCACGATCCATCCAATGCCTTGGTAAAAATATCAGCTAATAGTTTTTTAGTGCTTAAGTACTCAAATATGAGAAAATGATACCTAAGATCAATGTGCTTAGTATGCGAGTGTTGTACCTGGTTTTTTGAGAAGTCAATAGCACTCTTGTTGTCACAGAAGACAGTTAGCTGTGCCCACGGAATGACATAATCATCAAGCATTTGACGCATCCAAAGGAGCTGAGTGCAACATTATCCCACTGCAATGTATTCAGCCTCTGCAGTGGAGATAGAGATTGAATTCTGTTTTTTGCTATAGCAAGAAACAAGATTAGTCCCAACATAAAAACAATTGTAATGACCCGTACTCTTAATTCGTTGATTAATCACTAATCACAAATCATTAGTGATTTAAAATCTGACTAAGGGTCCCGGTAAGTCAAAGTGCTTAAATATTAATAAAAAAATGATTTTAAATTTTGTCAGGCATGGTACCGCGTGTAATATATGACATCGCAAATGATTTGAGTTAATTAAATTGAATCCATGTGATGACGACACTTAGACTATTAAGTTATTGAACATTGGATAAAGGAGGTTAAGACAAATGTTGTGTAGGCTAAATGTGTAGATTTTGTGATCAAGGCGAAGGAGGACCTTTAGATCTACTTCTAAGTGAGTTGTGATGGTGTCGTTTCTATCGAGGAAAGGAAGGAGAGATGAGATTCTATCTCACGAAAAAGAACAAATACAAAAAAAAAAAGGTTTAAACCATATATCTTCATCTTCAACATACACACATAGAGAGAAGAAAAAGAGGGGAACCGCAATCACAAAGTGATCGGGACGAAGAAGAACCTTTAGATCTACTTCTAAGTGAGTTGTGATGGTGTTATTTCCATCGAGGAAGGAAGGAGAGATGAGATTCTATCTCACGAAAAGAACAAATAGAAAAAATAGGTTTAAACCCTATCTCTTCATCTTCAACACACACACACATAGAGAGAAAAAGAGAGGGGAGCCGCGATCGCAAAGTGATCGGGACGAAGGAGGACCTTTAGATCTACTTCTAAGTGAGTTGTGATGGTGTTGTTTCTATCGAGGAAAGGAAGGAGAGATGAGATTCTATCTCACAAAAAAGAACAAATAGAAAAAAAGGGTTTAAACCCTATCTCTTCATCTTCAGAGAGAGAGAGAGAGAGACATCTCGTGAGGTGAAGGGAGCTCCGGCGAAGAAATAGCCACCGCGGCGGACGACAGATGGCACGGAGGCACGGCGGCGGCGGTACAACCAACAGCAATGGCGCCGAGGCGACAGGAGCAAGGCAGCGCGAACAGCCGATGACGGCGACGAGGACAACAGCTGCGTCGGGGCTCGCGGACGTCATCGCAACATCATCTACGGTATGTCCGCGTAGTTTTGACGACGTATCAACTGCAGACAACGGCGCAACTCCAGCGAGGAAGTTCGCAAAGAAGACATGAGAGAAACATAGAGATTTACAAGGAGTTGATGTCTTATGAATCAATGCTCCATGGTAGAAGTTATAAGGACTAAATCTCAACTAGATTTGAAGTTTAAAAACCTCCATTGAAGGCATGGTGAGATTCCAACCTCCTCAACTTTTAGTTTGAACAAGTCTTAGTTGATAGAAGTTAACAAATTCTATAGGCTTTGCTTATTAATCTTGTGCTTTACTTTGAAAAAAAAAATGATTTCTATTGATCGACTCGCATCTTAATGACTTTTATTGAGATTTAAACTTATTTTCGAAAGTGTTGATACTTGGTAGATGATATTGGTGGATAATGAACTTTATGTGCTCGATGAAATTACCAAGGTCTCTACCCATGCAAAATAAAGTTTCGAATCAATGAGTTGTGGTTTTAATAGTAGACTTGACTTCTAATAAATTTCTATGGATTCTTTGGCTAAAGGATGAGTTGTAGGATTCAAAGAAAGTCTCGTCAAATTTTAGTTTGGTTATAAACACATGATTGGTTTAATTTAACTTGGAAAAAAAGGTCTTGCATTGTTAAAACTTTGATAGAATGAACATGACCAATGCATTGCTATATTGCTATGTTTTGCTTTTAACTCACGGAAATGATTTGGTTATTGTTAATGATTTGAACTCATTCTTCAAGAACTTCAAGTTTTACAAATAATTTGAAAAATGATATGAACCCCAAAGGTTTAAGGAAACCTTCAAAAGTGTGCATGACTTGTTTAAATAAACATTTTAGTCATTTAGTCCTACTTTTATCCTAAGAACCAAGTGAAATAGAATTCCATGATTTTCAAGTTGTTGCCATGACTTTTGAGTCAAAGTATTTTGTTTTAAGTTGCGTTGGTTCAAATGAAAATGCTTCAGTTATGAATGTTCCAAGTTGGAAGTAAGGAGTAGTAGTTTGGTAGTGTCGAACCATTTGAAGACTATTTGTTTGAGTCAAATAAGCTTAGAAGAGTTTGTAACGCAAATGTTCGCGTGAAGAACTAAAAATTTATTTTACTAGCACATGAAAGTAAGCTATGCTACTTGGAATTATAAATAGATTCATGAACTAAGGAAAGCATAAACTATGAATAATACTTGACTTAGCAAGTGGTCCTTAAATAATTAAATATAGTCTAAACGATTTTGTTGCACCTATGTATAATTGTAGATACACAATAAGGACTCAATTAGGCTATTTGAATTATCGAATCGACGTGTTGACTTATGCGATTGTATTGTAAGTAAACCAGTAAGAAGTTCAATATTAATTCTTTTCCTTTCCTTGCATATTTTGATGAAAATGATACCTATTGTTGGACTCTACTTCCTTATCGAGTGACCTAGGGTCTAAGTGGTCAAGTTGGGTCATTGTTTACTCGTGAGTAAAGCATCCAAGTCGCGCTCGTGGCTCCTAGACGAGATTGAATCCTCTAAGTGAGCATCCGCTAAGTGTCGTGGCTCCTCCAGGACTTCAAGGATTCCATTACGGTTAAGCATATGGCTGCGACTGTGGCTCCCTTTGGAAAGTTTTTCTTAAGTTGTGGCCCAAGTGAGTCGACAGTGCCGAATGGATTCGATACGGTTGAAGCGGACTTGGTCCCGACGTACCAGCATTTGACACTAACATATTTTAAGTGGCTTAAGCCCACATGTAGAGTGTCAAGACCACTTAGGCGCATATCCTTTGCTTCCGGGTCACTTGGTCTCTATCGTTGATTATTGTAATATGTCTATCATGCGCTTTATTGTTCTTTTTAGCTTAATCTCTTTCCTCCATGATTTATAGACTTATTTATTTTTTTAATCTGAATCACTGTTGGACTTCTTCTGCATTTACTCACTGGAATTGTCTCCGCTTTTGGCGACAATTACGGGCATAATCTCCGAGCTCGAGAACATTGATGTGCGACATACGTAGGTTATTTGATGTATCTATATCATATGTATGCTATTTTATAAATGAGTATTTGGGTTGAGAGATATGTGAATTTCCCCTCTCGTATATGTTGTACGGGGTTTCCACATACTAGCTTCCACATCTAGAACTCGTTGTGTGTTTAATTTATTTTTTATCGCGTTTTCATCGCATTTAAACTCCGCTGCATATGATTTCATATGTATATACTATGTTGTGTGGACTATCAAGTACTGAAGATCGGTTTGTGAGGCTGACTAGGCCTTTATTAACTCCAAACTGATTTACCGAGGGTTAACGGAGGCCTAGTGCTGGGCGGTGCCCAATTTGCAGGGTTGGGGCTGTCACAACAGCCATCCGAAGTACTTTTTTGATCATCAATATTTCCTGCCCAATCTGTATCGCTAAAGCTAGCTAAGCATAAGTTAGATTCGTTAAAGTACCATAAACCATAATTTAATGTGGGTCCTACATAACAAAGATTCTTTTTATCGCAATAAGATGAGATTCTCTCGGGGATGCTTGATAGCGTGCACATACACCGACACTGAAACATAGATATGTTCAACTGGCTATTAGGTAGAGTAAGCTACCAATCATGCTTCGGTACAGTTGCGGATCAACAGACGTGTCCACGACGTCTTTAGTGAGCTTGTCACTTATACCCATGTCATACAACACATTACAAGTAATTTGACAATACATGGAAGAGTTGGTGTACATTGGAAATAGTT
Source organism: Stephania yunnanensis (assembly GCA_039657365.1). Taxonomy (NCBI): domain Eukaryota; kingdom Viridiplantae; phylum Streptophyta; class Magnoliopsida; order Ranunculales; family Menispermaceae; genus Stephania; species Stephania yunnanensis. The sequence goes on along the minus strand of CM077588.1, from coordinate 50,989,366 downwards.
ACAAGTAACATGACAATACATAGACAAGTGGAGGTACTATTAAGTGAGAAACACAAGTTACATTACTACACAATATGTTGGTTTATATGTATGGTCATACATATTCCACAACACTCCCCCTTGGATGACACTTGCTTAGAGATTGTGCCTCGTTAAAACTTCTACTAAGAAAAACTTTTTGGAAAAAAATGTAGTAAAAGAAAAATAGTACACTATTCTCATACATATTAAGATGTGTATAATATTGTTAAGATTGTCTCATTAAAAACCTTGCTAGGAAAACCCAATGGGATAAAACCATAGCTAAGGGAAAAATAGCGCAATACACTAATCAATAACTCCCTCTCATATAACATGAGTGAAACTTGTTCAGTTTCTTTACTTGCAATGTCTTTAAGTTTACGCAAGCCAATACCATATGTAAGCCTTTTAAATGTCATAGTTAGTAAGACTTTTGTGAATAAATCAGCAAGATTATCACTCAATCGGATTTGTTTGACATCAATTTCACCATTCTTCTGAAGCTCATGCGCATAAAAGAATTTTGGTGAAATACGTTTTGTTTTGTCCCCTTTTATGAATCCTTCACTTAATTGTGCAATACATACTGCATTATGTTCATATAAAATTGTTGGAGAATCTTTTATTGAAGACAATCCAAATGATTCTTGAATATGTTTAATCATGTTTCTCAACCATACATATTCACGACTTGTTTCATAAATTGCAAGTACTTCAGAATGATTGGAAGAAGTAGCGACCATATTTTGCTTTACTGACTTCTATAATACAACAGTATTACCACATGTGAATACATATCCCGTTTGAGAACGGGCCTTGCGGGGATCAACTAAAAATTCAGCATCAGCATAACCTAGAAGATTCAATTTTACCCATCTCGAGTAAAATAAACCCATATCACTTGTTCCTCGAAGATATCAGAAAATATGTTTAACACCATTCCAATGTCTTCGAGTTGGTGAATAGTTGTATCTTGCAAGTAGGTTAACAGCAAAAGCAATGTCAGGTCTTGTACAATTTGCAAAATACATAAGTGCACCAATTGCACTTAAATATGGTACCTCCGGACCAATTAGCTCTTCATCACTTTCACGAGGTCGAAATGGATCCTTATCCACTTCAAGTGATCTGACAACTATTGGAGAGCTCAATGGATGTGCCTTGTCCATATAAAATCTTTTTAATATTTTTTCAATATAATTTAATTGATGGACAAGTACTCCACTTGAAAAATGTTCAATTTGCAAACCAATACGAAGTCTTGTTTTTTTCAAGTTCTTTCATCTCGAATTCATTTTTCAAGTATTCGGATGTTCTAACAATGTTGTCATGGTTTCCCACTATATTTAAATCATCAACATATACAACAATAATCACAAATCATGTTGATGATTTTTTAATGAAGACACATGGGCAAAGCAAATTATTTACATATCTTTCTTTCAGTAAATAATCGCTAAGACGTTTGTACCACATTCGTCCGGATTGTTTCAATCAGTACAAAGACCTTTGTAATTTTCTAGAATGCATGTTATGAGGTTTTGATTTTATTTCTTGGGATGTTACAAATCCTTCAGGGATTTTCATATATATCTCACTGTTTAGGGATTCGTACAGATGTTGTAACAACATCCATTAAATGCATATCGAGCCCTTCAGAAACTGCAAGGCTTATCAAGAACCGAAATGTGATTGCATCTATAACAGGAGAATATGTTTCCTCATAATCGACGTTAGGTTTTTGTGAGAAACCTTGAGCTACAAGTTTTGTTTTGTACCTTGTAACTTCATTTTTTTCGTTTCTCTTTCGTACAAATACTCATTTATATCCAACAGGTTTTACGCCATCTGAAGTTTGGACAATCGGTTCAAAAACCTCTCGTTTCCTTAACGAGTTTAGCTTTGCTTCGATAGGCTCTTGCCAATTTTCCCAATCATGTCTTTTTCGACATTCGTCCACTGCTCGTGGTTCTGAATCATCGTCATTTTCACATATTTCAAAGGACACATTGAAAGCAAATATATCATCACGAACAATTTCATTTTGATCCTAAATCTTGCCAGAGTCTAAATAATTTATTGAGATCTCATTATTTTCATATTTTTCCTCTTTTTCTAGAGACAGTTGTTCCTTGTCAGAATCAACTTGTTCTGACAAATTCTTATCAAATGATTCTTGTGCTTTCTCAGGATTATTTTGATTTGTATTTATTTTTACTCCCGTTTTTCTCTTTCGAGGAATTGTATCATTTGAACCAACCGGTCTTCCACGCTTTAAGAGTTTCGTTGGTTCTTGTGCATTTTGTTGTACAGAGAGATCAATTCTTGCAGGAGCAATTACAACTAGAATATGTGATTTTGTCACTTGTTTTGTATCATTAAATGCATCAGGTAATTGATTTGCGATTTGTTGCAAATGAATGATCTTTTGAACTTTGAGTTCACATTGATTTGTGCGTGGATCGTAATGTGATAAAACTGATGCATTCCAACCAGTTTCGCGTCATTCCTTGTGAATTAGTTTCTTATCTCCCCCAATGGAGGAAAAATTGCTTAATTAAAGTAACAATCAGCAAAACGTGCAGTAAATAAATCTAATGTTAAGGGCTCAAGGTACCTTATATTGGACGATGAGTTAAATCCAACATAAATTCCAAGTTTTCGTTGTGGACCCATCTTAGTTCTATTTGGAGGTGGTATAAGAACATACACTGCACAACAAAAAATTCTCAAGTGTGAAATATTTGGTTGTTGACCTAAAATGAGTTGCATGGGAGAATATTCATGGTATGCAGTAGGCCTATAACGAATGATAAATGTTGCATGAAAGACTGCATGTCCCCAAACTGAAGTTGATAACTTAGTTCTCGTGATTGAAAGTCTGACAATTAATTGAATGCGTTTGATTAGAGATTCTGCTAAACCATTTTGGGTATGCACGTGTGAAAAAGAATGTTCAATGATAATTCCTATACACATGCGATAATTTTTAAATGCTTAAGATTGAAATTTCCCGGCATTATCAAGACGAATGGTCTTGATTGAGTTGTCGAGGAATTGTGCTCTTAACTTAATGATTTGTGCTAAAAGTCTAGCAAATGCAACATTGTAGGTCGAAAGCAAACAAACATGTTACCACCTAGTTGATGCATTTATCAAAACATGAAATATCTAAACGGTCCACATTGATGATGAATATGTCCACATATGTCTCTGAATGCGTTCTAAGAAAACTGATAATTCTACAACAATTTTACTTGGGGATGGTTTAACTATCAATTTGCATTGAGAACAACTAGCACAATTATAATCACCAGCTGAAAATATTTTGTGACTCCTTAAAGGATGTTCATGCGAATTATTAATTATTATTCGCATTATTGATGATCTTGGATGGCTAAGCCGGTCATGCCATAAAATGAATGTCTTTGAATCATTAATTTTCTTATTTAAGACGACATTCGTTTCGACATGCCTTATATGAATAAAATATAATCCAGAGGATAAACCTGAGAATTTTCCTAACACTTCTTTTTTCCCATTTGAAACCAATGTGACATAGATAAATTTTCTATAATTTTCGTTCATGATTTCAATGTGATATCTATTTTGTCGAATATCTTTAAAGCTGAGTAAATTTCTCTGAATTTTTTAGAGTATAAAGCATTGTCAACATGAATTGTTGTTCCCCAAGCAACATAATATTTGCTCTTCCAGAGCCATTAATCAAATTGGAGACGTCAAATATTGTTTGAACATTAGCCTCAGCTAAGTTCAAATTGGAGAAATATTTTCTGTTTTTAGGGATTGTATGCGTTGTAGCGCAATCGGCAAGACATATATCGCTCTTATTTGATTCATGATTTGAACACATGATTTGTTGATCCATCTTCCTAGCTTTGTCTCCTTAACAAGCATTATTGAACTTCAAGATCTCTTTAATGCTAGAGCAAGTTCGTGCTGATAACGTGTTGTGAATTGAGTTGAAACTTGTTAAGAACTAGAAAAGAAAAATAGAAGACTAATAACTTCTACTACAAACTACTACTACAAAGGAGAAGAGAAGAAATGAGATAGTTGGAATGAGAAGTTTTCATTCGACTTTGTGTATTTTTACAATGAGGTTGACAACCTTTATATAGGTCATTTGGTGATGATGATAAATGTACTTTATACAATGTGTACAAGTAACACATACACCCCATGTCATACAACACATTACAAGTAATTTGACAATACATGGAAGAGTTGGTGTACATTGGAAATTGTTAAAAGTAACATTACAATACATAGATAAGTGGAGGTACTATTAAGTATAAAACACAAGTTACATGACTACACAATATGTTGATGTACATGTCTGGTCATCCATATTCCACAACACGACACATAATTTATAAGTGTTCTTAAATTTCAAATGTAAAGACACATAATTACAAGTGTTGTTAAATTTTAAATCTTCAGACACATAGTTTAAAAGTATTGTTAAATTTTAAATTTAAAGACATAATTTATAAGTGTTGTTAAATTTTAAATCTGAAGATACATAATTTACAAGTGTTCTTAAATTTCAAATGTAATCACACATAATTTACAAGTGTTGATATTTGAAAAACAAGTTTCCATCTTCAACCGCATACGTTGAAGGAAAACACCGCCTACATTCTCGTTCGCCGAAAGGGTATAATAGTCATTTGCTCAAAAAACACAAAAATCGATCAAACCTTTCGTTTCATCTCAACGCATGCGACCGTAAAGCCCTTCGCGCGATCCCCCTTAAAACCCTAATCGGCTCAACCCTTTCGTCTCCTTTTCATCTCTGCAACTCTCGCCGGATTCCTAGTCTTCGCGCGATCCCCCCCTCCCCAAATCCAAAGCTGATGATGATGTTCGTGTTCGGATGAGTTGGTGAAGCCTGCCGACGATGTGTCTTGATCGAAGAAGGTATGTACGATGTTGCAATTTAGATGAGTTGGTGAAACCTGCCTGCCGACGATGTGTCTTGACCGAAAAGCCCTTCGCTCGATCCCCCTTAAAACCCTAATCGGCTCAACCCTTTTGTCCCCTCTTCATGTGGTGGAATGCACTTCTTTCTTATATTAGGTTAGGGATACTCTTGTTTCCAGTAACGTGGTTTAAAAAGTTGGATGAAAATGTAATTCGAGCGCTAGAATTGATTATTCATCATCGGAAGTAAGTTTTTAAAGTTTTGCTACGTAGGTGGACTGTGATATATCAGTTCTAGAGGCATACTGATATCCTAATCGTTGTGGTACTATTAGCTATAATTGTGATTCAATCTCTTGAGCAAAGATGTCTGCTTCAAGAATTTTCACAAGTACCATCTTCTGCCTACTTTCTAGCATGTTAATTTCTCTCGTGGTCCCAATGTGTGTATGTGATAGAACACTTGTAATGTAAACTATTCGATGAACTTAAAACGAGCAGTAGTAATTTTGGACTTCTTTTGTATGAGTTTTCTCAGTTTTCAACAATGAGATTTTTTTCTAGTGGTTAAAGGAGTTCACCATCCAAACGCATTATTTCATTTTCAGGTAAAGGATGAGAATGGCCTCTTCTTTTTGCCTATTGACTTGGAGCGACTTAAAAAGACATGTCAAGTTGTATGTAAAACATGAGACATAACCTAGGGCAGCTCTCTTTTGCATGGGTGTTGCGGTTCATAAGGTGGGGAGCTCATTTGTCGTCTATGTACGTTGAAATTACTTTGCGTGTTGGGCGTTTGTATAGATATGGTATATATAATTTTTAATGGCGCAAGGTTCTAAGCAATCTAATGGAAAATCTTATAAAAGAAAGTACGCTCTTGTGTGATTTGGGGTTTTTTGTTAGGGCAATGTTTGGTTTATTTTCACGAAGGGAAATTTGAAGGAAGTGAGCAAGGAGGTCACCGAGTATAAGGTACACAAAAAATAACCAAAAAAACACTCATTTTAGGGTTTAATTTTGTTTCTATGTTAGGGTTTTGTGTGAGAGGTTTGATTTTTGGATTGTAGAATCAACACGAGATCGCAACTTGTAATTATTGCAGTGAAGTTATTTCATACTGTCTTAGTATATTGATTGTAGTTCACTGTTCTTTTTATATCTATCCTCAGCTCATTCTAAAACAGTCTAAATTAATTTAACCTATTTACATATCTTTTTCAATGTGGAACTGATTGTTGAAAATGATATTTTGTTTTCTTACTGGGAAAAGTAAATACTTAAAACAACGTACCCTTATTTGTACCTGGTTCAGTTACTTCATGAATATGTTACTTGATAAGTCATTCTCCAGAACTATGGATCCCCTTGTTATTTGTTCGTCGCTGGTTGGTATATTTTTGTTGACCTCTCATTTTATGTGTATTATGGATTGGCAAAATACACAGGTGTATGGTGGATTGACAAAAAAAAAGTGTTTCATGTAAGACATCTAGCTATTCTATGATTAACCACCTATATAATTTTGAAACCATTTGCAAACTAGTAAATTATTTGTCCTTCTAGTCGCTGGATGTATTTCTTTGATTGATTAGTTGTTGCGGGTAGTTTTTTGTTATAGTACTTGGCGATGGCCAATTACATGAGGTAATAAGGGCAAAATAGGCTATAAAAGCACTTTTGGTAGCATTTTTGAAATATTATAGAAATGTTTTTCTTGTTGTGTTATTGTCACCAATTACATGAATTAGAACTGATCATCGATCAAGTACGCATCATTTTACATATATGTCACTTTGTGTAAGAAATATTGTTGATGCCATGCAGTGGAGAATGCATAGAAAAGTACTACTGTAGGGGATAGAAAATACCTCGATGGAGACAGGGGGTTGGACCAGGAAGAAGTGGAGGCAAAAGTGGCGGGCATGGAGGGTATTGTCGCTATTGTTGTGGCTACTACTTCAAAGACCAATGCAACAAGAGAAGCTGAAGTAGATGGGCTCTTGATTATTCTCTGAAATTCTGTCTCACTTGGCTAGAATCTTAAACCTTCAAACTTCAAGGTATAAATCTATTTTTTCAATGTAATCTTATTTGTTTGCTTGTTTGTTTGTTTTATTCGTGGGTTCTCTGTTTTTTATCCTATGTTGGTCCATGCTGACCAAGATGAACCATAACTAGTAGACATTATCTGAGAACTGAAATTAGAAACTTTTGTAGGTATTGAACTTAAGGGCATTTGTTTGTAAATTAGTGGTTGTGATTTTGGGTTTTGTTGGGTAGTTTCAATAGTTGGGTCATGATAGGTTGAAGTAATAAGCCTAGATAAGGATGGAAAGAACTATTTACACCATCTAGGCATTCTCATATTCATGTTCTTTTTTTTTTGGATGAACTTATATTCATGTTAATTATTAACAAAAAGAAGACAACTTTGAAGGATTTTGTCTCTGTAATCATAGTAAAGTAATATAAGCTTAAGAAGTGTAGTAACTTTGTCCGTTTTTAAAGGTTAAGTTGTTAATAATGACCAACTCGATTGTTTGGGAACTTTCAAGTAAGATTTATTTGAAAATTAAGACTTAACATGATGTATTATTGCCATTATTAATTATAATGTATGTAATTCTAATTTTTCTCAGGAAGCTTGACAAGTTAAAAGAATAAGAGAAGCACATCTTCTTAGTTTTCAATGGAGTAAGGAGATGGAATGAGCTTATTGCGTGGATTTGGTCCAATGTGACGTTTATTTAGTTCATCCATAACTAAAGTACATAGATATGGGCTTAAAGTCGGTCCTTAATGTAGTCCTATCGTAATGAGAAATTCCTTTGTAGCTCCTTCAAATGTCTTTATACTCATTACTACTTCATCATACATATTATTAATAGTGTCTATGTATCTAGCATGCACTCATTTTCTTTCTAGAACACACCAAAGTTAATCTCAAGGGACTCTATCATATGTTTTTTTTTCTAAATATGCGAATACCATTTGAAGATCTTTTTTCTTTTCTCTATATTTTTTAACAATCGTCTTATAAGGAAAATGGTCTCCATAGTTGACCTCCCAAGCATGAAGCCAAATTGAATCTATGATATTGTTGTTTATCTCCTTAGCCTATTGTCAATTATCATATCCCAAAGTTTTATAGTATGACTCATAAGTTTAATTTTTCGGTAGTTTGAGCAATTTTGAATGTCTCCTTTGTTTTTGAAGATCGGCACAATTGTGTTTCTTCTCCAATCCATTGACATCCGTTTTAATTTCAAAATTTTATTGACAAGTTGTGTTAACCAAGTCAATTCAATTTCTCCAAAACATTTCCAAATCTCTATGGGTATTTCATCTGAGCCAAATGCTTTCCCTATTTTCATTCTTTTCAATGTCTCTTTAACTTCTAAAATTATAATATTGCGTGCATAGTTTACAGTTCTTTCTTGGTGTGAGTTTTCATCTATTATAATACAACTTGGTCATCATTAAATAAACTATCGAAGTAACTTCTTCATCTCTCATTAATATCATCCTCAAGCGTTAAAACATTTTGATTTTCGTCATTAATACATCTAACATGACTTAGTTATTGTTTCTTTTTATCTCTTAATTTGGCTAGCCTATATATATAGATATACTAGTTTCAGGACGTGCTACGCACGATTGACCCGCTCGCTTCGCTCACGAGAATTAATTTTTAAGAATTTATTAATTTGAAGAGGAAAGATGGTGGTTGATCAGTGAGTTGTTGATTGATTTGAAGAGGTAGTGTTCAAGACATTGAAGATGTAGCGTTCTCTCAAGTCGTTGAGTTGTCGATCTTTAATTTAAGTGGGACTCTTCTACCATATTCCAATTTGGATTAGGTTGAATTAATTTATTAATTTTAAGGGAAGACATGAGAAGTATGGGTAAATAGGTAAATTTTATTAGCACTCAAATAAAGTATGGGCAAAAAGGTAAATTTCATTACCACTCAAAAATTTGTGATTCGTGCTTTTATATATATGATATATATATATATATATATATTTGTCATCTCTATTACCTAACCTTGTATATAGATCTTCCATGAAATTTATTTTAGGTTGACTAACTACTTTTTTAGCTTGTTTTCTAGCTTCTTTATATTGATTGTACGCGTCTTCATCTTGACACTTAGGTATTTTCTTATACATCTCTCTTTTAGTCTTAATTGCTTGTTGGATATCCTTGTTCCAGCACCATGTTTCCTTCTTTAGTGGTCCCAAACCTTTAGATATACCTAATACATTTGACCCACTATCCTTATGCAACTACTCATTTCTAGCCACATTGTATTAACATCTAAGTCAAGATTTCAAACATTTTCCTTTAGTAGATTTTCTCTACACTCTACTTGTTTACTATTTTTTAGGTTTCACCACTTTATTCTAAGGTCGCTAACTCTTTTATTCATATTATGTCATCGTTTTAGCTTAATATCAAGTACTACTAACTTATGTTGGGTAGTAAGCGCTTCACCAAGTATTACTTTTCAGTCTTTACATATTTTTCTATCTATTTTTCTAGTTAAAAGAAAATCTATTTGACTCTTGTTATGACCACTACTAAAAGTAATTATATGCGACTCCATTTTCTTCAAACTAGTATTTGTTAAGACAAGATCGTATGTTGAAGCAAACTCTAAAATTGATTCTTCTTCTTCATTTATATTATCGTAACCAAAACCTTCATGAACTCTCTCAAACCCATCATTACTTGCCCCGATATGCTCGTTTAAATCTCCTCCAATAAAAACTTTTTCATCTAATGGTATACTTTTCATAAATCCATCCATATCGTCCCAAAACTTGCGTTTGATGCTCTCATTTAATCATACTTGTGGTGCATAGACGCTAAGTATGTTAGTTTTTTCGTCTCCAATAATTAATTTAACTAGAATCAATCTATCCCTCATTCTTTTAACCTCTATGACCTTATCCTTATAATCATTATCCACTACAATTTCTATTCCATTGCATTTCCTATCTATACCAGTGTATCACAATTTAAACCTTGTGCTTCCTATTTCTCTACTCTTTTCTCCTACCCATTTTTGTCTCTTGGAGGCAAGGAATATTGACTCTCCTTCTAATAATAGTATCTACTAGTTCTATTGACTTCCCTGTAAGTGTTCCTATGATCCATGTTCCTAAACGAATTTTTTTGCTCCCTTGTGTTTATTTTCCTTTTCTATTTCTATTTTGTCTAATAGTATCCGTATCTATGATTTTGTTTTTGTTTTCGTGTTTGTTTTAAACTAGCTTCTTTACCCACACCCGTCCTCTGTGTGGGAAGCATTTGTTCATTTTTCTTCACATCCGGGCGACAATGTGATGGGACTAGCTTCTTTACCAACACACGTTCTATGTGTGGGAACCCCTTGCTCATTTTCTTCACCCCCAGGCGACGATGTGAAACACACCCTTGCTTATTTATCAGTACACTCGGGCTCCGATGCAACACATCGCTAGGTGGGAACGCCCCAACGTTTATATATGTTTGATCTATTTCATGAAAAGTGACAAATGTTTTATGTTGGTTGTCAACCTATTGCAACCCTCCTCCATTTTCCAAGAATGAAAACCCAAAAAAAAAAAAAACAATCACGAGTTTCTCTATGACAAATCTTATTGAGTTTGGGAAAAACAACCTTCATCAAGTTAAGGTGACAAGTTTAATCAAACATTGGTGACGAAATAAGAATAATTTTCCAAATTTTATATAGTACAACAAATCTTGCAATTCAGACTTAAGTCACAAAGTTTGTTGAGAAACATCTAAAATTTAGATCCTCAAATTAGTGTGTTGACAATAAAAAAGAACTTAGTATAAATTAGCAAAGTGAATTCAATCCTACTCAAAATAATAGTATGCAATGACACTTAAAATACATCTAATTTAATAAAAAAAAGTCCAAAAATTCCAGAAAGGTTAAATATTCTGTAGAATTTAATTATTTTCTTCATTATCCATCTCCTTTTGTTCTCAAACTTTCAAATGAATCAATGAACAATTAATTACCTTTGATCACCTCTGTAGAAAGTTTAACTTATAGATCAATAATTATATGTATAAATATTTTGTATCTACACGTCTTCTAAAGCAAGCAAGACGAACAAACCGGTATATTGATTAACGACGAATGAACCAATACATTAGTTGTTAATTATAATTTCTACCTTATACCCATAAGTGTCTTAAAATGTTGGATTTTGAAATAACACATGAATACTTAAGTTCCTAACAACAAGAAAGAGAGTGTTGCTCTCTAGGCATTTGGCCACTTTTAATTTTTGTCCATACTCTTTTAATGTGCATGGAAAATATTTTTTTTGCCACAACCACAACACACAACTAAATGCTAAAAGTACTTTTGCCTAATTGAACAAAATCCCTACAACATTAACAATCACCATCAAAACAAAGTAAAAGGTCAATTTTCCTTTGGCCTATCAAACATTTAAACTATGAGTTCAATTATGCATATGTAGGGGGGTTAGTTAATTGGACAACTTCCGAAAACAAACTTTAGCACTCTAACAAAGCCGCACATTTTTTATGAACATTTTTTGCCCTAAAAAGGATTTCAATAAGAAAATAAGGACTGTAAGAAAGAATTCTGAGTGAAAGCAAGAAAACATAATATGAAAAAGGGCAAAGAAAACATATTTTTCATAAATATATATATTTTTTTTATTTTTGAGCTCCAGCAGATTTTGAGCTAGTAATAAATATGCCTATAACCAAATCGGGTTCTTTTGCAATCGACAAGAAACTCATCTCTTAAAGAAAGATCTTTTTCAAGGTATTAGCGCAAGCAAGAATAGTAAGGTAAGCTACAGCTAATAGACCCCTTCTTTAGTAGCACAACCCCCTAGGCCAAAGTCAATGATTACTTAATTGATCTAGCACCATGTATCTTCATTTCATAAGAACAACAAAGAACTAAAGTTCTAATAAGCCAACTAAAGCCTCAATAACTTCTAGCCAAAAGTTTTAAAGCCGCTCCAATTCCATTTAGAGATAACCAGTTGGTTTGAGTAGTAAAAGATTAAGTTATCATTAAACAAAGTCTTGATTTCAATTCTCATAAATAAAATAAACTGGATTGGAAAGGTCACATATCATATAGGGTTTGACAATACATTCTCAAAAACCTTCTTTATAGTTGCTAACTTTTTCAACAGATCTAATTTCTTTTAAGGACTCAATGATTAATAAATAATGAAGCTCAACGCCATTTAAGATGCGAAACGAGCTTCACAAAGTTTCAAACTGTAATCAAATAATCAAAACAACCAAACCTATTGAGAAAACCATAGCACATTGTATCGAAGTATTAGTAAAAAAAATGCAAGCATTTAAACTTCATCAAAAACAAGGGCTAATGGAGAACAAATAAACAAAGATGGTAAATAAGTCAAGAACAAGATCTTAATCCTTACTCTTAAGAAATCGAGAAAAAATAAATCTCCATGAAGAACTCCATTGTCACACTATGATAAGGCGTGTTACCAAAAGCCCAAAAAATTAGATTTTGCACCATGGATAGGCAAAAGAAAATTGAAATATATTCGAAAAGATTAAAAGGGGATCAAATTTAAGGATAAAACAAGAATAAAGATTTTTTCTATTGATGAACAAGAATAAAAAAAAAAAAAAAACTTGCTATTGATGGAAGCGAATTGCGATGAACAACTCTAGCAGTGGGATCTAAAGTCTCATGAAGATAAATGAAATGATTAGGTCTAAATTTGCAAAAAAAAAAAAAAAAAAAAAAAAAACCGATTAGGAACAAAGCCAAATGAACACACACTTTTAATTCAGTGAAGGAGAGCTCAGAAAGGGTATTAATTTAACCCTAGCTTGAGATTCTTGAATTGCTGAGTCTCTTTCTCTTTTTCATTCAATTTTCATTAGATTTTGAGACTTATTTATTGAAAAGTTGATATGATCTTATTAATTCTGATTTTATAGGTTTTAATTGGGTATTTTGAGATCAGTTTTGATAGAACAATAATATGGTTTGTACTATCCCAAGCTTTGGTATAAGGTGATCATTGTTCTATTGACGAAAATGCATTGAAACCATGTTTAACCACTTAAATTGAAGTTATACCGTAACTAGGGATGTTTATGAGTCAAGAATGAACAAAAATGAGGATGGGAGATGATTTATGAATCAAGTTAATTTTTTTAATTAAAAAATCACTAATCAATCAGAGGTGTTGAGATGTGTGGATCGAAATAATAGTCCCACATCGGATAATTGAAACTTCGTAGCGAAGTATATAAGTGGTTATCTCCCCTCGACTAATACCGAGGCTATAAAAATTGAAAGGTGGTCAAGTTGGGGACAGTATCGGTACTGGCGGAGATCATAAAACCCATCAAGAGGTCAATAAATTCAAATCTACAAAGATGAAAGTTGGAACCTTTTTGTGATTTGGCGCTTTGTAGATGGTTAGCTTTCTCGTTTAAGGCTGTGCTTCAGATGAAAACGTGATATCAAGACAAGAAGCAGCAGAGAGAAGGCAATTGTCAATATCAATACCTCAAACGCACCAAGCGCATCCGCCAGATCCTCCCAACATTTCATCGTCTCTCCAATCACACCAGCAGATACCATCACGATCGTGACATCATCGCAGGCGCCGCAGCGGATCCATCGTCTCTATCTCATCGGAGACCATCGATCTACCTCCAGATTGTCAATCAACATCTTTCACTCACTCTCCGCAACGACAACTTCCCCTGCCCACCGAAACTCATACAATGGCAGAAAAAAAACGCTTGCATAAAAACAATGTAAAGTATTCACTAATGAGTGAATACACTTGATCAAACAAAGAAGAACAGCAAGAACAGCAAGAACATAAATCAAAAAGAGAGAAAACGAAATTGTATTGAATGAATGAATGATTACAAGGAATGTCTTATTTATAGACATTCTTACAAACATCCTAAGCGAAATAACAAACTTATAACAACTTTACAACCGCCATAACAACCTAACTAACCGACCTAACGAGCTACTTAGTTTAAACAACAATCTGTTACATCGATCAAGAACTCCCCTGCTTTGTGATCTTGAAGCTGTCTCATTACTAGTAGAAAGCGAAGAAGCGTGATCTCTAACATGCCCCCTCAAACCGAACCTAGGAGAAGAAACTAGATTCATTTGGATGAAAGAAAATGAAATCGAGGAGTAGACAAAACCTTGGTGAACAAATCAGCAGATTGATGATCGTTGGTATATACCGAAGCTCAACAAGACCATTTGCAAGTTTTTCTCCTAAGAAATGAACATCAATCTCAATGTGTTTAGTTCTAGCATGAAAAACAGATTCAAAGCCAATGCTTGAGCACTAGTATTGTCACACCAAAGAAGCGGCTTGATAGAACAATGAAAACCAAGCTCACGAAGTAGAGAAGATGTCCATAATATATCAGTAACACCTAGAGCCAAAGCACGATATTCACCTCAGTACTCGATCTTGCAACAACTGATTGCTTCTTAGAATACCAAGTAATAAGATTGCCACCAAGAAGAACACAAACTCCACTTGTAGAACGTCTATCATCAACATCACCAAACCGATCGAATCGGTAAAGACTTCAATTGACAAAGAAGAAGCAGGACGAAAAACAATGCCAGTTGCAAGAGAGGATTTCAAAAATCTGAGAACTCTTTTGACAGCAGCCCAATGAAGATCAGTTGGATTTTGTTGAAACTGACTAAGTTTATTAACTATGAAACTTAGATCGGGACGAGTGTAAGTAAGATATCTTGCAGAGCACCCAATGTACTCCTATACAATGTAGGATCAGAGAAAGGAATGCCATCGATAGCATTGAGTTTCACTCCAACGAGAATAAGGTGAAGACATTGGTTTAGAATCCAATAAGTTTGTCCTCTTGAGAAGATCAAGAATGTACTTATGTTGAGACAAATATAATCCAAGAGAGTCTCTGTGAACTTCAAAACCAAGAAAGAAATCCACATCTCCCAAAGATTTGAGAGAAAATTTGGAATTCAACCATGTAATAAGTTCTTGGATAAGTAATGGATTGGAACCAAGTAATGAGAATATCATCAACATATACTAAAAGCATAATAACGAGAAGAATCGAGTCCTTTGAAAAAAGAAGCTAACATCAAATTTGAACTATTTTTAAATCCCCAATCAAGCAAAGTTTTTTAGCTTAGAAAACCATGCTCGAGGAGCTTACTTGAGACCATATAAGGCTTTGTTTAGTTTGCAAACATAATGTGGATATTGCTTACTAACAAAGCCTTCAAAGTTGACTCATAAATACATCTTCAAGACAAGATCACCATTAAGAAAAGCATTATTCACATCAATGCTTGATAGGCCACCGATAAGTGCAAGAAAAGTAAACATAATACGAAGAGAGGAAGGTTTAATGACAGGAGAAAAAGTATCTCCAAAGTCTAGTCCAGGTATCTCGATGAAACCCTTAGCAACAAGTCTTGCCTTATATCTCGAATGGCACCGGTAGGAGTGGTCTTAACTCGAAAAACCCACTTACAACCAACAATACTCATGTCGAGATGATGGAGGAACCAATGTCCAAGTATTGTTATTGTCAATGCTTTTAATTCATCGGTCATAGTGAACACCACTTTGGATCAAGTAAGAGCAATTTTAACGAGATGTAGGTTCATTTAGAGAATGTATCAAGGCATTTGGAGAAGTAACAACTAGTGCCTTTGATTTAGAAACACCAGTTTTACTTCTAGTTAGCATATGGTGAGTATTAGTATTAGTTACGGTAATAGAAGGTCATGGAGCAGTTAGGTAATTCAAAGTAGGAACGAGAAGATAAAAGAGGAGCGAGAGGAAACAACAGGAGTAGAGGTGGTGGTAGACTAGAAATAGAAGAATTTGAAGTATTTGAAGAAGAAGAATTTGAAACAGAATGTTGTGAAGATGAGGAAATAGGACAATATTGCATAACAGATAAAGGAAGACTAGAATAAGAAGAGGATGTAGTTTGATTAGACGAAAAAATGGTAGAGTAAGGAAAGTCTTCTTCATTGAATATAACATCTCGTGAGATATAAATCTTGCCATTTGAATGTAAGCACTTGTAACCATGATGCCTAGGACTGTAACCAATAAAAACACATTGAGAAGATCGAAAATTGAACTTATGATGAGAGTAGGCGTAAGATTTGGATAACAAGCACAACCAAAAGATTTAAAGTAAGAATAATCGGTAGTTTACAAAAACATACCTCATATGGAGACTTAAAACCAAGAACAACGAGATGGTAAAGCTGTTTATAAGAAAAACAGCGATTATGAATGCCTCTTCCCGAATGAAAAGGCGGTTTTGAATGAGCAAGAAGAGTAAGTCCCATTTCAACAACAGACCTATGTTTTCTTTCAGAACTCCATTTTCTTGATGTGTATATGGACAAGAGTAACGATGAATAATACGAGATGCATTGCAAAATTTCTCAATTGGTTTATATTCAAGGCCCATATCGATTGAAAATTTTTTAACTTAGAGTTAAGTTGTAATTCACTGTTTGATAAAATGTAGAAAAAAACATATGCATCGATTTTAACTTGAGAGGATAGAACCAAGTAAACGACTAAAGGCATCAACAAAAACTATATAATACCTTGAACCTTGAGAAGACAAAGAATGGAGAAGGACCCCAAAGATCGAGTAAACCAACTCTAGTGGTTTAGTAGCGATTATATTGCAGATGAAAAGGAAGTTTGTGCATCTTTGCTATTTTACAAGAGTTACAAAAGGATATGCAAGATTTATTTATAGTATTGTCTAATGAAGATAAAACTTTTTGTAACACCGAACTAGATGGATGTCCTAGTCGGCATGCCATACATCGAGTAGTAACAGAACTCACAAGTGAAGTATTACAAAATTTAGGTGGATAAGCGAGATGAAATGTAGAAGAAAGCAGAAGTAGATGGAAAAGAACCAGCCTTGAAGACAATATAATCCATTATGAAGCACTCCTTGAAGCAATGTTGTCTTCAAATTCTTGTCCTTAATGAGAAAGAAGAAGGAGTGAATTCGGTAATGACATTATTATCACAAGTAAGCTTTGAAACACTTATAAGATTCTTGGCTATTTTTGGAACAAGAAGAACATCATTTAGTTGAAGAGAAGGAAGAGAAGGAACCGAATTTGAATTAATCACAAGCATTACCGGTATGAGAAATTTTCAACAACTCACCATTACCAACAATAACTAATGATTACCTTTGTATTCGACTTTTTTTATTGTGTAGAGTGATCCATCGAGATGTCATGTGACTAGAAGCTCCACTTGTTCATGTACAGTTTGGATCAACAACATTTTCGGGACTCACCATCATGCCTTGAAAATGATTGATCATTGCTTGAGGTCTTGGTTGTTGATGAATCATTGCTTGAGCATTCGAGGCATTTGATAGTGAGGCGTGTAACAGACGTCAGTATTGAGAGCGAATTTCGGCTTGAGGACCAAGAAATGATTGATCAAATCTCGTGATAACTTTGAAGAGCCATATGTCCATGTTTATAGCACAACTGACAAAAAACCTTTCCTCTATTTCCAGTCCTTCCTCCACGATTCTTGAAACCACCTCTAAAACCATAGTTATATCTATTTTGAAAATGTATAGAATTGCCTTTCATACCTTGTGACTTCTTGTCACTACTGTCAACAAAATTTGCTAAGAAATTGTTCAAATCTGTTTGTGAACCTTGGTTTAAGTCTTCTATTCTCTGCTCATGCATCATCAACATGTATTGTGCATCTTGTAATGACATATTTGCTTTTCGAGAAGCAATTAACACAACAACAGGATCAAATTCATGTCCAAGACCACTTAATATTGATTGAATCAAATCAGATTCAGTGATCACTTGATTTATTGACCTCAATTCAGCAGCTATTGTTTTAACAGTAAGAACAAACTCTGAAATTGAAGATGAACCTTTCTTGAAATTATTCATCTTCTTTTTGAGTTGAAGAACTCGTGCCATAGATGATTGAGCAAATAAACTTTCCAATGTTTTCCAAATCTCAAATGAGGACTCACATTCTGTGACATGTCCTATAACATCCTTGCTAATGTTTGAAAACAACCAAACCATAAGCAGATTATCACATCTATTTAGGACTTCATCTGTCATAGATGAGTCATTGTATGTAATCGAATCTCTTTTGTTTTCAATGAAAAACTCCAATCCTAGAGCTCTAATGGCAGCTTTAACTTGCACTTTCCAATATACATAGTTACCTTCTTCAAGCTTCGTTGGTAAATTGAAATTGAGAGATTTGGCTATGGCTGTAACATCAGCAAAGGTGCTTAGACTGCCAGAGTCTCCATCAGATGAGCTTCCTTCCGCCATTGTAGGTCGATCCAGCTCTGATACCATGTAAAGTATTCACTAATGAGTGAATACACTTGATCAAACAAAGAAGAACAGCAAGAACAGCAAGAACAGAAATCAAAAAGAGAGAAAACGAAATTGTATTGAATGAATGAATGATTACAAGGAATGTCTTATTTATAGACATTCTTACAAACATCCTAACTGAAATAACAAACTTATAACAACTTTACAACTGCCATAACAACCTAACTAACTGACCTACCGAGCTACTTAGTTTAAACAACAATCTGTTACATCGGATCAAGAACTCCCCTGCTGTGATCTTGAACTGTCTCATTACTAGTAGAAACTGAAGAACTGTGATCTCTAACAAACAAAAACCAATCAAAACCCACTTCGAAAATCACTAATCAAATATTACCTATCTACCTACCTACCTAGATTCCTGAATTGCTGAACAGTGAACGCTCTCTTCTTCTCCTCCTTAAAACCATCCTCCGTAGAATTTGAGGTTCGCCCAATTTGAGGACGCGCCGAAGAAAAAGAAAAGTCCTAAACAAAATGTATACATCTCTCTCATTGTGAAGAATAGATCGTCATCGTATCCGAGATTTGGCGATTGAATCAGTCGAGGATGAAGGTACCGCGCGGATTTGGTTCGATTTTCACCAAATTCTCAATCTTCTTCTTGTGAAGACTGCATAATTGTCTACTTTTTAATTGAAGGCTGTGAGAGATCACAGAGATCACAGTACTACAGGTTCCTCAGCTCAAGTTCACAGTGGCACAGCTTACTCAGCTCATGTTCATGTTGTTGGTGACAAAGCTACAATGTTTAGACAGTTTAAGAACGAGACAGGGCAATTTGATCAGTTGTAACAAATGTTTGTTAAGTTCAGTAAGTCTGTTAATTAGTTAGGATAGTTAGGAAGTTATGACAGTTGTGAAGTTGTTGTAAAGCTGTTGTAAATTAGTTAGGACAGTTAGGAGGTTGTTGTAAAGTTGTTATATCAGTTAGTTTGTTTGTAAGAATGTCTATATATATGACATTCATTGTAACCATTTTATTCATTCAATACAATTTCGTTTTTTCTCTCATTTGGTTGCTGTTCTTGTTGTTCTTCTTTGTGTGATTAGTGTATTCACTCTTTAGTGAACACTTTACATGGTATCAGAGCGAGATCGACCTACAATGGCGGAAGGAAGCTCATATGAAGGAGACTCTGGCGGTCTAAGCACTTTTGCTGATGTTACCGCCATAGCAAAATCTCTCAATTTCAACTTACCGACGAAGCTTGATGAAGGTAACTATATATATTGGAAAGTGCAAGTTAAAGCTGCCATTAGAGCTCTAGGATTGGAGTTTTTCATTGAAAACAAAAGAGCTTCAGTTACAACAGACTCATCATTAATAGATGAAGTTCTAAGTAGGTGTGACAATCTGCTTATGGTTTGGTTGTTTTCAAACATTAGCAAAGATGTTATTGGCCATGTCACAGAATGTGAGTCCTCTTTTGAGATTTGGAAAACATTGGAAAGTCTGTTTGCTCAGTCATCTATGGCACGAGTTCTTCAACTCAAAAAGAAGATGAACAATATCAAGAAAGGTTCATCTTCAATTTCGAGTTCGTTCTTAAAGTTAAAACAATATAGTCATTTGCTGAATTGAGGTCAATAAATCAAGTGATTCTTGAATACGATATGATTCAATCAATATTAAGTGGTCTTGGTCATGAATTTGATCTGTTGTTGTCTTAGTTGCTTCTCAAAAAGAAAATATGTCATTGCAAGATGCACGATACATGTTGATGATGCATGAGCAGAGAATAGAAGACTTAAATCAAGGTTCACAAACTGATATGAACAATTTCTCAGCAAATTTTGTTGACAGTAGTGACAAGAAGTCACATGGTATGAAAGGCAGTTCTATACATTTTCAAAACAGATCTAACAATGGTTTTCGAGGTGGTTTCAAGAATCGTGGAGGAAGGACTGGAAATAGAGGAAACGTTTTTTGTCAGTTGTGCTATAAACATGGACATATGGCTCTTCAATGTTATCACATATTTGATCAATCCTTTTTTGGTCCTCAAGGCCAGAATTCTGCTCAAACTAGACTTCTGTTGTTGCACGATCTCACTATCAAATGCCTCGAATGCTCAAGCAATGATCAACCAACAAATGATCAATCACCAACCAGCACCTCAAGCAATGATCAATCATTTTCAAGGCATGATGGTGACTCACGAGAATGTTGTTGATCCAAGCGGTACATGGACAAGTGGAGCTTCTAGTCACATGACATCTCGATGGATCGCCTCTACACAATAAACCGAATACAAAGGTAATCGATTAGTTACCGTTGGTAATGGTGAGTTGTTAAATATCTCTCATACTGGTAATGCTGTGATTCATTCAAATTCAGTTCCTTCTCTTCTTTCTCTTCAACTAAATGATGTTCTTCTTGTTCCAAAAATAGCCAAGAATCTTATAAGTGTTTCAAAGGTTACTCGTGATAATAATGTCATTACTGAATTTACTCCTTCTTCTTTCTCTGTTAAGGACAAGAATTTGAAGACAACATTGCTTCAAGGAGTGCTTCATAATGGCTTATATTGTCTTCCAATGGCTAGTTCTTTTCCATCCTGTTCTGTTTCTTCTGTTTCACCTGTTTGTTCATCTGATTCTTGTTGCGACGGCCCCAATTTCCCACAAACTGGGCACCGCCCGGCCTAAGCCCACGTGGACCCTCGAGCCAGTCTCGCAAAGTCAACGCAGGTCTAGTCAGCCTTCCAATCCATCATTACAAGTAAATTCAAAGTTTTAAGTTGAGTTATTAATATTTTTCAAAATTTACAATTTAGCGGAAGCAATTACTACAAATAAATAACTCAACCGAAATGTCAAAAAGTTAGGCAACCTAATTGTGGAACCCAACATAAATATATCACCATCGGAGGAGAGCAATACAAGATATACAAAAAAATTTCACCTAGCTATGGAGCTTTCCCCTCTGCTACTCGTCTGCGGCTCTGCACTCAGTCAAACATAAGATTGACGAGCCCAGGTAAGTAAATTCCATTAGAATATAAACAATAATTCAAGATAAAATGAAACAGTCTAAAAGTCATGCCAGATAAAAAGAAAACTGTACGAAATGCATGATAATGAGTCTGTGAAACAATGAAAGTACAACGAGAATGAGTGTCAAAGGAAACAATATAAAGAGGAGCCCAAGTAATCTAAGACTACCGAATGCGGGTGCCACAGGGTCGGGGTCGCAGAGTCGCGACAACGCCAAGCAGACTCGATCATCGGATGTGACATCGTCGTACCTAAAATGTGGCGAATGAGGGATATCAACGGCGCCCCGGATAAAGCACATCTCATTCCGACCAAATACTGTGACTCGAGGTCATGGCCCCGGTGGCGAGCCGGCAACCACTCAAATCAGAGACACGAGTACGACTCACTTGGCCCTCGGACACTCATAAGAGTGAGAATTCCAAGAAAATGACATGATTCGACATTAATCAAACATGCAAGCTCAATGAACTATTGTGCATTTTCTAACTGGTTTACTTACCTCGAAATCCGTAATTCGAAATTAAGACGTCCCGCTCATGCCTCGATTTGCGCACCCGACACCCGACTCTAAGTCTCTGGTATCGATTTATACAATTTAAGTTACCAAATTACGCAAATCACAATTAAAATTAAGTGAATTACACCTCACCTTCATCGCGTCGTCGACATTCGTCGACTCGCACATCCGATCAGTTCGACAACGCCATCGCGTCGTTCATCGCGCCGACGCCGAAACCTCGCTGTTGCTGCCATTGCCGCTGTCTCGCCGCGGCGCGCCATTGCTCTCGCTCGCGCGCCGCCGGCCCCTCGCCGGCGCGCCGTCGGCGCCGACCCTCAAACTCTCTCGCGTGGCGTCGCGTCGGGTCGCGCGTTCGCACGCCATCGCCGCCGATCGGAGCCGCTGGCTGCGCCGTCGCCTCGCCGGTGTCATTGCGGCGCTACCTCGCGCCACCACTCCTTGCCACCGCCGCCTGCCAGCGCCTGCCCGCACGCTCGGGAGTACGCTGCTGTGAGCCGCCATTGTTCTTTCGCTCCTCCTCCTCGTCGTCTTTGTCCGCTTCGCTGGCCGGCTCCTCCGCATGAGCTCGCCATCTTGCCGCCTCGGCCGGCCGGCTCTTCCGCGAGCTTCGGCGCGCTCATTGCTCGGCATTTGGATCTCCTCCTCCGCCACCGATCGGTTTCTCCTTTCTCACCCTCACTTCCGCCTTTCTTTCTTTTTTTCCTTCTCTCGATCTCTTTTGATCTTTCGATCATTTTTTTTTTTTTCCTTATCTCCTTTTGTCCTTATCTCATCATTATCTCGTTCTTTATATATATATATATAATATATTATATATTTAATATATAATATATATATACATTTTCCATTTTGATTTCAAATCAAAATGTCCTCGAGATTCGTGCAACGCACATCTCGAGGCAAACTCAACAACCGAGCAGAGCGCATCTCGAGGTACCAACCCGCCTCATTTTCAAATCTTAATACCCGCGCTACACGCAACACGAGGCATATCTAATGCACATTTTAAACCATATAGAGCCATTATTTCGGTCTCACGTCGGCACGCGACTCGAGGCGCATCCTCTTCCATGTTACGACTCACCGAAATCCTCGCATAATTAGCATTTTCATCTCAAATTGGATTTGGACATACGTATTTCGACTAGTGAGTCATACATACGGCCTTGACTTGACATGTGTCACAAGTCAAATTTTCGGGCCGTTACAGTCTTCCCAACGAATTAAAAATTTCGTCCTTGAAATTGAAACGAATCTCACAGGAAAATGGTGTTTTACGAATAATTACACAAGGTCATACCCGCCCAAGGCCATACTCGCCCAAGGCCATACCCTCATCTTACTCTGTAGGGCTGGGCTTCTACGTGACAAGCTGGGCTCCTCCGTAACCTCCAAGCAAATAACACACCATCTGTCTCTTCCCATCAATATATGTCAGGGCAACATCCTCGCAACATATATTAGAATACAAATGAATACAAACGAACATTTAATTTTACGATCCACCGTCATTAACATACGTATATCCGTTTCTCTCATTGAGTGAATCTCAACCCAACTCATACCTTTTCTCAAGTTACGATGGATAGTAGTCGGACCTGACGTGGCAATAACATGAATATATTTATGGCTGTCCACACGCCCATACAGGTACGTTGAAGTCCCGCTCCAACTGAAACATGTCCATATCATTTCCCCTGTGCATGACTAGATCGCTATCTCTGTCTACGCACTCGACTGGATCTCTGACCCTGTCTCTAGCCACTGCCTCTGCCATCAACCCTCTGATGGACTTATGCTAAGGATCTGACGGTGCTAACTGATGTACTATACTAGCGTAACTCTACGCTGAACCAACTAACTTTGGCGCCGTATACGCCTCATATGGCGGAAACGCAATACGTTACGAGGTTGCTCTCGTATGCTCCCACGCTCTCACTCATCATAACATTAACTGCACTCCAAAACGTCCACATCAATGCCACAGTAGTGCACAACTAGACATCGGCCTCGCCGAACAACGAAACTGATACGATGCTCAACCTTACATGATTTGGTGTGGCCAAGACGTCATGAATATTTGTTGCTTGGAGATTCGTACCACCGTGAAACTTTTCCGAGTGATGCCGCTAAAACTCATGAAACTACCTTGCCCGAGTCGTCACTCTAATTCCCGTATCAGGAGGCGCGCTCAGCATCTCCTTATGTAAGCACGAGTTCAACACGTTTACTCCAACGCGTTCACTTTTTGCCTTTCAAAGTAAATGTGTCCTCGAGATTCGTGCGACACGAATCTCGAGGCACCATCTCTATGTGTGACCACAATTGTATTGAATCTCGCAAAGTTACGTATTTCGAGACACCTCCCAAGTCTCGAACTCGCATTACCTAATCCAAACCTAATGTGTCCTCGAGATTCGTGCTACGCGAAACTCGAGACACATTAAAACATAATTATTTCCATTTAAAATGCACTTGTTTACTTGTACGAAAATTCATGTCAGTACGTTTACTAACGCCTCTGAGCAAATTTTAGAATGCGAGAATTCTTGAGATATACCATCTCGTAGGATTTATCCTTAGGTGGCCTCTAACGTTTAAAACGATTCGCGAACTCTACCTCAGCTCGTAACATTTAATTCATTTATAAGTCTCTAAAGGTGGTGGTCGACTTCACCAACCCTACGACTATAAATGTATAGTGTCACTCAAGTGGAGTTACTTGGGCTTCTGATCCAACAATACTACTCCAAAGCTTTCGTCAAAGCTACAGGAGTCCGTACATGATGTAATCGTTAGCTCTCAAGTCATCTCAACACTTTGCTCATTTTGAGTCTGCTCTTCGTTTCTTTTTTTCTTTTTAACTTTATGTTCTCGAATGTTCCCTACATTTGATGTTCCTTACTCGAATGTTCCTTACATTCGAATATTCATTCATTTCACGAATGAGCCTTTCTCGAATGTTCCTTACCTTAATTGTTCCATTCGTTGTATATTATCCAACAACATCAATTTCCTTTATCAATTCCACACCATTTAGAGACTCGAACTTCCGTTTCAAGTCTCACTCATATAGGACATCCTCGATGTACGTAATAATTAAACAACTTGAAATGAATTTAATGAACTCTTTTGAGTCCTAAATAAGATCAAAATTCCTCTAAATAGCTTGAAAATCAATTCACAAGTTTGTTTGAGTCATACATGGCCTGTTAAGTTTCAATTTGAAACCATACCATTTGTAATACCAAAGTTCTCATTTTTCCATTGGCTTCACCAAACCAACCAAGCTATTTACCTCAATTTATCAATTGAACTACTTAAGCCACTATCCGCGAAGCTGAATTAAATTTAAACAACTCCCGCATTTTCAAGGCACAATTACTTATCCATGTAGTTCCACTATTCCCAAATACGCCACAATCACTAACATTGTCACATCTGATCCGTGCATGAAGGCAATGTCATAACAACCTCATATCAGATGGAAATATAACTCCTAAACCTTTTCCTTCTTTGGGTTTATACCTTCAATTTACCCCACCAAAACTCATGCTGATTATTATGGACAAAATTTAACATATAACCAAAGAATCCCATCAAAAATTCTGACTAGGAAAAATCATTTAGTCGCTCGTAATTGATCCCTGACTTGGCTAAAATGAAAACAAGGACTATTGAAACAAATTTAACTCCAACTCAGCTCAAATTTAACTCCAAACCATTTAAATATAGTTTAAGCGTCCCTGCAGTACTATACCAAATTTACTTGAGATTCTCTAACATTTACTACGAATTTGATTCCCGTATCACATTCAAATTTCATTAATTATTTCGAGCGGATCCTCTAAAAATACGTGTAGGGTGTTTTCCTCAAGAAGAAATCAAATGTTTCATCGAGATATGTGCAATACGAATCTCGAGGCACCCATTTGTCCACAATGTCGTAAACAACTGGAAAAATCGTTGATTTACCAAAAACGAAATCAAGTATGGCAATGAAACATCAATCACTACTGATTTCATTTAATTTCTATCCAATTATCATTACCGTCACGATTCCTCGAATCATTATCGACATCGTATATAGTATATAACATACCATATATTATACATTTTTTTTCTTCCAATTTCACTCTTAAATCCAATCGGTGTTCTTTCATATGTAATCTATATCATGAAACTATAGGTAAGTACAAAGTCCCACTAGTCTCTATGATCAGTCTATGTTGATCATCCCAAGGCCCATCCAATGCCCTGGAGTTAGCTCATGGTCATGCTCCCTTTTCCGAGTATCCTCTATCGAAGGCAGAGATGTTTTTACCAAGGGAGAAATTATGTCTATGTAGTTCACCATCCACCAATAAATATATCAAGTAGAAATCCCCAATTTCTACACTATCTTACAAGATCAAATCATTACCATCAATCTTCTTTACTATCAATTTCTCTGAATCCGATAAATTTATAGTCAATCTTTTTCAATTTTTATTTATCGCGTCTCACGCGATACACAAGAGTAAATATCGTATATCTATCGATAGTAGTATAATACAACACATCAAAAATCACATATAGTTCAAATTTAATTTCCCCCCAACTCTCCTCACTTCCCAACGAAGACTTCGGTCAAGATCATAGGGTTCCACTCTAAGTTCAGGGTTCCTAACTTCCGCTCGTTTACGTCTCCATTGCTTGTGATTTAAATCAAGAGTCGAGTATTTAAAACTTCGGCTCTGATACCAACTGTGACGGCCCCAATTTCCCACAAACTGGGCACCGCCCGGCCTAAGCCCACGTGGACCCTCGAGCCAGTCTCGCAAGGTCAACGCATGCCTAGTCAGCCTTCCAATCCATCATTACAAGTAAATTCAAAGTTTTAAGTTGAGTTATTAATATTTTTCAAAATTTACAATTTAGCGGAAGCAATTACTACAAATAAATAACTCAACCGAAATGTCAAAAAGTTAGGCAACCTAATTGTGGAACCCAACATAAATATATCACCATCGGAGGAAAGCAATACAAGATATACAAAAAATTTCACCTAGCTATGGAGCATTCCCCTCTGCTACTCGTTTGCGGCTCTGCACTCAGTCAAACATAAGATTGACGAGCCCAGGTAAGTAAATTCCATTAGAATATAAACAGTAATTCAAGATAAAATGAAATAGTCTAAAAGTCATGCAGATAAAAAGAAAACTGTACGAAATGCATGATAATGAGACTATGAAATAATGAAAGTACAACGAGAATGAGTGTCAAAGGAAACAATATAAAGAGGAGCCCAAGTAGTCTAAGACCACCGAATGCGGGTGCCACAGGGTCGGGGTCGCAGAGTCGCGGCAACGCCAAGCAGACTCGATCATCGGATGCGGCATCGCCATACCTAAAATGTGGCGAATGAGGGATATCAACGGCGCCTCGGATAAAGCACATCTCATTCCGACCAAATACTGTGACTCGAGGTCATGGCCCCGGTGGCGAGCCGGCAACCACTCCAATCAGAGACACGAGTACGACTCACTTGGCCCTCGGACACTCATAAGAGTGAGAATTCCAAGAAAAGGACATGATTCAACATCAATCAAACATGCAAGCTCAATGAACTATTGTGCATTTTCTAACTAGTTTACTTACCTCGAAATCCGTAATTCGAAATTAAGACGTCCCGCTCACGCCTCGATTTGCGCACCCGACACCCGACTCTAAGTCTCTGGTATCAATTTATACAATTTAAGTTACTAAATCACGTAAATCACAATTAAAATTAAGTGAAGTACACCTCACCTTTATCGCGTCGTCGACATTCGTCGATTCGCACATCCGATCAGTCCGACAACGCCATCGCGTCGTTCATCGGGCCGACGCCGAAACCTCGTGCATTGCGCATTGCCATTGCTCGCCGCTGCGCCGCCGCTGCCCTCGCCGGCGCCGTCGGCTGCCGACCCTCAAACTCTCTCTCGCGTGGCGTCGCGTCGCCGCGTCCGCACGCTCATCGCCGCCGATCGGAGCGGCCGCTCTTGCTGCGTCATTGCCTGCCTCGCCGGTGTCATTGTCGGCGCTACCTCGCGCCACCATGCCTTGCCACCGCCGCCGAGCCTTACCTGCACCGCACGCTCGAGCTGCTGCTTGTGAGCTAGCTTTGTTGGCGCTCCTCCCCGCGTCGTCTTTGTCCGCTCTGCCGGCCGGGGCTCTCATGAGCTCCGCACCGCCGCCTCGGCCGGCGGCTCTTCCGCGAGCTTCAGCGCGCTCATTGCTCGTTGGATCTCCTCCTCGCTTGCCCGATCGTTTCTCCTTTCTCTCCCTCACGTCCGCCCTTTCTTTCTTTTCCTTCTCTCGATCTCTTTTGATCTTTGTGATCATTTTTTTCTTCTTCTTTTTTGTCCTTATCTCCTTTTGTCCTTATCTCATCATTATCTCGTTCTTTATATATATATATATATATATATATATAATATTATATATTTAATATATATTATATATACATTTTCCATTTTGATTTCAAATCAAAATGTCCTCGAGATTCGTGCAACGCGCATCTCGAGGCAAACTCAACAACCGAGCAGAGCGAATCTCGAGGCACCAACCCACCTCATTTTTAAATCTTAATACCCGCGCTACACGCAACACGAGGCATATCTAATGCACATTTAAAACCATATAGAACCATTATTTTGGTCTCACGTCGGCACGCGACTCGAGGCGCATCCTCTTCCATGTTTCGACTCACCGAAATCCTCGCATAATTAGCATTTTCATCTCAAATTGGATTCGAACATACGTATTTCTACTAGTGAGTCATACATACGGCCTTGACTTGACACGTGTCACAAGTCAAATTTTCGGGCCGTTACACTTGTACTACTTCACTTGTGAGTTATGTTACTACTGATGTATGGCATGCCAGACTTGGACATCCATCTAGTTCAGTGTTGCACAAAGTTTTATCTTCATTAGACAATACTATAAATAAATCTTGCATATCCTTTTGTAACTCTTGTAAAGTAGCAAAGATGCACAAACTTCCTTTTCAGTCTTGCAATATAACTGCTACTAAACCACTAGAGTTGGTTTACTCTGATATTTGGGGTCCTTCTCCATTGTTGTCCTCTCAAGGTTCAAGGTATTACATAGTTTTTGTTGATGCCTTTAGTCGTTTTACATGGTTCTATCCTCTCAAATTAAAATCCAGATGCATATGCTGCTTTTCTACATTTGATCAAACAGTCTGAATTACAACTTAACTCCAAGTTAAAAAATTTTCAATCTGATATGGGCCTTGAATATAAACCAATTGAGAAATTTTGCAATGCATATGGTATTATTCATCGTTACTCTTGTCCATACACACATCAACAAAATGGTGTTCCTGAAAGAAAACATAGATCTATTGTTGAGATGGGACTTACTCTTCTTGCTCATTCAAAACTGCCCTTTTCATTCTGGGAAGAGGCATTCATCACTGCTGTTTTTCTTATTAATAGCTTACCATCTGTTGTTCTTGGTTTTAAGTCTCCATATGAGGTATGTTTTTGTAAACTACCTGATTATTCTTACTTCGAATCTTTTGGTTGTGCTTGCTATCCAAACCTTACCGCCTACTCTCATCATAAGTTCAATTTTCGATCTTCTAAATGTGTCTTTATTGGTTACAGTCCTAGGCATATTGGTTACAAGTGCTTACATTGAAATGGCAAGATTTATATCTCACGAGATGTTATATTCAATGAAGAAGACTTTCCTTACTCTAGCATTTTTTCGTCTAATCATAATTCATCCTCTTCTTATTCTAGTCTCCCTTTATCTGTTATGCAACATTGTCATGTTCCTTCATCTTCACAACATTCTGTTTCAAATTCTTCTTCATTAGACACTTCTAATTCTCCTCTTTCTAGTTTACCACCAGCCTCTACTCCTGTTGTTTCCTCAGCTCCTACTGATCCTCCTTTATCTTCTGTTCCTACTGAATTACCTACTGATCCACAGCCTTCTATTACCAGAACTAATATTAACACTCACTCTATGCTAACTAGAAGTAAAATTGGTGTTTCTAAATCAAAAGCACTGGTTGTTACTTCTCCATATGCCTTGATACATTCTCTAAATGAACCTACATCTGTGAAAGTTGCTCTTACTGATCTAAAGTGGTATTCGGCTATGACTGATCAATTAAAAGCATTGGACAATAAAAATACTTGGACATTGGTTCCTCCATCATCTGATATGAGTATTGTTGGTTGTAAGTGGGTTTTTCGAGTTAAAACTACACCTACCGGTGCTATTCGAGAGATATAAGGCAAGGCTGGTTGCTAAGGGTTTCATCGGATACTGAACTAGATTTTGGAGATACTTTTTCTCTGTCGTTAAACCTTCTTCTCTTCGTATTATGTTTACTCTCGCTGTTACTTATCAGTGGCCTATCAAGCAGATTGATGTGAATAATGCTTTTCTTAATGGTGATCTTGATGAAGAATTATTCATGAGTCAACCTGAAGGCTTTGTTAACAAACAATATCCACATTATGTTTGTAAATTAAATAAAGCTTTATATGGTCTCAAGCAGGCTCCTCGAGCATGGTTTTCTAAAAACAAACTTTGCTCGATTGGGGATTTACTAATAGTTCAAATTTGATGTTAGCTTCTTTTTCAAAGGATTTGAATCTTCTGTTCTCATGCTTCTAGTATATGTTGATGATATTCTCATTACTGGTTCCAATCCATTACTAATCCAGCAACTTATTACATGGTTGAATTCCAAATTTTCTCTCAAATCATTGGGTGATGTGGATTTCTTTCTTGGTTTTGAAGTTCATAGAAACTCTACTGGATTATATTTTTCTCGGCATAAGTACATTCTTGATCTTCTCAAGAGGACTAACTTGTTGGATTCTAAACCAATGTCTTCACCTTATTCTGTTGGAGTTAAACTCAGTGCTACTGAAGGCATTCCTTTCTCTGATCCTACATTATATAGGAGTACGTTGGGTGCTCTGCTGTACCTTACCTACACTCGTCCTGATTTAAGTTTCATTGTTAATAAACTTAGTCAATTTCAACAACAACCTACTGATCTTCATTGGGTTGCTTTGTCAAACGAGTTCTTAGATTTTGAAATCTTCTCTTGGGCGGCATTGTTTTTAGTCTGCATCTTCTTTATCAATTGAAGTTTTTCTTGATTCGATTGAAATTTGGTGATGTTGATGATCGACGTTCTACAAGTGGAGTTTGTGTTCTTTTTGGCGGCAATCTTATTACTTGGTATTCTAAGAAGCAATCCGTTGTAGCACGATCTAGTACCGAGGCTGAATATCGTGCATTGGCTTTGGGTGTTACTGATATTTTATGGACATCATCTTTACTTAGTGAACTTGGTTTTCATTGTTCTACCAAGCCTATCCTTTGGTGTGACAATACTAGTGCTCGGGCATTGGCTTTGAATCCTGTTTTTCATGCTAGAACTAAACACATTGAGGTTGATGTTCATTTCTTAAGGGAAAAACTTGCAGCTGGTCTTGTTGAGCTTCGTTATATACCAACTGATCATCAATCAGCTGATTTGTTCACCGAGGTTTTGTCTACTCCTCATTTTCATTTTCTTTCATCCAAACTTAATCTAGTTTGTTCACCTAGGTTCAGTTTGAGGGGGCATGTTAGAGATCACAGAGATAACATTACTACAGGTTCCTCAGCTCAAGTTCACAGTGGCACAGCTCACTCGACTCATGTTCATGTTGTTGGTGACAAAGCTACAATGTTTAGATAGTTTAAGAACGAGACAGGGCAGTTTGATCAGTTGTAACGAGATGTTTGTTAAGTTCGGTAAGTCTGTTAATTAGTTAGGACAGTTAGGAAGTTATGACAGTTGTGAAGTTGTTGTAAAGCTGTTGTAAATTAGTTAGGACAGTTAGGAGGTTGTTGTAAAGTTGTTACATCAGTTATTTTGTTTGTAAGAATTTCTATATATATGACATTCATTGTAACCATTTTATTCATTCAATACAATTTCGTTTTTTCTCTCCTTTGGTTGCTGTTCTTGCTGTTCTTCTTTGTGTGATTAGTGTATTCACTCTTTAGTGAACACTTTACAAAGGCACAACATTCCGAAACCCTTGTTTCTTCAGGCGGGGCAGCCGATTGTGCATCACCCGATCTCAGCATGTAAAAAGGTCGGTAGGATTGTGAATTTAGGGTTTATGAGAGCTTGATTTGGATGTAATCGAGTTTGAGAGTTCAATGCTAATTAGACTTTTTGTGGGTTAAAATTATTTAATGAGCGGATTCGACATCAATAACCCATGAAATACAAATACTCACTAATTCTCAATGCTTTAAGGACTAAAAACACGATTCCCCTAATTAAATAGTGCTTTTAACCACTAGGTTTAGTACAGCCACTAATTTTTAGGGGCTAAAAACACTATTTCTCACTAGAACAATTTTAGTACTTAATAAAAGTTTTAAAACTCTATTAAATGGGTGTTATTAAACAACATCTAATTGATAAGAGTTTTTAAAAAATCTATATGTAATAGATGCATTAAAAATTAAAATATAATATATTTTCACACGACATTTAATAACACATTATTTAATAAAAATTTTAAAATATATATTAAAAGTAAAAAATGTTTTAGTGTCTTATAGTGTATGTTACTGATGAAGCTTTTTCCTTAACGGACCGTAACATGCTTTTAATCGTGCCAACCAATCATTAAAAGTAACTGTCGAAATTATAATATACAATTAGTTGAATGAAATTTAAGTACAAATTAAGTAGCTTATATACCTATAAAATAGGTGCAATATGTTAAAAAGTATATATCTATTATATATACATGTGTATACATATATGTATCTATTGGTGTATCAATGCATGCATACCTTGGTTTAAATGAGTAATTGGGTGCCATGCACGTGGTTTGGATAAATATAACTCTATGCATGAAACGTTGATGATGCATGCATGGGCCACTCCAAGTCTGACTGACTGTGAAACATGAATCCACCCCCAACTCACTATGAAACACGTCACACGCATGCTTTTGGACATGCAACAAGTGAATTTATATATGTAAAGATACATACATATGTGATAAAGTTATCTTGATATATATATATGAGAAATAGTTGGAAATTGTTGTGAATTGAATTGAGACTTGCTAAGAACTAGATAATGAAATAGAAGACTAAGAACTTCTTCTACTACAAACTACTACTACAAAGGAGAAGAAAAGAAATGAGATAGTTGGAATGAGAAATTTTCATTCAACTTGGTGTGCTTTTACAATGAGGTTGGCACCCTTTATATAGGCCATTTGGTGATGATGATAAATGTACTTCATACAATGTATACAAGCAAATCATACACCCCATGTCATACAATACATCACAAGCAACATAGACAATACATGAAAGTGTTGGTGTACGTTGGAGAGGATTACAAGTTACATGACAATACATAGACAAGTGGAGGTACTATTAAGTGATACATACAAGTTACATGACTACACAATATGTTGGTGTATATGCATGGTCATCCATATTCCATAACACTCCCCCTTGGATGACACTTGCTTAGAGATTGTGCCTCGTTAAAACTTTTACTAAGAAAAACCCTGTGGAAAAAAATATAGTAAAAGAAAAAGAGTACACTATTCTCATAAATATTAAGACGGGTATAATATTGTTAAGATTGCCTCATTAAAAACCTTGCTAGGAAAACCCAATGGGATAAAACCATAGCTAAGGGAAAAAGAGTGCAATACACTAATCAATAACTCCCCCTCATGTGAACATGGGTGAAACTTGTTCAGTTTCTTTACTTGCAATGTCTTTAAGTTTACGCAAGCCAATACCATATGTAAGCCTTTTAAATGTCGTAGTTGGTAAGGCTTTTGTGAATAGATCAGCAAGATTATCACTCGATCGGATTTGCTTGACATCAATTTCACCATTCTTCTGAAGCTCATGTGCATAAAAGAATTTTGGTGAAATATGT
This sequence comes from Stephania yunnanensis, assembly GCA_039657365.1. NCBI lineage: Eukaryota > Viridiplantae > Streptophyta > Magnoliopsida > Ranunculales > Menispermaceae > Stephania > Stephania yunnanensis. The sequence goes on along the minus strand of CM077588.1, from coordinate 50,955,382 downwards.
TTTGTTCTGTCCCTTTTATGAATCCTTCACTTAATTGTGCAATACATCTTTGCGTTATCTTCATATAATATGGTTGGAGAATCTTTTATTGAAGGCAATCCACATGATTCTTGAATATGTTCAATCATATTTCTCAACCATACACATTCACGACTTGCTTCATGAATAGCAAGTACTTCAGAATGGTTGGAAGAAGTAGCAACCATAGTTTGCTTTACTGACTTCCATGATACTGCAGTATTACCACATGTGAATACATATCCCATTTGAGAACGGGCCTTGTGGGGATCAGATAAAAATCCAGCATCAGCATAACCTTGGAGATTCAATTTTACCCCTCTCGAGTAGAATAGACCCATGTCGCTTGTTCCTCGAAGATATCGGAAAATATGTTTAACACCATTCCAATGTCTTCGAGTTGGTGATGAGCTGTATCTTGCAAGTAGGTTGACAGCAAAAGCAATGTCAGGTCTTGTACAATTTGCAAGATACATAAGTGCACCAATTGCACTTAAATATGGTACCTCTGGACCAAGTAGCTCTTCATCACTTTCATGAGGTCGAAATGGATCCTTATCCACTTCAAGTGATCTGACAACCATTGGAGAGCTCAATGGATGCGCCTTGTCCATATAAAATCTTTTTAATATTTTTTCAATATAATTTTATTGATGGACAAATACTCCACTTGAAAAATGTTCAATTTGCAAACCAAGACGAAGTCTTGTTTTTCCAAGTTCTTTCATCTCGAATTCCTTTTTCAAGTATTCGGATGTTCTAACGATGTCGTCGTGGTTTCCTACTATATTTAAATCATCAACATATACATCAATAATCACAAATCCTGTTGATGATCTTTTAATAAAGACACATGGGCAAAGCGGATTATTTACATATCCTTCTTTCAGTAAATAATCATTGAGGCGTTTGTACCACATTCGTCCGGATTGTTTCAATCCGTACATAGACCTTTGTAATTTTATAGAATGCATGTTATGAGGTTTTGATTTTATTTCATCGGATGTTACAAATCCATCAGGGATTTTAATATATATCTCACTGTCTAGGGATCCGTACAGATATGCTGTAACGACATCCATTAAATGCATATCAAGTCCTTCGGAGACTGCGAGGCTTATCAAGAACCGAAATGTGATTGCATCTATAACAGGAGAATATGTTTCCTCATAATCTATGCCAGGTCTTTGTGAGAAACCTTGAGCTACAAGTCTTGCTTTGTACCTTGTAACTTCATTTTTTTCATTTCTCTTTCGTACAAATACTCATTTATATCCAACAGGTTTTACGCCATCTGGCATTTGGACAATTGGTCCAAAAACCTCTCGTTTCTTTAACGAGTTTAGCTCTGCTTGGATAGCCTCTTGCCATTTTTGCCAATCAGGTCTTTTTTGACATTCGTCCACTGATTGTGGTTCTGGATCATCATCGTTTTCACATATTTTAAAGGACACATTGAAAGCAAATATATCATCAGGAACAATTTCATTTCGATCCCAAATCTTACCAGAGTTTAAATAATTTATTGAGATCTCATTATTTTCATCTTTTTTCTCTTTTTCTAGAGGAAGTTGTTCCTCATCAGAATCAACTTGTTCTGACAAACCCTTATCAAATGATTCTTGTGCTTTCTCAGGAGTATTTTGATTTGTATTTATTTTTACTCCCATTTTCCTCTTTTGAGAAATTGTATCCTTTGAACCAACTGGTCTTCCACGCTTTAAGCGTTTCGTTGGTTCTTGTGCATTTTGTTGCACAGAGACATCAAGTCTTGCAGGAGGATTTACAGCTGGAATGTGTGATTTTGTCACTTGTTTTGCATCATTAAATGCATCAGGTAATTGATTTGCAATTTGTTGCAAATGAATGATCTTTTGAACTTCGAGTTCACACTGATTTGTGCGTGGATCATAATGTGATAAAGTTGATGCATTCCAAGCAATTTCGCGCCATTCCTTTTGAATTGGCTTCTTATCTCCCCCTAATGGTGGGAAAATTGCTTCATCAAAGTGACAATCAGCAAAACATGCAGTAAATAAGTCCCCTGTTAAGGGCTCAAGGTATCTTATAATGGACGATGAGTTAAATCCAACATAAATCCCAAGTTTTCGTTGTGGACCCATCTTAGTTCTATTGGGAGGTGGTATAGGAACATACACTGCACAACCAAAAATTCTCAAGTGTGAAATATTTGGTTGTTGACCTAAAACGAGTTGCATGGGGGAATGTTCATGGTATGCAGTAGGCCTATAACGAATGATAGATGCTGCATGAAGGATTGCATGTCCCCAAATGAAGTTGACAACTTAGTTCTCAAGATTAAAGGTACGGCAATTAATTGAATGCGTTTGATAAGAGATTACGCCAAACCATTCAGGTATGCACATGTGGAACGAGAATGTTCAATGGTAATTCCTATAGACATGCAATAATTTCTAAATGCTTGAGATTGAAATTCCCCGGCATTATCAAGACGGATGGTCTTGATTGGGTTGTCAGGAAATTGTGCTCTTAACTTAATGATTTGTGCTAAAAGTCTAGTAAATGCAACATTGCGGGTTGAAAGCAAACAAACATGTGACCACCTAGTTGATGCATCTATCAAAACCATGAAATATCGAATGGTCCACAGTGAGGATGAATAGGACCACATATGTCTCCCTGAATGCGTTCTAAGAAAAGCGGGGATTCCACAACGATTTTACTTGGGGATGGTTTAACTATCAATTTACCTTGAGAACAACTAGCACAATTATAATCACCAGCAGAAAATATTTTGTGACTCCTTAAAGGATGTCCATGCGAATTATTAATTATTCTTCGCATCATTGATGATCCTGGATGACCAAGCCGGTCATGCCATAAAATGAATGTCTTCGGATCATTAATTTTCTTATTCAAGATGACATTCGTTTCGACATGCCTTATATGAGTAAAATATAATCCAGATGATAAAGCTGGGAATTTTTCTAATACTTCTTTTTTCCCATTTGAAACCAATGTGACATAGAGAAATTCTCTATTATTTTCATTCACGGTTTCAATGTGATATCCATTTTGTCGAATATCTTTAAAGCTCAGTAAATTTCTTCTAGATTTTTCAGAGTATAAGGCATTGTCAACATGAATTGTTGTTCCCCCAGGCAACATAATATTTGCTCTTCCAGAGCCATTAATCAAATTGGAGGTGCCAGATATTGTTTGAACATTAGCCTCAGCTAAATTCAAATTGGAGAAATATTCTCTGTTTTTAAGGATTGTATGCGTTGTAGCACAATCAGCAAGGCATATATTGCTCTTATTTGATTCATGACTTGAACACATGATTTGTTGATCCATCTGGACAAATAATGTTTGGCAAATCAGAAAAAAAAAGTCATATTTCAATGATAAAATTCATAATATTTTGCCTTTGATTTTGAAGGCATGGTAAAGGTGACAAAAATATTCGGGCATATATATGACAATATTTAGGCAAAATAGCCTTTCATATATGACTAAAAAAATGTCACAATTATGAGCGCTCATTGTCAATAATTATTTGCCCTTTGTAGTGGTGCACCACTTTTATTCCAATTTTTGGTGGAATTGTCAATACGACCTTTACCTGATATTTTCACATTTTCCACGTCCATAAATTTATTATTGCGATCATGATCATTATATGCAACATATGCTTCTTAATTTGAAGCTGAACTGATTGGACGGGAGCGATATTATATTTATAATATCTCATTATTTTACTCAGCTACCATGAGACAAGAAATCAATCCTTAATATTTATTGGATTGACGTGCGCACTCGATATTTGTTGCAGCAATAAATCGAGGCGGGCCACGTGACTTTCTTTTTATTGTCTCATCAGTCATATTTCCACATAGCCTCAACATAGAGGTAATTAAAATTGTGAAATTATAATTAATATTTGAGTGATTAAATTTTGTAGCATGAGACCCAGCCGCTCATTTTGAGCTTTTTGGAGCATTACCCTTTTGGTATGTATATATATAACTCCATAAGGTGAAAATATATATAAAGTGAAATATTCACTTTTCAAATCTCTAAAGAGAAATTGGTGAATGATTGTGTACAACATACAACCTTGCATGGATACAAGCTTTATTCATAATTTGTAATATCTAATTATCATGACAAGAATTATAATAAGATAACAAATTCAACTATGGTTGATTAATATTTTGAAAGTAAATTAAATATAATATAAAATAATTTTCTCTTTTCTTTTTATGTAAATAAAAAAAACATAACATATGATTAAGTATATGTTCACAACTTGATTTATTAATAATCAAATGTACTATTCATATGAGTTGGTGGGACAACCTCCAGGTTGGATGGCGAGACAAAGTCTGCTTAATGGCATGCCTCCTCGAACGGGATAACCCATCTCCCTTTCAGTGTTTAGCTTTACCGGGGACAAGGCTTACCCACTATCAACTCAAACTTATAGCATGATTTGTATTATAAAATCAAGAATAGAACAATAACTAATCGTTTGTAGTTTTAAGAGAAAACTAGTTATGTCACATATTGACTTTTGATTTCTGATGTAGAAGATCGTACAAGACGCAACTACAGAGCATACTTTCGCAATCGGTGACGCTATAATGCATAATATATGAATAAAGTATGCATAGATAAAAGGAAGCAACCATGATAATATAGAAGTAAATTGAACTTATTTAAATAACAAAAGCTATACCTTCCTAGCTTTCTCTTCTTAACAAGCCTTCTTGAACTTCAAGATCTCCTTAATGCTAGAGCAAGCTCGTGCTGATAACGTGTTGTGAATTGAATTGAGACTTGCTAAGAACTAGAGAATGAAATAGAAGACTAAGAACTTCTTCTACTACAAACTACTACTACAAAGGAGAAGAGAAGAAATGAGATAGTTGGAATGAGAAATTTTCATTCAACTTGGTGTGCTTTTACAATGAGGTTGGCACCCTTTATATAGGCCATTTGGTGATGATGATAAATGTACTTCATACAATGTATACAAGCAAATCATACACCCCATGTCATACAATACATCACAAGCAACATAGACAATACATGAAAGTGTTGGTGTACATTGGAGAGGATTACAAGTTACATGACAATACATAGACAAGTGGAGGTACTATTAAGTGATACATACAAGTTACATGACTACACAATATGTTGGTGTATATGCATGGTCATCCATATTCCATAACAGAAATAAAGATTGTGATGATATATTTGTAAAATTCACGTATATTGATACATATATGAATGTATTATTAGATACATAATACATACGATGTATTGATACGTATATGCATGTACTATTAGATACATACATACGTACTTCAAAGCCAACGATTACGTTTCTAAGAAATTGAATTGGTGTATCACATATATTATAAATACTCCCTAACGTAATAGGATAAATACACAAAAAAATTTTATTCAGGTTTTTCTTAAAAGAAAATTTATATTTTCTCTCCGACCATTAAATTCATTACAGAGAGTGAGTACAACAGTTTGATCCACTTGTTCCTACGGTTTAAAGTGTTTATAGCCGTAAGATCGTGATTGTTGTATCAAAGGAGGCAAGTGCTACCAACCACGAACACGAATTGTGGGGCATTATTGTCTTTAGGAGATAGTATTAAACTCTAGCCTCAATCTATAATTTCTTCAATTCATCAAGTTCGAAATATTTTCTGCATCAATTCAGTCACAACTACTACAAACAAGGTGGTAGAGGTTCAAGATCCCAACAAGCTTAAGACAATAATTATAGGATTTGCACTTACCTCTACGCGTTATGTCGCTTCCCCCTTCGAAGCCAGAGAAACTTGAGAAATTCATTGGCACTAACAATTCTCACAAGAGAGTGAATAAGATGCATGTCTACTTGAGGAACTTAGGCCTCGTTTGGTTCGTTTGGTTCATTGGAGTTAATATTTTCATGTTTGGTTCAATTTTAAACTCGTATGGAAGTTTCAAATTTATAAACAATAAAAAATATGAATTGACATAAATAGCTTTCAAATAAGAGATAGATGAGTAATAAATGAGTCATTAATGAGGGGTAATTGTGTCCACAACTCTTGTGAGATAACTCCCTAAGGGGTGGTGGGGAAATATCTCACACCCGTGGTGAGTTATCTCACACCCTATGATAAAAGTTGGGAGATAACTTGCACTCCCGAGAGATAACTCCACCCACAACCAAACAAGGCCTTAATGGTACTTTTGTAAAGGAGAGTGATATGTTGACATTTCTGGAGCGCACAACATTAGGTGCACGCTCATGTGGCGCTCTTGTGGCGCCCCCTTTTAACTATGGGGCCCACAAAAAAAGTAGATTTTTGGGGTGTCACATAGGCTATGCGTCCAATGTGTGCACCCCATAAATGTCACCAAATCATTTTCCTTTTCTGAACGTGTTCATTAGTGCGAAAAGAGGTCCGCATTTGTTTCTTTGTTAATTACATCTATCAACGATGTTTATGAGCCAATGAGATCTAATTTAATAATAATTTAAAAGTGAAAAAGAGAAGTTTACCGGTTCATGAAATGATGAAAAGTAACACGCCTATGTATATTAATCTATGATAATGTTCATAACAATGGCCAATGATCCTAAGAATTAGGAGGAGGCATATTGATCCAATAGGTACGCTAATTTGGTCATTAGTTTATTCAAAAAATAAATAAATTGGTCATTAGTATGTATGCATGCCTCTAGTCTTTGGGTTGTGTTTGGAAAATCTCAATGAACCGACGCATATGCTAATTTGATTAAAACATCGGTGAGTCATTTGGACACAGCATCTCGATCAATTAATTAACATGATGTTTATCTATCATTGTATGAACGTACAAGTGAATCATATAAATAAAGAAGCATGTTTGTGTAATCTCTTAGATTATCCTAAAGTTTGGATAGGTTTATTAATTTATTTGCTGGTTGAGATGCTTCCCATGCTTATGATATATTTTGTACATGAATGTAATGTGCAGCGGTATAAAAATAAATAAATAAATAATTAATTATGATTATGTTAGTATATATGTGCATATATATATATATATATATATATATATATATATATATATTTGAGTGGTTAATCCATATGTTTGCTATATACTAAGCATACATGGTTTGTGACTTCATACTAGCTTGTGACAATTTTGGTGCAAATATAATGCATGTACTTCACAAATTTGATATTAATAATATTTAAGTTTTTGTTTACTTGTTAGATTCTTCTGATTTGTGGTAGGAGAGGCTAGGACATGTTAAATTTAATTCGTTAAGAAAATTAATGAATTTAGAATTAATTCATAATCTTAAAATTGATCCAAATAATAAGTGTGAAATTTGTATTGAGGCCAAATTAACAAAACTCATTTTCACACTGTTGATGATAGTAGGAATACACGATCTCTAAATTTAATTCACAATGTATATATATATATATATATATATATATATATATATATATATATATATGAGATTTAAAGTTTGTACGAACTAGAGGTGGCAAGAAATACTTCATAACTTTTATTGATGATAGCACTAGATATTGCTATGTATATTTGCTTAAAAGCAAAGATGTGGCTCTAGAAGTCTTTAAACACTATAAAAGTGAAGTTCAAAATTAACTTGGTAAATCAATAAGAACTATAAGGAGTGATCGAGGAGGTGCATGCGATGTGTCGTTTAAGTTATTTTTTAAAAAACATGGCATAATTCATCAAACAACTGCACCTTATTCTCCTCAATCAAACGGTATTGCGGAACGCAAAAATCATACTTTAAATGAAATGATGAATGTTACGTTATTAAATTCTGGGTTACCTCAAAATTTATGTGGTAAAGAAATTCTTTCCGGCAACTATATCTTTAATAAAATCCCTCAAAAGAATATGGATGAAGCTCCTTATGAATTATGGAATGGTCGAAAACCTTTGTACATATACTTAAAAGTGTGTGGTTGTATAACCAAAGTTGCTATTTCTGAACCTAAAAAGGTTAAAATTGGACCAAAAATCATTAATTGTATATTTATTGGTTATGCTCACAATAGTCATGCATATAGATTCCTTCTATTTAAATCAGATATTCTCGATATCCATATAAATACAATCATAGAATCTAGAAATGCGTCATTTTTTGAACATATTTTTCCTAATAAAAAATATACAAGTAGTAATGATGCAAGTAGTAGTAATCCTCAAAATAAAGATGATGAACCTAGAAAAAGTAAGAGGACAAAAGTTGCAAAATCTTTTGGTCCTAATTTTCTAACTTATATGTTAGAAAGTGAAACTCGAATATTTAAAGAGGCTATGTCTACACTCGAAGCTCCTTTTATGGAAAGAAGCGATTAATAACGAAATTGAATCAATTATGCACAATCATACATGAGAGTTTGCGGATTTACTATTTGTTATAAAACCTTTTGCGGTCTGTTTGGTTGGGTTGATAGGGTTGTTTTGATAGGGCCAGATTAACAAACATTGGATTACATGGCTATGGATTATGGGTAATCTGAATTCGGAGACTTTTTAAGTTGGCATGATAGGATTATAAGTGATTTCATGAAAATGACAATTTTATCTCTCCCCATATAAAAACCCCCAAGCAAGGCTTCATCGTTCTCCACGTTTCAACTGAGAAACATAAACCCTACCAAGGCGGAACTTCGCGTTCGGGAAGAAGAAGTTGATGTTTACACTTTACACCATAATAATGTTGTTTAGTTGTTCATCTCAATAGTGAAACCAATCGAGAATTTAAGTTGATGTTCGGTTCTTCATCAACAACTAAATTTCATCAAATTAAAAAGATATGAACGAGACATCATAGATCAAATTAGAGAGATATGAATGAGATGTCATCCATCAATAACTAAATTTCAATAAACGATCAATCACCTCTTCAAATTGACCTATCAAATTAGAGAGAGATGAACGAGACGTCATAACCTCGTGAAGAGACAACATCCATCAAATTTCATCAAATAAGGTGTAAAAAGTCATTCACCATGGATTACAGAGACTAGTTGATAGAGTTACCGAACGAGAAAGAAAGAGAGTTACCGAATGAGAGAGAAAGAGGGATGAGGATGATCGGTTAGTTCATATTTGGATTTGGACTGATAAGTGAGAGAGATGATTGACTAGGGTTTTTTGTTGGAGAAATTGCACACAACTATAGTGTTCGATTGTTTTGGTTTATTATAGTAAAAGGCAATCTCATCTTTACACTAGTTGGGAGAGGACAGACTAACTAGTAAAAGGGTAAGACTCCACTTAGTTTGGTCCACGGTATGGGTGATTACATAATCAATCGCATTATCTAATCATGCGAAATGAACAACAGATTACATATAATCCAATGGATTAGCTAAGCAATCATGCGAATCGAATAGACCATTGGAGTGTAAATGGATTTTTAAAAGAAAATTAAAGGTGAATGGTTCAATTGATAAATACAAGGCTAGGTTACTAAGGGCTTTAAACAAAAAGTGGGATATGATTTCTTTGATACATATTCACCGGTAATGAGGATAACATGCATAAGAATGTTAATTGCAATTGCTGCAATAAATAATCTTTAAATTCATCAAATAGATGTTAAAACAACGTTTTAAAATGGTGAATTAGAATAAGAAATATACATGCAACAACCATAAGGATTTGTTGCCTTGGGATATGAGCAAAAAGTGTGTCGACTTGTTAAATCTTTATATGGATTAAAGCAAGCTCCGAAACAATGGCACATTAAATTTGACAATGTCATGTTATCAAATGGTTTCGAAATCAATAAATGTGATAAATGTGTATATGCCAAAGGCACACCTAATGGCTTTGTCATAGTTTGTCTAGACGTGGATGATATGTTGATTATAAGCAATGAGAAAGCTATAATCAAATCTACAAAGAAAATGTTGACACAACATTTTGAGATGAAAGATATTGGAATTGCTAATGTTATTTTAGGAATTAAAATTTCTAAGATAACGAATAGATTAGCGTTGCCACAATCTCATTATATTGAGAAGATATTAAATAGGTTCAATAAATATGATATTAGTCCAATAAGAGAGAGAGAGAGAGAGAGAGAGAGAGAGAGAGAGAGAGAGAGAGAGAGAGAGAGAGAGAGAGAGAGAGCAACAACGATGCTAGGGAGGGTGTCCCTGCAACACAGGGCATTACCCTGCCTAACCCAAGGAGGACATGGGTTTTGCCCAGGGCGATCCCTGAGGTAACTCAGGGACTGCCCTAGGTCTCCCCATGGTTGTGCACCGAGTGCTAGGCAAGGTTGAGCTTCGGCTCGACAGCCATAGCACTCGGAAAAGTAATTGAATCCAATGGAAAATGAAACAGTTCATTATGAGTAAAATGAGATAATTAGGACTTTTTTTAGGTTTTTAATTTGAAACTTTGGTATTACAAAGTGTGATTTCCAATTGAGACTTAAAATGCCATTTAGGATTTAAACAGTCTTGTGAATTGGTTTTCAAGCCATTTAGAGGAACTTTAATCTTAATTAGGACTCAAAAGAGCTCATTAATTTCATTTCAAGTTATTTAGGTAAATTATTACTAAAATTGAGGGTTTAGTTGTGGAATCAAGCCTTGAATGGAAGTTTAATTCTCAAAAAGACTTTATTGTTATGTTGGAATAGTTTTTGAGACTTGGAATTGAAGTTTGACGTTTTTAAGGACTTCGGTTGGATTTTCACGTAGTTAAACTATCAACTTGACTTGAAAACTATGTAAAGTTGATTTTAAATATCAAATTGGAGTCAAAATATTAAGAGATGAATTGTATTGACTCAATAAGATTTGTAGAAGCTCGTGAAGCCCGAGAAACGAGCGAGTGAGGATTCACTATTTTAAATTAGTTCGATTGTAAGTAAATACTATTCTCGCTTTTTACATTAATATGGACTATTAAGTAGCACGATAAAGTTTTATTTCTTAATCATGCATTCATATCATACGAATTGAGTTGTCTGCTCGATCTCGGGAATATCCTGTACGGTTGAGACAGGCTGTGCTCGAGGCAATCTGTACGGTTAAAACATGTCATGCTCATGTAAGACTTACCGAGATTAGGTATCCTGTACAGTTGAAACAGGTCGTGCTCGAGTAAAACTGTAAGGCAGGAAATGTCGATTCTAGGAAGCATGCATTGAACTCTTATTATTGTTTTAGGTTCATTGTGGGAAGCCCTGCCCATTATGAACTTAAAAAAAATGGAAGGATTCACGTTTTATACTTACATTCTTGTATTTGTTTATTGTGTAATAATTTCAAATTATCTTTTGTTATTATCTATTATACAAAGCAAGGTAGATATTTACTTATCTGACATTGTTTGTTTTTTGTAGGCAATTGCTTTGATGGTATTAAAATGGTTTTGTCAGGTTTATAGGTTGAGGAAGACCGTACGGCAAAGAGGAAACTTAAGGAACTCTGTTGATCGCATTTCTTTTCCTTAGTATATGTGACGATCCCAATTTCCACGAACTGAGCACTGCCTAGCCTAAGCCCACGTAGACCCTCGAGCCAGTCTCGCAAGGTCAACGTAGGCCTAGTCAGCCTTCTAATCCATCATCGCCACTAACTTCCTCTGCTACATCATGACTACTCGATATGTGTGTTAAGCTCATTTCGTTAATCAGTTTATTTAAATAGGTAAATCATTTTCATAGCATTAAAAACAGCGGAAGTCTTAAATTTAAGCAAGTGAAACAAATAAATGTTATCATCATATAACACACTACAAAAAAACAGCAAATCAGAAACGGAAATTTCCGTCTCTGATTTGCAAAAATTCCGTCTCTAATTGCAGTCAGAAACAGAACAGAGACGGAATCAATTCCGTCTCTAAAAACGCCGTTGCTAATTCAATCAGAAACGGAAATCGATTCCGTTTCTGATTTAGAGACGGATCAGAAACGGAATAAATTCCGTTTCTGATCAGAGACATAATTTATTCCGTCTCTAATTCCGTTTCTGATTAGAGACGGAATAAATTTCTTTTCTGATTATTTCCGTCTCTGATCCGTTGCTAATCAGAAACGGATCAGAGACGGAATTTGATCCGTTTTTGATTCATGTATCTAACAAAAACGAAAATTAGAGACGGAAATAGCAACGGAATCCAAAGATTCCATTGCTATTTCCGTCTCTAATTTTCCTTTTTGTTTAGTTTTTAAAGTCTTATATATATAGGTCTCAATCCAAGCACGTTTAACCTGCCAATATATAATAAAAATCATAGCAAAATAATATATTGATATTGCACAATTTATATAAACTTAACATATCCTTAACATTATCTTTTCTCAATGTACTGTACACGAAACAACAAAAACAATCTAAAAAATTTCTATATCGTATCTTTCTACAAAAGTAAATGAAAAAAATTGTTCTAAATGAAAAAAAAAAAATGAAGTGTTCCGAGATAATATAAAGTTGATTGTGCTTCAAATAATACTTGACTTCGTACAAAACACCGAAAAAAGATCAAAAAGAAAAAAATCACTAAATTATACAAACAATAATAGGAATATAAAGAATATTATGGGAGAACTACGTATCATCGCAAGCACAAGTGTATGAGCCAAACACAAAGCATAAATAAAGTAATAAAGAAAAAGAAATTCATCATTATCCGAAGGAACATAGTGTTAATTAGCAAATTATCTCTCGCTCCAAACAATGACATGAAATTTAGTTCGGATTAACACAAACAAGAGTCAATTGTCCTCGATGCTCCAAAAATTAAGAAAACACTATACAAAATGAAATTAAAGTAAAGCGAAAATGATTCTCGCTTTTTAGGCGAGCTCATGATGCATGGAGTCTCACTACCGCAACACACTTTGGAATGTCGAAGGTCGTAATTGAAAATGATTCTCAGTTTGTGGGATGACTCTTTGAATGACCAAACTAAATGTCCATGGAAGTACTTATGCAACTTCAATAATCTGATTCTCATCTATAAGTGAATCATAATGACCTCCCAATCAAGTTTTGCAAGAGAATCCCGGGAGTCAGTTTTTGAGGTAGAGCTTGGAGGGAGTGATGAATGGAATCTCCCTAATGCAACAAGCTTGAATGCCAAAGGTTATAATTGAAAATGATTCTAAGCTGTTCTATGAAACTAAATGTCCATGGAAGTACTTATGTGACTTCAGTGATCTGATTCTCATCTATAAGAGAAGTAGATCTTCCTCATGTGGAATCACTCACTATTGGAGGGAATGCAATAGAATTTCGGAATTTCTGGCATCTAGGATAAAGGTTACTGCTAGAATCTAGGCTCCAGAAGACCTTAAGCCTGATATTTGAAAACTACTTGAGGAGGAATGGAGGATATGGGGACCTGTAGCATTGTTAGATAGCTTTGTAAGTAGGTCCCCAGTTTTAGGGGACAAGAGAGCCATATGACCCAGCTTTCCTTGATGTGTGCCTTTTTGCCAATACTTGGTGTAATTATTTTATGAAATTAATATAATTCTTTACTTTCCTATCATAAAAAAAACCAAGTAATTTGCAAAATGAGTTAAGAATCACTGACCAATTTCATATGTATTGTTCTCATTTGCCATGCGGTTAGCATATCAAGCTTGACTTTTTAACATAGGATGGTTCATTGTACTGGCAATAGAAGTGCTTGTAGTCCGACGAAAACAACATGGGGGCACGCATAACCAATAAATGTAAGTGACTCGGTAGCGCATAAGACTGTTCTTGACTTCCGGAGCTCACTAGAGTAAGAAGAGGAGCTTTGATACGCTCATACACCTGCAATGAAATTATATGATTCAGGTTCACCTTTGAAAAAAAAAAGCCTTCTCAAGTTTCACAACTTCTCTATCAGGAGAAATTTTCAGTTCATGAAAGCCACAATTCTTTGCCACTTTGTATCTAGGATTAGCACTTAAAAAGAATGACAACTGTAAATTTTTAAAGCATATTTATTCATGCTATATGCGCCACGGCCAAAATTATCCAAAAATTTATATAGTCTTCGAAGTTCAAAACATTACAAGTATTAACGTAAGACTGTTTTCAGTTCAGGAAAATTAGAATAACGATAGCTCTTATAAAGTTATAATAGAGAATCGAGTTTTGATAGTATCTAGTATTTCTATATCTACTAAAACACAAAAAAAGCAATTGGGGTTCAACAAGAGGAACACTGTTGATGTACATCGATCATGGACGGCGTCATGTGCGTAAACACCTTGACCGTTGCCAAGACAACAACACCATTAGCATCTTTGAAGTCTATCTTCAAGAAGATTCATGATATCAAATATATCATTTGTCGAGAGGTACATATTTTGATACCAAGTCAAGGACAAGGCACCGTGCCCACTCATTGAAATCCTTGAACCTGCAAAAGTGGAGCAAGAAGGCATCATGTAAACCTGGAGAGATAAGCTAAAATAATTTTCGAGAAGAGGTGGTGCTTTATTCCGACAAAATAAAAGGAAAATGAAGGCACAATTAAAACACTGAAACAATTATGTCATGAGGGAACAGAAAATTGACTACCTAAAAACTATGCATTAGAAAGTGAAACACACCGGTTCAAGAGATAATATATTACCGGCTTGCTAAGCAACGCTTCTCTCTCCTTGGAAGCCTCCTCGGATGAACTAGCTTCCAAGCTCCATATCTCTTGTAAGGCAGATAAACAATTTGCAACTACGACCAAATGAAAAGAAATATTTAAGTTGGGAATACAAGCCTACCATTGTCCTATAGCATCGGTTGTTCGATTTTCTTTTTTTGGATAAGCTAGTACAACATCGTATGAACTAAGTAGTGTATTTGTATAGGAAGACAATTTTATTGAGTTCTGAAGAGTGAGGGCATGCCGAAAGACAATGACAGCTAAGCAACAATTAAATTCGGCAGGTCGGCTGATTTTTTGATCCATGCTACTTTGTCTAAAACTTTAGTGTAGAAGAAAAATTCAAGATGCAAAGAAGAACTTGACAACCCAAGTTGCACATGCAAGAAGTTCAGTGGCACTTGATAAAAATCTCATGAACTATCGGCTTTAAGAAGTAGATTTCCCAAAACTAGAGTTCTATCTTCCAAAAAAATAAGCCAGAAATTATACCTTTTCTTTTCTTAATGAAAGGTATTGACCGATCTTACCAATGTTGAACTCTTCACTTCAACACGACAACGCTTCTAGAGACTCAAATGTGGAATTCATGTGTGGTGGGGACATGGCGAATTAAACCCAATCACCACTATACGTGACTGTGTGACAATCATACCCAATCCCTCTAGGTCGAGGCCCCAACTACAACATTCTTTTTCTAAAGCTATCATAAATTCAAATTTTCAAAATGCAGCTAGAACACGCTAGTCGTGCAGCTGATTTCGTTTGTCAAGTTCTCTCATTTACTCATATCCATTGAAGTGGATTGCCCTAGAAGCTCGGACAATATCCAAAAAAAATGAAACTTTGAAGAGAATTTGGGCTGATACCTGACTATCAGAATCATGAAGCATAAGACTTTTAAGCATCGATGGAAAATCCGCATCGACACAAGTCGCGGTAGATATATGATAAAGCTTAAAAGCCCCAATCGCCGCAACCATCCTCACATATCCATTGTTGTCCTTCAACCCCAACCCTAACGGACCAACAAGATACTCCACCAAATTGGCCACAACCCCAACCCCAACCCTAAACAAGTCCATAATCGATCCCAAATTAGTTGAGGTCTCGACAAAGCCTAAATCAGAAATGCAAGCAAGAGTAATCGAAGAAAACACGATACCTCAACAACGAGATCGAGAGAGTTCGAAAGACAGAGACGAAGGTTTAATCAATACATAACTGCAAAGGTTCATCATTCCTCAAATGAGGAGGGAGATCACCTATTCATACACACATACTCTCATCAAATTCACCACTGTCCAATCTCTGGCAGACGACGAACATAGGTGATGGCTTAGGGCTTCCGAGGCTCCAATCTCCGGCAGACAGAGGCGGCAGACCCGACGGCCTCGTCCGGCAAAGATTTAGGGTTTGGGAGAGAGATTTCGGTGAGAGAGCGGTAAGAGAGAGAGAGAGAGCAGAGAGCGGTGAGAGAGAGCAGAGAGCGGTGAGAGAGAGGGTTAGAGAATGAGAGCAGAGAGTCGCGAGAGAGAGAGAGAGAGAGAGAGAGCGAGAGAGCGGCGACGGTGAGAGAGAGAGAGAGCGGTGACGGTGAAAGAGAGCAGAGAGCGGTGACGGTGAAAGAGAGAGGAAAAGCGGTGACGGTGAGAGAGAGCAAAGCAAATGACGATGAGAGAGAGCGGCGGTGACGGTGAGAGGTTTCGTTGAGTGAGAGAGCGGTGAGGGTGAGGGAGAGAGATTTTAAGGAGAGAGAGAGTTTTGGTCCCCATTTTTGAATCATCGAGATCGAAGCACGCACGAATCTCGAGACGTAACGGACGGTTGTAATAAATAAACATTTTGGTGGGAATGTTGGCGCCTTTTTTTAGAGACGGAATTAATTCCATCTCTATTTCCGTCTCTATTTCCGTCTCTGATTCGTCTCAATTCCGTCTCTGAATTAGTCCGTCTCAATTCCGTCTCTAACTAATTTCTTTAGCAACAGAACTTATTGTCGTTGCTAATTCCGTTTCTGAATTTCATTTTTCTTGTAGTGACACATCATTGTAAGAGCAACACCTATTATGAAAACCCCGAGAAAGTACTTTGTATATAAGCGACAATACTAAGCAGTAATATATACAAGTACGGTGTATATCCAGTCTCCCATTTCCCAAAAGTAAAGCAAAATATCAAAATCACACGTACTAGTAGGTCCTCGACCGCGGGCAATCAAATAAAGTCGCTCAAAATCTCCTTGCCCCTACTAGCAGTGGGATCTGCACTCGACCATCACAAAAAGCCAGATGGAGAGTACAGTTAGTAAGATTCCAACGAAGTACACCGAGCATTTATAAGAAAATAAATAGATGCCAATATACATGTCAAATAATCATGCGGAAACTAAATAGACAACTGTGCTAAAATCATCACATGAATAAATAACACGAGAGAAACAAAGTGTGTACTCGTCCCGGTCAGACTAAACTGTACTTCGGACCCCCAGGATCTTTTCGGTGGGTGCCCCCACGTCCCTTCACCTGGTTCCTCGCGGGGCTTGCCCGACACGTGCACCCTTAATGCAACTCGAGTTGCAATTCACCGAATGCCTGATCACACGTGCTACTGCCTAGTGTGCCATAAGTACACAACGAATATCAAGTGGGAGTAACTCAGCCACCAACCCAAATGTATCAAGGAATATAGTACAATAACAAGGAATAGGAATCAACGATAGAAAAGTAAACCCTCAGTGACATTCAGATGAAATCTTACGTACCTCAAAAAAGCACTCCGAAGTTCCATTCGCATCTCGAGATACGTGCCCGACTCCCGACTGTGGTCTCCTAATTTCCTGGTGTTGAATTAAACCATTTTTAATATTTTTCCTGATTTTCTTGGATTTTTTTCCGTAATTCTCCACCTATTTTTCTGTAATTTATCAATTTAAAACTGTTTTTAAAATAAAATTTAATATTATATTATTTAAATAGATGGGTGGGTCCCTAGACCGGGTTTGACCTGGTCCAACCGGGCGGCCTGACCCGGTTCGGTCCCACCCGGGTCGGGTCCGGTTGGTCCTGGACCGGCCAAATCGAGTTGGGCCCTGACCGACCCAACCGGTCCAGGGGGTTTACACGCACGCACGCACACGCGTGCGTGCACCCCTCCCCCACCTCATCTCCTTCTTCTTCACAGAGACTTCACGTTTCTGTTTTTTTTTTCTTTTTCCCATGTGATCTGGGTTGGGGTTGCTCTCCACCCCAACCCCGGTGTACTCGATGGCAGGGGAGACGCCCCTGCCATCACCACCGCGACTGGTTCAGCCTCCATGGCCGAACCTCCTCGTGACCACCATGGCCGATGCACCGAAACAACAACAAGAGCAACGACTTACCTCCTTCCCGGCTCTCCGCCCTCTCTTCTCTCCTTCTCGGCTCCTCCTCATCTCCTCCTCCTCCTCCTCCTCCTCTCTGGTTCTTCTCCTTCCTCTCGGTTTGTGTTTGTTATTGTCGGGTGTGAGTTTTGCGTATGTGTGGGTTAGAGGGAAGTAGGGGAGAGGAGGAAATGATGATGGCATGTGGTGGAGTGTGAATGAGGGTAAGCTAGTTGACTTGGTGTCATTGACTCCAAAGTGTGACACGGCTGGGACACTCGTCTGTGTTTTCGGGCGTTTCGACGCCCGGTTTCGCGTACTAATCGCGATATACGTGTACCACTGCGTCACTAGCCACCCAATATATATTCCATAGTAGTTATTTGACCAATCTTTTATTTAATTTGTATGTTTTAGTTTCCCCGACCTAGTGTACCCACAGTTCGCTCCTCAGTAGTCGTCTCGACATGTTTCTCGAGGCGAACACCCGTTACACTATATCGCTCGATACAATGCCATAAATACACACATGCGATGCTAGGTAAATAACTTAATACACAGCATCACAAATAGGCAAGCAATCACACAAGATCAATATTTACCTAGTCGGCGTGCCCCGACCTATCTGCGGCATCCACGTGGATCTGAGTTGTCATCCAAATCTGAAAATAATCCATAATAACGGCGTAATTAAAATCTGGGTCGTTACAACTCTTCCCAACTAGAAAAGAAATTTCGTCCCGAAATTTTAAATAACTTGAAGTTTCGTACCATGAAATAGCCGAGGGTAACGCTTCCGCATAGTAGGCTCGACCTCCCAAGTGAGTCCCTCTGTACCATGATGTTGCCAACGAACCAACACCTTAGGGATCTCCCTGTTCCTAAGCGTTTGAGTCGCGAGATCTACAATTGCTATCGGTCGCTCCTCATATGTTACATCTCGCGAACCTCTATCTGTCTCAAGTCAACCATCGGTCTCGGTCCTGACCTAGCCCGTCTCAACATTGAGATGTGAAACGTAGGATGAACCCCAGATAACTCTGCTGGCAAGTCCAATCTGTAAGCCACACTGCCAACTCGTGCTGCGACTCCGAACGGTCCTATGTATCTCGGTGCCAATTTTCCTTTAATCCCAAATCTCTGCTGGCCCTTCTATGGTGAAACCTTTAGATAAACCATGTCGCCCTCTTCATAGCTCAGACCCTCGTGATACTTATCCGCATATTTCTTCTGACCGTCCTGTGCCGCACGAAGTCTCTATCGAATCTGCTTGATCTTCTTTGTGTGATCAGCAACTATCTCTTGCCCAATCGTCGCTGTATCCTCAAGCGCTGCCTAACACGCAGGTGATCTGTAGGGCCTGCCATACAGCGCCTCAAACGGAGGCATCCCGATACTCACCTGATAGCTGTTATTGTAAGCAAACTCTACAGCTGTAAATAATCCTCCCACGAACCTCCAAACTGCAAAATACATGCCTTGAGCATATCCTCGAGAATTTGTATCGGTCTCTCATACTGTCCATCTGTTTGAGGATGGTAAGCTGTACTAAATTGCAACCTGGTGCCAAATTGTTCCTGCATCGCCTCCCAGAGTCTCGAAGTCAACCTAGGATCTCGGTCAGATACAAAAGAGATTAGCACCCAATGCAATCTAACGATCTCTGTCTCGAAGATAATGCTCAGCAGTGGGAACGAATATCTCATAGAAATAGGAATGAAACGCGTCGATTTCGTTAGTCTGTCGATCACAACCCAAACCGCATCATGTCTCCTCGTAGTCTGCGGTAACCCACTGACAAAATCCATAGCGACGTGCTCCCATTTCCACTGTGGAATTGGTAGCGGTTGTAGTAAACCGCCTAGTCTCCTGTGCTCAGCCTTGACTTGCTGGCAGATATGACAACTCCTGACGTACTCGCCCACGTCAACTTTCATCCCTGGCCACCAGAATAATCGCCTCAAATCATGATACATTTTGGTCGGACCAAGATGAACCGTGTAGCGAGACCTATGTGCGTCCTCCAAAATTTCGTCTCGTATCTCTGGAACTGCAGGTATCCACAACCTCCCCCGGTGTCTCAAACACTGATCTGTCGACTCTACCCAATCCGTACACTCTAGATCCCGAGCCATACCATTGAACCACTCATAAAGCCCATTAGTCATCTGACGCTCGGCAACTCGCTCAATAGATACCGTCGGAACTCTCATCTGACAACAAATGTGTGGCTCAGTCGTAGTAAGAACATCGGTCATGCATATAACTGACGCCGCCTGTAATAAGCCATGATTGTGTGTCATATGTCGCACTACCGTCTGACTGTCAATACCGATCCTGCTCAATGCATCAGCTACAACGTTCGTTTTCCCTAGGTGATACTCAATAGTGAAGTCGTAACCTTTCAGTAACTCAAGCCATCTCCTCTGACGCATGTTTAGATCTCTCTGAGTGAAAATGTATCTAAGACTCTGATGATCAGTGTAGAGCATAAACCACTCTCCGTAGAGATAATGTCTCCAGGCCTTCAGTGCAAAAACGACTGCAACAAGCTTCAAGTCATGCACTGGATAGTTAACCTCGTGGGGTCTCAATCGTCGGGACAAGTAAGCTACTGGTCTACCCTCCTGCATTAAAACGCAACCAAGTCCAATGCCCGACGCATCCGTATACACTGATAAGCTCTTGCTCGGCTCTAGCAATGTCAACACTGGTGCAGAAGTCAATTTCCTCTTCAACTCCCAGAAAGCTTGCTCACACTCCTCTGACCAATCAAATCTGACATCCTTCTTGGTCAGTCTAGTCATTGGTGCTGCAATTGAGGAAAAGCCTTGTACGAAGTGGCAGTAGTACCCTGCTAGTCCCAAGAAACTTCGAACGTCATAAGCAGACTCGGGTGTCCTCCAGTCAATAATTGCCCGAATCTTCTATGAATCCACAGATATACCCTGATCACTAATGACGTGTCCCAAAAATCTCACTGCACTCAAGATATAACCAGTAACGTACTCGGTTCCTCGCACTTCCTAATCTCGATAGCCAAGGTACGACTGTGACTATTTCTCTAGTCAAACGTATAACCCTATACTCAAGTGTATTGGGTTTAACACGTTGACCGAAATAGGTTTCGTGAAGGCACTAGACCTAGACAACCGAATCACTCGTGTGTCCGATTTAGTCTAGATTTCTAAGGTATTCAACCGGTCCCAAAAGAGACTAATCAATTGGTAGGGTCAATTGCCACTAGTGTGGTCTTACTGCACAAGTACGGATGCTTACGACACACTGGCGAGTAAATCAAGATTTCAACATGAATTTAACCTCGATTATTGAAACAATACCAAAAAAATAAAATATAATGAAAAGACTGAAATTAAAATATATAAATCTCACAAATCCATTGATATGCACAGTCGAACCTTCCTCGCAATCTTGCCTAGGCTAAAGGTTTTAGCCTCGCATAGTTAAAGAACACAAAGAGAAAAATAAAATTAAAAAATGGGAGAGAAGAAGTTCGGCCAGAATGGCCGAGTAGAAGATGCAGAGACCGCCCGCTGGAATAGCCAAAAGGTCCAATATGTAAAAATCAATTCCGATCCATTCTCTTCCTTTTTTTCTCTCACCATTTCTATTTCTCCCTATTTTCTTTCTTTCATGCATATCTCCAATAGCAATATCTTTCTATATATATATATAACGATATATATATATATATATATATATATATATATGTATTTTCCTATATATAATGCAAATCAAACCAACTCATACTTCATTGTATCAATGCTATCAAGCTCCACTTATTTTCATTTGAATACCATAATACGTGTGGGCCCACCAAATCTGCATCGAGATACGTGTTAGCGCAGTTTTTTACCCCAGATTCAACCGTGCCCTCCAATAACCATGAAAATAATAAATAGACATAATTAGGCTAGTATTTTAGAGACTTGAAAATAAATATATATATATATATATATAACCTATATATAATATTACATAATTAACGACTCAACAGAGCCTGGTTGTTGCTGGAATGTGCCTTAGTCATGCCATGAGCCATGACCAAGGTAGTTACATAACCACCTGTAGCCACCCTTGACTTTGTCCGTCCAAGCCTATAATTCGCCTTGCTCAAGGGACAGGGTCCGATTGGCGGTGCCTAGCTACGCGCCTAGGCACCTTGGGTGCTAGCCGGAGCTCGGTCCGTTTGAGTCCCACCGGCTCGGGGTGGCCGACACCATGGTTTGTCCATGGGTCTTGCATTGGCATGGTTGCCCAAGGCATGCTCGAGGGTCTTCCTTGCTTCCTTGTCCGTGCCACCCCTAGGAGAGAGCACACCTCCCCTTATAGTATATGTTAAGTCGTTTCCCCAGCTCCAATAGGAAACATCAAGAAATGAGACCAAGCGTACTTTGACCGGGTCAAAGCCCAAGTCAAGATTTGTCAACCCTTGCCAAGGTATGCATTGCCCGTGCCAAGGCGTGGCCTTGCTAGTGCCAAGGCATGACCTTGCTCGTGCCAAGGCATGACCTTCCTCGTGCCAAGGGAATCTTCAAGGTATCGCCTTGCTCGTGCCTTGTTTGTGCCAAAGGAACCTGCCAAGGCGCGACCTTGCTCATGCCAAGGCCCGTGCCAAGGCGTCACTACGCTCCCGCCAATGAACGTGCCAAGGCGCGGCCTTGCTCCTGCCAAGGCCCATGCCAAGGCGCCACTGCGCTCCGCCAAGGAACGTGCCATAGGAACCTGCCAAGACGCGACCTTGCTCCTGCAAAGCCCGTGCCAAGGAGGCGCCACGTGTCAAAGCTCAACCGCTTGTGCAAGGTCGTGCCAAGGCGCCACTGTGCTCCTTGCCTAGGCGCGCGCCAAGGTGCGATCTTGTCCACGCCCAAACATGTTGTCTCGTCTATACCGCATGATTTCCCCATTCGCATGTGCGAGCCTCCGCTTGTTATACTGCGAACCATTCGTGGTGCACCATCCAGCAAATAACTCCCATGAAACCTTTCGAGTCCACCAAAACCCAGATATTACTAGGTTTTCCCGCTGCCTAGCAAGCTTACTCGGGTCACATTATTGAGGGGCTGACATATATACAGTAATGGGGGGGCACGCGACACGCACTTGCAATATATTTAGTAACTACTATTCAATTAAAGTAACTACTCATATCAATACTAACCATTTCTCTCTCTTAAAAAAAGTATCTCTCTCTCTCTCGAATCATGGGATAATGGTTATCACTTTTAAATAATCACTTTTAAGTTAGTTAGGTCAGATTTACCTAAACACCCCTACTTTTATTTTTTCAAATATTTTTTTTATCCAATGAAACGTTAATATTTATGGGCAATTTTGTCAATAACTAAGGGTATATATATATAGGTTTTGCTACCATGTTGATGCTAAAAAATCACTATGGATGGTGACTTTCATTTCTAATCGTTGGATGTAATCGCACGGTGGAAGTCTTAAAGGGTTCACCTGCTGTTAACTTGCTATAGCCAGTTAAAACTCGACTATCAAAGTGGAAAAAACAAAAACCTTCTACCAAAAAAAAACTGAACTAGCACCACCACCACCACATTCGACGTCGACCCCTGCCATCGCCACCACGTTCGACCTCGACCACCGCCACCGCCATCCCTCGCCCAACCGCGCTCTTCATATTCAAGAACAAAGATGATCACTCTCACCTTCTTCCTCACCATTATTAAAGTTGTGCTTCTCTTACTCTCCTACTCTAGTGGTTCGCTGAGCTCCTTTCAACTTCTTCACTGCTGTGATTGAAGGTGTGTATCTCTTGGATCTTGGGTTACAAGGTTTTTCTACCAATTAGGGCATTGTCATTGTGTTGT
This sequence comes from Stephania yunnanensis, assembly GCA_039657365.1. Classification (NCBI taxonomy): domain Eukaryota; kingdom Viridiplantae; phylum Streptophyta; class Magnoliopsida; order Ranunculales; family Menispermaceae; genus Stephania; species Stephania yunnanensis. The sequence continues at coordinate 50,931,481 of CM077588.1, read as the reverse complement.
TCTTAGGTGTTCTTGATAGAATGAAAGAGAACTTTGGGAGTTATTCATATTGATTTTTCTTTCTATAGTCAAAGGAATTTCTACATAATGATAAAAGGGAAAGTTTAGGTGGTGTTAAAACCTTAAGTACGTTAACATGGTTTTTTTTTCATTCATGTCATGTATTCCATTGTGATGATTTGTCTCTTCACTGGTTTTTCATCTCTCACTCTTGATTTCTTTTGTTTCACTCTCATTTTAGATTGAAGAGCCTAGAACTTGGAAAATATATAAGTACAAATTTGGGCTTTTCGAGAAGGTAATTGACTTCAAGCTTTCTTTGGTGAGTACTCTTTTATTTTATTTTTTGTTGGATGGTTATGAGTTTCTTCTTTGGTAAGTACTCTTTTATTTTATTTTTTGTTGGATGGTTCTGAGTTTCTGGTTATTAATATACACAATTGCAATTATATATTTGTGTGCACGTTCATTTGTTTCACACTAGAGTATTGATAAGATTTACATATCTCGATCTCTTACTCTCTTTTTATATAACTGATCAAATCATGCACTAAAAATAAAAATAAAAAACAAACAAAAAAACTGATCAAATCTGAAGTAATTCATATTTATGTGATGGTATTCTCTTTCCATTGCCTTATATGCATGTGACATTAAATTGATGTGTTCTTTATGGTTTTTGTCCTCTATGAAAGAAACTAGATGAGAAGCCAATAGTTCCATGGTTTCTCTTCAAACCCCAATCTGACATTATGCTTTCTTTGTACAATGAAGGTAGTTGGCATTTGCTTAATGTTGGAGATTGCCTCTTGAACTTCATTAGTAATAGGGGAATTGCTAGTGAAGGAAATGAAGAAACGCCACTTGTGGGATTTATACCGGACAGCATATTCATGAACAGAGTTAGTTATCCGTGATTAGCATTGCCTTATACCTTAGATTGTTGTTTCAGTACTAACATGGGAGGTGTTCCATTGAACTGTATTGATAAGGTAATCAAGCTTAACTAGGTTAGATTGTTTACAAATTTGATTGATGCAGGCGTGGTCATTGTTGGAGTTGTAATCTAAATTAGATTGGTGTTTGAGTTTGATTAGGACTTTAAGTTAGAGTATGAGTCTAGTTAGGATCTCCTAGTTGGATTAGGAGTATGTTATTATGTGACTCTATAAATTAGAGTTAAGCCCCCGCATTATAATTAACGAGCTTATTAGAGTGATTAATAAAGTGTGTCATTGCGGTGTCTCTAAACCTAACATGATATTAGAGCAAAAGTGAGATCCTGAGATCTGTAAGAGTGAGACCGAGATTTTAGATCTACGGTGGGAGACTTTGTTCAAGATTGAACAAAGAATTTGGGCTTCGCATTTATTGAGAGATGAAGCGTACGTGTTTCTTGTTTTGGAGAAGAAACGAAGATTGAATTGTTGCGTTGTGTTGCAGACACGAATTGTGTAGTTGAGTAGCAGATTCGTTGAAGAAGAAATTGGAAGCTGCTTTGTTTTAAATCATTCATACATCAAATCAAAGTTTTTTTCCTATTGTGACATGAGAGATCAGTGAAGCCTACCAATCAATTCGAAATTGAAATTTGAACAATTTGTTCAAAGTGTGTGCGGCAGAGAGTTAAAATCAAAATTGAGATTTTTGATCTGGTGTGAATTATAGTGACATCAGGGAACGACCAAGTTCAACCTACTCTTCCAATATTCGATGGGAAGAAGTTTGATAGATGGAGCACTCAGATGAGAGTCTTGTTCAGTTTTCAAGATTTGCTCGCAGTAGTTGAAGATGGATTCGAAGACTCGGGGGCCACCGCTACCTCGACACAAAAAGAGCTTCGCAAGAAAGATAAGAAGGCACGTTATTTTATTTTGCAAACGCTCGATGATGTGGCGTTTGAGAAAATGCAACTGGCGAATACATCAAAGGAAGCGTGGGACACTTTAGAGACGTCCTACAAGGGTGTACGGAAAGCCAATAAAGTTTAGTTACAAACTTTGAGGCGACAACTCGAGTTGATCGAGATGGATGACTCAGAAGATATAAAGAAGTACACCAATCGTGTTCAGACAATCGTAAATCAGTTAAATATGAATGGCGAAGATGTCGCCGATCTCGATGTGAACTAGAAGATTTTGCGCACCTTGACCACGAAGTTCGACCATATAGTAGCTGCTATTATGGAGTCCGGGACAAATAATGAGACCAAGTAGTTGAAGAAATCATTGGTTCATTACGAGCACGTGAACAACGAATCAATGAAAAAAGTGAAAAAAGTCAAGCCTTCTGAGCAAGCATTGAAGACTACAGTTGTCCCGAAGCTAAAGAAGAATTATGGATTCAAATGCCGTGATAAAGGCAACAACAATGGCGGAGGTCAGAATAATAATTAGTAGTGGTAGGATAGAAATAAAGGTCGTGGATGAGACGAAGGTCGCGATCAACAGAGAAATCAGATTTAGTGTTACAACTAACGCAAATTTGGGCATATAGCTAGACAATGCAGGATAAAGCAATCATCAGAGTTAGAGTCGGAGTCTGAGGAGCAGACATATCAAATGAGGAGTGTCATCAGATACTAATGATGGTTTCATCAGCCTAGGAGAATGTTTGGAGTAACATGTGGTATCTCGAAAGTGCATGCTCTAATCACATAGGTGGCAATAGAGAATCTTTTGATTAGTTGGATGAGTCAATGTTGACAAAGGTCAAGTTTGCTGATGATAGGAAACTTCCAGTTAAGGGAAAATGAAGAATTCGATCTAGTTGGAGAATGGTGATCATCAGTATATTTCAAATGTGTTATATATACCGACATTGACATGCAATTTGCTAAGTTTGGGGAAATTGCTAGAGAAGGGGTATAAAGTGAATTTCATAGATAGTCATCTCATTGTATTTGACTCTAAAGGTATGATCATTCTTAAGTCTCCTTTGAAAAATAGGTTATTTCAAATTGAGATTAAGACTGGATCTTATCCATGTTTTAAATCCATTGTTTCTTATGAATCAAGGCTATGACATCTAAGATATGGTCATTTGAACTTCAAAAGTCTGAAGTTGCTGACTCATAAGAATTTAGTGAAAAGATCGCATGTGATTCAATATCCAGAGCAATTTTGTGAGGGGTGTATTTCGTGGGAGCAACATAGATGAACGTTTGCTTCCAACACCAAAGCGTGTCAAATCTCTACTACAGTTGGTTCACTCAGATGTTTATGGTCCTCTGCGGATTGCTTCACTGGGAGGAAGCAAATATTTTATGACTTTTATTGATGACTGCAGCATGATGATTTGGGTGTATACTTTAAAGAATAAGTTTGTTGCCTTTAGTTGCTTTCAGAAATTCAAGGCAACTGTGGAGAAATAGAGTGGACGCTACATCAAGACTTTGAGGACAGATGGTGGTGGTGAGTACACGTCCTCGACATTTTCAAAGTTTTGTGATCATCATGGGATTAAACATGAGATCATGCCACCACAGACAACGCAACATAATGGTGTTGCAGGGAGGAATAATAGTATAATTATATACATGGCTCATAGTATGTTGAAAGCCAAAGGTCTACCTGATTCTTTTTGGGCTGAAGTAGTTGCATGTTCAGTTTATTTACTGAATAGGTCTCCCACAAAAGGCATGTCCCATATAACCTCAGAAAAGGCTTGAAGTTCACTACAAAAAACAGCAGATCAGAAACGGAAATTTCGTATCTGATTTGCATAAATTCCGTCTCTAATCCAAATCTGCAACGGAACAGAGACGAAATTTATTCGTCTCTAAAATCGTCGACGTTGATTTAATCATTAACGGGAATAGGTTTCCGTTTCTGATTAGAGACGAATTAGAGACGGAATTTAGAAACGGAACATAGACGAACCAGAAATGGAAATTTTTCTAAATGGTACAATTGTAATTGTATTACGTCTCTGATTCGTGGCTAATTAGAGACGGAACAGAGACGGAATACATTAATTTCGTCTTTGATCCGTTTCTAACCAGAGACGGAACAAAGACGGAATCCAAAAATTTCGTCTCTGATCCGTTGCTAATCAGAGATGGATTAGAGACGAAATCCAAAAATTTCGTCTCAGATCCGTTGCTAATCAGAAACGGAATAGCAATGAAATCTTTGAATTCAGTTGCTAATCCGTCTCATTCCGCTTTTTTAGTTTTCAAACCTAAGCTTAATCCAATTGGTTCTCCATAACCTCTAAACTTGAAAATACAACCATAGGACCTGCTCCATCGCCTGCACCCCCTCCAACAACTCCTTGGGGGTGCTAACATCCCCCAAAATACTTGAATTTGACATACATACACAAATCAACAATATATATCAACAACAAATATTCAAATGAGAAAAAACATAAAATTCGATATTAAAAAAGATTTATATATTCACGAAACGTAGTCAAGTATAATAAATGTTTAATATACCTAAAATCCATAAAAAAAAAAACTACAATTCTCATTGTTTTACAACAACCATAAAAATACATTAGCCTCTGCTTATGTAATTGCATCTCCAACTAAACAGAGCATATGAACAACTGAACCAACAAGATTTATGAACCCATGAGTTCCATTGACCCCAACAGCTCCTTCACTGCAGTTAAGCTAAAAATCCATCAAATAAAGTCACAACTCCTTCACTGCAGTTAAGCTAAAAATCCAGTAAGATCAATATGTTACAACTCTAAAACCAGTGGGACCCAAATAACCAAATACACGAATCCCAAAATCCCATAACATAAATCAAGCACGAATACCAAATACACAAATCCCACAAAATCACATGGATTTGATATATTAAGGATCATATATAGGTCAAAGGAAAGTATGGCCAATGGCCAAATAAGATAAGGATGTCCCAACCATGAGCAACATAATACCATTGAGAAATACCAAATTACATTTTTGCATGTCCATCTTAGACTCAGCCATATGAATGGATACTGTAATTATTTCATTTTTGTCTAAACAAGGCATATACATTGTATTTAGATAGAAAAAAGGTAAAGGAAAAATAGAAATGCATTTAGCTTTATTCTAACATCAAATGAGCTATTTGTACTTATTAAATGAAGAAAAGTTTACTACCTGGTAATTAGCTTTAAAGCGCCCAAGTAAACAACAATACTTATGGTAATTATCATGATCAGCAAGGCCTGAATTCCAAAAATAAGTTAATAAAATTAGAAGCAAAAATAAATATTGCATCAACTAAAGCGGTTCTTTTAAGCAAATGACTCTTCTTCATACTTCAATGATGTAAATCAATTTTTCGGATGCTGTCGTAAATAATCATAGTTTCAAAAGGAGCTTGTGCATTTGACTATTGTCCAATTGACTCCAACTCCCAAAAAGATAAGAAAGTAAATGCTAAAGCTTCTCATTAAAAAATCTTTGATGGCTCACTTCACATGGATATAATGTGGATCAATAACGTTGAGAAATCAAGTCAAAACTTTTAGATAGGCAACTATATCATTCACTTTCTTTTATTCAAAATTGACCTCGGTTTCCATATGTTTCAATATTTCAACACTGGAATCAATGCAAGTAAGATCAATAACAACCAAGGTAAAAATCGATCTCATTCAGAAATCAACCAAATAAAAATCTTGAGATTTGCAATTGATCACTTGGCGTTGTGATGTATGTCCAGAACGATAAAAAGTTAAACTTCATCCGGTGCCTAAGAAATAAAGAAGCTGACAGAGATAAAGTTGGCACCAGAAATCTAACACCCATGGAGCAACGAAAAGGATAATCATGAAATAATGATATAGCAAAGACAATAAGACACCAAACCTTGGCCAGAAACTTTGAACGCTGAACATGTTTGCGAACAAAGAACACCTTACAGAAGCTAATCGTACCAAGCACTCCAAAGCCTTCAATAACAAAGATAAGAAATCATAGATACCTTTGTACCATAAGAAAATTGATGTTACTCACATAGAACAACAAGTGTGTCAGGTTTTTACTCCAGTTGATTGCCAGTTCTTAACTCTATTGGTATCGAGGACTTAACCTGATTGATAACATGTCAATGAGATTATGCCTAGAGATTTGCAATGAATATATAAATTTTAAACTACCATTGAGACATCGTTAAAAAAAACACAAAAATAGAGAACTAAAAAAAACACTATTATTATAGAAAATCTCAACAAGACATAGAAAATAACCTACTACTGGTTTGTGAGATGGCTACTTTTCCTTACTTTACTCCTAAATCACTCCGAATGCAATGTATTTTCATTCATAGAGGTCCCTCCTTATATAAATTAATGAGATAATATGAGACATATTAAGGTCTTACAGCTTCATCTGGGTCTCTGAATTTTCTGCTAATAATTTGTATATGAAGGGGATCTGGGAGGTCAGAACTTGTCCTAATCTGAATATTCTTTCATATTTTATGATGACTAGACTACCTAAATAATTATATGGAAGAGCTTGCTCTAACTTGTATGTGAATGTAATCCCGATCACCCGCAAGCACGGATTTCTTTATTTTGAAAGGAATGTTAAATCCTGCACGTGTTTTATTAATTAGTTCATATTTTGGAAACATGCCAGAGGGGCTGCAGGACAGACATTTACCTGGACGCAAAGGATGGCAGCTGTAATTGGCATAGCAAAGGGGGTTCAGTTCCTCCAAACGGGATTGCCACAAAAAATGTGGCTTCAAACTTGAAATGGTGGAAACTTTGCTGGGCCAAGGGCCTGTCGCAAAAATCAGCGGCTATAACCTCCTTTTATTGCAAGAGAATTTGCAAAAAGTACGTGAGAAGTTCCTCAATCTATGATTGAACTTACAAGTAAAGAATAAATTTATTCTAGAGCAATTGACATCCGGACTTTGTGCACAAGGTATATTTATTTGTTCGAAACAGTATTTTGGATTGATACGATAAAATTGGTACGCTTGCAGGTGGATGACCAAGATACACGTGGATCAAAGCTTCATAGTGCAGAAAGGTTTGTTGTTTACAAATCATTCAAGTTTTAAAATTGCTGAAATTAGTTTTGTAAAAATCATAATTTTATACATTACAAAATTGTAGTCAGATTTGATGTAGGCAAACTCACAAAAGGCAGATAATCTTCCTACGATCTACCAAATTGTAGTAATATATTATTGATGAAGGTAGGACATAAAAGAGTAATACATCCTATTAACAAAGAGCCAATCCAATCCCTAACTAATTCTTTATCTGAATGATTTTTCAAGTGATAGGACAAACCATGGCCTCGTATACACTAGAACCCAGAAAGATTTTGGAATCCATGAACAAAGCTGATTGATCAATCAATTCAGAAAATGCTTGACAAGTACTTTGATGATTACAAAAGTTTTTAATAGCATTACATGAAAAAAATACATTCAGTGCACGCCATACCATCCACAGATTGCAGGTTGATATTAATAATTGAAGGTAAGCTCGGATAATCATGCAAATAAACAAGCATTATACATTAACATTACTGACTTGGTTGACAAAACTTTTCAATAAAATTTTAAAATCAAAAAGGATGCCAATGGATTGGAGAAGAAGCACGCTTGTGCCAATCTTCAAAAACAAAGGAGACATTCAAAGTTGCTCAAATTACCAGGGAATTAAACTCATGAGTCACACTATGAAACTGTGGGAGATGATAATTGACAATAGGCTAAGGAGAGAAACAACAATATCAGAGAACCAATTTGGTTTAATGCCTGGGAGGTCAACTATGGAGGCGATTTTCCTTGTAAGACGATTATTAGAAAAATATAGGGAAAAGAAAAAAGATCTTCTTATGGTATTCATAGATTTAGAAAAAGCATATGATAGGGTCCCTAGAGATGTTCTTTGGTGGGTTCTAGAAAGAAAAAGAGTGCACGCTAGATACATAGACACTATTAAAGATATGTACGATGAAGTAGTAATGAATATAAAGACATTTGGAGGAGCTACAAAAGAATTTCCCATTACGATAGGACTACATCAAGGATCGGCTTTAAGCCCATATCTATTTACTTTAGTTATAGATGAATTAACTAGACATATTCAAGAGTATATACCATGGTGTATGCTATTTGCAGATGATATTGTCTTAGTGGATGAAACTAAAGATGGAGTGAATAGAAAATTAGAGCTCTGGAGAAATACATTAGAATCTAAAGGCTTTAAGTTGAGTAGGACGAAAACGGAATACACGCACTGTGAGTTTGGAAACACTAGACATCGAGATAATGGAGTGGTAAAATTAGGGGAAGTAGAAGTTCCTAGGGTAAACCACTTTAGATACCTAGGTTCAATCATACAAAATGATGGTAACATTAAAAATGATGTCACACATAGAATCCAAGCTGGATGGAAGAAATGGCGGAGTGCAACGGGGGTGATTTGTGATCGACATGTTCCTACTAAGTTAAAAGGAAAATTTTATAGGACCGCAATTAGGCCAGCTATGCTCTATGGAAGTGAATGTTGGGCAGTAAAGCAACAACAATTACATAAAGTGAATGTAGTAGAAATGAGGATGCTTAGGTGGATGTGTGGTAAAAATCGTAAAGAAAGAATAAGAAATATAGAAATTCAAAGACAAGTAGGAGTAGCACCAATTGATACAAAGATTAGGGAAGGGCGGTTGCGATGGTTTGGTCACCTGCAAAGATGGCCTACAAATGCCCCAACTAGAAAACTGACTCGATAGAAACTGTAGAAATTCGACGAGGTAGGGGTAGACCAAAGTTAACATGGGATGCATTAATTAAGAGAGATTTGAATGGTTTGCAAAGCTCACCATCAATTGCACTTAATCGAGCACAATGGAAAAGTTTGATCCATGTAGCCGACCCCGGTTAATTTGGGACTGAGGCTATGTTGTTGTTGTTGTTGTTGTTGTTGTTGTTGTTGTTGTTGTTGTTGTTGTTGTTGTTGTTGTTGTTGTTGTTGTTGTTGTTGTTGTTGTATACATTAACATTACATTCTTTTCTCCAACAATAATAAGGAGACTAGCTTTTTATCTTATCATAGAAACTAGCTTTTTTCGGTCAATGAATAAAGGAAATAGCTTGTAAAGCCAGGTTCTTATATGAAATAAATTTCGATGAATGATTTAATGAAAAGGTATTAAGTCTATGCAGTTAAGAATTTATTTTCCTCTTATTTTTTATTTTATCACAATTCTTACAATGTTAACAATAATGGGGTAAAAAACGGCAGGAAGAGAAATAAGGCCAAGCCTCGGAAGACCAACAACCGAATTTAGTAAGACTTAATTTGTCATAGAAGTGAGAAGGTTTGATGAAGTGAATCGAGTGAATTAAAAAAAAAAAAAAGAATTAATTGAGAAACTTTAATACAAAATATGAGATTGATCTAACCTCCTTTGAGATAGGAGGTTTTGCGATTGCATAGTAGTCAAAAAAGATTTGCAGGTTTGAAGGATCCTCCAGAAATGGCCTTCAAGCAGACGGTACCTACACATGACTGAAAAGCGTGAACATTTCCAAGAGAAATCAAGTGAAAAATACCGCGTTAAGATGTTATCATAAATTTATTAACAATAAATAAAGCAATGTGAATATGTGATAAATAGAAATGCAGTATCAAACCAGGGTAGACAGTACAAGATCGACTAGGACTAACCGAAAGATCGACGAGCATCTCGTCTATGATAGAATTCCGAGTCTATTCACAAAAAATTAGAAATGTAATAAGACACATTACTTATGAAAGAAATTTATGAAGCTATAACCTACAATAGTAATAACTTTACATATGTTTGAAAATCCTGCTTTCTGTTAAGTACCGCTCCTTCGACTTGCCCATGGGTCGACCAGGATAAGTGAAAATTGAGAAATTGCCCACAAAATGCGGTGTGGGCCCGACACCGCCGTCATCGTTTCGTTGCACTTTGTCATTCAACGTAAAGACGTGATCTTCGAAGTAGTAAGAACAAAAGGATGTGACTTCTTCGACCAAATAAGCATTACACATGGAGCCCTCTACCTTCGCTTTGTTCCGAACATTGTTTTTCAAATGTTTAAGGTACTTGTCGGAGTATAGGAAATGTTGATTTAAAACTTATTGAATGGAAAAATAATTTCAAGGGCTCAAGATATTACCTCTCAAATGGATACATCCATCGAAATTGAACGGGATCAGCCAGACGGGCCTCGTAGGCCAAGTGGATTGGTAGGTGTTCCATAGAGTCGAAGAAGCTTGGAGGGAATATTTTCTCCAACTTGCAAATGATTTTTGGTATTTCAGACTCTAAGACCTCCATATCTTTGAGCTCGACACTTTTCGGCAGATTAGGGATCGAAAAAAAGGCTTAGTTCGCTAATTGCAACCCAAACCGGGTTTGGGAGGAGTTCTCTGAATGCAATTGGTATCAACCGTTGCATGAAAATATGACAATCATGACTCTTCATGCCGAACATTCGCAATTTCTTTGGATCCACACATCGACCAAGATTTGAAGCATAACCATCAGGAAAACACAACTTTTCAACCCACTCGCACAATTTTTTTTTTGATGTATCAAGAGCATAGCATCCAAGGATGTAAGTATTTGTCGCCGAATCAATGTGTAGAGAAGGTCGGTGACAATATTCACCAATATCTTGTCTCGCTTTCGCATTGTCCTTATTCTTGCCCGGTACACACATAATAGTGTTGAATATGTTGTCAAAAACATTTTTCTCGATGTGCATGACATCTAAGTTGTGGCGGATCAAGTTTGTCTTCCAATACGACAAGTCCCAAAAAATGTTTTTTTTCTCCATCCCGAATTCTTAGCTATCTGCCCATTCACAAAATTAGCTCCGATTTCTGTCACCTTCATTAAGCCTAACGATTCAATTTCTGCCAAAATCTCATCACCAGAATGCAAAGCGGGCGGATCGTCATTTAAGACCATTTTGCCTCTAAGGAAATTTTTTTTATCTTTCCTGAATGGTGATGCCTTCGCCAAGAAACGACGGTGACAGTCGAACCACGATGTCTTTCCACCATTTCGCAATTGAAATGCATTTGTATCATCCATACAATATGGACAAGCCATCTTACCGTGTGTGCTCCAACCAGACAACATGCTATACGCAGGGAAACCACTAACAGTCCATAAAAGGGCCACTCGCATGAGAAAATTCATCTTTGTGGACACGTCGTATGTAATCACCCCATTGTTCCATAAATCTTGCAACTCTTTCACAAGCGGCTGAAGGAACACGTCGATTTTCTGTTTTGGGTTGGTCGGTCCAGGAACGATAACCGTTAAGAACATAAACTCAGATTTCATGCACATCGACGGTGGAAGGTTGTAAGGAGTCAATATTACGGGCCATGAAGAGTACGATTTTCCTGAAATCCCAAATACTTGAAAACCATCAGTGCACAATCCTAAAAGAACATTCCGAACCTCGGCGGCGAAGTCTCTATCGACATCATTAAAATATCTCCGAGCTATCGAATCAGAATAGTGTTGCATAACATCTTCTGGCGAGGAATTTTCTCCATGCCATCGCATATGTTTTGCCGTTGACTTAGACGCATACAATCGTTGCAATCGAGGGCCCGAAGGGAAGTAGTACATTTTTTTGCAAGGGCGTTTTTTGGTGTTCCGGCCATGACCTCGTCGTTGTGCAATGTAGCGTGATTTCTCACACAATTTACATGATGTCAACTCAGAGTCCACTCCCCAATAAATCATACATTGGTCCTCACAACAATCTATTTTCTCAACAGGTAGACCTAGACCTCGCATTAGTCTTTTAGTGGCATAAAAATTTTCAACCAATGAATTGTCATTTGACAAATAATCCTTCATGAATTTTATGATTTCATTATCCCTCGTTCAGATATATGATGTTCTGACTTGATCGCAAGTAATCTTGCCATTGCGGACAACGTTGTCATGGTTTCGCAACCCGGCCACAATTGTTTGCTACTAGCCTCTATCATGTCATATAGTTGGCGTGTTTGGGGGTTTGGTGATTCTTCCGTGTGATTCCAATTGAAACTTGGACCTGCCACATTGTGTAGCATCTCGCGGTAAGTTGTTGGATCGTCTCCTCCCACATCAGCATCATCAATATGGTTATCCATTTGGTAAAAGTTTTGCGGGCCTTCATCTCCGTTCTCACCATGTTCGTACCAACAGTGATATCCCGAAACAAATTCATACCTACATATGTGGTACTCAACCGTTTCGACGTCCAGGTACAGTACAAGTCGACATTTCTTATAATTGCACGGACATCTAATCTTCCTTTCACTTTGGTATGTAGGACAATGTTGCTTAGCAAATGATATGAATTCTTTAACCTTCGCCGTGAATTCAATTCGAACGAAGCAGTTGTCGAGACGGTTGTACATCCAGTCTCGACTTGTAGACGACATTCCTATTGTAATTGTGCAATTAAATTAGTCAACTAGTTTCATAATTTCCGACGGTACATTGCTACTTGTGTGTCCAACTAACACAATTTATTAGAAGGGGGAATCTGAGGACCTACCTAACTACATGAACAAAAGGCTTTGCTTCTAGCCATTGAATAAAGGGGGTTGGAAACAACTTTCTAAATTCCTAGCTCGGTACATGAGTGATATCAAACAGAGTATGATAATTGGTCGTAAAAATAAAAGCAACAAGGAGTTCAAAAAAAATAAATTAATCATAAGTTATAAGAGGCATACAAATACCACATAGTATTAAAGCTCCTACTACTTGTTCACTCGTACCTCCTTAAGGTTATAGGTTTATTTAGTTCTCTTGAAATTTTACGTGAAATAACAACATTAACTAAAAGAGTAATCCTAGTTTTTTGAACCCTACCTAGTACTAGAAATTTGGGACTAAGGCTATGTTGATGTTGATGTTGATAGGTAATATTCATCTATACCTACTCTATTGGTAGCTTTCTCTACACACATGCATATACACACAAGTGAATCAAATATAGTGGGCAAAACATGAAAAAATGTGGCATAACAATATCAAAGAATGTAAATTAAAAAATAAAATATAGCACAATTTTCAGTATTGGCAGCTCGAAAACCAGTGAATGCTTGTTGCTTAATGGCAACCATTGATACCCTAAACAATTTACAACACCTCTCTCCAGCATGACATCTAAATTTGTGCACAGTTGCAAACAAACTCAGCTAAACGATCTACATTTCAAATCGAATCAAACCAACTTAATAATGTAAGACCAATCTTCAAAAAAATAAGAAAACGAGGTAATCACATAGAAACCCAATGCACGAAAAATAGTTTTTTATTTCTTCAATCAATCATATTCCTACATAGTATCAAATTCGAACTAATAGGAACATGTATATTCGATGGACTTAACTTTTTAGTTACAACAGCTGAAGGGTGACCAAGTCTATGATGCCATGAACAATTATGATTACTTACCATAAATGACTGAGGAAGCTCTAAAGTAAAGGAAACTAAATCAATGATGTACAAGCCGGCTATAACTCTCCCAACAGCAAGATCTTAAGTACTCTCAAGGTCCTGTAATAGATAGAAATTGGTAAGGAAGGTGAATTTAACAGTGGAAGTAGCAGTAAGCACACAAACAACACCAACAATAACCACCATAAGAACACAAACCCTAAAACCCAAAACCCAAAACCCAAAACCATATATATATATATATATATACAGGTAAAAACTTGTACAAATCCAATTAGGGAAAACTGTATCACTCACAAGTAGCATTGCAACAACTAAAACATGGCAAAATGAACATAACTACAAAACCTATATCACAACAGAGAAATGCAGTTCACATTTCATTGTTACTTTGTAGAACAAGCATAACCACAAAATAACTAAGCATGCAAGAGAAGAGCAGAACAAAAACTTCTAAACCAAACAAAATACACAACATTAACTTAATAGATCAAGTGAAGAACACCAACAAATGCACATGAAAGCCAAACCAGCATGAAAATGTGAGCTGATACAATTTCAAGAGAATTAGGGTGTTACAATTTTTTTTATTGTTACCTAGAAGAGTTCGGTGACGGCTTAGGGTGGGGCGTAGGTCCGCGACAACTTAGGGCTTCGGAGGCTCCAATCTCCGGCAGCCGACGACAGGAGATCTAACGGCCTCGTCGCAGCGACGAGTAGAGAGCGGTGAGCGGAGCGGTAAGCACAAAGCGACCAGAGAGCAGAGAGCAATGAAAGAGAGGGAGCGGTGAGTGAAGATGACCGATGAGAGATCGGTCACCGGTGAGAGCAGAGAGCGGTGAGCGGTGACCGGAGAGAGAACGGAGAGCCGTGATCAAGAGCATTGAGCAAGAGACGATGACAAGAGAAAGAGAGAGTTGAGAGCCAATGACGGAGACGATCGACTTGTTGGGGGTTGGGGATTTGGGGGCGGTGACCGGAGAGAGACGGAGAGACCAGAGAGACCAGAGTGACTGGTTGAGCAAGAGACGGAGAGACCAGAGAGAGAGAGAGTTGAGAGCAATAGACCGAGATGAGAGACTTGTTGGGGGTTGGGGATTTGGGGGCGTGACCTGAGGAGAGAGACGGAGAGACCAGAGTGACTGGTTGAGCAAGAGACGGAGAGACTAGAGAGAGAGAGAGTTGAGAGCAAGAGACCGAGACGAGAGACTTGTTGGGGGTTGGGGATTTGGGGGGCGGTGACCGGAGAGAGACGGAGAGACCAGAGTGACTGGTTGAGCAAGAGACGGAGAGACTAGAGAGAGTTGAGAGCAGAGACCGAGACGAGACGATCGAACTTGCGGGATTTGGGGATTTTGGTAGGTGGGGGGGCCTTGATCGAAGCACGCACAAATCTAGCTCAATGGTACACGGTTTGCTAAAATCAAGTACTTAACCCCTAGGTCTTGGTTTCGAACCGTGGGGGGTGAAAAACCACGCCCATTTATGGCCTTAGAAAGCATAAATGGGGGGGGGACGTGGATGGTGGGAGGCCTTAGAAAGCTCCCACTGCCTTGAAGGTGCCAAGGGCTCGCGTTGGGTCGATACGTCGTTCTCCGGGGTACCTTGGGCCTTCACAGGTCGTTTGGTGGATCATCAAAGCGAGTTCGCGGAGATGGAAATTCAATCTTCCTTGTTAGATTCGATAAGCTCTCCATCATCTTGATCTGTCTTTGTTCTATCACTCTCAATCGCCTCTGCCGCTCCATCATCGATCGAGAGGTATGATAATTTTGTACTAGATTCTCTGTACCTTCTTTTCCTATCAAAAAAAGATGAAAAATATAGATATAGAATAAAATCATAAGGTTGGGGTGATCAATTAACTCAGTCATTCTAGCGACCAGTGCAGTCTCTGCACTTAACCTTGCGTTCTACGTGAATTGGTTGTTTTGGATCAATAATTGGTTAATTGGCACAGATTTGTGAATGATTGTTTCTTTCTTATTATGCCGAACGATTATTGCATTGCGATTAGGTACAGATTTGAGAATGATTGTTATGGATGAAACTATCTTTGCATTGCAACTGTTCTTGATAAAGTTGGTTCTTTGTGATTGAAAGGAAAAATTGTAACTTGATGTGAATTTACTTAAACTTGCTCAAATCTAAGCAAAAGAGGATCTTAAGGATTTCGTTGTCTTGTATTTCGTTGTTCTAGATTGTATTCAAAGAGGATTTTGGCAATGAAGCTCGTGGACCGCATTTAAATGAATATAGGTATGTATTTTGTCATTGTTGAGTTGTATTTTGTTGTTCTAGACTGTATTCAGAGAGGATTTTGGCAATGAAGCTCACAGACCGCATTTAAATGAATATAGGTATGTATTTTGTCATTGTTAAGTTGTATTTTGTTGTTCTAGATTGTATTCAGAGAGGATTTTGGCAATGAAGATTTTGGATGGTATTTCAATGAATATAGGTATGCATTTAGTCATTTTTAAGTCTTAGCACGAGTTTAGGATTTGATGATGACTATAGAAGCCAGTTCTTGATTAAATCGGGGAATGTTTCTTTTTTCTTTTTCTTTTGAAAGGAAAGGTATTTTATCTAGAAAGGAAGTCGGTTCTTGATTTGAAAACATTAAAGTGATTGCATTAGATGGATAACAATTTACTGTTCCTTTAAATGTTTGTTGATTTTCAAAGCTTTAGCATTCTGAGTGGAGGTCATTTTAAAAGTACCAATTCTGAGTGGTGGAAGTAGCTTTTACAGCTCCTCCACTTCGTCTTTGAGTTTGAATTTTCCCTTTTTTTATTGTCATATGAGTTTGAATTTTTTTTGTAGGCCAAATAAGGCGGCTACCGGAGAAGGAAAGTAGGACAGGATTATAGGAACCCAAGTCAAGTTTTAGGCAAGGTCTCATGTTGTGAATTAATGTTTTTTTACGATTGTTAATTAATATTTATTCGCTTTTATTATATATGTTCTTAGTCTCTGATTTTTTTTTTGAAATCGGTGATTGCATTCTAGAGTTGGTACCATTAATTTGTTTCTCTCATTGTGTGTTATATGTTTGTGTTTTTCATTGTGGTTGTAATATCTATCTAGGCAAGACTTTTTGCCTTTTTAGATTGATTTTTATGTATTTCAATGTTCATTTGTTTGGAAGAACGAAAATCAAAGAGAGATTTCTCAAGTGTTTTTCCACTTTAATTCAATGTACAATTTCAATGGCAAAGTGTGAATTTTATTTCATAAGGCGTATCGGTAATTTATTTTTATAATCTATTATTGTAATATGCACTTGTTTGTGTTTTGTGACTTTTATGCACAATATTAATATAGAGAGATGCATTTGAATAGGTAAATGGTAGACTGGTTCATGCTCATTTACATGATATCGCATTGATTGATTAAATGTTACCAATTCCATAGATCTGTCACTAGAACAATTTAGGCTTTTAATAGCACCTAATACATAGAGGTTTTAAGTAACCTTTGCTTCCTATTAAATTGATGGGAGTTTACTATTGGTTGATTACTAAACACTAACCTTTGCTTCCTATCAGCAAAGAAAGCCCTGTGTGAGTTGCTAATTAGAAAAAAACATTACTGCAATCGAGGAATCATTTTCCTCATAGCGATTTGTTAGTAAGTCAAAAATCCGTTAGAATTTTGCGATCAGCTATGGATCATGATCTTGATGTTTCCATGCTTTGCAATGATTTTTTCAGTGTAGTGTACGCTCAAAATTTTGTTAGTCTCTTACTATCGTCGACGATCATGTTTTGCTGCATTAATGTTGTTGAATTGGTAGAAGGCCCTATGAAGAAGACACTGATGAGATTACTAGTAGATTGATGTTTGAAATAACATAGTGGCATGTCTGCTCATGTAAATAAATTTCTCTATTTGAATGATTTGAATTCATAATTTCAACTGGCAAGTGCTTCGGCTTTCAAATTAAGGTGACAAATACATCTTGTTTATTTCTTTTTTACTAATTTCAACTGGGTCTTACACACAAATTTTATTTCATTTGGTTGTTTCACTTCTTTGAGGTCTTGATTTTTAGTTTAGGTGGTCTGGCATTTGTTGAAGAAGGCGATGAGTAGCCGATTCACCTGTTCTGGAAATTTCCCTCGTATAAAGTGAGTTCATTCATTCAAGAAGACGGTCTCGAGGTTAGGAACATAATCTCATGTCTTTGTCTCATATAGGTAATCTTCCATGCTCGAAAACTTGAGCGTATAATCCTTCTTGTCCATGATTAACAAAGCTGGAATCTCAACAACTACATTGCTCACATCGATGTTTTCACGCAGTGACCTGTAAGTAAAACAGACATGCTGTTACTATTCTTGTAATTATCTAACGCCAACCGCCCCCAAGTGGTGTGGTGCAATGGGAAAAAAAGAAGTTCCAAACTCTAACTGAGGCAGTCTTGGGTTTAATTCTTGGTTGCTACATTATTTACTCTTGTTATCGACTAGCCCCCCCCCCCCCCCCCGAAATTAGCAAATCAAAGATTTGAATTAGATGGGTTTAAACAACCCCATAATCCTTTACCTATATGGAACTTGCATTGGAGTGAGGAAGCCAGATTTCTTGTAATGTTCTGCGTAGGTTTCGTTTGAATCCACATAAGCATTTAGGGCCTGCGCCTACCAAATAAAATGGCAGAATTTCTTATATTTAAGTATGTGGTTAATTTACATATTGTTATACGACTATTAGGTGTCTGTCCCATATAATTCTATGTCGTTTTTTTATTGTTATACTTGTCACCCATGTTGTTATTAGTAAAATGTCCATGTGCTTACATTCATGTTGACATTATCTATTAGTGCAAAACAAAAGAGTGGGCCTCTCCATAATTTGCTTATTTGAAGGGCTCTCTCTCTCTATGGGAAGATTCTTTGTAATCACTAATTTTCTGTTAGTAGTGAAATAAGTTTCATCTGCAGTGGTAGAGTTGACCGTGATTTATATTTTACTTGAATGCTTACAAAACTTATAATATCATTGAGTATGAAAGGGCTTAGCGAGAAACAGGCTTTCGGCTTTCAATTGAAAACGGTCGTTCTAGTGTTTCATCGTTCTCTATTTTCTAAGTTAACATGGAGTGTTGATTTACTGGATGACACTAGTAATTGCAGTCTGTTCTTTCCACTAAATTTTGTATATTTACTTGAATTCAGGTAGTTAATGATGTCATTTCATCAAGAACTATCACTGAGTGGCTACAAACATATTCTCTGGAACAACTATCAGAATTTTCATCCCATGCGCTCAAATTGTTTGCTGACAATTCGAAGATGATAAGGCATGATGTTCCACTGGTTATTTCACTTCTCAAAGTTCTAGTGTCAACAATGAGGATTTCTCAAAAAATAAAGTTATATCAGCCACATTTTACCTTGTCACTTGAAGTTCTGTTTCAACTATGCCAAGCTGTTAATACTGATGTAAGATCTAGTCTTGGTGCTGAGCTCGGACTAAGAGCCATGCTCATGAGCACACCGCCGGCAGTCTTAAATTACGAGGTAATTTCAATCTTTCTCCTGTAGTTTGATTTGATTAGAGATGTGTTTTTTCAAGTATGATCGAATTTACTTCTGGTAGTTTTAGCTTAAATGGTAAGCCTCTATTATATTGACTGAAACTTATAATTCTTCTTTATATTCCTGCAAATGAAAATGTGTGTATGTACTGCATTTCATGAATTCATATACCTCATGGTTTACACAAGGTAAAGCGCTACTATTAAAATCAGTTACATGGGGAATTTGTACTACGTCAAGGCCCTACGCAAGAGACCGGGTCT
The DNA here is from genome assembly GCA_039657365.1 of Stephania yunnanensis. Taxonomy (NCBI): domain Eukaryota; kingdom Viridiplantae; phylum Streptophyta; class Magnoliopsida; order Ranunculales; family Menispermaceae; genus Stephania; species Stephania yunnanensis. The sequence continues at coordinate 50,912,237 of CM077588.1, read as the reverse complement.
TCCAAATACCAACCGGAAGCTACTACACCAGTGTTTCAGAGGAAGACCAATCTCAAGATTCTCTAATTTCGAAACTTTTGCGCTGGGTGACTGCTTCTGTGATTTTGGAGAAGGTTATGGAATCATTCAAAAACCCTCTTTTCCCCTGAAATTAAGAATGCTAGGACTCTACAAGCGTTGTTGGAGAATGTAGAGAGGAGACACATGCGGTCCAGCGTAAATGATTATGCTGAAAGTAGAAGCAATAATGAAGCACTGGCTAGTATCATTTTGTACCTACAACGACTTCTTGTAGTTGAAAGCAGAGTGCTTTCATCAGTTGTATTTGCACTCCGCTTGTTACTGTTATCTTATGCCCCAAGCGAGGACACGGATTTTATAGCGGAGCTATGCTCAAAGATTCATTCTCCTGTTGAAATAAATTCAGCTTGGCGATGGTAAGCACGATTCCTTTTTAAATTTCTCGCTAGAATAAAAGAAAGGAATTTAAATTCCGAGTTTCTAGTTTCTACATGACTAATTGTAGTGTTTGGGCCTCTCCATGGTTTCTCTTATCAGTAATCTTTTCTCTAGTTTAAATATGTTGTATGTGTCTCTTTGCTTTTTCTAAATGCACCTTGAAAAATTCTGTTGATGATTTACAAAGGGCATATAGCTTAAGATTATGTTGCTCCTGGATGTCTTATGCTTTCCTTTTTCCTTCCTCAATATACCACTGCGAAATCAATGTGAAATATAGGCATTTCTGTTATCTGTGGATGATGGTTGATGGAGAACTTGACAAAACAAGTTCTAAGGAATGGTAGTTGAAGAATATAATATCTTTTTTCTGTATGTTTTATGGAAATGGTTGTCTTGTTTGGTGTTCATGATTGAACTTGATTTCTGCATCAAGGGGATCTTTAACTTGTTTTAATAGTTGTTTCTGTCTTTTTATATATGTATATGATTGACTAGGTTGTCTGCTTATAACATATAGAGCTTGATAGGTACAATGTGCTTATGCAAAATATTCAGTTTTCGTTTTTATTTTATTTTATTTATATCTTTTGAATGTATGATAGTGAACTTGGCTCTATCAACTCTAGATTTTGAATGTATTCAACTAGCAAATGTAGGGAGTTGCTGGGCATTCGCAACAGTTGCTGTGGTTGAAGGGATCAATAGGATCAGGTCAGGTAGCTTGGTGTCATTGTCAGAGCAAGAGCTAGTGGACTGTGATAAGAAAAAGAATGAAGGGTGCAGCGGAGGCTTTATTTAGGACGAAGAGGTAATCAAGTATTTGAATTATGCGTGTTTGATTGTGATTTTGGTACTAATGCGAGGAATTTGGGAATTTGGGAACATTAATATTATGCTTATGCGTTTGCTGCTCACTGGACATTTCATCTTCCATAAGTTTTTTTACACTTTTCTTAGCATTATCAATCTTCAGCATTTCGCTTTAGTCATCACCATTCTGAAAATTGAAAATACAATTACCAATTCGCGGATACTGAGGTATGAAACATCTATTAAATTTGAACTATTGCACGTGGCTTAACTAATTCTCTGAAATCTCTTGTTATATGATATAGACTCTGCATTTCATGTTCATGGCAGCATTATAGCATGAATTTGTATTTGCGTAGCATAAATATATTCTAAACTTAATATTGGAAAGTTCTGAGAATTACTTACATCATTGACTGAGGCCTCTTCATCAAAATCAACTGACAATTTATTTCTACCCCTTGAAACTTTGGCACCTATAGAAAGAAAATAGACGAGGAGAGAATAATTCTGGAAGGCCAATTTATACTGAAAATGCGGTGCACAAGATTCATGAACTGAGAGAGGATTCAGTTATTGCTGTGTTATTGTATGTAAAGTAATATTTCTGTAGAGAGGCTGCATTGTTAGTTTCTCTTTAAACAAGGCAAACTTCTCAATTTGCAATGTAACATATTTCTATTCTATCAAAGCATTTTACAGTAGTGACAGATTTCTCACCTGCAGCATTTTAAATATGTATGTAACATATTTTGCATGTGCATTCATTTCTAAGTATATCCGAAGGACTTCAACAATTGCGTAGCCAAAGTGTTCATTCTAGTATTTTTCTATACATAATGTTAATGTTCCCGTCTCCTTGAACTCTTGCAGAGAAGGCCAAGGTCTCCCTCAGTCATTTCTCCTATGCGAAGGTCATGCTGACTGATGTATGCCGAGGCCCTCTGTGGCACAAACTCTTCCATTCCATGACCATTGTAAGTAATCCTCCCTGAAACCTGTTTTATTTTTGAAAAACCCATTTTAGTTAACAAATCAAAATCACAAAATTGATTCTCATCTCGTGTAGATGAGAAATATTTTTGCTTACCTTGAGACCCTTGTCAAGCTTTCTAGCTAAAGGTAATAGCAAAATGTTCTCTTTTTGTTTGGCAAAATGTGGAGTGAATTCAATAGGCCCTGTTGTAAACAGATAGCAAAGTTACCTATCACCAAAATGAAGTTCATTCTTTTTAACTTTCCTGTACAAGTATTTTTAATTGTTCGGTACCTCTGCTATGTTAACTGAAAAATCGAGAATTGTTGGTAATGCTCAGGTTTCCGCATTGATGTTCATGCGTTGAAACCGGACTTCAATTGAGGGAAGGTCAATCCCAACTCTGCAAATCAAAGGCTACAACAAGAATTGCTTCCACTGTCAAAGCAATTGTGGATGAGAGAATTGGCAATGGTGAAGTTTCAAACAAGCAGGTGACTTTTTACAGATACTTCTCTCTGCTAACACTACATTATCCGACAATGAAAAACTGAGTTTTGTTGATTGGTTTTGTGAAATGTGTGGCTATCGATTTGTTGTTTTGTTGATTGGTTGTAGAACACTCGAATTTCTTGATGGAATAATAATATTGCGAGTTGAATGTAGATTTGTGTATTTTCAATTGAAAATGGAAATGAAAATTAATTCTGGGCATTTTCAGTTATTATTATTTTTAAATTACATTTGATAGGGGTTTGAAACCCCTATGTAAGCCTTGAAGATATTATAGAGGTTTGAAACCCCTATGAAATAGCCAAGATTTGATAGAGGTTTGAAACCCCTATGAAATAATCGAGATTTGATAGAAGTTTGAAACCTCTATGTAAGCTTGGAAGATAAGATAACACCTTAAAAGATAACACTTTTCAAAGAGGTCAAAAACCTCTATGAAAAGTAGAATTTGTTCTAGTGAAAAATCTTGTAACCCAAGATCCAAGAGATACACACCTTCAATCACAGTAGTGAAGAAGTTGAAAGGCATTTAACGAACCACGAGAGTAGGAGAGTAAGAGAAGCACAACTTTAATAATGACGAGGAAGAAGGTGAGAGCGATCATCTTTGTTCTTGAATATGGATAGCGCGGTTGGGCGAGGGATGGTGGTAGCGGTGGTCGAGGTCGAACGTGGTGGCGATGGCAGGAGGTGGTGCTAGTTCAGTTTTTTTGGTATAAGGTTTTTGTTTTTTTCCAATTTGATAGTTGAGTTTTAACCGGCTATAGCAAGTCAACATCAGGTGAACCCTTAAAAACTTCCACTGTACGATTACATCCACGATTAGAAATGAGAGTCACCATCTATGGTGATTTTTTAACATCACCATGGTAGCAAAGCTTTATATATATATATATATCATATATATAAAAGCACGAATCACAAATTTTTTAGTGGTAATAAATTTTACCTATTTATCCATACTTTTTTTTTTTATCTCCAAATCAACATTTTCTTTTGTATCCAAATTAAACTCTAACTCCTTATCAATCCACTACGCGTTTTTTTTTTCTTTATCTCCAAATCAATCATGAACTCATTCTCATCAATCTAATATACTTTTTTTGAGGAAGTAATGTACTAGCGTGATTAGCTTGTTTTTTCATTCACATCTTATCTCAATCACATTATAGAATATTGATAAGCTAAAAAAGGTACTTGTATTTCTAATTTTTAAATTTTAATTATAATTTTAATTATAATTTTAAATTTTGTTAACAAATTCTTAGAAATTAATTTTCGCGAGCAGAGCGAGCGGGGGAATCGTGCGTAGCACGTCTTGAAACTAGTATATATAAAGAAAAATAAAAGAAAAACATTATTAACCATAATTAAAAGGAAAGCATGAAAAATAAAAGAAAGTACATAATTAAATGTTTCTCACAACATGGAACATTATTATTCTATTTTATTTTTTCGATTGACCAGGTGTATCTCAATGCATTCTCAATACATTCTTAATTAGCATTTATTCGTTCAGTCATTAGGCTAAGTGACTTGTATCGATATATAGTTGTTTGAATTGTGAAGATAAAGGGGAAAAAATGGGAGTTGGGGCATAGTCAACTTCGACATTGCACGGAAACTCCTGAAAAATGGAGAATTGAAATAGTCTTCCTCAAAAGTTGTGACTTATGTGATGTGGAACTTGGATTTAAGGGTAGTCTATATTAAAACTAATACAACTAAAAAGATAAAGCCCATATAAACTTAGATAGGCTTAAATTGTTAACAAAAAAATATTTGAGTCGATTTCAAAGTCACGATAAAGCCCATATAAACGGCTAGTCACGCCATAGGCAGAACATGAGCACCAGACTGGCCCCCAAGACCCTTTAATCCAATAAATAAGTTGACTACCTTTAGAATTTTTAGATTGACCACGTCTGGCACAAAAAAACAAAAACAAAAAAAAAGAAAAAAAAGACACCAACACCACCTTAAACTAGGTTTACACATAAGAAACTCAACCACAATAACATGAAACCACGTACGAAGCCACATGAGTTACGTGTTGGATTATTATCTTTTCATAAATGCATCCTTTACCCAACATTATTAATTGCTATTATTTATAAATAAAGAATTTACGTGTGACATAAGGTTTGAAACATTAATTAAAAAAAATATACTCAGCGTGAAGTCTGCTTCCATGCATTTTTTTCTTTGTGACATTAATAAGAAAATAACATTTACAATAATATAAATATTGTCAACATTAATAAAATAATATAAATATTGTGTAAACTAAACATTAATAAAAAAAATATACAATCAACATTTACAATATAAATATTGTCAACATACATTTATTTGTGACATTATTATTATTTTTTTGGTTAACCATGGATACTCAAACACTTGTCTCATTAGTATCATGGGCCTTAAAATAGCGAAAAGAGACCATCAGTGGTCTGAAGTTTAGTTGTTATGAGGAATCGAACTCGAGACTATACGCCTAATCCACACAGTCATGCATTCGCTCTTACCACTAAGTCAATATAAAAATGATTTGTTATAAAGCAAATGGTTGCAACTCCAGTGCTCATGAAGTTTTTTTGTTTTCTTTTACAATGAAATAACTTATATATCTCTCAAGTTTGCACATGGGAGACTCGAAACGCTCAACCTCGTATTCGCAGTGTTCGTTGTTAATTTCTTTTGTACGTATCATGAATAAAGTCGAGAGTTCTAGCTCTTTGAATTGGAGTTGAATGTATTGAAGTTTAAAGGCGGCGTAAGAGTATGTTGCCTAAGAGAAACATTCCCCTTAAGAAGCATATTTTTATGATGAAAAAACAAAAAAATCTTTATCCTTATTATAAGCTCACAATGAGCAATTACAAGCTTACGTCGACAGACCTAATTACCGTCATAGTAAGCCCATATAGAACTTAGGTGGGTCACAGTGAACCCATAAAGCATAACTAATTGTTTGTAGTATAGTGAGAAAACTAGTTATGTCACATATTGACTTTTGATTTGTGATGTAGAAGATCGTACAAGACTCAACTACAGAACATACTTTCACAGTCGGTGACGTTATAATGCATAGTGTATGAATAAAGTATGCATATATAAGTGATGCATGTAATAAAAAGAAAGCAACCATGATAACATAGAAATAAACTGAACTTACACTAGAACAAATTCTACTTTTCATAGAGGTTTTTGACCTCTATGAAAAGTGTTATCTTTTAAGGTGTTATCGTATCCTCAAAGCTTACATAGGAGTTTCAAACCTCTATCAAATCTTGACTATTTCATAGGGGTTTCAAACCTCTATCAAATCTTGGCTATTTTATAGGGGTTTGAAACCTCTATAATATCTTCAAAGGCTTACATAGGGGTTTCAAACCCCTATTAATTGTAGTGATTTCATAGGGGTTTGAAACCTCTATATTATCGTCAAAGGATTACATAGGGGTTTCAAACCCCTATCAAATGTAATTTTTAAAAAAATAATAGCTGAAAATGCTCAAAATTAATTTCCGTTTCCATTTTCAATTGAAAATATACAAATCTACATTCCACTCGCAATATTATTATTCAATCAAGAAACAAAGTAACTTATATTAAAAGAAACATTTAGCATTTCCCAAAGAGAGGGATATTGTTCTTCCCAAAAATGGAACTCGCTTCTTACGGCATTGCCAAACACTCAACTAAATTATTGACTTTCCTCGAGTCAAACCCAAAGAAAAAGAATGAACATGTAGAATGATTGCTTTGACCATCAGCACAAAGAAATAGAGAAGGTTGGTTTATCTATGCATTTGGCCATTTTCCTCCAGGAATAGCTCCATTAGAGGAATTACCACCAATTGCGAGCACAATTCCAACCATACCTCCAGGTAGATTTGCCAAAGCACCACCACCGCAGAGATAGGACAGACACATTACCAAAGATGAGAAGCACTAAAACCACCATTAATAGATAAAGTTGGGTTATTGGTAACAGTTGAGCAACACCAAGAAGCTGGTGCAAGCTGGAATGGTGCTAAGCTGGTGCACTGTGGGACCACCAACAACACTTGGCAAACCTATAGGTGCGAGATAAAAATATCCACAAGAATGTGTGAGAAAAATACATAAAAAAAAAAAAGAAAATGACAGATTAAACTTTTCTTCCATTTAAATTTGCTCTTCATCAACAAATGGATAAATTCAAAGTTACAAGTAATTCTTCAAGAAAAGCATGAAACCGTAAATGAAATATGTAAATTCATCATGATTTAATTCATTTAATTTTTATCACCAAGGTCATGTCATGGAATTTCCTATGCAAAGCACCCCATAATGAAGGCATTTTGAGATTTCAGAGTCACATTAATGCCTTAACATAAAAAGATTCTTATGCAGATACGATAAACATGTAATCATGTACTTCGAATAATGTGGCAATAAGATTAAGCGAGTCTCTTTCTCATAATAAACACTTACTAAACCATCAATAACAATAATAAAATCCAAACAAACATATGAGCACAACAAGATGGAAAAAACAAAATGGCCTACCACACATTGGTTGCCCAAAAACCTAGCTAGCACAAAAATTTGACAGATTTTCGCCTGTGTCTTTGCAGTACCATCAGCAACTTTCCCATCATTTGGCTTAGGAGGTCTACTTATCCGAAGAGGTGGAGCATCATCGCCTAGTATATCCCGAACAGGTCGCACCATTGGAGGACTGGTGGTATCCAGGTCCTTTTCATGATTCAATGATCTGCTTTCATCTGATTTCCTACCATTTCTATATCTGTCATCCACCACCTCAAATCGATCAGGACTTCTCTTATTATCACCATACCAAGAAACAATTCAGCCATAATGAGAACAAGAAACAATTCAGCAAAGGAATGTATAATTTCAAAATCCAAAATAATGTTAAACATCTCACCATAGTAGTAGGTAAAGAGGCAAAGAACACCTTCACGTTTGAGCGTCCGCTCATCAACTCCTGAGGCCACAACCTAAGAAAATAGTCACATCTGATTTCCTACTTCTTTTTTGTTGAACCAATAATAACCCCCAAGAATTTGATCATCACCAAATTTTTTAAAGAAAAAAAATCTTACTTACCAAGGGAGGAGCACAAGCAAAACAAGCAGTTTCTCCAGGAACCAACAACTGAATATGACCAGAAACAACATCTTCAAATACACCTGTCAAGTTTCTTTCAAGTCAATTAACATATTTGCCCCAGAGCTTAATAGCGACACCATATCTTTGAATTCACCCAAGCATTATATTCTTCAATACTCGACCAATGCACAAACATGGAATTGAACGAAAAGTATAATCATTTATGAGCGATGAAATGTAATACTAGGTAAAAGAAGTAAAAATATAGAGACTGCTGCTTACCAGATTCCATCCATGTTTGATCAACTCATTGCAAGCCCGGATAACCAGAACTGCACCAGATTTCAAATGTAAATACATAAAATCCAAACATAAAACCTAAAAAATTTCTACGCTTCAAACAAATATGAATGGCTAATGATTGAAAGTAATGATCGTACTATCGCACTAAAGAGTCGCAACACAATATATTGCATTCTATGTCAACTCAGTTATCACAACCTGCATTTTTCAACTCATGGAAGCATGCTAACAAACCTGGACAACAAACATACGAATCTATTGATGAGAGTTTCACGAAGTTTGACCTCAAGTACAACATCTGGATTAATATCGAAGTGGTCGAGCAATGACATCGAGTTTTTTTCATACCAACCTGAAGCAGAAAGAAAAATCAGCCAAATGAGTAGAAGGTAAGCAAACCATCTCTAAATGTTAAAAACAATATTTCAATGTTTAGATCCTTGCCTGCTCAGGGCGAAAGAATAGCCTGTTCATTAATAATTAGCTAACATAAGGCATTCCAGTCCCTTCAATTAAAAATCAGATTCTATAGATTTATAAAAACTTTGAATGCTCGAGATAAACAAACCAAATCCCATCTCAAATTAGACCAAAAAAACCATAAAAAGCCGAGACATGTACATACAACAATGGAAACTGAGAATTCCCGAATGCGCTCATAGATTTATAAGGATTGTTGTCCACCACCTCGACACTCATATTCTGCCCATACACATCCCCCTCAATTCATCACCCACAAGGGACAACAAACCCAATAACTTAAAGAAGAAATTTTTGGCATTTACCTTCACTTTGCTACGCCTATTTGGCGCAGAATTCGCTAAATGGACGAGTGTTTCACTTGCCGTTGCATACGATACAACACATACACAACATATCGAACAACATAGATACATTCAATTAAAGAACAACTGTCAAATCGATTCAGATTCAAAATAGAATATCAAAAGCATTTGAAACTCTAATGTGATTGAACAATAAGACATTTCAAATTCTAATTCTAATTCGACATTATGAATCAACTAAACCCTAAACACTACTACATGCAAATTGATCCGAACAACATCAAAGTCTCATTCCCAAATTAGTCTAGGTATTCAATGCCCTAATTTTTCAGAAATCCACTCCAAACCAACGATAAAAGCAAACTCGAACAAATTCTCTCGAGTTCCAAGAAGCTTAAGTGCTCATTGTAGGAACACTGTACAAAATCACGCCTAAGAATATTATAGCAGCAAGTACTGTTAAAAGTACTGTTAAAATAGATCAGTCTTACCGTAGATAGTAATATTGCCTCTTGAATTGGGTTTGATTAGGTCCAAGTGATTTCCAGTAGTCTCAAGAGAAAAAATTGTCTTATTGTATTTTGGAGTTCATCATTTGTTTCTTTAAGCTTTTGTGCCTCACAGCGTAGACTGATCAAATGACGTGTCGCATCACTTAGAATATTCATCTTGTCAATCTTTGGAGGCTTTTCTGGTTCCAAAAATGAGCACAATTTGAAGAACCTAAATCATTCAATTTTGGGAAATTATAAATTCGGCTTGTGAGAAACATTGAATCCAACTTAAACTGCCAAAACCTATACCTGTCATTGAGTTTGTCCCTTCTCATATTCTCACGGCATGCCTTGCCCAATGTGGCACAAGATTTGAGCCGGCCCCTGTGATACAGTAACTAAATTATCATATATAGTCATGAGGCAAAGCATTATAAGTGTCCAAGATCCATGTAGTAACACAGTATAACTTAGCACCACTATATTATAGGAATAACATACACTTAAGATGAGCAAGGGTGGAACCATAAAGGGTGATAGAGACCTAGAAAAAAGATTTGATCGTGAAGTTCATGCAACGATGACAATCTCCACATTCATCAGGAAGTAAGAGCAAATTAAAGTAGTTAGGCACTTGGGCTTGCACTCAATCAGTGCATGGATCATACTTTTTGATAAAAAATAAAATAAAATAAAAAAAGCCTTCAAGGAGTAAGAGAATGGAACAGTTATATAGTTTTCCTTTGACCAATATTATCTGCAAATAGAAGGAAGACTTGAAATCCTTGTGATCTATAATGATGGAAGCAACACACCTCTTTGTGGATTCCCACGCATCTTTCCATTGTTTTTCCTCATCCTTGAATATGCGAAAATTATTCCTCTCTATGCTATGGTAGCCGCACTCTCCAGCCAGGTCGCCAACGATGAAGGGCGTTTGCCAACAAAAAAAATAAAATGTTCATAAACAGAATTCGTGCAATTAAGCATGGCATTCGTAATTCATTGATTAATAAGTAACATTGATTTGAGCTAATACATGAACATTCCTCACAATCCAAGCTTAGGCTTCTAAATCTTAGCACCAAAACCTTAGCATAGAGTCGACGCCGAGGGAATTTGCTCGCGGCGACAATGAATTATGACATAGAACTTCTTCGGCTAGAATCATAGTTCAAGTGACTGCAGAAAGGTTGAAGATGATCCAAAGAAAAGGATACAATCTTCCAAACTAAACAACTAAGACAACAAAAAAATGCAACACACCAGTTCTCAATTTTCTAAGAATTTCCAATAGTACTAGAGGGTGTAATGGAGTGATGTGCATTTTGTTATAGACAATGATAGCATTTTGCCATTCAAATTTCATGAATGTCACTGAATGATCTATCTTCAAGAACAACAAAAGATTTTCCATTGCAAGCTCGACAAACTAGTATTTTAGCTAAAGAAATTGAAAGTTAAAGACTACTTATTATGGTCCATTTTATCAACTGGTCCTCTAAAGCTTCAATTGGAAAAGCCATGAACACTGACATGGCTCCTACAAAGAGAGGTTCATCTTCCAAGTAGTTTCAAAAGATCTGAAGAATTTAGACAATTGCAACACTAATAAATTAAGGAACAAAAATTGGCATCACCATGTCAATCAAAACTACCCTCTTTTACTTCATAACATAAACTTCCTTTCAAATGTCCTTGCACACTATTTCATGAAATTTAGGAACAAGAATTTTTCTTTCTTCTCATCAAGAGTATCGCTATGTACAAGCATCTTGATCGAACAATCATTCCATCAATTATACCAAAACGTAACGCACAACGCGCATCCACGCATCTTAGACAATGAAAACCTAGCTAGTTGAGATAACCGAATGAGCACAAAAAACTCTCCTTTTTTATCTGCACATACAATGAACCAAAACCTCATCTTGATTGAGCAATCACTCCATCAATTCTACACATCCACGCATCTTAGACCATGAAAACCTAGCTAGTTCAGATCGTCAACTCTACCTACCAAACACAACATACACAAAACGAAATTCTTCGGTTATTCGAAACAATCATAGAAGAAGATCGGACGCATAGATCTGAATCACAAACAACAATGCAACAAAAATCTGGACCGATCGACCGTATTCGATCGCTAATTCAATTCAATATAGAGACTAAGAGAGATCGTAAATCAAGTAACCATTTACCACAACCAATTCAACACAGAACCATAGAACCATAGAAACAATCTCGGCTAACCTAATCAACACAACGAGATCAGTAAATCGTTAAGGTTTTGAGATCGATCGAGACTAACCTTGCAGATTGAACAATGGTCTTGAGATCGATCGTCCATACGAAAGCGAGCGAAAGCGAAAGCTGAAAGCGAGAAGAGCGAGCGAGGCGAGCTTGCTGAGCGAAGCGAGCGAGGCGAAGCGAAAGCGAAGCGCGAAATGAAGCGAGCGAGAAGCGAAAGCGAATGAGTGCGAGAGAGAGTGAGTGAGTCGGGCGAGCGAGACAACGAGAGTGAGTGAGAGTGTTGAGGGAATTTTGTTCTTGGGTCAGACTTTCCATAGATATTTTCTAAACCTCTGTGAATTAGTGCTATTAAAAGTCTACTTGTCTAAATCATAGGGGTTAATTAAAATCTCTATCAATTAAGTGTTATAGAAACCTTAATCATCTAATACATAGGGGTTACTCAAAAACCTCTATCAATTAGGTGTTATAAAAAGCCTAAATTGTTCTAGTGTTATTTAAATTAACAAAAGTTATAGTTTCCTAGCTTTGTTTCCTTAGCACGCCTTCTTGAACTTCAAGATCTCCCCTTTGTGCAAGAGCAAGCTCATGCTGATAACGTTTTGCAAATTGAGTTGGAGCTTGTTAGAAACTAAAGAAGGAAAACATGAGACTTAGAACTTCTACTACTACAAACTACTACTATATATAAATGAGAAGAGAAGAAATATGAGAGATGGAATGAGAAGTTCTTCATTGAACTAAGTGTGCTTTTACAATGAGGTTGACACCCTTTATATAGGCCATTTGGTAATGATGATAAATATACTTTAGACAATGTGTACAAGTAACATATACACCCCATATCATACAACACATTATAAGTAATTTGACAATACATGGAAAAATTGGTGTACATTGAAAATGGTTACAATTAACACAACAATACATGGACAAGTAAGGGTATATTAGTGAAAAATACAAGTTACATGACTACATATTATGTTGGTGTGAATGCATGGTCATCAATACTTCACAAAATATCCATCCTTTTTCAGTCATTCCAACACACAATCTTTTTCCTTGAATATATATAACAAGTCTAAAAACTTGTTAACACAACACCTGACTAGTTAACATTCACACCGAGCTTTGTAACAAGTCTAAAAACTTGTGAACGACCCTCCCCATACATTTTCGATACTGCCATCTAGCTCACAAAATAATTACAAGGAATACTGAAATATATATAAAAAAAAAAAGTTCCTGCACTTCCTATTTTCACGACCCAAGCTTATTCAGCGGATCTTATCTATTGCACGTGCACTAAAGAGAGACAAATTGAGATGACCGTACACGCCAAAAGCAACTCCAGTAAGATGAAATTGACATCGTCAATAAGGTTGAAGATGTCTCAAGTTTGACTAGAATCACTTATAAAATAAAATAAAATAAAACAAAACAAAAAAAAACAGAAATATATGCAGGCACACATCTTTATCTTGATACTTGCATGCTTCAGACCACAACAATCAATTGCGTAGAAAAATTTGCATAACAAGAGAACGTCACCCAACTATTTTTCTTTTTTTTTTTGGTCGTTTTGACCAAGCAATTGCTTGCTCCATTTTATATAACTCAAACACGAGAGCCTCGTGTCTAAGGACTCCAGCTCTTTCCATATGGCTATTTTAGCGAATATTAAGCCAATAAATCAACAATTATGTAGAAAAATGTACGTAGCAATAATTAAAAAAAAAAAAAAAGACGAGCATCAAAGGATGCACAAACATGTGCACATGTCATGCCAAGGGAGTGGGCGCTTATTTTATTTTACTCAGTTTGACCCGTATAAACAATTGATGCAATCAGCTTATTAATTGATCCGTCTAAAAAAATTTGGGTGACTATAGAATAGGATCAAATATAAAACCAATTACCTTAATAAAAATATATTGATTCGCTAATTAATCTTAATCTTAATTGTTTACAAGAACATTCAATTACTATTTATTATTAAAAAAAGTCAAAACTTCCAACGAGGGAAGACATGGGCATAAAAGTCTTTCAAATTAAATTGTTATTTGTATATAAACGTCGTTGTCTTTTTATGAAGTCGAGGGCTTCTTCTTTGAATGTTTATACAAAATAATTAGTGTTTATTATAACCACTAAAACTGATGATTGTTATTACATGAATATCAATCATAATCATTATGTAGTTTTTTTTGAGTTAAATCATTATGTAGTTATTAACATTAATTATAATTAATTTTGTGCTTCATTTTTGTTTTTTATTCAATTATTAATATTTTTTTACGAAAAGATATTTCCATTCATAGAAATTGCTCACTATTATATCTGATTCAATAATGAAATTACATCTATATCAGCCTTCTCCCACTCTTTGGGATTAAAGTGACATTATATTGATGTCATATTTGTTGCTAAATCTACAAATTGTTGTAGTGCCGTATATGATAGTATTTTTTATTTTTTTTTGAGTATTATATGAACAGTATTGACTTTTTATAAGAAAAATCAACACTTTTGATTCTAACATGAGTACATCAACTTGCAACCTTTCCCAACCTTGTCTTTGACAAGTAATACCTCGTCTAGCTCATTTAAGATGCTTTGATAATTTTATGAGTAATGTTCTTATTTTATCTATTAATTAGCATTGTCCGTTACTATTAGTATATTGTGAATATTATTTTGATTTATTCACATTCATTTCTATACATGCATGCATGTTCTTATGACTATAACACAATTTACTCAATTAACATTTAATTACAATAAATACGGTATTATTATTACTATATCGAGAATGTTATTTTTTTGTTTTTATTCATAATTCTTTCGATACGTACATGTTCTTATGACCATAACACAATTTAATCAATCAATGCTTACAATAAAGAACAAACATCGTCGGAAATATTTTACAAAGCAGCAGCTCCAATACTAATTTGACATGTTCGTGCTCACCTTTGCATAAAGAAAAAAGTTCTAGCTCTTTGGTTGCGAATGATAAAGTGTGGTTTAGGATAATATGACAAAAATACCTTACTCTTTTTCTTTGAGGCGTAAGAGTAGCTCATTCATGAAAATCATTTTTTTTTTAAAGATTGTTAGTACGTCGTTTATGCTACATCGATCATGAATATGTTCCAAAACTCATTGAAATATATCTTTCTAATGTGACATATATCATTAAATTAAACTGTGATAAAAACATATTAATTCGCAAGTAATTAACCAACAATTAAACAATAACATCTAAATTCATAAAAAAAAAACAATAATATCTTCTATATATACATTATACAAATAATTACATCTTACAAGTCAAACACTCGCACCAAGCTTTCTATTTAGTCAAAAACTTATGAATAAACCCTGTCTCAGACATTTTTAGAATCAAGCGATATTTATAGAATATAATAGAATTCCAATTAGGATTATTGAAATTAAACCAAAAAAAAAAAATCCACCATATTCCTCGTTTACAATATTATTTATAGTGATTATCAAGATTAATATAAGTGGAGGAGGGAGGCCCCAAGCTCATTTTTCATTCTTGAAAAATGGACGAGGGTTGCGATAGGTTGACAGCCAGTGTAAAACTTTTGTCGCTTTTCATGAAATAGATTAAACATATATAAACGTTGGGGCGTTTCACTATCAATTGCACTTAATCGAGCACAATGAAAAAGTTTGATCCATGTAGCCGACCCAATTAATTTGGGACTGAGGCTATGTTGTTGTTGTTGTTGTTGTTGTTGCTGTTGTTGTTGTTGTTGTTGTATCAATATTAATATAAGATCCACAATTACATAAACAGCATCACATAAGATCCACATAATGAAACAAACAACATCACAAGATCCAAACTCCAAGTTGTTAAAAGTCGATCGAATAGAAAATAAAGTACTCTTAACGTTTTAGATGTACAGTTTGGTGGATACATAACTTTTTTTTTTTTAAGTTGTTCACACTCATATTATATTATTATGTGTTAATTGAATGGAAACACGCATCTTATTATCTATTTATATATGCATCCCATTGAACCCGAGGATCGATATGCTTTTTATTAATTTTATGGGAAGTGCTACTATAACAATCCAAACACAAAACAAAACGTAAAATGGCGCACACTATATAACCGTTGGTTCACCTTGGCCTGCAAGCTTATATCAAATAACACGATTGTCAATTGGCATCGTGCGTTCTATTGTGCAGTCAGGGGTGTCATTCTAACATTTTTTTTATTTCATAGATAGAGAAAGTGTGTTGAAAGTTACCTACTTAAGATAAATGACTCATGACACCAAAAATTGACACGTGCCTCCTTGAAGTCATAGATTTGAATCATTTAATTTCCTTGGCGTATCTCATGTAGGGTGGATCTATCTCATGCGAAAGTGTAATTAATTCTTTACATCACATTATAAAAAACAAAAACAAAACAAACCAAAAGCAAGTGGCATATGGGTGCTTATTAATTTTATTTCTATTTATATTTGTTTTCAGTTCCGTAATGTACAAAATAAATGCAATCAGAACATCACAGAGGTCACACCTGCACGTTTTATGCTGAACATTGCAAGGTGTCTAGTAGATATAGTTACGTGTAATACTTTGTGTGACTGGACTGTTTCAACTTGGCAAGCATTGTCCAAATAAGACTTGTCCTCAAAAGCTCTATAAAAGGAGAAGGCATTAAGAGTGTCTTCACGTACAACAACCTCCTGTGCAAGACTATTCTGTAGTCTCTTTTCTTTACATAAATATACATATACCTGATCAATATACAACATGGGGTACTGTGGAGTTACCATCCCAGTTGTGGCATTGAACTCCGGCTATGATATGCCAATGATCGCGGCTGGGACTGCGATCGCGCCTCCTTTTCCTACAGGCCAGCCAAAGGCGGCTGTCCTAGACGCCATTGAAGCTGGCTATCGTTACATCGATACTGCGGCGATGTATGGGACTGAGGAAGCCGTCGGTGCGGCTATTAAGGAGGCAAGGGAGAGGGGACTCATCAAGAATCGCCAAGACCTCTTCATCACCACCAAGTTGTGGTGCAACAACGCACATCCCGATCGGGTCCTGCCAGCCATCCGAGAGTCTCTTAGGTAGCATATATTTTTTTGAGAAGAAACCAACTTAATTACACACCCTTGACTCATTATGAGTCGAACCCACAACCTTGGCTTTAACAAATAATGCCTTGCCCATCTTTCTTTTTTTTTTTTATCATGAGTGTCTGAGTTTTTTCAACGACTAATGTCATGGGAGTGAGTCGACGAAAAATCAAGATAATATATATAATGTATCGACTAAGAATCGAACTCTCAACTCTGTCTCGCTCAGAGTTTTAGTGCACTTTTCTATGCTACTACACCACACCCCTTGGTGGCATAATACCTCATTCATCTCACTAGAGATTGAATGGTTCTTAAGGGTTAGTAATGTGGTTATGGTGATTTTTTGTTCCCTCAACAACCGTGGTAGCAGATCTACCTTATATATAAGTAAACACAGATCATTAACAAACTAGCTTCTGATATTTTGAAGTTAACATATAGCCTGACATAATCTGTATGAACATATACATAGGAAACTCGGGCTGGAGTATGTGGATCTGTACCTGATACATGCACCAGTAACATTAGAGTCGCATGTATCTGATTTCACATCATGCAAGAAGGATGAGATATCTCGGCTTGATATCAAAACAGTATGGGCAGCAATGGAGGAGGTACAAAAACTTGGCCTTGCAAAGTCGATTGGAGTAAGCAATTTCACCTGCAAGAAGCTCACTGAACTACTTGATCATGCCAAGACCATTCCAGCAGTCAACCAGGTTTCCGCAATATTTTATAGCAAAGCTATTAAATTATACTACTTTTTTATAAGTTATGATGATATGACGTGTGTCACATCTATTTTAAGAAGATTTACACAATTAAGATCAGCTTTAACATAGTTGAATCTAAATTAAATACTTCATCTGGAGTAAAGACGAGAGAGATTTCATTACCTTCAAAAGATTCCACATTACAGATGCACAATTTTTATATTTGGCTTTTCTCACACAAACACTAGCCTTCGATTGATTGCAATCTCTATATTGATGTATCCTAACTATAATCGCTTAGGGTATTTAATAAGAGTCAAATCACCCCAATATCAATTATGGATCCAAACTTGGCAATATTCAAGGGTCAAAAAATAACAATAAAAAAGCCTCAATCCCCGCCCAAATTATTTAGGGTCGTCTACATATATCAAAATCTTTCACTTCGCTCAAAAGATAAATAATAACAACAAAAATAAAAATAAAAATCACATGCATGATTTAGACTTGTAGGTTGATCATAATTATAACAATTAACATTATACTTTCGATCTTCAGGTGGAAATGCACCCAGCCCTGCGACAAAAGAGAGTAAGAGAGTTTTGCAAGGCGAAGGGAATACACGTGAGCGCTTATTCTCCACTTGGAGGTAAGGAGTGGGGCTTCGACGTGGTTCTGGGTAATGAACTCCTCAAAGATATTGCTCGCAATAAGGAAAAAAGTGCTGCCCAGGTGCGTAAAAAAAAAAAAAAATCAATCGTAAAATTCTCTCGTTGACTTATAATTCAATTAATATTCATCTAGCACTTGCATAGAGCTTATTAATTAATTTTCTCAACCTTATATAACTTAGGTCATCTTCTAGTGTATTATACTAATATATTCAAATGCTTTTGATGATGGAAGATTGCTTTGAGATGGGGACATGAACAAGGAGTGAGTTTGATAACGAAAAGCTTCAACAAGCGAAGATTGGAAGAGAACCTTGACATATTCGATTGGAAATTAATGGAGGAGGAGTTGGAAAAGATTGCACTGTTTCCACAAACTCGAATCGGAACCTTCTCCGAGTTTGTAGTTCCAGGCGGCCCATTCAAAACCGTAGAAGAATTTTGGGATAACGAATTGTAAAATCGTACAAGGAGTAGTTCAATAAGCCTGGTCAAATTAGTAATAAGTTAGGCCCTTATAATAAAGTTACCTCATGTATCAATGCTTCCTTTCTTCACTCTCTTTAATAAATATAGATTTGCGATTCCCAATCATTCAAATAAAATTTCCCATGAGACTATCAACAACGTCAACAACAACAGCATAGACACAATCCCAAATTAATTTGGGCCGGCTTCATGCATGGATCAAACTTCTATTGCGCAAGCAACGAAAGTTTTATACTACTACAAAAAAAATGAAAATTAGAAACGGAAATAGCAACGAAATTTAATTCCGTTTCTAATCAGAAATGGTTAGAAACGGAATTGAGACGGAAATAATCAGAGACGGAATAGAGACAGATTACAAACGGAATTAGAGACGGAATTAAAATCCATTTCTAAAAAAATGGCGCCAACTTTCCACCAAAAACTCAGTAGTTTATAACCGCGCATCACATCTCGAGATTCGTGCAACAATAGATGAAATATTTATTTGTTTCAAACTCTCTTTCCCTCCTCAAACTTTCTCTCCCAACTCTCTCTCCTTGAACGAACTCATACCCTCTTCCTCGACCGAACTCGACCTCTCTCCTCGACTGAACTCGACCTCTCTCGAGCTCACCGGCAGCTCAACAACTACTCTCTTCACCGACGGCTCAGCAACTCCTCTCTTCACGACTCTGCAAACCCTCAACTCTCTGTCTCGTCTCGAACTCTCTCTCTCTCTCTCCAAAGCCCTGAATCTCTGCGAAATAGTCACCGCAGACAGCTTTCGTTCACCGGTGCTCTCCGAATCTGATGTCTTCATCGTCGAGGGCAGTTACGACTTTGTTGGATGGAGATTGGAGAGCTAGTTTGGGATATTTGGTGTTGTTTGAAGAGATTTGGAAATGGGGGTTTGGATTTGGTGGGTTTTGGCGGTGGTGTTCGGAGTTTGAGTTGCTCTCTGCCGGAGCTCGTGCCTTCTGTCGTCACCGTCGCATAAGCCCTTGCCGTCGTCTGCTTTGTCTGTCGCCGTCTCGTCCTCGTCGTCATCGTCTCGCTCGTCCCTCTTCGTCGTTTGCTGCTCGTCGCCGCCGTCGTCTCCTCTCTTCACTGCAGCCATTGTTTTAGGGTTTGGGATCTGAAGCCTCGTCTTAGACATTGAGGCAAGTAATCCACGAAGCTCCCGGTGTGGTTTCGGCTTGACACCCTCGCCTTTGCGAACCCTAGTTGTTGATGAAGACATGCCCTAACCTCACTCGAAGTCTCTCTCGCTTCCTCTCTAGCCTCTCAACCTCTTGACGCCCGAACTCGCGAAGCTCGAATTGCCATCAAATTCATCTTTCTTTTGCGGGATGCGGCAGATCGATCGCCATTGACAACTACATGGTGCAGCTTGACGGAACTGTCAACGAGTGGGGTTGGTGTAAATAAAATGTAGCTAGTCAGTTTTGCAATTGATTGCTTTTATTTACTTTCTATTACTTTGTATGGATGTATGTGGCTGATCCACTTTGTCATTTGTTATTTTCGCATGACTTGGAGCCAATGCTATTTCGGCAGTTTCTCTTGCAGTTTGCAAAGCAGGAGCAAGCGTGAAGAAGGTTCCCCTTTACAAGGTATATTGTTATCAAATGTGTATTTGATAGTATTAATATTTTGCTCGCACCGTTTCTCTCATTCGCGAAGTTTAGAATCGCCTCCTCTCTCATTTGTGCCCTTATCTCCTTTACCTGATTTCTCATTCTTTTCTAGTTTTGATTGAGGACTTCGATTGAGGTATTCGCTATCAAAATGCTTAAGGTAGAGTTTCAGTACCTGCATTCTTTTATAGGCCTGAAATGTATTGAACTCCCTAAAAAGGGGCAGTTTTGCAATGTCTTCATTCTTTTAGTTTCAGTTGAGGACTTCGATTGAACTCTTGAAATGCGGGTAAAGATGTGAGAATGGAACTAACTACTCGTCTTGCATAGAATTAGCAAATGGCTTGATTTGTCTCTAAAGATTTCTTTTGGATTTGAAAGAAAGCCTTTAAGCTTCCCATTTATATATGTACATTTCACTACAAAAAAAAAGCAAATCAGAAACGGAATTTTCCGTTTCTGATTTGCAAAAATTCCGTCTCTGATTGGATTCAGAAACGGAACAGAGACGGAATGCGTTCCGTCTCTGAAAACGTCGTCGCTGATTGGATCAGAAACGGAAAATGGATTCCGTTTCTGATTTAGAGACGGATCAGAAACGGAATAAATTCCGTTTCTGATTATTTCCGTCTCTGATCCGTTGCTAATCAGAGACGGATCAGAGACGGAATTTGATCCGTTTCTGATTCATATCTAAAAAAAAAAAAATTAGAGACGGAAATAGCAACGGAATCCAAAGATTCCGTTGCTATTTCCGTCTCTAATTTTCATTTTTGTTTAGTTTTTAAAGTCTTACATATATAGGTCTCAATCCAAGCACATTTAACCTGCCAATATATAATAAATTGACATTCATACATCGACAATATATATCAACAAATATTCAATTGAGAGAACAAAAATGTAAAAATCAAAAATTGAAAAAGATATATATCCAAAAAAAATTGTATAGTATTACAAATGCTCCAAATTTCTAAGTATTCACAAAACCACCAATCCTATTGTTCAACAACCACAAAAAAAAAAAAAACTTACAATCCTATAAATATGCACAAAAAGAATTATCAATCGAAAAGTCTTGAGATGTTCTTCAACACCACTGCACATTGTAGCCAAGGACATTTGAAACAACTTAATAATTGAATAGTTGAACTTAAATTTTTCAGGGACATAAGCATCATAGGAGATAGAGCTAAGGTAGAAGAGCAATGACTCACATCGAACTTATAGTGACGATCCCCGCACTCGACCATCAAAGTCTACAAACAAGCAAAAAGATTAACATTAATTCATTTGAGATTTAAGAATCCACAAACGATGATAAACACGCATATACTTGATTTAAGTAAATTAAATTCTTACCAATCCAAGTAGGAGGAAGATAGCAATGTTTGTCATTTTCACTTTTATCTTCATTTTCTAAAAACATATAAGAAAACAAAAATATGCTACCTCATAGATAGACCAAAAAACTCATAAGACTATTTTCAATCAATCCACTTTCACAAGCTACAAAATTTATCATAAGCTCACTCATCTCATTTCAAACCGAGCTTTTTAACTTTCAAGAACCAAACAATAAACCTGTTTAATCCATTTCATAAAGATCGATTTACATTGGCTTTCACCTATTGCAACCCACCCCTTATTTTTCAAGCGTGACGGTGACTCCTTTACCTTTATCTAGAGCACACGATATTCTACATAGGTTGAGTTTGACAATATCAACTTGATGAGGAACTAGGATACCTTTTAAGTTGTGAAGTATGAACTTAATGAGTATCAAACTATTGATCACACCAAAAAAAATGATATGGACTTGTTATTGCCTAAATTTAAAGAAGACATATCCTTATTCAAACAACAATGCAAATTATAGATCATATTCAAGTAAAATTTATGCATTAAACCACTTAATCGAATATTTCAATCAAAAAATGAATGAACCAAAACCAATTTTAAATATGTTTTTCATGGATTCTTAAAGTAGTATTTCTTGAATTTATTTAGACTAACTTAAATCATTTAAGGACTCAAACCTCATTCCTAGTTATCGACTTAAGTCATTCCCGACTTTTAAACCATTCTTTCAAATCAAAATCGACGATTCGAGTAAAACAAGTATGCGGTGAAGCAAAACAAGAAAAATCTCATAAACTTAGTTATCCAATATAAATTGAATGCGATCGACTAATCACAACTAAAAAGATTCAAATCAACTCATTAGAGTCAAGTTCGACTTAAAATTCTCAAATCATAGCATTTAGTCGAAAATCCATGATTTAATCGAAGTCTTTTTTCAATGGATAAAACAAAGTCTCTTCCGCATCTCAACTTAGCTTCAAGTCTCACCCAAAATGATGATTACTAACTACATTCAATAAAGTTGGATTGAACATATTTCAAGACTTGGGAAAAAATGAATGAGCTCTCCTTGAAGCGTTTTAAAAGGATTTTACCCAAATCAATGCAAATTAGCTACAATCCTTTCGAGACATGAAAAATCATACTAATGATTGCTCGATTAAATCATATCATAGAAACAAAGCTCAATAAAGAATCCATGAGACTTTAGAATCATGCTTTTCCATGCACTTCGTTAAAAGAACAAGTTAATGTCTCTTTTGACAATTTCATCAAACAAAAGAGCACATTATCCACCAATACCTTTTACAAGGCATGATCACTTTTGAATACTAGCCCAAATCATCAATATCATATAAATTTTTTTCATGGAATGCAACTAACCATAACAAAATCCCAAACTTGCCCTAGACATTCAAATTTCCAAGACAAATAGAATCACAAAAAAACAGAAAAAAAGAGCTAAAAAGGTAGAGATTGAAATTCAATAGACAACCAAAAATCAGAAATACCTCGGCGACCAAGTATTCAAGCACGGCTGCCAAGTAAACAGAGCGCCAAAGATCGCCCTCGCAGCGAAGAAACCCGTCGTCGTCAGACTTGGTGAAGCAGTGGTGGAATTTGTTTGCGGTGGTGGCGGTGGCGGCGGCGACGGGCTTGTCGGACAGAACTGCCCTTAGTTTTAGGGTTTTGGAGTGAGGTTTGAAGAGGGGGGAGGGTTTGAGAGGGAGAGAGCGGTCGACGGTCCGTGAGAGAGAGCGGTGACCAGAGAGAGCGGTGAGAGAGAGAGAGAGAGAGAGAGATCTGCCGTCGAGAGAGAGGGATTTTTGGGGAGATAGGGTTTTCCGGAGAGACAGAGAATCGGGAGAGAGAGCGGTGAGAGACAGAGAGAGAGAGATCTGCCGTCGAGAGAGAGAGAGAGAGATCTTGCCGTCGAGAGAGAGAGAGAGAGATCGCCGTCGAGAGAGAGGGGTTTTTGGGAGAGAGACGAGAGAATCGGGAGAGAGAGCGGTGAGAGAGAGAGAGAGAGATCTGCCGTCGAGAGAGAGAGAGAGATCTGCCGTCGAGAGAGAGAGAGAGAGAGATCGTCGTCGAGAGAGAGGGGTTTTGGGGAGAGAGACAGAGAATCGGGAGAGAGAGGTCGAAGGGTTTTGGGAGAGAGAGAATCGGAAGAGAGAGAGGGAGTTTTATTTTTGAATCATCGAGATCGAAAGATGCACAAATCTCGAGATTTGATGAACGGGTATAACAAAATAAAGTTTTGGCGGGAATGGTGGCGCCATTTTTCAGAGACGGAATTTAATTCCGTCTCTAATTCCGTCTCTAATTCCGTCTCTGATCCGTCTCTAATCCGTCTCTGAATGTTTCCGTCTCAATTCCGTCGCTAACTTTTTAATTTAGAAACGGAAATTATTCCGTTTCTAATTCCGTTTCTGATTTAGAAACGGAACTTATTTCCGTTTCTAATTCCGTTTCTGATTTGCTGTTTTTTTGTAGTGTTTACTTCTGGTGGCATTATATATGTAAATGTAACACTTATTGACAAAGCTATAGAACATCAGATTTCCATCCTTATTTTGGTGAAAACAGTGCTAATTAACTACTCGTCAATTGCATATATATAATAAGAGGTTCAATTTGTTGGCAATAGAACAGTACATGCATCTTGCCCAAACTTGTTTATAGGGTTTCCTTGTGAGATTACATGGCTAGATTTGTTGCTAATTAGAAACAGGTAATACTCATTGTGACTTTTAATTCGTAATGATTTCGCATAAAGTCTTTTTTATTGTTTTATGATTAATTTGGCTTGATTGCATATTAGAGTATTTCTAGCCTTTCTCATAACTCCATTATGCTAAATAGATTAATATAATATACTAAACTTCGTTAGATTTGAATATTTACAACACACATAAAAAATATATAATGAATTCATGAATAACAAGAGAGTAGTGTTAAGAGCTTGTGTAACCTTGCATCGACATCTTCGATAGCCATTCCAGACAATGATTAAAATAGCTCAATCAACTTTTTAACCTTAATCTACTGCACATTAATGAAAAGGAAAAAAATTCGTAAGTAAATTTATGCTAATCAACAACGGAAAGGAAGAATATATGGTGGCATATATTCTATGTGCAACCATTTTGGTGTCTGCTCATATTTCTTCAACTTAGGCAATGAAACTACGAAATTTTTTATGTTAAGTTAAAGTTAGGAAAGTAGTTGGAGAATTGTCACAGTATTGTTTCTAGTTACTCACATGGTCAAGTTAACCACAAAAGTCATTGTTTGGTGAGAAATTATTTGCATTGGGAATTGTCTCCAATTGCTCACCAAGTGATCAAGATTTTCTGCATGTTGTCGTTATGGCTAGTGCATATACAAGTAGGCTATCATGTAGGAACAGTGACTTTCATTAAAATTACTCAAACTGGAATTAGTTATTTGTGTTGCATTTGTTTATATATTATCTTTTTTAACCTCTAAGCGATTCCTTATTTTGAGTCAATACGTTTTGGATTCCGTGATCTTTAATTATTTTTCTATTGCAATGGAAGTTAGCTTATTAAATCTGGTTGTTAATTTAATTTTTCTGTGTAATGTTCGAATTCAGGGTGCTCCAACAAACCATGTAGCAGACTTTGAACAAAACGAAAGTGATTCAGATTCAGATAAACATCAGAAATTAGTGGTGAGTTTGGACTTTGTACTTTGTTTTATGTGTGTGTTTTTTCAAACTTTTTTTTTCATGTTTCCTTTTAGAGGACAAACATAGGAACATATTTTCTTATTTGGATTCGTCTCTCACGTACCCCTTGCAAACACAGAAAATCAAAAAGACTCTTAAAAAGGGGTAGCAAGAAAGCAATAGAAGATTCCTTTAACAAATTGACAACTGAACATTATATGTTAGTAATGTGAACTTTTCAAACTAATACTTGATAATACAAGATTATTTGATGTGGTTCACACTACAATACTATGTTGGACAGTTTTTCCTTTTTAAATATAAGAATTGAGAACAAGGATAATATTAAAACATATCCAAAGTATAAACTGTATAATATATCCTCGGTGAAATTCTCGATGTAATGAACCACTTCATAATTGTGTTTGATGAATGTATCCCTTGTCCTGATTTTTCATCTCGAACTCCTGAAGCCAATTTGGCCTCATTTTGAAAGATTTTTTATATTCATCGCAAGAGTGAATATTTGTAGTTTACAAGTTTAAGGCAAAATTGGAACTCATTGAATAAGAATTGAAGTGATGGAATAGAGAAACTTTTGGAACATATTATTGAAGATATTGCTATTCTAGAAAAACAAGAATAACATGACCACTAACATATGGAGATACTACAGTTGAGGATAGAAGCCATGGATCAGTTCCATTAGATGAGGCTATTTAGTCCCGATTTGGTAGAGTGAAGAAACCAAAACCAACATACTCAATTTGGTTTTGGTTTTGGTTTCTAGGCTTACAACTGCCCTTTTGAATCTTATGTTTTTGTCAGTTCTTCATAAGTTGTTTATATCATTGTATGATCTGATTTCTGTAGATTTCATGCTCTTGTTCATGCATTTAATTTTATGTGTCAAAAACTTTTGTTTTATTCTGCCATTTTTTCTTGTTCAGACTTGTATGCATGGTCACCTCTTTCGCATTTTCCAGTACTTGAACTTGCTTTATGTGGTTGTATGGCGAACTGCAAGTTACCCATTCACAATAGTGTTTACTTTTGAAAGTTTAATGGTTGATCACTCGCTTACAACTGCCCTTTTGAATTTTATGTCTTTGTCAGTTCTTCGTAAGTTGTTTATATCATTATATGATCTGAATTCTGTTGATTTCATGCTCTTGTTCATGCATTTAATTTTATACTAGTTTATTGTTCATGCATTTTCAAACAACCATATGATTCTTGAGTTAGTTCTCTAAATATGAGCTGATGTACATGATTCTTGTATGTTTGCCGATACATATATAATTATTGCAAAGCAAGAATAAGTACTAATTCTCCATAGTGAACTGATGTGTTAGTCTTACATGTTTATTGATTATTAATATTGCTCTTAGTCAGGACGCCATTGTTGGTTTAAGATGGTTGGAAACTTTTGTTATGTTTGATGGTTTTTTTTTTTTCTTAATTTCAGGCTATTGGACATTGAATAAACAGTTCATTACTTTTATTGGTATGCATTTAGTCTCTAAACTTTTATTGGTATTTTGATAGGTTTCATGGCAGGCAGTGATCACCCCCACTTCGAGGGCGCACATTACCTCATTGTAAAGCTGCACCCGACTTGATATATGGTTGTGTTCCCCCTCTTTTGCTATCCCTTTTGAGTTAACTGAGTAGTTATGTACATGATCTATTTACTTACCTATGATGTTGAATTTCATGTAAATGTGTTGTCCTAGCACTGTTGCTGTAAATTGTATAAGGTCTTTTTGTGCATATTTAGAGGATTGAAAGTTTTTTTTTGTGGTTGTTGAACAATAGGATTGGTGGTTTTTGTGCATACTTAGAAATTTGGAACATTTATTAAACTTGACAAGCTTTCGTGGATATATAAATCTTTTTCAATGTCGAATTGTACATTTTTTCTCTCATTTGAATATTTGTTGTTGATATATATTGTCAATGTATGTATGTCAAATTCTGCTTTTTTGGGGGATGTTAGCACCCCCAAGGAGTTGTTGGAGGGGGTGCAGGCGATGGAGTAGGTCCTATGGTTTTATTTTCAGGTTTAGAGGTTATGGAGAACCAATTGGATTAAGCTTAGGTTTGAAAACTAAACAAAACGGAATTGAGACGGATTAGCAACGGAAATAAGAGATTCCGTCGCTATTCCGTCTCTAATTTTCGAGGAATAGATGCATGAATCAGCAACGGATCAGAGACGGAATTATTGTATTCGTCTTTGATCCGTTGCTAATCAAAGACGGAATACAATAATTCCGTCTCCGATCCGTTGCTAATCAGAGACGGATCAGAGACGGACTACAATAATTCCGTCTCTGATCCGTTGCTAATCAGAGACGAAATTTTGCATTCCGTCTCTGATCCGTCTCCGATTAGCAACGGATCAGAGACGGAATACAATTACAATTGTACCTTTTGAAGAATTTGCATTTCTGTTCCGTCTCTGTTTCGTTTCTAAATTTCGTCTCTGATCCGTCTATAATCAGAAATGGAAACACATTTTCGTTGCTGATTGAATCAGCGATGAAGATTTTAGAGACGGAATAGATTTCGTCTCTGTTCCATTGCAGAATTGAATTAGAGACGAAATTTATGCTAATTAGGGATGGAAATTTCCGTTTCTGATCTGCTATTTTTTGTAGTGTACTGGTATCATAATACCTAGAAAGCGGGCTTAGGAACTCCCTCTGCCATTTTTTGAGTATGAAAAGTAGGCTTGACCTCCGTCCCCCATTTTTCATAACGAAAAAACGGTTTCAGATTTCTCATTTTATCTGAACTTGAGACCTGCTTTGTCGTTGAGATGTGTGGACGGAATAATAGTCCCACATCGATTAAGTGTGACTTAATAAAGAAATACTTAATTGGTTATCTTTCTCCAAATAGTACTGAGGCCTTTTGGAGTAAAACCACGCACCTATGACCTAAAGGTGGTTAAGTTTGGGACAATATCAGGACTGATGAGATCCACGGACCCGCGGATAAAGGCGCGGGCGGACCCAACAAGTGGTATCAGAGCCTATGGTTCGGTTGGGACAAGGCATGTTTGTTCGTAGTCGCATGTTCCTTGAGTCGTCTCTCCTCGAGATAGACCATGACAAATTATGCAGTGAAACATTTTAGAGGGAAGTCGGTGTAAACGGTTAAATGTGACTTAGTAAAGAAATACTTAATTGGTTATCTCTCCCCAAATAGTATCGAGGCATTTTGGAGTAAAACCTCACAATTGTGACCTAATGGCTTGTTCGGTTCATGGGATAGCATGGGATAAGTGGTGGTACTAAATAATACCAATGTTTAGTTCGAGTTTTAAATTGATGATGAGATAAAATAAAACCATGAAATGAATGGTATTATTATATCCTATTGTTGATGCATCCAACATGACCAAATTACCCTCATATTATAACAACCAAAACACAACTCGTCTTCTCTTCTTCGATCTTTCGTTTACTCTCTCCAGGTAAACACAAACACACACACACGCACACACACACACACACACACATACACACACACACACACACACACACACACACACACACACACACACACACACACACACACACACACACACACACACACATACACACGCATGTCGATTACGTTATGTTGAATTGCAAGTGTTCGATCATCTCGCTGCCTTGCCATCTGTAATACATAGTCATCCAGAAACTTACTATTTATAATAATTTGTTTTGCTAGTTTTTAGCCCTAATATTTGTGTTGCTAGTCCATTTATTTATGCATATTAGGACTTGCAGTCCAATGTTGAATTACAAGTGTTCGATCATCTCACTGCTTTGCCATCCATGATACATAGTCACCCAGAAACTTACTATTTTATAATAATTTGTTTTGCTAGTTTTTAGCCCAAATATTTGTGTTGCTAGTCCATTTATTTATGCATTTTAGGACTTGCAATCCAATTTTTAGGGAAGACCAATTTTTAAGAGGTTTCTAATTAATGGAACTTTCTAATTTGTTGAAAAAGGATATCACCTGCAAGTAGCTTTCTTTTTGAATTTTCTCATTACAGTTGCATTCCAAATGAAAAATCATTTGATCCTTTAATTAATACACTATGTAGTGTTGTTTATGAGCATTGTTGATGTTGAGAGAGGGAGAGAGATGGAGAGAGAGAGAGAGAGAGAGAGAGAGAGAGAGAGAGAGAGAGAGAGGAGTACCTGGTTTCGAAGAAGCTCGAACACCACAATGGAGGAGGTGATGCGAATAAGGGATAACACGGAGAAGATGAAGCACGAATGGGTTTTTGTGACTTCGCCTATTTAATCCCAACCTCTATACCCTCAATTGAACAAGTCCTCTATTGGGACCAATACCGAAACCCATGTTATAATCCCAGAGTAAAATAAACCCATGATTATGGGTTTATTTTACTTGCGAACCAAACGAGCCATAAAGGTGGTTAAGTTGGGGACAATATCGGTACTAGCGAGATCTACGGACCCGCGGATAAAGGCGCGGGCGGGCCCAACATATGTAACACATATAATGTGCTACATAGGTAGAGTTAGATTATCAACATACTACTAGTCAAATAATCTTATAAAAGATATGACTCGAAAAGTTAGAAGATTCAAACATGTGACCTCTTATAGAGACGAAGAACTAAGAAAACCCTAATTTTCTGCAACTTATTACCATGTTCTAACCACAAACTAAATCTCAAATTTAATAATAAAAAGAATCAAGTGAGAAACCTGCCCTGAAATTAGACCAACTTGAAATGCTCGAAAAGATGAGCGAAATAACCCAATTTTTGAAGTTTCGATTTTCGTCCCTATTAACACTAGGGCTGCCTCTCTTCACACTTCTCACTCTCCCTAGCCCTCTATAAGCTCTCATAGGACACCATTTTACTCCCCTTTTGTTTTTAAATATGAAGGTGTATATGGTGACACTTTTGAGACACATTTCATACAATTATTGTAGTTCTTTCGATTTTTCATTAAGATTTGTTCTTCGAGTTTCATAGCGTATCCAAAGGACTATCGTAACTGTGCGAAATAGAGTGTCAATGGGTTACGTTACAATTATTTTCAAGATTACTCCACCTATACATACGTTCAATCTGGGTGGTCGGACAAGGCCATCGTCGAACCCGGTGAATTGAGAGAGAATAAAAGAGATGCATGGGGAGGGGGATGTCGAGGGAAGGGGAGAGGAGGGAGAGTGTCGATTTCATTTTGGAGAATCGAAGTGGGGGATCAAAAGGGGTGGGGGAGGAGGAGGAGGAGGAGGAGAGAGAGAGAGAGAGAGAGAGAGAGAGAGAGAGAGAGAGAGAGAGAGAGAGAGAGAGACAACAGACCATGGGCAACGACGATGGGTCGTAGGCGGTCAATGGTGGACTGCGGCGACTGGTCAGTGGTGGCAGTGGGTTGAAACACAGGTGGTGTGTGTGTGTGTTTAAGGGACATACGGGTATTTTGGTTGACGTTATAAAATAAAGTTCCTAAACCAACTATTTTGCATAATAATGGCAAAGGGGTTTAAAACAACAAAAAGGGAAAATTGGGGTTTTAAAATGAATATTAATTTAACTAACTAATTTAATTAAACTAAATAAATAACTTAACAAAACTAATTTCGAAAATAAATAATTAATAATTAAATAACACCTAAGTCTCTAGTTCCACAAATCAGAATCAAGATTCAATAACAATCATGGTCTCAAAAAGTTATTAATTTAATTCTCCTAGATTAGCTACGGAAAATCGACAACCGCCAGAAATTCCTAGTTCCCCTAATCTCGATAGCCAGGACGTCCGCCACTGACTACTTCCCTAATTAATGTATAACCCTAGACGTCCGCCAATCAGGTTTAATACACTAACCGCAGTAATTTGGATCTATGGGAACACTAATCCTAAATAACCGGGTCACAACCGCTACCGATTTAATTTATATTCAATTGTTGTACATTCATCGACCGGAAGGGTTTTACGGCAACCAGGTGAATGCTTGTTACTGTATTGGTCTAAAAGCACAATTACGGATGCTAATATTCCAAATAACAGTTGATTATCAATCATAATAATTAAAATCAACAACAATGAATTAGGAGAAATTAAATTAATTAGATAATAAAAATAAAAGATCTCACATAATATAATTTCAATCTATGACTCGACTTGCTTCCCTGTCGACTTAGGCGAGAAGTCGACTAGCCGGACATTGTCGCACAAAAATAACTACTAAAAACTAACCTAAATTACACTAATTATTCATAATTCATAGGTGTTGATAGATGTCCTTCATTTAATTCATGTCAAACCCATTTATAGAGTTCCTGGACACAATTTTTCTGGTTTTGGGGGTGACTCGTGCGTCGAGGAGCAACGTAATGGTGTTTTTAGAATAAAAATCGGACTCTGCCACGTGTCGCGTTGTGATTCGCTGATTTTTCTCGCGCGGCACGTGTCGCGCTGTGATTGGACCGTCCCAGTCACCGCGCTAACGTGGCGTCTCTCATTGGTCGAGACAGCGCGTCAGCACGTGGTCATCTAGTGTGTGAGTGTAACTCAGCAGCCTCGTGGAATGATCGGATTGGACCGACCGTATCTATTGACGCGTCTGGGAGAATGGCGCCGCGCCACGTGGCATCCAGCTGGCAGATCAAGTCGCGCGAGTTTGTGCGAAATACTGGGAGTCTGTGCACTAGCACATCTCGAGGCCGATCGATGGGCAGCTGAAGCGAGGACAAGAAATGCTTGCGTGACGTGTATACTTGAGCTGACGTGGCTACATGTGATTGGTAGCGCTGAAGGTTTGCAATGACGTGGCGCTCTCTTATTGGTCTTGCTGACGCTGTGTGTGCGTCTTTGTGTGCGTCCTTGCCCACGTGGCGCTCTCTGATTGGACCGACTTATCTACTCCAAAGAAACGCGCCACGTGTCATACTCTGATTGGCTGGAACGCCCTGTCTGCTTTTCGACTAACCGTGCAACGCGTATTTCGAGGCAAACTGTCTATTATCCGATTACTACAAGTAAGTACTCCATTTTGAGTATTTTTCCGCCACGAATTCGATCGCGATCTCCGTTTCACCTAAAAATGACCAGAAAATATAATTAAATATTTATTGCGGACCATCTCATGAGAGACGTATATACAACCCCTACAAAATATGTTTTCCAATGTATCTGTAGCTTGACACCGCAGGCCAACAATGAAATGCACACGGGCCTAAATGAATTGTGGGCTTCAGGTCTAGCAACGCATTTTTATTGCGGACTTCAGCTCCAGCAACACATTGTTATTGATGTATTATCGACTCTATAACCACTTGGTTTGCCAACCATATCATAAATTAGTCGGCATTCCGAGCTTCGCGCATAAGTAAAAATAAATATCTACATATTAAATAAATTAATCTTGATGATCGAGGAAAAAGTGGAACAAAAAATTTATGATGTTCTCTCTTCCTTCTCAAATATTTGTCACATTTTGACACAAGCTCTAGAAAATTGTAATGATCACAAAGTTAAAGTACTCTAGTGGGGTTGTACGCGCGTAAAGTCCATTTGTGACACAGCCAAGTTGTGAAATTCCGATTTGTGATATGGATCGAGTATAGCCAATTAAGTAGATGCGTGCAACACATATGGTCACCATGTATGGTGGGCACAGCCAGCCCTGTAGGTGGAGGCACACGAAGACCACACACATATCTTATGCATGGGATCACCAACTTCTCCCACATGTTGCATGTGCCGCTCGTGGGATGAAGCAAAATATAACGGATCTGTATCATTAATAAAAATAAGAAAAGAAGTTTTGTCAATAAAAGTTTAAAAAAAAAAAAAAAAGAAAAAAAAAGGAGGAGGTTATTTTACCATCCCACCCAAAAAGAATACTAAAATTTTTCTTTAGAAAAGGAGATCGATGAGAGAACTCTTCTTTTGATTAATTTACATACAAGAGGGTTAATTACTTATTTAGATATAGTGATAATGCGAATTCAATCTCTATCAATTAAAATCTTAGCTAGCTAGACAAAATGTCGCAAAAAGTCGATTTTGGAGTTAAAACTCCTGTTGTGGCATTGAACTCTGGTCACAACATGCCGTTTATTGCAATAGGGACAACAAGTTCGAAGATACCTTATCCCTCCAATGAAGAATTCAAAATCTCCATCTTGGAAGCCATTAAAGTTGGGTATCGCCACATCGATACCGCGGCGATGTATGGGAGCGAGGAGGGCGCAGGTTTAGATGTGGAGGAGGCTCTGAAAACAGGACTCGTTGAGAGTCGCGACGAGCTTTTTGTCACCACCAAGTTGGGGTGCAACAATGCCCGTCCTGATTGTGTCCTACCAGCTATCACAGAGTCTCTTAGGTCTTCATCATATTAATTGATATATGAAAAGCAAGCTAATTCATAAAAAAAAAGCGTTTTAAATTTTTTTTTTACTACGATATAAACATGTTAGTGTTGAGCTTATGTAGGTTAATTAGTGTCATAAACGATCGAGTTGGCATGACTAAACACGATAACTCATTTATGACCTATTTAACTTATTTAAAATAATAATTTCATGTATGTGTGTTATTCTTTCATTATATTAATGGTTGAATTATAATTTTAAAAGCTCATATAATAAAGTAAAGTGTTATTAATATGCATAGTTTCAATAGTCATTTGAATTAAATCTTACAAATAAGATATTATTTTGAAAATAATTTTGTACTTTATGTTACATTTATCAAATTATTAGATAATAAATTAAACAATATATCATGTAAATGGGTTAGTTGGGTTGACACGATAGCACGGAAAATCAACGGTTTAGTGTCAGGGTTGAGCTTATGCGGGTTAGTGTTATAAATGAGTTGACACAAATAAGACACGGCAACCCATTTTGTCACCCCTAATAACTGACTCCAACATGAGTTTAATTTTAATTTGGACCACCCCGAACCTTGCTTTTAGACAATGATGTCTCATCCGTTTCATTAGAAATGTTTTGTCGTGTTTTTTTTTCATAAGAAGATTTTTTTTTTATTAATTTCAATCAAAAGTATTTACACATAGTCCTATAACAAGGAGTTTCAAAGATCAACACATGCAAAGTTAGAACATCTATACGGTGAGATATATGATGAGGCATCATTTAATTGCTAAAAGCCAAGTTGGAGAAGGTCCTGGCTTCAATTCATGTTGGAGTGTAATTTGTTGCTTTCTTATAAAATAAAAAAAAGGAAAAAATACTTCTTACTATATTTTATTATGTTTGTTAGCGATTTATTTTGTTAATATATATTTTATTCTCTATGTGCAATGTCGATATAGGAAGCTAGGTTTGGCGTATGTGGGTTTGTACCTGATTCATGCACCAATGACAATATCATCAGCATCCCATGTATCAGACATGACATTGAAGAAAGGTGATATATCTCCTATGGATATCGAATCAGTGTGGGCAGCAATGGAGGAGGCGCACAAGCTTGGCCTCGCGAAATCGATTGGAGTTAGCAATTTTACATGCAAGAAGCTCACTGAACTACTTGCTCGTGCCAACATCATTCCAGCAGTCAATCAGGTTTGTCCATTCTTCTTATGTGTACGTATAACACTTAATTAATTTCATAGTTATATATATATATATGAACAAGTTTCCTTGACTACTCAGGTTGTGGAGATTGTGTGTGTCCGTTCAGCCTTTATGGGACTAATCGTATAAGTAAACGGACACCCACAAATATATATAAAAAAAAGTGCTAGATTAGAGTATATAAAGCGGAGCCACATACATGGCTACCCTAGGTTTTAGCCCAAGGCAGCCTTGTATGTGCCTCTCCTTATACATATTGTTGATCATCAAAAAATTTATAGAAAATACTTAGGCTATCCCACCCCTCAAAGTAATGCCTAGGCTAGTGATGAAGTCCAAGAATTAGCTTGCAAATTCTTGATAGGATAATGATGAAGTCCAAGAATTAGTTGCAAATTCTTGGAAAAATAGGAAAAGATATGACTCACAGCGTTCCGGGGGCATGGGTTTATTGGAAACGGCGTGGAGATCACGACTCAAAGCAATGCTGTGACTACGACGTTTTTCGGCAAAATTCCATCGTTTCGCCATCCGAAACAGCAATTTTGCTATTTTAGGAAACTTTTGTTTCGGTTATAACTTTCATTAGGAATTTCCCTTTTTATTGCCGTTTGCGGCGTTTGTTTCTATTTTTTGTTTAGTTTTCAGTTTAGGGCTTTTTGGACTTTTTACTATTTTTGGCAAATTTTAGGGTTTCGTTATTTAAGCGATCTTTTTGGGTGTAATTCGTAGTATTTTTGCTTGAATAAAAAAATTTTCGAACTTGGCTTAAGTTCTGACCTAGATCAAGTTGTTCGTCGATTCGTTCAACTGGTTTAGAAGATCTCCGCTGCGTTAGTTGGTATCTGAGACAGGTTCAGCGTGATTGGAGAAATCATGCCGTCGGAGAGGAACCAGCAGCGTATCGAGGAGGTGTATGACCGTGACAATCTGAATCGTTGAATTGGCCAAATAATTGACCAACGTATGGGCGCGGTGGTAGAACAATTAACTGCCAGAATCGATCTGTTGTTGGGTCGGAATATGGATCGTATCCGTAATCATCGAAGGGAATCTGTTGGTGATGAACCAGTAAGAGATTCTTCTACCGAAGGGGAAGATGAGTATGTTGAGGCACCGAGGAGGCGCTACAGGCCGCATGCAGTTGAGGATGATCGCAGGCGGTGGGAGTCTGGGATTAAGACGGAGGTCCCAGAATTCCATGGCACCCTTCAACCGGAAGAATTCTTAGACTGGCTGGCTTCATTTGAAGAAGTCCTAGAATTCAAAGGTGTGCCCGAAGACAAGCGTGTGCAATTGGTTGCGACCAGATTTCGCAACAGGGCCATGGCTTGGTGGCGACAACAAAAGTTGATGCAGAATAGGAATGGAAAGGTGAAGTTCACCTCGTGGGAGAAGATGAAAAAGCACTTACGGGTTGAGTTATTGCCTTACAATTTCCAACGCCTTATGTATCAGAGGTTGCAGAATCTCAGACAAGGGGCAAAGTCAGTAGATGATTACACCACTGAGTTTTATCAGTTAGTCGCTAGAAACGAACTGCAAGAGACTAACGACCAATTAGTGGCGCGGTATATTGGTGGACTGAGGGTGCAGATCCAAGATGTCGTCAACATGTTTGATCCGACTTCCTTATCTGCAGCGCACCAACGAGCATTGTTGGTGGAGAAACAACAACGTCGGGGTGTGAGTAATGCTTCCAGTAATGTTAGTGTTGGGACAACCAATACTGGAGGTAATACCGCTGCAATTAACCCTGCTAGTAGCACGAACAGACCTAGCACTATTGGGATTAGATGTTTCAGTTGTGGCGAAGTTGGTCGCATAGGAAGTCAGAATGTAAAGGGAAGAAGACTCTCTTTATTGAGAACGAAGAGGAAGACACAGGGGAAGAGGCCAACATCACTTCGGAACCAACCTTTGATACTTTCGACAATACAGAAGAGGAGATCGTGACTGGAGATGTGGGTAATGCCTTGGTTGTGAGGTGTTCTTGTATGACTCCTAGAGCTGTCGCTGATGATGAGTGGCTGCGGCATAACATCTTTCAGTCCAAGTGTACCATCTTAGGCAAGGTGTGCAGATTCATGATTGATGTGGGCAGTTGCGAGAATATCGTCTCATTTGAAGCGGTTCAGAAGTTGGGTCTTGCAACTGAACAACACCCCAGGCCCTACAAGCTAGCTTGGCTGAAGAAGGGTGGTGAGGTGCAGGTGTCGAAGCGCGTCTCGGTGACTTTTTCTATTGGTGCTAACTACAAAGATTTAGTCTGGTGTGATGTTGTGGCTATGGATGCTTGCCGCTTGTTACTGGGACGTCCTTGGCAGTTTGATAGGAGAGTTGTGCATGATGGCAGAACCAATAAGTACACCCTTATATTCAAGGGAGTGAAGATTGTGCTAGTACCCGCCAAGGATCCGGAGAAAGTCAAGCCTACTAAAGAATCTAGCAGCTTGCTGTCTTTGGCAAGATTTGAAGATGCATTACATGATTCTGAGGTAGTTTACATTTCGATATGATAGGAGGTAGATAGAGATGTTGATGTTCCTGAAGCCGCAATTCCTATTGTGAAGGAGTTTTGTGATGTTTTCCCTGATGAGATGTCAGAAGAACTACCACCATTGCTTGATATTCAACATCTGATTGACCTTGAACCTGGTGCGTAACTACATAATAGACCTCACTACCGAATGAGTCTCAGTGAGCATGAGGAGTTGCGCAGACAGGTTGAAGACAAGTACAAACAATATACAGATCGGAAGAAGCGTCACATGGAGTTTGAAGTGGGTGACTTTATGCGGGCAGTTCTCACTAAAGATCGGTTCTCTGTGGGTGATTACAACAAATTGTCAGTTCGGAAGATTGGTCTTGTGGAGGTTCTTTAGAAAATTAATCATAATGCTTACAGATTGAAGTTGCCAAGTCACATTCGCACGGTGATGTATTTAATGTCAAACATCTTGTTCCCTATTATGGGGATACATCTGATGATGACAATTCGAGGACGAATTTTGTCCACCCTGGGGAGAATGATGAAGTCCAAGAATTAGCTTGCAAATTCTTGATAGGATAATGAAGTCCAAGAATTAGTTTGCAAATTCTTGATAGGATAATGATGAAGTCCAAGAATTAGTTGCAAATTCTTGGAAAAATAGGAAAAGATATGACTCACAGCGTTCCAGGGGCATGGGTTTATTGGAAACGGTGTGGAGATCACGACTCACAACTATGCTGTGATTACGACGTTTTTCGGCGAAATTCCATCGTTTCGCCCTCCGAAACGGCAATTTTGATATTTTAGGAAACTTTTGTTTCGGTTAAAACTTTCATTAGGAATTTCCGTTTTTATTACCGTTGATGAATTGTGGGATGGAGAAATGTAATGAATAATAACTAGCTAGGATGCGTGGCTAAGTGGTTGTAAATATTAATGGCCTTGTTTCGTTAGAGGTCGAGTTAACTACTGGGAGATAACTTGAAGAGGAGTTGAAACTAATCCTAATTGGTTGCCTAATTTCTCTCCAAGTTATCTCCATCACACTTAAGGGTGAGATATATCTTTCTTACCTCTTACTAGGGGAGTTATCTCTCAATAGTTTGTTGAATACAACATGAATAATTTAGTGGTATAGCTCAGTATATATGTGGTGATCACTTATATATATATATATATATATATATGTATGTGTGTGTGTGTGTGTGTGTGTGTGTGTGTGTGAATAAGGTTAGGTACAAGTCTCCTTGTGGATGATATACAAGGTGGTATCTTATATATTAAAAGAAAATTATAATTACAATTATTAATTTGTTGAATCAGTGATGAATTTTAGTGACGAAACTTGTTATGTCGACATTCTCGCTCATCAAATATGTTCATTAATAAGTCACTAATAACTAGCGATGGGTTAGCGACAAATCTGATGCAACGTATGAGTGAAAGACACTTGTCCATCTAGTTTCTTAGTCAAAGGTGGATTAGCGACGGATTTGGGCCTTGTTTGGTATGAGGTGGAGATATCTCCAATGAGATAACTCATATAAAGTTGGGAACTAACTTTGTTTGGTTGCCCAACTCCGTGTGAATTATCTCCCAACTTACAGGGAATGATGCGAGATATCTCCATACCCTTCCCCATAAGGAGATAACTCTTGGGAGTTATAAGAACACAATTACCCCTCACAAATTTACATTTACCCATGTCTCTACTTTCTCAAATGCTTGCTATTATTAATTCATAATAAAAGATTAAATCAATCATTCATTCATTAAAAAAAAAGTAGTTTTCATGAGAAATATTTTTAAAAATTATCATTAGTTATATTTTATAGTATTTATTATTAATAATTATTTCAAATAAATATAAAAATACTTATAATTATTAAATGTTGTTTAATATTTTTGTAAATAATATTTTATGTTTTTTATTTAATTCAAGTTTTTTATTTTGAATAAATAAATAATAGTTCATTTAGTGAAAATAATATTGCTTTTAGAATTGGATATTGCAATACTCATTTTTATCTAAGCACCTTAAAGAGGTTATAAAGCTCAAGCTGTGGGATGAGGCAATTATAAAGCACTATGGAGATCAAAGTACTACGGCATAATTCCATTGACACTAATATGGCTAAACAAACATAATAATAAACGCGCACTAATTTTTTCGCATATAATAGACAAGACTTTTATTGATCAACATTGATTTGAGCAAAAAAAAAAAAAAAAACACAAAGTAATTGTGTTGAATTAAAGTGATACTTTAACTCAACAAAAACTAAATAGAAAATAATAGATACTAATTGATACTACAAGTAAAAGAAGAGCTTGAACAAAAAAACATGAAGTAATTGTGAAACATACATACACACCAATAAAAATTCAAAATTTCACATATGGACTAAACAGAACAAGTCCTGAATCCTAAATCAAATCTCCCGAAAATCCCCCCCCCCATCACAGCCGTACCTTCCCCTTCATATATGCATGCAATCACATACAACAAGGTAATTATTCATCAATATCTAAAGACAAGCATACAATTTATCCAAAATTCAGCATACAATTTATCCAGTTATGACCATTGCAATCCCTACTACTATTTACAGAAGAAACGTAAACAACTAAGATCACATCACTCTACTCTACTTCACATCCAA
Source organism: Stephania yunnanensis (assembly GCA_039657365.1). Taxonomy (NCBI): domain Eukaryota; kingdom Viridiplantae; phylum Streptophyta; class Magnoliopsida; order Ranunculales; family Menispermaceae; genus Stephania; species Stephania yunnanensis. Next base: position 50,872,067 of record CM077588.1, on the reverse strand, counting down.
TCCGAATCCAAACACAAACCCAAATCCAACACAAACACACAACGTCAACACAGAACCAAGGAAACTACAAACACAAACTTTATAATTGTTCTTGATCAATAGTACTGAGATATTACAACAAAGTTGAAGCTACGCTCAATAGACATAAAGCACAAGCTAGTACATACAAGTCTACCAACATAAGCAAATAGTATTACATAGGCAGGAAATGAAAAAAATAAATTAACAACTTTATTTGCAAATGGTCTTTTCGTGAACAAAAGAAACAAAGAAGAAAACAAACAAACAAAGAAACGAGAGAAACAACTTCTAAATATACTACATACAAGTCTAGCAACATATTTGGATGTGAATAAGAACTAAAGCAAATTCTTGAAGATTTAACAATTATGTGAATCACATATATGGACAGAACAACTACATGCACTTGCCTCTAAATAAAAAAACAAAAAAAACAAAAAAAAACAAAAAAAACAAAAAAAAAAACAAAAACAAAAACAAAATCCCCACTATAAGGTTCAAAAAATGTTTGTCGAGCACATTACACATCAAGTGTTTTAGGGAAAACTCTTGCTCCAAATTAAGATCTCTATGCCGCTGGATATAATCTTATTAAAATATGCAAATCTATTCCAACAGAAATATTCAAATTCAATAATCAATTAGTTGTTGGCACCTATCATTGTAGTTCAATAAACAATCACAGTTCAATCTATAGAGCAAAAAGTATGCTTGGACTTTCGATCTAGAGCAAATCAATCACCAAAGCCAATTCAACATAGAACCTATGAAATCAACTACATTCATTGCTAATTCAAGACATAAAACCATTAAAAACAAAATTCGGTTAACCTAATCAATATAGAGACTTAGAGAGATTGTAAATCAGTAACCATTTACCACAGCCAATTCAACACAGAACCATATAACCATAGAAACAATCTCAGCTAACCTAATCAATACAGTGAGACTGTAAATCAGTCTAGATGATCAAAATTAAACAACATAACCAAAGATTCACAGCTTCATCAAATCGAATCGTTAGGGTTTGAGATCGATCGAGTCTAACCCTGCAGATTGGACAACTGGTCCTGAAATCAAAGAAGGTCCGAGAGCGGTGAAGAAGAAGCAAGGTGGAGGCGGACCAAACCCTATATGTGAAACCTATAACAGCCTAATCGCCAAATCGAGTGAAGAGGAGTGAAATCCATAGAAGAGACAGGTGGTTCTCCTCCCGCCCTAACCGTGGTCTTCGTCCCTGCGAGAGACAGTCGATGAGGCGATGAAGGTGAGGACGACAGAGTTGGGGGATGAGGCAAGGTCGTAGTGTTAGAGTGTGGAGACTACGAGAGAGAGAGAGAGAGAGAGAGAGAGAGAGAGAGAGAGAGAGAGAGAGAGAGAGAGAGATGGTTTGACTTCGAGCTCAGCCACCCCAACAATGGCGATTGCGAGTGAGTGTTGACGATGACGATGATGGATGCGAGTGCGAGTGCGAGCGAGTGAGGCGAGCGAGTGAGACCAACAAGTGCGAGAGTGTTCAGGGCATTTGTTGCTCTTGGGCCAGAGTTTCCATAGAGGTTTTTTTAACCTCTATGAATTAGTGCTATTAAAAGCCTAATTGTCTAATTCATAAGGGTTAATTAAAACTTTTATCTATTAAGTGCTATTAAAAACTCAAATTGTCTAATTCATGGGAGTTAATTAAAACCTCTATCTATTAAGTGCTATTAAAAGCTCAAATTGTTCTAGTGAGCAATGGAAGAGGTTCAAAAACTCGGCCTCGCGAAGTCCATCAGAGTAAGCAATTTCACCTGCAAGAAGCTCACTGAACTACTCGCCCATGCCAAGAACATTCCAGCAATCAATCAGGTTAAATTTCACATAATTTTCGTGGCTCAAAATGCTATAGTTTTTGGAAAGTTAATATTAGAGCTACACTAACTATTAATACATGCTATACAAGCTAGCTATTACTACTATATATATATACTACTACTACTACTACCACTACTACTGCTGCTACTAATCTTTCATGATGTTGTGATTTTTATTCTTGATTTTGGTTGTGTAGATTGCTTTGCGATGGGTATGTGAACAAGGTGCGGTTGTGATCAGGAAGAGCTTTAACAAGGAAAGATTGAAGGAAAACCTTTATATATTCGATTGGAAGCTAACTGAAGAAGAGTTAAAAAAGACAGAATTGATCCCCCAAGTTAGAACAGCACCTTTAAATGATTTTGTGTTTGAGGGCAGTCCATTCAAGACTGTTGAAGAATTCTGGGATGGAGAAATGTAGAATCACATGCAGGGTGGTTTGATTAAAATCTCACTCTCTCTGGACCAGAATAATAATCAATTAAACCTACAAAGTTGAAGTACACTAGTGGGGTTGTACGCGCGTAAAGTCCATTTGTGATACAGCCAAGTTGTGAAATTCCAATTCGTGATATGGATCGAGTACAGCCAATTAAGTTGATGGTTGTTCGTGCAACATGGTAAAACTCGTAAAGATAAAATAAAAAATATAAAAATTCAAAGACAAGTACAAGTAGCACCAATTGATACAAAGATTAGGGAATAGCGGTTGCGGTAGTTTGGTCACCTGCGAAGACGGCCTACAAATACTCCAACTAAAAAACTTGACTCGATAGAAACTGTAAAAATTCGACGAGGTAGGGACAGACCAAAGTTAACATGAGATGCATTAATTAAGAGGGATTTGAACAGTTTAGAAAGCTCACCATCAATTGCACTTAATTGAGCACAATAGAAAATTTTGATTCATGTAGCCGACTCTAATTAATTTTGGACGGAGGCTTTGTTGTTGTTGTTGTTAATGTTGTACGTGCAACACATATGGTCACGATGCATGCATGGGATCACCAACTTCTCCCACGTGTTGCATGTGCCGCTCGTGGGATGAAGCAAAATATAACGGATCTTTATTATTAATAAAAATAAGAAAAGGAGTTTTGTCAATAAAAGTAAAAAAAAAAAAAAAAAAAAAAAAAAAAAAAAAGGGAAGAGTTCATTTTACCACATCCCACCCAAAAAGAATACTAATTTTTTTTTCGAAAAGGAGATCGGTGAGAGAACTCTTCTTTCGATTAATTTACATACAATCTCTATCAATTAAAATCTCTATAGACCCACTTTGTTGTAGTATAACTTCGCATTTACCAGAGTTGCATTATTTTGGCTGTCTTTTTCTGAGTCGAAAAACAATCAATCAAAACAAGCAACCTTTGGTGTGTGGCCTTGGTGCGTACAATTATAATTCCCGCCCCGCCGAGGCCCTCGTGTGACGAACGCGCCACAGCAGGATTGCTTCATCAAAATGAGCATCAGACCATCCCCATTCAACGAGCTTCACATGGTCAATCGATCAAAACTTTACTATATGATGTACAATATTTTCGAACAAAAAGTATATATAATATAAGAAAAGGAAATCCTCAATTAAATATTAATACAAAGATAAAATTATTAAGATGTGCTTCATAATTACTAAGTAATGGAATCAAATCCTGACATCCAACTACAATAAATTGGTTTTTTTATTGGGTCGAAGCACCCGATTGGTTCTCGTGGGAATAATGAAGCTAAAAAAATAGAAATGCTTAGACACCCAAGATTTTCAAAAGAAAAAAATAATAAAAAAACTTTTCTTTTATCAAAAAAGTATACATGAATAAAAATTGTATTGAAAATTAGTTGTGTTATAATGATAACTACGCCCTTGGTTAGTAGTACTTATAAATAATCTGATCAAGATATACAGTCATTTCATGAAAGAATCCATATATCAAACAAGAGTAACCTTCCTTAGGTGTTGTACGTAACATGGAAACTGAGAAGCCAATTTCACAAGAAGACTCCAAGTTAATAAACATGGAAACTGATGAGCAGACAATCCGTACAACTCATAGCGCTATTCGGTCGGTCGATGTCCACGTAGGATGACCACGTGGACCGGTTACACGGATAGCGCGTATTGCGAGGCGGACAACCCGTACAACTCATATGCGTTATTCGGTCGGCCGATGTCCACGTGGACGGCCTTACACAGATAGCACCTTTTGAAAAGACGCTATCTGTGTAAGGACAGTCCTACGTGGACCGTTCACGTCAGCATCAAAATTCACCCACTTATGATAGCGCCTTTTGAAAATACGTTATTTCCTATTCTGGGAAAAAAAAAACATCACCCTATTTTTCGGATTTAAACTAAAAACATTATTACTTTTGTAAAAAATTCAATTGAGATGGGCCGTACACACCAAAAGCAACTCTGGTTAGATGACCTTGACATCATCAATAAATGCAATCAGAACATCACAGAGGTCACACCTGCACATTTTATGCTGGACATTGCAAGGTGTCTAGTAGATATAGTTACGTGTAATACTTTGTGTGACTGGACTGTTTCAACTTGGCAAGCATTGTCCAAATAAGACTTGTCCTCAAAAGCTCTATAAAAGGAGAAGGCATTAAGAGTGTCTTCACGTACAACAACCTCCTGTGCAAGACTATTCTGTAGTCTCTTTTCTTTACATAAATATACATACCTGATCAATATACAACATGGGGTACTGTGGAGTTACCATCCCAGTTGTGGCATTGAACTCCGGCTATGATATGCCAATGATCGCGGCTGGGACTGCGATCGCGCCTCCTTTTCCTACAGGCCAGCCAAAGGCGGCTGTCCTAGACGCCATTGAAGCTGGCTATCGTTACATCGATACTGCGGCGATGTACGGGACTGAGGAAGCCGTCGGTGCGGCTATTAAGGAGGCAAGGGAGAGGGGACTCATCAAGAATCGCCAAGACCTCTTCATCACCACCAAGTTGTGGTGCAACAACGCACATCCCGATCGGGTCCTGCCAGCCATCCGAGAGTCTCTTAGGTAGCATATATTTTTTTGAGAAGAAACCAACTTAATTACACACCCTTGACTCATTATGAGTCGAACCCACAACCTTGGCTTTAACAAATAATGCCTTGCCCATCTTTTTTTTTTTTATCATGAGTGTCTGAGTTTTTTCAACGACTAATGTCATGGGAGTTATTCGACAAAAAATCAAGATAATATATATAATGTATCGACTAAGAATCGAACTCTCAACTCTGTCTCGCTCAGAGTTTTAGTGCACTTTTCTATGCCACTACACCACACCCCTTGGTGGCATAATACCTCATTCATCTCACTAGAGATTGAATGGTTCTTAAGGGTTAGTAATGTGGTTATGGTGATTTTTTGTTCCCTCAACAACCGTGGTAGCAGATCTACCTTATATATAAGTAAACACAGATCATTAACAAACTAGCTTCTGATATTTTGAAGTTAACATATAGCCTGACATAATATGTATGAACATATACATAGGAAACTCGGGTTGGAGTATGTGGATCTGTACCTGATACATGCACCAGTAACATTAGAGTCGCATGTATCTGATTTCACATCATGCAAGAAGGATGAGATATCTCCGCTTGATATCAAAACAGTATGGGCAGCAATGGAGGAGGTACAAAAACTTGGCCTTGCAAAGTCGATTGGAGTAAGCAATTTCACCTGCAAGAAGCTCACTGAACTACTTGATCATGCCAAGACCATTCCAGCAGTCAACCAGGTTTCCGCAATATTTTATAGCAAAGTTATTAAATTATACTACTTTTTTATAAGTTATGATGATATGACGTGTCACATCTATTTTAAGAAGATTTACACAATTAAGATCAGCTTTAACATAGTTGAATCTAAATTAAATACTTCATCTGGAGTAAAGACGAGAGAGATTTCATTACCTTCAAAAGATTCCACATTACAGATGCACAATTTTTATATTTGGCTTTTCTCACACAAACACTAGCCTTCGATTGATTGCAATCTCTATATTAATGTATCCTAACTAAAATCGCTTAGGGTATTTAATAAGAGTCAAATCACAATCACCCCAATATCAATTATGGATCCAAACTTGGCAATATTCAAGGGTCAAAAAATAACAATAAAAAAGCCTCAATCCCCGCCCAAATTATTTAGGGTCGTCTACATATATCAAAATCTTTCACTTCGCTCAAAAGATAAATAATAACAACAAAAATAAAAATAAAAATCACATGCATGATTTAGACTTGTAGGTTGATCATAATTATAACAATTAACATTATACTTTCGATCTTCAGGTGGAAATGCACCCAGCCCTGCGACAAAAGAGAGTAAGAGAGTTTTGCAAGGCGAAGGGAATACACGTGAGCGCTTATTCTCCACTTGGAGGTAAGGAGTGGGGCTTCGACGTGGTTCTGGGTAATGAACTCCTCAAAGATATTGCTCACAATAAGGAAAAAAGTGCTGCCCAGGTGCGTAAAAAAAAAAAAAAAATCAATCGTAAAATTCTCTCGTTGACTTATAATTCAATTAATATTCATCTAGCACTTGCATAGAGCTTATTAATTAATTTTCTCAACCATATATAACTTAGGTCATCTTCTAGTGTATTATACTAATATATTCAAATGCTTTTGATGATGGAAGATTGCTTTGAGATGGGGACATGAACAAGGAGTGAGTTTGATAACGAAAAGCTTCAACAAGCGAAGATTGGAAGAGAACCTTGACATATTCGATTGGAAATTAACGAAGGAGGAGTTGGAAAAGATTGCACTGTTTCCACAAACTCGAATCGGAACCTTCTCCGAGTTTGTAGTTCCAGGCGGCCCGTTCAAAACCGTAGAAGAATTTTGGGATAACGAAATGTAAAATCGTACAAGGAGTAGTTCAATAAGCCTGGTCAAATTAGTAATAAGTTAGGCCCTTATAATAAAGTTACCTCATGTATCAATGCTTCCTTTCTTCACTCTCTTTAATAAAGATAGATTTGCGTTTCCCAATCATTCAAATAAAATTTCCCATGAGACTATCATCAACAACAACAACATAGACTCAATCCCAAATTAATTTGGGCGGCTTCATGCATGGATCAAACTTCCATTGCGCAAGCAACGAAAGTTTTATACTGGTATCATAATACCTAGAAAGCGGGCTTAGGAACTCCCTCTCCCATTTTTTGAGTATGAAAAGTAGGCTTGACCTCCGTCCCCCATTTTTCATTACGAAAAATGGTTTCAGAGTTCTCCTTTTATCTGAACTTGAGACTGGCTATGTCGTTGGGATGTGTGGACCGAATAATAGTCCCACATCGATTAAGTGTGACTCAATAAAGAAATACTTAATTGGTTATTTTTCTCCAAATAGTATTGAGGCCTTTTAGAGTAAAACCACGCACCTGAGACCTAAAGGTGGTTAAGTTTGGGACAATATCAGTACTGATGAGAACCACGGACCGCGGATAAAGGTGCGGGCGGGCCCAACAAGTGGTATCAGAGCCTATGGTTCGGTTGGGACAAGACATGTATGTTCGTAGTTGCAGGTTCCTTGAGTCGTCTCTCCTCGAGATAGGCCATGACAAATTATGCGGTGAAGCATTTTAGAGGGAAGTCAGTGTAATCGGTTAAGTGTGACTTAATATAGAAATACTTAATTGGTTATCTCTCCCTAAATAGTATCGAGGCCTTTTGGAGTAAAACCTCACACTTGTGACCTAATGGCCCGTTCGGTTCATGGGATAGCAATGGGATAAGTGGTGGTACTACATAATACTAATGTTTGGTTCGAGTTTTAAATTGATGATGAGATTATTTTAACCCACAAGAGTGAGATAAAATAAAACCATGAAATGAATGGTATTATTTAATCCTATTGTTGGTGCATCCAACATGACCAAATTACCTTCATATTATTACAACCAAAACACAACTCGTCTTCTCTTCTTCGATCTTCCGCTCACTCTCTCCAGGTAAACTCTATCTCTCTCTCTCACACACACACACACACACACACACACATGTCGATTACGTTTTGTTGAATTGCAAGTGTTCGATCATCTCACTGCCTTGCCATCCGTGATACATAGTCATCCAGAAACTTACTATTTATAATAATTTGTTTTGCTAGTTTTAGCCGTAATATTTGTGTTGCTAGTCCATTTATTTATGCATATTAGGACTTGCAGTCCAATGTTGTATTGCAAGTGTTCGATCATTTCACTGCCTTGCCATCCATGATACATAGTCATCCAGAAACTTACTATTTTATAATAACTTGTTTTGCTAGTTTTTAGCCCTAATATTTGTGTTGCTAGTCCATTTATTTATGTATTTTAGGACTTGCAGGATCCAATTTTTATGAGGCAGACCAATTTTTAAGAGGTTTCTAATTAATGGAACTTTCTAATTTGATGAAAAAGGATATCACCTGCAAGTAGCTTTCTTTTTGAATTTTCTCATTACAGTTGCATTCCAAATGAAAAGTCATTTGATCGTTTAACACACTATGTAGTGTTGTTTATGTGCATTGTTGATGTTGAGAGAGGGAGAGAGATGGAGAGAGAGAGAGAGAGAGAGAGAGAGAGAGAGAGAGAGAGAGAGAGAGAGAGAGAGGAGTACTTGGTTTCGAATAAGCTCGAACACCACAGCGGAGGAGGTGACGCGAATAAGGGATAGCATGGAGAAGATGAAGCACGAATAGGTTTTAGGGTTGGGAGGAAGGGTTTTTGTTTTTGATATAAGAGGGCATTTTTGTGACTTCACCTATTTAATCCCAACCTCTATACCCCCAATTGAACAAGTCCCTCTATTGGGACTAATACCGAAACCCATGTTATAATCCCAGTGTAAAATAAACTCATGATTATGGGTTTATTTTACTTGCGAACCGAACGGGCTATAATTAAAGGTGGTTAAGTTGAGGACAATATCGGTACTAGTGAGATCTACGGCGCGGATAAAGGCGCGGCCTGACCCAACATATGTAACGCATATAATGTGCTACATATATAGGTAGAGTTAGATTATCAACATACTACTAGTCAAATAATCTTATAAAATATATGACTAGAAAAGTTAGAAGATTCAAACGTGACCTCTTATAGAGGTGAAGAACTAAGAAAACCCCAATTTTTTGCAACTTATTACCATGTTCTAACCACAAACTAAATCTCAAATTTAATAATAAAAATAATCAAGTGAGAAACATGCCCTGAAATTAGACCAACTTGAAATGCTCGAAAAGATGAGCGAAATAGCCCAATTTTGAAGTTTCGATTTCCGTCCCCCTTAACACTAGGGCTGCCTCTCTTCACACTTCTCACTCTCCCTAGCCCTCTATAAGCTCTCCTAGAACACCATTTTGCCCCGCTTTTGTTTTCAAATCTCAAGGTGTATATGGTGACACTTTTGAGACACATTTCATACCGTTATTGTAGTTATTTCGATTTTTCATTAAGATTTGTTCTTCGAGTTTCATAGCGTATCCAAAGGAATATCGTAACTGTGTGAAATAGAGTGTCAATGGGTTACTTTACAATTATTTTCAAGATTACTTCACCTATGCATACGTTCAATCTAGGTGGTCGGACAAGGCCATCGTCGAACCCGATGAATTGAGAGAGAATAAAAGATCAGATGCATGGGGAGGGCGATGTCGAGGGAAGGGGAGAGGAGGGAGAGTGCGATTTCATTTTGGAGAATCGAAGAGGGGGATCAAAAAAGGTGGGAGGAGGAGGAGGAGGAGGAGAGAGAGAGAGAGAGAGAGAGAGAGAGAGAGAGAGAGAGAGAGAGAGAGAGAGAGAGAAAGAAAGAGGCAACATACTACGGGCAACGACCACGAGAGAGAGAGAAAGAAAGAGGCAGCAGACTACGGGCAACGACGATGGGTCGTAGGCGGTCAATGGTGGACTGCGGCGACTGGTCAGTGGTGGCAGTGGGTTGAAACACAGGTGGTGTGTGTGTGTTTAAGGGACATAAGGGTATTTTGGTCCAAAGGGAAAAAGTGGTGTATGTAGGGCATTATGTGTGCGCATTTAACAATCCCCTTTTCAAGGAAGGATTCAAAAAATTATATAGCTGGGTTGCCCTTATGCATCAATGAGGTGCCTTTAGCATGACTTTCTATTTTTTTTGTTTAATTCTCTACCTTGTTTTATTTTGATTTTTAAGATTACTCGACCATCTCAGAGAGACGTATATACAACCCCTACAAAACATGTTTTCCAATGTATCTATAGCTTGACACCGCAGACCAACAATGAAATGCACACGGGCCTAAATGAATTGTGGGCTTCAGGTCCAGCAACGCATTTTTATTGCGGACTTCAGCTCCAGCAACACATTGTTATTGATGTATTATCGACTCTATAACCACTTGGTTTGCCAACCATATCATAAATTAGTCGGCATTTTGAGCTTCGCGCGTAAGTGAAAATAAGCATCTACATATTAAATAAATTAATTTTGATGATCGAGGAAAAAGTGGAACAAAAAATTTATGATGTTCTCTTCTCAAATATTTGTCACATTTTGAAAAAAAAAAAATTTCAACTGTAACCTTAGAAAAAACAAAAAATTAAGCATCAATTGCTTCATTTTTAGAATATAACCCCACTAAAGACAAAATTGTATCTTTTATAATAAATACTAATTGAATTTGTGTTGTAATCGATAAAAGAAAAAAAAAACTTGCGACACTTGTGTTAGAAATTTTTTTTTACAAATACTTGTGTTACAATTATAAACTCCCCAAAAAAGGCAGAAAAAAGGGAAATAGGAGGAGAACCGAAATCGAAAGTAGAAACTCCTTAAAAAAAGATCGAAAAAAAAACTCCCCAAAAATATAAAAGAAAAGAAAATTAATTATTAGAAAAATCGAAACCAAAAGTAAAAAATCCTTAAAATAAATGATCGAAAAAAAACTCTCAAAAAAAAAAAACACATCATTTTTGTTGTAGATGAAATTGGAGTTGTTGAAAATGAGGAGAACAAAGAGTTCGGGAGATAACGAAAATAGGAAGAACAGATTTTCGTGAAAATGGGGAGAACAAAGTGGCGTGAAAATGGAATCGGAATTGGACTTGAGAAGGACGAAAACGTAAATTAATTAATCACGGTCGAAATGTTGTGTATTGGTTCTTTAATATATTATATATATATATATATATAGATTCGTGATATCCATATAATTAAATCATTGATTTTTTTCTTTCTTAGTTTCTTTTTTTATTAGTTAATTTTAATTATTTTTTATGGTGGGTTCCGAACCCCCTTGGCCCCTCTAAATTAATTAAGGCATAGTCAATCTCATTGGGGCTAGAATAGTGCCTCTACCACACTAATCCAACTATCGAAACAAAAATAATGGAGCCGTGACGAATCGAACTCCTCACCTCTGCTTCATTAAGAATACTAAAATCATATTTGTAGCCGCACCACATATATTAGTTAATTAATTAATTTATTATATCCAGTGTGTCATAAAGTACATTTGTTTAATTTTGATACAAGCTCTACAAAATTGTAATGATCACAAAGTTGAAGTACACTAGTGGGGTTGTACGCGCGTAAAGTCCATTTTTGACACATCCAAGTTGTGAAATTCCAATTTGTGATATGGATCGAGTATAGCCAATTAAGTTGATGCGTGCAACACATATGGTCACCATGTATGGTGGGCACAGCCAGCCCTGTAGGTGGAGGCACACGAAGACCACACACATATCTTATGCATGGGATCACCAACTTCTCCCACATGTTGCATGTGCTGCTCGTGGGATGAAGCAAAATATAACGGATCTGTATCATTAATAAAAATAAGAAAAGGAGTTTTGTCAATAAAAGTAAAAAAAAAAAAAAGGAGGAGGTTATTTTACCATCCCACCCAAAAAGAATACTAAAATTTTTCTTTAGAAAAGGAGATCGGTGAGAGAACTCTTCTTTTGATTAATTTACATACAAGAGGGTTAATTACTTTACTTATTTATATATAGTGATAATGCGAATTCAATCTCTATCAATTAAAATCTTAGCTAGCTAAACAAAATGTCGCAAAAAGTCGATTTTGGAGTTAAAACTCCTGTTGTGGCATTGAACTCTGGTCACAACATGCCGTTTATTGCAATAGGGACAACAAGTTCGAAGATACCTTATCCCTCCAATGAAGAATTCAAAATCTCCATCTTGGAAGCCATTAAAGTTGGGTATCGCCACATCGATACCGCGGCGATGTATGGGAGCGAGGAGGGCGCAGGTTTAGCTGTGGAGGAGGCTCTGAAGACAGGACTCGTTAAGAGTCGCGACGAGCTCTTTGTCACCACCAAGTTGGGGTGCAACAATGCCCGTCCTGATTGTGTCCTACCAGCTATCACAGAGTCTCTTAGGTCTTCATCATATTAATTTATATATGAAAAGGAAGCTAATTCATAAAAAAAAAATGCGTTTTAAATTTTGTTTTTACTAGGATATAAACATGTTAGTGTTGAGCTTAATTATGTAGGTTAATTAGTGTCATAAACGATCGAGTTGACACGACTAAACACGATGACTCATTTATGACCCATTTAACTTATTTAAAATAATAATATCATGTATATGTGTTATTCTTTCATTATATTAATGGTTGAATTATAATTTTAAAAGCTCATGATATAACAAAGTAAAGTGTTAATAATATGCATAGTTTCAATAGTCATTTGAATTAAATCTTACAAATAAGATATTATTTTGAAAATAATTTTGTACTTTATGTTGCATTTATCAAATTATTAGATAATAAATTAAACAATATATCATGTAAATGGGTTAGTTGGGTTGACAAGAGAGCACGAAAAATCAACGGTTTAGTGTTGGGGTTGAGCTTATGCGGGTTAGTGTTATAAATGATTTGACACAAATAAGACACGGCAACCCATTTTGTCACCCCTAATAACTGACTCCAACACGAGTTGAATTTTAATTTGGACCACCCCGAACCTTGCTTTTAGCAAATGATGTCTCATCCGTTTCACTAGAAATGTTTTGTCTTGTTTTTTTTTTTTCATAAGAAGATTTTTTTTTATTAATTTCAATCAAAAGTATTTACACATAGTCCTATAACAAGGAGTTTCAAAGATCAACATGCAAAGTTACAACATCTATACGGTGAGATATATGATGAGGCATCACTTAATTGCTAAAAGCCAAGTTGGAGAAGGTCCTGGCTTCAATTCATGTTGGAGTGTAATTTGTTGCTTTCTTATAAAATAAAAAAAAGGAAAAAATACTTCTTACTATATTTTATTATGTTTGTAAGCGATTTATTTTGTTAATATATATTTTATTCTCTATGTGCAATGTCGATATAGGAAGCTAGGTTTGGCGTATGTGGATTTGTACCTGATTCATGCACCAATGACAATATCATCAGCATCCCATGTATCAGACATGACATTGAAGAAAGGTGATATATCTCCTATGGATATCGAATCAGTGTGGGCAGCAATGGAGGAGGTGCACAAGCTTGGCCTCGCGAAATCGATTGGAGTTAGCAATTTTACATGCAAGAAGCTCACTGAACTACTTGCTCATGCCAACATCATTCCAGCAGTCAATCAGGTTTGTCCATTCTTCTTATGTGTACGTATAACACTTAATTAATTTCGTACTTATATTTATATATATATATATATATATATATATATATATATATATATATGAACAAGTTTCCTTGACTACTCAGGTTGTGGAGATTGTGTGTGTCCGTTAAGCTTTTATGGGACTAATCGTATAAGTAAACGGACACCCACAAATATATATAAAAAAAAGTGCTAGATTAGAGTATATAAAGCGGAGCCACATACATGGCTACCCTAGGTTGTAGCCTCGGGCAGCCTTGTATGTGCCTCTTCTTATACATATAGTTGATCATCAAAAAATTTATAGAAAATACTTAGGCTATCCCACCCCTCAAAGTAATGCTTATGCTAGCTATCATTGGTTTAACCCAAAGGAGCTTGAAATCCTGCTCCGCCTCCACCTATATATACACAGTAATGTTAGGGTGACCTTTTTGGGACACCCGGAATGGACACCAACAATCGGGAGTCCATTTCGGATGTCCCGAAACTGGTCATCCTAGTATTTTCCATATATATATTGATGAAGCAATGCTAGTACATTCATAAAAAAAAAAGAACATATATTCATATTAATGATCTTGATCAGGTGGAAATGCATCCTGCCATGCAACAAAAGAAATTAAGAGAGTTTTGCAAGGAGAAGGGAATACATGTGAGTGCTTATTCTCCGCTAGGAGGCAAAGAATGGGGCTTTGATGTAGTTTTAGGCAACGAGCTACTCAAAGAAATTGCGCAAAATAAGAAAAAAAGCATTGCCCAGGTACATATATAATAAATTAATGTTATTGTCCTTGGGTTTAAATTACTGAATGTAATTTCTGATCTGTGATATTAATTATAAATAATCTTCTATTTGACTAAAAAAATAAGATTATATTACATATTGTATTGATGGAGTAATATATAAAATTAAATTGGTATATGTATTGTTTCGATAATGAAGATTGCTTTGAGATGGGGATATGAACAAGAGGCGAGCATGGTTGTGAAGAGCTTCAACAGGGCGAGATTGGAAGAAAATGTGGACATATTCAATTGGAACCTAACTGAGGAGGAGTTGAAGAAGGTGGAGTTGGACGTCCCACAGACTAGAACATCCACGTTGTCCGATTTTGTGTTCGCTGACGGCCCATTCAAGACCGTTGATGAATTGTGGGATGGAGAAATGTAATGAATAATAACTAGCTAGGATGCTTGTCTAAGTGGTTGTAAATATTAATGGCCTTGTTTGGTTAGAGGCGGTGTTAACTACCGAGACATAACTTGGAGGGGAGTTGAAACTAATCCTGTTTGGTTGCCTAATTTCTTCTCCAAGTTATCTCCCATCACACTCAAGGGTGAAAGATATCTTTCATACCTCTTATCATGGGAGTTATCTCCCAAGAGTTTGTGGACGCAACTATCGCTCATTAATTACATTTTATTACTCACATGCATCCATATCTTTTATTTCAAGGGTATTTATATCAATTCATGTCTTTTATTGTTTAAACATTTACAACTACTTCCTTGCAAATTTAAAGTTGAACCAAACACGAAAATAAGATTTTTCACTATGGAATTAATTCTGCTCACAAAGTAAGTTGACAAAAACGAACCAAACGAGGTTATTGGTTGTTGAATACAACATGAATAATTTAGTGGTACAGCTTAGTATACTCACATCATTCACGTTGTTCTAACTAATCAATACACTCAACATACATCACGTGATAAAATAACTCAATGAGTTGTTCTTACACTGAGATGATGATTTAAAAAAAAAAAAAAAAAAAAAAAAAATGTCAGTTAAACAATGGGAAGCTCCCGAGAGATTGAAACTACCTCTTATTAGATCACCCATTCTTTTTCCAATTATGAAACTACCTTTTATTGGTCCTAAGAATAAAGGAAATAACCACCAATGAGTGGTCAGAGGATTTGGTAATGTTTAGAGCATGATATTGGTAATGTCTACCAATTAAAATGCATGGGCCAATCATAATTTGGTGGTAAAAACCATCAAACCACCACCAAACTTGGGGTTCACGGTTTGGTCGATTTGGTTTTGCGGTTTTCTTGCGACACATTCACTAGAACAATTAAGGCTTTTAATAGCACTAATTCATAGAGGTTTGCAAGTAACATTCATGTATTAGGTGATTAGGCTTTTTATAACACTTAATTCATAGTGGTTTTTAGTAACCTCTATGTATTGCACTATTAAAACTGAAAACTCAAAAGCACGATCAACTTCTCCTCATCAACTCACTTTCATCGTCTCTAATGCCCAAACTAGGGTTTCGATTTCATCGACTCACTTTCATCGTCGAGCCTCATCTAGGGTGCAAGCACTCCTTCAATCACTTCCATCGTCGACTCTGTCTCTGCTCTCGACGCGCACTCTTCATCTACTGAACCCTAACTTATTCTTCTCTCGCCGAAGTGGTGGCGGATCCAAGTGTTCTCGCAGCCGCCTCAGTCGCAGATCTCTCGCAGGTAGTTCCAATCAACTCTTCTCATCGTGGTTTAGATTGTGTTTGAGTTAGCTTTTTTTGCAATCTCATTTGGTTTAGCGAAACATTTGATTGTTTGATGTTTGGTTTGGTTTTCGATTGCGGTGGCGACGCAATGATGGATGGAGAGCGGCGTGTTTACTTCTCTGGAGATTGCGAAATCCTTCGATTTCACTTCAGAGGAACATATCTACAACTGGTAATTCCTCTTATGTGAGAAAAAAATGATTTATTTGTAATTTAAAGATGGCGATTGATCAGTTTCGCTTGGTAGGACATTCTTATTTGGAGTTTTAAGATATTATCGTAGATTAACGCACTACATTGGCCTGTGAATTTGTCTGACTTTATTGAAGAACTTCATAGAGATTCTTCGACGGATTATGCAAGTGCTTATTTCTCTTTGATACCAGTTTACACATGGATATAAAGGTTTAATAGACAACCGAAAACATAGAGAATTTTAAATTTCTGTGTTAAACAGATAAAAACAAATTTAATTTAGAGAAGTCCATTGCTTTCTTTAATCAGTATAATATAATTACAATTTACATGTCATAATTTATTTGAGAAAAATGTGAGAACAATTCCATCGGTAACGAATGATAGACATGTATTGATATTGGCCGATATCTGCCAATGCAATCATGTCCTCTCATTCGTTCCATTGATCGATCGATCGATCGGTCTCTCACTCTCATGAATCGTTGGTTGGTTGGTTCGTTCGTTTGTTCATTGGTCGATATCTGCCGGTGCAGTTGAGGTGAGTACGAGAATCGGTTCCACTTTGATTTGGTTTGGTGATTTGAGCACAATACTCGACCTAGATTGATCAAAAGTTTGAACACTTGGATTTGGATAAGCGATTTCACTGATTCGCATTGTTGATTTGTTATGTTTGTGCGAGATCTCAAACTTTGGCTCTCAAATTCCAGTTTTTTGTTGAATATGGTCTCTGTTTATGAAAATGCCTCAATGAGATAAGGTGAAATGCATTTGTTGATGGTGTCGTGGATATTCTGATTGAGTTTATACAATGTGATTGACAACTTGACTTAATTTCTGGTTCAGTACCCTGAGTACATAATGTTGAAATCAATGTTCTACTTCTACCTTGATTTGATTTATATTAAATGATGAAGACTCCAATTAGGGCCAAAAATATCAATGAAATCTTCCCTGTATGAATCATGTAGCACCAAATACATTTCCCCATGAAACCACTACACTTTGTTGTTAAATCTCAAACAATTCAAGCTGCCATCAACACCTTGGCACTATCCATAACATGAAGACACAAAGCAAATTCTAGTAAGTATATCTACCTAAGTTAGGCACTGCCTCTTCAAAGTATATTTACATGGGGGCTTTATAATTGGGTTTTAATGCTTTTGTCATAAACTCCATTTTTGATGACTTTAAAGGTCTGTCCATAATATATATGAAAATACTCTGCATCTTCAACCATTGAACCACCAGTGGTGTTGTTGGTTGATCCATATTCAAATTCAATATGATATTTTCTTCAAAGTTAACTAGTATGAGAGATTGAAATGTCTTACAAAGATTCTCACAGGTTTTCCCTTTCTTTCAAGATTTGAGATTCAAAGCCATTATAAATTTATAATTGATAGATAAAAAATTAGTGATTTGTTGTGTGTATATGCATATTAACCAATCACTCTTGTTTGAATGGCAGCATTATAAGCTACTTTTATGTTGGAGCTAGTTTTGACAGTTAATTTAGTGCCCATCCTCTAATTGAATGGTATAACCATACAACATTCTCTTCTGCGTGATAACATTCATACAATCCTTGCTTGGACATGTCAGTTTTGAAGTAGAAAAGAAATTTGCATAATATATGGTGAAAAAATCTGCATGTGAGTTTTCAGCTTGGGGGTAGGACATGCCCTGGTTTTCATGGTCATCATTTCACTTTGATAACCTGTAATTTAGGGGTTGACTATGATATAGTTTTGGGCTTTACTGGTGGTAAATGTTTTTAACTCCTTTTCTTGATGTGGCTAACTATTTTTTTAGTTACTAACACAAGTAGAGGAATTACCAGTTCTTCTTTATGTTCATCTCCACCACAACCGTTCTGTGTCTTTATGTCTTCTCCTTCTGCCGGGTAAATATTAGGAAAATAATAGAATCTTATCATTGGAATATCTGGAAGGCTCTACTGAAATCAATTGTATCTGGTGTTCTAATATTGTACACATTTATTGCTGCTTGGTTTATTGGGAGACTTACAGCATTTCATGTCTATTTAATTTGCACTAAATTGTAACATCACTTTGATTTCTCCTTTATCAATGTTGATCAATAAAACTCTTGTCTTTTATATGCAAAAAAAATTAGTGATTTGTTGTGTGTTTATTATTATGTTTGTTTAGCCATATTAGTGTCATTTGAATCTAAATTTTCTCTTGCAGATTGACGTGTTTATTTCTCAACTTTGAGAAATTTAAGTACCAATTTGCAAAAATAAAAATAAAATAGTGATTTGTTGTGTTGTACTTTTGCTCATACTATATTATTTGGCAATCAAAGGTGGCACGAAGGACTATAAAGTTCTCATGGACCGGTTTCATGATCTTGCAATTGCATTTCTAGAGCTTGGAATAGGGTATATCTATCACGGTGCTTTACTTTGAGATAACTAGTTGAAGAGATTTCACAAATCATGATTTGTTTTGACTAAGTTTTTTTAAGTTAACTGTCCTATATAATTATCTTTGTACTGGAATATACCGTAGTACTTTCATCTCCACAGTGCTTTATAATTGCCCCATCCCACAGCTTGAGCTTTATAACCTCTTTAAGGTGCTAAGATAAAAATGAGTATTACAATTATCTCTTCCTATAGTGTTATGTTCTGGTTGTTGCTCTCGCTTGCATTGTGTGTGTCCCAGGATACTTACACTTGCTTGCATTATGAACTAGTACTGTTCATAATGATACATTTCCTATATGTAGGGATCGATCCAAATATGTAGGTAGCTTCCAAGCTTTGTGATCAATTGTGGCTGTGTTGTATAGATCCAAATGAGTACGTTGTTAGAGATGGAGAGACCAGCGATGGCATCTACTTCATTTGGGACTCAGAGGTAATCAAGTATTTGAAATCCTAGCTCCATCCATTTTTGATATGTGTTGTTGTGGTTCAGTGTAAATGCTTGACTAATGAGGTAGTTGAGAACTCGAGTTTTGAACTAAAAAGTGGAAGAGCAGCACTAGCTAGTGGTTAAGTTACTAAAAATCCTACAAGCATAAGCTTAGCTAATGATCAATTCTTGATATTCATGCATGTTGCTTAGATTCTACAGTTCTATAGGACTATACAATGGCAATTGGCTTTCACCTAGTGAATGATTTTTTGATGGAATGTTGTGACGACCCCGGTTTCCCCCAAAAAAACGGACACCGCCCGGCCTAAGCCCACGTGGACAACCAAGCCAGTCTCGCAAGGTCAACGCTGGCCTAGTCAGCCTTCCAATCCATCATTATCAGTAGGTTCCAAAAGTTTTAAGTTGAGTTATTAATATTTTTCAATATTTTACAATTAAGCGGAAGCAATACTACATTAAATAACTCAACAATAAAGTACAAGAGTTAGACAACCTAATTGTGGAACCCAGTAAAAATGTTATCATCAGAGGAGAGTAAATAAAATATATACAAAATATTCACCTAGCTATGGAGCTTTCCCCTTTGCTACTCATCTGCAACTCGCACTCGATCAAACACGAGATTGACGAGCCGAGTAAGTAAAATCAAGTATAATATAAACAGTAATTCAAGATAAAAACAAACAGTCTAAAAGTCATGCAGATAAAAAGAAAACTGTACGGAATGCATGATAATGAGACTGTGGAACAACGAAAGTACAACAAGAATGAGTGTCAAAAGAAACAAATAAGAGAGGTGCCCAAGTAGTCTAAGACCACCGAATGCGGGTGCCACAGGGTCGGGGTTGCAGAGTCGTGGCAACGCCAAGCAGACTCGGTCATTGGATGCGGCATCGCCATACCTAAAATGTCACGAATGAGGGATATCAACGGCGCCCCGGATAAAGCACATCTCATTCCGACCAAATACCGTGACTCGAGGTCATGGCCCCGGTTGCGAGCCGGCAACCACTCCAATCAGAGACACGAGTACGACTCACTTGACCCTCGGACACTCATAAGAGTGAGAATTCCAAGAAAAGGACATGATTCAACATCAATCAAACATGCAAGCTCAATGAATTACTGTATATTTTCTAACTGGTTTACTTACCTCGAATTTCGTAAATCAAAATCAAGATGTCCCGCTCACGTCTCGATTTGCGCACCCAACACCCGACTCCTAAGTCCCCGGTGTCCATTTATACTAATTAAATAATTTAAGTCATTCAACCAAATATATGCGCGGTTAAATCGCAAAAATCACTAGATTCCAACAACCAACATATGGTTTAGGATCTCAGCACGGCTTTCAAAATCCATTTTCAGTTCGTGGTCGCACGTCGTCGAATCTCGTCGAATCGTGCCTCCGATCGATCGACAACGTGCCACCGCGTCGTTCATCGCGTCGCGGCCGCCGATGTTGCTGTCACGTAGCCGTCGCGTCAACGCCGCATTGCCTTTGCGCCGCTGTCGCGCGCCGCGCAGCGGCAGCTACCGCCGCCGCCGTCGTCACGGTCGTGCCACCATTGCCTCGTGGATCCGCCGTCATTGCCGTCATCGGCCGTCATCGCTGACGTTGCATTTCCTCGCGCGCGCTGCCGCCGCCGCTGCCGTCGGTTCACGCATCTTCGTGCCACGCCACCTTCTCCGCCAGATTCTTTGCCGGTCGTCAACCCAGCCGTCCAGCCCACGGCCGCTACGGCCACCCGCGCCACTCTCTCGTCCATGAGCCGCTGGTGTTGGTTTCCATGGCCGCCGCTGGTCATCTTCGCCATCGCATCGCCGGAGCGCGTCGTTTCGCCATCACCGCCGCCGGCCGGCCGTCCGGTCGGGAGCTCCTCGCCGGTGTCCCACTCTCCCTCTCTCCGATCTCCTTCTTCCTCTCTTTCTCCTCCCGATCACTCTTTTTTTTTTTTTTTTTCCTTCTGATCTTTTTTCATTCTTATTTCTTATATATATATTATACATATATATTTTTTCTTATTTTCTTTTAATTTCAAAATCAAAAGTGTCCTTGAGATTCGTGCAACACGAATCTCAAGGCGAACTCAACAATCGAGAAGCGCGCATCCGAGGCACCAACCCGCCTCATTTTAAAATCTCAATACTCGCGCTACACACAACACGAAGCGTATCCAACATTAAAACCCTTATAGCCAATATTACGCCACTATCTCGATCCCACGTCGGCACGCGACTCGAGGCGCGTCCCCGTTCGTGTTTCGACTCACCGAATTCCTCGCATAGTTAGAGCATTATCATCTCGAATCGAATTCGGACATACGTATTTCGATGAGTGAGTCCCACACACGACCTTGACTTGACACGTGGCACAAATCAAATTTTCGGGTCGTTACAGTCTTCCCAACGAATTAGAATTTCGTCCTCGAAACTTACGCATTTCGAAAGTGTGTTATGGCTGAAGACCCAAGGTCATACCCGCCCAAGGCCATACCCGCCCAAGGCCATACTCGCGCAAGGCCATACCCCCATCTTACTCGTAGGGCTGGGCTCCTCCGCGACAAGCTGGGCTCCTCCGTGACAAGCTGGTCTCCTCCGTGACGAGTTGGGCTCCTCCGTGACGAGCTGGGCTCCGTGACCTCCAAGCAATGAACACACCATCTGCCTCCTCCCATCAATATATGTCAGGGCAACATCCTCACAACATATATTGGAATACAAATGAACATATTAATTTTATGACCCACTGTCACCAACATACTCATATCCGTCGTATGTCTGCAAGAATGTAAATCAATTTCTCTGCCACTCTATCGTCTCTCTGATCGAGTGGGTCCCAACCCAACTCATACTCTCTATCCGATTACGATGGGTAGTAGTCGGACATTGCGCGACAACAGCATGAATTTGCTCCTAGCTTTGTTGTGCTTGCCCGCTGTTGTGAACACGTACTGGTAAAGTGACTTGGCTGTCAACACTCCCAAATAGTTACGTTGAAATCCCGATCCACATGGAGCATGTCGTCCTTATCCTTGTCCATATGCATGACTAGACCTATGTCCCTGTCTGTGCACTTGATTGGAATTCTGACACTGTCTCTGACCACTGCCTCTGCCATCAGCCCTTTAATGGTATTGATGCTGAGGACCTGACGGTGCTGGATATTGTAGTGCACTAGCGTAACTCTACGCTGGACCAACTAACATTGACGCAGTATACGCCACATACGGGAAATGCGCAACAGACCCTACGCCCTGAGTTACTAGCTCAGTTGGTACTCACGGTTCGCATTAAAGCTCCTTAATGCGAGTTCGAACCGTGGGGGGGGGGGGCGAAAGACCACGGGGACTGTGGATGGTGTGGAGGTGCGCGGGATTATCCTAGTAAGCGCCACACTGCCTAACGTTTGCGGGGTTACCTCGGGCCGTTACACTACGCCCTGAGGTCGATCTCTTAGCCGTGACCGTCTCATTCTCTTTTTTCCTTAGATCATCTCCAGATCCTCGCACCGACTATAACGATATCGATATGTGACCGATACTCCGGCGCGTGTGTTCCCATAATTCTCGCCAGCCATAGCGCTCGCCTAAGTCTCATATATTGTGCTCGGAGCCGTCGTCTCCCAATATAACCAATAAATTCTGGAAATCGTGTATGACGTAGTAAGCTTGGTCGGTGTCCGTGTCGGCCGTGCTCCCGACATGCCTCATCACGCGTATACACTGATCCATGTACTGCAACTGACTCCCTGGTCCTCTGTCCATTAGTCTGAAACGTAGTCATCTTCAGGCTACGGACTGTTCCCCATCGACACTTCCGTAGTACGCCATGGGATATCGACTTTGCCGACTAGTGGAGTTGATGATATACTCGGTTGCATTTGAGCTGATACGGCCCGTACATCATTATCTTCACGTGGATGTATGTCTACCGCCTCGACATGCAACTTCTCCGTATAATGCCTCAGAAACTTGCGAGTCTACCTCGTCTCTTTCAGTCGACGTGTATCCTCACGTAGTGTCACAGATGTAGGAAGTACGAGCTCAACCCGAATAGCTAGAGCTGCCGACGTAGACATTTACGGCATAGCCTATGCCCTTAATAGTCAAAGAATCTCCTGTAGTTGTTGCGCGTGTCGTATGCGGCTCCTCAGTACTCACAACTACGAACCTGCAGCCCCATATCACTTCTGGATCCGATCCAAAACGTCGTCGCATTTTCCATAGTCACGAATCCTCGATATCGTATATATATTACAACACAACAAACATACCATATCGGATACTTTTTTTTTCAACATGCACTACTTTGCACGAAAATTCCTTTCAGTACGTTAACTAACGCATCTAAACAAATTTTAAAATGTGAACAGTCTTGAAATGTACAATCTCATAAGATTTATACTTAGATGGCCACTAACCGTTAGAACGATTCGCAGACTCTACCTCAGCTCGTAACACTTAATTCATTTATAAGTCCATAAAGGTGATGGTCGACTTCACCAACCCTGAGACTATAAATGCATAGTGTCACCAAAGTGGAGTTACTTGGGCTTCTGATCCAACAGTACTACTCCAATGCTTTCGTTAAAGCTAAAGGAGTCCGTACATGATGTAATCGTTAGCTCTCAAGTCATCTCAACACTCTGCTCCTTTAGAGTCTGCGTAATCCCACTTGTCTCATAAATTTATTTTTTTTGTTTTTATTTTACACATCCCTCATTTTATCATGTCACTTCGCTAATTTTTTTTTCTTCTCTTGTCAAGAGTGCAAAACATAATTGTCGGCAAATGATCTTCTAACATGAAAAAAAATGATGTTCAAACCCATCTTGTTCATCTTGTTCAAATCCATCATGTCCATCTCTCTTCTTAGAGACTTTCTGAGTTACCTCGCCAAAGTGCACAAGTGGAGATTGAGATATAACTCCTAAACACTTTCTTTCTTTGTTGTATGCACAATCTCAAAGTCCTAGTAAAGGATTATCAAGCAAAGACGAGATCATCATCGCAGCCTCATTTAAGTGAAACAGGTGTGTCACTTAAAGTATTGTTGTCATTCTAGCATTTTAAAACTCCAAAAGCTCTCTAAGTTCCAAAACATTGATTTCAAGTCCCAAGTAGACTAAAAGTTATTCAATTGTCTCCATATTAGAGATTTAAAATCATTTAGAGACTCAAACTTCCATTTCAAGTCTCAATACTATAGGAAATCCTCAATTTCAGTAATAAACTTTCGAGTCCTAAATAAAATCAAAATTCCTCTAAATGGCTAGAAAATCAATTCACAAGTTTGTTTGAGACCTAAATGGCATTTTAAGTTTCAATTGGAAACCATACCATTTGTAATACCAAAGTTTCGAATTGAACACCTTAAAAGTTTCGAATTGAACACCTTAAAAGTTTCGAATTGAACACCTTAAAAGTCATAATTATCTCATTTTACTCAAAACGAATTGTTTCATTTTCCATTGGCTTCACCAAACCAACAATGCTATTTATTTCAATTTATTAATTGAACTAACTAAATTCTAGTTTTACATTTTGTTGCCATTCTATTTTTTTTTAAAGCCTCAATAGAAAATGGCATAAATGAGTAAAATATAACTGTAAAAATCTCTAGAGAATAAATAGCATTCACTCATAATAATCTAAGTTCAAGTTTGTCAACCTCCCTTATAACTCAAATTTTATGAGAACCATGCTATTTGTCCCTCATTAGCATTAGGCTAAACTTTGTTTAGTTGTTAGTACGCACCCTAATTCATTTATAGGGTAGCTAAATGGTCAAGCAAGTCTTGAACTCAAGCTTACTCATAATGCCTTTATAATGCACATAACGGTCCACTTAAATCGAATTTGAGGGTGTTCACCTTTTTATAACACATGTCTCCCTAAGAATGGACATTTATCTATACTAGAAGACTTCAATGAAACAAGTTAAAATTTCTTGCGGCCATTTCATCGAATACTTAATGTGCAACCCCAATATGTTGATCCATAAACTAGATTCTCATGTTTACGCCTCACCAATGCTTGCCACATAAAGAACTATAAATTTGAACATTGAAACATTATCTTAAATTATGATTTTCAGTTCATTAGACTCCATTGAGTACTTTTAAAATAACTCAAACCTACTAGAACCACTAAACTTCCTTGACAACATCATTTCTATTTCTAAAGGATACGAAAACAACATTTCTTTTAAACATTTAATCAAATGTAAAGGGTGTTGTTACCAAGGGAGAAATTATGACTATGTAGTTCCCCATCCACCAATAAATATATCAAGTAGAAATCTCCAATTTCTACACTATCTTCCAAGATCAAATCATTACCATCGATCTTCTTTACTATCAATTTCTCTGAATCCGATAAATTTATCGTCAATCTTTTTCAATTTTATTTATCGCGTCTCACGCGATACACAAGAGTAAATATCGTATATCTATCGATAGTAGTATAATACAACACATCGAATATCACATATAGTTCAAATTTAATTTCCCCCAACTCTCCTCACTTCCCAACGAAGACTTCAGTCAGGATCATGGGTTCCACTCTAAGTTCAGGGTTCCTAACTTCCGCTGGTTTGAGTCTCCATTGCTTGTGATTTAAATCAAGAGTCGAGTATTTAAACCTTCGTCTCTGATACCAACTGTGACGGCCCCAGTTTCCCCCAAACTGGACACCGCCCGGCCTAAGCCCACGTGGACCCCCGAGCCAGTCTCGCAAGGTCAACGCAGGACTAGTCAGCCTTCCAATCCATCATTATCAGTAGGTTCCAAAAGTTTTAAGTTGAGTTATTAATATTTTTCAATATTTTACAATTAAGCGGAAGCAATACTACATTAAATAACTCAACAATAAAGTACAAGAGTTAGACAACCTAATTGTGGAACCCAGTAAAAATGTTATCATAAGAGGAGAGTAAATAAAATATATACAAAATATTCACCTAGCTATGGAGCTTTCCCCTTTGCTACTCATCTGCAACTCTGCACTCAGTCAAACACGAGATTGACGAGCCGGGTAAGTAAAATCCAGTAGAATATAAACAATAATTCAAGATAAAAACAAACAGTCTAAAAGTCATGCAGATAAAAAGAAAACTGTACGGAATGCATGATAATGAGACTGTGGAACAATGAAAGTACAACAAGAATGAGTGTCAAAGGAAACAAATAAGAGAGGTGCCCAAGTAGTCTAAGACCACCGAATGCGGGTGCCACAGGGTCAGAGTCGCGGCAACGCCAAGCAGACTCGGTCATCGGATGCGGCATCGCCGTACCTAAAATGTCGCGAATGAGGGATATCAATGGCGCCCCAGATAAAACACATCTCATTCCGATCAAATACCGTGACTCGAGGTCATGGCCCCGGTTGCGAGCCGGCAACCACTCCAATCAGAGACACGAGTACGACTCACTTGGCCCTCGGACACTCATAAAAGTGAGAATTCCAAGAAAAGGACATGATTCAACATCAATCAAACATGCAAGCTCAATGAACTACTGTACATTTTCTAACTGGTTTACTTACCTCGAATTTCGTAAATCAAAATCAAGACGTCCCGCTCACGTCTCGATTTGCGCACCCAACACCCGACTCCTAAGTCCCTGGTGTCCATTTATACCAATTAAATAATTTAAGTCATTCAACCAAATATATGCGCAGTTAAATCCGCAAAATCACTAGATTCCAACAACCAACATATGGTTTAAGATCTCAGCACGGCTTTCAAAATCCATTTTTAGTTCGTGGTCGCACGTCGTCGAATCTCGTCGAATCGTGCCTCCGATCGATCGACAACGCGCCACCGTGCCGTTCATCGCGTCGCAGTCGCCGATGTCGCTGTCACGTAGCCGTCGCGTCGACGCCGCTGCCGCTGCCGCCGCCTGTCGCCTTCCCCGCCGGCAGCCACCACCGCCGCCGCCGTCACGGTCGTGCCACCATTGCCTCGTGGATCCGGCCGTCGCTGTCGGCCGTCATCGCTGCCGTTGCATTTCCTCACCGCGCAGCCGCTGCTGCCATCGGTTCGCTGCATCTCCGTGCCGCGCCACCTTCTCCGCCGTTGCTGCCGGTCGTCAACCCCAGCCGTCCAGCCACGGCCACTACCGGCCACTGCCGCACCACTCCTCGCATCCGCGAGCCGCTGGTGTTGCTTTCCATGGCCGCCGCTGGTCATCTTCGCCACTGCATCGCCGGAGCGTCGTCGCTGCCATCACCCGCCGGCCAGACCGCCGTCCGATCTGCGAGCTCCTCGCCGGTGTCCCCCTCTCCCTCTTCTCCGATCTCCTTCTTCCTCTCTTTCTCCTCCCGATCACTCTTTTTTTTTTTTTTTTTTTTTTTTTTTCCTTCTGATCTCTTTTTCATTCTTATTTCCTTATATATATATATATATATATATATATATATACTTAGTTTATAGTTTAAAACTGATATACAAATAAAAATCATTCTAATGAGAAATTTGAGTCATCTCAAAAACAAAGATATCATGTGTTGGAGTAGTGTATAGCTATATATAGTGGGTATCCATGGTCTAATAATTGGACCAAATTATAATATGCGTTTACATAATAGCAAGGGTCCATAGTCCGAGTCCAGACCAAGAGGGTCATGTCCAAAACTTAACTCAAACCTTATTTAATCAAGGCTGAACAAAAATGGGCCTATAAGTCTAGATAATTTTTTTGCCACACCAATGTTAGAGTTAGTTACTTTCAATTAGTAGTCTATAGTCATTATTGAATGTATAATAAAAATTAAAATAATATTTATGAGTTTGAACAAACTATGTAATATAAATATTAAATATTAAATTTAATATACAATGGTAAATAAATTGAAAATATGATATTGAAAATATAAAATGCATCTTTGCTAAAAAATAAATATAAAAACTCTTTTGTATTTTGTAGCATTTTCAAGATGATATTGACTATACTTCATCTTCGTCATCATCGCATAAGAAACACATTATATTAGTTTATAATGTAGGAGCCACTTAAATCGATACTGAGCCTATGTCATTTATGTAGGAGCCACTTAAACGAGACTATATGCATTCAATGAGCTTCATATATGGTGTGGATCCAATCATTGATCACTACAATGGTATGGTTGACATCTATTCTCGTCTTTGGACAATTGTAGGAGCCACTTAAAGCGATCTGATCTATGTCATTTGAACCCGATGTGATGAGTAGGTCTTTGTCTTGAAACATGCATAGAAAGTTCAAGTATATGTTTAGTTTCATTGTATAAAGAACTTACACTCATGGTATTGAGATGGTTTTAATGAATGCTTCTAGTTAAGCGATGCAAGAGACGCCTTGTCAATCACTTCCAAAAAAACCAACCTGGAAGTAATTTTAAAAACATCAAGAAAATACGGGTAGATCTTAGAGGTGAAGAAGCTGCAAGAATTATAGAAGATGTTTGACAATATGAAACATGTCTTTGCTAAAATAACTAATGAAAGTAAATTCCACAAGATCAAACCAATGATCTGAATTAGAAGGAATTAGCATGTCATCTCTATTAATAGACCAAGAGAGATCTATACTTGACGATGAAGGAAGTACTTACAACAATGAGTTTACTTTCATTTTTTGGCCTCTTTGCGACTTTGATTGCAACAATGATTTAAATGATGAGGCAACTCTTTTGCGATCCATACGAAATAATCTAAAACACTAAAAGTGTGGTGATAGGCACATCATAAAAGTGACCACAAGAGGCACAAGTGGTATTCTTGAGATTTGGCAAATAATGGCGAGAAAAATACCTTAGCATAAGAAGCTTCTTTTGCCAACTTCTTCTTTTCTAAACGCAACCCGTTGTTCTCTTCTACGAGCTTAATGTGTTCCAGCCTTAGCTTCTCAATCTCAATTTCATGTTAGCATGTGTAATAAAGCGATATGAAACGACCCAAAAGTCGGTTCGTCGGTACAAGAACGGAAGCAACACATAGGTTCAAGTTTCAACCACTTCGCATATGTTTAACTGTGTAGTTCTATTAAATATACTACAATTAGCATGTGAAGCATCTCATCCAAGTAAGCTCATAAGGACCATCTTTACCCCATAAACACTTTGAAAAAGTGATGACAGATTCAGTCAAGTAAATATATTCGCATGAATTAATAGTTTTTTGAAGGATAAACAACTCACCTAGTTCACTCTTGCCATTTTCAGTGTCGCTTCCATGAACAACATTCTTGCTCAAGCATTCATAATAGGCTTTTAGCCGATTTATAGCAAATAAAATATACTAAAATGAACTCCCAAAAAGAACCAAGAAACATTGGGAAAATAAAAGCAAAGAAAATGAAAACACAAAACAGAGACATAAATGGAGGACTAACCTTCTGTTTGAACAGTTAAATCCCCTCTAATGGTGCTGGTGAGCTCGTAGAGGATTTGTAGCTCATATAAGTTTACGCGCCGATGCAACAACCCCTACACCCTCCCAAGCCTAGGACAATAAAGAAAAAGTTTGAAAGTGTATTCTTGGATAAAAATACACAATTTTCCACCCTATAAGAATTGAAGATAGGTTTGTAAGTTGAAAAAGCAAACAAACAAAAAGGTGGCATCATTTGTTGAACTACTATACATGTTATCTCGCTCCTCCAAATTATTGAACACTTTTCACATACTTTATGCTTGGTGGTCGGTTGAGCCTCCAACCAATTTTGTTAAAAGCTGGATGTTGTAAAGAGCATCTTCCAACTTTGCTATATGCTCCAACAATGGATTCATGTGCTCTGCAAACATATAGAAATAAACAAAAGTGAAAGCTCATTATATTCACTCTTAGGTCGCTAGAAAGAGAACATGACATGAAGAAAAGGTTCCTACCATCGTTATATTGACTCTTAGTCACTTAGGCTTGGTCGAGAGGCTCGAGACTATATGCATTCAATGAGCTCCATATATGGTGTGGATCCAATCATTGATCACTACAATGGTATGGTTAACATCTATTCTCGTCTTTGGACAATTGTAGGAGCCACTTAAACCGATACGATCTATGTCATTTGAACCCGATGTGATGAGTAGGTCTTTGTCTTGAAACATGCATAGAAAGTTCAAGTATATGTTTAGTTTCATTGTATAAAGAACTTAAACTCATGGTATTGAGATGGTTTTAATGAATGCTTCTAGTTAAGCGATGCAAGAGACGCCTTGTCAATCACTTCCAAAAAAACCAACCTGGAAGTAATTTTAAAAACATCAAGAAAATATAGGTAGATGCTAGAGGTGAAGAAGCGCAAGAATTATAGAAGATGTTTGACAATATGAAGCATGTCTTTGCTAAAATAACTAATGAAAGTAAATTCCACAAGATCAAACCAATGATTTGAATTAGAAGGAATTAGCATGTCATCTCTATTAATAGACCAAGAGAGATCTATACTTGACTATGAAGGAAATACTTACAACAATGAGTTTACTTTCATTTTTTGGCCTCTTTGCGACTTTGATTGCAACAATGATTTAAATGATGAGGCAACTCTTTTGCGATCCATCTGAAATAATCTAAAACACTAAAAGTGTGGCTGATAGGCACATCATAAAAGTGACCACAAGAGGCACAAGCTGGTATTCTTGAGATTTGGCAAATAATGGCAGAAAAATACCTTAGCATAAGAAGCTTCTTCCGCCAACTTCTTCTTTTCTAAACGCAATCCGTCGTTCTCTTCTACGAGCTTAATATGTTCCAGCCTTAGCTTCTCAATCTCAATTTCATGTTAGCATAAATCAAAGGAATACATAGTTACCTTTTCTAAATTAATATGGAGGATGGCGATGGCCATCATTAGAAACTTAACATAGTGCAGGACACAAACACTCGAATGGCGGAAAAGGATTCTCCTTACTGTCCACCCACATCCCACAATATCTTATCCTCTCGGAGCATTGAAGACATAGTGTATTGCAACCGTAAGCTCCACCACCGCAAGACTTGCTTTAAACGGTCGCCGTATCTTTGATGTTATAAAAGACAACTCGAGCGAATCTCATCGCTAATTGTTTTAGCTCCCTGCACAATGATAACTTTTAGCGAGAAGATGGTGGTAGTAAAAAGACTATGATAGATAAAGACGTAAAGTATCACAAGGTTATGAGTCATACCTTTGCAGATAAGTTCTTCAAGTGCTTTGGGTTTTCAACCATATCAAGTATGGGTGTGGACCTTCTCCCAAAAGAAATCACCGACATCGGGTAGAGCGCTTACTTGCACAATTAATGTTGAAGCGGGAAATAAAAGATAATTTAATGATAGATCAAACAAGCAAGATTATTTAGCTTATAAATCCATTCACATGGAATCAAGTGCTAATGATCTATATTATCTCGTGAGTCTCGGCCAAAGTAAATGATTTGGCATCATTTTACAAGATGTCTTGGTTTGCTAAACTCTAAAAGTATGAAATCAACATCTCGGGTAGAGAGAGCCAACGGTGGCAAACAAAGAGAGCATGCTTCATTCAATTATTAATGACAAATTCCTTAGAAAACTCTCTAAAACATACTCTTTGTTCTTAAATAGAATTTTCAAAACATAAATGTTATGTGAACTTGATATGTATTCTTGGATCATGCTCTTAATTAGTATATTGTGACACTTTGAAAGAGTTAAGTGAGGCAATCCAATGGGTCGAAGCTCGCACATACTGGTGTGAAGTCCCCCACTAAGTCCAAGGATCAACAAGATTTCTTCATACATTCACAACTTAGTAGTCGATAAAATAAGCGAAAGAGGCTTATCACTACCGGTTGCTTCAAAGGCCCGGAAAACGCATATGATGGTTCCATCAGGCAACCATGAGAATTCTAAAGATATGAATTTTGTATTGCATACTAATGTCGCGAGCAAGCAACTTGCAACTTATGATAGTTCTATTCGAACATAATTGAAACCTAAGACTCATAATATCGCTAAGCTGCGAAGCTCAGAGCAATCCTTGTTTCATTCGTTGTGCCCATTTAGTTAGTCTACAAGTGCTTGAATTGAATGGGTACTCATCTTCCACTCTTGTGCATCAGGAAAACATAATAGACAAAGTAATCACACGTCAAAAACGGAGTGGCGAGCAACAAGCCAAACGCCAAATGCGGTCACTTATGGCGCATCCATTCGCCAACCAATC
Organism: Stephania yunnanensis; assembly: GCA_039657365.1. Classification (NCBI taxonomy): domain Eukaryota; kingdom Viridiplantae; phylum Streptophyta; class Magnoliopsida; order Ranunculales; family Menispermaceae; genus Stephania; species Stephania yunnanensis. The sequence goes on along the minus strand of CM077588.1, from coordinate 50,839,755 downwards.
GGGTACATGTCAAGTGGCATTCTTTCCCATTGGTACCATATTCACACTAAACAATGGAGCAATAAACAACAAGGCATTTTTAAGTACGCAATCATATTAGCAAAACAAAAGCATACATGGGGAAACAAAAACACAACGTAACAGTGAAAAAGGAAACTACATTTCATACCAAATTGAGACATGTTCGAGATATCATGAAATCCATAAAAAACTTTTTTTACCGATATCCGTGGTATCCGAGCGACCGACCCGACTATTGCCACGAGACCAAGTGCAATTAGCCTAAGCGTGCCTAAGTGGCTCGGACAATCTTGCGCAAAGCGATGGGGGAATCGAAAACTTTTAAGTAATAAATACAAAAACTTCTAAATCGATCACAAGTAAATGATTGTAATCAAAATTAAGAAATCACAAACAAGTACTAAATATGATACCTTTGAAGAACCGAATGAAACAGATCTTGAGTAGAGATTCAACAACTCCAAAGCTTCACCTCTTAAAGGGCAAGTAACAAGAAGTCCTCAAAAACCCATAATCAGTATCCAAAACCCCCAACTTCTCTTTAACAAAGTTCCCAAATGGGTATTGCCCGAAACACTACCCATAACTATACCAACAAAAAAACCCAAAATCCAACCTCAATAACAACTACAAAACCTCGCTAATCAACCAACCTAACATAGTATATATTGTTTTTCTTTGGAGTAACGTGAGAGAGAGACGTGAAAGAAGAGGAAGAAGAGATCGGAAGAGACGCGAGAAAAAAGAGAAAAATTGTGTGGGAGCGGGACAAAAAAAGTAAATTTGCTTACGACTCAAAAATTGGTGATTCGTGCTTTTATATATATGATAGATATATATATTTTTATTTTTATTTTTCTTATTTTCTTTTAATTTCAAAATCAAAAGTGTCCTTGAGATTCGTGTTGCACGCATCTCGAGGCATCAACCTGCCTCATTTAAAATCTAAATACTCGCGCTACACGCAACACGAAGCGTATCCAACATTAAAATCCTTATAGCCAATATTACGCCACTATCTCGATCCCACGTCGACACGCGACTTGAGGCGCGTCCCCGTTCGTGTTTCGGCTAACAAAATTCCTCCCATAGTTAGAGCATTATCATCTCAAATTGAATTCGGACATACGTATTTCGACGAGTGGGTCCCACACACGACCTTGACTTGACACGTGACACAAATCAAATTTTCGGGCCGTTACAAATGTGAACTTTGTATCATAATTTCTACTTGTCTGAAGTGTTTCACAATTTCATGAAATGGGTCAATTGTTGTTTTAAGTAGTGGGCATTTAGAGAAACTCGAGATTTTGGTACTCAAATGCTTCATTGGACGACAATGGTGACAATTGTGACTTTTGTTTTTTGAAAGTTTTGATTTTTATTGTTGTTCTCTGTGTAGGCGTTTATTTGCGTTTATTTGCGGGAATGTTTAATCAGAGACTTTAAAGAACACTGCTGGTAAAATCTCTATTAATAACACTGCTGGTTATTTGTTTATATCTTTTTTATAAGATATTTTTTTATATCTAGAATTGCTTTTGTTGATACATGGCCAATTGTTAAATTTCTCCTTGATACATTCTTTGCTTGCCATTGTTGAGCTGTCCATATCCTGAAATTGATGGCACACTTCAGTTCAGCTGATAAAGAAATGACTTGCTACATTTTAGCTAGTTGGCTATCAAGAATAGAGTCTAATGGCAAATCAAACATGGAAACTGAAGGTAAAATCTCTTTAAGCCCTTGATGATTATTGTTTTTTTTTCTACAGTGTTGCATTCATCGTAGATTACGTGATCATCCTAGTTCACGATCTTACTGAAATTAGCAGTCTTTTAATTAAATGATAGAATTTGATCCGTCGCACAGACCCAAAGATGTCATGTAATTTAGTAGTTAAAACAATCCATAATAGCCTTTCCGAGGATTTTTTTGTTGAACTATATATTTATGGGAACCATCAGAAGTTTCTATATTAGTATCATTAGCAATAACTTCATTGAAATGAAACAACTTGGTCTTTGGAACTGCCATATTCGTTTTTATGTTCTTTCTTGCTTACTACCACTTTGTGCCTTTTTTTTTAGTTGAGCTTAATTTTACTGTAATGAATTATTTCCTATTCTCTTGCTCATATTTCTTGCTTAGAGCCGTATTTGGAGCGATTTCTCATTTGCTCTCAACTCTCAAGGTAACTTCGACCATCTATCGACATGAATGCATCTTAGTTGGTCATGACAGCTTTCATGCTATGTAGAATTTATTGAAGCATCAAATTAGGTATTGAACTTCAATGATTTTAAGTTGGTCATGACAACTTAATTGAGTTCATCAAAGTAGTAGTACTACTACAGTTGAAGAAGAGTTCATCAAAACTTATGTTCTTACGATGATAATTCGACTTGGGGGAAGCGATTCCATACTAGTCTATACTTCCTCCTATTCCCCCTCTGGCATCATGGTCGTCTTCAAATGTGAACGCGACATCCGATGCAGTGCATCTACTTGTTTTCATTGTCTCTCCAAAAGATTGTTGTTGATGTTGCTACTGCTTTGTTAATGAGTCAAACTCAATAAAGGATTTTGTGAATGAATGAATGAATGAATGAATATGTCTTGCTCATTTTCCAGGGAAGGATGATAAGTCGAGGATGAAGGCCGCGCTGATTGTTGTTCCGTTGGTTGAAGGTGTACTTCTCCTATTTGCCTTCCATGTTACCTATCCAATGCTAAGGAGAAAGATAAATAAAGGGCAAAACATTTCAGGAATAATTGGTAATGTTAAACTAAAAATCATTTTTGATCTTAAAACTATCAATATGTTTAGTTATTGTACATGAGATGACATTGAATGCGCGGCCTCAGAGTTTCTTGATCCCAAAACTATATCAAAGAATTTATGCAGGTTTTAATTTGCATGAATACTACAACTCCAAAAAACTCTTGTTCATGTGTGTTATGAATAAGGGAGGGCATCTGCTTTCATAACCTTTTCATGTTCTCATGCAAGGTTAGATTATATGGTTGGTATTCAAACTCATTAAACAATTACATTTTTATGTTGAAGGAATCATTGATGTTCTTCCATTGTGTACATTTTTATGTTGAAGGAATCACTGATGTTCTTCCATTGTGTTTATTTCCAAATATGCTGGCGTTGTTACTGTTGAAGGAATCACTATGTTCTTGAGGTTCCTGCTTCCTTTTTTGTCGATGGAATCGTTGTTGTTCATTATTCAATATTTGTTTGATTTTCGATCATTTTAGCGGGTTTCGTGAAATGTGTGGCTATTGATTTGTTGTTTTCTTGATTGGTTGTAGAACATTGCGAATTTCTTGATGAAATAATAATATTGCGAGTGGAATATAGATTTGTTATATTTTTAATTGAAAATGGAAATGAAAATTAATTATGGGCATTTTCGGCTATTATTTTTTTAAATTACATTTGATAGGGGTTTGAAACCCCTATGTAAGCCTTTGAAGATAATAAAAAGGTTTCAAACCCCTATGAAATCACTACAATTGATAGGGGTTTGAAACCCCTATGTAAGCCTCTTAAGATATTATAGAGGTTTCAATATGAAATAGCCAAGATTTGATAGAGACTTGAAACCCCTATGTAAGCTTTGAAGATATGATAATGCCTTAAAAGATAACACTTTTCATAGAGGTCAAAAACCTCTATCAAAAGTTGAATTTGTTCTAGTGATTTTCAACAAAAAATCGCACATTCCATACAAGTCCATACATGTCCATCAACAAACATATGTTCACATATGACCATCCACCAAAAACACAATGAAACACTTGAACTCAATCAAAATTATGAATCTAAGTTCATCTCGAAACTTAAAACAACATGAAAAGGTTTCAACTCTATTTCGTTTCATTCCAAATTTGGGGGTGGTTTTGCAGTTTGGTGAACTGCGGTTTTCTATTAATGAAACCCACCTCCAAACCGCGGAATAATGGTTTTCAACTTTTCTAAACCGTCCGCAAATCGCTAGTTTAAAAAATCAGACCAGACCATGAGCTTTGGATGGTTTGTGCGGTTTTGCATAGACCACTGCCTACCCCTACTACCAATAGCAAAGCACCACGCGTATGATATATGTTATATTTTTATAGTTTTCCCTCCCACTTTTATTGTTACACGTGGCACTTTGTTGTTAGTAGGCATTACCAACTGATCACACTCCTAACATTAGCAAATCCCCTCTCCAACGAGTGATAGCTTAATGGTTTGATATAGGGGTTTCAATTTTTTGTCTGGCCTGCAGGCTCAATTTTGTCCGATTCGAAAAAAACGGTTTGAACAATATTTTTTAAAATATAGGTCGGGTCTGGATAAGGCTTTGATGTCTAAATTAAAATCCGGTCCAAGTCTGGACAAGACCCTCTAAGTCCGAATTCGGCCTGGATTCCAAAAGATACCTATTTTATTTTGAAAATATACTTCCATACATTGCATAATTTACAAAAACAACAATAGAAATAAAAGAAACTACATAGCTTGTATATAAATGTAATATTTTAGTTTTGAGACTTAGTTAAATTGCTTGAGATTACATTATGCATTTTGTCTTTTGACAAAAAAATATTATTATGTTTTGTAATTTAAAATATTAATGCTACTTGAACATTAATTTTTAAAATTATATTAGATTAGATTATATTACGAAGAATTTACAATGATTTTAATAATTAAAAAAGCTTTTAATCATAAAATAATTTTTAAGAAACTCGACAAAATGCAGACATTTGAACAACTCAAATTAAAAGTAAATCGGGTTTAGGTAAGACATACTTGTTCAAATTTACAACCGGGCTGGGCTTGGACAATACAAATGCTCGTTTATATCAAAGGCGACCGGACCCGAATTTGTTCAGATCCGAAAAATTGGCACCAATAGTTTGATACGTGGATATTAGAGATAAAGTTAATGGTTTAAGTCCCTCAAGTCCCTTTGCATGTTTAGAGGTGTTTATTAAAAAGAAAAGGAAAAGGAGAGGGAATAATTGCATGTAACCAGCCTTCTATTCATATAATATTATCCACGAAGCCTTTAGATGTTAATTCTTTTTTATTAATCATGAGAATCCATACACTTGTCTACGCGGGTTTAAAATTGCGAAAAAGACCACTAGTGGCCCAATACTTAGTTGTCGCAAAAAATAGAACTCAATACCATATATCTATCCGACACGGTCTTAACTTTGCCTTTACCAGAGTTGCATTATGGAACAACTTTTGGCTGTCTTTTTCTGATTCGAAAAACAACCAATCAAAACAAGGAACCTTTGGTGTGGTCTTAACACTACAAAACATTGTGTGTTTAGCGACATTAATTTAGTCATTTAACGACATTAATTAGTGTCTCTAAAAAACTTACCCACGCATTATAAAGTGTCGCCACTTGTGTTGGTAAAAGTGATGTCGCCCCATTTTTTAGCGATGCAAAATGTATGTGTTGGTAATATTTATTTAAGACATTTTTGAAATAATTTTCCTTAACGTAGGGACATTTTTTTATTTATGTGTCTTTAATTTTAGGACATTTATTTCTTACGCGTCTCCAATTTGAAGACACTATTTATTTATGCATCCCTAAATTAAGAACATTTGTAAGCTTAGCGTTCTTAACTTGACAACACTTGTTCACTTAATGTCTCCAATTAGCAACCCTTACATACTTAATGTCTTTAAATTAACAACACTTGTGCACTTAATATCTCCAAATTAGCAACTATTACACACTTAATGTCTTTAAATCGACAACATTTGTGCACTTAATGTCTCCAAATTAGCAACCTTTAAACACTTAGTGTCCTTAAATTGACAACACTTGTGCACTTAATGTCTCCAAATTAGCAACTTTTACACATTTAGTGTCTTTAAATTGACAACGTTTATTCACTTAATGTCTCCAAATTAGCAACCTTTACATACTTAATGTCCTTAAATTGACAACACTTGTGTACTTAATGTCTCCAAATTAGCAATCTTATTATTATTATTATTATTATTATTATTATTATTATTATTATTATTATTATTATTATTATCATTATCATTATTATTATTATTATTTGTAGATATAAATTAAAACAAATTAACATAAAGAAAGACAAATAAAAACAATTTATATACTTTTCGATTATTTTTCAATTCAAAAGAGAACTACTATACATTCTCAAAAATATATTTTTACTTACAATGATATCAACATGTATACTAAAAAGATAGAAACTTCCAACTATGCAAAGCAAAAGTATAAGATGATATTTTTGAATTGATATGCTCATCTTTCTCAACATTACCACCGTACCAAAAACCTCATGTTCAACACTTTTCTACTACTGCAAAACAAACAAAATCAACACAAACACAATTAAATCAAGATATATATGAGTCAAAATCATGAGGTAGTCAATATCATCATAAACCACTTTTTCAATATACATAATGAATTGGGCAAACTAACATACATAACCATATATATGTAATTTTCATGAACATCTCGCCACTCAACAATAAGCAAATGTAATACCAAACAAGCCTAAAGTCAAATCATAAACTCTCAAACCAATAAAAATGATATATTAATTACTAGACATACATATACGGCTAAAATCTCTATAACTTGAAAATGTCAACTATACATGCAAACTTGTCTTAGTCCTTCAATGTAAATATACATTCATCATTGCATTTTTTTTCTTTAGTACTTGCATGCTTTCAAAGTAATTAAAGGGAAAATTCTAATACACATGCTTTCAAAGTAATTAACAATAGGGCCTAATCAAACAGTCAATTAGGACATGATTTAAAAATCAACTTATTACAATAAGACATCACCGATCAAGATCAACGTATTATTAATTTGCTTGACGTGAAACTAATTATTTTAGATTAACAATTAGTTCAAGTCAATTACAAGAGATAAAAAGAAACTACTGGCTATTTTAATAAGCATGAAAGTTTAATAAGAAAAATTAAGAAATTTAAGAAATTCACAAACTTGGTCATCAATGGAAATGACATTGTTTTCAGGTGTTGGAGAAAGATCACCCAGAAACCCCCTAATAGTTCACAAAAGAGAGTTAAGATGGGATTTAATAAATGCACAAACATCATTGGAAAGTGAAAGAATGGTTGAAATGAACATCCAACCCGTGAAAATAGCTTTTGAAAGAGTTGGTGCGAAACTCATCCATATCCCTTGTGACACTGTTCAACCTTCTTTCATGTTCATTTGTGACATTGTTTAACCTTTCTTCATAGGCTTTAGTCACACTGTTCAACTTTTCGTCATAGTCTATCTTCATTGCGGTTGATTTTCTCTTGTAGTCCTCCTTCATACTCCTATCTTTGCCTCATAAAGGGAATGTATATTCTCCATTTGGTGTTGAAGCCTATCTACTTCAAATTAAGATGCCCTTTTTTGTCGTAATTCACCAGAAAGTTGTGTAGGTGTGACCCCCAATCCATAGCTTCTTACCCTCCCATACTTGTCTTCTTTGAAAATCGAGGCAAATACAACTTTTTCTATATCGTAAGCACTATGATTTTCCACTGTCGATGCATGTTCTTCAACAAGATTGATCGCTTTCTCCGCTAATTCTTGTGCCTATCTATTGATGAAATTCCCATCTTTTCGTTTATGGTGACAAAAAAAAACTCAACTCTCCCTGGCCTTTTCTTTTAGGTCATCTCCTTTGGCAACATAAAACAAAAAGATTAATTAATCTCAAGACTGAATATATATATTAAGTAGAAAGTAGTAGAGAACTCACATAATCATGTCTAACTCTAGCAAAGCTTTTGGACCTAGCCGTATGTGGCGTCTTATAGTATGTTCGTGCCGCTTTACCCCTTTCAGAAAGATGCTTTAAGAAAATATAGAAAAGATGACGTATCACATTTATGATCCAATTCCATTAAAACACATGTTTGGAAAATGCGAGTGATTCCATTAGCAAATAAATGTAAGAGGATAAGACAGAACAACTGATATCCAAATAGTGTACCATAATTTTTACCTTTGATTTTTCAGAAAACCAATAGTGTACCATAGCTTTCCACTGATTAGGAAAGAATCCGATCGGAATTGATTTTTCAATCTCCTCTCTAGCCTTGGAAGCCTTAAAATGCTTAGACTTTAGTTCATGCTTGTGCTCCTTCCATTTGCGCGCAACAGACTGAAGGATCCACTTCTCTACTCCACCATCATTAGGGACCTCAAAGAACCACTTTTGCAATATAGAGGTGATCAAATAAATCAAAATAAATATGTATTCAGACATTAAGGAAACCTCTTTTTCAATCTCTTATTCCTATCTCATTATATCAAAATTTATTTATTTATGTATACCGATCAAATTCGTGAAATAACATATCAATTTACCTTGGTAAAATTTATCAAAGCTTGCTTATCCTCCTTAAACATCAACCTTCAATCCATCCATTCAATGGAATAATGTTCCTTTTTCCTTGTAATTGTTCCCAACCATCCACCTAAAATCCCTCATCATCTTTTAATTGGTTGGCCATACTCATTAAACTCAACCACAATTCTTTGGGCTTCGGGCAAACTAGAGACATCCTAGCGCGTGTGAGTCCTTGCTTTTTTCGCACAATCCCTTGATTATCTATAAAAATCTCCAATCAAACATAAAAAAGAAAGGAATCATATAATATTTACTAACATTGGCATAGCAAATATCATAGTGTCTTAACAACAACAAGACAACAAACAATTGATATTTACCTCTTACTTCTACATCATCATATAAGTCATTTTCAACCTCATCTTGTGTTTCATTGTCAGTGCGTTGATCCTCACTTGGTGGTTAAGTCTAATCATTGTCAAAGCTTTGTAAATTTTCATCTGTGTTTGTTAACACACAGTCCTACAAGACGCTTTTTAATCATATCTAACAACCTACACACAAGTCACAAATCGATTCGATCAATTAATTCTATAATTGCAATTGAGAAGTTGAAAAAAATACAAAAGTATAAAATAAAATTATTTTTCAAAAGTGATAATAAAAACAGTCAAAGATAGCTAAATATTAGATTCTGAAAACTAAATATGCAAGTGATTTGTCACCAAATAACAAATCCTATAAGTTTGCCAAACATTTGATTCATGAAGTTCAATCTTTACATGTTGGCCAACAATAACATTATACTTTTAGTACAGCTAGTAGAGAATCAGAGAAAAATGTATTGGCATTGACCGATAATTTAGTTATGCATAGTTCTTTTACCTCTTCAGCTAAAAGAGAAAAGAAAGACATGCGGTGGCAAATACTCTTGCTCATCGAAATTTTGCTAGTTGAATTGCAAAAGCACTAGCCGCACTTGCTCTTCCATGAACCTGCAACAAGTCAAGCAGACCTTTCATAGTTCAAAAATAGAAATGATTCATTCATTCGTCAGTTGCAAAGAAGTCCAAAACTTCAATGTATTTCCCATGCTTTCCTACTAGTCGCAAATCAATTTGATCAATTAATAGCCTTGATCTTATTAAACATAACTCAACTGAACACTATAAGGTCAATTGAAGCTGCTTAAGTCGAAACTTGTTTATTAGAGATCAACTCAACACTGATGTATAAGGTATAACACTAATTCGAATAATGAAAAACATTTTGAAGACATAGCTCAATGTCACCATATCAGTGTCTATCAACATCATTACAATTGTGGGGTTGGCTAGAGAAAGTGAACCAGAATTATAAGAGCCAAAGTTGAATGGTCAATTTAACAAACAAAGGTGATCAACATGTGGTACATTATTAATCTAAGTTTTCGAAAATAATTAGAATAAGAATTTCCATGTGCTTTAGAAACCATTTCATAATCAAGTCAGACATATAAGTAAACAATTTATATGTTATTATCAGTTCAACATTGTATTAAATATAAATTCACTTATGCACTTTACCTAATTTGAATCTCTATAAAACTAATTCCAAGCTAAGCAGTCTAAGACTGAAACTAAGAGCTTAGGCTATAACTGAGGATTTCGCGGCCAATCTGTACATATAAGAAGCATATTAGTATGTGTAGCTGCTTAAGAGCAAGTGCCTTGTAGAGTAAAAGAAACCTAAGCTCTGTTAATACAAGAAGTGGAGAGAGAAATACATAGAGAGGTCATCAGTTCTTTAAAGAAATACATAGATATGTCATAAGTTCTCATGGCACTTGTATATTGCATTTTCCTATTATTTTACCTAAGAAGAATGATAATTACAATTTTTTCGAGTTGTAATAAGTTTCGGTTTTTTCAAAGATTGGATGTCAATTGAAGCTGCTTAAGTCGAAAAAATCAAGATCACAAAAGCATGAAAATTGTAGTTTATTTCATCAAGTTGTGTCTTCATCCTCTATCTATGGCAATGGTGGCAAAGCGAACAAAGAAAACGTCAATGCATTTTTCATGATTTCTCAAAGCCATTCAATTCATAACTTAATTACAATCAAAATCGATTCAATCATCTAAATCATGACATAATTGAATGAATTCATGAATCATGACATACCGAATAGAAACACAAAACCTTAATTAATTAAAAAAACAAACAAACCAATAGTAAAACACTCACAAACCCTAACTAAAAGACTAACTAACTAACTAACGGTGATCTCCGATGGAACCATCACGACATACGAGAGAGAGAGAGAGAGAGAGAGAGAGAGAGAGAGAGAGAGAGAGAGAGAGAGAGAGAGAGAGAGAGAGAGAGAGAGAGAGAGAGAGAGAGAAAAAAGCTCAAGACTTTCCTTACCGGCGCCATTCATGGCTAAAGCGCCGATTGCAGATATAAATGTAAAACATATACAAATGTAACCTCGTTGGGGAATGGAAGAGAGTGCAAGAGATCGAATCGTACCTGAGCGAGAGAGAGGAAATGCGAGAGAGAGGAAATGTTTTGGTGAGTTGCTTAATTGAAATGGAATGTTGATGTGGGGGCATATATTTAGAGAGAGATGAAGCTTCGCGACAGAGAGGAAATGCGAGAGAGAGGAAATGAAATGTTTTAAATGGGAACTCAGTTTTTAAACCACTATCTAATAATCTCTAACCCTTCTAGGTCTTAAAGATGAAGCTGAGTCATATGTATATTTTCACTATCTAATAATTTGTAACCCTTCTAGGTCTTAAAGATGGAATGTTGATGCAAAGGGTGAACTGAGCTTCCATGTCAAGACATTCTCATACCATTGGCTAATTAGGTAATTAGGAAACACGAAAACCACTAAGAGAGTGCGTCAAGCAGATGCGAAATAAAAATATAAGCTTTCCTCCTCAATTGCCTGTTAACTGGCCTGGTAACGTCAATTTACCCAATCTCAAGGTTTTGTAACTTTCTGGAGTTTCCTTCGGAGATCTCAACATTGCCAGTAAGTTCATTTTGATATCCTATCTCTTTTTAACCTTAAAAGTACTTTTTGTTACCAAATTGCCTACGCGTAAGTTCTTGTTGACGCACAATTAAATATTTCTCCTGTGATGTGGTCTTTTGAACTGAGTTTTCATTTGTAAACATGCTAAATTTGCTATGGATTTTTTCATAGGAACAATAAAACTTTTGCCCCTGGGAGATTCTTCAAATTTTGGAAGCAGTTCACAGTGTGGAAGATAGAAAAACTGAGATAGACAAACTCCAAATTCCCACGATGTAATTATAATGATTAGTCAGAAGAGAGAAGAGCAAGCAACAGCAAAAACATTATGCAAATGATTAGTGGTAAAACGAAAGAACAGATGATCATAAGCAAGACGGCGAAGTTGTATGGAAGGGTTCTCGTATAAATTACTTTTTGCAAAAAATAAACCTCAATGTACATGTTATGCAGCATAAACATATAAGTAAATGCTAAGAATGCACACAGTAATCTTCTAGGATGAACGAAATTGCATAGTACTTAACAAGCCCTTGTAAGCACCGAAAACTTGAGCAACAGATCCGATCTCGACCATACGTGATAGAACAAGAGAAGAATAGCAAGACCATGGCCCTTCGGATGTAATATCCACATACGTCCATCTTTGAAAGATAGGTGGGAGCCTCAAGATTAAATCTTTTGATGAGAAGAATTTCTAAGAAGTTTGTTGAATTTGGGTCATCTACTAGAACAACTTTCTCATCCTTTCAGCCGACAGTGATGCCCTCTCGTTTGTTGGTTTTAGAATAAGAGCCATTTTAAAATCCGCAAAACATAACCAACAAAAACAAACTTAAGAACATTCAGAGAGCTGTTGTATTAGCCAATTGCGTTATAGAAAACCAAGAAACTGTCACAAGCACTAATGACTCCCGCTACTTGTTGGATGGAAAGGCAACACGACAAATTAACCATTAAAAAACTTTATGTCGCGCATAGGGGAAAAAATGCAGAACCTTCAATGGCATCCTTGTAATAACCAAGCATCTCCCATGTTGTTCCCCTTCGCAAGTAGGCTTTGACATTCTGATTTGGAAGTAGTCATGATTAAGTAAGCAAAATTTTCTCAATTATCAAGTTTTCATGATACAAATTATCAATGTATAAATGAATACTTCTAACACATCTAAAAAGAATTGCAACATAAGAAAATGTCGTTTCAGGCTAAGAAGTTATTTGATAGGTGGCCAGTTTTTCTCTTAAAAGAATTTCTTATAAAAAACTACACATAATTTCTCATTTTGCACATTCATGCTGGTTTTTATTTTGGTCAAATCAATACTAGCAATGCGCACGCATAAAAAGATAGTTGTGCAAGTTCATGTGGCTTAAAAAATAGTACTAAATGCAAGTCTTAGGCAATCCTGTACTTTCGAAAGAATGCTACTCAAACTTATTTATAAAGAGTAATGACCACCAAAATAATACCCCAAATTAAACAAACCAATAACAACTAAGAGGCAAACATAAGCGATTCCTGAAATTATTTTTGAACTCAGAGAGGGTACCTATTAGTTCATACTTTAGAAAGAGTTATATATAACACTGAAATATCTAGAAATGCAAATTACTGGACTACCGAAACTAATTTTTTTATCGAGGGTGATGGCCATATTGCAATATATCTTAGCTTGAAGAAAGCTGGAGAGAACAGGTCAAAGTAATCAATTACACACTGTAAAAGTACGTCTAGATTCAACCAAAAAAATAGTATGTATAGAAGAATTCATAGAAAATAGTAGTACCTTCCAAGCTCTAGATATGCCGCAGCTCGATTACCATATTATGTTGCATTCTTGCCATTAAGTTTGATTGCTTCAGTATAAAAGCTGATGGCTTTCTGGTACTGTTTATCTTTGTACATAAATGAAAAAAACTGAGGAAACACATAAGAATATATTATGCATAAAACACAAGACCGGTCAACAACAGTGAGGAATTCTTTCATTTTTAGGACTTTTTTTCAATAAGCCTTTCTTTTTAAGGCTTGCGCAACGCCATCTGCATCCTTTTCCAAATTAATTAACGCTTCAGTACCCACTATAAATTAAATGTAATGAAATAAGACATAAAACACAGTAAAGATAACAAAACCTCAGGACCCGTCCAAGCTGTGTTTGCCATCACAACTATGTTCTATTAAAGCATAAAGAATTTTGACTCCTATAAAAGTTGGATATCAAATGGCTTCATTGTTGGACCAACGGATTTACCATACATAATGCTACTGAACAATAGGCCCAACACCTTCCATGTGATTTTTTTTCAGAATTAAATATAAGTATTCACTAATCGGAAATCCAAAATTAGGGAAACTGGCCTTAAAAACTAAGAGCATACAAGTTGTAATTTAAACCCTACAATGAGAACTTATAGGATTCACATATCATTCCTTCTCAAAACGGAGGCTACTATTTGGATTAATAATTTTATAGAAAGGAGGTTAGAATACTTTATCTTCTGAAATTTGGTAGTTTCCACCCACAACAAATCACTCCAATTGTTGTACACTAGTATCCAAGCAACAAACGATAAAAACTAGTTCTAACCACTTTTTCTTTCTTAGATGGAAAAGGCAGATCACGTAAATTGATTGTTTCAACTTTTGAACTGATGAAATAAATCTCATTGCATTTTTCACTTAATGTAACATCAAGTTACTAATGATCATTACGGTAACTGAGAGAGCCGAGACATTTTGTAAGCAAAAGAAGCACCTAAAATGTCAGAAATAGGTATAAGAAGTTAATTACATGAGCTTTCCATAAAAAGAGAATATTGATACTTTGGTCAAGCTGACCGTAATGTAAAACAGCACGAACCTCAAAAACATATTCAAACACCAAATATATCCAACATCCAAAGAAGTGAAAAGAAGCACCAGCTTACAAAACACTTGCTTCTCTCTTTAGCTATAATTCAAACTTGACATTCCAACTGAACGTAGCGAGCGCTAATATTTGATATGCAACCCTAGCCTATAACGTCATTTGCAATTGCTTCTACATGCGAAAGAAAAGATAAAATCAGGACGGAAACTATTAAATAGCAAGTTGTGATCAGTAGAGATAACTTCTTTTAGTTAGTTAAATGTTTATGTTTATTACTTTTTTTTGTTTTCAATTGGTCAGTTCATGCTTGCTAAATGTATGATGCTTCCATCCGTTTTGAACTAGACAAATCATAGCAATTACAAAGGTTTTGATCCACAAGTACTTGGAAAATATGGGAATTAGATATTTCTTCACAAGAACTACTTGAACATAAGTCTTCATAAAAAGAAAAGAAAAAATTGTCAGTGAACATAGCAGATCAACACAAGGCTTCTTACAATGATTTGAAAGATATTTTGGGTTGGGAACATGAAGTGAAGTTCTTGCTTGTTATGCAGAGTTCTACCGCATAAATCAAAATCAGATGCTCATGACATGGAGGATGCAAAACTACGAAAATAAGCCATTTATTTCATTTTGAAATTGAAATAGACTAGATTATACAATTCTAAGTAAAATTGTGGAAAAACAAATAGACTAGATTATACAATTCTAAGTAACTCAAAAAGCCAATAGATGAGTACCATTGGTGGAAGCCACTGTAGTTGTACTATTCATCAATATCTTCTCTAACCCAATTGTTTCGCTCAACGTCAGAAGCAACCGTATTGTGAGGCATGCATTGTATGTAAGTGTCATCATCATCTTCAAAATGTGAGTTAACCCCCATATCATATAAATCTCTTGGCTTTGTATGAATCACTTGATACCATTCATTAAGCTTTGGGTCTTGCACATAAAACACTTGTTTCGCTTGAGATGAGAATACAAAGGGGTCATCTTGCAATGACTGAGCGGTATGAATTAATTTAGAGAAATTAACCAAAGCGCAACCATTAGCATCTTTTCTTAATCCCTTTGGTGATTTGATATCTACCCAATCACATTTGAACATCACAACCTTGAACAATCTATAGTAATCTATCTCAATTATATATGTAAGAACTTCATAATATGGAACCTCATCTACCACAACAGCTACTCCACTATTCTGGGTTTTTCTAAATCGTTCTCGACTTTTGGTATGAAATCTAAAGCCATTTATAATGAACCCACTTAATCTTTTGGAAATATTGTTTGGGCCTTTAGCAATAGAAATTAATTCCTTTGAAGCATTATTCTTTGTCATTCGCGAGACCTAAAACATCATACATAAGATATTTAAGAATGTTTTCTTTTAAAACATGCAACACTTTTATAAATAAAACAACAATGTATGTCCACTACTCACCTGGTTGCAAAACCATTATGGAAATATCTCTAATAGCCACTTTTGTTCAATTCGTTTGTTAGCTCGGTTTGGCCGATAAGCCCTTTTTGTACACTCAAAAACTCGCTAAAAGAATTTACAAATCAATTATGTTTCTATATAACAAAGAAAATAAATTAAATCATTTATTTTTAATAAACTTACTTATGATAAGGAGATATTTCGTCAAAGTGTAGCATCACATAATGATTGACTTGTGCTAATGTCAACTCATCAAGAACAATGCTTTCTGCTTTCCCCAAAATACGTCCTCCAATTATGAACATGAACTTTCCACTAGTATCAACACGATCAAAATTTCTTTGCGGACGATTAATCTTTATTTCTAGTCCTCCAAGATATCTTGAGCAAAATATCAAGCATTCATCTGCGCCTTCTACAATTGAACCTTTTGGATGTGCTTGATTTCGGACATGTGATTTTAAACACATCAAATCCCTTCAAACATAAGAATTTAGATAAAAGTTAATAAATAGTAACGCATTCGAAAATAGCAAATATTTTTATAAGTGAAAATATGAATAGTATATATATCACCTTTCAATTGGAAACATCCATCGGTACTGAACAGGACCTCCAAGTCTTGCTTCAGCAACCAAATGTATGGTTAAGCAAACCATAATGGTAAAAGAACTTGGAGGAAAGATCTTCTCTAGAAGACAAAATGTTTTAGGCACACTTGCTTGTAATTGGTCAAGCTCATGCACCTCAAGGGTTTTACAACATAATGACTTAAAAAATGATGAGAACTCAGAAACTAAGGAAACAATTTGAGGAGGCATGGATGCTCTTAATGCTATAGGAAGAATATCTTGCATTAATATATGACCATCGTGACTTTTAAGATTCGAGATTCTACGCTCTTTTAAGTTTACACACCTTGAAATGTTTGACGGATAACCATATGGAACCTTCAAGTTCTTTAACAACATTAAGAAAATTTCTTTTTCCTTCGAAGTCATTGTGTAAAATGCATGAGGCAAACGAATAACATTATTATTTCTACATATAGGATGGAGTTTGCGCCTTAAACCCAATTCCATCAAATCAAGCCTTGCTTTGTAGTTGTCTTTACTCTTGCCCTCAAGATTTAGTAAAGTGCCAATTAAATTGTCATAAATATTCTTCTCAATATGCATGACATCCAAATTGTGATGAAGAAAATTAAACTCCCAGTATGACAAGTTAAAGAATATACTCTTTTTCTTCCACAAACAAGGTGGCATAGAAGCACCTACACAGTCACCTTTTTCAGAATTGACAAAAGTCATGACGCCTCCATTAAAATCATCATTATCTTCAAAAACTTCTTGACGACTAGACATAAGTTCTTTTTTAGAGTTGTCAACTTGTACATTAGATCGTCTTTTATTTGTTTTCAAGGACTATCCATAAGAGAAAACAACACCATGCAATTGATTTAATATTTTTGTGCCAAAGATGTTAAAGGTCCTCCTCATAACTCCTCGGTGTCATCGAATAGATCTTTCTGGAATCTAAAAGGATGATCTTGATCCAACCATCTCCGATGGCCCATACAACAAAACTTGCCCCCATTTTTTAACCATCAAGAATAAGTCAATTCCTCGCGACACGAGCATGCAACTCGACCTTTAATGCTCCAACCAGACAAATTTGCAAAAGCAGAAAAGTCATTAATAGTCCATAAAAGTGCACCATGCAATTTGAGGTTTTACCCTGAATAGGCATCAAAGGCATCCACATCATCCCATAATTGCAATAATTATTTAATTAAAGGTTGTAAGAACACATCAATATCATTACCTAGCCTTTTTCTCATGGAATCACCATGGACAATATCAATGACGATTGTTTCATGCAAACCCAAGGTTTTAAATTATAAGGAACTAATACAACTAGAAAAGTACTATGTATAGTACTCATCATTCTGAAATGATTAAAACCGTCACTTGCTAAGCCAAGTCTTACACTACGAGGATTTGCTTCAAATTCAGGATGACGCTCATCAAAATGTTTCCGTGCCAAAGCATCGGCAAGGTGCCTTAACTTTCCATCTTTATTTTTCCTTTCTGCATGCCACCTCATTGATGTAGCTATTTTTGACGACATGTAAAGCCTTTTCAGCTTTGGAATCAATGGAAAATATCATAAGACTTTAGCAGGTTTTTTCTTTTTTTGTTTGTCATCATTACTTTCAAATGAATCTCCATCTTCATTTGTGACACTCATCCATTGTGAGGACAAACATTTTTTGCAAGACTCACAATTGGCATTCTCGATCACCTAATACAACTTGCAATCATTAGGACAAGAATCAATTTTTTGATATCCTAATCCTAAGTCCTTAATTATTTTCTTAGCCTCATAAGACGAGGATGGTAAAGAAGTTCCATTTGGAGATGCATCAATTAATAGCTCTAACAACATGCTAAATGACTTACCGACCATCCATTCAAACACTTCAGATGGTATAATCTCAATATAAATGAAGTCCGTGAGAGTTTCGTACACCCTTAATATAATTCATTATCACAATCTTCCATTAACATTTGCAACGGATTTTTATCTGAGTTTGTTGGTGATGGATTAACAAAAGAATGCTTATTCGTCACATTTTCTGGATTTTGCACTTCGGTGGGTAAGCCCATTGAAGGCATAGCACTAGTTGTAGGATTTGAAGTTCTCGTATTAACAACCCCAAAAACATCATGAAGAAGTTCTCGTACTTCAAAACCCCCGTCAATACTTGAAGGCACGACACTAGTTGTAGGATTTAAGTCATTAGTCTGCACACTTGATGAAGAGAAAATGGGTTCTCCATGAAACACCCAGTTGTTATATCCTTCTAACATACCATTCCATAATAACTATCCGTGAACTTTTTCAGAATCCAATAAATGTCTATTATAACATTTTTTACACGGGCAATAGATTGCTCCATTAACGGATGTTTTCTCAACAGCAGATTGTATGAACTGGGATACTCCGTCTAAATAAGCTCTGCTTGACCTTGACTCATTCATCCAACTTTTATCCATTTCTTTTCTACTTAATAAAATATCATAATCAATTAGACCAAAAACTTAAAAAAAAAAAGCTTCAAATAAATTACATATTTTTTCCAGCAAAACTTAATCATGATACACAGTAGGATTCAGTATGTAATTACCAATTAGTGTGAATCATTAACGTAGTTTGAATCACACTATAGTTAGTGTGAATAAAAACTAATCCAGATGCAATGCCTAGGTAGTAGCAAATATCATTGTTGATTGGTAGTTTTTATGGGAGAACATATTTGAGCTAGACAATGTAATCAAATCGTTGACTCTACTCCAATTGAATAACCAAATCAACTAATCAAACATAAATCCAAACCCTATGACTGCAAAAACCAGTACAAAATCGTCAAATCAACTAATCAAACACAAATCTAAACCCTAAAACAGCAAAAACAAGTATAGAATCACCAAATCAACTAATCTAATACAAATTCAAACCCTAAGACTGCAAAAATCAAATGGAAATCGAATGAATTCATGAGTTTGATGAGTTCGATGAAAGATGAACCGTGGCAATTTACAAACCAACATGCAAAAGATGGAAGGTCATTACTATAAGGAAAACACCACAACTGCCATATCCAAAGATCTGTCATATTGACAGTTAAAAACTAATTTTCAAAAAACACCTCCATTAATCCGTGACCGAGTAAGTAAAACAAAAAATTGCAAACACAACTAAACATGGTAAATCCGTGTGCAAGCTTCGCGATAAGCCTTATTTTTCGCAATTTCACCAAAATAGCGCTCAAGTTCCTTCACTATCATTCAAACTTCAATGAGATCACATTAAATGATAATATTAAATTGCCCAAGTCGGAAGTGACTTCTACGGCTCTATTATCAGTGAATGGAGCGAATTACGTATTTCTGATACTTGATTCACCTCGATATGACAACATCACAAACAAAATGAACAAAGTATTAACCTTTCCACTCCTAAAACTCACAATCACGACGAAACGGACATCAATCGTTAAACTAATTCAAACATTCCCACAAACTAACCACAACACGCGATAACACAAAATCTACTAAAAATTGAACCAATTCGACAGAAGTCTAAAAACCTAAGAGTGAGAATCAAAAGAAAAGGCGAGATTTCTAGGGGCTAGAGTGAGAGAGTGACTGACTGACTAACCAGAGCAATCAGGGAAGAACCAGACGTGGAGGCGGATGCTGTCGGAGGAGAAGAGCCAGACGTCTTCATAAGGGAAGCAGAGGTAGGATTGTTGGGGACGAAGGCGATATTGAGCCGGACACTCAAACCTTAGCAATGGAGTCAGCGACAGAGAAATCGTTGCCAATCTTTGGTTACACTAATTGAGCTCAAACGCATCTGAATTTGGTGTTGTAGTTGTTGTTTTTCATGTTCACATCTAAACCTTCTTTCAAAAAATGAAAACTACTACAAGTTGCTCCAGTCAACAACATATGGAAAAGCTTTAAAGCCTACATGGTTAGGCCATCGAGATCATATAGTATATGCTTTATATTTATTTTTACTTTTACATTTTTTTATGAACCCAAACGATTGTCCTCTTATAATTCAATTTCTTACAATCATATTAGGCCTCGACTAATCCAAAGTCAAGCTAACTCGAAGCCTAACGCCCTTAGAGGTGATATAGAACCTTTTATAGTTGATGTGACGACCTTCCTTATCTCAATGGGGTGTTTGGGCACCCAATTGAGTCCTTAATTAAACCATATATTATACAACATATAATTAGTAAGACATGCATATAAGACATTGCATTAACATATAATTTAAACCTAGACCATAAAACATTTATATAATACAAAAGAAATTAATTAATGATCTTGAAATGGCGACCCTCGACTTGCTCATGATACCTGGAGAAGATTCACGGGTGCGCACCCAAGCGATTGAGCCGCCTGAGCACTGTGTGAAGTACATGCGGTTATATGGGTTATTTGATTTGGACTTAAATGATCCATATTTGGCTCCCCTTTTTAAGTGAATAACTCGATTAGATTTGGTTGCGTATTGAAGTTATGTATGTAGTGTGGCTTATTTGACAAGCATGTTTTTAAGTGAAACCCTTTTATCGGCTCGAATTAGATAAAAGAGTTTCAGTTTTGAGATTTAACAACACTTTATAAATTATGTGTCTTTAGATTTAAAATCTAACAACACTTGTAAGTTACGTGTCTTTAGATTTAAAATCTAACAATACTTGTAAGTTATGTGTCTTTAGATTTAAAGTCTAACAACGCTTGTAAATTATGTGTCTTTAATTTTAAAATCTAACAACACTTGTAAATTATGTGTCTTTAAATTTAAAACTTAACAACACTAGTAAATTATATGTCCTTAAATTTAAAGTCTAACAACACTTCTAAATTATGTGTCTTTATATTTAAAGTCTAACAACACTTGTAAATTATGTGTCCTTAGATTTGAGATTTAACAACACTTGTAAATTATGTGTCTTTAAATTTAAAACTTAACAACACTAGTAAATTATATGTCCTTAAATTTGAATCTTGACAACACATGTAAATTAGGGTCCCCAAATTAAATTTGGTGTCACTAATTTACCAATTAGCGTCTCTAATATAGGAGACACTTATAAATTATGCGTCTTTAAATATTGAAATTAACAACACTTATTGTTTGTGTCCTCATTTTTTATTTTAGCAACACCTATAAACTATGTGTCTTTAAAATTGAAACTTGACAACACTTTTAAATTAGTGTCTCCAAATTTTAAATTTAGCAACACTTTTTTAACAAATGTCCTTAATTTTGAGACACTTGTACATTATACGTCTCGAGATTTTGAATTTGACGACGTTTTAATATCAAGTGTCCTTAATTTGGAGACACTTGTATGTTAAGCGTCTCAAAATTTTAAACTTGACAATGCTTATATATGATGTGTCTCTAAAATTAAAATTTGAAGACATTTTTATTAGTGTTGGCAAAAAAGTGTTGCTATAGACCAACTTTTTTATATCACATCGTCGTCCGGATATGAAGAAAAATGTGCAAGGGTTCCCACACAAAGGACGGGTGTGGGTAAAGAAGCTAGTTCAAAACAAAAACAAAATCATAGATACGAACACTAGATCTTTTAGACAAAATAGAAATAGAAAAGAAAAACAAATACAAAAGGGAGAAGAAATTCGTTTAGGAACATGGAACATAGGAACACTTACAGGGAAGTCAATTGAACTAGTAGATACCATGATTAGAAGGAGAGTCAATATTGCTTGCTCCAAGAGACAAAATGGGTAGGAGAAAAGAGTAGAGAAATTGGAAGCACAGGGTTTAAATTGTGGTACACTGGTATAGATAGAAAATGTAATGGAGTAAGAATTGTGGTGGATAATGATTATAAGGATAAGGTCGTAGAGGTTAAAAGAATGGGGGATAGATTGATTCTAGTTAAATTAATTATCGGAGACGAAAAAATTAACATACTTAGCGCATATGCACCACAAGTAGGATTAAGCGAGAGCATCAAACGCAAGTTTTGGGATGATATGGATGGATTTATGCAGATTATACCATTAGATGAAAAGGTTTTTATTGGAGGATATTTAAATGGGCATGTCGGGGTAAGTAACGATGGGTTTGAAAGAGTTCATGGAGGTTTTGGTTCCGGTAATAGAAATGACGAAGGAGAATCAATTTTAGAATTTGCTTCGGCATAAGATCTTGTCTTAGCAAATGCTAGTTTTAGGAAGAGGGAGTCGCATATAATTACTTTTTGTAGTGGTCATAACAAAAGTCAAATAGATTTTCTTTTAACAAGAAAAATAGATAGAAAACTATGTAGAGACTACAAAGTAATACCTGGTGAAGCACTTACTACCCAACATAAGTTAGTAGTACTTGATATTAAGCTAACACAACGGAAAAATATGAATAAAAGAGTTAGCAACCCTAGAATAAAGTGGTGGAACCTAAAACATAGTAAACAAGTAGAGTCTAGAGAAAAACTACTAAAGGAAAATCTTTGGAATCTTGACTTAGATGCTAATACAATGTGGCTAGAAATGAGTAGTTGCATAAGGAGGGTGGGATCAAACATATTAGGTATATCTAAGGGCTTGGGACCTCCAAAGAAGGAAACATGGTGGTGGAACGAGGATGTCCAACGAGCAATTAAGACTAAAAGAGATATGTATAGGAAAATACCTAAGTGTCAAGATGAAGATGCGTACAATCAATATAGAGAAGCTAGAAAATAAGCTAAAAAAATAGTTAGTCAAGCTAAAACAAATTTCATGGAAGATTTATATACAAGGTTAGGTAATAGAGATGGCGAAAAATATATATATAGGCTAGCCAAATTAAGAGATAAAAAGAAATAAGACCTAAGTCATGTAAGATGTATTAAGGACAAAAATCAAAATGTTTTAACGCGCAAGGAGGATATTAAGGAGAGATGGAGAAGTTACTTCGATAGTTTATTTAATAATGACCAAGTTGATACTATAATAGATGAAAACCCACACCAAGAAAGAAATGTAAACTATACATGCAATATTAGAATTGTAGAAGTTAAAGAGGCATTGAAAAGAATGAAAATAGGGAAAGCATGTGGCCCAGATGAAATACCCATAGAGGTTTGGAAATGCTTAGGAGAAATCGGATTGACTTGGTTGACAAAACTTTTCAATAAAATTTTAAAATTAAAACGGATGCCAATGGATTGGAGAAGAAGCACGCTTGTCCCAATCTTCAAAAACAAAGGAGACATTCAAAGTTGCTAAAACTACTAGGGAATTAAACTCATTAGTCACACTATGAAACTGTGGGAGAGGATAATTGATAATAGGCTAAGGAGAGAAACGACAATATCAGAGAACCAATTTGGTTTCATGCCTGGGAGGTCAACTATGGAGGCGATTTTTCTTGTAAGACGATTGTTAGAAAAATATAGAGAAAAGAAAAAAGATCTTCATATGGTATTCGTAGATTTAGAAAAAGCATATGATAGGGTCCCTAGAGATGTTCTTTGGTGGGTTCTAGAAAGAAAAAGAGTGCATGCTAGATACATAGACATTATTAAAGATATGTATGATGGAGTAGTAACGAGTATAAAGACATTTGGAGGAGCTACAAAAGAATTTCCCATTACGATAGGACTACATCAAGGATCGGCTTTAAGCCCATATATATTTACTTTAGTTATGGATGAATTAACTAGACATATTTAAGAGGATATACCATGGTGTATGCTATTTGCGGATGATATTGTCTTAGTGGATGAAACTAAAGATGGAGTGAATAGGAAATTAGAACTCTGGAGGAATACATTAGAATCTTAAGGCTTTAAGTTGAGTAGGACGAAAACTGAATACATGCACTGTGAGTTTGGAAACACTAGACATCAGGATGGCGGAGTGGTAAAATTAGGGGAAGTAGAAGTTCCTAGGTAAACCACTTTAAATACCTAGGATCAATCATACAAAATGATGGTAACATTGAAAATGATGTCACACGTAGAATTCAACAATAACATAAAGTGAATGTTAAAAGGAAAATTTTATACGACCGCAATTAGGCCGGCTATGCTCTATGGAAGTGAATGTTGGGCGGTAAAGAAACAACAATAACATAAAGTGAATGTAGCAGAAATGAGGATGCTTAGGTGGATGTGTGGTAAAACTCGTAAAGATAGAATAAGAAAAATAGAAATTCAAAGACAAGTAGGAGTAGCACCAATTGATACAAAGATTAGGGAAGGGCGGTTACGATGGTTTGGTCACCTGCAAAGACGGCCTACAAATACGCAAACTAGAAAACTTGACTCAATAGAAACTGTAGAAATTCGACGAGGTAGGGGCAGACCAAAGTTAACATGGGATGCATTAATTAAGAGAGATTTGAATGGTTTGCAAAGCTCACCATCGATTGCACTTAATCGAGCACAATGGAAAAGTTTGATCCATGTAGTCGACCCCAGTTAATTTGGGACTGAGGCTATGTTGTTGTTGTTGTTGTATAGACCAACTTTGTTATAGTGTAACTTCGCCTTTACTAGAGTTGCATTATTGAACAACTTTTGGATGTCTTTTTCTGATTCGAAAAACAACCAATTAAAACAAGCAACCTTTGGTTTGTGGCCTTGGTGTGTACAACTATAATTCCCACCCCGCCGAGGCCCTCGTGTAATGAACGCGCCACAGCACGAGTGCTTCATCAAAATGAGCATCAGACCATCCCCCATTCAACGAGGTTCACGTGGTCAATCGATCAAAACCTTGCTTACAATATTTCGAACAAAAAGTATATATAATATAAGAAAAGGAAATCCTCAATTAAATATTACTACAGTGATAAAATTACTGAGATGTGTCCAACTCCAATAAATTGGTTTTTTTATAGGGTTGAAGCACCCCGACTGGTTCTCGTTGGAATAATGAAGCTAAAAAACCAAAAAGGCTTAGACACCCAAGATTTTCAAAAAAAAAATAATAAAAAAACTTTTTTTTTATCAAAAAATATACATCAATAAAAATTGTATTGAAAATTAGTTGCGTGACCATTATAATGATAACTACGCCCTGGGTTAGTAGTACTTATAAATAATCTGATCAAGGTATACAGTCATTTCATGAAAGAATAAATATATCAAAAAAGAGTAACCTTCCTTAGGTGTTGTACGTAACATGGAAACTGAGAAGCCAATTTCACAGCAAGACTCCAAGTTAATAAACATGGAAATTGATGAGAAGCAAATGCCAACACGAGAAGATCACTCCAACTCGTGTGTTGGAGTTAACATCCCAGTGATCCCATTGAACTCCGGTCACGACATCCCAGTGATGGCATTTGGGACCTCCAGCTACCCTCCTCTTCAAGTTGACCAAATGAGGCGTATTTGGTGCCATTGAAATCGGCTATTATCGATATTGCTGCATTGTACGAGGTCGAGGAAGGCGTTGGTGCCAGTATTAAGGCAGCATTGGAGAAGGGACTCGTTAAGCGCGAAGAACTCTTTGTCACTACCAAGTTGTGGTGCGACAATGCGCATCCTGATCACGTACTACCATCCATCAAAGAGTCCCTCAGCTACATGGACCAAATATTTGGTTTTTTTTTCTTGATTAATCACGGGTATCCAGACACTTGTTTTACTCATCTCATGCACGGGCCCTGAGATTATGAAAAGAGACCACTAGGCTAACCCGTCGATCGGGTTATTATATAATGAATCTTCATAGTGTTGTTTATTAATATATAAGTGGTTTCATATGTAATGTAGGAAACTAGGATTGGAATATGTGGATCTATACCTGATTCATGCAGCAGCAATAGTAGCACCAAATATAGCCTACGCGGCCTGGAAGAAGAGAGAGGTATTTCCACTTGACATCAAATCAGTATGGGCAGCAATGGAGGAGGTTCAAAAACTCAACCTCGCGAAGTCCATCGGAGTAAGCAATTTCAGCTGCAAGAAGCTCACTGAACTACTCGCCCATGCCAAGATCATTCCAGCAATCAATCAGGTTAAATCTCACATAATTCCCGTGGCTCAAAATGCTATAGTTTCTAGAAAGTTAATATTAGAGCTACACTAACTATTAATCTTACAGAAGATACTAATCGAAGTGCACTATATATTTATATGTTGTTCAGGTCGAAATGCACGTAGCCATGGGACAAAAGAAGCTAAGAGAGTTTTGCAAGGAGAAGGGAATACGTGTCAGTGCTTATTCTCCTCTCGGAGGTAGGGAATGGGGCTTCGACGTAGTTCTCGGCAACGAGCTACTCAAGGAGATTGCGCGAAATAAAGAAAAGTGTGTCGCCCAGGTATATATGCTATACAAGCTAGCTAGTTGATAAAGTCCAAGAATTAGCTTGCGAATTCTTGGAAAAATATGATGGAAAGATATGACGGGATGGCATTTTGGTAATTTTGGTGAAGTTCGGGCGTTTGAGTGGTTGATCATGTCGTTTGGGCTGTCAAACGCACCTAGCACCTTCATGAGAGTCATGAATCAGAGCTTGAGACCTTTGATAGGCAAGTGTGTTGTGGTATATTTTGATGATATATTGATATACAATATTAACGAGGAGGAACACCTCCAGCACGTGCGAGAAGTTCTGACTATCTTGCGCAGTGAGAAGTTCTATGTTGCGATGAAGAAGTGCTCATTTTTTAAACCGAATGTCATTTTCTTAGGCTATGTCATTTCTGGAGAAGGATTGCAGGTTGATGAGTCTAAAGTAGAAGCCATTCACACTTGGCCTATGCTTTTCATGGGTTGGCTTCCTTCTACAGGCGGTTCATTCCACACTTCAGCAGTATCATGACCCCTATTACAAACTGTATGATGGGCGTGAAGTTTGGGTGGAGCAACGAGGCAAATGAAGCAACGAGCCAGATTTTCACTTACCTTTTGAGTTGCATAGTGATGCATCCAAGGTAGGCATTGGAGTTGTCTTGAGTCAGAATAATAGGCATGTTCCCTATTTCAATGAGAAGTTGTCTAGGGCGAAGTTGAAGTATAGCACATACGATGTGGAGTTCTATGCAGTGGTACAAGCTTGGAAGCATTGGCAGCATTATCTTTTCCACAGAGAGTTCGTGCTGTTTACAGACCATGAGGCATTATGACACTTACATGGGCAAAACAAGGTATCGGCCAGACATGCTTCCTAGGTGGCCTATTTGGAGTGTTTTACTTTTGTGGTGAAACACAAGTCTGGTGTGACCAATAGAGTTGCTGATGCCCTGAGCGGATGAAAAATTTGTTGAGCCGCATGACCATTGAGGTACCTGGGTTTTCCTCCTTCTCTGATTTGTTTACTACTGATCATTTCTTTGCTACTAATGTGGAGAAGGTGCGGAGTGGGGAGCGTGCTGATTACATACTCCATGAGGGTTTCTTATTTCGGGGCAACTAGCTTTGCATTCCTAATTGCAGCTTGAGATTGTTGATTATTAGAGAGTTGCATGGAGAGGGACATGTTGGACGTGATCGCACTTTGCAGCTAATGCATGCCTCTAACTTTTGGCCAACCATTCGCAAGGAAGTGGATAGATATATGCGGCGGTGTCGCACTTGCCGGCTTTCGAAAGGTACCACTACTAATGTCGGTCTATAGATACCTTTGCCCATTCCAGAACAGCCATGGGTTGATATTAGCATGGATTTCGTGCTGGAGTTGCTTAGAACACAACGGGGAAATGACTCTATTTTTGTAGTGTTTGACCGTTTTTCCAAGATGGTTCACTTCATCCCATGTAAGAAGACTACAAATGATGTAAATGTGGCTCAGCTGTTCTTTCAGGTGGTGTATAGATTGCATGGCCTTCCTACCTCGATTGTTTCAGATTGGGACACCAGATTCCTTAGCCATTTTTGGCGCAGTTTGTGAGCTATGGTGAACATGCAACTAAAATTTAGCAGTGCTTATCATCCGCAAACAGATGGGCAGACTGAAGTTTCAACTGTTCGTTAGGCAATCTTTCGAGGAGCTCGGTGGGCGAGAATGTCAGGAGTTGGGACTTCAAGTTGAGCCAGGCAGAATTTGCACACAATCATGTTGTTAATTGAAGTGTCGAGTTTAGTCCTTTTCAGGTTGTGTATTCAGTACTACCTCGAGGTCCTCTTGATATGTTACCGAGTGCCAAGTAAGACTAGATGACATGGCAAGGCAGAAAACTTTGTTAGTGGGCTGCAAGAGATTCATCAATCTGTCAAAGATAACTTGCAGAAGGCTGCTGACAAGTACAGACAATATGAAGATCGAAGAAGCGTCATGTGGAGTTTGAAGTGGGTGACTTTGTGTGGGCAGTTCTCACCAAATACCGGTTCTTTGTGGGCGATTACAACAAATTATCAGTTCGGAAGATTGGTCTTGTGAAGGTTCTTGAGAAAATTAATCCTAATGCTTACTGATTGAAGTTGCCAAGTCACATTCGCACGGCTGATGTATTTAATGTCAAGCATCTTATTCCCTATTATGGGGATACGTCTAATGATGACAATTCGATGGCGAATTCTTTCCACCCTGGGGAGAATGATGAAGTCCAAGAATTAGCTTGCAAATTCATGGAAAAATATGATGGAAATATATGACAGGATAGCATTTTGGTAATTTCGGTGAAGTTCGGGCGTTTAAGTTGCGGCATTTGTTTCTATTTTTATTCTAGTTTTCAGTTTAACGCTTTTAGGGTTTTTTGGACTTTTTACTATTTTTTGCAAATTTTATGGTTTCGCTATTTAAGCAACCTATTGGATGTAATTCACAGTTTTTGGCTGGAATAAAAGAATTTTTGAACTTTGGTTTAAGTTCTGACCTAGATCGAGTTGTTCGTGGATTCGTTCAACTAGTTTAGAATATCTCCGCTGCGTCAGCACCAGTAGAAAAAGTCACCAAGGCGCGCTTCGACGCCTTCACCTCACCACCCTTCTTCAGCCAAGCTAGCTTGTAGGGTCTAGGGTGTTGTTCGGTTGCAAGGCCCAACTTCTGAATCGCTTCAACTGAGACGATATTCTTGCAACTGCCTGCATCAATCATGAACCTGCACACCTTGCCTAAGATGATACACTTGAACTGAAAGATGTTACTCCGCAGCCACTCATCATCAGCGACAGCTATAGGAGTTATACAAGAACGCCTCACAACCAAGGCAGTACCCACATCTCCATTCATGATCTCATATTCTGTGTTGTCATAAGTATCAAAGGCTGGTTCCGCAGTGATGTTTGTCTCTTCCCCTTCGTATTCCTCTTCATTCTCAATAAAGAGAGCCTTCTTCCCTTTGCATTCTGACTTCCTGTGACCAGCTTCACCACAACCGAAGCATTTAATCCCACTAGTGCTAGGTCTCTTCGTGCGACTAGCAGGGTTAATTGCAGTGGTATTACCTCCAATATTGGTTGTCCCAACACTAACATTATTGGAAGCATTACTCACACCCCCGACGTTGTTGTTTCTCCACCAACAATGCTCGATGGTGCGCTACGGATAAGGAAGCCGGATCAAACATGTTGACGACATCTTGGATCTGCACCCTCAGTCCACTAATATATTGCATAACTAATTAGTCGTTAGTCTCCTGTAGTTCGTTTCTAGTGACTAACCGATAAAACTCAGTAGTGTAATCATCTACTAACTTTGCCCCTTGTCTCAGATTCTGCAACCTCTTATACATAAGGCGTTGGAAGTTGTAAGGCAAGAACTCAGCCCGTAAGTGCTTTTTCATCTTCTCCCGCGAGGTGATCTTCATCTTTCCATTCCTATTCCGCATCAACTTCCGCTGTTGCCACCAAGCCGTGGCCTTGTTGCGGAATCTGTTCGCAACCAGTTGCACACGCTCGTCTTCATGCACACTTTTGAATTCTATGACTTCTTCAACTAACGCCAACCGGTCCAAGAATTCTTCAGGTTAAAGGGTGCCATGGAATCCTGGGACCTCCGTCTTCATCCCAGACTCCCACCGTCTGCGATTATCCTCAATTGCACGCGGCCTGTAGCGCCTCCTTGGTGCCTCAACATACTTGTCCTCCCATTCGGTAGAAGAATCTCCACAAGTTCATCACCAACAGGTTCCCTTCGATGGTTACGGACACGATCCATATTCTGACCCAACAACTGATCGATTTTGACAGTTAATTTTTCTACCACTGCGCCATGCGTTGGTCAATTATTTGGTCAGTTTGTCGATTCAGATTGTCACAGTCATACACTTCCTCGATACACTGTTGGTTCCTCTTCAGTGGCATGATTTCTCCAATCATGCTGAACTTGGCTCTGATACCAATTGACGCCACGAGAGATCTTCTAAACTAGTTGAACGAATCCACGAACAACTCGATCTAGGTCAGAACTTAAGCCGAAGTTCAAAAATTCTTTTATTCTAGTCAAAAATTGTGAATTACATCCAATATGTCATTTAAATAGCGAAACCCTAAAACTTGTCAAAAATAGTAAAAAGTCCAAAAACCCTAAATTGAAAACTAGACGAAAAATAAAAACAAATGCCGCAAACGCAATAAAAACGGAAATTCCTAATGAAAGTTATAAGCTAAACAAAATTTTCCTAAAATAGCGAAATTGCCATTTCGGAGGGCGAAATGATGGAATTTCGCCAAAAAATGTCGTAATCATGGCGCAGCTGTGTCCCGTGATCTCCACGCAGTTTCCAATCAACCCATGCCCCAGGAACGCCGAAACTCAAACGCCCGAACTTCACCGAAATTACCAAAATGCCTTCCTGTCATATCTTTCCATCATATTTTTCCAAGAATTTGCAAGCTAATTTTTGGACTTCATCAGTGCTAACTATAAGGATTCAGTTTGGTGTGATGTTGTGTCTATGATGCTTGTCACTTGTTACTGGGACGTCCTTGGCAGTTTGATAGGGGAGTTGTGCATGATGGCAGAACCAATAAATACACCTTTATGTTCAAGGGAGTGAAGATTGTGCTAGTACCCGCCAAGGATCGGAGGAAGTTAAGCCTACTAAAAAAATCTAGTAACTTGCTATATTTGGCAAGATTTGAAGATAAATTACATGATTCTGAAATAGTTTACATCTTGATGGGAAATGAGGTAGATAGAGATGTTGATGTTCATGATGCTGCAATTCCTATTGTGAAGGAGTTTTGTGATGTTTTCCCTGATGAGATGCCAGAAGGACTGCCACCATTGCGTGATATTCAGCATCAGATTGACCTTGAACCTGGTGTGTCACTACCTAATAGACCACACTACCAAATGAGTCCCAGTGAGCATGAGGAGTTGCCCAGACAGGTTGAAGAGTTATTGGCGAAGGGATTCATCCGTGAAAGTTTGAGTCCGTGTGAAGTACCATCACTCCTTACACCAAAAAAAGATGGCTCCTGGCGGATGTGTGTAGACAGTAGAACAATCAACAAGATTACCGTCAGGTATCGCTTTTCTATCCCTCATTTGGATGATTTACTTGACCAATCGAGTGGAGCAAAAATTTTTACAAAACTGAATTTGAAGAGTGGGTACCACCAGATTCGCATTAGAGTTGGGGATGAGTGGAAGACTGCTTTTAAAATCAGGGAGGGGCTGTACGAGTGGTTAGTCATGTTGTTTAGGCTGTCAAACGCACCTAGCACCTTCATGAGAGTCATGAACCAGAGCTTGAGACCTTTGATAGGCAAGTGTGTTGTGGTATATTTTGATGATATATTGATATACAATACTAATGAGGAGGAACACCTCCAGCACGCGCGAGATGTTCTGACTATCTTGCGCAAGGAGAAGTTTTATGCTGTGATGAAGAAGTGCTCATTTTTTACACCGAATATATTTTTCTAAGGCTATGTCATTTCTGGAGAAGGGTTGCAGGTTAATGAGTCTAAAGTAGAAGCCATCCGCACTTAGCCTAGACCCACCACCGTCACGGTGGTTCGCGGCTTTCATGGGTTGGCTTCCTTCTACAGGCGGTTCATTCCACACTTCAGCAGTATCGTGGCCCCAATTACAGACTGTATGAAGGGCGTGAAGTTTGGGTGGAGCAACGAGGCAGATGAAGCATTCCAACTGATCAAGGTGCGGTTAACCACTGCACCCATTCTGGTGTTGCCAGGTTTTCACCTACCTTTTGAGTTACATAGCGATACATCCAAGGTAGGCATTGGAGTTGTCTTAAGTCAGAATAATAGGCATGTTGTCTATTTCAGTGAGAAGCTGTTTGGAGCGAAGTAGAGGTATAACATATACGATGTGGATATCTATGCAGTGGTACAACGCGTGAAGCATTGGCAGCATTATCTTTTCAACAGAGAGTTCATGTTGTTTACCAGACCATGAGGCATTGCGACACTTACATGGGCAGAACAAGGTCTCGGCCAGACATGCATCCTGGGTGGCTTATTTGAGAGCGTTGTACTTTTATGGTAAAACACAAGTCTAGTGTGACCAACAAAGTTGCTGATGCTCTGAGCGGACGAAAAAGTTTGTTGAGTCGCATAACCGTTGAGGTACCTGGGTTTTCCTCCTTCTCTGATTTGTTTACTACTGATCCTTTCTTTGCTACTATTATGGAGAAGGTGCGGAGTGGGGAGCGTACTGATTATACACTCCATGAGGGTTTCTTATTTCGGGGCAACCAGCTTTGAATTCCTAATTGCAACCTGAGATTGTTGATTATTAGAGAGTTGAATGGAGAGGGAAATGTTGGGCGTGATCGCACTTTGCAGCTGATGCAAGCCTCTTACTTTTGGCCTACCATTCGCAAGGAAGTGGACAGATATGTGCAGCAGCGCCGGACTTGCCAGCTTTCGAAAGGTACCGCAATCAATGCTGGTCTATATATGCCTTTGCCCATTCCAAAACAGCCATGGGTTGATATTAGTATGGATTTCGTGTTGTGGTTGCCTAAAACACAGCGTGGAAATGACTCTATTTTTGTGGTGGTTGAATCCAATATGGTTCACTTCATCCCATGCAAGAATACCACAGATGTTGTAAATGTGGCTCAGTTGTTCTTTCGGGAGGTGTATAGATTGCATGGCCTTCCTACCTCGATTGTTTCAGATCGGGACACCAGATTCCTTAGCAAGTAAGACTAAATGGGTTAGAATGTCAGGAGTTGGGACTTCAAGTTGAGCCAGGCAGAATTTGCACACAACCATGCTATTAATCAAAGTACCGAGTTTAGTCCTTTTCAGGTTGTGTATTCAGTACTACCTCGAGGTCCTCTTGATCTGTTACCAGTGTCAAGTAAGACTAGATGGCATGGCAAGGCAAGGCAGAAGACTTTGTTAGTGGGCTGCAAGAGATTCATCAATCTGTCAAAGATAACTTGCAGAAGGCTGCTGACAAGTACAAACAATATGCAGATCGGAAGAAGCGTCACGTGGAGTTTGAAGTGGGTGATTTTGTGTGGGCAGTTCTCAACAAAGACCGGTTCTTTATGGGTGATTACAACAAATTGTCAATTCAAAAGATTGGTCCTATGGAGGTTCTTGAGAAAATTAATCCTAATGCTTACAGTTTGAAGTTGCCAGCTCACATTCGCACTGCTGATGTATTTAATGTCAAGCATCTTGTTCCATATTATGGGGATACGTCTGATGATGACAATTCGAAGGCGAAATCTCCCTGGGGAGAATGATGAAGTCCAGGAATTAGCTTGCAAATTCTTGAAAAAATATGATGGAAAGATATGAAAGGGTGACATTTTGGTAATTTCGGTGAGGTTCGAGCATTTGAGTTTCGGCGTTTCGATGGCATGGGATGATTGAAAACGGCGTTTCGATGACAATATTTTTCGGCGAAATTCCATCATTTCGCCCTTTGAAACGACAATTTTGCTATTTTAGGAAATTTTTATTTAGCTTATAACTTTCATTAGGAATTTTCGTTTTTATTGTCGTTTGCAGCATTTGTTTCTATTTTTCGTCTAGTTTCCAGTTTAGGACTTTTAGGGCTTTTTGGGCTTTTTACTACTTTTGGCAAATTTTAGGGTTTCGCTATTTAAGCGACCTATTGGATGTAATTCGCAGTTTTTGGCTGGAATAAAAGAATTTTTGAACTTTGCCTTGAGTTTTGACCTAGATCGAGTTGTTCGTGAATTCGTTCAACTAGTTTAGAAGATCTCCGCTGCATCACTAGTACTATTATATAAGTATACTACCACCACCACCACCACTACTACTACTACTAATCTTTCATGATGTTGTGATTTTTATTCTTAAACTAATCTTTTGGTCCCTAAACTTTGAAAGTTTTACACTTTTGGTCCCTCAACTTTGAAAACAACACATTTGGTCCCTCAACTTTTTATATAGTGTAAATTAAGTCATTTTGTTAGTCCAGTCATCAATATTGATGACGTGGCGAAAGTCAATTGCCACATGACGCCACGTGGCAATCTATTTTATCTGGTTCAATGAACCAACCGGTTCGATAAAAAAAACCAATGTTCTCTCTTCTTCTCTTTGTCTCTGCGTTCTCTTTCTTCTCTCTCTCTCATCTCTCTCTGCGTTTTCTCTCCTCTCTCGTGTCGATCTCTCCCGCTCTCGTCGCGCCTCGCTCACGCCTTTGCCTCGCGAGCGAGCCTTGTTGAACTCTTCAATTCGCTCGCGATGAACGGAAGTTCTCTTTTTTTTTTTTTTTTTTTTTAAATGTATTGAATCAATGGGGTTCGGCAAGGATTCAGCAAGGAACCCATGGGTTTCCCCTCCCCCCATCGTCTCTTCCCTCCCCTCTTCTTCCTTCCTCACCTTCTTCCTCACTCGCTCACTGCGGTTCCTTTCGATTTCGATTTTCATCACTATTTTTTTCTTCGATTTTGAATCAAACCTCCTCCTCTCTGTCCCTCAATTCAATCACAAACAAAACCAAACAACAACAACTTCTCCCAATTCGATTTCGAATCCATATACCAAAAATCAGTCCTTAAAACCAAAAATCGAAATTTAAAACTCACTTAAGCCACCGGCGATCATGGCTTCAATCTTCAATTTCAAGAAAAAGAGAGAGAGAGATACGAAAGAAACCAGCCTTGTTGAACTCTTCAATTCGCTCGCGCTCGCTTGCGAGGCAGAGGGCGTGAGCGAGGCGCGACGAAGAGCGGGAGAGATTTGCTTAGAGAGGAGGAGAGAAAACGCAGAGAGAGAGAGAAGAGAGAAGAGAGAGAACGAATGGAGAAAGAGAAGAAGAGAGAACGTAGAGTGGGAGAAGAGATTGGTTGGTTCATTGAACCATAGATTGCCACGTGGCGTCATGTGGCGATTGACTTTCGCCACATGGCGCCATGTGGCGATTGATTTTCGTCACGTCATCAATATTGATGACTGGACTAACAAAAGGACTTAATTTACACTATATAAAAAGTTGAGGGACCAAATGTGTTGTTTTCAAAGTTGAGGGACTAAAAGTGTAAAACTTTCAAAGTTCAAGGACCAAAAGATTGGTTTTGCCTTATTTTGGTTGTGTAGATTGCTTTGCGATGGGTATGTGAACAAGGTGCGGTTGTGATCACCAAGAGCTTTAACAAGGAAAGATTGAAGGAAAACCTTTATATATTCGATTGGAAGCTAACTGAAGAAGAGTTAAAAAAGACAGACTTGATCCCCCAAGTTAGAACAGCACCTTTAAATGATTTTGTGTTTGAGGGCAGTCCATTCAAGACTGTTGAAGAATTCTGGGATGGAGAAATGTAGAATCACATGCAGGTGGTTTGATTAATCTCTCACTCTCTCTGGACCAGAATAATAAATTAAACCTACAATTTATGTGGCATGTTTGTTTGAATTCACATAGTGGTTTCAATGTGTTCTTCAAGTTGAATATCATATCAATAAGAATGCATTGCAATTTAGTTACCACCATTTTCAACTGCCAGTACTCTTTCTCTTACATTGTTGTTATATTTAAATGAAGTAGCCTAAGAGAATACAACTCCACCGATTTAGAACATTGCTCCTAAGTTGAATAAAAGGACTCCGAATCCCATTTTGCATATAATTAAATCACTGATTTTTTTTTTTTCTTAGTTTCTTTTTTTATTAGTTAATTTTAATTATTTTTGACGGTGGATTCCGAACCTCCACAGCCCCTCTAAATTAATTAAGGCACAGTCAATCTAATTGGGATTAGAAGAGTACCTCTACCACACTAAATCAACTATCGAAAGAAAATAATGCAGCTGTCACGAATCGAATTCATCACCTCTGCTTTATTCAGAATATTAAAATCATATTCGTAGCCCCACCACATATATTAGTTAATTAATTAGTTTATTATATACGGTGTGTCATAAAGTCCATTTGTTTAATTTTGATACAAGCTCTAGAAAATGTGTAATGATCACAAAGTTGAAGTACACTAGTGGGGTTGTACGCGCGTAAAGTCCATTTGTGATACAGCCAAGTTGTGAAATTCCAATTCGTGATATGGATCGAGTATAGCCAATTAAGTTGATGGTTGTACGTGCAACATGGTAAAACTTGTAAAGATAGAATTAAAAATATAAAAATTTAAAGACAAGTACGAGTAGTATCAATTGATACAAAGATTAAAGAATAACGGTTGCGGTAGTTTGGTCACCTGCAAAGACGGCCTATAAATACTCCGATTAGAAAACTTGACTCGATAGAAATTGTAGAAATTCGACGAGGTAAGGACAGATCAAAGTTAACATGAGATGAATTAATTAAGCGGGATTTAAATAGTTTGGAAAGTTCACCATCAATTACACTAATTAATCGAGCACAATGAAAAGTTTGATCTATGTAGCTGATCTCAATTAATTTAAGACCGAGGCTATGTTGTTGTTGTTGTTATTGTACCTGCAACACATATGGTCACCATGCACCATGCATGCATGGGATCACCAACTTCTCCCACGTCTTGCATGTGCCGCTCGTGGGATGAAGCAAAAT
Organism: Stephania yunnanensis; assembly: GCA_039657365.1. Classification (NCBI taxonomy): domain Eukaryota; kingdom Viridiplantae; phylum Streptophyta; class Magnoliopsida; order Ranunculales; family Menispermaceae; genus Stephania; species Stephania yunnanensis. The sequence goes on along the minus strand of CM077588.1, from coordinate 50,802,537 downwards.
ATGACGGATCTTTATTATTAATAAAAATAAGAAAAGGAGTTCTGTCAATGAAAGTTAAAAAAAAAAAAAAAAAAAAAGAAAAAGAAAAAGGAAGAGATTATTTTACCATCCCAACCAAAAAGAATACTAAAGTTTTTTTTTTCGAAAAGGAGATCGGTGAGAGAACTCTTCTTTTGATTAATTTACATACAAGAGGGTTAATTACTTTACTTATTTATATATAGTGACAATGTGAATTCAATCTCTATCAATTAAAATCTCTATAAGGTACTTTGTTGTAGTGTAACTTCGCTTTACCAGAGTTGCATTATTTTGGCTATCTTTTTTTATTCGAAAAACGATCAATCAAAACAAGCAACATTTGGTGTGTGGCCTTGGTGCATACAATTATAATTCCCGCCCCGCCGAGGCCCTCGTGTGATGAACGCGCCACAGCACGAGTGCTTCATCAAAATGAGCATCAGACCATCCCCCATTCAACAAGCTTCGCATGGTCAATCGATCAAAACCTTACTATATACTGTACCATATTTTCGAACAAAAAGTATATATAATATAAGAAGAGGAAATCCTCAATTAAATATTAATACGGTGATAAAATTTGTGAGATGTGTTTGATAATTACTAAGTAATGAAATCAAATCATAACATCCAACTCCAATATATTGGTTTCTTTATGGGGTTGAAACACCCGACTGGTTCTCCGTGGGAATAATGAAGCTAAAAAAACAGAAATGCTTAGACACCCAAGATTTTCAAAAGAAAAAAATAATAAAAAAACTTTTCTTTTATCAAAAAAGTAGACATGAATAAAAATTGTATTGAAAATTAGTTGTGTGACCATTATAATGATAACTACGCCCTTGGTTAGTAGTACTTATAAATAGTCTGATCAAGGTATACAGTCATTTCATGAAAGAATCTATATATCAAACAAGAGTAACCTTCCTTAGGTGTTGTACGTACGTAACATGGAAACTGAGAAGCCAATTTCACAACAAGACTCCAAGTTAATAAACATGGAAACTGATGAGAAGCAAATGCCAACACAAGAAGATCACTCCAACTCGTGTGTTGGAGTTAACATCCCAGTGATCACATTGAACTCCGGTCACGACATCCCAGTGATGGCATTTGGGACCTCCAGCTTCCCTCCTCTTCAAGTTGACCAAATGAGGAGTATTCTCTTGGAAGCCATTGAAATCGGCTATCGCCATATCGATACTGCCGCATTGTACGAGGTCGAGGAAGGCGTTGGTGCCGGTATTAAGGCAGCATTGGAGAAGGGACTTGTTAAGCGCGAAGAACTCTTTGTCACTACCAAGTTGTGGTGCGACAATGCGCATCCTGATCGTGTACTACCAGCCATCAAAGAGTCCCTCAGGTAGATGGACCAAACATTTGGTTTTTTTTTTTTTTTTTTCTTGATTAATCACTGGTATCCAGACACTTGTCTAACTCGTCTCACGCGCTGGCCCTGAGATTATGGAAAGATACCACTAGGCCAACCCGTCGACCGGGTTATTATATAATGAATCTTCATAGTGTTGTTTATTAACATATAAGTGGTTTCATATGTAATGTAGGAAACTAGGATTGGAATATGTGGATCTATACCTGATTCATGCAGCAGCAACAGTAGCACCAAATATAGCCTACGCGGCCTGGAAGAAGGGAGAGGTATTTCCACTTGACATCAAATCAGTATGGGCAGCAATGGAGGAGGTTCAAAAACTCGGCCTCGCGAAGTCCATCGGAGTAAGCAATTTCACCTGCAAGAAGCTCACTGAACTACTCGCCCATGCCAAGATCATTCCAGCAATCAATCAGGTTAAATTTCACATAATTTTCGTGGCTCAAAATGCTATAGTTTTTGGAAAGTTAATATTAGAGCTACACTAACTATTAATCTTACATAAGATACTAATTGAAGTGCACTATATCTTTATATGTTGTTCAGGTCGAAATGCATGCAGCCATGCGACAAAAGAAGCTAAGAGAGCTTTGCAAGGAGAAGGGAATACATGTCAGTGCTTATTCTCCGCTCGGAGGTAGGGAATGGGGCTTCGACGTAGTTCTAGGCAACGAGCTACTCAAGGAGATTGCGCGAAATAAAGAAAAGAGCGTCGCCCAGGTATATATGCTATACAAGCTAGCTAGTACTACTATATATGTATACTACCACCACCACCACCACCACCACTACTACTACTAATCTTTCATGATGTTGTGATTTTTATTCTTGATTTTGGTTGTTTAGATTGCTTTGCGATGGGTATATGAACAAGGTGCGGTTGTGATCACCAAGAGCTTTAACAAGGAAAGATTGAAGGAAAACCTTTATATATTCGATTGGAAGCTAACTGAAGAAGAGTTAAAAAAGACAGAATTGATCCCCCAAGTTAGAACAGCACCTTTAAATGATTTTGTGTTTGAGGGCAGTCCATTCAAGACTGTTGAAGAATTCTGGGATGGAGAAATGTAGAATCACATGCAGGGTGATTTGATTAATCTCTCACTCTCTCTGGACCAGAATAATAAATTAAACCTACAATTTCTGTGGCATGTTTGTTTGAATTCACAGTGGTTTCAATGTGTTCTTCAAGTTGAATATCGTATCAATAAGAATATATTGCAATTTAGTTACCAACACTTTCAACTGCCAGTACTCTCTCTTACATTGTTGTTATATTAAAATGAAGTAGCCTATGAGAGAATACAACTCCACCGATTTAGAACATTATATGCGCTACATAATCGCTCCCAAGTTGGATAAAAGGACACTCCGAATCCCATTTTGCATACCGAAAAATGGCTCCAACTCCCAATAAGCCCAATTTCCGTACCCAGAAAATGGAAAAAAGAGGTCCCAAGCCCATTTTTCATTCTAGAAAATGGGGAAGCACAGCCAGTGTGAAACCTTTTGCCACTCTTTATGAATGGATAAACAAATGAATTTTTGGATTTTTGGATTGAGGCTATGTTGTTGTTTTTGTAACCAAAGGGAGAATACATCGTCCCTTAAACTTCATGGGATTTCGCCAGTTGGCTCGAGCATTTTATTGGTTTCTAATCAAAAAAGAAAAGATATCGTGTGATTTAATTTCCACAAACTTAAGATGCTCTGACATTTTCATTCTATGTAGGCATAGTGAGTTCTAAGTTTTGGCTAATCTATTTAAGATCTGTCTGCATAAAGGGTTAATCTAGGAGGTTTATGAATGGAAATTAAACTTTCGTAACCACACTCTGGACATCTTGAATAAGGATGATTTTCATCATCTTTACAGAACTAGGCAAAATATCTTGCACAAGCAGAAGCTAAAATAAATAAGTAGATGTTTTCCTCTTTAGTATTATACAAGGCAAACACATAGCTAGTCAGCAGATTCAGATTTCAAACAATTTTGAAACATGAAATTAGCATCACTAATGATTTAAAGAAGAAAAGCATAAACGGGTGACAGAGAAGAAAACTGGAAATGCACTGCCAAATTCAAAATAAATGTGTGAATCAAACATGCCACTCAAATCATGCACTTTGATGAGCTTCCAATCAAAAGACACAACAAGTGCATAAATAATGTAGTACGAGTTGTACAACTGGTAAAACTTACATTCCGAATAATCTCCATCGATCTGCAACCTATAAGTCAGATAAGACGATTTTGCACACCAATTTGATTCGTCGAGCTATTGCAGTCTCCTTGGCAGCAGCACTGGTAAATCATAATTCAGCAAAGAACCAAGATTTCCTTAGAGGCCAAAGCAAATGATGCTATCGCAAATTAAAAGGGCAACTATAATCTTTGTGTATGTCTGACACTGTGTTCATCAAGCCAAGAAATGATATCCTTGAAGACTCGAAATATCATTTCATCTGGTTCCCCTTCAAGAAGGGAATGGTAAGCATCTTGGTAAAGTATGATCGTTTTGTCCGAAGTACTTGCTTTCTCATACAATGCCTTACTAACTGATGGGTCAGTCACACTGTCAGCCTCTCCATGTAAGATCAATAACGGCAGTGAAACCTGTACAGCATTGCAATGCCTACACCTTAGCAGAAATCAAAACCAATCCAGGGCGCAAAACCAATCTAAAACTAAGGTCTAAGGAGTACAGAAGCACCAGCAAAGCAGGAATTAACAAGTTACTAAGATACGCAAAACAATAAAAAAGGACCATGCTGAACCAAGAAGGTCGGCGCAGAGAGGAGAAGACTCGTCTAATTTTCCACATCTTGGCATTTTCAAAAACTCAAATAGATGCACTGACAAAAGACTGCATGCATGATAATTATCAATGCTCGTGAACTTCTGAAGTGCACACACCAGAACCAAAAACATTCTTATTAAGAATTTCAAAATAAATAATGCCACTGCCTAAATTATTGAAATGCAGAAGAATTAAGAGCATTCTACAATGATAAGACACCAGAGAATCAAGATTTTGATAACCGTGGGTCTTCGAACCTTTTTTATCAACTCCACCCTACTTAGGCTTGACTAATTCCACAAGTCAATCGGGCGCACCAATGAGTTGGATGGTAGGGTTCGATCCCTTGACCTTTCGATCATCAAGCACATCTCAGTAACTTTACCACTGCAAATATTCCATTGGGGTTATCCATCTTAATAATGCATGTCAAAGGACATAGCCTCAAGTGTCTCCACTTCTTCAATTTGTCCTTTTTAATCTTCCATATTTTCTTTCTCAACGACTTTTTTGGCCAATGCAGCAAACAAGTGAAAATCTTATTCTTTTTTAATTTTTGTTTATTTGATTTATTAATACACAACAACCTACCTATTATCTCGATCTCCCTACACTGTTTAGATAGATATGACACGAATAGGATAATTACATAGCAAGAGTTGTCAAGAGTCATATGAATTAAGAAAGATGCTAGTCAGCCTAGGAAGAGTAGATAGAAGGGAAAAAATATATAGCTTACTGCTTACTTTATGAACGTGTCGAAATGGCAGCTGTCAAAGACGAGGCATCACATGGATGTCTTCCAAAGTGGGAATAGCTAGCTGAGCTGCAGATAGCAATTCTACTATAGCTTGGATGTTTCTTATAGGATGTGTATATCAGGAGAGTTCTGAACTAATGTACATTAGGTCTTGTTCATCTTTCTGATGAAAAAAAGGTTTTGTTCATCTTTTGCTTTTTGTTTTTCCATAACGCCGCAGTTGGATATTTCTGCTCCTTAATCTGGAGCCACGTTCACTATTTTTGTTGGGTTTGGCTGTTTTAGATGCCATGACTGTTGCTGTTGGTTCACATAAAATCTTGTTCTCTCAAAAAACCAATAAAAAAGTATTGATAACTTAATGATCATTTATTTAGGTTTTAGGTTGATAAAGCATTACAGGACATACCAGTCTAACATATACACTTCATGCTTGCATTAAAAAATAAAAGCAAGATGTTCGTATGCTTTAATTAGATGCTACACTTTTTAAGGGAGGAGAGTAGTTGATGGTCATACCTGCTCCAACCGATTTTCTATATCCTCAGTGGTTCTGAGCATCTCCAAAGCAGTTCGCAGCCGGGGTTTATCTTTGTAAGCAATGACGTTATAGGGTGTCTAAAAATATTTTATAGAAAAAGAAAAAGAAATGAAAATGTCACCACAAGTCCATAAATGAAGAATAGCAAACCCACAATGAGGTTGTACATATGATGTGTAACACAAGCAGAACGCAACCTAAACAGATTCAGGTCACAAATTACTAAGTATAAGAATTTGAGAAGTACCATCTTTCGCTTTTGCACATCCTTGAATGCTAATTCTGCCAGATCTTTTTGTGGAACTAACTTTGCTTTAGGAAGAAGGTTGGCTATACCAATAAGAAACTGTTTTACAACCAAAGGTGGAACCATATCGTCTGCAATCTAATAGAAATTATTCAGTTAACTGGAATCAATGACTTTGGAAAAGAAAGGAGGAACATGGGAAAGAAATTTAAGAAGCAAAAGATAATGATAAAGTTCAGGGAATGACTTTGCACATTGGTGCAAGAAGAATTGCACCGTCCCAAGCGTGAGGTTCTTTTAGGTGCACTTTCAGAGCAACTGCTCCACCCATGGATTGTCCAAATAAAAAGCTTGGAAGGTTTTGGTCCTTCAAGTTTCCTGACGAAGAAAAATCACTGGAATAAGCATACCAATGTTAAGTAAATGCAGAAAGTAAAGATTAGTTCTCTGGTTGGTCCACAACTAAGTTAAATATTTTTTGGGGCAAATATTCGTCAGATGTTCATGAAAAAGAAAGAATTTTCAGTTTCCTGTTCCATAACAAATTGTAAACACGTCCCAATGAGCTTAAAATGCTTAAGTTTAATCCAAAATTGAATATTTCAGCAGCCAGACCGCATCAACAATCGGAATCCACCTCCATGTTATTGAATGTTAGCCTCAATACGATGGACAAAGTTCTTTTTCCAAGTATCCTATCACCTTAATAATTTCTTTCTTTTGAGAGGAAACTGTAACTAGAACTTGGAAAGCGAATGAGCAGTGCCCAAAAGATGTTCATTGCAGCAGTTGAATTTAAGTGAACATTCTTAAATGGAGGTAAGCTCATTGTCATATGCAGTGTGCCTCTTGACTTAAAAGGAACAGAGATTTGAATACATGAATCACTAATTCATTTGGATTGCATATGAGGGGAACTGAAAAAAGTATATATATATATATTGAAAACTTGGGAAAAAACATATATCTAAATCAGAAAACCAGCAAAAGCGCACCTTTAACTTTACTGAAATGTTCAATAACATCATCTACAAGCTTGTCAAAGCTTGGAATATAGGCATGAAGTCCTTCTGAAAGACCAAATCCAGGATAATCCATGGCAAAAACTCCATATCCAGATAAAGCTAGTTTTCTAGCAATTCCTGCATACGACAGAATATAAAATCAGATCCATAAAAAAAGAAAGAAATGGAATTAATTTTTTTTTCCATTCCCTCTGACATCAATAGATTTAGCTACCTGCCTTCAAAGAAGAATGTGCAAGTATCTCCATAGCCGTGACAGTAGCAAATCACTCCTTTGAGAGAAGAGTTGTCTGGGAGCCAGCTTTTGGAAAAAATTTCAATTCCTTTGGAATTTAAGTCGTAGGACTGCACGAAAGCATCAATCAACCGCTTTATAAAAGAACTAAGAGTGAAACATCATCTAAAATCTTGAATAACACGATACCTAAAATTGAAAAGTTACTAAGTAGTAACAGAAGGCATTATGATAGTATTGATAAGTGATAACAAAAAAGTAATAACAGAAAGTCAATTTTAAAAACAGATTGTGGTAAGGGTTTAACCTCTTCCATTTTTAAACCATCAGCTGGCACCTGCGCACGATCAAAATAAGAAAATTTGCATCATAACACATCTTTACAAAATAGACATTGCCAAATGAATAACTGCTTAATATGCAATAAGCAAAAGCTAATTAGAATGTCTAATTATTAAGCAAAGACAGAAATGAACTGATAAAAATCATAAAACCATCAAAAGAGAACTAGTGAAGCCAAAGCATCTCGAGTGAGACGGACGAGGCATCACTTACCAAAGTCAAGGTTGGGGGAGGCTGTGGGTTCGACTCGTGGTTGGAGTCAAGCGTGGACATTCAGCCCGAATTAGTTGGGGTTGGCTAATTAATTGGATCCATAGTTTCGAGTCAGATCAGTTTTAAAGAATATAAACAAACATTAAACAATTTTCACCAACCAAGTGGATGGCTCGGTAGTCTGGTATGGGGTTACTTGAGTAAGAGGTGGAGAGTTCGATCCCCGGTGCGGACAAGTTGTGGTTTCTTTCGCAATTTTAAACAATGGTGAATCAAACATTAAAAAAAAAAATACTTCAAATTGGACAATGCCATAATGTGGACTAATCAAATATCATTCAACAGAAGCTAGAACTTAAAAAAAAAAAAAAAAAAAAAACAAATCTTTGACCAAATCCCAAACTGAAAAAAGGGGGAATCATCCAAATCACATGAAACCAAATAAAACCTTCATCAAGCAGTGATCGATCCGGGACTGAATCCCCTTGAACGCCTCGCGAGCGCGGCGCCTCGCCGGCGCCTGGTCCATGTTGGCATCCAAAATCCCCTGCAATTCGCTGCTTATTCCCTCAATTCTAACCCTCCCAGGAGGCATTATTGCTTTCTCCCCTCCTCTCTTATTCCTCCAAAAACAAACCCTAATTCCTAAAATCCGTTAATTAGTCCAAACTGAACTCCCAATTATGCACGCATGTCTATATGTATATGTCATGTGCATACATGTATGGCTAAAATTGGATCTGTTTACATACGTACCATGAGATGATGAATGGGTCCTGAAAATTTTCCGGAAAGTTAGTACGTCAACGGCCATTTTTTTTTTCTTTTTTTTTTTCAGATGTTGAGTGAGATTCCTCAATTTTAGATATTTTGAGACTCCTCAATTTTAGATATTTTTTTTTTTTGGTATGACTATCATTTCACTAACATTTTGAAATTAAGGCCTTAAATTGAAAAAGCGAGAGAGAGAAAGAGAGAGAGAGTGTGTGTGTGGATGGAAAAGGAGTTCAAATTTCGAATCTGAGAGAGCAAGTGACAGTGAGACATTGTCGTCTTTCTTAGATCAAATGATGCATGATGAGCATGTGAAAAAAAGAGGGGTTGGTTTGTGGGGGTATTGGGTTGCACTCCTTCAAACCCACCTAGCAATTTGGAGGCATATTTTGGTAGGAAGATAAATGATTTTCTAACCCGCTTTGACGATCGATATGGGCACACTATACTATGTGTCTAATGTTTGCATCTCGAGGTGTATTGCGGTATAGATCCACCCAATGCACCTATCTCGATGCTTAAAATGAATTACTTTTTAGAAAATATTTAGATGACTCACATTGGGCATCAAGGTAGGCTGCTGATTGGCCGGGTAAGCACTACCTCTCGATGCATGCGCAACGCGCATCTTGAGGTGCATCAAGCAGTGCCCACTCGATGTTGCACCTATCTGGTGCCTAAAGCGGATCATGGTATTCTAATTTTTTTTTTTTGTTTTAGGCCTTTATGGTACATTCGTTTTTTTTGTGCTAGCGCGACCCACTTCGGACATTTGAAAATGGACACATACTGACCCACTTTGGACACTTGAAAATGGGCACCTACTTATTACTAACCATTTAGCTTCAATACACATTGATTTATGTGCACATAAACATCGATGCACAAATAAAAGGCTTTTAGGACATCCATTTGTTACTAATTCACTACTAATCCTAAAAATTGATTTTTTTTTTTTTTTTTGTACCAAGTTTTTTTAAAAAATAGATGCCCAAATTAAGAAACATCAATAAGTGGGTATTCAATGTAGACCTGATCATCGAGGGGGCTTGGGCGGGCTTTTTTTGAAAGCTATGTTTAGGCCCGCTTCTAAGTATTGCGGGTCCAAGCCCGCACAAGCCCGTCACGGGCCGATATTGGGCTGAGCCTAAACGGACTTTTAATAAAAGTATTAACAAAAAAAAATAAATTTGAAAATTGATTATAAAGAACGAAAACATATTATAATAAAATATATACTTGTGCAATTAGATGATAAAAATGAAATATTAGCACATTAATTAAGACTCTAGTTCAACATTTGGGCAACTTGAGTTCATATGTATAAACGTTTTTGAGAGTCATCCAATTAATTTTCTTTTATTAAGTCTTATTCGTTTTTGAATTAGTTTTCAAAAAGTACAGAACTTTTTGAATCGACTTGAAAAATGAATAGCATCTAAACAATAGGTGCTTGCTTGTGTTAAAAATTAAAAAAAAAGGCAAAAAAAAAAAAAAAAAAAAAAAAAAAACAACATAACTTACTTTATAGATTAACTTTAGGCACAAATCCAGTCGAGCACTCGTGCGGTATGTTAAGGTATATATGTGGTATTAGGTCTTGACATGATACACGGATGTATGCGCACACATCTTAAGGTATATTACATAGTGTCTAGTTGGTCGATGCCTAAAGTGAGTTAATTGATAATTACGGTAAATAATCAACATCTATTTAAGATGGTATTGACTGACTATTGGTAAACAGTCGGAGTGATTTAGTCGACGAAGAGATTGTGCCACTTCCCCTAAAAGTTTTTTCAATTATTTTATTTTTCTCAACTTCAACATAGAATCGAAAACCTCCTCCAAACCTTGCATTTTGATAAGTGATTACGGCTCTGTCCATCTCACTAAAGATATTTGACAAAGTTACTTAAAAGTTGAAACATGTAAATGATAAGAAAGATGCTAGAATGACACCAAAAAATCACAACTTGATTACACAACATGCGGACTTGAATGTACGAAAATAATTTTTATGCATAACACGCAGGTGTGTATCTCGAACCGCACACCGACGACTCGTAAAAATGTAGATCCGCATGCCATATCAAGGGATGTGAGTTTTGACGTGAGTTTGAAGTGTCATTGTAGCATTTTTCAAATGATAAATCCCTACTCCCTGGTAAGGAAAAATTTTATCAAAAAAACAGCAACAAATATATATTAAAAAATACACAAAACCCCTTCAAAAAAAAAAAACTAGTGTTTTCTTTAGAGACCGGGGAGAGGAGGACGAAGGAGAGGTAAGTTTAAGAGCGATGTCGGCCCTCAATCAACTATTCAACAGAGGTCTGCTCGGAGCGAAATGGTTCGTTTCACATCTCTCCTCACTTTCAAACCCTTCTTTGTTTTTCCTCTTCAAATTTCTACTCTAGATTCAAATTCTTTGATTTTTTATTCTACTAAGGTTGGTCCAATGGTTCTGATGATTTGAATATGTTCAACAAATTAACTCTCGGTGTCAAAACCAATTGTATGAAGATTGAGAAACCTGATTTAATTCAGATCAAACTCTCAAATCAATAACTAATTAATTAGAAACCGGACGTTTATACTTGACTTCTACTCTGATTAGGTCTAGAAAGTAGAAATTCAGGCTTAACGCATGTTAGCTCAACTTTCGAGTTTATCGACTTGATGCAATTAATTGTGATTAATGGAAACAATCACAGACTCATTGTTGAAGATGACGCGAGCTCAACTGAAATGCTTTGTGAATTTTGTCATGTTTCCTTTCTGATTGCTTGATCCTAATATCCCAACTAACAACAACAACATAGCCTCAGTCCCAAAAGTCGGCTACATGGATCAAAATTTTCCATTGTGCTCGATTAAGTGCAATTGATGGTGAGCTTTGCAAACCATTCAAATCTCTTTTGATTAATGCATCCCATGTTAACTTTGGTCTGCCACTACCTCGTCGAATTTCTACAGTTTCTATTGAGTCAAGTTTCTAGTTGGGGCATTTGTAGGCCGTCTTTGCAGGTGACCAAACCATCGCAACCGCCCTTCCCTAATCTTTGTATCAATTGGTGCTACTCCTACTTGTCTTTGAATTTCTATATTTCTTATTCTATATTTACGAGTTTTACCACACATCCACCTAAGCATCCTCATTTCTACTACGTTCACTTTATGTAATATCCCAACTAAATAAAAAATAAAAATATAAGAAATATGAGGCTCAAGTATATAAGGCTTGATGCAAGTAATAGTGGCACCAACTAGTGTTGATACTAGGTTTATCGAATCCAGATTGAGGCTCGAACTCCTAACCTCTTACGCAAAAGGCCCCATACTGGACCAGTGAGCTACCCACTTGGTTGGTAATTTGGTATTACAAGAAATTTTATTAAAAGGTTAAGATTTGCTCTCTATAAAGTGCCCAACAGTAATGCTATTGTTTATTGATTATAGTACGAATTTCACCTTAACCATTCAAACACAATAAAAAATAATAATAATCTCTCCTTGTTGTTGCTTTTAGTTAAAAATATTAGTAACAACAACAACAACAACATAGCCTCAGTCCCAAATTAATTGGGGTCGGCTACATGGATCAAACTTTTCCATTGTGCTCGATTAAGTGCAATTGATGGTGAGCTTTGCAAACCATTCAAATCTCTCTTAATTAATGCATCCCATGTTGACTTTGGTCTACCCCTACCTCGTCGAATTTCTACAGTTTCTATTGAGTCAAGTTTTCTAGTTGGGGCATTTGTAGGCCGTCTTTGCAGGTGACCAAACCATCGCAACCGCCCTTCCCTAATCTTTGTATCAATTGGTGCTACTCCTACTTGTCTTTGAATTTCTATATTTCTTATTCTATCTTTACGAGTTTTACCACACATCCACCTAAGCATCCTCATTTCGCTACATTCACTTTATGTAATTGTTGTTGTTTTACCGCCCAACATTCACTTCCATAGAGCATAGCTGGCCTAATTGCGGTCCTATAAAATTTTCCTTTTAACTTAGTAGGAACATGTCGATCACAAATCACCCCGTTGCACTCGCCATTTCTTCCATCCACTTGGATTCTATGTGTGACATCATTTTCAATGTTACCATCATTTTGTATGATTGAACCTAGGTATCTAAAGTGGTTTACCCTAGGAACTTCTACTTCCCCTAATTTTACCACTCCGTCATCTCGATGTCTAGTGTTTCCAAACTCACAGTGCATGTATTCCGTTTTCGTCCTACTCAACTTAAAGCCTTTAGATTCTAATGTATTTCTCCGGAGTTCTAATTTCCTATTCACTCCATCTTTAGTTTCATCCACTAAGACAATATCATCTGCAAATAGCATACACCATGGTATATCCTCTTGAATATGTCTAGTTAATTCATCCATAACTAAAGTAAATAGATATGGGCTTAAAGCCGATCCTTGATGTAGTCCTATCGTAATGGGAAATTCTTTTGTAGCTCCTCCAAAAGTCTTTATACTCGTTACTACTCCATCGTACATATCTTTAATAGTGTCTATGTATCTAGCGTGCACTCTTTTTCTTTCTAGAACCCACCGAAGAACATCTCTAGGGACCCTATCATATGCTTTTTCTAAATCTACGAATACCATATGAAGATCTTTTTTCTTTTCTCTATATTTTTCTAACAATCGTCTTACAAGGAAAATCGCCTCCATAGTTGACCTCCCAGGCATGAAACCAAATTGGTTCTCTGATATTGTTGTTTCTCTCCTTAGCCTATTGTCAATTATCCTCTCCCACAGTTTCATAGTGTGATTAGTCAGAGTTTCCTATTCACTATTAGCTACTTTCCATTGGCCAGATCTCAAAAGGTTATGATATTTTTGCAAAAATTGTAAAAAGGTAGGATATAGATCAGCCATTTTTGCCCTCAAAGAAAATAATATACTTAGTTTTGAAAGACTAAATATATGTCTTTACTCAGGAGAAGGTTCTTCTATTTGATGTTTGCAGCAAAACCTGCTTGAACTTGGCCATATCACGCATCAAACTATTACGGAACAAGAGACAAGTGCAGTTAAACCACATGCGGAAGGAGATATCTCAATTTCTCCAGACTGGCCAGGAAGCAATTGCTCGAATCCGAGTATGAATAATTGATGATCATTTGATTATGATTTATAGCTCTATTCTTTTTTTTTTTTTTTTTTGTCACTTGCTCTTCAATGTTCTCAGGTGGAGCATCTCGTGCGGGAAATGAATATGCTAGCTGCATATGATATCTTGGAGTTGTTCTGTGAATTTGTTTTTGCACGGGTTCCGATACTTGAAACCCAAAAGTGAGTTTCTTCAGTCTTCACCTAAAGCATACCCATTTTACCACTCAAATATATTGGCTCATGTTTTTCACAGTTGCTTTCCCTTTTCATTTTTTATTCTATCTCAAGATTGGTGAATTTCGTACTTGATATCTCTGTAGTATATTTTGCAAGAACTTAGTTTATTGAGAACTTGGAAAGATCGGTCACAGAAGGAACAATTATAATTACCAAAGTAGTAGTATTATTGTTATGTTGTCCTACTACTTCCTGCTAGAGAAGAGAGTGAAGTACGTACATATGACATGTTATACCTATGGATTTCATTTTGTATGAAAATGGTTTTGGATGAGTGAAGAAGATTCCAGCTAGTCAATTGAAGGTGATTATAGAATCCGGTCTTGAGTACCTCCAAAGATTGCCATTGTTTGATGGGTTGAGGCTACTATGAGATTGTTGTTCTAAGAATTTGCCAAAGCAGCATTCCAGCTTTTGAAGCTCTCTTATTGCAATCGGTTGGGGGCTTTTGCTTGAAAGGAACGTTTGGGGTTGAGGGGGTGTTGGTTGTTTTGTCAAGAGTATCTCATTGAAAATTGAAGGGCGTCTCTTTTCTTCATTTGTTTATGAACGTTGTCAGTATTTTACAAATTTCTCTTAGAAATTTACTTCCTAAATTCTTAGGCAATGCGTCCCAAGTTTGCTTCGGTCTATGGTCTACCCTACCCCTGCATTGTCTAATTTCTTCAATTTCTATTGAGTCGAGTTTTCTAGCTAGCATATACTCATATACATTATCCCACAGACTAAGATAGACATAAACATTCATGTAATATCCCTAAAACGTTAATGTATATGCAAATTTAGGAAAATTAAATAAATTAATTAGACTTCATTCTAAATTAGAGAAAACAAATTATTTGGGTTTAAGTCCTAAACTGGACTCAAAATGGCTATAAGTCGAGTGGAGTTTACCAAATTAAGCCGAAAGGCTTAATAAGAGATTTAATATGAACCTAAAAGCTTTGTTTCAGTTCAAACCCATGTTATTAAGCCTAAGTTACTTTTAAGCCCATAATTTATAATTTCTCCTCTCTAATTTAGAACTAAATTTAATATATTTTTTATTTTTCTTTAATTTGTGTATGCATTAAAATAGGGATACGACAATTCAAGCATCACTGTTTTGATTAAAATTTGTGTATGCATTAAAATAGTAGGGAGTTTACCAAATTAAGCCCAAAGGTCAAATGCAATTTCATCACCAGCCCGTGAGAAGCACTTTGTTAATCTCATGAACATTTTCTTTACACCTGAAAGGTTCAGTCATGAATCATCACTGTTTTGGAGTTAGGTGTCTTCATCATGTTGGACAAGGGGTGGTGATGAAATTGCATTTGACCTTTCTTACTGTTGTTGCAAGTACCATATTAGTAACATCGAGAGTTCCGATGATGGCATCAAATTTTACCCATTATTTCCCTATATGTCATTGACTAACAAAGTGCTTCTCACGGTCAAGCTGAATGTGTTATTAATCACCAATTAGTGTTAATCACCAAGTAGCTTTTATTTCATTAACATCCAATGCATCAATTTATGGTAGCGTGTACGTGAGTATAACTTTCTTTTCTCTCTTTTACTTTTGGCTTGTTTCCTTGGCATTCACCTTATCAGCTTGAATGTTCATAATTATGATTTTTTTTTTTATAATTTATTCAGACACCAAGACCAGCTAAATGTATATTGAAATCTAGACTTCTGAAATTGAGAAACTTGCTTCTTTTGTCTATGATTTGTTTTTGCTCCACCTGTAACTCATCTGGTCTCCCCCATCTTTAGAGAGTGTCCAAAGGAACTGCAGGAAGCTATTACCAGCATAATATTTGCTGCTCCCAGATGCTCGGACTTACCTGAATTGCTACAGGTTCGGAACTTGTTTACAGCTAAGTACGGAAAGGAGTTTACCTCCGCTGCTGATGAACTACGCCCTGACACCAGTGTAAATCGCTCTGTAAGTTGGTTCCTGTCAAGTTCTCGGCTGGTTCGTGATAATTTCCCTGATTTTTAAAACTCAAACCTAATGACAAGTTATTCCCTTTTTATTTTTTTCCTCTCATGAACATTTTGCAGATAATTGAGAAACTTTCAGTTAAAGCCCCATCACCAGAAGAAAAGCTCGGCCTTTTGAAGGAAATTGCCATTGAATACCACCTGGAGTGGGATGCTTCCAGAACCAAAGCTGAATTCGGCAAAAAGCACGAAGATCTTCTGGTAATTCATTTTCGCAATCTTCAATTTTTTTTTTTTGGTTTTTTGTTTTAATTGATAAACCATTGGAACACTTTTAACACTCTAGATGGCCCGAGTGGTGATTGAATTGAAAGTCATATTCTAGGCTTACAACAAAGCCTCCCAAACCCAAATTAGTTGAGTTCGGCTTACAATACGTCGTAAAGACTATCGCGAGAACAATGGCTTTAGACTTAAATGGTCGATATTCGATAATGTGTTTCTTTCAAATTCAATTGCAGGATGGATCAAATAAGATAAGCAGTGGAGCCACCAATTCTCAAGTCCCCGCAAGAAACTTACCAAACCCTTCATCCGGCAAGACGCCGCCTCCTGTATCTCCCAAAGTTCAAAACCAAGCGATCGAAGATCGAACAGCTCCTGTAATGGCCATCAGAAGAGACATGTCCTTGGTTAGTCCTGATAGAACTTTACCTCACAGTGAGCCCTCGAATATGAATGTTACTAAACCAAAATCAAGCTCCCAGTCAAATGATGTCATGGAGATAGCTCGGGCTGCCATTGCTTCCGCAGAGCGCGCTTCAGCGGCTGCCCGAAGAGCTGCTGAACTTGTCAATTCTAAAAATGTGTCATGGATACCAAGGAGAAGCTCCTTATGTTGAGCCCTGAACTTCATAAATGCTATTTAATTAATCCGTGTCTATAGTGTGCTTGTTAGCTAAATTAAAGTGTGTTCAAAAATCAAAACTAATCTTATTATTTTGTGTTGCTGTCAGTTTTACTTAATTAATTTTAATCACTTAATTTGTATTACTATATACGTAAAAGCCTTTTAGATTGAATGACAAAGTTCTTGATATCATTATCTGAAGTGGTTCATTTACAAGTTCTCTATACATTGAGATGATTAGCTGCAGGAACTTCATTAATCTTTTACTGACTCAGTTAAAATATGGACAAGCTAATTAATGCAAATAAATTAAGTAAAAGATGGCAAGATCTACTTACTAAAACACGTACATCCACCTTTTACATGGATTTTATTTTTTATATTATACTTCTTCCGATCATTTATATAAGTCGTTCTAACAAAAATTTTATCTTCAAAATTGTAGTCATTTTTTTTTGAATTTAAAAGTGAATTTATTACATTTTTTACCCAATTTATCTTTATACAATTCAAACATTTATTATTCTTCAATTCATTTAATGTCGATCAAATGACATATATGTAAATTGTATTCGTCATTAAAGCTGTCTTAATTTTTGTGTCCTTACTTTAAATGACTTATATAAATGAACAGAAAGTGTATTACCAGCTCACGAAAAGCGGCGCAACGACTTCGTCCTAATTACAAATTACAATTTTTTAGAATGACTTATATAAATTTATTATGTGTTGACTTATAGAGGCTAGCCAGTTACAAATCAACTCACGAGCAAATTCAGTCTTATTGAGTATAGTGGTTAACTTATTATGTGTTGACGAGGACAGAGGACATGCATACGGACCTGTGTGGAGACATGCGTTGATTGGTCCGAGTCTTACCAAGAGAAAAATTGGATTAACAGTGCCCATCCCTGCTGCCTGCTCACAATACTTCTCCGCGAGCCTATGATCACTATCAATATATCGATATTGTTCCTCAACTTGACTACTTTCAACTCTTAGGTGTAGAGTTTTAACTTAAAAGGTCTCGATACTAATTGACACTACAAGACATTGTGTGTTTAGCGACATTAATTTACTCATTTAACAACACTAATTAGTGTCGCTAAAATTTTTATCGATGCATCATAAAGTGTCGCCACTTGCGTTGGTAAAAGTGATGTCGCCCAATTTTTTTACGACACAAAAGTTATGTGTTGGTAACATTTATTTGGGACACTTTTGCTAAAAGCGTCCTTAAAGTGGGGACGTTTGTTGTTTATATGTCTTTAATTTTACGACATTTATTTTTTACGCGTCTCCAATTTAGAGACACTCTTTGTTTATGTATCCCTAAATTAAGGACACTTGTAAGCTTAACGTCCTTAAATTGACAACATTTAAGCATTTAGTGTCTCTAAGTTGACAACACATGTACATTAAGTGTTTCTAAACTGACAACGCATGTACATTTAGTGTCTCTAAATTGAAGATGCATATACACTTAATGTCTCTAATTGGAGACACATATACACTTAATGTCTCTAAGTTGACAACACAAGTATATTTAGTGTCTTTAAATTGACAACGCATGTATACTTAGTGTCTCTAAGTTGACAACACATGTACACTTAATATCTCTAAATTAACAACGCATTCATATTTAGCGTCGTCGTATATATAAATAAATAAATATATATATATATCAAAAAAATAATTAATATTAATATAATTGGAAAGAAGATTTTATATATAAATTAAAGATGTTTCTAGTTCTATTTATAGGAATATTATTTATCAATAAAAATGAAATTTTTATTTATTTTATTTGAACAAAAACCAAATTAACAAATGTACAAATTTAAGGTGAAAAAAATAAACAATATACATTTGAATTTCCTTGTTAAATGAAATCTTCAAACTATAACGATTACACAACGATTACACAAGGTCTCCCAACAATTCCTTAAGAGACCAACAAATATGTGAAAAGACGTTTCTTTGATATCTTCAAAACTGAGAATGTGATATAGTGGCAGCCCAAGCACTCCGTAGGTACAAGCCCTATTAAGATAACTTGAGACACACTAATTAGAAAGGATTTAAAAGGTCCAAAAAGCACAACATTAAGTAAATTAAATCAAGAGCAATGAAAAGAAAAATAAAAACCTTACTTGTATCAACAAAGGCTTTGTTTTTTATTGATATTGTTCTTGTTTAGCAGAATTCATCTGGCATTTTCCATTGCAAAGACACCAACTTTTGAAATTGAAAGCTTCAGAATCATTTTAGGCAATGCATGGTCATAGAAACAAAAGTATTACTTGTGCAAATATCAACAAGATAATGAGTTATGGAAGCCCAACTTTCACACATTTAGCTACCTACACATAGAAAACATTTCCCTTAGCTACATTACATGGTGGAATGATAATCAGTCAAATTTACCAAAGAAGTAGCCTTATTCAAATTTCTATTCTTCATTATGCTTTCATCGATAGCAAGCAATTTGTAAGTGCTTACCGATGGTTGCAAGTGCTTACCTATGGGGAACCAAGCTCATAGAGACCAAAACTTGCTAAAGCAACTAAATGAATCGCTAAAAGCGGATTTAAGAACCTAGAAACATATAGAGGTACATTATGAACACATTAATAATATTGTATTGAAAGCGAAATGGTATAAATTAGTACTAATAAAGGTTAAACCCAGTTGCCCAACTGTTTTAGGCATAAACATGGTTAACTATACTTTTAGGAAACACAAACATAAATA
This sequence comes from Stephania yunnanensis, assembly GCA_039657365.1. Taxonomy (NCBI): domain Eukaryota; kingdom Viridiplantae; phylum Streptophyta; class Magnoliopsida; order Ranunculales; family Menispermaceae; genus Stephania; species Stephania yunnanensis. Next base: position 50,783,212 of record CM077588.1, on the reverse strand, counting down.
AGACAACTAATCATGTGCTTAACCATGCCAAAATATCCAATTCATTTTAAAATTCAAGCGCGATAGTACTGTAACATTTCGAACTCACCTAATAACATTTGCCAAAGACCACTAAAACCAATTACTATATGAAATGTTGAAGCAACTATGAGGGCACCTTGAATTCCCTTCATAATCCTATCAAATTTCTGCATAACCATCAAAAAATGAGTCCATATATAATCTTAAAAAGCAAACTTTGAAGAGCACTTGGAAATTATCATACAAAGAAAAAAGGGAAGGCCATCATACCTCACGAGAATCGAGGATATTATTATATCTACTAGCCAAAATTATCGTAATGGTTGGAGCAACAAATTAAGGTGTAACCTCCACCTATCACTGCATGAAAGCAAGTTCCAAACAACGACCGGAACAATGTGTTCAACCCAGCAACAAACAAAAATGTCTACACCACCTTTGCTTTCTCCTCCTACAAACAACAAATTCAAAAAACATAACTACAATACAATGAGCTTCAACAAAAAGAAAAAAAAAACATAGACCAGGGTAATAAGCAACTTATAATGTGTTGATTCATTCACACTCACATTTCCTTTTCTCATATGTGGAACAAACGCCATTAGTATTATAACTGTCATGCCAAGCATAAGCAAGTAATGCAAGAAACCCAGTAGTATGGCCTCAGCTGCATTTGAGATAACAAGAGATTTTTACCATATCAACTAATTATAAGTATAATGCTTCGGTTAGAACACAAATAATTCAGATGGGTAGAAAAACCCACATTGAGGGATAACCAAACCGAACGTGGAAGAGTATATTGACTTGGAACCAAATTAGAATAAAACATAGTTCTAGCATCTTTATGAAGAAACTTGAGTTTTCTAGCATTTAAAGTGAAATTTCGTAAACTTTCGTACACCAACGAATTTTTGTTAAACTTCCATCGTCGAAGTTACCTTCCTCGAACTAATTCCGAATTTTAAGTGAGTGAAGTCATAGGCAAAGTTGAAGTTTCAAACCTTGATTGATATACCCTTCACAGTTCTCGCTAACAAAAAAATTAAACTGCAAAGCTCACAAGTCTACCGTCACGAAAGATTAATAGGTGTCTCTCCATATATTGCTAAGCTCCCACCCGTGATAGCTTTCTTTCCTCACTGACATGCTAACTACTTTGGAGTAACAATTAATTTCCTCATCTCTCTAAACATGTATTCTTTTTCATCTTCTTCACTGCACCTTATGTTGATGTGTTGTTTTTGTTCTTTACATGGTGTGTTAAAGTAGCACATGATATTTCAAGTAATTCTGCAATGTTGTTTGAGTACTTGGTCAAGAACAACAACAACATTGGTGGTTCAAAGGTTGAAGATGCAAGAGTATATTTTCATATATATATATATATATATTTATATATATATATATATATATATATATATATATATATATATTATGGACAAGCCTTCAAAGTCATCAAAAATGGAGTTGATGGCAAAAACTATATATCTTCTAATACATGAAACATATATATATATGGTACTTGGTGCTTGAATCTGTGAAATAAACAACACCAACTTCTTAGTTAATGTCCAAAGAATTGATAAGCCTAAGGGGCACTCAAACTGTTTTAGTGACTAGTGATTTTGCCTTGCCACCTTTAGGACCTACTAACATTAGTCCATAATATGTATCTGCAATGTAGAGTTGGCATGTTTTGTTGTTGAACTTTAATCTAAGTGGTCTCCCACATGTAGGTTCCATGGTATAGAACAAAACTAAATCATTAAAACAAGCTAAAGTTCAATACCAAGTGAAAGTGCATCAGTTAAAAAATCTAAACTAGACTACTTAGTTAAATCAAAATAAACCAAATGTCTTGATTAAAAACACAAGTTTATTGCATCAAAGACTCACATAAATAAAAATATGCCCAAAGCCTCAGTGCAATGCAAAAATAAGCAACAAGATTCCAAAGCTTTTTTATTCAAGTATACATAGAATAAAAAAGTTGGGCATTGTTTACATAATAAACTATGCCTAATTAAAACATTGTTTTCTGAAACTGATCAGACTACAAAAGTGTTTAATTATTAATTATATCATACAAATACTAGAAAAAAAAGAAACAAATCACTTGCGTTGGCTTTTAAGTTCCAGAAATTGTAATGATCTCACTCACAAGTTTTGCATCAAAGGATGCAAAATCAACCCTACCACCACATCTGTTGGTGTAGGCTAAGAGTCAAAATTGTCAGAGATAAGGCTGAGTGAATGAGACCCACCACCATCACAACCACACAGAACAAAGAACCATAATTGAGCTTTCTAATAACTCAGCTTAGGTTGCTTGGCATGCACCTTCAAATCCTTCAAGGGATTTATTTTTTTCCGATCTTGATAACATACATAAATACTCAAGAGCAATATTGCTGAAAACACCAGCACACCAATGACTATGAATATCAATCATTTCTTGCTTCTCGAACCATAATCTGAATTGCAAAACATTCAAGAAAGAAGTCCACGAAATGATTATAACTAGAGTGCAACTTACATTAATTTCACATGAAACCCCACATTCGATTCAAATCAGCGAATTCAAATTGAGCTTCGTACGGTTAGATCAAATCAAGCCGGTTTAAAACTATAGCTAAAATGTATATTAGTGCCTCATTAGGACACTTATAACTTAAAAAACACAAATGGTAGACTATAATGTAATGAATTCAATTAAAAAAGTTTACCAAAGTTACCTAGTTATGAGGCTGGCATTTTGACAAACATGCAATAAGCTTTAATTGATAGCAGTGAAAAACCCAAAATCAAAATTACTATTAAGAAAAATCAAACATCATTATGACTCCACCTTAACGAGAGCATATAAGAAGACATCATCAATGTAAAACCACAAAATCTAAATAAACTCATGTTTTTCTTGCAATGAAATATCAAAACATACTCATCATTATGACTTTCAAATTCTAAAGTCACACAAAATCACAACAACATAACAATTTGATAAAAACCAAAATAAACTAGATTGAAATGTCAGATTTTAAGAAAACCATTGCAAAAGACTTTTATGGATTAAGCATATTAGCAAATTAAAAAAATCTAATTACTGTAATATGTCTAGTAAAACTAACCCAGTAAATTAAGCACTTCAATTAGATCTGATCGATTCAACAGATTTGATATTCACAATCAAACACAGAACTATACCGACATTGCAGAAATCAAATAACCAATTAGTTCATTCAGATATACCTGAAAAATATTTGAACTCATCAATCGCTCCATAACTCTTCGGTTCAGGTACAACCAAACAACAATTTAAGTAGATTGGAAACCTAACTTATCTTGATTTCTTCATCAAAGATCAAATGCTTCCGTTTTAGATAAGGAAGTCGATATAAACCTAACAAAAATAATTAAATGGTGGTGATAAATAGTAACAGAGAAACCATATCATACTACACAAGGAAGAAAATATCAAACCTTACCAGAGAGACTGTTGAGTGTGATGTTTGCATCAGCTCTGCAATCGAGCTGTCTCGCTTGCCATATTGAATAATTTGCGGAGACTCTATTACAAAGCGGTCACAATTCGATCACTGAAGCAATAATAACATATCACATCAACCAAACCTCAAACTGAATCTTACACAATCTCATAAGAACTCAAATTTTAACCTAGTTCAGAATCTTCAGATCAAGCAATCGATTTGAATACCTTCAACAATGCTTTGATGACACTTCAGGTGAAACAACTGACCTTGCTTATGCATTGCTCGACCATGTCAGCAATGTCTCTTCTCCGTGTCAAAATGAGAAATCCTACTCGTTCTAACCTCCGAAAGAGATAGGGATTCAACAACTCCAGACGATCTATGGTTCCAGTTCTTCTTCTTCAACGAGCTATGACTCAGATTGTGAAACCCTAGCCGATTGATTCTCCAATCAATCAAAGATTCAGAGATTTTCTTCTTTCTCGACGAGCTATGATTCAAAATGTGATACCCTAGCCGATTGATTCTCCAATCGATCGGAGATTCAAGAGACTTTCTTCTTCTTCAACATCGCTCACTGGATCGGTTAGGGTTTCGTCTTACCAATTGATCGGAGACTCATATACATGCCTCTCGATTTCTCTCTCTATATTTATGTGCTTTTGGGGTGAGTTTGTTCAACTTTTGTGTTTTTGATGAAAAAAACTAATATACCCTTACACTTCTCAACAGGCAAAAGCGAATGCGGCGGTAATTTCTTTGAACGTATGCGGTCCAACTTTTTTTTTTTTTTTGGTTTGTTGAGACAACACTACAATTCCAATTTAACAACACTTTATAAATTATATATCCTTAACCTTCAAATCTAACAACATTTAAAAATGATGTGTCCTTAAACTTCAAATCTAACAACACCTATAAATTGTGTCTTTAAGTTTCATATCTAACAACACCTAAAAATCATGTTTCCTTATACTTGAAAGTTAACAACACTTATAAATGATATGTCTTTAAACTTTAAATTTAACAACACTTACAAATTATATGTTCTTAAGATTCAAAGTTAACAACACTTTAAAATTATGTGTCCTTAAACTTCAAATCTAACACCACTTAAAATTATGTGTCCTTAAGCTTTAAATCTAATGACAATGATAAACTATGGGACCTTAAGGACGTTTGAAATTTAACAACACTTCTAAATTATGTGTCCTTAAGATTTAAATTTAATAGTGCTCATAAATTATAATTGTCCAACATTAAACTTGACGAAACTTAAAAATTATTCGTCGTTAGATTTCGAATGGTGACGCTTTTATTAAGTGTCCTTAATTAAGGACGATTGTACAACGGGCAGTCACCAAATGTTAAAACTGGCGACGCTTTTATATCAAGTGTCTTTAATTTGGAGACGCTATTTATATTATGTGTCCTCAAATTTTAAAATTAGCAACGCTTATAATTATGCATCTTTTAAAGTAAAATTTTGAGACATTTTTATTAGCTTCATTAAATAAGTGTTGTAATAAACCCACTTTGTTGTAGTGTTACTACTTACACTAATTTTCTAAAATTTAACAACACTTTGTAACTTATGTTTCTTGAGATTTAAAATTTAACAACACTCGTAAATTATGTGTCTTTAGATTTAAAATCTAACAACACTTGTAAGTTATGTGTCTTTAGATTTAAAGTCTAACAACACTTGTAAATTATGCGTCTTTAATTTTAAAATCTAACAACGCTTGTAAATTATATGTCCTTAAATTTGAATCTCGACAACATATATGAATTAGGGTCCCCAAATTTTAAATTTAGTGTCACTAGTTTACCAAGTGTCTCTTATATAGAAGACACTTATAAATTATGCGTATTTAAATATTGAAATTGACAACATTTATTGTTTGTGTCCTCAATTTTAATTTTAGCAACACTTATAAACTATGTGTCCTTAGATTTGAAATTTGACAATACTTATAAATTAGTGTCTCCAAGTTTTAAATTTGGCAACACTTGTTTATCAAGTGTCTTTAATTTTGAAACCCTTGTACATTATTCGTCTCGAGATTTTAAATTTGGCACATTTTAATTACAAGTGTCCTTAATTTAGAGACACTTGTATGTTATGCGTCTCAAGATTTTAGACTTGGCAACGCCTGTACATCATGTGTCTCTAAAATTAAAATTTGAGGATGCTTTTTATTAGCGTTGGCAAAAAAGTGTTGCTATAGACCCACTTTGTTGTAATGTGAGAAGATACAATCAATTATATGCTTCTTTATGAAGTATTCTTTAATCAATGTGGGATTAATTTCGGTCCACATATCTTCAACACATTAATTGATAGGTGCAGTTAGCATCGAACACAAAGTGAAAAATCGAAAAGTCATGCACTCTTTAATTTGGTATATAACATGAGATATACTTTGAGATCCGTAAACTAAACCTTAAACTGCTACCCTTTAAATACAAGCGCAAACATCTTGAAATATATCCTATCGCTTTCAACCCAAAGGCATTTGCGACTTAGTTGGTGTGTGACTTTATGTCAAAATATCATATTTAGGGATGCAAATGGGTAGTGGAATACCTACGAGTGATGAGGATTTATCTTAACGGATACAAGTATGAGGATTTTAAATGGTGAAGAGGATGGAGATGGGTATAAAATCTCATACCCACACGGGTATGGGTATGGGTATGGGAGTGGGTAATAAAATATACCCACAGGGATCCCCACGGGTAATTCCCATGGAGATATCCACGAGTAATCTCCACGAGGATCCCTATATCAATTTATACAACATATGATATTTGTTATATATATATTTATACCTTATATATTTATATATAAAAATTACATAATATTACATAGTCTCTACTCTGAAACATTAACCTCTTAATGAAATTTATAATTTTGATTTATTTTGTTAATTAATAACTATGCATTTTGTTTTGAATTGTTTGCAACTATAGTTATATTTTAAAATTTTAGGATCAAAAGTACTTAAAAAAGTTGATGACTTGGTAGTTTAAAGAAATAGCGACTTTAAGGAATATTTTGAATTTGAGCTTTTAGTTTTGCATATGCCAATGATTTTGTAGAAACATAATTATAAGTGTTAAAACTTAGTAGTTAGAATTTTTTTTGCATGATATGTTGATTTTTTTGTTGGAGTTTCAATAATTGTGTTGTTATGTATGTATATTTAACTCCTTATTTGTTACAATTTTTTTTTGAGAATCCCAGCGGGGATCTCCAATGGGGAACATAATTGAAAAACAAATTTCACGAAGATTCCCCATCCCTAAAAAATTCCCATGAAAATCCTCACGAGAATCCCTAATGGGGAATGAAATTGGTAAAATATTTTCCTATGGGGGATTCCCCATACCTATGGGTATTTGATGGGTATAGAGATGCGTATGAGAGTTTATCTCTATGTGGGTGTGGGTATGGGTATGGGTATGGGTATATAAATGGGTGATAAATTTTTAGTGGGTATGGGTATGAGAACGAGGTCCCCATGAGACGACCCCTATCATAATCTAGGGCACCGCCCGGCCTAATCCCGTAATTAAGCCCTAATCATAACCACGCAGGACTTAAACTACGTATTAGTCAGCCTTTACAACCTAGACGCCTCTTTTCTCGTGTTCAGGATAAGTAATACAATAGTCCTACTAGTTTATACAATATAGAGTTAATTAAAACTTTTTATTAAATTAATTAATTAACGGAAGTCTTATTGACTATGTGGAAGCCATTTATAAAATCATATGTGTAGAAAACCAAGAAATGACATCAAACATATAAAGTCCTAAAAATGCATTGAAATAGTAAAATAGTCTAAGTCTAGTCGGGGAAATTAACGCTCAACCCAATATACAACCCGAAATAATATTTGAAAGACATATATAACATATACAATCAAAATACAAAAAGAAGACCTACAATTGATGCAGTGACGCGCCGCGAGCTCAGGGATAGTCACCAATCTTCTCCTTGCCCGACTGCTGGTAGACGGCTCTGCACCCACCGTCATAAAAAGGACGGTGAGTACAAGAATAAAATAGTAATCCCCGATGACGAATTTAATTTGCATTTCCAAATATTCAAATGGTATTTAAAAGCATATAAATGGGAAAACATGAAAATAAACCATATGCGAGTAAATACCAGAGTTAAACAAGTGATACTGACACTAGGCTAAGTAGTGGTGATTTAGGTCAGGTCGGTAGTGAAACATGTCACTCCGACTCAATAATCATATAGCACAAGGGACTCTAACCCAAGTGTTACCAAGGACTTTAGCCTCAGTGTGTAGATGTTGAGTCATTAATTATGTAATATTATATATAGGTTATCTATATATTTTTATTGTCAAGTCTCCAAAATACTAGCATAATTGCACTTATTTATTATTTTCAGGGTTATTGGAGTGTGTGGTTGAATTCGGAGCGAAAAACTACGTAAAGTCGAGTATTCATATACCCGGATTCGTTCAACATTGAAAACCGTATTAGCGCGTATCTCGAGGAAATTTGGTGGGCCCACACGTGTTATGGTTTTCGATAAGAATAAGTGGAGCATGATGGCGTTGATGCAATGAGGCATGATTTTGTTTGATTTGCATGATATATATATATATATATATATATATATATATATATATATCAATCGCTATATATATATATATATATATATATATATATATATATATATATAAAGACGAATTAGTGGGGGAGATGCATATAAAGCAAACAGAGAGGACTTTTCTTCTTGGCGACGACTCTCTCTCGCCTTTCCTTTCTTGGCCAACATCTCTCCCCCATTCTTTTCTATTTTTTTCTTTTTTTCTTGGTGTTCTTCAACTATGCGAGGCTAAAAACCTCTAGTCTAGGCAAGATTGCGAGGGAGGTTATCTGCGCATATCAATGGATTTATGAGATTTATATATTTTAATTTCAATCTTTTCATTAATATTTTATTTTCTTTGGTATTGTTTCAATAATCGAGGTTAAATTCATGTTTAAATCTTGATTTACTAGCCAGTGTGTCGTAAACATCCGTACTTGTGCAATAAGACCACACTAGTGGCAATTGACATTACTAATTGATTAGTCTCTTTGGGGATCGGTTGAATACCTTAGAAATCTAGGCTAAATCGGACACACGAGTGATTCGGTTGTCTAGGTGTAGTGCCTTCACGAGACCTATTGCGGTCATCGTGTTAAACCCAATACGCTTGAGTATAGGGTTATGTTGGGGCAAGTGCCCTAGGTCAATCCATTAACTGTCTTTATGAATACTTTTAGTTAATAAAATAGAGGATTTCATTTGATGTTTATTATAATTAATTTGCATGTTTACATTATAATAAGATCCATAAGTATTTACATAAATATCCTAAATGTCCTTAGTCGATCATTATACTGGGAATTATAATGAATTAAGACTAGTGTGAGTCTTAATTGATGATCATATGATGATTATACGTATAGGGATACAAATCAAGATCACGAGTACTTGTTAGGGAACAAAGTACTGGAATGACCCGCTATGAGAACATCACATGGATTAAGTCATAGTTGTTTCTCATGATAGGTATATTTTTCAGTCCTCTGACTTGAGATTACCAGAGACTTCAACATTAGGAACATAGTGATTTGACACAATCAAACGTTGTCTTTAACCAGACGATTATAAAGGTTGTGATTGGTTATTGTGTGAGCAATGTGATGAAGTTGTGTAATCAAAATAGAATTTGTCCATCTCATATAAAGAGAGATATCCAGTGGATCCCTCGATGTGTTAGACTATTAAAAGGCATAGTTTAAGTGAATTGATATTGATCATTGTCACTTGGATGTTTTCAGTCTACCTAGAGATCGAAACTAGTACGATTGAACATGTTGGATGACTATCTCATGTCTTATGTTAGATCAAAAGGATATCGTGTGACAAAATGATATTATATACACTATTGATTAGGTTGTATCGATTTGATATTCGTACAATTTGGGTAGTCATAATGTCTTGCTAGAGGCCGCTTATGACTTGTATACCAAAAGGTGTTTTGATACACTGCCAACGTTGTATGAGACTATTGAGTCTCACACTAAGAATGGTTTTGTGAGATTTTAAGATGGTTCAGAAAAATGAATTTTGATATGATAAAATTCATGACAGAAACGTCCTTGTGGTGTATTACACTTATACTTCTTTAAGTAGGAGTATATGTGTAATTTACTTAACCGTCTATATACAAGGGTTGTATAAATAGACGCTTTAAGTTAGAACACACGTACGAAAGATTAAGGGCTGAAACTCTATTTTATATTTTAGAAACGACCTAGGGTTTTCTGGTACGTTCTGGATCGTTTTGGAGAGAAACAAAAAGGTTTGGTACTCTCTCGAAGCTAGCACTTCGAATCTTGGCCGCCGTTCGTGTATGGAGTGCTGGTAGAGGGCGCTCGTCGTTGGCAGCGTCCTAGAGATCAATCAATCTTCAGAAGGATATATTGCGACGGAGGTATGATTAAGTTTTCATGGTTTAAACGTTTTTAATGGAATTAGATTCGGATCCTATTGGGGTTTTTGTCAAAATTGTTTTATAATTTCGCAGCGTATGAATCCCAAAACACAATAGGTTATGCGTTTGACTAGAGGAATAGTCACCGTCGTACCTTGGCTATCGAGATTAGGAAGTGCGAGAAACCGCGCACGTTACCGGTTCTATAGCTACACTAGGATATTTTGATTTGCATGTTTTACATAAATCGAAGTCCAAATCCAATCTTTTATCGAACCGAACTTGTATGTCTTGACCTAGGCGTTTTTATTAATTGTTTTCAAATTATTTTCATTGTTTTGTTTATTTATTTTAAACATTTGTTAATTTATTCAAACCCTCAATTTCCCTTTTCGTTATTTTTGACCTTAGAAAGATTACCAATCCCCGTGGGATCGACCATTTGCCAGTATTCTACAAAATAGTTGGTTTAGGTATTTTAATTTTACTGACGCATTCGACGCGCGTCAATTTTTGGCGCCGTTGTCGGGGATTGGCCTTTTTCTTTCTTTGGTTATTTTTTTATTTTTTTATTTTTTTATTTTTTTATATCTAGTCCCTTGTTCTTAACATGTATGTAGGCAGCCCCGTGATGGCCTCCTACCCCCGCAATTATGGTCGATTCAAAGACTCACATTATTATAATGTGAATGAGGTAGCTATGTTATATAATGGACATCAATTTTCTAACATGCATTCTTTTGTGCAACAGGTCGAAGTTTGCAAAATTGGTGAAGATTATTCTCATTCCACGTATGATTGTCTGTATTATCCAAATTATGAGAATTATCACTATCCTAGCTATGCATCGCCACAACTCGACTTTTTTGGGCTCATGTCAAGTCCACAGATTCCTCAACAAAGCACCTCTTTAGAAGATATGATAAAAAAATTACTAGATGATCAACAATGGTTTCATGAAGAGCTTCAACAATTTTTGCGTGAGTTTCCAAGCTTGCAAAACTTGGAAACTCAATTTATTCAAATGAATGCCACACTCCAGAATATGCTTGATGAGAAAGAGTTGTGTAATACACAACCAATTTCTTACTCAGAGGAGAATGTGAATGTTGATACATTGAGGAATGTTGAGGTGAATGTTGATACACCGGTGGAGAACTATTGGTGCAAAATAGCGCAAGGACTTGAAGTCCTTCAAATTGAGTCGGACATTTCCATTGCACAAAATGATGATGATGAAGCTGCGATAGAAATTGGAGTCATTTCAGAAAGGTCAGAGGAGCCGTAGATAGAGAGCAAGGAAGACCAATCTCTGGTGTTGGTGAAACCACCCACCATCTCATGCATATTTGTTAAACCTTATACGGGGGTGGAAGTAAAGGAGCGTTCACAGATTTTCTACACTGCTGACACCTTTGTGTTGGATGACCATGATATGACAGATTCGTTTATGTTAGGGGTTCCAAATGAGCTCCCAATTCTAAAGGAGGGCGTACATGCTGCATTGCCCAATTATGTCGATGTGCCATTTGTTGTTGACATCTCCAAAGGAGAGGGCATTACGTGATGAATCATAATAAGTCTAGCCAAAGACTTAAAAGAAAGGTGCTCGTTGGGAGGCAGCCCAACTTTGTTTTTATTTTTATTGCATTTATTTCAATTTTAATTTAGTTTTAGTTTTTTATGTTTAATAAAGCTCTAACTTGATCTCTTGGATTTTTATAGGTGTAATGAATGCTTGATGAGCACTGATGGCACTAGACCACCCCCTGAGTTTTGCTAGGTTTAACTATGGATTACATTGTTTTTTGAGTAATTTGAGCATATTCTTTTTTAGGAATTAACATATTATTAGAGTTTTAGGTGTTTTGAGACTTGGTTGGGACATATCCAACTTAAGTCGCCACATTAGTGGCAGGTCTTTAAGTAGACCAAAAACCCTAAACCTCATTCCATCATCTTGTTGACTTCACCCGTAGTTGAAAGACTCGGGCTCACAAGATTTGATAGGAATCATTTGAATTAACTCCCGTGCTTATTAGTTTTTGCTCTTATTATGATAGTTTTATTTCATAGTTTCCTTAGTCACCTAGACATGCGAGATTTGAGCATTCACTAGTTTTTGGAGACTTTTGTTATGCGTGCACTTGTATCATCTTCTTATTTTATCCATATTCTTTTTTCAGCACTATTCTTTGTCTTTTTGTTGCATGGATTCCTTGACTTGTTTTGAACCTTGAGGACAAGGTTTGGAATAAGTTTGGGGGTACTTTAGGATTTATGGATTGAGTAGGATGGATTGTTTTGCGAAACACAGCAGGTGAGATCATTTAATTTTTTTTTCAATTATAAGCGGCTATATGTGGTTGTTGGACGGTATTGGTGGTGTTTGATATCTCTTATTCACTTATTTTTTCCATTTCTTTTCCCGCCATACTCATCTATCTCACTTCATTAGGAGTTGATACACTTTCATGCATGTATTTAGTATAGTTTTCATTATTATATTTTGTAGAGTCACCCGAAACTTTGTTTCATGCATTTGGTTGTGGATGAGTACATTATGCTTGCCTTTTTGACTTGAGACTTAGGAAAAAGTAGGAGAAATACTCACTCGAGTCCATAGCTCAGCATTTTTATAATTTCATGATTAGGGACTTAGTATGATGGTTAAGCCTTGTGCTAGATACCAAAATGGGTAGACGGTTGAAATTGTGCAAATGATAAGACTTTAACCCACATTGAGGAATCTACTTAACTATAGTGAAAGTGAGAAGGGCTAACAGGAGTTTTCAAAATATAGAGAGTCTCACAAGTTTTCATAGGAAATGGAGGAGGGAAACTTGTGGTGGAAAAAAATAAGAAAATCGGTCCACAGGAAATGGAGCAGGGACCGTATTATTTGAAAAAAAAAAAATCGGAGAAGAAAAAAATAGAGAGTATACATATAAAATGAATAAAGGCGGAAGTGTATGGAAACTCCTCAAATAAAAAGATTTAGCTGGAGTGCTTATAGCTAGATTAAGTAAAATTGTAAACTCGCATGCTTGAACGTATAGACCAAGAAAACCAGCGAGTAGTTGATGACCTTTGTCTTGACCGAGCCTATGTCTTTAAAGTGTGATCTTAATTGTGTTTGGGTTGCGGTTCTTGACATATCTTAACTCCGAAATTTCATGAGTAGCTTGTTAACTTGACAACTATGTAAACCAAATGAACTCCATGAATTCCGAATCGGGTATAGGATTAGTCGAGTCTGTGCGTAGCTATATTAGAAGTTTAGTTTAGTTTATATGTGTGTTTGTCATTTACACATTTTCTCGGGACGTGCAAAGTCCTAAGTTTGGGGGTATTTGTTGAGTCGTTAATTATGTAATATTATATATAGGTTATCTATATATTTTTATTGTCAAGTCTCCAAAATACTAGCCTAATTACACTTATTTATTATTTTCAGGGTTATTGGAGTGTGTGGTTGAATTCAGAGAGAAAAATTACGTAAAGTCGAGTATTCATATACCCGGATCCGTTCAACATCGAAAACCATATTAGCGTGTATCTCGAGGCAAATTTGGTGAGCCCACATGTGTTATGATATTTGATGAAAATAAGTGGAGCATGATGGCGTTGATGCAATGAGGCATGATTTGGTTTGATTTGCATGATATATAGGAATATATATATATAAATGAGACGAATTAGTGGGGGGAGATGCATATAAAGCAAACAGAGAGGACTTTTCTTCTTGGCGACGGGCTCTCTCTCGCCTTTCCTCTCTTGGCCGACATCTCTCCCCCATTTTTTTTTTTTTTTTTTTTTTTTTTTTTTTTTTTTTTTCTCTTGGTGTTCTTCAACTACGCGAGGCTAAAAACCTCTAGTGGGGGAGGTTTCGCATATTAATGGATTTGTGAGATTTATATATTTTAATTTCAATCTTTTTATTAATATACATCTCTCCCCCATTCTTTTCTATTTTTTTTTTTTTCTCTTGGTGTTCTTCAACTATGCGAGGCTAAAAACCTCTAGCCTAGGCAAGACTGCAAGGGAGGTTCGACTGCGCATATTAATGGATTTGTGAGATTTATATATTTTAATTTCAATCTTTTCATTAATATTTTATTTTCTTTGGTATTGTTTCAATAATCGAGGTTAAATTCATGTTTAAATCTTGATTTACTCACCAGTGTGTCGTAAGCATCCGTACTTGTGCAATAAGACCATACTAGTGGCAATTGACATTACCAATTGAATAGTCTCTTTTGGGACCGGTTGAATACATTAGAAATCAAGGCTAAATGGACACACGAGTGATTCAATTGTCTAGGTGTAGTGCCTTCACGAAACCTATTGCGGTCATCGTGTTAAACCCAATACGCTTGAGTATAGGGTTATACGTTTGACTAGAGAAATAGTCACCATCGTACGTTGGCTATCGAGATTAGGAAGTGCGAGGAACTGCGCATGTTACTGGTTTTATAGCTACACTAGGATATTTTGTTTTGCATATTTACATAAATCGAAGACCAAATTCAATCTTTTATCGAACCGAACTTGTATGTCTTGACCTAGGCGTTTTTATTAATTGTTTTCAAATTATTTTCATTGTTTTGTTTATTTATTTTAAACATTTGTTAATTTATTCAAACGCTCGATTTCCCTTTTCATTATTTTTGACCTTAGAAAGATTACCAATCCCTATGGGATCGACTCTTTGCCACTATTCTACAAAATAGTTGGTTTAGGTATTTTAATTTTATTGACGCGTTCGGCGCGCGTCAGTAGACTACCTCAAGGGACTCTAACCCCGAGTGTCATACAGTGTCAAGTAACATGTGTCGACATCTCCAGGGACTCTAACCCCGTAAGTCGCGCACAACTTGATCGAGTACGAGACCTAAATGCAAAAATCACTTTTAAAACTTCAAGAAATACCAAGTATGGATTGTCAAGGCATAGACACACCTACACACCTAAACAAATAAGGAATACAAGTCCTCTTAAACATTTATAAGATATTCACTAGCCTAATAGCATGCTATTTATCATTCAACTCACATTTAAAACAACAAGAATAGACATAGCATGGGATAGAATCAATGAGTCAAATGAACGAATATCATGCAAACTAGACTTATCAAGTTAGCAAAGACATAAAGAACACATGATATAAGAATACAAAGGCAAAATAGTCAAAAGGACTATGCAAGGACAAAAATTAATAAAAATGAAATGCCAAGTAAAGTTGTCATTGGGTATACTCACTCGACAAAATAAAGTCCTAGCTTTACTGGCCTCCCGATACTCCAAATCTTGTATTCGCTCTCCCGTACCCTTTTCCTAGGTTCCTGAGTTTGGTGTCTCATTAGTTCAAATATAGTGGGTTTAATATCAACTTAGTGGTGTTTATTGTGTATTCAAATTGGCTCAATAGACTTTAAATCAATCTTCTTAAATCAGCCCCTAAAGACTAAATTAAGTCTCAATTTCAGTCCTACATCTCAACGCACTTTTAGGCATGAAATGGTCAAAATATCGAAATCCTTCATCAGTACAATTATTGTTCGTCTCTTTCTTAGCTTTCCGAAAGGTTTACTTTACAAAGTTCTAATTTAAAATGAAAGAGATATCATGATTTTACTAAACATAGGTCTAATTGAAATTTAATCCGACCAGCGGACTTAAAAAATCTATTTCTCCCAATATATAGTTTTAAAAATGTGATCTTTGGTCACAAGGTAGAAAATATACCCAAATACAACATACTAAAAGATCAGCTCATTCAGAGAAGTAGTTAGGGAGTTATGCCCATAAAAGAAATTTAGTTTCAAAACTTTCCTTTTTTAATTCTTGTACCTATTTGTAGAGCATGTTTGGACATAAAAACATGCGAATAAAAATATCTTCAGTTAAGCAGAGTTATTCCCCTTTAAATAAGCTTTCAGATGCCACTAGTTTGGTTCAATTTGGATCTAAAATGGGTAGATTATGACCAAATTACCCTGGTTGATTCTTAATACAACATGCATAATTCTAGTTTTGGTGTTACAACTTCAAAAACTCATATCTTTATGATTTCAAAACCAAGTTAAGAACTTCAATATAGTTGGATTATCAGCTTGAAATGGGGAATCCAAATATATAAATCAATTGCAAATACTCAATCATCTACTATCTAAAATTAGTCTAAAACCAAAACTTATTCTAATTTCAACTAAAAAGATGTGTACCTAGTTGATGTAGCACCCTAACTTGAGAATTTCTCACCAACTCCCATGGATTCCTTCAACACCTTGATAATTCACTCATCTCCAGCAATTCCTTCTTATTCTCCATCAAAAATGAATGAGTGATTTGGTTTGCATGTTGTTTGATTACTAATGTTATATATTAAGGTAATGTTCCTTCCTAGTCCTTGATCTCCATGGATTTATGTATCCCGAGGAATATCTAATTGTCCACCTCTTGCCATATATCCCACTAACTCCTACTAACTCAACCTCAAGTGACACCATCTCATTACTCACCTAGTTCTTAGATGTGCCAATGTGTATTTATAGACCAATCTTATGCTTTCCATTTAATTTACTCAACTATAGGCCTTTAACTTGATTTACATTAAGAAACACAACCAATGGCTTATAAGTAATTACTTATTTCATATTAGTATTAAATAAGACTTTCCAAAATGCTAACTACCCGGTTCCTCGGCTCGCATGCTACTCGAGGCGTGTCCCCGCTCTCGTCTCGACGCCTACAACTATACAAATCAACTTAGTAAGTCTACACAATACATAACACTAGGTATACATCAATACAAAAATACAATTTACCTCGGCCACGTACCTCGGTCAGTGCACGTATCACAATGTAGGTCTCACGTCAAAGGTCGGTGATCCTGATTAAGGAATTAAAACGGGGTTAGAGATTTGGGTCGTGACACCCCATCCCCTACCGTACCCATTTGCATCCCTAATCATATTCCACACTTCCAATGTTATGCTTAGGGAACACTCGCCTAATCACACTTTCTCATGTGGCATAGTGTTATATAAACTTAAATTCCAAGCATGGCCACATAAGTGAGTGTGATTAGGTTAGTATGTTCACCAAGTAATTAATGTAGCATTTTCCATTCCACCAGGGTTTTAGTTACTTAATTACATGGCGTTGAGATGATTACTTGAAGGTTGGGTGACAATGATGCTATCGAAATGAGGCATATCGTGATTAACTCCACGTTAGACTTGATGAGTTTGATCATAGCTTCACTCGCTAGAGTTCAACTTTTGCATGGATTTATTCGTTGACGATAAAAGATGGTTTTTCAACCGAACGGGTTTGCCTAATATGGTAAGGGCGAAGGCGAGACTGTGTAGATTAGGCACATGGTTTCGAGTTTGATTACCCATATTAAGGAAACTAAAAAATATGGAAAGACGTGTTAAGGAAACTAAAGAATATGGAAACCCGTTTAATTATTAGTTTCCTTTTATAATTAGCCATACACTTTACTTTTTTTTTTTATCTTAGACCTATGTGTATATATAAGTTGCTTGTACACATAAGAATACACAATAAATATTATTCTCTTTAGAAATCATCATGGTATAGAGCTCTAACCGTGGGTTTCTTTATGTTCTTCCAATCTATCTTCAGGTTGTGTGTGACACAACTCTCTGTCTGATTTGATATGTGTTTGAGATAACCAAACACGGTTACAACTTAATGCAATGTTGGTTGTAACTGGGAAATAGAAAGTAATGCAAATACTTAAACGTAAAGTATGCAATAAATAAATCAAACCAGGACACCAAATGTGTAATCGCAATTTAGTCCAAGACATACGTCTGCGGGGCCATGCCCAGACGTAAACTCCACAAGTATGATGAATCAAACTATAAGACTCCTTATTGTGACTCCCTCACTGAGCTCCTCATAGCATACTCTTATACACTCATTTGTGGACTTTACGTACACAAGATCCCTCTTGTGTGTGAGGCTCCCCCTCACTAGAACACCTAAGTCACCTTGGGGTTTTTGACTCGATAACGAAGTGAACTAGAACAGGTTCATAATACAAAGTAAACTATATAACTGGTGTACATGACTCAATCACTTTGACAAATATATAGACCAATATAGATTTCACAATCTTAATTAAACTAGCTAGATCTGATCAATCTCCATCTCTAAATAACACGTTCCTTCATGATTAACACGTGGTGATAAATCTTCTAAATCACAATCTCCAACCTCTTCATAATCTTTAATTAACCATCAGCCAGTTGGGATAAGATCAAATCTTCAACTGCCTGATCCAGAAATCCCATTGCAACCACTTCGATCCACCAATTGCAATAGCATACTATTATCCAAATCTCCAACTATTTTCAGATCGAATTTTAAGCACATCTATCATGTGTTGGATTTGAATGACTCATTTACTGATAACGTCAATTGTAACAACTACAATGAAAAATCTAAGCTATCGATATGATCATGATACTAACAATCTCCCCCTTTGTCATTATGTTGTCATAATCGGTAAAATGAGTTTAAGAGGTAAAATAAAAATCATGAATCGGCTAACATTCCGCATCATCATAAAAAGTCGCATAAGTCTTTATAATGTTTAGTACTCTTCTAAAAATTCACGAAAGTAAAAAAGATAAAGATACGGTTGATACACACATGTAACAACAACTTCCATGGTGGTGCAACCGTTTCAACCATCTTGTTGTACCACAATATCACATCTCCAAATAGTCTTCAACGTAAATAGAATACTAAAAGAACTATCTTCAGACCAACATACTTAAGAAATTAAAAAATAAAACAACAATATCTTCTCGATGAAATGAACCCAAAAATCGAAATGAACCCCTTCCCAACTATCAAACAAATTAAATATCCCTCTTTGTGATAAAATAAAGACAAATGAACCAGGGAGAACCATACCATCTGCTAACTCAAGGAGGAGTAGGAACAATACGCTTCAGAAACTTGAACAACTTTTAGAAGAGATTATCAGTTAAGGCTCGAATAGTTGTCATCAACTCCTTCTCTTGTTCTTTCCTTGGATCCAAGAAGTCACCTCCATCTAGCTCCAAATCAAAATGAGCTCGTAAAACTGGTGAAGACCGAGTAGGTACAAATGAAGTGGTTGCATCAGAAACAGGCTGAGTCTTCTTTTTCTTTTTCGAATTCTGAATGGGCCAGCTTCCATACCATTAGTTGGAATTGGAATGCCACGCTGTTGCGACTGGTACGGTAGTGAGGTGGCTAACTGATTCGAGACTAGCAAGTCATTGAAGTGTGAAAATCCCTCCTTCTTGATCTTGTTGGAGATTCCTTGCACTTTAAAGAACACAAAGAATCCTAATTATCCGATGACACTTTTTGAAAATAGAGAAATTATGTTAGTAAACAAGGACATAATAGATATTCATAGATGGTTCCTGGTTTGGCCCTCTGCAATATTGCTTGAAAAATGATCTTTCCAAGGTTATAGTATGCCATTTGACTTTAGCATATAGAAGTATTCCCATTTCCCTGTCAAACGTGTTTCCATGTCTAGCAGGGAGAAGATTACTAGTGATGTGGTTGTAATGATAGAAGTACAGGGTAGTCAGATCATTCATCTCCTTCTTCATGTTCTTTTGAAACCACTCGGTCTCCTTTCCATATTTAATGGTAGTGATTAAGGCATACATGGCGTTAGATTTCCTAAAAGATTTAAGAAATCTATGTCCTTCATTGTTGAAATGACATTATATGAATTCATTGAGGATCCTAGGTGAGAATTCTATAAATCTCCCTCTGACATAAACTTTTTCGTAGTATGGAGACTTAATGTCAAAGATATCCAGCTAAAGATTAGCATAAAACTCTTTTACTAGGCTTATATTATATTGGTTGGAAAAAAGAAATTTCGAAAGAGAGAGCAAGACTTTAAGAAGGTTACCAAATTCTCTGTTTCATAGTCTTTCTTGTGAAGATAGGTTTCAGCATGATATTTCTTTCCTTTAAGACTCTCATATCTGGCCGCAACTTCCTCATTAAGCATTTGACGTGAAAAGCCTATGTGATTTCTCAGCTTCATTCTAGGTTGTTTCGCCTCAGTATCAAAGTTTAGAATGTTGTTTCTTAGATCTGGTGCTTCAGAATTAGATTCAGTAAAGAACCCTTCCTCAGGTTCTGCCTCGATTATAACCAGGCTTGTTGGTTCACTGGTTGGAAATGGCAACACAACTCTAGCCTTTTTGGCCTTCTTCTTTGAATCTTTCTTCTTTAGTTTCCTTTTTCGAAAAGGGCAATAGAATAGACTCGTCATCGCCATCATCATCTCCTTTTGGAACAGTAGTCTCTTCACGAATTACCCCAAATTCATCAAGGGTTTCTTAATCTTGAGTGTCTTGCAGGTTGGGAGTTGTAGAGACTTCATGCACAAGGTCCATTTGTTCTGTTTGAGGTAGATCCACCCTTTCTTAAACAATTGTAGTTGGAGCTAAAGTGTCTATGGATTTTTTAGGAGTTTCCTGCTCTGTGGTATCATGTGGGTTCTCGGAAATCTTTTTGTTAATGAGTACATTCTTCTGGAGTAGATTCATTGGAACAACTTCATATCCTCCTTCAATTGGCTCGGTGGTGGTTTTTGGAACATCTTATTCTCTACTCATTTGTTGAGCACTGGTTGGATGTTCTGTACCAACCGATGAAGATACCCAAGGTTGTATCTGCCCTTCATCATGTTTTTCTTGAACTTCTTCTTCTGGTGGGGGTTGGTCAGTCACAAAGGTGACATGCACGCCATCTATTTGAATCGACAATGCTCGAAGTTTGCAGTTCTCAGGGTTATCTAGCTCTGTTGATGATGACAAAGGTGTTTGTAACCTGTGTAGGCTTCTTCCTCAACGGTGATGGAAGACCATCTGATGAAGATTGGGATTTCTCTTGGATTGGAGTTAGTGGTGGAATGACACTAAGTGGGGTTAGATTCAAAACATTCATCCCTCTTTTTATCGGTTTCTTTACCTTAGGTTGTACTGGTGCCTTGGATGTAGTCTCCTTTACTCTACTTTGAGTTCGAACCATGATGATGGACGTGTTTCAATTGCTTAAACATAACTTGAAGATTAAGTGAAACTTACACAGTGAGGTGATAAATTGATATAATCGATGAGTAGGTTTTAAGGTTGAAGACGATGAAAATGATCAAAAGAAATAACAACAACTTCGATTCTTTATCCTTGATGCTTATCTACTCCTTTAAACTCTTAACAACCCTTAATTAATAGGACTCATGATAATGACAAATAAGAAAATAAATAAAATGTAATGATAATCTGACCGTTAATGTTCAAATAAAATAAAACATTACTACTAAATTCACACAACCTCTCCTTGATTTCATTTTTATTAAAAATTAAAAAAAAAAAAAATTGGGGAAAGTTATGACTGTGAATTATACAAGGCTAAGACACAATTCAATAGGCCCTATAAAAGACTAAACCTATAAACATCAAGGGCTTTAGTAAATAGATCAGCCGATTATTTTTTAGTGTGAACATATTCAATAGAGATTACATTCTTTTCCACTAGATCATGAATGAAGTGATACCTCAATTTGATGTGCTTAGTTTTGGAATGCTGAACAAGATTTTTCGATATGTCAATTGCACTTCGGTCGTCGCAAAACACAGCAAGCGGTTGCAATTGAATGTTATAGTTATTTAACATTTGTTTCATCCACAACATTGTGTGCAACAACTCCCAAATGCAATATACTTTGCCTCAACTGTGGAGATTGAGATTGAGTTATGTTTCTTGCTTAACCATGACACCATATTTGTTCCAGCAAAGAAACAACCTCCAGAAGTGCTCTTATGATCATCAGCATTACCCATCCAGTTAGCATCACTATAACCAGCTAGTGAGATGTTAGAGTTGGATGAATACCATAATCCCATATTGGATGGACCAGCCACATATTGGATCTACTGGTTTGCCATGCTCATCTTTGGTTAGCTTCTTATTTATACCCATGGATGTTTGTACATGTTTAGCCTGTTCCAAACCAAATCATTTGACCAAAGAGCAAGAGTACTTATGTTCGGACAAAAAAGTACCTTTGTTGGTCTGATGAACTTGTAGACCAAGAAAATAAGAGAGTTCTCCTACCATGCTCATTTCAAATAGTTTTTGCATATTATGGAAAAATTCTTCCACCAATCTTTTTGTAGTAGCTCCAAATACTATATTATCAACATATATTTGTGTTATAAGGATTTATGAGGGTTTTTGTTTTACAAATAGTGTCTTGTCCATACTCCTACAACTGTAGCCATGATTTAGCATGAACTTGGCGAAACGGTCGTACCAGGCATTTGAAGCCTATTTCGACCTATTAAGTTCTTTCTTTAATTGATAGACATGTTCTGGGAATGATGGATCTTAGAGACCTTTGGGTTGTTCAACATACATTTCTTCATTAAGTGTACCATTCAAGAATTCACTTTTGACATCCATATGATAAAACTTGAAACCAAGAGAGCATGCAACAACAAGTAGTAGATGAATATATTCTAATCTATCAATAAGTGCAAAAGTTTTATCAAAAACAATTCGTTCTACCTGATTGTAACCTTGAGCTATGAGGCGAGCCTTGTTTCTAACCACTTCTCCTTAATTTTTCATCAGATTTGTTCTTGAAAATCCACTTAGTGCCTACTACATTGGCATGTTGTAGTATTGGCACTAGAGTCAAGACATCTAATCTTTGAAATTGATTCAATTCCTCTTGCATTTTCATGGTCCAGTACTCATTCTGCAATGCATTAGATACATTTTTAGACTCGATATTTGAAACATAGCAGACATACCCGACTAACCTCACGTAGTCTATTCTTGTTGTGTCTCTAGTCATTATTCCTTCATCTTTCTCTCCAATAATGTTGTCTAGTGGATGATCTTTTTGAATTATGCTTGAGGGTTCTCAAGTAGCTATAGATGATTCAGACTCATTCCTATATGAGGTAAAATCTGTTTGAAGTGAAGCTTCTTCTTCGGTGGCAAATGGGATACTGGGGTGGTAGCAACTAGCAGTGGTCCATCATCTATGTTATTAGTTTGTGATGCTTTCTATTTTGATGGAGAATCCTCAAAGGACACATTGATTGATTCCATTACTATTTGAGTACACTAATTTAGAACTTTGTACGCCTTGCGATTTGTGGAGTAGTCGAGGAAGATGGCTTTATCACTTATCGAGTCAAACTTTTTGTACCTCTCTGTCATTATGCACAATACACTTGCTTCCAAAGGTGTGAAAGTAAGCTAGATTATGCTTTTTACCTTTCTAGAGCTCAAAAGGAGTCTTGTGAGTAAAATGACGAACATATGTTCTGTTGATCATATAGCATGTCGTGTTGACAACCTCTGCCCAAAGTTTTGTAGGAAGATTCTTAGATGTGAGCATGACTCTGGCCATTTCTTAAATGTGCCTATTCTTCCTTTCAACCACCCCATTTTGTTCAAATGTAATTAGAGCTGAAAATTTCTTATGAATACCCGATGCTCTGCAAAATTCTTAGAATTTATAGTTTTTAAACTCTCTCTTATGATCGCTCCTGATATTTACAATACGTTCTCCAGAAACTGTCTTTTCATTCATCAACTTCAAACACAAGTCACTAAAACTTTCAAAAACATCTGATTTTTCTTTTAAGAAGAAAACCTAAGTGAAACATGAAAAATCTACGCATACCAGAATATATCTATTCCTTGATAGACTTGTCACCCAAACAAGTCTAATCATGTTAATATGTAAGAGCTCAAGGACTGCTAAAGTGTTGCATTTGTCCACTAGTTTATGGCTTTATCTTTTCTACTTGCCAAGTTGACAGGGTTTCCAAATCTTGATGGTGGAGAGATTGAACTTAGGGAGTCCTCATACCGCTTATGAGTTTGACAACTTTCTTAGGTGTCTATTGTGGACGTGTTACAAGTGTTGGGGCATGTGCCCTAGGTCAATCCATTAACTGTCTATGAATACTTTTAGTTAATAAAATAGAGGATTTCATTTATTGTTTATTATAATTAATTTATATGTTTGCATTATAATAAGATCCGTGGGTATTCGCAGAAATATCCTAAATGTCCCTAGTCGATCATTATACTGGGAAATATAATGAATTAAGACTAGTGTGAGTCTTGATTGATGATCATATGTAATTATACGTATAGGGATACGAATCAAGATCACGAGTACTTGTTAGGGAACAAAGTACTAAAATGACCCATTATGAGAACATCACATGAATTAAGTCATAATTGTTTCTCATGATAGGTATATTTTTCAGTCCTCTGACTTGAGATTACCAGAGACTTCAACATTAGGAACACAGTGATTTGACACAATCAAACGTTGTCTTTAACCGGACGATTATAAAGGTTGTGATTGGTTATTGTGTGAGCAATGTGATGAAGTTGTGTAATCGATACAGAATATGCCCCTCTCATATAAAGAGAGATATCCAGTGGATCCCTCGATGTGTTAGACTGTTAAAAGGCTTAGTCTAAGTGAATTGATATTAATCAATGTTACTTGGACGTTTTTAGTCTACCTAGAGATCGAGACTAGTACGATTGAACATGTTGGATGACAATTCCATGCTTTATGTTTGATCAAAAGGATATCGTGTGACAAAAGGATGTTGTATACACTATTGATTAAGTTTTATCGATTTGACATTCGTACAACTTGGGTAGTCATAATGTCTTGCTAGAGGTCGCTTATGACTTGTATACCAAAATGTGTTTTGGTACACTGCCAACGTTGTATGAGCCTATTGGGTCGCACACTAAGAATGGTTTTGAGAGATTTTAAGAGGGTTCAAAAAATGAATTTTATACGATAAAATTCATGATAAAACATCCTTGTCATGTATTACACTTATACTTCTTTAAGTAGGGGTATATGTGTAATTTACTTAATTGTTTATATACAAGGGTTGTATAAATAGACGTTTTAAGTTAAAACACACTTATGAAATTTTTGGGCCGAAACTCTTTTTTCGTTTAGAAACGAATTAGGGTTTTCTGGTACACTCTTGATCGTTTTGGAGAGAAACAAAAAGGTTTGGTATTCTCTTGAAGCTAACACTTGGAATCTCGACCGTCGTTCATGTGTGGGCTGCTGGTAGAGGGCGTTCGTCGTTGGCAACGCCTTAGAGATCGATCAACCTTCAGAAAGGTATTTTGTGACCGAGGTATGATTAAGTTTTCTTGGTTTAAACGTTTTAATGGATTTAGATTCGGATCCTGTTGGGGTTTTTGTCAAAATTGTTTTGTAATTTCGTTGCGTATGAACCCCAAAACCCAACAACAAGACCTGCTAAGTTGTTGCAACAGGTAGCAATTGGTAGAGGACCATTCTTCGGTCATGATACATTCTCCTTTTATATCATATAATGTAACAACCCAAATTAATTAAACTAGGATTAACATTAATATCGGAGATTAATGATCATAATTTGGGCATTACGTGGACAACTCTGTTGACTCAGACATGAGAACTAAGGAAATATGTTATTTATGGATGGTGCTTGTGTGTATGCGGTGTTTAAAAAATTATTATTATTATATTACACTGCATGTATTGTCACGACTCAAATCTCTAACCCCCATTTTAATTCCTTAATCAGGATCACCGACCTTTGACGTGGGACCTACACCGTGATACGTGCATCGACTGAGGCATGTGGCTGAGGTATATTGTATTTTTGTATTGATGTATGCCTAGTGTTATGTATTATGTTGACTTACTAAATCGGTTTGTGCAGTTGTAGGTGTCGAGACGAGAGCGGGGACACGTCTCGAGTAGCGTGCGAGCCGGGGAACCGGGTAGTTAGCATTTTGGTAAGTCTTATTTAATTCTAATATGAAATAAGGAATTACTTATAAGCCTATGGTTGTGTTTGTTAATGTAAATCAAATTAAAGACCTATAGTTGAGTAAATTAAATGGAAAGCATAGGATTGGTCTAGAGATACACATTGGCACATCTAGGAACTAGATGAGTAATGAAATGGTGTCACTTGAGGTTGAGTTAGTGGGAATGTGACGGCCCCAGTTTCCCACAAACTGGGTCGCGCTCGGCCTAAGCCCACGTGGACCCCCGAGCTAGTCTCGCAAGGTCAACGCATGCCTAGTCAGCCTTCCAATCCCTCATTATAAGTAAATTCAAATTTTTAATTTGAGTTATTAGTATTTTTCAAGTTTTATAATTTAGCTGAAACAATTAATACATTAAATAACCCAACAATAATGAAAAAGAGTTGTACAACCTAATCGTGGAACCCTGTAAACATGTACATCTCGTGTCAAGTGTTATAACTAAACAAAAATGATATATCATTAGTGTGTATCTCTCAACCCAAATAAGTGTCCCTAGTGTGATAACAACACATATAAATAATACAAAAAGCCAAAAAAACCTACAAAAGTGTACGAATGTAGATTTCCAAATGTCGGCGTCTTGCCCTCGCTCGGCTGCAGATCTGCACTCGATCAAACACAAGAATACCGAGTCCAGGTAAGTGAAAGCCAGTAGTATCTAAACAATAATTCAAAATAAATGAAACAGTCTAAAAGTCATGCGAATAGAAAGAAAGCTATATGGAATGCATGAAAATAGGACTGTAAAAATGAAAGTACAACAAGAAATGAGTGTCATAGGAAACAATGGAGAGGTGCCCAAGTAGGCCAAGACCACCGAGTGCGGGTGCCACAGGGTCGTGGTCATAGAGTCATGAAAATGCCAAGCAGACTCGGGTCTTAGGACGCGACGTCGCGTGCTGTACCTAGACCGTCGCGAATAAGGGATATCAATGGTGCCCCAGATAAAACACATCTTATTCCGACCAAATACTCAAGTGACTCGAGGTCATGGCTCCGGTTGCAAGCCGGCAACCACTCCAATTAGAGACACTAGTATGACTCACGTGGCCCTCGGACACTCGTAAATGGATGAGAATTCTAAGAAAGGTACACAATACAACATCAATAAAATATAAGCTCAAATGAAATATTGTGCATTTCCTAGTTGGTTTTACTTACCTCGAGAAATCCATCACGTCGTCGAGCTTCGTCGAAGTCATGCCTCATTGTCCAATGTTGTTGTGTGTCGTCGAGGATTGATCGGTCGGCGACGCGCCACCGCACCGTTGCTCCATGTCGTTCACTATGCCACCGTTGATTCACTGCTCTTCCTTGCATGCATCGCTGCTCCTCGCCGCGTCAAGTCCTGCTGGTTCTTCCCTGCCGCTACCTGGTGAACCGTGCCGCGCTCGTCGTCCTCCCTACAGCCGCGCCACCTCCTAATCGCTGCGTTGCTTGGCCATCCGCGACCTCCGCGTCATTCGCCGCCGCGATCGCTTCGCTGGCGATTCGGTCTCGTTGATGCTTTGGTCGTCTGCGGCCTCCATTGGCTGGTCGCCCTTCTTTGGAGCCACATTTGCTCGGTGACGTCTGCACCAGGAGCTCCTTCGAGCCGCGACATCGCCTGCGTGTCGCACTAGGCGGTTTCGCCGCTCCTCGCCACCGTCTTTGCCATCTATTCTTCTTCTCTTTTCGCGCTCTCTCTCTCTCTCTTCTCATTCCCTCTTCACCGTCTCTTTTTTTTTCTCTCTATCTCTCCTCTCATCCTCTCTCAGTCGTTCAAAATAATTTTTTTTATCCCATTGATTTTATGTCGAATTAAACCCCAAAAATACCTCATTTTTGCCAAAAATTGACAAAAATATCATTGCACTCCGAAACATGGGGACACCACGTCTAAACCTTAACTTGACCCTATTTCACGTCAATTAAATATGGATCACGATGAATGGGTCCTACATACGACCTTAAAATGGCACATGACACAAGTTAGATTTTTAGGGTCGTTACGGGGAGTTAGTGGGATATATGGTAAAAGGTGGACAAATTAGATATTCCTTGGGATTCATCAATCCATGGAGATCAAGGGCTAGGAAGGAACATCATCTTAATATATAACATTAGTGATTAAACAACATACAAACCAAGTCACTCATTCATTTTTGCTGAAGAGGAAGAAGAAAGAATTGCTGAAGAGGAGTAAATCATCAAGGTGTTGAAAGAATCCATGGGAGTTGGTGAGAAACTCTCAAGCTAGGGTGCTACATCAACTAGGTACATATATTTTTAGTTGAAATTAGAACAAATTATGGTTTTAGGCTAATTTCAGATGGTTGATGATTGAGTATTTGCAATTGATTTATATATTTGGATTCCTCATTTCAAGTTGATAATCTAGCTCTATTAAAGTTCTTAATTTGGTTTTGAGATCATAAAGATATGAGTTTTTGAAGTTGCAACATCAAAACTAGAATTATGCATGTTGTATTAGGAATCAACTTGGGTAATTTGGTCAAAATCTGCTCATTTTAGATCGAATTGATCCAAACTAGTGGCATTTGAAAGATTATTTAAACGGGAATAACTTGCTTAACTAAAGGTATTTTGTCTCAAATTTTTTTATGTCCAAACATGCTCTACAAATAGGTACTGGAATTAAAAATGAGAGCTTTGAAATTAAATTTGTTAAGGGCATAACTCCCTAACTACTTATCCAAATAAGCAGATCTTTTAGTATATTGTATTTGGGTATATTTGTTGCATTGTGACCAAAAGTCACATTTATAGGAACTATAGATTAGGAGAAATAGGTTTTTAAATCTACCGTTCGGATTAAATTCCGATTAGACCTATCTTTAGTAAAATCATGACATCTCTTTCATTTTAAATCAGAATTTTGAAAACTAAACCTTTCCGAAAGGTAAGAGATAGACCAAAAATAATTTTACTAATGGAGGATTTCCATATTTGGACCATTTCATGTCTAAAAGTGCATTAAAATATAGGACTGAAATTGAAACTTAATTTAGTGTTTAGGGGTTGATTTAGGAAGATTGATTTAAAGTCTATTAAACCAATTTGAATACACAATAAACACCACTATATTTGAACAAATGAGACACTAAACTCGGGAACCTAGGAAAAGGGTACGGGAGAGCGAATACAAGATTTGAAGTATCGGGAGGCCAGTAAATCTAGAACTTTACTTTGTTGTTGTGAGTATACCCAATGACAACTTTACTTTGCATTTCATTTCTATTAATTGTTGTCCTTGCATAGTCCTTTTGACTATTTTGCCTTTGTATTCTTATATCATGTGTTCTTTATGTCTTTGCTAACTTGATGAGTCTAGTTTGCTTAATATCCATTTATTTGATTCATTGATTCTATCCCATGCTATATCTATTCTTGTTCTTTTAAATGTGAATCGAATGATAAATAGCATGCTATTAGGCTAGTGAATATCTTATAAATGTTTAAGAGGACTTTTATTCCTTATTTGTTTAGGTGTGTAGTTGTGCCTATGCCTTGATAACCCATACTTGATATTTCTTGAAATCTAAAAAGTAGTTTTTGCATTTAGGTCCCGTACTCGATCGAGGTGTGCGCGACTCACGGGGTTAGAGTCCCTGAGGATGTCGGCATATGTTACCTGACACCGTATGACACTCGGGGTTAGAGTCCCTGAGGTGGTCTACACACTGGGGTTAGAGTCCCTGGTAACACTTGGGTTAGAGTCCCTTGCGCTATATGATTATCGAGTCAGAGTGACATGTTTCACTATCGACCTGGAATCACCACTACTTAGCCTAATGTCAGTATCATTTGTTTAACTCTGGTATTTACTCGCATATGGCTTATTTTCCAGTTTTCCCATTTATATGCTTTTAAATACCATTCGAATATTTGGAAATGCAAATTAAACTTTCGTTGGAGATTACTGTTTTATTCTTGTACTCACCGTCCTTTTATGATGGTGGGTGCATAGCCGTCTACCAGCAGGCCGGGCAAAGAGAATATCAACGATTATCCCTTAGCTCGCAGCACGTCACTGCATCGATTGTAGGCCTTTTTTGGTATTTTAATTGTATATGTTATATATGTCTTTTAGATACTATTTGGGGTTGTATATTGGGTTGAGCGTTAGTTTCCCTAACTTGACTTAGACTATTTTACTGTTTCACTGCATTTTGAGGACTTTATATATGTGATGTCATATCCTGATTTTTCGCACTTAGGATTTTATAAATGGCTTCCGCATAAGTTACTAATTGCTTCTGCATAATCAATAAGACTTCTGCTAATTAATCAATTTAATAAAAAAATTTTAATTAACTCTAGATTTTATAAACTGGTAGGACTAGTGTATTATTTATCCTGAACACGAGAAAAGTGGCTTCTAGGTTGTAAAGGCTGACTAATACATAGTTAAGTCCTGCGTGGATATGATTAGGTTTAATTACAAGATTAGGATAGGCGGTGCCCTAGATTAAGATATGGGTCGTCACATGTACGTGTATGTTGCTATCGGGCGAGTTCGTGTGACGAGTGTTTACCTCGAAAGGCATGTCAACGCTGGTGTTGGATATGCGAACTACAGTTATACCAAGAAACTAAACTAATCCATGTTAGGATGACTAGTTAATCAATTAAAATGGGTAATGTGACCATAGTCCAAGTAAAATTTAATTAAAATAATAGGCTATGACGTACCTCGAATTGCATGCCAAGATGCGCGCCATCGAGTGAGGGTAATCAATGGTTAGTGGGATCACAAAACTTGTCAATCTGGTGAATAAAAACACTAACCATATATATTATAATGGGTCTAAGCTAATGTAATTGAGTCAAATAAATCAATGCCTATAGTTTGGTTATTTAAATTAGAAACCAAGAGATCATCCTAGATATATGTGTTGACATATTTAGGAACCATGTGAGTAGCAAATTAGTGTCACTTTGATTGAGTTAGTGGGATACATGTCAAGATGTGGATCATTAGATGAGCTTCGAGATACGTAAATACATGGAGACCAATGGGTAGGAATGAATATTACCTTAATATATAAGATCAACACATGCAAGGAAACCATTTTCATTTTCAACTTGCGAATTAAGAGAACTTGCAAAAGAAGAAGGAGGTTGATGGAGAGAAGGAATCCATGGAAGACTGGTGAGAATTTGTCAAGCTAGGTGGTACATCAACTTGGTACACATCTATTTATGTCAGATTGAAATAATTTATGGTTTTCGGCTAATTCTAGAGTGTATATTATTGAACATTTGAGAACGGTTTATATATTTGGATTCCTCATTTGAAGCTGATAATCTAGATATATTGAAGTTCTTAATTTGGATTTGAAATCATAAAGATATGAATTTTTGAAATTGCAAGACCAAAACTAGAATTCTGCATGTCATATTAGGAATTAGCGTATGTAATTTGGTCATAACTTCTTCATTTTAGATCCGAATCGACCCAAAATGGTAACATTTGAAAGATTACTCAAATGGTAACAACTTTGCTTAACCGAAAATGTTGTAATTCAATCGTTTTCATATCCAAAAGTGCTATAAAAATAGGTGCTGGAATTCAAAAGAAAAGTTTTGAAACTAAATTTTTTAAAGGCATAAATCCCTAACTACTTATCCAGATGATCTGGTCTTTTAGTATGTTGTATTTGGATATGTTTGCTACCTTGTGACCAAAAATCACCTTCTTTGGAAATATAGATTGGGATGAATTGATTTTCTAAGTCTGCTGGTCGAATTAGGTTCCAATTAGAGCTATGTTTAGTAGAATCATGATGTCTTTTGTTTTAAATCGTAATTTTACAAAATAAAACTTTTTGGAAAGCTAAGATAGAGACCGAAGATCTTTTTATTAGTGGAGGATTTCGAGATTTGGGTCATTTCATGCCTAAAAATGCGTTGTAACATAAAACTAAAATTGAGACTTAATTTAGTCTTTAGGGCTGATTTGGGAAGATCAATTTGAAGCATATTAAACCAATTTGAATACATAATAGACGAAATTAACCGTCTTCGGGGACCTAGGGGACAGTAGCTGTGACGGCCCCAATTTCCCACAAATTGGGCACCGCCCGGCCTAAGCCCACGTGGACCCCCGAGCCAGTCTCGTAAGGTCAACGCAGGCCTAGTCAGCCTTCCAATCAATCATTATCAGTAAATTTACAATTTTAAGTTGAGTTATTAATATTTTTCAAGATTTACAATTTAGCGGAAGCAATTACTACAAATAAATAACTCAACCGAAATGTCAAAAAGTTAGGCAACCTAATTGTGGAACCCAACATAATTATATCACCATCGGAGGAGAGCAATACAAGATATACAAAAAAAAATCACCTAGCTATGGAGCTTTCCTCCTCTTGCTACTGCTGTCATGGCTCTCGCACTCGTCAAACACGAGATTGACGAGCCGGTGTAAGTAAATTCCAAAGTAGAATATAAACAAGTAATTCAAGATAAAATGAAACGATCTAAAAGTCATGCGAGATAAAAAGAAAATTGTACGAAATGCATGATAATGAGACTGTAAAACAATGAACGTACAACGAGAATGAGTGTCAAAGGAAACAATATAGAGAGGAGCCCAAGTAGTCTAAGACCACCGAATGCGGGTGCCACAGGGTCGGGGTCGCAGAGTCGCGGCAACGCCTGCGGACTCGATCATCGGATGCGGCATCGCCGTACCTAAAATGTGGCGAATGAGGGATATCAACGGCGCCCGGATAAAGCACATCTCATTCGACCAAATCTCGTGATTCGAGGTCATGGCCCCGGTTGCGAGCCTAAGCAACCACTCCAATCGAGACACGAGTACGACTCACTTGGCCTCGGACACTCATAATGAGTGGGAATTCCAAGAAAAGGACACGGTGTAATATCAAACAAAAATGAAAGCTCAATGAACTACTGTACATTTTCTAACTGGTTTACTTACCTCGAATTTCGTAAATGAAAATCAAGACGTCCCGCTCGCGTCTCGATTTGCGCACCCAACACCCGACTCCTAAATCCCTGGTGTTCATTTATACCAATTAAATAATTTAAGTCATTCAACCAAATATATGCGCAGTTAAATCCGCAAAATCACTAGATTCCAACAACCACAATATGGTTTAGGACCTCACCACGGCTTTCAAAATCCATTTTCAGTTCGTGGTCGCACGTCGTCGAGTCTCGTCGAATCGTGCCTCCGATCGATCGACAACGCGCCACCGTGCCGTTCATCGCGTCGCAGTCGCCGCTGCTCCGTCGGTCGCCGCCGGCAGCCACCACCGCCACCGCCGTCACTGGCGGCGCCGTCCGCGGCTTCACCTCAACCGCATGCGGCGCTCGGGTCCAAAGCACCTCTTTGGTCCGCGGCCATCGTCCGCGCCATCCGCCACCCCGATTCCTCACTTGGCCAGCTCCGATCTCGCCTTCGCGTCTCCGCGAGCCGCCATCCGCCACACTCTCTCTCTACCGCCGTCGTCCATGGCCGAGAGCCCCGTCGTGCATTGGTTCGCGTCGTGGCCCCGATAGCTCGGGCCCTCGCGTCGCCATCAAACCACCGTTTGCGCCCCCGTCGCTACGAGCCGCCGCTCGGATGTCGGAGCTCCGCGAGCTCCTCGCCGCCGATCTCCTTCTTGCTCTTCGATGCTCTTTCTCTCTCTTCCCCTCCTTTCTCCCTCCTCCATCCGATTCTTATCTAAATCCTTTTTTTCCTTTTATATATATATATATATATATATATATACACACATATATATGCATTTTAAATTTAATTTTTTTTTCTTTTTGATGTGACCAGATTAATTTTACTTTAGTCACATTACGCCGCTACCTCGGTCCACGTCAACACGTGACTCGAGGCGTGTCCCCGTTCGTGTTTCGGCTCCCCGAATTCTCCGCGTATACAAACTCGTAAAATAGCTCAACAATTAGCATTTAAACCTCAAATTGAACACTCTCGGTGTCTCCATTCAAAATTCAGACATACGTATTCGACGAGTGGGTCCCACATACGATCTTGACCTGACACGTTGCACAAGTCAAATTTTCGGGCCGTTACAGTAGCTCAGATATTGGGGAGCTTGTCCGGTCGAATTCTAGTGCTCGGGGGAGTCAGAGCGCGTGTTGAGGTGCGTAAACCCATTGGAATGCCTTACAGAATTCATGATTTGGTTTATCGATTTCACTTTTTCATGTGTGACTGTTGGTAGGCACATATGGGAGTTTTACTCCTATTTCGGTGTGTGTGGATACTGATTGTGGTTAAATCGCATGCATGAGTTACTTGTGATAGTGGTTGTGTCGATGACAGTAGAATTTATCTACGACTGTCGGGAGGGATTAAGGTGGTCCTGATGTGTAACAGCGTCGGGAAGAGACCATGCCATTTATTGAAGTTGGGGTTTAGCCACTCTAAGCCCGTAAGTATATATGTGGTTCCTATTCGATTTATCGATTACTGGCTGGTGTAGGTCAGGGTTTTCTCGTGATTATACGGATGTTTTCTGATTAATGCTTTATTTTTTAACTGGTTTAATTGGTATATGTTGTTTATTTATTTGACGCTACTTCTTTTGCTTGTCGTATGATGCTTACATTCATGGGAATATGACATATTGTTGTCAGGTGTTACATTCGCATGTCTCGTAGTTTATCAGTTTTATTTCATGAATATTGTGTGGACTTCTCTTGGGATCTTACTCACTGGACTCGTCATTGTATTTGTTAGGTGACTGAGTGCAGATCCTTCGACGAGCAAGAGCAAGGGTAAGGAGGTACTGGGCAACTACCTATGAGATTATGGAACCAGCTCGTATGTGATATCTGTATGTATTTATTTTACTTTTGTTAGGTTTTGGGGATCATAGAACACTGATTACGTGTATATGAAACTTTTTTATACTTAACTCACCTTGATATATACATGATATATTTTGTCGGGTTTTTCACTACTTAGGATTGTTGAATATTGTATAACT
Organism: Stephania yunnanensis; assembly: GCA_039657365.1. Lineage (NCBI taxonomy): Eukaryota > Viridiplantae > Streptophyta > Magnoliopsida > Ranunculales > Menispermaceae > Stephania > Stephania yunnanensis. The sequence continues at coordinate 50,748,223 of CM077588.1, read as the reverse complement.
TACTTAAATTAAGACTTCCGCTATAAAATTTCATTATAACTTGATAAATTGATTAACTGGCTAATGAAATCATTAATAATTATTGAAATTAATTAGCTAAGTTAGGAATAAATGGAAAAGTGTAAGTAGCTAGGCAGGTCGCGGAACGTCAAGGATAAGCAGGCCATGATGTGGCAAGGCTTGGTGACGGAGGATGCAAAGTAGCGGGTAGCAAGGCGACCTAGAATTTAGGGCCGCCACATATACATCACATCTATTTTTGGTGAAATTTACATAAAAATTTTGATCATATAGCTGACTAATACTAAGTAAATCTCCCTTTAGATCTTCTACATGAAGAACTCCTTCTAAAACAGGTAGACCAAGAACCTCCAGAGTTCCTTTGCCAATGACTTGGCTTCGCACACCATCTCCAAAAGTGACATATCCACCTACTAGAGATTGATAGTTGACGAGAAGACCTTTATCAAGTCATATGCTTCGAGCAACCATTGTCAAAGTACTAGTCAGAGGATGACAATGACTTTAGTGATATATGTGCTACATTACATACATCCTTTTTAGGAACCCATCGTTTCTCATGATTGTTTTGATGGAGTCCTTGTTCTTGAACAGTTTTCTAAGTAATCTCATGTTGCCTTCGTGTTAGTTCTCGAGTCATTTTGAAGCACCTAGGACGTATGTGTCCTTTGATCCCACAATAGTAACATGTGGGCTTGAATCTTCTTCTTTGCTAGTTATTAGGCCGACTTTGTGCTTTCACAACATTCACAGGTTATGTGGTAGAGGCTTTGGAAAAAGATCCATTGAAGAAGCCCAGGCCTTTGTGATCTCCATATCATTTTCCATGTTGCAATAGATCATCCAGCTTGGATTTTCCATTGTTCAACTTATTGATAGTGTTATTTGTATGCTCCAACTTACTCTTGCAATCGATCAACTCCTTATTCTTTTCTTTAAGGAGATGTTTATGTGCTAGAATGCATGTAACTATTTTTTCCACTTTGTTATCATTTCAGCATAATTCCCTTTCATCTCTATATGAGTGAAATGATTAGGTAAATCATAATTAGAATCATCTAAATCACTTACATCATGTTTTGCTTTTGCAGAGTTGTGTTCATCGATTGCGACGAAAGGTGAGATATGGCGATTGCAACCGCATGTATGGCAGTAAAGGTAATATGTTAATTCACAAGTTCTCCTTCATTTTCTGATTATAAGTCACTCCATGTGCTGGTTAGTGATTCCTCCTTCTTCTGGATGGACATTCCACCTGAAAGTGTCCTAATCCTCTATATTTCCTGCATGTGAGCTTATTTTTGTCTACTGGATTTGTTTCGCCTTCTTTCTCGAGGATTCGCCTTTCCCACTTGTCTTCATACCCTGAAATTTTTGGAATAGTTTATTATACTTTTTGGGTTAATAAAGCAAGGTCATCTTCTTCGTGAATGAAATCCTTGTCTGGACAGAAATACTGAAATGCTATTTCAAGGCTAGTTCTTTAGACTCCTTTTATTGATTTAGATGCATCTCACAGATGGTAAGAGACCCCATGAGTTCTTCAAACTTTAGATCTTCGAGGCCTCGATTCTTTTAAATAGCAGCAACTTTTACATTGTATTTGGCAGGGAGACTTTTAATTGCCTTTTGAACCAATTTTTGTTGAGTATTTCTTCACCAATTGTTGAGCTTGGTTGGCAATGTCTTTAAGCTTAGCAGTGTATTCAACAACCGTTTCTTCCTCTCCCATTCTCGGTGTTTCAAACTGAGATGACAGCAGCATAATTTTTTATTCACAAACATCTTTGTTACTTTCAAAAACTTTTTCTAGAATCTACCAGGCCTCATTTTCCACTCTACATAAAGAGATGAGCTTACTCTTAGTTGAAAATTCTGAAGATAACATTCAGTCCATTGGCATTGGCTAACAAGAGCTTCGCTCATCAGTTGTCCTGTTATCTGGATTCTTTGGTTCTCCATCAACTTCAGGTGGCTTGTACCCTTTCTCAATCGCTCTCCATGCTTTAATGTTGATGGACAAAATTTAACCATCAACGCGAGCTTTCCAATACATATAATTCGTATTGGTTAGCAGTGATGGTATCATGTTTGAGACACCTTCAGGCTGGTCTGATTGGTTTCTCTAAGACATGTGGTTGGTACGATCTTGCTTATCTCTATAAACAAAGACTTTGTATTGTCGCTTTGATATCAATTGAAATAACCAAATGCGATTACAACCGAATGCAATGTTGGTTGTAATTGGGATACGCAAAGTAATGCAAATACTTAAACGTAAAGTATACAGTAAAATAAATCAAACTAGGACACCAAATGTGTTATTGGAGTTCAATCTAAGACCTACGTTTGTGGGACCACGCCTAGATGTAAACTCAACTAGTATGGTGAGTCAAACTACACGACTCCTTGTCATGACTTCCATACTGAGCTCCTCCTAGCACACTCTCATATATCCTCTGTGGACCTTACATACACAAGATCTTTCTTATGTGTGAGGCTCCCCCTCACTGGAATACCTAAGTCCCCTAGGGTTTTACCACTTAATAATGAAGTGAATAGAACATGTTCACAATACAAAGTAAACTGAATAATTAGCGTACATGACTCAATTACTTTGGCAAATATATAAACTAATGTAGATTCATAATGTTAACTAAACTAGCTAGATCTGATCGATCTCCATCTCTAAATAACCACGTTCCTCAATGATTAACACGTGGTCATAAATCTTTTGAATCGCAATCTTTAACCTTTTCATAATCTTTAGCTAACATCAGATGGTTGGGATAAGATCAAATCTTCAACTGTTTGATCTAGAAATCCTATTGCAACCGCTTTGACCGCATATCATTATCCAAATCTCCAACTATTTCAGATCTGATTTCGAGCACATGTATCATGTGTTGATTTGGATGACTCATTTATTGATAACATCAATCGTAACAACTACAATGACAAATCTAAGTTATCGATATGATCACGACACTAATAGTGTTAACATTGTTCTACAACAACACACCTACTTTGCTTAGGAAACCGCATTTTTGTCACTCGTTGACCACCTGACGCTGACACGCTTGACTGCCTGACGCTTACGCATGCCACCTAACGAAGCGTATAACGCGTATAAATTTTAGGTCGCCTTGAGATCTCTCCGTGTCGCATCCCACGTTACCAAGCCATGCCACGTCATGGCACGCTTATCCTTAATGCCTCGGGACCTAACTAGTTGCTTACACTTTTCCGGCTAACTATAGTTATGCTAACTAACCTTTACACAAGTATTAATAATTTAGTTAGCCAATTACTCAATTTATCAGGTTATATGATAATTTTACAGCGGAAGTCTTTTAATGAGTAACTTATGCAGTATTTAACAATCCTAAGTAGTGGAAAACCCGACAAAAGATATCATGTATATATCAAGGCGAAATAAGTATAACAAAAGCTCCATATACATGTAATCAGTGTTCTACAGTCCCCCAAAACCTAACAAAAGTAAAATCAATACGTATTGTAGTCACACATGAGTTGGCTCTGCAATCTTAAAGGTAATCGCACAATATCTCCTTGCCCTTACACTTGCTTCATCGAAGGATTTGCACTCAGCCACCAAACAAATACAGTGACGAGTCCAATGAGTAAAATTCCAAGAGAGGTCCACACAATATTCATGAAATAAAATTGATCAACTACGAGACATGCAAATATAACTCCTGAAACAATACGTTATATTCTCATGAATGTATGCAAAATACGACAAACAAAAGTAATAGCGTGAATTAAATAAACAACATGCACCAATTAAATAAGTTTGGAAATTAAAAAATAATCAGAAAACATCCGTCAAATTGCGAGAAAACTTTGACCTACACCAGCCAGTAATCGATAAATCAAATAGGAACCACGTATATACTTACGGACTTACAGTGACTAAACCCAACTTCAGTTACCGGATGAGCCCCTTCAGATGATATCTCAAGTCAAGGGAATACCCTAAATCCCTGCCGACAGTCGTAGATATATTCTACTGCCATCGACACGGACACTAAACACAAATAACTCGTGCAAGCGATTTAGCGACAACTAATATATACGCAAACCGAATAGGAGTGAAACTCACGTGTGCCCACCAACAGTCACACATGAAATGCAATATCGATAAAACCAAAACCATGAATTTTGTGAAGCATTCTCATTAGGTTTACGCACCTCAATCCACGCTCCAACTTCTCCGGACTCTCGTATTCAACCCGACAAGCTCCCCGACACTGAGCTATGGTCCCCTATCCCTGAATTCAATTAAATGTGTTTATTGTGTATTCAAATTGGTTCAATAGACTTTAAATAAATCTTCCTAATTCAGCCCTAAAGACTAAATTAAGTCTCAATCTCGATCCTACATTTTTACGCACTTTTAGGCATGAAATGGTCCAAATATCGAAATCCTCCATCACTACGATTATTGTTGGTTTCTCTCTCTTAGCTTTCCGGAAAGTTTTAGTTTGCAAAATTCTAATTTAAAATGAAATAGATATCATGATTTTAGTAAACCTAAGTCTAATTGGAATCTAATCCGACCAACGGATTAGAAAATCTATTTCTCCTAATCTATAGTTCCGAAAAATGTGATTTTGGTCACAAGGCAGAAAACATATCCAAACACAACATAGTAAAAGATCAATTCATTTGGATTAGTAGTTAGGGAGTTATGCTCTTAACAAATTTAGTTTCAAAACTTTCCTTTTAAGTTCCAACACCTACTTGTAGAGCATGTTTGGACATAAAAACATTTGAATCAAAATACCTTCATTAAGAAAAGTTATTCCTCTTTAAATAAGCTTGCAAATATCACTAGTTTGGATTAATTTGGATCTAAAATGAGCAAGTTATGACTAAATTACCCAGGTTGATTCCTAATACAACATGCAGAATTTCAGTTTTGGTATTGCAACTTCAAAAAATCATATCTTTATGATTTCAAAACCAAATTAAGAACTTCAATATAGCTAGATTATCAGCTTGAAATGAGAGATCCAAATATATAATCCAATTTAAATATTCAATCATCTACCCTCTGAAATTAGCATAAAATTGGAACTTGTTTCAAATTCAACCAGAAAGATGCGTACCTAGTTGATGTAACACGCTAGCTTGAGAATTTCTCATCAACTCCCATGGTTCCTTCAGCACCTTGATGATTCACTCCTCTCCATCAACTCCTTCTTCTTCTCCAGCAAAATGAAAGAATGATTTGTTTTGCATGTTGTTTAATGAATAATGTTGTATATTAAGGTGATGTTCCTTCCTAGCTCTTGATCTCCAAGGATTTATGTATCCCGAGGACTATCTAATGGTCCACCTCTTGCCATGTATCCCGCTAACTCCCACTAACTCAACCTAAAGTGACACCATTTCATTACTCACCTAGTTCCTAGATGTGTCAATGTGTATCTATAAACCAATCCTATGTTTTCCATTTACTTTACTCAACTATAGGCCTTGATTTATTGTATTTATCCACCTTAGCTTAGGTCCATCATAATGCATATGATTAGTGTTTTTAGTGACCAACAATTATCAACTTGTGTTCCCACTAACTCTCAACTACTCGGCACTTAGTGCCCAATGTCTCGGCATGCAATTCAAGGTACGTCATGAACGTGGTCATATTGTGTCGAACTGCCCGATTCGACCACCTCATCCCAAAATAGCATCCAAGTCCACATTTATCTCTAAGACTGATTCTTCTAATGTTGCCGCTGTCTTTAAAATACCTCTCCAATTTTCTCGTAAGTGATTTGGAAGCAATCATCAAACATGTGATATCTCCTAAAACCACTGCATTATCTGCCACCTCAGGTAACTTTTAGTTTATTGATTCTGGGTGTTGTAATTATATGGCCCCTAAATTATCTCTCATTTCTAACGGTAGTCCTACACACAATTTTTCATCAATTCGAATTGCAAATGGGAGTTGCATGATTGTTACCTATTGAGGAACTGCATCTACCTCTAGTTTGCATTTTCTTGCCACTCATTGTGTCCCTGATCTTACTTTGAATTTAGTTTTGATTGGTCAATTGTATGACCAAGGCTTGATTGTTTCTTTTTCTCCCACTGGTTGTCAGGTTCAAGATATTCGGACGAGCCAGATTCTTAGAATGAGGACCAAAGTGGAATGATTATTTGAGCTACGTCTCTTCATATACATGCATTCACAAGGATCTATGTTATAGTTTCCACCCCTTTAGACTATCAGTGGCATCTTCATCTTGGTCATGCATCTGCTAGTAAAATTCTTACTCTTGTTTCTAGTAGGTCATTGTGTATTTCAAAATTCGAGTCTTTTGATTGTATGCATTGTTGGTTAGCAAAACAACCTTCTTTTTCTTTCAGTTTTAGGGACTCTATCAGTAATACTCTATTTGGATTAATTCATTTTGATGTCTGGGGTCTTGCACTCACTTCGTCTGTGAATGGTTATCGATATTTTGTGTTGTCATTGATGATTATTCACGATTTACTTGGATATATTTTCAAAAGCATCGATCTGAAATATCACAAACTTATATTGATTTTGTTAACATGATTAAGACTCAATTCTCATATATAATCAAAATTCTTCATACTGACAATGCTTTAGAATACCGTGATTTGTTCTTCTTTAGTTTCTTAAACCGGGGCACTATTGTTCAATGTTTCTGCCCTTATACCTCATAATAAAATGGTCGATCTAAAAAAAACACCAACATATCTTAGATTATGTTCGTGCTCAACTTCTTTATGCATTTTGTCCTAAAACGTTTTGGGGTGAAGTCGTCTTAAATTGTGTTTATACCATTAATCGACTTCCTACACTAGTTCTTCACAACATCTCTCCTTTTGAACGATTATATGGCCAAACACCGGATTACTCTAATCTTTGAGTTTTTTAGTTGTGCATGTTTTGTTCTTCTTAACCTCCCTGAACATATCAAACTTGAACCACGTGCTCGTCTTTGTTGTTTTCTTGGGTATGAAATTAAACATAAAGGCTATCGGTGTTGGGACCTTATTTCTCGAAGATTATGCATCTCAAAATATGCCACATTTTGGGAACACACTATATTTTCTACTTTATCCAAATTCGATAGTTACCTATCATGTGATCAACCATTTTTCACTAACTCTTCTATCAAGCTTTTTCAGCTTCTGATGCGGGTCCTTCTTATGAGCTCAATGATCGCGACCGCACTCCAACACCCGTCATCGGAGAATTTGTCACTTCTGATGTTCCTGCTCCTATTCCTCCTCCACGTCATTTTAAACGGGTAATAAAACCTCTGCTTTACCTTAAATATTATCATTAGTTTTTTGCTATTTTTTCTTTACATGAGTCTTCCTCGTATCGAAAGGCTAGTTCTAACCCTCATTGGTAGCAAGCAATGTCTGAAGAATTGTATGCATTATAGAAGACTCATACTTGGGAATTAATGGAACTTCCCTCTGGCAAGACTTCGATTGGCTGCGAATGAGTTTATATGATAAAAACTAGCTTTGATGGCTCTATTGAACGGTATAAAGCTCATTGGCTACCAAAGGTCACACAGGAGTACAACATTGACTATGAAAAGACATTTGCTTCGTGGCTCATTTGACCTCCGTTTGGAGTTTTCTAGTTGTGACTACCGTCAAAAATTGGCCTTTATTCCAAATGAATGTTAAAAATGCATTTCTTAATGGAGACCTTGTTGAAGAAGTCTAATACGTCCGCCTACATGATATTCTCATTCTCTAAAGCAAGTTTGTCTTCTTCAAAGCAAGTTTTTCTCCTCCGCCATACTTTGTCATGACTCTGCCTTGTTTACTCGATGAAATGAAAAGGCATGTTTTTTCTTATGTTTTATGTTGATGATATGAACATCATTGGGGATGACTCAACTGGGATCTATGTCTTGCAACAATATCTCGAAAGTCATTTTGAGATGAAGAATTTGGGACTCTTGAGATATTTTCTTGGTCTTGAAGTTACTTTTACTTCGGATGAATATTATCTTTCATAAGCCAAATATGCTTCTGACTTGATCTCTCAATCTGTGATTACTGATACTTCTATTGCATTCACTAATTGGATACAAATGTCAAGCTGACTCCTTCAGATGGTACACTTCTTTCATATCCTACTTTATATAGCCAACTTGTTCGTAGTTTAGTTTATCTTACTATCAGTCGACCAGATATTGCCCATGTTGTTCATATTGTTAGTCAATTCATGTCAGCTCCTCATACTGCTCAATTTACTGTTGCTCTCCGAATCTTTCGATATGTGAATGGCATTATGTTTCATGGTCTCCACTTCTTTGTAGCCTCTCCATTAGTATTTTCTGTTTATTCAGATACAGATTGGGCTGGTGATCCAACTGACTAACGATCCACTACCTGGTTATTGTTTCTTCTTAGGCAACTCTTTGATATCACGACGAAGCAAGAAACTAACAGTCACATCTCACTCCAACATATAATCTGAATATCGTGCCCTTGCTGATGCTACTTTTGAATTACTTTGGCTTCATTGGTTACTTGAATATATAGAGGTTACACATTATTCTACTACTATCTTGTATTATGACAATCTTAGTACGATCAAAATAGCCCTAAATGTTATTTTTCATGAGCGTACAAAACACATTGAGAATGATTGTCACTTTATCTGTCAACATCTAGTTCGAGGAACTTTTCAGCTTTCTGTCTTTTCCTCCTCTAACCAGATGGTAGATATTTTCACTAAAGCTCATCTTCCAGGTCATTTTCATGATTTAGTTGACAAAATCAAGTTAGTTTCTACAAACCCATCTTGAGTTTGAGGGAGGGTGTTAAGGAAACTAAAGAATATGGAAATTCGTGTAATTAGTAGTTTCCTTTTGTAATTAGCCATACACTTTCCTTTGTATCCTTGACATATGTGTATATATAGGTTACTTGTACACAAGAAAGATACACAATAAACATTATTCTCTTTAGAAATTATCACCCCACAATAACAAAATGTCAGGATATTAACGGTGGTCTCTTTCCATAATCTCAAGGCTCATAAAACTAGTTAAACAAGTGTCTAGATACCCATAGTTAGTCAAAGGCTTAATTGGTTAAAATATCATAACCTTTTACAACTTTTGTTATTACTAGTTTTCTGAACGTGCTTCACACGTGGGAGCCTGCTTGCTATGCACTCGGGAAATCAATTCTTCTAACATGAGTATACATCTAAATATCTAAAATGAATATCTACAACATTTATTTTTTATTTACTCACTCAAATAATTTTTTCAATAGTAATAAAAATAATAAGAAAAAATAAATATACTAACAAGTATAATTTAAGAAGATTCTTGTGCATTAAATTCAATACTAATATGTGCAACTAAAATTGTCTATCCAAGCTCCATGCATGATCCATGGTGTATCATTAATTAAGGTTAATTTAAATCTTCAACTTAGTCCTTGAAATTAAATAAATAGTGAGAATCATTAATATATATATATATATAACTAATGGTGCGTTTCTTATCGGTCAAGAATTAGAATTATCTTTTCTTTTGTTTTAATAAGAAAAAAATGAGACTTGAATCTCTTGCATAATTAGTTACCACATATCAAATTATTGAGCTACAACTTAATTGGTGTCATTTATAAAAGGTAATTAATTAGACCACAGAAACGCAAAGTTAAAGATGACTCAATTACAGAAACAAATTTAACCTTTATGTGGTATCAAATATATAAAAAATATTCTCAACTCAAAGTATATCAGCCAATTGAATCGGTAATATTTATCTAAATGTAAACTAAATAATCCTCACGTGTTATACATTACGCTTAGTATTAAAATGAGTCAAAAGGATGAGCGAAATTAATACCATTTTGTTGCAATTGAAATATAAACCACTAACAAAACAAAAATCTTAAAAGAACCTACACGCCCTTTTGTGATTGCATCACGAGCATAAAACCTAAGCTCCAAAGCTTGATCGATTCTTACACATTAAATGCAACAATTAGTATTCTATAAAAGTAATGCTCGAATTGAGGTTAATCTGTTTGTCACTACAAAAAAATAGCAGATCGGAAATGGAAATTTCCGTCTCTGATTAGCATAAATTCCGTTTCTAATTCAATTCTGCAATGGAACAGAGACGGAATCTATTCCGTTTCTAAAATCGTCGTCGCTGATTCAATCAGCAACGAAAATGTGTTTCCGTTGCTGATTAGAGATGGAATTTAGAAACGGAACAGAAATGGAAATTCTTTTAAAAGGTACAATTGTAATTGCATTATGTTTCTGATCCGTTGCTAATCAGAGACGGATCAGAGACGAAATTATTGGATTCCGTCTCTGATCCGTCTCTGATCCGTTGTTGATTCCTGCATCCATTCCACGAAAATTAGAGACGGAATAGCAACGGAATCTCTGAATTCCATTGCTAATCCGTCTTAATTCCGTTTTGTTTAGTTTTCAAACCTAAGCTTAATCCAATTGGTTCTCCATAACATCTAAACCTGAAAATACAACTATAGAACCTACTCCGTCGCCTGCACCCCCTCCAACAACTCCTTGGGGGCTCTAACATCCCCCGAAAAAGCAGAATTTGACATACATACACAAATCAACAATATATATCAACAACAAAGATTCAAATGAGAAAAAAACTTAAAATTCGATATTAAAAAAGATTTGTATATTCACAAAACGTAGTCAAGTATAATAAATGTTTTAGACACCTAAGTATCCATAAAAAAACTACAATTCTCATTGTTCTACAACAACCATAAAAATACCTAAGTATCATAAAGTTGTCCATCCCTCGTTGTGCTAGCACCTGGGATGTGCTAGCATCAGGATCTACGTATCTTCTCTTCTTTCTCCATAACGACCTGAGACTGTAAAAACATCCTTTGGGACAGTCACTCGCCACCTTGTAGTACACCGCCTCATCATCCACCATCTGGTCCGGTGTAGTCTGGGTCAGCTCCTGACGTCTCCTTTGGAGCTTAGCCTGCATGGATCAACAATATTTTGTTAACAACCACATACCAAACCTCTAACACAAACAACCACATATCAAACCACAAGGCCACCCACTTGGTTGGTGAAGAAAATCAGATATATTACCCCAATTAAAATTAGAAGAGTGCCCAAAAACACTTTGCTAAGTTGCTAACTATTTTAAAAATATACCTTTAATGACATGGGACTCCTAATAACACTGAATTTGAAGTCCTAAAGAATAATTTTTTCTATTTACAGACTCATCAATGAAAATAAAATCTCAATTGCATATGGAAACTCATACGGAGAAAAAAAATCCAAATCACATAATGTCTCTCAACAGAAACTAAAATCCTAATCGTTTTTCTAATTTCTAACTCTAAGCCTAAAGTACTTAAGGAAGGGTCGAACAAGTCTAGCATAAAAAACAGCCCTTTAAAAAGTAACTCAGGTAAGCGTACTAGGAAGAGAAGATAAATTCATACTTGAACACTCAACAAGACAAAAAACATCATACTCAATGGGCAACTGAACTTCAGCAATTCCAGTAGTCCACTGAGTTGAGCTTTCTTCAGCATTTCTTCTCTTCACCTAAAAATAAAAACAAGCCAGTAGTTGGAAAAAGCTGAGAATAAGATCACAAACTTGCTAAGTGGCATGAGGCCTAGGCCTTGATTGCCAATAAAGAAACAGTAAAGGAGTACAGTAAAAGTATCAATAATAAAATGAAGAAACAATAAGATACTAACTATTCTTGAGTCAAAAAATCGTATGAGTTAATAATTTAAAGTACACAACAAGCTTCTTCGGTATCCATTCACAAAAGGGGTCTCTTTTGTAGTCAGGTGGTGTTATTTCCATGCCAAAGTTCAACAAAAGTTCCCTATATTAGGCTTACACTGCTTACCTAACTAATTTGCATTTTAAGCATCAAAGTCCAAAGTTGAACTTTACATACTCCTCAGGTTTGTAATTGTATTTTAATGCACCTTCGGCACTTAAAAATAGAAGGATTGAAGTCACTTCTTTTTTTACTTTAGAGTGTAGAGAACATTTAAACAGTTGTCAATTTGGCAAGGATTGAGGCTGTAGAGAACATTTTAGTGGCTATGCTTTGATCTTCAACAACCATTTCAGTGGCACTGCGACCTGAGACTGTAAAAACATCCTTTGGGACAGTCACCCGCCACCTTGTAGTACACCGCCTCATCATCCACCGGCTGGTCCGGTGTAGTCTGGGTCAGCTCCTGACGTCTCCTTTGGAGCTTAGCCTGCATGGATCAACAATATTTCGTTAACAACCACATACCAAACCTTTAACACCAACAACCACATACCAAACCACAAGGCCACCTACTTGGTTGGTGAAGAAAATCAGATATATTTCCCCAATTAAAATTAGAAGAGTGCCCAAAAACACTTTGCTAAGTTGCTAACTATTTTAAAAATATACCTTTAATGACATGGGACTCCTAATAACACTGAATTTGAAGTCCTAACGAATAATTTTTTCTATTTACAGACTCATCAATGAAAATAAAATCTCAATTGCATATGGAAACTCATACGGAGAAAAAAGAATCCAAATCACATAATGTCTCTCAACTGAAACTAAAATCCTAATCGTTATTCTAATTTCTAACTCTAAGCCTAAAGTACTTAAGGAAGGGTCGAACAAGTCTAGCATAAAAAATAGCCCTCTAAAAAGTAACTCAGGTAAGCTTACTAGGAAGAGAAGATAAATTCATACTTGAACACTCAACAAGACAAAAAACAACATACTCAATGGGCAACTGAACATAAGCAATTCCAATAGTTCATTGAGTTGAGCTTTCTTCAGCATTTCTTCTCTTCACCTAAAAATAAAAACAAGCCAGTAGTTGGAAAAGCAGAGAATAAGATCACAAACTTGCTAAGTGGCATGAGAGAGAGAGAGCGGTGAGAGAGGGAGAACTAGGAAGCATCGGTGAGAGAGGGAGAACTAGGAAGCTTCGGTGAGCGGTGAGAGAGGTGAGAGAGAGAGAGAACGAACAGAGATCGGCTTATGCACGCGAGTGAGCAGGAGGCGATGATGGGAGCGGTGAGCAACACATCGAGCAGAGGGCGGAGAGCGATGGATCGGTCGGTAAGCGGAGAGAGAGCAGAGAGCGGGGTCGGAGAGAGAGTGGAGAGGGAGCAGAGATCGGTGAGCGGTAAGCGGAGAGAGCGGTGACCGGGCGTAGAGAGCCGTGACGGTGAGAGCAGAGACCGGTTAGAGAGAGAAGGCAGAGAGCGTTTAGGGTTGAGCGTTTAGGCAGAGAGCGTTGAGAAAGAAAGAGAGTTGAGAGAGAGAGAGATTTTGGTGAGAGTTTTGGTTGGTCCCCATTTTTGAATCATCGAGATCGAAGCACACACGAATCTCAAGACGTAACGGACGGTTGTAAAAAATTAAAGTTGTGGTGGGAAAGTTTGCACCATTTTTTTGAGACGGAATTTAATTTCGTCTTTATTTCCATCTCTGATATCTCTCTATTCCGTCTCTGAGTTAGTCCGTCTCAATTCCGTTGCTAATTCCGATTCTAAATAGCCATTTTTTTTTAGTGTGTCTAGATTTCATGAAGATGGAAAGAGAATACTAATTGATTATATTAGTTGTGGCTATCCTTATTTGTCGAGAATTGTAGTTATCTAATAAGCAAAGATACGAATTGGAATGAATGATAGAAAAAAGTAATATATAGAGATGGAATAAATTGACACCAACATTAATACTTTGTAAAACAAGAAACTTACAATAGGGGAAGACTTGAGCAACAAGAAAGAATTAAAAAGATTGATGAACTCCCTTGGATTTGCCTTGAGATTCAACTCATGAATTAGATGTGAATTTTTTTATGATAAAACTTTAGGAAGGGTAAATGTGTCCAAAACTCAGAAAATAACCATTCTATAGGAATAGTGTCTAACTCCATCACATTTATTAATATGTTTATGTTTAAATATCCTAACCTTTTTGAATTTGTTATTATATTCTTACCTTTCTAGATTGATAAATTTATATCCCTAAGTCACTTTTTAACTTCAAATTTGATGAAGTGACACTTAAATAATTGATTACAATTTACTTCAAAAAAAACTATTTTGTAATTAACTTTACTTAAAAAATAAAAAAAAAATTCATATAAATGATTGTAGTTTTTAAGTAAGGAATTATTCATTTGTTGGTTTTAGTTTGTAAACGAAACTTCTCAAGTCTGCTACAAAATGAGATTTGGTCACCAATTAATAAAGACAGTTAGCTACAAGATTTAAGTTTATATATCTAATTTTTATGCTTTTGAGCGTCAACTTTATTAATTTGCAACAAAATGTACTATTTAGCAACAAAAAATATATTCACAGCTAAAATTTTGTGGTTAAATAATGAATTTTCTTGTAGTACAACCAATAATCTCTCTCTCTCTCTCTCTCTCTCTCTCTCTCTCTCTCTCTCTCTCTCTCTCTCTCTCTCTCTCTCTCTCTCTCTCTCCCTTAGGGTTTAATTCTAATTGCACGTAGGAAGACAAATCCAAGACGAATGTTGAAAAACTTGCAAACAAGAAAACAACATATTAATTAATAGAGAAGAAAACCCGAACGGGTGTGGCCTAGTGGTAAGGGCGAGGACGAGGTTTGTAAGTTAGACGCATGACTTCGAGTTCGATTCCCCACGACGGCCAGACTTCGGGCCACTGGTGGTCTCTTTCCGCAATCCCAGGGCCAGTGGGACTAGTCAGACCAAGTGTCTGGATACTCGCTGTTACTCGAAAAAAAATTAATATAGAATAAAGAAAAGTGACAATTAATAGATCAATATTCATTGGCTCAAAGAGTTGACGGGTCGGTTGGCCCAATGGTAAGAGTGAGCTTGGGATTATGCGGGTTAAGTGAATGGTCCCATATTCGATTTCCCGCTGCATTATGATTGTTCAAAACACTGGAGTATGCTCAGGCTGATTGCATCAAGGTCTCATAAAAATAGTCAAACTCACTTAGATGCCTACGAATATCCAAAAAAAAAAAAAAAAAAAAAAAAAGAGTTGAACGGAACAAAGCGCGCAAGGTGAAAGGACAAGGTATTAATCCTAGGACAAATCACTTTGTCTCATGAATCGAATGGATTGTTAGGGTTAGGCAGAGATTATGGTTTAACTAATTTGTAGCGTTTAAATGTTGTACCTACTTGAACCGAACAAAGCATGGTAAAAGGACAAACTACTCATCTTAGGACAAATCACGTTGTCTCATGAATCGAACATTCTATTAAGTTTAAGGGCTAAGAGATTATGGTTTAGGGTTTAAGGTTTAGAGTTTTTTTTTTTTTTTTTTTTTTTTTTTTTTGTAACATTAGACGTTGAAAGCTATTCGATTACCTAGCGCTTCTTCTTTTTTGTTCTAGATTAGCTCTCTCTTTTTTGGTCAAAATTAGCCCTTTTTTATGGAGAGTTATAGCTATATTGTATTTCAGTTGGAACATCAAAAAATATTGTATTTCATTTTAGAATTATTAATTTGTTAATTGTGGCATGCTTGTTTGATCAGTATATAGGTCTATGTGCGTACCCTAATTAAAGTAGAAATCAAACTATAATTGTATGAACATTTCTGACCCTAGTGAAAGCAACCCCATTGAATCCATATATGCACGACTTTCATGATCAGATCAAGCCAATGCATGCGCTGTAGCTAGCTTATCCAATAAAAGAAAAACAAAAGCAGCATTAAAGTTAATTAAATTAACAAAAAATCTATTTGGACTCTTTGAGTCAAGACTCAAAGAGTTTTTTATTAATAATTTAAGTTATCTATCTAAGTAAAAGACTTAATTACCCTCTACTCCAAACATCAATAATGAATTTGAATTAAGGGTATTTATGCATTAAAGTTAACAATTAAATTAATTAGTAGAGAATTCAAACCATAATTTTGTGCCGTATTGACTTTTATAGAAGTGCTGTCCGAGGATATCTATATTTCATCTAAGCATGCACGCGCTTTGTACCTATTGGTGCCTTTTCATTCTTCATTTCTCTTGACAGCCAATTACAATTCGCTGATATATATAATTACAGGACCTAATAACACTAACAGTAACAGCCGCATTTTTTTACAGTTTACAGTTATAAAAACATTAAAGCTGATGAAGCTACATATACCTCTCTATATATGTTTTTCAGGTCTACTTTGCCCGATAGAGCCGGCTCATTAATTAATTAATTAAAGAGGGTACTACGTACAAAGTAATTAATTAACCGGAGAGCTGTAAAGTTGAAAAGTAAAAAAGAAAAATTAGTGCCGTAAAAAAGCTGCTTAATTATATGTAGGTAGAAGAAATGCTGCAATCCGAAAAGGTACTGACAGTGATGAATAAGTTCGATAGATAGATCGATCAATCGAGAGTAGTACTAGTTGTATACTAATCATAGCTAGGGTTGCAGCGCAGCTTTAAACATCCGTTGTAGCTACACATGTAGCTAGGATTCTTAGATCTTCAGTACTGTTTATATAAGTGCTTTTACGGCAGCTTAACAAATGCTCATTCATCTTTCAGTCTCTCGTCGGTGTAAAGACCACTTCAAAGTTTTGGAATCAGTGTGCATGACTAGCCGCTTTTTATAAAGTATTAATTGTTACAGAGTCCAATATTTTTAGATCCTAAATATAAATAGTATATACAAAGGAGAAGAAGAAAAATGAAAAAGTTTGAATGAGAAGTTCTTCATTCAATTTGATGTGTTTTATAATGAGGTTGACACCTTTTATATAGGCTCTTCCCTGGTGATGATAAATGTACTTAGACAATATGTACAAATAACACATACACCACTTGTGTCATACAACACTTTACAAGTAATTTGACTATATATGGAAGAGTTGGTGTGTATTGAAAATGGTTACAAATAACATGACAATACATGGATAAGTGAGGTTACCATTAGTGAAAAATACAAGTTACATGACTACACAATATGTTGGTGTAAACAGTTGTAATAGAATAAGTATGTTAATTAACATAATGTATGTAATATGTAATAATGTCACTTAGTCCCGTCAAAACTGTTTTACAATGTAAGTCGACTCTATTAGTGGGTTTGAGTATGAGGGTACACATTCCCTTCGGGTTGTAATTTTTTATTTACATTAATAAAATGTCGGAGTATCGTTTCCTTTCCTCGAAAAAATATATGTCGGTGTGCGTGCATGGTCATCCATACTTCATAACACTCTCCTTGGATGAAACTAGCTTAGAGAATGTGCCTCGTTAAAACATCTCCTAGGAAAAAATTAGTGAGAAAAAATCTAGTAAAAGAAAAAGAGTACACCTTCTCATAAATCTTAAGATGAGTATAATATTGTTATGATTGCCTTATTAAAAATCTTGCTAGGAAAACTCAGTAGGATAAAATAATAGCTAAGGGAAAAAAGAGTGTAATACACTAATCAATAACTCTCCCTCATGTGGACATGAATGAAATTTGTTATGTTTATTTACTTGCAATATCTTTAAGTTTACGCAAGCCAATATCATATATAAGCCTTTTAAATATCGTAGTTGGTAAGACTTTTGTGAATAAATCAGCAAAATTATCACTCGATCGGAGTAGCTTGATATCGATTTCACCATTCTTTTGAAGCTCATGTGCATAAAAATATTTGGGAGAAATATGTTTTGTTCTGTCTTTTTTATGAATTCTTCACTTAATTGTGCGATACATGCCGCATTATCTTTATATAATATGGTTGGAGAATCTTTTATTGAAGGCAATCCATATGATTATTGAATATGTTCAATCATGTTTCTCAATCATACATATTCACGACTTGCTTCATGAATTGCAAGTACTTCAAAATAATTGAAGAAGTAGCAATGATAGTTTGCTTTACTGACTTTCATGATATAACATTATTACCATAAGTGAATATATACCCATTTGAGAACGAGCCTTGTGGGATCAAACAAATATCCAACATCAACATAACCTTGGAGATTCAATTTTACTTCAAGTAAAACAAACCCATGTCAATTGTTCATCGAAGATATCGAAAAACATGTTTAACATCATTCATTTGTCTTCGAGTTGGTGAAAAGTTGTATCTTGCAAGTAGGTTTACGGCAAAAGCAATGTCAGGTCTTGTACAATTTGCAAAATACATAGGTGCACCAATTGCACTTAAATAGGGCACCTCGGGACCAAATAGCTCTCATCACTTTCATGAGGTTGAAATGGATCCTTATCTACCCACTTCAAGTGATCTAACAACCATTGAAGAGCTCAATGGATGTGCCTTGTCCATATATAATCTTTTCAATATTTTTTCAATATAATTTGATTGATAGATAAGTACTCCACTTTGAAAAAGATCAATTTACAAACCAAAACAAAGTCTTGTTTTTCAAAGTTCTTTCATCTCTAATTCCTTTAGTATTCAGATGTTCTAGCAATGTCGTCGTGGTTTTCCACTATATTTGAATCATCAACATATACATCAATAATCATGTTCACTAGAACATTTTTCGCCTTTAATAGAGGTTTTAAAACCCCTATTAAATAGAGTGTTATTAAATGTCTTGTGAAAATGTGTTATGTTTTAACTTTTAATACATGTATTACGTAGAGGTTTTTTAAAACTCATATCAATTAGATGTTATTTAATAACACCCCCTTTTAATAGGGGTTTAAAAACCTCTATTAAATATCGAAATTGTTCTAGTGGTTGATGATCTTTTAATGAAGACACATGGGCAAAGTGGATTATTTATATATAATTCTTTTAGTAAATAATCACTAAGGCATTTGCATCACATTAGTTCGAATTGTTTCAATCTGTATAAAGACCTTTGTAATTTTATAGAATGCATGTTATGAGGTTTTGATTTTATTTCTTCAGATATTTCAAATCCTTCAGAGATTCTCATATATATCTCACTATCTAGGGATCCACACAGATATGCAGTACCGACATCCATTAGATACATATCATGTCTTTCAAAAACTGCAAGGCTTATCAAGAATCGAAATGTAATTGCATCTATAACAGGAGAGTATGTTTCCTCATAATCAATGTCCGGTGTTTGTGAGAAACCTTGAACTACAAGTCTTGTTTTGTACATTATCATCTCATTTTTTTCGTTCTCTTTCATACAAATAATCATTTATATCCAACAGGTTTCACGCCATCTGGCGTTTGAACAATCGATCCAAAAACCTCTCGTTTCTTCAACGAGTCTAATTCTACTTGGATAACATCCCGTCATTTTTGCTAATCAGGTCTTTTTCAAAACATTCGTCCATTAATCATGGTTATGGATCATCATCATTTTTACATATTTCAAAGGTCACGTTGAAAACAAATATATAATCAGGAACAATATTATTTCGATCTCAAATCTTCCAGAGTTTAAATAATTTATTGGGATCTCACTATGTTGTGGAACCCATAATTGCCAAGTCACAATTGTCATGTGTATACAAAACGATTGATATAACAAAAAAGTTCACGGTGGGCTACAATTTTTTTTCTTTTTTTAGTTTAAGGGTGAAATCCACCTAAAACTAGTTTAAGGGTTGATTTTCACATTTGCTTCTAGTTTAGGAGCTGAAATCCCCCTTTTCTCATATCACATATATGTAGATTTAAAAAAACCAAATTAATTGGTTAAAATATTCTAACTTATTACAACTTTTGTTATTATAAACTAACTTTTCTAAATTATTAAATTTATATCTCAAGTCACTTTTTAACTCCAAATTTTCTTAGTTGACACCTCATTAATATCGAGTTTAAATAATAAATTAAGTAATATTTTTTTGGTAAAAAAATTAAGTAATATTTTAATAATTATAGATGAGGTGATTTTTTAAAGTCATTATTTAAGTGTTATATACCTAATCAAATTATGAGTTAAAAAGTGAGTTAGGGTACAATTCTATCAATCTAGATAGTTAGAATACAATAATTAACAAATTCAAAAAGGTTAAGATATTTTAACCAATTAAACCTAAAAAAATGATATATATGGTATGGGTGTTTTGTTAGGGATTAGACTGAAATACAAACTCAAGCTTATGATTCGAAGCAAGGCGGGCCTGGGTGAGTATCCGAGCCGTGATGAACAGGTATAATGTATATCCATCTAGTGCACATAATAAGCAGTAGTAGAGTAGAAAAAAGAAGATTTTATCAACTTATAATATGTAAAGGTATTGTGAATCTCAGTACCACTGATCATCTGTAGTGTGTGATGTATGTGTGTCACAACAAGAGAATGCAGACAAAGAGAAAATTAAAACCCTAACCTCTCACTCCTCTCAACTCACTCTGATCATTTTCTTATCCTGTCTTTCTTTCTTGCCTTTTTGTGCAGGTGAGATCCCGAGAGATATTGTGAGAAAGGTACAAGACAGTTGGTTGATAAAGATCCCTCTAGCCTGTACATAGAGCCATATATATATAGGTTGGTGAAGTAAGTTTGATAGAATTGGAATAAGATCGGACTTCTATATGAATATACTTTTTCCTTAGTCAAAAAAGATAATAGATTGCTTGTATAGCACTTCTTGTTATGGTTGTACATGTAAGGAAAAGTAATAGCTAGTGAGAACTGCAAAAGAAAAAATAAAACCACTAGTACAAATTAAGATGAAAGTCTTGCTGAGTCATGAATCATGATCACAAAGATGAATAGTCATTAACATTATATTATGAATTAATAGAAATATCAATTAAACATCAAACACGCACATGATTCATGAGCCCTTAATTTATTTGTGTTGTTAATTAGATGCCCCTTGAATTAATTATTACTTTTTATATCACTATATATATTTAAGTAAGGATTTGAACGAGGCACAACATATATACGTTACACCTGAAACATAAGCTAACTTTAATTTCAAGGGGTTCTAAGAAGTTATCAACACAGATCCATATATAATATACCAAAAAAAAAAAAAAGATCCATATAATTAAACTGCTTTCGCATCAAAAATTAGTGACAATTTTCGTTGATGGAAGGGCGCATGCAATAAAATTAGATATATTGCTTAATTTGATGAAGCTGTTTTTTTATTATAATTGTGGGTGTCAACTTTTTTCCAAACCCTCCCACTTTAGGCTCAACTACTAAATTGAAGTACTGATATCATCTGATTATATTAGTCCCTGCAGTGACATATAGGGAAAGGTTATATTTTTTTTTTTTTATAGCTAATTTGAGACCATATCAATCGCATAAGGATATCAAATCTAGGAGGATTAAAACTCATTCTTAATTTCTTTTCTTTTTTTCTTACGTTTGTGATGGCATATGTGTGAGTGTGAGTGTGTGTGTGTGTGTGTGTGTGTGTGTGTGTGTGTGTGTGTGTGGGTTGCAAACAAGTTCATGTAAGCATATATATGCGTTTCTGATGGCATACTGTTGAACTTGAAGATTCTGCACATTTTATTTTACATATGTTCTTTATTTGAGATTAATATATATATATATATACTAGTTTCAGGAACGTGTTACGCACGCTTGAATCCGCTCCGCTCTCTATGGTCACGGAAATTTAATTAATCTAATAATTTATTTTTATATTTCAGAAAGTATACTACATTTTTATTTTGACTTTTTTGACAACTAATTTTAACTATTTATATTTAATAACGGGAAGACCCTTAATTTAGGGCATAATATTAAGTTTAAGTAAAGATTGAAAGACTTAATCAAGAGTAAAATAGTAAATTTAAGTGACGATTGAAAGATTGTATATTTAAGTCACGATTGAAAGACTTAAGTAATGGTAAAATAATAAATTCAAGTTACTATTGAAAAATTGATTATTCATACTTATTAAATATAGTAGATATAGTAGATATGCAAAAAATAGTTTTACTAAAAATTGTGGGCTATATATACAAAAGAAGATCAAAATGGTGTGAGATCACATCCCCATCTACTAACCAATGAGCTAGGAGGATTAACTCGATATATATATATATATATATACACATGCAATTTAATGGACGGCAACATAAGTCATATCTAGCTAGTTAGATGGCTAAGGCATTAGCTCTTAAAAGGAGAGGTTGGTGAGGCCACGGGTCTGACTCATGTTGAAATCAAGTTGTCAAAAAAATCCCATGAGAACTTTTTTTTTTATGACCCTTGGGGGGTGTCCCATGAGAACTAAAATATCGATGCATCACATGTAATTTCACCAAAAAATAAGAGGGCCGCTAAGGGCACCCCACCTTTTCATGAAGGCACCCAACTTATTTGTAAAATTCCAGCAAAAATGGAAAAGACCATTTTGCCCCTGTATATATATAATGGTTCAAACCCCACAAACCATTTTGACAAGGAGTTAGGGCACCCCACCAGCAAGCAAACTTGAACCACAAAGCCACAGCCACATTCCGTTTGGCGAAGAGCTGATCGATTCTTGTGGATTGACATCGTCCGATAGCGAGGTAACAATGTTTGACAACCATATTCGGGTTTTTTAGAACTGTTTAGTTGTGTATAACTGTGAAAATGATGATTTGTTTGTCAACGTAGGGTTTGGTAATTTCTTCAAATCCGAAGTTGTTTCCACTATATAATGAGGATTGTAATGCTTCGGTGCCAGAGGAGGTCGTCCTTGAGGTAATTTTACAAATTTTTTATGTTTTTTATGCTTTTGGGAGAAGTTTCTGTCTGGGTGCGCGATTGTTTCGGCCTCGCAGGATCGATATGTATAGTAATGTCTCGGTCGTAGAGGACCGAGAGGTTTCACGTAGGTCACGGACTGGTACGATCGAGAGTACTGAGTAACTCTCGGTAGGACATGAGCGAGAGTCTCTGAAGAAAGTTTCGGACTTGTACAACCGAGAACCTGTTTTTTTTGGTTTTTTTTGATTGTGCTGTACATTTTGGTTGATTATAATGTTACACTATTTGTATTGCAGGCAATGCCGTTATCTAGTAATTTTCCAGACTACAAGGACACTTTTACACCTTATAAGCCATTCCCCTCTCGAGAAGCGGCCACTGTATGGTTTCAAATGATTAGTGGTGAGAACAAGTTTGTGTTAGTAACGAAGCGCTCGGATGTCGGGGGCATTAAGCGCAGGGGAAGGGTGAAACTTGCCTGTGAGAGGTCTGGGACATATAGGGGACTGGCTCAGAGAATAGGGAAGGGGAAAGCGGCAAAATTTTTAAAGAAATCAAGGAATGATGAAAATGCGAGGACTCACACTAGTACGAAGAAATGTGGATGCCCTTTCCAAATTAACGTCAAGGAAAATGTTGACTCCTTATGGTATGTCACCGTGATTTGTGGGAGGCACAATCACGACACCGCGGGAAGATTGGATAAGGGGGAGGAGGAAGTTGAAGATGCGGGGGAGGACTGAAAGTGAGCAGCTCAGGGAGATTAGTCCACCTTCGTCTTTTGTGGAGTGCGAGCAGGAAGTTGAGGGCGGATTTGAGTCCTCCCACTCCACGCACTTCTAGGCAGAAGAAAGGCAAGGTTGTTCCACAAATGCGTCGTGTCAGTCGACGCACGCAAAGTGGATCTAACATGGCTTATGGTCATTGCTTAGAACCGGATTGGTTGCCACATGTAGAGGCCATTATCGATGTGGTTTCCGATGGAAATTGTGGATATCGGTGTATAGCCTCTGGGCTTGGACTTGCCGATGTAGACGGGTGGAGGATTGTGCGTAGAAAGATGTACGATGAGATTATCGGGTATGAAGACCTTTGGCGGGAAGTGCTTGGCTCGAGTTTCGAGACTATCGAGAATGCGGTGCATTGCCCAGAGAAGCAAGAGGGGGCATCTTTCAAAGAATGGTTGACACTTCCGGACATGGGATTGTTAGTATCCACCGCATTCAATGTCATTCTCGTCAACCTCTCGCATGGGAGTGCCTCCACATTCCTACCTCTACGTAGTACTCCACCGTCGTCATTGCACAACAGCCTTATCATTGCAATGGCAAATGAAAGGAATATCCATTGGGTTAGGGTAAGTTCTATGATTTTTTGTAAATTGGTTTGTTTCCCCTTAATCGGGTTTGTGACAATATCTTCTATGTTTTACTATTCACTTTGACAGGTGCAGTTGCTTGTGAATGCACCGCTGCCATCCTTATATCCATCGTGGGATCGGTACGTTGAGGACTGCGCCAAATGTTGACGAGATGGATTCGTTTTCGAGACATCGCGCCCATTGCAACTGCTGATGATGAAGCCACCATACATGTTGCATGTAGATTTAGATACACCGTAGGTTAAAGCTTGTACCTAGAAACCTTGATGGCTAAACATTTAGAAATTTTGCCAATTCCTCCGAATGTTCTATGTATATGCAAATGTTGTGCTGTATTTTGATTGTTGTTTACTTATGGATGGACCCTTTTTAGAGTCAATTTGAATGTTACGGAGATTTATAATTAATTAAGTTTCGGTGCAAATTGTCGTGCTGGATTTTCAATCTTGTATTGTTAGTTTGACATACCACAAAATTTTTTTACAGAAAGTAATGTTCAAATTCATCAATTTCTGATGTCTCGGTCAAGCAGGTTCGTGAAACAACCCATATTTTCGGCCACCCATGACCGACAAGTAGTTCAATATATCGGCCGTTTACAACCGAGTCCAATAGCAAGTTCTCGGTTATACACCACAGAGATGGATTGACCATTTCAATTCGCCTTACTCTCGTCCTATGACGACCGAGCCTACTGAGACCATCTCGGAAGTGGACAACCGAGTGTAGGACAAAATTACCGGTTGTACACCACCGACGCCACATTACCTATCACTAATTGTAGCTCTCGTCATGTCACGGCCGAGATAACGGCAGTATTCTCGGACATGCGTAACCGATACGCTGTCAACTCTTCCGGTCTACGTGGCCGAGACTGCGAGTTCCCAAAAATATTAGCTTCTGTCTCGGCCATGCTTGGTCGAGACAGTTGACACCGTCTCTGGCCTGTGTGGCCGAGAATCGTGATTTTCCAATTTTTTTACACTTGAACAAACCGCCACACACACACTACAACTACTCTACCAAATGTAACTTAATTCGACGATCTTCAACCGAGCCCTAATTTGGAGACGAAATCGGCTCACACACCGGACCCTACAAAATGCAGAAACCTCGAACAACGAAGGAGAAACACACGGCGAGGGACGGAGAACACGATTTTGGGGATTCCTCTCACTGGTCAGTTCAAAACAAATGGATTCTTCCACAAGGAGTTCGGTGAAGATGGTGGTGGGGGTGGTGGGGTGCTCAGGGGTTTGCAAGGGGGTGGTGGGGTGCAGATGGATTTCCACGAGGGTAGTTTATGTATTTCGGGTCTAATTTTTGGGTGCCCCAGGTAAATCGATTTGTGCCCACATTAACTTGGTGCCTTCATTAAATGGTGGGGTGCCCTTAGCGGCCCTAAAAAATAAAGATACATGCTAAACATGGAAGATACATAACATGGAATTGAGTACTTGTAAAGATTAATAAGGACCTTTGGCCAAAAAATAAAAAAAAAATAAAAAAAATAAGACTAATAAAAACAAAAACCTAGGTAATTAGCCGATATGACTGTGTATAGTTAAGTACTCAATGGATAACCAAGAAAAACATCAACAAAACCAACAAGACATTCTAATTAAATGATTAAAAAAAAAAAAAAACCCTAGCTTCTCCATGCATATAAGGGGTTTACGCAGTACTATAATTGGAAACTTCAGGCCATATACATTTAACAGTACCCAACTTCTTCATGCATGTGTCTTCTAGTTAATTTCCCTTTCACCCATCTTCTATAATGATATAAAACTGATCCAACAAGACACTTTATCCCCACATAGCTAGCCAAGCGAAAAGCCAAAAACCAGTTAATTTGTTCCTTATATGCATGAGCTGATCACATCATCAAAAGCTGCACTAATTTTAACCATAGCAACATTAAAAACAAAAAACACCTTCTCTTTCTTGCATGACTTCTTTGTCATTAAAACCTATCATGAAACCGATTGATCAAAGGAGGATCCACACACTGCGTTGTCGAACCGTAGCTGCTACGGTCCCAACTCCTCATAGAATCGTCGTCTCTTGTCGACAAATCCATGCTCCGAATGCCGCTGCCATCACCATGAGCTTGTCCGAAATCTCGCCCTAACGGAGCCCCAATGCAAGTGTAGCTAGTAGAATCCGAGCTAGGGTTTAGCTGGTGGTGATGGCGGTTAGAGCTCCCGGTGAGGACGTGACCCACGTAGTAGTCATTCACTTGGTGTGGAAAGGAAACCATGCGAGACTGCGCCGAGGGAGAGGCGTAGGGGTATGGCGCCGTTTGAGGCGGTGCCGGTGGAGATAAGATATTTGGTGATGAAGAACCTGATGATGATGAGAACAACCTTGTTGTTGTTGGGTAGACTGAACGATAAGGTAGAGATGATGGGTCTCCTCCATTAATGGTAATATTGCTCCCACTTTGGTGGTGATGATGAAAACTTCCTGGTTGTGCACCACCAAGGCTCAGATCTCTCAACCTATTTAATTTAATTATACTTTCTTCATCAAAATCATACAAAAAAAACTAGTTTTACAAAAAACAATAATAATAATAATAATAATAATAATAATAATGTTTTTTTTAATATTAGTAGGTGTCCAGGTGAGCCTAATTATTCCCATGACACTTTGGTGCAATCAGCCTGAGCATACCTCAGTGGCCCAAGCAATCTGTCATATCAGGGAATCTAAATCGAGGTCGTGCGCTTAACTCACACAACCCGGCATTCGCCCTTATCGTTGTGGCAACCCGACCGGGTTAATAATGATGAAGTAAAACTTGGTAAGAACATTTGTTCATTAAATCGTATACCCTAATTAAGTGAGGTGATGGTTGGGAAAAAAAACCTAGTTTTACAACCAAAAAAAAAGAGAAGAAAAACTGAGCAATAAGAATATCTTTTTGTCAAACTAATAAGAACATTTGTTCATTTAATTAAATTGTATACCCTAAGTGACGAGAGGGTTGGAGAAAAAACCTAGTTTTACAACCAAAAAAAAAAAGTAAAGTAAAACTTAGTAATAATAACATTTTTTTTGTCAAACTAATATATAAGAACAATATTTGTTCATTTAATTAAATTATATACCCTAAGTGAGGAGAGGGTTGAGGAGGTAGGTTATCGTTGCCAAAGACCAGCTGGCGAGCGCGGTTCAGAGTCTCTGTCTCCCTCTCTGACCGATTTTCCCAACCATGCAAAGCAAAGCAAGCAAAGCAAAACCAAAACAAATATTAAATCATCAAATCAAAGCAAACCCACAAAAAGTATTTCAGCGACACAACAACTCTAGTTAGTATCTTTGTCTTGCTTAAAAAGGGTGCAAAACCAAGATGACAAGACTAACAACAAGTCTACTTATTAGTATAATATATATGTAAACAATAATGTGTGTGTGTGTGTGTGTGTGTGTGTGTGTGTGTGTGTTTGTGTTTGTGTGTGTGTGTGTGTGTGTGTGTGTGTTTTTCTTAATTTCGATTCTTTCGACATTCCCAATAACAAACCACACAAAGCATATATATGTGCATAGCATATAATGTGCATCAATGTGTGGTTGCAACACAAAGTGGCTTGTTTTCAGAGAAATTAATGCTCTTAAGTAGGTTTTATATGTAGGGTTTATAGGGGGCCTTAGGGCAACTGATGTTAGAGGTATCTCGCTAGTTAGCTAGTTAGGGTTCAGTGTTAAAGAAATAAATGAAAGTATATGTACATATATATATATACTTGCCTTGGCGATGGCGGTTCATGTGGCCTCCGAGTGCTTGAGATTTGCAGAACTTGAGTGAGCAAAACCTACACTCATAGACCTTCCCACACTCATCTTTCCCTCCACTTTTCTTTTTCCTACACCCTGCTATATATATATATACACCCCCAAATGAAGCAATTTCGATGAGACCATTCACAACCCAAAAATAATAATAATAATAATAATAACAAAACCTAGATGCACAAATTGAATATCATATAATTAATAACACAAAAACAATAATATATATTAAGTGTTAAGCATTTATACATATGTGATTTTTTTTGATATTGTGGTATCGAGGATTATCCGTGATGACTTTTTTTTTCTTGATACTATTCGTGGTGTCCAGGAATATCTGACTGTTAACCCTAGAAGAAAAAGTAAGAATAATTAAGTTTATATGCATATAATGGATTAAATTTATCTTACCAGATGTATCTGAAGCTTCGGTAGTGATGATTGTAGAGCCGTCGACGAAGAGCTGTTTTCCATCTCTTACATAATCTTCAGGCAAGTTGTTTAGGTCTAAAGGGTTCCTTCCTTGGTCCCTGCAAAACAAGCAATATATTAGAGAGAGCTAGAGAGAGAGAGAGAGAGAGAGAGAATTGAAGTTTGTTGTGTGAACGAAAGAGCTAGTAGTGTATAGTGCTTACATGGTGTGAGTGAGTAGTCCAAATTTGAGGAGGAGAGAAGGAAAAAACTTGAACTTCAGATGGGATATTGATAACGAAAGCTTGTGAAATTATATCAAGACTTTCAGTTTGAAACTGCAATGTAGAGGGCTAGCTGAGTGAAGGTGGGGAAGAGGGCTTGAAAGTTCTCTATCAGTTCCTGCCACAAGAGACATTGAGTCTCGTGACACCAAGAGAAACTCTAGCTATATAGAGAGAGAGGGAAAGAGAGAGAGAGAGAGATGCATGATATGAGTAGTGGAGAGAGAGAGAGTGTGTGTGTGTTTGTTTTGTGTGTGTGTGTGTGATGTGGGTCTAGCTAGGCCTAGAACCTAGCTATATATATGTTAAAGTGGTTTTTAACACAAGAGATGGCAATGAAATGGCCATGTCCTTTGACCATCCACCATTAAAACACTTTCTCAACATTAGAAAATTCTTGTACTTTGTGGGTAATCAAGACAAGCCATGCTTCCCAACCTCACCGCCTGACTTACTAAGTTGAAAAAGGCATCATCATGTGTCACGCAACCATCCACACACCTCCCTTAACTTATATGTATTAATAAAAGTCCCTCCAAAGAATTGTTGCTATCACTCCTTCAAAAAAGATTAGATCAAACGATGCAACATAAATATAAATATGTGTATATATACATTGATCATATTACAAATATATGTTTTGATATTGAAGGGCCCATAATAGATGACATGGAAAAGTCGATCGATCTAACAGTCAAGAGATGCTTTGCTTAATCAACATGCACATAATAGATGTGATAAAGTTGAAGGGCCCATGCACATATTCTTGATCATTTTCTAGAAAAAAAGTTCTCTCTTTGCTTAATCAAGCCAAGCACAAACCCTAGTGAATATTGTGGCTCCCTAAGTTACATTGCATACTTTGGTCTCTCCTTAATTATATATCTCACTAGCTAGCTAGCAACATATATAGGAGACTGAAAATTATTGGCCTAGCTACAAGGATGCATCGCGTTGCTTTGGCCCATTTCTTTTTTAATGATTGCAGAAGATATCATGTATACATATATATAGTCTCGCAAAAGCTAAGTCACAATCAACATCGTGTTGTCTCGTACAAAAGAATCATTTTGAACACCAAAATACTTTGATTAAAGCATGAGGAGCATATAGCAAAGATCAGATATTTTTTGCTTTTGTGATGACTAATTAATGGTCAAGAGACCATGCATATATATATCAATTAATATAACTATAGCTAGGTAAGTGTTTATATATTTGTACTTTTTTTTTTGAAATATGTACTTTACAATTATATATAACACCCTAATTAAACACCATATAACCAAGCAGCTGATTAAACAATTAAGGTAGTAATTAAATTAAACAGCAAATGCATTGTGTGCCTTTTGGTGCTATACAACAAGTATACATAGAAAAAGCTTATAGGAGAACTATATATTATCATACATCATGACACATTAATTGAAGGCGACATACTAGGAATTCTCCCTAGTAGTCTTTTAATAGTGCACTATATCTCTTGGCCATATATATAATTACAACTTATAATGAATATATATGTTGATATATAATAAAGTTTTTGCATAGATCAACATGTAAGTGAGTATTCCGGCCAGTTTTATTAGTCTAGTCGATCCCCTCATTCAGCAATTTCGCCACATTAGGTCCTGGTTGAATGATTGTTGCTGTGCATTCATATCCACAACATTGGTTGATGATGATGAGGTAGGGAAAGTCGCATTCAAATCAGCCCCGACGCGATAATCCCCTTGCACTAACAAAGAGTTGAGATGATCATGTGTACTGCTTGAAGTAGTTTCTCGCGGTTGATAACCGCCCAATTGGAATGCCCTCAATAGCAGCGAATTCACGGAAGCATTGACATTGGAGGTTAATAAGGTTGAAGGCCAAGAGAGAGCTGGCAAGAGATGGCTTGGTGTTCCTCTTGTAGAAGCCCAACTCATGTTCATGTCAATGCCAGTGTCGTTGTTGCTTTGATTGCTGTTCGAATAGGTATTGAGCCCGCTCGAAGAATTGGCTAGGCAATTTGAATTAATGGGCATTTCGATCTCTCCAAACTCATTATTCATCAATGTAGTAGTAGTAGTTGTAGTATCACAAGGTTCAAGAGACGATGAGTCATTGAAGGATGGAGTCATCTGCTGTGGTTTTTTATTTGTTGAAGTCTTTTTGAAGACCCTACACACCACCCATTCTTCCTATACATTGAGCACAATATTTATTAAAAGCAAAATCTTACTAATTATAATTAATAAACAATATATATATAATTATATATCAAATGGACTTAATTTAATTTCGTTCGTTTGAAATTTATTTGTTAACCAAAATTATGTTAAGTGTTCACCAAGAAAACTGAATAATAGAGGGTGTGGAGCAAATTAGAATTGACGCGATATATATTTTAAAAACTAAAATATGATATTAGCTCTCTTTAATTATATATAAAATAAATTTAACTTGCAAAATTAAAAAGAAAATTAAAATAACTTTTTTTTTGGGATAAGAAAGAAGTAATTTGCACCGCCCCACCAAGGTTCGAACTCATGACCAATCTTATTTTCAAACCCCTTACCAAACCATTGAGGCCCTCAAGTGGTTGGTAAAATAACTTTGTGTTAGATATATAAAATTAAAACTAAAATAATAACTTTGTGTTGTCAAAAAAATACTTAAAATATTTTTTTGGATAAATAAAAAAACATACATAACATATAAACGTATGCACCTTTGTGGACTTGAAAGAGAACTTGGATTCTAGTCTATATTCATGCATGACCCAGTTGCTTTTCACCCCTTTAGGAGCTCTACCCTTGTAGAACACAAGGGTTTTCTTTAGCCCCACCAGTACTCCACAATGGAAAATCTCCTTGTCTTTACCAGTAGTCTTCCAGTACCCAGCATCAGTGGCGCGGTTGGTTCGAAGACCAGTTGGGTACTTACGGTCTCTTAAGTTAAAGAAATACCACTCTTTCTCTCCCATTGTAGCTTTTGCTGCTCCAATTTAAAATAAACATTCAATTATCAAATAAAAAATGACAAATCTTAATAAATCACTTAATTAACTTTGCATATGTATCGGAACCGGCCTGCTTAATTATGCAAATTAAAATGCCAATTAAAGAAGTTTTGACTACTCTTGACATTATTTTGAAACAATATGCAATTAATAATTAATTAAGGCCATTGATATATACCATAATGAAATTAAACCTTTCTAGCCTATTATCAAATTAATTAAATTGCATATTGATCTAGAGGAACTATATATATATAAAGCTACGTACAAGTAACGAATTTAAGTAGTGATATGTATATATATATATATACCTGGGAGGTCCCAAGGCTCGCACTTGTTGAGATCGACGTCTGCAATGGCGGTGGTGACAAAACAAAAATCGGAAACCTTGCGAGTTAGATAATAAGTGATGAGTTCTTCATCAGTTGGATGAAATCTAAAACCAGGGGGAAGGTTGTCCATTAATGCAAGATTTGGACAGTAGTAGTACTAGAGTAACTAATTAAGAAAGGTTTTGAATTAATTCCTAGAAATTAAAGATCACTAAGAGAAAGGTGGTTATGGTTAAAATTAAAGGAGTCATATAAGAGGAGATCTGTTGGGTTTTAATGGGGGAAGCAAGTTCTTATAGATACGTCAGCCTTGATGAAGAAGCAGCCATTACTAAATTGTTGTTATCTAACATTTTGACAAAGATGTTACATGCACATTTTGTGGAGGCACTTGAAATTACTTAATAGCCCATCACTATATATACTATTGTAGAAAATCCAAAATTGATATACCTCGGAAGTTACTATTGATCACAAAAATGTACAAGAAAAAAAGAGACTACAGAGCATATCATAAAACGCAATAATAGTTAAAAGAAATATATGTTATTTTCATCATGAAACTTTAAGTGTCACATTTTTAAAATACTAGCTATATAAGCATTTTTTTATGTGATTTTTTCCCGACTAAATTAAGAAATCTTAAACATAAATTTGCGCGTGATTTGTTGTTTGTTCACTCAAACACTTTGATGCATACTTCATAATAAATCACAAATTGTGAAAGAAAATAATTCGAACTCCCTAAAACTCCAACTCAACTAGACTGAATTTCAACAACTATATATATATACAGCAAATGAATATGTATAATATAGCAAGTTATGAATAAGTATTTATTAGGAAGGTAACTAAAATTTAATTAGGGCTAGCTTTTCTAGTAGTATTTGAGAAGAACTGACACATTGGTAATTAGGCTGGGAAGGAGGGACAATAATGTGAGTGGAGCGTTGTGTGTTACTTACACAGTTACACTAAGCAATCTCTTAGTCCAACCACCGCCACCCAATTCTACCAACCCAACTCTCCCCGAATAAAACAGATAATGAATAAAATAAACTTCTTGCTAAAATAATAAAAAAATAAACACAGATAAAAATAAAAATAACTTTTTAATGAATAAACAAATAATAATTAGGGAAAATCTCAATAATCGTTAATTAATATATAAGAAGTCCTCAAAACGCCTTAATTATTGATTCTTTCTTCGACATTTCGTATGTAGCACCAATCAAGTGGATAGCTCACTGATTGGTATAGGATTAATAACTCGAGTAAGAAGTCGAGTGTTCAAGCCTCATAGTACATAAGTTGTAATTTATTTCTTATAAATAAAAAAAAAACATTATCAAGTGGATGGCTCACTGATTGGTATGAGATTACTTGAGTAAGAGGTCGAGAGTTCAAGCCTCGTAGTACGGAAGTTGCGATTTCTTTCTTATCAAAAAAAAAAAAAAAAAGATATTGCATGTAGGCATGCGGATCGATCACATATATGCATACAAAATTAATTTCGAAATCTCTTCTTAATTAATTAAAATGGATATTATTTTAAGATTCTTTGATTGAATGTTTATGTCTAATATATATTTATTTTAATTTTTTTTTTGATAATTAAGTGACTCCAATACATTATTATAAAGTTCATTTCCTAAAAAGTTGGATTCTAAAAGATGATTTTTGTGAAAAGTTAACTTATGCAAAACAAAAAGAAAAAGAAGGAGGAGAATAGGTGGCTCTAAACCCTAATAATCATCTTTTTTTTTGTTCTCTCGCGTAATTCAAGATCTTGAACCACCATCGACCTCGTCTTTTGATCGTTAGTGGTTACAATTAGTACATCTTTCTTGCTTTATTTGTTCAACAAACCACATATCTTTCCAAATTTGTGAATTAATATTGGATTTATTCTTGTTGCGGTATTTCTTCCTTAATGATTGTTTGCGGTTATGTGTGGCTGTTGGGTTGGTCCTCTTATTTAGTTTTTATTTTTAGGTAGTTTGTCTTCCCTTGTTGGAAGTTTTGATTTTTCTTCGCTTGATGGAAGGCTTAGGTTTTCTTCCTTTGTTGAAAGTTTTGATATTCGTTATGTGGTTCTAGTGGTGTTTGTGGATTGTTATGTGTTCCAAATGTTGTAGAGAGTAGTCTCTGATTGTCAAATTATTTCAATTTTGCAATCGCATATATGAATGTCCACATTAATTAATGGTAATTCTTTTGATGAACAAATTAGGATTAGCGAATTAATCAAACGTACTTTTGATTTTATGTCTGGTCATGTATCGAGTCCTTAATGATGAATGAAATTTCCATTTTCTTCAAATAAAAGTGACTCCAACATCACTAGTCGAACCTAAGATCTTCTCTAACCTTACCTTTTTAGCAAGTAATGCCTCATCCATCCACTAGAGATGGTAAACCAACTTTATTTTTATTTCTATGAGTCGCAAGTAGTTTTTTTATGTGAATCTCTAGGAATTTTTCAATGTTAAGAAATTTTTTCATCGTTTATATTTTGTAAATTAATTAATTAATGGCCGACTTTAGATTAATATTTGAGATGAGTACACATAAAAGTGAAAACAACTTAGTTTTATGATAAGCCAAACATCTTAAGTGAGATGGATGAGGTATTACTTGCCTAAAAAAATTAAGTTTTGGGAATGTCGTACGTGGGTTCGACTCCAATTGAAATAAGAAAAAAAAAAAAAAAAACAAACAAACAAAAAAAAGCAAGAAAACTAAGTTTTTTGAATTAAAAAAAATACGAAGTTTTTATGTTGTTTGCATAAGTAGCTAAAAATCTTTCAACAGCTCTATAATTGGCAATTTGACATATATAATTATTCCCAAAATATGTTTTCAAAAAAAAAATTATTCCCAAAATATATTAACAAATATATACCACTATAAATAAACAAGCAAGTTGAATCTGTACTCATGGTATATGTAGTCAAGAAGTGGTCACACCGTTTGGCCAAAAAAGATGACACCGTTTACAATATAAGTCGACTCCATTAATGGATCTGAAAGTACACATACCCTTCGGCCTGTAATTTTTTGTTTATATTAATAAAATGCAGAAGCATAGTCTCCTTTCCTAAAATAATTTAAAAAAAAATTTAATGGATGCATGATTAAATAAGTTTATTTTCTTTTTAAGTTTATTGGTCCATAGATGGGGATATGAGACAAGAGCCCTTGAAACAAAAATTGTCTTCCGTATATATAATTTTTGGGATGTCTCAATATGCATGAGAAATATTTTACCGACAAATGGCTTACAAGAGTGGTTAAAAGAGTTAACCAAACCACACGACCATGTCTTCTTTACATATTGTCAAGTGTCACTGTTGGGACTCCTTTTAAAGTCATGGTATCTTCTCCCTTAATATTCAATCCTAACAAGAGAACTTTCTCGGTTTTCAATAGAAACAAATACTCTATAGTTTCT
The DNA here is from genome assembly GCA_039657365.1 of Stephania yunnanensis. Taxonomy (NCBI): domain Eukaryota; kingdom Viridiplantae; phylum Streptophyta; class Magnoliopsida; order Ranunculales; family Menispermaceae; genus Stephania; species Stephania yunnanensis. Next base: position 50,712,850 of record CM077588.1, on the reverse strand, counting down.
AGAAATGCAATCTTCCATTGCACTTACTCGCCGTGACCTAGCTAATTTAATTATTACACTGATTAGTAGAGATTTGCATATTAAACAATTGATTTAGTAGAAGATAGTGGGCCAAAGCTAGGATTGGAAAATTTGCATAGTTGGTACTAAACTACGACTCACTTAAAGTTATGAACTTAAATTCAATTACATATACTATCATGCATGGCATTTAGTTTTCAGTTAATTTATGTCCACGTGTTACTAACAATTAATGTATCACCTATAATATATATGTTTTGTGTTTATAATATCTAATTCCATCTCAAATATTTATGTTGGTAGCTAGGAAGTTATTATATATGTTAAAGATCATGAGAGGCAGAGAGACAGCTCAAACTCTTCCTAACTTCCTCAACTGTAGCTACATGTGGCACAACACTTGCTCTATGTATATGCATGTGTGTATTTATTTAATTAGTTATTAAATAATCATAAATGATAAAGGGAAAAAAATCATGTGTCTAACATAGGAAATTATATATCACCCTACTCCCCCATCATTTGTTGAACTCTGGTCTCGTTTGATTTGTTTTTACCAACTTACAGTGTGAATGGAGTTAATTCCACGAAGGTTACTCATAGTGAAAGATTATATTTTCATGTTTGGTTCAACTTTAAACTTGCAGGGAAGTTGCAAGTTTCTAAATAATAAAAGATATCAATCGACATAAATGCCCGTCAAACAAAAGAGATGGAAGAGTAATAAAAGATAATTAGTGAGGGCCAATTGTGTCCACAAACTCTTGGAAGATAACTTCACTAAGGGGGGTGGGGAGTTATCTCTCACTCTTGGATGTGAGTTGGGAGATAAAAGTAGGATTTAAAAAAAAAAAAAATTGTGTCTGGCGCTGTGGCGCCATCACCAAAACATTCACTGTTTTTAGCATTAAAGCACCGAGTCGGCGCCTCAGCACTCAGAACGAATATGTGCGAGGTTTGAGTGTTATTTGATATGTTTTTTGTCCATTTTTGGTACCTATTTGCACCAAAACTCACCTCTTTGTGAATAAACACCAAATCTCTTGATTTTATATAAATTAAAGAGCGTTCTTGAAACACAAAAGATTTTAAATCAAAGTGTGTTCTTGTGTTCATAGTATCATTCTCTCAAAAGTTCTTCAAAGAGTGTTCTTGGTTGGAGTTGTATTATACACACATTATCCAATAACCATTAGAGACTTGATTGTATCCTGAAGACAAGTTCCGATTTTTCCATTGTGTATACGCGGTTTCGATTGGTAGGGAGAAATCTTGTCTAAGAGAGAGCGACTACGTGCCTCAAGTCTTTGTTTGGTTCCTCCATACTCATCTTGCATTCTATGTCTGAAGATTTGTTCCAATAATTTTTAGACAAAAACTTCTCATCAATAGCTTTGGACAAAAATGTGCACTTCTGTGGATGATTGTTAAGGTATGTGATCTAGTGAGATTTACAAGTCCGGGTATCAGATATGATGTATTAATTACTTAATTTGGTGATCACGTGTTGAAGACACAATTTTTTTGTCTTATATAATCACAAGTATGCATATTGTTTGATCATTGAATGACTCTAACATCATGAGTGCTTTCATGCCTTTCAGTACTTGTATTGATGAGTAGTTATACACAGAAACATTGCCAAGGTATATGAAAAGGTATTAAACTATCGCATGTGATATAATATATGTTATACATTGATGTTGATGCAAATATTTTTAATACTTCATGTTATATACTACACATATATTTTACATATATATGGTGGTGTTGGATTATTTGATTTAAGAATATACAAAGCATATGGACGAGGATTTCAATCTCGGATATCTAGAATTTTTTTTCACAAATTCTCTTCTAATGACATTAGTATTAAGATTTAAATTTTGTTGTAATGCATGACATCAATATCATTGAAATAATTAATATGATTTATATGCCTTTGTGAATGATAGATAATTAAATAATTATCTTATGAAAACTTGTGATGTGTATTATATTAAGGATGATACGGCTATATTGGTTAGTTTGCACAATTAATGTTTATGAAGTCATATTATGGAAATCTAGAGGAGTTGTCTTAAAACTCTTCTAATGAATACAATCATGAAAATCTAGAAGATTTGCCTTCAAATTCTTCTAATGAACAAGGGGTTTGATCCTCCTTACTAAACATGATAAAGTAAGGAGAAGTAAAAGGTAAGGGATTAACAAATCTTTTGGCATGAAATTTATAACTTATTTGATTAAAGGAAACAAATGGGAAGTTAAGGAACAAATAAATTTTGTTCTTAATTTGGGAGATGATCATGTTTCATTTCAACATAATTCTTCATCAAGAGATGCTTTGTTTTTCGGAAAGAAGCGATTAATTAATGATGAAATGATAAATTCAATTCTATTGAATCAAACTCGGGTTTTATTGATCTCTTACCAAGATCAAAGGTAATATGAAGCAAATATTCAAAAGGAATTGAATGTCAATGGAACTATAAATAAGTTCAAGGATAGTTTGGTGGCTAAGGGTTACAAACAAAAGCATGATATTGATTACATTGATACTTGTGTACATATTGCAAGAATTACATCCATTCAAATGTTAATACCCCAGGAAGAACGATTGTTTCTTGGGGAGCCAAAGAAACAATGATTCATAATAGAATCATAAATTAATGCCCTAGCAAATGCAAGGAATCAGAATGAATAAGAAACTTATTAATGGACATACCATTATGGAACAAGTCATGTCTAGATATAATGATCAATTGTAATAACAAGGGAATGTTTATAAAGTCGAGAGCAAGATTTATAATGGAAGTCTAGAAATATAAATCTAAGACATGATCTTTTAAGAAAGTTACTCAAAAATGTGGTTGTCACAGTTGATTACGTAGAATCTAACAAGAATTTAGTGAATCCGTGGGACTTAGGTTTGCCTAAATCAATCGTTACTTGATGGGAACCCAACTTAATTTTTGAAAATACAGAATGGTACTAACAAGTCAAGTGAAGATTACGAAACACTAAAAAACTTATATTATAAAAGGTCTCTTCCTTATTCTAGTGTTAGTTTTTGCATGATGGAGGTTGTCAATTGGGTCTTAATAAGTTGAATAGAGTGACTCGCAGATTTACTTAAGTAAAATTACCTATATGGGTGTAGAAGTATGGTCACTTCTTATGAGCCTAACCGACTCTAGAGCACTCAAGAAAGGCATGATTTGCACAAGGTCATAATGTGCAATCAACAAAACACTCTTACTTACACAAAATTGGTATATGTAATATTTTCAGTTTTGTCGCAATGTTCAAGATACGTTCACCATAGTACCTGATGAAACTTTGAAATGTTCATACTAAGTGAAAAGTTCAAATCCAAAAGACACTTCTCATTTATGTATCGATTTGGGAATGATGATATATGTTTTTTGCTCGTGTTATTTCCTAAGTGTAATTTTTAATTTATATGTCTATATAGTTTGAAAATGAGGGAAATTGTAGGATTAAAAAAAAAGAATTATGTATCTGCTGTTGTGGCACCAAGCTCAGCGCCAGCACCAGAATGCTCACTGTTTCGGGCGTTGAAGCGTCAACGCCCATGACAAATAAGTGCGAGTTTTGGATATTGGTTGGTCAGTTTTTTGTCCATTTTTTAGTACTTATTCGCACCAAAACTCACATCTTTGTAAATACACCAAATTTCTTGATTTTATATAAATTAAAGAGTTATATATAATACATATTAAATACATTGAGATACATTGAAACACAAAATATTTTTGAATCAAAGAGTATTCTTGAGTCACAACATCATTGTCTCAAAAGTTCTTCAAAGAGTGTTATTGGTTGGAGTTGTGTTATACACACATATCATTCAACAACCATAAGAGACTTGATTGTATCCCGAAGACAAGTTTCGATTTTCTCATTGTGTATACGCGGTTTTGAACTGTAGGGAAAAATTTTGTCTAAAAGAGAGCAATTACGCGTCTCAAGTCACTGTTTGGTTATTCCATTCTCATCTTGCAGTTTCTATTTGGAGCTATTTGTTCAAATAATAACTTGCAGGAAAATTGGGCAACCAAAAAAAATTAGCTTCTACTCCCCTCCAAGTTATCTCTCGAGAATTAACTCCGACTCTAACCAAACAATGCCTAAGACCTTAATTAAGGAACCGAGTCCCGACTTTATATTCCATTTGAGCCAAGTACTATTTTTTGGTAATTTTATCAATATTTTTTTTTTATTTCCCATGTGTTGTCCGGTGACAACAACAATAATCAATTCACCATCGTGCATTGTTGCCCTCCCAACCCAATTCTTTTCCATTCACGAAATTTGAACTCAAAATCTCGATTAAGAGAAATAAAATTTTTACCACTCAGACCAACCCATTATTGGCATCAATATTATTATTTTTTAGTTTTTCACGAAACTTAAAAGTCAAAATACTTTTTTTGTTTTTTGGTTTATCACACCTATGCCATTAATTAATTCATGCTCTCGGACATGTCAAGAAGTAATTGTTGTAGGAGGCCCAGTTGAACAAGCCACTTTATTCATCCATCCATCCATCCATCCCACCCACTCGCACAATCCAGTCCAGTTCTCTCTCTCTGCAGCAGCAGAGTCCCCAATCGCCATGGCCACTACCTTCCTCTCACTCTCCTCTCCAACTCTTCTCCAACCCACTTCGCCCTTCAAGGGAACCACAACAGCTCTCAAGCCCACAATCCGCCCCTACCCATATCAGAAAACCCAATTTTGGGGCACCCAAAAGAGACCCATTGTGGCGATGACGAGCCAGTCTTCACCGGCGGTGGGAGTCGGTAGTCTGAGCAGTGTTCGGTTGAGGCTTGACAACTTGGGGCCGCAGCCGGGGTCGAGGAAGAAGGGGAAGAGGAAGGGGAGAGGGGAGTCGGCTGGGCAGGGGGGAGTTGTGGGTTTGGAATGAGGGGGCAGAAGTCGAGGTCTGGGCCGGGGGTGAGGAGGGGGTTTGAGGGTGGACAGATGCCGCTGTACCGGAGGATTCCCAAGTTGAGGGGGATTGCTGGAGGTAATAATGCTCATGAATTATCATGTTGTTGTGGTTTTTTTTTTTTTTTTTTTTTGATAAAATGCCTCATTGTTATTTTTTATTTTATTTTATTGACTCATGGGTATCTAAACCTTTGGTTTGACTAATCCTGACTAATGCGAGGGCTAGCCTAGACCCCCAATAACCTGGGAAATAACAAGAGAATATGATGTAGCTACTGTGAATTGAACCCAAAACCTCTACCATACCCTGAGTTTAATGAAACGACTCATTTTTATTTTTTTTAATGTTATAAAATAGTGGGTATTCTAACCTTCAGTTTGAGTAATCCCATCGGGAGCTAGTCACACACCCTAGACCCATAGCGTGGGAGATAACAAGAGAATATAATGTAGCTGAGAATTGAACCCAAGACCTCTGCCTTAGCCAGAGTTTGATGAAATGACTCATTTTTTTATTTTATAGAACCATGGGTATTCGAACCTTCGGTTCGACTAATGCCATAAGGGCTAGTCAGACGTTCTAGGCCCATAGCCTAGGAGATAACAAGAGAATATAATGTAGCTACCGAGAATTGAACCCGAGACCTTTACCGCAGTCAGAGTTTGATGAAATGAATGCCTCTTCTTGGGTTTTCTTGTCATTGGTTGATAAGCTTGTTTTACATGATGTTGTTGGTTTTCTTTAGATATAGATTGATTTGAGTGTGCACAAACATTGATGCACAAATTAAGGGACACCAACAAATGTGTGTCAAATGTATCATTTTTCTTGTGAATTTGTGTATGTTTGGCTAGTTGCCAATTTTCTTTGGTAGTTACTGACTATTGTTGGAACAAACATTATTTGTTGTGAGAAATTGTACCTAGGATATCAGTCCCAAAGGTCAAGCAAATAGAAGTATACACTAAAAATTTAAAAATCTCAAGGCAACTTATGTGGAAAAATTTGGGCTGAAGGGAAAAACCATGAGCAAGAACAAAACTCAAAGGGGCAAATTATATGTATTATAAAGGTGGAGTGGTACTCAAAAGAAAATTATAGTAGAACACTTCTCTAATACCTTGCCTAAAGAAGCTCCAGGATAGATTGTCGAGCTATAACTTCAGAGTCTCTAATTTTCTTGGTTGTTCAATAGAAGAAAACCACAAGGTTTGATCTCTTTGTGGTATGTCATGCATATATTTAATATATGCGTAGATCTTATCACTGTTTGAGTCCAACTCTAATATAAAGTCTAGCTCCCAACTCAAATACAAGAATTTGTGTCTAAGTTTCTAACATTTTCATCATGATGGAAACTCATTGTTTGCTGAACTATTAGTATTTTGTTCATGCTGCTTTTTTAATTGCCTTTCCAGGCCATCATTCTCAATTCTAAGAATTCCCCCAAGTCTAATCAAGTCTTGAACTTACCAACATGAACAACTTCTTGATCCTCTTTCTTAGCTCAGATCTTGCAACATGTCCAATATTGGCTTTTGGACTAGCATGTACAAGCTCTTGTTTTGCTCGCCTTTCATGATCAGTATAGAATGCTCCATCTTTCTAGAGTATATGTAACACTCTAAAATTAGATATACATTGGAAAGAGAAATTATCTTCTAGGTATAACTTGGCATATGCGGGACATCATAAAGTTTAATAATGCATTCGTCAAACGACTTCACCGAACCTTGACCAACATATTGGCCGCAAGGAGCCATTTGTCATCATCACAAGTTCGTCACTCATACGCCTACCAATTTATGCCCTGTGCACACAAACATGTCGTGTGGCCCCACATCATTGTCCACACTCTTTTCTTATCTTCCTATAACCTGTTAGGACCACAGAATATCACCATCAAATGCAATGATCAAAAAGTTCTTGGTGTCATCATCAAATTATGGATACTCCTTTCTTTTCGTAATCCAAAGTCCTTTGACGAACCAACTACTTTACCTTACCCATTCTCATCCTCCCTTTTAATATGCCTTTGTTTGTCTACACCTCAAAAAATTGCTTTCATGTACATCTTCGAATCATTTCTTGATACTGAAACTACCAATCCTGACTTATTAGAAGAACCATTGCATTCACCTTTTAACCTTTTGATAGACTCTCAAGTATACACAGCTTTTAAAGGGCGGTTGTTATGTTATTCATTTTCCCTATTGTCAAAGTGTATAAATAAGTAACGTGAGTTTTACGAGGGGATATGAGAAAAGTATTAAGAATTTGGGTTATGCTTGGTTAATAGTTCGAGAGAGTCCAGCCTCTCAAATAATTGTGGGTTTCTTATTCCCAATAAGCATGGCAATAACTTTTGCTATACTAGTATATTCCTTCTTGTACATCATTGTTGTCGTAAGATACTTGAAAAAAGGTGGGAGTGGCGAAATGAGTTTTGGCATCTAATCCTTATCCTTAATATTCTCCTCTAGCACTTCGAGTTTAGAAGTAGAAGTCCAAAAATAATTCTATCATCAGAACACTAGGATGATCAATCATACTTGATGTAGCTTCATCCATTGGTAGATGATAATATTGATCCTTCAGGGAGAACCAAATTGCTATTTTGGGGCGTAACATTGTGGTTGTTCCCTCGACTGACTGAGAAAAACAAGTTCCAGTGGATATTCTTTTTCATGTGCAGACTCTCCAAAGACCCTTTGCTATGGGAATATTCACTAGATTCACAAGAACACTCTTCGCTGAATTGAGACATATCAGTTGTGCCGCTCCCAAATTTAATTCAATTCTCACCACTTTCTTTTTCCCGACCTTTCAAAGAGTGGTGTAACTCAGATTGGACCCACATTCACAAGTACATGCTTTGCTAATCAAGGCATATCTCACTTGACGTTCCCAAATTCAGTTCTTCGCAATCTTCATTACTTTCTCTCTCCTGCCCTTTCAAAGCTTGGTGTTGCACTGTAGCCCAAATTAAAACGACATATGTCTGACTTCAATCCGCTGCTAGCCAAAATCCATCTTCTTTAATTGCCTAATAGAAGAAGTCAGAAGTTCAACGTCTGTATTCTATTTGTCTACAATACGGCATCCAATGCGCATATATAATATGCATAAACCATATAACTATTGACTCCAACTCTAATATAAATGTTTACTGCAAAACAAATACCAGAATTTATGCTCAACCAACATGTAGAGTTTGCGCCGATGTCTGACAATTACAATGGAGGTATCTGCTCCAGCCATCTTGTATATATATGATTAATTATTCTTCTCATTGGTGGAAAATGGACTTATTTGGAAATGTAATAGCGTTGGTGTAACAAATTTACTACCTTGAGGTTGCCATTGTGGTTGTGTGTTCTAATATTCTTATGCCGTAGGATAATAATGGGTGAGGCAAATCTATACATTGTTTCAGTTATATCCATTCCATTGTGGGTATTACCCTCATATCAGTGCCACTAGTATATATATCCTGGTTCTGTACAGCAGATCTTGTCTTTTCTTAGGCATTGTGAAATCGTGCCTGGGCACGGGCCAGTTCGTAACCTTGCTGCATTATTCTCAAATCTCCTATAAAATCCTATAGGTAAGCAATAGGACTTCTTTAGGACTGAAAGTAAGTATTTTGCAAGCTTTTGTGAACATTTTTATGCATACAAGGGATCTCAACCTTTATATTGTCTTCTTTTATGTTTATGAAGTTAACAAAACTCAGTGGATTCATTTGTCTTAGAAGTCTAAATAGGTCATTAAAATACCTTTACCCGCTACATTTCACCAGATCAAGGACCTGCTATAAACAAACTGTGAGTTTCAGAATCCCAAACTATTTTAGAACTTTGATTGTATGTACCCCAGCTAATGTATCTGTATGATGTGATTGATTAACTTTCATATCCTGTCCCAAACCAAGCTGATAACTTTGCATCACTACTTTGCAGAGAGGCGAATAATCCAAGAATCGGCTTAATGCCTTCGCACATGATGTGGATCATGAATTTGTTCCTTTGTCCTGTATTATGGGCCCTGATGGAAGTCCTGGATAATAATAGAGTTCTATTCAAATCAAATTATTTGTCTTACAATTTTAGTAGAAGTGTAGTATTGTGTTTTTGCCATAACCTTAGTATATATATATATATATATCTACTATGTAAGTGGTTGAAAGTCAAACTTTGTTTTGGCTTGATTTCTCTATTAATATGAGCTAATGTTGATAAACAGAAATTTTAGTTAGTTGTAGCGTTATTTATTGCAAAATGAACTTCTTGTTTTCTTATTTGATCCCACAACTAATGTCACAACCTAATCTTGATCGACCAAATTTCTTTTTGTCAAAAAGCTATCCACCAAATTTATTTTATTGTTGTCATTGCATTATCCTTACTGTGGTTGTCATTGTTTTTGTACTAACCTTTGCATAATGTTGTTGATTAATTTCTGCTTTTATCTCAAGGTATGCGTGCGGGGTTACCTAAGTTTGTTCCGGTAAACTTGAAAGACATAGCTGAGGCTGGATTCCAGGAAGGGGATGAAGTATCCTTGGAGTCGTTGAAAGAAAAGGGCTTGATCAATCCATCAGGAAGAGAAAGACGACTTCCATTAAAGGTACCATTTCCTTGTGAACTCTATGTCACTCTGTATATGTGCGAACACGCGCTCACACAAGCACACAGACAATGGTACATTAGCACATATCTTTATGGTATGTATATATTGGTATCCATTTATCTGCTAAAGTCATTCAATAATTGTTAACATAACAAAGCAAAACGAAAGTATGCTAAATATTATTGAAGTTAAATGCCCCCAATTAATTTATGACGAGGCTATGTTGTCGTACAGTATACTGCATTTCTCGAAGACCAATTGCTAAAGCCTTTTGCTTTGTCTTTCAATTATGGTCCTATGATTTGGTTGCAGAGAAATTCAATGCATCGATCACTAAGTTTATCCTTTATAGACCAATTCTCAATATTTTACAAATAAAAGTGTATCGAAGACTTCAAATCATCCTTCTCCTTGTCAAGAACTTATGAAAATATTTTTTCCTCCATGTCTATCATCAGTTTCAACCTCCCCATTAACTGTATTCTTCTAGTTTCATTCGAATGCGCCAACAATATATGCTTATTAAGTTATCCTATTTACAGATTCTTGGAGACGGGGAATTGACCGTCAAGCTAAACGTAAAGGCTCGAGCTTTCTCAGCAGCAGCAAAGGAGAAGCTTGAAGCTGCCGGTTGTTCTCTCACACATTTGCCTGGCCGGAAGAAATGGGTAAAACCATCAGTCGCGAAAAACCTTGCACGCGCCGAAGAATACTTTGCCAAGAAAAGAGCTGCTGCTGCTGATCAGGCGTCTGCTTGATTTTCACTTTGGCCATTTGTTCAGCTGTAGCATTTTGAGCTAGGTACTTGTGATGTGGCTTTGCTGTTGTAACTAGCTAGTTCGTTCATAATGTTCTAGTTGTATCATCTAATTTTTACTAAAATTAAAAAAAAAAATGTTTTAGTTGAATCAGTTCTTGTGGAATGAAGTTGAAAGTTTCTCTCTATATATTGAATTTGTCAGTCTAACTGAGACAGAGGTTTAGTATTCGAGTCGTGGTATGTAGCATCATAATTTTCTTGAGTTGTCTCTCGAGTTATGGAGTTGGTGTGTCGATTAGCCCTCATAAAATTAGTCAAATCGAAAAAATGAGTATCACCCATACATTTTTGCCACTAAAGTAAGGCCATCTCTGATTCTCTGATTTATTGAACTTTGAAATAGATTTAATTGCGCTCTTATATGTTTTCTTAACGAATTATTGACTAATTAGGGCGTGCAACACACCTTATAATTTATAATACGAAATTAAGCAATGTTGCCCATCACACAAACCCATAGAAAAATTTGAAATGCAAAAGGTTCGCCATGACAAGTACTTTTATATGGTCTTGATAGGATGACAACAGCATGTCACAACGTAAGATATATTGATTCACAAGAGTCATTTATGCGCGCATCGAGACATAAACATACACGGATTTTGATGCATAATATTAATTCACAAGAGTCATTCATGCGTGCCTCGAGACATAAGTATACACAGATTCTGATGCATAACACACGGGTCGAAGTCGTATAGAAGTTAAATGCTTGTGTATTCTGATGCATAATACATGGGTCGAAGTCGTATAGAAGTTAAGTACTTGTGAGCCAATATATCTTTTAGTATTACATTATCGTTGTCATTTTAATATTTTCCTGGAAGTGGACAGCAACTATTATGAAAAATGGCCTTACAAGTTTCCAAAGCATATTAGAGACGCAAATACTGATTATAATAGCTTTTAATTATTAAAGTTAGTGGGCATGTATACATGAGTCAACATGTCCATTTTTTTTTCTTTTTTCACAGATAAGGTGGCATGGAAGGTATCAATTTTGTTCACACATTAATGATAATATCAGACCTTCACATCAAACCTACATTGAGTCCAACTCAAGTTAGACCTGCAATAAATTATTAGAGTTTTCATGAAAAATAAAATCTATTCAATCATATAAGCGTAAATTTATCATTTCATTTCCCACAATCCAATAATGATATTTGGGACCCATTATTTTTCTGCGTTAGAATGGCACAAGAATAAAACACACCTAGGCTAATTATTGTGCTGACGTTAATTTATTTTATTACAAATTTACGAGCTAACAAAAGGAGGCCTTCCCCGTGTACATGTGATTTGTCTCAATTATAAACTTACTATGATAAAATTTAATTTTATTGAAGTGCGATAGACAAATCTTGATAATTATTGTAGATCTATAAAACTTAAGTGGATCTCATTAATTTTATGGAACCTAGGTACCGAGAGACAAAGTTGTAGCACAATGATGTGACATGTAATTTCTTCTGTAATCTCTTCATTAAGTATATAGATTTGAATATCCCTGTATGAGATTAAAGGGAGATAAGTTGGCTAAAAAAAAGCACATAGAACTCAAAAAAACTCTCAGAACTTAGGTGAGTTTGGTGGGCCACAAAGAGGCCAAGTACCAATTAGAATCCATAGTCGTTTTAGCTATTTTGGAGGATTTCACAATATATGATAGTATCAATACCTATTAATTACCCAATTGACTTTTATACCTTTAATAGAAAAAAAAATTCAATAATTACACATCAATGTATAACTAGTGTATGTAGAGAAAAAAATGAAGCCGCCTCTTTTTTCTCTAAAATTATAAAGTTCAATAATTCTCCTCTTCGATTGGTGGTGATCGATGATGGCTCCAATCAAATTACTTCTGCATTTCATTCATATAATAACTAATAAATCTAATAAGATTTGTGAAAATTGGTCTATCATAATTGGGCGCATCTTCATCAACAATGTTACATGGATTTAGGCGGCTTTGGATTGATCTTATCTTTAGTTTTATTTTATAGTTAGTTTTCTTCCATAGTTGGAAGTTTTTGATTTGTCTTCTCCTTATTGGGAAGTTTTAAGTTTTCTTCCCTTGTTGAGAAGTTTTGTTATTCATTTTGTAGTTCTAGTAGTTTTGTGTATTGTCATATGTTTTAATGTTGTAGAGAGCAGTCTTTAATTGTCTAGTAGTTTTATGTATTGTCATGTGTTTCAACGTTGTAGAGAACACTCATTAATTGTCAAATTGTTTCAATTTCGTATTTATAGTCAAAGTAATGGCAGTTTGTATGAACAATTAAGATTAGCGAACCAATGCATTTGATTCTATGTCTAGTCCTGTATTTGAGCCATAAATAATTAATGAAATTTATCTTCATCAAAAAAAAGGTAGCGCTATGTGCACCCCACTCATTACTCATGACACCCCATTTAATTCCAACACCATATGAAATAACTAATATGCCCTCATACACAATTGAAGAAGAAAAATAGTTTGTTTGGGCACCCCAACACATTTTTCATTGTAGAATAACAACTCCACCCGTTTCGTTATCTTCTAAGACAATCGAACGTGACGTTCTTCGATGAAAGTGTGCGTACAAGGTTTGTATGTACTTATTTGTAGTTGTTCTTCAATGGTTTTAGGCATGGATATATAGTGTGTATTGGTGGGATGGAAATGATTTTTGATTGATGCATTCATGTCTCTTGATATGTAGGTTTCGACACGATTCGTGTGTATTTAGTGAATAATGGATGCCCAAGACGTAACTGTAGACGATGCAAGACATTTGAAGGTGAGTTTTGTACATCCAAAGGTGTTAGGGTTTCAAATCACGAATAAATAGAGGCGGCACGATTGTTTCGGTTACACAGTACCGAGACTTTTCAATAAGTCTTGGAGAGTGGCAACAGAGACTGAAGATGTAGTCTCGAGTAGTATAAACCAATACATAGTGATACGTTTCGATTGACATTGGTCCGAGACCTTTGGTTGAGTCTCGTTTACCCCATCCCGAGACATTGCATTATGTATCGGACCTGCATTACCGAGACTTACAAATTTCAAGTATTTTTTCCCGTCGTGATTCTGAATGTTTACAAATTTTGCCATGTCTTTTACAAGAATTACATTCGATAAGTGTACCATCGCAAGGCGCACCTTCAAGAAGTGTGCCATTTGCAAGTGGCTTTAAAGACTTCTCTAATCTTTTTACACGAGAAATACCTTTTGAAACTAGAGCTGAGGTTGTTGCTTGGGTTCAAGCTACAGGTCGTGCTAGGAAGTTTGTATTGGTTATGAAGAAATATGATGCCGGAGGGAATGGTCGTAGGGGAAGAGTAGCAATTGCATGCGAGAGATTTGGGAGATATAGGGGTGCTTCTCAAGGAGTTGGGGTTGCTAAAACAAAATCACTTTTTAAAATATTACAAAATGTGATAAACAGATAGGAAGATGAGGACAACACAAGGCCTTGCACCGGTACCAAAAAATGTCAGTGTCCTTTTCTTATCGAGATCAAGGAATTTATGGACTTAAAGTGGTATTTGAGAGTTGTAAGTGGCAAGCACAACCATGACATTGCGAAATACTTAGAAGGTCACTCATTCGTAGGAAGACTGAATGAGGATGAGGCTATTATTTTAGATAAGATGAGTAAAGGCAATGTTAAGCCTCGTCAGATCTTGAATACTGTGAGGCAAATGGATGCGAACAATGCTTCAACATTGCATACAATATACAATGCACGACAAAGGAATCAAATTAAAGATATCGTCGGTGGGAGAAATGAAATGCAACAACTTTTACACTTATTAAAGAACCATATGTATTTATCGTGGCATAGGAGGGACACTGAAATGAATGTTGTGACATATTTATTTTGGGCACATCCAAACTCCATCAACTTGTTGAGATGTTTCCCGTTCGTCATTATCATAAATTGCATATATAAGACGAATAGGTACCGAATGTCGTTGTTGGAGATTGTTGGGGTTACTTCCATAAATATTACATTCTCGATTGGATTTTGTTTCATATCATCGGAGACTCGGGCCAACTATACTTGGGCATTGAAGATTTTGAGAGGTTTATTGGACGGGTGGTCTACACCTAAGGTTTTTATCACTGATAGAGAATTGGGTTTTATCAATGCAATTGAAGATGTTTTTCCCTCATCTTCTCACCTTTTTTGCACTTGGCACATCGAGAAGATGGTGTTGAGCAACACTAAAAAGATGTTTGGAGAAAATGAAGGCTTCAAACTCTTCAATGATAGATGGACTACTTTGATGTATGCTAAGACAGAAGCATCATTCGAGCTTAGGTTGAGTACCATATGTGATGAGTACCAAAATGTTAAAGTGTGACGGTCCTAGTTCCATAACCTAAACTGGGCCTCGCCCGGCCTAGACTTACGTAGACCCCGAGTTAATCCTCGCGACATCAACGCAAGCCTAGTCATCCTTCCTAACCATTTAACATTACGATGCAACAAGATTTAGCATTTATAATGAGTTATTCAATTTTTAAGTTATCACAGTTTATGCGGAAGCGATTTCAATTAAAAAATATAAACAACTCTATACAAATCAGCTAGGATAGCTTAGAATGTGGAAGCCCCTGTATATACTCCATGTAAATATCTCACAAAACCTATATATCCCATGTGTAAATATATATATATATATATATATATATATAATACAAAACCTACACAAAAATGTGAGAGGGAAAGCCACTCCAAAGTCCTCACAATAAATCTCCTAGCACTGGCCCCTTTCCCCTTACTCGATTGCAAATTTGCACTCAGTCAAACATAAGATTGACGAGCTCAAGTAAGTAACACCAGTAGGATACTAACAATATTTCAAAATAAATAAATAAGTCCATATTCATGTAGATAGAAAGAAAAATATAAGGACACATGAATAAATAAAAGATGTAAATAAATTTAAAGCAATCGATACATGAATGTCCAAGGAGTGCAAACAGAGAGGCGCAAGTAGTCCCGACCAATAGGTCGTTAAGTCTTGGTAAAACATCAAGACTCGGGTTTTAGGACTCGGTATACTCACAATTCCTAAACCTATGAGATAGTAAGACTTTTTGGGACAACTACGCTAAGAACTCACACCCCTTCAAAATCAGGATCCAGTGCATTGCATCTCGAGGTCATGACTCTGGTATGTTACCTCAGCCGGCCACTCCTTCTAAGGATCACCATTGATTCACTTGCCCTCGAACAACTAAATCACAATTAGAATGAAATTTCCAATGATAGATATCAAAGCAATGAACAACAATATTCAATAGCTTAAAATGAGATTATTGTACAATTTCCAACTGGTTTACTTACCTCGATCCACACGTTTATTCCTAACCTATCCGACCTCCCAACACTCTAAAACGCGTTCTCGAACCTCCGTATCTCTTCAGATTTCCCGATATCATTTAGTATTAATTCAAGTCCAATATCCTTGGTTTAAAACTATTAAACATACAAATACTGCAACCAAAGTACGCTCGAGAGCTATTTCTAAAAATAATACTTTATAATAATTTCAAAGTATTATCAACTAGCCTATTAGAGTTACGATTTTCTCGAAAACCTCATAATTTGTCATGACAACCAAGATGGGACTTCTAGTACTCATGACGTACTTTCCATAGACTCCAAGAATACTCAAATCGGATCGCAAATGGAGAAGTTACGAATTTTTTAATATAGCATGTCAACTTGACAAACTTTATTTATTTTCAACTAGAAAATATCTCCAAATCAATATTCTCGCAATTAAATCCTTAAAACTCAATAATAAATGCCACGAAACCACTCGATACCAACACCAAAATATTTCACGGCTCGTGGAGTCAAATATAAAGTATAAAAATATTTCCAAAACAGTTATCAGCTGAATTGCATCAATTCAAATCATCAAAACCCTAATCCACCTGGTGAAATTTATCCCAAATTGACAAAAATCAATCCAATACACCAATTAACGACAACTCATACCAATTTCTATCGAAACCCCATGAAAGAAATTGAAAAATCGCGAGAATTCAAATTGAATTGAGGAAAAAATGCTCGTATTGAGAATTTACCAAATTGCGGAATGAATACCTCGTTTTTGTCGTGGAAACTTAGCTTGAATTGATTATCTTGCGATCCTCTATGATTTTGCAAAAAGAAACCGGATGAAAATAAGACGTACGAAGATCCGAAAGCGAAAGAAGGGTCGGAGAAGGGTTAGGTTGAACGAAATAGTTTTCGTTTTGTTGAAACGAAAACAAAGTTTTGCTTTGTTTAGATTTTTTTTCTTTTATATATACAAACCTTAAGCTGCTGCACAACAACTTAATTTGTTTTAATTTTTAATTCCCGAAATCACTATTTTGACGTGTTTTGACTTCCCAGTGCTCGTTTTCAATCATGTTTTCCACCAAATTGAACCAAACGCTAAAAAAAAATAGTCTATCTTCATAAAATGTCCAAAATATGGTATTGGTCACACCAAAACTCCAAAAATTTTAACTTTGTCCATGTCATACCCGACTCTCACGAACCAATTCTCTTCCCATATTTAACCAATCTTACACCAAATTAAACTATATATCAACCTCGACTACTACCAACTGACACAAAACTTGAGGTAAGATCTTACCTACACATTCTCGAAATTAATTATTTAAAATTGTTTAATCTTTTGTATAATAAATAATACAAGCATCACATAAAAATAACATACACCGGTGTCTACACCCGAGATTTGGACATACGGATCACAACGAATGGGTCCCACATACGACCCTGATATGACACGTGGCACGAGTTAGGTTTTAAAGGTCGTTACATAAAGGATTTATCATTTATTTGGAGAATACTTGGTTGCGGGATTACAAGAACAAATTTATATGTGCATGGACCGATTTTGTGTTTCATCTTGGAGAAACCATGACTCAGAGAGTTGAATCTACGCATTCCACTCTCAAACAATATTTTGGCACTTGTACTGCGAACTTTGAGTCACTTTGGAGTGTCATACATGGAATGCTTGACATACAACATAACAAAATCAAAGCCTTATTCGAGGTTAGTCTGAATGTTGTCCAGCATGGATATATAGATGGCTCGTATCACCGTTTGCGGGGTTATGTATCTCAAAAAGCGTTGAAGTTGATTCATGATGAGGTTGCACGTGTTAAGGATGTAGGGAAAGACCCGATCTTATGTAGTTGTGCGCTACGTACCAATCGTGGTCTTACTCGTGCGCATGAGCTTAACGAGCATATTTTAGGTCGGATCACCTATACCACTTAAAGACATTCGTGTTTTTTGGAAGAAGTTGAGTATGATACCGAGAAATCTGTTAATCGGACTGGCTATAACCTTAATGACGAGATTCAAAGGGCGGTGGCTAAGTTTGAATCATGCATTGATGAAGATGCTCGTCTTAGGGTTATTCAACAACTAAGAGATTAGTTATCCTTCAGCGACAGCTAGCGTAGCACCAAAAGCAAAGGTTAGGATAAGGGGGAGACCGACAATTGGGTGTTATGGAAAAAAATGGGAAGAAAGGAAAAAAAAGAAAACAATGACTCAAACAAGCAAAAAGTCGAGGAAGACACCACGTCTATGAAGATAAATTCTAGTGGCTTTGAGTTTGTACTCACAGTACGTTTAACGTGTTGAATTCAATTCCATCTTCGTAGCTAGGCACGTCTATAGTTATTGACTTTGCGGAACCTTAACACATTAAAACTTCATTGTTTATTGTTGGAGAAAAACCTTTGTTGTATTCGTTGCATATTATTGTTGATTATCTCCCCTTAGTTGTAACAACTTCATGTTGTTTTTTTGTCAAATCCTTGAAGTTGTAACAACTTATCATTTCATGTGAAATATATAAAGTTGCCAATTTTTCGATTCTATCGCATTGTGTACCAAGTCCAAACCCACAACTTTATTTGTACAATTGTGTTCCAAGTCCAAAAACGTAACATAAAATATAATCAATGAAGCATTTTTTAATATCATAATGGGAAGTCCCCACACTTCAGTAGATCCTAATAATCATGTGAAAATATTGTCTCGACCAAGTAGGTTTGAGAAGCACGCATTAGTCTCGAATACACCCAACTGAAATCAATAGTTGAGTCTCGCTCACCCTATACAGAGATTGGTACCAAAATAACGTGCATAGGTTCCCGAGACCCCTTTACAATCGGAATAAACTGTGGTGTCTTCATCAAATCAGTTGGGGTGCCCAGATAATGTCGGTACCATATATCTGAAATAGTGTACAACGTTTTGGCCATGGGGGCATCGTAATTTAGCATAATTCTCGGATGTGCATATCCGAGAAATTGAGTATGTACAATACAAATACAAGTTTCGATAGGCTATAACCGAAACAAATTCACTTATTTCGGCTATGCCTAACCGAGACGTTGTGATGAATCATGGACTTGCCTGGCCGAGACTATGTCAGCAAAATAATTGACACAATAAACTTTCAATTCTCAACAAATTAAACAAATAAAGTGGGCCTACCACCATTCCAACACCAAAATATTAGCAAAACATGTACCAAATAGTAAGAAATCCATGAGTGCATAGACCAACAAAAGAAAAAATGCATTAAAATTCATAACAAATTGTACCAAAACAATATCCCATTCAATCACAAATCTAACAAGTAACAAAGTTCACAAATCCAACAAGTACTTAACCAAATTTAGCATTCTTCCTACCATTGTCTCTAATGTATGCACATTGTGACTTGGGTGGCTGGGAAGAACTTGACGTGGTAGTGTTGTAACTTTGGGAATCCCTAGTAGGCGCGGTTGGTGCCGTGGTGGTGGTGGTGGTGGTGGTAGTGCCAAGACCCCTACCCGTCAGATAGTCCACAACATCATTGGCCATTTTCTCCGCCGCCTCCATCTTGGCCATTCCCGCGGCAAGTGTAGCCATTCCAACGTGGTGTCAAAGGCACGCCGATTACGTTATTCAATAGAAAACCCAAAATATCAATAAAAATAATACATAACACAATAGTCACAAGTTAATATTAAATCTGAGCATTTTACCTCCAGCAACTCATGGTTCGCTACTATATCGTCGTCTCCATCGCCAATCTCTGGGTTCTCAAAGATAGGATGCGAGACTCGAAGGAACCATGTCAGATACTATGGTGTGGCTATGAAGTCGAACCTCGCTTTTTCACCTCGGTCTTCAATTGCAAGTGAATGGGAACGCCACCTTTCCCAATTCTCGGGTATGAACCCATACATGACCAAGTACTTCAATGCAGTGCGACCTCGGCTCACTTTGAGATGGCGATATGAGCCAGTGGTATCCCTTGAACATGACCAAGCCGCCCAAGGATCCTCTCCGGATGGTACGACTCCACCACATCCATGTGTAACTTAAGCGATGGGTAGAACAACACCGTTGAGTACAGAAAATCCCAAGTCATGGGTGAAGTTAACAACACCATTGACAAATTAGAATACCAAAAATAACTAAATCAATCATACACCTCACTCGGCCGCAACATATCAAGGGTCCTGCGAATGGCACTAACCTTGTCCACATTCGCTATCATCTCATGCTTCTGTATCCACCTCAAGACCCGTGGATGTATAGGTTTGAAATATTTCGCATTAGACGATGCGAGCTAGAAAGGGAAGTGCTCGTATATCCATCCCTAAATATGAACGACCAAATTTAAGTTAACTTAATTAAGTAGTAAAAACACAATTACAAGACCAAATCAAATCATAACAAAGCCACAAGGACCACAAAATATGTACCTCAGGTAAAGTTAGATATCCTGCAATCTATGAGGCCTCTCTGCGCTGCGGGCTAACCCGAGGTGACGGTAGAGGTAATCTAGGGCGACAACACCCCAAGCGTAGGTCCCGACCTCATCCAAGTCCTCTAGAGCCTTTAGTAATGAAATTGATATTCTCGACCCACTCTTATCAGCGAATAGAGTGCATGCAAGCAAATACAATAAGTATGCCCGTGCAGTGCACTCCACTACAGGGTACGCACGAGAAGTGGAACTACTACTGGACTTGAGTGGGAAAAAATGACTCTTCAGCTAAGTTATTTGCACCGTTAGACCCCTCGTGTAGTTAACCTCTTCCTCAGCCTCGTCAATTCCAACTCCGAGCAAGTTGGAAACAATCTTGATCGCCTCCATGCGAGACTCCTCTGTGTATCGGCTGAGATTATTGACTGCTACCACATTCCCAACCACAGGGATGCACAAAAGCATGCTAACATCCTCGAGCGTGATGGACATTTTACCAAATGGTAGGTGAAATGTATTAGTCTATGGATGCCACCACTCCATGAATGCTGAGATGACCTCCTTATTTCCCTTCCTATAGGAATAGTCTATGAGTGGAGCCAAACCAAACCTTTGAATGAATCTTTGTAGTGTCTGGGTGTCGGGTGGCAAGACTGGAGATCGCATTCAGCTATTTAGGCCCTATGGTTTATGCGCTTAAGCATCGAACGATACTGTAACAAAAAACAAGTCATTAGTAAATACACTATCATTTATGATTGAGAGAATTGTTGCAAAATTAAATGAAAGTAAACACCGAGAACATACATCACTATCCCGAATTGATTCCGCAACATGATCCTTGTAGCTCTTAAGTAAAGACCCATAAATGGGACCACCGGGGAATGGAGCACATCGGTCATGCTCGGGCTCCACAACATTCCGAACGCCACCACCACTAGTTTGCCTTTGGGATGTAGTGGTTTCTGCCCCGCTACTACTCTTGCTCCCTACGGGGACTTAGATGCTTCGGCCTCCACCGCATCCCCAAAGATGGGCGTCCAAGTACACTCGAAGTCTGAGTAGCCAGTTGTTTCTCCTTCCGGTAAGAAGAAGTCTGTGGCCTCTCTTGCCAAGGTCATAGGAGGCATAAGGACTAATAGATGTCTTCGCCACCTCGGACCGACGTTATGCTCTTGTTGGCTCACCATCTATATCCTGCCTCGATACTGTTGCTTTCATTCTGGCCATATCTGATTAGAAAATGAATGTTAAGCACATTTCACTACTATTCAAAAAAATTAATTAAAAATAAAAAACATAATGTCTCAGCCAAGCAGGTCCGAGACAAAAAGTTAACTCATGGTTAAGCAAAATTGATATCATTGTTACGGTCTCGGTGTGACATAACCGAGACATATTGGGTAGTTTTGGATTATAGGTTATGAGACCATAACAACATAATTTTAATACAATATTGTCTTGGTAAAGGCTCATCGAGACCACTTAAAGTGGTCTCGGTAGATACTAAATTATACGGGACTGATATGTCTTGGTTACCTTATGTCCGTGACAAGGGTTTTAGTTTCGGCACCGTGTGGCCGACATAACATATGAACTAACGGTCATGTGGACGAAGACCACGGGATTTGAGGAAAAACACTTATTTCTCAAATCTCGATGGCATCCAACAATAATAACGAACCTAATCTAGGTAAAAATGAACTATAACACATACATACCTCAGATTTCCCCTCGATTACATGCAATCACCGAATCCAAACACGTCCACGAACCCTAACAACTCCAAGCACAAAAACTGCCTAGTTAATACCTACACAACTCACTAGATGGACCGTGCGAATGGGAACGAGGTACACTACAAAAAAAATCGCAAATCAGAAACGGAATTTTCCGTTTCGATTTATAAAATTCCGTCTCTCGAATGAAATCGAAACGAAGAGACGAACGCGTTCGTCTCTCGAAAACGTCGTCGCCGATACGATCGTAAACGAAAAATGGATTCCGTTTCGATTAGAGACGAATAGAGACGAAATTATCCGTTTCGATTAGAGACGGATTTAGAGACGGAAATTAGAAACGAACAGAGACGGAACGGAAATGGATTTTATTTCGAAATGGTACATTTTTGTAATTGCATTCGTCTCGATTCGTTCTCGATTAGCAACGGAATCGAGACGGAATTAATAAATTTATGAATTCCGTCTCTAATTCCGTTTCTAATCAGCAACGGAATCAGAGACGGAATCAGAGACGGAATGCAAAGAGTCCGTCTCTGATTCCGTCTCTAATTAGAAACGGAATCGAGACGGATTATTCCGTTTCGATTCCGTCTCGATTCCGTTGCTAATTAGAGACGGAATCGAGACGAATTAATATTTCCGTCTCTCGATCCGTTTGTGATTGATAGAAATATTTCGGAAAATTAGAGACGGAATAGCAACGGAAAATTTGAATTCGTTGCTAATCCGTCTCTAATTTTCTCGTTTTGTTTAAATATGGCACGGATACATAAGCCAATCGATTCTCCAACCTAAAAAATCAAAATACAACCCGATATGACATACTCCATCGCCCGCACCCTCCAACAACTCCTTGAGGGTGCTAACATCCCCCAAAGAAGCCAAATTGCGCATCCATACATCAAAAATATATATCAACAAAAATTCAAAAGAGAAAGAAAAAATGTGAAACTCAAAATTAGCCCAAAAATTTATATATCCACGGAAAGTTGTCATGTATTACAAAAGCTCCAAAATTTGGAAGTATACACAAAAACCAACCAATCCTATCGTTCAACAAGCAAAAAAAAAAAATAACACTCACAAAAGGTCCAAAATTTGGAAGTATACACAAAAAGGACTTCATCTAATAAGTAAAACGCAGCTTTGAAGCATTTCGAATCTCCATCCGAGGGCAACAACCAATGAGTATGCACTCGAAAGAAGTAGGCAAAGGAGAGATTAATTAGTTTGAGGTCCCTGCAGTTAGCGCGCTAATTCCAAAGATTAGCGCGCTAATTAGCCACCGCGATATTTTTGACTTTTGGAAATCAAGCTTTAAATTTGAATTTTTGATTTCTGGATTCCTAGAACGGCTATAAACGGTCATATTGGAATTCCTATCACTATAAAACCACCACAAACCGGGTTTTAACATAAGGAAGACGAAACACATTCAAAAATGCAAGATCTACAAAGAGAAGAATGGCATAAGTGCAAGAATGCTAAAAGGGAAAAACTAAAAGTTAAGCACAAACCTATCATGTAAGTATGATTCTAGAACTCATCCTCTCACCCAATCTAAACTCTTGTGTGCTCCAAAGGCGACAAGCCATGTGTTCCTACTCAAAAAAAAAAAAAAAAAACAACCATTTGGGATTCAAGAAAAGCGATGAAAAAAGAAAAAAAACCATACAATGTTGAATAAGAATGCTTCCAAAAAAAACATGATCATCAAGCAAATGCGATCACAGATCGAAGTTGGTGTCAATGTTGCTATTTTCCTACGCATATGAGATGGCGAACAATGTTTCTATAACATGGACCTATCATGTAAGTTGAGTTGTAAAACATGTATAACATGTTTTATAAGGGATGGTTAGGTCCCTGGACGAGTTTAAGGGTCGCTAACACAAAGGGATAAATTAATTAGTTTGAGGTCCCCGCAGTTAGCGCGCTAATTCCAAAGATTAGCGCTAATTAGCCACCGCCCCGGGATTTTTGACTTTTGGAAATCAAGCTTTAAATTTGAATTTTTGATTTCCTGGATTCCTAGAACGGCTATAACCGGTCATATTGGAATTCCTATCACTATAAAACCACCAATAACTTGGTTTTAACATAAGGAAGAAGAAACACATTCCAAAATTCAATATGTACAAAAAGAAGAAATTTGATTTTTTAGAAGGAGCAATAGGAGATCACTATAAAACCACCAAAAACTTGGTTTTAACTATAATATACTAGTGTTTGAAACAAAGTAAACCACCAACAATATGTAAATCAAGTAACTTAAAAAGTCTACACGACAAACTATTGAAAGGAAGTGATTCGAATCGCTAATTAAAATAGAATAGCCAAGAGAAGATTCACCTCGATAAGCACCTAAGCCACGCCCCCAAAGCCTCCATAACCCCCACCAAGCTCACTTGCCTCCACTATACCCACCACGCCTACCTCCGAGACCTGGAGTCCTATAAGGACCAAAATCACCACCACCAAAAAAAGAATGAGTTTAACATGCAAATGAAACAAATCGTCTACAACATGCTCATCGTCAAAAGCAATGAACCCATTCCCTCGAGAACGATAGGAAAAACTAAAACCCGCCTTTCCGAAAACAGGAAAAATAAAAATAAAGGAACTTCATCATCAGAACCTTCTACTACATCGAGGCTTCAACAAACCACCATCGTCCGCAGTAAATTCATTGTCCATTTATCCTCTCGTATATCTTAGTTGGCTTGGACGCCTTGATTGATGCATAAGTTATCATGGATTTTATTTTTAATACATTATCCTCCCCAAAATAAATTTTTTAACCTCAGTTTAAGTAAAATATACTATAAAGTATAGAATGTTTTTGAGAATTAATCCATGGGAGAAGAAAACATCTTTGTGTGTGTGTGCAAATCTTATGCCGTTGCGGAGTTCTCTCGAGTGCTATGATGAAGAAAGTGGTAGAATCGACAGGGAGCAACATCTTCATGCCATAGCAAATGAATTTGGGAAATCGATAAAGGGGCGTTTTCCGGTCATCTACGTGTTGAGAACATGTAGGCTATTCTTCTTCTACGGACATGCCATAATAGAAGAAGAAGAGCCTACATGTGCGTAATACACAGATGACCGAAAAACGACCCTTTATCGACTTCCCAAATTCATTTGCTATTGCATGAAGATGTCGCTCCCTCGTCGATTCTACCACTTTCTTCATCATAGCACTCGAGAGAACCCGCAACGCATAAGATTTGCACACACAAACAAGATGTTTTCTTCTCCCATGGATTAATTCTCGCAAACATTCTCGCACTTATAGTATATTTTACTTAAAAACAAAAAAAAGAATTGGGGGAGCAAAAGGAAAAAAATAAAATCCACGATAAAATATGAAACATCGACCTAAAAATGCACAAAAAGAAGTGTGAATCATAAAGTAATTCGATGAATTTCTAAAGTTGTCTACACTATAAAACGTTTAATCTAAGCATTTGAAACAAACAACAAGTGAAGTACCTATGTATCACCAACCCGCTCATCTCTCGAGAGCCACGCTTACGTCTCACGCCCAACATTGTCCCCTTGTTGGGGTGGATCGACCGGATCTATTTGCGGCGGTATTCTTTGGTCATGAGGTGGCGGTGGTGGTGGCGGTGGTGGTGGTTGGTGTTGAGCTAGGTCTATTTCGTCCATGTCCATCCCAAGACGCATTTGTTGCATGAAGTTCATAACCTTTCGTAGTTGCTCCGCAACGACATCGAACTCGCCGCGGCACCACATCCGGCGTCTGCGACGTGCTAGCACCAAGAGTTCCGTATCTCCTCTTCTTTCTCCCTACGGACCCGATTCCGTAGACACGTCCTTTGGAAGACTCACCCGCCACATTGAGGTACACCGCCTCATCATCCGCCGATTGCTCCGGTGTAGCCTGGGTCAGCTCCTGACGTCTGCTCTGGAGCCTATCCTGCATATATGCACAACAAACAAAGTACATGATATGGGGTAAGTGAAAGACTTAATAATATTTTACATTTCATTTATATACTTACATAGAACCGCTCTGATCTAGTATCGATGAATGTCGTCCCGTCGTGATTAACGGTGTGGAGATGCAAGTACAAATCATTCACCGACGGTGGCGTCTCGGATGAATTAGCCTGCGTGCAGGACCAAGCATAGTGAACAAGAGTATAAATGTACAAAATATCCTAGATGTTAAAAAAAACTAACCAATCTTTCTTGGGTAGTCGCAAATGACACGGAACCACCACCGTGCTTCGAGGGTCAGTCCAGGGCCTTCGACCTCGGTGTTCCTATTCTCCGTCGCTTGCCTAGACCTAGCCTCGGAAGTCCTCGCTCTCCCGATCGCAAGTATCTCCTCCATGCCTCATCTCGTAACATAAACCGGTCGCACCCGATTCTTCTTCAACTTGTGCATCAACGCGGTGTACCTCGTGCCCGCAAGCTCGTCGTACGCCGCCTCGCACGAGATCCTCGGGAAGCGCATCATCCCATCTAAAAAATATCTACAAATTGGCGATTGCTATTGTTAGCACTTATTTGAGAAAATAGTATAAATCATAAGGCACATGGTAGTCTTGTTTACCTTCCATTGTCGCCGTATTGGTCTTTATGATGAGGCGGCATCGACTTCCAACAATACCCTTCGGGAATCATCCATCGTTTAAAAACTTTTGTCATCCTCCGTGCACAAAAGTGCGAAGGATGCAACTCCCCGTGTTTCATGAACATGCATATCACCTTAACTACTTCTTCAATATTTGACATCCATATTGAAATTGACATATAAAAGTCAAACGCAAACTTACGTATCATTGGCAATCGAGTGATAGGGATCCCCGCACGCGAGGGCCTCCATCCCTGGCCTCTGAGGTGGCCGCGGAGGGCCTGTCACCTCCAACCCCGCTCTTACGTCTTCCTCTCGGGATGCTGCCGGTGATGCTTTGTGGTGGGGGTGCAGCCTCGTGGGTAAAGGAGTCATTGATGTCGGAGAAGGTGTGGGGAAGTGTGTAGTAGGCATAGTCCTTGATGACGACGAAGATGGTACAGACGACCCCGACGGTATGGAAGGGGAAGGTGACGCTGCTGCTGTATCGTGCTCGAGAGACCGAGAAGTCGGAATCGATAATGGAGGTATCGAACCACGACCTCGACCGCCACGACCTCTATGGACCCTCTTGTGGCCCGACCACGAGGCCGATTGGTATTTCGCCGCCGATGTCGGTGCCGCACCTATTCCGCCTGGACGATGGCCTCTTAATGGCAAACCTCGACATCCCCTACGACCACGTCCGCCATGATACCTAACAATATTCACGAGTAAAACATCATAAAAGAAGGGCATACAAAAAGTAGAAATTCACTATATTATTGGACTTAATAAGAACAAAATCCATGCAAATAAAAGTAACTACATTATTGGTCGTTGACATATCATATACAAACTTTATTCGCTATCATCCGTTTCAAATTCACTCTCATGAGTAGAAGGTGATGATTCTTCTTCTCGATTCATCTCCACTATAAACTTCATCGCTCGGACCGCTTCAACAATGAATCGAGTCCCGTCCGAACATCCAGATTGTTGATATCGGCGTCGCATCATCGACTACGCACGTGGTGGGCATCCCATCTTGGAAAGCAATCTCGCCGAGCCCTGGTCATTATCGTCTTTGCTAGTTTCCTCGTCGGCCGAATTTTGGCCGACAAAGCAACAAACCGCTAGCCATTCTTGTCGATCGTTCCGCATAGAAGGGTACGAAAGGTAGTAGACTTGAGTGGCTTGCATTGCCAGTACAAATGGCTCGTAGTTGTTATATCGTCGACTTCGTTGAACCTCTACCAATTGAAGTGTTGGGTGAGTCCTCACACCATGATTCGGTGTAGGGTCATACCATTCGCGCTTAAACAAGACCACACGTTTGAGGCCGGTATACTCAATCTCCACAACCTCTTGCAGTACTCCATAATAGTTATGGGAAACATTAGCGTAGTTTGAACCCTTCACCAAAACACCGCTGCTCTGCGTCGATCTATTAACGTCATATGTTGCGGAGTGGAACTTATACCCATTAACAAGGTAACCAGGGTACATGATCGACTAGGACCAACAGAAAGATCAACGAGCGTCTCGTCAACTATAGAATTCCGAGCCTATTCGTCAAAATTAGAGATGCAATATGACACATTAGTTATGGGAGAAACATTTGAATCTATAACGTACAAAAGTAATGCCCTTACATATGTTTGAAACCAAATGGGGAAGTTGTGCTCTAGACTACTATCAACTTGCGACTCCCCATTGCTTGAGTGATTTCATCGACGAATATCCTAGAAGAAACGAACGTGTAAGTCGGATGTATTTATAATGTATGAACAATGAATGTACCTTGCATTAATGAAAGAAAGTGATGGACATACTCGAACGTAAGGAGCGATCTCTCGGACAATTGAGCAAGTATGTACGAATGAGCGGCATTATACTCCCGCTCGTTAAGTACCGCTCCTTCGACTTGCCCGTGGGTCGACCGGGATAAGTGAAAATTGAGAAATTGCCAACGAAGTTCGGTGTGGGCCCGAGACGCCATCGTCGTTACGTGGCACTTTGTCATGCAACGTAAAGACGTGATCTTCGAAGTAGTAAGAACAAAAGGATGTGACCTCTTCGACCAAATAAGCATTACACATGGAGCCCTCAACCTTCGCTTTGTTTCGCACATTGTTCTTCAAATGTTTAAGGTACCTATATGAATGTTATAGGAAATGTTGATATAAAACCTATTGAATGGGAAAATAATATCAAGGGCTCAAGATAGTACCTCTCAAATGGATACATCCATCGAAATTGAACGGGACCGGCCAGACGGGCCTCGTAGGCCAAGTGGATTGGTAGGTGTTCCATAGAGTCAAATAAGCTTGGAGGGAAAATTTTTTCCAACTTGCAAATGATTTTTGGAATTTCAGACTCTAAGACCTCCATATCTTGGATACTGACACATTTCGCATAGGGACCAGGAAAAATAGGCTTAATTCGCTAATTGCAACCCAAACCGGGTTTGGGAGAAGTTCTCTGAATGCAATTGGTATCAACCGTTGCATGAATATATGACAATCATGGCTCTTCATGCCGAACATTCGCAGTTTCTTTGGATCTACACATCGACCAAGATTCGATGCGTAACCATCAGGAAAACGCAACTTTTCAACCCACTCGCACAATTTTTGTCTTCTTGATGTATCAAGAGCATAGCACCCAAGGACGTAAGTATTTGTCGCCGAATCAATGTGTAGAGAAGGTCGGTGACAATATTCACGAATATCTTGCCTCGATTTTGCATTGTCCTTACTCTTGCCCGTACACACATAATAGTGTTGAAAATGTTGTCAAAAACATTTTTTTCGATGTGCATGACATCTAAGTTGTGGCGGATCAAGTTTGTCTTCCAATACGGCAAGTCCCAGAATATGCTTTTCTTCCTCCATCCCGAATTCTTAGCTATCCGCCCATTCACGTATTCGTAGCCGATTTCTGTCACCTTCATCAAGCCAAACGATTCAATTTCTGCCAAAATTTCTTCACCAGACCGCAAAGCGGGCGGATCATCAGTTATGACCATTTTGCCTCTAATGAAATTTTTTTTGTCTTTCCTTAATGGTGATGACTTCTCCAAGAAACGACGATGACAGTCAAACCACGATGTCTTACCTCCATTTCGCAATTGAAATGCATTTGTATCCTCCATACAATATGGACAAGCGTACTTACCGTGTGTGCTCCAACCGGACAACATGCTATATGCGGGGAAATCACTAACAGTCCATAAAAGGGCAACTCGCATGACAAAATTTGTCTTGGTGGAAACGTCGTATGTAACCACCCCATTGTTCCATAAATCTTGCAACTCTTTCACAAGCGGCTGAAGGAACACGTCGATTTTCTCGCTTGGGGGCTGGTCGGTCCAGAACGATAACCGTTAAGAACATAAACTCGATTTCATGCACATCGACGGTGGAAGGTTGTAAGGAGTCAAAATCACGGGCCACGAAGAGTACGATTTCCGGAAATCCCAAATACTTGAAAACCATCGGTGCACAATCCTAAACGAACATTCCGAACCTCGGAGGCAAAGTCTTTATTGACGTCATTAAAATGTCTCCAAGCAATCGAATCGAACAGTGTTGCATAACATCTTCAAAGCGATGAATGATCTCCATGCCATCGCATATGTTTTGCGGTTGACTCGTACGCATACAATCGTTGCAATCGAGGGCCCAAAGGGAAGTAGTACATTCTTTTGCAAGGGCGATTTTTGTGTTCCGACCACGACCTCGTCGATGTGCAACGTATCGTGATTTCCCACAAAATTTACATGACGTCAACTCGAGTCCACTCCCCAATAAATCATACATTGGTCCTCACAACAATCTATTTTCTCAACAGTAGACCTAGACCTCGCATTAGTCTTTTAGTGGCATAAAAATTCTCAACCATTGAGTTGTCATTTGGCAAACAATCCTTCATGAGTTTAATGATTTCATTATACCCTCGTTCGATATATGATGTTCGGACTTGATCGCAAGTAATCTTGCCATTGCGGACAACGTTGTCATGGTTTCGCAACCAGGCCACAATTGTTCCCTACTTGCATCAATCATGTCATATAGTTGGCGTGCTTGGGGGTTTGGTGATTCTTCCACGACATTCCAATTGAAACTTGGACCGCCACGTTGTGTAGCATCTCGCGGTAAGGTGTCGGATCGTAGCCTCGAACATCAAGCATCATCAATATGGCAATCCATTGCGTGAAAATTTTGCGGCCCTTCATCTCCGTTCTCACCATGTCCGTACCAACCGTGATATCCCCGGACAAATCCATACCTACATAGGTGGTGCTCGACCGTTTCGACGTCCAGTACGGAACAAGTCGACATTTCTTAAAATTGCACGGACATCTAATCTTCCGTTCACTTTGGTATGTAGGACAATGTTGTTTTGCAAATGATATGAATTCTTTAACCTTCGCGCGAATTCAATTCGAACATAACCGTTGTCGAGCAGGTTGTACATCCGATCTCTGTTTGTAGACGACATTCCTAGTCGAACGTAACCCTTGTCGAGCCGGTTGTCTATTCAAGTAATGAAATAATAATGATTAAGATGATATGAAGCCTCCAAAATGGAGAATATTGTAAATCGGAAATGCGATCTACACCATCTAAAGAGAAGAAATTGATAGCTAAGTGAAAGAACGAGGTTCGCACATTAAACTCATGAATAGAGAATAAATTGACAAAGTTAGGAAGTCATTAATGAGTCATCACAATCTAAAGAGAAGGAATTGATTGAGTTATGTTGTTTATGTAAGAAGCTTGGGCATTATCAAAAGGATTGTTGTAAATGACTCATAATAAACATGTATAACATGTATTATAAGGGTTGGTTAGGTCTGGACGAGTTTAAGGGTCGCTAACACAAAGGGATAAAATAATTTTTTGAGGTCCCTGCGCAAGTTAGCGCGCTAATTCCATATTAGCGCGCTAATTACTAACGCCATATATTTTTGACTTTTGGAAATCAAGCTTTACATTTGAATTTTTGATTTCCTGGATTCCTAACACGGCTATAAACGGTCATATTGGAATTCCTATCATGATAAAACCACCACAAACTTGGTTGTAACATAAGGGAGAAGAAACACATTTCAAAATTCAAGATCTACAAAGAGAAGAAATTTGATTTTTTAGAAGGAGCAATAGGAGATCTTTGTGGTGTTCTTAAGTCCTCAAATCCAAAGACCTTTGAGGCTTTCAAAGGAATATAAGAGTCTCGCAAAGCTGATCTCTTTTGTCATCCTCTTGGTTGTAAGGAAATCCTTGATATAAACTCTTTATTGTGCTTAATCGACATAGTTTTGTGTATTTGATTTGAAAATCAGTTTGATGTGTGTTTGAACAGTTTCATCCCGCCTCTTGCACTTAAATTAAAATTTTTAAGACCCTAAGATTGCAAAAAGAGACCACCAAGAGCCGACATTTAGTTGTGTGGGGAATCGAAGTTGAGGCCGTGCGCCTAACCTATATCGATATCGAGGCATACAAATACCACATAGTATCAACGCGTCTACTACTTGTTCACTCATACGTCCTTAAGGTTATAGGTTTATTCCATTCTCTAGAAATGTAATGTGAAACAACAACATTCACTACAAGAGTAATCCTAGTGTTTCTAACCCTAACTAGTAGTAGAAATTAAGTAATTATAGGTATTATTCAATCGTAACCAACAACACCTAACTAATCAATCATCCATAGCAAGTGCATGAATATGAAATTACTAACAACTATAACATCAAACGACAAAGTAATTACCTCAAGACATGATTCTAATGTATTATAATGACTCTCATGACATGTTTTACCGATAAAATAAACATGGAATAACAACCAAATACGGATGACATGCTTTACTAGATAAAATAAACATGGAATAACAACCAAATACGGAATCAATATAAATCTTGAATTGCTCAATTAAAAGGTTGAAATGAAATAGTACATATTAATAAACCTAAAAATAGAACAAGCATAACCTCAAAAACTATGCATGTAAGAGAAGAGGAGAACAAAAACTTCTAAACCAAACAAAAGACACGACATTAACTTAATAGATCAAGTGAAGAACACCAACTAATGCACAATCAACCAAGGAACAAATCAAATCACTCAAGAACAGTTAAAATAAAACCTCATAAAGTAATAACAATTATAAGAACTGAACTCTTAAAATATGTCACCTGATCAAGAGTTTGTTCCTTCACAGTTCATAAACAATAAGGTAGTACTATAACACGCCAATTGCCAAGACGAATTTACAAAAATAAAATGGATTCCATGACCATAATAGCTAAGACCTTTCAAGAAAATAAATTTTTTATTTAAATCCATTTATTCGACTAGTATAGTTGAGCCGCTAAGAAAACCTAGTATACACAATGGTCACCACATTATGTTCATTTCCTATATTTGAACATCAAGGCATATATATGACTACCTTCCCTAGCAGAGATATAGCTTCAGTTCAAGTGAAAATCTATAACATATTTCATTCATGAGCATAATATTTGCAATGCTAACAAGTATTACGACTTTAATATTCCCGGATGCCGCATATAATGTACGTAGGAACACCGGACACCCCAAATATTTATTGATAGATGGAAATTTATGAAGTCTGCATGCTTAATTTAAATTGGAAAATCTTTCTAGATAAAATAGCTTCTTGCCTTCAACTCCGATGTTTACTAGAAGATCGAACTATCAAATGAACCATAGCGGAAACTTAAATAATTCTCATGTCACCCGACGGATTATTCCATAAATTTTTTAAATTAGATAAACAAGGGGACTAGAACGCCAACCGATGACGCAAATTTTTAGCGAAAACACCAAGCAGATTCAAGATTTCCTCAAAACCGTCACAAGGTGAATGATCTCTATGAAAAGTGAAGAGCTCTTGATCATGAGTGTTGCTGCATTATAAAGAACAATAAAAAAAAAATAAGAAATGAAGATTGTAGTAAGACTCCAAAACTACAAATTCCTTGCTAACAGGATCCGAATCGAGACCGAGAGAGAGAGCGAGAGATATCGGCGATGACGGAGACCGCAGCGCGACGAGACGGAGAGACAGAGAGACGGCGAGACCAGAGACAGCAGTGCGACCAGGTAGACACGACCGGACGGAGAAACGGAGACCACCGCGAAAGACGGCCGAGCAGAGCACCGAGAGAGACCGGCTCGCACGACCAGACGGAGAGACGAGACGATCGAACGGGATGGACGTCTCGGGGACGAGACGATCGACCGGCGCGACGAGACGAGAGAGACGGATTTAGGTTTTGGGGTTTTTTCGTGGGAATGATTTGGGGATTTCTTTGTTTTGTTTGCGGGGGGGGGGGGTGGGGTGCGGGAAGGAGAAGACGCCGCCAGATCGACAAAATACAAATCTCGAGGAATGATGAACGGCCATAAGAAATGAAGAATTTGGCGGGAATGGTGGCGCCAAATTTCGAGAGACGGAATTTAATTCCGTCTCTAATTCCGTCTCTAATTCCGTCTCGATCCGTCTCAAATCCGTCTCTAATATTTCCCTTTCGGGGCCCGTCGCTAACTGTTACATTTAGAAACGGAACTTATTCCGTTTCTAATTCCGTTTCTGATTTAGAAACGGAAATAAGTTCCGTTTCTAATTCCGTTGCTGATTTGTTGTTTTTTCGTAGTGGTAGAAGACTAAGAAACTTGAAACATGGAGGAATGAAAATGAAGAAATGCTTAGGGTTTCCAAAGCTTTTTGTTCAATCCAACTGGGGTGCTCAACGGTTACATCCAGGGGTATTTTGTCAAAATTGGGGGTGCACTTAAAAATCTCTTGGGTGCCTTCGTAAATGGACTGGGGTGCACATAGTGCCACAAAAAAAAACTAGTGTATGTAGAAGTGGTGGGTTTAAGAAAGATAAAAGGTGATTTAGTTATTTAAGTGTCACTTTCTCCGTAATCAAGATAATTAAATGAATTTCCTAAAAATTGTGAGTAAGGAGAAAACGACACTTAATGTGGTCTGGAAGGAGTATCATTTACTAAATGTTTGACTATCTTACGAGAAAGAACATAGTTCAACTTTATTCAAAGAAGTTTAACAAACCAATTAAGGAATTAATTACTCCATCCATCCAAAATTATAAGCCATTTTGGATGGATCACACTAATTAAGGTAGCTTTAAAAATAGTTTTAATTACGAGCTTAAATTACATTTTTATCTCTTGACCCAAAACACAAAATGCTTTAATTACACAAAAGAGTGTAAATACTTTATTAATAAGGGATAAAATGGGTGTTATAGGTATGAATGTTCTCTCAAAGTCATAAAACGACTTGCATTTTTTGAAATGAAACTTTAGCTAAAACGACTTATATTTTTGGAATGAGTCATGAGTAATTAATTAAGATTTTAATGTAGGTGTGACGATCTTCAGAAAACCAAAAGGATCAAAATTAATGTGTGCTTTCACCCAATAATTAACATAGCCGAAGCCGACTTAACTAATTTGGGATTGAGGCTAATACTATTGGAGTAAAACAACATGATTTCCATGTCAATACAAAAACAAATAACTAAATTATGGAAACTAAGGACTGCATCTTTACTAAACTTGATTGATTAATTACAACCTGACTCAAAATCTATTCTCGATCAAATACTAAAACAAAATCTCAATTGTTAAATTATGTTCAACGCTAGTAATTAAGTGGGTTGATGGCTAACGTGTTATGCATTAAAAATGTTAAACATGTGCACAGTGTATGTCCCATAGGCCATAGCATAGTGGTACATCTAGTGCTTTTTTCATTGGTAATTAATTGGTGCAATTTAGTTCATGTCTTTATATAAGAACCTACAGTGTGGTGATGACTTCTCAGCAGTGCAGCATTAGAAGCTTGGCTAATGGGTTTACCAACGCAATATCAAATAGTAGTCCATTTGAGTGGCAAATGCAGCCACCAGTGACCGCAATCTTAGTCAATATTGAGAAAAATGCATCGATATATGCATACATTTGCTAAGGTGAACTTAACCCCATTGAGGCGGGGATTCCTCATTTGAAATTCTTCACTGGAGAAGTTTTAACCTTCAATTTCCGTCCAGCGGGGATCCCCCCTTCACAGAATTCTTCATCTCCATTACTTTTTCGCATAATAGCTACGAGATCAATATATATATATATATATATATATATATATATATATAATCAATCATTTAAAGTCATTTCTTCGCAACTCTAAGTCCTTTTCTAAGTTTATATAAAGTATTCACCATAAAAAAGGAAATATAAGATCTAATGATTTTCATGTAATTCCTGTCAAAAATGATTATGATGTCCACAGGGAATATTGCAGGGATCCCCATAGGAATATTATGTGGATGGATCCCCAGGTAGGCGGGGAATCCTCATAAGGTGGGGAAGAGTAATATTGTTCCCGCCCGCATGACGGAGATGAAATTCCTACATCTCTTGTTTCATGAGGACTAGTTGGCAGGGATTCTCCACTTCATTGAAACGGATCCTCGCGAGGAATGGGGATCCCCCACACCACTTGCATCTCTAATTTCGTACTATACACCTTGAGATAAGTGCACATGTTGCATTGGATGGCATAGACACTCGGTGTTAAGTTGGCGGTCAAAAGTGGGTTAGAAAACTATTTTCCTTTCTAGAAAGCATTTTAATTATCTAATCAAGAGATTAAACACATTTTTTGTTAGTCTCGGTATTACCATATCTAAGTATCTATCTATATTTGGTAGGCATATATATATTGAGCAACGGTAATATTATGTATCTATACCATATCTAAGTATCTATCCATATTTGGTAGGCGCATATATTGTGCAATGGAAATATTATGTATCTATGTATATATGGTAGTTGCATATATCTAGGCTAGAAATATTCGAGACTAAATAAAGTATGTTTTCATGTATATAGAGTAGTTCTAAGCTCAATATAAATATCATTATTACAATCAAATCATTTCTTTCTTATTTGTTCACAGTATATCATGGTATCATAGCAGTTAGCCTAAAATCTCCTAAAACTCAAAACATCCATCAATAAGGAATCATGAGCGGCGGAGGTGGTGGCAAAAACAACAAAGCAAAGAATGCGTTGCTGAAAAGAGCAGAGGAAGTAACGAAGGCAATGACATATGCAGTAGCACCAAGAACTCCATCAATGTGAGCTCTCCATATTATCTCCATCCTTCGGATAATCCAGGTGCAATAATTTGTTCTAGCATTTTGATAGGAAACAACTATAAAACATGACAAAAGGCAATGAAAAATTCTCTGGAGGCCAAAAATAAATTGGGTTTCATAGATGGTATTATCAAAAAGCTAGCGGAAGATGAGTTTGAAGCACCGCTATGGGATATGTGTAATTTCAATGTTAATTTCATGGATTTTTAATGTCATTGATAAAACTCTGCAACCTAATGTAACTTATGTTGATTATGTTAAGGCTATGTAAGATTATTTAAAAGAAAGATTTTCAGTCGGAAATGGCCTCGCATCTATGAGTTAAAAAGTGAGATTTCATATCTTAAACAACAAGGGATGGATGTTGTTGCCTATTAGACCAAGCTAAAAGGAAAATGGGATAAATTAGTAAGTTATTCAAAGGTCCCAACTTGCATTTGTGATGCCGCAAAGGTAATATTGCAAGAATGAGAAGATGAACAAGTTTATCAATTTTTAATGGGGTTTGACGATGTTGTTTTTGGGAAAGGCGTTCACAAATCTTAACAATGGATCATATGCCCCGACTGAATAAGATTTTCTCCATGGTGACTCAAGAGGAACGCCATAAATCAATTGCTTGAGAAAGAGAATAGCAACCCGAGCATATGCATTTGCAACCCATATACATAGCTAGTAATTCACAGTTTCAAAGCAATTGGAAGATGAATCAGCAACAACCATCTATTTGCAGTTATTGTGGCAAAAACGGAAATGATAAATCACACTGCTTCAAACTTGTAGGCTATCCTCAAGGTTGGGAATCGTGGTGTACGTGATGCCAAGCAAGGCAATTCAAATAATAGAGGTGAGCAGTTTGTTAATTCACAACAAGTTGCACATGCATTCCTAAAAGAGGGCTCCAACAATGAAATGGGGCAGTCCACTATTGCAACCATGAACTACCTACCTTGAATGCAGACCAAGTATATAAGTTGATGGCCTTATTAGAACCTAACATTTATGGTGAGAAACTATTTGGTAAGTGTGCAAATGTTATGACTTACAGTAATTGATTTTAGATAGTGGTGCATTTAATCACATGACAATTTGCATTGATCACTTGACTGATGTCATTGCCACAACACCTTCTCCAATAGGTCTTCCAGATGTTAATTATACTTCAGCCACCAAGTGTGGTAAAGTGATGTTGAATTCGGGTTTAGTTTTGTCAAATGTTCTTTTATGTTTCCTAATTTATCATGTCATCTTATTTCAATTGGACAACTCGTTAGAGACCTTAATTGCTTTGTAACATTTATTGGCAAGTTTTGTATGATACATGACCTCACCCTGATGAGACTGATTGGAATGGGCGAACTAAGAGATGGAGTTTATTATTACAAGCACACGACATCACATTTGGCAACGCAAGCGACAAGCATGGACTCTTATACCTTATGGCATTTATGAATGGGCCATCTATCGAGTAAATATCTTTCCCTTATACCTGATATTTTGAATAAAAGTAAAGGTAATAAACTAGATGTGTATGATGTTTGTTGTCATGTGAAGCAAACTAGATCTTCTTTTCCAAAAAGTGAAAATAAAGTCAATGATTGTTTTGAGCTTATTCATTGCGATCTTTGGGGGCCTTATCATACACCCTCATCTTTTGGTACTCATTATTTTATAACAATTGTTGATGATTTTTGTATAGGTGTTTGGGTTTATTTATTGCATAGTAAAAGTCAAGCAAGTAGTTCTTTGATTGAGTTTTGTATTGTGGTCAAAACTCAATTTGAAAACTCGTGAAATGTGTTCAAAGTGATAATGGGCTAGAATTTAATGCAGGAACTATGTCTAAATTTTACAGAGAGCATGACATGTTGCATCAAACATCATGTATTGGGACTCCCCAGCAAAATGGACGAATAGTGCGAAAACATCGACACATACTAAATGTAGCTAGGGCACTTTATTTTCAAGCACATCTTCCTATTCGTTTTTGGGAGAATGTATTCTTACTGCGACCTATTTAATTAATCGAACTCCCACACCTTTTCTCAATGGAAAAATACCTTATGAAATTATTTTAAACCAGCGACCATGCTATAATCACATTAAAACCATTGGTTCATTATGTTATGCACATTGCAATCCTCGTCAAAAGGATAAATGTAGGCCTTGTAGTGGAAAATTCATATTTGTTGACTACCCGCATGGTAAGAAAGGTTGGCGAGTGTTTGATCTTAAATGTGAAGAATTTTTTGTTTCTCGTGACATTATTTTTCATGAGGAAGCTTTTCCATTTGCTATTAATGTTGACTCATCAAACACACAATATCAACAAACTAGTCCCACAAATAGAGTGGAATATATTAATGATGTAGATTCAATTACCGAAGCAAGGGGGAGTGACTCATCATCTCGTGGTGTAGACTCATTTCCCTTGGTGCCTTCTATGAGTAATAGTATTCATGAATCGTCCCATATAGACAGGGAACAATGCAGTCGCCATCCTCTATATTTGCGAGATTATACAACACAACTTCACAACTCCATCTCTCATACCCCACTTCCAAAAGTCTCTTCATGTGTGCCTTACTCTATTGCTAATTATGTTACTTGTAATAAGTTTTCTTCGGCTCGTAAAAATTCTTTAGCTGCTATTTCTACTAATATGGAATATTCACGTGTCGCGCGTGCCAAATATAGCCCGTACTCAGTTATCAATCCCACAAGGGTGTAGAAGTGGTAAATACGGAGTCGAATCCACATGACTTGAGTTTTACTCTAAGTTAAATAAAAAGGGGGGTTAAAAAGATTGAGGAAAAAACTAATTAAAACTAGTAAGAATTCAAAATTGCAAGAATGATCTCAATTAAAGAAAATACCTAGGTATGTGGTTCCACAAGACATGATTAAGACTCAATGGCATATCATGGTCTTCAATCTTTCCCAAAAGATTATTAATTCAAATCCTCCTAGATTAACTATGGAAAATCGACATTCGCCAGAAATTCTAATTCCCCTAATCTCGGTAGCTAGCACATCCGCCACTAACTACTTCTCTAATTAATGCATAACCCTAGATATATGCCAATAGAGTTTAACACACTAACTGCAATAATAAAGATTCATGAGAATACTAATCCTAGATAACTGAATCGCGTTCGCTTTCGATTTAACCTGGTTTCAGTTGTTGATCGAAAAACACAATTATGGACACAATTGGTCTAATTAACTATAGATTATCCACCTAAAAGCTTGCAATGGACATATACATACCCTAGATTTAAATCATATTCATGAAAATCAACAACAATGAAATAGTAAAAATTAAATTAAATTAAATAATAAAAATAATAGATCTCACAATTTATGCCATGAATCAATAATCCCGACTTGTTTCACCTCCGACCTAGGCAAGGATCTGTTTCGTCGGACATGGTCTCGAGCGCTTCAGGTGTTCCAAAAATAATAGAAGTCGATACCTAATAATATCTTAAATTCCTAATATGAAAAACTACTAAAAATTAGTCCATATAAGTGAGAGAAATTGAAATTGGGTGCATCATTATTGACACGCGCGTCGAGGAACATTTAGGGGTTGCTGGGCGTGCTTTGCAGGGCCTGGGACACATGTAAGACGCGGATTGGTGGAGTTGTTGTTGATCGCTGACGTGGCGGGCGATTATTTGAGGATGAAACATGTTGTTGAGGTGCTGGACAAGGGAGACGTGGACATGTATCACGCAGATAGAGTGGAAAAAGCTCGCACAAACATGGCAAATTTTTTAGAGAGCGTATTCGCATGCATCCCAAGGCGTATCCACAACTGATGCGAGGGAGCTACTGGTGCTGCTGACGTGGCAACAAATGATTGGAAAAGAGAAGTCGTGAAGGCATGCTGGACGAATTGGGAGACGACACGTGGCAGGGCCTGTGTGATGAGGATACGCACGAGAGTGAGATCGAATTCATGCGAGACCTCACATACGCGAATCTCAAGGTAACGTAAGGGTTGTTGAAACACAGTGACTTATGTGTGTCCTCTTGCGTCACTTGACCTATTGTCGCTCACTACTCTATACACTGTGCAATGTGTAACTCGATGCAGATCCTCTGGTAGCTTATCACTACATATAAATACTCCATTTTGAGTATTTTTCATTCCGGATTCAACCGCCATTCCGTTTCACTTGAAAACGAGAAATAAATATAATTAGATATATATTTTTAGAGACTTTCCAAATTAAATATATTAAAATAGACTACTAAAACACTATAAATACCGACTTATCATGGAACCCAAGAATTCTCGAGAAGCTATGCAGGATGCAAGGTGGCGTGAGGCCATGGCACAAGAAATTGAGGCATTAGAGTCAACTGACACACGGGCTTTGGAGAACTTACCTCCGAACAAAACACTCATTGGTTGCAAATGGGTATATCAAATCAAATATAATCCCGACGGCATCATAAAGCGTTTCAAAGCTAGCCTTGTTGTCTTGGGCAATACCCAAGTTGAAGGCTTAAATTATAATGAAACTTTTGCTATAGTGGCAAAGATGACATCTGTTTAGTGTTTCTTAAATGTTGTTGTAGCTAAAAGGTGGGAGCTTCATCAGATGGATATCAACAATGCCTTTCTTTATGGTGATCTCGATGAAGAGGTGTACATGCATCCACCTCCTGGTTTTACTTCACCTAGTTCTAACAAAGTTTGCCGCCTTCAAAAATCTTTATATGGACTTCGTCAAGCTCGCCACAATTGGTTTGCAAAATTAACAGGTGCATTGAAGCAATATGGATTTGTTCGGTCTTATGTTGATTACTCCTTGTTCACATATCGTAACAATAGTATTTTTCTTGGCATTTTTATCTATGTCGATGATTTAATTCTGGCGGGTAATAATT
The DNA here is from genome assembly GCA_039657365.1 of Stephania yunnanensis. Taxonomy (NCBI): domain Eukaryota; kingdom Viridiplantae; phylum Streptophyta; class Magnoliopsida; order Ranunculales; family Menispermaceae; genus Stephania; species Stephania yunnanensis. The sequence continues at coordinate 50,671,126 of CM077588.1, read as the reverse complement.
CGATGCAATTGTTAATTTCAAGCATTTTGTAAGTACATATTTCAAATTAAAAGATATTGGGTCTTTAAAGTATTTCCTAAGGATTGAAGTAGCTCGTTGTTCGGATGGTTTTTTCCTTTGTCGAAGAAAATATACTCTTGACATTCTATCTGACTGTGGTATGATGGGTGCTCATCCAACTGATTTCCCTATAGAACAAAACCATTCTTTAGCTCTTGCTGATGGGAACGATTTTCATGATGTTGGCCTATATTGTCTTCTTGTAGGTAAACTTATCTATCTCACCATCGCATGACCAGAGCTTTGTTATGCTATTCATATTTTATCTCAGTTTATGCGGGCACCTAAACAGACACATTTTGATGCTCTTATGCGTGTGGTGCATTATTTAAAAGCTCATTTCGGTCAAGCCATTTTCTTGAAAAAGAATAATGATTTACAATTATATGCTTATTGTGACTCTGATTGGGGCCGTTGTCCCCACACTAAACGCTCTCTCACTGGCTACTTCATTATGTTTTGACAATCTCCTATATCTTGGAATACTAAGAAACAAGAAACAATTTCTCATTCTTCTGCAAAGGATGAATATAGATCCACGGCGAGCACTATATGTGAGCTTGTTTGGTTGAAATCCTTTTTGGCTTCTTTAGGCATTTTCACACTTCTCATATGCAATTATTCAGCAATAGTCAAGCAGCTTTACATATTGTTGTGAATCCCGTCTTTCGTGAGAGAGCCAAACACATTGAGTTGGATTGCACTTTGTTCGTGAAAAGGTTCTTAATCGCACCATTGCAACAGCTCACATTCGTTCTAATCAACAACCAGCTGATCTCTTCACAAATGCACTTGGGAAGCAACAATTCAATCACCTTTTAGGCAAGTTGGGCATTCGTGATCTACACGCTCCAACTTGAGAGGGATATTACCATATCTAAGTATCTATCTATATATGGTAGGCACATATATTGTGCAATGATAATATTATGTATATTTACCATGTCTAAATATTTATTTATATTTGGTATGAGCATATATTATGCAATAGTAATATTATGTATCCATGTATATATGGTAGTTGCATATATCTAGGCTAGAAATATATTAAGTTAAATAAAGTATGTTTTCATGTATATATAGTAGTTTTAATATCAATGTAAACACACATTATTACAATCAAAACATTTCTTTCTTCAAAGCATTACGAAGAGAAAAACTTTCCAGTAAATATTGAAGTATGTTGTCTCTTACTACCCAACATAAGTTAGTAGTGCTTGATATTAAGCTAACACAATGACATAATATAAATAAAAGAGTTAGCAACCCTAGAATAAAGTGGTGAAACCTAAAACATAGTAAACAAGTAGAGTTTAAAGAAAAACTACTAAAGGAAAATGTTTGGAATCTTGACTTAGATGCTAATACAATGTGGCTGGAAATGAGTAGTTGCATAAGGAGAGTGAGATCAAACATATTAGGTATATCTAAGGGTTTGGGACCTCCAAAGAAGGAAACATGGTGGTGGAACGAGGATGTCCAACGAGCAATTAAGACTAAAAGAGAGATCTATAGAAAAATACCAAAGTGTCAAGATGAAGATGTATACAATCAATATAGAGAAGCTAGAAAACAAGCTAAGAAAGTAGTTAGTCATGTTAAAACAAATTTCATGGAAGATCTATATACAAGGTTAGGTAATAGAGATGGCGAAATATATATATAGGCTAGCCAAATTAAGAGATAAAAAAAACAAGACCTAAGTTATGTAAGATGTATTAAGGACAAAAATTAAAATGTTTTAACACGCGAGGAGAATATTAAGGAAAGATGGAGAAGTTACTTCGATAGCTTATTTAATGATGGCCAAGTAGATACTATAATAGATGAAAACCCACACCAAGAACGAAATATAAACTATACAAGCAATATTAGAACTGTAGAATGAAAATAGGGAAAGCATATGGCCCAGATGAAATACCCATAGAGGTTTGGAAATGCTTAAGAGAAATTGGATTGACTTGGTTAACAAAACTTTTCAATAAAATTTTAAAATCAAAACGGATGTCAATGGATTGGAGAAAAAACACGCTTGTGTCAATCTTCAAAAATAAATGAGACATTCAAAGTTGCTCAAACTACCGGGGAATTAAACTTACGAGTCACACTATGAAACTTTGGGAGAAGATAATTGACAATAGGCTAAGGAGAGAAACAACAATATCAGAGAACCAATTTGGTTTCATGCTTGGGAGGTCAACTATGGAGGCGATTTTCTTTGTAAGACGATTGTTAGAAAAATATAGAGTAAAGAAAAAAGATATTCATATGATATTCGTAGATTTAGAAAAAAGCATATGATAGGGTCCCTAGAGATGTTCTTTGGTGGGTTCTAGAATGAAAAAAAGTGCATGCTAGATACATAGACACTATTAAGGATATGTATGATGGAGTAGTAACGAGTATAAAGACATTTGGAGGAGCTACAAAAGAATTTCTCATTACGATAGGACTACATCAAGGATCGGCTTTAAGTCCATATCTATTTACTTTAGTTATGGATGAACTAACTAGACATATTCAAGAAGATATACTATGGTGTATGCTATTTGCAGATGATATTGTCTTAGTCGATGAAACTAAAGATGAAGTAAATAGGAAATTAGAACTCTGGATGAATACATTAGAATCTAAAGGCTTTAAGTTGAGTAGGACGAAAATCGAATATATGCATTGTGAGTTTGAAAACACTAGACATCGAGATGACGGTGTGGTAAAATTAGGGGAAGTAGAAGTTCCTAAGGTAAACCACTTTAGATACCTAGGATCAATCATACAAAATGATGGTAACATTGAGAACGACGTCACACATAGAATTCAAGCTGGATGGAAGAAATGGCGGAGCGCAACAGGGATGATTTGTGATCGAAATGTTTCTACTAAGTTAAAAGAAAAATTTTATAGGACCGCAATTAGGTCAGCTATACTTTATGGAAGTGAATGTTGGGCGGTAAAGCAACAACAATTACATAAAGTGAACGTAGCAGAAATGAGGGTGCTTAGGTGGATGTGTGGTAAAACTCGTAAAAATAGAATAAGAAATATAAAAATTCAATGACAAATAGGAGTAGCACCAATTGATACACAGATTAGGGAAGGGCGGTTGCGATGGTTAGGTCACGGCCTACAAATGCCCCAACTAAAAAACTTGACTCAATAGAAACTATAAAAATTCGACGAGGTAGGGGCAGACCAAAGTTAACATGAGATGCATTAATTAAGAGGGATTTGAATGGTTTGCAAAGCTCATCATCAATTACACTTAATCGAGCACAATAAAAAAGTTTGATCAATGTAGCAAACCCCAATTAATTTGAGACTGAGACTATGTTGTTATTGTTGTTGTTGTCGTCGTCGTCTCTTATGTTTCAGCTTCTAGATCACCAATGGGAAGTTAAGGTGCAACATAATTGGATAGTAAGTCATGGCAGATATGTTCCGGAGATTGGTTCGTACTATATTTCGCAAATGCCAACATGTGTTGCCTCGAATCTAGTACATGATATGAGGGGGCCCGCATTCCGTTCTCTTTGTCTAACGTAATGATAGGCTTTTCACCCTCCTTTCCTTAAAAAAATAAGAGGGCCGCTAAGGGCACCCCACCGTTTTACGAAGGCACCCAGTTAATGTGGGCACTAACCAATTTACCTGGGGCACCAAAAAATTAGACCCAAAATACCCAAAATACCCCTCTAACCAATTTACCTAGGGCACCAAAAAACCCCTCCTGCAAAACAGAGGCACCCCACCACCGTCCTCTTGCTTGACTTTCTCCATTTCTCGTGAACGAACCACCTAGCAATCCCGAATCTAAGTTGTATTCGTTCCTCTATGTCTCTCTCCTCTGTTGTAGGACGTTTTTCGAGTTCGAAGACTCTGAGTTTTGGTCGATTTCATATCCAAATTAGGGCTCGGTTCAAGTTTTTCGTTCACACATCGATAGTGTTGAAATCGATCGTTTGAATGTGCGTTGGTAGTCTAAGTAAGTTGCATTTGATAGAGTAGTTGTTATGTTTGTGTGGCGGTGCATTCAATGGTTCATTTATTAGGCGTTCGTGGTTCTCGGCCACACAGGCCAGAGATTTTGTTTACAGTCTCGGCCAAGCATGACCGAGAATGTAGAATAGCTATCGGTTGTCCATAACCGAGACTTTTATTGTCGTCTGGCCACCACTTCACGAGAGTAAGTCGAAGTGTATAGTTTGTCCTGTCGGTGATGTCCAACCGAGAATGTAGAATAGCTCTCGGTTGTCCATTACCGAGACTGTTATTCAGTTCTCGGTGGATGGTGACCGAGAAGTGTGCATAACTCTCGGTCCTGCGAGGCCGAATCAATCGCGTCCGTGAAAAAACATCTGAAAATTTGAGAAACCCTACCTTGACAAAAAACAGTTCCTTCAAACCATCATATGGTTATCAAACATTGTTACCTCGCTGTCGGATGATGACAATCCGCAATAATCGATCAACGCTCGCCAAATGCAATGTGGCTTTGGGGTTCAACCTTGTGGTGGGGTGCCTTTTTTTCTTTGTCAAAATGATTCGTGGGGTTTGAATCACTATATATACAAGGGCAAAATAGTCTTTTCCACTTTTGCAGATTTTTTTACAAAAACTTTGGGTGCCTTCATTAAATGGTGGGGTGCCCTTAGCGGCCCTAAAAAATAATAATAATAAATACAAGGAAGTTGCTCTCTACCATTCTAAACTACAAAACTATATATAGACTAGTACGGTAATTTCTTTTTTTACCAAAAGATTTTTTTGAGGTAGAATGCTTTCTTTGACATTTGAAGATCCTTTTTAGTAGTCGAGTAAAATAGATTTGCCCGTGGTAAAAAGGCTACATTATTTTTACATAGTAAAAATAGTACATACAACGAGATTTCCATTTTAAATTAGTTGGGGTCCACTTGCTAATAACAATTTTTAATTCCCTTAAATTTGCATGAACTAAAACTCAAAAAAGTTCCAATCAACAAGAATTTCACTCCAAATTGGATTGCCCCCCATTATTAATTAATCTCACGTACTCGTACAAGCAACCACCAAAGAAATAAAAAAGGACTTTGAGAGAGAGATGTAACAATTTTCCTAATTGTTTGGCTTTATTGCCCTAATAAACCAAGACACCATTGGACTATAAAGTTCAATTCCGATCAACCTGCCCATCTATTCCCACTTTCCCAGCATTACAGCTTCACTTGCCCTAGCTTCCACCAACCTTTCCATATAAGCACCCACCTTTATTAATATTATAATCTTTTTTAAAATATTTTTAGCACGTGAAAAATCTAACTTCAAATAATAATTAATGTAAAAAAATCTATAATTAATCTTCTTTTAATATTTCTTCTATTTAAAAAATAATTTTTATAGGTATGGGATCAATTAATATTCAAAAGCCAAATAGGCCTCTACTACTTCGAACTTGTCTCCCTGAGTCATCCCTATAATAAAGGTAAAAGCTTCTGCCTCTCCTGACATCTCCATCCATATGGTTTACACTCAAGTCACAACATAAATATAATAGACTCAATGGACGAATCACTTGAATTGGGTCAATCGGTCGATTGTAATCTATAAATAATTTAATATTAGAAAAATAAAACTACCCACTTTGAGTATCAAGATTGGGCAACGATACGCTCGATCACCATGTGACGCACCTGAAATACGTTCATGCACATCTCAAAGTGTATTACATTGGCACTATGTGGATCGATGTTCGATATCGATGTCAAAGTGGGTTACTATAGTAGTTTTTTATTAATATTATTAAAACTTTGTTTTAAATTAAATTTTTTAAAAAAAGAACAAATAAAGGAGTGGACAGGAGAATCAGGACAATCTGCGGCATGGACTGGTCGTCATCGCCACTTCTTTGCATCTTATCATGTCATCTCTCTCTTTTTTTCTTTTCAACGCGGAGTAAGATCTCGAGGAAGGTCCAACGGATGATGTGGTATGCTGAATAGAATATTATTTATTCTCGAGCGAGTGCTGCGTGTGATCGAAATAGAATATTTGGGCCCAAATCAAAAAGTGAGGAATGAATTTTCGTGACGAAAATGCCATTGTTCACGCTCCCTTCATAAATAGCCCACGTTTCTGGGCCCACCTTTTCGACGATACGTATGATGTCCTCTCCAGCGCACAATAGCCGGTGCTGCCAACTCATGGGTCGCTACACTAGCCGCAGATATCATGACCCCGATGGGGCCGATGGGGAGGTACAACGACTAACCCTTTTTTTTAGTATGGGATTTATTGAGGTTTTAAATTTAGAAAGTTTAGTTTAACTGGTTTTTTAAATAAGACAACAAAATTAAGGTCTCGATTTGTTCGTTTTTGCTAACTTACATTATTACTTATAAGTTATCTCTTTAGAGTTAATATTTTCATATTTGGTTTTACTTTAAATTTATTGAGAAATTTTAAATATTTAAATAATAAAAATATGAATTGACATAAATAACATTTAAATAAGATAGAGATATGTAATAAACAGGTTATTAATGAGGGGTAATTGTATTAATAACTCATGAGATATGACTATCTAGAGAGGCGGTGGGGAGATATCTGTCACTTTATGGTGTAATAAGTTGAGAGATAACTTGTTAGCAAGTTAGGCAACTAAGGCCTTGTTTGGTATGTGGGTGAGATATCTCACAACTTACAGGGGAAGGTGTGAGTTATCTCCCCTCCCCCATAGGGAGATATCTCCCAGGAGTTCAATAAACAAAAAATACCCCTCACAAATCATCTTTTTTATTTTAAAAATATGTTTGAAGGGAATTTATGTCAATTCTCACATTTTACTATTTTTAAAATTTTTCAACTTCCCTACAAGTTTAAAGTTCAACCAAACATGAAATATGAACTTACACTGTGAGTTAACTCTGTGGAGTTATCTCACTCGCACTTTAAGTTGCCAAAAAATGAACCAAACGAAGCTTAAACAAGATTAGTTCTCAACTCCCTATGAGTTATTGTGACGACTCTTTCTCAAATTAGGGCACCGCCTAGCTTAATCCCGCTATTAAGCTCTAATCTCGTAATATAGAACCTAACAAGGGACTAGTCAGCTTATCCAAAACCATTTACCTACTTATTACATTTTTTAAAATGAATATAAACCTATACTTATCCTATGTCAATTCATAAATCAGAGTCAATTAAAATTTTGTTTACTTAAAAGTTTATTCAGCGGAAGTCTTAACAATCTAGCGGAAGCTTATAACATGAGTCCTAACAATTGTGGAAAAACCAAGGAATAAATATCACATGCATATATATAAGAAAACGACAATATATAACAACATGTGTCTGTTCAAGGTACTAATCACTCAACCCATAGTATATAACCCCAAAAGCATATTATATACATATAAAGATAAAACATTAAAAATCAAAACCTATAAAATCTGGCGTAGCAGCACTCCACTGGCTCAAAGCTAGTCGCCGATCTTCTTTTTGCCCGGTCTGTTACTCGATGGATCTGCACCCATCGTCACAAACTAGACAGTTAGTACAAGAAAGTAGAAAGTAATACTGAGAGCCATTTGTTTACATTCCCAAATATGCAACAAGTATCTAAAAGCATGATATTAGCAACTATGTTGTAAAGAGAACGTGCAAAGAGATATTTCAGCTAAACAACATAAAAGTGACACATGTCTAAGTAGTAATGATCTAGGGTAGGTCACTCATGATTTTCATCACATCAGTCTTTCTACTATATGAGGATGGAGCTAAGCTCACATCAATGTGAAGGTCTAAGCAGTGCTCTTGCCTTTATAACCTTTCGTTAGTGCCAATCACTTGAGATATATACTTTCCAACAACCCCAAGACTCATACCCCTACGCAAGTTATGCTTGCCAACAACCACGAGATTCATTTCGCGTGTTGTGCTAGATAATGGAGAAATTTCGATCACCTTAGAAAGTCTAGTGACCCCCGTATATCTGCCAAATTTCTATCATAAAGTGGTCCTAGATACAAGAACTACTTTCATATTCAAGAACAACACAGTAATGGAATCCAACAAAATCATTACATACTTATGCACAAAGAAAATAGATTACAAGACTATGTAACACCTATCTAATAGCATGCTATTTCACTGACCACATCTATTAATAATCAACAATGACATTGAACATGATTTGGAGTCAATGAAATCATTTTATCAACAAACTATACCATGAAAGCAACATCTTGTAATGAGAATGAACAACAAGTCATGACATATGGAGTACAAATGCAATTCAGTCCAAATGTTTGGAAATGATCATATGAGTAGGAATAAAATGTAAAGAAATATCTCAATCAGTTTACTTACAATCCACGCAATTTTATATGCTACTCCAGCCTCCTGACACCTCTAAACTCATACTTGAATCCCCATAATACTTTCCTAGGTTCCTAACATCATATCATATGTGTTTCGTGTGTGTTTGAACCTTTACTAACTGTATTAGACTCTTTTATAGTGTTTAAGGAGTTTTTGAAAATTGCGGTTTTTATGCTGTCATAGACCTAGCGCGCTAATGATTGGGGTGAGCGCGCTAATGACCCATTAGCGCCCTACCAATTCTGATCTAGCGCGCTAATCCAAGTTAGTGCGCTAGCTGATCCACATAGCGCGCTATGTGCAGTAAAACCCATAATTCTAAAATCAAAATCTCGAGTTTTCTCTACACATAGGTCATGTTAATGCCTAAGGAACCTCCATACACACTACTAGAGTTCCATGACATCAACCACTATATAAAACAACAATCCACAACATCAAATTCATGAATTCATTGGATTAAGCTAACTATATGGTGCATATAAGTTGCCTAACTTGATGAACACTAGCTATAGTTGATATCTTTTTCACTAAATCACCAAGTTTTTGTTGATCTCCTTCTTCTCTAGCAGCTCCTCCTTCTCCGGCAACTTTGCTTCTCTCTTAAGCAAATGAAAATGAAAGAGTTGAGTTGTTTGAGTTGACCAAAAGCTTTATAATCATGAATTGGATTTGGTTGATTGATAGCCATTGATCCTAATGTGCACACATATCTCGAGACTTATCTAATGGTACTCCTATTAACACATGTCCCACTAACTCATGTCTAATGACACTAATAAGTGACTCAATTGGTGTTGAGATGGGTCATTACGTGTCTCGAGAAATATCAAGTAGCTATTGTTTTAACTTACTAAATTAAGTGTATTCGATACTTAATCAATCGTAGCACCATGTATATCACTTATAAAAGCAATATAAAGTTGTACCAACTCGTCATATTGCTTTCTACCCCGGTCCCATGCCGACATGCAACTCGAGACACGTTCCCACACACGTCTCGACACCTATTCACAAGTAGGAATGACTTAATAGTCTACACATTACAATACACTGGCATACATCATTACATATATAACATTTAACTCGGCCATCTCGCCTCGGTCGTGACACGGATATCGAAGTGGGTCCCACGTCACGGGTCATTTAATTATGATTAAAATATTAAAGTCAAATTAGAAATATGGGTCGTGACAATTATTCCCAACTAATAAAAATTTCGTCCTCAAAATTAAGCTTAACCTAAAGTTATACCTGACTCGAAGAAGTACGGAAACCTATTGCGCATATAGTCTTCCTGTTCCCAAGTGAGTTCCGAGTCTCCATGGAACTACCATTTTACCAACACCTTCAGGATAGACTTGCCTCTCAACGATTGTACCCTACGATCTAGAATCGATATTGGTTGCTCCTCATATGATACGTCCTCACTCAAGTCGATCTGACTCGAGCCCACTGTCGTTTTCTCACCTTCCTTCGACTTGGCTAGTCGAAGCATATAAATATGAAACGCTAGATGAATCCCCAATATCTATAGAGGTAAACCTAGTTCATAAGCAACCTTCTCGACTTTCTTGATTTTTAAAGGCCCGTTGAGTCTCGGTGCTAACTTGCCTTTCAAACCAAATATGTGAACTTCCTTCCGAGGAGAAACTTTTAGATACATTAAAGCTCCATTGTCATACATGAGATCGCTGCGATATATTTATGCATGTTTCTTTTGCTTCTCATAGGCTCCCTTAAACCTCTAACGAATATGTCATACTTTCTATGTGTGATCAACAACAATTTTAGACCCTATAATGTCCCGGTCCTCTGGCTCAGCCCAACAAGATGGTGAGCGACACGGTCTGCCATATAATGCCTCAAATGACGCCATCTCAATGCTAGCATGATAACTGTTGTTGTATGCAAACTCACATAACGATAGATATTCCTCACATGATCCACCAAACTCAAGTACACAAGCCCTGAGCATATCCTCGAGAGATTGAATCAACCTCTCAATCTGTCCATCAGTCTGAGGGTGAAAGTTGTGTTAAATTGTGGGCGCATACCATACTGCTCATGCATACTTGCCACATCCTGGACGTATACCTAGCATCTATGTATGATGTAATAGTCAATGGTACCGCATGTTGCCTAATAATTCCATCTCGAACAATACACTCAACCGGTCAAATGTGTAATGAGTTGCAACCGGTATGAAATTGACAAATTGTCAATATGTCCATAATCACCCAAATAGAATCTGTGTTGACGGTCAGTTCTCAACAGTCCTCAACAAAATCCATGGCTATGTCTTCCTACTTCCATCGTAGAATGGGAAGTGGTTGTAATAATCCTCCAGGTCAACGATGCTCTACTTTCACCTGCTGGTAGATCCCATAGTTCCTAATAAACTCCGATACGTCCGCTTTCATCCTAGGCCACCAAAAGTTTCTCTTTATTTGATGATACATTTTGGTCCTACCTAGATGAACAGTGAACCAAGAATGGTGTGAATCCTGAAAAATCTTATCTCTCAGCTCTGCCACTGCCGGTATCTACGATCTGCCTCTGAATCTCAAACACTGGTCCATCGTCTCTGTCAGTCAGGACAATTAGTCCTCTAGCTAACTCACTAAATCTCGGGTATAAGATGTCGGCTATCTAGTCCCTCTAATACCGTGAAGCCTCATCTGTGCACAAATCATCAATCGAGTATCGGTACAAATATCTCACTGAGACATCATCGTCGCTGCTTCGAGTAATCCATACTCATATCTCATATGGCATCTAACCACCTCGGCATCTCCAACCGGCATCTTACTCAATGCATCAACAACTATGTTAGCTTTTCTTTGGTGATATTACAGAGAAAAGTCGTTGTCCTTTAGAAACTCCAATCATCGGTGTTGTCTCATGTTAAGCTCTTTTGTGTTAAAAGGTATTTCAAACTCTTATGATCGGTATATAGTGTGAACCTCTTTCCATACAGATGATGTCTCTATATCTTCAAAGCAAACAGTACAGCTGCCAACTCTAAGTCATAAGTGGGATAGTTTTTCTCATTTATCTTCAATTATCTAGATGCATTAGCTATCGTGCATCTATCCTGCATCAACACACAACTTAGACCTATATGAGAAATATATGTATATACCAAGAATCCATGTCCAGCCTCTAGCAATATCAGCACTTGTATGATAG